>CM061057.1:9542500-18700000 GCA_030762865.1 Paraleonurus japonicus | reverse complement strand
TATTTTATCTCATTTTTTCAAAAAATAGGGCACAACATTAATGATTTAACCAACATGAATACACTCTTACCTCCAATATACATGAGAATAGTGTAAAAAAAAAAAAAATTCATTCTCACACTTATTGAAAAACTTGTAATAAATGTCCCCTTATAAACAAGATTGAAGAAATCAATTAACATATATCTTCCTCCCACAATCAAAGCAGTTTCATTAATTCGTCTGTATCATTTTTTGTGTTTTTTTATTTTTTTATTATGAATTTCACTTTTTAAATCTTTAACCCATGAACTCATGTTTATTTTGAAGTTTTTTTTTTAATATTTATATGTCAATAATCGTACACGAAATGAAACACTACAAATGATATATCATTCCCAATCTAGGAAATCAGTTGTTGAAGTCAAAGAACTGTAACCGTTTCTACTGAAATTAATATTAATTTAATTATTTTTCTTTTCATTTCATAGGCAAATTAAATCTGCACAAGCAAATGACCACATCAGAGTGTTTATTCAGTTTTGTCAATGCTCTGCCTAACCTTAGACAGTTGGACCAAATCCATTCACTGCTTTGCCTATATAAATACATCCATTTTCTCACAATTCCTACATTCAACTGCTACACTTTTCTATGGAGAAAAAAACACTTTTCCCAATTTTTCAGTTAAACAAATCTTTAATTTCCTTCTCTGCCCCTAAATACACAATTCATCATGTAATATTTATTCTTGCTGCCACAATCCTGCTGAGATCGAATGTCGTCCATGGACGACATTCACACCGTCAACGGCATGACTTCGACTACTGCGCCATAAGTTGTCGGAGTCATAGCGCGTCGTTGACGGATTTCGGAGGAGTGGGAGATGGAACGACGTCGAACACAAAAGCTTTTCAGACAGCCATTGATAATCTGAGCCAGTTTGAATCGGACGGTGGTTCGATGCTGTTTGTTCCGCCGGGAAAGTGGTTAACGGGAAGCTTCAATCTCACCAGCCATTTCACACTTTATCTACACCAAGATGCTGTACTTTTGGCTTCTCAGGTTGGACAATAAATTATTTTGTTAAAAGTTTACAAATCTCTATAATTGAAATTATTGAATTATTTATTTATATTATACAACCTATTATTTATTTAATTTAATGATGTTAGGAATAAAAAATGCATTCGAGGCTTAAGTTAGCCTTTCACGGGTACAAAAAATTCATTAAATTCTAAGAGTTTTTTTTTTTTTGGGATGATTTCATTCCTATTCCATCTCAATCTAGGAAAAAAATAAAAGAAGATAGGACCAACCTAAGTTGTGGTTTAAAAAATAATTATAATAGAAGGTCTTTTTTTTTTTTTACCATTATATGGAAAATTAATAATGTGTAAAAAAAAAAGATTGTGATGTACTTGTAGCTCAATAATTGTAATTAAGTTAGAAGGGAAGAAAGGTATTCTCATTCTTGAAATGATGGCATGGATGGCAAATTAATGTTTTTATTGTAAAGTAGGTGAAAATCTTTAAAATTGTCATAAAAATCTTGCATTTAGGATTTGGTACAAGTTTGACTTAATTTTGTGACTAAAACAGAGAAACAAATATTACTTGCATCACGTTCACTGTACAATTTAAGTACACTTTTTAGAACTATATTTGTTGTTTTATTAAAAAGTAAAACAAACTTTTTAATGAAAGCAACTACACTTTTTAGTAAAATCAATCGATATTGTTAAAAAAATGCACTTAAATTATTAGGTGCACAAAAAACCTACTCCTGTGACTAAAACTTACTCCTTCCGTCCCGATGAAAATTTCTTATTACTTTTTGACACAATATTTAATGAATTGTAGTACAATAATAGTATAGTACAAGTGATGTGATAGAAAGAGATAAAAAGTGTAAAAATATATTAAATATATTGTTGAGGTAAGAAGCTTTGATTGGGAATGAGAAACTTGCAGTGGGACGGAGAAAGTATAATATTGGTGGGTCTGAGATTATGTGTAGGAAAAACAATCTTAAACCATGTGAACATTATGTATTTTCTTTTGTGTGCAAAACATCCTGTAATTGCAGGAGAAAAGAATCGTAAATTGTGTTTGTTAAACTGATAATATAGGATGAAAGTGAATGGACTGTAATCGAACCCCTGCCTTCGTATGGTCGAGGAAGAGACACGGAAGGCGGAAGATACATCAGTCTTATATTCGGAACGAACCTAACGGATGTCGTTATTACAGGTTAGTACGGAAATAATTACGTGTCTATCGATTGACACTAATTTATATGTCCATCATTTATACTTTGATGCCACATTAATTAAATAATTGAGAAAACCTCTGATTATGTAATATCACACTATAAATAATAGGCATATAATTTGGTGTTCACAGTTGACATTCAATAATTTTCATATATTAGTACTAGTCATGCAAACTAATTTCGATCTGATGATTAGGGGGTAATGGCACGATCGACGGTCAGGGTGAGACTTGGTGGACCAAGTTTCGAAAGGGGCAACTGCAGTACACCAGGCCTTACTTGATTGAAATAATGTATTCTGAGAATGTCGAAATATCTAACTTAACACTAATTAACTCACCATCATGGAATGTTCATCCTATATATAGCAGGTAATCAAGATTCTCTATTTGCTTCATTATGATTTCATCTATGCATCATTTGAAACAACCAACTGTATTTTTAAATGGTATTAGTTGTTTTTTTTGGTGCACTCAAGTGTTACTTTTTTCATAATCAGTGTGATTGATTTCTTGTACGATATGCATGCAGCAATGTGATCGTGCAGGGCCTCACGATTCTTGCACCCGTCACGTCTCCAAACACGGACGGTATAAACCCCGACTCGTGCACAAACACTCGAATCGAGGACTGCTACATCGTCTCCGGAGACGATTGCATCGCCGTTAAAAGTGGTTGGGACCAGTACGGGATCGCCTTCGGGATGCCAACGAAGCAGCTCGTGATCAGACGGCTGACGTGCATTTCCCCATTCAGTGCTATGATAGCATTGGGAAGCGAGATGTCTGGCGGGATTCAAGACGTCAGAGCTGAAGACATTCTTGCAATCAACACGGAATCGGGTGTCAGAATCAAGACAGCAGTCGGAAGAGGCGGGTACGTGAAGGACATATACGTGAGACGAGTGACCATGAAGACGATGAAGTGGGCCTTCTGGATGACAGGAAATTACGGGTCCCATGCGGATAACAACTACGACCCAAACGCCCTTCCCGTGATTCAAAACATCAACTACCGGGATATGGTTGCAGAGAACGTCACAATGGCAGGTCGGTTAGAGGGAATACCAGGCGACCCCTTTACCGGAATATGCATATCTAATGTGACAATCGAGCTGGCAAAGAAAGCGAAGAAAGTACCTTGGAATTGCACCGATATTGAAGGGATCTCAAGTGATGTTTCTCCTAAACCCTGCAATGAGCTTGCAGATCAGAGTTCTGGTTATATTGCAGAAGGTTGTCAATTTCCTACAGAGAGTTTACCTATTGATAACCTGGAAATTCAGACATGTTCTTACAGAAGGAAGTATTCATCAGGAAACCATGTAGTGAAACATTTTTAGTTGGAAATGGTCCAAAAGTTAAGCCAATTTCCACCAATTGTTGTCCTGATGAAAAGCAGATCATCTCCACATAGAATCTGGTCAAGATATTACCATATTATTGATTATGATCTCCAGTTTTGTCATAGTTTACATACCCTTAAGCAAAATTTTACCAACTTGGAGAAAAATTAGACAGAGTAGCATGGTGATATAGCGCCACATGCAAGAAAAACTCAAAGAAATCATTGCAAATAAAAACAACAAAACTTTTATAAATTCATCAAAATCTCCCTTTCACATAGAAAATAAAATTCCTAATCTTGCTGAACAAGATAATTAATAAATAAAGGGTGCGACACCTAAAATTATGCTCAATACACTTATTTTATTGTTGTTTAGTGGTACATGATGCTAAAATATGTTGTACATGTGAGTGTATTAATCAAGAACTCAGATGTGCATAGCCGCAAACAAAAATAAATTAGAAAATGTGAATCAATTAACTTTTATTACATTTTTCAATTTCATCATTTTTCTCATATTGATCGTCACAAAATTTTGCTCGAAAATAACCGAAACAAATACAAAATATTTAGAAATTAGTAAATTATAATAAGTTGTTTCTTGATTTTACATTGCAAGAGGGTGTCCCTAGAGTCATAAATTACAACAGAGATGATCTCTTGGAGAGAGAGAGAGAGAGACCTGAGCTTCACTTGACAACAACCATAATGTCTTAAAAATTTCTAAGCAATACATATTTATACAGAAACAAAATCCATGACATAATTTAAATACATAGAAACTACGAATTATGTAAATGCACATACTAGATAACCGGATCTGGATTGAACAAAAGTGATTCCTTCCATATTAGCTCCTTGACATTTTCTTCGGTTATATCTGGCTGCTCGAAATCAAAACTGAACGGCGTGGAGCAAATCGGCTCATCGTTTATATCATGGAGAGAGGACAAGTATGGATGACAGAGAGCATCATAAACTGAGTGATCCAAGAATGCGATATCAGTAGAATCAAACAAAAGTAGAGTTAAAAAGCTTTTTCTCCCATAACTTACTTATGGTCCAAAAAAGGTTCACCTTTTCAATTTAGTCAAAATAGTTTGTCTAGTTTTGGCCCTAAAATCGCCAACATTTTGAAAATGACGTCGTTTTATGCCACACGAATGTCCAATTTTTGGCCCCATACATCTACTATCCAAATTTGACCCCAAATTAAATCGAAAAGGGGTCTTTTGAGACCAAAATTTGACAGTAGACAAGTTATGAGACCAAAATACATTTTAACTCAACAAAAGTAACTAGGAAAGTAAATCTAGTATATTGCTGTCATATGTGAACAGTCTTTACCAGTTATACGTTGGCTGGGATCAAACATGAGCATCTTCCTTAGCAAATCCAACGCCAATGGAGACATACTAGGAAACCTTGTAGCAAAATTCTGTTTGGGAAATTGGGGCAGCTGTTTCACGTATCTTCGGGCATTGTCACTTCTTAGAAATTTAAGGCTCGATTCATCTGGCGTGCCTAATAGCTTTGGAAAAGAAGACAAAACGTGAGTTAAATCGTCTGCATAGAATAATTCAGCTTGAAATATAACTGCATTTCCTACTATCCATTTACCAAGCTTTCCTTTTTTGGCTTTAATTTTGTCTTTGCTTCTTGCGCTTTTGCTTACAAAACAGGAGAAAAGGGTGCACATAATATATATTTTCATATTTTTAAATAATGAGATGTACAACTTCAAATTAATGGGATAGGAATATACCTACCTGTAAATTAGGAAAAATGATCTATTATTTACATCATTTTTCAAATGAATAAGAAAACCACATAATTGAGAATAGTTTTATGCTTTGGTCCTCATAACTTGGAAACAAGTGGAACTTGTTCTAGTCAGATATATTTGAAACTATACATGCATTTATAATGTCGTATGAAGAGGACTTAAGGTGCAGAAACCTATAAATAAATGTAAAGATGAGGGTAAATATACGTAAAGATGAGAGTATATTTCTATGTTTCCTCAGCTTTATTAAATCTAATAATACATTTTATAGCCACATTTTCTAAAAAACACATACAACGAAACTATCTTCAGTAACGAGCCTCAGCCCTCATTGATGAACTAAACTCAAACTGCTTACATTAATTGAATAACACTTGGGCGCATTAGTTGCACCGTGCAATTGGTGCACAACTAATATTGTTCAATGAAAACAACTAAAATTGTTCAATGAAAACAACGAATACGGACCAATTAATACTAACAACTAAAATTGTTCAATGAAAACAACGAATACGGACCAATTAATACCTTATAGTAAAATAACTAATAATGACCAACTAATACCTTATAGTAAAACAGCTAACACCATCTAATATTGGCCAACTAATACCTTATAGTTAAACAGCTAATACCATCTAAAAGTACACTTGAGTCGCATTGTGCAATTGGTGCAAATACAAACTTCATAAAAGCCATAACACCAATTCAACTATAAGAAACCTCCTATAATTCTCATGAAGAAAACAAAATTTACTGCCAAATGATAGTAGTACCTCAGTAATAAGCCTCAATTGATGAACATAGTCTTTGCCAGGAAATAGGGGTTCTCTGGTCAATATTTCAGCCATAATGCAACCAACAGACCATACATCAATTGCAGTAGTGTATTCTGAGCAATTAAGGAGCAATTCAGGTGCTCTATACCACCGAGTGACAACATATTCGGTCATGAAATCAGTCTCAGATGTTGTCCTAGCCAACCCAAAATCTCCTATCTTAAGGTCACAATTTGCGTTAAGAAATAAATTGCTGGGCTTAAGGTCACGATGCAGGACATTTGCTGAGTGGACATATCTCAATCCTCTTAACAGCTGATACATGAAGTACTGCAGATAGTAGCATCAAAACGTAGCCCACATAAATAAATGGTTGGAAAAATAGTTTTTCTTAGTACGGTAAATTTCTGTCATATCAACTTTCACGAATTTGAAAATAGTCATGTAACATTCAATTGTTTGACATTTTAGTTCGGTTGACCAATTGTCACGTAGACAAATCAGACATTGCCATGTCAGGGCAAGCGCATGTTTCACCTCCTACAACCGATTACTAAAATGCGAACAATTGAAAGTTACCAAATTATTTTCAATTTGTAAAAGTCGACAGGACTGAAAACAAAATAAGGGTAACTTACAGGACTACAAACCAATTTCCCCTAAATGTTTCATGGAAGTAGTGAATAATATAACAGCTAAATGCTGACGTTTTCAATCTGTCTTTTCTGGTGTTTTGTAATTCTCCACTAAACTTCTTTTTAAAAAAGAAAACTAGAAGACTTGTAATAAATCATACAAAATACAAATACCTTATTAATTCAAGAAGTAGAGTTCTATAACTCAGTACTAAATTCTAACAAATAGTTCTCAAACCTGACAATGATCATCTGTTAATGCTTGATCGGATCGAATTATCTGATGCAAGTCGGTATCCATCAGTTCATAGACTATGTACACATCATTAAAAGCATCCCTCTTTGGTGGCCTTATAATATCCTTGATAGCAATAATCTGGGGTGTAATAAATCGACAAGAATATGAAGCAAAACATGAAAAATCAACCAAATATCAAACGAAAAACATGAATTTTTTTAACTTACATTTTCATGATCCAAATGGCGCAAGAGCTTAATCTCCCTCAAAGTCCTTTTGGCATCTATTCTGTTATCAAATGCATTCCCAATTTTCTTAATGGCTATCTCTTCATTAGTCTCCTTATTGATTGCCGCACTACATCAACATTTAAATTAGGCTAAAAAACGAATACGATTATCACAGATTTTTGCCAACCAATTTCTCCACGATTTTTCACTACAAGGCTCCTTAGTGAACAATCAAATCTAAGTACCGCTACATCTTAATCTGATACTCATAAGAAACTTAAAAAATTGAATTCTATCAAATGCTTTAGAACACAATTAACAATCATCAATAATTTCAGATCGAAAACAATAATCTGAAATCAAATTGAGCGTAGTAATTACCAAACAAGGCCGTAGGCGCCTCGGCCAAGAGGTCGAAGAGGAGGAACATATTTACTGGAGATTTCAAACAAATTACCGTACAGATTGTACCGCGCGTACTTGCCGCCGTGAGTCAGCACTCCGGTTATGCCTGAACCCGAATCCGAACTATTTTCTGGAGCCATGGGGAGTAAAAATTAAAAAATGGTGGAGATTGACGGCGGTGGGGCGGTGGTGGAGCTTCTTGGGGGTTGAGATTTGAAATTTTGTTGGAAGCTTAGCTGTAAATTTGAAGTTTGAAGAGAGAGTGAAGCGCGGTGTAGGAATTATTCAAAATAAGGATTAAACTAAAGCATTGCTCTCCAGTCAAGTCAATGGTCTCTCACAAGAAATTGGTTGTTCACACTTCACACTATAACAATTCACTAAAATAACTCTAAGGGCGTTATTTATGGAGTATTAATATTTATTTATTATTATTATTTTTTTTTTATCGGTAAATGTTAGTTGTTAGTGGGGTTAGAAATTAGTTCACCAAGTCTCCTTACAACTCCAAATTCTCCAAGCCTCCTTATATCTCCCACTTCAATTCGTTCCCAAAGAGAATCGAACCAGGTCTCCCACTTAAGTGAGGAGCCCGGTGGCCAAGTGGGCTAAGCCCCCTTGGTTAATATTTATTTATTATTATCGTTGAAATATTGGTGAAGTTAGAAATACTTCAATGCTTATAATTCTGAAATTTTCCATCAAAATTAATATTTACAAGATGAATTGTGTGAATAATTATTTATGGTATTAGTTTATAAATATAATGATATTGCTGGAATTTTTGGAGAACAAATCATCCTTTAATTTTCATAGCTTATATATTGTGCTACCCTTTGTGGAGATTCAAGTCGTCTATGTAGCCCCTAACCTAAGAGAATTATATCGCTCATTTGTCGGTCTTCCAGATCTTGTGGTCTTTGATTTCTCTCTTAAGTTGAGAGTCTCGAATTCTCTCTCCTGAGTTGAGTGATTTCTCGCCTAAGATAAGAGCCTTCGTTTTGTCCTTATCTTGTTGTCTTGTGAAGTCAATTTTTTGGTGAAGAATTTTTGACAACGTAGGCTTTAGAACTCAAATCAGGGAGGGAGTGTTGACTGTGTAGTGAGAATGGTGGACCAGCGAGTGTGAAAATCCGTATAATAGGGTAATAATGCAAGTGAAGATACAATGAACACAAATTCTATTTTCGTTTCTACAAAAAATAAATAATTAAACACTTAGAACAATCAATAAATGCTTTAGGTGATTTAATGTGATGATGAACAAACAATGTTGTAAAAAATGCAAGAAAACAATAAATGAGAGAAGAAGAACTGCTGAGTGATTTAGGCTCAAACTGAAGATATTGATTATAGGATCTATTTATTGTGTCTTTAAGACCATATTTATAAGATTAGAAAGTTGTTCTAGTATCCCATGATTTGGGGTATGCATTAAATACATAGAATTTTTGCATTAAAGGAGGTTGTACTGCAATCCATACTTGAGACAAATTACAGCCCTCGTCCAGCCAGTTGTCCGTTGGTGGAAGATTTACTGACATTGTATAGATTTATTTCATATTAGGTATGTTGACATTTAAACTAGCATTGTTATAAGAATTTCTTTCGTAACTAGGATTGATCTTATCTAATCAGTGAAGTTGATGGTCTAGCTCGCCTAGCTTGTCTGCAAGGTTGGGGTGAGCTCGCCCATCCTATCATGTCCTTGGCGAGCTCACTCGTAACTGAGGTTGAGCGCGTTGATAGATTGGTTGTGCTCACCAATAGTTGGTCAAACTGGCCGCTTGTTGACTGAGCTCACCTCATCTCTAGTACTTAGGAATTATTAGTGATACAACAGAATTAAACTTCAACCTATAAAGAATTTCTTAAAAAATAAACTATTGTAAATTATTTAAAATTCAATATTGGTATAAAATATTTCAAAATTCATATAACATGCAAGTGGGAGCAACACCAATAATATACCCTATTAAATTTATTGGGTTTCTTAAATATGTGTGATTGTTTTGAAAATCACTTACACACATATAGTGATTTTTGACATTACTATGAATTTGTGGACGGGGCCGCACGAGTTAGGCGCCCCATATTTTGAAAAAGTGGGAGCGTCATTCTTTTGGGTGCCCCATTCAGATCACTTGTGATAATTTAATTTAAAAAAATATATTTTAGAGGGGCGCATCATTCTTCTGGGTATGCAATTTAAACCGACAACAACTTTGCGAGTTAGTTTTAAAAAAAAATATATTTTTTAAAGGGGCGTCATGCTCTTGACCACCATTTTGCCATGAATTTCAATATATATCTTTACATGTATAAATTTTTCTGTATGATTTGTTGAGATTTAGTTTCCACCAAATTAGAAACACACTTTTGTATATATTATACAATTGTTGAAGTGATTTTTAAAGCAATTTTTAAAAATTACTTAAAACTAAAAAAGAACATTTATTTATTTTTATTACCGTTATGACACTATCAAATAAATAAAAGACATCATCTTTCAAAATTCAGATAATAAAGAAGATTTTTAATACTAAAATAATTCAATTTGTCACGAAATACTAAGTAACCCTGAATACGAGTTATTTGCGAAGCTTTGCCACTGTTGAGAGGTTGTTTTACTGAATTTATAAGTTTCTTAAAATAATTTATAAATTATTTAGGAGCTTATAATTTTTTTCAAAGTGTTTATTAAATTAAAATATTTAACAACTTATAATCTCTTGTAATAAACTAATCACAGCTTATAAGCTTAAAAAAAATAAGTTAAATTTTTTCAACTTATTTTTCTAAATTCTTTTAAAGTGCTTTTTTTTTTTTTTTGAAAAATAAATTATTTTTAAACTACACTTAAAAAATAGATTTTACCCATCTCACCGCCGCAACCCCCACTCACCTCAACACTCAGTGACTCACTACTGTCCCCCTCTCCACACACCTTACCCCATCGGCTCACCCCGACCCCATCCCATACTGGCCCCCCACCCTCACATCATATACCAACATAAATAAAAATATAATTTTTTATATTAATATTAAAATTATATATATATATTTTTTCAAATTATCATAACTTAGCACTTGTATTAGGCAAATACTTTAACAACTCATAAACTATTTAAAATTACATTTTATAAGTCATTCAAACAACTTATAAGATGTTCAACATAAATTTAGCCGGAGCCTAAATATATTAAATATTCTTAATGATAAACGTGTAAACCTAATTAATTAATAAATATGCTATGATGAAAATGAAATTTCACCTAAACCTATATACAAATGTTTCAAATAATTGACCATGAGCGATTCCGAGGTCATATACTGAAGAAATTATAAAATGAACCATTCTCTCGCGGTAGAGATTATAGGTTTAAAACAAATGTTTAATTAAGTTTGAAGTCATGTCATTTCCCTTTTATAGTTGTATTGATGAGTATAAATAAGACATTCAATGATGTGATAATTACAAAAAATATACTCCACAAATATATTAACGGGAAAAAATTATATCTCATATAAAATTTTGAATTTGTAAATATAGGTGAAATAATTTCTTTATGTTAGTGAAGCTCTCGTCCTCACTCGTGGGAATAAGGCACATTAAGTGGCAACTGATTTATGCGTGTCGGTCATGCTAATCTTCTCTATATCGTTCCAATTTTATCGTATGGCCCCGAAGGAACAAATATGGGCCAGGTTATATGGACCCCCAAAATTGCAAAGTTCACCACCCTTAAAATGTGCTATTCTAAAAAGATTTATAAAATGACCAAAGTACCCCATATTTTAATTTCAGCAAATCTAACTACTAACATCACCCCCCCCCCCACACTGAGTTTACCCCCCTTCCTATCAAACACAAAAATATATTGAACACAATTTTTAACGCAATCGAACATCATATTTTTTGACCTGGAGTGCTCGAACGTCACCCTTCACTGAGAGACAAATATTTTTGAACGCATTGAGCTCATTTTTTCTCCCCAATTGGTCGATCCCGTGGTTCTCAACGTATACATGTGAGTAATGTTCATATTTTATTACGTAGGGTTTAGCTTGTATAATGTTTGTGTTTGGTTGTTAGGTTTTGTTAATATTTGTGTTGTTTGAGAAGTTTATACGCAATAGGGAATGTATATGTGTTGAAATTGTTGCTTCGTGCATTTTTTTTCACGAAATTTTGGAATTCAAATGTTTTGATCTGGTTTTCCGAATATTATGTGTTTGTTCGAAAATTTATTCCGAACATTATCGATGTGGGAGGTTGTGAGAGTATGGGTTGGGCCGCTGGGGCTTGGGGTAGCTATGCGGAAACTGGGCTGGGCTTCGGTTTAGTTGATACCATGTTCTAAATAGTACACCAAAGTCTTAATTGTTTTATGAGGTTAATTTGAATGAGTGTCACATTCTTATTAAATTCATATATATGTTAATAATGGCAAAAACTTGTATTAGATGGTCTCATGCATGAGACCTAATCACTTTTTAATAAATTGTTATCACTTTTTATAAAAGTGATACAAATTAGTATGAAAGTGATAACAAATTGAAAAGTGATAACAATTTATGAAAAAGTGATAACAATGTATAAAAAAGTGATAACAATTTATTAAAAAGTGACTCCGTCTCATGTCCGTCTCATGCATGAGACGGTCTCACACAAGAGTGTCCCGTTAATAATCTATGTGTCATTTTCCTATTGAGTTATAATTAATATATGGCATCTATGTGGCATTTTAATATAGGAATTAATTAAAAAATAGATTTTTAAGGAGGTTTGAACCTTAGACCTCTTGCACAATATGTATATTTTTTAATAAATAATTTTTTTTTGACAGGTTAATAAATAAGTTAATATATAAATCTTTAAATATTTTAAATATCTATTTTATATCTAAAAAGTGTTATCATATGACAATTTTTAAACATAAAATTATATGTAACTTAAGTCTATAAATGTATGTAAGAAAAATTGTGGTTGTATCAACTTTTATAAAAAAAAAAATTTAATATAATCATATATGATATTTATTGTAAATATACGATATATATATATATATATATATATATATATTATTCGGAGTAATATTTATGCATCAATTATAAAAAAAAATTATATTAATCGTCTCCTTTTTTTATTAATTGTAAAATAAATTTGAAACAAATTTTATAGTAAATTCTTTCACATAATTATAATAATTCTAATCTCTAGCATGAATTGTCATACAATTAATATTACCATTATTTAAATTTAATATTATAATTATAATTTTTTATACATATATATTATTATTTGAAAATATTATATATAATATATTATATTGTAAAATTTATTTAACGAAAATACCGCGTAATACGCGGGAGCTCATCTAGTTCTTTATAATAGTCTATTCAGCCAAAAAGAGTTTAAAAATCAAACTATATAAACACCAATAATCAAAAGCTGGAGGGGTGAAAAGAACAACGTTACAATATATAGGGCAAAAGTGCAATTTCAAAAGAATGAATTAGAGAGCTAGGATCGTAGAAAGAGTAAATGCGAAACGGATTCGAGAATTCTTACGGCTTACCATATTCAAAGCTGTACCTGTACGTACCCACTATCCAGTAATTCATTGCATCCCACATCGAATGTTTACAAAACAACATCATTATCACCATCAATAAAAGGGCGACGATTAACAACTGCCTCTTCATCTTTGCGCTTGGGGCAATGACGCAGCTAGTGAGGTTCTAACCGAGGCGCGTCTATTGCTGGTTGAAAACTATTTCCAAAACCCCTCTTAGGCCTGGGTTTTGCTTAGGCCTTTGAGAATTTTTGAAAAGGCTGTCTTATTGACGGCCTTACAATATTTAGTCCAATTTTGAATACAAAATATATGGTGGTGTGATCTAGTCCAATTTCAAACCCTGACCTATGAGAAATTTTGGAAGGGCTTTATTGTAAGATGATGGTGACATGGGATGTTTCTGCAATTAAATACCGTTTCATTTTGTAAAATCGAATGTTACTTATTGCATCCTTATATATAATTAATAGGGGGGCTATATAAGTAATTAATTAAATAATAGTGGGTTTCTCTGTATATGTGACATAGGTGATTGATATGCCACATAAGCGGTGGACATATAAATTGGTGTCGGACATAAGATCAATTCCATGTATAATTAATAAGACATATAAATTGGTGTCCATCTGTGGACATAAGATCAATTCCATGTATAATTAATAAGGCTTAGTTTCATATGCATCGATTTAGATTATCAATCCGAAGTGATTCAGTATATAAGAGGGTTTTGAAGTAATTATTTGTGTGAATAAGATTCACCAATTGAATTGAACGTATTAATTATTTTATTATAAAATATTAGTTGTTTATATTATTTCCACCGGTAAAAAATTTTATTGTTTTTTGGCACAATATTTAATGAGACGAAGGGAGTATAATGTATTATTATTGAATAATATTAGTTGTTTCATTAAAAAATATTAATTGTTTCATTAAAGAATATTAATTGTTTTACTATATTATATTAGTTGTAAACCAGTTTTACTATAAAACTTGGTTCAAACAAATGGATAAAAAGCTTTGTTTGAACTTATTCTTTTATTTGAGAAAAGTTTTGTGTGAATAAGCTTTACCATAAAACTCATTTTGATAGTATTAATTATTTTTATTATAACACATTAATTATATCATTAAATTATTAATTATAAATCAATTTCAAATGAAATTAACCCCACAAGACAAATGCCTTTTATTAATTTTCTCTGCAACTATAATTTGTGTATTTAATCATTTCGAATTGGATCATATAGCCTATATTATTTGTTAGTCATGTTTAAGAGTAACTCTACATGCATAATAATAAAATATTGATTTTTTCCATTATAAATACATAATTATATAATATTATATGTCTTTGTATTGATTCGTTTACGGCCAATCTCATTCATAAGCTCATGCACACCTCACCATTCAATATTTGTTGTCCTACTACTGGCCAACCACCTAATTAGCATTTGACCCGAGCATTACATGTTTTGGGTAGGTGATACATTTTGCTTTGTAAAAAATATTAATTATATATAAAGAGTTAGACGTTGAGCACACATCCACTAATATTTCGTATATACTCCCCCTATCCAACAAAAGTATGCTCACACTGTTTTTTTCAACAATTTGTTTTGCTTCACCATTTAACCATCACTTAATTTTTTAATATATTGTCGACTTTATATTCATAAACAACCACTTAACTCGTAAATGGATCACATGATACCCCAAAATACTCTTACTTTATCTATATTTTTTTAAGACATGTCAAAACCAAACGAGCATACTTTTAGTGGACGGAGGGAGTAACTGATAAAATTTACACGAATATAGTTTACATCCATTTTTTTTAAATTGCCGAAAACAATACAAATTCCAAAATAAAAAGGTATACATAACATTATAAAATAAATAAATCATAATTAAATTATAGGTTTATAAAAGATCATGAGTTTTTTAAGAGTAAGATTTTTATGAGTCAATCTCACAGTAAGACGGAGTATAATTTAAGAATAATGACGTTTTAACACTTTGAAATGAGTAAATGTTAACTTATGTTAGTTTATAACTGTCTCACCGCGAGAACATCTCAAAACAAATTTTTGTCATGATTTATTAGTGATTAATTTCTATGAATATCTGAACTAGTAATGCTATTAATTCGAATAAGTAGAATAAGTTAAGTTGTTAGAACCTTATTACCTATGTCATGAGGTTATGAGTTCGAGTCACTATTTGATCTTAATAGAAAAAGTAATATTATCAATTCATAAACACGAGGTAAAAAAATATTAAAAATATTTTTGGTCATGTAACTTTTAACTTTTTTTGCAAATTGTACCAAAATAGTTAAAAAAATTATTGTAGTCCTGTAATTTTATACATTTCTCAATTTACGTCTAAACATTATTCGTTTTTTGCACATGCGTTGGGACATGGGTGAAGGTGAAAGTTTCTGGACAAAAAATGAGCAAAAAAACATCGTTGTATTGCAAAAATTGGACTTAAAATAAATAATGAACAAAATTACGGGACTAAATTAATTTTTTTTAACTAGCTTTGAATGGTTTAAAGAAAAAAAAATGTTAGCATATTGCTTCAGCTCATAATTTGATTATGTTATATGAGCCATAGGATATCACTTACTAATGCATATATAATAAATAAAATGTAATTTAACATTGCTTTTATTTCTCGCCAAACTTCCCTTTACATAATTAATTCAAGAAAACAAACATCCAAATATCCTCCGTCGGATATCACCATCCCACGAGTAGAAAAGATGAACACACCCACACACACACCAGGCCAATATATATGATTAGTTTAATTAATATATAATGTACAATGTTGATAATTGTAATATATATATATATATAGTTAAATAGTGTATGTTTTGTTAGTCATAGAGAAGAAGGAAAAGAAGCAAGCAAAGTTTCCATATTGGATGAACCTTCCTCATTTGCACCAATTTGATCCCAAAAAAAATAGCTCGGACTTGAGTTTTGTGTATCCACCCATTCATTAGCTCCTCCACATGAATTCATAGGTACCATGATGTTCTCCAAAAATGGCGTCAAACAAGTCGAATTTATCATGCCCGTAAATTGGACCATCTCTCCATGTTGAGTTGACGATGATTCTTGGTTGATGATTCCCGTGTTTTCTTGAAAAATCGGGTCGATTCGGGCATTGTTATGATCGATGCTTACGCCTTCTGATGGTGTCGATCCAATGTCGAACATGAATGATGCATTTGGTAGAGGGTATAAGGTGGGTAAATCTTGATTCATGATGTCTAAAGGAGGGTATGTGAATTCAGAATTGGTGTTTATTTTGTTAGGGTTTGATGGTGATGATGATGATGATGATGAGGCTTTTCTTATTTTCTTTTTGATCCATGAATTCCAGTAGTTTTTTATCTCGTTGTCTGTTCTCCCGGGCAAATGGCTAGCTATGTGAGCCCATCTGCAAAGTAATTAATTATCATAACTTAATTTAGCATATATTTCTAAATTGAAATAATTATATGAGATAATTTAGAATTTTTTCAGATTGATACATCATGTGATCATTTTCGATGTTGATTAAAATGATACAATTTGTAACACAAGTGATAAGGCATGCAACTATTTCCTCTTTCTTTCTTTTTTTTTTTTTTTTTGACTTGAAGCTTAAATGTCTAAAAAAAAAAAAGAAACTAAAAATTATCAACGAAGAAACGTGACAAATTAATAGGGGATTTCTTGTAAGAGAAGTGAGTTGAAATAATTAATATTTGACTATATGCAACCGTGATTAAAACACTAGAGACATTGCCTTCTTAACGACTTCCATAATGCCAACCTACTCGTATTCTGAATTTCTCAAATACAATAATAATGCCTACATTGATTGTTAATCTTCCGTACGTATGTGTACTAGAAACTGCAATTTTCTTGACAAAGAAAAATGTCAAAAATTAAAGCATTGCTTCTTCCAAATTTGAAATATAGTGCAATCAAGATTTTAATTTTTAGAGTAATAATCACATTTATGTGTATGCAGAACCAATAAATATTATACACACAAAGCAAAACATTGAATTTAAACAAGAGACACTCTTGGGTGACACAGTCTCATACAAGAGACGGGTCTCACATTTGATGCCCCTACATTTAATACTCCCACATATATATTGAATACTCCTGTTAACATATATTTGATATTCCTCTGAGGGATGAAATCCGTCTCGTGTATGAGACGGTCTCATACGAACTTTTGCCTTTAAACAATTATTATTATGAAGAGGTGGTAATTGGTATATAAAATTACCTGTTTCCTACTGCAGCATGAAGGTTTATAATTAGCTTCTCCTCTTGAGGAGTAAATCTTCCTCTCCTAATATCAGGTCTCAAGTAGTTTATCCATCTTAAACGACAACTCTTGCCACATCTTTGTAACCCTAATTAACGCAAGCGTATATCATGTTACACAATCATAATTAAATTAAGATGATAGATAAATAAATAGATATGAAGAACCTTACCTGCTTTCTCCGGGACTTCGCTCCAGCAGCCATAGCCGTGAGTCGTGATGCATCGGACGAGCTTTTCGTCCTCCTCCGGCGACCAAAGCCCCCTCTTCACCTTCTGCTGGTTGCAGCAAGAGTGGTGCCCCATTTCAATATAGAGTTGCAGGTAAACAAGAGAATTGAGAACTAATAGTATAAAAAGGGTTCCGACACAAGCCCTCATGATCATATGGTCCCCACCCATGAAACACTGGCTAATATGTCTTCTCATCTAACCCTAAAATGACGTTTTATCCAACTCTCTACTGCTCCCGTCCCCTCGTCCTATATTAATCGAACTTTCTTTTTTCAGCCGTCCCAAAATAAACCCTAACAATATCTATTAATTTATGACGTTATTTTTGGACTCACACGTACACACAACGCAATAAATTTATATATAAGGGTTTACAAAATTATTATTCCTCGAAACAGCAATCATTAATTTCTTTTTTTAAATAGTATACACTGTACATATAGGAGAAGAGGGAGTACTACTTTGTACGTACACTGTACACATGTATTACGTAACAAACTTTTCATGTCGTAATCCCCTTCTTTGTATTACCGTTGTCCTCCTATTTCGGACGTGCATTTGAAGTCATACTATAAGAGATTAGAGTTTACCTATTTTGCCCACTTTTGGTTTTGGTTCAATATTTTGACTTATTTTCGAATTTGTACTATAATTGTTTTCAATTTGAATTTTTATTTACTTCGTATGTTCTAAAAATGAAAACGAAACTAGAATTGAGAGACAACTCTTATTTGGTTATATATAATGAGTTTTCGGATGTAGAATTAATTACGTTACACCACAACATTATATAATATCTTTTTCGTCCCATAAAACCTTTCATACTTATTTTTTTTTGTATTATAAGCTTTACACCTTTAAAATGGAATTTTTTTTTATAAATTTCACCCTCACAATTTCCATTAATTAAAAAAATATCAATACATTTTGACTCACACATACACACAACCCAAAAATTTTTTTAACTTAATTTATACATAAAAGTTTACAAAATTACCAAAAAAAACCTCATGCTCTTCTTTCTTAAAGTGTGTACACTCCCTCCTATGAATAGCTTTTATGGGATGGAGGGAGTAGAAAATTTCCCTTCCTTCCAAAATGGGGTCTCACAAGTACTGAGCGTCATGGAATAGCGTCGCATGAAATGTGCAAATGGTAGCTATATAACTGATGCAGTTGGAGAAACTTAATTAAAATCAATTAAATATGTATTTAATTGATTATTTAATTAAATTGGGTCTTGAAGTTTAATTTCTGGGAAATTAAACGGGATGAGGACGATCTACTTTCATAGTAGATAATCGTAGTATATTTACGATCTTAAAACTGAATTTCGGTGAGTGAAAAATTAATATACGAAGTTGAAACATTAAAGTAATGTACTTTATGAATTAAGTACTGATTTGAATTTGAATTTCAAATGCAACGAACCTGGACATCCAGCCGTCCAAGTTCATGAACGTTTTAAATAGGTGTAACAGCTGGACTATTACAGAACTGACCTCATGAATTGTCATTATTGGGCAGTTACAAATTGACCTCATGAATGTCATATTGTCATAATTTGTCGGATTCAATTCTGGCAACTCTTTGATTTCAGGTGTTATGCCTATAAATAGAAAATATTTTACCTGTAGTTTTCAACGAGAGAAAATTAGGGCTCTCTGCAGAATTTTCGTAAAACTCATAGCATTCATATGTATTGTTTGTTTGCATACATATGGTGTGCGATCCAGTTCTCGAGTATTTTCAGTTCGTCGGAGCTCGATACGTTGTGGTATTACTGGTATCGAGATGAAGTTGTTTTACCTTTAAAAATATTACGTCAATATTTCGTGAGCACTAGCCGAAATATATTTATTTTGCGGACAAAAGATTTAATCCTTAATCGACTTACTCTCGTGTTCATTTTTGTAGTTGATCAGTGTTAATGTTCGATGTTCGATATCAAAGTAGAAGCTGTTATTTCGATAATTTATGTGCATAATAAAAGTGCTTGTTGATGGAGAAAAATATTTCTCGATGAGAAAAAATAATATTTGTTTCTATGGAAAAATGTTTGTCTCGTTTGGAAAAAAATATTTGTCTCGATGGTCAAAATTAATTATACTCATTGAGACAATATTAAAATATTCTATCGATGGAAAGTATGAATATTTGAAACTATCTCACTGGGTTTAAATTTTTTCCATTGAAACAAATATTTCGTCAACATTTTGTCATTGAGACAAGCATTTTGACATCGAGATAAATATTTTTTTCTACCATTGAGGTGAAAATGTTGATCATCTCGATAGATTGAAATTGACTTCTCGATAGGTTGAAATTGGAATCTCAATGGAATGGGGTTAAATTTTTATGTTTTTTTTTTGTTTTATCTATTAAATAGTGATTCAAACTCATTATCTCATGTATGTCATAGGTAATAAAATTCTAACCACTTAGTGCTCGTTTGGTTTTCCTCATTAATTATCCGGCAGACACGATTGACTTCATTTTAACACTTATCAGCCCATATTAACTCATTTGTCATACACTAATCATGCAAACCAAACGAGCACTTAAACTAATTCACTTCATAAACCGGTTAATTTTATTATGTAATTAGGGGGTTTTGACAGCTTGCAGAAGAAAATAGGGTAAATGGTAGAAAGTTAATAATAATGCATTTATGTATTTTTCACGTCAAAATTTGATAAAAAAACTTATTTTTTATGAAATGGATAGAGTATTTTTTTTAGGGGAGGGCGGGCATAAATCCACTGCCCATATATTATATATATATATATATATATATATATTCTCTGGTCAAAGTATGAAATGATGTAAACCAATAAAATTGCAACTGATATATAAGCGAACTTTTATCATTCACAACAAGACTCATTACCAGTTTGATTTTCCAGCCTCTGTGCATTTCATGGCCAGCAAAATATTACTTTCATCAATTATATTATATATATGTCGGACTTTATTAAGTATTATATATAGTGTCATTTCAATTCATTAATTCCTCGACTCATTACCTAGACGTAGTTTGAATCATATCGTATGATTTGTCCGCGCATTAATCACGAGGAAGGTTTTTCTTCTTCTTCTTCTTTTTAATTTCTTTATTTTTGGAATTGTGATGAAAATATCATAGTTTTTTTTAATCATAGTTAGAGAACTAATATAAATTAAAAAAAATATATTAGAGTTAGTTGTTCGAGAATTAATATAAATTAATTAATTTTATATATTTTTTTAATAATTTTTAAATAAAATAAAATTCTTTCCCAACGGTAAAAATATTATTCCCTCCGTCCATTAAAAGTACATTCAATTTATTTTGACATATTTAAAAAAATGTAAATAAATTGTAAGTAAGAAAATCAATTTCCTTGTGTCATCTGAGTGAGGTGTGGGACATGTAGGGAGAAAATTTTTTATGTACAAAAAAATAATTTAAACAATTATTTATAAACTATTTTATTTTAAATAATTGAATAAAAAAAATTTATTTATTATACAAGTGGGTAGTATCAGTTTCTCCCAATCTAAAATATAAAAATTATAAATGATCAAGAATTTACTTGCAATTAAGTAGCTTGGCCAACCTCAAGAAAGACTCATGATTCACTACAACATGAATACTACGTACGTATTATGAGGAATTATATTATTGATAAAAGCCTCAAAAAAATAGATTAATTATCAATTTGGGGCATGAAAGATAAAATTTATCAATTTGAGACCTAAAAGATGTTTATATTAAGGGATTTTATCGGTCCAAATCCCGAAAGATAGATTAATTATCAATTCGGAGTCTTAATTTAAATATTTTTTAGGGTTTGAAACGATTAAATTCCTTAATGTAAATATTTTTCAGCTCCTGAATTTATAAATTTTATCTTTCAAGCCCCATATTAATATTTAACATATATTTCGGGATAAAATATTTATATTATATGCGTCAATTTTGCTGTCGACATGTTACTGTACTAAATAAAGGTGTTAATACTTTAAAAAAATAAATAAATAAAGGTGTTAATAATCTGACTTGCAAAATATTCTGTCAACGGGTTGAGTACCCCTTGTACTCACTTTTAATGGATTTTCATTTTACCGTTCAAAAATTTTTTTTTTATCAAATTAGAGGTCGCACACAATGGCGGACCAGGTACGGTATATAATACTCTCTCCATTCCAAGAAGTTATGCACTTCTTGAGACACGGAAACTAAGAAAAATTAATTTTGTTAACTTTTTTTATATTAAAAGGGTAAGAGAGAAAATAAAGTGTAATAATATTTTGGGTGATTTAATGAGATAAAATATAAGAGAGAATAAAGTAAAATAGAATAAGAGTAACAATTTTTAAATTTAAATGAAATTTGAAGGTATTAATATTGTGTGATATTTCCTTTTTAGAAGTGTGCATAACTTATTGGGACAGACGAAAAAAGAAAGTGTGCATAACTTCTTGGGACGAAGGGAGTACATAAAATTTTATTTAATATTTAAAATCTAACCTCTCGATGCAACCAAGAAAAAAAAAGAGTTATATTTGTGGATTTTTTAAATATGTGTCGTGGTTTTCAAAACCACTTACACATGTGTAGTGGTTTTTGGGTTTATAAAATTAAGGAGGGGCGCCCAAGAGTTAGGCGCCCCATACCTTTAAACAGTGTCATCGCCCAACAGTTGGGCGCCCTTTCTGGGATGAAAATATGTAGGCCGACAACATTGCAAATTAGTTAGGAAAAAATATTTTTTTAAAGGGGCGTCATCTTCTTGGGCGCGCGCCCCTTTTGCTGAATTTCATTACATCCCACAACATCTGCACACAATTTACAAAAAAAAAAAAAAAAAAAAAAAAAATTATGGGAGCGCCAAAGTGTAGGGCTCCCATTTTGCTGAATATTAACAAACCGACAAACCTGCAAAAAATATTAACAGTAGACTGCAGGTATAGGGTTAAGAGGGACAGAGGCATGGCTGGACAGAGGGACAGTCTGTCCAGCCCATGCCTCTGTCCCTCTTAACCCTATATCTGCAGTCTACTGTAAATATTTTGTGCAGGTTTGTTGGTTTGTTAATATTCAGCAGAAGGATCGTCCTACGCTTGGATGCTCCCTTAATTTTTTTTTTTATAAATTGTGTGCAGATGTTGTCGGGTGGAATGGAATTCAGCAAAAGGAACGCCAAAAGTATGGCGCCCCTTTAAAAAAATATTGTTTTCCTAACTAATTTGCAGTGTTGTTGGCCTACATATTTTCATCCCATAAAGGGCACCCAACTCTTGGACGCTGGCACTGTTTAAAAGGTATAGGGCCTCTAACCCTCCTTAATTTATATTTATAAACTTCTCCAAAATCACTACATATACGTAAGTGGTTTTGAAAAATCACGATATATATTTAAAAAAATCCTATTTTTGTTTCACGATGCAACTAAGTAAAAAAAAAAAAAAAAAAAGTTATATTTGTTTCACAATCCGTCTCACATAAAAAAAAATCTAAAAACACTATAATATATAAAATAAAATTATAACTATAATCTCTTTTATAATTATTATATGAGATATAATTTTCTATACCATAATATTAGGTGTATTTTTCCGCCACTGGTCACACGCGTGGAAAACTGAAAATAAAGGGAATTCTTATTATAATTATAGTAGTATTGTATTTCTGACAATAGAAATTATACCCACTTTCATAAAAAAAAAATATATATATTTTTTCATTAATACCCTCACTTTATTGTGATCAAACCCTCACCTTCTACCCCCACCACTCAGTCCCCCGCGCCCCAACCCCTGGAAGGGCCGTTCCACCCAAATCAACATCATTTTTGGGACGGACCCGTGTGGGATATGTGGGTAAAAAAAATTATTTAAGAATGATAGTTTCAATAATTTACTATAAAATGAGTAGAAAATATTTTTATTTAAGTAGGTGGATAAAAAATCTTTTTTTTTAATTTTTTTTAAGTGGCTATCTCTCATTTTTCTCCTATTGAATTTCTGAAAACAGTACTGACACACATTTTATTACTCTCTCCTCTCATGGTAAATTGTCCTCTTATTATATATTTGTTCCACAACATATTTTATTAATCATAATATCACATAAAACAACTTTATTCCTTTTTTATTTTTTTTATTTACTATAATATCACTAAAAATAACTTTATTTCTTTTTTATATTTTTTATTTATCATATGTCAATAAAAAATAACTTTATTCCCATATATATATATATATATATATATATATATATATATATATATATATATATATATATATATATTGATTACCACAATGTTAGTATAAAATAATTTTACTACATACAATACTAATAAATAACTTCCACATTAAAATCAGTGTCAAGTCAAATGGACAATTAACTGTGGGAAGAATGAGTATTATGCTTACCAATTTACTTGTCATTATTTACAGGCGACTATAATATAAGAACAAAAATAATTATATGTTCACCCGTGGACACCAATTTATGATGAGTGAAATGGATTTCATCTCATTTGGGTAATTTAATATATGTGAAAATGTTCTAGTGTCATGAAAGAAATTTATCATATCTAAAAGCTTGAACTTATAAAAAAAATGTGAAATTAATTCATTTATATAATCCCCTAATACTCTCCATCACTTGTGGCCTGAATCCTTGGCTCTACTCTATATGTTAGGGAGGAGACACTTTGCATGAATAATTTATATGGGTGTAGTTACTTTTTGCGGGATTTGAACCCAGTACATGGACACAGTTGTTTTTTATGGATTTTGAATTATAGATGTGGGTGTAAGCCAAAAAGTTTGATATCTTTAATATTCTCCCTCATCCGTGGGTTGGATTGTCAACAGTACCATTTGGGGAGGAATTCCATTGAGTGAACAATTTAATATGAATAAAATTATTTTATGCCGGGTTTGAATCTAATACGTAAATGTGAGCTAAAAGCTCTGATACCAAGAAAGTACATTTAATCTAAAAGCTCAAGTTTTAAGAGATGTGTACAGTTTTTTTTTTATCAATAAAAAGAGATATTATTACTAAATGTGGATATGAGCAGTACCAAAGATTATAAATTATCAGGATGTCAAATAAATCAAAACGTTGAGAAAGAGCATAATTCTTACTTGTAATCATCCAACTCCTGGAACTAATCTCGGATTGCATAACCAATCATTAAAATAAAAATTTTGGCACCTAATTTATATTAATTTTATAACAATAACATTATTTAAAAACATTAGAATACCAATTAAATATATAGGATTTGAAGTTTGTAGACGTACATGCATGTCAAAATACAGAGAAAATAGAGAAAGAAGTATTGATAATGACCATGAAAGGATCTTCAACTGATGCAAATCTTCCACCATACTAATTTGAAAAATAAGTGACTTTTGCTTGGATGGATCAGAAGCTGAATTTGGAAGTAAAATGCAAATCATTCTAAAAATGACACTTTTATGGGCAAGATATGAAAAGGAGAAATGATTAATCTTAGCTTTAAGGGGGAGCAATTGAGAAGCATTAGGGCCTACTACCATAGAGGTTAAGAAAGTAATTAAACATAATAATTAGTGAATAATAATAAAATTAGCGTTAAGTTCTTAAGCGGTTGGTTAAACTAATAACTCTAAGATAGAAGAGTTTGATGTTATGTGAACAAGTTTTATCGTGAAACTGGTATACAATTAGAAAATATTAATATTCTTCAATTAATATTTTTAATTGAAATAACTAATACCGTTAAAAACTAATACCTCATAATAAAATAATTAATACCCTTTAATACTTTCCAAATAAGTTTCACGATAAAACTTGTTCACAAAATATTTTGTTAAAATAGAAAAGTCTCCACCAAGGCCATTTGGAAAGCTAAAAACGAGGCAACTCTCAAAGGTTTTGTACCGAATGTGGAAAAGATTATTGATAGTGTCATGGTTTGTCAGTGGAAGTGGATCAAAACTCATTGGCAAGTTTACTGAACAAGGATTCACGGTAAAACTTAATCATTTATTAAAGGATATCAATTGTAATAAGTGAACGGTATTACCTATATTACTAAAATGTTTCAGCCGTGATAACTGAAAAATATGTCCCATATTGCTAAAAAGTATCAGTCATGATAAATGAAGAGTATTATCTATATTATTAAAGAGTATCGGTTATGATAATGGAAGAGTATTACTTATATTACTGAAAGGTATTATTTGGGATAACTGAAAAGTAAATTGATCAATTTTTTTAATATGGATCAAGTTTCACCGTGAAACTTAATTCACAGTAGACACATTCAAATTCATTACCATCATCGTTTTGCTACCCTTTGTATAGTTGATTTTCTTTCACCTCTAGAGTCTATTCCTTCTAAATTTTAGTTGTTTTGTTGTGTACCCATTTTCTTTTGTACAATCATGTTGCACCTCTAGAGTCTATTCCTTCTATATTTTAGTTGTTTTGTTGTGTATCCATTTTCTTTTGTATAATCATGTTGTTAATAGGGGTTTGATTATCCCTTATATTCAGTTCAATAAATCACATTTACTTTTTTTTAAAAAAAATAAAAAATAAAAAGTCTCCACCATAATTACGCCTAATTAATTATGGTCTCTATCAATTTTCTTGTGATTAACACATTAACCATATAGATTGGTCATCTACTTACCAGGGACATAGACGAATAGTAAGTGAGCAAGGTGATTAGAGTACATACATTCCGACATCTCGGGTTCGATTTTGTGTAGTGACAATTTTTTACTGAAATATTACAGGAGTTGTTATTGAATTTGTGTCTCCCGAAAATCCTCTCCTTATTAAAAAAAAAAAGAAAAAGATTAGACATCCACATGGGCCCCACTTCCCATCATTAGTAGCTTAATCATTTTAATTCCATTCTAATTCTCACATGTCAATATCTCATGTCCAACTTTAATTGAGATCTTCATCAAAATCTTTCTTATTGAACAAACTTGTTTCTGGTTGGGTTTAAAATTGTACCATGAATTATTGGATTAGCTAAAACTTTAAGCTGGAATTTCTAGTTATAGTATTTGAGAGAGTAATTAATTAGCATATTAATAAGGATATTGTTTTAGTTATACTATTTGAGAGAGTAATTAGTCAATTTAATATCAACTCGAGAAAACTAATCAAACACACAAATGAAAATATTATTTCACAAGCATCCTCAAGAAATGGAAGATGGGCAACTCTCTTAACGCAAACTCTCCCTAAAACTTTTTCCAATTAATATCATTATATTTAGATATTAATTTATAAAAAAAATAATATTAATGAATGAATTTTTTTTATGATCAAAATAGAGACTCAAACTTACTACCTCACAACATAGATATGAAACTTTCGGATTTGATCTTATGCCCGCAGGTGATGAACATCAATTTATATACCCACCACCAATCATGTGATGCCACATAAGTAATTAATTAAATAATAGTGGGCTCCCCTGTATATATGACATCACATGATAGGTGATTGACATGCCACATAAGCGGTGGACATATAAATTGGTGTCCACCTGTGGACATAAGATCAAATCCGATGAAACTTTAACCACTTGAATTATTTTATTTCTCTTTGTGATAATAGTGTTGTTTTTTTGTGAACATCGGATTAAAAAAGGGGGAGAAAATATAAATTACTCATAGTGGGCCGATCTGAAACGCTTGGATAGCATTTGTTGGCATTAATTTACAGCCATATACCGTATTGGAGGATCATTTGGGCCTGGCCCATCATGCTGCTTGGATAGCATTTGTTGGCACTCATGACACTTTTCTATTAGTTTTGTTGATATTTTAATGATGCTAATATTTAGTATTTTTTTAAATATAAATGACACTTTTTATTTATATTAGGTTACACTTTTCAAGTATAACACCTAACACTTTTTATGGCGGATGTGAGAGCATGCATGGAGTGAGTGTATATGAGAGCAGATTTTAATCTACAGTTATGATGCACATGGTCTTCTGAAAATATCACGATGCAATATCAAATCACACCTTGTCCCCTAAAATGAGTGATATTCTCGAATCTGTCACGAATCTGACTATCGCTTGCCGAAGCGTTAAGAATAAAATAAAATAAAAATTTGACGCATTCGAGAATTCGGCGTGCAAATCTAGTTTGGTGATTAATGATTTAATATGTTATTTCAATTGAACTTTATTATCTAATTTAACTTAAATTGACAATATGACGCTTGTTTTAGATTAGATTTACTATTATGATTTATATATGGTACTGCTAGGATTTATATTATTGTTTTGTTGCTTAGTTAGATTAAATTATTGAATAAAACCAAGGGGGCATAGCCCACTTGGCCACCGGGCTCCTCACTTAAGTGGGAGACTTGGGTTCGATTCCCTTCGGGAACGAATTGGAGTGGGAGATATAAGGAGACTTGGAGAATTTCAATTTGTAAGGAGACTTGGCGAACTAACTACTAACAACTAACATTTACCAATCAAAAAAAAAAATTATTGAATAAGCTAAAGTTTTGGATGAGAGAAAAATGTGAATTGCACATATTTGATTTATGGAATTTTAAAAGTATATATGTATTATATAATAAAATACAAATAAACTTACATATTCTTGACGAATTGAATCTTAGTTAAAAAAAAAAAAAAGAAACTGTATCCTTGAACCTATATTGTATCTTCTTCGCATTCGGGTCCCATACCCGTGCAATATAGATCTACAATCGTATTTAGGGTGTGTTTGCAAATAATAATGTCTCTTTTAAAGTGATTAAAATTAATTTTTATAGTAAAATTAAAAATGAGTAATGTTTTTAAACAAAATACTTTTAATCAATTTTTCTGAAATTTGGAGTGTTTGCAAAATAAATTACTTTTTGATACTTTACAAAAATACCCTAATTATATTTCACAATTTACAAAAGTAATGGATAAAGTTGGAATATTTGTAAAATTGTGAGGACAAAATTGCAATAACAATTATTAAAATAATAAAAATCAGATAAAAACTCATAGAAGCAGGTGGAGGGGTGCTTCAAGGAATCTACTTTTAAGGATGTGTTTTCAAATCCATTTGAATAGTTTAGAATCATTTTTTTGTTGAAGTTGGTAAGATCTAACTTTTTCAAAATAAAAGCTACCCCTTCAATTGAGTTTGCGCACACACCTCACTGTGATGTTTGTTATAAGTTTCAAGTGATTTTGTAATTGAATGATATAAATTATATTTTAAAATATATTAAAGTATAAGGAAAAAAAATTGATTGTATGAGAAAGTGTGATAATGAGTTTATAGGTGTTGTATTGGATTTCAAAATCATGAACTAGGACTAGGTTAAAATTTCAAAACTCAAATCCAAATTTTAAAACTCAAAAGTGATTTCAAAAATATTTCCTCGGTTCAAATACAAGCTTTCCATTTTTTTCATTTTCTAATTCTATTTTTGCTAAATATCTACTAAATTCATACTACACTTATTAATTCACTATTATTTACATTTATTGTCATTCAATTATTCATAAATTAGTTTTCTTTTCTCTCACCATCACAATATTTGTACTATATATATATATATATATATATATATATATATTATTATTATATCACTTGCTTTAATTTTTGTGGTAAAAAAAAAAAGAAGTAAATAATGGGATGAAGGAAGTATTTAGGTAGAGATCTGTTTCATTTATGAAACTGTTTCACAAAGCATTTTTATAAAAAATGTAAAATTATAAATAATGTACATTTAAATTAAAAGTGTTGTAATAAAGAAAAAAGAAAGTGAAAAATATATAAAACATGTTATTAATAATACAAAATAAATGCACAGGTAAATATGATACTCTGTTCTTTCCACTATAAACTTTTTTTTTTTTTTTCAATTCCATATAAATTTCATATTCTATTATTGATAAATACATTATAAATTTATATCCCTACAATTCACTTTTATTTATATTTATTATTATTCAATTATCATTACTGAGACCATATCCCTATAATACTAATAGGGAGTTTGTTTTTGCTTAAATGTCAACTTATGGTAAATTTTGATTAGGTGTCAATTTTTAAAGAGTTTGTTTATGTGTAATGATTATGTATCAATGTATAATTAGTCACCTATAATTATTAACATAATGAGTAAAATAATTAAAAAGGATTGACTCAATTAATTTACTTTATTTCACCCTAATGAATATATATATATATAGATATAAGTATTATTAAAAAAATTAATCTAATCATATATGATATTTATTGCAAATATACAATATATATACTATTCGAAGTAATATTTATGCATCAATTATATAAAAAAAATCTATTAATCGTCTCTTTTTTTTTATTAATTGTATAGTAAATTTGAAACAAAATTTATAGTAAATTTTCACATAATTATAATAATTCTAATACCTAGCATGAATCGTCATACAATTACTATTAGGAAAAAGGTACAACCAAGACCCTGAACTATTGCTTCAGGTACAAATAGACCCTTAAAGTATATTTGGACTCAAATAAGCTCTCTAACTTTAATTTTTAGAACAAAAAACACTTCTGTTTAAATTATTTAACACACTTGACAAATTGATTGTCTTTTGACTTAATTTCTATTAAAAACATCCCCAAATATTGAGTATAAAAAATATACACCATTGAGAAAAATAAAAATGTACAATGCAAAAGATTATTAAAAAAAAAAAAAAGTAAAAAAGAGAGAAGGATCAGTAAAGAAAAAGTCAAAAATAATGAAAGTACAATAAAGAAAAATAGTTTGAAAGCATTTTAATTTGTACTTACTACTCATTACCTGCATATGTGTCAATCGATATAGTTTGACGTTAATTGTATATTTTAATTTTACCAAAAGTTTCAATTACATTTTAGTTTCTTCCTTGTGAAATAAACTTATTCTACAATATATACCTAAGAAAACATAATGTATCATTCAAGAATATTTCCTTAAGAGTCATTTTAATTAAATAATTTAAAAATTGAAAATTTCAAGTTCAACATTATGTGATAATGATATCTAATTTATTTCATGAATTTCAAAAATTAAGCAAACAATTAAGAAAATAAATAATAAAAAGTATTGTAACAATAAAAAAGACGACTGAAGGGTGTAGAAGGGTGGCGACTTTATTTTTTATACTCAATATTTGAGGATATTTTTTAATAGAGGACAATCAATCCATCAAGTAAGTTAGATAATTTAAACAAAAGTGTCTCTTTGTTCCAAAAATTAAAGTTAGATGACTTATTTGATCCCAAATATACTTTAAGGATCTATTTGTACCTGGAGGAATTGTTCAGGGTCTTGGTTGTACTTTTTCCCTTAATATTACCATTATTTAAATTTAATATTATAATTAGATAAAATTTTATACATATATATTATTTTAACATATATATATATATATTATTTTGAAGATATTAAATTTATAATATATTATATTGTAAAAAATTTATTTAATGAATATATCGCGTAATACGCGGGAGCTCATGTAGTAGTTCGAATATTCGTAGGATAAATATAATTACTGAAAATTGGAGAAGTCCATCCCGTATTTAATGTGAAGGGCGGCCGGCAATCACTCGCAAACTTTCGGTTTTAAAATGTTGCAAACCAGTTTTTTTTTTTTTTTCAAAATAAAAGTGCTTTTCGTAGCAAATATTCTTCGAGATTTTACTTTAGTTCGTTGAGCCGATGAGGATCAGGAAATTTGGATTTTAGCCTACGTTTTTATAGGTGGATATCATATTTCTGTAGAAATTAAAGCTACTAACTAGACAGCTAATTAAAGGGGGTTTATCCTTAATAAATTAGTATTTTCCCTAATAATAAGAAATATTTATGCGTGTCTAAGTCTAACAGATATGGCGCGTTGGGAAAGGAAGAGTTTTCCTTAAAAAAGTTGATAAATATAATATTTCCTTTAAAAAGTTGATAAATATAATATTTCCAGGAAGCGAAACTTGTTCCCCCGATAAAATTTATATTTATTATAATTAGTTAGTAATATTATTATTTTTATACATTAATATCATAATATTTTACGTTGTGATATTAGTTTATAAATGTAATAATACTGTTAAATAAATAATATGAAATTACTAAATGAAAGTAATGATATAAATTTTATAAGATGAAAGAGTTTCACATGAAAATTTATGTATTTCCTATAATTCAGAAAAAAGAACATGTAATACTTCTTCAAATTATTAATTATGGTTATAAATTTCCTTAATAATATTTTTTTAGGAGTTTATTTTTCGTCTAACTATGATTAAGAATTTTATCAACTTTTTAAAAAAGGAATTCTTGTGTAGACTCCTCCTTATATAAGACATAATATTTTTATATGTTTTAACTATATTTTTTACTATAAAATTTACAGTTATAAATAAGTTAACAATTTTAAATTTTCCTGCCAAAAAAAAAAAAAAAAACAATTTTAAATTTTTAATAATTTAATATGACTTTTAAATGTAAGTAGTACCGTACATTTTGCGATTTTATAACTATTTTATTATGATAAAGTATATTATAAATCAATTTTAATGTATACATTTTATATATATTTTACCCTTCAATCCCCTAGGCACCCCCACCGAACCCCTATCCCAAGAGTTCCCATATTTCGACTCTAAAATTTTGACCCATAAGCTACCATTTTTATTCAAAAAATGTCACATCCATTTTCCTAGTAAAGCTTTATTAAAAGTCTCAAGATCTTTAACCCCTAGCCCCCCCAAAAAATTTTGGCTTGCATACAACATTCCATTTCACCCACTTGATGCATTTAGAGCTCTCCCTACCCCCCAACAAAAAAATTTCTTTGAATAGAAACAAACTCTCTCAGGGTTTTTTTTCGGAATCTGGTAGAAAGACAGGTAATAAGTAGGCAAAGATGAAAGCACCGAGTTCAGTAATGTGATTCTACCTCCAAATGAAAACTTGTGCCCCTCCCACCTTTGAAGTCGCCCTTTGATTTTATTCACAATTTCTTTCCACTCTGTTGCTTTTCTATGATAAATTCCTACCTTGATACCAAGGTAAGAAAAAGGTAAACTCCCAATTCTGCAATCTAAAATAGTGGACATATCATTAAGCCTTTGATCAGAGACATTAATTCCAAACAACCAACATTTGTCATAGTTCACCCGCAAACCTGAGACAAGTTCCATAATTTTCAAAATTCTCTTCATCACCCTAGCATTCTCCACAGAGGCTGATCCCAAAAAGATAGTGTCATCTTCAAATTGTAAGTGAGAAACTCCAATTTTATTCCTCTCGATTTCAGCCGGTGCAAAAAAACCACAATTAGTTGTTTTTTTCATTTGAAGGGTCAATCCTTCGGCAACCAGCAGAAAAATAAAAGGGGATAGGGGATCCCCCTGTCTCAAGCCCTTTTGTAAATTAAAGGCCCTAGATGGGCTTCCATTCACTAGAACTGATGTTGATGCCGTCGTCATGCATTCCATAATCCACTTTCTCCACCTTGGATGAAACCTGAAATGATCCATAATTGTGTCCACAAAATTCCAGTCCACTGTATCATAAGCCTTTGCGAAGTCTATCTTGAAGAATATCCGCTCCACTTTCTTCTTTTTTGCCTCGTCAACTGCTTCATTAAGAATGGCTATGCTATCAAGGATTTGTCTCCCTCTAACAAAAGCGCTTTGATTCTCCGAGATAACTGAATCTAGAATATGACTCAATCTTTTCGCCAAAACCTTTGAAATTATTTTGTAAATTCCACCAATAAGAGATATCGGCATGTAGTCCGTCAATTCTGCAGCAGCTTCTTTTTTTAGGAATAAGTACGATGAAGGACGGATTAATCCCATGGACCAATCTGCCATGCTCATGAAATTCGTTCATCATTCTCACAACATCATTTTTAAATGAACTCCAAAGCTCTTTAAGGATCGCGAAATTGAATCCATCCGGCCCAGGACTTTTCGATCCATCACACGACCACACCGCCTCTTTGATTTTGTCTTCAGAAAATGGAGCTATTAAAAATTCATTATCCACATCCGAAATTGTTTTCTCGACAAAGTCAGAAGCAAGAGTGGGTCTCTGAAAATCCACCTGCAGGGAGTATAATATTACTCAACCAAGTTTAGCGTGAAATATTATTTTGTTCAAATCCAGCCACAAATTGTCACGCGCAAAAATAATTTCAAGATCCTGAGTAAAAAGGGGAAAAAAGAAAAAAAAATGATTTAAACACATAATTATCTTTTGATCATCACACGTCCTGGCTACACTACCTTTTATGACAAAAAAATCTTGTATTTAATCAAATAATATACATAACTACATAAAAAAAATGATCATATGCAAGCCTACTTAGAATATCAATTTATCTATTCACCATCAATTTTGTGATATCACATAAATAGAAAAACTCACGCATATTAATTATTTAAAAAATTATATATATTTTATCACAATATTTATATGTAGATAATGTATATATAGATTAATAGTATTCATTATCAACTAAGTTTAGCATGAAATAATATTTTATCCTAATCCAATTAACTACATGCAACTTGTCACACCAAATATTTATTATTTCCAGACATGTCTTCCATCCCTGAGATTGAATTCAATCATGTGATTTGGAGAAGGTGGAAGAGCAATATCGGCAGAGTGGAACAAATACTGAGGGCTTGGTCAAAAGGCCTTTGAATTTCTTTCCATCTTATAAATATTTTCCTGTCATAAAAAATTAATTATATTGGCATCTGATAACTAACATTTTGGCTTTATTCCATGCCAAAGAAATAAGAATGTCGTGTAACGTGAATACATTATCATGTGTAGACAACAAAACGCGTGTTCAACGCCTCAACTCTTGTGATATTCTTTTTGGAATTCGAATGTTTTTTGCTCTTTTTTTTTTTTTTTTTTTTTTGCAAAATTAAATACTAACAAATTACAAGATGCCCATCCCATGTGCATTGAACCACCTATTTGCCATTACTCTTTTTTTTTTCGTAGTTGAGTTAGTACTGTTAGTTGTGATCATCTTATATAATGTTTTCATTCTTTTTATAGTTTTAATTAGCTACACTCATGATTCATGATTAGGGACATAATCACATCCAACAATTCCAAAACTATTTAGATTTTGACTCATTTTAACTCGTTTAATTAGATTCATTGATATAAACAAACGTGTTAATTTGCGAACAAACTCGTTAATTTGCGAACAAATTCATTGGTAAGCTTAGTTGTGAGCTATCTGATACACATTATAATCAACATATTTAATTAATAACCCGTGATTGGCTATAAGGGTGTAAGTGAGTCAAGCCGACTCGCTAGTTACTCGTGCTCGACTCGAGAAAAGATCAAAATCGACTCGAGTTGAGTCGAGCTCGAATTCATAAATACTTGACTCGAAAGGCTCGCGAGCCTTATCGAGTTTGTACATATTTACAATTTAACTATTCATTATATTAATTATATATATTTATAAATTGAGCTTGTGCTTAGTCGAGTCGAGTAGTGCTGAGTCGAGTCGAGCTGGGCTCGAGTTTTATTTTGCAAAATAATATAGGTTATCGAGTCAAGTCGAACCGAGCTCGAGTTTATCGAGTTTTTGGCTGAGTTGAGTTTGAGTTCAAAAAAATTGAACTCGATCGAGCTCGAGTCGAGTTCCGAGTTTTGCAATCGAGTTGAGTTCGAACTCAACACTACTTGGCCAAACTCGACTGATTTACAACCCTACTTGACTACAGAATAAATGAACCAAGCTCAAACACTTTTAGGTTTGTCTCGCCTCAATTTACTTACATCTCTATCCACAATAAATATAAATAGTGAAGCAAATATATAATAAAATAAAAATGGACAAAATTTGTATAAAGACGGTCTCATACATTATATAATACTCCATTTCATGTGAGACCATTTAATACTAATTTTTTTTCCCCGGGTTCAATTCCGTGTGGTGACAATTCTTTGCTGAAATATTGCAGAGGTTGTTGCTGGATTCGTGTCTCCCGAAAGTCCTCTCCCTTGCATGACTGTCATTTGTGCACATCCCTCGATTTATAACCCGCCTGACCAAGGGACCTCTGGTACAGATGGGGGTTTACGCCTTCGGATATTTCCTACTTAACAAAAAAAAAAAATAATAACACTAATTTTTTCAAGGAAATGGCAAGGGTAATATAGTAAAAAATCACTTAGATGCAGTAGCTAGACGACAAAAATAGAGAAGCGCTTCCTGCAAAACTCAACCATCCACTTACTTATATTAACTGCCAAAACGGTTTCTCCATTATTCTCTCCTCTGTTTTTATAAAACAATTTCATTTCATTACACCCCTAAAATTAAATCCACAACCAGCAATGCCGGCCACTGAAAATCAAGGCTCCTTCCTCAATCGCATCAGCATCCGCCGCAACCAATTCAATTCTATCGAAAACACCGACGTCGGCGAACTTGAAGAGCTCGAACTCTTCCAGAAAAATGTCGCCGACCGCCTCTCCGCCCTCCTTTCCGCCGCCGCATCACCGGACCAGCCATCTCCGCCGCCGCTGCTCTCCATCTCCTGGTTCCGCCACCTCCTCGACGCCTTCCTCTGCTGCGAAACCGAATTCAAGGTCCTTCTCATACAGGGGAGGGATCCAATTCAATTTTCCCGGCCGCCGCTCGATCGCCTTCTTCCGGATTTCTTAGAACGTTCTGTCAAGGCTCTCGACGTTTGTAACGCCGTCACTCAGGGCCTCGATCTTATCCATCACTGGCAAAAGCTCGCTCAGATCTCCGTAACGGCGTTACAACAGAATCCCGTAGGCGAAGGCCAGATCCGGCGCGCGAAAAAAGCGCTAACGACATTGTTAACGTCCATGGTTTTTGACGACAAGGAGAACGCAAACAACAATTACCACGGAAAATGGACGGAGAGAACGAAATCGTTCGGCCGCCGTGGGCCAGGGCACAACAAAGACCGCCCCGCCGGTAACTTCCGGTCGCTGTCGTGGTCGGTGGCGAAATCGTGGTCGGCGGCGAAGCAGATCCAGACGATGTCCGGCAACCTGGTGGCGCCGCGCGGCGGCGAAGCCACCGGAATGGCGATGCCGGTTTACATCATGAACACGATAATGGTGATGGTGATGTGGGCCCTAGTGGCGGCAATTCCTTGTCAGGAGAGGAGCGGATTGTCGACGCATTTCCAAGCGCCGAGGAATTTGGGGTGGACGCAGCCGATAATCGGATTGCAGGAGAAGATCGGCGAGGAGTGGAAGAAGAAGGAGAAGAGAGGGACGCCTGGGTTGTTGGAGGAGTTGCAGAGGATGGAGAAGGTGGCGCGTTTCCTGGTTGATTTCGCGGAGGGTTTCGTGTTCCCTTTGGAGGAGGAGAAGGTGGGGGAACTGGCGGCGCAGGTGGCGGAGCTGGCGGAGATATGCGGGAAAATGGAGGAGGGGGTGGGCCCCCTGCAGCAACAGGTTAGGGAAGTGTTTCATAGGATTGTGAGGAGTAGAGCAGAGGTTCTTGATGTTCTTGATCATGTTAGTAAACTTGTTGCGCCAGTTCAGTATTGATATACTATGGCTGATAACAACTTATACTCTTCAGAATTACTAATTAATAGTATTGTTACTGCAGCTTGTACATTTCATTTTATATTTTAGAGTGAAAAGTGATGATGAGTTGCAAGTCATGTAAAATTAATCCTATTGAATGTGCTGTCCTTTTTCTTTCAAGGACAAAAACTTTGTGAATGGACGATGAATTGCATGTACATTTAATTCGTACAAGTATTATTCTTCCTTTTAGTTTAACATATACATATTCTTTAGAGAGATTTTACAAGTTGTTTGGTGAAGGACCACTTTAATTAATTGAGAAATATTGATGTAATTCTCTATTTTTTTCAGGCAAAAAATATTTTATTAAAATTATCCAAAGTATGAGAAATACCGATGGACATAAGAGTACAGATTCAGATCACTTTATACAGCAATTTCTAGGATTTGAATTCACTCAACTTTGTATCCTTAACTTCCTCCACAATTTGCTCCAAATCAAGTCGAACTCTTTTCCATGCTCTTGTGCCCTATTGCGTGATTGCCAAGGTGTCGTACGCACTTTTGGTAGAGTACTTGCCACTTGATGTCTTCCTCCACTCGATGTAATCTTCTATGAAACAAATATATATAAACGTTTTGAAGAATGCAAAAAATGACAAAATTTAAATTGTAAAAAGGGTAGTATATTTTTAAAAATCGAATGACAGATAATAATATGGTCCAAGTTCAACTCATTACATACGTAATTAATGAAGAACTGAACCCATGCACTGTATTTGCATGGATATGGGTGGGCTTCAATCGTTTTGAATTTGCTGAAAAATAAAGTCTTAATACAATCCAATGCGATAATTAATAATGAGATTATATGTGACGCATGCATCATTTCACATTTTCATTAGTTTAGTAAACTTGATGTCATTTAGAGTATGTTTGTAAAATCTATTATAAGATAGAATTAATTTTTTTATTTAAAAAAAATTACTTTTCAAGTATTTGCAGTTTATTATATTAAATTTTGGAAAAGTAACTAATACATATTTTTGGATTTGTTTTTTGATCGGTTAAATGGTGACTCGAACTCATGACTTTTTGGACATGTTTTTGGATTCTAAAAAAACAATTCTTACCTTTAGATGCACAAAATGTGATTAATAAAATGATTTTTTTGCAAACACATTCATTTTTTAGAATCACTTTATTTCTAAATAATCTTCGATTTTTATTTTATTACAAAAATTACTTAGTACTCCCTCTGTCCCAAATCAGTTTTCACACTTTCCTTTTTGATTTGTCCCACATTAATTTTCACATTCCAAAAAAGAAAACTCCTCCTTAAACTTCACCATCACAATATTCATATATTTACACAATATGGCATTACCTTTTACACTCAATCTAACCACCTTCCTTACTTTAATAATAAAAGTTTACAGAATTATCTTTCAATACTTCACTCATTACATTTTTTTAAAAATGCGTACCTAGATTAGTATGAAAAATAATATGGGATGCAGGGAGTATCACTTTTGATTTTTCAAAGAATTTCAAAACACACACTTAATTAGATGATGCTTATGTGCCAAAAAAAAATTATAGTACATGATATCTGAAAATATTTTAGCATTTTGAATTTTTTTTCAAAAAAGTTCACAATTTTTGGAAAAATATTTCCGATATACTGATACTATGCTGTAACATTATCCTGCTCTCTTTGCATGGGTTGGTGTATTTACTAATAAAAATAGAAGGGAAACTAAAAGGATTTTTCAAAATTGAGGTGGTAATATAGTAGAAAAATTGAAAAGGTAATATTGACATTTCATGTGTTTACTTAAAAAATTGAAAATTGAAGGATGATACCAAATAAAGCGGTGCAAATAATCTGGGCCCAATCCGAATTTGTAGTGGGTCAAGGCCCAATATTTGAACCTTCTTGGATCAATGGCGCATTACCCTATGAATGAGCGTTGAAAAATCCCAAGTAACTCTTTTTTTTTTTTTTTACGGGAAAATCTCTTCAATACTTTGAGAATTGTTATTCTTAAATAAATTTTAATATAAAATACAAGATTATATAAAATCTTTCAGGCTCCATTTGGATGGAGTCATTTGAAATCAATGGATTTGAGGAGAATACACCGTACATTTACAAATCAAAATAGGGAAAAACTAAATGAATAGATTTGGTTTACACAAATGTTACTTATATGTGGGAGGATTTCAAATACCCAACAAAACCTAGTCATTTGAAATCCTCTCACTTCTCCCACTTGTGCTTAATATTTGAATGAATCAAATCCATTCATTTAGTTTTTCTCCATTTTAGTTTGTGTGAATGCATGGTATATTATCTTCAAATCTCTTGATTTCAAATCAACTCCATCCAAATGGAGCCTCAATTAATTCTAATAGATACTCTCAGTCTGACAATTGAATGTCCGTTTGGCACCCACACGAATTTTAATATGGAACTTGTTTATTATTCCCTCCCTCCCATAAAAATTTTCATTCTTTTCTTTTTCGTCCGTTTCAATATAAATTTCACACCATTAAAATAAAAAACCTTTTATAAACTCCATCCTCACAATTTTCACTAATTTACTTTGTGCCATTATTTTTACTTTCACATACACGTAATCCAATAAAGTTTTTTTACTTTATACATAAAAATTTACAAATTTATCCCTTAAAACTTCAATCATTACTCTTTTTTCTTAAAGTGTGTGTCCACCTACACATGAAAGCTTTTTCGGGACGGAGAGAGTAGTTTTTAAAGGGAAAAAATGACTTTTGGTTGAGAGTATTTTAGTTTCTTCTAATTTTTTTTTATTAAAGTATGGTTTTTTTTTTTTTACTTTTGAGGGTATATTAATAGGGCTGGTTACTTAGGGGTACAAAATTAGACCCCTTAACACTATAAAATACAAAAACTTTTTTAATTCCTTTCAGCTACAAAATATTATCAAATCTGGACCAATTTACCCTTCTGATAGTTTTTCCATATTCAGTTGTTACATAGTACGACATTGACAGACCTTTTGCAGCTCAACAAGCAAAAGGCCAAAACGTATCTTGGAAAATCATTGTTGCATTTGTTTGTTTTCCATTCTCGTCGTCGTTCAAAGCTCTGGATTTTCGAGTTTCTTGGTTGAGCGTCCAAAATTTGGTGATCAGGTGTTTAAAAATTTTGATTTATACTTTTCTTTTTATGTTATCGATTAAATATTGACGTTTTTCATATTTTTTGGGTTTTTTCGTTTGTTCTGGGATTGACATTTTTCGATCTTTTGGTGGGCTGCGTTGTTTTTAAAGAAAAAGAAGGTGATGATGTTGAAGTGGAAGGACAGAGGCACACTGATGAAGATATTGATGACAGAACAAATGGAAAATCTGTGGTTGAAGAGGATTTATTTGTTAATCTTGGGACTGAAGATATTATCAATCATGATAAAGGTGATGATGTTGAAGTGGAAGGACAGAGGCATACTGATGAAGATATTGATGACAGAACATATGGAAAATCTGTGGTTCAAGAGGATTTATTTGTTAATCTTGGGACTGAAGATGTTATCAATCATGATAGTTGTTAGATCAGAAGAAGTTTTGACGAGTTAAAAGAAGTCAGACAAAAGTCAATTCAGATGACCAGCTAACTACGAAGAACAGCTGAGGCAAAAATTTGGTACTAAACTGATCAGACTAGGAAGAGCTTGGTAAGTCAGCTGAGGTTGGAGAAGCAGAAGTCATTTAAAGACGAGCTTGAAACAAGTCATCTGCAGGAGACAACTATGAAGAGCTCAGACGAGGTCAAGACAAGCTGAGTAGAATAAGAAAGACAAGTCTTCACCAAGTCAGCTGCAGACGACTAGACCAAGATCAGCTGAAGTCAAGGCAATTATCAAGATTAAGTTTGTTGGGCAGTTTTAGTTTGTTACAACAAACTAACTGTCTCTTAGGCTTATAAATAGGTCTAGGCACATCTCTAAAATATACGATTTCATTCTGCATTCTCATATTCATAATACACAAGCTTTCTAAGAGTTCACACAAGTTTTTCAAAGAAATTTTCACAAGTTCTAAGTGTTTATAGAACACTACTATGTATATCTTCAACACACTTTGCACTGTAAAGTTAGAAATTTCAGAAAATTTAGGAGTTGAAGATAGGCTTGAAGATTAGAAGATCATCATCAGGAAAAGTTGTAATTTGTAAGACTGTAAGTCAGTAAGTAAGTAAGTGGACGAGACCCTTCTTCAAGTTGAAGAAGGAGAGCGAATGTGGGATCAATTAGATCCGAACCACTATAAATTGTTGTGTTCTTTACTGCTTTCATTACTTATTTGTTCTTAATCAATTTCAACTTCTAATCAAATTCGATTTCAGATTAACAATCAGACTTGTAATCAGATTGTTTTTGATCCATTTAAAACTGAGTTCAAACTTTCTTTCTGCTGTGTGAACTTTGATATCTTGGATTGATTTTCTAAAACTTGAAAAGTTTAAAAATCTATTCAACCCCTCCCCCCCCCCCCCCTTTCTAGATTTTTCCTGGAAGGCTGTTTCAAGTTCTTCATTATTATACTCAATTCGTGGGACCAACAAGTGGTATCAGAGCAGTGTTAAACTGTTCTGATATTGGTTTAAGATCTTGATAAAGTTTTTGAAATTGTTCTTGATCATCTTCTTTATTTTCAAACCACTAAACTTGCTACTAACAAGTTCCTGTTGAGTTTCTTTGTTTCATCATGTCGTCTGTTAAAAGCAAGAAGTCCAGAAGCTTGCCTGAGTTTCCAATCGAGGAGTATGATTATTGGAAGTTCAGGATGGAGAACCATCTGAAGGCAATTCATGACAGGATGGAAGAAGTTCTTGAAGAAGAATCTATTAAATTCTATCATGGAGGGACTTGTGATGGTACTGCTGCAGCTGAGACCAGAGTCAGACAAGAAAAGAAGAGTTCAGAGTTGACCAGTGATGAAAGAAAAATTCATAACTTGGATCAAGTAGCTAGGACAGAGATCATTGAAACTTTGAGCAAAGACTTGATAGAGAAGGTCAAGAGGTGCAAGTCGCCAAAGGAAATGTGGGAGACCCTTGCTAGTGTGTGTGAAGGATCAGACCAAGTCAAAGAAAATAAGCTTCAATCAGTGTTGCATGCTTTCGATACATTTAAGATAAAAGAGAATGAAACAATAGATCAGCTGGATGTGAGACTGACAAATCTTCTCAATAAAGCAGCAGATTTAGGGAAGAATTATACAGAGAAGGAGATTAACAATAAAATACTCAAGTCTTTGACCAAAAGATGGAGAGAAAAGTCAAATATCCTCAAAGCAACTCAAAATTTATCCTCTATTACACATCATACTTTATTTTCTCATCTAAAAGCTTTAGAATATGATATCCAGATAGAAGATGAGGAAGACGAGATGGAATCAAGCACTTCATCCAAGTCTGTTGCCTTTGTCAACAAAGAAGACATGACAACAGCTGAATCAATAGGAGCTGACTTATCTCTAAAGGAGCAGATGGCATTGCTCACAAAAAGGTATGATAGATTGAGAATGAAATATAAACGTAATAAATTGAGGTTTGCAGAGAAGGACAGATCCAGATCGGGATCAAGAAGAAATGAGGATGACTCAACAGATGATGACAAGAAAAAGAGTCAGACAAGAAAATTCAAATCACCTGCAAGAAAGAATCCTATCAGTCCTAAATCAGACAGGGGAGATACTTGTTACACCTGTAACAAGCCAGGTCATTTCAGTTATGATTGTCCCCAGTTGACTCCCAAGGAAAGAGAGGAGAAAAGAAAGAAAAAGGATAGACGATTTGCAGATCAAAGAGCCCTTCTTGCTGAAGAAAAAGAGTCAAGAAAGTCATCATCATCTTCATCTGATTTTGGGTCAGACGATGAAGTATGTCTGATGGCTAAAGAGGTAGATTATTACTCTTCATCTGATAATGATTCGTATAAATCGGTCTCAGATAATGACCAAACTATCATCAAAGGATTATTGAAAGATCTAAAGATGTCTCTAAGTGCTTATAAACAATTAGAGACTGAAAATTTAAATTTGAAAGATCAGATTCAGATTCTAGTCAAAGGCAAACAAGTTGTGGACTACTTTGAGTCTGAGGAAACATTCAAGGGGGAATGTTTACCCCAGGCTGAGGCTAGTACATCAGCTAGTCTATCTGAAAGACTAGAAAATGAATTAAAATCTTTGAAAGACAAATTTAAAATGATTTGTACTGAAAATGAGTCAATTAAGAAGGACAATGAGAATCTTGTCTTCAAAATGAGCCAGCTTAATAACTCACAATCAGTTATAGACCACATCTTTAGTACTTCTCAAAAATCCCATGATAAGACAGGGCTTGGTTATGATAAGAATAATAAATCAGATGTTCAAAAACCAAGGAAATTTTTGAAGGCATCCGAAACCTCAAAAGAAATTAAGATTGGTCCCTGGAAACCACTAAGTCAGATGAGGACTGCATCTTTTAATTTGAAAACCAAAATTCAGTTGAGGAGTCCAGATCAGACTAAGAGGGTTCCAAGAACTATGATTATAAGAAATTACTGGCAGCCTCATGGGGCATGCCTTTCTTCTCGCTCTTTTGAATGTTATCAAATTGTTTTTCAGTTATCTCTTCCAGGTGAACCTTCCTGTGCAGCATTTTGAGAGCCTGCATCCACATGAGATAGTGCAACTTAGAATACTATCACAATATCTTGTTCGCTTATTTTCTACAAATTTATTATTGCACATTTGCAGATTTCTGCACATGAAAATCCAGAAAAAATCAAACCACAACAACAATACCTTTCACAGCAGTAAAAAAAAAAAATCAAACCGCCACTTACCGAACACTTCGCACCTTTCTACACGTTCCCTCTGCTCACACACAATCGAGTTCCCAATTCTCCTACCCAGTCCCTCCTCGATCTCGACTCGGTCCGAATTATCTCGCGACACCGTCGCGTCCAGTGAGTTGAATAGCGCGGCGTAGTATTTGCATGTGTCACGTATGCGCGAGGTTAGGGGAGCGGTGTTTGTGTTCATCTCTTGCGTGGCTCTCGGTCGTCGTCGCGGTGTCGACGGATCTGGAGCGGTGCTTCCCGTCGCTTCGCGCTCTTCGTCGCCTTCGTCTGCAAATAACTGTGCTCAGATCCATGAAGCGCCGACGTATACAGATCCGGCCGACGTCGCCTTCATCTTCGTCGGTGGACGAGGGTCAAGCGCCGATCTTGGGGCGGCCTGCGGTGGCAGTCGCCGTCGCCGCTGTAGCCCTCCTCGCAATGCCGTGCCAACCGTCATAAACCTCCACGACGAGGAGGCGCCGCGATCTATGGCAGATCTGTAGAGAGTCCCTCGGTAACGTGACTTTGGCTGAAAGTAAGGAGAGAGAGAGGGGGGGTATCGATTTTGAGGAGAGAAGATCTGATTATGTTTGATATAGCAGATTTTTTTTTTTTTTAATTCCAGCAAGTGTGGTCACGTGTATGCAGCATTAAAAAAAATTATACTTTTTTTAATGGAAAAAGTGAAAAGGAGGGGCAAAATGGGTACTGATTGTACCCCATAATAATTTTTTAAAAAGGTTGTATCCCATAGTCATTTTTCTCCACATATTGTACCCCATAGTAATTAATTCAAAAATTAACTCTACACTGTCAAACTAAACTCTTCTAAACATCTCTTATTTACACATCATGACACTCAATTACCCACTTTACCTCTCAAACTAAAGCACCTCTCTCCAATAAAGTTTTTTATTTTTACGAATGAGTCATATACCCTCAATTTTACACCTTTTAATACTAATAAAAAAAATTATCATTAAAACCCGTGTCATTTTGGCTTGAACAATCAAAAATGGGATGAGAGCGTATAAAATTAATATCATTTCATTTCATTCCATTGATACCATAACATTCATTTAGTGATACCATTACACCTTATACACTAATATCACAATATAAAATATTATGGTATCAGTGAATGAATGTAATAATATCAGTTTTATACTATGAACAAGTTTCATAGGAGAGTGATACTAAAAATACTAGAATCAGAAAGAAATGAATACACAATTTAAAGAATTGAGAGACTTGTTTACTAAATTAAATAAAAAAAATATTAAATAAAAGTGAATAAGGAATATATCATTGTTTGAACTTTAAACTCAAAGAGAAAATAATAAATACATATAACAAATTTAGTTCATGTGGTTTTACTAATTTTATCGATTCTGATCAATTTTTTCCTGTGTAAACTCAAAAATAGTTTTTTTTTTTTTTTTTGGTATAACCAGTGTCATGTACGGTTCCTAGTTCAACTCAATTCTAAAAACAATAACTCTTCTGTGAAGCAATTTCATAGTATGAAACTGGTACCATTAGAACTACTCACTGATACTATTAGAATCATTCGCTGATACCATAATCATTTTATACTATAATATCAGTTTATAAATGTAAAGGTATCGCTAAATAGATGTTATGGTATCGATAAATGATTCTGATGGTATTAATTTCATACTATGAAACTGCTTCACACAAAATTTTGTCATCTGATATGAAAGTGGCTTTTTAAAACATAGGTATGACGATTTGCAGTTCAGCAATTTTATATGAGAAAGAAATCGACATCCATAATTTGCACAAAATTTTAAATAATGTGTTGAGGACATTATTAATTTTGTCCAAAGCGTCAAATTCGCATTGATGTGAACGTGTACCAAGTAAACAAATTTAAATTTGCCGTAAGAGTTGGGGATATTAGCCAATAACCGACGAACGACACTTTGTCTATATTATGTCATCTCTTACTTCCAATTCTATAAAATTACATCATCATAGTTTAATGCAAATTTTGTTTTGAGATGCTCTTACAATATTTGTTTTGTGCTATGGCAAAAAAAATATCATTTTGAAAAAATTAATATGAGTAGAGTGACTTTCTATGAAAATCGAATTTAAGATTCGGGTGTAAATCAAATACTCTAATATCATGAAAAAATTATGTCTCAACTAAAAATTCAAACTTGAAAAGAGAAGTGAATTAATTTATTTATATTGATTGCTTTAATAATTTTTCAAAAGAGTAAAATATATTTTATGAGGTGAAACATAAATGTTTTTTTATTTTTAAGTGATATTTTTTTCGCAAATAAAATATTCCATGGACGATCTTACATAAATTTTGGTGTAAAATCTAATGTTATGAGCTCAATTAAAAGTGCTGTTCTGCGAACACATAATGGGTGGTTAGTTTAGGGGTAAAGATGAAAGAAAGTGAATGCATTGAAAAATATTACTATTGGAACCCGTTTGGTAGCTGAGAAAAGCCAAGAATTTTTTTTTTTTACAGTGTTTTATGGTGTTTGGTATGTTTGATAAATTTTAAGGGGTGACCGAATGTTTTCTCGGTCAGCCCCAATTTTCCTCCAATTCAATACAATTTGTTCTTGCTCCCAAGATAATTTTATCTTACCCTTCCCTTCGATTCCTTTTCATGGCAAGTCAGATTTCACAAATAACCTTCTCATTCGCAGAGGTTCGTCGGCGGAGTATCAAATCAATTAATTTCTACTGTGCACAAACCACAAACCAAAAGTTCGTCGCCGGTGCGCGAGTTGGCGTGAGGTTCGTCGCCACTTCCCTTCCTCCCCCTTCACCGCCGCGTTGTCTTCCCGTCGCCGGTGCGTGAGTCGGCGTGAGGTTCGTAGCCGCTTCCCTTCATTCCTCTTCCTCTTGATTGCTCCCTACTTCCTCTAAAATTTTGATTGATTATGTTAGAGGTTTGTGAGAATCTGGGTTATGAATTTTTTGTTCTTAATGAAAGATTTAATAAGACCAGTCCGTACTATCTTTTCCTTATTTTTCCACAGGATATTTGTAATTTAGGATTGTATTTTTTTTGTCAACTCTAAATTAGCAGATTTGTAGGGATCCTTCTACGTTTTTTATCTGTACATGTATGTAACCAAAAGTTCCTGATTCAATATACAGAAAATATTCCTCAAACTTTCTCTGTGCGTGAGAATTTTACACTTAATTTTAATTTTTAATGTTCAATTTCTGAATTTGAGTTTTTGGGTTTAAGATAATTGAGTTCGTTGCAATGTTGGTAGAGTTTGAAAAATGGTGGATAATCTGATTATGGTAGGATGAAGAGGGAGATGGTGAGAAAGGAAGAAAGTGATGTTGGTAGGGGTGGGAGCAAAATAGAATTTTCACAAATTTTTGCTATTTTCTTGAGATTTATCTTGGTCTACCAAACAACACATAAGATTTTAATTACATACTACCAAATATCAAATAAATTTATTTTCTGATCTGCACCCATTAAAATTATCTCAATCTCCTTTTCATGACAATAATTTTGTAGGGCTACCAAATGGGTCCTAAGTTTATTCGAATAGTCAATTTTATTATAATATTTTTATATTTCCATGATGTGTTTATATTTTGTTTACTTATCTCAAAATTAATTAATATATTTATTATAGTTGTAGGTTAATTTGTTTAACATGATAAAAAAATATATTCCTTTGTCCTTCAAATTTAATATTTTGTCATTTCATGCGTCCCACTTAAAACTTAAAATTTTATTTTATTAAAAGTTGTGACCGCACATTTATAATAAAATACTTTATCTCACATTTTTTATTTACCTTTTTACTTTTTTTACACTTTCTACCAATAACATTACACTAGAATATTATATTTATTAAAATTTGTGTTACTCCTAAAATGTAAAATTTGAAGAGGGGTGTAAGGAGTAGTTGTTTGGAATAAATATTGTCATATTAAGCTTGAAACTATTTTCTTGTTAAAATGAACAAAATTAAGTCAATTTCCGTATTTACTTTTTTAACGTAAAAAACTAAAATTATACTCAAAGGATTATAAGAAATACTCCCAGGTTACAAACAATAGGTCATAAGTCATAAAACAAATCACACACATTACAATTACTTAAAACATTACAATCACACACATTACAATTTCTTTGGGTGTTGTTTTCTTTCCTCTCTAAAAAAAAAAAAAAAAAACTCAATCGGATTCATCGCCCAATTTTGACAGCCAGTATATACCAACGGACAAATCCTCCAGCCAATTCCACGTTTTAATGCAAATAAGATCAAAGGTATCATCAAAGCTTAATTCTTATATGAACCACCGCCATGATAAATTTAGTATAGACCACTTTTAAAGATTTTAAAATATCAAATATTTAAGTAACAGTAATAAAAATTTTATTAGATGTATAAAAATTAGAATTATATTATATAATATTTTGGATCGAATAAATGGTGACTCGAAACTATGGTTTTGGGTTATAGGTAGTGAGCTCTAATCATTTGAACTATACCACTTCATTAGTGATATCATATTATTTTTCAAAAGTATCAATAACAACTAATTTATTTTTACTAAAAAACACATTATTATTACATTTAAGTTTAAAGTATCAAGTTAAAAAAATATTTAAAGTATCAAGCATTTAATAAAGAGTACACGTATTTAATAAAAAATATCAAGAATTAAATAAAAAAGTGATTCATGATAACCTTACTATATATGAAAGTGGTTCATATAAAACTTGCAAATAAGAATTCTTGAAAATAATATTGGTCCTCAATTTGCAAATTACACATAACGTACTCAACCAATCCGCCATCCAAACAATCACCTTAATGCCTCCAGGGCATAGACGGATGGTAAGTGGGCAAGGTGACTGGAGCACATACACTCCGACGTCATGGGTTCGATTCCGTGTGGTGACAATTCTTTGCTGAAATATTGCAGAGGTTGTTGCTGAAATTGTATCTCCCGAAAGTCCTCTCCCATGCCATTCGTGCACATCCCTCGATTTACCACCCGCCTGACCAAGGAGCCTCTGGTACAGGTGGGGGGTTTGCGCCTTCGGGTATTTCCTCCTTATAAAAAAAAAAAAAAAAAAAAAAAAAAAAACAATCACCTTAATGTCAGGGAATAATATAAATAAATTAATTTGACATCTTTTTATAAGTTCAGATCTTAAATGAGATGAAGTTTTTTCATGATATCATAGTTTTTGGCTCACACCCTGAATTAAGCAATTCTATTCATAATAAATTGTCAACTCTTGTTTTATTCACCCTTCTTATCTTCCTCTCTAAGTTTTCCCTAAACCAGTCCCTATTTCCATTTCAAATAAATACCTCCACCATTTAGACAGCAAAAATATTGTGCCAAAACTGACCCTCTTCATTCAAGAGACGCCAAAATCATTTGCTAAGTAAATAAAAATTTAAAAAAATATATCAAATTATTGATACCAAGACCTCCACAATTTTTATCCAATTAAGTCACACTCTCCCATTAATTTGACCCAAGATAATTTTAGATCTATAAATACTCTCATCCGGTAAAAAAAAAAAAACCGCTTCCTAGTGAGTGCTTATTATTTTTGAAGGGGGGCACCACGATAGAAGAAAAAGTGATAAGTTGGAATAAAGTTTATTTTTGATGAATTAATTTCTGTACTTTCTATTATATTTCACGAAGAACGCACTTTCTAATTCAAAAATAAAATTTATCACTATAAAACATATACAGATGAAATATAACACATATACACTAGTACCAACTCCGTTTAGTAGAATTAGTGTTGTTCCATACACTCTAATTTCAATTTATAAATACATTTAAATTTAAACAAGAAAAAAAATACTTTTTTTTTTTCGAAAAGAACAAGAAAAAATATTAGAACTGATTAATAAACACGTCAAAACTTTGATTAATTAGAGAGTGTATAGCTGTGCATTGACTTATGTGACACATTTGGACCCAAAGAAATTTGCCGTCATCACAATTAAATATACCTAAAAATGAACCCATGATGATGTAAATCACAATCATGGCTCATGCATGAAAAAAAAACACCAGTTTTATTAACCTAATTAATCATTTAATGAGTTTATATTATCTAATTAGTACAGTTACTGAGATTCTTCAATATATCATAGTAGTATTATTTATCAACTTGATTTATTTAATCATGTCTGCTTGATCCTGTGAAGAAAATATTTCATCCATACTGTTGGAACGTAGCATTGCATTCAGATTTCCAAAATCTTGTAAAAGTGCCGATAAATATTTCATTATAAAATTTATTTGTATTCTAGTATTATGTATTTTTTAAGAAGTCAAAGAAAAAAAAAGTATTATGTATTCTTTAATGATATTAATTATTTTATTAAATATATTAATTTAATAATAATATTAATTATATAATGAAAATAATTAATATTTTTTTAAATTGCACTGTGTATCACAAACAGTACTCAAAAGAGGCCGATGCTAGTAAAGAAAACCCTTTAACATAGAATCCATGGTTTATATATATGGACCAATTAAATAATGTGTCAGAATAAACAAGAAATAAATATGTGTAATGATTAACAACCCAACTAATTAAAAACATTTTTTTTTTAGAAATTGAGATGTGATATTTTTTCCAACTTGTAGTTAAATTAATGAAGATTTGAACATGAGACGAAATTGTAATTTGGGTGTCCAAATATTAATTATTAAATACGCCATAGCTAGGCAATACGTTTAATTACTGTTTTCGTGCTAATTTTCAATATCTGCAATTTCGTATAAGAAGAGTCTACAATATACTTTTGCTTGGTTGAGGTTGAAAATTAATTGGATCTTACTTGTCTCCAACAACATTATTCACGTTGTTAAATTTCAGAATGCATCTTTTTTTTTTATAGTTCTATTTTAATATGTATATTTTAAAATAGAAAAATAATATATACTTCACAATATTTTATCTCTACCCTCCAACATCTATTTAATCATTCAAGACTTAATTGCATGTAAAAATACAATCTTATTGCAAATTGCAATATAATCTAAATATTTGATTTTTTTTTTTTTTTTGCAATTAGAATCAATAAACATATATTCTTCTGTCCGAAAATGACGATTAATTATTTGTTGTCATCTAAACAAATATAAATTTATTAATACAACTAATTATTTGTTGTTAGTTAAGTGACATGTCATTTTTGGACAGTAGAAAATATGAATGTTGGTTCAAATTGCCAAAAAAAAAATTAAATGAGGTTTTGTTTAACAAAATTCAAAAGTTTTGATTATATATTGCAATTTGTGATAAGGTTGTGATTTTATTTCTAATTAAATCATTATTCAAATTGACATTAATTGACTTTATCTACTCATGTAGAATTTTATTTATAAATGAATTCCACAATATCTCATTATATTTTTCAACATATGTACTTTATACAAAAAATACTAATATTTCTTAAAATTCATATAAATTTCTTTATGCATACTTGTTGTTGTATCACGATTATCCCCAACTGTTGGATCAAGAACGAGCCTAATGGAGATGGCCCACAAAGGAACAGCTCGGCCTAACCCACGACGAACTTGGTCAGGTCAAGGAATACGTTCGGTTCGATCAACGACGACGAGCTAGGCCTTACCAGTAGCGAGCTCGGTCAGATCAAGGGGTGAGCTCAGCCATAAGGCGAGCTGAGGTGTGCAAATTGTGAGCTCGGCGGACACCCTGACCACTACATGAGATCAACTTAAATTGGGAATGATATCCCAGTAGCAGAACTAAGTAAATGTCATTCCTTAGTTTAGAAACAAATCTGTAAAATATCAATAAATCCTCTGCCGATGGACAACTGGTAGAACGTGATAGGGCCGTCTTTTGTCTAAATACATATGATGGCACAACCTTCATTTAATAAGGATCCATGTATTAAATGCATCCCCAAAAACATAGAATACTAGGACAACAATTTTGTCCTATAATAAGGCCTTTAATGAAGTGGTATAGATCAAGTAGTTAGAGCTCCACTACTATGACCTAAAAGTCATGGGTTCGAGTCACCATTTGTCCGATAAAAAAAAAAATAAAGCCTTTTAACACACAATAAATGAGTCACAATTTAACCGATCGAAAAAAAATTATTGCTCTAATCATTTGATCATATATTTATTTTATTCCTATATCTAAACACATTAATCACAAATCTCATTAATTTAGAACGAGTAATAACACTTATACTTTTGTATTGAATGGAGGGAGTATATTATTATAATTATAATCATAATGGATTATCTTAGTTTTCAAATCCATCGATGGATTGAAAACCAATCTTTTACAATTTCTGGCCCCTCGATTGTCTTGGGGTGACTATGTCAAATTTTAATATAAGACGGTGCCCCCCAAGACCACTGTTTTGCATGTAATTTACAAAGAGTCTCTCTCTCTCTCTCTCTTTTTCAAAGACAACCCCCCACCCCCACCCCCCTCTCTCTCCACTTGTTATTCATATATTACTTGCTCTATAAACATCTCATCCTTCATTTCTCAGAAGTTCAAATTTGTTATCCAGAATTTATCAACTGATTTGAGATGACCAAGGTGAAATTTCCCAGCTCTTTACTTACCTTAGTTTTTGTGATCTTTTCTTGTTTATCCTTGTTTCCTACGCAAATAAATTACTTATTCATTTCTTAATTTGTATGATGATTAGTTTATTCTATGCCATGGAAGTTACATGGATATTTATTATTGAAAATTTAACCTATCAATCAATTGATGTGTATGAATTATGACTATGACTCTGCCTCTCTTCATATATTAACCTGTGTTTTTTTTTTCTATCCATGAGTGATGTACTCTTCAATCTTCATAAAATATCCAGTTTTCTCATGAACATCATACCGTTTATCAAATAATCAATTAAAATTCCCTTTATTTTCAGTACTATGACTGATTTGTTAGAGAATCAATATAATGAATTAATTCTACATCTATCCACTTTTAGATAAGATAGAATTCTTTCTGATTTATTTCATTTTTTTTTTGGGACTATTTCAATGGATTTTCTTGAAAATTCATCTGACCGTGCAGAAAGTTGTTATAAAACTACAAGTTCATGATGAGAAAGAGAAGCAAAAGGCCATGAAAGCAGTTTCTAGCCTCTCAGGTATTTGTTTCAATTTTGCCTACCCTGTTTTTTTCCATTTGACTCTGTCTTATATTTATACTATTTTATTTCTCTACTTTTAGCTTTAATGGTAACCCTTTTGTGCTCCTAAAACGTATATGTAAACCACATAGAATTTCAATTTCTTGTTGCACAACATCTACAAGATGTGACAATATCGTGTAATCGAAATTTTTTGATGAATAGTAATAGTATGTTTTGAATTTTTTGGTCGCGTGGAATTGTTGTTATGTCAAATGATTGATATTAATTTAACTGATTTATGAGATATGAGTTTTATCAGAACTATAAAAAAATGTGGTGAAGTGATTTTGAGTAAAATAGTGGAGTAATTAATTTTAAGAAAAAAATTATATTTTGAATTTAGTATAAAACAAGGATCGAGATGGCAAAATTCAAGGTTCAACATCACTAATCGAGTATTGAGATTGCTTGATCATGTTTTGATGAAAATTACCAAAATGCCCTAATTTTTATTTTATTTTATTTATTTGAATTTCTTGGAAATTTTCCAGGTATTGAATCCCTTGCAATGGACATGAAAGAGAAGAAATTAACAGTGGTAGGGGCAGTTGACCCAGTTCAAGTGGTGAGCAAATTGAGAAAATCTTGGCACGCCGAAATTCTGACGGTGGGGCCCGCGAAGGAGCCCGAGAAAAAGAAGGAAGACGAGAAGAAAGACGAGAAAAAGGACGATAAGAAAGACGACGGGAAAAAGAAAACAGAAAAAGAACAAATCGAAGAGCTTATCAAGATGTACAAGAATTACAATCCTTATTACATGCAGTATCACCATGTCTACAGCGCTGAGGAGAACCCAAATTCTTGTGTTATCTGCTAATTATCTGGATTTTGCATGGTTGATTTATACACAAGGTGCACAATATATTTCAACTTTTTTTTTTTATAAATTTAATCATGATATATGGGTTTTCAATAATCAAGATCCCTTTTGATTCATTGTGAAAAAAAGGGTGAGTGATGGATTAATCCATTCATCTTTGTGGTGGATTTTTTGTTATATGTAAATACTACGTACACAGGGGATTGCAGGGGAATAAATTTTGATCCATTATCTTACATCATATTAGTTTCCATGGTAAGTTTTATTTCAAAGTCTTATTTAAAATGGTATGAAATTGAATTTATTAGAAAGCAATTGCATTTATTTAGTAATATTATTATTTTTATAAATTTAATATTATAATATTTTACACATACAAACACGACAATCTGTGTGAATAAATGTTACTCCCTCCATCCAAATTTAGATGCATCATTTGTCCAAATGATTTGTTCCAAATTAGATGCACCATTTCTTTATCATTTTTTTTAGTAACACATTTCTTTATCATTTTAAACTACCCTTTCAAACATTTTTTTAAATATATCATATGTCATTATTTTCCTCACACCAACTCAACTCTCACATTAAAATTCGAAAAATACTTTATCGCTCATAACACTAATAAATAACTCTCACATTGAATTTTGTGCTAATCATAAATGTTGCATCTAAATCGAGACGTGAGTGTATGATATTAATTTACAAGTATAGTGATACTATTGAATGAAATTTATTGTATTACTAGATAAATGTGACGTTTTATTTTTATAACATGAACAAAATTTACATGCATGGGGTAGATTCATTAATATAATATTAATGAAGTACATCATGGTGAATGGATGAAAAATAGAAAAAGAAAAATTTGAGAATATGGTCGGCAAAAGACTCAAAACTTTATGGTAATTTACAATTTCTCAAATTGGTGCTTTGACTTCTACATTGCTTTTCTCTTGGACGACTTTGCCTCATTTAATGCATAACGATTAACGAAGACTTTTCAATTTAGACATTTTTATTGATGCATAATAAAATTTGTATGAGATTACTCCATTAAATTGTTTTTCGTGATGAGAAAAAGGTACCTTTCAACTAAAAGAGAGTAATACTTTTCAAAATAATTTTTCTTCTGTTACTTTTTATTTAAAAACTTATTCTTTCTCACAAAATATTTTACATGAGATGAGTTCAGAGGAGACTTCTTGATGTGTTTAATATTTCTCTATCTTTCCCACAATTATTTGCAGACCTTTTTTTTTTCTAGTCGTCTCACAATTATTTACAAATCCAAAAAAGAAAATTCATTTATAATATATTTAAAAAAAATGTTATTATTTTTGAGCTCACAATATACTCAATCCAATCAATTTCTTTATTTTATTTATAAAAGCTTATCAAATTACTCTTAATAATCTAATCATTACATTTTATTTGTTAAATTTATGTCCCTATTTATTTGCAAATTGTTGGGAGACGGAGCGGGTATGACTTTCAATATTAGCAGCAATCATGCATATACGTACAGAAGACATTATTAAAATTGATTAAAGAAACATAAATATTATTTAAGGAATATGAATTTAGACATGCATCTTTGCCTGGTGACTTGTATGAATATGATAATGATCATCTTATATACAAGTATAGAAACCGAACTAGTTTTTATGATTGGACTAGTTTCAATATCATGCATGCGTGTACCAAATACCTATTACACAGTTGAATATGAAATACAAATGATTGATACACTCACTCATAAGATTCTCATATGCATGAGAATATAAAGAGTCATCAATTATTGAAAAAGAAAAATACAAATCTAAGTTACTATGTATCCATTTCACATAAAATTTTATCCATATATTTTAATTAAGGTGATGACATGGGCAGTGAGGAATCAAATGATATTGAAACATTTTATCTGAAAGTTCAAATTTTAAAAAATTATGAATTTAATTTATTTATATTAATTTCTCTAACATATATTTTTTTTTTCATTTGTGCACTGGATTTTTAACTCACCACTCTGAAAAAGAGGTCCAACGAATATGAGTAGAATTTGTTTTTTTCAGAAATTGAATTCAAGATTTGGGCATGAGTCAAAGACTCTGATACCATAAATGAATTTTATCTCATCTAAAAGTTCGAACTTTTCCGTAGTCTAACTTATTGATTAAATGTATCAAAAATGAAAACGAAAATATAGAAGACATTCTATATATGTTTAATCTTTTAATAACATAATTAAGCCAACGATGCCCCTTAGAAATAGACATATAGTTTACATTTGTTTTCTTATTTGGATAAGTGTAGTTTGCAAAACTTATTTGGGCTTTTCTATTGTTAGGAAGGCTTCGCCTTGTCTAACGTCAGAAAAAGCATTACATACCTTTAGATCAACGATCCGATGAATGAAATTTATTTCAAATGATTGCACTTTGTATTAGTGCATTTGCACTGTGTTATATGCATTGCATTGTATCGTCTTATTAATAAAATAAATTAATAAATATAAAAATAATGAAATTATCCTTTTAACTTAAAATAAGTACAAAATATTTAATTTTAAAAATTCATTAAATATTAGAAAACTGAAATAAATATTTATAGAACTTTAAAATATATTCAATATCAAATAACAGTAAATTAAGTTAAAAATATAACAGTGTCGTCTTCTTCATGGGAGAGAACCAAACACCGTCCTGCCTCAACCGGAGTTTCTTTTCGGACCACTTTTCATAACGTGTCTAGTATCAATGGGTTCGTCTTAATTCTAAATATCATTTTGCCCACATCAATTTTTCACCTCATTGTGTTTAGATCCGTCAATTTTTCTTTTGAAAATTGTGATTTTCACAGCAAAATTCCACACCCACTCCACGCCGTATATACCACTCTAATTGTATTGGTTGTCCCAATATTTTTCCATCTTCATTGTTAAATTCATCAACCATAACTCCTTAATTTTTTTTCAATTAGTATTGTTACTGTCCAAAATTTTCAAATTTGGATCGAATGAATTTGTATTAGAACTCAAGGGGGAGAAATGAAGTCGTGAGGGAGTAGAGAGGGTAAGAGCAAAGGAGAAAAAAAGAGATCAATTGTAATTTATTTTATGCACTTATCGTGAGTTGCAGAGAATTTGGGGGAGGAGACGATTAGGCTTGGGTTTCGTGGCGTCAGGGAAGGGGGGTTAGGTAGGTATGAGGTTTAATATTTCTTATAATAAATTTTAATTTTTTTTATAAATTATTAAATTTTCAGATTTTTATGAAGTATTAAATTTATTTATTAGAGTATGCATTTTTTTAAGGATTTCATTTTATAAATAATATTAATTTATTACTAATTTGTACTATTTTTTAAAAAAAGTGTTAAAGGGATTATATATATATATATATATATATTTTAAATTTTAATTATTTTATATCATAGCGAAGTTAGATTATCCAAAGTGAAGTACGATGACGTGTCAAATTATTATTGGGTACCTGACGTTAGGCAGGGCGAATGTCTTTCCTGACCATAGAAAAGCCCAACTTTTAGTTTCTTTTTTTTTTCTTTTTACAACATAAGATTTTAATCATTTTGTTAGTTAATCTACAATGTCTACATGAGTTGAGTCTAATATAGCCAAAAAGGAAAATTCTTCTCAACCGAGGATTAATACAAAGATGAAGTAAATGAATAAAAACAATTAAATTAACTTATCCGCATTACTATTATAGAATGAATTAGTTGTGAAAAAATATTTTTATATTACTGGATTACAGTTTTCATTTTTATATTACTGGATTAAATGTCGGTTTGTTCTTTTCATTTTGTTATAGATTAAAAAAAAAGATAATATGGTAAAAATATACATGAGACAAACTTTATTCCACCACTCTCTCAGTATATGCTTATCCTCAAATCTAAAAATAAAATTATTTTTTGAATTCGGGTGTACTTTGGTCGTGGGCCGCCGTCCTATAAACTAAACAAGTAATTACCAAAAATTATGTTATTCGTAAAAATCTAATGAGGATAATTTGTGATGCATTTTATTAACACTAAGGGTACATTTTTATACAAGTACAGAGATAATATTAATTCTATACTAAATCAAAGTGAGATAAATACAATATAAATACTAATACACATATATACTCCCAATACACCCTCTCAAGATGGAGCACGGTAAGTGATACCAATCTTGCGCATAAGAAGAGAGGCGAACACAAGATAAAGGCTTCGGGAGTGCATCTGCAAGTTGATCAGCAAAAGAGACATGTGCAACCCACAATTGAGCAGTTTTGACAAGATTTCAAATAAAATGATAATCAATGGCAATATGCTTTATGCGAGGGCGGAAGACAGGATGTGGTGATGTAAATATTTAAAAAGAAGTTATTAAAAAGAGTGGGTGGATGTCGAGAAGTAGAAAAAATATAACTCTCAAATCCTTTTTTAGAATTAATGAGTAAATGCATATTAAATTTTAATGTATATTACTATAACTCATCCCAAGCAAGAAGGTGTGAAATTAAAAGGCTGGACGTTTCATCCCCTAAAAAAAAAAAAAAAAAAGTCAAAGACTGGAATATTTCAGTTCAACAACTCTGATTTTCCAAATTTTGTTTAAATCTTTATTAATTGATCCAATCCAAAATCCGAAAAGACAAGCGTAGAGATTATTTTTATCATTTGTATAGACCAAAATAATGTTAGAAGTCTATCAACTACGCTGGCTGCGTTTTGAGAAAACGATATAAAGGGTCAACATCATCTGAAAGACTATTTTTATTATTTTAAGATAATATATATACCAAAAACAAACCCTCACCTTAAGTACGAAGTAAACGACCGTTTATTGAGTAAATAATAAAATTGGAAAAAAAAATGAAAAACGTTTACAAGATAAGAATCTACTATATTGACAACATTGCATATGTAAGACCGGATTTATTTTGTTTATATATGTGTGCATCCAAAAAAGAAAAAAATTTAAAAAGAGTAAGTGTGAAAAAAAAATGGTTTCCAAGATAAGAATCTACTATATATGTTGAACAAATTTTTATTACATAAAAATTTTCATGATTCAGATTTTAGCTCCGTTTATATATATCAAACGCATTTTAATTACTCACTCCAAATATATTACAAGAGTCGGTCTTATGTGAACAAATTTCACCGTGAAACTAATACTATAACTAATATTCTTTCCGTCCAACATTATTATATTAGTATGCATAACATAGTTTTTAAAGAATATTGATAGTTTATGTAAAAATTAGATATATTGGAGGGTATTATGGGGTAAAAAACATGCATACTAAAATTGGAGGAATGACTACCTTCAACTAATATTATTTAACGAAACAACTAAGGGCCCGCTTGGTTGGGGTATTAGAAGTAGGTAATGAGAATGACTCATTAATCATTCTCATTGATGATGTTTGGTAATATTTACAATTTGGAATTGATTTAAAAACAAAATAATCACTAATTTAATTTGATTACATAATCTACCTCTTATAATCAATCATTTAACAATCATTGGATTTTCTTCTGGTCATTTTTTTTCTCGCTCAAATTTTTTCGTGTTCAACTTTATTTCCAAAATTCATCAATGGGAATGAATCACTATTCATCCCCATTACCTAATTTTAATACCCCCAACCAAGCGGCCCCTAATATTATTCAAAATTAATATTATGTAGTATAAACAACTAACACCTTTCAAATCAATTTACGATAAAATTTATTCACGCGAAATTTTTTTCATTTTATAATTGTAAATTCAAAGTATTTTTTTTTTTCCGGGAAAGGTTGAAATAATAAAAGGGAAAAAAGTCTCAATTCAAATTTTGTTTCCAGTAAGTTGTCAGCCCACATAATCCATTTTATTGTTTCCCTTGCTAGATTCATAGACTCGTAAATTTTCCGTGCACACAAAAATTTATTTTGATCTTTTATTTAATGTATATATTTGCAAATTCCGTTGCTTGTTAGTTTATTATATTTATTTGGAGCTTGGAATGGAGGCTACAAATATAGCATAATAACACTTGTATAAATCGGATGTATGTGATAAACTCTATTTTTATTATCACTATCATGCAAATGTATTATCACTGTCATACATATACACTATTATAAGCAAATATGATAATGATAGTGTATGTGCATGACAGGGATAATTAATACGCATGATAGTAATAGTAAAAATAGAGTTCATTGTATGCACCCGTGATGACGATGAAATTACGCTTCTGTCCACGACGAGACAATATTGTAAGATGAAACGAAAATTTGATTAATACACTCACCCCCTTTATTATTCTCTTTTGTGCTCTATTTATAAATTTTAGTATTGGGCTTTGGCCCATTTGAACTTAGTATTTATATTTCTTCTAATTTGTTGAGAAGCAGTTTTGATGACATTTCTATCATCATTTCTTATCGTTCATACTGTTTGTGCCATCACTATTTCAACCCGCTTCACATAAGTATTTCCCAATGTGAGTATAACTAACTAGCCCATTTAATAGATGGACTGGTTATTTGTAGGGGCCTAAATTCCTAACTAAAGTAGTAACTAATATCTACATTTTCAAATAAATTATATATATATATATATATATATATATATATATATAATAACTTGATCTCATAAGCACTCACTTCATACATGTATTTAGATCCGTCATACAAAGTGATAAATTTTATAATAGAAAAGTACCACTTACTATAAATAAAAAGTGTCAGTTTAGTAACAGAAAAATGTTAGATGTTAGAATAATTAAAATATACCAATAAAATTAACTGAAAAGTGGTGCAATAAGATGTGAGTGCATCACCCTCTACAAGATACCAACTCTGAGAATTAAGGGAAGAAACCAGCATTATAATACCAAGCTAGTATATATTTTTTTGAGAGTGTTGATGCCAGCTTGATCTTAATTAAATAATAAATGAGCTTTGTAAAATTCACAGAACTAATTATGGAGATAAAGATGGAAATTGGAAAATAAAGAATTTTTTATACACTTAACTATAACAATTTACCAATAGCAATTATTTAAAGAAAATATGTATTTAAATTACAAAGTGCACATCTGATGCCTACCTACCCAAAAAGCTCTAATTGAGTGAATGTTCATTTAAGAATTTTTATAAGATAAGAGAGACGTTGTTAGATCAAATTACTGATTATATATAAAAATAAATATACATAACTCAAATGATTAAAATTAAAGAAATTTGTAAAATAAGACCTTCTAAAAATAATTAGGATATCTTCAGTTTTTCAAAACACCTTCTCCTGTCTTTCTTTTTTTTTTTTAAATAACACCTTCGCCTAACAACTTAATTGTAAGAATTTGTAAAAGCTCTTTAAACGAAAAACTACGAAATAATTGTGATGATTTCTCAAACATATTATAAAATATTTTAAATAACTTATAAAGTGGGTCAAAAAGTTCATCCCCATATCAACACATGTGCGCGAACATCATTATAATAAGGGTTAATTACAATTTGCAACCTGTACTATATCACATTTTACAATTTGCAACCTGTACTAAATTTTGTAACAAATTGCAACCCGTACTATGTAAAATTGACAGACTAGTACCTCAAATACAAATTTTATTCTTTTTTCGGGCCAAACTAGGGATCGATTCTTTGTTAAAAAATAAACATTTGATAAATAAATAATTAATAAATCTAAAAGGACAAATATAACCTTGTTCTAACATAATTTGGTCGGAAAAAAAGATTAAAATTTGAGTTGAGGTACCACTTTGTCAATTTTACATAGTACAGGTTGCAATTTGTTACAAAATATAGTATAGGTTGCAAATTGTAAAATGTGATATAGTAGTGGTTGCAAATTGCAATTAACCCTTATAATAACGTATTATGTTTATATATTTGTAAATCTTATTAGTTTACAACAACTGCTACTCCTTATTAGGAGCAGGAAAGAAAAACAACCAAGAATACAAATAGACCAATAACATGCGTCCTGTAGAAATCCCATTTGACACATTTTATTGTATCAAATGGTAAAAAAACCACACAACATTGCAAAAGTTGTTAAAATAATTTTCTCCTAAAATCCAAGTCTTAAGTTACTTCTGAGGAATGAAACACAACACACTCGAACTCCAACATCTCCCTCTTATTTAGCCGATTCATACAAGTTTTTGTGTTAAATGCCGAACTCCTCAATTCCGGGCTCGAACTAAAGGCGACGACATCGGAGAATGAGGCGACATCATGATCTCGTCCAACCTACGGAACGACAAATTGATCTCGAGTTTACTCCTCCTACATTGTTTCCTAGGCGCGTGACTCTCACCGCCCTTCTTTTGCATCACAAACTTATGAATCCTACTCAACGCCACGATCGTCGTCTCATCGTCCATGTTCGCGAAGCAAACCCTAAACCACCCCGGCTCCGAGCAATGGAACGATGCGCCCGGAGAGACGTTGAGCTTAACGTCCTTGATGATCAACCTCCATAGCTCCATCTCCGCCTCAAATGTGGCCTCATTAAGAAGCCTTCTCAAGTCCATCCAACAATACAACCCCGAGTTGCTCTTCAAACTCGAGATCCCCACTTGCGCCAGCCCTCTCGACAGAAGGCTGTGCCTCGTCGCCAGCCTCCTCGAGCTCAGCTCGAGGAACCTGGCGACAAATTCCTCGTCAGACAGCATGGACGCAATCGTGCGCTGCGTCTGCGTGGAGACGAGCCCGAAGCTCGACATCTTGCGGGCGCAGTTCACGACCGCGTCGTTGTACGAGTACACGATCCCGACCCGAAAACCGGGGAAACCGAGATCCTTGGAGAGGCTGTAGACAATGTGGATGAAATCGAGATTGCATTGCGGGTTTTCCTGCACGATGTCGGCAATGCTGACGAAGGCGGGGTCGGAGAAGACGGTGGCGGAGTAGATTTCGTCGCAGATGAGGTGGATTTTTTTTCCGGCGGTGAAGGATAGGGACTCTGTTAGAGTTTCTCTGTTTATTACAGTGCCTAATGGGTTAGATGGATTGTTGAGAAGTAAGGCTTTGACTTTGATGTTGGAATTTTGAGCTTTGTTGTACGCTGTTTCGAGGGCTTCACGTGTGATTTTGAAATCGTTGTAGCTTTCGCAAATAACGGGAATAAGTTGGACTCCTGTCCGCCATGTTAAATCTCGATCGTTTCTGCATTCAAAAGTCAATTAAGTCATAGGAAAAAGGACAAAGTAATTAAACATCATTTGGATCTTTTATGTGGGAGTATTTTCTTATTTATCTAAAATTTGAATTTTTAATTAGGGTTTATTTATAATAATTCTCTTATCGTTTGTTTGCGGCTACTGATGTTTGATTGAATTTGAATATTTTTGTCTATATTTACATATTGAGACAAAGTGATATAATTCAAGTGGTTAGAATTCTGCTATCGTATATTGTAAAGTTATATGTTCGAGTCATCATTTACCGGATAAAATAAATTATATAAATGATTTTGAAAAAAAAAATGAAAAGTATGAGAGATAAAATGATATTATAGAGTACGATTGCAGTAGTTTTTGAAATACACCCTTGAAATCCTCCAAAACAAATGGAATAGGAGTTTTGAGCAGCAAACAAATGTTGCTATTATATTAATTAATCAACCTAACTATTTAAATTTGGTATTTCATTTGGCATTTAATAAAACGATAAAACACCTAATTGAAAATGGAACATCAAATCCCGTCAAAAGAAAAAAAGAAAATGGAACTTCAAAATGATCCAATTGGCTGAAACCGATGGTGTGCATGCATCCAGAAATTTATGATATTTGTCATATATGATATGATGAGTTGAATTGAGCTTTCTATTTTATTAGGAAAGGACTATAACATAACATGTGATGTAGTTATCATGCCCCCACCAATAATTTAACTTGATATGCAATGAATCATCTAAAACAAACTAAAAATAGTTATATTAAAATTAAGAAAATAAATTACTTACCCTGGATAATATGGTGTAGGCACCAATATTGCCTCACCAGCATCAGCCAAGCAGAAGGCCAGTGTTTCCTGAGCACCCGTCGCGCCCCCGCCCATTACTATACGGTCCGGGTCGAACCGGACCCTGTTTCCCCTCACTCTTTCCATGAATCTTGCAACAGCCTAAAAATCATGAACAAATAAATCAAAAAGACTATGATTAATTTCAAAATCATGAAATATTTTTGAACACATATGTGTAGTTGGTACATTTCGGAATTTTGGCAAGCCATGATAATCTTGAAAAATCGCGATGTCCTTGAAGTCTTTCACCCCTTCGTCCGTGCAGATGGACGCCTTCGGGTTGTTCTTAATCCATTCCTCGACTAAATCGAACGAAAGCTGAAGCAGAATTCAACAAGGTTAATTATGAAAATTAACATGGAATATAATTTCATTATTACATGCATGAATTAATAGTTACCTGGTTTTCTGCTAATCCCATTTGAATAACTCCATTAGGATTTTGAGTAGGGTGATAAGAATCACTATCATACGCCTTCCATCCATCAAAGAAAGCAGAGTTCTCCCCATGCCCATCATTTGTAGCAATTTTGGACAGAATTTGCTCTTCATTCCTCTTCATAAGTTCCATTTTTTAATTATTTTCACAAATGAAACAATGAACAAATTTATTTCAAAGAATGAAACAATTGAATTATCAGTTGTTTTTTGGTATGTACAAGTGTGGGTGTGGGGCTATTTATATATAGTTGAGGCAGTAAATCAAAGCCCTCATGTAAAATGAAGCTTCCCATGAAGTCCTCTCCTTAAATGTAAGAATATTAAGAATGTAATTACCTAAACCAAATTCTCTTTTGAAAAACATTTTTGAATATTGGCAGCCGGCTTTGAAAATATTGAATCATCTTTTACTATTTTTCTTTTAAAAATAAAATCCACGTAGGTATTTCCTCTACTATGAAGACAAATCAACGGTCTTTCTTTGAAAAGCATGACTAGCTAGTAATTTTAAGATTGTCAATTCACTACAAAAAAACAAGAAATTAACGGAAAAAACTCGTTGCTAATTAAGAAAATTCATTAGTAAATATGTTTACGAACAGATTTATCACATGTTGGGAAACCTCTCGTTTGTAAATTTTTACCAACACAAAATTTGAGTACATTGATAAATTACAAACGGAATATCAATGGATGATATCATTGTTAAATTACCAACCAACATATCATTTGTAAATTTATTAGTAAATCTACTGTGGTTGTTGGTATAAAAATTCTTTTAGTTATATACACCTCATCATCACGAGCCTAATTGTTCGTTCCGACTTAATTAACTATACCAAATATTTTTCTCATATATGGCTTGAAAGATTTTATATTGTCTAGATTAATTTATTATATGTTAAATGATGAAGAGAGCAAAATGTGAACAGATTCCGTTTTTTGGTATATGCAATTTATGGTCGATTAAAAATTTGTATTCCAAATTGGTGAAACATTTGCCGTCCCATTTTAATTAAGTTCATGAATCATCTTAATTATGGCGAGGTAGAAGTTCATGCATTTCCGTATGATTTCTTGAATCACACCAAATTAATCACTCGGTACGTGTTCTTTTGTCATCATCACAAAAATTTATACGTGAACATCGTGAAATTGATTTATAGTGTTGATTGTTTTATTAGAAAATATTAATTTGATCGTAATACATAGTATTCATAAGTCCACACTTTAAATATAAAAACTAAAATAATTTGCTTATCGTTTGACGATGATACGCTCCAAACAAAAATAAATATAAACATAGCAAATTTTGAAAAAATAACGATGACTCTGATGACCGATGAGTAAATATTATAGATTAATAGGATAATAGGATTAATATAGAGTAAGTATTATAGATTACTTTCTACTGATTACTAAACTAGGAATTAGGATAATAATATGATTAATATATTAAACAAAAAATTATTAATATAAAATAATAGGATTAAGTATTATAGATTAATATATTAAGTATTATACTTAATATTATTATAATATATATATATATATATATATATTTCGGTCGGTTCGGTCTAGTAAAAACCGAACACCGAACCGAAAACCGAAATTTTAAATTTCTTCAAACCGAAAACCGAACCAAAAACTGAAAACCGAAAAAAATTTTTTATTTCGGTCTGATTTGGTCGGTTTTTTCGGTCCAACCCGAATTTTGCACACCCCTAATATTTTCATCATTATAGTTCGAAATCGCGTATCATCAATATATATTTAATTATTTTACGTACCATATCACCTATATATATATATATATATATATATTATCATTTCATTTTTCTTGATTTAATAAATTAATGATCAAAATTGTTCTAATTTTTCCAATTTAGCAATGCAGTTTTTGGTGGGAAAGTCCATAGTTTTTCATCATTGTGTTAACTTATATGTATAGAGAGAGAGATTAATAATACAATATTAAATGCCAATATAATTTTTTTTGTAAAATTATTTTCAACTACGATCATAGCATTAGCTTGTCTTATTAGATTAAATAATAATAATAATAATTACAAAATCCGTAATAATATTGAAAATAATTAAATAACACTAATTAAAAATGAATTAAAAATAAAACTTTGTTCAAATATATAATGACAAAAACTTGTATGAGACCGTCTCACGGATCATATTTCGTGAGACAGATTTTTTTTACCCATATTTTGTTGAGTGCGGCCCATATTTATTTTTTATCTTTACAAGCCCAAACACGGTGCAACCCATTAGGCCCAAATTATATTTCAAATTTTCACCACGTTCAATTTACAGAAATTGTTTTCACTCTCAACTCTCAAGATGAAATTCCTGGTTTTTGTGATTCAATACTCTTCGTTTTTCCTCTGATTTCCAGTTTCCATTTCATTTTTCTGATTCCTAAAACAATTATCTCTTCTGATTAGTTATATTTTCTTCTGATTAGATCTGATCTCTGCGGTTTCTATCTACGTTTTGTCATTCACAGTAAATCGTCTAATTTTATCCTTCACTACTTTCGATCGCCGGCTACATTCAGTTCATTTTGTCATGTTTAGTTCATTAAATTCTGACCTATTGAGAACGATGGGAAGAAAACATGAAAATCTTGAAATGTTTATATCAAAGAGTGAAGAAAACTACAGAGATGATTTTGATACACTTAAAAAGGGAAAGAAGCCTATTTTATAAAGTTGATTGCCTACTCACTAACCTCTAAAAACTAATTAACAAATTATTTATAACTATCAAACAAACTATTTATCTTTAGACCCCCCCTCAAAATGGGAGTGTATATTCAACAGTCCCATTTTGGTTTTGAAGCCTTGAAAAGCACTTGGACCAAGGGGCTTGGTAAGAATATCTGCCAAATTTTCTTCAGTTGGGATTTGGATAAGCTTTAGAACCCCTTGTTGGATCTTTTCTCGGGTGAGATGATAGTCTATTTGAATATGCTTCGTCTTTTCATGAAGTACCGGGTTGTGAGCTATGCAAAAAGCAGATCTACTGTCTGTGTAAATGATGGCAGGTTGTGGATGATGAACTTTTAGATCTTTAAGGACATATAAAATCCACTGAACTTCACAGGTTGTTGCTCCCATTGCTCGGTATTCAGCTTCGGCTGAAGACTTGCTAACTGTATTCTGCTTCTTTGACTTCCATGACACTAAAGAATTGCCAAGGTAGATAGCATAACCGGTTATACTTCTTCTAGTCACTTCACATCTAGCCCAGTCAGAATCTGTAAAAGCTTGTAATTTCAAGTTATTTTGTGCAGGATATAAAATGCCCTGACCTATATTGGTCTTTATATATCTCAATAACCTGTGTACAGCTGATAGATGTGCTTCATTAGGCTTACTCATGTATTGTGTTAATGTTTGTATTGAGTAAGACAAATCTGGTCTAGTAACAGTAAGATATAAAAGCTTACCCACTATCTTTCTATATTCAGAGGGATCTTTAAGCAAAGGAACATCATTATTTGAAAAAGCTTGTTTAGAATCCATAGGAGTAGTGCATGGTCTACTACCCAAATATCCACAATCAGTTAACAAATCTAACACATATTTTCTTTGACATAAATGCAAACCTTTCTCACTTCTTGCTACCTCAATTCCTAGAATATATTTTAGTATACCAAGATCTTTAATAGTAAATTTATCATGCAGGTAAGATTTAACTCTCTTAATTTCATCTAAATTATTACCAGCTAGTATTATATCATCAACATAACAAAGTAAAACAGTAAAGGATTCAGAAGTTTCTTTTGTGAATAAAGAAGTATCAGCCTTTGATTGAACATATCCAATAGAAGATAAGGTTTCAGAAAGTTTACTAAACCACTGTTTAGAAGCTTGTTTTAACCCATAAAGACTTTTATTCAACTTACAAACTCTTTTATCATCTTTGTCACAATACCCTGGGGGAGGCAGCATATATATTTCTTCAATTAGATCACCATGTAAGAAAGCATTATTAACATCACATTGATGAATATGCCAGTTTCTAGCAGCTGCCACAGAAAGTAAAATTCTTATAGTGGTTATCTTAGCAACTGGGGAAAAAGTATCAAAATAGTCTATACCTTCCTCTTGTGTATAACCCTTAGCAACTAAGCGAGCTTTGTATCTTTCTACACTACCATCTGGTTTATATTTTATTTTATAAACCCATTTGCAACCAATACAGTGTTTTCCAGAAGGTAACGAAACAAGAGTCCAAGTATTTGTTCGTTCTAGAGCTTGAATTTCATTTTTCATGGCTATCTGCCAATTTTCATCAGTACAAGCCTGTTTGTATGTTTTTGGTTCAGTGTTTTGAGAAATAGAAGCTGTAAACACCTTGTGAGACAGTGAAAGTTGACTAGTAGAGAGATAGTCAGAAATAGGATATCGAATTCCTTTTGTTACCGTCATACTTGCAGATTTATGATCAATAGAAGGGGGTAAAGTGGTCTTATAGATGTCTAAGTATGCAGGAGGATGCTTAGTTCTAGTAGACCTTCTAGGAATATTTTCTAAACTCTCCTCAGTCATAAGGTTATTCACAGGTGGTATTAAATGATTATGATCAGTATTATGAAGATCACCTAATTCATCCTGTAGATCAAGATGATTTTCTTCTATTAGGTTGTCATGATCATCATTTTGAATAGGTATAGGTGGAACTTGAATTATATTACCTTCTGTAGGACAATCACAGTAACTATCATTATTATCAACATGAATAGTTCTTTCTTTAAGGAGAAGTTCATCAACAAATCTTTTAGTTGAACTCTTATCAGAAAACGGATACACATCTTCATAAAACTTAACATTTCTAGAATTAAAAACTCTCCCAGTGGATAGATCAAGCATTTTATAACCTTTTGTTCCAAAAGGATAGCCTAAAAACACACATTTTATAGCCCTATGATCAAATTTGTGTCTGTTTGCTGTTAGGGAGCTTGCAAAACATAAACAACCAAAATTTTTCATATAAGAATAATCAGGTTCTTTGTTATAAAGCATTTCAAAAGGAGTCTTATTGTGTATAACATGAGAAGGAGTTCTGTTTATTAAATGAGCAGCAGTAAGAATGCAATAACTCCAATATTTCAAAGGCAGACAAGATTGAAAAAGCAAGGACCTAGCTACTTGCAACAAATGTTGGTGTTTTCTTTCTACTAGGCCATTCTGTTGTGGTGTTTCAACACATGAAGTTTGATGAATTATTCCTAAGTTGTGATAAAAATCAGTTAGTAAAAATTCGGTACCATTATCACTTCTTAGTATTTTAATCTTGGTGTTAAATTGAGTGAGCACCATATTATAGAAATTTTCCAAAGATGTTCTAACTTCATTTTTATGCTTAAGCAAATAGATCCAAGTACATCTACTATAATCATCAACTATAGTTAAAAAAAACTTATGACCAGAATGTGAAGGAATGGAGAATGGTCCCCAAACATCACAATGTATTAATTGAAAAATATGATCAGAAACAGAAGTGCTAACAGGAAAAGGAGTTTTTCTTTGTTTGGCCAATGGACAAATTTCACATCTATGATTACTCATGTCAGCATTCTTTAAATTCAATTGTTTTATATGAAACATGTTTTTGGCAGAAATATGACCTAACCTAGAATGCCAAATGCCAAAATTATTCAAATTTGAAACAGAATTAACAAGTACTGGTTTAGAAGCTTTCAAGATGTACAACCCTCCTTGTTGTTCAGCAAAACCAATCACCTTCTTGGAGGTGTTGTCCTGCAAAACACAATGTGAGGAAAGAAAACTAACAGTACAGTTGGAATATTTGGTAAGATGTGATATGGATAAGAGATTGAAAGTGAAATCAGGAACATAAAGGACATTATATAAAGTAAGAGAATCATTTATATGAATGTCACCAGTAAAGGTTGCTGTAGCAATAGCATTATTTGGAAGCTTAATTTTGACATCAAAAGGTGTAGGTTTTGTGGTAAATAATCCTAAATCAAACACCATATGATCAGTTCCACCAGTATCTAATATCCAAGAAGATATAAGACTAGAATTAGGATCAGAAATAGAATTAGTGTTTAAGCAAGAGTGAATCAAACCGGATTCCTGAATGTTTTCTTGAACAAAAGCTCCAGCAGCTGAATGAATATTGGTTTCAAGTTCTTTCTCTTTCGCAGATGTGAAATACTCCAGTGTCTGTTTTATATCAGGGGTCATGGAATTGAGAATCCACGGCAGAACGAGGTCGTTCGCACGGACCCAGGCAGCAAAAATAATCCCATCATCGACTTCAGACGGTGGGGGTAATGATCTATCGATCAAAGGAATCTTTACACTGAGTGCGCGCTTTACGTCATGACTCCAGGAAACAAAATTTGGTCCGTTCAACAGATCCAATGCAACAGCTCCAGCAGGATTATAGTTATGATCCAACGCCGACGGCGATAATGGTTTGATGGTCGGATTCAATTCCATAGCCATCGTAATAAGAACTCAGATTCAAGAAATCCCTAAAATTTGGGAGAAATCACAATATGTGATAAAGAACGTGATAGACACGATAGAATCGAGTATAGAACTCGAACTAAGGAAGAAAAGAAATCAGAGTGAAGAAATCACTAAGGAAGAAAAGAAATCAGAGAGAAGAAATCAATTAGAAAATCGGGAAACAAAGGAAATTGGATCGAAGAAAAAACCTAGGCATAACGAGATGAACTTAGATGGAGAAGAAATCATATACTCAAAACTGATACCATATTGAGAACGATGGGAAGAAAACATGAAAATCTTGAAATGTTTATATCAAAGAGTGAAGAAAACTACAGAGATGATTTTGATACACTTAAAAAGAGAAAGAAGCCTATTTTATAAAGTTGATTGCCTACTCACTAACCTCTAAAAACTAATTAACAAATTATTTATAACTATCAAACAAACTATTTATCTTTAGATGACCACTCTCGATTTAAAATATCTTAGGTTGGATTCTGAATTTTCCAAATCTTGTGGAAGTTTTAGGACGTTCTACTCTGTAAAAGTTGAGCAAGTCAAGATCTTCTAGTATCTTCTTAGCAAGGAGAAAGCAAGTATGGGAGGTTGTGTGAGAATCTAACGAGATGTGGAGGTATATGGGCCGTGTCTAACTTTTTTGTGTGGAATATTTTAAATAAATCATGTAATTTGCAATGTTCAGTAGTCCTCTGAATCCTGTTTAGCAGTAAAATGCAAATGAAAAAATATTTTCTTACTTTACTTCACCAAATGTGCTGTTTAGCAGTAAAATGCAAATGAAAAAATATTTTCTTACTTTACTTCACCAAATGTGTTAATAAGGGTGAGTTAAAAATAGATACTTATGTGATGTTCTTTCTCCTTTAACCTTTCTGCAAGAATAGTGTTCTGTTAAATTTTTTCAATATGTGTATAGAATTTTTTTTTTTTATTTACACCTTAAATTAGTAATATTTTTTCGCTCCCTTAATTTTAAAATTTTCTCCTTTTTACTGTATAAAATAATTTGTCTCTAGGGATGAAATCCTGGATCCGTCCCTAGTTCTGTTTCTTTTGTCCGAAGATATGAAATGCATAAACATTTGGATCACTTCTTGTCTCAATTGTTTTTTTTTTCTTCTGGAATGAAAGGTAAGACTTTTGCAGGGATTTTCAAGATATGAAATGCATAAACATCTGGATCACTTCTTATCTCAATCATGTTTTTTTTTTTTTTTTTTTTTTTGGAATGAAAGGTAAGACTTTTGCAGGGGTTTTCACTGTTTTGATCATTTGGAAATGAAGAAAAAATGTAATTTTTTAAGGTGTTACATGGTGTCCTGAGAGGATAATGGATGAAATTAAGAGTAGCATATGGAGTTGGTGCTATATTGCAATGTCGAGCAGAAACATATAATAAAACAGAGTTTCAGAATAAATCCAAAACCTTCTTAAGACCTAATATCCAAGTGATATAGTTTAGCTAAAAGTAAAGATTGCTGTTAATCACCTATATTATCTGAAAATTGAAAAGTGACAATGTCTTATATGAAAGTGATGATGATTTAGCCATAAGTGATAGTCACTTTTAAGAGAAAATATAATTTTTTTTTAATTAAAGTTATTATTTTTTAAGAGCAATACATTTTGAAATACCACATAATAGTAAACATTCCTGACAATCTTTTACATTAACCACAAATTAAAAAATAAAAAGTGATAATATCCTATGTGAAAGTGATGATAGTGATGATGATTTAGTAGAAAGTGGTAGTCACTTTTAAGAGAAAATATGATCAATTTTTTAATTAAAGTTATTATTTTTTGAAAAATGATTCCTTTTAAAAGTACCACTCACTGGTAAAGATTCTAATCAACCTCTCATATTAATCGAGACTTGAAAATTGATAATGTCTTATGTGGAAGTGATGATGATTTAGTGAAAAATGATAGTCATTTTAAGAGAAAATAAGACCATTTTTTCAATTAAAGCTATTATTTTTTTAAGAGTGATGCATTCAATTGAAAAGTGGCAATGTCTTATGTGAAAGTGGTGAAGAGAAAACACAATATTTTTTTTAATTAAAGTTATTATTTTTTTTAAGAGTGATGCATTTTAAAGTATCTTCCATTAGTAAAGATTTATGTCAATCTCTCATATTAACCGAAAAGTGATAATGTCTTATGTGAAAATGATGATGCTTTAGCTAAAAGTGATAATGGTTTAATGAAAAGTGAGTCACTTTTAAGAGAAAATATAATCACTTTTTCAATTAAAATTATTATTTTTAAGAGTAATACATTTAAAAGTACCAGTCACTGGTAAAGATTCCCGTTAATTTCTCATATTAACCGAAAAGTGATAATGTCTTATGTGAAAGTGATGATGGTTTACCGAAAAGTGATAGTCACTTTCAGGAGAAAATATGATCATTTTTAAATTAAAGTTATTATTTTTTTAAGAGTGATCACCCATTACTCCATTAGTAATGATTCTCATCAAACTATCACATTAACCCTCAAATAGAAAAGTGATAATGTCTAATGTGAAGGTTATGGTAGTTTAGCGAAAAGTGATAGTCACTTTTAAGATAAAATGTTATCAATTTTTTAATTAAAGTTATTATTTTTTGAGAAATAATAGTATATCATTGTACATAACTCCAACTATGGTAGTATAAATCATGGAAAGAGAAAGGTGATTTTAAAAATTTTAAAATAAAAATTGCAAAAACATGGACAAATTTATTTGTACATGTAATAAATGGACCAAACATATGGTCTTTGCACTGTAAAATTGAATAACTTTATAAGAATTTGTAATTCAAATTATAACGACAAAAAATATCAAACCAACAACATTGAAACATTAAACTAGTTCTTTTAACATGAATACTAATTAATAAGTTGGATTGAACTCTCAGGGAATCCCTTCACCAACAAGCACACAACGTTATTGTTATCAGAAGATCAAGGTTTATATTTTCTTCTTGCTCTGAAACATACTGACATTCTAGGAGCAAATTGTTTCTCTTGTCTGTAATGTGTTCTCATGTAACTTCTATCTCACCTACAAAACTCCATGTCAACCTTTTAAGATGACATTCTCCTTTCAAACTATTGTTATATTAATTACCAATGATAATTTAAAAAATACAATATCAACATCTCCAAAAAAAGTATCACTTTTATATAATGGAGTATCACTTTTAATAGAGTCACAATTTCTTATACATAAGATTTTTCTTGTTAACATTTCCTCCAAAAATACAACCGACACACTTATGTTTATCAAATTATATTTTCAACGAATATAAATCACATTTTCTGGTGCAGTTTACTTGATGTTGCTATATTTGTTTATGATTTTATAGTCGAGATAATCAACCAAAAAATCATTTTATGTGATGGGTTCCATGGAGAATCTTGTTGTTCTCCTACATGAAGAAACATTTTGTTTTGGCATCGCTGCCATTTTCGCCCTTCTTCCCTATTTTATAGTCTAGGTTTTTCAGTTTTCGGTTAACCAATTGTGTCGCCGCATAAGAGAATGTGTTTGCTGCTGTATTCTCACGCAACAGATTTGTGAGATTTTTTTTTGCTCATTGGAATGGGCTAGTTGAGTCTGCAGATTTAGGGTGGATAGTGTATGTTTGGGCTGTGCTTTTTTCAAATAATTGGTGTAGCCGGGTCAAGAAGATTCGTCTCACGGAATGAGATCCGTGAGACGTTCTCACAGAAGACCAACTCTAGAATAATATATTGTGTAGTGGTGATACTGAGTATTAAATTACTGTTAAATCTCCACAAATGTTTGAGTTCTTTTAATTTTTAATTGATGTGATTAAATGTTAATAACAATTCGTGAATTATATTATGTATATTTTAATTTACATGGTGCATTTATCATGTTATACACTCACTCAATCATGTTCTATGGTGAATTTAAATTTAAAATAATTATTTAATAATTTAGTGGTCGTGTAATTTAAAATTAGGACTCTATTATTTGTGAACCTTTTAGCCCGTTTAGCAATTAGCATGCTGCCCTACAGGTTTATATTTGATGATGGAAAATAAATGGGGACAAAATAAGGGTTTATAAAAAATTAAGGGTGCTTTGACGAAAGAGGAAAAAGAAAAAGGGGGCATTCGCAATAAAAGTATTGCATAAGAGGGGCCATCGGTTCAATCCCCCTTTATATATCGCTGCCTGCTGCGCCGTCCCAGCAAACCCTAGAGGAAGAAGGTTCTCAGCTGTCGCCGCCGGGAATCGACCATGGTTCGTTTCTCTTACACTCTCTAGATACTTCTCCGTTTGATGACTAGCCTATTAGAAACGTCATCGTGTCTCTAATTGTTTGTGTGATTGTTGAATGCGCAGCCGTCGCACAAGACTTTCATGATAAAGAAGAAGCTCGCGAAGAAGCAGAGGCAGAATAGGCCTATTCCCTACTGGATCCGTATGCGCACTGACAACACCATCCGCTACAACGCCAAGCGCCGCCATTGGCGCCGCACGAAGCTCGGCTTCTAATCGCGCTCGGTTACTATTGTCATTTTCATTATACCATGTTTTCTTTCCGCCAGTAGCTAATGACTATCTGATTTATATAGTGGGTGTAATGAGTATTATGTTTTGATACTTTTATTTGGTTTTATTGATGCAATACTGAGCACAACTTGAATCTAGGTTTTATCTATTAATTTGGTATTCATTTGGTCGTTTTGTTATGTTTTCCATTGTGAAATCATGGAATATTTCTGAATATCCCACTTGGCATCTGGTAGTCTTCTGAGTTCTGCTGTGTTGTGAATGCCTATATGATAGTGGTTGGTCACTTTACGTTTGATGATTTTGCCTGTCGAACACATGCATGTGTGTGTTTTATGCTTACCTTCCACCAGTTTGAATACACATTAACCAAATATCAGGTTCTGTGTATATATTTTTTGTCTGCTATGTTGTGAATCAACTTGCCTTCTTCTGGTGTAAATTTGTTCCCAAGAAATGATGTTCTGTTAGTTTCTTTTTGTGCTGTCTATTGTATTGGTGCATCTATAAGCGCTGAGTAGATGTTCTCTGTGAAATGTGCCAATTATCCCAACTTTTGCTTCAATTTGAAGTTGAAGAGTATTACTTAGTAGTGCAAATCACAATAGAAATAATTCAATAAGTTGTCTGAATTAGTACAGTTCAAGGCATTAGTATTTCCTCACATTTTCTAGAGAGACTACTCCTTGTGTTAGTAGGTTGCACAAGTATTTAATGCATACATTTACAACTAATCCTTGACAATCTTCACATAGGTTCGTGGGTTCAGTTTTTGGTTCATGTTGTTTTTACCTAATGCCTTTTCAATGTGAGGTTGTATGATTAATACATTTATGATTTATGTGGATCAGTTCAACACTGTCACATATTGTAGAAGTCAAGTTTGTTAGCCAATTGTTGCCTTGGTATGTGTTATTGTAATTTCATTGATTAATCTGTTACATTCAATTTATTGCATCACTTTGTCGTGAAGGATCATACAATTGTATTACATTTACGCATGGCTAAAAATTACTCATAAACAATGTTCCTGATTGAAAAAGATGACCCTCCCTGGTTCTAGTTCTCAGAATATCTAAAGGTTCTCAGTTCCTCAAATGTTTCAGATGAATATTGCCATAAGTCTCAAGTGTCGTGATTAACAGCTGTCTGGCATGATATCAAACAAATTCCTCAATTGTCTACTTGAAAATCCCTTTGTGTAATTATAATCCAGTAATAAATGATTGTTTTTTCTCATTATTATATCAGATATAATTTGGTAGTAAAGTTATTCCTTTTGATAATGTTTAGGGGTCTAGGGATTTTACCAAGATAACAATTACCTCTTGAAGTGTGCCTCGTAGGTTTTGGTGAAATGACACGGTTTGATTGGTATTTTGACCAATTCTGAGGATAATTGTAATTTTCTTAAACCGCAGTATTTGTTTGGTTAGGGATTATACTTATTTGTTTTGAATATGATCTAGGCTATTCCTATATACATACACACATACATACATACATATTGGTCGTGTAAGTTTATTTACATATTGATTTTAGTTCATTTATGGATTTGCTGGCTGAAGCATGTCACACAATCGGTCATTGCTTTTATTCAAGGATGGTTTTTTCCGGAGGATATCATGTAAATGTCACAAAAAACCTGTTTGTGTAAATTTTTATGAATATCGTAGAAATGTTACGAAAAATCGTAGTATTTGTAAAAAAAAAAAAATTTGCAATTTTTTAGATTATTAATATAAATAATTTTTTTTTTACATAAATATATTTTCATGAGTGATATCAATCGATTTAATATATAAGGTTGCAATTTTCAATTACTACTATTATTTTTTTTTAGAATTATTTTAATGATATAATGATCTATAAAAATAACATAATACATATCAAAGTATAAAAAGATTAATCATATTAATTTTAATTATTTATTAAATTAAATTAAGATTATGTCAATTATATTGGAAAGAAACTACTTGTATTATTAAGTATATTAATTATTTAAAGGATATTTTGAAGAGGTGACACAAATATTGTTCGGATAAAAATTACATTTTTATTACTATATTTGAATCTCACAAGTTTTCATCTTGATATTAATTGTATTTTATCATGTATGTTTAATCATTTTGTATTGGTATTACATATTTTGTTAACTTTTTTTATAAGATAATATTTATATAATATTGATCATACAATTGTTTTGAACATGCAATTTTATTGTAAATTTAGAATAGAATATGTGTATAATAATAAGTTTTAATAATTACTAAATTTTTAATAAAATTTTCGTCATTTTTAATTTTTTGCGATATTGATATGCAATATCAATATATCCTATGATATATCTGTAAAATAAAATTAAGTTTGTGATATTTATTGTAATAACGATATTTTAATCCTTGGCTATATTTGCCACTATGACACATTGTCTGATTTTTTGTACATGTAATAATGTTGTTTGAGTTTTTATATTTATATGGCATTATTTATTTTAATAATCATGAAAATAATAGAAAAATGTCATTAAAAAAAAAAAACACTATTTCAGGAACTTAACGTATAATCTATTCAACTTCTTTTTTTTTTTTTTTAAAAAAAACATGTCAATATTGGACTAATAGAGAATTAAAATATACTAATTTTGATAAATTATTTTTAAATAAAACTAGCAATTCTCCCGTGCAATATACAATTTAAATATTATTAAATTTTAGTATTAGATTATTTAGGGTAAAATGATTTGAGATAAGAACCTAAATTAAATGTATCTATTAATTTATTTTACTAAATTTTTTTATTAGTCTTTTTTTTTTTTTGCCAAATAGCATATATGTAAGTGTTTCTCAAATTTGATTAATCAAATAATTAATTATATTTTTACTAAATGACACAAATTTAATAAAATCTATATAAAGAATAAAAAATTTAAATTCTACTCGCATAATTAAAATTAATATAAAAAATTTAAGAAAATAAAATATAAATCCTTATTTATAATACAACTAAGAAACAAATTTATCGTATCTCCTCTCTAGTTAAGAGGAGATACGATGAATCTAGTGTAAATCAGTTTTATAGTATGAAATTAATATCATTACATTCATTCACTAATACCATAACATTCATTTAGTAATATTATTACACTTATAAAATGATTATGATATTAGTGAATGATTTTAATAGTACTATGAAACTGCTTCAGAGTGACTCAAAAAGACCAATTACTTTTCGATGGCTTACCATTTAAATAAAAGTTAATAATACAACAATAACATGAATGCTTATTAAATAATAGATATATTAACGATCAGAAGATGCAGTATGCCGTTAACAAGGGTGTGTATTGTGTGTAACAGGAACAAAATGAATTCCAGAAACTGATTTATGACAACTAAATATTAAGAATCTAACAATGACAAATATTGAATTTCCACTATGATGAATTCTGAATGTTACCTCAAACAAAAGTAAAATTACCTCAACTTGCATCTCTGATGTCTGTTAAAAACTCAGGACGCTTGGACTGTGTTTCAACTGGAACTGCAGACTGAAATACTTCATGGGATCCTTGATATTTCGATTAAATGTTTATGCAGGGCTTGAGGCTTTGAGAAAAATGGTGAGTGATCAGCGCCTTTAAGACGGAATACCCGCTCTGGAGGGCTTGCGTTTATCATGTTTTCCTGCACGGAAACAGGAATAGCGTTGTCTTCCAGTGTCTGAACATAGAATCTTCTCACTGACCCGTGGTTTGTTTCGGAAAGAGAGATCTTCTCCAGAACTGGAGAAAACGGAATTGGCCTCATTGAGACAGATGCCAACGCAACATCCTGGGGAAGATATTTGAACATCAGCATAGAAATCCCAATGGGTAACCAAACAAGGAAGCATGTGAAGGATTAATAGTCCTAAAATCAGTTCAACGTATCCTGATTTCTATGTCAAGATTATCCTTCCTTGTGGAATCTTGATTAATGACATAAAAGTACACATTTTCTGAATAAATTATAGCCAAAAATTGTTTAAAGATATGTTAACTTCAGATTCATCATTTAATTAAGCAAGGAAAATAAGACAACAAAAGCCTATCGATCAGTATCTCATATCAATAAGCATCACTTAACATGACAGACATTACCTTGGAAGGACTCTGGTTGAATAACAAGTCCCGCAAAAGAGACTTGTCAAAATCAATAGCCGTTGGAGGCTGATTGTTTCCATTGGCATAACGAAAAACCTGAGCCCGTCGCATCAAGTCATTTGATTCAACCTAAAACAAAACTCATCTTTCAGTTGAACATTAGATCATCACTGAATAATCAAATACTTATCAAAATTTATGACCAGATTTCAAGCTTTTAGGAGGAAGGATCGGAACTGGCCTGAATAAGTCACTTTCCTATCAACTTCCCATAAAGTCATACCTAGTGAAAGACAATACCAAATCCCAGGCTACAACTAAAATAGGTTTAAAATGAAGAATTGGCTCATATAATATCCAAACTAAAACTTTGACCTACAGAAGCTAAGCATTCAATGCATTGTGCTTCATAATCCAAGTCTTAACATAGACTGAGAGAATGAGTGATCAACAATGCACACCAAAAGATGGGAATTATAATATGCTTTTAAAACGCATGCGTTGCAGTAGCAGATAATTTTTGCAATACAAAGTTGATCTTGTGTTCATGCCAATCAGCTAGAAAAACCAACCTTTTCGGAGAATATATCAAGGGCACTTTGCCCACTTGTCAACATAGCCGCAGCTAGAAAAACAGCTTTAGAGATTCTAGAAGGAAACAACTCCATAGCATATGATACACATGCCCCACCAAAATCATGTCCAACTAAAATCACCTGCATGTATCAAGGACTTATGTGAGAACCAAAAAGTAATCATATTTGGAAATTTTAAATAAGAATTAAGGGGAAAAAAAAAGAAAAAAACCCATTCACACAGAAAGAAGCAATATAAAAGATATTGATTATTGTGTCAATTCTATGCGAGAAACAAAGCAGCTTATTCAGCACCTAATGTAATTAAATTCGAGTGCAAAATACAAGTGTAACAAAAAAGTGTGGAGCTCTGAAGGCAACGTAAAAGTTTATGTCATAAATGTCGCACCATGTTTCATAAAAGAAAGGAAAGGCAAAATCTATTGGAGTTCACAAGCATTGCATTCTTAATCACCTTAACTTACAGGAGTTATATTTAAGATGATAGCTTAAAAAACCACACAGTATTACTACATTAAAATTCAGGAAACATAACCTTCTCCCCATCAGTGAGCTTTTCAATAAAATCAGTAAGTGGCTTCACATATTGGGACAGACTTGTGATATTGTTGGTGTCAAATGAATGAATCCCAGAACCAGTCAAATCTACTGCTGTGACTTTGTATCCACCTTCTTCTAGTAGTGCAATAGTTTTATACCAGCACCAGGCACCAAAACCACCACCATGAACAAGTACAAAATGGTTGGTCTCTAGATTGTCAAGCTTGATATCCTGCCAGTTAGAACACTAATTAAATGAAGATCCAAAAGAATAGTGAAAGCAAAAGGAATTAAGTTTCTGAATGATGGGCTGGAAAAAACAAGCAAGAAACTGTAAATTGAAATTGATCGCAGCAATAGAACAAATTACATCTAGTTCTTGAAAAATCAGAGATATATTGCAAACACTAAATAGCTTACACGGTAATCTCTTCAAAACAGTGTAGAAAGTAGACATCAGTCTCAGAACTGATCATCACAACCACAAGGGAGAATAAAATGTGACTCCTCTAAATAGCAACAGAATATACAAATACCAGCCCACAACAATATTTTCTCACAAGAGATCAGGGATGAGAAGATATCAAGGTTGAATAGCTGAATGTTGAATAAAAGGTAACTCGAAGGATAAAGAAACCATGCCAACTCTTACTATAAGATTACTTCATTGAGAGCTCCAGCACGAACAAAGAAGAGGTAAAAAAAATAAAAAAATTCAGCAGTAAGAATTTAAGGATAACAGAAAAGAAAAGAAAGAGGATGTACAGTAAAACGTTTTCCTATATCAATATCCTATTAAATGCAGAGGAAAAGTGCAAATAGTGAAACAAACACCAATTCCTAATAACTAACAAATTGGACAACGTGAATCAGAACTGTATAGTCATTACCAAATAATTAACGATTTAGTCAGATGAAAAAAATATTTATTAATGTCTTTCGGGCTGAAAACTAATCAGAACTTATTTGACAATTATTAGTTGAAAACATTGGTTAATATGCCTTTTCAGACCGAAAAATCTTAAACTCGCTAGACTTGATTAACTTCAAATATAAGAAGACAATTATTGCGTCCAATTCTTAAAAACACATTAAAGGTCGAGTCAATTAATTATTGACCAAATACGGGTAGATATTTAGTTCTGATAATAAATTCAAGCCAAACTTAGACACCTTTCCCTTCCCGGACTCAGGAATCAGTATAAACCTATTCTTCATTCTCCACCAACCAAATATTTTAACATATCTAAGAACCACAAACTTCAATAAAGTTCAATGCATTATAACTTTACAGACATGCTTTGATTAGAGGGGGGGAAAAAAGCAATCATGATGTAACAAAATTCGGAACCTCCGTCTAATCAAAAGCTAAAAACTCACGTCAAACAAAATATATCCTAAATTCACAGAAAAAACTTATTGAATACAACGATATAATCTCACAAAACTCAACAAAAATATTGAAGATACCAAACAGTACTATATTATACTCCAGAAACAGGAACGAAACTTTTAAATTACTTTTCTAATCAACATTCTTAATCCTTGTGAAAAAGTTCGATCAACATATATATGAGTACCTGGTTAACAAGCTGGTGAGGCTGAAGCAATGGATCAGTGAGCGACCGCGCTCTGGAGCTCGAGCTCCGAGGCAAGGCCTGATTCTTCTTCGAGCTTCCGTTCGGATACCTCAACGACGCCGACCTATCAAACGACGTCGCACCGCCGCCATTCTGTAGCTGCTGCTGGAAGAGAATCGCAGCCGCCAGCGCTCGTTCGTGCATCAAATTCTCCTCCTTCCTTGATGACCGAATCCTCGTCCACCGATTGCTTCCGAAGCCTCCATCCCCCGCCGCCGCGTTGTTCGTGATTCGCTTAGAACCTCTTCTCTTCGGCGGCGGCGATCTATCCTCACGAGAGAAACAGGAACCCATAGTTATTAATGAAATCGATTGCTGGTACTATTCGATCATCGCATGCAAGTATATGTGTACGTATAGAAAGATATACGCGTATGAATCGGTTGGATACAGTTACAGAGGAGAAGGAATGGGGTTGGCACTTTACTGTGAATGCGGATGATTGAGAAAGCTACTTACATTACATAGAAAGTGGAAGGGGGCGAGTGAGGGGTCAAGGAGTAAGAACGCGGGCGTGACATTGCGATTATTTGCAATTTGACCCTTGTAATTTCCTTATTTGTATATTTGGAGTCAAAATCGGAATTCGGAAATGACTTGTTGACCTTTCGCTAATTTTTTATTTTTTTTTTCCTCTCAATTTTTTTTTTTTACAGACCTTTCGCTATTGGATATTGAACGTCTTGGTGGATTTATCAGTATAAATTAATAATGGATTTATAACTTTATAAAGAATATAGAGCATAGAAAATATTTTGAAAGTTAATTTATTTTTTATTTAAAAAAAAAACTTTGGAATGGAATGAGTAAATCTATAGTGTAGGACTTTATTTTAAAAAAATATATATCTTAAGAAAGCTCAATTGACATTTGCATTCATAAGCTTATTATTATTATTATTATTATTATTATTATTATTATTATTATTATTATTATTATTATTATTATTATATTCTTTATTTATTTTCTACACGGGGCATTCATAATCACACCTATATAAGACTGTGATTTTAAAAATGCTTTTATATAATTAGGAATTACAAGATGGTTAACAAGTCATGAGATCTAAAATCATTTTTTTAGACCCAAAGGATATCATCTTTTGTGGATCTACAACAATTGACTCGGTTAAAATAAAAATTGTAAATAAACGTGAAAGAAATACGAAGCTGCTCCTTGATTTGTAATAGTTAGCTAATTATTCAAAGTGGACCCAAACGTTTTGCTATTACAATTTGAATACACCAATTTGGTAATAGTAACGAATTTTAAGTTTGCGGCACTTTGCTATTAATTTTTTTGTGTGAATATTGTGCACAATAAAAGATTATGTGCACAAAGTTTGTCTACACTGTAGTATTATTTCAGGTATTGTATAGTATTAGTTTGACTATAGTGTAGTATTATTTCAGACATTGTATAGTATTATTTTGATTACAGTGGAGTATTATTTCAGGTACTGTATAGTATTAGTTTAGTTACAGTGTAGTATTATTTCAGGTATTGTATAGTATTAGTTTAATTACAATATAATATTAACAATATTTCATAATATTAATTTAATTATAATATAATATTAGATAAAAATATTAGTGTGAATGTGTACACAAATATTTGCCTTTCAATGATGGCATATGCTAACGCAATGGTTAGTGTTATTTTTGGTTTCAAATTAATAGAAATGTTTTGAGAATGTTCTGATCATCATTTTAGAGAATGTGGTGAATAAATAATATGCTTAGTCGAAAATCATGAATATAATGTGAATTGGGCTATATAGTAGTAATTAAATATAATTATTTTATTACTGTAACGAGTTATTAGTGTTTAGTAATAACCTTTATGCTTCACAACTTCAACCTTGATTCCTTGAACATGTTTATTCTTTAAAAGGGAGCACAGTATCATATTCTTGCCTGATCTATTTTATATTATTAGTAGATTCGTGTGTTATGCGATATTTCGATAGTAAATATTTGTGTGCACATTGTGCACACTAAAAAATATTGTGTATAATATTTTTATTTAATATTATAATATAACTAAACTAATACTATACAATGTTGTTAATACTACACTTCAACTAAATTAATATTATACAATGCTTGAAACAATACTACACTGTAACTAAATTTTGTGCACACAATCTTTTATTGTGCACAATATACACACAAATAATACTCTTTCAACATTAATTATTGAAAAAGAAAGAAGGTAAAACTTATATTTTATCGATTTCATTATATTAAAAATATAAATTTAGTAAATCAAATTTTAATATATCTGTCAATAGAGGAAGCAGAATTAATTGTGAAGAAATTGAAATTCCATGAATTCAGACAATTAATAACATTATGAATTTAATTGATTTTAAATAATTTTATCTTGGTCACAATTTTTATTTGCGTTATCTTATTACATATCATATTTTACGTTATCTTATTACATATCAAATTTTATGAAAGAATGAAATAAATTAAGGGGTGTTTGATTTGTTGAAAGGAATCGGAATGACAATACGTTTGAAAGTGGTGAAAAATGATAATGGACATGTTAGTTATTGTTGAGTTGTTTGGTTTATATATAAATATGACTATCATTACCATAGAAAGTGTTTGATTTTAATAAAAATTATTGATAATTAAAATCATTTTTTTAATATTAAAAATATATTATATAATAATCATGCTTAGAATATTATAAATAATATTAATAAATAATTTAGAAGGCAAAATAATTTTTTTTAAAAATTATATATAAAATTTTAGAAAAAAATAACTTTCATTTATCTAAAAAAAGGTGAGAAATGAATCTATGTATTTGATTACTTACTTTTAAAATATCAAACATTTCATTTTCCTCAACCAAACATCACACTCTCCTTTCATTACTATTCCTTAAATCTAAATGTGTGAACCAACCCATACACTAAATATTTTGTATAATCGACACTTATATAAAATTAACCCTCTATTGATATATGAAAATAGTATAGGTCACGTGTGTTGCACAATATTTTCAATATTTTATTGTAAAATAAATAATGAAACTTATATTTTATCAGTTTTCATTTATTAGAAAAATGTAAATTAATCTGAATAAATCAAATTCCTATAAATCTTTGCCAATAAAGGAAGTAGAATTAATTGTGAAGATTCCATGAATTCAAGCAATTAATAGAATTATGAATTTAATAAATTTTAAATAATATTGTCTTGGTCAAAAAATTTATTTGTATTATCCTTATTACACATCATATTTTATTAAAAAATGAAATAAATTAAATGTTGACACATATAATTAATTCTCTTTTTTAAACGACACATAAACTAAACGTATTGTATAATCAAGACATGTATAAAAATTAATTTTATATTAGTATACAGTGGATTGTTTTATTTTATATAAAACAAATATTGGCAATTGTTCAAATGAATCCACGATAAATGGCTTCAAATATACTTTTTTTTTCTTTCACATTGCATTATTATTATATTTCACTGTCTATATTACTATATTAGTGATATCGACATATTTTAAATCGAGTCATTTGTAAATCGAGTGGGGAGTACTTGCGAGCTTTATAAAAAATTTATAACAAAGCTGGATTTTGAGCATTTTATAAATGAAAAGTCAAAACAAAGTTTTTTTCACATTTAATTCAATTATGTCTACTCTGGGAGAGGTACCCAAAAAACAAAAAAATGTCTACTGTAGGAGAGGCTACCGTAGAGGATAGTTTAATACCTCGCTATTTTGCGTTGGGTACAAATTTATAGAGTTGGCTATCTTATCCCACAATCATAAATGAAGGGTTGGAACCTTGGACAGTATATATTTATGACTTTATGATTATTTGACGATTGTTGGAAGCATACTTTACTTCCAAAGAGTAATTTTTGTATAATACTACTATTAATAAAAATTGTTTATATTACTAATATTCATTTACATGTGCCGTATATAATACTCCTATTTATAATTTCAGAATAAACGAGTGTAATTCTTTTCAAAAAAAGAATAAACGAGTGTAATATTTAAAATCAAGAATACGAAAATATAGTTGTTCTATAGTACCAAAAAATGTCTGGTCCTAGTTAGAAAATACATAATACTCCTAGTTATTGTTTTGTTAAGTGCATGGAATCAATTTTAGGAGGGTTACCTTACTTTTCAGAGGAATTCAGTGTTTAATATTTTTTACCTCGCGATTTTAAGAAAATGAATTAAAATAAAGAAGGGGTCGAATGATGTACAAAATAAATGCATTTAACAGTAGGATTAGCTCTGTTAAAAAAATGTGTATATATAGTAGGATTAGCTAGGACCATGACAGGCCTTCCGTGATTTGTTGGCCCAAATTTTTCGAGGAAAATAAAAATAATTAAACATATTTCTATTTATTTATAAACATTGCACTCATTTATTTTTTTTATTTAATTTATAAACGTATTTCTGCGTAATACTACTTTATTCGCATTAAATTTGATTTAAGGTTATTGGCCATCGTACGCTGACGTAACAATCAAATTTCCATAGAAATAAGGCAGCATATTGTATTTATACAAGTAAAACTTATTTTAAAAATATTAGTTGTTTCAATAAAATATATTTATTATTTTATTAGTTATTTTTTAAAAATATATTAATAGTAAATCAGTTTTACGTAAGGTGAAATTTATTGACACCATACCTACTCTAGAAACAATGATGCAAATTTATAAATGAAAATAATAGCACAATTTCAATTTTCGACACAAGTTAAAAAGAATACTCCCTCCCATTCAAAATATTTATCATTCTAGATGAATGCACACATATTAAGAAAATAATAAACTTACTATCATACCCTTAATATATAAATGTTTGACTTTTTAATAAAAGGGCACATTTTTCTAAATATTATAATAAATTTAAGGGTAAATTTGAAAGAAATGCATTTAATTTGTATAGAAAAATGCAAAACGTCATCTAATTTAAATAGAAAAATACAAAACGTCATCTAATTTGCAAATAACATAAAAGGTCAAAACGAGATTTAGGAGTGAGCATAAATAAGAGAGGGAGAAGTTATGAGATAAGGAATTTATAAGATGCTGGTAGGTAAACTAATTGGATAGCTGGTTTATGACTACATTAATTAGGTCAGGTATATATTATAATATAAAGCTGCTTTTTTGGTTTGGGGGTTTTCATAAACGTCCCTATTCTTCTTCTTTCCCTGAAATGACGGTGGAAAGTAGTGGTTTTTCGTTTTCAAATTAAATGAAAATCCTACCTCATATGACTAGTAAACAACAAGTTTATTTCAATTTCACACTTGTAAACTTTTATTGAGACCATACTCTTCAGATTTTACGGTTTTACCGACTCACTTTTAACACTAGTTTTCATTAAAAAAAAGAATCATCTTATTAGATTTTCCACTCGACTAACAAGAGATCAACCGACAATTTAAAAGAATTTCTTTAGTCAAAGTAGTAAAATATCACAATTTTTTTCAACTAATCCTTTATCCCAATGGAAGTATGCAATTTTTATGGTTGTATACAAATTTTCACCTTCCAGTTGAGCTCGCCGAAATCATGAAAATCATGTGAGAGTGATCGTTGTGTGGTTTGACGACAACTAAAAGAAAAGATTTGGTATCACGTACGCAGTACCAAGCCATAATGATATACGTGATACACATGATCTAACTTTCCTCTTTTTCTAAAGTGACACGTTGTATCAAACTTCACATACAATGCTTATATATACATATATAATTTAGTACTGAGGAAGTGTTGTGACAAGAATCTTCAGTTTAATATTTGAATTATATATATGATTGTGATGAGATTTTTTAAATTTACTGATCATATTGGATAGACAATGATTTACCAATCTAATTTAATCTTCCTGCTAATTCATGATGGGGAATTTCTTGGGTATGTTTTCCAACTATATAAATAAATAGAGGTATATCATTCATGTTTATTTAAACTCTTATTTCATACTACCTCTGTCCCAAATCAGTTTTCATAGTTTTTCAACGGTTTTTGTGTGAGAATTATTTTATAGTAATATGTGTACAAAAATTATCATACCATTCATATAAAATAACTTTTGTACACATATTACTATGAAATAATTCTCACACAAAAACCGTTGAAAAAGTCAACTGTGAAAATTAATCTGGGACAGATGAAATAATATAATTAAGTTTGATATGATTGTTAATCGAAACGAGTAACTGAGTATATTTTAATGAGGATGACTGTATACGAACCAAACATAAATAGCTTGATTTTTATCACCAGTATTATACAATTATTTTTTGGGAAAATAAGGGTAATATCCTTTTTATATCCAAAATAGAGTGAATGTCCCCCAATATACTTTTATTGTGAGAATGTTAATTCCTTTTTTTTTTTTACCTAATCACCCTTAATAGTTAATACATCGTAATATATGCATACAATAAAATAAAATTAATTTTTTCATCATAATATTCTGGACCTACAACCATTTGCAACTATATAATCAAAACTAGCAGCGATTGATTATAAGATTGTGACCTTCTTTATGTGACCAATTGTAAGGCCACAACCAAATATGCGACTACCCGTGACTAGGTGCAAAATCTCCATTTCATTATGAAAAGGGGCATATTTCCCTTATTTTTTTTAGTGTAACAAAAATCTTAATAAACCAATTTTGTTGTTTTAGTTGAAAAGAGATCGAACAAATCTTCAGTCGAAAATCAACTATAGTTTAGTTTTCTGCACTAATGACATTTATTATTGTTATTATTAATTATATAGCACACATGGGTGGCACTAAACATCAAAGATTAAGGTTGATTCGTATGTGGTCCAACAATTTTAATCCTAATTATCTGAGTAATTACTACTCCTTTTAAATATTTGGACCACATCATATTAATATTGCATCAACTCTGTATCATTATTCATTCATGTTGTTCAACAAATATGGGTAGCCACCTCCACCAAAAGGGTATAAACATATATTATGAAAATAATTGTGTTAGACGGTGCAGTGCGAAAGGAGTTTATAATACTTATTGGAGTATTCACTAGCCCTTATATATCATTTCATGCAATATGATCTGACAAAAAAATATCATTATATTAAATATAATAATTTTTATTAATAATAATCATGTGTACAGTTAAATGGTGCAGTTTATGCACAACTATCTATTTTTAATATAGTGAAATAATTAATAATAGGAATACTAATAAATTAATACTTCAGTTAATAAAGTAATAAATATATTTCATATGAGCATATATATGACAGGTTTGATATATTTTTTGAAACTTAGTTTTTTTTTTTTTTTTTTTTCAAAAGTAAAATGCTGGGATTTAATTATTAAAAACATAAACTTTTGACTACGTATATATTCCAAAATAATATAAAAAAAATGTCGTGCAATGTGAAAATAATTTTATATACCTACTAGAATTACCAATTTGATTGGTTTGGTTGGGTTTACAGTGGATTTTGAAAGTTGATTTTCAGAATCTCGTATGTTTGTTTTACATATATACTAACATATTTGTATGTTTGTTTTGAGATTTTAAATAGAATTATATTTAATCAATGTGTAAGAGTAAATGATATTGTATTATTATGTTGTTATTATATGTAAATGTAATAATTTTTTATAGTTAACTTTAAAATTTAAAAATATAATTTTTTTAATTTTCAAATAACAAAACCAATTTAAAAAATTCAATTCAAAGTGTGCTGCAAACACGAATATAAAAGCAGCACACGAACGGTGAACCCAGCCCATTAGCCAAGTTTTGTCCCAACTCCGAACTACCGAACATATCTTTAAGTGGGCCTGTGACTGTGAGTTTGCCCTTCTCCATTTATCGGAAATTCGGCCCTAAAAAAACCTTACGATAGCTTTCTAATTAATAATAGTTTCTTATTTTTAGGTTGCGATTTGTTAATTTTTTACCTTTTAAATTCTGAATCGATAGGGAAGAAAAAATTAGATCCTAAATTATAATTTTTCTATCTTTCAAATACTGAATTAATAAAACTTATTTATATTTTTGCTGATACGTTGTACTCTGACATCGGTTGGTGATTTGTGATGAAGTCGAATCCTTTATAGCTTGTAGAACAATGGTTCGTCCAGGGGCTGTTGGTTTATAATTGCACCAACGATGGCTTTTACAAATAAAAGTGACGGAAATAATTAAAAGAAAGAACAAGAAAAATACAAAAGAAGAAGAAAATTACAAAAGTAATACTTCTTTAACTAATAAGTATTAGTTCTTTCCTTTTCCACGAACAAGCTTCAAACGACCGCAACAACGAACCTTTTAACCACGAACAGCTGGTAAGTCGAGTCAAGGAAATGATCCTTTGCCCGCAAAACAAATACGTCCCGGCTAGTGCTCACGGTCCGACGTAATGTTTCCAAAGGTGAAACGACTTTTCGTCTCGTATTCAAGTAGCACCACTTGAAAACGAGCTCCAACGAACTGAAGTACGTGAAACTGGACTGAAAACTAGTATGTATGCAAAAACTGGACGTGAAAATTGCAAAAATTCGACGTGGGCGTGGGTGTATATGCTAATGCAATGGGTGCTTAAAGCTAGGTGCATGCAACATGCAGATGTCTCCTATTTATAGGCAGAACACCTGAGATATCATCAATCAGGTCAGTTCCGTTTTGGTAACAGCCCAACTGTTATACAAGTGACCATTGAGATGCCACGAATCTGGACATCCTCCTGTCCAGATTCATTTCTGACTCTTGAACTCAAATTCAAATTCACATGAAATGTCACCGAAATTCACATGAAATCCAAATTCAGATGACATTCATCTTCCTGGGCCTGACTCGGATTGGGCCCAGAATTTTTGGGCCCAAAAAATTATACATACACCACCACCAAGCCAAGTACACCCAAAGTCCATCCAAAGTCCAATTGCCAAGATCCAAGTCCACGGACACGGGCTCGGCTCGGCTCGGCACGGCACGGCCGGACGGTCGGGCGGGCGGCGCGCGCGCGCGCGCGTGTGGCCCATTTATGTATGCATAGCCCACTTATAGTTTGAGTTCTTTTAATCACTTCTTACTTATAAGGAGTGCATTAACTCCCACATTAACCGATGTGGGACAATTACACTTAAGTTTAATGTGGCACATTTATTACTTAAGTGTAATACCTTAGCATCTCAACATATATATCAATTTCTCACTCACCGAAATTTGGTTTTAAGAAATTAAATATACTCTCACTATAACTTAGTTTAATTTCCCGGAAATTAAACATCGAATTATTTTAATTAAATAATCAAATAAATTGATTAAAATAATTAAACCTAATTTCTCCAACAATCCCCCACATGAGTGGAAATTCCGCCTATAATATGCAGACCCACACCCAGCTTCCCGAGAAACCTTATTGCATCAGGACAGGTAGCTTGTGGCTTTGAACCTTCCATAGTTAAACACCATCGAGCATACCGGCGGCTTAGTGGACACAATGCCTTGAACTAGTCCTCCTTAGTGTATACCTAGACAATAGTGCTAACACAATAAGGTCTCCACGTACTTCGTTCTCACGTTTGTGTCCGTTTTGGCCATGGACAACCCTTTGGATTCATAAGCGTTACCTTGAAGCGGCCCTCACTTCTCGCTTATATAGGTGACCTCCTCTTATAGGTATCCCGTCATACCCTACCTCCTCGAGGTGTCAGGAGTCATTAAAAGTCAGAGACTTATCCTATTACCACAACTTTACGGGTACTAACACTTGATAGTGTGCTTTCCAGGAATGATCTCGTGTCATCAAGTGTGCTCAACCAACATCCACAGCTTAGTTTTCCCATTGAACCAAGATCTTGGGATCTCCAAATAACTTGGTTGGGTTACCACTGTTTCCGTTTTACTTTGTGGATTTCAGACCCATTCCTTCTAGCAACTTGTACATTTGATCTCTGTTTATTCCTTTCGTGAGCGGATCCGCTAAGTTGTCCTTTGATTTCACATAATCAATTGACATTACACCACTTGAGATCAAATGTCTAACGGAATTATGTCGACGACGAATATGTCGTGACTTTCCATTGTACATATTGCTCAGAGCTCTACCAATAGCGACTGACAATCACAATGTACCATCACCGACGCCAGATCTTGGTTTGTTCCAACAAGGAATATCTTCAAGAAAATTCCGAAGCCATTCAGCTTCTTCCCCAGCTTTATCCAAAGCTATAAATTCTGATTCCATTGTGGAACGGGCTATACACGTCTGTTTCGTAGATTTCCACGACACCGCTGCGCCTCCAATAGTGAATACATACCCACTAGTTGAGAACGACTCATTTGTGTCTGAAATCCAGTTGGCATCACTGTACCCTTCAAGTACTGCCGGAAACCTTGTGTAGTTAAGCCCAAAATGAAGGGTATGTTTCAAATACCTTAAAACCCTTCTGAGTGCTCTCCAATGCTCTTCGTTTGGATTACTCGTGAACCTACTTAACTTGTTCACCGTGCAAACCATATCAGGGCGTGTACAATTCGTAATGTACATCACACTCCCTATGATCCTTGCATATTCCAACTGAGCCACCGGATCACCTCGATTTTTCTTTAAATGCACATTGAGTTCCATGGGCGTTTTTGCAGGTGGATCTTCAAACGCATTAAACTTCTTAAGGACTTTCTCGACGTAGTGAGACTGAGTCAAAGTAATGCCATTTGAAGTCCTCACGATCTTAATTCCCAGAATTACATCGGCTAACCCCATGTCTTTCATGTCGAAATTTCGACTCAACATGCGTTTCGTGTCCATGATCACATCATGACAGTTACTCATGATTAGCATGTCGTCTACGTATAGACATAATATTACAAAGCTTTTAGGCGTGTCTTTCACATACACACATTTATCGCACTCATTAATGCGAAATCCGTTCGACATCATTGTGTTGTCAAACTTCACATGCCATTGCTTAGGAGCCTGTTTAAGACCATACAATGACCGAACAAGTTTGCACACCTTTTTCTCGTTACCCGGTGCTACAAACCCTTCTGGTTGATCCATGTAGATTTCTTCTTCTAGTTCACCATTTAAAAACGCAGTCTTAACATCCATTTGGTGAATCTCGAGATTGTGCGGAAAAGAATCGCGATAAGCACACGAATGGAGGTTATCCTCGTTACGGTGAGTATGTGTCAAAGAAATCATACCCCTCTTTTGTCTAAAACCCTTCGCTACCAAGCGAGCTTTATATTTGTCAACTGACCCATCTGCCTTATATTTTCTTTTAAGGATCCATTTGCATCATAAGGTCTTACAACCTTTGGGAAGATCAACCAATTCCCACGTGTGATTTTGCAGGATAAAGTCAATTTCACTATTAATAGCTTCTTGCCAGAGAGGTGCATCTGGTCTTGACAGAGCGTCTTTGATAGATTGTGGTTCATCTTCCAACACATAAGTGATGAAGTCAGGACCATAAGTCTTAGCAATTTTAGCTCTCTTTGCTGCGTCTAGGTTCTTCACTCTCCCGAGTGGAAGGACCCGGCAGTTTCATTTACACTATCTTCAAGTGGTCTCTTACTAGGACCCACATTTACCTTGTCTCTACAAGGGAAGATATTTTCAAAGAAAATTGCATTCCTTGATTCAATCATAGTGCCTTCTGTCATATCTGGTACTTCTGATCTGTGAATCAGGAATCGATAAGCACTACTATTGTAAGCATACCCAACAAAAATGCAATCGACCGTTTTAGGGCCAATTCTTAATTGCTTAGGATCTCGCACTTCAACTTTAGCCGAGACACCCCCACACACTTTTAGGTATTTGTATGAAGGTTTCCTTCCTTTCCACATCTCATAAGGAGTCCGATCCTTAGTCTTGTGTGGAATTTTGTTCAAAATGTGGTTGGGTGATGAAATAGCCTCACCCCACATATTTTGTGGTAGACCAGAGCTGATTAACATTGCGTTCATCATCTCTTTTAGTGTTCGGTTCTTTCGTTCCGCAACACCATTTGATTGAGGTGAATATGGTGCGAGAGTTTGATGAATTATGCCTGATTACGCACAAAATCTGTTCAAACGGTGCCACATATTCTCCACCTCTATCACTTGAATTGCTTTAATTCGATTACTCAACCGATTTTCTACTTCACTCTTGTAAAGCTTAAAGGCTTCAAAAGCCTCATCCTTGCTTCGCAAAAGATAAACGTAGCAAAACCTCGTGCAATCATCAATAAAAGTAATGAAATACTTTTTACCACCTCTAGTTTGTACAAACTTTAAATCACACACATCCGTGTGAATTAATTCTAGAGGTGCGGTGTTCCTTTCCACCGATTTAAATGGTAACTTAACCATTTTAGCTTCAACGCATATCTCACATCTTTTAGGTGCATCAATATTAGCAATATTGAGTAAATCAAGATTTACCAACCGTTTTATAGCTTTTAGATTTACATGTCCTAATCTTAAATGCCATAAAGTGGAACACTCAACAATATAAACGGAAGTAGATGCGTTTTCATTCATAACTTTCTTGCCTTTACGGCTTACAACCATTACATTCATTTTGAATACCCATCCATTCTCGAGATAACCTCGACCTAGGAACCTGTCCACACTTGCTCAATACAACTTTATCGGATTCAAACACTAGTCTAAACTGATGACTAATAAGTCTCGGAGCCCGATATCGAGTTCTTGCGGATGTCCGGGACATGCAAAGACATCCTTCAATGTAAGCTCTTTTGCGGAAGTAAGTTTGAGCACAACGTTACCAACTCCGGCCACTTGAGGCGTAGCACAGTTACCCATGTGAAGTTTCCTCCCATCAGCGGGAGCATAGGTAGAGAAAGCACTCTTCTCGGAACAGAGCGTGGCACGTGGCTCCGGTATCCACGAACCACTCTTTGGGGTTATCCACCATGTTTGCCTCAAAGACGACGACAGACATGTCCATATCAGTTGCTTCATTTTCAACCATATTTGCACTTGATTGTGCTTTGCCCTTTTCTTTTCTTTCTTTTCTTTCTTTTTTTTTATCTTTTTCCGGGCTTTACAATCACGTGCCATATGGTTAGGCTTACCACGATTGTAGCAATCACCACCGAAGTTTGATTTTCTAGCAACCGGTTTCTTATCATCATTAGGCCTTTTTCTTTTCTTTGATGGTTCACCCGTTCCATCAAATTTGCCTTTGCTTCCATATTCACTTGTTTAGATTTAATGTCCATTTTCCGGTTATCTTCTTCAATTCGGAGTTTGACGATTAATTCTTCAAGTGACATTTCCTTTCGCTTGTGTTTGAGATAACTTTTGAACTCCCTCCAACTAGGGGGTAGTTTCTCAATCACCGTAGCTACTTGGAAAGCCTCCGGTAAGACCATACCCTCCGAGAGTATGTCATGCAAAATTAGTTGAAATTTTTGAACTTGTTCGACAATGATTTTTCCGTCTACCATCATAAAGTCCAAAAATTTTGCAACTACGAACTTTTTAGTTCCGGCATCCTCGGTTTTATACTTGCGTTCTAAAGAACTCCAAAGCTCTTTCAAGATTTAACCGAACAATACACGTTATACAACGCGTCAACTAGTCCTCCAAGGACGTGGTTGCGGCACGAGAAGTCTCCATGGCCCCACCGATCAAAGGCTATACGCCTAGCAGGATCCGTGTCATTTTCATCGACCACGGGCGGGTCCTCCCGGAGGAACCGCGCTAGGTGCAACGTAGTGAGGTAAAACGGCATCTTTTCTTTGCCACCTCTTAAAGTCACTTCCCGAGAACTTCTCGGGTTTTTCTCCATGAACCATGAAAGGTCTGGAGTCGTGAGTCATGAAAGGAGGTACAACGGAAGTTGGAACCATAGGAGAAGGGTTCGATGGTTCACCAACTTCAGTGATGACCGGTGGATTTTGGTTATCATTTCCACCGTTGTTGTTATTTCCGTCGGAAGCCATCGTAACAATCCGGTTATTTGTTTTGCGATTGTTGGTTTATAATTGCACCAACGATGACTTTTACAAATAAAAGTGACGGAAATAATTAAAAGAAAGAACAAGAAAAATACAAAAGAAGAAGAAAATTACAAAAGTAATACTTCTTTAACTAATAAGTATTAGTTCTTTCCTTTTCCACGAACAAGCTTCAAACGACCGCAACAACGAACCTTTTAACCACGAACAGCTGGTAAGTCGAGTCAAGGAAATGATCCTTTGCCCGCAAAACAAATACGTCCCGGCTAGTGCTCACGGTCCGACGTAATGTTTCCAAAGGTGAAACGACTTTTCGTCTCGTATTCAAGTAGCACCACTTGAAAACGAGCTCCAACGAACTGAAGTACGTGAAACTGGACTGAAAACTAGTATGTATGCAAAAACTGGACGTGAAAATTGCAAAAATTCGACGTGGGTGTATATGCTAATGCAATGGGTGCTTAAAGCTAGGTGCATGCAACATGCAGATGTCTCCTATTTATAGGCAGAACACCTGAGATATTGAAGAGCCAACAGACTCGGGATTTAATGCAATCAATCCCCATCAATCAGGTCAGTTCCGTTTTGGTAACAGCCCATCTGTTATACAAGTGACCATTGAGATGCCACGAATCTGGACATCCTCCTGTCCAGATTCATTTCTGACTCTTGAACTCCAGAATTTTTGGGCCCAAAAAATTATACATACACCACCACCAAGCCAAGTACACCCAAAGTCCAATTGCCAAGATCCAAGTCCACGGACACGGGCACGGGCTCGGTCTCGGTCTCGGCACGGCACGGCCGGACGGTCGGGCGGGCGGCGCGCGCGCGCGCGTGTGGCCCATTTATGTATGCATAGCCCACTTATAGTTTGAGTTCTTTTAATCACTTCTTACTTATAAGGAGTGCATTAACTCCCACATTAACCGATGTGGGACAATTACACTTAAGTTTAATGTGGCACATTTATTACTTAAGTGTAATACCTTAGCATCTCAACATATATATCAATTTCTCACTCACCGAAATTTGGTTTTAAGAAATTAAATATACTCTCACTATAACTTAGTTTAATTTCCCGGAAATTAAACATCGAATTATTTTAATTAAATAATCAAATAAATTGATTAAAATAATTAAACCTAATTTCTCCAACAATCCCCCACATGAGTGGAAATTCCGCCTATAATATGCGCACCCACACCCAGTTCCCGAGAAACCTTATTGCATCGGGACGGGTAGCTTGTGGCTTTGAACCTTCCATAGTTAAACACCATCGAGCATACCGGGCGGCTTAGTGGACACAATGCCTTGAACTAGTCCTCCTTAGTGTATACCTAGACAATAGTGCTAACACAATAAGGTCTCCACGTACTTCGTTCTCACGTTTGTGTCCGTTTTGGCCATGGACAACCCTTTGGATTCATAAGCGTTACCTTGAAGCGGCCCTCACTTCTCGCTTATATAGGTGACCTCCTCTTATAGGTATCCCGTCATACCCTACCTCCTCGAGGTGTCAGGAGTCATTAAAAGTCAGAGACTTATCCTATTACCACAACTTTACGGGTACTAACACTTGATAGTGTGCTTTCCAGGAATGATCTCGTGTCATCAAGTGTGCTCAACCAACATCCACAGCTTAGTTTTCCCATTGAACCAAGATCTTGGGATCTCCAGTCAACTTGGTTGGGTTACCACTGTTTCCGTTTTACTTTGTGGATTTCAGACCCATTCCTTCTAGCAACTTGTACATTTGATCTCTGTTTATTCCTTTCGTGAGCGGATCCGCTAAGTTGTCCTTTGATTTCACATAATCAATTGAGTTCTTTTAATCACTTCTTACTTATAAGGAGTGCATTAACTCCCACATTAACCGATGTGGGACAATTACACTTAAGTTTAATGTGGCACATTTATTACTTAAGTGTAATACCTTAGCATCTCAACATATATATCAATTTCTCACTCACCGAAATTTGGTTTTAAGAAATTAAATATACTCTCACTATAACTTAGTTTAATTTCCCGGAAATTAAACATCGAATTATTTTAATTAAATAATCAAATTATTTTAATTAAATAATCAAATAAATTGATTAAAATAATTAAACCTAATTTCTCCAACAGGGGCTTTGCGAGCGGAAGAAGGGGAGGCATGGGGTGTTTTGGAAGCTCTTCAATGGGTTCAGCAATTGGGATTAACTCATGTTATTGTGGAATTTGATGCCTAGATGGTGAATGATGCTTTATCCAAGTGGAGAGAGGATCAATCTCCTTTTAGTAATTATATAGAGGCTGCAAATTTTATTTTTCCATAGTAATTCTTCATTTTATGCTAATTTAATTTCTCATGATGCCAATAATGTGGCTTACACTTTTGCTAGGTCCTCCCGATCTTATGACAATTCTTCTACTTGGGTGGAGCCTCCAACTTTTGTTGGATGACCTTCTCGATGTTTCCCGCTTAATTTGCGAATAAAAGAGTTCTTTTAAAAAAAAAACAAAAAACTTATTTATGTTTTAAGATGTCAAATATACCTACGACACATTCTTTTCAAACTGAAGTGTTAAACATTGTCAAATTTTTAAATTTTATTTATTTATTTAAACGCATCTTATGAAACAACATACATGAAATCTTATTTAAATTGATAAATAGATACCTATCTTATTTTAATTTTTGAGTAAATTTTTTGTGAACTGAACTCACGTGAATTATTTTTTTATTATAATTTTTTTTTTATATATTTCTTTATGCATAATATTAATACTTAAAAGAATTCACGTGAATTTAAATTTATAATTTTTTATATACCTATATAAGCATTTGAGTGAAGAATAATAGTAAGTGTAGTTGCAAACTTATAGGCTGTTTTTGCATATAGCAACCATCACAAGAATAATATCACACAGCCTTCTGTCTTCGAAATTTACCGGCGATAAAGTCGTCGTATAAATTTTATAATAATTAATTAAAAGATAATACAGGCTAGTAGGTTTGATTTATAATAATCTGTGTTTCATTATTGGTATCAAATATAACATTATCAAGATCTTAATAATAATTTCATAATCGTAACTACTGTAGTTCTTTTGGTTACAATCATAGAAAATCATAATTTCATATCCGAACTTAAATCGCGGTGTATAAAAGCGCGAATTACATAAAACGCCAAATTCGTTATACCGTGTAGCTGTCAGATTGGGAAATCGAATCGACGCCCCTCGGAAGTCTATGCCAAATCAACGCTTGCGTCTGCTCGTGCTCCTGTAATCCTCTCCGGTAACTCATCGTAAGGTAAGCTGTCTCTGCGTGTTTATGGAGGTGTGTTAGTGTGTGTGTGCTGGTAAATCTATACTTCAGCCGTCAATCTATGAGTTTACGGCCGTTTAATCTCGTATTGAGTTGATAATTGTTAATTGTTAGTTTTGGATTTTGGATTATGTATATTTATACTGAATTGTTTGCGTGCATTAAAAGCTCTTACTTATGTCATGTTTTTTCTTAATTGCTTGTTTTCATAAATCCTCTTATTTGGTTGATTTTGTTGGTTTATTATTTTAAACATAGGAGACTTTAGCTATCTGTAAGGAGAACTTTGATCGGAAACGACTATTTATTTGAGACTGTGCGAAAAATTGGCATTCTGCCAGACTGAGGAGGATAGATAGAGGCCTTGGAATTTCCTGTTCGGTAGTCTGGTACTGGCTTTTGTTGGTGTAAGAATTCTTAGTTTTTCTTCCATGCCTTTAGAATTTTTTACCGTGTGTTGCCATGACTTTTAGCATTTATTTGGAAGGAATAATCTTCTACAATTGTTCATCACCTATGTTCTCTTGATCACTCTCCAGGAGTTCCTTTTGTAAGTAGGATCTTTTTTGTTGTTGCATTAGATCATCGTATTTGTTGGCAAAAAGATATGTAAATGAGTATTGTCAGGATTTATGAGTTAATGTTACATGATGTATGGCTCCTTTTGGTTGATGGCTGTTTTCTTGATTATTCTCTTGTCAAAAAGTTAGTCGTTTAGTATCTTGTTCCTTCCATACATCTTGTTAACTATTTTGTTTTGTTCTTTCCTTCTCATGAAAGTTTGGTTTGGTTGTATTGCTTATGATTCAGGTTTATCTTGAAGCATTAAAGCACTGAAACAAGGTAAACTGGATGGATCTGAAATTCATTGTTAATTATAACTTATAATTGCCAAGAACAATTTGGAAGGTGGTATTCACAAAATTCTTTTGTTGCTGCACCAGCAGATATGGATAATGATTTTCTGTGGATACAAAATTACTACAAAGTCCTGCTGGAGACACTTTTAAGAGCAATTTAAGAAAAAAAGAAAAAAGAGAGGCAGAGCAAGAATTTGGACATGGAGAAAATTGGACCACAAACCATGGACCAGATAGATGAAAATTTGGAATCCCCAGATTATGTAAAAGAATGTATGATCGATACGGATATAGAAAAGAATCTTCTTGAAACAGATTTAACTGTGGAGTCTCTCGTTGAATGCCCTAAAGTTGCTGTCCAGTCAGCAGAAAACATTTCTGAAGTGAACATTGACACCAAAAATGAAGTAGTCCTGAATGAAATCGGGACAAAGACAAAGCTTCGGGATGAAATCGTAAATGTCAGCCAGACTAAGATGGATACAGGGTCAACAGAAAATCTTGCTGTGAAGAATGTGAATGGCAAAAGAAAAAGGAGGAGGAAAAAGAAGAAGGCGAAATATAAAGTTGATACCCAAAGCATGCACCAGGTAGATGGAATGTTGAAATTACACTTATCAGATGGAAACCATGGAGAAGGGATTGATGGCAAGCTCAATGAAAATGATGAAATTATTGTTTATACGGGGCGATGTTCAGCTGAAAGCCGGAGTATCTTCTCCACTTGTGATATCAAGGTGACACAGCATCCATCTTCTGATGTGAACAAAGCAGAATGCTTGTCAAAGGATATAGGACAATATCCAAGAATACCACTAATTCCTTCTATTAAGAGAAAGCTTATTGTCCTTGACGTAAATGGTTTGCTTGCAAACGTAATAATGCCTGCACCGAAAGGTTATAAAGAAGATGTACGTTTATGTGGCCGAGCAAGTAAGATTTGATATAGATGCATAAATAATTTATATTATATGAATAACAAACCAATGATTAGTTCTGATGAGTTTTTGCCCCTTCTTTTAGTTTTCAAGAGACCCTTCTGTGATGATTTTCTGAAGTTTTGCTTTCAGAACTTCGATGTAGGTGTATGGTCGTCAAGATCCAAGTATTGCTCGAACTCTGTTGCCTCTCTCTCTCTCACATATTTATATATATATATATATATATATATATATATATATATATATATGTATATACAATATGGCTATCTTTCTATTATCCACCTACCTATCTCTGTATCTCATTGTTACACCCCCTCTTTGATTTTCCATGAGGACATATATACAGATTTATAGCATTAATCGTGCATCTTTCTTGATTTGTCATATTAATTTTGGAATGTGCTTCCGATATGTAGGAAAATCGTTGATAGAGTTGTTGAGTACTTATTGGGAGATTTGAATGACAAGTTGCTATTTTGCTGGGTAAGCCTTCTGCTCTACACACTGTATGCATCTTCATAGTTTAGGCATCTTCAGATATTAGGACTAGGTCATATCGTCAGTGTTCCACAAATTTGTTTCTTGATGCATATTCAGCATCTGGCTTACCCCACCTGTTATAGTGGTAAAACTAATTCACAAAGATCATGCCATAATATACCTAGTGGCTATGCCATGTAATTATATTAATGCATATTAAAAGAAAAATCATGTTTATTTTTTTATCTATATTAGTGGTTATACCACTCCCGGAGTTACTACGCAGCTGGAGCATGCAGTGTCCAATCCAAGTGTTTTTAGTCACACAAAGTTAGTGTGGTCTTGTTGGTTAGTTTACTCGATTTTAATCCCAAAACCAATCCAAGTTTATGTGAAATGGAATTTACCATGTAATGCAGGATATGTCTCATAGTACTCAAACAACGTTCAGGACTGTTGAAAACATTCATAAGCCATTGGTCTTTAAGGAGCTGAGGAAAATTTGGGAAAATGATGATCCTAATTTGCCTTGGAAGAATGGGGATTATAATGAATCGAACACATTATTATTGGATGATTCTCCTTACAAGGCCTTACTCAATCCTGTAAGATTTTCTCTCTATTATATTGTTAATCATGCCTCTTCTCTTTACTTTCTTTAGCTTATTATTATGTGCCCTCACTGTGCATTTCTTGATTATTTTGTAGTTGCATACAGCAATATTTCCAAATTCATACAATTTCAAGGATGAAAATGACAACTCATTAGGTAAGTTTCGTGCCGATCCTTTCCCAGAAACAAGCATTGCACATTGATATAGCTTATTTTATAATCATTTCATTTTGTTTTACTCTTATTTTAATATACCTGCACAAAATACCATTAGAAGATCAAAGTGCTTGTTGCTCGCCTTCCTATTTTTGTTTATCCTGTTGGAGTTTGTTAGTTGTAATTGACACCAACTTTGTTCCTAGCACCTAAAAGAGTCCTGGGCATGTTGGAGCACCAGTATATGTTATGATGGGGTTTAGTAAGTTTACCTGTGATTTAATTCTCATAAGTACACATCGTATCTCTAGGAAGAAGGTTCGGTAACATGATGTTGGCACTGATTAAAAGATTTATGATTACTGGTATGCATTAACTCAGAAGATTTAGAGTAGTAAAAACACGTATTTAAAAGCTATTTATGCACTAAGAGGAAGAACAGGGCTAAAGTTTCTCCATCACATGATTCAGAAGGTTTGAGAGGCAGCTAATTATTCTAGCCTCAGACATCATAATTTTCCAGTTTCTACATAAGTTATAATTTATATCATTACATTCTAATGCTTATATGCGTATGGTTATTGCACATAAACTCTATTTGAATCTAATCTTACAATATGGTCAGTTGGTTAGTAGCAAAATATATAGGTGGTAAATTTTTAGACTGGAAGGAGTTGGTAGTTTAGCTATATTTCGTAGGGAAGAGAATTGCAATATCATTCATCTATCCTCTTGCATTCATTTACAGAATCAGTTTTGGTATAGACTATATTCATGTCTAAAAGTTCATCTTAATTTCTTGGTTAATGATAATCAACTAATGTGAATTCCATTGCAGGACCTGGAGGCGATCTTCGAGTTTATTTGGAAGGGTTATTGACATCTGAAAATTTTCAGAGTTACGTTAAGCAGCATCCATTCGGTCAAAGTGCTATAAACGAAACTGACCTTTCTTGGGACTTCTACTTGGGGATTCTTCAAAATATGTCGAACCAACAAGGCAACAACACTTCAGGTTCCAGTTCCCTACCTAATTTAGTTGGAACTAATGGTTTTTTTTGATAATTCGTTATCCAGGCCAAGGACCGAGTAATGGTTTTATGAGCTTGGGAAGCTTATATACTTTCTTTCCTAACGGTCACTTCTTTAATCGGAGATCTGAAAATCCGCCTCCGACAAGGTGGCGATCTCAACTATGAAATATACAGCCTCACATAGATACAAATACTTATAGGAATAGATACAGATTGAAGAACCTTGTCAACGTTTTTCTCCTTGATAGCAGCTGCATTATTTTTTTGTGAAGTGTGTGCCCCAAAGATGGTTGTTTTGCGTCGTATTCGTATCTGACTGATCCGGTAGGGTCACAGATAGAAATGAATCATTTCGATAGATTGATTAAATGGAGCTATTTAGAAAGTGGGTCTTGTGGAATTCTAGCCCAATTATTTATTGGCTGCGATGAGATGACAACAGCCTCTGTCCATATATCTTTTTATTTGGGATTCAAGATCATTTGCCTTTTGTAATTGAACGGACATGGAGGGCAATAAGAGGAAGTTCATGATTGTACTCAGAATCACAATAAGAATGTTGATGAAGTTGCCTGGTGTTTTACTCTAACTGAGGACAAAAGGTGATTGCTTGTTGAGAAATAGTGGAATTTGATGAAAATAAATTATTATAGGAGGAAAATTGATTAATTAAAATGAGGTAATGATTAATTTATTTTAAATCTTATTATTTCATAGTACAAAGAATATAAATGAGAATTTATCTACTTTTATTTTAATTAATCATTGCAATTAGCTTATTCTCATTCGAAACTATTGAACTAAATTCCCACTTGAAGAGTTCTGTCACATAAGTGATGAAATGAAACATGAAAAACATTATTTTGTAACATACTCGTCAACCTCCAATTATATAAAAAAGAAAAAAATGAAGGTGATGAAATGAAAGATGAAAAATATTATTTTGTAACATACAACCTCCAATTGTTAAAAAAAAAATGAAAAAAGGAGGGCTGAAAGGAAGATGAATGCAATGGGATGGGGGTACAGAAAAAACAGACAAAGCACGCGAAGTAGTGCCAAAAACGCATGTACATACCCCACACCAAGAATTAATGCATCACCAGTACATACATTGTTTAGTACTGTTTGAATGCAATGTAACACCAAGATTGCTGGGACAATGGTGGCAGTAATTAGATTAGAGTGTACTTTTCCCAATTCAGAGCTGCTATGATTGATGCATTCAAGCAATGAATTAGGATTGGAATGCCTATATTTGAGACATGTCTCTAAAAAAACAGCACCCACATGATTTCTAATTGCTAAGATAAGGATAATCTAATTATTTATGAATTTAATTTGTTCCATGGATGTGGTCATGTGAGTGTTAGGCTTGGATATCTATGCATTTTATGGAGATCAAATGTTGAGGCTGATTTGAGGTGAATGTAATTTTGACTCTATATTGAGGGTTAAATATTGCACCAAACCCCCTTATAATTTATTAAATAAAGTTAATTCCTTCATTTTTTTTAAGTGACTTCATGGTTTTATGTTTTGCTCTATTTTCCATATCTTGTGTTTTCAAATATAGAAATCTTAAACTTATATTATGAAGGACATAGCGTGAAATAGGGAAAATAGATAAAATCGATAATAACGTTTTTGGATAGTAGAGCATATTTTTTTAAAATAAAAATTTATGTGAACTCGAGTTCATGTAAATCATTTTTTCTTCAAGTATCATTATTATGAATATACACTATAACTATTATGCATATTATAGTTATATGAATGCCATTTTTTAAAAAATTAAACAATTTTTTTAAATAATAACATTTCATATATATAACAATAACACTCAAAAAAAAAAAAAATTCACGTGAATTTGAGGTTGAGAAAAGACCCACCCGTTTTCTAAAGTCGTGCCTCAATGCATACATATAATACAATGCATATTCACATAGCCTAAAAAAAAGTTTTTAAAAATAAATTTTGGTGTTTAATTATTAATTATAATTTTTTTCGAAAAAAAAAATATTAACTATAATTGAAGTAGAGCTAAAAATGGGAAACGAAAAATCTACTTTTAAGTTTTAATAAATAAAACCTCATTCATGATGCCTCTCAGAATAGGAATACGAACAGTAGTTTGGCAAGGCACGATCAACGTTGTCACGACACATCAATGAAATGACGCACATCGATTCATTTATTTTAATTTATATATTAAATAATTTGAGAGTGTGATATTATTTGAACAATCCTTCATAAATTATTTACAACTAATACTTTTTAGTAAAATAAAATAATTAATATCTTTTAATGCAATAATTAATATTATTCAAAACTAATATTTTATAATAATACAATTAATATATTTTAATAAAAAAACTAATATTTTCAAAATAAATTTACGATAAAACTTATTCACACTATACTTTATCATAATTACTGTGAAAAAATCGAAGACTAAGAAACACTAGGCTGCACCTTTATTTTATCTCTCTCTCTCTACACAGTTATGCAAATAGAAAGATGATAAGCAAGCATCACATGGCAATAGTTAATGTTGAATTGTTCATTGAACAACTCAAGTGAAATGAGGACTCCTTAATTTGGATGAAATCTTGAGCATACAAAAGGCATTATTCTTTTAAATTCATCAAAACACATGTAGCTACTATTTTCTCCCCAACATTAAATAACGTGTTTCTCCCATAAAATAACTTAAAATTTACTTATACGAAGATACATAAAAACCAATTATATAGAGCTCAATGCTTTTTTTTTTTTTTTTTTTTCAGAATTCGACTTCAATATAAATTATTTGTAAGTTTGACTTCCTATTAAACCAAACATTAAGTATGAAATTAACATTTAAAGTTTTCTTGAATTTGCAACTAATTTTAATTAACACCCCGGACAATTAGCTGAATATAAAACATTAAGGTAATTATCAGGTATGGAGGATCAATTTATATATGTATATTAAGGGATAGTTGTTTTAGTGGATGAGATAGATAAATAATTATATCTTCTTCATGAGACAATTAATTTGATCCTTTTCCCATGTGATTAATTATCTCATATTCATGAGATAAATATAATTTTTTTAATGGACCGACAATTCATCCCAAATTGGTGTTATATGAATTAAACACATGATAAATAGAATGAAAATATGTATCCCTTTTAATCCAACAAATTAAACATGTCCTAAGGACCCGTTTGTTTTGAAGTATTAAATTTTGAGTGATAGTGAAACATGTGATACATTTGATTTTTTATTTGTGATATGGTTTACTAAATCATACAAATCATATATTTTTTAATATATATTATAATATAGTTTAACATGAGTCATAATATTTTCAAGTGTTTGTATTGTGAATTAATTCATGTGATAAGTTAAAATTTTACAATTATACTCTCATTTACTATTTTTTTTAAAAATAAAAAATAGATATTTTTGTCAATTAACTTGGTAATAAGTGGATGATAATTTTAATACCTCATAAAGGGAGAGATTCATTTTCACTCAAAAATAGAAAAATATATATTAGACTTTCATATTTTTACGGGTCATAGGTAATACAAATCAATAATAACAAATACTTAAATTTTAGAGAAAACAAATTATCCCTAATAATCCCTCGAAACAAATATGTCTATGGGTTTGCGAGCTTACTATTTTGATCCATTACGATGGATTGAGCACCAATACAAGTTTAAGGGGAAAAAAGAATTCTAACTTATTAATTACATTGTGTAATTGATATAACTTTAATTTAATTTTGATCAATTTTTTTTTTGAATCATAGAAATTAAAATGCGATCGAAAAATATTAGTGCATGTGATGAAATTAAAATATTAGCTCATTTGATGAAATAAAATTCATTGTACATTGAAATTTTTATATTTCTCATTATGTATTTAATTTTTTTTTATGAAAAAAACAGGTTTGTTGAATTTTTTTTAGTCAAAATTCATTAGTTGCATGGCAATTGACACACATGATCTCATGTTACACAATGATATAACATCTTCTGTTACGCTATCTCAAAAAATGATTATATGTCCACCGATTAACACCAACTTGTATATAAGTGATGCCACATAAATAATCATTTAAATAATGGTGAGTTCATCTAAATATATAAAATTACAACATAAATAGTGAATATATAAGTTAGTGTCAATCGGTGGACATATGATAATTTTCGTAAACTATCTATATTAACGACACATAGACAATGTAATTAAATAATTAAGAGTTGTAAAATGATAAATGTAATTAATTGCACATTATACATGATATTCATCTAAATAGAATAATAAAAAATATTACGATAAAAAAAAACACCATTGTATAACAAGATATATCGCATAATCTGTCAAAAAAAGATATATCACATAATATAATTGGTGCTTCTCATGATGTTTAGATCTTCATGTCCAGTTTTCTAATAATTATAGATAATTGATTTCATTTAAGCCCATTTAAAGCCTAGCTATCGCTATTAGATCGTTGGTCCATCATGTTATCTTTGCATATGTATCCAATTGAACTCGTAATAAAAATAAATATTTTATATTCCAATTTATATATGGCGCATGAGTACTTAACAAAATCAAAATTTTATTTTATATAATCAATTTGAAAAATTTGTCTCGGATAGTCAAAGTATCCACATTACTGATATTTAACAAAAAATAAATGGAAAATCCCATCAGTAGAATTGTGTATATACTTGCAAGCTAGCTTTCTCCCATTATGGATGGAATTCACTTCGCCGGCCTCTTATATGATTTACACACATTAATAACATAATTTTATCATAATACGTAACATAATTAATGCATATTCCTAAAGAAAAAAATTATCGATATATATTGTGAGTTTTCATATGTATCCGATAATAGATTTTTTACGAGCTCAATATTAAGATAAACTATTTGTATTTTGTCCCAGTATACAAGTACTTTGTGCCAATGTAGACTACACAATACCAAATATTGATTTTTCCATATTGAAATCTTGTACTCCCTCTTCCATAATAATTTGCACATTTTCCTTATTAGGTCATCTCACTTTATTTTCTCTTCTACACTTTATTTCATTCAAAATATCCCTACACTTTATTCTCTCTCATACACTATTTACTCCAAAAAAATTATTTTTCTTAATCTGTGTGCCCAACAAAAAATGCAAATTACTTCAAGATAAATTATTTTGAAATATACTTAAAAAATTTGAAATAATTAATACGAAAATACATATTTCAATTTTTTTTTTAAAAGTACGAAAGTGCCTACATTATATAAGGTGTTCATTGATTAATCTCATTATTGAATCGAACCGAATTATTGAAATTTACAACTCAATAATCAAATTACTTTACAAACCCAAAAAGGCATACCATTTCAAAGCAAATATATATATATGGCCCAAATAATGTATGAACAATATCCCTATTTATGACGATAACTCATGACTTTTGGAGGTTTGACATGATTACAATTTACAAGCCCTCCTCTTGTAAGAAAGTAGGCGTTGACGAAAACTACGTACATGGTGACCTCATTCCTTGTACAACTATACAAAATTCAATTTTTTCATGAGATTCCATAGATTATATATAATTTTATTTACGGATTTGGATCTGGTGTATTATAAATGCACGACTATATGATTTTTCTTTTTACTGGACAATACGGTATTATTTTGTTTATTACCCAAATTCACAATATAATCGTGTCGTTATTAGGGGTGGATCGGTACGGTATACCGAAAATACCGTTCCATACTGTATACCGTACCGAAAATTTTGGTATGTAATTTATCATACTGTTACTGTACCGAAGTTTTCGGCATACCAAAATTTCGGTATAAAAAAATTATTTACCGATACCATACCGAAATTTCGGTATACCAATGTTTTGAACGGTATCGGTATATACCGGTCCATACTGAAATTTTGGTATACCATTTCATACCGAAATTGCGGTATACCGAACATACCGAATACCAACACATATTTTTTTACCGAAAATACCGAAATACCGTAGTATACCAATTTTTTTCGGTATTTCGGAAATACCGAAAATTATAAAAGTGCATACCGTTACCGTACCGAAAATTACGACATACCGAAAAAATCGGTATTTTCGGTATTTTTCGATTCGATAAGTGTGGTATACCGAAATTTTCGGTATTTTTTCCAACCCTAGTCGTTATATTGCACAAGATGGTGTTGTACTGCAACGAACCAAATCCCTCGTCTAAATATGAACTCCACAATATATTGGAATTTGGATTAATTATAAAAAATTATAAACTACACCTATTCATATCAACAAATATATATACTACAAAAAGTAGCAATATTTTCAAGTGGTACGTTTGGTGGGAAAGATCACATTTAAGGTTATTTTATTAAAAGCAAAAAATTAGTGGGGGAAAGGGATAGATTTCAAGAAAAGCTAAGAATCTTGAAAATCTGCATGAACCCTAATCTTTTAGTATTTATTTATTTGGATTTGAATCAGAACCTGACACTAAGTGGATCCTCAATTTATGATTTCCTAAAGAAAAATTCAAATGAATGTGTGAGTTGTTAATTTGCTACTTGCAGAAGTTTCCTAATTTTGTTATTTTATTTATTGGTTGTGATTTTCAGATCCCAATGGATTAGAGTGCAGAAAACAATGGGGGTGGGGGGTTCAACCAGTTTGGCATGTGCTCGTAGATGACTTCTGATTTGATCTATTAAATGATCTGGCAAAACTTGGTTTTGTGAATTGTTTTTGACTTTTATCAAGATCAATAATTAATTCAATGATCATTTTATATAACTATTCTTGCTCATCAAGCAGCTTGGGTTCTAATTCTTCTTTCATGTTAACATCTTATTTTAATAATTTATTTATTGTATTCTAAAATTCAGCCAATCAACGAACTACTAATGTAGCTAAAACTTATTATTTTAATCTAATGTAGATTTTGGATCTCATATGTACGAAGCTATATTTCTAATTTTCCTCCACTCCTATGAACCAATTTCCGGTCAAACTGATTTACAATACATATTTTAATAAAATAATAATTTTTTTAAATAAAATAATTAATATTTTTTAATTAATACTCTCTCTGTCTCTTCTAATACTTTCTTTTTTGTCAAATTGAGTGTTCCACCCAAAATTTCTTGTTTTCTTAAATGACAAAAAAGTGTCCCCACATTTTTTTTAAAAAAAGTGTGCAATTTACAAATGAGAAGTTTTAGAGAGGACAGAGTGAGTATATTTTAGTAAAACAACTAATATCATTCAAAACTAATACTACCTTATTATATTAAAAATAACTAAATCATTTAATAAAACAACTAATATTATCAAAACTAATTTTAAAGAAAAATTTATTCATACACGACTCTTCTAGAATAGTACCCTAATTTCCCTTAATATCTATGTTGTAATTTGTAACAACATTGTTAAGAAAAGAAATAAGTTGAGTAATTGAACCCAATCACTTGTAAAATCAATTTACCTAATTTATTTATGGCTTTCTGTATATCTAAAACGCCTTTTCCTGCTCAATGCTCATATGTATACATGATAAAGACTGTTTTGTCATAACCAATTTTGACAACTTTAATTAATTAAAAACAAAATTTCCTACGAGACCTTTTTACATGTATGATGTATGAATTGGATTCATCAATAATATATTATTACATTTATTCAATAATAATATTATTACTATTACTTTTATACACTAATACTACACACAAACACCTCGAATTGTGTGAATAAAGTTATGATATTAGTTTATAAATGTAATAGATTGAATGAATATGATAATATTATTAAATAAATATAATAGTACTAGTGCTTATATTGTGAATAAGTTTTATAATTGACTGAATATTAATTAAAAACAGTAAAACATGCATGATTATTAAATAATTAGGAAATTATCCCAATCTTGAATTAGCTAAAAAGAAAAAGAAAAAAACCAATAATTTAAGCAGCCATGATGATGGTTGATTTGGTGGGGAAAAGGGTCATGTGACAATCATGTTAAACCAATGGGGTAGGAGTTTCTTGGAACATTGTATTAGATATTGAGTTGATTAAGACAGGTTAGTTGGTTCTTGCCATATGAACTTGAGGCAGCCCTCATGGCATTTCTTCACTTTAATTTATGCCATGTGATCATGCATTTTCCAAGCCCTCAACTATCAATTTTCTACTACTAAGTCAAATTACTTGAAAATTTCACAATGCTGGCCTCTGAAAGTTCAGTTTCTGCCCATTAAATCATTACTTTCATATTTTTTTTCGTCGGTTGCATAATTACTTTTACAATCTTAAAATGGAATATTATTTATAAAATAAACCCTCACAATACTATTTGAATTTAAAAGAAAGAAAAGTCACTCTTGTTTTATTCACTTTATTCTCTCTGCTACACTTTATGTCATTCAACCACCCAAAATATTCTTACGTTTTTTTTTTTTTTTTTGATCGGTAAATGTTATTGTTAGTGGTTAGAAGTTAGTTCGCCAAGTCTCCTTTACAATTTCAAATTCTCCAAGCCTCATTATATCTAGGTCTCTCACTAAAGTGATAACCCGGTGGCCAAGTGGGCTAAGCCCCCTTGATTATTCTTACACTTTATTATATCTCTTACACTATTTTGAGTTTTTTTAAAAAAGAGTATCACTTCACGTGTGAAAGTAATTGGGGGAAGTAAAACAAGAAATTGATATGTTCAGCAATGAAGAGGAGTATCATATATAATCTTAATTAATTTATAAACATATTTTTATAAAGCTGTACTAATACCCTTGACATAAAGTATATTTTTGAAATAAGAAAGATTAATCAGGCAACTTGGTAATATGAATTTAATAGAAAATTAGTACGTAATTAATGGCAACTTCAATTCTTGATAACTACACCCTGTATGTTCTTACAGAGCTATCCACTTGTCCCCCATTTCCCATTATATGCCTACATTTCGTTGAAATCTAGGGATAAGAGCAAGCTAAAGATATTTCTATTTTCAGGCAGATTTTAATTTTTGAAAATAATTTGATATTTCATTTAATTATCTGTAAATTTACCAAGCCTTAGAATAAACCAACATCCCTGTTAAATTTGCTGCATCTAACATGGCATTTATTCTTTAATTAAGTGGTGTACTCGTATTATAGTAGAGCATTAAAATTGCATATATTTTAATTAGAGCTTAACGTGGATTTGATTAAAGGTTGTGTGTTCTACACTATTCCACTATGTATAGTTGTTACATGTATACGTCCAAATGATGTATACGCAATAGATTGATACAATTACATATAATTAAAAAAAAACGTATATACGAAATAAATTACATGTATTAAATTAAGTATCATATTGTACGTTGTAACATTTACAAATAATTCATTGGTAAATATGTTATATCGTTGGTAGTTAATGTAACGCCATGAAATAGACAATTATTAGCATAAGAAAATAGCAGGAAGAAAGTGCAATATTTGGCCTAATAAGCATTTTTTCCTTACAAGAGAACATGCATCCATGTTATACTGCAATTTTTTTGGTTAAGCTGTCAACCCATCATAGAAAGCGCAAAATATGCCATATTAGCTACTAATTACACCAAGTTAAATAAACAATCACATTACCCTTTTTGAGAATAATGTTCAAATATAAGTACTTGCCATTTCTTCCAAAATTTCTTCATATAGAATTTACCAAAGTACCTAAAATCCTTAACTATGAGACATGATAATAAAGGAAAATGAAGATGAAGAGACAAACAGCAGAAAATCATTAATTAGACGGAGACAATTTTTAAAAATATTAATTTGATTTAGGTGGGTACCATAATGTCCCATAATTTGTAAAGACACAAGCCAAAAACACAGCTATATCCTCATCATCTATACCGTGTATAGTTATTACAGCTCTATTTCTTTCTTGCTGCAGATAATTCTTTCCAGATAACAGCTATAATAATACATTACTTTATCCATTTTTGTTAGTTGATTTTTAAGATTAGGAATTCTTATCCAACTATAAAAATTATGTTTGAATTTTCTTTTATTTAATTATCTAAATAGCATGGACCATAGTCGAGCTGAACACAAAGAAAAACTCGAATATACTACTCCCTCCGTCCCAGAGAACCTTTCACACTTGACTTTTCAACGGTTTTTGTGTGAGAGTTATTTCATAGTAATACATTTACAAAAGTTATTTTATATGAATGATATGATAGTTGATCTTATTAACTAGCATATCATTCATATAAAATAACTTTTGTTAACGTAATACTATGAAATAACTCTCACACAAAAACCGTTGAAAAAGTCAAGTGTGAAATGTTCTTTGGGACGGAGGAAGTATATTAATCTAGCTTGAACGAACTTCGATTTTAACGAATTGTAAACTTATATTCAAAACTATTTGTTAAGGTTGTCAACTTGAGTTCAAATGAATTTTACCTAGGTCATCTCCAACTCTTGGTGGGCAAATTGAGTCTAAAATCATCAATTTGCCACTAAATTTTAAGGTAAAAAAAAACAATTTTAACTATAAATTTGAACTCAAATTTTATCTCAATAAGAATATTCTTAGAATATTCCTAATTTTTTTTATTTTCTATTTTATCACATATTTGTCCATGATCAAATTTAAGAAAATAATTATTTAAATTAATCAAATTAAACAAATACCTCCGTTTCATATTAATTTCCGTTTCACAAACTTTGTACTATAAGTTTAAAGATTTCAAAATTTTAACATATTTACCCTCAATCAAATTAAGGAGAGTGGAAGAGTTAAAGGTGACTGGAGCGAAAAAGCTTCAATGTTGCGGGTTCGATTCCATATGATGACAATTCTTTTCTGAAATATTGCAAGAATTGTTGTTGGATTTGTACACTGTTGGTCATCTCCCTTGCAGGACTGTCACTGGTGCATATCTCTCTATTTACAATCCGCCTTCGGGTATTTCCCTTGCAGGACTTTTTATAAAAAAAAAAAAAAAAATTCCCTTGCAGGGCTTTTAATAAAAAAAAAAAAATTAAGGAGAGTGAAAGAGTTAAAGGTGTTGGGAAAAAAATTCCATTAAATAAGAGATATTTTAGGTATATATATAAATAAGGAAAAAATGTGAAAATATAGCTAAAAGGACAATTAATTTGAAACACATTTTAACCTCTTAAACGGCAATTAATATCAAACTGGGAGAGTATTTTATAAAGATGATATCATAAAAAAAAAACTAAAATTAAACTTAATTTGTTTTGTTGCTACAGTAAAAAAAGAAATTAATTAAAATTAAACAAAAAAAAACTCAAAGTTGTTTCAGATTTTACAAAAAAAAAAAAAAAAAGATGGTAGAAAAGCACATTTATGCTTTTTGTAAATAGTAGGTGTCAATTTGAGTACCTACTATTTTGAGGCTTGAGAGTGGGAAATTGTGGCAAATTTAGTTAAAACTTTAAATTAACGCAAAATTTGTTTGACTTTCATTGCTCTACGCATGTTGTCTGAGCACAGCAAAGATCATTTTCTCGAAAACTTGAGAAATAATCCGTATTTGCTTGATAGGGAAAATTCTTGTGTTCTTCACACCAATCACCACATTCAATGTCATGATTTTCTGCAAAAAATTTCTTGATATTGAATTGATGTTACCTAATAATCGGACCACATATTTGATTCATATGTAAAAAGGCAGCTCATTTATTACCTGTTGAAACTGACACAGATCTTACAGAGCTAGAGAAGATGCCAAACTGCAAGGACTGTCTTTGAATACATACCCCCAAAATCTGTGAAGAATACACAATATTGCCAGTTGAGAAACACCATCTCACCATTTACCAGGATCTTATTCTTAGGTAAAGGCCAAAAATAAAATCTAAATTAATTATACAAAATAGAAATATATTTATTTTTTCTTTTAAGAAAAAAATGTTCTCTCAAAAGAAGCCAGATGTCTGAATTTTGAAGGTCATTAACCCCGCAGGTAAGCAAACAGGCGTTTCACATCGAGTTATGATGTAAAAAATTATTTCTAAATAAAAGGGTCAAAACAATCCTCCTTTCTTAACCGTAATATATTTCAATCTTAACCATAATATATTTCAATGAAAACAATTAATGTTGATCAACTAATATTAATTAGGGATGGCAATGGGGCGGGGCAGGGCGGGTATCTAAGTACCGAGGCCCGCCCCGCGCACTGCCCCATCCGCCCCGCCCCGCGCCCCGCTGCGGGTCGGGAACTTTCGCCCCAAGCCCGCCCCGCACGGGGCGGGTCTGCCCCGCCCTGCCCCGTTTTTTTTTTAATTTTTATTTTTATTTTTTTTAATTTTAATTAAATTATTTAAAAGAAATTCAAATAATATTATATATATTGAATACATACAATATATGTAATATTATATTATACAATAATATATTTTTATAACATAAGATATATATATAATATTATAAATATTGTAATATTAAATACATATAATATATATATATATATATAAAAATATATGTGTGTGTGCGGGGCGGGTCAGGGCGGGGCGGGGCAGAACACATATCCATGCCCGACCTGACCCGTGCGCGGGGCGGGGCGGACCTGCCCCATTTTCTGAACGGGACGGGGCGGGGCTGCCCCAATCTGGGCGGGGCGGCCTCGGGGCGGGGCGTTTTGCCATCCCTAATAACATGATGAATTTATTAATACCGTTAAAAATACATTTGAATTTCACGCACCCAATACATATAAAACTGTCCTTTGAGGCAATATTTGGCTTTGCTGGCTGCATCACAAACCCAACCCAACAAGAACATGATGAATTAAGATTCTAACATGATTTTACATTTTCGATCGCTTGAAATTGACATGAAACCAAACATCAACCCGACCTAAAAACCCAATGACACCTCTCACATAATCATGAGAGAGGATGTATTTGACTTCAACTTAAATTTGAATACGCCCATAGTAAATATGATGTGAATATAAAAAACGGAATAATGCATCAAAAGGCGCTTAAACTATTAAATTATATATCGAAAAATTCCTAAATTAATTTTTGTTAATTCTTGTTTCATAAAATTATTTTTTGACTGTATGTTTAAAATTTGAATTTAAATGTAATTTGCATTATTGCAAATAATAGCATTGAAATTAGGTAATTCGTCACATTTTAACGACAAATATTAAATTGACACAACAAAATCCATTAATTTTCATTATCAGATGTCTTCTAAAACAAAAATTATATAATTTAAAAAAAATTAAAACAAAAAATTATTAAGGGATCTTTTAAAACAAAAATTAATAGTTCAATGATCTTTTAATGCATTATGCGTATAGGAAACTACCACATGGATTACTTGTATCCCATGCTATACATGTCATGTTTTCCATTGACGTCATGCCCACCTGCTAAAATTGTAGTTCTTCTCCAACTAAATGAAGTTTTTTGAGAAATAAAGCATTGAATAGTTTCAACAACATTGTCTAGAAATGGCAGCGGAAGTGATGTGAGACAGTGGATTAAATTTCAACTACCCAATTATAGCTAGCAAACTCCCATTTGGGAGTTTTTTGCAGTGGAATTTATTACTGCCAGCTGATGATGATGATGCTCGATTTAAATTACACATCAATCATCGTCTCTAAGGATTGAAGTATGAAAATTATATGCAGAATGTAAATGATTAAAAATGTGAAGTGTTGTTTTTAGTATGATTGGACAGAAAAAAACTGGTTAGAAAAGAGGTTTAGACTCAAAGGGACTGCCAGTGCACCAATCCACTTTCTTGCATTACCTGACAGAGCCCACATGCTCATTTAGAGAGGTCCTCCTCCCTTTTCAAAGAAGACCCACCCACATTGCATTGTCCACATGTATGTATGTATATATGTATGTATGTCTTTGATTATTTGAATTGTGCAATTACAAGAAAAGAAAATAATAACCAGGGAAAACTATGTCCCACATATTCACATTACATCTGACCCACATTCTCACCTTAAAAACAAATAAATAAAGTAGTTGCCTTTATAAATGATATATTCCCTCTAAAAAAACTGTAGAACCTCTTCTATTTTCCCCTGCTTCTCTTCTTGATTATTGAACTTTTCTACTGGGATCTGGGTCCATTTTCAGTTTCTTTTTTCTAACTACTGGTAGCATTTAACACTGGAATTGCTTGTCTTGATTACTGGAATCCCAAAAAGTGCTCATTTTTATACCAGTCATCAAACAAATGATTTGCACCTCCCATGTAATGTAAGTGCTCTGTCTTCTTTTCATTTTTTGCTCAGAATTCTTACTAACGGCAAAAAACTCGGAATAATTTGACAAGACTATGTCCTCTTTGTGGCATAAAGTTAATTCCTTCCTACACCCTTTTTTTGACAAGAAAACAGATGCTGATGAAAAATGCGTTGGAACCTTACCTCTGCATGAGTATGTATGTATTTATGCATGATTTGATTTTGTTGAACCAGGTCAGGTTTGATTGTTGAATAGGCAAAGCAGAGATTTTCTTCTGTTGGAGGAAGTAAAACGATGCCTTCTTTACGAGATGAGAATCGAGATCTCCGGAAGCAGATTGGATGCATGAACGGCATATTTCAAATCTTTGACCCTCACCATTTCCTCACAGGCCGACGTCGTATTAGCAGCCGCACCAACAAAAGGCTGCTTCAAGGTAATTCTTTACTTCATCTTTTCTAAGGATGTACAAATAATTAAATATTCAGATCTCATTATGTCTGTGGTGAGCCTAAAAAAGAAAAGATTTTTCTTCCTGAAAATGTAAGGAATTATGCTCTTGCCTAATCTCTAACAGTAGGGAGAATATTCTCTGGGGAAGTGGAAAACTGTTTGTATTAATATATAAATAAATTATCCTAATTATATGTGACTAGTAGGTCTTAATCATAAATTTGATTTTCAAGGGAAGAAGACATTACGTGAAATATGAAATAAATTACTCATTGTAGCAGTAGGAAAGTTGTTTCTAGGATAAATAAAGTTGATAGCAATTTGACAGTAACAGTTTTGCTTTAGCAGGCAAGTTCTGTGTAGACATCAATTCCAAACATTTATATAAGATGGAAAAACTAAGTAAAATCAATTATCAAATTAATTGTTCACCCTTTGCTTTACTAACATTGCAAATTCTGTGTTTTTCAAGGTTCCCAGAGCCAAGTGGAGCAGCCATATGCAACCAAAACTGTCGTGGTAAGATTCTCATTTCTATATCAATTGATTGTAAATCTATGGAGGAGAGGTAGTTAAATGAGTTAGATTTTTCAGGTGAAAGATGAGAGGGAGAAACCAAGAATGTCGACAGAATCATCTGGAGCCTCCTTTTCATCATCTTCCTGTTCCTCTACATTCTCCTCCCTCGATACTAACAACAAAACAGCTCAACCAGAAGCACTTCCACGGAGACAAATCAATATTCAAAGTAGAGCCACAAAAGACCAGCACCCTTCACCAATTAATGGCGTGCAATCCCATGACCTTCGAGATGTAGTGAAGGACTCCATGTACAGAGAAGCTCGTAGTTTGTCGATCAAATCCCTGAGTCACGACGAAAGAAGAGGGACCGTTATGAAACACATCGACTCTCCCAGGCCAATTGGAAAGCACTCCAAGGATGAGCGCCTCACACTCGCTCGATTCTCTTACGATGGAAGAGAATCGCGCGAGATATATAAGTCGTCCATGAAGCACAAAGAACTCCCCAGACTGTCCTTAGACAGCAAAACTGGTGCCATGAAAGCATTGAGTTTTCTTGGCCCACTGAACCAGGAACCGGAAACCCACCGATCATCCAGTGTCGTAGCCAAGCTAATGGGTTTGGATACTTTTCCAGATACTCCAACAATGAAGGCATGCCCTTGGCTTTCAGACTTAACCTCAGCACCTCAGCAAATCAACCAAAATCAACTCAATTCTTCGCCATCACCCAGGAAATCAAGGTTTCCAGTGGAACCAGCTCCATGGAGGCAACAAGATTCCAGTCAAGGCTCTCCCAAGAACAGAAAAGCTCCAACAAATAACCCACATCAAACTTCATCAGTTTATGGTGAAATTGAGAAGAGGATAACAGAACTTGAATTCAAGAAGTCGGGTAAGGATCTCCGAGCTCTTAAGCAGATACTCGAAGCAATGCAGAAAACAAGAGAGCGGTTAGAAGGCGAACGAGGAGATCCCACAGAATTCACATTGCAAAGGAGGTGCAGTTTTGAAGACAGCTGCTCTGGCCCGAACAGAACGACTTACCACCAAGTTCGTTCCATCAAGGGGCCGTGTACTCCCAAGCAGTCGGGCAATGTTGTGATCATGAAGGCGATGGATAAAGCCAAACCTTCAGCTACCTCACAAGTGGAAATATCACACCTGCAGACACTCCAAACTCGGACCCCTAAGTATAAATATAAGAGAAGTTCAGCTCACAGTCAAAAAACAAATGATCTCACACCAGAGAACAAGAAGAACACTTCCGAAGGACATCAACACACCCCCAGTAGAAGTTGTGGAACAGTGAGTCCAAGATTACAGCGAAGCCTGCTCAGGGTCGAAGCGAAATCTAATTCATCAGACTCGGGCCGGGTTAAAATGCAATGCGGTAAAAAAAACATGGAGAAAGGTTCCCTGAACAGAAAAGTGAAAGTGAAAGCAAAGGATCAGCAGTTAAGTGATAATGACCAATTGAGTGAGCTTAGTAGTTATCAAGGTGACACAGCTTCTGTAAAATCCGAAAGCAACAACAGCCTAATCTTGCAGACAGAAACAGAGATCATGAGCATGGCTCATCCAATTAATACAGCTGCTCCACAAAAACAGGTACGTAAATAATAGATTATGTCATGCTTTTACACTTGGCTATATCCATTAGTTGACAGTTTGCATTTGTGCCTTCAGAATTCTGCATCAACAACAACAAAACACATGGCAGCAGTTGAAAGTCAACCTAGTCCAATCTCAGTTCTTGACGATGCATTTTACTGCGAAGATTCACCATCTCCAGTAAAGAAGATATCAACAATTTTCCAAGGTACTGCTTGTCTGCTCTGAGAACCAAGTTTATTCACTTTAATTATGATTCTGTTTCCTTAGCAAGTTGAAATTACATATTATGAGTATATCAAAACACATATTAAGATTCAGTATGCTCTCACAAGCTGCAGGAGAGAAAAAACCATTTTCTCACATTATTAGTTTCAATGTACTTTGATAGAAAATAAATGAGCATGATGAATAACTCGAGCTGTAACAAGAGATAATGTTAGTTGGTATTGCATTAATGAATTAATGTTCCGTTAAGACCAGCTCTGATGATATCTCTTTGTTTCAACATCACACTAAGACAACTAGGGTAGAATTTTTTTTTTTTTCCATAAAAGGACAACCAGGGTAGAATTAAGAATATCATGGACTTCATTATACGCCTTCCATGTCATTCTTTGTAGTAGTTGCTGTGATTATTTCAAAATAACAGTTAAAATGAGTCTCATTGAAAATGGCCCCATTTGAAATTTTATAATTCGTAATGTTAGCATGAAACCACTCAAAATATAACATCAAGTCAATCAGGCAAGAGCATATACATGATATCAGAGAACTAAAGAATCATGCATTGCCCGATTCATCATATTAACTTGTGTATGCATTGACTGACATTTCTTGACTAACAGATGAGACACCAAGTCCTGATGAAGCAGAATGGCACCTTGAGACTCTAAATCATTTAACTGACAGCAGAAGATCGAACCATTGTTTAGAGTACAACCATAAGTTAGGAAACATGAAGAACTCAGGTGATGAGCTTACACTGTTGAGCAACAAACCTGATGGTAACCTCACTCCTGATCACAGATACATTAATAAGATACTACTGACATCTGGACTCCTCAAAGACTCAAGCTTCGTCTCAGCAACGGATCAGCTCCACCACCTAATAAATCCTGACATGTTCGATGTCCTTGAACAGACAGAGGAAATCAGGGAGGCAATCGCTGAAAAGAATGCTGGAAACAACAGAGTCCAAAGAAAGATTGTTTTTGACATGGTAGATGAAATACTAGTTCACAAAATCACTTCAGGCAGACTATTTACAGCTGGAAGAATGTTGAAGGAGGTACATTTGGAGATGGAGCGTGTGTGCAGGATACCGGATAGCAATGTTGATGAGGAAGACGAGATGGTTAAAGTGTTGAGTTCAGATATGATGCATGAGTCGGAAGATTGGGTAAGATACAGTGGTGAAGTGCCTGCTCTGGTGCTGGACATTGAACGCCTCGTCTATAAGGATCTGATCAATGAGCTAATCACAGGTGAAGTTACAGATTTGTCAAAGAGACATTGCAGGAAACTTTTTAGGAATTAGTATTTCTGACTGCCCCTATGTATTTCCTCAATGTCTGATGTTTGTACATAAACCAATATAACTCTAGAATTTAGAGTACAATCTCATCTACATTTCGTGTACTGCTGCTTCAATTCAAAAAAACTAAAACAGGATCGATCTTCATGATGTAATAAACATAATCCTAATTGACTTGCAGACGAAATCTAAAAAGGAAAATAAACAAAATTATGCGAAAAACATCCCTCATTCCTCGATCATCATGCAAACATAATCCTTCATCTACACGAGCTGCTTCAGAAAAGCATTTTCTCAAATCTTTTGCTTCATAGTCTAATATTTACTCAGCTTCAGCTTTATGCTGTGTTCGAATTATGTCTACAAAGACTTTTCTGACTAGGATTTTCCTGTTTTGAAATTCCAGCAATTTTTCTTCAAATTTAATGTGCAAATGAAAAACAAATATCTTTACATGTACTTTTTAAGAAAGTATGAATATATCAAACACACACAATATATATATATATATATATATATATATATATATATATATATATATATATATATATGAAAGCTCACAATCAAAATAAGAGTGAGAAACTCATCTCAAATGCAGTTTACATCATCATAATATCCGTGCACTTTTAATGCATCCACATCCGGGTGACATTTTTTTCTCTTCTGTGAAAGGGAATGTACATAGCGAAAATGTAAGTACAGAGTAAACTCTGCTCTTCTAGCATGAAAGAATTTCGTATCATCTAAACGTCTGAACTTAGATTAGTTCCTGACGGGAGGAAGAAGGAAAGAAGAAAGGGAGGAGCGGCGATGAAGAGATCTCCATTCTTCTTCTTTTTTTTAAAGGACAAATTACAAAAACATTTTAAGAATCCAAATTTAAATTTGTAAAATACAAGTATTAAACTTTAATTTTGTTGTAAAATTAGAACATAGTAATAGGTAAAATTCAGTGTTATCTCTGTCAATTTATATATAATATTGTATTCTTTTTCGTTTTAATACATTTATAAAAAATTGAATATTATCTGAAATACTAAATAAATATTTTGGAAATATTTGAAAATGATAATATGAAATGTTAAAAATAATGAATTAATAAAATAAAATAATGTTTTTCATAATTTGATTTATGTATTTCAATATTCAAGGATTAAATCAAAATAAAATAAAATATTAATTTTAATTCATAATTAATTCAAATGAATATTGAATTAAAGGTAAAAATATTATAGTTAATGTATAAATTTAAAAAAAAATTAAATTAGTTAAAAAAAATTAATCACATCATGTGTACAATATTATGCCTTATAAGTTATAATATAAAAATGTATATGAATTGATGGGGATACCCCATATTTTTTGTCCACTTGGTCAGAGTCCTATTTTTGCAACAAAATTAAAGTTTAGTACTTGTCCAGCATAAATCGAAACTTAAATCCTTAAAGTGTAATAAGTGACAAATATAAGTTTGATTTTTACAATTTGTCAAAGAAAAAAAATTATAAGAGATCTCCACATATATTCAACGGTCAGATTTTTCCTTTTTCAACGGCACAAAAGTAAAAATATAAAGGAGGTTATATGCTGGCAAGTTTTCCTTTTTCATAGCATAACATAATCACTCAAATACTTGATAGTTTAAAATTTTAAAAATAAATTTATCATCATCCATTTTCATATAAAACTTTGTTAAAATAATACAAGGAATCTTATCCATACATGATGTAAAATAAAAGGGCAAAGTATTGATTTTGAGAGTATTATTATTTTATTAAAGAGTATTAATTACTCACTCCGTTTCAATTTTGATTGCTCAAAGAGAAGTGACACAAGTATTAAGAAAATATTTGTTTATTAGTATTAAAAAATATAAAGTGAATGGTAATTTGATAAATGAGTATATTTTCAACTTTATTGAAATGAATTATTTAAATTCAACCTTTTTGAAAGGGTTAATTGAGTGGTATTAGGGGTGTAAATAAGAGATATTTGTAAGAGTTTTATTTATGAGGGTAGTTTTTTTTTTTTTTTCTATTTTGTGTATGGAAAAACAAAAATAAGACGTTCATTTTTTTATTTTGAGCAATAAAAAATGGGGCGAATGAAGTATTTTTTTTATAAGATATTGGTTTTAAATAATAACAATTGTTTCTTTAAAAAGTATTAGTTGAAAAACATTGGTTATTTCACTAAAGGATAAAGATAACTGCCTGGATAACCAATTTACAAAAGCGTTTAAAAATGATGATTTATTTGCAATTATTCAAAATTTTAAATTAGATATAATTAAATTAAATATGATAAATTAATTTGCAATTAAGTCAAAAATAAAGAAATATGAAACACAAAAATAAAATAGAGGGCAAATATTGAGGACACTAAAAAATAGTGTGCACAATGTTTTTACCCAATACTACACTTTAACTAAACTAATACTATACAATGCCTGAAATAATACTACATTGTAACCAAACTAATACTATACAATGCCTGAAATAATATTACGTTGTAACCAAACTAATACTACAGTACCTGAAATAATATTACACTGTAATAAAATTAATATTATACAATGTCTGAAATAATACTACACTGTAACTAAAATAATATTATATAGTACCTGAAATAATACTACAATGTAACAAAACTTTATGCACAATTTTTTATTATGCACAATATATACATAAGTACTACTCAAAATAGAGAATCAAAACCACGTTGGTTTCATCCGCCATTATAGAAATTTTCCTTATTTTGGGTCAGGGAAAGAGCATTTAACGCACTTTTCAAATTGCATAATTAACATGATTACCCTCCCTGGCATTCTAGAACGTTTGCTTTATTATAAAGTCAAAAAGTAATCCCTTCATTCCATAATAATTTGCACAATTTTTTTATTTGAACGTTCCAAAATAACTTGCACACCCCAAAAAATAGAAACCTCACTATAAATTCTACCTTCACATTATTTACGATTTTATATTACTTTTGGCCCAACACATATACAATTCAACTTACTTTTTACTTTATACATGAAGATTTACAAAATTACCCCCAAAATCCAAATCATTATTCTATTTTTTTTATTTTGTGTGCTCACAAAATAGTGTAAGTATTTATGAGACGGATAAAGTAGCATTTAGTGCAGTTCTCCATTTATAATTAACAAGCATGATCCATTAAATAAAGTGGCAGATCATGCGAGTATATATTTAAAAACAAAGTCTTATATGTATTAGGTGTACCATTCAGTTCAAATATATATTTTTAAATAATATCAGTTATTTTTATTGAATAATTACAATTGTTTGCATTGAATAATTATAATTGTATTGTTCAATGAAAACAATTGTCTTTTTTTTTTTACCGTTAAATATTAGTTTGTTAGTTGCTAGTTCACTGAACACCCAAACACTCCAAGAATTTCTCCAAGCCACCATATAACTCCATAATTCGTTCCCAAAAGGAATCGAATCCGGGTTTCCCACTAAAGTGAGGAACCCGGTGGCTAGGTGGGCTAAGCCATCTGATTTCAATGAAAACAATTGTAACTGTTAAGTAAAAACAATTGATATTGTTTAAAAATACATTTGAATTGCATCATACACCTAATGCACAAGAGACTTAACTTTTAAAAAATTGAGAAAATTTATGTGAAACGGTCCTATATACTCTCTCTATCCCACAAAAATAAACTTACAAATTTTTACACACAAATTAAGAAATTGAAATTATTATAATTTGAACGTTAAATATTTGCTATAAATCAGTAATACATGCGTATAAATCATACTATTATAATTACTTAAGAATTGAAGTTATTATAATTTGAACGTTAAATATACCTTCATTTATTTGATATCAGTAATACTTGCGTATAAATCATACTCCCTCCGTCCCAGATCAGTTTTCACAGTTGACTTTTTCAACAGTTTTTGTGTGATAATTGTTTCATAGTAATATGTGTACAAAAGTTGTTTTATATGAATGGTATGCTAGTTAACAAGATTATCTAGCATACCATTCATATAAAACAACTTTTGTATACATATTACTATGAAATAATTCTCATACAAAAACTGTTGAAAAAACCAACTGTGAAAACTGATTTGAGACGGAGGGAGTACTATTTTTTTTCAATCTTACCTATTATCACTGGTTACAGAAACCGATTAGAATTCGAAGATAAATTTAAAGTAGGAGATACGATCATTAATTCTTCATAATCTCATCATTAATCATTGAAATTTGGAATCATCCATGCTTGAAAAAATAAAGATAATAAATCTAAGGGATCACACAAAATTTGACATGTAAACGTTTGGGATTAAAAGAGCCAGTTTAAAAAATAAAGTGCAATATGTGAAGTTTGATTGGGTTGTTTCGTTATATAAAAGAATAGAAAATAAAAACTTATGCATACTGTGATTGATCTTGTGGAACAAAAAAATGTTGAGAATGTGAACGTACTAGGTTGTGTAGTATTCAATTAGAGTAACTGAATCAAAATTCTTTAACAATGTTAACGCTGCAATGACAACTGGGATGGAAGACTCAAATTAATTGGAAGCATGCATGCATTCTTTTGAACTATTCAAAACCATGTTGAACAATCATCTTTCCTCATGCATGTGTAAACAAGCACATCAGATTTACTTATAATATGATAGCAGTTCGGAAATCCAGAAAGTATATAATTTGGTTGGAGCATATTCTACAACCAGCAGAAAAAAGTAATTAGAAAGGCGATGCTCAGAAGAACAACTGAAGTTGAATGTGAGTAGAAAATTATTCACCAACTATAAACAACGATGCAAGACGAATGAAGCTCCCAATGCTATGGTGGTGAAAATCAACATCAAAGATGCACGACGAATGAAGCTCCCAACACTATGGCAAATCAACACCATGAACAAGCACTCGTATTCAAGAAAATCCGAGACGATTTATGCAAGAAAAGTACCAAGATATACACATCAGGAAAGAACTATAAGAACACCAAACTTATTCACTCAAATCCCTTGAATACCTGAAATAAATTGGAAAGGAAATTGAAGAATAGTTATCCATCTCAAGCAATGACTGAAACGCCAAAAGAAGAAGAAGACTTAATTAGATTACTGCAATACTTTGAAGTAGAAACATTACAGGAGTATGCCAAGCCTTACCTGTTAATTTTGTTCATAATTTTATATAAATGAGAACAGTATGTGACTCTTAAGTCAGGATTGAAGCATAAGAGGCCAAATTGCCTCAAGGAGATCAGATGACCGAGGTATAAGCTCTAGTAAGGTGTTGCCAAGCTAGTGTTGCAAGCCTTTTCACTATCACACAATCAAAGCATACACTATGATGTCAAGCAACAGTCAATGTATTAACAAAGGCAGTAAGAAAAACAAGACAGCATTTCCTTATCTTTTGCTTCGTGTTGAGACTTCAATAACCTTTCAGCTTCTAAGATTTTATACACTAAGCCTTAAGTGAAAGAAGTACATAATATCTATCCAATTTTTGGAAAAAGATCATGTCTTTTGACCTATAGAAGAAACTAACACAATGGATGGTTCAAATTCTTCAATGGAAATGACAATGACCCAATGAGAATCATTGAATGAAATGGGATAATGATTGAGGAGAATGATTATAGGAAGAGATAGTTAATAACAATGGGGTAATGATTAACTTATTTCGATTCTCATTACCTCATATCAAACATAAGGAATGAGTATGAATCCTCTTTCATTCTCATTGCCCACGCTAATTACCTCTTACCAAGCGGCAGCCCATAAAACTGCCTGACATGTTCTGTTTAGTAATTCCAGCAGAATTCTTTCAAGTTTAATGTATGTGAAAGACAATTGTTCCCCTCACATCTATATAACTTTAAGCAAGTGACAAAGTGGTATAGCTCAAGTGGTTAGAGCGTCACTACCTATGCCGTAAACTCATAGATTTGAGTCATCACTTGCCCCAATAAAAAAAAAAAAACTTTAAGCAAGTCACGAGAGAATATGAGCTCCCCATTGGGCTGATGTAACAGTTGTCTAATGTGTAACATACAACACACTTGTAAATAATGGCATACAAATATATGAAATTTAGATAAAGGCAAGCTCAAAAAAAATATTCTCATTCGTATTTAATTAATTATCATAACCAATGGAAAAATCGTTCAAGAGGAAATTATCTCTATTGACACACTAAATAGCTCTCTAATCATGCTTTTAATGCATCCACATCCACGGAAAATATATTTTCCATCTATTAGCATAAGACAATCAATTCGCTGGTCTTTTCATCGGCTTCTGCTATTTAATTTGCACTTACGTGCCAAGGATAATATCAACAATTAATACGCTACTTTCACCTTTTCATAGTATTCTTGTATAAATGCAAACTTGCAAACCAGAAACAACACAGAAAAGAAAGCAAGAAAGAAAGAGAGATACATAGAGAGGAATGGAGCGATACAGACAAGAACCCCCACAACAACTGCAACCACCACAGATCCCTTTGAGATGCCCTCGTTGTGGCTCTCTAGACACTAGATTTCGCTACTTCAACAACCTTAGCCGTGCACAACCCCGATACCATTGCTACTCCTGCAAACGGCAATGGACTTTTGGGGGGAGCTTAAGAAATGTCCCCATTGGAGGCAGGCCTAGGATTGGGAAGCCAATAAAAGCTTCATCCTCAACAGGTGGCGGCCCAATATCTCAACCTCCACAGCCATTATTATCAGAAGGAGAAGGACATCAACAGAGCTCAAGATCAACGACAGCAATGGCAGCAATGTTCTCTCAAAATTTTGATACAACCATGTCCCAATCAGTCACAAACTTGCCTGCATCTCCATGGGATGCATACTATTTCAACAATGAGATCTCTTGCTTGGATGCTATACAATCTCTAATCCAGCCAGAGATCGATATTCAACATGTCAATGCTGGAAATCATATAATTAATGTTGCTGCCTACGCAACAATTCCACAAGGATGGAATGTTCAAACCATGGCATCACAAGAGGCTGCACAATTCAGAACCACAGGAACTATGGAGTCTTATCAAACTCATAATGGTGATATCAATATACACTCCCCTCCCTCTCACTGGTATAGCAATAATATTGTCCAACAGTCTATGAATTTGCCGTCACTGGATGCTGCAAATGATGTCAGCTTCACCGCCTCAGATGCTCTTTCGTGGAACAACTTCAATGCCAACGCAACAAATACACAGGATACCTCTTATGTGAACATTGACGAGTGGCTGAATTTTTCAGGGGATGAAAATCCACCTTAGGTTGTTAATCGGCCGTGTTTTCAGCAGGCAAAAAGGTAATATAACTTGTTTTCCCTTTATTTGATAAATCTTCATCTCCACAGTTTTTGGAATCAATTCTATCAACATTTGGTCAACAATTTTCCGGCAGAAGAATGAATTGTCATGTGAATTAAACAAGGGTGCGGCGGAAAAGGTTAGGTATCAACTTATTTTTTTTTATATTTGCCTGAAGCATGTCGACTTGTCGTGTTCTAGACCTATAAAAGTAATCGATACTAATCCTACCTCAATCAATGGTTGGTTCTGGTTCTCAGTTATCTTTACCTCCAACCCTACTGTATATGTTCTTTTACTGCTATATTCATATCCAATAAGCCAACAGTGTCGCTTGTAATCCATATAACAAAACGCACTAATTACTCCTCAAATCTGAAACATCATAACCACACTCTTGGAAACATATAGCCTACTTGCATTACAGTTGCAAACTGATGAGATGGTGAGATTTCTAATGGGTTGTTACACAATCTTATACAAGAGCCCCTAAGTAAACAATAAATTGATCTTAGGTCGAAATATCACAAATTGTTGGTAAAAATTTCAATCTAAACTTTTTTTACTAAACCTTAGGGTTTAAAGTGCAAACTAATCCAAGAGTAAACAAATTAGAACACTTGTTGCCTACAATCCAGCATGTCTTGAGGCTTCAAAATCCAGCGTAAACAAACGATTTATAACTCGACACATTTACATTCAATTTCCAAATTTATGCGCTGCAAGTCAACCCAAAGATCTTGATTATGCTCCGATGCAACAGAAACGTCAATGAGAAAGCAAATGCAAATTAAGAAAATCCTGGAATCAATAGAACCACGGAGATTTCGAGATAGAAAGACGAACCTGAAACTGATGATTGGATTTCCGAATAACTGCAAATTTACGATATACATCAATCCCCGTCGGAGAATATGTGCGTGTTCGAAAGATATGCTAATAATTGTGTGTGCGTACAATATATGTGTTGATAAAGGATGATGAAAATGCGAATGCATAATCCATTCCTCTTTGGTTGGTTTTTTTGGAAAGGGAAAAGCTGCAATCCGTTCCTCTTTGTTGATTTACGAATTACGATTACGCAAGAAATTTGAGAATATCAGCTTGTGTGCTCTTCTTCGGGAGGTTGCTCGTGGCCTCGCCTTTTGGTGGATATTTATTACACTCGTTTGATTTTGATAGATTTTAAGAAAACGTAGATAAAATAGATAAATTAAGGGTATTTCGGGGTATTGTGTGGTCCATTTATGAGTTAAGTGGTTGTTTATGAGTATAAAATCAACAACATATGAAAAATTAAGTGGTGGTTAAATGGTGAAGCAAAACAAATTGTTAAAAAAAAAACAGTGTGAGCATACTTTTGGTGGAAAGTGGGGTATTACTATTTGGATTTTTATTCTAAGAATAGAAACTTAGGTAGTGTTTACTTGTATAATGGTTAACCTTGGATAACCATAGTGGGGTGATAAGGGGTGTTAAAATATGAATATTCTATGTTTACTTCATTTGCTACGTAATAGTCTTGATACATTTATTCATGTTTTTATTTGCTACGTATAGAGCCGTCAAAATGGGTTAGGCCCGTTGGGCCAGCCCGCCCCGCCATGCTTAAAACGAGGGTTGGGTTAAATTTTTTTTAGCCCGTTTGGAAGCGGACCTATATGGGCTGGCCCGTTTGGGCCACGGGCTTTGGCGGGTTGGGGGCGGGCTTTGGTGGGCCGGCCCGCCTAATTTTTTTTATTTTTTATATATTTTTTAAATATTTTTATATACAATATTAACAATTATAATATCATTTTTTAAGGATATTTTGTAAAGTTTATATTTATAGATGATAAATTTAATTTGTAGGAGACTATATTTTTTATTTATTATGGTTAATGTATTATAAACTTAAATTTGTAAGAAATTATTTTGTAATAAATGAACGATGAACTTTATTTGTGAGATAAATATTATTTTTATTTATTTAAAGTGATAATCACCAACATAAATTATTTGATTATATTTGATTGTGATAAATTTAATGTATTAAAGCTTTAAAATTATTATTTTTAAAATTTTAAAGAATAAAAAAAATATAAAAAAAATTAATGTGGGTTGGCCCGCCTAAACCCGCAGCCCGCCAATAAGTGGGTTGGGTTGGGGGTTTTGCAGCCCGCCATATTTTTGGCTCGCCCCGCCCCGCCCCGCCCCGCCAAAAGACGGGTTTTTGCGGGTTTAGGCCCGCCCCGCCCCGCCAGCCCGTTTCGACGGCTCTAGCTACGTAATAGTCTTGATACACTTATCCCATGTTTACTTTAATGGATTAGAGGGTGATAATTGTAAAATGACTAAATTGATCCTCACTAATAAAAAAATGCAATGTTTTTATTTTTCTTTCATTTTTTTTCTAATTAATTATTTAGTTTTATTTTTTACTTTTTTTTATTAATTCTTAAATTAACTTATTAATTTTTTTTTTTTTTACTTTTTTATTAATTCTTAATTTAATTTATTAGTTTTATTTTTTTAATTAATTCTTAAATTTATTTATTAGTTTTATTTTTTACTTTTTTTTAATTAATTCTTAAATGAACTTATTAATTTTATTTTTTACTTTTTTTATTAATTCTTAAATTAACTTATTAATTTTATTTTTTACTTTTTTTATTAATTCTTAAATTAATTTATTAGTTTTATTTTTTTAATTTTTTTTATTAATTCTTAAATTAATTTATTAATTTTATTTTTTACTTTTTTATTTTGTTAATTATTGATTTTCCAAGGTTAATATTTAAAGTAAACGCACCCTTATTGTTCTTGAAAGAAGGAGATTGGACTAACTCTTCCACTCCTCCCAATTAGTTTAAAGTAATTATTCGAGCCATAAAATAGTTTTTTTTTTTTAAATAAAAGAAAAAATCTTGAATGAATTTAATTCAAGAAATTAGAGAGCCAATCCGGAAAGAGTAGTAAAGTAATAAAGAAGGCAAAAACTTGTATGAGACCGTCTCATGCATGAGATCAAATCACTTTTTAATAAATTGTTATCACTTTTTAAAAAAGTGATACAAATTAGTATAAAAGTGATAACAAATTAAAAAGTGATAACAATTTATGAAAAGTGATAACAATTTATGAAAAAGTGATAACAAATTATGAAAAAGTGATAATAATTTATTAAAAAGTGACTCCGTCTTATGTCCGTCTCATACATGAGACGGTCTCACACAAGATTGCCCCAATAAAGAAAAGTGTGCCTTAATCCTATGGAGTACTTAATACCATCAACAATCTTCTACAACTCTGTAGAAAGATGAAACTTGTTTAAATGAATAATCGTATAACTTTTTTTCTCTTGAATATTTAAAATCACTCGAGCATTAATATACCTACCATCGAACACTTCTAAAAAATTGTTTCTTTATAGCTTCCCAAGCCATTTTTATCATTTCAAATCTAAATCCTTATTGTTTGTCTGAATTTCTATATAAGATTTCAAATCTTTTGAATTTTACTTTATAATACCTATAATATGCATATTTTACCTTTTTTCAAAGACATTTGTTAATATACTATCAAGCATCAATAATCCACATTTTTAATTATTATTTTCTGTTATTCTACACTCATTCTCTTCATTTTTTTTTTTACTTTACACGTTATCTTTTCTATTTACGCACAATTTCCAATATAAAATCAACATCTATTATATAATATTTTTTTAAAAAATTATATTCTATCAAATCCTACAAAATGAACGCTCTCACCCCAACTAAATTTAAAATCCACCCCCACTCCATTAAAAAAAATACTCTAAAACAATCTCGACATCAACCTAGATTTTAGAACACTTTCAAAATATTTTTTAAATATTTATTTTTTCTAGAAATTTAGAAAATTATTATGGACTAAAATGGGCCTACCCAATTACAGGGGAATAGCCCAACAATATGTGTAGTATGTATTCATGAAGGGAGGAATTTATTTGTTTATTTTTTTAAAAAAAAATATTAGCCAGGAAATTGCAGTCAAACGAATCAATTTTATAGAGAACACCTCCCCAAACTTAGACAAGTCTAAGTTTGAAAGAAAGTGTTGTACCATATAGTCTTCAAAATCAATCTTTCCTTCAAGCATGTAGGGCACATCAAGTTTCCTAGCATTTTACACTGCCTACAAAGATAACAAGCCGCAATTATTCAAAGCAACAAAAGAAAAAAAAAAAGAAGGATGAGTTGTCTCCCATCTAGCGCTAAGTTTAACGTCATATGCCGGACGGAACTTAATGAGTTCATACTCCCTTTTTCATGAATGTTAGGCACTTCTTTTGGGATAGGAGGATCCTTGTGCCTAACCAAGATCTCCTTTGTGAATAAGCAACATCCCCACTTGTTTTCTAATAGAAGCTTCCCTCCATCTATGCTGATGATAAAAAAGGGGAAAGTAGCCTCAAGAAAAGATTTGACAGTCAAGATGACAAGATCTTGGCCTTGAATTTGAAGGTTGATGAGCTTGCAGAAGAAAAGTAAAAAAAAGAGAGAGAGAGAAATTAAGATAATGTGATTGTTTCTATAAAGAGACTGAACATATTTTTAGTGAACTGATAAATAAGATAAATTAGCATATTTTTTATGAACGGATGAAATTTTATTTTTCTTTTTATTTAATAGTTGGAACAACGAGTACAAATTAAGATGTTAGTTCTTTTTTGAAAGGAAAATACTGACCTTATAAATCAAACGTCATGCCTCAAATATGCATTAACACTGTCAACAATATTTAAAGAAATTAGCTAGAGAGTTTCAAATATAATAAATGGTACCAAAATTGATTTATAGCTTTAAAATGATATGAAAGATATAGTGAAAGACCTGGGTTCGATTTCCTTTGGGAACGAATTGTAGTGGGAGGTATAAGGAGGCTTGGAGAATTTGGAATTGTAAGGGAACTTGGTGAACTAATTTCTAACCACTAACAACTAACATTTACCGATAAAAAATGATATGAAAGATATATTGTCACATTTTTCTCATGGTGGGCTAATAAGTTAATATCATTCGAAATATCAATAGGGCAATGAGCCAATGATGCGTTAATATTATCGAATTATGGGTAAAATATAATCCATATCCTAACTTTCAATTTGTACAGTAATCAGATTTAAATATTATTAGTAAATTATCCGAATTTTACATTTTGCCCATTGATGTAGCAAATTGGGATATAATTGAAAATATTTCAAAGGTATAATTAAATTAAGTAATAAGTAATTTAATTTTTTCACTTAATATTCTAAAATTATGAAAAATTGCGATTCATCCATTTTTTTTTAAAAAAAAAATACTTTAACTCTATTTAAGACATATTCTATTGGGGAACATTTTTTGTTTATTAGTGTTAGCATATGTCAATTAAAAAAAAAAAAAAAATTGGTAGAAAAGCATTGAGCTATTTCAAAGTAGAACTATTTTCTCTAAATATAGGTAAAATTAACATACTTGCCAAGAAAAATATATGTCTACTAGTAAATTTTATTAAGACGTAATATTATTATGATGATTTTTTTATAAGAGTGTAACAACAAATATCGTCTAATTAGTTTATAAAAACACAAAAAGGTTTACAATTTAATTTTAATCGGATTAAACCGATAAAATTTAGCGGACTCTAGCTCTAGATTTGATCCTCTTATTCTTCTCTTCGAATGTTGATGTTGACTTGGATGATTTGATTGATTTAATTTGGTGGCGAAATCTTCAAGTTGATCTCGTCCAAGGTTGGATTTGTGGATTTATAACGTTAATTCAAGGATTTAAGAGTCTTATCTTGGATTAGACGCTATTTTCGGAGACTTTGCGGATGAATGTTCTTGAAGGCCGGATGAACGCCTTTGAATCTTCAAGGAGCCGTGAAGAACGCCTTTGAATTGAAACGTTTGATCGGAGGGGTTGAGAACTTTGATCTCGGATCGAACGCCGTTCCCGGTTGACTTGCTTGAAGAATGCTTCTGAAGCCACGAAGAACACCTTTAAATATTCAAGGAGAAACGTCTGATCGGAGGGGTTGAGCATCTTGATCTCGAATCGGACGCCGTTCCCGATTGACTTGCTTGAAGAATGCTTCTGAAGCCGCGAAGAACGTCTTTGAGTCCTCAAGAACGTCTGAAGTCTTCTTGAGCTCTGGAATTGTGTGTGGAATTGTGTGAATGAAGGCCTCTATTTATAGGTGTAGGGAATGCATAATTTCCTTCTCTCCTTGCCACGTGGTGCGATTTGATTCGTTGAAATTGATTTGATGGACTGGGCTTGGAAGTCCATCAACTTTGACCTGATTTGATTTTATTTGTTTCCATGTAGGGCAAATTTAATTTAACTTTCCATTTTAACGAGATTTTGTACGTTATATGGTAAGTTAATTACTTTGCCACCAAGTTACGAATATTTAAATATTCGTAGAATTTAATTTTGGCTCGTATGTGTATATTAGATATCAATAGATTATTTAATTTGTAAATTAATTTAATTAAATTCTCATAATCTATATAATCAATTTTATTTAATATTAATATTTTTTTCCACATGTCGCCATTTAATTGACCACAAAATTAATGTGCTTACAAAGAGAAACACGAATAAAATACTTGAGTAAAAAATTAAGTGTTTACTAAAAAAAGGAGATATATAGTAGTAATATATTGGTAAGTTTTTATGTACTATCATCAAATGTATATGGTGATACATCTTCTTGCTAAGAGTTTATTATAAGTGTTTTTATCACTTGCTAATGAATTGTTCAGAGTAATCTAAACTGCTCTTTTCAGTAAAAAAATTATCAAATATAGTTCACAATTTGATACAATACTCACTTTAAGTAACTAACTCGATCCCTAGCTAGTACAAATTCATCAGTATATATTAGGGTTGTTTGAGTAGTTTGAAGAATACCAAATCATCAACAGATGTACACTTTAATATATATATATATATATATATATATATATATATATATATATATATATATATATATATATATATATATAGTGTCAGTGACATAGATATGATCAAAGTTAGACGAGTCAGCAGAAGAATTATCCATTAATTAGGTTTAAAGTTTTTTTTTTCGGGTCATTTACAATAAGGTAGAAAGAGGTAAGACTTATTACAATTAGGTGTAAAAAATTTGCACAGAAGCACAATTTTTTTTTGCACAGAAGCACAAAAATTTGCACTTTTACACCTGTTTGTAATTTTACTAAATTTTTACACCTATTTGTAATTTTCTCTTTTTTTTAACTCATTAACTAAGTTTGATCATCTCACTCCTGTCGATCTTATATACGTACAATATATATACATATAAAAGGCTGATTAAGTATACTATAAATTAATTTTATCATAAAACTATTTTTTTTTGTGTATTTTTTAATAGTATATAAATAATTTCATTAAAAGTATTATTTCTATAATAATATTATATCATACATAATAAAAACAACAATACAAATTTAAATAATACATTGAACTGATTTACCAGAGACATACTCATATAATAAAACATATACTTAATTACCTAACTAACTAACTAACTATATATATATATATATATATATATATATATATATATATATATATAAAATCACATATTAAAAAAAAAAAAGGGATTGGAGGGAGAAAGAGAGAGTCTGTAGAGAAGTGAGTGGGACCCCTCCTAGTCATGACAAGAACTTTGCATGTGGTCCGTGCATGTAAACGCACAAAGACACTCACAAACGATAAAACCTAACCCTAATTTTTGTGTACCCTTCACCTAACATTTTCTTATTTCTCTTTTTCTCAATTTGGACCACACTCCATCTCTCTCACCCCCTCCATTTTTCTCTTACGCCTCCTTCAACATTACTCTTTAATCACTGTAGCTCCACCTGCAACTACCTTATCTTAATTAATTATTACTTTAATGTTGGACTGTGTCTTATTTTCACGACCTTCTTCTATCACAAAACAATTGATTAAGAAAATTTCGACCTTAATTAATTCACCAAGTACATGAACAAAAAAACATGAAAGAAAATAAGAACCCCATTTGCGTAGGCCGGGACCATGCTACCTAGATTTTAATTTGCTTCCCTATAAATAGCTAGAAAATCTTATTCATGTAAGAAAAAGGTTTGGGGGAATTTGGCATGGATTTTAATCTTTATTATTTAGTAGATATTAAATTATAACGCATTAAATAAAGATGCAATGAATTAACAAGAACAATGTAATTAATCAATCAAAGTTTGCTGAATTTAGAACATTATATAACCATGCAGATACAAGCACTCATGATGAAAAATGTTTCAGAATCACTATACATGTAGATGATCGAACATAGTACATTACTTAATACTGTATATAATCCTATATTTTTATTGGTTACTCTCATGTGAAACTTGTTCAATGCTCACCATATGAAACTTATATCATTACATTCATTCATTAATACTGTTACTTTTTATACACTAATATATCTTACAATGTGATATTAGTTTACAAGTGTAATATTATTATTAAATGAATGTTATGGTACTACTGAATAAATATAATGATATCAGTTTAATACGGTGAACAAGTTCCACAGAAGTTTGTGTATTTTAATACACTAATTAAATGTAGGGTTGGTAATCTTCTCATTGCCAAACATATAGTGTGTGTATATATATAAGCCCATAATCTTAAATAATATATATGTAGGAAAAATCTTTGAATAATCAATTGTGAATATAATCAACCATGAAATCACACACTTTAGGACTTTGATCATCAAGAAAACTTCTAGGAGCCCTTTTTTGCAATAAGATGTTTAATATTCCCCTAAACAATTAATCTGAGCAATTAATTGCATGATTTTCTAGGCAAGTAGAGGTTTGATATCAAGTCTATACCTTGAGTAGCTGCCTAGCTAATTGCATTTTCTTGCTAGCTAGCTTGCGTCGTCGTTTTGTGAAGGGAGGAGATTTGCAGTCATCATGTTGAAATGGATTTGCCTCACAGGAGAAGCTGTACTACTCTGATTATTATTATTATTATTATTATTATAATTCAGTTGCTTCACCTCTATTTCTGCATTCGATCCTCCAATTTGGGAATTAGGGAAATACGATTGCGTACTACTCATCCCATGTTGATACACAAGAACTTGATGATGATGATGATGAGACACAGATGGCTGCAATGGAGCCATTAGGTTAAAATTAGGCCACTCGTCGTGCTGCTGATGTGGCGACAATCCATGGCTTCTAGAAGGTTGATGATGATGGGATAGAGTTAAGTTAGAAGGATCCCATCTAGCAAACGAATTATATCCATACGAAGAATCTTGATTTGATTCATCAACATACGAATGACCTTGATGATGATGATGATTTCCCCAATCTTGATGATCATCATTTCTCCCACCTTCGGAAAGAACATCCTTACATTTTCCGTCGTTCATCCTAAGGCCGTGTTTGGCATCCATGATAGGAAAACTCCCAGGAGGGAACTGCAGAGGAGGCAATTCATCGATCTCATTCTTGGCAGCATGAAGTAGCCAATCAACTACCTTGCTGGGTTGGCTGAGGCCTAATCGATCTTGGAGATCGTATAGCTGTATTGCCGTGGGAACTGATAGCCTCACACGCCTGTCACGTAGCCCCTTCACAGTACATACCTTGCTGTGCCTGTCTTTGCCTCCGAATGCTCTAGAAACTCGCACGATCCGTGGATCCTTTAACCTTGACCAAGATGTTGCTTTGCCTGCTGCACTATGATCATGACTGCTTTCCTGCTTTCTTAAATCTTCTTCTATCATCTTTTAATGTGCACCTCACTCATAATTTTCATAAAAATTCTTCCTCAAGATTTTCTGCTAAACATCACAAATTTAAATTAATGATGTACTTCTTCTTCTGATACTAAATTAATTTCATTTGTAATACTACTAAACAGCATTTTTTTTTCTTCAGAGACAATTATAGAGCATGAAATGATGCACCATGTATAGATCACAAAAGAATTCACACCTAGATTTACAATTAGACATATATTAAATATTAGTACTTCTGAATTAATCAGAAAAAAGAAATACAGTATACAGCTTGTTTAATTAGTTTCTGATGAAATGAGAAAGTATATAGGACTGATCGAATCCCTTCAAAAGGAACTGAGAAAGATTAGAAGGGGACATGATAGCTTGCATATGTATATCTACAAAAGGAAATCAAAGAACTCAATACATACATAATCATAAGAAATGACTTACACAATTGTATGTAGCTTTGTAATTTCCTTGCAGATGATGATTTATCTAATAATAGAGACCTAGTGGCTGTACTTGTAACTCAATCAGTTTTCTTTACTCACAAAATTGGGATATAATGGCTTCTAAGAGAGGACACTCCCTTGCATAGAGAGAGAGAGAGATATACTTATACAAGATGTTGTTTTATTGCAGAAAAAGTAGATGCTAGTTTTGGATTAATGACCTTGCTCCAAGAAAAACAAAGAATGGCTCACACACTGCCACGTGTGCATATAAATTATATATTTATATTAGACAAAATCTTATCAAATGTTCTTTGGGGAGCATACATGTTTTAATTTTTGCCGTAGTAAAATATTAGCTTAGTAGCTTTCAAAGTAAATAATTAAATTGAGCTAGTGATTTAATATTTTCTTAATTAGTATAGCAAAGAGGATCACAGTGTGTGTATATGGGACCATTTTTCTTCTGCACATCTACAAAAAAAGTTGGCTTTAATGCTTTATCGACAACTACAAAAGGCATCATGGTGAATTCATATCACATGGCTTTGACAGATGCACGCCTCTTACCTTAAATCTCGTTGCAATGTAATGTTTCGTATACACATGCTAAATTATAATGTTTGGATCGATATTAGCATTTTTATGATACAAACAAATACAATCTAGTTAATTAAGACTTTATTAGATTTTACCTGCAAGTCCTATATTTCTTATCGATGCAATTAAAAGGATTTACCGAGGGCCTCAAACAATCGATAAAAACAGTTAGCTAACGTTTAATGAGGGCGAAAACCCAATTTAATTCTTGAATGAACTAGGGATGGCAATGGGTCAGATCAGGATGGGTCAGATCAGGTTGGGTAGTTAAATACCTGGACCCCAAATGACCTGCCCCGCGTGGATCTTGAGATGTGGACCCGTGACCTGCCCCGACCTGTTTTTACATCTTTATAAAAAAAATCTTATTTCTACATAGTATAAGTTACATTCTATTTTTTTTTTTTTAAATATGATAACCTAACATAAAAATATCAAACACAAACTACAATAATAGCTTTTAAACATATACAAACTCATAATTTATTTGAGATTTAAAAGGAATTGAGAATATTGACCTATTCTTTCTTTTATTTTTGTCGGACATATTTTTTGTTATATTATGACTTATGAGAAAGATGTCAAAACTTTCCATAAATATATATTTACATATAATAAATTATATGTAAAGAAATCTAAAGATATTTTTTTAAACATAATAATGTAAAGGGTGATATATATATATATATATATATATATATATATATATTATAATACATTTTATATATATATATATATATTGAAATATACATATAAGATGCGGGTCGGGTCGGGCCCCACGGAGCCTATATAAAACCCATACCCAACCTGATTATGAACAGATCGGGTCTGACCTGACCCAAATCTCTCGGGGCAGGGCGGGTACCCACGGGTCGGGTCAAAATTGTCATCACTAGAATGAACAGAGTAAAAATGCGGCCGACCAAGTTCGAACTCGCCATCGGCAGGGCGGCCGGTACCTTTGTAGTTTCAGCTAGACAAGTCATTCGTTATATTTTAGCTTCTACAATTTATATACATACTTCGTACGCCCCATAAATTTTTTTTTTATTTTTTTTATCTGTCCCACTATAAGTTTCACAATTTCCATTAATTTACACAAAATGTAATTATGTTTTTACTCACATATTCACATACACATAATCCAATAATTTTTTTTATTTTACACATAAAAGTTTACAAATTTACCCTTCAAAACCTTGATCATTACTCTTTTTTGTTAAAGTAGGTGCCCTCCTACATGTGAACATTTTTCCAGAAGGGAGGAAGTATAATTTTTATTATTTATTTGTTCATTTAGTTTATTTGTTATTTATTAATACATACAAATTCATTTTAATTAAAATATTTAAAATAAAATAAAATTAACACATATTTATTTTAATTATTAACAAAAACACACACACACATATATATATATATATATATATATATATATATTCATTACATTAAGTATAATTTTATATTGTTACTACAGTCAATACATATTTATTTTTTGTGATTACGATGGTTATATATGTTCATTTGATTGAATAAGGAGTGCGATTAGTTACATACATTTGGTAATTTAGTTGAATTAATTTTTATAAATAAACGATTGTTAATAAGAATTATTCGAAAATAAATGAAAAATTAATACGCGTTAAACATTCATATATATATAAAGTGATATAAGGATCAAAATATTTATTAGGCATTTTAGTTTTTGTGTCAACATTACCACAAAAAAAAAGTATGTTCACTTGTCTTATTTGTTCGTCCATCAAAAATATTTTTTTTTTATGGAAACAATCACTTTATCTTTATCTTCATCTTCATCTTCATCACTTAATTTAAATTATCATTTGACTTTACTCACTAACAATTATTTTATTCATAAATTGACCCCACAATATTCACGCAATACTCTTAAAACTATATCTATTTTTTCTTAAAATCTGTGATTAAAAAAAGGGAATATTGTTTGTAAAACTTAAATTGATATTTTAATATTATATATTTATTTTCAATTAATTTATACGCATATACATTTAAATATGTTCAGCTAATTAGTTAAATTAATATATGTTAATTGATATATAAAATAACAGTTAGGGTCATTTAAAAAATAATTTAATTACAAATAGGTTTAAAAAAAATGACAAACATTTGTGTGCATTGTGTACACTAAAAAATAGTGTGCACAATATTTTTACCTAATACTACACTGTAACTAAACTAATACTATATCATGTTGCTAACTAAACTAATACTATACAATGACTGAAATAATACTACACTGTAACCAAATAATACTATACAATACTTGAAATAATATTATACTGTAACCAAACTAATATTATACAGTACCTAAAATAATACTACGTTGAAACCAAACTTTGTGCACACAATTTTTATTGTGCACAATATGCACACAAATACTACTAAAAAAAAATTCAAACATTTTGAACAGAAGCACAAAAAATTATTTGAACAGATGTAAAAAAATATTTGAACATGAATCTATTTGTAATTTTGAATTTTTTTAACCTATTTGTAATTTTTTCTAACAATTATTAGTATTATCATATTTATTATATTAATTAAAACATATAAAGAGAGGACCTAATGTATATATAATGAATAATGATACAAGTTATTGATATATATATATAGGCAAAAACTTGTATGAGACGGTCTCATGCATGAGACCGAATTACTTTTTAATAAATTGTTATCACTTTTTAAAAAAGTGATACAAATTAGTATAAAATTGATAACAATTTATGAAAAAATTGATAACAATTTATTAAAAAGTGCGGTCTCACACAAAAGTGTCTCATATATATATACATATATATATATATACACACACGTGTGTGTGTGTGTGTTTTTTTTTTTTTTGAATTCTAAAATATCAGTTTTTGAAATGTCCTAATTGCTCTCGCGAAATTGCTAGCAAGGAAAAATTAGAAACCGCTTTTTTGTAAATTTTTCAATCGGAATGGAATGGAATATCTTTTCCCTCCATGCCCTAAGAATATTGGTGGGAGAATTGTTTTCACAGTTGTTACATCACAAGTATAAAGTATAGTACTCTAATTTAGGAAAAAATGAGAAAAAAAGAAGAATAGGATGAGAAAAGGTAATCAAAATTGGGTAATGATTACCTTATATAGGAGGGAAAGTTGTGGTATTAATCATTTTTTTGTTCTCATTAACCATCATAATTGTCCTGTATTCATTTTCATTCTCTTTCATATCGAAGAATTTTCAACCAAGCGCCCCCTTTATGTATACTTCCTTCGTCCCCTATATAATTTCTCATTATATTTGGACATAAAATTTAATGCATAAATTATTTATTAATATTTTGAATAATAAAGTAGAAAATATGAAAGTTTTTTCTATTTTTTCAAATGTTTGGAGTGAATAATTTAACAAAATTGAGTTGTTTTAAAAATTCTCATAAAACCATCGCTATTTAGTAAGGACCGTATCCATTGTTAAATTTATATGGAAAAAATATGTGAAGGCGTGAATCCCCACCTGTACCAGATCCTAAGTTATTTAAGGAGGGATTATTGACCCTTTTAAAATCCCTCATCAAAAGGAGAGTTCTTTTGTAGTGTAATTAAGTCGGTGTGACAGCAGAAAAATAAAGTGATTAGTGATATATGTAGATCAAATAAATATGTAAGTGATCATGTCCAAAAAATTGTGCCACAAATTGATACTTTGGACTTTTAGAGTGAGAGTAACGTCACCTTGATGTTGCCTTATAGTGAGGGACCAACTGATATCCATTAAAACTCTCGAGCTGTAAGGAGAGGACCACTCTATTTTCCTGCTGCTAAATATGGAGTATATATTGTAGTTGTATTTATATTATCAATATATATATAGATGGATAGATATTGTTAGCTAACATAATGGCTAATAAGTAATTATCTTGTTTGGCAGATCAAGATTTATTTCTTGAGAGGAATAACAACTCAGCCGTGTTCAACTTTCTTTCTATACCGCCGGAATTAAAATGTGTGTTTTTTTATCATTAAATAATTGTATTATTTAATTTTTCGATTGTGGGCTGCCCAACAAGAATCCAGGATAGGATATGTTCACATTATATATATCACGAAAATTTATGTGAGACGAACTATCAGAAATTAACATAAATTAATATTATCTCCATCAAAATATTAAAATGTCATTTTTAAATTATATTTTGTATCAAACGATCATCAAACATATGATTATGATCGTCAAAAGGTTGGATTGGAAGAAGGGTTTTATCAGATGGTACATATCAGCATATATATCTTCATCTAGCTATCTCAAAGGGGAAAAGGCTATATCGAAAAGATAATAATGACAACAAAATATATATGCATAATTTGAGGGCAGCTGCATTGCTGATAACTGAATTTGACATTAATTTTGCAGTGAATCAGCATTACACTTTAATTAATTACAATCTACAGCTTTTAATTTTCTTGTTGGAAAAGATTATGTATACGTATAAAGTGCCCTAGCTTATTCCTAATATATATCTGGTTCTGAAAAATAAGTGTATCATGCCTGGCCCTAATTAATGGGCAGTGCATCAAATTTAATTCTGCCAAAATATTCCTCAATACAATTTAAATTTTCTTAAGTTCAAATAAATTAGTTGAGGAATATATGCTTCAAACGTACAAACTTTAAATTTTATTTGTTCATATAATACCATGCATGACACATACATTAATTATATAATTATATGTATTGAGAATCTCGAGATGAAGAGGTAGCAGTTAGCTAGATTTGAAGAGGTGCCCCATTTTCATTATTGACAAATAAATGGTCCCCAGATTCCAGACAAGGGACTTTTTCTGAGTGATGCATTCCTTCTAGCACCATCACTACTCTTTCAACATTGTATTCAATTCAATTTAATTTTTTATATATATCAGATGCTCCCAAAATATATATTGCGTCTTCACTACCAATCTTCTACGTACGTGAATTCGGACCCCAAATGGACATGTCAAATTTACCATGTCCCACGTCAGATGAAACATATATATATGGGAGGATCATTAGTAGGTCTATATATTAATTATAACAACAAGTTTCATAAATATATATTACTTTCTTGCCAACCCAACATTCATTATATCATTATATTAGTTTTGTACGTTTCATTTCACGTTTTTAGTCAAATCTAACCTACACACATGTTTCAATTATACAGAGATAATCTTACAAATGGTTCTGTAGTTTTGCCCGAACCCACATTTATTCCTTTTTCTTTTATTTTATCAACAATGGTTCTTTTTATATTAACGATAGGTCTTTTACACCGGATTATACAAATTTTGACCGAAAAAATTACTGGAAAATGACTGAAAAATCATTTGCAGCATATAAAATGGCGTGAAAATGTACCAAAATGACGGATATGACAATAGGAAGAGAAATATAGTATAGGTCTCAATCCTTCCCTCATCGTAAACTAATAACTTGGAATTAGCGACGAGGATTGAAAGAATTCACAATTTTGATGTTGCAATTCACGAGAGAGGTATAATAGAAACTTTAAATTAATTGAGGGTTTTGCTTCCTGCATGAGAGACGATTCAAATGAGATTGGACACGACCGTCTACGTGATCAGAATAAAAAAATTAATTAGAGTAATTTTCAGATCAAACCTATAATATTTCATTGAAACGGTTCAAAAGTGACAAAAAAAAAAGAGATCAAAATTGATGAAGTAAAAAGAAAAATGACTAAAATAGAATTCGAGTAAATATACACGATGATTTATGATATTTTTTCCAATTATATATATAAGAGTACGTGCAGATACAATTATATATTCTGTAAATTTCTATTATACTTGCACAGGATACTGACTCTAATTAAAATGCTCGGGTGTATTATTTAAACCTTAGGATTTGAACAGTCTTATATTAATTTTTCGGTAATGCAACTTAGGTGTATAATACAAGTGCTTAGAGATAACGGGCTGAAAGTATATGATGTGTATTAATTCTGCTTTCTTAAGGCTCCATTTTGATGAAGTGGATTTGAAATCAAGGGATTTGAGAATAATAAACCATGAATTCACACAAACTAGAAAGGAGAAAAACTAAAAGAATGAATTTGATTCACTCAAATATTATGCACAAGTAGGAAAAGTGAGAGAATTTCAAATTACTAGGTTTAGTTGAGTATTTGAAATTCTCTCACTTATAAGTAATATTTGTGTGAACCAAATCCATTCATTTAATTTTTATCCATTTTGATTTGTAAATGTATGATATATTATATCAAATTTTTTGATTTCAAATGACTCCATCCAAATGAAGTGCAAGTGTTTTTGGGATTGAACAAGGTATTTAATTAATGGACTTGATTAAATCATTTTTTGTTGGGATCGAAACAAATTAGAACAGGAAAAGGGATACTGATCAATGGACATAAATGGGACCACTCTTAAAGCATTGTAGAAGGTACCATGCTCCTTTTTCTCTTTATTTTAGTTGACAATTCAGAGCATGCAAGCAAGGGAAAGAAACCCTTGTCGAAAACTTAAAGCGTACTTGATCCAATAAAGTTAGCAAGTGGAATTAAGTTTTATCTTATATCAAAGTAAAAAATAAACTCAACTACCACAAATCGAACGAGCAATTAGTCAAAGAGTAAGTGTTTAGATATTTTCGTTTGCGCAGCTTAAAACAGTACTAGTTCTTTCCATGTTACAGTATTACTATATATCAAATTAATATTAGGGTTAGTTACCATTTACAACATGTATTATTATATATTACAACAAATTACAACTCATATTATATAACAGATTGGTAATTCAACTCAAATTTTATTCTCCTTTCCGGTTAAATTAGGGATTCGATTCGTTGTTAGGAATTAAACATTTATAGAAAAAAACAACAACTAATAAACCTAAAAGAACAAATATAACCTTCGTCAAATATAATGTGGGTGGAAAAAACAACAAAATTTGAATTGAGGTGTCAATCTGTCAATTTTACATAGTTTAAGTTGTAACTGTTATAAAATATAGTGTAGGTTGCAAATTGTAAAATATGAAATAATATAAATTGCAAATTGTAACTAATTCTATTTTTTTATCAAACAATTGATACTATTAAAAAATACATACAAAATGCAAATAAATTGCCCAATGAAATTGGTTTTACCTTATAAAAATATTACTGGTTGATGAAAATCTAGCAATGTGAACATATATAGATATATGTGTGTGTTTGTGTGTGTACAGCTACATAGGATAACTCAGCACTACAAGTGGTAGAAATGCACAAACTTCAATTGACCTTTGAAAGAGGAATGTAGTCTTAGGAATCACCAGTCGATCCTAGGGATGCTCCGACTTAGTCACTTTACCTAAGGAGCTTCTTTAGTTGTGGCAAAATCAACCACCACTTGTTTGAAGAAAGTTCAAATGAGGGAAGAAAATTACAAAAAGAAGGTACTACATTAATATTGATGTCATCTTTACTCACCTCTCTCTCTGTAAAATGATAGGTCGTGGCAGAGAGAGATGAGGGTGGTGCAGTTCACTTTTTCCTGTCATCTTTTGCATTATTACACTGGAAGCATTTAATCTCTTTAATTGCTACCTTTTACCTTTTTCATTTGTTTCTTCCATCAGGGTAGGGTTTATACGTACGTACTTCTTTCACTTATGTATACATGAACTTATACACACGTCTTTGTCATGGGCAAAGAGATGAATTTCACGACTGCAGCACGTAGTGAGAACAGTAGAAGATAAGACAAGTCTTCTGAGTTTCCTCATAAAAGGATTGGTCAATTCCTTTCCCTTTGTGGAACCCTAAAATACCTCACATGACTCATCATTATTAATCATAGTTTTCTCTTTATTTTTCCTTTTTTTTTTATTGAGAGAGAGAGAGAGAAATTATACACTGTTGCTTGTTTTTGTTTCTTTGGTGAGCCACTATTTTCTTGATTTTTTGTTGATTAATTAGCGCCATTATTTCATATTTTCTGTCATAACTATGATACACGTTAGGTGATGAAATCTTTTAAAATTTGACATTACGAAGTAACAACTCTTGTCGATTCACGTGATTCCAACAGATTGTTATATAATCAAGCAACTCGCATTGATGTAATTCGTAGGACAAATTCCGAACCTTAAAACTAAAAATAAATATATATTGTACAAGAAGCGATACTCTTGCATGTTTTGGTAATACTTTTAAAATTAAGAATAAACAGATGAGACTGTTTCATATAATTTTCTTTAGACGATAAAGATGTGTAGAGAAGGTGAAGAGGTGATGGTGATAGTGAGCTTGCCAAATGCAGTAACGGGACCCTCTTAGTTTGTCTAATCAATGTTCTTCCAGCCTTGAATATACAAATATATGTATACTCTCAAAATTTGATGGTAACAGTTGGAAAATGTAGAAGAATGAATCAATTAAATAATGGCACATCATACAATGAGACAAAATGCACTCAAAGATGGGGGAATGGGCATGCGTGAATTGCAACTGTAGATGGAAAGTAACAACTCACTGAGTATGGCCTCCTTTGCTCAACGCTTTCAAGTGCACGCTGCCAGTCCATCGTTTTTTATTTTATGATATGATATTGTATTTCATATTGATTCGTATCCAATGTCCTTGTCAATTAAGGTTAACATAAGGCAATAATATACTTTTCAAAATCTGGTGAAAATGAAATATACAAGATAATAGAAAGATATACGGGGTTTGTTGCACAGAACATTCTAATTCAAAGTACTTATCACTAAAAAAAGATGCAAAACAAGGTTATCTTATAAACATATATCACCACAACTGCTCAACTGATAATGTGACAGCTAATTAATGATACTGCATTGCCTAAATGACAAATAAATTTCGTATTATAAATTACTCCATGAAATGCTGTAGTTTGGTTTCTTTAGTTATTCCTTGGCTTTCTGGGCACATGCTACAGAGTAAGTGAAATGAAGATGAAAAGATGTGATGGTGGTGGAAAGAAACCTTTAACCATTAGGTGGTAATTAAACTTCTTGAGCAACAACTCCAACCTAGAAAACCAAAATTTGTCAGCAAAGTGTAGTATTGTACTATCACAATATGCTAGACTATCCTCGGTGCTTCTCAATTCCTGTCACGGTGAGCTCCAAATGAAACGTGTTTGTCCTTTGTCGTTTGTTTTCTTTTTATTTTCTTATCTGTGAAAGAGTGTGTGTGTGTGTGTGGGGTGGGGGGTGGGGAGGGGTGGGGGTTAAAAGGATAGCAATTAGCCAAACTGGCCCAGGTACATATACCTATTCTGACCTTCAGAATGCAAATAAGATGAAATCCTGATCTTTCCCAGCTCAGGCGCATTTATAACATATTAATTTGGTAAATGCAATGTTCAGACTAATCAGCATATGTAGGCATCAAAAAGTGTAACAAAATAAGTTGAAAATATTGCTTTAGTGGAGATGCTCTGTAATGACCAAAGAGTTATTATGCTCCAGTTGACGTACATTTACATTTATTAGAAACCAAGCCATGAAGATGTCAGTCTTCCTTTTCTATGCTCAAGTGTAAAGACCAATGGACAATTCATAAACAATTCACAAAGCAGAAAACTATAACATGCATATTGCAGTTGTTCATGTCAAGAAATTGTACACACTTCAAGATCCTTAAATAAATTCAAGTTTGCCAAACACAGGAGAATTAGAATGCCACATCTCTCAATGATTTCAAACATAAAGCAGCATGAAAGTCGCAAAATATTCCTTTGAGGCAACAATACATTATTGGAAAATGGAAAGTAACTTGATACAAAAAGGTACACTTCATGGCATACACCTTTTCTCGTTTAAGATAATATCTGAATGGAAAAAACCTGCTGCGTCAAACTATGCTGGTTTTTCAAAATCTTATCCAAAAAAGCTTTGAGCAGCCAGTATAGCTATCGCACCTACAAACCTACACAAATGGAAATTATCTTAAAATAACTCAAAACAGTATACTGTAAAACAGAAGATCCTGATCTCTAAAGCAAGAAAGGGAGAAGGAGAATGCCGCCACAAGTGGAGGTAACCAGCACAAATAAATTTCCATATGAGAAAAAATATGCAAACCTGGCAATTCATATTCAGGTAATGATAAGAAAATGCTTATCTCAACCAAGAAATCAAGATTGCAATGAATATTAGATAAGTACCTTTATGTCCCTGCAAGACCTGGTATATTATGATTCTTAGTTTCTTAATACTACCTATTCCTGCACCTAGGTCTATCAATGTAAGAGTTTGATTACTATATGAAAAAGTCATCGAAAGAATATCATTCAGTCCCGAAGTGGATGCAACTTCCAGGTAGCCACTTAATTACATGAGTTGCCTGGAAATAGGATTAGAATACAGTATGGCACCTAACCAAGTTAAGAAAGGTAATATGATTAGTCATGGAATTTAAAGTGTAGCCAACCTGCTGTAACTTCAACTTCATATTAGATATATTTCTTTTAATAAAAAAATGAAAGATACAGATGGCAATCCAATCTGGTCGCCTACTCAGCACCTAATCCCACCTACATGGAGCTGGCAGTGGCACCTAGAAAGCCGATTAAGCCCAAAGCAGGGAATCCAGGGTCCACCTAGGCTGCTTTTTGCAACACTAGAAAAGACTAACTAGTTACTTAGCTCCAACTCAAGATCTTAAATGGCATTCATGGAAGTCAATGTTTTGGCCACAAAAATACTATGGAAACATAACTCAACCTTCAAGTCTTTTTACCCTCAGAAAGCAATTCTGTATGTATTTTATTCAATGGGATCAGTTAGAACTCTCTACTTTGGCAGTAATTCCATACTCTTAGAATTTTAGCACAGCTAGCAAAGACCAAAATGCATAAAAACAGGAAACATATTCAAAACTAATCCAGGAAAAAGGTTAGTTTGAACTTTTGGCATCAAAAGGCAAGACTTAAATATAGATTGTGCATCAATAAAACGTTTGTGATGATAATACAAGTCCAATCATAAAGAGAAACTCATCTTAAAAGACCTAATCTGTAATCAACGCCAAACGGACAGATCTCATGGGCAACTTATATCCCTGACCATTTCTTTTTATTGGGCAAATAGGTGACTCAAACCCATGACCTGTGGCTCATAGGTAGTGGAGCTCTAACCACTTGAGTTATACCACTTCGTCATATACTTGACCATTTAGTTTACAAATCCAATCTGCCATAATACAATAACTAAATTTCAACATTTATATTCCATTAGACAATCAAAAGAGCCACTCCAGCAACTGAAAAAGGGATAAGGATGTGTCCAAATTCTTATATATATAATTTACGCTTTCGAGCTCAGAATTCCTAGATGACAAAAAATATTTCGAAGGAGCCTTAACCTGCAAATCAATATCATAAGCTTCACTCCATTAACATTATCACCTATCATTGACATATTTCTTACCACACATCCAAATCCGAATAATAAACTGAGCGACATAGATCAGCATTCAGGAGCAAAATAGAGGCGGCCATGTAGTGTCCGTGTCTTCTTGATTTAGTTACAGAATAAACTTATCAACACTTTGTTTAGTCAACTATATCGTCTAATACCTGCCAAAAACTGCTGAAGCATACTTATATTATTGGCAACATTGTATTCTTCATTAGGCTCCCTACATAAACATCCTAAAGTATGGCAAAGTTAAGACATAATTTACTTAACCTATAACAGCGTTGGAAGCAAATAGGGTAAGATTCACGCGGGGCAGGATGAAGCAGCTTGGTGCATCTCAACTTCGAATAAAAAATGGTTTCACGACATAAATCTTATTTAAACACCAATATCATCACATTTTGAGAGCAAAAAACTACAATTATATGTAATATGTGGGACAAAATCACACCTCTATCCATTCTAAACGACAAAATCAACATTGACACGGAAAATAAGCATTCAAGTTAATTAGTCACAATAACTAGAACCCCATTTCTCAAAACAAAACACTCGAACTAAGCTTATAAATTAAAATCCATACCCCATGTTTTATTTCTGGTAGCCGCCACCGATTGCATTATCATCCTCGACAACTTTTGCAGTCAAGTACGGCCTGGGAAAATCACTCAGATCAAAGGTCTTCTCCTTGACCATCTTCTCCACATCGGCCTTCTTCAAAACGGTTCGTTTAATGGGGGGTCGATTGCGGCGTTGGTCTCGGGCGTAATACTTGATGTCGTAAACTGTTTCCGGGAGGGAGGTGGGCACGATGGCTTTAGCGGAAGCGGTGGCGGGGCAGAAGATGCGGTACTCCGTCGCCTTTGGGACGGCCGGAAGGTATTCTGGACTCGCGACGGGGCCCGTAATCTCCCATGGTTTCTTTATGTAGCGACGGAGGGTCTGCATTAGGGATTTTGCAGCGGAGGCCATTGCGAAATTGGGGATTTTCCTTCAATGTGTTTCTGAATTTTGTTTCAGCAGGGAGATTGGAGAAGAATGAATACAAATCAGAGTCGCTGTTTCTTCAACGCGATTTTAGTCTGCCAAGGCTTGATTCCAAACTCATAACGGAAAAGATTTATTGAGTGTTTTGAAACGAAATTGGAATCACAATGAATTTAATAGAAATAATATATATATATATATATATATATATATATATATATATATTAGTTATTATTAAGTTATTTGATTTATATATGTAAATGACTATTATTATTAAAAAAAATTGATTTTAATGAAAATTCTTAATAATTAAAATTATTATTAACTTTTTAATGTTAAAAAATATATTATATACTAATACTTAAAATATTATAGATAATTTTAATAATTAAAAAAAATTAAATTATCTATAGAATTTTAGAAAAGAATGACTTTCATTCATATTCCTCCCAAAATAGTGAGGAATGAATCTATTTCTTTCACTTCTTAATTTTAGAATTTAGGATATTAATCTCCAATTCCCCTCGACCATATTTTATATTTTTATTCTATTACTATTTCTTAATTCTAAAGTTCTCAACCTAGCATCCTCTAAGTGCAAGTCAATATTTCTCTTTGATTCGAAACATTTAATCTAAAGAGATATTTTCAAATATTAATATAAATTTTAAATTAAGCTTGATTTGTATTTATTGGACTTTAGAATTTAGATAACCAATTTGATTTATTAGGTTTTAAATGTATGCTCCCGGAGTGTTACTCCATTTTTATATATTACTTTTATATATATATATATATATATATATATATATATATATTATTGAAACAGATATATAAGATTAGAGTTTACGTAACTCTAGTTCATAATTTTTGAATATTTTTCTTCTGACAAAAATTTATATGAGACGATTCACAAACTATTACAAATTAACATTCATTCCTACTAAAGTTTTAAAGCTCCATGCTCAAATTGTATTATGTCTCACCGTGAGACGGTTTCACACAAGATGTACTCTTTCTTCTTGTTCTTATTTAGATATCTAAAATAAAGCGCATAAATTAAATGTAAAAAAAATGATAAAAAATATTGATGTACGATTTTAATGATAATATTTAATTTATAAATATATAAAAATCATACTAAAAATAAAAAATTAATATGCAAATACTATTTCGCATAATTCGATTACTTCAAATGCTAACCAAATCGTAAATCGAAATATTCTGATACTAAAAATCAAATCACTTTTTTAATAAAATTAACCCGATATTTCGAACATCTAAAAAGTTAAATCAGAATTGTAATAAAAATAACCCGATTTCATCCGTTAGGAAAAAAAAATCTTATGGCAAAGTCTACTATAAATAAGGGTTATTAGTGAAACTTGATCTATTTATTAAAAAGTATCAGTTGTAATAACTGAAAGGTATTACCTACATGATTGAATGGTATCAGTTGTGATAACTGAAGAGTTATATATCAGTCATGATAACTGAAAAGTATGACTTATATAGTTATATTATAATATGATAACATTATAAAGAATATTAATAATGATAAATAAACGGTATGACATATATTAATAAATAATTTTAATTAGAATAATTGAAAAGTAAGCTGTAACTATTTTTAATGTTGTTCAAGTTTAAACTTGTTTTACACTTTTTCTTTTTTAATGCTCACCCGAGCGTGGTTTAATGGTTGATTAAGTGTCAATAAGATTAAAATTTGTAAAAAGAAGGTTTGTGTTAGCTGGGTATATACTGGAAACTCTGTTCGCTCTCTCACGATCAAATCCCTATTTTTTCCTCGTGGGCAAATTCTCTCTCTCTCTCTCTCCACTTAAATCTCTCACTCATTGTTCCTCACTCTCTCTCTCTCTCCATATCCGAACTAAGTTCAATTAATCAGGTACTCATTGACATTTTAATTAACTGGATCATGTCGATGTCACTCGACGTTTTTTGTTTCTTTCCTCCTGAACCGTGATCAGTTATGCGTGAAGTTATTCTTCTTCCCGTCTTTCAAGTGATGGGAAATGTGTGCTTATATTCAATTTGCTGATTGATTTCTACATTCACAGTGCGTTTTGATTCCAGGGTTTTGTTCTTGAATCGTATCACACTCAGATCTGCTGGTGGAATTTGTGAAAACTGATAATTGGTTAGTTTTCGATATTCGATTTTGAGTATTATGCGAACCTTACTGCATAGTAAACTCGCATTTTGGGAAACATGGTCGGGGTTTATGGATTGATGCAGATATAAGTGGTTAGGGTTTCTACTAAATTTTTTGATCCATTTAATTGTTTAGTTTTTAAAGATGATTGTATTTTGTGCTTTGGTTTTGGTTAGTGTTAGTACCGCTCATCGGTGCAAAAGTTATGGATAATCTATATTCGAGGGGATTTGGGTTTATGGCTGTTTTGGAGGGTATTAAAGTTGTTTTTGCTTTTGCCTTTTCTTTTATTGACCATTTGATTTCACATATTGCCTCTGCCCTCTGGTTACACTACCCACACACACATTTCTTTTTCTGTTTTTTTTCCTTTCATTGTTACAAACCACCAAGTCTTAGGGCTTGAAAGACTTGCATACTTTATTGTCATTATCTATGATTATCCAATGTTAGGGTGGGCGTACCTTTTGGTGCACAAGTTTGAAACATTATAAGAATTTAGGCACAATGTGAAATAATCTGGTTAAAAATTAAGGTTCCGTTATCCAATTGAAGAGGCGGAAAGTTAGGTTCAAATATCTATGTTATTTAAAAGAATTTCTCACATAGGAACCTAGCTTTGTGGACATGGTTCCACTTAAGTTTCTGTGAGCTTCCTCTTCCATTTTCAGGCTATGCTAGAATGATGGTCCAGTACACAAATAGTGTCATTGAAGTTGGTTGGTGAGGTAACCTTTTATGCATACCTATAGAGTATTCATTGTACTAGGAAGTGTTAGGGAATTGTAACTTTATTTTTACTAGGTATGAAATATCTGAAAACCTTGCACTATAGGAACAGGACGTGTATGCTAAAATGTCATTAGACATTTGAATGGTTATAGGTCATATGCTTCTGACTTTTCAGTGGTTAAATAATAAATTGATTAATATGTAGTTTATTTCTTAGGAAATGGATCCTCTACATTTCTTTGGTGTAAATTTTCTTGTAAATTTTGGAGAAAGATAGACACATGATAAAATAATGAGTGAAATACAAAAAAGTAGGACCCACCTATTATTTTATCATATGTCTTAAGGGTTTAATTTCCTGACGGACCCTAAAATCTTAACCATAGATTGTGATTTATCGCCAGTGTCATTCATTCATTCATTTTCATATATCATTACTATCTCAATACCTGGAAAAGGTAAAGGCAGCATATTAAAAGTTGATTTTAAATTTTTAAATGGGAAATAGTATTAATGTCAAGTGAATGCGGCGGATTGGTGTCTAGTCAGTGCTTAGCTGTCAAATGCTGTACTGAAAGATTCCGTGACTTGTGTTCAATACGCTCCCTCTCCTCTCCTGCTCTATATATACACTCCGTTGCTCGCTCATTGTTCATCACTCACTCCCTCTGTCTCGCCCTCCTTCAACCTCTCTCTCTACCCATTTTCAAACAAAGTTTCATTAATCAGGTAGCGTAGCATTTACTTAATCAGATGGTTTTTGGGTCACTTTTGTTTGTTTTTTCTATTTCCTTTTTCAATTTATGAGTGGTATTAGTGATAGTTTTTCCTAAATCTTGTATGTGATTGAAAATTGCGTGAATCGGTTGATTAGCTGATTGATTTCTGAATTCACCCACCCTTTTCCATTCCCTTTTTTTGTTCTTTAATCCTGACGCTATTAGATTTGTTGTTGAAATCAGTATAAAACTGGTAAGTGATCGATTTTCTTTGGTTTGGTTTTTTGCGTGAATGTTATTGCATAAGTCACATTTTTGAAAACTTTGTCTAGGTTTAGAGTGAACAAAAAAAGATTAACCAATTAATGATTGTAGTAAATTGTTGATTGTTTATAATTAATTAATTATTAATATTTTTTCTTGTCTAATTTTTTATTTCTTACTCTGTGTCTGGGTTTTGTTTATTAGTTGAAAACCTAACCTTTTATATTGTTTATATGTAATGATAACACTAATAAATGATAATCTATACTTATCCAGATTTGGAATTATCTTTGTACTGGAGGGTATAACTATTAGGGCCTTTTTGCTTGTGACTTATTGTTTCTGTTGACCTTTTAATTATACAAATTACCTTTTGGCTAACATTGCGTGTATGTGTTAATTTTTTTTTGGCTTCTTATTCCAATTAATGGCTGTAAGATTTTTTAAATCTTAGATCAAAAACAAGGTGATGATAGTTGCTATTTAACTTACAAGTAAGAAAATATAAGTGACTGGCCCCGAGCCAGTCAACTCATGGTAAAGTAATACGCTAAACAATTATGCACCAGAATGCAGATAGTTCTGTTGTGCTGTTTTCTATTTTCCACAATGTATGAGTGCAAGTGGGATCACGTTCTAACATTGAGTTCATTAGCTTCTGGCAGGAATGGCCGCGCAAACTGCAAGTCCTGCGCCTGCTCCAAGTGCTCAAGTGGTTGGAAATGCATTCGTTGAGCAGTATTACCATATTCTCCATCACTCTCCTGAATTGGTTTACCGATTTTACCAGGAGACCAGTTTGTTGAGTCGCCCGGGTCCTAATGGCCTCATGACAACTGTGACAACTATGAAGGTAGTTTCCTATAACCGATAGATTGTTGATTTTATCCCTGAATGTGATTCTTTTCATTTTTAAGTTGGGTTTGATTTGCTTTCCTTGTCACCCCACCCCCAACCTACACTTTTATTCTTCCCTCTTTGGTTGTGGATTTTCTGGGAATTATTGGACATTGGGCAATGCTTTTTCAAATGTCATCCAGTTTTATAGAGCTTCACATGTTTGCAGCTCTTGTGCTTTTGGTAAAATGAATTCCCATGATAATACATTCTGCTATGACTACCTGTGTCTGCATTACTCTTGTCATATTTTGCTTGCTCTGTTTGTGAAAATATTGTCCTTTTGGTTGTGGCACATCTGTTATGCAGTAGGAGTCACTAGTCAGTTTCTGGCAGAATGTCTGGATGGGATAATTTACTTGAGTAATAAAATGGTCAAAATCCGATCATGCTTACCTGATAATGATTTCCGAAAATTTGGTAAAAAAAGCCTGTCTGTCTAATTATATTGTGTACTTCATCACAACTCATCTCTGCAAATGCTATTATCCTGAAATAATTTTGGTTTATGGGATGTCATCGTGGAGTTGTAGTTCCTATGCCATGTCTCCTAGAAAAGTAAAAAAAAAAAAAAAAAGAAAACTCAATGGAACAATATTTTGCAGGAAAAATGCATACCGTGTTTTTTCTCATGCAATGTAGAGTATGTTCTAATTATATTGTGTACTTCAGGATAGTTCTTAATTGAATTGAATTTGAGGCAAAATGATGACTGTTCATGCAAGATCTTTATCACAACTCATCTCTGCAAATGCTGTTATCCTGAAATAATTTTGTTTTATGGGATGTCATCGTGGAGTTGTAGTTGCTATGTCATCTCTCCTAGAAAAGTACTCCCTCTGTCCCATAAAACCTTTTCACACTTTCTTTTTCCGTCTGTCCCACTATAAGTTTCACACCCTTAAAATGGAAAACCCTTTATAAACTTCACCCTCACAGTTTCCACTAATTACACAAATTGCATTACTTTTTGACTCATACATACACATAACCCAGTAATTTTTTTTACTTTATATATAAAATATTACAAAATTACCCCTCAAAACCTCAATCATTACTCTTCTTAAAGTGTGCGCCCTCCTACATGTAAAAATTTTTTCGGGACGGAAGGAGTAAAAGAAAACTCAATGTAACAATATTTTGCAGGAAAAATGCATACTGTGTTTTTCTCCTGCGATGTAGAGTATGTTCTATAGCTGGTAGTGATGAAAAGAATAAATGGATGGGACTTTTCAAATGGGAGTGAGATCAAAACTTAAAAGGAATATTGATTGCTGAAAATAATATATTGATTATTGATGGTCACAGTATTAAAAAAACAAACATAATAACTTTGAATATCTTGATGTATGGGTTTCTTCCTCTTCTTTTTTTGACAATAAGATTGTAACAGAGGTTTTTCTTTGTTTTCATGTTGCACCAGAGTATAAATGAGAGAATATGTTCCTTGGACTACAAGAACTACAAGGCAGAGATAAAGACTGCTGATGCACAAGATTCACATAAGGATGGAGTGATTGTTCTAGTAACTGGCTGCTTGACCGGAAAAGATAATAAACGCAAGAAATTTTCACAGACCTTTTTTCTTGCTCCTCAAGACAAAGGGTACTATGTTTTGAATGATGTTTTTAGGTATGTGGAAGAGAATGAACCCGATACCAGTGGGAATTTGGTTATTGGAGTTCTTGAGATACCGTCTAGTTCTGTGGACCCAAACCCAGGTTTGCTTTATCACTGCCTTCTGTTTTTCCATCATAAATTTTAACTCATTTCTTTTAGCCTTTTAATCATCTTCATATTGTATCCAGAGCCCGTTCAGGTGGTTGATTCCCCCCCTGCAAACCATGGACCTTCCGAAGTGGAGGAAGTTGAGATTGTTGATGAGGAAACCGATGGCCAAGTGATTGATGAGGGACAGGCTAGTAATGATGCAGATAGCTTAGTAGAATCTGATCCTCATATAAATGAGAATCATGTATCCGCAGTTGCAGAATCAGCTTCATCACCCCAGGAGGACACACCAAAGAAATCATATGCATCAATTGTCAGTTCGCAGACGAAGAAGGGCCCAACCAAAATCTATGTTCCTGCTAACACAGCAAAAGTAGTTCCAAAAACTGAGAAACAACCAATCAAATCATCTGCAGAGGTGCCAGGCTCGGAATCTTCAGCCCCTACTGAACCCGATAATGCGCCAGACAGTAAAGATCCTCAGGATGAAGGTATTTTGGCTGCTATATGCCATATTATGTGAACTAAGCACCAGAAACTTTGATATATATGACCTTGGATTAATGAATAAGCAAAAACCTTCACCTAGATGTGATGAGAATGATGCAAACATAAAACTAATTCTAGTGTACAAGAGACGTGAGAAGAAAGCTCGGGAATGATCAATTAAATTGTTTAATTTGTTGCCTTGTTTATTTTTAGTTATTGGATTCCTTTTGCTTCTACGTATTAGTTAAGCCCATGGGCTTTAGGGTATCAGTATTTTTAAATTGTTGAAACACAGTTTTGGGATTTTTATGCAGAAATTATTTTGAATTTATCTCTTTACAGCGTAGTTGCTGATTGCTAGGGCAATCCAAGTGTTTTATCTTGGGTTTCTAGAATTAATTGTTACCAGGTACCATCATAGAATTGTTGGAGCTCTTCTTTTTGCAAATCTCTAATTTGTTACTCATCTCTACAGTTGAAGGCCACTCTATATATGTGCGCAATCTGCCTCTAAATCTTACAGTTTCTCAGCTGGAAGCAGAATTTCAGAAATTCGGAACTATTAAGCCAAATGGGGTTCAAGTTAGAAGTAACAAGGTTGGCTTCAACACGGTTTGTTTTACTGTATCTTCCAACTTGAATATTGTGTTGTTCTTCACACCATATTTCCTTTCTTTCAGCAACAAGGATTTTGTTTCGGCTTTGTTGAATTTATAGAGATCAGCTCTATGCAAAGTGCTATCAAGGTATGAGCTCTTCAGATTCTTCTCACTTTTCTTGTTTGGCCTGGCTATCAAATTTGCATACATGGTCAAGATTATGTGCATTGAATAGCCACCTTAACCTTTCTTTAGAACAAAAGTTGGCAGTTTGAGGTATTGCTCCTCCTCTATGTTACCCTTTTCTCTAGTAAAAGTTTAGTTTTTCATTGAAAATACACTGGCGTTGTTGAAACTTCTTGATCCGACATAGTAGATGTGAAATCAGTATCACCAAAAGATCTCTATATAGTATTGGAGCTGGAGAAGAATTAGGAGGGGAAACGGGAATGCAAATTATGTTTTGATATATCTCCTCTTCCGCATTGTTGTAATCTTGCTCTCAATTCCAGGCTTCTCCCATAACCATCGGTGATCATCAAGTTACAGTGGAGATTAAAAGGACAACAACTCGAGGTGAGTGGAAGCCAGGCATTAAATTTTATCTTCTCTATTCCAAGTCTAGAAATATATAGACTTTAGTAGTACATAGTGGCAACCATCACCAGTGTGGTAACCACCACACATTCACATGCATCCATGTGGGTATGTGTAAAATGTGTGGTGGGTACCCACACTGCAATGCATTGAGTGTAGGGATGCATTATCCCTTATAATTCCTTGCGTATTTGAAGCTCGTTTCTTGGAGACTCGATCTTATTATGGAGATGTTGTTTCTGAACAGTTGGGAGCGGGAGGGGTCGGTTCGGTTCTTCACGGGGAGGGTTCCGCAATGAGGGGTTCAGAGGTCGTGGTGGTAACTTCAATGGTGGGCGGACGTATGTTAGAAGTGACAGCTTCCGGGGGCGTGGGAACTATAGTGGTGGTCGTGGTGGAGAAGGCTATCACCAGCAAGGTAGAGGGAGGGGGGGTCGTCGTCCTAGCCCCACTCAGAATTCTGCTACGACTTAGGACGGGGATATTGAGAATGCTGGCGGCCAATTTTGATCACCTGGAAAAAAGCAAAATGTCAAGTCATATCGACCCTTCAAGGTTTGTTCCTTTTTTGTTCTCCATCAAATTGGGTTGCCTCAACGAAATGGCATCTAGTTTAGTCCCAGTTAATTTTTTCTTTTAAATATCAGCATTTTGTTTAGGGCGGAGCGTAGTCCGAATGTAGGTTTTGAATTTGAACTACACAACATTTTATCTAATGGAGAAAATGGAAGTCATTTTGAAATGTCTGTTCCTTTTTTTATATTCAATTCCAAGTATATAGCATAATCATTCCCTCGGTTCTTTATTGTGTGTAAATATGATTTATGGTATTTATATTATGTAATTCTAAAATGATACTCCTCTTTCGTCTCATAAAACTTTTCACTTTCTTTTTTCGATCGTCCCACTATAAGTTTCATACCCTTAAAATGAAAAATCCTTTATAAATTTTACCCTCACAATTTCTACTAATTTACATAAAATGTCATTATTTTTTATTTATATGTACACACAATACATAAAAATTTACAAAATTACTATTTAAAATTTTAATCATTACTTTTTTTTTAAAGTTTGTGCACCCCATCTATAAAAGTTTCTGGGACGTAAAATTGATAATTATGTTTAGTCATTATTGTTTTTTGTGATGTTGAAGAAAATATCCTGTTTGGTTAAAATAATTAGGGCAGATGGCACATCATCAATCTACCGATCTTTATTTCATTCCCCAAATCTTCATTTCTACGTAAAAGTTTAATTCTGTGACTTTAGATGTTGAAAATGATTTGGGTTAATGGAGTCCATGCTATGATTGTAACAAAAAAAAAAAAAAAAAAAAAAATCATTTAAGATAATCCAATTCATATGAAACCGACCTCCTCTCCTCAACTTGTTTCCCTTGTCGGGCTGAATTTTGCAAATACAATGTATTTTGATTGAAAAGCGACAAGACAATAATATTATCAATTTATATATATACGGAATGTTGTCAATTTTTTTTTTTTTTGTTGTCAAATATTGAAATATCAATTTCTTGGGTTGTATCGGTGAAGGGATGGAAATGAGATGAGTAGTGGATGGGGGGTTTTCGCGGCTTTGCCTATTTCCTTCTTATAAAAAGAAAATGGAATATTACGGGGTTTTCTAAAATTAGTCACAAAATATATTATTTTTAACTCATTATACTAATGATGATTTGAACCATCTAACAAAATCAACAATTCAAAATCAACGAAAAACAACAATAAAAAGAAATTAAGTGATCTCTGATTTCTATCTTGATCGCCGATTAGGAAACCTGTAAGGATTTAAACAGAGCAAAGAATTGAAAGTTAATGAAATAACATTGACAAGGTATTAGATGAAGGATTATTCGTCATTTTCATTAATTTGAGACAATCCTTCAGTGATTGTTGAGGTGTTTGTGAGATATTTCAATTGGTTATTGAATTTGCATTTAGTATATTTAATTTCAACTCCTAATTTCGATACACTACACGCTAATCACCAAACCTTAAACGAGATTTTTATTTTAGAAATTAAATTATAAAACAGGGTGGAACGTGTGAAAGAGATGATACTCATTTTAAAAATTAAATTATAAAATTACGTTATAGAAGTGCAATTGACGACATAAAACGATGACTAATGCGACGCTTAGTACAGCAGGTAGTAGGTCATCAATTCTAAACCATTAGATCTAATGACTCATAAAAACTGACTAATAATAGTCAGGGCGACACCCTGACTGACCTAAAAAAGCTCCTACTTACAGACTCAAATTCTTCACATTGGGCAGGGCAGGACAGTTTGACCCGTCACGGGTCACGGGATGAAACACTTCTTTCTCATCCTTTGAACGGGTAGGATAGTTTGACCCGTTATGGGTCACGGGATGAAGCGGTTCGACACATTATATTTTTTTTATTATTATTGCAATAACACATAATATTATTTTTTTAATATTTAATATTAATCTAAAATTCCAATTTCAAATAATTGAATAAATTATATTAGAAATACGTTTATAAATTTATTTTCATCTTTTAAGAGTATTGATATCAATAAAAAAAATTAGTTGAAATATCATATCGTATATTATATTTTTTCAAGATAATATTTATTGATTAAATAAACTTACTAGTAATAAATTTGAAAAATATAGTACAGTGTATATTTATTTGTATATATCATATATATTAAATATAAACAAAAATTAATAATATAAACTTGGTGATGGTACATGGTAGAAGCATTATCCAGATTTGTCCCCATTTAGGTCACGTGCCTCAACAATTCAAACAGTGTTCATGGTGGGTTTGTTATGGGTCGGATCGGATCACATTATCATCCTAGACAATCATGAATTTTTTGACCAAGAATCTTTAATCCTAAGAAAATATCTATAATAAGAAAAATGTTGAAAATTGAATATGGAAGAATGCTAAAATGTAAAAACGATATAACATGTCTCTAAATTGAGGGATGCATTTAACATAGTAATTCTTAAAATGAATCATCTATTTAGGGATGCGGTAGTATAAGTTTCTGAAAATTGAGATAATATCATGTATTCATGTGTGTGATACAGGTTGTAAGACAAATTTAAATTAAGTTAATTTCACTCATATATTCATTTACGTATTAATTATCCCAATTTTTTATTTATAATTATTTAATTATGATTGTTTTAAATCATTAATTTATAAGATTTCATCTCTAATGCGTGCAAAAAGATCACACCAATATTGATGAGTGTGATTGGATTGGATCACCTGTCTAGTGTTCTTGTTCAACAGCTGCAGTTCAAGAGCAATTTAGAAAAAAGACACCGAGGAAATTTTTGCTATGAGTCATTCGACGCTCAAATCAGAATGTCAAATGGGTAGAAAATTCATTCAAATAAACCATCAAACAAGTCACACTTTTATAAACACTCTTTTTATATTCGAAAGTCCAGCTCAAAATCAGCTTTTATATATCTTCTCTTTTTCTTTATGTCACACCAAACACATCCTAATCACACACACATAATTTAAAATATATATATATATATATATATATATATATATATATATATATATATATATATATATATATATATATATATATATGGCCGCGTAGAGCGGATAAATTAGTCTTGCATATGAAAGGCGCGTGACGTAATAATAATTAATAATGTGTCCATCCGAATCTTCGATTCAATAAAATCGTGTCATATTTAGTGTTTTATTTCATACTAGTTTTTGTCTCTGAGTGTGCTTTGCATGGTGGTTAATATTATTTACTGAGTGTTAATCAATATTTTTTTTATGGAAATGCATATAATATAATATGTTGATAATGTGTATAAATAATTGATATAAATAAGATATTAAATTTGTTTACATTAAATCGATTACAATGCAATATTTTTTAATAAATATACATTTATCAATAGAAATTGATTCAAAAAATTACATTATTTTACACATTTCTAATCTATACTAAACACTAATACTAACTTTGATCCAAATTTAGGTCATTCCTGTAAAAAAAATCAGAAAAAAATATATCAGCTTGCAAACATGAAATTGAAGAACCTAAATTCTCCCACCTCTCGCACCGGAAGACATTTTCATGGTCACCGTAAAGTTATCAGGTTCAAAGGATAGACTCATATAATATGTTGATAATGCGTACCAAATAATTTAGAGTTAGGTTGCGTAGATCAATGGTGGATGATAAAGAAAACATTATATAGAGATGAAATTGCACCAATCAATCAATTAATTGCAACAATCAAGGAATTAGTTGATTGATTAATGAAATCCATAAATAATTTTCTTTATTAAATTAGATGGTTATTAAAATTCTAATAAAAAACTTTCTAAATTATTATATGATGATAGCCTTAATAAGATTGATAGCATTAATAAGAGTGACAGATAATAAGGGATTACTTGTGTATTATTTTATATATATATATATGATGATAGCATTAATTTAATTGATAACATTAATAAGAGTGACAGTTATTATATGATGATAGCATTATATAATAAGATTGATAGCATTTAATTAATTATATTATATTACAATTATATTTATATAAAAAAAAACTTCCTGAATTACAATGTAGATATATGATCAAATCAATACATTACGATCAACGGTCTTAAATATTTTCCTCCAATTCTCAACATGGAAACCAATTGATGTATTATATATTTATAAATTTTATATTATAGAGAAATGATACATGATATATGTTAAAAAATAAAAATTATAATTTTAAATTTATATATTAAAAAAATAATATACATATTAAAATATAAAAGTGGCACACAAGAATTGATCGGTTATCCGATGATATTGGTTTGTTAGTCTACACGTCGCCTTCAGCAAGTTGCATGGTCCATAGCTGTATACCCCCACAACAACAGGACACGTGTATCAACCAACAAACACCTCCACGTTTCGACTCAACAAAAGTGCAACTTGGAAATCTTCCTGGCCCTACCCGGATTTCCTACTTAGATTTTTTTTTTTCATTTTAGGCCTTTCCTTTTCCTAATATTAATTATTCGGGTCATTTACAATAAAGTAGAAAGAGGTAAGTCTTATTATAACTAGGGATAAAAAATTTGTACAGAAACACAATAATTTGCATTTTAACACCTGTTTGTAATTTTCTCTAATTATCCACATACTTGAATACTCGCCCTATGTTACTATAAGCTAATTATAATTTAAACATGTGTTGCAATATATTTTACAATTTATACTTTATAATTATATTTATTAACAAATTGCAACAATGTAAAATTGATAGATTGATACTTTAACTCAATTTTTTTCTGCCCAAATTAGGGATCTGTCATTTGTTCAAAATTAAACATTTAGTGTAAAAAAATTATTAAATCTAAAAACAAAAAAATTGTAATTTATTACAAATATAGTATATGATTATAAAATATGATATATTACAAATTGCAATTATAATTAATCATAATATATATATATATATATATATATATATATATGTGTGTGTGTGTGTGTATCAATGTGCAAAGTAGAGATTGATGAGATCTTAATATCTATTATCAGATAAATAAAATAAAAAAAAATATGTATACGTGTTTAATTCACTAAAAAATTAAGATTATGTATTAATTTATACCTAAAATATTTTTTTTTTTGACGGGATAACTAAAATAGATTATATGAATTTTGCATAAAATAGTTTCTCTAATATATTTTTTTTTTTGTTCGGTAATAGTTTCTCTAATATTAATAAAAATAAATGTGAGACCTATTTTTAATAAGAGTAAGTTTCTTATGCACCGTGAATTTAGGTGGATTTTTAAATAATATTTAACTATTTTCATTGAATACTAATAATTGGTCTGATACATATATGACTGTGGCTTTTAAGTTTTAATATATAATATACTAATATACTGATTTCATTAATTATTTGCATGGACGGAGATTAAAAAAATGAAAGAAAATCAATTCTGATTTTTATGAATTTTTAATAATTATTTAGTAATTTGTAAGTATAATTTTAAATATTAAAATTACAATTATTATCCAGTGACAAAAATTATGTGAACTAAAAGCATAAAACACAAAAGATGCTTATGTATATGCATGTACTTATACAGTGTCATTTTTTTTTATGTTTTGAGTGGAGGATCTAAATTTATATAAAAGCATATTGAATATTAATATAAAATGTAGTAAAATTATTAATTTTGGTTACGTTCTTTAAAATATATTTTTGGCCATCACTGATTATTAATATTTTATTATTTTTATATTGTTGATTATTTATATTTTATTATGATATTCACACACATGTACTCTTCCTATAGGGCACTCTTGTCTGAGACCGCCTCATGTATGAAACGAACATGAGATGGAGTCACATTTTTCATAAATTTTTATCACTTTTTCATAAATTGTTACCACTTTTCAATTTATAATTTGAATCACTTTTTTAAAAAGTGATAACAATTTATTAAAAAGTGACTTGGTCTGACCGTCTCATACAAATTTTTGCCCTTCCTATAAGACTACATACAAGTGGCAGCCATGCAAGGGAGAGGACTTTCGGGAGATACGAATCCAGCAACAACCCCTGCAATATTTTAACAAATAATTGTCATCACACGGAATTGTTCCGTATTTTCCCAACACGTAAAATAATCAACCGCAAGTATACGGTGTCTATCCTAGTGCGGTAAGTACGAGTCGATCCCACAGGGAAGGATTAGTGTAAAAGCGATGTGCGTTGGCCCGATTCTATCTAGACACGAACGATTCTAGAATCTAAGACTAAATCTAAATGCTATCTAAAATTGCCACTAAGAAAGCAAATAAAAATAGCCCAACCCAACAACAAGCTAAAACAAATAAACAATAAATGAAAAGGTGGTCCTAGGGAGTTGCTACACCTAAATATCCATCTATGGTAGAACACTAAATTCAAATGGTATTAGTGATGATTTTGTAAGGTGGGTCACTAAGCAAGAGTTAGAATGATTCATTAAATCCAATCAACTCAAAGGAAAATTAAACTAGCATGCATCTCTACCCTACTAGCATAATCAACCCAATAAACCCCTAAGACCCTCAATACCTTCCCACTAATTAATCCTTTCTCAAGCGACAATTAATGAGTTAGGTGTCCAAGGTCAATTGTTGGATCCAATTTCTCAATTAAACCCAATCAATAATAAGTAAAACACACAATCATGGCCAATAAAAGCATGCTTATAATAAATGATAATTTGAACACATAAACAACAATCACCAACAAATACCAAATAAAAGAAGAATTAAACCATAGATATCAATTTAGGATTCACAATCCCTAGAACCAAAATAGTTCTAGGAAAATTCCTACATAATCAAACTATTACAAAATTAAAGGATGAAAACTGAAATAAAAGAAGAGAAAAGGGAAGCTTAGTCTCTTGGGGATGAAATGCTATGCAGATCCAAGCTCAAAACATGATTTCTTGCTCCAAAGTGGTGGAACTTGAGGAAAAAGAAACCAAAAACCTCCAAGTGTGTGTGAGTGTGTGTGGGAATGGGTCTCCTCCCAAAAATCCGAATTCGGGGTATATATATAGGGGGGATTAGGTTAAGTTTTAAAATATTGCAAATAGATCCCTGAATTTCTGATTTTTCACAGCTTTTTTCCGCGATCAGACCCAACTCGGTCCGAGTTGCATGTCATCCGAGTCGAGTTGGTGTTCACTCGAGTCGAGTTGATGTTCATCCGAGTCGAGTTGATGTTCACGCTTAAAAAGCTTCTGTTCCCAATATCTTGCCTCGACTCGGTTGCATTTGCTGCCTCGGTCCGAGTTGAGTCCCGTCCGAGTCGAGTTGGAATTCATCCGAGTCGAGTTGGCTTTCGAGCTTGACCTTTCAGACTTCGATCTTTCATAACTTGGGCTCACGAACTCCGATTTGAGTGATTCTTTTTGCTACGCGACCCTCTCTTCAGTGTCTTTTTAATTCTTCACTTGGATCTTGGATTCACTGAGAGATGAGTATGGAGTGGGCTCGTTTCTTGGACCATCAACTCATATCGAACTCAATTTTGGTGAAAGGCTTATTCTTTGCGTGAAATACGATCAAAAGCCTACAAAACAAGCATAATACCTTCCACAACCTTTAAGCTCATAATTATACTTATTAAGGTGATATTGCTCATAAAATAGATAAAAAAAATGCAATTAAACCACCGTAAAACCATGCAAAAATCACCCGAATCAGGAATCAAACCCGAGATGTCGGAGTGTATGTGTTCCAATCACCTTGACTACTTACCATCCGTTTATACCGGGAGGCAACAAAAAGTCGAGTTTGATAGCGACCACTAATTATGGCTCAACAGGCCTAGTTAATAGATGGACTTTAATAATAATAATAATAATAATAATAATAATAATAATAATAATAATAATAATAGTATATAAATAATACTCCCTCTATCTTATACTTATTGTGACGTTTGCTAAATAGATTTGTTCCGTACTCGTTGTATCATTTTTTTAAATGATAATAATTTTTTTTTTATTTTTATTTATTCCCTCAAATACTACAATATTACACCATATGCTATTATTTTTTTCGCATTAACCCAATTTAATATTATTAAATAACTTTTTTATTAAAGTTAAAAAGATTGTGATACCTTCATAAAAAATAACTTATATTATTAAATAATTCTTACATTAAAACTTGTGTAAAATAATAAATGTCTTATTACGAGAATGAGGGAGTAATTATTATCATTACTGCACATGATCTTTTTTATATTTAAACTACAAACATTTCGACTTGGTGAAGTACCAAATAATTTTAGTTTGCAAATTAACGGAGCGTGAGCTCATGGTATTACTATTAATCACGTGGGCTAAACAAAATAATTTAATTATTCATATATCGATTCAAAACATACATTTTATTATTACAATCAAATGCAATAGTACCATATCAGAATTATACTATTTTAGGCGGTGAATGCTCTAATTGAAATTGAGGTGGAGCCCCTATAATTTGAAGCAACTTGGTATATTTAATCAAGATAATGGTACATTATATTATCTTCAACAAACATAACCTAGCAAGTGGGTCGTGTTAACATCGTCGGGGTGGGGTGGGGTGGGGGTAGGGTGGTAGGTTTTGTGTATTTTTGAAAGTCAAGTATGTTTTGGATGCCATATGCATTAAACTAAGGTCACTAGGTGAGCAACTTGCATGAAATTACTTTTTTCTTTGGTTTTGAGAACTAAATTTTAGTTCAATCTAATAATATATGGTCGGTCGGTCATTGGTTTCAGATCAGATCTATATTTTAATTCATATTTTATGTCATGTTGCAATATTACCAAATATATTTAAAAGTTTAATTGATATTTAGAATTTAGGTAAATTTAATTAAACCATTCGGTGCAAATATATATATGAGAAAAATTATCAAACTTCTAATTGTATTTATTGATATTTCACTTCTTTTAATATTTTTATTTGTCGGATTCGGATTAAGGAATTATGCAAAATAATGGCATGAAAAACATCGATTAGCACATGATTTTTACGTGAAAAACCAAACAGGCTGAACCATGAACTTTTCAGATCAATCCAAACAAAATTTGAGTCGTGCATTCTTCTAAAAATGATTATATCTAGAATTGAGCATTTAGTTGTCCGATTATTATTTTTAACTATACTAACAATACCATATTATATAGTATTAATACTATACTTAAATAAAATAAAATGAAAGAGTTATAAATCACATTAAATATTTCAGAATGCTGACGGATCAAAATTAGAATAATGTTGCCAAATCAAATCCATCCACTTGACAATACATAATGGAGCTAGTAATATGCTTACTCACATAAAAATTTTCACACATTTTTCTTTTCTTGTTCGTATATAGTTTCACACCCTTAAAATGGAAAACTCTTTATAAACTTCATTCTCACAATTTTCACTAATTTATACAAATGTCATTATTTTTTACTCTCACATACATATAACTCAATAATTTTTTTTTTTTACTTTATACATAAAAGTTTACAAACTTAATCATTACTCTTTTTTCTTAAAGTGTATGCCCACCTACATATGAAAGTTTTTCTGAGGCAGAATGAGTAGTACTATGTGAATCCCATCAAAAGATGCTCTATTATAAAATGTCTATATTAAATAAATTCTTGAAAATGTGATTTAATATTTATTTTGTGACAGTTCGTCCTCTAATCAGTTTTGTGGGAATTATAGAAATTTCTATGACACATGTTTTCGCATCACAAAATTATACAGAGTATATTATTTTATAAATAAATTTTATCGTGCAATTTAAAATAATACATAAAGGATAAAAGATGTTTGGTTGGCAGATTTATGGATGGGAATGAAAATAGAATAATAAAATATGTTTGGTTTAATGATATCATTTTTTAAATCATACTTTCATATCCAAAAACTTAGGAATAAGTCTGATAATTCCCTACCAAAAAATCATTATAATATTTTACTTTTTTCATTTTTAATAAAATAAATATATAGAGAATCATTTATTAACATAAACCAAACATTCATTCTCATTTCTCCCATTATATATTACTATCATTCTCATTACTATTTCTTACTCATATACAAAGTACTCTTTTAGTTATTTTTATTATATGCTACTCCCTCCATCCCGAAACTATCTTTACACTTTCTATTTTGGTTCGTCCCATAACTATCTTCACACCCCAAATTAAGAAATGACACTTAATATCAATACACTCACAATATCAATTTTATTTAAAAAATGTCACTCATACTTTATTTTACTTTATTCTCTCTCTTACACTTTAACTCATACAACCACCCAAAATATCTTTATACTTTACTCTCTCTTCTATATTAATTTAAGTTTTTTAATATGCGTGCCTCTTCACATATAAAGATAGTTGTGAGACGGAGGGAGTATTATATATTATCAAACTAATACATTTTAATAAAATAATTAATATTATTAAAAAGTTACATATAAAATTTAAATAAATTTTAGAGTAAAATTCATTCACGTTATATTTCGTGAAGGAATTATATTAGGACCCAATTTTTATTTTTTTCTCAATTTAAGATTTAAATTTTCTCCTTTTGTCTCAATTCAAGACCCAATCAATTTATCACTATTTCAATTTTTTTTATAAAATACTCAAAATATAATAACTTTTTTCTAATCAATTTTTTAAATATAATATATTATATTAAAAAAATTTAATTTTTAATTTTTATAATTTTTGCATTAGATTTATTTAAAAATAAAATTTAAAGTAAAATTCAAAATATAAAAATATATAAAATATATTCCAGAATATAGATAAGAAAAATTATACTCCCTCCGTCCCGGAGTTATCTTCACACTTTCCTTTTTGGGATGTCCCACAATTAACTTCACACCCCTAAAATGGAATACCCTCTATAAACTACACCCTCACAATATCATTTTAATTTCAAAAATGTCACTCTTACTTTATTCTACTTTATTCTCTCCCCTACACTTTATCTCATATAACCACCCAAAATACCCTTACACTTTATTCTCTCTCCTACTTTAATTTAAGTTTTCTTAAACAACGTGCCACAACAAATACGAACCTAACTCCGGGACGGAGGGAGTACATAATAAAAATAATTCTTATAAAAAAAATTAACGGTGCATGATTAGAAAAGAAAATATTAAAAAAAAAAGCCTTGAATTGAGACATAATGTATAAATTTGGATCTTAAATTGAGAATAAAATAAAAATTAAACTCTAATTTAAGACACTTCAAAATTTAAGACATAAATTAAGAATTAACCTAAAAATTGAATTCTGATACGAAATTCATCCATTTCGTGAATTATAAAATTTAGACATTTCGCATCATGTAAGTTTGTTGGTTTCCATATAATGTACTCCATATATTCATTAATCAAATGATGAAGTATATTAGGATGCTTGAGGTTATGGTGTGGTTCGCACTCTTCATTATCATCTTATGGGGTCGTTTGCTTCACGAGACGGGATTGATTAGATGAGATAAATTAAGTTGGATTGTATTGTTGGGATTAATATATTTGAAATAAATATACGTTTGAATTGTAGGATTGTTATTTTTTTATTTTCTAATGATAAAGATAATTTTGTATTTGGATTGATGGATTAGGTGGGATTGATATTTAAATGACATAATTGCCCTCAACAATTAAAACAAGAATAGAAAATATAAGGATAATGTAGTAATTTTCAGCTTGGGACAAGGTAATCCAAACTCTCATGGCCGGATTAGTTTGTCCTAAGAGCATGGGATTAAGCTACTTTTGATCCCGGACTCAATTTTAATCTTGGGCCAGAGTCCCTCCAAGCAAACACAATATTACTTAGGATTAAGCAATCAATCAAGGCTATCCCGTGAAGCAAACACCCCCTTATTATAGGGAGAGACAAAAAAAAAAGGAGAAAAAAGGCTCTGTAATTTTATTTTTAGTCATAATTAAATTCTTGTAAAATATAAATTAAATTAAATGGCAAGATATTAAACCAAACATGGAATAATTTTTCTAGATAAGATTTTTATATATGTCAAGTGAATCGTGAAATTTAAATACTATATTTTAATGATATTAATTATTTTTGTTAAACAATATAATTATTTTCACTAAAAATTAAAATTAAAAATAATTGTAACTTTTAATAAAATAATTAATAATATTAAAAAAATTAAATTACAAGGTCCGCTGGTGCTGGAAAAAATATTCGGCCCTCCGTCTCTTAATCTTTACAATGCATCTGAAAATAGGGCCGGGTCCTTCTATTCTAGAAAAGAACACAACAAATGAAACAACATGAAATTCTACCAAGAATTTAAACGCAGTTTTGATTAACACCTTTATAGTTAAGAAATAATAATAAAAGAAGAGTGTTATATTTAGTCGAATGGAATTAGATATTTAATATCTTAAAAATAAATAATCAGAGGCATAGATTCATTCATCACCTTTTTTAGAGGAATTAAAATCATTCTTTTCTAAAATTTCATATATAATTTTTTAAAATTTTATTTTGTCTTCTAAATTATTTATTAATATTATTTATAATATTCTAAGCATGATTATTATATAATATATTCTTTAATATTAAAAAAGAGTTAATTATATTTTTAATTATCAATATTTTTTATTAAAATCAAAAACTTTTTATGGCAATGATAGTCATATCTATATATAAACCAAACAACTCAACAAAAACTAACATACTCATTATTAACCAAGGGGGCTTAGCCCACTTGGCCACCGGACTCCTCACTTAAGTGGAAGATCTGGATTCGATTCCCTTTGGGAACGAATTGGAGTGGGAGATATAAGGAGGCTTGGAGAATTTGGAATTGTAAGGAGACTTGGTGAATTAATTTCTAACCACTGATAACTAACATTTACCAATAATAAAAAAAAACTAACATACTCATTATCATTCCTCACTACTTTAAAATTCATTATCATTCCAATTATTTTCAACGAACCAAACATCTCCTTAATACATTTAAATTCTAACAATCATTCCTCACTACTTTCAAATTTATTATCATTCCAATTTTTTTCAACAAACCAAACATCTCCTTAATACATTTAAATTCTAACAATATTATCATGCACCGCAAATAATCGGGTGGTTTAGCCCACCTGACTATTGGGTTTCTCACTTTAGTGGGAGACTAATAACTAACAAGCTAATATATTATGCACCGCAACCTGATCATTGGGGTCTTCACTTCAGTGGGAGACTAATAACTAACAAAGTAATATATTATGCACCGCAAATACATTAAAATATATCTCTTTAAAAAATGAGATTTATTTAAATATATATATTTCTAATTTGTTGCGTAGGTAATGGCGTGTCTCCAAGAGAGAGAGAGAAAAGGCAGGTGGAGACTCTTTGTAAATTGCAAAGGTCTATCCTCCAAATATGACCAGTTGGCTCATCCCAAATCATCCTACGCTCGGCACGTGTCACACTCCTGACCCTCCTACGTTACACCTCCAACACCCATTTCGTCTTTTCACATCTCAATCCTCCCCCTTTACACCACCTGCTTCATAATTTTTCTCTTTCTCTCTCTCTCTCATGTCCTCCTGTTTGCAGCTAGCCGTTTCTCTTCTGCAAACCAGCTCTCCTCCCAAAACTAAACATCTTAATTACTGTTGGAATCCTCAGCATTGATTTTCTATAAAGCAAAATAAGTCAACTTTTGAGATTTAGCCAAGTTTTCCGATTTTATCATTTCCTTTATTTTATATTTTGAAGATTCTTTGCTTTGATTTTTTTCCCGGGAAGAAGAGAACCCAATTGAATTTTGTTTCAGAGGGTGATTTCTTACATCTCGGCCTTCACCAGAACTTGATCTTTTAGTGATGGAGGGTGGTGAAAGAAACACAGAATTAAACCTTGCATTGCGTATGAACGGATTTTCAAGCGATCTGATGCAGAAAATAATGAAACGAAGCCAGGATCCGTACGGAGAAGAAGAAGATGATGATGAAGAGAAGGATGAGGCTGAAATTGAGTTGAGTTTAGGGCTTTCAATGAACGGCAGATTTGGAGTTGACCCAATTCGGAAAAAGCTGAAACGCTCGTCTTCAATTGCGAACTTGGTCTTTACAGCTGGTGCTGCGGATAACGGTAGCACCCACCACGCGCCTGCGGTGGAGTTTGACAGATACGCGCTGCTGTCTAGGACGCGGTCCCTGCCTACTGAGGTGGAGGAGGAGTGGCGCCGCCGCAAGGAGTATCAGTCGATGCGGCGGATGGAGGCCAAGAAGAAAAGAATGGAGAAGTTGAAGAACTTGAGGGGGATTAAAGATAAGGAGAATTGTTTCGAGGATGTTAAGAATTGGAATGGATTGCATGAAGCTAATAATGGGATTCACATTACATCTGAAAATGGAAATGAAATCTCATCACCACAAGGGTCAGTTGGATCACAGAGGAGCGGCTCATCTGGGCTTTCCGATGTTGAGTTTCTCCCAACAGAGGGTAAAATCTTTTCTTTCTTGATCTTCGATATTCAATTTTTATTATTTAGTTTCAATTTGCTTATGATGAGGAATATTGAATATATCATAATGCTCATTGTTGAAATTTAAAGTATATTCCCTTATACCATGGTTTTGATTCTTTGTGTAGTTGAGGAAGTAGGTTTTGTTGCTATATGTAAATTGTTTTCTCTAAGTTGCAGGATAATTTTGTTGTTACTGTCTGTTTATTTACCCCGTGCTTATATTTTATTGAAGATTCTAATGCGTAATTAGTCGATTGTGATGAGATGACTCATAATTTTCTTTATGAATTCCGATAATATTTTGGTCGGTTATATTAATAAGTTTTGGTATTGTTCATTTTGTTGACTCTTTAGTTTCATTTTGTGGCTTCCCTTATAACATTTTGCAATTGGGCTTTTAGTTTTTCCCTGATTTGTATCTTGTAATTTTCATATCTTATATTATGCATTGGACTTTAAATGTTTTTATTAATCCATATACTGTGCTTATACATTATTACTTCTGTCTATCCATGTCTTTACAAATCTATTCTAATTACTCAACAATTCATATTGAGTTTTTTTGTTTATTTATTTTTATGAAGTGAGTGAGAATCCCGGTTTCTTCTTTATTTTTGATTGTTTTGGGAGAGGAGTGGGAGGGTAAATTTTCATGCACTTTGGAGATGGATGATGCTTTGAATAATTCCATACTTGCGTGTTAGATGACAGATTTCGGTAATGGGAATTCCTTTTAATGGTTTGGTAATTGTAGATAGGCACATTGGTGCGAATTCTACTTCATCTTCGATGTTCTCCTTTCTTCACTTTATATAAAAAGCAAAAGAGTAACAACTAGCTATGAACGTATAGCCAGTAGGATCAAGATCCTAATGTGTCGACTCTTTGAATGTTCAGGCATGTGTCTTGCTCTTGGTTCTATCTATGAACTTGTATGATCATTATCTTGTTGATCTTATGTGCTTTAGGTTGAACTTGTATAATTATTATCTTGTTGGTCTCTGTTGATCTTATATTTCAAGGTTTTTGGCAACTGAATCTTGTGTTGCACCCATAGTAAGTGTCATAGCCGAAAGGTGAATACTTGAAACGTATTTATGTTGGCGCTGCTTTGCGTCCAAAGTTCCTGAATCTTGGTTTTTTTTTTGTCATAACTATATATACATATAGAATATGTATATTTTGATGGCTCTTTGCTTATCCACTATTCTTTCGACATGGTCAATGTATCGCGTCTCTTTGCTTATTCACTATTTCTTGTGACAGGAGCAAAACAAAATGATGAGGCCCCACCTTGCGTCCATCACCATCACCAAGACGAGGGCGAGCAAGAGCTTGCAAGTGATAGAAATGTGAAGTTGGCTATCCAATCTTTCAAGGACCCAATGCTCGATATGCCCTACGTCTCCACCAAGGGAGATGGACAGAGAATCGAAGGATTCTTGTACAGATATAAGAAGGGTGAGGAAGTTAGAATAGTCTGTGTTTGCCATGGCCTATTTCTTACACCAGCAGAGTTCGTCAAGCATGGTGGCGGTGGAGACGTCGAGCACCCCTTGAAGCATATTGTCGTTAACCCGTTTCCCCTCTTGTAATTTTGGCTCTTTTTTAGGACCCCTTTGAAGGTTTAGCTACAAACTGTAGCTTTGGTTTCGGGATTGAACTTAATGTTTCCCCGCACTATAAATTTATTCTTCTTTTCTTTACTTATTCTGGATTCTTTGTTTTGTTTCAATTTTTACCATTTATGATTCATTGAGTCTCTATTGATATAAGAATAATTGAATATCATAGTTCATTTATATACCAGCAATATTATGCACCATTTTTTTTTTCAGAAAAAATTAGTCTTAGGAACGCCCACAAAAAATTAGTCTTAGTAATGTGTTTTTGCACATTTTTTTAAAAGAAAGTTGGTCATAATATTTTGTATTGCACATTATAGGTATACATTTTAATAGAGCGTATAAATGAAAAAGTTCAATAAATTAATTTCGATTGAGTAAGGAGTAAATAAAGGATGGAAAAAATTTAAGCAGATTAGGAGGCAATTTGTATAAAATGCAAAATTAAATTTCACAATTTGTATGAGATGGCATACAAGTTTTGCTCATTAAATTTTTAATAAATTTCCAACTTTTGAAAAAAAAAATACTAACTTAGAAAATGCATCTAAGAAATCAACTTATTTTATAAATAATAATCATTTCTTTATTTTCCGTTAAAATTTTTAAAAAAAAAATCTTTTCATTTTTTAACTACTGGTTAGGAGGTTTGACTAAAATCTTAATTTTTTTTTTTTTTGTCATATGTATATATACGTCTTTTAAAGATTTATATAACATATATGTATATATATATATATATACATATATTAATTTCATATAGTAATTAATTAGATACCATTATTATAATTAAAGTATTAACTATATCATTAATGGCATTAACATTATTTATAATTAATAGAAATAAATAGATTAATATTTATTAAATGATATGTCATTAACATTAAATAGTCAATTAAATATAATTAATAGAAATAGATAGATTAATAAATAAATTATTTATTAAATGATATATTAGTAATATAATTAAGCATGAGAAGATCATTTTACAAGCTCGTTCGTTGCGTGAGATTAAATTTTATTTAACCAAAAACATTAAAGAAATAAATAAATATGACCTTATCTGAATTAAATATAAATTAATTTCGTGAGATGGTCTCATCTTCTCACCCTTAAATATGATGAATCCTAATTTCCTAAACCTTGGACTACCTTATCATTAAGTTTGAATATAATGATAAAATCCTCTTGGTAATTATTTTGAAAATAAACAGAAAAGAGATACAAGATGTATACATGCTGCAGAAAATTTATGTGCAATCTTCGGCAGGACATTAATTAGGAACCCCCTAATCTGGTAAATCACATGGAAAAATTGGGGGCAAGGCAATGACTCTCTACTCCACTACAATTTACAATTAGCTACAATTCAATCACACAAAAAAAACATACACCTCCTCTAACAAATCACCATTAGACCTACGCCATTTATCAATCACCTAACACGATGGAGGTTGAAGTTGCTTCAGCCGCCTTACCACCAGCTTCATCGTCGGCCGGTTAGACAAAGTCTCCACTGTACACACCACAGCCAAGTGCAGCACCTCGACCAGATCGTCGTGCGGGCCCGCATCCCACAAGCCCGCAGTGAAGAACTCCTTCGCCCGGCCCTGTCGCAGGAGCATGCACGCCCAAGCCACAATGTTGAAACCGTTCCCGTACGAAGAGAACGATGGATCGAGCGCTTTCTTATCCGAAAGCAGCTCCAGCAACACCACCCCATAGCTATAAACGTCGGCCTTGTCCGACACGCGGCAAGTCATTGCGTATTCCGGCGCCACGTATCCGAAAGTTCCGGCCACACCGGTGGTTGCATGAGTTTCCGAAGTCCCAAGAAGTCGAGCCAATCCAAAATCGGAGAGGTATGCGTTGTAGTCCTCGTCCAACAGAATGTTACTCGGCTTCACGTCGCGGTGGAGGACACGCGGCACGCACTGGTCGTGTAGGTATGCGAGTGCGTACGAGATGTCAAGGGCGATCTTGTGGAGTACCCTCCAATCAACGGCTCTAGAGGACCTTTCCTGTATGAACTTCTCCAAATTGCCACCTGGCAGATAGTTGTATATCAGAAACATCTCGGTTTCGCTTGCATGGTAACCGATCAACGTCACGAGGTTACGGTGGCGAAGCCTAGCTAGAGTTCGGATCTCCGCATCGAACTGTTGAACGCCTTGGAAACGTCCTATGGCGAGACGTTTTATGGCCACAAGGACACTAGGTGCAATCTCAGCTTTGTATGTTGCCCCAAAGCCGCCGCTGCCAATGCAGTTGCTGGTGTTAAAACTCCCAGTAGCACGCACAACGTTCTCGAATGTTAGTGGGACCCCAATGTCGGTGAAGACGATCACTTCCTTCCGGACAGTTCCAACACTTACTCTGGACCTCGGTTTCCACTTTCGCGTGTAGAAGAACAGGACAATGAGAGCAATTAGAACCGATACAATGATTGCTGCAGATGTTACGGATGCAATCGCTATTGAGTTGAATCCTCCATTCCCTTTCTTTCGGTTTGGTGCCATTGGGGGAGGCGAAGCATCATCATTTTGTGTATTCCCCAATCTACCCTGCTGATCAGAAGGCGATGAAGAGGATTGCGTAGGGCAAGGCAGGGAAGGATTCCCAGCATAGCTACTGCATTTGATAATACTATTGTTCAGAGGCATCGGACCAGACAAGTTGTTGAACGATACATTGAACATCGATAAAGTGGTGACATTAGCCAAACCAGGGGGGAGCCGCCCAGATAGCTTATTGTTATTCAGGAGAAGGACCTTCAAGTTCCTCAAATTTGCAAGATCGTTTGGTATCTCACCAGATAGTGAGTTCATCGATAGATCAAGAACTTCCAGAGACTGTAGCTGCCCTAAGCTTGCAGGAATTGAACCATTAAGCCTGTTTCCAGCCACAGAAAGATGTTTCAGATCTTTTATCTGTCCAAGGTTGCTAGGAATCGAACCTTGCAAGGAATTCCCGTTCAAATTAAGAACCGAAAGTGAAACCAAATTACCAAAACCGAGAGGAACGCTCCCAGAAATTTGATTATGGGAAGTATCTAGGAGCATCAGCGTGTTGCACATTGTGGCTATATCCATTGGAACTTGACCAAATAACAAATTGTTCGTCAGGTTAACCATTATACCTCCAGCCTGATCACACTTCTTAAAGAAAGCTCGAGAAAGGTTTCCAGTAAGCTTGTTACCACCAGCAAGAAATGCATAAACTGTTTGCTTGCCTAGTCTTTCAGATGCAACAGGCATTGAAAGCAGACTGCCGTTTATGTTGTTAGAACCAAAATTATGCATTACCAAGAAACTATTACCAAGCCCATAAAACGGCGAAGAGGTTTTAATCTGAGTTCTGTATCCAAAATATGTTAAATACGCAGACGAAGGATCATAAGCATCTGAGCGTACTGACTGGAAAGGAGAGCAAGCTTTGTAATCAAATGTGGGGATAGTACCTGACAGATAATTGCCACTGATATCGAACAGAGTCATACAAGGTACGGGAATTTTGTTGATGATCTCTCCATTAAGTCTGTTGGAGCTCAAATCAAGAAAATGCAGCTTCTTGCAGTTGTTAAGCCCCTCAGATATTTTGCCCGACATAAAGTTCTGAGCCAAATTCAGCATCTCCAAGTTGTTGCAGAAGCCCCAATTAGAGGGGAAATCTCCCGACAGAGTGGCTCGAGGGGCCCACAGCAGCCTCAAGCTTGAGAGGCTAGTAATTCCTGCTGGAATCATACCCTCGTAAAAATTGTACTCATCGGTAGTAGATGCCAACTTTTGCACACTCGAAACATTTGGAAGAGGATCCCATAAGTTCGATAATACAAGGACAGAGAGGTTCGTGCAGTTACAAAGCTCAGGCGGAATGGCACCACCAAAATTGTTGCGTGAGACGTCCAGCACTTCCAGCTGACTCAACTGACCGAGTTCACTTGGGATAACATCCTCCAACAAGTTTGAGTACAGAAGAAGGGTTTTCAATCCTCTACAGTTTCTTAGAGTTTTCGGAATGCCTTCATTTATGTAATTCCCCGAAAGATCCAAATGCTCGAGCTTTCCACAGTTATCCCCTATCTCAACTGGTATGGGCCCGCTGAGTAGATTAAAGGACAAGTAAAGCCCCCTTAAATCTCTCAACTCACCAATAAACCTTGGAATCGACCCATTAACTTGATTCCCAGCTAAATTAACAACTTGAAGCCTCATACAGTTCAATAATGAATTCGGTATAACCCCAGAAATCTGATTGAATCCCAAATTAAGAACTTTTAAATTCTTCAACCCACTGAATTGAGCAGGCATCGACCCTGAGATGAAATTCCCCTCAAGATCAAGAATCTCGAGCTTTTCCATTCCCCAAATTTCGACAGGAATTTCACCACTCAATTCATTGAAGGGCAGGGATAAATTCTTTAGTTCACTAAGCTTAGCAACAGCAGCAGGCAATTTACCCAACACTTTACTATCTCTGCCTAAACAGGGCCTCCTAATCCCAAACCCATACACCGGAAATTGAGCAATTCTAGCACAAGATAAAGAATTACCTCCACCAACGATATTTAGAGCCACGACCCGATAACCCGAATCGCAGGACACCCCGGGCCACAGGCAGTGATCCGGGTTTTTCGAATTCCAGCTGCTCATCACTCCATACGGGTCCGATAAAGACACCTTGAACTCCATCAGAGCAGATTTATCCAAATCGGAAGCACAAACAGCTTCCTTTTGAGCTGCAAACACAACACAAACGAAAATCAAGAGCTTCAGATGACCCCATTTCATTGCAAAAGAAGAACGACCCATTATCGAAGCCCCAAAAGGGTCCTCGAAACGCTCCAGTAGAGCCCGGGCCCCTTGTTGTCTCCCCCTCTCAGGAACCAACATAAAAAACCAAACCCTAGAACCCTGATTTTGGAGTTCGCTTTTCTTTTCGCGTTACACTTGCGAACGTAAAACGGAGTCTAGAGAGAGAGAGAGGAAGAAGAGGAGGAGGAGGAGGAGGAAGAAGAAGAAAAACAGTAAGCTGGCTTCTTTGTTGAATAAACGCGTTGCTGTTCACATTTCAAGTTTTCTTTGTCATGGCTTTCAATGTCCTCTTTTTTTCTTCGATTTATGTATTTTGGGGGTTTTTCATTTTAAAATTCCACGGAATTTTGGTCTTTGGATGGATGGACAAATGAGACTACAAATAGAAACACCACTGCATATTGATTATTCCAACTCATCATCAGTCTTCGTGTTTATTATTAAATTAATTAATTTGTTTAATAACAGAATCTTAAAATGTTGAAACCTTTTTTTTTGTTCGACAGGGTAAAATTTTTATGTTGAAACTTGAGATTGTATAAGATGCATAAATAAGTTGCAATCTGCGCTTGGATTTTAGCTTACATCATCAGTCATCACTTCCTTTTCTTTATTATATCAATTTTTGTTTTGCTTTTAAAATTTCAAACATCAGTTAAATACTCTGAAATTGAAATTGCCTTCTATCTTGATATAGTTGTCAACACTATGCATAATATACCACCTAAATACTACAATTTTGAATATAGTAGAATTAAATACGTTTAATATTGTATAATGGTGAAAGAATTATTATACAAACAAAATTTAAAATTATACCCAACAATACAATGACTTACCATCTAAAAGTTGTTGAATGTTTTGTGAAAATAAAATACACCACCTCAAATATACTCGAAAGGATTTACAGTAGTGAATGAAATTTTAAAATAAAAATTAATTAACGTACAATAACAAACACACTCAAAAAATATTACTCCCTCCGTCCGTCCCAAATTAGTTTTCATACTAATTTGGGCACGCATTTTAAGAAAAAATGTAATGAGTGGAATATTGAAGGGTAATTTTGTAAACTTTTATTATTAAAGTAAAGAAGGTGATTAGATTGAGTGTAAAAGGTAATGACATATTGTGTAAATATATGAATATTGTGATGGTGAAGTTTAAGGAGGGGTTTCCTTTTTTGGGATGTGAAAACTAATGTGAGACAAACCAAAAAGGAAAGTGTGAAAACTGATTTGCTACAGAGGGAGTATGTTTTACTAAATTATTCTATATTATTTTGTAATTTTAAGAGGTGGTTAATTGAGTCAATTGCAAACTCACGGTTTTGAGAATATATATCTATTACTCTTAACAATTGCAACAAGAATGAAGAAAAGGAACTCTCATTGAAGTTGAACAGAAAACTCCCATTGAAGCTGAACAGAAATGAATTACAGATTAGATTTTATCAATTTCACATATATTGAATATGTATGGAAAGCTCCCTTTATAGAATAGGGAAGAAGTTTGTAACAAACCCAAAAACTGAATAACAAACCTAACAAAGAAACTACCAAAAATAAGTAACACTTTATAAAGGAAAAGATAATTTCTAAGTAGCACTTTTGATAGAATCTTGAGACCCCCCTCAAAACTGGCATGAATATTGAGAAGACCCATTTTGGATTTGAAATGATTGAATGTATTGGATGGCAATGGTTTGGTCATGATATCACTAAGATTTTCCTCCGAAGGAATGTGCACGAGCTTGATGACACCTTCTTGAATTTTTTCTCTAGTGAAGTGGCAATCTATGGAGATGTGCTTCGATATTTCGTGAAGACAAGGATTGTGAGCCATTGAGAAAGCAGACTTGCTGTCAGTATAAACAGCCACTGGGAGATGGGGAGTAATCTTGAGATCTTGTAGAATATAGAGAATCCATTGTGTTTCACAAATAGTAGAGGCAAAGGCCCTGTACTCAGACTCAGCTGATGCGCTGCTACCCGTGGCCTGCTTCTTTGATTTCCAAGAGATTAAAGACTGCTCAAGATAGATTGCATAACACTTTTTCTAGTTAGTTGGCAACGAGCCCAATTTGAATCACTGAATATATGCAACTTAAAATCATTGTTAGAAGAACAAAAAATGCCTTGGCCTGGTGTACTTTTCAAGTACCTCAAAAGCCTATGGACTGCCTGAAGATGAATATTTTTGGGATTAGACATAAACTGGGATAAGGTTTGTACAGTGTAAGAAATAAGCCTTGTGATAGTTAAATAAAGAAGTTTACCAATAATTTTTCTATAATGTTTAGCATCAACAGGTTTGCGATGCTCAGTGTTGGAGAAATCTTGCTTAGTATCCATAGGGGTTTAAACACTTGTTGGAGACTGACCACCTTGCTTTAGAGCACTAAAAGATTGTTTTGAATGAAAGGCTCGTGTAAGATCAGATTTGGTATATCGAACATGAAGAGCATCCCACACATTCTTTGCCACAGAGAAGTATTCGAAAGTTTTCTTAATTTCAGGAAAGATAGAATTCAAAATTCAATTTAAAACCAAGTCATTCGCCCTAACCCAAGCAGCGTAAATGGCAGCATCATCAGATTCGATGGGTATAGAAATCGTACCGCTAACGAGGGCCAGCTTGTTCTTGACACTCAAGGCCCGCTTGATTGAGTGGCTCCAAGAGACGAAATTGGGATCTGTGTGGGGCTCCAGGGCGATGCTAATCGCCGGATTGTCATTATGATGCAAGTGGAGGGGCGAATTCGGGTTCAGCGCCGGATTGAGAGATGTGGGATCTGTAGCGGCAGCCATCGGAGAAAAATAATCGAGAAAGAGCCAAGAAATGCAGAACAACAATTGAGCGTAGAACTCGACGGAGTAGGAAGCGGTGGAAGGGATTAAGAAAATAGGATCGAGAACAGGTGTATCTAAAAATCTATTCGAAAAACTGATACCATTTTAACAATTGCAACAAGAATGAAGAAAAAGGAACTCTCATCGAAGCTGAACAGAAATGAATTACAGATTGGATTTTATCAATTTCGCATATATTGAATCTGTATGGAAAGCTCCCGTTATAGAATAGGGAAGAAGTCTGTAACAAACCCAAAGACTGAATAACGAACTTAACAAAGAAACTATCAAAAGTAAGTAACACTTTATAAAGGAAAAGACAATTTCTAAGTAGCACTTTTGATAGTTACTTAAGAATTACCATATGTTTCTTCAACATTTGTAATTTGATACACAAATTAATTATTTATTTATTATAATTCGATGCATTTAACTATTTCCGGTTTAACTAAGATGATGGTCGAACCAAGGGGGCTTAGCCCACTTGGCCACCTGGCTCCTCACTTAAGTGGGAGACCTGGGTTCGATTCCCTTTGGGAACGAATTGGAGTTGGGAGGTATAAGGAGGGCTTGGAGTGTTTGGAATTGTAAGGAGACTTGGTGAGCTAACTTCTAACCACTAACAACTAACATTTACCGATCAAAAAAAAAAAAAAAAAAAAAAACTAAGATGATGGTCGAGCCATAAGTTACAATACATACTAATTCAACCGCAAAATGGACTCTCACGTGTTACTGACTGCATTTCGATAACACGATTAAATTTTTTATCACGCAAATAATTAGGTTGATGCATCAAATGATATAATTTATTTAATAAATTTTATTGAGTGGTGGTGGGGTCAACTGAGAAGCAGGATGGGACCCATAGAGTGCCAGTCAATAAATGCATCTTCCCCGTCAATAGAATCGGCCCAAATCCTACCCAAGTGGGCTCAACTAGTTTGGGTTGTATCTATACTTTTATGGGCCTCTATTATTTTCTTTAGATGTTGACACGTGGACACATCTAGAACCAGGGACCCACCAACCTACTAGAATTCCTAGCAGCCTAGTACTACTAGTTAGGAAGTACTTTGGCAATATTGTCAGAACTAGCGCAGATCCCGCGTGTTGTATGAAATATAAAAAATTTAAAAATTTTTTACATCAAAAAAAATGTATTTTAAACTATAAAGTATATAATATCAAATTTTAATAAATTTTGTGAATTGAGGAAAGAATATTAATTATAATAAATTAAAATTGCACAATTTTAGGAAATTAATATCATTACAAAAAATTCAAAATTTCAATTTATATTAGGAATTTAATATAAACTTAACATATATAACATATTGACACATAAGTAAATTAAGTCAGCAAGAAGACGACACGTAAGCGAAATGAACCAAAAGACGAAACGTGAGCGAAATCAACCAGAAGCCGACATCTCAGCAATTTTAAACTCCCTATTAGTATAATAGGGATTTTTTTTGTTCTAATGCATCAATTAGAAAATACATAAACGTGCTTGGTTTATTTTAGGGAGAGAGGATATTAAGAAAATGTTTATTTTCTGGGAAATTATAAACAATAAAAGAATTAATTATTGACGCCTAGGGAATGTTTAGATGATACTCCCCGTCCCATAGAAGCTTTCACACTTTTCTTTTTCATCCGTCCCAATATAAGTTTCACATCCTTAAAATGGAAACTTTTTTATAAACTTCACCTTCACAATTTTTACTAATTTACACAAATGTCATTACTTTTACTCTCACATACACATATCTCAATAATTTTTTTTACTTTATACATAAAAATTTACAAATGTATCCATCAAAACTTCAATCATTACTCTTTTTTCTTAAAGTGTGTTCCCATCTACATATGAAAGCTTTTTCGGGACGGAGGGAGTAACTTTTATTAGTAAATCTCAGAGTGAAAGTATGCATGCTCAAAATCTTTAAGGCTTCATTTGGATGGAGTGGATTTGAAATTAATGGATTTGAGCATAATATAACATGCATTCATACAAACTAAAATGAAGGAAAACTAAATTAATGAATTTGATTCACTCAAATATTAAACACAAGTGGAAGAAGTGAGAGGATTTCAAATAACTAGGTTTTGTTGGGTATTTGAAACCCTCCCACTTATTAGTAATATTTGTGTGAATCAAATCCATTTATTTAGTTTTTTTCCATTTTGATTTGTAAATGTATGATGTATTATCCTCAAATCCATTAATTTCAAATGACTCCATCCAAATAGAACCTAATTTCTTTTTTAAAGACATCATATTTCAATACATTCTGTTTTTATTTTTCACCAAAAAATGTGAAAAGCCTAGCATCCCCCACCCCCACCAAAGTGTTTTGCCATTGTCACGATTAATTTATCACTTTCATATGACCATCCCGTGCACAAACCAACATTTATCGAGGGCAAAATTTTATTTGTATTAGGAGTATATATTAAAGTTTGTGTCGTATTTTATTTTACGTTTTCAATTAAATTAACATATATATTATATTTCAATTATATTAGTTTGTACATTTCAGTTAAAAGTAGTGTTACGTTTTAATCAAGTTGATAGCATATTATATCCTCGGTCTTAGTTACATGATGCAATTGGTGTAAAACATACTGATATATGGAGGTATATTTGAATGTCAATTTTTTTTTTAATATTGTCTCAAAGTACAAAGTATTGGGTAATATATCTATATATAGAAGCATAACGACCTATAGAAACATTAACTTTTAAGTCTTCTTTTTCCCCATAAAATGTACTTCCCAAATGTATGAAAATAGTTTGTATGACCTTTCTATTAAAATTATTGCGTCACTATTATGAAAAGTTATACATTATTATTTTATTATTTAAATTGTCAGATATAAGATTTTCATTAGAGAAAAACAATATAAAAGTTATGTGAATATTAATCAAAAAGTAAATTATGATTTCTCATTATTTTGCTTTTCACAGGTTCCCATAATAATGAAATAACTCTGAATTGTCAAATTTGTTGTGCTATGTTATCATAATGAAATTTAATGTAAACCAAAGAAAGTTTGATATATGTTATGTCAAGTGTCATCAATCTTCATAATAATTCCAAATAAAAATACTTTATATATATATATATATATAAGCTCAATGAATGCTTGGATTTTTTGGTATTTTGACTGAAAAATTAAGAACAACGTATTAGGTTAAAAATATGGCGAAGTGAGACTTTAGGGAAAATACGTACCAATAATAGAATAAGAGATAACATAGATTGGAAGATCTCACAACGCAGCGATGTCTATTCTTATAACCTAATTTAAGAATCAACTCAGCTACTCCCAAGTTCCAAATTTTGAATAAAATTAGTATAGCACTTCAACAAAATAACAAATTGCCTACAACAATTTTCAATAAAATTAATTTTGTATTTAATATTGAGTATTGCCTACGTCTTACTTACAAATTTTTATGATTTATTTTACAACACTTCACCTACAAAATAATACATAGGCAAAACCATCATAAAAGATAACTTTAGTACACACTGACGATTGTCTACTGAAAATTGATAGTTAATTACCTACAAATTACATTTTCGTAAATAAATAAACTACCTATAAGCAAATTCCTAAAATGTTTTTTGTTGGTATTTCGTAGACAAATGCAAAATTGGGATTATTGCCTACAAAATATTCTGTAGTCAATTCTTTATTTTCTTGTTGTTTAAAATCATGGCAAAAACTTATATAAGACGGTCTCATGATGAGACAGTTGATAAACTAGCTGGCATATATTAACACTCGTCCCTTCAAAATATTTAAACATCATTACCAAATTATAATTCATGTCACCGTAATCATCTCACACAAAATCTACTAAAAAAATCATTAATATATTTTCAATTTGGTATGTGTTGAATCTGCCCATTCACATCCTAATTTGCACACATAAATAAATGTATTAATGTAAATGGATGATGATAGAATTCTTTTGTATGGGACGATTTTGTGTAAGAAGGAACTTGAATTGTAATTTTGACCAATAGTACCCATTCAAAATGTTATGTTTCAAGAGTGTGAATCTGTAAAATAATAATAATAATAACAATAATAATAATAATAATAATAATAATAATAATAATAATAATAATAATAATAATAATAATAATAAAGAGTGTGAAGGTCAATTTTTTTTCCGAATCGAAGAGTGTTGTCAATTAATTGAACCAAAGTGGGTATTATTGATTTATTATCTTACAAAAAAATTGCTAAGTTCATAAATTATAATAAAACTATACATACATAATGTCAAATTGTCAAAAGTTTACAGCCACCTTTGGAAGTATGTGTCCAGTTGATGACAATTTGACTCAGACATTGACTTGGTCCATCTATTAGGTCATACCCCCCACAACATTATTTTTAAGCATATACTCTTTCAGTCAAAACTCTTGTACGAGTGAGTGTACAATTTAAAAAAAAGAGGAGTAATTATTGGAGTTCTGAAAGGTAATTTAGTAAATTTATATATATAATAACAAAATTTATTAAATTATATATATATATATATATATATATATATATGTGTGTGTGTCAAAAAAATAATAGCATATTGTCTAAATTAGTATTGTAGGGATAAAGTTTATAAAATATTTTCTTTTTTAAAGGTGTAAAATTTATTGTGGAATAGATAAAAAAATAATAACAAATTCTCCTCGAGATATGTAATTATTTATTTATTGTGCATTTTATATGATAGCAATAATTTTTATACGATCCGAATTATATGTATCAAGTGCACCACAGAATAACGGGTCATATAACTAAACGGGTCGAGAAGGGACAAACTTGGGGCGGGTCTTGAAATAATGAACCATCCCTCTCAATTACGCACATACAATAAAACGTTTGTTGAATATATAACAACAAAAGCACATGGCACACACTCCACTCACCTAATTAAAACTTAGGACGACTTTTTTCTACATATTTCTGAGTCATTTCTACTGAAAATATGTCCCACAATCTTTTTCTAATTATTTCTTGCTCCTAGAATCAAAATATGAACAATGAGTCAAATGATATAATACAATTACAACAACATATTTAGAGAGAGAGAGAGAGAGAGAGGTCTTGCAGTGTTCAAGTAACTCAAAAATTATTCTGTGAACATACATTGTGATTCACTGTAGCATTATAATGCTAACAAAGGCTGTCATTTAATCAAGCTCCCATTAAATAAGAGCAATTTTGTTATATGGAAATAGATGATTGATTTATTCAATGTGACATCTGAATCATCATCATCATCATCCCTGGTTTCCTATAAAAACTAGAGCAACCACCAAAATTAGGATATTGCAAGTAGAGGGATAATTATAAGCTTGAAAACTTAAAGCCTCCGTTTACTATTCCTCCTACACTAAGAACCTCCCCAGTGAACGAGTAGATTCATGAGTGAAAGTAAATTATAACCTTAACAGCATCGAGGCAAACACGAGAACCAAGAAAACCATTTCCCAATCGACGATTTTTGAGTCGTTTTAGATTCTCCTGTTTGCAGCTCTGTTTCCTCTGCTTTTTCCTCCACCCCCTTCAACGAGCTAGTCTTGCCACTATCACTCACCAATCTGAGACACATCAACAAAACGAATTACTCACATAACCTCTATGATCACATTATCATTCACTGCTTCAAAGCATTCAAATTTCGCTTAATTTAAGTATGATCACACTATCATTCGGTGGAAATTTGCCCAAGGGTGCCCCCATTTCGTCTAAACACTCCAACTTGGTAAGACATACTCAAAAAAGTAAAATATACCCCTAAAAAAACTTTATATCCTAAAAATGGTGTGATGTTTTTATTAAGGTTATATCCGTATCCTTCTAACTTCCGATCATGAAAATGGTATCAAATTCAACATTTTACTTATTTCATTTTCAAGATTGAAAATTAGAGAAAACTAAAAGGCATTGTCTTACACTGGGAATGCAAATGAGCTGCTGCTACGTGCGCTCTCTTCAGAGAGGCGAGATGCAGTTGATGCATTAACGCTCATCTTAGGGACCTCGGGGGCAACCTTAAGGCTATTGCTGGAATCAATACGAGAAGCATTGCTTGTTTTTGCACCATTCTCTTCGTTTGCTGACACTTCCAGAACTGGAGGAAGGCCACCAGAGAGGCCGCTGCTCAATTCATTTTGTTTCGAATCAAAAGCAGAGAAGGGCTGAGAATTGTCCAGTTCATCAAGCCTAGACAGCTCTCCAGATCTCCACATTATATCTCTTGAGAAACTATTGTTCCCCATATGAATGCTGAATAATGATTCATTCGAGGCAGTACTCCATTCTGAAGCATTTGCGGGTTTACTAGAAAATACGGATAAAGGAATACGGTTAGGGTCGTAACCCGTAGGGTGACCCATTGTTTGGACTTTTGGAGATGTCATTTGTAATGAGTGCTCGAATGGTGGAGACGTGCTTGTCATGCTCCATTGAGACGTTTGATCGAGCGTTGAAATGGATTCTTGGCCATGTAAGTGCTCTCCATCAATCTTGGTATCATCGTTGAAAGGATTCTTGGAATCAAAATCAATTTCCACTAAAGAACGAGATGAGGAAGAAGACGAAGAAGATGCAGATGACAAATGTACGAGTATTTTGTCGTCTTCGTACTCAGGCTCAGGCTGAGAACTGTTTCTTACATGCTCAACGGTTTCATTCACATGCTCGGATTCCATACCCATCGAACGGTTAAAATTCTTTACTAACTGATTGTATCACTGCAATGTGAAAAGGGAAAAAAATGCAGAAGAATCAACACTTAAACAAAAGAACAGATTAATCTGATAAACTTTTAACTAACAGATTCAGCATTGTCATAAATTTAGCTCTTTTTCATCCTTATTTTCTTGGGTAATATTTGCCGAGAAAACATATTTCTCAAATGGAATCACAAAACCACGAGGAAATGGCGAATTAGATACTCAATCATCAAACGTATAAATATATTCATCAATTGCCTAAGGAAGTTTTTTGGTTTTTAAGGATTAAAACAAACATAGAATCTCCCATACATTTCCCCAACATTGATTATTGACACAAATACAATGTTAAACACAACATCAGTAGAACAACAATTCTATGCAATTTCAATTAGGGTTCTATTTCTTGCTGATCACAAATGCATTCTCATTTCTTGATTTCAAACGGAACGGGATTTTGTTATTCCTTTTCAAAATCTTGAAATCACAAGACAACGTAAAACAGAATAGATGGAAACTTTCAGACATACCTAAAATCAAGAAATTGAAGGAACCCACAAAATCTGTCTTTCGCCGAAGCAATGAATGATGCCCTCCAAACCCTTGGTCTTATAAAGGAATTTTGCACAAGAAATGTGATGCAAATTAGGGTTGCCCGAGATTGGAAATGATTATCAGGGTTTATTCTTGAATGAATCGAAAAGGATGGAGTAGCATGCATTTCGGACAATTTTGATTGACTTTGATTTGTGACCAGAATTGTCACAACATACGGTAGGGATTGCAATTGAGTTTTGACACTTTCCCCTACGATTCAAGAATATTTTCTTTAATTATAAAAATAAGGGTTTTTTTTCATTAAATTTGCTATTTATTTTTTAAAAATGAATTTCTAAAAATAAAAACAGAGAAATAGAAATGAAGGACCCTGGAGAGAGGGAAGATGACAAAAGAAAAGCATGGTTAAAATTTGGTATCATCTTATCTTTCATATTTTCTTGCCTTCCTATTTATGCTATCCTTAATATCTTCTAAAGTTTTTCCCTCTACAAAGGTATATAAAATTAAGCAACTATGGAGAAGATGATATTAAGCAGTAAAGTTCAGATTTTCCTTCCACAATTTGCCACACACCACTTCCCTGCAATTTCCTCTGAATCAAAATCACACATCATTTCAAGAAGCTCAAGCCCTTCACTTTTCCTCAAAGGAAATCATGAAAAGACCCAAATTCCAGGCCACCTGCTCAAGGTCTCTCTCTTCCCCCCCCCCCCCCCAATCTCTCTCTCTCTCTCTATATATATATATATATATGTTGTTGATGGGGTTGTAATTTGAATAGGTACATGGTGCAAGGAGGAGGAGGTCAAACATTGAAACAGAAACTTATGTTCTAATGGAACCTGGTAAGAACGAGGAGTTTGTATCTGAGGAGGAATTGAGGGAGAGATTGAAAGAATGGCTACAAAATTGGCCTGGTAAAACACTTCCGCCCGATCTTGCAAGATTTGATGCAATTGATGATGCTGTTGAGTGGCTACTAAAGTCTGTGTGTGAACTCGAAATCGATGGTGATGTTGGCTCTCTTCAATGGTACCAAGTTAGCTTGGACTAAATCTCGAATTCTTGTGTCTTCATAAACATATCAATCACACAAGTATTATATTTTTTAGTTGATCAATATTATTATTCTGTTCCCAAATTCTTGTGGCTCTTTTTGTGACTATGATAACAAACCTTAACAGGTTCTTAAGTACAACTTTGTTCGATAATTTTTTTTTGATAAAATTTTGTATGCACCAGGTGTATCGTGTAATTTAAGTGGATTTTTAAATAGTATCGGATAAAGCTGTTTGCACTGAATAAATGCAAAAGAGAGTATGTGACAAGTCTTTCAAGCTTTTCCTACAACATTTTCAACATCAACTTTCGATGAATATAATCAAATTTGATCTAAAAAAGGGCATATAAGGCTTGAAGAATTGGAAATAGAGAAGTGAAATTCATTTAATTTTATATAAAGAGGGAAGATTACAAAAAAAATCAATACATGTAATGAACCTCCCATAAGCAACAATAAATAAAGACCAATATTAACTCGTAAACTCCATCGCTAGTCAATTTGGAACAGACCCAAATTCCAGAAGTTGAATCTGCAACATCAAGATCGCAGTAAAAAATAAAAAATTAAACACTTTGATCAAATCATCAGATATGAAGTTCTAAGATTGATTGGATTATTTCGTGATTGGTGTTCCATACCTTGGGCTGATTAACAGATGGTGGCAAGAGCTTGCTGCTCCCCTTTTTACTTCTAGCAAGAATTCCTCTGGTAACAGGGGACATCATTTGATCAGTTGGACTAGTGTACCTGCAAATCAAAACTAACCATCACAACTAAAATTACCTCAAAAATAAATAAAAAAATTGTAAAAGATGAAAATCAGATTTACCTTTCTGGGTATTTCAATGGTTTGGGGACCTTAAGCCGATCGGGTGTGGTGCTTTTGCCGGAATTTGATATGGGGGGCGGCGTAAGAGGGGTGGTTTGAGTTTCTTCATCAGAAGTGGGAATTCTTGGAGGGGTTTTCATTATTTTGTCCATTCAATCAAGATTTAGATTATGAGATTTCTTGAAAAAAAATTGAAGTGGGATTTAATGGAAGTAGTCAGTGGAGGGTGAGGATAGTGTAATTTTTAGTTGCCAAAGGTGACCGTTTGGGGGTTGGGTAAACGGTCGATTTCTTGCTACGTCAATAAAGTTAAGAAAATAGGTATAATGCCAACCCTAACGGGAAGTTTAATTAAAGTGTCAAGCAGACACGCACAAATAAGAATGACTCTCTTTTGCCCATTTTGGTTTTTTATTAATGTCCATTGAACTGACAAACTACACTATATAAGAGATTTGTGTGAAATTCGATTTTATATATAAAATAGATTTAGATCATAGTTGTTTTAAATATATGATAAGATATGACTTCATAAATCCATAAATCATAAAATATGATATGTTTCATGTATGAGATATCTCATATAAATTTTTGTTTATATAAATAAATTGTACTAGTGTGACGGACTCGTCTATTGAAATGCAATTAAATTTTGTTCCATAATTTGATGGGAAAAGACTGAAACCACAATATATATATAAAATTTAACGGAAATGAAATCTTGTGTGAGGCGATACAGTATAATATTATGTGATAAAACCAGTCTCATATAATTATGTTTTTGTTCTAATAGAATATGATAAATGAGCTTTTGAAAAATTTAGTCCGTGAGTGTTTTATTTTTTGTGTCAAATACAATCTCAGCTGAAAAGATTTATCAGTGTTGTTTATTTAAAGTTAATATCAACAAAATAGAATATAGAATTATTTTTTTAAAAAAAATAGAAGAAAATTCAAAGCCACATGAACATCGAATAAACTATGTGGTCATTCAACAATTCATGATGACGTTGGATATTATAAAGCATAATTGATATGCTGTGAGCCTGGGATAATTTTATTAAAAGTCAAGTCAAAATAAAAATCAATGCAAATTTTTATTACTCTCGAGTAATTTCTTAGAAAGTCGTCCTTTTAAACCAAACTGAATTTTCTAAGATGTTGATATATTTTAATTTTGTTTTTTTTCTTAGTCACAGATACAATAATAATTTTTTAGGCAGTACGTATAAATTACGGTAAAAGAAATCAATAAATTGGAATATAAATATAAGTATAAAATAGAAGACTGTTTTTGAGTGGCACAAGAGATTTAGCCCAAACCAATTCGATGGGCTCTAATCATTACCCGGCCCAAATAAATATGGGCCCAATTAAGATAATGAACTGCCTTATTGCGCGGGCCTGGCCCCATTATCACAAGTCTCGATTTAAAATGGGCTGCCCAAATTATTTTTGGCCCAGGTTATCTGCACACACATTTTTATTTAAAACACCCACATAATGAAAATAAAAAAGTGAAATAACAAAAGTGCCTTAATTAAAAAGTGTACAAGTTTTCGGTAATTTTTTTCGAAAATACATCAAAACTTCTGCAATTTTTTCTGAAATTTAAGGTTTGATTTTTTTTTTTCGGAAAATCTATTGTTCTCACATTTTGGCTGAAATTTCTCCAAATTTTCGGATAATTTTTCCGAATTCTGAGGTTAGAATTTTTTTTTTCGGAAAACCTACTGTTCTCATATTTTGGCCGAAATTTCTCCAAATTTTCGAAAATGTTTTCCGAAAAAAGAACACATTTTCGGATAATTTTTTCGAATTTTGAGGAATATTTTTATTCGCAAAAGGATATTTTAGTGAGTTATTGGGGGTGTACTCAATAAACGGTGTGTGTTTTCATAATATGGGTGTTCTAAATAAAAATGTGTGTGCAGATAACCTGGGCCATTATTTTTCGAATTATATTGATTTAAATTCATGAAACGAGCTTCAATTTAAATTGATCACAATCGATTTAATATGCTCGTTTTTTTTTATCAGTTAAATGGTGACTCGAACCCATAACCTTTTGCACATAAGTAGTGGAGCTCTAACCACTTGAGCTATACTACTTCACTGCACCCTCGTTTTTTAAATTGTCTTCTTTGAGGTCAATTTTATTGTAATTAATTATTGTTTTTGCTATTTTTTCAACTTCCTCTTTAATTTATTCCTAAAACATCTTTTTTTTTTAAAAAAAAAATCTCACACATCCTATCTCTTATCTTTCCTTTTTGTTGGAAGGTATTTCTATCAAATATTTATATTTATTAATTTTACGTAAAATTTCAAATGCAATAATTATTTTGAAATAGAAAAAGTATATCTTTATGATAATAATTATAAAATTCCGTCTTATAAAATGAGACTTGTAAATCCGTCCGCTTAATATTTTGTAGTAGTATATATTATATAATAGAGCTTATCAATTAACCCGTTAGTTGAAGGATATTTTTGGTTGGTCATGACTCGAGTATTTACAAAGCTATTCAAATAACAGGATTCTTTTGATAATTTGACCAAAAATTGAAAATTTGTTTATTCTTTATTTATTAATTGATGCTTATATCAATAATATAATATTATTGGCCACCGGGCTCCTCACTTAAGTGAGAGATTTGGGTTCGATTCCCTTTGGGAACGAATTTGAGTGAGAGGTATAAGGAGGCTTGGAGAATTTGGAATTGTAAGGACACTTGGTGAACTAATTTCTAACCACTAACAACTAATATTTACCAATAAAAAAAATAATATTATTGTATTATAATAATATATGCCATGAACAAAATAGAATAAGATCCAAAAATCATACGTTAATAAATACAAGATATGCGCCACTTTATTGATGATATTTCGCAATCTGATAATAGTTATTCTTGAAGAAGAAAAAAAGACAAAGATCTTCAAATGAAAGATCTATAATTATTAAGGATATTCTAGATTTTTTTTTTCATTTCTAAGTGTTATTCCTTGATTTATGGCCTGGAAAACAGGACATTTTTTTTTTGAAAGGTGGAAAACAGGACATAATTAAGGTCAAGTTCTCAAACTTGTTTTGCTCGCTCAAGACAAATAATTAAACTTTTGATTAATTTGATATATATACTCCGTTTATATTATTGTGACGGTTATAAATTGTTAAATTGATAGCTCGATATCTTTAACTTATATACATACAAACACCACATTTTATATGCAATGATAAAGTATTACTGTATAAACACATTTTAGGATAAACAATTACCCTAACAATATTATGTGTTTTTTTTATAGAGTAACTAGAGCAAAATCCCGCGTATATATAAAAGTTTACAAAATTACGAATTAAATCTCTACTTATATTTCCACTTTCTTAATCTCCATGTCAAATAAAGTGTAAACATAAACTTGAGACGGAAGTAATATTATTTTACTATTCTTATAGTATTACATAAGCAGGTAATTAACATCATACGTATGATATGATTATCTTAGAGAAATTAAATTATTTGTAGGACGGAAGGTTAAGACATCACCTTCAACCTATTAATAAATATGAAAAATGTCAATGTACATAAGAAAAACAAGAAATTGATTGAGCACATCATATAGTGAATCGCATCAAACACAACAGCGGCGAATAGGTGTATTGTGTATACAAAATATCACTCTACATAAAAAAACATCATTATTTAAAAAATATTTAATTTTAATAATGACAGTTTGTATGTATAACAATAATAATTGAAAAATGAATTAATGTGAATTTGGATTCAAAAGTTTTTGCCATACTTTAATTTATAAGTCGGGAAGCTATTAAAATTAAACATAACATGAGATCTTTTTGCGTATTATTGAAGAAAGTTTTGCTTGGAAAATAAAATTAACGGGACTTTGAAAATCTTAAGTTTGACTCTAGCTAAATATTTGACTATCAGAGTGCGTTCAATGTAAGATCTTTAAATCAATCTTCTAAGATGTTCAAAATATTTGGTCATTTATTATTATTATTATTATTATTATTATTATTATTATTATTATTATTATTATTATTATTATTATTATAGCTAGTAAGAACTAAAATGGGTATGCTAAAAGCTTGTAAGTCTCCAATTTTTCGTCTTGAGTAATTGAGTCAGTTACAAATAAATTTAAAAAAAAATTCAAAATTACAAATAGATTTAAAAATATTTGTACAACAACGCAAAAATATTTGTACAATGAATCTATCTGTAATTTTTTATTATCTTTTGAACCTATTTATAATAGTTTCAAGAACTTATAAATAAGTGTATCCAACCGTCAACCACCTTCACCGTGCATATTGTTTTAGTACATTTATGTTAAATTTATAATGTAACTTCTTAATTTGTTTAATAAGACTTGTTGATCTGTTGGATCCAGGAAAATGAAAGAAAATTAAATTAAGTATATTACTCATTTTCATTCAAACAATATTTTATTATTTAATTGTTTCGCTAGCTAACAGATTAATAGCGCGTTAATACATTCCTTCAAATAAATATACACGATCCTTTAACTTCACCGATCAATTATTATTTAATTACTCAAATTATCATTACACTCTAATTTACATATAAATAATTATGTTATTAATAAATAAGCCCCACCATACTAATTATAAATAAGCCCACAATACATATTACTACAATACAAAATTTAATATTTTTATATTACAATTTTATTTTCATCTACTCACATATTCTCTTTCCTACTTTTTTAACAGGTCTTATCAATTGCAAGCAATTAAACAATAAAGTTAACATAAAACAAAATCTCAAAATAAATACATATTTTTACTATTTATTAAGGTCTTATCAATTGCAAGCAATTAAACAATAAAGTTAATTAACATAAAATATAATCTCAAAATAAATACATATTTTTACTATTTATTAAGATTTTGAAATTCATAAAATTTTAATCGCATACCTGAAATTCAAAACAAACTTATTTGTATGTGAATTAGGAAAAGAATCATCATTATCTAGGGGCCATTTACAATAAGGTAGAAAGATGTAAGCCTTATTACAATTAGGTATAAAAAATTTGCACAGAAGCACAAATTTTTTTTGCACAGAAGCACAAAAATTTGCATTTTTACACCTACTTATAATTTTGTTAATTTTTTATAACTATTTGTAATTTTCCCCGTTATCTATCAATGTGAAGATTGACGAGTACTGGAAGACTAATGAGAGTATTTTTAAATGTTGTTTTATCTTTAACTTTTAAAGTTATATATATATATATATATATATATATATATATATATATATATTTTGTGTGAATGATCTCTTTAGCAAAATGTTGTCAGATATTCTTCAATAACATTGGATGGATGTTGAACTGATGGGAGCAGATGTACTGTTTCTCACTAAAGGTTGGTGATCAACAGCTTTGCTGCATAGATTAGACTTTTCCAATATTTTCTAGTATTATTATTGGGCATCATTGATCATCAAGTGCGATCCCAAAATTCCTCATAAATCATATCATTATAAAAATTTATGTAAAATACTTAATTTGTTTCTACTTATGTTGAAATTAATGGGTTGACCGTGGAAGTGGTTCTCTGTGTTAATGTTGACATTGAAAGTTTCGAGCATTTCAAGATTTTGGCAGGTCATATTTCAGAATACAGAAACTCCACAATTAATGACTCTTTGACCGACTAAAAAATTACCAAAAAATATGAATCTAGTATATAGTATTATCAGAAATTCATTTTGTTGAACACGAGAGTATAAAAATAATCCCCAATCCTAATTATATAGACATGTTTTCCTCTTATAAATATTCCAGTTATATAAATTTGTTTTCATATAAAGTAATATTTTTTTAATTCATTTATTAAATATAATCTTATACATTAACTATTGGAGTAGGTCTTTTTAACTATATTTGAGTGAAAATTTGAGTGAGGGGAAATTAATTATAGTGGAGAATTGAATGACATAAGATGTAAATAAGAGATTTTGTAAGAATTTAGTTTGAGAAAATAGACTTGATTTTTTGCTAATTTAAATATGGGAAAACAAAATTTTGAAATATTGAGCAATAAAATATATGAAGGATACTTTGATGCACTATCTATGAGTAATATTTCAATGCACTAGTTGCACCGTGCAGCTAGTGTTATTTGATTTAAAATTTTCAATCAAACTAGTTGTACATATTTTTAAAAAAAATTTAGAACATATTGTCAAAAAAAAAATATTAGTTCATGTGAAGATAAGAATCAACCCGTATAATGAAAAAAATTAGTTGTATATTGAAAATGTGCTATGATAACTCTACAAAATTAATACTTTTTCTGTATGAACCAATACTTTTCTTCATATAAACTAATATTTCTCTATTATGTTTCAAAAAAAAAAATCTTTCTTCTGTAAGTGTGTCAATCTTTGATAAAAATTGAATAAAAATTACATCAACTGTAAGGTCCAATTAGTGCGTAGATAATTTTCTGGCGTTATTCAAGCACATTTGTGAAAGAATTGGATAAGTTTCTACTTTTTTTTTTTTTTGAACAGGGACAAGTTTCTACTTGACTCAATAATAAATAAGAAATTTAAATAAAAAAAAATACAGCAGAATTCAATCTAATCGAATGTATTTATATATTTCAAAAGTAATACTTTTATGTTTTTTTTAAAAATAGTAATACTTTTATAAGAGCGCAGTCGTTTATAGTAAAGAGATGATGAAATACCATAACTGAATTTGGAAGGAGAAAAGAAAATGTGAGTTGGAAATAAAGAGGAGGGGGATGGATCAATCAAACTAATGATTATTTTCTAAATTGAGGATAGGATAAAATTTTAGCGTGCGTACGCAAAAGCAATTTGCAAGAAAAACGCTAAACTGAAACCGCGACATCATCACGGCTTTCATCATCTCTGTCCACAAGTATAAATTTCCATTGAAAGAAACTAATCAGTAATCATGTATTTTTTTATTATAATACATATTAAGTTTTGTGTGTTTCACGATAAACTTATTGTGCATAATTTTTTAATTTCATCAAATACAACATAAATATCGTGATATTTTTGGTCAAATATTAAATATTTCTGGTTAAATACTTGATACTTTTACTTGCACCGTAAGATTATCGCACACCAAATTTGAAAATTTTAAAGTATCAATTTTTTTTTTTTATGAAAGTAGTAAGAATCTCATTAGAAGTATCAATAATTAGAGTTAGTAATATTGTATTATTTTTAAAAAGTATCAACAACAAATTAATATTTTTACTATTTAAATTATTCATATTTAATATAAAACGTTAATATTATAATATTTAAGTTTAAAGTATCAAATTTAAAAATATCATTTAAAATATAAAATATTTAATTAAAAATATTAAATATTTAATAAAAAATATCAAGAACCAGATAAAATTGAAAAGTGATGTACACTCGTTTTATCATATAAATGGATCACACAAAATTTTACCAACAAAATGTGATAGTCCTAATGTAGGCATTAGCGAAAAATCTTAAGATATGTGTATATACATATTAATGAAATAAACCCGTACATATTTAGATGTATGTATGTACATAGATAGTAATAGATTAATGAAATAAAACCATACAGTGGGCTACGAATCATCAGAATTCAAAAATGCATTGATGTGGACGATAATTACCAATGAGGTATATGCAATTAATTGGGCTCTTGAGAAAAATACAAAGAGTAATCAAGTCTCTCGTGCATCACGTAAAAACTCAAGTTCATTTTTAAATACAATCAGTTGTTTTTACTGAATAATTACAGTTATTTTTACTGAATATTTTAATTGTGGCCTATTTTTTGTGCATATATTAATTAAACAAATTTAATACATGGAAATAATTACAAAAGTATAAAAATGTCACAATATACATATATTTATTATTATATATTTTTTAATTCGAGTAAAATATCTTTAAATTATATAAATTAAATTAGGAGGAAGATAGTATTTAACGTCCAATAAAAACATAGAGTCAGTCAAAAGATATGATAAAATGATTAATAATCAGTCTAGCTGTAGGGATGAACCTCAATATAAGTAAGTTGGTGCACATTAATGGCATCATAAATATGTGTGAAATGTGAATACATACATATCATCTATATATATGCATTCAAATATAACCCATCTCTGAAGCTTCCCTTCCTACTAACAAAAAGAAAGGGAAGATTCATTCATTCATTCACAGATATATTCATGGCTCGAGATTGTTGTTTTTTTGGCATTGTAGCAGTGCTGCTGCTGCTGCAATTGACTGCTGCTGACGAGGCTGCAGATAGAATTGTCTCTCTTCCCGGCCAACCTGCCGTCGGATTTCAGCAGTTTTCCGGCTATGTCACCGTCAATGAAGTCGCCGGAAGAGCCCTCTTTTACTGGCTTACTGAAGCTGTTGAACAACCCTTAGCAAGACCTCTCGTTGTTTGGCTCAACGGAGGTACAATTACGGAAATACCCTCTCTCTCTCTCTCATCATCCCATGCAAATTAATTAATATTGTTTCTGCTAATTAATTAATACAGTAAAACTGTTGCATTACTCATTATGAATTGAAATTGTTTATTTATTTACTTTTTCCTTTTATTCTGACAAATTGGTTGATGAATAAAATCAAAATTTCCCATCTTTTCTACATTTATGAGACTAGTTACCTAATCATGAATATTTTCTTCAGATTTTTCTGACGTTTGAGTTTGACTGAAATTACTTAAGTTGTTGTCTCATGGGAAACAAGCATGAATTTTAGGGTAATTCAAAACCGTTCAAACCCATTTTATTATTATTATTTCTTATATCGTGTATTTTTTAACCGTATATTAGTTATTTTTATTAAAAATAATTACACTTATATATTAAAAAATACACTTGAATTGATGTGTATACAAAATTTTATCAACTTGTCTTCCATTTAATTATATATTACTAAAAATATCTAAACAAATTGCAAATTAAAATGCAAGCTGTTTTTATTAGCTTGAAAGCTACATAAAGAAAAGTCAAATTCATGCCTGGAGTAATAAATTAAAATGTTAAACTGAAAAAATAAATAAATGCTTCAAGCTAACTCAGAACAATCTCATTTAATGATGGCAACTAATATCATCTGCCTCTTACATTTCTGTGGAATATTAAATTTGTCAGCATGCTTGCTGCACCAAGCATTGGTTAGGTCATTCATGGTGTTCACACGCACATAGTACGAATCAAAATGCAATTTTGCTCAACTTTTGGGTGCCTTTGCAAATGTCAAAACACTATTGCAAATTTTTGGCCTCATGATGTGGATGCAACTATTTATTTTACCCCATTTGTCATGGCCCAAATCGTCCAATAGTTATTGCGATTCGTACACTGTAGTCTATACACAGTGTTTGAATTGAGGGTCTGTGTTAATGTTCAGATTTTTTTTAAAAAAAATTATTATTAGAATTTCATTGTGAGTTTAATTATTATTGAGAATTTTCCTACTAAGTTATCATGCTTTTTTGTACTCTATGGTTGATGATACATATCATATGCAGTATAGTTTACATCTCTGTTTGGTTTGCAAATATTATATAAAAATAAATTTATTTATGAAATAAAATTTTTTTATACTTATAATTAATTTATAATTCACCACTTGTGTGTACCTATTACATATAATACAATTGGTATGACTTTAATTCAGTTCTAATTTAATTTTAATTCATTTCTAAATAGGATACTTGTGTGCATGCACCTATTACATATAATACAATTGGTAAGACTTTAATTCAGTTCTAATTTATTTAATTCATTTCTAAATAGGATAGAAAAAAAAAAATCAATTGCACCGTATACACCAATTGAACATAAAAATTTGCTTGAAATTCATATATTATCAATTCAAACAACTTGTAGCACTTAATCAGGATTCCATGATTTTTTTTTTTTTTTTTTGAAAGGGGATTCCATGATAGAATAATCTTATATTCTTCATCAAATTATTTAGTATTTATGTTTCTCAATTTTATTTTATTTTAAAATAGGTCCTGGATGCTCTTCGGTGGCATACGGTGCATCAGAAGAAATCGGACCATTCAAGATTAGCAAAACCTCATCTGGTTTATATCTGAACAAGTTTTCATGGAACAAATTAGCAAACTTACTCTTTCTCGAAACTCCGGCGGGCGTTGGCTTCTCTTACTCCAACAGATCTTCCGATCTCTTCGACACCGGCGATCGTCGTACTGGTAATCACTAATCACCGCCTTTCATGATTTCTTCATTAAGAAACCTGATTTTGATTTATTCCAATGATTTCAGCGAAGGATTCGCTCCAATTTCTGATCCGATGGTTGGATCGTTTCCCTCGTTACAAGAACCGCGAGATTTATCTCACTGGAGAGAGCTACGCCGGGCACTACGTTCCCCAATTGGCCAGAGAAATTGTGAAGTACAACGCCAAGGCTAAGCACAAAATTAATCTCAAGGGCTTTATGGTAATTCCCAATCTCCCAGTTTTTCATTTTTTAGTTACATCCCTGGTAGCAAAATCCATTTTCTATACAATGTCTGCGCAAGATTTAAATGAAATCATCTCATGAATTTTAATATTTAAAATTTTAAAGTATATAAAAACTTGATGACGTATACCGTGTTATTTATATCGAGTTAGCCAAAAAAAGAGCGAACTCTTTTTTACACCGTAGAAATCACATTTGATTGTCTAATTGCGTAACAAGAATATTTTATATAATACCAATTCTCTCAAACATATTTAAATTGATCTTAACACTTAAATTAAAAAACTAAATGTATTTATGGTAATTTTGCATGCTTCAACTGTTCAATTATTTGAAATTTCTAATTGCGATATTTATGGTAAGTTTTCATCTCAATTCTTTCTTGAAATTAATTTCATTGTAGTATACTTAAATTAAATGGCACTATTGAAAAATGTGTATCGATAGTCAATCCCCTCTAGACTAAATAGTTATTTAAATGTATATATAGAAGTCCAAGTGTTGTTTTAAAAAAATGAATCCTCCGTTACGTAAATTTCTTATAATTAAATTTGGATACAACATGGAAGCTTAGTCCAAGTTTATTTTAATTTTTAAAAATGAATGTTAACATCAAAGGAGTTACTAGCTACTTACATTAATTAATAGGTAATTAAGATGGCCCTTTGGGAACGAATTGGAGTGGGAGGTATAAGGAGACTTGGAGTATTTGGAATGTCAAGGAGACTTGGCGAACTAACTTCTAACCACTAACAACTAACATTTACCGATCAAAAAAAAAAAAAATAGGTAATTAAGATGGGAATTGCGATTGTGAATGCGCGCAGGTGGGGAATGCGGTGACAGACAACCACTACGACAACCTAGGGACGGTGAACTACTGGTGGAGCCACGCCATGATCTCCGATAAGACCTTTAAGCAACTCATGAGCACGTGCGACTTTCAACGACAGAAAGAATCGAACGAGTGCGAGTCCCTCTACTACTATGCTATGGACCAAGAATTCGGCAGCATCGACCAATACAACATCTATGCACCCCCTTGTAATAATTCCGATGCTACTTCAACCCGACACAACATGCGCTTGCCCCATCGCCCTCATTCAGTATGTATTTCTATATACACATCACATAACTAATACTCCATTGAATTCTTTTATTTTATTTTATTTTTCACAAATTATTTCAGCTTTTTAGGCAGCTATCCGGCTACGATCCATGTACGGAGAAATATGCTGAAATTTACTATAATAGGCCTGATGTGCAAAAAGCTCTTCATGCTAACATAAGTGGTCGGATTCATTACAAATGGACTGCTTGCAGGTATTAATTATTTGTTCATTTTTTTGTCATATATGACCAATAGTAGGGCTCATACTTATTCAAATTAAGATACGCATGCATGTGATGCTTAATTATTTGTTAATTAATTAATTTAATTTGTTTGTAGTGAAACTTTGAATCGCAACTGGAACGACACAGACAGCTCAATTCTTCCTATTTATAGAGAATTAATCGCAGCTGGATTGAGAATTTGGGTGTTTAGGTAAGCAACACTAAAATTAAATTAATGGGCACTTTCATATTGAAATTAAAATAAATTATTGATTTTGTTGTTAAAATTGGTTTATATTGATTGCAGTGGGGATGTGGACGCAGTTGTCCCAGTCACAGCAACAAGATATTCCCTAGCACAACTTAAATTGGACACCACTATTCCTTGGTATCCTTGGTATATTAAAAAACAGGTGAGTGAGTTCATAAAATTTCATTTTATTTTCAAATATAAATAAAATAAATGTATATATACCTATGTTAACCATTGTGATTAAATTCTGATATATATGTATGTATAGGTGGGAGGGTGGACTGAAGTGTATAAAGGGCTAACATTTGCAACAGTAAGAGGGGCAGGTCATGAAGTCCCTATGTTCAAACCAAGGGCAGCATTTCAGTTATTCAGATCATTTTTGCAAGGGAAGCCCCTACCTAAATCATGAGTTTCAATTTGGCCCCAAATTTATCTTCCAGAAATTTATGTTGATGAGTAGCCAAATTATGATTCTGGCAAAAATTGCCAGTTCACCAGTAGTGTTTATTGGGATTCAAAGTGTTTTATTTATGTTGTGACTTCAAATTATTACAGTTGATTTGGGCAGCGTTTTCTAAATAATTTTTCTTCATTTATCGACCTTGTTCAAGGTAATAATTTGTAAATTTCATATGCACAATTTTTAATTAGTGCAATCATATAGTATATTAATACTCCTAAGCATAAGATTCACAATTTCAATAATTATTGAAATTAAATAAGGATATTAATGAGTTTTAACACTTGTAAAATCTTCTACTCCGTAATTTGAGACCGGACGGGTATTGATGTTTTTGACATTACGATGTCCTCAACTAAATCTCACTCTAATTTTAATTATTATACATGAGGAGTAGTGCTATGTTACCAATTTTGGGTTACTTCTGTTTGATCTCGAAAAAAAATTGAAATCAGATGTTATAGAAAATTCAACATCTATCTCCCTATCAAAATTGTTTATGTAAATGATGTATATGATTAGTAGTATATCATCCACGTTAGACACGACGCAAATTTAAGAAAATATTCTGTAAGGAGTACACACCAAATAATCCAAATTTAGAGGTTAATGTTTTTCAAACTCCAGAAAATATTACTAAAGAATACAGATCTAATAATCCAAATTTAGAGGTATTTTTTGGTTATTTTTTTTCTCTCAAAAAATAAAATCTTAAATTTGGAGGGCGGTGTTGAAATTAAATTGATGGCGTTGACCATGTTGTCCATGTTTGCATGCATCTCTATAGAGATGCTACAGCCTTCAAGTAAGGGCCGTGTGGGTTAAAAATGGGCCCATTTATTTTTTGGGTCATTGAGCTGTAAAGGGGTCCTACTATTTACACCTCCATTTTTATTAGATACACCCCTATGTACAACAATTTTTAGTTTAATGTACCTTCAAACATAGTTATAGAGTGGGTGTAAGCTCACATGATGGACTAGGGTTCAATAGTATATGCACATTCCCTTCTAGAATATACATGAGCCTACTTGACTTTTGGGTCATTTTGGCCTTAGCTGATTACTCCGAGACCGGTGGGCTGATGAGCTAGCCCAAGATCTTTCGTTGTTTTAATTCGATTTGATTATTTTGATTAAAATTTTCAATTTGATTGGTATTTCATATAAAGTTTGATCTTCAGTTAATATAGAAAAAAATCATATTAATCGAATAAACATATTATATTATATTATATATATATATATATGTTTATATATTAGAATATTTATGGCTTTTATTAAATCCTAAAATTAATGTTAGTTGCACCGTTCCATGCCAAAATTCTGAGATTAATTAAAACGTGCAGACAAGAAATAGATAAAAGTTGACGAAGTGGTATACGTTAAGTGGTTAGAGCCCCCACTATGTATGTCATAAGGTCATTAGTTCAAATTATGATTTGTCCGATAAAAAAAAAAAAGAATTGTAAACGTGGAATAAAATGTGTATACTAATACATGTAAACATAGCGACTGCAGATCTAGTACATATAAGACTTGGTGTAAATATAAATCTAAAAAAAAAAAAGGCAAAATGAATTAATGAACTATGCCTTTCACTTTTTTTCCTCATCAATTTAAAACTTATTTACAATAACTGTATAACTCTCAATGGATTAATGTGCTTAAAATCGCTACAAATCTGGTTACTTTTTCAATCGAAATTTTATTTTTAAAAGGAAAAATAATTTTTAAATATCTACAAATCTAACTACATGAATATGATTTAAGGAGGTAGGGCCTCTTGAAATTTAAATTTAACTAAACAACTTAACATAAATATATTTGGTCAATCGCGTATAACTAACGAATTGACGAAATAGTCAAATTGTTGTGGCTAATGCCACGGGAATAGACCACATATTATTATTAATTGATTTAGGAATTAGTCATTCCCATAATTTCTTTTCTTTTCCCGAAAGCCATTGCAATAATTTCTAACGAACTAAATTAAATTAAATTAAATCTGAATCATGGTCCGATGATGACATAAATTAAATTAAATCTGAATCATGGTGCGATAATGACTATCAAACTTGTGCAAGTGTAAACGTGTAATAATGAACTTTTTGGGTCATCTTAAGAACCACGGCCCCTTTGAAAAGTCAATTGCTCTCTTTTCTTAATTATGTATGCTGTAATTTTTTTTACGAGTAAAAATAAATATATTAATTAAACCATAAAATCACACTCAAAATATTCGAAACGTCAGTGGGAATAGACAAAGTAAAAAGTGGCTCATCAATGGAGAAAGCCAAATTTACTAAACTATGAGCGACACTACTGTCGGTTCTTATAACCAAGCTGAAGCGAATCTCTTCAAAAAAAGCTCTCATTCTTAAATCTGAGATCCTCCCCTGCCTACTCCTCCGCTCGATCTGTTTTTTTGTCTTAAAAGAATCTTCTATTTTATGAAATTCGATTTCAATTCAAATAAATTTTATTAAATGACATATGATCCGTAATTCTTATCATACTTTTCGGGTGTGTTTGGTTCAATGGGAGGGAAAAATAACTCAGGACAAGATTAGTCAGGATTGTAATTTTGAAATTAGGTGATATGTTTGGATTGATGGATTATAATATTTATTGTTGTAGGATAAGTTCTTTTTTAATATTTGGATTGTGGGATAAATAACAAAAATAGTGTAATTGACAACTTTGCCCTCTCATCTCATAAACAAAAATGCTAGGAGCATAATGAAGAATTTGTTATTAGATTAGAATCAGACACCCAACTCATCTTCCTCGTCTTTCTCAAACTTATATTTAAAAATTCTAAGAAGAACACAATTGAAGTTTAATATGTTTACCAAGGCCGTATGCGTAACTATTTATTAGAGTATCTCTAGTTATTTACATGATTTGTGGGACTATACATGTATTTGGAATGAAAGGACAATATAAAAAATTTAACACTATGGATAAAAAAATCCAGCACCCCCTAGAACAAAAAAATTATGCATTGACGGGAAATAGCTAAAAATTGGTCTGGGCCTAATATCCATACTGGGCCAATATCAACTGAATCAAACATCGGATTGGATTATATATTCTATCCAGCTTTATTCATTAAACCAAACGCACCCTTCGTGAATTATCATTATAAATCTACATTCTTTGGAAAACATGCAAGTTATATTCAATTTTCAATTAAGAATAAGTCTTTTGTAAATCAATTTTACTGTATAATTTAAAATACGGATTTGATCTTATGTTCACAGGTGGGCATCAATTTATATGTCCACCACCAATCATGTGATGTCACATAAGTAATTAATTAAATGATAGTTAACTCCCATGTATATGTGACATCACATGATAGATGATTGGCATGCCACATAAGTGATGGACATATAAATTGGTGTCCACCTTTGGGCATAAGATTAAATCCGATTTAAATAATATTAGTTATTTTTATTATATGGAATAATATTTTTAAATTAATACATTTACAAAAATAATTAGTATATTTAAAAAATATATACAAAATATAAATAAATTTTATAATAAAACTAGTTGACGGTATATTTACTTTCAAAGGAATAATATATTGACTCGCTTCATTCAACCTATTGCAACAAACATAGAGGCTACATCATGTGAGTCATGCACATGACATATGATAAAAATAAAATAATTCACGCCATGGTTATGCATATTTTCAGTTTTTCACATTAACTTTATCAAGAAATAAAAGGGTTTCATATAAAGGAATTAGAAAGTTACTATTAAAAGATAAAGACATAGGAAATCTGTAACTAATATTTGTGGGCCAATCAAATCATGCAACATGGTAGGCTGATCATCACTACTAAATAGGGAGTATTATATTATTGTATTGTTCCGTCAAAAAAAAATAAATAAATAAATAAATTATTGTATTGAATATATTGATCGATCAAACTCTCTTTCTGGTACATAATACCAATGATCATTAACATTTTCTAAATTAATAATAATCTATAACATTCTTTTTGGCATGCCAAATTATTATACGCAATCATACTTGTTGATAGTTTTGTTTTTTTTACTTGATAATCTATGGGATATGGCTTGTTTATTTGGAAGCATGAATAAGAATATCAAACAATAAATGAATTAAAAAAAATTATAAATGAATCAAAGGAAATAACACTAATTGCCAAATATTTCTTGATTCCACCGTAACACCTTTTATTGGATCAGAATTGTGATTATATAAATCTTTATTTTCTTACAAGTGTGAACTTATAACAATGTCCAATATCTTCTTACTCTAAAAAATAGTATCCGCTTTTAATGGTAGCATTAGTAATCTAATTATAGCACAAGGATGTATGTGATTTTTACATCATATTTTACTATGAACCTATTAGTTTTATAAGTGCCCGACATCTAAAATAATGCATATATTAGTGGACACTTGACAAATCATAAATTTTTCATTTTGAGGTGGTCTGGCGAGTTGGGTGACAACTACTCGAACATGTCATTTGACATGACATATTCAGTTTGAAAGACGAGTTGAATTTGGAGCCTTTAAGATAGACTGCAACTGATCCCAAGTTGTCATATCTTAATTGCTGTTGTGACATATTGCAACTGATCCCAAGTTGTCATATCTTAATTGCTGTTATGACATATTGTGATCTGATCTTAAAATCATTTGAATGAGTTGGAGAGAAGCTTTAACTAGTAGTGTAGATAGTCACCTACATTTCAAATAGAATAAACTAGGCTAGAATTTAAGAACTTATTTTTAGTTTGTATTTAATAAATCACAATTTTATTATGCCTGGATCATGAATTGAAAATAAACATAATAATAATTACTTGGATTTAATTCTATGCATTCAATTTCATTTTAAGTGCCCGCTTGGTTGGGGGTATTAGAAGTAGGTAATGGGAATGACTCATTAATCATTTCCATTGATGATGCTTGGTAATATTTACAATTTGAAATTGATTTAAAAAAAAATAATCACTAATTTATTTTGATTACATAATTTTTCTCTTATTACCAATTATTTAACAATCATTCATTTTTCCTCAGCTCAACTTTTTTCTCGCTCAAATTTTTTCGTGATCAAATTTTTTTCCAAAAGTCATCGATGAGAATAAATCACTAGTCATTTCCATTACCTAATTCTAATACCCCAACCAAACGGCCCCTAAATATATAAAATAACAGGAATCTTCACTTTCTAGTTTCTACAATGGCCACCTCGAATCACTTTCATAATTAGGTGGACTCGAATAAGGTTCTTACTAACTTGGTACTCTTTCATGTTTCAAAGACAAATATGTAAAAATGAATATTAAAAAAAAAATTAAAATTGCATGAAAGGAATGATAATAATTCTCATAGAGTAATATTAATGGAATTAAAGACATGCATCTGGCCATCAGTATTAATATTCACAATAAATTCTAATCAGGTCAATGTTCAACCATCAAGACTAAACATGGTCTATACATATAATTTGAATAATTTAATAAACCTCCATGGGTCACATTTCAAAGTAACATTTAATAATCCTAAGATTTTAACACCGCCCAGATCTACATACACTGCACTAGTTATAAACAACTCAGGTTAAAATCAAATCAAATCAAATCAAATCAAATTTTCTAATCTCTATTTGATATTTTATTTTGTATTTTGTACTCTGGATGAATAACAAGATTAACAAATAATTAACAATAAATACTAATATACATTATATCGACATATTAATAAATAATATACATCATTTGATGTAAACGGATGAAATGAACTGGGTTAAAACCAATCAGAATTTAACCAAATATCTGTCGTTATCTTTGCCAAGATAAAGAAGGAGAATATAAACTGGGCCAGGAAGAATGGAATTGACTATTTATATAAAGTTGTTGATTTTTTGAAGTCTTTAAAATATTTTCCACTGAGACGGAGAACAGTCAAAACAAAACTCAAAAGGCCAAACAAACAGTAGCGGTGAGAAATTGTTAAGTATTCAGCTACAAAGATTTGGGTTTAATTTATAATTAAAGCAAAGAAAACACACCATAAATACAAGGTTTTCTGTTTTCAGCTTCATCATTAAACAGTAAAAGGGGTCAGTCGTTCTCTCTCATCTCTTTCTCTTTCTTCTCTTTCCATCTCTGAAAAAGCTGCCGGGAGATTTTTTTGTTTGTGGGCTTTGTTTTTCTTGTTTCTTGAAGTATAGATTTGTGAGAATCTTGGCTTTCTCTTGATTCTTGCTCTTGGTAACAGATCGGAAGCATATTTGTGATTTTCCAGATTGCATAATATATTGCCACTTTCTTAGATTGGCCAATAATTTGATCGTGTTATTGTTGCATATTTTTATGTATAGGCTTTTTTTGAAAAAAATTGGCTGAGATTCTTTCTGATAGGTTATTTATTTTGGGGGTAATATTATCATCATTATTAGCTAGTTGATTTTGTTCACATTCTTGAGTATTGTGCGCTAAAAGTAGGCGTGGTACTTTTTAAGGTTGTTGAATTTGTTGTTTTTATGGGATGGGGGATTATACAGCTACAAATTTAGGGATGGAAGGAGAGGGCGATTTGATTGCCGCGGCTCAGAATATCATGAAGGCATTGGAATCAAAGATGAATCTAACAGATGATGCTAGGAAAATCCTGGCAAATCTTGGCTCTCAATTGAGTAGTATAACTAGAGTTAATGAAAACAGAGAATTAGAGGTTGAAGAAGATGAGGGAGTGAGCGAGATTGAGCATCATCTGAATGAGATTCATGATAAGGTGATGGATTGGGAGAAAAACGAGGCCATGATATGGGATTGTGGGCCCGAAGAAGCGTATGAGTATTTGAAATCGGTGGATGAGGTTCGGAAATTGATTGATGTATTGGAGAATCGAGGCCCGAATAGCAGTGCAGAAGATGCTGATCTGCTGCGTCGGGCCCATGATATTCTTCAAACAGCAATGGCTAGGCTTGAGGAGGAGTTCAGGCACTTGCTTGTTCAGAATAGGCAGCCGTTTGAGCCGGAGCACATGTCGTTCCGCTCGAGTGAGGATGACTTCATGGAGGGCGGATCGGTCATTTCATCAGGGGATGATTCTCTTGAAGATGTAGTGCAGAGGTATAGCATGGGGCGATCTTCAGAGGATTACGTGATTGAGTTGCTTCATCATGACGTGATAAGGGACTTAAAGAGCATTGCGAATTTGATGTTTGATTCGAATTATGGTAGAGAATGCTCTCAAGTGTTTGTTAGTGTACAGAAAGATGCTTTAGATGATTGCCTGTTTATTCTTGAGGTTGAGAAACTGAGCATTGAAGATGTGCTGAAAATGGAGTGGAATGCATTGAACTGGAGAATTAGGCGATGGATTCGCGCGATGAAGCTGTTCGTGCGCGTTTATCTGGCAAGCGAAAAGATGTTAACAGATCAGATTTTCGATGATCTTGATGCAGTGAGCTCTGTTTGTTTTGCGGAGTCTTCAAAATCTGCAATCTTGCAGCTTCTCAACTTTTGCGAAGCCATTGCCATTGGGCCTCATCAGCCTGAGAAGCTGATTAGGGTTCTTGATATGTATGAGCTTCTGGAAGATCTAGTTCCAGACATACTATCTCTATACTCTGATGATCAATCTGGATCATCTGTTGGCTTCGAATGCCTCGACATCCTGCAGCGCATAGGCGACTGCGCCAAGGCCACGTTTCTTGAATTCGAGAGTGCTGTGGCCTCCAACGTCTCGACCAACGCCTTCTCGGGTGGGGGGGTCCACCCCCTCACGAAGTACGTCATGAATTACATCAAGATTCTGATGGACTACAGCAGGACTCTCGACAGTGTGCTGAAAGACGAGCACGCATCAGATCCCTTGCCCGTTTCCCCCGATTTGAGTCCAGACGAGCGTGGGAACACGTCTCCGATGAGTGTGCACTTCCGGTCCCTCATTTCGATTCTTGAGTGTAACCTGGATGGAAAATCGAAGCTGTACAAGGAGGATTCACAGCAGCACCTTTTCTTGATGAACAACATACATTACATGGCTGAAAAGGTGAAGAATTCAGAGGTGAGGAGCGTGCTGGGCGATGATTGGATTAAGAAGCACAATTGGAAGTTCCAGCAGCACGCGATGAACTACGAACGAGCTACTTGGAGCTCGATTCTCGCCTTGTTAAGAGACGAGGGGATCCAAAATCCCGGGTCGAATTCCATATCGAGAAGCCTTCTTAAGGAGAGATTGCAGAGCTTCTATGTTGCATTTGAGGAGGTTTACAAGAACCAAACCGGGTGGGTCATACCCGACCCGCAACTTAGAGAGGATCTTCGGATCTCGACGTCTCTGAAGGTGATCCAGGCGTACCGTACATTTGTTGGACGGCATGTGAATCATATTAGTGAGAAGCATATCAAGTACAGTGCTGATGATTTAGAGGATCACCTTCTGGATTTTTTTGAGGGATCTCAGAAATCTTTGCATGGAGGCTATAAGAAGTGATGATGAAGCAGATTTAGGTGTATTTTATGATAGAACTTGGTATTTAAGAGGTTTCCTTTTTCAATCTTAGCCACCTTTGTATTATTGCATTTATTGTTGTATCTACTTGTATCACATACAAGGCTGAATTTTTGGGTATGGTTATATGATCCTTAGTTTCATGAACTTCTGATGATTGTTTTGTCCTCGATTATCTTCTTATAGAAGTCCCATTTTCTTGGATTTTGAGGAAGGAAGCCAAAGTTGCAATTATGGATAAAAGTGGGATGGGTATGGGTATCAAATATTTAACCCTCTCAAAATCTATTAGGACTCGTTTGTTTTGAGGTATTAAATTTTGAGTGATAGTGAAATATGTGATACATTTAACTTTTTATGTGTGATATGTTTTATTAAATCATACAAATCAAATGTTTGTTAATATATATTACAACATAGTTTAACATGAGTTATAATATTTTCAAGTGTTTGTATTGAGAATTAATTCATGTGATAAGTTAAAATTTTACAATTATACCCCCATTTACTATTTTTTAAAAAATAAAAAAATGAATATTTTTGTCAATTAACTTGGTAATAAGTGGATGATTATTTTAATACCTCATAAAGGAAGGGATCCATTTTCACTCATAAATGGGAAAATATATATTAGGCTTTCATATTTTTGCAGGCCACAAGTAATACAAATCAACAATAACAAACATTTGATTTTTAGGAAAAACAAATTATATCCCTAGTAATCAATCAAAACAAACATGCCCTTAGGGTATTAGGGTATGTTTGGTTTGAGCTTGCAACATCCGGATTGAAGATTACACAAGCCAGAGTATGTTTGTTTACGGATTGAAGATTACGCAAGCCAAAAGTAAAGTCAAAGTCAAAAATATCATACTCATCTACCTTTTTTTTTTCCAATAACTCACACATTTATTTTTTATAATATAATAATATCACTCTCTTCTACTTTTTTTTCAAAAGTCAAAGTAAAAAATATCATACTTTTACTATTCATCAAGATTTCACAAGCCAAAAAAATTTCACAAGCCGGATTTTGTCAATCTCATGCAAGCTCAATCCAAACATACCCTTAGGGCAGTCCATCGATCATACAAAACAATGTGTTTATCGTTTATGTATCAAAATAAAAGAGATGAAATATTTTAATTTGTTGGTATATAATTTCACCTCTTATATTTTAAGACACGCCAATGGTCGATCTATATCTACAAGTTTACCTTTAAAAAAATTTATTTGTTCTTAATTTTTGCAAAAAAAAGAAATACAAATTTAAACGAACACAAGAGCAGTGGCGAAGGATTAAAGAAATAAATACTTGATTTATTTCAAATAAGTAAAGAAATAAATACTTAATGGATGATCATAATGCTTGGAAGATAATGCTTCTGTTTAATGAGCTTTCGTAGAATATATCAAATGCAAAACAAATTTAAAAAGGCAAAAACTTTATGATACCGTCTCATGTATGGGACCGAATCACTTTTTAATAAATTGTTATTATTTTTTAAAAAAGCGATAACAATTTATGAAAAAGTGATAATGATTTATTAAAAACTGACTCTGTCTCATGTTCGTCTCATGCATGAGACGGTTTTACGCAAGAGTGACCCATTTAAAAATATATTTCAGTAAAGAAAAAGTAATTTTTGATTCAAAGATATTGATCAGTAAAATTTATAGCTTAGTTTCCTAGAAAAAAAATTATAGCTTAGTTACTAAAAGTATGCTAAGGCCTCGTTTGGTTTCCTTTATTAGGGGTGTATTGATCCCTAATACAACGTTATCACTTGTTTGGTTTGTTGTATACATTATACTTCCAGCCCGTTATTAAGAATGTGTCCGTTCAAATAATATCTAATACATGGTATTATAGATTCCAAGTTTCATATGGTATTTGTAATACTTATATTTCTCCAACATCTATTAAATTTTAAAATACCAAAAACACCCTTCACTTTCATCAAAATGTGTTTATTATTATTTTTATTTATAAGAACAAATTAGTCTAAAATAAATTAATACTAGTTATAATACTTGCTACCAAACATAATATTGATAGCTAATCACTAATTATTTAACTCAAGTTTTTGAAACCAAACAAAATATTGATAATAAACTGGTATTACAAATATAGGTATTATAGTTCAGGTATTATCCAATAAAGGAAACCAAACCAGCCCTAAATCTAAAAGATGTTGAAGTTATGCAATTAAAATAATAATAATAATAATAAGATGCCAAATACAGATCTGCGGTTGAAACGATCTGATCATAAGAACGGTCGTGATCAAGTGGGCACATACTGTAGGCGTGTTCTGCGGCGCAGACGATTATCCGTCCTCAATAAATCTCCCGTCCTAAAACCCTCGGGTGCGAAAAAATTACAATTCGCTTCTTCTTCGTTGTCTCGGAATTATTCTGGTAAAACCCTATAACTCTCTTCGCCTAAACTTTCGATTCTGCGCCATTTTTGTCATTGGTTAACGATTTACCTCTTGATCTTCATCTTAGACGCGAATCGAGTTCTAGGTCTTTGGAAAATTTATTTTTATTTTACTTTGTATTAATTTTACCTTTTTCCTGGGGATGTTGAAATATCTTCATTGTGTATTGTTTTAATATCTCTTATGGTGGTTCTTTATTATATTATTTGTTTGTAAATCTGAATTGAGTGGAAGAAGAGTGATTTTGTGAAATTTACGAGTAGTATTCGCTGAAGATTGGCTGTTGATCAGTGGATTGGTTTTAAACGGACCGAGTTTTTATGGATAGTAATGTGGGATTTGTTTATTGGTCTTTGAAGAAAGTAATTAGGAAACGAAATCAAAGAAGAATGCAAACGGTTCTCCTCTTTCTGCTAATTACCTGAGCAACTTGATTTATGTCTTAATTAGTTGGATATTGTTAAATTAGAATATTTGTCTGGTAGATTGCTTGTTCAGTGTTTATTTGAGTTCAATCTTTAGTATAAGAACCTGATGCTTGAAATACTGATCGTCTTTATGTATGTGTTGACATTTTACTTGACTTTACTTGATTTGTCACAATGAGAAGATTGTATGAGAGAGAAAGCGAGAGTAAAGCAGTAGTAATTAAAAAGTCAAGGTATTTGAGATTGACTCATTGTCAGCTCAAATTATGCTCGTTTTAGCTTTGTTCTTTAGGCTTTTAGTTCTATTGTTGCCGCAACTGAAAGTTAGATAAGAATTTTAACAAAAATATCAACTATGTTTCTTATGGGTCGAGCCAAGTTGGTGCATTTCTTGGTACAGAGCTAAATGAAAATTATTTTCTTTATATTTACTTGTTTCACCTATCATTGGGTATGGGTGCTTTTGCTAGGTACAACAATGGCTTTTCTGAACAGAGTTGGCAACGCACTCAAACAAACTGTCAGAAAGCATGCTGCTTTACAATTTCCTGCCGCAAATGCTTCACATTTTCAAGCAATAAGAAGCATGTCAACAGCTTCAAAGCTCTTTGTTGGAGGTGCAGTGATCCTCTGTGATGATTAACTTCTTTTGGTGTCCTATTGTACATGATGCCATCCTGTTACTGCAGGTCTCTCATACAGCACAGATGAAATGAGTTTGAGGGAAGCCTTCTCCCAGTATGGAGAAGTGGTTGAAGGTATCCTCTTGTTAGAGAAAATTGATTTGGTTTACCCCTTCAGTTAACATTGTAATTGTGATAGTGATATTATTTGTTAGTACTTTGGGAAGTTACTGATTAAGAGTAGTTATACTGGTGACAAATGCTGATTACAAAAATTTCTGTAGTGGAGATCATTGAGGACAACTCTGTGGGGTAGACATCTTAGATTGTTTCTTTTAGTTGGATGCACAAAGCTCCTTGGTGTACTTGACCTGCTGCTTATCTGATACGACAATTCTTACGCTGCAGTTGGTTGAGTTTCCAACCATTCAATCTTATATGTGTGTTTTTTTTTTAAATAATAATTTGCAGCTAGAGTTATCACAGATCGTGAGACTGGTAGGTCTCGAGGGTTTGGCTTTGTTACTTTCACGTCATCTGAGAGTGCTTCCAGTGCCATGCAGGCATTTGATGGCCAGGTACTTAATTTGTTTTGTTTTTTAGGCCTTTCCTCTAAGTCGTATCACATGCTTAATAGTTCTCTCCACTGGGTAAATGAAACTTTCTTACCAGAAAGATCCTTGATATCCTTAAAAAAATAAAAATTAAAAATCAGAACACTAGTTGATTGTCCCAACATCAACTTAAGCTTTAACACTGATCAAAGTATGTTAGAAATATCTTTCTTCAAGTCTTTAAGATATCTTGTTTAACAATTTAATATTGTTGATACAAATCTTGTGATAATTTTCTAACCATGAGCATGTCTTAGCATCCATCTCCGTACAGAAGCCTGAACCTGATGTTATATGATCTAATGATACTCTCCAGGATCTACATGGGCGAAGGGTTAGGGTGAATTTTGCTACAGAAAAACCTCGTGCTGGGGGTTTTGGAGGTGGATATGGTGGAGGTTTTGGAGGTGGGTACGGTGGTGGAGGTGGATATGGTGGTGGGCAGGGCGGTAACTATGGAGGTGGAGGAGGGTATCAAGGTGGCAATTACCAAGGTGGAGGTGGCAACTATGGTGGGGGTGGTGGATATAGAACTAACAACCAATATCCAAGTGGAGGTGGTGGTGGATATGGTGGTGCTGTTAGTGGAGGAGCTGGCGGTTTTGGTGGTGGTGACTCTGTACCACCAGGTGGTGGCTACAGTGGTGGTGGTAGCAACTACCCTGATGGTCAAGCTGGCCTCTCTTCCATTCTCAATGACGAGACGACTGGGTTGCCTAATGAAATCCCGCAACCAGTAAGTGGTCATCAGACTGGTGGAATTGAAGATTTGGAGGACACGTATGATGAGAACACCAGGGATGAGAATGATGAGCCGAATGATTTTGCCAACACCAGGCGCTGAAGACGATGCCGATTGTTGGAGCTGTCTTGCAAAAAAGTGAATAATTTTACAATCTTCGGTCTTTTTGTTTTCCCAGTATTTGTTTGGTATCTTGCTTATTACCATTAAGTTGAGACATGTTGCAAAGAAATGTGATTCAGAACTGTCGAGACAAAGTCACAAGTGGCTTGGATTTATTTTCTTAACATTTATTAGGCCCCTCTGTTTTCGTTCATGGAATTGCAGCATGCTTGTTCCAATTACATAATTAGGGTTATAGCTAGAAACACTATTCTGCTCCATTTGTTCCTTGCTACTTCCATTATGACTAGACTGCTACTCATATTACAATAATAAAAATCCCCTGACCGAGGAAGTGTATTTCAGCGTCTCCCTCTTATACCTTTATTAATAAAGTTTTTCTCCTCGTATTTTGTGACCATCAAGATTTATATTTTTTAATTAAAAGTAGTAAATAAGCTGGATATTTATTGTCTTATATAAAAATTGGACTATATATTAGAAACGTTCAAAAAAAGGAAAAACAAGTCTCTATGGGGCAGATGGGTTCAATAAATAAATTGGAACCTAAAATCTGTACACTCATTTTCAGAAAAAAAAAAAAAAAGAAAAATCTGTAGACTCTGGCAACACACAATGGTTCAACATTGTATTTTTTATGTATATTTTCACTTATCACAATTTTTTTCCAATTTGCATTACAATAATGTAAAGTAAAAAAATATGATTTGATCCGACTGCAATTACTTACACAATTGTATTCTCACAAACCCCTCCTACAATTTGTTAAAAATAAATAAAATGATACTTATGATTAAATCTTACAATATGGTCTATTCTTTAGTTATATAAGTAGATATAATCATTTGCAATTTGAAAATTTTGCGGCAAAGCCCACCCTCGAACTAAAGCCCTGGCTGGTTGTACGCAAAAACATTTTGTCTAATACACAAAATTTATGATTGACTATCAAACTGAAAACTACTTAAAACAACAAAGATGTACTGACGTAAACAACAAAATACAAAAAAAAATGTTATCTGAACCACAAGTCCTGTAACAATAATGTACAAGTTAGAGTAACAGCCCTTACTGTGGTGATACACCTACGACCTCCTACCATTCAAACAGCAGACACCCACTAAATTTTCCAGGGTACAACTCAATACTTCAAACAGCCCAAAAAGGTTTAGGCTGTGTCGGAGCTCTTGACTTCTTTTCTAAAGGCGCTATAACTATTTTTTCGACGTCATCATCTACATCATCGTCATCATCATCTCCATATTCCATCAACTTGATTAAAGTATCTAACACGACATATTAGTCAAAAAGAGACAATTCCCGTGAGAAAAAATTGCACGACAGATAATGGAATATGAAACCGACTGAAGAAATTCAACAAACAGGAAGCTTTTTTGTTCTAACATATATGCTATAAAGCCTATAATCATGCTCATTGAAATGATTGCCAGAGAAACAAGAGTTATTACCAGGTACAGAGGCAGTTTCAGATTTTGAGCTGTGAGTCTCGTTGCTGTCTCCATCCATATTTGGTGTTGAGTTAAACTTTGGTGGGGGAGGGGGTGGGGGTACACTCTTGAACTTAGGAGGCGGCGGGGGCATTTCAGACTTTTCAGTAAATGAAGGTTTGACGAGCTTCTTCTGACCTTGCACAATTGACATATCTCTTGCACCTACATGTGATGTTAGTTCACGTGGCATTGGTAATTCTGATCCCTGTATATTCTTCTGGAAAGCATATACCACATCCCTCAAGTTAGCAGATATACGTGTCAATTAACATGGATACAGTAAGATTGGGGAAAAAATAACAAAACAAACGAAAACATGAAAAGGAAGGGGCAGCACAAGCTATCGCACAAGTTATGAAGGAACTCGAGCAATAGGTATGCACATTGACATTTAAGTAGAACAAGGACCATGCTTCTAGAGTTTTATTATGTCAATATTTTTATTTCCAAGCATCTATATTAAATCATTAGTGATTCTGATCTACAACTAACAATCGAAAAACAAAAAAATGTGGCAGATAGCAATGCATTTGTGCATTTCGCTTGACGCCATAAACAGAAGGAATCAAAGGAAAATCTGGGGCAGCACCAGAAAAAAGCATTGAAACAGCAGGCAGCTATCTCATTCCACCTCAATTAGGAGCCCTGTGAAATACATATATGCCCTATATACAGGTGCAGTATCAGCCTGAAAGCTTCATAGAAGGTCAGTGAAAATACCTGGAATAACAAGTAATAAACATCATAAGGAAAATACTTGACAAGTTTTATACTGAATAATAAAATTTCCAATATAGGTGCAGTATTACAAGTTAGAAAAATTTAGCGATTTGAGAGTCAAGATACAAATCAGGAGCTAACCTATTGCAGAGTGCATGAATGCACTGATTTTGCAAAATGGCACTTAAGGGGAGAAGGTAAAAGATTAAATATTGGTTTTGAAATATTATCGACAGTACAGCGAAAAATCACTCACTTTGTAATCATGGAGTCTCAGTAAAGAATACACAGAATAAATAAGAGTCTGGATTCATCTCAATTATCAATGCTTTAAGAGAAAAAATATTTCCAGCAACAGATGATCAAACAGGATTCCCTCAAATTTTCAATTTCCACACTCTTACTCCGTGGACTTGCTAGAGTTTTTTCATTTTATCTCTCAGATGACAATAGGCTGGTGGCATGATGCAAGGGGGACAAGTAAATACAAATATTGGTAGAATCTTATATCAGCAATTGATAGGCTTGAACTGGTAAATCCCTCCCCTCTAACAATACCCTTAACAGAGAAATGATACCTGGTTTGAATTTGCTGGCCCGTTTGCAGCAACAGGCAATTCTTGAAACTTCCGTTTTTGGGAGTGTTTATCCTTTGAAAGGGGGGGCATCACTCTTGGTAGATCTGTTCTTGCTGCTGTGGTAACTGGAGAAACTGTAGCAGTGACTGGAGAAGTTGACTGTCTAAGGGCCAAGGCAACTTGTTGTAATGGTGTGGCTTGAGGATATATTCCACCATAGCCAATATAGCTCGTTGCACTTGTCAACCCGTGAGGATAACAAGTAGTATTTGCTTGAGGTAGTCCAGGATTTGGCAATCCAAAGGATTGTGATACTGGGCCATTAGATGCAACACTGCTCAAACCAGGATTAGTAGCTGGACTGAAAGGAGGTATATCATTCACTTTTAATCCATTTACGGGACTATTGACCCCAGTTTGCAACTGAGGTGGCGGTGGAACAGCACCATACACCTTACATGAAGATACCCTATAGCACACAACAATCCATGACAAGCTAATTAGTTATCCTCCAAAAAGCATAAGATATATGTTAAGAAAACAAAAACTCTTCCAATTTAGACTGATATTCACGCATTATCAATCCGTAAGATTTAAAAAGTTGGTATTATTCTTGTTTCTTCTGTTAATTTTAATACGAGAAAATTGTGATTCACAACGATGCTAGCACAAAATTTTGCAGACGCAGCAGAGTCTCCTCTTGACATAGATCAAGGCCGACATTATCAATCTCTCATAAGATCAACATCTCTTGGAAGTAATGATATGATGATCAAATGCTGCCTTCTACCATTGCACACTCCTCAATTCATCTCACGCACAAGCATCAATGAAATGTATTACCTAGATGCCCCAAACTCAGCACAAATTGTGTCCAACAAATTTTCGGCCAAAAGCTTTGCATGTTCGAGACTTTTCGCATCATTACTTGATAAGAGCAAATGCAACGGCTGTTTTGTTTCTGCAAGCACGCAAAGCACAAGAATAAATACAAATTAGTTAGACCAAGGATGAAAATATCGCTATCGCAACAAATATCGCAACTATAATTTTACGGATATATCGATATCGCAAAAAATTGAAAAAAAAATGACGGAAACTTTATTAAAATCTTGAAAATTTAACAAGATATTTCAGGGATTATTATAACATATTATTATACACATATTCTATTTAAAATTACAATAAAATTATATGTTTAAAGCAATCATATGATTAATAGATTATATAAATATTGTCTAATGCAAAATAATTGACAACATAATATATAATGCAATACAAAATGATTAAATATACATAATAAAATACAATTAATATAAAATTAAAGACGTATGAGGTTCAAATATAGTAGTAAAAATGTTATTTTTGTCCAAACAATATTGGTGTCACCTCTTCAAAATACCATTTGAATAATTAAAATAATTAGTAACGCAAGTAGTTTCTCTCCAATACAATTGAAATAGTTTTAATTTAAAATGAGAATAATTAAAATTAATATGATTAGAGTGTCTTATTCGAACCAAATTTCACGATGAAACTTGATCCACATTGAAAGAACATATCAATTTACCTTTCAGTTATCCCGACTAATACGCTTTAGTAATCATGACTAATACCCTTTAGTAATATAGGTAATACCCTTCATTTATCACGGCTGATACTCTTTAGTAATATAGGACATACTATTCAGTTATCATGACTGATACCACTTAATAATATAAATAATACTCTTTAGTTATTACAATTGACACTCTTTAAAATAGATCAAGTTTCACGATAAACCCTTGTTCATAGTAGAATTTGCCATATAATTAAAGATGTGAAGAGAATCTCAATTTCATACCTTGAATATGCATTTATACTATTTTATAGATCAATGTATTATATAAAAAAAAAATTAAAGAAGAAATTCAAATGAAATAATAATTGAAAATTAAAATTATTATATAAAAATTGATTGATAGGACCATAAGAACATATATTTTATGTATAAAAAATAATAATAAAACTAAAAAAATAATTTTTATAAATAATTTTAAAAAATTGCGATTTTTTTACGGATATTGCAATATTGTGCGATATTTCGCAATATTTCCACGATATCCGGAAAAAAATACATTACCCCCTAATATCCATATCCCAAATTCATATTTTGCGATATATCCACGATATTTGCATCCTTGATTAGGACACAGTAATGGCAAATGCTAAAAAATACACAAACCTTCAGTCTGCCCATTTTCAGCAGATCCAGAACCCCGTCCTCTTATTAAAACATTTGCTCCTGTTTCATTCATTATGTGGTTTACATACTGGTCCTGCAATTACAAAACCAACCAGCAGCAACAGAAAAAGAATCTCTCCAGATTGCATGGAGATGGCGGAGATTCAGACATTAGAATATCTCATTTTTTTATGAGAAAAGTGAAAGCAAACTTAACTCATTAACCAGATCTAGGTAAAAACAAGTATACAAGAGGTTTTGGCAGAAACATATACATACATGTAATGTGATATGAAAGCACTGAATGATCCAACACAGCCACGCATGCATATAACATAACCCATTAACAAAACTATGCAATCTTACGTTCCCCTAGTCTCCTTCCCATTAAGTATCTAACCAAAAAAACCCTTGATTGAAAGTCCAATACGGAAAAAATTACCAATGAAGGAACAACTGAGAGACAAATGATAGATGATATTTGGGATAGGATCTAATAGAGTTTCTTATTGGCTGTCTGGATATAAGTCTTCCAGAGATATCAATATTTCGGATTTAACTAGGGATTGGAGTTTTGCCTAGTACTTGATGTAGTCATCCATTAAGTCTAAAAGTGTGTTCGGGGGAAGGGATTTCTCATACCTTACCTTCTCTCTCTTATTAATAAGATTATGTTTCTAATAAGGAAATAAAAAACAACTGATAAAGGGACGTGAAGATATTGCTAAACAAATTTAATGGAAAAAATTACAATTCCTTGGCCTGGTTCTACGTCACTTCTCCCCAAAAATCAACAACAAACAAACATGGAAACGGGAAAGAACAAAAGGAAAAAAACACATACACAAAACATAACAACACAAGATGGTGACGACGTAACAGAGAAAATGAACCGCAACGGATGAGACAAAGTGAATGTGAAATAAATGAATATAAGAAAAACTCACATTAGGACCTCGGATACGAGAAACGATGTTCACTGCAGGGTCTAACTCAAATCCCAAAAAGACACAGGTACTTAATAAATGATCAACCTGAGGAATGACAGTTACTGAGTTGGTCACAGAACTCTCAATCGTGCAGCTTTCAACATCTGCAAGGTTTAGAAATACCTTAACTCCACTGTTTATTTTCGCCTGTTTCAGCATTTCTTCCACCATAGAGGCCGCAAGATCAACTGCTTTAATTCGTTCTGCTGTTGTTTCAAACTGAGGGCACAACATAAAATATCCTCATAAAAGTACAACCAAGGGAAGAAAACAGGAATCCAGCATTGAACAGAAGGCAACAATTGTGCAAGTTACACACTCAGGACATGTTACCAGTTCCCCTAATTGTGAAAAATGATCAAGTGTGATATTTGTAAGTACAAAAACCATACTTCAATTCTCAGGAGTTTGGGTATCCACTGATTGTATTAAAAATCGAGACGCACCAGAATGTAAAAATGTGGATTTGCAGCATACCATATGCGACAAACAAAAAAAATAGTAACCATTATTATAGCTATTAGGAAGGCTCATGAAGCATATTATTGGGTTTAAGTTTTTTAACAATATGCAACCCTCCCATAGAACATGTGGTCCTCCAATCATATATGACACTGAAAAGTTCTAAAAGAAAAAACTCCACTCTGCTTGGCCAGTCTATTCTAACATCAAGCAATACCTTGATTACCAAAAATCATTTTATAGGGTTAACTGAAAAATATTGCAGCAAATTTGTTTGTTACAAGTGAAGAACTAATCAACAGACCATTTTTTTACATATGAAATGCAAACATTGTATTGGAGTGAAAAAATGGTGTCATCAACTTTTCTCATGTTGATTCTTGGCTAAGCAGGCTGTATCCATAAATTCTTCAAATCAACTATATTTGCAGCCTTTGAAAAAGGAAAAAAAAAAAAAAAAGTGCTCTCATCTGTTTGCAGGCCTCAATCACCACTGGATTCTTAACCGAATATCAGTTTGAAACCCAGTTTACACCAATACAAATCTTATATCATTTTGCATGTGTTTCTCTTATTAGTTGAAAATTTAAGAACTTAATCCTCTACCAATTGTTGTGTTATTTGTCCTGGATCATAACTTCTGAACTAAACATGTTAGTTCATCCTCATATATGATGCTCCAGAGACTCAAATGCTTCTAAAAATCACATACACCTGACAGAAGACTGCAACCATCTAAAATAATTTCGCAAAAATAAATCATTGCCAGTATCAAACTCAATCTCTGATCAATTGTCTTTACTACTTTCCAAATCATCCACAAGAATAGATTCTTACATGTGAGGCCGCAGATATATGAAGATATAGAGGTCTCTCCCCATCAGGTGGCGCATTAGGAGGGTGATACTTCCCCCTGTATTCCATTTTAAAAGTGAATCATTCAGAAACTGGCAAAAGAAAATGCAAAGAAAAAACCAGTGGGGAGCCTACTTACCGAGTTATTACTACAGCCCCTGTGCTCCTTTGAATCTGAAAAATGTCAGACAAGTGACAACACATCAAGTTATCAACTCCCAACCAAGAGCAAAAATCAATATTATACACCACATTAAGCTATCTGTAGTAATTTTTATTTCTTAAGCAGTCCTTGGTTACCTATGCCAAAACTTTGATATTTACCTCTTCCTGAGTTTGGCGCTTTGTGAGCTTATAGCGTATAGCAGAATCAGCATCATTTATGACAATTTCTCTTGCTATTAGTTCATCTTGAATCTTTGGCTACAGTTAAAAAGAAAATGAACTAAGTCAGAACAGAAGTTATCAAAAAATCTAAAAGTGTATCAAGAGTCTGGAAGCATTATTATAAAACTAGTGACAACGTGAAGAAATGTACTCCATTAAAATTACTACAAAAGAAAATGAAAGATGAAATGTAGGACTTTTGATGATGACAGACAATGACAAAATTATACTATTAGATGCTATCCACTTCGCCCTTGGGTGACACATAATGATGACAAAGTTATACTATTAGGCATTGTTTGGTTACTATGATTGTATGGTTATGGATACCCACTTCGCCCTTAGGTGAGATAGATCCATAATATTTTGTTTGTCTTGAGTACTGTATGATTAGTACTGAAATCCCAATATTAATTAAAGGCCCCGTCATCCTAATATCAAAGGAAGGGTATTGCCCATCCCAACTATTGTGGCGGTATCCATAATCAACTGTTTATCATAATTCCTGGAAAGAAAAAATTTTCCTTGATATTTTGAAACCAAACCCTAACAAAATCTGCACCTTTCTAGAAGGAGACTCCATTTTCTGCCGACGCCATTTCTCATCCCCTCCAAGAAAGAAGGTTTAACTATTTTCGTCGGTCAACAATCATGAAGAATTGTGAAAATATGGGCATCCCCTCCAGTAATTCAAAGAATGGAGGCAAGCCTTCAACAAATGCAGCACGAATAACAGGTATAAGTGAGGCTGTGATCACGAGAAGTATACAAATTGAAGTGGAATCAAAATATGTCCTGGTTGTTACTTTCTTCAAATTAGGAAGAGAGAACAAATAGGTCTTCAAGGGTTTTGGGTTTTAATGGTGTGGATGTCTGATGTTGGTTAGGACTTTTATTAAGGAGGTTTAATTGGAGAAAGAATGACTCAGAATTTTAGGGTCTATTTAAATTGCATTGGAACTCCGAGGGTATCTGCGAGTGGCGTCCATGGAGACAAGGAGATCACCAATCTATTTACAGAGATGATAAAAGAGTTGTGTTCAACTTTCAAACAAAATATGCAAAAAGTGATATTTAATTGTTCTTGGTTTGATGGCCTTTGATGTAGCGTAGAGTTTATGAAAGGGCATTCTGTCTTTTGACGCTTTATACTGGTTGTAATACATCCATTAAAATTACTTATTGATGAGTACATCGCAAACAAGAAATACACTATTAATACTGGAGGATATCCCATCCTTTGATAATAGATCTCATGTAATCCTCTCTACCCTAGCAAACAATGTCTTAAGATGCTACTCTCTGTACATTCATTGTGCAATTTGAGTACTGTGAAAACTCCTAAGCAGAACACAACCAAACAATGAGAGTCTGACTTCATCAAAAACATTAATTAGAAAAGGAAACTGGAAAGGAATTAGAACAACAAGGATTTCACCATGCATGCAAGAAACAAAAACATAAGCGCAACGCAAAACCATATCTTTAGGAAAAATGAAGCACCAAGTGCGATATATATTCTTACTTGGACTAGCTTTTGGACAATGGCAGCGGCATGCTGCTGTAAAGGCACCTGAACCACTTGCGGCAAGGTTGAACTAGAAGTGGATAAAGGAATTGCACGAGAAGCATCAGCTACTGTGGTGATATTAGGCAAATTTATCCCCGGAAAATATCCCATGTTTGCCAGTGGAAAAATCCCTGGAACTACTATTCCAGCAGAAACCAATGACTCATCCGGCTGATCCCACTTTCTCTTTTTTCTGCCAAAAGAAAAGGAAAAAAAAAAAGAATTAGAAAAAACAACTTACAGAATGTTAAATCAAAACCTAACTAGTCTATTTATTAATAGCTGGATACAATTTTGGAGGGATGCTGGTTAATGGAGGCCGTTATGACCATTACATGGATGAATAGGATGAAATTATAGCCTGAAACATGTGCCAAATTTCAAGAAACACTAAACAGAGAATAAACTTTATTCTCTCTTTTCAATCTTTAAATGCACCAGCTATCTTCCTCTGAAATTCTAATTTCAGTTCTCAAGTTTTTGAAACATGACTCTATAAACTATATATGCTCAGTTGTTAAATTAACCATTTCTGATATTATTGACCAATCTTTGCTGCAGAATCAATGAGCTTCATCAATATCATAAATCAGACAACAAAAAGTAAAATAAGTAAACTACTTTATGATAGTCTAATAGAGCTTTAAATCCAGTAGCTCATCCCACAACAACAAAAAAAAATCAACACGATTTGGAGAAAGAGCAACACAAGCATTCAGTTTAATATAAGAGGAAAACAAAAGGAGCAAATACTTCTTCGTCATTCAGTTTAATATAAGAGCAACACAAGCATTCAGTTTAATATAGAGCATCACACCTTTGCTTGGTCATTGACGAATCAGATTCGGATGATGAAACCCTAGCGCAACTGTCCTCCGTCATTGATTATATCAATTACTTCTCAAACCTTTTTCCTCCTCGATTGATTATATTCCTTCGATTTCAGATTGAAATCGCGCAATTTCTACCTCTATATCTGTGTGCGGAAAATTGTACAAATATTCGCGGGTTTTTAACTTGTATTATGAGCTTGGATGGACAGAAATGTTGGACAATTTTGAGGAAAACAGGAAGCGTGATGATGGACGTGACCTGCACGTGCTTGTTGACATTCTTCGCTCTTAATGGGCCTTTGTGTACTGGGTTGGTTTATTATTTGACGGTCCTAATGGCCCACATAATATTGGTCCACTTGACAATGGCCTTTTAATTTATTGTACGGCCCTCGCACTCCTGTTTTTATGTAGGCAACCACCCAAATGAGCTCATCCACCATTGGATTAGTACATTCACAATGAACTCCCTCACAATGAACTCCCCAACTACTCTTCACCACTCACTCCATTGCTTCCAAATACAATTCAAAGCATGCTGCATACACCCACCAATACTCCAAGAGAGAATTCGTCCATCACCACCGCATGAACTTCGACTATTCGCTGGCCTTTTAATTTTTTTTTTTATAGTTTTCAGCATTTTGATAATATTAGGTTTAGGTTTAGCATTGATAACATGTGCTATTTTTTTTTATGTTTAATGTTTGTATAATACATGATTTTTGTAAAAATGTATAATACTCCCTCCGTCCCGCAATTAGTTTCACATGTGAAGGGGTGCACTTTTTAAGAAAACTCAAATTAACTTAGGAGAGAGAATAAAGTTTAAGGATATTTTGGGGTTGAATGAGATACAGTGTAGAAGAGAGAATATAGTAGAATAAAACAAGAGTAATATTTTTTAAATTTAAATGGTACTGTAAGGGTGTAGCTTATGAAGAGTATTCCATTTTAAGGGTGTGAAGTTAATTGTTGGACGTACCAAAAAGAAAAATGTAAAGTTAATTAAGAGACGAATGAAGTATAATGCACCAAGAAAATTATATTATTGTGAAATTGAAAGTTAATTCTCGAACTCTTGGTTTTCCAAAAAAATGGTTTAGATTTCAAAAAGAAAATTCGAAAGTTGTTTTCAAAAAAAGAATACTTCGAAAGCTTCTTATGTCTTCAAAAAATATTTTGGAACATGTGTATTGTTTCTGAAATTTTATTTTATTTTCGAAATTTATCATCGGTTTGGTTAAGCTACTTTATGCTTTTGTGTTTAGTGAATGTTGTTGAATTTTCACACTTTGTTTATTTTTCAAGGGAGGGTTCAACCTACGAACTTCTAATGGAAGGAAAAGAAAAACGGTGAATGAACTAAATATTCCCGCTAAACCAGAAGAATAAGAACCACGACAACCTCAACTGACACTTGAAACAACAAATGAATATGATACTTTTGATTTTGAATATTTTTCCTCATATGATGAAGAGGGAAAGGAAGAAACTTGGAAAAAGTGAATAGAATAGGTTGCTGAAATATTTCCAAAAAAATATGTTTGAAATGTTCCACCAAGATAAAAATCAACAACATTTTGTTAAGGGCAAATAATTTTATGCACTTGCAACGTTCAATTCAAAATTTCAAATACATTTTTTATAATATAATTATTTTATTAAAAGTTATTAGTTGATCAATATTGATTGTTTTCACTTAATAATGGAGTATTATTTATGTATCAATTGTACATTGCAATTTGTGCACCCCAAATATTACCCTTTCTCAAGAGACAAAACAAAAATAGTTGATTAGAATCAACGCTAACCAGTAGTATGATATTATTAAAAGAGTTGGTCTTACCGAAAAATTAAAAAAAAAAAACTAATACATTTTTAATAAAATAATTAATACTATTCAAAACCAATACTTTACATTATAAACAACTAATACTATTAAATAAAACAGTTAATACCCTCTAACGCAGTTTCACAGTAAAATTTATTTTTACAAGATTTTGTCTTATTCAAAATAGTAGTCTCAAATAGATGTAAACTTTAATGATAAACATTATACATGAGAGTAATTATCTTATGAAATATTGCGTCGTTCAATGTCCTAAAATATGAGAAAATAAACCTCCCGAGTCAAAACGATTTGCGGCCCAAAAAGGCAGTATTGCATGTTTGCTCACATAGATTAAGTATAGTGCAATTCTGTTTGATTCTGTAATGATATTGAAAAGCTTCATAGATCCAAATCCGCACCAGCGGAGGAAATACTCAAACATAATATGTGGCAAGAGTAAAGAAAGCAAATCATCCATGCTGTCCATGCATGTTGAAAGAAAAATCTAGAATTTATGTGATGTTTAAAGCAGAACAGGCATTTCACACATTATAGTAGTAGAGTCATGTGAGGTCAGAGAGCTCTACACATACACGTCAATCAAATCATCCAAGTGAGCGATCATTGCAAATACAAGCAAGAAATATTAAGTCTCAATTGTGCAATATATGTATTTATTCTCTATAGTTGCAGATATTATACGATGTGATTCGCATGTGAACAGCTCGATGAAACTAAGATGAAGTTTGAAATTACTTACAGGAGTTTAGCTTCCATCACTTATCTGAAGAATTCTCCGAGTTCCCGTGAATTATCTTGATTACAGCGGGGACATAAGAATTTCTTCTGAAGCTCTTCACCCAAAGCAGCACAATTTTCTTCCAGTTCTGAAGTCTGCTTGTTTCCAGTCAAGGCAAAAATATGGTAATTTGATATAAACATTATGCTAATGTCGAATTATGCAGCAGACCGTAAGTAATTAGATTTTCCAAGTTATCATTGAATGATACCACGAGTGCCTACTTTCTCAAACAAATGGTGTGTGTTTTGTGTGTAAATATATTTTTAGGGCAACAACCTCATATATATGAACCAATTGAATTCCCTGTGGAAGCAAACAAAGCATGAGGAATGCAATTTTATCAACTTAAGCCACAAGCTACAAGTCGTGCACAAATGGCTATTCCTATGTTATGTTTTTAGAATTACAGGATAATATTTTGCTTTTTCCGTAAGGATTTCCATTCAGTGACTCAATAGGATTAAGGCTGGGTTAAGTTGAATTTTGAAAGAGTGCGGAAAAGTTCCAGGGTTGTTATGTTATTCCAATTCTCTCTAAATTACTGACACGTTCTAGGGACCTTAATAGCTCATGAATCATGTCACTTGATTCAGCGATCAAGATGTTGAAATACAACTGACAAAACACTAGGATATCTGCTCAACTCCTGGAGCTCCATGCTTTCTCTCATCACTGACTCCAATAGCAATACTTTTCTTTCCAAATTACTCAGATCTTTTTGGATCTGCACAAGCAAGAGAAGTTTATCCAGTTAACTTCACAAAAACCGTAGCATTTAATGACTTACAGGCATATTACATGATTAAGGGAGTCCATTGTATAAGTGTCATTTTCTAATTAATCATCATAATTATAATCTGAAAGCACTCCACGTAGTAATGTATCGAGATTAACTAACCACCTGATCATGAATCTCTACTTCGGCTTTATGTTGTTGTTCCTCTAGCTCAGTGTGCAAGATTAATTGAGCAAGTTTGTTCTCTATAACCAATCTAGCTTGTTCAGCATCTTGCTCGTGTGCACTTAAGGAGCCTGCTTTTGAATGACTCTAAAATTTACTTTAGTGCCAAAGAAAAGCTATTTATTCTACTTTATAACCAAATAACAGATATACAAAATAAACCCAAGCAAGCAATTGAAGATAAGAAAATAAGAAGTAATGAACTTCTAACCGGTGAAATCTACATCCAGGATAATTTCATTATCTACTATAAGACAAAGTTTTATTATTTTAAATCAATTTAATGTTCTAAACTTTTGCCTCGATGTAATTGATGTATAGATATGGAATTCCTCTTTGCTCACGTATCATTTTCCCGCATGTATAAACACATACCACCACTTAAGGTTGCTTGGTCGCATTTATCCGCATTGAAAGAGGAGACGACACACTCATGAAATTTCCTGTGACAGAAAAAAAAATTAAAATATTTTTTAATAGCCTACAATGAATCTAGATTACCAAAGGTCAATATGCTAATGGCTATTCTTCTGCCTCATTCTGGTGTTTTGCTACATATCAAGCAATCAATCTGTATCTTAATAGTATGTTACTTGATAAGCATTATAGGACCAAACTGGCCAGAGAGAAAAGAGAAATTAACACGCACTGTCCTCAGTTCAGATGAGAAATAAATATTGTACGATTACAGTAAACACTTGAAGAAATATCTCCAGCGGAGGCAGGAAAACCAGGCATTGGTGTACAGTGTAAAATAGGCTTACCTTATCTTTGCATTAAGCTCAAGCATTTTTCCAATAAATTCATCTCTGCCAAATCAAGGATATATATGCTCAGAGGCAAGTCAGATCTATAAATTGAAATAGAATAAATCAATTTACAGAGAACTAAATATACAATATCCTAGTGAATACATTCAGCCTAAAACAAGGATGTGTGACGTGTTTGAGAATCAGTAGTGAGATAGAATTGTAAGAAAGAGTTTAGTCTACACTGACTTAAACTATTAGGAATCCGTACCGTGAGGAACTCTCTTCGCTCTTCACATCATTGAAGCATGACCATAGCAAAGTTAATAAACACATGAAACAAAAGATATATCCGTCAGTATGAGGTGCATGCTGTTGAAGCATATGTAAAACAGTAGAATATCACCTTGAGAGTCACCAATTCAGAGCCAACTGTTGATATCTCATTGTTAGTGAGAGCAATCCTCGCCTAAAACAAATTCCAGCAATAATATCAAATAATTAAGCTACGCATCACGATTCACGGAGCGAAATCCTCTTCCTAATCCTAGTAATCAGATTCAGGGAGATAAACTAAACTGTATGGCCGATAACTAGAGCAGTAACTTGAGGTCACATCTCCGCTCAAACATGATACGGAAATTCCTCAAAAAATGTGAATATATAGTTACCAACCAGAATCAGCAATATATGACAAAATAAAACCTCAAGCGCTTGAAGCGAGGACTCGTTAATGGATAATTCAACTTCATAGCCTTTAAGCTCTTGATCCATGGTTTCTTTCGCACGTTTTGCCTGTTCCAGTGCCATGTTTGCTGCATCCAGCTCAGATCTTAGTTCTTCGATTCGTTTCTTCTGATTCACAATCCTCCGTTCTGCAAATATTTAATACCAGAAATGTATGGGGAAACCATTACGAATTCTTGAAATAGTTATTCTCGTTTAGCAGATATAAGTCAGCGATTTGATGCGAGGTTTTTGTGGTTTTACCTCCTTCAGATTTTTCGGAACTGAAATTACGAATTAAGGTTAGCAGATGCCCCTGTGAATCGCTTCCCGCCATGGAGATCACGAGAGATGTTTCAAAATGTTTAAACGGTGGGCTTCAATCAATTTTCCCGCATTTATATAGGGCTGGGACTGACTCCTTGAACATACGATTTTGGCGGTTAATTACAAAATGCTATCTTTTTTCCTTTATAACTTTACACCATTAAAATAAAAAATCTATTATAAATTTCACTTTCACAATTATCACTAATTTAATGTCATTATTTTTACTCTCACATATGCATAATCCAATAAATTTTTTTTATTTTATACATAAAAATTTACAAAATTATCTCTCAAAACCTCAATCATTACCCTTTTTTTTTTAAGTGTGTATCCTCCTACATATAAAAGTTTTTTCGGGACGGAGGGAATACTACAATATATTAATTCACTTGTAAGGCCGGGGTTGTTAGATAAATTTTTATATTTAATTCACTTGTAAGGCCGGGGTTGTTAGATAAATTTTTATATTATTATTTTAAGGTATAAAATTTAAGAATTTAAGAAGAAAAAAAAAAGAGTCATTTACAATAAGGTAGAAAGAGGTAAGCCTTATTACAACTAGGTGTAAAAAATTTGCACAGAAGCACAAATTTTTTTTGCACAGAAGCACAAAAATTTGCACTTTTACACCTTTTTGTAATTTTGTTAATTTTTTACACCTATTTGTAATTTTCCAAAAAAAAAACTGTAAAGATGCATATAGAATAGTTTTAGAATTTAAGGATTTCAAAACGATGACATATCCTTTCAAAAAAAAAAAAAAAAAACCAAGACATATAAGAGGTGTCACGTAAAATAATTTGAAATTAAAAAATAAAAGTGATTAAAAAAATTCAATTTTAATGATAAAAAACAATAGAAGTAATAAGAGATAATGAAATAGGAAATTAACATGGATAGGGACAGAAGATCATCTCAAACGTCATATTGCTAATACCATCATTTTATATCTATAAATATTAATACACCGATAACTTTCATTTTTAGAAATGGGGAGAAACATTTGAGGTCATTGATTGTAATCTCTTAATTTATATTGGCCCTATATTTTAAATTAGGATTTTTTATTTTTAATTTTTTAGAATTTTAATAAAAAGTTTATTTATGGGTGTCATTAATCAATCAAATAATTGCTTGATTGTTACAATTAATTGCTTGATTAGTGCAACTTCGTCTCTATATAATGTCTTTTTCAGTTCTTCCTCATCCATTATTTATGTTTGCAACCTAACCCTATATACGTACGAAATACATTTGCGGAAATTAATTATTTAATACGCATTATCAACATATTGTATGTGTGACCATGAAATTTGAAACGCTGCATATGTTCCGGTGAGAGAATTTAGGTTCTTCAATTCCATGATTGCAAACTGATATTTTTTTTGAATGAATTTCTATTGATAAACACTGCATATGTTCCGCCACACATAAATATGTTATTGTTTTAATTTATGATGAATATTAAATATTATTTTATGTAATTATATATTTTAATTAGAATTATTTAATGTCAAAATAAAAATATTAAGAATATTTTAATTAATTTAGAAGTATTAAAAAAAAATAAATGGGGCGGGGCGGGTTAGACCCAACGGATCCTCACAAGGGATAGGGCGGATCCTAAAATAGGGCAAACTCGTCTCACACCCGCCCCGTTACCATCCCTATTATTAACTCTTATGGCAAGGAGAAGATTAGCATAGGGAGAAGATTTTTTTTTTTTTTTTGCCTGGAAAAATGAGATTTTTTTTTATAGGAACAAGAAAAAATGAGATTGATTGAGGGAGAAGAAGTAATTTCTTAAGGAAGGTATTAACCATTTTAAGAAGGAAGTTTTTGATGGTTATGGAAAAAGTATAAATTGCATAATTTCAGGATTGAAAAAAAAAATGTAGAGATGCCACGTAAGATAACTGAGATTTAGAAAGACATCGTCTATTATGAATAAGGATTCATGATGAAAATTGATCCATTAGAGATATGTCTTATATTACTAAATGGTATCAGTTGTGATAACTGAAGAATATTAATTATATTAATAAAGGGTATCCAATCGTGATAACTGAAGAATATTAATTATATTACTAAAAGGTATCAGCCGTGATAATTGAAGAATATTAATTATATTAATAAAAGGTATCAGTCGTGATAATTGAAAGATATGACTTATATAGTTATATTACAAAGAATATTATAAATGATAATTGAAAGGTATGATCAATATTATTAAAGAGTATTAGTTAGAATAATTGAAAAATAAACTCAAGTTTCAAATTTTACTGTGAACTTAATTCATAAAATGATTCACATGAGACACACTATTTAGAAAGAAATAGATGAGATAAAAGAGAAAGATGAATACCTATATTTTCCTTTAAAAAGGGGGAAATGTTAAAAATATAAATATATATTTAAAAAGAAAAGAAATGTTATCTTATCTAGTATCCCCAATTCTGTGAAATTCCGAACCAGCTAAGCTAACTCTCGCCTTACTCCCGCTCTCACTCTCTGCTCATTTCTCTTCAACCGCAGGTACTGCAATCTCGTGTGTGTGTGTATATATATTCGTGTACCCATATGCGTTTCGATGCTTATGTATGTATTTTTCTCTGTTTGTTTGCGTGTGTCCGAAATAGGTGCTGTTTTGAAATCGGAAATGCTTATTGAGTGGTGTTGAAACTTCAACAGAATACGAGTTCTTTTAATATTTGGTGGGGTTTATGTTCAATCCGAGTGCATGAAATTGTTGTAAATTCGTCTATGGTGTAAGCAAAATTATCAATGCGAAAGATTTTTTATTTTTTTTAATAGAACGGAGAAGTAAATGAAATGTCTGGCGTATATGATGAACATATTGTATTTATGCACGATTAAGCTAAATTGAAAGAAACGTGTTAGGTCGGACAGTGAGGGATAGTGATGACAATTTTGCCAAATTACAGATTTTCTCCACATTAAAAAGAATTACCAATGCAAGTAAGGCAATTTTTATTTTTCACTACAGGGAGCTTTTGAATACTGGGTAGCCATTGAATTGGGCTCTAGGCGAGCAATGGCGTCTCCTATTGGGGCATCTGTACAGTCCAGGTGATGATTATGTTAATATTTCATGCTTTGAAAACCTATGTGCGTTCATATGCACCAATTAATTTCCAAGAATGTGATTCTGAGGCTTTTGATCATGTCATTTGTCTTCAATTTAGTTACCTAAGGTGCACATTTCTTGGGGACACAAATGGGATTCGTGTTTCTGGGGTTTCTACACCTCGGGTTGGTAATGTGAGAAAGGTAGTGGAGTGCAAGGAATCAAGAATCGGGAAGCAACCGATTACAGTGCCATCCAATGTGACTCTCACACTGGAAGGCCAAGATTTGAAAGTGAAAGGCCCCCTAGGGGAGCTTGCTCTTACTTATCCACGAGAAATCATGCTCGACAAGGAGGAGTCTGGAGCTCTCAAAGTGAAAAAGACTGTGGAAACAAGAAGAGCCAACCAGATGCATGGATTATTCAGGCAATTCTCTATTTCCTTCGATTTTTGTTAATGTTCTTACCTCAGTCTTACTTTTGACTGCAATTATGCAGGATTAGTTATTATGTTGATTGTTACATATTATTATACTATATTTGAAATGCTAAGGCTAGATCTGTGTGCAATGTTGTTTAAATAAATAGAGCAAAGTTTAAATTGACATTGATTCTTCATGTAGACGATTCACGATTCTTTATTAATTTCATTTGTATGGCTATGAGGGAACTAAATATATATTATATCAAAAAATTGAAGACGGGATAGCGTCTTCTGATTATAATTTGTAATTCCCCTAATTTCTTACCTGGTCACTGATATGACTTCAGGATACTAAGATATGCATGTTTGCTTCATAAACTGGATATCAGAACACATATGAAATCTCAACTTGAACCTTTAATTTGATATTGATATTCTGAAAGTTGGATTACTGTACAAAAATTGTGGTAACATGGGTGTAGCATACTGTGATGGATGTCTCCTTGTGTATTATGAGTGAATGGTAACATCAGTAATAATGCTAAATGAATGCTTGTTTATTTTGGACTCTTGATCTCATACTTCATTTTGCCAGTGGAATGTGAACTTTACTGCTGCATCATATAATCGGATAAAATGTATATTTCCAAGTGCTCCCGGTGCTGGTCAAATTATGTCCATTTTAAAGACTGCAAAGATTATATGAAGATTATGCCGAGCAATCTCTTTTATCTGATCTGGGTTCTATTCTTTCATCCTTGTTCTTTCGTTGGGTGGAGCGGCTGTTAGAATAGGTAGATACCTATAATTCCCGCACCACATGTCATCTATGAATCATATCATTTTTTTTAATAGGAAACATAAATTTTATTAATGAGGAGAAAAAATATTAGGGATGAGAGATCCCTAATCCAAATACATGCTCCAATATCATTAAATTATTACCAAATGGGAAAATCATTACAGTTACTTCCATTTTGGCATGTGTATAATGCTTCCTCTGGCACTAACCTGAGTCAGCCTTCAAGCACTTCTCTGCTGGTTACATAATGCCTGGAAACATACTCCTAAAGCCTTGTGCAGTGTTTATTTTTCTCAGCTATCATCAGAGAACTTACTATTATATTGTTTGGCTTTCTCAAATCATCACCCTAGTTAATTAAACCTCATAAAATCGCATTCCAACTCTTGTAAAAGCCAGTTCTACAATGAGTATAATGCCTAATATTGATGCTGCTTTTGTATTGCAACCTGTCGATATGTGAAACGTGTTGCTTAATTTATTTTAAGTACAAACTACATAAATCTATTTGAAATTAACCTGACATGATATTTACTCTATTGTGCTATTATATGGTTATTGTTTGTAAACTTTATTATCTTCTCAGGACTCTAACCGATAACATGGTAGTGGGTGTTTCTAAAGGATTTGAGAAGAAACTCCAGTTGATTGGCACAGGGTATCGTGCTACAGTTGAGGGAAAAGATATAGTTCTTAACCTTGGTTTTTCTCATCCTGTTAGAATGGCAGTCCCGGCTGGTCTGCAGGTGAAGGTGGAAGAAAACACGAGAATTACAGTTAGTGGATACGATAAATCTGAAGTTGGGCAGTTTGCTGCTTCTATTAGGAAGTGGAGACCTCCAGAGCCATACAAAGGTAAAGGTGTGAAATATGCTGATGAAATTGTGAGAAGAAAAGAGGGTAAAGCAGGCAAGAAGAAATAAACAGCTGAATTTTGTCTGTATTTCCTTTCCTGTTTATATGATTTTTGAAGGTATTCTCAACAGCCATCCATTTTGCTTCATTGACTGTTAGAACTGGCTCATTCATTGTTACTAATCGGTTCTTCATTTTGCCTGAGAACTGGTTTCTCTCATATGGCATACTGCTTTTATCTTACCTGTTTGAATTTAAAATTTATTATGGTTTTGATATAGACTTGTTGAAATAAGTAACGTTAAAGTTAGTTTATGTTCCTTCATTTTGAACTGTATAAAGTTATCGTGATTAAACAAATTGATATTATTGAAGAAGTGAAACCATTAATCAATAATTAAATGATAAAAGTAATAAAATTATTTTAAAAATAAGCAATTGGGATGAGTTGGTGACATGGGCCTGAAAAAATATTAATTAGAAATAAGTGGAGATGCGGGGGATCGAACCCCGTGCCTCTCGCATGCAAAGCGAGCGCTCTACCATTTGAGCTACATCCCCATTTGATATTTAATTTCGTATGTAACATTTAATATCTAAGCTGATATTTAAATTGAATGAATGTTATTTAAACTTTAATCGAGTTGTAATTATATATACTAATCATATCCACTTTTTGTGAGAAATGGGAATTCTCGTGCCATTCCCATCCTTAAATTAATCAGGCTTGTCTGATTATTTTGAATTAATTCATTCCACATATTATTTATTAACAAAATTGTCAAGATTTGATCAAGTCCAACACAATCAAATGCTAGCAGAAGCAAATGATTATACAAAACAAAGAATCAAAGAGTATGAAATGCTAAACTTGCAATGAATGAAACAACACACAAAGATTTAAGTGATTCGATAAAAAATGATCTACATCCACTGTAGGGCCTCTCCAAATCTTTTATTAACTCGGTGATGATCAAGATACAAGAGTACAAAAGGGTTGCAGTATGAAAAGAACATTCATACACCCAAAACAAGAAATCTCCCACTGTGTGTTTTTGCTAACTTGGCAGCTAATTAACTCTTGAATGATCTTAGTTGCCAAGGTAGTTAATCCCTCCAAGATGAAGCCTGCCACACCAGCTTTCAGTTGCAACAAACCTCACCTCAATCTGATAAGTCAAACTTTAGATATGACCTTTCAAACCTAGAACCAGCAAATCAATGAATCTGGCCGAGAAAGTTAGTTATTTAACTAACTTTCTGCTGAAAACCAACCAAACTGATTTCATTACTTCCTTGAGGTAACTGATACTTTTCCACACAAGCAGTAACACTCCTTAGATGCATTTCAACCAATGCAACATGATTATTTGAGATACACCTCTCAAAAATAAATTTGGAATTTTTTTTAATACATTACCTGTTAATTGTGGATGATGATATTCAAATTTGCATGATTGCTTATGTAACACAAATTAAGATGCACTCATTTATCAACATCAGAGAGTAGAACTTATTGATCACAGTCTTCTCATCTATGAATAAGGAGGAGGGATAATATTAAAGACAATAAATTGTCCGAATGCACGAAAAAGATTATAAATTAAATGTTGCTACGTTCTAGAACAAGAAAACAACCACAGATGACATTATTTGCTGCAACATTTAAACACCCCACTCTTAGGAAATTTAAAGAATCACACAAATGACATAATTTAATGCAACATTTAAACACCCCACTCTTAGGAAATATAAAAGAATCATTTACAATATCTAATGAAATTTGTTCACCGTATAAAATAATTCCATTACATTAATTCAATAATATTATAATATTCATTTGATAATATCATAGTATTCATTAAATAATATTATACTCCCTCCGTCCCATTTTAATGATCTTTTTAGGGACTAAATTTTTTCCCAAAATATTTGTCATTTTGCAACCATCTATAAGAAATAAATGAATTTTTCCAAATATATCATTGTTCTTGTTTATTGTGATACTCCATTATTCTAGACAAATTTATTTCAATTTGAAATTTATTTCCACAAGAAGGGTAAAATTGTCATATTATACACATATTTATTATTTTCTTAATCTGTGTGAAATAACCTTAAACGACCATTACAATGGGACGGAGGGAGTAACATTTATTTATACAATTCAACACGCTTGCGCATGTAAAATATTATGATATTAATTTATAAGAGTAATATTATTAATAAAATGAATATTATTATATTGTTAAATGAATCTAACGGTATTACTGAATAAATTTAATTTTATACGATAAATAAGTTTCACGAAAGAGTTTGGAAACATAAAAATTAAAAACTACGGTTCACATTATCAATTCAATATTTTATTTAATTATCTATAATACACATAATGAAATGGTATAATTAAAGTGATTGTAGCCTCATAATCTATATTGTAAGGTTATGAATACGTGTTATTATTTTTTCGATAATTTTTTTTTTATATTACGCTTAACATGTTTATTACTAATAAAGAATAAAAGATCAGCCGAGAACTGACACTTTTTTTTTGGGAATTCAAGGCTCCGTCAATATCTTTTGCAACAATCCTAATTTCATGTCTCTCGCAATTTACATTCTTATAAAAAATGTTGATTTTTTTTTCTCTTATTAAGATAATTATATGTATTTATTTTATCTTCATATTTAATATGGTAATTTTCTGTAAATAATATTGAAATGCCAACATATGGACCAAATTTTTTGTTTCGGTCTTTGGAACATTCGTCTCAATGCCAAACATGAGTAATAAGCTGAAGTAGTTCTTTAATTTTGTTTCTTAAAAAACGGACATTAGCTGAAATAGTTTTTATTTTATTTTTCATTTTATTACAGCATAATTATTACCAACTAAAAATGGCGGCGGGAAGAAACCTCATGAAAAGCATTTTAGGCCATTGTTTGGACTGACAGAAATCTCAGATAACAATTTGATACAATTGTTGCCATAACTTTACAATCAAGACTAACTTTATTAATTATCTAAAACTTCCAATAGTGATTTTTAGATTCTCAAATAATCAAAACTTACAAAAATTTTAGTAGTAAATATTTGTACTTTCAAAAAAAAATATATTGCATGAAATTGTTTCATACATTAGGTGCATCTTTATTTTTTTATTTGAATCATATTTTGTTTTAAAACGTAATTGAGTTACAACTTATGAATCCATAAACAAATGAAATTTTCTCATATACGAGAGAATGTTTAATACAAATTTTTATTTTGATAGTATTTCTTAAATAACTATTTCTATTATTTAAAAGTAAACATAAGATTATTATTTAAAAAACCTAAACATGACTAGTTCTCAAAATTAACTTAAAACTATATTCATTTAATCATTTAAGTGCCCGTTTGGTAGGCCTACAACTTATTGCTAAATGTGCCTAGTAAACGGGCATTAAAGAATTTATAAACATTCTAAATTTACTTTATGTAAAAGAGCAATAATTTTAAGTTGTTAAAATGGTTTGCAAACAGCCAAACACCACCTAGTCCAATTCTACACACTTTTGCTTAAAAAGCTCCGAAAAGATGAACCTAAACGCGCTACTTGAGAGCGTGCCCCACTGGTCGACCCTGTAAATACAACCGCGCGTGAGAAACCACATCACTCTGCATCGTCGATCATGTTAAATATCTCTAACGAACGGCTGAGACATGTGGAGAGCACAACACGCCAACGTCTCTCAGGTCCGGGGATCCCAGACCACAGTCCTGACCCGAGGTTCGGGCCGAACCTAAAGGCAGTTTTCCAATTATATTTTTATTTTATTTTCCGTAAAGAGTTATTTGATGGCTTTATTTTCCAAATGCTTGTATGAGAGACTGAAAAATCAAAAACCAACCTTCTCACTGTTTAGAGAGAGAAAGTGAGCAGTAAGCAGTGTGCAGTAGGGGACCTATGCGTACATGTTTATGTATGTATATGTAGAGAGAGAAAGTAGAAGGAAATTTGACGAGGAGTCGTAGCAGAAGCGAATTAGCACTGTTTGATCTCCATTTCATGAATTATTTCAAATTTCAGAGTAAGTTCGAGAATACATTTACACGCGCACACATAAGTACGGTCTCCAGTACTCTCAGCTATTTAACTCAGATCACACTCTGAACTCTTAAAACTTTAAATCTCTGCTGCTTTTCTTGCTTGTACGTTTCCAAAGGTTGAAGTTCTTTTCAGCTTTCTAGAATGTTTGAGTTGTACCATCAGTAAATTGAGTTGGGATTGCCCTCTCGAGCTTTTAATTACTCAAAATGGGGCTGGACTGAATTATAAAGAGTTTTTCTTCTGGTTTCTGTCGAATTTTTGTTAGTTTTTTAGCATGCAAGTATTTTTTAGGTTTTACTCCTTTTGGTTGATGGGATTTTTTGGTTGTGCCCTAAAATTTTCTTTGTGCATGGTTAATTATGTGGTCAAATTTGCTTTTGAGGTAAAGATTGAAGCTAAATTTAGTTGGACTTTGCTGGTGGCAATGGGGATAGGCTTTCTATGGTCTTAATTTAGAATTGTAATTGGGTGTTGCAATTGTTTTAACATCAGTTTCACTATTTGAGTTTGACATTTGGATTTCACTCTTTTTGTTGTATATTCGTGCTACTATATGTTAATTTATTGCTTATCTCTTCATGTTTATCAGGGCTTTCTGTTTTTTGTGTGGAGTAGACATGGTTTAGGAAACCAAGGGACTAAGTGGCTCAACATAGTGATTGTTGTTTGATTGAAATTGAACTTTGAAAAGACTATATATGATTAGACGAGATCGAGGGTTTACTTTCCCAGTGAACAGTTTTCCATTGGTCATCAATTGCTGGAAGGCTCTGTTTGTCTTGTCTCGTGTTTTAGCTTCTTTAGGACAAAGAAAGTGCAGTGCAATAACCTTGTTCAATTCTGGAATTGAAGCTTGTCAATGTACAGATGTTGCAGCGTCAAATTATGTTCAAACAGATGCAGGAACTGCAGCGAAGGCAGCAGCTCCAGGATCTGGGTGGTGGCAGAAATCAGGATACACAGATGCTAATGGTTGATAATACACAAATGATACAACAAGATGAATCTGGCATATTTCAAGGCTTCCCCAGTGGATTGGTTCTTTCTCAAAGTCATAATAGTAATACGTTAGGTTCTATGGGCCTATCACCTCAACAATATGGCATGTCTTTATATAACGCTCCTCCTCCAAACACCGATATGAACTTAAATCTATATTCTCATCTCCAAGATCCATCTAACCTTTCTGTAAACCGGTTAACCAAGAACACTATGCATCCATCAGCTCTAGGTAGCTCATTTATGGGTCGACAAGGCAATTTCTCGTCTGACCAGATTAGCATGCCAGATGGGTCATTGTTACCCAATCAAGTGTTTCAAGAGAAGAATGTGTTTGGACAAATTTCGTTCCAAAGTTTTACCGCCGACCTTTCGTCTTTGAACTATTCTCCTCAAGGAATTACAACAAAGAGGAATACATCAATTGTTGAATCTGAGGGGAGGCATGAAGATACTGGTTGGGCTGGTATTTCTTCTGGAAAAGCAGAGGCTGATGCTTCTCTGGATCCACTGGAACAGAAGTTCTTGTATGGCACAGATGGCCACAGCTGGGAATCGTCATTTGGGTCAAGTAGCAAAATGGGCACGGGAGGTTTTGAGAGTACAGTGGAAAACCCGTCATACATGGATACATCGCCCTCTATTCAAAGTGGTAGCTGGAGTGCTCTAATGCAATCTGCAGTGGCAGAAACCTCTAGTAGTGATACTGCTGTACAGGAAGAGTGGGGTGGGCTGAGCTTTCAGAATCCAAAGCCATCAAGTGATAATCAAATCTCGAATTTCATTGATAGTGAAAAGCCACAAGATAATTGGGTTGATAGAAACCTGCACAGTGCCTCCTCTCCAAGTTCAGAGCCTGATCAGTTGTTCCAGAAATCAAGTATGAAGTGTAGTTTCCCTGGTTTTCAGCAACCAGGACACCAATATCTCAAACAGAATGATGAATTTCATTCGCTGAGCTCCCTCTCTACGGGCCAACACTTGGCTGATTATAACTCTCAGCTGAAGCATCCAACAGGAGGGAATGAGCTGGTTCAAACATCTTTACATTCTGAAGGTATGTTGCCTGCTATATATGGAAAATTTGCAAAATGGTTTGCATCAGCCTACTGTTGTATCTTCTAGATATGAAGAAAGCTCTGCATTAACTTCTCTGGTAATATATGCAATAAGTGTAGTCCTTTATCTTTGGCATTTTGATGCTGAGAATTCACGATTTATGAGATTGCTAAGAATCTGATTGATGATTCTGAACTAGGCATTAGAGAAAGGGATAGCTTATAACAGTTTTGATCAAGAAACCAATTTGTTGTTTGGTCATTCTTTGATAAATTTTAGAATTTAAATAATTGGAAATATCCGACATTCCCTTAATTGAGACCTTCATGCCCTGTTTTATAACCTTATAAACGTTAAACAGTTGGTAAAGCTCATAGATATTGATTTCAAGGGAGAATAAATGTGAGGTTTTCACTTTGATACAGGCCATGGATTGAAAGACACTGTATGGCTTGGGAGTTCATCAAATTCTGGTGGTATTCAAACACCATTTGATCAGGTTGATTAGACATATCTTTGTTCCTGCAAGATTTATCTACTGTTTATTTATTAAATTTGAAACTGAGTTCTGTATAAACTCAATTCTACCGTAATTGTTCTATATAACCATGTAACAAATGTTTCAGTGGCCATGGAAGAAAAAATAAATTCCTTTTCAAAAGGTCAGGATACTTCTAATCAGAAACTAAGATAGGCTCTCTATAAAAGTTGTAATACATTACAAATTTAAGTTTTTGTATGATCTTTGTAAGATGGTTTTTTTCCCCACTGAAAAGTCAGTAATTGGCTATTGCATTAATCTCTTGTCACAGTTGAACCAGCTGAATATCCACAGGTCTTCACTAGAATCACAGAAGATGGATTCTGGAGAGAATATTGAGCCCATATCAACTCACTTAGGTGCTTCTTCAGATATTCATGGTCAAACTGTGACTTCTCAAAGGTTTTATACTAGACAAGATGTTAAAACTTTGTTATCAATTTAAAGCCTTATCTCAATGAATTGTCACTAACTGAAACTTCTATTGCTTCATTTGCTAAACAATGCAATAGTCGTCCTGAGTCACAAGGTTTTGAATTCAGACCGGGCCCTGTAGATCCTGGGACTCCACAGTCATACTCATTTTTCCCATCTTTATCAATGGTGGGTTATTTATTTATTTATTTCGTTTTTTCGTGTAAATCTTGATTCTTTCAAGGGACTCTAAGATGGTGATGCCATTTATTGAAATCAGTTCTCTATGTGTTCTGAATAATGCAGGGGAACTCAAGTGTGGCATCCCTTCCAAGTCATTACGAGAAGGATTATTTCGGTAATTCCCACCCAGCTCCAAGTCACGTGACTGCTAAACTCCCACCATATAGTGCTGCTTCTACGCTTGTAAATTTTCAACTAAGAACTTCCAATGCTACTGGTTCAAGATTCCCCCTCTTGGAGAGTGCAGCAGTCGCTCAACCTTCAGCTTTTCCAACTGGGCTTCAGACTGCATGGTTAGATACTACCACTCAGCGAGAGGTGTCATCTAATTTTTTGCAGTCCCCTGGTTCAACTTCCAGCAGTCTAGAGACTAGCTTAGGGGAGCAACCCAGCCAAAACTGCAACAAACATGAAAGTAATGCAGGCTACGAACAGAAGGTTAGTTTCGTCCATGAGGACCCAAATGAGATACACAATCCAACACCACTAAGTAGAAACACTGATACACCACAGCCTTTGAAAAAACAATACTCGGAAGTAGATGGTGTCGCATCAGGTTCATTGATGACTCATATGACCCAGCACCCCTCTGATCAAGAGCAGAAAGACTATCAAACCTACTCATTGCTGCGTTATCCAAGAGATGGTCTAACTGACTGTGGCGAGAGGTTTCCATTTAAGCATGAAACCATTGATTATCAGCAGGCAATTGCCAAAGCAAGAGGGCTGTTGTTGAGTGGGCAAAAGCTCGTAGTCCAAGATAAAGCAAAAAGTTACCAGGAGGCAGTACAGGTTGGTGCATCTTTCTCACAAGAGGGCAGAGAAGATCAGTTTGGGAATGCTTCATCAGCAGCTTACCTTCAGAACTTCCAACAGATGGAGATGTTAGGTCAAGATGAATTGCAGAATAATTCCATTGGCAGCAATCAAGCTTCTAATTTAGCATATCAGTCACAGAGCATTTTGCAAATGGCTCCATCATGGCTTAAGCATTATGGAACCTTGAAGAATGGTCAGGAGTTACCACAACCATTCTCTGGGTTAAGTATTGGAAAGTTGCGGGAAAATAGTTCTATTATGCAAGTAAATTCAGTTAACCCTAGTCAAGGAAGTGAAATGGCCATTTCAGAACCGAAGAAGCGTAAAGGTTTTGCATTCGACATGGTACCATGGCACAAAGAAATAAATTGCGAGGCAACATTGCCTCAAAATTTCAGGTATCACCATTTAAAGCTATTTGAATCAGCTGAGCCATTCTGATGCGATTTGTTTTTTCTTTTTCTCCCACCGTGAATTTGGAAAATTATCAATACTATTGCAGTTATCCAATTTTCCCTTTGCTAAATCTCTTTTGTATTGACAGTGAGTCTGAGTTTGAATGGGCTCATGCTTCAAATAGAAGGCAAGAAGAGGTGAGGCCAGTCTACTGATGTAATTCAATGCTATAAACAATTTATTCAATTTAATAAATGAAAAACATTTTCATCGAGACATTATTTATTTCCAGGGTACAAAAGAGAACGAAATTGTTGATGATGTGCTCCCTGTGGTTCGAGCAAAAAGACGACTTATTCTTACAACGCAGCTTATGAAGCAGGTCTTTAGACCGGCACCAGCAGGTATTCTCTTTGAAGATGCGGGTTCAAACTGTGAATATCTCCCATATTCTGCTGCGAGATTAGCATTAGGGGATGCTTGCAACCTGATTACTAAATTACCATCAAATTCCAATGATGTGTAAGAATTGCTATTAAAATTTTAAGTTCCTTCTCATTTTAATTGAACTTGACTTTCAGTTTGCTAATGCTAAAACTATTGTGAGCATCATTTCCCTGAACATGCATATCTGAATATGGCCAGGTCACTTGATAAGCTAAAGACTTCGAAAAGAAATACTGCAAGCGATTTCTCAAAAGTTGTAGAAGGCTTAATTAGTCGAGTGAAGAAGCTTGAAGGCGATCTATCAAGGTAAGAACGTGTATTTGTTAGTCTTGGCAACATTTCTACTTATTAGATTAGCTAAAAATGGATCACACTGGCAAGATTTTGGGATATCTGTGCTGAGATAAAAAAAGTGACAATTTGTTGATTTCACATGCCTTTCTAGTAGGTTGGTTTGAAACTTGATTCGTTTGACAGTTGAAACCCCTCAATCCAAGCACAATCTTTTTATTTTTTCCTTGCAGCTGAAGTAATCGTTTGGATGTTGAATACGATGATTTGTACAACCCATTAGTTTAATCAAATAATTTGTGCAGGCTGGATCAAAATTTATCAATTGCGGGCATCAAAGTGGAAAGTCAAGAACTGGAGAAATTCGCTACTCTAAACCGTTTTGCAAAGTTCCACATCAAGGCACATCCAAGTACAGTTGATCCTGTATCGTCTTCTTGCCCGAAAGCCATCCCTCAGCGATATGTAATAGCAGTTCCAATGCCTAAGATATTACCTGAAGTGACAGATTGTATTCCCTTATGATCATAAATGAACTCTAAACTGCCCGTTTACTCCCTCATATCTTTTCTGCATTATTTTCCCCATCTCCGACCATTTACATTTCCAAAGCAACGAAAGTGGAGAAATGCACCATCAGATCAATGCAAGTTAGGTCAGTCAATCTTATCGAATTAAAAAGTGCCCGGTTCTTCATTTTTTGAGGTAGGATATATACATTATATATATTGGTGTCGTTTACTTGAATGATCAAGGGGGGTTTCGGAGCAGGCCACTTAACTTCACAGGTTAGTTCGAATATGGACATATTCGGGTTCATTCTAGTGTACATGATTGATCTGCTTTTGTATAAGCCTTGTGAATCATTTTCGCTCCCCTTTTTCCTCTCTTTCCACGTAGTCGATGGTGGATTTGTATTCCAGCAATCTTAAATGAGAAGAGTAGTTTAAGAAGTTTTCATTTGAACTTGGCACTGTCGTGAGGATATTTCACATGCATGTTTTGCACCCAGTTTCTGTTGTCTATTGTGACTACATAATAATCTGAATGTACTTTTGGAAGGTTCTAAGCACTTTCCAGGTATTAATATATAATATAAATATTTGAAAGTACGAGGTTGTTCCTTTATCTTGTGACCCTAAAAAGACAGGTGCTGTACATGTACTGGAATGTCACAAAAAGCACATATTGTCTTTTAGTTGGATTTTTTCAGTGGCATAAATGAACGACAGGTCAGCAAAAGCCAAGATCTTGCTGCTTTAAATAACTGAGAATTGAATTGTCTGCGCAGTAATCAGCATCTGATGCAATCATGTGTGGTAAAGTGATGAGAGAGAGAGAGAGAGAGAGAGAGAGAGAGAGAGAGAGAGAGAGAGAGAGAGAGAGAGAGAGAGAGAGAGAGAGAGAGGACAAGCATTTGCACTCGTGCAAAAGTGCCAGTTATATTTATGATTTATCCTTGTAAGCTCCACATCAAAGGAAAAGGCCAAAATTTTTGGTAGGATTCCGAACCCTGTTTGTGGGATTGGTGGCAACTAGGCTTTTCATATCCCTCCCCCTCTTCCTCTCATTTGCGTCACTTTTTCATTACATGACATTATCATGATTATATATATATATATATATATATTCAAGAATTCCAACCATGAATTTGAGGCTCTGGCATCAATGTGATTCCCCCGTTACTAGAATTTTTTATTTTTTTTAATAAATGTGAATTCTTGCGAAATAAATTATTACTGAGAAGACCTTGGCATGAAACACGAATTAAGATATTTTAAAGTTTATTATTTAATCATTTAGGACTAATCAAATTCATAATAGTAAGTTTATTATTTACTAAATGTTCACAATTACATATTAAATCATAAAAAATAAAGGATTGGACCATATCCCTAAGATAAGACCAAAGCAGCTGTTTTTCCTAGTAGGCATGAACCATAACAGGACAGTTAAATAAGATTAGTCACGAGTGATTTACGTGAATATGTAATCGACATTAATCTTTGAACAAACAACAAAGGAGATGGAATATGCATCCCTAGACAAATCTGTGTCTTGTAATCTCCGAATCCGATGGATGCAGATGTGAATGATATCGCCTGTGTCATTTTTGTGTTTCATTCTAAAATTCCTTTTTTTTTTTTTTTTTTTGTTGAGGAAGTAGAAATTCAACTATAGAAATGAATTAATATCATGTTTCTCAATTTTGTAAAGTTGGCATAACATCTCACTCCATCAATAAACATTCATATTTAAATAACATGTCCGTCTCATGGCAGTCGATGGAAACAAGAAACCTCAAACAAAAATGATAAAAAAGCTATGGTTGTTGCCGCCGCGTCGATGATGGCTCCTTCCATTTTTAGCTACCTATAAAAAGAGTGACCAACGTATAGCTTGAGCATATAAACATAGGAATGGGAAATCCACATGTAATAGTTGTACCTTATCCAGCACAAGGCCATGTTATCCCCATGTTGGAGCTCTCACAACGGCTCGTAAAGCACGACATCAATGTCACATTCGTCACCACTGACTTCATTCATAAGAGGTTGGTTCAATCGTTGTCTGGATCTGACAACGTACGAGACATGGTGACCATGGTTTCGATCCCAGACGGGTTGCAGCCATGGGAGGACAGGAATGATTTGGGGAAGCTAACTGAAGCCATCTTGAGTGTCATGCCTGGGGAGCTGGAGACTCTTATTCAAAGAGTTGATGGAAAAGTTACCTGTGTTATTGCTGATTGGAATATGGGGTGGGCAATTGGTGTTGCAGAGAGGATGGGGGTCGGGAGAGTCGCCTTCTGGCCGGCTGCAGCCGCCGTGCTAGGCTTGTTGGTCAACATCCCCATGCTACTCCAAGATGGGATCATAGACAGCAACGGTGAGTCCTGTTTTTATATGAAACAACAAATTGGAATATGTTTTGATGAACCATGCATGAATTAGAAACAATTAATTAATCAAGGAGAATCAATTCTTGTTCAAGCTAATACTTACTATGTATGTAGGAAGGTGTTTGAAGAAGCAGACAGTTCAGTTATCACCAACCATGCCACCAATGAACTCTACAGAATTTTTATGGGCTACCATCGGTGATGAAATCACACAAAAGACCATTTTTGATGCCCTGATCAACAATAACTCCTTTGTCAAATCCACACAGAGGCTAATCTGCAACTCTTGTTATGATTTGGAGCCAGGCGCATTCTCCCGATTCCCCGATATTCTACCTGTGGGCCCTCTTTTGGCGAGGGACCGCCTAGGAAAACCAGCAGGCCATTTCTGGCCAGAGGACTACTCTTGCTTGGCATGGCTGGATCAGCAGCAGCCAAATTCTGTTATATATGTTGCATTTGGTAGCTTCACTGTATTTGATCAGAAGCAGTTTGAGGAACTGGCTATTGGCCTCCAGCTCAGCAATAGGCCATTTCTGTGGGTCGTGAGGCAAGATGCAACGAGTTATACGTATCCAGAAGGGTTCGAAGAGAGGGTAAAGAATCGAGGGCGAATGGTGGGATGGGCTCCTCAGCAACAAGTTTTATCCCATCCATCTGTTGCCCTCTTTATAAGCCACTCTGGTTGGAATTCTACCATGGAGGGCATTGGCAATGGAGTCCCTTTTCTCAGTTGGCCGTATTTTGCAGATCAGTTTGTCAACCACACCTACATTTGTGATGAGTGGGAGATTGGATTAGGCTTCATCAAAGATGGAAAAGGAATCATTCGAAGAGACGAAATCAAGGATAAGGTCGACCGTGTTCTCAGCGACAAAAGCTTCAAAGAAAGAGTCTTGAATCTTCAAGCAAAGGCCATGGAGAGTGTCAAAGGAGGATGCTCGCAGAAGAATTTCAACAGTTTCATAGAATGGATAAAGGATTACTGAGTAATTCCTCCCACATTGCAAATATCACATCAACCTCTTTTTTTGCAGCTGTTTCATATTTTGATGTCTCTGCAGTCGCATCTCAGAAAACATGAACGTGAATGGTTTCTAAAAGATCAGCACAAAATGTTTCCTTTTTCCAAATCTTCATGGCATTAACGACATCCACATGGGCCAAAACAAAAAAAAAAATCTTCCAAGAAAATACTACACCTTTCATCCCATATTAACTTGCACACTTTCTATTTTGAGACATCCCATACTAACTTGCACACTCCAAAAATAAAAAAATCACTCAAAATTCCACCCTCGCAATATCCCCATATTTACACAAAATGTCATCATAAAGCAATCCAATAAAACAAAAAATGCATTATTGTGACAAAATTTTCCTCAAAAATCAATTCAATCAAGCAAAAAGTACATTTTTTTTTGTGTGCACAAAAGTTGGAACAAGTTAATACGGGAGGGAGGGGGTATCATTTTTATAAAACAAGACAACTTATGCATATGTTATTTGGGAAATATAATTGCAAGTAATGATTCATACAACAAATAGATTGAGAACAAGAGTAGATAAAGATTCCCGATTCCTACTTGAGCAAATTAACAACGCCTTCGATCTTAACCTCTTTTTCTATGATATGGAAAAGGCCCTGTATTTCCAGATATTTTTCCCAAAGTCCCTCTCTTGTCAACAACCCATCTAGGAGGCTATATCAGGCCAGAGCACCCAACAAAATTGATCATATATGTTCCATTTGGTAGCTTCGTTGTATTCAATCACATGCAATTTGAGGAACCGGTCTTGGGGCTCAAAGTTATAAAGGAGTAAAAACCTTGAAGAAAGCATACATATGATGAATAAAATCAACAAATTTTGTTGCATGAACTATTCACGATGACTAAGTCATAATTATCCACAATAAAAACAAGCACTAAACTTGATCAGGGATGCCGGATTTAGATGCCAAATTCCAAGGCCAACAGACAGAAAAGACAAACAATGTTAGCATAAGAAGTAAAACAAACTAAAAGGGAGGATTCTACAACACATGACATTGTGGAGGTCTCCTGTGTTACTGCTGTGTACCTATAAAAAGAGTGGCAAATATGAAGCTTGAGCATGTAAAGAAAAGAATGGGAAATCCACATGTAATACTTGTACCTTATCCAGCACAAGGTCATGTGATCCCCATGTTGGAGCTGTCACAATGGCTGGTAAAGCATGGTGTCAAAGTCACATTTGTGATCACCAACTTCATCCATAAGAGGTTGATTGAATCTTTATCAGAATCAGACGACATACGAGACCTAGTAACCATGGTTTCGATCCCAGATGGAATGGAGTCATGGGAGGACAGAAATGACTTGCCAAAGCTAACTGAAGCAATTCTGAGGGTCATGCCTGGGGAGCTGGAAGATCTTATTCAAAGAGTAAATGGAAAAGAAAGACAAAAAATCACATGTGTTATTGCTGATTGGACAATGGGATGGGTTCTTGAGGTAGCAGAGAAGATGGGGATTAGGAGAGCAGCCTTCTGGCCTGCTGCAGCGGCCATTGTGGCCTTGATCTGGAGCATCCCCAAGCTGCTCAGTGATGGGATCATAGACAACAGCGGTAAGTCACGTGCTTGTACAATTTAATAAATCATTCATCTATAAAAAAATCAAGGAGATTCAGTTCTTGTTCATGCTAACATTGAGTTACTATCAAGATTTGTCCGGTAAATTAGACCGTGTCCAATTTTAGTCTTGTATTTTGTTACTATTTCAATTTTGGTTCTTTAGTGTCAATTTTGGTCCTGTATGTTTTTACTTTTTTCAAATTTAATCATTTTGGTCCTGTATGTTACTTTTTTCAATTTTGGACGCTGCCCAAGTACAAGGCGATTCTTGATATTAACTCTGGTAACATTTACTATGTATTCAGGACAACCTTTGAAGAGCCAGACAATTCGGTTGTCACCAACAATGCCACCAATAAAGTCCAGCGACTTTGTATGGGCTACCATGGGTGATCATCTTACACAAATTATTTTTGATATTGTGGTCAGGAATACGCATGCAGTCAAATCGAATGAGAGGCTAATCTGCAACTCTTGTTATGATTTGGAGCCTGGGGCGTTCTCTCTATTTCCCGATATTCTACCTGTGGGACCGCTTTTGGCAAAGAATCGCCTAGGAAAATCAGCAGGCCATTTCTGGCCGGAGGACTATTCTTGCTTGGCATGGCTGGATCAACAGCCACTAAATTCTGTCATATATGTTGCATTTGGTAGCTTCACTGTATTTGATCAGAAGCAGTTTGAGGAACTGGCTTTTGGGCTCCAGCTGACCAATAGGCCGTTTCTGTGGGTCGTGAGGCAAGATGCAACGAGGTATACGTATCCGGAAGGTTTTGAAGAGAAGGTAAAGAATCGAGGGCGAATGGTGGGATGGGCTCCTCAGCAACAAGTTTTATCGCATCCATCAGTTGCTTGCTTTATAAGCCACTGTGGTTGGAATTCCAGCATGGAAGGCATTGGCAATGGAGTCCCTATTCTATGCTGGCCGTACTTTGCAGATCAGTTCATTAACCAGACCTACATTTGTGATGAGTGGGAGATTGGAATAGGCTTGGTCAAAGATGAAAACGGAATGATCAGACGAGAAGAAATCAAGGATAAGGTTGACCATCTTCTCAGCAATAAAAGCTACAAAGAAAGAGCCTTGAATCTTCGAACAAAGGCCATGGAGAGTGTCAAAGAAGGATCATCTCAGAAGAATTTTAACAGTTTCATAGAATGGATAAAGGATTTCTGAGTAATTCGTTCTGAGAGGCATTGCAAATGCCGCATCAATTATTTCAGCATTGTGATAATAATCATTAATGTTTAAGCTAAATGTGTTCAATGAAATTTTTTTACTGCAAATTCCTTCAGATATACGTTATATTGTTCAATCAGGAACCTCCACCGGCAAATGAATACATTTTCTTTAAAAATTGGGCTCAAATGACGCCAATTATTTCATGCTGTGGATGTCTCACATGTAAACAGCCCCACTGCATAAGTTGCAAATGTTTTTTTTTTTTTTTTTTTGACAGAACATAAGTTGCAAATGTTTAATCATTGATGTTTAAGCCAAATATGTTCAATGGATTTTTTTTTTGCGCAAATACCTACAGAATCCATTAGATTGGCGAATTGGGACCCCTAGAGTAACTAATTAGATTTGTTTAAAAAATGGTTAAAATAACACCAACAATGTGTTGTACAATACAAAACCTTAACGTTGTGTTGGGCACTGCCCTGCGGAGTAGCATAGACAAACCTATTAACACAGAGAAGGCATTAAAAAATATATACACTGTAAGTTATGGAAGAAGACACTAAAAAGACAATTGGTTTTATTACAATCATGAGGATGAACTATGAAGACTTCAACTCGCATTCTCTAAGCAACCTGAAACACGAAGGAACGAAGTTATTTGAGTGCATAAATCTTCTTAAAACGAGTCAATAAACATATGGATCAAAGTAGATAAAGACATAGATTCATCAAAGAAGTGATCGCAGGAAAATTAGAGAATGGTCTTGTGGTATTACGATTAATGGTTTTTTTATATCATGCGGGAATAATCTTGAAGAACCAAATGATTCAGGTGTCACTAAACATATGATTCAGAAGAATATGAACATCTAATGGGCTTGTATTGGTAATGAGGCCAAAATCCAATTAGACAATCGCCTCCGATATTCTGACAAAAAAAATTACTTTTTCTGTCAAACTAACATACTGGATGATTTTCAACTCTTGTTATGATTTGGAAAATGCTTGATATTTCCTGATATTCTTGATGATTTTAAGAATGGTCATCTTGTGAATCTGTAAAAACATGCAAATGGTAATTGCATCTGGTAGTCAAATAATCACACACATGACGAATTAAATTCATAAATCTTGTTGTAGTAATAACTTTTTTTTTTGTCAAGAGGAAATACCCGAAGGCATAACCCCCCACCTGTACCAGAGGCCCCTTGGTCGGGCGGGTTGTAAATCAAATGAGTTGTAGTAATAATTTAATCATAAATAAACTGGTGATCTCCACAAAAAACAAGCACTACACTTAATCAAAGATGCCCACTGCAGTGACTTAGATACCATTGACAGGCAATATTATACCAGATGGCATGATTAAAAAATAAATAAAAGCCGGCAAACCTTAACTTTTTCCCTGTTGATTCAGCAATTCCATCAGGAAAGCACACAGTCGTCGAATAAACTGAAGAATATGCATTATGTAGGGTTGTCCTGGGTAAAAGAACTTTGAGATAATCCAAATAATGTTCACACAAGAAGTCAAAACAAACTAAAAGGAACAAAATACATACATATGGCTAAAGGAAGGAGAATATTCCAGCTTAGACATCATTACAAGCCTTGAGGAACTGACAAGATCTTAATGTTGACTTCCTTTTTTCCGTCCCTCGTGCTGCCTATAAAACTAAAGCCAATGAAACAGTTTGAAGAAGCAGTGAAGGAATATCTTGAGAGGTGAAGATGGGGAGACCACACATACTAGCCATACCATATCCAGCACAAGGCCATGTGATCCCATTGATGGAGATTGCACAATGCCTAGCAAAAAACGGCATCAAAGTCACATTTGTCAACAGTGAGTTCAACCACGGGCGAATCATGAAGGCACTATCCCAGCCTAGAAACATAAACGAGCTGATAAATTTGGCTTCAATCCCAGATGGATTAGAGCCATGGGAGGATAGACACGATGTGGGGAAGGTAATATCTGCAATGTCGAAGATCATGCCTCAGAAACTGGAGGCTCTAATTCAAAAGATAAACGAAACAGACAGTGACAAAGTTACATGTGTTATTACAGATTATGGCTTAACGTGGGTGTTTGAGTTGGCAGATAAGTTAAAAATCAAGAAAACAGCCTTCATGCCATCACCGGTAGCTGTGTTGGCCTTAACAAAGTGTGCATCAAAACTATTCGACGAAGGGGTCGTTGACATTGATGGTGAGTTATTTAACATGCCTTTCTAATTCCAATTTCCATCTAAAATCCAAACAAGAAAAATAGTTTGTAAAATGTACCTCCAGGAACACCCCTGAAGCAACAGATGATTCACCTATGTCCAGAAATGCCTGCAATAAGCACTTCAGGTTTAATATGGCTGCACTTGGGGGATTTAACCACTCAGAAGCTCATATTTTATTCGATAGTACATAAATTGTACAATAAATCAGAAAATATGATGGATTGGATACTCTGCAACTCATCTCATGAACTCGAGCCAGGCGCCCTCAAACTGGTTCCTCGATGTGTGCCAATAGGCCCTCTTCTTGCAAGCAACCGTTTAGGGCAATCAGCGGGAAATTTCTGGACAGAGGACTCTGCAAGCCTATCATGGCTCGATCAACAACCTCCCAATTCCATCATATATGTCGCATTTGGGAGTTCAACGTTTCTTGATGAAACGCAGTTCAAGGAACTGGCTCTTGGCCTTGAATTTACGAATAGGCCCTTCCTCTGGGTAGTGAGGCAAGATTTGACTCAAAACACTAGGGCTTACCCTGAAGGGTTCGAAGAACGAATAAGGAATCGCGGGAAAATCGTAGGGTGGGTACCCCAACAGATGGTCCTATCTCACCCTAGTGTGGCTTGTTTTCTGAGCCATTGCGGGTGGAATTCGACCTTGGAGAGCGTCAGCAATGGAGTCCCTCTCTTGTGCTGGCCTTACTATGCCGACCAGTTTCTCAACGAGGCCTACATTTCTGATTTCTGGAAAGTTGGATTAGGGTTAGAAAAAGATGAAGGTGGTATGATTACACGGGAAGAGATCAGTCAGAAGGTGGAGATTCTTCTGAGTGATGAAGGATACAAGAATAGAGCCATGAATCTTCAATCGAAGGCAGTTTCTAGTGGGCGGTCTCAGAAGAATTTCAGCGATTTTGTCGATTGGATCAAGAAAACCTAAGTCAGTAATCGAATTTTCATATCAGGAATTATGAATGCAGCAGGATGGCGGTTAAATTGGTTTTTTTGCTTTTCAATGTATCAATCAAATTTCAAAATTCCAATGTTTCTTCATGTAAACTCACCTCACCAACATGCCCTGCCACCTAATTTCTTCTTCTTTTAATTACAACAAACAAAAGAGTATTAACAGGTTAATGGCCACGTGCTCTTTTCTCTCTTAAATTAAAAAACATAGTACGGACACGACTAAAAACCTACTGCAAGTAATCTTACTTAATGAACTCATCTGAGCAAGCGTCTTGAGACGGATCATGATTTATATAAACTCGTCCCCTAAATTCTCCACATATATAATTAAATTAATTTATATATATTTGTGTGTAAATTTGAAATAGGTTGTTTTCAGCTATTTTAATAGATACTATCAAATAATACTCCTCTGTCCCAATTTTGATTGCTCAAAAAGAAGTGACACAAGTATTGGTAAAAGAGTTGTTTATTAGTATTAAAAGATATAAAGTGAAGGGTACATGAGTATTTTCAACTTTATTGAAAGGAGTTATTTTAAAGTCAACCTTTTTGAAAGGGTTAATTGGGTGGTATTGAGGTGTAAATAAGAGATGTTTGTAAGAATTTAATTTAAGAGAGTAGGATTGTTTTTTTTGCTATTTTTTTATATGAATAAATAAAAATAAGACGTTCATTTTTGTATTTTGAGCAGTCAAAAATAATACGGAGGAAGTAATATTTTTATCTATTAATTAGTGAGAATTAGTTTAGATATCTTTTGCTATATATTTAGTTAGAAAAATATTGAATAAGACTTATCTCAATTATATTGAATTTGGGCGAATGAGAAAACTAAATGCTTAGTTGGGAAAAGCATGACTTTTGTCCCACATTGAAAAATTATGGTTGAGAAAATGGATATATATATATATATATATATATATATATATATATATATATATATATATATATAAAGGAACTCACTTGTAGCTTGTAAGATGCTGTCATTTACTTTTTTTTTTCTGTCAAAAAAAAAAAAGTTGTCATTTACTTATTTGTACTTTCTGTAGCAATGTCGAATTTATCCAGTTAAAAATATTTCATTTTATTTTATGGTTCTTAACTGGCCAGCCACGCCATTTTTGATTTCACACAAGACATGAAAAAGAACTGAAGCAATGGCATGCCTAAGAGCAAATTAATGTACTATTGTCGCATGTATGACCAGGCAAGTTGGCCCCAATACCCAAATAAATAAGTATGTGTTTTTCTATTTGAATACCACAAAAAAGTGAAAGGGAAAAGACCATTTGTTTTTTCAATTAATATTTATAAATAAATTGTAACTGTAATTCGAAGATAAAATAAATTTCTCATTCTTATGCAATAGTTCGCAATAGAAAACTCAAGTTAAGCAAATCATATATAAATAAATTTGGACTCAGTGATAATTGATTGCACTGGTATAAAGTTAAAGAACAGGTCTTTTGTGAAATTGAGTTAACGTAAATTCTCTTATTCAAACTGAAATGTATACAAAATGTCATCATTTAAAAATTACTGATTTTTAATTAATAATATCTCATATTCACTATAGTAATACTGCATTTATTCATAATAATGATGTTTGAAGAAAAAGAAGTTCATAATTTTTGCCAAAGTCCAAAAGGTCAAATGGATCACGTGAAAATTTAGTTATTTGCTTTAATATAAAATTTAAAACATCAATATGATTATAGAATATATATTATTTTTAAATTTATTGGAATGGTTGCTATAAATTAAACACAAACAAGCAGTTATGGGCTCGAGGATAAGTCCAATGCAAAACCTTCAAATATGGGAGCTTTAGTCCGGGCAAGATTAGTGGATCGGCATTATTTTGTAATTCGAGAGTTTTCTTTATGGTAGCTTTTGCCATGTTTTGGATTGAAATTCACAAATCCTAAGATAGCTTCTTTTTCTATTGATGATAATTTTAATTGGTGGACTTATCCTCTCCATTGGCTTGTTCCTTACATTGGGAAAGACGTGTTTTTTTTTTTATCTGTAAATGTTAGTTGTTAGTGGTTAGAAATTAGTTCACCAAGTCTCCTTACAATTTCAAATTCTCTAAGCCTCCTTATACATCTCACTCCAACACATATCTCCCACTTAAGTGAGGAGCCCGGTGGCCAAGTGAGCTTAGCTCCCTTGGTTTTGGGAAAAGACATGTTTACGGAATATTTTAGGTTTGATGATCGTTAGAGGGTTTTCCTTTTTTTTCTTGTGTTGGGATTTTTCCTAAGTTGGATTTTACCTAGCCAAGGTTTTTTTAGTGGGGCCCGGCTACCCTTCCGGTCTGTAGATCGATAGTTTTAGGTTTTGTTCTTTTTCTTTTTTCTTTAATAAAATGAACCTTTATTTGTCCAATGCAAAACCTTCAAACTCAGCACAATAACTGAGAAAAATTCAGAGAATTAATTAAGATGTCTTTAAATATGTTTTAGTGAGATTGAGATGAATAAATCTTGGAAATTATCTAGTTGTTATTCTCATAGCCTTATCAAATTCTCATAAATTTGAAAAAGTTAAATTGCAATGTTACCACATAATAACATAAGTATAAAAATCGATAAAATTAAAATAAACTACAAAATTTTGGTGATGGGCCGACCAAAAAACAAAAGGAATAAAGCATAAGTTAAAGGACAAAAATTGATGGTGAGACCATACATACATTAGATAATATTTGATGGAATAGCCGAAAAAAAGTTGTCATTCCACATGGTTTAATCAACAATACCATGTATGTTGTCTCTTATCCTCGGTCTATAGTACAATATATTTATGTAATTTCACTCTTTTATGTTTCCAAAAAGACATATATATATATATATATATATATATATATATATATATATATATATAATATATCGACTTTTCAAGTATGTGAAGGGAATACTTTGAATGAAAATTACAAGTTTGAATCTGATACGAACGTTTTATCGAATGATCATTTCGTATTTACCTATCTCATATGATTTTAGCTATGCATAAAAACACATACTTAATTTATTCAGTACAAATTATTATTAAAAAAATCTACACCCATTATATATAAATACATATGGAATTCAGTTATATTTTAAAATCTTATTCGAATATGAAGTATTATTCCAGACTCATTTTTATCCCTAGAAATGTAAAAATTATAATTCCTTGAATACTACTTTCACTAATTTTCAAAATTCAAACAAATATTGAAGTACAAAAGTGTTCATTGCCCCCATCAAAAGTGTTCATTGCTCCATCAGCCATTTAAATTAATCATTACATGTAATCGAATTTCTGCAACATGACAATCATAATACAAAATGATGGATTTCTATTATTTCTTTACAATGATCATTTATTAATCGATGATGAATAGTATAACCCTCTTTTTTCTCCCTGTAATAAAAGTGCGCGAATCTATTATATTATATGCAATTACCGTTAATAAATTTGATAAAAAAAAATATCAAGTACGAAATTTTTAACCCACGACATTCCGTCATTCCGTTCATTTAGTACTCCTTATGTTTTAATTTATACGTCTCTTTGATTTTTCACATATATAAGAAAGTCTTCTATTACTAATGTTTATTTTGAATAAAATGGTTAATATAATTCCCATACATATAATTAACAAATCATTTATGGTCATCATAAACTAATGAAAAGAGCAAAAGTAGAAAAAAAATATTTATGTAACACTTGGTTCAAGTTTTCCCATGGAAATAGAAATTTAAATTAAAAAATGAAAATTTCCACACCCTCCCTGCAGGATGTGATAGAAAAATGATTGACTCCACGGTGGTTACATAATTAAAATATTGCTCTAATGTTTTTTAAAAAATATATATGACAAAAAGGTATTGTTGGTTGCAAGCCTGCAGCATAAGGAAACATAAACGATCGAGGAGACACAGTGACAGAAAAAGATAAAATTAATCAGAATGAGTAATTAATGATTATTCTCAAAATATACAAACTTAGAGTTAGATATATAATACTCTGTTCGTCTAAAAAATTTATTCCCGCTTTTTTCCACAAGTTTTACATAATATTAATAATTTATGTATGAAATATTTAGAGGGTGATGATAAAATAATGTAAAGTTATTATTATCATTATTAATCAAAATATAAGAATATTTTTTTTAGGAAGCTGGGAATACAGTTTATTAATTATTGAGGAGAAACATCATTTCATAGGGTATCAAATTACATTCACATTTCCAGATTTCAGTAAACGCTCATCCTTCAATGATGAATTCTTTTTGTAAATTATATGTAATTGGATAATCATCTAATTATTTGATGAAATAGTTTTATTAATCACCTTTTGTTCTTGTTAATTATTATAATTAATTTATATTTATTCTCTTTGTTTGAGAATTTTCAATTAAATATTCTCTTAATTAATATCTTTTGGAAATTCAAACATAACATACATTTTGAAACAATTTTTTTTAAACTATAGCTAAATTGAAATGAAGGAAATAACAACGCAAATCAATCATTTATAAATTATGTGTATAGAATTTCTGACACACATAAGAATTACAATACAAATGTTGGGTTTTTGTTCTTTACTAATATAGTACGTTTATTGAGAATTAAATAATAATAAAACTTCAACGGTGGATCTTATTTTTTGGATCATGCGAATGAATCGGAAATACAACTTTCGTCCGAATTTTGACCAAGGAGATTACGCTCATTATTTAATTGTATTAATGAAATCACGTGCATCAGCCACATGATCCCCCATAAATTGAATTAACCACATGCAAACATGTGGTATAATTAAATTCCAGCCGTAATTAGCCCAACATTTAATTATTAATGCTAGTTTAGGGGCTACTATCTTCCTAACTAAACGCGATTATTTTTTTCTCTTTATTCACAAAATAATTAGTGAATGAAAACAAGTTTTAAAATAAATTTCGGTGATTACCCTTTAAAAGTTTTTGTAAATTCATGAAGTTCTATATTTAAGGATTTTATTTTTCTAAATTACTGACTCTTCTATTTTATTTTAAAATAAAATATATAAGATCCGAAAATATATAAAAGCTAACAGTTCCCTAATATATAAAGTGTAAATGATGATATATATATATGATATATATATATATTTCAAAAACCTAAGATCAGGGTAAAAAAATTGAAAATAAAATATTATTATTCCAAAGTTGTTATATAACTCATCAACACAAGATTCGGATAAAAGATTTGTTGATAAATGGTGATGTGTTGGGATTGACTTGAAATATATATAATATATTAAAAAAGAATGGAATAGTATATAATATTAGTGGTAATGAAGTAGTAATAATTAGTGGGATATTTGGGTTTAAAAGGAAAGATGAAGGAAGGAGGTGGGAAAAAGGGTAGGGGTGGTAGCATGCAGGGAATGTGCAGAACATGGTGTACAATTCATGCTGCTTCACTGTCTCACATGCTCTCTCTCTCCAAAGTACAATCCTCTTTCACTACTGCATGTGCTCTCCATGTGCACCCCTCTCTCTCCTCAATTTTATAGCTTCTTTGATGGGCTGGCCCATGCCACATTTGCATGTGCCCTATAGGGAGGCCACCACACCCCCCAAGAATCAACTAGTAGTTCACAAGGCATAAGCATTAGCATAAGCATGAGCATGACATGACTGATGATCACCCCTTTTTCGGAAATGACAGGGATGCCCTTTACTTGCCAAATATAATTCAATTGGAGAAGATGCATGAGAATTTGTCACCTTGGATTGGAGAAAGTTGTCTCACTAATTCTATCATCATTTTCGGATTCTCAGCTCTCATGTTCAATAAAATTATTAGCTTGGGTATCAATTGTCACTAATTAGTTGCTAGTGGATTATAAAGATATATCATAATAAATTTAAAATTCGGTTGAAATAATTTCATCTCATCTAAAAATTAAAAATTATATAAAAATGTTGAATTAGTCTATTTATATTAAATTTTTAATAAGTTTCTTTACTTGCTAGTCAAATCATTATCTTCTTACTTTTGGGGAGGAGGCCTATTAGATGAACAATTGAGTTTGAGTGGAGTTGCTTTATGTGAGAATCAAATTTAAAATTTAGGTGTAAGCTAAATATTATGATCCCGTGAAAGAATTTCATCTGCAATTAATTCTCTAACATTGTGTACAATTAAATTTATTAAATGCTGAAGAATTAACAACATTGTATTCTTAAAGATTATTATAAATACATAAAAAATTTGAGCTCAATTAGATTTGTTTAAAAAATTATGAACTCAATTCAATAAGCTTCATGAACTAAACTAAATTCTATGGCATTCTATATATTCAACTTAGGACACAAAATTAAAAAAAAAAATACTATTTTTGATTTGAAGGAAAAGCTTGTCAAATTAATTATTAGGATCAAACGTATTAAGTGAAAAGCTTTTCACATAAAATCAGATTTAATCACACGTATTAAGTGGCAATCAATTTTAAAAATGGAGGGGTATTTTGGGAACTTAGGTTAAAATGTCCCAGTGTCTAACATGTGCCATTTCAGATAGAGGCAGGCTTTCACTGCTTAAATTTCGTATTGCTCGCAACTTGCGCCATCTTCCCGCTCAAACTATTTCCCCAAAATTGGTGGCATATTCTTGTTAAATTACAAAAATATACTCACTATTTATTGTGAATAATTCACATGCGTATGAATTATTTACAATTCTTTTTATGCATGTTTATACATATATAACCAGCTACATAAGATACCATTTGGGTGGCCCCGCCCCGGGCCAATTAGTCATTGCCACATGGATCTATAGTCCACATCTGTGTGGCATTTAAATGATCTAGACCAGTAAAAAATTGGAGTACTTTTAAATTTTATAATGATAATTTTTATGTTAGGAAGAAAATAGATTTAAAATAACTAAAATGAAAAATAATTATAAATAAAATTTAAAATATAAAAAAACATCTACTATTATAAAACAGAGAGAGTATTATAAAATGAGATCTCACTTTCTCAATGTAATTCAAATTTTTTACTGCCTCACTCGTGTCACACTACATAAAAGTACCCCACCAATGATAACATTTAAGATCAAAGCCCTTTTCTAATTAAACACACTAATTCCATCATTCATGATGTGGTGGTGAGTCTAAAATGTGCGTTTTTTTTTTTTTTTTTGCGTATTAAGTGTGACTAGGGAAGTGTTCTCATAGATTGGAAGTTAATTTGTATTTGCATAGAATTTAATACTTTCATATTAAAGTTATTAAGTATAGTATTTATTATCCTTTGTTCCATAAAAAAAATATAGTATTTATTCGGTGATTATTTTTTAGAGAACGGTTTCATTAATATTGCATATTGATAAAATAGTTTGAGTGTCATTTTTGGGAGGAGTTTTAATTTTATTTAATATTTTTTAAAAGCTAAATGGTATTTTTGTAGTTCTTCAAGGTGGGGGCTCAATTTCATAACCCCCCTACTTATACCCCTCAAAACGCCATTATTCCTCGCCCGTTACACCGTCACCCCATACTGCCTACCCCCCAACCCCCCGACAAAGACACCACTGCCGCTTCGACCGCCGTGAATCCACCAACGCTACTTCCACCGCCGTGATGGGCTCGAAGCCGAGAATTACAGCGTCCACTGCGGTCAGAAGGCTGAGGAGGAGAGTATCAAACTCAAAGAGACGGCTGAGAAAGCCCCAACTCTGCCACCGTAGCTCCACCCAAATTGACGGCGGCGAGTCAGTCTCCGATAAGTTGGAGGCCCTCCGGAACCTCATTCCTTCCGAGACCGCAGAGATAAAACCCGACCAATTGTTCCGAGAAACGGCGGACTACATCGTACTCCTGAAAACTCAGGTGCTCTTTCTGCAGAAATTGGTTGATTTTTACGGATCACAATCTCAGGAAACCCGAGATGCCGAATAGTTTTCGAAAATCGGAGAGTGAAAATGAAAGAAGAAAAATCGATCCAGAAAAGAAGAGAAGGTTGCGTTTCCTTTTCTTTTCTTGGCCATCATTACTATTAATTAATTAGTGTTCATGACAACAATGTATGATCCTCCTATGATAAACCCTAGATTTAGTTTATATCTTCTAATTAATAGCTTATTCTTCTGCCACAGATTCTTGCTTTACAATTGGCTGAGTTTCCTCTCTCTCTCTCTGTCTCTCTCCCTCAATCCATTCTTCATGAGATGGAAGCTGATAGTTATCACTTAATTTCTCTCTCGCTGGGAAAAATTTTGGTTAATTTTGATTAAGAAGGGAATCTTAATGTACATCATCTGGATTTTTTTTCATGGCAGAACGAAATATAAATATATATTCGTATGTTTTATCTATGAACTCGAGACAAATTTCGTCAGATCGAATCACATTTGGTGTTTTCTTTTTTTTTTCTAATAATAATATACTGGAAATTCTCGTATATATTTTTTTTTTCGTGTCTCCTTTTAAACAATAATATTACTCATTTTTACAAATAATTTATTAAACAATATTACTCGAAAATTAATTTTACGCTGTTGCCCTAATAATAATCCCAGATTTACGGGAATCAAATGAAGGGGCTTAACAAAATGTGTCCCCATTTTGGATGACAGCGGCCTCGCTTTCACGGAGACAGCGCCACCATTTTGCTGCTACTATAACAGATGACTGCATGCAGCTGTCATCAGGTTGTACCACAATTTTTTTTTCTATAAATAAATATACACATAAATATTGCTGGGTTTTTTTTAAAAAATAAAATAATGAATGAATGCTGCTAAGGCGTCAGCTCAAGGATTATTTAATTCTAACTTTTTTCTAGTGGCCCATTTTTCAGGATTCTCCTATTAATGGCTAATTCGATACAGTAGTTACATGTTTCACATGTACATATCATATAAAAAATCTGGTATGATATGATCTGGCCTGCGATGGGTAATAATCAGTGTAACATTTTGATTTCAATTTAATTTATAAGATATAAAATAAGTTATTTTAGCTCCACTTGATCAAATTGTAATCAGTCTGTAATGAAATCAAACTTTATAAATTCATAAGAAAGGCTAATATTCGTGTCGGGTTGAACTCTTATTAAAAACTCAAGATGTATACTATATAAGTATACACACTCATAAACGCATATACAAACACAAATTCTTCTGCAATACACTTTTATGTGAAGATCTTTTGAAACGCCCCAAACAGTAGGTTATTTCTATGTTACTGTGCCGACAGGGTCTATAGGGCTTTAGATTATTGAATTATATGCATAATGTATTGTACTGTATAATTTTTTATTAAAATAAATGGTATAAAATCCTAAAATTAAGAACATAAAAAAATTCCAAAAACAACCATCAAACCATCCTTTAAATATCACCAAAGAAGGCATCATCTTCTATGGGCTATTGAAGTTACAAATTTGTGATCTATATTTGGGCCAAATCATTGGGCTTTTTTTTTCCTAGTTTGATTGTTAAGCCCGATATAGTAATGGACCTTGTTATCCCGAATAATTTTTGATGAAGTCATCAGTTATCACCCCAGATAGAGGGGTATATGTCTCGAAAAGTAAGTATACCAAAAACCAATTTTACTATAAAATTCAAATATATTATAAAATAATATTGATTATTTTTATTAAATTAATGATACCTCCGTCTCATAAAAACTTTCACACTTTCCTTTTTCGTTCGTCCCATTATAAGTTTCACACCTTTAAAGTGAAAAATCCTTCATAAACTTCACCCTCACAATTTTCACTAATTTACATCAATGTCATTATTTTTTACTTTCACATACATATAATCTAATAATATTTTTTTTTACTTTATACATAAAAGTTTACAAAATTATCTCTCAATCTCAATCATTACTTTTTTTTTCTTAAAATGTGTGCCCTCCTACATATAAAAGCTTTTGCGGGACGGGGGAGTACTATCTTTTAATAAAATAATTAATATTATAAAAATTCATGTAAAACTGATTCACCTATACTTTGTCTCTCTCTAAATTATAACAGTGCTTTTTTTCAACTAAAACAGAGTTAATAATATATTTATTTTTTATGTATTTCTTGTTAATTATATGTGATCAAAAGTATCAGTAAAACATCATAAGTTTAATATGTATAAGAAACACATAAAACTTTTTCTTCTATAAAATAATTGTCAAAATGACTTGGAAATTCGTTGAGATAATTTTGGAAGAATTTTCAATCACTTGACAAGTTCATGCGTAAGTTTTGTGATTTACCCGGGAACATAGACATCTAATTATTTTATTTTATGGGAATAGTTTGTTATATAGGAAGGATGTTAAGGATAATTTTTTTTATGGTAAAATAATTACTCGAATTTGTGATATTTAATTATAATAGTAGGATTCTAACCATTTGATATACTCCCTCCGTCTAGGAAAAACTTTCATATGTAGTAGGACATACACTTTAAGTAAAAAGAGTAATGATTGAGATTTTGAGGGGTAATTTTGTAAACTTTTATATATAAAGTAAAAAAACTTTATTGAGTTAAAGTAGGAGAGAGAATAAATTAAAGAGTAGAATAAGAGTGACATTTTTGTGATTTAAATAATATTGTTTAGGTATAAATATTGTGTGATGTTTATATTTTAGGAGTGTGTATAATTTATTGGGACAGACGAAAAAAAAAAGTGTGCATGACTTTTTGAAATTGGAGTACTTAATAATAGAAATATTAATTAAATGGAGCCCGTGGCATTGGAGACCATTTCAAAGAATTGTTTATCTAAAAAAAAAGTTATGCTACAGAAGTGAGAAAACTGAAAAACTAGTCTTATCCTGTCATTATTTTTGTTCTGTGTAAATAATATTAAAAAAAGTGAAGTATAAAAACAAAAGTAGGACGGGAACCGACATAAAACCTCGTCCATCATAACTAATGGTATATCGCGTCACACTGAATCCAAATCCTCGCTCATTTTTCTTCGTTTTTTTCTCCAGATCCCCGATTCACGGTGTTATATCATATATTGCTCCTCATTTACGTTTTCCAGTGAATTACTTTTCATTCGTTTTGGTGAGTTCGCTAATTTATTTAATTTTACCCTTATTAGTTTAAGTATAGCCTATTTGGGTTTGATTTGTTTATCTTAGCAATTAATTTGGTTCAGTTTAGTGAATTTGATGTAAATTATGGCATATTAGTGTTTTAATTTGTTCAGATTTATTTGCTGTTTTATTATTATTTTGTTATTTTTGTTACTGATGCATTCTTGTGTATTCTGCTAGAATTTTTAGGGTAGGTTGTAAAGATGCGAGATTGAATAAGTGAAAATTGTGTTGATTTTGCATGATTTGTGTGTGGTGGTATGGTTGATCTCCAATATCATCTTCCAAGCAGTTATGGTGGTATATTAATGTCTGAGTAGATATCTCGTGTCTGTTTAAATGAAAATTTCTTTGTTTAATATGATGAGAATGTTATGATCTTGATGATGATGTTTGAGTTGCTTGCTTTAGAAATTTTTCTGGATCATCATGATTTTGTGCATAAAAATGAAGTAATCATGAATCTTAGTGAAATTATGTTTATATCTTTCCTAGTCTTGTTCTTGCATAAGCGTTGTCAGGTTTCGTTTTCTCATCAATGTGATGTTAGGGGCTAAACATCCGACCTTCCATTTGCGATTATTGGTTTCAGGAACAGCCGCAAATTTATTTCTCTTAGGCTTTTAGTGCCAAACAAGTTGTTTGTTTAAAGGTTTTGCATTTGAATTACTTAAACCTTTGGTGGAGATGTCAAACGAGGAGATATTGAAGGTCGTTTTGCCTCTTCTAGAAGGTAAAGATCTTGTAACATGTATGTTAGTCTGTAAGCAATGGCGAGACATTGCTCAAGATGATTACTTTTGGAAATGCTTATGTGGAAAGAAATGGCCATCTATCTGGAAGCAATCGTCCCCTCCTACTTTGTCTTATCACAAACTATATAAAACCTTCTACAAACGCCAACGGGGCCGAGTCCTTCTTCCGCCAAGGCTATCCTTCAATGACTTGGAGTTTTACATCGATGTTTGGACCGAAGAAGATCTGGTGTTTTCAGAAGTGGTGCCAGGGCCCGTTCTCCAGAAGGGTGCGTGGACCCCACCAACTGGAATTTCCGATGTTCTTATGTTTCACTTGACTAGTCCAGACTACAAGATGACACTGCCAATGCAACCAAGGTTTGATATCCCATTGGGTCAGAGTGTGAGTGTCTCTGTGCTCGTAGGTCGAAAGGATTCAAGAAAAGTTGCTTGCATTATCAACCGATCTGTATTTGATTATATAGATAGATCCACGTATCGGGCCATGGCATTTGATTACCTCGATTTTTCACCTGAACACCCATTTGTATCGGGTATAAGGGCGTGGATCTCGTTGCTCTTCATGGACCATGGTAACGAAGGAGCGATTGATGTGTTTGGGATTGAACTGGATTTCTGTGATGCTGCAAACTCAGAGGATCATGTGTTGTGGCTCCTCGACATGCTCGATTGGAAGTAAATGCAGGCCTTGGCCAAATTTGGGAATCACTCTGTGGTGCCTAAAGACCAAAGAGACCTGTTTGTTTTAGCTCCATGTAGAATTCAAACTTCGTGTGTATAGCTTTGCTGTCTCAATTAGTAATTTGGATATATTTTTCTTATATTTCTGTTGAATAATTCGATGTAAATTTGCAGGGTTAGCCTCTGTTGAATAATGATTTATTTAACTGTTTTAATTAATGCTACTGATGATATGGGCAGGACAAATACTTCATCATGCACTAGATACTGGGAAAAAAGTTTCATTTATTCTTATAAATCTGGGAAATCATCTTATTTTATCAGAATCTTGTGTATAGCTACTTGGCCTGGTGAAGTTTTACCTCATCTTTACCACTCATGAAAAAGAGGTGACTTAATGGAGCCCCCCTTGCCGTGTGTGTGTTTAGATGATTTTAATTATTGTTATGGAATAATATTAGTTGTTTTTATTAAATATTATTAATTATGCACTAATTGCTCAATGATATTATTTTTTATTTTAAAAATCCTCGAACTATATGAATCCGAATAATAACAGCTCACGAATTTAGTTGAATCGCTTTAACATTTTTCTTTAAAATATGGATCATCAATACAAATTAGGTGCTATTATATCCAGCTGACATTTAACATCATACTTCAGCCAAGTATTCATCTCTCCTGTATGAAAAAATCTTCAATTCTCAAACTCTCGCTCCTCAGAGATTTGTGAAGATATTGACGCCGACCACCATAAAATTAACTCTCTGCCGACTTCAGTAAGATTTGAATGAAAAATGTTAACCAGCCCTACAAAACTCATGAGTTATAGTTATTAGAGATCTCATAAAACATGAATTTTGCTGATTTAGTTAAAAAAAATTCAAAATAAAAAAAAATTGAAAACCTTTTAAAATAAAAGTTAATAGCTAGGAATCTTTTGATGCACTGTATCAAATATCAAAAATTGTAAGTTTGTAACAGGTACAGGTTATAAGTTGGTTGGCAAAATTACGTGATTTGAAATTGCTGACGAAAACTTTGTGGATTCGTGTGTTTAATGACTGAAACGTTTACGTAAGTTAATTTATTTTTTAAAAAGGCGGTAGAACATATAATAGGGTTAATTGAGAGTGGAATCAAACTTGAATTACACCCCAAATTTTAAGTTAGAAAACATGAATTTGGGATATCAAAATTCAAAATTTGGACTATCAAACCCCAAACATGGCCTAATATCTTTACAGTAACCACAAGTACAGAACATATTCATTGCAGTCGAGCATCGCTCCTACACAGCAGCAGTATAATACTCGTATCAATTAGCTGTTTATTGAAAGATGTAAATGCAAAATTAGAGCATAAAATTATACTCATTTGTCTTATTGATCCGTCCACCAAATTTATGTTCACTTGTCTTATTGGTCTATCCATTAAATTTATGTTCGTTCCTTTTTTGGACATCATCTTACTTTATCTAACTTTATACAATAAACAAATATTTTTTCTTAAATCTTGTGCAATGCTTTTTGAGCATAAGTTTCACGGAAAGATGGAGTAATGTATCATTTAGAGCAGAACAACCGTTGTCCTATCGAAAAAGGGACAAAACAAACCAAAAAAAAAAAAAAAAAGATCCAGTAAAATACAAGACTCAGAATTGGCGCTGTGTATTACCCGGATGAATTATTGGTTCACCGGTGAAGGGGTCAAAATTGTAGGGCTCACCCGTAAAGGGATCAAACCTAAGTTGAGGACGAGATGCTTGTTGACGAGTACCAACAGCTCTTGTATCGCTACTCAAACTGGAATCCAGTCTTGAATAAGACATAGTAGACGAACTGGGAGCAGCTTGAACAGGAGATGGACGTCTTTCCTCAGTTCTTAGCCCAATCCTACCATAATACATGGAAGATGGAACTGAGGGTGTTGCCTCAAACGGAGAATGACTTCTTTCCTCCACTCTAGGAATACCACCGATGCTTTGGGGTCCAGAAAGAGATCGAGTTGATAAAAGAGAACCTTGCTCGTTCACTTTTTCTAGCACTGTTCGACTTGAGAATTGATAATCTGGCAGCAGTGACGGATAGTGTGGTGAATAAATGTCAGCCCTGCAAGAGATAAGTTATAGTGCTATAAACAGGAGAGAAATTATCACAATAGGGACCAAGAAGAACCTGACAGATTATCAAAGAAAGGGTTTCGTTTCTTTCCAAGAAAATCATTGGGTTTTAAAAACCAGGATATGGATTTTGTAATTCAAAACAGGTGGTTCTAATTCGGTATTTTTAAAATGATTTTAAAAAAAACTACCATTACAACACCTATAAACCTACACACTTTTCGTTACAATTCATTCTCTTTCCTTACACTTTAATATATTTAAATCATAGTTCGCATCATTCAATCATTTCAATCACTCAACAATAATATAATAATACAAATTTATTCACTTTTATATATTGATTTGACATAAAGTTAAATCTCACCCTATTCAAAACAACATATAACTTACTCCCTCCGTCCCAATATTTCTTTCATAGGGAGGGACGTACAATTATTAAGAAAAGGGATAAAAGTGTAGGAGGGAGAATAAAGTGTAAGGGTATTTTGGGTGATTAAATAAGATAAAGTGTAGGAGAGACAGAATAAAGTAGAATAAAACAAGAGTGACATTATTGAAATTTAAATGATACTGTGAGGGTGTAGTTTATGAAGGGTATTCCTTTTTTAGTGTGCGAAAGTAATGTTGGGACGTCCAAATAAGGCAAGTGTGAAAGTAATATTAGGACGGAGGGAGTACTATTTATTCGGATTTCAAAATCCTCTATATTTCAAAAACTGATTTTTAAAAGTCACTTAAAACCCAAAACAAGCAAAATCAATGTATGTTTCAACATCACAGAAACATTTGAATAATTAGAGATTATATACAGTCATTTTCTTATCAACGATTTAAGTACACGATAAAAGCCAGAAAACCAACCTTGCTGACGAGGGTGCATAAGAAGTATACGAACTAACAGGAGGAGAAGACAATCGATGCGAGAAGTTGAGTAGCTTATACCCATTCCTAGCAGTATCCTCAACTTCTGATAATCTGACTAAGCTTCGATCTGGTACCACTTTATCAACTAGGTGCTACATTGGATAAAAATGCTTAATGCAAAGTGACACAACACAAACATAAAAACAGCTGCACACTAGCCACAGAATTCAGTTACATACTCTGGAAATCAGTCCAGCAAGAAATGCTCCCTTATTCAGTGAAGTGGCTCCTGATAACATGAACTGCAATGAAGGATCGAGGAAATTATGAAGTTGAAACTCATAGTTAGGAATTAATGTTCAGTACATTTACTAAATTAAATATCTGCTAAAACCTGGTCAAGGACAGATATAGCAATAGACTCAGGTAATTCCTTGAGACTGCATAAACTTTTGACCTCAATCTGTCAACAAACAAAAATGAAAACTACATTAACTTTAGAAAAAAAAATGGATATAGTAAAACAGAGGCAAGCAATCCACACCATAAGTAGTTTTTTATGGGGGTAGGGTAGTCTTTTCAACTTTAGTAAGAGAGTTGTTTAATAGTATTAAATTGGATTAGTGTGGAAAAAGTAATGGCATGAGGTGTTTGAGGGAGATAGATAAAAAGGCTAAAGTTGTTTTATTGTTATTAAGGAAATGATGCATCTAGTACGGGACAGGGGAGTACTAAATTTGGGCTTGGGGTGATTTTCTTCAAGTCTTACTAATAAGTGTGCACTCACCTAAATTAATAGGTGCTCCTCGAGAAAGAACATAACTGTTAGATTTTTGGCATCTAATCTGCGGGAGTAGGTTAAAATGACCCAACCACATTATATCTTTGTATACTTCTCTTCTTTCCAATTCCATTTATTTAAATATCAACACACATAATGAGTATCAGCTTTGAAGAAGAGAGCTGCAGTAACCCTTTTTCTTTTAGTTTGAACTCTTACACAGGCAGAGTTGTTATTCGAGCCGAGATGAGCCGAGTACTTGAACTTCGAGCCCAACTTGAGCATTTATCGGGCCGAGAGCTCGGCTCAATAACATTAATGCGATGGAAATATAGCTCTACTCAACTCGACTCGCAAATGAGTCTAACGAGCCTAACGAGTTGAGTCGAGCCTAGCCAACTCGTTTCGTTTAACAGCACTACATAACACAGGTGAGGAAATAGGAAAAAATGAGCTATAATAAAGTTCTGACACTGACGCATTTATGGATAAATACTAAAAGTATGTAATTACAATTTTCAAGTGTAACAGTAATAATTAGTTGGCCAATTCAAATGAAATTTGGGGCAGATGACAATTCTTGGCATACAGAAAATTATTATTTTATTTCTGCTGTTCAAGGACTAAATATCATTACCAATTACTGACTTTTGGCAGCAACTTATACTTACATCAAATCGAGTAGCAATTCCAAGTCGTAGGATTCGAAGTAAACGCTCTTTAACTGCTAGAGGCAGAGCTATTACGGCTTCTTCATAAGGGTCAGCCGTTTCCAGTTCCTGTAGGATAAAGAAAACATGACATTACAAAAGATGAAAGTTTCACTGAAAGAAACTATGAGCGTACTTTAGAACTTCAATTGGCAAAGACGTAATTTGTTTTCATGTTCCAAGGCACCCAGGCTTGCAATTGTGGAAACTTCATACTTAGAAAAGACTTTTGCAAATAAATATCCTACATAATTGTTTGTGTTTATTAACTTTCACTAATTTTGATGTTTGAACATATTAAGACGCATTAAAATTTAATAACAATGTCAAGTTGTAATTATGCACAGACTTTTATTTTATTGATTTAAATTATAAAAAGATTTTCAATGTGACTCGAACCCAAAACCTCTTGTCTAGGTAGTGGGTGCTCTTACCACTTGATATAAAATTTAAGAAATATATATATTTTAATACAATGTTCAAACTACTAAAGTATGGCCGTTGTTTTCGGAAAGAATACGATAACATAAGCAAATATGTAGCTCAAGGTAAAGGAAGACAGTGAGATTTATTCATTGGATCTTTTTTACCCCACTTTCATGTAAACATTCACAAATATATCATCAAAGATAAAATATTTTAGATAATTAATACTCCCTCTGTCCCATAAAAGCTTTCACACTTTCCTTTTTCGTTCGTCCCAATATAAGTTTCACACCTTTAAAATGGAAAATCTTGTATAAACTCCTCCCTCACAATTTTCACTAATTTACACAAATGTTATTACTTTTACTCTCACATACACATAACCCAATAATGTTTTTTTACTTTATACATAAAAGTTTACAAATTCATCCCTCAAAATTTCAATCATTACTCTTTTTTCTTAAAATGTGTGCCCACCTACATATGAAAGCTTTTCCGGGACGGAGGGAGTATGTTTTTCATAACTCACACATATTAATTTCCTGAATTTTGACAGCAATGTAAAATTTTACATACATGTAACAACCTTTAGATAATACTCCCTCCGTCCCCTAATACTTCGCACATTTGCTTTTTTGGTCTGTCCCCAAACACTTTGCACACCCTAAAATAGGAAATTCCTCCTTAAACTTCATCCTCACATTATTCACATATTTACACAAACTTACATTACTTTTGGGGCCCACATATAACTCAATCCAATCAATTTCTTTACTTTATACATAAAACTTTACAATTACCCATCAACAGTCTACTCATTACACATTTTTCTTAAATTGTGTGCCCAAAAGGCGGTGCAAAGTGTTAGGGGACGGAGGGAATAATAATCAATAAACTTTTGTCATTTATCTTCTACTCAGAAAATTTCTAACACATAATCGTTTTAACTATTTAAAATATGAGTATAAGGTGCAACACACATTAAGTTATAACTAGTTAATTAGAAATCACTTAAAGATGATGACTGTCATCGCATTTTATGTTCAATCCACTGTAATCTCAGTATTTTGGGTGTTATACCCGAAAAAAGATAATTTTCAGCAAATACAGAAAAAAATAAAGTTTCATTAGAAATGAAATTACCCCCTGGACATGCGAATCATGAATATTTGACTTTAAAAGTTTGGGATGGTCCTGAACAGAAGATTTAATTTCTGAATTCTCCCGAACACGCTTCTTGTTTTTATCCAAAGGTCTTGCAACTTCAACCTGTTTGTAGAAAATAATGTCAGATATAGATTCTACTAAAGATTTTTGTTAAAATAAATTATGACTGCACCGCATTATATTAACCAGAAAAGGATGACTAGATTCCAAAAAAGGAACAAAATACCAGTTGACCGGAATCAAGCTCAAGTACCTGGAGTTTATGCACTTGATCTCCCCTAGGTCCTTGAACTGTTTTCTCATTCAGTTCCTTGACAGCTCTATCAAGATCCTACACCAAGAATCAATAGAACTTAGAGGATGGAACTAACAAGTCAATGAAGCTGGAGAGCCCAAAAAAACAAGATTTATCAAAATACCCGAATTATCATCATGATTAAGATTAAAATGCAGGAGCACCATACAAACATAAACTAAGGCACAAAACAAGTGAACCAGCAATCAAATAAGAAGAGAATGCTAGGGAGCCCTCTCAAATACCAAATAACTTACCTACAGAATAATTTGATCAAATTAAAGGTAATGCGCTTAAAATTTATTTCTCCTGTTACAAGAATATGATCTTTAGATGAACTTTTGTGATATAGAGGGAAAAGAAAAACAAGCATTAAGCCATATAACATGAAATTCAAACAACAAAATCTAGTTTCAGCAGTACATGACCCTCTAGAGACGAAAGAACAGGGCTACAAAAAGATCTATTAATGAGAAGGAACACGGTGTATACCAACTTACCGATCTCTCAGTAAAATGAACAAAACCAACGACAGAGCTTGCTTTCTTGGACACCACTACTTTCTCCACCTGGAAGATGGCATCAGCTTAACAAGTTCATAAAAAAGTGGGCGTAGAATATTAAAGGGGTAAACCAATGCCAAAATATGTATGACCTTGCCAAAAGGCTCAAATAATAGCTTCAGATAGTGCTCCTCTGCGTTAGTGGGCAGGTTTCTGACAAAAGCTATTTTTATCTGAAAATAACCACACAAAAAAAAAAAAAAAAAAAAAAAAATGGTAAAGATACAGTAATATGTTTTAGAAGTCATTGTGTTTAAAAATACATTAATTATGAACCTTAGCTTGTTCTTTTGGATCAATTTCAGGTTCCTCTTCTGCCCATTGAACAGCAGGGTGCAAGTTTCCAAGACGGAAATCAGGTTGAGAGCCTACCCGTTGAGCACGTGCAGCAGCCTGTGATCGAGAATTTTGAAGTAGGCAGGTTTAATTTTCGGATTAAAAATGGCTTGTTTGTATTTTTATTAGCCTCTGCATTAATTTAGAAGAAATGATTGCAGCCTTGATGAAAGATTGCATATTATAGGTTGACAGAGATCGGTAAAGATGCAGGCAGTTTGTCAACAATGTTAAAATGCAGAGGCAAGTTTGATATTGTTAAATTTAGCTGTTGTTTAATATTATGCTTATAGGTTTCTTATAGTTTACTTGCTAAAAATCTTCCAGTGGAAGAAGGTGGAGAGAGTCTTTTGGGACCATTCACTGACAAGATGTCATATTCACGATAGAGTTTATGGACATAGGCTAGATTTTAAATGAGGATGAACCAGATTTGTGGCAAGAAGAATATCAGAAGTGTAAATCATGATTCTTATACGGAACAGTGATTTTTAAATGTTGCACTAACATGCTTGCTCCTTAGATATATCGTGATTGTAGAGCAATTCTAGCAAATTTAAACAATTTCAGTAATTCTTTTCAGCTCAGAACCGTCTATCCACATATTAAGAGTAAAGGTGATTTAATGATGTTGACTTGAAACTGCTAGAATATGGATAAAATAGCTAAATCTATATCTAGCAAGGACATGGCAAAACCAAAAATACAAATTTACTGATTAAATATAAGTGGATATTAATAATAGGAAGAGAAAATATGAACATCATGAAAAAGCAGTGACTAGATTACCAATAGAATAAATTTTAGATCATGGAACAGACAGTAAATAAGCTGGGAAGACCATTATTTCATTCTAATAAATAAAGTGATCTGTTGATAACCCTATATAGACTACACTAATCAGTAAGTCAAAATTATACATCTCAAGTACACAGAAAAATAGAAACTTATTGGCTATAATTATCATATGTTCAAACATAGACAGGCTGAAAACCAGAAGATAATCGGGTTGCAAGGGAGTATAGAACTAAAGAAAGGTCAACTAGACAAGTAAATTAAATGTATGGTTCACTGCACAAAATTCACAATTACATTTTGCTCACTAAGAAACTTTGTTTGATATGGGATGTAGGCTTCATTAACTACGTGCAAGTCATGTAGATGCTTCAATCCTTTTCAAGCTTATTGGAGAATCAGAATGTTTCAGGATGAAATAAATGAGATATCCATCCGATGGAATAAGAACCCTATTAGACTTGGTGGCATTGGGTGGAGAATCGTATCGAATTCAAATTGCTTCACAAAGAAAAGAAGGGAAATCAAGGAGACTAAATTGAAATATGTTGACATGACCAGTGCGAACTGCAAGGTATGTCATGTCGTATCACTGAATCTATAAGAGGCAAACAGAGTACTGCTTATTGGAAAAAAGTTTTTAGCATAAGTTGAGGTACAAAAGAAGAAAGCAGAAGAGAAGGATTCGATGATCACTGATACTATAATCGACTGGCAGAGCCTGCATTAAAGCAATAGATTGATTTTTTATTTTTATTTGGGGGGGGGGGGGATCTTGTTCGATTAAGAAACTTGTTGCGCAGTAAGATTTAAGGTACCAAAAAAATTCAAATATATTGTTGAACACTGATTACTGTCAGACACAAAAAGTTTGAAATTGATGTTCAGTTACCACAACATGTGGATCAACTGAAGGTTTTGTTGATTTATCACTTATTTTTCTTGAATAGGATATTTTTGTTGGAATTTTACAAGCAACGTTTTAGCTCCATAAGCAACAAAAACTTTTGTATAATTTTGGTTAATTGGCTAGAATTTGTGACCTCATTTTTCTTTATAGATTATGCAAGTGTTTATAAGGATTTCCAGTAACAAAGGGATCAATAACTGATGCTGGAACTGAGAATCAAAACCACGAACCTGAGCTTCTATCCTGTATGATTTCAGATGCAACAGGAGTCTTAATTTCTTACCACAGAAACAGATAGGATGATTTCCCAAGATTTTTAAACAAGAATGAAAAGAGAACTCACAGCGTGGGACGAAAATTTGACAAAGGCAAAACCACGGTTCCGTTGCTTTTGACCCGGTTGCACGTCTTTCAGCATTTGGAGATCAATGGATTCAATGTCTGGGAAAACCTGTGGTACAGGAAAAAACAATTGACTGGTAAGACAGGACATTGTTAAAATTTTATATAAACTCCAGCAGGTAACCCAGAAAATAAAAGCAGTGTACCTGGAGCACAATTCTATTAAATTCTTCAGGACCCCAAGCTGAGAGCAGAAAAAATTCAGTCATGCATGTTAAACAACAGCTAAGTTCTAACCAGCCACATCGAACAAACAAGAATACAAGGGGAAAAAGAAAAAGTAAGAAAATATGAGATAGCAAACCTTTGTTGAGATTTCCGAAGTATAAAGTATCCTGCTCAGTTGATGGGAGCACCCCAATCTTTTTCCCCTCTAACTGAAAATGAAAATATGGATATATAGAAAACACAGGCTTCAAATTTGCATTAAAAAACATAAATCAGCTAAGGTAATCCCATCCATACATCACATTGATGAGGTGAACAAATAGATGCAGTCTAGCCAAAAGAATTAGAGTCTATTTTCCAATACTCCCAACTTCAACCCAGTGTGACTAATAGAAAATGGGTGCAAGGAAAACCAGTATCGAAAGTCCTCTTTCAGTAGAGGTCGATGATACGATCTCACACAAGACTTCCTCTTCGGTAGATTATTCAATAGTATAGCAGCTTCTTTATCATGACAAATTATTGCAAGTAAACAGATAGAGTACTGCAAGCAGGTACTAAAATCAAGGAAAGAAAAGTTCATTCTTTTGTCCAGAGCCTAGACAGAAGAGTTAACATGAGCTAACTATACCAGCTAAGGAGGTATCGGCTCGTCCTGAACTCGTTCAATCTCAATGGAATATAAAACCACAGGAATAACTCTATTAATAAGATTTATTAAGGCAACTTACAAGCTATAGAGACCTACATGTACAATAGAATCAAGATGCTTGAACTCAGTTAAACTCAGCCTGGCAGATTCTTTAAGCTTGAAGTATGGAAAGCTCATGTGTCATGTCTGACATATTCTAAAACACCTAAATGATACCAAGCTTTAACAACAGCCTTTTCTCCTCTCATTCTGGCATGTATTCTAAAATTATAAGTATAGATATTAACTAACCTTTCCCTAAAACGGTGAAGTTCACAACGAACATTTATATTCAGTTGGCATGCGATAAGGTAAATTTATAAATAAAAGGGAATGCAAAACATCATTCACAATCACTTGCTGAACCAAGCACCTAACGAGTCAATGTCAGGCTTCTCAAGAAAATCCAGAAGCTGATATCAATTTTCAAGAACAAGATTTCCCATAGAAGAAAACATTCACTCAGAAATTAAAGTTAATTTTCACCATTGTTCCAGATATCTCCCTCATAGCTCTGGTGGCAGATTCTTTTGTTGCAAATCTCACAAAGCAAAATCCCTGCCAAAATCATAAAAGAAAGAGGCATTAGTAGAAAGAAAGTATCCATGTTCCTGCCTCATGATACCTTCTCATCCATAATGTGATGAGGAAGAACGAGGCATTCGAAATATTCATCCCCAACAGTAGGAAATAAGGTTGCGTAAAAATTGACCTTCATAGCACCTTTCTGGTCCTGTATCATACGAATTTCCACAATTTCACCGCATACAGAAAATACCTGAGAAGGTGGGAGTTTTTCCACAGGAATTCACATGAATATAGCTCAAACTGATGAGTGACCATATATACAATTTTGTATATATATAAGACCTTACTACAAGCGCATACCCACAATTTTTTTTTCTGGAGGGGGGAAGAAACCCAAAAGGACCACTTTCCCTAGTTAAAGGCTCTTAGCGGAGGCAGTGCAATTGTTAAGAAACAACATTTTGATTAGACTAGAAAATGACATTCAAATGCAAATAGAACATGACCCCAGTTCTTAACCAATGGAGGAGCAAGAATCAATCACTACCCCACCTTTTTAACTTTAATTCCTGAATCTCATTGAGAATGGTTAACTGTATATTTTTTAGTTCATTCAAATGAATTCCTTGTTTTGCTTTTGCATGTTCTAGAAGTGAATTCACATAAAACATATTTAAAGATATACAATTCTCTTCATTATTTTCCACATCTCTGAATATTAAAAATCAAAGCCATCAACTGTTCTTAGAGTGGTAAGCAAACCTTCTCTCACATCACCTGGATCCACTAGAAAACCATATTAATCCAGTTTTAATTCTGTGTTCAATTGCTGAAGACCATTCTGTCCTTTTCCATTTGAGTTATTTGTTTACATGGTGAACATTACTCTATTAACTCCAGCCCAGTTCATCATAAATCAAAGAAGAAATTTATACCTCGCGGATTTTCTCTTCTGAAATGATCCGGGGCAACCCGCCAACGAAAACCTCAGTTCCTCGCACTTCATTTACTTCTACAAAAACAAAATTGTGAAGTCATCATATGTACGAGCATATTAAAGGGGGATTGTGATAAAACAATATTTTCTGGAACAGAGTAAATTTATCAAAAAACTGGAGTAAAGAGCATACTCGAATCGGTAGAATGATGCTCCGAGTGGCCCATATCTACAACTGTAATTAATCAAAACATTAAATTAGCCAGGAAATGAATATTGTCACACCAGCCAAACATTTTTTCCCCTAGCTAGCTCCGACTCAGTTATAATTTCTATACGTAAAATAATTTCAATAACTGATAATTAAAACAACTACTACAATTTTCTGGACATTGAAACAAGTGCAAAAAATCTTTAAAATAAAGTCGGGAAAAAAAAAACAGCAAGGAACCAAAAAGGCTTACTCTCACTGGCACTTATTAGATACTGGCAATCATTGATCTCACAGGATAAATTGGAGAAATCCAACTGTTATATAATTATCCAGGACTTAATCTCCTTCGATGCATAAACGAATGCACCGATAAATAATATTGTTCAGAGACTCGCAAAATCGAATTAGAGTATAAAATACGAACGCTGAATACCTGCGCCGAAGAGGACCGCCTGCTGTAAACGGGAGAATTGAATCAGTTGAATCCCTGGACAGTGTGGTTCGTTCTTGGATTGGGGATTTAGGTGGTGTTTGCAATTCTTTAAAGTAGTGGGGTACAATAAACTTTAAAAAAATATATATATCCTGAGCACGAGTTTAATGTTTAATTTTTTTTTTTTTTTACCTAGAAAAACTAGGTTAAGTGCCATAAGAACAAATAAGAGAACGTAATCCACATAATTTGTAGGATCGATTGTTTGTTTTGGGATTATAGACTTAGTTGATGGTGAAAATTAGGATGTTTATCCTGTCAAAAAAGAAAATTAGGATGTTTAGATTTCAAAATTTTGAAATTCTCATTAATGGTGATAGTATGTGTTTGTTTTGAAATCTTGAATAGGTTTAATGAATTTTTGAGACAACGTGTATAATAATATGTGTAGTGGTATTATTTGTTGTTAATCGAAATAAAACTATGGATTTAATGTGAATGTAACTTTGGATTCAATTAATAATAATATTGATTGGAGAATTTATGGCAACAAAATTTTCAAGAACAATCAATGAAATAATGAGCAACAAATATGCAAATAAATGCTGAAAGTATGTAAATAAGAAGAAGAATTGAAGAGGGATTTAGTTTCAGTTTTAAGTGTGGATTTTTTGTAACCCATTTATTGTGTCTTTTAGGTCTTATTTATAGGACAGTAATGTTGTCCTAGAATCGCACAAAAGGGGATGTGCATAACTCCCTTGTATTTTTTGCAGGGAATTATCAACTCACACTCTACCACCTGTCCGTTGGCAGGCGATTCTCTGATAACAAAGGGGATTTTTAGCTGAACTAAGTAAGGTTGAATCCCTAGCACACTGTTACATTGATTCTATTACTATTTTGGGAGAGACTTCGCTTGGAAGTTACTGGGTTGTCGAGCTACTCACCATTGGCCTCGCCGAGCTTGGATGGTCTTGCTCGCCTTGACCGGGCGGGCAGACCCTTGGTTGGTGCCGAGCTACTCTGGACTTGGCCTAGACGACTGTGGTCGTCGTGGCTGGGCGAGCGAACCGCTGGATGTGCCGAGCTCCTTCGAGCTTGGACTGGTTAGGTTGGGCCGGCCCAGTTGAAGTTGGGCTTTTGGGGCGAATAATTTTTTATACAACATTATTGCATTATTATTATTATTATTATTAATCAGATGGCTGCCACCGGGTTTCTCACTTTAGTGAGAGAACATAGAGGGAAAAAAATTCATTATAATTGAAGAGTTTGAATCAAGCGTCACTTTTATCTTTCATTCAGCCGAAAACCCCAAATCTTGAGATTTTGCTAACATTGGAGTTTCTACACTTCCATAATTGTCATGCAATCGTAGTGAACACGAGTCGCTTATCAGTACCCAACGTAACAAAAAATCATAGCATTAAGTTCTAGAAGGAATCAACTTGCATAATAGTAACCAATTACATCATGTTAAAAATCTCAATTTCTTCCCAGCAAGCAATCACAGAGGGACAATCAACAAACATGTTCCATAAAAGTCTATCTCATGAGCAAGTAGGACAAATTATAGGAATATTTACACCTCGACACACCAACTTATCACAAACTGGCATGAAACCCTTCCAAATTCTATAGAGATAATATTTGACTCCCGGTGGAGTCAGAATCTTTTAGATCATTCGCTACTTGCTCTTTTCAAAGTCGCGACGTTCAAGATCATTGACTCAAGGGACGAGCCTTATACCAAACTCTATGTTTCTCCAAATTAGTCAATTTGATATCCACAACTGTCATTTACAATTACCACATATCTTTAGTTATTTAAGGGGACGCTTGGTTGAAAATTCTTCAATGGCAATGAGAATGAGAATTAATATAAGACAATTGTGGTATTTAATGATAATAAAAGATGGTGAATGACATTATTTTTCCGCCTAAATAAGATAATCATTACCCATTATAATTAATCTTTTGTTTATCTACAATCATTTCTCCTCTATCATTCCCCTCCACCACCAATAACAAGCTTCTTTTGTCTCATTTTTTTTTCAAAATTGGAGCATAACACCAATGATGTAACCAACATGGAGACATTTCCTCCTCCAATAAATTTGAGAGCATAGGGGAAAAAGTCAATTTCATTCTCATTCCCATTGAAGATCTCGTAACAAGCGTCCCCTCAATTTATCGTGTATTATTTATTTATTTTTTTGTTTTTATCGAACAAATCTATTTTTTATTTTTATTTTGTTGGATGAATCGGAGATTGATTCAGTGACAATTGGTGTGTGTATAAATTAGGTTTTAAATAGATTTATTAAAATGTGAAAAGGACAATATTATATTTTCACGTAAGGTATGGAAAAACAATTGTTGGGTGCACAAATAAAAAAAAGGGTGCAAATAACCTTGGCAATTTCTAAAATATTGGCATGGCCCAACAGGTTAGTAGACGCCCATGGTCCACGGTCCCGGATTGGAAGAAGGTCCAGGTTATTTCCACACACTAAAGATCCAAGTACACACACCTGGAAAAAAAACTTAACCTAACCATAGTGAAAAAGACTAACCTACCCTTAATGTGTACAACGGACATTTTTCAAGTACACACACACCCATACCAAACGTTGCAGTTTTCCCTCCCTCACGTACACACGAAAAACGTCGTCTGCCATTTTTTTTTTCGAAAAAAACGATCCAATGTCGCAATAGTTTGTTCAAAACCCTTGTAAACTTGAACGCGAAACTGGGCATACAATCGTCGAAGGATGGGTAGCAGCAGCGACGATGAATACGCTGTGGTAAGTTTTTTTTTTCTTTCTTCCACTGTTTGATTTAGAACTAGGGTTTTATTGCATTTTTTGTGTTTTTGTTGATGTAGAATGATTTTTTGAGTAGTTTGTATTCAAAATATGTATTTACATTACCATATTACGTGTATTTGAACGTTGGCGCCGATTTTCGTTGAAGGTGACGGTTTCAAACATTTCGAAACTGGTTCGTCGCACAATTGCCATGTGTGCGACTCTTTTTTCCGCACTCATTGCATGTGTTCGATTAGTTTTGTCCGCACCGGTGTTCGAAAATTTTCTTTCGCACATTTTGGTTTTTTCGGTTTGTGTTCGACACTTAATATTCGCACACACAGTATGTTCGACATTATGCATTCGCACATTCGATCATTGTTCGGAATATATGTTTCGCACTTATTGTCTTTGTTCGGATTTTAGTTTCGAACAGTGTATATTCATGTTTTTTTGTTTTTTTACGAGCTTGGGAGACGATATTGTGGATGAGAATTGCCTGGTCATCCCGACCATGATTTCTTTTTCGATGAAGACTATTACCTCGAAATGCCAAATGTCGAAAGTGAAGGTCGGGAAGACGGAAGTCTTGATATTACAATGGATTATACAAGCGTCTTCACAACACATAATTTATTCGAGTCACGAGAAGAATTGATCGATTGGGCGAAGCGTGTTGGTAAAGAGCACAACATTGTTGTTGTTGTAAACCGTTCGGACGACGGTAGTGGGAACAAAAAGGCCCGCATATGGCTATCATGTGAGCGATCGGGAGTATATCGTCAAAAGAAGAAAAAAAGTTAGTCATCCCGAGCCGAAAAAAGAAGAAGTCGAGCAAAGAAGATGACGATGAGCAAGAGTTTAAGGAGGGGACGAGTTTACCACGGGAAGGATCACGGGGACAAAGAAATGTGGATGCCCGTTTAACTTGAGGGGCACGCAAATTAGTGAGTCCGAGTGGAGCATTGACGTTAGATGTGGGACGATAATCACCCCATTTCCCGATATCTCGAGGGTCATTCATACGTCGGCCGTCTAACTCCCGCGGAAGAGAAATATGTTCTTGAAATGTCCAAGTGCAACGCTGCCCCCAAGATGGTTTTGGAGTCGCTTAGGAAGACAAATGAGCACAATCACTCGACACTCCGTCATATTTACAATGTGAGACACAAGTATAGAGTACGCGAGTGGTGTGGACGGACTCGGCTTCAAAGAATTGATGACGAAGTTGACGGAGAATAAGTATTTTCAGAGCTCAAGAAGATGCGAGAAGACAAACTCGATGGAGGAGTTGTTTTTTGCACATCCCGTCTCCCTTGATTTGGTGCATGCCTTCCCGAAGGTCCTCATGATAGATTGCACTTACAAGACCAACCGGTATCGTCTTCCGTATCTTGAGATTGTTGGAGTGACCTCCACCGGTTTGACATTTTCGGTAGCATTGGCCTACCTTGCGGCAGAGAAAGAGGATAATTATCGGTGGGCACTTGGATTGCTCAGAGGATTGTTGGGAGACACCTCTTTACCCACTGTCATTATTACGGATCGTGAGAAGGCTCTTATCAATGCGATAGCGGTTCATTTTCCTGAGGCCCGACACTTCCTATGCACTTTTCACATTGATCGCAATGTTTTGGCCAATTGCAAGGAGATGTTCCGGTCCAAAAAACAGTGGGACATATTCTACCGCCGCTTCAACGATCTGTGGAGAGCCGATACTAAGGCTGAGTATGAAGAAGCTCTTGGTGTATTCCGTTCGAAATCTCCTAAGAAGGTCGTGGACTATGTGATGAACCAGTGGATCGATCCATATAAGGAGAAGTTCGTTCGGGCATGGACTAATGAGGTGATGCATTACGGCAACACCACCACTAATCGGTATGAGACAAAATTACTAATTTTTGAAAGAGGAGAATCTTTCATATTATTTAATTTACTAATATATATATATATATATATATATATATATGAAAATTGTCAATTTTAGGGTTGAAAGTCATCATTCGGCTCTGAAGAGATTGTTGGTGAACTCGATGGGGAACTTCGAGACGTGTTGGACCAAAACTCATGCACTGTTTAACGCATGTCACGTGTCGATCAAAGCCTCATTCGAGAAGAGTTTGAACGTTGCACAACACAGGTTCTCCTCAAATTTCTTTTTATACTTGAGAGGTGTGGTGTCTATTTCTGCTTTGGAGTTGTTATTTGAAGAGATCAAGGTTGTTAAGACTCCCGGATTTAGGAAGGATCAGTGCAGTCACATTCTAAGAAAGGTCTATGGCTTGCCATGTGGCCATCAGATTGAAAAATACGTGTACGGTGATAAGCCATTACCTGTGAATTTGATTGATCGTTTTTTGGAGAAAACTTGACATGGAAGCTCGGAAGGTGGAGGAGGAAGTTATTGAGCCGACGGGATCTACGGCGTTTGGATCTCAATTTGGGGATGCCGTAGATGATATGGCTCGGGCATACGACGTCAAATCCACGGAGGAACAATTGCTATATTTGAGGAGAATGAGAGAGCTTGCGAATCCCGCCACTACCGACTTGGTAGAACCCTACGCCCAAGACGGACACACGAGGTCGGCCAAAAATGGGCAAAGGAAAAGCGAAGAAGGCCGAGACATCCACGAAACGGGAGCCGAGCTTATTTGAGATAAAGGAGTCCATGGTTGAAAGTTGCTCGGTGCAACAAGAGCCGACGTTTATCGACGTGGATGACTCGCGACCATCCGTTGTGTTCCGTAAGAGGGCCTCCCGTTAAACAACCTAGGTAAAACTTAAATTTTATTTATTTTTGACGTTTTAATTGTTATATTAAAAATGTCTTTAATCACGTTTTACTTGTGTTAGGTAATCCGCCGCCGAACTAGGCACACGAAGGGCATGGAGTTGATTAGCGGTGTTCCGGTGCGATATCATCCCTATATTGTTGACATGAAGAATGTGAAGGGTGACGGGCACTGCGGTTTCCGTGTGTTGCTGATTTAATGGGCTTTGGCGATGATAATTGGGCAAAGGTGAGGCGGGACTTGATCGTGGAATTGACAAAGAATGTCAAGTTATGCGAGCACGTCTTTTCTCGAAGACGGTGGAGTTGCCGCGGATTATGCATGTGCTTAATTGCTACTGCAGTTTTCGCGAGAAGGAGCATTGGTTCACGTTGCCCGAAAATGGGACATCTTGTGGCGTCGATGTACAATGTGTGCTTTGTGGTGCTTGATCCTCGGATAAATTTGACGTACCTCCCTTTAAGGAAAGCTATGCCAAGAGGTCCAAAGACGATTGTGTGTGCATTAATCAACGAGAATCATTTCGTCGAGGTAATAATTTGCTTAATTGATTATGCATTATTTTAGTTTTAAATGTGTTCAATTAATTAACTTTTTTAAATATTAGGTGTTTTTGGGGCGGATGCCCGTTGCACGCCACTGTAGCTTCCGAATGGCATGATTTCCACGCACCTGTCGCTGATGGTTGGCTTACGGCTTACGATAACAAGCAACTTGGAGGATGAAATGTGAATGAAAGAGTTGTTTAGAATAGGAAGAAATGTGAATGAAAGAGTTGTTTAGAATAGGAAGAAATGTGAATGAAAAAGTTGTTTAGATTAGATTAGGATGAAATGTAAATGGGAAAGTGCCCTAGATTAGAACGAAATGTGAAGGGCTTTTTGTGAATGATTACACTTCTTTTGACCATGGATATGAATATATGAATGATTGTGCTTGGAAAATATTTTTTGAAACAGGTGTTGGTCTAAAAAATAAAAGAAGTATATTTTTTAAATTGATTACAGGGCGTTCGAACATAATTTACCGCACAAGAGAACAATGTTCGGACAAATTAGTCCGAACAAGGTGTGTGTACTTGGAAAAAAATGGATCCAAAATTCTGAAAACCCTCTGTGCGAAAAAATATACCCGAACAAGAGTGCAATGTTCGGACAAATTAGTCCGAACAAGGTGTGTGTACTTGCAAATTATTCGGGGAATTATTTTCGCACAAATAAGTTCGCACAAGAGTACATTTTTCGGAAATCATTTTTCGCACATGAGTGTGTGTACTTGGAAATTTATTTTAGCAAATTCTGAAAACCTTCTGTGCGGTGAAATTTTGTCGCACTTGAGTGTGTGTACTTGAAAATTTCTTGTGCGACTAAGTTTAATCGCGCATTGATCATAATTTCGGAGAGAAAAGTTCGCACATTTTACTTATTTTCGGAATAATAATTTCGAACAATTGTCAAATCCTGAGAAACATAATCCACATAAATAACATTGAAATCCATTAACACCCTAACAATTAAAAATCCACATAAATAACATTGAAAATCCATGAACACCCTAACAATTAAATATCCATTAACTAACTAACACATAAAATTATAAAATCATCAATAATCATAAGTTATCTAATAAATTCAAGCAACACAAATTTAACATTATAAAATTCATCAATCATATCTTCCTTTTCTTCCCTCTACGTGACGATGACCGTGTGCCTGCACTCCCAACCTCTCGTTTACGGCCCCTACGTGAGGATGATCCCGTCTCACCTTCCCCACCGAGAATATGGATCACTTCTTCAACTTTCTTGATGGCCTCATCCAAAGTCAACGTATCGTCATGGTCGTACTTGTATACAAGCTTCTTCAGCTCCTGTTTTGCAGCATCCACGTCCGATACTTTAGGTTGAGGTCTACTCGCACGTGGATAGAGATTCAAGTTATCAGAGTTCGCAACGCTGGGGCGACCATTCGCAATGAACCAATCGAGGTATCCATCTTTGCAGTCGCCATCATCACGGACACATTCTTCACCAAGTCGCGCATCGTTCAACAAGTGAGCATCCCACGTGCCAAAGCTTTGACCAATTGCACCCCAAAGTGCCCTCGTTCTTTTATTTGCTGACCCCGTACGCTTGACGCCCGTAACAAGAGGCTTTTCGGGGATACTTTGTACGTACCCAAACTGCCTCAGGACTCTGTCCGGCATGTACGGCTCGACAATATCGCCACAAACAATGCATCCGTAAAAATATGAGACAGGCTTGAACGGGTAATGATCTCTGAGTGCACGATACGGAGTCCAGTTAACTTGCAATACCCCAATCATTATTAAATTACACAAGTACCACAACTAATGAAATTTAAAACAAAAATATACTACCTCGGTGGGTCAGAACACATCTAGGCGCTCTCTAAAGTCGCGAACACGATCCAATCTTGCACCCGTGTGTGTTTCCTATGAATACATGCTTGAAAGAGCCAAAGGGTATCTCAAATCTGGATTTTTGGTGGTAAAATCAAAGATGGAAAATGCGAGATAGATCCACGCCCGCAAAATAACAATGATAACAAACAAATTAATAGTGAATAATTTAAATAACTAAAATTATAATAAATTACTAATGATTTACCTCGAGCAAGGTGAGATAGCCACCTATCTCGCTTCACCTTGAATCGCGATGCCCTACCCAATTGTTGGTATAGGTAGGCTAGTACGGCGGCTCCCAAAGCATATTCTCCAAATGCCTTCATATCTGAGGTGTATTGCAACCACGATGTGTTTACACGGGTACCCGTTTTATCTGGAAATAAAACGGTACCAAACATGTACAACACATAAGCTCGTGCTGCATATTCTACCTCATCGTGGTCATCCGATCTCATCAAAGGCATAAACGTATCCTTAAGCCAAGTCAACTTCACTGACGAGCCACGTCTACCTCCTCTTGCTCGATTTGCTTCTTCTTTACTTAATCCCAACAAATTCTCCAAATATTCGGTGCCAATCACTCTATCTTCACTTGTAGGTTGCACCGGGGTTCCATCAATCGGAAGACAAGTAATACAGAAAACATCATTCAGAGTGATGGTCATTTCACCAAAAGGAAGATGAAATGAGTTTGTCTCCGGATGCCACCTTTCAACAAACGTCGTGATCAAGTTAACGTTCGGCGTCTTGTATGCTCCGTGAACGATGTGAAACATCTTTGATCTACGAAGCATACTGCGAAATAGCCTCGTATCGGGGGTGGGTATATTATCATCATCATCAAACCCCCAAGCACGGAGTTTGACGGTATGGCTGTGGCATCTCAACACCTTCCTCTCCACTCGCTGCCATATGTGTCGTGCCACATGATCTTGAAATATAGGAAGTAGTGGAGGAGTAGGAACATTTTCCAACGGTATTTGACCTCCCTCCTCACTCTCATCGCCATCACCCCCCTCCTCTTCCTAATCGTCATCGTCATCATCATCATCATCGCCATCGCCATCCCCATCTCCATCGCCTCTCTCCTCCTCCAATTCATCAACTTGATCACCTTCTTCAACATTAACCTCCACAACCTCTTCTACGGGTTGTGGCACCTCTTCTACGGGTACAGGTTGTGGCACCTCTTCAACGGGTTGTGGCAACTCTTCTATTGGTTGTGGTTCGGGGTCCAACTCACCCGTACTCTGAAGGTGTTTCCTACGCCTATAAGAGGCTGTAGGACGATTCCGTCTATCAACTTTATCATCTGCTAATTAAAGAGACACAAAATATCAAAAAAATATATGTGCGGAAAAAAATAGTCGAACAAAAACCAAAAGTGCGAATAAAAAATTCCGAAATCTGATATTAAGTGCGAAAAACTTTTGTCGAACAAAAGAACAGTGTGCGGTAAAAAAAGTTCGAACATGACATAGATGTGCGAAAAAAAAATGTCGAACAACATAGTGTTGTTCGAAAAACAGATCGCACAACAACGCGTTTTCCCGAATTCAAGCATTTCACCCAAAATTCATCAATTTAAACCACAAAATTCGATCAACACAATGCAACCCATCAAATTTAGGCAACAAATTTCATGAAAAAACAAAATTTAGGAACCCTAAAACATAAAAATTGATTGTAACCACACATGAATTATCAAAATTTTCATAAAATATCATCTACTATACAACATAGCACAAAAACTCTAAATATATTATACATACATTCATAGCAAAACTTATATACAATATATACATACATAGCAGCCACAACCAAACTTATATATAATATATACATACATAGCAAAAAATATACATTTCAAATAAAATAAAAATGCACAAACCTTTGGCCATGATTTAACGGCAAGAGACAATGGCGGGTCAACGCAGCAGCAAAGAATGCGGCGCAAAGGAAGGACGGAACGATTTTGGAAGAGATGAATGTGAAAAAATTCTTGTGTGTACCGTTACGTGAGGAGGGAAGATTAACTACGATGAGGGAACGTGGGTTAGTGGGAGGGTAGTTGTGAGATTTTGGGGGTGTGTACTTGGAAGAAAAGTGTGTTGCCTTGAAAAAGTGTGTGTACTTGGATCTTTAGTGTGTGGAAATAACCTGGGCCTTGGAAGAATAACGTGTGGCCTAACAGGAAAATAGATGGCCTAAGCCCACTAAGAAAATGAAGATAGGCCCATAAGAGAATAAAGTAAGGGCCCAGGTGTTCTGCACACACATTTTTATTTAGAACAACCACATTATGAAAATACACATCGTTTATTGAATACACCCCCCAATAACTCGCTAAAATATTCTTTTGCTAATAAAAATTTCAAGCCTCAAAATTCGAAAAATTTATCCGAAAATGTGTTCCTTTTTCGAAAAATATTTTCGAAAATTTGGAGAAATTTCAGCCAAAATATGAGAATAGTTGGTTTTCGAAAAAAAAAATATCAAAAAATGTGATCTTTTTCCGAAAAAAAATTCTGAAAATTTGGGCCAAAATGTGAGAACAATAGGTTTTCCGAAAAAAAAAAAACCAGACCTTAAATTTCGGAAAAGATTGTCGAAATCTCGCTGTATTTTTGAAAAAAATTGCCAAAAACTTATACATTTTTTGGCTTTTTTTTTTTTGAAAAGAAGTTCAATTTTCGGAGAACCAGAGCCGAAATTTTTATAAAACTGAGAAAAAAATTGAACGAATACGTTAATACCCATATTTATCATCGTATGTACGTTCATTATTATCCAAAATAACCAAACAACAACGATTTTAATATAACAAACAACAAAAAACACAAAAATACAATACAAATTCATTTTAAAAAAACTTGGTTCATTATACAAAAACCCTAACAAGCTATAAACTTACATAAACATGGGGGGGGGGAGACGATTAGAGACCATTGTTGCGGAGTAGAGGTTGTTTGACGAACTTCACGCGATCGTTTTTTGTGCGGAGAACCCGTCTCCAAACCCTTCTAGCAGAAGAGTTGGCCGAAAAAATCAGTGGGTATATCACCTTTCCATAATAAGTTGATAAATACACTTTTGTTATTTTACGTTTATTTCATTTTCTAATTTTTACAATATGGGTGTTCTAAATAAAAATGTATGTGCACATAACCTGGGCCTAAAGTGAGATGGCCTTTGGCCCACAGAAAAGTAAATAAGAAGCTTGATAACACTAGTTCACGGTTTGAATAACACTTGTCTCTCTTTGATTCCATAAACTTCAATCTCTCTGACTGATACTCTATTATCCTGTAAGTTAGTGCGAGAAAAATAATGACATACAGTGTAATATTAAAGCTTTTTAGGGTGATATATAAAAAAAACTAAATTTGCTTTATTGTTATTTAAGGAAACAAATATTTTTTACAAATGATACATCTTGTCCGAGACATAAAAAAATTACTACTACTTCCAAACTCTCGAGTCTCGAATGAATTAAGTAATTTTATAGACAACAATAAATGTTAGTTTCATCTTTTTTAAACTTTACATGAGTTTGGTACATATTTCAATCCTTTGGACTATAAAACAAGGCCATAATGGTGTAAACAAAAAACATTTCAAGCAATCTCCTAATATTTTTCATGTTTTTCTTTTCGGGACGATTAAAAATAATTTTTAAATTCATTTTTACAATATCCACAAATTTACACAAATATAATTTTTTTTTGGCCTATACATACTCACAATCCAATATATATTTTTTTATTTTAAGTATAAAAATTTATAAAATTATCCTTAAAATCTCATTATTACGCTACCTTCTTTAAAATTAGTAGTGTTTTTCTTCTATTAAAGTTTTTAGAGGAGAGTGATGATTTTTAAAAAATAATGTGAAAGTCTATATATATATATATATATATTTTTTTTTTTTTTCCAATTGGGCAGCTGAGTGAGTGGGAAAATGAATTTAGGCCCAAAAGAAATAAAATGAAAATAGCGTCGCCCACAAGCTTCACGCTTGCAAGCATGAAATACGACGACGTAATGACAACTTACAGTTTCTGGGACACGTCGTCGTACAGTTGGAAACGCCCATAACTGAGGCTGAGCCCCCATTTTCCCTTTTTTCAATATTTGTTAGAGAAGATGCCTTGACTTATTTTTACCAGGGCATATAAATTGTAGCGCAGTAACCGCACACGGAGTTCTGCTTGAACTGGCTAAAAAGTCCCAAAAATTTCTATGCAATTTCCCCGCCATTTGTACTTCTCTCTCCTCCTACTCTAGTTTCTCTCTCTAGGGCTAACATCAATTCCCCCAAAATTCGAACTCAAATTACAGTTCAATCACTGAGTTGCTCGCGCAATTCGTTTCCGAATGTCGATTCCTAGTGGTAGAAGTGGCTCCGATGGGGTCCCTTGCGGCATAAGCTTATCGAATACCGTTTATTCCGAGGTGGCGCCGTGCTTGCCGCTGCCGTCGCTTCCGGTGTTCTGTGGCGTACTTGATCAGGAACTTTGCATCCTAGACGACGCCGGTGGAGGTTACGTGTTTAATTCTAATCGGGCGGATGTTTCTGGAAAGATTGCTGATCTCCTCCGTAATGCTGACGTGTCTTACTTGTAAGCTTGATTTTAAGTGCCGGATTTTGTTTTGGAATTTGATTTGAAGTGCTGTAGTTGTTGATTTTGTGTTGATTATTGGTTTTTGGCTTTGAATTATTCTCTTTCGAGTTATTTTGGCAGGAATTAGGAAATAAGTAAACTGTTACTTATGCTAGCTGTGATTTAAAGTGGTGATCTATTAATTTTTCTGGTTTCTCTATTTTTTTTTTGTTTTTCTCCGAGTGGTTTTTATTTTTTTTAATTATGTAGAATTACTGAGGATGTGTATGGTGTTGTTGGAATAAAATTTGAAGGATAAAAAGGGTCACATTTACGTCTGGACTGTTTGACTAATTCTCATTATAAGAGTACTCAAAATATACGGAGGGAAATATAAAAAAAATTCTGTAGCACTTATATGTTTTTTTCCTGTGCACTTCTTAAGGTACAATATACAAATTTTCTTTTAGCTAAAGAGATATTTCCCAACTTAAGTTTAAAAATTATTATGTACCACAATTCGGTGTGCGTAAATACTGTCAACAGACTGAAACTAAATCGAGAGCCAGTTAACAGAATGAAATTTTAGAGTATTTTATTTTATTTACTTGCAGAAATTATAATAATAAATAAAGAGTGTAGTTGTAATTTTATTAAGATTTTGAAATGTTTATGTCTTCTTTTAAATGTTGGTTGACCAAATAATCAAACAGATGAAAAGTTTGATTTTGTGCCTTTTGTCCTAACCAGACTGATTTGAACAAGATAATTTGGTTTGTAACTTGCAACAAGATTTTTGGTTAATTACAGTTTCAGTTTACGATTCGGTCAACCAAAAGTTTGGTCCGGTACTCTGGTTGACTTGGTACTGCGAAATAAGCACACCTAAATAGTAAATTCATTACATTGCACTTAAAAAATTTGGTAAAGGGGCCTCTTTCATAAGGAGATTTGTTAGCTGTCTATTTTCATTACCTTGCTGATTAAGTTTCCGATAATGAATGTTAGTAGAGATGTTTAGTACTTTTACCTATTTTCTTTTTGCAGGAAGGGAAATGAGTTGAAAGAAAACCCAAACAATGAGTTAGCTCAATTCCTAAATAGAAAAATTAGGGTGGAAATTTAAAGTAAGTAATGAAATTATATATCGTTAAGTCCATTGGCAGAACCACAATAAAGAGAAGGAACCACCTATTGTGTCAAAATGGATAGAAATCACAAGTCTTAATATTTCTGAATTTATCTCAGTATCTTATAACCCATGGAAATATAATGCCATTGATCTGCATTTCTTGTAGAAACATTTTTCTTGGGTAATACTTAACTGCTATGATAGAAAATTGTTGGACAAAGGCTACTCACGTTCTGCATCTGAGATTGTGATTCATGTCCAGTCACACCGACCCCAATCCCAAATCAGTTACAACTTTAAAATAAAACAGCAGGAACTACGCCAATGATAAAACTTCTGAGAACACCTGAGATATGATTTTATTAAAGTACTAAAGTTAGTGGGGGTATATAAATATAATTATTTGCAAGCTGGCACTACATATTAATTTCAATAACCTTTATGGATGTAGATACTTGTAGTGTTCACTAAAAAATCAGGGTTGAATTTTTTATCCCACGTATGATCAATTGTTATCTGTGTGTTACCATCAGTTGCCACTTGCCACACCAATGAATTTGTCCAAATGGTAAAAAATAGTTCCTAATGATAGTATCATTTATTTCTCGTAGCGTGCTCTTCATACCCAAATGTGCTAAATTATTTTTGTTCAGTTTAAATGGCCTTCGGAACTTCTAATCAAAATTTGGAAATTGCATATAAAGAAAGTTAGAATTGAATTTACCTGCTTTATTTGGATGGATTGAGATGGTGGTGATTTCACATGGTTTTATCTGTAGGAATCTTAGAAATGAAGAAAATCATCATCCAGGTGCATCAGTGGGGGGGAATTTTAACCTAATCGATGATGTTCTAAGACATGATGCTGAAGCATTTGATTGCATTACTCCAGGTAAAATAGTCCACCAATGGGTCCTCAATATCTTTTAATGTGAATAAGATGTCAATATCGTCATATCCTTGTAGCTTCCGAGGCGGATGACTTATGTTGGTTGAACTTGAACTTGCTTGGATTTTGACTTAGTTGAATACATTTTGATTCCTTATATCTTTAGTGATAATTTCTTCTATATGTTTTTCTTATAAAATAAAAAATTCTTCTACTATATGTTTTGGTCAGATTAGTTCTGGTATCAAAGTTATTGTTGTACAATTGGATATTATGTGATTGTTATCCAATGTATAAATAACATGATACTTTAATTTCCTTGAAGTAAATTTTCTTGTGAAGGCCATCAAATTAAACTATACACAGATACATCAAATTCTGAAGCTTTCTTTTGTTCTCTCTTGTTGGATCCGCAAGACTTATTTTCTATAATCAGCCTGTCTGCTTGAAAAAAGCTCTGTACTTTCCATAGGCCACTAATCTGTTTTTTGCTGCTTATACTTCAAGTTATTTGATGTTTCCACACAATTCAATGGTTTATGTTGTAATTGTTGAAACTTGTTGGTCTTATTAAATGCCTAAAACTTGTATATTTTGCACCAACACTTATGGCATAATGTCACTGCCTTAGATCTTGTATCACCATTTTTTTATCACACTTACTGAAATTCCTGGCTGCTTCTCCTCCCTCTGTTTAAGAGTATTTCCTGGATTGTATCTGCTTTGCATGCCTTTATGGATAGTTACTTTAATAATGTTACAAGCTATGTGCTGAAGATAATAATTTATCTGTCTTATTATTCATTGCATTGTTCAAGTTTCTCAGGTCCTGCTACGGAGTCAATGTACAGTGGTGTTGTGACTGAATCAAATCCCCTCGAGCAGAGCATGCCTGCTGCTACTAATCAAGTTTCGATCAACCCATCAAGAACTAAAAATCATCAGCAAGACCGTAATGTTAATAATGTAAGTTTACTCCTCAAAAGAAAAAATAATCGTAATTTCAGTTGACTGATTAGATGAACTCTTATTCTAGCTATTAATCTTACTAAATTGACAGGATATTATTAGTTCTTCTAGAAAACCTAAAGTGAGAAAGAAAGGGAAAGATGACTTATCATCAGCAACTTGTCCTGATTTCCGTGAGCGTCAAGGTATTACATTTTTACTCTCTCTTGCTTAGTTAGCTTGATCTTGTTTCCTGTTCATACTGTATTTAAGGAGTTGAGTTTGTTGTCCTTTGTCAGAAGAAGCTATTGCAGGCTTTTGTGAAATGTTGGAGGACATATGTGGCAGAGCAGAAATTTTTTCTGACGACCGAGATGAAACAGAATTGGTACCATTGACCCTATCAGATCTTAAAACACTAGTGACTAATATCATGTCAATTCGATCGAAGAATATTCTCCATATGGTTCCCTTGGATATTCTTTCAAGGACATTAAAAGTTTTAGATCACCAAATTCATCGAGCAGAAGGACTCTCTATTGATGATTGTGAAAATGTAAGTTTGCATTTTATATATTCCCATGTTTTTTTTTTAGATAAAGTTAAGGCTGTTATCCTAGTTTTAGAAGCTAAGATACTTGTTGACCAAACTGTTATTTTTTAATAGGAATTAGTCCTTTTGCTTGTTGTCACCCTCTTCAATTATTGCTGTATAACTGTTTTACATCCCTATCTGAAGCTTTCCACGTTAATCTTGTTTGTTCTGGTCTCTACACATGTTTCATCTGATGAATATTTTAATGGTTCTCCTGTAGGTTTTTGTTTTGAAATTTTAATGTTATTCTCGGGATGCTTCTTTATGTTGGCTAGTTCTTTGATATAAGGATTAGTTTCTGCTGGAGATTGACTGTTGACTAAACCCATTCCGGGGCCAATGATGCATGTTGGTCGTATTTATTGATTTCATTTTGACACCACTTTGTCCTAATTCAATCATCAAAGCGTTGGCTCAGAAAAAATATCAGCTATTGATTCCAATTATTTTGTTCTTTCTTTGTTTGCTTTGATCGAATAGGATCTACTAATTGTGATTGTTACTTGACGATTAACCAATTCCTTAAAATGAATGAGGTAGGGGGTGGGGTTTCCAACAAAAACAGTCTCTATAACCATGACAAGGAGATTTAAGGAAATTTCTAGATCTCATTTCTACTTACTATTTTTAGGTCAAGAAGTTGATAACGAGATCTGAAATCAACTTATTGGTCCTGTTCAATATTCAAGAATTCAAGTTCTCAAAACAATTGCCAACCTTGTCACTGGAGTTACATTTGTGGATATGAATCCATTTGTTCACTATTAATCAGCTTACCATGCTAATTTGAGTACAATTCTTTGAAGTGTAACATAGTAACATGCATGACATATATATATATATGTATATATATTAACATGTATGACATAAAATTTGCATTATTGTCAAGCTTGACTTGGCCTTCTTTTGTCTATTAATGGCTACAAATTAATTACATTTTCTTATGTTTACTATCTTATTCCGCATGTAACAGTTTTCCAGTTCTGGAAAGAAAAAAAATCCTTTATAATGCTAATGGCAAGGTCATGTGGTATAGCATGGTAGAATATTTGATAGAACTTAAGGCAGACAAATTGACTTGTATCCTAATTATGTGGTATAGCACGTTAAATTATAAGTTTGTCTAGCTTCAACCTTGGTAAAACAATATCCAGCATAAATTGGCAAGTGAGAGTACACCTCATTTGCCTGAATCAGTAATTCGCCGTGACTAACATTTTTTCTCTTCTGCTGGAGAAGAATAGAGAAAAAGGGACATTATGCCATTAAAACTGGTCATCACACTTTTTAACTTTATATAATACTGTTTAAAAATAATCATATAATGGCTATTATATTTGCAAAGACTCGTCTTTTTTTTTGGGGTGGGGATTCAGCTGTTGTCCATTAATGAACTGATTTAATTGTAGTGTCTTTTTTTTGCATTTATCTTTTTTACCCCACAATTTGTGCATTATGGATCAATTTAACTCCTGTGAGGACAACCCCCAGCTCGCTCTCCCTTCTCTTTTTCCTTTTGTGTAATCGACAATAAATAAGACTTGATTGGAACTTCTCAACCCCCTGTCCAAGTGACCGTCTATACCTACCCCGCAAAAAAAAATCCTTAAATGCTGTGGTGCTGCATTATTCCTAGCTATTCTTTCACAATTCAAATACCCTTATTTTCCCAATTTGAGAAATCTAAAGAAGACCAAGTCTTTTGGCCCAAACGAGCATTTTTATTTCCGAAAATAGCCTCTGATATAGAGATGCTGAATGATATAGTTTTAATACAACTGTATTTCCCAAATAAACCCTATGAATGCTGCCTCTTTTAAGCTAAAATAAGCTGTATTAAAACTTTAACTGTCTCGATTTTCATCCAGAGTCCTCATGCGAAATATAAAGTAGAGACTATAGTGACAAATGAGTGTTTTCTATTTAGACCTCAATATCTATTTTTCCTAAAATTATCCAGATTTTACTCGCTGGTACTCCTTAACGATATTTTTTGTCCTTCTACAAGTCCCCCCCCCCACCCCTGCGGTTTCAATTTCCCGCCATGCCTGCCTTCTTTGACAATGGATAGAGATGTTTCAACCTGTTGGTTCACATGTTTATAATTATACTCTTGAAGTTAAACTCATTTTTGGTGAACTCAATTTAAAGCACTGATGATGAGATGCTTAGATGTTTTATGCAATTGGACTGTTTGTACACTTTGGCTACTTTATCATCTATTAGGTTTGTGTTTGTTTGCAGGCATGTGCATTTTGTTTCATTTTAAGATTTTGCAATTTTGATATTTTGTTTCTTTCTAGATATTTTTTTTGCTGAGCCCCCAATAATGGGCTGTTTGTGGGAATTCCAAGATTCGTTTTTGTTTACACTTATTTTATGTGGCACTTCATGTCTGTCATCTACATGTTTTCTTTGAATGCCAGTTGGATGCTGATGTCGTGTCGTCCCTTTACTGCTCTCTGGAGTCCATTCATGCAGCTTTAGCTATTATGGCTCATGATGGTATGCCTAAACAGATATATAATGAAGAGGTAACCACATTAACTATGACAAGATGTCTTGCAACACTTTCTTCATATGACTCCTTGCAGAATAATTCTGTTGTGGAAGCAGCTAGATTAACAAATCAATTGTAATTATGGTCTACTTGTATTAGAATATTGAAAGGATCCTGGAGTTCTCAAGACATCAAATGTTGGATGTTATGTTTGCTTGTGATCCAGCATATCGGGCCCTACACAAACCAAATTACAATGCACAAGATGGTATGTCATGCTGTCAAATACCTAAAATTTGTTCATGTTATGTATCAAAGAGTTACCACACTATGAGTATTATCTATGCCCCAAGTTTCTACATTCGCTCCCTTCTCTTGACCTGTTAGTGTGTCATGCTGCTAGCTCACTTCTGTTCATTCAGATATTTATATCATGCTATTACTATTTTCATATTGATTTATCAAGATTGACCATTCATTTTCTCTTGAATATAATGCAAGACTAAATTTGTCTCTTTGAAAAGCTGTGCTTGCTTCTGTTTTCATTTGATCAACACTTGCACTCGTGGGAGAAGGTTTTAACAAGGTCTCATCTCATGTGTCTGTCCATGGGAACTTGCTTTTTTCGACTCAATTTTTAAATTTTGATTCACAAACATAAGTTCTGCACTGAAAGAGAAAATGAGGAATTTATTATATTCTACCCGTTATTACTTGTTTAATTCTGAATATCAGGTGAGGAAGATGAAGAAGATGAGGAATTTGGTTCCGCGAGTAAGAAAAGACGAACTTCAAAGAGCGTAAGAGTTAGGAAATCAACTGCAAACCGGTATTGTGAAACTCAGTTTCCTTTTGAATTCACGCTTTAGTTAATTGCAGATGATTTTCATTTAATATACACATGTGCATCATCTGATGTAGTTTTTCTCATTTACTTATAATATTTATACTATTTGCAGGATGTCTTCTACCGTGAACGTTATACTTCAGAAGTTGTGCACTATTCTCAGTTTTCTCGAGCAGTTGTTGTTGATAGAGCGGCTATCGGATAGTTGCATTCTCCAGCTTGTTAGAACTAGCTTACAAACTCTTCTGGTTGACAACATCCAGCTTTTGCAGATGAAAGCAATCAGTTTAATTGGTGTGGTAAGGAAATTTGCATACTTTGTGTGTGGGTCTGGTCTTTATCTAATGGCAAACACTTGTTTCTTGTGCTGACTGCATTGTCTTTACAATTTTGGTATGCAGATTTATTATACATATACTCAACATCGGTCATATATGATGGATGAAACACTTCAAACCCTTCTGAAGTTGCCTCTTTCAAAGAGAGTACCTAGGACATATCATCTTCCGGACGAAGAACAGAGGCAGATTCAATTAGTCACTGCCCTATTGATTCAAATGATTCATTATAGTGCAAATCTTCCTGAAGTTCTGAGACAAACCTCTGGAAATCCTTCACTGGATGTTTCAATTGATGCTGATTACCCTTCCAAATGCCATGAAGCAGTTACAGAGTCCTGCTGCCTCTTTTGGAGCCGAGTTCTTCAGCGATATACAAGCACAAAAAATCAGGATGCATCTGAATTGAAGGCAATAATGGAGAATCTTGTGATGGATTTGCTGACTACTTTGAATTTACCTGAGTATCCAGCCTCAGCTTCAATTCTAGAGGTACTCTGTTCTCATAGTTGATACATTGATTGATTATACCATCATCAATATTTACACTGTATGTGCAGGTTTTGTGTGTGTTACTACTCCAGAATGCTGGGTTGAAGTCAAAAGACATTTCTGCTCGCACTATGGCCATTGACCTTCTTGGTACGATTGCCGCAAGGTTGAAACATGATGCAGTACTATGTAGGAGGGAAAAGTTTTGGATTGTACAGGTGTTGATGAATGGTGATAGCGTTGATCCTAACTATCCAAGAGACATCTGTCCTATTTGTTTGGATTCAACAGCCGAAAGATCTATATCTGAATGTCAAGGTTGCCTTAGGCAATTCCATGTTGAGTGTATTGGAGAAAGAGAGCACGATGTTTCTTCCCGTGGCTTCGATTGTCTGGTTTGCTTGTGCGAGACACAACTTACTATTTTGAAAACACGTTGTGAGTCCCAGAATAAGGATGAGCAGAGACAAAATCGTGGTCATTCAAGAAAGTCTTCTCGGGCTATAGGCACAGTAACAAAACAGGAGATTATTCAACAAATGCTCCTGAATTATTTGCAAGATGCAGGGTCTACAGATGAACTACACCTTATTACACGATGGTCTGTCACTAAAGCAAAATGTTTGATTATGAATATTTCTGTGTGCCATAACTTTGTAATGTATATTGACGTGCAGGTTTTATCTTTGCCTTTGGTATAAAGATGACCCTGCTTCTCAACAGAATTTCCCCTACTTCCTTGCGAGGATGAAATCAAGAGCAGTCGTGCGTGATTCCTTTCTGAAGAGGGATTCAGCAAAAAAAATTACTTTAGCATTGGGACAAAATAGTTCTTTTTCCAGAGGATTTGACAAGATACTTCAAGTGCTGTTGGTGGGTGAAATTGCTTGTTGCTTAAATTATTTTGATCTCCAAGTATTTATTTCCATTTCTTTGTATTCTCAGGCAAGCTTGCGGGAGAACTCTTCAGGCATTCGTGCTAAGGCGCTGCGAGCAGTATGCCATGAATTTATTAGCTCTTTTTCCTTTCTCCTTTTTTGATTCGTTCTTCTGTTCTTTTTACTGGTATTAGAAGATGTGATTTCTCTGTTTATTAAAGGCTCATCATTTTTCTTTAATTATTGCACAATGATATCAGGTCAGTATTATTGTAGAAGCAGATCCTGAGGTTTTGGGTGACAAGCTTGTCCAAACAGCTGTTGAGGGGAGGTTTTGTGACTCTGCTATATCTGTTAGAGAGGCAGCACTTGAGCTTGTTGGCAAGCATATTGCTTCACATCCTGATGTTGGTCTAAAGGTATATCAGTTGCTTATGCTCGCATTGTGCACTCGTGGTGTCTGCTTTCCCCTCTAACTTCTTAGTTCTTCTAGTATTTTGAGAAGGTGGCGGAGAGGATAAAGGATACTGGTGTAAGTGTCCGGAAACGCGCTATTAAAATTATCAGGGATATGTGTACCTCTAGTGCTGACTTTACACAATACACCATTGCCTGTGTGGAGATTATTTCCCGTATCAATGATGAAGAATCCAGCATACAGGTATTAAATAATTTGTCAATTTGAGTGCATAGTTTACTTTTAGCTTTTTATTAGCCTGCTAACTGCTGCATGTCTATTCTGTTAGTTTATGTATTGCCAATTGAACTACTACAGAAGAAATTAGCATGCCATAACTATTTGTTATGATTGTATCTTGTACTGAATGGAGCATATAGGTAAAGATGCCTGATAAATAGGTGTAATGTAATCTACTGGAAAGCTCGTTATATTTGAACAGCAGTATTTATTATTGAGTTGCTTCTGATGTTGGCTGCTGTCTAATGAAATGTTTCTTTCATTTATTATGCCTTGAATTTGATGCAGAGCAAATGGAGGTTAGATTTTGTGTAATCTCCACCGAACCACCTTTATCTCTTATCCACAATATTGTCATGAATATATTTAGGTTATACAGGTTGGGGATCATCGCCTCATCCCCTGCCCACATTGTGTGCATCTCATTCAAACTAATAGAACATCTTTTATCCAAGTCAATTGCTCTACTTGGGTGATTCATTAATGATGAGGTTCTATAGGGAGAAGTTACAAAGTGATTTACGATCTTTCTCTTTAATCTTGTGGGATTGTTAATTTATTATGTCCTCTTGGTTCTACAGGACCTGGTCTGCAAGACATTTTATGAGTTTTGGTTTGAGGAGCCTTCTAGTTTGCAGAGTCATACTTTTAGAGATGGTAGTTCTGTTCCTCTGGAAGTATCTAAGAAGACAGAGCAGGTTGTTGAGACGCTGAGAGGGATGCCTAGTCACCAACCACTTGCCATTGTCATTAGACGAGTATTAGCCCTTGATTTCTTTCCACAATCCGCTAAAGCTGCTGGGATAAACCCTGTATTACTTGCTTCAGTACGCAGGCGCTGTGAGCTAATGTGCAAGTGTTTGTTGGAAAAAGTATTGCAGGTATTGCTTTCACTGAAATTGTGTCATTGACTTGCACATTTATTTCATTGTATTACAGCTGTTTCTTTTGTGAAAAAGTAAGCTAGCTGCTAGTTAGTATCATGCTTTTGAGTGCCTGCACTGATTTAATGCGAGTGGTATCTTTGTCAATTATTGAATCACTTTGTAAGCACATTTTCTCCCAGTGTGGCCCATTTAATGCGGGCTAGGAACTGTTGATCAGTTCCCGACCAACCTATGATTAGCTATGTTTGACCCAGTGGGCCATTTTTTTTGGAATATTCTTCTTTTATGAAGATTTTGGGTCCGAATGGTTTCTGACGCATGTCCATGTGTTCTATCCCAAGCCACTTCTTCAAATCAAGTCATTCATTGTAAATTATTTATAAAAGAATATATTAAAACTTTCAAAAAGAAGTACACAGAGTAAAAGAAAGAAGTCCACCCCTGATGGTTGCCGACATGTGACTTGGTGGTTCAACCTGGAACCACCGAGCCTGAACCTAGGCCCGCTCTTTGTAGGGTTAATCATGAACTACTTTATTTGGAAACCTAGATATTACTAACTTTCTTAAGCTGTGATTGGTTGCTTAGAGTTGTCAAATATATTCCAGTTCTTATATCATGATACCAAAAAGTCGCCTGCCTGGAAGAATATGAAAGTAGATGGGCACCTGAGAGGATAATTTCTGATAAGGTCGCACGATTATCTCTGACTGTATTCAAATAATAAAGAATAACTCGAAGGACACTGTCTCTCAGGTTATAGCCATGTGAAGAGAAATGTTTGAACTCTTCCTCTCCTTGAACTTGACATCATTTGGCTTATCTATTGATCTTAGAAATATATATTCTCGCACCTTGCTTGATGACGTTGTTGTTTGCCAGGTTGCCGAAACAAACATTGAAGAATTGGAAAGTCATATGCTTCCATATGTTCTGCTCTTGCATGCCTTTTGTGTCGTAGATCCTACATTATGTGCCCCAGCCACCGATCCTTCACAGTTTATTATCACACTACAACCATATCTGAAGAGCCAGGTTAAGAAAGCAATTTTAGTACATAAATTGTTCACAATATATTTTATTTTGCAGTGCTACATATGTAATTCATCTATTCTCTTATTTTGCTGAATGGATTTGCATACAGTCAATATATCGTGATGGTTTTCACCAGTATATAATATATTCACTATAAATAGTAATTCATCTATTCTCATACTGTGGTGCATGGATTTGGGTACAATATATGAATCTTTATGGTTATGGCTACAGCACATTGGCATACTATGTTGGATTATGGTGAAGCTATATGAAGTGACTACTTATAGATTAGTGCATAAGAGCTGCAAATATTTGATTTTGCATGTGTTCATGCAAGTATGCCTTGATTTATTGATCTGTTGGCTTCCGTGGTCATGCTCATGGAGTTACTTTCAGTGGTTGAATTCTTCCCGTTAGTTAAGAGCCACTTACTGGTTCTTATTTGTTGGCTCTTCTTGTTGAGTTCCATAATAGGAGAATGTTATTCTGAGATTGATATTAAGTTCCAAATTGACAAGTTTTCTTCTTACAGTCTGACAATCGAGTTGCTGCACAGCTGCTGGAGAGCATATTGTTCATAATTGATTCTGTATTGCCTTTACTGCGGAAGCTGCCTCAGAATGTTGTGGAGGAACTTGAGCAAGACCTGAAGCAAATGATAGTCCGGCATTCGTTTCTGACAGTTGTCCATGCTTGCATAAAGTACTGTACCTACTTTATGGCACTGTTGTTAATGTATTTACTTCAATAATTATCATTTCACTTGGCATCCATTTAAAATTAATTATTTTAGTGTTGTATCCTGCATGCTTGAGGATGTGATATTTTATTTGTTTACCTGATTTTTTTCTCAAATATAGATGTTTATGCTCTGCTGGTAAAGTATCAGGAAGAGGTGCAAATGTTGTTGAATATCTTATCCAATTGTTCTTTAAACGCCTGGATGCCTTGGGATTTGATAACAAGCAGGTTAATATCATCTTACAAACCTTACCTTCTTGCTTTCTCCACCTACTGTTTGTCACATGCTAATTGATCCTAGCAAGGATTATTATGTTCTTTTACTATAGTAAGTGAGTGATTTTTCTGTATTCTTTATGTGCAGCATTCTTTCTCTAGTCTTCAGTATTTTACCCATGTTCTGCATGTTTCATCAAAATGTGAACTCAAGCTACTGCTAAATTGCTTTTACACCTGCAGATTATGTTGTTTGGCAGCTGTAACTGCTTGGTGCTTGCTATTGATCGTCTTATGCCCACCAGCATGTGTTCCCTGATTGAATATTTTTTGAGTGTCAGATATTTTATCAAATTTAAGTTAAATATATATGAACAAACTATTCAAAGCACTTAATAATTTAAGATATATAATATTTAAATCTCTGCCTTGACATGCTTAATTGATGCCCTTTTTCCGTTGTTGCCCATTTACTCTAATGTTTTAACTTTATACATATATTATCTTTCTTTTCAGCAAGTAGGTCGGTCTCTTTTTTGTCTTGGGCTGTTGATACGATATGGCAGCTCATTATTGGATTCATCTGCTTCCAACACAAGAAATATAGATGTTGCAAGCAGTATTGTCTTATTTAAAAAGTATCTCCAAGCTGAGGACTTCACCATTAAAGTCCGGGCATTACAGGTACCTGCACAGTTTTTGGATCTTTTTAAACTTATGAATTTACACTACAGTTGTGTTAATTCCACAGGCATTAGGCTATGTTTTCATCGCACGGCCTGAATGTATGTTCCAAAAGGATGTTGGTAAAATTTTGGAGGCAACACTATCTGCCCACACGGATGTTCGTCTGAAGGTACTTTTTTCTATTTTTCGTTGACATTTTCTTTCTGTGCTTGTCCTCAGTGTTTTCTTTGTCAGATGCAATCTTTGCAGAACATGTATGAATATCTTCTGGATGCGGAAATTCAAATGGACCCTGAAAGAGATAGTAATGACGAAGTTACACGTTCGGTGAATGGTGTGGTTGTGCCAGTTGCTGCTGGTGCTGGTGACACTAACATATGTGGTGGTATAGTTCAGCTTTATTGGAATAGCATCTTAGGGAGAAGTCTGGATGCAAATGAACACGTGCGTCAAGCTGCCCTCAAGGTTGTATCCATGAAACTTTCCTGGAAATAACAGGCTCGAATATCTATTGATCTTTAAGTGTATCGTGTGATTTGACTTATCGTTTGGTTTCTCCTGCTTCCAGATTGTGGAAGTTGTGTTGCGCCAAGGTCTTGTACATCCGATTACTTGTGTACCATATCTCATTGCACTTGAAACAGATCCCGAGGAAACTAATTCAAAGCTGGCTCATCATCTTCTGATGAATATGAATGAAAAGTATGTTAATCTCCGTAAGATTGAGATTTGCTCTGTATGTGGTCATTATGCAAGCTAAACAGTGTTACTGCTTCAGGTATCCAGCATTCTGCGAAAGCCGTCTCGGAGATGGCCTGCAGTTGTCATTTCTTTTCATTCGTAACATGAGTGGAGGTCCCCCTGAAATGTCAAACATCAAGTCCCAAGCCAAATTATTAAACAATACTAAGGGAAGGTCAGACATGGCTCGGCATGGGGTTGCACGTATCTATAAGCTCATTCGTGGAAATCGCATTTCAAGAAACAGATTCATGTCTTCTGTTGTACATAAATTTGAAAATCCTACCTGTAGTGATTCCGTGATACCTTTTCTGATGTAAGCCCTTCCTCTCATGTTAAGGTAAATTTGTCAAATTCCTCTCTGAGATTGCTTCCTTTTTTTCAGGTACTGTGCAGAGATTCTTTCTTTGTTACCATTCACATTACCCGATGAGCCTCTTTATTTGATCTATACTATAAACCGAGTTGTACAAGTTAGGGCCGGAACATTAGAATCAAACATGAAGGACTTTTTGAATTCATATCAAGAGAATGCTCATAAAAGCAATGAAAATGGGACGGTAGAATTAGATCCTACTATCAACTTTGTTACCGAAAGAACCATGGCAATTGATGGGAATCATAGAATGTTCGGGGAGTTACAGGATCGACAGTTATATGGCGAAGATTCAAGTAAAGATCCAAATATGAATCCTGTGACATCAAGAGATCCTTATAGCATCTCCACGAGTCATCTGCAGAAAATCCAAGTACAGTTTCTTTCTTTTTCTTATGTTTGATTACATGACTAGTGCTCTAGAATGGTACCTGAAACTGTAACAGTGGATAACTACCCCCAAGGTTTAGTCTATTTACCAAAATAAAAAAAAGAACACTTATTGTGTTTTGTAATTACAAATACCCGCTTGAGTATTACAGATAGGTACTGTTAATGTTATTTCCTTCTATCAGTAAAAAAGATGTTCTCTCGATTAGACAAGTCGGATGAAGTTTATGACACCCTATTCTTAGTTGGTTCTGGGAAAGAGAGATGGGAGAGAAGAGTGTAGTATGCTTGATTAGTCCTCTTTATTGGTGTATTATATTCCCCACTTCTCTGAGAGCTCAATGAATCAACAAATGCTATTGTTAAAATCATGCTAAAGCAAATATGGTTAACTATTACAGATAATAGTTAATATCCCTTCCCTTGCCCCGTTTGGAACCAAAACACTTCCCATTTTCATTTTTTATTAATTTTCCATTATCACTCTGACAAACATTGTGCTGATTCATGAATTAGTGTATTGTGGGCTTAAAGTAGCTTACGTCGCTTTATTATGCTACTTCTCAGGCCGACTGTTTAGCAGCTGGTGCGATGCAACTTCTTCTGAAGCTCAAGAGGCACCTGAAGATTGTTTACGGCTTAGATGATGTTCGATGTCAGGTAATGAATGCTGTTTTTAGAATCTTATATAATGATTCAAATGGATGATCTTGGGTTCTGTTGTTTGACTAGGCATTCTCACCAACTGAATCAGTAAAAGCGGGGGAGAGTTTATTAAGACAGAACATTCCATTGAATATCAGCGATGTAAACTTGGACCTTCCCAACACTTATGAAGAGATCCAACGGAGATATCAGGTAATTCAAGTGCTCATGATAGACTTTTGTCCAACCCGCAGGGGGGTTTCTATATATGTATATATATGTCTTCCGTGTATATTCACTTCCATCCATCTGGATTTCAATTTTTCTGTTTCCGGGGTTTACTTGGCTTTATTGTTGTTCTGTTGTCAGGAGTTTAAGAATGCATTAAGGGAAGACACAGTGGACTATTCAACCTACACGGCAAACATCAAAAGGAAACGACCACCACCTCCTAGGAGAAGTGTGAAGGCTGCGGTGAAAGCAAATATGGGCTATAAAGATGACGATGACTATGATGATGATGAAGAATGGGGTAACGGCATAAGCAACAACATGTTACATAGGAGCACACAGAGAGGCCGTTACAGCAGCACCAGAAGTAGGCAACGTCAATAGTTGTAGATACTTACAGGTAAAAGCTAACATGTACAGTTGGTAGGGAGGGTATTTTTTTGATCAAAGTCGAAAAGTGTGGGGTTCTGAAGCTGATTCCATATTAGAAGTTTAAGTTGTTCTGAGTAGTTATTTTATTCCCATTCTTCCTGCTGGTTCTCCGTTGTTATTATATACTACAGTCGGAGAAATTATTGTTAGGTTGTTTTTCTCTTTTAGGGGGGGTGTAATTCTGGTGTTAGTATCGTGTACATTATTGCTGAAAATACTACATATTTCATTTTGAAGTGGGATTATCTTCCTGTCCCATATTGAAAAATATATAATTTTTTATGCTCTTAGTTCAGTTGGTTTGTGTTGTTGCCCGCCCTGAATTACATATACTGTGATATTGTACTTAATTATTATGAATAAATATGTACTAACTTTTATAACATGCTAGAGTGTGTTGAAAATTGTCACATGTATACCACTGGATACCTATTTATATGGCATCGTCTATAATGTAATGTCATATAATTAGGTGAGTATAATGTAATTTTATAATTATTTAATTAATTAGTAATGTCATATAATTAGGTAAGTATAATGTAATTTTTATAATTATTTAATTAATTGTTTATGTGATGTAAAAATATAATGGTGAGTATATAAGTTTAAATTGCTCATGAGTCATGTGCCATTAAAATATGAACGGTGCGTATAATGTCCACCTATAACGTTTGAACTCAAGATTATACTCCATCCCTTTCCCGTCAAAAAAGATTATATTCCCCCAACGTTTTCATATTTTCCTTTTTTATTCATCCCTTATTAATTTCACAATCCTAAAAAAAAATATATCATTCTTAAACTCAACCCTTACAATATTCATATATTTACACAAAATATCATTACTTTACACTCAATCCAACTATTTCTTTTATTTAAATAATAAGGGTTTACAAAATTACTCTCTACTATTTCTCTCATCACACTTTTTCTTAACATATGAAAACTAAAGTGAAACAAAAGTAGTATTTATAAATATCCAATTAAAAAATCGATTTTTTCTATGGCTGTTACTAAAAAAGTTGAAATAGATAATACTAGTAAATTATTTTTTAAAAAATAACCCCAAATAACTCGGACGATTATAAAGCATGGATACTCTTGATGGTATGCTGAATAATTCTGCAAACTGGACGTGTTGTACGAACCAACTATGGAATATATCCTTCTAAGGGGATTAAAGCAATAACTAAACATTGGAAAGCATTGAACAGCAGAGCAGGGAAGTAACATCTTAATTATTATGTTCATCTTTATTCTCTTGTAAGAGTTGCATTCAGCTCTGCATCCCCAAAAATAATGAACAAAACATCAGCTACGGCTCATTTATAACATGTTACAGAAACCAGCAAAAGCAAACAAGCAAAAAAATAAACAGAGCCGGTATAATATATTGCCCCGGTACTCGATTCGTACCATCAAACGAAGACCTGATGTGAGAAAAAAGAAGCAAGTAAAAGGATGCCAACTGGAAGTGGCGTTGAACCTAGTATCGAAGCCAGTAGGTCCTGCGCCTGAACCAGTTGTAGTCCGGCAAGCCCTGGATGGGACCCACGGCGGTAATTGCAAGATCCTGCATAGGCACAGAGCAGCAATTAATAAAATTTAAAACCTAGAGCCAGTTAACACAATTCTTCAAACATGATCCTCTGTTGAGGGGTCGCAAAGCTTAAAAATTTCGGTGTAGCTTACCCTATCAAATATAAATCTGTTGGCTACACGTTTGATAGTGTTGGCATCTACGGAATCTATCCGGGCAAATAGTTCTGCATATGGGATTCTTCTACCATATGTAAGCATCTGCAATGAGGAAACATAATAAATTATACAAGGAATAGCTAAGCCCCCTGTTCTGGTAACTTATCAACAGAATATTCTGTTATGCAAACTCAATTCCTCAATCCTCATCCCAATCTCAGACCAAAAAATTCTAAAACAAGATGTGACAAGAGGGAGAAAGCTAAACCCATAAATGCATGTATATCCAAGTTTGTATTTAAATATCATATACAAAATCATACCTGGCGTCCAATATCTTCTGCAATAGGGCTAGTTCCATCGATGTGAAGTAGCAGAGAAGATTTTAACTGCAAAGATCACTTGTGTTTATGCTTGAATGAAAACAACATTTCATTCAGATAATATATGTTCATAAATATTGACAGACACTATTTTGGTTTTTGTCTAGCCAAAGACAGGCCGAGATATATCTTCCAACATATAATAAACTCAATGCCATGACTTGAATAAATTACCTGGTTACGAGCACGGATTACATCAGCCTCTGAAACTCGATAGCATAGCTTAGTTAGCTCATACATAATTGCATAGGCCAAATCATCTAAGCAATCAGGCTGCAATTAGAACACAAGCCATACATATGAACTTCCAAACATAAATTATAAGCTCAGCAATACACAGAAAGTGGGATATTTGGGGCGGGAGAAACTGCATCTACTAGATAATTTTATTTTTGGCACGAATTAAGGAAACAGAAACCAGAGACAGATAGAGAATCCGTTCTTTTTAATCCAAATTGGCAAAACACCTTTGCAACAACGTAAACACCAAATAAACCGGTGTCCTTGTAGTTGGTATTGAAAGCCATTATGCTCTCTGCTATCTCATTGATGGCAACCCTCTGTACAAGCTCAGAACTGTGTTAAGAGATACCAAGCCCAATTAGCACAGAATATACACAGTAAGTCACATAGAAAATATCTGGATTTAATGCGCCAAACACTTACCCCATATGCTTTCCGCCGCCAGCATGTTTAGTCCAAGACCCCAACATGGACTGCATGACCATTAGAGCAATTGAATCTGGATCTGTCCAAGAGGCCCCTTCAAAAGCAACCGCAAATTGGGCAATGGGAATGTCGTCATCAAGCATCCTAATCTATCTTTCAGAATAAAAGTCAGATATGACTTACATCCAAATACAACTTCAAGCATATGTCATAATGTATTCAGATCACAGAAGCTTACCTCTGAGCCCGTGAATATTGCAGGTTCTTTAGCAACCAACTGAGGAGCTGTTGTTGGATCAGTTGACAACTTTGTAAATAATTTCTTCACTTGCTCAACAATATCTTCATGTTTAACAGCACCAGAGGCAGCAATTACCTACGACAGAAGCCAAATAGGTAAAACTAAGAGCAAATGAGGCAACAATGAACAGAATCAGATAGGACAGACAAACAACTACACACTAGAACTAGCTTGACTCCAATGGAGAAAAGAATAATTGTTCTAAATACCGTTCTAGGAGCAGTGTAGTGAGTAGATATGTATCTCTGTAGATTTTCTTTGCCGATTGTCTTGATATTTTCGGCAGGTCCAAGTATTGTTCTACCCAGAGGTGTATACTGGAACGCAGTGGCATGTAAGTGATCAAATATGACTTCTTCTGTTTGTCCTTCGACCTAGAATTAATTAAGAAAATTGAAAACATTGAGTGTGGTCATACACACTATTACAGAATTTATGAAAGCAATGAAAACAATGGAATAAAGAATGCTGCAACAGGAGGCCGTCATTACACAAATAAAAAATTTAATACATCTGTTATGGAGTACAAAGTATATATTCTAATACAAATTTGTTTACTGACATGGATATTGTAATGTGGTTTGAGATGTGAACAGATGGCGTTCATTGAACAGACAACAAGACATGCCTTCACAGTTTATAAACCAACTAATCTAAAATTCTTTCTTGATGTAAAACATCATTTAGATATGAAAATTACTTATAAAAATTAAACTTTAGTGTTTAACATCATTCCAATCAATTCAGTCAAAGTTTCAAATCATGAAGGCATTAGCAAACCCATAAAAACAAAATATTTGTGCCATAAAAATCAAAACAAGATAAGCAACTAATATGCATCAAATATACATCCTTTAAGAGTGTATAGTAAATATATCCCCAAATTACATTCATAAAAGAAATGTGGCATTGTCAAAGTTGACAGCAAGAAAATTTGGTTGGAAACCACCCGCTACCTAAATCAGCAAACAGAAAATTAAAGAACAATCCTCTTCATGATTGGCCATTAGTTAGTATCTTAGTCTCCGTCAAGCAAAGTTCAATCACATAAACACAGCCTTCCTTTAAAAACACAAAGCTAAGCCCAAAAACAGAAAAAAAAAAAAAAAAAAAAAAAAAAAAAAAAAAAAAGCAGACGACGCTAAATTCTATGTCCATCAAACATAAATCAATGATAAAGAACAACCTTTACTCAGAAAAATACTCTAATCACAACATAAAATATGAAGGCATCAAAATTGAAAAATTAGGAATACAATACGATACCTCCTCCATCTCCCGGAGAATAACATCCCTCTCCCGAATGATCCTCTTCTCATCAAATCTTGAATTCTGTATAATATCAGACAATATATCCAGCGCACGTGGAACGTCCTTGTCCATTACCTTGGCGTAAAAGGTGGTTTGTTCTCTGGAAGTGTAGGCATTCAGATGACCGCCCATGTTCTCGATTTCCTCCTCCAACTCCCTCGCATTTCTCTTCTCCGTGCCCTTAAATATCATATGTTCCAAGAAATGCGCGGTCCCATTGGTCTCATCGCTTTCAAACCTCGATCCAGCGTCAATGAAGACGCCAACGGTCGCCGTTTTCGATGCGAGAGTCGACTCGGTTGCGATACGGAGGCCATTGGGAAGAGTCGTGACTCGAGTGAGCGGAGTGGACAGAATTTCGGTGTGCGAAGTCACAGTCGGGTGGGGAGAATTGTGCTGGAGAAACCGATGGTCGGGTTGTTCTAATTTCCTCAGCTTCTCATTGACAGCTTCAGCTAATCGGTCGTAGATCATTGCTGTTGGGGGCGGGGGAGAGGGAAGGGAGGCATCGGAAGCGGAGGTAACGGCGGTAGATAGGGGCCGGCGGGGGGTTAAGGCGTGGATGGATCTTCGGGAATGGCGGGTGAGGTTGATTAGGTGGCGGATCGTCATGATTGCGGAGGCTGTGGTGGTGACTAGGGTTTGGTGTCGGAGAGATGAGAGGTGTGCAATATTTCTGAAGTTGGTCGTTGGAGCCGAACACGGCGTCGTCCTCTGTTTACCAGTTCAATAATGGCTAGAGTTGAGTCTCTCCTTATTTTTGTGAGAAATTCTCGAATCTAGTACTGATATTTTTATCTACAATTAAGGTTGAATTGATTTCCTCGTAAAAGTTAGAGATGAAAAAATTATTTGAACCCTATAAAAATGTGAAATAAAATGATTTAGAGAGATGAAGATTAATTCTAATTAGTAGATATAATTTTTTTAAATATTTATTCAAATAAAATCACTTGTTTTTTTTTAAATAAATAAATGTAGATGCAGCTCAATTCATGGATGCTAATGAAACTGATTTGGGCATGGTTCTTAGGGACGAGGGTGGTCAGTTAATCAGTGCTCGTTCTACTTTCTATCCGAGCTTAGTTCGATTGGAAGAGACGGAGATTATGGAGGTGCATGAAGCACTATCTTGGATCCGTAGTTTGGGATTTGATAAGGTGATTGTAGAGATGAATGCTAAGATTGTTGTGGATGCGCTAAAGAGTAATTTGTCGGATGACACCTCATTTGGAAGCTATGTGCATGATATCAAAACTTTGAATAATCAATTTTCTGCTGGTAGTTTTCAGTTTGTTTATCGTGCGGCCAATAGTGTGGCACACTCTTTTGTTAGTTAGGGCTTCGAGATCTCATTCGAGTTTTTATATTTGGGTCGAGCCTTCATTATTTGTGGAAGGCCTTTTAAATAATGTTTGTCTTGGTTGCGATTAATGAATTTTTTTTTCCCTTTAAAAAAAATCAGTGGTTTTAGTACCTTAACAATGGTCGGGTGCTAATTACAATTTCACCATGCCTAATTGCTCAGAATTTTTTTTATGTATGATGTATATATTTAGCTTTTATTAATTCCTAATGTAATATTTCCTCCGTCTTAACAAGTTATGCACATTTTTTGGGACACGGAAACTAAGAAAAATTAATTTATTGATTTTTTTTAGAATAAAGGGTAAAAAAGAGAATAAAGTATAAAAGTATTTTAGGTGATTTAATGAGATAAAGTAGGAGAGAGAACAAAATAGAGTAGAATAAGAATAATATTTTTGAAATTTAAATGATATTGTGAGAATATTAATATTGTGTGATGTTTATTTTTTAGTAATATGCATAACTTGTTGGGACAAACGGAAAATGAAAGTGTGACGGAGAATTTAATTATATTTTGCGAATTTAATTCCATTGATCCTAATAATAAAGTGTTTCAAAAGAAGAATTTGATTTCTGGGCCCAAAACAATCAAAGGCCCAGATTTTTTAAATGGGCCACAGTGTATATCAGCCTACAAAACATGGGCCTGGCACATAGGCTTTCTAGCGTATATAAACTCCCAATAACACAAGTGCGCAAAAACCCTAGTGCCTGCCGCTGCTGCTTCTCTACTCTCGTCCTCCCTGAGGTGAAGATATCAGATCTCATCGGCAATGGCGACAGCGAAAAATGTCAAGGATGTATCTCCTCACGAGTTTGTGAAAGCATACGCAGCTCACCTCAAGCGCTCCGGCAAGGTAATGATTGTTCGGCGGTTGTTCTCATAACTTGGTGTTTAGTTTCTATTTATTTTTTGTGGAAAAGAAGCTATTATTTGGTATCATTTTCCTCATGTTTAGGTGAAGTGTACAATTTGCTTGTGTTTAGGCATTTTCTACAGGCTGCATTCAAGTTGTTTTTTTTAATGATATTGGGCGTTTCTGTAGTGATTAATTTTGGTAGGAAATTTCTGCGCTTTTTTCCATTTTATACACACAGTGTTGTGTGAATACTTCATTTCAGCTCCATATTTATTTGTTTTGAATATGATTTTAATGATAGATGGAGCTACCAGAGTGGACTGATATTGTGAAAACTGGCGTGCTGAAAGAACTTGCTCCATACGATCCTGACTGGTATTACATCCGAGCTGGTAATGCTTCTCCCCTTTCGCGTTTTCTCTCATCCTGTTGCAAATATAATTGTCGTATGCAGTTGTTGCTGATGTGCTGATCAATTTTATATAAGATTTTTATGCAATTATACTCCCTTGGTGGTGTATAATATTCTCTTACAATTTACAAAGTATATCTCAGTGCTATAATTGCTTAATAGGGGCTTCTTATCTGGTGGCATATTAGTTCAAAATATTATCTAAACTCTTACAAATTCTATCTTTATTCAACATTTTCAAAATATCATGCTGATCTATATAAATTAGTATACAATGTTATATCATGTTGTGTTGTATAATAATTTTCCAAGATTAATTTTTTTATTCTGGATGTTGCAGCATCCATGGCTAGGAAAATATATCTAAGGGGTGGTCTTGGTGTTGGGGCCTTCCGTAGGATTTACGGTGGAAGCAAGAGGAATGGAAGTCGTCCACCTCATTTTGGCAAAAGCAGTGGGGCTATTGCTCGCAACATTCTCCAACAGTTACAAACCATGAACATCGTTGAGGTGGATTCAAGAGGGTTAGTTTCACTTCCTTACATATGTTTAATAAATATTTTTTCATATCTTAACCTTGCACTATGGCATGAGGCACAAGAGTTATGGTGCAATTCTTTATCTGAACACCAACCCATTGACTTTAGGGTGTATTAGAACACAGTAAAAACTGCTCTTTGACAACTTTTGAAAAAAGTGCTTCTGCATTATTCCATGGGGTTTGAAACGCCCCTTTTATAGTCCATGCAGTTGTGCTTGTTTAAGATTTAACTCTATCTGAGCCCCATTGTCTTACAAATTGTATTTTCTGCATGTCCTACAGCGGGAGAAAAATCACATCCAGTGGCCAACGGGATCTTGATCAAGTGGCTGGAAGAATTGTTGTCGTTGCTCCATAGATGATAAACTTTTAGGCTTGTGTTTTTAGCTTCTTGAGAACTTGTTCGAAAATCATTGAACTATAATTTTGGTTGGTGAAGTTTAAAGGATGTGCACAATGTCTCGCTTGAGTTACATTTGATATAATTTTGTTATTAGTTAATGAATGACTAGAAACCTATTCTCATTAATAGACTTTATATTGTCTTTGGGTTCAGTCGGATTTGCTTATGTTGTCTGTTGATTATATTCCTCAACTATACAAAGTTTTCATCAGCACTTACTGCAGTTGATGTTGGAAATCTCATGAACGATCTCAAGACAAAGTTTTCGTCAGCATTTTCTGCAGTTGATGTTGGAATTCGCCTGAACGATCTCAGGTTTGGGTTATCTGGTATTTTGTAATGTTAATTATAAATATTAATGCTTCAAAAACCGAGGTAGAGAAAATCAACCTTGTTAATTGTTTTACCTCTTTTGCATCATCTTATCAAAATGTTGAAATTTTGTTTTTTTAGATTTTATTATGTCATTCATGATAGTTTTGAATTAGATTATCATAGTATAATGTTACGAATGGCTCCATTTTGAATACTGATAATTATCAGCAAAAAATCATTCTGCCATGCTTAATGCTTATAAACATGGTCACAACTCTACATATGAAAGGAATCGATTCTGTAAAAGATGAGATCAATCACTGAAATTTGTTCTTTGTACGATCGTCAAATTGTACTAATAGCATCTGTAGTGAACACCCCCATAATGTAAGTTTAAGTCTGGATTGAAAAACCTAAAAAGGCAAGGATTCAAATTGATACAGACAAAGCGATTGGATTTGAATCCAACCAACTATTTTCAAAATACCCGTGATGATATTTCTTTCTGAATGCAACTTTAAACAATCTTCATTGGGCATGCAATCTGTTAGATGTTATGTCAGCGTCTGTGAATGACCTCATACAAGGCGAACAAAAAACGTTGATTTTTTTTTTTTTTTTTGATAGGAAAAACGTAGAATTTTAAAACAACAATACATACAATAAATTACTTATATTGTACACAACATAAGTATAAAATTAATCGTCTACAACAAAAGCTTTTTGAATCGTTGATAAATAAGTTTAGCAATAATATATTAATATCAATAGTTCTTAGGTTTAAATTTGTATTTTCCAACAATATAAAATAATTTACAATTGTAATAACTTAGAAATACTAGTAATAAGTTCAATGTGTGTTGCACATTCTTTTTTATATTCACATGTAATGATTATGTGTAGATATTATAATAGGTAAAATACAGATGATTGTACATATTTATTTACGCACGATTCATACATGTACATTTTATAATTTGCATACATTATGTGTTTATTTTAATAAATTAATATCATCTCAAAAGATATTTTAACACATATATAAGATATAAATTATATTAATTAGTAATTAAATTTAAGTTCTAAGTAAATATTTTGTTGATTGAATAATGGTATGAAATAAATTTTAAAATTTTGTTTTACTAGAAAAATTTATATTAAATATTTATTATATTTGCACACATATAAATAAACGAGTTTTAACAATTAGGATGAGATTTTTTTTTACTTAATTGAGTTCCAAGTCAAAAAAATTTACAACTTAATTTTTTTTTAAATTAATCTTTTGTTTATAAAATTTATGGATAAAAATAAAGTAAAAAGAAAATAGACTCTATTTTGAAATAATAATGGCCCCCGAAAAACCAAGTGGTCGCCCCTCCGCTGAAAAGGTGACCCTATATCGGTCAAGATCGTTGTGCGTTGCATGTATAAACTTGAACAATTTCGAGTGGTATCAAGAATTTGTGAACATGGGACTTCAACTATCAGGAAATAAATTCCAGAATTGGATTGACTCATCTCGCAAAAAACTGTATGTACGGATTAACTACACCACCGTTTCAATGATATGTCACTGCTGGTACGTCGAAAAGTCACCCACAGACGAGAGACATTTGATCTTCTTGTGCTGAGGTAGGTTGAACCTCGGTTCCTTTGGCTTAGTAGGGCTCTTATCCGACCTGAGTACAAAAAATGAAGTTATTACAATGTTACACTCATGTAATGTTGGTCTTCAATTCTGCCACTGCAACTTACTCTCTCCATTTCATATTAATAGTTGTTTAGAGAATAATTTTGTTTCAAATTAGTTGTAATTTTAACTATTTCTCTATCTTTTTCCGCTTGCACTTTTAATTTTTCCACTTCCTTAATTCGATCGAGGGTAAAAATATGTCAAAATTTCATGCTCTTTAATTTTATACAAATTCTCTGTAACGACGATTAATATGAAACAGAGGAAGCATTAGTTTAATGGACAGCATACTAGAAAGCAAACCCCTCACCTTCTTGGGACGAATGGTCTGTCAAAGTACGGCATGGGTTGTGCTTTTGGTACGAGCTCCTTCCTCAGTCTCCTGATTTCTTCTTCTTCTTCCAGCTGCACAAACAGACATTTTATTTTAAGGTTTCTGCGGTAATCAGGATGTCATTTTAGGAGTGTGATTGAAAAGTTTACCTTCTGTTGTCTTTCTCTTTCCATTCGGTACTGTTCGATTAGATTCATTTTCATGGCAACCTAGATAGACGTTAGTGAAGTAGTTAAATAAGACCCAAACAGCATAAATCCGCACCAATGCAATGCATCTTGAGTTCACTATCTTTCCAATGGAAAGGATTTGAGCAGTTTAATTCAAGAGGAAATACCTGCTGATCAAATTCAGAACGGTCTAAAGCCCTTATATCACTATGCAAAACCAAATCTACTGGCCTTGTGATTTCTTTAACTGGTTGCTTCACCAAACACTGAGATGCAAGAAATAAGGTTTTATTGAATGCGTGTAAAACGAAGACTTTTAGGCACAAAAAACAAAATATTTAACATATCTCAGGTTACATATAAACACAAACAAAACCTGGAATTCCAATAGCAAACACGCAAATTATCACACGTCTCATAAATTCCCTTTATAAACATAGACTCTTTTCAATGTCTCATAAATTCCAGAAACAAAACAGGAATTGATAAGAGGCCCCAGTTACTATAAATTACCTCTGGTTCATCCGTTGTCCAAGGAAGACCTTGAGCTACAGGTATCCTCATCCTCTCCTCTTCCTCCAGCATCTGCTGTAACTTCTTCATGAATTCTTCCTCCTTGCATCTTCCCCTTTCCTGCAGTAAGAACAACAATTCCAAAATTTGGAGCTATTTTAAGAGAGGGCAAACAAATAAGGTTGAATTCCAGGTTATCCATCATGTAGCTATGATGACGCAGAAGTTATTTGTTCAATCATTTGCAATCAATTAGATAATCACACACAGTCCAATTTTAAGTTTTATTTGTTGACCATGGAGTGCACCAGGTTATGGATATTTAATCATCAGTTTATGCATGTGGTGAAATGTGACTCTCTTTCTGTCTCAAAATGCAATTGAGGCATGAAAATTGATAAATTAATCATCAGTTTATGCATAAATATCATATGGGCATAGGGCAACCTCCTTTTCCAGTTTAATTCCTGTCTAAATAGCACAGGGCACAAGATTGCCTCCAATAACAGTAAAACTGTCGCACGGATTCCAAACCTCACACTCCATTCTCAGACCTTACTTCTTTACAAGAAAAAATGATCTCTGCTTTTTTCACAAACTAGAACAATGATAATGTTGTCATGATACAAACCTCTGTTCTGAGCATGAAAGGCTTTTGAGTGGTTGCTTTTAGTTGTTTTCTCTTCCATTGTCTTCTAGCACGACTTACACCTGATTCAGTGCTCTGCACATGTGAAAAACACAGGTAAGATCCCTAAAATTGGAAACAACTTGTCCCAGTAAAGAGGAGTAAGGTTAATAGTTCTCACACTCCGCCTAGTCTTTCGACCACCAGCAGATGTAACGGTTGAAATGCAGAAGCTTCAAAAAACACAAATTCAAATGAGAATCATAACAAAAGAAATAAACAAACGCACAATCTAGATTTCATAATTCCGATAAGTCTTGGCTGCAAACGCTTACCTTCCTTGACTGCTGTCTAATGAATAAGAACGACGAGAATCAAGGCCTAAGCTCTCTGATGTCACGAAAAAATCTGAGGGACAAAATGAAGAAGTAGAAACCTGCGTTTCAACGGCCTTAGGACGTTGCTGCGGTCCATCCAGTGCCGGATCCACACCATCCTTATCATCTTTTGCATCCTCCACATCCTTTTCCTCCAAATCGCCCAATTTGAGCATCGAAAGTTTCTCAAATTCCTTCACTAAAGACAACACCCTGCCGGATCCTGGTGTCGGTACATTCTCTCTTGCTTCTTCCAACAGCCTCTCTCTACTCCTCTTCACACCCACATCATTACCATTCACAGCAACCTCACCTACGTCATCTTTATTTTCTCTAATTTCAGATAAGACATCATTCCCCTCCATTACCTCTCCAATTCCTTTGTTTATTTCGGGTTTGACTCCTTCATCCTCAGATACCCTGTCAAACTCCTTCAGCTTATCAAAAACCTCATCTTCTACTTTGTCACGCCTCTTGAAAAAATCTTCCTGAGAAGCACGCAGACTCTCGTACGCCATACACAAGCACTTATATTTCCCAATTGCTTTTTTGCACTTCTCACAGGCCACAACACCAGCGATCGACAAATTCGGTTCTTCATTCCGTAATTTCTTTTTTGCGATCACGAACTTCCTCTCTCGAATCTTCTTCTTCCTTGATGGCGAAGATAAAGACGCTTGGTTAGGGTTACGATTTTTCGAAGCAGATTTCTTGGCGCTCTTTTCGGCCTTGGTGATCAACGGTGAATTAGAGAACTTCGATCCAGGACTTGATACATTTGGATTCACATTCTCCGAACATCGTACAGATTCATTAATTGTAGATCTGGTGGTTTTTTCTATCACAGGAGTAATTGATCCGGCAGTTCTCGAATTCGTAGCCATGGTGAAATTTGCCGGACAATCCTAGGATTATCGGTATTCAGGGAGAGAGAAAGGAAAAAAGTGGAGAAAAATTTCTAGGGTTTTCAAAGAGAAATTGGCAGTTCATTCAACTGGAATTGGGAATGGGAATTGAAGAGAATGCCGGAGTAAAGAACGTTGAGCTGTGGACTCTCGATTTGTAACGGCTAGTTTTCTTGTCCGGTGTTTCGGAGCGTTGGATTTATGATTTGAATATTCACGTTATTTTGAATCGTCCGATTTTCGCCAATTACAAAAATGATGATTGTTATGTATTGTTAATTATAAGCACTTAACGGTTGCAAATAATTTTTTATTTTTTTTTTCGATTTCTCACGATCAATTTTTACAATTTAATAAGACTTAAAAAAAGAAAAAGAAAAAGAAAGAACAGGACAAATTAATTCCTCGTCATTCATGACGGTCTTTTTTTTTAAACATATGAGTAATTGATTTTTCATGATTTTACCAATAATTGCATGTACGGCTCTTTGTTGGACAATTACAAGTCCGCTCAATAACGCTCCCCCATTCATATAAATAAGGTAATTTAAATGTTAGTGTTAAACGAATGCCAATAATTATTTCGTTTATAATTAATTATATCTGATCTATTAATTTAGAGTTAAAAAATTTTTCGTTTATAATTAAAGCAAAATTTTGTATGAGACGGTCTCATGTATAAGATCGAGTCACTTTTAATAAAATTTTATAAATTAAAAATGTGATAATAATTTATAAAAAAATTATAACAATTTATGAAAAAGTAATTCCGTCTCATGCATGAGACGATCTCACACAAGAGTGTCCTTATAATTAATTATCTCTAATCTATTAACTTAGAGTTTTTTTTTTCATGTACTAAAATACTTTATACTCCCTCCATCTAAAAAATGACACAAGTATTAAAAAAATATTTATTAGTATTAAGAAATATAAAGTGAAAGATAAATAAATATCTTTAACTTTATTGAAAGAGATTATTTTATTATCAACTTTATGAAAAAGGTTAATTGAGTGACATGATAGTGTAAATAAGATATGTTTGTAAAATGTTTGTAAAAATTTAGATTAAGAAGATATGTTTTTTTTTTCTCCTTGGAGTCCCAAACTCCATCTAAAAAATGACACAAGTATTAAAATAAATATAAAATATTTATTAGTATTAAGAAATATAGAGTAAAAGATAAATAAATATCTTTAACTTTATTGAAAGAGATTATTTTATTATCAAATTTATGAAAAAGGCTAATTGAGTGATATGATGGTGTAAACACGATATGTTTGTAAAGATTTAGACTAAGAGGATATGCTTTTTTTCTCCTTGAAATCCCAAATTCTCCAAGAATCTTTATACCTTCAATTCCAAATTCGTTCTCAATTGGAATTGAACCCAGGTCTCACCACTAAAGTGAGGAACCCGGTGAACTAAGTTACCTGGTTAAGAGGATATGTTTTAATAATATTTTGAGTATGAGAAAATAAAAATAAAACATATATTTTTTAATTTTGAGCAATAAAATAGAGAGAGAATTAATTATAATCATATTGAATTTAAATTATAAATGAATTATGAGTCGAGTCAAATACATGAATGTCCAACACGTTTAAAATATTGTCGAATTTCAAAGCTTAAATTTGGGCTTATTTGGTAATTTAATTGAGCTGAAATTAGTCAAACTTAATTAATTTGATATATGTACACTTATTTCTTTATCGGGCTTATTTGGGTTCGATTTCTTTTGAAAATGAATATTTACCGATAAAAAAAAATTATATATTCAAATTGTTAATTATCTGTCGCAAATGAATTTGTATCAAATAATTCCGAATTGAGTATATAATAATTCGATTTGTTTTTCAACCTTAATTAATTCTCCTAACAGCCTTAATCAATTCACCTAATAACCTTAATATCGGACTCTACTGAAGAGCTAGTGAAGTCTAATACATGTGGCATGTTCATTAAATAAAAACCTAAACAAAAAGCCTATAATTAATCTAAAAAATAACTATAACTTATTTTCATGTACCTCTATATCTAAAATTCCAAATATTTCGAATCCACATAATTGGAGAATGTCTTATGTAAAATTGGCATATGTCTCCTTACGTAAAATGAATTTTCAATAAATATGATGATCTGTTTTTTTTAAAGATATTGATTAAAATAATTTGATATGATTAAAAAAATTAACCATGCCATATAATGAAATTCATAAAATCGTTTCATGCACCAAAGTTTTGGTGCTTAATTGGTTCAAGAACGAGATCAATAATTTTGTTTGTAAATATAACATTTGTTATATTATTAATTATTATACTGTAACAGTCGTATCACCCAAGATTTTGCAAAAATATTAACAAATGTATAAAGTATTTTTTTAAAAGCAATAAAATAAAATGTTAGTTTAAAGAATGTAATTTGCTAGAAATCCCTATATTACTAATAGGGAGTTTGTTTTTGCTTAGGTGTCGTCATGAGGTTAATTTGAATGAGGTGTCACATTCTTATTAAATGCATATATATGTTAATAATCTATGTGTCATTTTCCTATTGATTTATAATTAATATATGACATCTATGTGACATTTTAATATAGGAATTAATTAAAAAATATATTTCTAAGGAGGTTTGAACCTTAGACCTCTTGCACAATATGTATATTTTTAATAAATAAGTTAATATATAAATCTTTAAATATTTTAAATATCTATTTTATATCTAAAAAGTGTTATCATATGATAATTTTTAAACATAAAATTATATTTAACTTAAGCCTATAAATGTATATAAGAAAAATTGTGGTTGTATCAACTTTTATAAAAAAAAACTAATATAATAATAGTATAATATTTGAAACAAATCTTATTGTAAATTCTTTCACATAATTATAATAATTATAATCCCTAACATGAATTGTCATACAATTAATATTACCATTATTTAAATTTAATATTATAATTATAATTTTTTATACATATAAATTATTTTAATATATATATTATTATTTGAAAATATTATATATAATATATTATATTGTAAAGTTTATTTAACGAAAATACCGCGTAATACGCGGGAGCTCATCTAGTAGTATAGTAATTAAAGGATATTATTACACGAGAGAGAGTGGGCCAGCCGGTCAGAGAGATACGACATTTCAACAATCGGGCGGTTCAAATCGACCCATCTGATTTCTCAGAGTCTGTTGGAGGCGCACCATCAAGGAAGCACATCGTACAACCAGGCAACAGTTATGCTTGACAGGGGTGCATGCACCGCCAGTCAAAACGCGTAGAATATACACTACATCTCCACCACTTCCCAAACACACCTCAAAGGGCAATTTTGGTATTCAGTCCTCTCAGCAAATCTCTTTTTCCATATTTCATCCTTCGCTGAAGCCGTTGATGGGAGGGCTATTATTGTCCTTTTCTTTGAGTCTCCACTTGTAGATCTTGGAACCCGATGACTATATAAGGATCTACCCGCTTTGTCCGATTAAGTATGTGTTCTTTCATGCACACATTTCACTTAACAAATCCTTCTCTCTTTCTTTAGTGACAAATCGAGCGATCCGGAGGTAAATGTTTTCTTTCTTATATGAAAGTTTGATTGCTTTTGTGTTAGCGGAGGTGGATTTGTGTGCGTGATCTTGCATGTTGCAATATCTGCGCGGGTACATGTAAATCATTTAATTTGGGGTTTGCTTGATTGGAATTGGAGCAATCAACAATTTACGTGATTGCGGTGTTTTTGCATTTTAGCTGTTTGATCTCGTGTTTGATATGTGATTCTGATTCTCATGTTAATGGATCTAGCTGAGTCTGCGGATGATATATGATTTAGCTAAAATGTCAAAGAATATTTTTTTTAGCTCATTATATATAATGTTTTACCGTGATAGAGTCGATCAAGGCACCGAACAATCTCTTGTCAAATTGAACTATTATGTTTGAAAACATATTTTTGTTCTTATGGTGCTTTGTTACACAGCACATCTGATCTCTATAATACTCAACCTTCGGGCGCATTTTAGAGCCTGTTAGTAATATGAGTCTAAGGGCCCGTTTAATTTGAGGATAACCCGGGATAAGAAATCATTTTAAGCACAAAATGATTTTTTATCCCGGATTATCCCTGGATAACCCTCAAAGTAAACGGGCTCTAATTGGATAATAGTTTGAAAATCATCATGTTTCATCATCTGTTTTTGCAACAATGACATGTTCATGAATAGTGGACCATGCAATTATAAATTGAATAATCATTTCTTGGTCAATGGACGATTTCCTTTATGGATGGACATATACGACCTCATTTTTTTTGGCATTCTGCCTCTTATTACAATCTGAGATTAACGAGCATTTATTTATTTATTTATTTATATTTGCAGGGTACTAAAATAAGGGGAAAATGGTGAAGATTTGCTGTATTGGAGCAGGGTATGTGGGAGGGCCTACTATGGCCGTGATTGCACTTAAGTGCCCTAAAATTGAAGTGGCTGTTGTTGACATTTCTGTTCCTCGTATCAGTGCGTGGAACAGTGAGCAGCTTCCCATCTACGAGCCAGGGCTTGATGATGTGGTAAAGCAGTGCCGAGGCAAGAACCTATTCTTCAGCACAGATGTGGAGAAACATGTCTTTGAGGCAGACATTATCTTTGTCTCCGTCAACACTCCTACTAAGACTCGGGGTCTTGGAGCTGGCAAAGCTGCTGATCTGACGTATTGGGAGAGTGCAGCCCGTATGATCGCTGATGTGGCCAAGTCCGATAAGATTGTGGTGGAGAAATCTACTGTTCCTGTGAAAACTGCTGAGGCTATTGAGAAAATCTTGACTCACAACAGCAAGGGAATAAACTACCAGATTCTATCCAACCCGGAATTCCTTGCAGAGGGAACTGCAATTAAAGATCTTTTCAACCCGGACAGGGTTCTGATTGGAGGCAGGGAAACCCCAGAGGGGCTTAAAGCTGTGCAATCGTTGAAAGCTGTTTACGCCCATTGGGTCCCCGAAGATCGCATCATTACTACTAATTTATGGTCGGCTGAGCTCTCAAAGCTTGCTGCTAATGCATTCTTGGCACAGAGAATCTCGTCAGTGAACGCCATGTCTGCTCTTTGCGAGGCGACAGGTGCAAATGTTAGCGAAGTGTCTTATGCAGTTGGTAAGGACTCAAGAATTGGGCCCAAGTTCCTGAACGCCAGTGTTGGTTTCGGTGGGTCGTGCTTCCAGAAGGATATCCTCAACTTGGTGTACATTTGTGAGTGCAATGGTCTTCCTGAGGTTGCTGAATACTGGAAACAGGTGATTAAGATCAACGACTATCAGAAGAACCGTTTTGTAAACCGTGTTGTTTCATCCATGTTCAACACAGTGGCTAACAAAAAGGTGGCCATCTTGGGTTTTGCCTTCAAGAAAGATACAGGGGATACCCGTGAGACCCCTGCAATAGACGTGTGCCAGGGACTTCTAGGTGACAAGGCCCAGCTCAGCATCTACGATCCTCAGGTTACGGAGGACCAAATTCAAAGGGATCTTTCGATGAACAAATTCGATTGGGATCACCCCCTTCATCTCCAGCCACTCAGCCCCTCAACCAAGAAGAAAGTTCACTGCGTATGGGATGCCTATGAGGCCACTAAGGAAGCACATGCTGTCTGCATTCTTACAGAGTGGGAGGAGTTTAGGACGCTCGATTTCAAGAAGATTTACGACAACATGCAGAAACCAGCCTTTCTTTTCGATGGAAGGAATGTTGTGGATGCCAATAAGCTCCGCGAAATTGGGTTTATTGTTTACTCCATCGGGAAGCCACTCGATGCCTGGCTCAAGGACATGCCTGCTTTTGTCTGAATGCATTACATTATGATCAACACAGCCTTGTAAGTGGAGCAAACAGCCGACAACTAAACTTCTATTCTTTTACTCTTTATATATATACACACTTTATTTTTTGTTTCACTTATATATCTAGGATAAGTTTCTGAAATTTTCAAGCATGATCTTCCTAGTTTGAAGAATCGTCGAGTGTTTTTATTTTTGTTTTATTTAGAAGCTTTATATGTTCCTTTTGCATTTTATGTTAATGACATTACTTCTCTTCATAAGAGGATTTAAATCTGTTTTTTCTGTTATTAACCCCTGCCTCTTGGCTTCATCATTTTCTTAGTTTAGACGTTAGGGCTTCAATACATTATATTGAACGGGATAGTTAGTTTTATATGTTTGTGCTTCAAAAAAGGACATTTGGCTTCCATATTAGGCCTTAATATTATTAATTTTAAAGTTTGAATAATGTTCCAAATTTCCAATTAGAAATTAGCATATCCCTGGTTAAACGTATTCGTTTCTTTCAAATCCACATAAGCATAGTGATTAGAGATTTAAGGACATGGTTCTATCTTTTGTTTTTTCATTCATTCAAGTATGAAAGGACGTCTCTTAGCTATAATCCTATTTTTGGGACATAAATGGAACAAATTGAAAGCTTTTCTTCCTTTGATGACATAGCAACCTTTATATAACATTTGTGAACTTTTCGCAGAAACTTTAAATTGAACTCAAGTAATACCAATTATATAAGAAGTGTCATGTGTTAGTGGTTTTCAGAATAAATGACCCATAAATCAAACTTTTTTTTTTTTTTTTAAAGTAAATTTATGCAAAACTTAATTCACATGATACCCATTCGTTATATTTATATATATGGTTTTCTTTTATAAGGCGCTATCTGCACGCCAGAAAGGGGGTAAATTAGTTGGGATATGGAAGTTGTACCATTGTGGCGGTGGATTCATTAACATAATTTTATATGCCTACAGTATCATTTTCCCCCTTAACGAAGAGTCGTATTTTTTATATTTTCCTTTCCCTTTTCAAAACCCAAACCTTAGCTTTGGTATCACGTGATCAATTTGAATACTCCACTTTAATTTGATATTATATTTGGTAGTATTATTTTGTAATAACTAATTTCACAATTTGGTTCGTAAGATTTGGAATAATAAAAAAAATAATCTCGATGAGTATAATATGCATGGTTTACGTGACATTAAGTTCCGAATGGACACGGGATTCAGGATAAATAATGGTTTATTTTGTTTTGAGGGGAGGGGGTGTGATAATTATTCATTAGATAAAAAAAAAATTAAAATACGTTTTCAAATTTGAAAAAAATAACTGATCAAACAAGTATAAAAATTGTAATTTATCAATATAAACTTATTATCTAATTTGAAAAATAACAATCTAAACAATTTAATTATAATTAATTCTATCATCAGTTAATAAGTTATTAATTTAGCACACTAGTCCTAAATAAACATTCTGTATATAAATGTAATTTTACATATTGCAATATACTGACATGTAACATGAAACACATGTAAAATACTAAACAGGTTAAACCGTAACTTAAAAATTAATATTGAGGATACCGCTTTCAAAAAAAATTATTGAGGATACCCAGATCTTTTGCTCACTTGATTTCGTCTAGTGTCAAATTCTTCAAAAAAATAAAAATTTCATATATAATTATAATGATTATTATCTTTTGAGATATTGAATTATATAAAGATATAAATATTTTCTATATACCTTGTCTATGAAATCTTTTTTTTGGGGAATGGATTGTTTGATCAATGATTTGGTAGGATACATAATTGTTAATAAAAATTTCTTGCTTAAATTAAGTAATGAATCGTTAATTGAATGTAAATAATTATCGTATAAAGTTTATATATCTACTTTCCAAAATCAAAACATAATTTGTAGTTTCTCCACTAATTAATTCAATATGTTGTATGAAGTTTACATCTGCATAATATTGATTCCAAAATGTTGTGGAACTCATTAAATACATTTTCCACGTTTAAATAAATATTTCTTTGTTTAAAAAAAAGTGATTTCTTTAATAACTAGTGTAATTTTCACCGTTTGAAAAAAAAAAAAAATTACCACGAACACCCGCGTAGTACGTAAGAGTCATTTACTATCCAATTATTTGAATTTGAATTCTGATGCTTAAACAAATAGTGATAAAAGGTGATAAGTAGCAAGCAATATCTCGTATTCCATCTTGATATTTTTGTATTTTAGTATTATTATTTGGCACATGCATGAAATCTAACAGAATAAAAATATGTAATGTATAATAAGTTACCATAACTCAAGTATAAAATATGAAAAATAAAAGTTCGAAGATTCAAGAAAATAAGAGAAGTAAATAAAATCACTATAAAATTGTCAATGAAATTGAAACCATTTTGCGGTGCAATGATAATATTTTTAGATGAAGATATATATCTTTTAAAATATTATTATATCTGTTTCGCAATAAGAATGTTTTTCAAGTTTAAATTGTATTTGTTTTTAAAAAAAAAAAAGTTTAAATTGTATTTTAATTATTTGTCGTTTAACTATTTCGTCACATTTTTTCTCAATACCCCACCTAAAATATCTCTTAATTGTTTTTAATTAAAGATTTTTTTTTTCATTTCATACTTTGTTTTATTTAACCATCTCTATTCTCTCGTATCATTCAGTATGCCATCAATTATTATTTTCTTTAACAATAATTGATGGGTAAAAATATTTAAATTTATATTTCTTAATCATATTATAAATTTTTAAAACGACGCTTACTATAAAATAGAGGTATTAAATTTAGTGTTATTTTTCACATAAAGAGAAGAGTCATTTATTATAAAAGTATTTACCTATATGATATTATGCTTTACGACAAGGAATTGTCAATCTCACGAGACACCACTTTAAATTAGGGTGGTATACAAATCAAATCGAATACCACTGTTTTGAATTTGTATTCGTTAAATTTTTTGAATATCGAATTCGAATATTTTTCGAATAGTAAATGTGATTTATATTCGATTTGAAATTGATATCGAATTTTTCGGAACTATTCGAATACTCGAATCGAATATTCGAATCGATTTATTTTCAAACATGTTGTAAACAATATTTTTTTTTAGTATTTAATTCAAAATTAATTTCGTTGTATTAATACACAATGCAAGTCACAAATTCAAAAGTTGCATAATCAAATACAAAATAAAAAAAAATTAATTATCAAATTACATAACAAGAATTCAATCTTCCATCGATTTTGCGAATCAAATTCAAGTTGTTTGCAACATGACATGAATATGTTCTTCTTGCTCCTAAATAAAATAAAAAATAATTAAAATCGGTTTATTAAAGAAAAATATCATATATTTCAAATGAATTAAAAAAAATTAAAAAAACTTACATATGTCATAATACGTTCCTTGATCCCATGAAGTCGGCGAACTCAATCTGCTCCACAAATCAAAACTTCTATCATGTCAGAGGTTAACCTTGACCGGTAAGTATCTAATACTCGAGTTCCTTCATATTAGCGTGAAGAAAGAGAGGAATAAAAGCGGGGATGAGAAGAGAGAAAATTAGGGTATCCTAGATGAGAGACTAAAATGATATTTTTTGAATTGTGCATTTATTAAAAATGGTGATGTTTTCAATTGAGTGGTGTGTATCAAAATATGTGGTGCAGATAACCGGAGCCTTAATATATTTACATAATACTAGTATAATTTTTTTTATATATATTATGCTATAATAAAAATAATATATATTTAAATATAGAATCGAATATTATAATTTTGTATTTGTATTTTATTAATAATCGAATCAAATCGAATATTTGTAATTGAATTCGAATAAAATTTTTCGAATATGAATATCAAATTTCGGGCATGAATATAGAATCGAACAAAAAATATTTAATTCGTATACAACCCTACTTTAAATTCGACTTGTTTAGGGGAAAAAAAGGAAAAAAAATGTAAGTGGTACAAACGGCCTTTGCTAAGGGAGTGATTTAATCTTATATCATAGATTACCGTGTTAATACTCTAAAAATAGATTAAAAAAATTCCAGAAATTTAAAAAATATCTAAATAAAATCAGATTGAATAATAGACACCTTATTAATTATTTACCTGAACAACAATATAGTGTTACAGGTCTTATATTATTTTATATATTACCATAATATTATATTGGCAAATGCATAAACAAGCAAAATTTACTTATAATTCGACGCGATACAACTTTAAAAAATTTCACCACAATTTTTTTTACACGGTAAAAGTTATCATATACAATTTTTGAAAAAATTAAAATTTAAAATATCAAATATTTAATTAAGATTATCAAGAATTTATGATAGTGATATCATATTATTTTTCAAAAGTATCAACAACAATTAATTTTTTTACAATTTAAATTATTTATATTTAATATAAAAAATACAGTATTATAATTTTTAAATTTAAAGTATAAATATAAAAAAATATTTAAAGTATTAAATATTTAAACAAAAGTATAAAATAATTGATGAAATTGAAAAGTGATGCATATTAACTTTTTACCGTGCGATTCACGTAATACTTTAGCTTGACCTCTTTTTTTTTTTTTTTTGAAAAGTTTAGCTCGACCTCTTAATGCCCGCTCATTGCCCAATTCAGAATTTAGTGGTCACCCTTATTATCAATTTGTACAAATATTCAGTTCACAAAATGAGGCAATTTTTCCTTTGAATTGTTCTACAGACAAAATATCGAAGTGGCCAAGTTGATTTTAAAAATTCAAATAGAGTCAACACACACATATGATTTAATTTATATAAATCGAGTTTATTTTGTGTGAAACAGTTTTATCGTAAAACTGATTTGTTAATATTTACAATTAATACTCTCTAATAAAGTAATTAATAGTACATTTTAGTTATATATTTTAATAAAATAATTAATATATTCATTTAGAATTTGCCAAATAATATACATACACTCACCATGATTTTGTGATTTAGAAAGATTTATATAATAATAACTAGAAATAAAGAAATTTGGTTTCAGAATTCCACTTTCCAGCGAGTGCACAGAATTCATGTACTCGTGAAAGTAGGGAATAGTGCTCGTGCCATGTCTTTGCTTCCATGCAAGGCTTTCTTCTACTCAATTCAATATTAGGTATCAAGATTCAAGATTTTTCATGTCTTGAGGCATGTATGTTTCGCTGCCAAACAGCCCACTAAGTAACCACTCTCTTCACTTGAGATGATGGATTTTGGCAACTTAAAAATTGAAGAGAGAGTAATTACGCTATTCCATCATGAGGGTTTCTTTTTGATTCTCTTTCTCTCACAGATCTTGTATTTTTGCTCACAATTTATTAGGGGTTTTCTCTCTCCTCCCTTCTGATTTTGCTTTCCCTGTTAACGTAGCAGCTTCTCCAGAAAGCTCGACTTTGCTGATCTGAATTTCAAGTAATCTCCCTGTTTGATTGAATAATTTGAATTCTCGTATCTTTTCTTTCAATGTGATGCTCAAATTCAGCAGAATTGGGCTATAATCGAAGTTTCTTAAATTTTCTCATATGGGTTATGCTTGTTGATTAATTTCTTGGATCAATCATAGGGAAATTTCTGGCAATGGGAGAAATTCAAGAACATAGGTATATTTGCAAGATATGCAGCAAAATCTGCGTAAGCGGGAAGTCATTGGGAGGTCATATGAGGATTCATCTGGCCCTGATTTCAGCTTCTAAAAAAGCAGCAAAAGAGAAAGCTGAGATCAAAATCGACGATGAACAATTCACCTCTGCTTTTCCGAGTGAAGAGAAGATCAAGGATAGCGATAGCAACACAGATGTGGATCAGAATATCAACTATCAACTGCGGGAGAATCCGAAGAAATCTTGGAGGGTTTCTGATCCCAAACACGGCCTTACGAAAAAATGGAGTTCTTGTGTAGATTGTGGTAAAGGGTTTCCCTCATTGAGAGCTCTTTCAGGACACATGAGGTGCCACTCAATCAAGAACAAGGAGATGCATCACTGTGAGAAATGTGGGAGAGGGTTCAATTCGATTAGGGCCATGTTTGGTCACATGAAAAGTCACTCCAAGAAATCAAGAATGCGTAATGACTCTACTGAGAGCTTATCTGATTTGGAAAATTTATGTCCTGTTCGAAGGAAAAGATCGAGGATCGGGTACAAGAGTACCCCCAATGAATCTGATTCAGAAGAGCTTGGGAAGGCCGAGGAGGCTGCAACGTGCTTGATCATGCTTTCCAGGGGTGTCAGGGATTTCGTAAAGTGTGAAACAGAGTCCTCTGATGATGATTATGTGTACTTGGGAGCTGAATCATCTTGCAGAAAGACTGTGTGTTGCTCATCTGCCTATTCAAAAGCATTTACTGAAAAGAATGAATCTGAGTTTGATGATCTTGAGTCTGAGAATGTTGGTACTCAAGTTTGTGATGATGATGAGATGCTTAGTGTTGAAAATGAAACGAAGGTTGATTTTGATGATTTGGGGGCTTCTGATTGTACCAAATCTGCAGAATTTGAACCAAACCATGGGAAGAAAGAAATATGTGGTGTTCATGAGGCTAATGTAGAAAGTACGAGCGATGGGGGCGTGAGCTTGGAGTCGAGCAAAAGCAAGGAATACGAATGCCTTGTATGCTTCAAGGTCTTTTCGTCGGGTCAAGCTTTGGGGGGTCACAAGAGGGCTCATTTCAATGGACTGATTGAAAGCAAGAAGAAAGAATCCACGATTATGAATCAAGAAGTTGGTGAAATCCAAAACGCATTGGATCTTAACTTTCCTGCAGCTGTTGAAGAAGGAACAGAAAACGACCTTGGATTCCATCCATGGCGGATTGATAGATGCCATGAGGCTGAGGCGCTCGTGTTCTCTAACTGAAAGCTCTACTTAAGTTCGATTAGATTTGACGCCTTTTTTAGGTAAATCATCACTGAGGTTTCTTTCTAGTAGAGGCACATACTTGCAATGCTGCAAGTTGAATTCACATTTTGATATTCTGTTTTTGGTTAGTTGTCTATACATTCTTGTTCAATTTGGATGCAACGAAACTGGTTTTAATCACTTTTTAGCTTTTGGATTTTCATTCTCTGATGCCATGTTTTGATGCTAATTACTTGAGCTTATGATCCAAAGTGCTTTTGAGTGTTTGAAGTGGTTAAAAGTGCTTCATTTGTTGAGTTGGAAGGGACCATGTTTGATGTCACTCTAAGCAATATTAAATTAGATAGTTATATATGCATTAGTCACCCTACCATATAACATTATAACATCTCCCTTTCCTTGTAGTTGGATCTTTACACCCCCCCCCCCCCTTTTAAATATGTAAATAAAGAAAGTGTAGTTGGCATATAATCAAGAACAAATATATGTGTTGCAGTTCTGGCATGGTATTGGGGTATCTCTTTTTAGCTTTTGTGTTCACTGAAAAAGTACTTAGAACCTTCTTTCTCTTAAGCATTTGACTCAATCATATTATGAATATTACGTGCGTATTGAAATATGCTATGAAACAAGATTTTAAATGTATTGAAATATGAGATGAAACAAGACTTGAAATAAATAAAAGAATATGGATGCTTTTTGAGATGTATTCTCCTTCTATGCATTGATGAAAATTGACTTCTCAGAATAAATAATTGGCAATTTTCGAAACTACCAAAAATGATAAAATTGAATTTAGGTCTATGTGTCTGATGTAATCTTGTTTCTAACTAGAGACTATTGTTGGTTCGAATTTCTAAACATTCTTTTGTCATCCAGATTGACTGAATTTCAACATTCTTAATATATCTGTTTTGTTTACAAAAAAAAAAATTATTTATTTCCTTTCAAAAAAAATATTTATTTCGTTTTAGGAATTGCGTGGGGAGTATATTATATTCCGTTAATACTCCTAAAAAAAAACCATTAATAGACCAAATGAAACGTGCTGTGTAATATACACATAAATTAAGAACCTGATTGAAGAAGCAAAAGAACTACAAGTTTAATGATCCACCATTTATGTTTAGATTGAAGGGAAAAATTGAATCTTAAATATACATGATTTAAAATATAAATTCAATAAAAATAGTTGATATTATTCAAATATACACATAAGTTGAATGGTGCATCGGGTAAACAATACACATTACTCTTTTTCGATCTATGCATGTCACTTTTTTCTTTTCATTTTTTTTTTCAAGGATCATGCTAATTTTTCGTATATTGTTTCAATTGTATCGAACAAGTCAAATGAGACATGAATCTTGACATCTTATAATAAGAAAAAAAACCTTTCTTTGTTTTTTCCACATATATATTTCTTATAAATTATAACAACTAACGATAATATGATAAAATTGCATTTTTTTTATTTTTAAATTCTTTTCAAAATTATCTACTCTCATTCATTTTACTTTTAAAAATTGATCTCAACTATTCAATTCATTATATTCTCTTTTTAAATTTCTTTTGCCTTTATTCATTTTATTCTCATTTAAAATCCTAATTTTCTTCTATTGTACTTTATTTTTTTTTAAATTTCTTAATTTCTAATTTTTTTCAGATTATTAAATTAATTGATGAAGATTCATTAATTTATAGCCAGTTTACCTAATTTTTTTTAATTTTTTTTATCTACATCAAATTTCATATTTAATTATTAACTATTTCAATTTTTTAAAAGTTTCAGATTATATAGCGAGATTTATGCCGTTATTGATGAAGGTTCATTTATTAATTGAGCAGTTAATTTCTTCCACTATATTATATTCATTTTATGAAAACCTTGATAGTAAGTGTCAAATCTTCTCTAATCCACTGAGCAAAGAATACATAGTGAAGTTCTCTCTCTTATATGTTTGTCACTTGTGCACACTCCTCGATTTACTACCGTCTGACTAAAGGGCCTCTTGTACAAGTGGAGAGTTTACACCTTCGGGTATTTCTCCTTAACAAAAAAAAAAAAAAAAAAAAAAAGACATAGTGAAGAGGCTTTAATAATGCCTTTTTGTACTAACTTGTCGTTCACAAGTAGATAACCTTGATAAAATTTTTAAGGGGATGGTAGGTTTGATTAAAGGAATCGAAATGACAATGAATTTGAAAATAGTGAAAAATGGTACTCCTATTTTAGTTATTGTTGAGTTGTTTGATTTATATATAGATATGAGTCGTATATGACTATCATTACCATAAAAAGTGTTTGATTTTAATAAAAAATATTGATAATTAAAATTATTATCAACTCTTTTTTAATATTAAAAAAAATATATTATATAATAATCATGCTTAGCATATTATAAATGATATTAATAAATAATTTAGAAGGCAAAATAAATTTTTAAAAAATTATATATGAAATTTTAGAAAAGAGTGATTTTCATTTCTCCTAAAACTCATTTTTAAGATATCAAACATTCAATTCTCCTCAACTAAACATTACACTCTCCTTGTTATTCATTAAAATAAAAAATGACAGTATTAAGAAATGATAATAAATATACTCATTATGGATCGTTTAAGGTGATAAATAAGGTTATAGGAATAACTATTATTATTACAGATGTTTGGTTTAATTCATTTTTTTTTTTAACACAAGAAGTTGCTATAAAAAATATTATTTATAAACCAATAAAACTTCATTATAATATAATAATAAATAAAGACTAAGATTAAAAAAATTAAAAAATTATACTCCCTAAAACGTAAAAATAAATTTATAATTTTGATTCCATAAATTTTTTAGAAAAATCATTATTGATGTGACTAACCTGCAATCACATCCACCCTCATCCATTCCAACTTTTTATCTTTCAAACCCCTTCCAAACACACCCCTAATTTAATTCTTGTAACTGACATAACATAATCTCACAAAGGAAATTGCATAAATTTTAATAGCAATTTGTAAAATAAAATTTATGCAATTTTCTTTGTGAGTTGGAAATGTAGGATTATGATATTGATAAATCTATCCTATATGTAAATCGGGCCTATATGTACTATGTAGGATTAGTCTGTTAAATACATCGATTAGAGAGAGAGAGAGAGTCTACCAATAGCGATTCCTCCAAATTTCTTGAGCTTCTATTTCAATGATGCTGTGAAACATTTTTCAGGAACATGGAGTACGCCCAATGGGTTGAAATGCAGCAAAACCCTAACCCTAATTCTAACTTGTCTACCGTTCCTGCTGCCAATCACTCTCACAACCTTGTTTCCAATCCTTACCAACAGCCCGCCTTTGATCCCCATAACGCATTGTTTCTGCCTCAGCCGCAGCCGCCGGGAGTGGACCCTCCGTATGTGCCTCCGCAGTATGTGCCGCCGCCGGCAACCGTGAATTACGCGCAGCAGTCAATTGGTTTTGAGCCACAGCAGAGTTTTGATGCTGCTGCTGCTGCTGTTGCTGCTGCTGCTTATTATTATCCGGACCCAAACGTGAATTGGGCGGCTGCTTATTCGCAAACTGGGGCAGTTAATTATGCCGCTGTAAGGTTTTTTATTTGCCTGGAAAAGAGTTTCAGTTTTTTGCTCTATGAATTGGGAAATGTGTTTGTTACTCTTCGATGTTAATGCGCTATTTTTCTTTTTATAGCTCGCGAAAGTTGTGTGCTGTGAGAATTTGGTGATTCTATTGAATGTTCGTTTATATATGAGTTGTTAATTTTTATGAATTTAAGAAAGATAATATGGGACTTAAGGTAGTCTTACTTTTGCCTGATATTGAAAGTTCTGCTGAATATTCCACGATTATTCAGGTTGTAGACTGTGAAATTATTGGTGTATGAGGCCTTGAAAATCTGGATTTAATATCTGATATACTGTTTGATGTGTTCTTACTAGCTGTTAGCATTTGATAAATGATGACATGGAATGGAACCTGAGTTGCTTAGAAGCAACTTCAAGTGGATGGCTCTAACTGTCCGCTGTTAAATCAATGACATCTGAGGTCTTGAAATATTGGATTTAGAACTTTGATTTATTTTGCTTGTTACATTTGTCTATATTCTTAACGATCTTGTTTTGATGCACTTTTCATTTTGCTAGTTGGTAGTCAGTAGGCCTGTTTACATGACAAAGCAGATAAAATTTCTTTTTGAATGAACACGGAAGAGATCACTGTTTTTTTGGTAGTGTCACTGATATGAGATATTTTCATCTTTTTTTTTGCCATCAATTTAAAAGGATGGCTGGAAGAGTGGAGATAAAGATGACCCTGATCTTGTATGTCTTGCCCTAGACCCTGATTTTCCTACTCTACCTCCCGGTTTAAATATGTCCATATCCAAAACTGAGAATATGTAGGAAATGCAGATATTTATATGTGCTGCCCTTTGAAATAGGTGTGTGAGAGAACTAGATAAATATATAAGTTATGATGCGTCTGTGGTATATCATGTTGAAAACTTATGTTGGATATTAGCTGGCATAATTATTAGAGGTGTTCCAAGGCATGAGGCACAGAAGATACTGCCTCTGCAGTCATTATTAGGATGATCTTAAGTGCCTTACAATTTTGTGGAGCTGAAGTGGTAAGATCACTTTTTTAGTTGATTGGCTTTTTAAGCACTTAATGTTTTAGTCTGTTGGGTGTTTAATGCTCAAATTCGCTGTCTTATATTAAATCAAATAAAAAGTAATTTGCTCCCGTTGTAGCCTCAGGGTATAAGTACACCTAATCTTACAAACCAGCTGCAAAAAAGTCACACTGGGAAAAAAGGTCCTAAGAAGATAAAGATTGTGCAATCTGCTTGGTGTGAGGTCTGCAAGGTTGATTGCAACAGCAGGGGTGTCCTTGATCAACATAAATTAGGAAAGAAGCACCTGAAAAATCTTGAAAAATTGAAAGCAAAACTTGCACCCGCCCCTGCTCTCACCATTACAGCTACTACCCCTGCAGTTATAATTGACCACCCAGTCATTGTTGCTGCCCCCCCTGCTGCTGTAGCTGCATCCACATCTTTACCAAACTCTGCCATAGCTGTAGTGCCTGCAGATAAGCCAATCATTGGGCCCGAAGAGAATCCAGAGAAGTCCAATGGTCAAAAATCTCGAAAGAGGTCAGCTGCCCGTTTGGAGAATTTGGAAACAAAGAAAAGTAGAGTTCTGGCAGGAGGAGCAGATGCTGGATCCGTGCGTGCATGCGCCATATGTAATGTGGTGTGCAACAGCTCCACAGTATTCAATTATCACCTTGCTGGAAAAATACATGCGACGATGGTCAAGAAACACGCGTTGAAGGCTGGAGCTGCTGTTGTTCCCATGTGAAATAGGTACTTGTTTTTTTGGATCAAATTGTACTTCATGATCCCTGGTTTTTTGGATCAAATTGTACTTCATGATCCCTGGTTTTTGGATCTTTACCTTTGTTTAAAGTTGGAAGAAACTTTTGCTACATGCTCTGTGGCCTGTGCAGCAGGCTAAATAGGTTTCCAATTTCATCCTCACGTTAATTCACGATACATAATAATAATATGCGTGACTTTTTATTAAACTTGCACAAGAGAATGAATCTAATTTTATGATGTTCTCTCTCTCTCTCTGGCATTAGGAAAAATCAGACCCAGAAGCAACCCATTGAAGATGAGTCTGATGCAGCAGAACGAGGAGGTGACAATTTTCTGGAAGAGACTCACTCACACATCAACCATTCCACAAGACTTGTAAGCTTGTTTCACTAAATTCTTATTGATTCATGAACTGTAACATAGAAAGGCTTGAGAAAGTAACTGAAGCAGTACGATACATATACTGCCATGTATCATTGTTCCTATTATACATAGAATAACATTCTCTCTTGCTTTGTTCTTTCTGTAACATACATGTTTCGAATGAAATTATCGAAGCTGTCTCCAGTTGACCTCTAATTTATTTGCAAAGGCTCAATGTTCCATATGTCCTTTGCATATTCATGAATTGTCCTGTCGCTGCTGAACTTGTACGAGCCTGCTGTATTCAATATCGACATCTTTGTCCATCTCTGCCAAAATATAAAATATATGTGAATGTCTGGAAGAAGCGGACCTAGAGATGACACGATTGGCTACACTGCTTACCTTTTGATTCCGATAAGCATCATCAACCTTCTCTTGGCATTCAATGTAACTAGGGAAGTCCTTTCCAACGAGAAAGTAGTCGCCCTGACCGAATCCTTCATTGCCTTCCAAGGCTCCCAGTAGTTCATCGTACTTGTTCCCCCCAAAAGCACCACTTCTCACAAATTCTTTCACTTCCTCAAACCGGTCATCTGCCACAAACTGCAATGCAATACCGAAAACATTTGCTGTCATAATTTTTTAAATTTGATGAACACATGATAAAATGCTATAGACCATAATTTCAGTTATAAATAATGATTGTCATAATTTTTTAAATTTGATGGACACATGATTAAGCTATAGACCATAATTTCAGTTTTGAATAATGAAATGTCGATCTTAGACCGAGAATAAAGGATAAAGTTGCATATATGTACCTTGCCTGCAGCTCTTTCTTTTCTAAGTTGGGCTATCTCATGAGCTCGAGCACCAAAAAGGAAAAAGTTGTCCTCTCCTACTTCCTCCCTAATTTCCACATTGGCACCATCCAAGGTCCCAATCAAGATGCAACCATTCATCGCGAACTTCATGTTACTGGTTCCGCTTGCTTCCATTCCAGCAGTACTGGGGATCAAATTTATGAAAGCTTATTTCTTGCTTGGTAAGTGAAATATATAATGCATATTTAGAGATGAAAAAAATGATATAGATCAATCAAAGTGGGCTGTATTGTAAACAGAAAAGCATAGATACAATTTGTTTTCTATGTGCAAAAATTTTACTTGTTATAAAACAAAAAACAATACTCTTTTTATAAGGAGATTTATTTTGTGTTCCAAACTAATGAGATTCATCCTTTCCATCCAAGTTGAAAACTATTGATTTGCAGACCATTTATTAATCAAGCAAAATTACCATGGAATTGGTTCAGGATTAATTTTAGTAGTATGGGCTTTCATTACCTGATATGTTGTGAAAGCTCACTTGCAGGAATTAACAACTCGGCAACACTGACATTGTAATCTGGAACAAACACAACCTACAGAGAGATTAAATGAATCAGGACTAGGAAAAAAATTGTAACCCCCCTACTTCCAGACAGCATATATCGAGCAATGCCACAAAAGATTTGGATGAAGAAAAGCTCAGTGTCTTTGCAAGACGAGCATGAACAACCCAGAGAGAGTTACTCGACTTTATATTAAAAAGATATTTCATACCTTTAACAAGTCACCAATATCTGGATCATGATTTATGGTAGTCCCAACATCTGTGATAAATTTTACGATTCTCTTGGCTTGCACGTATGTGGAAAATGCTTTTCCTCCAAATATGCAAACCCGAGGAACACACTTTGCTTCCCTTTCAGCTGCAGTCATTTCTTTCATTTTCTTATAGCGATGAACAATTCCCAAAATGTTTAATAGCTGCCTCTTATATTCATGAATACGTTTTATCTGAAAATGGGTGTCAATGAACAGCATTATGTCTTCGGAGGATAAATAGTTGGAACTAGGACAGTCTACTTAAAATATGATAAATAATCAGAATATAGGCTTAATGCCTAATGATCTGATCAATATAAAGTTAAAATAAAGGGGGAATTTGACCTGGATGTCAAACATTGCGTCAGGGTTTACGGAATAGCCAGTTTTTTGTTTGAGGAACGATGCAACCTTTATTTTGTTGCTTCTTTTGGCAGCCCTCCACTCAACATGAAGATCCTCACTATCTGCAAACTGTTTGGTTATTTCACCCAATCTAGTTAGAATGCATCCCACAGATTAAGAAAAAGCAGAAATTCATATGAAGAAAAACATGTTGTCAACAGGATTCAGAAACAACAATAATGGGCTAAAGTTGATGAATATCAATCAGCATGGATAATATACTTAGAAGACTCCTGGAGTACCTTCCGCAATTCTGCCAATTTCTTGGTTTTCAGAACCCAGTCGTTAGTGCCTATCCACTTAGTTATTACAGCGCTTAGATCTGGATTGCAGAAATGGATCCATCTTCTGGGTGTTACCCCATTTGTTTTATTTTGAAACTTCTCAGGCCACAACTGCAAAAGATTAAAAGCTTAACGTTACGATGAACTTCTTGCTTGCAAAGAAACAAATCAAAGTCGATTAGAGACATTTACCTGAAAAAAATCATTAAAGACTTCTTCCTTAACTATTTCACTGTGGATCTCAGCAACCCCATTCACAGCATGACCACCTACAACACAAAGGTTAGCCATCCGGACCATTTTTGGAGGTACAGGAACTGGTTCCAGATTTACAGCTTTATTCTTCTCCTGTGTTTCCTCCACTGCAGGTTCATCTTTATCAGCAATTGTGGCTTCATCACAAGCTACAACCTCAACACCAGTCTCTACCATTGGGCTTCCTTTTGGTTTGGCAAATAGTTCGGCAACAGAAGCTGGCAGGTCAAAATTTTCTAAGATTCTCATGTCTACCAATTTCTTTTCCAAAATTTCTGGATTTGATGTGCCGTATTCTGATATTATGTCTCCAATTAGCTGAAAGATGCGTACAAGGCATAGAGTAGTCAAGTATATATTAGGAGCATATGATGGCTTTTACTTTTTCTCAGCACATTCATAGTTTTCTACCTGTTCATCGATCATCTCTATGATCTCTACATGTCGTGGAAGTAGTCTTTGCATTAGATCATAACTCCATTTCTCTAGGGCCTCAGGCAGAACCGTGTGGTTGGTATACGCCACAGTTCTGCAAAGCATGTCATACGAGTTAACTTAGACTTGATATCACAAAACATTATTTCTTTTTTTCTTTTTGGTCAGGGATTTTAATAAACAAACAGATATTAAGTCGGAACATTATTAATATTCCATGTATAAAAGATTGTCCAAAAGTAGTCAAGTATGCAGATAGTAACACCAGTGTATATATGATTTACTATCTGAATGGTCATTAATGCAAATTAGCAACTATGACATACCTCTGAGTAATCTTCCAAGCTTCCTCCCAACTCACGCCCTTCAAGTCCATCAAAATTCTCATTATCTCTGGGATACACAGCGTTGGATGAGTGTCATTCATCTGAACAGCAACTTTATCAGGAAGCTCTTCCCATTTTACATTTCCACCAGATCTCCTCTCAAAACGTGACATAATGTCTTGGAGTGAAGCAGAGCATAGAGTGTATTGCTGTTTCAGTCGAAGAATCTTTCCCTCCTCTGACTCATCCCCAGGGTAAAGTATGAAACAAATCTGATGTCAGGAGGATTCCCAATATATTATTCTTGCAAAAAATGTGCCAGTAAACTATTAACATTACAATTAATTAAAAAGAAAATGAAAGACAAACAAAGAGCAGCAAAATAATGGTTTAGACCGTGCATGGACATATCAGCATCAACTAAGCTTGTCTTTTTATAAGCAATAATGTACCAGAACAAAAACCTGAAGGATGTCTATGAATAGCTTCACATTATCTTTTTTATGCTAGTAGAGCCATTACCAAGAATCGAAGAAATTGGTTTCTAATGTATACGAATGGTTTCTTTCAAAAAAAAAAAATATACGAATGGTAAAATACTATTCTTGAAAATAAGCAAGTGGTACCAGTATGCAAGTCAATTAAAAACATGAGCATAAATCAAGAATACACAGCACATTAGGAGTCAAAAATAAATCTCATGACTTAATTTATAATTTACAAATAGAAATTTAGAGAGAGCTAATGAATATATAGACATATATGTAAATCAGATTAACTTACTTTCTCTGCGTTAGCTTGGGCCTCACATGCTTTAGTGTGTTTACCCGCATTAAAAGCACATAAATCAAGTTGATCAGAAGGAACTTTAGTGGACCATAATCTAAGATTGATTGTTGCTTTGGTCTTATATCCTGGTATTGGCACATCATGAGCAACAGCAATTATATCTTCACCTCCAATCCAGCTCCTTTTCCCATCTGAAAGCGTCACAACTTTTCCATTAAATTTCACAGGATATGAGACATCATTTCTTACAATTTCCCAGGGATTGCCAACCTGAAAGCAGTAGTTTATCTTTTAGACAATGTTGTATTAAAGAGGTATTACGGAAGAAAGGAAAACACAAGAATTTCTTACTTCAAGCCAATTTTCAGCAACCTCTTCTTGGCCATCCTTTGTAATTAGCTGTTTAAATAAGCCATACTTGTATCTAAGCCCATAACCCCATGCTGGATAATTCAAAGTTGCTAAAGAGTCCAGGAAACAGGAAGCAAGCCGGCCCAAACCCCCATTTCCGAGAGCCGCATCTTGTTCCTGTAAGGACCCAAAAAATAAGTTTAAGAATACACTGATATCCTAGGAAGAATTAGGTAATAAAGAAGAAACCTGTTGCTCATCATTATTGTAAGTAAACTCCAAAAAGGAGCAACTGCTGCAGCTACAGTTTCCTCTAAAGATAATCGTTCAACATTAAACGAGTTCGGAAATATAATTTATTTGAGTATGATGAAAATTTTTGTTAATCAATACACATCATTACTAGCTGCAAGAAAGGCTGGAAATCAAAAGTCAAATTAAACAAGTTGAAGATAAATTATCCTGAGTGTTGCGATGAACTTATATTTTAAAGTAGGCATATAATCAAAAGTGAAAAGAGAGGTAATTTATTATAATAACTCCAGTGCAAGTGAAATTACCATAAGACACACTGACCTGAGAAGCTACACTTTCAAGCGTATGCCCAAGCTTTTCCAGAGCCTCAGCATATCCACCCGTGAGCTCCAAGTTACCAATTGCATTTAGCAATGCTCTACCCTGAAAAATTACATTAATTGCAAGAGCTATAAGAGTTAATATCAGATAAAATTGCCAGCTGCACATTAATATTGTAATATTGCGGTTATACTCAAGTGACCGACCTGTAAAAATTCCATAGACAAATAGTAGGCTTGCTTTACATTCATTTTTTCATGAAAATCATATGTTGCATTCCAGTTAATAATCAGTGCATCACGCACACTTTGTGCAGTGGCAAAGAAAGCCTTGGGTGGCTCAAAGTTTTCAGAAGAAAACAATGGTGTGAACTCTGCGTGGTACTTGATGCTTGAGGCAATAGATGCAGCGTCAAGAGGAGAAGGTCTCAAAATTCTCTGAACTCCTGAAATCATCACAAAACTCTATTAACAATATATACTCGAGTAGCTCGAAGTTCAACCAAAACGAGAATTAACGAGTTTCTGTTTCTGTAATCAATAAAGTTACAGATCAGCAACACTAAATAAATTGCAACGCGACTCTGTAAGCATCAGCTTAGCGAAAAATAGCAAGGGGAATTAACTAAGAGAGAACCTCACTGCAATGCCATATAACAAAAATTCAGCTAAATCAGTAGAACTCCAAATTCAATAAAAAATGAAGTGAAATATCACCTTCGTCAGTGATCGGATCGCACACTCTCTGCTTCGGCTCACCGGTGACGCACCTTATGCAGAATGACGGCTTTAACCTTGTCAACAACAACACATTCGCACTCCTACTTCTGGAGGTGAAATCAATCAACCTAGCCGTCGCGGAAGACCAGCGCGAGTTCGCCACCGCCACTCCTCCAGTGGACGAAGTCGCCATTACTGCTCTACCACTATCCTCACACTATTTCTCTCTCTAAAATGATTCTCTCCCTCTCTCTCTCTCGTTTCCCCTCAGTGATGATCGCAAGATACTGCGAATAAGAAGGTGATTTGAGAAAATATCTCGGAGACAGCGAGAGATGGAGTAGATTGTCAGGTAGCATTGATCATCTACCGATGCTTTCTCGTGCAGTGCTTTCAGAATCCTCTACTATGGGATCCCCCAAATAAGGTGCACCCGCCCACGTGGTTGCTTAAGGGTTCGGCAAAGCAACTTCATTATCATTTGGACTGCTAATATGGATGGAATGGAACGTTGACATATAACCGTTAATTATTTTTAAATGAATGATAGATCTGTCATTTTTTTGTGTATCATTCAGAGGTTACAACTTACTACAAGTTACAACTGGTAGTCACTTTTTTTTTTCATACAAATCAATTGGTAGTGACTTAAACATAACCTCCGTTAAAAAAAAAAAAAAAAAAAAAAAGCTATATGGAACAAAGGTATCACTTCAACAACTACATTTAGACTTGTTGACTTGCTCAATAGAAGACTTTCACACATTCTTTTAGCCTTGTATCCTTGATAAGGAATAAAAAATATTAAGATTATAATTTTTTAATGAACTTTTGAGAAAATATTTAAATAATTAATTTAATAATTTGGACAAATTCCGTAATAATTGTAATTTATTTAAATCAAGAAGTTATTTGATACTGTACTACTTATTTTGGATAAATTTGAAGTGATCGTAATTTGCCATTATTTTTGTCTATATTTTCAAGTTCTATTAATCTTCTAGAGGCAAAATATATTGTAAATAAATTTTATTGTATATATTTTTAATAATATTAGTTGTTTATATTAAAATATATTTTATTAGTTTAACAGTATTACTTTATAATAATAAAAATAATTAATATTATTTTAAGTAGTACAGTTAAATTAATTTATAAAAATTTACTAATTTCGAAAAACCGTTTCTAGATGAGATGTTTTTTTTAAAAAAAGAGATTATTTTATAAATTTTTTTTTGTCTTTATAAAGAGCCAAAATTTATTTTCGGTAATAATTGAAACTTCATATTTTTTCACCGAATCAATAATTGCTACTCGTAATGAGAAAAAAAAAAAAAACAGTGTTCATTAATGCAAGAATCGAGACAAGAACTGAAAAGATTCTCTCCCTGAAACCAAAATGGCTTCTCAATCTCACCACCACCACCTCTGCCACCAACCCCCCACCACGAGCTACTGTCACTGTTGCTCTCCCCACACCCAATGCCGCCTTCCGCCGCTGCCGGATTATCACCTGCACCCTCCACCACCACCCCAAGCCCACTTCTATTCTGCTCATACCCACCCCCCTCAATTACATCAGTACCGTCTTCATATTCAAGAACGCTCTTTCGAAGACGACGAACAAGCTCAACAGACCGTTCCCTCTCTCCTCCGCCGCATTGCCGCCTTGGAGTCCGCCCTGCGCCGCCGCTCCTTATCCTCCAACACCCTCCGCAATGCCGCTGCACGCACTATCCAAACCCACTTTAGAGCTTTCCTATTGCGCAGATCAAGAACTCTCAGGCATTTCAAGGAGCTCGCTTCCATCAAGTCTAAGCTCGGCCTTCTCAAATCTTCAGTTGCTGAAAAATCCCACTTCCATTACAGCCTAATTTATCAAAAGGCCGTTGACTTGCTTCTCAAACTTGACACCATTCAGGTAACAGAGTCCTTTTTTTTATTCTTATTATTATTGTTTGTAGATCTGATATGTTCTTGATGTTCAATGCGTTTATAATCTGAAGGGTGGTGACCCAATGATTCGAGAAGGGAAAACATCAATAAGGAGAGAATTGAATAGATTTCTGGATTTTATTGATGGATTCTATGCAGAGAGGGTTGTCATTTCAAGAGAAGTAAATTTAAAGAATAGTGTGAAACATAGGACCAAAATGTGCAATGTGAAATGTGGGGATATGAGAAGTGGTAATTCAGAGAAGTTAAGGGATCTAGTTGAAAGAATTGATAAATTAACTGAAGAGCTAGATGAGGAGGAACTCAAGGCCCTCAAAAATGTTTGTGAAATTCAACCTAAAGTGAAGAAAAGTGTGACCTTTGCAGATAATGGGAAGGCTCATAGGGTGATTTTAGATGAGAATTGCTATAATGACAGAGACATTTTAGTTAATGCCAAGAGAGATTTTGAAGATGATATTCATGGAGAAGTTGAAGAATTTGGAGCCGTGTCAAAGGAGGGTGAGGATGATGATGGAGGTTTTCTGTCAAGCAGTGATGATGAAAAGGGTTCGAGGAGTTATGTGATAAACGAAGGTAACTTAGAAAGAATGATGGCCGAGCAGCATGAATCCAATTCCAATGTGCTTGCATTTGCTGCTCCATTGCCTCTAAAGATGGAAGCTAGAACCAACATATATAATTGACATGATGATTTAGGAGGCAAATTAACTAAATAATGGTTGAGTAATTTATGCTAGGTAATTGATTCTGATATCCTTTAGTTTAGTTTGTAAGTTTGATTGCAGATCTTGGCATAGCCATTTAGAATTGGATTGTGGTACAATTTTGTTCTTTTTTAAGCTAGCTCTCCTTCATTATGTCTGCTTATTGGTTTTTTCTGAGAGTCGAGCGTGACTCTGATGCAGTTCGACAACCTTTCTTAATGTTCGTTGTATTGCAATTGCATTCGAACGCATTGATGTTTGCTTTTCCTGATCTGTGTTATAGATGCTGTACTTTTGTTTCATTTATGATGCTGCTTGCATTGCTGGAATGGTGTTAAGAGAGGGTTTTCTTGAGTATTTTTTATTTTCACGTTTCATCATTTATTCCACGATTTTTTAGATATTTAATAATCTTTGCATTAAGTAAAATCCTTGTTATTCATCTACACAATATAACTTAAAGTGGAATGTGATAATTCATTCACATAAGAATAGAGTTTGGGTTATAAATAAATAATTTATGAATTTAATTGTATGATGGAGCGTTATTCGTATAACGATCAACACTTGTGGGTTAACTCAAAATATAAGATTGAGTGATATAACTCAAGTAGTTAGAGTTCCACTACTTATAACCCAAAAGTCATGGGTTCGAGTCACTCTTTGCCCGATAAAAAAAAAAAAAAGTAAGATTTGTTGTAATATTGCACATGCAATACTCATTAATTTTGTATCAAATTTAGTGGATTATAAATGGGTCAAACAATTCACTCACTAATAAGGCGCTGCCTAAGTCCTCATATATTTGTAAGATGGTGTTCTTATCAATTTACTAAATAATATTAATTTTTTTTATAGATAATATTAATTTTTTTCATTAAATAAGTTTTAACTATTTTGATTGAACAATATTCGTTACTATTATTGATTAATATTAATGTCATTTCCAAATATCATTACTTGTTCTTATTAAACAATAATGGTTGTTCACCATTTCATAGTGCAATTATTGTGCACAAGTATTACTCTAATTAAATTTGAATATTTTTGTTGAATAATTAAATTTGTGGATATTGGATTAGTACTAGAGTTTTCATGAAGTTATGAATTCAATTTACCACTTTACCAATTAAAAAAAATATTAGAATTTTGAGAGGGTGGATATTGAAGTGAAGCGGAATATGTTAAATGTAATTCTTTTTTATTCTATTTCCTATCAAACTAAAATTTTAAAATTTATAACATTTTAATTACATTTTACCAAAGAAACATATTACGACTTTATTCTGAGGCGCCAATGTTACTCATCACAATTTGTATCATCTTATCTTATATTACCTCTTAACGGTTAATAAGTAACTTCAAAAAATTAGTCCAAAAAAAAGGTAACTTTAAAAAAAAAAAAAAAATCTATGGGACATAATTTTGGCCAAATATTATATTCCAACTGTAATTTATTACGACATAAATCATTACTTATTTTTACCAAATCATTACTTATTTATTCGTTTATTTTATATATTTAACAAAAAAAAAAACCGTAAAATAAACGATATTTTCTCCCTCTACAATCACTCGTCGGACTCCCGATCCGCAACAGAGATTCAATTACCAGCTATTAACGGCAAAATCTGGAGAGAGAGAGAGAAAGAGAGGGTAGAATTGATTACTTGCTTTGCTGTGATGATTTTATCGATGCATTGATTTCATATACGTTCATTCATTATATGTACGGACACGGAAATCGGTGAAGAAATCAAGGAAGCATCCTGAAACCCTAGTTTTAGTGGATTTGGGCGGGATTTTTTTGGGGAATCCCAATGCGGTATTGTTCGCAGCTGGGAGGAAAATCGGGATCGTTGAATAGCTTTGGTGGCGGATCTGATGGTGAGGTGCGCATTATCAATTTCGAAGAATTATTTGGCCCCGGTCTTTTCAAAGAGTAATAGAATTGATTATATTGGCGGCGGCGCTGGTGGTGGTGCCAGTGGCGATTCGTTGAATTCAAGGAGGGTAAAAGGGGGAAATAGGAGGATAGTGGTGGAGAGGGGCGGCGGTGGAGGAAGATGCAGCTGCACTTCTCACCTAGCATGAGAAGTATAACGATATCGTCAAGCGGCAGTGGAGTACATGGCAATGGAGGTGGAGATTTGATGAAGATCAAGGTCGCTCGCCACATCTCATACCGCACGGTGTTCCATAGCATTCTGATTCTTGCGTTTTTGTTGCCATTTGTGTTCATCCTAACAGCTCTTGTCACCCTTGAAGGTGTCAACAAGTGCTCCTCAATTGGTACTTTCAGAGATTGTCCTTTTCTTTCAGTCCTTGTTAATATTTTGCTGACATGAATGGTATCTCTACTTAGATCTTGATGATGTTTGTTTTATCTTGATTATGGTTGTTTTATGCAATTGGTTGTTTGTGTCTTGTTTCTGAAGTTTTATTGTCTGATATGGGATTTGAATTGTGATTTGTGCCTGTTGGTCTTGAGTATGATTCTACTCTTTATAATGAAAATTTGATTTATGGGAAAAAAAAAACTCCTACTATTAGTAGCTTTTGATATGATAGAACAAGTGTGGTTATTTGGCTTTTGATCTTGTTTAATTCAGCTAATGCCTAGAGCTGCATTGTCATGCAACACCTTGTTCATTACGGAGTTTCTAAAATAGGTTTTATTAGGAGTTAGGCTGTGAATCTAATCAGCCTTCAAGCAGATAAGCATTTGTCATCCAATCTAAGTAGCTACTTGTCCCTGTATTTGTATATCTGCCAATTTCTCCTGTCTTTCTCCTCTGCTATGGCATGATAGTTGTTTATGGCGTGGTCCTAATTTAATTTTGGTTTCGTGATCCACCTTTCTTGTGAATGGGAGCTGATCTTTTTTGCATTTGTTTCTGTATCTTGTGCACATCAATCTATTAGCACAGAGTTGGTTAAAGCAGCAAGAGGGTCGCATAAACCCATGATATGCAGCAAGGTTATCTTGGCCATACACTAACTCAGTAGTTTGCATCGCAACTACAACCAAAAAAATAAAAAGGAGCTAACTGCAGAAGTATAACAGAAATCAACCAATCAATAAATGTTTTCCAAACAAAAATAATTTCTATACACCCCACTAGTAGACAATCCCCTCAAGAATGCTTCAAATTCCTTATCTCTGCATTTGAAGTAATGCCATAGTTGATTGATATCTACAGACTTCTAGTGTATGTTTACGTTTTCTTAATTCTGTTCTGCTTTAGTGTTCAAAACTCATTTGTTACTGCCAATAGTTTTGTCTCCCATTTTTTCAGCTCAAAACATTGACACATTTAGATAGTAATTTTTTTACATTATAGTGTCTGGCTACATGGCTAGTCATTCATGATGTGTGAGAAAATACTAATGTTAAAGTCAGTGATTGGATTTGTAGAGTTGTAGACTCAGTTATGCGTGGAAGTGTTATATTATTCGGTTGAAATGTTGTGTATTGCTTTTCTTTTGTCCCTGTTAAATTCCTCATCATATATTTCCATTTCTAGCCAAAATTTCTTTTTTCTATTGAGACATTTTTCAAGTTTTCCTTTTGCTTTCAGATTGTTTAGGAAGACGGTTAGGGCCAAAGCTTCTTGGTAGAAACAATGATTCTGGGGTAAGGTTCTATTATCATTTGCTTAGAACTTTTTATATCATTTGATTATTCGTGCAGTTATTGAGATAATTGCTTGTACCAATAATCCATCAAAGAAAAATGCTAAACATAGTTACTGTGGTTATGATGACAGAAGCTGGTCAAGGACTTCGTTAAGATCCTGAATCAAGTGAACTCTGAAAAAGTCCCTGACACTTTGAAGCTCCCAGAGTCTTTTACTCAGCTTCTTTCTGAAATGAAGAACAACAAGTACAGTTCAAAGGAGTTTGTTTTGATTTTGAAAGGAATGGTATGTATTTGTGCTGTAAAACTCTTTCATGGTTTTATTCATTTGTGGCTAGCAAGGAATACACATTTTATTCTAGATTTCTATTTTAATTTGAAAATCTTCTTTTTGCCTAACAGGTTAGTATTCCTGAACAATATGAGGCTTGATATAATTAGCATTTAGTTCACTGCTGAGATGACATAATTTTTGTGTTCCCCATTTCAAGTTTTCTTTAGTGTTAACCCTAGGCAGGCATTGTTCCACACTTATCCTTTTAGTTTGAAAATTCTTTTTCCTTAACAGATGGAGAGATCTGAAAGGGAAATGAGGGAGTCCAAGTTTGCTGAGCTAATGAATAAACACTTTGCGGCCAGTGCTGTCCCTAAGGGCATTCACTGCCTCTCGTTGCGGCTGACCGATGAATATTCATCCAATGCTCATGCACGCAAGCAGTTACCCTCTCCAGAATTACTTCCTTTGCTCTCTGACAACTCCTACCATCACTTTGTGTTGTCAACGGACAACATTCTCGCTGCCGCAGTTGTTGTCACATCTGCTGTCCAGTCATCTGCAAACCCCTCAAAGATTGTTTTCCATGTCATAACTGACAAGAAAACTTATGCAGGCATGCATTCTTGGTTTGCTCTACATCCTTCGCCTCCAGCTATAATTGAAGTAAAAGGTGTGCATCAATTTGATTGGTTGACAAGAGAGAATATTCCAGTTCTTGAAGCTGTGGAGAACCACAATGCAATTAGGAATTACTATCATGGTAATCATATTGCCGGGGCCAATCTCAGTGATACTACCCCACGGACATTTGCCTCCAAATTACAGGCTAGGAGTCCAAAGTATATCTCATTGCTCAACCATCTCCGTATCTACCTTCCAGAGGTAATCATTTATAACTGAACATACAAATATTCCATGAGTCATGGCATGTGATGTTTCTTTATATTGGATCTATACTAATACAACTGGTTGAGACTGATAAATTATGCTACTATCATATAAAAGATTGTTTCTATCCTATTGGACAAATGGCAATCTGTTTTCATCTTCTGCATTTGTTTATTTAATATTATGTATCTGGATAGATGTGATTCTGGAAGAAACATGTCAACTGAACAGCAAATTATTATTGGGGAGTGGAAGTAAAATTTTATAACACTATCACTTTTGAGCAAATTGAGACTAATAACCTTGTTCTGACTTTTGACCAGCTCCTCTGATTAAAATTTGGACATTCCCTTTGTTGGGCTTTATATAACTTAATGCTCATATAACTTGTAATTGTCGAATATTTTACTGTGGGTTTAGCCAAAAAATCTAGTTGAATTTCACTGGTCCATTATGCAATTTCTCTTGGTCTTGCATTTTCAGTTTCTTGATAAAGAAATTATTCGAAAATCTGAAGAAATAGTCTAATGGATCAATGATTTGGTGGAAAATACTTTGGGTGTTGTCCGAATGAATAGGTTATACTTCTGGCACTTGAGGATGCACATTTGACTTTTTAGTCTAGCTTATTATGTATTGTTAAATTATCCACATGATTGAAAATTGTTTTCACTGTTATTTTTCTTGACACTGCATACTCTCTCTCTCTCTCTCTGCTGTCTGCTGAGGATATTATTTTGCTGTTTTTGCAGCTGTTTCCAAACCTTGAAAAGGTGGTTTTCCTGGATGATGATGTTGTAATTCAACAAGATTTGTCTCCTCTCTGGGAACTTGACCTTAATGGAAAAGTTAATGGAGCTGTTGAAACTTGCAAGGGTGAAGATGAGTGGGTTATGTCCAAGCGATTTAGGAACTATTTCAACTTTTCTCATCCACTTATTGTGAAGAACTTGAATCCTGATGAATGTCCTTGGGCGTATGGAATGAATATTTTTGACTTGCATGAATGGAGAAAGACAAATATCAGAGATACTTATCATGCTTGGATTAAGGAGGTACATTAGATTTCTGTCCAATAGCCATCATTTGTCTTAAAATCTATTACTATGTCTTTGAAGAGTTTGGTTAATGGAAACTAACAATTGCTTATGCAATCAAAGCTGTACATCTCTCTCTTCATCTGGGAGAGTTTTGCAATGTTGAAAAGCATATTCTCATTATCATGATACAGCGTAAAACTTGAAAATTCACGCATATGGTGGCCATTCCTTGTGTTTTCATGCTTTGGTTTATTCAGTAGGAATAATCAGTTTTGGGTTCCACATATGTACTTTTGTTGTGGTTGAATTCTTACCATTGCTGAATGAGATAAAGTTGTGTAGTTTATCCATGTGTTGTACCATTTCACCTTATTAGGTTGTATAATCATGCTCTATTCTATGTAGTGTTTTCTGTTTCTTGATGAACTTAATTGCAATACTGTAATGTGGCCCTATTACCTCAAAGTCTTTTTCCACAACAATGATATGTGCTGATAAGTGAATATAATCTTCTTGGTATGTCGTAGATGGATGTCTGAAATTTCCCAAGTTTATATTGAATAATAACTACTAGTAAGTTTCCTTGAGATAGGTAATTGAGATAAATGACAGCTGGGAGAAGGAACTGGTAGTGGGTGTGGTGGGGTCTTTATTGGAGAATGTGACTTATCATGATGAGAAAGCATTTCCTGCACTTTAGATGGGAAATTATTTTGAATTTTACTCTCTTAATGAATTTCCATAATATATATGTTCTTTTTTTTATCGGTAAATGTTAGTTTGTTAGTTGTTAGTAGTTAGTTCACCAAGCACCCAAACACTCCAAGAATTTCTCCAAACCACCTTATATCTCCATAATTTGTTCCCAAAGGGAATCGAACCTGGGTCTCCCACTAAAGTGAGGAACCCATAATATATATGTTCTAATTTGGGCAGGTTGTATTGCAGAATCTGAAGTCAAACCTCACGTTATGGAAACTTGGAACTCTGCCTCCAGCTTTAATTGCTTTTAGGGGTCACGTTCACCCAATTGATCCCTCCTGGCACATGCTTGGGCTGGGCTATCAGAAAAAGACTGACATTGAAAATTTGAAAAAGGCAGCTGTGATTCACTACAATGGCCAGTCAAAACCTTGGTTAGAGATTGGCTTTGAGCATCTCAGGCCATTTTGGACCAAGTATGTTAACTACTCTAGTGATTTCGTAAGGAATTGCCACATCTTAGAGTAGTAAAGATCCTACTACCAGACATGCATCAACAAAATTACAGGACAAATGACTGGAGCATTATGGATTATGCTCAAAGTCTCTTTGGGTTTGGGAGATAATATTTATCTATTTTCGACTGAGTGAGAAACTGAGGATATAAGAGAATCTATTTTTGAGATGCAAAATATGTGTTTGGTTGCTGTGCCCCCTTTCATAACGAAGAGGATTCGTCTTGCTAAGCCCCAGGCATGAGATTCATTCTTCGAGTCTGTAAAGTAGCATTTGTTCATCTATTTTTGGTTGGGCAGAGAATATTATTTTTCGACCTCCATGATGGGGTCCCACCCATGTCTTGAAGGGCAGACAATTACATAAAAGGACAGAGCAAGGATGCAGTTGCTGTATGGCTCCTTTTTCGTCCACAATGGCCGTATAGATGATTCTTTTCCGTTTGTTTTTTTTCGTTTTCGATTTTGTATTCAGATTTTGTTGTGATTCTCCCATTATTTCCGTTTTGCTGATATTATGTCTTCTGGTAGATCTGAAGGTTGTTACAGGGACCTGGTTGAGTTAGGAAACAACATAGGCTTATACATCAGGTATTTCTTTGTATAATTCCGTCGACACATTTTAGATGTGCAGATTATTCTTTCATCATATTTAATGCTGTATTTGAGATCAGTTTTTTTTCCTGTTGTATTGTAACTGTTGTTACTTTTTTCTTAAATTTATTTCAACAAATCCGAGCCTTTATTCCTTAGCAGATTTGTTTTTATCAAGGATTCTTGTTAGTGTTTATACAGTTGGCAATAAGAAGGCCATTGACAATGAGGAATTTGATTGATTCCTAATTACTTCAATAATTCGTCCGCTCTCTCCTTTGGTTTATCTTTTTGCCTTTTCTGAGGATTCTGTTTAAATGATTATTTCGTGTTTAAGGCAAGGTATACGGTATCGCTATGAAACTTGTTTGTATTTTTGTATGTAATAGTATTAGTTTTTTTTTATTAAACTATATTAGTTCGATAGTAATATGTATAATAAAAACAACAAATATTGTTTTGATTTGCATGGTAATACTAACTTATAAGAAATTTATGTTTGGTTTAATTAGTGTCCCCCTTTCAAATGTTTTTCGTTTGAACAAAATGCATCTTTGTTATCGAGCTCGTTGGTCGTTGGCTGTTTGTTATATATATGGGATAAAAGTTTAATTAAATTCTACAAAAAGTTAGATTACTGGAGTTTTATTCATTAACTTAAATAAAAATTTATTGAAACTCGATTCAATAAAAACAAAAAAGTCCAAACACAAGGCTAGACTAGATTTTGTACACACTATTATATGGTAGAAAAATTCAAGAATTTCTTAGATATGATTTTTTCAGACACTCAATACAAGCAAACAGATCATCACCCAATTATCCCATGTGGATGTCTAAAGTAAACACATCAGATTTTGAATCGTAAATCATGATAGTTGAATCATAGATGAGTAAAACTTCCCCATTTGGAACTATATATGGAGAATGCACGATAATCAGGATGGTTATAGTTGGGAACATTCACCATTTTGTACCTATGAAGCTTTCACTAGATGTATCGTGCAACTATAATACATTTTTAAACAATCGTTCTTGTTTTTACCGACAGTTGTTTTCATTGAACAATTACAACCAGTTATAATCTAACAATCGTAATTGTTTAGTAAAAATAATTGTGATTGTGCAGTGAAAACAAGATGACCAGTACATATGAGACTAAGACATTAAAGTGTACCTTCTAACACATGACTCCCCGTATTTAAATTAATTTATTTAGAAGGCTCTTGGTTATTAATATATTTATTATTATTATATAATTATATCATTTTTTTGTGGATATATTTCAAGATTATGACACTTTTGTCTTGGGCTGAAATCAATAAATTCACAAATGAGTTAACTACATGCGCATTGAAATCTTACAATTCGAAAAAGAAAACCATAGAAGAAGAACTTTTAACATCGTTTAGCTTATTTTAAAATCATGCCACGAATTGCCAACACATTGAATTGCACCTTGCTTTTAAAATAATAATAATAATAATAATAATAATAATAATAATAATAATAATAATAATAATAATAATAATAATAATAAATTATGCCACGAATTTGTGTGACGACAAGGGAAAATATGGGTTTTGGAGAGAAAAAAAAAGGTGTGGATTTCACTTGTTAACTTTCACAATTTTTTTCATTTTGCATCTATCTCTCCAAAATTCACTCAAAATAAAATCTAAAAGATCCATTGACAAATATTATAGTCCTAAAAACATAAAGGAATGATAAAATATGGTATGTATAATTGCATTATCAGTTATGATATAATCCTCAAGTATATCGTGAGTATAATAAAATAGAACATAAATCAAATTTGGCGTTTATGACATTCGCAAATAGTAAAAGAAAAATAAGATAATTAAATATAAAGAATTATCTTTCCTTTAAAAAAGGTTCATAGAAAAGTACAAAGAGAAAAATAGGTGGTACTCGCCGCAACTAATTGCCGGTCAAAGGAGGAATATCAGCTATAAATTGAACACTAACTAATTGAAATGTATTACATTCTTCACAAATTTTACCAACCACCCTCTAAATAATGGTATGGATAGGATAAAATTGTCCCAACTGCAAAATTTTAAAATTACCTTTCAAACACAAATAATCAATTATTAGGAGAAATGCAATCAAGCAATCCAAATATATGCTTTTTTTCAAACAAAATAATTCAAGTAATACAATACTACTAAATCCTATCACGACTAATCTATCTCGTCCTATGAAGCAAACAACGAAAATTTGTTTACAGGAGTGTTTAGAAAAGAAAAAAATAGAGAATGATAAAGATAACGAAAATCAGAAAAGTAAAGAGATAGTGGAATATTTATTTACTTTCCATTAAGAGAAGTCTAACAACGGCGGGGAGTACTAAAATTTTAATAAGTCGAATTCTCCCATTGACTTTGGAGAATAAATTCATTCATCAATAAGACTTTGGAAACTACGAAACACCCTCGACTTTCTCTAGGCATTTTCTTCCTTTTTCATTCCTTTTTTTATATATTTTCCTAATGGCTGGCCTTCATTAATTAATTAATGGCGTTTAATTATCTATCTATTGTTACAAATATCTTATATTTACTGCTGATGGCTTTCAGGACTTATTGACGTGTTGTTCTTTCTTCCTCCTGGCCCAGAGGTTTTTGTGTTTCTTGAAATACTTGAAGTTCTTGAAGAGTGAAAGAGGAGGACCCTACACAAGTAAGTTTCTTATTGCAATATTTGTGATTTGATCTCACTCAAATATGGAATGAGAATTTTATATTTCTTGAATGTTTGACTTCTTTGATTGATTTGGTAGTGATGACACAAATTAAAGAAAAGAAAAAGAAAGGTGTTAGAAAAGGGAAGGAGGGGAGAGAGAAAGAGAGAGAGAGAGAGCATCTTGAGGAGGATTTATGAGGGAGGGAAAATGGTGGTAATATTCTAGTGTGGCTCAATTTCTTTATATGGCTTCATATGCATTATCTCTCTGTATCAATGGTGAGTTTCAGTGTATTTATATATTCTTCATGCTTTGGGTTCATATTCCTTGCTAGTGCTACACCATTATTGAAAGATTATGTTTCTAAGGCTGTAAATTGTATATGGTATGGGCCCATTCACCTTTCATTGTATAATGATTGATTACATCTGGTGCTCTACTTAACTTCCATTATATGTTGACATTCCTTTGAAAAGGGGATATTCGTGCATTTTGATTTATTTTAAAGTTATGTTTCAGTTACCTTGAAGGATATGGATGGCTTTTATGGTTGAGTGGATTCTTGATTTGGCATAGAATATAGTTGAGTGGGATTGGGGATTGATTGCTTGGTGGAAGAGCAAAGTAAAGATCCTGGTGATTTTGTTGAACACCTCTGTATTGGAAACGTTTGAACATGTCTAAAACACAAGATCAGGTGGAGATCAAGTTTAGATTGACTGATGGATCGGATATCGGCCCGAAAAACTTTCCTGTGGCTACAAGTATAGTCACCTTGAAGGAGAATATCATAGCTGAATGGCCTAGAGGTTAGATGATTGTTTTTCTGGTCTTTACTGAAATTCCTTCTTAAGCCCCAACAAGATGATCAGATAAAAATATAATATGAATAGTTGCTAATCTTGCAGAGACATATATCTGTGTTTTATGATGTTGAGACAGGCACTAGTGTTGTCTGTATTGCTGGTTGTTGTTCATTACATGCTAATATATTTGTTTCAAACAGAGAAAGAAAATAGTCCACATACAGTAAAAGACATCAAGTTAATCAGTGCAGGAAGAATATTAGAGAACAATAGAACTGTGGGAGAATGTAGGAGCCCATTATGTGATATTCCAGGAGGAGTCATGACCATGCACGTTGTCGTTCAACAACCTATGGAAAAAGGTCGAAAATGTTCTTTGAAATCTTACTTGTCTTCTATAAATTTTGATAGTCCAATGCTTTTAAATGATATATAGCTTCACTTGTTTTTTTCTTTCATCTTGCCTCATTGAGTAACCTCTCAAATGTCTTTTAGTTTCTGTTTCACATTCATTGGAGTGAACAAGTTATTTTTCGTGCTACAGAAAAGGGATCGGCGACTGATCCTAAGCAGAGCAAATGCCTCTGCCGGATATTATGACACGCAGCACCGAATCAGGATGGATATGGATCATCTCTATTTCTTTGGTGTAAAATTCTTGTGAATTTAGAGGGAGAGACTCGTAAAAAGAATGATCCATATTTTTCTTTTATTATATCATCACATTCTCTATCCAAATTTACGAAAAAATTACACAAAGGAAATGAGGACGGTCCATCTCCAAGCAAGATAACCATTAATTGCATTGGTAGGTCCTTAGCTCCGTCTACTTGTATTCAAGTAATTTAGAACATAAATTTTCTTCATGTTTGCTTGACTTTTTGCAGATGAAGCTTTGGCGTTGGTTATAGTCACTTGAGGTTCATACATTGGCTTGTTTGTTTATGCAAAGCAAGAGATGGAAAAAATGTTCAAAAATCATTCTGTAGCATATGATTTTACTTAGTTATTTCAGATTATACTTATGTATCCATGGTCTTATCTTTGATTGAAGATTTCAACTTGATTTAAATTACTTCTGAGATATGCTTTCTCTGTTGGTAGATAGAAAATGTCTGATATATTCGTGAAATGAACCATCTTAGCAGAGTAAAATAGTGGGAATGTTCAAGGTTCATTTAAATTACATTTTGATGATAATTAAACATATCTTCAATTGTGCTAAAATTACATATCAGGAAAAGGTAGTGTATTTTTCTGCAATCACCCCGTCAGGGCCATTTACTTGGTGGTGGTTCGCTTCCATCTAACTGTAGAAATGACATGAAGCTAGTGCACGAGTTTCCAGTTAACCAATGTGAATCAACAAACTATTAAATTACCAAAACACAGCACTAATTATCTCAAATTCGCACTAAAAATCACACCATATCTGATAATTTGGAAAGAAACTCCGCTTTTTTTTTTTCCTTTTCCTTTCCAAAACCATGTGAACTATTTGTACTGCAGTCATCTACAATCAAGTGATCAATAATTTCACAATCTTTGCAAGCACAGATTAGTCTCATTATACATCAGCAGGCACAAAGATGTGTGTGTGTGTGTGTGAGAGAGAGAGAATAAACCAGCAATGTTCTCTGATCAACCTTTTGGCAAGTTCTGCAGCATTAAAGCCCGGGTTTTGCCATCAGGTGTGAGGCCGATATCTCGCATTTTCGTGTACAGTTTCCTTGCCAAACAGGCCTTACCCCTCAAGGATGCACCCTGAATAGCAGCATTATATAAAGATCCATTTGGTGCAACCTGCAAACACCAACACATCTTACAAATGTCACACGAATCATTAAAAAAACAAACACGAAATAGAATGTGAGATCGTCTCAAAAACATACATTAAGGATTTCATCCACTTCATCCCAAAGTGAACCCCATATACAGCTTCTTATCAAAGATAACCGAGTGAACACATCTGGACACAGTTTTTGCCTAACCATGTGGTCATAAACTTGCAACGCCACCTTCGGATTCTTTGCAGCCTCACAAGCTCCGATAACAAGATTGTACGAGGTAACAGAAACAGGAAATCCAGAAACTTCCATCTCCCATAAAAGCTTCATAGCTTTCTCCCACAATCCAAGCCTCTGACAAGACATCAAACATGTATTGTATATATGCACATTCATCACAGAATTATGTTCTTTTCTAATGCTCTCAAAGAGACGAATAGCATCTCCATGTTTATTTGCCCTGTTCAATGCACAGAGCAACCCATTCCAAGTGTATGCATCAGGTGTATACCCCAATGATTTCATCAAATCATATACCTTAAATGAAAGCTCCACTTTAGCTCCTTTCCCAAGTGAGTTTATCAAAGCGTTACAAGCAATTAAACTGGGCTTATGATCACCGTTCATCATGGTCTGCAAAACGTCTAGAGCCATATCCCACCTCCCCTCCCTTGTACAAGCTCCTATAATGGCTTCCATAGCATCATCATTGGGACTTATCCCATTTCGAATCATCTCATGATATGCATCAAGAGCTAACTCATTCTGACAGCACCGAACAAATATGCAGACCAACAAACGGTACGTGACTTCTGTCCCTGCAAGGCCATTGTCTTTCAAACTTTCCCATATTCTGTTAACCTGAAACCAATCGTCCACTTTTCCAAATACTGCAATCATCGTGTTGTAGACAATCGTATCCATGTACTTCTTGGCTCTTTCGTCTTGTTCTGCTTCCTCAAACATACTTAATGCTGCTTCATGGCTCCAAGAATTGGCAACTGCTTTTAGAATCAAGCTATAAGTGTGGCCAGTTACGATTCCATTTGACTTCATGAACTCGAATATTTTCAATGCATCATCTAGTCTTTTGTTCCTTATAAGACAAGATAGGAGTGAATTGCAAGCGTGTGAATTAGGCAGTAGACCTGAAATCTCCATCGATCTGTATAATGCCAACACACTTCTAACTTTATTCGATCTACTGAGCTTCAACATCCTTTGTGATAGTATTTCTTCATTCCTCTCCTCCAAATAGTAAATTTCATCCTCAGTCTCATCAATGGTTTTCGACATTTTTGAGTGATCATCCACATTATTCCGATCATCAATGGTTTTCGACACCTTAGAATGATCATCCAAATTACTTCGATCATCAAAATCGTCATCGACAGCCGAATCACCCCAGGGTGGGAGCATCTTTTGGGAGCCATTTTCACTAAGACCTCCTTCCCCTTCCCTACCTGATTGTCTTTCCTCTTCACAAGCTGCTTCAAACTCAAGACTGGCAACCTTATTAGGCATAACACGTGAATTTCTACTTTTCGATAACTTATATACTAGAAAAGTTTCTGGGATCCTCTGTTTAGCAGTTCCTAAGGATGTCCTTGATCCCTCTAATAGAACCACTACACCAAAGTCATGATTTTTGGCACAATTCATCTTTATTTTGAGTCCCAAGTTAAAATATGCAGAACAGCGGATTCTAAAATCATGTGTCCTTGAACAGAAATACAAGTGAGATTGGTGGCTATTCCTGTACAAGGAATTAGAACAGGCAGGTGGGCTATTCACCTCTGCCATTATCATGCCCAACTTAAAAGCTGAGATTTGGAACTTATATTGCCAATATGAAAACTAGTATTCAAGAGAGTAAGTCATCGATCAGTATATAGTTTTAGACCAATAAACCTTGTTAACCAACTGAAATTTCGTTTCTGAGGCAAGATAGACCGAATATAGAAACAACCCAAAAGAAATTTAAGATTGTACTCTTGGTTTAAAAGATAAAGCAAGAATACAAATTTACCGGGAAATGGTTCATGAATTTCACAAGGAACCGACTCAGAGGAGCTTGTGTAATGATGCCGCGGAAATGAAGCGTTTTATCTCGGAGAAGCGGGTAGCGAAGGAGAGGGATAAAACTTGCCCTGAAAGTGGGGAGAGAGAAAAAAATCTTGAACAAAAGGGTGAAAAAAGTGTGGAGAGAGAAAAATATTGGGTGGCAGGATTTTTGGTTAGGAAACAGAACGACGTCGTAAAAGCGAATAAAATATGACGCGCCTCTTCTGTATTGCAAACCTTGTCAAGATCAAGAATTAAGAATCAAGAACCCCCAAAAACCCGAATAAGAGACATGGGTGAGTCGTTTCCTAGTGTAGTAAAAGTTCCAGTGTCTCTTAAACCGTAAAAAGACGATATTGAGGTAATTTGTTCGGTGGGTTATCTGCTGTGATACTTGTCTGATGGTTTATCGCTGCAGGAGAGAAAGAGGGAAGGACGGAAAAGGTGATGGAAGGTGTTGCTTCAATTGCCCTTTTACCTAATGGCTCTATTTCTGGCCATTTTATTCAGCTTCCCAACTCCATATGCTATGGCCTCTATGGAACTGGTATCATCTAATCTTAAACCTAGCATCTTATCTTGTATCTTGTATTTGTGTATTCCTGACGTCGTGTTTATAGCTTACTACTGTGCCCTCTATGTGTTTGTGGATATGTCTATTCGACTTGTTCTGAACTTGGTCGTTTCTGTGCTCTTCTCTTGGCTTACTTAATAAAGGAGATTTCTTTTGGTGGTGGTAGTGGTTTTGGGTGGGGTTTCTTTGAAAACTATGAAGTAAAGAGACTGTAGTTCTAGTATTCAAGGATGAGGCTTGATTGATTTGTATACGAAAGGTGCTATTAAGTATTAACCACCATGATATTGTCTGTTTAAGTTTTTGGTGTGCAAGGTGAATAAATTGTAGTATTAGAGTTTTACCACTGACTGCAATTTTGCTTATGAATTTGATCTTACCTGCAAAAGAGCTGGAATGTGAAAGGGAGTGCAGCCATGGTGAGGACTACCGCTTGATCAAGCTCACTGTAACTGATTATAATGTTAGTCCTGTTTCTTTTGAAATTAAACTAGTTTTTGTTAGAACAAATGGACTGAATAAGCATATGGATGAATTGGTATTAGAGTAAGAAAGAGAGAGATATTGTGGTGGAGTGCAGAGGACACGATGCTGCCAAGATATGTACCACCGACCATGCTCATGGGTACGCCATCTACTAAATTTGAGTTTTTTTCATATATACCTATCATGTAGAGAGAGTGAGAGTGATCCATGTTTGATCTTAAGCTTTATGCATGGCCTGTTAGTTCTTCATTCTTGCTGATAGATGGATGCACATTAAGCTTATCGTAAATCTAGTGAGCTGTAATGCAGGCATAGGTTGTTTTATTGGGATGAAAAGCGATGGACAATTTGTGATTCCTCTGTATTGATGTAAACAGGTGGCAGAAGGATGTTGTGGGTATGGTTGAACAGAAGCATGAGAAAACGAAGGTTTCAGTTTCATTTGAATGTGAAACATTGAAAGCTGATACAGCAGCTGAGGACCATCTCACAAAATTCATGCCTAAGTTAGTTGGAATGGATGCTGTCGGTAAATTTTCACCACTTTTACGTTTCTTGACCGTTCATATCTGCATACTCATGCATTAATTTGACTAATGTGGCGATTCAAATAATGAGTATCAAGTTTGGTAGATTAGGCCTCTGGTGAAAGATGACTAAACATTTTTACATTCTATTTATTCAAAATGCAGCTTTCGTTTTGCTTCTGGTCGTAACAAGAAACCCGTTTTGCAGTAAATATAGGAGCCATGACAATTACGGGATTGGATTTCGATGCAGACACTGAGTAGGAGACCACTGAGACGCATCTTTCAATTTTTCCTTATTGTTTGATTAATGTATGTCATGGAACTTATGAGTTGATTCAGCTCATACATAATAGTCATCTTTCTTTTATCCAGACAATTGAACAACAGTTACAGTAAAACAAAACCTGATTTACAAGTTTTTATGGTGAACTCGATATACTATTTAACATACGAAGTATTACTATTTCCTATTTAGTAATTTTGAAAAGAATCATACACTTTTTTTTTTGATAACTCGGTATCCGGCCCAAGGACCGACTAATTCGGGGACCAATCCCACCGTCCACTAGCGGGGGCCCCACTTAAAGCCAGATCAAAGCTCTGTATGGACTGGCTCATACACTTTTAAGTAGTGAAACTTTGTAAACTAAAACTTGATACTATATATGTTAAAAGGTATCACTTTAAACAAAAGAGTTTGCATGAACCTACCCAACAATAATTATTGTGTCAATTTTTTACAGCTTCTCGCTCAAATACAGTACATTTTAAGGGTCATACAATGTACAAAGAAGAGAAACAACAGAAAGCAGAAGTGATCATCACAATTACCACTGCTAGCCTGCTCGATATGAACAAAAGAAGATTCCACAGCAGACAAAGTAGAATGGAATCAACCCTACATAACAAGAATCACTCTACAGCCTCTTGTCTGTGGTTGCAAGAAGAGCAACGAAGAAACACTATTGATCACCTTAAGCATAACGAGGCAAGTAAATACCTGATATAGAGTAGATGATCACTCCTCTGAGGCTTCATCCGTATCAGATAATGGCAACAGGGTACAAATCCCGAGCACGTGCCCGTTAAGACACACGTAATACTCGATACAATCTTCATAAGCACCCAATCTACAGCTTGCACTTGATGGTATCATCTTTGCTGCTAACATGTTCCACAGTTTTGCCTTACAATACGAGCACACCTCCGTTGGATGCAGTGGTGCATTTCTACTGATCAACATTTTCCTGACCTTTGAATTAGCAAAGGACTTAAAAATCCCTCGAAAAAACCCAATATCCCCTTCATCTCCTTGATCAAGATGTTCACAAGGATCAGAAACATACAACACATCTGTTCTGCATTGTGGTAATAAGAAGCTCTTCCCCGATGTTCTTGAAAAACGTGTCCTGTACACAAAGTGGCCCGGTACAAGGATGTTGCTGAACAATCCGTTTTTACTGCATCCAGAACAATAGATGAGTAACTTGCCAAGTGCTCTCCAGTTCCCATCCAGGATATGGCTTCCGCTAGACTGTAAATCGAGCATCATTTTAGGAGCTCGTGTTTTACAGAACTCCTTCCAGAGTATTCGTTTGGCAAGATCATCAAACCATTTGCACGTGCAAGAAAGGGCTGCGATCAATTGAGGGTTCCAATTCAAATGACTGAAAACTAAGAATATCACTTCTTCTGTGAGGTGCCCTTTTGTGCAAACACAGCTTGATGAGTGTATACAGCGGTATTGCTTTGCGATGATCATTGTCTTCACTTGAGGACTGAAATAACTCATTTGAATTGATGATGGAATACGAAAATCAGCATAAGTTCACAATAAGCTCAGTGTACACCAAGAAACCAATATTTTACAGCGAGAATCACTAATATAACTCTAAGCAGTAGAGAGTAGAGACAAGAACTGAAAGTTCCCAAACCATTTTGCAACTACTAAATACTCATCATTCAAATCTATTCAATTAAGCGAAGTTAAACTATTAACTTTTCGAGTTCAACAATTGCAAATACATTGACTCTAAAAGTAAACAACAGAGACAAAGGATCCTCATTACATATAAGTGCATCCTAGATACTACTACAAGCAGGTATCATAAGCTGAAGAAAAACAAGGTGGGGGAGAGGGGTTGTAATAAGGATTTCCTAAAATTGATAAGCCCCTATCTAGAGTGTGTCTGCCCTGGTGAATTTCTTTCTCATTTACTCTAAAATTAAGGAACCTTGAGTTACTAATAGGTCGAATACTTCGATTTTTTCTTTTTTCAATGATATTCAAGAAAAGTTCATAGAATTAGAGGAAATCAATCTTCTTGGAAGAAATGATCAAGGAATATGCGGAGACACATCTACGAAAACTTAATTAAACATTCCTAGAAGACTGAAAATACACAAAAATAGGTAAGAATCATATTGTGGGAGTAGAAAACCCCCTCTGATAAATAGGAGTAACTTAACATGTTCATCTTTTTCGAATGCACAACCAATTAAAAATGAGAAGTTGTGAGCTGGGAATATGCATTTTTCAAAAAAAGTCTCCATATCCATTTAAAGTTTCCCAAAAATCAACATCTGAAATCACCAGAATATTATACAATTAAATTTAAGGAAAATAACCTAGATCCAAAACCACTTCAAATCAAGACTCAAAATTCTACTCAGTTCAAAGGAGCCCCCTTTTTGGCGCAAGTCCACAAATCTCAGCTGCAAGAAAAAGAAAGGCAAGGTTTTAAGGATTAGTATAAAATGCTTTTGAGGTCGCAAAAGGGGGAAAAAAAATCAATCTTTACCTTACAGGCTTTGCCATCAGTGAAGCCAAGCAGGGAGAGTCAGAAAATGGGGCTCACCTCCCCTGCTGAAGTTGCATATCTAGAGAGAGAGAGAGAGAGGGGGTGGGGGAGAAATATTTCTGGTGTGAAATAAAGTCACTGAATTGTTATTAAAGCTTGAAAACGGACCAATCATGTATTTTTATTGGATTTGTACATCTAATTTATTTATTTATGTGGATATTTGGAGTCACCCAAATTTGGTGAGATTTTCAGTTTTTTAAGGTATGATGTATCAATATTGATGATAAAGATTTGTCCAACAGCGATAAGATATTTTTCTTTATTTACATTATTAAAGACTTTAGATTAGATGGACCTCTTAAAAGTTATGTCATTTATGGAGCTACATTTAGTGGCTTTAATTAACTCATTAAATGTAATTTACACAACAACAAAAAAGAAAATGACTTTTTGAATTCAAAAACTCCATGACGAATGTCATTCAAATTACAAAGTAATATAATTTAAATGGTGTAAAATTATGAATTCGAATTATTATTTGTCTAATAAATAAAAAATCAATTTTGAAGCCAACCATGAAGTTCTTGGGTGGATGCTGATTTTTTTTTTTAAGATCTGATCAATGATAGCTTGCTTTAGAAATAAAATACTTGAATTAGATTAGGGTTGAAGTGAAATTTAAAATTAGAATAATAAAGATTGTAGTAGTACTTTATAACCCTTATAGGGATTAGGATGGCAGTATACATTTGTAATTTAAGAATATTTTGTGGTATAAATTTAGAATTTAAGAGTATGCTCCTATCAGCATAGACATAGAAATTTAGAGTATGTTTTTCTTTAGATTTTAAGTTTAAAATTTAAGATGAACAGTGGAATTGATATTTCAAAATTAATGGTTGTTGGACTAAATATCGAGTAATAAAAAAAATATTACCGCACTTTATTAACATGGTGTATTTATAAGGTACGGCGCCGAATAAGACACCTTTTGATTTCTATTGCATGTCTAGTTATAGTTTTCAGTGTAATTGACGAGCACATAACTTGATTCGACTTGACTACTTTGAATATGAGTTTGATGAAAAATTGAAACAAAATGAACTATTAATACGAATTGATTTAATAACGGAGCAAAGCAATATATTTGTTTAATGAAAAAGAGATGTATTTATTAGTTTCAAATGGAAGCACATTTTGATTTTTCTGTTCTTGAATTGTCATTTGTAATTAACGAAATTGGACAAAATTTTGGGGGAGATGAACATGTTCTAACATAATATTTATCGATAAAAAAAATAAAAAAAAACATGTTCTAACATATGTTAGAGAAAATAATTAAACAGAAGAAAAAAAAAAAAACAGGAGATTGTTCAACCGATGAAAAGCGGGAATATTCAAAGTTAATTGCTGTATGCTCATTGACAAGATTCCCACATCCTTCACACACACCACACCTAACAAGCTTACATTGTCCGAACAACATTTAAAACCCAGACAAACATACTGGAAAACGGGTAGAAACTATGTGTTATTTCAAGAATCAAACTTTACAAAGTCAAATTCAGCAAGGAAGACAACTATGTCCAAACCTTGTAGTTTCCCATCAATCTAAAAGCCGAAGAAACACGAAACAACACACCCTAAGAAACGGAATCTTAGCCGCATCAAGATCACCACATGAAACAAAGCAACCCCAGGCTTTCCAATTCCAACCTCTATTTCACACCTTATTATTATTTATTTATGAAAATTACAGTCATTTATATATGATGAGTAATTATTGGCCCACTCAACTGACCTGTGAAGAAGGTTTAGTCTCTTGGAGGGAAATGACCGTTTCAAAAGCTCCCACAAGAGCCTTAACCTTACTTTTTCGACTTTCGACGAGCTTACTTGCTGTTTCTTCGATCACATTATTGAATAATCCTTGAGCATCTTTCTTATCCTGCACATTTTGGTGCTTTAAGACAACCTTTTCAGAGGAAACCTCTGCACCAATCGTATCATCTTTGGCTCCCGCCTTTTTCAAGGCCTTCCTCGTCTCGCCCTTACTGTCCTGCGCCGCCAGGACTCTAGCCCTCCTAAACCTGAGTCTCCTGGGACTATTATTGTCCAATTGAACGTCCACAACCTTCCCACTCCTGAACTTTAACTTGTGACATTTATCTTCAGAAACAACCGCCCTACTCTTCCTCACAGTCTTGTTGTGACTCTCTTTCGCAGGTGGTAGCTTAACTTCATCTGCTTCACCACTGCTTTGCTCAGTGTGTACGTTGTCGTCTTCATGAGATGAAAATGATGAATAATCTGCAGAAGACAATGATTCGGTTGAAATGGACTCAACGCCAGGGGTACACTCAGAGCCGTTCTTAATTTCTGTCTCAATGACATGCAAGGTTTTCTCAGAAACCTTCTCATCATTGGATTCTTCTGTCTTAGCCCTTCTTAGTTTATGTTGATCCTTAACTGAAGATACTATCTTCAAGTTTCCAGCTTTTCCTGATTTACTGCGCACTATCTTATTCACGGAGAGTTTAGGGGACAGAGTAGCAATGGGAGTCCGCAATACTTTCTTTACGGGTGCTTTAGACGATGTCACATTTTTGCTCAGTACTTTCTTTACGGGTGCTTTGGAAGCTGTCAAATTTTTGCCCATTTTAGAACTGTTGTTTCGTGTGTCTTTTCCATGTATACCACCTGAATTTTCAGAACAAGCTGGTGGTTTAACCTTAATAGGTTTTAACTTCTCAGACTGGGACACATTCGTTGTCGTTTTCGACAAATTTTTATCAGTCGAGGTAGCTCGTTTTACAGAATCTTCAACTTCTGTGGATGGAAAGATTACCCCCTTCACAATTTCTGGGGGATCTGCTGACGGAATTCTTTTAGTCGGCTTCTTGGACAACAGGGTTTTATTACCAGATGAACCATTTTCCTTTCTGGAATAGGTTTTCACATAGGATTTGGCAGAAGGCATGTCTGGTGAATGATTTTTGGTGTCTTTTGAAGGCTTGTGATTCATAGCCTTGCCTTTATCTAAGGATGACTTCGGTTTTGAAGAATAGGATTTTGAATCACGAGATGGCTTCAGATCAGGTGAACGGACTTTTGTATCTGTTGAAGGCTTTTCCTTCTTCTGTTTATCAGAAAGCAGTATCTCCACAAAAGGCTGTTCTTTAGGGATTCTTTTTCGAAAAGGCTTCCTTTCCTTCTTTTCAAATGAATGTTCTCTTCCATATTTACAGAAATCATGGCAAGAACCTGTGGAAGCTCTGAGATAATGAGGGACCACGTTTTTTTTACTGCTATCAGTAGAATCTGATTTTTCTGCAGAATTTCTCAGCGAACCGTCCCCAGCTTGGATGAAACCAATGGATGCTCTGCGCCCGTTGCCTACTGAATTCCCAGATAAATTTCTGCTCCTGTTTACCGAGTTCAATCCGTTTTCTTCAGCCATGAAATGGTGACCACAATAGGAAATTCGAAACCTGAAAACCATATGAACAAAAGATACAGATAAACAATTACATATGGTTGCAGTATATGAACCAAACACTTGTATATAACAAATATTTCCAAAATTGATATGTAAGAAGTAATCACAGCATGGAAGAACAATCACTAATTGCAAACGTGACTGATAACCAATCTGCAAACATTGCTAATTTTTTGTTGAAGAAATATATAGACCTTTAAAGCACTGTATATGACTAGATGGCATTCCAATCTTAGGCCTTTCCAAAGAGATAGACAAATTTAAAGAACACAAATCCCAACATTTAGAAATGATCAAATGAGAGATTTAGAGAGAGAGAGAGACCATTTGAAAAGAAAAAAGCAAGAACCACCAAATGATCATCCCCAATAATAATACTCTTTCCCAGTCTCTGTATAAAATTATTCGTGTAAACAAATGTTCTACAGAAATAAAGGCCTCATTCATCACCATAAAACACAAAAAACAGAATCTGAAATTGAATTTGAATTTGAATTTGAGGATAACAGTCTCCGTTAATCCACAAAAAATTATTAACATCAACCACCATTAAAAATCAATAAATCGTTTCAGCAGTGAATTTACACACGAAATCACTTGCAACTTATTTGAATGCGATCAACACACAAAGAAGTATCGAAACAACGTTTTCCGGAACTATAAATCGGAAACATACCTTTTCTTAAAGGGACGAAAGGCAAATCACAATCAGAATAAGCAAACAAACAGAAAAGTGCAAAAGATGTATTCCAATTGACGAACAATCACAAATCCCCAATATAAAAGTCCATCACCTTCCAACAAAAAATCAGGCGAGACTATCGAAACAGATAACCTACAAATATATATACAGGAAAAGCCGGTTATTTATTGCAGAATTAAATGAGGGGCATTGAAAATTCCGAGAAAGCGCGTACCTTTTCCGCTTCCCTCTTTATCCGTTTTCTTCTTTACTACTTTACCGCAAAGCAAAGGAAAAGCGCAAGGAAAGAAATGAATCGAATGAGTATCAAAAAGCAGAACGATTAAAATAAGAAGAAGAAGCCCACATTCGTTATCAGTTGATTCTTTATTTAGTTCTCCATTCTTAGTATGATTGTTAAATATATATGAGAGAGAGGAATAGCAAGAGATCGTGCAAGCACGCCTTTGAGTATGTTGATCAGTTCTAGCGAGTTCTGTATGAAGATGACCTTGTATTAGTTTACGCGTTTTGTCTGTGTACAATCCCTGGTTAGAGAGAGAGTGTGTGTGTTTATTTGTGTGTGACTGTGTGTAACTGTGAGAGAGAGAGAGCGCAACGGTTGGAAGGTGGGTACGAGCTATAGATGGTCGGCGCCAGTTTTTCTTTCTTGATTCGCAGGCGTGATCTTTTTTTTATTCACAATATATTGTTATTTTTTTTTTTTCAGTATAGCTAGTGAATGAAGGTGTTTTAAGATTATACTCGGATTGGATTTTTCCTATGTAATAAGATTATGATTATTTTACCTTTCGAAGGAAAAAAAAAGATTATGATTATGAATATAATTTCATAAAAAGTTTCTGTAAATAATCATAAAAACTATTTCTCTTAAAAAAAATAATAATAAGCATTGCCCCTTACGAGGGGTTCGAATTAGAAAAAGAAAGAGGATTTTAAGGATCAATGTAAATACACAAAATCGAATAGAAACCAGATTATTAGTGTGAAAATGACCATCACAATCTAAACCGTCAAGTAATTTCTTGTACATTCAATTAATTTTATATAATATATATTAGTAATACTTTAGTAATTTTGAAGTGTTCGTTTATCTATATATGAATCGTCAAATGCGTTTATAACAAAAGTTAATACGTAGTAAAATTGTTTTGACAGAAAATATTGACGCTCAATTTGGAATCCGAGCGAGTGTGGGCAAATAATTAAAAATAAAAATAAATCAAGGGTACGAATATCAACTATTATTTATCAATTTCAAAAGAAAAATTTAAGGATAATCAACTATATATTGAGTAATAAATGTTATGGCTGCCCTATGAAGGGAAATTAATTATTTGCTCTACTTTGGAAGGTCAGCTATTTTGTAGGAGCCAGGAGGGGTAAATAGGTGATTGACTTTTTGAATTTTGTAATACTCCTCATATTCGACCTTTTTTGTTTTTCAATTCATGGCTAGCTTCAATTGTTGGATTAGAAAGGGTATAAAAAATAATCGCCAGAAATTAAATATTTGGTTCACGTGATACGAGTTTAAGATGGATTTAATATCTAGAATTGGGGTTAATTTTATCAATAATGATTTATTTATTTTGGAAGGAGCAATGTAATAATTATTAAAAATTCAAATACCTTTATACACACAATAATAAAAATTGTAATTCATCTATTCAAATATATATACCACCTAATTTAAAAAATAACAATCTAAACAATATAATTTTTAACTAAATCTATCATTAGTCTAGTCTCATCCTGGAAAGCAAACTAATACTTATATTATAATAATACATTAGAGTTTGATATTTGATTTGTTAATTATCTAAATATGGATATGTTAAAAGTTTGGTAACTAGAATAATGCAACAGGATTTTTCAAAAAAAAAAAAAAAATGCAACAGGTTAAAATACAAATATTAGTACTAACTACTAACTAAGCTGATATACAATATAATATAGTAAATCTCAAATCTCAAATTCTTAATAAATGAAAATATGTAAATACGTACATGACTGTTAATGTTAAGTTCTCAGCGAAGTGGTGAATAGTGCATACGAATACACCAAATTTATTAAGAACAAATAATTGTTTTTTTTTTTTTATGACTGAACTAATAGTTGATTTTTTTTATTTATGCCTGAACTAATAATTGATTTAATAGTATGTATCTCGTAAACCAGTTGTAACTTAAAATAGTACAGTCCTGATTTATTTTTTATTAATTCTTCAAGATTATTGTATCCTAGTTTATTATGTGTGCATTCTTTATTGGGTATTGACACACTTTCCTATACTCACAATCCACATCTCAAAACATGCATGGTCAAACTCTGGAACTACATATTCTAATCAATATTAGTCCTAATTTTAAACGATTTTTCTTATAAGAAATTCCTAGTTGTAATATTCATTTCGTATAATTTTTTTTAAAGTCACTTATAAATCAATTCTATTTGTAACATTTAAAATAATATTAAGTATATTATTATTAAATATATAATTTTTTAATAAAACAATTAATATTATTTATAAATACACAAAAAATTCAAATAACTCATAATATACAATGCATATTTTCTATTGATAATCATAACAAAATAACCTCTGCAACCGCGTGTATACACGCGCCATTACTGTGAATTTTGGAGACTAAGAATCAGAATTGGTTGCACCACCCAAAGAATTTTCCTAGGGTTTTGCTGGAAATAATTTAAAAGCAGTTATTATGAGAATAGGAGTGCAAATTGATTATTATATATTTTCATTTATGTGACTTGAGATTCAACAATTATTATAATATTTATTTTCTTATTATTATTAGTCTAGTTAGGTGCATATGGTTACACTAGAGTACATATGTAAATATATATCTATAAATTGAATGTTGAATATACTATGAATTGAATTCAATACAAATTTAAAAGTTTGTAAATAGCTCATTGAACTAATACAAGTATTTTGAAAAAAAAAAAAAAAAAAAAAAAAAAAACAAAACTCTTTTTTTACGACGAGATTATATAATTTTATGTACAACCAATATAATTAGAAAATTTATGGCGTGGGCTTATAAAGTGCAAGATAATTATATCTCTGCAAATAATTATAATTGGAGAATTATATAATTCAATTAATATGGAATCATTTGAACTCGCATATATTAGATATTATTGCAAGAAATGTAAAAGCTTGGGTTCTATCCTTGCTGCCCCAAATTAACCAAACCAAATCAAAGTCGTGGTCATGATGATGCTCGAGTTGAGATGGAGCATGGTATTCATCATTTCACATCATTATAATATAAGAATTGTCAAAATCTCATTTTAGTGCCTGCTTTGTGTGGTCACAATCACAACTCCCACCAAATAATTATCTATTGCTGGATCCTCATGTTAATTTCAGTTTGGTGTTTTTTCTTAATAATATTGCATATATACATTAGTAAACGTAACATACAGTTAATCACGTGACAAACCCAAGCATCTTCCTGAGTATACTTGCTGCTTTTGCTTGGATTTTGGAACATGAATACCCCAATTTTCCCATTTATTTTTATGTCAAGTATTACTTATATATAATATTGCTCAATTCGATCCCGTCTCTGTCTAGACACTTTAGTTGGTAGATGAGATTGTCACCCTACCTTGACCTTCCAACCAGACACAATTTCCCATTCTGTGGGAATTGGGAGCATGATTTTACCTTCCTCAACACGAAAAATGGTAATCTTCCTCAGAAGATAGCATTTTGTATGATTAAATTAGAGAAAAGCAAGCCCATTCTTCATTAAATAAAATGCAAAGGCCTTGGACAGAATTTTGAGGGAATAAAAGGGCTGCCAATTAAGTCCATATTTCTGCATAAATAGAGCTCCAAAGATCTTGATGTGGAACAAATCAAACATAACTTTTGATTCTGACCTCAAATTTTTTTCCATAATATCATTTCAAAATTGGAACGACAAGACGGGTGATTCTACGTACCATTCAGTGGTCAAATTCCAACGTTTGAAGGGTGTTTTGACCATTTTTATGTTTTTTCACAATATTTAATATCTAATTTGAATGACCTTTCAACAGGTTCATGCATCTAGAATTGTTCCTACACCTATAAATAGGTGGAACTATGTATTGTGAAGGACTTTTGATCAATATTATTATTCAGATTTCAGAGACTATCATATATTTTTCTTCGTTTAAGATCGCTTGTCTTTTACGAATCATATCCCGTATCAGATCTTTAGGCCTGATCAACATTGCAAATAGTAGCAAATTATCAGCATTATTCGACTAATGCAACAATGTTAAAAGTCTTCTTTTTTTTTTTTTTTTGAAAGAACAATGTTAAACGTCTTAGGAAACCTGTCATGTTTTCTTTTCCCTTTCCATGTTTACGAAGAGAAATCTGATATTCTAAGTGCATTTTTCAGCTTAACCTTAACCGAAGCTATAAAAATAGTTCAGTATCCTATAACCTTCAAATGCTCATTCAAATATATTGGAAAATATTTGCCCACTGCAACAACTAAAATTTAGCAGATTTTAACGAGTGATTGTTCAATCAAGTATACTGGAGCTATCTACAAAATTTACCAGAAGTTTGTATTTGATATTTATATCATTTCTTACGGCCTGAGACGGTCTTCTTCACAGCTCCAACTGATACTAGAAACTGATCGAGAGACGATAGGGTCCTCATGTCGTCTGGAGGGAAATAACTGGCAGCCTTTCCCAGAAGTGATGTGAAGAGAAGGGACAGGGAAGGGCGTGTAACATAACGTTCACCCAAAAGATCATCAAGAAACCCAAATGCTGCTAAAAAGTCGGAACTACTTGCATTAATCGGGGCAGCAAAGTGAGCAGGGATTATTCTCTTGAACCGCCAGTCCCGTGCTATTCGATCAATCCAATCTCTGACCTGAAATTTCCCAAGTGTCATAGTGTGAAACAACAGACAACACTAATAATATTATTCTTGATTAATACAGTTAACAAAGTCTTGAGAATTAGGTTTTATCTATTAGGTGGTAACATCTAAACTCAATTTGGTCATTTTTTATGCTTATAAATATAGTAAGAAGCAGTTTCTTAAAGTTTCTATAATAAGAGTTCACAACAGAAAAGGCTATCATCAAAGAATATGATGACTTATATATGGTATACAATTTCATCCAACTTGCCTTTTCAGGAACCTTGCTGAAGACTAGAGTTTTCACAATAGGTGAGACAATCAGCTTTTGGGACATCTGAGAAAAGCTGGCATTGGGCTCTAACAAATTTGAAGGGCCAAGAAACAAGATCTGAAGGACCATCCTTTCCCATCCTGAATCAAACAAACTTGAACAATTAGGATTGTCATTATTGAGCACATCGTAAGTTAATTGGGATGTGTTGAACACCTACCTTTCTCTCTGTTCATTTTGTTGTCAACAACTGGTTCCTCAGAGACTTCTTTTCCTTTACTAAGAAGTTTTACAGCCAAACCATTCTTAGCAGACGAAAGTAACGACTCCTTGCTAATACATTCCGGTGGCTGTCTTGGAACATATATTACAGCATCGGTCACCAGCAGTGTCCTCGTGCGCTTATGATAGAATGCCACCTCCACATATGGTCCAATTCCTTACACATGAAACAAGAATGATGAATATATATATTGTGATGTATGACTTGATTTGAGGAACAACGGAATAAGTGCACTACCAACTTCAGGAGAGCTCAAAACTTTCTGTTCGATTTCATCACCCCATGGAGTTGATGAGTCCTCATCTTCCAGTATTTTCGAACGAAAAATCCCAAAAAATTCAAGGGGCAAATTTATGGGCCAACTCCACTGCCTAGGTGCCACCCATACCTGAGCTCGAGGGAACTCTCTTGAAAATGGGCCAACAAATATTTTATGCTCATAAGCAAAGGTTGGCAGGATAATATATTCAACAGGGGCACCTAATTCTTTCACAAGCTGCAAAAAAAGGAAAGATATACGGTACTAAGCAGAGCACTTCAGCAGGTATACAAAAATTTGCAACAAAAAGGAACAAATCATGATTTTGTTTGCCACTAATAAAGGAACAACAGATACTCATCATCAATTGAAGACTGTGTAAAATCAAAAGGAAATCAAAATCGCCCGATGTAGGTATCGTTGGTCACCTGGATGCACTCTTTGGTGGGAGCAACAGGGGCATGAACCCATAATCCTCCTGACTTCAGCTTGATAACCGTCATTCGAATGTTAGTCGAGACACTGCTGAAACCGAGCGCTTGCTCTTGTTCAAATAACCATATGGCATCTTTAACAGCCTGAAATTCTAATGCATAAAGCAGTTGGAACTCACATAGAAATTACAAGCTTGCTTTATAAAACATGAGCATTTTCAAAACATGATTATATACCTTATGAATACATGGAAAGATCAAATGAATCTGTTACAAATTGTGATCATTCCAAAAACAAAATTATATCACAAACTTAAGAAAACCTAAGAACTCTTCAAAATAAATCTGATTATGAACGGAATTTCAAATTCGCAGTTCTCAAGCTACAGATAAAGCATTATCTACAGAATCTGAGCTCTCTGTGACCTAGTGAATGGTACAATCCAACAGTAGTATCAGAAAGTATTTTGTACTAACCTCGTATCTTAAAGTACGTCGGTTGAAAAAAGGACCGAGGGGAAACGGAAACCCAGTGAAATTGAAGTAAAACCTTCCTCCGCCCTTAGCCTCGCCTCCGCTAGCGGCGGCTGCAACCACCAAGCGCAATTCATTTCGACCTTTTCTTCTTCTGGGTTTCACTTGAAACCAGAGACCCGGCGAACCACTGATATAACTATGATTCAGTTCTCGAGAAGCCACCGGAGAAGATTTCGGTAAAGGGACGGCGACCGTCGCTGCCATCTTTTTCCGACCAACAATTAGTTGAACAAAGCTATAGAATGGTGCTACTGATAATTTACAAAGGAAAGGGAAATTCGAAATGATTCCACAATAACGCTCTACTTTCTGGCGGTTCATATTGCGACACGTGGAAGGTCAATTGGGTTATCCTAGTTGGAATTTTCTGCATTTTATTTTTTTGGACCTCCTATTTTTTGCGGATATAAAAACTCACCATAAGAAAACAAAATGAATTATACAGAAGCCAATTTTCAGTCTAGGTCAATTGTGCGCGGTTGTTTCAAAAGTCGTTCGACAATCACAATTGTTTGAAATGTGTGTGTGTTTGAGGGTGGGGGGCGAAAAACGAAAAAAAAAAAAAAACTTATTTAGATGGGTTAAAATAAATGATACAAATTTTAATAAAAATATTATTTATCAGCATTAAAAATTATTAAATGAAATGTAAATGTGACGAAGTGGTATAGCTCAAGTGGTTAGACCTCCACTACCTATGACCTAAAGGTCATGAATTCGAATTACCTTTTGCCCGATCAAAAAAATGAAAAGTAAATGTCTTTACAATTTTATTGGAGCAAGTAATTGAATAAATAAGATTTAATTATAGTGGAGTATTGAGTGACATAAAAATAAAAAATGTTTGTATTATTATATATTTCTATTTTGGGATGGGCACAACAAAATAAATTCGGTCTTTCTTCCTTTTCCAACGGCCCAATGGAAAAAATAATTAAAGAAAGCCCAGCAAAATAAATATAATGAAGATCCAACCGTTCAAAATAGAATGTTGAGGACGTGCGTGCAATTAATGATGAATGTTGCACCAATAAAAACCATTGAATATAATTCCTAAAATAAATTACACCTCACCTTTGTATGCTCGAAATAATTTTCATACTTGACTTGGGTAAATACATATCAAATTTCATATGATTACATCAATATAACACACAGTTATAAAATAAATTACTACAAAGAATGGAGGATTACATGTCATAGTTCCAAACAATGAGAACAAAGAAACCATAACAAAATTAAGATAGCAGACTATCAATTTTCACACTGAATGAGATTTGTCGACAAAACTGAGCTATACTTAAGAAAAATTCCGCATAGCCCACCTTGACAAGGCAAAACACAACCTAACCTTAAATGGTCCTTGCTATGGAGCTAAAAAGGACATCATCTACTCAAGAAGACGAGTCTCACGGGTGCTCCAAAGCCTGAAATGGTAGAATGTCTTGCAAGAATATTCAATACACAGAACATCATGTAATGATGCCACAAGGGTTTCAAAAGCACGAACTAAGATGAGACGAAATTTTCATGCAACAATCTCTCTCAGTAGCCAGTCCAAGCTCGGGTAAGCAAAGTAGAGAATGAGGAAAGATGGAAGAGCAAAGACAATCGTGATGAGTATGTACAGGGCCAGGATGACAGCACTTGCAGGTATTGCGTACAATATGATGAGAAGAAAAAGGATGACCAGTGGAAACTTGGATGTCAAATTAACAAAGAAAGCAACGGACTTTCTGAGGGACGAAATCAGTGTTTCAATGGCATGATAACTGATAAACTGATTGTGATCATCACTTGATTCTGATGATTCAGAAGGATGAACACTGTGGCTCCTCCTCTCATTCATATGGCTTCCTAATGTTTTCGTGCTTGGTGGACAAACTGATTGATGGTCCTTACACGTGGTGGAATGAGATTTAACTCTATCACCATTCATGCTTTCAAGCATCCAAAGAAGGAAAAAGTTCTTACGGGGAAATTTCAGGTTCCCTCTATAAACCAGACGGAGTGATAAGAGATTGCACCAGGGGCAGGATATCAAAAGTGGAAGCTGAAGGGGTAAAGTTGGAAATTTCACAACAGCCAATTGCAGTCCTAGGATGCAGTTCTTGCATAGCGTGTGTCCACACCACAAAACATATGGAATGTTTTCAACAAGGTTAAAGGACTCCCAGCATATCGGACATTCTAAACCCTCCTCTCTACTAGTGAGGGAAGAAGCATCATCATCTGAACAGTCCATGGAATCTTGATTTGGCTTCACCACATCATTCTTCAGCCCTACGATTCCAGCTATACAGCTAGATGCAAAGTTCAACATCTTGCAGCTGGTTAGGACCACTACAGAATAAGAATTTCACATCTATATGGCAGAGACTCCAATTCCTAAGAAGTTAAAACAAAAGACAGGTGTAAAAGGCAGTCATGAAAAAAATAAAATGTGGGTTCCAATTAAGTCGACTATTTAGTTTCCTAAAAAGTATTTCTCATATTTCTTCAGAAATGATTAAAATAAAGCATTAAACGAATCACACATGAGTACCCGAGGTGAAAAAGATGAAAAATCATAATGCAATCACACTTCACAATTTATTTGTTGTACATTGAGGTTCTTATCCCTGCAAGCTGAAACTAAATATGACAGTCCTAAGAGAATATGGCCACGAAACCCAAGAAGCATACACATATTGTAGTTATGCGAAGAATTGAAGATAACAGATTCTCGATGCCGGGCAACTTTTAATTCCCAATTGAGGCACTACTCAGAGGAACCATATGATATACGAATGAATTCAACTTTTGTTTACAAACTAACTTAATGCAAAAGAACAATTTATTTGCATTCCTCTATTACGATCCTGTGACATATGTAGTTTATATATACTCTCTCTCAATACTCAGCCACGTCAGTTGAGTTCTTAGCTGAATCTACATTCTCCATAATTAAATTAAAAGAAAACACCAAATTGGAAGAATCTAAAGTGCTAACTGTTTGAAAGAAAATTTGATGTTGTCAGCACTAACTAGAATTTTCATTTCCATCCGTATTAGAGCGCAAGATTCAATGTGCTATCTCTACTGAAATAATACAAGTTAGTTTCAGAATACTCATTATCAGTACATTCAGCAGAGTCCCTTTCAATTAATTTTCCTGGAGCCAAAATTCCTAATTTCTTTCTATTTCCAGAGATCAAATGTCCAACATTGTCAAGCACAACAAAAAAAAAAAAAAAAAATTAAAAAAAACAAAAAATAATTCACACGGATTCTTACAAGACATTTTCCCAAGTATAATTTATAACAAGTAATTCAAATTTTAAGCATTACAAAGCATTGAATAAAGATAAATATCTCCAACAAAACAAATCTGTCAATCATTGATTAATGAATCCGAAAATCAGAATAAGGGGGTAGAGATTTACCTAATTGATCAGCGGAAGCCATGAGGCTGTGCTCTCTCTCTCTCTCAGCGTTGTGTTGAATCTCCGCCCTAAGAGACTTGTGAGGCTGATCTTCAGCAACGAACCAACCTCGACGACTTTTTCCTTTTTCATTTTTATATATATATTTTTTGAGTTGTACCTGTGGACGAGTTTGGCAGTTAAAAATTATTAATATCTTTGCTAGAAAAATCCTTTCAAAAAAAATATATATATATATCTTTGCTAGAAAAATAATTAATATTTTTTTACAAAAAATATTCTTAAAATAACTTTCACAATAAAATTTATTCACAAAATTATTATTTTGTCAAAATTTGGGCGTGGGCCGCTTGGTTTACTCACTCTGATCCATGAAAGTTATGTCATATAGCTTTGCACAAGATTTAAGAAAAAATATTTGTTTATTGTATAAAATAGATAAAGTAAGGATATTGTGAGGTTAATTTTTTTAAAAATAATTGATTGTAAATGTAAAATTAATAATAATTATTTTCAAAAAAGGAATGAAAATAAATTTGAGGGACGGAAATTTGGTGGAAGAGAGAGTGTTAATTTGAACATGTGTAGTTTTTATTGAATTAAAATAATTTGAAAAGGTAGATATAAATTTTATACCATCATTAGATATACTTAAGTAATTTACTGAATATATTCACATGCATTACTTTTATACCTATTATTGATTTTATTGCTTTTTTTTTTTTTAAACTTTTTACTACAAATAGTGATAAATAAAACAATGTTTTTTATATAGTTAGGTTGTTAATGCCTTAAATATGCTTACATTTTGCGAAAAGGTTCCACATGAACCGAATAATCATAATTTGACCCGCATGTAGCTCCTCCTTTGTTCCCAAGTCACATGGACATGGTGGGGGTACGATTTCTTGTCATTTCAAAAAAATACATATTCATACTTGAATAACTCATCATTTGATTTTATTTTATTAGATTTGATTTTATGCCTGTAAGTGAGCACCAATTTATATGATCACCGCTTATTTAGCATGTCAACTACCTATCATGTAATACCATATAAATAATTAACTAAATAATAGTGAATCCCCCTATATATGTGACATCACATGATAGACTCTTGACATGTCAAATAAATGGTAAACATAAAAAATAGTGTCCACTTGTATGCATAAGATCAAATTCGTTATTTTATATATGGAAAACTTGTTGACATAAATTGTCTGTCATATCAAGTGTGACGAGGTTCAATTTTAGAGAGAGCGAGAGGGAGAAAAAAACTGCCGCCTATCACTCTTCACACTTCTTAAATCTTCATCTTTTTGGAATGAAATTTAAAGTATAAATTTTAATGTTTTCTTGTATGTGTTAAATAATTAATATTTTTACTATTTTTTAATTTTTAATTATAATTTCAATTTAAAATGTGTGTTGATCAAATAAATATTTTTTATATATTACATATATAAATATTAAAATAAAAAAATAAAAAAATATATTTGAATTGAATTAACTGAGTTAAATATATATTTAAATTATTTAATCTACAAATAATAATAATTCATGTCGCCTAATATGCAAGTCTACGTACTAGTTACTATTTTGTTTTATCTGTAATCTCTGGAGTTTTCCCTTATCCGAACGTTATTTTTTTTTTATTGTCGTTGTTGGTTTATAGTTAGGATGAAATAAATTTAAGGATTGAACGAGAAAGAATTAACAACTATAGTACAAAAGGCATAAAAAGTTGATAGATTGATAGAAATTCGAAAGGACAATCCAAAAAGAAACTCTAACAAGAACAATAAATTGTGATGGGGGGATTTATTTTACCCATTTTAATAAAAGAAAATATTTTTTACTCACATTAATTTGAAAAACATTGTTTACTGAAGTAAATAATTTTAATACTTTTGTTACAAAAATAGTATTTTTTTACCTCAGATGGTGGACCCTTATGAGTCACGTCCGTTAAGTAGTGTCAGTCCTCTGATATAATTTTGGATGGGGCCCGGCTCAATACTAATTCTAGTAATGGACCCAATATAACAATTGTACCAAACGGTTCACAATACTAAAAGTAGCATTTCCTACCTCACTTCAAAAAAAATATGTGTTCACTTATTTTATTTATTTATCTTAAAAAAAATATTTATTCTTCTTATGTATATGATTATTTTATCTCCACATTACATAATTACTTAAATTATTATTGTATTTTGCTTACAAACAATTACTTCGTTCGTTTCATTTTAGATTTTGCTCAAAATTAAAGCTTCTCTGACTTAAAGGACGGAACTCCAATGAATGTCTTATTATTATTTTTTCATATTCAAAATGTCAAAAAAGAATTCTACCCTCTCAAATTAAATATTTTCAAACATCTTTTATTTACACCTCATGTCACTTGATTACTCACTCTATATATCCTCTCAAGCTAAAACAATTTTCCTCCAATAAAGTTGAAATGACTTATTTACCCTCAACTTTACACCTTTTAATACTAATAAATAATTTTCTCATTAAAACTCGTGTCATTTTGGCTTGAACAATTAAAAACAGAATGGAAAGAGTACATATTTTACTCATAAGTGAGCCCCACAATATCATACAATAGTGTTTATTTTTCTATTTTTTTTTTAATATTTATGTCCAATACAATGGGCATATATATATTTAGGGGAGAGAAGGAGTATAACATATTAGATCTGTATGGTTCATAAACTCAACAAATGAATATTCATGTTTTGTTCTAGTGTTGTACTTCGATATGTTAAGGAAAAGTTATTCACCCTTTGAAATAAGACGACGTCAAAAACTCGAAAATTAAAAGGGTTTCAAGAATTCTTTTGAACTTCGATTTCTTATAAAATTTTATTAAATACAAGAATCTAACCGAATACTATGACTTGTGGCATCACCACCGTCTACATTAATTAATAAGAAGTATAAACGACGTGCCTCTCAACAATACTAAAGCAAAGTATTTAATAATAATTCTATCATCATACAAATAACAACAATAATAAAATTTAATTTATTTTAAAAAAAAATCTAATATAATAGGATTGGCCATCAAATGTTACGTAAAGTGGTGTAAGAATTTGCATCAAATCGAAGAGATGGGCCATAAAAAGCCAACTCTGATTCTTTTTCATTTATCCGTTTCTGGGCAAAAAGATGAGATGTATCAAGTATGGAAAGAACTGGAGAAGGGCCCTAATATTGGGAACATACATGTAAGTGATAATGATTTAAAGCATTTAATAATAAAAGTTTAGTCTATTTAGATTCAAACAAAATATCAATTAACAAAGATTATTGTGGTTAAATAGCCCACCTGTCGATCAAGATCTAAGAGTTGCCAAATTGCCATTCCCTTCGAGCTGTGTGACAAGCCATTATGGGCCTTTCACCAATCATTAAGGGTTTATTTGCACCAAAAAAATATTTTAAAGGCATATTTGAACTTAAAAAAATATTTGAAGGACTTATTTGCACAAAAAAGATAGTGTAAGGAACTTACTTGTAATTGACATAATACTTTAGGGTCTGTATGTACATTTTCTTTTCATGAGATTAATGAGATTATTAATTTTAATGAAATTAAATTAACTCTCACTCTTACATATTTTTTTCAGTACTTTTGAATCGAAAAATGGATTCATCTCACACATGCACAATCGTTTCATATCCAACACTTAGTTTTACCAAAATAATTAACAGGTAGCAAATTCCAAATTGGGTGCATTATGGTCGATAAAACTTATTGGAAGGTAATAAAACTATAAGACAAAAATGCGAAAGAGTTTAGGTGACGATGATGATTATTATTTTTAGTTTGTTCTAACTTGACTTTGAGAAACTTGATGGAGATGGGATTAAAAGATCTGAATTCTCAACTAAAAACTTTAAATTTAAGTAGGATTTGATATAGCATGTAGGTTTCGTAACATGAGGATGTTATTTCCAATAAGGAAATATTATTAAGAAGAATTTGTAAAATTCTAATACGTTTCATTAATTTTCTAATATATATTCATACGTGACACATCAAAAATACTATATATTGAGTGTAGATGTGTAACATTATTGTTCAGGTATTGAACAACTAATGTGAATGGTATTGGTACGCCTTTGCGTAGCAATATAAAGGCGTACCAATATATCACGTCCGCACCTTAATTTGCATGCATTTTGCTATACTTTTATTAATTTACTTAGGAAACTTGAATATGTTTTTTTTTTCTAAGGAGGAAATACTCAAATACGCAACCCTCCACCTGTATCGTAACCCCTTGGTCAGATGGGTTGTAAATCGAGAAATGTGCATAAGTGACAGCCCTGTAAGAAAGATGATCAACAAGACACGAATTACGGAACAACTCCTTGCAATATTTCATCAAAAAACTGTTACAACACGGAATGAATATGATATTCTGCTCCAATTAAGAGGATGTCATGTAGCGCTACTCTTAGACTAAATTTCTGAGTCTTTATTTTTAACCAAAATTAGACCATGTTGCTTCATGGATTGCAACTTGCAAGTTTCTCTATCTCCCTAACAATTTAGGTAAAATTTTAGATGCACATATCATTGTTATGTATAACTAATATCAAAGTACAAAGACTATCACTGTCATGTGACTATCACAGGTCATGCAAAAGTTCTATCACTGTCATGTTCAATTACTATCATTATCCCATAGAGTTCATGTAACTCTAAATTAAGTATAATTCATGCAAGAGTTACCCAATAATTTATTTAATTTTTTTTCGACCCAAGAAATTAGGCCTCTTGATTTTCCCATTTGCATTCTTAATATTGGTAATTTCATAATTTGTAATTAAACAACAAAGTGTACAATGAATTTTAACTGTGAAATTGATTTACAATATTAATTATTCCATTAAAAAATATTAATTTAATAAAAATAATTAATACCATTAAAAAATACAATTGAATTTTATAGTAAAACTGATTCACTATATATTTAGACGTGTAGTTAAAGAATAACAATTAGAACCCTCTCACGAGTCCTCATTAAATCGTTATTTGTAAAGTTAATCAGAGTTGCAATTTAAAATTTGCATATATCTTTGTATACATGTACATATTTTGACAATTTGTTAATTTACTCACTTGATGAACTGAACAGTACCATTTAATTTTCCAAATAATAATATTACTGAATTAATTATAATGGACGTTGAAATTAATAGATGAAGCTATGAGTCGTCGTTCTTAGGACTACAAAAAGGTCAAATGGCTTAATCCAGTTAGGTGACTGCATGTAATTAAAGCATTACATCTCTTTCAGCCATGTACAACTTAATTTGGTCTTTAAATTAAGTGCCTCGATCTAATTTTCTGTCTTGTAATATATTGTTTTATTTTTATGCTCCCCAAATTTGTAATTAATAATGAACCATATTTCAAATAATATTTTATCTTGTGTTTTATTAATATTTACAACACCCGTCACATTTTAATTAATGTTAATATTATTAAAAATATATACGGGTGAATATTATGAGTGAGACATATTAACAAATTTAACATTATGTAAGATCTCTAGTCATTCTTTTTTTTTTTCCAGGTAGATCTGTAGTCATTCTTAACATTATGGTTCTTTGGAATGTATGTATTCGGAAAAAAGAAAAATAAAACTTTTCGTGGCTTCTACAGATGGGAATGCTTCACAATCAATTTGTGTTGGAAGAAATAGATATGTATGCTATTTTTGTGATCCCACATGTTTCAATAAGATTCCTCCATGATCATGCACTGTATATATATAAAACGTTTTAATTTTTATATTAATAGTTTAATAAAAATCACAGACCTAGCTAGCTTCCCAATTATTGGTGTGTTTTGAAACTCTACTCACTTTAAAAAGTGATATTAATTGATATTTTAGTAAAATTAAAAGTGAAGAGTGTTTGAATTTTTTTTTAAACTAATTGAAAAAAATAAATGTTTGCAAAAAAATTTACTTTTACTAATAATAAGAGTAATTATATGTGAGGGTAAGTATTATTTTTCTCTTCTTCCAATAAGAATTGTTTTAAAAGAATAAAAAAAAAAAAGTAAAACTTGCTTTGTCAAATTTAATTTTAAATGCTTTTTTTTTTTTTTGAAAATTTTAATTTTAAATGCTTAAAAAATTAGTTATAAATAATTTTTTCAAAATAAAATAATTATCCCAGTGGAGATGGATTTGAGAATAGATGATTGTTTAACTGTGCAATCCATAGCGACTTCAAGACGATTGCATAAACAATCTATCTTTTTAATTTCCTTAATGATCAATATGCCAATTATTCTTTTCTTGACTTATATATATATATATATATATATATATATATATATATATATATATATATATGCCAATTATTCTTTCTTGACTTTAAACAAAATCTCGTGTTTCACAATGTGATACCATTGTAAAATGCAACTCTCATTTGGGAAGTTTAACTATCAAATTCTATTCTTTTATTAGTTTTTGCCATAATATTATTTACTGAATACTACTTCTTCTGAGAAATATAATAATAATTTTATATACTAATTTGACACAAGAATATAACACCAAATCAGCAATGCGATTTCGATTAGTCTCCCAAACTATTCACAGCGAACCAAAATTCTCAAATGATTAAGAAAAGTAACTGATTTTAAAAATAAAAGTCACCGGAGAATTAAAACCGTCTACAATCACTAGATCAAAACTATCAAAAATCAAACAATTTTGCATGAAACCGAAACATGGATTCATATTCAAATTACTGCAAGAAAAATAAGATATTGTAAGATTATATTATATAGGAGTAATATATATAATTATTTATATTCGAAATATAAACTTCTTTTCTGTAAAAAAAATATATATAAATTTCTCTTCAATCAGGAATGATATGCACTACATCCAAACTTTATGAACAGACCACTACTACAACCAAAAAATACATATAAAATAAAACACACTAAAAAAAAAGAATGAATATAAACCATGAGGTGATTCTTATTAAATAGGTGAGTAAATGTACCCTTAAAATAAACACATAATTAGACGTGAATGATGAAATATTAAATATAAAAGTCAAATATAACATAAACAAAGATGAAAAAATATTTATGGTTAAGATTAAAAATTAATATAATAAGAGTATAATGGTCAAATATATCATTTTTTTTAATCGGGTAAAGGGTGACTCGAACCCATGACCTTTGGGTTATAGGTAGTGGAATTCTAAACCACTTGAGCTATGCCACTGAAAAAATCAAACTGTTAAGATTCATCAAATATTTCACATCAATGGTCAAAATTAAAAGGCGAAATAATTATATTAGGAATGCAATGGTGTATTATATATTTATAGATCAAAAAAGTTTGAGTATTAATTTTAGTATACTGAAAAAATAGGGATGAGTCATGACATCCTTCTTTAAACATAAATAAGTCGACTCGAAATGAATGCACATTTGTTTAAGTTAATTTGCTGAAACCTCATGGACATTCAAAATTTATGTTAATTTGAACTTCATTGATAATTATCTATTCAAATACGAATCGAAGCTCCAACCGAGCTTCAAATTTATATATCGAACACAGAATTTGTTGGATTTTGTTTGATAGCTATACATGCTAACTTGGTTTGATATTTAACCTAAAGAGCCATTTGTTTTGGGTGATTACAAGAGATATAATTTATTCTCCATAAAATTCAAGTGTTTATTATTGTTGATTTGTATTACCTACCCCCACAATAAAATAAAACTTGTTAAGTCTTTTTTTTAGTGAATTGTATCCCTCACTCTAGTAGGTGATATTATAATTATTACTCACTATATTACTAAATTAATTGACAAAAAAAAAAAAAACACCCCTCTTTATTCGAACATAGGTTTTTAAATAGTGGTATAATCATAAAATTTTACATTATCACATGAATTAATTTTCAACACAAACATTTAAAATATTATATATGATTTATGTTAAACTATATTGTAATATTTATTAATAAACATGTGATTCATATAATATAATAAAATATATCATATATAAAAAATTAAATGTATCATATATTCCACTATTTCTCCAAAATTTAATACCCTAAAACAAACTGTACTAATAGAATATAATAATTGGATCTATGTGCATGAAAATTGAAAATAGGGTTGAAACTTAGAATTGGGATAGGGGCCGGAGGGCAAGAAGTGATGATAACCTCTCCATATACTGACGAATCTCCTCTCCTCTCCTCTCCTCTCCTCTCCTACAACAACAATAATTCACGCAAAAAACATTCTTATATATTTTTCTCCTCCTCTTGTTCTTCTTCTTCACAATTTGTACTTCACTTATCACCAAAAACATATATATCATCAAAATGCCCTCTTCTACTTATAATGCTGTTCTCTTTTATTTCCTTTTATCCTTTTATTCTTTTGTCTAACTTCCTGCAAATCTCTTCTCTTCCCATGGTTTCCCTGATCCATCCAACATGCCTCTTTCTAACCCTTCAAGGTCTCTCTCTCTCTCTCTCTCTCTCTCTCTTCGCATTACGTGTGTTAATTGGTTGGAATATATAATGCAGGTGGTTTGGCATATTCCGGCGAGAATCAGACGAGCCGTACAACGTCGGTGAAAGCGAAGACAACCAGTTTTCAATTCCCGGCGAATGCTACACGTGTACTCAGGTGGGAGTTCCGGTGTTCCACTCCACCAGCTGCGACGGAGCCCACCAGCCGGAATGGGAGGCCTTGGCCGGCTCTTCCTTGCTCCCGATAAAAAACCGGCCCGGCGACAAGTTCCGGTCCGGCTCCGGACCGGGGAAGCGGTTATGGAGCGTGTTGGACCCGCGGACAAAGCGGGTGCAGCGGTGGAACCGTGCGTTCTTGTTGGCGCGTGGGATGGCGTTGGCGGTGGACCCGCTTTACTTCTACTCGCTGTCGATAGGCCGCCGCGGCTCGCCGTGCTTGTACATGGACGGCGGCTTCGCAGCGGCGGTGACGGTGCTGCGGACGTGCTTGGACGCCGTGCACCTCTGCCATCTCTGCTTGCAGTTTCGGCTTGCTTACGTGTCCAGAGAGTCGCTGGTTGTTGGGTGTGGGAAGCTCGTGTGGGACGCACGCGCCGTCGCTGAGCATTACCTGCGCTCCTTGAAAGGCTTCTGGTTTGATATCTTTGTTATTCTTCCGGTACCTCAGGTTTGAATCACGAGTTTTCTTGTCATAAAAAGAAAGTAATTCACTAACGTGTACTCTCCATAAAACATTATTTGTTTGAATTTTTTTTTTTATCTAAAAGGGAAGTATACTTTATTGATAAGATCTTATATGCATCCGATACACCATGTAACTCACATTACTTTAAATAGTAGCACTCAATTTTACTAAATATTTACAATTATTTGAACTGAAAAATTACTAAGTGAAAACAATAGTAATTGTTTAGTATAAATAGTTCATATATTGTATAAAAATACATTTGAATTGTATAATAGATTTAGTGTATACAAAAAAATTACTCTATTTTATTTTATTTTGTGTTTCATTGGTTAGCTTTTAGTACGGGGAATGAATTAATGGTGTTCAAACTGGGTTTGTTTGTATATCAAATAGAGCCCAAACGAAGTTGTAGTGGACCGACCTAGTGGTCCATGATAAATCGAATGGTTTAAATTTTGACATCATCAATCTTTTCATTAAACAAATGTAATGAAAATTTAGTTTTCTTTATAAATAAAAAATGCAACAGGAGTAAAATACAATTACAAGGGTCCACTTTGCATGGCGGCCATGTTCATTTCACAAAATAGATACACACTGTTTGTTAGGAAAACTGATGGTGGGCCCATTCCTTCGTTATTTGAAGGCCCAAAAACTGATTATTGACAAATATCATTTCCCTTTTCTGTATATTGATGCCTGATGAATGCCTTAACCGATTGAAAATTTCTCAGCTTTTCTGATGCCACCATCGTTCTTTTTCATCTATTCAGAAATAGAAAACCCTGCACAGTTTGAAATTGACATTCTAATTATGGTCGATTTTATGCATCACAAAATTCCATTCGATTTTCGTCGTCACATGACGGATATAGTCGACCCTTAGCTGGATTTTGTTGCATTTGGTAACTGATTTATATTTTTCATTTTCCTCAGACAGTGTTTTGGTTAGTAGTGCCAAGATTGATCAAAGAGGGTGAAATAAAGCTTATAATGACAATTCTCCTGCTCATCTTCTTGTTCCAATTTCTACCAAAAGTGTATCACAGCATATGCTTGATGAGAAGAATGCAGAAGGTGACCGGTTACATCTTTGGCACCATATGGTGGGGTTTTGGCCTTAACCTCATCGCCTACTTCATTGCTTCTCATGTACGTACGTACATACGTATGCATGTACTAATTGTACGATCATTTATTGCGCCTATTATATATCTTGATCAGTATATATATAGGTTGCTGGTGGTTGCTGGTACGTTCTTACTATACAACGCGTGGCCTCGTGCATCAAGCAGCAATGCAGCAAAAGTAGTTCCTGCAATCTCTCTGTTTCTTGCTCTGACGAAGTCTGTTACCAGTTTATGTTACCATCAGGGCCTCTAGGAAATACTTGTGATAATAAAAACTCCACACTTGCTCGTATAACGCCCTCGTGTTTGGACGTTAACGGCCCTTTTCGTTACGGGATATACAAGTGGGCCCTTCCCGTTGTGTCGAGCAGCTCTGTCGCCGTGAAGATCCTTTACCCCATTTTCTGGGGCCTCATGACCCTGAGGTGAGAGACGACAAAAACTTGTCAGGACCTATGAACTCTAAATGAATTGTATATACAAGTTTTTTTTAAGCTTATCTTGTAAATGTATAGATAAGTTTACGTGAATCAAGTTCACACAAGTGTTACTCTTGCAGCACTTTTGGCAACGATTTGGAACCAACGAGTCAATGGTTGGAGGTGATGTTCAGTATAACTGCTGTTCTTAGTGGCCTAATGCTGTTCACTCTGTTGATCGGTAATATTCAGGTGATTTTTTTGGAAAATCCCAGGTGATGTTGATGATCATGACAGTCTTTTGATTTTTAAGCGTTCTGAAGGAGACTTGTTGTGCAATCAGGTATTTTTGCACGCGGTGATGGCTAAGAAAAGGAAGATGCAGCTGAGGTGTCGAGACATGGAGTGGTGGATGAAACGAAGGCAATTGCCATCACAGCTACGACGAAGAGTTCGTCGCTATGAAAGACAGAGATGGTCTGCTGTGGGTGGCGATGATGAGATGGAGATCATCAGAGACTTGCCAGAAGGCCTTAGGAGGGACATAAAACGCTTTCTGTCCCTTGATCTCATTAAACAGGTTTAATATCATGCACATTGTTTTTATATTAATGATTTAATTTCTATACATTCTTTATCTTGTGAATTATTTGTAGGTGCCTCTGTTCCATAGCTTGGATGATCTCATTCTTGACAACATTTGCGACCGCATTAAGCCCATAGTCATCTCCAAAGACGAAAAGGTAACTCGATCCCTTTGTTCTGGCCCAGAGTTGAAATTCTGGGCTGGAACTAACTGCTTATAGACAGGATACCTGTCATGTCCTGTCTATAAGCAGACAAAGTTATGCTAGTCAAATCTTATCTTGTATGTTGAAATTTGAAAACAGATCATACGAGAGGGCGATCCAGTGGGGCGTATGGTGTTCATTGTGCGTGGTCGTGTAATGAGTAGCCAAAACCTAAGCAAAGGGATGGTGGCGACTAGCGTACTTGAGCCCGGTGGCTTTTTTGGCGATGAGCTTCTCTCTTGGTGCCTACGTCGTCCTTTCATGGACAGACTTCCGCCTTCTTCTGCTACCTTCTCTTGTGTTGAATCCATGGAAGCGTTTGCTCTTAATGCGGAGAATCTCAAGTACATCACGGACCACTTCCGGTACAAATTTGCAAACGAGAAGCTCACACGTACAGCCCGGTACTACTCATCAAACTGGAGGACTTGGGCTGCGGTTAATATCCAATTGGGTTGGCGGCGTTACATGAAGAGGACGAGACGGGGCTTGGCCTATGGCTCGACTAATGGGGACAGTGATCGACGTCTTAGGCAATACGCTGCCTTGTTTATGTCTATCCGGCCTCATGATCATCTTGATTAAGAGCAGCAGATTGCTGGGATTGTTTCATCTTGTTATCTTGATCATGCTGGCTAGAACAGTTCTTGTAGGGTGCCTGTGGGGGATCATGATTCTTTGATTGATGTTGATGTGGATGTGGTGAAATAATCATTCCTTTTATGTAAGCACAAGTTTCTACATTCATATGATCTTTGTTTCCTAGAGTTTGCCTGTTGCAAGAACATGAGTGTGTAAATTTATAATTATAAGTGAAATGATTAATTTATTCATTGAGGCTTATAGTTACGGGATAAATAGATTACATATATATTTTTTAAGTTTACATATTATTTTTAAGATTCACAAGGCCTTGTGAAAAATAATTTTTCTAAAGATTTTTACAAATACATAAATATATTTTTGAAAAAAATATTATATGAGATATTAGATGCTATAATTATAAATTGATAATTATACTGCGTAGTCAGTAATCACCAATCAAATTTGATAGACTCAAATTTATCATGTGCATGGTATATAGAATTAAACAGACCTGTCGAGCCATATAAAACGTAACGGTAGGAACATCATTTTCAAACCCAAAAACATGCGATATTTTTTCCACATGAAATTATTTTTATATTATTTTAAAAGCATTGATAGTTTTTCAAAAAGAAAAGTATCACTATTTAAAGTGGTATACTTATTTTTTTTTTAAAGATATTTTTACTCCGTAAAAAATAAAAATCTGAATCAAATATTGGAGGGAAAAGGTTAGTTAATGGGTTAAATAGGATTTGAGAGATTGAGGGAAAATTTGATGTGTGAATTTTGTGCAATACTCCATCCAAATGGAGGGAGAGAGAGAGATGTGACAAATTTTGCCGGGAGAATCGGCGTCATTTTCTCCAAGTTTAAGGTTGTGGGAATTGTGCCCGATTTAGCAGAAAATCTTTTGCTGGATTGATTAATTATACCTTTCTCCCACCTTGATCTGGCTATGGGCTCCTTCATCTCCTTCTTTTGGCCCCCGTAAGAAGCATTACAGGGACTGCATTTTCCGACTTTCTTTATTCTTGGACCAATCTTGGTGATCGAACAAGATCCCCTTTGATTGTTCCAACCTTCCATTCATCAACAATGTATTTTCTAATTTCTCTTCATCCGCCGCTTCTTTTACTATTTCTTCTACCTTTAATTAATTTAGGTTTTCGTATGAATTCCCCCTTCTGAATAATTAGATCATATATTACTTGTAAAATGATTTTGTGTTCCTATAAATGAATCGAGAATCTTCTTAGAAATGAATGCATTGAGCCCCATCTAATCTTTATAGCTTCGGTTTTGTACATTTTTATGTGATTAATCTCTTTCGTTTCTGATTGCATAGCAGGATTTTTGATATTATTTGTATTTATCTGAATGACCCAAGCATAAAAATGTGGCGTTACTCTGTTATTATGAATGCAAATGACTAAGAATGTGTGTAACAGTAGTGTTCTGCATTGAACTTTAATTTAAACCAAAGATGAAAATGGAGGGTTTAATTATACTGAATCCTGCAAGAACTACTCATGTGTTGATGTGAACAGATAAGATAAGTTTGCTCCTGAAATGAGCATCAGAAAGGTGGTAGGATGGGATTGAAGTGGTCAAAGAAGGGATCTAAAAGTCCTGAATCAGATTCAAGTATGCAGTTCCTCCAGAGCCAACTGGTCAGTTGTCTCTGGAAAAATTATATACGTAATTTGGTTTCAAAGAAAAGAAGACGGATGCTGGTTGCAGGCTATGATCTCGATATGACTTACATAACAGACCGTTTATTAGCAATGTCGTTTCCTGCACAACGAATGCGAGCCATGTATCGCAATCCTCTGTGGCAGGTTAAGTCTGTTTTGGAAATGAGACATCCTGGTCATTATAAGGTCAGCATCACATTTTTGTATGATCACCAAAAGTGATTTTCGAAATCTCATACTCTATTTTTTATTACACTCATAGGTCTATAACTTATGCATAGAAGAAGGGTACGAAGCATCACATTTTAGTGGATGTGTGGAGAGATATCCATTTGATGACAACCATGTACCACCAGTATCAATGATCAAGGAATTTTGTGAAGATGTCCACTCTTGGCTATCGAGTGATCCTAAGAATATTGCAGTTGTCCACTGCATGGTATTCAAAACTTTCATATCTTCAGTATATCACTTGTGATTCAGAGTAACTGTTTTATTGAACACTTGGTGTGTTAATTTTGCAGGCAGGAAAAGGTCGAACTGGATTGATGGTTTCTTGTTACCTAGTTTACACCGGTATGTCAGCTGAGAAGGCTTTGCACTTGTATGCTGAGAAACGAACCACCAACAATGAAGGAGTAAGTCATTTCTATGTCTATCGACATTGATCATCTATGATTAGGAACTACCAAAGTTGTGTTAATGTGGCTTACTTTTTGTATGCAGGTCTCAATTGCGAGTCAGCGTCGATATGTTGCATACTGGGAGAAAATAGTTAGTTTGAGCCATGGGATTAATCTTCAATCTCCATATGTCAATTTGCCTCAACCAAGTACAAGAGAACTGCAACATATCCGGTTATACGACACCTCCAACATTAATCAGATCTTTGTCGTGGTTTCTCAGTTGCAAGAGGTATGCAAAAAATCAGATAAAGGTCCATAAAGTTCAGAGATTCTTTTGCTGGATTTTGTTTGTTCACCAGTTTACAAGTTTCTTTTGTGCAGATACCAGGGCAGCGATATCGGCCCCCATCAGAAGTGTCCAAGACTTGTTGCAGACGAATCGGAAAAGATTATGACAGATGCAACGAGCCTCGTTACTACTACTCCTTCGTTGAGAGCGAAGAAGGAAATGAAGACGCGGAGGCTCGTTTGGTCGTCCAAATGGATACCGAAAGTTCCATCATCTACCAGAAAACTTGTCTTGGTCATCATTACGAAAAACCATTACAGGTAAGACATCAACATAATATATAGAGGTAGAGTTGGTGTTATGTAAAATAATTTTTATCGTACAACTGATTCAGTACTATCACTTTATAGCATAGCAACTAATACTTTTAAAATAAAATAACTCATACACACGAAATGCAAACCAGCTGCACAGTGAAACCAGTTTGCATAAGACTTTACCACACAGCCAGTAATCTAGATACACACATATTCTTACTTGCATCTGTGATTCCTATTCCAAATATACGTGCATTTCTGTCGACAGCTGAAAGGAGACGTGCGAATAATCTTCTACGAGAAACTGATCGGAGGGCGCCTTTTCTACGTTTGCTTCAACACAGCCTTCATAACCGGCAGTCTTCTGCAGGTAAGTTAAAAATCCAACCTTTGGGACCCTTTTAAGGTTTCCCAGTTCCTGATTTTTTGTGTTTATGCATAATCTTTCAGTTCTCAATCAAAGATTTGGACAAAGTTGGGCAAAAGGGTCGATCTGTCTGCGGTCCTTCCTTCTGCTTGGAGCTGTTCTTCGGTCCCTCCAACACTAACTGCTTGCTGCCTCCATTAAACGACGAGCTTCTTACAATCGAGTAGTCTGAAATATATTCAAAAGGGATGTATGTCTGCAAGTGAAGCTGCAATACTATCGTCTTTCCTGTATGTATACATACATATATATATATATAGATGATGGTTTTGCGTAAGCAATCCATCCATCAATCCGTCATCATTATACTTGGAACTGAAGATTTTGTTTTTTCCGTGTGCATGGAGTTGTATCTTGTTGAAATACCAACATTTTGCAGTTAGGAATCATAACCAGTATGTGCTTCAAGTTGTTACTTGTTACTAGTTTATCATCAATTTCAAAATTTTTTTTTTTTTTTACAATTCTTGTTTTGTTTTGCTAGTTATCCTCGACATTTGTTCGAATATCAAACGAATCAGGTGGTTTGGTGTGTTGGGGTAATCACTATATATCAAATTAAAGATTTTAAAAAATTATTCAGTATATTATGCTTTAATAATAAATTTTAATTTTCCATTTGAAAATTTGGAAAAGAAAAGGGAGAGTAATTGGAGCAGTCTTTTGGCACTTTCACTAGGGCCTCTCTCCGGTTCAGCCCAATGTAATTGGAGTATTCTTTTTTGAATGTATACAAAATATTATTGTTTAAATAAATATTAGTAGTAATTATAAATAATAATGATATTTTACATGTATAATATTAATAGTGTGTATAATTTTTATAGTATATATATACAATACTAATATTTTTAAAAAATTCACGTGAACTTCATTATATAATTGTTATTGTTGTTGTTTATTTTTCTTCCAAATATTGGGAAAACGAATTAGGTTTAACAATTTTCAGTGCTACTTGTTTATCGATAAATAATAAATTTAGAGTAGATCTTGGTAATTTGGGGCTGGAAAATTCGAGCCGTGATTAAGTGATGAGACGTTGAAATTAGGCCCTTAAAATAAATAAGCGACCTTTAAAAAAAAAAAGGACGAAAACTCTTTATATATGTTTCTTGCTTGAAACTTTACCACGACCCCGTAAAAGAGAAAAATCGACGACGCCATCGAAAATCGTTGTTATTGATCTACACTCGAAAACCCTCGTTGAAGAAAGTCGATTTGATTCTAGAAAATTGATTTGCTGTACGATTCAAGGCATTGGTTTTACTAATCTTTAACTATGGCGACTCAAAAACCCTCAAGAACGCCGGCAGAAATCGAGGATATCATCCTCCGGAAGATATTCCTCGTTTCTCTCATTGATTCCATGGAAAGCGATTCTCGCGTTGTTTATTTAGAGATGACTGCTGCTGAGATTTTAAGTGAGGGCAAAGAGCTGAAATTAACTCGAGAATTGATGGAGAGAATCGTAATTGATCGGTTATCTGGAAGCTTCCCGGCCGCCGAGCCGCCGTTTCAGTACTTGCTCAATTGCTATCGCCGCGCATATGAGGAAGGTAAGAAAATCGCATCGATGAAGGATAAGAATGTGAGGGCAGAGATGGAAATTGTGGTGAAACAGGCCAAGAAATTGGCAGTAGCCTACTGTAGGATCCACTTAGGTAATCCCGATATGTTTCCTAATCACAATTCGGACAAATCGTCCGTTTCGCCATTGTTGCCTTTAGTTTTCTCAGAGGTAGGGGGTAATTTGGATGGATTTGGGGGAAGTAGCAGTGGGGTTTCGACCCCCCGGGATTTTATAGAGGAATTTTTTAGGGATGCCGATTACGATTCGATTGAACCTGTTATGAAACAGTTGTATGAGGATTTGAGAGGGAGTGTGTTGAAAGTTTCACCATTAGGGAATTTCCAACAGCCATTGAGGGCACTGTTGTTGCTCGTTAATTATCCTGTGGGGGCGAAGGCGTTGGTGAGTCATCCATGGTGGATCCCGAAAAGTGTGTATATGAATGGAAGAGTCATTGAGATGACCAGTATATTGGGACCCTTCTTTCATGTCAGTGCATTGCCTGATCATTATATGTTCAAGAGTGAACCTGAAATTGGGTGAGTGATATTTAAGTTATCTTGGTTTTGCTTGCCATTAGGATTTAAATTCTTAATATGGTATGTGTTATAACTAGTGGATTCTTGAGGCAATGGCATCTTGCACCTTTTCAATTTAGTAGAAGTTATTATTAACGGACGTTTGTGTTGCATTCTCAGCCAACAATGCTTCTCTGAAGCGTCAACTCGACGCCCTGCTGATCTTCTCTCATCCTTTACAACTATTAAAACTGTTATGAACAATTTGTATGATGGGTTGTCAGAAGTTCTAAGAGTCCTGCTTAAAAACACAATCACTCGTGAAAATGTTCTTGAATACCTTGGTGAAGTCATCAACAAAAACGCTTCAAGGGCACAAATTCAGGTGTGTGTATATATATATATATATATATATATATATATATATATATATATATATATATTATAATAGAGTGAGCACTCTGTCTCTTTTCTCTTGATGATCTTCAAAGTTCAAGATTTACACTTGCAATGTCCTATTCTATCTTAACTTCTTATTATGTGGGATTTTGGCTGTAGGTTGATCCATTGTCTTGTGCTAGTTCTGGCATGTTTGTCAATCTCAGTGCCATAATGCTTCGCCTCTGTGAGCCATTCTTAGATGCCAGTTTGTCAAAAAGGGATAAAATTGATCCTAAATATGTGTTTTACGGTAACCGTCTTGAAATGAGGTAGAGAATTGCTTTTTAACTTTTTCACCCCCTGTTCAACTAGATACTGAAAGATTCCCTTTTTTTATAAACTCATGCTTCGTCTCTGTGAGCCATTCTTAGATGTCAGTTTGAGAAAAAAGGGATGAATATGTGTTCTACATTAACAATCTTGACATGAGGCAGAGGATTGCTTTTATTTTCTTTCACCCCTTTGATCTCGATACTGAAAGATACCGTTTTTGCTGATAAACTTTTATCAGAGGATTGACTGCTTTACATGCATCATCAGAAGAAGTATCTGAATGGTTTGACCAAAATACTGCTAAAGTTGATAACTCAGCAAACACCGGTGATGGAGGAAACCGGTTGATACAGTCTGGAGAAGCTACAAGTTCTAGCACTAATGTTAATGCACCTTCTGTCCCCAAAAATAGTAATCCAGCATCCAGAAGTTCGCAGAATGCCAAATATCCATTCATATGTGAATGCTTCTTCATGACTGCAAGGGTGCTGAACTTGGGATTGCTAAAAGCATTTTCGGACTTCAAACATCTAGTTCAGGTCATATCTAGTTTTTAGTTCAACAAGCAATTTGGTACAATCTTCATCTTCATGTTCATTATCTTTTGTTCTCCCAAACTTAAACCAAATATCTATACATCGTATTTTCTATTAATATTTATACTAATACACGCATTCTCATACACATACAGATTATTATAAGAAACATAACCAAACAGTCTTTTTTCTTATTTGCCTTGCCTTCTATTCTTTCGTCTGGGGTTCTTTTTATGTACGTCATGATACACTATTCAACTGTTGGCTGAAGTATAGTTTGGATTCCATACTTTGTGTTCAGGATATTTCCAGATGTGAAGATACATTATCCTCCTTCAAAGCCATGCAAGAGCAAGCACCTTCTCCACAATTGCAACAAGATATAGCTCGCTTAGAAAAAGAAATAGAGTTGCACACGCAGAGCAAGTTTTGCTATGAAGCTCAAATACTAAGGGTACATAGTTCATATCTTGTTTCACTTATTTTATATTTAAGTTTTTATTATGCTGTGACAACGGATGCCTGACTCAACTCTACTGCGAAACCTTAGTAATGTCATGAACTTGCTGGTGAAACAAACAGCCCATGTGTGGGAATTTCACTTATTAATCAAAAAGCTAAATAGTTACTTTGCTTTTCTGTACCATGCTGACACATTTTTCTCCACTCACCGTTATGAAACTTGGTTCTATCTACAGGATGGAGGGATACTTCAGCGTGCATTGTCGTACTACCGCTTAATGGTAGTTTGGTTGGTTGGGCTGGTTGGAGGTTTTAAAATGCCTTTACCACCAACATGCCCGAAGGAATTTGCTTCTATGCCAGAGCATTTTGTAGAAGACACCATGGAGTTGCTAATTTTTGCCTCGCGAATTCCTAGAGCTTTAGATGGGGTTATGCTGGTAAGTGTAGATTATTGCTTAGGGTCTGATTATCATCTTGAATGCTCGATACGTAATCTATTTATCTTCTTCTTGACAGGATGATTTTATGAACTTCATCATTATGTTCATGGCCAGTCCAGAATACATCCGAAATCCATACTTAAGAGCCAAAATGGTTGAAGTTCTGAACTGTTGGATGCCTCGAAGAAGGTAAATTCTGATGAGTTTTATTGCAAGTCTGTTGTATTTGTCTCACCGTCTTGCTTCTTACTGATTTGTGTATACAGTGGCTCAAAGGCAACAGAAACATTGTTTGAAGGGCACCAGTTGTCCCTTGAGTATCTAGTGAAGAATCTTTTGAAGCTTTATGTTGATATTGAATTCACTGGTTCCCACACTCAGGTGATTGTTACATCTATATAGATTTGCAAATTTTGCTTAAAAAGTATATTTATATGATATTTATCATGTTGGGAATTGGGTTTTGTGTTTCTACTTGTTTTTCATATTGACCAGTAATGCATTTTTTACAAGATAGGTTATATACTTTCAACTAATATAGTGATATGTTTACTACTAGCCATGATTGAGAGGAGAATTTAATTGCAATGTTGAATGCCATCTTTTCTATAAATCTTACTGGAACCCATTTGTCTGTAACTTTACCCCTTTCAGTTGTGCAGGAATAGACTATATATTGTCTGTGCAAAGCTTTTGGAATGCAAATCTGCATTCAATTCCTTTTTCACCAATATATTTGGTCCTGTTTATTCTGCTCTGATTTGAATGTTTGCTGTGTGCCCCAAATCTTTCTCATTAAAATTAGTCTTTCAATATGCCATCATATAATGGAATTTTCCTAATTATAAATCGATAAAATTTCATTTCCACACTTATGTGTCTAATGAGTCTTTTGATGTGGAAAAGTGAAATCAGATTCTTGAAACTTAACACAGCAATTTGGCATATATTTATGTGTAGTCTTATAAGCGCTTCTTATTGAGTATTTTTACACCTTTCCAGTTCTATGACAAGTTTAATATCCGTCACAACATCGCCGAACTCCTGGAGTACTTATGGCAGGTTCCTAGTCATCGTAATGTCTGGAGAAAGGTAAAGTTATTTATATCAGTTGTTTTTGTCTCCACCTGACTTGGATTCTGTCCTAATGTAACCTCCAATTTATATATTGTTTTTTTTCTTTGCTACAGATAGCTAAAGAGGAGGAGAAGGGTGTCTATCTTAACTTCTTGAACTTTTTGGTTAATGATAGCATATATCTTTTGGATGAAAGTCTCAACAAAATTCTTGAGCTTAAGGAACTAGAAGCCGAGATGTCTAATACCATCGAATGGGAGAGTAGACCAGCCCAAGAGAGGCAGGAGAGAACTCGATTATTTCACTCCCAAGAGAATGTTAGTGTTCACATAATATCTCTCAGTCAGTTATTAATTTAAGATGCTGACTAAAATGGTAATTCATCTGTGTCTTTAGATTATAAAGATTGATATGAAATTGGCAAATGAAGATGTGAGCTTGCTGGCGTTTACTTCAGAACAAATTACGGCTCCTTTCCTACTACCAGAAATGGTAAATAAATATAGTCATTGTGGTTGGTTCTTGACTTCTGGATTTGATATGAACTAACCGAGCATTGGTTGTCCAGGTTGAAAGAGTTGCCAGCATGCTCAATTACTTTTTATTACAACTTGTGGGGCCCCAAAGAAAATCTCTTAGCTTGAAAGATCCAGAGAAGTACGAGTTTCGACCGAAATTGTTGTTAAAGCAGGTAAAATAATCTCTTTTTGTCTGAAATTTATATCTTTTACATTTTTCTTATTCTGGAGAATTGTCAGTTCTTGCTTTTAAAATTTTGTATTGATCATAAGAAATATGAGGCATATGACAATATCTAATGGTAGTCTATTCCTTATTCATGTATTTGAAGATCGTTAATATATATGTAAACCTGGCTAAAGGAGACAAGGATAAAATTTTCCCAGCAGCCATCACAAGGGATGGTCGTTCGTACAATGAACAGGTTAATTTATAGTTTTCATTAATTATTTATTTTATTTTAAAGCACAAGGAATCCTACCCAAGTGAAAGCTTATACCTATCTGTTTATCTTTTCTTGTGGGGATGGCTGGTACCAGCTATTTGGTGCTGCAGCTGATGTCTTGAGGAGAATTGGTGAAGACCCTAGAATCATGCAAGACTTTATTGAGCTTGGGAAAAAAGCCAGCGTTGCGGCTACAGAAGCCTTGGATGCTGAGGCTACACTTGGAGATATACCCGATGAATTCCTTGACCCAATTCAGGTATATAATGACTTAATTTAATTTACCATTTACTTTTTTTGTGTGCTAATTTTTTGGTGGATTTGGGTTTCAGTGCACATTAATGAAGGATCCTGTCATATTACCTTCATCAAGGGTAGTCGTGGACAGACCGGTTATCCAGAGGCATCTTTTGAGTGATAGCGTACAATTTTTCAAATTATGCCATTTTCTCCTTGGTAACATTTTATTGAAAGTGAAGTTGATTAATGTTTGATTGTGAAATTACAGAGTGATCCGTTTAATCGGTCTCATCTCACTGTGGACATGTTAATACCCGATGTGGAGTTGAAGGCGAAAATTGAAGAGTTTGTTAACTCTCAAGAACTGAAAAGGCACGGAAAAGGGTTGAGGTTGCAAAGCGCGAAAGATGTGATACAGACAACAGATACAACTACCTTGATCGAGTAGCCAGAATTTGGAGCATATCCTCCTGATACTTGTACATTAAATTGGGTTCTGTAATATGCGACTGGGCCATATTATTCTGGCTGGATTCTTTAGTTCTGAGATGCAGGGTCAATTGAAAAGCGATTGGTTGATCAACACATCTCTACTCAAAGATTGCACTGAAAATGTTGACGGAATTTCTTGCTTCTTGTCTACGTAGGTTTCTTGGAACATATCACTTCTCTGCATATTTGTATACGGAATTCCTATGATGTTAGTATAATCCAAGCCTTTTTTTTTTTTCCCTATTCTATGTAAACTCTATCTGTTTCTTGCATTGATAATTTGATACCCATTCCATTTTCATTTTGTTCAATTGCTATTTCGTAGCATTTCAAAAATCTCAACAAAAGTGTAGCAAATCTTAAATAAAGGTACAGAAGAAGCCAAGATGTCGACGAAAATTAGTTGTAGTTGAGGTGAAGTATGGGCTTCGACTTCTGCATTATCCTCTTCTCACAACATCAAAATCTGCTTCAGGTGATGGTGTCAGGTATATATAGAATTATAAAGTCGAAGTGGGATAAAGGCAAAAAGATCACACCTTTGAAAGCCTCTTTATGGGATAAAGGCAAAAGATCACACCTTTGAAAGCCTCTTTAATCATAATTTGCGAGGCTTGTGCGAATCCGGTAAATGATGGCGCTACTTTTAGAGTTTCGACAACTTGACTGCTAACTTCTTCCTCTTAGCAAATTCAGTGGCGATTTGTGTGGTGTTTTTGTTGTGGCGCAGATAAAACTCTGCTAGAAGGATCTGGCGCTCGTCGTCTGTTAAATCCCCATGACAACCCTAGGCCAAAACAACACCCATCAAGCAATGGCTCAAATGAGTCAAATCACACACAAAAATAGGAAATGTCTATTTCAAGCTGCAACATTGAAAATATTAATCAAGTAAAATAAAAAGGAATCTATGAAACATTATCAGAGAATATAACCGTCCAGAAGAGTAGAGCAGCCATTCTTTTCAAGCATCTTCTTGATAGAGATCACACCAGTGGAGAAATTTATAGTAAATGCAAGAAAAAATTTAGGCGTCTTGGGTCATATAATGAGTGGGTATAACCAAAACGGGGTATTACCATGCGCAAAGTCCTGTCACGTGTAGCTTGGTGCATAAGAAGCCCGGCGGCTACTGAAACATTAAACGAGTCCACCATGCCACTCATTGGGATACAGCAGTGAAGATCCGACAGTTCAACAGCCTCTTCGCTTATCCCCCTGAAAATCATAACTCTACCATGTAAGAAACAATCCTATCCAAAGAACACATATTAGTTTACAACAAGAACTCCAAAACAATCTGACATAGGATAGAACAAAAAATCCAAGAAAAAGTGGATAAGAAAGACATGCATACCTACGTTCATTTCCAACAACTATAGCAGTAGGACATGACCAATCAACATCGTAGACGGATACCTGGACACAGTGCCAAACATTATATGTCATTAGCTGAGGAATTGGTTTAAAGAACTTTCTTGCAGTTGAAGAAATAATCATTTTTTTTTTCTCAATTAATCAAAAGATAAGTTTGTTGATACCGCGTCCACCCCAAGATGGGTAGTGGCAATTCTATATCCACGTGCTTTCAGAGCTCCAAAGCACTCACTGATGGAGGTCCAAGGTTCAATATCTAACCATTTCTCTGCTCCCATGCTGACATGACGATTATCTTTATACCTGTAAACAATGGCAATGCACTAATTGTTCTGTATATACATGTAAACAACTTCTAAGTTATTCAAATTCATATGTTCTTGAGCATTCAACAGGAAGTGATGTACCTTTTTCTTTTATCACACGACACGACATGGACGGACTGAATACCAAGTGCATCAGCAGAACGACACGCAGCCGAAACATTCCCAAGGTCGCTCAACCCCTCAATCACCAAACACACAGAGTAGCTACGGTTATTCACTACATTCCTAAATCTCTCCTTCCTTGCGTCCATTATATATGGATCAATGGCTTCCACAACTTCACCACTGCTAAGATACGCATCCCCTGCTTTACACTTATCCAAATAAGGAAACCAACGCCCCCTCTTCTTATCATTATTAGTTAGCAATCGGCGCTCCATTTTCATCAACCTTGAAATATCATCCTTGTCTTTTGAAAGAAGTTCTTCCACTGTGTCTTTACACACTTCTTGTGTTGTTTCTAAAGCCGCATTGTGATAATCTGCAATTTCCTCTGCGCAGTCGGGAATTTCTGAAGTAATAGCTCCTTTCACACAACTAAAGTTTCTGGAAACTGAAAGTGGCTTGTGGGGTTTGGTTCTTCTTAAACCTATATTTGCAAAGAAAAGTGATTTAACAGTAAGTAGTTGTATAAAAAAACACAAATTAGTAAAAAGTATGCAGAACAAGTGATTATGTACCTGAATTAAGTGAAAGGGAGAAAGAAATATGGCGTCGAGTGGTTGAATTTGGAGTTCGAGCTCGGAATTCCAGGCATGATAGCGAAGCTCGGATTAGGGTTTTGCAGGCACTCATTTGCAATTGCAAGGGAGGCAGATTGATGCAGTTGCTACGACGTCGTGCGCGGAATTAAGATTTTCTTTTACAACCTTATTTAATATACTAGTATATTTTTTAAAACTAGATTAGTGTCGGGTTGTTCTCAAATTAAATTGATAGCATAATATATTATATAATATATATAAATTAATTAATTTATTGTGTAAAATAATATATTTATATTATAAAATAAACATATTCAACTAATATATGTATAAAAGTATGTAATAATTTTTCTGTATATTTTAAAATTTTATTTTTCAATACATCAAATTTATAAAGTATTTAAATAGAATTTTATTTTTCAATACATCAAATTTATAAAGTATTTAAATAGAATTTTATTTTTCAATACATCAAATTGTAATATAATATTTATACTCCTATATATTATTTAAAATTGTGATATAAATAGAATTAATCATTATACTCAATATTATGATTTAAGAATTAATCATTATACTCAATATTAAGATTTAGGAGAAATCACATATTTAGAATTATATTATATAAAGTAAAATAATCACATTAATTTAAAATTATATAATATCAAATTTTTATAAAGAGAAATACTTTGAGATAATATACTTATTTAAGAGATTTATTAAATTAGTTAAATTTTCCAATATTAATCATTCCATAAGTTTTTCTTAATTTAAAAAATTTATTATTTATTGACACATCATTACATTACTGAATATTATGATGTCACATAATACAATCTATTTTAATGCATAGATATAAATTTAATGAAAAGAAGACACATCATCAAAATGAATGAGGAGATGACAACTAGTATATAGGGGATTTGTAAAATAAACAAACGGGCAATTTAATACAGTAAAATTTGAATACCGAGTTGACTCAGTACTGACTAGCTAACCAAGAATCAACGATTCAAACATGAGCATGTCCGGGATGTGGAGGTTATCTCACCAATCGTTCTACCTAAACTAAACAAACAATTAGGTACAGCAAATTCGTACATTCTAACAAGGTCCATAAATGCCGATTAGCACAATGCCAATCAACTACCTTGCCCGAGACTCGCCGGAAACAATGGCAACCACCACCATATCGGAAAACGTAGCACCTCATGTAGCTCTTTTCCCCTGCGCCGGAATGGGCCACTTGATACCATTTCTCCGTCTCGCCGCCATGCTCGATTCGCGCGGCTGCGCCGTCACCATCATCGCCGTCAAGCCTACAGTTAGCGCCGCGGAATCCGACCATCTCTCCGCCTTCTTTTCCATCTACCCACAAATAAACCTCCTCGAATTTCAACTTCTCCCTTACCAAAGCTCCGGATTAACAAACAGCGATCCTTTCTTTATTCAGATGGAATCCATCGGCAACTCTGTTCATCTTCTGCTTCCACTCCTTTCTTCATTATCGCCGCCTCTCTCCGCCATCTTCGCCGATTTCCCGGTGACTAGCCAAGTTAGCGACCTCGTTTCCCATCTCCCAATTTCCACGTACTCAGTAATCACCACTTCTGCTAGGTTTTTCTCTCTCATGGCTCAAATCCCTAAAATAATTGCACAGGATAATTTCGCCGCAAAATGTGAATCAATTGAAATTCCTGGTTCATTACCAATTGCGATGTCGAGTGTTCCTCCGCCGATGATCGATGCCAATCACTTCTTCTCCGCTAATATCACTTCCAATGTCTCCTCGCTCGTTAAAGTGAAAGGGGTTTTCATTAACACCTTCACTTGGTTCGAATCAGAAGCCATTGAAGCACTGAGGAAAAGCGGAGTTGACCATATTCTTCCCATCGGACCATTGGAGTCTTTCGAAACCGGAAAATCTCACAATCTTCCATGGCTAGACGACCAATCTCCGAAATCGGTACTTTTCATAAGCTTCGGAAGCAGAACATTTCTGTCAAAAGATCAGATCACAGAACTATGCAATGCGTTGGAAAAAAGCGGGTGCCCGTTTCTGTGGGCGTTGAAAGGCAGCAAAGTAGACAAAGAAGACAAGGAAGAAGTGGAAGAGATAGTAGGCGCATCGTTTGTCAAAAGAACAAAGAAGCAGGGGATTATAGTGAAGGGGTGGATCAATCAAGACAAGATTTTAGCACATCCAGCTATTGGAGGATTTGTGAGCCACTGTGGATGGAACTCCGTGATGGAAGCCGCCAGATTGGGGGTGCCCATTCTGGCCTGGCCTCAGCACGGCGACCAGAGGGCGAATGCGGAGGTGGTTCAGAAGGCGGGGTTGGGGGTGTGGGTTAGGGAGTGGGGTTGGGGTGGAACGAAGCTCGTTGATAAAGATGAGATAGCAGAGAAGTTGACAGAGGTGATGCTGGATGAGAAGTTGGCTGAGAGAGCAAGACAGGTGAAGGAGAAAGCTCGGCAGACGAGGAGGATTGATGGCGCTTCGGAGACGTTGCTTCGACGACTAATCGAGTCATTGAAGATTGAAGGGTGAGCCTTGGATTGTTTCTATACAAATGTGGTGGTTCTGTTCTGGATTATGTTCTGCTGTTGTTTGAAGAATAAAATCAGACATGGTTTGTTGAACTTGTAATGTATGATAAGGGAATAGTGCTAAATTTCGAGATGTATCATGTAAATATTGGAGTTTGATATTGTAAACCAATGTGAAAACAATCGTGCCAGGCTCTCAACAACTCATCGTTCCCAGGTTTCATGTGTTCATCGCATAATCATTATCAAAATTCAAAACCAATTGCAATATAAATAATTATGTTAAAATCCGATTAAAGATTACTACAATTTACAAATAATTATATTTTCAATTTAAAATTAATTAAATAACAATTACACAACCTTCATAACACATAGTCGTTTTTTTTTTTTTTAAAGAAACTATTGTTTCATGTTATTCGTGCCAAATCAAGAAAAATGGCGAACTAACTAAATCTCCATTGTCAAACCTTGATGGAGATAGTTCTGTCAAAAAAAAAAACCTTGATGGAGATAGTACTTATTTATATTTTATTTAGTAATTTTTAAGCAAATTGGTTCTATGGTGTAGTGGTTAGCACTCTGGACTTTGAATCCAGCGACCTGGGTTCGACTCCCGGTAGGACCTCCTTTTTTTCCAATTTTTATTTTCTTAATCAAATAAATAAGGACCTTTTTTTCTTCCTATTCTATTTACTTTTTACACCAGATTGAAGACAATTAGACAAAAAATCAAATTAGAGAAGATTTGATGGTGCAGGTTGTCATATGAGAAAGAAATGCAAAGAATAAAATACTGCAAAGTTGCGGGAATGTATAATCACAAAACTCAATACAATGTGCAGACCTTTTGACGGCCAAAAAAAAGGACAACAAATTCTGTTTAGTAAGAGTCTATAAGGCTGTATCCTGGAGTTCTTCCCAAACCTCTTTTCTTGGCAAGAGCTCCAATTCGAGCTACTTCGTCCCATCGTTCTCCTGCAGCATACATGTTCATCACCGAGCAATAGGCGCTTGCATTCTCTGGTTCCATTTCCAATAGCCATCGTCCTACTCTTTCACCTATCTCGCGATTTCCATGAATCCTACAAGCAGAAAGCAGAGTGCCAAGAGTCAAGGCGTTCTTCCTCAAAGGGAATTGTTCTAGAAGGTTGTAAGCTTCTAGAAGCTTCCCTCCTCTACACAATAGGTCCACCAAACAGCTGTAGTGCTCATCTGATGGAATGATTCCATGATCCTTTTGCATGGAGCTGAAAGCTTGTAGGCCCTCATTTATGAGCCCGTTATGGCTACATGCAGACAGGATTGACTTGAACGTAACTCCATCAGGAGAGACGTTCTCTTCTTTCATTTTGTTGAACAATGTGTGCGCCCGGGTATAGTCTCCGTGCATACCGTATGCAGCTATCATAGTGTTCCATGATGACAAGTGCTTTTCTTCAATCTCATTGAATAAATCCCTTGCCATGTTCAATTTCCCCTGTTTCCCATATGTTGTAATGAGGCAGTTCATCAAAGTTACGTCTTTTTCTAGAAATACTCTATATATACGAGCATGTACTTCTCTCGTTAACATCAAAGATCCAACCTGATTGAATCCCTGAAGCAAACATGTGAATGTAATAGCATCAGGTTGAAGATTTTCTCTTTGCATCAAATGAAACAGAGAGATTGCTTCGTTTGTGAGGCCGTGATTCATAAGAGCTGTCATCATCGACGTCCATGATATCCTATCCTTGATCTTCGTCCAATCAAAGAGATCCTTAGCACATCCTAAGAATCCACATTTAGCATACATATTGATGAATTGATTTGCTATATCAGTGTCTGCTTCCAAACCTTGTCTGAACACATAGCCATGAACGGACTTGCTTGTCCTAATATCTTCCATATCAGACAATGCAGAAACGATGCTGATAATGGTCCCTGTATTTGGCCTAAAACACGTGATCATTTCACGAAATGTCTCAATTGCCCTCAACACACATCCGTTCTGGAGATAGCCAGCGATCATCACGTTAAACAGAGCAGCATCCTTGACGTCTGTTCTGGAAAATATACTCATTGCTGCAGATAAGTGCTTGCATTTAGAGTACATGTCAATTAACGCTGTGGTGCCAATTAGATCAAGATGGATTCCTTCTTGAATAATGAAACAGTGGATAGACTTTCCTATACGCAAATACTTCAAGTCTGCACAAATCAATAATCCATTGGCTAAGGAAATCAAGTCAAGCTCACATGTACCAATCATTTGGAGAAAAATGTTGAAAGATTTTAACGGATTTCCTAATTGAAGATAACCAGCCATTAAAGCATTCCAAGAACCAGTACTTTTTCTGCTCGCCTTGTCGAATATAATGGCGCCACGATCTGGATCGCCACACTTTATGTACATATCTATTAAGCTGGTTTCGAAAACTTCATCTACATAACCAACTCCCCTTCTGATTGCACAGCCATGGATAGATCTTCCCTTGTTCAGAGCTCGTAACCGTGATGCACATTGTAGTAAACTCACTAGTGTTACCCTGTTAGGTTCAGATCCATTCATCTGCATATCGCTTGCAACACTAAAAGCCTTGCTAGCGTGACGATCGCCAGCTTGAGAATATCCAGTTATCATTGAGGTATAAGCAACCACATCTCTGTCAGTTATTTCATCGAACACCTTAGCTGCTTCCCAAATTTGACCATGTTTCGAGTAGAATTCAATGAGTGACGAACCCACAAATCGATCATAACTCAATCCAAATTTAAACGCATCTGTGTGAAGATTCCTTCCAAATTCAGGAGTTCCCAACCTAACACAACTTTTCAACGCAAAAGTGATTGATGAGCTATGAATCCCAATTTTTCTCTGTCGCAAATTCAAATAAAGCTCTAAAACTTCGTTGCATTGATCGGCTCTGTAATATCCAACAATGGCTGAATTCCAAAGAGAAAGGTTTTTGTTAATGATTTTGTTGAAAACCCATTTAGATTCTGCCAGAAGATTGAACTTTGCAAATGCATTAAGAAGTTTCGAGCCCAGAAATATGTCCCTATCAAGACCTTGTGTAATCACACAAGCATGCAACTTATTTAAAGAATTGATATCTCGACATTTTTCTAAATAAGAAGCAATCTTTTCAGGGAGGAAAGTGTAAAGATTTTCTGGGGTTAAATTGGAAAAATATGAGATTGAAAATTTACCTAAAAGAAAAAATTTGGAATTTCTCGATGGTGTTATTGACCCATTGGAGAGTGGATTCATAATTTTTGAAGGAAAATAATTTACTGAATTGAAGTGTCTGAAAAAGGGTGGCATTCTAGGATAGTGCTGTCATATTTGCCAGAGTTGTGTAGTCGCATGTTGTTCAAATCCAAGAAACCTATAGAGAAACACGTTTATAGTTCATTATGAACACACTTGTTCAGAATTCTGCAGATTTATAGATACTCATACAACGTATCGAACTCGACAAAACTTGGATTTATGATTAATTCGACCAACCTTGTTGAATTTTGTAAGAGATGGCCTTTCATTGTAAAGAGTATCAATCTTTATTTAAAAAAAAAAAAAAAAACAACGTGAATAGAATCATAATAAAACAAAAGTTCTTCATCTCAGTGTAGTCAGCTAATAATTTGAATTATAGACTCAGTTGTCATACATATTAGTAGTCCTATTATGTAACTTATTTCGGTATCCCATCAAAATTATAAATTTTATATCCTAACAAGATGAATCATATATTGAATATTCTTGTTAAGTTTTAAAACTTATAAGGCCTTGTTGGAAAAAAGAAGACAAGGCAACAAGGCCTTAGTTTTGTACCTGATAAAATAAAACACAAAAAATACCCAACATAAACTTGGAATTTGCATATTTCCATAAATGACCCTGACTTTGGTTGTTGAGGAAAACAACAATGAAGTACCTGAAATGAAAGACGAAGCACAATATCATAAAAAATACCGATTAATGTTCTGATCTCAGTGTACAATTAATAGAGTTTCCTTCCATAACAAAACCAATATTGGCATAAAATCTCGACTCTATCCATATCTATTTACATGAATTGCCATTCTACCACAAACACGAACAATCTCTTTGACACGATCACTCTCAGCATTTCACTGGAAACGAAAGAAAAGCATTAGGGCATCTTTGCCTGGGGAGACGCCTCGTCCTCTTTCCCCACCCCGCTAAAGTACTCCTCTCCTCAAGTTGACAAATCGGCTGTTCTGCTTCCGTAGAGCAATGTGTTTTAACCATTGGAGACGTAGTTGCCCCTCCCGGTCGCCTCCGTCCCCTCCCGTTTCTGGAGGAGCTACGCTGTGACAATCCTCCAGCTTTAAGCAACTCATCAAACGCTTGAAAATCCTCCGTCACTTGAAGACGGGACAATGTGACCAAACCAGGGAGTATGCCCCTTTGGAAATCCTTTCGTTGCCTTCCACGTCTCCGGGACCTTTTGGTCTGTGTAGCTCCTGTCTCATCACCGCTAGGACTGTTCAACACAAATGGCTCGTAATGATAGTCTTCTTTCTTGGTGTCTTCCAATTTTAGCGTCATGTATTCAAAGTAATCCATACCATCAGGAATCGTTGAAGACTCAACACAAACTATTTCTGCAAACCATTTCAGACTATCAATGGACCCTGATTCTGGAGATAATGCAGAGATGGCCATCATGGCCTCGGCTGCAATTTTATCACATTCTAACTCCAGATTCTTCGACTCGTCTCCTTTAGGTGACTCAATAACTATTGAAGCCTCCAAGTCTATCTCTGTTGTTGCCATTTTCACAACAGCTGGGGGTAGATAAGGCGCAGATGGTGCATCCTCATCGTCTAACGACAAGTTCAAGTCGATACAATGCCTCAAATCGGACATACCACCAATACTGGAGCCTTGCAAAACATCAGAAATTGGAAAACCAAGATTCTGTTTAGCACTTGTACCATCATTAACCTCATTGATATTCTTTGAAGTTTGAAAGGTGTCATTGGGTCTTTCTGCTTTCCCGAAGAATTTCTGTGAACAATTTTGCAAAGAGTCGAGATTCATAAAATACCAACTATTCTTCTTCCCATTGCTCTGATCATCACCAACTTGTGAATTTCTAAGAAACCAAGGCAATCCTCCTCCCTGAGAGTGTTGTGAATCTTTTTTCCAAACTTGTATAGGCAGGTCCATATTATCCACATTCTTGAGATAATTATTTGTGTTATGCTGATAAGGTACTTTATCAACCGAAGAACAGCCCTCCAACCATTTCCCTTGCATATCATAATGATTGGAAAATCTTTCTTTGCTTGATATTAATTCACATTTCGTATCTGTTTTTGATCGTTCATTCATATTTGCTCCACGAAGATGAAGACTTTGCATGAAGGAATTATCAATCCAAGAGGATGAGAGAACACCATGATTTTCGTCTTTCTCATCCAACATCTTAGCATTGTTGATTGGATCATCATTTTCTTCAGAAATTTCAACCCCAAAAATTTTCTTCCTTTTCCGAGATACTGATGCACCCATATCTAACGGGCTCTTTGAAAATTCCTTTTTCGTCTCAGCCAACAGTGCTTGAGGAAATGCTAGTGGCTTGCCAGAAGAAAGCTTGTCCAATCTCATTTTCTCTGGAAAATTAAAGGAATTAGAGAAATCGAAGACCAAATCTATGTAATTGCAGCTGTATGTATTTGAAAACGAGTTCCTTTTCTCTACTTCAAAGATCATCAGACAAGATTTTTGATGAATGAACCATCTTTATACATATGGACTGCTATTCAGCTATATTATATGGTGGTAAATGCATTTTAAACGTGATGAAACTTTGAAAATTAAACTAAACTAAAAAACGGAATAAAATCTTGAAAAATGAAAACATAAATGTTTTATCAACATACCAGCATAGTCATCGAAGAGTTGCTCTTTTCCACGCCTTCCGTTCCCCAATCCAAGAATACCCGGTGATTTTCCCTCGTTCATCCTATCCACAGAACTTGGGAAGAAATCCTTTGTCGCAAGATCAACATTTGAACATAAATTGGTCGATATTTCTCCACTTGACAGCCCCGGGGTGTTGCTTACACTTATGCCCTTCCTTTTGAAATCAAATGTCAAAGCATCAGATCTATGTTGAGACATCTTAACACCATTGATAAAAGAGAATCTATTGTCTGTATCATATGATCCCTGATGGTTCCTTTTCTCCACGCTACTTTCAAAGACGGGCACCTTTGAAAATCTAGTGCCTAGACAACCAGCCATTGAACGCGATGAAGAAGAATGAAAAGGGTCCCGTGTTCTTCTAGCATCTTCTAGAAGGTTCGAAGAGAACAGCCAACACTTTTCATCCTTCACACCATCTTTGTTCATTTCTCTACTTCTGATTTCATTCATCAGCTCGCGCTGTCTTCCATAAAGACGGTGAAGTTCTTGAAGCTGAAAAATCGAACACCAGGAAAGAATAAGAACACAACAACTCCATAATATTATTTCCTCACTTGATCTCATTTGTACCTGATATCTGAAAATCGACTCATGCTCAAGAATCGTCCGCCTCACTTGCTCCTGGTCATGCAACACGAACGAGTCATTTTTCAGTAGCTGGCTCGCCCCTCTGGTTGTGCCTCCGTCAAGATCAATTACAGAATGGTAATCGCGCAAAAATGCATTGCCTTGTATTTTAGTTCCCATACCTAGAACCAACAAGAAACACAACTACTTTAACAGAAAACGCTTTACCAACTAGCTAACACAAAGATACATTTTAGAAATTAGGACAACAGAACATCACAAAAGAATCCGAATCACAGCAGATATGTCGGTTCAATCGATATCAAGAAACTCCTTAGCCTCACAAATTGAACATCTCCAGAGAAAACAAGAATGATTCTTGCAGCCAATATAGACTTAAACCCCTACTCAAAACTATTAAGAGAAAACCATAATTTCCTAGATTTCGAAAAACGTTCGACCACAAACTGCAATAAACAAAATAAGATTTACTTTCTATAACAAATTTTCAATAACTATTCTCAGAAAGACATCATAATTATAATTAATTCCCCGATTTGTTAATTACAAATTAAAGTAATCTCAATGATGTATTATTGCAAAAATTTAGTAATGGGTAGAGAATTATGTTGGAACAAATCATACCATACCAAGAACAAACAAGAATACAAATGTATATAGAAAATTGGGAAGCAAGAAAAGTGAAAATCATTTCAGAAGAAAAGAAAAAGATTTCATGTTTAATTAATTTAAAATTAGAAAAAAACAAAAAAAAAAGTAAAACACAGAATTACCTCTGAAACTCAGAATCTTTTAGTCTGACTCCTTCAAAGCACCAAGAAAATTCACAACAAAGCAGAAGGCAGAAAGGTACCACGAAAATTCATTTTAAGAAATTGGAATTCTATGCAGAAAAGGACAAGAATTTAAGGGACCCAGAGGCGAAAGATTGAATCTTTATACAGCCATTAAAGAAGCTTCAAAGAAATCATCTTCTTTGATCAATCAGCAGTTGACATGAGAGAGATCTTATCTTGGATCTCTCTTTGCAGAAACACAAACAAGAACAAGTGTTGTTTACAAAGAACAAGACTTGAAATTTGTCAACATGTGGACTCACCTTATTCTATGTACTTCTCTTTCTTTCCTGGCTTTGGAGTCAATCATTTCTTTCCCATTTGGCCATATCAGAGATTGATAAATACTCCTAGTACATTTGGAGAAAGAAAAATATGCATATCTAACAGAATTTATTAATATTATATCTCATACAGATTTCCTTGGTTTTTAGGAACTGAAAGGCATTGCTATCTGTTGGCACATTTATTACAATTTTTCAGATTCTCCCACCTTCCATACTTTTTGGGCTATACTTTTTTTTCTTTTTTTTATATATGTGTTCCTCTCTCTCTCTCTCTTTTCCTAAAGTCTTAAAATTTATTTTTTTAAATTTTTTATATGGGTTTTTTTAAATAAAAAATATTAAATTTGCAGTATAAAATCTTGAAATTTTTATGAGGGAATGAGACAATGATTTAACTTGCAACAGCATATGCAACCCTCAACAGTTTCTAAAAGCATCTAAATGACCTCATCTATGGCCTCATTCGGTAACCCACGCGCGGGCCAGCGAGTGAATATATTCTCTACTGCATTAAAGTGTGTTTTGAACCACGTCGACTATGGCGCGTGGGAAAGGACGTTGCTTAGATTGACTCGTAGAACGGCTGTTACATACGAGAATTACAACGATTTTAGTGGGGTTAGATAAGATATTTTTATTGATTAAGATAAGGACCTAAAAAAAAAAATTAAATATATATGAAAAAATTTACAGAGAGTTATGAAATTTATTTATTTATATTAATTTTATTATAGATTTAAATATTTTTAAGGAATAGATTGAATTAGTTTTACAAAGGAATCACAGAAAATGCATCCCCTAATTTTTTTAAGGGTAAAAATTATTATTCTTTTATAAAAAAAAAATTATTATCCTTTCATTCTGAGCAATTTCGGTTCCAATTTGTTAATTTTTCAAATTGAAAATAGATTTTTAAATTTACAAAATTTAAATTTTTTATTGTTTTAACAATTAAAATAAATTAACAAAATTAAACTTTTTTGTCTTAAAAGGATGAAAAAAAAAAATGGTAACTTGGGATGAATTTTAAGTTGAAAAAATAACGGTTTAAAGAGAAAAAATAATAACTATGTGCCCCCTTATCCTAATGAGTTCAGAGGTAGTAATATTTTTAAATGCATTTCTCCTTTAAAGAATACTAGTAATTTCTCCGTGCACACGGATTGAATATTATAAATTTTAAATATATAACTAAAATATAAATTTAATTTACTATTATTTTTTATTAATATATAAATTATGTTGTTTACCCATGAATATATTATAACTATTTAATTAGTTTTATAATTTTAAATAGTTACTAATCTCATTACAAATATTAAAATTCAACAAAACTTATATAATCTAAAATTAAATTATTTAAATTCAACTCATATAATTAAATCTTAAATAAAATTATTTAAATTCAATTCATATAATAAAATCTAAAATAAAAATAATAAAATAAATATTTTAGAGTTAAATTTATTTTTATATGTGCAATACTTATGCTAAATTAAAATTTTTAAAAGAGAATTAAGTTGATATATAATGTGTTAAAATTTAAAATTAAAATTTATGAAAATTTGAAATTGTTGGTGTAAAGTAAAAAAGAGAAAGAAAAGTTAATTCACTCTCTTTAGTGGAGAGTGAAACTCAGTATTAGACTACATGACAAATGCATTTCACTTGCTCTCTCCTTACATTTTTTATTCTCTCTCCTAACTTCTACTTATATATATATATATATATATATATATATATATATATATATATATATATATATATATATAGATAGATAGATAATAACACAAATTAACTTTTTTGGCCCATGTATGAGATTTAAGGTGTGTTCATGTTTAAAAAATGAGTTCAGATCATCTTTCAACTATTCAAGTAATAACCTTAGTAATATACATTATACTTTTCAATTATTATTATTATTAATATTTTTTGTAATATTGTCATATTATATACTTATTGATAATATAGATAATACATTTCAATTATTATGATTGATACTTTTCAATAATATAAGTATATTCTTCAATTATTACAATCAATATTCTTTACTAAAATAGATCATATTGAACCGTAAAACTTGTTCAGTAACAGACTTTTTTTTTTGATGATTCAGGAATAGACTTTGGCTAAGACTAATATTGGATCCGCTCATCTTAGAGAACCCGATTGGGCAAATTTTATTATTAATCTAATTCTTATTTCATATTTTTATAAGTTAATTAATCAGTTGACCATTCCTTTGGGAAGAAATTGAAAAAAAAATACAATTAAAAAAATAGATTATTATATGCCAATCGCTATATTGTTTATTTGTTATTTTATTTCAATAACTGCTGATAATATTATTTATGGCCACCCAAAAGTGTAAATTCTTTTATCTATTTTCTTTTTTTTTTTCTTGAAATATCTCATACCCTTTAAAAACTAAAGTAAAATCATTTTTTCAAATGTTATCCTTTTAAAATTATATTGTCACCTATTATCCTATTAAAATAATTATATTATCACGAGATCTTTATTTAAAGATAAAGATTAATTTCCCATAAAGATTCAATTTATTAAATATTACTATACCGTGCAATACATTTTTATTAAAAAATTAATAAAAGCTCAAGAATTAATAGCAAAAACAGCTGGTGCAACATATTATTAAATTCTGTACGTTATAATACACGAGTGCTACACATATGATATGTTACAAAATAAACTTCAATTTACAAATAAAATCAAAATAAATCCGGCCACCAAATTTTTCACTTAGTGGAAAATTCGGGTGAAATTCTTGGAGTGTTTGAACGCTTGCTAAACTATTACTAACAATTAACAAACTAACATCTACCGATTAAAAAAAAAATAAAATAACAACGTACGTTTGATCAGTCTAATATTGGGCCGAGTAAGAAATTGATAGATTATCATCATTATCTGATAATATAATGAATAAAAAAAACAAAAAATGAAACATCAAATTAAATTAGTAAAGATTTTGGTGCATATATTATATCGACATGATATTGTATGCGTTCAGGTAATTCAGGTGTATCTTTTGACCGTATTTATTATTTTTACTGAAACTTGAAAGTGAAAATAATTACTTCTCCGGTTCTTTTATAAACAAATGATATGAGTTTCAGTAAAAAAAAAGTTATTTATTAATATTAAAAGACGTAAAGGGAAGGATAAATGAATATTTTTAATTTTATTGGAGTAAGTAATTGAGTAGGGGAATTTTAATTATAGTGGAAAATTGAGTGACATTATGTGTAAATAATATATATATTATGCTATTTTGATTATGTAAAAATAAAATTGTAACGTCCATTTCTTAGATTCAGAGCAATCTAGGTTGTAACGGAGGGAGTAATAGTTTATATATGTTGTGGGTGTTGAAATGTAGCAACACTTTTTTGCTATTTATAGAAATGAAAATTTTTGGTTGGGATAGTTATTTTGGCGAAATGAGAAATTTAAAAGGAAACGAAAAAGTATATTCTTTTACAAATGTAACTGTATTTTTCGATGAAAATAAACATAGCTATTCAAAAATATATTAAATTACACTGTGCACTTGATTCAACCTACCTACTATCTCAAGAGCTGCATCCAATGGTTCACATCATTTTGCATTAATAAAACTGACAAATTACGAATAAATGATATTGAAGGCATGGTCACTTGTGAATCGTGATCTTACTTGTGAAGTAAATAAAACATATATACAGATGGGGCGTTTTCTCACCTACTCTGATTTAACCACAATTAATATTTTTCAACTTCATTGATACGATTAATTAATAACACATTAATATTTCCAGCTTCGCCCATGCAACATGAGAATTAATGTCAAATAATGGCAGCCGAATGAGACTATTCTCCAAGCTAACATATTTTACTTTGTTTATGTAGAAATTAATGGAGTGCGCTCGTTGCGATCCCACAAAATGAATGCATCTAATATATGAAAGAGACTGGTCACACTTCAAGTGAGATGTCATTCTAAAATCAATTGGTGGTAAGAGGAAGTAGCTCATGACTAAACTTATAAACTAGTCTTATTTCTTTCAATAATTTGATATGAGACAACTCACATGTGTAATTTACTATATTCTAAACCGTTATTATTTTATCAATGAGTATGTCTTTTTTTAAATATATATATATATATATATACATGTTAGAAATACAATGACTTTTCATATTAAGAGGGCAAAATAAAACAATTTCGCACAAACTGGCATCAAAAGAGGACAATCAAATCCTGTCCAACAATAAATTAAATCATCCATATTTATTCAAATAGTAAGTGGGCATGGATACAAATTCAATCAAACATTGTTGGAACAGGTTGTGATATTTATTGGACCTATTCTGAACCGTCTCATATATTTAATTAACGAAACACTCGAAAGATTAACTCATATCAGACACTAAATTAAAATTCATTAATTAGTTATAATAAAAAAATTATTAAATTAATAGCGGTGAAGGTAAAACACTGAAAACTAACCATATACTCAATTTGTTTCATATTAATTATCGATTTTTAAGCACATCTGAAAATGGAATTATCGGTTTTTAAGTTTTGTTAAAATAATGAACATTAAACTTTGACAGATTTATCTCCAATGAAAAAAGAAAGAGATGGAAGATTTTCCAATAATAAGACGATTTTTTTTAGATACAATAGGGGTAAATTAGGGAGAAAATGTGAAGAAAAAAATTAATTTAAAACAAAATATATAACCTAAAAACGGCAGTTAATGTTAAATGGAGGGAGATATAATATTTTAATTTAGCAATTTTTTTTTTTTTGAATCCAATTTAGCAATTTAAGATTATAGAAATATAACATACATTTAAAATTTATCTTGTAATCAAATATTACAGCTGTTTTACTTTAAAAAAATGAATAGCATGTAAAATCAAGGGAGTACACCAATAGTATGTCCTTTAATAAGATGTAAGTGAATGCATATAGAGATGATCCATATTCAGAATCGACCATATTTTGAATTTAAATTTCTCTTGAGGATACCTAAATTAAAAATAATTTTGATTGCATTTATGTGGGCAGTGAGATGGAAATATTTGCACTGTAATTGACAGGACAAAGATGGGAAAAATCATCCTCGTTCCTCACATTTTAATGATTTTAAATGAATAGGCTGCGAGAAAATCCAACTATATCACTATGATCTTTTTTTTTTTTTTTTTTAAAGAGATTTTGAACATTAATTAAAATTATATATTTTCTCCATCTCATTTTTTATTACTCAACTCAAAATAATACGGATTTTAATGAGTAATTTATTTATTAATATTAAAAGATATAAACTTGAGAGCAAAATAAGTCATTTCTATTTTATTAGATTACAATAAATTATTTTAATTTGAAAGGATAGAATTTATAATCGAGTAATATGATATATAAATAAAATACAGTAAAACCTCTCAAAAAGAATACTCTATTAAGGAATAAACTCTCTTTAGGAATAAAAATTCATGGTTCCAACTTGGGACCAGTTATAATTTGGAATAAACTCCATATTGTCATAATTCATATTTTTTCAAGTCCCAACATAAAGAAATACACCTTCATTTAGGAATAAATCATAATAATATATATATAATTTTACAATAGATTTAAGTTGATTTAAAATACTTGTTCAAGGTTGATTGTGACAATGATTTAATCTTTTGTGTTGTAACCTTATCCTTCAACTTGCGTGTGCGCATTAGCTCGTCCACATCTATGGTGGGTGACTCTTGAGTATTGTCTTTTCATATTACGTGAGTAAATTAGTTCAATTAAGTTCAACACATTACATGTACATGTATCTACTAATTATACCATTATATAATATACATGCATTTAAAAAAAAAAAAACCTTATAACTCTATTTAGGAATAACCCCTATTTAGGAATATTTCTTTGTGGTCCCAAGGATATGACTATAGAGAGGTTTTACTGTACATATGTAATGTTTAATTTGAGAGAGTAAATTGATTTTTTGTCATTTAAATATGAGAAGAAAAAAAACATTCATTTTATAATTTTGAATAATCTAAAAAGAAAGGTAGGGAGTATCTTTTAATAAAAATTTTAGTACAGTCGAAGTCTAGTGTCATTACCAGGAGTAATATACCGTTACCTTTTATTTTATCTCATTAACTTTCTTCTTCTTCTTTTTTTCATAATTACTAGGAATTAGAAAATAAGAAATACAGTAGGCGGCATTAATTTACAATAATTTACTATTTGTGTATATTTATTCGACAGAAAGCGACTTTCAAACTAATTCAGTGCAAAGAAATAAAATAAAAGGAAAAACAATAAGCAAACCATGTGAAATTGAATAAACATTTGTTCAAATAAAATTATACTGTAGTAATAATTTTGAACACTGGTAAAAGTAACTTTCAAAACCTTTAGTTAATATTAATTAAATTCTTGAATGGGCTGTCAGCTGTGTATTTTGTATTTGAATGGAAGTATATGAGCTTATAATTAAGTTGTCTTACTCGTTCCAATTGAAAAAAAAATATAATAATAATAAATAAAGAAGACGTTGTCTTACTCATAGGCTGTAATAACATAGAAAAACGAAAAATTCTATGTCAGAACAAAGACTTTAAATAGTGCAACTCTTTGTTTTGTATACTTTTATTTAATCGTACGTAAATCTAAATTTTTCTCTACTGTTTTTATATTCCTTGCATAAGATAAGAATGTGTGCAATTAGAAACCGAATTAAAATAATTGACTTTTTGTGCTTGTTAAGGTGGAAAACCAACTTAGTATAACGAAGTCGAATTAAAGAAAGGCATAGACTGCATTTTTAAGTCATCAGACTACTAACTTTTATTTCAAAGGGTAATTCAACTATTTTTCTTCTTCTAAAAATCTCGTAAAATATTGAATTTTTGTTTCATGTAGTTTCTCGAGTTAGAAATTGATGGAACTTGATGAGTCATCTTAACTAATATATTAAATAAAATACATGTTAATTCATTTTATTATATATAGTCAAATGTGGTATTTATCCATCTTGGCTCTCATATTCTCAATTTTGCATTTTAAATTGTAAATTTTCATTTTAAAATTCATATTTTTTCATTTCAAATCCTAAACTCAAATGACTTAAGAATATGATATTTCAAGCAATGCAATGTCACCAATGTATATGATTGTAATATTGATGACCATGATTTCGGACGGTTAAAAAAAATCTCGTAAAAGAATTCAATACTTTAAATACTTTAAAAAAAAATTAAAAATTTTATGAAACAAATATTAGTAGTTTAAGGACTTAAAATGTATTATGCCTAGTAAATTCAGAATGTTTTATGGCAAAAGTTTTCTCAAAGAGAGTCTATCAACATTTACCTTAATTCTTTCCAAAAAAAAACATTTACTTTCTTTCTTTATTTATATTTAATAATGAAATGCAATATTTTACTTGTTGAAAAAACAAAACAAAACTGAACTTCATTCATTTGTTTTTAAAGGTCATTCAATTTTGTTTAATTTGGTAGATTGAATTTCTTCCTTTTTGTGTTTACTTATTATAAAGCTTATAATTTACAAGATTCAAAACCCTAATTGAAATTTTCTGATTTAAATTCAAACTAACCAAATTGAAATCGACCTTACTTAGGATTTAAACCTAATCTATTGAAAGCTATAACAGGGAACCACCTCATGATTAAGATTTTTCATAAAAAAATATTCTCTTTTCGTCCCATAATTATTTTCACAATTATCTTATTGTGGGTTAAGAAATTGTTTTCACATTTAAGAAAATATTTTTTTTTCATAAACTTAATTCTCACAATATTCACGTATTTATACAAATTATTACTCCCTTTGTCCCCTAAATATGTGTTCATTGAGTTGAGCACAATGTCAATGAAGTTCATTTATAAATTAAGTAATTATTTATAAGTAAAATACAATGAGAGTTTGAATAATTAAGTAATAGTAAGGGTGAAAATAAAATAATTGTGTAATTGCGTCTATAAAGAGAATGAACAATTTTTTAGAGGACGGAAAAATAAGACAAGTGAGCATATTTTTAAGGGACGAATGAATTTTGGATCTATAATATATTCAATTCAACTAATTTATTTATTTTGTGCATAAAAAATTACCAAATTCCCCCTCCAAACACTACTTATTACATTTGTTTTTTCTTTTTTTTAAAAAAAAGTATGCCCATGTTAGGTTGAGTATTGATTATTTTGGATAGGAAAAGAAGCTCTCTCCATCAGCTTTTGGCAGTAGAGATGAAATGTTATAGATTAAAATAGAATAATTTCTATTTTTTCCCAAATAATTCGGTCCTATTTAATGTAAAAAATTTGAATAGTATATTTTTAATTTTTCCTATTCAAGCCAATTTTATTCCGTAATGTACGCCTTCTGGCAGAAAAGTATTTTCAATTATTATAAAGCTTTAATACTTTTTTTAAAGCTTTTTGTAAAAGTTGTTCAATAAAAATAACTGTATTTTTAATAAAAACAAGTAATATTAATTATAAATACACTTGAATTATACTATACATCCATTGTATACATAATTTTATTTTTATAAAATGCCATTTTGAGTGATATTGAATGAAGTACTTCCTGTTCGGTTGTAATTCAACACACAATAAAAAATTAAAAAAAATAAACGGTAAATACAACAGTAGTTAAAAATTAAAATTCATTGGAAAAGTCACATAATCAGATTTTTGAAATAAATACTAGTTTTCTCCCAATGAAGCCATACATGCTTTTGAGAAAAAGCAGATTCTCACATGTGAAAGAAAAGAATATCACACAGCAAATCATAGTAAGGACAAAAAGACATTATTGTTACTTTATTTGTTCTTTCTAATAAATCACCCAAGATCACCACATCAAACCATAAATGATAGTATTAATTAATAATTAATAATATCAATCTACAACTCAGTAAATTAAAGTTGACATAAAAGTAGAGATATATTTATATCTACACAACTTAAACTTAATTAAGGCCCATTCTCACCAAACTTTTCTTGGGCCCATAAGGCCTATAATTTCCTCCCAAAGGCCTACACTTCCGACACTAGTAAGCCCAACAACAGCTGGGCTGCAGGCAGCGACGGCCCAATAACCGGCCCTTATTTCATCCCTCAGCTGCTGCCTTTCCCATGCACAATATCCATCAAAGAATCTGAAATCTGCTACTTCAACTGCATTCCTCTTCACCATTTCAGCAGCACACCCCACAGTCTCCTTTGTTCCGTAATACAGCCCTTTCATGACCTCGTCGAACACCCCGCTCTTCTCGACTCCATCTCCTTTGGGGTTCACCAAGAACAGGCCTTCCTCCAACGGCCCACCAAAGAACAGTGGCCTATCAGAAAATGCACCGGAAACATCCAATGCAGACGACCGCATTTCCTTAATGGACATGAGTGACGGCCTGTTCAGGATGAGGCCCGTCGGCCCCACCGGCCCAGTCGACAGCAGCAGGATCACCGTCCGTTCGAAAATGTGGACCCCATCCAGCTTCTCCGTGGCAACCAATAAGCAACCTTTCTCAGGTTCATGGATGGTGTGGGCCCATTTGTCCCCTATTGTGATTGCCTCATCTCGATCAGACACCTCTTCCAGAGGCGCAGCTCGTTCTCTGGCAACTAGTCTTGCTCTGAATGATCTCCAATCGGATTCATCTCGAGGTGATGGACTTGATTTGCAACCTGTTTGTTGGTTACACAGAATTTCAATTCTTGGTGAGATTGACTGATCAGAAACAGAGTAAATTAAATTATTAAAATGAATCCGATAAAGATTCCTTTTTTATGCACCTCTGTTTTGCAAGAATATATATATACAAACAAGCATATGATCTTGTCCAACAACCACGCTGTAACAAGATCATAACTAAGTAGCATATTAAAAAAAATCAAGAAAAAGAGAATAGAAACACATACATGATACAGAAACTGGAGAACCAAATTTCCTAGTCTCATACTTATTACACCTTTTTCTTGTGTAAGTAGATATCCTCCCTCCGACAGGGGAAAAAACTTCCATGGTTTTGGTATAAGAATTCGAGGAGAGAAAGCAAGCTTCCATGTTTACTGCTCACTCAATTTGATGACACAGTATGTAATATATATACAAAAAAGTAATATTTTATTGGATAAAGCATATACTAATACTAGTGAGGATAAGAGGAGATATTGTGCTTATTTATAATGCGAAGTGAGATTCAATTTACACCATATATTGCGGTAGCGCCCATAATGTTGGTGTTTTTCAGCTTATGTTAAGGCACAAGAAATTTGTAAAATACTATGTGGCCTGTTTTCAGCCATTCCTCTATTTATCTATCTGAGCTTACTTGTCTCTTGAATGTTGGCTGAAAAGTACAATAAATTGTAGAGATGGTGGGGTCAAATTGCCCCCTTTCTTTATTGAAAAGTGAGAATGGCACACGTACACGTGGCCATATGGGATTGGCAGTCTGGATTTTCTCATATCCAAAAAGTGAGAAGAGGAGGAATTACACCTTTGGATACTCACAAGATGCAACAAGCTGAGTCAATCTTGTAGCTCACCACATTCCACATTCCAATAGAGGATTATTCGATAAGTATATATTAATTACCAATGATAATTTAATGAAAACGAAGATCAAAGTCGAAGAACCTAGAGGGAAGATGGTCCTTGATCAACAATTTGGTGATTTAAAGTGATGATTGAATGGCCTTGAATGCCTCCTGAGTTAAGACACCCTAGAAATATTTCTTCCAAAGAAGTACTTTTGATTCATTAAGGGACAAGTTGTCTCCCTTAATCTTGAAAAGATAATGTTATGAACAATGATGTCTGCATACAAATATCGTGTCTATAATCCTCCCCACAGGAGTCATGAGCATCTAAAAAAAATATCATGAGGATAGAAGGGCTCAATATTGGGATGCAAGCAAAATATACTTTCCTGTGATCTATTACAGTCATCTATACGTAAATGATCTATATTTACACTTTCCAAACTCAAATGTTTGTTTTCCCAAATGCTAACTTCTTACAATTATACTACCCCTGGGCATGATTTCTTGGATGGAAACTCTTGGCTCTGGTTCATGCCTGAACAAAGATCTCTCTTAGGACTTCTCCAAGCAAGTCCAAGGGTGTCTATTCCTTCGAATGCAAACAAGTTTCTAGATGACAACACTTGGAGCATAAGCAACCTGTCTAAGATGCTGACTCATTCCATTCACTGTCTCGATTATTCTCTTTGATTGTGTGTGAGTCGTATCCATAACTGTGAATTCATGAAACTCGCCATGTAACTCTATCAAACTAGCTCCCGGAGGCCTTTTGTTGGCTGTTTTCCACATACGTAATCTTGCATTTGCAACACTTTCCCACTCACCAGCTGCAGCATATATGTTTGGCAGCATAGATAAATTTCCAGCATTGGTAGGCTCTAACTTCATTAATTGATCGAGCACCTCCTCGGCTAAGTGCAAAGCATTATGCATTCTACAAGCCCCTAAAAGGGAGCTCCAAATAACAACATTCGGTTCAAATGGCATACTGTTTAGAAGCCTAAAAGCTTCACAGAGATGCCCCCCGCGACCCAAAAGATCGATCATACAACCATAGTGCTCAATCGTAGGAGCGATTCCATAATCAGTCTCCATGCTGTAGAAATAACGAATCCCGTCCTTCACCATACCAGCATGGCTACAAGCAGATAATACACCAACAAATGTTACTTTATCAGGTGCAAATCCTTCTTGCTTCATCTCATCGAAAACCAGAAGAGCCTTGTCTCCATGGCCGTGCATTGCCAACCCATGGATCATGGAATTCCAAGAAACTAAATCTTTTCTATTTATCTCATTGAAACAACGCCATGCCCCGCTCAAGCTCCCGCACTTGCAATACATGTCAATCAAAGCATTACTTATTACAGTACTACACTTGTACCTACTTCTCGTTATGGAGCGATGGACTTTCTTCCCTAAGCCAAACAAACCAGATTGTGCAGTAGCAGATAAAATGCTAATGAAAGTCCCATCATCTAGCTTAAATTTCTCCCCCTCCATTTGATCATAAAGTTCCATAGCCTCCTTTGCAAGTCCTTTCTCAGCATACGCCGATATCATTATCGTCCACGTAACCAGATTCTTCACCGGCATACGATCAAATAGCACCTTAGCCATCTCAATGTCACCCATTTTAGCATAACCCGAAATAATAGTAGACCAAGACACCACATCCCTTGATGGTAGACTTTGAAAAATCTCAAACGCCGTGCCCATCTCTCCACCCTTCACATACCCATCCAAAATAGTATTCCAACTCACTCTATCCCTCTGAGGCATTTTATCAAACAGTTTCTTGGCTTCCTTCAACTCACCCGCCTTCACCATCCCACTAATCATTGAATTATAAGAGACCAAGTCCTTCTCCTCCATTACATCAAACAGAGCCTTTGCTGCTTCAACGCCCATCAATCCGCACTTTGAGTACGCGTCAATCAACGAATTGGGCAAAAATATATCCGAGTAAAGATTGCATTTCTCCACATGGGCATGAATCATCTTCACGAATTTCAACCCCGAGCAAGCCTTGAGGAGAAAAAGATACGTGTAATTATCCGGAAAAATCCCCGACGCCCTCATTTTGCAGAAAACCTCAAAAGCTTTCTCAGGCTCAGAATTCCTAATATAGGCTTTAATCAAGGTGTTGCACAAATGGGCATTTGGGCTAGGAATTTGATCAAACACGTTGATGGCTAACTCCATTTGGCGGCAGAGAGAAAAGGCCGAGATGAGCTTTGGAGCAACGAATGGATCTCTGTGAAGATTGGATTTGTATATGAAAGCGTGAAGTTGTTTTATCTCATTCAGGTCGGTGCATTTGTGTAGGTCCGCGAGTTTCTGCTCAAACAACCTCCGCCGAGAGAGAAACGTCGGAGCTCGAACTGGTATCGGAATCTGCATCTTCCGGTGAGTCGGAAAGAGAAGTGCAGTAGCATGTGATGATGAAAATCGGCGGGGAGTGGCGTTTGAATAGTAATGTATGGACAACATAGACTGTAGCTGGAGATAAGATCCTGAGTATTTGCAATAAATACCAGCTTTTTACGTAAAATTCAATTTGACCCCTAAAAAATTACATTTGGTTAAATGACTTTTGGAGCAAGTTTAAATCCAATTATATGATCTGGAAAAGTTGACGGATTTTTATGCACCTCCTTTATTATGTATATATAATTTTATTTTAAGAATTAGGTGTGTTAGATTATGTAACTCTCCTATTGCAGAAAAAAGAGCCGCGTTGCTTAAAAAAAGAAGTCAAATTTAATTTTATTTTATTTGTTAGAAATTAGCATGTCATATTGGAAACTGCATTCTATTGTTCACGTGTCAGTTGATATCATGAGAAATACGACAGACTCTCATATTTTAAATTGCACATCCTTGTTATTATTATATTATTATTATTATTTGAAATTTAGGTGCGCGTTTATTTTGGAATTCACATACACCCTATATTAGAATCCATTTTGCTCTATTTCTTCGTCCACCCAATTTCTTTTCTTCTTTCACTCAACTCTTAAATTCTAGGCTAAATATTGTAGTTTTAAAACCTATCTCAAAATCTCTGTAAAAAAATCATGGAAGGAAGAACATATTTCGAGAAATATTTATAAATTTTTTATACATTTCATCGCGCTTAAATATTGCACGAAGCGTTCGACCAACCAGAGCCAAAAATTTTGGTATTGTTTAGTCAAAGTTGTCCAAAAAAATATTGTCCATGTTCAGCCGGCCCTGACTGAACCACATAAAAAATTTGGAATAGCAAGACCGAAGAGAAGTAATCACATTTTTTTTTAAATACGTTTTTCACCCAAATTTTTTTCAAAATCAAACTACTCATGTCTATATTTACAATGTATTACCAAAAATCTGTTTATTTCATATATTTTATGCTTAAATATATCAAATGTGAAAAAAAAAAAAAGATTCATTCATTCAACTATTTGACATTTGAAATAAAACTATGTAAAGAAGGACCAAAATGATAGTTTCTCCATGAATTTGGTTGTCTAAACATGTATTTCTCCTAACTATCTTCAAAAAAAAAAAAAAATTATGGTGTAAGTTATTCTTCATGGTGATCATGTATGTTATTTTTTTGAACAAAAAAAAAAGAATTTTATTAAACAAGAAAAATCAGTACCAGATGGCATAAGATATGCCTACAACTAATATCAACAGAAACAAGCAACTCCAAATGAAACATCACAGCGAATAAACAGAAGACAATCAACACCCTCCACTACAACTGCTGCCCAATCACCAATTAACTACTGAAAAATCAACCCAGGATTCAACTCCCACTCTTTAAAAGCACTCGATCTAGAATAATAGATTTCGCTCTTATCCAGCTCCACGACCTGGATTTAACTTCCGCCACCATTTTTTGTAAAGACACCTCTTCGTTCCTAAAAATAACGACATTTCTAGTTTTTCACAAGATCCACAAAGCGCATTCCCAAATGCATACAACTATCGTAACCCCTTTCTTACCCTTTACCAACCTACTAAAATGCAACAGATTAACATAAGGTCTTGACGACAACACCGTATTCACACCAATCCATTTGATGCACTCCATCCAATATGAATACGACAGATCACATTCGAAAAATATATGGCTTACAGTTTCCAACTCCGAATCACAAAAGGAACAATTCACCTTGGCTCCATTAGGTAGAGCTATTCTCTTCTGTAGATTAGAAGTGGTCGGAAAATGTTGAAAAGTTTGGATTGGAGTGTGAGGTTAGAGTTGAGGTTGAGTTTGTTTGTTATTATTATTATTATTTTTTTTTTTTTTTTTGTGTGTGTGTAAGTGAAATTAAAATAGGATGGGTTAGGGCTACAAAATTAGACCCGTTAAGAATTAAAGATACAAAAAATTTTTTAATTACTTTTAACTATAAAAAAATAGCATGATTGGACCTATTTACCCTTCTGAATGCTTTTGACTGTCATAGCTGCTATATCGTACGAAGCGCACAAAAATTTTTGACTGAACAAGTAAAAGACCAAATTATATCTTGAAAAATTATAGCTGCAATCTCATTCTCGTAGTCGTTCACTGAATTCAAATCGAAACTCGTTTCAAATTCACTGAATTCATCTAATTCAGATGGATTTAAGCAATTGAACTTATACGCTAACTAATTCCACCAATTTAATTAGAGTTTGTTTCGTATGGAATAAGTACAACACTCGTTTGATTGTGCACCAAACGTTTAAGAATGCTATGAATGCTATCTAATTCATGCATATGTCCATGCAAATTTATATGCGTATACCTTGAAAATGTGGAAAATTATGATAGATTTCACCACTTATATCGTGAAACTATAATTTATGAATTCGAATTAATATTTGATTGATTAAAAAAATTAAATTAAATTTATCAAATATTAAAGATTTTTTTTTTTTAGTTTAATCGAACATATACGAGTCTATGCGAATTTAATAATATTAGTTTTAAATTAAATTTTTAATCAATTAATTATTAAATAAAATTATATATGTCAAGAAATTATACATATATATTTTTTTGACAGGTTATATATATATATATATATATATATATACACACATTAAATTTTAGTGTAATTTTATTTAATCAAAAAAATTTAATAATATATAAATTTAATTATAAATAGGGTGAAAATTATAAATTTAATTCAAATTACTAAAATTAGTTCACGAACATACTAGAACATAGTAGCAAATTTGTGACGAAGGAATCGAATATCATTAAATTTAAGTTTATCTATTTATATTAATTATCGAGTTTTATTAAACATACTGAATACTCTCTGCGTCTCGTGATTATTTTCACACTTTTCTTTTTCGTATGTCCCACAATTATTTACACATCCTTAAAATGGAATATCTTCCATAAACTACACCCTCACAATACCATTTAAATTTCAATAATATCACTTTTGTTTTATTCTACTTTATACTCTTTTCTACACTTTCTCTCATTCAACCACTCAAAATTAACGCTTACATTTTATTTTCTTTTTTACATTTATGTGTCTCACTCTCTGTGAAAGAAATCATCGGAGAGAGGAGTATATTTTATTTGTTTAGGTGAGTGTCAAATAGTTGGCAAAGGAGTGTAACATTTATTGACAGTAAAGAATATTCATGAATAGAGATGTGAAGAGCAGGGCCGCCATCGGCAGGCGTGGTTCTAGTCTCATTTTCGTCCACGAAACTGCAACAAAAAACCATTGCCGTCTTCTTCACTGCATTTATCGTAGGCTGATCCTCCTTCTATTTATTTCCGTGATTGCCGTCGTTGGTGTCTTTTCTTAAGTTGAGATTTCAGAAATGGAAGCGAAGCTGCTGTTCAACAGACCTTCTTCCAACATTTGCAGGCCCACCACCCATTTTTCCCCTCAAGTATGGGGTCAAAATTGTAACATTCGATTTCAGAATTCAAGCAATTTGAAGAATGGCCTTCTGGCAGTTCGAGCTTCTGCGCCTGACGTTAGGTATAAAACATCTGGCCTTCTTTCTGGGATTCTGCTTTTTTTTTTTTTTAATTGCTAAATTTGTTTTAGTTCTTCGAAACTTCCGCCTTTTAAATTCTGGGAAGAATTACTTTAAAAAAAAAAAAAATTCTGGGATGAATTACAGATCATACTTCTGGTTTTTGTCTTTGACGTGAATTCGTTGCTGGTATGCGTGGAATGCAGATGAATTATGGTGTAATTTAATGCAAAATTTCCATTTATGCTGTTCTTAATCCGATAATTCATCAAGATTGGAAGGGAAATTATGAAAAAGAAAAGGTGGTGGTCCTTATTTTTTCGTCCGTCACAAAATTAATGCAAGTTATTTTAGAACGTTCGAATAAAAAAAGTGTGCAAGTTAGTTATAATATGAAGATTTTACCTTGGCTTTAGCTTTGAAGATGAGCATAAGATTAGATGGAGTAAATAATGCCCATGACACTTTCTGAGTTAATCATTGGATACTTCTATGATGAAAACATTTGAAATGGGAGTAATTCTTCTACTGTTTTCTCTGTAGTTATCTTGTATATCAAATGTGTGTAATGATAAAACATTTTTAGAGTTCTGCCATGATCATACATTTTAGTACGGAACAAAAGAATGTATTTGTGGTAGATGTCTTGGGAGCAATCTTCTCAAATGAATTATTTTCTAACTAGATCAATTGGAATGTGTTCTTGCAATGATCGTCTTTCTTTTATCTTCTTTCCTTTCAGAAAGTCGGCAAAGAATAGAGTTGATGAAACCGAGTGCTATACTCTTGATGGCATCAGAAGCTCGCTAATACGCCAAGAGGATAGCATTATATACAATCTAGTGGAGAGAGCTCAGTTTTGTTACAATGGAGATACATATGATCCTAATGCATTTCTCATGAAAGGATTCAATGGCTCTTTGGTCGAGTACATGGTCAAAGAAACTGAAAAGCTCCATGCACAGGTATGTGGAACAACCTTTGAATGTCTTTTGGACCTTGGAGTAGCTAAGAATACACATTTTGCATCTGTGTTTTGGCATAGGTTGGAAGATACAAGAGCCCTGATGAGCATCCTTTCTTCCCAGATGATTTACCTGAGCTGCTGTTTCCCCCTCTCGAGTATCCATCGGTAAATTGATGAAAGTCTTATCAGCACAAGCAACTCCACTGATCTTTTAATTAATCAAACACATAACCAGATCAGTGCTTGCTTCTGTGCAATAAAAAGTTAAATCTTTTAAATCTGGTGGCACGTCTTTCCTGCACGTTTTGGTCCTTACTGTCAGAGAACTTGATTGAGCTTACTTCTAAAACTAGTCATTGAAATACTTGGTTGTATTGAATTACAGAATTATTATTCTTTGCATCAAGCTTGTGTAGGGCATCTCATTTTTAGAACTTTTACAGGTTCTGCATCCAATTGCTGATTCAATCAATATAAACCGCCAAATATGGGACGTGTATTTCAAGACTGTTCTCCCTTTGTTGGTTAGAAAAGGCGATGATGGCAATTGTGGATCAACTGCTACTTGGGACACAATTTGCTTGCAGGTATATATTTTTGTGAACTGAACTATTGCAACTGAAGAGTAAACGAGACGATATGTAGGACTTGAAATGGCTCTTGAAAAATGATATACTAATATTAGCCCATCACTAGTAAAGTTGAGGAATTTAAACTCTAGTATCTGTGCCTTTTGCTTATTTTATCAGCTTATTCGTGCTTTGGTCTATATCTTGATTCCTTAATTTCATTTAACGTGACATCAAAGGCCCTGTCAAAGAGAATCCACTACGGCAAATTTGTAGCTGAAGCTAAATTTCGTGTGTCCCCTAAAGTTTATACAGCTGCAATCAGAGCACAAGTAAGTTGGTATTACTACCAGATTTGATATTCTAATATGGTGTTAATTTCATTGAAATTACATTTTGGGGCATGATGCAGGATAGGGAACAATTGATGGAGTTGCTGACATACCCAGAAGTGGAAAAGACGGTGAAGAAACGAGTTGAGAACAAAACACGAAGATACGGGAAAGAAGTAACCGAAGGCGAAGGCAAAGGTGACGTCTACAAAATAAACCCTGGACTAGTTGCAGAGCTGTATGGGGAGTGGATCATGCCATTGACAAAGCAAGTTCAGGTTGAGTATCTATTGAGAAGACTTGATTGAGGACGCCTGAAACTCATCTTCATAACTTTCTGTCAAAAGCTAGTCCTGCTGTTTAAGGACGCCTGAATAATCTGTATAGATGACTTACAGATTACATGCCTTTACATTTTTTGAATTAATATATAGTTTACATTTATTTTAATAATTTTCAAATTTTTTAGTTTATACAGTTATTTTACATATTTAAATATTTTATAGTACTATAAAATATTTTAGTTAAATTTTCAAAATTATTTTTTTTTGGTCAAATTTAGTTTATAGTTGCCTTATAATGACTATGATTTGTGATGGACATATTATTTGAATATTCTATTATGATGATCCTCTTATTTGGCTTATGTTTTTTTTTTTTTTTTGGATTTTAAAAAATTTTGTGAAATTATTTAAATTTACAAGGATAATATAATTTTTTTTTTTAAATTATAGTTTTATCTTCGTCGTATTGTACCCATTTTAAAAAAAAAAAAAAAAGTGTCTCCATATTCGTGTCATACTCGTATCGATGTACCCGTATGAAAGATAGATTTTAGGATGAGTAGGATTGACAAGTTATGGGGGGTGCATTACGTAAAAGCAAAAAATTGTGATGGGTGTGAAAAGCAAAATTGTAGGTATTATTAATTGTGTCCTATAATCTACTTTTACAATCCTGTAAAAAAAATTATATATATTTACATTGAAATTAAAAAATTCAATAGTTTTTTCTACAAAAAATTGAACGAGTTGTTGGGTCATATTGTATGAGTTGTACAAGGAAGAATTTAAATCATGACTTCTCTTTTCTATGAAGATATGTTTGTTTTCTATTTTCGTATATTTCACAAAAATATGTTAATTATTATATTTAATAGTATATAATTAATTTTTCATTTCAATCTTTATCAATATTAATGTATCTTATTTTTTTCAAATTAATATCTTGATAATTGACGTGGGAAATGAATAGACATAGAGTTCTGGTTTCCACTTTCCACTTCAATAAAGTATGTGTATTGTTTATTGGAGTAAATGAGTTAGATTGAATCGATCAGATTTTAAATACACTTTCATTGCTTCTGATCCACGCGGATTATATGGAAGAATTTCATGCCGATTACGCTGAAGCAGAGCAAAAAAACGTAAGGATTGTGAATTTGGTTTCCACTTTCCACTTTAATGTGTAATATTTATGGGAGTGAATGAGTAGATTGAATTGATCAGATTTTAAATACACTTTCATTGACATTTATTGCATTGTTTTTGATCCCACGGTTAGACGCAAGAATTTCACAGAAGCAGAGCAAATAAAATTTAAGGATGCTGGTTCTGGTTTTCACTTTTCACTTTCCATTTCAATAAAGCATGTGTAATATTTATGGGATTAAATGAGTACTTTGGATCGATCAGATTTTAATTATGCTTGCATTCACATTTCATGCATTGTTTCTAATTCACGCGGATTAGGCGGAAGAAAAGCTTAAAAAAAAGTAAGAATTGTTTTCACTTTCCACTGGATTAAACTATGTGCTGTAAATGAGTAGATTGAAACAAATAATGTCAGAATTTAAACCGCCTAAGTCGATATTTGTGCATTGCTTGCGATTCATGAGGATTTGGTGGGAAAAAAATTATAACAAATGGTGTTTCTAGTTTCCACTTTTCATTAAAATAAATGCAATATTTAGTGGAGTACATGTGTATGTTGAATAGAATAGATTTCAAATTCACAATTTAGGAAATTAGTACATTACAACCTTAAATGTTTGTTATTAGTTTTATTTCAAAATTTTCATTTATACCGAGCATTCCATATAAATTTGACACATGAACATATATGTGCATAACATAAAAACATATTAATAAAATTTACCAGAAGACGACACTTCATAAATCTCAACTCCTTATTAGTAGAATAAGGAATAGAGATTGAAAAAAGTATTGGATATTAACAAATTTAGTAACGAACCTTTACCAAGCTATGCAATGATATTTGAATTTATTTGTTCATGTGGCAAATTTTAATTAATCAAACTCAGATAAATAATTTTTTAGGCGAATTTTAAATAATTGACAACAACTTGATTAACATATCCGAATTATATACAGGTATGAAGAGTGAAAATAAAATTGATTGGGCGTGACATTTATTGAGAGAAGAATATTCATATGATTGATGATAATTTAAAGTAATAACTAGGAATAGAGATGTGAAAAGCAGGGGGAGGTTTTAGTCTCATTTTCTTCCACCTAACAAGACTCCCAACTACCGCCACTACTGACTACTGCAACAAAATCAAACCCATCAACAAAAACCATTAAACTCTCTCTCTCTCCTTTTCTTCTTTGCCTTTATCGTAAGCTCAGCCTCCTCCTATTTATTTCCGTGATTCAGCCCTCGCCTGATTGTACAGTAGCTTTCGTTCCTTTGAGATTTCAGAAATGGAAGCGAAGCTGCTGTTGAACAGACCGGCTGCATCTTCGTCGGTCTGCACTTCCAACATTTGCAGGCCCACCACCCGTTTTCCCAGTCAAATAAGGGGTAAAAATTGTAACATTCGGTTTCAAAATTCAAGCAATTTGAAGAATGGCGTTCTGGCAGTTCGAGCTTGTGCGCCTGACGTTGGGTATAAACAATCTTGCCTTAACTCTTTCTGGGATTCACCTTTTTTTCTATTTTTAATTGCTAAATTGGTTTTAGTCTTTGAAACTTCCGCCATTTAAATTGTGTGAAGAATTACAGATCATACTGCTGCTTTTGTTTTTGACGTGAATTCGTTGTTATGCGTTCAATGCAGATGAATTTTGGTGTAATTAAATGCAAAATTTTCCATTTATGCTGTGCTTAATACGGTAATTCGTCAAAATTTGGGGGAGTTCATGTAAAGAAAAAGTGGTGGTCCTTATTTATTTGAAGTTTACTATTTTTGGGATTAATTTCTTCGCAAGTTTCACGCCTGGAAAATGAGGTTGCCTCTTCACCCCCAAATACCTGAAACAGTGAAGATCATAGAAATCTCCGCCCTCTAACACCATATTGCTTTCCCTCCATCCCATGTTAACTTCTGGGCACATAAGATAAGAAAATAGATTAATGAGTAGATTTTGAGGGGTAATTGTCTAAACTTTTGTGTATAAAGTAAATAAATGAGTTGAATTGTGTGTGATAAAGTTTATGGATGATTTTTTATTTTAGGCGTGCAATTATTTTGGGACGTTCGAATAAGAAAAATGTCCAAGGCTTTAGCTTTGAAGATGAGCAAAAGATTTGATGGCGTAAATAATGTCCATGACCCTTCCTGAGTTGAACTTTTTTTTTTTTATCGGGCAAATGGTTACTCGAACCTATGACCTTTCTGAGTTAAACATTGGATACTTCTATGAAGAAAACCTTTGAATGGGAGTTATTCTTCTAGTGTTTTCTCTGCAGTTCTCTTCTTATATCAAATGTATGTAATGATAAAGCATTTTTAGAGTTCTGCCATGTCGGAATAAAATATTTTATTTGTGGTAGATGTTGCATCTTTGAAGCAGTCTTCTCATATGAATTATTTTCTAACTAGATCAATTTGAATTTGTTCTTACGGTGATATTCTTTCTTTTATCTTCTTTCTTTTCAGAAAGTCGGCAAAGAATAGAGTTGATGAAACTGAGAGCTATACTCTTGATGGCATCAGAAGCTCACTGATACGCCAAGAGGATAGCATTATATACAATCTGGTGGAGAGAGCTCAGTTTTGTTACAATGGAGATACTTATGATCCTAATGCATTTCCCATGGAAGGATTCAATGGCTCTTTGGTCGAGTACATGGTCAAAGAAACTGAAAAGCTCCACGCACAGGTATGTGGAACAACCTTTGAATGTTTTTTGGACCTTGGAATAGCTAAGATACACATTTTGCATCTGTGTTTTGGCATAGATTGGAAGATACAAGAGCCCTGATGAGCATCCTTTCTTCCCAGATGATTTACCTGAGCCGCTGTTGCCCCCTCTCGAGTATCCATCGGTAAATTGATGAATGCCTTGTCAGCACAAGCAACTCCACTGACCTTTTTATTAATCAAACACATAACTGGATCGATGCTTGCTTCTGTGCAATAATTAAAGTTAAATCTTTTAAGTCTGGTGGCGTCTTTCCTGCACGGTTTAGTCCTTGCTATCAGAAAACTTGATTGAGCTTACTTCTAAAACTAATCATTGAAATACTTGGTTGTATTGAATTATAGAATTATTATTCTTTGCATCAAGTTTGTGTGCGGCATTTTCACTTTTAGAAGTTTTACAGGTTCTGCATCCAGTTGCTGATTCAATCAATATAAACCGCCAAATATGGGACGTGTATTTCAAGACTGTTCTCCCTTTGCTGGTTAGAAAAGGCGATGATGGAAATTGTGGATCAGCTGCTACTTTGGACACAATTTGCTTGCAGGTATATATTTTTGTGAACATCGCAACTGAAAGAGTAAATGAGACGATATAGTCGTCATATATGTAGGACTTGAAATGGCTCTCTAAAGAATGAAATGCTAATGCCCATCACAAGTAAAGTTGAGGGATTTAAACTCTTGTATCTCTGCCTTTTGCTTATTTTATCAGCTTCTTTGTGCTTTGGACTATCCCATTTGATAAAGACTGCTTTAACTCATTTTGTAGGCCCTGTCAAAGCGTATCCACTACGGCAAATTTGTAGCTGAAGCTAAATTCCGTGGATCCCCTGAAGTTTATACAGCTGCAATCAGGGCACAAGTAAGTTGATATTACTACCTTTCCAGAATGGCATTATGGCGTCAATTTCATAGTAATTAAGTCGAACATTTTGGGGCATGATGCAGGATAGGGAGCAGTTGATGGAGTTGCTGACATATCCAGAAGTGGAAAAGACGGTGAAGAAACGAGTTGAGAATAAAACACGAAGATATGGGAAAGAAGTAACCGAAGGTGAAGGTGAAAGTAAAGCTGAAGACGAAGAAAATCTCGTCTACAAAATAAACCCTGGACTAGTGGCAGAGCTGTATGGGGAGTGGATCATGCCATTGACAAAGCAAGTCCAGGTTGAGTATCTATTGAGGAGACTTGATTGAGGAGGAAGCTGGAACATTTTGTCTGAAAATCATCTTCATATCTTTCTCTGAAAAACTTATCCTGCTGTTTAAGGACACGCCTGAATAATAATATCTCATGCCATCATATTTATATGTGTGTGTTTATCTGTACAGACGACTTACAGATTTCATGCCTTTACATTTCTGAATTAATAATTTTCAGTTTTAGGTAAAAATTACAGTTATATATTCTAAATTTTGAGTTATATACGGAAAACTATCAGGTCTGGTTTTGACAAATAGAACTATTTATTTAGGATAGGTTGACTAAGCATATTGTAAACATCTTATAACATCTAATATTTTATTAGTTATTTTATGAATTTATAGAATGCAATTTTTTAATAGTTTATGAGTTATTAAAATATTTGGTTAATAAAGTTTATAAGTTTTTTTTATAACTTTAAAAAAAAGATTATAAATTTTATATTAATATAAAAAATATATATATACATATATATATATTTATGTTGAGATGGAGTGATATTTTTTTTCTAAATATAACTTAAAAAATATAAATTGGAAAATTATATTATATAAGTATAGAACATTAATAAACCATAAAAATTTACTTGATATTATACATAATACTTCTTTCATTCTTTTTAAGTTTAACATAAATAAAATATTTTATTGTAAATGCAAAATCCTAATATTTTTTAAAATATAAAATATAAAATTTTAGGAAGAACACCTAAAATATCAAAATATTAAATTTATAAAGAGACGGAGTATGTATACTTTGAGGTAAATATATATATTATATATACTCCATAGTAATAGAGTCGTATAAAAAAAAAAAAGAGTCGTATACATAGATATGGGAAATATCGGGCATGAATTTGAGGTGGTCCACAGAGGAAGCCCTTTTCTGGAAAATGTGTCGGCTCAGCCCATACTGTAGCCTATAATGTATAGGAGAAGAACTGTGTTTGGCCCTAGACATATCAAAATCAAAGCCAATGTAAATTTAGGGTTAGTTACAAATAGGTTCAAAAAAAGTTTTTAATTGCAAATAAATTCAAAAATATTTACATAGAAATATAAAAATATTTGCACAAATAATCTATTTATAATTTTAAAATACTTTTTGAACCTATTTGTAATAATTTATAAAATTTATTTGAGGTCGTTTTATACATAAAATGTGATATTTTAAAAATTGTTACAATTTATTTAAAACTTTTAGTATTATCAAATTATCACATTTCATATATATTAAATGATATTAGTATATCAGACTTGTTCAATTAACTAATTTGGATTTTCTCTCAAATTGCATTAAGCTAAGGTGTGGTTTGCTTCATGCTTTTGGTTCGAGGGTTTGTGGGCCAATATACGATATAAAAAGTGCCCAGATCGTATGACTATTGGTTGGAGCCTTGGAGGTTAAAATTATAAATTTATAAAAGACACCATGTAAGTCGTTTTTTGTCCTCAATTTTTTTTTTTTCAATAGGAAGACGATACCCTCATACATTATGGTAATTACAGAAATAGCATTATATACCAATTCGAGATAATTTCATAAATAGTCCTGTAATTTTACTTGAATCCAGATTTGGTCCTTTTTCTTTTTATTTTATTAATTGTGCTCCTTTTGATATCAAAAATAGGTCCTTTTAGCCGGATAATTCAGTTTTTGGCTGGAAAAAATTACCGAAAAATGGCTGAAAACCTGTTGTAGCATATAGAATGATACAAAAATGTACCAAAATTACGGGCTTGACAAGAAAAATAGAAACGCATAGGCCTCGACCTTCCCCTCATCGTAAAACACTTGCAATTAGTGATGAAAATTTACAAAATTTATGATTTTAAAATTACAATTTACGAAGAAGGTGTAATCGAAATTTGAAATTAACTAAATGCTTTGCTTCCTGGATGAGAGACGATTCAAATGAGACTTGAAACGACCGTCGACGTGACAAGAATACAAAATTAGGGCAATTTTCAAGTAAAAATTGAAATTTTCCGGTGAAAATAACAAAAAATGAGATCAAAAAATCAAAATTAATAAATTAAAATGAAAAAAAAAACTAAAATTGGATTCAAGGAAAAATATATGAACGTTTGTGATTTTTTCTCATACCAATTCATTCTATTTCTTTGTGTACTCTCTCTCGCCCAAAGCATCTCTACCAGACTACTCAAGACATTCAGAAATTGATTGTATAGGGAAATCCATTGCAAATGTAAGAATAGTCTCCTTGTAATTTCTTTTCTTGCCACTTTTTCGACCATGGTTTTTTTTCCTAATGGAAATTTTTGCTGAAAAATCAATTGAAGTGGGAAAATCACGGTTTTATACCAAAAAAATAAAAAACGTACAAATTGAACAAATGAATTGAAACAAAAAAATGTTGCCTTTAAACACACGGTCCGCCCAATTTTTTATTCTTGCTTTTATCGGATATTTCTTTTTTGTTTGTTGTCGATGGGAAGAAAGTTGAAACTCTGTAACTGTGTTGAAGACAAAAAAATCGTGAAGACAAAATATAATTTAAGGGAAAAAGTTGAAGAAATATTAATAAAGGGTAATTTTCACAAATAATTATTAAATTTCCTTTTATCACACTATCCAAAAATCAAACTACTCAAGTATAGATTGTCATACAGATTATAAAATTCAATCAATCAATTCAAACATACAAATTAATTCAAAATTTTAAATTGTGAATAGTAAAATCACACTTAATCTTATCATATTAAATTAATTTCATCCCTAAATACAAACAAGCCCCCCTGCATCCCACCTAATACTATTGCCTATAATGTTGTCCTCACTCCTAACTTTGGTAATTAATAGTAATTAATGTCAACACCAAATATATATATATATATATATATATATATATATATATATATATATATATATATATATATATATATATATATATATATATATATATATATGAAAATAAGTAACCAACATGTCTCGCAAATTAAGGCTTGAAGTAAGGACGATTTATTTATTTATTTATTTTTTTAGCGGAGGGTTGTTATTGTTTTTCGTTGCATTGACTTTCAATTTTCTCTAACATGCATTTTCATACGCATGTTGGAAAAAATATGTAATTTTTGTTAGGGAAAATTAGAAATAGGTGTAAAAAATTAGCAAAATTATAAACAGGTGTAAATGTGCAAATTTTTGTGCTTCTGTGCATAAAAAATTTGTGTTTTTGTACAAATTTTTTACACCTAGTTGTAATAAGACTTACCTCTTTCTACCTTACTGTAAATGACCCTTTTTGTTATTTCAATTTTCATAACCGGTAATATATATCAATTTCTATGTACTTTTTGTCAGAATATTAAATTTTAGTTTGATATTTTTTCTCAGATTTTATTTTTATAAATATATGTCGAATATAAATATTTTTTTTTAAAATATGACGAAGTGGTATAGCTCAAGTGGTTAGAGCTCCACTACATATGACCTAAAATTCATGAATTTGAGCCATCATTTGCCCAATAAAAAAATATCTATTTAAAAGGTTATAATAAAAAACAAAGTATTAAAATAGAATATGAAATTTAAGGCAGTACATTTGAATATGAATTTGAGTAAATTTTAGAGGTATGTCGGATATTTATTAAAGATTCAAATCAGCTGTCTCATTTTTTGAATAAAACAGTATGAGGGCGACCTGTTATAAATTATTTTTTTTTAAACAATTAAACTTTTAATTATTACAAATATAATATGGAGTATGATATATTTCTAAATATTTAATATAGAATTAAAATTTCAATTTAAATAGTACTATTATAGAAGTCGTTTCGTGTAGCAATTCACTAAACAATGTACACGGCATGCAATCATTATTGACATTTGACAGAGTTGTTGCCAACTATTTTAAAAACTGACTATAATAATGAAAATCTTAATAATAATAATTAAATTAATGCGATAATGGTTGGAGATTTTGGGGGGGCCTATTGCCCTGAACTCCAGATGCATGCAAATATTTTTAAGTTTTTTAATTTTAGAAAATCCACTTTTATTCTGAAAAACCCAATCAATAATCATCAGTTTCAACTAAAAAAAATACTGCTTGCATATATATATATATATATATATATATATATATATATATATATATATCTCCAATTAATAAAAACGTTATAAAAAGAAAAGAAATTACAAAATGTTTTAATTACTCCACCGCCAATAAGGTGTCATACTGACAATGAGCTGTGCACCTGCAGTTTGAACGTTGCTTTATAACTGGAGCTTCTTAATATTTAATTTTTTTTTTTTTTTTGACGGGGTTCTTAATATTTAATTAAAACACATAGGTCAAAGACAAATTTGCATAAAATTCCATATTAAATTCGCTACATTTATTTAATCAATTATTCATTTCCCTTTATACATATGCGGATTATACATATACGTTCATATAATATGATCGAAAATTACGGGTTCGAAAGTTTATTTACATTTTTATTTGATTAGTGTATTCTATCTCTTTCGTGTAACTTAAAATTCCCAATTTATTTGTTTTTCTAGATTTTTTTTATCACAAAGTATTTGTTATTTTACATTAATGAAATATGTCTCACCTTAAATAATTTATGTACTTTTAAGGATAAAAATATCACATTATTTAAATATTTATTGTAATTAATTTTCTTAATTTCCATTAAATATTTTGAAATGAAAAATAAAGTAAGGCGTTACACGAGAAATAAATTTATGTGAACTTATTAACAAACATATTAATGGATGATAAATACATTGCATCTACTTTTTACTACCGGGGTATAACATTTAAAATACGTATTCAATTAAGACAAATTTTTATATGCAATATTGTACCGTGAAATAACTCATTTAATGAAATTCGCGGATCTTAGTCGGGTTGGATCGGATCCAATGAATATTTTCAAAAAAAACTCGCGGGAGACATAAAAAAAAAAAATCGCCCTCAGGTGCTCCCAGGGGTGTTACTATTAGGTTATGCATATGTTACTTAAACGATAAATATGTGTTACTATAAAATAAATAATATGTATTTGTCTAAAAATAATCGCTCAAATGCAAAATAAAAAAAAATGATCAAATAAATCTCTAATCTAATTATATGTGTGAATCAAATAAGTATTTAATCTTCGACAACTTTATTCTTATTAAAAGAGTGTGCTTTTATTAAGCTGATGACTTATTTTAGCTCAATATTAAAGAGAAATGATTTTAATGTGTTAAGAAAAAAATCATGGGTCTATTTGATCTCCAAATATAAGATTTTTGGGGTAAATATGTGTTATTGTAAGGGCAAATATGTGTATTAAACTTGTGCAAAGGTAAAAATAAATTTTTATTATTAGGTCAAATACGTGTTACTGTATGAAGAAAAATGTATTATTAATGAACAAAACCAATATTTTATTCTTTTAAGGACTAGTAATACGTACTTCCCCTTACAGTAACACATAATTGTTCTTACAGTAACACATACTTTTGAAAAAAATATGTTACTATATGAACACAAACGTGTTACTGTATAGAGAAATATATGTTACTATATGAAGAAAAAAATGTGTTACTATATGAATAAAAACATGTTACTTTATGAAAAAATGTGTGTTACTATATGAATAAATCAGAATCAGATTAGGAGTTGCGATATTAATTCCAGTTTAAACAGAAATAAAAATTTATCATCAGAAGTTCACATAAGTTTTGTATTCTGTTTTCATCAATTAGATCATTCCTCTTTTTCCTTTTTTTCTTCGGAGTTCACAGTTTTATCCCTCCTCATCGTTGGCGTTTCTGCGTCTAAAAGAACCTTGATGCATGGTTGGGGGAACACAGACACAACGATGGAAGTTGTGAAGCGAACAGAGGAGGAAGAAGAGTTGGAACGGAGAAAGAAGAAATCTGTGTGGACACGTTCTTTATCTTGACTCACAAGATTTAATAATTTCTTTTTTTTAATTGATATTGCACGGTGCAATATTTCACAAGAGACTTGCTCTTCAATTAAATATGTTTATAGAATGAAATTGATATTATTATATTTATTTAATAATATACTTATATTTATAAATTGATATCATAATATTTTATACTGTGATAGTAATTTATAAATATAGTGATTTTATTAAATAAATATAATGATATTTTTGTATAACATTCAAACTTCAAAGAATTTATGATTAAAGGTAATTTATTAAGAAATTCTCAACGTCCGAATTAATTAAGTATTTAAGGTAATATAGATCTACTCCATTCTATACCCCACACGCTCCAACGCTTAATCGTAACCGATATATCTTGTCCGGTTCATCTGTGCTTTCTAGAATCTAGACTAGAGAGTGTGAGTATACATTTCGAAAGCTGTCTTTTTCCTTTTTTTGTTTGGAGAGGGAAAGATGGGGAGAAGGGGAATTGTGTTTGCGGCCGTGGCCGTTATGTTTGCGGCGGTGATGCTGCCGGAGGTGGCGGCGGTGCGTTATATAGTGGGTGGCAACATGGGCTGGACCTCCAATGTGAACTACACAATTTGGGCTCAGACAAAGCACTTCTACAATGGGGATTGGCTATGTATGCTCTCCTTAATTTTACTTTCAGATCTGCTTTTCTCTGCCTTCTTTTTTATTTAATTTAATTGGAGAAGATTGAAGCAGGGGAACTCAAATGCTGATGAAACGTTTCTGGATGGTTTCTTATTGATTCGTTAATGCTTTAATTGGTATTTGCTTAAATTTGTTTCGAGAGTTTGATTCTTTTCTGTCTTACTATTAGATCTGTTGATCAGTTAGCGTCCTGTGAGAGTTGTCTTTAAGCTTCATCCCTAGTGTCCTTTTGGTGAAGTAGTACTTGAATGAGCATCTCTCTCTCTCTCTCTCTCTCTCTCTCTCTCTCTCTCTCCTCTAAGTGACATGCCCAAAGAAGTCTGTTGACATTTTCTATGAATTGTTGTATCGGTTATAAGAACACTCTTGTTAGAATTCTTGCAATGTTGAGCTGCAAATTAGAGAGAATTGATTAATCGGTATTATTATTTAATAATCTAGTGTTGATATTTATTGCTCTATCGAAGTTTTGTTGATGCTGTTACTGATTGGTTTTTATTGGCATTCATTGATTATTAAATCTAACCAGGAACCACAATTGTATATGGTTTTGATATCATAAAAATTGATTTTCTGGTAATGGAAGCAGTCTTGAAGAACTTTGGTATGTATGGTTTTTGAGAGATGAATAGGAAATACACTTATACCTTTAATAGAGTAAAGAAGTTCATCAATACATCTTTATCATATTAATGATTACTTTTCTTTTAAATTCGTGGTAGGTCCTTCTAAGTTTTCCCTCAAAATGACTACCTGCTTTTAGGTTAAATGAGAAAAGTGCATTTGATAAAGACAGTTGGATATAAAATTATTGCTCGAATGCATGCTTTAAACCATCAAGTGTCAGAAGAACAAGGCACTTCAATATAATCATTTCTTTTGAGATGGCCTTTGTTCAATGTGGATTGAGACTCTTGGTTGTCCTATGTGTTCTTGCATCTATCAGTGACCAAAAAAGTTTGATTTTAGTCTAATTATATAATTGACTCTGGACTTCAAAAACTATATAGTTGACTCTTCGTTTTTGTTTCAGTCTTTGTGTATGATAGGAACCAGATGAATGTTCTTGAGGTGAACAAGACCAATTATGAGAATTGCATCTCTGATAATCCTCTTCACAATTGGACTACTGGGGCTGGAAGGGACGTTGTTCCTCTCAACGTGACTAAAACTTACTATTTCATTAGTGGAAAAGGATTCTGCTTTGGAGGCATGAAAGTAGCTATCCCCGTTGAAAAAGCACCGCCACCACCATCATCTGCCCCTGTAAAGAATGGTGGTCCACCAAGTTTGCTGTCTACTTTCAGAAGCCAGATTTTTGTGCCAGCCCTTTTCGCAGTTGCCGCGGTGTGGGATTCCATTCTTCTGATGTTGTAGCTGTATTCTTGCATAGAACAGCAAAGCTCTCAGTTTGGATATTTATTTAGCCTAATTGTGAAGAATTGTTGAGCTTGTGTACCATTGTTTTATTTGTTTTTGCTTTCATATTTATTATCTACCATTGTTTGAGCTGAGTTGACAAATAGATTCAACTATTCAGATCAACATTGGTGAGCTGTAACAAGTGTTTTGTTTGTTCAACAACTCTCAGAAAATCTCTTAACTGTTGAATTAAATAGTGCTTGATTTCAGGCATGATTTCTCTTAATTGTTGAATCAAATAGTGCTTCATTTCCGGCATCATTTGTGTTTCTTGACTTATTTTCATTTATAATGTCTCTCTTGTCCTGTGATAATGTAAGTAATACTCCTTCCATTTTAAAATAAATGTGTTTTTTTAGAATCTGAATTTTATTCTTTATTAATCGACTTTTAATTATTTTTTCTCACTTCTTCCCAAGTTATCCGTATAAAAAGTCTTCGAGTATGTCTCGTAACTTTCAAGACTTCCGTATATAACCACACATTACTAGTTCCTTTAATTCAACTACAATTTCTTTTATATTTTTAGATTGATGACTTTCGATATAACAACACATTACTATTTCCTTTAATTCAACTACAATTTCATCTCTTTTTTGGGAAAAAAAAAAATTCAATTTCTTCTATATTTTTAGTTTAATGAAATGTCCCAAGTTTTATTTTCCTTAATTTTTAGTCTTTTTATGGAAACAGAGTCAGAGTATATATTATAGGTATGATATAATTTCTTTATTATATTATGTCTGAGCTAACAACCACGTGACTGCAGCGTCATATCAATCTTTGGAATATTTTTATTTTCCAACTTTTTAATAATATTTGATTGCCCTACCCTTAAGTTTTGAAATTTAAATCTTTGCATGTGGTACAAAGATTTGTCTCTTGTCCAAAGTTTGTTGTACAGCTATCTTGTTCACATGAAATGCTTCAAAAATACAGATCATACTCTTTCTTTTTACTCATAAAATTAAAAAATTAAACTAACTCATTTATCGATGTTCATATTAATGGAGTAATCAAATGAGCATAGCGATCAACTCAAATTTATCTGCCTATACTTTGTCAATCAACTAACTAGAGTTTGATTTATCCTATACATGTTTTTAAATAGCGACTGAAATTTCATTGTCTAAAGATGAAAAAATTAAATAAAATGAAGGATTATCATAAACCTTGGACAATTGTCTACCATGAGTTAACTCACGATCACACCAGTTCAAATAGTAGTGTTACTATTTGATTATTCTACTTCGTATAATTTTTTTTTTCCGTCGAAATTTAATTTAGGGCCTAAGCATTAAGTTCGATTTTCAAGTCAAAAGGTATGAAGTTGGGCCTATACTACAATATTGTGTTGGCCCAGGTTAAGTGCACACACATTTTTTTTAAGAGCACCCACAAAATTATTTCAGCCAAAATACAAAAATAGAGGAAAACATGAAGTGACCAAAATACCCTCATCACCTCATTTTGTGACTTTGATGCACCCACCATTCGGTTTCAACAAATTTCGATGGAAACTTCCGCCACAAGACTCGAAAAGAAAAAAAAAACCGAGAATCGATCTTCAACGTGATATTCATCAAACAATCTGCACATTTGGTTGCAATGGTCTCTAAACGTCCCCCGTATGTTTATGTAAGTTTTATTTGTTGTGTATTAGGGTTTTCTAATGATGAAGTAGGTGTTAAAAAAATATGATTTGCATGTTTTGGTTTGTTAGTTGTTTGTTATATTAATATTGTTGTTTATGAGTTATTTTGGGTCCTAATGAACGAAAAAAAGACGACTGTATGTGGCTTTTAAGTATTCGCGCGTTATTTTCCGAGTTATCACGTATTTGAATTTTTCGATTCTGGTTAGCCGAAAATTGTTGTATCTGTCGAAATTTTTTTCTGAAAATATTACCGATTTAAAAAAAAAAATTCCGAAAATTTGACAAAATTGCGGAAAAAACTTTCGAAAATTTGACATAATTTCGGAAAACCAGTTACGAAAATTGACAGATTCGAAAATTACTCACTCAACAGTTTTCGAAAAATTTCCTACTTTAACACATCAAAACGTAAACAACACAAGTCTACAAATATGTATTCTACCCAAAATTCATCAACATAAACACATCCATATGTATTTTTTGAACAATTACAACCTAAACATGTTTTTTTCAAAGTTAAACAAATAAGTTTTACGCAAGTTAAACACATAAGTTTCTATAATCAAACCAAAAAACATGATTACAACACAAAACTGCAAAGAAATGTGTTTACACAACTTCAAAATTCCCTCAATATTTTGCGTAAAAATGTTCAAATGAAAAAACTAATCGGAAATTTTTGTTCGGATCATGATGAATGTGTGGTGGGTGGAGGTCGACGACGTGAGGGTGCGGCAGTGGACGTGATTGAACCGAAAAAAAAGTGTGGGTGTGCGACGTGATGAGCGGGAATTCAGAAAGAAGAAATAGGGTTAGAATAGGGATGATGTGGGGTGTGTACTAAATAAACGGAGTGTGTTTTCAGATGATGGGTGCTCTTAAAAAAAATGTGTGTGCACTTAACCTGGGCCTATTGTGTTTTGGGTTTCTATAGAGATCTATTGTTGAGCCCACTATATGTCACAAGCCCATATTTATTCTAGTGTCGTGGAGAAGATGAAAGGTAGGCCCATATAATATTCACTTATTGATAAATCTATCCAGTGTTTTTATACCGGATGCGTCTAATTAGTTATTATATAAAAAGAAAATAAAAAAAAGGTCATAAAATCGCACGTCGCACTCGTAAATAAACTCCGTCTTACTATATAATCCAACAAATTCGTTGAAATTCGGTAATGAGAAAGCTTTGTGGACATTATGTTTGTATGAGGTGCAATAGTTTATTTGTTTTTGTGATATTTACTTTTTAAAAGTAATGCCAAAAGGTTTGATCTCATATAAGGTGGATGCATGCATGCATTTACTTTTAATAATAGTATTTTAAAAACTAAAGATAAAAAATAATAATAAATTAATTGAAAAGTGTCATAATATAATTCGAGTGTATATATGCACACCTCATAAGAGACCAACTAAATGCAAAAATATTTACAAATATTTCGCGTGAGTCTTTTGGCCAAGTGGAGGTCGACGACGTGAGGGTGCGGCAGTGGACGTGATTGAACCGAAAAAAAAGTGTGGGTGTGCGACGTGATGAGCGGGAATTCAGAAAGAAGAAATAGGGTTAGAATAGGGATGATGTGGGGTGTGTACTAAATAAACGGAGTGTGTTTTCAGATGATGGGTGCTCTTAAGAAAAATGTGTGTGCACTTAACCTGGGCCTATTGTGTTTTGGGTTTCTATAGAGATCTATTGTTGAGCCCACTATATGTCACAAGCCCATATTTATTCTAGTGTCGTGGAGAAGATGAAAGGTAGGCCCATATAATATTCACTTATTGATAAATCTATCCAGTGTTTTTATATCGGATGCGTCTAATTAGTTATTATATAAAAAGAAAATAAAAAAAAGGTCATAAAATCGCACGTCGCACTCGTAAATAAACTCCGTCTTACTATATAATCCAACAAATTCGTTGAAATTCGGTAATGAGAAAGCTTTGTGGACATTATGTTTGTATGAGGTGCAATAGTTTATTTGTTTTTGTGATATTTACTTTTTAAAAGTAATGCCAAAAGGTTTGATCTCATATAAGGTGGATGCATGCATGCATTTACTTTTAATAATAGTATTTTAAAAACTAAAGATAAAAAATAATAATAAATTAATTGAAAAGTGTCATAATATAATTCGAGTGTATATATGCACACCTCATAAGAGACCAACTAAATGCAAAAATATTTACAAATATTTCGCGTGAGTCTTTTGGCCAAGTGGAGGTCGACGACGTGAGGGTGCGGCAGTGGACGTGATTGAACCGAAAAAAAAGTGTGGGTGTGCGACGTGATGAGCGGGAATTCAGAAAGAAGAAATAGGGTTAGAATAAGGATGATGTGGGGTGTGTACTAAATAAACGGAGTGTGTTTTCAGATGATGGGTGCTCTTAAAAAAAATGTGTGTGCACTTAACCTGGGCCTATTGTGTTTTGGGTTTCTATAGAGATCTATTGTTGAGCCCACTATATGTCACAAGCCCATATTTATTCTAGTGTCGTGGAGAAGATGAAAGGTAGGCCCATATAATATTCACTTATTGATAAATCTATCCAGTGTTTTTATATCGGATGCGTCTAATTAGTTATTATATAAAAAGAAAATAAAAAAAAAGGTCATAAAATCGCACGTCGCACTCGTAAATAAACTCCGTCTTACTATATAATCCAACAAATTCGTTGAAATTCGGTAATGAGAAAGCTTTGTGGACATAATGTTTGTATGAGGTGCAATAGTTTATTTATTTTTGTGATATTTACTTTTTAAAAGTAATGCCAAAAGGTTTGATCTCATATAAGGTGGATGCATGCATGCATTTACTTTTAATAATAGTATTTTAAAAAATAAAGATAAAAAATAATAATAAATTAATTGAAAAGTGTCATAATATAATTCGAGTGTATACATGCACACCTCATAAGAGACCAACTAAATGCAAAAATATTTACAAATATTTCGCGTGAGTCTTTTGGCCAAACCCTATATTTGCGACACTAAAAATGTATGATAATTTCCGTTTAAAAAAATAATGATAATTTCTTTTATTTTTTCAATATTCAAGGGTAAAATATATAATGGGCCTTTCTGATATTATATTGAATTGAGTGGATGGCGGCGGCAGCCATCGGATGGATGGGAGGGAAAGTGTCCTACTATTTACCCCTCCATCTTTATTAGATTCATCTTTATGTATAATAATTTTTAATTTAATGTATCTTCAAATATAACTATAGAGTGGGTGTATCTAATAAAAATAGAGGTGTAGATAATAAGAGCGGGAGGGAAAATGTAAAAAATAGAGTTTTGATTTGAAGGTCTATTTATCTTCTTACGTATATTTTTATTTTTAAAGATTTTTAGTGGGCGTATTTACCGAAAACGGGTTGCTAATAACTGGCCATTATATAACTGAAATCCAACAGTCATATCGGCCCAATAAAGCCCATTATGTTTGAAAGGCCTAAACAGAACATTGGGCCAATGAATATCCTTGTATTTGAAAAGGAAGCCTACCAAATTGCTCTTTCCTCTTTCCTCCGCGTGATTTGTTGAAAGGAATCAAAATAACAATAAGTTTGAAAGTAGCGAGGAATGATAATAGAAATATTAGATATTATTGAGTTGTTTGGTTTATATATAGACATGATTATCATTACCATATAAATTATTTGATTTTAATAAATATTATTGATAATTAAAATTACTATTAACTTTTTTAATTAAAAAATATATTATATAATAATTATGTTTAGAATATTATAAATAATATTAATAAATAATTTAAAAGACAAAATAAATTTTTAAAAAATTATACATAAAATTTTAGAAAAGAATGACTTTCACTCCTCCCAAAAAGGTGAGGAATGAATCTAAACTTTTTATTACTCACTTTTAAGATATCAAACATTTGATTCCCTCAACCAAACATCATACTCTTCTTTCTTTGATATTCTTTAGCTCTAAAAGTGTGAACCAAACACCCCTTAACTTTTTCTTCTTTGCAATTGAATATCATATCATATATATATTGACAATATTTTTCTAGAAAAATATATTAAATCTCAGCAAAAGAGTTAGTTCGCATTTACATGAAAATGGGGGATTTATTATTAACTTTATAATATGTGGTTTAATTTATTTTAGTGTGACTTTTGGTTTATTGCATGGGTGTCAGTTTATTAATACAAAATTTTTAAAAAATAAAAAAGAGCCGAACCGACTATAATTACAGCTACCGGCATTGTATGGACGTGAGTCCAACTTGGCTACTTGTTGCCTCCACCTTTTTTATTAAGTGTCTCATCACAACTCCTCTGCGTTTATTTTTAGAAAGATATTTTAAATGTAATTGGGTTACGTATCACTCATTCGTACTGCATTTTTCTAAAATAAATAATTCCTTTTTTATATTTGAATTTGCAAACACCTAAATGGATAATTTATTATTTTCAATTGATTATCCTTTAGGTTATAAATATTTAAAACTTTTAAAATCGTGCTCATTTTTACTTGTCGATTTAAAAAATACAATGAATCATGACTCAGAGGATTGGATGAAGAAGAGCCCCTTCACATTCAATTAATAGAGGATAGACCTTTGCATTCAATCAATGGAGGATACACTTGAGATTTATGAATATATATTTCTAAATTTTAAGTTCTAAATAATTATTAACTATTAAGTTAGATCAGTTTATATAGAATTTTACTTTGTTTTTAATTGACTCCTAATCCCTGTTAAAAATTAAAAAAATAAAAAATTTGACCTCATAGTGTACAGTGAAATTGATTTAGATTTAGTTGTACTTTGATATGAATATAGAATCATAAAAAAAAATGGAGGATATAGTGAAGAAAAATAATATGGAAAAGAAAGATGAACCGATAATATATCAACGTGGTAATTAATGTTGAGAAATTTATTTGATAATCCACTTGAATTATTCACATGATTAGCATTAATAATATATATATATATATATATATATTACTTTTTGCGTGTTATAAAAAAACTCTCAAAAATTAAAGATTTAACTTAATCATGGTTAAAGTTAGATCATGTCTCTCTTGTTATTTTTCTTTCACATAATAATTAAGCCACTAACCATTACTCAACAATACAGATTTGACATAACATTAATGTAAACAGGAAAATCAAACAAAGCCTAACATTTCTTAAGAAATAATAAAAGAAAGAAAAATGAAAAAAAAAAATCAAATAGAACTCAACGTCACCAATTGGCGCAATTAGAGAAAAAGATGAAGTGAACGTCAGTAATAGCAATAAAAGGTCTCCAGCTATTTCTTTCACGTTGAAAATTTATGCCCACCTTTTCTCCCTCCAGATAAGACGAAAAGCAATCAACGCCAATGACAACCTACTACAGAAGAGAGAGAGCAAGTTGCAGATATGATATGATTCATTATTTTTGAGTAATTTAATAGAAGTGGGCCCTGCACTTGCTGCTTTCTCAAGTTGCCTAATCCATTCCAATCTCTCTAACCTTTATCTATGGCTGTCTGTGTGCATAATATATATGTATGTATATAGCAGACGAATAACTAGGAAGTGATTTGATAGATAAAGATCACTTTTGTCTTGCTCTTCCAGATAAAAAAACAATTGAATCTTGATATGGGTGAGACTACTGTTGAAGATGTTGGCGGCGCGGCGCCTAAACCCAAGCCGACGATCTTGGTGCCGCCACGTGGCTCCATGGAGTCTCTCTTCACGAACGGGCTGGCTGGTATTGGGTTCAGCCCGGGCCCGATTACCATGATGTCGAACTTTTTCTCCGATCAGGGCCCCTTTTCTTTCTCTCAGCTCTTAGCTGGGGCAATGGTTTCTCCCATGGCTGCGTTGACTAATGATTCTTCGGACAAGGAAGACAAGTGGGATGCCTCTACTGACAAAAATAATGGAGGAGGGTATAAGCGGAACAGACCGCTAAATTTGGTGGTGGCTCCGCCGCAGGAAACTCTGAGTCCCTTGTTCATGGTTACGCCGGGTTTCAGTCCTTCTGGATTGCTTAATTCACCTGGATTGTTATCCCCACTTCAGGTAACATTTTAGTAATTTTTATGGAAGTGTGGTTAAAATCTGTTTGTCTGATGTCTCTAAATTTGAACTAAATCTTTATAGAACAGCCTGTTTGTATAGAGAAATTGAAGCCTTGAGATTAGAGATGAAATCGGTTTTTGTTGAACCCAAAGGGACTGGATTTGGATTCTTCAAAGAAATATATATTACTCCCTCCGTCATGTTTTTGTTTTCCCATTTGACTTTTTGACTTTTTTTTGTGTGAGGATTATTTCATAGTAATATGTGTACAAAAGTTATTTTATATGAATGATAAACTAGCATATCATTCATATAAAATAATTTTTGTATATCCTCACACAAAAAAAAGTCAAAAAGTCAAATGGGAAAACAAAAACATGACGAAGGGAGTAGTATTCAAGGATTTAGGATAATTTCATCCACATTATGGTTTTATTTCAATTGTTAAACTTAATGCATGTTGGTTATACGACATGACTTTGCTTGCTGTTGCTGGGATGTAACTTATTCTGATTGCCCGAAAGGCTGCTTCAGTTACTTCACATTTGAAGCTTTACTTATCCTAAGATTGAAGTAAAGGATAAGTTTATGGAATTCTTCGACTTAATTTGCTCATCGATTTCGAATCATATGATCTTGAAAACACCCCCATTGTGGCCTTGCTAGTTGCAATATCAGCACATTAACTATTGAACATGGAAGAACTTGGATTTTGTAACTGATTGATAATTGATTCTTGATTTTCCTGCAGAGCCCTTTTGGAATGTCCCACCAACAGGCCCTAGCACACGTAACAGCTCAGGCGGCATTATCTCAATCTTATAAGCAAATGCATGCTGAATTTCAATTCTCTTCATCCACAGATCCCTCAGAATCATTGCTTAACCACTCGTCTCCTCCACAACAAACTAATCCAATGCCCACAGAACCAGAGAGTTTAAAGGTCGAGTCACCTGAAGTTTCTCAATCTGATAAAAAAGCTGCTAATTTTGCTGCTGAAAAACCAGCTAGTGATGGATATAACTGGAGGAAATACGGGCAGAAGCATGTCAAGGCTAGTGAATGCCCACGGAGCTACTATAAATGCACGCATCTCAATTGTCCTGTGAAGAAGAAGGTGGAACGATCTTTTGATGGTCATGTATCTGGGATTGTTTATAAAGGGCATCACAACCATGATCCACCTCAATCTAATAAACGGGGTAAAGATGGTCCTGCATCGGATAAAGGGCAGATTGAAACAAACAGGCTAAATGAGAGTACTGTACATGGTCCTAATGCTGCAAATTTCCAGGCAACTGGGCGTCACTCTGTAGCTAGTCATCATAATCATGCAATGGAAGATCCTGTAATGGTAGTAGATTGTGGGGATGATGATGATGATGAACCAATTGCCAAAAGGAGGTAAATTTGGCATCTTTGTTCGCTTTTATTTTTCTCCATTTTCCTCTGTTAATTCTGTTGTTTTGTTCAGGAACATGGATAATGCGCAGTCCGTGCCATCTTCGTCGCATCAAACAACTATTACAGAATCAAAGATTGTCGTGCAGACGAGAAGTGAAGTTGATCTTTTGGACGATGGATATAAATGGAGAAAATATGGGCAGAAAGTGGTCAAGGGAAATGCACATCCAAGGTACACTACTGAGCATGTCGATTAATTTAGAAGCAAAGTTGTTTTTGCCAATATTTTTAATCTTTATGATCCTGTTGAATGATTTGACATTTAAAAAGCTTAAAGTGAAAAAGTTGTTGACCAATTTGTCCGTGATTAATTACACAATTTTAGATTTTTTAATATCTTAATAGTTGGTGAATCATTAGAAATGGAATAGAAATACTTAAGAAATTAAATGACGCCATCAATCGATGTTAAATCAGAAAATGTGTCTTAATCAAACATGGGAGCAGAATATGATCAACATAGCCAACTCCACTTGGTGAGATTTATAGTATCATATAGACGGCTACGTTTAATTAATATGAAGATGAGATGAACCGACGCATGCATGTCTTAAGTTTTTGCTATGACTAATACTACATCCTTCTGTTTTTGTGCAGGAGTTACTACAGATGTACATATGCAGGATGCAATGTTCGTAAACATGTTGAGAGGGCTTCGGCCGACCCCAAATCTGTGATTACTACATACGAGGGTAAGCACGATCATGAAATCCCGATTGGAAGATACAGTAACCATGGCACATCCAATGCGAATGCGCAGCACTTAAAAACACAAAAGATAGCAGCAAAGCCAAGTAGAGAAATGAATTTTGGTAACAACGATTCAATACCAATGACTCTACATCTTAAAGAGGAACAAATCGCAGCAATGGTGTAACTTCAGACAGTGTTGTAAGAATAAAAGTATGTACCTTTTACTAGTTTATAGTTTCTTTTGGCACTATCCAAGGAGTATTATATAGTCTCTTGTTTGATATTTTGATGTAAACGTGATGTGAATAATGTTTTGTTGTATGAATGCATTTTTTAATTGTTATTATTCATGATTTTGGACAGAAGATATGTTTATTTACTGGCCCATGATCATTTGTTGAGTTGGTTTTAGTCTTGAATTGTGTTCAAAGTAAGCATGACTCTGTGTTGAACAAACAACAGCAGATGAGATTCTATGTATCAAACAGTATAAAATGCAATACAATATACCTTCAACTGGCGTAGTTTCTATGTATTACTTATTATTTTTTTCAAGTTTTGAATCATTCTTACAAGATTTTATAGGAAAAAACTAAAATGCCTATTTGGTAGTATTCATTACAAATTTTTATAAATGAATTTTTAGGGTTTAAAGAGATAGGGAAGCGATGTAATCAAATTAAATCATTCAAGAATTATTTAAAATTCGATTCAAAATAAATTTATTTAATAAAATTCGTTAACATAAACAAACAAATTCAATTCCAATGGTATTCCATAATTTTAGAATGACCTTTTTAACTTTTTAGAAGAGGTGGATGTTATTTTTTATTAATTTATAAATCATCTCACATAGGTTATTATTTAGAATTTAGAGAGAAGGGAGCATTGTCCATATTAATGTGACAAAGGATTAAGCACCTCATATATATATTGTTAATAAACCAGAATAATGAATTGTTGGCCTTTTCATCTGATAGTAGATGGGCAGTTGGCCTATATAACTCATGGAAGAGGGCAACCATAACATGCAGCCAACGTAAATTACAACTCAACGGTCAAATTACATGGCGATTATTATTTATTTTTATTTAAAAGTAAAGAAAGAAAGAATCAAAAGTAGCAGGAATGATGATTGTACATCATTGGACCCACGAAACGCATATGTTTGTACCTCCGTATATCTCGCAGCACTCCGCAATGACCCAAACTAGAACAAATGACACGAAAATCTTTGACCTCACCTTTTTCCTCTCTCTCTCTCTCTCCAAAATACAAGCTCTGTTCTTGAGGTGCGTTCTCTCCCTCTCCCTCTCCCCCCTCTCTCTCCTATTACTTTTTTTTTAATCAAGAGGAATGCTCATGATTTTGTAGGGGAGTTTTCCAGTTTTGAATATCACCCCTCCGACTTCTGACCCATTATCCCCATCCGGGTTTAGTGGGTCATGGGTTGCGTTAGCTCCAAGAAGGCAAGGTCTGAATCCCCTGCATTTGATGATGTCTACTCCGGGCGGCGCCACAGCTCGGCGTCCGGCCGCACGACCTCCTCCGGTTCATTGTCCATCCAAGAGCCCTTGGGGAAGATAAAGGAGGAGGAGGAGGAAAAGGAAGAGGAGGGCAGAGAATCAGGGATTAATTACGATGATTATTCCGAGAGGGGAGTTGTACTTCAGAGAGAGGCGTGTACCAACACTAATGCATGTTTACCCATTCAATTCGAGAGGATGGCGGAAGCCGAGCTCGTCGCCGCCGGCTGGCCCCCGTGGCTATCGTCCGTCGCCGCCGAGGCCATTCAGGGATGGCTTCCTTTGAGATCAGACGCATACGAAAGATTAGACAAGGTCATTCTTCCTTTTTTTTTTTTTTTTTTTTTTAATATAATTATAAATATATTTGATATTGATATCATAATATAATATAAACATAAATACATGTAGATTGGACAAGGTACATACAGCAACGTCTACCGTGCGCGTGATTTGAAAACCGGTAATACGGTTGCTGTGAAGAAGGTTCGTTTCGACAATTTTCAACCAGAGAGCGTGAGATTCATGGCGCGTGAAATTATGATTCTACGCAAACTTAACCATCCGAATGTTATGAAACTGGAGGGCATCATTACTTCTCGATTATCATGCACTGTATACCTAGTATTCGAGTACATGGAACATGACCTCGCCGGTCTATTATCATGCCCACAAGTTAAATTCACCGATTCCCAGGTTTGTTCCATTCCATTCCATTTATGCCCTCAATTGATTAATCAGTGTCGTCTAATCGCAAGTTTTTATTCGTGAAGTAGATCAAATGCTTAATGAAACAGCTACTGAGTGGACTCGGACATTGTCATTCACGTGGTATAATGCACCGAGACATTAAATGCTCCAATATCTTAGTAAGTAATGAGGGGGTTTTGAAGATTGCCGACTTTGGTCTTGCGTATTTCACCAGGCCTAAGAACAAGCAACCATTGACCAGCCGAGTCGTCACTTTGTGGTATCGACCTCCTGAGCTTCTTTTGGGCTCCACTACTTATTGTGAAACCGTCGATTTATGGAGCGTAGGTTGTGTTTTTGCTGAACTTTTTATCGGGAGGCCTATTCTCAAGGGACGGAATGAGGTCAGAATAATGATAATAAAAATCTGTTTTTTTAAAAACAAAAGCAATTGGCTTATGGTGCGTGAAAAAAAATTATCAGGTGGAGCAATTGCATAAAATCTTCAAACTGTGTGGTTCTCCGGCGGATGATTATTGGAAGACGTCTAAACTTCCTCTAGCAACGATGTTCAAACCTCAGCAACCGTATGAAAGCACACTGGCCGAGAGATGTAAAGAATTTCCAAAAGGAGCGGTTGGCCTCATACAAATGCTTCTTTCTGTGGAGCCTCACAAGCGTGGCTCTGCTTCCTCTGCACTCAATTCTGAGGTGATCTTCCTCTGCTTCCTCATCATGTCATCCTTTTAATTAGTGTCTCAAACATTGCTTATGTTTCTTGCAGTACTTTAATATCAAACCATACGCCTGTGAACCATCAAGCATGCCAAAGTTCCCACCCAATAAAGAGATTGATGCCAAAGCCCGTGATGAAGCTAGAAGGTACACACACCACTATCCTCTTCTTCTTCTTCTTCTTTATTTTGGATGCATGTCAACTTGAGTTTTGGAATACCAATTTTCAGGAAGAGTGTGACAACGCGGCCTGCTATGATTTCTAAAAATCCAAGGAGAACGCGTAAAACTCTACACGAATCAAGTGACTTCTGCAAAGTGGTTCCAACAGAGGTTGGAGTTCATTAACTTTTCACACTAGTATATTTGAACACAACTTTAGATATAAAAGCTCATTTTAAGATTTTATAAGCTGTTTTATTTCTCAGTCAAACACCCCCTTAATCCACTTTATTTTGTTGAAGGAGGTGGAGCCTAAAGCTCCTCAACTAGCTCGCGTTGCCAACCAACAAAGGAGAAGAAGTGGCATCGGGTCTCATCCATCATTGAAGCAATCCAGTGACACAAAGTCGGACCTCTCCATTGCATCTCAAGATTCAATAACCAGCGTCCGATCAGTCCCCGCGCAAATGACAGCATCAAGCGGTTTTGCATGGGCTGCTAAAAGGCCAAAGCAGCAAGATGTATTCACAAGATTGTACACTCAGCCTACTATAAGAGAAGGCCAAGAAAGTGAGGATAGAATCACCCAGCCTGCTAAGCTTGCTATAAAGAAACAAGCTCGGTTAAATCGTCATGATTCTTTTGATACAGCCGATATCTATGTCTCTCAGGATTTATCAGAGGTACCATACATAACATAATTATTTAGATTCAAAAATTATATTTTTCAAAAAATAATCACTGATTTTCAACAGGATTACAAGAAGAAAAGCAGGGACGGATTATTCTCAGGGCCATTGGTATATCAGTCTCAAGAAAATGGTGCTCCTCGTAGATCTCGATTTCATAAAGGTCCGTAAATTTAATCCCATTTTAACCAAGAAACATTTCCATTTTGATCATGGAATATTGGGATTAACCATTTTGTTTTACATTCTTGTCTGTAGATTAAAGATTTCAAATATGATGATCGATCAAATTATGGCACATGGCTCGGTTTTGTTCGACCCCTCGAAGCCATTCAAACTTGAAGAGGCTGCTTCTCAAGGATTTCTTACAACAATTTTGCGTAGAAGAAAAACAAAATCTGCAACTCTAACATGAAGAATTTTGAAACGACCAAAGCTGCTGCTAAGCACATCTACTAACATATCTCACTGTAACCGAAGAATTCCCAAAGCAGTAACCATACAAATGTTATTTTTTTAATTTTTAAAATTATTTTCTCAACTGTATATTCTTTTATTTTTTTACGGTATTTTCAACTGTATATTCTGATAACAGTACATATGTGTTCTTTGTCATTGTTTTAGTTAAAAGAAATGTAGTTCAGCTCAGAAATTAATTCTTTAAGGCAAGGATGTTGCTATATGAATCAAAGATTTGGGACAGCATTATTTTTTAGTTAATTTATTTCAAAATAGATAATACTATTATAAAATTAGAGAGAGTACATTGAATAAATATTAACCAGTTTTTACCAAGAGACTTGCTCAATACTCTATTATCATACAAAGAACAAGTTTCGTGAAGCAAATATTATCACTTTTTAAGATATTTTTATTTTTCAAAGAAAAAACATGTAAAACTTTTGCGAAAAATGGTCCAATGCAAACTTTTGCCTCTTATAATGCCTAGTTAAGTTCTCTGTTATTAGAAAAACATTTGCAGTGACAAGTTTTCATTATTTTTTTATTTAAATATCAAAAGATGCATAGCTAAATTAGTGAAATAGAGAAAGTAAAGGAAATGAGTTTAATCTGAAGAAAAATTTCGTGCAAAATAAATTCGAAACAAAAATAAATTAAATTAAAATAAAAGATCTGGTGTGCAAAACCAAGTAATACAATTTTCGAAAATTGAAGTACAGAAACTCAGAGAAATTTAAAGAAGAAAAAAAATGAAATGTAGGGCAATTATTCTCGCTGTTGGTTGCAAAACAGCAACAAAGCGGCCATGGAGCCCATTAATATACGCCAATCACACTAAAGTGCGCCACGATTTAAACCCTTCCCGTGGAATACCACGCCACCCCTTGTTTCACGAGGTAAGCGCTCGGCCTACGGCGCTGCATAGCATTTGCTTCTCTCCGCCATTCCTCCTTCCTTTATATACCCGCCACTCTCAAGCCCTAATTCGACTTCCTCCATTGCCCTCATACTTTTTATTATTGCCATTTGTATCCCTCATGTCATGGCCCAGGCCCATCTCTACAAAAAAAGTCCATATTCTTAGCCGTTTGGCATTATTTTATTATTAAAATGTTATTTTATTATTAAAATGTAGCGTACTGCACCTATTTCTCATCCTCTATCATACATTTATCAAAATAATCCGTTCCAAGTTCAATAATATATTTTATTAAAAAAATAAAACAAGTTAAATATCTTTACGAATACCCTTCAAACGCACAATGTCAATAAAATAGAATGAAATACTAATGAATAATTTTTACCTTAATAATCGTATCAATAGTAAATGTATCATTTAATATGAATAATGGGAGTACAATTTAAACAAACTTTTTTTGACGGGGATATGTTAAACAAACTTAACTCAAGTACAATGATAAATGAGCTCGAAATGTTAGGCATGACTCATTAGCCAGTTCTTTCACATCAATTGCCAAATGGTGAACATTAATATTTTTTTTAAGAAGAATAATTAGTACTTATTTTTTAACAGAATAAAATTAATATTTTTTTTTAAATACCAGTGTTCTATTTTATGTTTTTTGGCATTAAAAATACATTCACCTTCATGTATTACTGTATTTACATATATGATTTAAGATTATATTTTGTGTGAAACCATCACAACAAAAGAGTTAAAAGCTTGTAAAAAAATCTCAACAAAAGAGTTAAAGCTTGACTAAATTAGTTGGCTATATTAGAAAAATTAAAAAGAGAAGGCCAGATGGACAAAGATATTCCAAAGGAGAACTGGGGAAAAATATCATCCAATATATTTTTGATTTATAAAGTGACAAAAAATAAAAAAATTTACATTGTGGGTCCACACATGTTATAGATCAGACGGTGAAGATTTTTTTATGAGAGCATCAAATGAATATTCTAGTTGTACATTCATTATATAGTCCTACTTGATAAAGGAGGCTTTTGAGGGCGTCATTCGTCGTCAAGCCTGACGATTGTTGGTATTTGTCCATGGTTGACAAAATCAATCTTGTTCAATCTCACACAGCACAGCACTTTCTCAGGTAATTCTTCTGGCTTCTGTGCCTGTTTTTCCACACAGGACATAAATCAAACACTTTCAATGCACATACATCCATGCAATGCTGCGAAGCATCAAACAATTGTGTACCTGAATTGTCAATCCCAGATCAACAACTCCAGCTGCTAATCGCTCTCGGAATGCTTCAAGTCCCTTTCTTGCAATGTAGCTGAACCGATGAATGTCCAGGTCTATCTCGAAGTAATTTGGCCCCTGTATAAAACACAATACTGATAATAAGAATCAATGTCATTCTTCACCAGCACTATCGGGCCAACCCCACCTTTCTTTCTGGGGTTGGTCTTGTATACCACTTTATAGTATGAAAAGTGAAAACTAATATGTTTTAATTAAAGTACACACAAAAATCAAACCAGTTGCACGGTATAAGGCTTCGTCTTCTTTCTATAGTATAATAGTATTCATTCTATCTAATCTGGTTTTTCATCCACTACTCTGAACAATTTGTTTGGATAAAGGCAGAATGACCAAATTCCACTTACAATTTAACACTTTTCTGAAGCCCAAAAATGTCTCACCTGATAAAACTCATGTTGAGGGCGGGAAAGAACTGGTTTTTCATTGTAGGCGTGCAGAAGTTTTCTTTCAGTAGAGCTCGAGACAAGATCGTCTGGATTAACAACCCCAACCATAATTTTTAACCTTTCCCGGAAAGGAACATTCGAGTCTTTGGCAAATCCTTTAATCTTTTCCATGTCATCCTCCACCAATCTCTGCACCACAAGTGATTGCTTTCATGAAAAACAACATAGTACTTACTCAAAACTGAATGCACAAATTAGACACCTGTTATTCTTACCCTGATACTGTCCTGAAAATGGGGAGATATATCCTTCTCAAAACTCTCGGCAATCTTAAAATATAGTACTAGGCTCAGCCCTTCACCATCGCCATCACCAAGAAACATAGGCGCTGGATAAGTGGGCAGCTGCCAAAAGACATATATATATATTAAGATTGTAAAAGACATATATATATATATATATATATATATATATAGGTAAAAAAAAAAAGTTACCACTCGAATGAAACTTAAGATTGTATATAAATTACTACACGTGCATAGTTACCTGAATGTTAACAATTAACAGTGGTGGGATTTTCCCATCTGCTTTTAGAGAAGGCAGCTCAAGGTGTTGTGCTATGTGGTTAATCTTTCTTTGAGATGCAAATAAATCGACACCAATTGGAGTGTAAGGAGAGATATTTGGCGCAGCGCATTTCTTCTTATCTCTGCAATGCTAAATTGTCATGTAATTGACACGATATGGTAGAATTTCATATCAAAATATTTTAGATATTTTCCATGCACAGCAGATAGGGCTGATAACGTACTTAAAGTAGTTGTCTCCACGTAACTTGAATGTCGATGGTTCAATCTCAGACCATGTCCCAGAAGTTAGCTTCTCCACAGTACAGCACGGGATCATTAGTCCAGCTCTGGGACGATAAACGTATTTTGATGAACCTGAATTCAACAACTTAATGTCAAACTCCGGTTAAGATTAACTTCTAATGCAATTTTATTTCAATGAACCTAAATAATACTCACAAATTTCATTTGTTTCTTCCCCATCGACAGATTTCCTCTTGAAAGAGAGACGAATAACAGTTGATTTCTTTCTTTGAGATTGTGTGCCTGCACCTAACGCACTGGTGATCTTATCATTAAAACTCACCGAAGGAACTAGGCGAGGCAAAATGGACTTCAATAATTTCTCTGGAGCTTTGTGCTCGTGATCATTTCTTTCATCTTTGACTCCATTAAAACTAACAAACGTACGGTCTAAGTTTTTCTTCTTCTTGGTTACAGATTCATCACTTTTCACTGGACCAGCAAGTTCTTTTCCTTGTGTGGTTATTATTGTAGAACCATGTGGCTCCGCAACTACATCCTTGATCATAAATGATTCTGTTTACAACATATTCAATTGTCAAATGTTTTTTATAGTTGATATTGCACTTGCTATCAACAATGAGGGATGAAGTTTCATACTGAAACACTTGTCCATTTGAAATGTTAGGAAAGAACTCTACATAGAAGAATTCGTAGAAGTTTAATAAGTTGCAGCTCAACTCAGAGTTTGTAAAAGCACAAGTTGTTTAACCAGCAGCTTAATTATAAAAGAGTCACAAGGTTAATAAATCAGTACTAAGTTTTTTATTGGCAGATTCTAATCACAATATGCAAGGCACTTATTAGTGTTGAACGATCTGTGAAAATTTTAACACAAATCACTTGGTTAACATTGTACAGCTAACATATTAGATGAAATTTGGCACCACAACAACCTAAACAGGCAAGCCCTATGTTCTTGAAAAATAAATTAATTATTCACTTGAATTCTTGTCTTAGCCTCCAACGGCTTCTTTCAGCATTTACTATCATCAGAGTTCGTATGCTTAAAATTGGTCGTACATGTCCATACAAATTAATTGTTGTAGAGTGTTCTTCAATAAATGGAAATATTTTCAAGTAACAAGATTTATCAAAGAAATAATACTTAAGAGGAGCATAAATGCTAATAAGTACAGAACTTACTTGAGAAATTGCGCATCAATTGATTATGAAATGCATCAATTTCAATTCGTTCGAACAAAGTACTTATGAGATGTAGATTAAGTAAAATAAGTGTATTGGATCTTCAACTGTTGAAGAGCCAAATCAAATACAAAATTTTTTTTACCTCCATGCACGCTATTAAAGTCATCATCTGAGTCAGAATCTAGTATGCTGAGCGTATCAAACCATGCTTCTTCACAAATTCCTGTGAACAGAAACACATATTCAGTTGAGTATGTTGTAGACTCATGACAACAAATTAAGAAAATTTGGAAGACCACATTAGATAAGAATTTAGCAAAGTTATGAGATCCTCTATCGTCAACTAACAATATAACAAAAAATTGAAATTTTAATTGAAATAAGTTTTGCAAATCCTGAAGAACTTACCTGCAGAAATATCTGAAACTCGGGCCCCTGCATCACTATTCCTTTTTCTGTTTCCATCTGTAAATGAAGTCAGATGGTGCTTTTTGGAATGACGACGACGCTTCTTCTTGAATTTAACGATTCTGAGTGGTTTATTTGGTGTGGCTGGTGATGATACACAAGCACCCATTGTGGTTACTCAGTCTCTAAATTTCTGCAACAAGATATAAGAATTTACTAATAGTTGGAATTTGATGGATAAATGTAGGCTAATAATTACATTTATCAAATTACAATTCAAAAGGGCTAATAGTCAATCAAAAAAATGGGAAAACGTTTGATCAAGAAGCTTGTGCTCACAGCTACTGAATTCAGTTCATAATGTGAACATGTTCACTCAAATACCAAAACAGGAAATAACTTTCCCTAAATTGCAAATGAGGTCCAGTAAAAGTGAGAGCATAAAAGCAACATGACAGATGAGAGAGCCATTCAGCCTTGTTTTCTATATCTATTCCACCTTTTATCACTAGTAAATGTAATACATCCTCGATATTGTGAAACATAATGGGGCATGCATTACCGTGACTGCAACTAATGAGGTTTGCTTTCTAATGTTTTGGAAGCAACAAAGTGTCATAATATTTTTAGCTCAAAGATTCACAAATATATGGTCCAATTCTCCTCAGAACCTGTCGAGACATCAAGAGTACCAAGTTTTCTTTTTCGATTTGAATCACATGGAGAAATTTAATAACTTATCAGTGACAAAATTTAGTATTCTAATTATTTTCACAAAAGAAAAGTTAAAACAACTCCATGTGATCACATAAAACAAGACCGAGAAAAGTAAAAGTTGAGACAGCATATGCAAGGATCATGATCTACGCTCAACTTTATCTTATGCCTTTTTTTTTCAAAGTTTATGAAGTGCTGATTCAAGATTAAAGAGGAATGAGGAGGAGATGACCTTGGAATATGTCATATGTCAATCTTAAGACACATTGATGGCATTATCTAGAGAAATCAAATGAAGATGAAGAGGATGAGGATGAGGATGAGGAAGATCGTGATGATCCATACTAAATGTGGCCCCCCATCAAATGAACAATACAAGACAAATCTGAAAAGGGGGATTTCAAGAACAACAAATATGAACGTATGAAAGGTGTCCCTCTGATTCAATGCAAAAGATAGAAAACAAGAAAACTAGCTGTCATTATCAACAACATATAAAATAAGAACACAGATTCAAACATACACCAATGTACTGAGACGTGAAGACAAATCATCACATTCCATTTAAGACAAGAAACAGAATGTATCAGGGGTATCATGCGAGGATAAAAGCATTAAACCAATTCAAAAGGCTGCAAAATCCCAACTGATAAGGCATAAGATAATCAATTTAATATTCATAAAAAATTGAACCATCACAACAATAATTATATAAATATAAAGGCAATCGTTAGCAAGAGAGGAAAGTTCTTGGAAGCGCAATTGATCATATTAAAATTCCACCACCCCATCTCAAAAGAAAACACAATCATTAGAACAAAATCATAGCACAAACAAACACGCAGGAACACGTTTCTGTGCGTGTGTGTATACATACATACACATGAACAGAGAAAAGTACCTGAGAGAAAAAACGCTTCCCGGAGGAGAGAGAGATGTGGGTCCGATGGTGTCGGGTGCGATTTCATTCCAGTCCAGTCCAGGCCCTTTTTCTTCTTTTTCGCAAAATCGAGTTTTCTTTATCTTTTTAATTTCCTGTTTGTTTCCCCATGGAATTAGCAGTAACGCTGCGAATATATAAAATATACAGAACAAGATCGAAAGAGGGCCAATCCCTGCGTCTAACTTTGATGTGTTCCGCCACTTTTTCCTCCTTGACATGACCACTGGGGGTGAGGTGGAATTTTATACTACTACTTATGAAATTCTATATAAAGTCGTAAAATAATAAATGTCATAAAACCTTTCGTCTTTGCGTAATTTTGTCTCCAGATTTTTTGCTTGTATAGTGTAATAATTTTTTTTGACAGATTTATAATCGCAGGTGCAATGATATTTATCGGATGCTTAAAAATTGTTTCCTAAAAATTTGCTTTATAATCGCAGGATATAATCATTAATCTACATAATAAGATTTAAAATAAATAATTTATGATTTCAAAATTTTCCGGAGAACATAACTTTCTATATATAATTAATAATTAATTAAATTGAAAATTTAACAAAAGATATTAGATTTTTTGAAAAACAAAATATATTAGCCAAGGCCCCTCCCACCTTATATGTGGCCTGTCACTGCATCTCATATTATATTGTTATTAAGATAGACAAGTAATATAATATTAAATTTATAATTCAATACGATGGGCAGGATTTTTAAAGATAGGACATTTTTTCTTTCTATCTTTTTATATTAATGTACGATCCAACATTACAGAATGAGTAACTCGTCATACCAACCTACCAGATTTCTAATATTTCAAAAGTTACTATTTAACAGAGACTATTTATGTAAGATAATCAAATTTTAGCAATTTATTTGTTTAAGAATCCGGAGAACTGGAATTCTAGGAATTATTTAATTAATTAATTATTAAAAGTTGAGAAACAGATCATGTGAAATATGGAGAAGCAACAATCTCAAGAGTCACATTTATATCATATGTTACTCTAATAATAAACCAACAAGACAATAACTATGCCATGTGATGAAGTTGCTTCAATTATTACTCAACCTTAATTATCAGTGGAATCCACAAATTAAGTGTAATTACTAATTATACATGAACATTTGATGTCAACTTATCACATGATTCGACATTCCAGAAATTGTTAAATTAATTCACTCTTTTTGTAAAATAAGAACAAGTGTACGTGCGATTGCTCCTTCAAGAAAAATACTAATAAATAAATATGAATATTTACTCAACTAGATTGAATAGCTCATAAGTTTGAGTATACCAAATGTCTCTCTTAATTTGAATATTTATTATGAAGTTATAATAATCTCCTCTTCCCTAGTTGTGAGTTGTAACTCAACAAAATTTAATTAAATTGGACCAAATAAATTTCACTCTTGACCGAAGAAATTGCATTAATTTCTGCTACAACTGTTTCTTAACCTTTTACAAAAATCATAAATAAATACATAAAAGAAAGATTACTAACTTGTAAAGTGGTTTAGATCATATGTGACATTAAGTAATTAGTTTGAGTCAACATTTAAAAAAAACTAACTTATTTTAAAACAAATTTTCGAGTAAGAAATAATAATGCAGTCACTTAATACGAAAATACTATGAAAGTGTACAATTAAGGTTAAGTTCAATCTGGTCAACAGAATTAAAAATGAAAATTGAACCAGAAATAAAAAGTCGAACAAAATCTTGATATTGAACTATGGGCTTTGTACAAAGCCCATTAATATTATGTCAAGGGCTCTTCGTACAAAGCCCATTAGTATTATGTCAAAGCCCATTAATTATCTCCAATTTCAATAGTATCAACTAACAAGTAGAGCTTATTTTTTTTTGGCCCATGTTATCTGCACACACATTTTTATTTAGAACACCCACATTGTGAAAATCAAAAAGTAAAATAAACGTGGAATGACAAAAGTGCCCTTATCAAAAGTGTAAAAAATTTCGGTAATTTTTTTCGAAAGTACATCAAAATTTCGGCATTTTTTTTCTGAAATTTAAGGTTTGAATTTTTTTTTCAGAGAACCTATTGTTCTCACATTTTTGCCGAAATTTTTCTAAATTCTCGGAAATATTTTCCGAAAAAAGAACACATTTTCGGATAATTTTTCTGAATTCTGTGGTTATAAATTTTTTTTTTCGGAAAACCTATTATTCTCATATTTTGGCCGAAATTTTTCCAAATTTTCGGAAATATTTTCCAAAAAAAGAACACATTTTCGGATAATTTTTTCGAATTTTGAGGAAATTTTTTATTCGCAAAAGGGTATTTTAGTGAGTTATTGGGGGGTGTACTCAATAAATGGTGTATGTTTTCATAATGTGGGTGTTCTAAATAAAAATGTGTGTGCATATAACCTGGGCCTTTGTTTTTACATTATATATAAGTCCAATTGTGCATACTATTCGACTATAATTTGGATAGCAATTGGAAAAGGCAGGTAAATTTCATTTTCCTTGCATCAATTTTTTTTTTTTTTGGGCCTTAGTTCTTGAGTAGTAGTTATATTATTCTAGATATACGTATCAATCATAACTTTGATCGATAATTACATATACTACTTGATATTTATTGTTGAAGTATATTGATAAGGTATCTGTATTCAAGAAACAATTTATACCAACAACATAAATAAAATTAATATGATAAATTGGTATTGTAAGAATAAGTTTTATCATATTTTTGTCTACAATTAATATTTTTTAATAAAACAACTAATACCATTTAAAATTATTTTACAACAAAACAACTAATACCTTTTTAAATAAACAATTTATACTTTTAAAATCAGTTTCACAATAAAACTTATACACAAAAATGATTGTAATATGATATGTAACAAATAAAAAAAATATATGTTGTTCATCGCATGCTCTAGGAAGACATACAAATGACCTATTTAGCATATACGGAGTATTATTTCTTTATTACACTTTTCTTTTTGACGTCGACCTGTTTCCAATAATTGGATTCTCCCTTACCAAACTAAACATTCATTTGTGCAACTGTTTTTCAATAACAATTATGATTAATTTAACTATAATAATTGCCTTATTTTGTATGGAAAACTTGGACAAAATAAAATAAAGCAAAACTTTATAGCTCCATAACCAAATAACACAAATTTAAATATTTATGTGTATCCCTATATTTCTATGGTCGAAATCATTGCCAGTATAATAATAGTTTGTGACCTTTTTTGTAATAAAACAGTATTTGACATTAAGTCGACCAAACAAAAATTGCTATATATAATGATTTTTATTATTGTATTAAATTAAATAAAAATGAGTTTTTTAGGCATAAATTGAATTCCGGCGTTTTAGCTTTTGAGGAATATCATCATCATCATCATCATCATCATCAATTCATCATAATAATTCATAATCTCCTCAGCCACAGCCCGCATACTTGGCTCGTACTGAATCAAGTCTACAATTTTGTTTTATTCTCCTATTTTTCTTTCCGAATTCTGCTCAACCTTTTCGACGGAAGTTTCAGGATTTTCTGGCGTGGCATTTTTGTGTAAGTTTCTCTATCGTAAATCGTCGTTTATGGAGTATTGAAGACAATTCATGTTTGGTAGAAGATTGTGGGATTAGCTCGCGTGATTGTTCTTTTTATTTATTTAATTTTCCCACGAGTTTCGTAGATCTGATTTGGGGAGAAATGGTTCTAATTTATGGTTTACATTTGTAATTTTGGAGGAATTATTGGTTGATGGTGCAGATATTGAATGTTTAGGGTATGGTGTTGGGTCATGTTTCTTTTCTTTTAGTTTTTTATCTTTGGGTATGAAATTAGGATTTTTTGATTTTGATGAGTTCTTTCGTGTCTTTTATTTTTCCCAACTTTTAAATATGATTTCGTTGCATAGTTCTCGTTGAAGTATGATATCTTACGTAAAAGTGTAATTTTCGTAAAAATATGGCATGTCTGGCACCGTTCAGTTAACATGTGGAATTAGAGCTTTCTTCGCCTTACAAATTTTTGAACATTGAATGCTTTTAGTCGTTGAATGGTGTTCTGTTATTCTCCATCAGTCGAAAAGGCAAATAAATACATTTTCATTTGAGTTTATATGAATCAAACGCAATAACGGCATATCCATCTGCAACAATCAATGCCTGGATTTCCTGATTTTTCATGGCTGAGTTCTTTCAATAACTTATTAGTGAAGCTAATTTGTTGTTGTCATTGTAAACATACCCATTGACGTAATATTTTTGAAGTGTGATCATGGTTTGAAATCACATTGTATTGTATACAGTATGCACTGCTTTAATCATCCCCATTTCACGTGTATCTAGGATTATGGAAGGATCAACTCATAATGGTATTGGTAGCAGTGTGGATTCTTTCTTGCGGAACTACAAGCTCGGGAAGACTCTCGGGATTGGTTCGTTTGGTAAAGTTAAAGTTGCTGAACATATATTGACAGGGCACAAAGTTGCTGTCAAGATCCTTAACCGTAAGAAGATAAAGAACATGGATATGGAAGAAAAAGGTCAGTGTGATTCACCGGGTTCTCACTAATTCAACATCCAAATGCAACATATGTACACCTTCTGTTAATGTATGTGAAGCCTATAATGTATAACCTTGCACCACATCGTCCCTTTTTAACGTGTTCATGCTTTTCAGAACATAATCCAAATAACATTGTGCAATTGTATGAAACTGGAAAACATGAGTATTCTCTGTTCTTGTTGTACTGTTCTGGGCAGTACCATTCTCCTTCCGAAATTGGATGTTTCAATTATCCCTGCATTATTATTTTCATAGTATCCATGGTGTAGTATCTTATTTCACTACGTGTGTGGTGAATTACACAGTTATCTTGGAGTCAAAGCTGATGATTGTTAATGTACCATTACTCTATGGCTCCATGTCATGGTATTTAAGTTGTCCTCTTTCGCAAGGATACAAATATCGTGGATATATCACAAAAAATGAGATTGAGATATGAATATTAGGGAATAATGTATTTTTTCCCATAAATCGTGGAAATATCGCAAAATATCAATTTCAATATCCGTCAGCCGTAGTGTAGTTTTTCTGGATATAGTGAAAGTATCGCAAAATCCGAAAAAATCGCAATTTTTTTAATTATTTTTACATAGAATGTATTTTCATGATTATATCAATCGATTTAACCTACAACGCTGCAAGATTTCCAACTTTAGTGAATACTTTAACCTTCAATTATTATTTTATTTGTATTTTTATTAAATGATATATTGTTCTATAAAAATAGTATAAATGCATTACAAATTTTCAATGAATATCGGGTCATATTCAAGGTATGGAATTGAGACTCTCTTTACATCTTTAATTATATATATTTTAGATTAACACTATACAAGTGACATTGACGTTGGAGAGAAACTACTTGCATTACTAAATATATCAATCATTCAAATGGTATTTTGAAGAGCTAACACAAATATTGTTTTGACAATATTGACATTCCTACTACTATATTTGAACTTCATAGGTCTTCATTTTGGCATTAATAGTATTTTATCATGTATATTTAGTCGTTTGGTATTGTATTATGTATTATGTTGTCAATTATTTTACGTCAAGACAGTATTTATATAAATTATTAACCATATGATGGCTTTAAACATACACTTTTATTGTAATTTTTAATGAAATATGAGCATAATAATATGTTATAATAATTTTTTAAATATCTTGTTAAATTTCTAAGACTTTAACAAACTTTCCATCATTTTTTTTTTTATCATTTTTTGCTATATCGATATATCCAACAATATATCTGTAAAATTAAGCTTACAGTACTTATTGAGATAGTGATATTGTCATCCTTGCTCCTTGGTGAATTAATCCAACACTCTGCATTTATGTTCATAATACTGTGGATCTTCTTAGCTGGATCGAGCCTGCATGAGTTTCTTATAGAGTGGGTTTTTTTTTGCAGTCAGAAGAGAAATCAAAATTTTGAGATTATTTATGCATCCACATATCATACGTTTGTATGAGGTTGTGGAGACACACTCCGACATATACGTTGTGATGGAGCATGTGAAGTCTGGCGAACTATTTGACTATATCGTTGAGAAAGGTAGGTTACATGAGGATGAAGCACGCATGTTCTTTCAACAGGTTAGATGTTTTCTTTGTGTAGAGTTCTCAAGGTGTATCTCTCATCCATAGTGAGTATATCAATGTCCCTGTGGTGCTGATGACAGATAATATCTGGAGTAGAGTACTGCCATAGGAATATGGTGGTTCATCGAGACCTAAAGCCGGAAAACTTGCTTTTGGATTCTAAACGCAATGTGAAGATTGCTGATTTTGGCTTGAGTAATATCATGCGTGATGGTCATTTTCTGAAGACCAGTTGTGGAAGTCCCAACTATGCTGCTCCAGAGGTACTTCTTTAAAATAGCAGAATTATGTCGTTGGAATTATAGAAAAAATGTGAATTGAGGGGATCTTGAATGTTTCAGAAATGGGCTATTGGCTATTGAGAGCATTTGATATGTATCTATTCAACAGGTTATATCAGGTAAACTATATGCTGGGCCTGAGGTGGATGTATGGAGCTGTGGTGTTATCCTCTATGCACTCCTCTGTGGCACCCTTCCATTTGATGATGAGAACATTCCCAACCTGTTTAAAAAAATTAAGGTATACGTATACCATTAGTATTTAGTAGTCATGATGCCTATCATGTTTGTAAGTCCCTCTTTAACATCATGAGAATTACTGCATGTAATCTCCATATAAAAATTACTAGAAAATTGTTTATCATTAACATTTTTGGCTTTTAAATGGTGTAGTTCAGATTGTTAAGAGCACATTTGACCCTTATAATTTCTGTTTTTTATTCAAACTGAGCAAGAATGATATCTTGATAAGCTGAAGGGGTAAGTTAATATATACATGATTTAGTACTTATTAGCTCAAGTAGCCTAATATGATCTAAATTAAGAAATTGCATGAGCTTGAATTTTGTTATGCTCCTGTTAGTACCATCATAGAAAGGAACAATGTTTCTGTTATGCTTATTCTGTTTTACAAATTGTTAATCATTAATTTATTACTATTCCGTGACAATTACAAAATCATTTCTTGGCATCTGGATTTGGTAAATGTCATCAAACAGAAGGATAACACTCTGATATTTGAAGTACTTAATTTTATTTTTTAAATTTGTCTATAGGGTGGAATATACACACTTCCTAGCCATTTGTCTGCTTCTGCAAGAGATTTGATTCCCAGGATGCTCATTGTTGATCCTATGAAACGAATGAGTATTCCTGATATTCGTGCACACCCCTGGTTCCAAGCTCATCTCCCACGTTACCTGGCTGTGCCACCACCAGATACTTCACAGCAAGCTAAAAAGGTTAGTGGGAACTCACAGTATGATATCTTAAATTTCGTTTTTTTATATATATAAAGTCTCCAATAACTGTAACCCATTCTAGGAAGACTCCAGACTGAGTAATGTGACATAAAAAATCTGAATTTTGATTGTAGTTCTTTGCATCTGCATCATCATCTGAATGATTATCTGGTGTTACTGTTTCCTTCCCCCTTTTCATCTTTTGGAGGATAACATTACTTGATCTGATTCTTCTAATGCTTGGAGTCATTCATATAGTTTCAATCTATAGCAAGTGAAACCTATCTTTTTGTTCGTACTTTGTAATGTGCAGATTGATGAAGAGATTCTTCAGGAAGTTATTAAGATGGGATTCGACAGGACTGGCGTTACTGAATCCCTTCGAAACAGGGTCCAAAATGAGGCAAGTTCTGTTACTTTATCCTCGTAATATTGATGTTCAGATTTTCCTAATTCTTGGCTATTTTCCAGGGTACTGTTACATACTATTTGCTGTTAGACAATCGATTTCGTGTTGCCAATGGCTACCTTGGAGCTGAGTTTCAAGAGACCACGGTATGTTTTTTTTTCTGTTTCATGTTAAAATCAGACGTACACACTATAAATATATGCCATCATTCAACCAGTTGCCAGTATTTGTGGTTCTATAGTTTGTATTATGCTTCTTTTCACTCTCTGAAATTCTTGTATCATTTTTGTCCTAATGTACTTCACATGTGCTTGTTTCATCAAACCTTGCATGTTTTCGTGAATACCTATATCTGTAGGAAAGTGGGTATAATCGCATGAATCCAAGTGAGACCGCAGCATCTTCTGTTGGACAACAATTTGGAGGAAGGCAGGTAACAGTGGATAAGAAATGGGCACTTGGACTCCAGGTTAGTTGAGTTATTTAATACTTTGACGTGAGGATTTGTATATTAATCTGGAGTTCTAATGGGCAGATCTTAGTGTGGATCTTAGTGGTCCACCTTAAGATCTTTACATGTGCTGAGCATGAATGTATTGTTACCTCTCTAAATATTTTCATATTGGTATTCAAAGAATCACTTGTATCTGTTTTCAAATAGGATCCAGGATTGATAATGCGTATCTGTACTTTTTAAATATCTTTATTTCCCTTTTGGAAAATGCAATGCTTTAATGGTAATGCTATTTACCTCTGTTCACTTGGCTTTCTGACAGTCTCGAGCCCATCCCCGTGAGATAATGATGGAAGTTCTTAAAGCCCTGCAAGAATTGAAAGTTTTCTGGAAAAAGATAGGACACTATAACATGAAATGCAGATATACTCCTGGTCGCCGTGAAGGGATATTTAACAATTCTATGCACGATAACAATTATTTTGGAGATGAATCTCCTATTATTGAGAATGATGGAAATATTACACCCCAAAATGTGGTGAAGTTTGAATTGCAGGTAATAAATTTTATATGCATTTTTATCATTGGTTTGCTGGTCATTATTTATTTGTCTCCCTGGTTAATGATTCCTATTATTTTATTTTTCGGTATAATTTGATTTCAGCTTTACAAAACTCGTGAAGACAAATATTTACTCGATATGCAGAGAGTCCAGGGGCCACAGTTCCTGTTTCTTGATCTCTGCGCTGCCTTTCTTGCTCAGCTTCGTGTTCTTTGAACTCAGATTTGCACATGGAACTCGTTTGAATGTATGTGGGAAGTTAGAAATTGATGCTGTAAATAATTATTGCCGCCTCAGAACCACATTGCTTAGCCGATAATCTAGTTGACTTGCCCAAAGTCATCTGGCAACGCTTCTTTCTTTCTTTTTTTAACTTCTTCAGAAATTCCTCGACCCTTAAATTATCAGCTAAGTTAACCACCCAGCTGCAGGTGGAAAAACGCAATAGATGATGATCTTATATAGATTTCTGCTAATCGGCTTTGCTGTTTTGAGCATAAGTTGATTTGTATTTCTTGGTAGTTGAATCTTATTTTGTTTACTTATTTGGGATAATTATGTTGATATGTAGTTTTTGCAGATGGATTCCAGTATAGTGTCTGTGAAAAGCTCTTGTAAGCATATACCATCTCTTAGTCTTAGTACATCCATCTCTTGTAATGGAGTAACTTAATAAAGTTACAAGTTTACTTTTGTAATTGGATATACGATATTATTATGTTTAATTGGAATTTGGACATATGAGTTATATCCGTAAACATGATCCCTGTTTTCACATTTTATTTATTGTACGTTTCTAATTTTAAAACATGATTGAAATGAGACTCCATAAATGATTCATATGACGTGATAAATGAGACAGGTCTTCTGTCTTAGATTGTTTATCATTCTTACGGTATCATAATTATGTCAAGGATACAAAATTCCTGATTTTATTGTACACACTCCAATTATTATTTATACCTTTAAAACAAATTACAATACATAAATTAATTTTAGATTATTATACCATAATGAAACTACTAATTGACGCTGGCCATAGAATGCCTTCCTGGCCTTGGCCAACCTCAAATTGAAAGCAAACAGAGCGAGTGATGGTTTTTAGAAACCTCATAAGACAAACACAGGGCTTCATAGGCACAAACCCTAAATTCTCTAAGGGAGCGCTTGATTTGAGTTGGAAAGAGAATGCAAATTTCATTTTTTTTTACGTCCCTAAATATGTTGAATGATTGATGGTTTTTACAGCACTTACATAATTAATATTGTGTATTAATTTTTAAAAAATTATGATAATTATAAAAAAAAAAAAAAAAAAAAAAAAGAAAGAAAGATAATAAACGAGACAATGATTATTTATTTTTGAAGAGAAAATACTATCGTAAATCATTTCCAAACCAAGTGCAGCTCCGTAGAGTAAATGGGATGTTGTAGGAAAATATTTGAGTTTGTGCACAGTAAAAAATAGTGTGCACAAGGTTTTTATCTAATTCTACAATGTAACTAAACTAATATTATACATTACCTGAAATAATATTATACTGTAATCAAACTAATACTTTACAGTACATGAAATACTACACTATAACTAAATTTTGTGCATACAAATTTTATTGTGCACAATATGTACACAAATACTACTCGATGTTGTAAGCCGCATCCGCTGGGAAATGGAAAACAGAATCTCCTCAATCCGGAAAAATTGAACGGTAAAGTTATTCATCTATTAGTTTTTTTATCATTAGTTATCACCTTGAGAAAATAACTATCATGTTATTAACTCAATTTATTATAATTAAATCTTCTATATTTCTTTTGTGAAAATTTTTTATAACACATGATTAAATAATGGGTGAAATATAAAAAAGTAGGACCATCTATTATTTTATCATAATCTCTCTCGAAAATTTATAAAAAATTTACACAAAGAAATGAGGAGGATTCATACTCATAATAGTAACTAGTAATGTCACACCTTGTCTACATTTGATTCTGTACATTGAACAATATAAATCGTAACGAAGGTGTACCATCATCAAATTATGTTAATTCCTTTTCATTAATGGTAAATCAAAGATTTTAAAAGTGACAACTTTTTAATTCCTCCCTCCTCCAACCACTTAAATCTTAAAAATTAAATTCTAGGAAATCATGAAATTGGTTCAAGATATGAATCATAGTGAGAACTCAACCAGGGCTTATTATTAAGTTAAAATGCAATGAACAATGAAATTAAACCAAGCAAGCATTAAGCTTCAACAAAGAATATTTTGCTGGCAAGCTGAACAAATATCAAATTTAATTTTTCGTTGAGCCCTCCCTCCGAATAAATATGATTGAAATACCATATTTTCCAGGGTGCCAAAACAGGAAGACAAACAAATTCATCAGAATTAATTAGAACCTAGAAAACATCATCATCAAAGACCATATAACTTCATATCGTCGTCAAATTAGTTAATTAACGTAGCATATAGTTGGCAGATCAATGGAATTCCAGAGAGACGATTCTCCATCATAATCCTCCTCAATATCATTCTTCACCTCTTCTTCAACTTTGGTGTCATTCGTCATCTTGTCTTGTTTGATTTTGCAGGCGTTTCTAAGCCTGGTTAGCTGATCGGACCTGTCGAGTCGAGTATTATTCCCGTGCCTCAGTTTCAGGCACTCTGTGATCCCATTGAAGGCGTATAAAGAAGCTGAGAATTTCCTCTCGTAGATCATCCTCTTCATCGCTTCATTCAACATGGAGGGCTCAATTTCTTGCACCAGCTGTTCAGCAATCTCGAAAGGGGAATATTCGGCAGACAACCCGATTTCATCGACGAACTGGAAATCCACTGCCTCCAGGTGAATTTCCCCCTCAATAATTTCGTTTTCCATCTCTAATTGCTCAGATTTATCCTCTTGTACTGCAAACGAACCGGTATTCGAGCAATTTTCAACATTCGAACTGATTTGGCTGGTGTTTTCCATGATGTAATTCTCATCAGGATCCTCCAGGAAATCGGTGAAATTAGTCTCTGAGAAATCAGGAACTTCTTCTGCGTAATTGGCCGCCTGAATTTCATCGACAGGCGATGAATTATCGGAAGTAGACGTGGAATTAGCAGTGATTAGGGCATTGTTTCTTGCTTTAATCCTGCTAAGAAGCATATTTGTGATTTTAGAAGGAAGGGCAGGGGTAGAAGATGAATTTGACGAATTAGGCCAAAAATTTGTTCGCGTATTAGCACCGCGAAGCAAACACGCCGCCTCATCATATGCCCGCGCCGCCTCCTCCGCCGTGTCGAATGTGCCTAACCACACTCGTATCTTCTGTATGGTGTCTTTTATCTCCGCCACCCACCGCCCTGATGGCCGCTGCCGGACGCCGACGAACCGCTTTCGCGCTCGTCGAACTCCGCTTAGCGCCGCCACCGCCGCCGCTTCCTTCACCATGTCATCCCAGGAGGAAGGTAGATTTCCTTCTTCAGGCTTAAGCTTCTTTTCATGATCATTTACACATTCATTAGCCTTTCTTTTCCTCGCCATTTGTTTTCTTTGGGGGTTTTGTCAGGAGGAATGGTTGCTTTTATATGCACAGAGTGAGATCCTGTTGCTTGGAATTTAGAGCTGAAACAGTCTCTCTCTGTAGCTTAATTTGACTTGGCCAAATGTCAGTAGTATAATCACGCAGATTTTCAATTGTACTGCTAATATGATTACTTGGTTTAATCACTAATATTAATATATATATATTTTTTTTATAAAGAGAAAATACCCGGACACCCAAACCTCCAACCTTTACCAGAGGCTCCTTGGTCAAGCGGGTTGTAAATCGACGGATGTGCCCGAGTGGCACTGAAGTAATGGAGAAGACTTTCGGAAGACACGATTCCATCTACAACCTCTGCAAAATTTCAGCAAAGAATTGTCACCCGGCAACAACCTCTACAATACTTCAGTAAAGAATTGTCACCCGAAATGTCGGAGTGTATGTGCTCCAAACATCTTACCCACCTACCATCTGTCTATACTCTGTGGGCTTAATATTAATATATTTGGTCATTAACGAAATCGAGTGCCTAAGGTTACATTCACAAACCATCAAATTTTATTTTATTTTTAATATTATCTGGGCGTGTTAAGAAGCACACTGATTGTTTGTCTTTATTTTATGACAAAAGGCCTAGAGATCATCAATTTATTGAAAATGACTTTCCCCAATAATTAATATACAAACATAAGTTTACAATCATCAGAGTATTACTACTTCAACCACTCCGTCAGGGTAAAATATCTTATATTTGTTTGATATGTGGCCAAATTTACAAGTATATATATGTAAAAAAGTTGGAATGCTTCCTTTCATTAAATGTCTAAATTGGTGAGGTAACTAAGCATCAATCACTTAAAACAAATTCCTGTCAAAAAAATCACTTAAAACAAATTATTAATATATACTCTCTATTATATAATATTATATCGTGCAATATCCTTATATTGCACCTAAAAATATAAAACAATATTATGTGTTTATTCATTGTTACACAGACTAACAATAAGATTATATGAGCGTTGATAATATTATATTACATGTTATACTATATCAATGTATTATCGATTAACATAATACTACATGAGCGTGCGTAATGTAATATCTATGTTACTCGATACGATTTTGACTAACAAAAATTTTATTTTCTATATTTAAATAATATTGCATGGTGCATTAACACATATATATCGATTTGATTATCTATGTAAGTGAGCAAGTACACTACTGTAGTACAAAAAATATATAATTTTGTTTCACAGTAGTTATTTTGGATCATTGCTAGATAAGCGATTCCACCAAAGGTTATCGACACTATATAGTTGATCTTGGCATCTAAAGCAATCAAATTACGGCAATGGTAGTATCTTGATTTTGAGATTCTTTATTTTTGTGAGTTTGTTTCCAACTAAAAGTTTAGTACACAGTTCCACTGTGTAGGAGGCCCAGGTTCCTCACTAAAAGTAAAGTGTCATTTTATCGATTTCACCAAGGCTATGTTTGTTTTGGGATTTAAGTGTGCGGGGGAAGTCATGACTTTACATCCATGAGATGTAAAATCTTGGATGAATAGTAAAATTATGTGTTTGTTTTGGGATTTTGGTAGGATAGGATTATACTTTATGTCAAATCAAGTGTAAGAATAAAGTAGGAAAAAGAATGGATAGAAAAAAGTGATGATGTAAGTAATGATTGAGTGAGAGAGTAAGTAGATTATTTTAAATGGGATAAAGTGATTTATATTGGAAGAGTAATAATAGGTTTTATAGGTGTGGATTGAGTATAGGATTTTGAAATCTGGATTTCAAATCCCTAACTCGTATGGGACGGGGGCCGAAAAGTCCAAAGTCCATCCGTGTGAGTCTCAAAACAAACGCAGCCCAAAGGTTCCTCATTAACAGTGCATGTATATCGATTTGATTATTAGCACTTTTGTGGCTTAGTCTATCGGGCCACTAGGTTCCTCATTTTAGTGGGAGATTCTAATTCGATTTTTTTTTGAACGAATTAATGGAGTTATAAGGTGGATTGAAGAAATCTAGGAGTGCTTGAGCGCTTGGTGAACTAACTACTAATATCTAGCATTTACCGATAAAAAAAAAAAGTACAATGTGCCACTTAATTTCTATATTTTTGAGAAAATAATTTGAGTTTTTTGCACTGCATCGACTTATTCTAGTGTCACTGCACTATTCATAATTTAACATCTAAAATTGAGATAATTATATTGGTTCTTAAAATAACCTATCAACTTTCTTATATAAATAAATATTTTCGTAAATTTCAAGATTTGTGGCTACAAAAAGATGAAATTAACGCCAACGGCATCCACACGTACAATTTGTACTATAATTCTTTTATTGATTTATAATATGTATAATTTTTTTATCAGATTATAACTTATACTATACGAAATTGTCCGATTACAACCTAAAAATATAAATATTAAGCCTATATATTTATGTCATGTTTATCAATATGAAACATATACTATGTTCTTGTATAAATTTGTAACATGTACAATTCTTTTATCTGATTACAACCTATACTATACGAAATTGATGTAATAATTTTTCAATGATAAAGAAACCATGTAAACAAGAAAATAACAGAGTCAAAGGTAGAGACAGAAGAGATTTTGTGGACTTTCAGCTGAACAACATAAAAGACATGTAAAAGTTACAATGCAACTATAATCATCCCTCTTCTGTTTCTAGTGTTGTTTATTTACGACTTATAACTATAATTTATTAGATAAAAATTTGTGTGAGATCGTGTCAACGTGAGATTATTATCAATTTTTAATAAATTGTTATCATTTATAATATAAAGTGTATCACTTTTTAATTTTTTATCTTAAAATGATTAAGGAATTGAGGGATAATTTTGTAAATATTTATGTATAAAGTAATGAAATTTATTGAATTGTGTGTATATGTGGGTCCAAAATAATGACATTTTATATAAATTAGTGGACATTGTGAGGGTGTAGTTTATAGAAGGTTTTTCATTTTAATAGTGTGAAGCTTATTGTGAGATAGATAAAAAAGAAAAGTTGAAGAGTTCTATAGAACGGAAGAAGTACAATTTAGCATAAAAATGATAATATTTTTATTAAAAAGTTATAGTCTCACGGTTAGGCGATCTAACACAAGACTTACCCTAAATATAAAGTCACAAATTAATTTAAGATCCATTACTAGAATTAGCTCACTAAGGTCATGTTTGGTTAGAGATGGTGGTGGATGGGATGGAGGATGGAGATGGAAAATGGGGATGGGGGTAATCCTGTGAATAGTAAATGTGTTTGGTTAGGGATGGAGAAGTAGGGGTGGATGGAGCTTTATGTCAAATCAAAGATGTTGTATTATTTTAATATTGTTAGTAGGTTGAGGTAATGATTGAATGATTGTGATAGAAGATGATATAATATTATATTATTGTTAGTTAGTGGGGTAATGATTAATGATTATAATTATTATTTATATATATATATATATATATATATATATATATATATATATATTTTATTTAATATTATATATTAATGTTAATATTTTTATTTTTTTATATATTTGTATTAAATATTATTGTACATGTATACATATATAATATATATATATATATATATATATATAACATGGATATTTGTAAATAAATATGTAACAAATATAACATATATATTTTACATATAAGTATTTAATACAAAAGTACCATTGTTCATACAAGGAGAAATTTTCATCACAAAATGTTACTACATACCCATTGTTCAACTATATAAACATATCACAATAATTTATGTCCAAAAGATTTTAATTGCAAGTTCTAGTGTAAGCCAACTGTTTTCCGTCAAATCATTTTTATTAAAAAGGTAGGTGATGGGTGGTGGAAAATTAATAGGAAAGAAGTATTACGTATTTGGACAATGTTATTTAAAAAAAGTGATACAAATTTATATAAAAGTGATAACAAATTTATGAAAAATAATAATATTTATTAAAATAAAGTTGATAGTTTATTTATAATATCTACAATAAATAAAGGTGATAATATAATTTTTTTGTGCATAGAATAAATAATTTAATTTAAAATAATAATATTTATTAATTTAATTTAATAAGATATAGAATAAAGTGAGAAAGAGAAATAAATATAATATAGTATGTTTAATGTGAAAGATAGAGTTGATGTGATTGTATTGAGATGGGTGAAAATAGGTATATAGATGTATTATAGGGTTGGATGGGTATTTGGATGGAGATTTGGATGGGGCCAATCCAAAATAGAATGGGATGGAGGATGGGCCATCCAAATCCGGATTGGCCCATCCTTAACCAAACATGGCCTAAAGTTATTTCAGATGAATGTGGTGAGTCGACTTTACAATAATTTTAAGGCAAAAACTCGTATGAGATCGTCTTATAAATGAGACGGTTTTCTCACCCTGTAAAGTTAATAGTGATATCAAATATATATGTGAGAGTATTAAATGCCTGAGAGTGAGAATTAAAAAATATTAAAAATTATCAACAGGAATATCAAATATGTGAGCGGGATATCAATATATGAATAGTGGTATCAACTATGTAAGATGGGTTAGGGGTGAGACCCATCTCATGTATGAATTATGATACCATCTCACCAAATAATGCCCCATATTTTAATATTCTCTTAAAGTACCCTTGTATTTAATTTTTTTGTGCATTTTTTGAGCTTTCATAAATAATAATTTTAATATTCTCACAGTGTAAACATTAACTGTAAGGTGAACCGGACCAAGAAATTTAACGTAAGGGTTCAATGTTTTTTAAAATAAGTACACAACATTTGTAAAAGTATAAACATAAATTGTAGCAATTCGATAACATTTGCATATCTAAAATAAATAATTTAATTACATCTTAACATGCCAACATAAAAAGTTAATTTTTTCATAAATATAGAGACTCAACATGTAGATAAATAAAAGTAGAAGGGAATATACACATTTAAGGAAATAAGTTGAAGCATAATTTTTTTAATCTGGGAAAAGATTTGGCTGTGTCAAATTATACCCCAACCACCACCACCCTCTATAATAAAGAAACAAAAGTACGAGAGAGGGGATTATGTCAATCATCAATTCTTATTGCTCCACGTGGAGTTTCATGGATAAATCAACGGTCTTCTTCACACAAACTCATTATTGTACACCAAACTATTTTTCTCAAGCATTTGACTGAAATTAGAAAGAAAAAAACAAATACTCATTCTGGCTGGGTAGATTAGATACACATTTCCAGCATAATTTTGATGGGAACAAAAAGGCGTTTACTGAAAACTCGTTTTACAGGTAGTGTATCAAACGAAAACAGCATAAATACAAAATATGTGTGCATTTCCTGAAGTAAAAACTTTATTCTAAAAAAGAGACCAATTATACACCACTTCCAACTCGTTCTGTAGCTAGTTTCAAACTTACACTCTTAACCTACAGCATGCTCAACCCTACCCCAGGGTAGGGAGGAGGTGGGCCTTAGTTTTACCTACTTGTCAAACTTACAATAGCAAAATATACAATGAGTGGAAAAGTTCAAGTGGTTAGAATCCCACTACCTATGCCGTGAGGTCATGGTTCGAGTCACCATCTGACTGATAAAAAAAACAACAAAATATGCACTTCAATATGATCGATCACCACGCAGAAGAGGAGAGCTACTAGTTTCGCTGTGATCAGAATATCTGACTGGTTCAAACGCAGGGTCCTGATATGCAGTGGACAGTTTATCGTAGAAAGATGATATGGTCGGATCGTGCTCATCAAGTCTATCCTTATTTATCAAGCACTGCATCATAAAAAAAAAAAAAAAAGAACAGTTGATGAATGGATACTCGAAGAACAAGCAGGCAAACCTTTGAAACTAAAACGGCGACTTACCTGTGCAGGATAACCTTTGAAACTAGGCAAGAATCGTCTCCGACAATAACTATTGAATATGAGAGTGAGAATTGGAAGAGGAATTGTTAAGCTTGAAGCTAGTGGGATCTTCTTCAGACCAAATATCCCAATTGCAATAACTTGCATCAATATTAAGGAGAATATAGTTGCATCGTGAATTACGGGCCAAAACTTTCCACCAGTTTCAAACTTTGGTGCATAAACATTTAATAGCTGGAGAAAAGAAAATCAACAATAATAAATCAACTCCATTAAACATGAATAGTAAATCAACCCCCTAAAACATGACATAATTAACTTGAAAGAGCAAGTACTCGGACATTCAGCTGACCTGATTACGGTAGATAATGTATGCCAAGCAATAATAAACCAAGATGAATGGCAGTATTAGGGGCGCCAGGAAGAAGTAGGTAATACCAAGAAGGCTGAAAAACAGAATCCTGGGAATTTCACGATGATAAGGATTTGAAGGGACCTCGAGTTCATCGTCAGACGTACAGCAACACAAACCTCCTTTCAGAAATCTCCAAACTAGTCGCTTTAGTTGGAGAAGTTCTGCAGAAAATGTTTTGGTCCATCCAGATGTTACAACATATGCAATGAAGAACGATGCCTGATGAAAGGGGAACATCAAAATATTAATAGGAGCAAGTCTTCTTGAGCAAATTTGCACCGTCCAAATCACTCTACAATAGACAAACTAAACACTAGCGGGGCAAACCATTTCTAATAGGATCCGAATACATTGAGTTTAGTTTGAGTTGATTTGCACGGATCTCAAATTTGCACGAAAGCATTTGTGTATTAATAGATTTAGCTAGGGAGAAAGAAATTCTTGAGCAATATATTCCACATTTTGAGTAGGATTACGAACATCACAAAAACAGAAATGAATTATGAAAACTTTCAAAGATTTTCAACTTGAATAACATGACAGAAAATGGTAATTATCTTTTACAAAAGACATCAGATTACAAGTGTGTGTCAGTGTGTGGCTCCTACTAGATGTTGAGTACGAAAGCCACCAAAACTATAAAACTCACAGATTTATTTTACAAAAGATTTCGCAATTTATGTTTATGAGAGAGAGAGAGAGAACATTCAAAATGAAAATACCTGTCCTGGAACAGCCACAGCCAATAATTCAGGAATCCTTTTAGGCTCGAGTATGACATCAACCCTGTATAACGCTGATCCTGATAGCACATTGGCAAAGAAGATGTTCCATACAGTGAACCACACCATTTTAATACATGCACTTTTCTCAATCTGACTCAGGGCAATGAATCCTTGAATAGAGGAAAGCACAATCATGACAGGTGGCACAAAAGATAAAAATGTCTCAAGAACGAGACTTGGAAGATATCCTGTAACTACTTGGCTCACAATTTTCCTGCATGTTACATAAAGGCTTATTTTAGAAGCTGCCAAAATTTTCATTACCAACAATCAACAGACTATTTGCATAAATTTTCATCAGTTTCAGAATGTCTGGATTCCTATTACATGTTATTCATTTTAACAACTGGTTATGAATATGTTATATAATTGGTGATAGGTAAGTTAACTTACAACTTTAATATGCCGCTTAAAAACGGTAACCACTTCTCCAACTGATCCATATGAGTGAGTCCTTGCACTAAGAGAACAGGTACCAGGAACAGAATGGTTATAATAATACATGCAAAAATAACAACTATGTTGCACATCCATCTTTTAAAGAAAGATGCAGAAAAGAAGGGCCAATATACGTCCTGGGGATCAGGAGCAAGCTCGGTAAGCCATTCTGTGGGTTTAATCCCTTGTTGAAGGTTTGCAGCTATTGCAGCACTAAAACGAGACTTGAATGATACAAATGCAGCTGGAACTTCCTATAAGAGATTAATTGAATGATAGACCATCAGATTGGAATCTTTGGTCTTATATTATATGTTTTTGTGCTGTCTCGGGTATCTGGCAATTTTTGGTCTTATATATAACTCAACAATGAGATTAAGACGGTGAAAATTAATTCTGACAGTCACTGGCTTCCAAGAGAACTAATCAATTTAGATAAACTAGACAAATCAAAACCAATTGTCAACTACCAATAATAGAAAGGTAAGATTGTTACCTTTCCAGCAGCAGAAGATCGTTCTATCCTCATATTACCCTCCACATCTTCGAGCTTCTTTTCATAATGATCAAGAATCTCAACCTTCGGTCCAAAAAGGCCCAAAAAGCCAGATCTCTTGTATCTTTGTTGAGTATTGATTTCCTTTGATTTCAAGCGAACAAGTCTCCTGTACACCTTATCTCCCTCATTCTAGAAATAACATTGAGCACATTTTCAGAACCAAATAAAATGTGGTTTCATGTAACTAAAACAAACAAGAACTGCAATTTATACAATAAGAAAATGTTCAGAAGAAATGCATGACTACGTATGAGGGAAATATAAGTTGTTTCTTCTAAAAAGCAATACAATTGGTGCATGTTTGATAGGAAAAATTGAAGTGAAAAAAGTAGAATGAACAAAATATGTCAGCCATATAATCTGCCTTAACATAGTTGTTAAAGTGTTAGCTTCAGTCTATGCTTACAATTAGCCCTTTGAGTTTGCTTGTCCTACGAACCACCGAATGGGAAAGATAGGTGGAAGGATAGAATTCACTAAAAAAGCTCTGAACACTGTCACTGAAGGTACTTCCAGAAGTTACAGGAATACTTCGAACCAAAACAGTGAACTGGCTGGGCCGAGGTTTCGAAGAATAGAAGTAAGAAATCCGTCTAGCTGCAATGTAGTCATATTCCTGCAGAACAAAGCGTTATCTGTCATCCATTAACTTCTCTATCCAACTGAATGGAATATCGAGACCCATATGACAGTGATATACTTACATAGTAAAGAAGATAGCAGACAACAGCTGTGAAAACATATATAGCAGAGAAGTGTATCCACAACCTATAAGAATCCAAAACGAAATACGTCACTTTTTGCACAAACTAAAAGGTTAACAATGACAAAAGGTCAACAAGAAATATGGAGTTAAGCTTAACAATGACATAAAATGGATAAGCAACTCGGCTAAACTAATCTTCTCGATCTTATAAGATAAAGCCACAAATAATTCAATTCAGGACAACAAAAGCTTCTGAAAACTAGAAACTGAGAAAGCGCACAAATCGAGACAACTCTTTCTTTCAAACAAATTTCATTGAAGAAGATTTTTCTAACTGACCCTGAAAATATATGGCAACAATCTTCTCGGTTATAGGCGTTCTGTCCATCTGACTGGATTTAATTCAGGTATTCTGACTTTTAAAATGCACAAAATGTTTTCATCACTTTAAATAAATGTACAACTCAAATAAATTGTAAGAGGTGTGCCTATCATCATTAAATTATACAGCAGTAACCTGTTTGAGCCATCGTCAACATTTGAAATGCTGAAACTTTCCAGAGACTTGTTCGGTAAGTCAGTAAAGTCAATGTTCAGCTGATTCCCCATATAATTGAATGGAAGAAGAATGAATATGCCAACAACCCCTGCAAATCGAAATACTCTGAGCCTGTAAACCAAGATAAAATTTATTTAGGATGATACGAGTCTGCAGAAACATAAAACTAGAAAAGTGACAATAATTTTCGAAGTTTTAGACAGCCTTGTGAACATAACCAAGAATTAATCCAAACAACGCATATCTCAAGATCATTACATTTTTAAAGCTCTCAATATAATTTTCTAACAACGGCTTAAACATATTTGCATGAGCATGATTCAGACAATTTACCACCATCTTTCAGATCATCACAATATGCAATGATGCTTGCTTTACAGATGCTAGGTCAGATAAATTTAATTTTTAATTTGTGATGGTATTTTCGCATTCTTTTGTCAAAAAAGTACCAATTCAGATTCAGCAAACATTTGTAGCTCTGTAAATATACACCATAAACCCACCATTATGTGCTAATGAACATCATTATTAATTTCACTAACCCGAAGATAAAAATGCGCATAAATACTACTGCATCTAATCCAGAATTTTCCAAAAGCTCATCTTCAGAAGGCTGCAATGCTCTTTTCACCCATTTGACAGAAGAGAATAAACTTCGCACACTAAGTTCATCTTCCTCTTTAGATTTCCCTTCAGCAACCAATCGTGGTATATAGAGTTCGACATTGCTTGGCCGATTTCTCAGCACAGAGTAAAGGATGAAAAACAGCAAACAAAGTGAAAAATTTATCCCCACTGAAGTTAAAAGGGCAGAAAGAATCATTCTGCAAACTCTCAACAACTAGCTCGTTCAACTCGTCCGATTCCACCCAACTCAGAAGCTCATTTGAATAGCTTGTTATGCAGATATGCATATGCTGCAAAAACCATGTAGCTGTACAATCAGCATATATTTACTCTCTGTACAAGCTAAAGTGAAGTTAATCTCAAGCAAAGCATCCCAATAAAATTAAAAACAGAGTTTAGTATTTCAGACAACAATTTCTACTGCAGAAACTTACTACGCACTCGATTGTTACAACTAAAGCGATGCAATTAATACAAGGTAATTACAAGTACATGTTTGAAAAATCTTGAGATTCGAGCAATCGAAATACTAATCATATAATACATGTGCAGCACGTGGCGCCATAAGCGAAGGAATTGATAGTAAAGTGAAACCCTAATCTTCAAAAATAATAAGATTGACGGCATGACATACTCGAAGTATGAACATAGTGCAAAAATTTATACCTTTTTGTGCTCAAGATTGGAGGTTGAAGAAGATACAATTCGAAGACTTCAAGCCGAACTGTCGGTTTCTTTCCTCTTTTAACCAAAAATAAGATTTCCTTTGTGTCGTGTCGTGTTCCTGATAATATCGTACTCCTATTTGTTTTCTGATTTTCTTTAATAAGGTTGCAATTTGATGTAAATCGATTTAACATTGACGTGGCAGGGTTCAAATTATTGAATTACTTTCATTCATAGAATAATCATTCACGCATATCATAATTATTTTATAATGTAGTATGAGTTTATAAGTATAATCATTAAATGAATATTATAGTATCAGTAAATAATTTTAATAATTATTTTTTATCAATAAATAAATGATACTTATAATATTAATTTTATAATATAAAACTGTTACCACTATATTCTGTCCAAATTCTTCTATGAAAATCACTGTGAATATGAGAATATGGATATGTGTTTTAGTCTAGTAAATAATAATAACAAATGATTAGTTTATTTTTATCATATAAAGCGAGTTAATGAAATTTAGAATATATTACTCCCCCTATTTAAAATATATGTAGTTTTCACTATTAATAATATTTGCAATTTAAATATTATTTTGCATTTTTCAATATTATATTAATAATATTTTTTCCCAATTTGTCTTTAAACTTTTTAAAAATAACTTTAAATAAATAATCTTTAAAGTCCTATGTAGAATTCCAAAGCTATTAATTAAGGGTATTGAAAGAAGTCAATAATTTTTTTAATATGTGTGCATTTGTCTAAAATGATATATATTTTGAATTGGAGATAGTATTATTTTTAATTATATACTCATTTCTATAATTATTTTTCTTTGATCATTCTACTAATATCCAATAAATAATTATTTCTTGTTCTTGTTAATTTTAAAATTAAGATAAAATATTACTTCTTCCGTCTCAATAAAAACTTCCTATCAACTTTTGGCACACAAATTATAAAGTGTAGTAAAATAATAATATAAAACACGTGATATGATTGAGAGAAATAAAAAAATAAAGACTAAAAAGTAAAGTTTAATTTATTAAGTGTGTGACAATTGATGTAAATAAATGTAAAGTGAGAATATAAATGAATATATGCTGTGTGAAAAAAAAAATAGAAAGCTTTTGTAACAGATTTAAAAGGAAATACAATTTTTTTATTGAGATTGAAGTAGTATAATTCTAGTTGAAATTTTTGAACACTCTGAAAATTGTTTAAAACTCACTAAATAGACATGTTCGGTGAATTATTTGAATTTTCAAAGTTTTACTTTCCGTTGTTACTCTTTAAAAAAATCTTTTGTAATTATCAGTGGCATAAATTTAGAATTAGTCACGCAGTGTAATATATTTTCTTTTAACTCAAAGCCAGAGTCAATACAAATAGATTTTATTTGCATTGTATTCAAAAGAATTATTTCTAATACAAGTGTCAATTAATCAAGGACGTAAGAGTTACTTTCGTATGTTTTTTTTCATTGTATTAAATTGATACTATTATAATTATTTATTGATTTATTCACTGATATAATAAATATTTTATACTATGATATTAATTTATAAGTGTAATAGTATTAATAAATGAATGTTAATAAATGTAATATATTAATTTCATACTATGAAACCATTTCACATTAAATTTTGTGAGGACGTAACAACTATAAACCCCAAATTATTACAAAATAAAAATAAAAACTTTCCATTTCAATTTTAATTTTGTGGGGACGTAACAGCTAGTAAACCCAAATTATTACTAAAAATGAAAAAAAAACTAATATAGCAAGAAGTAAGAAATAACTATATTTGAAAGTACATTACGCTAAAAATTATTGTATCTAATAAAAATGGAGGTGTAAATAGTAGGGCCCAGGTTAAGTGCACACACATTTTTTTTAAGAACACCCACCATCTGAAAACACACTCCATTTATTTAGTACACACCCCTCAGCATCCCTATTCTACCCCTCTTTCCTCTTTCTCATTTCCCGCTCACGTCGCACGTCGCACACACCCACCGCAACACCTCGTCGGCCTCTACCTACCGCCGCACCTCACCTTGTCGGCCTCCTCCACCCACCGCCGCACCCTCACGTCGCCGTTCGTGACGGTCCCACTCACCACACATTCGTCATGACCCGAAAAAATATTCCCGGTTAGTTTTTTCATTTGAACATTTTTCGCAAATTTATTGAGTGAATTTTGAACTTGTGTAAACATATTTCTTTGCAATTTTGTGTTGTAATCATATTTGTGATTTGATTATAGCAACTTATGTGTTTAACTTGCGTAAAACTTATTTGTTTAACTTTGAATAAAATGTGTTTAGGTTGTAATTGTTCAAAAAATACATATAGATGTGTTTATGTTGATGAATTTTGGGTAGAATACATGTTTGTAGACTTGTGTTTACGTTTTGATGTGTTAAAGTTCGAAATTTTTCAAAAACTGTAAGATTGGGTCGAATCTGCCAATTTTCGGATCTGGTTTTCTGAGAACATGTCCAATTTTCGAAACTTATTTCCGAAATTTTGTTACATTTTCGAAAATTTATGCCGAAAATTGTGTGAAATTTCAAAAAAAAAATTCGAAAGTTTTACAGTTTTTTTTTTTTCCGAAATTTCTTTTACTTTTCGTTACCTTTTTTTGAAATTTAGATTATTATGGATTTCTGATATATTTTTTTGTGTTTTAGTGAAAGGTGACAGAGAACGACCCACTGCCTCTAACAGAAGGAAAAGAAAGGCACTTAATGAACCACCTCAACTGGAACCACCACAACCGGAACCACCACAATCGGAACCACAACAACCGGAAGATGACACCACTAATCTTGAGGATGAAGAAGTTTCGGGGGGTGATTCAGGTTCATTAGATGATTCAGGGGGTAATTCAGGAAGTGATTATGGCGGTGATTCAGGAGATGATGGAGGAGACGACGAAGGAGAGCAAGCAAACCAAGAGGGTTCTCGGGAACCCTTTCAACTAGTATCTCCGCCGTTTTTCAACAACTTCCAAACGCATGTTACGAAATACATTTGGGAGGGAACAGAACGAGGTGTGCTCAAATGTCACTCTCATGTCAGCAGACTACTTATTTTGTTGGTTTCTCAATACATTTATGAACTTATGTTTTGATTTGTGTGTTTCTAAGAAAATTATGTATTTTGGTGTGATGGAATTTATGAACTTGGTGTGATGGATTTTATGTGATGGATTTATTATATTAGCGTTCGAATTTAAGTATATTGTTGTGATATGTTTGTATTTTCAGTTAAATTTATATTGTTATATGGATGTAATTATATTTCTACAGAATAGGTAATTTTAGACCAAAACAAACGAAAATATGTCAAAATTTTGAACTTTTTCGGTGACTTTTTCTGAAAATTTTTAATATTTTCGTCCTTTTCGGCCGCACAGTTGGTTTTGGCCAATTTTTGCCCTCCAAGGAAAACTTTCGAAAAAAAATTCTGAAACTTTTTAAACACTACAACTATATTGTGTTCATTCCTAACCAAATGACACCACTCTAGAAGAGCATCACGAGAGGCAAATGGTTGGTATGTCGTGAACACATTACTATAGTCCATGACTACTTCAGAATTCATATTGACGTTTCCTTGATCTTCATTCGGCTCTTTACGTTGGCTTGAATCCGGATTGACCTTTTCTTGCTCTTTATTAGACTCTTTCGGTTGGTTTGGTGGGTCTTTTTCATAATCTTCTTCAAAAGCTTCCTCAAACCAATCATCCTCAATTTCATAATCTTCATCAATTTCATAGTCCTCGCCATCATCACCCAAATTCTAATTTCCAAAGAAACAAACACAAAAAATATGATTAGCTAACTTTTAAAGCCTAAAATAGTACACAAGTTCGAAAAGTAAACCAAAAAACAAAATTCGAAAATAATTACCGAAAAATCATAAAATTTTCGAACATTATAAACGAAAAATTGAACAATTTTCGGAAATAAATTTTGTAATATTATCAAATTTTCGGAAGTTTTTTTCGAAAATCAGTAATATTTTCGGAAAAAAAATTCGACAGATACATCAATTTTCAGCAAACCAGAATCGAAAAATTCAAAAATGTGATAACTCGAAAAATAACGTGTGAATACTTAAAAGCCACATACAGTCGTCGTTTTTTCGTTCATTAGGACCCAAAATAACTCATAAACAACAATATTAATATAACAAACAACAACTAACAAACCAAAACATGCAAATCATAATTTTTTAACACCTACTTCATCATGAGAATACCCTAATACACAACAAATAAAACTTACATAAACATATGGGGGACGTTTAGAAACCATTGCAACCAAATGTGCAGATTGTTTGATGAATATCACGTTGCCGTTCGATTCTCTGTTTTTTTTTTCTTTTCGAGTTTTGTGGCGGAAGCTTCCACCGAAATTTGTTGAAACCGAATGGTGGGTGCATCAAAGTCACAAAATGAGGTGATGAGGGTATTTTGGTCACTTCATATTTCCCTCTATTTTTGTATTTTGGCTGAAATAATTTTGTGGGTGCTGTTAAAAAAAATGTGTGTGCATTTAAACTGGGCCAAATAGTAGAGCCAACAAGAAGTATGAACCTGGAGTATTGTATTGAAACTCTTAAGGGTCCAAAGGCGCATAAATTGAATTATTTTATGGGCCTCTTACGATCCACCACTCGCATAGGCCTTAAAAAATGGCCCAAAAATGCATTGCCGCATCCAACCCAACCCAACCCAACTAACAGAGGTTCCAAATTTTTACTTTTAATAAATATAAATACTGGAGAATTATTTTTGTGCTTTTCAACATGACATCCATTGATACAAGTCGATGATGCACCCCTTGAATTCTCCATCCTCTGAAGAACCGGGAATTCAATCACCCAACTGATGAATGCGCTGGTGGATTTTCAAATCGCGTGCGATTGATTGAGGATTTTGACCCAACACATTGTTGATTCAAATTGCTGAAATTGTCTCCTCCCTCACCCGCAGGTAGCAGGCGACGCCCCCGCCCTGCGGAGAGAGAAGACGCCTCTGATCTTCAATCCAGCTGGTACTTCCTCTCTCCGATTCACCTCTATCGGTTCCTGAAATTCGCATTTGAATTGTTGAACTGTTGCCTGATCGTTAATCACACGCTTGTACTTCCAATTGATTTGTGATTTTCGCTGTTGATTAGTAGAAAGGGGCTGTGATAGATCTTGCTGAGGATTTATTTTAGGTATTGGATTTTGCATCCATTGATTTAGATCTGACTACTAGAGTTGGTTCATTTTCGTATTCCTGTGTTGGACTTATGGGGCAGGAAATAGTTAGATGCGATGGTACCTTCAGGTGAATTTCAATCTGAAATGTAATTGAATTTGGAAATTGGGATTTTCTGCTGTCATTCGATGATTTAAGCAGGTAGATTGGCAAAGTTTGTGTTTATTGAGGGTGGTATGGAAACCCCCAGTTGGCCTGGTGATGTAGGTAGGCTAAGGTCTTAGGAGTATGTTCAGGTCTCAGGTTTCAATTCTTGTGTTGGGCCAGTTCATATAGAGCTTTGCTCTGGCTTCAATTGTGGCCTCTTTGTTAGTGGACGGTGGAGTTGGTCCCCCGATTAGTCGGTCCTTGGCCGGATATCAAGTCATTAAAAAATTGAGGATGACATGGCTAGGGAATTTTTGTCTGTTGCGTGAGTATATAACATAAATTAGAGCATTCACTGTACTGAGAAATGGGCGTTATTTTGTTGAGAAGCTCTATTTTGATACCTATTGCTTTTAAATTTGAAATGTGCACTTACAGCTTGTAGTGCCCTGATTAGAATTGAATAGTTTTAGATGTGAAAATAAGAAGAAAATATATGCTTTGGTTCAATAACATGGACAGGTAACTCCTTCTTGGCTGTTTTCAGCTAGTTTTGTTTTCTGCAGTGAATATTCCATTCATTTCTTCATTGGCCAAAAGTTATTCAATTAACAGAAATGGTTCCTTATAAAAAAAATTACTATAATTATTTCAAAATTAAAATCAAGGTTGAAAATATATACTACTCGTTTTTTTATTTCTTAAGCTTGATTTCTGTCCTGGATTTCTTTAGGACTCACCGGATGCATTCATCTGATATATCTTACTTGAATGATGGAAATTGTGATTGAACATTTTCCAGTAGATAAATTCCATGATCACCCCATTTCAATTTGCATTCTTTAATTGAATTATATGTTCAGCAATCCACAAAATTGTATCACAGTAGACTTGGTACTTTCGACTTGATATTCTGCTGTCAATCTTACATTCTTCTGCCTATATATTCTATTTTAGACTTTTAGTAAATCGATAGTGTCAAGCGTTCTGATCTCTCTTATTTTGAATTGTTTGTGAAGGGCTGTATTTAGTTGAAACCGGAGGGCCTTCTTCATGCATGCACTATATGCATAGTTTGTGAGAGTATAGAGACTAGATGACTATGAGTTCACCAAATCAGCAGAACGAAGTCAATGGCTTCGTTGAGCAGCCCAATAGTTCGTTCAAGCTTTCTGGTGGAGCCTTAGCCTGTATGGTGAATTCAGAGATTGGTGCTGTTTTGGCTGTGATGAGGAGAAATGTGAGATGGGGAGTGCATTATGGCTCTGATGATGAGCAGATAGAGCATTCTCTCATAATATCCTTCAAGGAACTTCGGAAGAAGATCTTTTCATGGCAAAACCATTGGCACACCATTGATCCTGTTTTGTACCTCCAGCCATTTTTGGATGTCATTAAATCTGATGAAACTGGTGCACCAATCACTGGTGTTGCTCTGTCATCTGTTTATAAAATCTTAAATCTACAAATTATAGATTTAAAAACTGTGAATGTGGATAATGCTTTAAACCTAATTGTTGATGCTGTGACAAGCTGCCGTTTCGAGGTGACTGATCCTGCATCTGAAGAAGTTGTACTGATGAAGATTCTGCAAGTTCTTCTGGCTTGCATGAAAAGTAAAGCATCTGTTAACTTGAACAATCATCATGTGTGTAGCATAGTGAATACTTGCTTCCGAATAGTTCATCAAGCAAGCTCAAAAAGTGAACTGCTGCAAAGAATATCTCGCCACACGATGCATGAACTTGTCAGGTGTATATTTTCACATCTCCCTGAATTGGACGGTAAAGAACATGAATCGGCTTATCAAAAGGGGTCCTCTTCTAATACAGAGGTAATGTTAGAGTTATAATTTATGTGGGTTCACCAACTTTAGATTGCAACATGCTTTTACCTCCATAATGTTGGTACCAAAATAGCCTCTCATTTACTTTAAAAACTAATACAAATCACCGATAAACAAGAGATATCCTGGAATCTGGATGAAGTGTAATGGGAGAAATACTCTTCTTTATTCTGTTTTTAGTATATATTATTATTATTTTAGGGGATTTAGTTTGTTTATATTTACTCATAAATGATGGAGGAACACAACCTCTCAAAGATAGTCTAACTTCAAGGTCGGATTGATCAGTGATTTAACACAAATATGTTTTTTAAATTAATTAGTTATCACAGCAAGAACTATTTTCTATTGTTGTATGTTCTCTGTTGCAAAATTTTTAGCTTCAAGAATGGTTGAAGCTCATATAAATTATGCTGAGTTATTTATATCTGAAGCATCTATGCGCATTGCAGAGTGATGGAGACGCAGCACAAAGTCACACTGTTGAGGGTCAGCCAAATACTGATGGCTCTGCTGAATCTGAAGTTAAAAATATTGAGAATGCTCATGGCAGCACTGATTCTTTAATGATGGATCCTTATGGTATCCCATCCATGGTGGAAATATTTCATTTCTTGTGTTCTCTTCTAAATGTGATGGAGAACATAGAATTTGGTCCTAGATCTAACCCAATAGCATATCATGAAGATGTTCCTTTATTTGCTCTGGGTCTGATTAATTCCGCAATTGAATTAGGTGGTGCTTCTTTTGGAAATCATCCTAAATTATTGGCTCTGATACAGGAAGAACTGTTCTACAATCTGATGCAGTTTGGTTTATCAATGAGTCCACTGATTCTCTCGACAGTTTGTAGCATAGTTCTCAATCTTTATCACCATCTCCGCACTAAACTAAAACTACAGCTTGAAATTTTCATTACCAACGTGTTGTTGAGGATTGCACAAAGTAAGCATGGAGCTTCATACCAACAGCAGGAAGTTGCTATGGAAGCTCTTATTGATTTCTGCAGGCAGCCTATGTTTGTTACTGAGTTGTATGCCAATTATGATTGTGACATATCCTGCAGCAATGTCTTTGAAGGCCTTGCTAATCTGTTATCAAGGAGCGCTTTTCCAGTGAACAGTCCTTTATCTGCCATGAATACCCTTGCTCTGGATGGTCTGATAGCTTTGGTTCAGGGTATGGCTGAAAGAATAGAACATGATTCATCGAGTTCAGGAGAAGCCACCTCAGAACTAGAGGAGTATAGTTCATTTTGGACTCGCAGATGTGATGACTATGGTGAGCCTCTTCAATGGGTTCCATATGTTCATAATATGAAGAACATCAAGAGGAAGTTGATGATTGGTGTTGATCACTTCAACAGGGATCCCAAGAAGGGCCTGGAATTTCTTCAAGGATCGAAATTGTTGCCTGAAAAACTGGACCCCCGAAGTGTGGCCTTGTTTTTTAGGTTTACAATGGGATTAGATAAAAGTCTTATTGGTGATTTCCTAGGAAGCCATGATGAATTTTGTATTCGGGTTCTTCATGAATTTGCTAGGACATTTGATTTCCGGGACATGAGTTTGGACACTGCATTGCGCATATTCTTGGAAACTTTCAGACTGCCTGGAGAGTCCCAGAAGATACAGAGAGTGCTTGAAGCATTTTCTGAGAGCTATTATGAACAATCATCAGATATTTTGGTCAATAAGGATGCTGCTCTGCTGCTGTCATATTCCTTAATAATGCTCAACACAGATCAACACAACACGCAGGTCAAGAAAAAGATGAGTGAGGAAGACTTTATTCGTAACAATCGAAAAATCAATGGTGGAAATGATCTTCCACGAGATCTCTTGTCTGAGCTTTATTACTCCATCTGCGAAAATGAAATTCGCATGGTTCCTGATAAAGGAGGCCCTACTTCAGTTTTGACACGAAGCCACTGGATTGGTCTAACACACAAAGCAAAACATGCATCTCCATATATTGTATCTTATTGTGGAACTCGCCTTGATTATGACATGTTTGCTATTTTGTCTGGTCCTGCGATTGCTGCTATATCGGTGGTGTTAGATAATGCAGAGCAGGAAGATGTTTTACAGTCGTGCATTGATGGATTTCTGGCCATCGCCAAACTTTCAGCCTCATATAATTTGGGTGAGGTATTGGATGATTTGGTTGTATCTCTTTGCAAATTTACAACCTTGTTAAATCCATCTTTCAATGAGAGATCAATTCTTTATTTTGGGGATGATGTAAAAGCTAAGATGGCAACTGTAGCAGTTTTTACCATTGCAAACCGTTACAGTGACAACATCCGGTCGGGCTGGAGAAACATACTGGACTGCATCTTGAGTTTGCATAAAATAGGTCTTCTTCCTGCACGTCTTGCTAGTGATGCTACTGATGAGTTGGAATCTTCTCCTGATAATGATCACGTGAAAAAATTGGCTACTCAATCATCAGCACCTCAGACACCGACTCCTTCAAGGAAATCATCTGGGATTATGGGCCGATTTAGCCTATTGTTATCTCTTGATGCAGAAGAACCAGCACCCCAACCCTCAGAAGAACAGCTCGCTGCTCGTCAGCGTACTCTGCATACAATACAAAATTGTCGCATTGATAGCATTTTTGCAGAGAGTAAGTTTCTTCAAGCAGAATCTCTGTCACAGCTTGTCCGTGCTCTTGTTGTGGCTGCTGGACGTCCTCTCAAAGGGAATAACTCTCTGGAAGATGAAGACACAGCCGTTTTTTGTTTAGAGTTGCTGATTGCAATCACTCTAAACAATCGGGATAGAATCATGCTTCTATGGCAAAATGTGTACGAGCACATAGCCAACGTTGTTCAGTCAACTGTAATGCCTTGTGCTCTTGTAGAGAAGGCTGTCTTTGGGCTCCTTCGCATATGCCAGCGGTTACTTCCTTACAAGGAAAACCTGACCGATGAGCTTCTCAAGTCTCTACAGCTAGTATTGAAACTTGATGCTCGGGTGGCTGATGCTTATTGCGAGCAAATCACACAGGAAGTCATGCATCTAGTGAAAGCAAATGCAATGCAGATCAGATCTCACATGGGTTGGCGGACAATCATTTCTTTACTGTCAATCACAGCTAGGCATCCGGAAGCTTCTGAAGCAGGTTTCGAGACTCTGTCTTATATCATGTCTGATGGGGCCCACCTCTCGCCTGCAAATTACGTGCTTTGCGTGAATGCTGCAAGACAGTTTGCGGAGTCCCGAGTAGGCAATGTTGATCGGTCTGTCAAGTCCTTGGGCCTGATGTCTGGTTCGGTTGTTTGTTTGGTCACATGGTTTTACAAGACGAAGGAAGCTGCAGGTGAGGAGGCTGCTGCAAAACTGTCTCAGGATATACTAGAAATGTGGATGAGGCTTCTACAGGGACTGAGAAAAGTATGCGTAGATCAGAGGGAAGAGGTGAGAAATCATGCTATCATGTTATTACAAAGATGCTTAACTGGAGTGGAGGGTATCCATATCCCGACTGATTTGTGGCTGCAATGCTTCGATCTAGTGATCTTGACGTTGCTGGATGAACTACCGGAAATGGCTCAGCAGCAATCTCCAAAGGACTATCGAAGCATGGAAGGATCAATGTTACTTGCCCTCAAACTCATGTCCAAGGCATTTCTGCAGCCCCTGCACGAACTCTCTCACTCGACTTCATTCTGCCAACTTTGGATAAAGATCCTTGATTGTATGGAAAAATACATGAAGATAAGATTCAGAGGGAAACGGAGTGAAAAGATCCATGAATTAGTTCCGGAGCTTCTCAAGAACACCCTACTGGTGATGAAGACGAGTGGAGTTCTTGTACCGAGTGATCCTGTTGGAGGAGACAGCTTTTGGCAGCTAACTTGGTTGCACGTTAATAAGATAGCCCCATCTCTGCAGTTGGAAGTTTTTCCCAGCGAAGAGATGGAGAAGTTGAACGAAAATCATGCGAAAGCTAGCTGTAGCCCTCGATACGATGAAAGTGTACTTGTTACACAAAATGAAACTGCAGCTTGAGGTATTTATTCAACTGATGTGTTTGTGCACCCTGGGATTTCAGTGAAGAGATGGATTCGATTGCCTAGGTTTGTACTGCGTCTTATACACGTATCCATTAAACTGATGATGAGTATTAGGGCATTAATTACTTGAGCCTGCCTGTGTTTTGGGAAATGAAACAGGAGTGATACATATACATTTTTTGCAGCATTATTGTATTCTTAGAGCATACTACTTACTCTCCCATTTTGTATAATAACTTACTAGACCTTAAATATATAAAACCATTACTTTGGACTTGATTGACTCAAATAAGATAGGTGGTTGAGAGATTTTCTTAAGGATTTGTTAGTTGTTAGTTTTTTTCTGTGTTTAATGCAAAGTTGTTTGTAGGCGGTTAATAGCAATTTCCACGTGTGGATGTATTTAGAATTGAACCTAAGTTTTGGCACGAAAACTTGGGCAAGGCACACACACGTATAACGAAGCTCTTGATTCTCACGAGAAGAAACCACTAAGTATCACCAAGACACCAACAAATAAATAGCCCTAATCAACATGTTACTGAACTGCACCCAAAAGAAATCGAAGAGACTGGTAAACGGTAGTAATACTGAGGAACTTCATGAGTAATCAAAATCAGAAAACCCACCACCAACTACTCTACTCACTGGACCAATACGTTGCCGTTTTCATCCAGTATTGATTTCTTCAACGGGATTGTTAATTCATATTCTTTTCTTATTAAAAAAAAACACGGAATTCGGAAAATTTCCCGGTTAAACCACGTGAAGAAACCAACAAATAGATGACCCTAATCAACGCGGTACTACTCTCAAAATTTGATGGAGAACCAGTTGATCGTCTTCTTTCCGTGATTCCCCAGAATTTGTAGTAAAAAGTTAGGCTTTCCTGTGGATGAGATGAGATGGCCGGTAGTGTCCACCACTCCCTCTTCCTTGGCTCGCCATTGCCGGGCCTTGATAAGGTCATGCGCTCGACATTCAGTTCTCGTGGAGGGGCAGAAGCTCCACGCCGCCGCCATCACAACCGGCCTCCTCGTCCTCCCGCAACTCTTTGTCGGCAACGTCATTACGCACATGTACGCTGCCTGTGGAGATGTAATATCTGCACACAAACTGTTCGACGAAATCCCCCACTCGTATAAAGATACGGTAGATTGGACCACGCTCATGGACTGTTACAGCCGTGGCGGATCAGCCCTCGATGCTGTTAAATTATTCGTTGTCATGCGTGAACAGGGTGTTTTCATCGACGACATCACGATGGTTTCCTTGTTCAGTACTTGCGCCAAGGTGGGAAACAGTGCGTTTGGAGCTCAAGGGCATGGTTGTATGATCAAGATGGGTTTGGGTTTTTTCATTAAAGCTCGGAATGCGGCTATGGATATGTATGTGAAGAGTGGGCTAATAGACAATGCTAAGAAGATGTTTGATGAAATGACTGAGAGAAATGTCGTTTCTTGGACCGTGCTGTTATGGGGTGTAGCCAAAATGGAAGGACTCGAGAAGGGGAAGAACTTGTTCGACAAAATGCCTGAGAGAAATGAGATCGCTTGGACTATAATAATCGCAAAGCATGTTGAGAATGGGCTTGTTAGGGAGGCCTTTACTCTTCTTACCGAAATGATGTTCACTTTCGGATTATTCTTGAATTCCACTTCCCTTTGCACGTTGTTATCGGCTTCCACGCAGTCGGGGGACATTGTGATGGGTCAATGGGTACATTCATTTGCTCTCAAAGCAAATATAGATGTATCAACCGATGTTAAATTGGGTACAACTTTGCTCGATATGTATGCAAAATGTGGTCGAATCAATGCTGCTCTTCGAGTATTCAAGTGTATGCATACAAGGAACGCAATCACATGGAATGCTATGCTTGGTGGATTAGCTATGCATGGAAAAGGCTCTATGGCTTTAGACATGTTCAATGAGATGTTAGAAGAGGTCAAACCCAATGCTATAACATTCACAGCTTTATTAAGTGCTTGCAGCCACTCTGGGCTCGTTGACGAGGGTCGTAAACTGTTCTACAGCCTTGAAAACACATTTGGTATAAATCCTTCGATGGAGAACTACGCTTGTATGGTGGATCTTTTGGGTCGATCTGGATACATAGACGAAGCAGAGTCTGTCATACGGAGCATGCCAATGAGACCAAATGAGGTCATCTTAGGGTCTTTGTTAGGAGCCTGCAGAGTTTACAGAAGGCCCGAGGTAGGTGCCCGCCTTAGAAGAGATCTGATTCAAATGTATCCTGCTAACACGGATCATCACGTCTTGCTCTCAAACATATATGCTTTGTCTGGGAAATCAGACGAAGCTGATTCTCTCCGGAAGGATCTGAAAGATAGAGGAATCCGGAAAGTTCCTGGAGTAAGTACAATGTACATCAAGGGCCAGATTCACCAGCTATGCGCTGGTGATAAGTCACATCCGCAGATCAATGATATATACTTGATGTTGGATGAGATGATAGGGACGTTGAAGCGGGCCGGTTATGTACCTGACACTACTTCTCAGATCTTATCGGGCGATGATATGAACGAGGAAAAGGAGCGAGCTTTGGTGTGTCATAGTGAGAAACTGGCTGTGTGTTTTGGTCTGATTAGCACCAAAGCTGGTACACCTCTTTACATTTTTAAGAATCTGCGAATATGCCAAGATTGTCATTCTGCAATGAAGATTGCTTCGAATGTGTATGATAGGGAAATAACTATTAGAGATCGTAATCGTTTTCACTTGTTCAAGAATGGTTTGTGTTCGTGTGGCGATCACTGGTAACAAAGATCACCCGAATTTTGATACATGTGAATTAATTATAAATTTATTATATTCCCCTTGACTTTCATTCTTTTGTTAACGTATCTTTTTCAATTTTGTATATTAAAAATCACAAGGTCGGAACGTAAAATAGACGGGATTATAAGTTAGGATACTGTCCCAAAAATTAAAAAAAAAAGGAAACGTGTGTGTACAATATTTAAATCAGTAATATAACTTTTTGTTTTTCAAATGGGGATGTAGCTCAAATGGTAGAGCGCTCGCTTTGCATGCGAGAGGCACGGGGTTCGATCCCCCGCATCTCCAAAATAGTTTTTTTTTTTCCTGCTCTCTCAGTCAAAATGGATATGTCTTAGCTTGAGAAAGTTTAAGAAAATAAAATTAAGAATCATGAAAAATAATTAAACAACGAGACTTGGGTCATCTATACATCCGTTTTCTGCGAAAACAACATTAAATAGTCTTTGGTTGATTAATCAGCATGGATAAAGTAACTAGGCAACAGCAACACAACTAACTTCATGTACAAAATTGCATGTTCTTTTTCTTTCCACCTTTGTACAAAATTGCTCAGCAATAAACATCAACGACTCGTTTATCTCAACTACTCCCCAGCTCATGCTAAAGCCTTTGGTGTTTCCCTCTTGAATTCGCTATAGTCTGCAATCAAGCTCACATTAACTTTGTCTTTCATATTCTCCACCAGCTTCTTTAGAACCTGTATATAGAATACAGAGCAAACAAGTTGCTTCAAAGACACGGAAGATGCAAAAAACCAAAGAAAAGAAAACGAGAAAAAAAAGGCAGAGAGGTGTCTGACCGACTCTGCCACATCTCTTCGAATATCTTCAGGAATCAATGCCAGCATAGGTGGGAGGATGAAGCTTATGCTCATCTGTAGTTGACCTTTCAGGCGGCTTCTTGCTCCTCCTCTATCCGGGTAGAGAGCCCCTTTTACGCTAAGGGAAAATTGAGATGGCTTCAGCATCTCGTCTAACCCATGGAGCTCCCATCTAATCTGCACCACACAACGGCTTAAAGAAGTTAGGGGCAAAGTAGTAACGGTAGGGAATTGGTTTTTTTATGTATACTTTTCTAATCAAAATTTTTTATTTTTTTTTATGTTTACTTACGATATCAAGCTCAAGAACTTTAGAGATATCACGAGGAACTCCAGGTGGGTATTCCATCCCACTAGACTTACATCTTAGCCTCACATCTATCACTGGTGACACCGTTAGAAAGAGGAACTCTATTGGTAGCATGTGAACTCTCCACTCTTCCTGCACTCAATTATTACAAAATCAAAACACTTGCATTCTTATAGTATTGTTGTTACTTGTTAATCTTGGATGAGCTTTTTGGTGAAGCTGTGTTACCTTTTCATACATCTATAATAGCACAACAGAAAATGTCGACTGCTAGACTCACTAAACCGAGATCTTGAGTCTCGTTTAACTAAAATACAAAATCTATTGAGGCCACATACGAAGAAACTGAAGGCTCATGATAAACATGTAAAAAAACGTGCTTACGTAGTCTAACACAAGCAGTAAAGAAATAATACATTATGTCTTCTAAGCATGCATATACAGCCTTTGTAAAGGCTTGGGTGGATAAGCAGCAGCAGCACCACACTTATGAAGCGGCAGTTATGAACCTAGGAACCAGAGATGCTTCACTAAAACTTGATGTTCTATTTACTGGATGCTTCAAACAATTGCCCGATTTAAAAAAACATATATTGCCCAATTTAACTCACTGTGGCCCCATTGTCCTTGCACACTTATCGAGTTAAACTTCTATTCTGTTGCAAAGCTATTGATTTGGGCATCACAAATCAGATTTTAAGGGCAGTTTTCCCAGTAAAAATAGTCAGGGCTGCGTTTTCCCTCAATTTCCTGCTTAACATCCCATTCAATGTGATCCCAGCTCCCAAGTGAAAGTGAAGATATAGTGATTAATTGCATTATGTAACTGCATCGAAACTGATTTCTTAAAGTTAAATTCTATATTTCCATCGATTTCCCCCCATTTTTAATCCAAGATATGAAGAAAGTCAATATAAGGAAGCCAATTTCCCACAAAAGGAATGGAAAGAAAAACGAAGAAGCTAAGAATTGAGAAAGATGACCTCATTGATTTGCTGGCTCCTGCGTTTATCTGGAAAGATTGCTTTAAAAACCCTGGGTTTTTCTTCCAAATACTGATCAAACGAAGCCTGTCCATTGCAAAAATTCTAACAATTAATCAAACCTAGAACAGAAAACCTCTCTCTATCTCTCTCTCTCTCACACACACACAGAGCACACACAAAATGCATGAGCTGGATTCACAGAAGAAATTAGAGTGTGGTTACCCCGGGAATTTCATAGAGAGGGATATCGGTGGAAATTCTGGAAGAGTATGTGGGATTCACCATTTGAGCTTCTACCTTCAACTTTTTCTCCATCCTCATAACATTGCATTGCCACTTTAGGCTTAGATTAAGCGGTTGGTATCTCTTGAAACGCGATGAACCGCCGGGAATCAGGGCGTTCCGACACGACGGCGGCGGCGCGACCTCGGTCATTCTGAGGTGGTGAAGAAGGAAAAATTTGACATGGATTAGAAGTGGAGAGGGAGAGCCATATCATATCTTATGAGTTTCAATCACATGAGGTGGTTGCTTATTAATGCCTCAGCTCTCACCCGCGGGACCTACACTTCCCATTTTAAGGATTATCATTATCATTAAATCTAAAAATCTTCCAATTATAGCACCCACGCGTATAAGTTTCTACAATAATTTGTGATTAATTTTTTTGGTGCAAAACTCTGCAATTCTAATTCTTTATTGTAACCGACCACACCATCATTCCTCAACTAATTCGTTGTACTTATATACGATGTTCAATCTCCTTCAATTTGTTTTACAAATAGTTTCACCTCCACAAATTAAATATTATAGACTTCTATAACATAATGATTCAACCAAATATGATTAATATCTTCATAAACCGTCACTCCAAAAATAACCGATCGAAACCGTTCAAAATTATATAACCACTTTTATTATAAAAAAAAACGTGATTAAAAGTTATAAAGCCAACGGAACCTCCCAAAATAGTCCTTTATCTTTCTTTTTGTAATATTGGTCCTTTATATTTCAAGAAGTGTTAGTTGGTAGTTAGCATGTTTAGAGGTTAGTTTGTTGAGTTAGTTGGTAGCTTATTTGACCTATAAATAAAGGTCTTGTATCTTTTAATTGGGATATGAAAAAGATAATAAACTAGTTCTTAAAGCAAATTCTTGCTTTGTGAATTGATTCGATAGCTTGCTAGCCCGAGCTAGAGCTTCGAATCGGGTTTCGTTGCTTGCCAACCTGAGTTGGGGCATCGAAATTACGAGGGATTGAGGGGTTCGTTGCTTGCCAACCTGAGTTGGGGCATCGAATTCATCGAGCCTAATTCGCGGTTCTCATCAGAACCGCATAACAAGAAAATTTAAATTTAGTCACAAAATTTTAAAATTTTAAAATCTCTTCCCCCTTTTTTTTTTCTTTTTTTTCTTTTTTCCCTCTCCGTTGGACTCGTGGGTTTTATTTATTTAATTTTTCAATCAGCAAAATAGAAAGAAAAAGGGTAAAATACGCAACGCCCACTCCACTTACGGTTGCTTGTGAAAAAAATGTCCATTTTCTGTTTACATTTTCAATCTTGTTTATTATTTTGGCCAAAATACACCGTTGTTCCATTTAACTTGACAGGTTGCATCAGAAAAATAAAAGGGGATGTTGACATTTTTTTTCTTTCCACTTTATATCATCTTCATCACGATTTCCTCTTCACCCTTGGACAAAACAACAAATTCGAAGTGCTCACTTTTTTTAAATGTGATGATATTTTAGGGTGAAAAATAAATACCACCACAAATAATTAAATATCATAGAATAGAGGAACATTTGGAGAATTAGAAACCTGTTTGTCACTAAATAATGATTTAACATATAAGACAGAGGCAAGAGATATTATATGATAGTAGCGGGAAACATACAGTCGCTCAGTTTTCACAAATAAATTATTAATCAGAGATTGCATCCTTTTCATAGTAGCATTGTTGAACCAATAAGTTGTCTTACATATCCTAAGCTGAATATGGTATTCTTACAGCCATCCTCTGAAGCAGCCATGGCCGTTGTGGATCTGGATCAATAAAACTAGGTGCCAGAAACTGCTCCGCTTCTTCATCTACGAGTTCTCTGGCCCACGTCACACGCTTTGAGGGGCAACTACCTGGTCCAAAGCACCTGCAAAGATTGCATTTTTATGATTCCATTGCCTATCCTACTATCACAGAAGCTCTTACGAGCGTTGTAACTTACTTGTACTCGTAAAAGCAGGCACTTCTTTCATTCTCAGTCTTTCCCCAGTTATTCCAACCAGCTTGCTTAACACAGCTATCCATGAATGTGTACGCGTAGACCACCCTTCCAAAAGGTCCCCATGGTCGTCCCAGATATGTGTATTGTGTCTCCCCGTTAGCAGTAATCACACATCTGCATCAACACATATACAGAGTTTTCAATCATAACATATTAAAGGGGATGGGGTCAGTCCATATAATAGTAATGTCCTAATTCATTGGCTATGCTAGACATTCTCATAATCTATCGCCTTAGAAAAAAGACGAGCTTTTCGTAACAAAAATCAGCAACTCTATTTTAGCAGAGTGACTTGACCTGGTACTTGAACAAATATGACTTTTTTCCTACATATTGTTTCAGCAAAGCATCCTAACAAAAACATTGGCCAAAATCGAATAATCCCTTATCCATTATTATAGCATTCAAATCTCAACTATTCGTTGAGATATTGGAATGGATAAGAATTCTTACAAAGATCAGTAGATCACTTGTACTATCACAATGAAGGCACAAAGACAGGTTAGCAGAAGCTTCTTCGTCCTAGTAAGATGCTTGTACGTTACGCTTATTTTACCCGTACATTTTGACAACCATGCATTAACGTCTGCATAACTGGAGTTCGATGCGAGAGAAACAAGAACAATATAGTTTCCTACTCGGAAATTTTACTTAAACGTGAAGGCAATTAGAAAAGTTAAGTGGTTACAAACCTCAAGAACACATATCCTGTTGTTTCTTGGGAAGATTTTCTGCTTTGAGCTGTAATATATCCAGAAGATTTGCAGTGGATATGGCAATGCTCCAAAAGAGCAGTGCTATTACCAAAAATGAAGTCTACACTTCCTTCAACGTAACAATCCCTCAAATACTGCTTCCCGTAGTGCAAGTACAATGTATCCTGCATATACACCAGGGGAGGACAAACTACATCTTAGGAAAATCATTAGAATCTCTTGTTACCTATATATTCTGCCAATTTTGACAGAAACAAATCAATATAACGTATCTAGATTTAAAAATATTTTGCATATTACTACTAGGCCTATTTCGAAGGGTTGAAATCATATCTGCGAAAGGCCAATGTCAAAATTAAGAAGTAACTAAAAGGAAGACAAGTGTATTCTTTTGGGTTTAAACTTAAGAGTCCATTCAATCTCCTCAGCATATTTGTTCATAAATTGCAATACATCAGTCAGAAAATATTCAAATTCAGATCATTATTAGTCTCCACAAGTAAAGAATTCAAACAATTTGTAATCTTTAAATGTTGCTCATGTGTAATATATTTCTCTTTCTCTCTCCTCATTCTTGGCAATCATACAGCTTGAGAGAGAGAGATGAAGTGTATATACCTGCCAACCAAGAAATCTGCAATTGTAGAATGCACAACGATCAGCTGTCACTCTAATTGCTACAGCTTGGCCCGACCCCTGGATATAATTAAAAAACACAGGCAACATACATTAGAAATTTCAGGGATTTCAAACTAAATTGACGACATACAAGAATGTGACAATAAACATCGAATTAATTGATTTTACCACAAATCATCAGTAAATATGACTAAAAGCTCCTGTAAAAGAGGATTTATTTCACCTGTGGAGCAGAATTTTCGAAGGTGATGTTCTCAGCAATAAAATCCTCGCCCTCAACAATCGTACTCCCGCACCCAAAAGTACCCGTTCCAATCACACGCGCCGCCTGGTGGTGGTCGATGTGGGTAGCGGTGTTGTGCCATGTCAGCACCGTGCCTTCAGGGCAGATTCCGGCGAGTGTGATGAAATTCTTCGTCTTGGCCACGTACAGTGGCTGTCGGTAGACGCCGGGCGACACTCGAATCACTGTCCGACACGTGTTGCCGAGGGGCACGGCGTCGATTGCTTCCTGCACAGTCCGGTAATTGGCGGCGCCGTCTTGCGCCACCGTGATTATTCTGGAGCCCATAGCGATGTTCCAGCTGGCTAATGTTGGTTTCGATTTTTACGATGAGAAATTCGACACGACGGTTTTATAGAGAAAAACTTTCAAAGAGAGTGGAGCAGAGAATCTGGGAAAGCGAGAAATGTCTTTGTCCGATGTTGAAGATAATGAACGGAAAATGTAATCAGATTATCAGAATCTATTTACTCATTTTTGCGTTTCTACTTTAAACCCTTCCTTCATTAACATTTAGCGCTCTTGTTTTAATTTTTTTTTAAATGAAAATTCTTATCGCTCTAGTTATTGGAGCACTTAAATTATAAATTGGGTAAATAAATAAAGTTCATAATTTTATAGTGTCTTTAACGGAATTCTGTCATCATTATTGGGAAAAAATACAAAAAAGGTTTATAAAGACGATGAATTCAAAATACTGAAAGACAGAAAATGTACGCAGCGAACAAATCTGATAGTGGTAATCTGAATTTTGACAAAAGAAAATATTATTTGTAATAAATAATCAACTTTTTAATTAATTTGGGTAATAAAGAATGGAACAAAAAAAAGGTTTTTAAAGACGATGAACTCAAAATACTGAAACACAGAAAATGTACGCAACGAACAAATCTGATAGTGGTAATCTGAGTTTGATAAAAGAAAATATTGGAGTATTTGTTATAAATAATCAACTTTTTAATTAATTTGGGTAATAAAGAATAGAAAAGGAGGAATCTTTTCCAAAATCTTATAAATGTGGGAGTGTTAGAGTCACTTAGAATATGACAATTATTTCCACAATTCTCAAGTATACCTTTTTGAATATATATATTTTTTTATCCGTAAATGTTAGTTGTTAGTGGTTAGAAGTTGGTTCGTCAAGTCTCCTTACAATTCCAAATTCTTCAAGCCTCCTTATACCTTCCACTCCAAATTCATTTCAAAACAGAATCGAACTCAAATCTCCCACTAAAGTGGAAACCCGATGGCCAAGTGGCCTCTTTACACGAGCAGCTCTTTGCCTTTCTGCTTCAAATCCAGGCCTCCCACTTTTTGAATATTAATTAGAGTAACTTGTGCTTGGGAGTTGCCGGCGGCGGGGTTAGGGAGCACGCGCAGATGTGAAGGAACAGGAAAGAGAGAGGGACCGTGAAAGAAGAGAGGATCAGGAGAGAGATGAAAAGTAGTTGGGAGGAAAATTAGGATTATTTCGTGGATTCATAATTAATTTGGAATTTGTATTATAATTTTTTTATTAATTTATAATTTGTATCCTTTCCGTCCCAGAAAGTTATGCACACTTTTTTTTTTGTCCAATAAATTCTGCACACCCCTAAAAAGAAAATATAACACAATATTAATACTTCACAATATTATTTAAATTTAAAAATATCACTCTTATTTTACACTACTTAATTCCTTCTCTCCATCACGTCACATATAATATATTATTATTATATTATCTTTCATCTCTCTCTATCACATCACATCACATGTACTATATTATAATTATACAATATTTTTTAATATTTATACCCAAAAGTGTAGAGACACTTAGGCCGGGACGGAGGGAGTATCAATTTATTACATGTTCAATTTTTATATTCGATTGCAACTTATATTACACAAAATTCATATCGCATAATATAAATTATAATTAGATAAAAAAAATTGCACAAGTTGTAAATTGATTTAAAATATATGGTAAAACGTTATTTTTGGGTGTGTATATTAATTTAATGGCTGGTGAATTCATCTGGTGGTGTGTACTAACTAAAAATGGGGGTATGAATAATTTGGGCTTTTTGGTATATATTCAATCTGTCTCCCTTTATGTTTGGGGATATCATAAATTTTGATGAATATAATATTTTATATAAAATTATTGATTGAAAGTGTTAAATAAGTAAAAAAGTGAAGATATAAAGTGTAAAAATTGAGTATAAATTGGCATAATTTTATGTAAAAATAGAGATAATTGTTAAGAAATGTAGAATTACAATTTTTTTCAAAAATAAAACGTAAAAATTTAAAGGTGGCGGACAGAGTATATACTATATAATAAGATTTTGTGTATTGTTTGTTTCACATGATTGATCTTGATAGATTATCTCAACTAATTCACTGCATCCTATATTTTCTACCCCAACACATCCCAACTTTTTTATTTATCAGGACTAATTAATCAAATCTTGTAAAGCAAATGAGTTCTAAAGATATGTTTGTTTTGTTGGATTAGAAGAGCTATATACTTTTTATCCCATTTATTCTATGTTTGGTTCATTTGATACTGATATATGGTGAATTGTAAAGTTTGGTAAATAAAACTTTCTTTATCAAATAAATGAGAGAGAATTAATCTATGGAAAGGGGTGGAACGAGTTATTCCATGAAAAAAGAATAATTATTTGTACATTCCGTAGATGAGAGCAAACGCTCTTTAACTGTATTAAGCCCATTATATGGAAAAGCCCATGCCTGTATTATTTTGGGGGCCCAGGTTATATGCACTCACTTTTTTATTGAGAACACCCACGTGATGAAAACACCCACCAATTATTGAGTACACCCCCCAATAACTCCCTAAAATACCCTTTATTATTCAATTTCTGAAAAATTATAAACCGTTTTTACGAAAATATGTCATTTTTCTTCGGAAATTATTTTCGAAAATTAGGCTATTTTTCGCAACACAAAAAAAAAAAAATCGAAAGTTGATCACATTTTTATAAAACCTGACTCGAAAAATTTATAAAACTCAAACAACAAAAAAAATATTTATCGTCGTATTTACGTTCATTAGCATCGAAAACAACTAAACAACAACAAAAATAATATAACAAATAATAAATAACACACAAACATAATACAAATAAGGTGATAAGGATATTTTTGTCATTATACATATATTTAACTTTTAAATTATCTCAGGTGTGTGGTCTCAATAAAAAAGTGTGTGCATATAACCTGGGCCTATTTTGGGTAGTGTATATTAAGCCCATTATGTTCCAAAGCCCATAATTTACCTGCCGATACTTATTCCAATCCAATCACGTGTAAGTTTCTGAACCGGACCCTAAAAAAGGCCCAACACACCAGGGCGACGACATAACGACACGTGTCCCATGGTAATTATCTCTGGGATCTGAGGGCATTTAAACAATCATCAAGAAATTCAAGAATATAGACTGAGCGACGAGCGATTCATTTCACACCAAATCACAGCCTAATCAAAGCAATCAACCAACCAACAATGTCGTACTTTCCCAAAGGCCACCACGACACCGAGGATGAGGTCGACGACTTTGACGAGTACGATTCCACCCCTTACGGTGGCGGATACGACATCACTTTGACCTACGGTCGCCCCCTCCCCCCTTCTGAAGAAACCTGTTACCCCAACACCTCCTCTGCTTCCGACGAATTCGACTACGATCGCCCTCAGTATTCTTCCTACGCTGAGCCCTCTGCCTACGGCGATGATGCTCTGGAGAATGAGTACAAGAGCTACGCCCGACCCAAGCCCCGACCCGCTCGACCGCAATCCGGGGGTGGTTATGGCTATGATGGGCCCAAGCCAGGAATGAATCGCCCCGGCGGTGAGTACGGTGGAGGTGAGAGCGAATACGGATCGGGTGGTGGTAGGACTGAATATGGGAGGCCGGAGCCCGAATCTGAATACGGGTCCGGATATGGCAGGAAACCGCAGTATGAGGAACAAGGATCAGAGTATGGATCCGGATATGGGCGAAAACCAGAGTATGAGAATCCAGGATCCGGCTATGGAAGAAGACCTGAGCCCGAGTCAGAGTATGGATCGGGCTATGGGAGGAAGCCCGATTATGAGAGACCCAGCTCTGAGTACGAATCGGGCTACGGAAGAAAGCCTGAATCTGAATATGGTGAGTCCGGCTATGGACGAAGGCCTGAATCCGAAGAATATGGGTCCGGCGGTTATCGGAGGAAGACCGAGTACGGGGAGGAGGAAGAGGAGAGGAAGCCCAGCTATGGGCGTCCCAGTTATGAAACTGGGGGACATGAAAGGCCCAGCTATGGTAGATCCGAGGAGGAGGATTACCGGAAGCCTAGCTATGGGAGATCCGAGGAGGAGGATTACAGGAAGCCTAGCTATGGGAGATCCGAGGAAGAGGATTACAGGAAGCCTAGCTACGAGAGGCGTGATGATGATGATGAGGGCTATGGTCGCAAGAAATATGTAAGTTTCGCTTGTTTTTCCCTTTATTTTAGTTTCGTGATGACATCGAAATCATTTTATCTCAATGCTAAACAGTGAAAATTTGTTAGAACACGTGAAGATATCTTCTGTTAGGCTCTTGATTTTAAAACTTTTGTATAATTTGGGAGGAGAATTGAGGATCAAATGTGTCTTCTGAGGGAAAAAAAACGCGTGTAATGTGGTTGCTTCCAAGATATAGTAAAAAACCAACCATCATAAGTTGTCAAATGGTCATAGTTTAGATGCTTATCCCCGACCCCGTTATTGAGGGCAAAGAGTAACATCAAACAAGTGCAAATTAGGTGAATTCAAATTGCAAGTATTGTTTTAACTTATGTTGGAATTTTTAAAACGGAACTGCAGAATCATGATCTGGTTTAATACGATGCTCCCTTCGATCGGATTGTAACTATTTTTTAGTTAGCCAACATTTTTAGGATCAGTCTTTTCAATCTTTATATCAATGATATGCACTGTTTTTGGCAGGGAGATGACAATGACTCTGATGAAGATGAGGGGAGGAAGAAGCACCACCACCACCACCGCAAGCACTATGATGATTAAACGAAGTGTTTTCTATCTCAGAACAAGTATGATGCCGTTTCCAGGCACTATATGAAGGCTTGGTGTGTTATTTTAATTGGTGTGTTGTTTTCAGTGTTCTATGCATAATGAGCATTAGCCATATATGCTTAAATAAAGAGATAAACTTGTGTTGATTGTTATGCTTTATTATTATGTTCAATATAATCCCACATATGTATATGTTGGGTAACTATTTTATTACTCGTGTTCTTCCTTTTGTTTGATTGTCTGTTATAAATTTTCACATGGTCTTATGGTTATGGTTGTGTATGAAATTCAGTGATAGATGGTATATATTGATCATGTGGATTGTTATTTCAGTTTATTCTTGAATACTATTGCGAAAGATGGTAAAACATCTTTGGTTTTTTCCTGGCATGAATTATTGTTTTCTGCAAATTTGACATCTTTTTCCTTGGACATAGATTATTGAGGTTGCATTTGAATTTGCAAATTTGTTGGTGGTTATTTAAATTGATATGAGTTTGTTGGTGGAATACTTTGATTGGATTCAATTCCTCGTTAAGTTGGATGGATATTGAAATCAACAAGTTCTATATAATTTGTTGGTGCATTTGCAGTTTTCTATTAGAATATATATGTTTCAATTATATTAGGAGATGACTCTTTATTTATTTTGAATTCTTGTATTTTAAATTCCTGAAATGCAATCTTTTGTTTCTTCTTCGACCTCAATAAGTTGCTAAATGTAGTTTCTATTTCTGAACGTAGGATCGGGTTTTCTTTTCCCATAACAAACCATAACCGTTGCCCCCAATTTGCCCAATATTTTCATCTGTGGACATAACTACTAAACAATTTCATGAAAGAAGTCAACCCTTAACAAAATAAATATTTCAGCTGTATGCTCTTAAAATATCCAGCTGTCTTAAAAAATCGAGTATACTTTGATTTTCTCATATTTGTAATTTAATGAAATGAAGAAATTTTGTTAGTTGGAAAACGAGGTGCATTGACTCTTTCGAGGTATAAAAATTAATTCTTCAATTTTCTACACGGTAATGCTGTTAATGCAGTAATAATTCAAGTAATACAAGTCATAGTAAATACAAATGACAGTAAATAATAAAAATAGGGTTCGATTCACATAAATATTACTTCACTAATAATAATAATAATAATAATAATAATAATAATAATAATAATAATAATAATGCTATCTATACAATATATATAGGCCAATATGACCCGGCAATAATAATAATAATGCTACGTAGGTCAATATGACCCAACTGGCAATTACGTCCAACGAGCATACCAACCTCTCTTTCCGTAGAAGGGGAAAAAAACACGCCAATCTCAATCCCTCTCTCATTGCCGAAAATGACGGAAAGCGTCGTCAGTATATTGATTGGAGAAATACTGGCTTAACTTCTTATCAAGAAGCCTAATTATTAATATTTTTTTTATCTGTATTATTAATCATTTGTTAACCACAGATTGGATGTTGTACGGTCGTCCCATCGACTTTTTTATTTTATGAAATGAAATACTTTATCCTATTTTGTTTGTCATTTTTTTCATCCTACGTAATATCACATTTGAGGATTGCTCTATCTCTTAAGAAAGAGGCTTTTCCAAACCCTGCCTTATTATTAAAAGGGGAGTAGTCTATGATGTGCGTTCTATTATTGGCTCCTATTCTGGAGGGGGTGATCGGGGTTAAGCCGCGTGGCGATACCCGCTAAAAACAAAGGACTATTCGTTTCGCTCTTTGGGGTGGGCCTTTCGTACTCAAATCCGAACGGGGAAAGGACAATTATTCAGCGCACTCAAATATAGTGGATCTGGTTCACTATTAATGAAAAGCCAGAGTGGAAATGATCCTTGTTTTTTTTTTTTTTTTTTTTTTTTTGAAAAGGGGAAATGATCCTTGTTAGGGAACCAAGACAAGAATTATTTTTTACTAATAATAATAAAGAGTTAAGGGCCTCAAACGCCTATAAATAGAAGCTTCTTTCAGTCTCTATTTGGCAAAGAAAGACTTTCATTCAGCAAGACTTAACACTCTTATGGATATCGTTGGAAGACTTTTTTCCATTCAATAAAAAATACAAACCGTGGAAAACGAGAAGCTTTTTTTCAATTATTTACATACATTATCATTTAATTGACCATTATTGTAAAATGACAATTATTTTGAAACAATAAAATAAAATCCAAAAAAAAAAAAAAAAACCCCAACAAAATGGGACTCAAGGAGTATACTACAATCTTCATTTTCTAGTAGTTCCATTTCCAAACAAATGGTTAACAAGACTTGTGATGTCATTTACATTTATTGGTGATTTTTAAACCTATTTTCTTTAGAGGAAGCTAGGGTGCTAAGGAATTACAGTAGGGGCTGGTCAGAGTGCTCGATTTGGTGGAGAGACATTTGCAATCTTTATTGGGGGATAATGGTAATGGGATGAGAAAAGATTTTTTTAGGAAACTGGGTAGTGGTAATGACACCTCCTTTTGGCACGATATCTGGGCTTGTGAGGAGAGTTTTAAATCTAAATTTCCGAGACTCTTTAGGCTTAGTTCTCAAAAAAATTGCAAATTCTCGGATATGGGTTCTTGGGGCAGCCTTGGGTGGGTATGGAATTTGCAATGGGTTCGGGAGGTGTCTTCCAGGAATAGGGATCTTTTGGACTTATTACTTGCTATTATTGGAAATTGCAAACCATCATGTGCAGGTACTGATTCCTGGCATTGGAGATTCGCTACAAATGGCATCTACAACACAAGCATCTCCTACAATAACTTCTGGAAGGGGAATCAAGCTGCTGGTCCAACTCCCTCCCAAGTGCAGCCTACCTTTAAGCGGCTATGGACTTCTTGGTCGCCGAGGAAGACGATACCCTGTGCTTGGAGGTTGCTGAAGAACCGTTTGCCGACTATGGACAACCTTGCTAGGAGAGGTGTAGTGATGACATCAACTAGTTGCCCCTTGTGCATGGAATATGACGAGTGCCCGGAGCATCTATTCTTCAAGTGCAAAATCTCTTCTTCCATTTGGGACGCAGTTAAGAGTTGGTTGAGTATCAACATGGTAATGCATATCAACCCCTCCATTCACTTCTTGCAATTTTCTGAGGCGTTAGGGAGAAAGAAACTTAGGAAAATGGCAATTTTATCTGGGTCGGTTCGGTGTGGTCACTATGGAATCTTAGAAATGATGTGTTGTTTAACAATGGGTCGGTTGCTATAGACAAGGTGATCAATATTCTCAAAATTAGATTATGGCATTGGATTTGTTGTAGAGAAATTTCGATGAACTCCCTCAATATTAGTTCATGGTTAGGGGACCCGTGGAGGTGTTTGGAGATTATTGCTTAAGAGTTGTAATATGGGTTGAGTACCCCTTGTACTCAATTAATATATTTATTTGACCGTTCAAAAAAAAAAAAAAAAAAAAGTAAATATCGTGATATATATATCCTGTCAAAAAAAATATCGTCATACATATGCGTATATTGTATAAACAAGCGAAGTTAGTGGCTGATTACAAGGGTGTATCAAATTACAATAATTGCCGATCGGACCAACAGAGGGATATTATTAGTACAGGTAATTATGGCTTAACCGTAGTAAATGGGCAGTAGATATGGTATAGCCGTAATAATAGTAAGAGGTGAGAATTGGGAAGTGAGATTACTCCCTACTAATGACAATCAAACAGCTAATTTAAAAGCGGCCAACTTCAACTTGGCTGTAATGAAAACGAGTATTATAGAATTATTATTATTATTATTGTATTGTAATTTGTACACACTACACAGACCATTTCCTCTTCTCATTCTTCAAATATTCAATAGAATAGTAGGTGGAATACGTCATACATGATACAACAATGATAACATTAATAGCACGCGGCAAATCTAAAAAATAAAAGCCCGAAGCAAGATTTTGCAAGACTCGAAAGAGGAAAGATGAAGTTTGGGAAGGAATTAGCTTCCCAGATGGTGCAAGAATGGCAGGGAGAATACATGGATTACAATAGTCTCAAGAAACTGCTCAAAGATCTCCTGATATTCCGGCAGCACAAATCGGGTCCGGGCCCTGAAGCCCGACCAGGCTCCCTGAAGAGGAGGCTGACTCTTTACCGGGCCTTTAGCGGGCTAACGGGCCGAAACAATCTCAAAGGATCTAGTGAAGATGAAGTCATATTAATAAGCTCAGTGCAGCATCAGGGTTGTGATAATTATTACCAAACAATGTTTCTGAGATCGGCGGAAGAAGGCGGGCAGTATGAGATGGTGTTCTTCAAGAAACTCGATGAAGAATTCAATAAAGTGGTTAAGTTTTACAAGGCAAAGGTTGAAGATGTGAAAATGGAAGCAGAGCAGCTTGGGAGACAGATGGATGCACTTATTGCTTTGAGGATTAGAGTGGATAACCCCAATGTGAATCAGACGGTTCCTATTCGATCATCAAACGGTCTAGATTCTGATCCCGCAACTGTCATTGCATCCGTCAATGAAGGTTAGACATTTTTTTTGAATTTGTTGTCATGAATTTTATGTGGATTTAGAGTTTTTGTTGTTGGTTATGAAGGAGGAAGGCGTATGAATACGATCAACGAAGTGGAGATGAGCAGTGAAGGATCTTCTAGAAACAAGAATCATATTGAAAGCTTCAGGCCTGCTTCTCTGGATGTTTTGAATCATGTGAAAATCAACGTTGAACCGAATACACCCGTTTCTACGTTAAGGAATCTTATCGGGAGTTCAAAATCAGACCTATCCTTTAGCAAGGATGAGCTAAAAAGTGCAGAAGAGAAGTTGAGACGAGCCTTCATCGGATTTTACCAACAGCTTCGACTTCTGAAAAGCTACTGGTAAGAAGATCGATCTTCTTTCTCATCTACATTTGTTCTGTAGGCTGAGATATTGCTGCATTTTGTGGCAGTTTCTTGAACATGCTTGCATTCTCCAAGATAATGAAGAAGTACGACAAGGTAAGTTTGAGTGTTCGATTACACAAATTAAGTCCTGCTGCTGTCTAAAATGGACTGATTTTATTTTTGTTGCAGATAACTTCGAGAAATGCTTCAAAATCCTACTTAGAAATGGTTGACAATTCATATCTCGGCACCTCTGATGAGGTTCGTTATAATAAATGCTATTATATATGTATTTATTTAGGTTTGCAAGATTTGAGATTGAGCATTTTTGTTGTTGAACAGGTGAACAAGCTGATAGAAAGGCTAGAAGCCGCTTTTATTAAGCACTTTTCGAATGGAAACCGTAGAAAAGGGATGAAAGCTTTGAAGCCGGGACATAAAACGGAGAAGCATAGAACTACATTTTTTCTTGGTAATCTAATTACTGCACAAAGGATAATGTGTCATTTTGCAATCCATCTGATCCAGGACCATCTGATATAGGTCTATTTACGGGTTGCACGATAGCACTCGTTATCGCCATTATCGTCTCATTGCATGGCCGGAATCTTCTCAATCACCCGGATCGAGATAAGTACATGGAGAGCATATTTCCACTCTACAGGTACCTTTTCATTTTTCATTGATTTTGTTTTGTTTTTTTTTAAAAAGTATCAATAATTTTTCATGGTTGCAGCTTGTTCGGATTCATCGTCCTTCACATGCTCATGTACGGATCGAACACGTATCTTTGGAGGCGATACAGGGTGAACTACCCCTTCATAATTGGATTCAAAGCAGGGACAGAATTGGGATTCAGAGAAGTGCTCCTTGTTGCTTCAGGCCTTTCAGTACTCTCATTGGCTGCTGTACTTTCGAACCTCGATATGGAGATGGATTCGAAAACAAAACGTTATTCAACACTTACTGAATTGGTTCCATTATCCTTAGTCCTTGTAAGATCATCCTCATTCTTCTTCTTCATTCTCTAAATAAATCCTATTGAACTCTCATGCTTTACATTAACAGGTCGTGCTTTTTATAACCATCTGCCCGTTCAACATAATTTATCGTTCCAGCCGCTTCTTTATCTTGAAATGCGCGTGGCACTGTGTTTGTGCCCCGTTATACAAGGTACTTAGTGATTGTTATAAAAGTATTAGTTGTTCAACTGGAAATGTTACATATTTGGCTATTTCTTTCTTTATAGGTTGATCTTTCTGATTTCTTGCTAGCAGATCAGTTAACAAGCCAGGTTAGAAACAATCCTCGAGAAACTCATAATATTAACTAAAGACAACAATAGTAATCATCATCAATGGCCTGTTGTTATGTTTTCATGTATTCAGGTTCAGTCTTTCAGAAGTGTGCTCTTTTATGTGTTCTACTATGTCTGGGGAGACTTCACAACCCGATCAAACGGGTTTATTTCAGACAGGCCGTACGAAATTTCCTACATTGTCGTTGCCATCATACCCTTCTGGTTTCGCTCCCTTCAAGTAAACCTAAAAATCTTGTGGATTGTTTATTTTGGACTTCTTCTCCCTAACATTATTCTGCATAATTCAGTGTCTTCGTCGCTTATTTGAGGAGAAAGATGCTAGTCAAGGCCTAAATTTCCTAAAATATTTCTCGACTATTGTGGCACTTGTGATGAGGACACTGTATAGTCAGAATAAAGGAAATGCTTTTTGGAAAATCATGGCTGCGTCGACGTCAGGAGTGACGACAGTTTATAACACTTATTGGGATATCGTCTTCGATTGGGGCCTCTTGACAAGGAAGTCGAGAAATCCATGGTTGAGAGATAAGCTGTTGATACAGAACAAGGCTGTTTATTTCGTGGCTATTGTGAGCACTAGGATCTTTTGATGCTTCATATGAACTATCTATGCTGATTCTTATGCTTCATCTGTTTTTTGTTGCATGAATTGCATTTGCAGGTAGTCAACATCCTTCTCAGACTTGTTTGGATGCAGTTGGTTCTTGATTTCCATGAAACTGCGTTTATTCATAGGAGGGCCATGATTGCTCTGGTTGCTTGCCTGGAGATTCTTCGCCGTGGAATTTGGAACTTTTTCAGGTTTGTTCATACTTTTTTTTTCATATTTGGACTTCTCCAGAAATGTGTTTTGATGCATTATTTAGGTGCTCGTTTATTTATGTGCTTCTAAATTTTAATGTTGACCATGCCATGGCGCAAAGCAGAGTGAAATAACCACGTTTTATTGGTGTGGTTGAATTGGACAGATTGGAGAATGAGCACTTCAACAACGTTGGAAAACATCGAGCATTCAAAACGGTGCCGTTACCGTTTCACTACCAAGATGAAAAGATCATGTGACAATGCTTAGCGGATTTTAGTTGCTTATTTGTATTCTTTTAAATTCTTTGTAGAATGAGTTACGGATGTACATACAGTTATTATTTGTTTTCAAATATTGGTTAGTTAAATAAATATACAAATATAATGCATAGCTAATTGATCCAAGTATTTGAATGTCAATATTACTCTCTTTTAAGTAGATTAATTAAAGAAAAAAACGGAAGTGCATATGTGAAATAGAAAGATCCAATAAACTAAATACGACGTAGTTGATAAAATACAATAAGAAAATATGAAGTACAATTAACATAAAATTCGAAAATAAAGTAGAAGACATAATATAAAAAACAGGGAGAGACTGCATCTAACAAAGAAATAAAATTATAAAATAAATTAGGACTTATTGTTTTATAAATCGAAGTTCAGCTAACTTTTCGAGAAGAGCCATGTTCCAAAGATTGCATCTAGCAAAGAAATAATAATAGTATAACACACGCACATTACATCGTTGACTGAAACTGTAATTTTTTTATTTGCAATCAAATGCACTATGCTTTGTTAGACGGAATCACGAATTTAACTATTTGATAAAAGAAAAAAAAAGTTAAATCAATTTACAAATTATGACAATCACACGAGAGAATTTTTTTGGATAAAATGAAGTAAGTTACACCGTCAAAAAAAAAAAAAAAACTGAAGTAACTTACACAAAGCTCAATTTGATTACAAATACAAATAAATGTAAAAAAACTATAACTGTATGAAGAGTAAAATGATAAAGAGTACAACACTGTTAAACTCAAGGTGGAGCTCAAATTAGATGCATGAAGAGTAAAACAATAGAATACTTTGGTTCCACAACTTATAATTGAAATCGAAATCGAAATGCTTTTCAGAAGTGTAAATTTACAATAACAAAACAACACATTTGAAACTCATTCAACAGGTTACATTTTATTAGCAGCTTATTGCACATCACATATTCTTGAAAAAATTCCAGGATTTGGCTGCTAGATTTGAACACAAAGGTAAAAGTTTAATCCGGTGAACATACATCTCCATTCTCATCATGTTGCCTCCCAAAAAGATTCGACATAGATAAAGGATTAACGCTAGAACTTGCCCCTTTAATGCTGTCTATAGCAGTGAGTGTAGCAACAGTGCTTTGGTATATACCTACAGTTTCTTCCACCAGCAACAATGTTGTCTCCAAGTCAGCATTGGCCGTGCCTGTGAGCTTGTCTCCCGACTCTACCACCTCTGCTTCCAGTGGAAACAGGACTTCAAGATTTTCCTCACACTCGTGAACTAATCTTGTTAGAGGTTCGGTTATGAAGAAGGGCTGGTGAAAGGCAAGTTGAATAAAAGGTAGACTCAGCATTGCTCCAGTTCGTTTATCATATTTCTTCAATATCTTAATAAGACCTAATAGAAAATGCACAACACATTTCAGCTACAATACATTCCACATCAACTGTAAAAGATGATAAAAATATAGGAAGCAGCAGCTTTTACCTGCAAAGTTAAGGGAGCTGTAGCTTTTCAGAAGAATCATCTCCCCATGAATGGCAACCAAGTCTTTGCATATCTCTGTCATATCTTCGTTTAATTCAATCTCCGAGTTCACTCGCTCAATCATTTCCTTCAGTGCCTGCATATGGCTTATGTTACATTTGGAAACAAAAAGGATCATAAGAATTGAAAACTCACTCACCAGAGTCTTTACATGATTATAACAATATTGGGAATTTGAAGTATGAAGCTGCAATACTGAATCGACACACCTCCTGACTTAGAAATACTAGTCCATCTGAATGTAATGAAGCTTTCATTGTGTTGGATTACTATTGGCCACAAACAGTTTTACAACATGACTATCAAAGCTTTCTTCTTGTCATATAAGATGGCCAAGAGAAGATATTCCCTCCTCAGAAGAGCACTATCGGAAAAAAATTGTAAAGGGGAAAATGATATTTTTTTTTGAAAACAGGAATTAATATTAAGATACCCTTAAGTTCAATTAAATGTTGGGATAGTCCATTTATCAATTCTGATATTTATTAGGTTTTGGTGGAAAGAGGTGGACACTAGAAGAAGTGTAGCCTTTATCTCTCAATACATTGTAAAATAACCACCTTACATAACGGCCTAGGTTTAACTAATTAGAGCTCGTACAACTTGAAAGGCTGCAAATATAACTATGACTTGGTCCAATAAGACGTGTGTATATTTCCACAAATTTAGTAATCTCTTAAGCCAATTAGTCAAAAATTCAATAGGTTAATAGAATTCTTCAAGCTATCCACCTAGTATAATTCAATTGAATTCAAATTTTCAACAGACACAACCTTTGGGTTCCATCAATCATAGAAACTAGTTGATAGTAGATCAGTACTGATAATAGATCATCTTGAAACTTGAAAGCAGCTTTATATCGCTAACTTCATCTTTCCTACACTCCCACTTAGTATTTGACAGCATTCACTATCTCACGTACACCAAACAGAACATAAAATCTCTAAAGCTGAGAATCTCTGGGCTTCCTTTCAAGTTGAAATCCATGCTTCCAATTACATTGAAATTCAAGAACACTCTTAGAACTAAAGATAATATTTTAGCTCATACTTTTATTTCATTCACAAAAGTGTATTCTAAAAACATTTATCAATTAATAAATATATTGGCACATCTAGAACCCCATTTATAGACATGTGCTGCAGTTAGCAAACTAAACAAGTACACAAAAATTGGAATATGCCTTGGAGGGATTCTTTTAAACAATCCAACTTCATAAGCTCATGTCCACTTACATGTTAACTACTACTCCCTCCGTACCGTGATTACTTTCACACTTTCCTTTTTCGTCCGTCCTACAATTATTTTTACACCCTTAAAATGGAATATTATCCATAAACTACACCCTCACCATACCATTTAAATTTAAAAAATATCACTCTTGTTTTATTTTACTTTATTCTCTCTCCTACACTTTATCTCATTCAACCATCCAAAATAGTCTTACACTTTATTTTTTCTTCTACACTAATTTAAGTTTTCTTAATAAGTGTGCCCTTCTCCCTATGAAAGAAATCCTAGGATGGAGGAAGTATAGTTCAATTCATCCTCACCCACTAATATGTTGACATCATCTTAATTCTTAAGAGGAGGATAGCTCAATCACGCATGTCATCTCAATAATTACAATCTCTATTTAGTTTGTCCTACACCTAATGTCAGCTTCCCCACACTTTGTATATCTAACTCAGACCTTTTTTTTAAATTTTTTTCTATCCGTTAAAATGTTGACTTGAACCCATGACCTTTGGGCATAGGTAGTGGAGCTCTAATCACTTGAGTTATATCACTTTGTCTCTAACTCAGACCTTCTAGTATTATTTTCATCGACAACTTGCGCGGCTTAAGCCTTAATGGCCATCTACACTTGAGTTAAATTCATCTTGTATGTTCAATTGCGGGGATCAGGAAAGTTCGATGATTTCTACGTTGTAAAGGAGAAGAGCCTGATGCTATCCGAGTTCCAAAAGAAAGTAAAATTCTGAAATCTCTTTCCCTCGACCACATGCACACACACAGGAATCCAAATACAAATAGATAAGGCCCATTCTGCTGATAATTATAAAAGAAATTGCTATTTTTTTTACTTTTAAATGCTCAATTTTCCTTCTTTGATATCACCTACAAAGAAATCCTCCAATGAGTTGAAAAGCAACCTCAGTTTTCTTCATAATTAACCGATCAAATCTTTCATCAAAACAAACGAACCAAATTAAACATCGAATTGTTCTTGGTTCCCAACTCCAAAGTTCAAACCAAAGCAAGTTTCATCATAGTTCAATAAAACTTCAATTAGACAAGGAACCATTCATATCTCTATAAGAACATTGCTTCAACGTCTAAAAAACACATAAAGTAGAAGGAAATTTCAATACGAGAAAAAAGAAAAAACCTGGAAACGGATTATAAGATCCTCCTCCTTCCCGACGTAGAAATTGTTGAACTTTTTAACTTCCTCAGTGAGAATCGCCACAAACCATACTTGAAGCTCCGGCAACGGCAGCCGCAGAGGAGGCGCATCCACGGCCGGCGACAGACTATTGGCGGGGGCGATAATATTCTTGAGCAGCTTCTTCAAAAGCTTGTAGCGCAAGTATTTGTCCCTCCATTCAGGTAGGGTTTTCTCTAAGTGAATCCTAAATTCTCTTCCAAACTTCATATGTTCTTCAATATTCAATTTCTTTCCGTGTCTTAGTTATCAGATATCTTTCATAACAGTTTAATTAGAGCGCACATAAAAAAAAAATGGAATAAAATGTTGAGAATTACACAAAAAAGGTAGAAATATGTAAGAGGAATTTGCTTTTGGAATCTAATCTGATCTTAAGATAGACTTGAAAAATGTGGGCACTCATCTTACAATTTATACATCAAGTTCTTCGCTGCATACATATTATAATACAAGTTGGGGTTGGGGAGGGGATTTGGGATATTCTTTGCAGTCTTGTGGTCTATTGGGGGATGAAATCAAAATATTAATAAAAATTCGGGGGTGAAAATGACAAAAGAAAGCAACAAAAAAGAACCTCTCGAAACTATAAAGAATATTGGAATATCCTCTTTAGTGAATAAGATAAGAGAATATACGAGAGTAAAATCATATTTAATTACACAATAATTCACGGAAATTTTGTGATAAACCCGATATATTATTTAACGTATAAAATAATATCATTTAATATATAAAATATTATTGTCTAGTTTTTTTAAAAGAATAACACGTAAACATACATTTTATATGTTAAAAAATATTATTTTGAATACAAATATTTATATACATTAGTTGCACAGTGCAATTCATGTATATTTTTAAAGTACTAGTTTGTTAATATTAATTATTTTATTAAAAAAATATGTGTATCAATCGCACCATGCAACTAACGTACTCAAAGAATAGAGATCATGTGAACCTGACAATAGAATTAAAGTTGTCAAAACGAACTTTGTCTATTGGGTCAGTCCAACCCTACCATGCTTAGAAGATGGGTTGAGTCAATAAAAATTAGTCAACGGAAAGACGGCCTATATGAAGAGCTGATTTTAACTGAGTCAGTAAAAATTAGTCAACGGAAAGACGGTCTATATGGAGAGCTGGTTTTGACTGAGCGACGATAGATTTTGATAGGTTGGCTTGCCTAATAAAGTCATAAAATTTAACAATAATAATGTTATTTTTTATGTTATGGATGATTAATTTATTAGTAGGAGATTACGTTTATAAGTTATGAATGATGAACTTCAATTTGTAAGATATTATGTTTGTGATTAATGATTATGAACTTTATTTGTGAAAGAATTTATTTTAATTTTTTTATGTTGATAGTCATCCACACATTATTTGATTACATTTGATTTTGATAGATTGAATATGTTTTTTTTTTTTAAGACATAGATTTAATATGTTTAAGAGCTTCTAAATTTTTACTAACAAAAGAGTTTGTAGCTCGTGATCGGCCCACCAAGACGCGAAATTTTATCCATTTTGTCGGCCCATATTATCAGTTTTAAGGAGAACCATACATATAATTCTTTCTTTGAAATACTGACTGAATTTCAAATCTTTTCTTGTATGAAGTTTCTAAAGTTTCTACTACCTCTGTTAACGAGAACTGTTCTCATACTTTTCAAAAAAAAAAAAAAAGAACTGTTCTCATACTTTTGAGCATATATTTTAAGATAAAATACATAAAAGTGATTGTATCCATTTGAATAAGGGTTCAAACGCGCAACATAAATCAATCCAAAATTTTATAAAGTAATGACTAATGAGGGATCTAACTCAAGTAGCTAATGTTTTAGAAATATATTAAAACCTTTTAATATATATAAAAAAAATTATTACTAGCTAGTACAAAATGGCATAGACATATTACAACCTAATACAATTACTGTTACTTTTTTCATTTGGATACAATCCTCAAATTTTATTGGACAAAATTATCCTTTTGTTATTTCACTGCCAAGACTTATTATTTCATTCTTTTATTCATGCAGTTTGTGTGTAGAAAACCAGATGTGGGTGTGAGTGGTTTGTAAAGGCCAGGAGAATGATTGCATCTGATTTATTTTAGATATATAAATTGGATCTTAATCATAAATGTAGTAATAGGTTTTCATCTACCAAGAATAGAAAGTTGTGTCCTAGGATTATTACTAATTTAGTTGAGGAGGAAGTTAAAGGAAATAATAAAATTCGGGGTAAGGATATTGTTGAACATATGCGTATTCATTATGGTATCCGTATTCTATATTATAAAGCCTGACGTATAATAGAATGTGCTAGAGATAAGTTATATGAATCATATGAAGAATCGTATGATCAGTTACGGTGGTACTGTGATGCGGTTCAACGTACGAATCCAGATTTTTATCTTTTTCTCGTGTTGTGTTATATATTGTTATTTAGTTTTCAGTGTAAGATATGTATTTCAAATATCAGTATATTTCTTAGTTGTTTTCTGATTTTTTTTCTATTGTATACATTTTTTTGAGGCGTGATTCATGTTTTTATTATCTAATCATTGTATTCTTATTCTGTTTGTGTTCTATTTTGATTTTTTATTTTTGTAGGCAGTATTCTTATTCCAAATGGCACTCCTGGAACTGTTCAATTATCTGAATGCATACAGTCGAGTTAAGTTCTCAATCTCACGATTAATAACTGACCAACTAAATAATAATCCTATTTGAATTGGTATGGAGATAACCAATAAGCTGGAATAAGTACAGCAAGACATTGGTTGTATAATCAACCCTCTCAAAAAATGATGAGATCTTGACAATTTGACAACCAAAAAGATTCTCATACTTGATATTATGAGAATGTTTAACAGAGACTTTTCCCACAAACTCTAATTTTAGTCATATCTTCAAAAGAAAAAACTAAAGCAACAGGAAACACCCTGTTTCTAGAGAATGCTGCATAACGTTGGAAATAGAAACTCATTCATGTAACAGAAGTCCAGGCAACAGTTTATATAAACCTCCTTTTATGAAAGGTCGCTAAATGGCTAAATCCGATTAAGAAAAGGAAAAGAAAATAAGGCTTACCTCAGCATACATTGGGTGCATGCGGATCGTTAAAGGAAGATGCATCACGTTTCTTGCTAACCATTCACAGCTTGTGGAAGACCTAAAAAGCAGCAAAGAATTTTGTAAGGAATGGAAATATTGGATCGATAATTAATATAAGCAACCATTTCTTTCAATCATTCGCATTCTATTCTTGGACATTACAAAAAACTGTTTACTTTGTACATTAATACAAAACTTGTGGGTAGTGAAAATGGGATTTCTAGGAGATGAATATACCTACTCATATGTACTGTGCATGTAGATAAAATGATACTCCCTCTCTCCCAAATCAGTTTTCACACTTTTCTTTTTGGTTTGTCCCACATTAGTTTTCTCATTCCAAAAAAAGAAACCCTTCCTTAAGCTTCACCATCACAATATTCATATATTTACACACTATATGTTATTACTTTTTACACTCAATCCAACTACCTCCCTTATTTTAATAATAAAAGTTTACAAAATTATCCTTCAATACTTCACTCATTACATTTTTTCTTAAAATGTGTGCCCAGATCAGTATGAAAACTAATTTGGGACGGAAGGAGTACTTCATTTCATCTATGGTGAATAGTCTATATTGTCAATGAAGGGCTTTTTTCTAGCAAATGGACACAGTCCAAGGAAGGCCAGGTTAAACCCCATGGTAAATTAGCAACATCTAACCCTCAATAATTACTATTCCCTCCGTCCCGAAATTAGCTTCACAGTTGACTTTTTAATGGTTTTTGTGTGAGAATTATTTCATAGTAATATGTGTACAAAAGTTATTTTTTATGAATGATATGTTAGTTCATCTTATCAACTAGCATATCATTCATATAAAACAACTTTTGTAAACATATTACTATAAAATAATTCTCACATAAAAACCGTTTAAAAAGTCAACTGTGAAGCTAATTTCGGGACGGAGGGAGTAATAAACAAATGAAAGATAAGACCAAGGAGTCCACTTTCTTAAAAAAAAAAAACCTTGAAAATAAAGAATTTGATGTAAAGATCTCCATATGTATCCAAACAAACCATACAGAAAATAGAGAAAAACATAATTCTCACATTATCAACATTTATTTCGGAACAAAAACGAATTAAAGCAAACAAATACCCACGCAGTTTTCCAAAAACTCACCTCATGATTGAGTCGTTTGTAAATATAAGCCGATATTCCCACAAAGGGATATTGAACCGTAAACCGACATTCCCACAAAAGGATATTGAACCGTAAACCGACATCCCACAAAGGGATATTGAACCGGAAAACCGATATCCCACAAAGGGATATTGAACTGAAAAACCGACATCCCACAAAGGGATATTGAACCGTAAAACCGACATTCCCACAGAGGAATATTGAACCGTAAACCGACATTCCCACAAAGGAATATTGAACCGTAAATCGACATTCCCACAAAGGGATATTGAACCCGAAACCGATATTCTATTGAACCTTAAATCAACATTCCCACAAAGGGATATTGAACCCGAAACCGACATTCTATTGAACCGTAAATCAACATTCCCACAAAGGGCTATTGAACCGAAAAACCGACATCCCAAAAAGGGATAGTAAACCGAAAATCGACATTCCCATAAATGGATATTAAACCGAAAAACCGACATCCCACAAAGGGATATTGAACCCGAAACTGACATTTCCACAAAAGGATATTGAATCGTAAACCGACATTCACACAAAGGGATATTGAACCAGAAAACCGAAATCCTACTAAGGGATATTGAACCGGAAAACCGACATCCCACAAAGGAATATTGAATCAAAAACTGACATTCCTACAAAGGGATATTGAACCGTAAACCGACTTTTCCACAAAGGGATATTGAACCAAAAATAGACATTCCCACAATGGGATATTGAACCCGAAACCGACATTCCGACAAAGGGATATTGAACCGAAAAACCGACATCCCACAAAGGGATATTGAACCGAAAACCGACATTCCCACAAAGGGATATTGAACCGTAAACCGACATTCCCACAAAGGAATATTGAACCGTAAACCGACATTTCCACAAAGGGATATTGAACCGGAAACCAATATTCCCACAAAGGGATATTGAACTGGAAACAGACATTTCCACAAAGGGATATTGAACTGGAAACAGACATTTCCACAAAGGGATATTGAACCGGAAACCGACATTCCCACAAAGGGATATTGAACCAGAATCCGACATTCCCACAAAGGTATATTGAACTGTAAACCGACATTCCCACAAATGGATATTGAACCGTAAACCGACATTCCCACAAATGGATATTGAACCGTAAACCGACATCACACAAAGAGATATTGAACCGGAAATCGACATTCCCATAAAGGGATATTGAACCAGAAAACCAACATCCCATAAAGGGATATTGAACCAGAAAACCGACATCCCACAAAGGAATATTGAACCGAAAACTGACATTCCCACAAAGGGATATTGAACCGAAAACTGACATTCCCACAAAGGAATAGTGAACCGTAAAATGACATTACCACAAAGGGATATTGAACCCGAAACCGACATTCCCACAAAAGAATATTGAACCGGAAACCGACATTCCCACAAAGGGATATTGAACCGAAAAACTGACATCCCACAAATGGATAATAAACCGAAATCCGATATTTCCACAAAGGGATATTGAACCGAAAAACCGACATCCTACAAAGAGATATTGAACCGAAATCCGACATTCCCAAAAGGGATATTGAATCGTAAACCGACATTCCCACAAAGGGATATTGAACCGGAAACCGACATTCCCACAAAGGGATATTGAACCGTAAACCGACATTTCCACAAAGGTATATTGAACCCGAAATCGACATTCCACAAAGGGATATTGAACCGAAAAACCGACATACCACAAAGGGATATTGAACCGTAAACCAACATTTCGACAAAGGGATATTGAACCTGAAACCGACATTCCCACAATGGGATATTGAACCGAAACCGACATTCCCACAAAGGGATATTGAACCGAAACCGACATTCCACAAAGGGATATTGAACCGAAAACCGACATTTCCACAAAGGAATATTGAACCGAAAAACCGACATTCCCACAAAGGGATATTGAACCGAAAACCGACATTCCCACAAAGGGATATTGAACCGAAAACCGACATTCCCACAAAGGGATATTGAACCGAAAACCGACATTCCCACAAAGGGATATTGAACCGAAAAAACCAAAGAGAACATCCCACAAAGGGATATTGAACCGATTGAATTCATTCCACAAAGGGATATTGAATCGAAACCATTTCCCACAAAGGGATATTGACCGTAAACCGACATTCCACAAAGAGATATTGAACCGAAAACCGACATTCCCACAAAGGGATATTGAAAAACCGAATCCACAAAATTCGATATTGAACCGAAAACCGACATATTGGGATATTGAACCAAACCGACATCCCACAAAGGGATATTGAACCGAAAACCGACATTCCCACAAAGGGATATTGAACTCGAAACCGACATTCCCACAAAGGGATATTGAACCGAAAAACCGACATTCCCACAAAGGGATATTGAACCGGAAACCGACATTCCCAAAAGGGATATTGAACCGAAAACCGACATTCCCAAAAGGATATTGAACCAAAATCCGACATTCCCACAAAGGGATATTGAACCGAAAACCGACATTCCCAAAGGGATATTGAACCGTAAACCGACATTCCCACAAAGGGATATTGAACCGAAAACCGACATTCCCACAAAGGGATATTGAATCGAAACCGACATTCCCACAAAGGGATATTGAACCGGAAACCGACATTCCCACAAAGGGATATTGAACCGAAAACCGACATTCCCACAAAGGGATATTGAACCGGAAACCGACATTCCCAAAAGACATTCCGACAAAGGGATATTGAACCGAAAACCGACATTCCCACAAAGGGATATTGAACCGACATTCAAAGGGATTCCCACAAAGGGATATTGAACCGAAAACCGACATTCCCACAAAGGGATATTGAATCAAAACCGAAATTCCGACATTCCCACAAAGGATATTGGATATTGAACCAAAACCGACATTCCCACAAAGGGATATTGAACAAAAAACCGACATTCCCACACAGGGATATTGAGGGATATTGAACCGAAAACCGACATTCCCACAAAGGATATAAACCAAAACCGACATCCCACAAAGGGATTCCCACAAAAACATTCCCACAAAGGGATATTGAACCGAAACCGACATTCCCACAAAGGGATATTGAACCGAAAACCGACATTCCCACAAAGGGATATTGAAACCGAAAAACCGACATTCCCACAAAGGGATATTGAATCAAAAACCGACATTCCCACAAAGGGATAAAAACCCCACAAAGGGATAAACCGAAATTCTTCCCACAAAGGGATATTGAAAAAAATTCCAAACATTTCCCAAAAAGGGATATTGAACCGTAAACCGACATTCCCACAAAGGGATATTGAACCAAAAACCGACATTCCCACAAAGGGATATTGAACTCGAAACCGACATTCCCACAAAGGGATATTGAACCGAAAAACCGACATCCCACAAAGGGATATTGAACCGAAAAATCGACATCCCACACAGGAATATTGAACCGAAAACTGACATTCCCACAAAGGGATATTGAACCAAAAAAACATTCCCACAAAGGGATTCCCACAAAGGGATATTGAACCGAAAACCGACATTCCCAAAAAGGGATATTGAACCGAAACCGACATTCCCACAAAGGGATATTGAACCCGAAACCGACATTCCCACAAAGGGATATTGAACCGAAAACCGACATTCCCACAAAGGGATATTGAACCGAAAACCGACATTCCCACAAAGGGATATTGAACCGAAAACCGACATTCCCAAAAGGGATATTGAACCGTAAACCGACATTCCACAAAGGGATATTGAACCAAAACAAACCGATTTCCCACAAAGGGATATTGAACCCGAAAACCGACATTCCCACAAAGGGATATTGAACCGAAAAAAACCGACATTCCCACAAAGGGATATTGAAACCGAATTCCCACAAAGGATAAAAAACCGACATTCCCACAAAGGGATATTGAACCGAAAACCGACATTCCCACAAAGGGATATTGATATTGAACCGCCGACATTCCACAAAGGGATATTGAACCGAAAACATTCGACAAATTATTGAACACAAAAAGGATATTGAACCGAAAATATTGAACCGAATTCCCCAAAAAAGGGATATTGAACCGTAAACCGACATTCCCACAAAAAGGGATATTGAACCGTAAACCGACATTCCACAAAGGGATATTGAACCGAAAACCGACATTCCACAAAGGGATATTGAACCGAAAACCGACATTCCCACAAAGGGATATTGAACCAAAAACCGACATTCCACAAAGGGATATTGAACCCGACATTCCCACAAAGGGATATTGAACCGAAAACCGATATTCCCATTCAAAAGGATATTGAACCGTAAACCGACATTCCCACAAAGGGATATTGAACCGAAAAATTCCGACATTCCCATTGAACCGGGGATATTGAACCAAAAACCGACATTCCCACAAAAAGGGATATTGAACCGAAAAACCGACATTCCCACAAAGGGATATTGAACCAAAACCGACATTCCCACAAAGGGATATTGAACCGTAAACCGAATTCCCACAAAGGATATTGAATTCCCACAAAGGGATATTGAACCGACATTCCACAAAGGATATTGAACCAAAAATTCGACTTTCCCACAAAGGGATATTGAACCAAAAATAGACATTTCTACAAAGGGATATTGAATCCGAAATCGACATTCCCACAATGGGATATTGAACCCGAAACCGACATTCCCACAAAGGGAAATTGAACCAAAAAACCGACATCCCACAAAGGGATATTGAACCGAAAATCGACATTCCCACAAAGGGATATTGAACCGGAAAACCGACATTCCCACAAAAGGATATTGAGGGATATTCCCACAAAAAATATTGAACGACAACCGACATTCCACAAAGGGATATTGAACCGAAAAACCGACATTCCCACAAAGGGATATTGAACCGAAAACCGACATTCCCACAAAGGGATATTGAAAACCGAATTCCCAAAAGGGATATTGAACCGAAACATTCCACAAAGGGATATTGAACCGAAACCGACATTCCACAAAGGGATATTGAACCCGAAACCGACATTCCCACAAAGGGATATTGAATCCGAAAAACGACATTCCCACAAAGGGATATTGAACCCGACATTCCCAAAAGGGATATTGAACCCATTCCCACAAAGGATATATTGAACATTTCCACAAAGAAAATTGACATTCCCACAAAGGGATATTGAACCCCACAAAGGGATATAATAACCGTAAACATTTCCACAAAGGGATATTGAACCGAAAATATTCCCACAAAGATATTCCAGCATTCAAAGGGATATTGAACCGTAAACCGACATTCCCACAAAGGATATTGAACCGAAAATTCCACATTCCCACAAAGGATATTGAAAACCGAAATTCCAAAAGGATATTAAACCGAAACATTTCCACAAAGGGATATTGAACCGAAAACCGACATTCCCACAAAGGGATATTGAACCGAAAACCGACATTCCCACAAAGGGATATTGAACCGAAAACCGACATTCCCACAAAGGGATATTGAACCGGAAACCGACATTCCCACAAAGGGATATTGAACCGTAAACCAAATTCATTCCCACAAAGGATATTGAACCGAAAAACATTCCGACATTCCCACCCAAAAAGGGATATTGAACCGAAAACCGACATTCCCACAAAGGGATATTGAAACCGACATTCCACAAAGGGATATTGAACCGTAAACCGACATTCCCACAAAGGGATATTGAAAACCGACATTCCCAAACCGACATTTCCCACAAAGGGATATTGAAAATCGACATTCCCAAAAGGGATATTGATTCCATTCACAAAGGGATATTGAACCGTAAACCGACATTCCCACAAAGGGATATTGAACCGTAAACCGACATTCCCACAAAGGGATATTGAACCCGAAACCGACATTCCCACAAAGGGATATTGAACCGAAAACCGACATTCCACAAAGGGATATTGAACCGAAAAACCCCAAAAGGGATATTCCCAAAACAATTCCCACAAAGGGATATTGAAAACCGACATTCCCAAAACCGACATTTCCCACAAAGGGATATTGAACCGAAAACCGAAACCGACATTTCCACAAAGGGATATTGAACCGAAAACCGATATTCCCACAAAGGGATATTGAACCGAAAACCGACATTCCCACAAAGGGATATTGAACCGGAAACCGACATTTCCACAAAGGGATATTGAACCGAAAACCGACATTCCCACAAAGGGATATTAAAACGAAAACCGACATTCCCACAAAAAGGGATATTGAACCGAAAACCGACATTTCCCACCAAACAAAAGGATATTGAACCGAAAACCGACATTCCCACAAAGGGATATTGAACCGAAAACCGACATTCCACAAAGGATATTGAACCGAAAAACGATTCCCATTTCCCATTCCCACAAAGGAATATTAACGGATATTGAATTCCCAAAAGGGATAATGAACCAAATTAAACCTCGATATTCCAAATTCCCACATATTTGAACGAAAACGACATTCCACAAAGGGATATTGAACCGAAAACCGACATTCCCACAAAGGGATATTGAACCATTCCCAAACCGAAAATTCCCACAAAGGGATATTGAACCGAAAACCGACATTCCCACAAAGGGATATTGAACCGTAAAACCGACATTCCCACAAAGGGATATTGAACCGTAAACCGACATTCCCACAAAAGGGATATTGAACCGGATAAAAACGACATTCCCACAAAGGGATATTGAACAAAAAACCGACATTCCCACAAAGGGATATTGAAAGGGATATTGAACGAAACCGACATTCCCACAAAGGGATATTGAACCGAAAACCGACATTCCCACAAAGGGATATTGAACCGAAAATTCCCACAAAGGGATATGAACCGAAACATTCTCACAAAGGGATATTGAATCGAAAAACCGACATTCCCACAAAGGATATATTGAAGGGATAAACCGAACATTCCCACAAAGGGATATTGAACCAAACACATTCCCAAAAAGGGATATTGAACCGAATTCCCGACATTCCCACAAAGGGATATTGAACCGAAACCGACATTCCCACAAAGGGATATTGAACCGAAAAACCGACATTCCCACAAAGGGATATTGAAAACGACATTCCCACAAAGGGATATTGAACCGAAACCGACATTCCCACAAAGGGATATTGAACCGTCCACATTCCCAAAAGGGATATTGAACCGTAAACCAACATTCCCACAAAGGGATATTGAACCGTAAAAACCGACATTCCCACAAAGGGATATTGACCGTAAACCGACATTCCCACAAAGGGATATTGAATTCAAAAACCGACATTCCAACAAAGGGATATTGAACCGAAAAACCGAAACCATTCCCACAAAGGGATATTGAACCGAAAAGGACATTCCCACAAAGGGATATATTGAACCGTAAACCGACATTCCCACAAAGGGATATTAAACCGAAACCGACATTCCCACAAAGGGATATTGAATCCCATTCCCAGGGATATTGAACCGAAAAAACCGACATTCCACAAAGGATATTGAATTTGAACCCATATTGAAAACATTCCCACAAAGGGATATTGAACCCAAAACCGAAATCCCGAACATTCCCATTCAAAGGGATATTGAATCGGATAAACCGACATTCCCACAAAGGGATATTGAACCGTAAAAACCGACATTCCCACAAAGGATATTGAACCGAAAACCGACATTCCCAAAAGGATATTGAACCGAAAACCGACATTCCACAAAAGGATATTGAACCATAAACCGACATTCCACAAAAAGGATATTGAACCGTAAACCGACATTCCCACAAAGGGATATTGAACCGTAAACCGACATTCCCAAAAGGGATATTCCCACATTCCACAAAAGGGATATTGAACCCGACATTCCCACAAAGGGAAAACCGGAAACCGACATTCCCACAAATGGATATTGAACCATTAAAATTGAAACCGACATCCCACAAAGAGATATTGAACCGAATTGAACCGAAACCGACATTCCCACAAAGGGATATTGAACCGAAACCGACATTCCCACAAAAGGGATATTGAACCGAAAACCGACATCCCACAAAGGGATATTGAACCGAAAACCGACATTCCCACAAAGGGATATTGAACCGAAAACCGACATTCCCACAAAGGGATATTGAACCGAAAACCGACATTCCCACAAAGGAATATTGAACCGTAAACCGACATTCCCACAAAGGGATATTGAACCCGAAATCGACATTCCCACAAAGGAATATTGAACCGGAAACCGACATTCCCACAAAGGGATATTGAACCGAAAAACCGACATCCCACAAAGGAAATATTGAACCGAAAACCGACATTCCCACAAAGAGATATTGAACCGAAAACCGACATTCCCACAAAGGGATATTGAACCGTAAACAGACATTTCCACAAAGGGATATTGAACTTGAAACCAACATTCCCACAATGGGATATTGAACCCAAAACCGACATTCCCACAAAGGAAAATTGAACTTAAAAACCGACATCCCACAAAAGAATATTGAACCATAAACCGACATTCCCACATAGGGATATTGAACCGGAAACCGACATATCCAAAATGGGATATTGAACCAGAAACCGACATTCCCACAAAGGGATATTGAACCAAAAACCGACATCCCACAAAGGGATTTTGAACTGTAAACCGACATCCCACAAAGGGAAATTGAACCGAAAACCAACATTCCACAAAGGGATATTGAATCGGAAAACCGGTATCCCACAAAGGGATATTGAACAGAAAAACCGACATCCCACAAAGGGATATTGAACCGAAAACTGAATTTCCCACAAAGGGATATTGAACCGTAAACCGACATTTCCACAAAGGAATATTGAACCGTAAACCGATATTTCACAAAGGGATATTGAACCGTAAACCGACATTCCAACAAATGGATATTGAACCGAAAACCGACATTCCCACAAAGAGATATTGAACCGTAAACCGACATTCCCACAAATGGATATTGAACCGTAAACCGACATCCCACAAAGGGATATTGAACCGTAAACCGACATCCCACAAAGGGATATTGAACCGTAAACTGACATCCCACAAAGAGATATTGAACCGTAAACCGACATCCCACAAAGGGATACTGAACCGAAATCGACATTCCCATAAAGGGATATTGAACCATAAAACCGACATCCCACAAAGGGATATTGAACCGAAAAACCGACATCCCACAAAGGGATATTGAACCGAAAACTGACATTGCCACAAATGGATATTGAACCGTAAACCGACATTCCCACAAATGGATATTGAACCGTAAACAGACATCCCCACAAATGGATATTGAACCGAAAACCGACATCCCATAAAGGGATATTGAACCGAAAACCGACATTCCCATAAAGGGATATTGAACCATAAAACCGACATCCCACAAAGGGATATTGAACCGAAAAACCGACATCCCACAAAGGGATATTGAACCGAAAACTGACATTCCCACAAAGGGATATTGAACCGTAAACCGAAATTCCCACAAAGGAATAGTGAACCGTAAACCGACATTCCCATAAAGGGATATTGAACCGAAAAAATGACATCCCACAAATGGATAATAAACCGAAAATCGACATTCTCACAAAGGGATATTGAACCGAAAAACCGACATCCCACAAAGGGATATTAAACCGAAATCCGACATTCCCACAAAGGGATATTGGTAAACCGACATTCCCACAAAGGGATATTGAACCTGAAACCGACATTCCCACAAAGGGATATTGAACCATAAACCGACATTCCCATAAAGGGATATTGAACCGTAAAGCGACATTTCCACAAAGGTATATTGATCCCGAAATCGACATTCTCACAAAGGGATATTGAACCGAAAAACCGACATCCCACAAAGGGATATTGAATCGTAAACCAACATTTCGACAAAGGAATATTGAACCCGAAACCGACATTCCCACAATGGGATATTGAACCCGAAACCGACATTACCACAATGGGATATTGAACCGGAAACCGACATTCCCACAATGGGATATTGAACCGGAAACCGACATTCCCACAAAGGGATATTAAACCGAAAAACCGACATCCAACAAAGGGATATTGAACCGAAAACCGACATTCCCACAAAGAGATATTGAACCGTAAACCGACATTCCCACAGAGGGATATTAAACTTGAAACCGACATTCCCACAAAGGATATTGAACCGAAAATCGACATCCCACAAATGGATATTGAACCGAAAATCGACATCCCACAAAGGGATATTGAACGGTAAACTGAGATTCCCACAAAGGGATATTGAACCGAAAACCGACATTTCCACAAAGGGATATTGAACCGTAAACCGAGATTCCCACAAATGGACATTGAACCGTAAACCGACATTCCCACAAAGGAATATTGAACCGAAAACCGACATTTCCACAATGGGATATTGAACCTAAAACCAACATTCCCACAAAGGGATATTGAACCCGAAACCAATATTCCCACAAAGGGATATTGAACCCGAAATCAACATTCCCACAAAAGGATATTGAACCGAAAACCGACATTCCTACAAAGGAATATTGAACCGTAAACCGACATTTCCACATAGGGATATTGAATCGTAAACCGACATTCCCACAAAGGGATATTGAACCGTAAACCGACAACTTTTGCAGCCTTATTAACAATAAAGGTAGTTTTTTGTGGAACATGATTGTTCCGATTGTATGGAGGTCTATTTGATTAGAAATGAATAAGAGGATCTTTGAGAGTAATGTTGAATCCTTCGAGGAAGTTGGGGATAGGATTAAATTTAAAGGGGCTCTTATGGTGTCACGTTGAGAACAATGTTGAATCCTCAGAGGAAGTTTTGGGTAGGATTAAATTTAATGGGGCTCTTATGGTGTCAAGTCGTTTTGGATAGGATTAAATTTAAAGGGGTTCTTATGGTGTCAAGTCGTTGAATTATTAAGGGACTTCATGTATTGGATCTAGTTAGTGATTCAAGTTTTGCTTCATTAATTAAATTTATGTTTCCTTTAAAAATATAAAGTAAGGCAACCTTGTATCATAATGATGCACTCATTCTGCAACTATCCATTTCCAACCCTTATAACAGAGAAGACATGAACACGCATTGACGGTAAGAAATTAAATGGAAAGTTAATATGGAAGAAAACCATGTTCTAAAAATAATGATAATAATAAACCGTATGTAAACAATTTCCCATTGCATAATGGAGAAAAGCACACTTACCATTGACACGCCATCGAGTCTCACGCTTCTCAATAACACAAAGGCAAGCGCACAATGCCTCTACAACGCGCTCTCAAACATCCAATTTTGGATCCCTCAAAGCAACCCATATAGCATCCACAAACTCAGAAACATGCACATTGAAAACTGTTGATGCATTCTCAGCCATTTCCTATTACAATTATTATGACATTTTTACACATTCATCAAGGCAAAAAGGGACTTGACAATCTCAAAACATATAAACTCATAGAGGACTAAACTGAAATATTTTACAGTTGGGTACATTCAGAAACTAGAAACCATATAACAGTAAAGGCTCGTAAGAAAGCTAAGGATCATTCTCAAGCAACAGGAAGGAATTGACTTTGAAATAAGTTTATAGGTTGAAGAAGAAAGCTAAGGATCATTAGCAAGTAATATGACGCAGACATCAACTGTAAGAGAGTGGATATGAGCTCAGCTACACAATCAGCGCAATTAAGATTAACGTCGACACACCCAACAATTCATAAAAATCGCCGACAAAAGAAAATAACCGTAGCATTCAAGAAAATAAAAACTCTGGAAAAAAAAAAAAAAAGAAATGATTAAATAGCTTCAAATGTAAGTACCTTAGATCAAAAATTTTGCCAAGTCCGCAGTTGTAATAGGAGAGTGAAGGAAGAGGGCAAATTTTCAGCAACTTCATTTCTTTCCAAAAGACTTGTAATGATCATAGTCATACAGCTGATCCATAGACCGTGAAAATGCTTCACCACTAAGATCACGATCTAGTTCCTCAACATGTCCTCTTAATGCTGAGGCAGCTCCATCCTACATATTTAATTAATTTTGGTCAGAACAATAACTAATGTCCTGTTAAACAGCATTAACTGTTGAATTTCAGTGACAAAATCATCCAAAAAGAGAACTTATTACCAATTATTGGCCATTAAAGCTTGAATTTAATTAATCCAACAAAATGGCACGTGGGTCTCACGCCTTGCATTTACTTTAACAAGATTTCAGAAACAAAATAATTCAAAATAGAACTTATTACCAATTCTTAGCCAATAAAACTTGAATTTACGTTAATCCAACCAATAAAAAATAAGGGAAAGAATGTCGAAAATATATTTTTAGGACCTTGGGATTGCCATAGATAATTCTGTAGGATGCACAGTAGGTTTTGCATATGTAGTAGTAGTAAATAGACAAATTAGAAAACACAAGCAGTCAACCCATTCATGTTTAGGTGTACCATAAAATCCCTGTCATGCTTATCAATAAGCAACTCGCACAAAAATTGCACATATGCTCATGAATGTAGCACTAGCTGGGCATGATATATGTTATACAGAGTATATATTTGGGAAAGGTGGGGTTCTACTATATTTAACATTGAAACATGTTTCATAATATCAGCAGAAAACACAGTCTCTTTTTAAAACCTACAGGCTCCAATTTCAAACCTAAATATTGAGTTGTGAAAATAAATCCTTGTTAGTAATTTTGATCAAGTGTCCAATATTTCTATAACAAATAATGTCCACCAACTACTTAATAATGGTGTTCTTTCAAAAACAGAAAAGTATTAAATGAAATATTATCAGTGCAATATGGTTCAACTGATGGCACATAAACGAAATAAGAGACGCAACTCAAAGTTAAAAATATGCCTGACTACCGCCACACACATTCACTTTTTTTCAGACAAACAGTGGAAAAAAGAAAAAAACACTTCAAAATAATAAAAATGATATCAATGGCCTATGTCTATAAGCATTCACCTCTACAAATCCTGTCTTCATTTTTCTATTGATTGACTCAATTGGCAGCGGACGGACCACCCCCTCCACTGCAATTACATACTCAAGCCTCAAATCATTCACAACCAGATGTGCCTCCGGAAACTCATCAGGGAGCGTAGTAACCTGATCATCGAGAGGGAGAGAGATGGATCAGAAGTACAATATACACTGGAACAGGAAAAGAGAAAGAGAAAGAGAAAGAGATTGGGAAAGGAACCTGAATGATTCCAGTATGGTCGCGGAGGTTAACGAAAGTAGCACCGCCGTGAACACGGTGGAGCGCCACCCACCCACAAAGGCGGACCCGTTTGCCGACGTCCGGTTCGGATAACTCACCACAGAAGGCAGTGCGGCTCACCCATTCGCGTGGGTTCGTATTAGCGTCGGCGGAGGAAGGAAGCGACTGGAAATGGGTGTTTTGAGAATTTCAGAAGACGAAGCAGAAGCATCAATGGACGAAAATGCGCGTTTGTGTAGAAGTTTAGAATAATTCAATTTGGGGCGGCGGACGAAGAGGATATGAAGATGTGGCGGAAGGGATGATTTGGCGCGGAGGGCGACGGCGGGGAGGGAGCGGAGGAGAGCAGACATGGCGGAGGCCGAGATTGAAAGGCTTATCTAATTCGGAATATACATATATCAATTTGATTTTGGAGGGTTTAAGCATGATTTGGGGTAAGATATCCGTTGGATCGTTGAATGATCGGATGGTTGAGATCGGATATCAAGAAAATATTTAAGGGAAGCAACTTTTTACGCGGTTGAGATCGGAAATCAAGAAAAAAAAAATTGACAGAAAATCAAGAAAATATTTAAGGAAAACTACTTTTGCGCGGTTGAGATCGGAAATCAAGAAAAAAAAATTGACAGAAAATCAAGAAATTATTTAAGGAAAATAACTTTTGCTTTCAAGGAAAGCTAGTTCTTACCTAGTAGCGCACATATTGCAATAATCTCTGCACTAATGGGTTCAAATTACCTTCTTTATCCAATCCCTACTTAAAGTTTCAATAGTATTAAAATAAATGAGACTTTAAAACTTTTCATTTGAAAATTTAAAACTTTTAATCTTCTATTATTTTAATTATTTAAATTGTCATGTATGTAGATATATACATATATTTCATTTTCTTAATTTTTCACTTGATTAATTTAGCTTCTTTCTTGGTTGACATGAATTGGAGTATATATATATACACACTTTAGTATCAAAGGGTGTCATTTTAATTTGAGAATGTTATGGTTTTCAACGATGATGGTTGTTATAGAATGTGGTAGTGGGAAGTTGAAATGTTTTAGGAATGTAATGTTATATCAGGAGTTAACTATTATTTTAATATGATGATGTGTGATATTCAATGTTGCCGATTGAATAAGGAGACATAAGCAGTCATTTCTAATTTGTAGTTAAATTGCACAGTTAATTTGATGATGGTTGTTATAGGATGATACAAATTTGGACCGAAGCCTCTAGCTTTGACTGTGTTCTATATGATAAGGAGGTATGAAAGCCTGTGTAAACAACCAAACAATCATAATTACAATTTTTTATCTATCTACTACAAAACAATGATAGATTATGTCTATTTATGAAAAGATAGCCCGTGAAAAACAAATTTTTGCATGCATGCATTTTCTAATCAACCTAAATTTTCTTTTTTTTTTTTTAATTTTGTTATGCGTATGCGGATCCACGCAACTGTCCCCAATAGGCAAATTGATATGTTTAAGGATTTACTCAATGAATGACAGTTTATTGCAATAAAAAACTTCATCGTTTTGTTGTATATTATTTAAGGCCTAATTAAGTACAATGTCGTATATTATCAATAAGTTGTATTACTCCTATTAAAATGGATTATGTAACTACAAAAATGAATTTTAAATTAGTCGTGTTTGATTTTTTTTTTTTTTAAATAGCTATTAGATGATATTTAGAAAAAGATTGTTACCTATTTTAGATTAATATAACGATTAAATTTATCAATATTCAAACCGTGTATCGCACAGGAAAAAATACTAGTATTTATTAATAAGATTCATCTAAGGAGATTGTATACAATCGTCGGGTTGGTTAATTAATCAATAATTGAGTATTTGAAAAGCACGGTATAATGGTAGTGGGCGTTGAATTTCACGTGAACTCAAATTAATAATAGACTTTCTCATAATGAAAATATTTTATTTTTAAAATCCCTTACCCAATTATTTTTAGGGAGATTTTCTAACCTATAACTTTTACTTTCTTAGATGTTTTTAAATTTTTTTATATCACGTATTTTAATTTTTCATAATATAGTGATTTCATAAATAAAATTCCCGATATTGAAATGTAAATTGAAATTTTCATAAAGGGATATTAAACCGTAAACCGGCAATCCTGTAAAGGGCATTGAACCGTACACCGACATTCCCACAAGAGATATTGAACCGTAAACCGACATTCCAAACAAGGGACATTGAACCGTAAACCGATTTTTCCTTAAAAAGCATTGAATCATAAACCGACAGTTCCGTAAAGGGGCATTGCACTGTAAACCGACATTCCCATAAAGGGATATTGAACCGTAAACCGACATTACCACAGAGGGATATTGAACCGTAAACCGATATTCCCACAAAGGGATATTGAACCACAAACCGACATTCCCACAAAGAGATATTGAACCGTAAACCGACATTCCCACAAAGAGATATTAAACCGTAAACCGACATCCCACAAAGGAATATTGAACTATAAACCGAATTTCCCTTAAAAAGCATTATATCATAAACCGACAGTTCCGTAAAGGAGCATTGCATTGTAAACCGATATTCCCACAAAGGGATATTAAACCGTAAACCGACATTCCCACAAAGGGATATTGAACAGTAAACCGACATTCCCAAAAAGGAATATTGAACAGTAAGCGACATTCCCTCAAAGAGATATTGAACCGTAACCCGACATTCCCAAAAAGAGATATTTAACATTCAGGCCTCATTTCAAAAATCTTATTATGAACATACCTTTCTTACCCCTCATGCTCTTTCTTCTTGAGGTCAGCTATTTGTTGATGTGATAACTCTCCTCCAATCTATCTGGTTATATGCATAATTAATTGTTAAAAAAATGTTTTTATTATTAGTTTCGTTTTAATTCTACATACTAATTTTTCTTTATGCTTTACTGAATTTTTAATCAGTTTTATAAAATACATACTTTACACATACCTTTCTTACCACTCTTACCCTTTCTTCTTGAGTTCATCTTCTTGTAATTGTTGTACCCCTGATTTGATGTATTTGATTACATTCACAAATAATGGGTTTAAAAATGTTGTTTTTATGTTGAACTTTTTTAATTCGTAATGACAATATGTATTTTTTACCTTCATCTGAAATCTCATCATCACTTATTTTTCGTTTTCCCTTTTTTATTTCTCGACGTTTCACATCGTTTTTTTGACTTGAGTCATCTATTTCACACAGTATGTTAAATTAACTGGCATCATAATGTACCTTTTCCAACAAACATTTCACTACTTTCTTTATTACTTATAAACTTTGTTACCTTCGGAAAATGTGTATGACAATTGTCTTTGTACCTTCTTTTCTTCTTGTGTTGAACTACTCTGCAAACTTCTCTTTGCTGATCCTGAAAACCAAATATCTAAGTTAGTACATAATGTACACTTTATATATATATATATATATATATATATTTTTTTTTTTTTTTTTTTGCTACTCATGAAATTTTTTGCAAAGACCATAAATAATATAAGCTATACCTTTTCTATAGTTTCCCTTTGCGAACCCATGTTCATACTTTAATTTTTCTTCTTCCAAACCAATAAGGTAAAAATATGTTATTGCAATCATTCTAACAAAACAACTATCTATAATAGATATATATTAATCATTACAATTCTTTTCCTAATTAGGTCTATCTCGTACCTATTTTTGTCTTTTTGTTGTTGTTGTTCCTCTCCCTCTTCTGCTGCCCTCTTTATCAGTGGTTCGTTTCTTCTCCAATCTTGATTTCTCCATCTGATATATGTATATGGCCTTTTCATAGTACTTCTACATTTAATATCCACATTATTAATAACACTAAATTTACGTGTTTACAAATAAACCCTAACAACAACTTGTAACTCAGTTACTGTTACTGAAATCAATTTGGCAATTTTGCTCTTTTACACTAAAATTGACACCCATTATCGTCTTCGTCATCAGTAAAATTAGGTTACACATGCGTTCAACATTAGATTATATATTTCGTGGCTTCGGTGGTTAATATACTCATTTTTTCGCAAATAAATTCATATCGATTCCGAAAAGAAAAAAAAGGTTAAAAGTCAAAATACGTATATATCATCACATTGTTTGTTACATGTATGTCGATGTTTATCCTTGAACAATTCTTCGTTTCAGAACAGGTATATGATCTTTACTATGTTTCACCCTTGGACGATTCTTTTTTTTTATGGCCTTTTTTTTTTATTTTGTTCTGTGAAGGGTTTTGTTCTTCAGCAATGAACAGTATATGGTTTTTCCTGCGAAATCATGTCGTCTGCATTTAACATCCTGACATGTCTCTGTTGCTTGGAATGCATTCAAAGTACAGGTCTGTTTAATGACCAGAGGGATAATATCGTCCTTACACAAGTGTTTATTGTGCTTCACTGCAATTTTTTTTCCTGACCGTATATGAATGCAATCATACCCCTTAATTTGTACCCATTAGTTACTAGCCCTATATAAAATTATATAGACACTTAAAAAAATGAGGTTCTAAGGATCATGTGTGGCGGCACCTCTTGAAAAAAAAAAGGTTTCACTTTAATTTTTTATGTTAAAAAAGCCAATAATCATTATTTGGAGATACAAGATGTTGAACAAGTAGAAATTATGCTAAAATTGCACTAAAGGACCCGATACATTTTGCAATTAGGCCTTTATTTTATCAATATTAAGTCTGATATTATGAATACTGATTTATTTTCAGTCACTCGTTTTAGGTTATATAAATCGTGTTATTCCATATTTAACAATGTGTGGCATGATTGGGTAATTTCTGTTACATAAGTGGGCAATTCTGTAATTGCATAATAAAATTAGCTGGAAAGACGATGATTTAAAAGAAAATACATCAAATACAAGAGGAAGCTAGTGGGAAAAGAAGAAGAAACCAGGAAAACTAAACACAGCGCACTGGATCCCGTCAGAAACAATGAAGGATATTCGAATATTCCAAGTCGGAAAACAATATTATCGGCTTCAGCTGTAGTGTTGCGTGGAAGAATATTCCAAGTACCAACACACATTCAATATGTTGTCCGACTCAATTTTTTGGTATCTGGAAAAAAAAAAAAAAAAAAACTCAATTTTTTGGAAGACCAAATTATTAAATTTATGCCCACTAAAATAATTTGACACCAGATACTAAAACACCAAGAGCTGTAGTCATAATCTCCGTATCACACACCTTTATATGAGTTGAACTGGGAGAGTTTGGGAGGTAATAATCTCTAATAAACATCTAGGTCACGTCAGCTCTAATCATAAAACTCATTATATTCTCAATTTTAAATACACGACATGTTGACATTACTCTTTTCCTTAAAAATACAATTAACTATCTCAACGTAAAAACACGTCCTTGAATTTCAAAATCACAATCACGATCCCAAAAACCAGCAAACAATTTTCAATCCTCTCATTTAATACTTACCAGTACTCTCGTGTATTGCAAGTAAAGATGTATCAAACTGGGGACTGGCCAGGGCTTATTATATGATCCAAGTAAATAGAATAAAACCTGTGAAGCATAGCTTACCTCTTGCTACAATTTTCATTCATTTCAATCGAGCCCTTCTGGCATGTTGAAGAAATTAAAACAACCTTATTAAAAGAACAAACAATACCCATCCTTCAGTACATATGAAACCCAAAGTTGTATTTTCAGGTTCAGAACAGCAATCAAATACGAGATAGATGCTCAATATAAATTTTAAAAAAAAAAAAAAAAGTTTAGATCAGCAACAGATCAGTCGCTTTATATCGCCTCCAGAGCCCGAATGATGTCAGCCTTCAAGTCATCAAAGTCCTCCACTCCAAAGCTGAACCTAACCAAGTTGTCCAAAATACCATAGTTTGCCCTCTCCGCTGCTGGGAGATCCCTGTTTCATTATGTCATATGACAGCACAAATTAGAATCATTATAGTGGAGTTACCTATCATTATGTGTGCAAAATGAAATCTAATGAAGAAATGCAGTTTTACATAGCTTCAAGTCTAAGTTATTTCAATAACCAAGGTACGCACCAATAAGACATTATAGCAGGTTGATCGACAATGCTTTCACATCCTCCAAAGGAGGGGGCTATGTATGGAATTTTCAGTGCATCAATGAATTTTGCGGTCTTGAGAAGGTCCCCGTCAACCTAACCAAATTTAATTATGATGAAATTTCACGGAGAAACATGAAACAGGGAGGAGTTTAGCTGTAGCAACAAATACTAACCTCAAAACTAACCACACCACCAAAACCATTCATTTGCTTTTTGGCAAGTTCATGTTCTGGATGACTAGCCAGGCCTGGGTAATACACGCGACTAATCTGCAATTCATGTGTGAATGTTGCTCGTTTTGAGACCAAAAGTGATAGTAGAAAAAGCAAACAAAATAAGGAACATACGAGAACCAGGATTTGTCCACTAAAACATATGCAGAACAAGAAAATAAAACAAACATGACAAATGAAGCATCCAATGATTAAAAATAAGCTTTAATCCTTGAGTACCTTGGGATGTGCCTCTAAAATCTCGGCCATCCTTTGTGCTGTTGAATTTTGTTGCTGTACACGGAGATGCAGCGTTTTCATGCCTCTTATGATTAGATATGCGGCATTCTGATCAAGAAGAGAAGAAAGTCACTCATGCTTACTTATGATAGATAAGCGTATTCCAGAATGATTGCAAGTGTTCAAAAAAATGTCATGAAGTTTAACTCACAGGATTTAGAGCACCACCAAGAACATGATGCAATTTACGAACATGAGAAATCAACTCCTCAGGGCCACTGATTGTTCCTGCGAGAACCTGAACAAAACATGTGGTTAATACTAAGACATCCAATGATAGCAAGCTTAATATAATTGGTTTGTATATGAGCAAATCCAATCATACATCATTGTGGCCAGCAATGTACTTAGTTGCAGAGTGTACAACAAGATCAGCTCCAAGTGCCAGGGCTTTCTGGTTAAGAGGAGTTGCAAATGTCCCATCTACACACACCAGGGCTCCTTTGTCATGGCAAAGCTTTGAGACTCGCTCAATGTCAACACATCTCAGGAAAGGATTCGTTGGGGACTCAGTAAAGAAAAGAGTGACCTGCAATGATGTTTATATACTTTTTCAGTAGGCACGTCTAACAGGAAAAGAATATTCTAACAGAATAATAATGCATAAAGAATTTTCACCAATACTAACATTGTTCTTCTCTAAAGCAGACTCCAGACCTTCAATATCCGCGGGATCAATGACAGTGGCCTGCATTTTATTATCATGGAAGAAAGAAAATCAGGTAGATCCCAACTTTCACAGCAAGCACATTAAATAAACTATTCTCAACTTCATCTTTTTATCTTTCTTTTAGGGATAGACTTGATTACTTGAAGGTGAATGCCAATAGTCATGACATATTGGTACAATGTAAAGAAACTTGCAAAGAAAAGAGAAGATGAACTCAAATAATTGGGTCAGAAAAATCATACAGTGATCCCCATTTTGGGAAGAAAAGTCTCAATGAATATCCGAGTCTTCCTATAGCAGTCAGTTGTAGTCACTATATGCCCACCAGCAGGGACAAGTGCCATCAACATGACAGTGCTAACACACATTCCAGATGCCATCACAATTGTTGATTCAGCCCCTTCCAGTGCACTGGAAATTTACAGGAAACCAAATATAGCGACTCTTTAGTGCATTACTTCCACTTAAATCATACTATGACAGAGACAAGGAAGAAACAAATAGACCTTATCTTCTCCTCTACAACAAGAGTAGTGTAATTCCCATACCGTCCATATTCAAAACTTGTAGCCCTTTTTTCCTGCCAATGGAACAGATAACATTAAGATTTCAGAACATCCAACTTACATGATGGCATATAGTTTTTGCAACAGACACTGAAAATTAGCTTGTTTACTAAACAAAAATGCTTGCTTGGAGGTTGAAAATAAACAAACATGCTTGCTTGGAGGTTGAAAATAAACAAAAATGCTTGCTTGGAGGTTGAAAATAAACAACTTAAAAATAATAAAAAGAAAAGTAGCCTAACAATCTGCTTGGCGCCAAACTAATGAGAGCATAGTTGTAGATAAGCTGTGACTTCAAGTCAAACAGGTTTAGATAATCCAACTATATTTGGGCTTCAGATGATTATAACTCAATTTCAATTGACAACCATTTTGACCTGCCAATTTGAATTCAACTTATCTATGAGAAATTACTGCAGCAAATTGTGTGGCGGCAATTGATACCCATCAAGGTAACTCTGATGGTCTTCAATACGTCTTTGTTTATTGCTTAAATCAACAGCTATTTAATAAGAAATACGAACATCCTATTGAAGCACTAATTTATGATGCTGTGATTGGACATACCTTAAAATCAATGAGATCCGCAGTTTTCTTGAAGAAATAAGCAGATGTATTAACTACTGGAGTAGTTATTGCATCCGTAACAATGGCGCGACCTAATCTTTCACCTGGCCAAGTCAGCAAATTCACAATACATGTAAGAAGCCTATTGATGGAAAATAAGGAACGTCATAAAGTAACATGCCAGAATCAGCTATTACAGAGAAAAAACGAAAGTAAAAATGCAAAATAAAACTAATATAATTAATAGTCCTTATTGTAATATAATCTTTAAAAAACTCTTATCATAAATATGGCAGAACCAATACCTAGCTTACCACCTCACCTTCATTTAAGCTACTACAGCCTCTACATAAAGTATCAGAAACGCATACGGCATACAATTTAGATAACTCATAAAGAATGAAATTCGTATAAATAACAGAAATATAATTCCTATCCCAATTATCATACCAGCATGAATTGCTATGCTGCCATCCGAATTCAAAAACGAAGCGTGATTGAAGTTAGTTGAACCGTCAATTTGTACATCGCCATTACAACGTGGATCGTTAGCCGCAGGAACCACATCTTCAACACCGGTCTCAACCTCAACCGGTGCTATGGCTGCGGCAGCAGCGGCGGAGTCGATAGCCTTAGCCACCGACGGGGTACCCGATCCGCCTTGGTTGTTTGACCACGAAGCCGCCACCACCTGAGCCACGCCAATGTTGCTACAGTTTCTCCGAGCCTTGTTGCTCAGCTGCCTCACGAAATTCGGCGGAAATTTCATAATGAGCGAGGATAAGCCGTGCACTCCCGCGCCGCCGCGATTCGCTTTTCCGGAGAATCCTCCGCCGGATGGAATCTCCGGTCGGGAAAAATCCGGATCTGAGCGACACTCAAAGGACGGAATTGCCCTAGCGAAGCTAGACACGGCCATTGGGTTAGGTTTGTGAATGAAGGGTTAGAAATGAAATGTAATGATTATTTCTGAGATAGAAGAGAGTTCACAAACGCTGACGATTTATCGCCCTCTCTCCCTCTTCCTTCTCTATCTTCGGAGTTGTCGCTTTTATAGCCCCCAGTAGAGGCCCAACCCAACAAGATTCATTTCAAGAATGGTAGGGTTTTCCTTTCTATCTTCCTGGCAAATTTAGAAAAAAATCATATTAATCTTATAAAATTCATTTAATAATATTATAATTTTATAAATTAATATTATACGCTCTCCGTCCCAAGAATGTACACTTTCCTTATTCGTTTGTCCCATGTTATGCACACTCCTAAAATTGAAACATCACACAATATTAATATCCTCATAATATCATTTAAATCACAAAAATATCACTTTTATTATACTACATTTATTCTCTCTCTTACTTTATCTCATTGAATCACCTGAAATGCTCTTACACTTTATTATCTCTCTTATATTTTATTTCACAAAAATCAACAAAAATAATTTTTTTAATTTCCGTGTCCAAAAAAGTGTGCACAACTTCTTGGGACGAAGGAGTAATATTTAATAATATAATATCAATTTATAATTATAATAATATTATTAAATAAATATTTTAGTATTATTGATTGTATGTAAATGTATCATTTTACGGAAAATTTTACAGAAAGTGTTGGTGTAGTTTTAACTCAATCTTAACTTATTTTAATGGATCGTTGGATCCAAAAATAAAATAAAATCAAAAGTATTAATTCATATAAGGAAAAATATAAGTTGAATCGGTTTATCGTAGAATTATTTTATGGTATTAGTTGTTATATAAAATGGTATTAGCTTAACAATATTATTTAATAAAAATAATTAATGTTTAAAAATGTAGTTGAGTTTGCAATGGAATTGATTCACAGCATACTTATTCTTCATAAAATAAAATAAAAAATCATTAGTCGAAAATTTGTGGATCTAACGCGCCATAATGATACTCCATTTTTATTTAACTTTAATCATTTAAAATTAAGTCACTCGTATTAAGATTTGTATTGCATCAGCTACACAGTGTTATGGTACACATTATAACAAGCCATATAATAACTTTTGTTTTAAACAAATTAATATTTTTTTTAAAAAAAAAACAGACTAATACTTTTAAAAATTGTGTAGCAGTTGTACTTTAATTTTAAAGAAATGGCTCCGTTGATTAAGATCTAATACTTTATCTTGATATTTTCAATTTATTTTTTACATATAATAATGCAATTTCAAAGAAGTAGCCCAAATAATACCATTTTTATTTTTGACATACAATTATATGTTTTCAAAAAATAGCCCCAAATTTCTTCAAAAAAAAAAAGCCCCAAATAATCCAACTTAATTTGTTGGGTAGTAACAAAAGAGAATATGCTTGCTAATTGCCTTATCTTCAATTTGGGGGCTTGCCAACCATATACTTATTAAATGCAAATATGGCAAGTTGCATGAACGCCAATTATATGATTAATTAATGTATAATATCGAATCGCAATTAAATATTTCAAAAGTTTGACCATCTCCAACTGTAAAGAGTATTAAATTTTCAGGACCTGTAAAACCTTTATAAAGTAATATTCTATAAATTAATAAAATCTTTCTGTTCCGACTTGGGCTTTTATAAAAAATCATCAAATTCGATAAGATAATAAGATAATAATTTTTTAAAAAATTCCTTTATAAATATTAGGTCTCATTAAAACTCTAAATTAATAATTCATAATTATTGCAATCATAAATATTATGGTCTCTCGTTTTGTAAATCTTGTGGGATGACCTCTCTTATACTCACATAATGCTTTACGCATTTGATCATTCATGAATGATTTTGTGATGTCTTTTAGATGAGAAGACATGGTTGTTGTGTTATGAATTATTTTATTTTCATATTGAGATTTATATAGTATATGCTTCATTCATCATGCATGAATATATTTAATTGGTTGTAACAGTTATTTAAGTAATTCCAATGAATTGATACATGCGTCCATGAACATAATAGTTAACTGTATACAATGAATTGATATTATACATGAATATATTTAATTAATTACAAAAAATTGGTTGATGCATGAATATAATCAATGAAACATATATGAATTCACTTATTTTCAATACATATGTACTAAATTTTCTTAATTTAAAAAATCTATCTTTTAATTAATAAAATATTAATTTATCGATATATTAATATCTCTCTAAATTAATAAAATTTTATGGTCCAAGTTATTAATTTATAGAGGTTTTACTGTAGTTAGATTTATTGTTTAGTAGTATATATTATATATCTTCAATTCAACTCTATTAATTTATAAATTTTGAAAATAAAAATTCACATCAAATTTCAACACATTTTTGCCTTGAAACATACACGAAATGAATATTCTACTTCTAGCTAGTTATTATCTAACTTGGTTTTGTTGTATTTAAACTTGTCATTTTACATATTGTTTACACTAATTAAATGGAAAAAATATGAAATTTAATTCCTGTTACTAACAAAAATACTACATTCGTGGAGTATTGCATCAGCAACACCTTAAATTTTATGCAAATTTTGTTTTTTTTTTTTTTTTTGTATTTTCATTTTGGTTGATTATGTAAAAGGTATTATACACAAACCTCACATGTATTTTACCTTCTCAATTTACGTTGAGCATACTTGAATAACTTTATTAAAATCATTATATATAATGTACAGTCAATTAAAAGTGTTTGAAAAAAAAAAAAGACAAATAATTTAACATTAATAATTAATTGTTAATCTGATCAATTTTATAAGGTTTATGTTGTTTCAGGTAGATAAGTGCAAAAAAAAAAAAAGGGTAGATAAGTGCAACTAACAATAATTTTTTTTGGACACGTTCAATGCACATACATACTAACTGGCATGCATTTATTTTGATTATGAAATATATGTCCTATGTTATTATCGTGGTCTAAATAAGCGACTCCAGACGTATATTTTATTAGAGCCGGTTCTAACAAATTTTAGGCAGGAGGCGAACAAAAATGTAGAGCCCTTTAAAAAAATAATGGTAGATTGGGTAAAAAAAAAAAAATTAAAAAACGTACACACAGTAAACTAATACTCCATCTGTCTTATTTTCACATTTTTCTTTTTGGTTTGTCCCACATTAGTTTTCATATTAAAAAAAAAAAAATCTTCTTAAACTCCACCCTCACAATCCAATCACTTCATTTACTTTAATAGTAAAAATTTACAAAATTATACTTCAATACTCCATTTATTACATTTTTTTTAATGTGTGTTCAGATTAGTATGAAAACTAATTTGGGATAGAGGGATTATATTGTAATAATACATTAATATTGATAATGTAATTTTGTATTTGTCAACAATCCAAAATAATTTAGTAATAATTTTAGAAATACCGGTAATAACTTAAATATATGTTGCACATTCTTTTCCATATTTTTACATGTAATGGTTATGTGTATAAATTATAGGTAATGTGAAAAAATTAGAATAAGAGAGGATAACTTAATAAAAGTTCAAAATTTATAAGTTTATAAAATTAAGATTTAAATAAAAAAGGAAAAAAATATTTAAAACATTAATAATTAAAAATAAAATTAATGGGAGTAAAAAATCATTAACGGCCTAGAGCCTTGCAGGAATCGTCACGATTCAGAAACAAAGGGCAAACATTAAATGCGAAAATCCCTGCCTTTATTCACCTACTTCAATTCAATTAATATTATTTATTTTGTTTAAATATATTGTGAATTTAGAGAAAAATAAATAAACATAATATGTAATAACTTTTTTTTATCGGTAATGTTAATAGTTAATTCACCAAACACTTAAATACTCCTAAAATTTTTCTAAACCACTTTATAATTCCATAATTCATTCCCAAATGGAATCGAATTTGGGTATTCCACAAAAGTGAGAAATCCTAATAATATTATAATAATGATGGGAAAGTAAGTAGAATACGCATAATTTCTCTATATTGACAAAATATTATATGAGCAAGGTATAATACTATTTATCTGTTAAAAAAAGAAGAAGATATAATACTACTTGCCATTGTTTAAAAAAGTTTAAAGTATTTTTGCAAAAAATAAAAAATAAAAAGTTTAAAGTATAAAAATTTTGATTATGAATGTCAATAATTGTATCAAAAGTATCAAGAATTAGAATTATGAGTATTATATTATTCTTAGTATTAACTATTAATAATAATTAAATTGTTTACTATTTAAATTAATCATAATACTAATTTTTTTAAAAAAAAAAATAGTATTATAACATTTAAGTTTAATATATTAATGTTTTTTTAAATGATTTACAAACTTATCTCAGTTTTTTTTTTTTTTGTTAAATGATTTGTCTCAGTTTTGATAAGCTAACAAAACAACTGTATATTTTAATATCTGCTGTCAAGTCCTAGATAGCTATTATTAATTTATTATCGCGTCATCTTCATTGTGGAGACATCTAATAAGTCTTTATCTTCCTGGTATATATTTTTCAACGGAGCCGTCTTTCTTCAATTTCAATCACTAGACACCAATTCCATCTTATTACTCAAATTGAACAATTATAAAACTTACAAAATGTCTATAAAATTTTATTATTTAAGATATGAGATAGTGTCACGGATCTTTTTTTTAAAAAAAAAAGAAATATTTAATTCATATAGAATCTAAATCAGTCTAACTCATTTCTTTCTTTAATTATATTGATTAAATTTGGAGCACCGCCTCATTAACTTATTTCGTTATAATACTCATCTAACAAAGTCATGAAATCCTTGAAAACCGAAATTTAGAGTAAATAGATGTTGTGTTTTGTTTTTATAGTAAATAAAGAAAAAGTGATATACTACCATTTAACTTGTTAATTTCATTCAAAATGATATTGGAATTGTAGTACACCCATGAGAACTGCAATACCGAAATCATAAATTCGTTGTTCTAATTCATGCCGACAAATAAATAAAATAACAATTATGGTCTTAGCTCATGTTAGCAAGTTTTAGAAGAAGAGATTGACAAAAATTTGTCAAAAGACTATAAGTGTATTTTCATTCTTTCATTCATAATCTTCAATGATATAATTTACATAGTTTAAATAATAAACTTGATGTCGTGTGCCAAATTCATAATTAAGGACTAGCTAATCTAATCAATTAATAATGAATTATATCCTAATTAAATCAATCAATTTAAACCAAATCAATCTATAAAAATATGTAATTATCAATTAATAATGTTTCCTAATTTACAATTTTTTCCTAATCTACAATTGAATCCCATCATATACCAACTGTTAGGCGGAAAACTAATACTAGAAATCAACATCCCAACAAATGTTGGGTTTAGTTTATTTTCTTTGCTATTATTATTTTACCAGTTGTTCTTTGAAAATTTGAAAGGCCAATTCATGTTCTTGGTGCCTTCGCGGCTCCTATTCTATTTCAATACTTTAAAAATCTGAGGATGTGGAGTTTTTTTTTTTTTTTTTTTTAAAGATTGATTGCTACCCCTATTTTCATCTTTTTTTATTTTGCTTGCCAAGCACACGATAAGACAAATATTTTCAAAGAATTCCTGATTAAGTAAATAACTCTTCAATTTATTTAACTAGATGAACTCCCGCGTATTACGCGGTATTTTCGTTAAATAAACTTTACAATATAATATATTATATATATAATATTTTCAAATAATAATATATATGTATAAAAAATTATAATTATAATATTAAATTTAAATAATGGTAATATTAATTGTATGACAATTCATGATAGGGATTAGAATTATTATAATTATGTGAACGAATTTACTACTAAAATTTGTTTCAAATTTATTTTACAATTAATAAAAAGAAAAGGAGACGATTAATAGAATTTTTTTTATATAATTGATGCATAAATATTACTCCGGATAATATATATATATATATATATATATATATATCGTATATTTACAATAAATATCATATATGATTATATTAAGTTTTTTTTTTTTTTTTATAAAAGTTGATACAACCACAATTTTTCTTACATATATGCTTAAGTTAAATATAATTTTATGTTTAAAAATTGTCATATGATAACACTTTTTAGATATAAAATAGATATTTAAAATATTTAAAGATTTATATATTAACTTATTTATTAAAAATATACATATTGTGCAAGAGGTCTAAGGTTCAAACCTCCTTAGAAATATATTTTTTAATTAATTCCTATATTAAAATGTCATATAGATGTCATATATTAATTATAAATCAATAGAAAAATGACACATAGATTATTAACATATATATATATATATATGCATTTAATAAGAATGTGACACCTCATTCAAATTAACCTCACGACGACACCTAAGCAAAAACAACTTCCTATTAGTAATATAGGGATTTTGTATTGATGATTAAACTAGTCAATCAATCAATATCCAAGAAATTTATTGAAAACAATAACACAGTGTGTGTTAATTGTTAATGATATGTACTTAATTAATAGCAAAGTGCTTAACAAAGTTTTAAAATTAAGCAATCACATATATACATAATGACAAAATCTAATATTGTTCATAAACTAGATTCATACTATACCAATATATTCATTTAATAATATTATGATATTATTAAATAGAAATTTTATATAATGAACTAATTTGATGGGAGACCTATTCATTCCATAATACATATATGAGAAAAAAAGTTTTTTGGTCCTATAATTTGGTGGGTCTCCAGTTTTGGTCCCAAAAAAGTTGTCTGTCCAATTTTGGTCCCATAACTTTTGAATTTGTCCAATTTTGGTCTCATTTTCGCCAGAAAATCTAAACGACGTCATTTTGGTCTCGTCACATGGGAATTTGTCCAATTTTGATCCCATAACTTTTGAATTTGTCCACTTTTGATCCCAATTTTTGCCGGCATGTGCATGTCACATGATAAAAAACGACGTCGTATTATATTTTCGGGCGAAAATTAGACCAGAATTGTTCAAATTCAAAAGTTATGGGATCAAAATTGGACAAATTCAAAAATTATGGGACCAAAATTGAGCAGACAACTTTTTTGGGACCAAAACTGGACACCCAATGAGTTATGGTACCAAATTTATTTTTATCTCATACATATATCAAAATTTTAAAAGACTTTAAAAAATTCTTAAAAAATTAAATTTAAAAACTTGTTTGTCAAATCGATCTTGGTAATTGGTTGAAAAAGTTAAAATCCGGTTTATTTCGTTTATAGGCACTGGCTAACTTAGCAGATCTTCGATTTTTATGCACATGGTATCTTCTTTGTTATTTTTCTGTGTTTCACTCTATATTTTATAAACGAGATGGATGACACGTGTCATGTTAAAAATAATCTAACGAACCACCACAATCTTAGGTCCATATATTAAAGATCCAGAAAATCGAATACATATTTAAACATGAAAAGTGATAAATAGAAATTGAACTGATTTTTATGCATATTGGACCGGTTAATTAGGCCGACGATTATCAATTTAATTAGTTGCATTTAGGGATGACAATGGGGCGGGTCAAAACCCGGACCTGCCACAAACCCGGTCAAACAGGTCCCGGAGTGGGTCTGGATCCGGTCAAACGGGTTTTTGCCGGGTCTGGGATGGGTCCTGGTATCATATGGATATATATATATTAATTATTTTATGTCCTAGGGTTTATATATATATATATATATATATATATATTAATTATTTAAAATATATATTAAAAGTTTTAAATTTTATTTGACGTGAGATTGAATTTAAATATTTGTATTTGATTTGTCATTTGTTGCATGGTTAAAACACTAATGATATTTTAAAATTTATTTGTTGCAGTTTCAATGTTTCACGTGAATATGTTATATTTTGAAAATAATGTTGATGAATTTTTTTATATCTGTACAGAGTCGAGACTTAGAAATGTGAAAATCTAAAAAAAGGGGTGGGGAGGGTAAAACCCGGCGGGTTCGCAGGTTTGGTCTAGGCGGGGTGGTGCGGGGCGGGTAACAGGTCCCAAAAAAATCTGGCGGGGCGGGTCCTGGGACAGGCCAAACCCGTCCCGTTGCCATCCCTAGTTGCATTGAACGGTCTACTGGAATACATTTTATAAAACAACTTATATTTAAATTAAAATAACTACTTTTTAATGAAAAATTAATATTATTTAATTAATATTCTTTAACAAAATAATTAATACAATTTAAAACTAATACTACTACATTCGTTCCATATAATATCTCACACTTTTCTTTTCTGTCCGTCCCACAATATTTTTTACACCCTTAAAATGAAAAACCTCTCATAAACTCCAATCTCACAAATCACAATATTCTTAATTTTATACAAAATGTCATTACTTTTGGGTCCACACATACACACAATCCACCTCACTTCCTTACTTTATACATAAAAATTTATAAAATTCATACCTATTTTTTTACTTTTTTAATTTGTGTGTACTCTACCATGAAAGATTTTATAAAACAAATAGAGTACTTTGTATTAAAAGATTTTTTTTTTTTTTTGGTCGGTAAATATTCGTTCCCAAAGAGAATCGAACCCGGATCTTCCACTAAAGTGAGAAATCCGATGACCAGGTGAGCTAAGCCACCTGGTTACTTTACGCTTTAATTAAACAACCCTACCAAAAGACCTTACCTTTCTTTAATAAGCCATGCTTCCAATCAAGTATCACACATCGTAACACGACATTTTTTTCTTGTTTTTCATAGAACATAGCATAGACTATAATTGTTGTATTTTCATCTGACTAATATAAACACTATCGAAAAGTTTCTTTTTATTCTTTCCAAAAAAAATTTCTAAATTCTTTTTCAGGAGTACAAACCATTAATTCTTAATGACCTGAAATGTGCTCTATATTAAAATGTGGAGTAATTTACCAATTAATTGAATTTTGTGTTTAAAATTTTAAACTATTATCTGCCTAATTTTGTTAACCTAGGCTCTATATGGCTATTTGTTATATAGACCATGACATGTTTGGACCAGCTAGATTCCCACTCTCGTTTGGTAGTCTTTTCATATATTTTTCATTATAAAAGAAAACTCAATCATGAGCTATCATATTATAATTCAAATAATGTTGATAGTGCATGTAAATATCTTTCAATTAAGTTCACAAATATTGAGAGTTAAATATGCATCAAGTTCTCAAACGAGTTTGTTTGAAGCGTTATTGCATTTAAAAAATAAAAATAATAATAATTGAATTGTTGATTGAGTTTAGTTTAATGTAAATATTTTTAAACGAGTCATACAAAATGATACTATTAAAAAATTAAATAAATGAATTATTTTCACACTTCTTCATAAATTTATACTTTTAGATGAGATAAAAAAAATATAATGTCACGAAATTTCAATTTCTTGAACTTAAATTGATATATTTTATGCTCGTTAAATTTGAATTAGAATCAATTATAATGTTATAATGCGACACATATATTCATTAGATTGCATTTCATATTTTTTCTAGCATCCTTTATTTATTAGGGTTCATACATATTTTTTTGAATTCTATGTTCGAATTCATTTCTATTTATTTTTGACGTATCTTCATTCACTGTACATGATGATGAAGCAGAGCCCACCCACATCGCACCAATACAGTCATCATCCAATATCAGTGTTAAGTGGTCATTTCCCAATTGCAACAAAGTTCTTGGTGGCATGGAATTAGGAATTTCTTGGTGATATATCCAGTATTTTATACATCCATCTCTCTTAATTTTTTTTTTTTAAATTAAATTTTCTTGGGAAGATTCATATCCCAATAGAACGTCTAGGAAATAACACTAACTTCATTGTTCCAATTCATCCACATATACTTTACTTATTTAATTACCAAATTACTTGCGAAACAGCCTAACTTAATTTAACAGTCTAAATAAAATTATAACAGAAAAAACGACTATACAAAATTCTTCTACCCATAGAACTCTTCATAAAAGGGAGTGCATAATTTTTTAAAAAGAAAAGTAATAATTGCAGTTTTGAATATTAATTTTATAAATTATTATGTATAAAATAAATTTATTGGGTTATATGTGTGTATGAGCCCAAAAGTAGTGACTATTTATGTAAATTAATAAATATTTTGAAGGTAAAATTTATAAAGAGTTTTCTATTTTAAAAGTTTGAATAATTTTATGACACGCTGGGAATAATATATAAAGTTAAAAAAAAGTTCTGCATGCAGTCTTACACTATTGACTACACTACTCCCCAAGGGCAAGAGACAAGTTATACTTCTTGCTCAAAAAATATATAAATATTACCATAGTGAAAAAGCCCAGCCCAGCCCATAACTATTGACGCCTTGATGCTGTACATAGTCAAGCCCAATATGTTTATTCATCAGCCCGTTTCTGCGAACTGAAAGGGCCTAGCCCAAAATTAATGAAAATTAGGGCTTCATTATAAATACGGCAGCCTCTGTCATTGCACCGCATCATCTTTGATTCTTTACACCCGCCCCCTTCCGGCGGCGCCGCCGCTACCACCGCCACAGCTGCCACCAAACCTTATATTTCATGTATGTATACGTATATAGGCTTTATAAATACAAAAAGGTATGATTAATACGTCTTATTGTACAAGGAATTGCACGGTACTGAGGCACTGTGGAAAAATATAAAATCTGCAGTGGCCTGAAATTAACGTGCAAATATGGAAGATGTTGGGACCCGCTTTGCAGCTTAAATTTGTTCATATTTCTGCTGCCTGTAATGCCCGAATATTTCTGATTACATATTTATTTGATTATACTCATATGAACTTGAACGGAATATGTTTGATTTTAAATTGTTTTATTGATGCCATATTCAGTTGGATTTGAATTTGTATATAATTTACGTACTAAACTTTATTTATAGTTCCATATATTAATTTAGAGGGTTAATGTCTGATTAAGGTTAATTGATGGTTTGGTATATGTTACAGCTGTAACTGGAGTATACTTGGATGCTAATTTAGGAATTTCATATAGTTTGAAGTGTATTTAATTGAAATATACATTTGTGATATTTCCATAAACAAAAGAGAAAATAAGTGGTGGTGCAAGCTGCAAGGAAAGCCACCAATATTTTTCTTCTAAAAACATTTCCACTAAATTTGCTCCCTCTTCTCATAATTAATAGAAATTTGAGGGATAATTTACCTATAAAATAGGATAATTTTATAAATATTATATAATTTTATGTATAAAAATGAAAAATAAATATGTAAGTGTTGATTCAAAAGTAATAAAATTTTGTATAAGATTGATGAGATTGTGAGGGTGAAATTTTGTAGTAAAATTTTTTATCTCATAAAACGGTATTTGTCTATTAGCTTTTAACATGAGTTTTAAAGTGATAAAGTGACTTTTGATTGAGAATAATTCAACTTGTTTTATTTTATAATTACTCTTGATGGTTAAAATGTATTTCAATGAATAAAACATTGTCCTATAAAAACAATGAAGAAAACATGGTTACTTTATTGTCTTTTTTGGAAAGGGTAATCTATGTGAGATGTACTTTTTTTATAAAAAAATGTATGCATAAAGTATAATTTTAAAGTAAATATTTAAAAAGTGATAATAGTCTTTTAATGGTTTTACGGTCAGAGGTCTCATATAATTTTTTTCTTAAAAATAAAAATTACATGGTATATGATTATTTAAATTTATTTAAAAAAAATTAAAACCTTAAAGACTTAAATTGCTTGGTAGTTGGAACTTGGAACCAATGAGTCAATTACCTTGCATGCTACAACCAGTCAACCACCTCTTAAAAAGACTCCATGGTCTCCATTAGTCCATATTAACTTTACTAAAATGAGGTCAAATTTAGGATTATCTAATTAAAACTAGTTTTGTTTCCCTTGCTTTTCAATTAATGAGTTGATTGAATAAGTTGGAATTAATTTAAGATAATTATTCTGATATTTATTAATTTGCTATATGTGATTGTAGTATTCATCTTATTTACTTTTACTGATTTTTCAATTTTGAATAAATTGTTAATTTAGTTAGACTTTATGGTTTTATAATATTGAGGGGACGCTTGTTACGAGATCTTCAATGGGAATGAGAATGAAATTAATTTTTCCTCCTATGCCCCCAAGTTTATTGGAGGGAGGAATGTCTTCATGTTGGTTACATCATTGGTGTTGTGCTCCAATTTTGGAAAAATGAGACAAAAGAAACTTGTTATTGGTGGTGGTGGGGAATGATTGAGGAGAATTGATTGTAGATGGGGAAAAAGTTAATCATAATGGGTAATGATTACCTTATTTAGGAGGAAAAATAATGACATTCACCATCTTTTATTCTTATTAAGCACCACAATTACTTTATATTAATCCTTATTCCCTTTGTCATTGAAGAATTTCCAACCAAGTGACCCTGAGTTTGAATTAATTAAGCTTGAATAATTTAACTCAGTCGATCTTTAAATTTGTCAAAGGAATATTGTTCATAATTTTTTAAACCATTCAAACTATGGAACAAAGCATTTACGTTATGATTAGTTTTTCACATTGCTGATTAAATTTTATTTTTGACAAGTTCTTTTATATATTAATTTAATTGTGCATTTCTTTTGAATGATATTAATCAATTTATTAAATAATATTACTTATCTCACTGAATATTATTATTCAAAAAACTAATTACTCTATACACACTATTTAAACTGTGTTACTCATTTCATCAAATGATATTCCTAATTCCTCATAAACTAGTTCTTACTAATTTGTAAAACTATTCCTTTGGCCGCTGGAAAACTCTCATAGCTACAGGGCTTTTAATAAAATTCATTTACTGAGGAAAAAAAAATGTTACTTTTTAATTCTTAAACTTACTCCCCATATATGTTACAAGATCATGTATTTAATGGAATTTAATATATCGGCATTTATTTGTTTATTAAATTTTAGCTCTAGCTTGTTGTTAAGAAAAAAATCACATTGAATAACATTATTTAAGTGCATTTATTTGCTGCTTTAAAAAAAAAGTGCATTTATTTGCTTTGATATTAATTAAAATCTCCACATTACTCGGAAAAGTCTACACGCACCAATCATGTAATTTACAAATAATTTATTTACAATTTTGACCCCATTATATTGTTGAAAGCTGAAACATTTCAATGAAATGTGTCTGTGATCATATATGATCTTATAAAAAAAAAAAAAAAAAAACTAATCCTTCCATCTTAAAATAAGTGTCCCATTTATCCAATTTCAAAAATTAATATATATTCTTATTTATTAAAGTATCAAAAGACACTTATACTTTTATTTAATTCACTTAAGTTTATTCTTACAAAATGATCATTATCAATAATTTAATTGGGGCATTATTTGAACAAACAAGATAAATTTATACTAATATGTGTAGAGTGATACTTGAAAAAGGATAAGAGTTTGGATAAAATGAGTCACTTGTTTTAGGATGGAAGGAGTTTTAATTTGAAAAGATCTGACAAAATAATGATAAATTGTTTCCTTGGCATTAAATGTATCATTTATGAAGCCAGGCTGTAGAAAATTGAGTATGATGAAATATTAACCACATTTTTTTTAATTTTAAAAGAAAAAAAAATGATTGTAAAACCCTTTGTTATTTTGATAGCATTTACTTTGATAAATAATTGAATCACATGGTTGTCAATTCTTCAATTGATTCATATATATATATATATATATATTACATTTAGAAGGGCAGTTCGTCTATTACAGAATTATTAATTCATCCACATTGCTGTATTTATATATATATATATATATATTTATTGACCCGTTTATTTTTGGGTATTAAATTTTAAGGGATAATGAAATATATGATATATTTTAAATTTTAGGGAGGGCTACTATTTGGTACAAATTACTATTTATTTTTACAACCCAATATAAATACTGTTCAAATTTACAATGAGATACAAAAAGTGAAAAAAATTAGACCATTGTACCCCTGAAGCTTCCAAACGGAAGTACTGTGCGAAAAAAGCGTGTACCCCCTGTTCATTGTCAGTAATATGGAAGAAAATTGAGGCACATGGAATGACATCATCAAGTTTGACAAATTGTCTATACATTTATAATCTTGTTTCTTCCTTTTAAAATTTGAATTTTAAATTAGCTATAGATATGTTATTTTTTATGTATAGTTGTATGATCGTTTTTTGAAATTCAAAATCTTCTGAAACAAATAGCAGTAATTTTACTCTCACTGTACAGCCGTCGTGCCGGTCATATATGTATATTTCTCTTCAACATTTGCACATTCTCTTGCACATTTGTACATGGACAGACATATATGTATATTCTCTTCAACATTTGCACATTCTCTTGCACATATGTACCTGGACAGACATGTATGTACATGGACGAGATACACCCATCAGATTGTTGAGTGCACTCACACAGCGATAAGTGCACCCATCGTCTCCTTCACAGATTTGCACCCCCATCGCGCCTCCCCAACCTGCAACAACCATTCAACACAATCCTTCGTCGCTGACTTTTCATCCACCCACCACCGTCGCGCAACCCCATCACCGTCGTCGCGCCTCCCACAGCCGTAACCACCACTATCATGGCATACCCCCATCGACCTTCTCCATCACCGACGTCACACTCTTGCACATTTGGACATAGACAGTCGTAACCACCACCTTCGTCGCATAGCTCCGTCGACCTTCTCCATCACCGGCGTCACAAATTGCTCCTCACCACCGCGTCGCCCTTCATCATCGCGGGAAACACCATCACCATCATCGCATAGCCCCAGTGCCACCACCATCGACTCTCCATTTTCCAGCACCGCCTCCTTGCGCGATTCACCATCGCCGTCGCCATTCAAGTTTCTGATGGACTACAAATTTGAAAATCAAATTGGGAAAAAACTCAGTAATGGAAGGAGAGAAGTAAGTGACAAGATTTGACAGCATCAACAGTAGACAATGTTTAAAATTTGTGGTACTGTGCAATTGTATCTAATTGTAAAATGAAAATAGGGACAAAAAGGACTTTACCTTCCAAAACGTGTATCAGAATGAAAAACTCAAAATGGCAATTGACATTTTTGTAAAACTACACAGTAATGTGTATTGGAAGGTAATTTTCCCTAATTTTTATGTGTGATATGCTTTACTAAATTATACAAATCACATGTTTTTTTGGGTATTAAATTTTAAGGGATAATGAAATATATGATATATTTTAATTTTTATGTGTGATATGTTTTACTAAATTATACAAATCACATGTTTGTTAATATATATTACAATATAGTTTTAACATAAGTTTTAATGTTTTCAAGAGTTTGTATTGAGAATTAATTCATGTGATAAGCTAAAATTTTATAATTATACCCACATCTGTTATTTTTTTTAAATAAAAAATAATATTTTTGTCAATTAACTTGATAATAAGTGGATGATAATTTTAATACCTCATAAAGGAAATGATACATTTTCACTAAAAAAAATGAGAAGACATATGTTAGGCTTCCATGTTTTTGCAAGCCATAGATAATACAAATTAATAATAACAAACACTTGAATTTTAGAAAAAATAAATTATATCCCTAATAATCATTCAAAATAAACATGTCTATATATTATAAATTGTTACGAGGCAACATAAATAATACGATATAATTTTTTTTTTTTTTTTTTTTGATGTTGAACTTCATAATAAATTTAGTATCGAGTCTCGTTTCAATATAAGGGATACATTCGAACTCTTCATAAATGAAAAGCAAAAGGATATTAAGCCTCTGCAGTGATTTTTTTTTTTTTTTAAGAAAACAAAACATATTAATCAACTAGCCAGAAAATCGAACAATAATAACAATTCACGCTTGTTTGGTTTTAACTGGAATCTAGTTATAAACAATTATTTGATTTATACATACATATGAAATCATTTAAACACTTACTCTTAGGTTTTGTTTGATTTGCTTTAAAACAAATTTTGTTTCCAAATGAGTTTCTTTCCCATTTCCTTTTTTTTAAAAAAAAAAAAAAATTAAATCGATCAAGTTTACCAAAGCATTTTGATGCGTGCAATAAAATCACGCTAACAAGAATCGAAGCTCGTACCTGAGATTCGTGGAATCACGCCTTGAACACGAACTATAACCTCATTTGTATTAGCTTTTACTTGTATGTGATAGTTCATAAATTACACAAAGACATAACAATGTTTAATACATTATACTTATCAAAACTCTTTAGCTAAAAATCCTTAACACATGACCAGACATCCTTTAATACTTAAATAAGGATGCAAGTTTTTTTATGGCAAATATAATTCTTTTTTTTTTTTTTCTAAAAAGAAGAAGAATAATATAGCTAGGATAATGATATGAAATTAAATATCCAACATATAATATTGTGGATAGAGCGATGATGGGGGACCATATTGCCAATTGTCAACATATAAAGAAGATACACATAATTTGGTTTTCTTTATACACATAATTTGGTTTGCCTTTGAAAGTTGGCTTTATCTTTCCCTGTTAAATCCTATGATGCCCATGTTGACACATACATACCCACATATCACATATGCCCTCTGCCCCTGCTCAGTGCTAGGCACTTATTATTTGTTTTTCTTTCAAAATCATTCGTAAAACGAAATTTCATTTAATTAATGTTAGGTTTAATTAATCAAACTTTTATTAAATGAAAGATACATAAAGATTGATAATTTTTTAATAAAATATAATATGTTTTAAGTGATAAGTGATTAATATACAAAAGTTATGCAAAATTAATTAAAAAAATAATATACACGAAAATAAAGGTGGAAAATTTTTAAAAATGATTTTGATGGTGTATTATATTTATAAATATATTGAATTAAATGTATTTAAAAGGATAGTATTGTAAAATCAGTCAAATCTAACGAGTGTACAACAAACGTGCTTATATATTGAAATTATCTGCAACTTCCAAACTCTCATTGTCATGTACTAGTAGTATAAAAGTGGACATAGACAAATAGTAAAAGGTGAATGGAGTACATACAAACTAATATTCCGGGTTCTATTTTGTGTGGTGATAAATTGTTGTTGGATTTGTGTCTCGTAAAAATCATCTTCCCTGCATAGCTGACACTCGTGCATATCCGTCAATTTATAACTCATCTGAACAAGAAACCTTTGGTACAATCGTACAAGTGGGGGACCTTTGGTACAATCGTACAAGTGGGGGTATTTGCACCTTCGTGTATTTTCTTCTTATAAAAAAATTTAATTTAACGCATAACATACAACAAAACCTACTAATTTAATTAATTGCCAAATGTAGAAATTTAGCATTATCAAGCTGTACTAATGGCATTAAAGAAATGAATAATCGAAGTCGTGAATCCAGCTTAATGAAGGATAGTGGTGATTAAGACTTCCGCTTTTAGAGATATGATGTTTGCACATGAATTTTGGATTGAGATGCAACCAAGTCAAGACATTCGCGAAAGGAAACTCGAATAATATTCGTTTGAGCTTGATTAACAAAAACTAGTCAACATAAACAAATAAATTCAAATTAAAAAATATTTGGTTCTTTACTTCGTGAACAAACTTATTAGTAAGCTTGTCAGATAGTTCATATAAGTTATAAGTTATTTATTTTTTGGGCACAAAAATTAAATAAGTGATATAATAATAGCTATAGTAATAATGATGTGATAGTAAAAAAATAAAAAGTAAGAGATTTAGAAAAAAATAAGAGTAATTGAGTGACAGATGTAAATAATAGTGAAGTGTACATATAGATATAAATTTAGAGAGAGGTTTTTGAAAAAAATAAATGAGAAATTTATAGTGGGACAATGCAAAATTGAAAATCGAGAAGTTTATAATGGGATGAAGGGAGTAATAAGTAGTTTGATTTTAATTTATAAATTGGAATTATTACAAATAGGTTCAAAAAGTAACTAAAAATTGCAAATAGTTTTATTGTGCAAATTTATCTTGTGCTGCTGTGCAAATATTTTTAAATCTATTTGCAATTTTGAATTTTTTTTAAACCTATTTGTAACTGACCTACTAAATACATATGTCATAAATATAAAAATGTTAATAAATAATTGAATATAAGACTGATATAAGCTCGTTTGGGTTTTAGTAATTAAGCTTATGAATATTTAATAATTTAGCTCGAGTTAATAATAAATAAATTAATTTCAAATTTTTTAAGATTCAATTGACTCGATTTAATTACATTCCTAATTTTGGACCATGCATAGAGACATAGTTGAGAAAACTACAAGAACACCGTTCTAGACATATGAACATACAAAATTGTCTGTTTAATTAAAGATTTTCTTTTATTATTCCGCATTAGTACTAATGCATTTATTTTGTGGACCATATAGATATTATTTCTAATAAATGATTTAATAATATAATTAATAACCCATCATTTTCATGAAAAGAAGGAAATGAGCTGTAAATACAATTAGGATAATAAATGAGATAAATTAAAATCTCAACTGACTCGTCTCTGATCCTGTCTCTAACTAGGCAACTATTTAGCGGGCATTGGACGATTTTTTTTATTTTTTCATTTTACGTTTTTATTATTTTAAGATATACACACATATAGTAATATTTATTCAGAAAAAGATGTGTGTAAATAGAGTATGATAGAAAGATTTCTTTTCCAGTTTTTAGGTTGTGCAGTAGCGTCCTTTTGAGTAATGTAGGTATATGAATTATATAAATTTTATAAACATGTATGAACCAGTGCATTCATTGTTTGCTGGATTGTGACATGAAACTAATAGCAATAAATTATATGTCCGGCACTATTTTCTCAATTTATTTATTTTATATCAAAGTGATTAATTCAATAATTTTAATTAATTCATCTTCCACAATTGGTCGATAAAACTTGGGTTACGTATTAAAAAGTAAGATCTCAGTTGAAATTTATTTTAATTTTGACGTAATATCATCATGTCTGATGCATCCAGATTTATAGAAGTCGCAATAATTTCAGAATAAGAACGATATTTCATAATTCTAATAAAGTTTGAATTTATTTGAAACTAACGAAAATGAAGCTATAATGAGGAGAAAAAAGAAAATAAAGGCACGATCTCTACAGTTGGAGGACGAACCGAAAAATCCGTCAAAATATTGGGGAATCAGAAGGTGAAGCATTCACAAGATTAAGAATGCTATTCCAATAATTCTTGTTATCTTCGTAATAATCACCGCCGCTTCCGCTGCCGTTATCTGACTCGGCGCCGTCATCCGAAAAACGCCGATCACCGGAAGAAGTACTGAGCAAAAGATCGGTAAATTTCTCGACGAAGTTACCACTCGGAACGTGCTCAGATGTCCACGGACCCGAATTCACCACAAGATCCGTATACGCGGGGACTCCGCCGTCGCATGACCCGGACGAGTTCGGAACAAACTCGACAAAAGCGGTGGAGCTCTCTCCGACCCCCGCGGCGGAGCTAAGAGTCGACGTCGGGGATTCCACCGAAACACCGCAACTTGTCGCCGCCGCCGATTCACTTGTCTTACTCCATGCTTTCAGGACGTCGAGACAGGGCCGAGGCGGCTTTGAAGTGGAGGCAAATTCGGAGCTTTGAGCCTATTAAAAATAATAAAAACGTGTTTCCACATATATCCCTAAAATTAGAGATTATAGATGACATTAATTAATTGTGTGTAGGTACCTGAATGTTATTAGAGGTGGAGGCAGAGGCAGAGCGAAGCTTGGATTGCCTAACCAGTCTGGCTTCGGCTTCGAGGCGGGCGCTCTCCCACTGAGCCATGTGGCTTAGATTAGCCGCGTTCTTTGATTGGCCGTCATTGGATAACAGAGCATCGTTCTTGGGTTTGTGGGTCACCGGGTCAATACCCATTTTAGCTAACCGTTTCTTGAGATGAGTGTTCCAATAATTCTTGATCTCGTTGTCAGTTCTTTTGGACAAATGAGTGGCTATGGCCGACCACCTGGGAATCCAACAAACATATAAACGACACTGCACCACCTTAATCAATAAGACAAAACACAACACCCTACTTGCAATCTATCTAAAAAGGGCTCTTGGATTTCATTGCATAAAAATACAACAATTATGCACACATGAGTAATTGCACTTCAGATTCTCCAATTTTGGTGACTAACAAGAAGTTGCAATGCATAGTGGAATCGGAACATTGTCTTTTCTGACTCATTAATATATATAAAGTTCCTCATGTAAAAAAGGGTAAATACTTGAGGGAAAAGAGGTAAATAAGGTTTTGCTGTAAGTATCTGGAAATGGAGGAATGCAAAGAAGAAGTTGTAGTTAGTCAAGGAGATTAGATGCTTTAATTTTGATAGAGTATTCAATCCAAGATTAGTTGTGGTGTGTTAGAATTGTTAGGATATATATGAACTGATGTAACATTGCTGTATTCATATCCCAGCAGTATATGTGTTGACCAATACAAGTTTTTTACTGACTAAAATGAATACAACCTTAAAATCAGTACATTATAATTACCTGTTTCCCAAAAGAGCATGCAGTTGAATGATTGTTTGCTCTTCCTGTAAACTGAATTTACCTCTTTTAATATCTGGCCTCAAATAGTTAGTCCACCTCAATCTGCAACTTTTTCCACATCTCTGAAGACCTACTCTCATTCATATATGAGTTAATTTTTAAAAAAAAAAAAAAAAAAAAAACTGGAAATAAAAGCAAGGTAGGCTTACCAGCTTTAGCAGGCAAGGCCCTCCAGCTGCCATGGCCATGTTCTTCAATATAAGCCAAAAGTTTCTGATCTTCTTCAGGTGTCCATGGCCCTTTCTTCAACCCAATTTTATCGCAACATGGAGAACGACCCATTGATCCAGATTACGGAGAAAATGAAACCCCCTTTAATTTGGTTTTGCCTTCAAATTTTGTTGGAGTGAAGTGGAGTTTAGTGAGTGAAGAAGAGAGTAGTAAATATGGAGAGAGACAGAGAGATGATGCGGATGGTATTTAAAATTTGTGAAGAATTTTCGTATGACGTAAGTGCCCTTTACCTAGCTGCATATTTAAGAATAAACTTTTTCAGTGGCCACCTTAAGCTTAAATAACCTCCAACTCCTTTATAGTGCGTGCAATTTACTTATTTTGGAGGGGTCTTTTTTGTCTATTGGTTCCGTTTGGTAGTCCCATGCAAAGGGTAATAGGGCTAGCTGCAACAATATAAGATACTCCACATTATCTTTTTTATTTGTCCTAAATTAAGTCTATTTTCTTATATAAGTATGTAAATTGTTCAAAATATATATTAGGAACTTTAGAAATAAAATTAAGATTCTAAAGTACAATTAACAATATTTTGTGGGATGGAATGAAAGGAACAACCGTGTGAGTTCCTTTTCAATGCTAAGAAAAAGAAAAAATTAAAGAACTTACGAGTACATAAAGGGTAGCTAGTATACTCTACTGGATCGTCAAGAATAGTTCAAAATATTTTAATATAGGCCGCCAATTATGTCTTATTTAGTGTGATTATTTTTCTAGTATTGATTTGTTAAAATATTGGTCGAGGATGAGCTAGGTTTATACAAATACACAATCTTACGAACAAATATCAATAACATCACCTGTCAATATCTTTCGTGTGGGGATCGAAGTCTTAGCAAATGAAAATCCATATATTAAGACAAGACATTTCGCAAATTTAATTACAAAACCATGAACATGAAACACAAATCTTGTGGTTGGAGGCCATTTTCATCTCATGAATACAGCTAAACAAAACTCTCGGAATAGAGACACTATAAATATATTATTAAAAATTCTGTCACGAGATCTTTTATACGAAATATTACGCATAATTAATTAACAAGAACACTTCAAATTGATTAGTAAATAATTGGATAAGTATATAAATAAAAAAAATAGATTTTAATACACCTTACAATTACTTTCTTCTATTTTTATTACGTTGATCGGACTTGATCCCTGTATTGATTTGTTTATGAGGTGTTTGATTAAGTTTATCTTAATTTTTTTTTAAATAAATTTTAACATTTTATAAATTATCTCCTGATCAGCTTATATAAAATGCAATGTCCCAAAAGCTTATGAGTGTTCAGACATCGATACTTATTAATTAGCAATTCTTAATTGAACAATCTGAAGAAAATATGTTTTTAAGTAAATAATTAAGACTTTTATTTTTGTTGAGACAATGATACTTATTACCAAACTGGATTGACTCGGGTGATCAGCGCGGTGGGTGGGATGGGGGTGATTTTTTAAATTTTAAACAATTTTTTTTTTCCGTTAACTTACAATATTTCAGAGAAATAAATTAAAATGCTGATATTTTTTTTCGCTTATAATTTAAGCTGTTTGTTTTAAAATTTTATACACAGTACACACCCGTTACTAGCTAGCTTTGTCTTAAAAGTCTCCTTCTAGTTGTAGTAGAGGTAGAGCACAATCAAACATGTTTCTTGATGCTTAACATGCATATTGAGTGTGTCCAAGGCGTTCATATACTTGTTTATTATATCTAATTACACTGTGAAAAATATACTCCAATACCCTCACAATATCTAATTAACAAATAAATAAGAATAAAATATACTCCAATATTTCACTTACCCAAATCATCTACTGCATCATTAATTATCTTCAGTTTCATTATTCTTATCATCTCATTTCGAACTTGATTTTGCAATCACGCAGACAAATAAAATAGACGACAGACGAAGTGGTATATCTTAAGTGGTTAGAGTTTCACTACCTATGGTTCAAAGGTCATGAATTCAAGTCACCATTTACCCGATAAAAAATAAAATAGACGACAAAATATAAATTGACATTTTGAAATAAACCAAATTATGAGCGGTCAACAATAATAATTGCAAGATCAAAGTCACGTCCATTATAATAATTCTTTAGTAGCTAACTATTATGCATTGCGTAATCAATCATAGTATCCATATGGGTAAAATAATTGAGGCAAGTCGTAAATTCGTCAAAAAGAACAGCGCATTAATGCGTGAGTATTGAGTTTTGATTAATAATCATCAAATAATTGAAAAACTGCTCAATTTTTATTATTACCTGTAAAAAGGGCTACTCGAAATGACTAAACACTGAATCCTATTTCCTTACGGCTCTGCAGTTATGACCAAGTAGCCTGTCGGCTAGTCAATATGATTAGTCAACCAAATCTATTTTTGTGAACAACACGTAATCAATATTAATTAAGAAAATAATAAGAAATTATTGAAATTTTATATAAAATTTTGACGATTAATACTCTTTAAGTGATTTTTAATGATTTAAAAAATAATTTAAGAAAAAAAACACAATTAAATAATACTCCCCCGTTTTGTGCGTACTTGCACTAACTTTTGGGCACACAAAATAAGAAAAATACATTTTATATTTAATTAGCTTGGTTTGTGAGGGAAATTTTATAAAAAAAAAAAACTTTTTGCTTTATTGGGTTACTTGGTGATGACATTTTGAGTAAAAAGGAGAATGTTGTGAGGGTAGAGTTTGTAAGTGTTTTTCTATTTTTTGTGTATGCAAGTTTGTATGAGACGTCTCGAAATGGAAAGTGTGCAAGTTCGTATGGGACGGAGGGAGTATTGAAAAATACAAAATATTAAATTGAAAACATACGAATATTTAAAATGTTAGTATTTAATTTAAGGAGAAGATATACATTGTTACATGAAACTAGTGGTTAAACATATTTGATCAAGTGTATTTTTACTCATTTATTTATTTATTTATCCAGTGGAGTACTTTTTAATTGAGAATTTTAATCGTTTTATATCAGATTCTCGAGCCCTTTTTTTCAGGTTTAATTTATTTTTTCATAGCAACGTTTTTGTCTTATCTTTTTCTACTAGTTTTTGACCGTAACCGTTCGCACAGTGATTGATATTGTTTATTTAGTGTTAATATATATATATATATATATATATATATTTCAATTTTTATGGAGACACATATAATATGTTGATAATGTGTACTAAATAATTGATATAAATAAGAAATTAAATTTGTTTACATTAAGTCCATTACAATGCATTATTTTTTAATAAATATACATTTATCAATAGAAATTGATTCAAAAAACTATATTATTTTACACATTTCTAATTTATACATAACACTAATACTAATTTTGATCACTGTTAAAAAAAAACTAATTGTGATCCAAATTTACGTCATTCCCTGTAAAAAAATTTAGAAAAAAATATATCAACTTGCAAACATGAATTTGAAAATCCTAAATTCTCTCACCTTTCGCACTGGAAAACACAAGCAACATTTTAATTTTCATGGCCACCGCAAAGTTATCGGGTTTGCCCCCCCCCCTCCTCCCTCCCTCCCTCTCTCTCTCTCTCTCTCACACACACACACACAAGGATAGACGCACATGTTGATAATGCGTACTAAATAATTGATTTCTGCAAAAATATTTCATACGAATTTAAAGTTAGGTTGCGAGCGTCAATGGTGGATGAGGAAGAAGACATTATATAGGGATGAAGTGGCATCAATCAATCAACTAATTGCAATAGTCAAGCAATTAATTGATTGATTAATGAAATTCATAAATAATTTTTTTTATTAAATTAGATGATTATTAAAATTAAAAAAAATTCCTAAATTAAAATATACGGCCAAGATTAAATCAAGAAATTATCAAAAACTAATTTTGGAAATCATTTTCGAAAAAATAATTTTTTGGAAGTTGTGTTTGATAAGGGTACATACTCTGTCTCCATTGTATATTTAATTTAAGCCCACCCCCCCCAAAAAAAAAAACCAATTGCTTGTACTTTTACCAACTTTGTTTGGGTCGAAGGTGGATTTTCTGGATTAACAGTTTTTCTTCATACTCATATGCCTGTTTTTAAAAAATACTACATTTTTCCTTTTCAAGTCCTTTTTTGACAGAGCTGAATGCCTAACATGAGGTTATTTTGGGTAATCGAACAAGGCAAGGAAAAAAGTAGGTATTTACTTCGGTGGGGGCAGTGGGCTTGTGAAGGGATAACAGAAAAGTCCGAATTGATTTGGTAGAGAGGAAAAGACAAAAGTGGGCCCAAACAACATAAGGGTAGCAGTGTGTTAATAGGGGAGCCGAAAGCATTAGGGTTTAAGCCCAAAGAGTTAAATAAGGAGAAGGACCAAATGGGCCCTCCCATTTAAATTATGTTGTCATTGCTGTCAGCTCAACCCATTCGTATGGTCCAACATTGCCTTAACTCCCCCCCACCCCACCCTACCCCCTTCTTAATAACTCAAATCACAAACCTTTGTCAGAATAATAGTCCACGTGAGCTACATGCATTTATCATCATCATTTTTATTTTATTTTTAGATATTGAAAATGCTACTTTTTAAGCCTCAACTTCATTTTGTCATATAATAAGTGTTGCCTCTGATATTAAATGATAAAAGTATATTAATTAAGATGATATTGTTTTTACATTTTAAAGCAACTCATTTCGGCAAATTTTTTAGAACTATGCGAATTTTATCATGCTTAACTGATTTTATTTTATATAAGCGTTTCTTTTAAAAGTGATTGTTTTATATTGTAATTTTTTAAGTTTTAGTTTTAGTTCTAGTGCTAGTATTTAAATTTTTCTAGCGTCACATGAAATGTATTAGGTGCAATACTTTTATAAGAGATTTGCCTTTTTATTAATAGTGATGATCTTATTTAAAATCGTCTAACGCAACGGCTAATTCATAGGATAGATTTTTGAGTTCATGTATATATATAATTATATTACTATGTGTATTTATTATTCTTATTTATATTATTTAATATTGATATATATTAGTTAGACTAAAAATATGTGTTTCATTGTATTTACCCCAACATTTATGTTCTGGATCGGCCACTAATATTAAGGATCTTATTTTATGAGATGTATTTATATTTAATTAAGATCGAAGCCAATTCCACTCATTTCTTCTTTAATTTACATTGATTAAATGAAATTTCATCAAATAGTTTTATAATACTAGTAATACGCTTCACACAAATCTTCATCTTATTAATATATAATTGATATTGCTAGGAAAACCATCATTGGCTTATAAAACCATTTGAGATAGTCTGTGTGTGTTAATATTAATTTGATCAAATAGTATATTGCGATTAATGACCATCAACATTCTTTTTTATTAAAAAAATAACTCAAAAAGACTTATCATTATTATATTTTTTTTCTAGAGATAAAACTTAAAAGCGGCATACTTGTAAACTCAAAAGATGTAAATCCGTAATGAAAACTCAGGTAGTACGTCAGTACGTAGTAAAACAAACGGCACTACCTCAAGTAGTAAAATTAGGTGTTGAATTTCTTTACAAGAAAATAAAATAGCTGCAAAAATAATGGGCTAGGACCACGGACCCCTTTTAATATACCAATTATTACATACTATTAACACGCTAAAAAATGTATTAAAATATTCCTTCAAAATATCTAATTTTTATTCTCATTGTATTAAAACATAATTAAGGTTCTTAAAAGTTATTCTATGAACACATTACCTCTTTGGTGGTGTGAGAATACTCCAAGAGGATCAAATTAATACATTTTCTGGATGAATTTTCAAAGCTTCAAAGCATAAACGTTTATTTAATCACCATATACATTTATTAATTTTACTTATTCTTTAATATAAATTTTCTAATTATTTTGCAAATAGTTTATTATTATTTTACTATAACTTAAATAAAAATTATATACTTTATTTTAATGATATCCATGAAACAGAAATAACAACACACCAATCAACTATAACATGTTTTTTTTTATAACCATATATTATTAAATTGCATGCGCACACAATATATATATATATATATATATATATATATTATTTCATGCACTATATATATTTTAAAGATAACTTTATACCTTATTGATGAAGACATTTTACTCCTATATAACACATAGTAAGATTCGATTCGATTCATGCCCAGTGAAATTGGTGAAGCGTAATATATGTATTTTATAAATTTATATTTTAATACTTTTATTTTAGTCGGTATTTTTTAATGCTTTATAAATCAATTGTTTTTTTTACCCCCCAAACGAAGAAATATGCACGTAGTTAATATATTCTAAACATTCTACTCTGACAAACTTTATTCATATCTTTTTCTGCAGTTAATTTATATAAATTCGGCAAGGAGTGGGGATGTAGAAATTAAATGAGACGTTTCTATCATTTCAACTCAAGATAGTGAAGTTCTTTCCCAATTTGTTTAATTGAAATTATAATGGTCATGTGACTTAGCTTAAATAACCGACTGAAGCATTAATATATACCCCAGGCCTCCAGCTGTACCAAAAAATAGGACTATTCTTATTTTCACACAAATTAAGCAATAGAAATTATTATGGTTAATATATTATTTTTTTGTTTTGTTTCCAATTTTACCCTTATTTAAGTATGTGAATATTGGTTTGGAAAAATACAAAATACATTAAATAGGAATAAAAATATAAATGAAAAATAAATGATATGTTAAATTTAGTAATTGACATGTCTTTATGGGACAAATGAAAATAGAAAGTAAGTCTATTTTTGTGGGACGGGAATTGAAGAGTAATACGTTAAATTCCTATACACAATAGTTGCACAATATAATTAGTGTTTATATATAAGAATTTAATTAACATATTAAAAATAGTGTGTATTAGTTGTTTTTACTGATCATTATTATTCTGTATTTATTGAACAATATTAATTGTTTTCATTGAAAAAATTAGGGGAAAGTAAGTCTCTTATGCAAATCTGGACTGTATAAACCACCTTAATTAAAATAGATAATTATATTATAAAAAAAAAACCTTTTAAAATCAGTATTATATTATACTCCGTACTCTGTAACAATTTATGTATGACTTATACTAATATTGTGCACACATTATTTTTAACTTTCACGAATGTATACCATCGATTTGGGTTTAGCGTTCATATTATACTGTTTGGTAGACATGTTTAGCAATAAGTTAAGATTTAATTTAGCCTAAATTAGGTCCTTATCTTATTACTAAACATGCCATAATTAACAAACTCGTGATTAAAAATAAAAACATTGTTGACGAGATGGGAGAGCTGTATGGGATGGGGGCGTGGGGGGTGATTTGTTTAAATAATAATAATAATTTAAAAAAAAAAAAACATTGTTAACTGTTATGTATGATGTACTCATAAAGAATTAGTAGTGAAATATTAACATTGTTTTTTTTTTTTTATCGGTAAATGTTAGTTAGTGGTTAAAAGTTAGTTAGTGATTGGTATAGGAGCTCCTTACAATTCCCACTCCAAATTCGTTTCCAAAGGAAATCGAACTCAGGTTACCCACTAAAGTGGGAACCCGATAGCTAAGTGGGCTAGACAAAATTAACATTGATTAATTGTACGATTTCTTGGGACGGATTGGTGCAAATTAAATGTATCTGAACCACTTACATGTCTAGCTGCTGTATTGGGATTTTTTTATTAATAAAAATTGTTTACCGAAAAAAAAAAACATGTTTACTTACTGATTTAGTTTGCATCATTTTTAATAAATCATCAAATATTATGAGACGTTTTAATTATGAGACATAGTGGGATTCTAACAAAAATTTGCTGAGTGTATATTATTTATTGTGATTGAAATGCTCTTATTTTTATTTTTTATTTTTTATGTAAAGCCTAATTTTAACATTTTATTTTTAAGAAAATGAAGAAGAATAAGAAAGAAATACACTCTAAAGAGTGACATAACCACGTGTTTATAGTTGAGACAATTAAATTGATGCTGCAAGATTCGAAACATATTAGATCTTTTTCAACATACCAAAAAATAATTTATTCGAAACATATTACTTTTCAACATACCAAAAAATAATAAAATTATTATTCCATCGTACCGTTTACAGTCTTCATTTATATTCGTATGTTTCGAATAATATAATGCTTTATTTGTAAGAATTATTCACTATTTTAAAATTAATCAAAATAATTAGACTTGACAATAGAATAGAAGTTCCCGTTTTCAGCAGGAATCCAACTCAACGAATGGTGAATCTCTAATTTTTATTCTCACGGGATGAAAAAATATTAAACCTCAGGTGTGCTTTTAAATAATTTTCATAGTGCAATTTAAAAAATATAAGAAAAAAGGGATGGGATCCCAAAAGGACATAGATGTCAAATAAATATCTCCACTTGATTTGTAGGAATGCAGATCTAGTTGGGATAGATATTGACACCCCGTCACCTTTTCACAACACTAATGATATAATCATCATATAAATAATATTTTCCAACATATTTGGAGACATGGAAAAAAATCACACTTTTATTCTATTTTCATTCAAGAAACAAATCAACCGCCACCTTATTTGGTAACTAAATTATGGTGAATATAATATAGTTTGAGTTAGTTTTTAACTTAATTCATTTCATTAATTTTACAATTTAATTTCTCGATTTTTGGTTGACGTAGTTTAGAAATCTCCATTCTTCGAAATACACGAGGAATAATACGATACATAAACCATGCACACCAAGTCACCAACATATATTAATGGGTCAACAAATTTATAAGAAAGTGCCGAACATTGTGAATTGAAGTTAATTTGCCGAAAGGAAAATCATATGCGACCAAAAATAGAATCAGTAGATTTATGATAAGTTTGTCATTTTATCGTTAATTTTTTTTTTTTAATCAGAAAAAAAGGCTTGTACATATAAATAACCTGGTATAAGATATACCCAAAAAATACAAGAGTATAAATCTGTACATCAATTTATGAGAGATCTAGAATCTAACAGCCAACTTTGAAAATTCCCATTACAAATGGTCGGACATAAAACGGACATCAAGTTTACATTTAATCTCTTATCTCTTTTTTGTTGAAGAGCACTTTATTTCTTTCTTTCAAAGTGACCCAAATTAGACATGTACACAAACCACTCGCCAAGTTTCCGCACTCTTTCAGTATCCTCCTTTTATTGTAAAATTTTATTTACATTTGATCAAATATTTAATATTTTAAATTTAAATATTATAATACTATATTTTTTATATTAATTATGAATAATTTAAATAGTAAAAAATTAATAGATGTTGATACTCCTGAATAATAATATAATATCACTGACTTTAATTCTTGATATTTCTGATGAAATTCTTAATGCTCTTCAAATATTTTGATATTTTAAAGTTTTCAAAATAATTTCATAATAAATTTATCATGAAACATTTCCATATAAAACTTTGCCAAACAAAATAATAAATACCCTCTCCGTCCCACAAAGATAAACCTACAATTATTTTTACACAGATTAAGAAATAAAAATTATTATGGTTAGTAAGTTAAATTGTGTTTCATTTTCCCACTTTGCCCTTACCTTGGTATTGATTTGAAAAAAAAAAAGAAGATATAAATAAGAAATTTAATGACACATTAAATATAGTAATTAGTTTATATTTGTGGGACATATGAAAATAGAAATTAATATTATTTTTGTGGGATGTAGAATAGTACAAGACAAAAATAGATTACACGTCCCTAATCCAAACGATGAAAGAATATGCGAGAAATAGAGGATATTATAAATAGGCTTTTCTATAACTGAAATTGAATTTCAAGAGTATTGGTGAAGAAAATACGACGAAGATTAATTAAGAAAACAATTGAAAATTTGAATAAAATGTTTTTTTTTAATAAAGTATGTGAAAGGTGGACCCAACTTTTGACATGTGTGGCTTCAATAGAATGGCAGGTGTATCCTTGTTAGGGCCGTATAAGTGGGGAGTTTGCGCTTTCATTATTTCCTTCTTATAAAAAAAATATCTAATTTCTTAAGAGCAAACCTTCTTTTTTTTTTTTTTTTTTCCTTGAAAATCATCATTCCCCGTATTCTCTCCAAATATCGCCATCTCTATATTATTTTCGGTTTTAATGAACGAACAATTAACATAGGAAAAGCTTCTCGACCTCTGTTTTTGATCATCTTAGATTTCACGGATCTATTCTTCTTCTTGTCACATATTTTCTCTCTTACTCGAATATCTTCCCATGAAAAATTAAATATAGACAATTTTCTATTTCAACTCCAATATGAGATCTTCTTATCAAAAAAAAAAAAAAAAAAAACTCCAATATGAGATCTTGTGCATTGCGATATAATCCATATAATATGCAATTCCGTTGAAAAATTGTCTCATAAAGGAAACTAGTAATTCCATTGAAAAATGACCCCTAATTGCATTAAAGTCCTTTAAAAAGTGTTTCTTGCATGTGGGATGCTTCAATTCGATCACATTGCACAACTACATTTTCACGTTGGTCCTTCCCTCAAATCAATTCAGCTCTCAAAACAATGATATTTGTATAAAAATTTATATAATGACAAAAATTTATGAACACATGAATTCTAGAGCTGTATATTTCGTTGTTTCCGCTCTTTTCATATTCGTTATTCTTCTTTCTTTTCTGCGTTGATTATTTTTCCGGATATATATAGTTGAATTGTAAGTACAATTGCTACATAAAATAAAAGTATCCATTGCTAATAAATCACGGGAAAATTCCAAATCCAACCAAATTAATCTATTACTCACTACAACAAAAAAGGGATTTCCACACATTGAAAAGTGCCCCAATATGTACTCTGTTGGGGCACTTATAAATTTTGAGGCAGTTCACATGTGCCTCCAAGTGTAGTGTCCCAATAGAGTTAGGGGCATTTTTTAAGTCTATATACTACATTTTTAAGTGTCTCAATAATTAAATATAATGAGCAAATTTAATTAAGTGTCCCAAAAATAATTGTTAGAGGCACTTATAAAAAAACGACCCAAAAAAAGTGTCGCAATATATAATTTTTGTTGTAGTGACTATATAAAATAGCAGTACCTGTGAAATTAGAAGAAGATATTATTGAGTGAGTCAACAGACAAAATAGTATAGATCAACTGGTTATGTAGATATTATTATATTCCAAATGATAAAATTACAAACGTTTATAAATGTTACATGTACTTTTAAAAATTAAAACTTGGACAAGAAATCTTATACTAATGTATGTATATACAGATTGAGACTTTTTAATAATATTACAACATATTAATAAAATTTATAAACTGTGCATCACAGAAGAAGATACTAGTTAAAAAATTATTTAGAATAAGAATATTAACTTTTCATGGTTGGGCCGTATTGGGTCTGATTTTATTTGTAAGGCCCAGGTTATATGCACACACTTTTTTATTGAGAACACACACCTGAGATAATTTAAAAGTTAAATATATGTAATGACAAAAATATCCTTATCTCCTTATTTGTATTATGTTTGTGCGTTATTTGTTGTATTAATTTTGTTGTTGTTGAGTTGTTTTCAATGCTAATGAACATAAATACGATGATACATATTTTTTTTGGTGTTTGAGTTTTATAAATTTTTCGAGTCTGATTTTATGAAAATATGACCAACTTTCGATTTTTTTTTTTTTTTGCGAAAAATAACCTAATTTTCGAAAATAATTTAAAAAAAAAAGACATATTTTCGTAAAATTTATTTGAACGGTTTACAATTTTTCAGAAATTGAATAATAAAGGGTATTTTAGGGAGTTACTGGGGGTGTACTCAATAATTGATGGGTGTTTTCATCACATGGGTGTTCTCAATAAAAAAGTGAGTGCATATAACGTGGGCCTATTTGTAATTACGGTAAAGAAGACCAGAAATATCAAAGTTGTGTTGGTTAGGCCCAGCCCAACACAAGGTTTGCTTAAGAATTCGCGATACCCAACTGATCAGATATTTTGTAGGCATTAGATCATATTAATAAAAAAATTCAAGAAGTTCAGTTTCAATTATAAACCCTCTGCAATCTCGTATATTATACCAATAAAAAAAGTATATTTTTTATACTTCTATTTTTTTTATATATTAATGAATTAAAATAGAGTTTGATTCGACTCACAAACGAGACGGTTCGAGTCTAACGAGTTTTTATATATTATATTGAAATCACAAAAAAATTCTAATAAATCGAGCTTAACGAGTGACTTGAGCCGATTCATTAACAAATCGAGTATTTTATGAGCTCGCGCTTGATTCGCTTATCAAAATAAACAAATCGAATTTGAACTTTTAACAAGTTGAATCGAGCTCTCGAATTACTCGATTTAAATAAGAGGTATAATGGGGGTTTGAGATTATGGAATTGAATTAATTAATACGTGGCAAGATGTGTGGCTAAGACATCCATGATGTCTGTCAATAAGTGGATCAGTAGTTATGGACTGTGGGTCCAATTGGGTCATTTTTATCAGGGCCTGCTTCTTGGGAGCCCAATTTATAAGGTTGTCACATATGACACGTACTTACCTCAAATCACTCCTGCTATTCTCTCTCTCTTTATTTTTGTATTTTTGTTCATAATTACCAACTTTTAAGCTACACTGAAAATTCGGATTTAGATTCCTGTAAAAAAGAAAATCGGATTTAGATTGACAAATTAGTTTTTTGTACTTCATGAATCATGAATATTGAATCATGTCTTGCATGTTTCTTCTTATATTGCATGGTTATTAAGAGAGTGTCCCACTAAAGCCGTTAATATATTTTTGGGATAATAAAATTATACTCTTCCGTCTCAATTTTAATTGCTTAAAAAAAAGTACTAAAAAAAAATTATTTATTAGTATTAAAATGTATAAAGTGAAGAGTAAATAATATTTTCAATTTTATTGAAAGAAGTTATTTTAAAGTCAATTTTATTAAAATAGTTAATTGAGTGACATTGAAGTGTAAATAAGAGATGTTTGTAAAAGTTTAATTTAAAAAGGGTAGTGTTGGTTTTTTGCTATTTTAGATACGAGAAAAAAAAAATAAGACGTTCATTTTTTATTTTGAGCAATCAAAATAGGATGGAGGGAGTAGTATTTTAAAAAGAATGAATTGCAAAAAATTAATGAGTGCAGAGATGGATAATTAACTTTCTTAAGCTTTAATATGATTTATACAAATTTAAATGTGCAATAATATTAAAATGTGATATTAGAAGTCTCTATTTAAATTTGAGAGATCATAATTATTATTGGAATTCTTCCAATTTAGAACTAGAAAGATAAAATAGCTGTGTATTCTGAATCTAAAAGATATTTATGAATGCAGTGTGAAAGGTAAACATATTATAAAAGTATTTAAATCACAATAATTGGAGTTGTGTCATTTGAAAAAGATTTATCAGCTAACAAGAATGAGTTTGCTAGATTTTTCACTAGTAATAATTATTATTTTTCAACAACTTTAGGTAGGACTTGATTAACCACTTCCTTGATGTCCAATATTTAAAACACTGTACGTAATACCCATGTATTGATTCGCATTTTCACACATGCCGAAATGATGATGAAAATGTATTTGTATTTTGGAATAATATTAGTTATTTTATAATTTTTTGAGCATCTTAATTAATCATTTTATATACAAGAATTTATATTTATATAAGTGACTTTATATCATTACTTTATAGCTCAAATGTAAAAAAGTTAATGTTTCCTCTCTTTTTATATTAAATAATATAAATTAACGAGGTATATTACATTTTTTATATTTAATAAATGCGACGTTTATCCAACCCTTCCTACTCGAGGGATTCTAAGATAGTGTCAAACTGTCAATATTGTGCACTATGTCATAAATATATTTCTTAAAAAATTTAATATTAGCCCCCTAAGTATGAACTTACAAGCTAGTTTTGAATTCTTTACAGAGAAGGCTGCTTTCCAGTTTCCACATACATTTATTTACTCATGAAGCTGAAAGTGGATGGCCTAACATGCAGATGACAGGCTACAGCCATATTTATTTAGTTATTGCAAAAAAGAAAAAAAAAATCCAACTGATTCGCACAAAACCAAAATGTAATAAGGAAAAGATATTTTCTTGTAAAAAAATACTTCACATAAATATAACTATATAATTTTACACATTTTTTTTTTTTTTTGCTTGCTCACATTGAAACACACAAAGTTTAAATGTATACAGAAACAGCTACAACCTGAACCTGAAGTTAGTTTTTTGAGCTAGAACACTTATTTTTTTTAAACATACAAAAGACCAAGAACACAGTCAGCACTTGATGTATGTACTTGTACTACGTCTGTTCTATCAATGATATTCAGTAATCCCAAAAGCAATCAAAGTCCGTTGTAGCCGTCGGAAATTCTTGATCATAGCATGCCTTAAATCCAACTTCATTATAGCACACACCCTGCGACACTTGTGCTTTAGCATTTTGAGTCGTGTTTGAGTCATTTTCCTCGAGCAGAAGCCTCATGGCCGACTCATCTTGCATCACAAAAGAATCGTGGGTAGTCGAGCCGATTATTTCTGACGGGAAAACCGGATTTGGAGTGGAAACTCGAGGAAAAGTAAGCGAAATATCACGCTTCTTTGAAGAAGAAAAACAAGAGCTCAATTCATCAAACAGCTTGTCTCCATGGTTTGATAAAGAGGTTTCGTGAGATATTCTGAGATGCTTTTCATCAGATGATAAGTCCACCAATGGAGGCAAATCGTCGTCGCGGTTTCTGCTGTCCGTTAGCCCTGAAATATGCTCTTTTTTACCGCCTGAAGTCTTCTTAAATATTCTGCACATCACCCATTCATTCTGAAAAATTAAGGAAGAAATTAATTAGCAAAAACAGAGGAGAAAACAGGGGGAAAACAGAGGAAAAGATTTGCTTTGTTACTTTTGCATTTTTAGGAAGATTATGCTTCCCTTCTAATCTGTACTCATGCATAACCCAGTTAGTCTTTTCCCCTCTCGGAGCTCTTCCTCTATAAAAAACCAAAGTTTTCTTCATTCCGACCAATATTTTAGCTCGATAAATCTCGCGATCCTTTCCGGTGGCCTTCCAATACCCAGCTTCAGTAGCTCTATTAGTCCTCAAACCTGTAGGATACTTTCTATCTCTCACGCAGAAAAAATACCACTCCTTTTCTCCCATTTTCGCCTTCCCTTGATAAACCAAACACACCAAAAGTCAGATGTGGAATTAATCACGAAAATAGGGTTATATATGTAATTACTTACATGGCAAATCCCAAGGTTCAACCTTGTTTAGATCCACTTCTCCTATAAGTTTGGTAATGAAGGTGGTATCAACAGCTTTATGAGCCAAGTAATGAGTAATAAGCTCTTCATCGGTTGGGTGGAACCGGAATCCAGGCGGTAACTCGATTATCTCCTTGTGAATCGTCTCAAAAGCTTTTTCCATTCTTGAAGAATTTTATGCACATCAAAGTTAGTACGAGATTATAGATTGAAGATGAGTTTGCATTTATACGAAAATCTTAATAGCTATATATGGACTGTTGTGGTGCATGCGGTTGTGAGAGAGAAGAGAGAGGGATAACTAACAGAAAGATTTAGTTGAGGAGAAAAGAAACAAAAAATCCATGAATAGTTTGTTTTTGTAGGAGATATAAACGTGGGATGTAAGAAAGCTTTCAGCTTTTCTCCTGTTATTGTTATTCTTTAATTTGATCTCACCACCTTATCTCCTCAAGGATATATTAAATTATATATATATGGAGTAACATTTTCTCTTTTATTCTGTTAAAGTAAATGTTAACTTTTATATAAAAAAAATTAATTCTAAGGGAATATAAATGATTCCGAAGTACAATCATTAGTTACGGCCGGAGTAGATTACATTGTAAAAACAAACATTCAACATTGGATATATGGGTTCTATTGGATATTATTGAAATGTGATCGCTAAATATATTTGAATGTCACGCACACACCACACACGTATATTTATATTAAATATAAAAAAAAAAAATTCTAATAAATCAAACACATATATTAGGACCTACAAAAAATTTCAAATCAAAACAGGCAATTTAAAATACAAAATCATGAGCGTGACTAAAATTAAAGGTAAACGTGAATCTCTCGTATAAGATGATCAAAATTTATCAGATGACAAAATAAAAGAAAAAAAAACGATTGATGATTATTTGGTAAATACATTTATTTGAACGAGTTTCACACCATATTTGACATAATTACGCCGTTTGATATAAGGTTTTCCTTATAATGAATTCATTAATAAAATAAATAAAATTTATTTGTTTCTTTCCTAAGAATAATAAGATGAGGAATTAATTTTGGATGTATCGAAAACACAAAAGTCTAGTTAGTTGCAGTCAGTTTAACCAAACCATCTACTAGCAAAATCCAACTTGTCATCAGAATGAATAAAACGCCATTAAAAAAAAAAAAAAAAAAAAAAGAGAGAATCAAATTATTATCTCCAAGTGTTGGAAAACAACGTTATAATTCAGTGTCCAGATTTCTTTTCCAACTAATAAGGACCACAAAAAGCTGTGTCTGTTAGGGCTGGGTTAATTGATGTATAATTCTCGTGATTTAGGCTTGTCTGAGGTATTTCTCTTATTAATATAATATGTAAATGCTTTGTTGAATACTTTCTTTATCTTGTTAAATTATTTGATATTAAATTGCTTAACCGTATCACATTTCACACGCGTGTTTGATTTATCCATTATCAATTATTTACAAAATTTGAAGTTACATACATATATATATATATATATATATATATATATATATATATATATATATTTGGACAAATATTTTTTTTTAATTGAAGAATTTGGAATATAGGATTATAAATCCACCCTAGTTAGAGTTAGTTCACATCTTCTCAAATTAATTAATGGACACATAAAAAGTTTAAAATAATAGTGATAAATTTTAAATCATGTAGTAACAAATATTGGGTTTATTTCGTTCTCAAATTGCTTTCATTTTTTTGACGGGGCTCAAATTGCTTTCATTGAAAAGCCACTTAAAGGGATTTTGTTAACACAGAAAGTATATCATGAATCAATTTATCGTAAAATTAAATTGTATAATAAAAACTAACTACTAACATTTTAAGTTGGATAGGGTGTAATTCTTTTTTCCTTTTCGATTAAATAATTTACGTTTTGTTTTAAGTAAATATTTGGGTTTGGATAAGCTTTCCAGCAAACCCAAATAATTGACAGTAAAAAAAACCGACTGTATTCCCTGAACCAATCTGATCCCCAAATAAGTAGTTTATGCGCATGTTTCATGTTTTGCGTATTTCTCCCTAGCATTTTTAGGGAAGTGTGTGGCGGCTATCACACATTCACTCTTGCATTTTTAACTTTTCTATTTTATTTTATATGGAGTACGTATTATTATAAATTATATTGAAAAATCTAGTTTATTACTTTTCGTCCACTTGATTAATTTGTAATCTCGTATGATATTATAAAATTAAAAATTCCTATATTTTTAAATAAATTAATTAAATTTTAAATCACGACCCCTTCAATTCTGAATAAATAAAGTATTTGAGTTTGAAAAGATAGTTACATCTTACAATAGTCACATAACGATATATCTATAATAAAATTCTCCTCAATTATTTTGTATGTTAATTAATATTCATTAATGCATACATATATATATATATATATATGCACACAAATTACCAAAATATGAGTAGGTGGATCGTTTCATACACTAGACGTGATCCTTTTGCAGGTTGTTATAGTATTCAAATTTTAAAACATGCAAACGTATCATGTATAAAATTGTTTAGTACAAATTTCATATATAAATTATGACTTGTAACTAAAATTTTTATAACAATAAGTCTTTTTTTTTTTTTTTGAGATAGAGAAGAAAATATACTTTTATTAAATAATAATGTTTAATAAAAAAAATTATTAGATCAAAATCAAATACGTAAAATATAAGAAAAAGACCTTATGCAATTTGTTATCAGCTAGCCTCAGCTTTAATAAAATCATAAAACATTTAATAGCAGACAAAGTCCATTCTCAACGGTTTTAGTTGTAAGTTGTTCCTGGTTAGTTTGCATATGTACATAAGCCTTTTATATTATTACTATTATTTTTTACATAAGCCTTTTCTAAACATACATTTATTTGTGTATTAACAATTTGGATATATTGTGCATTACTCCCCTATTTCATTATAAGTGCTGTTTTGGAAAATTTATATCAAATTAAAAAATATAAAATTATTTTCAATCAATTTTTTTTCTCCGCTCTTTCAAATTAATGAAAAACTAAGAGATCCTTTAAAAATACTGATGGTAATTATTATACAATGGAGTACAAAATAACAAAATCTTCTTTGATTTTTAATTTGTTAAATGTCTTCTCTAGCTAGTACCAAGTAATACCGATTGATATCATTGACTCAGTTATGTATTAGTATATCTATTTTAGTGAAAGTCCATTATCATAAATTATTATTATCAAATGTTTTAGTTAATTGAGAGGTCACAAATATTAAAATAAAATAATTTAATTTCTAATCTGCAAAAAGTACGATAGTTCCCATACGGCCATACCTATAATTCCCCCATCTTTCACATGTCAAGCATGTGCACTACTAAATAAAGACGATTAAACATTAAATATATATATATATATATATATACATATAATTTTTTTTTCGAAATCAATATATATATATTACATCTTTAATTAATTTAATGTTTCGATCAATTCGCAAAGTTGTGTGTGTACTATCAATCTAACATGCTATGATAGTATGATGCTAGCTAGATGGTTTCATTTTTCAACTAAGATTTATATATACCACTAATTAATACACTAATAATGCGCCCTTTCAAAAAATAAAAAATAAAAAAAATACACTAAAATAATGCGACATAGATATAGACAGGATGTCCAATTTTGAGGGGTAATTTTGTAAAATTTTATGTGTAAAGTAAAAAAAAAAAAAAAAAAAAAAGCTTTATTGGATTATGTGTATGCGAGAGCAAAAAGTAATGACATTTGTGTAAATTGGTGAAAATTGTGAGGGTAAAATTTATAAAGGGTTTTCCATTTTAAGGGTGTGAAACTTATAATGGGACGGACGAAAAAGGAAAGTGTGAAAATTTTTATGAGACGGAGGGAGTACTGCTCTATGAGTAGCTAGGTTATCGATTAATTACCCGATAAAGTACCCATCAGTAAATATGCCCGGTTTCGTACGGATTAACGACGCACATATATAGAGTATCAATTAATTAATAATAAACTTGATTATACAATACATATATGTATATATATATATATATTAATTATCGTACTTCTTGACAAATTAACGTAAATCATTAATCATGTATAAACATTAATTATACCTTTTGTACACCTTTATATTTTGAATGATATCACACGTGTCAATTTTTTTTTTCCACTTCATGTTTCACATACTAGATGTACGAAATGTGGATAGTAAAATATAATCAACACACTTTATATTTCATGACGATATATATTAATAATTCAACGGGTGAAACACAACATAAAATAAGAAAAGTGTCGTAGAAAAATCAAACTGATAAGATTTTATCAGTTATTGCATGCATATTGTATAGATGTTAAGATCTATACAGAAAATGTATACTATAGACCTATGGTATAGTATTATATACGAGCGCCGTTAAGAATTAGGCTTTAAATAGATGCATAAATTAATAAAATAGAAATTAAACATTATTTAATCAAAAAGCGTCATTAATTTCAATTGTAATTTGTAAAAGGTCATAGTACATACCGAACAGCTAGCTGCGCCGTTCATACGAGGAAGGAAGCAGATATATTATCACCGTCTAATCTTTGATTGGCTCATGACTCATTAAGGTAAAACCGGCCTAATCCTTGTCAAGACAAATAAAGTAAACTAGCCAGTATTATTGACTAATTATATATATTATTGTTAATGGTTAATTTTATTGGATAATCTCTAAAAGTTGGACCATGTTTGATCAGTTCGGACATGAATCCACGGCAGGGAACAAACGTGGCTCTATTTGATTCCATGAAAAGTGGCATGTGTTTGCATGTGCATGCACTTTGCCCCAAAAAAGATACCACGAGTTAGGCTAATGATTCGTGTTTTATGTACTAATCATCCATGTTTATTCGTTTTTTACTTTTAAATATTTGTTGGTGTATGTGTCCAATTATCCAAGCCGTCTGAACATGACAAAGTTGAAGTGAGAGACAACAATTATTTTGGACATTCATCTTGGTAACTCTTTCATAAATCAATTTTATTATCAAATTAATATTATTTAAGGATAACACATTTTATATGAGACTTGCTCATTTTGAATATGTATTTATATGATAATTAGATATAAGAAACAAGCGATAAAAATGTTTGATGTATAGTTCGTACAATTGGACACCCCGGATGGGATAAAATAAAAGAAATATTCTTAAATAAGTATATGTGCTTCATAAAAAAAAAAAAAAGAAATATTAATACCCGTATATGTACATGAAAAGGCTAACAATGATATTAACGTTTTAATTACAATCCAACTTACTCGAGATTTTGCTCTCAGTTAACTTGCTTTTTTGAGAGTTAGGCTTGATACGTAAAATATGTCGTTTGAATGAAAGTAGTACTAGTGTACATGCACCGTGTTCCACAATTTGAGATTCGAGGAAAGAACAATGAATCTTCTCAACTGTAACATCAAAAAAGTACTTAATCCTAAATCAATAATAATTTAGTATTGCTCAATTAAGTATCGTTTTTCAATTACTATCTTATAATTAGATCGGATAGACATTATTACACATTTTGTTGTGTATTCAGTGAACACAGATATTTCAATAATCTAAAGCTAATGCAAAATTAATTCCTTAAGCTATAATTGGACAGTTAATTTCGATGAATTAGACTTGTCCAAAACCTAAATTGTGTTTAGCCAAAAAGGGAAAGAGGTCTTGTTTTTTCAAAGAGTTTGCTTTAGATATAGGACACAATGTGCAACACTGTGTCTACAGGAACAAAACTGGTGATCTGAAAAGGATTAATACAACATTTCAATTTCTTCATTTTATATTTAATTTGTCCTTATGGAAAAATTTCATATAAAGGTCCATTTTTTATGCTGAATTTTAGTATAGGTCTCATTTTTATAAATGTCTTAATTCAATTTTTCCCCCTAAATTGGAGGTCTGATTATTTATATATTTTTTTCAATCAAGAGCCGACTCTATTTTTCAATTTAAATCATAAGTCACAACAATAAAAATTATTGTACACCACTAATTTTTATTTTTATCACCTTATATGATTATAAATTATAAAATAAATGTTTTGTCGGGCGTGAATTGTGATTTTAAAAAATGAATTGAGAAAGGAACAAATATTGAGCCTTAAATTGAGATATCTATAAAATAGGAACAAAAATCAGATTTTTTGAAAATCTTCCGTTGTTGTATATATACATATCAATGATGTGTACGTAATTAATATGTGTCTACCTTCGGTACTTGAATGCATTTAATAACATATAAAAAATATTTTATTATAATAAATAAATGCTTATAAACATATGAAAACAAGTCACGAAGGATGGAGACTTTTATATGGACTACGGACGGGCTTTTCAATGTCAGCCCGTCGGGCCAAGAGGTGTGGTTTGGTTCGAGTAGGGTTGATCCTTATTGGGCTAACAAAATTCAGTGTAATTTACATAGCGGCCCTACATATCAAGACCCAAATTCCAAATTTTTTTCAAAGAAAATAAGTGAAAAATGTAAATTAGTTTAATTAAGAGATGAATTTGTAGGATAATGTAGAATAAAAATACGAGAGATGTATTGATATAGCTAGGAAAAATATGATAGATATTTTTTTTTATCAAACAAATTGTGACTCAAACATTACCTCACGATATAGGTAGCAAATATCTAATCATTTGAACTATTCCACTTCAAAATACTAGAGATATATTGATATAGGTTAAATCATAAGACCATGACATCAGCTCAATTCCTCTTCTTAGTGAACATTTTTTTTTTAAAAGTAAAGTATGTAACTTATTTCTATTTTTTTTAGCATACTAAAGAGAGCATCTCTAGAACTAAGATCACAAGATATTTGATATGCGTCTATTTCAAAGCACATTCAACCCTCACCATTTCAGAGCATGACAGATCATGTCTCATTTTATTTAAGATCTGAGTCGGCATCTTACTTAAAGGTAAATTAATTGGCTCTGACTTCTTAGATTCTCGAAACTTGAAATTTGACTGATACCATTAAGAGAGAGGAAGACCAGTTCAGTAGGAGGTCAATCTCATGAAGCCACAAATAAAGTGAATAGTTTAAGTTAGTAGAGCTCCACTATTTATTCCGTGAGGTCATGAATTCGATTTATCATTTGGACGATAAAAAAAATCCTCATAAAGCTATAAAACTAATAGCTTAACGTTATAAGAACACGTGATTGTCATCCTCCTACTCTAAAACAAGCACTATCCGAGAATTTCAGATATGTAAGATGCATAATGCTAATGTGACCGTGAGATAATTTGATTTAATTTTAATTCTCAAGTCATTAGACATTTTATTTTATTTTGTTTTTTTAATTTAATTATTATTCCCTACGCTCATGAATAAATTGTGTTTTAGATCACACTCCTGTGAAAAATTAAATAATATTTTAACCTTTTTTTTCACTCTTTCTCCCAATTTTACCTATTTTCAATTTAAAAAATATATCATAGTAGGAAAATGTATAGAGATGTGGGGAAAAAAAAAGATTTTATAAAAAAATAAACCGATGGAATGTGGTGAGAAAATTAGTCATTAATTAAGAATAAACTAGTCATTATATGGCACTTGTTAATTCCACGGGAAAAGCCATAACATCATTTATTTATTTATTATGGAGGAAGGAAGTATTTTGGTAGACGGTAGAGAAAAAGACGATGACACCATTAAAGAAATTCTTATTTCTGTTGATAAATATCCAAACCTCAAAAACATGAATTAAAAATATGAAGTAAATTGCAAAATCCAGAGGTAGCTTAAACTAAGGAACTCAAAATAACAACAACAAAAAAGGTGGCAATCAGTTCCGGGACATGGCAACAGCGGACAAAAAAATCAAGAGCATAAGGACAAGAACTGCTATGAATGATCCGACTAAGGATCCAGAGGTTCGTTCACAAAAAGAGTTGTATTGTTGACAGATGGCCAACCAGTTGGTCTCCACATTCCCCCTGTGAGCTAAGTAAACGATTGCAGCAGCAGCAGATGCACCAGCAGTTAGAACCCCTAAAATTATCTTCACAACATTCAAACTAAATTCCATCAATATATTTAATTACCATAATAAAGAAAATGAAATTTTTTCATCTCATATAAGTTCAAATGTATTTCGCAGGCGATTGTGCATTTTGACAAGTGATTTGATGAATTGATTGATGTAGGAATATTTTGTGTTTTCCTTGTCAAAATTTTGAAAGATGAAAATATTTGCTTAAAATTCGAAAATTTGAAAAAGAAGTGATTTTTCGCCTGTATGAATTTCGAAAAGAGAAAGGCACTACTAATGTCTGCTTAATTTTAGTGTGGTTCCATTATCTGTTCTTCAAAATTGAAAGGCAGGGGATCATGATATCGATCTACAATCTCACACAAAATTTAATACTAATGTTTTAAGAAAATATAATTACATACCGTATCAAGTATGATCAAGACCGTCCTAGTCACTTTGGCACCAGTTTTGAAAATGTGGAAAATGGAGAGCGCCAGTGACAGAACAAGGTAGGTCGTTGCCATGCCATTCGAAACCAGAAAGAACCTGCAGTGTTACACTTTTATATATATACTTTTCGAGCAGTACAAAAATAAATCACTTTTTTTTCCAAAATTAAGCTATTTAAAAAATAAAAAGTGACAGTAATATATTTAATGTTAGGCTTACCTGAAAGTAGGAAAATCTTGATAGTGAGCCCTGAAACGTATAAACTGGGAGAAGGTGGGAAGCGATTGGCCGGTTGTGGCCATGGCAATGGTGCTTCCTAAGGTACTAACAGCACCAACTAATCTTAAAACGAAATCGATTAAGGATAAGCCTTTGCTGGGAGGAGATATGATCTCCTCTTGAGACTCTACACTCACCTCACTCCCAGAATCTTGCTCCTTTTGCTTCATTTTTTAAATCAAAAAATATATATAGCAGCTCAGATGTTTAATTGTTTAATATACACTAGTTTGCAAGATCACCAGGTATGTTGCTACTGCAATGTGTGTGCTGCAAGAGATTGCATGTATTTGTGTGTATTTATATGCGCAGAAAATCATGAAGATATATATAGTCTGTATGGATTAAATCCCACTAAGCAAATTGGTCAAATTAAGGATGGTAGGTTTTGACTTTGTAAGATAAGAATTAATAAGCTCGATCATGTTTCTAAAGCAAAAAATTGGCAAGTTATTAGGTCAATTTTAACTAATTGGGTTTCATTTTTAATCGTTTTTTTTTTAATCAGTGTATAAAAAAAAAAAAAAAATTCACATAAGTTTAAATGAGATGGACCCACAAAATTTAATTCATTCCATGTCTTGGACTCGATGAAAATGAATCAAATGAGATGATTTTAAATTAGAGTTTGTAAATCTCATAATGCCATACAAGACCTTTTCATATGAGTATTACATTATATTAAATTAAAATATGTGAAGGAAGTCATATATTGACTCGATGTTTTTACGTAAGGTCCGTTACCTAAGTTAGGCCTTCGCATATGGTCCACGGAGATTAGGCTCAATTACCAATATGGTTATCACTGATTTTTATTTTTCTGGTCTTTAAAATTATGTTAGCGGTGTTATTTTACCTACACATCCAAGTATCAAGAATGCATGTCAACGACCCAATGCAAGTGACTCCACCCCTAATTTTTAAGTCCAATAAATAATTTCCTACCTTGTAGTATATCAAAAGTAATATTTAAAATGGACTTAAATATACGCATTTCAATTGGTTCATAACAATTGTCTGTATATATAATTGTGTCTGTATCTAGAATAAATATTGTAATTTTTTAAAAAAAAAAATCACAACATTAATTTAAAATCAACAAATATAGTTAATCATCATGGTCACGACACCCTTTGGTAATTTTTTAAAAAATCACAACATTAATTTAAAATCAACATATATAATTAGCTTTAGGCTTTTTGGTTTTAACTCTTGAAGTCGTAACATGAATCAGACTGGCTGGGATATCCAGTACTCTGTATAATCGGAAATTGTGACATCTCTAATATATATATATATATATATATATATATATATATATATATATATATATATATATATATGATATATAGCTATGAATATGATATATATGATTCGTTAAAATTGTTTCTATTCTTTGTCCTACGAACGATAGAATCATACATACAGTTGCTAATTCATGTTAGGAGTATTATCTTAATAGTTTATCCATTCAAATTTATAGTTTATCATACATATACTAATACTATCCATAGAAATGTATGTATTATATAGGCAACAATATTATACACAATATACTAAACTGTTACCTAATATAACTAAGGGAGCTTAGCCCACTTGGCCACCGGGCTCCTCACTTAAGTGGGAGACCTGGGTTCGATTCCTTTCGGGAACGAATTGAAGTGGGAGGTATAAGGAGACTTGGAGAGTTTGAAATTGTAAGGAGACTAACTTCTAACCACTAACTACTAACATTTACCGATAAAAAAAAAATTGTTGCCTAATATAAATTAATTTGAATCACCACCTTCATTAGTTGGAAAACCAACCCAAACGGGAGTCAATATAGTCATTCAATTAAACCAGCTTAATACAATCAAATACAGATAAATTCCATCATACTAATACAATTGAAAAAAAGGAATAACAATGAAATCAAGCACACATTAATTTAGCGATCACAAATGCAATTAAATGAACACGCATATAGATTAACGTCGACGGGAGAGAGTGAGGGCGGACATCAAAATCAAGAGCACCAAAACGACGACGCCTCCGAAAGATCCGACCAAACAGCCCGAAATCCGCTGACAGAAAGAGTTGAACTGCTGGCATATCGCGAACCAGTTTGTCCGATTGTTCCCTTTGTGTGCTAAGTACACAATTGCGGCCGCTGCCGATGCTCCAGCTGTCAATAGCGCCAGCATTGCCTTCACACATGCATCATCGATCATTCATATATATATATATATATAGAGAGAGAGAGAGAGATTAAGAGAGAGAAAGAGAGAAAGTGATCAGTAGAAAATTGAATTAGATGCAGTTACCGCGTCGAAGAAAATCAAGACGACTCTGGTTTTTTGTGCACCGCTCCTTAGAATGTGGAAAATGGAGAGTGCTAGAGAAAGAACCAAGTAGGCGCTTACTATCGAATTCGCCACCACAAAAAACCTGCACAAATATGTATATAAAGTATGTAATCGTAGTAGTATTCACTAATCCACGTGCCACGTGTACATGATGGATTAATGGATCCAGGAGGTGCTTGCTCCAGCTTCTTTTGGATTTTTATAAAATGGAATCTTTTTATATATGTAAGAAAATTCCTATTCACTTCTCTAATTATCATGATAACACGTGTTAAATATTCAGAGAGGAACACACTATATATTAAATGTTACATAGAAATTAAACTAATTATAATGTGAAGCTATTCGTTTTAAATCAAAATCTTAATTAACTCGATCGTATGATGCAAATTGTAACATGACATGCACTTACGTGAACGTGGGAAGATCATTGTATTTGGCCCTGAATCTTATGAACTGAGTAAAAAAGGGAAGTGATTCATCGGTTGTTCCCATAGCGATAGCACTTGCTAAGGTTGCAACAAGTGCCACTAGTCTTAGAAAGAAGTCGAGCACCGCCACTCCGCGGTGAACCCCGCCTCTCGGGGTCGAGACGGTGTCGCCCTTCCTACCAAGCTCAAGCCCAGCTGCCATTCTATTTCAATAAAAAAATATATAGAAAATTAGCAAATTATTGTACAAAAATAAGCCCGATAAAAAATATACTCCAATTAAGCTCAAAGGTGAGTGATGCCATATGGGCTAAGACGGGGGGAATTTATATGATGATAATTGCAGATTAGGTACAGAATGTGCAACAGAATATTATGTAAGTAGTTAGTACATTATTTACCTGCCGTACTAGCTCTTTATCAAGACATTATCCGACAAATTATTAATTGCCAGAAAAGGAAAAGGCTCCCAAGTATTCAAATATGGAACGAAATGAGTCATCATGATTCGCGTTGCGCGTATTCTCCGTGTGACAAACTAATCCATTATGTTTATATTTTTTCTTTTTGATTGTTGACGACCAATTTGGTGATTTGTCAAATTCAGATTGACGGATTGAAGTGATTCTTACCATGAGTTGATTCGAGCTATCAAACATTAGAATTTATACATGGAAGATTATGTAGCATATATAATAAATAGGGCTTTTATTGAACTAAAATTGAAGCATAATTGGGTCACGAGTTGTATCCCAACTCGGTATCATGAAATTTCGTAGAGAATTTCTAAAATATAAATTGACTAGCTAGTTAAAATTAAATTTGAATCCTTTTAAAAGTTAATTCGTGAGAGTCCTTCGATAACTTTAGTCAAATTGATCACTAGTTGTTCCTCACGCATTCGTCAACATAATCGGAGCTATGCTCAAGGTTAATGAAGAGTCCAACAAGGATCAAAATAAGAGTGGAATACATAGTTGTCTTCTTCACCTTCAGCATTAATGAAGAGCAACCTGTTCAATATTCCAACTGACGGGTTGCTCATGAGTCATGAAGAGGTTTGTATCTGCAACCTTTTCAGCATGCTTCTCGTAACAAAATTGACATCAGAAGTGTTTGAAGGGTCAATCTTTAGCAAGAAAATCTAGCGAATAACCATTCTGATAATTTTTTAACTACTTTGAGAAGAGAAAAGATGAGAGGTAGCATGATCCCACCGAGCGTATTTGTAACAAGGGGGCTTAGCCCACTTGGCCACCAGGGCTCCTCACTTAAGTGAGAGACCTGGGTTCGATTCCCTTTGGGAACGAATTGGAGTGGGAGGTATAAGGAGGGCTTGGAGTATTTGGAATTGTAAGGAGACTTGGTGAACTAACTTCTAACTGCTAACAACTAACATTTACCGATAAAAAAAAAAAAAAAAATTTGTGTAATTATAATATGTAAATAGGAAATCGCTATACATTTATTTCTTTTGGATTTCCCGAGAAATTCAGTGGAATACAATCTCTAATTTTATTCCTCTAATTCTTCTCTTCACGATGATCTCATTCTGACATTAAAATGATGTGGATAAAGGCTAAGCAATGGTTTACCATTTTTGTTGTATCTCTAGCAACACTCACTGTTCGAGCGAGTACGTAAATCATAGGATCGCGATACAAAATTGTGCCCCTCAACGTTCCCGATAAATTCGGTAGCCTACCTTTTAATTTTAATTTAATGTCATCCATCCATCATTTAACACATTAATATGACATAAATACTATGATTTGTTTCTACTGGAAATGTAGCAGAGATCGTTCTTGGATATGCTTATCAGGTTGGGACATTTTGATCTTAATTCACACATTTATATTACCTAAATTAAATGAAAATGAAATGTGAAGGGCAAAGGAGGAATTTTGTACCAGGAAAAATGGTCTAGTTTTGTAGCCTCAAGGCTATCCTGATATTGATACTACTTAATTCCTTCACTGATTATTACCAAAGAAAAGCCATACAACCAAACCACTCTGTTCCAATTCTTGATCAAGAAATGATGATCACAATGCAGGATGTTTATTTTCTTAGAAGACAATTTGATCTACTTTTGTATCTTTTCCTTTTAAAATTCCTTTACCTCTCCTCCACCCAACTACTCTATTTATCTGGGATTGTAAAACTCTGTTTAATTACTTAATTTGATATATAATGATATCATTTGAGTAATTTTTTTTGTTTCACTTTATGTTAAATAATTTGATAGGATGACACATAAAATGTTAAAAAATATCCAACGAATTGCATTTCTGAATTCCTGTATTGAAGATCCTAAAAGTGGAATACATATTAAAACATAAAAAATGGTTTTCTAAAAATATTTAAGATGTACTATTGAATTGAATATTATTCAAATTTCGAATTGTGAGAAAGTAATCAAAACAGAGAAATTGAACTGGAAGGATAAACCATGATGATTTTTCTTGCTACCTGATTTAACTACTTCTTGAACTGATTTGTCTCAACAACATATTGAAGAGTAAATTGAACCGCGACCAAGAAAATTCAGTTTTTCTGATAGCCAAACAGAGCCTTCAAGTTTTTGGATTATTGAGGTAAACTTTTATACGTCCAATTAGATAAAAAGAGCTCAAAAGCGTCAAATGCGAAATGCGACGATAGTTTAAAAAAAAAAAAAAAAAAAAATTGATAGTAGCTATTGGCCACGGAACGGCGTAAAGTAGGTAACAAGATTCGGCCATGGCTGCACTCTTACCTTCACCTTCTCTGCTCCAATTAACCACCAAAGGTCCGTTTTTATTCCTTCTTGCTTATGTTTCCGTGTTATTCTTCAAATAACTCGATGTCGGTTATGATCAAATTTTGAGTCAAATTAACATCATTGTACCATTCCTAGGCAAATTGGGAAGTTGCAGATTGACCCATATTTCACTTCACAATAAGAAGAGAACCCTATTTCAATACAGACCTTTTGTTGTAAGATCAATGTGTTCTTTAAAGTCGCAAGAGAAGCAAGTTTGGATATGGACGGAGAAGAAGGAGGTGATGACCGCCGCTGTAGAAAGGGGCTGGGATACTTTTATCTTTCACTCTCATTCCCGTGAACTCGCTGCTGAGTGGAGCTGTAAGCATAGATTGTCTATTGTAGTGTGTGTGTGCGTGTTTTAGGATCAACTGTGTTCATTTTCATATAAATTTGGTCAATATTTCTTATTTACATCTTAATCTACTTGTATGTGACCTAGATTGCCATACAATGTTCAATTTATATTTATCTTTTCGTACACATTTATGACAAGATGAGTATGAGTTGATTGAGTGTTGCGAAGATGTGGTTCCCCAAATTCCCTCCTGTTTTACGGCATTTGTTATGTTTATGAATCTTGCAGCTATTGCATTATTACATCCTCTCTTCGTCGAAGAAGGAGGATTCTTTGACGATGACCGCACGAAAGTCGCCACTTTCATTGAGGTCTCTTCACCTGAGAAACTGGAGAATCTCCAATCATTGAATGACCAAGCAGAAAATATTGTTGTTAATCTGCTGGAATGGCAGGTACATAAATCACTTTCCATATGTTTCTATTAATGTTCTGCTTAGTCTGAGAATCCTGTACTCACATTTGTAGTTTTGCAACCAAATGAAGGTGTCACGCGTTTGACTCTCATATGTATCTTCCAGGTGATTCCTGCAGAGAATATTGTTGCAGCAATTCAAGGCACCCAGAAAACAGTCTTTGCCATCTCAAAGACATCGTCTGAAGCTCAATTATTCTTTGAGGTTGTTTCTATGTTAATAAAAATATTTACAAGTTTCTTTGTACATTGTTTGGGTTGGTTGTACATCTTGCTTACTTGATATATCTAGTGTAGTAGGCCTTAGAGCAGGGTTTGGGTGGTGTGGTTTTGAAAACAGAGAATGTTGAAGCCATCTTTGAGCTGAAGGTAATAAATACCTTTTCATTGTTATTTGGGTTTATGTTTCTTTTGTCAAATTGAGGACCAAGCCTTATCGTGTATCTTCAGGAGTATCTTGACAAAAGAAACAAAGAAGGTAGCATATTGGAATTGACAAAAGCCATGGTAACTAATATTCAAAGGGTTGGAATGGGGGATCGCGTCTGTGTCGATCTGTGCAGCCTAATGAGACCTGGTGAAGGCCTTCTGGTTTTGCTCATACTTACTCCCTTTCCCTTCCTTTACAAACCTAGCATATTTTTCTTTCTAATCATGTATCCAAACAGCTTACTATTTTATTTTCTACAAGGTTGGATCCTTTGCAAGAGGGCTTTTTCTTGTTCATTCAGAATGCCTAGAGTCAAATTACATTTCTAGCAGGCCTTTTCGGGTTAATGCGGTAAGGATTTTTGCCCGTTTTAGTTATTCTCAGAAGGGTATATGTGGAAGAGTGTCGTAGAAATATACATACATACAGGGTCCAGTGCATGCCTATGTTGGTGTTCCAGGTGGGAAGACTAGGTACCTTTCTGAATTAGAAGCAGGGAAAGAGGTACTCATTGTCGACCAAAATGGGATGCAGCGAACAGCCATTGTTGGTCGTGTGAAGATAGAGACTAGACCCTTAATCCTCGTTGAGGCAAAGGTTCACATACTTCTTTTAGTGAAATAATCAATAAATAATATTCTCCCTCCCTCGTTTTCTTTGGGACGAAGCACCTTAGTTTCACATTTTCAATAATCTCATTTTCACATTGTCAATACAGATAGATGAGGATAACCAAACTCATTACAGCATCCTTTTGCAAAATGCTGAAACGGTTGCTTTGGTGGCATCCCCTGGAGGTAACTTCTTCTATTTACGCTATATAGTTTGCATTGCGTTGCATGATCATCGTTATTGTAAGCAGTGGGACATCAAAATCGAGCTATTTCGGTGAGCACACTGAAGCTAGGAGACGAGATTTTGGTGAGAGTACAGGGAGGCGCTCGACATACTGGGATAGAGATACAAGAGTTCATCATTGAGAAATGATTAGTTCAATGCTATATTGTGTTGCAAGACAATTGCTGGTGAATCTTTCATGTTATTTAATCGCTATTTTAGCATTCATTATTTCTTTTCAACAACATATTCATTTTTGTAGAATACTATATTTTACGTTTTACATTGCTAAATTTTGATGTTCTAAATTAAATCTACTATAAATATCTAAATTCAACGCACATGCAAATTAATTAAAAGCACTTCCAACTACTAAAAATCTACATTTAAAATTTGAGATTTTAATTTTAGGTATGCATTAGGGGATCAAACTAAAAATTGTAAAGACAATGGATTAACTTGATTCGAAACTAAAGGATAACAAATATTTCAACACAAACAGATCTTCACGGCACATTTTGTCAAAAAGTAAAAAAGAAAAAAACACCAAAGATACTTTATCCCAACATTTAAACACCTTTGTGGATATTTTGAAATAAATTAAGAGGATTCCAAGATGACAAGTTTCTCATCTAACAGGGATCAATCCATCTGTATAGATCCAAAGCACATTTTCGCCAAAAAGCCATTCTTCTCAACAAATTCGTGTTCAAACTACACAAGATGAGACTCAGCTAACCATCTCGAGGAAAAAAGATTAAAGATTTTGGAGAAGAATGAACAGTTACACTTCCACCATATCAAGACCAACAATTCCACCACTTAAGGCTTGTTAGCTACTGGTGATTGAAATGGTTGAATATACTGTTGATTTGGCATGGAAGGGCTCCTCATTGGGTGCCTGTTTCTTACCTGCAACCTATCATTCGTGCTGGCAGCCGCGCGAGCAGCACTCATGGCCTGGAAATATGAGGTTGAACTTGCCATGTCCTTAAGGGTTGGCAACGGCTCAAGGGCTTCAACCACCTGGCTCATTGCAGGTCTGGACTTGGCGTCTCGGTTCAGGCAACGGGCAGCCAAGTGTACTACTTGTTGCGCCCCTTTGATTGAGAACCGACCCTCCAGACGAGGGTCAATGAGCCTATAGAACCTCCTTCTCTCTAATAGGTATGGCCGTGCCCATTCAACCAAGTTTTGATCACCTTGAGGTCTGCTCTTGTCCATGGATCTTCGTCCCGTCAAAAGTTCGAGCAGAACCACGCCGAAACTGTAGACGTCGCTCTTAGCTGTCAGATGACCTGGCAACATGTATATGGATAAGAAATATAAAGAGGAAACAACCTTTCAAGGAATTAATGATGATGAGCATAGAAGAATATATTCTATTTTTATAATTTTTTTTCGAGTAGGTCTCTGTGAATCAGGTTCATGCAATTCTCTTATTTAAAGTACTATTGTTGAGTATACAAAATAATAATGTTTAGCATAAGAAGTATCACTTGTTAAAAAATGTTCGATTTTGTGTTGTTCTTTTCAAAATCACTAAACGTATGCTAAACAATATTACCGAATTTACCATAAAATTGAGTCTAACAGAGCAAAGCATTTAGGACAAGGCAATGGGGTACCTGTCATGACATATTCAGGTGCAGCATAGCCGTATGTTCCCATCACACGAGTTGAAACATGTGTCTTGTCCCCCTCAGGGCCATCCTTGGCAAGTCCAAAATCGGAAAGCTTTGCGTTATATTCCTAGATCAACATAAAGACTTTTAGACAAAAGAAAATGCGTAAAAAAGGAAAACTAAACCGTCTTGTAGGATTTCAAGCACCGTACCAAATCTAGCAGGATGTTAGAAGTTTTAAAATCCCGATATATAACTGGTCTTTCTGCTTCTTCATGAAGAAACGCAAGGCCCCTTGCTGCATTCAGCGCAATTTTCATTCTTATAGACCACGGAAGCGGCAGGGATCCTGTAAAATGCACTAAATTATTAGCATTACATTAACCTCGTACCAAAATGATTGTTACCGAAATAACACAAGTACAATATGAGTAGCACTCTTGTATACCAATTGTACAGTGCAATTGTACACAACTAATATTTTTTAGTGAAAACAACTACTAATATTTTTTAGTGGAAACAAGTAAACAACTAACACTAGCAAATTAATATTTTTTAGTAAAAGAACTAATACCGCTTAAAAATACACTTGAGTTGCGCAGTGCACCAGGTATATATAAGTTTTTGTAGTATTGCGTGAAGAACAAGAGATAAAAGATTTAGAGGTCATCTGAAGACAAATCGAAATATCAAGAATATAATGATGACTACTACAGGCTTAGGTATTGCTCATCTCACAGATATACACACACTAGTTAAAGTGAAGTATACGCAGATATATTGAATCTAAAGAAGCCTTAATATTACATACTCTTAAACAAGTGATTCTCCAAGCTGCCCCTAGGCATGAATTCATAGACAAGGAGCCTATGGTTATCCTCCATGCAATAGCCAATCAATTTAACCAAATGTGGATGAATTAGCTCACCAAGATAATATACTTCAGCCTGCAATACAATAGAGACATAAGTAAACGAGAAGGACTTAAAACTCAAAGACAAACATAGGTTGAAAGGAAGTAGCCTCGTACTAGCCACTCTCGGTGGCCTTGAAGCCCGTCATGATTAAGCGTTTTCACAGCAACTGCGAGCCCTGTCCCAGGTTTCACAGGTGTGATCCCAAACTCATTAATCCAACCCTTGAAAACACAGCCAAACCCACCCTCCCCGAGGAGACTATCTGGACGAAAAGTCCTTGTAGCCAATTTCAATTCATTATAACTGAACTTTCGAAGCTGAGAAGCTATCTTCAATTCCTCTTCTATTTTAGGAGTAGATGGAACACTTTCTGTATTGCTGGTTGATGAAGATGACATAGCTGAAGCTACTGGTTCGTCTCTACTTGTATCATTTGTAGATTTACTTTCCGCTGATACACAAATATATCAAGTCGTTACATCATTTAAATAGCCAGTTGAACATGGCACAACCAACAGTTGGCAAGATAGAGCGGTTTTAGAAATACCAAATAACGACCAACATAAGTTTAAATCCGCGATGCAATCACTACATCCATAAGACACGTGGATCAACTTAACGTCTTGCAATTAAAGTTTCATTCTGGTTGCCAAGATGTGAGTTAGGCTATTCCCGACATAATTTGAATCTTGGAAACACATTAATTATTATTAGAAAACGACAATAATAAAGACAAAAAGGACTGAACCACGTGATACTCAAATACAGTTCTTAATTCCAAGTTATGAACATGAACAGAGGAACCAATTCAACTCGCACACAACATAAATTTACCACATATCACTGAAATCTTTGAGAGCAGCCTCGATAAGATCCAACTCAAGATAACGACATACAAAAATGAGAAAACATCATACATAAAGCAGCATTCTGCTGCCACCAAGAGCATCTAAGGAGATCACCTAAAGAAAGCAAACAAAATTAGTCATCAACCAATCAATTACAAACATATAGTACTCATCAACCATCCAATTATAAACACAAGCAAACGCTACACATATCCTTATAGCACGTTCTCCTACCACACAGTTAATTAACACCAACGCAGAAGGGCCAAATCAAGTATTCCCACATAATTCATTCATACCAACATCCATAAATTGAAAATCAAAGCAGAATGAAAATAATCGCATCATTTGGAAAAGAATTCAAAAGGTTGTAATTGAGTTTACCATATTGGATGCTAGAACCACTAACAAAGCTATCAACTTTTGCCCTTGTAGACAAGCAACCTCCAAAAAATCTGAATTTAAACCAACACCTACTCTCCCCTGAATCGTCTTCTCCATCATCATTGAGAATTTTTCTCCTTACCCTTGATTTTGAATTGCCCACATCCATAGCAACCTTATTCATAGCTTCAGGAACCAGCCCCATTTTTCTCCAAACCCTAGAATTCAAATGCCTTAAACAGCAAAAACGAGCATTCAATTCAGCAAAACCCAGCCTTTTCCAATTTGCGCTTATCCAGAAGATTCTCTTTTCTTAAAATTTTGTGTTTATTTTTATAGGCGAAGGCGGGATGCCTCCTAATCCAAAGATACCAAATTATTCAGATAAGACAAAGAGCCATAAAAGAAATGTAACAAATGTATTACTACTTGCTTTAACAAAATTTTCATTAAATTAAATTAAAGACACTACGCCTTTAATGGAGGAAAAAGAAAATTCAAGAAACCCATAAAGAAACTCGAGCCCAAATAACAAAATTTGAATGTCGTTTTAAAAATTAGAAACTAAAGATTAATGTAAGCATCAAAGCTTCAGACACAGCTCTCGCTCACCTCACGCACACAGACACAGCACACATTCAAAATTACAAAAAGAAAAATTACTGTAAAATGAGCCCATTTTCAAGACTATAAAAACATCATTTTTTTTTTAAGGAAAAAAAAAAAAAAAGAGGGAGGAGAGAGAGAGAGACTTGAGTTAGGAGTTGCCCTCGAGGCCGAACAAAGAAACAAAGTTAACTAAGAGTGTGTGTGTCTGAGAAAGAGAAGGAGGAGAGAGAAACGTGTGTTTTGCGTGAAAAGATGTGAGAATGGACGTGGATTATAGAGACAAAGAAGAGAGAAAACTAACGCACAAATGACTGTGACGGAGAATTACGAAGTTGCAATACAATTGGGCTTCAAGTTGAACCAGCGGGCCCTCTAGAAATAGATTCAACGTATCATTGGTCCGTGAGATTGTGAGACATTAGTAAAATGAAACTAGAGAAATACCCTTTTTCTCTTTCTGGAATTTCATTCTATTGGCCTATAATTTGCCCTTTCTGAACATTGGTCATTGAGATTTTCTTGTATCTTGTAATCTTTATGTGCAGTTTATTATATATAGAATGTTTCTTTTTATTTGCTTTATTTTCTAATATTTCCTTTCTTAGCTGGATTTATGAAACTTATGTAATTTAAAATTTAAACACACGTCTCATACTTGATGCAACTTAAGCGCACTAATATTATTTACCTTTTTCTCCAAATCTTTACGGAAAATAATCATTAATTATTCTACCTAACATTCATTCAATAATATTATTACTCTTAAAAATTAATATCATAATATTTTATACATACTATGTACGTCGAGCTATAAAATTTATTAATATTATGAGTAGTATTTATATAAAAAAGAATGTAGTAGAGTGAGCAAATTTTACGAGAAACATGCTCTTAATTATAATGAATAACTCAGGATATTAATTTATATTGTGTAAACATTAAATTTTATTGACCATAAATTTACTTTCTCTGGTCCATTTTAAATTTTTAATTGCCATCTAATGATGTTTTCATTGGGATTAAAAAAGTTGTAACTCATTCGGATCCACTTTAATGAATAAATTTTATTTCAATATAATTGTTATTAGCACTATTCAAATAATTAATTAATTAGATTTTAATTTTGTCTTTCTATTTAATTTTTATGATAGTGTACATTAACTATGGATATATAAACAATGTGCAAATATTTATTGTTAATTAATCCATCAGTTTGTCTTTCTGGAAAATAATATTTATCCCGAAATAATTATCATTTTCCACTGATTTAGGGTAATTATCATATTCCAATATTAATTAATAGTATCTATTAAATGAATGTATAAATAATCATATAGATATAAATAAAAGACAAGATCTTCTATGCGCTGATTTAATTAATGCGCTCGTAACATTTCAATTAAAATTATTCATGTCATGTCTTAGTTAAAAATACTAGTGTCGCATTTTTCAGTCAAACTTAATTAGTGTCAATATACACATCCTCTATTTCATACTAAATGCATTATTTACTCCCTCCATTTCATGCTAAACCTAACCTATTTATATAAATAAAGCTTCTGGAAAGCCTAGACGTTACTCATTTATTAAAAAGATCGAGCCGAGCTTTAGTAGGTCGGGTTGTATGCTCCTGTTGGGTAACCCTCCGTCCCATAATAACTTGCACAATTTTTTTTATTTGGACGTTCCAAAATAATTTGCAAACCCCAAAAATAGAAACCCTACTATAAACTCTATTATCACATTATTCACAATATTACACAAAATGTCATTACTTTTGGCCCAACATACAGACAATCAAACTCATTTCTTATTTTATACATAAAAATTTATAAAATTATCCCTTAAAATTTACTTTTTATTTTGTGCGCCTACAAAATAGTGCAAGTATTTATGTAACAGAGGGAGTATCATCTAATATGATATGACACGAACGAAGTAACTCATAAACGCCTCGTACTGAACTCAAAGAAGAATCAAAATTGATTCAATTCGATAAACTTGCAAGCTATAAATCAATTTGGAAAAAAAAAATGCATGTCGTGAGTCAATTTCTTTCGATCATTGGACAATATTATATTTTCTGTTTTGACGGTGGTTAATATTATATTATAAATCCAGATTTTATAGGGATTTCTTGAATATCGTATTTCTGATTAATGGATGAAATCTCTATATTACTAATAGAGAGTTTGTTTTTGCTTATGTGTCGTCATAAGGTTAATTTGAACGAGGTGTCACGTTCTTATTAAATGCATATATATGTTAATAATTTATGTGTCACTTTTTTATTGATTTATAATTAATATATGACATCTATGTGGGCATTTTAATATAGAAATTAATTAAAAAATATATTTCTAAGGAGGTTTGAACCTTAGACCTCTTGCACAATATTTATATTTTTTAATTAATAAGTTAATATATAAATCTTTAAATATTTTAAATATCTATTTTATATCTAAAAAGTGTTATCATATGACAATTTTTAAACATAAAATTATGTTTAACCTAAGCCTATAAATGTATGTAAGAAAAATTGTGGTTGTATCTACTTTTATAATAAAGAAAAACTTAATATAATTATATATGATATCTATTGTAAATATATGATATATATATATATATATATATATATATATATATATATATTATTTGGAGTAATATTTATGCATCAATTATATATAAAAAATTCTATTAATCGTCTTTTTTTTTTATTAATTGTAAAATAAATTTGAAACAAATCTTATAGTAAATTTTTTCACATAATTATAATAATTCTAATCCCTAGCATGAATTGTCATACAATTAATATTACCATTATTTAAATTTAATATTATAATTACAATTTTTTTATACATATACATTATTTTAATATATATATTATTATTTAAAAATATTATATATATATATATATATATAATATTAGCTCATCTAGTATTTATATATTTTGGACGATGTGTTTTGACTTTGAGGCATTTCAGTGTGGTTGATTTTATTTGGGCCTCTTCATACCAATCAAACATGTCACTGGCCTTCGAATTACCAACAACTATGCTGGATTTTAATGACTTCCACCAAATCGGGCCCAATCATTTTGGCCCAATTATTGGACACACTGATTATATCCAACTTGTGATCGGACTCTTACGAAAGTTTAGTATGTGTTGGAAATTTTATTTTAAGGGGCACAAACACTATTGTATTTTGATTTATTGTCATACGGCTATCATCATTTATACCTTCATAGGGTGGGAAATATATTTAATAATATTGTAGAAATTTTATCAAAGAAATAATTATGTTAAGCTTAAATATAATTTAATTTTATGCTATTTTTTTAAAAGGATTAACACTCAATTAGTGGGGGATTTAGACATCTCCCGAAATAAATAAAACACCTAAGAGTGCATACAGAACCAATTAATCACACAATACAAGTATAATAATCCCTATAATGATATAGAACAATTCAAGGGATGCTAGGTGAGAAACAAATAATGCAAAATTAAACAAATAAACTAATATTAGGAAAATTCAAATAAATAAGAAATAATTTTATGTGAAACAATCTCATTTATTTCCACCTCGATCTTTAATCCATACTTTCTTTAGAATATGATTTGACCGAGACTCTATCACCATAAGTCCAAAAATCGTGTATTTTTCTTTTCATAAAATGGTTTAACTGAGATTTCTTTTATGAGAACATCTCAAATAAATTTTTATTAATAAATAATTATGGTGAGAATTTTATTTAAAGTTTTACATAACACCAACACAAACCGTGCAATGAATAACTGTTTATCAGGTATTAAAAACATTGAAATACAAAAATAAATATTCCCTCCATCCCAGTAAAGTTTTCACATGTAAAAGGGCAACACTTTAAAAAATAATAGTAATAATTGAAGTTTTGAAGGGTAATTTTGTAAACTTTTATGTATAAAATAAAAAAATGTATTGGGTTATGTGTATGTGCGAGTAAAATAGTAATGACATTTTGTGTAACTTAGTGGAAATTGTGGGGGTGAAGTTTATAAAGGGTTTCTCATTTTAAGAGTGTGAAACTTATAGTGAGACGGATGAAAAAAGAAAGTGTTAAAGGTTTTATGAGACGGAGGGAGTATAAAATAAAAACTTGTATAAAACGGTCTCATACATGATTCTCTCATAGGAATATCAAATATATATGTGAGTATCAAATATCAGGAGATAAAATTTGAGAAAAAATAAATTTTTAAAAATTATTAGCAGAAGTATCAATTATTTAAACAGGGGCATCAACTATGTATAAGACTGTTTTACTCTTGAGTGCCCAAGATAAATAGATATAATACAATTTGCTAAAGGAAAATTCGTATAATATTGAGAAAATATATATAATTATATATTAAACAAAATTTACAAATTCGTACAGTACAAACGTGGGGTTTCACATGACTGAAAATTGCAGCAGAGAGTGCCTTTAATTTGTTGTGTTGCTTGCAGAGAGTTGCAATCTTATACCACACAAGGGAAAATAAAATAAAACGACGCAATCATAATTAGATAGAACCATTTCCCAAGCAAAATTTCTGATTTTGTTTTCTTCCCTTTCCCATCTCTTTGGCTTCTTCTCTCTTGGAATTTGTGCTTCGATTCTCTATTCTTTTTTTTTTTTTAATAATTAATTAGTTTTTTCATTTTTGTACATATGGTTGAGGAATATCTGCATCTTCATAGGAACCTTCTCAGACGACATTTCTTAATCAAAAATATTATCCCAATTTTTTAATTTATTTATTTGTACTATTAAAGAAAGTGAATTCGACAATTGGAAAGTTGAATTGCTGGGAATCTTGTTTTTCTATGCTCAACTATGGCCCATGACAGAGTAGGAGTCCCACTCTGCTTGATTTCATATTTGCATGTAACGTGGATCTTTGTTTATTAGTTATAATTATTTGCATAACTACTCAAAATTTTAATTAGTATTATATACTTTATTCAAGTTTTAATAATTAATCAGTAAAAAAGACCTCTTAAAAAAAAATCAGTGCAAATGACGTGTATGCGTTGATATTTATCAAAATATACATGACTTGTATTGATATTACTGAAATAGACCAAATTACTTTTCTAGGAAGGTCCTACGTAAAGTAACACAAAATAATATTTACTCCCTCCGTCCCGAAAAAGTTTTTATATACAGGAAAACACATACTTAAAAAAAAAAAAAAAAGTAATGATTGAGATTTTGAATAGTAATTTAGTAAATATTTATGTATAAAATAAAAAATTTATTAGATTATGTGTATGTGAGAATAAAAAGTAATGATATTTGTGTAAATTAGTGAAAATTGTAAGGATGAAATTTATAAATGATTTTTCATTTTAAAGGTGTGAAATTTATAATGAGACGTATGAAAAAATAAAGTATGAAAGCTTTTATGGGCGGAGGGAGTATTATTTTTAAAATATTAGAACGTTACTCTCAAATTAATCATACCGTATGTTTCATATCACTGTCGGTCCGTCGATCTGTTCACTGGAATATATAGGAAACGAGACATTGATATATGACTACACAAATTAAAGATCATACACATAATTGAATATTTTCTTGGATTCCGAAAAATATATAGATTGAAATAATTAACAAGAGTTTGAATTATATATCTAGTGGATGTTTAATTTGAAGAAATTAACAGAAAGGAAAAAAGAAATGAAATATATGGGAGGCAAATTAATTCACATTCTGGGATGCATGTTTGCATTGCACATGGCATGGCATGCCTGTAGTGATTAATTGAAATGGTGCTGTTCGGGCCATGGCCAAAACTCCGGGGTCTCTTCTATGGATCCAAACATGTTGGCGAAGCACTCATTGGGGCCCGGGAGATTGTGATCGGGCCTGTGGACGAGGTGCGTTAATGAAGGGGCGATTGGCGTGGGAATGCGTTGATGAGGAAATAATGAGGAGGTATCTGTTGATGTTTTCACTTCACAGCTGTTTTCACTTACATTGCTCCAAGAGCCTTCGTTTTCTTTGTTCAGATTGATGGGGCCCGCTGATTCTCTTGTTTTCAGAGACAGCAGCTGGGTTGCGTTGTGTTGAATTAAAAAGGGAATTGATCGATAAAACATGGAGTAATTAAAATGAATTGAATAGCGTACCTGTGTGTGAAGCTTGTTATTTTGGGATTTAAGGCCTTCATTATCAGCTTTGAGGGCTTCATATTGTCTCTTCAGAACGTCATAATCCTTTTCCAATTGCTTTGTCTTCCATCGGGCCCTTCTGTTCTGAAACCATATAGCAATTTGGCGTGGCTGGAGGCCCAAAGCCCGAGCAAGCTGCATTTTCCTTTGGGGCTCCAATTTGTTGCCTAATTCGAAGCTCTTTTCCAGGGCCTTCACCTGCTCCAGGTTCAATCTCCTCTTCTTCTCTCCAAGCATCTGCGACCCGTCGTCCGACATGTCATCATCCGCCTCCGCCCGATCCATACCCGAAAACGACATCGATCTCCTCATCAAGAAATCTGAAACACCTATATATACATATTTTCAACAAATTACTCCATTTTTAATTAATTAAATTACATGATATTCATTTAATTACCATACCATGGAAATCTTGAGGTGATGATGTCGGAAAATGACGCTCTTCATGGTTTCGGAACATAGATTCTGAAGGAGCAGGGACATACGCCATAGTACTACTTTTTAATTTCAATTTTCAAGTGAAACAGTATGTGTTAGAAGAGTGTGAAATTTGATTGTGAAAATGAGGGATTTAGGAGAGGGAACATGGGTGGCAAGACTGGAAGCCAGCGATACTCTCCTCCCCTCTCCTCTCTGTTAGGGAGAGAGAGAGAAACATCAACTCTTATTTATTGCTCCCATTTCTCATGGTTATCTGCTCCCATTTTTTATTTATTTTTTATTTTTATTTGGTGTAACAGTTAATTTTGTATTTTATTTCATTGATATAATTTTGTATTAAGTCACCCTTCTATAAAATTTATTCATATCATGAAACTAATATAACTATATCTATTTATTATTGATATCATAACATTTTATATTGTGATATTAATTTATAAATGTAATAGTATCACTAAATGAATGTAATGATATTAATTTCATACTATAAAACTGTTTCATATTACTATAAAACTGTTTCACATTTGATTTTGTATAATTATAATTGTGTTTGATGATTTATGAACACAATATTTACTTCGTTTAGAAACCCTTTTATTTGATGATTCAAGAAAATATGACGGGGTAAATATTAAGTTTATTCAGATTTAAAAGAGCAGATTAGATAAATACTAATCCAACGGAAATGAACTAATGTATTGAATTTCATGGTGGAAAAAAAGAAAATTATACTGGCCTGAATGACCGAACAAATGACATTTTTATTACAAAAATTTATTTCCGTGATTAGTCCATTGTTTTGGCTTCATACATTTGACATAAAACCTTTTTCAACCGTTTCTTTATGAAGTCCCACTAAGTAAGGGGCTTGAGAGTATTGTGGTTTATTCCAAAAATTTATTTTCGTGATTATTTCATTGGTTTGCCTTCATACACTTGACAAAAAAACTGTTTTTCCAACATGTTTTTATGAAGTTCCACTAAGTCAAGGGCTTGGGAGTATTGTGGTTAGACCCTCTATCCACTTTTGAATATATATTTGTTCAGAAGTAGATAGTGGGTAAATTTTTTAATTATAATTAGTAAAAAAAATTACTAAATTAGTATTTTATTCATTTTTCACCTTTCATATAGTGTGCCACACGATATTTGATAATAATAATCAAAACAATTTTATGATCAACATCAATATAACTTAGCCGAATTATATGGTAAAATTCATTTTAAAAACTTTAATAAGCATAATAGAATATGGAGAATTTGGTGCCCAATTTACAATGGTATCAATATTGGTTTTTCTTTTATTTTATTTTTTCCTTTGAAAATAATTTAATGGATAAATGATATCTTTAATTCCTGGTAGTGTTTTTATCTTTTTCTCCAATTTTTTATTTTTTTTAAAAAACTAATGTGGGATATTCACGATTGATCCGCTCTCTTTCAATGGAAACGGGAACAAAAACTCGTAAAATAATAGTTATAAATGCACTTGTTTCGATTTCAAGCACCTTTCAACATCATCGTCGACTTTTCTATTATTTTTATTAGTATTATTGAAGCTTTAAGGTTTATTTTATTGTTATTCCTGAAGCTCGAACGTGAAATAATTGAAGAAATTCGAAGGAATGTCTAAAAATTGACAACTCTACGTCATTAATTTTATTTTATTTTGTACTGCGGTTTGTTTTTATTTTCATGTAATAACAATCAACTTTGTGCGGTTTCTTAAGATTTTAGATACAATATTCGCATGTAATAAATCAACCAAGAAAATATTGGTAATTTTTTAAAAATACGACTAATTAATGTAATATGAGACATTAAGGAATATTATGACAAATTTTATACATGAATGTAAAATTTTAACAAATTACTACTATACATCAATATAAGAATATCAATAACAAACTACAACAACAATTTGTGAAGCTACAACATATTGCAAAAATAGTAATTAACTTCGTATAAATACTACTATGTTAATTAAATATATAAGTATATTTTTATTAAAATTGATCGAAATTACCATAATATTTGAATCAATATTTTTTAGATTACCGGCATTTTCAATTTGTATCAATAAATTACTAAACTTATCAATATTTCTCTGACACTAAGAAGAAGAAAAACGTCTTATTATTCATTTCACGACAAAAATTCGATTTGTCATAAAAATTCCCCAATTCTTTTTATCCTTATTGGATATATGTAGGATGTGACTAATTAAATGTACGGATAAAATTTACACTATTTAGGAAAACCTATGATAAACTATTGTAATTTAAACCTAAAGTATCATAATTGACAAGATTTAAAAACCCTCGATCTAACTACATGAATAAGACCTTATTGAATATAGCGTTGAATGATAAAAATAGTGTGAATTATACCGCAAAATGTAGCAATCAGGACAAGTAATTTTACTTCTAGAATAGAATGTTATAGGTCCTTAATTTGTTTCCCTATATTAATATACCATTTGAATTTCATTATTATATAACGAGACGATAAATAAAGAAATAATGTTAGGCAAAAGATAATGAAGTCGAAAACAAATGAAGAATTTCAATGGTAACAAACAAAAGCATTCCCTAAGGATACAAGCCTATAAAAGTTGGGTGACAACCTAAAGCACCCAAAATTAGAATTGAAATTGCACTAAACAAATAGTGGCCACAAATGTCCCTCTCCTGCATGCGTGAATTCTTTTGTTTATATCCTGAAATTTGTGGTTTTGTAATAAAATTAATCCTAATATTTAATGGGCGGGAAATGGTCTAATATCATGGATGAGTCTTTTTTATATATATATCTACTTTTGTTAGAGACAATAACCTCGTGATATTTATCTTAATTATAAATTATTAAAAAAAATATATTATCATAAATATTATTTTTTGGGAGATATCATGAACAATTAGAAATGTCTTCATAATTAAAATGAGTAGAAAACAATTGTACATTTACCTCGAATATTTTCATTCTAGCTGCATCACTATTCTGCTAACCTAATTCACAATCAAAAATGATCATACGTTGTCAATATAATTCAACAATAACGGGTTATTACAGTATAAATTCTTCCAACTCAATAATTCGTTCAATTTAGTTATAAATACCAAAGAACACAATAATGGTTTTAAATTGTCGAAAAATACTCACATGATTAAATTATAAGTTTGCAACAATTTAAAAGTTATAAATGGAATTAAATTTTTGAAAACATATATTGAAATTGATAAATGTGTATTTTTTTATGCAATTAACTCTAGAATTTAATACATATTATACGTATTGCGTTATATATTATTTTGAATGGTGGTGGTGGTATATGTGAGTGTTATTGAGCAGCAGCTCCACCTGGGTTATGGCCTAAAAATAAGCGAAATTCACATGGCATCCTTAGTTGGAATGTCTTGTGCTCTCCTTAATTGGGATCCCTCGTGTCTCCATATTTCTCTCCCCCTCTCTCTCTCTCTGTATCTTCCTCTCTCACATGCTCCCCTCTTCCCATGTGCTCTTTCCCAATAAATTATTTCATTTTCTCTATTTTTTTTTTCTCTTCTCACCTTTCGCTCTATTAAGGGGGAACGTCACACTAATATAAAACTCTATAATAACTGGATTGTTTATAATTTTAAAACGGAAGGAGAAAAAGTAGAGCATTTAATCATCTACGTGTCTCATTTTTAAGAAATCAATTTCTCTATTTCAAAATTGTTTACGATTATGATAACAGGAGGTTTACAGGTCAACGTAATGCAAGTCTCCTCCTTAATTATTTTTGGATAGGTCTTGTGTGTTTTATTTAAATTTGATTAAAAGTACTAAAAATTTCATAAAAATATTAAAAATTAAAGTCAGTAATATCGTATTCCATCCGTTATGTTGAAAGGTTCCCATTACCTTTTGACACACTATTTATAAAATTGTAATAGAATAATAGTATAATGGTATAGTTCAAGTGAATTCCACTGTACATAGCCTAGCCTAAAAGTAAATATAGGCGCCTAATTTAAATAAATCAAAATAGAAGAACACAATATGTACAAATAATACATTTAGAACTGAAGTATATTAACGAAATATATTCTTATTTTTCCATAATTCTTTTTATGTGGTGAGTCTGGTGACCTGAAATATAAGCCCGTTATTATTTGGCCCAAATCAAGTGAACCTAAAAGCATATCAATACTTTCTTTGAATTTTCATAAGGGGCGCGTTAACTAATTAAAATAATTATAAAATATTTAAAATGTCCTTAATGGTAACAATAATATATCTCAAGTTTAATAGATACATCTTTTCCACCTGCCTTTTAATTTTCTCATTGTCACCCCCTCACCGTCCAGTCATTTCAAAGGCACCAAATTTTTTTTTCCTGAGAAATGTTCAGTTTACAAAATTCATTTCCCAAATCGAATAATTTCAAAAATACAAAAGGGCTGCCAAATTTTTTTCCCCAATATTATTTCATGCCTCAGAAATTTTTTCTCACATTTCGAATCTGGTTTGCGAAATATGATACAATTTTCGAATTTTTTTCCAAACTATGTCTTTATAAGAATATTTTAGACATTGCATAATTATTTTAAAGTAAAAACACATAAAAGGGAAGTGTATCCCTAAAGTTTGAGGCGTACATAACCGGGCCTATTAGAAAGCACACATTCCTAAGTGGGCCGAGACATGATATTAGAAAGCCCAACTTCCTTACAGAACCGATACAGATATTAGAGGCCCGATAATTAATAGGCCCGATATATTCAACATTACATTATACTCCGATCCATCCGTCTTTCTCAATTAACGAGAAACTTCATTTTTTTTTTTAAAAGAAAGACAAGAGTAACTGAATTTAGAACTGGAAAAAAGGATCATACTAATAGTTTGTTTTTTTCTGAATTCGAAATCAAACACTCAAAGCCCATTTCTAGCAAGTTTGATTACTTTCTACGTTTCTTAGAGGTAATGAATATTAAACTAAGTCTGATTCGATTAGTAAAATTATTATAGACTACAATTCTCTCTTAATTTTCAGTTTCATTTTTTCTTTTTGATAAGGGATAAAAGCATATAGCCATTATTTGAGAATGCATAGATAAATACAATCGTGGCGAAGTAGTTTGTAAATTACACGATAAAAGTAAACTACATTAGGTAAGTTCTATTCTATTTGACGGGCTTGACCAAAAAGTATATCTATGAAGTAATAACACTTGCTGGTTTGGTAATGGGCCTGGAACCATAAATTGATTGGACAGCCATTTATACATTTTTTCATCTGTTTGTATTTCCAGTTAATGCATTACTGTCCACCGATAGTCATTAATTCTCAATAACTCGCTTAAGACTCATAATTTTTTATTTTATTTTTTCTGAAAAATCCGTATTTAATTTCATCCCAACATTACATTTGATGGGCCATAACCAAATGGAAACTCTGCCTACAACAAGTTAAGCCCGTAGTTTTAGTCATAAAACTTTTAGACCACGTTTGTTATGGGATTCACCCACATAAATTTAGAACTTTTTTATTTACATCTCATACAAGTTAAAGATTTCAAATTTCATATTCAATCCAGTGTCTATAAACTTATTATTACTTTCTCAATAATATTCTCTCATCCATTCATTCTTTTTCCCACTTTACTATTATATCATATAATAAAATAATACAATATTAATCACTACCAAACATAATTTAGCATAAAGTAAAATATAACTCTATAAAAAAAAAAAAAAAAAACACATATTTTTACTATTTATAAAACAATTTACATCCCCATAAACCCCAATTCCAAAACAAATGTAGCTTTAATGACTCCTTGTTCGTTATGTGAAATGGAAATACGAATTGATAATAATTTTAGCAAGGAACGGTAAAAGGTGTGAATCGTGTTGTCCTTGCGGTATTGTCTGGTTAATATTGAAAATAAATATCATTATGATAAATTTTGTTTGATTTGCAGAAATGTGTAGAAATTAAATTAACTTTTTTTTTTCTAACTTTTTAAAGACAGCATTATTTGGATCATTTCACCCAAATGTAAATGAATCGTGATTCCTTATATTTAGGACATGGAAATCACAATAGAAAATAATGAAAACAATGGAACAATTTTTATTATTTTACATTCTCATTCTTCATCCTAAATCCTGCAACCAAATAATTTCTTAATGGCATAACTGCACAAATAATGTTTTTTCTAAAAAAAAAACTGCACAAATAATGTTGGCTATGTCGGATAAAATCTTGGATACTGAAATTGTGCCTATTAAAAAAAAATTAAAAAAATTAAACTACATTACTTCAAAAGGCTATTTTTTGGGTGTCACAAAATCTGATATTCGAGTATATATATGGTATGGAATGAACTACAATTGGTTTTGAATTTTCCATTTTTTTTTTTTGACGGGTTGGATTTTCCATTTCTATTTGTAGCAAGTTGCAATATTTATCGACCTAGATATATACGCTCGAGTTGATAAGCCACGTGACATCAAACTGTATTATCGACGTATGCTCTATTGATCCACGTGTTGTCCTTGCTGGCCTGTAATAAATTGGCTAGGGTTCCCTTCTCCACACCATCCTATCATTACTTCCTCTTTCAAACCCACAATGTATTTTCTCATTCTGATTATATCCGTACATTTAAATTAATTAAATCAATAAAACAATGCTTAAATATTATATAATTGTTCAAATTAGTTATGCAGTTTAGGAAATGTTAAACTATGCTTGAAGCAAAAAAATTGAATCGTAGAGTGTTTACAAAGACTAATTAGTGTAATTATAGTTTTTCTTCAAATTAAGTACATATATCGATTATAGATACAAAATTATATGAAGCGGACATCGATCATATATTATGTAATCTGTGGATTTACGACCTGAATAATGTTTTTAAAGTAAAGTGATATCTAAATATTAAAATATTAAAGTGAAGTTTCATTTCGAATTTGCGTAGTAAAATGTCTTACACAAAACTTTCTTTTTATTATACTATTATTTAATAGTATGATGCAAAAGTATTGTTATTAATTATATTTGTTCGATTAAAATAATAATAGTAATTATTATTATTTTTATGTGTCACGTAAAGCTACAGCTAGCATTTATGATTATAGCATAGCTAGAAATGGTGCCCTTATAATTTATGATTAAAGTAAAAGCCTCTTTATAAGGTTGTATATATAAATCAACCAATTGTTTTCGCTTCTTCTTCTTCTAGCTTCTTTTTTTTTTCTTTTTAAATGTCATGCCCGAATATGTTCATCAATTGTTCATAAAACATATTTGAACATAATTATTATATTAAATGTTAAGAATACTTATTCACGATTATTTAACTCGAGAGGAATGAATATTATAATGAGTTTAAATATAAATAAGTCGTATCAAAATTAATTAAAACTAAAATAATCATATTTTCACAATGATAAATGGATACTAAGTAATTAGATATATAATTAATATAAATAATGGATATATATAATTAGAATAACAAATGAAGACTAAATGAATATATTCGCAAATAGTTCATGGATATAATTAAGAACTTTATTATGCATTTATGTTTGTAATTAGTTTGTAGTCCTACCTTAACTGCTCCATTTACTAAATATCAACTTAAAATGTAATCTGGAATTATATTTATCTTAATTGATTTCTTCAGAATTTTTTGACAAAACGTTTGTTGCTTGTCATGTAATAATTTGATATTATCAAAATATTTTTGATACATTAAGCTGCATTGTTTACAGCCCTGCTAAGTGCTAAGGTTTCAAAGTTGGGATAATTGAAATATATATAAGACCTCGTTTGTTTAATTTTTTTTTTTTTTTTTTATCTTCATCAATTTAAGTGGAATTTTATGTTAGATATTTATATTTAATTCACTATGGCCCTACTAGAAAAATGCATGGAACCATATTCAAAATAATTCTCAAATTAAATAAAAGTACATTTATTTTGAAAGATACTATATAATAAGATTTTAATTCATAAACAAAAGGAAGGCCATAGTATAAAAATATTTTTTTGCCACGAGCTACACTTATGATATTCTAGAATGAAGTTCATGTATCTTGTTTGTAAGAACTACTACTTTTTTTCATTTATAAATAATTAATGTCTACACTTGGTCATTTGATTCATATATTTTTATTTATAAATTTTCATGAGACTATCTAACATCTTTATATGAAGACGGATTCATGTCAACCATCAACGCGCTAGGATGTCGCGAATTTGAACCCTTCGTTTTTAATTTAATCTTTTTTCACAAAAAAAATAAATAAAAAAAATCAACTGCACCTACTGAACAATCAATGTCAATAATCATGTTAGAAAACCTAATTTTAATGTGGACCAATTAAAAAACAAATAATGTTTTCATCCACTTACCATTTGTCTCAAAGTGGCGAACAATGATACTTCAAAACTTAATCATCTTTAAGGTGAATTTATTATTTTTGTTTCTTTAATTTGACTCTTTCATGTGTCTACGTTCTTATTTGGATTTATATTATTGCTTCCATTATTTCCACGTAGGACGGAGGCTTGACTTTTGACAAGATTTCGGAAAATTGATTACGACATTTGATTTCAAGATTAATTTTGCAAAAGTAATCATGTATTGGACTGAATTCTACAAGTTATAATATAGCAAGTGATTTAGAAGCTATTATTTGCTTAAAAAAAATGTTCTAGATAACTACTTAGATGTTCTAAATAAACGTAAGAATGACCTATGTATAAAAGTAAAAAGTTACATAGACCCCTAATATATTAAGTAAGGTGCAAGTAAATTTTTAAATTATTTTTTTGTGTGTAAATAAGTCACTTAAATATTTTTTTCAGATTCAAATATGCCTTAAGATATTTTTTAGTGCAAATAAATTCTTTCTCTTTTTAAAATTGCATAAAAAGAAACTTTTATGAGAAAAAAAAATATATCATTATTTTTCAACTAATGAAAAAAATTATAATTTTTCTTCTTAGAAAAATTATAATGAATTTTAATTTCACAAAAATTATGCCAACATAAAAAAAATGCAAAAATAATAAATACAAATTTTATATTTTTCTATTAGAAGCGCAATTTTTTTCAAGAAACAAAAATAATATTAATTTATTAAAAATAACACTAAATTAAAATAAAAAAGTAAAAAAATAATGTCAAATTTGGTGGTATACAAATAAAAAAATGTATTTTTATATTTAGATTAATTGAAGTGTATTTTTATCAATTTTAAAAGGAAAAAAATGTTTAATTATTTGTACCAATGAATCACTTGAAGGTTATATTTGTTAAAAAAAATAAAATTTTATTTATATAATTACATTAGAAACGTACTTGAATCTGAAATAATAATTGAAGTGTAGGAATTTATTTTATACTTGTATAAAAATATCAAGTACGCGATAGGTTGATATTATATTAATGATTTCTTCTTTTTTTTTTTTTTTTGGAAGGGATATTCATGACAATTTTCAATAATTGGAAATTGGTGATGTTCTATTAATGACAATTTTTAATAACGGAAAAGAGGCACTTTTTATCAACTTCGACTTTTTCAATACGAAATAAAAATAAGTATTTTTTTCATATTCACTGCTCCCTGAATTTTTTTTCTAGACTGTGTGGAGAGAGGTCTCATCAAAACTGGATTCATATTAATATTCTTCATCAAAATTGAACTTTTTAACTTATGAGATATATGGTTTAATATATCAAGTACTCCATATATATTTTTAAAATATTTGATTTTTATAAATTTTTTTTTAAAATTACTCCAATGGCACTTTGTATATTAAACCATAGTTCTTCCGTGAATAAGGACCCTACATTGTAATATTAAACCATAGTTTATTAACTATTATATTCATTTAATTAATAATATCATTATTCTTATAAACTAAACACCCTACATTGTAATATTAGTTTATAAATATAATAATATAATATTATTATATGATATTAATTTTATACATTTAAACCATTTTTGTTGGAGAATTTGTGTATAATTAATGCATTAGTGATAGTTTGATAGATCTTGCACGTAACATTGTATTATGCATGTATATCTAATGTTAATATGAGTAATAAATACTCCTAGATTGGCATGTACTTACAAAATATCCGAATATAAATAAGTAAATAAAATTAGCTTTTCTCTAGTCTTGAATTCCTAAAATCTCTTAGCGTCACCTGGATTTCAGTTAATAAAAATCATCTAAAATCATTAATATAGTGTCTAATGCAATAATATTAATATAGATTGTATTGTATTGTAATATGCGCGTCCACTAGTGTATACATGTCGCGGAGTTTGAGCCATTCAAGCCATAACCCCCGCGTTTTCAGTCTCCTTCCACTCTCTTTCTGCCACATTCGCTTTATCACATTTTCTATAATCATCACAAATATTAAAAATACTATTATTACAGACCCATTTTGTCTTCTTTTTTTTTTAAATAAAAAGCGGACATTCCTTATTCTATCAAAGCTTTTCATTTTTTAATCTTCTTATTCGTTGTCCACCACTCAGCCTTCACCTTGCCGTGCCCCATTTTTTAATTTTCTCCAGTCTCCCATTTATCTTCGTTCTAGAGAGAGAGAGAGAGGAGGCAGTTTACGGGGTCTTTCTTTTCTTTGTTTATCCTATTTCTTAGATTCTAAATACAGCCATCTTATTTATATCGATTGTCGTTTCTTCGAGATTTCCTGTCGGTTTGTTAATCAAACCGTTCTTCTTTTATCTGAAATTTCAAAGGGGCGTTCCCGTGATTGCCATGTTTTATTGAGAATTTTTGGTTCTCTCTGCAATTGGTTTAAGCTAATTCTTTCTTGGAGATTATTTTATTCGTTTTAATCTTTCAAATGAAGGCACAAAAATCCCAGTTTCCTCGAGTTTCTCCAATGAATTTAAGTTTCTTCGTTTGCCTAGAATCTTGGAATCTTTAATAAATCCAGCTCATTCACATTAGAATGTTCGTCGACCCGATCCCCCAATCCAACTCTGCATAAAGTAGAGATTTTTTTATTCTTTAATTGATTGTTAGAGGTGCTTCCTTTCCGACAATGGGTTGCGCGTCCTCGAAAGAAAAGGTATGCAAGAATTGCCAGGCGCCTTATTCTCCGGTGCGGCGGAGCTACTCAATGCACGTGCACCACCCACCTCAAAAAACAGGGGATAGCTATCATCTCGTGGCGCTTACTTCATCTACATTGGGTTCTTTGAAGCTCGATCCAAATCACGTCGAAAACAAAGACGACGTTGATGTTCCATTGAATCCAAATCAGAATCAGAGTGCTGACGAAATTAGGGCTCCGATTGGAAATGGGGAAATTGAGCGGAAAAAATCGTCGGCTAAAGAGGAATTCGAATTGGGTATGATCGCAGCCAAAACTTGGTCTACAATGATCAATGACAAAATCCCTAAAGCCGGCCCTAAAACGCCGATCAGAACGCCGCCAGGCGAGCCGGAGACGATCAATGCTTGGGAGATGATGGAGGGTCTGGAAGATATAAGCCCTCTCAGGCCTAATCGCTTTCGCAGCTTTTCTTTTCACGTGAGTAGCCACACAAGTTTTTCTTCAATTGATAATCAAGATCAACCAACACCAAGAGTGAAAGAAAACGCCAATGCATCTCCCAAGCCAATGTGGTTGGATTTAGCCGACAGCGATTCAAATTCGAATTCCAACGACACGTCAATAGTGTCGGAATTCGATCCTGAGGTGATAGCCACTTTCCGGCGAGCCCTTGAGGAGCTCCCTGCCGCTAATCCTTTCCGGCTCAAGGTGGTAGAAGGTGAAAAACAGCCGCCGGCATTAGATGTGGCCAAGATTGGAAAGGAGAAGTTGGTGGTGTATTTTACCAGTCTAAGGGGAGTGAGGAAGACGTACGAGGATTGTTGTCATGTTCGAGTTATATTGAAGGGGCTGGGAGTTAGGGTTGATGAACGGGATGTGTCGATGCATTCGGGCTTTAAGGAGGAGCTGAAGGAGCTATTGGGGCCGGGCTCCGTTGGGCTTGGCTTGCCTCGAGTTTTTCTTGGGAAGAAATGTATCGGTGGAGCTGACGAAATACGGAGATTGAACGAGGAAGGAGACCTCGAGAAGCTCGTCGAAAATTGTGAAGTTGTTGATGATGGAAGAGAGGGAGCTTGTGGGAACGCTAACGTGTGTGAAGCCTGTGGGGATCTTAGGTTTGTGCCTTGTGACACGTGTTCCGGGAGCTGTAAAATATACTACGAAGACGAGGAGGAAGAAGAAGAAGAATGTGACGAGAGTGTGCACGAGCATGAGTATGGCTTTCATAGATGCCCTGATTGCAATGAAAATGGACTTATAAGATGCCCCATTTGTTGTGATTAAGGTTATCATTTGTTTTTGTGACTTGATTGTTGTACAGCGAGCAGTTTTGATAGTTTGGATATGAGATTGTCAGAAGGAAGTGCGGACAAAATCTGTGGTGGATACTTCCTGCTATCTCTTGTTGTTTTAAGCCCACCTGTTATATTATTACCTTCATATACCATGTTTTCCGGGTAATATGAGAAGCATGTATACTTGTTTCTCCTCTGGAGAAACTTTTTTTTTATTCACCTGTTTGATTGATGTATAATGTTCTATAGTTGTACTGATTCTTTAGACACAATTCTCTTTTCAAATCTGCTATTCCCCTTTAGTCTTATGTGTAAGCCTCAATATTTCATCCGTACAAGTAGAACACTTTATACATACCGAGTCTGAGTGTGTTTGATAATCAGGACTTCTAAGTTAAATAAAATATACGTGACAGACATAAATTTAAAAAATAGTATAGTCCATTACTAGAAGGAAAAGGTTGTATGAAAAGGTGTGAGCCGCATGTCAAAGTGGAAGAAAAGGCCAAGTTGGAAAGCTTGAAAGTCTGGTTGTTTAGAAGAAGAATCTTTTAGTGAGACTCCTTCAATTATTTATTTACACACCATTTTCCAGTTTTAGGACTACGTATTCATTCTTGTGACGGTGCTGGAATGTGGTGGCCGATCTTCTCTATTCATTTTGTCAAAAAAATTGTGCTTGAATGTTAAGCAAATTATCACAAATAAACATCCATGCATCTCTTAAAAAATATTATTTTCAAATTATATTCCATCTAAATCATAACATGGTCTTATTAATTTTGGAATAACTCTCTTATAAATAAGTTTGGTCTTATTAATTTTGGAATAACTCTCTTATAAATAAGTTTTATCGTACACCTTAAAACAATATTAGTTATTTTCATGGAATATTATTATTATTATTATTATCAAATTCATATATTTTTTAAAAAATAACTAAAACTGTTAAAAATATAACAAATAAATTTCACGATGAGATCGATTCACAGGATATTTGTCTTAATTTTATTATTATTTCCAAATTCAATATTAAATTAATTAATGAAATAATATCCGCAACACTGCGAATGAGTTTTAAATTAAGAGGGTCATCAATATTAAGTGGAAGTTTCGGGTCAACGTCACCGTAGACTGTGAGACTAATAAAATAGGATGTTTGCAGTTTGAGTTGCACGGCGACATGGGTACGGAGATATTCTACATCCTCCCACAACTGTTTGCACATTGACTTTTTAGTGATTTTTATGTGAGAATTATTTCATAATAATATTTGTATAAAAGTTATTTTATATGAATGATATGATAGTTGACCTTGTTAACTAATATATCATTCATATAAAATAACTTTTGTACACATATTACTATAAAATAATTCTCACACAAAAACCACTAAAATGTCAATTGTGCAAACAGTTGTGGAATGGAGGGAGTAATATTTTTCCAAAAAAATGTTGAATAAGATATGATGGAAATACTGCTATTATTTTATACTATTTTTGTAAATATAAAAAGGTCCAATAAAAAATTTAACACCTAAACAAACATAAAGTCTTTTTTTTAAAAAAAAAAACAAACATAAAGTCAAAATGAGAGGAACATTAGAATTAAACATGCAAATAGATAAATTCATTTGAAATTAAAAAAAAAAATTGTAAATTTGACCAGTGCAAATCTCATTCGTGTCCGACACCATACCCAATATTAATTTTTTTATTTTGAATTGAGATGCGTCATGTGAAATATCAAATATGCATTTCATCCATATTTAAGTTGCTGGGTATGTTTGTTTTGGAATTTAGGTGTGCGAGGAAACCATGATTTTGAAATTCTATAGATTTGAAAATTCTGATGAATAGTAAAAGTCTGTGTTTGGTTTGTTCTTTTAGTAAAGTGTGATTTTACTTTATGTCAAATCAATGTTTAAAAATGATTGGTATTGTATTATTATATTATATTGAGTGAGAGAGAATTAGTGGATGAGACAAAAGTATGAGTGTGAATAAAGTAATTTGTATTGGAAAGAGTAATCATAGGTTTTATAGATATTTTTAGGTGAGGATTGAGATTTGGATTTGCAAGTCCGATTTTAAATTCGTAACTAGTATGGGACGTGGTTCACAAAGTGCTAAACTCATTCGTGTAAGTCTCAAAACAAACATACCGGAGTCTCCATACAATCTAGCTTGCAGTCAATCCGGTTTATCTGGAATGGAAGTAAAGATTTTTCTTTGAGATCGTCTTTAAAACATTTCTGTAGTTTAAAATTGACATTTACATTCTTTAATTACAAAATCATCTGCAAAAATATTCTATATTAGTCTATTTCTCGGGATTAGAAGAAGATTTTATGAGATTTATTTGTCGAATTACTTGCAACATTAAACTAAAAGGCCACAGTATTAAAAGGTGAGGACCAAGTTTGATATCTATTGGTAGGGGTGCATTGAAGCTGAATGTTACAGCAAACGGTTCTTCAAAAATTATTAAATATTTCAAGTAATAATGTTAGTTACCTGAATGGATTGATCATCTATATGATGCATATATTACACCTAACAAAACATCAAACCACTTATAAACGCATTCGAATAATACTACAAATTATGTGTGACAAATTAGTGGGATCTCTTATACAGTCTCTAGATAATATATTAATAATACAGATATAAATTACAATATGTCAAATAATTTTTTAGATTTGTGAGTCTTTAATTGATATGAGTACTCTTTTCATACAATCTATATAATAATTTTATTTTTCAAGTTTGAAATTAATCTCTCAGGTGCTAAAATTACCCATATTTTAAAATACCAATTGTATATTTAATTTACAACTGAGAATTATATCCTACCAATTATATGAATATTACTGATTTTGGTAATAAATGAACATACCAAGCCGAACCAATCTACTTAAATTCGGCGGTTTATAGTAATAAATTGTAGGGCAACTTTTTTTTTTTTTTTTTTTAAATTCAGTATGAATTTAATTGAATGAACAACCACAAATAACACTCACAGCAGAATTTAGTAATTCAACAAAATGAAATTATTTAATACCAATAGATTGAGACTCGAGAGTATACGCATTATTTTACCTATAGTTATAATCCTCATTCGGGTCTCTTATTTAAAAGAAAATAAAAAAGATAAATATCTTTTTTTTTAACCAGAAAAAAGATAAATATCTTTAATTCCTGGCCCGTTTATAAAGAGCAATGTGACAAGTTGTTCATAAATCAAGACCATGTGGAGGTTCTTGAATCTGAGAAAAGCACGAGTATATAAATACAAAGGGGGGTTGAGTTGACTTCATCGATCTCCATCTTTTGAAACTTTTTCATACTTCACCAATACAAACCAACAAATAGAGGGGAATAATGATACTGATCAAATTTATGTGGCCTTTATTTTCCAACAATGCTGCCCACTGAAGCAGATAATGCCACCTATTATTAGATCCATAACATTACTACTAGTACTACTATCAAATCATAGTATTTTAAAAAAATTGAAGATATAATAAAAACACAACAAAGCTACCAACCTTTTTATTATTCAAAATTATTATACATAGAAATCAGCCACAGCAAAGGCATTAGTGAACTGATCGTTATTTCTTGCAACAATTGCACATCAATGATGATAAATAATATACGCGTAGTAAAAAATTCAGACAGTAGTCATCATTTTTCGACGTGTCTGTTACCTAAGTCGGCAGCAGCCTTCGATGCACGATCTAAAACATCGGAAACCCAGAGCGCCCCCTTCGCAAAATAACTGCTGTTAACCACAGCAGTTGCAGCAGCTACGGCAGTTTTACCCGTGTACGAGGCTGCTGTCTTTGTAATATCATAAACGTGGTATTTTTCGTCCACAGATATTGCAGCCTTCATCCCTGAATTTATTTTATCAGTAAGTCCAATCTTTTTGCTGAATTCTGCAACCTTAGCAGCTGCAGTAGACGAAACATTATGGGATTCGTCAAAAGCTTTGGCTTTCAACACTGCATCTTTACTCAACACGTACCCCTTCGAGATCATTATCTGGACGACTTGTTGCACAACTGTCACAGCTTCTCCAGGACTAGAAACAAATGGGTCCGAGCGTGTAGCCTATAAGGAAGCAACAATTTTACCGTACAATTGGTTCACAAATCACAACTATCCCTTTTTTGTATTACAGCTGATACTATTGAATGTAACAGCTAATACTAACAAACTAATATGTTTTAATGAAACAACTAACACTGTACGAATGCACATAGGATGCAAACCGATTACACTGCGAAAGAGATATGCGTAAGACATTGTGTTTTACGTACACCAACACATGAATTATGAAGTCTATATACTAGTACTTGAGTGAGTAATAATGTGTACCACTGAGTAAGTTGCAGTATCTGGTTCCGTAAATTCAACAAGATACGGAGATGGATCAACATCGTACGCTCCACAACTGTATATTGATACTGGCTGATCAGCAATTTCAGATCCCTGAGATCACATGAACAAAAGCAAAACAACTGAGATTTATCGCATAAAGATGAACATACAATTCTCATATGCATAGCAAGTGATTGTGCTTTTGGGAAAGTGATTTAAATTGATTTTTATAGTAAAATCAATTGTCTAAGGGTGTTTTTTCTCTTTTATTAAAAATGGATAGTGTTTGCAAAAGAATCATGTTTTAGTAACAAAATATTTTAAGAATCAAAGTTGATCTATCGTTTAATCTCAGAATCAGCTTAGAAGTGATTATTTACAGTTGTGGTGATGTTGGATCCCTGACAGTCTGATTAAGCAATAAATGCAGAACAATGAAAGAAGCATATGTAATTCTTGGAAAGGTTTATAGTTTAGGCAACACGAGGGCATAAAAGAGACTTACACTGAGAAACATAGCTATTTTCACGGAGTATGCATCCTCAAATTCAACATATGCAATGGAAACATCAGCACTCACTCTGCCATCAAAATTACCGTCTTTTAGAGCTAAAGTTAGCTAGCTCGTTAGCTTTTTTGTGATATTGTAAGCAACTGTAATCTGTTTGAACAAATGAATTTCCGAGTAGTCCACATACATAAGATCAACATTAAGTAAATAAGATACCTGTTGATTTCTAAGTTTATAATATTGCCACAGTTGACGAAGAACTGGTAAACGTCTTCCCAGCGTGCATCTGGTGAAAGACCAAGGACTTCTACCATATATCGACCCTTCTCGTCCTCCATCTAACTACCTATTAGAATATTAATGCATCATAATTAAGACTTATTTTTGCTATCTTTAATGCAGCATGCACAAGCCAGATATTCATCTAACTAAAAACATTCACATTCATCTCAAATACATATTTAAATAGCTTCTCATTATCTGAAATACTCCCTCCGTCCCAAATTTGATTGCTCAAAGGAAAATGACACAAGTATTAAAAAAAATAAAGTGAAGTGCAAATGAATATTTTTAACTTTATTGAAAGGGGTTATTTAAAGTCAATTTTATTGAAAGAATTAATTAAATGATATTGAAGTGTAAATACGAGATGTTTGTAAGAGTTTAATTTAAGAGGGTATTATTGTTTTTTTTGGCTATTTTGGGCATGGGAAAACAAAATTAAGACGTCTATTTTTTTTAATTTTGAGCAATAAAAAATGGTACGGAAGAAGTATCAATTTATCGGATAACAACAGGAAAGATGAAGGCAAAGAAAGACACGACATCCAAGAACAACTCACAATGAGGCTATAAACTCATCAACCAAAGAGAAGATCATTAACACATCCTAGAAAGTTTGCAAAGAATATAGACATTCACTCTCTCAACATATCGGTAAATAAAAACTGTACTCCAACCTGTTGAACTTGAACATATTTTTATATAAATGTATCACACCAGACTTTCACAAACCAAAAAAACATTAAACACCAAGATACTCCCTAGGATTTTACATTCATATTTTGCAACGATTGGATTGGTTCCTTTAGAGATACCCATGACCATACTCTAATCTTTATCTCCTTTAAAAAGTATTTCTGAATACAAGAACATACATTCATCCTTTTCTCCACAAAAGCTTTAATATTTCACACCAATCCGATCTACACACGTGTTCCTAACATAGCTTGCTATTGAAGATAAATTCAAGAAACACACTATGTATATAATATATGCAATTAATGCAACAGTACTAAAGTCAAAGCTGAAGTGAAGAAGATATTCGCCAGTCACCACATGAAAATTTCCAAAAATAGAGAGATCGTATCCGCCACATGAAACTTTCCAAAAATAAAGAAAACGTGTAGAGAACGGCTCCTACCAAACAACAGTAACTTCAAAAGATAGCTTCATTTTTCTATTTACACTAATTCTTCTGTCGGTGCCATTTTCTCTCCGAAATTCACATACCCAGATGAAATAATCGTGAGAGATGAGGTTAGTTTCTTTTATATGATTTGATGCATCCCATTCGATTCATATAAATATAAAAAGACAAGCACTTCATTCAAACAGGGTTACAAATTACAAAAAACACGAATAATAATAATAACCAAATTTCCTTGGAATTCTAGTTTAGTTAGGAAATTGAATAAGAGAATTATGAAGAACCTGATATGTAGGAAGAAACTGAAATGGTTTCGATTTGCAGTGGCAACGACGGAAACGAACACTCAATCAGTTACTGTTGATTCTTGATATCCTTCCTTCGGGCCAACTGTCTGTTTATATGCACACGATCACGGACTTCGCACGTGTATGGACCAATCTGATTGGTTCGCATATCAATGTTATCAAAGCGGGTCGGGTCTTCTGTTGGATTTTAACAGGTAAGTAATCATACAAATCTTTTTCAATCCTTAAGTCACATTATTCCAAACAGTTCCCTATCCGTAGCCACTATCTACTCGAATTAAATGACTTTGTGACTTTTGATTTGTGAATACTCTCTCCACCCAAAACTAAAGAAATGACTCAGAATGTATGTTTGAGAAAAAATAGATAACTATGTGTAAAATTAAAGATATTGTATGATGTATGAATAATTTTCATTTTAAAAACGTAAAATTTATTGGATAAAAGATGGGAAAAAATGTGAAGCTACTTACAAAGTGGAGGAAGTATTAAATTTTGAAATTTGAAATATTGTTGGAAAATAAATAAAATTTGAAAAATATATGTTAGGAATTTCTTTTGCAAACAAAAGCTTCCCTAGATAAACACTGCATTCTACAAAGCTGTACATTAGGTCCGATCCAAACTCTATCAAAATGCTCCAAAATGGTGTGAAATTCAAGAAAAAAAATATCATATTAATTGAAGACCAATTAATTTATAAATTAGAAATATAAAATATAGCTAAATATTAATCACAAATGATCAATTTAAAGCATTTATTCACGCACAAAATCCCATTTATCAACCACCCTTCTCCAAAACGGTATAATTTAAATATTATATTTTTTATTGCATCATAGTATCTTTTTATTAGTACAAATGTGTTTTAATATTGAAGAAATAGTGTTCAAAAACAAAAAGGCCCAGGTTATTGACACCACCAATATTGTTAAAGACACCACCCCCAAATTTGATTTTTAAAACTAAGAGATGAATGGACAATACTACCCTCTATATTAAAATATAATTCTTCCAATTAATAAAAACACCATGTTGGTAAAAACACCATCTACAATAATTCACTTTCCCTCCCAAATAATTAGTAAAGACACCAACCAAAAAAATAAAAAAAAAAAACCTTCGAAACATTCGTTCATGTTCGGCAAAAACCTGAGGAAGCTGCTCCAAGCTTTCCTCCCATACCAAGGCGCGATCAAAGGTCGGATTCTAAGGTGTTAGGAGTGAGATATTGCAACAATGGTGAAGCCTCCAAGCCTCCCTCACTCATACGTAAGTTTTTAATATTTTTTTGGTTCTAGGTTTTGAAATTTCTTAAAAGGCTATGATTTTGGGTTATTTTTATGATAAATACATGTAGGTTTGTTGTTTAAGTGCATAAAATGATAATGTTTTGGTTGTGCTCGTTTTATTGGATTTAATTAAAAAAACTCGACAGCCCTCCTGTTCGGCACTGGTGTGCCGAAAATGTTCTGTTTGTTCGGCATTTTATTTCGAACATTTATGATTTGTTCGTTTTTTTTTTTCGAACATAACTAAAATTTTCGGTTAAAATATTCGAACATTGGTAGTAATTTCGGTTAAAATTTTCGAACAGAGCTGATATTGTAATTTTTTTTGCTATCTTTTCAATAGGACTTGGGCAGAGATGATGAAGAGGATTTCGATCTCAATGATGATAATGTATTGGATATTACACAATATTTTGAAGATGAAATTGTTGATTATGAAGAACAAAATATTGTTGAAAGAGATGAAATGGTTGATTTTGATTTCGATGACGATGCCAACGAAATTGTAATGGATTACACGTCCGTGTTCACAACGATGGAATACTTTGAATCTCGTGACTTACTTATGCAATGGGTCCGTCGAACCGGAAATGAGCATAATATTGTCATTGTGGTTAAACGATCGGACAACGGAGTGGGGAACAAAAAGGCTTGCGTTTTCTTGGCTTGTGAGCGGGGCGGAATATATCGTGACACTAGTAAGGGCAAGAGGAAGGGCAAGGAGTTGGTTTTAGCCAAGGAGGCCAAAATTGAGCAATCTAAATCAATGAAGGGAAGGATGACGGGCACTAAAAAATGTGGCTGCCCATTTCTACTCAAGGGTAAACAAATTAGTGATTCCGAATGGGCATTGGAGGTCAAGTGCGGGACTCATAATCATCCCATTGCCATGCACTTGGAGGGTCACTCGTTTGCCGGTCGTCTAAGCCCCGAGGAGGAGGCATTCGTCATCAACATGTCAAAATGCAACGCTCCACCTAAATTCGTGCTGCAAGAGTTGAAAAAAAGACACGAAGCAAACCATTCTACCATTCGCAACATCTACAACGCTAGGAAGAAGTACAAGATGACGCAGGTTTGTGGTCGTTCTCAGTTGCAGTACTTGATGAGCCAGCTTGTGGATAAGAAATACATCCACTATAGTCGGAGTTGTACGAAGACGAATAGCATTCAAGAGCTATTTTTTCACATCATGTATCCCTTGAGCTCGTGCACGCATTTCCCAAGGTTACGATGATCGATTGCACATACAAAACAAACAGTATCGATTACCATTTATGGAGGTCGTGGCGTTACTTCTACCGGCATGACTTTTTTTCGTGGCATCTGCATATCTAGCTGCCGAAAAGGAAGAGAATTACGCTTGGGCCTTGGGGGTCTTGAGGGTTGTGTTGGGTGATAGGTCGTTGCCCACGGTGATTGTGACGGATAGGGAGAAAGCATTGATGAATGCTATTGCGCTCAAGTTTTCCGGCCCGACATTTTTATGTACGTGGCATATTGATCGTAATGTCTTGGCAAAGTGTAAAAACATTTCAAAGATCAAGAAGATTGGAAAAGTTTTCTATGCTCAATGGAACAAGGTATGGAGATGTGATAGTGAGCTTGAGTTTAATTATGTCGTCCGTGAGCTCCACACAGATTTTGCATCGTTCATGACACCGGTGAACTATGTCATGAACGAATGGATCACTCCTTACAAGGACAAATTTGTTTGTGCTTGGGCGAACAAATTATGCATTTCGGAAACACCACATCGAATGTAATTTAAATCATTTTAGTAACATTGTTTATTTATGTTCTTTTTATTGCTTCTTTTTAATTATTTTTTGAATTGTATTGTTGTTGTTGTTGTTTTCAGGGTTGAGAGTCATCACGCCGCCCTCAAGAAAATGCTAGGAAACTCTATGGGCAACTTTGAGACATGTTTCGCAAAGTGTGACACACTTTACGAAGCGTGTCACACAGAGATTAAAGCCAGTTTTGAGAGGAGTATTAACGTTGCACAACATAAATTTTCCTCCAACCTTTTCAGCATGCTTAGAGGAGTGGTGTCTGTTTGTGCCTTAGAGTTGCTATTTGAAGAGATCAAAGAAGTGCGTCAACCGTACTTTAACCCGAGCGAATGCAAGCACACTCTTAGAACCATTTACGGTTTGCCCTGCGGGCATGAAGTAGAGAGTTATGTGTATTTGGACAAACCGATACCCATCGGCACCGTTGACTCCTTCTGGCGAAAGTTGGATTTCTCCCCCGTTTCTGAGGATGTGAAGGTTGACATGAAAAATCGGTTTAGCGACGCTATGAAGGATATCACAGAGGTCTTTGAAAGGTTCACTCCGGATGAGCAAAATTTGTACTTGAGAAAGATGCGGGAGTTGGTAAATCCCGAGACCACGATCGTAGTTGAGCGCCGCTCCCAAAAATAAGCACACGTGGCCGTCCGGCGGGAAAAGGCAAAGGGAAGAAACTACATGAAAGTTCAACCAAACGCGACCCCAGTTTGTTTGAATACGTGGGATCGACGGTTGACAGTTGCACGGTCGACGATGCATCATGTGCGTACGAAATTGATGAGACGCGGCCACCCCCTTTGTATCAAAGCAAAGGAAGGCCTACGAAACAACCGGTTAGTTATATTTTTAATGCTTTAGTGTATTATTCAACTAATATGTTACAATGAAATTAATAATTTTTTTGCGAATGTTATCGATCATTCGTAAAAAAAACCGAGCCACGGCTAAGTCAGGCTTTCTTGAATCTATTCCATCTCTATATCACCCGTACATATTAAATATAGAGAATGTCAAAGGTGATGGACATTGTGGGTTTAGATCCGTGGCTTCAATGATGGGTTTTGGTGAGGAGAACTGGGCGCGTGTACGGCAAGATCTAATGACGGAGTTGAGCAAGAACCTTCATCTATACGAGACGGCGTTCTACTTGAAGGACATAGTGGGCGAAGTATCGAAAGCTCTGAACTGCTTTACGCCATTTGCCGGAAGAAAGCATTGGTTCATGTTGCCATACATGGGGTTCTTAGTCGCGTCCACCTATAATATTGCTTTTATTACGCTGTCCAAGCAAATATCCCTCACCACACTTCCATTTAGAAGTGCCGTTCCCGTACGCCCAAGATCCATATGTATGGCATTAGTAAACGATAACCATTTTGTTCAGGTATTCTTTCTAAATATATATCAATTTCTTATTATACATGGATTGTCACTTTCGTTTTTTAAACAATTTCCTTTTCAGGTTGATTTGGGTGTTGGACGGCCAATGCCTCCGGTGGTCCAAAGTTGGAAGGACCACAGACACCCGATTGCAGAAGGATGGCTAACAGCTTATAACGAAGGTCGTATTAGTAATAGTTGATTTGGAAAACTGACATATTCGAAATCTTTCATGTGTATATCTTTGATGAAAACTTACTGATCATATGTTTTGTGAAAGAACAATGTGTATATTTTTGGTGAAAGATCCTTCTGTGTAATCCAAAAAAATATTGTTAGATTTGTTCGTATTTTTTTGTAATGTCTTGGCAAATTTCGTTTTTGAATGTTATGTTATTTAGGGATAAGACAGATGTTCGGCAAAAAATTCCGGAAACAATCCATATTTACGACTTTTTATTTCGAACACAGGGTGTTCGACAAATTATTTCGGATTCATGTTCATTGTTCGGAAATTTTAGCCGAACAAGCAGTATATTTTCGAAACTTATTTTCGAGTTTTTGCCTTTGAAATTTTTTTGAATCGACTTTGCATCAAAACATTCTGGACAAACTTGGCATTTCTTAGTTCGCCAAAAAGAACCGAACAAAGTGCAGTTGTTTGCCAATAATTTTCGAACATATTGTATTTGTTCGATTATAATTTTCGAAAAACTGAGTACATATTTGGCATTTCTTTTTTCGACAAAAAGAACCGAACATCATAAGGATGTTCGGTTATATTTTTCGAACATTGAACATATTTTCATTTTTATTTTTCGAAAATATGAGTTCATATTTTTTTTTGTCAATCGACTTTGCATCAAAACATTCTGGACAAACTTGGCATTTCTTAGTTCGCCAAAAAGAACCGAACAAAGTGCAGTTGTTCGCCAATAATTTTCGAACATATTGTATTTGTTCGATTATAATTTTCGTAAAACTGAGTTCATATTTGACATTTCTTTTTTCGACAAAAAGAACCGAACATCATAAGGATGTTCGGTTGTATTTTTCGAACATTGAACATATTTTCGTATTTATTTTTCGAAAATATGAGTTCATTTTTTTTTGTCAATCGACTTTGCATCAAAACATTCTGGACAAACTTGGGATTTCATAGTTCGAAAAAAAACAACCGAACAATTTGAAAATGTTCGATATAAATTTTCGAAGAATATGAATATGTTCGATTATAGTTTTCGAACAAATTGAATATGTTCGGCAATAACTTTCGAACAAAGTGAATATGTTCGATAATGTTTTTCGAACATCAATGAGCAAAGCAAAATTATATGACCCCAAAATTGTCGAATATAAACACAAAAACAAAGGTTATGCCTTGCAAATTTAATCGAAGATGAATATTTGGAATTGAAGTTCATAAACATAAATAGTTGTCCTAATTATTTAAAACAAACGTAAACACATATACGGTACAGATTAGGACATATACATAAACTATTACACCATTCATTTCTTGAATCGATCCCAAAATGAAGGACTAGTCACGCTAGTGGTCGGGGTATCATCACGAGCAGTGGGTGCAGTTGAGGTAGCTTCCTCTTTGTCCTCGTTAGGTCGCACAGTTCATCAACGGGGGAGTGAGTGGCTCTCCAAATAGTATTTTTAGCCACTCCCGGCCAAAGGGTCACCGTGAGTCTCATACGCATTGGCAAATGCGTCCATCTACAGGTTCAAATGATATAATATTTGAATGCTGGTGAAAAAATATTCCTCATTAGGAGAATAATATAGATCTTACCTGAACTAGTGTACGCCAGAGTGCATGATCAACGTGAACACGGTTTGTTGCTTCATCGTACCGAACCCCAGGAGTAGTGATCAACCACGAGAACACCCGATGCCTTTTACGAAGCTTCTGAGCATGGAACCAGCCGTCTTTGTATTCAAATTTCTTCTTGCAGACCAATTTCACGGCCAACAGTGCACTCTCAATTGCATCGGTGTTGCCCGAGTTGATTAACATGATATCGTCACTTGAATTAAAGTTTCCGAAGAGTGCTAGATCCGACAAAGCTTCGGCAAACAATTCGTCCGCCGTAGCATCCCACCCCTCACCATACAAAAACATTTCTTGCGGATACCTCGCCATACTGAATTATTTAGTGATATGAGGAATCAATGAGGGTGTTTGTGTACGATGAAAATGTTAAGTTTTTAAAAAAAATATGGGGTGGTGAGTTTACCAATTGCAGAAAAGACAATTCACTGCATAAAGAAGACAAGACAACTTTATGTGACAAGTCAATAATAGGTGGTGAGTTTACTAATATGACAGCACATATAGTTGCAGCTTTTTGACCACATTAATCAATAATAGTAATATTGGGTGGTGGTGAGTATACCAATTCAATTCAATAATAGTAAGTAAATCGAACAGCAATCCTAATAGTAATACCACATTAATCAATAGTAATACCACATTAATCAATAACAACAATCAAATGTTCGCAAATGTTCGCAAATAATAGTAAGCAAATCTAACAATGTATCAGCAAAATACAAATCACAGTTGTTCAAGACAAAGTTTCATCAAAACATTAAACAAAGTTCGTTACTGCACCTACATAAAAAAATCAACTCCTGCGTCGACGTCCTCTACCACGTCCACGTCCACGTCCTGGTCCTCGACCGCTTCCACCTCCTCCTTCTCTAACGGGGCTGCTCGGTCCAACCTCAACAGGCAAAGAAGGTCCTCCCGGCTCAGGTCCGCGCAAGATAGTCAGTGTACTGGTCACAGCCTGCATGGCTGACTCGAGAGTCAATGTCCCATCGTCGAACATATCCATGAGTTCCCGGAGTTCCACCTTTGCTGCCTCAATCCTCTCCCAGGGATCAGTCGATTGAGGAGGCTCACGAGCCGCTAGCCTCACCATTGCCGGATTTGAGACAATGGGGTACCCGTTCGAGAGGAACCAATCCATGTAACCATCTGCACAGTCCCAGGCTTGACGAACCTCGGCCCCAAGCCTACCACTCGTAAGCAGGTGACTATCCCACGTTTCGAAAAACTCCGCCATTGCACCCCATACAAGTCTAGTTCTTCTAGAAACAGCACCATCCTTCCGAAAACGAGCACCAACGGCGAGTGGTTTCTCCGGTATCGTCTGCACGTAACCGTATTGCCTAAGCACTCGATCTGGCATATACGGTTCAACCATTTCTCCACAAACGATGCACCCGTGGAAGAATGTCACCCTCTGCAACGGATATGAATCTCGAGCAGTGAGTACGGAGTCCACTTAACCTGTAATTAACAAATAGCATAAGATATGATGTACAATGCAAAATTAAGAAAAATCCGTAAATATAATCATTCAATGCTAACCTGCGAAGCAAGGAATACATCTAGAGCCTCTCTAAATCCACGGACACGGTCGAGATTTGGACCCGTATGAGCTTCAGGAGAATACTGAATTGCTAGCGGAAGAGGGTATTCAAAATCAGGGTTCCGAGGAGGCAAAATCAAACTAGGAAAGTGCTCATAAATCCATGCCTGTAATTAAAAGTATGTATAATTAATAAACATATGTATATATATAACACATAAATCCACTAAATTCAAAAATATACCTCTAATAATGTCAAGTATCCTCCAATTTGTCTGACTTTGAATTGAGAGGCCAGCCCTAACTGCTTGTACAAGTAGGCCAATGTCGCAGCACCCCAAGCATAGTTGCCAAACTCGACCATGTCCTCCGTGTACTGCAACCACGAACAGCTAACACGGGTACCACTCTTATCAAAGAAAAAGTGGTACCAAATGTGTATAAAACATATGCTCTAGCAGCATACAACACTTCATCTTCATTCTCCGACTTCATAAGCTCTGAAAATGTATCCTTCAACCACCGAAGTTTGACAGAGGAGCCACGTTTCCCACCAGTTGCCAATCTCGCCTCATTTTCAGTTCTACCTAGAAGATTCATCACATCTTCCCAACCAGCTACTTTCTCTTCCCGCTTTGGCTGTACCGGAAGACCATCTACTGATAATCCAGTGAGGCAGTAAACATCATCAAGCGTGATAGTCATCTCTCCAAATGGAAAGTGGAAAGAGTTGGTCTCCGGGTGCCATCGCTCGACAAATGCAGAAATCAAATTTTTGTTTGGAATCTTATAAGATGCACGCCTAATCTTCAAGATTTTGGACTTACGAAAAATGGAGCGGAAATCTCGTAGGTCATCTTCATCGTCCATCTCCCACGATAGTAACTTCCCTACGTGACCATGACATTTCAAAACACCCCGCTCAGTTCCTTGATATATGAACTTAGCGACGTGTTTTTGAAAGCCATTCAAAAGTGGCGGGGAGGCTATTGGCCATGTATCTGGGACCTCCGGCTGTACGTCTCCGCCGTCTCCTCCAAGTCCCTCTCCCTCTACATCTCCCTCGTCTGATCCCTCCTCAGACCCTACCTCTGCCTCTGCCTCTGATCCCTCATCTGAGCCCTCCTCCAATACAGTTACATTTTTCTTTTCCGCTCTGTTTGTTGTGGTTCCGCTCTACTTGACGATTCTACTCGATTTCTTTTCCTTGCATAAGTGGCTTTGATTGGAGGCGGCGGTATACTTTGATGATGTGATGACTCCGGTTGATTCCTTTTCCTCCTGTTTGAAGCAGTGGGCCGAATCCTATCATCATTTTCAGACACTAGATAAAAATAACAAAAGGTCAGTGCATCTGTTTCAGGTGTTCGAAATGTTTAACCGAAACTAACACAAAATTTCGAAAAAAAAAACCGAAAACATGTACAATGTTCGAAAAAAAAAACTGAAAACCAGTACATTGTTCGAAAAAAATAACCGAAAACTCTTTTTCGAAAAAAAAAATGAAAACTAGTACACTGTACGAAAAATAAAACTGAAACTTAGTACAATGTTCGAAAAAAAAAAACCGAAAATTAGTACACTGTTCGGAAAAAAAAACCGAAACTCAGTGCATTGTTCAAAAATATTTGTCGAACTTTGCACTGAATTTCGGTTAACCAGTGCCGAAATCATACAATTCAAACAAACAAAAAATCAAACAAAAACCCAGATATTCAATACACATTTCCACGATTTAGACAACAATAAACCCTAAAAATAGGCATTCTACTATAAAAAATAGGCATTCTACTGCTGTCAATATATGTTAACATTATATTACATAAAACTAGGCATTCAACTATCCAAAATAGGCATTCTACATACAACCATATGAAATTGCAAAAAACTATAACTAAAACTGAAATTAAAACTTACCCATCGATTGTTAGGGTGAAGTGTGCGACGGCGACCGGGCGACGGCCACAAAATGAGGTATGCGACGGCGACAGGGAGAGAGACGCGATGGGGAGACGCGACGGCGACGGGGAGACGCTACTCGGGGACGGCGACGGAGTGCGAACGCGACGGCGAGAAACCGATTTCACGTCGATGGAGAAGAAGAAGGGCGTTTGTTTTTTTTTTTAAATTGTTCTGAGATGCAATTTTTTTTTTTTAAATTTAAGGAATTGATGGAGACAAATTTTGGGAGTGGTGTGTTTATCAATACAATTTTTAGATAGTAAGTGGTGTCTTTAACAATAATTCATTCTAGTAAAATGCATGAAGGGTAGAATAGATAATTTAGGGATGGTGTCTTTAACAATTATTAAAATCAGGGCGGTGTCTTGATCGGAGTGGTGTCTTTAACAATATTGGTGGTGTCAATAACCTGATCCAAACAAAAATCTTAACGAAATAAAGCCCGATATATATAAACGAACGGCCCAACATCTATAATTATTGACTCTTCGATAAAAAAGACTCAACGTATTCCTTTTATTGAGTATTCCACTTAAAACGACCCGACTTAAAAAAAAAAAAAAAAAAAAAAAAAAAAAAAAAAAAGTATTGTTGAGATGAAGGTATTATTTGATTTGATTATGTCAAAAACACAGATGAACCATAAGGGGTGGAAAGAATCAGGCCCAAGTCCAACCATAATGTCACATTTAGGGCCCAAAGCAGAATTACATCACTTAAATCTCTGCGTTTGGCCCATTAGAGTATGAAGGCGTAAAAGCCAAGCTAGTGGATACGATTGTTTTGAGAGTCACTTGGTCGAATTTAAACTTTGCAATCCAATGTTATTTTATTTCGCCATTTCTAATTTTCTACCTATATATCCACACTAATAAAATATACCTACAAACTTGTTTTCATAAAATCCAATATAAACTCATCATCATTTTTCTATTACTAATTTACTCCCTCATTTTTACAATATTATATCAATTATTTTTAAATATTTGATATGACATAAAACAAAATTTCATCTCACTAAAATCTCAAAACAAACCCATATCTATACCATTCATTAAATTTTTTAATCTACTCCATAAGATTTCAAATTCTTAACTTTCCTATGCAGAAAACCCAATGCACAAATCCCAAAACAAACATAGAGAAGCGATTCTAGAAGCTAAAATTTATGAGGGAATAACTTAAAAAAAAACTCAATTTGAATTTACAACCTCTCACGAAGTTACAAACAAGCTCAATATATGGTATAATATGTTACCGCATATTTTCTTTCGTCACTATAGATTGAGAGTAAATAATAATATCATAATATACGTGGCAGTAAATAAGATATGAAATTGGTGAATAAATAATTTTGAGTGATAAAAAAACCAACTTAAATTTTCAATTGTAAGTTGTATTCGTTTTAATAGCTTATCTCATTTTCATATTAATAACATTTTTTATTATATATGTGTGTTTTGAAATAAAATTCAAGAAACTATTCTGAAAATCTTGAATTTGACTAAAAGAAAAGTTGTTAGTTGTGATATAGGCGAATAATTGAGGAAGATGATTATAAGGAGAGAGAAAAATAATCAAATAAAATAATGATTATCTTATTTATATGAGAAAGTTATATTATAAATCATTTTGCATTCTCATTAACCACTATAATTATCATATACTCATTGAAATTTTTTCAAATCAAGCGCAGACCTAACTTTATTGCTAATTAAAATCCCTAGAATTGGCTGCAGACATGATTGATTGTCACGTTGAGAAATTGAAAATTTTCGAGAAACAAAATTAAGGATTAGAGGATTTGGTGTTGGTGTTACGTATAAAGGCAAGCAACACAATATATCGTACAGGGAAATGTTGAGTGGTCTTAATCAGAGATTTAGCAGGGGTGTTATTGACCGCCTAATATCTTAATTATTAATTAAGGCAATTATAGATGCCTTTTTTGATTAAGACATGAGTTTAATTTAGAAAGCCAATGTCCCTATCTATCCCCTGTTAGGGTGCAGTTTTGTCTCTGCGATTATGCACTAATCTTTGTCAAATCCCAACAACTTAGTTCCTAATTCGTTTAATCAGTGCATAATTGCACGACAACGTACGTAGCTAGTATCCTCTTCATGTCACGTTTTCTTCTTGATCTCTTTTGTTGGGAGAAATAATGAACAAATAATTGTGATCACTAACTGATTAATTTGATATGTGCAGATGGAAACAAATATATTGATCATAAACTATTAAATTAGTTGAAAAAATTAATATTCTTTCGTAGCTATTACCTATTAATCAACGTCTTCACGTCACGTTTTGTTTCTAACCCCGTTTTTCTATGTTGTTGCGAGAAATAAATGATCCAATAAGTGTGACTAACTGATTTGATATGTGCATATGGAAAGAAATTGAGCATAAAACATTTAAGGCAATTATATACTACAAAATTTATTTGTATTAAATATGTATATATTTTAACAATATTATTTTTTTATTAAAATATATTAATTTGATAATAATATTGTATAATAAAATCAACTAAGGCTCCATTTTTTTTTTTTTTTTGGTCAGCAAAAAAAGGAATTTTATTCCATTTAGAGTACAAGGCTCCATTTGGATGGAGTGAATTTGAAATCAAGGGATTTGAGGATGATATAGCATGCATTCACAAAAACTAAAATGGAGAAAAGCTAAATGAATGGATTTGATTCACTCAAATAGTAAGCACAAGTAGGAGAAGTGAGAGGATTTCAAATGAATATGTTTTGTTGGGTATTTGAAATCCTCCCACTTATAAGTAATATTTGTGTGAACCAAATCCATTCATTTAATTAGTTTTTCTCCATTTTGATTTGTAAATGTATAGTATATTATCTTCAAATCCATTGATTTCAAATGACTCCATCCAAATGGAGCCTAATATTATTTTAAGTTGCACAAATAAATTGATTTATAATATACTTGCTCAATCTTTAATTCTCTTTTACTTGAAGGGGAATAAAGAAATATATGAAATAAATTACTGAAATTTAATCAAATTCTCTACATATTACTGGCAGATATTTAAAAAAATAGGCCGGTAATTTTTATGCTGCATGATTAACTGGAGAAGAAAATCAAGTAGCTATATTATTGTGTAACTAGAATTTCAATTCCGATCGATCATTAGTTAGTTAGTTAGTGTAACATGACATGCTACTCTCTATATCTTATCAAAATTAAATAGATTAATATAACCTAGTTCAATTCCTTATTAATTTCTTGTCCCGTCAAATGATCGATCCCCAATCACTTTTAATTACAAAAGTTCATTCCATTAATTTGTGCTGCATTTTATACTTGATTATGACTAATTCTCAAAAGTTCATAAGTCGATGAGATTGTACAGTCAACCCCAGAAAAAGAATTCGTGAAGCTTTCAAGAACCTAAAAATTAAATAAATTTGCATGATGAACTTGAATATTAATTATAGAACCTAATAATTGATTCTTATTATTAATACTTTGAACAAGTATTCTATACATATCCTTTTTATTACTGTTTGTTAACTTATTACCCCTCACGATTGTGATGAGTTAACAAGTGCAGTTTAATTCTTTTCAAAAAAACAAGTGCAGTTTAGTTCTTTTTAAAAAAAAAACAAGTGCATTTTAATTTAATAAACTGGTGTCGACATGAAGAATTAATACAAACTTAATTTATGTAATAACTCAATCTTTTACTAATGTAATGCTCGAGTACATTAGTCTAGAAAAAAAGTACATGGGAAGTGAAAACTGAAATACATAATTCTAATTACTGTGATGATATTTTATTTAATACATCATAAGTAATTACAACATTGCATCCATTAATACATATGGACGCTTAACAATTAATATCTCCAAATACGTACTAATTAATGCAGGTACTATAATTAAATTAAACCCAAAAGCCAGCTCATGTAATAATTAATATTACTTAGATTAAACTCCTAACTATTGCAGCCTCAGGACTATCTGCATCTATGGAAGAGAGTAGCTGTGCAAGCCTCTCACTCAGATCATCCACCTCTTTGTGTAAATTTCGAATGTAGTTGCAAGTCTCTTGAAGCACCTTATTTGCTGAAGCCTGTCAATTAAATAAAACAATCAAAATTGTTAATTAATTATATTTATTAAAAACATGCATGCAATTTTTTTATTTTTTTTAATGAACACGGTGACAAATATTTCATGAATTATATATATACATATAACGACATGTGCATTATAAATTATTAGACGACATGGATCGATGGGCGTGTCGGACACAAGATAAAGATCGTTATTAGTGTTTCGTGTTTTGGAAAAAACGAGTTGAAATCGAATCAAAGCTAGGCACAATTTTTGTACTAGGTTAGGCTCCACAAGATATAATACATCACTCTCTCTCTCTCTCTCTCTTGGTACGTACATTTAAGACACTTTTTTTCCGTTTATGAGAGGGATAACAGTGACTTTGAATTTAATGTGTTCTTGACATCCAACCTCCATCTTAACTCAGTGAAAATATCTTACACAAAAGAGGCACTGTTAAGGTATTACACTAACATTGATAATGCAACGTAACTAATTTATTTTTCATTTTTCATCTTCAGCATTAATAAATAAGCATGAGTTATGGAAAAATGTAGGTAGGTACAAGCACGTGGAAGCATGTAGCAGTAGTACCTTGGTGGAACGTCGGCTGCTGCGAATTTCGGGGAGGAGTTGATGCAATTTTGAGACAAGTTCAATGATTTGATCATCTGTGATTCTTGAAGTAGTACTGGATGATTGCCTTGATCTTCTTCCAGACATTCTCGTGAGAAGTAAGGATTTTTGTATGTGGGATTGCTTTGCGATGAATGCTATATGATGAAGGAGAGTGGGTATACTATATATATATGGTGGAATATTTATTTAGGGATGTATATAGAGTAGCTAATAGCTAGGAATGGAAGATAAGAAAATGAAATGTAATAAGAAGGTTATAAGTGGGGATGGACCACGGTAGAGAGAGAGAGAAGGATAGATAGTGATGTCGGATGGGAAGAAGACAACTGCATTGCCGAAAAGCAGTGGTGTAGGGCTTTTTATTGTTTTGGGATTCAACCAAAAATCATTAATTCGAAATTCATCCAATTCTTCTATTTTAATTATTTCGTATTGCATTCTATAAATTCTTGAATAAAGTTCAGTGAAAGGGAACATTAATTATTTTGGTATATATGAATGGTGTAACATTTGACGAAAAATGATTTGGAAACTGATAAGAAGAAAAATGTATAATTTTAGTTGTAGGTTATGCACTTTTGTGCCTTGTTTTGGCATATGATTATATTATTCCAGAATACTTTTAGTTTATAAATTTATTACTTATTTAAGTATTTGAAAAGAATGACCATATATAGACCAAATGGTGCAAAAGAAATGGATTTGGGCCTTATAAATTGAAGCAGAATAATTACATTTACTCGAAATCAAACTTAATTGACTTTTGGTCCAAGAATTCGGCCTACCTAGCTCATCCCCACCCCATATGTTTTTTCTTTTTTTACATAAAAATCTGTCACTTTGGGCACGTAGTTACAATCTCACACTTTGAACTTCATTAGTTTGAAAATTTAATTCCCATTATATCCATTGCTAGAATTCAAATTATAACTAGTAAGATTATTATAAGTTAGTTTTTCTTGTATCAAATAACTGTTTAACACTAATCCCCATTTTTTTAGTGAAATAATAAATAGAATAAGCATTGATGAAGTGATTTAATTCAAATAGTTAGAATTTCATTACCTATGCCGTAAAATTATGGATTATAGTTACCATTTGCTCGATAAGAAAAAAATAGGAGTGAACCGCACTTTTGGTCCCACAGGACATGCGATATTTTGGAAACGGTCCCAATACTTTCTTATGTTGTCCCAAATTAATTTTTGCTTGCATATATGGTCTCAAATAGAATTTCACTCACACTTTTAACCCCAATTTTTTAAGGATGCTAACGGCATCATCCATGTGTGAGTCATGTGGCCGTTAAATGATTTAAAACTTAAAGCTTATTGCACTTTGGGTCCAACAGGATATCTAATATTTTAAAAACGGTCCCGATATTTTAAATCTGGTCACATACAAAATTTTATTTGCATAATTGGTATAATTTACTATACGTTTTATTTAAAATATAAAGAATTTATAAAATTTCATAAAAATCACAATAATTTCTTCATCTTTTATTTAATTAAATATAAAAAAATTAAATAATTTTAAATTTATTATGGACTTATTAATTCCTATTGGGCCAAATGGTGGGAGAAATAGATTGAAAATAGGTATAAAAATTTAATTTTTCCATCAAAATATTTCCTATTGGACCATATATGAAAATATTTGGACCGTTTCTAAAATAACACATGTCTTATGGGACCAAAATTGCGATAATCTATTTTTTCTTTAATTGGTGTAATGTTCAGGACCAATAGTGCAAGTGTATGTAACGATCAAAAATTAATTTGGGACGACGGGACCAAATGTGCAAGCAAAAATTAATTTGGGACGACATAAGAGAATATTGAGACCGTTTTCAGAATATTGTATGTCCTGTGGAACCAAAAGTGCGGTTCACTAAAAAAAATAGCAACAGAAGAAGCTCAAAAAAATTATTTAATCTCCGTCGGACCTCTTACTCAACGCTAGCTACCTGCTACTGATTAAAAAAATAAATTGATTAATGAATTTTGCGTCGTATATAAAAGCATATAGTTTTTTTCTACGTGATTATAGAAGGATCGGTTATTGTGAAACTATATACAGTAATCTTAGGTTTTTAATGGTATCTCCTGCTACAGTATATATTAGGGTTGTATACGTAATAGGACTTTCCTCCCAATTTTTTTTTTAATCAATCAGTGCAACCAGTTTTCTTAATGAATTAATTCGCTTTAATTTCCTGTTTAAAGAAGCTGTTCTCTTTTCAAGGATTCTTTTTATACTATATTAAAAATTAAAGAAGCTGTTCTCTTTTTCAATTCTCAAATAAGTATTTACTTCAAGAAATAATAGAAATGCGCCCGGGCAAAGATTTCAGCTGGTAACCCAAACTTCGGGTAAAATGTTCAAATTTGCAAATGCATTTTCTTAATATCATTTTATATGATTTTTTTAACTAATGTTCTTTAATAAATACTCTTTCTATCCTATTTTTATTGCTCAAGTCAAAATTACACGGGTTTAAATAAAAAATTGTTTAATAGTATTAAAAGATGTAATATTAAGGGAAAATAAGTCATTTCAACTTTATTGGAAGAAGATTGCTTTATTTTGAAAGGGTAGAGTGAATAATTGAGTGTCGTGAGGTGTAAATAAGAGATTTTGAAAAAGTTTAATTTAAGAGTGTAACGTTATTTTTTTGCCATTTTTATATGAAAAAAAAATAAAAATAAGACATTCATTTTTTAAATTTTGAACGGATGGAGTAGTTGTTTGGGATAATTATATATTGTTACCATTAAATTTCAAAAAATTTACCAAATTAAATTGAGTATTGAAAAAAAATTGGGGTAGAAATGTAAATTTGAACAAAAATTTGGGAAAAATGTCTTGTCCTTGAATTAAATATATACATAGATTTTCATTCGACTGAAGTGAAATTTAATTATTGAACTTGTCGATTATAAAATAGTAATTCAGCATTCAACATGATTAGAATAAAATGGTCGGATTAGATGAAATATATATGTACAAATCAATCAAACTGAAAGCTCAATTAGAAAAACACTTTCACGTTGATGGTGGAAGCTTTTAATTAGTACTCGTATATATCGTACATAAGTGGCCTTTTTAATAATAATAATTATGTGTTGCCAATGTGGGGCTGTGATACATCTCAACTAGGCTTTAACAGTAATAATGTAGTGTGTTAGTTATTGTACTAACAAAAAGTGGGCCTTCATGTGCATGTCTCAATATACAAGACCATGTGATCATTGGACACTTATCGCCTCTGATTAACTATCTATCAATGCAATCTTGTGACATATATACATTTATACATCATTATTCATTTAATTTCAGCAGTCTTCATCATCTGTGTCAAATAATATCTCTATATTGTATTTTATTATATCATCACTATATTTAAAATGCACTACACACCAGTACTGCATTATATATTTAATATGCATTCAAGTAATTATATATATATATATATATAGGAGATGCTCTTATACATACCATCGACTACACTAATTTATATATTTATTACCAAAGTATTAATAACTTATAAATATATACCAATCATTTCAAAATTAGAATAATACAGCTTTGAGAAAAGTGTGAAATACGAGAAAAAATATATCAAATCAATTTTTATATATATTCCCTTACATCTATTGCTAAAGATTTCTATTATCTTACATTTTCTATTAGTATATAGATTTCTGTTATCTTACATTTTCTATTATTATATAGGTGGTAGTTAATGAAACTTTAATTAATTTAATGAAAAACATGTTCCATGGAATTTACTCGCAATTAACCGGTACCACATATATATTACTTTGGATTGTTATTTTATATTGACTTTTGGTAATAATTGTTAAAGAGTTAGCTACCTAGGCCAGGAGTACAGATATCATCGTTATTTAGTACACGTCAGATGACAGTGAGGTAACAAGTTCATACATGTGATGTATGTTATCAAATGGAGTATTACGTACATAAGAGAATTTTTTTTTTTTTGACAGAGTACATGAGAGAATTTGATAAGACATTTAAACTAGTAACTTCATTTAAACATTGCGGGAATTTTTTATACAAAAATTTAAGAAAATTATGTTATGAGTAGAGTGTTGATAGGTAAGTCTATAGATTTTTATATATAAAGTAAAAAAAATTAATTAAATTTAATATATGTGTTGATTCCAAAAATAATGACATAGAACAAAAATATGTATATACTTTTATTAGAGTGTGAGAAATATTTCTATTTCGAAATATGTAAATTTTTACGAAACAGATTAAAAAAAATATATACAAACTTTTATGTAAGAATGCGTAATAAATGCACGACTTTCAGAGTATAATCACTTCCACGGAAGAAAGACACATAAATATACTCTGCATTTTTTTCCACAAATTTTTTGAAATATTTTGTGTAAAAATAAAAGTAATTTTTATTTTTGAAATAGTTAACAAATTAAAAGATTTTCACAACTTCTTTCCAGTTTAACATATGAGGAATGACATAGATTTTAATAAATATAATATTTTATTATGAAGTTATTGATGGAAAGTATAGAAAAATAAAAAGATTGAATATTTTATTATAAATGTGGGGCCATAATTTTTAAGAAAATAAAATATTAAACTATAATAAAAATGTTTGAAATAACACCCTGTTAAATTTAAAGAGCGACATATAAAGTATAAAATAAATTCTTTTTAAGAAATACTAAGTTGTTGATTCTCCCCGCTTCATGATATTAGCCAAAAGGCTGTGTTTGTTCTCGATAAAGTGCGGTGTGAGGCTTTGAAAATTTATAAATATTTTTTTTTAAATCAAACAAATAGTGATTTAAATTTATAATTTTTTAGTACGGATACTAGAGTTCAATTCTAACCACTTAACCTATCACTTAAAAAATTTATGAATATTAAAATATTGATAAAAAGTGAAAATGAAAATTTGCTTGGAAATAAGTAATTTAGTTATAATTTTGTTATTAAATATCACATATTCACATATTCGATGAAAAATAAAAAAATATTCTATTATTATATTGTAAAAATCCTTGAAAGAAATGAAAAGTTGGTCATGTCATTCGTGAAAGCTAATAGTTTAATGTAATGTAGCCCCTTTATTTTGACGGTTGTTCAATGATAAAATTTAAGAAAATATTATAGCTAGGCCATGGATAACAAAATTCTGTTTGATTGTATAAAGATAATATTTGATTTTCAAAATTATGTTTTTAAATTTTAAACAAATATATTTTGAAATTAAACCACCAACAAATTCAAAGCAAACATGTCAAAAACGGATCAAAAGATAGTTGTTTCGCAAATCAAAATTTGATTTAAAATTAAATTAAATGTCTAGGACTTCTTCAAGAAATGAAATACCTTGATGATTGGATTACTTCTTCTTGTGGAACTTTGGAACTCGAGAGCCCAAATTCAAATATATAGAACCGTCTGAGGAAAGGATGAGCTATCCTTATATAGATGTTTAAGCAAATATAATCATGAATCTTTTGAATTTTTTTATATATTTATATGTGAATTATTTTTAAGAGATAAATTCTAAGTTTGAGTTTTAATTAATTGTCTTTACAATTTTCACCTATTTGTAATCCGATTTAATAGTAATGATTTTCTCAAGAATTAGTAAATGACAAGATCAGTTATACAATGAAAATTTATATGGTGGTCAAATTTTATTGGAAGCTTACTCTTCTACTTTAGTTCACAGTTCTACCACATCACAATTGTTTCATGTAACAATTTTTATAGATCTTTTAGGACCGAAGCTATTGTTGTGCAATAAGTATATATATATAAGTAATTATATTTTAAAAATTAATATTATATACATTAATTTGGAAAAAGAAAAAAAATAATGAGATCAAAGTCATGACAAATTGACTAATTTCAAAATTATGCAACATATACAGATAATATAGTATGACAACCACTAGACTAGACCAATGTCCAAGTACATAAAATTTTTAATTTAGATTTAGTTGTGACAATATTGTCAATTGATCACATGATAGGCACATGAGGGTAGTCACTTCTATGTTGGCGTGGGGGTAGTGATAGGGAGAGTAGGGTGGGGGCACTGCTATATAGTAGTGTATAATTACTATGCCCAACAAATTAAATTAAATTTGAGGAACAAATATAGATGAAGTTTCCACCAAAGTCTAGTCTCTCATTTAATTGTTTTCCTCCTTGTTAGAGACATAACCACGAGAGAGAGGCTAATTTTTTTGTCAAAAATCATGTCACATGCCTTTCCAACAACTCATGGCATGACACGTGGCATTGTGCATATATTATTAAGGAAATAGATTTTCTAAAAGAGGCAAGATTTTTTAATAACCATGCTTTTGTCGACCCTTACTCACATGCCTGATTCAAATTTGGGGCCCCACCAGCCACGCGGCTCCCTTCCTCCATTAGCATATTTTTTAGAGTAAATTTTTCGTAAATCAATTTCATGAAACAATTTTAAATAATTAATTATTTTTATTAAATTATATATTTTAATAAAATAATTAATATTATTTAAAAATATACTCAAAATATTATTTAATAAAATTGATTCACAAAATATTTTGTCTTAATATTATATTTTTTTATTAGTATAATTCATTCAATAGTTATCTTTTCATTAATGTTCATCATAAATAATGGAAAAAACTTGCAAGGTATATGATCCGCGGTTTTATTAATTAAGTTTATTTATGTTTCAAGTAAGTATATATTGCAACGTCATTACAGGGCATTTTGTTTTGAGTAATTACTAGTAATATAGTTTGTTTTTCCTAAAAATCAAGTGTTTGTTATTGTTGATTTGTATTACTTATAACCCATAAAAATATGAAAGTCTAATATATATTTTTCCATTTTTGAGTGAAAATAAATCTCTCCCTTTATGAGGTATTAAAATAATCATCCACTTATTACCAAGTTAATTGACAAAAATATCCATTTTTTATTTAAAAAAAAAGTAAATGGGGGTATAATTGTAAAATTTTAACTTATCACATTAATTAATTTTCAATATAAACACTTGAAAATATTATGACTCATGTTAAATTATGTTGTAATATATATTAACAAACATTTGATTTGTATGATTTAATAAAATATATCACACATAAAAAGTCAAATGTATCACATGTTTCACTATCACTCAAAATTTAATACCTCGAAACAAACGAGTCCTCAGAGTATAAAATTATGTATTACTTTACTAATATAAATGAATTAATTTATCACCTCTCCAAATGAGGTGAAATTCTCTTATAATATCATAACAAAATTCTGAATTCAAATCCTGCAAATTTGACATCACCTCACGAGTGAAGAGAAGTATTAGGGTAATAATGTAAATGAATTAATTCCTCATCTCTCTACAAATTCGGATTTAAATTATATACTTATTGGGCTTATAAATGAATTAATTCATCACCTCTTTATAAGTTCGGATCTAAATCCTGGTTCAAATACTGATGAAAGCAACTCCACTCATTTAAATTATATACTTGTTGGGTCTCCTCACTATGGAAATGACGTTAGAGCATGAGTATACTCATTGAGCTTCCTTAATTCTTCCACTATGGGATTGACATCATCCCACTACTGAGGAGGGAGGGGAATAGTAGGGTACTATTAAATTAATTAATATCTAATATTGCAATTAATAAATTAATGGCTCGTGCAGTAGTGACTAATATATATCTATTGAAATATAAATATTAATGGATAGGATTCCAACTACGTTATAATTTTAAAATTAACTCACGCCCCCTATCGTTTATAATTCAAGCTAACTAACATCACATATCATCTTAGGTTACATTAAGATTGTATAGACAAATATTTTGATATACATTAAGGGTGTTTGCTTCACGGGATAATCTTGATTAATTGCTTAATCCTAAATAATATTGTGTTTGCTTTATTAAAATTGAGTCGAGACCAAAAGTAGTTTAATCTCATGTTTTTAGGACAAACTAATCCGGCTAGGGGAGTTTGGATTACCTTGTCCCAAGCTGAAAATTACTATACTATCCTTACACTTTCTATTATTGTTTTAATTGTTGAGGGCAGTAATATCATTTATCTATCAATCCCACCTAATCCATCAATCCAAATACAAAGTTATCTTTATCATTACAAAATAAAAAAAGAACAATCCTACAATCTAAAAATATCAATCCCAATAGTACAATCTAATTTAATATATCTCATTTAATCAATCCTACAATCAAACATATATTTACTAAGAGGAAATTGTAATATTACATTCATTCGCATTATCACGAAATCAAGTTCAATTATTTAACTTGTTAAACAAAAAAAACGAGTTTGAAAATGCAAGGATTTAAAATGTTTTATGACATCAAATCAAAAATATTATCCTTTGAGGGGCAAGATGTCCGTAGCTTCGTAAGAAGTGATAGATTTGCTCTAATAATATAAATAAAAATAAGAAGTTTGGGGACATAATAATTAATAGACAGATATTATTTTGTCTTTCTTATATCACATGATTTACTATATTTTTCCTATGTACCTAATTGACTACCCAATTTTGTCTCATGTGGGTCCTCTCCTATTTTATCTGAAATTGAAACATATAGTTTTCATTCTATTTATGAGAAAAATAATAAAAGAAGTCTCATTCAAATTAATAGAATAAACAGAATCATCTCAATTCAACTCGCGTTTTTTTTTTTTGGAAAAAGTATAATGGAACGAGAAAAGAAAATAAACAAATTAATGATGTATGTGGTTGGACTATGTTTTGGGGTATTTCTGGAGAATCACTTGTTCTTTTTTTTTAAAAAATTTTGTAATACTCCCTCCATTACGATTTAATTAAAACCAAATGACACGGATTTAATAAAAATATTATTTATTAGTATTAAAAAATATAAAATGAAGGATAAATGGGTCTTTTCAACTTTATTGGAGTGAGTAATTTGAGTGGAGAGATTTAATTATAGTGGAGATTTTTTTTTTGAAATAAATTATAGTGGAGAATTGAGTGACAAAAGGTGTAAATAAGAAATATTTGTAAAAATTTAGTTTAAAAGGATTTCTGCTATTTTATGAGAAAATAAAATTGTAACATATATTTTTTAATTTTGAACAATCTAAATTATAGCGGAGAAAGTATATTTAAAAGTGTAAGGTACAATAAGAAAATTTGGCAAATAATGATAGCATAAATTACAAGAAAAAAAAAACTTACAAGAAAAAAAAAAAGAAATGAGATAGTGACCTCACCGATTGCACATAAAAAAATTGATGGTAAAAACAACGTGGCATACGAAAGGAATTTAATAACAAATCCTATTAGAAAGATCATAAAAACACGATAAAATTAATAATCCATCTTCAAGGTTAAATTTTCAAACAAACAAGAAAACTGCTATAATTCAATTATGAGAAGGAGAGTTTGCACAAGAGGTAATGTGAGTAAACTTTAATACTACTATTTAGAAAAAAAAAAAAAAAAAAACACTTCACACTAAGATGTTTTTTACCATCAATAACACGTCATTCTCTTCTTGAACAACAACAACAACAATATGTATATGTGGAGATCAAATCGAATTGAAATTGGATCAATCATTATACCTCGGGTAATCTCCACATCGAATTGAAATTGGATCAATCATTATACCTCGGGTAGTCTCCACATCGAATTGAAATTGGATCAATCATTATATCTCGGGCACCATCATTGATCTCTAATATCTCTTTCTTTTAACCAAGATAGATGCAAAAGTAAGAATCCATAGCTCGCATTATAACACTAACATGGTAAAAAATGTAATTTGATCACAAATTCTATAACAAAAACATATAAAGATAACTATGTTTTGCAAGAAAATGTGGGGAGAAAACACAAAAAAAAAAATCTCAATTTCATATGAACTCTCTTCTTTATCATTATTAAGTATATAAAGTGTACATGTTAGTGATTTTGAGAAGAAAAATATATAAAAATAAATAATTTTTAAATAATTAGATTTCATATGTTAAATAGTAACCTTTTGTATAATTAAACAATAATATTAAAAAAAAAATATGTCAGCCTATGTACATTGGAGACCTATTCCAGAGAAAATTTATTGAATATAATATATACCATATTTCATTTTTGTATATAGACCATATATGGTACGAACAATATGATGAGTATGTTATCATCTTGATTGTTAGGTAATTCCAAATTAAGCAGAATTATTCAATCAAACTATAGAAGAGCTCACGTGATTGTTTCAGAAATGTGTCTTCCCAAGAACAAAAATAAATGTAAAATATAAGCCGACCCAATTACATTTTTCCGGTTCAACAAGGAATTGGGTTAGGCTTAGGTCCATATTAGTAGTAAGGGTCAGGTTATTGACACCACCATATATGTTAAAGACACCACTCTGTTGAAGTCACCACCCTATTTTTAATAATTGTTATTGACACCACCCCTAAACTACCCATTTTGCCCAAATCTAAAAAACCCTATTTTTCTCCATAACATTATCCACGGTCCCATTTTGCGCCACTGCTCGCCGTTCTCTCCTCCCTTCAAGCGAACCACCATCGGTCTCTCCTCCATCAATTGCGTCTCCGTCGTTCTCTCCTCTACTCAAACACGCTGCCTCCGTTCTCTCCACTCCTCAATCGCGCCGCCTCCGTTCTCTCCTCTCCTCAATCGCGCCGCCGCCATTCTCTCCTCCCAGTCGCCGCCCCCTCTTGTTCTCCGTCGCGTCGTCTTCTTCGTCACTCGTCGTACTCCGTCGTTCTTCGTCGTTATTCGGGTTCAATTTTCTTTTTTGTTTTTTCTGTATTAATTGAAAAAATTGATTAACATTTTTTTATTTTTTATGCCTTCTTTTTTTTTCTGTATTTTTTTTGAAAAAAAAAAACCTGAATCTGTAATTTAAATCTGTGTTTTTATTCAAAGAAATTTGATTCAAAATTTTTGTTCTTGTTCGAAAAATCTGAATCCGTCCAATTATTGGATTTTTTTTCGAAATGTGTTCATGTTCGGAAAAAAAATTCGGTTTAACATTTTTTTTTATTTTTTTTCGAATTCACGTTGGTTTTTCGGGAAAAAATCCAAAATATAACTGTTTTTTCGATTTTTTTTTTCGAAATATGTGTTCTTGTTCGAAAAAAAAATCGATTAACATTTGTTTATTTTTTTTCGAATTCATGTGGTTTGTTCGGAAAAAAAATCCGAAATATAACTGTTTTTTCGATTTTTTTTTTTTTGAAATATTGATCGGTTTTCGATTTTGATTTTCGAACAGATGTGGTTTGTATATTTTTTATTTTTTTTCGAATTTTTTCTTAGATTATTTGTATATTTTTCAAAATATTTGAAATGAAACTTATTATTTTGACTCAGTTGTGATTTTGATTCGTCGTTGACTCGCCTGTGAATTGGTGGTGACTCGATGAAACACGGTAGTATTTAATTTACTGTGACAAATATGTTTAATTTATTTAAATTAATGAAAGGGTAATTTTCGAACAAATCTTGCTTTCAAAAAAAAAAAAAAAAAAAAATTCGAACATTTCAAATTTTTGTGGTTTTTTCTAATTTGATTTTTGGGTTTGTTTGTAATTTTTTATTTTTAGTGATTTTTCAGAATATTTGGGTTTAAAAAAAATATCTGAAATTAAAAGTTTGATTGAAGGTGTTGTAGATAAATTAGGTTTTGATTGAGTTTAATTTATTTAAATTAATAAAAGGGTAATATGGTCCTTCTATGTATTATTTTTTTTGTCAAAAAATTTGGGTGGTGTCTTTAACATATATGGTGGTGTCAGTAACCTGAGCCTAGTAGTAATTATTTTAATTTTATAGGCCCACAAGCCACGTGAGGTTTCAAGAAAATGGGCCTACAACCTGAAACTAAATTTATTTAAGCCCATCAACTGCTCGATACGTATAGTGGACTTTTTTGTTTAGGCCCAGGTTATATGCACTCACTTTTTTTTTTAGAACACCCACGTCATGAAAACACCCACCAATTATTGACTATACCCCCAGTAAAATCCTAAATTACCCATTATCATTCAATTTCTGAAAAATTGTAAACCATTCAAATAATTTTTACGAAAATATGTCATTTTTTTCGGAAATTATTTTTGAAATTGGGCTATTTTTCGCAAAAAAAAAAAAAATCGAAAATTGGTCACATATTCATAAAATCAAACTCGAAAATTTTATAAAACTCAAACACCAAAAAAAAAACATTTATCGTCGTATTTACGTTCATTAGCATCGAAAACAACTCATCAACAATAAAATTAATACAACAAATAACAAATAACAAATAACATACAAACATAATACAAATAAGGTGATAAGGATATTTTTGTCATTATACATATATTTAACTTTTAAATTATCTCAGATGTGTGTTCTCAATATATAACCTGGGCCTTTTGTTTATACTCAATATAAATTCAGATGGGCCGTAAACCTAGGCGCTTTGTTTGAATGGACCAAGCTCTGCCTAAGATAAACAGTCCTTCTATGTCATTTTTTTATGGGGCCTGCTATCTACACCTTCAGTGTTATTAGATCTATCCACCTCAATTATATATGTACTCCCTTCTATTCAAAATAAGTGACGTTTTGTCCTTTTGTTTTCTTTGCAAATTATATGACGTTTTACACTTTTCAATATAAATTAATTGCATTTTGTTCATATTTGCCCCTAAATTCATTAGAATGTGTAGTTAAATGTGTTCTTTTATAAAAGAAGACAAATATTTATTAAGGGTATAATAAGAAACCAATAATTTTTTAACATGTGTGTATTCATTCAAAATGATATATATTTTGAAAGAGAGGTAATACTATTTTAAGGTGTTTGTAAAATGACTAATTTATCCAAAATTAATAATGGACATTATTAAAAAAAAGAACAACATTAAACATTATTTGATACACCCACCCCTAAAAAAAAATACATACGTTATGTTTGAAATTGATTGATCATTCACGTCACCTTCTTGCCGAGACTGCTGAGTTTTTCTGGGCGCACTTGTCGTTCGGGAAAACATCGAACAAGGAGGAGCCATATGGGATACTTGTGTAAATACTTTTGTTATTCAACTATACAATATTGAATGTATATACTTTTGTTGAATGCATAAAAAATGTATATTTTCTTGCTTTAAAAGATTCTGAACAGTTCTCGTGGGCCTTCCCGCGCGCAAAGTAAATGGGCATTGTACTGTGGGTCTGTTTCAGGGCGGAGAGTGAAGAGAGACCAAATGAATGTTTAAAGAGGCGAGGACTCTCTGGACGAGATCGATCCGGGGGAATGTTGGTTGAATGATGTTATTTGTATATATTTTGGATATTGTGTATGAAGTATTTGTATTTTTAGCCTAAAAGTACGATTAGAACCGTGGTATAGTTGTTCCCACTTTTTTTAAAAATTTGTCCGACACACTAATTCTCGAAACTGGTTTGCCGAATTATAGTTGGAGATTTGACATGTTTCTTTCGAAAATTTTAGCATTTTTCGATTAGATATTACCAAATTATTTTTTGACAAGTTTTTGCCGAAATACTAATTATTTTTCGGACACAATTTATCGAATTATATGCAAGAGTTCAAACATATTTTTTCTAAAATTGAGCCACAAAATTTTTGTAATCTTTTGTCTCTTATTTTCGCCTATAATTTGTCGAATTATACGCAAGATTTCGGACATATTTTGTCAAAAATTTGAGCCACATAATTATCGTAATCTTATGTCTCTTATTTTTTGTTATAATTTGTCGAAATATATGCATACTTTCATACATATTTTGTCAAAAATTATGCACAATTTCGGATAAAAATTGAGAAAAATCTGAGAATTTTTTTTTTGTAATCTTCTCTTGTTATTATTATTTTTTTTTTTTTAATTTCAGTCTTCGTTGTTTTCTCTTTCTTTCTATCTTCGTCCTTTCTCTTTTTTTCAATCTTCTTTCTTTTAGTTAGGCTGATTAGTAGGGAGTAGGTAATATAGTAGGTGGGTGTGCATATAAATTGAGAAATGGATGGAAATTAGAATTAAGGGTAATGTAAGAAAATAGGAGTGTGTGTATTTGATGGAGATGAAGTTGACAATAATTATTTATAGTCATCTTAATTGTGTTTTTAATTTTTATTGTTATTTATTTAATTCCCTAATAGTGGGTCTTGGCCCATTAGGATTTTGGTGTTGTATTTATTGTTTTGAAATCTCATTTTAGAAAGGAGATTGGATGAATATGAAAAAAAAAATGAGGATACGATCCTTTTGAGACGAAAAATAATTTGATTCGGAGTTATTTTTATTGTATTTTCGTTTCCTTTCCCTGCATCAGTATCTAATAATCTTTTAAAATAGGATGGGAAGATTAATAAGATGAGTGAATCTAATAATATTTGAGATGTAGATAGTCTAGGCCTTTTTTATGTTCTCATATGTATTTTATTATTTTAATTTTTAGCATATAAATTTATGGCTATAATGATTTGTTGGATATTTTTTAACATCTCACGTATTATTCATCCAAATTATAATAGAGAGTGAGATATAAAAAATGGCGCAAACGATACCAGACAAGGCACCCAATTCGCATTTACACACTACAAATAAATTGTAGTGCTGTACATACATCTTAAGACGCTTATTATTTTAAACTAATTTAATAAACTTTAAAACTGAATTTAAATTTGAAATTATTTAATTTTTTTAATTAAATTGATATTGTTCTATTGTATTTTAAATTTACATGTTAATTAGATGAATAACTTTGTTCTCTTACATTTCAATGTTTGATTTGTTTATCAATTTTAAACATGAACGATTTCACACCTTTATATTTTACATGTGTTATTAACCTTTTAACAAAAAAATATATATATGTATATAAAAGTCTCTATTAGTATGATTTATGAAACAATAAGCCACTGCCAATCAATGTAATATTAGTATTTTTAAAATGACTCAAATATTGTAATATAGTTCCGTCTTATATGTAAGACTTGTCTCTTAATTTTTTTTTCACTATATAACTTTCGTATATTCGACGAATTTTATCGAATATGTTTTAATTATTCATTAAATTATTAAAAGCACAACTACAATCTTTCAAAAAAAAAAAAAAAAAAAAAGCACAACTACAAAATCATTTTGCTGTACATAAGTGGGCACACACACACGTGATAAACTCGTGTCCAATCCTATCATGTAAAAACCGATACCACGTGATTAACATATATTAATAATTATAACAATCCCTTTCAAAAAAATAATAATAATAATAACAAAATCAATGATAACATCGAGGACTAAATGCGCTATAATTTCGTGGCGTGTATGGGTACACCATGTAGGAGTAGAACCCATGATATTATGGATATGGTAGACCTTTCTATTTTTCTCCTAATAGCTTGCAATTGCATGACCATAACTAAATGTCAATTAATATTATTTGTGGTACATACTCATGGATGTCCGTTATATCAACTTAATTACAAATGTTTGTTTGAATAAATTGAAAAAAAATGGTGTCACAATTAAATATCACAAGTTAAAAAGATTTTTTCATACATTTTTTCGGTCAAACTACAAGACATGTTTGATATAGTTTACATCTTTATTATCACATGACATGTTTAGTATAGTTTACATTTTTATTGTGACAACGCATCATTACACAAGAAACAGCTGATTTATTTAGTGCATTGCAAATCCTCTAGTTAAAAATTAAAAAAAAAATTATATTATTAGCAAATGGGTTTTCACATTTTCTAAATTTTCATATTTTTCAAAATTGAACATAAAAGAGTTAGCTAATACTCCCTTTGTCCCATAAACCATTCACACTTTTCTTTTTTGTCTTCCTACTATAAGTTTCATACCTTAAATTGGAAAACCCTTTATAATTTTCACTAATTTACACAAAATGTCATTATTTTTTTTACTCACAAATACAAAATCCAATAATTTTTTTTACTTTGTATATAAAAATTTATACAATTATCCATCAAAACTTCAATCATTATTCTTTTTTTTTAAAGTGTGTTCACTCCCTGTAACGAAAATTTTTATGGGATGGGGAGCATGTGTTATCAAATTTCTTTAAGTCCAACCGATGTGCAGAAAAAAAAAATGTTTTTCTCTTGAGCACAATTAATCAGAAACGTTGGTAGCATCCCTTTTAAAAAGGTTAGTAAAGAATCTGGATATATAGTTAACAATTATTTTACATTTATCATTATTTTTGTAATTTACAAATATTAATTTAATATGTTAAAGACTATTTCAACGCTTTTAATTTACCCAAGCATCCTTTAAATCAGAATAAAATAAATAAATGAAGTAAAGATAAGGGTTAGAAAAAGGATTATAAAGAGAGGCAAAATATGAGCACGCAACAGTCAAAACTTTTCTAGATTCGTCCACTTGTCAGTGTCACCATCAGCACACACAGCACAGACACGTCTCTGAAATATAAGAAGGCCCTTTTATTAATTTTAGGACTAATGAGGGCCCACGCTTTAATGGCTACAGACTCAACTAGGGGTGGCCCAATAGGCCCAGACGCCCAACTTTTTCACCATGTGAGCCAATCCTCATTTTCTTCTTCCATGCACCTCATTTATTTATTAATATTACTTAATCCATTTTATATTGTTTTCCGCTTTTCAATTTAAATATTATTTCAAAATAATTCTATTTTTTCTCTAAAAAATCTTATTTTTAAAAATATTATATTTTCCCTCACACTCTTTCTCTTTTATTAAAAGGTAAATTTATTAAAATTTAAGTTCCTTAATTTTATACAATACCTCAAAAATAACAATTAAAAAAAAAAGCGAGTACTAAAAAAAATTTGAAATTCATTATGCATTCTAATCATAAAATGTGTTGAGTGTTGTAAGGAAATAATCAAATATCTACGGTATAAAAAAATATAAATATTTTGTGAACTCGAGTTCACGTGAATTCGATTTTGCGAATATCACTGTCATACATACAAAGTGTTAGTTCGATTTAACTACCTAAAATATTTTAAATTTAAAATAAAAAAAGAACAAAGAAGCTCTCATTCATGTGAAAAAGGCAGATTTGTACAAGGTGGGGCATGCCCAATATTAGGCTCAATTATTCCTGTGTGTACATATATTGTGGGTCCATTAGAGAGTGAAGCTATTCAATTTCCAATCCAACAAAATGTTCAGTGTTGCAGATATCTTCTTTAGCATTTCGGAATTCAGTACATCCGTTCCTCTTCTCCTGTTTTGAGAATAGACTCATATCTCTCCTGCAACACTCAATTTACTTTAATAACCTTGCTGCTTAGCGTACTCATATCAACTGGCCTGGCCTGGCCATGTTCTTGCTTAATAATTGAAGGCACAAGTGCCAAATGAATGTGAATACATTATATTATGTTAGAAAAAGATGCTTTTAATAATCTAGACTAGATTTATTGTGTTATACTTACTATTCAATAGTTTTGTGCGGCCCTCAGATGAAAAAAGGTGGCTGTTTTTCCATAAACTGAAAAGAACACGAGCAATCACATGAATGATTCATAATTGAGCAATAAAAGTAAGTATTTCCAGTATGTAAAGTACAGCATAGTTTATGCCCCTCTGCTTTTTCTTTGATAAAGATTAAAGAGAGTTCAATTTTAAAATATATTTAGAAAGGCGAAAATACTCCATCATCCAGCTCGAAACACATGATCAGATCACATAATTTTTAGCACACAAATCTCCACTGGAAATGGAGAAATAGTCTTCACATACCAATATCTACAGACTATCACCATCATCATCATCATACACAAAAAGAAAAAGATATGAAAACAATGGTTAATGGGACCCAATGGTAGCTACCCTTGCTCAGCTCATATGCGATGGTGTTGCAGCTGCAATAGCCTCGAGTAAGCCCCGTCCGGGCGGCTAATCAGCTCGGAGTGGCTGCCTTGTTCCACAATCCGGCCATCTTGGACCACACCGATGCTATCCACGTTTCGTATGGTGGACAGCCGGTGGGCTACGAGGACAGTCGTTCGGTTTCTCATTAGCCTCTCGAGTGCTTCCTGTAGCACGCATTCTGACTCTGCATCAAGTGCGCTTGTTGCTTCGTCGAGTAGAAGGATCGACGGATCTTTTAGAACCGCTCTGGCAATAGCAATTCGTTGTTTTTGCCCTCCCGATAACTGCACACCTCGTTCGCCAACCGGTGTTTTGTATCCTTCAGGCAATCCACTTATGAATGTATGCACGTTCGCTGCACGGGCAGCTTCTATCACCTCGGCTTCGTTCGCCCCGTCTTTTCCGTATGCAATGTTGTCGAAAATGCTAGCTGCAAAAAGGGCAGGCTCTTGCTGAACTAAACCGATTTTGAGGCGAAGAGACTTCAAATTCAATCTCCTGATATCTTTTCCATCAATCATAACCTTCCCGGAAATCGGATCATAAAACCGCTCAATCAACGCGATCACCGAGCTTTTACCCGACCCGCTCGCCCCGACAAGAGCCTGGCTATGCCCAGCCCGGACACGTATGCTTAGGTCTTTGAACACCATGACATCCGGTCGAGACGGGTAAGCAAAGTCGACGTGGCGTAGCTCGATATCACCGCGGACGGATTCAACGGGCTCTGCTTCGGGATCATCCGGGTCAATCCGTGTTGAGCGGTCAAGAATCGAGAAAACGGAGCCTACTGCTTCTCCGCCTCTGATGATCTCGGGAGCAAGGCTGACTGTTTCAGCAACTGAATTAGCTGTGATGACTAGGACTACAAACACCTTGATGACTTTTGAGAAGGTGGAGGCCCCTTTGCTTACGAGGTGGGCGCCGTACCAGAGAATGAGGGCTTCCGACCCATAAAGAGCGAGCTGAGAAAGACCGAATAGAAATCCCGAAGATTGGCTGCGACGAAGACTTCGCTGTTGTGGGACCCGCAGCTCGTGGCAGAACAAAGAAAGGATCTTTTCTTGAGCATTGAAGGCAGCCACGGTTCTGATGTTGCTTACTCCTTCCCCTGCAATCATGCTAGTTTTTGCATGTGCTTTTGCTGTGTCTCCTGCAAACCCTTTCAGAGACAGTTGCTGCAACATTCAAAACCAATAAATAAATTACCACTTCCAATTTATATGCATCAGTTCAAAATGTCATCATATGTTCTTCCGAAGCTTTGCATTCACTTATGTTATGCATTCTAAATGTCTCTTCTTTGCTCAAATGCACGAATGAGCACAATGGCTTCATTATATCAACTTTTACGATGATTATGCACAATCAATTCATATTAGTTGGCTTCCGACACAGTTCACTGGTCATTTGGCTTACGATTTCAAGTTACCATTAGTTAAGATAACCATCAATGCAGCAGCATTAGCACATCACTCATTGACTATAGCACTACAAGCAAATATAATATTCATGAAAAGAATATATATGTACATATATAAAGATAGATATTATCTTGAAATCATAATTTAATTTTGAAAAAAAGAAGTGATCACGGGATGAGAATCTCTGGCAACCCCTGGCATGAATTATCTGGTGGGAGTGGAAGAAAGTAAATCTTGTAATCAAGCAGAGGCCACCCATAAGTTAAAGACTGCCAGTTTCCAGCTATAAGAGCTTGGGTCCCAAAAATATCAGACAACAAACTGATGGTCACTGCTAATATTTAATGTCAGAGCAAGGAAAAGAAAAAGCTTTAGTTCACAACAGTAAAAGATAACAGTAAAATACAGGCATAGAGATATGCACAATTCAACAAACTCTGCCAACCCCATATATGACTCAGATAAGAAAACCTGCAACTTCTCAGTTTCTTGGGAGTTGATGATCAATAATATAGACAGACCCTCACATACCTTCACCCCCACCCCCTCCATTATATATGTATATATATTATTTGTTTCACACTCTGGGAATTCCAAGGTGGTAGATTTGAAGAAGCACGTGCTATGTTTGTATTTACACTCTCGTCTTGTAGTGTCAAGAAGACTGAATTTGAATTCCAATATTCAAACTTAGACACTGCAGTACTTGTTGAATTAATAAGTGAAATTACCAGTATAACCCTGCCGTAGGAAGGGAAACAGAATAATATGCAATTGTTTTTTTAAAAAGATTGAGGGATTTTACCTGAGCAAAGTTTGCTAGGACAAGAAGAGGGAATGTAGCCAATATGAGGAGAGAAACCCTCCATTCAACTATGAAGGCAACAATGAAAGAAGTGAGAAGTGATGTCATGTTCTGCAGTATCACTGATATCCTCTCCGCGATTGCCGATTTTACATCCGCCGCGTCCGTAGCTAGACGAGCAGCTAGGAGGCTCGAATTGTTCTCGTCCTCATCGAACCATGCAACTTCATTCCTTAATATTGCTGAATTGAAAACAAATAATTAATAATATTATTATTATAAGAATAAAACTACTCTATAAAGAATTTTTAATACCTGCAAGCATCATCCTCCTTACTCTGGTAGTAAGGTTCTCACCCATGATACTGAAGAAGTAATGCTGAATCAAATATGCAGCGACGGCATAGAGACCGGCACCAATGTAGATGAAAACATATTCCTTCGTTTTTCTTTCCATAGCTGCAGGATTTTGATAGTAGAATACCTCGATCATATTACTCATCACAATAGCAAAGGTGGGTCCGATGAAGCCAGAAAGGATGGACCCCACGGCTCCCATTATCGAATACGGCCACTCGGGAGCATTTAGCTTGAGCAAACGGCAGAAGTACCCTGCCGGGGCGGGGTTTTTTCGTTCAGTTTCAGCGTTTGATACCATCTCTATACGACCATCAGCACCCGTGCTATAAGAATAGCTCAGGTTTCTTAAACTCCCAGATCGGAGGCTAAGAGACTTTGTCGACAAAGAGTGACTCAGCCGTGATGAGCGTGTACGACGGGTCGAAGGATTGGACGAAAGATCTCTGTTTCCAATCATTTCCTGGAATCGGATCAAGGATGCGTATGCACCGGCTTTGGAAATTAGTTCTTCATGAGTTCCGGTTTCGACAACTTGTCCTTGCTGGATAACTGCAATGGAGTCGACGTTTCTTATGGTTGATAGACGGTGCGCTACAACGACAGTAGTTCTCCCCACCATCAGACGATCTAAAGCCTCCTGAACAATACTCTCTGAACCTGCATCTAGTGCACTAGTCGCTTCGTCTAGAAGAAGTATCTTCGGGTCTTTCAGCATTGCCCTTGCAATTGCTATTCTCTGCTTCTGGCCCCCGGAAAGCTGGACCCCACGTTCTCCCACCTGGACATCGAGTTCCATTTGTAAATAATAATTGACAAACTTCTATGCACTAGGTGCAACGTGCACCATGCAACTCAAATATATTTTAAATGGTAGTATTAGTTGTTTCCATTGAAAAGTACTAGTTATGTACAATTGCACCATGCAAATGGTATACAAGAGTGTTGCTCATAATAACTATACAGATTGATAAATAAACTGCAAACAAAACCAACCTGAGTGTTGTAACCATTAGGAAGCAAGGTGATGAAGCTATGAGCATTAGCTGCAGAAGAAGCCCCTTCGACTTCAGCCATGGTTGCACCCGGCTTTCCATAAAGAATGTTCTCGAGTATTGTGGTTGCAAAGAGTGCGGGTTCTTGGTTCACCAAACCGATCTGATTACGTAACCATCTCAGCTGTAGTGTCTTGATGTCCACATCATCGAGCAAAATTTCCCCTGTCCAAAATCAGCATTTAGTGTGAATCAAGAATCATACTAGTTAGGTCTAGGCAAATAAGCTAGGCTTTCAATTACCCTGATTAGGATCGTAAAATCTTTCTATCAAGGAGACGACAGTGCTTTTCCCTGAACCACTACCACCAACTACAGCCACCGTTTTCCCAGCAGGGAAGAAAATCGAGAAGTCTCTGAAAATGATGACATCGGGTCTAGATGGATAACTGAAAGTAACATTCTTGAACTCAATGTTCCCTTTGATGTCATTCAAGCACTTCACATCTGAAGTATCGTTAAGTATGGTGGGTTTTTGCTTGATTATTTCCATCAACTTGTATCCAGCGGCTTTACCTTTGCTGAAGGCGCCAAGATTAGAAAACGACTGACCCAAACTCCTGTAGAAATCAACCAAATTATCAGACCCTCGATATTCTAGTTAATTTCCTTAAATACTGGAGCAATATATCTTACATTCCACCGACAATAGCGGAGAAAATAGCAGTAAAGGCCTTGCCCCCATCGCTTTGGCCGTTTCTGATAAAAACACCAGCATACCAGAAAACTAGAGCCCATGACATACATGCTATACCGTATGTACATCCTAATCCTAGCCCTTTAGCCATTCCAGCCTTATATCCCAGCTTCAACGTATTTTGGATTAAATCCGAATACGCAGCGAGGCCTTTGCTCTCACCAACATACGAGTAAACCGTCCTAACTTGTGCGATTGACTGCATTAACAGATAAAAATGGGATGATGAAGAGTGAGACACTTTCAACCGAAAAAGAGAAGTTGAAGGCATTATTACGTCTTTACTAGAGTATAGTATTGAAACTTGTAAACCAAGATTTCCAAGTTACAATTATAAGAAATGAAAGGCAATCAAGGTCACCTGCTCAGCAATTATACCGGCAGTTGCATAGGATTCCCGACTCTTGGACGTTAGTCCGGTGAGAGTATAGGCATATAAACCCCCGGCAAACGCAATCCCGGGAATCACAGCCACACTGAGTAGAGCTAGCCTCCATGCCGATACGAAACCAACCACCAATCCCGCCAAAAATGTCGAAAGGTAATGAATGAAATTACCAACCTATAAAACAAACATTATTCACAAATTTTTAATTTCTAATCAATTCTCCTTCTCAAAATTAACAAACAAACCTTCTCACTAATGGCATCTTGCACGAGCAGAGTATCCGTAGATACACTAAAAACAATATCCCCTGTTCTTGCATCTGTATCAAAAAATCCTACATCCTGCTTCAACACCGCCTCTAAATACTTCTTCCTCAATGTACCAACTTGCCTCTCTCCAGAGTACATCCAACATGCAATTTCTGATTAAATTTGTTCAATTCACTATATTATATATAAGCAAGTGCAAATCAAATTTGACGAAAAAGAAACATTAAATTCTGAAGAATCAGCATTGATTGAGATGTGTGATGGGATAATATAAAATAGGGAAAAAATTTGGGATATTGACAGGTGAAGAGGATCAAGACAAAGGGCCGGTCCACGGACCACGTGCGACTGATCCGTGTTGAACTGGCTAACTTAATACCAACACATAGAAATAAGCTACCTTTTAATACACACTAAATAATTAAACTCAGCTGGAAATTATAAAAAGTTGCAGATCACAAATCTAACCTGCGTAGGATGAAAAGCACACTACGAGTCCAAGATACACAAAATACAGAGCATACTGCATCAAATAACAAGATAATCAGATCTGATTAATTGAACTAAAAAATTGTTGGGAAATAAATGCGTAGTGTAATTATAATTAATAAGACAATAACCTTGGAAACTTCATCCGTCATCCTCTGCAAATTCATTTGGTTTTTGCCAAAACCATTGACCATTTCTCCGAAAAGCAGAAAGAAAACCGGCATTGAAGAGCCGTGGATGATGGCACCTATGCTGCCGGTTACCATCAAAACGACGTCATATCTATCGGCAAAAGAGAACAGCTGATAAAACGGCAGACTCTGCTCCTTCTTCTTCTCTGACTCCGGCATTGCTTTTCCGTCAGCCGCCTCCGCCATTTCTCACCGGAAAAATTGGGTCGGAAAAAAAACCAGAAAAGCAGCTAGCTTTCAGACACTGTCAACGAACCCCCCTCAGAAAAAGACAGTGTAACAAAGATTGATTGTAAATAAACGATGCATGGTCAAATTTCTGTTGGATTTTTCTGTTTCCAGCATGTCATAGAAGGATTATGAGAATCTTGAAAAACTGGGGATCTAAAAAAACGGGATGTATATTTATCAACGGGCAGTAAGTTGACACTGAAGTGAGCTCAACGCTTTTAAGTGTGTTTTTATGTGTGTGAGAGAGAGGTGAGTGGCCGGAAAGAGAGAAAAGTTAGAGGCAGCAAATGTAATGAGTTAGTAAGACTGGTGGTCAAATGAGGTTGAGAGAGAGAGAGAGAGAGAGGGAGAGAGAGAGAACCATGCGCGAGGCGAGGAGAGAGAGAGTGAGTGAGGGGTTATGAAGTTTAGTATACTTATAGAGTGAGGGGCGGTGTTGTTTACAATTAACTATGGTTTTGTAAAATGGGTCTTGTCAGGGTTAAAGGGAATCTGAATAACTCTTTAAAGTTCTCTGCAACATTGATATATGTGTGAAAAATACCATTATTATTATCTCACTGTCAATTTCTCTCAGTGGCTCTGGGTTTTTTTAAATTTAGGAATAACAAAGAATTTTTGGGCAAGGAGAAAAAGAAATTTTATTTATTAGGTAATTTTTTTATATATATACTAGTAATTCATTTAATATATATACTTTTTTGAGAAAATTTGATTTCATAATTTATAGAAAGTTTATATTTGTTCGACATAACGGAAGGGTAAACGGGAGAAGTACGCGTCCTTTGTGCATCGGTGGATGTCAAAGACTCAAAATACGTATAAAAATAGAGTTAGTTTTTCAGTTATAAAAATAGGATCCGTTTATATATAGATTTAAAAAATAATGTAATTATAAATATATTTAAAAAATTTAAATAGAAGTACAAAAAATATTTCAGGCGCACAAAAATATTTAAATATAAATTTATTTGTAATTTCTTTTAAACAAAATTAAGCTATTTATATATATATATATATATATATATATATATATATATATATTTTTTTTAAATAGTGTGTACCCCTAGCGTAATAGATTGTATTGCTAATTACTCTAGAAGATTAATACTGAGTATAAATACTTATAATTACAAGTTACTTATATTAAGATTTAAGATCTGCATATATGAGAGAAGGAGAGTGAAAGAAGGGAAAAATAATCTGCGCATATTGAGAAAGAAAGAGAGGAAGCTGGAAAAAAATCCAACTGAATTAATTAATGAAGTAACTTACAATATATGTATGATTAATTTCAAGAAAGCAGAAAGAAGAGTATGAGATTTTATACTGCTTTCAATATTATTAAAAAGAAAAATAAATAACGAAACAAAAGGGAAAATATATTGCCCTACTAAATTGACCACAAACGATAAATTCCAAATAGAATAAGTATAGAACAATTCACAATGAACAAGCATAAATAAAAAAAAAAAAAAGTACTTAGAAATATTACCTTAGATCTCATGACTTTTTTTTTAATCTATGAACTTCATCGTTCAACAAGTAATCATCGACGTAAAACTGGGAAATAAATAAAAATAACATACATTTATATATTATACATATAATTAGTTAGGTGTCAAATAATATTAGAGAATTATGAGATTTATAAGGATGGATAAATATCTGAACTGAAATGAGATTTTTGGAGGAAGTTCAAAAACAAATTCATGAGGGTTCGGCCCAAAACAAATAATATCATATCATGTTGAGATGAGGTCCATTTAGGGGCATAACAACGGTATCAGGACCATGTTCTCAAATGAAACGGCGTGGAGAAGTTCCTCATTGTCCAACAAAAAAAAAAAAGGATCAGCAAACAACAAGATCTTTATGGACTAGGCGAGGCTGGCCTAGATAAAGCGGGTCGTATGAGGTGAGCTTTGGTGAAACGACGAGGTTTATGTGGACTAGGTGGGCTGACCTATATAGAGCGGGTTGTTTGAGAGAGGCATAGTGGTCTTTGTTTGAGGGAAGAATTTGTTGGGGTGCCAAACAATATCTCATATTGAAATAATATTAGGATTATGAGATTTTTTTTTTATCAGTAAATATTCGTTCCCAAAGAGAATCGAACTCGGATCTTCCACTAAAGTGAGGAATCCAGTGGCTAGATTGACTAAGCCACCTGGTTAGGATCATGGGATTTATAAGGATGGATAAGTATTTTCATTGGAATGAAACTTTTTAGAGAAACCCAAAAATAAAATTATAATGGCTCGAGTGAACAATATTAATATTATACCATTGTGGAGATTTGGGATCAATCTAGGGGCATAGTAGTGTATCAAACGTTAGGTAAAACTTTTTTTTTTTTTTGAAAAAAAACACGCATTTTAATTTTTTTTTTTTAAATCCATTTGAAAAGTTTATTGCAAAATATTAGCACTTTAATTCAGCAATGGTATGTCACTCATGCGATGATGCAATGTGATATTATAAATTCATGCATATACATTCCATTAAAAATTAAAATACGACACAAATATTTGATTTTACAATTAATTAATAACAGATGAACTTGCCAGAGTTCCCTTGTTCAATTAATCGTATTCTCATTCTCCTTGAATTAAGAAACGTGTGCACAAAAATACTTTTAACAATCATATTTTCAGTTGTACTTTTTTCTTAAATTTAAATGAGGCATAAGATTAACTAAAGTGGTTTGAATTTTCTCCAAATTTTGTTTTAATTATAAATTTGATCCTGACATTTATCAGGTCCAAATTGAATGGATATACTTCCTTTGGAAGAATCGAGTCATAAGATCATCATTTGAACCATAATTGATTAGTGTCACACTTCTTCCGTTATTAACAGTAAAGAAGAGAGAGAAAATCAAGTTGTCGGATTGCGCTTGAAGCCAGGTGGCATGCGCTGATAACTTTGCTTGGAATTGATTTTGATGAAATGTGTTAAGGAAAGACATTAATAAATTCTCTGGAAAAGAGGACGTTACATACCGATTACCTTAATAAATACTTTCTTCATTTCATATTATTAAATATATTATTTGTCTAAAAAAATTATCTCATATTTAATTTATTATTTTTATATAACAATAAATAACTTTAATTTTTTATCTGTTTCTCTGAAATACCTTAATATTACATCACAGTCATTATTTTTCTCATAATAAACCAATTTAATTTTATTAAGCTATATTTTTATTAAAGTTTAAAAAATAATTCTACACTCATAAAAAAATAATTTATATTATAAAATAATTTTTACATGCTGAATAGTAAATATTATATTAAGTTCGGAGCGAAGAAAGTAATAATTAAAAATAGAAAAATATTAAACAATGAGTTACTCACTTTTTTACAAATAAATTTATGTGCAAGTAATCTGCCCACCGGGTAGATAAAGGTTTCACAATATATAAATTGAGAAATGTGTTTAAATGATAGATGTTTGTGGAAGAAAGCTAACAGGACTATTCAAACCCCATCATAATAAATCTGCACATATTTTAGTAAAAATGTGTTTCATCCGAAATTCAAACTTGCGTAAATTCATTGATCACATAAATTCAACACTCATTAGGCTTCGGTCTGTCGGAGTCGCAATCCACAATTAATAGGTTATGCGATTACACTAGTTTTATACAAAATTAGTTAAATAATTTTTGTAGATGAACCATTGAACCTTGATAAAATTTAAAAAATTACTAGTGTGCGGCGCATCTAATTTGTTTATTAAAGAATTTTTTTAGATGAAATGAAATTCTTTTAATTAAATAATAAATTTAAATAAAGAGCTTTTGCAATTATCCCAACATTTATTTTGTTAGTGGAACGCAGCGAATCGTGTGATCTCTATAGTAATAATAGTATATAAATCGTAATCGTATATGTTATACTTACTCCATATAATAATAAAATAATTAAAATATCAAAATACATATATAATACTCTATAAAATGAAAGATTTAAACTGTCCGTGAAAAATATTGAAAACACATGAGTTAAAACATACATGTGAAATTAAGTGTTTTAGAGTTATTTCAGGGACCAGCTATAATTTACAATATAATTTAAAGGGTGTTTTAATAGCTAGTAATCAGTTACTCAATGCAAGTAATACCCGTTTGGTAGGCATGTTTAGCAATAAGATAAGGACGGACACTTAATCATGTATGTAATCTGTCAAGTTATCATGAATTATCGCAATAGATAAAAAAAATCACGAATCATCGTAAAAGTGGGTAAATCCATATTTAAATTTTTATCTAATAAATGCATTATTTTTAGAAATTTGGGTTTAATGCACACATTACTGTATTAATTAGTTCTAGCTAGAATCTATAATTGTCCGACTACAAAGTATGATCATTATGTTCTCAATTTCACCGTATGCATGATTAAACTATTTAAAGAGTGTAGCATATGACTACTGGTAGCATTCTATGTTGAGAACTTACAAGTTAGCGTTATAAACTTATAATGGCCAAGTTTGACAAGTTTGGCGTAATTAATTATCAGTCTCATTTAGGAACAAATAATTAAAATTAGGGATGTTACTAATTTCTCAATTAAATCCAAACCTATCAAGAAAAATATATACTAGTGAATAAATTATGAAACTAAAATTAATTAAACTCAAACTATTGTATATTTATAATATTCACTTTATTTACCGATAAAAAAAATTAAACAAGGCCGGTGATTAGAGTGGTGGGATAATGACAAAACAAAAGCTCCAAAATTTAGTCCAGCAGTACAATCACACAACATGAGAATAGACTACTCGACAAAATTAAGTTAGACATATATCGCTTTCTAATTTTCAAGGATATGATATTTCGTGAGAGATCCCTCATTTTCTCAATAACTAAATATTTTAACTCAACATTCGAGTTAGAGGCCAAACACAGTGATAGCGCAAAAGGATCGGTAAAAACCCTCAAGTCTCGTTTGGCAAATTACATATAAATATTGTTAAGGAATCAATATAAATGGATTAATTCTCAACCTCTCTACAAGTTCGGACTTTTAGATGAGGCGGAATTCTTTCATGGTATCAGAGCCAAAGGCTCACGCCCAGAGGTCTTGGGTTCGATTCCAGCTGAAAGCAACTCCACCCATATTAAATTGTCCACTCAATGGGCCTCCTCCCCAAAAAGGGTAGAGGTTATAAATCCGGCCCACGAGTGAGGGGGAGTGTTAAGGAATCAATATAAATGGATTAATTCTCAACCTCTCTACAAGTTCGGACTTTTAGATGAGGCGGAATTCTTTCAAATATAATGCAGTGATTCAATCCCATGCAAAATCAAACATGATGCATGGCCATCGGTACGGAATTTTTCCATGTTTGGGTTTATAGGTGTGACGCGAAATCAAACCAAACATTTCTCTTTTCACCAATCAAACCAAACATTATACCATTCTTTAAAAAAAAAAATGGATGAGACTGTAATATCGTGAGACTATTATCACTTTTTAATATAAAGTAGATCACTTTTCAATTTTTTTAATAATATATTTTTTTAAATTGATATAATTATTTAATGTAAAGTGTATCATTTTTTAATTTTTTTATCTTAAAATGATATAATATATATACATTATATTAATTTACCTAAAAAATAATACAATAATATTATTTTTATTTAAAAGCAATACTGATAAATGACTAAATGATCTTATACAAAAAAAAAAAAAAAGATCTTATACAATTTTTTTTTCTCCCTTTTTTAATTTACGTGAAGTGACGAAGCGTATAAGCCCATATTCCACGTATATTAAATTTTATGAGTTTATTTTTATTTTTGTGCTAATCTTATATATGTCAGTTCCTATTTGCAGAATTGATGGAGAAAAACTCACGAACACAGACCAACATCACTAGTAAATGGGTACTGTTTGATTTGGATCTGTGCTTCGCCTATATTTATTGCTATATTTAATTTAATTACATTATTTTACTAAAAGAATTATATGTGCATGTATATAACTTTTTTGATTTGTCGATTTAGCCTCAAATAGGTGAAGGAGGAAGGTGGGGTGGGGGGCAAGGCATGTGCTTAAAGGGTGATATACGAATTGTGGTTAGCTAAGTCACATCATGGGTTGCGTTTGCCCAAATTGCTTTCTCCAATTATGAGAATAAGATAGCTAATGTCCATAATTCTTAATGCAAGGTTGTGTAACTATGAAATAGTTCATAGGAGAGTTAATTTGAATATATATTAATTGGGTATGTTTTGGATGAGATTGTTTTATAGTGTTACGGAACATAATTTGAGAATGACATTTTAACGTTTTAAAAATAATGATATTAATTTATGTTAATTTGTTAATTGCCTCTAAAACTATATTACATAAGTTTTTGTCATTTATATTTGAAGTTTGGATTGGTAATTCAAGAAGTTTAATTAAATTGGGCTTTAGACAGTGTAATGATTAAATGTGACTTTTGTTAATTAATGTTTCTTATTTTCAGATTAATTTCTAGAATTGATTATGCAGCTTCATAAGTTTTTAGAGCTAGTTTTTATTTTTTTATTTTAAACAAATGTGACATCCTTATTTATTAATAGGGAGTTCTTATCGTTTATGTGTTAATATTTCGTGAGTTTTAATGATATTTCGATTAATTAAAAAGTTAGAATCATATGTATAATATAATATATTATGTCTTTGCCTGTCAAAAAATAAAAAAGTGTATAGAGTTCTTTGTATTAATAATAATGATGTGTTATATATTTGCGTTTATATTTTGAATAAAATAATAAAAAAATAATTGATTCAACTAATTTAATAATTCAATCCTAGCTAATATATATATATATATATATATATAATTATATTTAAAAAGCTTTAGCATATTCAATTTAATAAAACTTAAAATGCTTATTATAAATTTTTATACATATATATTATTTTTAATATAATTATTATTTATTTTATATCATGAACACATTAATTTATACATATATATATATATAATAAATTATGTTGTAAAATTGATTTTTATGAATAATCCGCATAATAAGCGGTGTCTCATCTTTTCAATACCAAATATAAAATGATACTAAGTGAAGGCCATATATTCCTGCGGAAAAAAAAAATGAAGGCCCTTATATATACGGTCAACCCGGTTTTTTCTTTAAATTAACATTAGATCTATTAATTCTCTATCTAATTGTACTTGATATTATTAGATTTATTTCCAGTTATGGATAAGTAATTTCTTTTATACCTATAATGCAATAGATAATGCCATATTAGACCACATTCGATTCTTGTGAATGCAATCAATTATGTGTTCCTGCAGATATAAAAAGTAGTTCGTGATACATTATGCATGGACATAAAAAAGTTGCATAAATGTATGTGGGAAGAAAATAGCATGGTCCTAAACCCTAGACACTATATATATAGCCCATACATATGGAATCATCTTTTCCTGAATAATTATAGTGACCTTATTTAAACCATAAGAATAAAACACTACTTGATAACAAATACTTAAATCATTAATTCACAAATTTGTGAAAGGTTGGATATAAATTTACATATTAATTCTTCTATGCACAAATTGTATTTTATGCAATTGATTTTTTTATTTACAATTTGCAATATATTACTCCCCCAATCTCATTTCTAATTGTTCCAAATTAAAAAATGGACATTTTATTTTTATTTTTACATACCCAGAATAGCAAAAAATAACACTACCTTTTAAATTAAACCCTCACAATATCTCTTATTTACACCTCAATGCCACTCAATTAATCATTTCAATAAAGTTGACTTTAAAATAACTCATTTCAATAAAGTTGAAAATATTCATTTACTCTTACTTTATACCTTTTAATACTAATAAACAACACATTTTTTAATATTTGTGTCAATTCCTTGAGAAAATAAAATTGGGACAAAGGGAGTATTACTTATCAAGTAATACACCTTGTAGATATCGAAATTTTGTTAAATTTTGTAGTATCATATATTATGATAAACTCTAATTTTGCAGGTATGAATGTACAATAACATCTTCAAGATTTGAGTATGTCTTTCTCTTGTTCTCTGATCTATTATAAATAGGAGAACCAAAATAGAGTTTTAGTAGTCAGGTGAAATAAGTTACAAACGACTCCATCAACTTTCTATTATCAAATTGTAGATCAAATCAATCTATCAAATCGTAGTAAAAATTTGAATCAAGCCGCTGAGACCCCAGTATTACAATGAAAAAATATGTTTACCTTATTTTTTCTTATCTTTAATATATTTATTTGTAAGTGTTGAAAATTATTGGTTGATACACCTAAAAACAATATCCAAGCATTTTTACATGCATAACATGTCGAATTGTGTGAAAAATAATGGAGTATTATTTGATTTGATAAGATATTGCAAATAAAAAAATATTATACAATACAAGTGATGCGTGCAAATATTATATATATATATATATATATATGGTGTACTTCATGTATATTTTATATATGTGATGTGAACCCTTATCTTATATATAAGCTTGTCTTATGCATATTTTTGCTACTAGATTAGAAATGTACAATTTATAATTAATTATGATTAAGGTTTGATCAATGTGAAAAGACTCGGAAAATAAAGGCGGCCATTCAAAACCCGACCTCCAATAATCAAATTAATTAAAGTGGTTTAAAAAAAAGTGGGGTAGTACAATGATTAAGTCACAAATGAGGCCCTGATGGCTGATATGCTCTGCTTATGCTTTGACAACAGATTGACTTCTTTTGATTCTGGGTGTCCATCTTAATTAAAAGTGTTAATTTGATTTTAAGAACTATTAAGATTAAAAAAATATGAAGTGCCTTTATTCGTTGTGCAAGAGTAGGCTAACTGTAGCAGCTTTTGTGGACAATTGATCAACTTGGTGAGATTAATTAAGGCCTAGTTTAATTAAATATAATTATCCATTACCTTATTGTGCTACACTTATATATCGAGCCATGTGCTCAGCGTCAGTAGCTTAGTTGAAGCTTCATCCAAGATTCTATAATATGTCAGAGTTTATTGTAATTAATATTTTATAGATTAATGCATTTAATATAATTATTAATTGTTTAAGCTTAACACAACTACCTGCTCAAATTAAAAATCAATAGCCATTACAGTAGAATCACTAAAACAATTTCATTAATATTCATTTTCGTAATTAATTATATTAATGATATTTATTGATATTATGATGCATAATAAAATATGATCTCGACCCATGTAGCATTAATATTCATAACGAAAAGGCTGAAATTAAAGGTGATGAAGGCCCATAAACAAGTACAATAAACAGTAAGACAGCAAACGAAAAGCTGAAATTCCAGAGACGCAAAAGTGTAGGAAGATTATAAAGGGTAGTAGATTAGAAATAGAATGGACCCAATTCACTACTAGAAACTCAATTATTAAAGCCGATAAATATCCCTTAATTTATATTGGCTCAATAAAATATATATAGTTCTTAATCAATAATAGTCAGGAGAGATTCTGTATTAATCAACATTTAATTAAAGAACTTTATTATATTTATATAGGAAAGGTATAATGCTTTGTTGACACAAAATTCACATTTCACAAGGCTATATATAATGGGTATAATGTATTCTCAAAGTTAGTATGAAATGATTGCTTGGCGTGCCCCCCTCTTCACATTTGCTAATGATGTTATCATTTAGATGTTTTTTTTTTTTTTTAATATCATTTAGATGTTTTTTTAATATAAAAAATAAAAAAATCATTTTGATGAGTTAGCTTCAAATTAAGTTTTTTCTTATTTATGTTACATCTATATTGAGGTTAAGGTCGACTCTTTAATATTGAGATTTAGCCTCTGGATTGAGGTGTAAAATTCCAATAATAAATTTGTAATATCAGAAAATGTATTTGGAGGGTGATCCTCAATAATAATCTTTAAATAGTTGTGCCGATTTGAGATTTAATATCAAATTGAAAAATTAATAATTAGTTGATTAACTTATCAAGTCTAATGATATTTTATAGTTCGATATCCTAAAATATTGTGACCTTAACTGTTTATAAATAAATAAAAAATTATATCAAATGTAAATGTGTTTAAATTCTTGATTATAAAGGTGGATTAACATTTAATCACTGTATATACACTATCTCAATCTTAATAGTACACTCACCTTTAATTTTTTTTTTTTTTTTTTTTGATAGGCACTCACCTTTCAATTTGAATGACTTTTCATATTCAAATTTCCCACCCAATTATACTTTAAACTAGAAAATAATAAAACCAGACCTCAAACCCTATAACTTCTGCCTGGTTTCATTTTTATATTCCTCAAATAAAATTGTTTCCAATTGTTGCATATTTCATACATATATCGTTTAGAGACATGTAGGACACATAATTTGCAAAGTTTCAAGAGTGGGCTTGAGTTGTAATTGGGGAGTGAACTTCGTTAGTGATAATACATTGAATCGACTACTTTTTGACACTTCACCAAACATCCATTAATCTTTGTTGAATCAACATCTCTTTTGCCTTTCATTTCATGACCACATCAATTGTAAGAAAGTTTTCCCAAAAAGCAAAATAAAAAATATATTTGTAACTTTTAGAAAAGTTGTGTTTATGAAATCTCACTTGATATTATATGTTCTACGGCTGTAATTTTCCAATTAACTTTGATATTTAAAGTTTTTTGTAGCAAGAAATATTTTGGACCATGTTACTCTGCAATCTTTTCATTTTCTTAAGAGTCTTTTTTTTTTGGTTAAGAGTCTTTTTTTTTGGTTTTTCCCATTTCCCAAATGCTTAGAAGCACTTCCAATGGTAGATGCTTCAATTTTATACCCTTGGGTTGTATACGAATCAAATACTTTTGTTCGATTCGCTATTCGTGCTCGAAATTCGTATTCGAAATTTTATGATTCGAATTCGATTACGAATATTCGATTTGATTCGATTATTAAACAAATACAAATACAAAATTATAATATTCGATTCGATATTCGTAAATATTCGATTCGATATTTAAATATATATTATATATAAATATATATTATTTTAATAGCAAATATATAAAATCTATATATTAGTATTATATAAATATATTAAGGTTCAGATTATTTGCACCATATATTTGATAAATACACCACACCACTCAAATAAAAACACCACAATTTTTAATAAATACACCAATTAAAAATATCATTTTGATTGGATGAATTTTACACAATATTTTTGCGATTTTTTGTTCATTAATGTAATTTAAGTAGATTCTTAGAAGACTCTAATGACTTCTTCATCATATGTTCATAACAAAGATTTGAATGTATTATATCTTTATCATTCAATGTTAACTCCTGACATGGTAGAAATTTTGATTTGTGGAGCAAATTGAGTTCGCCGACTCCATAGGATCAAAAAACCCAATATAACATATTTAAGTTCTTTTAATTTTTTTAATTCATTTGAAATATATGATATTTTTCATGAATAAACTAATTTTAATTATATTTGTATTTTATTTAGAAGCAAGAAGGGTCTATTCATGTCATGTTGCAAACAACTTGAATTTGGTTTGCAAAATCGATGGAAAATTGAATTCTCGTTTTGTAATTTGATAATTAATTTTTTTTCGTTTTGTATTTGATTATGTAACTTTTAAATTTGTGACTTGTATTACGAATGGAAACATAGAAATTCATTTGAATTGAATACTCAAAGAAGAGTTGGTCCCATGTAAGATCAGTGTGTGCATGCACTTGAATTTTATTATGATATTTTTCAGTTAATTTATTATTACTTTTATATTTTTAATTTACATGATTCTATTATTTTAGAGGTGAGTGCTCATATGAGACCAAACCCTCAAAGAATATTGTTTAAAACATGTTTGAGAAAAAATCGATTCGAATATTCGATTCGAGTATTCGAATAGCTCCGGAAAATTCGATATCAATTTCAAATCGAATATAAATCACATTTACTATTCGAAAAATATTCGAATTCGAATTCGATATTCGAAAAATTTAATGAATACAAATTCAAAATAACGGTATTCGATTCGATTCGATTCGTATACAAAGGTAAATCTTGTTTTGCTCCAACCACTCCGAAAAGATCATGACAAGTTCACTATTTACAAAAAATTATAATTATTATATTTTTCATATAACGATTTCTAATATTTGATTTTAAGATTACAAATATATTTTTATCGTGTACTACAGAAGTAGATTGATCGTATATTATTTATTTTTTGAGCAATCAAACTTTATTTCCTCGAATAATTAGTCTAATACGAGTGTACAACACCCCAATTAATAAACAATTAAATGCTTTTTTTTTTTTTTTTAATTTGAAACCAATTTGCTCGAACATGAAGTAATGCAAATACAATTATATTAATTCATTGTCTCTAATCTAAAATAAAGCTCCAAGCACCCTTTTGACTTAAAAGTACAAGTAAAAGATGTTAAACTTATCGCAAACACTGTGATAACATAGGAAAATAGTTATATATAAAATTGTTTTTAGAAATTAAATAATAGTGTATGAGATTAAATTTGTGACAAAATTTGGTGTGCGAGATTTTATCATAGACAGAGCATATATATTTTTTGAAACTATTTTTTTTTTTTTTTGACAGGATATATTTTTTGAAACTAGACAAAGCATGTTTAAAAAACTATATCTTTCGATGAATTATTCTAGCCATTGAAATTGTTTTTAAAATAAATCCTAGACATCGAAATAATTGGGCTGCAATGAATTTAATCCGAACATGTGATGGTACGTTTTTTATGTACGTTAATTTATTTTAAAGAATTGTTAGCGTTCGTTGATTTAATAATTGAACATATATATTCAAGGATAATTAAGATATATAAATAAGCATATTATTAAATTACACTATGAAATTTTATTTTTATTTTTTACATGCACTATTGGTTTGTTAGAACAAGTATATCATTTTTCTATGTAAATTGTGTGAATAATAATAATAAACATAATACTAATTAGTATCTAAAAAATCATACTCCACAATATTTGTAAACACGTATTGGGCTGTAGCCCGTGGGCTTAGTTCAAAATATCGGGTCGAAAGTCGAAAAAAACTCACACGGTATACCCGAATGTTTGCTCCGAGTTTTGGAAACGGGTTTCCCCCTCCACTAAATTTCAAATTTTAAACTTTAAATCACGCAAAAAATGAAGCGGCAACGGTCACAATCCAGCTGTAAAAAAGAAAAAGAATGAAATTCAAAATTTAAAAAATTCTGAACCCTATAGAAGAGAACAAGTTAAATTTCACCCCATTTCCACCAACCGCTATTATAAAACCACTTTTTCACCGCATTTTCAGAACTTCCTATTTCATTCCAGAGACGTCTTCGTATACGCCCTGGTATTCCAATCAAAATCCCTTTTCGATCTTAATCGTTCCGACAAAAAGCGAAAATGAGAGAATGCATTTCGATCCACATTGGCCAAGCCGGAATTCAGGTCGGCAATGCTTGTTGGGAGCTGTACTGCCTTGAACACGGCATCCAGGTTTGGTTCGACAATTTTCTCCTTATTTGTACGTTTTTTAAATCCGATTCAATGATTTTTGGTGCTTTTTGCCGATTTATTTGTCAGCTCCACCGTAATTAATGGTGTTCTTGTTGTATCATCGATTACTTGATTCTTCTCATCAGATCTGAGTTTTTAAAAACGTATTCATATATTTATGCAAATGTGCGTTATGTTGGTCCTAATTGATAGTGTGTAAATAAAATAGTCAGATCTAGGTGTTTTGGTTTTTTTTTTTTAACTAGTTTATTCTGATCTGGATTGTAATTCTATACGAATTTATGTTATCGATCTAACTAGAACGTTTATATTTTTAATTTCTTCATTTCTATCAGATCTACGCTTTTATACGGTTATATCTTTTATTTAAATTTTGAATTGACGTTTGTTGCAGCCTGATGGACAAATGCCTGGAGATCACACTGTTGGTGGAGGTGATGATGCCTTCAACACGTTCTTTAGCGAAACAGGTGCCGGGAAGCACGTTCCCAGAGCTGTGTTCGTTGATCTGGAACCAACGGTGATTGATGAAGTTCGCACCGGCACATACCGCCAGTTATTCCACCCTGAACAACTCATCAGCGGCAAAGAAGACGCTGCTAACAACTTTGCTAGAGGTCATTACACCATTGGCAAGGAAATCGTCGATCTCTGCCTTGATAGGATCCGCAAGCTCGCTGATAACTGTACTGGGTTGCAAGGGTTCCTCGTTTTCCATGCTGTGGGCGGTGGAACTGGTTCTGGGCTTGGATCTCTTTTGCTCGAGAGGCTATCTGTTGATTACGGCAAAAAATCAAAGTTAGGTTTCACTATTTACCCCTCCCCTCAGGTGTCTACTGCAGTTGTTGAGCCTTACAACTCTGTGCTCTCCACTCATTCTCTTCTCGAGCACACTGATGTCGCCGTGCTTCTTGATAATGAGGCTATATATGATATCTGCCGCAAGTCACTCGACATTGAGAGACCAACCTACACCAATCTGAATAGACTCATTTCTCAGGTACCCATTGGTTTCATACTTGTGTGATTGATGACTGATTGATTGAACTTTCACTGATTGTGTTCGTTATAATGTCTAGGTGATCTCTTCATTGACTGCTTCCCTCAGATTTGATGGGGCCTTGAATGTGGACGTCAACGAGTTCCAAACCAACTTGGTCCCATATCCAAGAATCCACTTCATGCTTTCTTCTTATGCCCCCGTCATCTCCGCGGAGAAGGCCTACCATGAACAACTTTCCGTTGCTGAGATAACCAACACTGCATTTGAGCCGTCTTCCATGATGGTTAAATGTGACCCTCGTCACGGGAAATACATGGCTTGCTGTCTTATGTACCGAGGAGACGTGGTTCCAAAGGACGTGAACGCAGCTGTTGCTACCATCAAGACTAAGAGGACCATCCAGTTCGTCGATTGGTGCCCTACGGGTTTCAAGTGCGGTATCAACTACCAGCCACCCACCGTCGTCCCAGGCGGCGATCTGGCCAAGGTTCAGAGAGCAGTCTGTATGATTTCCAACTCCACAAGCGTTGCTGAGGTGTTCTCAAGGATTGATCACAAGTTTGATTTGATGTATGCTAAGCGTGCGTTCGTGCATTGGTATGTGGGTGAGGGTATGGAAGAAGGGGAGTTCTCCGAGGCAAGAGAGGATTTGGCTGCTCTGGAGAAGGATTACGAGGAAGTCGGAGCTGAGTCTGCTGAAGGAGACGACGATGAAAACGATGAGTATTAAGTAGAATGGGATTTCAATACTAGGAATGTTGGTTTTTGACCAATGTACTTATTGGTCTCTTTTATGTTTTTGTTAAACTTGTATGAATCGTGTGAACTCTTTTTTATGAACTTGGCTGTTTCTTTTTAATTCCAAAGGATGATTATTTTCTTTTGATTGATAATCGTGGTCTCAATTTCGTATCCAAAACATCTGTGCAGGAAAGATCTTATGATCTAAAAATTCATCCTATCATGATCCAAGTATGTGTGTCACTAATGATAATTTTTCTACTTCAATTCCTTAGAGCATCCTTGCCGTTGGCCATGGGATTTTATTGGCGTTTTTCGATCCTTCATGCTTGGATGGTGATGTGCGATCGATTAAAATTCTAATTGTTGGAAGGACTTGGGTGGCTGGTGGGATAGCGATGGATTTAGTAGGAGGTGGCAAGGCGCGTGCTCCCCCATGTATTTAATTTTTCTCTATTATATAGAATTTTTTTAATTTACATCTTAAATTTATAATATTTTGTTATTTCGCCTTTTGAATTATAAAATTTTTCTCACTATTACTTTATGAAGTAATTCGCCCCCTTTCAACGAAATCCTGCATCCATCCCTATGGGTTGTGGCTTGGTTTTGTTCATTTACACAAAAATTTCGTTGCGATTTATTTTGGTGTTTCTAAGTTGAAAATTTGTAATGTAAATTTGTAAATATAATTGAGAAACAGTCATATTTTTTTTCTACAACTATATACACACAGTTTTTAAACTAGTAGTATTTCTTTATCGTATCTATTTATTTCCACTTAGCTGTTGATATGCAAGGAACGAAACTACCCTCTATGCCCGTAGCCCATCTCCCTTTGAAAAAAACTACCCTCTATGCCCGTAGCCCATCTCCCTTTGAAAATTGATCCATCATCGCCTTTGTAAGATAATTTAATTTTGCTAATAAAAGAGTTCATTTTAAATATTATTCATTTTTTGTTTCTCCAAAAATCGGTCTGTCAAAAAACGGAAACCGAGCCCCCGGTGAGGATCGAACTCACGACCTTTCGCTTACGAAGCGAACGCACTACCACTATGCTACGGAGGCCAAGTCAATTACTTTAGTGCTGCTTGTTTTATTTATATGTAATGTAAAGACGATTTTTCACATTTTACACAATAAAACTTTTATAAATTAATAAAAAAAATTCGTACTCATCTTGGGCAAGTTAAAAAATTTATCAATTTTGATAAGATAATAAGATGATATTCTTTTTTTAAAAATAAATCTTATTAGTGTTCTTATTAATATCATAAATTAATAATTTCTTTAAATTATAAAATAACTAGGTCAATTTAATAAAGTTAGAATCTATTGTTGGTTTTTTTTTTTTTTAAACTTTATATTTATTTGAATCTTTTTTCTAAATTTTCTTATTTTATTTGATAGTTTTAGTTTTTTATTTTTAAATTGTACCAAAAATTATTGTTTTGCATGCAATAAGTGCTTTCTTTCTTGTAACTGATCTCATTTGTGTTCTATCATCTACGACGTCATCCTCCACATTACTTTAAAAAATGATTGCTACACATTTATTAGGTTATATATGATGAATATATTTATCATTCTATTAATGAGTAAAACATATATTAATCAAATGCACTCATTTTTATAAAATTAATTTTTTATTCATTATATTGAAAAAATATTTTTTAAATTAATATTTCTCTAAAATAATAAATTTTCTCTTCCAGTATATTAATTTATAGAGATTTTTCTGTAATTTTGTCTTTTTTATTCGAGATTTTCAACGTTGCTATATTATAAGACTTCGCCTGGGTTGAAAATAAAAAATAAACTTTTCAATAACTAATTCAGAAATCAATCGAAAAAATAATTTTAATTTGACTCCACAAATGAAATGTGTCAAAAAAAAAAAAATTGAAAAATGAACAATTCAGGAGGTCGATTGTACACGTGGTTTCATTACACCACCAAAACCAATCCACAGTCCATTTGGAGCTAATTGCATACGAAGCCTTTGAACTGACAAACTTACCCTCTCAAATTGCATCAATTCACGAATATTACCGCATTAGCTCGCCAATATTCCAGAACCTTACAAGAGCATAACAGTAATTCCGCTTAAATGTCACCCCGTGACGCGCTCATGCGACGCCTGCCCGAGGCGGACGCCAGGCACACGCCAACGCGTGTCGTTCAATTCCACTTCAATTTCTCTCCGAATGAAACGTTTCTTCTTCTTCTTCTTCTCTGCTATATTTCTGCACATTTATGAGTTTTATTTGGATTCGTGGTTCGGTTTATCCATGCGGGTTTCATCTCTTCTTTCTCAGTTTCTCTGAAATTTATTATAATTTTTAGGTTGATTTGAAGGTAACTTATTTTATCAGCGGTAAAATAAAGATTTAGAAAATGGGCTCTGAAAGTGATGTGCCGGCCGATGATAGCGTGAAGGCGTCAACGAGGTTGGTGTTTTTTCGTTTTTCTTTTGTGCATAATTTGTTTAATTCCTTATTTTAATTGGTTTCGAATAGCCTAAATTGAAGCTTGACTGCCAGCGGGCTCGAATTTCTTGGCAGTTTTGTTTTCCCCAAATTGAATCGAGTCCTTGAATTGTTCTATTATGAGGTAGCGGCTGTATAATTGCGTGAATAAATACAAATAATGATTTTCGTCATCATTATTTTGTAACACAAGGATAAGATTGAGTTTATTTTCTAGGAAATTTCTAGTTGTTTAGAAGCTAACTACAGAGTGAAACTCTGATATGCCAGGGTTGAGGGTTGTGTAATTTGGCTTCTTCAAGCCAATGTATGGATTGGTTCAATGTAGTCTTGTTGAGATATCTTGAATCTTGAAAAATAAAAGGACATTAATCTTATCGTATGGATTTTTATTTCTTGCAGAATGTCTAATACGATTTAGTATGATGACTATCTGTCTGGTTTTAGACTACTCTAATGTGACTTGTGGTTGAAAATGCAGGTCAAGTCCCAGTAAAAAGGGTCCTAGAAAAGCTCCACGGAAAATTAATAAAGCTGTTAGGGAGAAGCTGAAACGAGACAACATGAATGAATTATTCTTGGATCTGGAAAAAACACTTGGTATGCTCTGGACCCTAATTAGACTACCTCAAAATTTGCATGAACACTATCGATTTGAGCCAGTTTGTGATTTTGTGTGGATTTAGCTGATGATAGATGCATGATTATAATATGCATACAGGTCTAGAGCATCCCAACAATGGTAAGGCTTCTATACTTAGAGAGACAAGTCGACTCATTGTGGAATTGCTAAATCAAGTGGAGAGTCTGAGAAAGGAGAACGCAACTCTTTTGTCCGAATCTAATTACGTAAGTTCCTCATTGCATCTTTGGACATAGAATCAGTGTAATGTCATATTAATTGTCTGTGTTTCTTCCTTGGCTTCTGTTTTATCAATGTTATAGTTCCTAAAGCTTAAGAAACGCAATAGTTACAAAGCTATATAAAACTGAAAACAGCCATGAAGGTGAACATGACTGTTTCTAAGACTTGGATTATTAGGACCTTGATGCTGAAGATACATGTGATACAGGTTACAGTTGAGAAGAACGAGCTCCTTGAGGAAACTTCTGCTCTAGATGCTCAAATCAAGAGACTGCAGAGAGAAATAGACGAGAGGGCCAATTGTTCAAACATAGACGTTTCTCAACCTCAGACCAATTTTACAACACAGTTACCAGATTCAACCTCGGTTTTAGGCCCTGTGTTTGTCATGCCATTACATCATGAGTCCCAAGGTTTCCCCAACCCTTTCCCTGAGGTGAATGTGCCTAAGGTTCCGCCAAGCGTGAGTAGGCCGCGGCCCCGTTACCCTTCATCTACTGACTCCTGGCCTTCTAATATTCTTGCAAAGTAGACTAGTATGTTTGAAGATGTTTAGCATTCAAATCAACAAGAGTTGCTGCAGGTTGATATTTGAGGTAGAATCTTAGTTTACTTTGTAAATTAGTATCCATATGGACCCGTGATCTCGCAGATTTTTTATGCATTTGTAGTACTAGTATATATCTTTGCTTGATGCATCGAAGAGTCATTCTTAAAGTAGTATGACGATTCGCATGAGGATGTATAAGTTTTACTATTGATATATTTTTTTTTAGCTTAAAAATTCCTAGTCCCCTATATACTAAGAGGGAGTTTGTGTTTGTTTAGGTGTCAATTTGTGGCGAGTTTTGCTTATGTGTCAAATTTTTGTGTTTTCACTACCACGTGTATTTTATTGTGAGGTGTCGATTTATGGTGAGTTTTGCTTATGTGAATTTTCTTTAAATTTAAAAAAAAAAATCTTTACAAGAATTTGAACCCATCACATCTCATATAATTATTATAATGTTTATCAATTAAATTAATTCATGCATATTTATATATTTTGAAAACCTTTTCATCTAACTCCAATGTATAAAAGTGTATTACTCCTATTAGATATTTTGTTGAGATAATCCAATATTTTTTAAATATTAATTGTTATTTCGAACAACTGTATTCAATTATATATTAATATGAAGTTTAAAATATTTAAGCGTATATTTTTGTGAGTTTAGATGATGTGTCATTAATTGGGAAAATAATTTATGTGTTTAATTAGGAGTCATATAATAATATTAACATATTGAGTAAAATTATTAAAAAAATGACCGACTCAATTAATTTACTTTATTTCATCCTAATAAATATATGCATAAATATTAGTATTATTAAAAAATTGAATATAATCATATATGATATTTCCTCCGTCCCAGATTAGTTTTCATACTAATCTGGGCACACATTTTAAGAAAAAGTATAATGAGTGGAATATTAAAAGACAATTTTGTAAACTTTTATTATTAAAGTAAGAGAGGTAGTTGGATTGAGTGTATGACATTTTAAATATAAATATATGAATACTAGCGCAGATCCCGCGTGTTACGCGTGTTATATGAAATATAAAAAATTTAAATTTTTTTTACATAAAAAAATGTATTTTAAACTATAAAGTATAGAATATCAAATTTTAATAAATTTTGTGAATTGAGGAAAGCATATCAATTATAATAAATTGAAATTGCACAATTTTAGGAAATTAGTATCATTACAAAAAATTTAAAATTTCCAGTTATATTAGGAATTTAATATAAACTTAACATATATAACATATTGACACATAAGTAAATTAAGTCAGCAAGAAGACGACACGTAAGCGAAATGAACCAAAAGACGACACGTGAGCGAAATCAACCAGAAGCCGACACCTCAGCAATTTTAAACTCCCTATTAGTATAATAGAGATTGTGAGGGTGGAGTTTAAGGAGGAGTTTTATTTTTTGGAATGTGAAAACTAACGTAGAACAAACCAAAATAAAAAGTGTGAAAACTGATATGGAACAGAAAGAATATATATTTACCATATATACATCGATTACATAAGGTTTTTTTTTATTAATTATCTTTTTTTATTAACTGTAAAATAAATTTGAAATAAAATTTATAGTAGAGTTTCATATAATTATAATAATTCTAATACTTAGACTGGATTATTATACAATTAATATTACTGTTACTTAAATTTAATATTATAATTACATAAAATTTTATACATATATATTATTATTTGATGAAAAACAATAATATAGTCATACATTATATTGTAAAATTTATTTAATGAACACACCGCCTAATACGCACGCGCGTTCTCATCTAGTATCTCATATTGTCAAGATAAGTTCGTAAAATACATTCGGATTGACGATATTCTGTAGTTTTTTAATTTTTTGAAAACACGATATTCTGTAGTTAATATGACTAAATTAAGATTGTTATGATTTTCAATTTAAATTTATAAATCATTAATTATTTATAGTTATTTATCAATTATAATTATAGAATTTGGATATCACTTCTGTTACTTTTTTTTTTAAATTATTTTTTTAAGTATTTAAGTTTAAAACACTATAATTCAAAATATATGATCTCTAACTTTAGACATTTTTGGAAATCTCACGGAGGACAGGGATGTTAAATAGGGTAGGAACGAGGGTCAATTTCTACTTACTTTCTCACTAAACGGAAAAATACTATTTCCATTCCTTGTTATTTTTTAGTGAACTTTTTTATTACATAAAAGAAGAAAAAATGTTGATAACTAGTTGGAAAAGCAGCAACGAAAAGGCCAATTCAAATGCAACTTCTAAACCCCGTCGAAAAAAAAAATGCAACTTCTAATAAATTAAGAAATTGACAAATTACTAAGAAATTGAAAATAAAAAAAAATTAAAAACAAAGATCAATTCTATACATGCAAAAAATAAGGAAAAGATCAAATCAAATGCAACTTCTGTTAAATTAAGAAATTGACAAATTAATTAAAGAATTGAAAATAATTTTTTTTAAAAGACCAATTCTATACACAATATGAATTAAGATTTTTTTCTTTTAAAATTAAATAATTTACTAAATTGTATATATAATTATATAATAATAATAATAATAAAAAAAAAATATATGCGATAATTTATTGGGTCGCCCACAGGAATGGGGCGGGGATCCCCGTCCGGTCTGTCACTCCCGTTTCAGGGCTGATTAATTTGCTTCATTTTCTAATTACTTTTTAATTCCAATGTACCTAATTTTGATCATTTTTTCAAAGACGTTTTTGCACTCCCGTCAACTCTCGTCTTCCTTATTCCATAGTGGTATATTTGTAAATTTAACCTAATTAACAATAAATTGCTAAAACCCTAAACTCGCAGGTATCCTTTTGGGGCGGACAATAGCAACCTGAGTTCACGCACCACCCCGCCCTACGCCGCCGCTGGCCACCACCACCTGGCGACGAGCCTACACCGTTAACTCACTAGTATCACGCTAATCATGTCATCTAAATGGCGTGCAATACAGCACCGCCACCGTTACACCTACAACGCCGTTGCATTCCCTCCACATTTCATTCAGGCATTAAACCAAACACCTTATGAATCCCTTTTCTTCGCTGAACTGAAGCACCTTGTTTCACTCAGCTCTACTTATGCCCAGCTCGAACACGCTAAGAATCTCGCCGCAGCGTTTTCTAATTTGCTCTCCGATCGAAACTCCGATGAAAATGAAGTTTCTTATGCGGTGAAGTTGTATTTGGAAATCCTTTTTCTGGAGAATTCGCAACCTTTGCATAGGACGCTAGCTTCTGCATTGGCCAAGTGCAAGAATTTTCATGGTTCGATTGAAGATTGTTTCCGGCAGCTATGCGAAGAGTATGGTGGTGGGAAGAATGTGAGCAAAGGGAAAAGATTTTGTGTTTCACGAGCAGCGCTATCGATGATGAGCACACCTAAGTTAGGGTATTTAGTTCAAGTTGTCGAGCAATGTGCAATTTTAGTGGGTTTGGATGTGGTTTCGGGGTTGCATAGCGTTGTTAAAGAAACAAATGAATTATCAAGGCCTTCTCCGATTGTTATGGAACAATACCAGGATGCACTCTCGTGTATGTACTACTTGCTTCAACGTTTCCCGGGGAAGTTTTCCAGCGCAGGTTGTGAACATCAGGGAGTGAGTTTGAATAGTCAGAGTGTTCTGCAGATGACTTTGATTAATCTTTTGAGCATTTTGAAGTCGGAGGCATTTTCAAGGGATTGCTATGTGGCAGCTGGTGTGAGTTTCTGTGCTGCTCTGCAGGTGTGTTTGGGTCCTGATGAGCTTGGTTTGTTCATAATGCAAGGTGTTTTTCTTCAGCATGATGTTCGAGATGGTGAGAGTAAGATCAACCTTAAGGCTGTGGTTGGTAAAATTCCATATGAGGGTGATTTAATTGACGAAATTCATAAATTTTCCGCGTTAAGTAGACTTTGCCTGATAAGGGGAATACTAACTGCAGTTCCAAGAACTGTTCTTGCCACTCATTACGATGTATTAAATGATGGTTTGAATGGTAGTATGGAATCTGGTGATTGTGGATATACAGTCAAGACAATACTTTACGATGCTATTTTGCCTGAGTTGTGTAGCTATGCTGAAAATCCTAGAGACAGTCATTCTAATTTTCACACATTAACTGTGATGCAAATATGTCTGCAGCAGGTAAAAACACTACTACTAAGCGATAATGGTGGGGTTTCAGATAATTATGATCCGATTCCTGAGGAGATGGGAGCAAGGATATTAAAGACTGTGTGGAGTAATTTGGAAGATCCTTTAAGCCAAACTGTTAAACAAGTCTATCTTATCTTTGATCTATACATAGATATCCAGTCTAGCCTTCAGCAGGCGGAGGGTAGTTCAAACATAAAGCTGTTCTTGAGGAAGATTACTTCTGATCTTCTTTGTCTGGGACCTCGTTGCAAAGGAAGATATGTACCATTAGCCTCCCTCACCAGGAGGTTAGGGGCTAAGACTATTCTGGATATGAATCCAGACTTGCTGTTTGAAACAACCAAGGCTTTCATGGATGATGATGTGTGTTGTGCTGCTACAACATTTCTAAAATGTATCCTTGAGTGTTTGAGAGATGAATTTTGGGCTAGTGATGGTGTGGACGTTGGATATTCAAAATACAGAGGTCATTGCTTGCCGCCAATTGTACATGGACTTGCCTTTGGACTAACAAAACTGCGCTCCAACTTGAATACTTACGCATTGCCGGTTCTACTTGAGCTGGATGTCGATAGCATATTCTTTATGCTTGCGTTAATTGGGATTGGACAGGATGAGGACTCTGTGCTTGCTTATACCGAAATCAGTTATACAGACACGACACTAGGACTTGAACAGCACATTGCTGTTTTAGTATCATTACTTAAGGTGTCTCGTGTGCTTGCGTTGATGGAAGGAGACATTGATTGGCATGCGAGCTCGTCAGTATCCCCTGAAGGTGCACATCTTGACCTGGAGAATCGTGATTTACGTTGTGTTGTTACTATAAAGGGCATTGAGGTTAAAATCCCAGTCAAGTGGCTCATATTAGCTTTGACCCACATAGACGAGTCACTCCGCATGGATGCAGCAGAAACCCTATTCTTAAACCCGAAGACTGCCAGTCTGCCTTCTTCTTTGGAACTTAGCCTCATGAGAAGAGCTATACCCCTGAACATGAGATGTTCTTCTACTGCTTTCCAAATGAAGTGGAACAGCTTGTTCAGAAAGTTCTTTTCTCGGGTTAGAACTGCATTGGAACGACAACTCAAGCTTGGAACATGGAAGCCTCTTGATTCCGGAGATGCAAACGGACTGAATTTAATTACAGGAGCCGAAGAAACTGTAAAACATAGAGCAGAGTATCTCTTTGGTTTTACAAAGTGGTTGAGTAAATTTTTGTTTTTTTCCTGTTATCCTTCTGCCCCATATGAGAGAAAGATAGTGGCCATGGAACTCATACTAATTATGTTAAACGTTTGGCCTGTGGCCCCATTTGAAAACAATCTATGCCCCTACAGTAAAGGTTTTACGATGCCTGACTCAACCTTGCTGCTGGTTGGATCAATTATTGATAGTTGGGATCGATTGAGAGAGAACTCATTTCGTATCTTACTTTATTTTCCTACTCCACTTCCCGGCATTTCTAGTCCCAGCTTGGTTATCGAGGCAATCACATGGGCTAAAAAGCTGATCTGCAGTCCACGTGTACGAGAAAGCGATGCTGGAGCTCTGGCTATGCGGCTTATTTTTAGGAAATATGTCTTGCAGCTAAGATGGATTGTTCAACCATCATGTAATATTGTCTCGTTTTGTTCAGAGTCTGATTCATCGATTGGGGTTCACCTAAATTGCAGTTCCAGCTCGCCTGTTGTAAGTTATATAACATCACTTACTGATTGGCTGCTTGCTGCTGTGGAGAATGCTGAAAAAAATCTCACAGAAGCATGTAAAAATAGCTTTGTCCACGGCATATTGCTGACCCTTCGCTACACATTTGAGGAACTGGATTGGAATTCTGAGGTGATTATTCATAACGTTGCTGAGATGAAACATGTATTACAAAGGCTCTTGGAGTTGGTCATGCGAATAACGTCATTGGCCCTTTGGGTTGTCTCAGCTGATGCCTGGTACTTACCTGATGATGATATGGATGACATGGTAGATGATGAGGCATTTCAGCTGGAATTCCCTGATGAAATTGAGTCATCCGTTCCAGAATCTAAGGTTGAGGTTCAAAAAGTTATTGAGGAAACCAGGCCATCTGAACAGATTATTATGGTTGGTTGCTGGCTTGCAATGAAAGAGGTAAGGCAGGTTTTCCAGGAAAATGAGAATGATATACTAGCCTTAAATTATGTTCATTCATTTCTATTCTTGTAATTTCCAGTTTGATGAACGCGAATATGATGCTCACAGAATGAGTATGCAAGTACTGATCTTTTTTTTTTACTATTTGTTTTTATTACCATTTGTAGGTGAGCCTGCTTCTGGGAACTGTAATAAGAAAGGTTCCTTTACCTACTTCAGATGATCATGAAACGAGAAAAGCAATCTCTTGTACTGCTAAAGAGTCCAATCTGCCATCTGATGCTATGCTTGATATTCAACAACTTGAGACAATTGGCAACCATTTCTTAGAAGTCCTTCTCAAAATGAAACATAATGGTGCCATTGATAAGACAAGGGCTGGGTTCACAGCACTCTGCAATCGTTTGCTTTGTTCAAATGATCCAAGGTATTTATTTCTTCTATTAGTGGATGCTGATGGTTGTCACCTTCAGACCATGGGGCAATAAACTTTGCTCTGTTCATTTATTTAATACTTCATCATCTCGAATGCTTTTTAAGCTTATTTGGCTGGATCACATTCTTCTAACAGAAATTAAATAATCTGATTGCCTTGCAACTAGAGTTGTATATGAATTGAATTAAATACCACTGTTTTGAATTTGTATTTGTTAAATTTTTGAATAGTAAATGTGATTTATATTTGATTTGAAATTGATATCAAATTCTTCGAAACTATTCGAATATTCGAATTAATTTTTTTTCTCAAACATATTCTAACAATACTCTTTGAGTATACGGTTCAAAATTGATTACATAGTTTCAATTCAAAATACAAGCCACAAATTTAAAAGTTGCATAACATAATCAAATACATAGCGAAAAAAAGTTAATTATCAAATTAATCAAAATACACTTCAATAAATAAGTGGCGAGAATTTAATCTTCCATCAAGTTTGCAAACCAAATTCAAAGTTGTTTGCAAATGACATGCATAGATTCTTCTTGCTCTTAAATAAAAAATAAAAATAATTAGAAATAAGTTTATTCATGAAAAATATCATATATTTCAAATAAATTAAAAAATTTAAAAACACTTACATATGTCATAATAGATTTATAAGGTTATTGACTTAGGGCGTTAAAGTGAATTTTAATTTTCAAATTTGATTCTCAAAATTTGTTAATAATATGGAAAAAAAATTAATATATTGATTTATTTACATAATACTAATATATGGATGTTATATATTATACTATAAATAATGATATATATTTATATATAATATATATTTAAATATCGAATCGAATATCATAATTTTGTATTTGTATTTGATTAATAATCGAATCAAATTGAATATTTGTAATCGAATTCGAATCATAAAATTTCGAATACGAATATCGAATTTCGAGCACGAATATCGAATCAAGCCAAAATTATTTGATTTGTATACAACCCTACTTGCAATCATGAGAATATGCACAAGGCGCCAAGAAATGTAATGACTTTGTATTCATGATTCTGCTACTTTTTAATGTCTAAATGAAAATGGAATATTACTCCATGTGTGAGTGCAGAAGTGGGAAAGCACACCTACTACAGAGAACCAAATCCTGACATCTGAAGTATTTGTTCATTTTTTATTTTTAGTCTGAAAAATCCTTAGTGAATGAACTTTGAATCTACTTTCCTAATCCGATTATTACCTAGGAAATTTGAAAGATAATATTAAGTTAATTATCCAGAACTAATGTGCTGTTACTGCTGCTTTATGTTCAGGCTATGTCATTTGACAGAGTCTTGGATGGAGCAACTGATGGAAAGAACTGTGGCCAAGGGACAGACAGTGGACGACCTTTTAAGAAGAAGTGCAGGTATACCTGCTGCATTTATTGCATTTTTCCTCTCGGAGCCTGAGGGCACACCTAAGAGACTACTCCCAAGGGCACTAAGCTGGCTAATAGGCGTGGTTAAAAAGTCATTAACTGATGAACCAGAAGTAAACAGCTTCAGTGGTATGAATGACAACAAAGAAGCTTCAAAGTTTCGGGACGAGGGGGTTGTTCCTACAGTGCATGCTTTTAATGTTCTCAAGGCAGCTTTTAATGATACAAATCTAGCCACTGATACCTCAGGTTTTTGTGCTGATGCATTGATACTATCAATACGCTCTTTCTCTTCTCCATACTGGGAGGTTCGAAACAGTGCTTGTCTTGCATATACTGCTTTGGTTCGTCGCATGATTGGATTTCTTAATATACAGAAAAGAGAATCTGCTAGGCGAGCTTTGACTGGGCTTGAATTTTTCCACAGGTATGATTTATCAATCATTCTTCTTCTTCTACATTGTGTAATCAGGTTTAAGTTCTCTTGTTTTTAGTTTGGATTCGTTACCTAAATCAAATGCTTGATAATTGGGCATGAATATTTGTCCAAGATTGCTAAGATACATTTGCATGAGCACTAAAAATCTGAGATTGTCAATTTTATTTGAATTTATTATCCCAAGAATGATTCAAGTTGATTAGGAATACAACTTAATTTATCATTGTTTGCATTGCTCATGAAAAGGAGTAAAATATATACAAGTAATTTGGTTAACTATTTGTATTAACATCAAGGCTGCCTGTTAGGGATGTTAACTTCATTATCTGCTGGAATATATTCTTTGGTCTGGTTTCTGTAACCAAAATGGTGGATATATTTTTGGGAAATCCATGGTGGTAACACATGGTCAGAGTGGTATCAAAATAACATGTGATACTTCTCAATGTTTTCTTCCTTTCTCTTTCTTCAGATTCTGGACTATGTTTAATGCATTCTTGTTCTCTAACTATAGGTACCCCAAATCACACTCATTCTTACTCAATGAACTGAAAGTAGCTACTGAATTGCTTCAAGAAGGCTCATCAAACGAGTTTGGATCTTACCTGAAAAATGTCGTGCATCCAAGCTTGTGTCCAATATTGATACTTTTATCTCGTCTTAAACCTTCACCTATTTCAAGTGAAGCTGGAGATAGTTTGGATCCTTTCCTCTTCATGCCACCCATCAGGAGGTGTTCATTCCAGTCCAACTTCCGGATTCGTGTTCTTGCATCAGGAGCCTTAACAGGTCTCGTTGCCAATGAGAAACTGCAAATTGTAATGCTCAACATTGCCTCAGAGTTACCTTGTAGTCCTGAGTCATCCAGTTATTTGAACTCAACTAGTGGGAGTTCCTGTTCTTTTAATTCAATCCATGGAATGTTACTGCAGCTGAACTCTCTTGTTCATATCAACTGCAGAAACTTATCTGATCCCTCTAAAAAAGATATTATCCTCCATGAATTGATTCAAATCTTAGCAACACGCTTATGGATTGGAAGACCAAGAAACTGCCCCTGCTCCATTCTTAATGGATGTATACTAAAGGTGCTTGATAACATGCTCAGTATAGCAAGGACCTGTGAAGGAAGTAAAAGTGCCAGTATCATTTGGAACTTCTTGCTCGAGTTGTCTTCAGAATGCTTAGATTTAGAACCTGCTGGTTGCTCCTTGTATTTTGATCCAACTGTTCAAGAGCTCCGAAAGCAAGCAGCAACATCCTATTTTAATTGTATTTTTGAGACATCTAAAGAGATAGTGGTGTATGAATTTCCAACTAGAAGAAATCTGTCTTCACCTGCTATTGGTTCGTCAAGAATAGATGGAATTGAGGCTGCCTTTAGCGGGTTTCAGGAAAGGTTGATGCGTTCTATGTCAGATGCATCATATGAAGTTCGACTTGCCTCATTGAAGTGGCTTTTTGGTTTGCTGAAGAGACGGAAGTCATCAGGTAATAATAGTGGAGATCAGTTGTTTTCTGAGGCTATGAAAATATGCTCGACTAATATCAATCTTCAATACGTACTTGTGAACCTTCTGGATTCAGAGAAACATCACACATGCTTGCGTTACCTTCTGAAAATTCTTTACACTTGGAACTCACTTGGCTTTCAAGACAACCAACGAAGTGAAGAAAGCTCGGAGCCAAGATATGTTCGTGATATGGACTGCCATTTAATATTCCAGTTATGGAACAAGTTGGTTTCCCTGTTCAAGATCACAAGGCATGCGAAGACTCGACAAACACTACTCTGCTGCTTGGGGATGTGTGCTGAGAAAATCTCCAGCTTGTGTATGAGCCATATTTCTTCTGAAGCAGAGCTCCCAACTGAAATGCTTTCTGATTTCTTTGATGCATTGAGATATTTTGTGGATCTGATAGAACAAAACAGTGATGCATCAGAGCCTGTGAATATGAGAAATGCAGCTGCAGAATCAATGATAGCTTCTCGTATGCTGGTTCATGCTGAGGCTCTTGGGTCTTTGGTTTTCAGCTATCCAGTTTCTGAAGGGACCATCACTTCTCCAGAAGAGGCTATCAGAATGTATGCTCGTAAGGTGCTGGATCTATGGTTTGTAGGCATAAAGCTTCTAGAAGATGAAGATGATGGCCTCAGGAAAAGGCATGCGTTGGATGTCCAAAAGTTTTTTCCATCCAGAGAACCCGAGAAAAGCACTCCAGCTGCTATGTCTACGAACCAAGTTGAGAAAGTGCTAGAACTATGCTTTGACCATCTCTCGGCAATGTTTGGCCACTGGATCGATTATTTGGATTATCTTTGCTGTTGGGTGTTTAATGCCGGAAAAAATGCAAACCGCAATGCATCAGAAGGCGATCTTGTTAAACGTGTTTTTGATAAGGAGATTGACAACCATCATGAAGAAAGGCTGCTAATTTGTCAGTTATGTTGTTCCCACTTGGAAACTGTTCTTATATCAAAGTCTTGGGCAGGTGAGTCGTGGATCAAGAGTGGGATCAGGGATCTTCTGAATAAATGGAGAACCAGATTTCTTGAACAGTTAATATCATTCACCCACAATCATATCGGGAAGAGAGAGAGCGATGATTGGATTGGTGGAGTCGGTAATCACAAGGACGCGTTTCTACCGCTGTATGCAAATTTATGCGCGTTTTATGCCTTGTCCAACTGTATCTTGAAAGAGGAACCCGAGAGCAGTAGGCGGCTGCTGTCTGAAGTTTGTGCACTTGGAGAATCAATCAATCCCTTTCTTCGCAACCCTTTGATCTCCAACCTGTATTTGATAGTTGTGGAGTCCCATGAGAGATATTCGGGGGAAACTGCAGATAATTGGACCCTCAAGTCCACTTGGGGTGAATTCAATCCTTATTTTTTACTTGGGTGAAAACATTATTTTTGTAATATAATTTAGTTGTCAACATCCCCATGAGGTATGTATGTATACAAGTAGCTGTATCTGCTTGCTTCATCTGTGAAAGTAATTTAGACAGAGTTCTCAACAGTGTTAGGTGAAACCAATTATCAGGTCTTAATGTATCTTTCGGATTTATTTCGTCTCCCTCCAGTTTTTATATTTTTTATTTTTTTAATATCCCTCCAGGAAACATTTTAAGGTTAAAAATGCTTTGTTCATGACACTGTAGCATCCACCGTTCATTTATGCTTACCTGCACGGCTACACCTAGGCCTAGCCTTCTAGGCGTGTAGAACATGCTTGAATTCCACTTCATTAGAAAACTTGAAGCTCGAAATTTGATCTTAACATCTCAAAATTCGATCTTAAAATCTCAAAATAAATATATTTTATCACTAGTCATCAGGATTTTGAAATCTAAATTTTGACATTCGAATTTCCACCACCCACCATAATCCCAAAACAAACAAACCCTTAACGATTGTGTGATGACGTTTTTGAACCATCACAAAGCCTTGCGTATAGCGTTGAGCTCATACAACAAAGGAAATGTTGGAACTTCGGAAAAAGAAGAAAGAAACAAAATAGGGAGATGAGGGTACTTTGGTAAATTTAATGTTTAGAAACAATTAAATTCAGGCTACGTCTTTCAGCTACCATCAGCATCACCATCGCCATCCTCGTCATCATCCTCATCCTATTTTAACAATAATAGTTGCAACATCAGTAAAAGAGTATTCATTCAACTAGATATAAGTAACAAAATTACTCCAAAACCTCGGAAGCAGGCAAACACGTATGTCATGAACTGGCTTTATTTATCAACATCAAACCAAATGAATACCAGATACAATCAGGTTTTGATACATCAAACTTTTATTTTTTAAATGATGCTATATAGTTTCAAGATCATCAGAATCCTGCAAACTGATCCATGAAAAAGTGTGAAAACAAACTGGAAAAACTCATCTTGCCAAAAAAGAAAAATTAGAATGTGAACTGAACTGACAATGATAGATTTAAAGAAGCAGAGAGAAATTATGTTTCATGCTGGATAAGATGAAATAAAAACCAACAATGAGAATAGAATAGGAGAATCAGGAAATTCAAAGTTCCAACAAACATCTATAAAATTTTAGTACCTCTTCGTCTTCAGTATCATCATCGTATTCATCCTCGCCCTGCAGTCATAAGCACACAACTAAGAGAAATATCCAACACTCCAATAAAGGGAAAATTTAAATGCATTCATTACATTAAGGTTATCAAGTCGCTCAATTGGGTTTGGCCAAACGTCCTCCTTGATGATTTCAGCAACCTGCAGTTTCAAAGCAGACTATCCATCATTTTTCTGTTAGTATTAAAAAAAAACATGTTAAAGCGTAATAACACATTTGATATGAATCCAGAATTTAATTACCATATCTTGATTCATGTCCACCCGGGGATCGCTGATCCATTTAATAAAACTGCATTCATAAAAATGTCATTGAGTTAGAATAATGATATCAAAGCTTTCTATTAATTATCAAAATATTCTCAGATATTATGAGCAGTCAGAGTAAGACCTCTGCCAAGGTAAGGGTCGTTTGTTTCCCCTTGTGTAAATGCTACGTTTACCCTTGGGCCCCTGGACATATAGACACCATAATAGTTTGGGAAAGAAATAGAATATGGATATGAAAAAATGGAAGTTAATGGTGCTTATATTCAATGTGATTGTTTACCTTACCCTCCTTCCATTGAATGCTTGTGCCAACTGACCTCAGAGTTCCATCATCAGAGAATTCGACGGTCTTTGTCAGTTTTGTGTTTACAAAATACGGATTGACCTTGAAAGTCTGGTATCTCGCAGAAGATGATGATGATATCATTAGTATTCAAGATTTACATGAAGTATTAAGTAGAAAAAAAACATACAAACGTGATGCAATAACCCTTTCTGGGATCAGGCAAGTCATCCACGATAAGAGAATCCAGATAGCCAAGGATCTAGATCAACCAAAAATGTCAGTAATGAGGTCATGTTTAAATTCCATGTTCTAAGAAGCAGGATTTGAGATGTCGGCAAAAAACCTTTAATGAGGTTTCTATTGGTATATTTGTAATTGAATTCTAAAGTTAAAACATAGTAATTTATTTGACGTCAAACCTTTTGATCGTACTCTGTCAGCATGTTTTCAAGCACAGGGTGATGCAAGAACTGCAACAATGGTAAAGATTATAATATACTCAGAACAGATGAATGTAGGAGCAATTGCAGAAACAACATATTCACTCACTATAGACAACCAGAAATCCGGGATACAACTTATAATATTGTTTCTTCTTGCATAGACTGGATCTCTAATTTTCTTGTATTTTTGGTAAATTTCCATTCTTTGTTCACGAGCTTTTGCATTGACCTGCGTAGAGTCAGTCGATTGAATCTTCAAAAACATAGTCATCATATATTTGTTGTAATAAGAAAATGTTTGAAATGATGCTGCTAGAGTAGTTATGAAATGTAGACTCAAATGAATCAAGTTATATCTTCAATAGACAAGATCCATTCTAATTTTTTATTGAACACAGCAAAATAAAACTTGTGAATTTCCAATTAAGTCTATATGTTTTAAGGCTAACATCATGTGTCCAGCAAGAAAGAAATGTAAACACTATTGTTAAAATTACAAATAAACACCAGCCATAAAGGTGAAGATATCAGCAAATTGTCACATTTACTAATCAATGATCTCATCAAGTATGCAATTTCTGATTGTTAGCACAGCACAAAGGTTCTTCTTATAATAATGTGCATGCATCCTCAAAGCCGTGTTGGTGTCTTAAACAGAAAATGTTAAAAAGGCAAGAGCATAAAAACATTTACGACACATTGCATCCGCTTTCCTTACAGTTACGAGCACTCCACGTGGTAAACCGAGTATTTCCTTCAGAGGCCTGTTTAGCCGTTTATCATGACAAACAAATTAACGGTAACTAACTAATCTGATCAAAACCACGTGAAGCTAAATCACATTAACACATTGAATAACGGTTACAAAAACCACGACGCCACAAGAACTGACGACTAATCTCCATGCCTTCATTTTCAAGTAAACAAAAGTTCCTATCTCTAATTTGGCCATTTTAAAGTTACATTTGAGATATGTTTCCAACTATACTCCCACACTTGCTTAATGCTTAGTTTCAAAGTTGATTTCACATGATAACTAAGAAACACAGATAATGTGTAGATGAATGGTCAATCAATTTGAGATCAAGAGATATATGATCAGTCACAAATATGAAGAGTAACCATTTCATACCATATAAACAATATAAAGCTTAAAAAATGAAAAAAATCAAACAGGGATCAGTGAAAGGCATCACAAAATTAAGATTCCACATATGATTCATAACTTAAAACATAACGGAAAACAGACAAACTCTAATTTTCCATCATCTCTCTCATATATTGAATTAACAAGAACTGTGTAGTCAATAACAAATCAAAGCAAACAAACAAAGTTGATTCGATCAAAAACACAATCATTTTCCATAAAGCACATAAAACAATCAAAACCACCAAAGTTATCCAGTCCACAAGCACAAGTAGTGAAACATAAAAAATAAAAATGCAAGAGCGTTAATAGAATTTCAATTAGGACCTTGTGAAGGTGTTCCTGCAGTTGGTGCAGCTTGTGGATAGTGTGATGATGGTCCGCCGCCAGAGTTGTTGGTTTCTTAGGCACCATTTTGTCAGTTCTCAAAACAACTGAAACCCTAGTACGCGTTTGTAATGATGCCATCTCTGAGTCGCATATATACATAGCAGAGAATGATTTGGACAAGTGTCAAGGGTTGGCGCTCCGTGGAGGTGCACACGTGTCACCCAATCAAGAGGAGGAGGAGGAGTTGGCGCCGTGAGCCGGGAGACTACTACTACTGCATATATATTTATGGAGAAGGAAGAAGAGGCTGGATGCCCATTCCCATGCATGTACTTAGATTCTCAAAGGACCAATATTGTATATTTTCTCTTTTATAATTTGCATGTTTACACTTATTTATAGTTTCTAAATTAAAGGTCATTTAATTTGATAAATTTTAAATAATATTAATTATTTTTATTGAAAATAACTGCATATTCACATTTTTCAACTAAAATATCAATTACGAAAAAAAACAACTCATTTTACCAACTCCATTTGAACACCAAGAGTTTGATCCAAAAAATTAAAAAAAATGACCCAAATATAATGGCATAAAATTTAATTGACTTGTGGTGATTAAATCCATAATTAATTTATATTCTCACATTTTATTACTACATGTTTGGCCATTTTGTTGTAATTATAATTTTTTTTTCTAGAAATCACAATGTTTAAATGCATGACGGTTAAAAATTTATAATACAATTAAAATGATACTTCACCCCGCGGAGAAATAAACTATCTTGTCTCGATTAGTCCTTGTTCTAATGCAACCCAAACTCCATAAAATTCCTAAAGGAAAATGTATTGTTTTCGTATTGCATATTTAATATCTTTCTTCATATATCTATAGTCAAATGATCATGTCATTTTTATTCTTATATTTAACAAGAAAACTTTGGTGCAGAACTAGTATTTATTAAATATGGAGATCTCACTTACATGATGTTAAATTTATACTATTTAATATTGGAATATTGATAAATAAAATTTTCAAAATTAAAACATTATGTACCAGTATACATCGTACCACCTAATTTTTACAAATAATAATATTAATAATATACAATGCAAAGGGTACACATAATATATTCTTTGACTATGTGACCAACATGCATCAAATCACCTCAAAAAAACTTCATTTTGTAACAATTTTTTGTTCCGCTAACATAGGACATTAAAGTCCCCTTTAAGAAATTTTTGCTTAACAAAGTAGACATTAAATATTTTGTGTAAATCAAAGTGCAGTAAAAGTTTAAAGTGTTGAAATCCAGCTCATACTCTCTCTTTCTCTCACTCTCTCCCTCTTTCTTTCTCTTTTTCTCTCTCTCTCTATATATATTCGTTGTATTCTTTTTTATAAGAGTATATACTAGCTAGCCGCTGATCATTCTTGCGATGATAGTTGTGAACATTCCCATGAGGTATGTATGTAGTTCTAGTTTTTTTCTGAGGTTATTTTGAAACCCACTAAAATTTGAACTTCAAATTATAAAAAATCTCTAAATCCTAAAACAAACATACCCGATAGAATAGGTAACATAGTTGAGCTCCAATGATGCACAAACCCTGCGTATATCATCGAGCTCGAGTTTAAAGTCATTTTGGTCCCACAACTATCTGTTTTTTTCGATTTGGTCCCAAGATAGTTAAGAAAATTAATTTAGTCCCATAATTTTTGTAATTGCGTAATTTAAGTCCCATAATTTTTGTAATTTCGTAATTTAGTCCCATAATTTTTATAATTGCATAATTTAGTCCCATAATATAATTGTGTAATTTTTGTATTTCCGGCGTAATTAGGACTTAAATTACGCAATTACAAAAATTATGGGACTAAATTAATTTTTTTAACTATCTTGGGACCAAATCGAAAAAAACAGATAATTATGGAACCATAATGGCTTTAAACTCCATCGAGCTCATGTAGCAAAGGAAACGTTGGAACTTTGGAAGAAAGAAAAATGGGGGAGATAAGGATGCTTTGGTAAATTTAATGTTTAGTGATTTGACATAAAATTTGTTTCCAGCAATATTAGAATAATACAATAGGTATCATTAACCACCAATTAATTCTATTCAATTTTCAATACTCTTTGATAAAATATTTAACACTTTCAAAATAATAAATTTATCATGAACCATTTTCATATAAAATTTTGTCATAATAATATTATCACACTTGATTTGACATAATAATATTATTACACGCTTGATTTGACATAAAGTTACATCCAGACCAACTTAAAATCTCAAAACAAACATATACTATCACTGATTTTGAATCCAGATTTGAACATCCAAATTTCCACCATTCACCATTTTCCCAAAAGGATTGTGTGATGACGTTTCTGAACCACCACAAAGGTAACAGTAGAGTAGGGTGATAGTGATGCACTTGCCTTGCGTATATACAGACAGCAAAGGAAATGTTGGAAGGTAACAGTTGGCTGGTAGTTTGGCTCCAGTGACGCACAAGCCTCGGTTAACTTTATGTTATGCTACACCTCAGCCTACGTCTCAGCTACTATCATCTTCCTCATCATCATCCTTGTCCCATTCTTCATCCTATTTAAAAGTAAATAATCACAAAATCAGTAAACTAGATATAAGTAACAAAATTACACACAAACCTCAGAAGCAGGCAAACACGATTCATAAAATGAAACATCTATACAAGTTTCATGCAAAATAACTTTAAAGAGGGTATAGATTTTAGTACCTCGTCGTCATCAGCATCATCAGCATTTTCATTCTCTCCCTGCAGTTATAAGCACTCAGCTAAAACAATAGAAAAGGGTCCAACACTCAAATAAAAGGGAAAATTGTAAATGCATTACATTATTAAGGAGTTCGATTGGGTTTGGCCAAATGTCCTCCTTGATAACTTCAGCAACCTGAGGTAACAAACGAAAGCATTTAAAGAATATTAACACATCAATGTGGCAATGGTATGAAAAGGTGCAAGAGTCCAGCGTTTATTTACCATATCTAGATGCAAGTCCATCAGGGGATCGCTGATCCAATTAAAAAAGCTGCATTCAGGAAAATGTCATCGAGTGAGAATGATGAAATCAAAGCAGTATATTATCGAGATAATTTCAGATATTAGGAGCAGTCAAAACTATAAGAACAGTAAGACCTCTGAAAAGGTAAGGGCCGTTTGCTCCCGCTTGTCTCATTGTTACTTTTACCTTTGGGCCCCTAGACATATAGAAGGCATAATGGTTTAGGAAATAAATATAATATGACAATGAAAGAAGGGAAGTTAATGGAGCTTATAGTCGTTTACCTGGCCCAGCTTCCAAAAAATGCACGTACCAACTGACGTCAGAGTTCCATCATCAGAGAATTTGATGATCTTTGTCAGTTCTGGGTTCTCAAAATACGGGTTGACCTTAAAAGTCTGGTAGCTCGCAATGAAGATGATATCATTAGTATTCAAATGAGTTTGAATGATTTAAATGAAGTATTAAGTAGAAAAACAACTTTTTTGTCCAAAAACAAGTTGGGATACTTACAAACGTGATGCGATAACCCTTTTTGGGATCTGGAAAGTCCTCCACGTTAAGAGAATCCAGATAGCGAAAGATCTAGATCAACCAAAAACTGTCAGTAATGAGATCATGTTTAAATTCCATGTATTAGGCAAGGAATCCAAATAAAAGATGCAGGATTTTAAATGTTGACAAAAAACCTTTAATGAGGTTTCTATAGGTATATTTCTAACTGAATTCTAAAGTTGAAACACATTTTATTTGGCATCAAACCTTTAGATCGTAGTCGGTAAGCATGTCTTCAAGCACAGGGTGACGCAAGAACTGCAACAAAAGTACGTTCCAATGGGAAGATTATAATTTATTCAGAACAGATGAATGTAGGAACACATACAATTAATAGAAAGACCAGAAAATGGATTTTTCACTCACTACAGTCAACCAGAAATTTGGGATAGAGTTTATAATGTTGTTTCTTCTTGCATAAACCGGATCTCTAATCTCCTTGTATTTATGTTCAATTCTCTTTATCTTTTCACGAGCTTTTGCATTTACCTGCATAAAGTCAGTCGATTGAATCATCAAAAGCATAGTCATCTTCTATTTTTTGTAATAAAAAATTGTTTGAAATGATGATACAGGTCCTTGTATCTTCAATAGACAAGATTCATTCTAATTTTTTATTGAACATTGGTTCCACAACAGAATGAAACTTCTGAATTTCCAATTTAGTCTATATGTTTTAAGACTAACATCAAGCGTCCACCAAGAAAGAAATGTATATATACAACATTATCAAAATTATAAATAATTGCTTCAAAAAAAAAAAAAATTATAAATAATCACTAGCCACGAAGGTGAAGATATCAGCAAAAAGAATAAGATTATAGTCAAGATCATGCTACCCATTAGACGACAAATTGCCACACTTACTAATCAATGACCTCATCAAGTATGCGATTTCTGATTGGTAGAACAACACAAAGAATCTTCTTATAATATCGTGTATTTATCCTTAAAGCCTTGTTGGCGTCTTAAACAGAAAAACAGTTATGGCAACAAAATTGACACGTACTGCGTTCATAAAATTGTTATTACTCTATAAACGTTGCATCCACTTTCCCCATAGTTACCAGCACACCACGTGGAAACCGAATATTTCCTTGAGAGGCCTTTTTGGTCGTATTATCATGACAAACAAATACAAAATAACGGTAACTAACTAATCTGATCAAAACCACGTGACGCCAAATCACATTAACAATTTGAATAATGGTAACTAGCTAATCTGATCAAAACCACGTGACGCCAAATCACATTAACACTTTGAATAACGGTAACTAACCAATCTGATCAAAACCACGTGACGCCAAATCACATTAACCCTTTGAATAACGGTAACTAACCAATCTGATCAAAACCACGTGATGCAAAATCAAATTAACACTTTGAATAATTGTAACTAACTTATCTGATAAAAAATGTTACTTCATAACAATCTAATCTCCATGCCTTCATTTTCAAGTAAAGAAAAGTTCCACTCTAATTTGATCATCTATTCGTGATACCATTTTCAGGTCACATGGGTTCTATATTTCCAATGTTTTTAAGTTATACTCTCCCACATGATGGAACACTTGCTTAGTTTAAAGTCATTTGACTTGATAATTAACAAACACGGACAATGTGTAGATGAATGGCCAACCAATTTGAGATCAATAGATATATGATCACTCACAAATATGAAGAGTAATCCTTTTATACTCTATGAAATTAGCATTCAGGTTTTGGCAATGCAGAAAAAAAATTGAGCTTAAAATTTTTTTAATAAATCAAACTGGGATCAGTGGTAGCCATCACAAAACATTCCACATATGATTTAGTTAACCGCATTGATTCATAACTTAAAACAAAAAGGAACAGATTAACGATAATTTTCCAAATCTCATTAACCCTAAAAAGCCCGATGACAAGAAAACCACTCAAAGATCCCTTGATACTTCATATCAGTTAAATTTAAAATTAGTTTCTTTTTTCGAAGAAAAATTGAAATTAGTGACCACAGTGACAATCAACAAAAATTGTGTACTCTAACAAATCAAAGCAAACAAACAAACTTAATTTGATTTGATCACACCTCAAAGACATACTCATTGTCAATTAAAGCAACAACAGGATCAACAACATCATAAGAAGAACCAAAATTATCGAGTCCAGCACCAACAGCAATGAAATATAAAAGTGGAAGTGCAAGAGCTTTAAAGAAATGAAAACAAAATTGAATAATTAGGGCACGACCTTCTTAAGCTCTTTCTGCAGTTTCTCGAGCTTGTCGATAGCCCGGTAGAGCTCCTCATTGTCAGAACTATCAGAATCCTCCGGAGCCAGAGTTCTTGGTTTCTTAGACACCATTTTCTGAATTCTCAAAACAGCTGAAACCCTAGTACGCGTTTCTAGTGATGCAGTCTGGCTCAGTTATATAGCGACGAGGGCGTTGCGGTCTAGGCGATTGTGGCAATAAAGCAGATAATCAGTTGGACAAGTGTCAGGTATGGCGCTCCGTGTGTCCAGCGTAGAGGTGCACACGTGTCACCAAAAACAGCAGGCGTCCTACGTTTGTATCCAATGAGGAGGCATGCAACACGCTGCTCTCCCTGAGCTGGAACCCGGTGGCGCGACACCATGGCGGTGAGCCTGAAATCCAGGAGAAAGGAATTGGAGGAGGGTGGTCGTTTCTTTTTCCTTCTGTTTTTTAACAAGGGCCGATTAGTGGAATGGAGCCGGGATTTTACTTTAGCCCATCATCCGGGCTGGGCTGGGCTGCCTCCTTTGGGCTTTTTTTTTTCAACGTGTATCTATTTAGGCCCAGGTTATGTGCACACACATTTTTATTTAAAATACCCACATAATGAAAATCAAAAAGTGAAATAAATGTAAAATAATAAAAGTGCCCTAATTAAAAAGTGTACAAGTTTTCGGTAATTTTTTTCGAAAATACATCAAAACTTCGGCAATTTTTTCTGAAATTTAAGGTTTGATATTTTTTTTCGAAAAACCTATTGTTCTCACATTTTGGCTGAAATTTCTCCAAATTTTCGGATAATTTTTCCGAATTCTGAGGTTAGAATTTTTTTTTGTGGAAAACCTACTGTTCTCATATTTTAACCGAAATTTCTCCAAATTTTCAAAAATATTTTTCGAAAAAAGAACACATTTTTCGGATAATTTTTTCGAATTTTTAGGAATATTTTTATTTGCAAAAGGATATTTTAGTGAGTTATTGGGGGTATACTCAATAAACGGTGTGTGTTTTCATAATGTGGGTGTTCTAAAAAAAATGTGTGTGCAGATAATGTAGGCCATCTATTTATTATACATACGGGAGAATTTATCTCAAACCGAAACAAAGGTTCAAACTATATGGAACCATCACAAGGGTTTACCATATAATGTGCATTAAAAATATTTGTTCAAGATTTAATATCATTTATAATAGAGGATTTTGAGGCGTGGTCTAATGATACATTTGTACCATTGACCCATTCCTCAAAATTTCCAAGGACGAAGATTTAAATCCTAAAAATATATAATTAAAGATAATCTAATTTGAAAATCTTGATAGATAATTTTGGCAAGAAAATATATGTATAAATATTTTTTTTGAAAATTCTTTATTTTTTTTCTCCTCAAATATTAAATTCAGATATTTATAATATATTTTCTCGCCAAAAATATCTATGTCAAGTTAATTAAGAAGGTATGTAAGTGGTTTTTTGTTTTTTGGAAAGGGGTATGTAAGTGGTTTCGGTACATGATAACTTTGAAATTAAAGAAAATTATGGCTCACTTTCCATCTATTTTACCATGTGCTTTATTATTTTTATTTTTATAGATCATGTATTAAATGTAATAAAATATTACCGTTGAATGAATAATCTTGATTGTATTTTACTAATCACTTCTCAATACGGGATAGACTCGAGGTAGTATATATATGATCCATTTTTTAAAAAATTAAATCAAATGTCAGGACATAAAATGTAATTGGACATAACATGATAAAAACAACCCGCATGGTGATTAAGTCCATAATTAAATAATATTATTACTCACATGCACAAGTTATCTAGTCCTTACGAAGCTGACACTAGTCTTTCCTCATATATTTGTCTATAATCAAATGATCGCATTGTTTTGATTTCTTCAGTCAAGGGGAAAACTTTGTTGCAGGGCTAGTATTAAACGTGGCTCACTAGATAGTGCCTGGCGATCTTGTGATAGTCCTCGTTGATCCATTGGACGATTTTTTAGCACTCTGTGTTTTTGTTTTTGCTAATTTAAAAATATTTGATTTTTATGTTAAAAAAGAGAAACTATTGAATAGACATTAATTTTTTTAAAAAGAGATATTAATATGTACACTTTATGTAAATAATAGTAGTTCTTAGAGTACTAACCCGTTTGGTTGGGGTATTAGAAGTAGGTAATGAGAATGATTTATTAATTATTTCCATTGACTAATCCCGTCGACTTGGCGGCGCAGAATGGCAGTGGCGTTGAGGCTGCTGATCTCGAGAAGTATGGGGTTACCAATGAGTTGAGGGAGTTCGTCAAAGGAATTACCACGAATACTTTTCAGGATTTCCCGCTTGAAGGTCGTGTGCTCTGTACATTGCTTGATTTTATTTCTCTGCTTTGTGAATGAGTGAATTGTTCTGTCGTTTTTTAATCTAGGGCATTTTTTTTTTTTTTGTTTCTGTGTTGTTTGATTTGGGGTTTATGGGATATCCCCGTAATTGGGGTTTTTAATTATGTTTGTTTGTTTTTTAAAAAAAAATTATTAATGATGAGCGTGTAAAAATTGCCATGTGTAAAAAAAAAATTTCCACGTCAGCCATGACACACTCGTCTCACCGGAAATCCCAAATTAAAATCGGCATGTTGTTTAAACGACGTCGTTTTGGGTAATTTCTGGGACCTTGGGACGAAAATTGAGCAATTAAATTAATTATGGGACTAAATTATTCCAAAAATAAGTTACGGGACTAAATCAAGAAAGGTAAAAAATTATGGGGCTATTTGAAATTTAATCTCATATTAACAATGTACGAAAAATAAAGTGCATGTAATAATTTACCTTTTTTTAAATTGAAATCAAAGTATAGTACTCATAAGTTTGAAATCTGGCTCACATTATGTATAAGTTCCTGATTAATTTCCTTTGTTATCCTTTTTTCACCAGATTCTAGCTTGTTTTATAGGACGACTAAAATTAGCTTAGAGAAAAAAATGGCATTCGTATCTTTAAATAAATAAATAAATAAAGAACTATGAGAGTAAAATCATTTAAGAAACAAGCGAAAAATCGCCTTTTATTCAACTAGTAAAAACCACAACGCTGAATATACAACACAGAAAGACATGTTATATTATGCATATTGCAATACTACAACGCATGTTGAAGAGCTGATATATATAGTCGAAACTCTCTCAATCTATTTATTCTTTTATTTAAACCTTTAAACTCATTTAAGAAACCCTGCACAAAAAATAAAATAAAAAATAATTAGCTATTGATGATAAAATTAATTAATTGAAGATCATAAATATTTTACTACTATTAATTAATGTGAAACAATATCTAATCATACTGGTTGCAGTCCATATTGGGAGAAAACGTCATGCCAATTAAAACACCACATTTTCCGGGGAGGCTGGCGGCGTTGCCTGTGTTCACACCATAGCTAGAGGCAGCGGACTTAATACAGTAGCATGCCGTTTTTCTATCATGTTGAGATTGCATACTGCCGGAAACGCTGCGCACACCACCACAACAAGACTCACTTGGCACCCCGCCTCCGGTGAGGTAGGACAAACATGGGTAGAGGGTGTTCACAATGTCATTGCATGAAATAGCCTCCCCTAGTGTTGCCGCCAAGGTAGCCACCACCAGAACCGCCACGAGTGTCGCAGTAACTCCTTTCATCTAATTCAATATAATATATGCTTAAGATGTGAGTTTGTTATACGTTTTAAAGGTGGAGATATTGCATGGAAATTATAATTTTATAGGAATGATTGCATACAAAGTGATGATCTCATGTGTGGTTGAAAGTTTTAACTGATATTAATAACGTTCATCGGTCAACAAAATTGAAAAATTTGAATATTTGTGGATATATACGGAAAGATGATCATATTTAGTTAGTAGATGGAGAATTTATTCATAAGTGGACAATTTTTCAAATCGCATGTCTTCATGAATTCAGAAGTAGACGGAAATTAGAACACGACTCTTTCTTTGGACTGATCAAATTTAAATCTATACATATCGAAAATTTTACGCTACCATTTTGGGGTACCGTCCGTTTATATTTTAATGTATTAAATCACATTCTTTAATGTAGCGTACATTACAATACATTAAAGCATAACTGGACAATATACTTAATTATATGATAACATGAAATAAACCTACATATTTTATATATGTATGCATTGCCCGTAGAGCCGACCGATCTAAGTACTTGTAGGGATTTGTATGAGTCATTTACAATAATATTAATTTGCAAATTTGCATCAAACTAAAATCATTACTCATGGCCATGGTATTTATAGGGATGTTAAAAAAAGTCATGATCCATAAAACCTGTCCCCAAAAGAATTAGGACTAGTGCTAGTTTTTCCACACCTATTTAAGTTTAGGAGTTTTTCCGATTAACTCAAAACTCTACAAGGCTTGATCCTAATGGGTTAGGAGTTAGGACAAGCTGCCTGTCACTTTTAATATTTCAAATGTAATTAATTTAATTATATAATTTAATATAAATATATGAAAATTTTTATTTATATTATTATATACATTTTAGATGTTAAATGAGTTTAAAAAAATAGCATTTTGTTCAAGTAAGAATAATATGCTGAGTAGTGGTGGTGTTGAATATCACCTCTTTATTAATGTTTGGTTTTTTTGGTATTTTATAGATGCGATTAGATTCAATTAATAATTTATAAATTGCATTATTATGAGTCATTCATTTTATATGTTTTGAGTTTAAAATCTTGGTTTCTAATTAATTATCTAATAATGTGAACTTTGTTAATAGAAACAGAATAGAGCCTGATTAACTCAAAGAAGAAAGTTGATTGTTAATCTGTTCGGCCTAAGCCCAACATTCTATTTGGGCCACACCCTTTTCTTTATGACCCAGGTTATATGCACTCACATTTTTATTGAGAACACACATGTGATGAAAACACCTACCAATTATTGAGTACACCTCCCAATAACTCCCTAAAATATCCTTTATTATTCAATTTCTGAAAAATTGTAAACTGTTCGAATAATTTTTACTAAAATATGTCATTTTTTTTTTTGGAAATTATTTTCAAAAATTAGGCTATTTTTTGCAAAAAAAAAAAAAAAAATCGAAAGTTGGTCACATTTTTATAAAATCAGACTCGAAAAATTTATAAAACTCAAACACCAAAAAAAATATTTATCGTCGTATTTACGTTCATTAGCATCGAAAACAACTCAACAACAACAAAATTAAAACAACAAATAACACACAAACATAATACAAATAAGGTGATAAGGATATTTTTATCATTACACATATATTTAACTTTTAAATTATCTTAGGTGTGTGTTTTCAATAAAAAAGTGTGTGCATATAACCTGGGCCTTTCTTTATTTGGGCCACACATCTGAAGAAGCCCAACAAATCTTCTTGCTTGTGTTTACAAGCCTACGTTACCATAATCCCAAGCAAAATAATTCAGCCCAAAACGTAATTAACTAAAAAATTAATACACAATCATTTATTAGATGTAAAAATAATTCAGAAATTTATTTATGCGTTATCTAGAGTAAGTACCAACTACCAATTGCTTTAAGATTTACTTTTAAATGCAAAGTTTATTGTGCAACACTTAACGAATGGAGGGAGAAATTCAGAACACACGATAATAATAATATTCAACAAGATATTCATACCCATTACTTTTTACACTCCACACTATTTCTAGCTTTTATTTATTACACTCCCTATAAATTGTTAATTTTATTTCTTATTATAAAGTCCATCTAATTCATACATCCCAAAAACAAACTCAACCAACCACAATTCTAATCCTAACCTCATGCTCCAATCCAAACTCTTCAATGCTATAAAATAATGTACACAACAGTCGACGACAATAAAGAATATACAAATTTTCAATGTGAAGATAATCAGAAAAAATATAATTTTACACAATCAAATTCATGGTGAATTATCAATTTAGTCCTTACATAGTTTTATTTCAAATGAATGTTTTGAATGTATTTTTTTTTTTTTTACATTTAATGTATTTAATTTATATATGTAAATAAATTAACTCTAGGCAAAAAGATGAAAGAAAAACTATCCAATTTTGTGTCTTCCGTCCGAAGTCGAGTGCAACTGAAGTCGCTGTTATGAACAAACGACTCTATCTATTCATTGAAATCGTTTCTCAGCTCTTCTGTCCGTTTTGCTCTACCACTCATCTCCTACCACTCCATTTCCAACTCCCTCAATAAATTTCTGCAATTCTTGTTTCGAATTAAGGCAAAAAAATATGCAAGCAATCACAGCTTGCAGTAGCTCTTCAGTTCCGCCTCTCAAACCCTACAGATCCACCGCCAGATTTATCGCCGGAAAACATATCCCATTTCTCGGCCGCCGTAAGCTCTGCTCCAAGGTTGTTTCACAGCTTCCTGTTCCTCCTACTCCACGGTAGACATTCTCTTTCAGTTATATATTTGCATTATGGCACCTCAAATTTTATGGGTTCTTCAAAGCATATGCTTTTTTGCAGGATTAACGACAAAGACAGTGTTGATATCGTTAAACCAGATTTTTTGCAGGAAGACCTCTCTCTGACAACTCGTCGGAAGTTTTTTGCCCGTTTATTAATGTTCACATGTTACGGTTATTTTTTTCCTTCCAGGTATTTTCCAGGTTCGATTTTTTCCTGCTTTTTTTTTTCTACTTTTTGGTTTATATATTTAATGTATTTGATGGGCAATCGCTGACGTTGGTTATTTCAGTGGGGAAACACTTTCTGGTTGTGAATTGTATGTTCTAGGGAAGATTTTGGTAGAGGAATTTGAACTTTAGGTGTCTGAATTTGTTATGTTTTAGATAGGAATTAGGACATACTTTGATAACTTTGAATGCACTCTGTTTCGAGTTTGTTTAGTTTTTTTTTTTTTTTTTTAAAATTTAGAAATTACACAAAGAATTACAGATAGCTATTTGTGTGTTTCAGCATACGCACTGGGAGATCCATCAGTGACAGTTGAACAAGTGACCCCTACAGTTTCCCCTGCTGGGGCACTTTTCCCATCTGAGGTCCATTTTTCTTTGCACATTAAGTTATTTAACCTTTTTCATTTTACTGTCTTTCATATTAGTCATATGTAAATTTTCGCACTTCCATGGCAGGTGAATTGATGTGTGTCTACTTGGCAGGAAAGAATTGTCAAACTGTTTGAGAAGAATACTTACTCTGTTGTCAACATATTTGATGTAACTTTGCGGCCACAACTTAATATTACCGGTGCAGTTGAGGTAAGATTTTATTTGTGTCAATTATTTGTTGCTTACATACAGATAAGCTCCTCATTTACACCACTATCACACTTTTCTTTTCCTCTTCGCTAAAGAGAAAATGGTTAAAAATGTGTAGGTTCCCGAAGGAAATGGTTCGGGAGTTGTCTGGGATGATCAGGGTCACATTGTGACAAATTATCACGGTATGCATAATCGTCACTGGTAAAAAGAATTGCTACAAAGTATTTGGTATTATAATGTTTCTGTTCCAATATTCTTTCCGTGGAATATCTATTAGAACTGCTTCTAGAAATTGTCTTTATTTCAGTAATAATCGTTACTAATGGCCAAGTGGTAAATGACCTGCTAAAATCACTGATGACTGACGTTTTGGATAACTGCCTCGTAAGTCGTAACTCTCATGGACTGTGTTAACTTTCTCTCTGTACATTGACCAGTTATAGGCAATTCTCTTTCAAGAAATCCAAGCACAGGCCAAGTTGTTGCCCGTGTTAATATTCTAGCTTCTGAGGGGTTAGTCTAAGAATTTCCTGTCCGCCTGGTTATTTATGTAGTATTTCCACTATGTGGTGATTTGAGTCAATGCTACTTCTAGGAATTGTTGTTTGCTGATTTTCTTCTTTTGCTTCCTGTGAAGGGTACAAAAGAACTTCGAGGGTAAGTTAATTGGTGCAGATCGTTCAAAGGATCTAGCTGTCTTGAAGGTATTACTTACTACTGAGTTTACTCAATTCTGCTATGGTGTTTACCTCGTTTAACTCTACTCTTCTACTTTCTCGCACTTTTTACCCAATAAGTTAAAACTGTTGATACCTTTATCCATTTCTTGTGTGGAAATTTCAGTATCAGTATGAATTGATGTGAATTTAACTAGATGATATTCTTTCTTAACAGGTTGATGCCTCTAAAGAACTGTTGAGGCCAATTAAGGTCGGTCCATCATCTTCATTGAAAGTGGGTCAACAGTGCTTAGCAATTGGAAACCCATTTGGCTTTGATCACACACTCACCGTTGGGGTCATTAGTGGTCTGAACAGAGACATAAACAGTCAAACTGGAGTTACTATCGGTGGAGGTATTCAAACTGATGCTGCCATCAATCCTGGAAACAGGTTTGAGCCTTAGCATATTACTGGGTTTTCCCATAGCCTTAGGCATCAATCAGTGTCTCATTCTTTGTGGTGTACAGTGGAGGTCCTTTATTGGATTCCAAAGGGAACTTGATCGGAATCAACACTGCCATATTTACTCAGACAGGTGAATTTTTACAAATTGTAGTGCACAATTCAGACAACTTAATTGTTCTTAAATTCATCTTCTCCACGGGACACAACAGGGACTTCAGCTGGTGTAGGTTTTGCGATTCCTTCATCAACTGTAGTAAAGATAATCCCTCAACTGATCCAGTTTGGAAAAGTATGCATTTGCTAGTACACTGCTCCTCAACTTTGTTGTTAAGTCATATATTTGTTGAATGTTTTCAGCATGAAATAAGTTTCAAATTCCTTGCTTGAAAACAATATTTTGGATTGATGATTTTTATGTCAGGTTGTTCAAGCTGGCTTAAATATTGAAATTGCAGCCGATCTAATTGCAAATCAACTCAATGTTCGAAATGGAGCTTTAATTTTACAGGTATGGTCCTCAGCATATGACTGTGTTAATATTTTAATCGATATTGCCATTTATGTGATGGTGTAGGTTCCTGAAGACAGTATAGCAGCTAAGGGTGGCCTCCTACCCACTACCAGGGGCTTTGCTGGTAACATTGTGCTCGGTGATGTCATTTTGGCCGTCGATACCAAACCTGTAAGTTAACCAAGATTAAATAGTAAAATTCAAGTTCAAGTTGGTTAACTTAAGAGTCAATTTTGAGCAGGAATGATATTTATAGTTGTTAGCGGTGGTTATAACAAACAGGTAAAGAATAGAGCAGAACTGTACAAAATACTGGAGGAGTATAATGTAGGGGAGAGAGTGGTTCTAAAGATAAAGAGGGGCAATCAGACTTTGGAGCTTCCTATTGCTTTAGAAGAAAAGAAGAGATGAAAGTTGATCGGATAGTTACTGTCGAAATACCAAGTCTGTCCTCGGATATTTCTTCATTTGTAACAAGAAGCCACTGTCCAATCCATTATTGGATTATGGGTAGCCCAAAATTATTGGGCCACTATAATGGTGTCGGCCGATAACTGGGCCACGATATTGGGTCGCTCACTTTTTTATACTGGAGGATATAATTAATCAATGTGCTTTAAAAGAAAAAAAGGTGCGTGTAATTATTTCTTCTGCTATGGGCAGTTAAACAATCAGCTTAATGCGATGCCTCCACCAAATAAGAAAAATGACTGCAAATTTGGATTGTTAGGCTAGTATGTATAATTTTAACATCATCTATTCAGGACTTCACTAGGAAGTTGTCCAATTTTAGCCGATGCTGTGTCATGTGAATAAATGTGAAAAAGAAATTGGGGTTCTATATGCTGTTCACATTATATTTCAAATATGATTATTATTTCTGTTTTTCAATAATGATGTTAAGAATCACACGTTGGCTCAACACGATTAGATGACATTGACAAATTAGGGACATTTGATAGAGAGAAGCGCTAATTTTGTTTTATCCAAATACTTAGGGGTTGTTTGGTTGGGGGTATTAGATTTAGGTAATGGAAATGACTAGTGATTCATTCTCATTGATTAATTTTGGAAAAAAATTTGAGCGAGAAAAAAGTTGAACGCAGTAAAAATAAATGATTGTTAAATGATTAGTTATAAGAGGGAAATTATGTAATCAAAATAAATTAGTGATTATTTTATTTTTAAATCACTTTCAAATTATAAATATTATCAAGCATCATCAATGAGAATGATTAATGAGTCATTCCCATTACCTACTTCTAATACCCCCAATCAAGCGGACCCTTAATTTATCGTGTGCATCTCTATCTCTCTGTATGTGTATATATTCTCAGCCCCTTTCATTTCTCCCTAGTTGTAACTTGTAATGTGAAAATGAATAAATAAGTAGTAAATACTTATATATGATTGTCATTGCGAATCAACATCTGATGTAGAAAATAAAAACTATTATTTGTTTCCAAGATCACATCAGCTGTTAACTATGATTAGCCCTTAAAATTTTGTTAACTGCGTCCCCAAGCTCAATATTTGCCACAAACCCAATCAACTAATCATGGCTGGTTAAATCGAGCAATTAATATATTCTTCATCAGGTTACATTTTTTATTATATCAAGACTACAATATGGATTTTGGCCCAGTTTCAACTTCAAAATTTCTGATGTCTTTTGTTTCCTGTCTCATCCAACGAGCCAACCATATCAAGCTTTCACACTCTAAGCTGATCATTATATATAAGATCCATAAATATTCTATAAAATCCTTGATGAAATATTCTTGTATATACTTTGATCTAGGATTTCCAAAGAATTGAGCATGATTGAGTTTTTAACGTATACAAAACTCAAATTCTTATTTAAAAATATGGTTTGAATTTGTAGCTCATCTTCAACTTTAAAATTTGATTTTTATGGCTTGCTTGAATTCATTTAAAAAATATCAAGTTGAATCTTGACTCATTAGACTCAAGATTATTAAGTTCGAGCCATCAATTTATGTCGCTTGTCCATATAAATTTTGTGATTATTTTTTATATTTTTTATTTTTCGAAAAGATTGTGATTATTTTTTATTAGTAGTGTGATAAACTTTATAATTCCTTTTCTTTTCATAAAAACTTAGGATTTTTTCTTTTATAATGAAACTTTAATGAATTGTTTGGAGAATTTACTCAGAATTCAATGCATTTACAGAAAGAATGAAAATCAATACACACATAATTAGAAAATTTTGACTCATTGTTGAGCTTAATTAGTTTGTACGCATAAATTGGCGAGGCCTAGGCAACGGGCCCACTAACATATAAATAAAAGTGAGTTTTTATTTTCGAATGAGGACAAATTTTAGTGGGAATTTCAACTTCGCCACTTTTAAATTTGAATTAGTCCTTTCTTTCCCTCAATCTATCACCATTCATGAATTATTCTTTCCCTCCTCGTTTCCCTTCAACAAGACACTATTCAATTCAACGACTTAGTGAAAACATTCACAAATTAAGGGCTCGTTTGGTTAATTTTATGTTAAACATCTTTAAACTTTGACATCCTAATTATAAGTTATTTCAAAATTTTATAAAATGTAATTTTCAAGTAATTTATAAGTTGTTAAAATATTTATTTAATAAAAATTTAGGAAGTTATATTTGAAAAAAATAATTTTATAAAATATTTTATTTTTTATGTTAGGATGAGATGGTGGGATTGGTGATGTGGAAGACCTATGGAGGTGTGAGGGCGAGATAGGATGTATGAAGGAGGCGTAGAGGGTGGGTGGAATGGGTATGGTGGTAAGGGGTGGAGCTTGGGTGGTGAGGGCGGGTGGGATGGGAATCATGGGATGGTGGAGTTAGAGATGGGTAAAATTTATTTTAAAATTTAGCTTTAAAAAATTCAACTTAATTTTTTTTGAGCTTATAAGCTGTTATAAATTTATTTTAATAGTTTATAAGTTGTTAAATATCTTAATTTACCAAGCACTTCGAGGGAGCTTATAAGCTCTTAAATAATTTCTAAGTTGTTTTAAATAGTTTATAAGCTCAGCAAACAACTCTTATGTGCACTAGTTGTAATATGCAATTTGATACAAGATAAAACAACACACTATCGTTAAATGAAATGTTTATGGTGAACTTAATTATGGTAAACGTAAGTGCATACAAGATTTACATCTCTAAAAGATGGATTAACTTGTAAGTGTTATTTTACATTCAGGTATTTCATTTCATGGATATATAGTATGTGTAAAGTGTAATTTACATTAAAAATAAAATATAAAATTAAAATACTACTCCCTCTGTCCCAATATTATTTTCACACTTGTCTTATTTGGACGTCCTGATATTACTTTCAAACACTAAAAAAAGAATATCCTCCATAAACTACACTCTCACAATATCATTTAAATTTCAATAATGTCACTCTTGTTTTATTCTACTTTATTATCTCTCTTACACTTTTTTCTCCTTTTTCTTAATAACCGTGTCCTCACTTCTTATGAAAATATTGGGACGGAGGGAGTATTAATAAAACAGATCTGAAATATGTTATTTGGTAAATTGATTTTCTAGAAATAAGAAATGGTCTACAGGCCAAGTCTACTCCATTAAAACATTTAATTCTTTTTCCAATCGCACTTATAAGTCTTGGCAGACCCCTATTGTCGTCAATTCCACTCCACTATTGCTTTGAATTTTCATGAAATAAATAATTTCCTTCCGAAGCTTCTTTATCTAGCTAGTAAATATATTCTACCTTTTCTTTTCTTGATTTTAATTTTCATTACATATGCTTCCACTTTTAGTCAAGCAGGTCAACTCTAGTAGGTGAACTGCTAATTATTTCTTGAAGTTTGGTAAGCAATATCATGGGGGGTTTTCCAATTAAATGCAAATTATGATGCAACTTATATACTACTTAAAACTGTTTGCCTAATTTTATTCAACTCATGTAGTAAAATTATGTCGTCAATATGAAACGTACCACTGCCAGTATTATTTCAAATTTCGGGTATAATGACATTTGTATTAAAATGATTTAGATTTACATAAGTGTTGCGCGTGAATAAAATAAGATGTTAGATTGTTAGCAAGCCCAATTAGGACAATAAACAAATCAAATCGGGTGGAACACCTAATATCTGATTTTATTTTTAATAGAAAAGTAAATTTTATTAATGAAAATTAGAATCGGTCAGTATTAAATAACATAAGAAAGTTCGGACTTCTTTTTTAATTATTTACATCAAACGAAGCTCGAAAAGAGATGTTAACAAACGTTTTCAAAGAGGGTCCGCAGCTTGATTCAATTTAATTACAAGATTAATCCCTCCTGACCAAAAAGGTAATTTCCCAGCATTGTTCAAAGGGACCCTTTAAAATGTGGAAGCCCAATTCTCCATGCAAGGGTCAACCTAGATGATTAAGTATAGTTTAAGGAATCTCCATTTAATTTAAAGATATATATCTATACTGACAGGTCACGTGTTCGTGTCTAAAATAAGAGAAAAAAAAAGAAGGAATAGAAGGGTATTAGAGAATGGAATAGAAGCTCAATTTGTAGATCCAATGATCTTAAAACAATATTTAATCAGATGGAGGGTCTCAGAAATTCTTGCAAATTAATTAAATAAATACATGTGCATGGCTACGTACCAAGACACTATTCAAACACAACATCAATAGTACTATATAAAACTAATTGCAATAGAAGGGTGGTTTGTCTTTTACCCTTGATTGCATTACGATATAAGAAGCATCCAATCTAAGAGTGTGGAAACTCTCAAATACATATCCCCATAACAATCTTGTATAGAGATCACAAATTTGGACTAATCAACACATCTCCATGGAGTGATCATAATTAGCAAGCTTCATTTATAAGTCCATGGCCTTGACTTAGGTTCCATGTTTGCTGTTATTAAGAGACACAAGAGGTCTGTTTCATACTTCAATCTCTCTTAGCAGAAACCGAGGAGACCCTTCTGAGGAAGCTTAAGAGCTAGTTAGGGAGGATGATCATGGATGAAAAGAATCATGATTTGGACAAGAATATTCATGATGATTTCATGTTGCCTGGATTTCGGTTTCATCCGACTGATGAAGAGCTCGTCGAGTTCTATCTGAAGCGTAAGCTTCTGCAACGGTCTCTCCCCATCGAGCTGATTAAGCAAGTAGACATCTACAAATATGATCCATGGGACCTTCCTAGTAAGAAACTCATATGTGCTTTTTCTTGCATGCATAATGTTTTCATATGCATTTTTAAGTGTTTTATTACAATTTCACACTAAAATACTTGCATCTTCCTATATGTTTTTCGTTTAATCCCTTATCTTTCAAGTTTCTGCTATATGAAAATGAAAATTTTGGCGTCTTTCCTATTTCCAACACTAACAGAACTGGCATCTACTGGAGAAAAAGAGTGGTACTTCTACTGTCCAAGGGATCGTAAATACAGAAACAGTACGCGACCTAATCGCGTAACTGGATCTGGATTCTGGAAAGCCACCGGAACTGACAGGCCCATATACTCTTCAGAAGGAGCTAAATGCATCGGTCTAAAAAAGTCGTTGGTGTTCTACAGAGGCCGAGCAGCAAAAGGCATGAAAACCGACTGGATGATGCATGAATTCCGCCTACCTTCCGCTGCCGATGGCGGAGCACCACCACCGCCACTGCTGCCCAAAAAGACCTTCGACAAGAGCTTTCCAGCAAGTGCAAGTCTACATGCTCTTACATGCATAGCAACTCAACTCTTGATTATTTAACGGCTAATAACTATGCTTTATCCTATGAACAGGATGCTTGGGCCATTTGTAGGATTTTCAAGAAGACCAATTCAATGGCAAACAGGGCTCTTTCTCATTCATTTGCAGCTTCATTGTCTGAAACAACATCATCTGATCATGCATTCAGCTACACACAATTCACCTCAGATAATCAATTGCATCACCCTATTCTCTCTCCTTCCCACATTCCCCCCTACAAAACTCTCTCCCCTCTCAACTACTTCCCCGAAAACCTCGTCTTCTCCCCGCCTGAAGAAGTCTCCGGTACGAGCAGCAAAAGCACGGTCGATCTTACTTCCATGTTCTTCGAAGCCTGTAAGAACTCCGAGCTTGAAACATCTCAACATCAGTTCAATGGAAGTTACCCTTCGCAGGTGATTCAAGCAAACGACAATGGAGACGATGATCGAAAGGATCATAACATCAATAATATGTGGGACAATATCAGATCAATGGGGTTTCCATTTAGCTTACCAGCAGCAGAATGGAAGCCCTGGGATTCACCTCCCTGTCCCAGTGAAGTTTCATCAACTACTTACTCTACAAACAAGTGTTTATATAGACATAGTTGATTAATTTTCTCTATTGTTTTCATTCCAGCTATTTATTGCATTTCACTGTCATTGTATATAAATTTCCTTCGCTCTATATCATTTATTACATCAACGAAACATAACATTACATGTCATCTCATCTACTTTATCAACATATACAAATCTTTGATCCGGAAAAATCAAATTAATTAGAAGATATCAAGAATTTCCAAAATATAATTATTGCAGAGGGGGCAAGTCCCTCCTTGCACCCACATCTCCCGAGAACACAACCTGCAAAAGGAATGCCCACACGGCTCAAACGCCGTTCCCTTATGCCTCACCATGCATATACAGCAATTGTTATACTCGCCGCCTTCGTCGTCGTCGTCCTCATCGTCGTCGTCGTCGTCCATTCCGTACCCTATTCCATCCTCATCCGTCTCGCACAATAGCGACATCAACGACATTCTCACCGGCCGCTCCTCCTCCTCCGCCCTTCCCTTCTCCTCCGTGTCACTTTCCTCCGCCGCCGCCGCCTCCTCCTCCTCCTCTTGTTCCTCCCTCTGCAATCTCTTCATCGGACCATCTAAATCGAATCTCCCGCTCGCTCGCTCCGTTGGTCGGCTTGGGGATCTCTGCAAACTCGAACTTCATTCGATTTCAACGAAAGCAGAGAATCAAATGAATTTATATGTATGTATGGAGAGGAGGAATCGGAATTACGGCTAAGGGCAACTCACCTTGCATCGGGCACGAAGGAGATGTCGGTTGGATCCGAATCAGGATCCGAGTCCATCCGGGTGGAATCGCGGCGAGACATCATCCGGGCTTTATTGGTGTTGATCGGAATGTCGGAGGCGGGGATGGGGACGGAGGAGGTCCACGCGGATCCTCTGCCGCCGCTGGCGCTGCCGCTGCCTTTCAGCAGAGTCCGGTTGGATTTGGCACGTGGCAGCTGCGCGTCGGAGATGCCACCGCCTGCGGCGGAGCCTCTAGGGCTGGGAGAGCGTTCATCTTCGTCGCTGGATTCCATTCACCGGTGCTCTGAGTAATGCACGATATGCAGAGAAGAACAAGATCAAATTTGAAAGTGACGTGAATTTCATCAAGGAAAGTGAAATAAATGAACATGATTAACCAGCATTATTAAAAAACATTTGCTTTCTAAAATTCGAAAAAATAGGAAGGAGTGATAGATTATTGAGCGAGTCTGGAGGGACTGACTGGTTGTTCTGTGATACTTTACTAAAAAGAAGGATGGATACTAATACTCCCTTCTCGCTCAAAATTAAATAATGATGTTATAATTTTATTTTTTTCACATCTAAAATAGTTAAAAAAAAAAAATCTTACCCTCAAACTAAATTATTAGAAACACTTTTATTTACATCTCATTTTACTTAACAACATCGGATGGAGTAATAATTTTGGGAACTTTATTCGTGTGTATATATAAACATGCCACTTTTTATATTTTACTAATATTTCATCATCATTGTCTCTATTGTTATTTTAACCTCTTTTTTTCTTTTTTCTTAGAAAATCACAAAATTTTACATTTGGTGGAAGATAACTTGATTGTTGTAATAAAAACCCGATAGATAAGAGAGCTAATACTATGCAGATTTAAATATAGGCTGCAACAATCAGCCTATTCATGACCAAGGACGAAAATATTGATATCGGTGGAATGTCGTTACCTTTAATTTACGGATATATCAGTGGAAATATCGATATTAAATATCAATATCGATAAAAAAAATAGAAAATTGACGGAAATTTTATTAAAATTATGAAAATTTAACATGAAATTTTAGATAACATTATTACTAACCTTACTACACAAATTTAACTTATAATTTCAACAAAATAAATTATTTATGATAAACAAATAAATAAAAAAAATGCATAAACAGTGCAAAACGATACAATAAGTGTTCATATTTTTTAATGTTAGACAACTAATACCAAATGATGTCCTATGAGAATCAAATATAAAAGAAGAAATGACATCTTGGTCTAAACAGTACTGATACGAACTCATCAAATTAGAGCAATTATGAACATAGTTTTGGATATGTCAATAATATGTTGTATCTTATCCAACTGTGTGCCATGAATTGAATATTGTGGACTTATCCAATCACCATATTGTTGAGATATGGTTGGACCTCCTTTTTGACATTTGAGGGTAAAAGTGATTAAAATTATTTTGAGAGCCCAAATTATATTGTGAACTCGAGCGTGTCGTGACCATATAATTCTTGATCACTTGCAAAGTTAAAACAAAACAAAGAAAAATGTAACATTGAAGTGACTAAAGTTAATGTTTGAGTTGACTAGATAAAATTAAAAAAAAAAAAAATTCAGCAATAATTTTTAAAAAAATATATATTAAAATCGATATATTTTGGCATGTACCGATATTTACCGATATATTCCAATATTCAGAAAATTTTGAACTAACACAAACCAATATCGATATCGATAAAACCCGATATTTAACGATATTTTAAAAGATTTCTTGTTCCAGTAGATATTCATATCGGGACTTCAAAAATACCGAAATTTCGGCAATATTTCCCGATTTTTTCATCCTTGTTCACAACCAATATTCCAAGTCTAACAATTAATTCAAAGTTATTTACGAAAAAATTGTTTAATTAAATTTCAGAACAACCTCGTCGCGCACACTGAGCAGATGAAGAGTGGTATCTTCATCCAAAGAAGCAGCATCCAAAAGACGTATTAATCAAGAAATTTCAGAAAAAAAGCAAATACAAGCATGTTGTCAAATTGAAACAAATCTACCTTAAAAGCTAAAACCAGCAAATTTAAACTCTACTTTTCAAACGTTCAACAGCGCAGAAAAAGCATACAAGGAAATGGAGATCCGGAGAAATACAGCATTCATATTACAATAATTATCCGTTCAAGCATAGCAAAGTTAGCATTGGCATAAAAGAACATCAACAGAATAATCAGTAAATAACAGTTCAATCATAACATAAAAATAGGGCTGTGGCATTAGCAAATAACATCAAGAGAATATGTTTCGACAGTATATAATTCAAAGTAATCAAAGAGTACAGGTTTTTGAAATGAATATCCCACATCTCTTTTATCATCATTGGCAAAACTTCCTGAGAGTGCATCTACTTGACCAGAGAATTTAACTCTTAGAAGATAGTTTCTCCTTGGCTTTCTGTATTTTCAAAACCTTCTTCACAATTTTTTGCTCTTCCACCAAGAAAGCCCTAATAATCCTAGTAAAATTGTAACAAATTTAATCATTAACTTGAGCAATAACTTAAAAAAGATTGCTACTTAAGTATGATTTCAAGTGATAAGTATTACTAACCTCTCCCTAACAGCACCTCCAGACAACACACCACCATAAGCACGGTTTACTGTCCTTCGGTTTCTGGGTAACCTAGACCTCTTGTATTCAGTAGGCCTCAAATGAGGAATCTGAACAAAGGCGAAACAAATACACAAACTCATTTGTCTCTCATAAACATCCAATGTTTATACAAAACGAATGACATCCTAAATCAAGGTTAAATTTCTTCTACGATTATTAATGCAATCTACAAACATTCATAATGAAACGAGGGTCGGTCAATCCTACACAGAATCGCATTATCTAGCGACAGAAAAACCATCCACTGAAAAGTATCAGTACGACGTGGTGTAGATATTATAACCATTTCATAAACTTGTGGATCTCCATTACACATCATTCTAATAAACAGGGATTAGAATAAACAATCTAATCTGAACACAGCAAAACCGATTCAACACAACATATGAATATTAAAACTTCCATCTTTTTGCTTACTCTTCTAGGCACCGCTGTACCGAAAAAAACTCAATATCATAATGCATCTAAATTTGCAGCTATTTCAGATCACCACAATTTAAGCAATAAAATCATGAAAAACAGAAATAAATAATTGAAGGATAACAAATAAATACCCCTTGGATTCTCTTGCCAGTAACGGGACATTTGGGTCCACTCGCCCTCTTCTTGGTGGTCTGATACACAAGCTTCCCACCTAAATTATGAAACGAACAAAAATAGCGAAAAGCAAAGAATTAATCTCAAATCTAACGATGAAAAGGGTTTTTTTTTTTATAAATACCTGGGGTTTTGACAATTCTATGTTGATTGGATTTGGTGGCGTAACTGTGGCGCGACCGATAAGTGAGCCTCTGCACCATTTTCGTGTGCTACCTCAAACCTTCCTCCACTGCTTGGATAAGAACGACGGCGAAAAGGAGTCTAATTGATTTGGGAAATTATCTTTTTTATATCGAACGCATTCGAAACCCTAGAAACAGAGCCTTGTTCGCAATTGGTTTTAACTAAAGACGCATTTTGCGAAAAGAGTCGTGCTCATTAGTTGCCGCGTTTCTTTTCATTTTAATTTTCGTCTTGTCTTATTTTATTAGTTAAAAATTTTGGATTTATAAAATAAATTATTAGTTCAGGATCTAAAGATTATTATAAATTAAACACTTACGAATCTAAAATTTTGATTAACATTTATAACTAACAAAAAACAAAATTGATACACAAATTTACTATATTATTCGATATTATGATTATAAAATCCTTTTTTTTTATCAGATGATTATAAAAGTCATTAATATAGTGAGATTGCAAATTTGCTCCACGTTTGATTAGTTAGGGGTCGAGTCGAGGTACACTTGTCGTATACTAGACTCAAGCCTGGTCTATATCTGTGATAAACTTTTCATTAGGTTCAAATCTGATTTTTTTAATAGACGAGTTGGGTGTGAAAACTCGTTTAAAGTTTTTTTCTCAAGCATATTTCAGCTTAAATATCAAATTTAAAATTAATTATAATAATATTGTAATTTTAAGATTATTTATTTTGTTATACTTTTTTAAAAAAAAATTAGAATTTATTGATGATAGTTTTTATTTAATTGAATAATTAGTTTAAATATATATTATTTTATATTATTAATTATATAATATTTATTGATATAAAAGTAGTTAATAAATATATAACATTTATATTTGATAATATATACCCCTCCGTCCCATAAAAGTTGTCACACTTTCTTTTTTCGTCCATCCCATTATAAGTTTCACACCCTTAAAATGGAAAATCCTTTTTAACTCCACTTTTACAATTTTTACTAATTTACACAAATGTCATTACTTTTTACTCTCACATACATTTAATCAGTAAAGTTTTTTTTTACTTTATACATACAAGTTTACAAAATTATCCCTCAAAACCTCAACAATACTCTTTTTTTTCTTAAAATGTGTGTCCTTCTGCATATGAAAATTTTTCTGGGACGGGGGAGAATATATGTAGATTCAAACAAATCTGTCGGTTAATGTTAGAAAGTTTTTGTAAAAATCTAAGTCTGACCAATTTATATAAATAGTCTTCTAAAAAAATTAGAATTTTTTAAAAAAAAAAAAAAAGAAAAGACAAGAATTTAACTTGTTTATTAAAAAAGCCAAGTCGATACAAGCTTTAGATTTGTAAGTTTTATACTGTAGTAAATTCATGATAACTATGCCATGGAGTTTAATTAAGAATTTTTATCAGTATAACTACCAAAAAAATATGTTAATTATCAGTTCGGGCATGAAAGATAAAATTTATCAATTTAGGACTTGAAAGATATTTGTGTTAAAAAAATTTATCAATTCGAAACCTAAAAATATATGACAATTACTGGATTGATAAAATCTCTTAATATAAACATCTTTTAAGATCTCAAATTGATAAATTTTGTCTTTCAGGTCCCGAATTGATAATTAATATATCTTTTAGATCTTACACAGATAAAAACCCTTTAATTAATTCTAGAAATGCTTGAAGATGTATATAACTGTGCCATGAAGTTTAATAAATTCAATGGGGTTCAAGCAGAAACATTATAAAAGTATCGATCCAAAATCCATGTTTTATTCCACATATCACCACCTATTGCTATTGCTATCACTATTGCTATTGCTATTCCTACATACTAACATACCCATGTAAAAATGATAGGCGAAATAAAACATGTGTATGCTATGCGGCAGAAAATCGAAATTCAAAGTGTAGTTAATTAGGAAAGAGCAAGAAAGCAGGTTGTACATGTATTTTCCTGTTTACAAAACTAATCCTACTCAGCTTGTTATGACACCATATCAGTTGATCTCTTGTAATCTTGGACATGTTCAACACTCTAGCCACTAATTTCATGTCTACTTGTGAGAAAAAGTAGAGAACTTGGTCCGAATCATCTTCGCTGCTTCTTCGGAACTTTCTCAGAATGCAATTCTCACTCCTCAAGACGTCTTTCAGTTTCCTCTCTTTCTGCACCACATAATAAACCCATCAAACTACGTTTATTTCACAACACAATCTATAATACTAACAACCAACCTTTTGAAGAATTTTCTTGATCTCTGCTAGTAAGCTCAGGTCCTCAACCTCCGCCACTCTCTTGTGCCCACTAACGGATGCCACCGCGCAGTCCTTGTCCGCCCGAACGAATCTCCAAAATATCCGTATCGATTCTTCCACGATTTCCACTAGCATGTCGCTTGTAATAACATATTCATCCATCTCTAATTTCATCGCCTTCCTTTTGCCTTTCAAGTTGTCCTCTGCCATATTAAAAACTAATTATGAGACATAGGTACACTACTTACTTAAATGAGTCATCTTATAATTCCTCTTTAATTACAGTAAAACGTTAGAAGTATTCTTACTCTTACCTCTTATAACAGGAACTTGTAGAAGATTGCGGACAGCACAGCGGCTTTTGACATAATTTTGCACCCTCGGCCCTTGAAAAGTTTCGTCTTCAACGAACCTTTGCACGAGCACTTGAAACTGTTGAAATTCGCCCGCCACCTCGTTGTACCTTCGTCGTCCACGAGGATCAGAGTCCCACAAATCCCAGGCTTTCTCGTACTGCCAATGCAAGAATTCCCAGGAAAGGCACATCTGCCCCACGTATACCACTTCAAGATCACCCTGCAGTTCTGCGATGAACTTCTTCATTGGATCGCTCCCATGGATTCTGTGTTTGAATAGCCATAGATTTTGGGACACGAGTGATTTGAGGGTTGGGGGCGAACGTTTTTGCTTCGAAATCGATTGAAGAGGGTCCTTCAGCTGCAGAAACCCTGCATCATCATCATCATCATGTATACAATTCTATTAATATTCCAAAAACGTGTCTTCCCTGTATTAAGACTTAAGAGAAGGTCAAATAAACGTAACTATTACATCCCCATCCCGTGTTATTATTAGAATTATCACAGTTGACTACGCAATATATACCTGCTGCATATTCCCAACTTCCTAAGCACATCTTCATCAAAAGTGTGGGGCCCTCGGATAAGGATTTTTCAACCTTTTCTAGTAAATAGCTCATTTTAAAAGGGACATTATTGAAAACTGGGAAACAAATATGGTTCGAATTGAAGGACTGAAAGGTCATGGACTCGTGAATCCATGGTATTATTTATTACATCAAAAAATTGGAAAACGAAGACAGCTGCGAATACTCCATCGGATGTTGCATTGACTTTTATTACCTCATAAATTAATTCAATTTGACTCATCCTTCCAAATTCCAATACTCTTTATCTGATAAAGTCTCATGTTTTCCCTGTTCCTAAACAACTCAACAAATAGATCTCGTGGGACCTTTCTTCACCACCACCAAAAGCGTTCAAATCAACAAATTTAAGAACCATGATTATAATTCAAGAAAAGAAATACTATTAGTAATAATTAAAAAATGGGATTGAGGACTAACCCATAGCATACATCTTCTGGTAATTCATGATATCAAATTTGCGCATTCTTTCTCTATAGCTCTTGTAGAACTTGTGAAGCTCCCCTATGCAATCTTCCCGTTTGAATTCGTCGATTTTCCAGGGCTTCAGATCATCTGTTATCTTGGGAGACTCCGATTCCTCGAGAATTGTGGGAAGCCCTGTTGCCTTCACCTTCTTTAGCTCCATTTTCAACTGCTCGATAAGTTCTTGATGCTCCCACAATGATTCCAACTTGTTTGATGACCTCCCATTTTCGCCCTCATCATCTCCAAGATCCTCTTTAAAATCATTGTCACGCAAGAAATCTGGGTTTAAATCATCGTGATCTTGTAATGTGTTGAGCTCTTCCATTAATTCACCATCTTCATCAAAATCATGGGGATTTTCGTCGAAAGCCGATGATTCGCTCTCCTCCTCCACCTCTTCTAGATCAAATTCTCCTCCAAAATCCCCATCCGACAGGAAACCATCACTATCGTAATCCCCTATCTGGTTCATTACAGAACGTAACGTTGCGGACTCTGAATCAGAATCGGAAATCACTGAATTTTTCTCAATTGATTCGTGAATAACCTCTGACTTTTCTGTAAATTCAATCTTCTCATCAAAGGTCAAAACTTGTTTTCCCTTTTCGGGAACACATTCAGAAAGCCCCTTTTCATTTTCAACAGTGTTGTTAATTTCCATCTCCTTCACAGGAAAAGTCTCGATTTCTTCAACAAAAGTGCTAACACAATTTCTCCCAGATGTGAACTCATATTTGCTGGCACTTACACAAGGGACCACTTCACAGCTTATCACATTACCTGTTTGTTTCTGGATTTGGCTAAATTCTTCATATGTTTGGAACTTGAATTTCAAAAATATTTCTGGTTTCTCTTCTTCCACGGCACAATCTTTAAATTCAGCCTCGCCTTTATGCTCGGGAAACACCTCGGCCTCTGTTTCAAGAAATTCTATTTTCTTATCTGAACCTTGCAACCTGCGCGGAAACAAACCCAGTCAACAAAAAATGGTTAAAAGCTATGATTACAACAGAAAAAGATCTGTATAAACCTGGAAATATAGCTGGAGATGAAACAGAAGAGTGGTAGGAGATAAATGGAAACCGCGTGAACTAGGAAGACAAGTTTTTGGTACAGAAATCTGGCAGTGAAAGAGGCCATGTATTGTAGGGTGTTTGGAGAGAAGCATTCAAAATGAATGAAGGGTGTAAATTGAGATGGAAGCAAAGGAAAAACAGAAATTTATGGGAGGTTTGAATGTTTCAAGGGGGAAATGGACATGACACCTGTAAAATAAGGATAACAGACACCATGATTTTGCAGAGGAATCTGAGTCAGAGGAAGTTGAAATCCGACCTAATAGGAGAATTTGAGGGGTGATGAGATTTCAAAGCAAGAATTGAGGGGAGATAGTTACCCACCAGCGACTAGGCCTGCCTACAAACTACTTCTTTCTCTCTCTTACATGCATGAGTTGAGATGAGATGAAAAGCTTAAGCCCAAGAGAGAGAGAGAGAGATTAGGGGGTTTTACTTTTACAAGTCGGCTTCTGCAGATCGTGTGTGTGTGTGTGTGTGAGAGAGAGAGAGAGAGGGGGGAGTGGTACTGGTGGAACTTGAAACAAACATGGATAATTGACATTAATTTTACAACATTTACAGGAGAAGAAAATTCAAGAATCAGGCCAATAACCAACAAACTTCTTAATTAGGATTTAGGCCCCATTGAATTGTAGCTTCTCTGAATAATGTGGATTTTATATAAATAGTAGTAATTTATTTAATGCGATATTTATTGACATCTTGATATTTGTTCAATACATGTGTTTTATAAATTTATGCTAAAAATTATTGTCAAATAGGAGTGTATTGAGAAAAACTGGAGTTTGAATAGTTGTATCGTTTATTTAATTATTCAATGGTCACAAAAATGCAAAGTGTATTAATTGATTTTATCAAATTAGTTCTTTCGGTGTCAATTACAATAGAAAAATAGAATTTAATGTTCAAAAGGAATATACATGGTTTCACATCGACATAGAAAATAAATATTTATAAGAGCGGTAGTCATGCGCGTTTAGTCTTAAATTAATAATTAAAATTGGAACAAGATCAGAAGGTAAATAGAGTGGCAAAAACTCTAATGTGAACGTCTCAGGTCTCGCTCCTTAGAAAAATATTAAATACTTTATATTCATTGACATTTATTATTTGACACAAATTTTAATGTACAAGTTATTTAATAATATAAATTATTAATATACGGATTATTTAATAATATAAATTATTTTTTATGAAGGTGTGATAATATGTTCAACTTTACTAAGAGGGTTACTTGATAGTGTTAAATTGAATTAGTGTAAAAAAATAAAAGTATGTGGTGTAATATTGTAATGTTTATGAAAATAGATAAAAGTGAAAAAAATGATTTATTACCATTTATGAAAATAATGCAACAAGTACGAGACAGACCTTTTTTACAATTGTTACAACAAGAATGGGATGGAGGGAATGTATTAATATGGATATCAAATATATATAGAAGAGTATTAAATGAGAGTGAGAACTAAAAAAAAAAATAGAAATTTTTATATCAACAAAAATATTATATATGTGAATAAGAATATTAATTATTTACAGTATATTAGACGCAAGACCACTCTTATATATGATACCGAGTCTTCTAAAATTGTTTCTAATAAAATGAGACGACTATTGACCCCTGCAATTTCAAAGGAAAAGATAGGCCGGCCTACGCGCCCTACACCGTATCACAATTAATTGTCTTAAATTTGATTGGTGGCAAAACTCTTTTTAGGTTTTCAACACACTATATTATTTTGTCTTCCATTGCATAATACAGTTTTCAATAATGATTTACTTTCACTTATTTTTGACACCATGAGTTAATGCGACAAGTGGGCTTCTAATTTATGTTTTTTTTTCCTTTTAGTCTAATTACCTTAATAATGACTTAATCCTATTGATAATATTTCATTTATTTAGAATAAATGGAAAATTCGTTTGTATAGTCTTTCTGTGATATATATCTTGTAAAAGAAGAAATTATTTATCTCAGTTTTATACCAACAAAATTCCATTTCAATTAGTTCAATTCGGTGCATCTAGACTAAAATAAGCAGTACATGAAAATATATTGTGTGTGAATTTTTTTATAGTCTCGTCCTCTATTTCTTAAAAATTGTCAGCTACCAATTTACCTTGAATTAATTATTTTTACAACAATAATAATAAATGCAGTTATACCAAATTTGTTGTATTAAAGTCTTATAGTTAGACCTCCAGCCACTTGTTTTTAAGGTGAATCATGTACATATTTGTTTTCTCAATAATACAAAAAAAAAAAAAAAAACCAGTTTAACGGCCTAGTGCTATTCTTGGTCTGAACATCAATTCTCAAAACAAAAAGAGCAGACCTGCTCATTACTGAAATTAATTGTATTTTTTGTTCGTTAATGCATCCAATCATCCACTGATACAAACAATAAATAGTTTTGGTTCTTTATAATTAAATCCTATTAAAACGCTGCAGGTTTATAGAGGGATTGGAGTATAATATCGTCTCAACTCTCAATCACCAAAAGCATTTCATTCAAATTAGATAAGAGAAAAAGCTAGCATTCCAATAAACATAACATACTATTTTGGAGAGAAGTTCCAAAACACACATTTTTGGCTCACATCATATGCACATATGTTACTTTCTTAGTTTAGTTTTATCATGTGATTTGTAAATTATTATATGCTGATTTATAAATTATTATATGCAAATAATAATTTATAAGACTGGAATAACAAAAATAGATGAATAGTCATTTAAATGCTGCACTTTTAATAAACCGTAAGTGCACATATATCTATATAGATGGTGGAGGCTCCCTTATATTGGCTTTTGGTTTGAGTAAATAACATACTGATAATATTTTAAAACATCTGATTTTGAGTTATGCCTTTATCTTATCGATCTATATAATTAAATTTATTTGAATTTATAAATTGATTGTCAGAGAAGTAGAGTAAGGATTTGTGTGCCTTCATGTATAATTATTACATTGATCATGAATACTGAAAAAAATAATAATAAGACAACTTTAGAATATGTACTGTGCATTAGATGAATGAGGTTGCATCATAAGTCTAATTATTTATTTGGGTCTCACATAGGCCTACATGTCTCATTCTTAGTAATTATGAGGATCTGATCCTACTTTAGGAAAATTACACAAATAAACAAATTGTCAAATCCCTATTATACTAATAGAGAGTTTGATTTTGATGATGTGTCAAACTCACATTCATTTGGCTTATGTGTCAAACTCACATTAATTTGCTTTATATGTTACCCTAAAAATAACTTACTTGAGTATATGTGTATAAAACTTATATGTCATCTATGTAACTCTATAAAATCTATTTAAAAAAATGCATACATATAGATTTGAACCTTACACCTCATAAATGACACTACTAATATTTTTACAAACTAAGCCAATTTATAAATATTAAATATCTATTATATTTATCTTAAGTCTAAAGTATATTAGAATTTTTGTTAGTAATAAAACAAGTAAATTAAGTATATTTATTTTATTATACCTGATTCTATTAATTAAATTATAAAATATTCTAATTATTTTAAAAAAAATTATATTTATTTTAACGTCTCACTATATTTGATGATTTTTTCATTTATAAAATCATGAAAATTTCAAATATGTAATTAAATATATTAAATGATTAATGAAATTTTAAAAATAATATTGAGTCTAATTAAAAGAAATATAATCACATGGATTTGAAACTATTATAGAATTGACATAAATCATAATTAAATTGAAATTGAAATTAAAGGTAGTGTATTAATAAAAGAATAACTTATAATTTTATACATACATTTTATTTGAATATATTTATTATATAATATAATTATATTATTTCACAATGAACAAATTAATTTATGCATACATAATATATTATAATATTAATTGATTTTTATGAAAATCCGCGTAATATGCGGGGACTCATCTAGTAATATTTTTTTTTTTTTGCTCAGAAAATAAGATATATTAATGTCACCTCAATGGAGTATAAGATATACATCCTCGATTACTGTACTACTAGATCCAAATTTGTAATTTGAGACTCATAACTTGTTAATATTCCATTCAATATTTTTATATGTTTAGTTTATTTATGAATTCAAAGGAAGTACGTTTGGCTATATTTGTCAAATCGATTCTGCTTCCATTCAAATAACGTTGTTCTTTTTTTCCCTCCCTTTTCATTTTTTTAAAATCAAGAATTAATTAGTTATGTTTCCATTTACCTCTTATATGGTGACGCGGAATTTGGTGAAAAGACTCAAATACACTAGCACTTAAATTGGATTTTTTATACATAAATGTGCTTTGCCGAAAATTTTGAACAATATAATATATCATGATGTTCATAATCGAATTTAAAATATTACATCTAAATATCAAATCACTTAACATGATTGGAAAATCCATGTAAAAAAGGAAACCCCAAAAGGACGAATTTCCAATTTTTCTATCCACTTTATCGGCTCCATTCTTTTTTCTTCCACTGTATAATGGCCACGTAAGATTTTGAATTCTTTTGGGTAATGGTAAATTGCTATAATGGGAAGCTAATGCACAAAACCCACAATAGTTTTTTTCCAAAAACGGAGCTGTTTATCGTTTTTTTTTTTAAATTGATTAAAGTCGGTATTATTTCAGATTCAGTATGTTTATTTCCGATTTTTCCCCCACAGAGGACGTAGATTTCAAGTTCTTCTAAGGGTTAGTATCATGTAAGTGAATGTATGTATATATTTAAATTTTGTTATTATACTTTTTAGTTATTTTAATTGACATTTTATACTTTTATTTTATATAATACTAATATGTTATTATAATTTATATTTTTTATTATAGTAAGTGAAATTTTTTAATTATAACTTTTTATGGTGAATCCTAGAGCATGCATAAAATAACTTCATATGAGACCAAGTCATTTCCGGAGCAATAGTATATTCATTTAAGAGTTTTAATTATAAATATTTGAATTTGAAATACAATATAATTGTTGTCTAATATTTATTAGACATATTTTACCACCTACTAACGACATTTTTTATTACAACAAAAAATTTCATAAGTCTAATTTCTTGCAGACGACATTAATCACTTTTTCAACATTAATTTAACGTGGTATCTAATAAAAATGAATATCAGGTTTTAAAAATTCAAGGGTTTTAAAGGTAAAGGCTTTTTTTCGAATTCACTTAAACCCCAAAAAGAAAATACTCTATGCTTTCCAATCTACAAGTTATCAAAATCTTAGCTGCATTTTTTTATTCCAATAAAGATTTTGAATTTGTTTGGGTAAATGATAAATCGCTAAATTGGAAAGCGCTTCCCACTTCCCATCTTTTAAAATTCAATGAGGTGAGAGTAAAGTAGGTCATCTTTTTTTCATAAAATAATTTATATAAAAATATGTATGCATCAATTGATGTATATATATATATTATTTTACTATAAAATATTAATTTATTATAACTAGAAAAAATATTTACTCTTTCCGTTCCATAAATACTTGCACTATTTTGTGGACACACAAAATAAAAAAGTAGAGTAATGCGTTGGATTTTCAAGGGTAATTTTGTAAACCTTTATGTATAAAGTAAGAAATGAGTTGAATTTTGTGTTGGGCAAAAAGTAATGACATTTTATGTAATATCCCTATATTATTAATAGGGAGTTTGTTTTTGCTTAAGTGTCAACTTGTGGTGAATTCTGCTTAGGTGTCAATTTTTTAAGAGTTTGTTTATGTGTAATGATTATGTGTCAATGTATAATTAGTTATCTATAATTATTAACATATTGAGTAAAATGATTAAAAAAGATTGACTCAATTAATTTACTTTATTTCACACTAATAAATATATATATATATATATATATATATATATATATATATATATATATATATATATATATACTATTCGGAGTAATATTTATGCATCAATTATATATAAAAAAAATATTAATCGTCTCTTTTTTTATTAATTGTAAAATAAATTTGAAACAAATTTTATAGTAAATTTTCACATAATTATAATAATTCTAATACCTAGCATGATTGTCATACAATTAATATTATCATGATTTAAATTTAATATTATAATTACACAAAATTGTTAATAATCTATGTGTCATTTTCTTATTGATTTATAATTAATATAGGACATCTATGTGGCATCTTAATATAGGAATTAATTAAAAAATATGTTTCTAAGAAGGTTTGAACCTTAGACCTCTTGCACAATATGTATATTTTTTAATAAATAAGTTAATATATAAATCTTTAAATATTTTAAATATCTATTTTATATCTATAAAGTGTTATCATATGACAATTTGTAAACATAAAATTATATTTAACTTAAGCCTATAAATATATGTAAGAAAAATTGTGGTTGTATCAACTTTTATAAAAAAAAACTTAATATAATCATATATAATATTTATTATAAATATACGATATATATATATATATATATATATATATTATTCGGAGCAATATTTATGCATCAATTATATAAAAAAAAATTCTATTAATCGTCTCTTTTTTATTATTATTAATTCTAAAATAAATTTGAAACAAATCTTATATAAATTCTTTCACATAATTATAATAATTCTAATCCCTAGCATGAATTGTCATACAATTAATATTACCATTATTTAAATTTAATATTATAATTACAATTTTTTATATACATATATATTATTTTAATATATATATTATTATTTGAAAATATTATATATATAATATATTACATAGTAAAATTTATTTAACGAAAATACCGCGTAATTAATACGCGGGAGCTCATCTAGTATATTATATTATAAAGTTTATTTAACAAACATACCGCGTAATACGCGGGAGTTCATCTAATTGTGATTAATGTGAGGGTGAAATTTATAGTGATATTTATATTTTGGAATGTGCAAGTTATACATAGACGTCCAAATAAAAAAATTATGAAATTTATTATGGAAGAGAAGGAGTATTAAATAGTAGCAGATGTGACAGTTGAATTGTGCAATAGCAGTTGCATTGGAGACCAACTCAACAAATCATGAGTAATTAATATCTTGTTTTGAAGAGAAAAAGTAATTTTATTTTATTTTGGTTGGGGTATTAGAAGTAGGTAATGGGAATGACTTTTTTTTTTTTTTTTTTTTGACAGAAGGGAATAACTTGTTAATCATTCCCATTGATGATGGTGGATAATATTTACAATTTGTAATTGATTTAAAAATATAATAATCGCTAATTAATTTTGATTACATAATATCTCTCTTATAATCAATCATTTAAAAATCATTCATTTTTTCTCCGCTCAATTTTTTTCGTGCTCAACTTTTTTTAAAAAAATTCATCAATGAAAATGAATCACTAGTTATTCTCATTACTTAATTCTAATATCTCCAATCAAGCGGTCCCTTAGGGTATGTTTGGTTTGAGTTTGCAATATTCGGAATGAAGATTACACAAGCCAGAGTATGTTTGTTTATGGATTGAAGATTACACAAACCAAAAGTAAAGTCAAAGTCAAAGTCAAAAATATCATACCCATCTACCTTTTTCTTTTTCCAATAACTCACACATTTATTTTTTATAATATAATAATATCACTCTCATCTACTCTTTTTAAAAGTCAAAGTAAAAAATATCATACTTTTACTATTCATCAAGATTTCACAAGCCAAAAAAATTTCACAAGCCGAATTTTGTCAATCTCATTCAAGCTCAAATCAAAAAACTTGGCAAACGCGCTCGATGTAACGCCGTGTGAAAAAATGATTTTGAATAGTTTATGCGCCATTTTTTTTAGAGGGTGGGGGAAGTGACAACACGCACGCACAATACTATTTTATAATGGAGAAAGAAAAGGTGTCCCTACAATTACAAGCCACAAGTCAGCACTACGACTTTTATATGTACATGGAATGAAATTTATTCTATGTTACAAATTTCTTACATATTAAATGGCATGTTTGCACTTTGCAGATCTATAATTTTTCAGATTTATGTAAAGATTTAAGACATGAGATCTTTTACTTTAATATATATATATATATATATATATATATATATATATATATATATATATATATTACATTTTTAATATAAAATTGTGAAGAAGTTCTCTCAATATTTAGGTTGAACAGTTTTCAAAAAAATATTTAGGTTGAACAAGGAAAACAACGTATATTTAATGATATTCTCATGGAATTCTCAATTATAACTTAAAATATTAGGAGTAATACTTGTAATTGATTGTATATCATAAATTCTATTTTTATTAATATTTATGAGAAACGGGTGCATATCATTAACTATATTTCTACAATCAGTGTCATGTATAAAACTATAAATTCATTAGCACTGTCATTCATATGCACTGACAGTGATAATGAATACGCATGACAATAATGTGCAAATAGAATTTATAATATGCACACAATTCACACAAGTTTTTATAGGTTGGATGTGAAAATTGAAATCTCATTAAATTTTGTTGCATTAATTTGCATAAAATGAAAAAAAAATAATCTATAAAGTCCCTAAATTTAATCATGGAACCACAATTACATCGTAGATTTAATTGTTGACACGTCTACCCGTTTGAGTGGACCCACACGTGTGTACAGTGTACCGCGTACGCCATAAACCGACATTCACAAATCGTTTTGTTTAGATTTTGAATTTTCAACCAATAACGCTATTATATTTGCCCATTGAGATTTTATAGCATTTTCAAGAATGTCAATACATAAGCTTGTAATGTGTAAGGTGGGTCTTTTTTTTGACGGTTGTAAGTTGTGTCTTTTAATACATAATATCGACAGGATAAGGTATTATTTTCATACTGCACACCATACGCCAGTAATATTATCTTTACTAAAAAGATAATATTATTGTTTTAAAATTTAATACTACTATTATTTATAAAAAAATTCCTACTAGATGTATTTTTTGCCCAAAGCGCTCGTCTCATATTTAATGCATTATTTTCTTAAATATCAATAAAATAATTTTAATACTATTATATATGCATCTTTCAAACACTAAGTTTATTACACTATTCATTATTATTTTTATCACACTAACCCAATTTAATAATATTAAACAACTATTTTACTAAAGTTGAAAAGAATATTGTATCCTATAAAAATAATTTATATTATTAAATAACTCTTATATTAAAATTTGTATCAAACAATAAATATCACATTAAGTTGAAAACGAATGAAATACTATTTACTAAAGTTCTACCGTGCACGAAGTGCATATAATACATTCTGTATAAATAGTTTTTACCATACTTGAGAGTTGAGGTTGAGAATCATGACAATTAAGCACTATATCCAGGTATAATAAAATAATAGAAAAACACACAATATTGTTTCATATTTTTATAAAATAATTCAAACCTTTTAAAAGAATAACTAATCTATTACTCATCCACTTATCTATTAATTAATTTCTACTTACTTGTGACACAGTCGATTTTGACAATTGATAAAATTATTAAATATATTAAAATTTGGACATACAGAATACCAGAAAATGAAGTATAAATATGAAACTTCTTATCTAGATATCTAAAGACAGTTAGGGTATGTTTTTATTTTTTATTTTAAAAGCTGGATTTGGATTTTAAAATTTAAAACCTATTTTAGTTTGAATTTTAAAATTTAATTTTTAAAGACCTACTACACACTTATAAATAATTTATAAAACTTACACATGACCTATACAAAAAAGTTTATCTCTCTCTCTCTTATCTTTTTTTTCTCTCTTATATCACAATTATCTAAGTATTACAACACTTATAAAAATAAGTTAATAGTATAATCTTATTCATTCTTAAATCATAAAGTAAAATTCTACCCTATTCAAAAACTCAAAACAAGCATAAATTTTAAATACTCCCAGATTTGGAAAACTGGTTTTCAAAATGTCACTTAAAATAATAATAATAATAATAAAAAAAAACATCACCTTACGGTTTAAATTTTTTACTTTGATGATCTCAATTTACTAAGAGGGCTTGATTAAAAAGAAAAGAGAGAAAAAAAATCCAATAATTGTCTTTATTTATCAAATTTTGATGGACTACTAGACTGGAGGTGTAGATATAGGCTTGAAGTTGGCATTTTTCTTGAGGCCCAGTTTGTTTTTGAGTTATCCCTATATTACTAATAGGGAGTTTGTATCCCTATATTACTAATAGAGAGTTTGTTTTTGCTTAGGTGTCGTCATAAGGTTAATTTGAATGAGGTGTCACATTCTTATTAGATGCATATATATGTTAATAATCTATGTGTCATTTTACTATTGATTTATAATTAATATATGACATCTATGTGACATTTTAATATTAGAATTAATTAAAAAATATATTTTTAAGGAGGTTTGAACCTTAGACCTCTTGCATAATATGTATATTTTTTAATAAATAAGTTAATATATAAATCTTTAAATATTTTGAATATCTATTTTATATCTAAAGAGTATTATAATATGACAATTTTTAAACATAAAATTATATTTAACTTAAGCCTATAAATGTATGTAAGAAAAATTATGGTTGTATCAACTTTTATAAAAAAAAAAAAAACTTAATATAATCATATATTATATTTATTGTAAATATACGATATATATATTATTCGGAGTAATATTTATGCATCAATTATATAAAAAAAAATTCTATTAATCGTCTCCTTTTTTTTTATTAATTGTAAAATAAATTTGAAACAAATCTTATAGTAAATTCTTTCACATAATTATAATAATTTTAATCCCTAGCATGAATTATCATACAATTAATATTACCATTATTTAAATGTAATATTATAATTACAATTTTTTATACATATATATTATTTTAATATATATTATTATTTGAAAATATTATATATAATATATTATATTGTAAATTTTATTTAACAAAAATACCGCGTAATATGCAGGAGCTTATCTAGTATTATATATATATATATATATGCTGTCCAAGTTAATTTTAATTTACGGTGGAGGACTTCTCTCGCATCGCTTATCACGTCTATATATGGAGTTGTAGCCTGTGGGTCATTTGTAGAATTAATGCATTCATGCGTCATGATTTTAATGAGGAAAAAAAATTATAATAACGATTTTCAAGAGTTTTTCATCGTAAATTTGTGTATGAGTATGATAAAAAAACATTAATTAGAGTTCTTGATTCTCTCAAAAGAAAAATAAAATAAGATTGTTGATTTGGTTGGGAAAGAAACGAGATTTACGAGTAAACAATTGTTTGTTTTGATGGTCATTAATTCATTGATTGTCAAATTAACATAAATAAGGCAGAAGATTAAGTTTGTAAATATGTAAATTTATACTTAAAAAAATTATAAGGACATTTCAATTTATTTTATATATTTTTTCAAAAAAATAAAAAATATTTTCACCATGCTGAATGACATGTCATATTGGATTTGCACAAGGACCAGGTTATATGGACCCCTTTTTTACCAAAGTTCACCCTGTCTCAAACTATTTTTTTTGAAAAAAATTGAAAATAGACAAAAATACCCCTCATTAAATTTTTAGCACATAGATTACTCAATTCACCCCCCTTAATTAGTTCACCCTTCACGATCAAAAATAAAATTATAACATTTTCGAACAAAATAACACATAATCGAATATTTTTTTCTCAACCCAACTAATTGAACATCACCCAACATTGAGAGAATATTATCCCCTCACGTATTGTACTCATTTTTTGGTCACAATGTCGCAACCTACATATGTAAGTATCGTTCATTTTTTTCTAGGTTTAAGTTAAGTATAATGTTTGTGTTTATTTGTTAGTTTTTATTTATATTGGTATAATTTGAGTAGTTAATATGCAATAGGAACGAATATATGTTGATATTAGTGTTTTGACGGTTTTTTTTATTTTCTACGCACGAAAAATATATGTTCGGCTCTGGTTTTTCGAACAAATGCTAAGTGTTCGAAATTTTTTTCGAACAAACAACATATGTTTGACAAAAAATTTCGAACAAATGTGTTTCTCGCAGAAAAAACTTTCGAACATGTGTACAATTTTCAACTTTTTTTTTTAACGGCCAAGTGGAGGTGGCGGACGGCGAGGCTCCTAGGGGCGACGATGGACGATGACGATGATGGGCTTTGGTGGTGTTGGTGTGAGGTTTTGCAACAAAAATGGGAGGGGTGAGTGAGTAATTGCAATGGAAGAGGAAAAGGCCAAACGGGTATAATAGAAAAAAGAGGAGAGTAAACTGAACTGAAAATGGGGTAAACTGAACCGGACGGTAAACTTTGCAAAAAAGGGGTCCAAATAACCTGGTCCTTTACACAAATCTTAAAGGCCCAATACTTTACATGGGCTCAATTGTCCGAGGCCCATGACATCAACTTTCACCAACATATTTCACCAAAATAATGCGGAAATATAGTTATTCATTTTTTGGAAATTATAATAATATAGTATAATACAACAAAACGGGTATAATAATTTAGTATGATACAACCTTTTTTACTTTTTGATAATCCTTGTTTTGTTCTTGACTTTGTGGAGACCGATTTGAGCTCCGTTAGTTAATTTATGAAATCATTTTTCTTTTAAAAAAAAAAAACGGGTAAAATTATAACTGAAAGATAAGCTTGTGAATACTATTGTCTAAACAACTAAAAAAAAACATATTCTTTTGATAATTTTGTTTCTACTGTTCAAATACATAATAATAATAATAATAATAATAATAATAATAATAATAATAATAATAATAATAATAATAATAATAATAATAATAATAATAATAATAAGCCAAATTGAACAAGATTAAAAATATAAGTTTGAATATTAAAAGCATAAGATAATGATATTCTCTAAATTAACTAACTAAAAATAGAATACTTCGATACACAAACTTTTCTGTAATTGTACTAATGAGGTAAAATTTTCAAATGAATCTGATCGAAAAGCCTTTTACGGCTAGCTTTTACTCAGAAAGATCCGACAACGAAAAAATAATATTTAAAAAATTTATTATATATGCAGGTAATTTCACATTTTACACTTATTTTTGAACAAGTATTTTAATTTCCAAACAAAGTACAACTGTACAAGTGTACACTTTCAACTTTCAAGGACTAATTTTTCTCTTTTAAATCATATTTTTTTACATCCAAATAAAGAAATTTAAACTTTAGAGTACATGCGATATAATTAGTTTTTCATGATCAAAATGTACACCACACGAAGCAGGTGGCTTAGCCCACCTGACCACTCACTTTAGTGGGGAATTCGAGTTTGATTCTCTTTGGGAACGAAATTGGAGTTATAAGGTGGCTTGGAGAAATTTTTGGAGTATTTGGGTGCTTGGTGATCTAATTACTAACAACTAACAAACTAACATTTACCGATAAAAAAAAATGTACACCACACGATGACATGAATATTAATTTATATGGACGTCGATCCCTGTTGACATGTGAACATATAATATGTTAATTTTTTCCTATAAAAAAATAAGTCTATAAACCAGTATTATCATGCAATTCAAAACAGTATTAATATTATTATCAAATTAATAAATTTAAAAAAAAATAACTAATATTATACAAAATACACATAAAATTTATAGAAGTTTCATGATAAATCTGATTCAAAGTTTGTCTTCCAAAAAAAAAAATCGTAAAAGAAAAAATTTAATAGCACTTATTGTAAATAAAAGAACATTTATTTGACAAGTACAATAGTCTCACTCCTCATGATACAACTATGACACTACAGAAATGCAGATCACAACGCACATGATCCATGGAGTATAGAATAAATCAAGTATGGACCATATATAATTAATGCTCTACATGTAACATATTCATTATCTATCTCTATATATATTAATTACAAGTATTTTCTTAGTTGAGAATTTTTAATGTATTTCTATTGGGACTATATATTATTTAATTTGTCTCAGTATCTATACATACAAACAATCGTTAAGTCGGCTTGAAGTATGTCTGACGAAAATCCTCTGCTAACAATCATTAAATAGAATAAAAACACATTTAAACATAGAAGTTATAATTACATCCTCAAATAGTGAATTACGATGGAATTAACTATTTTTAGAAATATTTAGTAGTAGTAATTTTTCTTTCTTGACTTGGAAGTCTGACTAACGGGTAGGATCTAGGCCCACACCGATGAGAGTGAGGCCCAATCGACACTTTACAAATTGCAGAGTGCTACAGTGTCACCTTAAATTAAAGATTGCTAATAATAATAAATAAAAAGTACATGCTGCTGAGCCAATAAAGGTAAGCACTGTTCATGTACAATTTTATTTATTTTTAAAAAATTCTTAAATTTAAATTCTATAATTTTAAAATTATTTGCCAGTTGCAATATACTGATCTTTATCATACATATTATAAAAGTTGCTATTAGTCGTTTTGTTTTGTCTTGTATTCGACTCATTTTTATTATTTTTTTAAAGGAAATTCGAATCATTTTTATTAAAGGTATAATGACGGCATATTTAAATCCCCAATAAATATATATATATATATATATGTGTGTGTGTGTGTGTATTAAAGAATAACTAAAGTATAAAAAATGTAATGTTCAAGTTTGTGTTAAAAACTCTCTCACTCATTAGCTTTCTAAATAAAACTTTTAAATAGAAATTAAATAACTTCTGCATATATATATATATATATATATATATATATATATATATATATATATATATATATATAGTCTTGTATTCGACTCATTTTTATTATTTTTTTAAAGGAAATTCGAATCATTTTTATTAATGGTATAATGAAGGCATATTTAAATCCCCAAGAAATATATATATATATATATATATATATATATATATATATATATATGTATGTGTGTGTGTGTGTATTAAAGAATAACTAAAGTATAAAAAATGTAATGTTCAAGTTTGTGTTAAAAACTCTCTCACTCATTAGCTTTCTAAATAAAACTTTTAAATAGAAATTAAATAACTTCTGCATATATTTTTAACTATTGCTAAAGTTAATAGCTGATAATTTTAATATATTTCTATCATTAAGTTCACGACTTGAACATTGCACGCATTGATACTTTATGATTTTTCTTTAAAATGATATTTTAACTATTTGACATTTTAGGGACTTTTATACTCCTCTATTTCAAGTTTAGATAACTAATTGAGTAGCATGAGTACTAAAAATTTAGAGGTAAAATAATAAAGACAAGCAAAAACTTTACTTTGAAATTGTAAAATACTAGTAACATGTATTTAACAAAGTGAATTAATAATAAAAACGAGTGGAGTAAATAAAAATACTAGTGATTTGTTTAAAGTTGAAGCAGTATAATGGTATTGTATTTAATGCTCATGGGGCGTGTGAGTTATTTATATACTTTATGTCCGTATTGATATTGTTATTCCTTGCAATAAATAATGATGATCAATAATTGTACACTTATTTTATAAATATCATAGAACAATAATGCAATTTAGCTTATCACTGACAAAATTAGTGATGTTTAAATTTCAGGACCACGAACACGTCCTAATGTTCGCTTATTGCCTTAATTAGGAACTTATAATAATGTTTTATACGTACAAAAAGTAGCCTTAATGTTATTCCCGTTTCCCTAGCTTTCTCTAAAGAAATTCGATATTATTCTCCTGGTTATAGATATATATAGCCCTAGCTCGAAATATAATTACAACGCAAGTATAGATTATAATAATTATGTACTCTACTAATTATTACTATTAGTTTGTCTCCATGTACTGATCTCAATAATAAGGGAGGGCTTTAATTTTTATTTTCAAATTAGGGAGGGCTTTAATTTAAATCACGGTTCAGTGCAAGTGAAGAAAATTAAGATTATGGCAGAAAACTAGGCACGTGAATCTGTTTTATTACTCTTTTCAGTTTATAATAAGTGAATAAAATTTTATATAGACGAATTTATAATTAAATGTATAAAGTAACCAGGTGATTTAGCCCACCCCTGGTCACTGGGTTCCTCACTTTAATAGGAGATTCATGTTTGATTCTATTTGAAAACGAATTATGGAGTTATAAGGTGGCTTGGAGAAATCTAGGAATGTTTGGACGCGTGATGAACGAACTACTAACAACTAACATTTATAGATTAAAAAAAATTAGAATTAAATGTATTGAGTTGATATAATTTAAAACCAGTTTTGTCATATAATTACTTCACAGTTAATTTCATTTAAAGAAACAAACAGTACTATATAAAAATACACACAAAATACAAACAAATTTGTACAATAAAATAGTTTATTTTGTTTCATGCATATTTACCTAAAAAAGTCACTTGGAAAAAATTCACTCATACACTCAATTAAATTCTTTTGTTACTAAATAAAGTGTGCATTATGAATGCAATTTACCACGAGCTAGTTTTTTTTTTTTTTTAGAAATGTTGAAAATACTCATAACATTTTTTTTACGCTTGATGAACTAACTACTAAAAAAAAAAATACTCATAACGTTGAAAATATTAAAGCAACAAGCCAACACTTGTGTTAAGAGAATGCAAAACTTTAAAACAACATTTATTTTGAATTGAATTGAGTATATCCTAAGTTTTAATGGTCGACACGTAAGGATATTATGGTATATAGTACTTGGTAAATAAAAATTTGTTCTCTCTCAAAACAAGATATTAAAAATTAAACATCATATTTTCTAAACTCCATATCAGACATATATAGTAGATATTTTATCATCTATGTATTTAAAAATTAAATTCATCTAGTATTTCTTTCTCCAAACATATGGTATGCGTGCATAAATGTCATCAGAAATGCTGCCGACCTTCATACCTTGCTGTAGTGCAATACTACTTGGAGATTTAACATACTTAATTTTTTTAAAAGCTTATATACTTTTTTCAAATTAATTGGGTTGGCAATAATTAATAATATTTTGGCTTATAGAATTAATACTTTCACCTTGCTCAAGAGTTGATAGGTTTGCTTGAGAAAGAGAGGAGGTCCCCCCTCCTTCTAATCCGTCATTCATTTAGCCACATGCACCATTCATCGACATTGAAATGTCAATCAATTCAATTATAGCCTGTAAATGGTGTTCTTGTTGTTAACAATTAACATCTCTCTCTCTCTCTATATATACACATATATTGAAAAGGAAGTTTTATGAGAAATAAATCTCAAAAGGCACGGGAGTACTCCTATATGGCACCAAAATAATCTAAGCTAAGAAACTCAATATTAATGTAATTAATCTGCCCGTTAGTGCTCGTTTGGTTTCCCTCATTAATTATCCGGCAGACACAATTGACTTCATTTTAATACTTGTCAGCTCATGTTAACTCATTTGTCATGCCCTAATCATATAAACCAAACAAGCACTTATATATAGTACTATTATTATACTGATATTTAGTGTAATATTATATTAATGAGAAGGGTATTAATTAATACTAGTTAATTATATATAAGAACAAAATTTAAAACAAAGATTTTGACTGTTCATAATTTATTTTATTAAGGTAGCAGCAGGATGCACATTGAATTTTTTTAAATATACTAATAACGCTATCAAACGAGAAGTAAATCACATTATCTAAGAAGCATAAGCAGTGCTTAAACTCATCATTTTTGTTAGTAGTTTACTGTGAATTCAGGTTCATATGAATCCATTTCATCAGGTATCATTTTTTAGTATATGAATTATCACCATTTTAAAAATATTTAATCTTATGTTCTTTTAAAGAAAATTAGTAAACAGTTACATTCTTCTAAACAGCAACACTTAATTTTGTATATTAAATAGTGATATTTTAAGTGACATTTCACTTTCTAAATAGCAACACTTTGTATACTAAGGGGATGCTTGGTAAAATTGTAAGGAATGAAATGAATATAGAAATGTAATGAGTGTGAAATCAAAGTCATACCACTTAAATAGGTGAACTATATATGATTCCTTTGTTTTTGAGAATCAAAGTCATAGTAGAGTCATTCCAAGTACATACAATAACTTTGATTTCTATAACTCACCTCCTAAAGTAGTCAATCAAACACCCTCTAATAGTGATAATTTAATGAAGAGAGTTCACGTGAGTTGGGTTCATAAAAGTTGTGATGCTTTTACTATTACGCTCTCATACTCTCTTTGAAATGATACGCTATGAATTAGAATTACTACCCTCATTTGAACTTTTTATGTAAACGGATTTCATCACCCGGCCGGAAACATCACACAAAGTATTACTACGTCACGAGGGAAAAGAAACAATTAACAGCTCAATTTACAACATCACGAGGAAAAACAAAACAAAAAAGATTATTTCCTGAAATACAGCTTCGTTGAAAGTAGGAGACGTCTAATTTCAAGCAGAGACAATATCAATAATTATTTGGCACTTGTTCGATAATTTGGAAATTAATGTAGAATTAAATGAGAGAAGACTTTCAGGCTTCATTTGGATGGAGTCATTTGAAATCAATGGATTTGAGGATAATACACCATATATTTACAAATCAAAATTGGAAAAATTAAATGAATGGATTTGGTTAACACAAATATTACTTATAAGTGGGAGGATTTCAAATACCCAACAAAACCTAGTCATTTGAAATCCTCTCACCTCTCTCACTTGTGCTTAATATTTTAGTGAATCAAATCCATTTATTTTATTTTAGTTTGTGTGAATGCATGTTATATTATCTCAAATCCCTTGATTTCAAATCCACTCATCCAAATGGAGCCTCAAAGATTTTGACGATTGTCGATCGAGGCTGTCAAAATTAGTTTGTGAAAATGGATCCTTCCGTGCTCTATTAGTTGCTTTTTAAATAATTGGTGCTTTCCCTCTTAATTGTATTTCATCTACTCTTACAATTTGATTCTGTTAATCGTTGTGATCTCATTGATCTATTATAAGTGATTTGAGTATCCTTTGTACTCGAGAATTAATTTATACTACCATTTTGATGTTAAAAAAAAAAAAAAAATCCAAGGAGAGACAATATCAGTAATTACCATAATTGTAAGCATGCAAAACTTAATTACTTGATGCACCCACTGATTAATGAGAGAGAGAGAATGGACACAAGTGAATTAATTAGGGTTTATTGCAATGTGCAGAGAGAGAGGCGGGGGGCATTGAATGCGACGCGGTTTTGGTGAGGCAGCAGAAAAACAGTGCGTAGAGAGAGAGAGAGAGGCAACACAAACAAATTAAACAGCTGACTTTAGAGGTTCCCAATCCCATGGTGCTCGCTGTGTAGTAGTAAATGCATTTTGCTGTCAACTTTTGACCCTTTTTGTTTTTTCTAGGTCACTCTCATCATTTTCACTAACACTAGTATTAATATGTATATGTATATGTTCATTTCTCTTTCTCTTTTCTATATATGCCCATCAAACACCCCTCTACACCATTGTCTCACCTAGGTCTAATTAAGGATAAAAAAGCTTTTTTTTTTTCTTTTAAGAGTGAGCTAGAGAGAGAGAGATATAGGGGAAAAAACCCACCTTTTCAATTTCTTGTAGAAAAATTGAATCAATCAGAAAATATTATCTGCAGAGGAATTGAGTTAATATGGGACGGCCTCCTTGTTGTGATAAAGTTGGTGTAAAGAAAGGGCCATGGACTCCTGAAGAAGACATAATGTTGGTTTCATATGTTCAAGAACATGGTCCTGGAAATTGGAGGGCTGTTCCTGCAACCACAGGTAATCATTTTTATTTTTTTTCTTTTTCCGATTTAAATTAATGGTTGGTTTAATTTTTAAAAGTTTAAATAAATTGTTGAACATTTGTAACAGGACTGCGGAGATGTAGCAAGAGTTGCAGACTTAGGTGGACTAATTACCTCCGACCAGGGATAAAGAGGGGTAGCTTCACTGATCAAGAAGAGAAGATGATTATTCAGCTACAAGCCCTTTTAGGCAACAAGTAAGTCCATCTCTAAATAAATATTTTATTATATAAATATAGCTAGGGAGTATTAAACGTCTGATTTTGTTTTTTTTTTTAAAAAATGGGTTTTAGTATTAATTAAGAAAAAGTAGTAATTATTTAATGTGTTAATTTGTAGATGGGCTGCCATAGCTTCATACCTTCCTGAAAGAACCGACAATGACATAAAAAATTACTGGAATACCCATCTGAAGAAAAAGCTTAAGAAGCTTCTAAATGGGCCGATTGATCAATCAAGGGTTAATGATAAGGAATTATCCTCTAAATCGCACTCGATTTCAAGAGGGCAATGGGAGAGGCGCCTTCAAGACGATATCACCACAGCCAAACAGGCCCTTCATGATGCTTTATCATCTGAAGACATGATTACCAATTTGTCTGAATCAGCCACACCAATATCAAGCTTGTCTTGCAATGATTCTGCCCAAACACTGCCTTATGCTTCAAGCACTGAAAATATTGCAAGACTGTTGAAGGATTGGGTGAAAAATACACCAAAAAAATCTGGGGGATCTAAGTGCTCAAGTACCCAGAATTCGTCTTCAAACAAAAGTGGGATTGATTTATCTGAAGCATTTGAATCCTTGTTTGGCTTTCAGAATTTGGAAACTTCGAATTCTGATGAATTTTCAAGATCCACTTCTCCCAGCCTTGTTCTTGATGAAATTAAATCCGAGCCCAATGCTGTTGGGTCTTTATCTGGCCTGGATAATTGGCTGTTTGATGCGGAAATGAAGGATTATTTTACTAATTTATGTTTTGTTGAAAATCCTGATGAGTTGTTTTAGATGGATTATTAATTATGAGGAATATATTGATTTTTTTTTAGGGGGGTTCCAAGTTCTAACATTAAGCATTTTTCTCATTCAATTTTTGGTCTATGTATGGACTAAGATTAATTGGTATTTAAGTGTTAGTCATCTTCTGATTTAGTTACTTGCGGCAGTGTATATTTTGTAGCTATATATTACGTTGTGGTTAGAGGACAATTTTCAACATTTGTTACATTTCTCTAAGTGTTCTTTTTTTATTTGTGTGATATATAGTTGTTTGTTAGATTATAAGAATGTAACATTAAACTCCAGATAAAATCCATCGTCCCCGAAATATACATGGATAAATTTCTCTATTCAAATACTTTAACTTATTAAGTTTATGCATACAAGAAATGGATTTGTATGTACTTAAAATAAACTCGTCAACACGTTAAATAAATTGAAGAAACAGAAATTTGCAATAATAGGACCGTTACATATATAGTTGATAATTTTTCATTCTGCTTATTTCCGGATTTAGTTGTTGAAAGCCGCAATGAACTGAATGAAGTGAAGGACCATTATATTAATTACTTCATAGTAATTAATAATAACTTAAAATATCAATGGTTCGATACAATAATCGCTTTAATACCCCCTAATTGAACGTGTATAATTATTCCATATTTACATTTCTCTTTTATATTAGTATTATAAAGCTTACTCTATGCCTCAGAAGTCAATATTATTTTGTTATTTTACATGAGAACAACTTGTTAAATAAATAGCAATTATTATTTTTATTCTTAGAAATATCTATCGCAGTATCGCTACAATTGACCGTTAAAATTGTGTGCGCACTGTCATATACAATTGATATCACTCACTTCGTTTGTGTGCAGGTTTTGTAATAATTTGGCTATTAGATTTTTTTTCATCTTAATTTTATTCTTCGTGTTTTGATGAATATGAATTTTCAATTATGAACTTTTTTGATAAAAAAATGTCGTAAAAAAATTATAATTATGTCATTTTATGTCATAAAGTGTTCATCAGTTAAAAAAATTAGGTAGAAATAATTAAACAAAGATTCATAATAAAGAATATTGTCACACTTAAGCGCAAGTGCAAGCTGACTCCAGTTCATGATGTCTTCCTCGTATTGCATTTTATATCAAGGATTCAAGGTAGTTGTGGTTTTAAGGATAAAAAAGGAAAATGCAACATTTGGTTTCAGAAGAAAATATGCACTTATTGAGCATTGTGGTTCAAATCACGAGTTTAAACTAAAAATCTGTTAGGAATTCATCTGTAATTATGGAGAAATAATATAAACGTAAGATAAAAGAACACATATTTGTTGACCCAATCGTAAAAAATGATTATGTCTGGAGGAACTACTACGCCAACAGATCTATTAATTTTATGATACAATTAAAATATAATGCATTGAAGGGTTACTTATACCCAAAACTGTCATAATTCTAAAAGCCCATCGAACTCGAGTACCGCTTAAAAGATCCAAAAATAAGCTGTGATTGTGGGACGTGAAACAGTCGATCAGGCTCTATAATCCAACATAAGATTTTATCTGAGTCGAACTTAATATATATGGGATTTGTTTTGAGGAATTAATTTGTATCTCTCTTGTATGAAGAAAAATAAACCTTTAATGAATATATTGCATAAACTCGATCCATTAAATTTATCGATTTCAAATTGGAGTTAAAATAATAAAAAAAATAATATATCAATACATATAGTTTTGTAAGTCGAATGTGTTATAATTAATGAACTTTTGATACAAATTCTTACCTTAGACGATATACTTTTAATTTTGACGAATTACTAGACACACACACATGACATATTTTGATGTATTTATTGACAGAATTACTAGACAAATCCGCTTTAATATATCTTACCTTGTAACCTGATTTGAACCTTTCATTGTAATTACCACTTGACATATTTTGATGTATTTCAGGTGAGATTGAGAATGTCTGATGCTTTATTCGATTTCCATTTATTTATAATCTCGTAATATAGTAATTTAAACATTAGTATAACAAAATAGTAAAAATATATATGTGGACATGAAAGGATTTAGCTTTTAAGTGCAACAACATGTGAAGTACTGTTTAAAATCCTTTGGTCTGTAAAGTCACGCATGGAAGTAATGAAAATCATAACACTTTGATCCATAACTTTATCAATAGGTACCACATCATCACACTTAATTTCCATACCAATTGTCAACATACATCAATTACCAGCTCATTCTGATAAAGACACGTGCCCCTAAACATTTCTTATCTTAATTAACTCACCCCTCTGCTCTATATCAGCAATTTTTTTTTTTTTTAATTCTTATTCTAGACTAGATAAATTTCTTTTAGAAAATGGAAAATCAACTTCTGACCTACACTTTAAGTCGATCGATTCACTTCACTGTCCAAATTCGCTGTATTTACTTTTAAAAAAAAAAATCGAAATAAGATATAATTCATTATAATTTTAAAAAAAAATAAAAAAAATCAAGGGGACGTGTGAACCTCAACCTATAGCTGAAGAGATAGATCATATGGTTGAAAATATAATATTTATCATCTATTTTAAAACAACTTTACATTTATTTGTAATTGTACGTGTGTAAGGAGCATAGATGTTTGGATAATCAAATAGTTTTGATTGAATTAAACTCATCCTCTAAAGTTTAGTTAAAGAAAGAGGATGTTATAGATAGCGAGCTGATTTATGAATGGACCTGATCTTTGAGGTTGAGTCGGGCTAATCGAATCGGGTCGGACGAGAACTTGGTCCGAAGTGGGTCAAATACCAAGTGTGGCACGTAACTGGCTACAATAACACATTAAAAAAGTTGACAGGATAACCATCCACAATATATATATATATATATATATATATATATATATATATATATATATATATATTTTTATCGGTTAATCTTAAGACAATAAGGTCAAGTGTTGATTTGTAAAAAGACCGTCACGTAGATAAATTTCAAATGGAATAAATTGCTTAATTCAATAAACGAGAATCAACACAACATGATACATAACGATGAGAGATAAATTCCAAAACATGATCGTGAGATCTGGGAATTAGGGTTCAACCTTTTATATAATGTGAGATAAATTAATCATATACGTAAAATGTACTTTAGAAATAAAAAATGAATTCATATGTATAGACACGTGGGAGGTGATAGGTTTAATTATGATCACATGGTTTGGGACCCTAGGCGCAGTGAGCCAATCGCAGTCGATGTCTGTGCTGTGCCTACGGTGCATGTACATCTTGTACAGACACGTCCATGTGCACCCTACACTTCCATTTTTAAGCCCACCCCATCCATCCACATATATAAATACATTTTAATTATTATTTTTCTGAATTATGTTGCTGCATATATAATTCATATTTCCAATATTTTAGGAAATAAAATAATACTCATGTCTTAATGTAATATGTGGATGCTTTTTTAAAAAGAAAACACAATTTTGAGTTGAGGCCCATGTCGATAGTTAAGTTGTTTGCTGGTCACGATCCATATCCAAGTTGGGCTTCCTTGCCCTAATTAATACGGGCTTCGTTAGCTTAAGGCCTTAAACCGTAACTTTGAAACCTGAAATTCTTGTTGAAATTTGAATGAATAACTATAACTTTATTTTTATCTTTTACTTTTTATTTGGACCATTTAATCATAGAGTGTTGGTTGTTATATATATATATAGTTTTACTTTTTATTTGGACCATTAATCATAGGAGTTTTGCCCTCTTTTTGATAAAAGATTGACTTGCTTCGTAAAAATGCATTAGTCTTAGCTTCTTGCATGATGTATATATTAATAACTACATATTATTAATAATATATTGTAAAGAATATATTGCAGATTTTTTAAAAATATATATGTTTTTTTGCTAGGAAAGTGTCACATTAAAATTCTACATAAAGATATTAATATCTTGATTTGATAGTCATTGATCATCTAAAGTAATTGTAGTAATTTTTTTGAAATATAATACATTCCAATTTAAACAATCAGATATGAAATACATACATATATATATATATATACACACACATTCTAATATAATACATTCCAATTCGCACGTTTGTCATTATATGTGTTTCATTCCAAATAATCAACTTTTGAGTTCTGATAGAATTCATGTACTATTAGAATGTGATATGGACGCCTTATACCCGTTTATATATAAATACAAATTTTTTCTGATTAAAAAAAAAGTGATATGGACGCACGCGCAAATTTGAGAAAGTGAGAACAATTTTAAAATTCTAGGCGAAAAGAAACCCAACCCCATAAATTGATTTCTCAATATATTTTTAATACATATTTTATATTTTTTTATCAGAAAAATGACAACTCAAACTCAAAATTTTACGATATATATATCAGTTCGTCAAATGTTTAACTTTCTCATTAAAACAACACATTTATCTAAATATTTTAACAATTTTAAGAACAAATTTAAAGAAATGTAATTATTTTATAATGTAAAGTACAATATATCATATAGTTTGCAAATGGAATAAAAAGGAAAAAATTCTATCAATCTACACTTGCTACGAGGATTGGTAATTAAGGTTGTCTATTTTTCCCCCAAGCAAAGGTTTCAATGGTACATAAATGTATTATTACCTTATTTCATAGTGTAGTTGGTTGTGTATTTTTATTAAAATCAGTGTGGGAATTACTAAAAATATTCATGATTAATGAAATGTTATAGCAATTCATATTGTGCATCAGCGCAGTGGAAATCTGCAATAATCATGCTAATAAGAAACATATAGACTTGAATGAAATTTTAAATAGTGGCCGATATTATTGAAGTTATGAAGACATATAGGTACAATAAATTAAATTATTTTTCCCTCGATGTGGTCCAATACCATGCATGCTGCAATTGCAAGATTATTTGTCGCTATTATTGTGTTAATTTGATCTCTAAACGCACAATATGTTGTCATTTCAAGTGACTAGCTAATTAATAATTAAGATTCGAAACTATTATTCATCAACTATTTGATTCTTTTCTGATTAATGACAATATAGAGTATCTTGCACCGCGCAACAGTGCAAGTGATATAATATTAACCCACAATTTTTTAATTTTTTTTCTTTTTATTTTTTTATCAGAAAACAATTTGCATACTGAAAAACTCTATTACTGTTCAGAATACAATCTAATAATTTTATTCATGTCAATTAATATATATATAAATTAAAATTCTTCTTTCCATTTTCATTTTTATATATGATCCATTAAAATGAGTTAAAATTAAGTAAAACTTTTAATTTCATGATGTAACTTGTGCCTATAATGTTTTGTCATTTAATGTTCACATGCCTTTATCAGGAATTGATTAATTTGTTCGTCAGGCCTACTCAATAACCTATGTCCGAATTTGTTTAATTTATGTAACATTAATAAATTGATGTTGAGATACACCCAAATTGCTGGTTAAAAGTTAAAACAGTATAATCGAAAACGAAATAAAACATGTCCGAATCAAAACGACAAAATTCACGAACTTTGTTGAATGAATTAAGGGCACTTGGTTACAAATTCGTTAATGGGAATGAAAATGACTGTAATGCAATCATGGTGATTAATAAAAACAAAAAATGATTATGACACCATTTTTTCCTCTTAAATAAGGTAACCACTACATATTTTGATTAACATATTCTCCTCCTACGTTGTTGATATTGTAATTGTTACGTTGCTGGGCACTTCTTGTACTCTTTTTTCTTTTCAATAAAATGCTTCTTTACCGATCAAAAAAAAAAAAACATATCCTATTCTCCTCTTACAATCATTTTCCCTCAATTATTCTCCTCCACCACGACCAACAAGCTTATTTAATCTTTTTTTTTCAATATTGGAGCACAACACTAATGATATAATCATCATGAAGATATTTCTTCCTTCAATAAATCCAAGAGCATTGAAAAAAATACAATTTTATTCTCATTCTCATTAAAGAGCCTAAAACAAGTGTCTTCTAAGTAAATTCTTATAAAACGCCTCAACATTAAAAGATGGGAAGGTCTCCCCTGTCAAAAAAAAAAAAAAAAAAAAAGATGGGAAGGTCTCTTATGAACCACCTTATCGACTTAAATCAGGAAACGAGTTTGACGAAGTCTTAGTTTAAATTCACCATATAATTTTTGACTCTTCTCTATTAAGAAATAAAAAAAAATGATGGTGATTGTGAGGTGGCAATTGTAGGACAATATATTTACGGGCTGATAAAATTAGACCATTAAATTTAATTTGGCACTGATATGACACTTATCGGATCATATTAACCAGAATAAGAAATACAATGGATTAATACCTAAATACTTGAACATCGTGTACATTTTGGTTTAAATTGAGGTGTTTCGGGTTTAAATATGTCAGTGTGCACACATAATATTCTACAATATGCTATCTCTTAAGATTCGTAAGATTGTGTCATTATATCTTTTTGTTTTGAATAAATTTTACGCGAGAGAACATAATTTGAGAATAATATTTTATCATTTTAAAAATGATGAATGTTAATTTACATTAATTTATAAATTGTTTTATCGTAAGATTGTGTTACACAAAATTTATATAATAAATTTACGGGGCAGAATTGTTCTGCTCATAGTTGATGCAAGTTGGATCCGTCACACCAAATTTCCTGATTAATTTAAACATTTCCAATTTTAAAAGTCGTAACTTATTATCATGTTTTGTGAGATATAATTGTGACTTCTTCAATCTAAAATAGGAAAAAATATATTTTCCTTACAAGCTTAAGATGCTCTAAAAAAATAAAAAATGGTCCCCATAGCTTAATTTTGATAATTATCTTTAAGAAAGATGGGTTGGGTTGGTAAGAAGCAAAGTGCCTCATCTTTCACTAGCAAGCACAGTGATATACATACAATTCCCCTTTAAGTCTCTATCATTTGTCATTAGTCCAAACTAACTTGCTGATTAGAGACTAATGATCACTTAAACTAAAGGAAATTCTGATTAATGCGTTTTCAGTCACTTTTATTAGGCTGTTTTTTCACGACATGACTATTTGGGAAGAAACCATTATCACAACTTTGTGCACCGAGAAATAATCCCAGGCTTTTAAATGTGTTACGTGATTAATAACTTATAATAGGATTAATTAGAATCATATTGTTTTGATTGTTATTTTACAAACTGATGGATTATGATTTTTAATATTGTGTTGACAAGTTATTTTTTCAAACTTCAAGAGATGTTTTGAACTTTTTATGTCTAAAAAATAATTATCACACTCATAGATAAATATAAAAATTTACTTTAAAGAAAATGAATAAAATTCATACTATAACATATTTCACACCTCTTAAATGAATTTTGTTCCACACGACACGCACATTATGGTTTACTTTCCTTTTTGTTCTTACATATGAATACCAATAAGTAATTCTGCATATTGTGCGGGACTGAATTTTTTTATTAATTTTAAATTAAATATTCCAAACATTTATTTAGTTTGATTAAATTAATTATAGATAAAAATTATGTGTATATGTGTGATATAATCATTGATGGACACATATTTAGTAAAGTTTTCTATAATTAAGGGTATATGAATGGTTGCGATAAAAAATAATATTACAATAAGTTTAATTACCTAATAAATTGAAGGCAAATTCTACTAGAAGAGTTTATGGTGAAAGTTTATCTTTTTATTAAAAATATATGAAAAATTGAAGGGTAAATGAGTATTATCAATTTTATTTAAGAGTAAATCGAGTACGAAACGTTAATTTGTAAAGATATCAGTTTTGGAGGATAGTGTTGATTTTTTTTATTTTTTTAAAATTTTAGGTATGAAAAAATAAGAAATAGGATAAGGAGAGTAGTAGATAAAAAAAAAAACTCTTGAATGTGAGAGTAGGTTTTGTTGGGTTGGGCATTGGGGTTGGGGTGAATTACTTAAGGAAAAAATTAAAGTAGGCAAACGGAAAAAAGGAAGAGACAACAATGACATGAAAGATGGATTAGCTTTGATTTAATCCAAATGGCCTTCAAGAAAAAGATATTCAAATGGGGCAGCCCCATGTGCTCTGCACTGATACACTGATAATATTGGTCCAACACACCACGGAATTTATTTCATTTTAATAATCTATTTTAAATCATGTGATTTAAATTAAATGATTAATTAATGCATTACGTACTACCATAATTACTATAATAAATTAGGTGGGACATATAGTGAAAATAAGCAGAATGACAAATTTTGGTTAGTTAGTTTTGTAGCGAATATATAGTTACAAACAAAAAAAAATCATGATTTGATTTTCACCATATATAGAAATTACTGGGGGTTGGACCAAATTTATTCACAGCCACAAATATTTAGAGATTCTGTTTATTTAGAAAAATATTAAAATAATTTGTTTAAATTTCTTATATGGTTTGATCTCATATGAGATGAGTGCATGTATACACTCACTTTCAAAATAATTGTATTATGAAAACTAAAAATAAAAAATAACAATAAGTTAACTGAAAAGTATTATAATAGAATTCGAGTATATGCATGCACTCACCTAATAAGAAACAAACTCTTCTTATGTATATAATAAGGTTAAAAATTTTGTAAGATTAGTGAGAGAGAAATAAGGTTAAAATTTTGTAAAAAAATTATTTGAGGTGGTGAACCTCCCTCTTCATGAAATTTTGTAAATTTTTGCTTGATTTGTATTGGCCGTGCAGAATCAACTATATATTTTTTTTTTTACTCAAAATTTTGAAATTCAACATATATGTTTTTCCTTTCAAATCTAATTTAGCGCATCATATATTAAATGCCATTTTTATGAACTTAAGTGTGACATATTACATACGTAAAAAATAGATTAAAAAAAAGATTTTTTTATTGCTTTTAAAGGGTGTTTTTATGGACTTCTATTATATGTGTTGAATTAAAGATTTTTATATTTCTATTATAGAAGTTTTAATGAATTTTAATATTATTTTAAGGTGAATTTAGTGCAAAATTGAAAAATTATAATTTAATAATATTAATATGATACTCATATATATATATATATATATATATATATATATATATATATATATATATGTCGTAAAATTCATAAATTAATAAAAAAAATACTAGTAAACAAATTTAATAAAAATCAATGTGTACATGGATAAAATAAATATAGTTTAGATTCTGATCACACGAATACGTCTCAAACCATATGATCCTTCAGTAAAATTTAAGTCGTTCGAATTAGTAGTGCGTGAATGAGTTTTAGCTTATAATGAAGAGATTGAATTGGAATAATGAGGAGGTATTATGTCCACAACCATCATACACCACCTAAATAATATTAATTTTCAATAAAATTATTTTTTAGAAATAATAATATTAGTAATATTATACACTACATAATATTATGCCTGATCGAATAAGAGGTTGTGATGATCTATTGGCCCGTGTGAATATTTGAAATCAGGTGGGACCGAAATTCTTCAATGATAATTAGAATGAGAATGAATAAAAAATAATTATAGTGATTAGTAAGAATATGTGAATGAAACTTATATATTTATTTTCCTCCTATATAAGTAATCATTACTTTATTTTAATTAATTTTTTCTCTCCTACAATCATTTCACCTCAATAATTCCTTTCAACAAGCTTCTTTTGTCTCATTTTTTTTTTAAATTTAAGCACAATACCAATGATGCAACCATCATAAAGACATTCCTCCATTCAATTAATAAATTCGAGAGCATAGAGAAAAATATAATTTCATTCTTATTCTCATTAAATAACCTGTAACAATTAGTGTGCCAAAATAACCTCGTTACTAGAGGTTCCCCACCCGCACCACCCCAAAGAACTCTAATGGAGAAGGTTGGGAACCGCTAGACTAATCTCTCGTAATTGTTTATAAAGTGACATTCTAATTTTATTTCATTTTTGCTTTTATGTCATTTTAATTTGTACATGAGTATAAGTTCGGTTAAATAATGTTGAAGCGAGTTGTATTCGGCTATTTGCAAGTAGAGATGGACTTAAGACATACCATTATCTGCCGCAAAGGGATCCAATTGAATTTGCCATATGAGCTGACTAATTTCTTTTCCCCTTTGATAATATATATAAATTATTTATATAAATATGCTCTTAAAAAAATAAAAATAAGTTGTTTATATATAATTAAATAATAGCTAGTGGGTTCCCTACTTATGTGGTTTTACATGATAAGTGGTAAGCATATAAGTTTGTGTTCACCTGTTGTCTGTGATTGTACAATTTAAATGGTATTAAACATTTTTATTATATAGTATTACTATCAAATTAATAAATTTTTGATAAAATAATTCATGCTATTAAAAGATACAAATAAAATTTATTGTGAATCTAATTCACCATATACCTTATCCAAATATAATCGTTCTTGTGTTGACAAAGTATATGTTCATAATTTTTTACGACAAATTTTAGTGTGAAACAGTTTCATAGTATGAAATTAATACTATTAAAATCATTCATTGTTATCATAACATTCATTTAGTGTTACCATTATATTTATAAACTAACCTCACAATATAAAATATTTATGGTATCAGTGAATAGTTCTAATAGTATTAATTTCATACTAAAAAACTATTTGATAGGAGAGTGTCTCATTTTTTCACATAAGCCAACCATGAAATCTAACCTCTTTATATTTTACAAAATGTCAACATATGTGATGTGTACATTCACTCTGATGTATACCCATTTAGGGCATTAACGAAGAGACGTGTGTATTGCAAATAAAATTGGCATATGCCCTTTATATTACTATCTAGCCCTTTCGCGTACATGTGCTTGTTATTTTAAATATAAAATAAAATTTTGTTTGAAATAGATAAACTTAATTTTGGTCATTAGAGTGTAAATGGCCAACTCAGGATAATGCATATATACATATATATATATATATTGCATTGAGATGTTTGGAATGATTCACCAATGGAATTGAGGCTAAACCTAATTGGATTTTTTTGTTTCAAATCAATTCGGCAAAAGTAAAAAGCAAAAATCAACTCGTGACATGGTCTCAAGATCGAATCATTATTATACCCAAACATTAGTCGAGATCGATGTGACATTCCTGAATTGATCGGGTAGACGATCACTTGAACCATATTAGAGATGAAAAATACACAAAATATCAAGTTCTAAACAAATTGGTGATTATACGTACGAACTTGAAGTACTAGGTGAGTTTTATAAAATGATAAGAAATAGTATGTATAGAAAAAGAAAGGATGTGGAATCAGTACGCCTCTCCAGTAAATTCAGATATGATAAATTTCTTAATTTTTTTAAATCAAAATTGTCTTGATGTAATTCAAAACACACATTATAATTTCGATTCTCATACCTCACTCCAAAAACCTTACAACTAAGCACACTAAAATATTGCTAAAGATGAGTAATTTTCTTGTGAATTAGACTTACACAAATTCTCTTATTTAAACTTTTAAAGTATATTGCTTAGTATACGAAATAATACTGTCAACATATGAAGTTTCAATTTTTTTTATTTTATTTATTATCACTGTATATATTATATCGTACATTAAACAGTATTACCTAATTCATAGATTTTTTTTTGTCAATTTATACATGTATATGAACGTTTTTTTTTCATCTCTAAGGGGGTGTTTGGTAAAATTGTAAGGAATGGAATGAGTATGGAATCAAAGTCATTCCACTCAAATAGGTGAACTATGAATGATTCCTTTGTTTTTTGGAATCAAAGTCATAGTAGAGTCATTCCAAACACATACTATGACTTTAATTTCCATTACTTACCTCCTAAAGTAGTCAACCAAGCACCCCTAATTTAGCAAATGAATTATCATGTCCAGTATATAATTGGAGACAAGGTCAAGTCTTTCAAACTTAAAAACTTTAGCCTCACCTATTTAAAACTTTTTGCCACACCTATTAATTTGTTAACTTTATATAATTTGTTATAGAGTAAATAGAATTCCTTAAAACTTTTCGCCACACCTATTTATAGAAGATTGATCGGTTGGATCAAACTAGATCCAAATAGGTACCACCATGAGCCCCTATCAAATAGCTAGTCTCATCACAAGACGTACGTAGTCTAGCTAGCTAGTTACATATTCCTCTATTAAAAAGGTTAATTTCATCTTTTATTCGTATGATATTAATACACACGTATATTGTTGATATCATTTAAGTATTATTAATATATATATATATATATATATATATATATATATAGATAGATATATTCATTTTGGCAAAAGTAAGTCATTAATTGGCAAATGTAAACTCGTAAGTTTTGTATTTTCGCATTTAACTTAGGTATGTAAATAATTCATTTTAACTCATTTAGGCTCGTCAGCATAAAAATAATGATCTACATTTGTCAATATATATATATATATATATAATGTATTATGTTTACCAAAATAAAAATTTATTGTTCTTAAATTGTTATTTTTTAGGCTAAAAAAATATTTTTTTCCCCCTTAAAACTTACGACATTGATCGATCGAGTATGAACCCTTGATCTCTCTATTTAACTCTAACCTAAGGCGTCGGCAGAATTAGTCCACAATGCCTCTACAGACACAGTGGAGACCATATATATTTTTTCAATCTTATAAATTAATTTTACCGTGTAACTTATAATTAATCTAAAAAAATAATTAAAATTCTTTAAAAATATAAACAATGTGCAAATAAATTCCACACTGAAATTGATTCCCTTTATTTTGCCTATTGTCAACCATACAATAGTAAGTACTTAATTTGTGCTGAGTCGGTACTAATTTCTGACACCATTTAATTATCCCCAAAAAAACGCCTATGTTCATTGTTACATTAATAGTTGCATGCAGATAAAAGGAAAGGGTAGAGAAGACAAATGGGTTTTGCCCACGCAATTTTGGCAAAAATAGCCATCAAATCCACGTATATCTTCCCACAACCAAGTTCTTTAGCTTTAGTTTTAGGGGCCACAGAATATTATTAGGTTTTTTCGAAGCCCCTTTAGCTGATCATTTTTTCAAACATGATTAATTAATCTTAATGGGCCTTCTAATCAAGAATAAAAGCTCTGTAATAATTAAAAAGAGATTATAATCTCTTTAATTTCATCGTATGCGCTAAGTAGTTGCTAGGAAGTTGCGCCATCAATTCGCAACCACCAATTCCACAAGGTTCATATCAAACAGTGTATAGCACTACTGTAAAAAGTTATTCTAATTCTATTTTAATTGATACTATGTTTTCTATAATGATATCCAAATTGTATAGAAAAAGTCATGTATGTATCACATATTCATCGTGCAATTCAATGAATTTTTTTTAACAATATCAGCTATATTTACTGAAAATTACAGTTGTTTTCATTTAAAAGTAAAACACTAGCGTCAGTGTAAGCAAATGTAATTTTCAATGAAAATAGTTTATATTGTTCAAAATACATTTGATTGTATGGTGTACATGATGCACAAAATAACTACTCGATCAATTGTATATGTTTGGCACATATTGAAGGGGAAAAAATACATACTAAAATTTAAACGATATCAATTACATAGTTCATGTTGAGTAAATTCAAGTGGATCATCTATTACAATGCAGTGCATTGCACGAATTGATGAAATGCAACTCCAGTTTTGTAACAAAAGATACGGCTCCAATGATTTTGTTGAATAATTAAATATGTTTAATGTCCTGTTTTGTTTTTTGATACAATGTCCTGTTTTGTTTCAATAATGTATGATCGGTACACACTAATGATATTACCAGGCCAATTCATGTAATGGCGAAATGGAAAATGCATAGCCTTATAAAATCGTGATTAACTAACTTCATTTTGACAATCGATTAGTCCACTCCAAATATTATGTTGAATTTTACCATATCACTATATATGCAATATGTACGTTTAAGAAGATTTATGTCATCAAAATATATACATATACATAAATATACATTGGTTAAAATGTGTTACGACGTACAACATGAAATTCAAAAGTTTAGTTACTTGACGATTTGAGACCTTGATCATATATATTACAATTGTTACAACCGTCGTATACCACGTGTATTAGATGATATTATAACTATACAATTAATTTTTAATTTCATCTTAATTACATTTAAGAATAACCACCATATACCATGTGTATTAAATGATAGAATTGGTCTCTTGTGAAATATTACATGCAATTCTCAACCTAATAAGGTAACTTCAAATCTCACGGGTCAAAAATTTGGATTTTCAGGTCAAATTATTAAAGCATGTGAATCATTAGGTAACAACCATGTGTTACTACAATAACAACCATGTTTTCCACATAACAGAATCATACAGAACCAGAAATAGAGTCATGAACAACCATGTTTTACTATATGGACAAATTATGTGTTATTTTAAAATTATTCATATAATATTAACACCTATATTTGAAACATTAGGTAACACGTTAAGATTCTTAAGGCAACAAGGGTTGTTCTCATATGATAATATGATATGTCCAAAGTATTATATATGGATGCAAAAAACATTACATATTACTAAAAATGTGTAATGTTCATAAAAAGTGTTAATGTATGAACAAATTATCAACACAAAACTCAAAGAAAATACCCAAATTTAAAAAGATGAAGAACATCAGTAGAAAGTGCAGGGGAAAACCAGATTGGAAGAACACAATAATTAAAAAAAATTAGCAATGAAAAATTATTATTTCAAAGTGCAGTGAAGAAAATGGAGACATCATGTTAAAAAAAAAAAACATGGGAAATAAAGAAAAAATTAATCAGAGAAAAAAGACAAAATGAATCCACATGAAGAAGAAAAAATGTAGAATGAGTTTTTATCGCAAGTACGGGTCGATCTTATGTCCATAAAATATTGCGCACGAGTCTTTGTATAAATGATATAATAATTAAGTAACCGAATGTGCGGTTAAAAGTAATAAAGCACACCATAAAAAAAGAAAAAAAGAGAGGAGGAGAAAAGAAAAGAACATAATTTAAGAAAGAAAAAAGGAGAAAGAAATCTCTATGTTTTTATACATTAAAAAAAAAAAAAAGGCATGACGGAGAAAATGTGAGTTAGTAATATTTTTCTTTTTTTTTTTAAAAAAAAAAAAGCATGTTTGGTTAATTTGTAACATTCAAGATTTCAAAGATAATGGTGATTGAAGTGAGGAATTTGATAATTTTTCACAAAATAAAAGTAAAAAAAATGAGTGAATTTAGAGGTCAAGACAGTAAAATATAAAAAAGACATGGTATATATTTTGGTAGAAGTTTAATTAAAAGAGAATTACTATGGAATATTAAAAGGTTAGCATATATATGTGTATAAATAGAGGGTCCTAGGGTTAGGGTTTGGGGCAGCACCAAAAATGACCTAGCTCCCCATCTCCTAGTCCTTGTCTTAATCCCAACAATTTACATCTCTAATTATTATTCGTAACTCTACTTAACAGCTACCAAAAAATGAAGAAACGTCAGGTTGTCTTGAAAAAAGAGGATCACGCATCCCACAGCTCTGCTAATTCATCCTTCACCCTAAGAACGGTGAGATATGCAGAGTGTCAAAAGAATCACGCCGCCAACGTGGGCGGATACGCTGTGGACGGCTGCAGGGAATTCATGCCCTGTGGCGAAGAAGGCACCAGTGGGGCCCTCACCTGCGCCGCCTGCGGCTGCCACCGCAACTTCCATCGGAGGGAGGTGGAGGGGGAGGAGGCCTGCGATTGCCACGACCAATATGTAGATGATACTATATAGTTACCTTCGAGGTATGTATGTTTGTGTGTGTGTGTGTGTGTGTGTGTGTGTGATCGTAAGTTTGGTGAGTGAGTGAGCGTGTCAGTTAATGCGATGATGGCAAAAATTAGGCCCTTTCCCAATTATTGGTTTTTTTGGTTTCTTTATATATATGTGTGTGTGTGTGTGTGTAAGAAAATGAGATCGAATTTCTCTGGTTTCATCATGTGAGGAGCTAGCTGTAAATTTATGTTTTTTTATGATCAGTAAATTATGCTTTCTTGCTGGTCTCTGCATGGAAAACCCACTGCTGTTATTTCTTTCTCCTTTCTTTGGATTTTTAAGAAATTTGCGTTGCTTTTTCTTTGCAACGATATATGCAATTTTTAATCTTTATTTGCATACTGGAAAGGGATTGATGGATTTATATTTATGTTTTTGGTATTTATGTTTTTGTTATTTATGCTTAAAAGACAGGTGAGAGACCTTATGAAATATTTGTATGGTTTACACAGCGTTTTACTCTCTGTTAATACTTAGAACAGAATGCGTTAAGATAGAGCTACTTTTACCTCAAATCGTGAATTTCGACATGTTTAATAGATCAAAATATATACAATATACATACAGCTGTGCTGACTTTTGAATAAAAGAAAAAAGAGAGAGAAGGAGAATCTTCTAGAAAAAAAAAAAATTGTTTGGCCAACATAGTACTAATATATATTCGATCGATCATTCTTTGTATGGTGTGATTTAACCTTTGCAGAGTATAGGTTATTATGTTTTTCAGGAGCAAAAATTGATGCATGCTAAAAAAATCAGCCAAAAATTAACGTTAAAGTTATGAAACATATATAGATTAAATCCTAGCAATTTAGCTTTAATTTGCTAGTAAAAGCAGTTTTTAGCTTGTTCTGGGCCTAACAAAGAACCAAGGGAACATAACTAAAGCAAAGTCATCAATTAACTGATGATGTTTTTAACCTTCATTTACTATTTTCCTCTTCAATTTTCACATGCCGGTATTAAAATAGTTGGTATTTTTCATGTTCGATTTCGCTCAATTGTACAATTATTATTTTATGCTGTTATGGTAGTACTAAATTACCAGACACGTGTGGGTAAATTTGAAGAATAAAAATAAATGGAATAAGCGGAGGAACATTAAGGTGACAAAGAGATCATATTTGTGGTAATCAAGAAAGAGGAAGGCAACTGCACTTAAAATTGTGCTCCTCCAAAACCATGCTCCATTTACTCATGTGTCATGAGATTTATATAGTTAGGTAATGAGTATGGAAGGGAGCAAACCTTTAGGTATGTGTTAATTTTTTTAGGTATATGTCAAATCTATAACGTCACTAATTTCATTGTTTTTAGTATAAAAAAGACCACTTCTCCATTGCAAAAAAAAAAAAAATTTTTTTTTTTTAAGTGTACTGAAAAAAGAGAGGCCCCAACATACCAATTTTTAAGCACGCATGTATGAAGGGATAAATAAGTTGAAATCGAGTTGAGTGGTTTGCATCAGATTTAAATTCATTGAGCTCAATTTTTTTACGTTAATATTTTTAATTTTATTTGTAATTATACTTACACATTTGCGTACAGGTGCTCAAGGTTCTTCCATTTTTCTTAATTAGGGATTTTTCTCTAAGAAGGATTTTACTCTAACAAGATTTTTAATGGGGGTTTCGGTCTTTGTATCGTTCTATGATCTTATGGCTTATAGGATTTTCTTTTATTTATATAGCAACTAATTAGATAGTTGCTCAGCGGTAGGTGCATCTCTAAACTAATCGATTGATGTCTTGTTTCAGTGGTATGGTTAAGGAGTTTTACAAAATGAAAATTCTTCAAAGATAATAACCAAATACACATCGCTGACATATATAGTATGTTTCTCTTACTGAATATATTTCCAAGAAAAGGAAAAAATAGAGTTCACTGAATTCTAATCTTGCTATATCTTAGACCTTGAAGGAGATGCACACATTTTTTACGACAAAACGTCAAAAAACAATTAAAACGAATATTTCGCAACTAATTCCCTGACAAAAAAATATATATATTTCAGAGCTAATTATATTAATTTATTATAATGTGAACACAATTTATTCACCTTATCAAACTAATATCATTACATTAATTCAATAATAATATATTATTAATTAAGTAATATCATGAATTTATAAACTAATATTAAGATATAAAATGTTATGGTATTACTTTATAAAAGTAATAGTATTATTGAATTAATATAATGATATTTATTTCATACAACAAACAAATTTTACGGAAGAGTGACACTCTAATGTGAAATATATAAGGGATATATATATTGCAGTTTCAGTTTGTGAATAACATCGTAAATAAAATATTAGACCTGAAAATTGTGTACGGTTTTTTTTTTCTCGGAGATGGTTATTCTATTAGAATGTGAAATGGTGAAGCGTGAAGATGAATTAAATTTCAGCCCCCAGGGGCATAGACGGATGGTAAGTGAATAAGGTGGCTGTAACACATACACTCTGACATTCCAGATTCGATTTCGTGTGGTGGCAATTCTTTGTCGAAATATTGCAGGGGTTGTTGTTGGATTCGTGTCTCTCGAAAGTCTTCTCCCTTGCATGGTTGTCACTCGTGCACATCACTATATTTACAACTCACCTGACTCAGGGGCATGTGGTACAGGTAGAGGGGGTTTGCGCGTTCGGTTATTTTCTCCTTAAAAAAAAAATTAAATTTCGGTATTTTAATTGCTCAAACTCGTTTCATAATTACATCAACATTTTACCCTGGTGCAGCCAAAGTATTATATATATGTGGGTATTAAAGTTAAAAATACTAATATTCACATCTACCTTATACCTTTATCTAGCTAGTTATAATTGTGCAACACAATTGAACGCGAAAAGAAAAGTAAAATCTTAAAGTTGTAACTGGTGATGGAGCAATTAGCAAAAGTTAAATATCACGAATTTATTTAATTTTAATGTTAACGTTTAAATAAAAACGAATCTATCAGTTTGTAGTATGTGAATTATTACACGAAATCAAAGTTTAGCAATTGCACACTTCTTATTACCTTATCTTGTCATAAAGAAAAGAAAAGAAAAGTAATGGGGAATAGAGAATGTGTTTGGGCCTATTTAAACACACGTTAGAATAAATGTTTGGGCCCAGGTTATATACACACACTTTTTTTATTGAGAACACACACCTGAGATAAATTTAAAAGTTAAATATATGTGTAATGACAAAAATATCCTTATCACTTTATTTGTATTATATTTATGTGTTATTTGTTGTATTATTTTTGTTGTTGAGTTGTTTTCGATGCTTATGAACGTAAATACGACGATAAATATTTTTTTTGGTGTTTGAGTTTTATAAATTTTTTGAGTTTAATTTTATGAAAATGTGGCCAATTTTTAATTTTTTTTTCGAAAAATAGCCTAATTTTCGAAAATAATTTCCGAAAAAAATGACATATTTTCGTAAAAATTATTTGAACGGTTTACAATTTTTCAGAAATTGAATAATAAAGGGTACTTTAGGGAGTTAGTGTGGGTGTTTTCATCACGTGGGTGTTCTCAATAAAAAAGTGAGTGCATATAACCTGGGCCATTAAAAATATATATTCGGCCCATGGGCCTGGCCTTACTTTTATCCGCGGAATCCAAATGTTTGTCTATTAAATAGCCCATTTTCGCAGCTAGGGCCCAATGTTTTAACATTATCAATCAGGCAGTCCAACCATATGGCCCTTATATCAAGTGATGTTGCAAGCTATAGAGGAGGGATTCTATTGAAAAATACATCGGAATTTTATTTTGAAAGTATGCGTTTTGACAGAGTGATTCAAAAATATGTAGAGAGTAAAAATACATCGGATATTCTATTATGACTTTTCTTTGACAGATACGAGCTCAGTTTTTTCAAAACCAAAAAAAAAAAAAATTACATTTACGAGTGTCCATCAAAGAGTATAATAAAGTTTTATTACATTAACTTATTTTACAAGATAAGTTGTACTTCATTAAAATTAATATTGAATTAAACCAAGTTAACAAATATTAGGCTTAACAGTAAAAAAAATATTATATAGGTAAATTGTTTGAATTGATCGAAATTCATTCGAGATCAACTCGGTGAACTAATCAAACAAATTCAACTCGTTAACACTTTAAACATGTATACATGTATTTGATATGATCCTATTCCTTTTCAAATCTAATTCAAAATAAAATAGAACTAATAACAAAGCACATTTTCATCTCATATATGTAAGATGAAATAGAAGAATACAGTTCAAATAAACAAAAATGGTCATTCTAAATCATGCTATAGTGTAAAAAATATAAATTCTTTGAATATAAAGCATGTTATGTATAACATACATATATATTGGTGTCTTCAAATTGTATACGAAATATTCTGAATTAATTTTTTGAAGATAAATTAATCAATATTTGAAGTTGCAACATTAATTTCCGGAGAGTGATCAATTAATGGGGTTGCAGAGATCATGTGTTGAGAGAGAGAGAGAGAGAGAGAGAGAGAGGGGCTGACAATTATTAATTATAAGTAGATAGAACCATATCACAAATTTTTAATCCTTGTGTTTTCTAGTACTGTGGTCCTACCCCCAAGTCATACCTTTTTTATTATTAGGGACATTTATGACAATATTACCAAATTTCCTTACATTTTATACTTTCTTTTTCATTTAATGAATTTGTTCTGTTATTTACCTCAGTCAGAGGAAGAAGTAAAATTTATTTTCAGAATATTTATCCATTTGGTTAATTATTAATTCGGACTTTAAAAAATTATCATTTGAAACCCACAAATCCTGTAATCTAATAATTCATAGTCTTATTATTTAATTCTCATAATGTATTTAATTAAAAGGATCTTTAACTTAGTTTTAATTTTATTGATATTTAATTGATATATTTTACCAGTGAAACTCCAATTAATAATATATATTTTTCAATTCCGATTAATAGTCATCGAATTAACGGTCTCCCAAACATATAAAATTCTGTGACTAGTATTGTTTTCTCAGTGCAGTCTCCTCACATTAAAAAGTATAATAACTCAATATTGACGAATTTGTACGTTTAGTCTTATCAGATGAGCACCAATGAAATCCTTTGTGTATGTTGAGCAAAATTAATACTAGTACATATGATATTTATTTTTCCATTTATCAATGCACCCAACATATATATACTCCATCTAATCAATTATATAAGCGGATTAAATTTTGAACCAAAATTTAAAAGGTAAATTACATAAATAAAAAGATTTTATTATAATCATATTTAATAAGTGCTATACTTTTATCATAATTAATATATAGAGTTATATAAATAAATTAACTAAAATATATTATTTTATATGGAAACATATGAGACATTTATAAAATAATATATGTTTATATAATTGGGATGGATGAAGTAACAAATATAAAATCATAAATTCATAATTGTACATGTAATATATATAGAAGAAAATCAAGTACGATATATGTTTTTTTATGGTTTATTATTTTTTGTCATGTCTTTTTGTTTAGTTTTCAAATATTGTGTTTATTTAACTCCCTCAGCCCCACAAAACAGTTAGATTCTCAATTTTATACGCATCAATAAAATATCATTAATTGTATTTGAAATTTAAGGATTTTATCTATATAATTCTTAACATATCCTTATATAACGAATCAAAATATAATAATAAAAAAAACACGAATAATAATGGAAAATTATCCTTCACACATTACAATAATAACTTCATTTAAAATGATAAATATGTTTTTCCCAATATACATTAAATAATGGTATTTTAAATAATTTACACACTTTAAATAAAAAATTGATTTTAAACAAAATTATTTAAAAAAAAAAAAGTATGACTATCTTTGTGTGGGTATATAAATAGGAATTTTAAAAAATTCAAATAGCTATCTAAATATATTTTATATAACTCAAAAAAATATAAAATTTTCATGAGAACACTTCTATACTTAAATTAATAACCATTTTTAAAATAATTACTTAAATATTACAATTTAAATGACAAAAGCATTAATTGAATACGCATGATCAAGTTGTACATTGAGTTCTTTCTCAGCTTCATTGTTAATTAGTTAATTTGCTACGTTTTTGTAATTACATATTTATTAAAATTGCAGTAGTACTTTTTTTAACGGATAAAAATTGTAGGTGACGTGATATTAAATAAATTATTTAAAATTTAAAAATAAATAAACAAATTAAAAAATCATTGATCAACAAAAATAAACAAATAAATATATATCAAATTGAAATTATATTCTCAAATTTTTCATCTCATTAATATTTTGACAAAAGAATTCTTTATTATTTATTAATGATCAATAAAGTTGATAATAAATATTATACATCTTTATTACTAATATATATGATATATAATTTTAAACCTCTAAAATTTAGGATATTTTCGTGACATGAGTCAATAGCCTCGTGGGACTCATTATTGAGCAACTATGTGCAGATGTTCTTGAAAAATTAATTTCTATAAAGGACTAGCTAATTAACTGAAGTTTTGCAGGTCGCTAAGCATAGATAAAATATAAACAATCTTAATTTATTTTATTTTGTATTATATTTCTACTTAATGAATTGAGACCACTTAAAGGGGACATCTTTCATTGCTTTTTGGATGAACTTTTTTCCCATGAAAAGTCCTATCGTGAAATTCAAATTAGCACGATTTATTTCTTATTATATCCAAACACAACCCCATCATTTTCCATTTGTTTCTCAACCAAAACAAATAGTGATCCCCCCAAATCTCACATGCTATTGTAATTAATAATTTCACAAGGATACTCATGTGATGCTGTATGGCAAACAAATAGCTAGAACCAATTCAATTTTGTCACGTGAATGGGCTTTATTATTATCTATCAGGTCTCCATTTTATTTCATTAATACACACATTTATAAATTGTGGATAGTGAATATAGTATATAATTAAAAAATACAAACACACACAAATGTTAAAAAAAATAGTAAAAACGCTAGAGGAAGGGGTCGAACCTTCGACCTTGTGGTTAACAGCCACACGCTCTAACCAACTGAGCTACTCCAGCTATTTATTAATTTCGGTAATATATTTAATTTAATTATAAAAAATATACTTTCTAAAAAATGTGTTCAACTATTACAAGAAAAATCATTCATTATGATTACGATCGCACAATATTTCGCCCATCCTTCTTGTTTTGTTTTCACTGGAAGGTTAATACGTTTTGTTCATATTTCATGCAAATAATGATATTGTTAGAAAGCTTACATCCCCTCATCTTTTTTTTTTCTTAAAAAAAAAAAATTCATTGTTCATGGAGTAATATTTGTTATTAGTAAAAATACAACATTTTAAACGTCATCAATATTCATTTATGCATAGATTTTTCAAAAAAAAAAAAAAAACTGAAGTTTTGAATTATGACTATTTTTATATGAAACAAGAAAACCGTTTTTTTTTTTTTTTTGAAAAAGAAACAAGAAAACTTTTAGAAACTGAATTCCTTGTAGTTTATTGTTTACTCCGTCCGAGTGCAAATTCTCGTTGAGGCTTATTCTCCTTTTCAAAAAGAGTATCCGATTGAAGGTTCAAAGTATCAACTTGAGGAGAATTGAAGTCGCTTACACTTGTGAAAATATTTTGGTTTTAATTCTTTATTAAGTGTTTGTTAAATGTTGTCGTATTAAAAACGCTTATGTATTTTTGTATATATATACATACAGGGTTAATTTATCTATGTATTTCAAATTATAAATTAATAAAAATCCAGAGCAATGGCTCTATGCTCGACTTGCCCCAAATATTGAATGCTTGATTTCTATATTTCTATTAAATCTATCTTAAATGAACTGTGGAATTGATCTAAATTATATACTCCATATTTTATATGTAACTTATTAATTCGGTTGGATTTTTTTTCTTTGTAATTAAGTTCAAAAGTGTGAAGTGTAACATATCTTATGGTGAGGTGGTCTTACAAAAATATTTTTAATTTAGTTTTTTCAAAACATAATTCTTGAATCTTAAGATGTAATTAGAATATCACAAACACTTTTGCATAAATCGTACAAATGTAAAATGGGTGCAAATCAACACACACTAAATCTAATTGTTCTCTTTTATGATGATTGGAAATTGAGTTGTCACTCGATTTTTTTATTATCTATTTTATGTAATTACACGATGCAAATGTCCTAGAAATTATACCCAAGTCCCAACAATATTTATTGACTAACGAACCCATATTTTTTCAATATAAATAATTTTACGAGCCCGTAGTGTTTCAATTGTAATTTCTTTTAGGCAGTATTCGAGACATGGGTATGAATTAATTAATTATTGATTTAATGCAAAGTTGAAAACAATATATAAAGAAAAAGGTTAGAGACAAACACCCACCGAAAAAGACAGGAAAATCCCTCAAGCTGACAAGTCGCGGTCGACCGCCATCCTGTTGAATCTTTAATGAATGGACATTGCTTTAACAAAATTCAAAAGGAAAAATAAATGTTCCAATTTAATTCCGACTAAATTCCATATTAAATTTATTTTACGTACGGTTAAAAGAGCATAAGATTAATTTATTTATTTCTTCTTCTTTTTTGTTAGGCAAGGCAAATAAAACGGAGTTGGTGTTTCTGTAGTAGGGTTAATTACCCGCAGTGCGAAAATGTAATTGGACACAAATTTTAATCCCAATAAGAAATTAAATGAAGACCTGAACAAATTAAAGAAAAACATATTCCTACTAATTGGAAAGGGAGGTTGTAGAATTTAGGAAGACTTTCGATAAAATGTTCTCGCCTAATTAATTAATTTACTATTTTTTTAATAATAAAAAGATACTCCCTCCGTCCCAAAACTATCTTCACACTTTCTATTTTGGTCCGTCCCACAACTATCTTACACCCCAAATTTGAAAATAACACTCGATATCAATACCCTCACAATATCAATTTTATTTCAAAAATGTCACTCTTACTTTATTCTACTTTATTCTTTCTCCTACACTTTATCTCATACAACCACCCAAAATACTCTTATATATTATTCTCTCTCCTACACTAATTTAAGTTTTCTTAATAAACGTGTCTCTACACATATGAAAATAGTTTCGGGACGGAGGGAGTATTTGAAATGGTCTTACAATGAGTCAGTTAATAAACTAATACTCCCCCTGTTCTACATCAGTTTTCACACTTTCCTTTTTGGTTTGTCCCACATTAGTTTTCACATTCCAAAAAAGGAAACCCCTCCTTAAACTCCATCCTCACAATATTCATATATTTACACAAAATGTCATTACTTTTTACACTCAATTCAATCACCTCTCTTACTTTAATAATAAAAATTTACAAAATTACCCTTCAATACTTCACTCATTACACTTTTTCTTAAAAATACATACCCAAATTAGTATGAAATTTAATCTGGAACGGAGGGAGTATATATTAACATCCACTTTTTAGTGTTAAAACAATATATCTTAATTATGGGGATTTAGATTATTTTCGTCCTCTAACTTTTCACCTTTATTGAAATGACCCTCTAATTATCTACTTTATCAATTTAGTCCACCATGTTTACATATTTGGTCAATTTAGTCCTCTAATTATTTACCTTTAATGAAATGGTCCTCTAATTATCTATTTTATCAATTTAGTCCACTATATTTACATCTTTTGTCAATTTAGTCCATTATGTTTACATATTTTGCCAATTTAGTCCAAATTAGTTATTTTATATTATTTTATATGGTGGGCTAATTTGGACAAAATTGGAAAAATATGTAAACATAGTGGACTAAATTGGTAAAGAATGTTAAACATAGTGGACTAAATTGATAAAGTAGATAATTAGAGAACCATTTCAATAAAAGTAAAAAGTTAAAGAACTAAATTGATAAGGTAGATAATTATAGGGTCATTTCAATAAAGGTGAAAAGTTAGAGGACGAAAATAATCTAAATCCCCTTAATTATGCTTCCTTTCACCGCTCATAAAACTATCTCACACAAGAATTATTCATTATTATTTAAAATCACATATTATGAAATTATTAAATGTGCGGAAAAATACAGTAATATTTAGAGAACTATTCAGTACTTGTAAAATCTGATGAATCAAAATTTAAAGATTAAATACTACTATCTCCCTATCATATTAAGTGTATTTTTAGCAACTTAAAAAATTAAGAAATTTAAAATTGAAATATTTTTATCCTCAATTAATTCCAGAAAATAATAGTAAATTGTAGTATATGAAAAGAGTAATAAGATTATGTGTTTTTTTAATGATTCACAAAAAAAGGAAAAGAAAAAAAAATAAAATTTAGATATTTTTTACTTGCTATTTAATAAAATTGAAATTTATGGTATATAAAAGATTTGAGAGATAATTAATAAATAAAAAGTGTGGGTATAATAGGAAGAAGTAATGACAAATAATTATAAACAAAATTTATAGTCTAAAAAAGACATTTAATCGGAAATTGTAGTAGTACTAAAATAGAAATATATATACTTTCTGTGCTAAGTATGTAATTTGTATACAATTAAATATTAAAAATTGCTAACTAAAGTACTAGCTAACTCAAATTATAAACGTGTAATTTTCATGGAGAATGGTTGTTCTAGCTGGACGTTAAGTTTCATTGTGAATTATATAGTATATATTTATTAGTGTTAGTTTTATTATACAATTCATTTATACTATCATTTTAAAATAAAAATTAATTTTTTTTTAACAAAATAATTAATATATTTTAATGAAATAATACTTGGAGTGTTATTTAAAAGTACATATAAAATATAAACCAATTACAATATAAGTTTACATAAAATTTTATCTATATGGAATATTTGTTCCAATTTGTATATGTATATATGTTATCTTTTATTTTAATTCCCTATTAAAAGAAAATAAAAGAATTTTTTAAGGAGTGAAAGTTAGCACTGCTCGTCTTCATCCCCGGCCTAACTTCAGAAAGATGGCTCTTTATGCCTTCCAAAAGTGATTGAAACAAGTAGATTCCCTTCTCCCCCGCCATAAAGTTTAAATTTAATACTGCAATAATACAATATTAAATTCTAACTGAGATTTAGTCAACAAAATTTAATTTCAGTGAAGGTGGATTCCTAAATATTCACTTGAAATTGTTTTAATTGTGACCGCATTTAAAATATCTGGTCGAGAATTAATGTAAAAGATAAAAAAGTTCAATGATTAATGGAATGAATTAAGTTTGAGTATTTCAATTTATATATAAAAATTTTGGAGAAAAAAAAGTAAATTTGAGTCCGCATCTTAATTTTTTGGAGGACGAACTTAGAGGGAATTTTAAATCAATTTATCCAAATTAAGACTAGATGAATTAAATTGTAGTATATAAATCTATCATTTCCAACTAAAAAATTACAGATAAATGTAGCATCGCAATGGTGCGGAGAGTGAAAGGAGTAAAACTGTAAAAAAAAAAAAAAGGAAAAAGAAAAGGAAAAAAACCAAGTAATGAAGAACATTAATGAATGACTAACATGTTGTTAAATTGATTGTAATAATTAAGGGACCACTTGAGAAAAGGAAAATGCAGAAAAAAATTAAAAGTGCAGAATCCTTTATGCTCATAACGATGAGGTGGTCCTTATTCAGAATGAGGATTTTGATCTTCAATTATAGATGCTGTGTCATTACTACATTTTTAGATGCGTATTTGACCTAATTAAGGAATAAGTCCAACTATAACTGGTTCTGTTAGATTTCGTATAATTTTTTCTCAAAATATCATGTTTGATATCTGCCTAAATATCCCACTTGAAGCAATAATTCATGAAACCAAATTTACGGAATCCCTTACTCTTACTCCTTTTTATTTATTTACATTTTTGTCATTCCATTTCTCATAAAATTTGTCGCCCAGAAAATGAATCATGTTTCTTTTCTTTACCCTTTTTTTCGAAAAGAAAACTTGTATTCAGACAATTTTAATTTGTATATCTAATTCCACAAATTATATATAAATTAATGAGTAATACTTGTGTGAACCAATTGTATCGTACTATTAATTTTTTAGTAATATCATTTAATAAATAAGTAATACTATTCAAAAAAAAAAAAGAGAAATATGTGGTGTAAATTTGTAATTAATATGTTCCAGTTATAGGTTGAATTGTAAATGTGGAATTAAGCTATAAAATTTCGTCCATGACCTACTCCATATATATTTGAAGCTTTATTTTTGTCCACGCTTTGTGGCCCCTCAAATCGAATTTAATTTACTCGGCCTTAAATATCTTTTTCAAGTTTCCAAACAGCCCCACAATCCAACTATTTAACTCTGTCTCTCTTCCTCTCCTGAAAAGCTACCCCAGGCCACACCGTAATGCTTTCCAATTAAACTCTCCAAAGTCCAAACATATAATTCACCCCTCAAGTACAATAAATATATTTATATTCCATTTTCTATTTCATTTTAAAGCTAGTCTCTATTTTTCAGATTAAATTTCAACGTAACACTCAATATTCATCGGAATTTCAAATATATATAGTTGTAATAATCAATAAAACAATTGAATATATATTTTTCAACATGAAATCAAATAAATAAAAGTAAACGAAATATAACCTTGTAATGTTCATTTATTTATTTTTAACATCCATTACTCCTTTTCTTTTTAGTAATGAAAATAAATGAATATTAATCGGTGAACATAATTACACCAAACGGTAGCATAATAATTTTAGCTAAATCTGGATGGTCAGAAGAAACAATGATACGTATTATGACTGGAAAGAAAAAAATTAATAAATTGCAATATTGATGATAAAATCAGAGAAAATTCCAGCTATATATGTACCCATTACCCACTCCGAGAAGAGATTAAATGAAAGGACTGACCCATGCTTTTGGTTGTTGAATAAATCTCAACTCTTTCTCTCTCACACAGTCACACACAGTCCAAGAAAACAAGCTTACTGACTTCACCACTCACCCTCTACTAAAACCAACTGTAGAGAGGTGATGGACAAGACATTCCCATCTCGTCACCTTCCAATAATTACACACATACATATAATAATATTTATGCATCATTCACCTCTGCTTGTCTTAAAAGCCAAGTTTTATCTTATTAATCATTCACTAACCTTAATTAGCTAACTTGTCGTACCATAAATTCAGATAACCGGTACCTTTATTTCTAAATTAAGTCAACCAAGCACATATTTTAGCCAACAAATCTTGGTTAATTACTTTCTAAGATAACATCATTTACACACACTCCAAATGTATTTCGTTAATGGATCATGACAAGAGATAACTTAAATTATTTTCTTTTACTGGTTCAAATTAATCTCAATTAATTACATACAAATTTAAACTTGATTAATGAATACTCCAAGAGGTAAATTAATGTCATTAATTAGCATTTGCAAAATAAATAAAGTTACATTAAGATTAAGGAAATATATACTAACTCTCACAACAGCGAATCCCCATGCTTGGATAAAAAGGTTTGAGGATATGGAGGCATAAAGTAAAAGATGCAAGGATAAAAGAGGAAATGACATACACACCATAAACAGAACTCTTAACACTAAATTAACCATTTGGGAATTAATGTTTTATTAATCTTGAAAATTAGAATCATCTTCTGTGATGAGATAAAGCAGAAAGTATCTACAGAAGATGCAATAAATAAAAACAATTAAATGTAACCGCCCCAATCTATGTAAACACCACCACTTTCTGCTGCTTAATTTCGGACAAACCACACCTGTTTATAATATCTCCAATTTCATGCATGGTTAGTGAAGAATGTTGAATTGGATTAGCAAGAAACAAAACCCTAATTACAATATAGGAATTAATTAATTAGGATCTAAAAAGTTGCAAGAAGGAAATGCAGATGATCGAATAAATTAAATGAAAAAACAAAAATTTAATTTCGCAGCTATGAAATTCCTCCATTACGTTTGATCCTCAGAAATCTGATCATGGCTAGTCATATTAATAGCTAAAATTAAACAAGATTAACAAAAGATAAAATCTAAATAAGCAGAAATTAAAGAACTAACGATTGAAGCTGCAGCCTTGCTTCTTCTCCATATGCATTTCCTCTCTCTCTCTCTCCTCTCTCTCTCTCTTTCTATCTAAAACTTACTTATTTAATCCATCATCATCATCTTCAGAAGAAGATCAAGAAGAAGATGATGATCCATTAGTACCATGAGCATGAGCGCTACTGTTATCTTGATGAAGACTCATTACTTGTCCATGAACATGCTCCTTGATGTCGTTGTTTCCGTCGCGGTGGTGCGGGTGGTGGAAGGCGGCGGCGCGGACATCGTCGTAATTTATGCCATTGCCGTTAGTGGTGGCCGGTGGAGTAGAGATTTCAGTGCTATTGTTAGATAGAAGGGGAGGAGTAATATCCTTTTTACCGAAAGTATTTTTGTTGTTATGCATCCACACTTTGAAAACCCCCTTGTCGACGCCAATTTCAGTGCAGAAATCGTTGATCAAATCTTCATCCCTCTTCTGCATTTTCCACCCTAATTTCTCCGCAAATTCCAGCATTTTATCTTTCTGAAATTGAGTGAATTTTGTGCGGAACCGTTTCCTGCTGCTGGAATTTAAGATTGGAGTGGAAGTGGCGTTAATGGCGGTGGAAATAGGGGTGTTGTTGTCAGTAGGTGGGCCCGACAGGCCGTGGCTGAGGGCCAGCAGCATGTGCGGCGCCGACGGGTAATATGAGGAGGAGATCGGCGGAGGTGAAAGCGAATTATTCGGGCTGCTGCCGCTGTTGCCACGTGGAGGTGGTGGAGGAGGGTGGTGGCGGTGGTGCGGCTGGTACTCTAGAGCAGGGGCAGCGTTCGGTGGCGGGAGCTGCGGTAGCTCCTCCGGCTCACGACGGTGGAAGTTGCGGTGGCATCCGCAAGCGGCGCATTTTAGCGATGTCGGCTCGGCGGGGTTAGAAGCTGGCGAAGGCATGAATTCGCCACATCCGTCGAGGGCGTGACCCCCGAGGGTGGCGGCGTGATTTTTGAGGCATTCTTTGTAGGTGACCACCACAGGGTGGTGGCTGTGGTGGTGGAGATGCAGCGGCGCGTGGCGCTTCAGCACGCCGTTGCTGATAGTAGATGCTTTCGTGGGTTGGATCCGGGTCGGAGTCTCGGTTTCAGCTTCCGGTGTTTTCACTGTCGAATTGCCCAAGTCCATGGCAGCTGAAACAACATCTAAGAATCAGAATTCGATCGCGTTTCTTTCTGATACCTCACTTTATTAGGGATGAAATTAGGGTTTTGAGGGACACAGGAGAGTTTTTAGCCATGTAGAGCGAAGTGGAGAAGAGAGGAGAATGGTTTAGCTGGGTGAAGAAGAAGATGATGATGAGACTGTAGATAATAAAAATCTTGGTTTTGTGGTTGTCCTTCTTAACCTCTTGCCTTTTTTAACCTCACTTGTAGTTGTAATCTCTGCTTAACTTGCTTGCTGTAAATTTATAAGTAACCTTACCCTCCCTCCATCTAAATTTTTTATCATAAAATCAATTTAATTATATTGTTCTGTTGTTTTCTGCGTATTATATTATGATAAAATAAAATGGTTTAAACACTACATATTACAAAATAAATATTTTTTCATAAAAATAAAATATCATTTTTAGAATACGTAAATCAGAGAGAGACATAATATATATAGTGTTTCTGGACTTGCAAATTTCTATAATTTTCTCTTTCAAATGTAAATCATTTTATGTAATATAATAAAATAAAATTTCTGAGAGAATCATTTTTCAAGATTGCATTGTGAAAACTTGCTCTCGAATAATAAACTGGGAACCAAATAAAAAATAAAAATTACATAAAACAAATCAAATACAAATGTTCACCAACTTAAATACCTGCATCGAAAATTAATTTAATGAACATGAAATGTACACCATAGAAAAAAAAACAGATATTAATGTCCTAATTAGGATTTGTACATCAGTAGAAAACAAAAGACACACCAATACAATTTTTAAATTAAATGGTAGTACTAAACTACTACATACATAAACCTGAAAAAAAATAAAAAAGCAACAGAGTAAAGTACAAGGTTGCGTGAGAGTTGCACAATTTTTTTACCCTGATTGACGTAAAATAAAACAAGGCAGGTTCTGCAGCTCTGCTGCAATTACTGAATTCACCTTAAATTGTCAAAGTTGTCTGAAACGCACACCCCCCTCTCCACCCACCCCTTTAACCTTACTTTTTAACACACCCCATCATCTTTCAACGTCAAAACCCCAAATTGCCCATACCCTCTTACTCAATACAATTTTTCTTTCTTACCTTATTTCTGAATTTACATTCTTAACATTGCTTTCGAATATTTTCAGATATGAGGATGGGAAATTCCAAAATTATTTTCGAATTTTTTGACTATCCTCAATTATGTTACTTCAATTTGAGTCCAAACTTTTATGTATATGGCATCAATTTCACTATTTCATGAGTCGTGTCAGATGGTTGTGTCGTAAATTAAAGTCTTTCTTTTGTGTCATTTTCAATTTTTATTTATATCATTTTATTATCTTCACTTGATTATATTTGTAGGAGATAAATGTACTTATTTTTTTTAATTCAAATGTGGATGACAATTCAAACCACATAACGCAATACTCAACCCAACATATTTTTGAATATTCAGCTAAAATTTGTACGACTAGCGTAATAATATGCTGAAATTTAAATTTCATGGTGAAATAGATTTAAGAAATATTGTTATGCTATTCGTATAAAATATAGAAATTTAATTAAAAAAAACTATATTCACAATTTAAAAAAAAATTAATATAATTATTTAATTAATACCAAAAATACTTAAAAAATTATTTCGGTAATTTCTGAAATTGAAAGAGGCAAAAATGTGATATACCGCGCGTTAATGAGAACCATCGGTCAGGCGATGGGTACATCCCCAAATTTAAAAGCACTTTTGTCGGATTCCATAGAATTTTGAGAAGTTGATCGTTTTGTCCGAATAAAATAAACATTATTATCTGTAAGAGCTAATTTTTTAAAGTTGATAAAAAAAGAGATGATCGTAATCCGTTATTTGATCCAAGTTGACGTGTATGAATTAATTATAATCTCCAAATTCCAACCATGGACGTATGATATTTTTGGAGTTTATTGTAAGAGCCACGTGTTTTAATACGATTCTCATGCTTGAACGCGTGTAATTTATAAATATATTCTTAATTTTATTGATACTGTTGATATTCAATAAGAGGAAACGCCATAATTCCTCAGTTGTGTAAATTAATTTGAGTGCATATTTATTGGTGACGCCATATTATGCGAGGGGTTTTTTTAATATGTATAAGAATTTATAAAAATAGGGAGGGCGCCCCATATCTTTAAACAAAATAAGCGGAGCTGGGCGCCCTTTATGAGATGAAAAATTTTTGGCCGATAACACTACAAATTAATTAGAAAAGAAATATTTTTTTAAAAGGACGTCATAGTTTAGGGCGTTTTAGTGTAGGGCGTCTGCTAAATACCGACAATTGTGCTCAAAATATAAAAAAAAAAAAAAATTGAGGCGCCCTCTTACACGTTCTTTTACGTTTTCAAACTAGGAACAATAAATATTATTAGAATGTATTAATTTTTGTTATAAAATATTAGTTTTTAATGATACTATGAAATAAATTATATGGGTATCTCAAAATTATTAAATTAATTATATACTAAACTCATTATAAATATTTTTGAAAAATAATATTAAAATTTTAATAAAATTATAAAATAAAAAATTTGATTACTTTGAAATTTTTGAATAATAATAGTTTTATTGGATGTTTAATTATTTTTTTAGATGATTTACTAATGAAATATTTACTTCTATTTATACTAGATGAATCATTAATGAATGATATAGACTATTTTAATTTAATAGATGAGAATGAATTATAACATTTCACAATTCTCTACACAAATAAAATATTTAATAATCAAAATATTGCAAAATATTATATAATATTTTATATTTATGTGTATTCAGTTTTTTAGTTAAAAATAATTTTAATTAAGACAATTGACATAATTTCAATTTACAATGTCGTAGGAAAATTGAACTAAAAATTAATTCTCAAATCATCAAATCAAGAGATTGGATATAGAGCTTATATATTATGAATGAGAAATAAGAACCTAATAGTACTGCATATTTAATAGAGAAGAGATTGATTGTCAACCCTTTAAAAGTACCGAAATTTTGTAATAATTTGAAAATTGACAAAGGTGAATTTCAAAAGTAAGATTTAAATGATTCAAAAAATTCCTACCAAAAATTAAAAATAATTAAAAATTAAGAATAAACAAAAATTACTATTTTCTATATGTAAAATATTAATTTACATTTAAAAATTAAAAAAAAAAAGTTTTTACCAACATGAAATATTTATTTACAAAAGACACAAATTTTTTACTCAATTTTTTTTTAAATAACATCATTCTATTTGTATTCGACTCCATTAGTCATATTTAACTAAAAAATAAACAAATTATAATATAGTAATTTTTTTTATTAAAAAATTAAAATATATTTGAACTATATGTATTCACCAATCAAATGATTTTTTTCACCAACATAATAAAATTTTTACAACAATAAAAATATGTATTATAAATAAAACACTATAACTAAACTAAAAATTAAAATTTTTGTCACCTAGTAATGTTGTTTCACCCTAGCTCTACTTAGCTTCTGAATTTTTTTTTGCTCTCACTCTTCTCCTTCTTCTCGAGTATATTTTATAAATTATAAATTAGTTCGGCAATGCCCAAGTATATATTACATATTTATACTATATATATGATTTAGACCTAATTCGGTGGTCAAAGGATTCTGACCCTATGCCTGCCCAATTCTCAAGCGCTTCCTCAAAATATATATATTTTTAATAACTCAAAAAACCACTACAACTCTGTAAGTAGTTTTTAAAACCACAATATTTATTTTAAAAAAACTTTATGTGAGAGAAAAAATCATATAAAATTAATAATTATATAAAATATACTCCCTCCATTTTGGGATAATGTGCAAAAAAAATTTCTGTTTGGGTTAATAAAGTTGGAGAGAGAATAAATGGTAAGGTCAATTTGGGTGGTTGAATTACATAAAGTGAAATATAATAACTTTATTATTAAAAACTGATTGACATTTTTTAAAATAAAGAGATGTTATGAGGGTGTTAGTATTTATGTTAAGAGATGTTATGAGGGTGTTAGTATTTATGTTTGGACTTTTGAATAAGAAAAGTGTACAGATTATTACGGGATGGTGGAGTATTTAATTTGACACACTATTTATACTGTGAGATTATAGATTTAAATCACCATTTTATCGATTAAATATATATACAATTTAAATTCATTTCATACATAAGTTTATTTTATGTTATCCGATAAATAATTCTAAGATCTCTCTAATATGTGAATTTATCAGAGGTTTCCTTCTTCCTCTTCTTTTTTTAATGTATCGCATTTCAAATTCTTTGAAAAACGGTTCATCTTATTTAAGAACGGTAAAATTGCACATTATCAAATTAGAACATCAATCATAAAATAAGTAACTTAAGAATGGAAAAAAAATAAAATTGGGATTGATTAATTTCATATACAAATTGATTCCTTCCATGACCTTTTCTAATTTGGATTTGATCCCTTTATAAAATTGCGATATTTATAATTATCTAAATACTCCAACACATACGTTCTCAAATTATGTTGAAGATGGTTTTGAAATATACTAGAGTCCATAACTTGCTTCTCCAACCATTCACAATATTTCGTGTGAAAAATGCATTAGCATATTAATTGATCAATATCTTCCACAGCATAAATCTTTAGCCTCATTCATATGAATTATCCTTTTTGCCAAATTATTTTATTTGGAAATTTGAAATCCTGTTACGAAGAGTTTTGCATAAAATGGAAAAACTTTACTTGCAACTCAATCACACCAAAGTTTGATCAACATTGGGTCAACATCTTCTTCCATAGAAATTGTCTTGCAAAGTGAGTTGTACATCAATTTAATTTATTAGAATTAAAAAAACATTAATTTATTAGAATTGTATTTCCTAATAAATAATTATGAGTTTCTCTTATCCATTTTGTGTCTAGAAAAATAACACCACAAATTGAAAATTTTTATTTTTCCAATAGTATTAAAAATCCTCTCTTAAGTCCCACGCCCAAGAATCATCCCTTTTTCAACCTATCTTCCAACCTTACATCTTTTTTGCAATGATATTTCAAAAAATTGAAGAATTTATCTCTTATTCTTACTCTGAGAGCCATCCAAATTCAAATTATATATCTCTTTTACAAAAAATATTACTCCCACTAAATAAAACATCCTCAAGTCTCGTACCCTTGATCCTACCCACATTCGATCTTCCAAATTACCCATGTAATTTTGTCGTCGTTCACTGTGAAAAATAATTAATGTACCAGTGTGAATTCAATGTAAATATGAAGGTGCAAATCCATTTAAATTTGGAAATTGTGTGGAGATAATTTGGTCCGGAACAAATTATTTAATTGTATTGTATCAAAAAAGTTATGGGGTTGACTGGGTCATCATCCTATGCGTAGGGGTGTACGGCAGTAACCCAGTGCATACTTGATGAGATTTGATGAGATCATCTAACCAATCATGGCGCTGAGGTGCAAAGATTATCTTCGGTAGGTGTGCGTAGATTAGTAATTCTACAACAAGCACAGCGCATCATAACTCGTGATCCCCAAAACTTTTTTTTTTTTTAAGGATAAAATACCAGAGGCGTAAACCCCATCTGTACGAGAGGCCTATTGATCAGACGGATTGTAAATCGAGGGATGTGCACGAGTGGCAGCCATGCAAGGGAGAGGACTTTCGGGAGACACGAATCCAGCAATAACCCTGCAATATTTCAGCAGAGAATTGTCACCACACGCAATCGAACCCGGGATGTCGGAGTGTATGTGCTCCAGTCACCTTACCCACTTATCATTTGTCTATGCCCTGGAGACAAATAGATTTTTTTTTTTGATCGGAAAAGGGTGACTCATGATCCCCAAACTTATTTTAGACTTGATGGTTGGTGAGATAAGTCTAAATCCTCTATAGCAATAATCATTTTTAAAGCAAATTCTCCATTGAATTTAAGGTATAAATGTAAGCAGTAGACTAGTAGTATTAATTTAATTTAAATTAATACTAATTTATTTTATTTCTGTCATAAAGTGATGGAATGGATCTACGACTAAGGAAATTTTGACAAAAGAATTTATAAATAACAAAAAAAAAATCTATATGTAAACAAAAATTTAGGATAGTGATATATCGAATAAGATTATTTTTAGATATTATATACCATACCAACAATAGTGTCAAAAAAATGTTGGAAGAATAATCCATGTAAGAAATTATATAGTACGCTAATTTATATTTCTTATAAATTGAAATATTTTTTAGAATAGTTGTTTAGCTGGAATTTGTGATTTTCCCAATTAAATTTGTTCGTGGTATAGATTAGTTAAAATCATGGATATTGGGTGGATGGGTCACACATAGGAATCTAGAACCATGTCATCTAAATAGTTTATGTAATAATTAAAAAACACCTCTAAAAAATATAGTTGGTATAGTATAATAGTAAATTGTATATTCAGAGTAGTGTGATTTTTTTTTTCTTTTTAAACGAAACCTCATTGTTATTATATTTCTCTAGCTATCAATTGGTTTAGTGGAGTAACATATTTCTATACATTCAATGATCCACATTTTTTTTTTTTTTTGACAGACAATGATCCACATATTGAATATCACCATGTTATGCCTATTACAATTCATAAACAAATAATCCTTCTGTACGGCCTGTATAGTTTCCACGCAGATCAGAAATTATGTTGGAAATGATATGTTCCCGTTGACATGACAACAATATTAAACTGTCAAAAACACAAATACCTGTGTATATAATATTGCTGAAACACATTCATATAAAAAAGGAACAAAACTTTGCATTTTTTTTCGCTCCATGCCAAATGAATTTTTTTTTAAAAAATTGCATTTCTCATTATTTTTTGACACAATATTTAATTATAGAATTGTAGTAAAATTAATATAGTACAAGTAATGTGATGAAAAGAGATAAAAATATTGTGGATAAAAAGGTATAAAAAGTGTTTTAAATAAATTATTTGAGCATACCATATAATTGGGACGGATCAAAATAAAAAAATTAAAAATTTTAAATTTTCACTGAGATAGAGTGAGTAGAAATTTTTTTTGCAATCTCAACTTTCTTTTAGTATAATAGGGGATAGGGGATATGAGAAGAATACAAATAATTAATTAAAACAACAGCAAATTTTGTTATGCATTGAATATATAAAACAGAAATATCAGTATTATTACGCCGAAGTTAGTGCCAAAACTAATATAGTAGTAGGTATTTATTTTTTATCAAAATAATAATAATAATAATAATAATAATAATAATAATAATATAGTAGGAGTACATTATTGAAAAAATTATAAATATGTTAAAAAAAAATTCACAAGAAAAGTGACAGGATTTGAACCTATGGCCGGCCCGCCCTTCACCTGCTGGGTTGGGTGGCCGGGAAATTATAAATATATTCATATTCGAATATTTTTATACGTTTGTTTAATTATTTTTTATTCATTTATATAAATTTTATGAGCCCATTTATCATTAGATTTTTTTTTTTTAACTACATGTAAATGACCCTACACATTATTTGTGTTAAATGTGGACTGATACAATATATGTGTGACATAAGTGCAGGAAAATTTCATTTTTTTTAAAACTTTAAAGAGCTTTGACCAGGTCCAGGTGTGAGGTGTGCACTCTTCAATCACTGTCAGTTTGTGAATGACCCCGTGGTTAATCACCCCAATTATTTACTGTGTGGTTTTTAGTGTCTGTTTATGCCATGTTATGCTCAGTAACAAAAGTTTGTTCCAGTAAAACGACTGCGTTTTGCATAATGGGTAGGAAATAACAATTGAAAAGAAGTTACTGATGGTACAATCACCGCCTTTGGTAGGAAAACTTCTATGTGAGCCAAGTTTTTATGGAGAATTTATTATGAAATTATTTGGAAAATTTTAAAATATCATGTAGTTAATGAAGAGAATATATTACCCCCGATCAAAAAAAAAAAAAAATGAAGAGAATATATTACTAGAAATATTAAGATCAAGGATATTATATTATTGTTTAAAATATCAACAAAAATAATTATTTTACTATTTAAATAATTATATTTATTACAAAAAATAAAATTTTTTAATATTTAAGTTTAAAATATCAAATTTTTTAAAAAACATTTAACCAAATTAACCAATAATATATGGGTTATTATTCGAGGTGAGATAATACAAATTTAGTATGGGTTGGGTGTTATTATTTTGTTTGGTAGGTAACAAAACTAGATACATACAAAATTAATGAATATCTCAAGCTTGTTTGGTAGAGAGTAATAAAATATGATATAAAGTAATACTTTGCTTGGTACACCATATTACAAGACCTTTTACAATAATAACCCTAAATAACACACATAATTGTCCAAATAAATGTCATTGTTCAATCAAGATAAATTAATAGGGGGGGAGGGGTGTCGGATAATTTATGTAAAAAGGAATATAATTTTTTCAGTATTACTTACCGGATTATATAAGATCGATAAGATAAAAATATAAATCCTGTATAATTTATATAAGCTACCAAACTGTACAAGATTTTTAATATACCATATAATATGGGTCTTATATAGTCTAGTAAAAACATATTATTATCAAAAGGAGTACAAGGATACTTCGCCCATTATAAAAAAATAAAAATTAATAGAAGTTTGCATCAACAGATTACACTCAGATTCCACATAAATACCTTGGATTGTTAAATCAATCTTATCATGCATTGGTTCATAGTTTCATATCACATCATTTAAAACCTCTTAATAAGGTATCAGATGGTCTTAAAAAAAGGATAAGTATTATTAAAAGTACGTGAATTACAAGTAAAACTATATGAACTAAACCTCTGTTTGATAGGTTATATATAAGGCCCATATTTGCCCATATTATGGTATATTAAAAATCTTGTATTGCTTGGTAGCATATATAAATTATACAGGATCCATATTTTTATCTTACTGACTCTATATAACCCGGTAAGTAATACTGAGAAAATACTATTCTGTTTTACATAAATTATTCGGCATACCCCCTCTTATTAATTTATCTTGATTGAATAGTGGCATTTATTTGGACAATTATGTGTGTTATTTAGGGGTATTTATTGTAAAAGGTCATGTAATATGGTGTACCAAACGAAATATTAATTTATATCATGTTTTATTACTCCCTACCAAGCAAGTTTGAGATATTTATTAATTTAGTATGTATCTAATTTTATTACCTACCAAACAAAATAATAACACCAAATTCTTACTAAATTTGTACTATTTCACATCGAATAATAATCCCTACCAAACAGAGCCTAACTCTTTTAACCAAAAAAATTAATTAAAATTAAATAGTCGTTTGGAATTGGAAAAAAAATACTCTTTTTATCCCGTATTAAATGTATTATTTGTTATATATAAAAATATTCATCTCATATTAGATGCATTATTTTTTTTTAAACATCAGTAAAACAATTTTAGTCTTTTATCTGTCTCTTTCAAATATCTCAAAATTACACCACATTGACGTTTTTCACGCTAACCCAATTTAGTATTATTATATAAAATTAAAAAAATTACACTACATCCATAAAAAAATAACTTATATTATTAAATAATTCTTACATTAAAATTTGTGACAAACAGTAAATATCACATCAAATACGGAACGGAAGGAGTACGTCAATTTATCAGTCATTGAGTTCGTCTTTCTAGATATGGGATAAATTTAGGAAACAACCCCAACATAGTCCACGAACATCAGATACAAACTCTTTCATCCAATCTAAAAAAATCATACTGTTTGCAATGCCAACAATAAATTCACGTAAACTCTAATTTTTTTCAAAATTTGTCTTAAAGGAAAACAATATCATTATCTCCAAATCACACAATTTTATCCTCCAAACACTTTCATCTGCACCATTGTGATTCATGACAGCTCTTGTGATTCTCTAACTATAAAACTCCCTCCAACGTTCATCATACATCCCTTGTTTTCTCAATGCAAATTTAACGATGAAGAAGGCCTTATAGCCCATTGAGGACCTGATTTTGTTAATATAAAATTTCAAAGCAAAAGCAACTTGTTCACCCCTTCCTCTACCCCTAACCAGGGACAGATCCAGGATTTTGTCCCAACGGGGGCGAATTACTTCATACAGTAGAGAGGAGAATAATTTTAAAATTCAAGGGGGGCGAAATGATAAAATATTACTAATTTAATGTATAAATAAAAAAAAAAATTATACATATAGTGAAAAAAATTAAATCCAAGGGGGCGACCGCCCCCGTGCCCCCCTAAATCCGTCCCTGCCCCTAACTCATTGTGATTGACGCCCGTCACAAAATCGGATACAAACCTAATAATGAAAACACAAATTCTTATATATGCAAGAAGATGGCGTGTGAGATAGAATTTTATATTTACACAAATTTTATGGCAAATCGGTTTAACCATAAAATCGTTATACAATGTTAATTATTATATTAAAAGTATTTAATTAAATTGATAATAAATTCTATTTGAAAATGCAATTGAATTTCACGGTGGAAATAATTTAGTATATCTTGTTTCATTTATTTTATAATTAATTGCTATTTTAATTTCTTTTACTAACAAATATATTTTGACGGTCTTATAAGCTCCCAGCAAAAGATTGACGCACACAAAACTCATTTCTGATTTGGAATCAGTCCCTCTCTCTCTCTCTCAGTTATTTTGTTGAAGCATTGAAGGATATTTATAATGATTAATTAAAAAATGAATGGACACTGTCTTTTTCTTTAAAATATTTGTGGAGTTCCCTTTAATGAACAGGTTGATGCTTACTCTTTTAAATCAAAATTCTTGTTATATTATTAGGTCGCGCCTAATATATACACGTAACAACGTAATATCATTGAATTTCTCTTTATATAAACACCGATTTCTACACATTTTTTAAAAAAGGCACATGGTCGAAAGATTAACATTAAAGGGTAAGGCACGTCGTATAGGGAAAAATCGTAATGACGCTTTCTTGATGTTTTGTCAAAATCGTGTGTGCAAAAAACTAGTTAAAGACATCATATGGCATGGGCCTAATACACGAAATAATAGAAAGTTAGCGTGGTGATTAGGGCCCACCATTATATAACGGATTACCAAACAAAATCAGAAAAGCCCACGACTAAACCCATAACTCCCTAACATGCCTGTCTATTTCCCTCAACTGACAGCGTAATTTTTAAGTTTATTTCCACTCATTACACAACATTCTACTGTTTCTTTTTCAAGCAACTAAATATATACATTAAATTTACTTAAAATAATTTATTTAAGACAAAACATCTGGCATTTATGACATATTATTTATTTGTATATTTTATTAATATCCTTGACGTAATGAAAACAATTTATGCATATTGTTATATATATTCAAGAGCTGCAAATTCTTGTACACATCGTTCTAGCCGTGTTGAATGATATTACTCGTTTTATTTAATAGTATTACTCATTTTACTTATAGTATTATTTGAAAACCAGTTGCACTGTGCATATTAATTGAATGAAATTATTCTCGTTTTATTGAATGATGTTGTTTCAAAACCATTTATATGATGTAACTAATTCACACAAGTGTTACTCATTTGGGGTGATTTAAGTCTTAGATTATTTTGTGAAAGTATTTTAATCTAGCAAATATATTTTTATTGAAATATAAAAGCTGTATATCTTATTTTATTACCAAAAGATGCAAATGTTGGTAGATGTGGAAATCATTTGCCTCACCTAAAGTTATAATTGCTAGTAATATTTATTCCAAAATTATACAGTAGTTGTTAGTAGAGATAGAAATTGGAGTAATTAATTTCCACTGCACCAGTCGACCTGCAATTTTATTCTTTTAATTTTAGTATTCAACAACTCAAGTACATCTGTAAATCAATTTCATAAATATTTCTCTAGAAATTACCTACAAGTAGACCATGCCGTATAATCTATGTGACCGTAATTAATAGTTAAATATTGAATTAATAGACAATAAATTTCCCATTTAAAATGAGAGCATTAATTTGCCAAAATCAATGTGAAAGCAGACATCACCGACTGTTTTTGATCAAATTCATCTTCCCTAATGTAATGCAATAATTAATATTGATGTGAAACTAATATTTGTCATCTAATACACATTATTCTGTAATTGGCCACATTTTCTAGCTTCCGACCGCGTATATACATTTTTCAATGTTATTAGGCCTATAAAATCCAAAGTAAATCTATGATAACGTAATTATTGGTAATTAACAGTACATTATAGAAATAATGTCGGTTATCAACATCATCAAGTGTGGTTGATTAGACATTTTTTGTTTTTAATTATAAACGTATCATTATCTTAATTATTTATAATTGATAATGCATCTAACAAAGCCTTTTTTTCAGTCCACGCATTTAACTGCGCCAACAACTCAGTTGTTGACTTCAGACCTGAATTTTTTAGTGAATCTCCTGTTTAGGCAAGTATTCTCAGATTCCAAATAGAAGTCTTGGGCCATTGTACACGAAACCCTAGGATTTTCTTGCAAGTTACATACTTTATTACACTAAACACTTAAAAAAAAAGTAATGATTGAGACTTTGAAGGATAATTTTGTAAACTTTTATTTATAAAGTAAAAAAAATATATTGATTTATGTGTATGTGAGAGTAAAAAATAATTATATTTGTGTAAATTAGTGAAAATTGTAAAGGTGGAGTTTATAAATGATTTTTCATGTTAAGGGTGTGAAATTTATAATGGAACGAACGAAAAAGAAAAGTGTGAAAATTTTTATGGGACAGAGTGAGTATAAGACAAAAACATTTATATTACAATATTATATATATGAGATGAATTAAATTTTATTACGTTATGTGACTTAGTAAATTTATAGGGTTCAATCCAATTATCTTTTAAACAAGTAATACTATATGATTTAAATATTTAAGTGAAATGTCATTTTATAGGTTTGAGATCGTCTCATATAAGAGTACTACATAATGTAAGTTTATAATACACTAGATTTTAGCACGTGCGTTGCACGTTGTGTTCGTCATACCGATGATAATTAATGCATTTTTATCGAAGTTGCATAAAGGTATTGTTTCACTAAATAGTACTATTAGTTGTTTCACTATAAAGTATTAATTGTTTTACTATAATGTACTACCTCCTTTCAAAATTAGTATTCATAAATTTTTTACATGATTTTTAAGAAATATTGATAGTTTATGTAAAAAGTTATGGATCTTATGCATTTCTTTGTATAAATTTCTTATAAATTTTGGAGCGAGTTGAACACATGATAAAGTAATGGAGGATCATTTTTTTGTATTTCACTTATTATTTTATTATGTGTTTATCAGAGCGAAATTTACAAATAAATTACATCAAATAAATATAGACGATCCGTTTTCAATGTGGGAGGGTATTATGGGGGTATTGTGAGGTCAATTTATGAATAAAGTGATTGGTTATGAATAACGTAAATGATAATTTGAGTACTTATCTAATGACATTGAAATATTTTGGAGCCTCATATCGTTCAATATCCAAAGCTCTTTTCGGCTCGTAGGGACTCAAGTGTCTTTTCACAAAGCTCGATGTCAAGCTTCTTCTGCTCAAAAGCTAATTCCTTATTACTTGTCTTCATTTTGGAATTAGAAATTAGAAACCAAACAAAATGATAATAAAAATTGTATCCACCATGCAATTATTGTGTATTTGTAAAAAAAAAAAAATTGTTTCATTAAATCATATTAATTTTTTAGTATTAATTATTTATCTGCAGGTAATTGACATCAAATACACCGTCTAACTGGATCAAAAAACAAAACAAAACAAAATTATAGAGTTATTCTCTCATGGGCCAACCTTCTCAAAATTCATCAAATCGGATTAATTGGTAAATAAATACTTATATAATTATATTTTATTTAGATTCTCACATAAATATTTGTAAAACTTAAAAGTAAATTCAGCAAAAAAAAAAAAAAATGAAAACGTAGAATCTCAAAATGGAAGGACCTCAAAGGCAGACCATTTTTTTCCTTTTGAAGCAAATGTGTGTGTGTGTGTGCGTGTGTGTATGAGAGCATGAATTGATAATGATAGTGAGAAGAGATTTTACATAAAAGAAATTACAGTGAGAAAGGGAGAGGGAGCTTAGTTTAGCCAATAATTTTACACAAAAGTAGTGAATATAAAAAATAAAAATATGGACAGAGAAGACCAGATAACTAAGGATAGTTTCACTATTCTTTGCAAATAACCACCACAACCACAGGGATGCCTACTTTACTTATTTTTTGGTGCATCTTCTTTCCTACCTTACTTCAGTTCCAACTTTCATCTTCTCGTTGATATAAGCCACAGGCCCACAACATCATATTGCTGCATAGAAAATAAAATATCAGAACCATGAAAATTTTGAATTTTTTTTTTGTAAAAATTGTGTTGTCACATTATTAAAAAAAATCGATAATTCTTTGCAAATGCAACCTAGAAATCCCAAGATTAAATCTCAGGACATATCAATGAAAATCAGGATAATTCAAGATGAATTTTCTTTTCATCAAAAAACTGAAAACAAAGAATTAAAAAAAATGATACACAAGAAAAATAGAATTAAAGATAGAAATACGACCACCCCCTAAATATTAGATCCCTTCTTAAAAAAAAAAAATCAACCAATGAAGCTAATATCAGATCACAATGATACAAAAATTAATTAAAAATAGGAAAACATCAAGAAAAATGAAAGAAAATTACACGAATGTGGTGTCTCTCAGAGCAGGCCAACGACACGCGGACGACGGTCAGCATCGGGCTATGGGACGCGAACAGGAGGCGTAGCAGTTACTACTCTTTTAGGCATTGGTTCAGGGCACGTGGATCCAAATCGGGCGCTTCATCCTAGTCTAATTTACGACAATTCCCAGTAAGACTTCGTAAATTTCACAAGAGGCACCCTTCAACTAAATCGCGGTGACCTTTTCGGGAGATCGTGGGACGGAGACATAGAGGAGTGCGAGACGTCTTAACAAAAGACAACAAGAAAGTGGAGGACAAAAAGATCATAATAAAAAAGAGAGAGGGGTATAATAGTCCAAAAATGATTTACATGCTTAGTCACTTTTATATATATTATAGATTATAGATTAATTATGTTATGTTTATTATCTTGGTGTGCATATTGAAAACTAATGTCAAATGAATTATGTTGAGTAGAGGATTAGAAGTGATTTGGGATGGTTATAGGAAAACTCATTGAAGTATTCGGAATTGATTTAAAATTCATATTGTAGAAAATATTATTGGAACTTGTTTGGATAGAATTGAAATGGGATAAGATACAAATTGGAACCTGAACTAAAGTCTCAGGTACAAATTGGACCATAAACTATTTTTTGGTACAAATTGGACTCTGAACTAATGTCTCAGGTACAAATTGGACCCCAAACTATTTCTTTTTTTAACAAATAAACACTTTAACTTTTAAAATTGAACAAATAAGTTCTTCAACTAATAAAATAAAATATGAAGACTCTTTTATTAAATGAATTGACATAGAATATTATAATATTAGTAGATAAATTGACAAAAAAGTTAAAAACATTATGATAAATTATAAAATATGAGTGAAACATCAACAAACACTTTTTTTTTTTATAATAATGGACTCATATTTTTTTATATACAATATAATGTTAAATTCTCGGAGTATTTTGTTAAATTTAAAACCAACCATAATTTGAAGATTTCAAATATTAGTTTTCATACTAATCTGGGCACGCATTTAAGAAAAAGTGTAATGAGTGGGGTATTGAAGGGTAATTTTATAAATTTTTATTATTAAAGTAAGAGAGGTGATTGAATTGAGTGTAAAAATTAATTGCATTTTGTGTAAATACATGAATATTGTAAGGATGGAGTTTAAGTATGGATTTCTTTTTTTTGAATGTGAAAACTAATGTGGGACAAACCTAAAAAGAAAATGTGAAAACTAATGTGGAACAGAGGGAGTAATATTCTTCTGTTTTTTATTCATTTTATTTACACAAGCGATTTTTTATTGCATATCTATTAATTCTTCGACGACAATGTGTATATACTTAAATAATTTACTTTTTTGCATTTTACAGACTAATAGAAATTATTATATAACCACACAACTAAATATGAATGCAATTGTTTCTATGCGACTAGCATCTTCCAAGTTCCATAAGCTGGACAAACTTATTTGACGAAAATAATCATATGCCGAAGCACGACGAAAACTAATCCCGATATGAGACATGTTATTTCTGTTTTTTTTCTTACTTTTAGTAGACATATGAAAGTATTTTAAAATCAGTTGAGTTGCGATATTTTTTTTTTTTTTTTTTTTTTTAGGATCTTCCGTTTTTTTTGTTTAAATTTTTTTTCTTTAAAAGAGGATTTTACTCCAACAAATTTATTAATGGGAATTTCGATGTGTGATTTTATGAAATTTTAATATTTTTTAAATAAAATAATAAATTAGACATAATTATTATAGCTTAAAAATAATTATATCAATATATATTTTTAACGGTAGTATATTTGCATTTGAAGATGATTTAATAATATTATTTTATAAGTAGTACATAGTTGAGGTTTATAATACTTATATTTTTTTATATTAGTAGGAAGTTTGTTTTTGATTAGGTGTCAATTTATATTGAGTTTTACTTATATGTCAATTTTTTGTGTTTTCACTGCCACATGTTATTTTGTTGTGAGGTGTCGATTATAGTGAGTTTTGCTTATGTGTCAATTTTCTTTAAATTAAAAAAAAAATCCTTTATAAGAGTTTGAACCCATCACCTTTTATATAGTGATTATAATACTTACTAACTAAACTAATTCACGCATATTTATAGATTTTGAAATTTATTTTCTTTAACTCCAGTCTATAAAGTGTACTATTTTACTGAGATAATCCAATATTTTTTAAATATTACTTGTGAGTATTTCGAACAAGTGTATCCAATTATACATTAATATGAAGTTTAAAATATTTAACCATATATTTTTAGTGAGTTTAGATGATGTGTCATTAATTTAAAAAATAATTTATGTGTTTAATTAGGAGTTAAGAATATAAAGAGTTTTGTATATTAATAATGATTATGAGACAATGTATAATTAGTCACTTATACAATAATATTAATATATTGAGTAAATTATTAAAAAATGACCGACTCAATTAATTTACTTTATTTTATCCTTTTAATCATATATGATATTTATTTACGATATATATTATTCTAATATATATACGTCGATTATATGATATTTTTTTTCAATTAATTAACTTTTTTTTATTAACTATAAAATAAATTTGAAACAAAATTTATAGTAGATTTTCATATAATTATAATAATTCTAATACTTAGAATGAATTATTATACAATTAATATTACCATTACTTAAATTTAATAATTATACAAAATTTTATATATATATATATATATATATATATATATATATATTTTTTTTTACGAAAAATATTAATATAGTAATACATTATATTATAAAATTTATTTAACGAACATACCGCATAATACGCGGGTGTCATCTAGTAAAATATATTTTTGTCCTCCCAAAAGAATGGGTATCCGACAACAAAAGCAAACGGTGTACTCTCTTATTCCCCAAGTATCAGAAGTTATTTTTACCGCTCAATATAAAACATAACATAAAAAATATTGGGTTTTAAAAACGAGGCCCATTAAATATAAGAGCCATTTTTCGGCCCATTAAACATTAGAGCCAATTTTGCGGCCCATTAAACTTAAGACCCAACAACAATCCAGTTTGGCCCATTAAATAGAGATCCAGTGGCAATCCATAAATTAGGGTCAGTAGTACTTATATATTGGGCCGAACTTTAAAATGGGTGGTGTGGGAGATATGGTGTGCGTATAAATTGGAGTTTATTGGTGGATATATTATTATTTTTGTAATTAAAAATAATGTGTATTTATTACTAAGTCGAGTTAAAATTAAAATCAAGTTAAGATCGCTTGGCTTTAACAAATTTAATTGAATCTAAAGAAGTTTAATACATATAAAATGACACTTAATGTTATATATTTATTATTACTCAATGTGTAATATAGGTAAAGTGATAGTATGAGAAAATAATATATAATTATAATAAGGTAATTATGTTGAAATTAATCTCTTTATTTACTATAGGTAAGCAGCTCTTGTTATTTGTAAATACTAGAAATTATGGTCATTAAAGTTCGGTGAATCTCGAATTATTACGTTCACGATCCAAAATAAAATGGTATAACTCAAGTGGTTAGAGTTTCACTACCTATGAATTCAAAGTTATGAGTTCAAGTGACCATTTATCCGATTAAAAGAAAAACAAGAGCTGCTTCATCTAAATTAAGCTCAACGGAAAACGTTAGCGTGTTGCCCATTTCAAAAAAAAAAAAAAAAACTCAAAATTTCTGATTGGAATTCTATTGTGAGGCCCATGTGATATCAGGCCTAGTGGCATTTTTAAAAGGCCCAGGTTATTTCCACACACTAAAGTTCCAAGTACACACCCCTAGAAAAAAAAACTAACCAAATCACAGTAAAAATGACTAACCTACCCTTAATGTTAAAATGGTGTAATAGTCATTTTTCGAGTACACACACCCCATACAAAACATACAGCGCGCGAACGTGACCCGTTGGGGTGCATCATTTTGTTCAAAAATGAAAATTTTCTAACGCTAAATCCGTGAAACGTGACCACTCATCCTAAAAATGTTGGATATTACATCAATGAGAGCTTCAAGTGATGAAGAATATGTTGTTGTAAGTTTTATTTTCGTTAGATTTATTGTTTGATTTATACCTAGGGTTTTGTTGCATTTTTTGTGTTTTTGTTGCTCTAAAATGATTTATTGAGTAGTTTGTAGTCAAAATATGCATTTACATTATCATATTACGTGTATTTGAACGTTGACACCATTTTTGTGTGAAGGTGACGGGTTTAAATTGTTCGAACCTGGTTCTTCGCACTTTTTTAGGCTGTGCGGATTTTTTTTTCGCACACTAGGTGTGTGTACTTGGAAACACACTTGTGCGAGTATTTTTTTCGTGCATAGGGTATATGTGAGACCCTATGTTTCGCACATAGGGTATATGTACGACCCTATGTTTCGCACAACGGTGTGTGTACTTGGATATACATGTGCGACACATTTTTCCGAACAACACTTAAATGTGCAAAGAATTTATTCGCACAACAGCATAACGTGCGAACAACCAGATTCGAACACATGTGTTCGGATTTCTTTCAAATTTCATGCATCTCAACCCATAATTCGATCAATACATTACAATCCATCAAATTTAGACAACAAATATACATTTACAAACAACTTGTTATCATCTCACATACAAAAAAATATTTCAAATAACAAAAACAACAAACACACCTTTAGCTATGAGTTATTTCCTCCGGACAGCAGCGGCGGGCGATGAGCAGCGCGAGCGGCGTACGAGCGGTGGCGAGCGGCAACGACGGCGAGCGAACGAGCAGCGGAGGGAGGTCTACAATGTTATAGTGTGTGTACCATTTTTTGAACGTTAAATGCGTGCACAGGATCGTGGTTAGTGGGAGGGTAGTTATGAGATTTTGGGGGGGTGTACTTGGAAGAAAAGTGTGTTGCCTTAGATAAGTGTGTGCACTCTGAAGTTTGGTGTGTGGAAATAACCTGGCCTTTTTAATATTGGATTTTCGATGTTAAGCCCAATTATTATATTGGTCCATTTCTGCTTACTGTTTTCATGATTGGATCATTTAAACTCGGGCCCTTTTTAAACTGGGATGCAGCTAAACACACCCCAAAGTTTATATACGTACTCCAAATATATTAATTATTTAAACTATTATATATACACATCACTTTAGAGTTTAGATCTTCTATCATGTTAGAGAAAGCAGTGGTCTTGCTTTTAGAAAGAATGGATGTCGGATATCTAAACATTGCAAAGTTTATTATAAACAAGTTTTATGGGTATCGGTTTAATGGTGAAATTTGATCTATTTTATTAAAGAGTATCAGTTGTAATAATTGAAGGGTATAATTTATATTATAAAGGGTATCAGTTGTGATAACAAAAAGATATACACTACTAGCGTAAAACCCGCGTATAACGCGGGATCGAAGATAAATTTTATATTTAATACCTTTAAAATATTTTATATTTATTAATTTAATATATAATAACAAAAGAAATTTGATAGAGTATGTTACATGAAGGCGTAGAGGAGATCAATAGCCAAATAAAATAATATGGTAAAATAATATTGAAAATGAAAAATAAAAGAAGAAAAATATCAATGGCATAGAAAGGAAAAAGATATCTCGAATACAAAATAGATGAGTAGAGATTCAATTAGTTTTAAATTCAAAAAATTACAGAATTCTATTATGAAAGAAATTACATAATGATAGAAACGAGATGATAAAGAAGAGATGGACTGTAAATCCACATCAAATCCAAACACTTTAATAATAAACCAAAAAAGTGAGCAATTATACCAATAAAATCCAAACACTGTAAAACAATATTGAAAACAAAAAATAATCCAAACACTTTAATAATAAACCCAAAAAGTGAGCAATTATACCAATAAAATCCAAACACGGTAAAACAATATAGAAAACGAAAAATAAAAAAAAAAACTAAAAATCCACATCAAATCCAATCATTTTAGAAATCATAGTAAACGTGAACAATTATACCAATAAAATCAAAACCCAGTGAGACAATATTGAAAACGAAAAACAAAACCCTATAAAACAATATTGAAAACGTAAAATAAAAGAAGAAAAATATCAATAGCAGAAAAGGGAAAGGACGAAAAATAAAAGAAAGAAAAATAAAGAGATGATTCACAAAGAGAATTTGACAGTTAGAATGCCGGAAGGAAACCGCAAAGAGAGGGGTCTGTAAATCCACATCAAATCCAAACACTTTAATAATAAACCCAAAAAGTGAGCAATTATACCAATAAAATCCAAACACTATAAAATAATATTGAAAACGAAAAATAAAAGAAAACTGAAAATTCACATCAAATCCAAACATTTTAGAAATCATAGTAAACATGAGCAATTATACCAATAAAATCAAAACACTGTGAAACAATATTGAAAGCGAAAAACAAAACCCTGTGAAACAAATATCAATGGCATAAAAGGAAAAAAAATATCAATTACAGAAAAGGGAAAGAGATGATTTACGACTAGGGATAGAGATTAAAGAGTGAACAATTATACCAATAAAATTCAAACACTGTGAAATAATATTGAAAACAGAAAATAAAAGAAGATAAAATCCACATTAAATCCAAACATTTTAGAAATCATAGTAAACGTAAGCAATTATATAATAAACGGTCAAAGGGAGAGAAATCAGTATAGTCAATGGGAGATAAATCAGTATAGTCAGATTGATTTAAGAACTAAATCAAACTGTATTGACGGTAAAACAATATTGAAAACGGAAAATAAAAGAAAAAAAATATCAATGGCAGAAAAATGAGAACTGATATTCTCGAACAGAAAACAGAGAAAAATTACAGAATTCCATTATGAAGAGATATCGGTAACAAAGACATAATTTGAACTGTAGAGAAACTAAATATAACCGTAAAAAATGAATGGAATCCAACAACACATCTAATAGAGAGAACTGAGAGGCCATAATATGTTTTTGAAAATTAGAATTGAAAGACAGATGATAATTATGGAAGTATTATTGACAGTTATGAGGAGCAGTTTGATCTTATTCTGCGGTTTCTCTGGTGGTTAGACGGAATAGGAAGCCGCAAAGAGAGATGGGAAAAATAATATAATGGGGGAGAGAGAAAATATATTAAATATTTTATTAAAAATGAATGAGCGTCAAATTTTTAGAACTGTGTTTTATATGTATAAAAGATATTACTAAAGGGTATCAATTGTAATGACTGGGGTATAACCTATATTATTAAAGGTTATTAGTCGTTATAATCGTATGGTTGTGACCTATATTACAATAAAGCAACATTACAAAGTGTATTATCCCTATTATAATAATAGGGAGTTTGATTTTGATGATGTGTCAAACTCACATTCATTTGGCTTATGTGTCAAACTCTCATTAATTTGCCTTATATGTCACCCTAAGAATAACTTACTTGAGTATATGTGTATAACTTATGTGTCATCTATGTGGCTCTACAAAATCTATTTAAAAAAAATGCATCCACATAGATTCGAACTTTGCACCTCATAAGCCAATTTATAAATATTAAATATCTATTATATTTATCTTAAGTCTAAAGTATATTAGAATTTTTGTCAGTGATAAAAAAAGTAAATTAAGTATATTTATTTTATTGTTACTGAATTTATTAATTAAATTATAAAATATTCTAATTATGTAAATTTTTTTATATTTATTTTAATGTCTCACTATATTTGATGATTTTTTCATTTAGAAAATCATGAAAATTTCAAATATATAATTAAATATATGAAATAATTAATGAAATTTTAAAAATAATATTGAGTCTAATTAAAAGAAATATAATCACATGGATTTGAACTATTATATTGTTGACGTAAATCATAATTAAGTTAAGATTGAAATTAAAGGTCGTGAATTAATAAAAAAATAACTTATAATTTTATACATATATTTTATTTGAATATATTTATTATATAATATAATTATAATATTTCACAATGGATAAATTAATTTATGCATACATAATATATTACGATATTAATTGATTTTTATGAAAATCCGCGTAATACGTGGGGACTCATCTAGTTCGAGATAATTGAAGGGTAAACTAAATCAATTTTTTCAATGCACGTGGATCAAATTTCATCGTAAAACTTAATTCAAATGAGACACATTTTTTTATGCATTTTTGTTCAAAATAAAAGAAAAAGAAATACACACCCTCCCCCACAAAATTCATGGTTTCTCTACTGTTGTTTCGCGATTTGTACATTTGTTACGATGAATTCATTAATATATTTTAACATATAAAATATTATATTTTAGTAATTTAGAGAAAACATTGATAAAATCATTCAATTTTTCAAACGTGATAATTCTTATGCTAAAAAGTATTTTTACATGAGACATTGAACTGCAAAAGTAAAAAATTGTTTTTTCATTATAAACAAAATAATTCATGCGAGTTGAAAACGAATTTTCTAAGTTCACTTATATCTGTGACCGTGCTGAAGTATTTTTAGGGCCCAGATTTATCAATCATCAGATTGAATTTGACCCATTTACTAATTAGGAAAGTGCTTATTGGGCCCTCCCTCTCTCTCTCCCTCTTCTGGTAATCCCTATTTTTCGTGGGTTCGGAAATAGGAAAAAATCATCCAGTTGGTTCCGCCTCGTTCACCATCAAAATTATATATTTATAATTAAATTAAATTTAATATTTTTTATAAATTAATGTATATTATATAATATGTTTAATTAATAGTTAGCATAATATAATTAAATGGGGATGAGATCTCCTGCGGAGATGCAAATGGAGAAGAAATTTTCTCCATTTACTTCGCGAGACGGAGATTTTTCGATTTTATAGGAACATGAATTAGGAATGATATCATTCTCACTCATTGTTATTTCTACTCTATCATTTAATTGCATCAAGACCGAAGACTTGAAAGATAATTAATATCTAATTCCAATAAAATTCAACTTCTCCCAACCTCTCTTTTATATAAATGTTAGTACCTCTCTTTTATATAAGTGTCAGTTATCAAATCCTTATTCCACTACCATCAAAACTACATACCAACTTTTCAAACTATTATAAATTTATAATGCAATATGTTTCTAATATTAATTATGTGACATTTATAATACTGTCATACTTTATAAACTACCACACCAAACCTTAATAGATGCTAATATTTACTATTTTTAGGATATTTCCATACTCGGATTTTAAAGTTAAGATTTACTTCATTGCACATTTGCACTTAATTATAATATTTTTACTTGTACGTATATGTATGTTATACTTGGTGGTTTGCTAACTTCTTATTTTTGATGGTTTTGACTTTATGTTGTGCTGCTCGGCAATTCTCTTGCCTACAGCAATGATGAAATTTACTTACTCGGATTTACATATATAAGTAAACAAACTAGCATAACAAAATTCTCAATTTAATGTTAATATATATTCATTAATCCATCCTAATAAAGATGACACTAATGGGATGTTAATGATCTAAATGCACGAATCATATTTGTGTTGGTCATCATTAACATAAGAGAAAAAAAAAAGAAACCAAGGCAAGATATTTCGAATATTCTATTGCACAAATTGTCGGTGATTATAAGGATATAATTAATTAATTTAAATTTGAAAAAAAAAAAAAAAGAGTAGATATTGTTGAGGAAGAATATGCATGTTGTAGGTTTAGATAATGGAATTATGCAAATGGAAATGTGTTCTACAGCTAGCGCAGGGCACGCACTCTTGTCCAAAGTAGGCAAACTTTGGGTTCACGTGCCTACCACATGCATCTGCTCTTTCTCTCTCCTCTTTTCCACTGGAAAGATTGATTGAAGTATTTTTTGGATTAAAATAATGAGCAACTCCCACGTTATTATAATTAAATTGGGCCCCATCCACAACTTCCCTAACTAACGTCCCACATGCTCTTCAATCTTTATTTCTCCTCTGTCACACACATCTTCACCAATTTGGATCATTTCTATTTAAATAGTAAGTACTGCATTTATTACATTTTTTTTACTAACAAATGCTAAAACCTCAATAAAAATGAAGGAAGGAGCATTATATATAATTGCAATATTTAAATGTTCCAAATATTTAGTATCGTGTAATTTAATTGTGTTTTTTTAATGATATTAGTTATTTTATTAAAATATATTTATCAATCAATATTAACAATTTGAATTCAATGGTATTAATTATTTTTATTAAACAATTTAATTGTGCACCAGTTACATCGTACAATTGGTGCATTCAAGTGTTACTTTTAAAAACTATCAATAGAGCAAGTCTCCTACACATCAATTTCAGCGTGCTACTCATGACGGTGTTAGTTGTTTCATTATATAATATTACTGTCAAACTAATAATACATTTAATCAAAAAACTAACATTATTAAAAAAAATACATATAAAATGCAAATAAATTTCATAATATATAAAACTAATTCACAATGTAATCCCCAAAAATATTAAACATTAAAACTAATTCACAATTTGAAATCACTAGTCTCGTCATTACTAGTATTAATTGAATCATTAATGAAATGTTAAACATAAGTTCATATTTGGCCGTGTTTCTCAAGAGCTGGGATTAAGAAAAATGGATAATAGCGAATGGGTTCAAGAAGTTGGCAAGGTATATATTTTACTATAAAACTCATTTGAATTTTATGTAGAAAATAAATTAATAGTAATCATTATATTATTAAAATTTATTAGTTTAATATCGCTTTAAGTTATAACTCAGTGAATTTGATGTGTAATAAACTTACTCCAAAAAGTTAATATGAGTTACATTGTGGCGGAGCAGGCTTGTCACTAGGCATTGAATCGAGAAATTCCCATTTTTTACGGAGATTTGTTCCAAATGAGATGGAGAGTTCTCAAATTTTCTCCTTGTGGAGGATGAGGAGAATTCATATGGGAACAATTAAGGATCATATTATCCGCCACTATTTCTCGTGTATAGAACTATTAAGTTTTGTTTTGAAAGGTGTTTAAATTATTTTTTTATTTTAATTTTTTTTTTAAAACTTATCATTTTTGTTTTATAAGGTTCATCCTTAAAGTATATAATTTTAGTTTTATAGGGTTTTTTTTATAATTTGTTGGAGATGATTTTTTTTTAATTTGATTATAATAGCATTAAAATTGAATGATTATCATATTTTAATAGAGAATATTACACTGACCAGTAAAATCCATGAGTTTCTGTTATTAGGATTTTCATGAAATAAGAATTATATATTTTAAGGGCTTTTTAAAATAAAAAATAATTTAGAAGTCTTTCGAAATAAAAATTAGTTTTAATACATTATGCCAAATAATAATTATAAAAATATTTCAACGTAAAAGTGATTTTTTCTTAAATTATTATTTTCTGTCATCCCAAAATGAATTTAAATTTCCATCACTGAGTCACCTAGAGCGATGAAATCATTCGATATATGTACTACATTAGAATTAGAATAAACAAAAACTAAATCGAGAATAATGGAACAACGAGACATTCGATATATGTACTAAATTTGAATAAACAAAAACTAAATCGAGAATAATGGAACAACGGGACATAATTCTCTTGACTACTAATCATGTTCACTGAACATAATTCAACTGCTTAAATTCATGATAACCTGTTTGATTGGAGTTATTAAATTTAAGGGGATAATTAAATATATGATATATTTAACTTTTACGTATGATATATTTTATTACATTATTTCATGTTTGTTAAAAAAATATTACAACATGATTTATTTAATATGAGTCATAATATTTTCAATCATTTGTATTGAAAATTAATTAATATGATAAGTTTGAATTTTACAATTATACCCCACTAAAATATTGAGAAATTTTTTGCTAAAAAATAAAATATTATTTTTATCAATTACTTATCAATAACAGTTAAATAAATTAAAGAGGAAATACATTATAATCACATCAAACCAGATCGATCCTGGTGCATTTTTTTGGTTGTTAATATTCTACCATAAATAAAAACAAAAAAATATTCTACCATAAATACTTAACCAATTTTCATCAACCAACAACTTGCAAATCTTCTGTTCATCCAGTACCTGTTTAGATCTAGACAGAGAGAGAGAGAGAGAGCAATAATGCAGCAAGAGTGCGACTGTGAAGCATGTGAAAACCTGATAATTTGTGTGTGTTACACCCATCTACCACTGAATCAAGATTAATCCAGGTGGGACCAATTAATATTGGGTATTTTCTTTTGGAGCAGGGATCATGAAGAAAAAAATCTGAAATTGAAAAAAATAAATTTAAAATTTGACAAATTTTTGTGTATATCAATTAAACTGTGTAATTGATATATATTTTTAAATTATTTTATTTATTTTTTATCAAACAAATAATGATTCGAATCTATAAATTCATGACATACGTCGTGGAGATCTACCCACTTAAATTATTTATTAATCAGGTTTTTTAACATTAATTATTTTTATTGAATAATATTATTTAAACAAAATTACTTTTGAATTTTATGTATGTGCAGTTAGTAGTATAGACTGTTACTCCTTAATTTGTACAGTTTTAGGACACACAAAATAAGATCATATTTTATCTTTATTGGATTGATTTGGAAAGATAATTATATAACAAACTTGCGCTTTTTTTTTTTTTTTTTTTTGAATTAGAACACTTGTGCAACAAAAATGTATTTATTTTTTACAATGACATTTTGTATGAATATAGAGAAATAAGGAAAGTGAAGTTTGCAAGAAGTGTTTCATTCTTAGAGTGTATAAATTAGCTATGGACGTTTCAAAATAATAAAATGTAGAAATTAATATAGGACATATATAGCCTCGCAAACATTGTAACCCCTATTTATAGCCCCCACAACAAATCTATCCCCCACACCAAAAGACACTTCTCCTCACACCAAAGCCTTCTAAATTCATCTCCTTTCTGTCTGTCTCTCTTCTTCAAAAAATGGCTAAGCTATTTGCCTTTGTTGTTGTCGCTCTCCTCGCCATTTCCATGCTGCACATTCCTGTGAGTAGTGCGTTTCCATAGTGTGATTTGTGTGTGTAAGATGTGATGATTTCTCACACTTTTCTCTTCTATTTTAGGTCATGGCATCTCAAGGGATCTATAACTCCAACAAGGTTGGTTTTCTTTATTTTTTCTCTTCTTTATTTCTTGAATTTATTATTTTCGCTGATTTTTTTTTTCTTTTTTGCTGTTATATGAATTGCAGAGCCGATACGGTCCTGGCAGCTTGAAGACCTTCCGTAAGTATTCTGTGATTTTTCTGATTTTTTTAAAACTCTGTGTTTTTTCTCAAGATCTTGAAAAAGTTTCTCATTGACATGACGAATTCTTGATTTAATTCCAACTAACAATCATTTGTTTAGTTGAATCGAATTAATGTAACGCATTCTGTTCTGTTATGAATATTTAAATAGCTAACCCAACATAAAGGAGCATAGATATGGCCATTAATTATTAAATTCCAAAAAAAAAAAAGAAATTCCACAGCTTGATTTATCAAATCATGAGGATAATTTGACCCATGTCAGAAACAGTGGTCAAAGTTGCTAATTAGGTTTTTGATGAAATGACCAGAATGCCCATCACAATGCACGAGGAGGTGCAGCAGGACCCAATACCACAAGCCCTGCATGTTCTTCTGCCAGAAGTGCTGCAAAAAGTGTCTTTGTGTCCCCCCTGGCTTTTACGGCAACAAAGCCGTTTGCCCTTGCTACAACAACTGGAAGACCCAGCAAGGAGGCCCAAAATGCCCTTGAAACTTTTTCTAATTCCATCTTTATTTTATTTTATCATATGATATGATTACTACTACTTTTATCATTAATCTATCTTATAATTATGTCGCATTAGTGCTAACTAATGAGAGAGAGGACCAACCTTTTTATTTTGTTGTTTATTTTATGAGATCTGATGTAATTTCTGTTGCTATGCCACTCCATTTGGGGGTTGTCTTGAATGTGAGTCGGCTGCAGCTCTCATCTATTTATGATATCTTAATGAAATTATTACCAGTTTTAGAAAATTCTCATTCTCCCAATAAACAATAATAACTAAAACCTTAATATTAGTGAATTGATTATATAACTATCAATGAACTCAAATTTTAGTTGAGATACATTTTTTGTGGTATTAGATTTTTGGATCCACATCCACGTTGTAGATTCAAGTTAAGGAAAAAAAAAGAACAAGTCCACCCATATGAAAAGTGTTTAAAAATATTAATAATTGTTTTTAGAAGCACTTTTTTTTCCAAAAGCTATAAGAGACATTTTTGGAAAAAAAAAGTGATTCTGCATTATTTCATAAGTTTTTTTTTGACGGATATTTCATAAGCTTTGAAAACACCTTCGCCAATGAACTTCTCACCAAAATGGAGTCAGAAATCAGTCTTCACTAAATTAATTAATACTTTATCAGTGTAAATAGAGGTAAAAATTTGTTATGCATATATACTATCACTATTATATGTAATACTATTATAGTACATATGACAGTGTTAATTCATATGCATGACAGTAATAATAAAAATGCATCACAATAATAGTAAAAATATAATTTATACTATTCACCCGATATGCCCTTTTTAACAACAATTAATTAATAGTGAGGGGAAGATGCATTGGTATTGTATAAGTTGTGATTCATATATCACTCGAAAACGAATTAATCTGTAGATAATTTACTCTAATAGTAGGTCTGACGAATCTTGAATCCTGAGGAAAGAAAAAAAGTTCTTGATGTTCATAATTATTAAAAAAATTATGTTTGTAACTGCAAAAATATTTAGAATCAATTTCGAAATTATGAACATTATTATAATATGTTTTCCCCTTTATTTCTTGTATGTTGATTGTGCCATGATTTAGTGGGTGGAGCAACTGCTGCTATCTGCCAAAAAAGATGTGAAAAAGGGTCATCTGTTATGAAGAAAGGGGTAAAGTTCGACTAAAAAAATGAGCAAAGTTTAAGAAAAATAAATCTTACTACTCAAACTCAATGCAGCTTTTGACTTTCGAATAGAAAAGAAGCACTGTTGAAGCTTTTTCGAGCCTTGTTTTCTAATTATAAAAGCTAAAACTAGTGTCTGCAAATATGACTTCTACTCCAAAGTCCAAACAACTTTAAAACAAATATTTAAATTTGATTAAATATTCGAGTAGCTCCTTACCTTTTTTTTTTCCTGAAGTGTTTGATAAATAGCACGTCCATTTTCAAATACTATTTAACCTTTAATTTTATTTATTTCTTGAAATAAAAAACAATCGCAAATACTCCGTAAAAGGAAAAATAAATTTATAAGTCCAGAAAAAAATAATGGATACTATATATATATATATATATATATATATATATATATATATATATATATATATTGACTTTTGTTATTTTCAATTTTTTTATACAAATCTCGACACCTAAAAGGCTTTTTTTACATCAAATCTATTGCTATTAATAATTCATTCGATGAATTTGAAGAAAAATTTTAAATTGATAAGTCAACATTTTTTTTAATATCTTGCACAACTTAAAAAATATTATTTTTAAACAAGCTCTCTCATGAAACTTCTTTACAGTATAAAACTGAATTCATTTAAGTAATATATAATATTACATTCATTCAACTTTTTTTTTTTATCTGAAAACAAGTTATAATCGCTACACTTTACATTTATCTACACCAATTGTCACTTATAGCATTTAATCTTACTTTTTTATCTCCCTTAATCACATCAGTTGTATTATACTATTATTTTATTACACTTTTTAATTTGTGTGAAAAAAATAAATTAAAAAGAGGGGATAGAGTAGTACCAGATGTACTCCACCAAAGAGCAGCCCATTACAGATTTATCAGCATAAACAGAGCAGTTTCCAATTCAACAACAACCATTACAGAAGTATCAACCTGGTCAAGCAAACATCAATTCCCACAACTCCTCATAGGATCTCTAAACCAACCTTGCACAGTAAAGTTTGATATCCAAGTGCCTTAACATAAATTCAAGACCACATCGATCCTTGCTGTAATTTCCTCTGTCATGCTGCAGTAGTTCGGTACAATGTTATTAAAATAAGTTCATTCTAAGCTTTCCGTATTATCCAATCCACAACATATTGACAAAAAAAATCATTCTTTTTCGATCCAAACATGGAGCCATGTTGTAGTAAGTGAGTTGAAGGATTATTGTGCATAACCATACTCACATTCGGGGATGCATCCAAGATTGGCACAATAATATGTAATACATTAACAAGTTATTTCTATATAAAAAATAAAGTCTATTACTCCCTCCATTTTACTATTGTTTGGATTTATAATTGACGCTAATTTAATAAAAAAATATAATGAATAGAATGTTGAAAGACAATTTCGCAAACAAAATTATATAACTGAGTGTATGTGTATGTCTAAAAGTAATTTTATTTTGTGTAAATAGATGAATATTGTGAGGATTGAATTTATGGATGTTTTTTTTTTTTTTTTGTGCAAACAATAATTATGAGATGTATAAATGGAGGAAGTGTGTAAATGATTATAAGACGAATAAAGTACAATTAAAATTTACGAATTTATGGATAAAAATATTTGCAAAATTGATTCACTATCAATATTATAATAATAATAATATAAAATAGATTGTGGGGGCACGTGACATCTCCACAGGACACGTGCGTACATCTCTGCTCACATTTAATCACTTGTAGATGTCCGTCCAAATAAAGTAGGCCACCTTGCAGTAAAATAAGAAATATGAAGACTATTATATTCATTAACTAGAACCACTATTTTTAAAAATTAATAACATAGTAATATTTTTACACCCACAAATATGTCATATAATAAATATTATGATATTATTAAATAAATGTAATGAAATTAAAGTTATATTGTTAAAAAGTTTCGCTGGGGATTAACTTGTTTTGAACATCAATTTGAAACTTGAACTGATTGAACTCTACTACAAGAGATAAATTGTTGCACGGATTTCGAGTTCTTGATTGATAATTTTATTGTCTAACATATGGGCCGGGTGTGGATTAAATGACAAGCAATTTGCTTTACCAAATCAGCAAATCTGACTAAGTATATGGGCCTAAAGCCCATTATGCGAACGTCGGCCATATTCTAATAAAAAGCCCAATTTAGATTGCCAAAACAAAAAAATTCAGTTTCCCGCTCAAATATTTGTGCACATTCCAAATTCTTCTACTTTGCCTTCTTTTGAGATTTTACCTCATTGTGTTTCTTGATAGATATTGAGGGATGGATATAGAGATGGAATCGACGCTGACCGCCGACGATTTTGCGACCGAGTCGACTATGCCGGCGTCCCGTCCTCCTAGGCTTTTTATTAAGGAGATGGTGATGAGGAATTTTAAATCATATGCGGGCGAACAGCGCGTTGGCCCTTTTCACAAGGTTAGGGTTTCGATTTCTTGAAAGAATTCTCTTGCATTATCTAGTTTTCTGCTTGTGAAATTGTACTTTATGATATTTAGAGCTTCTCGGCGGTGGTTGGTCCTAATGGAAGCGGGAAGAGCAACGTAATAGATGCAATGCTTTTTGTGTTTGGAAAGAGAGCCAAACAGGTTAATTTTTTGTTTACTGCAGATTATGATGCGCTTCGTGTTATCGTTTAAATTTTATTTTGGCTTGTGTAGAATCAAATTTGGATACATGTCTTTAGTTATGATGTTTGGATATTTATTTACTAATACACCCATTAGCTCGCCAAGCTTATTTATTCAGCAAATTGTAGTTTGATTAGGTTTTCCTATTAATTTTGATCTATTTTCGTCTAGTTTTTGCCTAATGAAAGCTTTGTTCTTCTTATTTTCTCCTATATAAGACCAGGGAGCTTGAATTTCAATTGATGTCATTTAAACAACAATTTGGTAATGGTTTATTAATCATGCAGATGAGGCTAAATAAAGTATCGGAGCTTATTCACAACTCCACTAATCATCAGAATTTGGACAGTGCTGGTGTATCAGTTCACTTTCAAGAGATCAATGATTTGGTAAATACTTTATATTCACTTCCTTGTATTTTGTTCTCCAGAGTCCAGAGTGTTTTAGTTTTTATATTTCTAACTCTTGCTTGCTTTTAGGATGATGGGGCTTACGAAGTTGTCCCTGGAAGTGATTTTGTAGTTACACGCGTAGCTTTTCGGGACAACTCTTCTAAGTATTATATCAATGATAGAACTAGTAATTTTACAGAGGTCACCAAGTTGTTGAGAGGAAAAGGCGTTGACTTGGATAACAACCGCTTTTTGATTCTTCAGGTTCAAACCACGTAAACAATTAAGTGGGTTCAGGAAAATAGATAGTTCTGTTATGTGGTTGGTTTGCATTCTGAAGTTACGTTTTTCTTCAGGGTGAAGTAGAGCAAATTTCACTTATGAAGCCAAAGGCACAGGGGCCCCATGATGAAGGCTTTCTTGAGTATCTTGAGGATATAATTGGCACTAACAAATACGTAGAGAAGATTGATGAATCATTTAAGCAGTAAGTTACAAACAGCATTTTGGAGTCACCTTCCTTAACATGCTTTGTTAACAGCAATCATTTTATAATTGTTCATTCAATAGATATAATCCAATTTCTGCAAGTCTTGGAGAAAATCTTTTCTCATATTAATGAATTAGTTGGATATGTTGTTTGCCACGGCTCATTATAATAATAAAGCTCACAAAATATTAACAATGTAAATGTCATGTAATTCTTTTCAAATCTTTAGGCTGGAAGCGCTTGGTGAAAAGAGGTCTGGTGTGGTTCAAATGGTTAAGTTGGCTGAGAAAGAAAGAGAGAGCCTGGAGGTAAATTTGAGATCTTGAACTTAATTCTTGTATGTCCTTTTGCCTTCAGGTTTTTTTTTTCACATTTATATTGCTAAACCAGGGTGTCAAGAATGAAGCAGAAGAATACATGCTTAAGGAGTTGTCACTGTTAAAATGGCAAGAGAAAGCTACCAACCTGGCCTCTGAAAAGAATGCTACTGAAGTAGGAGAACTGCGGGAAACAGTTTCAAGCCTAGAAGCAAACGTAAAGACTGAAAGGTAGTTTTATTCTGAATAATACAGGCCTTGGACGTACAATCAGACCTCTTATCAAAATTCTTAAGCTTCATTTTACAGGGAGAAAATTCAACAAAGTATCAAGGAATTGAAAGAAGTTGAAGCTTTCCATGCGAAGTGCATGAAGACACAAGAGGTGTTCCTTTTATCAACCTTTACACAGATATATTTGTTATATTTCCAGCCTTTTTGTGCAAAAATGTGTCTTATTCATCAATTTCTTCAAGTTTCTGCTAATTTCTGCCAAATTTTCAAAATGGCTCTATTTGATAATTCGTTGGCTTTGTGAAATATTAGGATCTATTATCAACCTTTACACAGATATATTTGTCACATTTCCAGCCTTTTTGTGCAAACAATGTGTCTTATTCATCAATTTCTTGTGTCCGCTAATTTCTGCCAAATTTTCAAAATGGCTCTATTTGATAATTTGTTGGCTTTGTGAAATATTAGGATCTAGATGGTGATCTCAGGCTGAGAAAGGAAGAATTTAAGGAATTTGAAAGGCAGGACCTGAAACACAGGGAAGATTTTAAACATTTGAAGCAAAAGATCAAAAAGCTTGATGATAAACTTGAAAAGGTATGATGAACCATCGCGTATGTTAATTGGTCTTTTTTTATATTGGTTTGATTCTTAATTTCTAAAACTTGTTTTTTGGCATAAGTAGGATTCTGCTAAAGTTGCTGATCTCACTAAAGATTGTGAGGACTCTACTAATTTGATTCCCAAACTTGAGGAAGACATTCCTAAGCAACAAAAACTTTTAGTGGATGAGGAGAAGATCTTGGAAGAGATTAAGGAGAAATCTAAAGGTGGTCATGTACTTAAAAACTGTAATCCTGTTAAAGCTTAAAATTCTTAATGCATATCATTCATTCTCATGATATGCTTTCCCAATTTCCATATATTTTTATGGATTTGTTGTGAATATTACACTTCCACTTTCTTATTTCCTCTTCAGTATTTCATATAAATTATTTGTAGCATTGTTTGTCCTTGACGCACTCAGTATGGTACTTCGCGTGCCTCATATTTGGTAGAGGGACCTTTGATATCTATGTTTACTTTTGTTTGATCCTTTTCCTCTGCAAGCAGTTGAAACTGAGGTTTTCCGTAGTGAGCTTGCTGATGTTCGTAATAAACTTGAACCCTGGGAAAAACAATTGATCGAATGTAGAGGAAAACTTGAAGTTGCTTCAGCAGAGAAAAAACTTCTAATTGAAAAGGTAAGGTTCTTATTACAAACTTTGCATTTTCAACTAGTTGCTGTAGCCTGCAATCCAACTTTTTTCCCTTTTCCGTCAAAAAAATCTGTTTTCCTTTTTATTTTTATCACTTAAAAAAAAAAAGAAATCACACAAGCTTTCTCATCATAACTTTGTCTTCATTAATGTCCGTATTACAGCATGAAGCTGGTCGTGCTGCTTATGAAGATGCGCAGAAGCAGATTAAAGAAACTAAAGCAGGAATTGAGACGAGGACTTCCAATTTGAAAGATATTGAAAATAAGCTCGGGAAGCTAAAACTTGAAGCTTCCGAAGCTCGTAAATTGGAGAAAGTAAGCTATTACCATTAAAGTTTTGCTTTGATATTTGCTTCTAGTTTTAGTGATGAGGTGATTGGGAATTTGCAGGTATGCCTTGAAGAACAAGAGAAGCTAATTCCTCTAGAACAGGCTGCAAGACAAAAGGTTGTGGAGCTTTCATCTACTATGAATTCTGAGAAGAATCAAGGATCCGTCTACAAAGCAATACGTCAAGCTATGGAAACTAATCTCATACCAGGAATATATGGCCGAATGGGAGACTTGGGAGCCATTCATGGTGAGATGACATCTATTTTGTTGGGCTTCGCCCCTTATTATTTTTAAAAGGCCATTAATGAAGCCCATACCCCAAATTATAAAGCCCAGCCCCCAACCAATTTTTTTTTTTTTTTTTATCGGTAAATGTTAGTTGTTAGAGATTAGAAGTTAGTTCGCCAAGTCTCCTTACAAATCCAAATTCTCCAACTCTCCTTATATCTCCCACTCCAATTCGTTCCCGAAGGGAATCGAACCCATGTCTCCCACTTAAGTGAGGAGCCCGGTGGCCAAGTGGACTATGCCCCTGGTTCAGCCCCCAACCAATTAAAGTACGAAAAGAATTTGGGCAGTTATTATCAGCGCGCGAAATTTCTTCTTCCTTCTCGAAATACCACGCACCAGAAGACGGACGTTCGGCTCCTTTCTATCGGAATTGCTTTCCTTGGTGCTTATAATATGATCATATTTTATTTTATCATGTTTTTAATGTATGAAAAAAATGTAATATTTTTAAAATGGTGCGTTGCACTTCGGTGAAGTACGCTATTTTTTTTTTTTGTGACGCCGTTTTTCACGTACAATGTGGTATTTGGTTTAATCTGGTTTGTTTTTCTCAATATCCATAATGTTTCGTTGCAGCAAAATATGATATCGCTATATCAACCGCTTGTTCTGGACTTGATTATATTGTTGTGGAAACAACTGCTGCTGCACAAGCATGTGTCGAGTTACTTCGCAGCCAAAACCTTGGTGTTGCTACATTCATGATTCTGGTAGATAAACGATTCAATTTTAGCAATGATTCCATTGTTTTTTTATCATGCTAGAATTTGGTTTGGTGGTCGAAGCAGTGCGTTATGTGAGGATTGATAAAAAAACACTGTGAAAATGGTCCTACATTAAATGCACTGACAACTGACGAGGTTGACAGCTGCGGATATTTCATAATTGCCTAAACAATATTGTTTATTTAAAGTTGCTTGTTCGTTTCATAGTTTCATAATGTGTGATTTTCGATATGATCTATTTCAATAGAGCTTGTGGCTGTTTATAAGTATTTTATGAGTAGACTGTCTTTATAATTTTCTTTTCCAGTCTATTGAAATACACAAATTTCTATTTGAGGAGTGTAGTTGTTGTAGAATGAGGAGCAACTTTGGTGTTTATTTCTTACAGGAAAAACAAGCCCATCATCTTCCAAGATTAAGGGAAAAAATTGTTACACCAGATGGTGCAGTTCGCCTTTTTGATTTAATCGAGGTTAAGGATGAGAGGATGAAACTTGCCTTTTTCGCAGCACTAGGAAACACAGTTGTAGCTGAAAACATTGAGCAGGTAGGTCTCTATTTTGAAAATGTTCCTACTGCCATGTTTTCCTTAATGTTTAAATTGTCATAATTATATACTTTGTATAGTTGCCTCATTTCTAACTGATCATAATATATTTTAATTCATTATTTCCCCTTTTTGGTTTCTACATTTGTCATGTCATGTTTTAGGCAACACACATTGCTTATGGTGGAAAGAAGGAATCCTGGCGTGTTGTGACACTTGATGGTGCTCTTTTTGAGAAGTCTGGTACTATGAGTGGTGGAGGGAGCAGGCCGCGTGGAGGTAAAATGGGCACTTCTATTCGTGCTAGTGTCTCTAAAGAAGCAGTAGCAAATGCTGAAAAGGAGCTGTCTGATTTGGTTGAAAAACTAAGCATTGTACGGAGCAAATTAGCTGATGCAGTGAAGAATTACAGGGATACAGAAAAAGCAATTTCGCCCATGGAAATGGAGTTGGCGAAATGCCAAAAGGAGGTACCGCTGGTTTATAATATTGTGGGTTTTTTTTGGTTGGTCATATCATATTCATGTAGTTGATAATTGCATATACCATGTTTTCCGTTGCAGGTAGACAATCTAAAGTTGTTACACAATGATTTAGTAAAACAACTAGATTCCCTCAAGGCAGCATCAGAACCCATAAAGGAAGAGGTGGATAAGCTAAGGGAACTGGGCAACATCATATCTGCAGAAGAGAAGGAAATCAACAAGCTTATGCAGGGTTCGAAACAGCTTAAGGAGAAGGTTACCATATCATTAATGCCTTATATATCTGTTTTAAATGACAAACAACTGCTTCTTAGTGGCTCAACTTTTAGATGGATGCATGTTTTTCTTTTTTAAAGGAAGTCACCCGTAGGGCAGGAGGTTAAGGCACCACCTCCAGCCTGTAAAAAAAATGAATAATATAACTATAAATCACAAGGAAACAGTGATGGGCGCTAAATAATGCGCAACACAAAATGACCTGGAATTATTCCATGCCACATACAAGGCTAGGCAAATGGACATGAGAAACATCTTTTCTTATCAATTTCTGCCGTTTTTCTAGGCTGTGGAGCTCCAAAACAAAATAGAAAATGCTGGTGGAGAAAGACTGAAAAATCAGAAGGCTAGAGTCGACAAAATTCAATCTGTAAGTAAATTCCTGACTGATACACAAAATGAAGTTGAAAGGCATTGCACTTCCTGATTGGCCCCTTATATATCATCCAACACATTGTCAGGATATTGATAAAACTAGCACTGAGATCAACCGTCGCAAAGTTCAGATAGAAACTGGCGACAAAACAATTAAAAAGCTGAGAAAGGCTATTGATGAATCAAAAAATGAGAAAGAACGGCTTACTGAGGAACATCAGAAATTAAAGTCGTCTTTCAAAGAAATTGAACAGAAGGCTTTTACTGTTCAGGAGAAATATAAGAAAACACAGGAGGTTAGCACCCAAATTGATACTATAAGGATTATTTATATGAATGACCTGCTTAAGTCACAGGCAGTTGTGTATGTAGTTACTTGAGCAACACAAAGATGTCCTGCATCAAGCAAAATCAGATTATGAAAATCTGAAGAAAGTTGTTGATGGGTTGCGAACATCTGAGGTATGATTCACATATCTTTTTTTTTTTTTTTTTTTCAAAATTAAGTTTTATTTGCATTGATTATTAATCCTGATGCCAATTTAACTTGGGATGCAGGTAGATGCTGAGTACAAGTTACAAGATAAGAAGAAAGCGCTGAAAGAACAGGAAATGAGGGGGAAAGGGTACAAGAAAAAGATTGATGATCTTCAAGTTGCTCTCTCAAAGCACATGGAGCAGTAAGTACCTTGTCTATATTTCACAAGTTGATACTATCGGTGATCTTTTATATCAAACAGGATTCAAAAGGATTTGGTGGACCCGGAGAAGCTTCAGACTGTTTTGACAGACGCTACTCTTGTTGAAACAAGCGAGCTTAAGAGGGCTCTTGAGAGAGTGGCGCTCCTTGAAGCTCAACTGAAAGACATGAATCCAAACCTTGACTCTATCGCTGAGTATGCATGGTTTTCTTTTGATTTATAAGTAGAACAATAGAGCCTTACAGTAAAGAACTACTGCCTGTTACTTAAGCAGGTCATTCATATGATTAGTATTTTTCTAGGTACCGGAAAAAAGTTTCCTTGTACAATGAGCGAGTTGCAGAGCTTAATTTGGTCACTCAAGAACGTGACGACATAAAGAAGCAATATGATGAATGGAGGAAGAGGAGGTGAATCTTTTGATGTTCTGTTTCATTCTTTTTAGTTCTTCATTCTCACCTCAATATTTTTAACATTATATTTTCTTCATCATTTTCAGGTTAGATGAATTCATGGCTGGTTTTAACACAATTTCGCTGAAACTGAAAGAAATGTATCAGGTAGTATGACACTTATTTGAACCATGCTTAGATATATGGTGTTGTGTGCTTTTAATTATTGGCTCCATTCGGTCTTGTTGGGATTTTACTTAATTGTGTAAAATATTGGTGCTAAATGTTAGGAACAATGCAACTATATAATGTGTTGATTTTGATTATTTTAATTAACTCCTGTCCAAGTACAGGTTTTAAGTGGATTAAGCTGCTTTTAGATGCACGTTGTACTTGGAATATTCATCACTTGATGTCCTTGTTTAGCTTCTCCCTAGTAGCTCCCCCCCTCCCCCTCTTTCTGTTTCATTGAAATTATTTTTGATTTTGCTGTAGATGATCACTCTGGGAGGGGATGCTGAACTTGAGTTAGTAGACTCCTTGGATCCCTTTTCTGAAGGAGTTGTCTTTAGTGTCCGCCCTCCTAAAAAGAGCTGGAAGAATATTGCTAACTTGTCGGGTGGTGAAAAGGTACTATTAGTAAACACGGAAGCGTCTCTTGACCCAAAAAACTTAGCATTACCATATGCCGCCCTGATTTCTAACGTTGATAATTTTCAGACACTCAGCTCATTAGCCCTAGTTTTTGCCCTCCACCACTACAAACCAACCCCACTTTATGTGATGGATGAGATTGATGCTGCTTTAGGTACGCCCCCTGAAATTTTGTCTGATTGTTTTTCTCATTTGCATCTTTCTGGGGCGATGACATAATTGACGTTTATTGTTATTGCACAGATTTCAAGAATGTTTCTATAGTGGGGCATTATATAAAAGACCGTACTAAGGATGCACAATTCATTATCATAAGGTTTGCAACCATTCATTTATGGTCTTTTCTCTTCGGAATTATCTTTTGACGTTCATCGTTTTAAACAAAAAAAATAAAATTCATTTGCAGTCTTCGAAACAACATGTTTGAATTGGCTGATCGGCTTGTCGGAATCTATAAAACGGATAATTGCACCAAGAGTATCACTATCAACCCAGGCAGCTTTGTGGTTTGTGAGCAGGCTTCTTGAGTTCTTCGTCGTAGCCTCAGGTGTCATGGTTTACTCCTTAGTTTTGTATTCATATCGAGAATCATATGTAAATATTCCTTCCAGGTTCCTTTTGTCTAGTTATTTGTTGTGGATGTGATTAGAAACTGAAGTCATGATCATGACTTACTAGTTATTTGTATGTTGCTTCTCATTGAGACACTGAGTAATTTGCTAATGTGTATGAATTGTGTCAACCATCAATTACTTTTTATTATCCTATGGGCTCGGTTTGGAGGTATTAATGGGAGGGTGGGTGGGATATGGTGAGGTTCCACTCTGTTCAATTTAAAGTAATTTTGAATAATACATCTAACTAAATGATATTGACGTGTATACTTGTTTCCATTAATTTAATACAATTAAGGCAAACAAGAAATAGACTAGCAATACTTAGTACCCAATTTTATGATAATAATTTACATGTAAATCTTTCTGCCTAGCAAACCTGCCCTAAGTGTTTAGTTTATCTTGTTTGATGTTGCTTTCTTTAAACATGCTCACATATTATATGAAATTATTGCTTTGATTCATTTTACCAGAGGTTGAAATTTTGCCTCGTCAATTCCCAAATGGTCACCAGCCACTACTAAGTTCCAAAAGGAAAAAAAAAAAAAATTAAGTGCCTAAATTGGATTTGTTGGTTTATTTCTTGAGTATTCCAGTGTAAGATATACGATCACGGATATGTAAACTGAGCTCAATAATCTTTTGTTCAGCGAGAAATACATGACTGACTGAACTTAAGCCCAAATATGTTATAATTATCTCACATGTCCGCTGACCCATAGCAACGAATCATAAGATAAATAAAATGAGGCACAGTATATGGTGAATTAGTTTTGTGAAAAATAGTATACTTCTTTGTGTTCAAAATATATATTATGTTGGATGAATACACACACATTAAGAAAATAATTGATTTTTTATTGTATTTTTAATAAATGTTTGATTTTCTAATAAAAGAACATATTTATCTAAAGATTTTAATGATTTTAGGGCAGATTTTAAAAAAAAAATGCATTTAATTTGCATTGAAAAATGCAAAACGTCATTTAATTTACAAATAAAATAAAAGGTCAAAATGATATTTATTTTGAACGGGAGGAAGTATTGATTAATAAAAATAATTAATATTAATTAAAAAATAATGATATAATTGATTAATTGCGTAGCTGCTTTTGAAACATTCCTTATTCCAAGGTAAATTTGTAGCCCACCAACTAACATATCAATAAACCACTAATTTGGACAATCAACTATATATATGATATGATATTAAAATTCTTCCGAACAAAAATAGCAATCTAGTTTAGACATGGCATCGCATCGCAAGTAACAAATCCCAATCAACAAGCTGTGTCCTTTAAATAAAAGGGCAATCATCCTACATTTGTAGCGAGGAGAGTAGAAAATGCATGCATTAAAGATTTTGATTGGTGGGGGTGTTGTCATCATTGCTCCTCATCCGTCGAAGTTTGAATGACAAAGAATGCGGTGTTAAAGCTCCGGCTGGCTTGTCCGAAACCCGAATATAACTGTAGGACCAAGCTCCCACCAACGTACCACACACAGGTCCAACTAAATACACCCATATCCCTTTGTAGTAATTGCTAGCTATTGCTGGTCCCATCGTTCTAGCCGGATTCATCGATCCTCCTGATATCGGCCTGTATGTAAATACTCTTCAAATTCTAAAATCCTCCAAATAAAATTAAAATGGCTGGCTTGATATAAAATTTACTTACCCGGCCAAGATTGAAGTGATGCATACTGCTGAACCCACTGCTATCCCTGCAAGCTCCCCTATCTATATATAGATATACAACACAAGATTAGTCGCTACTTTTTTTTAAATATTATTGTTTGTAATTCTCCAAATAATCTTACGGCTTTGGTATCAGTTGCTACAGCAGAGGTGATGAACATCATGGAAAATGTTACGACTATTTCCATGATTAAGGCCTGAAAGTCTGAACCGGAAGGCGAAGTGGTGCCCACATGTTTTATAGGATGCAATAGAACCCGTAGACTCAGTCCGGCTGACGTCGCACCTGTTACTTGTGCTGCTGCATAAAATGGTACCTACAATTACAAACAATTTTACTCCAACTCATGAATATTCATGCCAATAAAAGAGTCGACCTCATGTAATTACATTTTTAAATTATCTATCTCGTCATATATAATACGAAAAAAAACCAAAGAAAATTAAACCATTGTCATGTCACCGTACACGGATGAGTAAGAAAATTAATTTTACATTTTAATAAAATATTATTCTTTAATAATATTAGAACTCATTTAATGAGTGTAAAGGTTGAAAATTCAGCCAATTGAGAGGGAGTACGTGAGACGAATTCTTTTATATTTAAATTCTTATTTAGTTACTTTTACTAATCCTTTTATATATTTATGCGACTTCTAAAAAGTATAATTTCAAATTCTTTGAATAATATGGAAAAAGAAAATCTTTTGAATAATTTGTAATTGTAAAATGGACATACGCCGGATAGGTGATAACTTATATATAAGAGCACGTTCACCTTGATCCCATATTAGTAAGTAAAATAATGGAGAGGAGTCGGATGGCACGTACAAACTCCAAAAAAAGATTCTTGTTGAATTTCATTAATTATTGTCTTGTGTATATATGTATATTCGAAAACGTCTAGTATATACTTGGATTGTCCGATTAAATTCCATCAATAATTGAAGCCTGAAAAATGTCGTCCACCCAAATTTTTGCAACCAAACCTCGACTAAGCAGGCATGGGGACGTCATCTCCCATGTGATCCATCAATACAACCAACCACATGCATGAAGCGCAATTATTCATATTAAAATTTATTTTAAAGGTATTAGTTATTTTATTAAATGAGTATTAGTTGATTTACTATTAAGTATTAATTTCGAATGATATTAATTGTTTAATTAAAGGGTATTATTTGAAAATTAATCTCATGGTAAACTTGTTCACACAATATCACCTCATTAAATTCATATCTATATTGATATAATGCAATATAATATTTCTAAACTATCAACTTTTGTTTCACCTTGATGTTTACGTTAAATAATGTACATATCAATTTTATTTAATTTTAACAATATACATGAAGTAATCTTTTTATAGCTTCGGACCCACTAAGGACTCAAGTTGTAATAGAGTTGAATAAAGATTAGTGGAAATTAAAGTATATAATTAATGAATTAAGAGCTAGCGGAGATGGAATTTACCTGATTCCACGGAAAATGCCTAACGGCGGCAAAGGCTAAAGTAACGGCGGGGTTCATATGAGCACCGGAGATGTGGCCAACAGCGTAAATCATAACGGTAACGATGAGACCACCTGCGACGGATGCTCCAAGTCTTGATACTTTGTGTTCATCGCTTGCACTAAGAGCTGCTGAACCACATGTCACAAACACTAGCAGATATGTCGCAATTATCTCTGCAATCACCTGTAATTTTAATTATAAATAAATAAATTATTAATGAATAAGAATTAAACAGGTACTGCATGTGTTATGTAACTTCAACACAATCCTGATAAAAAAAATAATTTCAACTCAATGGATGCCAAACTAGTAGTAGTACTGTCTCATCTATTAATTTATTCCCACCATGCCATATGTATAAATTAAAATATATTTCAATTAATTTTTCGTATTTGATTATATCAAAATGTTTCACTTTGTGTAAAATAATGCAAAACAATGAAGTGGTAGATTCGTAATTCTTTTAAAGATTTTGCTCAATTATTGTGCCAAAAGTGTTGTCTTATATTAAATTATTTGTATGACACGTATTAGCAGTAAATCATCATATTATAAAATGGAAAAGCTAGATTTGAAACCCGGCCGGAAATATTATTCCAATTAACAATATGCACATATATATTTTGTCTTCATTAAAATAAAATTAATGACACATGACATCATATCGTTTTTTTCTAAGTATTCTATAATATTGTACATGTATTTGTGCAATGAAACACGAGATGAAGTTCCATTTCTGGATTAAGATTTCATCATGAGTTGCATGTTCAATGTATTCTAATGAAGAAAAGAACACTATGAATTACATCTCCCCGGCCAGGCCACTTGAATTATATAATTCTTCCATTAAATTAACTACAAATAAATTGCGTCTCAATAATTAATTTCATAATACTGATCATGAGACACTTTGTTAATTTAATTAATACATGTATGTACCTTTTTGAGAAAATCAGGCGGGTAATTTTCTGTAAAATGCGTCCAAATGTTGAGTTTGGGGTTCTCAACCGCGACCAGCCCTGCTACGTTGATCGGATGGCTCAGGTTATGTTGCCTGTTCTCCATTTTCTTGCAAACAAACCGGCTTCACATAAGCTAGCTGCTCAATGTGATCGAGAAGAAGAAGAAGAAGAGCTAGCTAAACGATAGACAAAAAGTTCACTGATATTTTCAAGTAAACATATTAATATATGGAGACACATAATGTAGCTTTTTCCATCTATACATACATACATACATATATTTTATAAATATATTAATTCCAAATTCAAACTTTTAGATGATCATATGAAATTATTTCATGACATCAGAACAAAAACCATAAGCTCAAATTTGAACCGAAGTGAGAAATTAATTCATCTTTATTAATATATTATATTATATATATATATATTTATATAAGAATGGAGAGAGAGGGGGGTCGAGGGGGGTTAGATAATTATATATGATCTATAAATTAATGGCCCACGAACTAGGGTGCTTTACCTTGTAAATAATCATGATCAGTATATATAGTTAGTCCAAATGACTCTAAAGTGAAAGTCCATATGCAGTTAATTAGAGGCAAGGGTAAAGGAACAAAAACAAAAACAAAAAAAGGAGAATAATAAAAAAGAAAAGAAAATATTATGTAGACTTTAATCTTTATGCATAATACATCAGTAAATAATACTCACTTTGTTTTGGGATTATTTGTACATTTTCTTTTTTCGTACATCCCAATACTTGTATATACTTACAATGGAAATATATCACACATTATTAACACCCTCACAACACTATTTAAAAGCCACTTTCTTAATATTTTTTTAACAGTAATTCCAAATTGGAGAGAATACTAGTATTAGTGATGTACGATGCACAAGTTCCACATAATATTTTTCAAAACTGAAAAAAGAAAGTTTGAGTTATGTATTGACAGAATAAATGATTGAAAAGGAAATTTCAACAATAAATATGTGTAATAGCGATTTAATAATTAATTTCTTCTCCTCGCGAAGGACATCTATTCTCAACATGTATGGAAATCTGCAGTGACCTTTTGTTATTGGAATTTGGAGGACCACAACAATAAATATATATAGGATTAATACGAATGTATATCAGTATATGAAGAAAAAAAAATTAATGCATACATGTATATTAATGTTATGTATTAATAATATAATATATATGATCGTGGCAGTGTAATATTGTTGACATTGTTGCAACTTTTTTTTTGTTGCAACTTGCAAGTAACATAATCGTTATGCATGGCATATATATCACCACGATTTTTTTTTAAAAGAAATATCACAACGGTTTCTAGAGATATATATAGTAACGATATATATTTCATTTAATTTGTTGTTACTTACAATTAGCTACTCTGTGATGACAATTCGTAACAATTATAAGCAGTAATCATTGCACATGTGTACTTCTAATTAGTAATTATACATGGTTAATTAAAAGTTTTTTTTTTTTTTTTTAAAAAAATGGTTAATTAAAAGTTATAACCTTATACATCATTCTTTATGTCAATAATTTTTAAACGTGACAACTCAATCAGAATATTCGTTATTATTGAATATGTGACAATAAAAATGCTTACCACTTAATATAACTCTTTTTTTTTAATTGTCTATACACAAGCTTAAAATCTCTAGAAGCTCAAGTTTTCTTCCTTGAAATTAGATTCTACGATTGCGATCTATCTAATCAAGAAATTTGATGGGAGTGAGAAATTTTGAGATTGAGGAAAAAATAGTTTGATATAATGTTGTAGAGATAAAATCATATTTTTTTATTTTTTAAAATAACTATATTTAAAGTAAATATTTAATAAGAATGATTCTCTTTTTTTCTAAAGAACACTAATCTAATGGGTGTAATAGAGATGTTACACCATTGTAGTACATGAAATTTCGATCGTAAATAAAAATATATAAGAACGAATAAAGCTCATTTTACTAAAAATTAAATAAAATGGAATAAATAATTAAATTAGAATATATACGAAACTTAAAAAAAATCTGATCATATGGTGAGTTCACACTCATTATTCACAGGCAAAGCAGCCTAACTTCCATCTCGGAAAGAAAGTAAAGTTGAACATCAAAAGGCAACTTTCCCGAACAATTATTCGTTATATTACTATAGGTTATGAAATATTTAATTATTTTTAGGTTAGGATTGCAATAAATTTTTAAGAGGATTCTTGCGTGAGACAATTTCGATCTATACATATTTATCTTAAAATATGATTGAATTGAGATTTTGTAAATTAATGAATTATCTAATATAGTAAATGAAACTTTATATATTAGATCTTGTACAAATTTTGTCATTTTTTATATTTGTCGTATCTATCTCATTTTTGAATAAAGATTCACAAGTGATAATTATGCAGTAAACAAATAACAACTTGTAAATGTAACCAATTTTCCTAAAGCAATTTGCATGAAAAAGTTAAATGCTTTTATAAGATGCATGTATAATGACTCGTCCTAACATTGACTTGAATCAGTAACACCAGATCTTTCCACTTGTGTGAAAAAGTAAAAAAAAAAAAAAAGAACCTTTTCATTTGTTAACCATAATATCTTTCACACTTTCATTTTTCGTCCGTCCTACTATATCTTTCACTCTTAAAATGAAAAATCCTCTACAAATTTTATCCTCATAATATCCTCAATTTTACAAAATATATCATTACTTTTGGACCCATACATATACACCATCAAACTCATTTTCTTACTTTACATATAAAAATTTATAAAATTACCCGTCAAATTCCTACTCATTTAAAAATTTTAAATTGTGTGCTCTCTCGCTTATCAAATGGTTTATGAAAGGAGGGAGTATGTTTTATTTTCACGAACGATTTTTTGTGATGCAAATACTTTTTATTTTATTTTTTTACTTTAATAAGTTATGACCCACTTTGTAAGAGTGCAAACAAAATTACCTTATAAATAGAAATTTATTTTAATATGTTTTAGGACTTATCCACTGGAAAAGAGGAAGAATTTTTTATGGATATGAAAATACAATTATTTGATTAAGAAAATGTGAAGTTTTATTTAAAACGCTGAAAATGAAGGAATAACGAATTAGGTGATGAAACAATTTGAACTGCCCTTTTCTTTGGGCCAAGTAGGCCGGGCCTGTCCAGCGCAACTTGGTCAATATAGTCACAGGATTTCAAAAGTTTAGGTTATTTACACACACAATTTTGCTGGGTACACACTTCACTTCATAAACACAATATAAATTTGGTACACCCACCAAAATGATGTATCTTGTACGAACTAAATCTTTTTAGCAAATAATACATTTAATAGAAGGAGTATTATTTTATATGATAATAAAATTAACATATATATATATATATATAATACACTATATTTTAAAATTAAATACTATAAACAATACACTTAATACACGAGATTTCATCCATTTTATTCCTAACTTAAACTCTAAGTTACCCAAACCATAATTTATGCATTCACCCAGCCGCCGCCTTTTTATTTTTCACCCAAATTTGTTGGTCAAGTTGGTAAAAAATTTATTTAAATTGGTACAAAAATAACATAATTTTTTACCACAATAATCGAATAACACTATAATTATTATTTTTTTTAAAGAAAAAGAGAGAAAAAAAACGCCGAAAAAAAAAAAGTTCGATCCAACTAATCGAACACCACGTTAATTTTTAATTTTTAACTGTTTTGGTTCAAAAATATTAAGGAAAAAAAGCGAAATCATTAAATGGAAAGTAAGAAAAAAAATTAAAAAAAATGTGGCAATCGATTAATTTTGGAGATGGCCATCAAGCGACAGTCACGTAAAATTCGAACCCAGGACTCTCACTAAAGTGGAAATCCGGTGGACAAATGGGCTAAGCCCCTTAGTTAATTGTATGGAAGATATAATACTATATAATAATCCATTTAAGGTAAAAGAGTAGTATATATCAATTGATTCGTGTCTGATTTGTATTTTTACTAAAAAAATAGTACTATTAGTATTTTTTTTACTACAACGTGAGTTGTAAATTAATTGCAATATTTCGCTCAAAAAAGATAAAAATAAAATTAATTGCACTATTACAATACAATTAGTGCACAAAAAGACTAAACCTAATTTTTAATTTATTACTCCGTCCCATATTTGTTGTGACATTTGATAAAAAAGTCTGTCCCGTACTCGTTGCATCATTTCTTTAAATGGTAATAAAATAATTTTTTTCACTTTTATTTATCCCTTCAAACACTACAATATTACACCATATGCTACTGTTTTTCCCACACTATCTCAATTTAATATTATTAAACAACTCTCTTATTAATGTTGAGAAAACTATTCTACCCTCATAAAAAATAAACTTATATTATTAAACAATTCTTATATTAAAATTTGTGTCAAATAATAAATATCACAATTAATGTAAGACGGAGAGAGTATTATATTACACGTAGACGTATTAAACCAATTCACGATTGATATAACAAAAAATAATATGCAATCAAGTAAGGAGAAATAAATTGATGTATTTGGGCACGTAGGGGCCTAGGGGGTGGGTCTCTACTGGGCGTCGGCGTGGCAACCAAGTGAACCACACATGGTGCTGAGCGGCAAAACACTGTAGTTTTATGAATTTTTTTGCTTAAACTTAGTTTTAAACGATTTTAAGTGTAATTATATATATATATATATATATATATATATATATATAAAATTCAAATAAATATTATTTATATATTAATAATTTAATTTAAATTGATGAATTTCAATTTGTATGTAACTCTCACTATTGTATTTCTAACTTTAAATAATTTAAGTTTTATGTCGGACATTTTTTTTTAAATATAAGAAATTCTGCATCCTTTTTTAATCTTCTTCGAGCAATTTTATAGGTTTCAGGAGAGGAGTTCTTTTATTTTTCGAAAGAAAGAAATAAAATTATTAGAGAACTAATTACGATTTTTTTTCACTTTAGTAAACTTCTTAGAGAGAGGTGAGGAAAGTGTTTTGCGGTGTGTGTGAGAATGTGTCGTTTGGATATTATGGAAAGCACGAAATTCAATCATTTTTCACAAGGAACAAGTGGTAATTGATAGGTTAGTGATGGATATTAAATCTCATCTTTGGAGTTGGTATCATAATAGACCGCATAATGGAGGCACTAGGAGCTTTCATGAGTGGCTGAGAAATCCGACAGCTTCTATATATAAGCTAGGAGTTTGATGAGCAAGTTGCTGGTTCTACTGTTATTTTCTTAAAGAAACTGTTGTAAGATTTGTAATTTGGGCAGTCCTCTTGCCTGAATTTTATTAATATAATAAAACTATTTTTTCCTGATAAAAAAAAAATTACGATTTTTTTTATGTAAATAAACTTCACCATAAAATTTATTTTGAGAGTACAAATTATTTCAGTATATAAATTTTTAGAAGACATTTGTTATTTTATTTATTATTTCACTCAAAAATATTCATTTTAAACTAATTTTATGATCAAGATTTTACTAGAATGTCAACTCTTAAAGTAATGACCATAACGAATTACCGTCAGGATTATATCTGACACAGTCTAATGTTGTGATTCGTATTTTAGTTAAATTAATAGTGCAAAAAAATCATAAAACGACACCGCATTTAGCTGCCCAACACGCAGCGCAAGTGGGTAATGATTATATTGCAGCTGATAGTGCCAAAACATTCCTCTTCCTGGGCTGGGCTGCCAAGGGCATGGACTACCAATAAATGATAAATGGCTATCTCTATCGCTGTGAAATTGGTCATCAAATTTTGAGTACTTCCGGTCCCATTGCGGTATAGTTTCTTTATTTTTTAATCTGCATAAAAATGTTTTAATATCATGTTCTTTTCAGAAAATAAATAAATAAATAATGATATGTGTGCCCTAATAATTTATTTTCAAGCTTGTTTATTATTTACTTCATTCATTCCACAATTATGGGCATATTTTTTTTTATTTTCTACCCGTCTCACAATTCTTTAAAAACAAATAAATTTTTTCTATATCCTTGGGGGTGTTTAAAAGTACTCCATATTTCAAGGCTCACGTATTGTCAAAAGGCCTATCTCAACCAGGGACGTATCCAGGATTTCGTCCCAAGGGGGGCGAATTACTTCATACGGTAAAGGAGATGAAAATTTTAAAATTCAAGGGAGGCGAAATGATAAAATATTACTACTTTAATGTATAAATAAAAAAATTTCTATACATATAGTGGAAAAAATTTAAATCTAAGGGGGGCGACCGCCCCCCGCGCACCCCCCCTAAATCCGTCCCTGATCTCAACACTATTTTTTGCTTAACAACGTCCTCAGTATTATTTTAGATCCATATATCAACAATTTTTTTATAAATATGATATACAACTAAATTTTACGTCATACATTAATCAAAGTATACAAGTATTACATTATTATTATTATTATTATTATTATTATTATTATTATTATTATTATTATTATTATTTGTGAACATTATATAAAACTTAAAAAATACACATGACTGTTGCCTGATACATTGAACTAACACAATTATAATCAAATATTTAATTTTTGTTTATGAATGATAATAGATATTACTCTCTCTGTCACACAATTATTTGCAAACTTTCCTTTTTAAGTGCATCACAATTATTTGTAATCCAAAAAGAAACTTTTACCCTCACAATATTTATATATATATATATATATATTTTTTTTTTTTTTGACAAAGCTCACAATATTTATATATTTACACATTTTTCATTACTTTTAGGCCCACAATACAATCAATTCAATCAATTTATTTACTTTATTTATACAATTACTAAATTATTTCTGAACACTCCAATAGTTACACTTTATTCTTAAAATGTGTGCCACTATTTATCAACAAATTGTTTGGGGATGGAGGGAGTATTATTTTTTTTTTTCACCAATATATATCAACTAAACCATTATACAGTTTTAGTAGTATCCATATGTTATATTATGTTAATTAACCTAAAAATTTAATGCTCCCCTCTCCCATAATTATTTTCATATGGGGATGCACACACTTAAACAACATATTAAGAAAATAAAGTAATGAGTAGAAATTTGAGTGATAGTTTTGTATTATGTATAAAGTAAAAAGTTAAGTCGAAATGAATGTAAGTATGAACTCAAAAGTAATGACATTTTATATAAAATTTAGAATATTGTATGAGTAAAATTTATAGAATGTTTTTCATTTAAAAAATGTAAAATTTTTTTGGATGAATAAAAAAAATTAAATAAATTGTGGGGTAGAGGAAAAATACGAAATGTGAAGTGTCCTATTGTGCAGGTGAGTAGGTGACAAGCACGAAAACGTAGAAGGGAGGGCTAAAACGATTGCCCCTGCCAGACATTGTAATTTGCAGTCAAATATTTGCCAAGTTTGTTATAACGTGAACGATTTGTTAGGTTCATTTAAGAGTAGGAGCTTTTATAGGAATATGGTTCGTGGAGAGTTTATTTTGAATCACATTTAATTTTTAAATATTTGATATTTTTAGTTAAATGTTCATTTTTTATTATATTATATTTTTTATACTTCTTTCGTCCCAACAGTGTTTGCACAGTTGATTGTGCACAAAAATTAAGAAAATATACTTTTTGATTTGATGATCAATTTAAATGAAAAACATTATATATAAAATATGTGTATATAAAATAAGAGATTAGTTAATTGAGTTGAAAAAATAATGACATTGATGTAAATAAATATGTATAGTGAGGGTGTTAAAAATGAAATGTTTTTCCATTCATGGACGTGCAATCAGCTATGAGATTGAACCAATTGGCTTAGCCTATCTGACCACATTCTTATTTTAGTGAGAGACCCTAGTTTAATTCTACTTGGAAATGAATTTAATAATATAATATTATTTATAATTCTAATTTTTAATATATATATATATATATATATATATATATATATATATAATGAGATTGTTAATAATTTTGATAAAATATTTGATGTTTAATTTTTTCAAAACAGTTTTATAATAAATTTATCATGAACCCTTTAGCCTACATTTATTTGTATATTTAAATTCGTAAGTGTGGGCGTTTAATACCAAGCTTTCAAATTGGTGTAAAGTTGCGATTCTCCTATACGATACCATATGACCGATTTAAATATTAATAAATTTTAAGCGTTAGTGTTCAATGGCAAGCTTTTTAAATTAACTTTCTTTTCTTTTTAACAAGCTGTTTTTTTAAAAGGAAAAAAACAAGTTTTTTAAAGTTACGATTATCATATACGATACCATGTCCCATTTAAATATTAATATTTTTTTAAGCGTGAGTTTATTTGATGTGAGACGAATTGTGATAGTAATTATAAATGAATTCTACTTTATCTAACTTTCAAATAATATTTATTAATCATTTTATCTAACCTTCAAATAATATTCATTATTATAAATTTAATGAGATAATATATAGTATGTTATAATTAATGGGTCCATTAATTACTTATTTATTATTTTTAAATATGCTCTGCACAACCACGAATATCCAAATTTATAAAATTCAATTTAAGAGAATGAGGAAAAAACATGAAATTATTTGGTGTTTTGCACAGTGATGGTCGGCGACTAGGAAGGTGGACTTTGCAGAAGCTTGGGCTGTTTTGAGAGGCTTGGAGTTAGCCAACAGTATGATTGAGACGGATTCTCTGGTATTAGTTAATGCTGTGAACAAAAGAAGCAAGCTGCTGTCCTATCCTATCCTATCCTATCCTATGTTGGAAGATTATTGACTCATATTGTTCGTCTTCGGGATACATTTGACACTTTATCTTTCGCTTGGGGTAGAACAGGGAATTGTGTAGCTCATAGCTTACCTAATTTGGGTTAGTGAGACACCTTTTTTCTCTTGTGAGATTCCTAGTTTTATTATTGACTTTGTTGAGACCGATTTGAGGTCGGGTTTTGTTTAATTTAATTCTTTCCCTTTCAAAAAATTAAAATAAATAACTCCCAACAAAATAGAAAAAGATTATATATATTCAACTTTACATCTTTTAATATTAATAAATATTTTTCTTATTAAAATTTGTTATATTTTAATTTGAGTAATAAAAAAACGGAAGAGTACCCAAAAAACATACTTTTTGGTAAATGAGAAAACAAAATAAAAATATAGAGAGCATACATCACTTTCAACTTGAAATATAAAGAGAAGACATTCATTCAGATGTCGGTCTAATTTAAAGTTTTGTTTGTTCAAATAAATTAGGGCATATCCAAAGAGCCGCAAAGTTTAGTTTCTATAAAATGAATGAGGCCTAGCTAACTCAATTAATACAAGGAGTTTGTGAAAACAATATTAAAAGAGAGTAGACGAGTGGAATTAAAATGAAGGGCGAGGAAGAAAGCATCTTAATACCTCTCTTGGCCGACTCACCTCATCAACACCACTCGCCCGGCTCTACCTCTTTCTTCAAAACATGCTTCAACGGCCTCAATGCCTTATCAGGTAATATTATTTTCCCACATCTTTCTCCACATTAATTATTCATATAATTATAAATTATATATTCCAACCAATTGATTCTAATTTGGTAATGGAAGTATAATCTTTAATACGATTCGATTATATTCACTGGTTATCTATGCACCGTATATTTTATCCTTCAAAAACTTAATTCAGTGTATAGATGCACAATAGCTTAAAAACTCAAACTATTTAATTTCGTAGATTCTGATGTCGAAAATTGTGAACTCTTATCCTTTTCCGTTGCTTATCCACAAGAGCAGGATAAATAAGTACACGTGGACAACATGTATGTTTATTAGTTCCAGGTTAAGTGACAATCAGTGCTTGTAAATTCTGTTCCAAATATTTAATTTAATTTCACTGATTTTTCAAGGTTTTATTATTTCATTTCCTTTTAAATGCAAGCGAAAACCCGCGATAATATGTTTTAGAGTAAATAAAAAGACTTTATTTATTTAAAGTTCACCTTTGATCTTTATATCCTGATCGTGCATGCACTAAGCAAAATCATGTTCGTCAACAATATTAAATACTATCGAAATTGTATTTTACTTCTTTGAAATGTGGCATTTTAACTCTTGTGATCAACATCGTGTCATTATCAATAAATAAATAAATAGTCTTAAAAGCAATTACTTCTTCCCTTTTGCTTAGATCACCTGAATAAAACAAAACTAGCAATCGATGAAAAAAACAACTCAATCTTTAATGGCCTTAAGTATCATTGTTTATCAGACTCAAAAAAAAAAAAAAAGTATCATTGTTTATCGAATAGGTCGATCATCCGTACACACAATACAATATACGTTGTAACTTGTAAACATATAATTTAAATAAATCAGTTAGATTTTAGCATATACTAGTGAATAGTGAGCATGTTCTGACATTGGAAAAGAATTATACTCCCTTCGTAACAAAAACTTATTCACACTTTCCTTTTTTGTCTATTCCAACAAGTTATGCACACTATTAAAATGAAAACATCACACAATATTAATACCCTCACAATATCATTTAAATCATAAAAATGCAACTATTATTCTACTCTCTACTTTATTTTCTCTCCTACTTTATCTCATTAAATCACCTAAAATATTTTTATACTTTATTCTCTCTCTTACATTTTTTCCTCATAAAAATTAACAAAATTAATTTTTCTTAATTTCCGTGTCCCAAGAAGTGTGCACAACTTCTTGGGACGGAGGAAGTATAAATAGTTTAACTGTCGTATCCAGAGTTAAATTCATAAATTGTTTTGTAACATTTTATTATAGAAAATTCAAAATTCAGCCGAAAAATTGCCTTAGTTTTTCATTCTCAATTGAACCGCCTTTCATTCTAGAAGCAAATCTATCAATCAATTTCAAGTTTTGATTACACATTCTCTGTGAATCAAATCTATCAATCAATTTCAAGTTTTGATTACATATCCTCTGTAAACCGCGACTTCAAAATTAGGAATTCCATCCATTCAATTCCCGTTGTTAATTCCTAGTGATTACACCTCTCGTTGAGCCCATTGTTTCAGTAATTTTTTTTTGCTAAGTCCGTTTTCCATCAATATTTCCAGCCAAAATTCGAAAATTTCTAGTCGAAAAAGATCAAAATTGATAAAGTAAAAAGAAAAATGACTTGAAATTGGATTGGGGCAATTTGTGAAATTAACTGCATATTAATTAATATATATATACTAACTACTACTATTGTTTTGAAATTTTGAAATGATCAGGTGTGGGAATGTTGTCAATACCATATGCAGTATCATCAGGGGGGTGGTTGAGCTTGATTGTTTTCGTGGTGATTGCAGAGTGTAGTTTGTACACAGGTTTGCTAATTAAAAGATGCATGGATATGGATCCCAGCATAAGAACCTATCCTGATATTGGCGACAGAGCGTTTGGGCCTAAAGGGAGGGCCCTCGTATCCATTGCAATGAACATCGAACTATATTTAGTAGCAACGGCTTTCTTGATTCTAGAAGGAGACAATTTACACAACTTATTTCCAAGCGTGGAATGTCAGATTGGAGGCCTATTTATAGGTGGTAGACAAGGCTTTATTTTCGTGGTTGGCCTCATAATGCTTCCTACTGTTTGGTTAGATAGTATGACCATCCTTTCTTACATCTCAGCAACTGGAGTTGTGTCTTCTTTCCTACTCATTTGTTCCATTTTTTGGGTTGGCGCCTTTGATTCCGACATTGGATTTCATGAGAAGGGCACTCTCTTAAACTTTCAAGGCATTCCCAGGGCTATTAGTTTGTACGCCTTCTGTTACTGCGCGCACCCTGTTTTTCCTACCTTGTACACTTCCATGAGGACTCAAAAGAAGTTCTCTAAGGTCAGTTCAATTTTTCATTCTTTTTAAGATGTCGTACGTACTCAAAATCAAATATATATATATATATATATGATTGCAGGTTCTGGTGGTGTGCTTCGTAGTTTGTACCATTAGCTATGCATCGATGGCAATCATAGGATATCTGATGTTCGGGTCAAAGGTAGAATCCCAAATAACGTTGAATCTGCCGACAGGCACAATCAGCTCGAAAGTGGCTATCTACACTACACTGGTTAATCCATTTGCGAAGTATGCTTTGATGGTAACTCCAATAATAAACGTTGTTGAGAAAGGGTTGGTATTGCAAGCCAGTAGAGGAGTGAGCATATTGATCAGGACTGTTTTTGTACTAAGCACCGTTGTGGTGGCCTTAACCGTCCCCTTTTTCGGAGAACTTATGTCCCTCGTTGGCGCATTTTTGAGCGTAACTGCTTCCATAATTCTTCCGTGCTTGTGCTTCTTGAGAATATCGGGGATATATCGGAATCGCAGATTTGGGTTTGAATTCATCCTCATTTGTTTCATTGTATTCATAGGTGCTGTTGTTCTTGTAGTAGGCACTTATACAGCAATCTTTGAGATTTTGGATAATTTCGTATAATGTACTTGGATATTTACTTTGAAGAATTTGTGTCAAATTTGTTTTACAGATCATAGATATATATTTTTTTAAGTTAATAAACACTTGTTATTTTTTTTTAAAAAAAAGTATAATATGAGCAAGTTTCATCATAAAACTAATTTATATTATTAAATATTTTATTAAATTTGATTAGTAATATTGTTTAATGAGAATAACTAATGATATTTACAAATGCTCTTAATTTTTTTGATGAAATTATTTCATGGTATAATTACTGTAAAAATGTGATCATTTCACTGTAAAAGCAGTGATCGTTTTAGAGATAAACTAAAGAGGGTGTTTAGACGAGTGTTTTAAGATTAATATTACTCCCTCCGTCCTGTTTTTGTTTTCCCATTTGACTTTTTGATTTTTTTTTGTGTGAGGATTATTTTATAGTAATATGTGTACAAAAGTTATTTTATATGAATGATATGTTAGTTTATCTTATCAACTAGCATATCATTCATATAAAATAACTTTTGTACACATATTACTATGAAATAATCCTCACACAAAAAAAAGTCAAAAAGTCAAATGGGAAAACAAAAACAGGACAGAGGGAGTATGACTTTTCCAGTTCCTTTTAATTAAAAAAAAATATATATATATATTATGACTTTTCTAGCGTTGAGAGATTACAAATGTGAAGATATTTGTTGTATGTTTTTTATCAGTAAATGTTAGTTGTTAATAGTTCGTTCACCAAACGTTCAAACACTTCTAAATTTTTCCAAGACATATTATAACTCCATTAATTTGTTCCCAAAAAAAATCGAATCTATAACTCGCACTAAATTAAAGAACCCAATGACGAAATTAACATACAAATATTGTTGTTTTTCTTTATGAAGACATTTTATGGAAGAATTTCATATAAAAATCTAATTTTTATATTGAGTCTCAATGTAAGTCTTCATATTATAAATATGTCAATTAAGGATTCATTTTTTTTTTCAATTAAAACTTTATTTTTTGTATAATTAATCTCATTTCAAGGCCGGACAAATAATTCACTTTTCAAAGTAAAACCATATAAAATGATAATTAAACAAAAATTTAGAAACTCTCCCATAATCGTTCCCTCAATCATTTCTCTACGTCACCATTTACATTTTTTTTTCTGATTTATCTTTTCAAAAATTATATCACAATAATAATAATAATGTAACTAACCACCACCATATAGATTATTATTAATCTAATTTATTTGGGGTATTGAAGAAAAATAAATTTTCATTCCCTTTCCAATTGAAAACTCAAAATAAACATGCCTGAATCTTGAATCTTGAATTTTTTTTCTTTAGTTGAAACTTAAATTGAGAAAGAAAAATTAAAAATTAAATCCTAAATTAAAACATTTGTAAAATGAAGAACTATACGAGCTCTCAACCTAAAAATTGGTTGGTGGACATCTTAATTATGGTTGGTGCATATCTTAATTAAGGTTGAAATTATATGTATTCTTTAATCACAAAAAAAGAAAACAAAGATTAAAACAAAAATTAATGAGCTAGTTTTAAATTATTGTTTTCTTAAATCTCCAAAAAAAATATCATAGTTTTTTTAAGCAAAATAAAAATATCATAGTTTTTTAAGACATTAGTTATAGGGGATGCCAAAAAAAAAAAAAGATTATGTATTTGTGTTGACAATTTTGACCACTAATATTTTAATTTCGTTATTTTAATATAAATTGGCCCGAAAACACTTAAATTAATTATAAAAATAATACATAAATAATAATTAAAAATTATAAAAATACAATTAAAATTTATAATATGTATTTTTAAAATAAAGTATATTATATTTGACTTTTGCAATACCAAATAAACTAAAAAAATAATAATTATATAATATATATTTTTTAAAAGTCAAAATAAAGTCCAAAAGTATATATAAATACTCTAGAATATAATTTAAATTAAAAAATATTCAATACAAAATTAAAAAAAATAAACTTAAATAAAATCTGAATTGCCTAAATTGGTGTCCTAAAAAAACAATTTTCCCCATCGACCACATAGATAATAAACTTATCATATATTAATAATTTTCTAACTCTAACATTACAATATTATTCAGTAAAAAACTTCAAAACGTAAACAAAATCACAGATTATCAAAATTTTGAAATAAAATGTTATAAAACTCCAGTAACTATAACTCCATGATAGAGGTTCAAACTGACATATAACAAAACAATTAATATATACGGTTGAACGTGTCCAAAGTTTTATGGATGATTGATGATTTTTCCAGAATGAGAACAAAGACATATTCACAAGATAGAAGCTGCTGCATGAAAGAATAGTGTCCTGTCCATTGCAGATCTATTGTTTATTTATTTTTATTTTTTGACGGAATATCTATTGTTTATTTAAGATGTCATCTTATCTTCATTTAATAATAAATTGCACGACATAAATTTGTGTGCGACTGATTTACAAAGATTTCTCAATCAATTAAATATGTGATAAAAATTTTTTTGGTCCCATAACTTGTCCACTCTCCAATTTTGGTCCCAAAAAAGATCGCTGTTTAATTTTGGTCCCACATCTTTTGAATTTGTCCAATTTTGATCCAAATTTTGCCGGAAAATCGAAAACGACATCGTTTTAAGTCATGTGCGACGCGCGTGCCGGCGGATTTTGGGATTTTTCGTCGGAATTGTGACGTGGACGCTTACTGTGTATTTTTTTTTATTTTGAATTTCTTTTACTGATAACAATGCCATGTGGATTTATACATAAATAAAATTAAATTGAAAATTAAAAAAAAATCCAAATCAGCAAAACCCTAATTAAACAAAATCAAAATAAAAATAATTTTTTGTAATATACATTTCAGAATTAAAAAATAATATAATATACAAAATAAAAACTAAACTAAATCAAAAACAGAAATTCCTAAATCTAACGAAGAAGACGACGCTGCCTTCACCTTCTCCCCCAAAACGCAAAAATCTCTCCAAAATTACAACTCCCCCAAATCGCAAGCCTACTGAATTGATAATCCCCTGTTGGTAATCTCCCAAAAATCGCGTCTCCCCTAATTTTCTGTATTCTTGGTGTAATGTCCGAATCTGGTACTTCGTCGGCGTCGGAGTCTGGAATGTATTATTGCGGCCGTGTTGCAGTCACCGTAACATCTTGGAAGGATGATAATGCCGGACGAAGGTTCCTCGGCTGTGAGAGATATCAGGTGAGTTTCCAGATATCTGCTTCGTCAATCCCCTGTTTATGCTTTTTTTTTTTTTGTAATGTAATTCTAATTCAATTAAATTTGCAACCTTATTGTTATAGATGGACGGATATTTGCAAATATTTTCGATTGTGTTAAAATTTTGCTCATTCGATTGTGTTATAGATGGACGGATAATTCTAATTCAATTAAATTTTGCTCATTCAATTGTGTTATAGATGGACAGATATTGCAAATATTTTCGTTGGATCGATCCACCAATATGTGAGAGATCGAAGCAAATAATTCCCGGATTGTTGAGAAAATTGAATGAGCATAAGTTGAAGTGTAGAACCCTCGAGTCTCAAGTTCATAAACTCGAAGAAATGACCAGAATTTTGCAAAGTGCTAATTGTGTGTTGGAGAAAGAAAATGAAATGCTACAGTCGGAGAGGAAGAAGGCAGAAAACAAATATCATGTGTTCAAGTTTCTGGTGATGACATTGAAGATGATTGTTGTGGTTTGGGCATGCTTCGTATTGATTACGATGTTAGGTTGATCTATAGGCTGCTAGTTTGCAATCCACTGAATTGTATTTGATTAGTTTGTAAACACATTTGATTTTCATTTTGAATGGTTCTCAATGTTAGAATGGTTGTCAATGGTTTTTGTGCTTAATGTTTAATGGTGTCCAATGGTATAATTGTGTGTTTGAGGTTGTATATAATCTTAAGTTAAATGATTTTCAATGTTTTAATGGTGTCCAATGGTGTATGATATCTTCATGGTTGTCCAATGTTTTAATGGTGTTCAATGGTCTATGAAGTTATGTTTGAATGGGTTGAATTGTTTGAAGTACAATAGATAAATACAATGCAAGCAATGCATTGAATGAAAATAAAACAGATTCAAAAAACAACACATATATGTACTAATACAGATCAATGAATCTGCACCTTAACACTTTTGTACCATAAAAAATTAACACGGGTGTATTTTCGTAAGACAAACGATCTTAACGAAGGGAAGACAAATATTGTTTCTGAATTTAAAAATGATCAAAAGCTGCATTACAAAACAATGATTCACCATTTTATAGGTGAAGGAAATTGAAAAGGCATTCAAACAAAAAAAATTAAATAAAGGATAAAAACAATAAAAGTGGTCAAACTGCAAGATTAATTTGTCTTTGACTGCTGATCCCGATTAGTCACCTCGAAGCAGTGACTCTTCGTCGTTCCAATTCCAAAAATATATTATAATAGAAATTCCGAGCCAGGAGTCAAAAGTTATGCTCGATTCTGTACCACATCAAAAATGCACCTAATTGTACTTAAAAGACCATAAAACAGGTTCAAACCATTCAAAACATTCCCAAAATATTTAAGTAATATTACTAAATATTTAAGTACCATTCAAACACATCATCAATATCAGATATCCACACCATAGACAAAATATGCAACAGATCCAGGCTCCATATGCCTCAAGATAGAGTGTCATAACCATATTCCAAATACTACCTATGCCTCAAGACAGAGTGCAAAATACATAACAAGTTCAAAAAGTACTAAGCTAGAGTGCTTTTTTCTTCCCCTTTTTATCAGCTGCAACTGATGAAGGTGTTAGGCTCATAAATTTCTGGCCTCCTTCAACAATAATTGATGTCCCAGTCTCCTTTTGAATGACCCTATGTGTGAAGTGGCCATAACCAAATGTTGATGATGGTGGAGCCCTTATCTGCACCCGTGGCTGAAGTGTTGAGCTCCCCATATGGAGCTGTTGATGCATTGTGGGGCCATGGAATTGAGGTACTGGAGCTGGAGGCAACCAACTATCCATGGTCACTTGGCTTTGTTGAGTGTCAATACCTTGATCCATATCATCTTCATTTTCAGAAGGCCTTGGTGGTGCAATCTGTGACAAATTAAAAAAAATAAAAAAATAGCCTATGAGCCTGGAATTTAAGAATATCAGACTTAAAAATTTCATTAACCTAAACTACTTGAACACAGCTGCAAGACCTGCCTCTAGAATGCAAAAAAAAAAAAAAAAAAAAAAAAAAAAAAAAAAAAAGTCACATGAACCCCAACCTAAACTACTTGAACACAGCTGCAAGACATGCCTCTAGATTGCAAAAAAAAAAAAAAAAAAAAAGAAAGTCACATGAACCCCAACCTAAACTACTTGAACACAGCTGCAAGACATGCCTCTAGATTGCAAAAAAAAAAAAAAAAAACAGAAAGTCACATGAACCCCAACCTAAACTACTTGAACACAGCTACAAGACATGCCTCTAAACCATTAAAAAAAAAACAGAAATTAATGCTCCACACTGGTCAAATGTAAACCATACAACAATGAAAAACAGAAACCAACAAATTATACAAGACAACAGAAAAAAACAGAATTGTAAGACAAAATAAATTCTACCTTAATGCAACAATGCAACAAAAAACAAATTCTACCTTCAATCTTGTGACAAAAAACAGAAAACAAATGCAACAAAAAATTAAAGAGCAAGCAATGCAAGACAAAAAAAACTTAATGCTGTAGAATTGTACCTGATTCAATGAACATGTTGCAGAATTGTGGCCTTCTTGACCACAAATTCTACAACAAAGTGTCTTTTGCTGTCTTTTCATCGTTTCTTCATGCTTTCTTTTCTTCTTTTTCTCCACTTTCTCTCCACCACTTGGCCTTCTTTTAGTGACTTTTCTACCTCTCTTGGGCCTTGTTCCAAATGTTGGAGGTAGTGGTGGAATGTATAGTGTCTCTCCCCACAATACTTCATAGCTAATAGGGAATATCACCCCTTCATAGGCTGCTGCATAAGTATCCACTGTGTAGTAATCACTCACAAAGTCAATTGGGTCCAACCTCTGCTTAAGTATGGCACAGATACCATGTTTGCATGGGATTCCAGTCAACTGCCAAAGCCTACATGAGCAAGTTTTCTGTTGCAAATTCACTGAATACTGACCTCCATCAAAACAAGAAATCTGGTAGTATATGTCACTTGACTTAATGGGGATACAATCTGTGACTTGGCCCATGCCTGTCTCAAGCAGTTTGCTAATCCTTGGACACAATCTGCCCTTCCACTTCTTTGCCCTATCCCTGTTTTTCTGCAATCTCTTCATCAAGTACTCCCGAATCCACTCCAACATAGTGATGATTGATTTACCCCTTGCCTGTAAAATTGATGCATTGAATGACTCACATACGTTGTTGAGTAGCATATCACACTTTGATTTTTCACTGAAGAATGCCTTTGACCACTGAGCTCCAGGTTTATCAGCAAACCACTCCCACGCCCCTTCATTTAGCTCCTTCAGTTCTCTCATTCTCACTCTAAACTCCCCTTCAATTGTGCTACAAGCTGCTTTCCACATGGCCTGCTTGTATGCCAAACCAGTATACCCAGCTAGTTTGAGGTTGTTGTGCATGTGTCTTACACAAAACCTGTGATCTACTCTGGGGAATACAACCTCAAGAGCTTGAATCAAGCCTTTCTGCTTGTCACTAATAAAGGTGATTTCAGATGGATTGAGGCTCAAATCTGACTTCAGGACTGTAAAAAACCACTCCCAGTTCTGCCCATTCTCCTTATCCACTATAGCATATGCAACAGGAAACAGGTTGTTGTTTCCATCCACCCCAACTGCACTAAGCAAAATACCCCCATACTTACTCTTCAGGTGACAACCATCCACTCCTAAAATGGGCCTATAACCACTAGCAAAACCTCTCTTCATTGCATCAAAACACACATATGCCTTGCTAAATACTGTTACTCCATTATCCACTTCTGTCCCTACCAGAATTGTTGAACCCGGGTTTGTTCTTCTGATCTCCTCACAATAAGACCACAACTTTGTGTATTGATCATCAGGATCACCTTCAATCTTGAGCAATGCCAACTTCTTTGCTCTATGAGCCTGCTGTCTTGAGATCTCCACCCTAGTATCATGTGAGGTATCCTCCATAAACACTGACACATCCCTTTTGGGATCAGATTTGAACCTCTGAAGAAACTTCTCACTCAACCAGGATGATGTCAGGCTCTTCACTTTGGATGAAGGTGCACAAGTGTGCTTGGAATTAAACTTCCTAATCTGGAAAGTTTGTTCATCCTTCCTCTTAAGACAGTGAATCAGCCACTTGCACTTTTCATCAAAGCACTTGGCATAGATCCTCCTTGTATCATTTCTTGGAAAATGAATGTTCCTTCGTTGTTTGATTGCATCAGACTGTGCTGCTAACTTGAACTCCCTCTTTGAGCCAAGCACTTGGCCTATTGTGAACTCAGGGTTAAATGTGGTCTTCGGGTTAAAAACATGATAACTCTCATCATTATTCTCCTCATCGGACAGCCTATTCTCATCAAAATCATATGCATCACCAGAAATTACATCATTCTCCCTGTCAATCTCACACTCACTCTCACTAGAATCAGTTGCCACAACCTTGCCCTTACCCTTATCAGCCTGTTTACTACCCTCACCCCTGCTTTGATGTATTTCCCTTCACCCTCAACATCAGCCTCACCAGATTGTTCACCCCCAACCTCAACCTCAACAGAGTGTTCATCACCCCCACCCTCACCCTCGGCCTCAACAGTGTGCTCACCACCAAATTCTGTATCAAGAGTGTCAACTTCATCATCAAATATGTTATCATCCTCACCAGAGTTCACCTCATTCCCAACACAATAATCAGAATCTTCAAAAGATTCATAATCACTATCAATCTCAGACTCATCCCTCAGTTCATCCTCGCCCCCATAACTGACTTCACCCTCATTTCTTTTCCCACCCCCAGACCTTTCTTTAGCCCCACTTTTTTTCCCACCTCCAGACCTAACTTTAGCCTCACTTTTTTTCCCACCCCCAGACCTGACTTCAACCACACCATCACTACCATTATTGTCTGCAGTTAACACCTCCACATATATATGAATTTCCCTTTCAAGGGAAAGAAACTTACCAGCCCACAGCCTAAGATCTTCATCATCAATACACAACTTGAATTGGTAGTTAGGCATTCTCAAAGAAATCTTTTTCTCCCCCCTAACCCCTGCATTTGTACTCCATTGATGAATGTCCCTAACTGTAACTTCATCAGCCTTTACAAAGTCATAAACCAACTTTGAACCTCCAATATACATTATATACGGCTGATCCACAAAATCACCCCCAAAGTGTAGTACCACTGTAATATTCTTGTTGTTAACATCTGTTAAAAAAAATTAACTATTAATAATAGACAAATGAAAGATTCTTTGACAGCCAAAAAGGAAAAAAAAGCACACTTTGACCACATGTTCACATGCTCAGTTAGGAAAATAATTAAATAAACAAATGTAACCCCACACAACATACCCCACACAAGACTTAAACCCTAAACCACCCCACCAACCAAGACATAAAGGCTACCACCGATTCTGTATGGACCAAATTAATTTCGAAAAAAAGTACTCCCTCTTTGATGCATCTTACAACAGACAAAAACACCCCCACCTTTCCCATGTGCAGGAGAATCTTTTGAAAACAACACCACAAACCCTAATAATATTCAGTTTTGCATATAAATACTACCTCATCGCATTTAACACCAAAAATCCCTTCCCGCTTTATTCACACAAATCTGAAAATTCCAAACCCCCCCCCCCCCCCCCTCCAAAAAAAACACAAGAAAACCCTATAAAATGCTTACCATATTTAGGGCAATCCCAGTCCATCGCTCCTTTCCTTCGTATGAAGACCATCTCGCAGGCTTGCTAAGAACCCTATTCTCGCCGCCAAAAACCCTAATCGCAGTTGCAAACCATAACAGAGCGTCCCAAGATTCGTTCTTCAAGTCTCTGGATGCTCTCTACTCTCGATTTCGTAATGAACTCTCTCGATCCTCTCTCGATTTGTTCGTGAACTCTCAATCGTCACTCTCAGTCGAATCGCCTCTCTCTGATATGTAAGAATGTATTCTGTTTTTTATTTATTTTTTATTTGATCTGATTTTGTTTTGATTTAGTTTAGTTTAGTTTTGATTTAGTTTAGTTTTTATTTTGTATATTATATTATTTTTTAATTCTGAAATGTATATTACAAAAATTATTTTCATTTTGATTTTGTTTAATTAGGGTTTTGCTAATTTGGCTTTTTTTAAAATTTTTGATTTAATTTTATTTATGTATAAATCCACATGGCATTGTTATCAGTAAAAGAAATTCAAAATAAAAAAAAAATACACAGTAAGCGTCCACGTCACAATTCCGACGAAAAATCCCAAAATCCGCCGGCACGCGCGTCGCACATGACTTAAAACGATGTCGTTTTCGATTTTCCGGCGAAATTTGGACCAAAATTGGACAAAATTCAAAAGATGTGGGACCAAAATTAAACGGCGATCTTTTTTGGGACCAAAATTGGAGAGTGGACAAGTTATGGGACCAAATTTTTTTTTTCTCATTAAATATCAATAAAATAAATTTCATAGTTTCTAGACCAGAGAATTAGACCCACACAACATTTTCCCTAAATTAATCGTAATTGGTTATATCGCATTTGTCACATTAAATTTGACACATTTTTAATACCTATATGACAATTCTCGCTGAGTGATACATGAGACACATAATGAGATGCCCATAGTGGATGATACCACACACCAAATTTCACAACAATTGTTTTTAATTAGACAGAGTCTAGTATGTTTCATTGTTAATTAGACAGAGTCTAGTATGTTTCGTTGTTAATTAGACAGAGTTTAGTATGTTTCATCTCTTCAGGGTCCCTGAAAGAGAAAGTATGTGTTATCATTTCTTACAAAAATACATATTTGTCTTTATAGTAACAATCTCAAAACGAGTTTTTATAATTTGTCTTCGCACGATTCTCTGAAAAGATCCATTTGACGAGATTAAGATTTGCAAATGTTTTTATTTGGACAAGATTAAGAGTTATTTGAACTAGAAAAGTGTTTATGCAAAATATTTGTTTTAGTGTTTATAAATATAGTTTATTAATACTTTTTTTTTGATCGGTTTATTAATACTTTGATATACGCAAAGTATGATTAGAATAGTGAGTTAATTAAACAGAACTAATAACTAGGTGGCTTAGCTCACCTACCCACCGGGTTCCTCACTAGCTGGAAAAATGCTTCAGATAAATTAAAGCTATTGTATGGTCGTGACTTGTTATAAAAAAGAAATCTATCAGAATGAGAGTTAAATCCTTTTGTTAGTTGTTAGTACGAGTTTGAAAACATAATATTGTAAGGGTTGAAGTACCTCTTGTACTCTAATTTTTATAATATTTCTCTTTTTACTGATTAAAAAAAAATGCACGCGATTTTGATACAATTCAATTGTCGAAATCCAAATAAAAGGGTTGGGTCGGTTGGCACGATTAATTAATTGGAGAAATAGTTGGAGACCGGCTGACGCGACTCTTGGGTGGAATAGTACTAAAAGAACATAAAAATGTGGGGAAATCGTGGTCCACATATGGTTGGATTTTCCAGTGACAATGAAAAGTGAAGGGAGACAAGGCTATTTATTTTTAATCACGACGGGATATCAACTTACTTAATGAAATAGAAACGTGGTTCACGCATCCCTTAATAGAAAATTCGACCACCACTAGAAAAGAAGTATATAAAAAATACATATATATATATATAATCTTTGGGTCTTCAATTGAGAGCTAATAAGAGAAGTAAAAATGGAAGCTAAGCAACAAGATGGAGATTCTGTTAGCATACCCTTTTTGTCAGATTACTACACAAACAAAACTGAATCTTGTGATCTTGAAAAAGGCCAAGGAGACTTCATCGGAACAACCTCCTTTTTCAAGACTACTTTCAATGGATTGAATGCTCTATCAGGTCTGTTATATCTGATCAGATTAATTTTGTCAGGTCATGTTTGGTAGACTAATCAATATTAATTATGTTTCAGGGGTTGGGATTGTTTCAATTCCATACGCATTGGCGTCTGGAGGTTGGTTGAGCTTAATACTGGTGTTCCTAATAGCAAGTGCGACATTCTACACGGGATTGTTGATCAAAAGGTGCATGGAAGTCGATCCCAATATAAGAAGCTATCCGGACATTGGTGATAAGGCATTTGGTAATAAAGGAAGACTGCTGGTCTCCATTTTCATGAATCTTGAACTTTACTTGGTGGCCACAGGCTTTCTTATCTTGGTTGGCGATAACATGAACAACTTATTGCCAAATCTGGAAATCAACTTTTACGGTATCGTGGTCGGTGGCAAACAGAGTTTCGTTCTTCTTGTCGCCCTTGTTATGTTGCCTACTCTCTTTATAAATAGCATGACCACTCTCTCTTATGTATCTGCAACTGGAGTTTTAGCTTCGGCTGTCATTCTTGCTTCGGTTTTATGGTCCGGGATGTTTGATGGCATCGGCTTTCATCACAAGGGAGACCTCCTCAATTGGAACGGATTACCTACCGCTTTTAGCTTATACGCCTTCTGTTACTGTGCCCACCCCGTTTTTCCTACCCTGTACACTTCCATGAGAAATCAACGACACTTTTCCTCGGTAAGTAGCACTTATGTTTGTTGACTAATTAACATCGATCAGCTTCTACAAATTAAACTAGACTTATTCATTTCTTTTGCAGGTTCTGTTTGTATGTTTCTTTATGTGTACCATTTGTTATGCATCGATGGCTGTGTTGGGATATCTGATGTTTGGCTCGGAGTTACAATCCCAGATAACGCTCAACCTTCCGACAAACAAGTTGAGCTCTAAAGTTGCTATCTACACTGCTCTGCTAAATCCGATAGCCAAATATGCACTAATGTTAAGGCCAATTGTTGATTCAATTGAGAGGCATTTTCAGTCCCATTTGGGGAAAAGTAAGTGCACACCATTTTTGGCGAGAAGCATGTTGCTCTGCAGCAGCGTTGTGGTGGCGTTAAGTGTACCATTTTTCGGGGACCTGATGTCGCTTGTGGGAGCGTTTCTGAGTGTTACAGCTTCCATCTTGCTTCCATGCTTTTGCTACTTGAAGATATCAGGAGACACTGAGAGTAGCAACTACTTAGGCTTTCACACTTTGATCATCGCCCTCATTGTGTTGATGGGCCTTATTATATTTGTAATTGGTACTTACACGTCTTTGATTCAGATCATGCAAAATTTGCACTAGATGCCCAAAACTCATGTATTAATTAATTTATATTTGATTAAGATCATGCAAAATCTTCGGTCTACCATAGGTGTAATTTACAACAGTGTGAGCATGCCTAGGAAAATTTCCAGATGTTCAAACTCTCAGAAAAATAAATAGATAAAAAGAGCAAAAAACGTTTACACTAGTTTAAGTGAAGATGGTGGAAATTCAAAGTTAATCCCACATCTTGAGCTCCCAGGTGCAAGGAAAAATGAACTAAATAGTGCCTTAAAAAATAAAAAAATGCCTTCTGACATCGTGCCCTAAAATCCGCGTCCCCTAATTTTGTTCGGATGCTTCGGTTATGACTTGGGTACCCGGCCGGAACTAGTGGTGAAATGCGCTTTTTAAAGTTGCAAAATGGTTTGACAACTCCTCATGGTAAACGTGCTTATGCTACTTGAAGATTTCAGGAGCGTCTTCGGCTTTGAATCTTGGATCATGAGGCTCACCATGTTGATGGGACTTGTCATCTTTGTATATGTAATTGGTACTTACACGTCTTTGAAACAGCTCCATCAAACTTATCTTCCACGTGGGATTGGAAGATGAAGAACCTACGACTGGCCTGTAGAAAAGTATAATAGATCTGGTTTAATTCCATGTGGCATCCATCCTACCTTTAGTAATTTATCCCAAACCATTATCATAAATTTTCCTAACAACTATTATTACTTTTTCTTTAAAAAAAAGTCGAAAACTATTACTCCCTCCGTCCCGTATTTAAAGTGATATTTATTGTTCGACGCACATTTTAATATAGAAGTTGTCTAATAATATAATTGGTTTTTATGGAAGTATGATAGTTATTTCAATTTTAATAAGTGAGTCATTAAATAGCATGATAAAATAATGACATGTTGTGTATTATTGAGATGTTTGAGGGAAATAGATAAAGTTTGAAACATCTATTCACTTTTAAAAAGTGATGTTAATTGATACCACGTTTGGATGAATCACAATTCCTAATGAAAGGTTAAGAACTAGCAATACAACACACTCTTTTAGCCTTTACGCAAATCCGTAATGGATTCGAGGAGTCCAAGTATTTGAAAGAAATTCATCTACCAACTCTTCTTAAGAAGTCATTTATTATGCTAGTAAAATTAAAAGTGAGTATTTGAAAATAAAACGATTTCTTGAATCAAAATGAAAAAGTGATGTGTTTGAAAAAAAAAACACTTTTATAAATAGTTAGGGTTATTATATGTGAGCTAATTATTATTTTTCTATTCTTCCAATGAGAATGACTTTAGAGAATAAAAAAAATAAAACTAGCTTTGTCATAATAGATTTAAGTGCTATTGCCAACACAAACTAAAATTGTTTTATTGATATTTGAGAAAATAATGTATCTAGTACGGGAGGAACCTTTTTGTCAAATGATACATCTAGTATGTGAGAGAGGAAGTACATTTTATCTGATACACATTTCAAGCCAAGTAACATGGATCGGGTTGAAGACGCGTTTTAGGCTACAAAGATCATGAAAAGAATCTGGTCTAGTTTTTGAAGTTGTATCAACAAAAATTCATAGGCAGTGTCTTTTAGCTGAATCCGAGTTTAGAAACCTAATCGTTATGCAGTGTATATAGTAACAAATACGTTAATAAATGGGCTCTGCCTTGTTTCTATCAAATTTGTTACATGATAATATGTAGTACTACTCACTAAAGCAAGAGTTTGGGCAATTAGCTGCATATGCACTTGGTTACTTTTTTTTTTTTTTTTTTTTCCAGGCGGAACATGAACCAAATTTATTTTAGCAAAAGAAATAAAATAAATATTAGACCTCTACTTCAATGCTTCAACTCACTTATATATGAGACACCAAGCCTAATATACTCATACTCGTGCATGAAAAACCGATAAAAAAAAAAAAAAAGAAAGAATACTCGTGCATGAAAAAGAGAGAAAAGAAAAGAAACAAAACTATTTGGCAAAATGCAGGTGAAAGCAGAAGATGTAGTCTGTGTATATGGTGTGGAGAAAGCTGAGGAACGTGATTCAGTTGATCGCAATTTTACAGGGACTACCTCATTCTTCAAAACAACATTCAATGGCCTAAACACCCTCGCAGGTCCTCTCTCATGCATTTCTCTCGGATCATATATATATCTGAGACTAAAAAGATTTGTTTCAGGGGTTGGAATTATGTCAATTTCATATGCGTTATCATCTGGAGGATGGCTAAGCTTGGCACTTCTGTTAGGCATTGCAAGCGTGACCTTTTACACAGGCTTGTTGATCAAAAGATGCATGCAAGTAGACCCCGAAATAAGAAGTTATCCTGATATTGGTGACCGTGCTTTCGGTGCTAAAGGAAGGATACTTATCTCCATTCTTATAAATCTTGAACTTTACTTGATTGCCACAGGTTTCCTAATATTAGCAGGTGACAACTTGCATAAACTATTACCACATCTGGAAACGAGCATTCACGGTGTCCAAATTGGAGGACGACAAACTTTTGTTCTATTCATAGCCCTCGTCGTACTGCCAACTATTTGGATAGATAAGATGAGCACTCTGTCATACATATCTGCTACTGGGGTTGTTGCTTCTATGGTCATACTTGGATCCGTTTTATGGTCGGCCATATTTGATGGTATCGGGTTTCATCAAAAGGGAGTGCTCTTAAATTGGAGGGGACTGCCTACAGCTTGCAGCTTATACACCATCTGTTACCATGCTCATTCAGTTTTCCCTACATTGTATACTTCAATGCGTAATCAAGGACAATTCACATCGGTATACTCTGTTCTTTTAGACCTTAATTAATTAAATAGTTAAGACAAGCATTGATCTGAGATCCGTGAACTCCCTTTATGAAAGGTTTTAGTAGACCCATTTTTTAAATGAGTAAAAAATAGTATGGAATTCACATGAACCAAGTGATGCTCATTAGTTAACCTTGTTCAGTTAATGATTTTATATTTTACAGGTATTGTCAGTTTGCTTTCTCTTAGGTACGATCACCTACATTTCATTGGCAGTTATCGGATACCTAATGTTCGGTTCAGAAGTACAGTCTCAGATAACATTAAACCTTCCAACAAACAGTTTTAGCACTAAAGTGGCAATCTTCACTGCCCTAATCAATCCTATAGCCAAGTATCCACTGCTGTTAAAGCCAATAGTTGATGTAATTGAAAGCCGATTTGAATCTCATATTACGAGAAGATTCCAAAAGTTATTACTAAGAACAGCTTTGGTCGGAAGCAGTGTTGTAGTAGCTCTGACCCTACCATTTTTCGGGTACCTCATGTCACTTGTCGGAGCATTTTTTAGTGTGACGGGATCTATTCTGCTTCCATGCCTATGCTACTTGAAGATCTCTCGAGCTTATAGGAAACATTGTTTTGAACTGGCAATTATAGGCTTTATCATGTCAGTGGGGCTTGTTATCCTAATTTTTGGTACTTATATTTCTTTGTTGCAAATAATGCAAAATCTTTAGAAAATAACTATATATGTCTTCGATGTAGAAGGTTGAAACTACAAACACGCTGTTCATCACAAACAAGAAAACTTGCATAGCACAACAATATTGCAATATTCATTCAAATCTTGTATGCAAATTTAGTGTGTTTTAGCAACAAGAATATATCCGTACAACAGCCAACACAAGAAAGTACCACCTGCTATCTCTAGACAGCTCTCTCCAGCTATCTTCTTCAATGGTTCGAAGTTACTATCCGACAACACATGCATGAGTGGCGTTCTGACAAACAAGTTGAGTTCATTTGCAATTCCAGTGCTCTCATTGTTCACAATAAGCATGTGCTCCGCAGAACTCTCCCGTTTGTTGGGATCGTTTTGAGTGTTATACCCTTCCATACTTACTTATGCTAACAACTTTGGCTTTGGCTTTGGCTTTGAATCTTCCATCATCTGTTGATCGGGGTACTTACATTACACGTCTTCCAATCTTCCCATGATCTGTCCCAATTTGGATAACGATACGGATATTGCGGTGTCGTGTTTATGTCAACCCGTTAAATTCGATTTTTTATGGTATATATTGCTCGAAATATTTTTACATTTTTATCGAGTCATAATGCGTGTAACGTGTATTATCATGTAATATAATAATATAAATTAGTATTTTTTTTAAATATATTTTTTTCCTTATCACGATATTGAGTCGACAAGAAATATTTCGGTGTTTGTGTCGTGATAGCTCAGACTTATATCGTGTTGTGTTCATGTTTAATCATGTCGTATCGTGTTTTAATTGTGTCACGCGAAACACGATAAGAGAACATAATTTACCCCCTCTAATCGGTCCATAAATGATGTCTTACTAAGAAACTGCAAGTTGTAGAAAAGTATGAAAGAAGTCGAAAATTAGAGTTACAATTTATTTTATACGCATTCCAGATGATGTGGAATGGGTTGAAGACGTTTTGTTTTGCAGGTGCAATGGATCATGAGCCTAGTTTTCACATGTTATGCCATAGGCAGTCTTTTAGCTGATCCGAATTTAGAAACCTAACCATTAGGCAGTGTATATTAATTAAGACACTTGAATGTCGCAAAGAAAGGGGCGCTGCCCTGTTTCCATCAACCAATTAATTTCGTTACATGGTAATATGTTGTACTAAAAGAGTTTGGTATGGGTTTAGACGGCAGGTTATTTTTAGCTGTAAATGCACATCGTTACTTTTTTGTTTTTTCAGATGGTACATGGACCAAATTTATTTTAGCAAAACAAGTAAAGATAAGTTTTAAATGAGACACCAAGCCTAAGATACTAATACTAGTGCAAGAAAAAGAACTAAATTATTTGGCAAAATGCAGGTCAAAGCAGAATATGTAATCCCTCTTTATGGTGAGGAGGGAGCTGAAGAACATGATTCAGCTGACCGCAATTTTGTAGGGACTACCTCGTTCTTCAAGACAACTTTCAATTGCTTAAACACCCTCTCAGGTCCTCTCTCTCTCAGATCTCAGATTATATATATCATAAACTAAAAACATATGCAATATTTTGTTTCAGGAGTTGGGATTATGTCGATTCCATACGCGTTATCATCTGGAGGATGGTTAAGCTTGATACTTCTGCTAGCCATAGCAGGTGTGACCTTTTATACAGGCTTGTTGATCAAGAGATGCATGGAAGTAGACCCCAACATTAGAAGTTTTCCTGATATTGGTGACCAGGCTTTTGGTACAAAAGGAAGGATAATCATCTCCATTCTTATAAATCTTGAACTTTATTTGATTGCCACAGGTTTCCTAATATTAGCAGGCGACAACTTGCATAAATTATTACCAAATCTAGAAATGAACATTCACGGTATCCTAATTGGAGGACGGCAGAGTTTAGTTCTACTCATAGCCCTCATCGTACTGCCTACTACTTGGATAGATAAGATGAGCACTCTGTCATACATATCTGCTACTGGGGTTGTCGCTTCTATGGTCATACTTGGATCCGTTTTATGGTCGGGCATAGTTGATGGTATTGGGTTTCATCAAAAGGGAGTACTCTTAAATTGGAGTGGACTACCTACAGCTTGCAGCTTATACACCATCTGTTATCATGCTCATTCAGTTTTTCCTACATTATATACTTCAATGCGAAATCAAGGACTATTTACATCGGTATACTCTTTTTCTTTTTAGACATTAAATTAGTTAAATAGTATTAGTTGTTTAATAATAAGGTATTAGTTGTTTCATGTGTGGTAAAATTGTTTTTCATATGACCAACTCTAATTAAAAAATTTCGGAGAAGATTTTAACCCTGTATTTTTGACAGGTATTGTCCGTTTGCTTTCTGTTAGGAACGGTCATCTACGTTTCATTGGCAGTTACCGGATACCTAATGTTCGGTTCAGAAGTAGAGTCACAGATAACATTAAACCTTCCATCAAACAGTTTTAGCACTAAAGTTGCAATCTTCACTGCCCTAATCAATCCTATAGCCAAATATTCACTGTCGTTAAAGCCAACAATTGATGAAATCGAAAGCCGGTTGGGATCTCATATTACCAGAAGATTCCACAGGTTATTACTAAGAACAGCGTTGGTCGGAAGCAGTGTCATTGTAGCTTTGACCCTACCATTTTTCGGGTATCTCATGTCGCTTGTCGGAGCATTTTTTAGTGTGACGGGATCTATTCTGCTTCCATGCCTATGCTACTTGAAGATCTCTCGAGCTTATAAGAAACTTAGTTTTGAACTGGTCATTATAGGCTTCATCATGTCGATGGGGCTTGTTATCCTAGTTTTTGGTACTTACATTTCTTTGTTGCAAATAATCCAAAATATTTAGACAATAACTATGTATTCGATGAAGAAAATGTATTTGCATCGCACATTAAATATATGACATTATTAATTATTTGATGAATGTCTACTAACGTAACATAAATATAACATCAATCAGCTAATAACTTGCCCTAATGGGAATCACATAAGTTAATTGTAGTTTTAATAACTTAAGAGGATTTAGAGTTTGGTTCTTTTCTTCACCAACCTAACATATCGAAAATGAGAAAATCAAGAAGAGCGTAATTGCCGTTTCCTTAATTTAAGAGGAATCAAGAACCCAAAAAGTGTTTGGAAGAAAATAAAAATAAAAATCTGAGGTGAAACTAGCAAGTAATGAAAGATTCTGTTTATCACACACAAGAAAACTGGCATTGCATATATAATCACAACAAAATCATTCAAATTCAATCATCTCTGTGTGCAAATTTAGTGTTTTTAGCAACAAGAATATATCCGTACAACAGCCAACACAAGAATAATCTCCAGATAAGAATCTAAAAGTAGTACCTGCTATCTCTAGACAGCTCTCTCCAGCTATCTTCTTCAACCCTTTGTCTCTCATTTTGCTCCTCAAATGCTCTGCTTTCTCCCATAATCCCACTTCAGCATATTTGTTTGCAAACATCACGAGATTTCCGCTCCTCCTTGGTTCCAATTCAATTAGCCTTCGCCTTACCTTCTCGCCCACCCCAGTGTAGTCATTAACATCATGAATGCTGCACGAGCTTAGCAATGCTCTCCAGACAACCCCATCAGCCTCAATGGGCATATTCACTACAAAATCATAAGCTTCTTTAAGATGACCAGCCCGCCCCAAGATATCAACCATAGCACCATAGTGCACCATCATGGGCTTGATCCGATACACTTGCTCCATCTCGTTGAAATAACGTTGCCCTTCGTACACTAATCCAGCATGGCTACAGGCACAAAGAACTCCAAGAAAAGTGACGTGATTAGGTTTGACTGAATGATTTCTCATCTCCCTAAACAATTTGAGGGCATTACTAGCAAAACCATGCTGTGCAAATCCATGAATCATAGAGCTCCATGTCCAGACATTTCGATTAACCATTCTATTAAAAACAAATTTAGCATAATTAACATCTCCACATTTGCCGTACATGTCCACAAGTGCAGTACCTAACTTACAATTCACAATCATACCTTTTTCAATCACGTGAGAATGTATCCACTTTCCCAAGCTCAAGTTTCCAAGCTCTGCACAAGCAGAAAGCATGATCACCATAGATGTCTCGTCCAGCTCAAATTTACTGTTTCTCATCCTAACGAAAAGCTCCACCGACTCATAGAACCAAGAGCAATCCACGTGAGCAGATATTATCGAGTTCCACGAAACAGAGGTTCTATCAGACATTTCATCGAACACCTTGAGCGAATCAGTTAGCTTCTTACATGACCCATAAAAATGAATAAGGGAATTCTGAACATACACATTTAAATTGTAACCAAGCTTCATTACATCACCGTGAATCTGTCGCCCCTCATATAGGCCCGCAAATGAAGCGCACGACTTGAAGAGGAAAGGGAAAGTATACTCATCCGCTTTAACTCCCAAACGCCGCATATCAATAAAAACCATGATCGCTTCTCTCTGCGAATCGGAATTGGATGTGGCATAGGCCCTTATCACACTATTCCACGAACAAGATTCTAACTTTTCAGAGAAGCTAACAGCACGGTGACCGTGATTTATAAAACCAATCGACTGTTTAGTACGGGTTGAATTGGAAGTGCAAAATTGAATGATTTTGTCAGTAATATCGGAATTGTGATGGAGGCCTGATATTATTATCTGAGCATGAATCTGTAAGAGTTGTTTTAATGAAGAGCAAGAACTTAAGAGAGAGCCAGGCATCGCTGCGGTGCAACGAAATTGGAATTACAGTTGAAGGGTTACGCGGGTGAATTTCATAGACTGCTGAAACTGGATACATTCGCACCATTAAAGTCGTTGCAACGGTTCAGTTCAGTGCAGTTTTGTTGTAAATACTTCAAAAAAAAAAAAACATGCAAAGTAATGCTAGACTTTTTTATAATGTTAAGTGATGAATTAAAATACTCCATTTTTTTGGTGTTTTCCCTTTATAATCTCAAATGCGTCATTTTGACATCATTTCGCGGCGAAATATTTCAGATTTTGGATCGACTATAATATTGTTTAGTAATACTTTTGTGTATATTAGATTATTTCTTTGTTAACTGGTTTCTGGTTTTTGGATAGTTAGTACTCCATTTGTCGTACAGAATGATTTCTGCTGGCTTGTGTTGTGTATCTTGTGCCCTCTCTCTCTGTTTTTTATTTTAATAAAATTCTTTTCCTGATCAAAAAAATACTTTTGTGTATATTTTTAATTATTAAATAGACACTGAACTCCGCTCCAAAAAAAAAAAAAAATAGACACTGAACTAGTTCCAAATATATTTCCAAGGTGCAGTTTTGTTGATGTAGTTGGCACTAGTGACAAAAGAGCGAAAGCACGTGTAGAATATTGAAGTAAATTGTGTGAAGTCCAATAATATTTCCGATGGTGATGAGCCCAAGTCAAGTGGTGGTGAGAATTGAACCGACCAAAATGAATTAACATTAACAAAATACTACTCCCTCTGTCCCGTGATTTTTTTCACGTGTGAAGTGGCACACCAAACAAGAAAATTGAATTTAGTATAGGAGAGAGAATAAAGTGTAAGGGTTGAATGAGATAAAGTGTAGGAGAGAGAATAAAGTAGAATAAAATAAGAGTGACATATTTGAAATTTAGATGGTATTGTGAGGGTGTAATTTATATAGGGTATTTCATTTTAAGGGTATGAAAGTAATTGTGGGACGGACGAAAAAGGAAAATGTGAGAGGGCGTAATATAAAAGCCAATCAATTCCAAAGGTCCAAACCCAACACATTTCCCACGTGTCGGTTAGATCCAATGACTGATAACTAAATTATCTACAAGAACCTGCAATTTCTGGTTTCCAATTTAATTTTGCTCGGCGTACTCAATCTCAACCTCAGACTGATTTTATCATCACTGGGTTCCACTTCTATCCAGCTAGTTCTTGGAGTTTTGTTCATGGTTTTCCCATATTTTCCATCACATACGACGCACGTATAAAAAGGCACGATCTTTGCTCAATAATGTTTCTTCATCACAAGAATCATTAACTGGGTTTGTTTATTTTCTGATTTTCCGGTGGGTCGCTTTACTTACTGAAATCTTGGAAGAATCATAAACCAGTTTTTCGTTGAGGCAATTTGTCGAACAGTTAAATGGCGTCAATGGGATCCTTCCCTGCTGGAGTCGATAGCTCTATACTTCTTCATAGCGCGAATCATCAACGGCCTGTGATTCACACGCCAGCTTATAGGTCAAGGAAGTATGTGGTAGTTGGGGTTTCAAGTACAGTAGATCTTTTTAGCAGAGTATCTCTGTGCAGTGGATGCGGCGATAGATGGCGGAGATGGAAGACTCACCGTGTGAAAGCCACGGCGGAGGAAACTGGGCGAGGTGAGACGGGTGATGATGACTCAGATGAGACTTTACAAGCCACAATCGAAAAGAGCAAAAAGGTTATTCAAGTGCAAAAGGAGCTTTTACAACAGGTACTTTGTCCCTCATCTTTTTCAGTTTTTAGCTTCTCATAATTAGAACCGCTCTTCTTTATTGTGGCTTTAAGTATATTTTTATGGACGAGACCGTCTCATGAGACCTAGTTAATTTTTAATAAATTGTTATCACTTTTTAAAAAACTGATACAAATTAGTATAAAAATGATAACAATTTATGAAAAAGTGATAACAATTTAGGAAAAAGTAATAACAATTTATTAAAGAGTGACTCTGTCTCATGTCCGTATCAGGTCTCACACAAGAGTGCCCCATTTTTATGCGACTTATTCGATAAAATAATCCAAAGATCGAAATAAAAAACTGCAGAAAAATGATTCTCTCTATTTTTTTAGTTATTCTATGCTAGCTGTCTTCGGTTTAACATTTATAACAGAATTAACGAACTTCAATGGCATTGACGTTGGTACTTTCAAAAAGGAAAGGATCCAATTTTCTGTAAGAAAACTAAGATCCAATGTCCATTTTAAGAACTACTCAGAAAGGAAAATTGATTCTTGAAGTTCTTTTTAGTGGAAAAGGTTAATTCTTGTAGTTCCTACGTCCTATTACTTTCTGTGGACTCTTCCATTTCTTCTGTTTGGAATGCTGTGTAACAGTTAACTGCTGGTATTCTTGGATGGGAACCTAAAAAGAAATTATGCGAAATATCTGTCAAAGAGAGATTTATTAGAACTCTTGCAATTGTTTTCAGTTTTCTTTATCCACTCTTTTTTTTGGATTGTAATGAAATGCTGTCTGTCAACCGCAAGAAACGGCCAGTGAGCCTTCATCTTCCTTTATTTTATATGGATTATTGATTGATCAACCAAAGCATGCTCATATCACACAATTTTTCTGTTGTCTCTGTGCATGATTTTGATTAGATAGCATTGATGTACAAGGTTAAAAAGTATTCAATTTTATGTATTACTGTTTTTCCCTCCCTTTTTAGGTCTTATCAAAAGCCATGCAGGTGATATTTTCTATATTCCATTTTGCAGATCGCTGAAAGAAGAAAACTAGTCTCATCAATTAAAAATAGCATAATTGATACTGAAGGCAACGAACAGCCTTATGCGGAGAATAAGGTCACTACTTCCAGTCTGGATGCTGCTGCAAAAACTCAAGGTAATGACACAAATCAGGACCATGATCTCAAGATTAAATACGTTGTGAATAGTATCAACTTTATCTCTGGTGAATATGTTGTTGCAGATTCAACAGAACATGGAAAAAAAGACCTCACTATTAATGGAACACCATTTGCTGCAAGTACACTACCACAAACGAAAGCCGATATTTCTGGAGATGTTCAATCCAAGGAAGTATCATCTTTGCCTTGGAAATCCTCTGTGGGACCCACATCTGCTTCAAAGGTTTCTACTGAAGAAGATTCAGTAAAAAAATTGAATTATACTACTGTACGGACAGCAACTCTACCTTATAAACCTTTTAGTAGGGAAGATGAGCAACAAGAATATTCAAAAGAATCTAGTCCAGAAAATGCAAATGTTGAAGCTCAAGATCCCACGAATGAAGACGTAAAACCTCCTCCTCTGGCTGGGCCCAACGTAATGAACATAATAATGGTAGCTTCTGAGTGTGCTCCTTGGTCGAAAACAGGTATTTCTGTTATGTATTGATTTGAGAACACTATCCTATGCTCTTGAGATATAAGGGCACCACGTTTTTTGGAACTCTTTTCATGATTGATTGCAATAAATAAACCCTTCAATCATATGTGCTTCCTTGAGATTCTTTTCACATGCATGGATATTTATTTAGAGCTTCCTCCAGTCCCTCGAGACTAACAAAGAATGTTGTTCCTTAGGTGGGCTTGGAGATGTTGTTGGGGCTTTACCTAAGGCTTTGGCTAAGCGTGGACATAGGGTCATGGTACTTTTTTATATAAACTCATGAACTAAACCTAATTCTAAGTGTACTAAAGCGGAAAAGTGAAAATAGAAGTTAACATACAACGAACAATCTTATGATGATCAACTTGTACTATTACAGGTTATATGCTCCTGATTTGCAGTATAATCATGTTTTCTGTTCAAGATAGTTTGGTTGGGGGGCTCATAAATTGGCTGTGTAGTAACAATATCGATAATAACAATAAATGTCCAAGCAGAGAAGGATCTTCAGCTGATTCCTTTTTTTCCCTCCCTATAACTGATAGGTTGTTGCACCTCGCTATGGTGATTATGCTGAAGCTCATGATTCAGGCGTTAGGAAGTATTATAAAGTTGATGGTCAGGTAAGCAATGACTTTTATACAAATTAAGTCCTTTTACTTTTATTTATTGGCAAAGTCTTATGTATTTCGGTGTTTCAATGATACTTTTGGTCAAATATTTGGTACTTTAAATGTTTTATTTCAATTTCATCATATTTTTTATATTTTTGGTCAAATATGATATTATTGATACTCTTGATGAGATTCTTAATCAAATATTTGATACTTTATCCTTTTAAAAAATGGTAACACCGTAAGGTGACGATGTATACGGAACACAAAAGACCTACTCTTATTTATTAGCCTTTGTACTTTCATTTGCATTGAATTTAGGTCCCTCAACGTTTTCATTTATCCAAATAGCAAAAAAGCAACTCAAACTAACTTTTTACAAATATCTCTCATTTACATCTCATGTCGCTCAATTCCCCCACTATAATATTCTCTTGCTCAATTATTGAAAAGACTCACTTACCTTTCACTTTACACATTTTAGTACTAATAAACAACACTTTCATTAAAACACATATCTCTTAGTTTTGAGCAATCTAAATTGTAATAGAGAGAGTAATATATAAAAATATAGGGACTTAATTTAAAAAAAAAAATGAAATACACGAACTCAAATATGATTTTTTTTCCTTTAAATTTGTTAATGTAGTTATGTAACATCATATGGTATTTTTGCAGGATACGGAGGTCAATTACTTCCAGACCTATATTGACGGGGTGGATTTTGTTTTTATTGAGAGCCCCGTTTTTCGGCATATAGGGAATAATATATATGGAGGCAGCCGTGTGGTAAGTATGTTTATAATTTTTCTTAAATATAACTTGTGCTTTAGAGGAGGAAAATGCTCATTTCTTGATTACCTTACCATAAGCATGCATTGTCTCCTCAGGACAAAATGAATGAATGGTTTACTACCTCTATGTATGCTTTTATTAGCAGATTCAGATCCTCATAGAATTTTCTCACAGGACATTCTAAAGCGCATGACCTTGTTCTGCAAAGCTGCTGTAGAGGTATATCACATTAAGATTTAAGGATAACTCTACTGCTATATAGCATCTATGATTTTTTATTAACTTTTCTTTTTGAAGATATGATTTTGAAAAGATGGTATCCGTAGGTTCCTTGGCACGTCCCATGTGGGGGAGTCTGCTATGGCGATGGAAACTTAGCCTTCATTGCAAATGATTGGCACACTGCCTTGTTGCCCGTCTACCTTAAGGCATACTATCGAGACAATGGGTTAATGAGATACGCAAGATCCGTACTTGTGATTCATAACATAGCTCATCAGGTTACGCCCTTGTCCATATTACAACCCTTGCATGCCATTGACATTCTAACTTGGGATAATATCATTTTGGTTTCAAAAGGTTACCTGTCCCAGTTTTGGTCTTCCTCTTTCGCTCGCTATCAAATTTGATCTTGAAGTACAAATTTACTGGCGGAGAGTGTTAAACATAGATAGTGAGTGAAAGAGGGAGACCCAAACTAGAGAAAAGGTAAACTTTAGGTATTATTCCTAACTTTTATGAGTAGCAAGTAATGCATAATTGCTCGAATTTGCACATTCTGAACTCCAACCAGGGTCGCGGTCCTGTGGATGACTTTAAGTACGTGGATCTTCCGGCTCACTACATGGACCTTTTCAAGATGTACGATCCGATAGGCGGGGAACATTTCAATATCTTCGCCGCGGGTCTAAAAACGGCCGACCGTGTAGTCACAGTAAGTCACGGATACGCTTGGGAGCTGAAAACTTCCGAAGGCGGGTGGGGCCTACACGACATCATAAAACAGAATGAGTGGAAACTCCGAGGTATCGTGAACGGGATCGACACGAAAGATTGGAGCCCCGAGATAGATGTCCACCTCCGGTCCGATGGATACATTAACTACTCCCTCGAAACCCTAAAAACAGGGAAACCTAAGTGCAAGGCTGCCCTCCAGAAAGAGCTCGGCTTGCCCGTACGAGAAGACGTCCCTTTAGTCGGTTTCATCGGGAGACTCGACAACCAGAAAGGCGTCGATCTGATAGCTGAAGCCATTCCGTGGATGATGGAACAGGACATGCAGCTCGTCATGTTGGGAACGGGCAGGCAGGACCTTGAGGAGCTGCTGAGGAGATTCGAGGGGCAGTACAAGGACAAAGTTAGAGGGTGGGTGGGTTTTTCAGTTAAGACAGCTCACCGGATAACTGGTGGAGCTGACGTGCTTTTGATGCCATCGAGGTTCGAGCCGTGTGGGCTGAATCAGCTGTATGCAATGAGGTATGGAACAGTCCCGGTGGTTCATGCTGTTGGTGGACTGAGAGATACTGTGAAGCCTTTTAACCCGTATGAAGAATCGGGAGTTGGGTGGACGTTCGGTAGAGCAGAGACGAGCGCGCTGATAGATGCGCTGGGGAAGTGTTTGTGGACTTATCGAGAGTATAAGGAGAGCTGGGAGGGGTTACAGAGACGAGGGATGTCGCAGGATCTGAGCTGGGACAACGCGGCTCAGAACTACGAGCAAGTTCTTGTTGCTGCTAAGTATCAGTGGTGAAACCTGGTTGGTATAAGTCTGAGTGGACAACTTTAATTAGATAGCTTCCTCATCTCATTAATCTCTTGTTGCTGGATAATAATAATATATAGAAGAGCTACCTGTATCACTGGCTTGCTAATGTAGGTTGTTTGAAGCATAAAGTAATCAAGAGGTGTATAGAAATGAACCAAATATTCACACCCTTGACCCAAATCGAGTTGAAACTTTTTATTTACAGTATTATTTAGTTTTGTTTGTATCTTATTTTGTAAAAAATTCAATTTTTTACTTGGTTTCAACCAAGAACCAACAGAATGCACAGTAACTCCTAATGTATGCATGTTTGAGACTACTTTTTGAAATAAAAAGTTATATATTTACAGGTGACTTCCATATCTAGAAGTAAACACACCATATAGTGATTCTCAAAGCCGAACATGAAGTACAAAAGAATATAACATAATAACTTCAAAAAACTTTATTTGTCACATCAATCTCAACCAGATCAAAGGCAAATCATAACACAGCTGTAATGAAGGCTCAAAACATGTGAGGTGTGTGTGTGTGCGCATGTGCACTAACTAGCCAAACACACAACTTTTTTACCAATCAGACTCGATTACGTATACGAGGCTCTTCTATCCTGATCGAACTTCAAACACGATTGACCAGACAGAAGTCCTGCAAACCCCTTGGACAGACACCCTTCCACCGAACAGGGAGACCTGGTGCATTCCAATGGACCAGTCTGTTTTACTACTCCAATGCAATCATCTGCACCGGTATTCACCTGATCCTGCCCCCATTTAACCGAGTTCCCAAATAAATAAAGCCTCTTCTTAGAATTCGCATAGCTAGTAGAGCTTGCATATGCATCAATCTGCAAATGGCCGGGCAACTTCCTCTTTGAACCCGGGATATTAGTCAAACCTGAGGCAGACACTAGTTTTATAAGGTAAAAATAGATCTGATGGGAGCAAATATTATACTCCCACCGTTCTGATTTATTTGTCTAATTTTATCCATTCACACAAAAGACTATTATACCCTTATTTATTTCTACTTTTTTTTTTCCTGAAACGTTATTTATTTGATGAATTAATAAGCTCATAATTAGGTTAGTATTTATTAGGGGTATTGGTTGAGAAAAAGGGTTGACAAATAATTAGGAAAACTATTTTGAATAGAATCAAACAGATAATTAGGAACGGAAGGAGCAGTAATATCTTCGGTTTCAGCATACCAGATGATGTGTTATCGCCTTGTTGGGGTTCTGAGTCTGAGTCGCAACAGTTGCAGAAATAATTAGGATTGGATCCCCTAATCCTGCACACACAAAGGATATATGTCAAGGCGAATGGAAAAAACGATAAACGATAGCTGCCATAGAGATGTTTAAAATAAGTCGTAATGGAACAAAAACAAATAGTATATAATTACTTTTTATTAATCTCAAGTACCATCAATTATGTATCCTTGAAATTGCATAAAAGAAATTTAATTCAAAGACACTTGCCCTGGTTGGCACAACTAGAGGTGTAATCGAGTTCATTTGAGTCGATAAACTGCCAAACCCAGAGTTTGAACTCAAGCTTGACTTGATTACTTATATAAGTACTCTAAGACTCTGTAAATTAATTGAATTGATTATTAGCCACTTCTGTGAGCAAATTTTTAACCATTTAAAATGGAAAAAATTAAATACACCCACAAATTAACAAAAAAAAAAATGGAATCTACCCACTTTGCCTCATAAACTTGAGCTTCCTGGCAAGGGCATTAGGTCAAATGCGCGTGGAAGAGATTTTAAGTAACTACAGACAATTTAGTCTTTTTTTGGTTAAGTGGGTAGATTCCATTTTTCATATAAGAGGAGGCAGTTCCATTATTGGGGTTAAAACATTTGCACTAATTATATACAAGTGAATCTCCAAAATGTGAGTATTTACTACTGAGATCATATACCTGTACATGTACTCAACAAATTCATCAATTAGGATAGGCCACGCTCCTGCTGAAAGTAATCAACAGTCAAATGACGACGAAACAATACATGCAATATCATAAATCCACATAATGGGTCTTTTAAGGATCATTTAACAGATGTTCTTGGGAGATGAACAATTAATGAAAACAACAATGAATGTGGATAACATTTTTCAATCGAGATATTAGGACAACCAAATCATAGAAACATATCCCACCTTAGCAAAACTGAACTTTGAGTTGCATATTTAAAATAGAAAAAAATATATGCAAGCAGCAGAAGCCACATAGGGGCACATTAAATCATAAAGATAAGGTCCTACTCCATTAATCATATATGCATTAGAAGGCACAGAAGAAGAATTACCTTTAGGATCGTACCCTTCGAGGTTTTCATGGACACATCGACTGAAAGCTAAAACTTGTCGCCACGTGTCCTCAGATATGTTATATCTTTGATTTTTCTGGAGAATAAGAAAGTTACCCAAAAGGTAAGTGACTCAGTATACATAAAATGAACGAACAAAAGCAAGACTTTATCAGTAACCAATGTTGAAATCCTGCTAGAAATTTACCTCAACAAAGTTGCACCACTGATTAAGAAGGCGAAACCTTCCAGACAGGACTAATCTCCAGGCCATTATAGCCCTGCCTACAGCTGGAAAACATTCATATTCATGTCACTGATTTTTCAGTGGAAATGGGAATACAGAAGTAAAACATTTAGGCTCCATTTGGATGGAGTCATTTGAAATCAAAGAATTTGATGATAATACACTATACATTTACAAAGCAAAATGGAGAAAAACTAAATGAATGGATTTAGTTCACACAAATATTCCTTATAAGTGGGAGGATTTCAAATACCCAACAAAACCTAGTCATTTGAAATCCTCTCACTTCTCCCACTTGTGCTTAATATTTGAGTGCATCAAATCCACTCACTTAGGTTTTCTCCATTTTAGTTTGTGTGAATGCATGGTATATTATCTCAAATCCCTTGATTTCAAATCCACTCCATCCAAATGGAGCCTTAGAGAATAGGAAATCAACTTACTGATGTTCTTTTGACCATTTTCCCGGCAAATGAAGAAAACAAAATCATAAAAGCGCGAGAACTCTGAAAACCCTGCCTACAACATAAGAAGTCTTAAAATGGACACATGCAGAAAGCATTCCACCCAGGGGCAGAGCAATGAAGTGGCAGCTTACCATCAGGTCTAGTCTTGACATCAGCTTTTGTACTTCATCAAGAATTGAAACGCTGAAGCAAAATACAACACTTTTTCAGAACCATTTTACCTGATGTGATCACCTAGAACATCACGTACTTGTAGAATAAAATTGCTGAAAAATCTTAAAAGTAGGGACACGTGAAAGAACTAAGAGGACATAGATAGAAGTACCAACATCAGTTTATGTTTGCCTTTAAATTGTCAGCAAATCTTAAAACTCTCTTACATATATCTCAACTTCCAATCTTATATGCGAACTGTGGACCCTTTTTTTTTTTTTTTTTTGGTATTTTCTTAAGATGCAACATTGTATATTAACTCTTACAGAGTACTTAATTATTAGAGAACCCCAAGTCCACATATCCACAATGGAAGTGAAACGCAAAATTGAATTCAAGGTAAACAAATTAAGCACATTCAACTCAAATAATTAGTCAAGCAAATACAACATTACATGTTCTTCATTAGTTTTATTTAATTTTAATTATATTCTTGCAAAATAGCTACCTTTGACTGATCATTGACTCCACCATTCTCCATAACTGTGATAATGCCTCTCTTGACATTCTTGCCTTCTGCAACTCATCTGGGCTACAGCTGTCGCACTGCTCATCAATCGACCTCGAAGTAATATCTGTAAAAAAATTCCCCAAACTTAGAAACACAATTGAGAAACAGTAAGCATATAACTACAGATAAGTGCATAAATTAGGTTTATTGGCCTCAAAAACAGAATCCAAGCTAACGTTTCAATCACAATTCACAACTTTTCCGAATCAATCTTTCCCACAACCAAAACAATTAAAATCAGATCCCGACACCATACATAGTGGAATTCTTTCCCCTATAAGCAAATACTAATTCCAGCAAAATCTATCTCCGAACACTTTACAGAAAGTTCAAGTTTTGATAATGAATTCTGCATAAACTAATTCATAATCAGACTTCGAAGTTCTTAACAATAATTCTAAGAGGGCAATCCGAATAATTCAATCAATAAAACGCTAATCGAACGAAAAACAAATAAAAATATAAAACAACAAGCAAAGATGGATGATAGTCAGTACCGCAATATTGACGATAGATTTCGAAAATATCAAAAGGGAAGTCCATGGCTGTGCGGGGTTTCCGTGTACAGACGAAACCCCAAGGTAGAAACGGAATTCACCGTGTGTTGGCAGCTGTCACTGCACCTTCTCTCTAAAGCTTAAGGGACTGTTTGAAATGGGAAATCAGACCCTGGCTTGGTACGAATAACATGTGAAATATATTAGCGTGTGGAAGATGACATGTATAATTCATCCGTTCCTTATTAAGTTCATGCGATGCGATGCGATGTGCGGAATCTTCTAAAAAATAATTATAAAATATATTATATTATAAAATTGAATTTAATGAATATTTCACAGAGAGTTCATTTAGTATATGAAATATTTTCTTTATTAGGTTCATGCAATGTGCGGAATCTTCTAAAAATATCTTAATATAGTATCGGCCTTCTAAAAGTGTGAGTTTTACGAATCTAGGTAATTGTTGTGTATTCGATTGTCACTTGTCGAATTCATCGCGAATACTGTCACTTGTCGAATTAATAATAATAAAATAAAAATTAACACACTTGCAAAGTCAATTTACAAATCAGGACACAGTCATATTGTTAAGTATTAATATGTTACTTAAATTGAATTTTATTATGTGGTGTAATTTAAATTGACAATATAACTTACTAGATGAATCCCCGTGTATTAGATTGAATTTGCTATTATAACTTACTAGATGAATCTCTGTGTATTACGCGAAATATTTGTCAAATTCAACTATATAATATTATATATATATATATATAATTTCTTAATCAAATAATAATTTAATTTTTTATAAAATAAGTATTACCTATTAAATAATATATATATATATATATATATATATATATATGCATATAGTTTTGTGTTATTATAATATTTAATTTAAATAATGGTAATTAGAATCATAAATATCATATTTGTTTATACTTTAATTTTAAATTAATTTATTATAATTATATCATAATGCATGCTAGATATGGAGTATAATTATTATATGTATATAAAAATCTATCATATGATTCGTTTCAAGTTTATATTATGATTAGTAAAAAAATACTAATAGAAGAAGTCTTATATAACTGATGTATAAATATTAGAATAATTTATATCGTATATTTACAAATAAATATCATATATAAAATAAATTAAATTGATTAAGTCGGTTATTCTCTTTTTACTAATTTTAATATTAATTATTGTATATGAGACTAATTACACCTTAACTCATCATCATTACTAATATATATCTAACCTTTTATATACATGACATCTAAACACATACATAATTTTATCTTCTCATTTAGAAATTCAACACATGGGACAAAATAAACTGCCACGTATACACAAAAATAAAACGGTCACATATATATAAACATAAATCGACTTTATAATAAGATGACACGCGGCAACGGAAACATAAAAAATCGACACATAATCAAAATGCATAGAAATTCAACACATGGGACAAAATAAACTCCTTAATAGTATATAAGGGGATGTATTGAACTACAAGAATTTGAATTGTTGTTTTATTACTCAATTAAATTAAATTATTGAATATACTTAAATTTTGAGTGAGAGAAAAATGTGATTGCATACATTTGATTTACAAATTTAAAAAAAAAAAAATATATATATATATATATATATATATATAATAATAATATATAAAGAAACAAATGTACTCTTGATGAATGGCAAGCTAAATTTTATAAAATCCGTATCCCATACTTGTATTGTATCACCCCGCACTCGTGTCTCCATTCTCGTGTGGATTATGTGTCTTTATAATTAAAAAAATAATAATAATAAAACTTAAAATGTAAACAATTTTATCAATAATTAATAAAAAATTATTTGCAATTTGGTAAAAATATGAGATATGAATAATAAAAAAATTAATTAAAAAAATTATGAATTCAATTCGGGTACAGATTTGTACCCTTGCATTTGCATCCCAAATTTTAATTTAAGACATTTTATAATTGAGACCCTAAAATCACATTCCACCTAAAAATTAACCCTATATGGAATTCACCCTTAAAAATATCTACGATATTGCTTATTACATCTTTGGTGTAAGCGGATTTCCCATCTAATTAATACAATTTTTTTTTTTTTTTTTTTTTTTTTTTGTGCAGTGGTCTGGCATTAATAACCCAAATATGTATCTCGGGTTGAATCTGGGCCCTTAAGATGTAGGCGGCCCACTATAACGAATTTATGTTAATTTTTTTTATCTATTGATTTAACAATATTTTTATATTGTGCGACAATATCGAAAATGTCAATATTTATAATTTATATTTTTTAAATATTAATTTTAATAATTACACTTATTAAATCATTGATGGAAAACAATTTTTTTAGATTTGATGATAATTATTAAAATTATATATGAAATTTAATTGGAACAATAATATCATAAAATAAAAAAATTATATGCATATATATATATATATATAAATAAATATATTAATTATTTTTTACAATTAATTATAACTAATATTTATGAAAGATTAATTTAATCTAAATAAATTCATATGATTTCTATTTTCAAATTCATTATATTACATTATAAATTAATTATAATCTCTTTCAAATAATGGGCAAAATCTTCTGTAAACTCGGGTTCATCCGTTCATGATGTGAACTTTTTTTTCAAGTATCATTGTAGTGTATACGAAATGTTATTATTGTGTATACAAAGTATCACAATTGTGTGATTTTGAGATGTCTAATGCACAAAATTTATTTTTAAACATGACATTTTGTATACACAACAGTGACGGTATTTAAATTATTTTTGTTCTCTAACTTTTCACCTTTATTGAAATGGTCTTCTAATTATCTACTTTATCAATTTAGTCCACTATGTTTATATATTTTGTCAATTTAGTTCAAATTAGCCGGAAAACACATCAAACGATGACGTTTTGATCACGTGTGTCATGTGCGACCAGATTCCAGCGATCGTTGATGAGTTGGCATTTTTTTATCCACATGACTTTGAAGTAGTAATTTTTTGCAATAAAAAATTCAAAAATTGCCAAAAAAATTATTTTTTTATTTTATATTTTTGAAATTTTTTATTGCCAAAAATTGTCACGTCAGTGCCATGTGGATAAAAAAAAGTCACCTCATCAACGATCGCCGGAATTTTGTCATACGTGATCAAAATATCATCGTTTAATGTATTTTCCGGCTAATTTGAACTAACTTGGCAAAATATGTAAATATAGTTGACTAAATTGATAAAGTAGATAATTAGAGGATCATTTCAATAAAGGTAAAAAGTTAGAGGACGAAAACAATTTAAATCTCCGACAGTGATACTAAAAAAAAGAGTTCATATAACCTTGGGTTCACAGGAGACATATTTTTATATTATCGAAATATATCGTTTTGCATAACATATAAATCTTTATGAATTAAGATCCAAGACAAATATCAATACAATATATTGTATTGTACAAAAAGATATAAAAAAATTAACATGTATTGAAATGGATGAGAGAACGATGTGTGACTCTAATAAATGACAGTGATGTTTGTGTCATGTTCTTGAACCCTACAACATAAAATTATTAAAATTAATCTTTTTCATGAACTACACATGTATACACCAATTATGTCATGTAACTAGTGGCTAGTGTACAATTAATATCATCATTTAATAAAAAAAACTAATATTGTTTAGTAAAAATAACTAATATTATTCTATAATAAAAATTAATACTATTAAATAAATATAACTAATATTGTTCAATAAACAACTAATATTAATTGTTTAGTGAAAATAATCAATATTATTCGAAAATACACATGACCAGTTACATGTTCCTGGTGTATACAAAAAAATTGCCAATTTTATCCATAATAATTGAAAGTAAATACTTTCTCGAAATTTTTCAACATCAAGAAACAGAATTTCGCTCGTTGTAACCATGTCAAATATTTTAGAAATTAAATAAACCATTACATAAATTTAGAGAAATTATGATACTTTTCCTTTTTTCGTTTTAAGCCGTTGAAGTTGATAATCTGTTCCTTTTTCGTTCAAGGAAGATGAGGGCATTTGCATGCGTCGTTAAATCATCTATCTATATTTAACAAAGCAATTTATACTTAATTTAGAATTCAGAATTAACTAGTTTGTTATAATACAAACAATACAATTACACGAAACACTGGGAGAGGTCAACTATGTTGATTGTTGGGTAAGCTTGTGCGGTGGTCGGTGAGTCCAATAAAAAATCGTAAAATTTTAAGATTTTAAAGCGTTAATAAAAATTTGAACTTGTGATATTTGATCATCAACGAAAATTTGTGACATCGTCTAGTCTTACGAAGAATAATAATTATGAAATTATTATCACTTTTTTAAAAAATTATTTTTAATATAAATATTTCACTTTTCAAATTTTATCTTAAAATGATATATTTTACATATATTTTTTTTAAAAATGATAACAAATTATTTAATATAAAATTTAACATTTTTTAATTTTTTTTCTTTATATGATGCATTTAGTATACACTAGTCCCCACATGCTAATTAGATTTTTTGTAATACTTTAGGTATAAATATCATTTAAATCATGATATTTATAGTACTTGATTAATAAATATTAAATTATTATTTTAAATTTTCAAACATAAAAGCTATGTATAAAAGATTTACGGATATGATCTTATGCCCACAGGTGGACATCAATTTATGTCCATCACCAATCATTATGAATGAGATAAAATTATTATATTCTCAAAATAATATGAATAAGTATATCAAATATTAACTTAACATAATTAGAATTTTAAAATTTAATTAATCAATTAATCATTATATAATTATGTCAAATTTCATATTTTGAAATACACACAAATTAGAGATTTTTTTAAATATATAACTTTCTCAAATATAGTGAAATAAAATAAAAATTGATACAATAAAAAAATTACATACATTTATAGGCTTAAGTTAAAAATATCTCTTTAATTACTCAAATTGTTATTAATTTTATTCATAAATAACCATTTTATTTACAAATGGACCACAATATCTCATAATTAATATTATTTAACATATTTACTTTACATATAAATTACTACTCTCTCCATCCCGGCTTAAGTGTCCCATTTTACCATTTTTGTCTATCTCACTTAAATGTCACATTTATTTTTTTATCTATACTCTACTTTTATAATTATCCCTATACTACATACATATTTACACAATATGTCACTTATTCAATATATTTAAATATATTTTTTCATCTCTCTCCATCACATCACTTATACTATATTACTCCCTCCGTCCCATAGAAGTTTTCACACTTTTCTTTTTCGTCAATTCCATTATAAGTTTCACACCCTTAAAATGGAAAATCCTTTATAAACTCCACTCTCACAATTTTTACTAATTTACACAAATGTCATTCTTTTTACTCTCACATACACATAACCCAATAAAGTTTTTGTACTTTATACATAAAAGTTTACAAAATTACCTCTCAAAACTTTAATCATTACTCTTTTTTTATAAAGTATGGACCCTCCTACATATAAAATTTTTTCCGGGGACAGAGGGAGTATCATTATACTACTTTTTACTTTTTTCTATCTATCACATTACCTGTACACTATATTATTATTATTATTATATAACATTTCTTAATACTTGTGTCCAAAAGTGTTGGGACACTTAAACCGGGACGGAGGGAGTATTATTTTTTAAAACATATGAAAAATAAATAAGACTAATTTTTTTGATGGAAGGAGTAATATTTTAACCATATATAACAATTGTCACATAAGATTAATGGTGTTTGGCGATTGTCGCAATAGTACACGAGGGCCCAACATTTTTATAAAAAAAGGAGATTTTGTGTTTTTTATCATTTGTATACTATATAAGAGTTTTGATATATATGTAAATAAATAAAATAAATTGTCTCTTGATATATATCTAGAAGAAGGCCTATCCACAACTGAACCGCTTAAAAAAGTTCTGGTTCATTTACAAAATTAGTGGTCCAAAAGGCTTGACATGGCTGTTGCCTGTTGTGTAGCAACTTTGTAAATAGAGTAGTTTTATAAGTTAGTTGTAAATTGTTTATATTGTATTTAAACAATGTTTTTAAACAGCAACTAACTGGTCGGTTTGACTAGTTGATCAGGAACCATTCACGATATCGATTTGCTTTTTATTGTGCATCATTTTGAATTTATTCTACACCACAAAAGGATATTAGTTATTTTTTATTATAAAAAATATTATTAAATTAATATTCTTTAATGAAATGCCCTACAATTTATATTTGAGAATATTTTATTGTGTGAATGTTATGAAAATAGAGAAATTATGTTTTCTTTAAAAAGACGGAAATTAAGTGGAACAAAATATTAAAAGAAGTCAAAGCCAAATTGTAGAGTTGACTGATGGTCAAGTAACCCAGGAGTAGAGCTGTTGGTTTTAATATATTGGTGCATAATCCCAGAATATTATTGGAATGAGAGGATGTTTTATGGTGGTTGATTAAATTAGAATCCTTCTGATATAATGTAGTCAGCTGGGAGTAATATGTTGGTAATCGATCTTTGAGAAAACTATAAGACCTAGATTTTGGATGCCTACTGTAGGGAATATGGGTATTACTCATGTCCAATGTCTTTCTTATTATTAAAAATTTAATTTATTGATAAAAATTATACTTTTTAATAAAATTACTGTTGAATTTTTTTTTTTTTTTATCGGTAAATGTTAGTTGTTAGTGGTTAGAAGTTAGTTCGCCAAGTCTCCTTACAAATCCAAATTCTCCAAGTCCTCCTTATATCTCCACTGTTGAAAAAATATACTCCCTTCGTCCCATAAAAAAATTTCATATGTAAGGGCACACACTTTAAGAAAAAAAAAAGTAATGATTGAAATTTTGAGGGGTAATTTTATAAACTTTTATGCATAAAAATTTATTGAGTTATGTTTATTTAAGAGTAAAAAGTGATGAGATTTGTGTAAATTAGTGAAAATTGTGAGGATCGAACGAAAAAGGAAAGTGTGAAAACTTTTTTGGGACGGATGAAATATAAAACATAAATAAATTTCACGATAAAACTGGTTCAACGGATTCTTTGGCATATAATTATATAATGTGTGTATATATATATATATATAGTTTTATATGATTTTATGCAGTTTTTATCATATTATTGAATCTTATAAAATGTATACATATTATACGGAATTGATAATATGTCCACAACCACAAATGGACACCCCATACAGATATATTATCAATTTGAGACTTTGAGTAAGTCTTGTGTGATACCGTCTCACCGATCTCATTTCGTGAGATAGATTCATCTTTTAATAAATTGTTATCACTTTTTAATATATTATTATCACTTATAATGTGAAGTGTATCACTTTTTTTAATTTTTTTTATCACTTTTATACTAATTTATACCACTATTTTAAAAATAATAATAATTTATTAAAAAATGCATGCGTCACACAAAATGAAATCCGTGAGATAATCTTACACAAGTTTTGACTATCAATTTTGATGTATTATATATATATATATATATATATATATATATATATATATATTTGAGTTATCGCATATTTTTACAATAGTTCAATCAATCAAACTAATAATTTAGTGATTCCAGTTGTTTTATTTTGCGAGGAAGAGATAGTCCACGTCACAAGACTCACAACAAGACAGTTTGCGGTAAGACAAGTTTTATTTGTGACATTTTAACAAATGTCACCATCATAAGAGGACAAAAATTTATAATATTAAAATATTTGAAGATTGGCTATTTATGGTGATATCGGGCCATTGTTTAGTTTAATATTTATTTTTATTTTAATTATTATATTTATTATTTTAAATATTTTTAACACCTTTAAATATTATAAATTTTAATCATTATTTTTTATTATTGATTCAAATCATCCATATTATTTTTTAAACTCCCAAAATTATTCACTTTTATTATTTTATGTATTTTTGTAATTTAGTATTTCACACATTTATTTGTAGTTTAATTTTTTTTTTCAATTTTGCATTCCAAATCTTATAATTTTAATTTTGTTATTGAGTTAGTAATTTATTTTAAGTGTGTGGTAATTTTTTTTCCTATTATAATTATGAATTTAAAATGTCAAATAATTTATATATATTTTTTTACACATAAAATATAATAAAAAAATGATTATATATAATATATATTCAAAAAAATAATAATTATTTTAGATTGAGTTGGGATTACTGATAAAAATAAAAAAAATCGAATTAAACTATAAATTGTGTATATAAATAAAAGAGAAATAAATATTAGTGTAGAAAGTTGAGTTGGATGAGGGCGAATAAAAATTAATCGCTGCGCAGGCAGTACTTGAGCGGCCCGGAGCTAGTCCACGACATACCCTACGTAGTGAACACACATCATACACACACAACATTCTTATTTTAGCCGGCTTGCCTAGTAAAACAATATACTTTACTTACATCTTTGTTGTTTTTTGATTTACACTTTTTTTTTTTTTTTTTAAAATGATGATTCACATCTTTGTTACTTTGGTTTTATAAAAGTAAAACAGTAATCAATTTCAAATTAGAGAAAAAATTTAATATTTATGAGGAATATGCATCACTTTTTTTCGACTAAAATTTCCTGATACACAAGGATGGATTAAGAATTTTGTCCTAAGGAGTGAAAAATTTCATAAAGTAAAGGAGCGAAAACAATTTTATTTCAAAAGGGATAGAATCATAGAATGATAAAATATTACGAACTCAAGGTATAAATAAAAAAAATTATACATATAGTAGAAAAAATTTAAATTCAAGAGGGGTAACCTTTAGTTTTTCCTTGATTACATATTACAGATGAATGACATGTGTCACCTTTTCAAATTTTATAAAAATATTTTTGGTAAGATTTGCTATAATTTTCCAAAATATATTTTCTTACTATTTTTCAAAGAAGACTTAAATTTGAAAAGTGACATGTATAATTCATCCGTAAATACAATTTTGGAATATTATATACGACATCTGTTTTGCAATAAATATCTCTTCAGAAATTTATAATAAAACAAAAAATTACTATAAAATTTATATATTTTATCTTCTGACAATTAAATGACATATGAAATATATTAAAGATAAATTAAAAAATTAAAAGTATGAGATGAAAAAAAATATTTTTAATTAAAAGAATACTAAGACAGTTTTCAGGATATGATAAATTAAGAAGAGAATGAAAAAAATAGTTATATCATAATTGGAAACCAAATTTAAATTGAGATTAAAAAAAATCTTTAATTAAAAAATTACTAAGAGATCTTTTAGGCGATGATATATTAAAAAAAAAATTCGCACTTGTTCCAAAACTGATAGTAATCGTGTTCGGTAAAGAAAAAGGAAAGAAAATCACTCAATCGATCTCTTCATTAATCTGGTCACACATCTTCCGTTGGCTGAATTTGGCTAGGCTTTGCACTCTCACCCTATCAATTTGGCTATGGTTGAATTTATTCGTATTTGAAATTTTATAATTTAAATTCGATTACAATTTTTTTATTCAGTTAGTATTTAATATAAATATAGAATTATGATATATATTTGATTTGAAATTTAATTATATATATGTATATATTATTATAATAATATTACTAATAAATATATATTCTTATAAAATTTTCAGTCTCCTTATTCAACAAACAGACACCTTAAGACGATCTATCAATTTAATGTTTTTATTTGAAACATCATTTTAATACTTTAATTATTAAAAAAGAAAAATATTAATGTATTTTAGTTATTAATAACGTAAGATCTCAAAAATATACCACCTTAGAAAAAAAATCTACAACTAAAGAAAAATTAATATCTTCTAATTTATTTATATTTAGTGTATATTTGGATACTTTTAATATTTGTCTAGAACATATTCAAGAAAAAGTTGAATCAAATATTCGATTCAAATATATGAATAATTTTGGATAATTTCTCAAATACAAATTATATTTATTATTCGAAAACTCACGAATACAAATTCGTTTACCCTGCCTCTACAGACTACAATGCAAGTACAACAAAGCCGCCCCCACGTCAACTCTAGAGAAGTAACAAAAAAAAAAAAAAAAACGCACATCACTTTTTTAGAATCATCCACTTCACCTTGCACTTTCAGGGTTATAAACGAATCAAATATTTTTTATTTAATTTGGTATTCAATTTGATATTTTAATATTTGTATTCGAAATTTTGTGATTCGAATTCGAATAAAAAATATTCGATTCGATTAAATTAGTAATCAAACACGAATACAAAATTTTAATATTCGATTAAATATTTATTATATATTTATGCTATATACATATATATTATATATACATATATAATAACAAAATTTTCGTATAGAACTAAAAATTTTAAACCAAAAAGTTTATTACTAAATATGTAAAGAAATTTTACATTAACTAATACTAATAATTAATAATATTTAATATATGTATTAATAATAAATTGGGTTCGACAACCAATCTCTTCTCTTTTAAATATGCAGTTATTCGAAATTTCGTGATTCGAATTCAAATAAAAATATTCGATTCGATCAGTAATCAAATATAAATACAAAATTCTTCGATTAGATCCGTACCCACCAGTACACCATATATAAATGTATACAGCCGCCGCAAACTCCTTCAACTACAAGGCTCCTATTCCCTACAACTCTGCTCCTCTGAAAAATTGATTCTCTAAATACATAAAAGAAAATTTAGAAAGGCATGGCTTCGTTAAATTCTGATGCATCGGCACCGTCAGTGGGCCAGCTAAGCACCGGAGGCGCCGTGGGGCTACTCCTCCCATGGGTCCTCAGCCTGCCGGCTTTGAACGAATCCGACCCACGCGAGATTGCAATTTTTTTACACCAACCAACCAGATCAATAACCTTAGTTGAAGGCGCAATCGACGACGAAACCGTCCTTCGTGAAACTTCATCAAATGATGACTCTTTTCCGGCGACCAAAGCTTCAATCCAATCTCTGTCTTGCGTTCAGGTATCGGAATCCGGCTTAGAATGTGCAATTTGTTTATCGGAGTACGAGGTCAACGTGGAAGCAGCAGTGAAAGAGATGCCGTGTAGGCATAAGTTTCACTCCAATTGTATTGAGAGATGGTTGGGTATTCATGGATCCTGCCCGATTTGCCGATTCAGAATGCCGAAGGAGCTGAGGAAGCAAATTACTGAGAGGGAAGGCTGGAGGATTCATACGTTTTATGGTGGGGCAGAGGATTTGACGTCAAATCCGCTCTCCCAAACAAATACGGATACGGGTCATGATGAAGGTGAACCCGGGATACTGATGATGATGGCTTAATGGACATACAGTGAGTAATTTTTTTTTTTTTAAAGGGTATATATATATATATATATATATGTTTTTAGATTATAGTAGTGTGAAGGAATTAATTTTTTTTTTTTTAATTTAGTTTTGATTAGGGAGTGTATGCAAAAGTACCTTTTTGTGAATAACTCTTTTGGGGAAACGTTCTTTAGTTCAAGTTTAATTAACATATTAATGGAGGTAATTGAAGTTCAAAGTTCAATTTTAGGTGTTTTTCGAAAACTTTAACTCTTATAATAAAGTTTTTGTTTCATCTATTAATAATTAAATTGTTTGTTTAGTTGCAATATGGTTACTCTGTGTGATTTTCACCATCTTTATTTAGTTTAATTTTTATTTCAATAAAGCATGACAACTCTATCCTAAAGAGCGTGTTTTAAAATTCTATTTTGACATGTAAAAATATCAATTGTATACAATAATTAGCCTAAAAAAATAATAAGAATAAAATTCAATTTCCGAATTGTGATATGTTTTATTGTGAGACCGTCTCACACAAGATCAACTCCAAAAATTTTGAGCCTAATTTAAAAGATATAAAACTATCAATTTAGAACACAGTGTCTCACACATTTTAAGATTATGTTTGACATCTTATAATTCCTAATTATGCAAAAATATTTTTTAAACCTAAATTGATAGTTTTACTAATTTTCACGCTTTGAATTGACAAAATTCATTCTTTTATTTTATATATTTTTTCTACTATCAAACACGTCGTAATGGTAAAAATAATGGTATAAGTATTTGTTGGGAGTTTCTGTTTAACAACATCTCAACTCGTAAGATCATGGTTGGAAAGGTGATAAAAAATTCATTTGTAATACTCATCCCAAGAAGTTGATCATTCATTTATAACCTACATAGAAAACTCTACAGGAAGGTTTTCTTAACTAGAAGTAATGTAAGAATGAGCAACTTTCTAGAGACTCATCTTGGTATGCAGGATAGTCGTCAAACTCACCGCGTCCAGTATCATTTAAGCATAATTAAACTCGCGACCTACTCGAATTGGGTATTGCTGAAGTCGAAGTCGTGTCACTTGCAAACACAAATCTAAAGGAGAGCAGCACCTAAAAATTTTGTGTTCAATATACGTATAGTATATATTATATATATATATATATTTAAATTTATGTGTGTATAATTATATCAATAAAATAAGTGTTCCATTATATACTTGTCCCTCAAAATATAAATTTCTAAATCCGACACTGTCAACATATGTTAGCAAATGCACCGTAATTGACCATATTCATCAACAGATGCTTACCATATTCATCAACAGATGCTTCTCAATACGGAAGATTATAGGGATAAAAAACACTAATATTAAATTGCAACTATATTTTACCGAGCATGTTTTTTGAATTTTATGCTAAGAAATTATAAGTGAAAAATCTATTTTTTTTAAATAATACTTCTTTGTCAAAAAAAACAGAAAACTCAAGAAAAAATTCAAACTCATATAACAATTGAAAAACCAATAATAATTCAGAATGAAAAGTTAAAAATGCAGACAATCAACAATTGAAAAAACTGTTTTTTAGTTTTATGAGTCCTCATCAATCACTGGTTTATAGTACATTTATCAACGATAAAAACATATAATACATGCTATAAGTAATGACTCAAAAGTCTACAGAATTAATCTACAACTATAATATTCATGCTACTAGTAATCTACAACAATCAAAGAATCATTAACCTCAAATTTAAAAATTTTGAAGTAAAAAGGAAAATCAAATCTAACTTAACAACAAATTGAACTTAATAATAGCTGTACAGAAGTTAAAATTCATGCCACTAGTAGGCCATCATAAAAGGAAGAGAAAACTATCATACAAATGAATTTCGTAGATTAAATAAATTAGAAATCCATACATTTATATGAACTCAACACAAAATGGAAAAACTAAACAATCTCAAATTGTTAAATACATTAGATTAGAAAAAACGCTTAAACTAATATGTGGTAAGGCTGGTTCCATAATTTTATACATAATTCCAAAGAAGACATTGTTAAACTAAAAAGATCATTTTTTAGAAGAGTTATAAAAACTGTGATATCCAAGTTAAAAACTAGTAACAATAAGTTACACTTCCTATGTAATATTGAAAATTTTTAACGTATATTATCAAATCTTCAACAAATCCAATAATCAAAATCCAAACCTAACGAATCATCTTTAGAATTCAAATATAAAACACCACAAGAAGATACAACACTTTAGCAATAGTTAAAGAGCACAAAGATGTTTTAAAATGATAAAGCAGATTAAAAAAGTGTCATATATATTCCTTAAATAACCACCAGTTTATGTATACTCTTGTTATTCAAATGAGTATGTATATAGTTGAAAGGAAATTAACCTGCAAACCGATGTTCCTCTACTTCTTAACCTTACGAGATCTTCGGGGGCCAAGAACCTCCATTCTTCCGACAGAGCATCCACATCTTGCCCGGAAGACGAGCACCGCCCTGCCATTAGGCGGGGCCATCTTCTTGAGCTCTGCCTCCAACTCCCTGTGGTGATCACGGTGCAATTCGAACAATCCCTTCTTCAATGCAGCTGATGATTTCTTGGCACTCTCCTCAGTTTCCAATTGGATGTCGAATTCAGCGGCTTTAGTAAGGCCTCTACACCCAGGTTTGCCGCACCTGTTGTCCATACAAAGGGTGATGGCAAGGAGGGCCGTTGCTGCAAACAAAATGCTAAGTCCTAAGCAGGCAAACACCATAGGAGCACGAACGATTTCCTCGCTCACTACATCTATCACTTCTTCACCCAGTTCAACGGTTTTGTAAGCTATAATCATGGCATACGGATACAACAAAAACCCACAAGCACCAATAACAGCAATCAAGATGATTAGATCCACCATAGCGTAACGGGATTGATCGCAGCCGGGGATGTTCAGGGAATTATTGGGATTTTTTTTGAACTGGTGAATTTGCTTCGATTTAGAAAAAGGGTGAGTTGAATTCACAGATTTCGCCATGCCTAAATGCTGCTCAACCGCAATCGAGCTATCCAGACAGACCATTTGGATTTGAATTGAATCTAATCTTTATAACATAAATCAATAATCAATCAAACACACATGATTAAACCCAGTTCAAGAACCCACAAACAGATTTGATTCAGAGCGCCTTACAAGGGATCTTACGTGTCAACTGGAAATGCCCACTCCCTTCACATATAGATCAAACCCATCGGCAAATACGTGTAATTTATGCGATCAAAAGAATAAAAATTGATATGTGAAGAAGGAATGAAAAATATGGATTCTTGGCCGGTTGGGATTTTGTATTGTTGAGACTGGGAGCAACAGAGACGGCAAGGAAGAGATATGAAGTTTAATTAGTGGTAGTCGTAATGTATACAGTGCTTTCAGCTGATTCATTAAATTTTATTTATCGGTTACGAAAACTGGTGAAATCCTTCCCCCATCGAGATCATCAATTTCACTTAAATCTTTTATGTTAGTAGTATTTCATTATTTTTAATAAATTATTACTATAAGTGTTATTAATGTTGAATTATGATATTTATTTCATGTATCCTCGTGTCTTTTTAAAAGTAATAAAACACCAAATTAAATATCACGAATTAGAGAAAATTCCCACGGATGAGAATGGAATGTAAATAAAAATTCCTTTTACATTGAATTTTATGGGCTATCATTTGATGGGCCTGTGAATTGAATGTTGGGCTGCTTATTTACACCTTCAACTTGAGCAGATACCTTCAAATTAGTTTATTCAATTTTTTTTTTCTTTATATTAGAAAATGCACATCCCATTAATTACCCTTATTATCCTTTTTAAATATAAGGGATTTGATACAAATTGTACCCGAACTAATATCTCATGTATAAATTGGACCCTAAATTATTTTTTGGTACAAATTGGACCCTAAATTAATGTCTCAGGTACGAATTGGACTCTCAACTTTTTTTTTAACAAATAAACATTTTTACTTTTAAAATTGAACAAATAAGTCCTTCAACTAATAAAATAAAATATAGAGACCCTTTTATTAGATGAATTGACATAAAATATTATTATATTAGTGGATAAATTGACAAAAATTAAAAATATTATGATAAATTCTAAAAAATGAGTGAAACATCAACAACACTTTTTTTTCAATAATGGACTCATTTTTTTAATATAAAATATAATGTTAAATTATATAAAAAAAAAAACTATTTTATCAATAAAAATCTATAATAAATTATAAATTGGACCTTGAACTAGTATTTTGAGTACAAATTGGACCCTTAACTATTTTTTTCTTTACAAATAAATACTTTAACTTTTAAAATGAAATACATTTTTTTTTTTGATCGGGTAAAGGGTGACTCGAACCCATAACCTTTGGGTCATAGATAGTGAAATACATATGTTTTCAACTAATAAAATGAGACATGAAGGTCCCTTGAATTATAGTTTTAAAATAATAAAAATATATATAAAAATTATAAACGTAATACGTATTTTTAGAAAATAATTTCTTTATTATTATTACGGATTTTAATATTATGATTTTTTAAATTTTATTTTATTTTCAATTTATTATATTAAATTAATTATTTTCTTTTTTATTATAATTTAACATTATATTGTATATTAAAAAAATATGAGTCCATTATTATAAAAAAAAAAGTGTTGTTGATGTTTCACTCATATTTTAGAATTTATCATAACATTTTTAACTTTTTTGTCAATTTATCCACTAATATAATAATATTCTACATCAATTCATTAAATAAAAGGGTCTCCATACTTTTTTTTAAGGGCTTATTTGTTTAATTTTAAAAGTAAAAGTGTTTATTTGTTACAAAAATAATTTGGGGTCCAATTTGTACCTGAGACATTAATTCAGAGTCTAATTTGTACCAAAAAATAATTTAGGATCCAATTTATACCTAAAACATTAATTCGGATCCAATTTGTACCTTATCCCTAAATATAACTCACCTCAAATCATTTCAATACCAACGCCCACCTAGTTCCCAAAAAACTTGTGCAAAAAAATTTGGATAAAATTTTGCTAAAATTATAATCAACTTGATTTTTGAAATTTTTTACTGAAAATAAGGTGGTTTTTCAGCAAAAATATTTCAAAATATGTACACTTTCTTGAAAAAAATTGCCGAAATCAGGAACAACTTTCAACAATTCAGGTCAGAAAATAAAAAGTCACGAAAATTTAAATAAAATGTGAACCGGAGTATATCATCTTGTTATCTACTTATCTCCTTCAAAAGCTTGAGCCTATGTATTTACGTATCACGCATTACGTTAACCTCACATTTTCACCATATTTACTAGAAATTAATGAAACTAAGCATTGTGGTGGTGGTGCATCGTCTAGAGGATGAAATTGATCGTCATTGTGACCAACGGTATGTTTGTTTTGGAATTTAGGTGTGTGGAGTGAGTCATGACTCTGGAGTCATGTATTATATATATCGTGTTGAATTTGATTTTGAAATCCATCACACAAATTAGGAAACAAGTCTAATTTGATTTTATGTGTTAAAAGGTAGCATAAATTTTGGTTTTAATACATCAAAGACAAGGATTAAAACGTTCAATTTTATTACCTTTGGCGGTCAATTGGCCAAAAGAAACGCGTGGTCTGACGAAAAGATCAGGCGTCTCTAAAAATGAAATTAAAAAAAAAAAAAAAAAAAGAATACATAAATTATGGTGTTATAGTATTTAATTTCTCTAATCACCGGAAAGTGTAAGAACTTGATAGGCTGATAGCCCACCACCACTAAAGCCCAATGGGCCGAGCCCTAACTCCAATTATCATAAATTCCTCTTACAACAAATACAATATTCACGTTAGATTAACAAATTGACACATGCAATAATTTTGAAATAATCGAGATTTTAAAAAAATTCGAGATTTCTGTTTGCTTGTGGCGGAGAATTAGCTGGAGATAAAAAAATTACTACATAGGATTAAATAAGTGATCTTAATGGTTCACACTATGCAAAAAATAGTTCCACGTGTAAATCGATCACTAATTAACTAACCAACCATATAATACACCACATGTAAATGATTTACTTTTTCTGCGTATATAAAGTTATAAACGTGTCACGGCTTTGATGGAGCAATAATCTTTAACTAAAACGTGTAACAAGATAATCTGCATATGATAATTTGTGTTAATATATTATTAGTACTCCTAATCCTAAGTACCATGAAAAATCTGATAAACAAAAGGCATGTATGTTATTGCAGTGACACGTGTTGTTTTGATGACCAAGACAAACAAATGAAAAAAAGGGCAAAGCTCAGCCACGAATAATATAGGTTTATTTGAATGCTGTAAATGCACCTGGCCCAATTTGCAGTAGCTTCAATAAAAAGGTTTTGATTTTCCAAATGAATCCACCCATTTTTTTCTATAAATTCGAAGAAATACACATGATAAATTAATAAATAAAAATACAAAAATTTAAAACTCAGACAATATAGCTATCTTTTTTTAAAATTTCAATTTATTTTTTTAAAAGAACCAGAATCTGTATCTGACTTCTTTATATAAATACTGTATAATTTATTGGGGCTTTTAATTTCTTATATATGATTCGTACGAACTTCAATACGCCCTTGCATGAAAGGTGATAAGAAAAAGCAATCCCTCCCATTGCTCAGCCATCCCATTAGGAATTAAATAAATAAATTCATTTTACACCTTTCTATACATTTAAATTTTTAAAATGAGATAATATTTTTATAATACCATAAAAAGATTATGAATTTTTTCAGTTAAAAAGCAACTCCACTCATTTAAAGTATAATAAAGTTTTATATGAAAATAATTTATGATAAACTTGTTCAGGATTATCAATAATTTATTTATTATTTAAATTATTTATATTTAATATAAAAATATATTTATTATTATTATTAATATTTAAAGTTAAAGTTTAAAAATAATATTTAAAATATTAAATATGTGACCAAAAATATAAAAAAATTAAATAGTTGTTCAGATAATGAACCACGTTTATATAAATTTGCTCTTAAATTATATACTTTGGGGAATATCAAAATATTAAATAAATTAATTAATTTCAAATTGTTTTATAAATATAAATTTAAATTGTAAATTCTAAGATGTGATGAAATTCGTTTAGCATGTTAATTATTTCTATCCTTTATTTGTATGATTCCAAATCTTGTTATAAATTATCATATCTCTACCTCGTATTCTATTTCCTTTATTACATCTTTATCCATATGCCATGCATGCATAATGGGCAACAAACAATAACTAAAACCACGTCAATGTTTGTGGTTGCAAAATAAAGGAAAACAAACAATTTAAACTAAAGAACCCAAAAAGGAAAAGAAGAGAGAATATAATAATTAACACTTGAAACATATATCAATATATACTTATTCTCGTGGGCCCAAGAAAGAATCAATTCTAAAATCTCTCTTCCGTTGTATTTTCACGTTGAGGAATTTGATCAATAATCAATATATTAGATATAATGCTGAAGATGCAAAGAATTGAAATAACAAGTATAAGAGGTGATGAATATTTAGCACAAAATTGTCATGGAATCGAAGAATTAATAGAGAATTTTCAAATCAAACCTTAAAATTCATAAATTCAAAATCAGATTTTGGGCGCAAGATCTCAATTCTATCTATCTTGCATAGTATTTTTCACTTTTTTTAACATATTTTTTCACTAGTCAAATTGCATCCACAGGTTCCAATTGGTTAAGAACACTAATACAAGCATTTACAATTATTTAAAACATTTAAAATGATCAATTTCTATATATTAATCATATTATTTATGGTCATAGTAAGTGTGCTAAGTTGGCTTAGAACATAATTAATCATGTTTAGCATAGTTAAAAACTACTTAAAGCGATTGCCGATTCTACACGTATGGATTGGGTTGCCAAACACTTTAGAAAGAGGGCATTAGAGTACAACTTTTCTTGATAACTTTAACAAACTTGCTTTACTGTCACCCACAAATAAAGAAAATAAAAGTAGACATTGAAACACTGAAAAAGTTGAGAGACTTTTGATCAAAAGAGTTGTGCAAAGCGACATGAAATTTTTACTTTTTATATGTTAATTATACATTATATTTCGAATTTATGCCACGAATAATAACTAGTATACAAATTTATGTGAATGTATTGGTCTTTAAATGTTAACTGTTTATAATTAAATTATCAATTCTTGACGATTATTGGTCGACTATATATATAGGGTATCCTGATTCCTGAGGTCGAGTTGATGTGAATATTCTTTTTTTTTTTTTTTTAAATATCACATTTTAACATATGAAGTATTACTATTTAGTAATTGAAGTTCATCATTTAAAAATATTTAATTTTATGTATTATTTATTTCAAAATTATTAAGCAGTCACACTTTGTATATAAATAATACTATATAGTATTTTTTTTTTTGCTTAAAAAAAACTATATAGTTCATCATAAAAATTATGTGAACCAAGTTTATGTATTTTTTTTTAATGCTCCGTAGTTGGACCTCATTGAGGGATTTTCAATGGTATTCAATAATAAGTAATTGAACATAATTAAATATCTAACATAATGTGCCAATTTCCTAGGGCTCCAATGGCAAAAGCTCATAAAATATTTGATAAAAGAAAAGCTCATGATATATTTCATTTTCAAATGTCATGTTTATCTTTAATGGTTACTGTTGGGCCTCTAAAGACTCTGTGGACCTAGATAATTCTTTAAATCAATTAAAAGAGTTAATTATCTAAATAAAGGTTGACCTAATTTAAAAATAGTACTATATTTTGAAATTAAGAATACTTGATCAAGGCAATACATAAAGTGAAAAAAAAAATCAGCTTCAATTTTTACTCCTTGCAGGCAGAATTAGTATGTGTTCCCCCATCTTATAAAATTTTTCATAGAAAAAATGGTACACACATTAAAAAAATAAAAGAATGAGTAATAATTTGATGGATAATTTCATAAATTTATGAATAAAATAAAGAAATAAATTGAATTTATTTGTAAATCTGAAAGTAATACTTGTGTAAAATTCAGGATGTTGTGAGGGTGTAGTTAATGGAGAATATTTCAATATTATAAAACAGACGAAAAATGAAAGCGCGAAATATATTATGGGTTTGAGGGAGTAAATAATAGATGAATTTGTAATTTTTTATTATATAAATTAGAGTTGAAACGTAACATTATCCTATCCATACTTATGATGGAATCAATTGTAGGAGTATATTGTATATCTAATGATACGCATTACGCACAGTACTAAAATAGAAATAGAAATAGAAAATGAGAAATAAAAGGAAGAAGAAAACAAAAAGGAAAGGGGGGTGGGGGTGCTGAGTCAGATTAAAGGGGTGGGGGAGTCCACTTTTAGCAGAGAGAATCAAAGGAAAAGGAAAGAAAGAAAAAGAGAAAGACACCATCTCAAGGCCACATAGAAGTTGTGGCTGAGAATTGAGTTTGTTTTCCGACGTGGCATTTTAAGTTCCTCCTCGGATCCATCTCTCTCTCCTACGTCGTACTAACAATTCACCTCAAAAGCCCAAAAAATACACACACTCACACGCTCACTGGGTGTGCGTGTCAGATCTCATTATACACAACACAAGGCCTGCTTTCTGTTTTCTCTTTTGACATTTTCAATTTCCTTCCTGTACTTTGTGTTTCTACACAATTTCTATGGGATCTTATAGACATCTAATAGACCCTAAAGAGGGTAGGAATATAGATGTTAATGAAAATATTATCAATAATAGTAACAATATTATTGATGACATAAACAAATGTAATATATAAACAAGGTTTGTTAACAAACAAATTCATCTTTTTATTTAATAATAGTCTATAATCTCCTACCATTAATAATACCACATACATAGAGATATATCTTTCAAAACATAACTTGAAAACATATAATTTAGAACCCATACCTTTTATAGACTTCTAGTTCCCGGATGACCTCAATCTACCCTGGCGCCTTGCTCCCTTTTCCACTCGTACGGGATGATGGCCTTGGATTTACGAGAGTCCCTCAACAGATCTTCCTAGAATTCTATATGGGGTTTGATTTCTAAATAATATGGATCGAAGAGTGTTTCTTCCAATATATTTCTATATGTGTGATACTATCTTTGGTATAAAGATTATAGACTAAGAAAGTGTTTAGCTACACATGGGAAATAAGAGAATGAAGATTAAAGATGAACTTTGGAATTGATTGCTAAATTTTGTTACAATGAGGCCTATTTATAGGAATCCTCAAGCTTCATGGTCTTACAAAAAATTATTACAATTTACAATTTTCAAAAAGTAAATAGTGGTCTTTGCCTTCCACCATTATAATGCTCTTTGTAGTCTTCTTTGAGAGCTTGACATGTGTCTTCCATCTTTATAATGCTCTTTGTAGTCTTCTTTGAGAGCTTGACATGTGTCTTCCATCTTTCCAACTTGTATTGTAGTATTTTTATCGTCTTCTTTGCTGTATTATTGCTCTTTGATACTTCATCTTCCAGCTGTCTTCCATATTCTTGATATTATTGAGTAGTATGAGCCTGTATTAGGCTTTTGATATATGGCTTTTGTAGGTTAGACTACATTGATTTTTAATATTTTTTGTGTAATATGGGCCTGATATTAGGCCTGTGATATATTGGGCTTTGTAGAATTTCTTCTACATTAGCCTCTTCTTTTATATGGATCTTTTAGTAGATTTCTCTACATTAGATCGGTATTATTTATTATTGAAAAGGATCAGAAGGTCCTTCCTCTTTTATTTGTTCGCTTTTTATAGTAATAATTGGCCTTTTTCGCTGATTGGCTAATATTTTATATTGCTCTATGGTTTCAGGTGAATGAGTATATTTCATGTTTACAATCCTATCTTGCATGTTACTTAATTCTGTGGTATTTTGTATTAATGTATCGTTATTATAATATAAGGTAATAATCTCAAAGAACTTCTCCTCCTTTGGAAGTGCCAATGATACTTGCCTTTTGAGCTTTTAACATATCTTCTATTTTGGTTTTTAATGTTAATAATCCAATTGCTCTTTTGACACTTAACCATTCTTGAAATTTTTCTATGCTACAAGGTATTTGCATTTTTAGGCTTTCATTATCTCCACTAATTATGCTATTTCTTCCGGTTTTAAACAGTTGACATATTACTATGGGTTTTCCTATTAGGTCTGTTGAAGCATCAAAAATTTGTATTCCGTATATTCCCTTGCCAAAAGATTCCATCATGGCTCGGGCAGATTCTACTATAACCTTGTGGTAACTTTGCTATCTTGAAAAATGTTTCATCTATTATTATTTTATCTATAAATCCATAAGTAAATAATTTTTGTACTACTTCGGGTTAGCTCTTTCACTACAAAGGTATCTTGGGTATTTACTTGATTTTAGAGTCACGTAAATATTTCACTATTAGTTTTATAATCATAAAATTTACTAATTTTTTCATATGCACTAATAAGTTCAGGTTTATATTTCAACTTATCACTCATGGTCATGGATGGTGGTGTTGGGGATGATGATACTGATGAAGATGTGGATGGCATGGTTGCTAGTTTGGAAGTAAAGAATTGCGGTTTGCTTATTGATGGAGTTTGTAGGATTTTTATGGTTTGTTTGTCTTTTGTGGCTTCTGCTAACTGTTGTAATAGGTGAGTATTTTCTTTATTAAGTTGGGTAATGGTATCAAGGGCTTTGGCTATAGCTTCATTGTTTTTTGTAATAATATTTGTAACCTTGTTAATATATTCGTCATAGTTAATATCACTTGCCATGATTGTACCCGCGCTAAGAAAATCAGCTAAAATATTCTTAGTTCCTATATATTTTTAACAATAAAATCATAACAACAGAAGAAAGATTGCCATTTTCTTCTTTTATTTAATTCTGGTAAAGGATCAATTTTGTTGGTTATAAAAGCTTTAACTTGGGTATTATCTGTTCTAACAATAAATTTTACTGGTAGTAAATGATAATGAAATCTTTTTATTCCCATTTTAACTGCTAATAATTCTTTCTCATTAATATGATAATTCTTTTCATTTGGTTTCCACGTTCCTCCTCCATATCCACATATTAATGGTTTTCTTTGTCAATATCATTTTTTTCATATGCTATAAGGATTTGCTCCCCATCCTATATCACTAGCATCTGTATATAATTCTAATTGGTCATGTTCAGTTGGTATTCTATGTTTAGGTAAATTCTTTACTTTTTCTTTAATAGTATTAATCGCTTTATTTATGTTTCTTCTTTCCATTCAAATATTTTATTTTTCTTAATTAGATCTTGTAAGGGTTTTCTTAATAATGGTAAATCTTTTATATAGTCTGATGCATAATTTACTATTCCTAGAAACTGTTGTACTTCTTTTTTATTCTCTAGTTGGGTTTTGAAAGTTTCTATTTTTGTTACTATATGTTCTTGTAATTGTAGTCCTTCTTTATCTATAATATACCCTAGATATTCTATCTTATTTTTAAAAATTTCAGACTTCTTTTCTGATAATAATATTCCATGTTGTTTTATAATACTTACAAATTTCTCTAGGTGTTTGATATGGTCTTCCAAAGTGTCACTATATATCAATATATCATCTACATATATTAAACAGAAATCTGTTAATTTTCTAAATACTTGATCCATTCTTCTTTGAAATATTTGTGGTGCATTTTTTAATCCAAAGGGTAATACATTCCATTCATAATGTCCTTGAGGGGCACTAAAAGCTGTTAATGGTTTTGATTTATTTGTTAACTTTATCTGCCAAAATCCACTTTTACAATCAAATTTACTAAACCATTTTTTACTTCCTAATCTATTAATAAGATTTCTTTTATATGGTAAAAAATATCCATCAAATATAGTCTTTTTATTTAATTCTCTATAATCTATTACCATTCTAGCTTTTCCTCTTTTTTGTTCACTATATTTTCGTACTAAGAAAGCTGGGCTACTATGAGGACTTTTACTTTCTTGTATTATTTTCATATCTAGTAACTCTTTTATTTGATTTTCAAATTCTTTTTGATCTGTTGGACTATACCTAATTGGCTTAGTTCTAACTATATCATTTGGATTTATTAATTCTATTTCGGCATATATTTTTTCTTTATCCCATAATTGTATAGGATTTTCCCCAAAGTTTGGTTTTAACATTTTAAGGTATTTTTCTTTTAATATTTCTAAATTATTATTTCTTTCTGTAATTAAATTATTTATTCTTAATGTTTGTATAGGCAATACTCTATTTAATATTATCCACTTATTACAAGGTGTTTGTAGGCTTAAAGTAGTTTTATTTATTACTTGTGTTTTAAAGAAGTCTAAGAAATTATTTCCTAATAATATGGGTTGTCTCATATTATTCTCTTGATATATTATTGGTAGTTTAAATATTGTTTTATTCAATATTAATCTCATATTTTCTGCTATTATATCTAATTCCTTTTTCTGTTCATTAAATCCTCGATACTTTGGTCCTATGTGCCTTAGATCTTTTCCATCTATGTGTGGCTAATACTTCTTTTTTGGCTAAACATAAATCTGCTCCACTATCAATAAATATTTTTTGTTTTATCATTTTGCTAGGTTTGTATTCTACGTAGGCTTCTATATATATAGCTACCATTTATGTTTATTCTGAGCTATAATCTGATTCTTCATTAATGAAATTAATATTTTCATTTTCTGTTTCTGTTTGGCTTATATAGAATTCTTCACATTCAGACCAATTTATTGTATCTTCTCTTATTTTTTCTAGATTCATTATAAATTGCGTTGTATTTATATATTTTACTCCTTTTTCTTTAAGTTTAGGACATTTATTAGCATAATGTCCTTTTTCATTACAATTCCAACATTTGCATTCACTCAATTTTTCTTTTATATGTTTTACATTCTCTCTTTTTCTAAACTTTCTTTTATGTTTAAATCTTCTTCTACTTGATGGTGTATTTTTGTATTTTTTAAATCTTTTCCTCTTATATTTATTATAGTATGGATTATAATCCTTATATTTTCTATATTTGCCATTGTATTTCTTAGTGTTTGGATTATATCTTCTTTTATGCCTTCTGTATTTTTTATCATTACACCCAAATACTAATCTTTTTTTCTCGTTAATCCACATACTTCTCTTAATCCTAATTTCTTATCTTTTTTAACCTTTTGTTGTAATCTATATTCTTCGCATTTTCTCATAAGGTATCCTCTTAATACTCTTATTCGCTCTCCTAAGGTGTTTTCTCGAGGTTCTAACTTATTATATTCTTTTGTTATTTCAGTATTATAAGGTTTTGGTAAATGATCATAATATAATTGTTGATATATTAAACCTTCTTCTGGTAAGAATCTGGCTTCATAAAAGAATTTAGTAAAACTTATAGTATATTCAGGTAATTTATTTATTCTACAACATTTCATGTTATTTAGATTCATTATTATTTCTATTTTTCTTTCCACTAATACTTGGTCTCTAGCTACTATCCATTGTTCTCCTAAAAATTCTCTTTTTAATATCATATCAAATATTTGCAGCATAGATTTCCAGTCTCCTGCATTTCTCATCACTTCAGTTTTTAATTGATAAGCTATTGATTCTATCCAAAATGCTACTTTTCCTATTAAGGTTTTAGATATTAAATCATAGACAAATTCTAAATCCTTAGTATGTTTAGAGTTCATTAGGGCTATATAAGTTCCAAGATTCCAATCATTATTCTTCTATTAATTTCTTGTTCATCATATACATTATCTAAATCTAGGAAGTATCCATTAAGATTAATTCCTTGTGACATTGATCCTATAAATTCTTTAAATTCTTCATGATGTCCTACTGGTATGTGTTCAGGTAATTTAACATTTTTCCTAGTTATAATTTCTAGATTAGGGTCTGATAATTCTTCTTCAGGATAGTTGTTTGCATCTTCATTTACTATTTCATCAGTCTCCATTTCTGTTTCTATAGTTTCTTGTCTTATTTCTTCGTCTATATCACTTTCTGGATCTTCTTCTATTATAGCACTTACATTTTTTAGTTTTCCTAAAGCTTCCATTATTTGATTATTTTCTTCTATTATATCTGAATTACTAGTATTTTCTATTTCTTCTATGTAATTTATTATTTTTCTTTAACTTCCGAAGTTTCTTCTCTTTGTGTCACTTAAACTATCATCTGATTCTTCTTCACTAGTACTATTTTTCTTTTCTTTTGCTTTTAGTTTTTTCAATTGTTTATTTAGGTTTATTAATTCTTCTTTTACATCTTCTAACTCTTGTTTTATATGAATTAAATCTTTGTTTGTTTGTCTCAATTCTCTTTTAGTGTCTTTTAGTTCTTTTTTAATCATTATATATTTATCTTTGTATTTCTTATATTTTTCTAACCATTCCTCATTGGTGTTTAATTTTAATTTCTTGTTTTCTTTTTTCAATTCTATGACTTCTAGTTTTTGTTTTTCTAGTTTTAGTTCTAAATATTCTATTTTATCAATTTCTTCTTTAGTCTTATCTTTATTACTAACTTCATTTGACTCTTTCCTTATAGGTTCATATTTATATCTATCTTTTTCTATTATCTCTTTTCCATGATTTTTTAAGAATGTTATTACACTATGTTCTTGTTTTTCCATTAGAATTTTCCTTCTTTATGTAATAAGGCTAATCTATCTAATACTTCATTTACTGGTTTTGGAATATTAGGTTTCATTTTACTAATGTCTGTCATTATAGGTTCTTTAGTTCTTCTCCAAGCATTTATAGGTACTATCTCGGGTTGGCATTTAGTGAGGTCTATTATTGTATCATTATTACTAGTACTAGGTTTATCTTCTAATACATCTTGTTTATTTTTCATTTTTTCTTCTAATTTAGTTAGTTTTTCTAGTATTATTTTAAATGTTGGTATTTCAGATACATTCCATAAGTTGGTTAATTCTTCCTTTATTATGTATCTTATATTAATTTGATTTTCTCTTATTTCATCCATTATTGTTAGTGTATTTTTTATTCCTTCTTTTAATATTATTTCCTCCCATAAGGCATTTATTTTTTCGTTGGAATTAGTCAGGTTTATTGATTCGTTCCTTCCAACCATCTCCTACATCTATCCATATTTTATTAAATTTTTCACACTGTTGTTCTAATTGTTTTATATCATTTTCTAATTTTATTTCTCTTTCTCTATATTCAATATATTTTAATTGAGAAATTATTTCTTGTGCTAGTACTTCTTTTACTAGTTTTAACTTTTGTTTTTTCTTTATTATCTTCTCTTTTATATTTATTGTACTCATATTCTTTCTATAAATCTAACTTTCCCTTGATCTTTTATTTCTATTCCATGATTATTTATTTTATAATTTATCATTGTTAAAAAATCACTTCCTAATAATAGTTCATTTGTACTATCATATTCTATTACTCCAATATTTATGTTATATTCTAAGTCTTGGATTTTAAATTTTAGATTGACACTTTTAGTAATTATTACTTCTCTTTCATTTTCTCGTGTAATTATATACTTGTGGTTCTATTAGATCACAATCTTCTTCATTAATTCTATTTATATGTACAAAACTTTTAATAGCTCCAGGTGTTTATTTCTCTTTATGCAATCAGTAGCCATTATATTTTTAAATATAATTACTTTTATCCTTAACCTATTAGTATTTATATTTATCAAATTTAATGTTCTAGGAATACTTTGGTTTGTCTTGATATTATTGGTTCTCTTGTAAAACTTAGCCTAGATCCTTCTATCTTTGGTATTATTTTTCTTGAAGGGGTGATTGTTTTAATATTAAAGTCCATATATATCTCTTCTGGTATTGTTATTTTTGAATTTTCTTTGTGTTCTATTTGTTCTAATATATCTTGATACAATTTTGGTACTAAAATATTCATTTCATGTTGTTTTCTTACATGATGATTTCCGATTAATGCATATATCATTTTTGTTTCAATACTTATTACTTTACTACCAGGTGGCATCATTATTCCATCTAATTTGTAATACAGGGTTAATGCTAATTCTTTATGTTCATCTTTTAATGATATACTAAAATCTGGTTGTATTGTAAATTTTAATTTTTGATATATCAAATTTCCTCTTATTACGTATATTAATGCATCTTGTAAATTTCCTAATATTCTCATCATCTAGTATATATATTTGTATAGGTGTATCAATATTTTTAAAATATGCTTTTATAGTAAATTCTACTCCTCCAAAATATATATTCCTATATTTTCTTGCTTCTTTTGTAGATAATTTTGTTAATTCTCTTTTTATTATTTCATCTGTTATGAGATTTATCTTGGTTTTTCCATTTACACTAGTAGTATCCACTATATTTTCATGTTTATGGGCTATATATCTTATTTCTTTATTTCTTTCAAACCATTTAGTTTTAAATATTTTCTTTATTGATAATTCTTCTACTTCTTTTTGTATTTTTTTCGTATATCTCAGGTTTAAAATTTAATGTCTGTGTTGTACCTCCTTCATAGGTATTCATTTGATAATATGTTTCTTTAGAATCTTCTGATATTTCTTTCCCTCTATCCATTTATCTTTCTAATAACATATTTATCGTTCTATATTGTTCTATTATAACATCTTTTTGTCCTTTTATTTCTTTCTCTTTTGTTACCAAAATTTCCATTATGGTTTTATTTTCTTCTTCTAATTGTCTAATTCTTTCATCTCTTACTATTAACATATTTCTTAGTATTTCATTTGTATTTTCTTTTTTCTTTATTATATCTAAACTTATTTTACAGCTCATTATATGATCATTTATATCTCTACCATAAGTAAGAGGTTTGTCAGCTATAAATTTAATTCTTTCTAATTGATGTTCATCTACCTCATCTTACAGCTCATTATATGATCATTTATATCTCTACCATAAGTAAGAGGTTTGTCAGCTATAAATTTAATTCTTTCTAATTGATGTTCATCTACCTCATCCATCTTATTATTTTTCCAAAAATTTCCTTTATTGGCTTTGATACCAATTTCTACACAATTTCTATGGGATCTTATAGACATCTAATAGACCCTAAAGAGGGTAGGAATATAGATGTTAATGAAAATATTATCAATAATAGTAACAATATTATTGATGACATAAACAAATGTAATATATAAACAAGGTTTGTTAACAAACAAATTCATCTTTTTATTTAATAATAGTCTATAATCTCCTACCATTAATAATACCACATACATAGAGATATATCTTTCAAAACATAACTTGAAAACATATAATTTAGAACCCATACCTTTTATAGACTTCTAGTTCCCGGATGACCTCAATCTACCCTGGCGCCTTGCTCCCTTTTCCACTCGTACGGGATGATGGCCTTGGATTTACGAGAGTCCCTCAACAGGATCTTCCTAGAATTCTATATGGGGTTTGATTTCTAAATAATATGGATCGAAGAGTGTTTCTTCCAATATATTTCTATATGTGTGATACTATCTTTGGTATAAAGATTATAGACTAAGAAAGTGTTTAGCTACACATGGGAAATAAGAGAATGAAGATTAAAGATGAACTTTGGAATTGATTGCTAAATTTTGTTACAATGAGGCCTATTTATAGGAATCCTCAAGCTTCATGGTCTTACAAAAAATTATTACAATTTACAATTTTCAAAAAGTAAATAGTGGTCTTTGCCTTCCACCATTATAATGCTCTTTGTAGTCTTCTTTGAGAGCTTGACATGTGTCTTCCATCTTTATAATGCTCTTTGTAGTCTTCTTTGAGAGCTTGACATGTGTCTTCCATCTTTCCAACTTGTATTGTAGTATTTTTATCGTCTTCTTTGCTGTATTATTGCTCTTTGATACTTCATCTTCCAGCTGTCTTCCATATTCTTGATATTATTGAGTAGTATGAGCCTGTATTAGGCTTTTGATATATGGCTTTTGTAGGTTAGACTACATTGATTTTTAATATTTTTTGTGTAATATGGGCCTGATATTAGGCCTGTGATATATTGGGCTTTGTAGAATTTCTTCTACATTAGCCTCTTCTTTTATATGGATCTTTTAGTAGATTTCTCTACATTAGATCGGTATTATTTATTATTGAAAAGGATCAGAAGGTCCTTCCTCTTTTATTTGTTCGCTTTTTATAGTAATAATTGGCCTTTTTCGCTGATTGGCTAATATTTTATATTGCTCTATGGTTTCAGGTGAATGAGTATATTTCATGTTTACAATCCTATCTTGCATGTTACTTAATTCTGTGGTATTTTGTATTAATGTATCGTTATTATAATATAAGGTAATAATCTCAGCAACTTCTCCTCCCTTGGAAGTGCCAATGATACTTGCCTTTTGAGCTTTTAACATATCTTCTATTTTGGTTTTTAATGTTAATAATCCAATTGCTCTTTTGACACTTAACCATTCTTGAAATTTTTCTATGCTACAAGGTATTTGCATTTTTAGGCTTTCATTATCTCCACTAATTATGCTATTTCTTCCGGTTTTAAACAGTTGACATATTACTATGGGTTTTCCTATTAGGTCTGTTGAAGCATCAAAATTTGTATTCGTAGATATTCCTTGCCAAAAGATTCCATCATGGCTCGGCATTTCTACTATAACCTCGTGGTAACTTTGCTATACTTGAAAAATGTTTCATCTATTATTATTTTATCTATAAATCCATAAGTAAATAATTTTTGTACTACTTCTTCGGGTAGCTCTTTCACTACAAAGGTATCTTGGGTATTTACTTGATTTTAGAGTCACGTAATATTTCACTATTAGTTTTATAATCATAAAATTTACTAATTTTTTCATATGCACTAATAAGTTCAGGTTTATATTTCAACTTATCACTCATGGTCATGGATGGTGGTGTTGGGGATGATGATACTGATGAAGATGTGGATGGCATGGTTGCTAGTTTGGAAGTAAAGAATTGCGGTTTGCTTATTGATGGAGTTTGTAGGATTTTTATGGTTTGTTTGTCTTTTGTGGCTTCTGCTAACTGTTGTAATAGGTGAGTATTTTCTTTATTAAGTTGGGTAATGGTATCAAGGGCTTTGGCTATAGCTTCATTGTTTTTTGTAATAATATTTGTAACCTTGTTAATATATTCGTCATAGTTAATATCACTTGCCATGATTGTACCTGCTAAGAAAATCAGCTAAAATATTCTTAGTTCCGGATATATTTTTAACAATAAAATCATAACAACAGAAGAAAGATTGCCATTTTCTTCTTTTATTTAATTCTGGTAAAGGATCAATTTTGTTGGTTATAAAAGCTTTAACTTGGGTATTATCTGTTCTAACAATAAATTTTACTGGTAGTAAATGATAATGAAATCTTTTTATTCCCATTTTAACTGCTAATAATTCTTTCTCATTAATATGATAATTCTTTTCATTTGGTTTCCACGTTCCTCCTCCATATCCACATATTAATGGTTTTTCTTTGTCAATATCATTTTTTTCATATGCTATAAGGACTGCTCCCCATCCTATATCACTAGCATCTGTATATAATTCTAATTGGTCATGTTCAGTTGGTATTCTATGTTTAGGTAAATTCTTTACTTTTTCTTTAATAGTATTAACTGCTTTATCGTGTTCTTCTTTCCATTCAAATATTTTATTTTTCTTAATTAGATCTTGTAAGGGTTTTCTTAATAATGGTAAATCTTTTATATAGTCTGATGCATAATTTACTATTCCTAGAAACTGTTGTACTTCTTTTTTATTCTCTAGTTGGGTTTTGAAAGTTTCTATTTTTGTTACTATATGTTCTTGTAATTGTAGTCCTTCTTTATCTATAATATACCCTAGATATTCTATCTTATTTTTAAAAATTTCAGACTTCTTTTCTGATAATAATATTCCATGTTGTTTTATAATACTTACAAATTTCTCTAGGTGTTTGATATGGTCTTCCAAAGTGTCACTATATATCAATATATCATCTACATATATTAAAATGTAAATCATTAATTTTCTAAATACTTGATCCATTCTTCTTTGAAATATTTGTGGTGCATTTTTAATCCAAAGGGTAATACATTCCATTCATAATGTCCTTGAGGGGCACTAAAAGCTGTTAATGGTTTTGATTTATTTGTTAACTTTATCTGCCAAAATCCACTTTTACAATCAAATTTACTAAACCATTTTTTACTTCCTAATCTATTAATAAGATTTCTTTTATATGGTAAAAAATATCCATCAAATATAGTCTTTTTATTTAATTCTCTATAATCTATTACCATTCTAGCTTTTCCTCTTTTTTGTTCACTATATTTTCGTACTAAGAAAGTCAAAATACTATGAGGACTTTTACTTTCTTGTATTATTTTCATATCTAGTAACTCTTTTATTTGATTTTCAAATTCTTTTTGATCTGTTGGACTATACCTAATTGGCTTAGTTCTAACTATATCATTTGGATTTATTAATTCTATTTCGGCATATATTTTTTCTTTATCCCATAATTGTATAGGATTTTCCCCAAAGTTTGGTTTTAACATTTTAAGGTATTTTTCTTTTAATATTTCTAAATTATTATTTCTTTCTGTAATTAAATTATTTATTCTTAATGTTTGTATAGGCAATACTCTATTTAATATTATCCACTTATTACAAGGTGTTTGTAGGCTTAAAGTAGTTTTATTTATTACTTGTGTTTTAAAGAAGTCTAAGAAATTATTTCCTAATAATATGGGTTGTCTCATATTATTCTCTTGATATATTATTGGTAGTTTAAATATTGTTTTATTCAATATTAATCTCATATTTTCTGCTATTATATCTAATTCCTTTTTCTGTTCATTAAATCCTGATACTTTGGTCCTATGTGCCTTAGATCTTTTCCATCTATGTGTGGCTAATACTTCTTTTTTGGCTAAACATAAATCTGCTCCACTATCAATAAATATTTTTTGTTTTATCATTTTGCTAGGTTTGTATTCTACGTAGGCTTCTATATATATAGCTACCATTTATGTTTATTCTGAGCTATAATCTGATTCTTCATTAATGAAATTAATATTTTCATTTTCTGTTTCTGTTTGGCTTATATAGAATTCTTCACATTCAGACCAATTTATTGTATCTTCTCTTATTTTTTCTAGATTCATTATAAATTGCGTTGTATTTATATATTTTACTCCTTTTTCTTTAAGTTTAGGACATTTATTAGCATAATGTCCTTTTTCATTACAATTCCAACATTTGCATTCACTCAATTTTTCTTTTTATATGTTTTACATTCTCTTTTTCTAAACTTTCTTTTATGTTTAAATCTTCTTCTACTTGATGGTGTATTTTTGTATTTTTTAAATCTTTTCCTCTTATATTTATTATAGTATGGATTATAATCCTTATATTTTCTATATTTGCCATTGTATTTCTTAGTGTTTGGATTATATCTTCTTTTATGCCTTCTGTATTTTTATCATTACACCCAAATACTAATCTTTTTTTCTCGTTAATCCACATACTTCTCTTAATCCTAATTTCTTATCTTTTTAACCTTTTGTTGTAATCTATATTCTTCGCATTTTCTCATAAGGTATCCTCTTAATACTCTTATTCGCTCTCCTAAGGTGTTTTCTCGAGGTTCTAACTTATTATATTCTTTTGTTATTTCAAAGATTATAAGGTTTTGGTAAATGATCATAATATAATTGTTGATATATTAAACCTTCTTCTCGTAAGAATCAAGCTTCATAAAAGAATTTAGTAAAACTTATAGTATATTCAGGTAATTTATTTATTCTACAACATTTCATGTTATTTAGATTCATTATTATTTCTATTTTTCTTTCCACTAATACTTGGTCTCTAGCTACTATCCATTGTTCTCCTAAAAATTCTCTTTTTAATATCATATCAAATATTTGCAAGATAGATTTCCAGTCTCTCTGCATTTCTCATCACTTCATTTTTAATTGATAAGCTATTGATTCTATCCAAAATGCTACTTTTCCTATTAAGGTTTTAGATATTAAATCATAGACAAATTCTAAATCCTTAGTATGTTTAGAGTTCATTAGGGCTATATAAGTTCCAAGATTCCAATCATTATTCTTCTATTAATTTCTTGTTCATCATATACATTATCTAAATCTAGGAAGTATCCATTAAGATTAATTCCTTGTGACATTGATCCTATAAATTCTTTAAATTCTTCATGATGTCCTACTGGTATGTGTTCAGGTAATTTAACATTTTTCCTAGTTATAATTTCTAGATTAGGGTCTGATAATTCTTCTTCAGGATAGTTGTTTGCATCTTCATTTACTATTTCATCAGTCTCCATTTCTGTTTCTATAGTTTCTTGTCTTATTTCTTCGTCTATATCACTTTCTGGATCTTCTTCTATTATAGCACTTACATTTTTTAGTTTTCCTAAAGCTTCCATTATTTGATTATTTTCTTCTATTATATCTGAATTACTAGTATTTTCTATTTCTTCTATGTAATTTATTATTTTTTCTTTAACTTCCGAAGTTTCTTCTACTGTGTCACTTAAACTATCATCTGATTCTTCTTCACTAGTACTATTTTTCTTTTCTTTTGCTTTTAGTTTTTTCAATTGTTTATTTAGGTTTATTAATTCTTCTTTTACATCTTCTAACTCTTGTTTTATATGAATTAAATCTTTGTTTGTTTGTCTCAATTCTCTTTTAGTGTCTTTTAGTTCTTTTTTAATCATTATATATTTATCTTTGTATTTCTTATATTTTTCTAACCATTCCTCATTGGTGTTTAATTTTAATTTCTTGTTTTCTTTTTTCAATTCTATGACTTCTAGTTTTTGTTTTTCTAGTTTTAGTTCTAAATATTCTATTTTATCAATTTCTTCTTTAGTCTTATCTTTATTACTAACTTCATTTGACTCTTTCCTTATAGGTTCATATTTATATCTATCTTTTTCTATTATCTCTTTTCCATGATTTTTTAAGAATGTTATTACACTATGTTCTTGTTTTTCCATTAGAATTTTCCTTCTTTATGTAATAAGGCTAATCTATCTAATACTTCATTTACTGGTTTTGGAATATTAGGTTTCATTTTACTAATGTCTGTCATTATAGGTTCTTTAGTTCTTCTCCAAGCATTTATAGGTACTATCTCGGGTTGGCATTTAGTGAGGTCTATTATTGTATCATTATTACTAGTACTAGGTTTATCTTCTAATACATCTTGTTTATTTTTCATTTTTTCTTCTAATTTAGTTAGTTTTTCTAGTATTATTTTAAATGTTGGTATTTCAGATACATTCCATAAGTTGGTTAATTCTTCCTTTATTATGTATCTTATATTAATTTGATTTTCTCTTATTTCATCCATTATTGTTAGTGTATTTTTTATTCCTTCTTTTAATATTATTTCCTCCCATAAGGCATTTATTTTTTCGTTGGAATTAGTCAGGTTTATTGATTCGTTCCTTCCAACCATCTCCTACATCTATCCATATTTTATTAAATTTTTCACACTGTTGTTCTAATTGTTTTATATCATTTTCTAATTTTATTTCTCTTTCTCTATATTCAATATATTTTAATTGAGAAATTATTTCTTGTGCTAGTACTTCTTTTACTAGTTTTAACTTTTGTTTTTCTTTTTATTATCTTCTCTTTTATATTTATTGTACTCATATTCTTTCTATAAATCTAACTTTCCCTTGATCTTTTATTTCTATTCCATGATTATTTATTTTATAATTTATCATTGTTAAAAAATCACTTCCTAATAATAGTTCATTTGTACTATCATATTCTATTACTCCAATATTTATGTTATATTCTAAGTCTTGGATTTTAAATTTTAGATTGACACTTTTAGTAATTATTACTTCTCTTTCATTTTCTCGTAATTATATACTTGTGGTTCTATTAGATCACAATCTTCTTCATTAATTCTATTTATATGTACAAAACTTTTAATAGCTCCAAAGTGTTTATTTCTCTATGCAATCAGTAGCCATTATATTTTTAAATATAATTACTTTTATCCTTAACCTATTAGTATTTATATTTATCAAATTTAATGTTCTAGGAATACTGGTTTGTCTTGATATTATTGGTTCTCTTGTAAAACTTAGCCTAGATCCTTCTATCTTTGGTATTATTTTTCTTGAAGGGGTGATTGTTTTAATATTAAAGTCCATATATATCTCTTCTGGTATTGTTATTTTTGAATTTTCTTTGTGTTCTATTTGTTCTAATATATCTTGATACAATTTTGGTACTAAAATATTCATTTCATGTTGTTTTCTTACATGATGATTTCCAGTTAATGCATATATCATTTTTGTTTCAATACTTATTACTTTACTACCAGGTGGCATCATTATTCCATCTAATTTGTAATACAGGGTTAATGCTAATTCTTTATGTTCATCTTTTAATGATATACTAAAATCTGGTTGTATTGTAAATTTTAATTTTTGATATATCAAATTTCCTCTTATTACAGATATTAATGCATCTTGTAAATTTCCTAATATTCTCATCTAGTATATATATTTGTATAGGTGTATCAATATTTTTCTGAAAATATGCTTTTATAGTAAATTCTACTCCTCCAAAATATATATTCCTATATTTTCTTGCTTCTTTTGTAGATAATTTTGTTAATTCTCTTTTTATTATTTCATCTGTTATGAGATTTATCTTGGTTTTTCCATTTACACTAGTAGTATCCACTATATTTTCATGTTTATGGGCTATATATCTTATTTCTTTATTTCTTTCAAACCATTTAGTTTTAAATATTTTCTTTATTGATAACTCTTCTACTTCTTTTTGTATTTTTTCGTATATCTCAGGTTTAAAATTTAATGTTTGTGTTGTACCTCCTTCATAGGTATTCATTTGATAATATGTTTCTTTAGAATCTTCTGATATTTCTTTCCCTCTATCCATTTATCTTTCTAATAACATATTTATCGTTCTATATTGTTCTATTATAACATCTTTTTGTCCTTTTATTTCTTTCTCTTTTGTTACCAAAATTTCCATTATGGTTTTATTTTCTTCTTCTAATTGTCTAATTCTTTCATCTCTTACTATTAACATATTTCTTAGTATTTCATTTGTATTTTCTTTTTCTTAATTAGATCTTGTAAGCTCTTTTGACATTTTCAATTTCCTTCCTGTACTTTGCTTTCGATAACACACAACACAAAAAGCAACAAATGTCTGAGGTTAAAGACCCCAAGATAAAGCTTTTTGGTAAAACCATTGAACTGCCGGAAACTCTGTCAGCTCAGGATAGCTCAAACCAAGAGCCCCCTTCTTCCTCTGATTCTATGCTCCAACATAACAATTTCAATACAGATGTGGACCACCAGGATTCTCCTCACGAGGTATCATTCCAAATCAATCTTTTTTAGGTCTTTCAAATGTATTGTTTTTAGGTTTTATCCATTAATTTGCTGTTTTACGGATTAATCCTACTTTTAATTGTTTTTGCGAACTTAATTTGGGGTATTAGCTCTGCTTTAATGATTTCGATTTAGGGATTTCAAGATACATTCAAATATAAAGGCTTCAAATCATAACTACTTTTTTAGTTTTGTTGAAATAAAACTTGTGTTCTTCAACTTCTTAGTTTCGGTTATATATGAATGAACATTGTCTTTACTGCTTTTCTCCTTTATCTTGCATGCAAATTGTTTGTCACTGATTTAATGTGGTCTTTAATGGCCAATTTTTGTCTTGTTTGTTTATCTTGAGCATTCCGGTGACCTTGTCTTTTTTTTTTTTTTCCTGCAATATCTAACTACTTACCTAAATGAAATTGAAGCATAAAGCAGCCTGGTTTGCTGCAAAATCGATTCGATAGCACTTACTAATCTGCAAGAAAATTTAAGTTTTGATGAACATAGCTTGAAAAAATCAAGATTCATAGCATGTTTCTCCTTGTTTGTGCAAGAGTTTCCATTTTGACCCTTAGAATTATGATGTTGAATTTGAAGATCAAGATGGCTGGAGTAGTTGAACATCAGGTGATGTCTTGGGCAGAATCTTTGGTAGTAGAAACTTTATGTTAATGAAAGTAAGAGTTATGATGGAATTTGCTGATACATTCATGTCTAATATATTCCTCGTAGATGAAGTTTGAACAAACAATTTCCCCTGTTTGATCAATTAAGTAAAATACAAGACATAAATTTCATAGCACCCGATCATGGAATCTTTATGTGCTAAACAATTTGATCTGCGGCCGACAACACTTCTGCTATAACTTCGTTCTTATAGTATCTAGCTTGCATACATCCCGAAAACATCTGATTTTAGCTGCCTCATTGATGATCTATATCTTATGCATGCAGGGTCTAACAGTTGCTAAACAAGATCATGCGAAAGATGAAGACCAATCCAAACCTATGAGATCTGATGACTTAAGCGATTCCAGTGCCACGCAACCGATAATTGAGGATTCGTCTGCTACAGAAAAAATGTCAAAGACCGAAGAAGAGGCAAACAACTCACAGGAGAAAGGCCTTAAGAAACCAGACAAGATAATTCCTTGCCCTCGATGTAACAGCATGGACACCAAATTTTGTTATTTCAACAATTACAATGTGAACCAACCTAGGCATTTCTGCAAGAATTGCCAGAGATATTGGACAGCTGGAGGGACAATGAGGAATGTCCCCGTAGGTGCTGGTCGACGTAAGAACAAGAACACGGCTTCCCAATTCCGCCATATGTCCGTCCCAGAAGCACTTCGTGTGGATCTCTCTAACGGAATTCACCATCCCGCCCTCAACCCCAACGGCACTGTTCTTACCTTCGGGTCGGATTTACCCCTCTGTAAATCTATGGCCTCAGTCTTGAACATTGCCGATAGGAACAGCTCAAGAAATGGCTTGCATAAACCCGAAGAAGAACAACTAGGAGGTTCGGTTTCTGATAAAGAGAACAGAGACGATCACTCAAGTAGATCTTCCATAAGTTCAAAGGACGAAGTAGCTAAAAATGGGATTCCAGAAATGATGTCAAATTGTCAGGCATTTCCTCCGCAGGTACCGTGCTATCCTGGAGGCCCTTGGCCTTACCCTTGGAACCCCTCTGTATCTCTGCCTACTTTTGGTCCCACGAGTTTTCCCATCCCGTTCTATTCTACACCGCCTCCACCTTACTGGGGCTGTGCTGTACCGGGCCCTTGGCCCGTTCCATGGGTTATCCCACAAACGGGCCACACTCCTCCAAGCTCCGGCCCGAATTCCCCGACCCTGGGAAAACATTCGAGAGACGACAATGTTCTGAATCTGGCTGATAAAGAGGAAGGACTAGAAAAGGAGGGCAGCTCTGAGAAGAGTCTGTGGGTTCCTAAAACTTTGAGAATCAATGATCCTGGAGAGGCTGCCAAGAGTTCGATATGGGCGACTTTAGGTATAAAGAACGACCGAGTTGACTCAGTTGGTGGGGGTGGTGGTCTTTTTAAGGCCTTCCAGTCGGGATCAAAGGGTGACGAAAAAGCTCGTGTTCAAGAAACCTCGACGGTATTGCAAGCAAATCCAGCTGCATTATCCAGGTCGTTAAGCTTCCACGAGAGCTCGTAGGCTACTCGATTAGGATATTTATGCCTTAATGAACAAATAGGGTGGTTTTGTACATATATATATTAATTACTGAGAGTCTGAGAGCTACAAGATAGTGAGATTGTGTAGCAAATCCCACATCATGTACAATAAGTGGGCATTGTTTATGAGTTTTCTTGGTAATATATGACTTAGATTCTCTTGACAACATGGTTTTAAGGTTCTTGCTAAGGCTTCTGTACATAACAAAAATAAGACAATTCAAGTCACATTTTCTTGGTTTTTTTTTTTGGCAAGATTTAAACTTAGAAAAGGAAATCAATTTGTGCCACAAGTTAGAGGCTTGAAAAGCCACCTTTTTCTTTTTCTGGCCAATATTGTGATCGATGATCATCAAATCAGATTAGGTTTTTTGGGGGGCCTGCAGCACGTGATGATGTTTGAATTCTTGGCTTTTGTTTTAAGTGTCATTCTAGTTTGCTGCTTCCTGATTTGTAGTATTGTGTCCATTCTCCATTCCTGGTCACAGAATACAGAAACATGGGACTACTTATTTAGAGCACTTTATATCCACACACACACACACAAAAAAAAAAAAAAAAAGGAAAAAGAAAAAAGGTATGTGATAATTATATCTTGAATAAAAATTTAAAAATTACCCATAAGTGTAGCCCAAAAATGATGAACCAACAAAAAAAAAAGGTTTCCTTGATGGGAGGTGACTCAGATGAACTGGAATAGAAGTCCCTTGAATTGAAGTTTTAGCTTTAATTTATTTATTTATTTATTCCAAGATGCCTATTTCTATACTTCTTCCAATGAATTGGTAATATTTGACCGGATGCAACAATTATTCAAGTTCAACTCACAATTCTATAACAATTACTTTCATACCTAAGTATTGACTATCATACATTATTAGACCTATAGGCACCATACTCTTTATTGAAAACACCTCAAATTAAGTAAACGCCCATAAAATACTCTCTCCGTAACACTATGTTATTCACATTTTCCTTTTTCATTCGTCCCAAAAAGTTATACACACTCCTAAAAAGAAAACATCACATAATATTAATACCCTCACAATATCATTTAAATTTAAAAAACACCACTTTTGTTCTACTCTATTTTATTCTCTCTCCTACTTTATCTCATTAAATCACACAAAATACGCTTATACTTTATTCTCTCTTACTCTTTATCCTAAAAAAAGTCAACAAAATTAATTTTTCTTAGTTTCCGTGTTCCAAGGCGTACTAGACATATGAAAATATGAACACACCTCAAGTCACGTGCGTGTAAAAAGTAAGAGAAATTGTAAATTGAATGATGTAAAATATTGCTCCTTCCGTTACAATTTAGATTACTCAAAACTAAATGACACGAGTTTTAAAAATATATTATTTATTATTATTAAAAAATATAAAGTGAAAGGTATAAGAGTTTTTTCAATTTTATTGAAGTGAATAGTTGAGTTGAGGAGATTATGGCGAAGAATTAAGTGGCACGAGGTGTAAATAAGAGATGTTTGTGAGTGTTTAATTTGAGATGTTAGAATTGTTTTTTTTTTCTTTTGTTATTTTGGGAATGAGAAAATAAAATTATAACGTTCACTTTTGAATTTTGAACAATTTAAATGGTAACGAAGAAAGTATTATTTTAAAAAAGTAATCTATTCAAGGGAGAGATTATCAAATATAAAAGCAAAACTCAATTTTTGTGAACAGAGGGAATACAAAATATGGCGCAACTTAGATCAGATTTAATTTTTTTTGGGCAGAGTAATATATACTAATCTAGGTAAAATCGTCATATGTGTGTGTGGGTGGGCTGCGGCCGATCTATTAAGGCAGTGACTGTCAAGTACAAGTCCAGCCCAACGGCCTGATCTGACTTCACGAACTTTTATATAGGCCCATGACCCATTACTTAGGCCCATAGTAGTAGTATTAGATGGAATGGGCTTTGAAGTTCTTATTAAGTAAAAGTACAATCTTTTTATAAAAAAAAAAATTTTCTTATGATTTCTGATTATTGTCTAAAGTTAGTAAAACCCTTTAAAAGTCCAATCCTTGTTTCTCTTTTTTCTTTTTTTTGGACAGAAATCCTTGTTTCTCTTTTGATACACATCTAAAAAAAGTTTCAAGAATTTACAAAAGATGGCGTATGAAAGGTCAAGGATTTAGTGAACGCGATAAATAATTAAATATAAGGTTGTGCTTTGAACGACATTAAACCAAAAGCAATATTAGCTAGTAGTTTTTTGAGTTGATATTTATTATAATTTTTAAATTCTTCTACCCAAACTCAATTTAATTTTTTTACAAACATAGAACTTCAAATTTTAGGGACCAAAGATCAAATTTGATTTTGCCAATATGAAGGTGCAAACTGTGCTCGCAAATGATGTTAAATATCACATTCTTTGTAACTATTGTTGTTGAGATCAATAGTCCTGTTATGCGTTACGAATCGATAAAGATCGCATAAAGATATTTCCACAATGGATGAGTAATTAACCAGCACTCTAAAATAAAATACAGAGGAGTATCACTTTTGTAACCCAATTATAGTGTGCAATTGATTTCTAAATAATAAATATCATTCAGTGGAATAAGTAATACTACACAGTAAAATAATCCGTGCAACGAATTTTCCAAAAATATCAATCAATTAGTATGTATGGTGCAATAATTTTTTCAATAACACCATTCAATAAAATGAATAATATTATTCAATAAAAATGCATATGATGCGCACACAAATTTATTAACACGGAGTCATACAGTTAGAATTCTGGCGTCTGGTTGAATGTTAACTTTCAAGATTCTTGCATGCTACAAAAAACATTCTCGTACTTGTCAAAAATTTTGAATTCAAACTTTGGTTTTGGTATTTTCAAAACAAACACGCCAAAATGGATTGAATAAGAATAACAAAAAGAAAGAGTCAAGATTAATTTCGTAGTTTATAAGGTCATGAAATTTCCATAGCATTATACGTTTGAGTCATAGTCAGAAAAGACGCATAACCAAATTTCCGACAATTTAACGTAATTCCACGAGAACAGGTAACACAAAATATTTTTCAATTCCCTTCTTTCCCTTTTTGACTATGACGGCGACTACTCCCTTTTTTGTTATTAATTTCAGATCTCTTTTTGGTTCAAAATTTATATACTATTCCACCACGTCAGTTTTCACACTTTCTTTTATGATTTGTCACATTAGTTTTCACATTCCAAAAAAAAAACTCCGTCTTAAACTCCACTCTCACAATATTCATATATTTACACAAAATGTCATTACTTTTTACACTTAATCCAACCACCTCTATTACTTTAATAATAAAAGTTTACAAAATTATCCTTTAATACTCAACTCATTACACTTTTTCTTAAAATGTATACCCAGATTAGTATGAAAACTAATATGGGACCGAGAGAGTATACAAAATACAATATTATTACTAGCTAGTAATATAATAATAAAATTAAAAATATATTTAAACTACAATTTAAGAAATCTTGACCATGACCTGGCAATTTACCTGGCATCGCCATCCTTCGTTTTAAATTAATAATGCTTACCGATCTCCCTTTTTATTAAACAAAAAAACTGCATTTATAAATAGAATCATCAAGATAAACGTAATTTGTTGATTGGTTTGTATTTTAAATCCAATAATTATTATAATTGAACGATGTGCATGATGAAGCGTAATGAAATGGGGGATCCATTCCAATAAAAATGAACCAGCTCCCCAATCGAAGACCCAAAATTTCTTGTAAAATTATAAGTCAACTGGTCCATGAAAACGTCTCAATTAATTCTTAAAATAATTCCACATTTTTTTCCACTTAAAATAATACCACAATCAACCTAATTAAATACAGACAAGAAAATCAGGCCAGCAACACAAAACAGAGTTTCTAGCAATTCTTTCTTAATTAATTTCCACCCTCACCCAATCACCACATATATGAAATACCCAAGCAACTTCCTAATCTTACCAAAGAATTACAAAAGTTAATATATATATATATATATATATATATATATATATATATATATATATATATAAATGACACCCCGGCCCTCTCATTATTCTTCATCGATCTCATAAACTTAATTTCAACATTAATATTATAAAGATTTCTCATCGCTAGCTAGCTCTCCACTAATTCCACCTGCTGCATGTGAATCTTCAACATGTCTCTCTCCATCAATATAAGCGAATTTCCCCTTCATAACATAAACACCATTCAATCCACTGTTTTGATCGTGGGATTGATTAAAATATTCCTGTTGCTGCAAATACTTCTTCACAGGAAGAGAATCACCAGTTTTCTCTTAGGGTTTCAATCTCATGATGATGCAATAAAGTCATCGGATCAAGAAAAGAAATTAGACGATCATGATGTGTGCAGGGGGGATCAGATGGAGATGGTTTTAAAAAGTTTAGGAATATTATTGGATGGTGATGATCAGGTTCCCACCAGGATGGATGCCGATGAAATATTCGACATTTTCGAGCAGCGAAAGCCGTGTTTGGATGAAGTAAGAGAGGCGTTTCAAGTGTTTGATAGTAATAGAGATGGAATGATTGATGAAAGGGAGTTGCACAAGGTTCTCTGTGCTTTGGGATTCAAGGAAGGATTGGAAATAGACAACTGTAGAAGAATGATTGCAGCCTTTGATGAAGATGGAGATGGGAGAATAGATTTTCAAGAGTTTGTAAACTTCATGGAAAATACCTTTACTTAGATCTACTTCTTTTTTTTTTTTTATTTAAATTTTTGCAAGAGAAATTAATTTTTCTTCTAATTAAATCCTTGCATGCAGTTCATCATATTTTTTTAATCTAATATTATTTTCTCGATTGTTCCTGCGAAATAAACTACACTGCAGAAGGAGAAACCCAATTTATGCATATTTAAAATATGAACTCTTTTCTGCGTACGTAATTTTTTTTTTTAAAAAATGTTTTTTCTTTTATATTTATCCTTAAAAGATATTCAATATATGGTTATATTACTTGAAATCTTAGATGGAGTACAACTGTGCTCTCTCAAACAGAAAAGATTATATATATATCCTATTTTTATTGTAATTACTTTTCTAACATTTTCTCTATTAAGAAATGATGTGCATGCTTTTAAAAAGTTTCCAAAGATAGTCATACACCGCTTAAAAGAAAACAATCAGCTGACATAATTTTAATTAAATATTCCGAGGAACCAAGGGGGCGGCCACCGGGCTCCTCACTTAAGTGGGATACCTAGGTTCGATTCCCTTTGGGAACGAATTGGAGTGGAGTGAGAGGTATAAAGAGACTTGAAGAATTTGGAATTCCAAGGAGACTTGGTGAACTAATTTCTAACCACTAACAACTAACATTTATCGATATAAAAAAAAAATTAATATTCTGAGGGAGTCTTATTTTAAAACAATTTCATACCTAAGACACGATAATAGGATATTATGTAAATTTTGTACACCATACGCTACAAAACAATAATGTCAAAAAAATAATATTAGTTCTTATAACATTAGTATCATTTCTTATAAACAATAGTATTAGTGGTATACGATGCACAAAGTGCATACAATACTCTTTGTTTAAGGAAAAATTTCACTTTGATATTTGAGTCATATTTTCCTTTTAAAACATAATTCAAATAAAGCTCCACAACTCAATAAGTCATGATATAATATACAAATTTCTGACTAATATTCATATTGCCTTACACTGTGTCATGAATTTGAACAATATTAAGTAATAGGAGTATTGTGTATCCTTACCTCTAAATTGTAAATTGTGGATCTGCTACTTCTCACTGGGGGATAAGTAACTGTATTCGATCTATTAGTCTAACAGGAAGAGCTCCGTTACCTATGACCCAAATGTCATGGGTTCGAGTTGTCCTTTACCGATAAAAAAATTAATTAATCTAACAGGAAGAAATTAAATAACAAATTAATTTTCCTTCTTCCCGGCCAAACAGTACCTACTGTCGTAATGATTGTCAGACCTCGAAATAGATATTCATCATTTGATTTGATGATGATATCAAGAATTTCTAGCATGAACAGTAGAATACACGTGCAAAATATCAAATTAACTAACTAAATAAGAAAACGATCGAGAATGAACTAATTAATTAACTGTGTTCGATGATAAGAGGTACTACATAAATAACATTATTCTGATCATATGGAGTTTCTTCTCCCTTAAAATTAAACATATATAGCTGAAAGCGAGCTCTTTTATTTGATTGATTCTCATGTTAAAGTATCCCATTAATTCCACAATTTAATTACCTCTTCCACTTTTCCATAGGTACGTACATTGAGGCCTCCAGTTTGGGGTTTAATTTTTCTAATTTATAATTGTATGCCTCCAACTCCAAGAAAATCTATAAATTTAGGGGTTGCTGGCCGCCTCTCCAGAATTTCTGATGATGATGGTGAAATCGGAGCAGCAAAGGTGACTTGTGATGTTGATCCTGGAGAGTATGGCTTTCCTGCAAAATGCATGTTTAATTACTTCTAATTTCAAACGGAAGGTACTACATTTTTATGCAATACAACATTTACAAGTCATTTTTGGCAATTTGAGTTTGAATGACGTATGATATATGAAATGTTAAAAATATAAAACAAACTACCATAGGTGTTCAAGTATAAAAAATGGTTCAAAGAAATTGAACTGATTAGAATTAGATAGAAGAAAGAATGGAATGTAAAATTAAAATTAAATTAAGGGATAACAGAATCTATGAAGATGTTAGTATTAATTAAATAAAAGAAGAGAAACACATATATATATACATATATACCATGAGCAAAGGTGTCATAATAATCGGAGATGAGAAGCTTTTGTCTGGTACAGTCTGCAGTTTCGTGCATTGATAGTGTAATATTCCATTTGTTCTTGATGTAAGACTTAGTTTTGCCTCTATATTTTCTGGCCATCAAAACATGCCAATGATTCTTAACAGAGTTGTCTGTTCGCCCCGGAAAAAGCCTGGAAATAAACGCCCATTTGTTGCCATAAACTCTGTGAGCTTCCACCAATCTCTCCTCCTCTTCTTCTGTGAAGGCCGTTTTAATGATTTTTGGGTCTAATTGATTATACCACCTCAATCTGCAGCTTTTTCCTTTACTCACAAATTCAATAATCAATATATAAAAATCCAATATTAATTTAAAAACCCTAATTAATTAAATTACTTACCCGATCTTCCTTGGAGTTTTTCAGCAATGAGATTCCAATTCTGGGGGCCATAAATGGCCACGACTTCCCTCAGCTTTGCATCCTCAGAAGGCTTCCAATGCCCCCTAGCACAACATTTTTCCCTCTTTCTCAAATTAGGGTTTCCTCCATTTCTCTTCATGTTTTTGTAATCCATTGCAGGATACATGTCAACTTCCTCTTCTTGATTATTATTATTATTAGTATAACTGCAATCTTGAGAGAGCTTAATGCATCCTTCCTTCACAGAAAACCCTAATCTTGCTGAACTATTCGACACTAGAAAATGCTCTTGATCTTTAAAAGCAGCAGTGCTGTTGTCATTAAACATGGGAACTATCTATTAGGGAAAGGTGGCTGGCGGCGGCATCAAAGACAACAAAAACGGGAAGAATTGTTGGCAGATAAAAACAGTATTAAGACAATAGACAAGGATTTTGGTAGTGAGCAGAAAAAATTGTGTTTGTGTTTGTTTTTAAGGACAAAAATAAACTCACACGATTTGCTTATCTGGATATCTGGCAGTGCATGGGGGAGGGCCTGGCTGGCATTAGTCATAGTAGGGATGACCCCTAATTTGACTTATTCTCAGTCTCCATAAATGTTGTAAGGGGACCATTATCCACCATCAACCAAAACCCTTTTAACTTCAGACGTCGCTGCAGTAATTCTGATGCATTTATATATATGGTAGACCCATCTTACACAAAAAATATGCTGATAATTCTTTTTATGGAAATAATTATTTTATCTCCACTTTCCGATCATAATTTAATTATTCATAAATTGATCGTATTTTTTTACAATTCTCATATCTGGACTAATTTGGGTTAGTATATATAGTCATTCCTCTAAATAAATTTGAATGTGATTGCATTTATTCATACATGTAGAAAAAAAAATTGTGTACACCCAGAGTAATTATTTTTAGTATGCAAAGTGATACCTATATTTGTATACTGAGCAATATATATACTTATCAATTTGAGAAGAATAAATGTAATATATATTTACTGAAAAAATTATTACTATCTTTCATGTTATAAGGTAATAGTTGAGTGCCTACTTGTAAAAGTGAAACATTCAGTTTTTGGTCCCACAAAAGAATTGAGATTATATTTTGCAGAAAAATTAAGGGTCGTTTGGTTGGGGGTATTAGAAGTAGGTAATGAGAATGACTCATTAATCATTCTCATTGATGATGCTTGGTAATATTTACAATTTGGAATTAATTTAAAAATAAAATAATCACTAATTTATTTTGATTACATAATTTTCCTCTTGTAATCAATCATTTAACAATCATTCATTTTCCTTCTGCTCAACTTTTTTCTCGCTCAAATTTTTTAGTACTCAGCTTTATTTCCAAAATTCTTCAATGGGAATGAATCACTAGTCATTCTCATTACCTAATTCTATTATCCTCAACTAAGCGGCCCTAAGTTCACTGTACCTTTTGATCACAAATTGTTGGACAGAAATCTGATGGAAGAGAAACTAAAGGTGTACAACCTAGTGCACTAGCACTCATGTTGATCATCTAAGAATAATAAAACGTGAACAGTGATCTCGGTATCATGTTTTGACCGTCTGATTGACTCATGATCTAAGCCTTTGATTCTTGTTCAATGAAATATGGGCCGGCTTTATGTTTTTGTGATTCTAGAATATCACAAAGTGATCATAATTTTGAGCTTTGAGTGGGTAAGCTAGGGAAATAATTCCCAAATTACACACACGCCATTAATCCAAAATAGTGATGATCCACAAATAGCAAATTAATTCAACTTCTAAATAAAGAAAAGGGATTTGAGGATGGCTTAGCGTCTTAAACAGTTTTTTGAATGATAGATAAATGGGTGCGGGGTATATATATATATATGTCTCGGATTTTTATTTTTGAAATGAACTAATTACTGTAATTTATAAACTTGTTATTCTTTTATCTATTTATTTCTAATGTTTTTATACATGTATTTATGATAACTCTTTACCACATACATTTGGAAATATGATCTTTTTAACTAAAATTGGTTTTAAATAACATTCTGCACATTAAATAATACTAACCATTAAGTTTGAGTCATTTTAAGTCAATAGCTCTAGACTCCACACGAGACATTGCTACCACATACATGTAACATGTATTGATCTTATATTCCATGATATATAACTGATAAACAAAACCACTAAATAACATGCATATTTATAATAAGTGAAACAAAATGAATCTTTAAAATTAATTAGTTTCATTTCTTTTATATAAATTTCTTGACAGAGAAAATATATATAAAGGAAAAGAAAATGGAGCCGGCACACAATTTCTATTTAATCATGTGTTCCAAATCTCGGAAAAAATCTCACAAAAAGAAATGGATAAAATTCATATCAGTAAATCGAACAACTCCAATCATTGCCACCTCTAAAAGGGATCGAAGTTAAAAATCAGGAATTTGTAGTCTAGTTAAGTTGAGACAATACATTTGGCGGGTAATTGTAGTACTTTTGTCTGGGGAAATATATCATTCAAACAGTAACTCTAGTCAAGGTAAAGGGAGGTCTTCATGTAAGGCTATTACGCATGATTAATTATAGGTAATTTATTTCATTTGTTAAATGCAAAAGACCCAATAATAGAGTTAACCCAGATTTGGATGGGTAGAGCGAGTTAGTTAAGATGGGTTAGTTAATGTTTTCTTTAATTGAAAATTTTATGGAGAAAACATCTCGATCTATCGTTGTATTCTTTAATACTTCTACTTCATTTCTAACTACACATTTGTCCCTACTATCCTATAGGTAATAATGCAATGTACATTAACCAAATGGCTCATCTATATTCATTTATATTACTCCCTCCGTCCCAAAAAAGCTTTCATATGTAGGAGGGCACACACTTTAAAAGAAAGAGTAATGATTGAGGTTTTGAGGGGTAATTTTGTAAACTTTTATGTATTAAGTAAAAAAACTTTATTGGGTTATGTCATTTATTTGTATGTGAAAGTAAAAAATAATGATATTTGTGTAAATTAGTGAAAATTATAAGGGTGAAGTTTATAAAGAGATTTTCATTTTAAAGGTATGAAACTTATAATGAGATGGAGGAAAAAGGAAAGTGCGAAAGCTTTTATGACATTCGGTGAGTACCTTATTAAATCATTTTTATGACCAGATCGTAAATCGAGTTATAATTTGTTTCAATCAAAATCGGCCAGTATAGAATTAATGATACCATAATAGGCAAAATTAAAGAATTATAATATTGGAATAACCATTTATATGAATAAATCATATAAGCAAATCAATTTTTTTTTTTAATATATAACCCCAAATATCGATCAAAACAAGTACAATATCAAGCCGGTCTAAACGAATTTTAATTTTGTTTTGGGCCAATCCAAATCAACTTTTCAAACTTGCTGACTGTTTTCTATCAAGAAATTTCTCAGATTGCAAATTTATGTAGTGATAAATTGTAATATGTGTTGGACGCAAAGTCCAGTATTTTTCCAGACATTTGAATAATTTCAATGATATAATTTGAAAAATAAAGTAAAAAATCACAGTTAAAAACATTAATAGACAAAATGTACGTACCACGTAGGGGTAACAGCTATGGTAGGGTTCAACTAACTGTTGAGTAGGGCTCTTGAAACAGGTCCACATGAGGTTGCTTTTCTTGCACGAACCCTATTCATAAAATGGAACTAGCTATAGGGTCTTAATTTGCTGACATGTTGACTCAAAATTAATAATTCAATAGTTATATACTCAATATTTGTTGTCATATTTATTATTGACACAAGTTTTAATGTAAGAATTATTAAATAATAGTATAAATTATTTTTTAAGGGGTAGGGTAGTCTTTTCAACTTAAATAAAAAAAATACCTGATTTCAAGTAGTTGTGGAATGAAAATTGAGCAAATTCAATTAGTTAAGGGACTAAATCATTCCACAAAATAGTTATGGAACGAAAATTGAGCAATTCAATTAGTTATGAGACTAAATTGTTCCAAAAAATAGTTACGGTACTAAATAAAAAAGTGCAAAGTTATGGGACCATTTAAGATTTAATCTCAGAGTTGTTTAATAATATTAAATTGTATTAGTGTGGAAAAATTAGTGGCGTATGATATAATATTGTAGTGTTTGAGGGGGAAAATAAAAGTGAAAAAGTTGTTTTATTATCATTTAAGAAAATGATGCAACAAGTACAGGACAGATCTTTTTGACAAATGTCACAACGAGTATGAGACGGATGGAGTACAATACTGAATTTTAATATTTTACATATTAATTAAAGTAAATATGCATGTCATTGGATTCTAACTAATAAGAGTATATAACTGACAAAACTTTATGTAAATCGGGTACATATTATAAATTTTATCTTTAATATCATTGTTATATTATATACATAATTATTATCACTGTCATACATATTCACTTTGTTCATAAAATTTATGGCATGCACCTTGTTCATACGAGCGATACACTATCTAAATATGTTGATATCGTGTATTGGTCTTTGCTGACACAAATTCAATAATAATTCAGTAATACTAAGTAATTCGATTGTGAAATTCCATGTCAGACGTTGTACATTAATGACTTTTCTTCATCCCGTACCTGCTATCAACTTCCTCATTAAATTTGGTCACATCCTCACTTCTCACAAATAGAAAAATGTATATACCTATTTCAGTCTCTACTCTTTAACCTACCCTATTTAAGGATTTTAACCCCCATCCCCTATATATATACACACACATATTTAATTAAAAGTGTAGTATTTTTTTACTTTTATCTCACATTCTAATTTGTGATCAGTACTTGTTATATTGGACTATGGTGACGCCATCTAAAATTTTATATACATATATAAAATACTATGAGAATACTATGTGCGTGATATATATATATATATATATATATATATATATATATATATATAGAGAATTGATTAAATTAAAATTGTTATATAATGTAGCTACTTCGGGGGGGGGGGGGGTTTCTTTGACTAATGACTTTTAAACAAGAAAATAATATCTTTATGGGAAAATATAATGCAACTATCGTGAAATAATTATACTAATTGACGTTAGTGAGAATTCGTTCATTTCCCTGTAATGTATATGTAGCAAAATAACTTCGTGGGAGCAATTGCCAAGAGAGTCGTACGAAATATTTTTGGGCCGACAATGTGTTCTTTTCGGTATTGGGCTTTACCTCAAAATATTAGCCCACGATTTATTTAACGAGATGATCCCAAGTTGTGTGAAAAATAAACTGGGCTCAAAAACATCAATTCAATTCAATCAGGCCCTAAAGTAGGCCCATATATAAGAGAGGATAGATCATAGATGGAACCCAACCCGACCCCAATGCACATGAGTGTTTTTACTGCACTGCCACTGCCCATTAGAATGAATAATAAGAGGCTCTGATTACACTAGATTCGATATTTAGGAACATGACGTGAACTTGTGCTGATGCGCAAGTCCAATTAATTTACTTGCAAAATTGTTCATGAATATAAGGGAAATAAATACCCCTCAATTTATTTTCTCCAAATACGAACTTTGATCTCTTCAAACACCTCATCAGTCTTGAATTCCTTTCCTTTAAATATCAGATGCTCCATTCTTTTCATATTATCCAGATTACACATATCCAAAGTTCATGTGTCACTTTTCTACCTTTTTTTTACCTCTAAACGTGTTCAACTCAAATTTTATTTATTTTTTCCGGCTAAATTATTATTATTATTATTTTTATCGGGTAAAGAGTGACTCGAACCCATGACCTTTGGATCATAGGTAGTGAAACTTTAACCACTTAAACTTTATCACTTCGTCTTTTCCGGCTAAATTATATTTGTCCTTTTAGGTTCATTAATTATTTTTTTACTAAATATTTAATTTATAATAAAGAATCGATCCCTAATTTAGTCAGAAAAAAGAATAAAATTTGAGTTGAGGTATCAATCTATGAATTTTATATAATACGAGTTACAATTTATTACAAAATATAGTAAATGTTGCAAATTATAAAATATATTATACTCCTTACGTCGCACATTAGTTTTCACATTTTTCTTTTTTATTTGTCCCACATTAATTTTCACATTCCTAAAAAGAAAATTATTTTCTAAATTTTACCCTCACTATATTCATATATTTACACAAAATGTCACTATTTTTACACTCAATTCAACCACTTCTTTTACTTTAATAATAAAAGTTTACAAAACTATCATCCAATATTCTACTCGTCACATTTTTTTTAAAAAAATGTATAGTATGAAAAGTAACGTGGAACATGGGAGCATTACAAGTTGAAAATTATAATTAACCGTTTAAATTAATTGAATCAAATTGAAAAATAAAATGCGTAGTAAAAAGTAGAAAAACAGAATAGGGTCACAGTCACCTATTTGACAGGGGAACATGCATATATTTCTATCGTACGCTTGGATTTGTTGGGTAGGGGGCAACTAGTTACACCATGTCCGAAGGAAACAATATCTCTACCCCACTATTAAAGGACATTTATTAATTTATTTGTTATTTTCCCTCCGTGCAAAGGACTTATTTTGTAAATTCAATTTCAGTAATTTATCAGAAAATTGATTGTTTAAGAGAAGATGGGAAAACGTCCACCGACAAGGAATAAAAACAATATTGAAATATTGTCACCGATATTTATGATATCTCAGGCTAGTTAACACAAAGGAAAAAAAATTATACTAGTACAGTTTCATTTCACTAGATAACTTATGTAAATATTCATTTCATTAAATTCTGAAGTTAATTACTCTCTCTATCTAATAATTTTTTTTCCTTAAGCACAAATATAATGAATATTTGTAGTTTATATATAAAGTGGAAATATGTAGTAGATGTATGGTGTTGGAATGATAATTATAAAATTGTGTGAGATAGAGATATTTTAAAAGATGGAGTGAAAATAAATTTTCTGGTTAGAAAAAAGGAGAGTGAAGAATAATTAAATATAAAAAGAAGATGTTTGGTCCTTTCTTTCACCTACAGACCTGTTTTGTAATTATACATGTCATTATTCATGAAAACCCTCGTTGCAGAGAAACAATTCAGTCCTTTACCAGATATTTTTTCTTCACAGTATCCATCCTCCTTATTGTCAATAAGTTCTATATTCATTTTTCCAAGTCTTTGTTGACAACATAGATTTCTTCACCTTATGCCAGCAAATGAAAAAAGTATGGACCGTTGGAATTGAAATAATTAGATAATATAAGAATGTACACAATGAAATTCATCTTCTTAAAGAATAAAATACACTTTTAAACAAATGATTAAATAATTAAAAGACGAATTCTTATACATATTATATGCAAATCCATTATACATATTATAACTTTCAGAAAATCTCATTTTTGGATTTTCCTTTTTTGTTGAAAGAAAAAAAAAACACAATTCACCGTGGAATTATGTTACACCATTGCTTAAAAACTCTCCCAGAGAATATTAATTGAAGCTCTGGTGGTTGCAACTCATAAAAACTCCCATCTTCCTTCCTCTGTCATACACACACACACACACACACAAATTGCTAGGACGACGAGAGCCTCTCCAAAACAACGCCCTCATTAAGTAGAGTATTAATTAATCTTATAGCCTCTCTTTTTTCTGTCACTAAATTAATTGAGTGGACTGGAGTATATGAATTACTAAAGGTAAGGTATATAATAAATAAATAAATAATATGTCTAGCGGAATTGGGCGCCGGAGAAAGTCTGACCAAAGGACCAGCCGGGATGAGCAACGTTGTAAGATACGAGGGTGCGGCCGTCGCTGGTGGTAACCCTAAAAGACAAGCTTTGGCCGTTGAGGTAAGCATTGCTCTGCCAATTTTGGCCCCAATTTCTGGCCATTGGTTGCCAACCAGTTCGTGATCCTTTGATGTAAACGGATTGGACATCGCCGGCGCCACCCACGTTAGTCACCAGGACCAGGTTGAAAAAAGCGTGCCCGTTGATCGTGAACCTGATTCCACCCCTTCTCCGGCAGGGTACTCTGTTTGTGTTAACAAATAAATGAATTAAAATGCTGAAATATTCCAAAAACCAAAACTAGCTGACGTGGACATGACTCTCTCTCTCTCTTTTTTTTTTAACTTACACGAGTTAAATTCAATCTTTAATTAGAGAATTTGTATCAAATTAAATAATATAAAATTTCGTCTTAATGAAAATGAGAGATTACTATTTTATGTATGGATATTGATGAATAAAATACTAGAAATAAATTTAATTGTAAATGCCCAACAAATTTGACAAAACTCATGTCCGATAATAAAGTTTAATTTTGAAGAATTAAAAAGTAGGATAATGAGGTGACCTTCGATAGAGGACGGGCACAACCCCGGCCCGATATTGGGCGATGTGTAGGAAAATGGGCTCGGCGAGATCGAAGTGGTGGTTGGGAGGCGCGCACCACCCTCCCGGCGGGCAGAAATTGGTGGCGGTGACGGTGATGGACCCCCGCAGGCACGATCTATCATTAACACATACTAACTGAAAACATGCTCCACAGCTTAGTCCATTGTTAAACAACGTTGTGCTCAATGCTGCTGTATTTGTTCCATACCCTGTGCTGTATAGGTTTCCGTACCCACAAGCCCCACCTTTATTTGTTTTTACAAAATCCATCGTTATTTCATTTATAAAAAATAAATTAAAATTAATATAACATGTACGTACCCATTGTTCCGGAAGCGTCGCCTCCGCCGTAGAAGGTGGCGCGAGCATTAATCCAACCGCCGTAATATCCGTATGCAGATGTTGTCCAAGAGAGCAATCCCACCAGGAAAAGTGTGAATTTTGACATTTTTTTTCCTGCAACAGCAATTTTCTTTTAGCGTGTGGGAATTATAAACATTAAAAAAAAGGAGAGAATATAACAAGGATTTTGTACTTGAATGGAACTTTGGGGATTTCAGTTGTGACTGTGGGGGAATGAGGAAAGTGTTTGATGGGAATAAATAGAGGGGTGCAAGTGACAAACAACGAAGAAGACATGTGATGATAAGTTCACCTGTTGCTGCATGGGACCATTAGAAGAAATTCAAGTGATTTTTCTGGATTGAAATTTTGAGTTTATGAAATTAATATTATTAATTTTAGAGTTGTTTTTATATAAGGTGATGAAATCTTGGTTACTGCAGGCAATTCTGTTATCCACAACACAAACGTCACCTTTGGCTTTATTAATGTAATATTGTGGAATGGCTGTAAACATATCTTAGGAGAACAAAAATCAATCACGTTCCTTACCTTTAATTACGGAGTCCTATTCTCTAATATTTTATTATTTTTAATAAAAGACATTACAAATTGATATACAGGTATATTTAATATCAATTACAATTAATTGAGATAATACTAATTCCTACCGAATCTTTGAAAAAGAAGGATTTATGCATTTAAACTTAATTGAGGACGGTTGACTAGCAGAAAATTTGGAGCCAAAATACAGAAACATGCAAAACAGCTGTTTTCCAACAAAATGAGACTTCGGTTGATTTCACTGTTACAAATGTTATCTCGTCTCGTATTTTATCAACACATAAAATATTTTAGTACCAAATCTCTTATGCATCTGCTGCACGAATTTAAATTCGTACACTCATCACATTCTAATTATATTAATCTACAAATTTTAGATATACTCGTTTTCATGTTTCAGTTATATTTATTTGTATGTTTCATTTATATCTTAGTTACATTATACAACTGGTGTATATGAGAGTGATTTGAAAAAAATTGTACACTATACTTTTATTCTTGTTATTGAGTTTTGTTCATTGCTAATTTTAGCCTAGACGAATTGCAAAATAAAGCCCAATTCAATAAACCAAACTTATACTAAAATTTAAATCAGGAGGCCGACCCACCTTACTTATTTTCGAAACCTGCCTACTTTACATAATTACATTACTTTTAATATAAATTATTTGTTAAAAAATTGCCACTTTATGACATGTTTTACTGGTTAACTAATTTAATATTGTAGGAAATACAACTTGTATACTAAACATCTTTTACAAAAAACTATAAAAAATATCTACTAATTATAATTTCTCTGGGTTATATCAAGTTCTGCAAAACAAGATCTACTAATTAGTTATAATACAGTTGGAAATTTTAGGAGTAGGGATATTAATTGAATTTCAATTCGAAATTACGCTTCGGAAAATTTAGTTCAAATTTGAAATTACACTGTTTTTTTTTAATCCTCACCAAGCCTTGAATATTTCATATACATTAACTTGAATTATTTTACGAGGGAATTTAAATTTCAAATCCATTTTTTTTACACTAATAAAAAGTAGAAGAATCTAATATATATTGTTCTTGATTTATTGATAATGAAACTAAATTCTGAGTTATCATTAATATCAGTATTTTAAAAGATTATTTATTATTATTATTATTATTATTATTATTATTATTATTATTATTTCTACTAGTAAGTATTATTTATCTCGTGAGACATGATTTAGTCACAAAATTGATTACGTACAGCTCAGGTGTGCTTTTAATCCACCTGGGATAGTACTATTGTATTTTTACCACAGTTACTCAATTTAACCCCTTCTATTTTTGTCCTTTTTTCAATATTGACGAGAACTCATCTTTACCCCATCAATGTATAGGTACGTAGCACCTTCAATGAACATTAACATTTTTTTTAGAGATATATAATATTTTGAGTAAGATGTGTGTGAATCAGTTGCACCATGTAATTGATTTTCGAGTTATATTATTCAGTTAAATAAGTACTATTCAATTGGTGTGCAAAATACAATTAGTTTTCAAAAAAAATATCATTCAATAAAATAATTAATACTATTAAAAAAAATACACATCACAAATAGTGTATACAAGAATTTGCACACACTGCTAATATGACTTATGAATTGATAACCTCATCTATAGAACGTGTTCCAAATTTCCAATTAATTAAAAATTCAATTTTTATATACAAATGCATGACGATATATAGGGAGTAACAATTTTACAAAAAGTGAGATATACACATAATTTATACAAATATTATAATGAAATACATAATAAAATAGTATTTTAGAACCGAGAAACTTCCGATGCATTTCCTCAAACGTGCATCATTTTCTTGATGTAAGTCGGGATTTTTTTTTTTTTTTTTCAACTTGTCTTGGGTTGATAATTTCATTAGGAAAACAACATGGGATAATGAATGAGGTTGTAATTTAGTTATGTAACGAGAAATGTGTGAGAGCAATGTGTGCACATGGATGGGGTCCTAAGTAGACAAGAGCAGTGCTTCTTTTAAATGCGTTGTAGACTGGACTATGATTTGATTAGTGCATATATATCTACATATGTCTCAAAATATATATAATGCTTTGGGATATTTAGTGTATGTATTTAAGATAATACGGTTTTGAGAAGGCGACGTAAGCAAAGTAGCACATGATTAGGTTTTTCTTTTTCTTTTTCTTTCCTTTATTTGGGTGGGGGATAATAAATTAATTAGATTAACAGAAATAATTATGAATTTTGATGGTATATTATGTATTTTTTTAATTTTATTTTATAGCTAGCTAGTGCATTAAGGACCACATAAACATGCATGACGGTGACAGCCTCGATCTCTTGTACATACTAGTCCTTAGCTTCACCACAATGCGCACAAGTCTCACCGCACATATCTAAAATTTGTTTATAATATGAAATTTTTATTTAGTTTATTAGTTTATTCAAAAAATATTAAAAAAATACTACATTTTATTCTTACCCTTCAAACATCTCTTTAATTACTCAAATTGTCATCGCTTTTATTCATAAATGAACCACATAATATAATACCCTTCAATATATCTAATTTACACTAAAAATATTATTATTTCTTGAAATTTGTTCAAAATGAAACAAAACTGAATTATTTGGACAGAAGGAGTATATTGTATTAATTTATAAATATATATATATATATATATATATAATATTACCATGTTAATATAAATCAAATTTCACATAGTGAACAAGTTTCACAATAAAATTTGTTGTCCTTTTTTTATATGCTTTAAATTAAAAAAATCAAATCTTTTCATTGATGCACTCAATTATAGTTTGAATTTAACTCGACTAAAAATTCTATTTTGATTCCGAGCATTTGAATTTGAAAAAATTGCCGTGCCAGCTAGCTATATATTAAGAGTTTCAAAATATATATTCACTATATCTATTTATATTTGATGTAATTTTTAAAAAACTTAACTATCATGTTTTATTATACATATAAAAAAAATCTTAATTAAGATCACTAAATTAACCCTAACACCAAATAGGTGAATTTAAGTCCGTATGAGCTATTTCGAGATCCAGGTCCAAAAGCAATAGCCCCATATGGATTCGGTTCACACACCAACCAGCATTTACAGATCATTTCCTTCTAACAGTGTTGGACTTCATTACTTCTACTTGTGATACTGCTGCATTCCTACATGTACTGCAAATCACAATTTTTATTTATTTGTTTTTTTAATATGTGATAAGGCATGCATGGACCTAAAAAAATTAAAGATGACAACCACCCGTGGAGACAGATTAAGATTTCTTTAACATGGATAGATTTTGGTGTCCAAACCTCAAATTAATACCATGATATTTGGAGTCTTCTTTATCACTCAGTATCCGGTGAGCCGTAAACAACCGACTAATTTAAGGGAACAAACTCATGGTCCATTAGAGGGTGCTTCAATTGAAGTCAGAACAAAATTCTATATGGACTTATTCATCTCAATAATTGATTGCATCTTATAGTTTCAAACAGTATATAGTTATCTATCTCTAATTTATGAACAATTAATATTTTACATATTTATCATATTAAAAATCAAAATTAGAGGAAATTGATTCTGTGTGAACCAATTTTACTGGCCAATTAAAAGTAATTCTAGTTCAATACACAGAGCATGAGAACTAATTGTTGTTCTGATGGAATAATATGAAAGCGTGAAATTGTTGTGAAGAGATTATTATCAGATAAGATGATTTAATTTAATACTGATGGCGCCTCAGAATAAGGGGATCCAGCTTTATTTTGCGCCGTTTGAATTGCTTTTTGGATATTAAAGATCACATGCGTTATGTTGACAAATAACTCAAGCGTAACTATCATAATTGCGACTCTTCCCACTTTCTAAATCTAAAATTTCATACACAAGATGCAACTCATTTTTATTAACATTGATATCTTAATTCGGTTGGTATTTGGTACAATTGAAACTACTAGTCACTCATATACCCAGGCCAAAACTTTAGTAACAAAACACAGAACCAGATGATCAGAGATTTGTGCATTAAATCGATTTACGTATTTACATTGATAATCAAGATATAAGGTGATTTTTTTCTTTTTTCAATAATTGGAATGCTTTGTAACTTTTAAATATTCATGTAAGTGATTCTGTTGCTTTTTAAATCATACAATCGTTAAAATTTTACAAGTTATTCATTAACGCGTGTTTATTCATTGGAAACTGTGTGCATTGTTGTATTAGTCAGCACATGAACAAGTATTTAATATGCGTATTTGTGTTATGATTTTATTTACATGCAATTTATTTAACAAAAAAATATATTATACTATTTAATCACCCAAGTATACTTAACATTTTGCATAGTTAATTAGGAGTGCGATAGTACGCCGGTGAATACATCTCAAACATTATTATTCTAAATTTGCAATTTATTAGGTTCATTTCACATTCAACTCTATGAATATTGGAATTTTAAGTATTTCGTTTGGTTTTGAAATAAGTATGTTAATTTCCATTAACTGAGTTTAAGTTTCGTGTTGACACGTGCGTGGTCTAATATTGTTTCCACCGCAAGTATATATATATATATATATATATATATAGAAATACTTGTGTGATCGGGTGTATACGATAAACTCTATTTTTTATTTTTGGGTCGAGATTATAAAGTGATTTTAATATTTTTAATTTTTGGGTCAAGATTTTAAAGTATTTGCAACTAATTAGTTTTAAGTGTAGATTGGAGAGAGGTAAGGTTAAAAGTGTTGATAAATAATTTCAAACTAGTATATCTTGTTTTGGGAATAAACTTAAAAGTGATTCATTTAGTAGTGTTTCCAAACAAGAACAAAAAAAGAGAATTATGTGTACGGAATGGTTATATGGTTGAGCAATATTTATATAAGATAGAGTTTAATGTTATTGGAATTGAGGAGATAGGGAACAAGTGAAGCCTGCAACGCGCTAAGTGTGGGGTATGCTACTCTATATCAACAACACCCACGCTACGTGTAGTAACACTTCCTGTTTCCACAGCTGGAGCTTTCAATTCAACCTAAAAGAAAAAGAAAAAGAGAAATCATTTTTAAAAGGGAAATACCATTGACATTTGGTTTTAAGACAGTGCATCAAAAGGCATACTATTAATTTTAATTTCGATAGATTTCTAATTTTTTTTTTTTAAATCCTTCAAATTTATTTTTGAATTCCGTTGAGGTAAAAATTGATTAGAATTCCTTGATTGAATAAAATACCTGTCAACGTTAAATAATTTTAATATATACATAAGTATCACAAGATATTTTAGATGCTCATAACGTAAAGTATTAAAGTTATAATGACTTATACAATGTACATTTAAATATTAATAAAGTAACATACTTATTATTTACAAGATTAAATAGAAAAAATCTGTCAATTTTCATCCAATGTATGAAATTTTTGTTGGGGGGTATGCGGAAACGTTAAGAGACAAGTAATTAAACCTGATTTTAAGGATCGGAATTACATATCATCTAGAACTAATCTAATTTATAGTCAGTTGTGCAAATAGTGAATTTGGTAAGCATATAAAAAAACAAAATATCAACGTTCACCAATATTGATCGTCTTGACAAACTGGCTAAATTCAGACTTAATACCATTGACATGGTAGACCTTAGATGAGGTTAGCAATCAGATCGCCTTTTGACACAGCTCGTTGCGAAAACTAAATGGTAAACCCTAATGTATATTTTGGTTCAAATAAAAACTTTTCTAATTCAAATAAAGAGGACCTTGGGTAATTTTAAAGAAACATATATTATCTTTTCCCGAGTAAAGGGATGGTCTGAGTGATCCTAATTGTCTGTTAGTGTTTGAACGTAAACGCACACTAGGGAACAACAAAAACAAAAAATGAAGAAAAAATCAAGGATTCAAACATGGATAATAAATCAAAGCGCACTGCTGGTTTTTTTTATCATCCATCTTTTCGTGATGAAAACATAGGTGGACAAAATGGGAGAGTAATCACACTGCCTGCTGAAGTTGGTGCTTCAGGTGAAACTTGCATCTAAAATCTATAACATAACAAAATCCACAATCTGAGCAACCACCTATATCTAATTTCTGCATATAACTCACGAGCCATAATATGGGGGGCGACTCAGAATAGAAGCCCCACCAGGAAATACATTTGGCTGATGTAAGGGCTGTGTACCACTCACCTGAGGAATCCCTGGGCTAGTTTGAGCAATATAAGCATAGGATTGGCCGGGAAATGTGCCCGGAACAGAATCATAGGTTGGATTTCCACCAGGTGTGGCTGGGTCCCACGAGGACACCGGTGCTGATGGACCTTGAGTGCTAGGAGCATAGGGAGTTTGCTGCATTGGATGTGATATTGGGATAGTGTAGTCTCTACTTTTGTCACTGTAAGCCTACAGAATACGTGCATAATAACTTAGTTCCGCCAAGAAGAGCCATCAACTGAAAGGTTAAAGAAGTGCAGAGAAAGCACACAGTAATGCGGTAACTCCCATGTTGTATAACCAACAAAGTAGATTTGGTTGCAAACAAGCCCTTCATTTATTCCTCTCATAATTGATCTCACAAATGTTTTAACTCGAAAGCACATTTTTATACCTTAATATTGAGATCAGTATGACGAGAGTATGATAGATGAAGCTTACAATAGCCTCCATCATATATGCAATGACCCTCTAATGCATCCTTTGCAACAGTTGCAGTTGTGATGTCTGAAGCAAATAACAATTAATGGGTAAGCTTCTGCACCTACAATTCAATAAATATATCATGGCATGCACACAACAACATTTACATACAGCTAAAACTCAACAATTTGATAATCTATTATATGCTGCAAAAGAATACTTTAACTGAAGAAGAATTCTCCGAAAGAGAAGCCACTCTGAATCCATAAACACCATTGAAAGAGCTTAAGCAATTGTCAAGCAAACAAATGCTTGAATAGCATGGTTAAATTTCATCCTCCAGGTTCCAAAAACAGGAACAGCATCAAACATAAAATCACCAACCACTGTTCAGCCTTCATAAAGGCCAGTCTATGCACGAGGGAAACACTATGGAAGTCAACAAGTGCTTCAGCATGTACTTAGCTGATGTATTTTATATGCCCAAACATAGGTTTGTGGCTCTTTAATCAGAACTTATCTCATTGATGTATCAGAAGTTCATTAGATTCTACTGCCCATATACATTTACTCCTTGTGAATCAGAGTGAGAAGGGAAAAGAACAGGATGCCGAAGGTCAAACAAGCACGGTAACTTAGTTCCAAAGAAAGGTGCACACTATACTGCCGTGAAATGTCCAGACTTTAAATTATTTTACCACTGACTGGAAATTTAGGACAAGCACAGTTTTTACAAGTAACTTACCAGGATATTGGATTAGTGCCTGAGTTCCGCCATTCTTCTCAAATATCGCAATCTTTTGGACATTTCCAAAAGCGGAAAATACCTGATGAAAAGAACTATTGCATGAATGCAGAACTCCCATAATGCACATGAATGGAACAATAAGAATACTTCATTACCATGTGAAGAACATCCACCGTGACAGCATATTGCATATTCTCAATAGAAGCAAGCAGCACATTACTCTCGAATTCCTTTTTCTTCCCATCAGGACCTACAACAGGCTGGATAAGGGATATTGTTAATGTTATCCCTAGAACTATGGTCTAGGAAGCAATTCCGGTTCAGAAAAAAGCACCTGAATGTATCCCTCCATAGCGGTGGGATTAACAGGAAGATGAGGGTTTGTATAATCCCTACCAAGCAAGGATAAAAGTACTTGTCAGAAGCATAATATACGGTATGAGTCAAATATGCAAAAGAAGATTGGATTCAGAATGTAGTAGGCATATAAAAACAATGTTCATGCCTATTACGTAAAAGGAAACCATTTAGAAAATCACAAGCACATATTTTGACTAAATTTGTTTAATAAGTGGACTATTTGTCAATGCTTCAACAAGTCAAAGCAAAAAAGAAATATTACATACAAGTAAAAGAAATCTTACTGCGTACACCACAACACCATTGACCCAAAGATACTACCACCAGCCACAAGAAAGTTTTTTTAAAGGTTATTATGAGACAGCATTAGAACTTGACAATGAAGGAACCAAACTACTAAGAAATCTGCAATCAATAACATGTTCTCGTGTGAGGGCGGAGAAAAAGGTTAATGAGACACTGCAGGTATGTTTGCTACATGATTATGGTGGGCGTGGGAAATCCAGACTTTAAACCCTTGCTGAATAGTAAATAGGGTGTTAGTTTTGAGATTTTGGCAGGGTAGTAGGATTGTTGCTATATATATATGTGTGTGTGTGTGTGTGTGTGTGTGTGTGTGTGTGTGTGTGTGTGTGTGTGTGAGATTTGAGTGTTATTGGGAGAATAAAAAGGGAGTGGGTGGTAGTTGATAAAGCAGTTTTTAAAGGATGAAGTAGAGTTGGATTTAATAGGATTTCAAAATCTTTCATTTTGAGTCTCGTAACAGAGATTGGGATTGCAAAATCCAAAGTCCGGCCAGGCTAGTCACAAAACAAACATGCCCTGCAAGTCTTGAATGTATAACCCTCAATGTTATTAGTGTCATATCATATCCTAATGCAACTTCTGTCTAACAAGCCAGCGCCTCTTTAGCTAAAGCTTCAATGTGGTCAACCAAACTAGTATATAAATATGGGGTATGGAAGCATTCTCTGCTCCAATAACTCATTGCTTTGTTCAGGGGACTTCCAAATAAGACCATGTCCGAAACTGGATTTCTCAATCTGTTAGAAACCTTAAGACATATGATAAATGAGTTCCTTTCTGAGTGACAACAGAGAATGAAATGATCATGAAACGAATAGTAACCAATTTATAAGATTAATTATTCAAAAAGATCACTGAAGAGTTCAAGATTGAAAGCAATAGGAAACTCCTAAAGCATTTCCATAATGCAATTGTGTCCCAGATCTAAGAACGCATGGTTGCATAAGTCTTCATTATGGAACTCAGAAGAAAAATTGAGAAAGAAATAAAAAACAAAATTATAAGATGAAGAATATTACTACGAAGCCATGAAAATACACATCTGTGTAATAGCTGCTGAGCTTCACTAAACCCTAAATGAAAAAGACAATCAATCAGAGATATCATATTCTGGCAGAATGTTTTATTAAAAGGAAGAACTGATGAAAGTATTCAACAATGAGGCAGATAAAGCAAAATGTAACATCAAGAAGAAAAATTGACAAGTATTACCTGCTTCGATGGGATTGAAACTTTATATTCAAATCCGTATGAGCAGAGTATGATATGCGTAAATAACTCTCGCTTACATGACTCGGAAGAAGGTATCTGAAAATTAAACAGTACAAGAGCAAATTCATCAATCTGAAAACTCGGTTTAATGAAATAACATGAGAAGTATATAGATGAATAGGAAAAACAGGAAACGAGGAAACGACGCTTAAGCTACTATGCTGTAGATAGACCTAAAAGAACATGCCTTGGTATACTTCTACCATCCAATGAATCCCTTGCTGTAGATGCAGTCTCAACATCACCATACTGAATTAAAGCCTGTCAAGATTCACCAGCATCAACAAATGTAAGCAATAAATTTGGAGAAAGTTTCAGAAGCTTTGTCATAACTTGACCTGAAATCCAGCAGCCTTCTCAAATGTAGCAATCTTGTAGACGAAACCAAAAGCTGAGAATACCTGAGACACACAAACTCCAATCTCAGCATATGACACAACAATTGAATCAATAACAGACAATGAAGAATCAAGTAACAGCTATTCTCAATCAAATAGTGCAAGGAAAATAGTTACGAATAAGATATAAGTGCAGAAAAACACCTGTACAACTGCGAGAAGATAGACCTTATAAAGCAGTCACATGACAATATATCCAGATTGTCTCCAACAAAATACTCTAAAAGGGATCATCTGTGATTTAATTTTGTCTCGTCAAAATTTAAAACAAATAGAGAAACACTACTTTCAGGAAAAGTAAAACTGGCATCAGAATTCACGTATGGACTATAAGAAGAGTTTATCTCGAGATTTAAGAATCACAAACATGGAACACAAAACTTTCTTGATAATGGACAACAAAAATGCATAGGGACTTAAATGTCATGTGGATTTAGAAGCTGCAGAGGTTGTAATAATATAACAAATGACATTGGGAAGAGAGGAAACTTTTAATTTGAAGAAGAACAACTTGGGAATAACAGTATCCAACAACCAAATTAAAGATTTCTTTTATCTAGATGAACGCTGAATTTTAGACTATTCAAAAACACGTTAACCCAATGCTAAGGAGTGACCCAATTCTATTGACAGACTTTCTACAAACCCACTTTGACTAGACAGGATAAGGAAATATTGTTTGAGATAATAGATGTGTACATCTGAAGAAAGTATTACCAAATGAATGACATCAATGCTGACATCACCAGCTTCAACGCCCTCGATAGTCACAAGCAAAACATTTCCCGGAACATCTCCAGGACTTTTGTTGTTGACTATTTCATGCCTGTTTGAGTATTGTATGTACACAGTTTTGCCACGAATCTGTGCAGGCTCTGAAGATGAACCATAGTAGGTAACCATATTAATCGCCTGGTTAAGATCGACCTGCGTAACAGGGTCACAATTATCATTAAATACTATACTTCCAGGTGATACCCTCAAGGAGCATAGGATGGAACAGTTGTTTAAAAACAACCAAATCAGAGAGTGGAGGACTTCACCCTCTCCTTCTATTGATTCTTCATGAATAGAAAAGGTTTGACTTCATTGTAACAACAGTGTTATAAAGAATCACTTTACGGAAGTTTACGTTAAAGTGTATGGAATCATTCAGAAATGCATCTAAATATCACTACAAAGTACAAACACTAAGTAGGAGTTATTTTCCCTATGAATCATTGAGGCCTTGTTCTTTTCAGCCTGCAAAGTCGAGATTTAGGATTTGATTTTCTTCATCCCGTCCACTTTTTGAATTTGCAAATCCAATTCTCCATCCAAATATACATTCACCCCTATTATACATCTATACATCTAAAACTATTACATTACCCACTTTTCTTACATTTACTCATTCTCTCACCTACTTTTCTTACATTTACTCATTATCCCTCCTACTTTTCTTATATTTACTCATTTTATCTCTTACTTTTTTTTCACCTTATAATTATTTTACTAACCAACAACAGTAAAATAATATTTTATCATTACTCAAAAGTATTGATTTGACATAAAGTTGCATTAGCCCCTACTCCTCCATCCCAAGCTACAACACAGATTTATTAATTAGATTTGCCTCATCTACTTTAATCTCATCTAATTTATTCCCCACCCAATTTGTCAAATCTCACTCAAGCCGAAATAGAACACCTCCTAAAAGACGAAAAGTTTATTTATTGCCAACAAACCAAACAATTAAACTAACCATCGTCACATTTAGAGTACTACCAAAGCCTGATCATTCACAAAAACACATGAATAAATGTACGTGAAGAGACTCAGGTACCTTGATTAATTATTTTATTAAACTTGTACATTCATTTTCCTACACTCAAGACAACTTGAGTATTTTCATTGCTTAACCGTCTATAAGTCTGTTTTTTATATCAACATCAACATGAACTAATAGAATAGTATATAAAACCCGAATTTCTCCTTGTAAAGAATACGTTTGAGATATTCCTTCTTTCTTGGCCTTCTAATCATAGCTAATATCTCTCCGCGATGAGTTATAGATAAGACATCAACTCATTTTCATAATCATGGACAAATGATGATGGTGATGATATGGGATAAAAGGAAAACAAAAACTAAATTCGAAAAATAGCATACGAATTCAACAAAAGCTTGGTTACGATTAGCCCCAACGTTGCACTTGGTGTTAACGATCTTGCCGAACGGTTTGCACAGCTCGATGAGTTCTTCTTCGATGCACTCCCATGGAAGATTCCGGAGGTGGAGGACCTTCGAAGGTGTCTGCGTATACCGGAATTGCTGCTGCCCCGACGTCGACATCGTCTTAACACTCCCGTCCGATTAGGGTTTCTCAAAATTCTAGGGTTTCGATAATTGGGGATTATGGTAGTATGGCTGGTTGGTTTTGGTGCATCTTTATCCTTTTCTCTTTTCTAAAGGGTATTAATACTGTGTGATATTTTTATTTTAGGAGTATGCATAACTTTTGTGACAGACGGAAAAGGAAAATATGCATAACTTTTTGGGACGGAGGGAGTATATAGTTTAAAATTAAACGCCTATTTATTTATTTATTTTTTGAAAATTGACTCCTCAATCACAATATTTATGGAGTATATTTTAATTTATGTCCTGTTAGGGTGAGAAATCGTGTAATTGTATCGTTTATCGTGTCGACACGATAACAACATGACACGATAAGGTGAAACACGAATATGATTCGATAAGGATACGTATCGGCATGACACGAACACGAAAATTTTCGTGTCAACACGACACGATAATATTAAAACAAAAAAATAATCTAAAATTATAAAATTTTAGACACGATAATGACACGATAATATTTAAAATTTTAGATTTTAAAATGCTTAATTAAAAATTTTAAAATTTGTATCATATTGTATTGTTGTCATCGTATGCGTGTCATTAACATGTTACTATATACATATTAGTGATTCACTAACAAATTAACAGGTTGCTAATTGGTTGATGTGTAATCTGTTAATTTTATCGTGCTTAACAGGTTGACACGACACGAACACGAACACGACACAAAATTTTCGTGTTCTTATCAGGTCGACACAATAAGGACACGAACACGATAAGCCCAAACACTAACCCGCAATTTCCGTGTCGTGTTATCGTCGTATCTGTAATTGCCACCTCCATGTCCTGTTGTTTCTTCGAGAAATCGCACGTGAGAGGCCTCGCCATCAATTTCGAGTCTTCGACTTAGTTTCCTAAGGGTATATTCTTTTTGGGATTTAGGTGTACGAGAAATGAGTCATGACTTTGAAGTTTTTTTTTGGGATTTGAGTAGAGTGAGATTTTACTTTATGTCAAATCAATGTGTAAGAGTGTTGATATTATATTATTATATTGTATTTGTGTACGAGTGATTGATATTTTATTATTATATTAAGGAGATATGTAAAAAATAGTTTGTACTCAGGGAGTCTGAAAATACTAAAGTTATTACTTAATTTTCTTTTTTTTAAAAAAAAAAAAATATATATATATATATATATATACTTTATTCATACAAGTAAAAAATTATAAATAAATAATAAAGTAATATAGATCAAGTGGTTAGAATTTAACTATGAGAAGGTAAATAAGTAAATACAGTCCGGCTCGTCTGCGCAAATTTCACCCTGAATAAGGATGAAATCATGCTGTAGACGTGAATAGAATTTGATTATTGTTGAAAAATTGTAAATACAATTATTTGTTAGATACAGTCGGCGTCAAATTGTCGAAAGTCCTAACCCTAGATATTTATATTTATAATAATATCACAAATGCTTTTCAGCACAAACTCGGCTCGTCTGTCACCTATATCTTCACATCTCTGTCAACTCTCCCTCGATTCCACACTCAAGAATTTCACCTCTAAGGTAGAATCTTAATCTCTCCTTATCGAATAAGCGACTTCGATTGTCTAATCGATTATTATTTTTAGGTTCGTTTTTTATATGTTCACGAAGTTTAAATCATTTTTGGATTCCTAGATCTACCTTTTGACCGGCTAGAGTTTGTGCGCTGCGCAAATTTTCCTGAGATATATTAGTGGATTTGATAACTGGTACTTTTAAACTCTAAATCGTGGAAGTTCTTGCCTGTACATCTTCCCATTTTTCTATTTAATATTATGTCGATTTATGTGTGTTTGAGGCCTGGGGGTGGGTGTTCTTTGTTTCACGAGTGAAACTAACCAATGTTGAATTTACACTAGGATTGTTTGGTAAATTACGGTATATTATTTAGAACCTTCATATTTAGTACAACCAGGTTAACAATCGGTTGGATTGAGCCAAAATTGGTTCATACCAAATGTACTTAAGGTTCATGATTTGGCGGTGTCGTTTGTTTTCTGATTTGTTCACTCTCAGTTGGAAATGTACTAATTATTTTGTGAACGTGAATGTCCATGCTCAAGTATTAAAATAATAATTAACTGAGTATTTTGGGGGTTGTCTGCATGGGTGTTTATCCACACAAATGTTTTCCTGAATGTTATCATTGTTTCAGAATGGCTGGTCATCGGAGTAACTATGGGAAACGATCTCATTCCCAGTCTGACTACTCTGAAAGTGGGGGAAATAAAAGAAGGAATTCTGGAAGTGATAGAGACCAATTTTCTATTGGTTCGGATGATACTGTGTACCGCTACTTGTGTCCTGGAAAGAAGATTGGGAGTATTATTGGAAGGGGAGGAGACATTGTCAAGCAACTGAGAGTAGACACTAAATCAAAGATCAGAATTGGTGAGTCTGTTCCAGGTTGTGATGAACGTGTTGTCACTATTTACAGTACCAGTGAAGAAACAAATGATTTTGAAGGCTCTGATGACCGCGTCTGTCCTGCACACGATGCCCTCTTTAAGGTGCACGATAGAATTGTTGCTGAGGACACTGCGGTAGAGGACTCAGAAGAAGTCCCACAAGTTACTGTTCGACTTTTGGTACCATCTGATCAGATTGGGTGCATTATTGGAAAGGGTGGACAAATAGTTCAAAGCATTCGTAGTGAAACTGGGGCACAGGTTCGAATTGTAAAGGATGACCATTTGCCAGCATGTGCATTAAGGTCAGATGAACTCATACAGGTAATTTGGCTGCCTTTCTTGAGTTATACAGTGTCATTTTAAACTAGTTATGCAAACCTTTGGTTCACCGTACACTTAGTTATAGCGGTTAATGCAGCAAAATTCTATGTGGCGGTGCTTGTTGAACCAATTTTCATTCCATCTATCCTTGCACCTTCCTCTATTGTTATTACTGGCAATAGTTGTATTAGAGACATCATGTTTTTGAGAATATTCAATGCTTAAACTAGGAATATGTGCCATTTGTTTCAATTCTTGATAAAATAATCCTGGGTTCCTACTTTTGACATAATGTTTATTCTGGTGATTAATTGTCTGAATATGATGACTTGTTTCTTCAGATATCAGGGGATGCTCCAGTGGTGCACAAAGCTCTTTATAAGATTGCATCTCGTCTCCGTGATAATCCATCCCGATCTCAACATCTGCTCTCTTCTTCAGCTCCTTCTCTCTACTCTTCTGGTAGTTCAGTTTTGGGGGCCACTGGTGGTGCTCCGATCATGGGATTAACTCAACTCGTAGGCCCCTATGGTGGATATAAGGGTGATGGCGCGGACTGGCCTCGGTCTATTTATTCAGCTCCAAGGAATGAATCATCTTCTAAAGAATTTTCACTCCGTTTGGTCTGCCCAACAGCTAATATTGGAGGTGTTATCGGCAAGGGCGGTACGATAATAAATCAAATAAGGCAAGATTCTCAGGCAGCTATTAAAGTTGATAGCTCAGCTTCTGAGGGAGATGATTGTGTGATATCCATCTCTTCAAAAGAGGTATTGTATTGTTTGATACGTTCGGTTATTTTTTTCGGATGATGCTGTATCTCTTCTATTAACTTGAGGTTCGCTGTATATGTTATCAGGTTTTTGAAGATACATTTTGTCCAGCGATTGATGCAGCTCTGCGGCTGCAGCCCAGATGCAGTGAAAAAGTAGAAAGAGACTCAGGTCTTGTTTCATTTACCACGAGATTGCTTGTTCCGACTTCTCGAATTGGATGTCTTCTTGGAAAAGGAGGATCTATAATATCAGAGATGAGGAAAGTCACCAAGGCCAACATTCGCATACTGTCAAAAGAAAACCTTCCTAAAGTTGCCTCTGAAGATGATGAGATGGTGCAGGTAAAGGGATGGATGTAGTTTTAGTTGTCTATTCATGTGAAATCGTTTGGATGTTTGTGTTGCACTATAACCGTCTTTTTGCAAAATCCCCCTTGCCTGTCATTTAGCTGCAACTTCTTTGGTGTGTTAAAAAGTAGAAACTATTTTAATTCTATAAGATTTTCGGGTGGAATCTAGTACAAATGCTTTTATGCTTGAATTCTCGTCTATGTAATATCTTTAGTTTCATTGCTACATGCCCCTTTTTTCTGTAAATTTTAAAATAGAGTCACACTTCACCTGCAAGGATGGGGATATCAATCTATTTAGATGGAGAAAGTTTATTTGTAAGATGATATAAGCTATGTTTTACTTATCAGATATCTGGGGACCTGGATGTTGCTAAGGATGCTCTTATACAAGTAATTTCACGCTTGAGGGCAAATCTGTTTGAAAAGGAGGGTGGTGTGTCGGCTTTCTTGCCTGTCCTCCCATATATTCCAATGGCATCAGATGGTTCAGAGAGCTTGAAATATGAAAGTAGAGATGCTAAAAGCCGTGGTCGTGGGGGTTATTACTCTGGTGGATATGGTGGATCTGCTGATCTGCCACCTGTGGATGCCTATGGTGGTTACGGTGGTCTTCAGGTAAAACCTAATGCAGTTTAATTTTTGTATAAACTAAATATGACGTCAAAAATGCAGCTTGATATATTAATTTTGCTTTTCATTGCAGTATGATCAATTTATTTTTTGTCATCTGCAGAGTGGTAACGCCAGCTCTCCTTATGGTGCATATGGGAGTTATTCATCTGGCCGTTCTGTTGGTTCCGGGTATGATCTCTTGTAATGCATTCTTTCTCATGATCAATATCATCTCTTCATTTGTAACCCGAATCAGGCAAGCGGAGTATGGTGCCAAGTGTGTGTTCTTTGAAATCTATATAACTGACTAGTTTTTCGCAGCAGGTTTAGTTTTTTTCCATAAAGTTCTAGAGGATTGTGCTATATTTGACTTCCGAACACTTTAGGCACTTGATTCTTTTTGTCCGGGCTTCCAATTTTTCCTAGTAGTTTGCTGAATAGGGGTTTCTTGACCTTACTGGAGAAACTGACCTTACCTGTACATCTCACACAGTTCAAGTACCTAAGACATTGACATTATAAATTCTCAATCCCTGATGGTAAGCTTCCTTTACCAGGTTATCTGGGCGTAATCCTGGGTCACGTGGGAGAAACTATGACTACTAGTGGAAATTATAAAATACAGGTAGTCCATGATATCATTTTATACTCATATCTTCATTTTGGTCCGTAGTTTCCAATAAGTACGTTGCTGCTATCTCTAAATGCCAGCTCATACTAAGTTTTGACACTTTGATGTAATTACCATACCTATGCCCCATGATGACTGATGCTATCTTTTACCTCTGTTTACTTTCCCTTCCCAACATAACAGCTGAGATATCTGAAGTCCTGAAGTCAGCCTCACGCCTATTTTGACGAAGCCTCCTGCCTAACCCTGAAGACCAAGATGATACAATACACGCTTTGGAAAATCTGATGGCCCACCTTTGATGCTTTCCTTTAGGGGGACCAATTTCTGAAGGTTTTACCCATTGAAATTGCCATCCTGATACCATACACCACCAAGCTTAATATGTAGTGCTCCCAAGAACCTGCTGCCTTTGTCCATTCTACTTCTCCAAATGATGTACCAGATTGACTTCTTTATTTGTTCTCAGCTGTATTCTTACTTTGCCTTTTCTTTTGTATGGAGCCTATTTATGCTACAGATGTTTGTTGCATTTTTACCTTCGTATCCTGGCTGATTCTTTAAATGTTATTTTCGTGATTAAGCTGATCTTTGAGCATTTTTTTAGTTGCTATAATTTTTCTTATTTTGTGTCACTCTGAATGAGACCATCTATTAGTTCACTTTGCGTATTGTAAGATTTAGTTTCTTATTTGTTTTTGTGATTGCTCATCAACATCGAATTTTTGTGATAATGTTTGTTTGATCATTGTTATTCTCAAGATGCTAATACTGGAAGAGGTAGGTTATGCCCTGGGCTGAGGATTTTAGTAGAAATGAAGGAAGCAAACATATTCAGGACCAGGTGTGTTGGAACTTGCCCGCAATTAGTTATTTTTCTGGTGATCGTTTACACTTTGAAGAGTCAACATTAGCATAATTGTCGTTTAAATTTGTGGTGTTTGTAGAGTTGATATCTGTGGTGTGCTTTGTGGCACTGAAGGTATTTGGAAGCTGTCTTTGGATCTGTTGGTATGTTTATATCATGCTACTTTTTACTAATGTGGCAATTTATGGCTATGGTTGATGTGAACCTGATTATTTCATTATTTTTGTCCGCGTCTTATGTCAATAGGTCGTGGTGGCTCTGATGTCAATTGGTGCTTCCTCAATTTTCTCAGCTTTTTCGTCTTCAGCAAACCAGTTAAAATTTTCCAGGTAAGATCAATGGTGCCTGCATAATAATGATGCAAATCCATGATATTCTCAGCACTTTTGTGGGTCTATGCATATTTACATGCTTTATGTTTCTTATTGTATCTATTCATCCAGCATTTGTGATTTGTCTATGCAAGTTGTCCACACTTGCATGCATTCTTATTGAATAGTCACCATGCATGTGCTTCCAGGTTTGCATGAACATAGTGTTTAAGATAATTATTAACTCTTCTTTTAACTCAATTATGCTTGACTCAAGAATAATCACGAAATGATCCCTTTGTTTTTAACACCTCGTGATATATTTGTTCTGCTGATTCATGCCTTCAATTAAAGAACGAAATTTGATCAAAACGACAGTTGTTTAATACCCCCTCTAAAACCAATTTGAACTCCACTCCTCCATAATAGTTTGAAGCCCTACTTTTGGTGACTGAATACACCTCTCGTAACTGGGATGTATGAAACCCAGTCCGCAATATAGAGTTTATAAACCCGTTCACACACCCCTATCCCATTCCTCATGTAGTTACCTTGTGGAATTTGATGCTCCTTCTATATAGAGTTTATAAACCGCCTTTTGCATTTTATTTTATTTTTTGTGAAAGTTTCGTCCTTATATTTAAGCTAATTATATGTTTCAATCTTTTTAGAATGAGTAGCAATACTAGTAGAAGATATTTATACATACACAGGTGGTTTCAGTTCCTATTTTGTATGATTTCGTGTTATATTCTGAAACATGTTTATAATTATGAATTTTTTCAGTACAAAATAATTATAGTTGGGAGACAGGTGTAAGGTTCTTATGGTCTAACTTTTCCTCACTTCATGATGCAATTTATGGTTGTGATACATTGAAAATAATTGCTAGTTGGTCTTTTTTTTAACAACATATATCCATGTCATATAGATACAGAAACAAGTTCAGTTGGATTTGTTCTGTTAAATTTAATAAGTACCTAATTGGTGAGTAGCACGGTTACCGTTTCTTTAATTAAACTTGATCTTTATTTGTGTAACTGCAATGTATTGGGATATTTGTACTGATGATGCTCTGGAGATTTTGCTAACGTTGGAATATGATTTAACTATTGTTGTTTTCTTCGATGTAAAAATTGATGATTAATTTGACACTTGCAACAGAAATACAAACATTAGCAGTATGTAGTTTTTTATTATATTTATGAAAAAATATTTAACAGCCTATATTTTAAAATCTTTACTATGTTCTGAGGGGTATAATTGTAATATTCTGGAGACGAAATGTTGTTGATACGGTTTATAGTTACATGAATGATATTCAATTCTGTACAATTTCAAACCAGCGCATCAGATAAAATTGTACTGTGGATTTTATCTGATCAATTATCTGCTCTGATTGTAGTGTATGAGTGTATAAATATGTATTTTACTATTTAATTTTATAATAATTGAATAGGGCTCTTAAACACCATATGCAATTTAGTAATGGATAATTTTTTTTGCTCAGCAATTTAGTAATGGATAATGAAATGAAAAATGTAGTATGGGGAATTCCTTGGGCGTTATTTACCAACATTGTCATTATGATATATTCTCTACATCCCCTAGAAATCATTTTACCTTCATTCTCCTATCATCACTTAATTAATTAAATTTATTTGATTTTATTTATAAATAATTTCTATAATATCTCATAATATGTTTTTCTTATAAATCTTTTCTAAAAAAGCGGATATTCTTTTTGTGATATAAGTACTCCTAAATTAAAAGCCGCATCCCAAAACTTCGAAAGAGGGGAGAGCTAACGGTAAAATAACGAGGAGGGAGGAAGTCTTGCAATTGGTAAAAAATATATTTTATATTTGTAAGTTGTAACCTTTTCTTAACAAACCTTCTTAATATACTCAATTTCTTAATCTCATATTATGGTAAATGAATTATTCAAAGTACTTAATATTTCTTGAAATTTGATTATTATTTTTTTCAATACAGGGCTTGTTTAAATATTAAGAGAGTGAATGTAAAATCATGTTAGAATCTTACTATTTATATTATAAGGTAATGGATTCCGATTAAAAAATATATATAACTGGACAAAAAAGAAGAATATGTTGGTGATTCAGAAAGAATTGGAATGTCCCCTGTGTAATGGAAGTATTAAAAAGAGATTCATATAACACATTAAATGGGCATCGATATACCAAATGTGGTCATCGTAAGAAAGGCCTACCTTTACCTGATGCCCCCACACTATTGAATGAATTAAACTCTCCCACCTAACTTGAAAACTCTTTTAAGCCCTAAAATACTGGAAAAAAGATCACTGCCATAACTGCCTAGCCTTGTGCCTCCTTTTCCTCCTCCGAAAAACATAATTTTAACCTAGAACTTTTTTGCTATTGAGATTATGAGACGGTTTAATATTTGAGATGATTCTCATTTAATATATCTTATGAGTCTCAACTGAAATCATATTTTATACTATACATTTCAAATACTAAATTGAAATGAGATCATTTCATACAAGATTTTCTCTTTATTCAAAGCATGTAATTTCAACTTCAAAACTTTTACTTATTTAGACAATGCGCACTACTACTAATATCTTTAAAAACAATTTTCCCAATATTTTAAAGCAATAAACTGTTATAAGTTATAACTATCTAGTGATTTTGATCTTCCACCAACTTGTCATTTTTAGTCGTAAATTTGCACACAGTCACACGTGTACCCATATTTATGTATACAGATTTTTTTTGTATATAAAAAAAGAAAAAGAAAAACCTACTAACACACTCCAATAACACCCCTAACCATTGCCCAGTGAGGACTTCCGAAGAAGTGCCTTTTTGCAGAATAGGGGTGATGCATTTATGAAAAAGCTTCCATCTTTTTTGGTTATATTAAAGAGGGTAAGCTGGAAGAGATTTCTCTACGAGTGATTTCCCCTCTTTCATTGGCTGCTCTTCCTTCTCTACTACATAGCCTTCCTTGTTCAGATATTGCTTGTTTGTTTTGTGAAAGCCTTTCGGAATGTTGTGTTTCTCAATTTGGCAACTTTTGCCACAGAGAGTTGTGTGTTTCCATTGGTTCTTTTTTCTTTTCTTTTTTTTTTTTTAAGGCAGATTAATCTCATCTTGGTTCTTGCATGAGGTAATTAGGTTATAAGATGTAGCCAAGGATGACTTGCCGGATACTAATTAATGATTTATAGATCGGTCTTTCAATCCCTCTAGAACCGGCAAGTTATTTTTGGCTATGTATTTTCCTGATTTATCTCATGTTAGAATTTTGATGATATGGAGATTGGGAGACGATAAAGATAGATAATTTTTTTTTTTAATATCGTGTATATTGAGCTTAATTTATACGAAAATATTTCAAGCAGGAGATAATTATTATGATCTAAAATTACATACTGTAACAGCCTATATATGTGTGTATAATTCTTATCATGTGTTCCTCTTCTTCGCAGATAAGATCATAAGAATTGTGAATGCGAACGACTTCAACAGATCCAAAGACATGCTTAAGATGAGTATTAATTCGATCTCATGACTCTCCCTTGTTTCATTTTGATTTTTTATATCGTATATATGAGAATTTCATGAAGACCCAATGTCTTCATTCCTTATCCTGATGGGTTATTTATAAATTCTAGATGTACACTTTTCCGAGGACATGATTAATTTATACAGTATATCTATCTATCACTAGACTTATTGTAGCATTCATTTGTAAATAATTGTATAATATAATTAATTAATAAAACAATTAATACTATTTAAAAATATATATAAAATACTAATTAGTTATACAGTAAAATTGGTTTACATGCACAAGACTTTATTCTCTTATAAAGTTCCTCCTGAGCCAAATGACACCCCACAACAAGCTTGATTCAAAATTTGTTTAACAATGAGTATATTTGTATTGTTGAGAAATAGAGCATAGAAATAAAATCCAAGTTCCTCAATTACACTTTTTTATAACTCGTTATTCGACTTAAAAACCAATTAATTTGGAAGACTAAATTCATCGTTTACTAGCTGAGCTTCCAATTGAAACAATTCAACATAAAAATTGATAATATTTGGAATTTCTAACCTAAGATTTATAGATGAGCAAAGTTCCTAACTAATCTATTCCTATCCCTGCTACATTCCCCTCTGTTCTTTCTCAATCTACTATAATCATTTGTCAATCCTTCACCATATACAATAATTCCCACATAAATACTATCAATAACATTATCAAACCAGAAATATATTCTCTCTTTTTTGCAAAGAAATACACAACAATTATTTGAAAATCTTGTTAGAGAATATTAAAAAATTAAACGTATGAGTTATTCCATATTTAAATAATATAAAAAGTACGACCAACTTATAAATTTATTTTTGCATATTGTTGAGCTTCAATAAGTAGGACTGCACCGGAGTCACGCAAATTAATTTCTACATATCTATGCACACTAAATATCATTTTGCATTGCAGATCAAATTAATCCAAAACATCAAATATACCGAACTTAATTGGATTGTGACCAAGTAAAATGCAGACAGTAAAACAGATGGCCGGGGACATTCAAGATTCTTGACCATAAACATCAACTGCAACATAAGTCTAAATCGAGCAAGAACTAACCAAATAATTAATACAAATGATATAAAAGTGGAATTTCTAATCAATGATAGTATAATATGAACTTATTTGGGTCTTCAAATATTACAGAAAACATACAGATTTAAAATAAGAAATTCAGGAGAGAGAAATTAGAGGGAGATGAGACCTTCTCTAACAAGAAGACCGAAGACAAGAACAAACAACCCGACTCCGATGCATTGTGTTGGAGACATGATGGTTTGAGAATAAGCAGAAAGCGTGATTACTGCACCTGCAATTCCAATCAGAAACGCGCTTTTGTTCTGATCCATTCTCCCTTCCGAAATGTGTCTACGATTCTGAGAAGAACTGCATTTTATCATCTGTCTTTCATCAAGTCAACTCTTTCAGAACGTGAATCTGAATCATTTGAAACTACTGTTTTACCCTTCTTCGTTGACTACAATGTTTCTATATTTTATTTATAAAGAAATATAAAAGTATATTAGTTGTTAAACCAACTCTCATGTTACGTACAATAATAGTGGACACCAAACTTTTGTAATGTTTGTCCAAAAACAAATAAAATATTTTGTAATGTCATTGTAAACTCTAATTCTGAATATAAAATCTTCTAAAATTGAAAACATCTTCAAATTAATTGTGTAAATTCTAATTCTGGAGATAAAAATATTAGAATAATTTTTCCTTCCTCTATGAGGTATTGATGATTTATAAGTATGAAAGTCAAAATAGTGTTTCAATAGTCAAATGAAATAAATCACAAACAACTTATAAATATTTGATATTTCAACCAAATTGTTGTAAAAATTTGGACCTGGTTAAGAGCGCCGTGTTAAATTTGTTGGTTGACACTGTAAAATATTTATATTTCATCATGTTTCACTCATATGTCATGTGTATAACTAAATACTCCCTCCGTCCCAAATATATAGGCTGGTTGCCATTTACACACAGATTAAAAAAGTCTTTGGAAAAGCAAATTATACAATTGAAGTTCCTATTTTAACCTTATTTACTACGGTGTGATAATATTTGGATATTATAATTATATTCAACATAATTAATGCATCTTTTAATGATTAATCCTCGATATATCTATTTTTTGGGACTCCCGATATCGATATCTACTAGAATGATTTTTTTCGAAAATATCGATAAAATATCGGATTATATTGATATCGATATCGGTATCTACTAGAATGATTTTTTTCGAAAATATCGATAAAATATTGGGATATATTGATATCGATATCGATATTGGTGAGTTGTAGTTCAAAATTTTCTGAATATCGAGATATTTCAGTGAACATATCGATATCAGTTTTTCTAAAATATCAGTTTTTTTTTAAAAAAAAATACATGTTGTTTAGATGAAAATGACATATATTTTTTTTTACATTTGAGCCTCATAGGACATCATTTTGGTATTAGTTGTTTAACATTAAATAATGATGTATAATTATTGTATCATTTTACACTACTTACTTATTTTTTTATTGATATGCTTATCATAAAAAAAATCATTTTGTTGAAATTTCAAGTTAAATTTGTGTAATAATGTTAGTAATAATATTATATAAAATTTCATGGTAAATTTTTATCATTTTAATAAAATTTTCATCAATTTTCTATTTTTTACCGATATCAATATTCGATATCGATATTTTCATCGATATATCCGTAAATTCAAAGTATCAATATTTTTATCGATATCCATATTTTCATTTCAATTGCGCCAAATTTCATTGCCAAATGTATTTTAATTTTTTTCCATTAACACATAAGCATATTTCATGTTCATACCTGCAAGTAAAAAAAAAAATGAGTACATTTCATTTGATTTGAATGTCTCACTCGAAAGTTTCAACTCATTAGAATCTCATTATTCTTATTCACCACAAAATATACAAATTGATTTGAATTAAATTCCAGAAGAAGACGATAATTTCCATGATGACGACATAAGGTCCAACGATATGCATCGTCTTCCAAATAAGAAAAAAAATCTTAGCCCTGATACAAGAAGAGCGATTTTCGAAATGCTACTCATTGAACGAAAAGTTGAATTGCTACAAAAGGAACTGTCTCAAAAGTTGTCAATTCATTTTCCATTTCGACGCGATCACTTTCAAGAATTTGGCGAAGATTCATCAGAAATATAAATTGTGAGTTGTATATGTTCTGTTCTAAATTATTGAACAGGGCATGCCGAACAAATTAAGAGCATCCCTCTTAGAATTTTGTTTATCAATGCTTAATGAAGGTACGATTTTAACAAGACCTATGTGTAACCAAATTCATATTGATGAAAAATGGTTTTACATTTCTAAGACAATTGAAAATTTTTATCTTGCATGTGATGAAATTGATCCCTTACGAACATGCAAATGTAAAAGGTTTATTACAAATATAATGTTTTTGGCTTTATCAGTGACTAAAAGTGTCATTTGACAATGCTTGATTACAAAGGTATTGCCTACAATCAAGGTGGAGGTTTTTTTTGAGAAGGTGGAGGTTCCACCGTGGCCGAATCTTGTTAACGCCGTTCCTTATCAGATTTTTTAACTATGGTGGCATTTCGCATTTAACGCTTTTCAGCTCTTTTTCTTGGACGTATAATAATCCAAAAACTTGAAGGCTCTGGACTGTTTGGCTATCAGAAAAATTGAGTTTTCTTGGTCTTGGCCCAATTTAATTTTCAACATGTTGTTGAGACAAACCAGTTCAAGAAGTAGTTAACTGGGGTAGAAAAAAAAATGTATCATATCAAATTAAGTAATTAAACAGAGTTCTACAATCTCAGATAGATAGAGTAGTTGGGTGGAGGAGAGGTAAAGGAATTTTAAAAAGAAAAAGATACAAATATTGTGATCATCATTTCTTGATCAAGAATTCGAATAGAGTGGTTTGGTTGTATGGCTTCTCTTTGGTAATAACTAGTGAAGGAAAAGTAGTATGAGTATCAGGATAAGATTGAGGCGACAAAACTAGACCCGCATTTTTCTGGTACAAAACTCCTCCTTTACCCCTCACATTTCTGAGCTCATCACCTGTCCCAAACTGCAACAATGCCTCATCCGTCCACACCTTCATCACTCTCCCCGACTTCTTGTCGCGTAAAACGGCACCCAATTTGACGTTCCTCTCAAGCACGTACTCCACCTGGTATCCGCTTTTCAGTTTGTGAAACCTGCTCTGTATGGGGTGGAAGCGCTGGAAATCATAAGGGGTGTTTTCAACACGCAGGATCCTATTGTTATTCAGTTGTCTGTAGTTGGATGCAAGAACTCGGAGATGATCATGGAGTATGTTTCCGGGACTGTTGTGGCCTCCTAAATTCCAGTAGGACTTCTGTGCAAGATTAACTGATGTTGCCTCCTCGTCTTTCGTCTCCGCGTATAGGGTTAGCTGCAGTTTGTTTTTACGGCGGAGGAGGTAAGTCGCGGTGATAATCAGCTTACCTGGAAAACAGATGAGCAGAATCAGAAACAAGGAATCATTGATCGTTGCAAAGGAAGGTTGATTTGAGTGTATTCTAGAACCTTCTTCTTCTTCCCCTTCATCATCATCATCGTGGCTGTCGTATTGGAATGTAATGAAAGGGATTTTCCCAGATTTGTCGTGCTTTAATACCTTCCAAATCACATTACTAAGGCCTATTCTCCCACCTGTATTAATTTAAGAGAAAGGAATTTGAATGTATAAATTAGCATTACATCCTTAAAAAAGTTGAAACAAATCCAAATACTACACCATTTTCATCTTGGTCTTCACTCTTGTCTAATCTGTTTGCAACCCTTCCAACAATTGCACCAAACGAGTATTTATCCTCCTATATTTGCATTTCATTTTCATTTACATTATTATGTAATAAAACTGAACAGTATTAATCAAGATCAATATGTCCAAACCTGGTAAGCCTCAACTGTATCATATCCAAGAACGATATCTGCTACATTTCCTATAGAAATAAATCGTAGTAATTCATCTACTATTTAAACACTATCAATATAGGCCAAATGGTGGACGACATTAAAATTAATAGGTTAGGTACCAAATTTATCAGGGACGTTGAGTGACACAATTCTGGCGCCAAAGTTGGTGAAATTTACTACTAAATTCCCTTTCTTTAGCTCGTAGAATCTAACGTGTTCTTTATCGCGATCCTCTGAGTTATGTGCTCGTACGGTGAGTGTTGCTACAGATACAGCAAAAAGGGTAAACAACAGCTTAGTATTCGACATCATTTTAGTGTCCGATGAAGAAATTTATGGTTGGGTGAGACATTCTTGTGTGCTGTATTTATATATGGTATTTGATTCTAAAACCATCAAGATAAATTAATGTATGTTTGAAACCGACTTATAAATGGGGTAATTTAGTGAAGTATTCAAGAAGGTGGATGGTGGTTTCTACTTTCATTTGCATTATTATATGTTAATTAAATAGTTTCTTCCATTTAATTAATATTGAAGGAACTCTTAATTTTTGTAAAACTGTCAATTAATTTGAACCTTTCATTGTAATGTACTTAAATCGCATCATATTTCTTTAACTTATTTTTGTTATAATTGGAATCCTTTTATTATACAGGCTGGGAATGATTTAAACCCGAAACCTCGTCTCTATTATTTGGACGCAGCAGGGAACACGAGATACTGGTTCCGACCACATCCTCTAGGATCATTGTTGGAGGGACAAGATACAACTTTCTGTCCATTCAAATCCAAACAGATATGAACTTCTTTGATGAGTGTACGTTTTCTGAGATTGAGGCATGATATGTAAAAGTGTTGGCCTTGTGTTTCCTGTGCAATAGCTACCTCAACCTTCGATCTTCTGTAAGAAGAATAATTGGGCTTGATCTTGTTAGCTGTTAGAGAATTCAGCAGATTGAATCTGCTTTTTAAGGCAATAATCAGTTGCAAGTATTGCACGACATTCATTCTAGGCATCACACAACTTCCATGCTTGTTCCATTCGTGTTGCCAGAACTGCTTGTTTGTAAAGTCTGAACGAAGAGTTGGCCAAGCAGTCGCCAGCTGTTTCTCGTACTTGTTTAGCTATTCAGATTGATTTGTTATCGAATGCAAAGATACATGACGTGTATAAGTATTAATGACAATAGAGCATAAGATGAAATACAAATTAAAGGGGAATTTTAGATACACGTGACAATGATCTGGCGGCTGAAACAGGAGATGGAATACAATATTGGTATGAAGAACTGGAAAGAAAAAGGAAAAAAAAAGAAAAAGATTTTTGTAAATATTAATAAAAGAGAAATGAACTTACAGCCCAAGTTATGGTTCCTGGTTTGGTACAAGTTTTCAAGGTTTTGCCAACTTTATCAGCTGGCCAAAGGCCATGCACCTGAAAATTCTGAGGAACTGGGGTTTTACATGCCACATTTTTGTTCAGACAAAATGTGTTGGGCCATGTGAACACTAGTTGAAGGTGATTATATGAAGCATTTTGAGGTATTTTTGTTGCAGAGGAGGAGAAAAAGAGAAGGAAAATGAGAAGAAATGAAGGGTTAATTAGAGATCTTTTCATTTTTTTATTTATTTTTGGATTGAACTTATTTGGCGAATTTCGTGTTTCTTTGTAAGCATATATATGTATTGCACAATCGTAAGAGGATTTTCAGGATTATTACATTAATGATGGTGATACAGAGAGATAAATGTGGATTTTTTTAATGTACACGTGACATGAAGGCTACTAACAACTTCCACAATGTAGCAATGTGAGATTAATTATCAATTATCTGGAGATCGTGTTAAATGCAATTGGGCTGTTCTGCTTTAATTATCTGGAGCTCTAGTGAAATTAATTATCAATTATCTCGTATTTCGATCCACTGTTGTTGTCGTTTTATACACACGATTTGTGTTAATGATACTAGACAAGACATGACACTATATTTATATACACGAATGATGCACGCTAACGAGTTCTCATATATTGAAATACTAAAAAAAAAATCTTATATATCGAGTGACTCATTAATAAATCGAGTATTTTACGAGTTCGAAATCGACTTATTTATCACAATGCCCTATCAAGCTCTCGATTCGAATAAAACTTTTGTAACGTCGAGAGACAGAATCCATTTTATTTGAAGCCAAAAGGTTAATTTCCAACATAAAAAAGTTGTCCCAAAATGAGTATCCCCTGCAATACTAGCTTATTGAATCATGGTATATATTTTGCAGAGAAGGAAACATCATTTCTTGGTGGAAAACTGAAACAACATAAAATGTTGATAAAGCTGGCCTGGATAAACAATGACTGAAGGAAAATTAGGGTGATTAACAGAATCTGGAAACCCCTGAGTCTCCAAACACAAAGCCGCATGAGATTGATACACACTCCCCCCTTTTCCCTTCACATTCTTGAGATGATTGGCAGTATACAACTGCACACCAGCTGAATTTGCGGACAGCTTCATCGTCCTCCCCGAATTCTTGTCGTAAACGACGGCTATGGGCTTCATCTTGAGGCCCTTGTGATCATCCACCACATAGTTGATGTCATAACCAGTTGAACCATTTGGAAGCTCCTTAATGGGGCCTTTTATCACGCGGGGTTGGACAAAATCGAAAGGCGTGTTTTTCACAGACGCGATTTTACCCGTTGGGATGAGGTATTGGTCTACTGGTGTGATGTGTGAGGCGAAAATCTGTAGCTTTTCAGACAGTATGTCGCCGCTGTTGTGGCCTCCGAGGTTCCAGTAAGTGTGTTGAGCGAGGTTGATTGGAGTAGCCTTGTTTAGAGCTTTTGCCTTCATTGTTACGCTTAGTTTGTACGGTTCCAGAAGAGCATATTTTACGGAGATTACAACAGTTCCTGGAAAACCTGTTCAACAAGCATGATTAAAAAAAAAAAAAAAAACTCTCAAATTAATCCTAAACTTTGAATATATCTAATTTGAAAAGTTTAAAATTTATGTGAAACAATCCTAACATGAAACTATGATTATTTTTTAATAGAAATTTTATCATTTTTTTTTCAAGACTTGCTCATCTCAAAGATACTTAATTTTGAGATTGAATTTTTTTTTAATATCAGATCTCAAAATTTCAAAAGTGAACGAATAGGTTTTGTTAATTTTTACAATCTAGTGAAAAATTGTATTCTCTCCGGTTTAAAGTATATGTAATTTTGAATCAATGTGTATGTATTACAAACTTCTTATCATACTCTTAATTAATTATTATAAAATTTTACATAAAATTTATTACCATCTAAATATTTTCGGTGACTCTCAATAATAAATTAGAAATAAACTAATAAATTAACATTGTCGGAAAAGTATAAGAGGAGGAGGATAAAATTGCAATTTTCCCCATAGTAATGGCAATTGGTACCTTCTTCACCATCAAAACTGCGATATGTTAAAGTAATGTAGGGAGATGGACCGTATTTCTCGTGCTTCTTCACTTTCCAAGCCACGTGGCTGAATCCTATCTTACCACCTGTATACAAATTAGTTAGCTACAAATTTGACTTAAACCAATTAAAAATAAATAGTATTAGCTTAGAATAATTACCATGAAGAGTGTTATTCCCATCGTTGGCATAGAGTTTATAGACTTTTCCGTTTAACTCAAATTTGGCGCCTGCAATGCGGTTAGCTACCCTTCCAACGATGGCTCCGAAGCTCGATGTATCATTCTGTAAAATATACGTACTTTTATTTAAATAATTTATTTATTTAAACACAAGACTATAAAATACCTCCATTTGCTCTGCCCAATGTTACATCACATAACCCATACGTAATTATTTAATGACATGATAATACGCTTTGATCAGATTTATTTAGTTAAAAATAAATTGGTAGTGACCCAAAAATTTATTTGGTCATCCACGAAAAGAAATTTTTTGAAGAAAAGAAATTAGGATTGAAGGTTTGGTTTCGAACTTACCCCGATTAATTTAAAACTTTGCTATCTATGTTTTACTCTAATTTGGAACTTAAAAGTTTAGTTTTCATATCTCATATTCAATCTATATCTAAATACGTATAAATTTATTATTATTTTTTCCAATAAAACTCATTTTATACACTTTTTTAAATATATATAAATCTATTATTATTATTTTCAATTACATAAATCACCATTTTCCTTTTGGCCACCCATCCGTTTTCCTATTTATTTTCACTCAATAACAAACAAATATTTTTATTATTTACGGAAATTTCAAATTCAAAGATTTCAAAATTATAATATTCTCACGCATAAATCCAAGAAGTTTGTGGTTGCTTCAATTTTTTGACTTGATTTGATCATATATATATTGTAGTCTGTGTTATTTCGTAATTTCTTGTATAATCTTTGACCATAATAAAATTTCTCCCCTTTGTCGATGATTTATTTACCGAATATTTACGCGTTGATGTTGTTTCAGTCTTTAATCATCATGTTGAACAAATGATTTCACTCTTTAATCATTATGTTGAACAAAAGATACTATGGTGAATAAAGATCAACAAGAGGAAGTACTAAAAAAGTATAAAAATATTATTACATCAAGTATGTGATGGCAGTTCAAATATATATATATATATATATATATATATATATATATATATGTGTGTGTGTGTGTGTGATTTTTTGTTTAAAAACTATGTGAGACCGGTTGACGTCATGTATATGGTATGATTTGTGAATATAATTTTATCTGAATTTTTAAATAAATGAGACTTAAACTAAAATAAAATACCATCTCACACAAGACAATATTTTAATTTTATTATGTACACTAATTTTGTTTATCAGTATTAATTATTTCACTTTAAAAATATTGTTATATTATTATAATATAAAATGATAATAGCAAATCTAGTGTATATAAGATGAACCAGTAGTTCTTTCATTAACAAATTTCATACAATAAAATTTATATTTAATTAATTCTTCATACTTACTAAATATGTCTTATTAAATATAGTTCATTAAAACTGACCATAAAAACAGTGTTATTTCATCCTAAATTTTACAAATGTCAACACTTACTGAGTAAATATATCATCGATCACGATTCACGAGATTCATAACATAGTTATAAAATGGTAATAAGAAATCATTTTAGAAAATAAAATATGCAGAGCAACTCTGTATACCTCATGTTATCTTATCATCATCAGAATTAGTCCACATTTGTCCAGAAGTCGTTTTCTATTTTGAAAAGTTTAGTCGTGCAGTACGACAAAAGGCAGCAGCAAGTGGGGACTAGATTAAAAGAGCATATAATATAATATATGAATAACATCAAATTGTTCATTATCCTTTAATATCAAACAATCAAGATTCAAGAAATGAGACCAGAACGTAAGCATTCAAACAAAATCTGAACAATGAAACAGAAAAGAGTAAAACATACCTCGTATTCCTTGATTGTATCGTAACCAAGAACAACATCGCCTATCTTTCCTGGAAAAAACAAACAGTTTCTAAAAACTCTTAAAAGGAAATGTAAATAGTTTCAGAAAATGGATCAATGATAGAAAAAGTGACCATTTTTGTCGGGAAGAAGAACGGATATGATTCTTGCACCATAGTTTGTGACTTTGACAGAGAAATCGCCTTTCTTGATCTCGTATATTCCAAGCTCTGTTTTTGAACAATTTGCAGAAACTGCAAACACCAAAATAATCAAACAGAATAACACAGAAGCCTTGGACATGTTGAAGCTTTTCAAGCATTCAACAATCTGGACTGAAAGCTTCTTTATAATGGATGTGTGAATATAAGTTGTCCTTGCTTCCCTGGAAGAGAAAACCCAAAATAGAAATAAATAAAGAATTCCAAAGTTATCCTTCGGATGGGCCCACCAAAAAGATCGAGTTAAAAGTCTTATGCATCATCTCTATTTGTTCAAACACTGGTATTATTTGTTTTTAGTAGAAAGTTGCAGAACTGAACACTTACAATTATTTGATTATTATAAAATTAATTAATATTATTTAAAAATAAATTTAAATTTATTTAAAAATTTATTATTGTACAAATTAAGAGTAGAGAAGATTAACATGTTGATAAAATATTCACGGGTGAAATAATTTCATATTTTATGAAACTATTTTAGTTTTAATGGAATATGTTTAATGGATTATAAAAAATACTAAGTTAAATGTAAATTTCATTCCTGAAAAACCTTATCTAAAATATTACGAGAACAAAAAAAATTCAAATTTCATATCTAAACATCGACGAAATTAAAAATAAAAAGGAAAATGGTGAGTTGTAATTAAGACAAACAGGCGACTAATTAATTTTGTGTGTTGTTTTCTGTTTCCTTGTGAGACGTTTCTTTAATCAATAGCCGGTAGATTTGACTTTTGACTATTATGTTATGATTAAGATGACTAGAGGACCACATCTACAGCTTTCGAAACGGGTCAGCGGGGGCCCGCCTCTTGGCGGAGGGGTCTGGCGGACTGCGAAACACAAAATCCAACCCACTTATTGGCGGGCCGCGGGTTTAGGCGAGCCAGACCATCTTAATTTTTTTATATTTTTATATTTTTTAATATTTTAAAAATATTAATTTAAAGCTCAAATACATTGAATTTATCACAATCGAATATATATTGGTGCTTATCACTTTAAATAAATAAAAAATAAAATATATCTCACAATTAAAGTTCATCATTCATTTATTTAAAAAATAACTTCTTTATAAATTGAAGTTTATAATTCATTAACCATTATAACTAAAAAATATAGTTTCCTATAAATTAAATTCATCATCTATAAATATAAATTTTACAAAATATCCTTAAAAATAATGTTGTAATTGTTAATATTATATATAAAAATATTAAAAAGTAAATAAAATTAGGCGGGCCGACCCGCCAAAGCCCGTGGTCCAAACGGGCCAACCCGTCTAGGCCCGCTTCCAAGCGGGCTAAAAAAATTAACCCAACCCCCATTTTGAGCATGGCGAGGCGAGCTGACCCAACGGGCCTGACCCATTTTGACTGAGCATGGCGAGGCGAGCTGACCCAACGGGCCTGACCCATTTTGACTGCTCTAACCACATGTCACATTTAGTTAACTTGCAAGCAATACTCCTGTTCAACTAATCCTGACAATATCAACTCATTTATATAAAATAAAAAAAAAATTAAAATTCATCCACATAATATCAAATTACTTTACATAAAATATCATTACTTTTAAATTTACATATGCACATAATTCAATAAATTTTTTATTTTTTATATAAAGATTTATAAATTATCCCTAAAAACTTCAATTATTAATTTTTTTTCTTAAAAAAAATCTCTTATTAGGAATTTTATTAAGAATTATATGGAATGTAGGGAGTACATTTTAAAAAAATTGTTATGTTTTAAAATTTATGTTTTCTCATCGGAGGCCATTAATTTATTAAAAAGAAAAATAATACAGTTTAGTGAATAAAGTTTGGATCTATCGCACAAATTATCTTACAAATAACAATTCACAATTCTATACAATGAGATTGTCAAATATTAACGCATCATACTAAAAGAAATATGTAAGCTCAATGATTCAATTTTATAAACAAAAACTTATGAGCTTAATTTTGACGTAAAATATATAAGTATATAGAAATTCAATATTTATAAGTGCGTGCTTGCTTTTTTTGTGCAGGTTTAAAATGGGGAATATGTATAGTGGGCTTTCTAAATGCATTATGAATTTATGATACATCTCATTTGCACTTCGGGCATGGCCGCATGGGACCCATCCATCGATCCTGATTTTTTGGTTTGGTATCGTATGAGGTGAGTGTATGATGTATACACTCATTTTTAAAATAATACTACCTCTGTTTCGGAGTTATCTTCACACTTTTTTTTTTGGGACGTCTCACAATTAACTTCACACCCTTAAAATGGAAGCCCTCACAATATCATTTAAATTAAAAAAAAACGTCACTCTTACTTTATTCTACTTTATACTATTTCCTACACTTTATCTCATATAACCACCCAATATACTCTTACACTTTATTCTCTCTCCTACATTAATTTAAATTTTCTTAAACAACGTGTCACTTCACATATGAGCCTAACTCCGGGACGGAAGGAGTAATATTCTAAAAACTAAAAATAAATAATAATAATAAATTAATTTAAAAGTATAATGATAGAATTCGAGTGCATTCATATACTCACCTCACAAGAGACCAACTTCAAACTTCAACCTTTTTGGTGAATCACAAATTTTCCATTCGTTGTTAAGAAATAGCAGATACTTCGCTTTTAATGCTTAGTGATGTTATGACATTCGTGTTCCTTTTTTCCTTGCATTTTCCAATTTCATTACTTCCCATACCCACAAAGATAAATATGTTTTTTTTTAAATTTTCTTTTGTCCAAAAAAATAGATCAAATTACTATATTTAATATTTTTTTTTTATTTTCATCTTTAATTCTATTTAATATATATTTTTATTCAAAAAATTAAATTTTTTCTAAAAATTCTTGCTATCTACTCCATGGACATAAATGAACTTTACGACATAAGTGTACTACTGCGTGCGTTTTGATTTACTGTTTTTAGCGATTTACAAAAGAAATAAGAAATCAAAAGTTTAGATATTTTTACCCTCAATTAATTAAAAAATAAATAATTTATAGTATATGAAAGATAAAAATAATTGATGAATTAAAAGTGTGAAATGAAAAAAAAAAATTAATCGATATTTTAGGTGGCTAATGGGGAAGAAACGAGGGAAAAGTATTTTTTTTCTTAAAAAAAAGGGTAATTACCAACAAAAAGTTAAAAAGACATTGCAAAATGAAGAGTAATGAAAAGGGTGCGGCCCACTTCTGTGCCATAAATGTGAATGTCGTCGTAATCAAGCCGACAATCCCTATCCAATTGAGCTTACTTGTCGTTGTTGGGTCAAATGGGGTCCAAAAACTTGTATTCTGGGCCTTAAATACAGTCGTACTCAAGCCCAATCTAATAAGGTTTATCGTTGCTGGATCAAATTAGGCGCAAATGCGAATCTTATCAGAATTTTGGGTCCAAATATTTGTGTTGGGCCCTTAAATATTGTCGCAATCCAGCCCAATCCAATTAAGGTTATTGCCGCTGGATCAAACGAGGCTCACATTTGATTTTATCGGACTTTTGGGCCCAAATACTTGGCTATTGGACCCTACATTAAATTTACACAATCCTGCAAAACGTGGGGCAAATTGGACAAATTAGTCGAATTATATTTTTAATGAATGAATGCCTATACGTGTGAAGAAATAAAATAAATATTTATTTCGCACGAAATTTGTGGTAAATGATTATCTGATAATGAGATGAAAACATAAAGATGGAGATAGGGGTATTTGTAATTTTCAAGACATGTTGAACTTAAATAAATGCAGGGAGGAGGAGTATTTTCAATTGTGACACACAGTAATCTCAACTAGAACTATGGCCCCCGTTGACTTAATTGTTGTATAAATCTGATATATTTCATTCATCAAATTTAATTCATGCTTCCATGGAGAAATTTCAAAACCATGTTCTCCTCTTCCTTTCAATCTTTTGCCTGCTTAATATTTTAATTCAAGGGCATGAAAGTGAACGGCGACCGTTACAACCGCAGATACGCCGCCAGAGAAACCAAAATCGACGGCTTCAAAGCTGCAACGTAAGTGGAAATTCAACGCCGACGGCGACACCAGCAATTTCCGACGGATGTGCGTACGTAGTCCATGGATACCGTTTAATTCCGTTCTTCACTGCAGGGACCTCCCTCTTCGCTTTCTGCATCAACTGCATTGGAATTCAGACCCTCAATTTAAATTAAAGGAACTTTGTTCATGAAATTCATTATACATGTTAAATAAATCTTCCATACAAATTCATAAACATGTTCAAATTTCAATTAGAGCATGAAATTATATCCAGTGGAAGAGATTGCAGGTGAAGTATATATGCACACTCCATACATGAACATCTAGCTACATAAAAGTAACTTAAAGTTTATGATCTAGCAGCATTAATCAATTAAGTGCTTCATCAATTTAATAAGCAGTAACATTCATTAAATTCAATTGCTTTTAGAACAAGAACTATTTTAATTAGTTAACTTATAACTGCTTGGATTTTGAATTTAAAAAGTTGTATTTCTTGAATACCTATTCTCCTCTGTATCCTTTTATTATACAGTATTCATTAACGGTAGATTATATTATAAAGAGTAGACTTTTATGAGATACATACCATAAATAGCAAATTAATGCCTTCATGTGTTCTAGTTCCAGACTTCCAATTCCAATGACTTGTTGCTTAAGGTGGGAAGACCCACATATTGATTACTGTGTATCGAGATCCATTCTTAGCGGGACATCAATGATATAATAAAACATGTTGATCATGTTGTTAGGGAATTATGAATTCATACTTTTAAATAAGACGAATTTTTCTTTTAAGGTATCAGAGTCTTTAACTCGTGTCAAGATCTTGGATTCGATTACCACATCACATAAAGTAATTATATCCATATTAAATTGCTCATCTTACGAGTGAGAAAGGAAATGTTAAGGGATTAAAAAAAAATGAATTAATTCTTTCATGGGTGTGGAATAGGATGTAAATTAAATAATGATTAGTACATAGATGTAAGGAAGACTTGAGATATATATATATATAGCTGAACCTGAATAGCTACATATATAGTTTCTCCTCCAAATGGATAACCTCCATAGCTATCATAAAACTCTTCTTCTTTACATATTCATTTCATGTTTATTCATAGCTGCAGCATCTATTCCACATGTAAGTTCCTTCATTAATTCTTAATTTCTTTGATTAACATTAATTAAATGATTGATTTCATTCAGAGCATCAAGAGGAGATTCCCAGGGGAATGGGTAAACCATGGAGGGAACATCTACAACCGTAGGTACGCCGAAGGAGAAACCAAGATTAGCCCTTCAACGGCGTCTCAGCTAAGTCTCAGGTGGGAGTTCAACGCCGGCAAAGACATCAGTGCAACGCCCGCAATATCCGGCGGGATCGTCTACTTCCCCAGCTGGAATGGATACATTTACGCCGTTAAAGCAGCCGACGGATCCCTTATTTGGAAACAGAACCTGCAACAGCTCACCGGCCTTAATCTGACGGTTACCGTCACAAATGTAACGGCAATGGTCTCTGTAGCTACACCCACTGTAGCTGATGATAAGCTCCTCGTCACCATTTATGGACCAGCATATGTTGTTGCTATGGAACTGGGGACGGGTCAACTTCTTTGGACAAGCCAATTAGATACCCATCCTGCTGCTGCTATTACCATGTCCGGGACTTATTACAAAAGGTTCGCCTTTTTAACTTTTTTTTCATTTTTTTTATCACTTTAATAATAATTTAAGTATATTTTTAAATAATATAAATGTATTTATGTATATATGTAAATGAATTGCTTCAACATATTCAAATGGATATCACGGTATATACATAACTTAAAAAAATTAAAGTCAGCTCAGTTTGGATAGAAGAATATATTTGCATACACGTAATACGAATCAGATCCAGATAAGCAAGCAACTAAACTTCAATACTAGAATATTTAAAATTAAAGTCAACGGTAGAAATTCATAAAACAGTAATTAAAACTTGAATCTTTAAGCAATTAAGTCCTCCTTGCTATAGAGAGAGAGAGAGAGAGGAGGATTAAAAAACATGGATTTGTGATTTGTGCAGAGGGTATTACGTGGGAACATCTTCATTCCAAAGAAGCTTCCTCCCTCAAAACTGCTGCACTTTTCGTGGAAGCTTCGCGAAGCTAGATACAGATACAGGGGCCATAATATGGCAAACTTACATGCTTCCCGAAAACGGCGGCGTACAGGGCGGATATGGCGGAGCAGCGGTATGGGGAAGCAGCCCCTCAATCGATACATACAGAAACTATGTGTACATCGCTACCGGCATTATAAACTCAGTTCCTCAACCCATTCAAGATTGTCAAAATATACAGAACAATCAGAGCTTTCCGTCGCATCCGGACAATTGTACCGACCCCAACGACCATTCCAGCTCCATATTAGCCCTGGATATGGACTCTGGTGACCTCAAATGGTACCAGAAACTTGGAGGGTACAATGTCTGGTTTCTTGCCTGTAATAATTCGAGCTGCCCGTCTATCCCGACCCCCTTCTCTGAGTTCGGTGAGGCGCCGATGATGTTGACTGTTTATGTCAATGGATTCAGACAGGACGTTGTTACGGCTGTTCAGAAAAGTGGATTTGCGTGGACATTGGATCGAGATAATGGAGACATTGTCTGGTTTACAGTAAGCACCTTTTTTCGTTTTTCATTATGTCCTAATCAATGAAATTTCCGTTGAACATCTCATTGTATGATGTAGGAAGCAGGGCCAGGAAGTTTCAGTGGAGGAGGTTTATGGGGAGCAGCAACGGACGAAAGAAGAGTGTACACTAACATAGGCAACGCTAACAACCTCAACTTCACTCTCTTGCCCTCAAATAACATCACAACCGGTGGTGGTTGGGTGGCGATGGATGCTCCGAGTGGCCGGATACTATGGTCGACTGCGGTCCCAAACGAGGCCATATCAAATCCGGTGACGGTAGCGAATGGGGTGGTGTTTGCTGGTTCAACGTATCGAACAGGCCCTGTATACGCCATTGATGCTGAAAATGGAGAAATACTTTGGTCATATGAAACTGGAGCCACTGTTTATGGAGGGTTGTCTGTCAGCAAAGGGTGTGTGTATGTTGGAAGTGGTTATGGTGTAGGCTTGGGAGCTACCAATCCTTCTTTCACTTCAGGAACTTCCCTTTTCTCCTTCTGCATCCAATAAAAATTTGTGATATCAATGCTTAGGTTAGAGTGTGTAATAATTAATGAGCCCACTTAAAAATAAAGCTTTACTGATGCTCGACTATATGCATGGTTCGGATTTTATACCACGCGATGGCGTAATATCTACTTTTACGATCGAAGAATAGTCATTCTGGTCACGTTTTCGCTCATTCTGGAATTTTATCGAACACATTGCTTGTATTTAAAAAGGAATGGAGAGGTAGGACTATAAATAGAATCACTTCACAACATAAAATGAGGGCATAAATGACTAAATGAGTTTTTCAATATGCTCGAACGAGTAGGTCTTGCATGAATTCATTTTAGGGTGAGACAAAATATAATTTAAAATTGGTGTTAATTTTATATTACTTTATGGATCGTTTTTTTTTTTTTTTTAAGAATGTTTAACACAAATTTTTGCCTAAAAATAAAATACAATTGTTGGGATAAGATGACGCCCAATTATTGGACTCTATCAACCCCAATGGATTAGTGTCGGGTCGGGCCTTACCGAGCCCATCGACATTTCAAAACATTCTGGTGGTGTAGATGTATTATAGAGTTGGATGAGTATTTGGATGGAGTTTTGGATGAGATCAATCTAAAATATAATGGGATGGGCCATCCATATCCGAATGGCCCCTCACATATATTATATTATATTTATTTGCCCCTCTCTCTCTCATCATCAATCATTACCCCACCAACTAACAATAATATAATATTATATCATCTTCTATCACAATCATTCAATCATTATCTCAACCTACTAACAGTAATAAAATAAAATAATATCAACTTTGATTTGACATAAAGCTCCATCCTCCCCTACTTCTCCATCTCTAACCAAACACAAATTTACTATTCACTGGATTACCCTCATCCTCATTTTCCATCTCCATCCTCCATCTCATCCACCACCATCTCTAACCAAACATGCCCTAAGAGATAGTGATAATAATTACTTTTTAAAATGTAAAAGTTATGAGGAAACCGTTATTAAAAAAAAAACAGATTATGGCCTCTGTTTAGGGGAAAATCTCAAATTTTAGATTCTATTCTAGTCCCCATTTGTCCGAGTTTCATGAGAAAAAAAGAAAAAAGAAAAAAAAAACTTCCTTTCCACTTAATTTAGGGAGAAAACACACAAGAGACATCAACAGTTAGCTTACAATGTTTAAGAAAAACAAATAAATAAAATATAAAGCACATAGGTAAATTTCAAATTAGTCAAACAGACTCTTCATCTCGACTATACATCCCCTCAAATGCAAAGGAAACACAAGCAAATACCACATTAAAATCAAACAACTAAGATTCACCAAGTTCACATTCATCGTTTACGTAGTACTCTACACAAGAACCGAATCAAACTCTGCTGCTATATTGTCATGCAATGTCGCCAAGACATCCTAGACGAGCAAGAACCGAATCCAAGTCCGCTGCTATATTGTCATGCAATGTCACCAGCACGCTCTCATCTCCTCCACCCAGGCTGAACCACCTTGTCTGAAATGTGGTGTATCCATATTTATAAACACAAACAGAAAAAAGAATGCGAGCATATATAGGAATGTTTGCATTAGACCTTTTCAAGTATAATTCTAACCTAAAAAGTGCATCTCCATGAAAATAGAATCACTTATCATCACTAGTAAGTTAGATCTCATATATTTTCACTAATATAATCGTATTATCATCACTAGTAAGTTAGATCTCATATATTTCCACTAATATAATCCTATATCGCGTTCTGAAGATCATTGACAACCAAAGATGGGACACAATGCCCAGAAATTAAGAGCAGAGGATCATTAATACGCAAATATGTCACCATTGGAAAAGATTCAATAAATGAGCATTAAATATATGTGTAATATGATATTTTTATCCTTTTGCTTACCTACATGGAGTAAATTTGCTTAGTTAATGCATACTATCACAAAAAACAAGTAGAAAGACAATTGGAATATGATATTTAATTCTTCTAGATTAGTGCAAAATGTCAATTATTTTGGCTCAAAAATACTTCTCTAGAAAGACAATTAAAACGAGTCAAAGGGAGTATTATGCTTACCATCTCTAGAGGACGTCAATGATTTGTTAATTTTGCTGCCTCCCTTGACATTGGCTTGCGCTGGCTTCTGTACCCTGGGTGACAGCGAGCTTAGTTTGCCGTTGGCAGAGGCCGGTAGAGAATGACGACGAGCATTACCATAATCGGGCACGGCCACAGCAACATCTTCACCAAATTTCAAAGCTCCTTGAGCCCTAAGCTTTGCCTTAGCAGATTCGGTGGCTGCCATATAGCTAGGCACACTCGGGGAATTCTGGGAGATATTTTCAGGATACTCTTGCTTAGCAGGAAGGGATCTCCTCTTCCGGATTTTCTGATTCTCCTTTCGACTCTGTTCTTCCTTAGAGCCCAACTCGTCATCCAAAGATACATCATTCTCCATCTTCGCATCATTTTCCAAGGAATTCATCTCAATGGCTGGATGACTATTGTGTTGCATATCAACCGTCTGCTCATCCTTTGCTGTATCTAGAGGAGCCTCGATTGTATCGAGTTTATCAACTACAGCATCTGGGCTCCCTTGGTTTCCAGAAGAAGTTTCTAATTCTTGCTTGGAAACATCAGGAGATGCAGAACTTATAACTAACTCCACACTCTGAAGTGGCTGTGGTTTCTCGGTTTCTGGCTCTTGTTTCTCTGCAGATGCAGAAACCTTTCTCAAGCTACGTTTAACCCTCTCAAGTTCACTCACAGACTGCTCTTGCACCACCTCTGTTTGTGGTTGGGTACTCGTAACTTTCCTTGAGTTGCGTTTGGGCTTATCTTCAGACAAGGCTGAATTACCAGTTTCTCCATGTCCTGAAGTTGAAACCTTTCGAATAGTCCTTTTTGATTTTCCAGCTTCAGAATCACCAATCAGTGTGCCACCCTGCTTCCTCTGAGGCTTTGCCTTCATAACTTTTTTGGTACGTGGAGGTGGTTCCCAAAAGTGAGATGCAGACCAAAGTTCAAGCCAGTTCAAAGCTGAATTCGGTTCGCTCTGATCGTATTGAAGACTCAGGTGCATAGCATTTGGCAATGTGATAACAAGCTAAAGAAGCAAGAGGATACATATATAAGATTCTTGTTCAAAGGATTAAAATCTAGAGTCAAAAGGGAATGAGAATTTAATGGTTCCCTGGTTTAATCAGGTAATATTATAAGAGCAGGACATTTGAAAGATGTGAAAATAAAATCCAACCTTGTGGATAAAGGGATGTGCAGCTAGAATTTCTGAACCCAAAAATGAGCTCGAGTGTGTTCCAACAGCTACCTATATAATTTAATATAAGAAAAGGCACAGGAATCGAAGCATATTAGGGAACAAGATATATAAAAAAACAAAAAGAAATCATGGAAATAATTTCAATATACAAGATATTTCAAGTAATTGCTTGAAAGCACTAAGGGCAAAGTATCTTTTTCGATAAAAATATAGTGATGAGGTTTACAAGACCATGAACTTACAATAATTAGACAAATAGGGAAAGAGTAAAATAAACAGAAGTCTCCACATCATATCATTGTATAATGAGCTAAAAAAGGAGAAAGTGTATAGGCAACACTGATCTTACGGAGAAGAAAATAACTGAACTACAGATACACGTTTACAGACAGCAAGAAGTTACATCTCATGTTGATTTTCAAGTCCCAAAAATACTTAACAGAAGAAGGATAGTAGATCGTAAAAATCAAATTTACCTGATGTTCTCTTATGTTGAATTTTTTAATCAAATCAGGCATAGCATCTGAGAGTCTGACCCTTCTCCCACGAGCAAGAGCCTGAAGCTTAACAATTGCATGCATGCAACGCAAAGTGGCAACAGCCTGTCTCCTAACCAGATGTCCACGAATAAGAGCTTGTAGCCTTATGATACCCTTGAGAGCCCGAAAAGCACGACGAGCCTGTCCACATTGAAAATACCATAACTCTACAGGAATATGGGCAGTTTTTAATCAGAAAAAACACTGTCTACACACACGCACACGCATATATGAAACCTATATACTGGAAAACATTGTGATGTTTTACAAATTCAGTTAGATTTATAACCATGAGAATACATCATTAGACCAGCAGGTTTAAGGTATTACTAAGAAACACACAAAAAATGAAGTTATCATGATTGTGACATGCTTGAAGAGATCATCTTAGAATCCTGTGATAATGGAAACAAAATATTTTCTCAGCACTCATACAGGATAATTTTACTCAATGAAGTTGTCAACGGAAATACGCTATCGGGATAAACAAGATCCAGTTGTTTGTGAATAACAATACTTATCAAATTCAAGCGAATGTTACCAAGTAGCCCCTAAAGGCAGCTTGAGTTTTTGTTGCAGCTTGATCTTGCTTTCTCATCTCATCATCACTCACTGGAACCAACTCATCATTACTCTGAGAATCTACACCTTGATCCACATGAGCTACAGCAATAGCATCACATTGAGATCCAGATATTCCATTCTCAAGTTCCATGCTCTCAGTACCTCTCTCAGTCAACTGAAAGGGATCTGATATGACAGAGGAATCTCTAGCCAGATCCTCGATTGGTGTCTTCGCACCATTCTTTTTATCAGTTGTAACATTCTTCATACACAATTGCAATTGTAATTAGTAACAGAAATTACTATAATATAAATCAAATCTTTGTGGCTCAACCTACAAAATTCTTACTTTGGAATAATTAGACTTGGAATGCTTCTTTCCAAAGAGTACAGTCTTGATCCATTTTCCTGCAGATTTCCCCATTGCAGTCTACTAATAGAGACAATGGTAACTCGATTCAATCCCTGCAGGTTTCCAAAAGGTGGGAGTAACATTAAGCCACAATATAATTGTAATGAATAAAATAGATATGCAAATGCCTAATTCTATCGCCCATCAGAAAAGTAATGTCCTAAAACAATGGCCCTCTTAAAAATGAAATGGAACAAGCTCGATTTCGAAAAACAACCAATGTTTACGACATTCCAAATTTAAAAAAAAAAAAAAACAAATATCATTCCAACAGTAAAGGCACGGGAAAGAGGAAAAACAGATTTATTATCCCAAATAAGTCCACCTGTCATTCAAGTGCAGAATTCACACAGTTTTCCTACCAAAGATCCTAACGAAATTTCAAAAGAAGATGAAGATAAATGAGGATGAGAGAGAAGAAGTGGAAGATATACAACTATCGGAGGCTTAAAACTAGAAGCATTAAAAAAAAAAAAGACATCAAGCAAGAGTTACCAGCAAAAAATTAAAAAAATTAGCGAGATCTGCAACAGAATACACAGAAAATAGCAAAAACCCAGGACAAGGTACACAAATGCTGAAGCTAAAAACTAGTGAAACTGAAGAGGGTTTTCGTGCAATGCGGCTCAGATCTAGCCTTCCCCTATACCTGAATAAAAGAAGGTTCCTTTCAACTCAAGATCCAAAGCTACACATTTCTTCAATAACCCACAAATCCGAAAGAAAGAGATGGACCTAATTTATGATTATAAAGAAGAAATAAAAAATCTCTATCAAAAAAATAATAAAATGTTTTATGTTGAGAAATTTCAAATGAAAAGATTGATTGAGATTGAAGTAAAAAATGAAGATAAATGCACCAAGAGGTCCATACCTAGTGAAATAGTTTCATGCGCCCATGGCAGCGAATGGACCCCTCCTTCCCTCGCTCTACTCACTCCAGAGTTCCTTTTCTTCACTGTTCTGATAAGTGTGCTCTCTCTCTCTCTCTCTCTCTGACAGCACTGAAATGGAGAGAGAAAAATATGCATATCCCGAGTTTTTTTTTTCTTATATTAAGAACAAAGTATATGAAAATAGAAGCTTATTATAAAACTATTTTAAAAAAATTTAAATGTTAAATATTTGATTAAAAAATTCATTAAAAGTATCAAAATTTCAGATTAGTGGTATTATATTATCATTTTGAAATATAAACAACAATTATTTTTTTTACCATTTATATTATTTATTTCTACAGTATTTTAATGTATTTTTATTTAAAGTATCAAAATAAAAAATATTTAAAATATCAAATATTTGATAAAGAGTATTAAATATTTTGACAAAAATATCAAAAATTAAATAATAATTCATGAAATTAAACAATAATTATATAACGAAGCATGTACATATCAAATCTGCTCATTAATAACATATGTTCAATAAGGAACAAATAGCCACTTAAATTGCACCATTGGCATAGACGGATGGTAAATGGACAAGGTGACTGGAGCACATACACTTCGATATCCTGGGTTCGATTCCGTGTGGTGACAATTCCTCCTTATAAAAAAAAAATAGCCACTTAAATTTGTTTTATCATTAATAACATATTCAATACGGAACAAATAGCTCCTTAATTTTTTTTTTATTTAAATTCTTTTTCTTTTCAATTGAAATCAAGTAAGGTCCTTATTTTTCATAAAATTAGAAAATGAAAGGCTCTTTTATATAATTTTTATTAAGAATAGAATGACATGAGTTTTTTTTTTTTTTTGAAAAGAAAAAAGAGTTTAATGTATTTAATTTTTAGTGGAAACATAAATTGATATTTTCCTTTAACATAAATTGTCATATTTTAGAGTCGTTTATATCTTATAATTGTATTTTTTTTTTTTTTGTTATGACAATAGAAAGCTCGATCTCTGCATTCAATGTCAATTTATTCCATTCATTTAGATGCTCTGTGTTTTTTCAGGAGAAAGTCTTTAAAAAATCAGGATTCAAAAAATTTTGAAGTTTTTGATTTCTCTAAGTCGAGGCAATTTCAAATTCTTAAACCGAATGTGGACCACTCAATTATATTCATATTGTTTCATTAAATTCTGTAGTAAAATCAATGAGAAATAAATTGACCACTGAACTTTTGAATATAATAACTTCATTCGAATTGTTCTTTGTATTTACAGAAGGCAAATTTATTTCTCACAAAGTCTAGATGATTTCATAATTAAAGACAAAAACATAAATTAAATTTCGAACAAAGTTCTCTTGTATATGGTATAATATGAATACGAGTAGGTTTTCTTGTTAAAAAAAAATAAGAGTAGGTTTTCAATAAGATTTTGTTAAACATATGAAATTTTTATTTAGTAATATTATGGAGTAATATTTATTCATTAATATTGCTACATTTATAAATTAATACCGTACACAATTCACAATATTTGTTTGTAAATTATGGGTGGTATGTAGTTTATAAGAATTGTATTATTATTGAATTAATGCAATAATATTAGTGGATCTAGTTTTATATAATGAACAAATTATACATGAAACTTTTTATATAAATAATATAGGATATGTGTCCAAATTAAAGGATATAGGGACCTAACAAGTCACATAATTTAAAATTTCTTTTCAAGTAAATAATTAATATTTGATCAAGAGAAAGTATGTAGGGTATGTATCCAAATTAATGGATCTTGATTAGTGCCCTACCAACTCCCTTAATTTAAAATTTATTTTCAATTAACTAATAAATATTTGATTGAGAGAGAGCGCCATATATTTCGTAGATTGTTTTCTTGTGGGAGGTGTAAACTTGAAAATGAATATTGGTGCATGCCAGTTTATAACTAATAAGTTGTAGGGCATATGTTATACCCACCACATTATCCCACTTTGGTTAGATAATTAGTTGCACCAAACCAACTCATTATAATTATTTAGTACAAAGTCCGTGCAGTTTATTTCGAGGGTTATTCATGGATAAGAAAATATTTTATTTATGGATAACTTTTAAACTATCCTTCTAATTAAGAGTGTGTCTATTGAGAATCAAGTTTCACGGTGAAATTTGATCTATATTGAAAAAATAGATCAATTTACTTTTCAATTATCTCAATTAATACCTTTTAGTAATATAAATAATACTCTTTTATTATCATGACCGATACTCTTTAATAATATAGATAATATTCTTCAGTTATCACGACTGGTATTCTTTAGCAATATAGTATGTATTTTTCAGTTATTACGACTGAAACCTTTTAATAATATAGGTAATACCGTTTAATTATTACAACTGATATCTTTTAGTAAATGAATTCACCCTTATTCATAGTAGACTTTATCCATAGTTAACTATTTAATTTCCTAACTCCAGTTTGTTTTCTAATGCGTATTTAAATTATTTTTTTAAGATAAGATATCATATGCATTAGGTACATAAATTTTAAATTTGTGCACTCAATACATTTTAACTAAAGTTAATTAGTGTCATTTTATAATCAAAATTAATGACACGTATCACTCCACGTTTGCAGTCAAATCTAACGTCATGTTCCATTTATAATAGCCTACACATTTTAATTAAAGTTATTGTGTCATTTTAGTCAAAATTGATGTCACGTTTAGCCTATGTGATGCACGGTGCAAATGGTGAACATGAGATTGACTTTTTTTCAAAGTAATTTTCATGATAGATTTATACAAAAACACATTGCACTTCGTGTATGTGTTACTAGTCCTTATACAAAAAAATATAACAAATATTTGTTCTTATACTATAAAGACAAATATATATTTCTGTAAATACAAATATAGGTTTCTATAAAAACAAACATGTGTTTCTTATTTTGTTATTCATCTCTTTAAGTCTAAGTTGTTTTTTTTTTTTTTTTGGTGCTTGTACTGGTTTTGTTTATGTATCTTTCTTCATACAATAATATATTTGTGTTCATATAATAACACATTTTTAATTATTTACATGTATTACTATAAGGATAAATATTTATTTATGTAAGGGTAAATATATATTATTTGTCTTTACAGTAACACATAATTATGATTGCAATAACATATGTTTTTTCTTATAGTAAAATAACATGTGGACGAGTTTTTATATTTTGTCTTTTACACGATATTTGAAAAGGTTTTGTTTAATTCGGTTTGGTCCGATTAAAATCCACATATTTTCCTGTGAATTATGCTTGGTATGTGTTAGGATCTCACATTGTAATTGCAGTTTCAACTTTTACTTAACAAAATGGAAATATGTAGAATTATCTCAATTTTAACACTTTACTGTTTTATTTGTATTCAATATCTCTCTCAATATTGTTCAATTTTTTTCGGAAATACAACACATCCCCTATATAATAATAGGGAGTTTGATTTTTCTTATTTGTCGATTTATGGTGAATTCTGCTTATGTGTCGTTATATTGTGAAGTGTCGATTTATGGTAAATTTGCTTATGTGTCAATTTTTTGTAAAGTTTTAAAAAATATTTGTAAGGGTTTGAACCCAGCACCTCTTACACATTTATTTTAATGCTTACCAACTAAACCAATTTATACATATTTATATGTTCTGAAACTTATTTTATATAACTCCAGCCCATAAAAGTGTATTACATATTTTGCTGGGAAATTTCAATATTTATAAAAAACTAATTGTGAATATTTCAAACAAGTGAATCTCATTATATATTAATATGGATTTTATAAAATTATGTGTATATTTTTTGTGAATTCAGATGATATGTCATTGAATTGGAAAAATAATTTATGTGTGTGATTAGGAGTCAATAATATAAAAAACTGTATATTAGTAATGATTATGTGTCAATGTATAATTAGTCAGCTATACAATAATATTAACATATTGAGTAAAATGATTAAAAAAGACTGACTCAATTAATTTACTTTATTTCATCCTAACGAATATATGTATAAATATAAGTATTATTAAAAAAACTTAATATAATCATATATGATATTTATTGCTAATATACAATATATATATATATATATATATATATATATATATATATAATTATTTGGAGTAATATTTATGCATCGATTATAAAAGATTTTTTTTTCTATTAATTATTTTTTTATTAATTGTAAAATAAATTTGAAACAAATATTATAATAAATTTTCACATAATTATAATAATTCTAATTGAATTATTATACAATTAATATTATCATTACTTAAATTTAATATTATAATTACAAAAAAATTTATACATATACATTATTATTTGATGAAAAATATTATATATATAATATATTATATTATATTATAAAATTTATTTAAGAAAATGCCGCGTAATACGCGGGAGCTCATCTAGTCATATAAACAAAATAAAACAACATTCACACACATTTTTTTACTTATATTTGCACATATTTTTCAACCACTTTATATTTTCCTAAAATTATATCCCCAATATAAAAAAAATTAAATTCAAACATAAATTATTATTTACCACTAACCTTACACCTCAATCGTATTAGAGAAATTATGATATGACTATCTTTCCGAGGGGGAGAAAAAACAAAATAACTTAAAAAATTTTAAAAAATGCTAACAATCCCCCAATAATATACTGATGTGAAATAATAATAAATTAAAATTAAATGGTTATCATTACAACTAAAGATGATCGAAGGTAGGATAAAAGCAGCGTATTGATATGGAGAGGGCCTATTGCACCACGCATTTCATTACAATCCCATGTGAAAACGGGGCGGTTGGATAAATGTATTCGCAGATCCACCGACACATAGGATTCAATGCAACAATGTGACAACACTACCACAATAAATATTCATTTTATGACACTATAATGAAACCTCCTCGGATTACAATCTCATCAGCCACTACTTTTTTATTTCACTCTTTCTAATAAATATTTATTTTTCTTGTATAATTATTATAATTTGAGTTTTTCTAATTACAGATATATTTTTCTATATTAACTTTTATATATATATTTTAAGACTAAGGTTGTAACTGAGCATGAAGATGACAAGCTAAAAAAAAATAGACAAACGCCTCCACTCTCTTGATTATTGATTGATTTAATAAAAAGCAGAGATTAAGATAAGGTGGGGTGGTTAGAACTACTTATAATAATAATAGTTATTCAACTCCTAATTAAACTCATGATTGGCACTGTCTTTTCATGATTTTTAATTAGTTTTTCCCATCCAATGTTTGTGGTTTTATTCTTTCTACTTTCTTCTTTCTTTGCATCCATAAAGGTGGATGTGGGATGGTATCTGATGTTTGCGAATGAGTTGATGGAATAATCTATTATATTTCATATTTTATTATTTATTTGATTATGTATATTAAATGTTATAATTCTTAAAAAAATTATTACACTTTTCATGCATCAAATAATCTATATCATTGTTCTAAAAGTCGCTAGTCGGGCAGAATATTAGGGTCTAGTGTCTAGAGCGTTTAATCGGGTTTAGACGGGATCTAGTCGAAATCACCTAAAATTCATAATATAATAATTTTAAAAAATATTTAATTATAATAATACATAAAAAAAATACTTAAGAATATTAAAATTAACAAGACCACCTACAATTTGTTATAATGGTAGTAGCAAACTAGTAATACATCAAAAAAAAAAAAATGCAAAACAACTTAAAATGCAATAAAGAAATAAAGATTGGTGTATTGAACTTAATAAAAAAAAATTGATTAATAAAAATTCACAGATAAATTAACAGATTAAATAGGATTAAATCCATCTGATCAGTATTAGTCGAAATTAGTTCTTATTAATTATTATACCATTTTTTTCTACATATTTTGAAGTAAAACGGTACGGTATGGGGTCACCTAGCGCCAGACGGGAGCACAACCTATTTTTTTTAGATAAACAACAATTTCATTTCAAATGGAGTGTTTACCACAGTGATTGATGTTACCTATCTTCTGGTGGAATTTTTAATTTATGACTATGTATAAATAAGTGAGTGTAATCGTATTGTACAAATTTAATTAAAATATCATTTTACGTTAATTAACACATTTTTTTTAATAGGCAAATACTTATTGTTTTTATTTTATTTTATGGAGTGCTATTTAACTACATTACTTTTTATATTACTTTTGACTGTTTTTGTTCAACATATATCGTTTTTGGACAAGAAAACTTCATTATACATTTATATATATGTAAACTATCAATTACGTACGATTTAGTTCTGAAATGGTGCCAAGTTGAAGATAGCTGTTGAGCATCTAAATCTTTTTGAAGAAAAGAGTAAAAAAAAATGAAAGATGGGTAAAAATATTAATTGGATTGAAAACGATATTTAATCTATATGAAAATTAAATAACGAATTAAACAAAGATAATTAATACATACAGCTTTTGGAGGGATCAATTTTTGTTTTTAAAATAAAATAAAACTGCCCTTTGCAACTTCCAAATTTTTAAAATTGAATAGGAGTATCACTTTTCATTAGTTAGTAATTAAAAACACTCCTAAATTAATATTATTAAGAAAAAAAATTAATTGGGTTGAATTAATCTTTGTGCAGTGCATCAATCTCATGGTCTCACGAAAGACCACTTAACAAGGTCAGTATAATACTGCGGGATTCTATGAAACGGCAATCAAACAGCGATTTAAACGAAAGCGGAGGATTGAAACACGAGGATAGAATATACTGTTCGGAAATGAACTCTTCACCCAAATTAGGGAGCAGGCTAAACCCTAAATTAAACCCCATCGGTGAGTTAACTTCCCAAAATGTCTCCTTTACTCAGAGCATCAAAAGCCCTAAAATCACCAAGGATTCTGTTAAATCTCTATTCCAGTAATTACAAACTGAGAAAACTAGATTCAATTTCGTATTTGAATCCAATATTCAGTTGGACTCAGTGTGCATTTTTCGGGTCGCATTTTAGGGAGGATCCTAGCATAGATTTGAATCAGTATCCAACCGAAAACATTCGCAACTTTTCGATTATTGCGCATGTTGATCATGGGAAATCAACGCTTGCCGACCGGCTTTTGGAGCTTACCGGTACTATTAGAAAAGGCCATGGGCAGCCGCAGTATTTGGATAAACTACAGGTTTTTGGCTACTTTATGATTAAACAGAACTTTATTTGCTTATTAATTTTTATTTTTTTTGGAATTAATGTGTCATGTTGCTGGTTGTGTCCTTAATGTGTTAGATATGCATATTCGAGAGACAATATGGAAATAGGGATGGTATATGCTTGTGTTATTTCTGATTAGTCATGTGTGAATGTTGAGTTTCTGGTTACTGCTCGGTTTCACGTCTAGTTGGGAAATTGCCTGTTGAAAATGTGGGTTAAGATAGAAATGTCATTACTTTTTTTTTTTTTTTTTTTTTTTTAAAAATCTTTAGAAGGAACTGAAATGCAAGTTCAGGGAGATGATTGCTTTAAATATAATTGGATAAATTTGTAGGTAATTTTGAACTTGCGCTGGTAAATAACAGCTAGTCTTCTCTGCTTGTTAACAAGTTTTTAAATATATGATATATCATATATCTGCTACATAATGGATTTCTATCTTGATGGGATGTGAGATAAATAGATAATGGATAACTTATTGTTGAATTTGGGAAATATGTCTCTCAAAAGATATAGATTACTTAGTTCAGTATGTGATCCATAGATTTTTATATGTCCTTGCCTATTTATTGGAATAATTTGGTTGTCTTAGGTAGAGAGAGAACGGGGAATAACTGTCAAGGCTCAGACAGCAACTATGTTTCACCGACATAATTTCCCTGGCACTGATACAAAGTTCTTGCTGAACCTAATTGATACACCTGGTCACGTGGATTTTAGCTATGAAGTGTCTAGATCTTTGGCAGCTTGCCAGGGTGTCCTCCTTATAGTTGATGCAGCTCGAGGTGTCCAGGCCCAAACTGTTGCGAATTTCTATCTTGCTTTTGAAGCAAACCTAACTATAATTCCAGTCATTAACAAAATTGACCAGCCAACAGCTGATCCAGATCGTGTTAAAGAACAGCTGAAGTCAATTTTTGATCTTGATCCAAATGAAGCTCTGTTAACATCAGCCAAGACAGGTCAAGGCCTCGAGCATGTACTTCCAGCTGTGATAGAGCGAATACCTCCTCCCCCCGGAGAGAGTAGTTCACCATTACGCATGCTTTTGTTGGATTCTTACTATGACGAATATAAAGGAGTTATCTGCCATGTAGCAGTTGTCGATGGGGCTTTGCAGAAGGGAGATAAGATTTGCTCTGCTGCTACTGGCCAATCTTATGAAGTTTTAGATGTTGGAATCATGCACCCTGAACTCACGCAGACGGGAGTCCTCTTAACGGGGCAAGTGGGATATATTGTTACTGGTATGCGATCTACTAAAGAGGCCCGTGTTGGGGATACACTACATCACACTCAAAGCGCTGTAGAGCCCCTTCCAGGTAGTTTTGCCATGCTTATATTGTATATTTCTCATGCCTTTATTCCTGGAAAGTAATTATTTTTCATTATTTTAGTTCATCAAATTATTTTGTTTGAGTGCAAGCACTAATTGGGATTTGGATTTTCCAACTATTTCAATTTCTTTGTCTTAAATTTTCTCTTGGTTCCTGATGTTGAAAGGTTTCAAGCCAGTAAAACATATGGTATTTTCCGGTGTATATCCAGCTGATGGATCTGATTTTGAAGCACTTAGTCATGCCATTGAAAGACTCACTTGCAATGATGCTAGTGTGTCTGTTACAAAAGAGAGTAGCACAGCACTTGGCTTGGGCTTCAGGTGAGGATAATCTGCAGCTAATTATTGCTGAAAAACAATATTTTCTGTTTGACGATTGTAGTGTCCAACAGATGTGGTTTCTTGGGCTTACTGCATATGGATGTTTTTCATCAACGGCTTGAGCAGGTATATTCTGTTACCCTTTTCAAAATGTAACTTAGCGGGACATTTCCAGTTTCTGTATTTCACGCGAAGGCTGCTAATTGATTTTTTCACAACTTTCAAAGTGCTACCTTCTGCATGTGGCCCTATTTCAAGGCTCTAACCAAAGTAGTGTTTTCAGTTCCGGGATTTATATTTTTCCCCTAAGGTTGTCTGAACTGAATGGGAAAGACAAAATTGTTGTCTTGCATTAACTGAAGTTGAGCATGTTCTTCTAATAATTAACATATGGCGTTGTCTCAGAAATGCCTTTTACATGAAACAGATTTTACTTTAGCATTACAACATTATTCATATTATATAAGTTTAATAAATAGGAACATGGAGCTCATGTGATTTCAACTGTTCCTACTGTGCCACATACTTTAGAGTTTGCAGATGGAAGGTACGTGGTTTCCATTGTTCTTCTATCGATTCTTTTTATGTTTGAGAGCTACTGATGGTTTCATTTCTTTCTAATAGTAAATTAGATATTCAGAATCCTGCTATGTTGCCTTCGAATCCCAAACAACGGATAACAGCTTGTTGGGAACCTACTGTAATAGCAACTATTATATTTCCTAGTGAGTAAGCTCTCAAGCTCTTCAAGGTCCTAATGGATCTGTTCTTTTGTCTATAATTCATTTTTATACACTACCAACCTATGAATTGGAAAGCATTAAACATTTGTTCCTATTGATGCCTTACGTGAAGTTATGTGGGCTCCATTATCACCCTCTGTACTGAACGGCGAGGCGAGCAGTTGGAGTACTCATTCATTGACAGGTGAATTGTCAAAACAATTGAGTTGCTCGCTGTCTATGAGCTAGTGATGACATTAATCTTCCTATTATTTTATCGGTTATTATAGTTAGCTCTGTGTTTTGTCTACAGCCAAAGAGTTATGATGAAGTATCGGTTACCACTGAAGGAAGTTGTGGTTGATTTTTACAATGAATTGAAGAGTATGACATCAGGATATGCATCTTTTGATTACGAGGAATCAGAGTAGGATTCTTGTCTCCTCCCTTTTCCCTGCTATCAGATACATATTATTATTACTTGTCAATCTGCTATGCTAATGCAATTCTATATATGTACGATGACAGTTATCAGGAAGCTGATTTAGTGAAGCTGGATATCCTGTTAAACGGACAACCAGTTGATGCTATGGCGACTATAGTTCATAGTTTGAAGGCACAACGCGTTGGTCGTGAACTTGTGGAGAAGCTGAAGAAGTTCATAGACAGGTCCAGTGATTGAATATAAGTTTTTCAGTTGTAATTTTGTTTTCTTTGGCTAATATGGACATGGTGGAACAGGCAAATGTTTGAGATAGTTATACAAGCTGCAATTGGAACAAAGATCATCGCCAGAGAAACGTAAGTGAAGACGTAAAGACGTGTACACACACACACACACGTGGATGTGTTATATCTGGTAACTAATGTTTGTTGTGGTGGCGTTTGTCAGGTTGTCGGCTATGAGAAAGAACGTGCTTGCTAAATGTTACGGAGGTGATATTACGCGGAAGAAGAAGTTGTTGGAGAAACAAAAAGAAGGGAAAAAACGCATGAAACGTGTTGGCTCTGTTGATATACCTCAGGAGGCTTTTCATCAGCTACTCAAGAGTTCATGACCTATCGTTTTCATCAGATGTGATTTTGGCATTAATATTTCCAGCTTTTTACTAGTTGTCACTATTATTGATCACGCTTCCCAGAAGTTGATGATGACATATAAATGCATGCCAACGGACGGAAAGAAAGAAAGAAAGAAAGAAAGAAAGAAAGAAAGAAAGAAAGAAAGAAAGAAAGAAAGAAAGAAGCGCTGTAACTCTACCCTTGAAATTTTTTTTACAGGAACTAGTGTGAGTGACTGGTGTATCTAATTTATTTTTAATAATAATCATTTAATTTTCATGTAAAATATGTTTTAAACTAATTCGTTTTTTAATTTTCATATCGATTAAATTTTTTACTATTCATTATAAATATCCGTATTCACATCTCATATTCAATTGAAAGAAGTTCAAACCACTAAAAATTATATTTTCAGAAATTTTGTGGTTAAGAAGTTCAAGCCACTAAAAATTATATTTTCAGAAATTTTGTTGTTAATTCACCGCGAGAAATAACGAATTGGCTACAGAATTTTTTAATAAATTGTACTTAAATAATGAGGATTATCTCTGTCTTGATCATGGATTCTTATAATTTATTTTATAGTAACATTTTCATCTACAAAATTACCAAAGGAATAAATATTTTATGAATGTAAAGGTAAAGGAAGTTATACTTTCATATTTGTTCCCTTCAAAACTAATAATCCACCCCAAATATTTCCAGCTACTGGAATAAATATTTGGTGTATATTATCAGCACTTTATTTAATAATAGAATACATAATTCATCTCAATACACCATTTTATACATCATCTTCCTGGCAAAACCGATGCTAAAAACCATTCTATAGCTCTAATTAAACACTGTGTTCAATGTTCATCCATGATTCGATGCTTCCCAAAAAAACCACCAAATTTATTCTTGATTTCCCACACCACTTTTGCCGCCACTTACGTATGCGAATTCGATTCCACAGCCGATATTTGCTCTGCACCCCATTTCAAAATATTACTATTATTATTATTATCACTACCCTTGATCTCATTGTTGGCTCTTCCATCTGCAGCCATTGTCGAAACCATGGCTGCTACGACTGATCGAAAACTAGGATCAGATGCAATAACCCTGGTTAAAGTTTCTGTTAACTCTTGTTGGGAAGAACCATGGTCAAGTCGACTTTGATCTCGTGCTCGTTTCTGAGGTAGTAAAGAATGGTGATCGTAGGGGTAACCGCCCCAAACCGTCGGAATGACGTTGGAATCTGTCGACGAGAAGCTTAGTCTTGTGGCCGGAAACCTAGGAGGAGTGAAGCTGAAACCGCCGTGCGTGGTGGCGGGGTTGGTAGTGAGGTCTAGGGTTATGGTGGGGGAGGTTGATGAAGGGGTGGGATAGAAGTAGTTAGGGTGTGTTATGGAGCTGGTATTATAGGGGTGATGGAAAGATGGTTGTTGATACGGTGGAGATGATGTGGAAGAGCCGGAGAGGAGCATGGAAGCCGCGGCGGAGGTGGTGGAAGCCATTGCCGTGGCGGAGAGGGGTAGGGGGTGGTTGTGGCTTCCTTCGTAGGTTGTGATCAAAATTGACATGTCTTCAGCACATCTTTGCACCTGAAATATTATTTGAATTCAAAAGAGGAAAGATGTCAGATAATGCTCGCCAACTTTATTGATTATCATGAAAATCACACAGATCTCCAATTACATTGTTAGACCCCCTAATTAAATTATATATAGACACTATAATTAAAATGGAACCATACAATGATAAACGTGATTAATCTAAATTTTCTAATAAAAAATATTACACTATTAGATAACATGAGATCTCATCACAGAAATGAAGCCTAAATATATATTAAGATTCTAATATTGAACATGCGCGCGCGTGAAGATATACTTAAAAGTTAAACCCGAATTTTGAGTTATTAAGATATGAAGAACTAATACAACCCGTACCTAAGGCTATGTTTGTTTTAGGATTTAAGTGTGCGGGGGAAGTCATGACGTTACATCCATGAGATGTAAAATCTTTGATGAATAATAAAATTATGTATTTGTTTTGGGATTTTGGTAGGATAGGATTTTGTTTTATGTCAAATCAAGTGTAAGAATAAAGTAGGAAAGAGAATGGATAGAGAAAAGTGATGATGTAAGTAATGATTGAGTGAGGGAGTAAGTGAATTATTTTAAATGGAATAAAGTGATTTATATTGAAAGAATAATAATAGGTTTTATAGGTGTGGATTGAGTATAGGATTTTGAAATCTGGATTTCAAATCCCTAACTCGTATGGGACGAGGGCTGGAAAGTCCAAAATCCATCCGTGTAAGTCTCAAAACAAACGCAGTCTAAGGGTTAATTTGGTTAGACCAGAATGGATCTCCATTTTATTTGATGTGTGTTTTGAGTTTTAAAAATTTGAATTTAGACTTTAAAATTTAAAATTAATTCTAGTTTGTATACAATATATACATATAAAGTTAATATTTCCTCCGCCCCATAAAAACTTCCACACTTTCTTTTTTCGTCTATCCCTTTATAAGTTTCACACCCTTAAAATGAAAAATCCTTTATAAACTCAACTCATACAATTTTCGCCAATTTAAATTAAATGTAATTACTTTTTGACTCACATGTACACCCAACCCAACAAATTTTTTTACTTTATACATAAAAATTTACAAAATTACCCCTCAAAACCCCAATCATTACTCTTTTTTTTTTTAAGTGTGTGCACTTCCTCCTATGAAAGCTTTATATTTTCTCATACAATCAACCTTCTCTCCTTATAATTTAATATTTTAAATCATAATTACATCATTCAATCACACCTCTAAATTTCCAAAATCATTTTTTAAAAGTTACGTAAAAATCAAAACAAACATCACTATGCGTATTACTCTTCTTAATAATACATGACTCGTATGACTATTTTTTTTTAATAAATATAATACATAACTCGTGCACTATTCTTAAAACATATATAACTCAGTGCATGTTCGATGGAAGTTAGACGGGTTGAACCTTTCTCACAACTGGATTCATTTCTTTCATATATACTCTTGGTTTGTTGGTCTTATTTAATTTAGTCTTTTCCATGGAAATAATTAATTATAGTCTGCTACAAAAAAAGAAAAAAAAATTGGAATCCACAACACAAAATATACAGTTAACAATGAGTGGAATGACTGGAATATGAGAAGGCACGTAATTTACTCGATTTAGTTGTAATTTAAACTTATTTAATTTAGTCGTGAAATAGATGGAATTAGATATATTGAAATTAAATTTACCTGTTTCCTGACAGGGCAAGATGGTGAAGCAGTGCAGCGATAATAAGCTCGTGGACATGGATTCCCCTTTGAAATTTTCTGCCCATATTTTCTCCATTGGCACCCATCATTCATCTGCAATTAAATCAATAATCAGAAAATTAATCACTATTTTGTAATTAAAACGAAATAACAAAGAAATTAAAAAGAAATATTGTACTCACAGTAGCGGTATCACATCTTGCTCTTACACAAACCCTAGCTTTCTTCACACTTGTCTGGCCAAATCCTTCATCTCCACTCCTCTTCAATACTTCACATTTTTCTCCACTCTCGTGATCATCTTCCTTCTTATGCTTATGATCATCATCACGATCTTCAGTTTTCAATCTTTTTTCAGGATTTAATATTCCATCATTTTTAATATGAACATCTTCCACCTTCTTGGAGTGAGTTGGACTCGATCCGAGTCGAAGTGATACTAGATCTTGATCGTGATCGTCAATATGATCAGTTTTATCCGAATCATAAATGGTGGAAAATGAATTTCCTTTTTTCTTGGATTCTTGAAAAACATCAATGAATTTCATCTGTAAACTCTTGTAATCATTCTCGATTTGTTGCACAAGGCTTTTCAATCTCATGTTTTCTTCTCTGATTCCTGTCATTTCCAGCTCGATTTCATCTTCCTGCATCATCAAGAATGTAAATTTAATTTACAAAAATTAAATATTGCTGAAATTAATGAGAAGAAAAAGAACGATTTCTTACCTTCATAACATGTGCATCGTCACTGCAGTAATTAAAAGTTTCATTAATATTTATTTTTGCTTCATCATCCATCAAATTCGAATCTGCCATGTATTGCTGAGAATTTCAAATCTCAGACTCTATTGTGTCAAGAATTAATTTTAAGAATAAATATTTTGTACTTCCTACTGTATCACATCTGTACTTATACAAGAAAAAGAGGTCTTTAGTCCGAAAATATTTATTTTAATTTTTATTATTTAATTTGATCATTAAATTTGAGTCCAAATTAATCTTCAGCAGCTGTTTGTACACACAAGACTTCATAATGTCAACTGCTCGCGTACCTCATGCATGTTTTGTTTATAAGCCTGCAGTTGAAAATTAATTAAGGGACATCGTTACTATATTAAATTATCAAAGAAAATTAAGACTTTAAAAACATTGACAGATGGGATCGTAGACTTTGTAGCAGAGAACAGATAATACGAATATACTATGGTCGCAGTCGTTGAAATTAATAATGTTACAAGCTTCCACTCTCCTCAACATTAATAAATAAAGAATATATATATATATATACAGATCTTCAGTGAAACCAGTACTTCAGCGAATGAAATTCTCACTTAAAGATACCATAATATTCATTCAATACACTTATAAATTTATACCACACAATTTGCCGTATTTATGTGTAAATCATGTGTGATATTAGTTCATAAAATTAATAGTATTACTAATGAATATTATGGTATTAATATGCATAAATTCATTTTATACTGTGAAAATATTTCACATGAAAATTTGCTTCTGTAAAAATAAGAATTAAAGCTTGGGTAGATTATCAAACTTTCCTTAATTTTTTGTCCAAATTACCAAAAGAACCCTATAATTTGAATAATTACCAAATACCATCTAAAATTGCCTAAACAATTGTTTATTAATCGAAAAAATTAAAATCAATATTTTATTTATTGTGTTTTTCTCGTACTGATTATTCATAATTTTGAATTATGTGTCAATCAAACTAACGTATATAATAATGTATACAAATTATAAAGTTTTTGGTAAACTCTTGTTTCATTTCCATCAGAAGTGTTATATATTGGTACTGAGTGACCTTAGCTAAAACGTAATGTTTCACGGAAAGCGGCAATTGATTTATGCTTTTGGTTTTAGTTCAAGCTATTTTGTTGGGAAATTAAAATGTTCTGTTAGTAGAATTATAAAATTAGTAGTACTCACTTCTCTTGGCAAACTCTTATCTGTTTCACAGTAAGTTTACAAAAATTAAGAATTTTTATTAGAAAGGTATGTAAATTACATAAACAAAATTTTAATTATAATTCTATTTAATAAGTGTTATAATTTTCAACATAATTAATGCATATGGTTATATTAGTAAATGAACTAAAAATATTAATTTTTTTTTTTACGGAACTAAAAATATTACATTATATTAAAACAAACCTATATAATTGAGATATTCATAAAAGAAGAACAAACCTATATAATTGATATAATTAAGATGGAAGGAGTATATAACAATGACAAAGTAACGCGTGTACAAAAGTTTTTACCTACCAGCTAAGATATTTTTAATGACTATAAAAAATATATTAAAAAAAATGTAATTAATTGACATTGAAAATGTTTACGACATTTAAATTATAAAATGAAACGTCAAAACCACATTTAAATAGAAGGGGGAGTATTATTTATAAATAAATTCTAAAATATAAATTGTCTATATCTTTTATATAAAATAACTTACATTAAAGCATATAATTATTTAAAATAATATTTAATATCCATTTTAATATATTTAAAAAATAATATACACAAGTAAATATATATAAAATAGAGGATTAATGCAATTTAAACGCAGTGAGCAAAAAGTACCAATAAAATTAATTAAAAAATATTATAACACAAAATTAAAGTATGTATACACTCATCCCACCACATACCACCAATTTAATTGTTAATAAATGACTAGTGATTAAATATAACTTCTATAGACAAGTTTCTTATTATAAGTTATGATTTCAGACTTTTGGTTTGACGGGTCTCTTCGGATCTATAAACCCCAGGAGGTTTTGATTATTTAAGTCGATAAGTTTCGTATTTAGTTTTCACGTAACTATAAATAATTTTTGTATGAAACTATCTCATAATAATAAAAAATAATTTGAAAATATCATTTTAATATTTTAGAATGGATGAAATTTATTATATATTAATTTGTAAATCATTTTATCATAAAACTGTTTTACAAAAGTGTTTGCCCATAAGTAGTACACAAGTAATTAAACTAACACAAAAACTTGTATGAAACGGTCTTATCATGAGACTGAGTCACTTTTTAATAAAGGCTTGGAGAATTTGGAATTGTAAAGAGATTTAGTAAACTAACTTCTAACCACTAACAACAACTAACATTTATCTAAAAAAAAAAGTTATCACTTTTTAAAAAATAGGAAATTTTATGTCATCGATTTCAAAATAGATCACACGTGATTATTAACATCTGAATATATTCATTTTGCAATTGTATGTAGTGATACATAGTGCTAAAAATATTTTATATAAGAATGTATTGAGAAAAATCTGGGTGTAAATAGACAAAGTTTAAAATAATGTGATTACTTTTCAATTCCAGAGACTTTCCAAAAATCAATTGATTACCGACTTATTTACTCACTTTGGCTAACAACTACGACGACTATGAATATTTAGTAAACAAAAAATGATCAATAATTAACGAATGCACAGAGTGACTAATTACATATCCAACTTGATAACCGTGAGCTCTTTCATTAAGAAAGGTGGACTTAAATTAATATTATAAGTATTTATTAATGCTGGTATATACTACATGGAGACTTTGTGGCCAAGTTGGGATTTATCTATTAATTTCAATCGGTCAAATTTTGAAAGTTGAGATTTGGGTCGACGTAATTGATTGAGAATTATTTAAATCCAAAATGTTTATGGTATAAAATAGAAAAGAAAAGATGGAAATCATCTGAGGTTAACGCAAAGTAAGACTTGAATAAGAGTAGCTTTAATTTATTTTCTATTTTTCTAACGAGGAACATACAACTGCTATTTAAAGATGCATATTAATCGTACGTTAATCCCACAAAAAAGATAAACTACAATTCTAGACAAGTTGTGCAGCAGCCAGCAGACTCGACTAAGAATTGGTTTTGTATGAATCAGTTCAATTGTATAATTAATTTATAACTAATATTTTATAATAATATAATTAATAATATTATTTAATTAAATTATTAATACCCTGTAATTAAAAACCAAAATTATTCCCTTTTTTTGGAAAAAAACTGCATATTTTAAAAAAAAAAGTGCCTAAAATTAGCAATAACATCATCAACAAAGAATCAGGAATAACAAAAGAGAAAAAAAGTGTCTGACAGTCACAAGTGAAATCAAAAGACGATAATCTATGTGTCACAATATTCTTTATTCGCCTTATCCATGTAAACGAAATATCCTCGAACTCCTCTATAATCGGACAATGTCACTCATGATGCGCCCGAAATAAGACAACCTCGTTAGTGGCTTTTTCACAATAACAACAAATAAAATTATTCAAAATTAATATCTTAATTACAGTATATAAGAACATTTTATATCCTTTAATTAAATGTAATACTATCAAAATTAAATTCACGGTGAAATTTGGTTCATATAAGTCTTTGCCAATCGATTAAAGAAGTGTAAATAATAGGGTTTGAACCCATAATATTGGACTCACTCAATTAATTTAGTTAAATATAGTTATCTAGTAGTGGATCTTGAAGCATGTATTAATTTACTAGTTTGTTTATCATTGTTTTTTCTATGACAAACCAACATGATGGGGACACAACTAGCATGCCAAGTCTAAATTTTAATATCGTTCATATAAGTTTAGATTAACATATTACCCGAAGTAATTATTAATCCTGAATGAAGTGTGTATATATGCGCCTTTGCTCACTATATGAGACAACTCAAGTATCAGTAGTTTGAGTTAACTTTCATTTTTTAATTAACATCAACCATATACACTAAATATTAAAAATAATACTAATGTTTATTAATGTACACTTGGAGGTCATAGGCACCTAATTCGTGTGTTTCATTTATATATAAACAAAAATAAATAGAAGACCTTTTTTTTACATAGGTGGGCTGGATAAAGTCATTATCCATATCCTCACATGGTTTATCACATTTGTACAATTTGTAGATTATTACACAATGACATAATTTATTTATTCGGTGTGTAAAAACGATTGCATGTGAGCTAGTACTTATGTTTATTATTCTGCACTTGCATACAGAGATGGAAACTTGCATATGTACATAGTAATGTTTTTACAAAAAATAGAAGATTACTACTAGAAATAGAAGAACTTCATTTATATTTAAAATCCTGTGGCATTCAACTAATTGTAAGTTCTATTTCTCGGAAAACTAAAGCAATTCTTATATTTGAAATTATGAATTTAAATTCAATAAAATGATTTGAATAATTCCATTTCATGATAGGCTTCTCCGTTCTTTGACTATTATTTGAATTATTTTCAGAGCACTTTGAACAGATCTCGAAATTCAATTAATATGAAATCATTGGATAAAAAAAAATTATGTTTTACAGGTGTGAATTGAATCCATTGACTAAATGAATTAAATTTACAAGATTGCAACTCACGTTTGAAAAGGAAAGCGTCGCTCACTATTTGGTAAATTATTGAAGTTAACGTGCCATCTTATAAATCATATCATGAGAAACCTAAGTAAAATATAGGGAAATTTTCTATATTAAGATCTTAAGATTCCAGTACCTTTGAATTTAGTACATGTTATATTTTGACGATAATGTCCTACATATAAGAATCATATATAAATAGATGATCAATAATATACATTTCTATATTAATTTTGAAACCACACAGTAGTATTAAGTGCAACATTTTAAAATATAATAGATGGTGCATCAAGTAGATTATATTGGTTAGGACATGTGAAGACTATTTCCGACAATGTTACATTTTTATTTCACAAGTATAATTTCGTTTTAGTTATGATTGAAGGTGGGACTCAAATATGAGACCTCGGTTGATCATTTAGTGGAGATTTTCTGCATTAGAAATTTGGAACATTCAAACCTTTCCTTATCAAATGTGTCGGACCCATTATAACGGTTTGGCTCATCTCATCTCCAATCAAGATGTGCTTTGGCCCATTAATTAGAATATACAGGCCAAACTTAGCATGCATCAACATTCCAATGAGTTCTGTCAAAAAAAAAAAAACATTCCAATGAGAAAAAAGTTTAATTCTTGAGTGCAATTAATTTTTTTTTACTTAAACTTCAATTTAATTTTAAAAATGTCTCGACCTATTTGAAAATGACTATTTTTTTATTCCAAGGCACAATAAAAATGTTCTTTTGTACCTCAAAATAACAAGAATTTCGGTTCGTTGTAAATAAACGATTTTAGAGCTGTAAATAGCATATCTGATTAGCTTAAACCTTCAAAAAAGAGGATCTATACCCAAAAAAAAAAAAAAAAATCAGAATGCAGCGAAAAGGTAAACTCTCTCATTTAGAATATGAAAAGGTAAACAATAATTCTCTACTAGTATTTACATCAAACTTTCCAACCAGAAAGTCGATCATTCCTTCCTGGAAAGAGAGAAAAGCAAAGTATGGAAGTCACTTTTTGAGAATCTTTGGACCATTGTAGGGAACTCCGACTACGATGTGGTCTTTGGGCATGTCTCTCTCCTTAAGCCACACGTACTCGCCCTCGTCCACCGACACATTTTTAACTGTAAATCAAAGAAAGTAAGGAATGGAAAGAGTGTGTGTGTTGAGTGATTGGAGTTGGGGGGTACCTGGGAAAACGTTAAAGGGGAATTCGTGGTAGTACTGACAATGGCGGCCATCGGGATCACAGTATGGAGGGCCAAGTACATCGAGCACAGCGCACGCCGTCTTGGCTGTGAAACGGTGCATGTTCCCCCCATCTGCTGGATACAGAATCGATGTCCTACTACACGCCCTGAACTCCGAATTCAACTTTACCTTAGCCAGACGCAACCCATCCCCATCCCCATCCCCTGAAACAAACACACCCACCCATTTACAAATAGTAAATTGAACAAATAAAAAGGGAGGTAGATCGAGGAAGTTACGTTTGGGATGTGCGTCGGCCCAATCAAAAGAGCGAATATGCATGGTTCCAAAGAGAAGCTTGCTGAAAACAGTCATTCCAGGATGGTTATGAAGAGGGATGACACTTGTCGGGGGCAAGCAGAAGATTCCAATCTGTAAGTTCATTTTCAAAAAATAATAAGCATTTGCACTTGCACTTGGGGAATTTGTCATAAAATAAAGGAAGCATTCCGTACCGAGAATTTGTGACACTCGTAGAGCTGAAGATACGTTATAATGGGAGAGCCTTCGCTGCCCAAAAACGGTGGTATATTTGGCCGCAGCCCCACGTCCGATTCACTCATCCCATCTGCACGCCTTACTTCACTTTAGACTAACATTTAACAACATCCATATAATAATAATAATAATAATAATATAAAACTGAATTTCACTGCAGTACAATCAAAGTATCCATGAATAAAATTTACTCTTTATAGATTTACAGAAATTACCAATTTACTGCAAACTAACAAGAATGGTGTAAGACTCGATGCGCACTGATTAAGCAGTCAACAAAAGGGGGTGGATAGAATAGTTGTTAAAAAGTTTTGCAAACAAAATTTCAAGCTAAGAAAATTGAATAATTTCACACATAAAATAAAAAAAAAAAAAAAAAGGTGATGCATGAAGCTATTTCTGGAATCCTGTTAACATTGGGAAAAGAAAGCTTCATAAGTGTAAATGTACGGTACCTAGGAAATGCACTGTAAGGTTTCATGTTATAAATATACAAACTCCAAGAGCCACGGTACACAAATAGCATAGAAACTCAAAACAGAAGCAAAATTCATTTTTAAGGATAAAAATAAAAAAAGGAAAATAGCAATAATCACTAAAAACGGCCGCCATCATTTTCTTTTTAAAATATGATAAGAAAAAGGCAAATTTGGATTCAATTCAAGTCATTATCAAGAACTCAAATATCAACGCCCCTACAAGAACATAGGATGGGAACCCCAATTCCACCAGTAACAAAGAAACTACAATCTTAACAAATTAAATAATTCCAAATATAAACAGAAATCCAAATTAAAAGCAATGAAATTAGACAAGAGAAAGACCCCAAAACAAGTTGATTGCCCCACATTGGCAAGAATCGTGTGGACCATCAGAAAAACTAGACGAAGAAATTAAGAGATAGTGATTATTATATACCCATAACAGCTGCAAGTTTTTCAACTTTATCAGGAGATGGAACAATGCCCGGTCCACAATCAGCAAACACTTCCTTGCAAGTTTCATAAAGCTTCTGAACCGGGCTCATTTTCTTGGCCCTTCGCTTTCCTTTTCGAGACTCATTGCTCACCTTCCCTTTCCCATTTCCTCCACTACCGTTTTGCTCAATCCCCATTTTCATCCAAAATTGCCACAAACAGATTCAATCCTTTTAATAAAAAAAGCACCAATATTTGGAAAAAGGGGTGGGGGATTTCGAGAGATGTTAAACAGGGAAATTCAAGAAAAGGGTGCAAACACCACCAAACAGGGTGTTTTGTATCTATAATTAGACTCGTGACATGATATTTCCAGGTTCGATACTAAACTACGTATTCAGCAGTGTCTGCAAAGATTGACGCAAATGTTGATTGGGCTATTCGTCTCCGTCTCTGTGTATATGTATGTGTGTATGTATGAAGTTTTGTGGGTGGGTTCTGCTGATGGGGGTACTTATACCGTTACTTCCAGGAGAGCTGAAAGCAAAACCATGGGCCTGGTTACTCTTTCCAATGGGCTGTTCAGGACAGCGGATTTTCCATTTTCCTTTTTTTTTTTGTCAAATTACTTTCCGCTTGCTCCTTCTCGAGATTTGACTTTTACGAAATCCCCCACCTAAATTAACCTTTTTAATTCGGACTGAATTTTGCACGATACAATTTCATACATGAAATGGTGTTTTATTTTCGTATTTATATTCAAAACCGCCTAATATAAAGTTTTGTTTTTATATAGTTTTTTTTTATTGAAGTAGTGGTTTTTTTATAATTCGAAATTCGATATAAAAATCAATTAACGTGGGAATCAATCTTACCGTCATCTAGTGGGGGAATTTAGATCCTCATTATTTTATTATTGTATTTATTTTTCTTCGAAATTTACAAGAAATTTACACAAAAAAAATGTAAGGGATTCATTTTCCTAGTGGGGCCCCAATTGAAATAAAATTAAAGCTCCGTATGAACTGATCCATCTCAAGAATTGTTGATTCATTATGTGATTTAAGAACTTATTACTTTTTATAATTATAATTAAAACAAAGTTTTATATAAACTGATTCAACACATAAATGGGTAGTATCTGATAATTTTAAACTTGAAACCTCAATATATATATTATTGTATGCGAAACTTATACCACCCGACTAACTCATGGGTTATTAAAGCAGATGTTTTAAATTAAATCAAATCATATGTATCACCTTTTGTTTTACTTTATTATTATATGCGTATGAGTGAATTATTTAGATTTATAATAGAATATATAATAAATAAAAAAAGTAAAGCATGCGATCTGATATTGTTCTAACTAATCTTGAAATTGATTTAAAGTTTTAAAACGGAAAAATACAATTTTTTAAAAGGCAATCCAAACTATATTTAATGAAGTATTGGAAACTTAAATTTAGAAATTTTGTCATTGTCTCTTATTAAAACGATCATAGATTGTCGCTACATGTAATTTATATAGCTAAGCATAACTAGTACTTCCTCCATCTCATTTTAATGGTCGTTTAAGGTTATTTTACACATATTAAGAAAATAATAAATATGTGTATGATAGGACAATTTTACCTTTCTTGTTGAAATAAATTTCAAAGTGAAAAAAATTTGTCTAGAAAAGTGAAGTATCACAATAAACAAAAAAAGAGGTATATTTGAAAAGCTTATTTATTTCTTATAGATTGTTGCAAAATGACACATATTTTGGGAAAAAATTTAGTCCCTAAAAAGACCATTAAAATGAGACGGAGGGAGTAGATGACAAACTGAACTATATCTACTGAAATACATTTTATCATATTTTTTACTTTAATGATTTTATCGTTATATCCTATTTGAACCGTTGTAGATTCTTTTTTTTTTTAATCGGTAAATGTTAGTTGTTAGTGGTTAGAATTTAGTTCGTCAAGTCTCCTTATAATTCCAAATTCTCCAAGAATCTTTATACCTCCCACTCCAAATTCGTTTCTAAATTATAATTTTATTAGTATTTTTTAATGGATTTTAAAATAAATCAAATCATATATATATATATATATATATCACCTTTTATTTTACTTTATTATATGCATAATACTTTTTTTTATCAGTAGTACATTATTTAAAATTATAATAGAATGCACATTAAAAATATAAAAAGTAAAACATGTGATCTATCTTGTTCTAAATATTTTTGAAGTTGGTTTAAATTTTTAAAAGTGGAATGTACGATTTGAAAAAAAAAAAAGGTAATTCAAACTATATATAGTAAAGTACATTCTATCGGGCACAAAATATAATGTGAAATAGTTTCATAATATAAAATTATATAATATCATTATTTTTATTCATTGATACAATAATATTCATTTAATGATATTATTATATTTATAAATTAATATCAAAGTATAAAATAGTTATAATATTGGTAAATAATTGTTATAGTATCAATTTCATATAATATTGGTAAATAATTGTTATATTATCAATTTTAACAGGAGATTGATTCTAGATCAAAGTCTAAAATTTTGTTATTATCACTTACGAACAACCGTTATAAATTCTAAACGGTAATGGAATGTCGCTACATGTATTTAATATAGCTAAGCATCAGTAGTATAAGACAACCCAAACTATATCTAGTGAAATACATTTTGACCGGATTCTTTACTTTAATAATTTTGTCGTTATCTCTTATTTAAACAAATTATATCCAGTGAAACAAATAAGAAGTGCACGTTAAAAAAATAATAGGTCGACCAAATATTCGTATATATGACATATATAGAGTTTGTTAGATAATTATGACTCCTCTGTATAAATTATCATTTTTTTCATTTTTGATCTTTTCTATCATAAGTTATTTATTTTATTTTTTATCAACTACCCAATAAATTTATATCTCTATATTTTTTATTATTCACACGTTATGCCTCACATTTATTCTTACTTTTATTTTAAATTTTTTATATTTTATTCTCTCTTTCACTACATTATTTGTATTATATTTATATTATAATATCTTACATTCTTTGCGGATCCCATACTTGTCAACCAAGACGTTTTTTGTCTTGAAAAAATACAAATGGCATAACAATGATGTACCGTCCAAATTATAGATTTTGTTTGAAAAAAATACTAATCGCACAACAATGATATACTGCCCAAATTATTGATTTTGTAAATGCGCTCGCCTATATAACTTACTAAGACAAATACTCACGGTACGTAGCATGAATCTTAGATAAGGAGTTTTAACTGGATTATCGTTTTCGATTCAAAATATAGGTGTTTTTTTTTTTTCCCCTTTTTTGTTAAATTCTCGTCTCTCTAATCTTTCTCTCACAGGTCACAAGTTTTAGAAACATTTTCTCCCTCTCAAGTTTATTCTTACACAATTGTCTTCAAACAAGTACAAATCTATACCTAGGCTAATTGAAACAATTAATCAAAATACAAAAATTTTATCAGTGTAAACATTTATATAAAGTTTTCTATATTTTTTAGATTATAAATCCCTATAATACACGTATTTTACTTTTTTTACACAAAATTTTCAATACATTATCTACCACTTATTTTTAATTGTTATTATCTACTCAACTCAACATTATCTTTCCTCTTTTTTTTTTTTTATCGGAAAAAAGAATTTTTATTAAATACAAAGGTTTAGACATATCCAAAAAATTACAAGATACTTACAGAGATTCAATAATGTTGAGTGGATTTACAACCCATTCACCCAAAAGAATAATTGCACAAGTCTAAAAATAAAATTGACATCCAGCTCCACAGTCGTGATTTGATCTCCTCGAAAATCCTTTCCCAAACAAAGGTTTTATCTTTCCTCTTTTATTATTTTACACATTATCTCTTCTATTTTACGCATACTTTTTAAAATATCATTCAATCAAACCCAACAAAAACCACGATCTCAAAACAGTACAAAATACAATTTTACCGTTTAGTATTCATAAATTTACGTTGATTTGAAAATTCCGCTCCAATCTATAAATAAAGATATCCTTAGTTTTTCTTTTTTGAAAGCAAAGATATCCTTAGTTAAAGGACGAGTTTATATATTTATCCAAACAGACTCTATTTTTTTTTATCGAAAAAAGAATTTTACGGTTAAGTTACCAAACCGACCCTATTATGGAGACCAATTGTCTTAACGGTTAGGCCTTTAAGTTTTCTTATATTATGCTCACAAATTTTAAGTCAAAAGGAGCAAACATAGATCCATTAAAATATGCGTCAAATTAAATTTGAATTAGATAAAAATGACAATTAGCGTGGAGAAGTGTGCCTCATTTATCAATGGTAATTCGAATCAAAATTATTTATAAAAAAGTCCTCCTTGATCTTACCTCGTACATTACAGCCCTAATCCCTATTAGGGAGTTTAAAATTGCTGAGGTGTCGGCTTCTGGTTGATTTCGCTCACGTATCGTCTTTTGGTTCATTTCGCTTACGTGTCGCCTTCTTACTGACTTAATTTACTTATTTGTCAATATGTTATATATGTTTGTATATATGTTAAGTTTATATTAAATTCCTAATATATATGGAAATTTTGAATTTTTTGTAATGATACTAATTTCCTAAAATTGTGCAATTTCAATTTATTATAATTAACATTCTTTCCTCAATTCACAAAATTTATTAAAATTTGATATTCTATACTTTATAGTTTAAAATACAATTTTTTTATGTAAAAAAATTTTAAATTTTTTATATTTCATATAACACGCGTAACACGCGGGATCTGCGCTAGTTTTAAATAAAATCGAATCTCCTTAAAATACTGAAGGAATCTAAAATCTTTTCTAAATATTACATTCCATATAAAATTCAGTAATTAGACAGCGGAAGCTAACTGTGAACCGCGTGCCACGGGTCTGTCAGAAACAATTGAATGGTTTAAATCTACTATAAAAATATTAATTTTATAAGAAAATTGAGTATTACTTTCAGAATATATAAATATAAAATATTTTTGTTGAAAAACATTATTTTTCCATTCTCATGACATACATCCTTTGACGTCTAATGACATCATAGTGAATAGATAAAATAGCTTACGTTTTTCTTTTTATTGGAATAAAACAGCATACGTTATAAAATAAACATTCTTATATACTCATGAATAAAATCCCTATAACATCTCTCGAACAAAATAAAATGTGGTTAATCCCCATCTCGATCATGTCCCCGCGAACCTTTCGAGAAAAAAAAAAGGCTCATTTCGAGAAAAAAAAAAAGGCTCATCCCCGCAGGGCGGGGATTCCCCGTTCCCTGCATCAATTTTTAATTTATTTTTTTTATAAAAATTATTTTTAAAATATAAATAATAATTATAATAATAACAATAAAAAAAAATACAGAAAAATATAAAATCTGTCTAAATTAAGTTTAAAATATTTTTTTTGAAAGAAAATTAAGTTTAAAATATTGAAATTGGAAAGTGGAAACGCGTTAGGACATCAGAGAGTATATTATATTATATATATATATATATATATATATATATATATATTTTTTTTTCGGGTCTCCGCGGGGCGGAGAATACTATTCCCGTCTCCGCTTTCGGGATGTATTTTTTCTCCGTTCCTGCCCCATGGTGAATTTTATCGGGGATTTCCCGCCCCGTTTGGGACGGGTCCCGCAGGAAACGGATATTCCCTGTCCATTGCCATCCCTAGTCACGCCCAATAATTACAGCATACAGAGGGAGCAAACCCAAAAAAGTAAAGAAAATATATCTGGATTCGATTATGTATTACTCCTCCACCCTTCATTCTTCTTCCAAATTTCGCTGTCAAGTCACACTTGAAGAATAGATGGGACGTCGTCTCACATACTGTACCACATGCGGAGCATTTCGTCTCTTCTTCAACCACAATAACATGCCCTCTTTTTAAGTTGGCTCTAGTAGGGAGTTTATCCCACATTAGTCTCCACGCAATAACTGATGCTTTCGTTGGGGCGATATGTTCTTCCAAATCAGGTCACATATTTTTTTCGAAGGCAAATATAGGGTCGCATACTCGCATCTTCTGAATTTGGAGCTAGCAAATTGTACACTTTTTTCATCTTGTTTATTTCTTTTTTACTTAATCTCCAATACCAATGAATAATAAATCAATATTTAACTACAAATCGAAAATGGCGGTAGATGAACCTTTATATTTGGATGTTCACATCGTCTAATCTATTTTTTTATTTATCTTTTAAATATGATTATATTTCATTTATTTTTTTAAGTGATGATATTTATCTTGTTTGTGGAACATATGTTATATATATTGACAATTTTTTTTCTTTCAAAATGTGAATTTATTAAACTTAGTCACGTTCTATTATTATTAAACAAAATAAAATAAATGTACATTTTCAAGCGTCAAACGTCGTCATTATTTACACGTGAATAAAAGTACCAATATTAATATATAAATTTTGGATATATATTTCTGGCAAATGGGCTCCGAAGCATCACACGAACTCGATATGCGTATAAGCTTTAATTTTATAGATAGAGAGATGGGGCGCTTTTGGACAAAGCAATTATGGGACGAGGTTGACGAATTTTTAGCCCACTCTCTGCCAACGGCTTACTCTACAAACTCACATTACGTCTGTCGTCTCTCATTCTATTTTATTGAAAATTAATACTCCAAGTGGGTCAATATTCAATGTGTGTGAAAAATAAATATTACTAATACTTTTTCTTTTTTTTTTTTTGACAGATATCAGTATAAAAAAGAGAAAATACTCCAAGTGAGTCAGATGATAGGACAAAAATTTATATGAGACAATTTTATATATGAATAATTTTTTTATCACATAAATATTGCATGACCGATGAATTTATAATCCTATGCGAATAATATTTTAAAATAAAATCAGATCGAAATATTAAGTTGAGCTCCATTTTTGCACCACAAATTGTTTCATAATGAAAATTTATTTTCTTACCTAATCATCATGCATGTACTACATTTCGATGTGGACGACAAACATATATATAATATTATTACTCTTATAAATTTAAACCATAATATTTTATATTACGCTGATGTATAGTAAGTGCAATAATATAATTAAATAAATATTATAATATTAATGAATGAATGTATGATACCAATTTCATACAATGAATAAGTTCACATAAGAGCTTGTACAATAGATATATCCACTACTACACATTTGGACTTAGACAACTTTACTTAGATAGCATTTAAAAAAACCGCTCTCTAAGTGGTGGCTTAGAGAGCGGTTTTACAAAAATATATTTAAAAAAAAATAAAAATGACTATAGATAGCGGTTTTTAACCGCTTTCTAAGATTAATTCTTAGACAGCGGTTTTTAACCGCTATCTAAGTGGTTAACTCTTAGATAGCGGTTATTAACCGCTATTTAAGAGATATGAGATAAGACAGCGGTTTGTAACCGCTATCTAAGAATTAATCTTAGATAGCGGTTAAAAAACTGCTATCTAAGGGTTCGAACACTTTTATAAATGCTTCTTCCCCATTATTGCGATTTACAGCCAAAGCAACTCGATCCCTCTCAATATATCGATTCTCCGCGCTGCCGCACCCAGCCCCACCGCGCGCCGCCGCCGCCGCCCCACCCAGATCCACTGCCGCCGACGCAATTTCAAAAGGTTTGTCTTAAATCCTTTTGCTGCAATTTTTCCCTTTGTTGATTTTCATTTTCGCTTTGTTCATTCTTATTTTCGCTCGTGAAATCAGATTGAATTGCAATTATCTCAATGCGTAAGCCTCTCAATTTATCGTTTTATATGTATATATGGGAAGCTGTCTCAACAATCTTCATGGGAAGCCAAGGATTCCGAGGGCAAAGATTACTTGTACCGGCTCGGCGCAGAAGCCGACAACATGAATATCGCCGTTGGAGCTAGGGCTGGCGTCATTGATGACCTTTTCACCATCGATTTCCTCGGCAAAGATTGTAATTAATGAGTAACTCTTGCTTGTATATATGACGACTGCGCATATTACAATTATTTCACAGAAATTTGTTATGTACATTTTTGAATTGAGAATATTAGTTGTTATTTATTTCTTCCTGCTATAAGTTGCTTGATAATGACACCGGCCGATTGGTTATTCATTGCTTGATTCTTCTGTTGCTGGTTATTTTTCCAGCGGACATTGTGTTTGATTATCGGCAAAAGGCAACAAGGTCTTTTGAGTATCTTCAGGGAGATTATTACATTGCGCCAGTTTTCTTGGTATATTATATTAATGGCTTCTTAGATTTTTTATTTTTTTAAGGTTCTTATATATGCTTTGCGCTTCATTTTGATGACAGGATAAAGTCGGTAAGATCATTCAACAAGTGATATTTGCCTAGTTATACTTTTTAGCACAATGTTCTATCATAGAACTTACACGGTCTATTTAGTTTTTTGTTGTTTGTTTGCTGAACTAGATTTTACATCCACTCACATACACATATATACAAAATTTAAATAAAAAAGGGATATATTTTTAAATGTTGGTATATGTGTAAGTATATCATTAAGACCTGACTTCTTATTTTAAGATACTTCACAAATTCTATTAGTTGACCAACTTAACATAAAAATTACATGTTTAAGTTTATGTTGTTCCCATAATTCCTCAGAGATTAAATATCCAGCTCTGCCGGGGAAGTTCTACTCTGCCATTTTTTCTAATATCTATGATGTTTTGTTGCAGTTGTTCACATGGTGAAAATTTACATTGCTCATCTTCTCAATACCAAAGTTCCATTAATATTAGGTGAATATTTTGTTTCAGATCAACGTACTATCTGAAAAGAGTCAACTGTCACAAATATAACGGTAACTAGCACAATTAAGGATACTCTTTCATGAATTTTCCTACTGTCTAAGTTTATTAGTCTTTGCATTGAAATTGATATTCAAACTGTGCGCACTTATAAATTTAAACAAGGAGGTTTCATAACAATAGAGGTCCAGTGTTATGGGGGGTGATTGGTACAGCTTTTTGCTGGTCAATTTGGAAAGAATGAAATAGAATATTTTTAGGATTGTGATGAAACCATTGAAATAGAAGAAAATTATATTACTTGTCAGATACTTCAAAACTTTTATGAGGAAGTGTGGGACAGGACTAAGTTTACAGTTGTGTGATGGGTGTCAAATTATATAGGTTAACAAATTTTGTCTAAAGTTATACCTACAGTTGCATACGACTCAATGTCTCTTTAGTGTCTTTGTAAGATAGTAGATATGTTTAGCCTTTAATACCATCTTCATTTTGATCTTGTCAGATAAAATTTTATTACACGGATATTAACTGTTAATAGAGAAAAATACTCTTTCCATCCCTAACTATCCATTGTTACTTTTTGGGTTGTCCTGAATATTTAGTCTTATTTTAAATTTACGTACACCTTTATGTAATCTTCGAATTTTGAAATGTTAAAGACTTGCATATAATCATCATGTTAAACCCAGTACTCATTAGTAAGGGGTATTGCAGGAAGTTTATTTTGCAATTAGTTTTTTCCTAATCATTCTTAATTAGTGTACAAAATCAAAGTGAACTATACAGTTGGGATATAGGGAGTAGTAATATGTACGATTCTACCTAAGTCAATATTCTGAAAACAATATTTTGAATGTATTGTTTTGACAGGAGTTTGGGGAGGAAAAAGGCAAGGAAAAACATTCCAAACTGAACTTATTTTCCGTGCAATGGGGGTGGAACCTGTTATTATGTCTGCTGGGGAATTGGAATCCGATAGAGCAGGTACGTTGCCGATGGATGAGTGATTTCAGAACAGTGTTTTGTATGTTTATTGGGCTATATTTATTTGGGATATATTGTACTTCCTGTAGGAGAACCAGGGAAATTGATACGTGAGCGTTACAGGACTGCTTCTCAAGTGTGGTTCAGAACCAAGTTAGATACTATATTACTTTTACTGCCTTACATCCTAGAGTTATCCAATCATTTTAGCTATTGGTTTTACATCATTGAATTAGAGTGTGGGTCTAAACCTCGCTAATCTAAATCTAGACCTCAAATGCATATCATTGAACTATTAGAAGTTAGTAATTATGCTTTCAAGAGATACTCTCTGATTATTGCTATAAGGCCTGAAGTATGAAAAACTTAAGCAAGAGTTGTGCTTCCACAACCAAAGAGTTGAGTAGAAAATAGGCATCATAATTATATCCTTATCTTGGAGTGACATTATGAAGCCTACTGCTATTTCTAGAAATGAATATGATTCTGGAAAAGACATGAAGTTGTTGAATGTGGCAATCAAAATTAGCATGCATTTTTGGTGTTGAAAGTTTTCAGCATATGTTTTTAAACGATTAATAAAAGAAAAACTGTGTTCAATCATGCTGTCTAACTTTATATCTTCTTTGCTCTTTATCACCATTTGTAAGAGTAATGAGTATTGGTTTGTTTTAAATGCTACAGGGAAAAATGAGTTGTTTGATGATAAATGATATTGATGCTGGGTTGGGTATATTTGGTGAGAAATAGTTCCTTTATGATTAAATATATTGATCATATTGGATTATATTGGGCTGGGTTGGATTATGCTGGGCTGGGTTGGATTATATTGATCCGAGGGAACCCACTGTTGGTGTGCGCAGATAGGTTATCCATTCGAAGTAAGTCAATTTATCGATTTATTTAAATTATTATTGATTAAATAAAAATTCGTATTATTTAATTAAATTTTCGATGTAATTTGCAGTTTGTGCATACGCCTCGGATCAATTTTTACAACAACGATAGAATGGACAAATGGAAAATGGATTGGATTTGATATTTTTACAATCGATTCTTGTAATAATATTGTTCTTGTACGTAACTTTTTTTTTTTGGACGGATTCTTGTACGTAACTTTTGGTAACATGTAAGTTATATATTAATTTTTGATGATATATAATATTTCATGTTTTTAATTTGTATATTTAGTTATATTTATTTATTTAATGTTACCAATTAAAATTAATATTAGTATAAGTTTTGGTAATTTTTTGTATATAAAAACAGGTTTATAAATAAATATAAAAAATAAAAAAAAAATTAAATAGGATTAGATAGCGGTTAAAAACCGCTGTCTAAAGAGTGACTTAGATAGCGGTTATTAACCGCTGTCTAAAGTCCCCACTTAGATAGCGGTTATTAACCGCTGTCTAAAGTCCCCACTTAGATAGCGGTTTTTAACCGCTATCTAAGCTCATCCCTTAGACAGCGGTTTCTAAGCTCATCCTCACTTATATAGCTGATTCTTAGAGAGCGGTTATAACCGCTATCTAAGCTCAATTTTAACCGCTATCTAAGCTCTTTTATGTACTAGTGATCTTTTAAAATATTTAACATAAAACAAAATTTTCTTTAAAAAAAATAATAAATAGATGATATTAAAAGCATTTTTATGAATTTACTTTTGCCTGCAAAAAATATTGATATCAATAAATTTTTTTAATTGCAATAGCATATTATATTGTATTAATAAATGTTGGTTTGTAATATATTTTGAATTATTATTATTTATACAGTTAATATATATTAATAAGAAGTTTGAAAATATTTAATACGTTATATTTATATATATTACTCCGTCATATGGAGGTGGACACACATATTAAAGAAAGAAGTAATGAGTACGGATTTGAGGAATAATTTTGTATACATTTATGTATAAAGTAAAGAAATAAGTTGAATTTTCTTAAGTGTGAGTCCTAAAATAATGATATTCTATGTAAAATTGAGAATATTGGAAGGATGAAGTTCATAGAGAGTTTTCTATTTTAAGGATGTAAAAATTATTTTGGGGCAGACGAAAAAAAATGTAATAGTAATCATAGACAAATAGAGTATAATATAGAGTAGTATTTGTATACAGATTGTGCACAATAAAAGATTGTGTGCACAAAGTTTGGTTACATTGTAGTATTATTTCAGGTACTGTATAATATTAGTTTGATTATAGTGTAGTATTATTTCAGGCATTGTATAGTATTAGTTTAGTTACAGTGTAGTATTAACAACATTATATAATATTAGTTTTGTTACAATGTAGTATTAAATAAAAATATTTTGCACCCTATTTGCCTATTAAAATGCAATTTCAATTTTATTTGCACCAAACATTTATTAGGGTCATACTCATATCTACTCCTCACTTGAACTTCAGGCTGATATTTATGCTAAAAGTTAGGTTGAAGACATCTATGCTTTTATTCAAACCTAAGGCGGGTCATATTTGCACTTTTTCCCAATACTAATCTTATCTATTTCAATTCCTGTCAAAAAAAAAAAAAAATCTTATCTATTTCAATGACCATCTTCATTGGGTGCCCACGCATGAAAGCGTTAACAATGACTAGAAAGAGTTTGATGCGGTTAAAGCGGGCATCATGATCAATCGGTTTTTCTTTTTCTTTTTTAGTTAAATATTCTTTTATTTAAATAATATTTTTAAAAGGTGTGTCTTTAGTGAACCAAATTTCACAGTGAAACTCGATCCACATTAAAAAAAAGATTCAATTTATCTTTTAATTATTATGACTAATAATATTTGTAAAATTGTCATATTGTAATATATATCATATACTTATCCTTTGGACTATTATAACTAATATCATTTAGTAAATTGATTAAGTTTTACTATTTATCTATTTTTAAAGGGTGTTTCTATTTTTTCTTTTGCTTCTAAGTGCTGCCTCCGATTTTTAAAGGGCGTTGGAGTGGTCTGTGCAAGCTAAATTTACTTGTATCCAACGACGAAAGTAGAAAAAAGAAAAAAGGGATAAGGATTTCTACTATCGAACACTTCTTTTTTCAAATCTTTAATTCTTTAATCACTTTCTTAAAGTAGCCACAATTACTCTCCTAACATATTTATATTCAAAATAAATCTTATATGAAATCATCTGATATTTTTGAAAAAAATTGTAATACTACAAAAATATAACAATAATATCCACATTTTATTAAATGTATGACAGATGTATATAAATTTTTGAAGTATATTCAATATTAGTGACAAATAGTCAACAAATAATGGGTCAAATAAGATAAGTTTAGTGCGTCGCATGACCCATTCGTCGTAGGAATATAACGTGATATGAGATGACATAAGAGAGAAATCATAATCATGATTCACGACCGTTTCATATGTCACTGTAGTCATGAGATTCACATTACCAACAAATAAAATAAAAAGGAAACCAGTATATTATATATTTCCAGAGTGACCTAGGCATGATACCTTTGTCTACCTAGTCATTGATTGCGTTAGAAATTTTGAACACTAAAACCCAAATATAGTGCAATTAAAAGCATACAATTTAATATTATTTATTATATATAAACATAACCCACAAGGCCACACCCCAAAAAAAAAAAGAAAAAAAAAATCCACCCCCCCTAAATCAGAACTCATTAAACAATCGAAATAAAAAAGAAATAAGATTTCAGATTTGCAAACAAAGTTTTACAAAATACTAGTATTTTTTAGGAGCTAATATTGTGTGGAACCATTTCACGGATCTCATTTCGTGAGATGAATTTAAATTTAATAAAAAAAAATTCATTTTTATGCTAAATTGTATCATCACCTTTTAAAAAATATATATTTATGTCAAAAATTAAAAGTAATACACTTTGTATTGAATAAATAGTATTCCCTCTATCTTAAGAAGTTATGCACACTTCTTGGGACACGAAAACTAAGAAAAAATAATTTTGTTGACTTTTATGAAAATAAAGGTAAGAGAAAGAATAAAGTGTAAGAGTATTTTGAGTGATTTAATAAAATAAAGTAGGAGAAGGAAAAAAGTAGAATAGAATAAGAGAGTCATTTTTAAAATTTAAATGATATTGTAAGAATATTAATATTTTGTTATGTTTCCATTTTAGGAGTGTATATAACTTATTGGAACGAACCGAAAAGGAAACTGTGCATAACTTTTTGGAACGAAGGGAATATAATTTTACAAAAAATGTACTCCCTCCGTCCCATAAAAGCTTTCACAATGTACTCCCTCCGTCTCAAAAAATTATGCACACTTTCCTTTTACCTTTTTTCATATACAAATTCATTCATAGCATTCTGTCTACCCTCTATATAGAAGCTTAGAGAACATTGACAAGCTCAGTCTAACAATATACATCTTTCAACTTGATCGAAGTTTCAAATTTGAGGTAAACGAGCCAAATCTTTATCCACCAAATAAAGCAAAGGAAAACAATAAAACATGCCTGTTCTGTCTTATTGTACATCAGATGGATTTATTGACATACATTAATTGTCGGCAATAAAAAACATTCCCCCTCCCACTCAAAAACATTACTTATTTGTAAAGAAATAATAGAACGGATACTATCGCAATTCACATCTATCGAAGGTCAAAATATGCAAAGAAAAATTTACAAAGATATATGAGAACAGAGACGTACTAGAATATAAAAACAACACTATCGTGCACTCTCGACTTCTGGTTTTGTGCAACGCATTCAGATATCCACATCAAGTTCCTGATCTCCTGCTCTCTCAATCTCATGTAAGCAAAAAATACACCATAATGGAACTGCATCAACAAAAGATTATGAATGGATTAATTATAGATTCAAAGCGCAAAAAGAGCACCAACAGGTAGAAAAATGAAATGCATAGAAATATAGAAAGATGGTAACAATGAACATGCTATTTCTCCTAAAAACGTTTAACCGCATTAAGCTCAGAAAAACAAACCTGCTGCTCAAAAGATAAGCAAAGTCGTTTCACTTCCTCCTCATAAAAGGCCTTGTCAAGTATCTGACTCTCGCCATAGGAGAGCTTGGAAAATATGGCCTGATAAGGAGGGTACTTTTCCATGGCACCACGAACCTAGAAGGATTGGGCAAATACGAAATTTGTGGTTACCATTGGATAATTTTCTTAGAATGACGAGAAATAAATAGGAGTGCAGCAAGTATAAGAACAGATAGACAATATGGAACAAAAGGATGCTGCAACTTAGTCTCTTACTGTCATTGCATGCCAACATATTCTATAATATTAAGTGTGCTGAAATCCCGTCAAAATGGATTATATACTCGTTTTAAAAAAACCAGGCATGCTGCAAGATTGTTTTTCAAATGATTTTTCTCATTCAACTGTTAATTTTATCTGCCTCTTTCATTCATTTAGGCTGACATTTTTGCATCACATATAACCTTTGAGAACCACAGTGTAAATAACATTTCAACAGAACCAGATTTACATTAACAGCTGACATCTGATATGAGGCCTGGACCCTGGAGAAAGAGTAATCAGGTGTGCTGTTTTCTTTAAAGAATTTCAGTGGCTGCCAATTGGTGAATGTTTTCTTTTAAGAATTTCAGTGGCTGCCAATTGTCTAACTGCTATTGGGAATAACTTAAGGAAATTCCAATTTAGCAATCAAAGTTTGAAACAAATAAACAAAATGAAAGCTCTCTGTGGAAGTTGGCAGACAGGCGTTTCAGATGAAAAATCGTAGTTACCTGATCTATATCCTCACAAATAGCAAGCTCCTCATGACCATAAGGATATCTATAAAAAAAATGATGTGCATTAGTAGCAGGAAAAAGAGTTTCAATAGTATCAAATAATAAAGAGCTGGTGCAGAAGCCCTTACAGTAAGCCAAATTTAGAATATAACTTCCTACGATCTTCTCGAGTAAGCTCAGTGCCAATGCTGGAGACAGAAAGCATTTGAAGCATCAGAATATTATACCAAGTACTCTTATACAAGAATATTTTCAGAACTCCAACCAAACCTGTTTATAGTGATATTGACTGCCCTTCTATCAGCCTCAAACGCCAGGAGATCAGACATAATCTCTGCAGTGGCGCCACCAAGTTTCTGTTTGTAGATTCTTAAGTTAGAAGTGGATACAGAACAGAGAAAAAAGTACCAGAAGAAAAAGAGTCTTCAAACATTGCAGAATGGTCACTTACCTGACAAAATCTGTAGAAATCCTCAAGGTATGCCTTGTAAAGAGTATTCCTCATAATTTCTATATTCATGTCATCCAAGTCCTATGAAAGTACCCAAATAAGAAATAATAATAATAATAGTAATAATAATATAACAATAATAATAGTAATAATAATATAACAATAATAATAGGAATAATAATAACAACAACAACAACAACAACAACAACAACAACAACAACAACAACAACAATAATAATAATAATAAACACCTCAAAATATGCAGTGTTCATTATTTTCAGCATATATTCATTCATTATGGCAATGAATTTGAGTTTTTTTTTTTCTTAATAAATAATTAAGAAACTAATTCAGACCAAAACTAGTAACCAGGTTTAATAAGAGCAGCTGCTAGTCGATACCTCTGAAGTTATGCATTCGGAGAAGTATGGAGCTAGAGGCGTGTCAACAAGCACGAGTCTGTACAGTTCCCTCATATTCTGAGCTACTGCCAGAGTAGCAATGCTGCATCAATGAATGCCAAAGTTATAATGTAATGTCGATTCAGGCATGTAAAGGTTCAATTAAGGTATACGGTGTATTACCTGTCAAACATTCCCAGAGGATGACATTTCTCCAACAATTCTTGAACATCTCTCTCATGCAAAGTTCCAGTGACAATTAGCACAACATTGTCGATCATGTGGCCGTATCTAAATAATAATCAACCAGTTAAGGTCAATAATTTTTTATTTTTTTAGTTCAAAGTGTAAATTTCTAGTGGCAAAGTTATTGGCAGAAAAGAGCAAACAGTATGCCCACCACAAATAGCAAGGTGTCAAAACTAACTAAGTAGATACAGTTTCCTGTGCCAGGGTAAGCCTATATTAAGTTTATAGAATATGGTTCTCTTCTAGTATACTCCTAATTCATTTAGCTGAGTCTCTGATAAAAATATGCAAAAAAAAAACAAAAATAAGCTATCAGATCATCCTTAAACAAACCAAACAAGAAACACATATTAAGCTGGCAAGTCTCAGCCTGTCTGTCATGAGAACCATTTGTAACTTCACAAAACCACTTTGCGCACTATTAGTATTTAGTGCAAACAAGGCACTACTCAAATGTATTCTAATATTTATATTTATTTACATAAAATAGCAAGACTTGTAAATTTGATGCAGCAGGCATCTCAATAAATCAAAAACTTTAATTTCAAAACAGGCCTTTTTCAACTTGATATAAAAGAACCCAGGAACAGAGGAGCTACTTGCAATTAAAAGAACTGCTACTTAATACAGCAATATTAGTTTTAAAAATAATTGCAAGACCTTAGAAGGCTTTACTAATTGATTACACAATTTGACTAATAGTGCAAACCTTAACTCCTTATTTGCAACAAATAAATTACTTGAACATTGATTAAAACTGCATTGTCTAAGCAACTGCGTTAACGGTATTTTGGTGGAATTGTCTTATTTTTTATTCACCGACTGAGTTATGCATAGGAAACTGCTAAAGAGAGGCAAACCCACGTGATATACTCTAAAAAGGTCGACAGAGGCTCAGTGGCCTGGGTTAGCATGTGTTTGTACTCGTCGACTAATTTAAGGGTGCATTTCTCCACTATTGTTGTTGTATGCAGCGGAGAGGGCTCTGCAATATCATAGACAAACAAAAAGGAGTACAGTTTAGCAGGATAATATAACCACCAAATTACAAACAGTAGTGAAAGATGAACTAAAAAAGGTCAATGGCAATTGATGGAAGGAACCGACTTTACTTCATTAATAAATGACTCATAGACATCAGGCAGATGAGCAATGCAGCCGAATCAAATTCCGAGGCAAAATATTAGTAACATGAAAAACAAGGATGAAAATATTGGTATTGATGGAAATATTGGTACTTTAAATTTACAGATATATCGGTGAAAATATCGATATCGGTAAAAAATAGAAAATTAATGAAAATCTTATTAAAATGATGAAAATTTAACATAAAATTTATATAATATTATTACTAACTTAAATACACAAATTTAACTTAAAATTTCAAGTAAATGAATTTTTTATGATAAATATATCAATAAAAAATACATAAACAATGTCTAAGTGATAATTACTTAATACTAGAAAACTAATACCAAAATAATGTCCTTAAGACTCAAATGTAAAAGAGGAAAATGTCATTTTAGTCTAAACAATGTTGATGTATTTTTTTAAATATTTTATTAAAAAACTGATATCTTGAAAAAACTAATATATTACTGAGATTTCCACCAAAATATCTCGATATTCAAGAAGTTTTGAACTATAATTCACCAATATCGATATTGATATATCCCGATATTTACCGATATTTTGAAAAATTTCTCGGTCTAGTAGATATCCATATTGGGAGTCTAAAAAAACAGATATTTCGGCAAATATCCTGATATTTACTTCCTTAATGGTTTATGATGGTCAACCTGCTGATTTGGTAAGGCAAAAACTCAGAATTCTCAGCAGATTGTCACTCAATAAACAAAACTAGCTATAGTCACTTCATGAAATCAACTAATTTCCGATTGATTACTACTTAATAAACTATTATGTGAGGATAAGCCAATTTCTTTGTTGTCTATATCTCTGATCCCGAAAAAAATCGAAGGAAAGGGGATATGGGCATAGTTTTTGCTAAGTCGTAAATTAAGACAAAATCAAGCTGATTAACATACTAGAGCCAAAAAAATATCACAATTGTATGAAGATAATCCAATTCCGCAACATCTAATACGAAATTCCTAAGCTCGTATCCAGTGATCAAACGACAATAGTTTTAATAGACTAACCGTTTTGGAGATAGGGCCCGTACTCGGTGGCGGAGAGATGCATTTTAATGTCGTCAAGGGTTTCGCACTGGCACAGGTTGTTGTAATCGGCGGCGGTGAGGAGGCCGGAGCGGTATCCTCGGACGATGGCCTCCAGGTAACCGCCATGAACATTGAAGGTAAGCGCTTCGAATCCGTACATATTGATGCTACAGATCTGAAGCGGATCGGAGAAGGAAATTTGATATGCTCCCCTTCGAGAAACCCCGAAGCCTTGAAGAATTAAGGTAGAGATTTGTCGCGGAGGTATGGGGTGAATAGTGCTGGTTTTTGTTAGGGGGGAGTTTTCTGAAAATACCAGAAATAAAAATTGATACATATAATAATAAATAATTAATAATAATGGAGGCATGTTTGATATTTTAGAGGGGCGTGGCCCAAAACTGTGGGCCGGGATGGTGGAAGAAGCCCGTAAAAGTGGGCCAAAATGTTGCAGAAGGGGAACAGTGATGAATAATTGGCCCAAATACTATTATGACCGGAACCGGAAAACGTTGTCCGCTGCTCAGATGAACATAATCTATTAATCTTGCAGAACTTTTCACATTTTTCACTGCTCAACAGTCTCGCGACTTCTCTTTGGGATTCTTCCCATCTTAATTCTTCGTTAATACCTATATGCTAATTCTGGTATGATCGTTTCCCCCAATCAAAGTGAATTCAATATGCGAGCGGACCCCTCATCGTCGTATCGGAGCCCCACCATCATAACGGATCTCGACGTAGATGCCTTGACTCGCTGCGCCAGTTACCTCAACCTCCGAGACATCTCCAACTTGGCCATGTCGTGTAAATACCTCAACAAAGTTGCCTACTCTGATTCTATTTGGCATTCACTTCACAGGTTGCCTTTTTTTTTTTTTTTTTTTTTGCAAGTTTTTTCAGTTCATAAATTGAGGAAATTTACAGAAATTTTGCAATTTGAGTGTTTTATCCTGATTGATGTGAGCGAATTAGAATAGGTTGTATCAAGCGGAAATGTTCTCACTACTATTGGAATTAGCAGGCAAGAATGGCCGGCGGTTGTACCTATGTCTAGTCAAGCATCCAGCATTAGGGAAGCTTATCTTGCAAGGCATACTGCTTTGCATCAGTTTAAATATGTTGATCCCCTACTTAATGACATATATATTGCTGGAAAGCCTCCACTCCACTTATTGTTCGACAAAAACAACATTATATTTTCGCAGGTACTTACCAAAATTGTTGCTTTTACAATTCTTAGATAACTTCAACTGCTCCACAGCCATCCATCTAATCTTTCGTGTAATAGCAATTCCAAGAAGAGGACTAAACTGTGATATAAGTGAAATAGACACGTGTATGTCTGGCTTAGGATATAGAGGGACAATGTGAAGTGCTCATTCTTTTAACAACCCCAAGAAAGTCGAATGAGTTGCTATATCCATGTCTCTTGATCAACAATGGAAGTTTGGAACTTGATTGAATTGGACTCTTGGTGGATGACTAGTAAGAATGATAATGGCAAGTAAAGATGTAAAATTTAATATCACCCCTCACATCTAGGGGAACATTCCCTGAAGAAATGGAGTGCGTTGTTGCTTTAGATTAAAGTCTCTAAAGCTTAGCTTGTTGAACTTTGATATAGGCAAGTAATGATCTAAAAATTTACATCACCCCTCACATCTAGGGGAACGTGCCCTAAAGAAATTAAAGGCATTGTTGCTTTAGGTTAAAGTCTCTAAAGATAAGCTTGTTGAACTTTTATTTTCCTTCCTCAGCCTCCTTGCTTTGTGTTATCATCTCCAAATATCAATCCCAACGTAAACCTGGAGCCATTTCCTGAATAGTGCTTCATTTCTCTTGTTCATCATAATCATATTATTGTGTTGACAAATTACTCTGTTCAACTGGATTACCTTTTTAGGGTCCATCCATACACTCCTTGCAGACTGACAACCTCATCGATGGAGGTATCTCTTGCGCACCTTGTGGTAACCATAATGCTAAAGTTACTTGTATGAGGTTAGGTATTTCTTTATTTCTCTTCTTTAGTACAATATATTAGTTTTCAACTACTCTTTCTTATGCTTTCAAGTGCAAGGGAAGAAGATTTTGAGCTTAGCCTATGTATCATATGAAAGATTATCTAAATAGATGCAATATTTTAATACAAAAGATTTGGTCAAACCTCTTTCTGGGAGCTCTGGCTTTACTATTTTAGTTATTTGCGAAGAGCTCTGGCTTTACTATTTTAGTTATTTGCGAATTGTTATGCTGGGTGTTGACCATAATCCAGTGATCTGCAGATTGTTTTCATCCAGTGAGGCGTACCTACATCAAAGTGATTCAGAAAGAGATGATAGTATTTTGATAACATCAAGCAACGATCATTTTGTTCGCCTATGGTCGAAGGTATCATGAAGAGTATATGTGCCTAATTTTATCTAAAAGTACAGAATAGTCGTGTCGGCACCCTAGTCACTCCTTAACCCCAATTTAAGCTCCACTGAAAATTGGGTTGTCTATATCTTTCCATAGTTGACAGATACAAATCCACATTAGTCACATTTAACAAATTGCCCTTACGTTCTTGTGCCTGTGATTTTTAGGGAGGGAACCGATGCTTCAAAGGTCATAATGGCCCAGTGCTTACGCTCTCAGATAAACTATTGGGTGATGATACTGGAAATATATTTGCTAGTGGAGGTGAAGATGGAACAGTCCGCCTATGGTCCATCTACTCCTCTGGAAAGCGAGGCCAACATGCTTTGAAGGCCACACTTCATGGACATGATAAGGCTGTATCACTGATGTCAGTTGCTGGGTATGCTTTTTTTCTTTTTCTTTGATACGTCCTGTAGTTATTGTCCATTGCCATTTATCATAAAAGTTTATGCACTTCTCCTTTCTCCTGTCTTCTGCCAGGCACAAAACATCTCTGTTAGTCAGCATTGCAAAGAATGGCAAGGTAATCCACTCTTTGCAGGTGGTTTTGATTGATTGGACTAGGTTTTCTCTGATCACAAAAGTGACCACATATTGGATCTATTGAACTCTTTCACGTATGATTACATTATGTTAGATCTGAGTTTGTTCATGTGTCTCCATGTATTGTTATGCCTTCTCACCACAACTAATGTATAGGTTAGGGTCTGGGACACCATGACAGCATCATCTTCTATTCGTTCCTCAAGTTGTGTGGGAATGACTTCTGTACCCCTTGGACCTGTGGGTATGAAATGCCACGAATCGCTGCTCTATGTTGCTGCTGGCTCCTCTGTAACGGCAGTTGATTTGAGAACAATGCAAAAGGCATTCATGGTAAGCCAGAAAACAAAAGTACATTCATTTGAATTTTTGCCCACAAAATCCGCACTTTGTTCTGGTGGAACTGGCAGAGCAATGCTGTGGGATGTCAGGAGAGTTTCCGAACCAACTGTTGAATTGGATGGACATGTTGGCCCTATAAAGCATGTACTCATGGATTCATTCAAGATCGTTACGGGTGGACCAGATGATCCATATGTCAATGTTTGGGAAGCTGATACTGGTAAACAGACAAATTCGTTGGTTGCTTGCGCTTCAGATCGACCACAAACAGAGTCGGGATGCTCAGCAATAGCTGTTGATGGGTGTCGAATTGTTACTGCCGGTGGTGTTGATCAAGAAACTGCCACACTGTGTATCAGGGATTTCAGGACTGCTACTTGTTATGTCTCACCCGATGCATCTCAAGAAAGTCCATCCTTTTCCAAGTTCTGGGATTCGGGTAGTGATTCTGAAGAAGTAGACTGGCAGTAGTTGTAAGGGGGGGGGTGGGTGTTTGCAGTTTCATTGTATTTTGAAGAATTTATTTAAGTTGAGTTTTGTAGGAGAATAAAATTAGAGTTTTGAAATTCCAAATTTCGGAAGTGCAAGTTTTATCACTAATCTTTTATCTCCTCCATTTCTAAATCTCTCCCCATGCTATGTGGCATCATCATATTTCATTATTATGAAATCCTACAATTTTAGAGCTGCAGTTATTTTTCTACAAAACTTCTTTTATTTTAAATTTTAAATTTTTGGCTTGTTTTTGTTTTCCATCTCCATTTATTTTAAATTTAAATTTAAATTTTAAAATTCTAATGTTGTCTCTAATTATTCATTATTTAATTGTTTCTCTATACTTTTGAGAATCTTTCTGCAATTACTCTATACTTTTTTCATGAAATCTTTTTAACGTATTTGTTTTATCTCCATTTTTGCTTCATATTTTTGTCATTAAACAACAATATGAAATTTTAAACAAAAATTCTCTTGATCGATCTTTTATATATACTAATTCAATGTCAATTCAAAGCTATTAATATTAATTTAAATTATATTTTTGACATTTAAATTAAATTAATTTAAATTATGTCATTAATTGACAAATATTATAAAACACCCTATTACGCGGATTTTGTACTAGTTTTATATATTTGCTTTTCCATCTATTGTGGAGAATGGAGTTTTTTTTTTCATTATTACATAATTACATTTTTTTACAATGAATTTTTTTTTTTAATCCATGGTTTACCTTATGATTCCAGCCTTTTATTTATTTTAGTTATTTATATTAAGGTTAAAAAAGGATAGTATAATTATAAAATAGGTTCAAAAAATTTGTAGAAAAGTACAAAAAAAATTTTATATAAAAACAAAAAATATTTGTACATTGAACCTATTTATAATTTTTAATTTTTTTTACCTTGTAATTTTCTCTTTTATTTTTCAGTGGAAACGGTTCATATATAAGGGGTAACTTAAATTGATTAAAGTCGAGAATATTAATCAATAATCTATTTTCCGGAAAGAGAACCGGAAAAAAAAAACACTATTGACCAACTTGCTTTCCTTGTTCCACTCTCGCTATAGTCAATTCCCGTTCACTCCAAAGGCCCGATGTCCACTCCACCTCGGATCCCCAAACCCCCCACATCCATGGCCAAAATGCCCCCAGCCGCCGTGTTCCTCTGTCTTCTCCTCCTCATCGCCTCCGGCACCGCCGCCCCAATCATCGGGCTGGACTCGTTCCTCAACCAACAAGCCCGCAAAGATCCACTAGCCGCCAACGATTCCTTCTCCTCTCTTCCCTCCACCCTGAAAAAACCCCTCGCCCATCCCTCCCCCACCCAACCCCCAATCCCTGCGTCTCTCCTCTCCCTCAATCTTCCTATCCCCGTCACAGTTCACTTAGTTGGTTCCACCTTCTCCTCCTCCGCCCCTTCCATCCTCTCCTCCTTCCTCACTTCCGCCGTCACCTCAGATCTCTTCCACGTCATCACTCCATTCGCCCCCTCCGGCCACCACCTGTCCCTCTCCCACTCCCTCCACCTCACCCCCTCTTTGTCTCATCCTTCTTTATCCACATCCCTCTCCTCCGCCCTCAGTTCGCATCTCACCTCCTCTATCTCCTCCCTCCGATCCCCCCTCACCTCCGTCCCTTACTCCGTTATCGATCAAATTATTCACGAAGACTTCGAAAAGGAGAAGCACAGCAACTCTTTCCACATCTACATTATCCATCTTGGATCGCAGGCTAAACCGTATGCTTACAGCTATACCCCTGGGGACAGCTCACCGGGTTTTACGAAATGCTTGGGCAGCATTTGGACCGGAAAAGATCGGTACATGTGGATCGATTTGGGAGCTGGGCCAGTGGATTACGGGCCCGCATTATCGGGTGACGGGGTCTTGCCGAAGGGCGAGTTTCATCCATTGGCAGCACTCCATGGCCGACCCAAGTCACAAAAGGCACTGCTTTCGGACTTGGCTTCGCTGGTGTGGAGTGCTTATCAGGTACTACTCGTCCCCTCTTTGAGAATTCCTGTGCCTATGGAGAATACATTGACTGTTGAATTTATTCATATACATGGCGATGGTGGTAGTGGTAGTGTGGGGTTAGATTGGAAGTCAATAGAGAGGACTTTTATGGATGATGTTAATAACCAGGAGCTGTTGTTGAGGGATCAGAGTTTGAGTTTTAAGAAATATGAAGTGAAGTTCTCTGAGTGCTCCATTTGTTCGTTTGCAATCACGAGGGCAACCACGGCATACACTTCTAGGTACTTGTTTGATAATTACACTTTGATTGTCAGTGAGTATTTGGACTCGAAGCGTTTGCACCAGACAATCTTGGAATCCGTGGAGGAGTTCAGAAGGGTAGGCAATGTGCCTGAGGAGGAGTTTGGCAAAGTTCTTCCTGTATATGTTTTTGATCTTGATGTCAATATGATTCTGCTGCTCGATCGGTTTCACCAGTCTGTAGCGTTTAAAGATATGGTAATAGCTGTTAGGACAAAGAGTACACAGACGGTGAGTGACTACAGTTGTAATGGTCATCATGTTTTCACACAGGCTCGGGAACTTGAAAGACCGCTAGTGGGATCTATTTTGCAGAGCATGTGGGGGGTTTCACCCACACATCTATTTTGGAGCCCTAGGCATAATAGTTCTCTTGTGGACTACACATGGAGTGTTGGACAAACGCCATTTGGGCCTTTTTCGGAGATATCTTCGTTGTCTTTTGTTCAGAAAGATGCTGCTAGGAGAAATGTTCTTCTGACAACGCTGAATTATAGCATTACAAGTGGAATTGATGTTCTTGAGTCAATTGTTGCACATGGTGGAGATAGAAAGATTCTAAAACAGAATCAACGCACTGAATTTTACCAGAGGTGGAACTTGTTTAGGTACAAGCTGGACAAATCAATTTCTGCTATATCTCATTTTGATTATGAGATGGCTTTGTATTATCTGAGGTCCTCTGATCATGATCTGTATGCCATCCACACTCTCGTTTATGAGGCATCTCAAGAGTTGGAGGCGTCGCTCGTCTGTTTTAGGGATCCACCATTCCCATGGACTTCTGCTATGTTGTCTGTTGGGATTTTATTTGCTTTCTTTTATTTGTATGCAAAAAGAGACAAGCTATTTCATAACAAGAGGAAACAATTTTGAGGTTTTGAAAGTGTTAGGCTTAGCATTTCTGAATTGACACTTCTATATGTCAAATGGAGAGACCATACACTTTCTCAGAATGTATAATTCATTTACTCGAGAAAAAGGGTGTTGTTTTACTTTACATTGATTGGCCTATAAATCCTGTTTTCTTTCGTCCTTCATATTATGATATGTTGGCAACCTCGCTATGATAATGCCTGGATCATGGTGTGTTATTTTGCCAGAATTCGGCCAGCGATAGCTTGTACTATTAATTCCATCTGTCTCTTTTCGTATTGAGGTGGAATTGGTTCAACTGACATTTTACAATGGTAGCAACCAATGTGGATAGCTCATAGTCTCTAGAGTACAGACGTTGTACTCTGCTAATGGTTTAACAAGCTCTGCCGAAAATGAATGTGTTGAAGATCTAAAAGATTTTCTTTATGATGTTTTTGTTGTTCGTCTAATTTTTTTGCCAGAAGGGATCTTTAGTTTTCAACATGCGTCTTCAGCATTATATATGAACAAAATGTAGGAGTCTCGATCATCTTCAGGACATTCATTTTCCACTGGTTGTATTTTGATTCGAGATTTTGCCTTTAAACCTTCTTTTAATGTTTTAATATTCTCTTCAGCAGATAAATAAATAAAATTGCCCAAGAATGAACATGAATCAGATAATACATTTCAACACCAGAATTTTCACCCAAGGAGGGCTGCAAAAGTAAAATTTTCCAATGAAGAAGATACATTTTTAAACTGTTTCCTATAGTGATGTGCTTTTCTACAGTGCCATTGACGCAGATAGAATCAAGTCTTTCTTCAAAAGGGGGTAAAAGAGAGAAACTTAAATATATACATATATCAGCAAGCAAGAATTTTAAAATGGAGTTATCCTTGCAACTCCATCCAATGGCTATTGGAATAGTTTGAAAATGGATTGCTGTAGAATGCATTCCCACGTTCATCATTATTACCTGTTTGTTGCTGGGTTCTTGGCGTTTTCGTCATCACTCTCTTCTTCAGACATATTTGAGTTCTTCTCAACCAGTTCTCTGAATATCGAAGATCTAAAGAGCAGCCCCAATGCCGTAGGAGATGAAGACTTTTTGCATGAACTAAAGGGGATACTTCTTCCATGCTTCTCTTGCTTAATCATGGAATTAATTTGATAAGGTTTTGCTGGTAAGTAGGAAGATTGAGACTTTGTACCCAAACATAGAGATAATAATGTTTCTTGTGATCCAGTTCTTGGTTTTGTTTCCTGAACAGAAATTAAATTATTTTTTCCTGGATTTAACCATTTAATGTAGGTATTCAAGTCAAAGTTGGTGACTGCATTGATTCCTCTATACTCTATTGCTGCAATGTCGTACGCTCGAGCTGCCTCTTCCTGGGTACCTACACATATATATTTTTGTGATGTTATTAGCAAAAGTTTACAATATTATATTATAGTGTGCTAATCACGGTCTGATATTGAATCTATTTTTTACTCAGTTTCTGTCCGTGCTTTAATTGCTCTATTTTACTTACTGTAAGTGCCGAGGTAGAGGTACTTATTGCCAAAGACTCTTCCTATTCTTGCTTCCCATCTTCCATTCTGATGTTGTCTGCATTCATATCCATTCATAAATTTAGATTATTGGCAATGTTTACAGCAAAGGAAAAGTTTATGGCATTTTCTGGATTATGTATACCTTGCGACTCCTCTGTATATTGAAGCTCCCCTTGAAAACCCACTGCTTTTTCTGCGATATGGAAGATATTTTGATTAGTTAATCATCCATTTCAACACTGTGAAAACATCTTGTTTTTGTCACACCAGAAGGATACATAGTTAAACTCTAACTCTAACTTCTCAATCTTTTCAAAAAAAAAAAAAACTCTACCTTCTCAATGAGGCTAGGTACTCTTCTCTTGTGGCAGTCTGCATACTTTGAAGTTCTTTTTCATAATCGGATATCTGCAGCAATTGTCGAGGGTTCTTTAAGTATTTGAGAATGCAGGCAATGGTGGCGCGTATGATATGTTTAATATACTTACAGAAAAATTGGTGAAAGTTGATGTTCCCCAATACTTAAGTGCTGCCAAGTCATAAGCTCTTGCTGCATCTTCCTCACCATCATAGGCACCTGAGGAGATTGGATAGATGCAAAAGCCTTAGCTTATGTCTTAAAAGTGGCAAAAACTGTCAAAAGTTAATGCTGAAAATGAATGAATACTCACCAAGATAGACTATTTAGTTTGAATTCCATTGCAAGATCCACCATGAAATAAGACGAGTGTCATAAAAACTGACAGTAGAGTAAGACCATAACTGCTAGAAATTGCTTCAGAGAAAAGCCAAGTACCTTGTTTCCCCTTTTTCTTTTGAGTTACATTCCACATAAGCTTGTCCCACAAATGTGCTTCATATCTTCCTGTCCATTTATGCCTACTGACGCCTCTAAATCTCGAACTTCGCTTGATTGTTTTCGTAACAGCAGTTGAGTCACATTTTTGACGCTTGGCAGGCTTGGCTTGAGGAGCCTCACTATCTTTCATGCATGTGTGGTGCCTCTTTCTGTGCTCGTCACTTTCCGACATTGCCTCCTTTCAGTGTTCGTTACAAGGTACTTCGTCTATACCTTCTTACAATGTTCAATCCAAAACTCGTTTTTCTCCTTACAGCTAAAATGAAATGAAGTGTGTTTATATAATTTTTATGCTTCTTTTGGCTTTATTATGTTCTGTCTGATGTTGCTATGACTTTTACTGTACAAGGACAGAAAGGGAGATGACTCCAATGCCTGGTGTAGGCTTGGCAAGCTAATAGTCCCTGTATGGTATCTAGCATAGGAATAAAGTTTTAATTACGACAACCACCATTGCGAATTAGTCAAATCAATGTGTAGAATTTCTTATGTGGCGGCAGGTACGTCTAACAATTTTATATCAATTCATATGTATTGTTGTTCATGTTTATTTGGCCTCTTCTGATTCCAGCATAAAATATAATGAAGCTAGCATCTTCTACTTTGTAAACATCGATGAAGAATGCTTAACCTTTTCAAAAAGTTAGGACAGAATTCATATATAGCCATACTCGACAAGATTCCTACCTGGTACTATGTTAAAAGAAATATCTTGAAGATTTTCTCACCACAGTTCTTGTTTGTTTTCAGGTAATGCTTGTGTACACAACAAAAAATGAACGGATACATTTTCTGGAGTTTTTCTCACGATTAATGAGATTTAAAATTGTTGATACAGCAAAGGGAGATTTAATGAGGTTTAACAATCTTCATGAGAATTGAAATGAATGGGATGATACCATAGATCCTTAGCGGGAATACAAAAATAAATCCAAAATGAGTTAGGATAGCCTAAAGAGTTATATAAAGTTAACTTTCTGGAGAATAAATATAAAAAATAATCGGGGAAGGGGAAGGGGGGGTGCCCCCATTTTCTCTAAACGGGGATGGGACGGAGGCATGCATCCCACCCCCGTCCCATCCCCACGTCAAGGAATTGGGGAATCCCGTCCCCACCCCCATCCACAATTTAATTGAGGATTCCCCGTCCCATTTTATGCTTCAAGGAACCAGGGAATCCTCATACCCACTCCCATCTTATTTAACTGGGGATTCCTGTCCCATTTGATTTGGATCCCAACGAGATGGTTCTGCATGGGGTTTTTCCATCCTTATTTCTGATGAGACAGAATCAGGTAGTTAACGTACAAACATTTTCCAATGGTAATACATTTTAAGTCAATGCCAGATGTCAAAATTTTATTGCTCAGTAGAGGTTACTGACTATGATCTGTTTCCAATTTATACACTGCTAATCTGCCTTTTTTTTTCGAGCTTTCTTGAGTTTGAATATAATGCATAGTGTTGGTCACTGGGGTTAGAAGGGAACGGAAGAATGCTGGAATCAGAGGATGATGCATGGCATAGGTTGAAGTATAGAGTAGCTTTTTAAGTCTCATTTAAAGGTATGTTTATCTGTCTTCTCTTCTCTTTTCTTATAATTACTAATATTTTATCTGCATCACTCACACACTCAAAAATAAAAACAAGAAGATTAGAGGCAAGGATAGGTGAGTGAACAGCAAACACGCAACTGGAACTGGTGAGTTCTTTTAAGGAAAAAGTTACTTTCATAACATTACCTATAATATTTGCACTCAAAACTGATAAAGTTGGCACAAGATGTTATTTTATATTTACAAAGTGACTGCTTTAGACAATATCTTGCATCAACTGCATCAATCTTACTTTCAAAATTCGACGGAAAAAAGGAAGAAACTCCTTATATATACATGTATCAACATATATGCATGAACTATAATTGAGTTTGTGCTAATTAGCAGATTTTTGCTACTTGGAATCATGAAGGAATTATCCTTGCGGCTGAGTTCAGTGATTATTGAAGTTGTACGAAAATGGAATATGGGAATACATTCCTTGTTGCAGGGTCTTGGCATTTTCCTCATTACTCTCTTTTTCAGACAGATTTGAGTTCTTCTCAACCAATTCTTTGAATACTGAAGATCTTAGTAGCAGATCTAATGCTGTCGGAGATGAAGATCTTCTGCATGAACCAAATGAGATACTTCTTCCATAATTCTGTTGTGTGTTCATGGCATTTATCCTACAAGATTTTGCTGGTGAGCAGGAATAATGCAATTTTATACCCGAGCAAAAAGATGATAATGCTTCCTCATATTCTGTGCTTGTTCTTCTTTCCTGTTCTGGAAATGAATTGTTTTTTCCTGAATTTAACCATGTCATATTGGTAGTCAAGTCAAAGTTTGTGATAGCATTGATCCCTCCGTACCCTATTGATGCCATGTCGTATGCTCGAGCTGCCTCTTCTTGAGTACCTGCACACATTTTATCATATTATATGCAACGGTTTACAATATTAAATGGTAAAATGCTATTCTTGGTCTGATATTGATACCATTTTCCATCTTTCTTGTGCTTTAGTTGGTTTAGTTTACTTACTGCAATTGCCGAGGTTTAGGTACTTATTGCCGAAGACACTCCCTATCCTATCTTCCCATTTTCCATTCTGATGGTGTCTGCATTTGTTTGCATTGATAAATTCAGAATCGTTGGTTAAATTTATGTCAATAAGAAAGTGATCATAACTCTGATTATGTACCTTGCGACTCCTCTATACATCGACGTTCCTCTTGTGATGCCACTGCTCTTTCTGAAGTATGGGAGATTTTGATTAGTACACCTTTCAACACTAGAAAACATTAATTTCATCACACCAAATGGTTGAGTAGCTAAAATCTACCTTCTCAATGTGGCTAGGTACTCTTGTCTTGTGGCAGTCTGCATAATTTCAATTTCTTTTTCATGTTCGGATATCTGCAGCAATTGTAATAAGATCATTAAGTATTTGAGAATGTAGGCAGTAGTGGCACTTATGGTATATTTAAAATACTTACTGGAAAATTGGTGAAAGTTGATGTTCCCCAATACTTCAACGCAGCTAAATCGTACGCTCTTGCTGCAGCTTCCTCGTCATCATAGGCTCCTGCGGAGTATAAACAGATGAAGGCCTAAGTGAAAATTCTAAAAGGAAATAGTTAAAATTAGAGCTGAAAAGGAAAGAGTTACTCACCAAGATAGACTGTTCAGTTTGATTTCCATTGCAGGATCCCACATGAAGACACGAGATTCATGTTAAAAAACTGACAGTAGAGCACGTCATAACTGCATGAAATTGCAAAAGTGAAAGGCCACATACCTTGTTTCCCTTTTTTCTTTTGAGTAACATTCCATGTGAGCTTGTCCCATAAATGTGCCTCATATCTTCCTGTCCATTTATGCCTACTAACCCCTCGAAATCTTGAACTTCTCTTTACTGTTTTCGGAACAGAAGTTAAGTAACATCCTTGTTGCTGTATAAGCTCAGATTTTCCAATCACAGAAGCATTTAAATCTCTTCTTCGACGCTTAACTGATTTGGCTTGAGGAATTTCGCCGTCTTTCATGCATGTGTAGTGCCTCTTTTGGGCCCCTTCACTTTCTGTCACTACGATTGCCATTTTCCAGTGTTTTTTTCAGTAAGGTACTTTCTTTACTCGTTTTTCTCCTGATAGCTAGAATGAAATTTCATGTGCTTATATAAGTTTTATTCTTGTTTTGGTGTTATTATGTTTTTTGACTTCTATTGTAAAAGGACGGAAATGAAGATGATTCCAATGATCTGAGGTAAGCTTGAGACAAAGTTAATAACCCGTGTAGAGTATCCAGTCTTGGGAATAATGTGTAGGTATGCTAACATTTATGTTAATTGCTGTTCATTTTCTTTGGGGGTATCTTCAGTTTATTTGGCCTCCTCTGCTTCAAGCATAAAACATAACGAAACAAGCAACTACTATTTTGTGAGAATTTTATGCAAGGATCTTTACCTGGTATCATGCTAAAATAGAATTTCTTGGTAAATTTCTTGCGGCAGCTCTTGTTTGTTCTCTTTTAGAGATAATCTTTTGCTATCTCCTACTTTTTCCCAGATTGTAGGAATTTAATGCCGAAAATATAAAGCCAAGGGTCTCAATTATTCTAACAATGGAAACCTAATTATGAAAATAAATTAACACAAACAACATATATCATGAAGTATACTGTGAACCAGTTTACATTTTGTGTATTTGTGTTTAATAATATTAGTTGTTTTATTAAAAAATATTAGTTTGATAATATACTGTATAATAAAAACAATTACTACCATTTTAAATTGTAGGGTGAAACTGGTTTACAAAACACTATGAGCGGAGAATCTTTGGGAGGAACACTATCTATCCATAATGATATCTTTTTGCACAAGATATTTCATGCTAGATGTGATGCATCATACATACATGCTTTCTGTTTTCTTTATGTTATGCAATGTATATACACAGTCCCCAAAATTAAAAAAACTTAACTATACATTCCAACTGGTATCCTAAGTAAGAAAAGTAGCATGTTTGAAGAGTGCTCTTCATATGTACACACACACAGAAAACTCAATGACATGTTTAAACCAGAAATTAGCGGCCTGCCATGCCTTTAATGTTGCTTCGGATCCCATTTGAACTATCATAGTCGAGATGGATATCTTTAAGTTCCACCGCAAAAGATCCCTCCATATTCATCATCAGTCATCACTATAGAACCGTTTTTCTGACACATTTAAGGGTGCGCTTGGTATAAAACTCTTCAATGAGGACGGACATAGAGTAATTATGGGGTTAATGAGAATAAAAAATAATAAATTCACTTTCACCATACTTCATACGAGATAATGAGACTCAAAATAAGTTACTCATTACCTTTTTTAATTAACTACTTCCCCTCCTGTAATCATTTATCCTCAATCGTCCATTATTCCTTAGCCAACAATCATTTTATATCCCCACTTATTTCAAAACTAGAATAGAACACTTACAGTGTAACTGTCATTCTCATTGTAAATTCACTATTCTATCTTCTCATTGATAAATTTAAACCAAGTGTCCCCTTGATATTTATCTAGGCTTCAAATAGTAGACTATTTCGATTTCATCTTGAAGTGGCATATTGGTAATTCATATTTATATGTCAAAGTGCAAGTAGAGGGTTTTTATTTATGCTTTTAGCAGTTGATTTAAGGTAAAAAAACAAAAAAAAACTTGTGTCTGAGGCTGTCAACTTTTATTGAAGACTTCAGCTACTTCACCTCCCTAGGAAAAGTTTGGAGCACAGATTGCATATCAATGGATGACTATCACGATAACAACTCCTAATATTGTTTTGGCCACAATGGGGAAGCTATAAATTTATGAAACATACTTTAGAGGATATCGTTTACAGTATATCTTACATACAAGTTGATGTAATACATTTTCCCAACTGGAATCCTAAATATGTACAGATGCAAAAAACTCGAGTTGATTGCATGTCCAGACTAGAAAAGAGTTGCCAAACCCAAGTTGTTGCCTCCAATAGCGTCTGAACAATCATAATCAAGACAGATATCTTCATTTCCACCGCTAAATATTCCTCCATATTCATCACCACTGCCCCCCACCGCTGCCTGTTTCCCCGTCTCTGCCTCATTCGAGTTCTTCTCAAGAAGCTCTCGAAACAAGGAAGACCTCAACAGTAGGCTCAAGGCTGTTGGAGAAGGTTTGCTACAAGGACTAATAGGTAATTTGCAGGAAAATGATTGTAGATCATCTGCACTGAAAGCTTTTCTTTTCAAACAGGGAGAAACAGACTCCTCTCTTGCTAGGAATGGGGACGAGAGAGATGGCAAAATTGAGCTCGTTTTTGTTTCTTGAGCAGGAATGGGATTGTTCATTCCCATTCCTGGCTTCAACCATCTGATGTAGTTGCTCAAGTCAAAGTTGGTCACCGCATTGATCCCCCGGTATTCTATTGCTGCAATATCATAAGCACGAGCTGCCTCTTCTTGTGTACCTGTAAATCAAACGCTCAAATTTGAAATCAACGTTCAGATGATGATTTGGATTCGGAGGAGCAGATGACTTACTGTATGTCCCAAGGTAGAGATACTTATTCCCAAAAACTCGTCCTATTCTTGCCTCCCATCTTCCATTATGATGGTGTCTGCATTTTTTTCCGACATGTTTGATTATATTCCGAAAGATTTGATCATGAAGCTTTATATATATATGGTATTCGAGATGATATATACCTTGCAACTCCTCTGTACTTTGAGACACCTCTTGAAAAGCCGCTGCTTTTTCTATAGTAGCATGAAATTGTCTCATTATTTCATGCATATGAAATGAAATACTAGCATAAAATGAGATGTGATTACCTTCTTAGTGAAGCTAGATACTCTTCTTTTGTCATATTTTGCATAATTTCGATTTCTGCCTCGTAATCAGATACCTAAGAAAAAAGAAATGGTAAGAAATCTGGGATTTGAGAGCTATGAGGCAAAGGACAGAACTGCAAGTGAGAGTCATACAGGGAAATTAGTGAAAGTTGATGTTCCCCAATACTTTAGTGCAGCTAAGTCATATGCTCTTGCTGCTGCTTCCTCATCATCATAAGCTCCTAAAGTAAAAGAAAAAACGAGCCATCAGTTTCAGTTTTCGTTTTCGTTTTCTAGTTGGCCATGAAAGATTGTACTCACCAAGATAAACTGTCCATTTTCAGGTTCAATCCAGAAAGAGGAGGCCATGAAAGAAAACACAAATTTTGATCAGAGACCAACATTATTACATATAAAGAAACAATTGATGAGAGATTGTAAGAAACCTTGTTTGCCCTTCTTCTTCTGAGTGATATTCCATGATAGTTTATCCCACAAGTGTGCTTCATATCTACCTGTCCATCTATGCCTACTTACGCCTCGATATTTTGAACTTCTTTTCACAGTTGTTGGTGTTGCTATTGCCCCTGCTTCTTGGTTCAATGCTTGCTGCTGAGAAACGGCACCGGAATCTCTTCGTCTACGTTTAACACGTGCCGCCTGAGGAGCCTCGGTCACCATGCTCACGTGAAATTTACCGATGTTTTCTTCACTCTTTATCGTTGTCATTTCCATGTTCAGCTTCTCTTCTTCGAGTGTTTGCTCTTTAATTTTCTTCTTAGTTCTGCTCTTACTACCTAAATGGGATCTGTTTTCTATATATATGTAGGATTCATGACTTTTTTCTGGGGGGCTTGTCTTTAGCTGCTGCAATGAAGACAAGAATGACGATGTAAGCAAGGAATTCTATTAGCTTGGGACAAACACATTATTCTGCACAAAACAAAAACTTGTATACACTAAATGCAATGTATTTTTAAATAATATTGATTGTTTGAATTTGTCTAGTATGAATAAGTTGCAACATAAACAACTACGACTCTTTAATGACATAACTAATACCATTCAAATCAAATTCACGGTGAATTTTACACATATTTTTCCCTAATCATTTTACTAAAAAAATGCTCCCTCCGTCCCAATTTTAATTGCTAAAAAAGAAATGACACAAGTATTAAGAAAAGAGTTGTTTATTGATATTACAAGGTATAAAATGAAAGGTAAATGAGTACTTTCACCTTTATTGAAAGGACTTACTTTATTTTAAATCTATTGAAAGGGTTAATTGAGTGAAATGAGTTTGTAAATAAAGGATGTTAAATAAAAGATGTTTGTAAGGGTTAAGTTGAGAGAGTAATTTTTTTTTTTTTTTTTTGGATATGAAAAAATAAAAATAATACATTTATTTTTAGATTTTAAGCAATAAAAAAAAATAGAGAGAGTATTAATTTGTTAGGATTAACTATTTTAATTGAAAATACTAGTTGTGTACAGTATTAAATGTACAAGAGTATTACACGATGTACTTGTGTATAAATACAAGATGGACCATTAGTGTACAACTGTACATGAAGTAACTGGCAAGTAGAGTAGCATATACTCTGCTTTATTAAATTCATCATTTACATGTTTTTTGAGTGAATTTTGAAAGATACAAAATAAATAATGTGTGAAAACAGAAAAAAATGGAACGCAGCCAATCACATGGTTTAGAGACATTGATTACACTTTAATTTATAAAATTGCTGTAAAACTATTATAAATCGCTATCAATGGAGAATTCAGAATATAAAAAAATAATTAAAAATGAGTATCAATAGAGAATTCAGAAAGTCAGAAGGAATTGACAGGTGGAATAGCATAAGGTTACCCCGGAGCATTTCTTGGATATATCATCTGAATTAATTATGTAATAATATGTTGATTTTTGTTGTCTTATAATAACTTAACAGTAATTATGGTTTTTGATTCTACACTGGGAATTAACTTATACGACGGCGATTTTAACAATGGAATATTCTGCCTCTAACATTTTTTTAAAGAATTGAAAATGTTGTTAATGATCAAACAAAATTTGCAGGAGTATAGGACAGAGTACTAGTACTAAATTTTTGTACATAAAGGGTCCATTTGATAGGAGTTTAGATTTATATGGGTAAATTATATATAGGTACAAATAGTAAGGAAAAGGTAGATAAAAGTTTTTATATGGGTGTTTGATAGATTGTATTTGTGTCTTTCTATTAATTTGTAATGTGTTTGATAGGAAGTAATAAGGGGTAGTATAATTTATATGTTGTTTGATAAGATGTATTAGAATTTATAAAAGGGTAAATGAGGGTATTTTTGTTGTCTTATGTCTGCAGATTAATTGTAAGGGGGGAGGGTGTTATTACATATGTGGGTTGAATAGTGAATTTCGGTACAATTAAGAAAGGGCCGAGATGTTGTAACGGGCCAGCAGTATATATATTACTTGCTATCAAACAGGGTAAAACCCTTAAAATTTGTATTTAGAGGCCTTTATATAGGCTATCAAACACTCCCGAATACTATGAATTCTCATGTTTGATCGGTGAAATCATGTTGTATTAATTATTACTCTGTCCCACATTGGTTTTACATTTTTCTTTTTTGTTTGTCTCAAATTAGTTTTTATATTTCTAAGAAGGAAACTCATTCTTAAATTCTACCCTTACAATATTCATATATTTATACAATATACTATTACTTTTTACACTCAATTCTCTCTTACTTTAATAATAAAAATTTATAAAATTATCCTTCAATATTCCACTCATTATATTTTTTCTTAAAATTTGTACCCAAATTAGTATGAACTCATTTGAAATAGAGGGAGTATAATACTTCTGAATTGCGTAATGTATAAATTGGCATGTCAATTTTATACATGATGTGCTGCATACTAATGATAAAAAAAAAAAAAAAAAAAGAACTAGATGAAATGATGAATACTCGAGTGATAAAGGTCTTTTGTCATATAAGCCACACGTTTACTCTCTGCAGTCATTATATATGAATAAAACAAAAAATAATATCATAAATTCTCTATTTTTACTTTACATTATAATTCACAACCCTCACCAACCAAAATAAAAAATTTAAATACGAGGACAACATTGTTTTACTGTGATCCGTAAGATAAAGAATCATCAACACGAGTTTTTGTATTCAAATGTATTTTAAATATTACTCCTTCCATCCAATTTTAATTAGGTAAATAGGTTGCGCACAAATTAAAAGAAATATTAGTTGTTTATTTATAAAGTAGATGAGTGAAGTAAAAAATAAAAATATTATTGTCAAATCATTAATATGAGAGAGAAAATAATGTGAGATTCAAAAGACAATTTGTGTAAATAAGTGTATGCCGTGAGGACATTAATAAGTTAAAAACTTTCTATTTCGGAATTATATATTAAAATTGGATGAAGAGAGTATTATATATTTTTACTAAATATTTATAGTTGTTTAATTGCAATTATTCAATATAAATAATTGTAATTATTATATACAACTATATAATATAATTTAAAAATACACTTAGAATTGAAATGTGGATCTTGCACAACCCAATTTGAAATGAATATGTTTGGGCCATTATTTATTCTCAACTCAATAGTCTTAGCATATTGGGCCCCGATCCAATTGTGGACAAATATAACTTAAACCAATTGGGCTTATTGGGCCGAGGTTAATCATCCTACATTTTTTTACTATGACCCAGTTATATGCACACACTTTTTTTCACAGTACACACATCAGATTATCTTCATAAAATTAATACACTCATCTAAAAAAAATCATATTTACCCTCATTAAATAACCCTAATTTTCCATCTTCCTTTTATTTGATATATATTTATATGCCGCCTCCACGTCCCTCCTACCTCTAACCCCGCCCCTCCCTTTACACCGCCTATATTAATTCTCTCCCCCTCCTCTTCATCTGCCTACACTCTATCCCATCCTCCTCCCCTCTCATCGCCTACATTAATTCTCTCTCCTACCCTCACCTTCATTCCTTCAACAACTGCAATTGCAACACATCTTTTAGGTTTTTTTTATCCTTCTCTTTCTATTGGTGTTAAACGAAAAATTTAAGGAAAATATAAATTTTGAAACTGGTTACATGAAAATTTTTAAAATTTTTGAATTTTCTTTCCCAAAAATTCTGGTTTTTTTGGAAAAAAGATTCCAAAAAATTTGATATTTTTCAAAAATAATTTTTGTATTGGTCTAGAAACAAAAAAATCTGCAATCTTTTTTTTTAAAAAAAAAAAATAGATCTATAGATTAAAAAAAAATATTTTTTTTAAATATTTGAATATTTCGAAAAAAATCAAATATATCTATAAATTCGAACACATCTGATTTTTAGTTTTTTTTTTTCGATTTTTTTTATTTTTTTCAAAAATTACTTCCAAAATTATTCTATGGCAACTCGACAGCAGTTGTTGGCGTTTAAATAGAGTTTGAACTTATTAAATTTATTTAAATTAAAAATGAGCAATATTATATTTTCACATGTTACTAAAATATCAAATATATATTGGTGTATGTACTAAAAAAAAGTGTGTACATATAACCCGAACCTTTTAGTATGGATCAGGTTATATGAACCGTTTTTTTTTTATTAGTTCATCCCTTTTTTTTTTTTTAAAGAAATTCAGAAAAAAGCTAAAATACCCCAGACAAGTTTCAATCATATCATTTTATTGAGTTCACCCCATGTTCAAGTATACCAAAAGACTTATTTCGACCAACCACAATCATGTGTACAACTCGTTTTGGATCTCAATGGGACGAACTCGTGGTTCTCAACAGACATATGTAAGTTCATTTTGTTTGAGTGGTTAAAAAGTTGTAGGAACTAATATATGTTGGTCTTTTTTATTTTGCGTCTTTTATTTTTCATCTTTACGTGATTCAAATGTTCGACTCTATTTTTTTGAACATGTGTCATATGTTCGGAAAAAAAATCGAACAACTATTATATGTTCAGTAAACTAGGTTCTAACAAATTTGCAATGAGTTTTTTCAATTTTTTTTAAATGCAAAATATAGTGTTGTACATAAAAAAATATGTAATATACGGTTCATTACTTCTAAAATCATGTAATATTGTAATTTTAATCAACAAAAATATATACAAAACAAGTATTCAACATCTAAAGTAGCCTAAAATTAGGGAAAAAAAAACGCGAACAATTATCAATGGAGACAGGCAACGGGGCGGTTGCTGCTACACAACAACATGGGGGTGATGGTGGGCAGCAAATGAAAGGGATGATGATGGTGCCGGTGGTGGGGATGGTGGTAATTGAAGCGTTTTGTTTGAAAAAATTGTGGGAGTGAGTGAGTAAAAAAAGAAAGAAATAGTTCAATATAGAGAGAAAAATTTGAGAAGTTTGTGGGTAGTGAACTAAACTAAGTGTCCGTTTGGTAGACATGTTTAGCAATAAGATAAGGACCTAATTTAGCCTAATTTAGGTCCTTATCTTATTGCTAAACATGTAAACTATTGAATTAAGGGATCCTTATAACCTAATTTTTTTTTAAAAAAAACCGTATGTTAAGTTAAAGTAGTCATATTTGTTATTTATATTTAATAAATAAGTCATTGATCTTGTTAGAAATTGTAACTTCTTAATTATTAAAATTAGAGAAATTTATATATACTACATTAAGTAAAAGAAATTCACTCTTTATAATTAGTTTTTTTTTTTTTTTTTTTCACTCTTTATAATTAGTTGTTAGTTATAAGACATAAGCATAAGATAAATTTTAAAAGTCCACAGTAGACAGTAATACATACAGAGAGAGATTGGACCCAGTGAAAACCCTTATTGGGCTCTTATGTTGAATCTGGCCCATATATAATCGGCCCAGTCAAAATATCGGCCCATATATGAACCGACTTGCAGACGATTATTTCCTTTTTCGCGCCACAGCGTGACATTAGCGCAGTGAGCACCCCCCCGTTCATAATATATACCTCAGCCGAACTCCGGTCTCTCAGTTTCCTCTATTCGTTACTGCTATGGCGGACGGTCATTCATTTAACAGCATCTCTCTCGGGGGCCGTGGAGGAACTGTTAGTACAATTGTTTTTTGCCTTTTGTTTTTCTGCTATCAAGTTACTTCGTTTTTTGGGTGTTTCGTTCTGGGTTTTAAACCCTAACCGCAGTTCTTATTGTTGGTATGGTGATGTTTTTGCATCGAAATAGCTGTTGTTTTTGTTTGCCTCTTTATACCCTGTGTGTATTTATCCTTAAGGTTTTCTAGGGTTTTGTATGAATATTCGTGAATCCTTAATCGGAGGAGTGATAGGAACTTCTTGGTACCGATTTCTGGTTTTGTAAAAGTGAGCCGATCGATTTTATATGCTTCCTTCTTTTGGTAAGGTTTTCAACATTATTAATTCTTATATTTCTGGGGTCAAATTCCGTCATTTCGACTCCACAGAGAAGTGATATTAGGGGTTGGGGGAAATATGACTGGTATTGGATTAGATATTTCCTCCAATAATTGCCAAAGTTTCGATGATATTTTGTGCTGGAAAACTCAAGTGGCTTTATTTGGAGGAGGTAGAAGAATGCAGATAAAGGAAGTGGAGATGAAAATTACATTTGGATTTCCCAGGCATTGTGCATTCCAGAATAATAGATTTTGTAAAGTTGGTGGTGCAAAAGACACAAACTCTTTTATTTCATTTCAGGAAAAGCAATTTGATTTTTTTCTATCATTTGCAGAATCCAGGGCAACTCAAAGTTTATTCAGGCGGGGTATTATGGAAGAAACAAGGCGGTGGCAAGGCTGTTGAAGTTGATAAGTCTGATTTGCTAAGCCTTACATGGATGAAGGTTCCTCGTTCTAATCAACTTGGAGTTCGGACTAAAGATGGCCTATATTATAAATTCACTGGTTTTCGAGATCAGGTAAATACATATCTTTTGTTTGATTTTGTTACACTTTTTTTTTTTCTTTATGACTCGGTAGCCGGCTAAGGACTAATTCGGGCTACCAATCCCATTGTCGACTAGTGGGTGCTCCAATTGAAGCCAGATCTAAGCTCTGAATGGAATGGTCCATCCCATTATTTGTTCAGAGTATCACATTCCTGAGAATATTTAAGTTATTATTGGATTGAATTTTGTATTATTGAAGAGGTGGTAAAGACCTTTTTGTACAACCAATTATACTCTTTGTGTATTTTCTGTCACTTCTTTGTGTCCTTCAACAGAAGGAACTCACTATCTGTATGAACCATTGATTTTGATATTTTGTGGTTGCTGGTTGTGCAGGATGTTGCAAGTCTTAATACATTTTTCCAATCCAATTTTGGGACAATACCAGATGAGAAGCAGCTGTCTGTTAGTGGTAAAAATTGGGGAGAAGTTGATTTAAATGGTATATCCATGTCTTATGAATCTGATTTACCTTTTACGTCTGCCAATACTCATTTTTGTATTCTAGGTTGTTTTTCATCATACATATGTTTGCTAGTTGCTTTTGGAACACCTGTTGGTTAAAAATAGTCATAATTTTTTTGCCATTATGATCTGGATGTTGGTATTGAAATTATCAGACATTCTATTAACACGTGGCTGAGTAACAATTAACAATTATCATATGCAATTCCCGGGGATTTGATAAAAATCAGTTATTTTGGTTCCATATATTATGTTAAGATGCTAAAGTTATGATTCTCAGGTAATACACTTACTTTTCTTGTGGGCGCTAAGGAAGCATTTGAGATATCTCTAGCAGATGTAGCACAGACCCAACTTCAAGGAAAAAATGATGTCACGTTGGAATTCCATGTAGATGACACAACTGGAGCCAATGAGGTATTTCCTTACATGCTTTCCTGTCATTTATGGTGTTTGGCGTTTTTCATCTCTTGCGATACTTCTATAGGTCAATTATTAGAATATTTAATATGTAACTTTTGTTTTTCTTCTTATGTTTTTTGCCCTGGAAATCTATTATATTTGTACTTATTCTACAGAAAGATGCATTAATGGAAATAAGCTTTCATATCCCCAATTCAAACACTCAATTTGTAGGGGATGAAAATCAACCTTCAGCTCAGGTATTTCCTTTCCATGACACCAATTGGAATATGGTGGTCATTCAATTGGTTTTTCAATGTTGATAATGTAATTTATGTGCAGGTCTTTCGAGACAAAATTGTTTCAATGGCAGATGTTGGAGCAGGAGGTGAAGATGCTGTCGTTACTTTTGATGGAATTGCCATACTCACTCCCAGGTATGGTTATTCAGACCTAGTTATTATAAGTATACAGTGCTAGTTAATTCTCTCTGGCATGGGATTTCTGACATAGATATTTCTTTCAGAGGACGGTACAATGTTGAACTTCACCTCTCCTTTCTGCGTCTCCAAGGACAAGCCAATGACTTTAAAATTCAGTATAGCAGTGTTGTTCGTGTTTTCTGGCTGCCTAAGGTTGTGTGATTCTGCTCTTTGTCTCTTTCTTGAAATTTGTTTGATTGTACTTATATATATCTATTTTGGAAAACCTACTGCATCTATTACTTTGTTTGTTTTTGGAGCACCTATTTAATGCTTCTTTATTTCTGCTTATGCAGTTTAACCAACCCCATACCTTTGTTGTTGTAACTCTGGATCCACCCATTAGGAAGGGCCAAACTTTATATCCACATATCGTGATGCAGGTAATGATTGACAATTGAATTTTGTAACATTAGCAATGAGGATTAATTGAAATATCTCGTGTGATACTTTTATGGTTCCGCTGCAGTTCGAGACTGATGCCGTCATAGATACCGCCTTATCAATGAATGAAGACCTCTACAATAGCAAGTATAAAGACAAGCTTCAGCCGGAGCATAAGGTAGTCATATTTGTGTTGCTAACCTAGTAGAATGCTGATTCACTTCGTTTAGTCTTGAGCATGATTTTTTTTTTTTTTAAACAATGGTTCTTTATCTGCGTGATTCAATTGCCCAAGTCTTAAAAGAATTTAATCTGGGTCACTTTTTTTTCTTTAGCATGTTTATTTTAATTTTCTGATTGTGGTTCCTCCATGATACTGTGGATGGCTCCCATTTCTTTCTTGAAAATGTGTAAAAAAAGTCTTATGCTATCATTAATTTTTTTAATCGTGCATGTTAGGGGCTCATCCATGAGATCTTTATTACTGTTTTGCGTGGTTTATCTGGCGCCAAAGTCACTAAACCAGGAAAGTTCCGCAGTCATCAGAGCGGTTATGCTGTGAAGTCATCACTTAAAGCTGAAGATGGGATTCTCTATCCACTTGAGAAGAGCTTTTTCTTTTTACCCAAACCACCCACTCTTATTCTTCATGAGGAGGTATAGTAGTATCTATTACCATTGAGAAGCTTGCAACTTGTCATCTGCTAATGCCTTTAATGACACATGAAATTTTATATTTGTGATATATGATATAGATTGACTATGTGGAGTTTGAGAGGCATACTGCTGGAGGTTCAAACATGCATTACTTTGATCTTCTCATCAGACTTAAGACTGAGCAAGAGCACCTTTTCCGGAATGTTCAGAGAAATGAATACCATAATCTCTATAATTTTATTGAGTCAGTACTTCTCTGCCGCCTGTTATACTTATTTCTTTTTCTTTAATTAATAACTAAGTGAATTTCTGAATGTAATTCTGAGAGGGTTGGTATGTTGTTACAGGGAGAAGGGTCTGAAGATAATTAATCTTAATCCGGGTAATGCTCAGACTGCTGAAGGAGGGGTTGCAGCTGTTCTGCAGAATGATATGGATGATGCTGTTGATCCACATCTTGAGAGAATCAAGAATCTACAGGGTGGAGATGAGAGTGATGAGGAGGTGCTGTTTCTATTTTCTTTGTTCCATGTTTTCACAAAATCTTTTGGTGAACATATGCAAAAGCAACTACCATTGCAATTAAAGATGTGACAAATGCATCTTATCATTTAAAAGACAAACTTAATTTGCAAGCTGTGTTATCTATTCAGGATGAGGATTTTGTTCTTGACAAAGATGATGGAGGCTCCCCTACTGATGATTCCGGGGAAGGAGAATCTGATGCCAGTGTTAGTGGAGATGAGAAAGAGGTGATGATATTTCTGATTCTACTCGTCATATGTTAGTTTCTATTTCAATACATAGAGCCAACTTCAACATATGATTTGGTTGTTGTCTAGACACCTATCAAGAAATCAAAGAAGGAGCCATCTGCTCCAAAGGCATCGACGAGTAGGAAGAAGTCGAAAGATGGTGATGATGATGGGACAAAGAAGAAGAAACAGAAGAAGAAAAAGGATCCAAATGCCCCAAAGAGGGCAATTAGCGCCTTTATGTTTTTCTCCCAAACTGAAAGAGAGGTTTGTATTGCCTTAACACACACCACCATTTGTAGTTCTCATTCGCGCGATCCACACCATCAGCCATTTTGCACACACCCACATGGGTGTGTGAGGCTGTGTGTAAAATAACTGGTGAATGTAACACCCAGTGGAATGCACCCAGGATGGTCCCGATTCATGCCTTTTCCTGCTCTGATTGAGAAATATCTATGAGTTTTATGATGTTTGTTTTTGTGGATGCAGAATGTGAAGAAGACTCATCCAGGAATTGCATTTACAGAGGTTGGTAAAGTGCTTGGTGAAAGATGGAATAAGATGACAGGTATTAATCCATAGCCCTTTTGCATTTCTCGTTGAATGACACATTGCTCATAATAATGGTGATGCTTCTCGTTTCTGCAGCTGAGGAGAAAGCTCCGTATGAAGCAAAAGCCCGTGCAGACAAGAAACGGTACAGTGATGAGATTAGTGGCTATAAGAACCCACAGCCGATGAATGTCGACTCAGCAGATGAATCTGACAGTGCTTAGGCAGAGTGAGGTTTTTCTGTTGCGATGATGATATATCAAGGATTTAGTAAACTCTGATTAGTTGATCTCATATCCTCCACTTTTTTATAGCTATGGATGCATCTGTCGTTTAGGAGAAACACTGTGCCCTGATGCGTTCGATGTCTTGTTTTGCCCTAGATTTTGCTTTAAAGAAATATTTTAAATTGTTTTGGGAGGAAAATAAGTAATATTATTATCAAACTTTTAAAGGTGGAATTATGATAATTACTTTTTCAGAAGTCCAAAAAAAAAAAAAAAACGTAAATTTGGCTTCACTTGTTAACCATGAGTTATTTATTTTTAAGAGAATATAAGTTTAAATTTGATCTATGACGATTTTTCAAAATTAATGTAACAGTGAAACATTTAAAAGTATTTGAAAAATCAAGTCGTAGAGTGGTTTCTCAAAGACTGGTCTATTTTTAGAGCCAGTAGCGTATAAAGGGCATGCTTCATGTTCCAACTATTTTTAAAGTTTTGCATAGTCTAGTAGCTTGTTCATGTCTGTCTTCCTCTTTTTTTTTTCTTGAGTAAATAATTTGACTTGTAAAAATTGCAAGAGTGAAAGAGTAACTGGATTTTAAAATTTGAGAAGATGAAATATTTGCTTGAATCAAAAAAATTGGTATCTCCTTTTGAATTTCAGTACAAGAATTCCTAACTGATGAATAACAACTGCTAATATTAAATTGAAACAAGCGGGGAAAAATTACACCAAAAACTTGAATTTGCAATGTTTCCTAATTTCTCATCATCACAACATTCTTTTTATACCCAAGAAAAAAATAATCTATACAAATGCAGTGACTTATTAGTAATGTTGCACAAAACAAGAGGCATAAAAAAGAACAAAAAATAATAAAACAAAGGGTACAACTCTAGCAAGCCTCTCCAACTTTGCAATTGAGTGAACCAGCAAACCTTGTCATCTCCTCAACATGCTTAGCATCGGCCGGCTCTATCAGATCGTACAACTCCGGATGCTTGCTCGTGTAGTCGGGATCCCCTGACTGAACAAAGAATGCTCCTCTCAAGAACAAATCTCCCTGTGATCTCCATGTCCACTTGCTCCACACTGATTCTGGCACGTATTCCCTCTTTGTCACCTGCAATTTAAATATAGATATTAATTGCATGCAATTCATTATACATGTGATTAGATGATATATGATGTACCTCCTTAGCAAATCTGTTGGTGGTCTCAGGAGGAGCAATGAATCTGTTGCCCTGGCTGATAATGGTAGGGTGCATGCTTCCACCAATGGCGTACATGTTCCAGTGGGTGTAGTCGTTGTTGACAACATGAATGTATCCAAATCTGCACCTGGGCATTCTTTGAACCATTCTCTTACCAAAGTGGTTGAAGGCAACCGTGATCTGCATCTTCACGTCCTGTGTGTGGGAGTCGCTGGCTCCGAAGAGCATGGCCTCGTCGTGGTCGGTGAAGTGACTGTTGGAAATGGTGATTCCGGTGGAGCCCATGATGGCATCAATGAGGCCATCGCTGCACTTGGTCATGGACACGTGGTCAATCCAGATGTCCTGTGACCCGAAGATGGAGATACCATCACCGTCACTCTGTGTCCTGAACCCGTAGTGGTCGGTGGAGTCTCGGATCATACCGCCAGATCCGCGGACAATGTTGTGGATTCTCAATCCATGGATGATGACATTCCTTCTGAATTGGATGGTGATGCCGGCGCCGTGTGCAATGTAGACGGTGGCGCCACGGGCATCGATGGTCTTGTCGCTCTCCATGATGAGTTCCTGGTTAAGCCTGATGACCATGCTGCGGTCGAAGATGATCCAGAGTGGCTCCTTTTGGATGACGGCGTGACGGAGGGTTCCGGGCTTAGGGTTGAGCATGTCGGCGTCGGAAGAGTCTGTGACGACGTAGATCTTGCCGTTCTTTCCGCCCTTAGCCTTGTGGCCGAACCCCAGACCGCAGTCGGCCAATCTGAACCGGTTGTTGGCCCAGTTGGGATTGCACCTCCAGCACCGGTCGATCGGGTTGGTGGCTATGCATGGACCGGTGTAAATATTTGCACGTGCTAGCTGCCTCCTGGTGCCGTTTGAGGCAAACTGGTGTTTTATTTCTTTCAACACCCTGCATGCATAATTATTATTAGTATTACATGAAATTTAAAAATGATCAACATCGATCAGCAGAAATTATTATTTGTACCTGTCGGCATGAAAGTTCAAATGGCTGACAATCTTGGCGGGGGCTGGCTCGTATGATTGGAGGGTTCGGTTCCAAGCCTCAGCAGATTGTTTTGTCCAGTACTCGTCGTATTCCAGGATGTGACCTTCACTCCATGGCAGAGATGAAACTATAACAACCGACAAGATGATCAAGAACGAGTATACATTAGCTCGTTCCATTATGACAATATATATATAGTTTTCTCTCTATATATTTTGTGTGTATATATATATAATTATTAATTTTTTTCTTTTCTCAACGGTCTCGGATGGAACCCTGTTATTTTATTCCGGTTTGGGTTCCAGACCGTACCTCAATCTTATTCCAGAACACAAGCGCTGGAATGTTTTCTAATTTTTGTTAAGGAGAGTGTGTTTATATACTAGAAAAATGTAGTGTGAGAGAAATAGGGGCTACCACTTGCTTCATGTGGATCATAATTCAATACTAATTTTGGAGCGATTTAATTGCACTAATTAACGCATTCTGATAATTGATAAGTCTATGGCGATGGTGAATGTTTATATTCCATTATATGTCCGTATTTTTTTTGGTCATTGGAGAGAATGTCGATCTACAACAAAAATGTATATTTGGCCTCTATTCCTGCATCGCCGCCAAATACTCCATGTGTGTCAAATGATACTCCCTCCATTTTCTACTCTAAGTAACATTTATTATTCAATACATTTTTAACTTCAATAAGAAAATTGTATAAAAAATTAAGTTATTGTGGAAAAAGTAATTACATGTGATGTATTATTGAAGTGTTTGACGGAGACAGATAAAAAGACTAAAGTTGATTTATTATTATTTAAAAGAATGGAAGCAAAATACTTCATAAAGTAAAAAGAGAGAAAAATTTTATAATTAAGGGGATGAAATGACAATATTACGAATTTAAAGTATAAAGACAAAAAATTTAAATCAAAAGAAAACGTCCACCCACATATAGAAAAAAAATTTAAATTAAAAGAAAACTTCCACCCACCTGCCTATGAAATTAATAATATCATTATTATTAGCAAGAGGTATATATTATGGCAATGAATTATATACGAGATGAAACACTGTTGGAATAGGGAATCTCCATTGTCCTTAAACTTAACATATACGAGATAATACTTTTTCAGACAGTATCGTCTGTTACATTATGGTGTTACATCTCTTGTTACATTAATTAGATTTGTGTCATGTGTACATATGATTATATTATATATGATGTTATTCTCTTATTTGTAAATTTTGATATATGTACACGTGACACAAATTTAATTAATATAATAGGAGATATAACATCATTATGTAACATGACCGATACTTTTTAATTACTAAAAGCACACAAAACAAGAGTTGTATTTCCACAAAAGGTTTTGGCCATTTAAGATCTACTATTCTATTTACCATTACATCTTTGTATTCTAAAATAACCAGTGTATTGTGATGTATATGAAATGATATCATTAATTAGCATGTATGTGAGATTGAGAAGTCAATCACCATTGATTTGATAAGTTTGGTGACGAGGGATTGAGGTTTAAAATTGTGATGCTTTATATGTCTCATGTTCAAAATTCATTGGGTGCAAACAATTTCTGTGCCCGCAAATCATGTATGGGGTTGGGGCCAACGCATAGTTTGGACTGCACGTAATAATTCGAAGTTCAACCATAATAAATTCTTTGTGATAATGCCTGCAATATGTGAGAATAGGTCTCCCATGATTAAAAAAAAAGAATAGGTCTCCCATGATAGATTTTCATTATATTCAGATTTATAACTTAATCGTGTCAATACATTAAGTTTTACAATGAAACTTGTCCACACAACTCCATATTTAGAATATTAACAAACATAGGGGGAAAAATATCATTGAGCTTCTATTTCCTTCCAATTACATCATAATTTGCTTTATTTGTTCATTTTCCATCAATAAAGAAAAACACACACCATACAGACTGAGAATTAATGTACATGCATTTGTCATATGTGTAACAAACAACTTATAAGGTAGCAATGCATTTTATCAATTTAGTTAGGAATAATGAGTGGTAATGGATAATTAAATATATTTAATTTTTTTTGTTGGCATAATCACATCAATATTTGTTAAAGAAAAAAAAAAGAATATGTTAATGATAAGCAAAGTAGTTGTCCATTAATAGTATATATGATCCATCAAAAACGCCCCAAAATTAGCGTTGAAATATATATGAACCACATGAAGCAAGTGGTTGGCCCTTCTTTTCTGATGGTAAAATTTTAGTATATAAAGCAGACTCTTATTACAATGTAATTCAACAAATGAGTACAACATTCCAGCGTTTGTGATCTGGAAGTTGATTGAGCAATAAAAACGGTCTGGAACCCACAAATTATATAACTGGGTTCCATTCCAAGACCGTTTGAGAAAAGAAATAAATATATATAGAAATAATGGAACGGGCTCACTCATACTCGTTCTTCATCATCTTGTTGGTTACTGCAGTTTCTACGCTGCCATGGACCTCGGAAGCACACATCCTCCAATACGACGAGTACTGGACCAAGCAATCTGCTGAGGCTTGGAATCGAACCCTCCAATCATACGAACCAAACCCCGCAAAGATTGTTAGCCATTTGAACTTCCATGCCGACAGGTTGTGTTTCATGATTTATGCAAACCTCACATTATTAATTTTACGTGATGACGATATGATAATATTAATATGGTATTTATGCGTTCAGGGTGTTGAAAGAAATAAAACACGAGTTTGCCTCAAACGGCACCAGGAGGCAGCTAGCTCGTGCAAATTTATACACCGGTCCATGCATAGCCACCAACCCGATCGACCGGTGCTGGAGGTGCAATCCCAACTGGGCCAACAACCGGTTCAGATTGGCCGACTGCGGTCTGGGTTTCGGCCACAAGGCTAAGGGCGGAAAGAACGGCAAGATCTACGTCGTCACAGACTCTTCCGACGCCGACATGCTCAACCCTAAGCCCGGAACCCTCCGTCACGCCGTCATCCAAAAGGAGCCACTCTGGATCATCTTCGACCGCAGCATGGTCATCAGGCTTAACCAGGAACTCATCATGGAGAGCGACAAGACCATCGATGCCCGTGGCGCCACCGTCTACATTGCACACGGCGCCGGCATCACCATCCAATTCAGAAGGAATGTCATCATCCATGGATTGAGAATCCACAACATTGTCCGCGGATCTGGCGGTATGATCCGAGACTCCACCGACCACTACGGGTTCAGGACACAGAGCGACGGTGATGGTATCTCCATCTTCGGGTCACAGGACATCTGGATTGACCACGTGTCCATGACCAAGTGCAGCGATGGCCTCATTGATGCCATCATGGGCTCCACCGGAATCACCATTTCCAACAGTCACTTCACCGACCACGACGAGGCCATGCTCTTCGGAGCCAGCGACTCCCACACACAGGACGTGAAGATGCAGATCACGGTTGCCTTCAACCACTTTGGTAAGAGAATGGTTCAAAGAATGCCCAGGTGCAGATTTGGATACATTCATGTTGTCAACAACGACTACACCCACTGGAACATGTACGCCATTGGTGGAAGCATGCACCCTACCATTATCAGCCAGGGCAACAGATTCATTGCTCCTCCTGAGACCACCAACAGATTTGCTAAGGAGGTACATCATATATCATCTAATCACATGTATAATGAATTGCATGCAATTAATATTTATATTAAATTGCAGGTGACAAAGAGGGAATACGTGCCAGAATCTGTGTGGAGCAAGTGGACGTGGAGATCGCAGGGAGATTTGTTCTTGAGAGGAGCATTCTTTGTTCAGTCAGGGGATCCCGACTACACGAGCAAGCATCCGGAGTTGTACGATCTGATAGAGCCGGCCGATGCTAAGCATGTTGAGGAGATGACACGGTTTGCTGGTTCACTCAATTGCAAGGTTGGAGAGGCTTGCTAGAGTTGTACCCTTTGTTTAATTTTTGTTCTTTTTTATCACTCTTGTCTTGTCCAAGATTACCACAAAAGTCACAGCTTGTGAATAGATTAATTTAATTTCTTGGGTATACAAGGATGCTGTGATGATGAGATGTTAGGAAAAATTGCAAATTCAAGTTTTTGGTGTAATTTTGCCTGCTTGATTCAATTTAATAGTAGCAGGTGTTATTCATAACTTAGGATTTCTTGTACTGATCGTTTTCAGAATGAGATCCCAATTTTATTGATTCAAGCAAATATTAATTTCTTCATCTCCAATTTTAAACTTATGTAGCTATTGCTTCAGTTATAGAATTTTTTCTCTCACTTTACTCAGAACATGCATGACTATTTTTCTATTCTCAGATTTACTACGTATCTTTCCAGTTTTATTTTATACTTTAGATTTAGGTGAGTGATTTTCAGATTTCGACATTTCATTCCGCAATTTTAAAGTTTATTAAATAATGTTATTTGTAAAATAATATTTAGTATTTTTTTTTAATTCTTCGATTTATTAAATAGTTTCAGAATTAATAGGTCATTTCCAGATCTTGTTTGGAAATTTCAGGTCTTATTTTTTATGTTTTCGGTTTATTTAAACAATTTTCAAATTTTGTGTCTGCCAAATAAAACAATTCGAAGATAGAAACCCAAGTCCAACTAATACTCCCATTTAGTGAGGGGTTTATTTGGAATTGGAATTAGAATTAACTGACACGTGTTGATCAAACATAGTCCTGGGTCACTGGTGTTGACAGCTTATTATCCTTTTGAGGCATCCTTTTCTCTCTCTTTTTTCTTTTCTTTTGTTTTCTCTTTGGCAACAAGATGGTACTCAGATGTACTTCTCAAGAAAGTGCTCCTTTTACGTATGTTCATGCAAATAGAATAACTTCATAATGTTGAAGTGAATAATAATAAATCAAAGTGAGTTATTTGAACTGATATGAATTTAACTTTTTATTTTTAATTTTGATGAATTTGAAATTCATTGTAGATTTGAGCTTCATTTCAAAAAGTTATACTCTATCCCTTAAATTTAAATTGCTCAAAATTAAAAAATGAACGTTACAATTTTATTTTCTCATACTCAAAATATCAAAATAGTAATAACATCCTCTTAAACTAAACTCTTACAAATATCTATTAATTATACTTCATGTCACTCAAAACTCGTGTCATTTGATTTTCAACAATCTAAATCGTAATGAAGTGAATACATATTTTAAAAACACTTCAGTCCAAATTCAAAAAAGAGTATTTCCTTTTAACCAAAAGGTTTTTAATTAGTTTTTTTTATCCAGCAAATAGTAACTCAAATGCATGACTTTACGACATAAATAGTGAAACTCTAACCACTTAATTTATATCACTTTGTCTTTAATTAAATATCAATTTTGGTAACTTTTATATTAAGTATCTAACTTAAAAATTCTTTAATGTCATGAGATATTAAAGCATCTCTTATTTCAGAATGTTCCCTCTGCACATATGTATGATATATCTACATGTAAAAATATCAAAACATTTCCTTAAGTATCTAACCCCATGTAAAATTATCACGTATTAGAAGACTTGCTCTATCTTCCATGTTAAAAGATAGAATGAGGAATATGTGTTTAGAAGTTCATAATATTTTTTTATAATTACCTCATATTTATTTTATTTTATGAACTTATAAAACATCATGTTGTATAGGCCCAAAATTAAATAGTGGGCTCCCTATGAAAATTTACAAGTTCTATGCAGGTGATGAGTGATGACAAATGGTCTGGTCAATTCTTGCAACGGGCCCACGTGCATACTGATTTGCCTGAAAGAGAAACTGGCTGACCATTGTGGGCTTGGAAATATGGCTCTAAACGACACCAATGCGAATTTAGCTGAAAAGACAGACGACAAAGGAAACTTTACTGTGAGTATTAAAGGTCGAGCGAGAATATACTGAGACTGAGTGCGCACCACGGTTTTCCATTGTCTGCAGTTTATGGAGAGTCTTCCTCTCCGCTTCTTTCGAGTGAGAATTTTTGTGGAGAAATCGAATTTTGATTTGTATAAATATTTTTAATTCTACATGCTGCATAATTTTCCTCCTGCTGTAGTTAACATCACAATTAGGATATGTATTCATCTGATTCTTAATGGCATTTGAATGTATGTGGTTTATAATCCTTGGTCCTTATGCGCACTTGTTAGACACCGGATAATGATTGTACAGTTTGTGCTTCGTTTTCCTTACTTCGATTTGTTTTGGGCGTTACTTGAGCTGACTTGAGTTAAACTAAAAGAGATTTCTAGAAATTTCATTAATACAGATAATGCTTTTAAGCAATATTTGTTGTTGCCTTAGATTTGAAGTGAAGTACATTCCTCTTAAGTTTCTGCAATCTTCATCAAATCACATTGCATTCGTTGAATGGATAATGGTATTAGAACTGTGAGATTGTGTCTAGTGAAAATTTCTCTAGAAATACTTGGATAAATGATTTATGGTATGCTTGTTTCTCAGACTAACACCATAACAATCATCAATGTTCAGTTGTTGCGTATTCATTAGTTGTATTTGTGGTGGTGATGATTCTTTGATCATTTATAAGTTATGAATTCTGTTCAATGTATCTTATAACTTTGAAACAAGTGCTTTAAACATTTATTTATTAGGACTTCTTGCATGAATTGTTTGTTTCATTCAGATGAATACGGAAATAGAGTCGAATTTCCTGTATTCTTCAGGTTCTAGTGCTTGAAGCTATTCTTACCAGCTCAATGGCACTCTGTGTTACCATCTGAGGATGAATAAAATTATGTTTCCAAAAGTTTCCTCACTTGCTTCTCTAGAATGTTAGTGCAATTATTCAACCATTTAACTCCAAATGACAACAGCAAAGCAAGCACACATATGAAGCTCCAGGAAGCCACCTCCATAACTATCAGGTTATACACACACACAGACACACACACACACACACACACACACACACACACATTCAAATCTCTGCATTTGCTTGACCTCAATTCCTTGTTAAGTATGTATTGCTTTCTGCATATTTTCTGGTATGTTAATCAACTTAAATGCTATATTACAACAATCAAACAAAAATATGGCGAATGATATCAATGATGAGGTTGAGCTACTATTTTTTTATATGCAATCTTGAATGATTCTCCCCAGTTGCCAGCGGTACTTCTCTTTATAAATCCAGCAGGAAGTAGTATGCTAATCCAATTGGAACCGCAATGAGCAAACCAAATAAAACCCTACATATAGGAAATAAGTTTTAGAAACAAGTACAGCTTTCTGATATATTACTATTGCTGAAAGCATCAAGTACCCTGTGCTCAGAATGTCTGGATGTACATTATACTCCTTTGCAAACACAAAAGGAACTATCCCTTGGGGGAGAGCTGCCTGCATCACGTGTAAGAATGGCCTCACGTTAGTGTAATTTCAAATGCTTAAATATTGATTCCAGCAAAGGCAGTGCTATTTATGCACCTGCACAATTGCCACTTTGAGCAGTGTTCCTCTTAATCCAAGTGTGATTGAGGGCACAACCATGAGGGCGGGTCCTGCTAGAAACTTCATTGCTATAGCTAATATTGCTTTTCTGGTACCACAGGCTATCACCCTGGCTTGTGATGCCATGAAGAGGCCTAGAAATCAATAATTGAAGTGGTTTAAGGAATTTCCTTTAACATATATATATATATATATATATATATATATATATATATATATATATATATATATGAAATGTGTCCAAAGAAGTGAAACTTAAAGTATACCTAGGCTGAACATAGCCATCCCAAGTCCACCATCGGACAGTAATGATACTGAAATATCTATTATTTTAGGCAATTCCACTTTCCACCTGAACTCATTTCACAGTTACAATGTGAGTAAAAATTGACCCATGATGGTATATAGAGTAGTTTTTTGGACTAACTGCAACATATCCTACATATTATTGTATATTTTCATTAGTTTCACAATTTAGGCCCCAACCATGACCAACTTTGTTTCCTAACACAAGTACTTTGGGCTTATTTTCTCACTGAGATAATTCATCAATCCTTATTAGTTATCACAACTTCCACCGTTGATGCACTTGGACTTTTCACAAATGAACTCAAAAAATGTAATTTTTCTTTCCAAGCAAACCCATGTATGGCTATGCTTGATCCAGTGCTGGCATCCATTGCATCATCAGTCATTTTTAACCAAAATACGTGAATTTACTAATATATCTTAAAATTTTTCTTATAAATTAGTGTATCCAAGTCCTGACCATCAATCATATAGTTACCGCATATAAGATGTATACTGAAATGCTCGGATTACCTGAAATACTAAAATGTATGATTGCCCATATAATGCCTGCTAAAAATCATATAGTTGCCAAGATGTATACTAAAAATCTCTCTTATAATGCTCGTATTACCTGAAATGTATGATTGCCCATATAATGCCTGCTAAGGTGGCATGAGTATTGGGATTTTTAATAAGCTTTCTTCCTACTGCCAAAAGAATGATTCTTATTTTTCTTATCCTCTGATCTCTTTCTTCCTTTTCTTCATTCGCTGGTTCTCGTTCTTCTGGGGTCTCCACTTCTCCTTCAAAGAAATGGTTCATGCTTTTAATATCACAAAAAATAAAGGAAAATGGCTATGCAAATTTTTACTTTATTGACATTGAGGCAGCATTAAATTTTTTATGTTCAGGCTTTGAGATTGTGAAAGAAAAGATTATATCACCAGTCTCATAGCAAAGGTTTTATAATCTTATGTAACCTAGCATTTATGAATACTTCATATGAATTTTGGTACTTATGCAAAGACCTAATGCTGCAATCAAACCAATCTTACTGGGTGCAATATCACAACGTGTCATATATCATAAGCTTATAATTTGAGTCTTTTTTTTCTCTCATTTGTTCCATATATAACTATCTCAGCACAAAGAGTGGGATAACTAGACTTGCTATTTTCTTCTTGGTTGGCATTGGCAGATTCCCCCCCCCCCCCCTTCTGTTCTTGTCCCTCTCCTGTAAGAGAGAGTCAACAGAGAAAGGGAGGAAAAGGTAGAGCCTTATGATATTCCATCGCAAACTCAGGAAAAAGAAAGGTGAGACTTGAGAGATTGACTCTGTATAGTCCATTATTGTAAGCGATAGCTGAGATCACCTTTCTGCAAATCTTTATGCGGAATGTCACTCTGAGTTATTTGAGGCCAAACTTTTGACACAATCACGTTTTTAAATCCTAAGGTAAAATGGTGCTTTTGGTAAAGAAAGGAATTTATGTATGGGGAGTTAGCAAAGTACCACCTTCTTAGCTGGCAGTTTCTAGGAAGGGTTATGGATGGGTGATGCACTATCATGCAGCTATGGAGCGCCTCAGTGCTGTGAGGGTGGTTATTCATCACCATATTTATGTTAAGTGGGATTCCTGGTGAATTAATTGTGAACATTTGCTTTACTGCCTTAATGCAGAACTTACCATTTCTTATTATATCTAGTTTTATTTTCCAAATCTAGATTTTTGCTTTCTATTAATTAATTACTCTTTCCAAGATAACTTATCCTAAAATGAATTTTTTCACCTGAAGTGGAAATTATAAGAAAAAGACATAGATACACATTGATTCTAAAGGTCTCAACTATCTGGGTCTAAATATGTGTGTCTGAGTGAAAAATAACAATAGTTGGAGAAACAAAGCTGAATTCAGTAGGGCCCATAAATTTGTTATCTTTTAGAATTAAGAAATTGACAAATATATCTATTTACATTTCACTGTTCTTCAAATTGTAAGACTTCAAAGGGGGAACATTTAAGAGTAGCTAGGGGAGTACAAAAGTCAGACCATCATCATAAACATAAATTCTCTGCGCATACCTGCTACTTCTGAAGATGATGTTACATTGATGGATTCCTCCATAGCATCAATCTCAAAAAGAATTAACAGAATGTTGTACCAAATTAAGCTTTGTAGTACAATTATCTGGTACAGGAGTGTTGCTGCATCTTCCCCATACATTGCCTTTATTAGTGGGATTCCTAAAATTAACGTGTTTGGCAATGTTGACAAGGAAAGACCTGTTATTACCCAACTCAGGCTTCCTTTGGATCTTAATTTGGCGATTAGTATCAGTATGATGAAAGCAAGAAGCTTTTGGAGGATATCAGCTGATACAAGTTTCAGGTTCATTTTGTAAGGGTTGTTTGATGAGATTACCTTGAAAGATAGAAGGGGAATGGAAAAATTTGCAACAAACTTGTTGACACCTGCGCATTGATCTGGTGTGAAAAGTTTCCACCATTTTATTGACAGATAGGCTGCTATCATGGCAACATAAAGGGGGATAATTGCAGCAACAACGTGGTAGACATCAGTTAGGGTTATCATGGCTCTTATTAGTTGGAGTGATAATTGTTGGCCTTCTCATGTTTTGGAGACCTCTTTGATGAAGCTATATATGCTTATGCTGATTGATGCCTCATTATTGAAGGAAAAGCTTGCAGATTGCCTCTTTTTGGAGAATCTTCCTCTGATATTTCATATACATCATCTAGACAAGTTTCTTTGTAGATATTACTTTGTCGTCTGATCATTAATCATTTTAATCAAGCTTACCGCAAAATTGATATGATTGCACAAAAAGTTGATTCCAGTTTTCTTCTTGTGGTTATTTCCGTTCTACATTTATTACCTTAAAGTCCAACCTAGATTATAGGCTTAGATGTGAGAATACTATAAAGGAAACAAATTCCTTGTTTCATGAATGTTCTCCCTATTTTTACTTTTTTTTTTTTTTCAATTTATTAGCTAATAATTTTCGAAACAAAAAGTTATTATGTTATGTTCAGTAGTTTTCCTTTGAGTGTTTTTTCTTCTTGTTATTTCCTGTTCATCTTCTTTTTACATGATCTTTTTGTTGCCACAATTACTTAAGATGTTTTATGTTCTGCATTTTTTATAAGTTCAATATGTTGAACTGACCCATCGGTTATTTTTTTATCCATAATTGAAATAATCTTGAAATTTTATGGCAGATTTTCTGAGGAAGGTGAGGAATAAAGAAGTGCATTGCAAGAGAAGTAAGTGAAAGCTTGAGTAACAACTACAGTGAGGAAAGAATTTTTTCTATATATGTTTAAAGTTTGAGAATAAGTGTTGTGGAGAATTGCTTTCTAAAGTTTGAAATTTTGCCAGAAAAGTCATAGCATCTCTTCTTGAAGCTCCTTTTTTCATGTAAAAGAGAGATTATTAGAATTTATACCAGATGTTGGTTATGGGTCTACTTGCTAACCCCCCACCCCCACCCCACCACCACAGGGGGTTGGGTTTGGACCAGGGTTTGGAATTTTCTTAAGGAAGTGTATCTGTCCTACGAGTCGGCCTGGGTTGCTGTTGAGAGTTGACAAGCCTCAGCATGTGGGACATTGGTAAGAATCTCAACTTGCATTTATTGATACTAAATCTGCTATTATCATGTGCAATATCATCGTGTGTGTGATTGTTCGTATATTATTATACTATGAATTTGCACACTTGTCTTTTTTGGGATGTACCACATCAATGTGTACACTTTAAATAACAAACAAGGCTCTATAATGGAAACATCACATATTAATTTGCACCCCCTGAAATGGAAACATCACATAATATTAACACCCTCACAATATCATTTAAATTTAAAAAATGCTACTTTTGTTTTACACTACTCTAATATATTTCATACATTTTATCTCATTCAACCACATAAAATACTCCTATATTTTATTCTCTCTCATACACTATTTACTCCAAAAAAATAATTTTTCTTAATCTTTGTATTCAACAAAGAGTGCAAATTGTTGTGGGATGGAGGGAGTAGAAAATATTTAATTTTTAAAATGATACTCTCTCTGATGATTTCTTTCATATGTGAATGACACAAAGTAGAGTAATGAGTAGAATTTTGCAGATAATTTCATAATTTTATATGTATAAAGTAAAAAAATTAGTTGGATTATGTTTAAGTGAAAGTAATGTATTTTGTGTGAATTTGAAGATAATGTAAAGATGAAATTTACCGAGAGTTTTCTATGTTAAAAGTCTTAAAGTTATTTTGAGACAGAGAAAGAGGAAAAAAAAAAGTAATTGAAAAATAGAGGGAGTATACGTCATATAACGTGTTTGAATAGATAATGAAAAGGTGGGTGAAATTAAGAATCGAATTGGGTCTCAAACGGTTACGTTTTTTTTCATAAATTAGTACTGTACATGATAGTTATGGTAATAAAGTTAAGTGAGTGAGAGATGGGAGAAGAGAGACTCAGATGAATGGTTAAACAGCATTTCTCTTTTGTTAATGTTTAAACGCAAAAACAAAAAGTGAAGCCAAATTAACATTTGTCAAGGAAAATAAAAAGATAGATCAGTTGTTGGAGCCGTGCGATGTCTTTCCCAATCTCATGTTTTCAGTCTATAAAGTGCTTGAAATAATTTATTAGATAATGAAAGACGGGATATATTAACAGCTTAAATTTAAAAAAAAAAAAAAAATTATGTTTCTGAACTACAAAGAATGAAATAAATCATTTTCAGGGTTTCAGTTTTAAAAAATTAAAATATACTCATAAGTGAATGCAAACGATGGTCTAAAATTCGACGCCATTCACTCTTCCATGAGACTAAATCTTTGACAATCATTTGACATTTTAATAATACTAACGGTAATTGAGAAAAAAAAATCTACATTTTATAATAAAAATTAGGAAAAGTTAAATAGGGCAGTTTTTGGTGGATAGCACTATCCTGTTCAGGACATGATGAGCTCGTATAAATGTGTGTGAATTGTGATCATTTCAATTCGAAACAGCCAAACTAAATAATTTCATTTGTAAAGCTACTGTATGTGACTGGCAAAACACTTGCCATTAGTTACATTTCTTAATAAATTTTTTTTTACTGATAACAAAAAAAAATCATTTGATTGAATTCACACGTATGTAACGAAAAAAAAAGAAAAGAAAAACAGCTCTACGTAAATATGCTAAGGGAGTGTTTGCAAACTAAACTAATTGCTTAAAAGTACTTCTAAAGAGTAAAAACTGTAAGAAGCTGCTTAAAAAATAAGTATTTTTGTCCCCTCCATTAGAATTTGCAAACACACCCTAAGAAAGAAAGGAATAAGTCAGTCCAAATTATACTTTGGAATGTCAGTCTTGTCTCTCGATGTCTGATGACTTGTTTCTTTGGATCTCTCCTAATTAATTCTTAATAGTTACTTGATCTTTTAAATCTTTTGTTATCCTTTCACAAAAGGTAGCTCTTCTAGCTACAGACGACCACCTATAAAGTTCTTTTGATACATTAATTAATGATAATTGTTATATTTTAATACATTGTAAAATATAGAAGGATAATGTATTAATTACTTATCTTATATCTTGATGTTTTTTTTGTTTCTGGTGTAGTATAGGGAGAATATTCGAAATGAGTAATTTTTGCACGATTATTTTTCTGTAGCATGTATGTCGTAAGGTCGATACTACAAAAAAAATATGGTTTTTGGTATCGAGAATTTTCCGATACCAAATACTAATCGACTTGCAAATTACAATCCTAAAAACATTGGAGGGAACACAGGTTGGGTAATCGGAAATAAATTAAAGTGGTGTTTCGTATATGAAAATAATTCTCTTTAATTAATTTTGATTTTTTCGAGAGAAATAAAATATTTTTTTCTATAAAATTTATGCATCTTATAAAACTGGGTTCATATTAATACCAAATTACTACATTCATTCAATAATATATATTCTTATAAATTGATACCTAACAGGATTTATACAAAAACTTGCCAAAATTGTATGCAGTATTAGTTTATATAAATATTATAATATTATTAATAAAAATTTAATATGGTTAAAAGAATCATCTCTCGTGAATCTTAAATGGTGGGTATATTTTACTTACTAACCTTCCGACCATGTGATGATTTTGTAATTTGTAGTGAACTGCTGACCAATATAAGAATGATTCATATTTTTGTAAATTTTCTAAATATATTTTGTTATTTTAATAGATGAAAATATGAAGAGGATAACCAAATTTGATACCTGAATACTGCTACTACTTCTTCTGCTTCTGTTTATAGAACTGAGAAGGGCGGGATGCCCATGGCGTGTGCTTGTCGTAAGAACTAAATTTTCATTGAATTTGATTTTTGGAAAATTACAAATAGGTGTAAAAAATTAGCAAAATTACAAACAGATGTAAATGTGCAAATTTTTGTGCTTCTGTGCAAAAAAAATTTGTGCTTCCGTGCAATTTTTTTACACCTAGTTGTAATAAGGCTTATCTATTTCTACCTTATTGTAAATGACCCTTGATTTTTCCATTAGAAGGGGTTGACATGTGTTCTGCCGTACCCTTGTTAATACTCCACCGGTACGAAAAGTTAAAGAATACATTGGAAAAGATAAATTGCATGAAATAAAATACATTATGAAATCCTTTGAATTTCAATTTAATAATGGGAATACAATAATATTCAAAGCAAGCTGCTGTAAGTTTTCGATGAGATCAGAAATAGAGAGAGAAATCACAAAGAACATTCGAGAAGGAATAGAGTTTTTTTTTTTTTTTACAGGGAGAAAGAATAGAGTTAATTTTCTGCTTGCCTCATTTTCCCATCTTTGCCCTATTAGGTGAAATAACACAATAAAATGATAACCTGTCCAAAAAAAAAAAAAACACAATAAAATGATAATGGGCTTAGTCCTAAAGCCCAACAATAACACAAATTCTTCATCTATTCCGCATTTCAATAAATAAATCAACGGCTTAAAATGAACCGCTGGTCGACCGGCCACATGAGTGGTCCAGATTTTCTGAAAAACACGCCCTCTTAAAATGAGGCATATGAACTGGGGCTTTGACGCCATTCATATATATACATCTTGTTCCCCTCCCCAAAATCTCTGTTCCCTCTACGTTTACTGCTGAGCTCCGATTCTTCAATTTTAGGTTGCGAAATCATGGGCAAGGGTCCTGGTCTTTACTCCGATATTGGCAAAAGGACTCGAGGTTTTTTATTTCGTTCAGTTTAATCCGAATTTCAGATATCTATTTTGTGCTATTTTATTAGTTTTTACTTGCAAATATGTTTTTCTAGATCTTTTATACAAGGATTACCAGACCGACCAGAAGTTCACTCTCACAACCTACTCACCAACTGGAGTTGTAAGTAATTATTGTTATATTTCCTGCGGATCTTTGTATTTTCCTCGTTTTTTCTTATATCTGGTGCTATAGTTTATAGATTGATATTGAAACTAGTTTATTAGTTCTTCTGTTACCTGGAAATTAGATGTATATTTTGTTTTAGCTTGTCACTTTGTAGTAGAAACTTCAGTAAATTTTTTCATGAATACCTGCATCTTACGAGGAACTGTGACAGTTGTTTGAATCTTAGTTTTCTCTTATTGCATTTAACATGTGTATGATCCTTGTAAATGATAAATTTGAGCTATGAAACATTATTGTATTTGTGTATTGTGCATACAATATGTAAGAGCAAAAAAATGTGTCATTATGTTGGAATGTTTATTCGCTTGTAGTGAATTTAATATTGTTTCACATTTATAATGAGCGTTCGAAGCTTTTGTTGAGTTTGCAGTCTGCGCCTGCAGATTTATGCAAATTTGGCTAGTTAAGATGTGAAAATTTTATAGTTTGAATTTTATGTCTAACTGAACTCGGAAGTACTTTATGGTGCTTGCTCGAATTGGTTTCCAAAAAATCCTTCTACACAATTGGTGTAACTGGCATTTCATATGCATTTGTACAATAGATGGTTCTGATTTTGAATTTAAGTGCTATGTTTGGACTATTATGGTGTGTGATATGTATTACATATTTTGAGTAAGAATGATTTATCGTTTTTTGTTATGTTGAATTTTTATCATCTATTAAATTGTGAGTTAGTCTTTTTTGTCAAATAATTTGGGCATATAGTTGACTTGTGCATGAAAATATGTAAGTTGTGTGTTTTGTGGTTTCACTCTTGTTGTCTGTGATGCCCGTTCTGTCAATTCAACAAATCCTTTTACATATAAGAATGGATTGTATAGATTATGGTTGTTTTGTTACTTCCTATCAAGGTTAGTTGTTTGTTGGGTCTTGGATATTGATTGGTGAAATACTTCCTACGCAAGGTTTGTTTTGTGACTCAGTGAATGTGATACATGTTCGCAAAATAATTGCAAGAGAATTTGTTGTCTTGGTAACATTTTAGATGTTCCAATTTAAGTATTTTGTTCCAGAAGGGATTGAAAAACAGAATCTAATTTTAGTGTTGCTCTTTCACCTTGTCTACACTTCTATTACGTACATTCGACCGAGTGTGCTCATGAACTGGGAAAGCACTCTTAGTGATTCACTTCATATTGTGTTCAACTCATGCAAGTTTTCGAATGATCTCTATTTTTAACAAGCGTCCTCAACATGTAATTTTGTTGGGGTGTTTTTTTTTGTGCTCCTGGTATTTGTTGTATCTTTATTTTTTAAGTCATTTTTTTTTGGTGATCTTAACATCTTTTCCTTGTTTTTGGGCAGACTCTCACTTCATCTGGAACAAAGAAAGGTGAACTGTTTTTGGCTGATATCAATACTCAGTTGAAGCACAAAAACATCACAACTGATGTTAAAGTGGACACAAGTTCCAATGTATGTTATCGGCCGTTTAATTTCATGTTCTACGATTTATAATATCTTTGATCTAAAAAGTTCCATTATATGTCTTGCAAATTGATGACATGAACTTAGTCACTTTGAACATTTACTAATATATGGAGTCAAATTCCATGCCAGCTCCTTACCACCATCACTGTTAACGAGCCTACTCCTGGATTGAAGACAATCTTAAGCTTCAAAGTTCCTGATCAGAGATCTGGGAAGGTAAAACCATTCTCAGCCACTTCAACGTACTGCATTTTAGGTCTTCTGCCTAAATTTTTTCCTGTTGACCAATATAGTTGGAACTTCAATACTTACATGACTATGCGGGGATAACCTCAAGCTTTGGCTTGACACCTAACCCCATAGTTCACTTCTCTGGTGCTCTTGGCAACGATAAACTTGCTGTGGGAGGTGACCTGTCTTTTGACACCAAGGAAGGAGCTCTCACAAAGTACAACGTTGGAGCAAGTTTCACAAATTCTGATCTCATTGCTTCTTTGACCCTGTACGTTTTTTTTTTCCCTCTTTTCCCTTAAGTAAGTTGACCTTTTCCTGTTCTTACTAAGAAAGCCTGTTTCTCTTTTCTTTAGAAATGACAAATTTGACACCTTGAGCGCTTCATACTACCACACAGTTAGCCCGTTGACCAGCACTGCTGTTGGTGCTGAGGTGACACATTGCTTCTCAAGCAATGAGAACACAGTCACCATTGGCACGCAACACCTATTGGACCCATTGACCAGTGTGAAGGCACGAGTAAACAACTTTGGCAAAGTGAGTGGTCTGATCCAGCATGAGTGGCGTCCCAAGTCGCTCATCACCGTGTCAACTGAGGTGGACACCAAGTCGATCGATAAGAGTGCCAAGTTTGGGTTGGCTCTGGCCCTCAAGCCATGAGTGAAGATTTCTGTTTGGAATGAGTTGTTTGGGACTGGGTTCTTTGGCGGTTTATTATGGTGCTTTCTGGGAATAACCTAGGTGGGTTGGTTGAACCTTTTGTAGTGTTTCTTTTAACCATGAGATGAACATGTATCATTTGGTCTTAGACCCCATATTTTGTGGAATCAAGATTGTGTTATTTCTTCATTGTTATGTGATTGGCCCTTCAAAGTTATTGATACTGGCAAAGCAATAGTCAGAGCTCGAATTGAGCAGGGTTGTTAAATAATATAAGCATTTCCAGTTCTATTTATTATACTTTTTAAGCGGTTTTTGGATTTGCTTTTTATTGTTGTGCAGCTTGTGCTTATTTTGTCACAGATTTGTTCCTGTAGATTCGTGAGTCGGTCTTGTTCCATGTTTGCCCTCATAAAAAAAATAATCTTCAACCATTAAATTCAAATTTTAACATATGGAAATATCCTTTTAAAATTTTTCTTAATTTTATCCTTTTTATTTATATTTTATCATATAATAATTTTCTCAATGAATAATCTTCAAAATTCATATAATAATTTTGGGATAAAATTACTTTTTCCGTTCCAAACACATTTGCATAGTTTTTTTGGCAAGAAAATTTTAAAAAAAAATTATTTATTACATAATTTTGTGAGGTTATTAAAATTGTGTGATGTTTTTTTTATTTAGAGTGTTCAAATGAGTGTGGAACGGACGAAAAAAGAAAGTATGCAAATGAGTGAGACGTGGGAGTAATATTTTTTTTCGGAATAATTATTAAATAAATAAATAAATAACCAAAAGTCTATTTGGCCTAATAATAAAAAAAAAATGAGAATGACTGTAACATCATAGTTTAACCAATTATTAAATATAAACAATTGTTTTAATTTCTAAGCGACAAAACAAAAAGGAAAAAGAACGAAGGCGTCTATCTTTAAAATCAGGGTTTAAACCAAAAACCCTTGCATTTCCACTTTATGTAGGCGGCCCCAAACCTCCGTTCTTTGGAACTCGATACCTTGTCTGTCAAACAATGGGGAAAATCTCATATATGCGGTTAAAAGGCAGCAACAATCTGAGGCTGCGTCTCCTTCTGTCTACGCTTTCATCTACGCCTATACTCGTTGAGGACATACGCGTCGATTCCACGTGGCCAGGCCTCCGCCCGCACGAAGTGTCGTTCCTCCGCCTCCTCGAAAAAGTCTGCGATGACTGCGTCGTAGAAATCAACGAAACCGGTTAAACGAAGAGCAAATTTCCAATGATTAGTTAATTTATTTATTTTGCCCATGATTGTGAATTGTTTTTAATTGTGGACCAGGTACGAAGCTCAAGTATAAGCCTGGAATTGTGATGGGCGGGAGGCATTTAGTTCATGATTGTGGAACGAGTCGATCCATTGGTTATTTCTTGGAGCCACTGATCGTATTAGCTTTGTTTGGGAAGAAGTCCCTGACTATTAGGCTAAGAGGTATTTGTTTTTTTTGTATATGTTTTCGTATATTTGTGTGCTCATTGCTTCATTATTAGTTCTTTTTTCCTTTGTTTATTCGTTGCTTTGAGAACTTGCTCTGTAATTAGCATGATTACAAAATAAAAATGTTGTTGGTCCTAGATGAAGATAAGAATGTTGAGAAGGGCTTAGTTATTTCAATTTTGGGAACAGTATCCAAATATGATGTTTGCATTTTAAATTTTTTGGGCCATATATTTGGAGTATATATACACTGAGAGTAAAAGCTGGGTCCATTATTTTATCAATTACTGTTCTCCGAGGTGCTACTGGCAAAACATTAATACTTTTTTTTTTTTTTTTTGCTTTTATTTACTTGCAGTTTCCTCTTTTATATATTTTACCCTCATCATTCATAGAACCTAAATTCAATGTGATTGCACTTGTACTACCTAACTTAATTATAGGGCTGAAAATCAAACCAAGTTATTTGATATTCGACTCGAGATCGTTTTGTAAAAGCTCGTTTAAGTTCTATTCGACATAAATATCAAACAAGCTTGAACATAAATTTATGTTTGGTACAGTTTAAAGCTCAGCTAGAGCTTGACAAGTAAAAAAAGATAAAACAAGTGTAAAAATGTCAAACTACTCGAGCTCGACGTGTGTTCGGCTCGAGTGAAGCTCATTCAATTTCAACTCGCTTAACTAGCAAACAAGCTCAAACGTGCATATCAAAGCTCGATAACATTTCAAACAAACCTAAACAACTTGTTTGACTTATTTACAGTCCTACTCTAGTCCTAAATCAGAGTGAGTTTACCTATTCGTAAAATCAATGAGTAAGTATGGTAAATGATTTTTTTTAAAAAGGTAGAATGCTGATATCAGACTTGCCAAATTGCACAGTCCACGTTCTTTTACTGTTTAATGATAAACACTTGGCACCCTGCAGTTATACTCTCTTCTATATGTATTACTGCTACTGCTGCCCAAGCATTGGTGGTTGATTGCATCAGAACTTGTGGTCTGTTACTGTGAACAAGTTGACAAAGTATAGTGATGATTATTCTATGACGAGCTAATTACTATGATAACCAGATGGATGGGATATAGATGTTTAAATATTGAAAACGTAAGCATGTTCTACGGTCTTAAACTTCTCGTACTTGCTGGAGCATTTGAAATTTGCTTGTTAACATTATGTTTTTTTCCTTGAAAAATTCAGTTAAGACATTTAGCTATGTTGGAGAGACATCTCCACAGCGAGGCAGATGTCCTGAGAAATTGAACTGTCCTACTGTAGTTCATGTGCTTCTGTTAAGTAGTTGGTAATCTGAGCTCATTTATTTTCTATATTTATGGTTGGATGATGCTTTTCTCACGCTTGATCTATTCCTTCTTAATGAACATCTGTTTCTCTTTCTATTTGAGTAACTCCTAACAAATGACTGTCTGCCTTTATAGGTATTACAAATGATTCGAAAGACCCATCTGTTGATACATTTCGATCAACTACTTTACCCATATTGAAGCAGTTTGGCGTACCTTCAGAAGATATGAGCCTGAAAATTGAGAGTCGGGGTGTTGCTCCTCTAGGTGGTGGCGAAGTTATTCTTTCTATCCCGATTGTACAAGATACTTTAAAGGTATTTATTCTCTCTCGCACCCACCCCCCCAAAAAATAAAAACAAAAAACACAGACATACATATAAGAACAGTTGTCACTGCGTCATCCATTTTTTTTAACTCGTATAGGCAATTACGTGGATTGATGAGGGCATGGTGAAGAGAATTAGAGGGTTCAGCTTCTCAGCTAGAGTATCTGTTCAGTTTGAGAATACAATGATACATGCAGCACGTGGCATTTTTAACCGTTTGCTTCCAGATGTTCACATATTTACTGACCATAAAGCCGGAGAGCAAGCTGGAAAGTATGTTTGTCCTCAACGCCATTCAAAATTAGTAAATAGGATTCCGTTGAGCTGCTTTACCGCAATGGTAATTGCAATCTATCTTTATTAATTATTAATATGCAGGTCACCTGGGTATGGAATTTCTCTTGTGGCTGAGACCACATCGGGCTGCTGCATTTCTGCTGATACGACAGTTTCTTATGCTCGGAGGGAGAATGAGGATGAATTCGAAGACGAAAAGAAAGAATTAAGCCCTCCAGGGGACATTGGTGAGGAAATTGCATCAGCCCTTCTGGGCGAGATTGAGCAAGGCGGGGTAGTGGATTCAACTCATCAGGTTTGTGCTACGAGGCTTACACTTCCCTCCTTAAATATCTTTAAAGTCGACTGACCTGATGCCTATTGAATTATTAGGAGGCGGCTTTAGGCTTGACAATATAACAAATGATATTTTAAGTACCCTTCTACTTTTTTTGTGCATTTCAGTTATCGTAACTATACATTTACTTGTTTTTACAGGGTTTGTTGTTTCTTCTCTGTGCACTTTGTCCTCAAGATGTTTCAAAAGTCCGTGTTGGGAAACTTTCACCTTATGGAGTAGAAGTTCTCAGGCACATTAGAGATTTTCTAGGTGTTAAGTTTGTTATAAAGCCAGATCCCTTAACTGAAACGGTCATTCTTAAATGCGTTGGATGTGGTCTGAAGAATTTATCTAGGAAGGCATCCTGAGAAACGACTGGTTGAGTTGCTCAATTTTTATGCCAGAAGATTATATTTGTATCAGAAGCTGATTCATGGCTAAAGGCCTACATGCGATTGTTGTGTGTGTCTGAATATGCGAGGAACTACAGACTATGTAGCATCATCATCTATTATTTGGCTCGAAATATTTATTTTTTTCCTTCCAATTGTAACTTTTTCTGTTCTTGTTCCTGTTAGTCTAATATATCATCCTTTCCCAGTTTTAAGGCCACTCCTCTATTCCATTCGAATACAAGGTTGTCCATTTAAAATTCACTTCTATTCTGTCGCTTCTTTCATTATCAAGCTAATGCGTCCACAGTCCCAAACCACTCACATGTATTTTTATAGATTGCTTTTCATTTGTGAACTCGTTATTTACTTTATATTTTTAAATACGACTATATTGGCTTAATTCCAATTTAAATCTAGATGTACATTTTCAAAATATTATGCTAAAAAAGTTGGATCATATATAATGTTTTGGAAATATCAATGTGCTAATTTATATGTTAAATACGCCGAGAAAAAAATTACAAAAAAGAAATGCATATTCAATTGACTATTCCATCCACATTCTGTACATCCTCACCGACAGATCCCACCGTCACCCATAACATAATTCTCTCACGTCATAAAAAAAATGTACCTAATTGTTTGGATAAACGTTTTTAGAAATAGACAATATAAATAAAATAGGTAGATAGAGTGAAAGTATTATAGATTTTATTTATTAATAATGTGATTGTTTGAGAGTAAATAAGAACGGGTCCAAGATTTCATTTTAAGAGGACGAAATACTTCATAAAGTAAAGAGAAGAAAAATATTTTAATTAAAATGAGTGAAATGACAAAATATTACGAATTTAAAATATAAATAAAAGAAATTCATTTATATGCTCTCACAATTTTTGAAAGATAATGAAGCATATATTGATTTTCAGTCGGCAAAAATGAGCATGAGTGTTTTACAAGATTATTACATACAGGTTCCTGTAAAGAAGAGTCGTTTAAATGACGTCTAAGAGCATCTCAAGCAGTGCGTTCCTAGAAAACCGTTTTGCACCAAATAATTGCTCCAACAGATACTTTATTCTTGGACTATTGTGATGTTTTGCACTACTTTATGAGATTAGTACTCCACATGTGGAGTACCAAATCTCTTGCACTACCTTTTTTTTATTACATATAAAATGAAAAGATAATAAACATAAAATTATATAGTAATATTTCTTGACATTTTATATTTCGTTGTAATATATTTGTGCTGTAAATTTTTAATGTAATATTATGGTGAATTTTTAATTTTAATTTACATGATTTTGTATTAAATTTATAATATAATAAATCGACAAATGTAATATAAACCTAGATTACTATTGCATAAATAAAAAATAATTTATAAATAAAAGAATCTAAATTAAATATTTTATTTTAGTGTAAAAAATAGTGCTGAATTAACATAACGGGAGATGGTCTAACAAACTAAGCTGATCCTAATCCTAACAAACTTAGCTTAACAAGAGCTGGCGCGTAAAACTAATTAAATATTAATCCTAACTAATCAATAGTTTCAGCTGCGAAGCACGTGCAGCTGCTAAACATGTGATAGTTCAACATATCTCCGTGGGCCCGTATAGCAATTCACTGCATATGGAAAATCCCGAATAACGGCCATAAATACGGCGGCGTTCTGTCTATACCGACGTTTCTCTGTTGTGTGGTCACCAGCCTCTTCACCAGTTAATAATGTCGACTCCTGATGCCAAGCGGTAATATCTACTACTGTGTTTCTCATTAAGTAAAATTGAATATGGCAATTTGGTTTTGATGCAGCGTTGTTCTTCTATTTTGGAATTTCTTTTTTCTTTTTTTTTTTCTTTAATCGCTTTGGAAAGTGAAGTTTGATTTGATATGATTTTAAGTGAGCAAATGTGTTTTGCTTGGATTAAATGGAAATTAATTGTGATTTGTTTATATAAATGCTTGGGCGCGTTTAGGTTTGAAATGACAATCATATGAAAACTAGGGTTTTACGTTTGTAGATGTCAATGAATTACCGTAGAAGTATTCAGTGTTTTTGAAAAAGAAATATGGCATGTTATTGGTGGCTGCTCATATGTTCATTTTTCACTCACCTGGCCTTGTTTATTCATTCTAAACGACAAAAGGACTATTTGCATCCCTTAAATGCTGATCTGCCTTTTAGGTGTTTGATTTTATTTGTGAATGGAATAAAAGTTAGATTATCCCTTAAATGCTGATCTTCGGTGTTACTGAATTCAGTTCCGAAAGCCCGGGAAATCCTGATCTGTCAGAAGACGTTATTCTAGAGATTTTATTACGGTTGCCTGTGAAAACTCTAGTGCGATTCAAGTGTGTTTGCAAGCAGTGGTACACTATTATTGAAAGTCAGAGTTTCATAAAGCAGCATTTTGGCCAGAGGAGCAATCAAGAGCGCTTACTTGTTCGTCATTACAAATGTAATGAGGATCTTCATGCATACGCCTTGTTTTTAGATGATGTCTGTTCTGGATTTGAAGAGCCTGCTCATCTTCAAATGCCTAATTTGATTTTCGAACTTTTGGGACCCGTGAATGGCGTATTCTGTCTGGTTGGTCAATCGAGAGATTTGGCTCTGTTGAATCCAGCCACGAGACAGTTAAAGCCACTTCCTGAACTACCTGAGGTGATTGTTGAACCACATTTACTTTTCCTTGACAATGTGCTTGGATTCGGATTGGACCTGTTGAGTGGAGACTACAAGGTCATTTCGATATGGTATTTCTGGAACAAAAGTAATAATGCCCTAGACTGCCATCCTATCGTTTTTGTTTACAATTTGGGCAGTGATTCTTGGAGAAATTTGGAAGATGTGGGTTGTTTTAAGTCAAGTTATAGTGCATGTAGGTCTCTTTGTAATACATACTTGAATGGAGTTTATTATTGGGACATGGAGTTTAGCAATACTAATGTTGCCGCTATACTTGCATTTGACATGACCACTGAGAAGTTTCAAGAGATACAGGTTCCTGATTGTCTTAAATCGAAAATAGGGCACCTTACCATACATGGTGATTCAATAGCTTTGCTATCTTATCAGTTAGAAAGGGCTGACGTATGTGAAGTATGGGTGATGGAGATGGAAGGAAGATGGAATAGAGGTGCAGTTGTTGGTCCTTGTCAAGCCATAAATTGGCCTCTTTGTTTATGGAAGAATAATGATCTCTTAATAGAAACAGAGACTTCATTTTTTATGCTATATAATATCTGTACTAAAAAAAGACAGCTTACTCAAGCTCGTGTGAAAAAGAACACTTCTTTCCTATCCTGGGTTTTCTCCTACAAGGAAAGCCTTGTCTCAATAAAAGGAAAGGGAGACAATTGCATGTTGTGGGATGCTTCTCAGGATATATTAAATATTGTTTGGGCGAATAAGGATCAACTAACAAGGTACATACATCTACTTATACTTGAGTGCTAAGTATTATTGTATCAGTCAATAGTAACATCTTGAAAAAAATTTGTTATTTCATGAAGGATATGTTTATTGAAGCCGAAGTTGAGTCGTTGATTTTATTCAGTTCTGTTCTTTATGATTCTCAAACAAAACAATATTTCTTCTTGCATAAGTAGAGTTGCCCTACTCGATGTTTTCTATCTAAATTCAGAAAATTGAAATTCTGCTTTTGAATTTCTGTAGACCAGCATTGGCAATTGCCTCCATATCAAGTTCCTAATTCACTCAGAAACTTGTACTTCTGCTATTGAATTTCTGTAAACCAGTGTCGTTAATTGCCTCCATATCATAGGCTCACAACATTCTGCCTTTTATGCCCTTTGAGCTTTGCGACTTAATTGATGTAGCCAATCACTTCTGTTCTGTTTCTCTTTACTTTCTTAATCCAGACTTATTTTTCAATCATGGCCTTGTTGTCTTAGGCCTGTTACAGTGGATCTTCTCAATAGAATGAATGGCTTGGACGCAGACAACTTGGGATGAGGGATTCATGAGGCGCATACTTAGGAGGAAATTTCAAGGGTAAATCTTGAAGAACTAATATATTACTGAATTAGGGATTAACCTTGCTAGACTACTATGTAACTATATTAGGAATTGTCAGCTCTTTTGTTTGTAACTAAAACATTGTCGTGAGAGAGAGTTGAGGGACTTGGAAATATAAATATGATGTTTGTATTTTTAAGATTTCGGGGTCATATATTTGGAGTATATACACTGAGGATAAAAGCTGGGTCCATTATTTTAATCAATTTCTGGTCTCCAAGGTGCTATCTGTGCACAGGGTTGCATTAAACGGTTTGCTTTTAAGTTCGTGTATGTTTGGTATAATCAGTTTACTTGTATGCTAAACAGCTCGGCAGTGGCCAGCAGTGCTTTAGGGTATTATACATCGTGCATAATATGTTGTTCTGTACATTATATTAAAATACTTTATCCATTTCATAGTTGTTTGCGTAATTGACTGGGCACAGAGGTTAAGAAAATACACTTATAAAGAGTTGACTATGTGTAAGTGAAGGGTATAGTTAGTTAGTTAATTGAATTAAAAAAGTAATGCCATTGATGTAAATAAATGTATATTGTGAGGGTGTTAATATTGAAAGATGTTTCTATTTATAGGTATGCAAATAACTGTGGAACAGACAAATAAGATAAGTATGCAATGGAGACAAATAAGATAAGTATGCAATGGAGGTTGTAAATCTTAAAATTTTGCTGGGCACTGCCATTGAAAAAATTGTATAGTCATCTATCGAATTGACTGAGGTACCTCGATATGACAATTTAAATAAATACTTAGTAGAAATTGAACAAGAACCAATTTGGCAAAACATTAGTACTTTGTTTTTGCTTTAATTTATTGGTTTCAACTTTCTTACTCACTTCGCCCCGCACTTGAGACAATATTTACTGTTCAATACAGGTTTTAATGTTAAAATTATTTAATAATATGGATTGTTTTTTTAATAATAGTAGGACAGTCTTTTCAATTTTAATAAAAGAATTGTTTAATAGTATTAAATTGAGTTAGTGTGAAAAAAGTAATGAGACAGGTGTAATATTGAGATGTTTAAAGGAGACTAATAAAAAAAATTAAAATTATTTTTTTTTTATCGGTAAAAATTACTTTATTAATATTTAAGAAAATGATGCATCTAATACAACATATATAGTTTTAGCAAATGATACAAACAGAGGGAATATATTTTTACCCTCATCGTTCACATTAGCAAAATTCAATATGATGGCATTTATCTGGCCCGACTCAATTTTGATTAGGTTCTAGTCCTAAATTCAGGATGAGTTACCTTATAGTAAATGATTAAAAAAAATGTTAAAGAGTTTCTGAATAGGATTTGGGTTTCAATCCACCTATTAGGAGTTTTTCTTATTAGCTGTTGACTCTTACTATTAATTAGGTTTTTTTTAGAGTAAGGACTTAAACCCTATAATTCTCATGTAATTTTTATGAGACTTACCAACTAAATCAATGTATACATACTAACAAATTTTGAAAATTATTACCATTACTTAAATTTAATATTATACTTATATTAATAAAAGTGTTGTTTATTAGAATTAAAATGCGTAAAGTGATGGGTAAATATGTCTTTTCAATTTTAGTGGAGTGCGTAATTAAGTGTGGGAAATTTAATTAGATTTTTAAGAGTTTAGTTTGAAAGGGTAATTTTTTTGTTTGTTATTTTGTATATGAAAATATAAAATTACAATGTGATTTTAAACAATCTAAATTGTAATTTACGTAAATATGAAACAAAAGCATTTTAGAATTAAGCTTGACTTTGATTCAACTAATACTAATACTAGTTAACACTACTCTATACATTTCATAATTGTTTGCAAACTTTTCTTTTTAGACATTTTACAATTATTTGTAAATTTAAATAAAAAAAACTTTTTTATAAATTTCATACTCACAATATTTACACATTTACACAAAATATAACTTAATTCAAATAGATGAGATAAAGATGAGACTTTGGAGTTGGTTAATATGTAGGGATGGGGATGCAAATATGTCAAGTTTTGATGAGTGGGTGGGTGGCTAATCCTAGGAAGTGTTTAGAGTGTTGAGTGTTTGGAGCAAAGTTGTTGTCTTTGTATACTTGCTACATATTGTACTCTTTTCTTTGGTCATAGGGTATACCTTATGTCTTGTGTTGATCTTTTTTATTTAATAAATTGTTTCTTTTTTGAGAAAAAAAAATAAGAATTCAAATTAACTTTTTTATTTTAGTTATAAAAATTTATTAAATTATCACTCAATGCTACTATCATTACATTTTATTTCTAAAATTTATGTTATTATTATTTGTTTAAAAGTTATCGGGGGGACAGGAGGGAGTATTAAATTTGACTTGATTCGATTACGTAGATTTACTTTACAAAGGAACGAAAGCACCTCATTTATAAAAGTAAAGGTCCCAAAGAAAGTTGTGAAATTACAACAACAAAAAAAAAGTATCCACCGTATCCGTGGCTAGCGCCCTTCGACACTCTCATACTGACGACCGACGCGACGGCGTTTATCTAAGTCGGCGGTTCGCCGTTGAGCGCTTCAAAGCTACCGGTTTTCTCGCACCTCTTCGGCTCCAAACACCAAACAGTAACCTTTCCTGATAATTTGTTTATACTTTTTTTTTATCTGATTTAACTTAATTTTGCTGTTTCGGAATATTTAATATTAATTGTGTGAGAAATTGGGTGGTGATCTCTTTTCCTTCCTGCTATTTTCCATAATTTGACAAGAGAAATTTCAATTTAATATCTTTTTCGATGTAATTCACGCGGATTACAAAGTAATTTTATGTTTATGTTTGTATTTGCTTTGAGCTCGTGTGTGCCTGTAATTCCGACAATGAAACCAGATTTTAAGCTAGTATATGTTCGTGAGTTATTTAAAAATCCGTGTTGGGAATTTTGTTATTCTAATAATAGATCTTTATTCAGGATTTTTTTTGGGGAAAAGAAACATTCATGGCTTTGTGTCTGCTCATATTATCTTCTTGCTCACCTGTGTTGATTTCGTTGTCGAAGAAGTAACTTTATGCAGTAATTTGTTTTCTTGCTTCTGTTATACCACTGAAGGTTGACTATTGGCATTGGACTTGTAACGAATCAGGCTATATGGAAAGCCCTTGCAAAGGTTATCTTCCGGCTGATGTTATTCAGGAGATTTTACTGAGGTTGCCTGTGAAGTCCCTATTGCGATTTAAGTGTGTTTGCAAGCAGTGGTGTGATCTTATTGGAAGCCAAAGTTTTGCACATCGCCACTTTGGCCACGAGAGCAATCAGGAGCACTTACTTGTCCGGCATTACAGACAGAACGAGGAGCGATATGCATTTGCCTCATATGTTGATGAAACGTGTTCTGAATTTGAAGAGCTTGATCATCTACAAATGCCCGATACAGTTTCAGCACTTATGGGACCATTGAATGGTGTATTTTGTGTTGTTAGTATTTCAGGACACATGGCTCTGTTGAACCCGGCCATTAGACAGTTCAAGCCACTCCCAGTACCTCATCCCAATGTTCAACCACATTTATCTTCCTATGACAAATTACTTGGATTTGGATTGGACCCGTTGACTGGGAACTACAAGCTTGTTTCGATTCAATACTACTGGGATGAAGAAATGGACGTCCCTCACTATCCTTCTCTTGTTTCTGTTTACAACTCAGGTAGTGATTCTTGGAGACAGTTTGAGGACGTGGATTTGGTTAATTCAAGTCATTGTGCATGTAGATCCCTGTGTAACACATACTTGAAAGGTGTTTATTATTGGCTCGTGGAGTTTAATGATGTTGATGTAGCCATTATTGCATTTGACATGATCAACGAGAAATTTCAAGAAATACAAGTTCCGGATTGTATTAAAGCGAAAGAAGGGGACCTTGCTTTATATGGTGGTTCGGTAGCTTTGTTGTTGTGTGATTTAGATAAGATTGATAAATGCGTCGACATATGGGTAATGAAAACGGAAGGATGTTGGACTAAGAGTACAACTGTTGGCCCTTTTCATGACATCAGATGGCCGCTTGGTTTCTGGAAGAACAGTGAGCTGTTATTAGAAACAGGAACTTCATTCCTGACGCTGTATAACATCTCTACTCAGAATTTAAGGACTGTTGAAGCTCGAAGAAAAGAGAATGGTTTTTTCATATATTGGGTTTTCTCTTACAAGGAGAGCCTAGTTTCATTAAAATGTGAGGAGGACAATTGCCAGTTGTGGGATATTTCTTCCGAATTTGTTAAGGATTTCTTCAAATGATCTTCAAGCAACAGATATCGATAGATGTTTATGTATGAATCTTATTTGTTAGTTGTATCGTTTTTTTGGGGAAACATAATCTAAGGAAAGATGGTGCTGTAGTATATGAGTTCTGGAGGATATGCACAGTGAGGTTGAAGTTGGATCCTTGAATTTATTTGGATATGTTTAAAGCATTGTGATTAAAGGTAGGACCAGCTACCCCTTCTTAATGTTTCTTGTCCAAATTGACTTTGGGAAATTGTAAGAATTGTAATGGTCATGTTTGTAGATCACATTGTAGTCTTTTCTAGACTTCTAGTATTGTTCATTATTCGTAAATTAGCTGTCAAAATTTAGTTTCTTTATCAAGACTATATTTCAACCGTGGGCTGATTGTTTCTGTCCATGCTTCAATGGATGATTTCAAGTACTAGAAATTGTTTTTTTCTGTTGTGAAACTCGTGCATTGTAGTTTCCGATTTCTTTCCTTGATCATCTTCACCTGTATCATATATTTGTGTGAATCATAAGGCTCCCAATCTCCATACATCATTAGTGCCCCTGATGTTGACTCCAAATAGCAAACATAACCTCTATTTCTATGTTTCCCTTTTATTGTACTTAATTTTGTTATTTCAGATTCAATAGTTATACTATCATATAATTCGTATGATCGTAATGATAAGTTCATCGATATGTGGGTATTGGAAAATGAGGGATGGTGGACTAAAAGTTTGACTTTTGGCCCCTTTGGAGACCTGAGATCGCCACTAGGTTTTTGGAAGAGACTGATACCACCTTCTTGACTCTGTATAATATGTCCACGCATGAATTTAGGCGTGTTGAAGCTAGAGAAAAAGTGATTGGTCTTATGAGTTATTTCAGAAATTGGGTTTATACTTAGTAGGAGAGCCTTGCTTCAATAAAAGGAGAGGGAGAAGGGGACAATTGCAAGCTTTGGGACATTTCCTCTACTTTTGTAAACAATTCTTCAGATGATGATTGGAGAAAATCAAGACGGAATGTGTCATTCAATCTCACTCGATTTCTTAGGGGATCACTGTGTAGTTATTTTGTTAAATAAAGGATGTGTAATAAGCTATGTGACTGCAGATCATACCAGTCAAATTTCCTATGTTTTTCTGTCCTATTTCACTTGAGGATTGTAAGAACTAGACACACTTGGACGATAGTACAAGTTTTGTGGTTATGAGCAGATTTTTTCTAGTTTTTGCCTTTTTAGTATTCCTGTTAAATCAAAATCAACACTATGGTATAAAGCACGCTTCGGTTTAACAAAGTTATATCATGTTTTGGAAATCAAATTAACATAAATTTAAAAAGAATTAATAAAAAATAAAAATTTAATGGAGATGCGGGGTATCGATCCCCGTACCTCTCGCATGCTAAGCGAGCGCTCTACCATCTGAGCTACATCCCCTTTCGTTAAAAAAAGTTGGTTAATGATAAAAGTTACATCCCTTTTGTTAAAAAAAAGTTGGTTAATGGTAAAAGTGTATGATACAGTGAGATATATAACATAATTAGCAGAGTGAAGAAGAAAACAGTTGGTACAGCTGCTCACAAAGTTTGTCCAGAAAATGTTGAGACGAGCGGTGCTCCGACTTTCCAACCGCCGCCTCTTCGACTTCGCTTCTTCCACTCGATTTCCGAAGGAAAGCCTTCGACAATGTTCTTCTTCTTCTCAAATCCCAAACAGTCATTTCGTCGAACACTTGGAAGACACGCCTCAATCGCCGCCCTCCGCCACCATCTCCATTGACCGTTCCAATTTGTACCATCCTCCTGGTACTCCTCCCACCTTTACTGTAAATTTTGTGTGACTAATACATGCCCTTTATTTCTCTCGCTTTTTTTTTCGGTGAGATTGTGATTGGATTTTAAGTGAGGCTTGATTTTGTGCAGAGCATTCGCACGAGCCGTCGACGGAGTCGGAGCTCGTTAAGCACCTCAAGAGCATCATCAAGGTACACCAAATGATTTGTTTTTTTTTTCCTCTTGTTTTATTCTATAGCTTTGTAAGATTGTATGGTGTTAAGTTTAGTTCAGAGGGGGCCCTATTACAATTGCTGAGTACATGGAGGAAGTTTTAACGAATCCGAAAGCCGGATTTTATATCAATCGGGATGTCTTTGGAGCAGAGGGCGATTTCATTACTTCCCCGGAAGTGAGCCAGATGTTTGGAGAGGTAATTCCCCTTGCCGCCATTGTTTGATTTTCATATAATCTTATTTTCATGGTTCCAAAAAGTGAAATGTTATGAGTTGCCTCTGATTTATAATGTTTAGTATTTTGATGTGTTGATTAATCTGGCATTGTTCCTTCAGATGATTGGGGTTTGGGTAATGTGCCTTTGGGAGCAAATGGGTCAACCAGATAAGGTCAACTTAGTTGAACTTGGACCAGGCAGAGGAACTCTCATGGCTGATCTTTTACGTGTATAACTTCGGCTCTGATTTGTTTGTGTAATTTATAATTAATTTGTTATTCAGAATTTGACGTGTGAGTGGTATTTTGGCCTTAAGGGTGCATCAAAGTTCAAGAACTTTGTGGATTCTTTGCAAATAAATTTGGTCGAGTGTAGCCCAGCTTTGCAGAAAATCCAGTTTCAGAAATTGGAGTGCATGACAGAAGATGTTGCTGATGGGAATGCCAATGGAAGGTGCATTAGCAAGTTAGGTGGGACTCCTGTCTCATGGCATGCAACGCTGGATCAGGTTCCTACAGGATGTAAGCAATCCTATTGTATACTCATAAAGTTGCTATTGTAATAAGCTTACACTAACAGGGTCTCGGAGGATATTAATGAAGTTGGTGTATTCTGAATCTGAGTTATTATTCTTTGCTTCTGTACAAAATTGATAATACTTGATTTTTATAGATGCCCTATAATGTAAATGGCTTCTTTGGCTGCTACGTTCAATGCAATTAAAAAAAAAATACATATCTATAAGATGGAATAGATTTCTCTTTTTGGGTGGTGGGTGGGAGGATAATTAGAAACACAGAGGTATACAGTACCAACATTCCAGCAAGTGCTACATCATAGGCACATTGGAGGTTTTGGCATACTGTATGTGTTGAAGTGTCAAAATATGATTTTGTGCATTTAAGTGCATGCGTGGAGTTTCTTCTATTGTTAGGGATTTTTTGAAGAGGTTTATCTGATGGACGATTTGCATTCTTGTTCTACCAGTGCCTACTATTATCATCGCCCATGAGTTCTACGATGCTTTGCCAGTGCACCAATTTCAGGTTAGTGTCTAAACCTTTAAGAGTTTCAGTTCTATCTAATGTGATCTTTATATGCAATATCAAGAGCACCACTCCATAATTCTCTGAGTTGTTTGAATGGTAAAATGTTGCATCGTAATACATTATGAATAAGATATACTGAAAATGGTTTAGAGAATCATCCTCTTGAATTTGTACTTTCACAAATTATCTTTACTCAATTCAGAAATTAGTATTAGCATGAGCATATAACTTGTTCATAATTTTCTTGCAGAAAGCTTCTCGTGGTTGGTGTGAGAAGATGGTTGATGTAACTGAAAATTCATCGTAAGGTTTTTAACCCACTTTGGCATCTGTCTTATTTGTTGCTAGTCCTACAGATAAACTGATCTACTGTTCTATACATTTTTAAATTCGTTGGGTAGGTTTCGTTTTGTTTTATCTCCACAACCCACACCTGCAGCTCTCTATCTCATGAAGCGCTGCAAATGGGCTAAAGCTGAAGAAATTACTAAGGTTAATCAAATTGAGGTTTGCCCAAGAGCTATTGATATAACTCAAGAAATTGCTAATAGAATAAGTGTTGATGGTGGTGGGGCGCTCATAATTGATTATGGTCTCAATGGAGTGGTCTCAGACAGTTTACAGGTCTGCATCTGCTTAATCTTTCCACCTTCTGACATCTCATTTACAATCCATGATGAGAATATTTCATTATTTTTATTTTCTTGGAAATAGTGTACTGTATTTGAAGATATAGAGCGAGAAAGCAAGTTAAATGAAGCTAGTAAGGATAATACTTCCTTCTATGTTTACAATGGTGTCCTGTATAACTTCTGTGTAGATGCAGAGGTTTCTTTTGTTATTTGAGTTTTTATTTATATCATAGTTTACATACGAAGATTGAGGTGATAATAAACAGATTTTCTTTTGGTTATCCACAAAATGATATATTGTACATCAGTAGTATTTTTTATAGGCTTTCGTATTTGCTCTTTAAATCTTAGCCTTCTAGAGAAACTATCACTATTTAATTCTACATATGGGCATTGTTTAGTAAAAGGAGTCTTGTTTATATATTTAAATGATGCAGGCAATTCGAAAGCATAAATTCGTTGACATACTGGACAATCCAGGCAGTGCTGATCTCAGTGCATATGTTGATTATGAAGCAATCAGGCATTCCGCTGAAGAAATCCCAGGTTTGCTATGTGCTGTCTCATAGTGCTGTGTTTTTTATGCTAGTCAGTTAAAAATAATGGGGTAAAAAAGAGAAAGGCCAAAATAATTGTTATCATGCACATGCCTTATATTGAAATGAATTATTTACCACCTCTAAAGAATTTATAACATTTGGTCATATTCTTGCAGGTGTGTCCGTCCATGGTCCGATAACACAGTCTGAGTTTCTTGGTTCTCTAGGAATTAACTTTCGTGCTGAAGCCCTGCTACAAAATTGTAGTGAAGAACAAGCTGAGTCTCTTAGGACGGGATATTGGCGTTTGGTTGGTGAAGGTGAAGCTCCATTCTGGGAGGGTCCAGAGGAGCAAGCTCCTATCGGAATGGGTACGCGATATCAAGCTATTGCGATCGTGAACAAAAAGCAGGGTGTTCCTGTTCCATATCAGGAGTAGTATATACTAGTATTGGTATAATGGTATCACTATCACCTCATACATTTCTTATTGCAGCAAGTTTTCCCCGTTTTTCCTTTATTTACCTTTTAGGAAATCTTCTGTTGGTTTTATGTAACGTCAATTATGAGATGGATCATAATCGTGATTTTTTTTTTTTTTAATGATGTCTAGAAGGCAATTCTTATATTCCATGGATTCATCCATTGCCTATTTTAATTCTTACACACATTAATATGTGATTTGTGAGAAAATAGATCATAAAGGTTATGCTGGAATTTGGCACGATATTGTCTCATGTATGAGATATAATATTCTTGTATGCTTAGTAATATTTTTGAAATTTGAATATCACAATGAGGGACAGAAGTATCATGCCGTCTGCATGTTTTTTTGTGTATGCTACATAGTTTACTCTTTGATGGATGAAATGCCATAGTGATAATTACTCGAAATATTAAACGAATAGTACAAAATTAAAGTTTAACGCAATCTGGGGAAGACATTAATTAGTTTAATTACCAAATAGGAAACACAGGAGAATAGGAGATCCATTCCGACGATTTATCAAATTCGTGACGTAGCGTTTCTTAAATTATATTATCAATATAAGATGAAAGAGATGAACATTGGGAGAGATGAAAGAGATGAACATTGGGAGAGATGAAAGAATGATATAGAACTTAACATTCAGTCAACTTAACAAAAAATCCTGTCAAAAAAAAAAAGAAAAAAAAAGGAGTCAACTTAACAAAATAAAAATGGTATAAATTTGATCCATGGGCTTTGATTGGTTATTAAAAATTGATGGGCTTTACCTTAGGTGGCCCAATTATTACGTGACCATGCGACTTCATTTATTAAAGTTTTCGACTACTCTCCGGTAAAGGTAAATGAGAGGAGTATGGGGAATGAGTAGCGGCGGCAGCGGAATCATCTGGACCATCGTGGAAGGCAGCTCCTCAACTCCTCCAAACAATTGGATAAACTGGTCCAAAATTTAACCTATTTTCCCTCTTTCCTTATTTTAACTTGAATTTATAATCAAATGATGATCAGATGGTGGTGGATTTCTCGGCGAAATATGCAAGGTCATTTTACCGGCATCAATGACTTTGACTTTGTCAAAATCGATGATGATGATGATGAGCTTCTTAATCTCATATTTCCTTTTTAGTAATGGATGATTGAGTTTGAATAGGATGTGGCGCGGGAGTTTGAGGATGTCTACATTCGTCTTGCTAAAGCAGGGGAAGGAACTGGAGAGGGTAATCGAGCTCAGAAAGATGAATTTCACAACAAAATCATTAATCATATGGAATTCCCCTAAAATTTGCTGCTTCTACGAGATCATCTGCCCCAAATTGGGTCACATCTCCTATTTTCAGGTTACCTCCACGTTTCATATTCTGGTATTCACGATATCATGATTGTTGGTGCATTTGCAATGACGATATTCAAATGCATTTATCATGATTGTTGGTATTCAGGATATCATTATTGTTGCCTTGTTGGTACATTTGCAATGACGTAATTGTTCGTGCTACATAAATACACATAATGCATATATAATGTTAGTGTTAGACAAACTCTCCTACGAACACAATGCAAATTGATTCCATTACATTCATTTAGTTTTATACGATGAACAAGTTTCACGGGTAGACCTACTCTAGTGTTAGTGCATGTTAATTGAACAAAAATTTAATCTCCGTATCGATCATAGTGTGTACTTCACCAACCATTTGTTATATCTGCAATATAGATTGTTTCGAACTCGTCTAAATTCATCCTTTCTTTCTATGTGTTATCCTTCATATACTTTTAGTTGGTTTAGGAGTTCAATTTGCACGAGTTTTATCATTAAGCGTGTTTGCTTGAGGTTGATGTTTCAACGTGTGTTCTATTGCCCTCAATACATGTAATGGGTGATTGATAATATGTTGTTTTATACTATACATGATATGTACTACTCCCTCACTTCTTGGGACACGGAAACTAAGAAAAATTAATTTTGTTGACTTTTGTGAGAATAAAGGGTAAGAGAGAATAAAATGTAAATGTATTATGAATGATTTAATGAGATAAAGTAGAAGAGAGAATAAAATAAAGTAGAATAAGAGTGATATTTTTGTAATTTAAATGATATTGTGGGGATATTAATATTGTGTGATGTTTCCATTTTAAGAGTGTGCATACTTGTTGGGACGAATCGAAAAGGAAAATGTGCATAACTTCTTGGAACGGGGAGTATTAAAGATAATTGCACATGTGAAATTATCAAAACCAAGTATATTATCAAGTGCACTTTTAAACAGTTAGTTGCACTGATTAGTTACACTTGTTTGCACCGAACAATTACAAACTTTTTAAAAATATACTTTTTTTGAAAGGACTTTTTAAAAATATACTTGTTTGCACCAAACTGTTTAAAATTATACTTGCCGTTTGCATGATTGCATCGGACAGTTACGAACTGTTTAAAAATATACTTAAATTGCATAATGCACCTAGTGCGTACAAAATCTTGTCATCATATTTATTATTGTCTCTGTTTGGAAATAAGTATTTTTTTTGAGTTCAAATTTTGTTCCTTAAGATTTCAGGAGTATATTATACGGAGTATTTAATTTTTGTGTTGGGAGTACTTAATAAATTTTAGGACTTATGTTTGACTCGGGATTTCAATACTGAAACCTTGAGCAGTAATCAATTCACACAGGAGATCCGGACCGCTGATACTCCACACAGGATCTCCTATTACATAATGGTGTTACATCTTCTGTTACATTAATTAAATTTATGCCACGTGTACATACGATTATATTAGGATGCTATTCTCTTATTGGTAAATTTTGATGTATGTACGCGTGGCGCAAATCTAATTAATGTAACAGGAGATCCGGACCGTACTTCACCTATCAAACAAAAAGAAGGTATATTTTACGGTATTAAGAGACCACTGGGTTTCTCGATCACAAAATTTTGCATTTTCTTTATACACACCCTAACCCCTGAGAATAGAGTAGAAAATAAGAGGGGGAGAGAGAGAGAGGTGGCAGTGATCTTCAAGGTTGATTGATCATGGATGAAGCAAACAAACAAGTCACAACCAACAAACACGATTATAGATCAATCATCGTTTCCATCATATCATTTAAACTGTGTATGATTGTTGAATCGTGTCTATGTCAAGATTCTTCATCTTTATAACAGATTCAACATGGCCTTTCAGTGTATGCAACTCTCTCAGCCTGTGAAACGATAATTCATGATTATTTATTTGAATTTGGATGTCCTAGTTTCCATTTAACACAAAAAAACAGAATGTGTTTCTTACCTTGCCATGTCTGCTCGTCGTTTAGCCTCTTCAGCAATCTGATTGAGTTCAGTGTGACTGCTGCGTTCAGTATATTTTGCCTCGGGTGGATGAAGGCCATGTAGGGTCCGTTGCGCCTGAGCCCACTTAAGCTCACGATCTTCCCTACCGAAATCCTTTTTCCTTGTAAAGGCAATCTGCAGAATGGGACATTCAGAAAAGGATTTAAATGAATATCCTGGTAATTAAGTAAATTAATTTGTATTCGAGTTTGTGGTGTTCATATTTCATACCCTTTGCTCAATGACAAGATCCCAAGCCTTTCCACTCAGGGCGTATCTAATGAAGAACTTGATGAGATCGAGTGGGAAATAGAATACAATATTATATAGCCATATAACACCAGCCCAACCCCATCCTATCCCTTCTATTTCAGCAAAGTTCCAGTTTGCATATACTGCAATCAGGGTAGCAATCTGCGAGCAACCATGAGTGTTTAGATGAACGAAAACGATACTTGATAGTGTTCAATTAAAGATTTTAATTTGCTTACGAGCTGAGCAATGAGGAAAGCCCCCACAAGGAGAAGTCCTGGACGCTCAACGAAAGACCAACTTCTAGACCTTGTCACGAAGATGAGGGCCTGGCTGATTATACTCACTTGCAAGTATATAGCTGATGCCAGCATTTTGGTCCTACGAGGTGCGTTAACAACTTTCTCCAAAGACTTAACACCGAATACCCTCTGCAATTTCAACAAATTAAATAGGGGTAGTTGGTAAAGTTTCTGATTCTGCCCACCAAATTACAAATTTCTAAGGGGCATATGCAGAATAATTGCCTTAAATGTGGATTCGATAGATGCATCATCAAATTAGATGAATATGAATCAATCATTCAAACTAAAATAGCATCAGAAATACTTACAGGGAAGAAGTCTGTATCATATGCTGCCCAGAAGAAAATCACTGTCATCATTGCTAAGTAGCCTCCAAGAACGACTCCTGTAGTGAAAATCTCAGCTAGCTTCCAGCTGTCAGGTAATGGAGATGGTTTCACCCTATCTTTCGATATTGTCATGATGGTTCCTGCAAGATATATTTATAAGCACGAGGAGAGAAGATATTGAAATAAGTAGGTTTATCTTGAGCAAAAGGACATGTGATCAGATATGCTAGTCGTAAATATTGAGAGGAAGCGTGTGTAGAAGACACAACTACTTACCATCATTAAGTATGGCGATTATCAGAACCATAAACGGGGGGAAGTCAAACTTCCATATGAGTGCAAGCAACATAAAACCAAGCTGGGTAAATACAACAAAACATAATCAGTGGAAAACACAAATGAGAAATACTTCGTTTAAGCAAAGTTACAGAGTAGACCATTGATGAATGTTAAAATGCATTAGATTTTAGTAGTGATTTTTATGCATATTTAACCTCGTCCTTGAGGGGTGGGGGCGGGGAGCTGAACGTATGGAGTGTAAATTGTGTAATACTTCACAAATGCTCGACCTTGAGGGGTGATAATATTAGGAACTGTCCTATAGATGGATACTTTGAGATTTATGGATTGCAATTTATAGGTGAGTATTAAATAAAATCAACCCCTAGAATTGTTGTTCACCAAGTGTTTGATAATTTGCTAATGAGACCAAGGATTTAATGTTATTTAATATACAATTACTGTGCAGACAAAACACCCTATTCGCTCCGTGCTCTATAATTTGATACCATAATTTTATTATGTTACTTAATTTGACAAGAATAAACAATTAGCTTGTAGACTTACCACAATACGGATTGTGATGGAAACAGCATATATCTGCATGTTAAGGGAAACTAGTCAGCTTCATTCCTCTGATATATAAAATGAATGAAAACACTGCAATATGTATTTAAAGGGAAAAGAGGAAGGAGAAGAAAGAACTGCTGCTATCTTACAGACGAAGGTGGGTTATGAAGACTTACCGTGTAATTTTTCATCCTCTGAAAGATTGCTCGACTAGTAAGCACAGCACTGATTATAACACTTAGACCAGGTTCGGTCAGTACAATGTCAGACGCGCTTCGAGCAGCATCAGTTGCATCAGCAACAGCAATTCCAATATCAGCCTTCTTTAGAGCAGGAGCATCATTCACCCCATCACCAGTCATCCCACATATATGTTTCCGAGCTTGTAAACGCTTGACAATTTCATACTTGTGCTCTAAAATGAGAAAGTAAATATCTGAATGTCTGGTATATCGTATGCATAAAAATAAATAAATAAAAAAAAACCTCTTCCAAAGCCAGATATGATTTGATACATATCTAATTCTCAGGCCAACGTGAAAATATACGACATCTGGTTTTAAATATTGATGTGGTAATTTTAAATGAAAAAATAGCCATACCAGGGAAAACACCAGCGAAACCATCAGCTTTTTCAATCAACTCATCAATGGGCAAAGCAGCAATGGACTCATCTTTGTTATTTCCCAGTAATGAAGATGATGGATACATGTTGGTTCCCATACCCAAACGCCGTCCTGTTTCCTTCCCTATTGCTAGCTGATCGCCTGATAAAGAATGAGTACAGGTCATGACCCATGAAGAAGATCTTAAAAGTGATAACTACTGTTGTAGGAGTTCCAAATATAAAATTAGCATTTGAAACCTTAATTAGTTTGAAATAACAAAGATTTTGTTGATTCAGCAGTAGAGAAGATTTTTCAACACACTCAATGCCCGAAATTATGTTGTGGGCTTCTGAAATGAAAATTAGCTATAGAACAAGAGGATTTAACTCTTTTGTCAGTGTCGACAATCTTATTTAATACGTAAAAGGATGCTAGAAAGAACATTGCCTCGAAGATTATTCAGCTTATTTCTTCCTCAAGACTTAATTACTGAAGTACCTAAGCATCTAATCGTAGCAGACTATTACAGAACAAAGTGGATCACCAAATTTTTGCTATTTTGAGCCACATTAATTTTGAATGCTTGAAACAACCAATTCTATGGAATCTTTCAAACAGTAAACTCAAGGCACCAAATAGGGAATTGTCATGGCCAGACCTATTGTAAACAGTAATCAGTTGTTTCTTTAGCATAATATTTTCATGTTGTACAGGGGAGGGGAATATTAAAGGAAAAAACAAACAGGTTGGTAGAGAAAGAAAAAGAACTATACTCAAATAAAGACAATATAAGATGCAGTTCCACAGAGGTATTAACATCCTATTACTGAAAGTGGTGAAGTCAATTCTCAATTTCTTTTCCAGATACAGTTAACAACTCATGTGAGAAGCAGTTTATCAAAATAAGTATACGAAACATAAGGCACATGTGCTCACCAGTAATCATTTTAACATTTACACCTAGATTCAGAGCCCTTCTGATAGTCTCTGCACTGTCATGTCTAGGAGGATCAAAAAGTGGCATGAGTCCTATAAACTTCCATGGACCTCCAGGACTCTCCTTCCTTCCTTCTGGAACTTCCTGAAGAAGAAGAAGGCCAGGTTGAATATGTTCTGTCGCACTCCTGATTTTAGTATCAAATAGCATTGGAGAATGATTATAGTTTCACATCACCTGATATGCTACTGCAAGTGATCGTAATCCACGCTCTGCAAATTTATCAATGACAGAATGAACTCTGCGTTCAATCTCTGATCTGTTGTATGCAAGGTCTAATATCTGCAAACCAAGTACGGGACTGATTAGGGAAACCACTTGGTACTCGACAACAATCAGCTGACAGAATTTTGGCATACCTGTTCAGGGGCACCTTTGCTGACTCTGTGCATTTTACCTTCACTATCTAAGTAGGTCAAGGCTGTGCGCTTGTCAGTTGGATTAAACGGTAAGAAATGAACCTCTTGAATTCCAGCCCTTGCCTTTTATTGCAAAAACACAATGTAACTAATCTAAGAGGGTAACTTGAAGAGATAAAGGTCCACCAAATAAGATAACTTTATAATATCAATGTCACAATTTTCATCTTAAAGCAACCCAAAGAATTAGTATGGAGAGTTGTTGTACCTCTTTGGGGTCAGCTAATGTCCCTACTATTGCGGCATCAATGGCATCTTGGTTTTCCATTCGAGAGGCTTGGGCAGCCATTAGAACAACAGTATCTGCATCCACACCTTTAGTGAAGACCTACAGTTAGAAAAGTCAGGAGTTAGCGCAGGACAAAGATAGCCAATACAGCCCACAACCTATTTTTATCAACCTCAATAAGATTTTTGTCAACAGTTAGCTTGTTCAATGTCAGAGTTCCAGTTTTGTCACTGCAAAGGACATCCATGCCAGCCATTTCTTCTATAGCTGTCATCCTTTTAGTAATGGCCCCCTGACAAATTAACAAGGAAATACATTAATAGAGAAAACTTCAGACTAGAGCAAATTTAACCAACACACCAGTAGCATTCTACCTGCTGGGATAAACGGTGTGAACCAATTGCCATTGTGACAGACAATACTGTTGGCATCGCAATTGGAATTCCTCCAATGAGAAGCACAAGCAAGTTATCAATTCCTGGACGATAAGGACGGTGTTGAATAGGGTACATTACAATGATCTCAATGATCATTCCCACTGCAATAGAACATATGCAGAAATTTCCGATTGCAGTCAAAACCTTGAACGCATAAACCAAGCAGTTTGTGAGAAGAGCAGTCCCAATAACAATATATAGGAGAGAGTGTGATTCAAAAATAACAACAAAAAGGATGTGATGTGAGTTTAAAAAAAAACCTCTGTTCATTCAAGTGAACATATACTCTTTCTTAATGGTGCTCACCTTCTGAAAATGGCCTACTTGGTTAGTGGAGTCTACAAGGTGGGCAGCTTTTCCGAAGAAGGTATGAACACCTGTTGCAATGACCAATGCATCAATCTCCCCTTGCTTGACAGTAGACCCTGAGTATACACCGTCCCCAGGGCTTTTTGTCACGGGAAGGGACTCCCCAGTTAGAGCAGACTGCAAATGAAACAGGGAAATAGTTTAGCATTCAACAAGCAAGAAAAAGGATTAATGGAAGAAACAAATCAAAACATTCCAAATCAAAAGGACCTGATCTATCTTTAACGGATCACCGTCAAGGAGACGAGCATCAGCCGGAATAATATCCCCCAATTTTATACTAATTATGTCACCCGGGACTAGAATTGATGCATCTTCCTCATTCCAGCGCCCATCTCGAAGAACCTGAAATAATAAATTAAGCATCAAGTCTTGTCTTGTATCATAGAGTTGGAAACGCAAAATTAGTCGCACAAAAACAGATTTTGCACCTTTGCTTTGGGAGCAAGGCGTGCCATGAGAGCAGCCGCAGCATTTCCAGCATTGTTTTCCTCTATGAAACTTATGGTTGAGTTTATCACAAGAAGAGTAATGATCCCAACGAAATCCTGCCAATCCGGTGGCTTCCCCTGCAAAACACAAACCATTTCTTTTAGGAATAATTAAAATATCACCTAATCGAAAAGTTTGATATTAAATAGAACTAAAATTAACTGATATAGTCTACCACTTTCATCGACTAAAGCATTATATCCAAAAAAAACAGAAATATGGAACCATCATATCGAAAAAAAAAAAGTAGAAAAGACAGAAAAAATTAAGAGACAGAGTCACTGGAACTAACTCCTCCGTTAGCGAGAGCGATGGCCATAACTGCTGCTGCTTCCATCACCCAGGAAAGAGGATTCCACATAAATCCTAAGAACTTCAAAAACTTGCTCTCCTGAAAAAGTTCATCAAATTTTAATTAAAAACTAAAATTATACAAAAAACATAATAGGTAAAAATAATACTAAAGTTACATAAATAGTTGAAAAATTTCACCTCCTTTTCCTCGAGCTTGTTGTGACCAAAAATTTCAAGCCTTCTGCTAGCATCCTCCGACGAGAGCCCCTCTTTCGCACACCTCAGATTCTCAAAAACCTCTTCTAAGGGTATATTTTCCTACAAAAAGTTATAATCGAGTTCAACTGAAATTACAGAACGAAACTCAAACCAAAAACAGAGGAACAATCCACTCCAGAGATAAATAAAATGAAAAAAAATACAGGAAAAAGTACCAAATCAACTGCTTCTTTTTTAAGAGCCTCCATGGCTTCATCCTTCTCCGCCATGTCTACAAAAAACACACAGCACACGATCCTCAGACAAATCCTTCACAAACACTTAAATCTATAGAAACAAATCGCTGACAAAAGGTTTTATAACAACAAATACTTGCTATAAAACAAAACCAACCTAAGATATTAGCTCAGTGGCCTGTAGCAGCAGTACAGCACTGAAAATGAATATGGAGCAGATAGAAACAGCCTTCTACCTTTCCCAATTTATACCACGCATCTCTGCCTCACTACGCGCCACGCGCTTGGGATAAGCGCGTGAGATTAATGAGAACTGAGTGCAAATCAGATGGTGTACGGTAGAATGTGGCAGGTGCGCCAGCCTAAGAAGATCGTGTACCCGACGGGTACAAAGTTGTTGGTGTTTTTTTTTTTTTTCCTTTCAAAAAAACTCTATTCTTTAATAATTAACTAGTAGGACTTATTCTGTCAAAAACTAGTAGGACTTAACACCCTTTCGAAAAAAAAAAAACTGGTAGGACTTAACAAGATTGCTCAAACTGCAAAACGTGCGGTTTAAAATAAAAAAAAATAAAATCGTACACTGGGTTTTAGTGATGGTATTGCATGAGTCTTCGGTTTTATTAGTTATTTTAAGGTAGTATTTGTTTATTAATCTACATTCTATTTTATTGCAAGAGTATATTTTCTTGTTAGTATAGATAAAGTAATGAAATTGTGTAAAATATGTTCAAAAGGTATATATAAAGATGATTATGTTATTTTTTTTTTAAGAAAATATATCATTTAATTTAAGATCGAATATTTTGATAATTGTATAATCTAATATGAGACGAAGGAAGGGAGTAATATATAAAAAGCATGTACTAAAAATAACAAGGAATTTGATTGATCATTCCTGTTATTATGTTTAGCAAAAACACTAAATGTTATATATTCAATGAATCCAGGATCATTCTCGTTATGACCTGGCAGATATAGGATTCAATGATATATGGGATTAGTTAGGTATAAAAAGAAATACCATAAAACTTATATATGACAACATTAATTAATTTTAAAGTCATTGAAAGTGCGTGTCATAAAACTATAAAATCCTTGCAAAAGTGTTTGTGTACGGTAGAGTTTTACATCAAATTTTTTTAATATAATTTTGTATTTAATGCTTTAGTAGGTTTCATAAAATGTGCAAGGTGTGTTATTTTTACCCTAGAAAGATTATATATACACAAATACACAATTTACTACATTATGTTAGTAATACTAACTTTTAGTCGGTCTATTGCATCACATCACACATAGAAAATTAGATTATTGTCCTAGTAACTTACATGTATAAAAATAAACACACGATGTTAAAATATCAATTTCAGGATAATCTGGAAAAAAATATATGATATATTAAATAATAAAGACAGGTTCTTGTATGCACTATTTACACTCAAGTGTATTTTTAGATAGTGTCAATTTTTTTTACTGAACAATTACAATTTTTTGCACTGAACAGTTGCAGTTGTCCCACTGACATTATTCATTGATAGTTGTAATTGTTTAGTAAAAATAATTAATATTATTTAAAAATATATTTAAATTATGATGCACTTGAGACTTACTTGATAATAAATGGTTAGTCAAAATTGCCAAAATGAGATATTGCAAAATTTGTTGGTCCAAGTTGGCAAAATTGGAGATTGTAAAATAAATTGTTAAGTCAAAATTACCAACTTGGAATAATGCATATAATATTAATGAGTAGGTCGATTGTACATTAGGTGTATCCTTCAATTTAAATGTATTTTTTAATAGTATTCATTATTTTTATTGAAAAAATCAAGTGTTTCACTAAAAAGTGCATTTGTTTTCATTTAAGAAGTTTAGATGCAAAAAAAAAAAAAAAAAAAATTATAATACGTCAAGAATTTATATGTATCTTCTTTCTTTGATATAATATATTGGCATTAAACGATAAATTTTAAACCCTTAATAAAGGGTCCAATGAGTCTTGAGTTTTGTTTTGACAACGTACAATTTATATGAAATGCATTCTCAAATATATAGTTTTAGAGTGGGTGTATTCATCATTTTTCGTTTAAGAGTGATGAGTGTATTTAACGGCAAATGTAATTAACAAAAAAAATTGGGTGTAAATATCTCGGCCTTCCTTTTAACGTGTTAGACAAGCATTAAAGGTTTTTAGTATTTCTAAAGCGTTATTTAAGTTTAACTTTAATAAGTCTAACCTATTACGAATCAACTAGGGTTGGCGATATGTACTAGTTTTTCAAATTATTTAAAGAATATGTGTCGTACTCTGTTGAATTTGTACCAAAAAATCACCTATGATGTTATTTCTAATTACAAATTGATTTTGGATATATTTGTTATCATAAATGTTAGTTGCGGCTCTCTTAACCCGAATTTGAAGATATCTCACATTATATTTGTTTTTGTATTTAAAAATTGATTTCCTATTTCTCATGCCAATAATGATAACAAATAGAAATCATTCAATCAGCAAACTTGGGAAAAAAAAAAAAAACAAAACAGATATCTCCAATACAAGCCATTTTCCAAACAATTATTCTCTTCATTGTTCTAAAAAAAATAACATTTTTTCTTTTACATAAATTCTTCTAAAATGAATAACAAGTGGTAAGATATATCATCAATTTGATCGTATAAGTATTTTAATATTAGTATATTTATGTTCCCATTTTACTTGTCATGTAATTATTTAACTAAGACAACGTTAAGAATATAATAATCATGAATATTATTGGTAACTTGACCACTCACAAATGTGTCACCATGTCCACACGTGTATACAAAATTCACACATCTTACTGTCAATATTTGACTCAGTATCATGTTTTTTAGTAAATTCTACATTCGATTACTCAACTAGTCAAATCTATTGGTATGAGATCAATTTCTTAAATATTATTATTTGACCTTTCAAAGGTATGAGATCAGGAGATTGCCCTCTGTTGACAGATTTAGGCCACACCTCATACTTAGTAGTCTCCACGTTGGTTTAGCATGTCACTCTTACACAATATACTCCCTTATTTTCATAAAAGCTTCATATGGGAAGACACACACTTTAAAAAAAAGAGTAATGATTGAGGGTTTGAAGGGTAATTTTATATATTTTTATTTATAAAGTAAAAGAATTTATTAGATTGTGTGTATGTGTGAGTTAAAAAATAATAGCATTTTGTGTAAATTAATAAAAATTGTGACGGTGAGTTTATAAATAGTTTTTAGTGTAAAACTTATAGTGGAACAGACGGAAAAAAAGAAAGTATGAGAGGTTTTATTGGAGGAAGGGAATATAATTCTTGGATTTATAAAGTTTTGCATTTAATCATATTTTAAAAATTAATATAATATAATATAAATACTAAAGTGGAACTTTTTGCTATATTAGTAAATATAAGAATTAAAGGCTCTGTCTGTTTATGTTCTTCCATTGCATTATTTTTCCAATTCATATTCCCATAAATCATCAAATAAATTACGTTTTTAATTTTAATAGTATGTTTTTCATGTGGCATCAAATTAAACTCCGTTTCTTTCGAAAATTTTATCAAAGATAGACATAACCAAACTACAAAATTAATGGCCCTTCATGTAACGACCATTAAATAATATATTAGTCTGAGAGCTTCAAAGATCTCTTGTCATAACCAAACTACAAAACTGATGGCTCTTCATTCAACGACCATTAAATAATAATATATTAGGCTGATGAATTAGCTCTCAGTAATTATATTATATGACACACATATGGTGTCAGTAGAGTGATAATAAAATCGTAAATACTAATAATAAAAGAACATTTGGCCGTCGGGCTCCTCACTTAAGTGGGAGACCTGGGTTCGATTTTCTTTGGGAACGAATTGGAGTGGGAGATATAAGGAGGTTTGAAGAATTTGAAATAATAAGGAGACTTGGTGTACTAATTTCTAACCACTAACAACTAACATTTACCGATAAAAAAAATATATAAAAAATAAAAATAAAAGAACATTTTAAAAGATAATTTATTAGTTTTGGTGTAAAGATAAAAAGGGGTTTGCTTAAATAATGACCCTACCTTTCTGATGTTATATAAATAGATGATTTCATAATTATTTATATAACATCACAATATAAATAATGAATACTGTGAATATGATCATTATATATATATATATTCTTTTAACCTCTAAGAAATTTCCTTGAAATTTCAAAAATTGACAACCGTACCCAAATATTAATATACAAAGAAAGCGTAAAGAGAAGGAAAAATCTCTTTCTAGAATATGATTCTCTTTTTCAAAAAAATTCACGCCTTTTGAACTATCGAACTACTCTTTTTTTTTTATCCAAACTATCGAACTACTCTAAAGTGGGATGTTTGATGTTTTCACATGCAACTACCGGCCCATACCGTTTATGTATTATAAATGCATAATAATAAATCAACCTAGCTAGCTCCCTATTTAAACAATATAAGTAGTTTATTTTATTTAATACCTCTAATTTGAGTCGGTGATAACAAAAAAATTGGAGTCCCTTTTAAAAAAATATATATATGTAACTTACATAATATACAAAATACAAATGAAAATATAAAAATAAATATTTAGTAAATGAGTTTTTCTAGAATTTTGAGAAAGAAATTCGTTAATAATAATTTTATAAATAATTTGTTCTAATATATTTTTTTCAATATACATAGTTAACATTAATTTAACTTTTGTATTTAGTTAATTAGTATGTTTATAAATAAAATTAAATTTAGGAGTAGTATTTGTGTGCATATTGTGCACAATAAAAATGATGTGCATAAAGTTTGGTTACAGTGTAATGTTATTTCATATACTGTATAATATTAGTTTGGTTACGATATAGTATTATGTACTGTATAATATTAGTTTGATTAGAGTGTAGTATTAAATAAAAATATTGTGCACATTATTTTTTAGTGTGCATAATGTTCACATAAATATTTGCCTAAATTTAGAGGCTCTAACGTATCAATCCAATTATCGAAATGGAAGTATCTTACTTTTTGTGTCTAATATCTTTACGTCTTTCTCACCTTGATCTCTATCTTTATGTCCTTTATATCGTTTTGCAATATAGTAGTATCTTTACCGAAAAATATATATATATATATATATAGAGGTATCTTTTCCGCACAATCTCTGCCACTTTCTTGCTTAAATTAATTATTATTCTACTGTTTGCATTACTAGATGCCCATTAGTTCAAGGAAATGTACTACTTCTAATTAACATATTAATATATATATATATATATATATATATATACCGTCTTTTTTTTTCCCCATTCTATAGCGTTTATTTGTGTCTTAATAGGAAATCAAGACTTGTCTCAACAAAAAAGAACAAAAACCTTTTGATGCTCAACTCATTTAAAACTAATATGTGGATAAAAAACTCTTTTGCGGTCCAATGTTAGACGATAATTATTTAAAATTCAAACTACATCAATGTGTGGGTAAGTAATTAAGATTAGTAAGTAGATTGATGCATTTCACAACCCAACTAAAAATAATGATCCCTAAGAACTTGTAATTACTATGCATGCTATTCATAAATTATCAATATTATTTGATTTTTTGATACAGAAACTTTCGATTGAGTGAGTGTTGGTGTGCTCCTTTAATTTATTTTAAGGTTCATGTTGCAATTTCATGATAACCCATCACTCCAATTGATTATTTAATTTGTTTATTATCTGTAAATAACAATTTCTAGTGTTTGCTTGAATCATTTTAATAATATGAAATAATTCATTTTAAATACTGAAGAGGGTATTCAAGTAATTAAGACAGTGCCCTGTCAAAAAAAAAAAAAAAAGTAATTAAGACAGTGGACTAGTTTGATTAGGAGTCCTTTTTAGGGCATTTTGTCGTCTGGTTCAGTTTTTTTTCATTATTTCCCACTTTTCATACTTCTTCCAAAATAAGGGTCTTTTCGAAAAATTGGCAAAATCAAAATATTTAATACTACCTTTAATCAATGTATATTTCTTGATTAGTATAATTATAATTTATTATTGTGTAATTTACTAAGAAAATTAACGAGATAAGTATAAATTAGGAACGTTTAAATTAATTATGACAAAATTTTGTGTGATTAAATTTCACTATAAAACTGGTTTTAATAATATTAATTATTTCATTAAACTTTTTTTTTTAAAAAAAAAATCCGTACATCAAATGTGTAATTCACATTTTTCTTTCATCCAAAACTTAAGCATATATAATAATTTAATCTAATTAAGTAATAAAACAACAATTCAAATTATATTAGTCCAACACATATATTCGATTAAAATAACACATTTAATATTTAATAGCATGATTATATCTAATCACCAATCTGGATTCGTGCACCGAATTCACGACTGCGTTAGGTTATTTTATTTTATTATTAATAGTCGAATTCGCGAATCTCGCCCCTTTAAGAGGCAGGTGCAAAACAGATATTGCACTATGATATTTTTAGAAGAACTTGCACATCATAGGGTATTAGTTGTTTTTACTATAATTTTTTTTTACTATAAGATATTAATTTTGAATTATATTAATTATTTCATTAAATAATATTAATTAAAAGATATTAATTTTTCATTAAAAAATATTAATTATCTATGTCTCATTTTAGATTGTTCAAAATTTCAAAATGAATTTTTTTTTTCTTCATACCAAAAATAACAAAAAACAACTTCAATCTCACAAACTCTTTCAAACATCTATTATTTACACTACATGTCACTCAACCACACAATCTACCTTCTCAATTAAAGCAATTTAATCTCACTCTAATAAAATAGAAATGACTCATTTGTCCTCAATTTTTTATTTTTAAATATTAATAAATAATTTTTTATTAAAATTTGTGTCATTTTAAATTGATTCATAAAAAATGAGAGGAGAAAATATTAATTATAAATTAATTTTACATTAAAATTAATTCAATACAAGACCAACTCTTAAAATTTGAACGATGCTTAATAAAAAAAAAGTTATAAAATGATATATTTTGTAATGTACGGAATTGTCCTTGGAGTTGACTATACCAACTGATAAACTGTGTCGTTTTCACTCCCGCCGCATCTGATGCTCGATGATACATACCTCCACCAAAATAAGTAGATGGCGTGTTTTATTTTCTATTTGTTTCCTGCAGTTGGTGGTGCCACGTTTTGGGTGTGACCACACACACTGTGGTTTGTAGCTATTGTCCAAGTACATTGTCTTTCACGTGTTTCGTTCAAAAGACAAAAGGCAAAATTACAAAACTTCTCCGTCATATTAGAAGGGGTTGTAAAATATGTGTCTTATATTAAGGGTAGCAATTTATAAGCAAGAATAGATTTGGAAATAGCGTTCGTCCCTTATGGGTTTAATATCTTTTACTATACATTAAAAAAATTATTTACATTTTCATTTATATGAGTTCGTCCTTTTTTAGTTTGAAAATATCCATGATATTATAATATTAAAATTTCCGTCCCCTTGAGTTGTATACAAAATAAATAATTAGAGATACTAAATTGACCGATTTAGAGAGATAAATAATTTGATACTTCCTCCATTATATATTTTATTGCTCAAAATTTTAAAATGAATTATATTTTTTTTCGTATACCCAAAATAATAAGAAAAAAATTCTAATTTTTCAAATTAAACCCTTACATATATATTTTATTCACACCTTATGCCACTTAATTCTCAACTATAATTAAATCTTCTTCATTCATTACTCACTCCAATAAAGTTGAAAAGACTATTTTATCCTTCACTTGATATTTTTAATATTAGTAAATATCTGCACTTTTATTAGGATTTGTGTCATTTAATTTTAAATAATCTAAAATGTAGTAGATGAAATATATCATTTGACCTTCAATTAGCTTAGCAATAGTGTCTGCAATGGGGAAAGGCGGCGGTTTAGCTTTTTTCTTTTAACTGAGTATATATAAATTGCAAAAATTTGATAACTGATGGGTATATTTTGTAAATATATATTCCCTCCGTGCAATACTCGTTGTAACATTTACTGTTTGACACAAGTTTTAATGTAAGAGTTGTTTAATAATATAAATTATTTTTTTACGGGAATGGGGTAGTTTTTTCAACTTTAATAAGAGAGTTATTTAATAGTATTAAATTGAGTTAGAGTGGAAAAAGTAGTAGTATATAGTGTAATATTGAAGTGTTTGAGAAGATAGATAAAAGTGAAAAAGTTATTTTATCACCATTTAAAGAACAACGAGTACGGGACGGAATTTTTTTACAATTGTAACAACGAGTATGGGAGGGAGTAAGTATAACACGACGGACAAGTTTTGGTACCCTCTCCACTAATATAACTGAGAAGGTTTTTGCTATTTTCCCAAAGACAAATGTGCCCTCAAAGAAGATGCCAAAGTAGAAATTGAACCAATGATAACCAATGATGGGTTTCTTTTTTGCAATAATTGAGTTCAACAAAATGTGAAAAGCTGAAAGCTAGCTATGTTCATATATTTTTCGTTCATGTTGGGATCTTTTCGATTTTCTACCATCACGTTGATGTGTAACGTTCAGTATGTATTACTATTAATTGAGACTAGAAACATTTTGGCCCTTACAAGAATTGATATCTAACAAAATTAATTTTATTGTTAGGAAATTAAATCGTCTCACGATCGAGCAAGAAAGACGATATGACATATTGACATATACCATAATTCTTACCCAAAGTCATATATAACATGTAGATCACCATTCAAATGTATTTTTAAATAATATCAATTATTTTTATTAACCAAACAGTTGCAGTTGTACAACTGTTATTGTAGTAAAAACCATTAATACTTTTTAAAAATATATTTAAGTTGTACGATGTATTATATGCACAATAAACTTACTCTAATATCCTTAACGATGGATATTTGAATATTTATGTGAAATTATTCATGTCTTATATTACTTTTTTATATTATATGCGTTGAAATAAATGATAAACTGAATAATTTGGTCATTATGCTGTTGATGCGAGAGTGAAAATGCATGGTTCCTCGTAATACACCAAGTAATCATTTGCTACAACATTACTACTTACTAGGAACTTCAGAAAGCAAGAAAATTTCGCCAATAATTTGGACAACGATAGTTTAGTCAATCTAGAATGAAAGAAACGAACACGTCTTCGACAGAAAGGAACTTCATATTCACAGATGTTTCACGTAGATCAAAGCAAATGTGCGGTCGTGACTTGTAGTTAACGAGATTTATATGAATCGTCTTTCTTTTTCTGAGTGGGATGTGAATCTTAAGGTTAATTGCTAAATTTTTAGTGAACTTTAAAATATTGTAAGATTTTGAGTACCTCTTTTACTCTAATTTTCATAATATTACCTTCTTTTGCTTAAAAAAATACGTGGAAAGAAAGGTAAAGAACATCACTTTTATTTAATTGAATAGATAGATTAGAAAGATTGCTTTAAAAAAATAAAAATAGATTAGAAAGATCATTTTAAGTGACATGCTTTATCATGAACCTTTATAATGAATTATAAAGCACTACATTTCAAAAAAGAAAAAAATTATAAAGCACTAAAAAGTGCTTGTATCCCTATCTGCAATGAGTTGCTTTTTTAGTGTTAATTAGTTGGCACAGTGCTTAGTGAAATAGTGATTAGTGAATGTCATGAATCACGATTCACGAAATTTAAATTCTAAAGTACCATATCATTAGAAGGCTCAACGATAAAAAATTTTCTACAAAGAAATTAATAAGGCAATGATTTTTAAACTTCCAACTGTGTTCAAATTGTGAATTTTTAAACGTGCAACTGTGCTTAAATTGTGAATCTTATTTAAAGAAAAATATTATATACATTTTATGCACTATATATCACTAAATGAAATAATATTAATTTACAAGCATTTACATTAATTTTTACATCAATAGTATTATTTTTTACCAAATGATAGTATTAGTTGTGTATGGTGTACAACATACCCATAATACTTTGATTAAAACAAATTTGCAATATGACCGTGACTAAAATATTAGGACTAGATCTTGTGTTCAACGTTGGCCAATTTTGACAATTAAATCAAAGCACACTTTTACTATTTGAGGTTAAGAAATGATAAATGTGACGATTAAGTAATGCACATCCATCAATTCACTAGTACCCACTTTAATTAAAAAAAAAAAAAAGAGCTCAAAGAAAAGGATCTAATATTCTTAATTATAGTGTAATATTTAATTTCACATGCAAATTAATACTACCATAATTAATGTATGTTATCATAGATTTCTCATAGTGTAGTGAAAAATCATATTTCTAAGTCAGCTTTTTTTTTTTTTTTATCAGTTCTAAGTCAGTTTGTTAATAGATGCATTTCAATTAGAATAAAATTTAAATAATCTTATTTTTCAATTATGTTGATAAGTAAAATATTCAAATCTGGTTATGTTTAATCTATGCTATCACACAATAAGTAAACAATAAATTATCAATTGAACACCAGGCTAAACAAGGACTTAAGAGCCTTTGTCTTTAATGATCGAGCTTTGGACTTTGTCCTTTTCCTCTTTGTATAAATGTGTTCTCTTGTTCTGAGAAAGACAACATCTACATATAAATGTTCATTACTTACACTACGAACGAGAATGAATGTGATCCGTTGATCTTGTGTCTGGCGATCAGGTCGTTGTATTAATGACACTTGTCGCGCATCCCATAATTCAGGGTCCTTTGACTGACCCTCTTACTCAGACTCACTGTGCCGTGCGGTATGACTTGCTCCATATTTTTTTGGCTTAAGTCCTGACTGGCATTAAATGTCATAATACTTTCTCCATTCATGCGATAGTACTTCTGTGAAACCAAGGGGCATAGCCCACTTGGCCACCAGACTCTTCACTTAAGTAGGAGACCTGAGTTCGATTCCCTTCGGGAACGAATTAGAGTGGGAGGTATAAGGAGACTTGGAGAAATTGAATTTGTAAGGAGACTTGGCGAACTAACTTCTAACAACTAACATTTACCGATAAAAAAAAAAAAAAAGTACTTCTGTGATCTTGGTGATGTAGAAAGCTGATCTCTTCTACCTAATACTCTCTGATTGGACAGTCAAGATTGATTAATAACTTTTTACCTCCCCGCGGAGGGGCCTAGGTCGACATAGCTCGGGGTAGTTCATCGGACTTTTCCTAGATAACCTTGTCCCTCAACTGTGGATAGCTCGTGTGGAATTGATCGTTTGGCTAGCTGACCAGAGTGAGCATCTCGAACGAGCTGTTCTTCATTCTCTCGGAGTATGATCGATAGCCTGTGAGTCGTTGATTAATCCTAGAAAAATTATAACTAAAAAATAATAATTAAAACAAAAATAAATGAATAAAACTATGCCATTTGGACTTGAAGTAGGCGAGAAGTAGACAATCCAATCACATAATTCCATATCTTCAAGCTGAAGAAAGTGGAATCAACATTAAATTGATCATTTCAAAAGACTTTTCAATTGTTGGAGACAAAAATCAAAGATTAATTATATCTAAAGTTTCGTGACTTTCTCAAACTTGTTTTGTTTTTCCTTTTTATTGCAGAACTAATATTCAATGGCAAATTTCAAACCATAATAAATTTAGTGCATTCATTTTCGGTCCCCATTACACAGTAAATATGACGTTTCCTAATCGATGGAGACTGACAGACCAAGTGCCTGAATTTCATGTCGACATTAAATAATACTCTCTCCCTCCATGAAAGTTATGGTCATAGAGCATTGTACAAGATTTAAAAAAAAATTATTTATTTATTATATAAAGTAGATAAAGTAAGCGTATTGTGTGGTCAATTTTTTAATAAAATAATTGATTGTGAACGTAAAATTAATGATGAGTGTTTTCAAAAAAGAAATAAACATAAATTTAATGAATGGACCAAAAAGACAAATGAACATAAATTTGGTGGATGAAGAATAATACATTTAATAAAATGAGGTTGAAATAAGTTATCGAGAATTCAACGTGTCAGAAAATTGTTAGCTTACTCCATAAAAGAATAAAATTAAAACCGACTCCTTCCCACACTCTAGAAAAGCTTGACATCTCCGAAACTCATGCTTTTAAAATTTTAATTATTTGACAAAATTTTGAATAATATCAATTTTTTTTTTTACAGGAAATAATATCAATTATTTTGATTAAAATATACAGTTGTTTTTATTAAACAAATACACTTTTTATTGAAAAAATTAAAGGGATGTTTAGTTAAAAAATTCTTTAAGAATTAAATTTAGTATGGGACAATTATAATGATTAATGAGAACAAAAAATATTAATTTTTCTCCTAAATAAGATACTCATTACCCATTTTGATTAACATTTGGTTTCTCTTCATTACCCATTTTGATTAACATTTGGTTTCTCCTCGCCACCACCACCAAAATCCTTTTTTTTTTCCCATTATTTTAAAATTTGGAACAGTAGATTTACTACGAGTTTTAAATAAACTAGTAATTTCTCCCGTGCGATGCACGGATTGAATATTATAAATTTTAAATATATAATTAAAATATAAATTTAATTTATTATTTTTTTATTATTTTTTTTTATTAATATATAAATTATGTTGTTATCCATGAATATATTACAATTATTTAATTAAGGGTCATTTACAATAAGGTAGAAAGAGGTAAGCCTTATTACAACTAGGTGTAAAAAATTTGCACATTAGCACAAATTTTTTTTTTGCACAGAAGCACAAAAATTTGCACTTTTACACCTGTTTGTAATTTTGCTAATTTTTTACACCTATTTGTAATTTTCCCTTTAATTAATTTTATATTTTTTAATAGTTACTAATCTCATTACAAATATTAAAATTTAACAAAACTTATATAATCTAAAATTAAATTATTTAAAATCTACTCATATAATTAAATTTTAAATAAAATTATTTAAATTCAATTCATATAATTAAATCTAAAATAAAAATAATAAAATAAATATTTTAGATCTAAATTTATTTTTATATGTGTTATACTTATGTTAAATTAAATTTTTTAAAAGAAAATTCAGTTGGACAAAGAGAATTTTTTTAAAAAGAAATTTTTAAAAAGTGATACAAATTGAAATAAAAGTGTTAAAAATATGAAAAGTGATACACTTCACATTATAAGTTATAATAATTTATTAAAAAGTGATAACAATTTATTGAAAAGTGAATCCGTCTCACGAAATGAGATCCGTGAAACGGTCTCACACAAAACTTACTCATTCAGTTGGTATATAATGTGTTAAAATTAGATTTAAAATTAAAATTTATGAAAATTTAAAATTGTTGGTGTAAAGTAAAAAAGAAAAAAAAATTAATTCACTCTCTTTAGTGGAAAGTAAGATTTACTATTACACTATATGACAGGCACATTTCACTTGTTTTCTCCTCACATTTCTCAGTCTCTCTCCTAACTTCTACTTTTATATATATATATATATATCGATGTTAAGATAGATCCACACGGAACCCGACTGGTGAATTGAACAAAAGAAGCAAATATGAAGAGAGAGAATATGTTGAGCCAAACCAATATAATGGACCACTAAGATTCCAAACAAAAGGTGCCACAGCCGGTATTGGGCCCCACGGCTTCAGACCAAAGGGGCCCGTTACGATTTTTGTTGGGCTTATTGCTCCATCATGATTCATGGACCAACAAAACATAAAAGTTCTCACCTCTTTTTTGCATCATCAAAATCTCAACTATATTTCTTTCAATCTAGGAAATCAAGAACATGCTACAGAAGAAATAAGTAAACAAGAGATAACAATAGTAACAGAAAAGTCTAAAGGCAAAGCAAAAAAGGTTAGTAGATTGCTAAGAAAGGAAGTATAATGTGAAGTTGATTTTCTACTTGACGTTTGCACTTGAATGCCGGTTGAACGGCCAGAGATTAACAAGGCGTTCCAAAACTGTCGCGCTTTTGGAGAAGTAGCCCGAAAATCCCTGAGGAATCGAGGGAGGAGGGAAATCTTCTGCTGGCATGGCGAATGGACGTATCATCTTCTCCATCCTCTCTAATGTCAAATACGATCCAATCTCTTGCAGCCTCTCGGGGCCGTTTATTGGTAACGTGTGCTCCTGATGCAATGAGGCCGCCTCACTGTCGTTTCCCTAAAAATACGAACAAAACGAATCTAATTAAATATTTCATGCATATAAAGTGCAAAAATTTTAAAAATCCAAGGGGGACTACCCCTATAAAGCCATCCCTGGCTCTATGATTTCAAGAACTTCTTGCAAACACAGAGGAACAAGACTAAACATGTATTGTGAAGCTCGATAATGAATGGTATTAGTACGTATGAAAATCAGTCTTAAGGTTACCTCCAAAGGAGATAAATCTGCGCCTCGGCTAAAGGTCATCTCCACGCGAAATCTTTTTGGATCTTCCAAAGCCATCTGCATCAATTGTATACATTACTTACTTGTGCTAGGAAAACTATTATAATTACCTCCACATATTTGTTACATTCTGATTTTGATAAAAAAATGCCATCAATAACACACAACTATTTACTTGAAACGAAAGACATGTTGACAACTAATAGATTAGAAACATGAACCTCTGTGTTCTCGAATAGTCTCAATACAATGTAACTCATATAATCGAGCTCCTTTGTCCTACTTAAGCGATCCAAAGTATTATCACATACGAGGCCAGGTTCTCCTTGAAGAGATTCATCCAGGTGGCAATAGCGAAGAACATTCATCAATGAATGAATATGAGATTCCTGTGGATCAATTACAATAATAAAATTTGAAATATTTACAATAGAAAATAGACATGCTGAAAGGAGGACAAGACAAATTATTTACTCACTGATGTAAAATATAGCCGTGTTCTCACATGCCTATCCGGTGTTTTCACATTTGCATACCTAATGGAAGTAGAACATATAAACCGAAAGAAACTATCTCTGTTTCAACTAATGGAATCAAACTTGATCATAATAATGAACAATACGCCTTAGAAAAGAGTGTGATTGTGAGAAAAGTATTGCAGCATTTACTTGGGGTCTAAACGGTATTTGGGTTCTTTGTCGTCATCATCATCTTGATCCAATGACTTTTCACTGCTCAAACTACTCGTAGACTTGAATTGATAATCTGTATCTTCTCTTGCAGTGCTAGGAACTGCTGAATTACTATCTTGGTTACTCTTCAGTTCTGCAATGCTGATTGCTTCTTCGCGTGTATTTCTTAGATCAATCAAAATCTTCCCCAACAAACGACGAGCAACCTGAATTTATTGTCTAATAATGCTTAAAATATGAAATATAAATGAAATTTTTTGTTTAAATTCTTATTAGAATTATATCTATTTTTGATTTCATTGATTTGACGAATCTACCTTTGATCCAATCTTCAACTTTTGTTTCGGATTGATTCCATACTCATTCGGAATAACACCATCAGCAAGTAGCTGCCGAAATTCAGTGAATGCATAAAAAGTACAGAGAACAAGGCATTACAGGGGTTGGCTATTTCATACCTGAGCTACTTTGAAAAGTTCATCTAAGCCATCTAGATTTAAGTGCGCATTGTGCAAGAGATCGTATCTGTAAAAAAAGTACGGTAAGAAGAAAACGGAAACAAAGCAGAACTTCAATGACATGTACCGTCTTCTCAATAGAACATGATACAAATTCAAAAAAAATTAAGCATATTTTGCTGTCCAAAATAACAAAATAGATGTTGTAAATTACAATAAAAAATCAAGTAATTCTTCCCATATTAGTCTATTATTGCTGACCAGTTTCTAATTAAGTTGAAGAAACATATTATAATCATTCACCACCAAATGAAATAGCATATTCCTTACTTGCTAGAGTCGTAAACATCAGGAATTTGTGTTATATCAAACCGCCTGCAATTGTGTACGCATGGTTAAAGTTCGAACACAAGATGAAGAATTATTATTTAACGTGGAAAAGGAAACAAAATAAAAAAAGAAATAATGACTTACTCTTTGCGTTCATTATACAATTCTCTCTTGAGTTTTGTCCATCGAGCAAGCATGAGAAGAAATCCCTCGCTACCACAAGGTAAACCAGCAGCGATTCGATCAACATCTATATTTGTCTTTCCGAGTGCTTTAGCTTGATCGTATGGAGGAATTACATCATATGAGCTTCTCTCTTCAAGTGCCTCGTACTCGTCCTTGGCTAGAATTCGTACTTGCTCAGTGACCTTCTTTGCTAACTTAACCTGGTTTTCATTTGGATAAACATAATTAGAGTCCATAAAAATTAGTAATAAGAGTAACTTGAAACAGGAAAAAACATGTCAGAAATTACCAATTTAGGTAGAAGTTCCGATGCATTTGGAGGAACTCCACACCCATCTACCATCCATGGTTTTTCAGGTTTGCTACTACTATGATTAGTTTTTGTCTCGGAAGTTATAATCTCGTTTAGTCTGGCCTGGAAAAAGCAAGGTAAAACAAAGTTGAGAAAAGAACGTATATTTTCAGGATTTAATTGCATCAAAAAGACAAACCTTAATTGCATCAAAGACAAACCTTAGCTTCTTCCATCTGGGAACTGGCATTTTCAAGTCCATCTAACATAGAAGAGTCCTTGCTGACAAGTGAAACCTAGATAAAAGGAATCATAAGATTGGCTATTTTCACAAAAACAAATAAGAGGTATTAGATATTTTTGGTACCCACCAAGATAGGTGTCAATTGTCCTTCCAAGTCTAGAAGACCTTTAGCAAAAGCAGCTGCTGACATCTGCCAATAATAAATAAATAACAAAATGAACAATTAATTTACAACAGAAATTAATATTCTAGCATAAACAACTACTAAGTGGGAGCATGACCTGTACACGGCCTTCATCAGAACTGTATATCTTCAAGTCATGGCGATATGTACTATGGAGGCGAAGCAGGCCAGTCCCTTCACCTGAAATGAACATAAAATATTAGATAAAAGGGATATGAAAATTGTAGATAACGACCCAACTACTCGCCTGGATACATATTGTTTCGAAAAAACCTTCCTAGTTCTTCAGCCTGTCAAGAAAATTAAAGAGATAAGATGCTAAAACAATGAAAATTATGAAGTTGATCATCAACGTTCGCTTTCATGATAGAAGCAGATGTTCACCTGTTTTCTGCCAGCATGAGTAAGAACACCACCATATTTCAGAATCATCAGGGCCTCAGTAGGCCTTTCCTCTTCCCCTTCACCGTTAGCTTTTGCAGCTTTAGCCCACTTTAATGGCTTAAGTTGAACCTTCCTATAAATGCCAGAGAAATGCCCCCCCTGGATATCATAGCATAAATATCATTATTACCGTGCAAAGAAATCTGTTTAGACTGTCCATAAATTTTTGACAGAGACAAATTTTATAGAAAAGAAAATTGAAACTAAGCATGGTTCCATTTTAAAAAAGAAAGAATAATTGAGATCAGCAAAACGGGATGCAGGTAGCTGGTTCATATAAGAGTTCCTAAATTAGAGATTGATGTCAGTTTTTATAGTATTAGAGACACAATTTTGTTGATCATCTCAAATGCAAATCTGTAGCTTCAAAATTATGTAAATGGACCTCCTCAAGCACGGCTTTCACTTGGCGAAGCTTCTCAGCATGCTCGATGTCTTCAGCTTCACTGTCACTCTCTTGACCAGATCTGGATGATAACTTATATAATCAGAATAATTCACCTGATAGAATGAAAACTATAAGAAGTAATGCAACTGAGTCCCTTTGTTTCTTCATAGTTTAAAAAACAAATTCTAGGTGAACTGTAACAGATTCATGTACCTAGCACGAGGAACTAAAATTCGTGTGGCGTCCAAAAGATCTTGCAATTGGACAGCACTTTTCAGCTTTGTCTGTACAAGGGCATGAAAGCATATTAAAGGTAAAGACATATTTACATTACATTACATAATCTTAAGAATATTAAAAGTAAAGACATATTTACATTACATTACATAATCTTAAGAATAGAATAAAAAAACCAAGGATTAAATTGAATAATTGAAGAGCACCTCAGCTCTAGGCTTTCCCCCGTTATATTTCAACATCAAGTTTAAAAGCTTTTCCTCAGTAACTTTCAACTTCACTTTCTGTTTTGGAGTTCTATCACCACTGACAGCACAGAATCATTTCTCAAGGGATGCAAACACGTGTAAAATTTAACGAAGGGAGTAACAGAAAAGGTAACATCTTACTGACGAATAATGGCAATCACACAACGCAGTTCTTCCGATTGCCCAAAAGTCCCAATTATTCCACTTCCCTGACGTGTTAGTCCTTCAGTTGGCTGAACTGGTTCATTAACCTTCCATGGCAAAGTTGGAGGGATCGTTGAAGAAAGATGTGGTGCTTTTGCATCAAGAAACATTTTCCTCAAAACACAAGCAGCATCATCGTAATATCTGTGAAAAGACATATTTTTCAGAACAATCCCTAGTTCAAACCCATCCACCAAATGATTTTATAGTACCAAACTATCAGTGAAAAGAAAATAACAAACAGCAATGCTTACTTACTTGTAAGAGTTCTTGACAAAGCTCCACCCATTGACATCACAAACATAGGAGCGCCCATCACAACGCAAAAGATCAAAGCCACAAACCTGGAGAACATTAAGAGAGTATAGTTTGTTCATTGAGATATGCTAGACTTCTTGTACAAAGGTTGCATGATCTTACGATATGCATATAGAACTCAATTACCCACTTGACTACATTTTAATTTTGTCTAACCATAAGACTAAAAGATTAACGGGTACATGTAATAGTAAAAGTTTGACAAGTGCTCATTCAAAGTGCCATAAATACTTACAGCTTGACTAAATGCAATGCAAACCTCTCTTGCCATTTCTTTCTCAACAGGAGTAAGTAGAACAGGATATCTGACCTGCAACCACAAGTTCAGTTTGTTTATTAATTTCCAGTGAAATAAGATCACATGTACATAAAAGTGGATATACATGTCAAATTTACTCACTTCTTTTCCATCATGATTTCTCATGACAACACCGTCAACCACCGGAGATTTCCTTGCCTCTGCATGAGCATACTCAGGTCCCACAGTATATACCTTAAGAGAAAAGATACAACAAGAAGTTGAAATTCCAAACTACATACATATTGCTTATTGGTCCAAAAACCTTTCTGAGGAATGTCTACTAAAAGGTCAATAAAGTATTTATTCATAAGAAATTCCAAAGCACGGATCAACAACCTTCACATCAGTTCCCCCAGTGGGCATAAATTCCTCATATATGTAAGACCCTTCACGTCTCACTCTTCTGACATCTGGATGAAATTCACTAGAGCGATTACCAACCTGAGAAAATATGTGGGATATTGTAATGTAAGACACATAATTAAATGAAATCAAATATATAAGACAAATCTCACCTTCCGGAACAACTCCTTCATTCCCCCACCAGCTGAACTAGGGTAATATATCATTATTCTATGATCATCACCTTCACAGAACAGAAAATGAAGATCTTGAACAATACGAAAAAGAAGTGCACAGAAACACAGTTAACTTAGAGGTGTTTACGGGCATGTTACCATGAACTGGCTTCTCTACAAAAGGCTTCCAGAAACGAATGTTATGGACTTCAACAAAATCTTCCTCCTCGATAAAATAATCTAGCTCTTGATTAGGGAATTCCCTGTTAACTAATGCATATCTTGGAACATTAATTCCAAACATCGCAAGTTTCTGCATCAACCCAAAATGAAATGTTATCAAGAAAATGATATAAATAAATGCTTTGATTAAGAAATATATGTATGCACACACACACACACATATGTGAGCGTTAGTACCAATCAATGCTAAGAATATTGGCTAATAAGACGGAAATCAAATGATTGTCTAGTGTATTTGTAGGAAATTAGCAAGATATGAGTAAATACCACCAAGTTCCCTAATTTATCAAATAATACCAGTTTCAGTTAATAATTGACGCCATGTTTAGTTTGGGGAATGGAGTGAAAAGTACCAAAGTAAAGCATATCAGAAGTGGCAGTCCTTGCAATATATATATATATATATATATATATATATATATATACACACACACACATCCAGTAGAAAGAATGTAAACAGGAAGGTAAAGCATAAAATATTAAGTTTCACTTGAAGACTAAAAGATGCAAACCTCATACACTACCCTTCGATCATGAAGAAGATGTTGTTGCGCCAATTCATTTACAAGAAAAGGCCTACAACAGGTGAAATGATACAGCAATGAGGGATACTTAGAGAACTGCAGAACCAAGATGATGTATCCCACATAATTTCTAAAATGGGAGTTAAAATAGAAATACTAAAATATCTAGCAAAAGTAACATTTGATCAAATCTTTTCCAGGGTACATTCAAGTATTGATTCCATAAGCATACACACACAAATTTTGTCGAATTTGTGAACATAATATAATCCAGACAGATTAGAAAATGAATACCGACAAAATGTGAGAGCACGGCAGGATTTTGCACTTGAGATTAACAGCAGAAACGAGGTGTGCGCTTACTTTCTTAGAGCAGCGTAAGCTTCAGCCTTCTGCAGTGGATAGCCGGTGGAATAGAAGGCAATTAAGCAGTCGCATATAGGCCAACTACAATTTAAGACCAATATTTATCCAACTGGAATTAGGAAGCAGTTGTTGTTTCTAAGCAAATTACACAAATTCTTCCTGAAAAAAAATTAACACACACACAAACAATTCACCTCTCAATAGGCTCTTCAAGGATTACCTTGTCCCCAAAATGCACAATCTACAACCATAACAGGATCAAGAAAATGTCATTTAAATAAAAAAAAACAGTAATAAAGAAAGACACCGACATGAAACCAATTAATAGTGTCGCTTCCATTGCAATGAACTCTTGATTCTTTCATTGCAGGGAATTCAATTCACAAAACCTGGCTAAGAATTAATTACATTGAATTCTCCAAAAGCCTCCAGCCTCTCCAAAATCTGCAACATCGGACCCGAAAAAGCCTGAAAAATCGAACAAGAAAATAAATACTCATTCATCAACATTATCAGTATATACATACATACATACATATGGTGCATGGTTTCTCCAAATTGAAAATTTTAAGAAAAATGAAATAGAACCTCGGAGCCGCATTTCACCTTCTTTTCCATAACACACACTCCTATCGTTATTTTCTTGCGAAGATCATCATCGCCCTCCGCCATTTTTAATTTCGCAGAAAATTATGAATCTCAATTTCTCCGTCACCGCTCAAAACAACAGAGTGTACCTGCACTCATGCAGATATACACACACGATACATACAACACAAATACGTTGCAAATAAAATCAAGAAACCGAGGGATGCGGACAAGATTGTTAACCCAGATGCAAGAATTCCGCAACCATCATGGAAATTACGAAAACGACATTATACTCTGTTTTTCGTAACACCCAAAAAACAAGAAAATAAAATAACGATGTCTTGAATTCTTGAAGAAAATTGAATTTGAACCAATATACCAATGTTAGTGGTTTCTGGGTTTATGCAAGTCTAAGGGTGTAGAAGCATTCGAAGGAAAAAATAAAAAAGCGATTCAAAGATTTGTTTGCAGAATATTCTAAAAGTGATGGGATGTTGCGGGTGAGAGCCAAGAAAATGACGGTCTACGGATTCTAGATGGACTTATATCCGTTCCATACCTTATATAAAATGCGCACATTAATCATATTGTATGATGGAGGAGTGATATAAATGGACTCTTAAGTCCCATTTCATATAAATTTATGTAAAAGTCAAATATTAAACTTTATATCAAAGTTATGTCAATATTTTTTTGGAAAAGAGTAGTATTTGTGTGTATATTGTGCACAATAAAAATTATGTGTATAAAGTTTGGTTATAGCGTAGTATTATTTTATGTACTGTATAATATTAGTTTGGTTACAGTATAATATTATTTTAGGTACTGTATAATATTAGTTTGATTACAGTGTAGTATTATTTCAAATATTGTATAGTATTAGTTTAGTTACAGTGTAGTATTAGTATTAGATACTGATAAAAAAAAAAACAGTGTAGTATTAGATTAAAATATTGTGCACACTATTTTTTAGTGTCCATAATGTACACACAAATATTTGTCTTTCGAAAAAGGAAGTTACGTCTATAATATCCATATAAAATCTCGTATTCACCAATTAACTTAACTTAAATATATAATATCAAGTATTTTTATTGGAGAATTATATTGAATTGCAGGTTTCACTAAAAATTTAGGCAAAAATTTGTATGAGACGGTCTCATACATGAGATATGAGACCGAATCACTTTTTAATAAATTGTTATCATTTAAAAAAAAAGCGATACGCATTAGTATAAAAGTGATAACAAATTGAAAAGTGGTAATAATTTATGAAAAAGTATTATGAAAAAATGACTATGCTACGTTTTCACACAAGGGTGCTCTAAGAATTTATTATGTAGATAAATTATAAATGTGCATATATCTGGCATAAAACAAGTTGCTCGATATTAAATTTGAGATAATTGTTATATTTGATTTGGTTTAATAAATATATAGTACAAGTTTAAAAACAATTAATGATGCACGAGTCAATCACGATCTTGGTCTCTGATGAGGAGAGTCTGTCGTTTTGTTCGACTCTTAAGTCAGCTCAAGATAAATGATAATGATTAAAGTCTGAATACTAAAAAAGGTCGAGATAAAATGATAACTAGGATGATGTTGAATAAAAAAGGGGAGTGGTTAGATAAAAAGTTATTGAACTATCTATAGCATAAAAACATGTGTCAAGAGGTGCCACGTGAAGGCGGTCATACTGAGTACTCAGACATCTATAATATGGATACTTTATGATCGGATCGGGCAGATGACCCGCGATATACTGTATAAAATTATAAATTACCCCCCATTCCATTTTTTTTTCTCAATTAAAAATAACATGAGTTTAAAGTCGTAAAGTTAAAGGTAAACTTCCTTTTAATTTTATTAAAGGAAAATTATTTTAATTTGAATGGATTTTAATAAAAAAATTATTTATTAATATTAAAAGGTGTAAATTTAAAGATAAATTAGTCATTTTAATTTTATTGGAAAAATGGTACTTTAATTTGAACGGGCATAGTGAATAATTGAGTGGTGGTGTAAATAAAATATATTTGAAAGAGTTAATTTGAAAGAATATAATTATTTTTTTTATCATTTTGGATATAGAAGAATAAAAATAAGATATTTATTTTAAATTTTGAGCATTTTATTTTAAATTGAGAAAATATAATGAAATTTTGCTTAAAAAGGATCAGGCTTAAGGCAGGTGGAGCCCATTAAAAGATGTGTTTGGAGCGGTAAGCTTTTTATAATATTAATGTGATTTTTTTTTTGAAAAAATAATATTCATGTGATTTGAATTCAAGAAATTAAATAAATGTTTGATTCAAAGTTCTTTTATTTATGTTATAATCAAACAAGTCCATATAAATTTTTAAGTCTGGTATTTATGAAACAAATACTAGATAGGTGGTGCTTTCGATTATTGTTAAAGTAATAATCACTTTGGAAAAACAAATAATCACATTTGAAAAACATAAAATAAAATAGTGAGGAGAAAAGCACCTTAATTATAGTGCTATTTATTTTATGGAGAGGCATAAAACACAACAATCCTCTCTAATTTTATACATAATAAAGTGGTTGTAAGTTGTAACTGTAATAACAAATTAACAATCATCACTTTATTCTTCCTTCTGTCGAATCAGTAAACAGAAGAGCTGAGACCTCCTTTATCTGAGTATGGCGACTGAGAGCATAATTTTACGAATGATGAACATTTGTTGGTGGCATGAATTCATTCGCAGCTGTACAAAGAATAAACCACCATTTCTATTAGCACAAAGAGCCGCAGAGTATACAAGGCCCCATAAAATAGTGCAGAAATATATTTTTTTCAAATGTTTCAAAAGTTACTTTCGAAAAAAAAATGTTATTTAGAAATCGTTTCTTAGTGTTCTAAAACACCCCCTAATTATTATGAATTCAGATATATATTTTTTTGCTATAAAAAAGAAGGAAAATGTTTATATTAGCCATGTAATTTTGTCCATTTTTTAGGATACTACACTTTCGAAAAGAATTCCATCCTATTAACTTTTGAAATGTAACTTTTTTGTTCTTTTTAGTTTTTTTGACTAACTACAAGATTTTGAGCTAGTATTTTATTTTAATATTTTTTTATATTTTTAGTTTTGAATTTTGTCAAGTAAACTTTTAGAAACAGTTATTAGTTAGTCAGAGTATTAAAAAGTTGAATATTGAAATTTAACACGATGAAATTCAATTAAAAAAATAGAATGTCCTAAAACACAAAAAAAAAAAAAAAAAAAAGAGCAACCTTATGAAAAAAAAAAAAAAAAACCATTTTTCCAAAATACTATTCTTCCCGGGTTCTGTGTTTAGTAGAGATTTGTTGAGCATGCTTACTTGCCTAGCTGTGATCATACATTCTTACACAAGAATGTAGATGTTTATATTTCCAAACCAATGTCGCATTTTCAACATATACATTAGGCTTTGCAAGATAACAACAGCACAGTGCTCAGCCTCAGATATCGATCACTGAACCAAACAAGGAGATATTGAACATTCTAAAGTAGGGAACAAACCTGTAGATGTAGATGGAACTATGATAACATGTAGAGTTGCATTGTCGGGAGGTAGAGCCAACCGGAGTGGATAAAGCTTTCCGTTTACACGATTACGACAACACACAATTATATCTTCCAGCCCTGTTTCTTCCTCCAGCCTCTGAATCAGCTCCTCCAATCTATTCCCTTTTAACTGAAAGCAAGGCCCTTCAATCGCCTCGTCTACATTCCCATCATCATCAGCCACACGATAATGAATAAGGCGCCCTTGGTATTTCCTTGGTGAATCTTCTGAAGAAGTACACCTGGACTGAACATCAAAACAACTATTCCTCATCATAAACAACAAAACTACACTTGATGAGCTTCCAACTTGATCAGCTGTAATCTTATAAATAATATAAGGCTAGCTATGGTGCCTAAACTGAATAAGTCCATTCATTAAATAGTGAATTAAAATAAGAATGATGATTACATTTTTTGTATTTTGCTCTAATGATTATTGGTTTAGTAGTGAGAAAGGATTATAGGAGAGAATTGTTAATTAAAATGGAGTAATTATCAACTTATTTTGAATCTCATTACATGTTCGATTATAGAAGAAATGATCATACAAGATGAATTAGTCATCTTTTATCTTCATTATCCATTATAATTACTCCATACTCTCATTATTATTCTCATAATAGAAATTTGAATCAAATGCCCTTATCATGGGCAGAAGACTGTATAAACTTTGAACTGAGGAACAAGAATGTGAAGAACATTTGGCTAACGATGTTCAGTCATGCTTCGGTTTTAGAATTCAAACTACTTGATCATCCTATCTCATATTTCTGATAGTAAAACGTCCTACTTGTCAAAGTAATATAAAATACTTGTAAATATGTAAAAAAATAGTATTTGACTAAAGTAACTTTCTGTTTTAGTATTCAAACTACTTGATCAGCAAATCTCATACTTTTGATAGTAAAACGTCCTACTTTTCAAGTAATATAAAATATTTTTTAAAAATAGTACTCCTATTTGATTAAAGTTTAAAGTAGCATGACAATTAGCAAATCTCATACTTTTTCCCGGTCATGTCTAAATAGAGTTTTTTGTTTTATTTGATTAAAATAGCATGACAGTAATCATATCGTTCGCTGAATTTTGTTTTCACCATAGGATTCCAGTGAGGTCTATATTCAAAAGTTTAACAAGACAAACACATTTCTCGCATAGAATTACTAAAAAAAGAAAAAAAAAAGTTACCTCAAGACTTGGGAGCTTTAAATGGAAGGAAGAAGATCTGAAATCATGAAGGTCAATCGAATCAGATTGAGATCGAATATCGACAACATGAACATCCCATAGAATCCAATCATGGTGTCTGTGAGGGATATCGTGAGTGATAGAGTTTCTCCACGGCGGTAAACCTCCATTTGCGCGCAAGTAATTGCCATATCGTGTCTTGAGCTTCACTTGCATACCATCTCTAATGGGTTCCCACTCAACAGATGAATTCAATTTCGTCGGTAGGGTTTGGACAACTTTTTGACCCGTTACTCCCAGAAGAAACTGCTCATCCAATGCTGTCAAATACTTGCCCAAAAAGCTCTTCAAACGTACCACATTTTCGGCACCTTCCACGAATTCCACTGTCCATTTCGTGCAATCGGATGATCCTACCCGATCTTGGAAAACGGATTCTTCATCTGCATCTGCTGTTAGGTATTTTTCGTGAATGCTTTTTAGCCTCACCGATTTGGCTTTCTTGAAGAATTCCATTCCTGAAACCTGCATCGCTGAATTAACCTTATAAACCAGTGAATCTATGTACAGAAAGTTGAAGGTGTTGACTAAAATGGGATGAAGGTAAGATTTATGGGGGTCCAGAAAGGGGCTTTTTGGAAAAAGATCCGGAAATGGGAATCGGGTCTTCGGATCGGATGCTCACTTTTTTGCCTGGGGAAGATAAGAGGGCGACCGTTGGTTGTTGGCCTTTACTATGTTTATTTGACTTTGTGAAGATTTTTGACACAGACTTGAAGATATAAGTGTCGTAATTTATAGTGGACTTATGGACTGTAAACCCAAGTCTCAGACGGGCCAATCCACCCCGTATAGGGCTGTTAAACGGGTCGGAGCCCTGACCCAGAATGAACAGCGAACCATTCTTAATGAAAAACAATCATCAAACTGACAAAAGGAAATCCAAATAAATTAAAGATTGAACTTGGATTGATAAGGGAACATAAACATTATATCCGCCATGTCTATATACACACAATAATACAACGAAGTTGTGATATACAACAGCTGAGAAGCACATTAATGCATGCAACAAACAGATTAGGACATCAATTCAAAGAAAAATCACTTGAAAATTCCTCTGTCACTCATCAGATTGACGATTCTTGATGCATCGTTGAGTCTATTAGCTCGTTCATAAATGCTAGCAACAACAAGATGCAGATCCTTCTTGTTAATGTTGGGATCCTGCTCTAGTCTCTCAAACAACGTCTCAACCATCCCAAAGTCTCTTCTTGCACCATAAAGACTCAGCATTTGAAAATGAACTTCGTCTGAGAAAACACAGCCCTCTTCTTGCATCTCCGAGTATATATCGTCTGCCTTACCAAACTCTTGCAATTTACCATATGCGTTCAGGACAAGGGCGATCACGTCAGAATCTGGAAAATATCCGACCCTTCTCATTCTATCGAACACCTCAATCGCATTCGTATACTTTCTGTATTTTGAGAAAAGATTGATCATACGTTCAAATACAGTTATATCTGTGATCTCTCCAGCATCAGCAGCTTGTCTGAAAACCCAAGTAGCTTCTTCTATTCTACCAGCTCCAACAAGGATATGAATCGCGGTTTCTCTTGGAATATTATCGGGGCGTTTAAGTTCATGCAATAAACGTTTAGAATGGCCAACTAAACCGGCCCTCTCGTATGCTACAATCATTGTCTGATAAAGAACCTGATCAATCTCAATACCAGAGCTTCGAAGCTTCTGGAACAGCATTGCTGCCCGATCTAACTTCCCTACCTTACCCCATATCGATATTATGGTGGAATAAGTAATAGCATTGGGCTCAATGCCCCTGCTATGCATCTCCTGGATAAGATTATTAGCCTTTTCATGCTCAAGCGTCTTCCCGTAAATATTTATCATGGTGTTATATGTTACAACGTTCTGTACAATATTCTTTCTCTGCATCAATCTAAACAGATGTATTGCCTCACCAAAAAGTTCAGCATCACCATAAACCCTCAAAAGAGTGTTGTAACTTACCACATTCTGCTCGATCCCTAGCTTTCTCATGCCCCAGAATAGCTTATCTGCTTCCTTCGCCATATCAAGCTGACCATACACATCGATCATTATATTACACGTGGTGAGATCGAGCAAACACTTAATCTCCCTCATCTCCGAGAAGACGGATAGAGCTTCCAGAAACTTGTGATTCTCAACATACATTGTCAAGAGAGTTGAGTAGCTAACTGTATCTGGCATAACCCCTGCATTTCTCATTTCAGTGATCAAAGACCTTGCTTCACGGAAAAGCTTGGCCTTCCCGAAAACATTAATCATTGAATTATATGCAACGAGGTCAGGTGTAATGCCCGAACTCTTCAGCCTAGCAAAAATTGAAATTGCCTTGGAGTAATCGCACAGCTTACGAGACAACTCAATCAAATTACTATACAGAACCAAATCTCCGGGCACGCGATCATGTTCCATCTTCTGAAGCCAAGATAATGCATCATTAAAGAGACCCTCTTTCCCAAAATGCGTAATCAGAGTAGAATAAGTGTACTTATCAGGAGACAGTGCTCGTTCACGCATTTCGTCGAACAGTCCATGTGCAATCTCCCACTGCTTCGCTCGCAGCACATTCCGCAGCACCACATTGTAAGCAAACACAGATGGAGTGTATAACGCTTCTTCGTTCATCCAATCGAGCAAAGCAAGAGAGCGTTGCCAATCGGTCTCACGCGAGAGGAGCGTGACCATGAATTTTATGGAGAGACTGCGATTTTTGTACAGCGACATTAAAGCGAACAGTTCGTGCTCGTCGGAAGTCTGATCAATGGAGGATAAGAGTTCGTCCATGTCAACACTGTGATCGATAAACGCTGTGCTTTGATTTCTGCGGCGGGTCTGTGGTGGCGCTGTATCGATGTGTGTGTGTGGGACCAGAGTTTGTCTTCGCCACACATCTTTAGCTGGTGATGAGAAAGCGAAGATTGTCAAGTGGGGTTGCTTTTTCTTCACATTTTCGGATAATACGAGGATGAAGCCTGACAGTGGAGGAGATTGAATAGGGTGTCGCGTGTGCATGGAAATTGCAGGGAATGCGCTCGTAGTCATCTACACGGTGGTGGTGGCAATGTATTGATTCACTGTGATTCTTATATTTTTGCCCGTAAAGGTCCCATCAGACCGCCTAGGGAGCAAGAGACTAGTGAGACTGAGAGTGTATAACAAAAATTGAAATTGCCTTGGAGTAGAGTAGTCGCACAGTTTAAAATTAGTTTTCACAACCAGCACTACCGTCCTTCCGGGCTTTTGAAGGAGATAGCAATATGGACTGTGGTGTACATCGGTTTGTTTGTTTTATTTTTTTATTCGCGACTTGTAATTTTAAAACTGATTTATTGAAAGTTGCTCTTAGTTTCAAAAAAAAAAAAAATCGAAAAAATGTAGATATTTTGAAAAATTTGCCGAAAATCCACCTTACTTTGAACAATATTTTGTTAAAATCAGTAACAACTTGATTTTCGGAAAATTATACAGAAGAAAAAAATAAATTCGAACTATCTATACTTTTTTGGCAAAATTATGTCGAAATTAGGAACAATTTTTTTAAAAATCAAGTCCAAAAATTTAGAAAAAGTGTGAATCGGTGAAATCATTGTACTTTCACCAAAAAACATGAACTAAGGCACATGGTGGTGCTTGATGGTGGTGACGCATCGCATAGAGGAAGAAACCGATCACATTGTGTGACTGGATGTTTGAGGGAGGAAGTAGGTGTATAAAGTGAGGAAAGATAAGTGTAAATTTGATTTTGAAACATTACAGGTATTTAAAATACTTTATAATTATATTAAAATAATTGAAAACAAATGGATGCATCCACAAATATTGAAGGTATATATGACCAAACCTTTGGAGAAAGATTCTTAATTTCTTATACATATAAGGGCCAGCGCTCTACAATTTTGGGGGTCCAGTTAAGCTAAGCCTACGCATGCCCAATTTTGGGCTTTCAGCTACAGCAGCAATTAAGTAATGTGTGTGGAAAAGGCTTTGTGATCCCATGGAAAAACATAAATAAAATTCATAAATTAATTATTCTGAAAAAATAAGGATCCGATATTCACTTTTTAAAACCCTTTACACAGTCAAGTCTGATTTTTTTTTTTAAAAAAAAATCAACTATCATCATTCGAGTATGCATACTTGATATATTCACAATAAATCTTTTAGAAATTGAACTCTTCTTAATATTCAATTGTTGCGCGTATATAATCTATCAAACAGTAACATTTTTTAAAAAAAAATGTATTCTTCCTTTAAAATAAGGATCTAATATCCTACAGCTGAAACCCTTTAAATAGTCAAAATCAGACAAATTATTCTATTATTTCTATAATTGTCTGAGTTGAGACTTCAAAATAACACTGGAAAAATGCATTAACCACGATGATAATAGAAATAAATTGGTTTTCCACAAGAGAAAAAAAAAATATATATATATATATATTATATAATTTCTAAACAAGACTCAGTATATATGTATATATTTAATGTATAAACTCCTAATTGTAGGGATATAATTGCTGCTGTAGTTGTAGATAGTTATCTGGTGACCAATAAGTCAAAGAAAAGGGCGGTACCCTTCATTATAATTTCTCACACTTTCCATCCTTCATGCAGGTAAAGTATAATTCAACAACCCCCTCTCAAGAAGTTATGTGTTGCATAATAAATCCTATGTAAACGTCTACTACTAGGGTCTAGGCTCATAATTATCTTCATTACAACCCTAAATTAATTTGATATCCTTAATTACCCTCCTGAATTAATCAACCTAGCATTACTAAATCTCACAAATTTTGACCGTATTAAATTTTGCTTTTCTCTTCTAATAACACTATTCTAATACTCTCTTCATTTCATTTTAATTGTTATTTAAAGATGTTTTATCTCATTAAAAAGTTATTAAATAACAATATATAAAGTGTGTGATAATTTTTAGTCATTTGTTTACTTACATTGAGTAAATTTGCTTAATTAATGCATATTATAAAAAAAATTAAGTATAATGACTAATTTTGAATATCTCAATATGATAAAATCAATGCAAAAAGACAATTTGTTTGAAACAAAATTTATTTTCTAGAAAGATAATTAAAATGTGACCAAGAAAGTAACACTATTTTAATACATAGCGAGGATATATTTAAATTTTTTAACTAGAGTGATAATAAAAATTATATAATGAAAATGATGGTTATATGGAAAAGGTTATTACTTATTAGTAAAAACGAGGAAAATAAACTAATAGGATTTTTTTTTTTTTTTTTTTGAAACATAATAAACTAATAGTTAATTTATTCACATTTGATTACCTTGTTCGATATATTAATATGACAGAAGTAAATTGATAATTTTTTTTGTTTTTGTTAAATTACCACAGTTACCATATATTAATTTTTATTATCAAGTTGAAAGAATAGGAACCATATTTGAGAAACTTTTTCTAAAAATAAAATAAAAAGACTATTGACATTGGATTAATGGAGCAAATTAGGCGGTGACGATATTTTTATTAAAATATTACTATAAAAAAACATTCATTTCTTGCATTTCAAGATTATAAATAATTAGATTATATTATTAGTTTAAGCAGTCACGGATGGAGATCTGAAAACTGAAGCATGGAGAAGGAATTAGTACTTAAACTAATAATCACTCCATCTGGTTGGAAATGGAAATAATTTAATAAAGAAATAGGTGAAACCACAGCTGATTTGAAAACCAACCAACACCAAACCCCTTACCTTTCACCCAACTCAAATCCTCCAAACATTTAACTCACACGCCTTGAATCGGCGAACGATTTCTCAGATTTGAACTAAACCCATTTCGCAGTAGTTAAATTCTTGAATTTTGATGATAAAATGAAGAAGTTGAAGAAGTACTATTTACAGTTGAAACACCCTCACACGATGGAAAGAAAGTGGATCTTTCCACTCGCCATTGGCGCCGTAGTTTCACTCTTCCTTCTATTTTTAACCACCCTAACCTCGCCGGACGGTTTGCCGCTCTTCCCGCTACGGCAGTATTACTCCTCCTCCACCGCCACCGCCTCCATTTTTGTCGAGTCAAAGCTGAAACCGATCCCAATTTCTGACCTCCCTTCGCCGCCGCGATTTGCCTACTTAATTTCCGGCTCCGCCGGAGATGGCGCGATGCTCCGTCGCACACTGGAGGCGTTGTACCATCCCAGTAATCAGTATGTTGTGCATCTCGACGCCGAGTCTTCTGCCGAGGAGCGGCGCGATCTGTATAATTATGTATATGCCCATGTGATATTTCAGAGATTCAAGAATGTTCGGATGATTACCAAGGCTAATTTGGTCACTTACCGTGGGCCTACTATGGTAGCGAACACATTACACGCTGCTTCTATTTTGTTGAAGGAAGGAGGGGAATGGGATTGGTTTATTAACCTCAGCGCCTCTGATTATCCACTGGTTACTCAAGATGGTAATATTTCTTCGAGGGTTCATATGCTAAAAATGTTACTTTTTGTTGATTTTGATGTTATCACTTTGCCTTTAATTGAATGATTTGTGGGTTTCTCATGATGAACAGATCTGCTGCATGTGTTTTCATTCCTGCCGAGGGATCTTAATTTCATTGATCATACAAGTAACATTGGATGGAAAGAGTATGCATCTATTTGTGTTAAGGCATTCAAATTTTATATGAAATTTGGGGAATTATTATGAAATTTTGTGGCATGATGTTATACTTAGGTTCCAGAGGGCGAAGCCAGTTATCATTGATCCAGGGTTGTATATGACAAAAAAAGCTGATGTGTTTTGGATTACACAGCGAAGAAGTGTGCCAACTGCTTTTAAACTCTTTACAGGTGTGTCTTTAAATGGCTAATATGGTATATCTGAATTCTGATTATGGTTTCGTTTTGTTCTTTGTGTCTGAGATGTTACTAATTTGAAAAAGTTATGGGAATCAGATGTTCATGCTTCACTTTTTTTGTCATTCCCATGTGTCTTGCACCTTTTATGAAAACCTTAGCATAGAGGGTTGATATGTTGTTGTGTTGGGACTGAGAATATGATGTGTTCGGCTCTTTTTTTAATCTTTTGGCCTTAAATAGTATAATCTGCATTGATGAAATCTCAAGCTGCATTTTTGATTGCACAAGTCTCATGTAATGTGTTACGCTGCTCGATTTTCATGATGGATGGCTGTGTCCCTACTGAAATTAGATAACCATATGTGAAGAGGGGAAAACTGCAGTGTGAACATTGTCCACCTGTTTTCCCAAATTCTTCAAATATATTTCAAGGTTGCCACAAAAAAAAGGTTGTGGCTTAAATTGCTTGCTTTCTTGAATTCTCTGAGTGTTGTTAAGATGGAGGCTAGTAGTTAAAAAAGGTAAACTACAAAGCTGGTTTTGGTGAACCTTGGTTATTCATGATAAGTTCTGTCAAATTTAATTTTCAAAGCTACTAGTGTTCAATCTTGATTTGAACACGTAATTCTAAAGTTTGTGTTCTCAGAATCTTGAACCAAAAATGTACTTGTTCCTCTAAATCTGGGAATATTCTCGCAAAGGACTGTAACTCATTTCTTTACAGGATCTGCCTGGATGGCACTCTCTCGGTCTTTTGTCGACTACTGCATATGGGGTTGGGATAACCTACCCCGAACTGTCCTAATGTACTATGCAAACTTCATATCTTCTCCAGAAGGCTATTTCCACACCGTTATCTGTAATGCACCAGAATTTAGCAACACAACTGTGAACAGTGACCTTCACTTCATATCATGGGACAACCCTCCAAAGCAGCACCCTCACTACCTTACTGTTGAAGACATGCAACGAATGGTTGATAGTAATGCCCCATTTGCTAGAAAGTTTCATCACGATGATCCTGTTCTGGATAAGATCGACTCTGATCTTCTCTTACGGGGAAAAGACATGCTTGTCCCTGGTGGATGGTGCATAGGTAGCGGTGAAAATGGGACCGACCCTTGTTCGGTTGTGGGTAATGTCACAGCTCTCAGACCTACTGGTGGTGCAAAGAGACTGGAAAAACTTTCGACGTTTCTTTTATCGGAGAATAATTTCCGACCACGACAGTGCAAATAGCTGATTCTTGATTGCCAATTTGTTTATGGTAGCATCTCCGTGGCAGGAAAAGTAGAGGGCAAGATCATAAATTTCAATTAGGAGTACAGGCTGCTCAGAGCTTGAATGGGTTTCAACATTTTTGGCTCTAAGTTGTTTTGAGTGGGAGAAATTACAGAATAGGCCTTCAACAGAGAGTATATATGATGCCCTGATCTGGATCTTTGACCTTCAACCATTTTGACGATAAGAAGGAGCCATCGAAGATGCAAAGCGCTATTAGGGCACTTGAGAGTGGTGGTTATTAAATTCTGATGCTATTATTTTGTTTTATTTGATTAGTGTTAGATGCTATATAAGAGTAAATGGGAGAGAGAGCTTTGCCGCCGCCTCTGTCTGTTTGTATGTTGCTAGTACATGAGCATAGCCCCTTCTTCATCTACGGGGGTATGTTTGTTTGGCCACGTTCTTCTACTTGTTACAGCTATTTCTGTTAATTTATACTCTATATACAGAATTCTCATTTGGTATATGATTCCATTATTCTTCTGGAACATGAATTTACATTATTGGACACTCTCTTTAGCTTTAATCTGTGTTTCATTGCACATCAACATGTAGTGATTTTTAATATCGAGTGCTGTTCCACACAAACTAAAATAGAGAAAAACTAAATGAATGGATTTGATTCACTCACACAAACTAAAATAGAGAAAAACTAAATGAATGGATTTGATTCACTCAAATATTAAAGGTGACTCGAACTCATAGGTAATGGGGCTCTAATCACTTGAGCTATACCACTTCATATAAGCTTTGATTTCTGTGTTACTTTTCATATTTTATTGAGTGTTTCACCAGCTAGTTATTAACATATGTCGTCATGAAATAAAATATAAAGTTGGTTGATTATTTTGGTTTTGACACATGTGATGTGGATTGTTTCTTTCAAGAGAAGAGAGTTAACTGATTGAATGATTGATTAGCTTTCTTAACGTTGAACACGACGAAGAAGATTTGCAATCAATACGTAAAATTGCTGTGGTTTTGTTAAAAAAAGAAAAAAAAACACGTGTTTATACGTTGTGTATCATTGTTAATTAGAAAAAAAAATTATGTAGAGACAAAACTCTGATTCCGGTCCTGAAATTTATCGGGCATGTCCTTTTTAAACAGAATAAGATTTATTGGGCTTGTGCGTGGACTTCACAAAATATAACAAAGCCCAAATAATTCTCTTATCCAACTCTTATTTCGAGCAAAAGTTTATCTCAATTTTACCACTAAAATATCTTCTACTTTTTTTTTTGAAAGAACTAAAATATCTTCTACTTAAATCAAATCTCTACTTCAGTGTGATACTTGCTATAAATATCTTCCGAAAATTTAAAAAGTAACGTGCTTTTTTATACTTGTAATAGTAATGAAATACAAAAATCAAATAACTTCTGTGATACATAAGTGAATGAATAAAGTAAGACAAGATATTCTTCTACTGTTCCACATTTGGTGAAAAATGTGTTGGAAATGGTTTTACCCAAAAACGAACTCAAAATTTGGCATATAAATGTTGCAAAAAAATTTAGTACATAGGGCCTAAATATAAAATTTCCAAAACAGAGAAATTATGATGCACAGCACTTGATAGTCAACAAAAATTTCCTACTTATAAATGCAGAAACATGTTGGATCTGTAGCCTGTAACAATTAATCTAACGCCCGAAAGTGGGAGGTTCAAATTGTAGAAAGGATGTTTCCAGGCCGGTTTAAAATGGGTTTGCCATTCTGCTCCAAAATTTAAGAATTTGGACCTGTCTTGTCTTTGTTTGAAGACTCATCCATCCAACTCGTCCAACCTACTTCTCAATTAATAATTTATATATATATAATGTTTTCATTTTCAAATTAAAATGTACTAGTATGTTTGCTTAAAACAAAGTTTAATATTCATTTTATATTTTAATCCTATATAATATAGGTTTAATTAAAGAAAAAATCATAATCCTATCCCAAATTGTAATATAATCTATTTTTAAATCTTGTCAAACAAATTCTCAATTAATTTTTTTTGATAATTATAACTAACAGACATATTTTTTTTTTGACAGTCACATACCTAACAAATAAATAGCTAATTGTCACTTTCATATTGGAGAAAATATGTTAGTTGATTCTAATTGCTAAAAAAATTAAAATTGCAATTTTATTTAACAAGATTAAAAAATTTATATTAGATGACAATTTGCGATAATTTTGTGATATTATTCAAGTAAGCCTATAATATATATACATTTCTATTAACATAAATTTACATAAATACACATATATATTTAAAAAAAAAGATATTAAAACATTCATGTGCATCGCATCTGGAGACGAATTGATGAGACGTTCTTTCAAATGTATTTTATAAATTAAAACCACGATCTCTCTAATAGCTGCTTACATGGGATGGATTCAATATGAGTTTGGATTTACACCCGTCCTATTGTCAAGTGAAAAAGGTTCCACCACTTCTGAACTATATCAGACTTTCGTGATTTTCATGTCATAATCTAACAACTAAACAATACTCCTACAAAACATCTGGATATGAGTATTCTATTCTCAATAAGGATACCAACCACTGTCCAGATTACAAACAATGATCAATTCCAAACAAACAGAGCACTAAGAGACTCTGTCTGACTTCACATCCTTTATAAACAAAATTGATGGTACCTTAATGAGAATATCTGCTGCCAGGCACGGATTTAGGGCAGGGTTGGGTAGTGGTACCCATTGGATTTAAATTTTTTCTATTATATGTATATAATTTTTTTTATTTATATCTTAAATTCTTAATATTTTTTCATTTCGTCCTCCTTAAATTATAAAATTTTTCTTCCTTTTACTTTATGAAGTAGTTCGTCCCATTTGGGACAAAATCCTGGATCCATTCTTATCTGCAACTCAAACAAATATTGTTGTTTAGGCATCTCCAAGAAGAGGAGCTATAAAAAAAATACTTCCTTCATCTTACGATTATTTTCACACTTTTTTTTTGTTTGTCCCAAAATTACTTTCACACCATTAAAATGAAATACCCTCTATAAACTACACTCTCACAATATCATTTTTTATTTTATTCTACTTTATTCTATCTCCTACATTTTATCTTATTCAACCATTCATAATACTCTTATATTTTATTTTCCCTCCTACACAAAACTGATTTTTCTTAATAAATGTGTAACTTAACATGTGAAAATTATCAACCGAGCTGAGTGAGAATTTATTTTGAGGATTCATTAACTACTTTAAAAGATACTTTAGCAGCACCATTATTTTCTCACGTAAAAACAAGATAAGGTGGAGAATGCACCGATAAAGATGTTAATTTTGCAGCTTTATACATAAAACTTTGCCGGTGAATTGATTGCCCTTCAAATCCCACAGAAAGTTTTCGAATGAAACACGTTTTTTTTTTTTTTTTAAAGAACGTCACAACAAAATATAAGGCGTGACTTAGTTAATAACACGAATATTATTCAACTCTTTCATGCATTAACACGATAATAATATATATTCCCTCTATTCCATATTTGTAACATTTACAAAAAAAAAATATGTCTCGTACTCGCTGCATCATTTTTCTAAATGACAATAAATCAATTTTTTCACATATCCCCTCAAACACTAGAATATTACACGTCACTACTTTTCCCTACATTAACCAAATTTAATACTATTAAAAAACTTTAATAAGAAAGATTTTTTTTAAAAAAAAACTCTCTTATTAAATTTGAAAAGACTACCATATTCTCATAAAAAAAACAACTTATATTATTAAACAATTCTTACATTAAACCTTGTGTCAAGCTGTAAATGTGACAACGAGAAGGAAGTATTGATTATTTGAATGCATATATTATGAAAATTTAATCAACTAACCTTTGGAGAATGTACGGAAGAAAAACGTGATTCGATGGTATGTTAATTGAGTAGACAAAAGTTGCGTCGCAAAAGAATGACACTTGCTTGGAGAAAGGTCTGAGCAAGTGTCATCTCTCCTGCGATGCCTCTCTCATCTTCTCTGTGTTTATTTATGACAATTTACCGCTTCTGCATGCATCTCTCTTCCACAATAAATGTGTTGGTGTTTACTAATATATATAGAAGCTGTAGATATGTGAACTAGTCAGTCAAGTAGTCCTACGTGGTGGTAAAGTAACTTGGCTTTTTAAGTTCACACTCGATCGTGCTTTGAAAGTTGACTTGCCTCTTTTCCCCCAGTCTTTTCTATGGTATTTTCCTACAACGACTAATATTTAAAAATTATTGTTGATTTAATTACACCCTTGAACATTTCTCCGAATGATGACCAGACTTTGAATAGGTTGAGAATGCACATTGAATTATTCTATATATATGACCGGAGATGTTACTGTTATACTACGTTTATGTTGTTGTCACTTCTGGATTTAAATTTTATTTAAAAATGATTGTCTATATTTTTGCTGTTTTTTTATATGTTTTTATTTAATTTACTTCTAAAATATCCCTTTTATTTAAAATTATATTTTCTCTAAAACACCCTCTCTCCTCTCTATTCCATTTATTCTAGATCTATAAAATTGTATGTTCTTTAATTTTATATAAAATCATAGAAGAGACAAACAACATAAAACTCAGGAAGTACATAACAATATGCTATACTATAGTTGCACAAATAAATTGTATAGCACGTAATAAGTGTTCTTTTTAAGAAATTTTCAATGAAATTAAGAAACATGAGATTTAGACATTCCCACTTAATTATTATATATAGAAGGGGAAATGTAAACTTTTAATTTGATACGTGAGAATCAAATAAATTCTAACTTTTTATTTGTACATTTAAATTTTATTTTTTTAATATATTAAGATCAAATAAACCTCAAAATTTATATGTGGGGATTAAATAGATCCCTTAACTTATTTTTCGGTACATCTAAAAATTTTTTAACAGATCAAATAAATCTCTTCTTCGAACTAAAACTCAAAACCTTTAAGTCATAAATAGTGGAACTCTAACCACTTGAATTATAGCAGTGCGTTTTTATATCATCTTAACGTAACTTTCTCAATTTTATTGCTTTCAATAAACACACTCGCACCCTTTAAAGAAAAAAACACGCGCACATATATATATATAACTATTGAAAATGATTTCTTCCCATTAGTTTAGAATCTATAATTTACACTATTCTGAGATAATGTATGATTAATAATTGCAATGTTAAAACACATGAATACTAGGTCCTTTTCTTTATCTCTAATTTTTAATTATATTTTTCTTATTTAATTTAATTAAAAAAACTATGACATTAAACACTTATCTAAAATATAAACAACTATACATAAAAAAAAAATTAAAAAAAAATATTTAGCATACATAGAGATAAGATACAAGATAATATAATTATGAAATTGATATAGACGTACTGTATATATTTTGTCATAAATGTACAGATATATGCATATGTATGTGAGTTATGACTATGAAAATGATTTTATTTCATTTAGTTTGTTTTACTATTAATTGAAATAATTCATAACTTTTGCTTCAATAAGGAATTTATTTTGAGACTCACACAGATGGACTTATGTTCCGGCTCCCGTCCCATACAAGTTAAGGATTTAAAATCCAGATTTCAAATCACATACTCTATATCAACACCTATAAAACCTATTATTACTCTTCCCAATACAATACACTATTCTTTCATTCATCTATTTTCTTTCCTCTCATTATCTTATTCTCTCTCCTACTTTATTCTTAAATAATACAATAAAATAATACAACATCCATCTATTAAACATTAATATGACATAAAGTAAAATCTCAAAACAAATATACTTATACTATTCATCAAATATTTTACATGAATTTAAAGTTATGACTTTCCACGCACACCTACATCCCAAAACAAATGTAGCAAGGCTGACTAAACCCAGTCATATAATATTAAGGTTTTTTTTTTGAGTTTATAACTATTAGATACCATCTTTAGAAATTAATTGCTATCAGATACTAGATCAAAAAGTAAATACTGCTGGATACAATCAGTTTTTTAATTTTCCCATTTTACCCCTCATTTGACTTTTTTAATTAATAAAACCCTAGTTTCTCTCACTTACTCCACACTTCTCTCCCACGTTCTCTCTCTCTCTCCCTAAAGCGGAATAATCACCGTCTCTATTCTCTCATCTCTCAATTCCAAATTTCTCCACATTACACTCTCTCTCTTTAAAAATCCCACCGCTTCGAGAAGGAGGACCACGGGGGAGGAGACCATCCATAAACGACGGGCCACCACCACCGAAGCCGACGGCCCCGCTGTCGCGGCTGTGAAGGTGCCGAGCGACGGCTCTGCTCAACGGCCACCGTTCGCGACGTAGAGCGCACCCAGGCGACGGCGCACCCACCGCGACTGCGACGAAGGCGACACGACGACGATGACGCACGGCGACGAGAGATCGGCGCAAACCACCGACGAAGGCCCGAGATCAGCGGATCCATAGATCGTCGACGCCGCACAGATTTGTGCAACGGCGATGCGCACAGGTCTAAAGCCCCGCCGCGTCGATCAGATCTAAAGCTACTGTAAGTCCTCCTCTTTACTGTGTTCGTTTATTGGAATTTACTGGGTTCATCCTCAGCTTGTATTTACTGTGTTCGTTTTACGTGATGTGCACATTTTTCTTGGTGAGTTTTTCTTGCTGCCATTTTTTCTTGCCGTTTTTCTTGCTACTGTATTAGCTATTTTTTTGCTACTGTATTAGCGTTTTTTTGATGTGATGTGCGCGTTTTTTTAAAATTTTTCGTGCTGCCATTTTTGCGTTTGACGTGCGCATTTGATTTTTGGTGAGTTTAATTTTGAAGCTAATTTTGGCAAATTTTGTTGAGTTTGATTTTTCTTTTTTTTTTTTTGTTTAGATCATGATGTTATTTGAGATCTAGTTTCTTTGATGTTGCAGGTTTATTTCTACCAGTAGGAGTGAAAAGAGGAAGCAATCGAACGTTCGAATTTTTTTTTCAGAAATAATATTAATTCTGAAATTAATTTTTGTGATGATTTTGAGTAAAGAAGACTAAAAAGGTAGTAATTTAGATGTATAATTTCAATTAATCAATACATGGTTGTAATTTAGATGTATAATTTCAATTAATCAATATTACATGTGCAAAAAAACTGCACGAAATTAAGAACAATATTTATACAACATGGGGCCCAAACAAAATAATAAAATAATAACAAATAAACCATGTGATGAGTTACACAAGTAAAAATAAACACAAATATTAAATTCCTTAAAAATATATATGAATGGCTGAATCGGTAAGTAAAATAGAAAATTAAATCAAATAGTGCAGTCAAATCACAAAAAATTGAAAAAGTCAAAAGTTAGAAAAAACTGCAGCCAAAAAGTGCAGATCAAGTTACATAAGGGTATTTTGGGAACAGCATCACAAATTGTTGTGTCAAAAAAATTGTATCTAATAGTAATGGGCCTTTTAAAATTGTATCTAATAGTTATGGCCCCCTTTTTTTTTTTGGACGGATAATATTAAGGTTTTTATTTCGAAGAATTTGGTTTAAAATTTAGACGACAATAGTATTAAGATAAAAAAAATGCATAATCGATCTCAATGTTCAACAAAAAAGTTCATACATAACAAAAGAGTAGTTCAAAGACCTATTAAATCCTAACATACAGTTTAGAAGTTTATTCAATCTTAATATTAAAGAAAAAAAGAGAGCTTGAATGTACCAAAAAAAGGCTCAAATGGTTTAGAATTTTAAATTTTTATTCAACAATCTTATTAAGATAAAAGGCTTTATCAATCTCAATATTGAAAAAAAAAAAAGTTCAAAGACCAATTAAATTCTTATGTATAAGATTAAAGGAAAAAAAATGAATGTACCAAAAAAAGTTGAGGCAACAAAATCTGAAAATGAATGATCAGATTAAAGGCTTAATCATCTTTCTATATCAATATATTATCGAGTAAATCTCATACAACAAAATCAGATCATTTCACGAAACCTGACCAGTGAAGTTGAGGCAAAAAATATAGAAGCGAACTTGAAGAATAATGATTTATGCACAGCTCGTTTTAAATTTAAAAAAATTAATTTGTATTCTGATAAATTTTGATCAATTCATAAGTATTTCTTTATAAAACTGGGATCAGTCAAGAGTACATGAAAGCATATCAATCGTTTACTCATTCTACTGACTAAAATTTTAAAAGCAAACGAACTTCCCTCCATCCATCGTAATCTGAGTTCAATTTGAGTTTGCTGATAACTTACTCAAAATTCTGCTCAGAAATCATGAAAATTTATTCTCACAGATTCTTTAGAAAAATCTCTGAAGTCTGACATGTGAATTTATTTCATAGATCATCACAGCAAAAGTTGAGAAATTAAAAACTAGAAAAGAAAAGTAATGAAAATGAAATATAAATTAAAAAAAAAAGAAAAAGAATACTGCAGCAGCTCTCATACACAAATAACTATCTACTCATGAGAATTATCGGCATAGCGTATATAGCCTCAAGGCTAGTCATCACAGAGCATAACACTTTACTATTTCACCAAATAAATATAAAACATAATTAAAAAATGAAAATGAACACTTGAAAGAAAAAAAAAAGAATCGACATACTGAGAAGAGATCAGAGTTTGGTAAAGGTTTATCAGTCAATGTTAATTCAGAAACACGGACCAAATATAGCATTCATCATGTCTCCAATTCCAAAAATCAAATTAATTTTAAATCTAATATAAACGCAAGAATGGAAAGAAAAAAAAAAACACATAATTGAGGGTGGAAAAATTAAAATTAAAATAAAGATATGCGAAATCATCAGAGACTTAAATACTAGGAATCATGGATAATTTACCACTCATATTGTTGCAGTTTTCTTCTCATCAGATGATTTCAGTTCACAATAAAATATAAAAAGGTGATTAAAACAAAAAATAGTTGACAAAGGAAGAAGAGAAAATGAAATGAAGGATGGACGTAGCGGTGAGAGCCTGTTCAGTTGTATATTAAGGAGGCGACGAGGGTAGACTGATTCAAAAACCCTAATTTTAGCGCCGCAAACGAAAATAAGGAAGGGAAGGATGAGCTGAACTTTATTTGAATGGGCTTATAAGAGCTTCTTTTATGGGCCACCCTAATGATGCCGAGTATGAATTGGACCGGCTCAGGCTCATGTGACCGAGGTGTTTAGTTGGGCTTTTAACTCACTTAAGCCTCATATCTTCGACTCTCGTTTTTTTCTTTCTTTAGGCCCGACTATCTACACCTTTATTTTTATATATACACCAAAATGTACAATAATTTTAGTTTAGTGTACAACAATTTTTAGTCAGATCATTATGTTGTTAATGAAGTTAAAAAAAAATAAAAAAATGTTGATGGTACGCACTAAATTAAATAGTGGTACAAATTTAAAAATAATGGCACTGATTGAACTAAATGGTGGTATACCTAATGACATGAACTAAACTTTACCCAACAGTTAAAAGGGTATATAATAGGGATGGGTTAAGATAGGGCGGTAATTATAATTATTTTTGATAAATTCTTATGATTAGTACACACTGTAATATTCTTTCTCAAATATTTAATAAAAATTGAAAGGAAATAAATTTTCTGAACAAACAAAAAAAGAAAAGTGAATAAATTTATGAATGGGGGTGTAATAAGTTTGACAAAATCTTGTATATATCAAGTGCACCATTCAAATCAAATGAATTTTTAAATTGATTTTTTTTATTAAAAAGTATAAGTAAAAATAATGACACTTTTTTATAAAAATAAACTCCATTTTTAACCAGGTGGCTTAGTGCACCGGATTTCTTACTTTAGTGGGAGACCCGGATTCGATTCCCTTTATGAACGAATTTGGAGTTATAGTGTGGCTTAGAGAAATTCTTGAAGTGTTTGAATGCTTAGTGAACTAAATTATTAACAACTAACAAACTAATATTTACCTATAAAATAAAATAATAAAATAACTCCATTTTCCAATGGAAACAATCAAAATTGTTCGAAAACATATTTAATGATTTTAATCGAGTTGCATGGTGCACATTAAACATACTCAATAAGTTCAGAGTATATATTTTTTTTAAAATAAGAACAGGTCTTTAAATATAAAATATTATAATGTCGCCTCCATTTCCGAGTTGAGTCCAAATTATTAGTTCTAATGTTTATTCGTCATTACTTCAATTAAATAGTACTCTGTTTGCTCTAATCAATTATTACATGTGAAGTTTTTTCATTTTTGTATTCTGTTTATATTCATCAAAATTAAGTATAATTCTCAACTAAAATTAAGCAACATGTATTAAAAATGAATTTAAAAGTGATTTGTCGTTCTCGGAATGGAGTGAAATGCCGAGGTGTGATTAGAGGATTGAAATTTATATCATTGTAAGAATTGGAATACCCCTTGTACTCTAATTGATATTAAATGTACCTTTTCAGTGGTAAAAAAAAAAAAAAAAATTGAATACATGTTTTCAAAACAACATCAAGAAATTTATTAAACAATTACAATTGAACTTTGTAATTTATTCTCTAGCTAACATTAACTAATATTCATTTAATTATTTCTTCTTTAATTAATCCCATCGATGAAACTGCAGCTTAATCCATGGCACGACCATCCCCAAATCCACCGGGACAAAAAGTAATCAGAAACACATCCGTGGAGCAACTAACCAACGGCGCCGTGGAATCAAAGGCGTAGCTAAAATACGCCGGGCATGCATCCTTAAAGAGACGTGAATACTCATTCGGCCTGCATTTTGCCGGGTTCCCATATTCATTGCGGCAACAAAATGAATCAATATTGAACGCCAAACACCCACTCTTACACGCCACAACTTCGCCTTTCCAATTCCTCACTTGAAGCTCCTCGGGGCACGTCGTCTTCAGATTTTTCCGGCAACCGCCGATGTCGCATTTCCGGTCCTTGCTCGAGACTTGGACGGGGAGATTGTAGCCGTCGACGAGGCTAACATCGTAGAAATTGGGTTTGTTCTTGTCGATTTGTAGTGTGAACTCGACCAGTGTCGCCGGAGGGAGGCCGATGGAGCCGCCGCATTCGAGTTTTCCGTCGCAATCGCCGGTTTCACAGGCGGGTTTGTGGTTTCTGGCGTCGAAATTGCAGCCCGTTCGGGCCCAAATTCGACCCGTCCAATCACCGGGGGCCTGGAATTTCCGGGTTTTCCCCGGTGGGAGGTGGAAGCCGCCGTTGGCGATCACGGGGTGACCCTGGTTTGAAGCGGTGGCGGGCCATATGGGAAATGTGCATTTGTTGCTCACGTAGAATGTGCATGCTTTTACTTGAGTACTATTTTCTGCAAGAATAATTTCCATTTAATTTTATTTATATGAAAAAAAGAATCTAAAGTATATATGATGATAACGCCAAACATGGATGTGTCATAATAAAATAAAAAACGTGCGTGAATGAAGTTAACAACAGAATGCTGACTAACATGGAGTATATATGAAAACACAACATTCATTTGAATATGCCCTATCATGATTACAAAAATCCATGTTATTAAGAACGTCTTATCATTTTATGAGATTCTATTTATAATTCTACAAGGTAAGTTGTCCAAATTGCATCCCTGCCTTTACATATTTTGATTGATTTGTAGATCAACGAGGAGCTAGCATATTTAAAATATAAAATAACTCCATAAGAAATTGATTGAAAAAGATTAGGAAATTTTTTCATCATCATAATTTTGTTGTCATGTATCCGAATCCTGTTACCCATTTTCATTGGTATCTTTGGGAGCAAAAAGGGGAGGAAGATTGCTATGTGCGTTTTTTGGAAATGGAGAAATAACTTTGTATTCAGAGGGATTGGATTTGATTGTGGCAAATTGGTGGACGAGTCACGAGATAAAAGCTATGCTTTGAAGTTGGTTTAGGAAGTGGAGTTTTCTAAGTTTTTCTACTTTGATTAACTTGTTAATCCGGGTTTAGTTCTGAATTTTATTTGTGAGCTATAATTATACGTGGTGGGTATGTCTTATACCCGTTTATGAATGAATATCATTTTTTCCAACAATAAATAAATAAATAAATTTAGAGATAGAATTATAAACAAATTTGATCTTAAGCAAACCTTTAAGTTAATAGATTTATAGAGAGCCAAGTCGAGATCCATATATCAATAATTATAAGATTTAGTAACTCAATTTCATCATATAACTCAAAATGATATTAATTATTTTTATTATACAATATTATTATCTAATTATATAATACATTTTAGTAAAACAACTAATTAATGATATTAAAAAAATAAACACAAAATTACATTAAAATCGGAATAAATAAGGATAAGAACTAATTTTACCTGATGAAAAAAAGAGCCAAACAAGGGCAAGAAAAATAGCTGAAAATTTCATCATTTTGCTTGCAATGAAGTGATTGATCTCTATGAAATGCAACAAACATATATATATAAGCTCGAATATTTTTTTTAAAAAAATATGAAGATTGTTTGATTCTAAGCCAAGTTTGGAGGTTGAAAATCTTTTAAGTCATCGATAATGATTAAGAAAAATTCGAGGTTTGTAATATATATGATTTGGCTCTTTTGTAATACTAATAATTTTCTTATCATATTTTTTTTAAAGGGAATTTCCTTATCATATTTGAAGACTCAGACAATTTAGGTTACTGGAAATTGACTTAACTTTTAAGTGAGGAATTTTCCCATAATTAAGTCATACAGCCACGTGTAAGTCTTTCATCTTTTGATATGTCAGTTATTACTACTTACCGTAAACGAGATTGTGATTATTAAAATATAACAATTTTGATGTTAAGCATACTGTTAGGTTACATCTTATTTTATACATATACTTTAATTTAGTGTAGAATTCTAGTATCTAAAATATTATATGGGAAACTCCTAATTTTTTTTTCACATCATATATATGTGACTGATGTAATAAGATAGAGAATAAGTTATCATTTTCAATCTTATAATTTCCCAAAAGTATGAGAAATGTTTTAACTTTTATCAATGAACTCAATGCACCTAAACACCCTTCAAAACATGACGATACGTGACCATCTTATTAATATTGTATTTTAACCACATACATTTTTTTTCCTACTGAGTCACTCTCCATTTAAATTTATTTGTCGTCATAAAATTATAAATTATTTAATTCAATAGTAACATTATTTTTATAAATGCAATAATATTACTAAATAAATATTATAATTTTATTAAATGAATGTAATGGTACATAACATTTACACTATAACATTAATTTATAAGTGCAATAGTATTATTAAATAAATATTATGGGATTTACTAAATTAATGTAGTGATCGATGAACAAGTTTCACAAAAATGATTCGTTTTTTCCTAATAAATGTCATATATGTGTGTTCAAAAAAAATAAATGTCATATATGTTTTTTTTTTATATGGAGATACCATTCTATATAAGTAACACGCATAATTGAGCGGTCAAACAAATTGAAATTTCAAAAACAAAAATTGCGCACAAACGTAACGGTATTCCAGTTCCAAAACCTACCTGTTTTGATCAGACATAGATCTAATTACGTATTATAATTAATTATTTAGTATTATAACAGGGTTAGGAGTGAGATTCACTTAGATAGTGTACGATTGCTGATGATTCTCTTACAAGAAGTAGAAAAAACATATACGCTTTAGCGCGATCTATTTCCTGGTTGGTTGGCAGTTTAGTTCATTCTGGGTAAAACTTAATTAATTCTAGGTAGATTGAAATTTGAAAAATTTGTCAGTGAAACGTATACAACTAATTTGAAGCAAAACATCAACAATGTGGTTGATATATAGTTGTTGCAACTAAATAAATTTTATCTTGACGAAGTGGTATAGCTCAAGTGGTTAGAGCTACACTACTTATGATCCAAAAGTCATGGGTTCAAGTCATCCTTTGCCCGATAAAAAAAAAAAATTTATTTATCTTATCTAAATATTTAAATTTGTAGAGAGGTAAGTGAATAATTTAATATGAATAAAGTTGTTTTATTCAGGAATCGAACCAAAAATTTGGGCGTGAGTCAAAAGCTCTAATACCATAAAAAATTTAGCTTATCTAAAAATTTAAATTTATAGAAAGATGTAAAATTAATTCATTTAAATTGATTACTTATAATATCAATTTTCATGAGAAGTTCGAAGTAATCTAAATTCATGTTCTTCACATATATATAAAAGATAATTCTACAAAACATTGCGATTTGATATCAAATATTGATTATTTCTTTTAGGTATATATAGGGATGGATCGGTACGGTATACCGAAAATACCGAAAATACCGTATACCGTACCGAAAATTTCGATATTTATAAAAAACATACCGATACCGTACCGTACCGAACTTTCGGTATTAAAAAAATTCATACCGCATACCGTACCGATTTTTCGGTATACCTTACCGTACCGTCCATACCGATTATACCGTCCATACCGAATCATACCGACTATACCGACCACACCGAATCATACCGATTTACCGTTCATACCGAACAATTAATTAAAAAAAATTATTATTGTACATTTCTTTATTATATTATTTAAATTATAAACAAATTAATTAAATAATTATTTTAAAAAATATTTACGGTATACGGTATATACCGAAATACCGAAATACCGAAAATTTTAAAATCCTATACCGATACCGTACCGAAAATTTCGGTACGGTAACCATACCGTACCGAAATTTTCGGTATACCACAAATTCGGTATTTTTCGGTATTTTTCGGCACGGTAACGTCGGTATATCGGCATTTTCGGTATTTCCTCCATCCCTAGGTATATACGCATTTCTTACTTTTAGTAGTTGCAATGGAGCTAATTCAATAGCCTCTACAATGAAATTATCATATTATTGCATGATCGAGTGTGGATTTATTTGAGTCAGTTGATATTAATTGTTTTTATTATATAATATTACTATAAAATTAATATATTTTAATAAAATAATTATTGATGTTAGAAAATTTACACAAAATACAAATAAGTTTCACGATAAAATTGATTTATGATATACATATATATATATATATATATAAAAGGTATTTTTAATATGTATTTTTGTAATAATCGAGTGACACTTTAACAATAAACAACCGACAAATATCTCATTAATTTTATCTACATACATCGTTGCACAAGATTTGAGTTCATAACTAGAGGATTCTTTTGTTGTTGTCCACCATAAGTATAAATTTAAAAAATTAAAACCATTTGCACAAATTAATTAAATCGGACAGTGGCTGAATCTCAACCTCCTCTCCAACACAGTAATCCACGCATCAACTCTTCGTGTGAGTTGGTTTCTCACGAGCACTATTTCGATAGAAGAAAGAATTTCTAAAACTTGTTTATCATATAAAATTAAATTTATATTAATATTATCATACTTTCTTCATTTTATAAAAGATTTTATAGGGGAAATCCACACATTTAAAAAAAAAAAGATAATAATTGGAGTTTTGAGGGGTAATTTTGTAAATTTTTATGTATAAAAAAAATAATGGATTTGTGTGTATGTGTGAGTCAAAAAGTAATGACATTTTGTATAAATTAGTGGAAATTAGGATATAGTATATAAAGGATTTTCCATTTTAAGAGTACGAAACTTATAGTGGAACGGACGAATAAGGAAGTGTGAAAGATTTTATGGGACAAAGTGAGTATCATACATAATTTACGCACAAATATATTAAATTGTGTGTGATATTAATTTATAAATGTAATGATATTACTGAATAAAAGGTTATAAATATATATTTAATAAATAAAGTAAAATCTAATGTGAACAAGTTTCACAAGGAAACTTGATCCACTTTACTAAAAGGTATCAGTCGTAATAACTGAAGGATATGACCTATATTACTAAATGATATTAGTTGTGATAACTAAAGAGTGACTCGTGATAATTAAATGGTATAACCTATATTATTAAAGGGTATCAATCATGATAAATGATTGGTATGACTTATATTACATAAAAAAAAAATGGTATCAGTCGTAATAACTGAATGATATAATCTATACTAAAGGATATCAGTTATGACAACTGATTGATATGACTTATATTACAAAAGGAATTCAATCGTGATAATTAAATGATGTGACATATATTAATAAAGAGTATTAGTAAAAATATCTAAAGAATATTAGTCAATAAATTTAAATTTATTTTTGTAATATATTATCAAATTTCACCCTGAAACCTTATTGGGAAAATTACAAATAGGTGTAAAAAATTAGCAAAATTACAAACAGGTGTAAATGTGCAAATTTTTGTGCTTCTGTGCAAAAAAAATTTGTGCTTCTGTGCAAATTTTTTACACTTAGTTGTAATAAGACTTACCTGTTTCTACTTTATTGTAAATGACCCAAACTTATTCAAGGGTAACACTCATAAATGAAAGTTTTGAGACTAACTCTTGGTCAAATTCAGTATAAATTACCCAATACTAGCTCACATTCTAGCTTACTCAAATTGTAAAAATTCTTATTCATTCAAAGTAAATATAAATTGATATATACACAATGTTTTGCGACTTAATAAATAACAAATAATTCAAATAAGTATGTTTAAATTATCTAAATTTTCAAAATATATGAGCTGTCGAAGCAGCCAATAAGTACCATTTATTTTGAAACAAGAAAAATTTCCCTCCAGTTTTATGAATACGTCGGTAGAAATTTTGGTTCAAGATTTAAATGGCCGAACTTGGTGTTATTTCCATATTATTATAGATGGCAATTTGGTTGTCTATTTAATGTGTTCTTAAAAGTCTGTCCACCAATGAATATTCAAAATCTCAAGGACCGCGTCTGCATTTGTTAAACTATATTTGAAAATTAAAATTTTGAAATTTTGCAATATTTTATGATTTTCAACTACTCCAGTAATAAATACACTTCTCCATTGCGCTCTAAATAAAATTGTTTCTCAGAATTTAGTGTTTAACTACTCGTTTGTGCTCTTAATATATTTCTCGTTTTAACTTAATGATATTATCCAAATCCCAGTTGCACCATGCACATTAGTTATGTGGTATTACTTATTTTACTAAATAATAGTATTACTTATTTTACTAAATGATACTATTATTTAATTATGCACGGTGCAACTAAAGGTGACAATTTTGGACACGATACGATAACACGACACGAAAATTATAGGTCAGTGTTTGGGCTTATCGTGTTCGTGTCCTTATCGTGTCGACCTAATAAGGACACGAAAGTTTCGTGTCATGTTCGTATTTACGTCATGTCAACCCGTTAAACACGATAAAATTAACAGATTACACATTAACCTATCAGCAATATGTTAATCTGATATACATCACTAATACGTATCTGATATTAACATGTTAATAACACGCATACGATTACAACAATACAATATGATATAAATTTTAAAATTTTTAATTAAACATTTTAAAATATAAAATTTTAAATATTATTGTGTCTAAAATTTTAAATTTTAGATTATATTTTCAGTTTTAATATAATCGTGTCGTGTTGACACGAAAATTTTCGTGTTTGTCTCGTTATGACACGTATCCTTATCGTATCATGTTTGTGTTTCACCTAAATCGTATCGTATTGTTATCGTGTTGACACGATAAATGACACGGTTACACGATTTACCGCCCCTAAGTACAACAGATTCATACAAGTATTATTCTTCAATTTATTCGACTTTAATACAATTTTATAAAATCCTTATTTTTATTACACTTAAATATTACACCTAAATATAATACTAATAAAGAAAACCCTTCCTAGAAAGCTTTATCAGCAGGAGGCCCGGAGAGAAACACTGTTTGATCAATCCCTCATTAAAAATACTGGTTTTTTATTTTATTTTATTTTTTACAGAAGGATTGGGGGAATTAAAAATACTGGCTTCGTTACATAATTTGATAGGCTTTTGCCCAACACCCACCCTGCCCTTCCTCCTCTGAAGTTCAAAAATAAATTAACTATTTGCTATTGATTATTGAACTTTAAAAATTGATATTCAGACAGATGAGAGTAGAATAAAAATGAACACATTTTTATGCTTGATAGAATCATAGTTCAACTCGACATATAATTGCAATTTTTAAAAATTGAAATTAAAATAGTCTAATATATTTAATTCATTGAAATTCAATTTCAAGCCTATCTTACCTCAATGGTGCCCCTTTTTGTATGTACATGTAAGCATATATCGTCAGCCCCCGTAAATTTTGTCTCTAAGCTGTTCCATAACGTAGCACTGGAGAGAGAGAGAGAGATGGGCTCAACCAATCCAAAATAAATCCAATCCAAAGAATATGAAATTCATTGGGCCTCTCAAATCTGAGCACACTCCACAAAAACCCACATTTGAAATTTGAATGCCCTTTTAAGTCCCCATGCTCGCTTCACTTGGCGCCCGCATCTCTCTCGCCTTCTCTTTGACCACCTCGGCGTCTCCAATTTCCAAAAAACCTCATTTGACCACCATTCTTTCTCCCCACGCCCTTTATAGCACCCCTTTCTCTCACAGTCATTTCATCAAACATTTTCCGTTGATTCTGTTTTCTTTCCAATCATGAGTAAGGCTATACAGAATAGCTCCAATAACGACCCCATATCTCTCAAGGTCAGTTTTCACGACCTTAGTATCAACACTAGTCCGAGCATTGATTTTTGTAGCAGCACTGTTACAGGGTCTGATAATACTAGTGAGATTAGCGATGGAGGTTTTGTTGATAAGCAAGTTGACATCAAGAATGATGGTGAGGAGAGTGACAAGAGTAGTTTGAGTTCTGTCAGTTGTTGCAATGGTGGAGATGTAAATGAGGCTAGCTTTAGGACTGTTTGTCCTTCGAAGCCGCATAAGGGGAATGATAGGAGGTGGGATGCTATACAATGTGTGCAGGGTAGGGATGGGGAGTTGGGTTTAGGGCATTTTAGGCTTCTGAAAAAATTGGGATTTGGGGATATTGGGAGTGTTTATCTTGCTGAGTTGAGGGGCATGGGGTGTCTTTTTGCTATGAAGGTGATGGATAAAGGGATGTTAGTGAGTAGGAAGAAAGTGGTGAGAGCTCAAACAGAGAGAGATATCTTGAGTTTGTTGGATCACCCCTTTCTTCCCACTCTGTATTCGCATTTTGAAACGGACAAGTTTTCGTGTTTGTTAATGGAGTTTTGCAGCGGCGGAGACCTCCATTTGCTCAGGCAGCGGCAACCGGCCAAGCATTTCTCCGAGCAAGCAGCAAGGTTGCCGTTTGCTTTTCCTCTACTTTTACTTTATTTCATACACCTAGGATATTTTGTTGTGTTTTCCTTGATTGATCTAACGCTAATCTGTTATCCTATGTTAATGGGTATCCTATATCTAATTTGTCAAAAGTGTTGCTATCATTATTAGTAGAATTACATTATAAATTCCTAGTTGTTGATTCAAAGCTTGTAAATTTGCATTTCTTTTGTTTCATAGGTTCTACGCTTCACAAGTGCTTCTTGCGCTCGAGTATCTCCATATGATGGGAGTAGTATACAGGGACTTGAAACCTGAAAATGTTTTAGTGAGGGAGGATGGCCACATTATGTTATCAGATTTTGATTTATCATTGAGATGCTTTTCAAATCCCACCCTTCTTACATCCAATAATGGCCCTGCTTGTACAATTTCTTCATATTGCATCCAACCATCATGTATTGATCCAGCATGTAAATTACCTGTTTGTGTCGAGCCTCCTTGTTTCCGCCCCTCTTGCTTTAAACCCCGTCTCTTCGCCTCAAAACCCCCAAAACTTAGAGCCGAAAGAACAACCTTCACGAGCTTAGATTCTCTACCTATGCTCGTTGCAGAGCCTACTACAGCTCGTTCCATGTCTTTTGTTGGGACCCACGAGTATTTAGCCCCTGAAATTATCAGAGGAGACGGCCATGGGAGTGCCGTTGATTGGTGGACATTCGGTGTTTTCTTGTACGAGTTGCTTCATGGGAAGACGCCCTTTAAAGGTAGTGGCAACAGAGAGACATTGTTTAATGTTGTAGGACAACCATTGAAGTTCCCTGAGGGCTCCACAATAAGCTTTGCTGCAAAAGATTTGGTTAGAGGTTTGCTTGCAAAGGACCCTCAGAAAAGATTAGGATTTAAAAGAGGTGCCACAGAGATAAAACAGCATCCTTTCTTTGAAAGCATAAACTGGGCTCTAATTCGGAGCACAACACCGCCTCAGATTCCTAAACCTGTCGATCTCACCACGTTAAATCGAACATTGAAGTCATCTTTGGCTCCAAATCAAAAGGGTGCCACAGATTCTGAAAGGTCATCTGGTCCTTACTTAGATTTTGAATTTTTTTAATGTTGTATTGGTTTGTATCTTTCAGCCATTTGGTATCTGATTTCAGGTTATATTTTCATAATCTTATTTTCCTCTCTCTCTGCACATAATTTGCAAAGAAATTTACATATGATAAGGCCTGCAATTAGTTTGCAGATTGTAAGTGTTTGCTTGGGTGATCAGAGGAAAAGAAGCATGCCATTGTAGTCATAATGAGTTTCAAGGAATAACAGTGCCTAGAGCCTAGAGGTGGCTCTCAAGTTCTTCTGAGAAAGGGAAATTTTGTCTGCCTTGATGATTCTTGATCACTTTTTCTTTCCCTTTGCTTTCTTCTTGGTGGGGGGTGGGGGGTCGTTTCCTTTTTTTTTTTTTTATTTATACAACATCTTGTGAATTGTATCAACTACAAAATTTATACACGAACTAACTCATATATTGGTTAAATTTCATAGGTAGATAATTTCATCAAATATAACATTTGCAAGATCTTTTTATATATATTGGTTAAATTTGATCACTTTTTCCAGCAATTCCAGAGTTTGTCAAAAACCCTGATGAAATCTGGAATCTTTGTTGCTTTATCTGTGGATTCCTAAAAAAAGACAAAGTGATTGAGACAAATGATGAAACCGTTTAAACACAGAGCTGGATAAGTGTCATATGTCGATGTCAACTGGAATTGTTCTCTCTCTCTTTCTGCTTTATCTGAGCCCTCACCTGAGAGATTCCAGAGATGTTTTTATTCTTCTTTTTCCTGCACAGGCTTTTATCTTTAGGAGTCGCTTTTCTTTTCTGTACATAAATGTGCTTTTCCAGGATGAATGGAGCCATCTCCTTTCTACTTCACACATGCCACAACAACTGAACTACTCCTTTACCTTTCTGTTTTTTGCTTACAAACCATGAGACAATACACCTATTTATGTTGACATCTTGGAATGCTCTCCAATTCTGTCTTTCATAAACATCGTTAATATAATCCCGGTCTGTTGTTAAATTATTAATCTTTTAGTATTTTAAATTATAGATTATTAATTTAGTAAGATCAAATTTGGTATTTGGTTAAGGACAAAGCATAACGTGAATCGGTTTATTGTGAAATTTGTTTGTATTTTGTGTATATTTTTTAACAGTATTAATTGTTTAATTTAAAGATATTAATTTGATATTAATATTGTATAATGAAAACAACTACTCACTCCAATCCTGTATAAATGACGTTTTAGAAAAATGCACTAATATTAAGAAATATGTTAATTTCTCAACATGCCCCTAATTGAATAAGTTGACCATCATGGTACTTGAGCCTGTCATGCAATCCCCATTTTGCTTCCATACGCATAACTCTCAATTAATTATATTGGATTAATAAAGTAAAGGGTATATTAGGGATAGATTCAAAGTAATGCTCAAAACGTCACTTAATATGCAAATTCTTAAAAGTTCCAAACGTCACTGATAAAGGATCTGAGGGAGTAATACCATTTTATATTGTACGTGAAACTGCTTTACAAGAAAACAACTCTTTTTTAAATCATATTTATATGAAAATTTTGTATTGACGTTTATTTGTCTTCTTACCTCTTACATTTTAGTAAATAATAAATTTCACATAATGTTATGTACTGTAGAAGAGTATAAAAATATAGATAATTTTTTATAGGCCGTTTGAATCGTTAGTTGGTGAAAAAAGGACAAGAGTATTGTTATATTATCAGAGACACCTCCCAATTTTGATCTAAAAGAAAATTTCAAATGTTTAGACATAAAAATATGGCCTTCATTCCTATTCATTTAAATATTGTTTTATATTTTTGACGGATTCATTACACATTATTTAGATATTGTAACATATTATAAATACATGTTTTATGTTGAAGTCCAAAATATATTGTGGGAATATATATCATTCTGCACAGAAATTACAACAACCTATATAATGCATCGTTGAAGATTGTTACTTTCCCTGACGATCAGGAGATGTAATATTGTGATTAGCTATTATTAAAGGCATAATAAAGAATCTAGTGTATTGTGTATGCCGTGAGTCCGTGACTCCATCAAATTAATCATCACACCCTCAATTTTTTAATATTTCTATTGTAGGCAGTAGGCTTGTAGCTTACTTAGCAGTACTCCTTTCGTCCTGATTATAATGATTAATTTTTTATTTATGAATGTCTCAATTATATAAATTTATTTTTATATAAAATAATAATTTTTTATTTATTTATTAATTTAACTTTATGTATTAATTACATTGAAAATTATAATACTTATTAAATAAGATTATAATAGAAATTTTACTTGTATTTTTTTAATAATTTTTTTTTTATTTTTATGAAAAGTCAAACAAATTTATATAACATAATTGAGACTGATGGAGTAATAAGTTAGATTATTTCGAGGATAATTCCTAGTTGTAATCCTATGCTAATGGCTAAATGCTCAAATCAGCATCATAAGCATAAAACAAACATTGAATGCTCGATATTTCCGATGAGAAAACTGAATCTGGATTCCTCCGCATGCCCCTTTGATGTCACCAATGAAATTGTCCATACTATCACGAGTTGTGTATATAAATTGAACTAAAAAATTCAACCATCAAAAGTTGAAGTAGCTGAAAAGTACTCGTAAAAAAATTATAGATCAAAATGGTTGATTTCAACTCAAATTCTTGTTTCGAATTTCCAAATATAACCCAATGTGAGTCCAAGGATCGAGAAAAACAAACTGTGGTAGCTGATATGGATGGCACTTTGCTGATCGGACGAAGCTCGTTTCCCTATTTTGCCCTTGTGGCCTTTGAAGTTGGTGGGATTTTGAGGCTTTTAATCTTGGTTTTAGCATCTCCTTTGGCAGGATTTCTGTACTATTTCGTCTCTGAATCAGCCGGCATCCGTGTATTGATATTTGCCACATTTTTTGGTATGAAGGTGTCTGATATTGAGTCCGTTGCACGGGCCGTCTTGCCTAAATTCTACTCCTCCGACTTGCATCCGGAGGCGTGGCGTGTTTTCTCCTCGTGTGGGAGAAAATGCGTGCTGACGGCCAATCCCCGGATTATGGTGGAGGCTTTCTTGAAAGATTATTTGGGTGCTGATTTGGTTATAGGGACTGAGATTTCATCATTCAATGGTAGAGCAACAGGGCTTGTTACTACCCCTGGGATTCTTGTCGGAGAGAATAAGGCTTCAGCGATTCACAAAGTGTTTGCCACAACACCTGATATTGGACTTGGTGATAGAAAAACTGATTTCCCTTTCATGAAACTCTGCAAGGTTTGTTATCATCAATCATTATTATTAACCTTTGGTCAAACTCTTGTGCACCAAGTTTTCTGTACAATTCCACTGTAATTTTCAGATAAACTTATTGAGTTTGTTGAGATCATACTTTCAGGAAGGCTACATGGTTCATAAAGACCCAGAAGTCGAACCGGTTCGGGCCGATAAGTTACTAAAACCAATCGTGTTTCACGATGGACGTCTTGTTCAAAAACCCGGTCCAATGATGGCGCTACTCATCATACTATGGATCCCCATAGGCTTTGTCCTTGCGTGTCTACGGATAGCGGCTGGTGCCCTCCTCCCAATGCCGATAGTGTACTACGCTTTTAAAGCACTTGGAGTTAGAGTAAGCATCAAAGGCACCCCACCTCCACCAGCACAAAAATCATTAGGCCAATCAGGCGTTCTCTTCATTTGCTCCCATAGAACTCTCCTTGACCCGATCTTTCTCTCCACGGCCCTCGGCCGTCCCATCCCGGCCGTCGTGTACTCCGTCTCACGCTTATCGGAGATTATATCTCCGATAAAAACGGTTCGTTTGAACCGGGACAGAGTCAAGGATGCCAACATGATCAAGAAACTACTGGAAGAGGGTGATCTAGTTATATGCCCCGAGGGGACAACGTGTAGGGAGCCATTTCTGCTTCGATTTTCGGCACTTTTCGCAGAACTAACGGACGAGATCGTCCCGGTTGCGATGTGTAATAGGATGAGTATGTTTCACGGTACGACGGCGCGCGGATGGAAAGGGATGGACCCGTTTTACTTCTTCATGAACCCCAGCCCGGCTTATGAGGTGACGTTTTTGAATAAGTTGCCTTATGATTTAACATCTGGAGGTGGAAAATCCAGCCATGAGGTAGCAAATTATATACAGAGGTTGATTGCTGCAACTTTGTCTTATGAGTGCACTAGCTTTACTAGGAAGGATAAGTATAGAGCTCTCGCTGGAAATGATGGTATTGTTGCGGACAAGCCAAAGGTTGCAGCTGATAAAATTATGGGTTGCTGAGACCAACTTATGTGTTTTGCTCGAATTTTATTTTTATTTCGTGATTTCAAGTTATATATAAATGTATGTATTCATGATGGAAACTGAGATTGCGCAATCGCAAACATATGATACATAATTTTATATTACAATCTTTAATTGTTCGAACACAAATAAATATGTGGATTGCCATGTGCTGGTAGTTTGGTTAAATGAAGCATTGAAAATCGGTATTATAGAATGACTTGTGTTTTGACTTTTTAATAAAATTTCGTCTGATTTCATATAATTTTGGAGCATGATAAATCAATATTTCGAGTATTTTCAACACTTAATTATAGAGTCCTCTCGAAGAACAAAAATAAAAACTCTGAATTAGTGGTAATTAAATGAACACGTACGTGGGTATTAGTTTTCGCATAAAAAAAATTATTTTAATTATAAAAGGAATAGATTAAATACTTTAAACATTTATGTAATTAAATTATTTTAATGTAAATTTAATTTTAAATTTAATTTATTGCAAGTTGATTCCATCTATATATATATATATATATATATATATATATATATATATAAAAGTTTCAATTATTATTTGATTAGTCACAATAAAAGACTATCAAATATTAATCTTAAAAAAATTTACTGTAGATTGTGCACAAAACGCAAGATGAGAAGTCGAAAATGACGAAAAAAAGTTGCATACGATGGGAAAGAGAGTGAAAAATAAATTAATTACCTATATTTAATCTAAAAATATATTGGAATCCCAAAATTAATTTATTTTTAAATTATATAGATTGCATTAAAAATTGAAATAAATAAAAAATTATTATAAATAACAATATAACATATATTTTAGAATTGTGTTATTTTGAAACAGTGGATGAAGGAGAGGAAAGGGTTGATTCCTAAGATAGTATAATATAAAATAAGATAAAATATCATGTATCGAATTATCATTTATTCCGTTAAAAAAATTGCTAAAAGTGTTTAAACAATATTTCAAAGTCAGAATTTAATGCATTTATTAACATTAATGGAATGTATTAATCGGTCACACATCCAATCAATTGTTTCAACTTTCAACTAGACTAATTTAAATTGCTTAAAAAAAAGCTAGACTAATATATATCCGTAATCAATGCCCCTTATTCCGAACTCACACCAAATGTAAATTAAATTAGAATAATTTATAAATAAAAATAAAATCTTATTTTACAACCAATTCTAAAAATCAAAATCGACTTCTTTCTCTGAAATAAAAAGATTTAGCTTATATAAAATCTATTATTCATTAACAATAATTACGCTCTATGAGATAATTGTACAGAATGATTTTATCCTACAGTAAATGTTTACAGTAAAAAATATATTCAGTGATACATATTTCTTAAATCGGTATATTTCCAATTCATGCGTAACCATTTCAATTGAATATGATATCTCGTAGAAATTAAAAGAAAATGTTGCAGCAGTAACCTCCTCAGTCAATGAAGAAATTTGGAGACAGAGGGCTGTGTGAATTTCACATAATCCTGTGGGCGTCTAGCGACACCGTTTAATAATAAATTCTTCCAATTTCCAGTTAATTATTAACCCATAAAAGCAACTGCAGAATTGCGCAGACGCAGTCCTGTCTATTTTGTTGAATTTCAAGAAACCCCACCCTTGTTTTTGCTTCGTGCCCCCAAATACTGAGAAATTTTAGCGGAAGAAGATTCAATTTTCCCCTTTGATGGACCCTATACTAATTCTTTTATTTTCTCTTTGTTTTTTTGTTCAATCCTTGTATGGGTATGATTTGTAAATCTTCACATTTATCTTAATTTTCATTATTATACAATGTAGATCACGCTGATTCGTCCCCCTGTTCATTTTTCTTTTTAATTTACACCAGAAGAGAACCAGTGATCAAATTGACAAGTGGAGTTTCTTCGTCTCCGTTGGATCCATCCCGAGTCACCCAAATCTCTTGGAAACCCAGGTTTTTTATTTTATTGTATATGAATTTCTGGATACATTTATGTGTGGAATTGTATGTTTATGCGTGTGTTCATAATTATTGATATGGTATTTGGTGGTAATTTGTATTCTCAGGGCGTTTTTGTACAGAGGCTTTTTGACACATAAGGAGTGCGATCATCTCATTAATCTGGTTAGCCCCCTTTCCTAGGAATTTTTTTTACTTTTATGCACCGTGCATTATTTTAACCATATGTCCCGTTTAACAAAAGACTATGCATCAGTTAGAGTGTTTGTATATCATAACTTTGTATTGTAGGAAAGGTTGATAATTACAAGTTTCTATTTCCGTTATTCCACTGTGAATATATTATAATAGATTGATCTCTCTGATTTATCTTTGTGCTATTGGTCGAGGAACAAAACTCGAAATGTTGTCTCTTTTCAATGTGGTTCTAAATATGTGGAATTTTTCTGAGTAGGCTAAAGATAAGCTGGAGAAATCTATGGTGGCAGACAATGATTCTGGCAAGAGTATAGAGAGTGAAGTCCGAACGAGTTCTGGCATGTTTCTTTCTAAGGCTCAGGTTAGTGACATCTCAAACAGATTTCTCTTGATTCCAAAAAATATCAGTAATGAATTTAACTTGAATGTCATAGCATCAATTGCATGTATTATTATCTTATACGTAGTACCTTATTATGGATTTGTCATATCTAAGTGTGTTTTCCCTTTGTACAATGATGTTTATCTGCTGGGCTTTATATGAGAATTAAGCTTGCATCATCATATGTTGTTCTATATTGTGATAAATGATGTTGAGGTGTACAATGGCAGTTTTAGAGACTTACTGCATGACAATCTTTGTCTTTATTTTTACTCTGAAACTTTGTAGAGTCACTTTAGTTGCACTTGATTGGGATATGACCTTGTGTTTAAGACTATGTTACTTTCCATGGATTTTGTAAAATCTTATAACTGAATAGTTATTTGATCCCTTAGCTATACATCAAGTACACTTAAATATCATATGGTTTCTTCTCTAAATGATCTTTCTTCTAATCAATGATTAGATGTCCAGAGGATCACACATGTAATTTCTTTATGATTGAGTTGTATGAAGTGAATTCAACCTGTTGGACTATTGGTTTTTAATTTAGTATCTGATGATAAATCAGTTAGTGTTTGTTATATCCACAATGTCCACTGTGGTGTTCAAGTGTAAAACTGAACTTTGATTGAAGCTGAATATAGTATTAATTTCCCCTGATTATAAATATGGATGCTTTTTTTAATATAGATATATTTTTTGTCATGCAGGATGAAATAGTTGCTGGTGTTGAGGCAAAAATTGCAGCATGGACATTCCTCCCAATTGGTATTGTGCAACATGGTTTTTTATATATGTAATTTAACTTCGTCATCATTTAAGACTCTTTTTTGTTAATATAAATTCTGTTGTGTTGTGTAGAGAATGGGGAATCTATGCAAATTTTGCATTACGAGCACGGTCAAAAGTACGAGCCACATTATGATTATTTTCATGACAAGGCTAATCTAGAATTGGGTGGTCATCGAGTAGCAACTGTGCTTATGTATTTATCAGACGTTGCAAAGGGTGGAGAAACAGTTTTCCCTAATTCGGAGGTGACTTACACCTTTTTAACTTGCTTCTCTGTTTTTTTATCTTCCTACGGGGACTTAATATTTTTCATATTTTTAATGTAGATGAAAGATAAACAACCAAAGGGCGATGACTGGTCTGATTGTGCTAAAGATGGTTATGCAGGTATACATGTTTGCCTTATTGCTAGATTCTTTCAATGATAAGATTGTATGCTTATGGAAGAATAGTCATGCTACCCGAGAAGATAAAAATGAAAGGGTGCAGCTATTCACACCCTCAATTCCCTTTAAACACACCCCAACTTAGTCATACAAAGTAAAAAATACTTTCTAGTGACTTAATATCCTAAAAATACCCTTATGCGTTTTAAAGATTATATATTTTAATTTAAACATGTTTTCTTTTAATTTTTAATCTTTAAAATGATGTCAAAGCCTAGATTTATTTACTCCATTTTTGAGATAAAAAATTTGAAGAAAAAGGGTTTAAAATGAAAGATGTATCACCATAAAGCATAAGTTCATATGTTAGGATATAAAAATTATTTGAGGGGTACTTTTTAGTATATTTGACCAACTTGGAGCAAGTGTGTTTAAACGAAGTCGCGGTGTGAATAGCCCCAACCAAAACAAAAACTAGAACCCTTCAGTTTTTCACTATATGATGTGGTATAATTGTCTCATTTGGTTTTTTGCTCTTTTTTTCGACAGTGAAACCTTATAAGGGTGATGCTCTGTTATTCTTCAGTCTTCATCCCGACGCTAGTACTGACCCATCAAGCTTGCACGGGAGCTGTCCAGTTATTGAAGGCGAGAAATGGTCTGCAACCAAATGGATTCACGTGAAGTCGTTTGATTTGAAACCGTCCAGATCGGCCAGCAGCGAATGTGTTGACGAGAATCCAAATTGCACTGCGTGGGCCCTTAAAGGTGAATGCGAGAAGAATCCTCTCTACATGGTTGGTTCTGAGGATGCCGCAGGTTATTGTAGGAAGAGCTGCAATGTGTGCTCGTCTTAGTTCAATCTTTTGGCGCTATTTTCAAGTGAAAAATTGCATCTTATAAGTTGTAAAAATGTGAAGAAGATATAGTGTACTGTATATCTAACTTTGTAGTTTTATTCAGTCACGTTTGGGAACAAAATTTATGGCTGAAATAATTTTTAGATCAACTGAATTTTGTTTCTTGATATGATTTAAATCAATATTTTTCCGTCTTCACACATCGTATAATTGTAATATTGAACAGTTCAGTGAACTCTTGGTGTGTTTGAGAGAGAGAGAGAGAGAGAGAGAGAGAGAGAGAGAGGAGGGGGGAAGTGCATGTGTTAGTTTTTCCATATCATGTCAAACAGCTTTCTTTTTTGTGTAAAATAATCACCCCTTTCTTTTTCTTACTCTTTGAAAAACTCATGCAATTGTTGTTAATGGAGCCAAAGTTACATGCATTTCTTGCCCCTTCACTTGTTAAATGTGTTCCTTTTAAATTTATGCCAAGAGAGGCTGTAAAATAACATCATCATTACATCAATCGATCTCTTCCATTTAATTACAGCAAAAACACACAACTTTGTCGTAAAATGGGGAGGCCACCTTGCTGCGATAAAGCTAACGTTAAGCGAGGCCCTTGGACACCCGAAGAAGATGCCAAAATCCTTGCCTATGTAGCAAGCCATGGAATCGGAAACTGGACCTTAGTCCCTCAGAAAGCAGGTACTCTCTCTCTCTCTCTCTCTTTCTTGTACAACCATATGAAATCTTTCTTATAATGTTGCTAAATTTGCTTTTATGACGTTTGCACATATAGGGCTTAACAGATGTGGGAAGAGCTGTAGATTAAGATGGACCAATTATCTCCGCCCTGATCTCAAACACGACAATTTTACACCTGAAGAGGAAGAATGCATTCTTGAAATGCACAAAACAATTGGTAGCAGGTTAACTAATATATAAACATCATGTGAAGAGCTACTAATAATTGTTATCAACCAATTTTATTTAAGGGAAATCATGTTATATAAAATATTAAACGCTGCAGGTGGTCACTGATAGCAAGACAGCTACCAGGAAGAACAGACAATGACGTGAAGAACTACTGGAACACAAAACTGAAGAAAAAACTTTCTAAATTGGGAATTGATCCCATAACTCACAAGCCTTTCTCTCAGCTTTTTACCGAATATGGAAAGATCAGCGGCTCCCAAATCCCCAGGAACCGAAACCCTTTCCTTCAGAACATAACAGGAAATGATCAGACCATCTCCAACCCACAAAAACCCGACATCAGAAACAATATTTCCTCAGGATTCCAAATCATGAATCAAGAAAATGATCATGTCCTCCAGCCACATTTTAGTTTTGATGCATTTTCATCTTCTTCAAGTGTGGTCAGGCGTTTTGGGTGTGGATCATCTGGCTTGTGTGAGCCCTCGCAGGCTCAAATGCTGCCTTCGACTAACGAATATATTTTTGGCTCCACTGATGATCAGCCGATCCCTTTGCAAGCTGGATCAGTTGTACAGGGAAATTACGGTGATGAATACACGGAAACGACTAGAAGCAAGTCCAGTGAGATTCTTGAGAAATATTGTTCCACAAGTGCTGCTGCGGATACGTTTGTGGAAGATATTTTGGCACATGATGCTGAAATGCGGCTTCAGTTTCCTGATATTTTTGGGGAAAACTATGCAGATTGCTGATCATTTCTCATACTGGAATAATTCATTTAATTTAGTTAAAGATCGATGCATGTTTACTAATGAAATATATGTGATTTTACAAACAACTAAAAAAATGAATGAATATTGAAAACAAATACAAAGTTTCTTCTATGTGTAATTGCCTCTCTAAAAATTTTAATTTATGGATCAAAATTAATGAACAGGATCCTGTTTCCAGGAAATGTAGAGTTATAAATGTTGTAGGAAAAGAATCATTTTTAGTTTGATGATTGGGACAACTCAACAGTTGGAACAAAATATTTTCTTATGTCCACCGTAGGTTTATATGTATATATTCTATAAGATTGATTGTCATACGTCAAAGAAAAAGCTTCCAATTATTTACAAACCAGCAGCGGATGAACCTCCTGGGTTTCTCAATTGAGTTTGATTTCGATTTAGCATCTTAAGGCCTAAAGTATATATATAACATAGGAAAATAATTACGAAAAAAAAAAAGAAAGAGAGTTTAACGACTTTAGTAATTGTCAGGTTACGATAATAAGCGATTATAAGATGACTTTTGAACATGAGTTTTTAATTCTTGTAGAAAAAGTAAAATAAGAGATTTATAGTAATATTTTATTTTTAAAATAAAATTTTATTTAATCTAATTTCAGATTGTATCATTTTAAAAGCTCCGTAATCTTTTATATCATTTCCTAAGTCGTAACTCGTACCCATGAGAGAAATTCTCTAAAGAAAAAGGAAAAAGAGAAAAAAAAGGACAAAAGCTGAACCACGTCAAAAAACCGTTAAATTAGTTGCAACAGGGAAGAAGAAAGAGAAGAGAAAAAAAAATCAAGAAGAGCAATAACATCGAGGCATGACGCCATTAAAGAGATCTTCATACTCATTCCGGAGACAAGGATCTTCGGGTAGAATATGGGACAACGTTGTTGAGATTCCTGAAACGGTGCCGTCTTCTGTATCATCCAGCGTTGACGTCTCCACGGAACTCAATTACCATCCAATCTCTTCCGCTTCCACCGCCTCTCCGCCGGAATCCATCGTGGTGGTGCCGCCGCGCCGCCCGTCCAGGTCCAAATCTAAGGCTCGCAGGTCCAATTTCTCCCTTTTCTGTTGCTGCAGAAGATCTCCCACCTCTTAGATCTTTTCCTTTTTTCTCGATTTTCTATTGCATTATTTTGATTTTCTTTCCAGACATTTTGCCAACAACACATGCAGGTAGTCTTTTTTTTATTATACCTGTGTTGTAAATATTCCAACCCCCCCCCCCCCCCCCAAACATATATCTCTCTCATGTTTGGCAATTTGTTGTAGGTATTTAGCCTGACATACTTTTTGTTGATGTCGAAATTAGTTCTGTTAGCATGGACTGTAATATTCCGTTTACACTTATAGGTTCCAGTAGGCTTCCTGCATGATGTCTGCAGATATATATACATATATAGTTTTTCTTCGAATGTTTTTGTAAATATATTGGAATGATATCGATTGTAAATATCAAGATGTTTTTGTTTTATCTGTTTTTGCCATATGAATTGAATCTAATTAAAATGTACATATACCTAATGAAATAAAAATAAAAAAGAATACGACATATGCAGTAAGACCAAGATAAGTCGCTCATTTCTTATTCATGGGAGGTTATGGAAGACAATGTCGTCAAGCATAACCTGGAAATATGAAAAACAACCCAACCTAAACTAAGGGGGTTTGCAAATCTTGATAATAAGAATAATTAATTGTTGAAAAAAAATGTGTTACTCCATTGATGTCGTTACAATTTTAGTACATCTGTACACTCACTCAGATATCAGCTCCCGTACAGTTGAACAGAAAGGTGATATCTTGGAACTCAGACATCGACGAAGCAAGAAAAACTCGTCCCAGAACTGTTGGTTCAAATCCTTTAAGGCTTCAAGCTGACATTTGAGTTTTCTTGACTCAGATGCTGAGTTGGCAATAGTTAGTATAGTCGATTTCCTTCAACCGTAAACAGCATAACATGGATTCAGGCAGATCTTCCGCCTTGTTTCCCTGAATCAAGATCAAATGAGAAAAACAGGGAGTTTAGAATAATAAATTGTGGCTGTGTTTAGGACTTGTCTGATATCTACCTGAATTGTGAGACCAAAGTCAAAGACACTGTTCTTGATTCTGTCTTGGAATGTTTCAAAGCCTTTACGAGCAATGTAACTGAATCGGTGGAGATCCAAGTCGATCTCTAAGTAGTTTTCTCCCTAAAAAAAGAAAGAACAGACACATTGTAGCTCAAATTAGACCTTTTTATGTGATTTCCAGTTGTTGTAAGATATTTTAGAATTAGAGAGATATTGAAACTGTTGAGGATCAACAGCAGCCCAAAGGTTGTAGGGAGAGAGAGAGAGTAACAAGTAATTTAGATAAGTGTCTTTTTCCTATGTTTTAAAAGAGGCCCATATGGCATGAAGAGATATGCACACGAAAAACATTCAAATGATTAGACATCCTATTGTTGCTACTATATGCTTAAATTATCTAAGAAGAGCCTTTTAACTTTCCCTTCCTATAGTTTTCTTAGCACCAGGAATTATGTGTACGACGTATAAGTTTATTTGCTGGTCTATGAAAGTGGTAATCCCAAACCAAATCTTGTTAGGAAAAAGACAACATGAACATAAAATTCATTATGCAGATATTTAGAGCAAAAAACTATAAAACTTACCAAGTAAAACTCATGTTGAGGGCGTGAAAGAACTGGCTTCTCATTGTAAGCATGCATAAGTTTCCTCTCTGCTCCACTTAATTGAAGATCCTCAAGGTTCACAACTCGCCCCAAGATCTTTAATCTTTCCCTGAAGGGTGCATTTGTGTCTATGGCAAAACCTTTAATCCTCTCTGTCTCATTAGCTATTATCCTCTGTTCAACAAATAACGAATGCATTCAGTCATTTTGATGACGATATGAGCTTGTGGGTCTCAGATTTGGAGAGGTTTGTTTGCAAGAAAAATAATATTTACTGGTTAGAAGAGCAAATGAGTTAGAGATGCCTCATTACCTTGATATTTTCTCGGAAATGAATCGGAAGAGCTTCAGAATAGTTTTCTGAAATCTTGAAATAGAAAACAAAACTCATCCCTGCCCCGTCGTATTCGTTTTGGAATATAGTTGCAGGATAAATCGGAATCTGACATGCGAATATTAAAAGTCCATCAGTGTTCTGAAATTTCACATTAATATTTTAACTTAGAAAGAACATCAAATTTAGCATCTCCTTGTTTACTTTATTTATAAGATGATTATATTGATTCTTGCTCTATTTAAATACCTCCTTTTACTATTCTCAAGAATCTCCCTTCTTTTCTAAGCTTACCGGGCATTCTCAAGAATCTTTTAGAACACAGATATTTAATCAATATACTTATCTTGAAAGTGGTCTCTATTTTTAGCTTTTCGATGAACTTCCTAACAACATTCTCATCTAAAGAGAAGCAGACAAAAACCACCGATGCATATAGTTAAACTGAGAGAGTAGATGTACCTGAAGGTTTACAACAAGAATAGGAGGGACTTCTCCATGTGAATCAATAGCCGGAAGTTCTACAAATCGAGCCACGTGGTCGATTTTTCTAGGAGATAAGAAAACATCCGCTCCAAATGGAACATATGCAGAATAATTTGGAGCAAATTCTTTCTTTTTATCCCTGCCAAACACATAGGAAACCTTTAGCATTATGTTCAGGTAAGTTACTTTCCAAATGCTATAGTTCAGAAGAAGGAAATAAGCATAATATGCTCTCACCTAGTATAGTTTCTCCCGCGAACTTTAAAGGTATTTGGCTCAATCCTTGACCAAGATTCCGGCATTTTCTTCTCTAATGGGGAACACATAATCTGAGAACCAGCTATTGGTCTTTGTATAATGGGTTTTCCTAGTGCTGAGGTCGAAAGCAAAACAACCAATGATGATCGATCAAAATTCCAGAATACAAGATTTATCATAACTCACTAATTAACTTCATAAACTAAGGGTATATTCTCAGCATGTAAAGGTGCAAAAGAAAACAAAAACACTTACATAAAACTGGATTTTCTTGGCCTTCTTTCCATTTGAAAGAAGTTGTAAATGACATCTTTTTCTTTGTGCTTGGACCTCCTACGCTAGGCAATTTTTTCTTCCCATCTAAAGACTCATCACAAGCAAGACAAGGGAGCAGCGCATTTGATAGAAATCCACAACTATGCAATGATCCCACCTCATTCTTCCTGCCATTTTCTTCCTCAGAGGTTTTCTCCGACAAAGCATTTTGAGGATCATCAGAGCTTAGCTGAGAATCCTGCACCGCTTGGTTTGAAAATCTTGGAGTGACTACATTCGATAGCGATCCAGCTTGTGATACATCTATAGTTATGATATCATAAAATGCGTGTAAGAGATGTGCTCATAATAACATAAGAAAATATGATAGAATTAACTTATATTCTGTGAACAAGTGATAAATGGTAAAATCACTAACCATCTTGAACACTGTAAAACTCATCCTCACCATCGGAATCGATCACTGCATCAGTGTCAAACCAGGCCTCACTACTACCTCCTAGAACCACAGAAATTCAGAAGCTTAAATTTACTATTAATTTAAAAAAAGGAACTGCATTGCTCAACCATATTTCAATAATCATTACTTCAAGAAAAAATCACTAATCAATGACTATAACCTGAATATTACCCTGCATTAACATTCATAAACACTAAATCTCAACAACCCGGCTGCAGAAGAATCATTATAAACGCAAACTTAAATAAGTAAAACAACCCAGATTTCTTAATAAGAATAGCTACAACAACCCCAACAAAATCAAAACCAGAATTTCCACAAACACCCAAAGAAAAATAAATCCCCAAATTATCATCTTAGAGAGAGAGAGAGAGAGAGAGAGAGATCAGGGCAAGCATAGTACCTTGATATGCGGGATTAGTGAAAGAAAGATCCTTCTGATTAGACGGTTCGACCCGGTTCCTATTATTCGCAGAGTGGGCTTTCTTCGTTCTTCTAGTTCTCTGCTTCTTCCTCTTCTTCTGCAAATTCAACTTTCCCTTTATCCCCACGCAGCCTTTCGGCTTGGACCCGCATATTCCCATCCCTCTATTTCAGACAGATCATGAAAATCTGAAGAAATTTCTTATCAAAAGCTGGAAACCGGATTGTTTTGGTGTATATATATACGAATACTTGTAAGTGATTCCAGTTCAGAAATCAAAGAAAGTGGTTACCGAACAAAAAGTGCTATGGCTCAACTTCATTGAATTCAAGTCTCTGCTCAATAAATTAGAATTATTCTACACGCAAAAAAAAAAAACACAAAAACAAAATTAGGGGGGCGAGGGGGGTGGGAGGGTGGGGGGGGGGGGGGGCGCGCGGGGTGAATCGGAGCAATAAAGACTATGATTAGTCAATGAAAAACGTAGGAGTTGTGGACTTGTATAGTTAGCGTACGCACTTTTCTGGTCGGGTGACTGATTCTTGGCACGTAGCAGGATTTGATTTGAGTAGACACATTTATAACTTTTTTCTTTTTTGGATAAACACATTTATAATTCGAGAATTTGTAAATTTTGTGTGAATGGATATTTTGGAATTTAGTTGGGACGTGTGTTATCTTCGAACACTATGCTCGAGTTTTTTGTTTTTACAGTTCAGAACATGCCTTCTGAAGAAAAAAAAAACATGTTTTCTACTCGTAAGGTTTCGACTTTTTATAATGCAACATTTCTTTTTAAAGAATAATTTAACGTTTATATAAGAAAAATAGATATGCTGTTACTGTATAATGTTTTGTTTGTATAGATATCGTAATATAGATATTGAGCTACAATTGTGTTTTAATTTGTAATTGGCTAGTGTGGGTCTCAAATCTCATGTATGAAATGGAAATTTTTGAACAAAAACATAATGGCAAGGTCTGATATGGTTATCTGCATAATTTGATATACGTGTATTTTTTAGGTTTCAATCAAAATTAGTATTATATTGTTATATTATGCTTCACATTTTCAATCAAATCTAATACTGTATTTCAATTCAAATTAGTGTCATATTTTATCATTGTGATTGTCTAAAACATAATTAGAGTTAATTAGCTGTAGATGTAAATATGTTTAGGAATAGGCCAGGGCAATTGTACCTCTAAATAAGTGAGGTTTGTATTTCTTTCAAATTTATTCCTAAAACCATTCAAATATTTAAATAAATGTATTCTTTTAATAAAAATTAAATAGTTATTAAAAGAGTGTAAGAAATTAATTATTCTTTTAACATATGTGTATTCTTTTAAAATAATATGTAATGTGAATAAGGTATATATTTTCACAAAAATTTGTGTGAAACGATCTCATATATGAGAAACAATATTTCATCTTAATATATTATGAGAAATAGTAAATAAAGGATTGATACCTAAATAGTGTTCTTCAAGCTCTCAAGAATAATAATCCGTTATCTGCTTTTATATTACTCATATTTAAAAAAATATTATAAAACCTCATGAAAGTATCACATCTCATACATCAAATATATATATATATATATGATCTCACACTAAATTTTCTAATAGATAAATTCAGTTGTTTGATGTGTAAACCAAACACCCCCACCCCAACCCCGGGACCCAGCCCCTAACAACCAAATTTAAAAAAAGCGTCACAATCAATGGAAGCTGGGAGGTCTGATGGAAGGTGGTACAGTGGGCAGTGGCATCCACGATGTTAATATTAACTTAAAAATAGAAATAGGCTTCGGCATACGCGTGGACTGGGTATGCCGTATGGGTGCACGCGACAATAGCTTATAATTTGTAATAAATATTTAATGCAGCCTAAAAAAAAAATTAATGAAGCCTAATTTTTCACTTTTTTTAAGGGTATCGGTATTAATTTTGCAGAGTAAGAAGTTAATTTTTTACCCTTTTTTTACTGTAATATTTTATGAGCATTAGTAATTTGTAGCAATAAATTTACACCAAAATGAATAAACTTTTAACATTAAACTATTATTATTATTATGAAAACTAACAGGGAATACCGGAATATAAAATTTAGTGAAATTACCGATAAGAAAAATAAAATTTAGTGAAATTTAATTACTACTTTTTGCAATCGTATTTTGTAGATTATACCACAAACATACAATGTCATGATATATCATACTATCATGATTGATGTTTTAAACTCAAAATTCGCCCATTAATATGAATTCCGTTTTCAGCTCAGATGATAAACCTTTTCTAATTTGAAAGTAATTAATTTACTCTAGATTTTCTATAGATGAGATAGTTATTTTAAATTTAGATTCCATATTAAGTACTTTCTTAATAGTAGAATCTTAATTTGAGTACCCTCTATAAAAAAATACACGAAGGAAGGAGATTTAATGGGCCTACTCCATTGAATGCTATAGATAAATTGGGCCGAGCCGAATAAATCATTTAGCATGAGAGGAGCCCAATATAAGCCCGAATCACTTGAAATATTATCATCACTTGCTAGCATTGAAACAGAGAAAATGGCGATTCTGCCATCTCCATTGCAGATTACAAGAAGTGATTTTCTTTGCCCAAATTCACATTTTCTCAGCCTTCCATCGAAGCGCGCACTAAGCCCTCGCTACCGTCCATTCGTTATCACCTTCTCTTCCAGTGAGTTACTTCAAATGTAATTTTCAATTATTTCTATGTTCATTCTAGATTTTCAAAAGAGAGGAAAAGTATGGCAAATTTAAAAGCTTGCTCGATTATATATCAGAATCCAAGAATGGAACTGTTGATAATGAAAAGAATAGAAAGTTTCTGGAACAGTACGGTCTTAATCCCGATGATTTCTTACCCAAATCCTCTCCAAAGGTCACTCTATTTATTGATTTGTCATTCAGGGTGTGTGTGTGTGTGATAAGTAGATTGTTTTGAATGCCGAGGTTGATTTTGTGTGTTTGTCTGTACGTCTTGAGTACAGATAAAGAGAAGAAGAGAGCGAGGCAGTGCAGAAATGGCAAAAGATACGCCATTAGAGGAGCCAAAGCCTCCACGGGAGACGCACAAATTGCTTCAGGTTTGAGATTCTTTTGCAGTTTCACTCTCACTTGAATAACTGAGATGAATTATACCAGTTATTTTGGAATTGGAATTATAACTAGTTCGTTCAGGTATAGTAAAATTTGACTCATATTCTACTTCTTCAGATTTAGTATCACAGATTGGATCGTTTAGAATTTAAAATGCTTATAATTTCATATTTATTGAGGGTACAGGTATTTCTATTTTAAACACTATAATTATCCTAAGACGAGGTAAGAGATTTATGTGTGGAGATAAGGAACTGTGGTAGGATCTATTTGGATGCACTCATTGCACATTTTTTAAAAAGATGTTAAATATGTTTCTTCTTATAGGAGGATGGTATAATGACTCTAGTCTTGAGTTTGCTGAACTTATTGTTTTATGCTAGTTCTTTGAAGTATTAAATGTAAAGGGAAATTTTCAGGATGTCTACTTAAATATTTGTTATGCTCAACATGGATAAATCCAACAAGTTTATGAAGCCATAACAATAAAATTATGTTCGAATCGAAACGAGGATATAAAAAGTTTGTGGCCGAGAATTTCATGTGTGCCCCCAATGGCTATTTAGGTTCTTGGAGGAACAGCGCGGAGGAAAAAGTTGCTCTCTCCGAAGGGTATGGATGTACGACCCATGATGGAAGTTGTAAAGGGTGCAGCTTTTGCAATTTTGCAGGTAAATCCCTCTTAGATTTTTTAATGCAATTTGACCTATGTGAATGCTGGAAATATTTTACTCATTCTTTAGCTTTTGGTGATAGAAACATTAAACAATGATTTAAGCATTTAAACTGTTATAAAACAGGCAGCTGGTGGCTGTACTCAATCTCTAAGGCCGGGACGGTGGTTGGATTTGTATAGTGGTACAGGATCTGTTGGTATTGAAGCTATCAGCAGAGGATGCTCTGAGGTGCATTTTTACTATTTTATTATGATTTGTTCGTGATTTTTAGGTCTCATTATACAGCTTCAGTTATTTAGTTATAATCATTATCAGGAAATCCAATTACAAAACCACACATGTGACTTTAGACTATTTCCCAGTAGGGTTTGATGGTTGCTTATAGAGTTTTGATGTGCTCCTTTCTTGTCATTTTGAAATACTTGCCAACATAATTTCTGGTTTTTAGGTACACTTTGTGGAGATGGATCCTTGGGTTGTCTCAGATGTGCTGAGGCCAAATTTGGAATCAACTGGTTTTCTTGATGTTTCAGTTATACATACATTTCGTGTTGAAAACTTCTTGAAAAACGCAGAACGATTTGAAGGTGATTATGTTCTTTCAATGTACCTACCTTTCAAAATTCGGCATGCCAAGTCTTCCAAATGAATACGTACTGAACATTAGTTTTGCCAAAGCACTTTAGGTGGTATCCTTTTAGTAGAAAGACTTGAGCTTTTCCAATAATGATTGTACAAGTTGAAAAGTGATCATCTCTATAAGTATGAAACGCTTTTATTTTCCATATACTTCCTGTATTTTTATTTTCCATTGTATAGTTCTTATATGTCAATCTGATTACTGTAGGTAAAGATGGGGCGTTCGATTACATAAGTGTTACTCCACCATACATGCTCGTAGATTATGCAGTACTGATGGATCAGATTTCAAATTCCCCACTTGTCGGGGAGAATACATTTATAGTAAGTTTGGGGTGAACTTTTGCTGGATATAATTCCCATTCTCTTAACTTATTCATCTCACTCCTCCAGATGGTTGAGTATGCTTTGAGAACTGACATGGCAGATTCATGTGGATGCTTAGTAAAGGTAACCTAAATATTGGCTACACTTTATGTTAAAATGATTTATGTTATATTCTGGACAAAATATTATATGAATATGGTTTATGATAATAATTAACATGAAACTGCATCCATTTATATTTGGGTTGGGTAGACTGGTCAGGTATATGTTTTACACTCTACCCATTCTTAAATTTATGGATATGGATAACCACGTTTATATAAAACCTATTAATTATATTCTTCTTTATGTGTAAAAGGAAGATCATTAGTTTAAAAATAATTGCAGATAGCAGATCGGAGATTTGGCAGGACAAATCTAGCAATATATGGACCCAAGTGGGCACAAAAGAAGAGTAAACAGGCCACGTGACACTGTGACAGTATGAATGGTTAAACAATGAACACAAGTTGCAATACTATCATCACGAAGAAGAAAATATAGTTTATCGACAGAAATTTTCATCAAATTTATTGATGTCGATCATGTATTCATGTTAAACAGTGAATGTTAATTTCTGTGGTCAAAATTTTTAGTGCCAATTAAATGTGAGGATGAATTATTGTGGCAATTTGAGTTATTAAAGTGGACACCCTCTCACTTTAATAATAAGTGTCGTTTTATAGAATATATATCAAATTAAGGAAAAAAATTATCTTAAAGAGAATTTTAGGGATACTGGTGGGGTGAATTTGAAAAAAAAAAAAAAGGTGGAAAACAGGTAAAATGATGATTAATTAGATATAAAATTTTAATCTATAAAATGATACTTCTTAGGAAAATGGAGAGGGATTATAAGAATGCGATTCTCTCTTATTTCACAATAGAACATAAATTTCAACACCTGATTAATACAAAAGATTCGGACCAATGAAACAGATATCCACATAATATTTCTCGCTAGACCCATAAATATGGTTGGATTGGACTAGAACGAGGAATAAAGTTTGGGCATGAATATAGGCGGTTAGGGATGGGACCATTCGTATGTGGATGACCCATCCCCCATCCCATTTTATTTTGGATTGCTCTCATACAAAATTTCATCCAAATACATATTCAATCCTACAATACATCTATACATCTATTTTACATATTTCAATACAAACACATCAACTTTATCTTTTATATCAAATATATTATATTATACTTATTTCTCTCTCCCTCTCTTTCATCATCAATCATTACTCTCACTAACTAATAATAATATAATATTATATCATCTTTTATCACAATCATTCAATCATTATCTCAACCTATTAACAATAATAAAATAATACATCATCAACTTTAATTTGACATAAAGCTTCATCCACCCCTATTTCTCCATCCCTAACCAAATACAATTTACTATTCACTAAATTACCCACATCCTCATTTTCCATCTCCATCCCCCATCTCATCCACTACCATCTCTAACCAAACATACTTACTTATTTTATTTATATTTTATAACGAATATCATGCAACACTTGTATCACATGACATCTCTAATTAACACATATTGTGTATTATGATAAGATAACAATTAGAATAAGGGTTTACTAACCCATAGTTTTAAAGTACTCCCTCCGTCCAAATTTTATTTGCTCAAGGAGAATTGTCACAAAAATTAAAAAATGTGTTATTTATTAATATTAAAAGGTATAAAGGGAAGGATAAATGAGTATTTTCAACTTTATTTAGAGGGATTAGTTTAAAGTCAACTTTATTGAAAATGTTATTGAATGGTATTGAGGTGATGTTTGTAAAGGTTTAATTTAAATGAATGGTGTTTTTTTTTTCTATTTTGAGTATGAAAAAACAAAAGTAAGACGTTTATTATTTTTTTTTTTTGGAACAATAAAAAATAAAACGGATGAAATATTTTTTTTATTATTGTAAATCCGTATAATACTTTGAGTATCGTTGCAGGAACTTGTCTTTAATCCTAGCATAATTTAAGAAAGTTGACGTGTGAAGTAGGAAAACCTGCAGGAATATGCATCATTCATTCTTTGATTCTAAGATGCAGATTCTGGAATCGACTTTCGTGTAATTAATTAACCTTGTACAGAATGTTGTAAATTTGGTGAACTTGAAGCATTTTCAACCCCATTTGAATTTTTTTAAAAATTCACTTTGTATTTAGACATTTAATTTACAAGAGTTTGTCCGTTTGATTTGTAACTTTATATGATATTGTAATATAAAAAAATTGTTCGTTTAAATCAAAATCCTTAATCCAACAATGCGCAGTGATTTAGCTAAGTTTGATCGCTCTAAACGCTGTTTTTAAACGACGACTGTCTTTGAATCAATGAATTTGCTTTGGGATCTTTTGAATAGAAAAGAATTAAAGCTGTTTGTTTTTAGGACCACAGTGTTGTTGGACATTAATGCAGGAGGATGCAATAAAGAGGGAAAGTGAAGTTTGTGTGTTTTGCAGGGTTCATTCAGTCGTCTTTTTTCCGACTTGATTGACAACTAACTCTGCATGCACACTTCTCCTCGATTTTCTGGATCTGATCCTCTATTTTAAAATTGTCTCATTTTCTATTGGAGTCGTGAGATTGCCGGCATCTATATGATAAAATCTCGACAATTAGCTAGGGTCGAAGAAGAATTATAATTTTGAAATTTAGAATTATATGAGACATAATTACCTCTAACAAAGATTGAAAAAATTGTACTTTTGGTCGTATGAGAATTATTCAACGACATTTTTAATCTCACGCTCTTTTTTGGTGTTTTTTTTTGCAAAAATAGTCTCAACCATTATTTTTTAGGATCAAAACTACAATCTTATCTTATTTTTTGGGACTAAAATTATAATTTATCATTTTCTTAGGACCAACACTGCAATTTGTTTGGAACTAAAAATGTTAAAAGAAATTACGGGATTAAAAGTATTAAAAAAAAAAGTTCATTTTGCATACGACTCATTCTCTTGGGACCAAAAATACAATTTACCAAAAAAAAAAGAGAGATGTCAGTTTTCTTTGACGAGTCTGTCTGTAATAGGATATTTTGTTGTCCTCAATATTGAAGCTGATTTCCATGGTTTTTATAATAGGTAAAGTCGAACCAAGATGTACTGAAATTTTTGTTCCTTGAATGTGGATAGCTATTTACTTCTATATATAGTAAGTCTAAGCAGAGGTTTGGAAATATCCAAAACATATGGTGCATTTGATCATTATTGTTTACATCTCACGCCCATATATATCAATAAATGTGTGGATAAGTTTAAAATATATTATGATGTTATATAAATTTCGACACACGACGATATTGGATGTGGCATGTCCGTGTGCTTAATATTTTTCATAAATTACCAACCTACTTACGTCTGCGTATAAAATTTATTCAATTTCATATAATACTAGTTAAATTGTGCGTGACTTGAAATTCACACTAATTAACGTACGTATATTATTGAACCAAATGTAAATCATTCAGGTTGTGCGGTTCATATGAATATTTGTAAAATGTGATACAAGACCTATACCTTATTCACATCATGATATGGAATAAAGCCGATTAACTAATCATTTTACATATAAAAGTGATAAATATTCTTTCTTATTCTCAATAATTATATAGTATTAAATGTGGCACAAAACTCAAAATAATCAAGGAATAGACATGCAGATAGAGAGAGAGAGGTCCCATAAAATTTCCCAAAAAAATGAACACGCCAACATAAAGTGGGAGTTCTGGGGTGGACCAATCAAGAGAAAGAAAGCATAGAGGAGGCCCAACTTTAACAGTACTAAACTACAAGTATTTCTTCAACATACTGAACTTCAAAACTTCCTACTAATTTCCTCTCTGGTAAAAAAAATAATATATATACACACACAAACACAGATATTTCTCTCTTCTGTTCTTCTTGTTTCACTATCTTTGTTCACGTAAACGATAATGATTCGAACACGATGAATTTGACTAACCAGGTCGAAATCTAGTTAGATTCAAGTTAGCTAGGTTGTGACGGATGATAATGGGTGGTTATAGAAAAGCTGCCTTGTTTGGTTTTATTTTGTTTTTGCTGGTTGTGAGTTTAGCTGAGTTTAATTTTAAGACAAGGGATGTTGTTACAGTTTCATCAACCAAAAGCGTCGAATTCTTGAAAAAGAAGGAAATTGAGAAGAGGGGCCTTCATCACCTCTATTTTTTCAGCAAGAGAAGAGTGCCAAATGGGCCTGATCCCATTCATAACAGGTATGATCAGTTATTTTATATATTCAATAATTTATTTGCAGCCCAAAATAAATTAAAATCTAGTAATTTTGAAACCAATTTCGGCCTCAAAATTCCTCTGTTTTTCGTATTTCAGGAAAGTAGGGACAACTAGATTACCACCAACATAGCATAATCGTATTCAAGAAACGCGATTTAGCTGAAGTTGGAGATACCAGCGAAGTGAAGTGGGAAAATCAAAATCTTTTATTATTCTATATATACATATATTTTTGAAGAAAATTTAATGAAGTTTTGAATCAATGTAATATGATGATGGCTCCTGTCTCTGGCCTAGCTGTCTTTTGGTAAGTACTAAGTACATCGATTGAAGGTTTTGATGTACAATTATGGTGTGTAAGAGTACAAATCCTTTTTCAGGGGTTACATCAGTATATATATTTTGCTTATATTCCCTCTGAACTCGAACAAAGATTCTTGAAAGAGCTCGACTATTAGCATTCGGAGTTTTGCACCCATCTCATAGCTATGTATGATGGTACATGGTGCTAAAATATATTATACATGTGGGCGTATTGAACAAAAATTTGAAATTAATTTGTTTTACTGGTAATAACACATGACATCTTCTATTCTCCCGCGATTGTCAAATTTCATGTTTTATTTTGACATTATTTTTATACCCGGACATAAATATTACTTGAAATTCGTGTTGCATGTAAATGATACGAGAGATGTTCTTACAGTGTTTCAATATCGTTCTATATATCACAGACACATGTGTAAAATATAATGATTGTGTCTTACCGAATCCGAGGTGCAAAAGGGGTTGTACAGTTTGTTTAATTGGCTTGTACATACTACCAATTATGTACTAAATTTTGAGATGAAACGTTGGAATTAGATACATGATCCGACAATTCAGTAAAAAATTGACAGATATTGTAGTAGCATACTCATGCAATAAAGGGTTATTGTCCTTTACTTTTGTTATTTTGAATGGGTTATGTTCCCTAATAAAGCTCCTTGCACGGGATGAAATAAAGGGGCTCTTCTTTCTAAAATAGCGCCTTAAATGTTGTAAAATTACATTATTTTGCCCAACTAGTGCCTGAAATTTAGGTATTCTTTACTATAATACGTGTTTCCAAATCAAATAGTCCAATCTTGTCAAAATAATAAAATAGTTCAAATTACTATGAGAAACGGACATTTTAATTCATTTAACTATTTAAGGATGAATTAATTAATGTAATAATGTGATTGATCTACAACAGGGAAAATGAAAAATAAAAAGTAACGCATATTCTGTCTGTTTCGCAGCTCTACTTTTTTTTCTTTTTTTCCGGTTTGATTGTTTCAAGAAGTCCAAAGTGAAGAGATTCAAACTACGGTGGGCTCCTCTTATTTCTTGCATGGGATGGGAGGCACAAATTTCACGTCCTCCATTTTTTAATATTAAAGTTAAATTCACGGCTTTATTTTTTTAAAAAAAAAAAAGTAACAGTAAAATAAAGTTCTACCGAGCAAATATATTTATCTATACGTTGCCAAAAGGAGAAGCTAAAGAGGTAGACGTGAAATTTATATAATTCCTTTTTACTGGTTTATGTTAAAAAGTTATAATATAGAACTCCCTCCATCCCGAAAAAGCTTTCATACGTAGGAGGACACACACTTTATTGAACCAGTTTTAGTGTGAAACTCATTTATAATATTAATTGTTTCAATAAAAAGTATTACTTTGTCGTAAATTTTTAATATTTTTTAAAAAATATACCTGAATTCTATTTAAATTGCTTTACTGTATATACTTACTCATGATATTATTTATTATACAAATAACAAAATATATAGTGCGGAAATATAGGAGAAACGGAAATACAATCTCTTCAAATCTATATAGGATAAAAATAAATTTGGTCTCATAACTTATTGGGTCTTCAGTTTTTGTCTCAAAAAAGTTGTCTGCCCAATTTTGGTCCCATAACTTTTGAATTTGTCTTATTTTGGTCCCATAACTTTTGAATTTGTCCAATTCTGGTCCAATTTTCGCCGAAAAATCTAAAATGACATCGTTTTTTGTCATATGACATGCGCGTGCCGGTAAAAATTGGGACCAAAATTGGATAAATTCAAAAGTTATGGGATCAAAATTGGACAAATTTCCATGTCACGAGACCAAAACGACGTCGTTTTAGATTTTTCGGCGAAAATGAGACTAAAATTGGACAAATTCAAAAGTTATGGGACTAAAATTGGACAGACAACTTTTTTGAGACCAAAACAGGAGACCCACCAAATTATAAAACCAAAAAACTTTTTTTTTCTCAATCTATATATCTATATGTAAATAGAAGTGAGGAGAAATATTAGGTAAAAAGTAGTTTTATCATTTTTTTTTTACTTTGGAGTTTGCAATAATTTTAAAATTTTAACTTTAAAACTATTTTCAACATACTATACATCAAATACATGATCTTTTAAAGATTTTTAATTTGACATGTACATGACATATAAAATTCAAGTATTTATTTTATTATTTTTTAAATATATTTTAGTGTTGGTGCACTACAATTTAGTTAGGAAAATTACCATTACACACATGAAAAAAAATTGCACGCCAATACAATTTATTGGATGAAAAGTCAAAATTATCTCTAAGCTATGGGACAAGAATGCAGTGCAGCTAGATTGGTTACTGCAGCTGACTTGAAAATAAAGTTAGTGTAACAATTAATTTTTTAAGATGCTTGGCACGAAAAACGAGACAGAAGTGTTGAACAACTGTATAATTAGTTGCACAAAAAGTTAAATTATGTTGAACCGGACACTGTAGCTGAATTGGACATAAAGTTTGTGCACCAATTATTTTTTAAAGACGCTTGGCACGAAATACGAGACAAAAGTGTTGAACAACTATTTGATTAGTTGCACAACAAATACAATTTATACTAAAACACATGAAAAAATTGAATATTAAAAAAATTATATAACTAAGTTGTATAAGTAAATTAAAACAATATGAGGATTAAACAACCATAAGATTAGTTGGACAACAATACAATTTACGTTAAATCACATAGTATTGCAGATTACAGTATTTAGTTGCATTACACACACAAATTAGTTGCAACATACCAATAAAAATTAAACAACTTAACATAGATGATTAGTGTAAAAATTGCATAGTTATTGAGTGTTTCATGTTCTTATTTTGTTGTGAATATCATATTTATTTCACTCATAATTGACTAATTACACTTGAGAAAGAGAATTGGTATTACTTTGCTCAATGTGTAGGAAATAGTCAATTTTAGAGCAAATTGAGGGCATTTATCGTTTTCAAATCAACGCAGAAACTATATGGTTGGAAAGAGGGTCGTGAGAGCTTCGCGTAGCAAAAAGAATTATCTCAATCGGAGTTCGTATGCAAACGATATGATTGAACGAAATTGTGGTAGGCGAATCGGACAAGTAGCACCCATTGAATTGGTGAGTGCAGCCACAACGATGAGTGCACCCATCGTCTCCCTCATCAGATCTGCACCCCCATCGCACACCCACAACCTGCAACAGCCATTCACCAAACACCAACCATCACCAATCACCACCAAAACTCGCCGTCGGAACCTAAACGTCGTCGTCACGATCACCATCACCAACGGTCCCCGTCGTCGCCATTTCTCAAAATTGGGCAGCGGTTGTCTAAGCGCGGCGGTCGTCTGAGCGCAGCTCTGTAGGCTTTACGGGAAGGTGGGCGGAGGTGGGGCGGTGAAAGATCGGCTAAAGTCGTCGTTGCTAGCGTTTATCATTTTTCTCACTCTTTTGGTTTCTCAAGAAAGGAACTTCTTTTGGCTTCTCAAAAAAGGATCTAGGTATATATTGAAATAATATATTATTATTAATATTATTATATATTACATTGTTATTGCAAAGGGTATGGTGGGAATTTCCACCATCAAATCGTATGGTAGTGCAAATATTTTCCATTCATGTATTGATGTGCAATATACATGGGTTAATTTGTATTAGATTGTGATAACCCCTATATTTTATTGACTTTAATTATATAAATTTTGAATTTAATAATATTATTTTAAATTATATAAGTTTTGTGAAATTTTAAAATTACTTTATAAGTTTTAGTATTTTTGATGAATTTAATACATAGTTAAAAATTATATAATTAATTAAATAATTATAATACATCCATCTATATATATTATAATCTGGAAGAATTTCATATTAGGGTTCAATTTTTAGGTTTAGTCTCAAATTAGGGTCTAATTTTTAGTTTTTTCTCAATTTAAGATCCATTTTTTCTCTTTTGGTCTCAATTCAAGACCCGATTAATTTATCTTTATTTCAATTATTTTTATAAATTACCTAAAGTATAATAATTTTTTTCTAATCAACTTTTAAAAAATAATATATTAAATTAAAAAATCAATTTTTTTTAATTTTTTTTTTCATGTTTTTTTATTTTTTTAGTCAAGGTGATGAACGTTGGTATTTAGAATAAATGCAGTGGCAATAATATAAATATATATATATATATATATATATATTCCAAAATGTAGATAAGAAAAATTATACATAATAAAAATAATTCTTTATAAATGAATTAGCGTGTATGATTAAAAATGAAAAAATAAAAATAAATTTTGGGCCTTGAATTGAGACATAGGGAATAAAATTGGATCTTAAATTGAGAAAAAACTAAAAATTAGACCCTAATTTGAGACACTTTAAAATTCAAGACCTAAATTGAGACTCAAACTAAAAATTGAGCCCTAATATGAAATTCTTCCAAAAATTAAAAAAAATTTGGGCCTTGAATTGAGACATATGGAATAAAATTGGATCTTAAATTGAGAAAAAACTAAAAATTAGACCCTAATTTGAGACACATTAAAATTCAAGACCTAAATTGAGACTCAAACTAAAAATTGAGCCATAATATGAAATTCTTCCTTTATAATATTTATATATTAATAAAAAAGTAGTAAAAACACTAATAAAAACTAATTGATTGATGGATAAAATAAATTTAAATTTAAATTATAATTCTTCTCACTACACAATTCTATATTTATAATTTATAATATTCAATTTGTATATTTGAATAAAAAAAATTATTAACTTTGGTAAAACTATTCAAGAAGAATACATGAATTCCCACGTTTAATCAGTGTTATGGCCCATGATAGTTAATCAGGTAATGAATTCATTTAATTGGGTCGCCAGACCAATATACGGACCTGTTAATACGCCCACCGGGTTTGGGGATGTTGCAACTTGCAGATAGGTAACGGAATAAGGATGACAAACCCATGCCTTTTATTTATTGTATATATTTTTTTAATTTTTTTTTTTACATTGTATATATTTTTCTAATTATATAGTAGTACTTATAATATGTATTTTTCTTGAAACGAATTAGTGCTATAATATATATATATATATATATATATATAAATAAAAATGCTTTTTCAACTAGAGCAATGGCACAGTGTCCAAGTTATTATCATATAAAAACAAGGGAGAATGTTTTCTCTACCATCTTAGGTAATTGTATGAAATTTTTTACTTGTGCAGCAAAAAGAAAATTTAGAACAATTCATGATATGGGGCACTTTATATGCTAGACGATTATCCCAAATTACAGAATGTTGAAACTAAGAGATCAACGAATACCAAAAAGCCATACAAATGCATGTATGCTGGGAAATGATTACACCTAATCAATTAATATTTAATAAAAGACAAGCATCTTTAGAGAAAATATAATTAATTGTTAAATACCTATGAACAAAACGGAAAATCCTTTATTACAACAAATTACAACCAATAAGAATGCAAGGCGTTACAATCTAGGCAGGCGAGGTATTATACATCAAATAAATATGTAGCACAAGTGGAATATGTTTCAGTCAGGCATCAAACAAGTTGCATGCCATAATAACTTGCAGGATGTTGAAGAAGCAAAAATCTCATACCTCTACTACTCAAAGTGGACTTATTGATTCTTGTTTCCCAAACAGCAGTGGAAATTCATCATATTGTTCCTCAAAACCATGTTGCTCTGCCATGCCCTTGAGCGATTCATAAACTTGATACATTGACCACCTCTCCTTAGGCTGAGATACGACACAATTACAAGCGATTCTCAAGAACCTTATGATGTCCTCATCGTTGCCCTTCCCACATAACCCCTTGTCAATAGCATCTTTAATTCGACCAGAAGCAGCAAGTTGCTTCACCCAATCGACTAAATTACCCTTATATCCTTCATCAATCACACTATCATCAAGGGGTTTTAGTCCAGTTGCCAATTCAAGAAGCACCACCCCAAAACTATAAGCATCCCCTTTTAGAGAAGCAATCATCGTGCTTGAGTACTCTGGGGCAACGTACCCGATTTCACCTAAATCCCCATACACAAAACTGCTCTCATTACTTTCTGATGAACTCAAAAGAGTTGCTAATCCAAAGTCCATTATCCTAGAATCAAAATCCTCATCAAGAAGAACAACATTCGAGCTGATATTCTGGTGCAAGATCGGAGGGTGACAGCCATGGTGAAGCCAAGCAAGCCCTCTTGCAGCCCCCAATGCAATCCTAAACCTAGTTGGCCAATCTAGTTCACTAGCATTTCCACTCAACATCGAACCAAGAGTCCCATTCGATAAATACTTATAAATCAAGAGCTTCTCATCTTCCACAAAGCAAAACCCTAAAAGTGGCACCAAATTTGGATGCCTCAGCTGTCCCAACCTATTCATCTCCATCCTAAATAGTTTCTCCCCCATTTTACACAGGCTAAGGCGTTTAATCGCAAGAACCGATCCATCAGGCAAAACAGCCTTGTACGTAGTCCCTGTCCTACTCGAGACTATAACATTCTCTCTGCTAAAATTGTGTGTTGCCATCAATAAATCAGATAACTTGACCTTGACAATAGGCTTTTGAAACAATGTAACCTGGGTGAGCTTATGAGCTCTCAATATCTCAACCCAATTGCTTCCATCTTCTCTTCTTCCAATGCCATAGCCTTTCTTGCTCCTTTCACTCAACCTAATAGAATACATCCACCATAAACCAAACCCGAGCAACAATGAAGCTGCTGCACCGAAAACCCCTGCTGCGATAATAATTGCTAAACTCTTCTTACTCAATCCCCCACATTTCCCCACAGGCTTACCGCAAAGCCCATCGTTCCCATCAAAATTAAGATCCAACTGATAGTTAAACGATGGTACTCTACCAGATAAATCATTGTTAGCGACAGAGAGCCTTTTCAACCTCCCTAAGTTGGACAACTGATATGGAATAGCACCGTATAACTTATTGTTATCTAAAACCAAATTATTTAAAAACGAGCAATTACCAAGACCCTCCGGTATTGGACCGGTTAATCCATTTCTCGACAAATCGAGAGTAACCAAATACGGAAGCCAAGTACAGATTTCCTTAGGGATCGAACCGGAGAGAGAATTACCATCGAGATCTAGGGTTTGGAGGTTATGGCAGAGCTGAAGAGAATCCGGAATAATCCCCGAGAGGCCGAATTCTCGGAGGTCCAAACCTATGACCCGGTTTTCTTGGTCATTCCAGCACGTAACGCCGGCGAATTTGCAGATGACTCCACCTGAGGTGTTGGGGAAAATCCATGAACTCAGTCTGCCATCCGGATCAATCAACGACTTCTTCACTTCTTGCAAACACCTGATATCATCTTCGGCGACAGAAAAAGAGAAAACAAGGGAAAGCGACAGCAGGGGAAAGAGGAACGATCTGCTTCGCAGAAGATGACGATTCATCGCTGGGTGAGTGAGGCAGTGGGAAAATGCAGGTTTATTGCAAAGGCATCTCTCTTTCTCACTCTACTCACTATATTTTAGAGTAGATTTCTGGGTTTACGAATGAAAACTGAAAATTGAGGATATGGAGATGAAAAAGTTCGGAGTATCTTTGACTCAGATTTTTCTTGGGGGTGGTGGGGTGGGGCGGGCCTCTGTTTCACCGGAGGGACCGAAAGAGCCGGGAGTTTCTCGTGTTTGACTGAGATTGGAGAAGACAACTGATTTTTTCATCTTTTTTCCTTTTCTATAGAGTATAAAATATCAGGAAAAATAAAATAAATGAAAATTTCTAAAGGAAATAATTTAGCCACGAGTTTTGTGCTCAAGTTCAATGAGTTATGTACTAATGTCCTGTGTTTAGCCTCGCTGTGTTATGATGAGTTTATGAAGAGAAATAAATAGTAGTATTCCAATCCCAAATTTCATTTTAATTATCAGAAGATAATAAATGAAATAATTAAAGTTGCCCTGAAAACCTTCTAGATATCTTTTATTTATATATTCTCAGTCTTTCTGAAAAGGGATCTACTGTGTGTGAAGAATGAGGCTGAAATTATTTTTGGAGTATAGTGGTTGGCTTTTCACTACTTGACTGGTCAAAAACTATACATAAAGCCTATGGTCCTTTTTGGTACTATAAAAGTATGGACAATAAATATTTATATGTGGAATTATTGTATTTACACAGTATATACTACAAATGATTAGTGTATTTCCTCAACTGCATGATTAGTATATTTACTCAACTGGAATTATTGTATTTACACAGTATATACTACAAATGATTAGTATATTTACTCAACTGCATGATTAGTATATTTACTCAACTGATGATTCCTATATATAAATTGAGGACCTTAATAATAAGGAGTTTGGTCATATTTGGTCTGATTCTACTTAAATTAACCATTTAGAATTCATAATTTAAACATTGAAAATGGTATGTTTCTACTGATAATAGTCTGTAGACTACTCTTACACTCAACATAGAGTGTTTAGTAGACAACTTTAATATCAAGTAATGAAAAAAGAATGTAACATTTTGCAAACAATCATCATTTTCTCTATTAAGCATTTTTTTTCTCAAAATAACTAAATTAAAACACTTTCCCAAAACATATTTATTCCAACTTCGATCTTTTTATATTTTGTTAGTAACACCAACCCAATTTAAATATATTTTTTTCATTTATTATTTATTAATTATATATTAATTATAATCAATTATTATAACTAAGGGTGAAAGATATATATAGAAATTATTTGATTCTCTAATTTCGTAATTGTAATAGTTAAAAAAGAAAAACTGTAATACACTTAATATAAGCTACGAGCTCAATAACAAGATTAAAATTACAAAAGATTGGAATACTAAATTTTTTTTTAAAAAAAAAAATCAAATTACAAATAGATATCTGAAATATTAAATTACAGATGAAAAATGTAAATGAAACCAGGTAAGAAAAGAGAGCTTTAGATTAAACGTAGAAGTAGAGGTAAGAGCTACCCAAACAAGTTAGGCCTCTATATATATATATATATATATATATATATATATATATATATATATATATATATATATATATATATATATATATATATATATATCGCTTTTAGACCTCTTACCTTAAATGGTTTACCAGAAAGTTTTCTAGCTTCTCTTAGAGATGGTAGAAATCTTAATTGGAAACAATCCCTAATGGGAATTATAGAATCTAGTCCTGGGCTTTAGGTCCTGTCTATTTTGACGCTTATCCTAATTTATCTCTATCTTTATCTGATAGTAATATTTTTGAGGCTTTAACATTAAATGTTAAAACTCATGGTTATAATTACATACCAGGTACTGAGGTAATGTGTATTTGTTACCGTATTTACTATAAACCTTTATTTACATTAAATCCGATGTGTAAAAAAATTGAGAAAGATAATAATGAGACTATTCTTATTGAAACCAATTTTGGTAAATCAAACATTACTACCAGAAGATCCATTAAGTGGGAAGAAATCATCTTTCCGGAAAATTGGTTAATAGAACAATCTGTTCCTAAAAATCCTATTTTAAATAGTGATTTTGAACATATTACTCAAATTCATGATGGTATCATTAGTATTGGTTTTCAAAATAGCCAGAAAAGAAAATCAACTTCTTATTCTAGATCTATATCTAGTCACTCTTTTATATCTCCTTTAGATTATGAGGTAAAATTACCCTCTGAAAGCTAGAGCTTCTACTTCTTCTTATGAAGAAAATTTTTATAAAAATAATAATAATGAAAAAATTATTATAAATGAAAACAATATTATTCACAAAGATGAATTTGATCCCGAAACAATTTCGGATTGTAATTTTAAAATATAGTTTTATGAATTTTTTAGATTTTTCTAAAGGTTCGTCAACAAGAGCTCATATCAATGATGAGTTTTATAATCCTAAATGGGATAAGTTTAGAAACTGGTATTTTAAAACTTTTTCTAAAGATGATTTAGATTATTTTGTGAACAGTTTTTATAAATTCTCAGAAAAAACATAATGAAATTACTTATTATGTTCCTTGGTTTATCAAAACCTTTTATATAAATTATATTTCGGTTATTGAAAGAGACTATAAGATAATCTCTGGAGGAATACAAAAATCATTTACCCTCCTCATGTTCCTTTTCAAATTGAGAAAGGTGAAAGGATTTTTAATTTCCTTCCATTTTGCAGAATCATTGATAATGATGTCTTACAAGTTACCGTTAAGCATATTAATAATATGATTGAACAAAATAATTTTTGCAATCTTTATCTTTCTATTATTGGTGAAGAGATTATTTCTCTCCATGATAAAGTAGATAAAATTATTTCTAAAATTGATTCTCAAAAGAATCCTGATAATATTAATAAAAGTAATAATATTATTGTTAAAACGGCTTCTTCTATACAATCTCCTATTGAAATAAAAGATTTTAAATCTGAAGCTACTATTTCAGATCTTGAAAAAATTATCAATGAAAAATTTGGTAAACTTGATATTTCAACTTTAGATGATGACTTTGATGAAAATCGTATTCAATCCACTGATATTGGTAGTCCTAACAATATTAATAGTATTGACAAAATGAAGTGGGCTGATAGGCCTACCATGTCTACTTATTATTATAAGAAACCCACTCCTATTGATGTTCTTCATGAAGAACAGAAAAACTTTTTTAATAATTCTTATTCTGGAAAAGGTATTTATGAATGGAATATTGATGGTGCTAGTGATAACCACATTTTCCAACAATGCCATCGTATGCTTATGTACAGTTTTGCTTGTCAAACTTGTGGTAACAATGATCTTAGCATTGCACAAGCCATTACAAATGGGTTTACTGGGATGAGCTTAAAGGTTGGTGGGATAATTATTTAACTAACCAAAATAAATTGGAAATTTTTTTCTTCCATTAAAATCAACCCAATGGAGAAACTAAACCCAATGCGGTTTACTCTTTGGTTCTTACTATTTTAGAGCATTTTACTGGTCAATATACCAATAAGTATGAAAATACTAGAACTCTTCTTTTAAATATGAAGTGTAAAACTCTTACTGATTTTAGATGGTACAAAGATACTTTTCTGTCCCGAATTTTTGAAATTCCTGATTGTAATCAGGATATTTGGAAAAATAAATTTGTAGATGGCCTTCCTAATCTTTTTGCTGAGAAAGTTAAGAAAACTCTTCGGAAAGATTCTGACTCAATTCATTATGGGTCTTATACTTTTGGTCAAATCATTAGTGTGTGCGTTCAGGAAGGATTAAATCTTTGTAATGAACTAAAATTAAAAAATCAAATTAAAAAAGATAATCTTTTGGAAAGAAAACAATTAGGTCAATTTTGTGATCAATTTGGTATTGATAATCCTAAAAACAGTTTTTATAAAACTAATAAAAGGAATATTAATTATAAACCTAATTTTAAGAAAAGAAAACATTTTTCTAAGAAAAAGGACAAAGAAAAAGATCATGAAAATGATAAAAGAAAAAGAAAGCCTTTTAAAAAGAGAAGTTACAATACTATTATTTGTAAAAAATGCAATAGACCTGGTCATTATGCTAACCAGTGCTATGCCAGAGACAAGATTAAAAATCTTGACATTAATGAAGAGCTTAAAGAGACTCTTTTTAAAATTGTGATGAATCATGATATCGATTCTTAAGTCGAAAAAAAAATCTTATAATGATTCTTCTGTTGATTCCACTTCTAATAATGAAGATTTCTTTAATTCTGACAAGGAAAAATGTTATGATTGTAAAATCGGTAAACCTTGTCTTAATTGTATCGGTGATACTGATAATATTAATAATATTGATAATGAGTTTTATACACTCATGAGTCAATTTCAAGATATGAGTATTAATGTTTTGACTAATGATAATATTTTTGAATTTCTTAAGCAGATTAAAGATTCTAGTTTAAGAGATAAAATCATCGAACAATTCCATGATTCTTCTAAAAAAGAATTAAAAACTAGTTTTTCCAAAAATATAAATTATAATATGGGTGAATTAGAAAAACTTTTTAGTCTTAGAAATACTAAGAAAAGTCCTGTTACTATCAATGATTTAGTTCGAGAAATTGATAATCTCAAAACTGATATTAAAATTCTTCGAACTGATCTCTCTACTCGTCTTTCTTTAATTGAGAAAGGAAAGGAAAAAATTGATAATAGTGAAACTATCTCTAATGTTGTTTCTAATGACAATAATGATTTTAGTATTGAGAAAAATCATTTATCTACCATTAATATGGTTATATCACAAAAATGGTATACTAAGATTTCCTTCTTATAAATAATTCTTATAAAGCGGGATTTTATTGCTATGATAGACAAAGGGTGCTGACCTAAGTGTTATAAAATTAGGAATTATTCCTACCAAGTTTTTTGAAAAAACTACTCACTCACTTTCTCATGCAGGTGGAGGTTCTTTAAAGATCAATTATAAGCTTAAAAATGCTTATGTTTGCGTTGATGGTTGTTGTATTTCTAATGACTTCCTTATTGCGGAAGATATCACTAGTCAAATGATTATTGGTCTTCCTTTTTTATTTAAAATATATCCTCTTACCTTTGTTAGTGAAAAGGGTATTACAGTACCTATGAGGGTAAGCCAATTACTTTCAAGTTTATAACTAAACCCATTCATAAGATTCTCAATTTAATTCAGGATCAAATTGACTATAAAAATTGTCATATCAATTTTCTTAAAGATGAGCTTAATTCTATCACTATTAATGATAGATTAAATAATCCTAAGCTCCAAAAAAAAAATAAAATTTTTAATTAATAAATTTTCTATTGAGGTTTGTAATGACATTCCTAATGCTTTTTGGGATAGAAAGAAACATATAGTTTCTCTTCCCTATGAAGAAGATTTTAAAGATAATAAAATACCGACTAAGTCTAGACCTTGTCAAATGAACTCGATTATTTAGAATTGTGTAAAAGGAAATATCTTCCTTATTAGAGAAGAAGCTTATAACTCCTTCTAACTCCCCTTGGTCTTGTACTTTGCTTTTTATGTTAATAAACATTCCGAACAGAACGTGGAGTTCCTAGGTTAGTTATTAACTATAAACCGCTTAATAAAGTTTTAAAATGGATTAGACATCCTATTCCCAATAAAAAGACCTTCTTGATAGGTTAGTCAATGCCCTTATTTCTCTAAATTTGATTTAAAATCAGGTTTTTGGCAAATTCAGATTAATAAACCGGATAGGTATAAAACGCCTTTAATGTACCTTTTGGTCATTATGAATGGATTATGCCTTTTGGGCTTAAAAATGCTCCTTCGTAATTTCAACAAATAATGAATGATATTTTTAATCCTTATAGTGATTTTATTATTGTCTATATTGATGACATTCTTGTTTTCTCTAAAGATATCGAAATTCATTTTAAACATCTTGAGATGTTTAAAAATCTGATCATTAAAAATGGTTTAGTAATTTCAAAACCGAAAATGGTTTTATTTCAAACTAAGGTCAAATTTCTTGGTCATTTTATTGATAAAGGAAATATTATCCCAATTCAAAGAAGCATTGAATTTGGGAATAAATTCCCTGATATTATTACTGATAAAACTCAGTTACAAAGATTCTTAGGAAGCCTCAATTATGTTTCTTCTTATATCAAGAACCTTGCTGAAGATTCTGCTATTTTATACGATAGGCTTAAGAAGAATCCTTCTCCTTGGAATGATAATCATACTAAGGTCATTATTAATATTAAAAATAAGGTAAAAATATTCCTTGTCTTATGCTTGCTAATCCTTCTTGGGAAAAGATTGTTGAAACTGATGCCTCGGACTTGGGATATGGTGGTATTCTTAAATGCATTAATCCCGACAATAAAAAGGAATACATTATCGATTTTATTCTAAAATGGAATAATAGTCGAAAAATTATTCTGCTCTTCGCTAAAGAAATTTTATCCATTGTTAAATGTGTTTTAAAATTTCAAGATGATTTATATAATCAGAAATTTACAATTTATACTGATTGTAAAGCTGCTACTTTCATTCTCTTTAAAGACATTGAGCATAATGTTTCAAAGCAAATGTTTGCTAGGTGGCAATCTCATCTTGCTTATTTTAATATCATTCATAAGCAAGGGAAAGATAATCATCTTCCTGATTTTCTTACCCGAGAATTTATTTCTTCATGACAGACATGAGTCAATCGAAAAGAAACTCTTATTCCTCTTATAGAGGAAGGGGAGGAAGAGGTCCTCCACTCATCCAACACGGGAAAAGGTCCCTTTTCACGGCGAGAATATTTCGAGTCGATTCTTCTTCTAAAGGACCTATTGAAGATATCTCTTCAAAACTTACTGATGAAGAATCATACTCTTCCGTTACTCAGAAGGAATACAAATTCTTTGATGCTCCTAATAAGGAATTAATCCTTATTATTGAAGATGAGGATGAAAAGTTCAAAGAGTCCCCATGGATTCTTCTGAATAAATATTTCCCAGCTAATAGTTGGGGCACAGAAACTTATAAAAGTAGAGGATACTATGAAAATATACTGATGAGTCTTGGGAGTGTTGATATTCAGCATTTCCCTCCTAAGAGCAAAACTATTAATTACTCCAAATTCATAATAAAGAAAATTATTTCCATCCAAGAATGGGGAACTTCTCCTTTTTCTGAAAGAAGTATAACTAATGAAGTTACTAAAACCGTTTTCCAATATAATTATTGGGATTACCTGCAAAGTTTTTATAAAACTTTATTTTATCAAAATTCCAAGCACTCACACACTTGGTTGATGAAAATTTGTGATAATATCAATAGGGATCAAATCCCTAACTGGATTTTTAAATGGTGGGAAAGTTTTGGTACCATGGCAGATATATTGCCAGAAGAGATGAAATCTCTACTGGAGGAATATTCTATAAGTTTTCCCTCATCCAATACGAGTAATAAAACTATTTGTATGTTTTTATTGATTACGGAATCCCATGGGTCTGAAATGGAGACCGAGTCGCTTATACAAAGGTGGCATCCCAAGTTTATGGAGAATCCATACTACAAGATTCTGGAATAACTTAAATATTATCACTCCTGGCTCCAATGAGTCTCCTTTACAGAAAAACATCAACAGATTAAATCCAAAATTGATGAATACAAAAGGATTATGAGAAAAAGACTTCAAATAGTCTCCTTTCATTCTCTCGAATTTTCTAAGAAATATGTGAATGTTTTTCCAAGAGAAAAAATTATGGATCTCTATATGGATCACATAAAGAATGATTTGTTTAAAGACATTGATTTCTCTGATTCAAAATCGGATATATATATATATATATATATATATATATATATATATATATATATATATATATATATATATTAAAACCTATTATTTATGCATGCTAGACTTGAGCCATTGTAATTTATAAAGCTCCATTTGGATGGAGTCATTTGAAATCAAGGGATTTAAAATTAATACACTATATGTTTATAAATTAAAATGAAGAAAAACTAAATGAATTGATTTGGTTCACACAAAAATTACTTATAAGTGGTTGAAATCCTCTCACTTCTCCTACTTGTGCTTAATATTTGAGTGAATCAAATTCATTCATTTAATTTTTCTCCATTTTAGTTTGTGTGATATATTATCCTCAAATCACTTGATTTCAAATCCACTCCATCCAAATGGAGCCTTAAAGTTGTTTAAGCTCAATTAGAGTGAGCATCGGTCGATTCGGTCCGAACCGAACTGAATAGTAACAACTGAAAAATCAGAATTTTCATTATTAGTAATCGAACCAAAATAATGTAAAACTAACATATAATTGACCGAAATTTTTGGTTATAAACCGAATAACCGAAATATTATTTTTATTATTTTTTGAGCTATTTTAAGTCATAAATATCATTATTTATTTGGCCTAAATAAATAAATAAATAACATAAATTTTTCATTAAGATAACTTAATCCATAAATTAATATAGACATTAAAATTTATAAATAACAAGTAAGAAAAGAAGGAGACTGATAGAGTCGTATGAATTAGGAGTTTATTTAATTTGATATTTTAAATATAAATTACAATATACATATATATATTTCGGTTACTATTTTTAGTTTAATTTTAATTGTAAACCAAAATTTTTTAAATTGAAAACCTTAACCGAAGAGAATTTTAATTTTCGGTTCGATTCGGTCAGTTAATTTGATTTTGTCCGAATATTGCACACCCATAAGCTCAATAGACCAGTCTTTAGTCCTATATATAAATATATTTATTATCTATTATTTTATATTATTAAAAATTATATAATTGATATTTAGGGTGAAATGAGTTTAAAACGACTTTAAAAATATTTAGGGTGAAATGAGTTTAAAACGACTTTAAAAATTATAGACCAGTCTTTAGGGTGAAATGAGTTTAAAACGACTTTAAAAATATTTGGCTCGTTTATTTAAAAAAAAGTAAATTTAAACATAGTAAATAATCTGTAAGAAATACAAAATTAGGCTTGAATCTAATATTAATATACTTGGTCCAGATTTTCCAACGAGAAACACAACTCGACTAATCCCACCCCTATTTTATATTTTAATTTCATAAGGTGGTCTATTAAAAAGAAAAAGTTATCAGGCCCATAAGCCGATCAGGCTTTTTAACTAATGGGCCAGCCTTAATAGCCCGAATAAGGAAAAATTGCGAAACTGTACCTACATGATGAGTCCACGAGCAATCGGGCTTCGCGCCTTCCGCATCAATTCTTCGCGCCAAACATTCAGCATGTTCCTTAGCACGACGTCGTATTGCAAATATCCATACCGCACTAACCGTAATTAAATGTAAGAGTGAGGCTATTATCGTCAAGTAGGCACTGGAAGTCTGGAACAAACAGGCGCTCTCCCAAGACCAGCTCATCGACTCTCCTCAGCAAACCATCGCCGATTTTGAACGATGACGGAAACTGAGGTAAGCATGTGAATTGCCGAGATCACCCATGGCTTTTTAGGCTTCTGCCTTCTTGATTTTGTTGCTTGATGCAGGAAATGGAGGCGCTGAAGAGGGCATATGCGGAGATGATACTTAACACGACGAAAGAGGCGGCGGCGCGTGTAATGGAGGCTGAATTAAGAGCACGGCTGATGGAGCAGCAGATGAATTCCGCCAAAGAAGAGGCTGCCGGATTGCTCCTTCGTCTGAAGCAGATGATCGATGCAAAAGTAATGTTTAAAACGTCTAGTTAAACACTTGCAAATTTGCAATAGACTCGTCTAAGTTTATTTAGGTAGATATATATTGAAGCATTTTATCGACTCACAGGTTCTGTTAGGTTTTTGGTACGGTCAATTTCGTGATGGGTTTCTTATTTGTATATTTAAATAAATGTTAATATTAGATAAGAACTCGATTCTGAGTGAAGATTTTCAATAGTATGTTTGTTGAATTGCGAGGGTTTAAATGATTCTCGAAAAATCTGATTTGTTAACCAAAATTCTCAGTTGTCAGCTTGATTTTGCTTACAGACTAAAGAAGCAGAGATTATATCTTTGAATCAAGGACGAAAGTTTGATGAGCTGGAATCTCAGCTAAATGAAGCCGAAGGAATCATCATAGATCTTAGAGCGGAACTGGACCAGGCGGAGGAGCAACTGTACGAGATGAGAAACAAAAGAATGCTCACTGAGATACAAAATGGAGAAAATACAGAAGAGCATAGTGTAAAACCAAAGGGGGCATGTAATGGTTATGAGCTTCTCACTCCATCATTGAACCTTGAACCTGAATCTGATGTTCACTCTGGCGATGACAGCCCTGTTTTGGATCAGATAAATGAGCCTGAGAGGTTTAGGACAACTAGAGAGAAATCGAATCCTTGTAAGGATTCTATCGATATAGAGACTGCAAACGTTGTTGCAAGCAATTCTGTATCAGAAGGAAACGACGAGCAGGTAAAAAAGGGGGATGTTTCTACAGTCCGTCGAAGCCTGAGAAAAAGAAAACTCAAGTTCTGGGATGATGTTATGGCTGCATGTGGAAAGCACGGCTCTCACCAGTTCAAAAAGCCTCATAAAGCTCTTCCATGTCTTCCATGTTTCAGTTCTAGCAAAACTACAAGGCATGGTGAAGATCGGGAAAAGCATAGAACTAAAATTGAGAGTCCTGATCATGCAGAGGTCTCAAAAGAACTAGTGGATACTGGAGCTCTACCAGAAAATGTAGAGTTGATTGATGTGTTGGTAAAATCGGATGGTCTTGCTGCACAATTTGAATTGATTAGTCCGTCAAGAATTGAGTGTGATGTGGCTAAAAAACATTGTAATTATATATTTAGCAGGAAATGGAAGAGGAAGAAGAAATCCATGGTTTATAACAAGAAATGGAAGAAGAAGAAATCCCTGATTTACCCTGAAAAAAGTTCTTGATTCAGCCTTCAAGATTGAACCTTTTTCTGATAACAGATGCAGGTATTCACTGATGCACAAGCTGCAATTACCAACAAGCCTGATATCCATCATTTGTAATTTCTCAATCATGATTATTTCTAAGTGTGTAATTTTCTTATCGTTCTGAGTAAAGTTGGATATGCCATCACCAATTTATTTCAGAATTTATTGGGTTTTTTTTTTTTTTTTTTATTTAAATATGGTGGAGATATGTATAGCACCTATGTTTGTGAAAGTGTAATGCTTGCAGTGTAACTTCAGATCTCCATTTGTTGGCTTTCTTCCTGATTTTTTTTTTTTTTTTTTTGAAAAGTAAAATAAATTTATACTAAATTGAGTACAAGGGGTACTCAACCCGTACAAATACAAAAATATCAGCAGCACTCCAACATTCCAGTGACTAGAATTCCTTGTATTTCCTAACCAAATCTACAGAAACTTCCTTGCCTCACCAAGCCACTCTACATAAGAGCATTCTTTTACTTTCAACAAATAAATTTCTAACCAAGATTTAATTTTCAGCTTTAACTCCTCCGCTAATTTCTGGAAATCAGGTTCCTTCTGTTGGAAAATAAGTGAATTTCTAGCTTGCCATATGCTACAGACTGTCCCCACCCATATTGCTGATGCCGCCTTGGTAAGAGGTTTGTCCTTACCTAACAATTCCCCAAATTGCAAGAAGTTAATACCTGGATCATTATGCATAACTCCATTGACCCCCAACCAGCTTAGCATAGACGACCACAAAGTACTTGAAGCTGGACATTCGAAGAGAAGATGAATATTTGATTCTGGTTGCAGCTTACACAATAGCATCTTGTTTCCTCCTCCGTAATTTGAACCCCTCTCTCTCTCAGCAGATCACCGGTAGCTAGCCTCTTCATCAATGCTTTCCATGCCAACATTATCATCCTTCTTGGAGCCCAGCATTTCCATAGCCTACGGAAAATTATTTTTGTTTGAGCCGGTTCCTCAGCCATTGGTGCTGTCTCCAACAGATTTGCATAAGCTTGTTTTGTACTATATTTGTACTATAAAGCTTGCTAGACACCATAATATTTGTACTATATTATGAAGGCGTCATTTTTAATTTTTTTTTGTCATTTTTACTATCTTTCAGACTCGAACTGACAGTTATTTTGTCTATCAATACTCGACACTTGTGATCCCAAAGAATTATTGCATGCAGGACTGGAGTCAGAAAAGCCAAGTACGCACAATACAAAATTCATTTTTCTTTAGAACAATGGAGCCATATACAAGATGGATCCTAAAGTACAAAAGATGAATAAAAGATGTATTTCATATAATTTACTTGTACCAGTAAATGGCTAAAGAAAGATTTACAGGTACTATCATTAAACTAAAGGGAACTCAAGAGTGACGCACAAGAATTCTAATACTTAAACATGCTTAAAAAGCCGGTGCACGCCTGAAACCCAAGTCATCAAATAAAATGTAAAAGTTGGAAGTAGTGATAAGTTAGTGCAGTGATGCTGCTGCAACTGCATGTCTAATAAAATGTCTTCTTGTCTCTCTCTCTCATCATTACATCTCCTTCATGCCACACCTTTTTTGGCCGTCAACTAGCTATAAAAAGACAGCCAAATCATTCTATATGATTTGTTCCTCTATAAAAGGCCTCGAGATTGACTATTTTCTAAGCATTTATTACACTTTAAGTTTTTCTAATTAGAAGAGGCAGAGAGAGAGGAAATGGTGGGAGAGGAGAAGGGAGAAGACAGATTAAAAGCAGTGAGTTTCGCAGCTGGAACAGTAACATTCATGGCGTGTATTGAACGTGCAGTTATGGTGTCTGTGATCGTACATTGGCGTGTGTGGGCATTTCTAGCCCTCAATCTCTTGCTGCTAGCTATCCTTTTAACTTCTAAATCCCAAATTCCATTGGAAAAAATTGATGGAGAAGATTTTGCAAATGCAAAGTTGTTGATCAAGAAGAAGAAGACAAGACATGGATGTAGCCGACCGCTTTCGACCAATGGTGGTGGTGAAATGTCGAAACAGCCCAAGCCTGCAAGCTTCTTTAATAATGGAGAAGATGATGGAAAGATAGAAGATTATGATCACCTCTCAGAGGAGGAATTGAACATGAGAGTTGAGGCCTTCATTACTATGTTTAGGCAGCATTTGGTTTCTGATGCTAAGGGCATTAAAGTAATTTAACTCCAAATTTTTTTTTTTTTTTAATGTGGTTGAGCATCATGGTGGTTCTTCCTAGCTAAAACATTGAACTCGAATTTCATATGTTTTGGGACCACTGACCAGCATTTGAATGGAAGAGCTATCATGAGCCCAAGTAACTGAGTTGCTTACTCGGGGTAAATTTTTGTGTAGAAAATAGATTGGAACTTTTTTGTTGGAATGATTATCGTCCAATTGTTGTACTTTTGGCCCTGAGTAAAGCCGTTGGGTCAAAATAAATGATTCTCTTATTCATGAATCTTCTATATAGATATATAAAGAGAAGTAGGAAGAGAAACAAGTAAGGTTATGCGGTGAAATATTGAGTCTCGTTTTTTAAATTTTTTTTATAGGAGTTGAATTTTAATAATTTTATTTTAGATTATTGAATTTGATCACATGTCTACAGGTGGACACAGACTTATATATCCACCACGAATGAAGTGATGCCACATAATCATGGAGCCCACAATTATTTAATTAATTGCTTATGTGGCATCACATTATTTGTGGTGGGTATATAAGTTTGTGCCCACAGGTGGACATGTGATCAATTCCGTTTAGACTATAAAAGTATAATTTTGGTGAATTTTAATATAATTTTATAAATTTTAATATTTGTGATGAATTTAATACTTATTTAAAAGGTTTTTTTAATTAAATAAGGTGGTTTTGAAAACCAATTACACATTTGTAGTGGTTTTTGAGGTGTTTGCAAATCTAAGGAGGGGCGCCTAGCTCTTGGGCGCTCCACACCTGGAAACAGTGGGGGCGCCCAGCTCTTAGGCGCCCTTCTGCCAATCAGTCACGTCTCATTCTCATATGCGCAGTGATTTAAAAAAAAAAAAAAAAATTTTAAGGGAGCGCCCAGCACTTGGGCGCCCCTCTTCTCATAACCGACAACCCTGACATCATACTTAAAAAAAATTATATTTTGAGGGGGCGCCCAGCTCTTGGGCGCCCCTCTTCCTCATTTTCAAAACAACTACAGTACGTTGCAGGTATGGGACAACAGAGGCAGAGGAACCTTTGACCGCATTGGATTCCTTTCTTTTTCAGAAAACGCGTGAATGATATGTATAATCATACACAGTAAAAATATGTAATATATATTTTAGGTTTGCTGAAGTAAATTTTATATATACTTGTGAAGAAATAAAAGAGTGAGAGTGTGAGATACTCTACAAGGAGAAGGAGAGAGCACAAAAAAAATTTGAGAGCATAATTTTGTGAAAGAAAAGGTTAGTAAAATTTTAATTTTTAGTTTAGTTATAGTATTTTATTTATAATACATGTTTTTATTGTTGTAGAAATTTTTGGAAGAAGATTGAATTTGTATACATTTGAAAAAAGATTGATTTTCTTCACATTTTCAGGTTGATATATTTTTTTTATGGTAATTTACTGTATTTTGATGTTATTTATATATGGTGGATTGTGTACATTACTAAAAATAATAATATTAGAATTCTCATATTGTTGTAGAAATTTCTATTATATTGTTGTACAATATAATACATGTTTTTATTGTTATAGAAATTTTTGGAAGAAGATTGGATTTGTATACATTTGGAAAAAGATTGTTTTTCTTCACATTTTCAGGTTGATATTTATTTTGTTATATCGTAATTTACTGTATTTTGATGTTATTTATATATGGTGGATTGTGTACATTACTGAAAATAATAATATTAGAATTCTCATATTGTTGTAGAATTTTTTGTTGTATAAATTTCTATTATATTGTTGTACAATATAATACATGATTTTATTGTTGTAGAAATTTTTGGAAGAAGATTGGATTTGTATACATTTGGAAAAAGATTGATTTTCTTCACATTTTCAGGTTAATATTTATTTTGTTATATCGTAATTTACTGTTTTTGATGTTATTTATATATGGTGGATTGTGTACATTACTGAAAATAATAATATTAGAATTCTCATAATACATGTTTTTATTGTTGTAGAAATTTTGGGAAGAAGATTGGATTTGTATACATTTGGAAAAAGATTAATTTTCTTCACATTTTCAGGTTAATATTTATTTTGTTATATCGTAATTTACTGTATTTTGATGTTATTTATATATGGTGGATTGTGTACATTACTGAAAATAATAATATTAGTTTTAATTACTCTCACAATAATAATATTAGAATTCTCATATTGTTGTAGAAATTTTTGTTGTATAAATTTCTATTATATTGTTGTACAATATAATACATGTTTTTATTGTTGTAGAAATTTTTAGAAGAAGATTGAATCCACAGAAGGACTCGCCGGTGTCAAAAGTGGCATACATTTGAAAAAAGATTGATTTTCTTCACATTTTCAGGTTGATATTTATTTTGTTTTATCGTAATTTACTGAATTTTTATGTTATTTATATATGGTGGATTGTGTACATTACTGAATATGTATGGCATGTTATTTTGAATTGATTAGTCAAATATTCTTCAATTAAATAGGAATTCATATTTAAACTGAAAATTTTAAATTATCAGGACTAAAATTATATTCTCTCTGCTCATATTCTGATATTTGATAATTTATTGTATTTTGAAGTTATGTATATTAATAAGATTACTAAAAAAATATCAATTATTTTATTAAAAAAATATTAATTTTTGTTATACGATATTAGTTTATAAATATATTAGTTTTAATTACAGTTAATGTTATTAGTATATAAATTAAAAAAAATAAATACTTAGAGGAAATATAATTTAAATTTTGAGTGAAAAATATGAGTGGCAAATTTATTCATGGATATTTTAATTAATCTAACCTTATTTTATTATATTTTTTTTCATTTTAGGTATATCAAATATGAGTGATATTGGAATAATTGTACGTTGTGGAGGAGTAAACGTTGGATTGCAAAGAGTGGATCGCAAGATTGATTATAATGATTTACTTCGTTTGTTGTCTGAGATGACTGGCTTTGATTTGAATGAGTATAACTTGAAGGTGTCTGCAAAATATGCGGACACATCAGAAATTTTTTTCATTACATGCAATCGCGACCTTTGGTTCTTTTTTGATCCGAATGCTGGTTTCAGATCAGTTGAACTATATGTTCAACAAGAAATGATATTACCACCACAATCATCTCATTTTTCAATGGATAATATTTTCAATGAATATGCATCCTACATTGCCGGCGAATCTGAAATGCCGCCATTCACCAGAGGGACTGAAGATGTGAATGATGACGATGGGTGCACCCGAGGGATTGATAATATTGCATGTGACTCTTTTGGACTTAATGATGGACCAAATTCCGAGCCAGATGATGATGAAGAAGACGATGATGAAGACGATTCAGACGAGGATCATAATGTTGATGATCAAGTCCAAGAGACTAGACATATGCAACTACAATCAACACCGCATCCTAATTTATCAAGAGCGTCATTTTTCAATTCATCGTACGAGGACGTGCCTATTGATTCAATTGCCATACCTTCTGGTGATTTTACATATGATGATGATGTGGGTATTTTGATGAAGGGAATGGTATTCACAAATAAAAATCAATTGCAGTCTGCTGTGAAAAATTATTCAATTCGACATGCATTACGTGAGTATGCAGTTGTCGAGAGTACCCCACTAATTTGGAAAGTTGTTTGCAAGCTAAACGCAAGGGGGGTTGGTGAACGAGACAGTTCAGTGCAACAATGCAATTGGTTTTTACGGGGGATTTGTTCAAAAAAGAGTGGACGTTGGAAAATCTCCCAGATGGGACCAAATCATACTTGTCTAATCAATGCTACTAACACGCGTCATAGAAATCTATGTATGAATTTGATAGCGGGGATGTTAGAGAGCAAAGTGAAGATAAATCCAGCATACAAAGCTTCAGATGCAAAGGTAATGCTAGTGTATTTATTTCATTTAATTCCAACTAGAGAGCCTATCGATCTGATATTAAAATTGTTTGATTGCAGGTAGATGTGTTTAATCAATACAGTTATGAGGTGTCCTATCATATGGCATGGAAAGCGATAAAACGTGCTGTAGAGAATGTGTATGGGACGTGGGAGACATCTTGTAAATATTTGCCAAAATTCATGAGAGCTTTGCAGAGATACAATTCTGGAACGATCGTGGAGTGGTGTCATGCAGGACAAAACCCTACTACATATGTCTTTACACTAGGGTATGTGTTTTGGGCGTTTAAACCATGCATCGATGCATTCCAACATTGTCGAAAAGTCATCACTGTGGACGGCACTCATCTTTACACCAAATACAAACACAAGTTGTTGATTGCGATCACCATTGATCCAAATCAACAAATAATCCCTTTAGCTTATGCCATCGTTGATGAAGAGACTTTTCATTCATGGCGTTGGTTTTTAAGTATGTTGGCGACACATGTGGTTCGTGGAGTTCAGGGTGTTTGCCTAATTTCTGACCGACACACCGGCATATTGAAGGCAGTTGAGTACATCCCAGTTTTTCAAGAACCAGTGGGTGTACATCGATTCTGCCTTAGACACATTGCTTCAAACTTCAATAGTCGTTTCAAGTGTCTGCAACTGAAGGATTTATGCTATAATGCGGGAAGAGCGTACACTGTGATCAAGTTTGAACAGATAATGGAGCAAATCAAAGAGTTGAACCCTGCTGCATTTACTTATTTGGACAGTATCGATAAATCTAAATGGACATTTTCCCATGACCAAGGTCGCCGTTGTGGTATTATGACCACCAACATGTCTGAATGCTTCAACGGCGTATTAGTTGGTGCAAGACGTCTTCCAATTTCAGCAATTGTGCGAATCACATTTCAAAGGTCGAAAAATATTTTTGTCGAAAGAGAAAAGATTGCAATGCAGCTTCAACAAACTAATCAAAGGTTTCCGGATAACATTTTAAAACTTTTTCAGAAGGAAGCAGAAGAAGGGCTGAGATCGAGATTCACAGTGGACAGTTATAATAATGCTCTCCAGATTGCCAGTGTATCAACATTTTATGATGGATCTAGACGCTCATATACATACATTGTGAAATTATCTACACGAGAATGTTCTTGCGGTAGATGGAGCTTTAGTGGTATCCCGTGCTCACATGTAATGGCTGTCTGCAGACATTTTCAATTTGAGGTATCTGAGTTGGTTCACCAATGTTATAGTACAGAGACGTATGTTTCCATGTACAGTTCTCCGATGTTTTTACCGTTGGCAGATGAAGAGGAATGAGATGAGGCATCTTTTATGTTGCAACATAATCCTCAACGTCGAATAAAACGTCGCGGTCGGGATGTCATTACTAGAATCCCCAACGAGATGGATTGGGCACAATCTCGTGAGAGACAACGATATCAAGCACGTGATCGAGCTGGAAGTGCGAATCCAGGGTCTTCATCGCGACGTAGATGATTTGAGCAAATTTCAGTTTATCTTGTGCTATTGTTCACCTACTGATTTATTAAAACACTCACTGCAGTAATACGTCTACATGTTTTATTTTTCTTGGATCATATGTGCATATTAGTTAAGTTTTTTGTTGTGGTGTTTTTTTTTTATTTGATATTGTTCACTTTTCAATTAATTTATACAACTACTAAATTAATACACCCACTATATTAATACACCCACTGTATTAATACACCCAATATTTTAAGAATATTTATATTTTATGTTTTATTAACTAAAACTTGTGTTATTTCGAACTTGACTCAGTCCAACGCAAGTAGCATTATTTTATGTTTTTGTTTTGTTAGTGTTAATGATTAAATTTCTCTAATCTATATTACTTGATATTAACTCCAAAATGTAGAAGAATATTTCTCTATATAGAAGTCATTTATATTCATCATAATACAACAACAAAAATCAAACATAAGTCTTGATGCAATTATGTTACAAAAAATACTAAAAACTCGTTCTACCGATGACCTTCTGTACCACATTTAGTTCGACGTTTCTCCCGGCTACCACGCCGTACACCGCCCTGTCCAAGTTGGATACCCTCATTCTGACCATGTTGGTCATTCAATGGTGTAGTGAATGTAGGACTATCAAAGCCCATAAATGGAATCCCTGAATAATTGTGGTCTCTTGACATGTCATATGCGCTTTGTCCATGTTCCATTGGCGGATAGTCTGATTGCAATAGATCAGTAAAATTAGTGTATTGTGGGGTATGCATTTGTTCCGGCATGTAAAACGGTGTAGACGACTGGTGGTGGTAACCTTCACTGACAATAGGAGTCTCTGCAATGAATAAAAGTTGTCAATCAATTAATCTTTAAACATACGAAAATATATACTGTTAAAAAATATTAAAAGTATATACCTGTGGGTGTAGAATCACGAGAAACATTGTTTCTTCTTCTTGTTCGTCTGGAAGTTGAAGGCCCTGCAGTAGGCTGGGGGATGTACTCATCATTCAAATTAATTGCCCCTGCAATGAATAACAATTGCTAAATAATTATTTTTTAAACAATAGATAATTTTTAGTATCAAGGAATATGTAACATGTATACCGGCAGTGGACTGGTCAGCTGGATAATGATGGACTGTAGACGGGCCCGCAGCATAAGTTGAAGGTCCTGCACTATATGGCTCCGTTGTACAATGATCGGCAGTGGATGGCTCAGCTGTATAAGCTTCAAAGCTCAATGGGGGTCGTCCAAGCAAACGAACTGTATTTTGGATGACATCGAAACTGGCCTGTTTTACTGGACCATGCCCACATCTACAATAACGAATGTATTAAATTTATACAACTTATAAATAAACATTTTAAGTAAAATTAATTCTATAAATTAATAATTTAGGTACAATTATTTCTAAATTCATTTTACCTGTAAAAGAGACATGGCTCCCCCAATAGTGGTCCGCTCCGAGTCCGAAGCATGACAAAGCTCACGATATAAGACAGCCAATATAGCACTACCCCAGCTGTATGTTCCAGCCACCGCTAAGTCATGAATTGCTTGTAAATAAAGCAACGAGATATGACTGCGTGATGTATCTGGAATCATAAATGTACCAAGCATGAGAAGAATACATCCTCGTGCATACTGGTCCACTATCTGCTGGTCAGTGTAATCTGTAATTTCTATCGAACAGAGATGGCTCATAAGCGTTGTGAGCTTAATTCGAGTCTTGCTTTTGAAATCAGAATCTTGAGGTGCGAATCCTAAAAAGTCATAACAATATGACTTCCACTCTTCAACACTTCTGCAGTGATCATCTATGGTCACTACTTCGCCCTCAATCGGTAGACCCCAAATTATGGCTACATCTTGTAATGTAATCGTAACCTCACCAATAGGAAAATGAAACGTGTGTGTTTCTGGCCGCCATCTCTCTACCAATGCAGTAATAAGATGACTATCGACCGTCATCGCTCCACAACGAGCAACATAATAAAAACCCGTGTCATATAAAATATCTAATATCCTAGGGTGCAACCGAAAACCATGTGGTTCATCTACCCTGAATGTCCAAAAGATACAAGATGTCGTATGATTAGATCTGAGCGTTGCATCCTCATTAATTTCATTGTTAAAAATCAATTCTGAACGATGGGTCTTTTGACTAGTCAAAAGAGACAGATCTTGAGGCCCATATATCTTTCTATACGCATGAGATATCCTGATATTAAAAATAGTAAAAAAAAGTTAGAACAAAAAAATAATTAATGAGGTGCTTATATACGTGCATGTGTGTGTTCTATATTATCATACTTTAAGATCAATCAATTTGAGCAAAAAAATAAAATAAAATCAAGTTAACAAATAATTAATGAGGTTTTAATATAAAATATCCAAACCCAGAGCTCAATTTGAAAGACGAATGATATAAAAAGTAAAATAATGCAATGCTTTATGGAGAAGTTTCTTAAGAAATGCAAGCTGCAGATGGCTCGTTAGTTCAAATTGTCTCAAAATTCCCAGAGCTTTAAAGGGTTGACAATCAATCTCCTCTCTTAAATATACAGGTACAAAAATAATTTGATTTATATTTCTTATTTATAATATATATATATATATATATATATATATATATATTCCATATTTAATCTCTTGATTTGGTGATTTTCTGGAAGAATTAATTGATAAAAAGAATAATTATTTACAGTTTTTTAGGGAATTTTTAGTTCAATCTTCCTATTACATTGTAAATTGAAATATTGTCAATTTTCTTAGTTAAAATTATTTTGAACTAAAATATTGAATACACATAAATATGGAATATTATATAACATTTTGCAATATTTTGGAATGATTATTAAATGTTTTATTTATTTAGAGAATTGTGAAATGTTAGAAATCATTCTCATCTATTAAATTAAAATAGTCTCCACCATTCATTCATGATTTGAATTTATATAAATAGAAGTAAATATTTTATTAGTAAATCATCTAAAAAATAATCAAATATTATTATTCAAAAATTTCAAAGTAGTCAAATTTTTTATTTTATAATTTTATTAAATTTTAATATTATTCTCAAAAAATAATATTTATAATGAGTTTAGTGTATAAATAAAAATATATATAATTAATTTAATAATTGTGAGATACTCATATATTTTATCTCATAAAATATATATATTAATAAAAAATATTAATCATGAATATAATTCAACTCACGTTAAATTTATCAATATTCAAACCGTACATTTCACGGAAAAAAATACTAGTAATAATAATGAAAATGATGAAGCATCAAGAAGGGGAAAAGGAAATTTATTTTTTATTGAATTATAAAATTAATTGAGTAAGGTGTCAATCGACCTCTTACTATTAAAAGATAGTATAACAATTCATATATGACGTACGTATATCAAGATATTAGTTTTTTTTGTTTTGTTAGTAAAACATTATTCTTTTATAACTCATCTTTGAATTATTCTCTTTTAGACTGAAACCTCTTCAAAAATTACGAAATTTAAATATGTTATTCTATACTTAATAAGAAACAATTTTCATTTAGAAACCTAAGTCATTTGAGCTACGAATTTCTTCCAAATATTTAATGAAAACGAGTGTGCACATAGTTCGTCATATTATACACATTTCACAAAAAAAATCATAACTCACTAAAAACTTGTTCAAAAATTACGAAATTTAAATATGTTATTCTATACTTAATAGGGAACAACTTTCATTTAGAAACCTAAGTCATTTGAACTACGAATCTCTACCGAATATTTAATAAAAACGAGTAGGTCACATAGTTCATCTTATACTCATATCTAAAAAAAGTCATAACTTAGTAGTGAAAACTTATTAAAAAATTAACAAATTTAAATATGTTATTCTATAATCAATAGAGAGGATCTCCAAATTTTTTCTTAGTTTTTACACAATCATAAAATTGTCAAATAAATTGAAATAATGAAAGCTTCAACATTTATGAAACATGAAGTACATAATAATCAAATACACATATTTCCATTATATTTTTAAGAAATCAATAAATATTAAACTATAAATTAAATAAATTTGCAATATTTAAAGTAAACTAACCTTCTTGATTGTTGTTCCATTTTTACTCTAATTATAATTGATTGAGGGTGTATAAATTGGGAGAGATTTTGGAGAAGTTGGGAGAAAAATTGGCGAGAGAGTGTGCATGAGGGAATGAGTGAATGAATGAATGGAGTATTAAGGTAGTAGTATTAGTAACAGGTTGATAGGTAAAAATTTAATTGTTGGTCAAACATTTGCATGATTTCAATGCAAATCTGAGTTGCCTATCATCCAACAATGGTCCTGCAGGCTGTGTCCTCTCAGTGCTGTGTCCTCTCAACGCGTGTCCTCTCAGTGCTGTGTCCTCTCAACGACTGTAGCAAAGAAATAGCTGTCATCTGGAACGCACTGCAGCAAAGTCCCATACCTGCAACGTACTGTAGGAGTTTGGAAAAATGAGGAATGGGCGCCCAGCTCTTGGGCGCCCCCTCAAAATATAATTTTTTTTAAGTATGCTGTTAGGGGTGTCGGTTATGAGAAGAGGGGCGCCCAAGTGCTGGGCGCTCCCTTAATTTTTTTTTTTTTTTTTTAAATCACTGCGCATATGAGAATGAGACGTGACTAATTGGCAGAAGGGCGCCTAAGAGCTGGGCGCCCCCACTGTTTCCAGGTGTGGAGCGCCCAAGAGCTAGGCGCCCCTCCTTAGATATGCAATCACCTCAAAAACCACTATAATTGTGTAATTGGTTTTCAAAACCACCTTATTTAATTAAAAAAACCTATTTAAAAACTATAGGATTAATTTATTGTAATATATCCATGCATAAACAATATAATTTTTATATATTAATAAAAAAATAATTTAAATTTACATTTCATATTCAAAATTTATAATATTCAATTTATTCATCGAACTGAAAAATTACTAGCTAGAACATAAAAACTCTACATCTATATTACTACAATATTTGAGTTATTTATTATGAAACCTTACTAATATGAGATAAATTAAAGGGTTAGTTGTATAAAATTTCACGACATTTAGGGTGTTTATTAGTTATAGTTTTTTAATTTATAATTCAGTATAAAAATTAAATGTTTGTTACAACTTGATACATGAGATTAATTTATAGTGTAATTATAGATGATGTGACGATTGGAGCCGCTTTCAATACTACATGAAATATTGAAAATTGATTCGGTGCTTCAAATTGATTTGTATGAGTCAAAATCTTATATATATTTCAGTTTGTTGAGAATCAATAGAGTTGATGAATTTTATTGTGAACAAAATTTAAAAATCAACAAAGTTATTTGTGAACTCGATTAGTACAAATTTTTGTCTAAAAATTTAAGCATAAACATAGTTTAGTTTCGGTAATTTTGAATTCCACTATTCATATCAGTCTCCTACAAGTACTTGTTTTTCTATTGTAAAATAATGATAATTTTTTACTTTATTATAAATAATAAAACAACTAATTTTGTTACAAGTTTCAGGTTCAGGTTCAGGTCCAACTAGGAGTGTATATTCGATATTCGGTAACCGAATCGAAATCGAATAGTGAAAACTGAACAAATACCGAATTAGCACTATAAGAAACCGAAACCGAACCAAAATATGTAAAAACCGATCAATACCGAAATCAAAATTTTCGGTTCGGTTTCGGGATAATACCGAATACCGATTTTTTTTTTTTTAAATAAATTTTGAGACTTTTCTTTTAGACTTTTTTTTAAAAAAAAAATTCTCAACCAAAACAAGTAAAATACAAGCAAATATAAATCATTTATATACTAAGTTTCAAGTTCTCAAATTCCAACTTCCAACATAAAATTTAAATCCAAAATATCAAAACATCAACATAAAATATCAAATACAAAATTTAATATAAATTCATAAAATTATATATATATATATATATATATATACTCCGTCATATATTATATTATTTTATATTTTAATATATATTATATTATATATATATTAAATTTCGGTTCGGTTTTCGGTTATACCGAAATTTTATTTATAAAACCGATACCGAAATCGAATACCGAATTTTTTAAATTTTAAAACCGAATACCGAACTGAACACCAAAATAACCGAATCAAATTAGAATTTTGATTCGGTTTGTGTTGATTTTCGGTTAAAAACCGAATAATGCTCACTCTTAGGTACAGTCATATATAAATGTGGGAAAATTGATAGAAGTCATTAAATTTTTTTGAAACATCCTTCTCTCGTGAGCTCCATGGCGGGAAGTGATACACATAAATATCTGCTTACCTTGATCGTAGTTCAGTTCCGAAAAATCTGACGAAGGTAAAAGCAAATAAGCTCGCATCAAAGTGCTGATTTTAGATCTCCTAAAAAGAACAAGGATTTCACAGTCGAAATGATATATTGTTTCCTCGTACATTTCTGGTGTAAATATTTGCAATACAGAGGATTTTAAATCAGAATAAACAAATCGAAGAATTAAGATCTGAGCTGGATGCAGCAAATATGGTGCCGGAACAGGCGAAGCGTTAGAAAGAGACCACGGAGCAAGAGCGAGAGGTTTAATTTATCATATTTTTCATATTTTTTAGGAATTTCCGCATCATATTTGAGCGGTGATGAGACTAAATGTTACTGTTCTAGTTTTCAGCTAAATAGTTTCTATGTTTCTCCGCGAATCTGATTACTAGACATGGAAGAGGATTTCGCAGAACTCATCTCCGCGAACGGTGAATCGTGATGTGTTAATTATTTGACTCTGCTGCTGGAATGTTTTTTTAGGCGAGGATTGATCTCACTAACAACGACATATCATCAATTAGATATGAAATGGTGGCTCTCCAGGTGGTATTCTACTGTTTTACATATGCGTCAACAATACGCACCTCGTATTGGCGGATAAATATTTTGTTTCGTGTGTTTATTAAAAATTTTTTGGTGAATCATGCGTCAATGATGTAAAGAGTGAAGAGCGTTCCTCACTGTACCGATTTATAAACCTTTTCTTACAATTCTATCTCAACAGTGATTCACACACATCCTTGTTTTAGCAGAAATGTATTCACTAGGAAATTGTATATATAATTCACTGTAACAATTCACAGATGCATAGATCTAACAATTCACTGAACATATATATCCTTGATCTGGCAGAGATAGACCAATTGGAACAATGTGTGAGCTAAACGAAAACAAGAGGTAAGCCTATTTTACATTGTTAATCGATGCCTTGAGTTCCCTGCCTCCATGGGAGATATTTTTTTCAAGTATTTACTCTCGCCATGCATTATGCAATTTCTGATTTTGGATAGTGCGTGTGAATTGTGCTTATCATGTAGCATACTATTAAGAATTAATTGCTCGATGTGTAACATAATACCAGATTGAGGCAGAACATCACACAGTAGCCTACTGGCGCTTACTAATCTAGATTCATTGTATTCTGTTCAAAGTCTTTTAAATATTTTCTTCTTTTTTTTGTCACAGGAAATCTCGAGAGTGTGTTTATACATGCACGAAAATGATATGTGAGCAAAGAGGAATTCCATTTCCATACATCGATTACATCTAGTCAAAAGTTTAGAAGAACACTAAATTGAATTAATATAAAAACTGTGACTGATGGTGGATAAGGTAGTTAGCCTGAATGTTCATTGGCTAGATTTCTTATTTTTCTTATCTTCAATTGATTGCTTACTCTCATTTTATATATCTATTATTTGGTTATAAAGTAGATTATAGCTTTTGTTTGGTACTAATGTAATTCTGGACTTGTATAGCAGGCTTCTTAACTGCACATGAGCAATATGCTGAAAAAGCCCGATTGGTTATAAAGAATAAACTTGATCAATAGAATTGCACGCTGACCAGGTGGTACGAAAACATAGAGCTGAATTAGAGATTTACGACCAGGTGCTTATTTAATCTCAGATATATTGTTACATGCGAGCAGTGCTTTCAGATTACCAGTGGTGATGATTGATTAGAAATGAGACATCTATTCGATAGACTCCCTTAATCATGTAATGTGCCTGTATGCACGTGAACAGCTAAGTTATTGTCAAGTTTGTGGAACAAACTTCTGGTGATTGTGCAGATCCAAAAAGATCTTAGTAATTTGGAAAGAAAAGCACTGTTATTGGAGTCAGTGATGAGAGAAAGCATGGAGCTCCAGGAGTTGAGTAGATATCCTTGTGTTTTGTTAGTTGTATTTCAACATTTTGGTTGCTGAGTCAACTGACACGAGCTATTGTTCTCCCTTGAAAGTTTTTCAGGAACGTAGAGAGACGGTCTCTGATGCTACCTGGACCCTCTCTCGCACTCTTTCAAAACTCAACTTAACCCGGCCTTAATCCTGTTAAGTTTCTAAACTGAAATCCAGAAAAAGCAAATATTATCCTGCGTAACACAGGGATAGCAATTCATGCATGAATTGTAGTTCGTGACTTAAGTTGTTAACTTGTATTCCTCATGCTTTGTCTGCTTCCCTAGATCAGTTAGCATTAAATATCTATATCCATTTACAAGCAGACTTTAGAACTGGAAGAGAAGTGTGCTGCTTTTGGAAGAGCTTCAGGAGAGTATTTTCATGTCCCCGGTGTAATAAAGATAATTCAGGAAATTCTTCAGTAAGTGATGGGAGCTAACATCACGTGAGTAATTTCAAATTCTCAATTGCAACACATCATATAGCTATACATATTTGCACAGTTGAGACTTAACATTTCTTGCTTATACAGGCAATGATGATTGCTCTCTCGGATGATTTGATTGACGTGGATGTGATGAGCTCACACTCTCTACTAATCGTGTGAGTAAATCTTTATTGTTTTAAACATCAGATGAAATTCTTTTCTTACAACATGCATGAATGCTTTGCTTTCCTTACTCTTTACCGCACTCCGAATTGAGTTTTACCTTCGGTGGGGTGGGGTGGGGTGAATTAGGATACGTGAAGCTTTTCAGTATCAAGACAGAAACAGAGAGAACTGCATCACACTTGGTCTATTAGGTAAACTAGCTTGTATATTTGCTGGGGAAGTTTTACATAGCATTCACAGTCAATTGAAAAAAAAAATTGTAATAATATTGGTGCGGCCTCTTCATTTTCGATTCTATTTACCTGCCACAGAGAATTTGACTTGGTCTCTCGATCTTGAAATTCAGCACTCCCTCCATCCCATTTTTAACTGCTCAAGTCAAAATGATGTAGGTTTTAATAAGAAAGTTGTGTATTACTTCTTCCGTTCCATAGAACCTTTCATACTTTCTTTTTTCACCCATTCTTACATCCTTAAAATGGAAAAATCTTTATAAACTCCACCCTCACGATTTCCACTAATTTACACAAATTGTCATTATTTTTTTACTCACACATACATATAAACCAATAAATTTTTATACTTTATACATAAAAGTTTACAAAATTACCCCTCAAAACTCCAATCATTACTTTTCTTTTTTAAAGTGTGCGCTCCTTCCTATGAAAGTTTATATGGAACGGAGAGAGTAATATTAAAATATGTAAAATTGAGGATAAATGAGCAATTTTAACTTTATTGGAGGGGGATGCTTTAGTTTGAAAGGGTATAATGGGTAATTGAGTGATATGAGGTGTAAATAAGAGATATTTGGAAAGGTTTAGTTTGATAGGGTACATTTTTGCTATTTTGAGTATGAAAAAATAAAAATAAGACATTTATTTTTAGATTTTGAGCAATTTAAAATGAGGTGGAGGGAGTTGTATTGTTTAAGCATGATCATCATCTCATAGGAAAAAATAGTGTTCCACTTCGGAGTAGAGGTGGCAAATCGGGCGGGCTGGGCCAAACAAAATTTTCCGGCCTGGCCAAAATTTGATTGGTCCTACAAAATGGAGGTCCAGTCTGGCCTTGTATGGCTCGGCCCATTACCTTTTTTTTTAATTAACAAAAAATTATATATAACAATTGGATTAAAATAGTTATCATATAATATTTATTTATAAAAAATAAGTTTAATTACCATTTACACATTAATTAATAAATCTATACAAAAAGAATATATAAAAATAAGTTAATGTAGAATACATAAACTATCATAATTCATAAGCTCATAATATTAGTTCATTAAAATTCACAGTCCAAATAGAAGTATCAATGATTCAATTGAATGTTGATGTGATAGTGTTCACTTTCATAATTTGAAAATATTATAAATTATAAAAAAAATTGATTAAAAAGTTGAAAATTTTATTAAAACTAAAATGGTTCAAGCAAGAGATATTTGTGAGGTTATAATCCAGTTTATACAGAATATAGATGTTAGTCTATCAAATGCCACTAATAGTATTTAACAAATTTAGATGAATTTAACAAATTTAGATGAATAATTTTTTTTCAAAAATTTTTACTCTCACAATCTGTTCGCTACGAAATATAATTGTATTTCATGTCTTCCATATTAACTAAACAACACATTCTCATATAAATTATAACTATTACTCCCTCCGTCCCAAGATAACTTTCATATGTAGTGTGGCACACATTTTAAGAAAAAAGAGTAATAATTGAAGTTTTAAGGAATAAATTTGTAAACTTTTATGTATAAAGTAAAAAACTTTATTGGATGTGTGTATGTGAGAATAAAAGTAATGACATTTGTGTAAATTAGTGAAAATTGTGAGGGTGAAGTTTATAAAAGAGTTTCTATTTTAAGGGTGTGAAAGTTAAGTTGGGACGTCCCAAAAAGAAAAGTATGAAAGTTATCTTGGGACGGAGGGAGTAGTTACTAACTTAATATTGATTTCATATATTTATACTGATTTATTTATACTCTAAAATATGAAGAAAAAAAATTTAAAAAAAAAATCACGGGCCAGGCCCATAAAGCCCATCGAGCCAAATGAGCCCGGTTTTTTCGGGCCTATAATTATCCCGGCCCAGCTTATTTTATTATGCGGGCGGGCGGGCAGGGCGGCCCATCGGGACAGGCCAGCTCTACCTCGGAAACTCTCATTTGTGATAAGAATTTTAGGGCAGAAAATGGTTGGGAATGTGGGCCACCTGTATTTTCAGCAATTTGAGTATAGAAAAGAGCTGACGCAGGGCGATGAAGAGGACATGGACAGTTGCCTCACTCCTTTACCATAAGCACAGAAACATACAGGTTATCACACCTGCAATTATGAACATGCCTATCAATCCTTTAGTTAAGAAGTTTTGCCTTTAAAAAAAACATACCTACATCATGTATGTGATTCATACCTTCAAGAGTCCTGAAAACATAATAAAACTACCCTCATAATACAAAAAACATCAACCACACCTTGTTTTTGCTCTTGATGTATAATAACTAACCGCAGTTGTCTCAACTAACACTAACTTGTCTGATCCAATTGACCATGCAACTAATTCCACTACAACTGACAAAATCTTCGTTGAGTCAAGTCATCCTAAATAGGAGTTGGGTCAAGGATCATCTACCTAGTCTATTATTGTCGGTCAACTAAGTGGGAGAGTCAAAACCTGATTTGCTTGTCAGTTTTGCTGGTTATTTGTCTGAATAATAGCCATCAGTCGTTTTAAAAGATCTATCGGGTGTATTGGTTTAGGATTTCAGTAGATTTTAAAAGACTTTTTTTTTTTTAAAATAATCTGGTGGTATTCAATGAGAGTTTTATGTCACTTAAAAACAATTTACTGGTATTCAATTTGGATTTTTAAGATTTTTTAAAAAATCCATTAAAATCCATTGATATTCATTCAAGACTTTTTACTACTTAAACATAATCCATTGGTATTAAAAAATATAAGAATTTTAAAGGATTGTTGTGTTAAATAGATTTTGAAGGACTTTTTAGTGTATTTATAAATACCAACAATTTCATGCAAACTCATGTGATTTTGAAGGATTTCGTTTTTTAAAAAAAAAAAAAAACTATTTTAATAAATTAATAAATACTCTAAAATTCCCGTAAAAAAAAAACCCTAAAACCAGCACAATAATTTTTATTATTAATAATAATAAATCTAATAATTTAAACTTTTATTTTTATTTTTTGTAATCTTGAAATGCTAATAAATATTTATATAATATTGGGATAAGGTGTAATTTTTACCCTCAACTAGTATATCAGGTATAAATGAGACCCTTAACTATTTTTTTGTACAAATTGGACCTTGAATTAGTATATTGAGTACAAATTGTACCTTCAACTAGTGTCTCAGTTACAAATTGGACCCTGCACAATTTTTTTGTATAAATTAAACATTGAACTAGTATTTTGAGTACAAATTGGAATTTGAACTTTTTTTTTTAACAAATAAATATTTTAACTTTTAAAATTAAATACATATGTTTTTTAATTAATAAAATGAGACATGAATGTCCCATTAATTATAGTTTTAAAATAATAAAATATATATAAAGATTACAAACATAATAGTCCCATATTTTTAGAAAATAATTTTTTTTATTATTTTTAAGAATTTTAATATTATGATTCTTTTATTTTAATTTTATTTTCAATTCATTATATAAATATAATTAGTTATCTTTCTTTTTTATTATAGTTTAACATTATATTGTATATTAAAAAAATTATGAGTCCATTATAAAAATAAAAAAATAAAAAGAGTTGTTGATGTTTCATTCATTTTTTAAAATTTATCATAATGGTTTTTTTTTTTTTTGGTCAATTTATACACTAATATAATAATATTTTATGTCAATTTATTTAATGAAAGGGTCTCCATATATTATTTTATTAATTGAAGGGTTTATTTGTTCAATTTTAAAAGTAAAATATTTATTTGTTAAAAAAAATAGTTTGTGGTCCAATTTGTACATGAGATATTAATTCAAGTTCTAATTTATACAAATTCAATCAAATTTAGGCTCCAATTTGTACATAAGACACTAGTTGAGGGTTCAAATTGTACATTATCCCTATAATTTTAGATAAAATATGTTTAATGATAGTTGATGTACAATAAATTATTCATAATTTATAAATTAAATGTAATTAAAAATATATATATAATGCTTGGAGGTTTAGTATAACTATGAATATGTGGATAAATGTTATTTACGAGGATATGATATTACAGAGAATTGTTATTATTTATCCAGTCATTTTTTTTTTTATTATTATTTTTATTTTTATTTTTATTTTTTTGTCTTTGACTCTTTTTAAATTCGAATTGAAAAAAATCTTAAACTTTTATTTTATGTCACAAATCTATAAAATTCTACAAAGTCTACAAAATCCTATAAAATCTGGTAATAAAAAGTCTTAAAGAATCCTACAAAATCTTAAAAGTCATAAAAATTCTATAAAATCTTTTAAAATTCGCAAAAAAAATTTCAGCTAAAAAAGTCATTTAAAATCCTAATCCAATAGACCCCCTAAGTGAATGGGTTTTTGTTCAGATGATGTACAAACTAATCGAGACTATAACAAATAAACTCAATGAGCACAATATTTATTACCTTTTTTATTTGACAGAACGCAATATTTATTACCTAAATTTACATCAACATTTCGCACTTGCACCACGCATACAATCAGATCTGTCATAAAAAGTATTAGATGTTATAATTAAAAATGTTAGATGTTATAATTGAAAAATATTACTATATAAAAATGTCAATTATAATAAAAGAATAATGTTAAAAGTTAACATCATTAAAATGTGTTATCAAAATTTATTAAAAAGTATTACAACAGAATATGAGTATATGCCCACTCTTAAATGAATGATAATATGTAACACTTTGCAAATTAATCAGGTAATACACCCTAGTTTATCATAATAGGTACATAAGCAGTGGTTTTGCCCAATCCTCATTCTTTGTAGCGTAAATCATAACTGAATATAAAATACCTATTACGTATTTAAAAGATATCCGATACACCAAAATTCTAAAAGTAGGACAGGCTTTAAGCTATAAAAAACTTATGGGTCAATAATATGATCAATAAAGGTAAGTCTAGGAGTTAAGATAATCACAATTTTAAAAGAATTTCCCTTTTTGAAGATGTGGATAAGATTTTTCTAATGGAGTGTGATTTGGTTTTCCTCCAACCTCCACAAAGTAAAATAATAAAATAATAAAACGATAGAGTTTGTATAATTTTTTAGCGAACTTTAAATGATTTATATAATTATTTGGTTAGATTTTCCATATTGAAATCGGGGCTTATATAAATTATTTGTTAAATTGTCTTTGAGCAGGTTCTATAAATTTTAAATTAATTAAGTTGGAGTCGAATTTAAATCTTATTCAGAAAAATAAACTATATTTGATGATCTAATCTAATTAAAAATAAAATATTGTAATAATTTTATTTCATTGTAAAAGGTGAAAGCTTTTTTTTTTTTTTCATTTTATAGGTAAATAAATAAATATATTTAAGTAATTATAAGAATGAAATATACCTTGAATTTTGGAAGCAATAAAAGTGTATAGGAAAAATGCTAGAAATTTTGAGAATTCTAAATAGAAAGATAATAGAGATGTCCAAATAAATTAATTCATTAATATCATAATTAAATCATATTAAAAATTGAATTAAGAAAGAAGAAATTAAAATAAGAAAAAAAATATAAATGAAAGTCAAATTTACCAAATATATCTATTACAAATCAAAATATAAAATAAAATTATGATAAATTCTTATATGAAATATTTCACGGATCCTAGATCCGTGAAATAATCCATATCTAGATCCAAATTAAGAAATTCGCGGATCCTGGGCGGGGCGGGTTTAATGGATATTTCCAAAAAAAACTCGCGCAGGGATTAAAAAAAAATCACCCCCGCGTGCTCCAGGTGTGTTACTGTTAGGTTAAACATGTGTTACTTTAACAGTAATTATGTGTCACTATAAAACAAAAACTGCATATTTATCTAAAAATAATCACTCGAATGCAAAAATAAAAATGAAAAAATGGTCAAATAAATCTCTAATCTAATTATATGTGTGAATCAAATAAGTTTTTAATCTTCGACAACTTTATTCTTATTAAAATAGTGTGATTTTATTAAGATGATGACTTATTTGATCTCAATATTAAAGAGAAATAATTTTAATGTATTAAGAAAAAAATTATGGGTCTATTTGATCCCCAAATATAAGATTTTTGGGGTAAATATGTGTTATTGTAAGGGTAAATATATGTATTAAACTCGTGCAAAGGTAAAAATAAATTTTTACACTCAGGTTGTGTTATTATTAGATCAAACACGTATTACTATATGAAGAAAAATGTGTTATTAATGAACAAAACCAATATTTTATTCTTTTAAGGACTAGTAACACGTACTTACCCTTACAGTAAGACATAATTGTTCTTACAGTAACACATACTTTTGAAAAAAATATGTTACTATATGAACACAAACGTGTTACTGTATAGAGAAATATGTGTTACTATATGAAGAAAAAAATATGTTACTATATGAACACAAATATGTTACTTTATGGAAAATGTGTGTTACTATATGAATAAATCAGAACCAGATTAGGAGTTGCAATATTCATTCCAGTTTAAACAGAAATAAAAATTTATCATCAGAGCTTTGTATTCATCACTGTTTAAGTTTTATCCACTACTGTTTTCATCAATCAAATCATCCAACACCTAATTATCTGGCAATTTTTAAAAAAATCATCCATGTCTTCTCCTTTTTTTTGCTCTCTTCTCCTCAATTTGATCTCATAGTTGAATTTCTCTGTTGTTTTCGTTGGATTTCACTGTTTTTATAGTCTCATGATCGCCGTCGTATCTGCGTTGTTGATTGTCGTCGTTCTTATGTGCTCCAATCTTCCCTAATTTGCGTTCTTAATGATTTGACCTGTTTTCGGTTGGCAACCCGCGAGATTTATGACATTACCTATTTTAATTAATATTGCACAGAGAAATATTTCACATGAGAGTCGCTCTAAAATTATACATGACAATAAGACATGTGGCATAGAATTGCTATGAAAATAACATATGACTGAATTGTTGCGGAAATCACACATGACAAAACTCCTGATTAGGAATTTAGGAGATAGAACGCTAATTGACAAGTTTTAAATATTATTTGACAAGGTTCAAATAATTTATCCAACTTTAAGGAGAAAGGAACAAATTTGTGGTGTGGAATTATTGGCTTACGTATATGCACTTCCACAAGGTACCAGTACCACGCCTACGTTCTCTAGCTAGATCTCCTTTTCTTTCGCTTTCTCATTAATAATACCCCTAAAAATAATACTGACCAAAAAAAAAAAAAATTATACTCCTAAAGATAACTTAGAGTGACGTTGAAAGAATTCTCCCAGGAAGAAAAAACATCTACCAGTTAGAATGTCTTAAACTTCAAAAACTACGCCATTTAATGCCATTATAATCAATCGCCTGCTTTTATTTGCAATCCATTGAACGTAAGAAGATCCATTTCCCTCAGTCATAGGACGCTATGTGCAATGATAGTATGTTGCAATAGAACAAGCATCTGAGAGTCCAAATTGTTTGTTTAACAGGATTATACGTCAGTTATACTCCTATAGGTATCCCTTGGAGTCGGAAGGAGAATGCAAGTCGCTTTCTGATAAGATAATTTTCATATTAAAATTAAACGTATAATGGGTATATATAAAAAAAAAATATACGTATAATAATGTGGGCATATTAATGATATTATAGACATTTGTAATATTAGTCGAATATCATTAGTCGATTTCATAAATTTTCAATTTAGGTAATGGTGGGGAGGTGTTTTGGGACTTGGATTCTCTTCATTTCTTTGCTGTAAATTTTTTGTAAATTTTGAAAAGAGAGACACAATAATAAAAGTAGAATTCACCTATTATTTTATTATTGTGTCTATCTCTCTCCCAAATTTACAAAAAATTTACAACAAAGAAATATAAAAGATCTATTTTCAAGTGTTTTGACTTATCCGTTAGTTTTATACACCAATACAAAATGATTACTACTAGTCTAGAGAAATAATATATAATTATACTCGTAATTATAAGGTGTGTAAATATAAAGATACTAAAATTTTAAATTGGCAAATAGTGAATAATAACTTTTTTTAATAAATATAGGTCAATTTTCCAATATTAATAAGACTAAATGTGCGGAAAAATAAAATTACGAGCCTAAATCGGAGAAAATAAACTTTTTACGAGCCTACATTTTTTCAAAAAAGTTATTGACCTCATTTTATCAAATCTAAAAACTTATTTTTTTATATTGTCACTAGTCTAAGTGAAAGTTATGTACACAAAATATTAAAATAAAAAAAATGTTATACTCCATTCTTTTGTTTTAAAAACTCTATTTTTTTATACCTTGCAAAAAAAAAATTATCTCCACATCTCTCTTTTTACTTTTATTTCTCCATGTCGCTATTTTTTTTTTCTTTTTTATTACATCTTCAACACCCATTATATATAAAACTAGATGAGCTCCCGCGTATTACGCGGTATGTTCGTTAAATAAATTTTATAATATAATATATTATATATATAAATATTTTCAAATAATATATATATATATTAAAATAATATATATATATATATATATATATATATAATTTTATTTAATTATAATATTAAATTTAAATAATGGTAATATTAATTGTATGACAATTCATGCTATATTATAATTATTATAATTATGTAAAAATTTACTATAAGATTTGATTCAGATTTATTTTACAATTAATAAAAAAAAAAGGCGATTAATAACCTTTTTTATATATAACTGATGCATAAATATTACTGCGAATAATATATATATTTTTCTATGTTTGAAATAAATATCACATATGATTATGTTACAGTTTTTAATAATATATATATATATTCATTAGAGTGAAATAAAATAAATTATTGAGTCAATCCTTTTTAATCATTTTACTCAATATGTTAATAATTATAAGTGACTAATTACACATTGACACATAATCATGACATATAAACAAACTCTTTAAAAATTAACACTTAAATAGAATTCACCACAAGTTGATACCTATGCAAAATCAAACTCCATTTTAATAGTATAGGGATGTGCAATTTTTAAATAGAAAGCTTATTAAAGGACGGGGGTATACGATAGAAAATTGAAGATTGCACCTCTAATCAGGTGCTTCAAAGCTTTTACAGAATGATTTAATAGTAGATAGCCTTGCCAAACTTATTTTGGATAAATTTCTAGTCTGATTGATGCAATTCAATTTTTTTTTTTTGGTTTTTTTTTTATGGAATTCAATTTGGCTATAACTAGTACGGTGATTCTTCAATTAATTCCTTAATAAGTCAGCAAGTCACGGGTATTTTTCCTTACTCCATTTTGCCTTATGATTACACACACATATAAAATTATCAAGGATAAAAAAAAAAAAAATCAATTACTAATGCTTCATGATCAATTAGTAAATGAAATAACTTAGCATCAAAGCTAATGTTAACCAATGATAAATTTAACGATGTATAAATAAATCGACCCATGGAGAGTGACAGGTAGTAGCCTTATTAATATTTGCTACACACCTCAACTTGGCTAGGCAGAAGATTATTCTCATCACGACGTGTGTAGACAGCTATAACTTCTGGTGATATTAATAGATGAACTAAAATATAAATAATAGTCTACAATCAATAATTTTGAACACGTATTTGACACTAACCCTAATCATTCCCCATCGGAAAGTCAACTGAAAGCTAGGCAGATAAGTCTAACCACAAAACCCGCTCATCATTTAGCAGATTCTTTGGTTAATAGTATTCCTTAAGTTTCATACTTAACTTTTCATTGAATTTGAGTACAGTAATATTAAAATTGTTTGATAGTATTTTGAATAATAAGGTAGAAGATATAAAAAAATTATACTTTTAATAACAATGTAATGACATGTGGTTTAAGTTTGAAATATTTTAGGAAAGACAAAGTCTACTATGAACAAGGGTTTACGGTGAAACTTAACCCATTTCAAAGATTATCAGTTGTAATAACTGAAAAGTATTATCTATATTAACTAAAGGATATCAGTCGTGATAACTGAAGAGTATGTCCTATATTGCTTAAAAAGTATCAATCGTGATAAATAAAAACTATTATCAATATTATTAAAGGGTATCAGTCATGATAACTGAGGGTATTATTACCTATATTACTAAAGAGGTATCAGTCATGATAACTAAAGGATATTACCTATATTACTAAAGAGTATTAGTCAAAATAACTGAAAAGTAAACTGATTTGTTCTTTCAATGTGAATCAAGTTTCACCGTGAAACTTGGTTCACAGAAGACACACCCTTAAGGAAAATAATTTTTAAAAAAAAATAAATTATTTTTTTGCTATTTTTGAATATAAAAAGCTAGTAAAAAGAACCTAAATAATAAAATAAAAAGAAGAATGACACAGGGGAGAGGAACTAGTATTTTTTGACTATCAAATTCCGTCAAAGGCCAATCAACTAAATTGGTGGTTAGTCCAAAAAGAAATGAACTTATTTGACAGTTGATTCTATATATTTTGAATTTTTTTATAAATATCGCACCGAATAATAAAATGATTTAAAGCAAATACAATTAGATGCTTAATGTTGTTCACATGTTTGGATAAGATCAAAGAACTAGCACTTCAAATCTCCTTAATTGTACCGATATTTCCATCACTTGCTATTACTTTTAACCTTGTTTCTGACTAGTTTGGGGTTAATTATCTCTCAACTTGGACGAAGTTTTCTCAAATTTGTATAACTTAAATATAGTTTGGTTTTTTCTTTTATATATATATATATATATATATATATATATATATATATATATATATAGTTTGGTTTCGGTCTCTAATAAAATTCGAATCCCACATCTCCATTGCAACCCTAAAATGTGAAAAAAGTGATGAGTGGGTGCGAATTTGAATTAACTATACTACCATATATATTAATATGTATCGGTGTATATAACTTGGAATTACTCTCTAGAGACCGAATTTTTATTGGGCAGATGAAACAACAGAAGGCGGAAAGTTTTTTTTTTAATCAAATTATTCAATCAGCAGATGCGCATAATCTCGTCCCGAATAAAATATTTTTGGTAGACAGAATTATATGATACATATATAGGCACATAAAAGAAATGTTATTTTAAGAAAACTGCACATAGAAATTGTCACCAATATTGAGATGGAATCAGAATAAAGTCATTTTTTTAAAAAAGGAAAATAAAATCATAGTGAATTGTGATTATGTGATATATCTAATAATCGAACCACCTGCAAAGCAATTACTATCATACTATAGTGGATTATGACTTTTAATTGCCATACTTATCCCTCTTCCAATATGGACCATATATCATATTATAGAAAGTTTATATTTAAATATTTCAAAATAAAATATATAATAGAAAGTTTCTTTTATTTATTATAGAAAGTTTCTTTTATTTATTTTTTTTTTTTTTTGGATCTAACTAATTCAATTCTTCGAATTTGTGGACTTAGGATTGATATCTCCATGAATCCTCATTAAGTGACAAAAAAAATCCCTAAAGAAATCTAAATTTTCAATAATTAATTGAGCATGCAAAAGCTATTAACCTAGACATATCCATAGTATCTTCCTCAAAGGAAACAGCACACGAGAAGTACGTGATAAGCACTTCCAATAATCAACCTATGATGTAACCATGTGAGGTCCTAATTTTGGTTATCTAAATTCCATCAAATATGCCACATTTGACCTTCATAATCCCCCCCCCCCCCCCCTTCTCTCTCTTTCTCACACACACACATAGTGATTACCGCTTCCGCCACAAGTTGTAAAATGCTTCTTCTATTTGTCTCTTCGTAAACATTGTGGAGGCGGTCAATACAATATCCATTCATTCACAGCAAATCCCAGTTTTTCATGTGCATTTGGAAAACCGGCAAGAAAATGCACGACTTTCTATCATGAAAAATTTCAGTCTTTTTTACCTCTCCACTGATTTGTAACTGGGGTATGGACTATTTCTTTTCTTGCCTTAATGGAAAGAAAGCGCCGAAACTCGAGAGTGAAAAAGTTTCGTCGCTGGCTTTTGAGGAAGCAAAATAGAGCCGATCCTTTACGACTATGTGAAATTTCAGGCATAGTACAATGACATATGCTCTTTGACTGTTGCCTTAGTTTTTTTTAGCAGATTTATGATTAATATATATTAAAATAAATGTATTAATACAGATGGAGGTGAGGAAGAGGATGATTCCGCCGACGATTTCTCGTCTCGGTCGCTGGAGATGGATCCAGTCAGTGCAAATGATCAACTGAGGTTAGTTTCTAAACACCACGAACAAAAAGGAGGTGTGGTGGATGTTTTTTAATATTTTTTAATACCAAGTATGGGAGTTTTTATTATGTTTTCAGGATTTTTGTGGGTACTTGGAATGTGGCGGGAAGGTCTCCTGTGGGTAGTTTGGCTGTAGATTTGGATGAATGGCTAAATCTCAGAGATGATGCAGCTGATATATATGTTCTTGGGTATGTTTAAAGCCAAAACCTCTAAACTCTATACACATATGCATGGTCTCCATACTCTCTCAGTCTCTCTCTCTCTCTCTCTAAACCATGGAGTTTGGATTTTGCAGATTCCAAGAAATCGTGCCATTAAAGGCGGCAACTGTAATTGGAGCAGAGGATCCAACAGAAGCTACAAACTGGAATCAACTAATAGGGAGAACAATTAATGATAAATATGGATGTCCATGGTTAACACCTGTGATACATCCCATATCCAATGAGAATTATCACAATGGAGAAGATGATAGCAGCAACGACACTACAATTCCTGAAAAAGACGATAGAATTAGGTTTGAGCAGCAGAGAGAATTCAGTAGGTACAAATTAATGGCGAGCAAGAAGATGGTTGGAGTGTTTATTAGTGTGTGGATGAGAAGGGAATTGGTGAAGAAGCACAACGTATCAGGCGTTAAAGTTTGTTCAGTGGCTTGTGGTATAATGGGCTATTTGGGAAATAAAGGATCAGTTTCTGTGAGCATGTGTATTGGTGGAACAAGTTTTTGCTTTGTGGCTGCACATTTAGCCTCTGGTGAGAAGAAAGGCGATGAAGGAAGAAGGAATCATCAAGTTTCCGAGATTTTCAGGAGAACCTCTTTCCAACGGCTCCATGAGGATGGAGATAAGCTCCACCCCCTAACTATCTTAGGACATGAGTAAGTTGACCTTCAACAAAATAATGATTAGGAATTTTCATCTACATATAGCATTAATGGCAGGAAGTGTTATTTTGTACAACAGTAGGATATTCTGGTTCGGAGATCTCAACTACAGATTATACCTGGAAGACAACTTAGCAAGGCAGTTGATAAAAGAACAAGATTGGAGAGCATTGCGGAGGTTTGATCAGTTGCGGAGGGAATTAGAACATGGTGGTGTATTCCAGGGTTGGAAAGAAGGAAACATAGAATTTGCGCCGACTTACAAGTACTCTTCCTACAACTGCAACAGGTACTCTGGTGGAATTCCAAATAGAGCAGGAGAGAAGCAAAGAACTCCAGCATGGTAAATATATATCTATCTTGTGAATCTTGCTTGATGATAAATCATATTTTATAAAATCTCAATCACTAACTAATGTCAAGTTTAACTACGAGAGAGCCATTGAACTAAGTTTTACCAAATTATGTGAATAACCAAGTTTTTTTTTTAGTTCTCAAATCACAAGTTTTGCATTCGGAAGAGTAATTGCCTAGAATTTCATCCTAGGACAGTTACAAGATGGTTTGGTTCCTAATTGCAGGTGTGATAGGATTCTGTGGTATGGTAAAGGGGTGAGGCAACTTTCGTATTTCCGCAGTGAAAGTAAGTTTTCCGATCATCGGCCTGTATCAGCTCTTTTCTCTACTCAAATTGCTGAAAACACAAGGTCTCCCACAGTCCCGACCATTTCCTCCCCTAAAACTCCTAGCACAACAGTGAGTCTCCAAAGTGTAACATAATTTTTCTCTTAAGATTATAAATATGCTTAAACAATTTTGTTAAAATTCAAGATCAAGAGACCATCCTAATTCAATTACGTATTGCAGCAGATAAATGGAATGGAAAATGAAGAGGCCGCACCAACATTGTTTTCATTAATTGTGAATGACATGTAAAGCTTCACCAGCAAATATACAGACTAATTCATCTGATAGATTAAGTATAGTGCAATTCTGTTTTGATTCTGTAATGATATTGAAAAGCTTCATAGATCCCAATCCGCACCAGCGGAGGAAATACTCAAACAGAATATGTGGCAAGAGTAAAGAAAACAAATCATCCGTGCATGTTGAAAGAAAAATCTAGAATTTATGTGATGTTTAAAGCAGAACAGGCATTTCACACATTATAGTAGTAGAGATCATGTCAGGTCAGAGAGCTCTACACATCCACGTCAATCAAATCATCCAAGTGAGAAATCATTGCAAATACAAGCAAGAAATATTTAAGTCTCAATTGTGAAATATATGTATTTATTCTCTATAAATGCAGATAGTTATACGATGTGATTTGCATGTGAACAGCTAGATGAAACTAAGATGAGAAGTTTGAAATTACTTACAGGAGTTTAGCTTCCATCACTTATCTGAAAAATTCTCCGAGTTCCCGTGAATTATCTTGATTACAGCGGGGACATAAGAATTTCTTCTGAAGCTCTTCACCAAAAGCAGCACACTTTTCTTCCAGTTCTGAAGTCTGCTTGTTTCCAGTTAAGGCAAAAATATGGTAATTTGATATAAACATTATGCTAATGTCGAATTATGTAGCAGACCATAAGTAATTAGATTATCCAAGTAATCATTGAATGATACCACGAGTGCCTACTTTCTCGTACAAATGATGTTTGTTTTGTGTGTAGATATATTTTTAGGGCAACAACCTCATATGAACCAATTGAATTCCCTGTGGAAGCAGACAAAGCATGAGGAATGCAATTTTATCAAATTAAGTCACAAACTACAAGTCGTGCACCTTTTTAGAAGGAAAGGATAATATTTTGCTTTTTCTGCAAGGATTTCCATTCAGTGACTCAATAGGATTGACGCTGGGTTAAGTTGAATTTTGAAAGAGTGCGAAAAAGTTCCAGGGTTTTTATGTTATTTCAATTCTCTCTACATTACTGAGACTTTCTAGGGACCTTAATAGCTCATGAGTCATGTCACTTGATTCAGCGATCAAGATGTTGAAATACAACTGACAAAACACAAGGATATCTACTCAACTCCTGGAGCTCCATGCTTTCTCTCGTCACTGACTCCAATAGCAATACTTTTCTTTCCAAATTACTCAGATCTTTTTGGATCTGCACAAGCATCAGAAGTTTATCCAGTTAACTTCACAAAAATCGTAGCTTTTCAGACTTACAGGCATATTACATGATTAAGGGAGTCCATTGTATAGGTGTCTCATTTTCTAATCAATCTTCATAATTATAATCTGAAAGCACTCCACGTAGTAATGTATCGAAATTAACTAACCACCTGATCATGAATCTCTACTTCGGCTTTATGTTGTTGTTCCTCCTGCTCAGTGTGCAAGATTAATTGAGCAAGTTTGTTCTCTATAACCAATCTAGCTTGTTCAGCATCTTGCTCGTGTGCAGTTAAGGAGCCTGCTTTTGAATGACTCTAAAATTACTTTAGTGCCAAAGAAAAGCTATTTATTCTACTTTATAACCAAATAACAGATATATAAAATGAACCCAAGCAAGCAATTGAAGATAAGAAATAAGAAGTAATAAACTTCTAACCGATGAAATCTACATCCAGGATTATTTCATTATCTACTATCAAACAAAGTTTTATTATTTTAAATCAATTTAATGTTCTAAACTTTCGACTCGATGTAATTGATGTACAGTTATGGAATTCCTCTTTGCTCACGTATCATTTTCCTGCATGTATAAACACATACCACCACTTAAGGTTGCTTGGTTGCACGTATCCGCATTGAAAGAGGAGACACACTCATGAAATTTCCTGTGTCAGAAAAAAGATATTAAAATATTTTTTAATAGCCTACAATGAATCTAGATTAGCAAAGGTCAATATGCTAATGGCTATTCCTCTGCCTCATTCTTGTGTTTTGCTACATATATCAAGCAATCAGTCTGTATTTTAATACTATGTTACTTGATAAGCATCATAGGACCAAACTGGCCAGAGAGAAAAGGAAAATTAACACGCAGTGTCTCAGTTCAGATGGGAAAATAAATATTGTACGATTACAGTAAACACTTGAAGAAATATCTCCAATGGAGGCAGGAAATCCAGGCATTGATGTACAATGTAAAATAGGCGTACCTTATCTTTGCATTAAGCTCAAGCATTTTTCCAATAAATTCATCTCTGCAAAATCAAGGATATATATGCTCAGAGGCAAGTAAGATCTATAGATCTATAAATTGAATTAGAATAAATCAATTTACAGAGATATAAATATACAATATCCTAATGAATACATTCAGCCTAAAACAAGGATGTGTGACGTGTGTGTGAATCACTAGTGAGATAGAATTGTAAGAAATAGTTTAGTCTACACTGACTTAAACTATTAGGAATCCGTACCGTGAGGAACTCTCTTCGCTCTTCACATCATTGAAGCATGACCATAGCAAAGTTAATAAACACATGAAACAAAATATATATCCGTCAGTATAACTGTATAAGGTGCATGCTGTTGACGCATATGTAAAACAGTAGAATATCACCTTGAGAGTCACCAATTCAGAGCCAAGTGTTGAAATCTCATTGTTAGTGAGAGCAATCCTCGCCTAAAACAAATTCCAGCAATAATGTGAAATAATTAAGCTACGCATCACGATTCAAGGGATGAGTTCCGCAAAATCCTCTTCCTAATCCTAGTAATCAGATTCAGGGAGATAAACTAAACTTTATAGCCGATAACTAGAGCAGTAACTTGAGGTCACATCTCCGCTCAAACATGATACGGAAATTCCTCAAAAAAATTGAATATATAGTTACCAACCAGAATGAGCAATATATGAGTATATGACAAAATAAAACCTCAAGCGCTTGAATCGAGGATTCGTTAATGGATAATTCAACTTCATAGCCTTTAAGCTCTTGATCCATGGTTTCTTTCGCACGTTTTGCCTGTTCCAGTGCCATGTTTGCTGCATCCAGCTCAGATCTTAGTTCTTCGATTCGTTTCTTCTGATTCACAATCCTCCGTTCTGCAAATATTTAATACAAGAAATGTATGGGAAACAATTACAAATTCTACTTGAAATACTTATTCTCTTTTAGCAGATCTAAGTCAGCGATTTGATGCGAGGTTTTACCTCCTTCAGATTTTTCGGAACTGAAATTACGAATTAAGGTTAGCAGATGCCTCTGTGAATCGCTTCCCGCCATGGAGATCACAAGAGATGTTTCAAAATGTTTAAAAGGTGGGCTTAAATCAATTTTCCCGCATTTATATATGGCTGGGACTGACTCCTTGAACGTGCGATTTTGGCGGTTAATAGAATACTGCCATCGCCTTTAATTTTAGTCCATTAATATAAAATGTTACTACAATTTAATTCACTAGTGTAAGATACGGGATTGTTTAAGGTGTAAAATTTCAGAATTTAAAAAAAGTGGCCATACCGAACAAAAAAAAAAAAAAAGTGGCCATAGAAATGCACATAGAATTTTTTTTTCCGAAAAAAAAAAAAAAGAAATGCACATAGAATAAGTTTTAAAATTTTAGGATTTCAAAACGATAGCATAGGATTAGGGTATTACAGGGAAACAAACAAATATTAAATACGCAGCTTGCGTACAATTTTTTTTAAAGGTCAACTTAAGTTCGTTGACCAAAATTGCATTAAAAATCAATCAAATCGTGTTTGATTGATCTTAAAGCTTGATATAAATTCAAATAGACAAATTTATATTATGAAAACAAACAGCATGAATAGTGATAGAAAAAAAAAATTGACAGATGAATAGTGATATATTCTTAACATAACCTATGTAAGCAGTAACGTAACGAATAGATTTTATATAAACGATACAAACTAAAGTATTATCTAATTTTTGATATTTTAATTCTTTTTTTCGAAAATTTAAATTTAAAATTTCATAATAAGATATTTTGCATTAAACATGAATAAGTTAAAATAGGTTAACAAAATTAAATATTAATATAATACCATTTTTTTGTTTTTAATATACATTATGAGATTCTTTATATACTTGATTAAATATTTAATGTTTAAAGATTCATGACAAGCATGAATCATATTTATGTAATTCGTACTATCATAAAGCAAATTATTTGAATAATTGATTGTCTAATGAGCACCAAGGAGAGAGAAAAAACAGCAGAGTGGGTGAGGATGGACTTTCTAAGGTAGCCTTTAGGAACCTTCAGCCCCTTTCCAAGTGGATTTCGGTAAGGTAGAAATCTTCTCGATTTTTTTTTCACCCCTTAGTAGGACCCTAGGATGAATGATCGTCACCGTGGGAGACTGAGCAACGACGCTAACTAGAAGGTGAAAGGCTATGAGTACTCATCTGGGAGACATATAACATTTTTGTTCAATAACTTTCTGGTCCAATGTAGTATGAAAACTCTATGGAAGAAATTTAATGAGGTGGGTAAAGTCCTGGATATTTTTTGCCCCCAAAAGAGAGATGAGATGGGAAGCCTTTTGGCGAATACAACATTCCGGGATCGGAAACGGGATGCATCGGATAATGAACAATCCGTAAATATGGTATACGGGGTAGAAGTCGAGGAAAAAGATACATGCACTATAGAGCACTCTCGAGGACATACAGTTGATGATCATTTGGATAATAGACTTATTCAAATTGAAAGCGCAAATCACGAGGAATCAAGAAACATCTCCCTCCTCCAAAACGACGGTAGAATCGGTAGTGGAGTTAGGTGAGTGACTTAGTCAGTGGGGAGCCCAATAAGAAAAATAATTTGGTTTTAATCCGTATTGGACACTCATGCCCAATTGATAATCCTCATTTGGACGGTGAAGTAAGTTATTTGGACCATCTTTCGAATTTCATTAAGCTTTCAGATGGGCCCAACAATATCGAGCACAACTCCACTTCTTTAAGCCCTGAATCTATTATTTCGAAGAGTCCATCTCCTAATAACTCTGGGCCTCTGACCCATCAAGAAACTCTCCCACAAAATCAGTGTTCATCGTCCAAACTCAAAGTACAACTTAATGCCCTCTCAGTCGAACACTAATATCACTTCTAATTTCGTCAGAGTTTCAAGGAGTTAAGAGATGGGTGTTACCAGGAAGATAAGTAAGAAGGCAAAAAAAAAAAAAAAAAAGATTGAAATGACTGCATTCATCAATTTTATCGAAAATATAGCGTCTGCTTCTGAATAGAACCAAAAAACGACAACACCCATGAGTCGTGTGATTTGAAATGGCTGCGTTCATCAATTATACAAAGTATGTGAGGCGTGTGATTTGATAATCATTTCACAGCTCTAAGTCATAATTTTTAAATACTTTAAATGTAATTAGTTACATGAATCTTTTTAGAATTTTCAAAAATTGACTTGAGCCGTGGAATGATTATCAAATCACACGTCTCACATATTTCGTATATAAGTTTATACATCTCAAAATAAAAATTGTAGTTTTTAAATAGATAGTCGATATACTTTTAGAAAAGAGTTTGTATCCACTAATACTTCAATGAAATGGACACTATAATGAATACAATTTTAATAATTATGACATGGCAAAAATCTGTGTGAAATCCGAGAAATGGATTCACACAAAACTTACCCTTTTTTAATGGCTGCGACAGTCAAGACAAACAAACTACGGGAGAATATATAATCGATAAATAAAAAAAAATCTAAATTCAAAGTGTTTAATTTATAATTAAAGGAAAAAATGGGCTTTGTAAAAGATTTCACATTTGTATAGTAATATAGGGCACCGACAAAGTATAAACCGACGACTGATTTCTGCCAGAAGGGGAAATAACATAATTTGAATTTATCCACAGTAAATTTGAAAACAGTTCAACGTAGGTTAGTCTATCACTGTCGGTGTTAATTTTCTTTGACATACAATAGATTAATATCAAAATACCATATAAAAATTTGTATATAAAATTTAGCGCACAACGCCACAACATAGTACATTGTGTTGGGCGCATAATTCGACAAGTTTTCGACGGGCACGATAAAAGCAAGTGAGGTAAGTTCGATCGAGTTAAGCCAGTGACTTTTATTGACTTAATAAATAAAAGTAACACCTCATTACAAATCATGACCTTTAATAGCAAGCGTTAATAGACTTGAAAAATATATATATATATATATATATATATATATATATATATATCAACCTTAAACAAACATTAAACAATGAAAAGATTTGAAAAAATAATATATTATTAACCTGCGATAACAAATGAAAAATGATAAATGCTTCTCATCTGTTGAACGTACAAATCACCTTCAGAGAGTAAAAGAATGAAAGATGAATCTGAAAAAGTGATGTTCATAATCATTTCATCCAACAAAAGAGTAGAAAGGGTAGACCAAAGAAGACGTACTCCATCAATTCAAGAAAGAAGCGCCAATAAAAATATAACCTCCCTGTTACGATTTAGATTCCTGAAAATCAAATGTTAAAATCAAATGGTATGAGTTTTAATAAAAATATTACTATTATTAAAAGATATAAAGTGAAGGGTAAAGAGATATTTTTAACTTTATTGGAATAAGTAATTGAGTGGAATATTTAAATATAATAAAAAATTGAGTGACATGATGGGTAAATAAGAGATATTTGTAAGGGTTTAGTTTGAGAGAATGGAGTTGTTGTTTTTTTTTTTTTTTTTTTGTTATTTTGGTTTTAGAAAAATAAAATTGTAGCATCCATTTTTTTATTTTGAGCAATTTAAAATGTAATAGATGAAGTATATTAATACATGTAAAGCACCAATAACAACATATATTATATGAGTATTCACGCTCAAAAAATTACATGAGTAACTTTTTCAGTAACTAAAAAGAGAAGATGAGTAGAAATAGAATTACAAAAATTTGTGTGAAATCGTATTATGGGTTTTATTTTGTGAAACATTTTCTTTTAAACTCATATTCTAGTTATTTAGGTTGTTTCGGTCTAATTATAATTTGCACCGCTCTTTTGCTTAAGCACGCGATGTCACTTTTCACTTGTACATTATCACTTTCATTATATAACTACATCACTTTTATTGTATCATTATATTAAGTCAGTTGATAAAGTCATTTACTTGAGGGTAGTCTTATAACACAATTATAGTCATATTGAAAAATTATGGAACACCTAAAAATTGAACTTTATATATATTAAAATGTGACTATCACTTCTCATGATAACATTATCACTTTTTACTTGTAAATTATCATTTTTTGTATATAATTTATCACGGGTCAAAAGAGATCCTTCGTAGAGAATAAGATCCGTGAGACGACGTGACACAAAGCCTATTCTTATGATATATAGTTGTGGTAACGATTCTTTCTTGATTTGATTTAATTCCATTAAATTGGTTATACAACTTAAATTCCCATCAACGGAAAAAGAGTAGTAAAGCAGGTGCAATCTACTATAAAAGTTCCATTGTGGCTTTCAATACAGAGAGTCTAGCACATTGAACAAAATTATTGGTCACTAAGAATATGCATCATAATCACATTAATGGAAAAATAATCAAGTACATTACCATACTATTAACGTCACTTTAAAGTGGCCATTGTCCCGTTTGCACATAATAAATGGAATATTTGGTTTTTAGGCATCCCCAATAGTTAATCAAGTCTTATAACACAATTTTTTGCCACTTCAACGACCATTTCCAATCATCTTATATATAAATGTTATTTAAGGGCCCACTATGCGTTTCACCTATTTTATTCTAAACATCATTTTTTTCTCTTAATTCAATATTTCAAATTGCAACAATTTGGGAGAGATAAAATTAAAAGGGTGCTTGTTTTTTTTTTTAAAAAAAACATTCATTTGTAGATAAAATATCAATGGTGTCGTTTAAAAAAAAAAAAAAAGCAAAGAAAAAAGTGGTCGCCAACAATAACACAACTCTCAGAAAATGAATAGAAAAGAAAAAGGAGAAAAAAAAGAGAGAGAAGGAATTAAGAAAAAAAGAAAAAAAAAAAAAGAGGCCGATGAACTTAAACTGATTTTGTGTAAGACTATTTTATAAAATGCATTCGTGAAATGGAATTTCATTGAACCAATATTATTAGTGTAAGACTGTTTTATAAAATGCATTCGTGAAACGGAATTTCATTGAACCAATATTATTAAAAATAAAAATGAGTTGGGTTAGTTTAAATCTTATATGAACCAAATATGTAGACTCATCTCACGAGATTGTTCCTTCTCAGTTTGATGTCTTGAAACAAATATTTATTGCTTCATTTTCCCCACTTATTTACACATATTTCCCCATTCGTTTTGCACCTATTGAAATGAAGATAAATTAGTGATTCATTATCTAAGCATCTATGTCGTAAGGTCATAATACACCCCATTACGATGCTCTTACATGATCTTTTTGTTAGTTTGAATTATCACATGTGTATTTCTTGTATTTAACGGGTACCGACAATAAAAAAATGAGATCAAAATTTAGAACTTTAATTTCAAAATGTAAGAATATGAATACTAGGTGATAAAATAGTAATGGTTTTTGTAGCTTCGAACTGATTTGCCTGGTTTTTGCTAAAAAATATTATATTTAAATTGTCAGTATATGAGAGTTGTCCTAAAATTATCAGTAAATATTCGGTCCTATTTTAACTACCTCTAATATACTGTCATTAAAAAAATAATTCCCATCATAAATGGTTGAAAGGGTGGTGAGGTCGCATTCCAAAATTAAAGAGTCACCGTGCTCATCAACATAACAATATTAACTACTTTAAGTTCGGTCACAACTTAGTAAATTGGACGTGCAAATTGCGACCCTCACCACCCATTTTGCTGCCACCCCCTTCATCGGTCTCATCACACGCCAGAACTACTCCATTACCAATATTTGTTTTTTATTTTTATTTTTTGTTTTCTCAGAACAATTACAAACATAATCATTGCTCAGTTTTGCTATGTTCTTTATTTACCTCCACTGGGGTACCCAATATATTATGTTGTCACATTCCTTAAATAATATTAATGTGTGAGTAATTTTTTAATTTACTTTTTGTGGATATTGTATCATACAATATATTGAATACAAAAGGGAAAACCACGCCAGTGTCAAAAAATGTGTAAAATTTTAAAATATTTAATGATCAATATTTACCATAAATAATAAAATGTGGAAACAGTTCCATACGCATAAATTATACCTTATTTATCATTACTTGATGAATTAATAAATTTTTAATTGCAAGAATATGTATAGTATTATTAGGGTTATTGGTTAAAAAAGGATAAAACATATTAACAAAATAACAAATAATTATAAATATCATTTTATATAAATAGAATCGGACAAATAATTAGGAAGACATAAAGAGACAATTATCCATGAAACGAGCAGGACAACAAGCAAAATTGTTTTAGTAGCTACTTTTACACATTAATCACGAAATATAAACTACCTATTACCCATAAAAATTCATAAATTTCAATTAAACGTTTATGCTCTAAAGATTTTTGTGGTTCTTCACGCACTTTATAAGATCATTGCCTGGCTCAACTCATGGCAAATAAGTCAAGATTAGTCCAAGTTGATAGCATTGTAATAGATACATATATGCATATTGGATATACTAATTTACAAAAAATACTGCAATTAAGTTCTTGAATTGGTGTATATTTTTGGTATGAAATTCTATAACTATTTTTTTTTTTTTTTGTTGCAGACTGGGTGCGCACTTTACAGGAAGGCAATTCTAACTTTGGTTTTGTGACATTTCTGATGACTAAAACTTCTCCACTCAGCAAGCTAACTACTGTGTAGTTGGACCTTGCATAGCTACTTACCCATCAACTTTTATGACAATACGCATATATATATATATATATATATATATATATATATATATATATATATATATATATATATATAAAAGATATGACTAGGATTTAATGTTGAGATATGGAGTCTGATGGTTCACGATCATAACGTTCCAACTAGGTCAATTTTGGTATGAGTGATCATTTTATGAATTTTTAAGTACTATTCGAGTTCGATGGAAGGGTGCGTTCTTTTTCGACTTGGGTGAGATGAGATAAATTAGGTTGAGAAAATAAAGTGGACAAAATAAATTCAAGAATAATAAATTTTTGTTATAGTTTATGATGGATGAATAGGGGTGGATGAAACTTTTATGTCAAATTAATGTATTTTGAATGCCATGATGTATTATTTTATTGTTGTTAGTTGTTGGAGTAATAATTAGGTGAAAAAATTGTAGGAGATATAATGAATGAGTAAAACAAAAGTAGTGATATGATAGTTTTAAATATATATATACATATATATATATAATATGGATGAATGTATATTTGAATGAAGAGACTACATTTGCAAATCCAAAAATGGGGTGAAATAAGGAAAATCAAATCCCTCATGCAGATCTTATAGGCTTAAAAAAGAACATGATTTTAATGTTACAACCCAATTTTGGTCAGTGATACAGAAATCGGTCTAGTCGACCGTCAATCGATCTGAATTTAGTACAATCGTACAGATTAGGCGTTTCGTGCATTATACTGATTAAACGCCTTCTAGGCGGGTTAGACACCTTCTGGACAAGTTAGGCGTCCATTGTGTTTTTTTTTTACGGCATTGTTTAGGGGATTCCACTTAATTTCATTCAAACACATGTTTAGTTGTCTAGTTGAAATTATGTTGTTAATTTATTGTGTATTTTTTCTTGAGATTTATTTATATCAATTTTGCAGTTTATACATATTGATTTTTGTCAATTGAATTATTGGTTTATGTAGTTATATATACCCTTAAAAAATTAAGTCATATGACTAGCTATATTGGTGAAATAAAACAATAAAAAATAAACTCGGGCCGACTTTTCGTTGCCTGGGCGGCGTAGGCACTAGGCGTTCCAAATCCATCCGACTAGCATTTTACGACATCTGCACCCTTGATTTTGGTATAAATAATTCTCTAGTTCATTGTATTTTGTATCACACGAAATTAGTACATATACTGGTTTAGTAACGCCTACATAATTATTCTTGATAAATTGGGTCAACAAAATTATGTTCTTTATTATTTTTATTTCTATTGTTTCTCCATAATTACACCTTAATTCAACAAGTCCGAAGTAGATTTCCTTTTTGGACCTACACATCACACGAAAGTCAGCTAATAAGAAGTCAGATGTTAGGAAAATCGATTTCGAGCGTTGGGCAATTGTCTTCCCGTAGTATTATAGGAGTATAGCGAGGGATTCGAACTCCTCATTTGAAATTTTTGTATCCGAGGTGATACTTGAGCGTCAATTATTATCTTGTTTGGATCCGAACCTGATTTGACTATCAACAATTATTACTATATATATATATATATATAAACTACCTGTATTTCACCATAAATATCATTTTAGGGCCTAGATTATGTTCATAATAATTTTTTATCTTTTAATTATTGCTCTCCTTTCTTCTCAGAATCTGATCAATTTACTCACATCTCCAAGATATCTTAGGAGTATAAGATTTTTTTTATACTTTTATTTTTAATTCGTCAATTATCTGTTATATACTATAAATTACTATATTTTTATTTTATTTGATCGATGGTAAAAATATCTAATTTTTATGTTCTTTAATTTTATCGTAAATCTCTAGAATATATTTATTTTAAAAATCGATGTTGTATGCATATAATTGAGTAGTGTTCTTCAATTAATACTTCGAGTGTTAACAATTCCTTTCTCAAATATTACCTTAATGACTACAATATACATCATTGAACAAATAGTGATAAAAAGATTAGGGGGAGATCAAGTCATTTCAATATTCAAACTACACCTAATTAAGTTTTGTAACAATTAAGAAGCATGTGAATTCACGGTAAATATAATTTGAAGTGGATATTGTTTCATCAGATGTCACTTGTCAATCATGTGAGAATTTAAAATTTCAAAATGTGATAGTTTTGCTCTATGTGAGCGCCATAGTCGATGGGGCTTAGGTTGGTAAAATTGAACCCCAAATGCTACATTTAAACAATATTGAATAATCTACCAATCCTATCAAAAATGATATTTAATGAAAGAGAAACATTGAAACTAATGATACTCACTTTGGTTTATAGGATTAATAAGAATAGAAAAAATAATTCTAATAAGTTAAGTGTTTGGTTCACTTGATACAAACGTTGGATGGATTCGAGATTTAGGATAAAATTGAGGGTAATCTCATAAATTGTGGTTTATTTATTTTGGGGGAGGGGTGTGATAATTATTCCTTAGATAAAAAAATCCAAATTAAAACACATCTTTAAACTTGAAAGAAATAACTTATCACATAATAATAAAAATTATAATTCATCAATTTAAACATAGATACCACTTAATTTGTAAAATAACAATCCAAACTATATAATATTAACAAATTCTTTCATTAGTTATTAGTCCCACCTGTAAAGTAAACTGGTCATGAGTAAGCAAAGTTTATTTCAAAAGTAACAAAATAAAAAATTAATGGATGATTTTGATGAAATTAAGAAATATGAATATAATGAAAGTGACAAAACTTTGAATAATAATCTAAAACTATGGAATGAAATATATAATTTCATTCATCAATAATTTTTGGAGAATGAAAGTGATTTCCTCTAGAATTTCATACTATGATATTATTATTATTAATTATAAAATTTTTAAGTATTATTAATGTATAATATATATTTTAATATTAAAAAATATAATTATATTTTGTAGTTTAATTCTATTATCAATTATTTCTATTAAACCAATCACTTTATACGATAATAATCATCAGTCATTTATACAAAATAAACAATATTGCAATAATAATGAGATTAATCATTATCATTCTTCGTATTATCAAACTCATTATTATTTTCATTTTTTTAGCACCCCTGGGTGCTATATAAAATGCACAAGGTTTCTTTCTATGAAATATATTTCAATTTATAAATTATAAAAAGTCTTGTACAAGACAATTTTATACTTGAGACTTAATATTCTTAAAATTTGAATTTCACATGTAGTAAATGATACTCCCTCCGTCCCATAAGTGCACATACTTTTATAAATAAGAGTAATGATTGGGATTCTGAAGGGTAATTTTATAAATTTCTATATATAAAATAAAAAAAATTGGGTTGTGTGTATTTGTGAGTAAAAAAATAATGACATTTTGTGTAAATTAGTGAAATTTGTGAGAGTGAAGTTTATAAGGAGTTTTCCATTTTAAGGGTGAAAAACTTATGGTGGAAGGATAAAAAAGAAAAGTGTAAAAAATCTTATGGAACGGATGAAATATTATTTTATACTCCCTCCTTCCATCAAATTTATGCTCACTTGTCTTATTAGTCTGTCCATCAAATTTAGGAAAAATTACAAATAGGTGTAAAAAATTAGCAAAATTACAAACAGGTGTAAAAGTGCAAACTTTTGTGCTTCTGTGCAAAAAAAATTTGTGCTTCTGTGCAAATTTTTTACACCTAGTTGTAATAAGACTTACCTCTTTCTACCTTATTGTAAATGACCCTCAAATTTATGTTCATTCTTTTTTTGGAAACACTCATTTTATTATCACCTTTTAACCATCATTTAATTACTCAAAATGTCATTTCTGTCAAAAAAAAAAATTACTCAAAATGTCATTGACTTCACACTCAAAAACAATTATTTTATTAAAAAATAGACCCCACAATAACCCCACAAAACTCTTATTTTATCTATTTTATACAATAAATAAATAAATATTATTTCTTAAATCTTGTGCAATTCTCTTTGAATATTTTCATGTACAGAGGGAGTACAATTTTTTTTGTGAAATTTTATTAGTCATAAAAAAAACAAGTTAATACTTTTTTCTTAGTTGACATAAAAATTTTGAAAATTTGTGATTATTTATTTATCAAGTGAAGGAAATATATAGTTCAAATAGTTAAAGTATCATTACTTATACGTTGTAGACATGAGTCCAAATAATTATTCGATTTTTGGGTAAATTGCATTTTTTGTCCCAAGAGAATAAGTGGTTTGCAAAATGGTCCTTTTTTTGATACTTTTGGTCCCGTAATTTTTTTTGACATTTTTAGTCCTAAAAAAATTGCAGTTTTGGTCCCAAGAGAATGATAAATTGCAGTTTTGGTCCCGAGAGAATGAGATAAAATTGCATTTGTGGTCCTAAAAAATAATGGCTGAGACTATTTTTGCAAAAAAAAAAAAGGATAAAAAAAGAACGTGAGACTAACATTGTCGTTGAAAAATTATCATGGGACTAAAACTACAATTTTCCCTTTGATTTTTCAAAAGTAAAAATTGGGTGGTTAGCAAAAATATGATTGTACATTTGGGGACTGGCAATTTCAGGGCATCAACTCTCCCAAAATGATAATTTAAGAACAATAACTTTTAAAAATCACAAAATATAGGTCAAATAAGCTCAAATTAACCCAAATTGAATCTAAATTAAGTCCAACTTCAAGTTAAATTGGGTCAATCAGCCCAAAGTTGACATATATTTACAATTTATAAAAATTATTATTCTTAAATTGTCAGTCCAAAAGAGCTGCTATCCTGAAATTAAGAGCCCACAAATGTACGGTCATGTTTTTACCACCCAAAATATGTTGTCCTTAAAAAAACATTTTTCCCGTGAGTTATTACTAAAATCAATAAGACAAGGTGGGGTGGTCCAGTATAAATTGTGTACTTAAGTAGTCCATCGATCGATTACAAATTTACAATTAAACCCCGACAATGGCCACTAACTAGGTTCAGCAATTGTTGATGAGAATTTCGTAGATGACAATGATTGGATTAGGACTTTCAACCTCTGTGCTGGTACACATGTCATTGAGTAATTCTATAATATTTTTTCCTGCTTTTAGTTTTTCTGGGCTCCATCGATTGTTCAATCAATTTATAAATTTAAATTACGTTAATATGTTTAAATAAGACATAAACTAAAATATTTGTTCAGATTAACTTGTCATATGTATATACATCCTTGCTTTAGACGCTTTGCTTTCTTTTATTACCGACCATGGATAGGAAAATTTAGATATAGGCTATAGCGACAAGTGTCGAATTGAAAAATATATTGAAAATACCAATTTTTTATTTTTTTTTCTTTTTATAATTTTTCGTTTCTAAACTTTTGTAATTTATATGATAAGGTTAAAGTGCTTCACATGGTCCCTTGTATCCATGGTGTGTGACAAAAAAATGGACTCTCAAGTCATATTGGAATCAATCAATATAAATAAATATATTCACAACTTTCCCTTATTTGACACTATCACTTGCTATATGACATGATACTGTCTAAACAATTTGAGTAGAATAATACTTCATACGTTCAAAATGATTTTTTTTAATGTGATAAATGTTCTATTAAAGTAAATTGCAGACAACAAACATTGTTTAGAATAGGATTAAGATAATTAGTTAATTAGACGATTAAAATAATTAGTTACTTTGTTAGGGATTTGTTACGGTTGTTAAACCCGCTTGCTTAGCTAAACTGATGACTAAGCTTCCTCTGTATATAAGCTAAATTGCTTTGTAAAATTCCTTAGAATGAAAATTATATATTTTTTTAGCATGGTATACGTGAGTCAGCTTCCTCCCATGGCAAGTTGTTGGTTGTTTTTTCTTTCATCACGTATAACAAAAAATGAAATATTGATATCGAAAAAAATATTACAACCTTAATTTTATGAATATATCATCAATACCGCAAAAGAATTAGAAAAATGATAAACAAAAAATTATTACAATTTTGAAAATTTAATATGAAACTTTAGGGACTATTATAATATACTATATTATTTTTTTTATCGGGTAAATGGTGACTCAAACTCATAACCTTACGGTATAGATAGTGGAGCTTTACGTCATAGATAGTGGAGCTTTAACTACTTTAGTTATACTACTTCATCCTATTAACATACTTTATTATGCTTATATTTCTTTTAAAACCACAATAAAAGAACAAGTTTAAAGCAAAGATATTGGTAATAGAATATGTAAATGTTGTTTTGCATAAATTTTATAGTTGACAATATAATATATAAATATAATTTAATATAATATGATTAATAACGTGATACATGCAACACAATTAAGTATCAAAATGATGATTCGTTTTTTTGTTTTTTTTTTTTTGATCTCAAAATGATGATTCGTGAAACTTAAACATGTAATGACATATTTGTCCAAACAATATTGACACTAAGTTACTAATTCATAACATTAATTAATTAGAGTAATCATGAATATAATTATACACATGTCATTCATATGTTTTTTCTATTTCTTCCAACTGTTTATGGATGATAGTGTGGAACTGTGGATGACTAAGTACAATATATCTACAACAAAATAAATAAATAAAATCAATTGACTAAATATTATAGAATACAAAGTATACACCCTGAACTAATTTCACATGAAATTGGTTTATAGTATTAGTTATTTTATTAAAATGTATTAGTTTGATGGTAATATTGTTTAATAAAAACAATTAATATCATTTAAAAATGCACTTGAATTTTACAGTAAAACCTGTTCTTATACTTATTCTAGGAATACTCTATTAAAATGTTCTTAGTTTTTTAGTTATGCTATTAATTTATTAAACAAGGATAAAAAAAATCCAAAATGATAAATTGATTTTTCTTTTTTAAAAATTATAATTCGCGATATTTCATTAAAATGCAATATTTGTCATTTATATGCGATATTTTTCGATTTTTGTTTAGTTTTGTTCTAAAATCGAACCGATAGCGATATCAATATTTTGCAATATATATTTCCACAATAATTGGGAAAACAATCATTATCCTCAATATTAAATTTTGTTATATATTTGCGTTATTTTCATCATAGCGTATAATATAGAATGCGATATGATATTATAAAATGAAAATTGTGTTTATGTTATGAAATCACTGTTACTTGGGTATTATTTAAAAATTTTATAAGTTTACTATTCCACTATTTATGAGAGAGCTGGAAATAAGTCGGATCCCCTGACAAACAATTTGCTGCATTGCTTGGCCTACATTTGGCCTTAGCCTATTTATTAATGATTCGGGGTCAAAGTTTTCTTGACAAACTTATAGAACCTATAGAGCCTTATAAGGTCTTTCAGGTTTGATGAAATTACACAGTTGAGGCCAGCGTATACTAAATATGAACATAGTATATATGCTTATGTATTATCTTAAATATTATACATAATTAACTTTACAACTATTTTTACTGAAATAATATTTCCTGCTTTCCACAAAGACATATTTCACTAAAGATATGTCTTGTCCATCCTTTTTTACTACTTGACTTTTTGTGTGTTTATTTTCACAACTATCACCATGATATCCTATAAAATCGAGACAAACACAAATATCATTTAGCACGAAGCAATTTAGCTAATTTATTGTCAAAACTTGCAAATATAAGACTATGAATTAAAAAATAAAATGTATGAATGTGAGCAATTAACACCTAATCAAATAATATTATTAAATAATTTATATTGCTAGATAAAAGTTTTACGTACACGGTGAACAAATTTCATTTGAAATTTAGTCATTTCTCATCGATTTTTCGTTCGTCTTTATTTAAAATACATTGTTAAACAAACTAATTCCCAGCATAAATGAGGAACATTTCTTGTCTTAAACATATACTTTGAAACATTTAATTAAAATTATAATTTTTATAGCAAACATACTTGTATTATTAAGTAACACACTTAAGTGAATTTGATTCACGTGAATTTTTCATTTAATTTTTGTTTATAATTTATAAAATTGGTCTAACAAAATCTTATATATTTAATAATTTAGAATTTATAAATGAATGGGATCAATAAAATTCACGAGATTCAAATATGTGAAACAGATTCATACTTTTTTTTTTCAAGTCCCCGAAAACTAATTAATTTACACTAGTAATCCATCCTAATTTGTCTCGTTAGCATAGTACGAATATAAATGCCAGAAATGGTGGCTTCTTCAAATCGGATAGGATTTGTCACTCACTCAGTCACCTTGCTGAAGCAACGTCTTCACACACACAGTACAAAAGAATAGTTTGAGTGGTAGGGAGTAAACAGTTTCCCGATCTAGAATAATAGTGTCTCCCACTTTTTTTCTCCCTATCCCCTTATTCAATAATATTGATGAATGATTAAAAAAATACTCATTTTATATCTTCAATATAAAAATTATTCACCCTAATTTCAAAATATCTTATTTACTTATTTTAATTTTATTTACATAAATGCCCTTAAAAATTATCAGATGGATCAATCTCAATTCAGAGAAACGACTCCATCACATTAATACTCTTTAAAAATTACTCACTCATTTTCTTTTTTTTTTTTTTTATCGGTAAATATTAATTGTACTCTTTAAAAATTACTCACTCATTTTCTTTTTTTTTTTTTTATCGGTAAATATTAATTGTTAGTGGTTAGAAATTAGTTCACCAAGTCTCCTTACGACTCCAAATTCTCCAAGCCTCCTTATACCTCCCACTCCAATTCGTTCCCAAAGGGAATCGAACCCAGATCTCCCACTTAAGTGAGGAGCCCGGTGGCCAAGTGGGTTAAACCCCCTTGGTTCACTCATTTTCTTATTAAGTGTCTTTTTAGCAATTTATATATATATATATATATATATATATATATATATATATATATATATATAAAGACAATTTTACTCACATCAATTAAAAGTTATGTAGAATCATTAAGAGATATGGTAGATGAATAATAATTTCTTTAATTTTTTTTTTTTTGGAAATCTTTAAAGGGGGTAAATTGATTAAAAAAAAATATATAGCTAGAATAATAAAGAATAAGAAACAAAATTTAGAGCAAGCTAGACAATTAATAAGAAGGAAAAAAATATTAGATTTCATCCACTTTTTTTACACAATTATTCATTATACGAGTTAGGGGGAGTGTGTAATGACAAATGAAGGATTGTGTGTTGAGAGAGAGGGCCGGTTCTTTTTTTTTTTTTGGGTGGGGAACCCAATTTTTGTGAGATTTAGTGCACGAGACAGAATGATGAATTCATGTAAATATAATTTTGTGTGTGTATGTATATATATATAACAGTATTAAGATAATTGAATAGCAAATTAAATTGGTGGAAAACAATTTCGGGATTGATCAAAAAAATTATAAATTACAAAAATAGGTGAAATAAAAAATTTCCACTAAATATTTGTCGTCCTAAGTCATAACGACAGTGGATGCAAATTAAACTAGCCTTGTTCTATTTATTTCATGGAAGTTTGGAATTTCATTTTTTTATTTAGTACTTCTTTCCAACACACATTACATTTTCAGGGGTACATAGAGGGATAATCGAATTTGAATATTATTGAGTTGGATCTTGTGTAGATTGCGTTGCACAGATTTAATAAATTTACATAAAAATATCCGTAAATAATTATTACTATATAAGAGGTATCTGGACTGATAATTTTACACTAGATGCAAAATCATTTAGCTATTTATTTCACGTCTCTGTTACGTTCATGTTTTCTAAATTTGGAGAGAGACGTTTTAGCACAATACTCCTTACTTTATATTTTATGAAATAATTTGTTTCAGAAAAAAAATTATTTATGAAATAATTGAAATATATGAGTGGGAATTGATGGGGACACTCTTGTGTGAGATTATCTCATGCATGAGACGGGGTCACTTTTTCGTAAATTGTTATCACTTTCATACTAATTTGTATCACTTTTTTTAAAAAGTGATAACAATTTATTAAAAAATAACTCAGTCTCATGCATAAGATCGTCTCTTACAAGTTTTTACCGAATTGATGTATGTTAGTTATAAAATGTTTAAGAGCATAAATATTGGGACGAATGATCTGAATTTAATGATTTAAACTTAGTTTATACTCACCCCGTCCTGAAAAAGCTTACATATAAGAGGACACTCACTTTAAGAAAAAAGAGTAATGACAGAGGTTTTGGGGGGTGATTTTGTAAACTTTTATGTATAAGGTAAAAAAACTTTATTGGGTTATGTGTATGTGAGAGTAAAAAGTAATGACATTTGTGTAAATTAGTAAAAATTGTGAGGGTGGAGTTTATAAAGGGTTTTCCATTTTAAGGATGTGAAACTTATAATGAGACGGACAAAAAAAGAAAGTGTGAAAGCTTTTATGGGACGGAGGGAGTATTTCTTTTCCTCCCTCCATTTGTAAGTTAATCTTTTTAAAATGATACATATTTTAAAGAAAATTAAAATTTACTAATATATGGTGAGTGTTGAGATATGATAGAAAAAAAAAAAGATAAAGAGAGATGTGGGGACAAAACTTTGACAAATATAAAAATGAGCAATTTAAATGGGACACCCATTTTGACAAAATGAATAACATTCGAAGGGGCTCCTCACTTGGCTACCGGACTTCTCACTTAAGTGGGAGACCTGAGTTCGATTCCCTTTAGGAACGAATTGGAGTGGGAGGTATAAGGAGACTTTGAAGAATTTGGAATTCCAAGGAGACTTGGTGAACTAATTTCTAACCATTAACAATTAACATTACCGATAAAAAAAAATAATAATAACATTCGAATGGGGAATGGGAGTAGTTTATTTTTATAATGAAGATTTTCTGTTGATTAGCATCTTGAAAATAAATTCATAGGGACACAAAAATCATAAGTGCAATTCTGTATATGAAAACTATTAAGTCGCACAGGATTTTATTAGTGCTCTTGAGCTGGAATTTCCATATTCGAATAATCTGAATTAAAGCTAAAACTATGACCTAAATGATACTCTATATCTAATTAAGAAAAAAGTAGTAAAAAAATCTCTCTCTCTCTCTCTCTCTCTAATGGATTTCCATTGATGAAATATTGTGATCTAAATTTTGGAAGAGGATTAATTTCAAATAAACTTGTTATAGTTTTTTTTTTTTTTTTTTTTTTTTTAAGTTCATTATGTATAAGTGGTATAAATTAAGCGGTTCGAATTCACTATGTATGGTTGTATTTTGAGTGAACCGCACTTTTGGTCCCACAGGACATGCAATATTTTGGAAACGGTCCCAATACTTTCTTATGTCGTCCCAAATTAATTTTTGCTTCTATATATGATCCCAAATGGAATTTTGCTCACACTTTTAACCCCAATTTTGACAATTGCTAACGGCAGCGCCCATGTGCGAGTCACGTGGCTGTTAAATGATTTAAAACTTAAAGCTTATTACTTTTTGGGTCCCACAGGACATCTAATATTTTAAAAACGGTCCCGATACTTTTAAATCTGGTCCCATATGAAATTTTATTTGCATAATTGGAATAATTTACTATACATTTTATTTAAAATATAAAAAATTTATAAAATCTTATAAAAATCACAATAATTTCTACAACTTTTATTTAATTATATAAAAAATTAAATAATTTTAAATTTATTATGGACTTATTATTTCATTTATTTTGAGTTGTTTGATTTTTGTTTGTACATTGTTATAAATAACTGATCTTGATATGAATTGTTTAATTGTTTGTGTGAACTTAATATATATTATTAAATTATTATTTTAAGTTATTATAAATTATTTTAGTGTTTTAACTTATAATATTAAAAAAAATTAAAAAATTGGTCGTTTTGTCCACTAGCTCGATGGCCCGCCTAGGATAAATAATGTAGGCCTAAAACACAATCAGGTCTAGCCCAGCCCGGCTCATTGTCAGCTCTAGGTGTAAATAAAGATATTTGTAAGGGTTTAGTTTGAGGGGATATAATTTTTTTTTTATTATTTTGGGTATGAAAACATAAAATTATAACGTCTATTTTTACATTTCAAGTCATCTCAATTGCAGCGAATGGAGTAGTTTTCTTATAAAATCTTAACAATTTATAAAAACTTAAAAACAAATAAAATATAAGCATTATTTTTATTTATTTAGTGGACAAAATGATCAATTTTTTAATTTTTTTTAATATTATAAGTTAAAACACTAAAATAATTTATAATAACTTCAAATAATAATTTAATAATCTATATTAAGTTCACACAAACAATTAAACAATTCATATCAAGTCAGTTATTTATAACAATGTACAAACAAAAATCAAACAATTCAAAATAAATGAAATAATAAGTCCATAATAAATTTAAAACTATTTATTTTTTTATATAATTAAATAAAAGATGTAGAAATTATTGTGATTTTTATAAAATTTTATAAATTTTTATATTTTAAATAAAATGTATAGTAAATTATTCCAATTATGCAAATAAAATTTCATATGGGACCAGATTTAAAAGTATCGGGACCGCTTTTAAAATATTAGACATCTTGTGGGACCCAAAATGCAATAAGCATTAAGTTTTAAATCATTTAACGGCCACGTGACTCGCACATGGGTACTGCCGTTAGCATCCATCAAAATTGGGGTTAAAAGTGTGAACGAAATTCTATTTGGGACCAAATACACAAGCAAAAATTAATTTGGTACCACATAAGAGAGTATTGGGAACGTTTCCAAAATATTGCATGTCCTGTGGGACCAAAAGTGCGGTTCACTCGTTGTATTTTATAAGATGAAAAACTTGTCAACTTTTATGACTTTTTATTAAAAATGAGTTCATGATTCAGTGGGTTAATCACTACTCATCGAGTCACCTTCTGACAATGCAGGTATGAGCTATCAATCATTTCCAACAACATACGGGTTACCTTTGTTAAAGTATTGCAGCAGGGATAATAAAAAAAAATTAAAAAAAAAAAAAGAAAAAAAAAAGTATTGCAGCAGGGATGTGAATTTGCACTATTTGAATCATTTGAAAGTGTGGAGAAATTTTATTATATATGAACGTGTAGTGCGTTATGGACAAAACAATGGAGAACACTAGAATTAGATTTTGCAGCTGATTTTCTATAAAAGATGTGATTATAGGGAACTCGACCTTTTATGAATGGTAGTCAATCTTATGAAAGTTATTGACGAATAAATTTATGTAAAATTTGGAGGATATTAGAATAAATTTTGGAACTTGATTTTCTAAAAAAAAAAAAGTAATAATAGGGGAATTCGATCTTTTAAAAATAAATAGTCGTATCAAAGTTATGATAGATCCGTAAAAAGTTGAACGATGGTTTTTAATTTCATGTTTTTTTTTAATTTTTTTTTTATAAAAGTAGTCTTCATCATCATATTTAGGATCAAAACTGTAATTTTATCTCATTCTCTTGGGATCAAAATTGCAATTTATCATTATCTTGGAACCAAAATTACAATTTTTTTGAGACTAAAAATATCGAAAAAAACTAGAGGACCAAAAGTGTCAGTCAAATCTCTTTACAATTCCAAATTCTCCAAATCTCCTTATATCTCCCACTCCAAATTCGTTCCCAAGGGAATCGAACCCAGATCTCCCACTAAGTGGGACCCGATGGACTAAGTTTAAAAATAATTAACAATCTCTATATACTATATATACATATGTTAAAAGTTTTTTAAAGAATGAAATATATGAATGAATAAAAAAAATACTGCATTCGTCCTTTATTTGACTTTGCATTAATTTGTCATTTAAATCCATTGTTACTAAGTTCCTTTTTTAATTTTTTATTTTGTCATTTAACTCCATTGTTATTAGTTTTTCAATAGCTAAACTAGGAAAAAGAAAAACTCTAACTCTTTTAAAATACTACTTTCTCCAAACATCTCAAAATTATATTATATATCATTATTTTGTTATTTATTCTATTTTATCTCATAGGGTAAACAATTTTCCATACCGCCTATTTTATTATATAAAATATTAATAAATAATTCACATGTTATTAATGTGCCCAAAGTTAATGAAAATTAAGTAGCGGACGGACGAAGTGAGTAAAAGAAATCGAATTATTGTATAGGTAATTGATGTAGTCATTAATAATGCAAATATTCTTGTTGATAGGGTGTCTAATATTCTTAAGATTAGAATTTGACATTAAATCTTTTATAAGGAAACCTTTTTGTTAAATTTTAATATTAGTATTTGGTTGGGTAATCGTTGGATTTATCTTAAAATTATTTGTTAATCCTTTTATATTCATGAGTTGTATATCCCTTGTACTAAATTTTAATGAATTTTCGTGTCTTTTCCAAAACAAAACAAAAAAAAATGTAAAGGTAATTGATTAGTATTTTCCCTTGGGCAAATATTTGTGTGCACATTAGTGTGCATAATATTTTTACCTAATACTACACTGTAATTAAATTAATACTATACAATATTGTTAATACTACAATGTAGCTAAACTAATATTATACAATGCCTGAAATAATAATACACTGTATCCAAATTAATATTATACAGTACCTAAAATAATGTTATATTATAACTAGAGCCGTCAAAATGGGTTAGGCCCGTTGGGCTAGCCCGCCCCGCCATGCTTAAAATGAGGGTTGGGTTGAATTTTTTTTAGTCCGTTTGGAAGCGGGCCTATATGGGCTGGCCCGTTTGGGCCACGGGCTTTTGTGGGTTGGGGGCGGGCTTTGGCGGGCCGACCCGCCTAATTTTTTTTAATTTTTATTTATTTTTTAAATATTTTTATATACAATATTAACAATTATAATATCATTTTTTAAGGATATCTTGTAAAGTTTATATTTATTGATGATAAATTTAATTTGTAGGAGACTATATTTTTTAGTTATTATGGTTAATGAATTATAAACTTTAATTTGTAAGAAGTTATTTTGTAATAAATGAAGCATGAACTTTATTTGTGAGATTAATATTATTTTTATTTATTTAAAGTGATAATCACCAACATAAATTATTTGATTATATTTGATTGTGATAAATTTAATGTATTAAAGCTTTAAAATTATTATTTTTAAAATTTTAAAGAATAAAAAAAATATAAAAAAAATTAATGTGGGTTGACCCGCCTAAATCCGCGGCCCGCCAATAAGTGGGTTGGGGGTTTAGCAGCCCGCCATATTTTTGGCTCGCCCCGCCCCGCCCCGCCAAAAGACGGACTTTTGCGGGTTTAGGCCCGCCCCGCCCCGCCAGCCCGTTTCGACGGCTCTAATTATAACCAAACTTTGTGCACACAATCTTTTATTGTACACAATATGTACACAAGTACTGCTCTTTTCGTTGCTCCATATTTTTTTTTAATTTTTGAAAACTTTCCTTGCTCCATCTTAGATAACTAACTACCGATCTTTTTAGTGAAAATGAACGACAGTTTCCAAGGAAATTAATTAGTATTAATGAAGAAACATGGAAGCGGCATCCCAGCTTGTTTTACTCGGGTGCAATTAGTAAGATGGAGACAAAGTCAATTGTCAGTATGATATAATATATGTTTCAATATTAAAAGCTATATATTCTGCGTGAAAAACGAGTAAAGATAAATTATATATATATATATATATATATATATATATATACCAATTAAATAAGATAAGTTGTGTCTAAATTAATTTTACTATGCAATTAGTTTATATTTTATATGTACTCTTAAATAATACTATAATTATTTTATTAAAATATATTAGTTTGTCATATAAACTGTTTCATTTAAATAATATTATAATTATTTTATTAAAATATATTAGTTTGTCATATAAACTGTTTCATTTAAAAATATTAATTGTTATATTATACATATAAAAATGGTAGTTGTATAGTTTGAAGTTCAAATTATTATTTCAGGTTAGTTTACTTCATAAAACTAGACTAATAACTAACATGATTAGTGGAATTGTATTGTTTGAATTATTAGTTTTTAAATTTGGTGGTATATTTGAACCGATGGATTATAATTTTGTATTGTTATATGATAAATTATTTGTTTCAGGTTTAAAGAGGCATTTTTTATTTTTTTGTGTCTAAAAAATAATCATACCCCTAGACAAATAAACCACCATTGATGAGATCAGCCTCAATTTCATTTCGAATCCGAGTTCATCTCAAGCTCGTGTCACGTTAATTAAATACTTGACTCCTCAAAAATATTTTTTCTATCTTAATTTCTAATCCTACTACGATGAAGGATTATAGCAAATTTGAGTATTTAACATTTATTTAGGGTAAGTTTATATTCCCTCTATTCATAATTGCCGTTGTAAAAAAATATATATTCTCAGTCAACCTAATACAAATTCTAAAAGATATTCTTAATTATAATAATTATAATAATAACTATAATAAATTTTAGGGATAAATGAGAATAAATTGCAGAAAAATAACTAAAATGACAATGAATTATAAATAAGAATTATTCTCTAATAAGATTTTCTCTGTTTTTTTTAGAAAAAAAAATAAAAAATAAGACACTTCTCTACGTACCTGCTCTATTTATAACATCAAACTACCTAAACTTGATGATGGCTAAAGTCAAAACAAAATTTAATTAATTCAAAATACTTCCCCCTCTCATTATATTCTTTTTTTGTTTGTCTCAAATTATAGTTCATTTTTCAATTAGAAATGTATAAATTGTTTAAAATATTTTTATTTGTTGTACGTTGAGATTGAACATTAATATTATTTTTGTATTTAATAAATAATGGTATATTATAAATTTAACTTCTAGGTAAAATTTAGAATTTCAAGCACAATATTATATTATTAATTCTTGTAAAAAATAAAAATGAACTACCCTTGTAAGGATAAGTATTATAATAAAAAATGTATTGAAATTGAACCGTCAAGTGTTGTAAAGGAATTGAATCGAAGCGTATACCACTGTATTGGGATTTGTATTTGCGAAATTATTTGAATATTCAAATTTGATTATTTTTCGAATAATTAATTTGATTTGAAATTCAAATTTGGATCGATTCAAAAAATTTATTCGATTTTTTCTCAAATATGTTCTAAATAATATTATTCGAGAGTTTGGTTTGAAACTGATTCGTATTTGATACTATTCGATTCAAATTTCAGTGTATAAAATTTTTAAAATAATTTATATGTTTCAACTTGAGCTACGGAGGACTAGGAGGCAAGACTGTCAAAACATTTTAGGGGGTTTCAACTCTTTAACTTTATCAATTCTCGACTTTTATTAGTCTTCTGTTTCAATCTCTACTTTTTTTCCTTTTTTTTTTTTTTTAAGTTGTATTATTAAATTTTGGGTGATGATGGGCAGTATAAAACTCGCGTTGGATAAGAAATAAACTTCTAAATTCTAATGGACTGACAATTATTATTTTATTTTACAGTACATATATATTTAAATATTAAAATGATTATATACTATAATACCCATATTTAATGGAATACTTATAAATATCGAATGAAATATCACTATTTTGTATTTGTATATTTATTTATTTAAGACTCGTTTGTTTTGGGGTATTAAATTTTTAATGATAGTGAAACATGTGATATATTTAACTTTATATGTATGATATGTTTTACTAAATCATACAAATCAAATGTTTGTTAATATATATTACAATATAGTTTAACATGAGTCATAATATTTTTAAGTGTTTGTATTGAGATTTAATTTATGTGATAAGTTAAAATTTTACAGTTATACCCCATTTACTACTTTTTTTAAATAAAAAAGAATATTTTTGTCAATTAACTTGATAATAAGTGAATGATAATTTTAATACCTCATAAAAGAAGGGATCCATTTTCACTAAAAAATGGGAAATCATTTTCACTAAAAAATAGAAAAATATATGTTAGACTTTCATATTTTTGCAGGTCATATGTAATACAAATCAATAATAACAAACACTTGAATTTTAGGGAAAATAAACTATATCCCTAGTAATCACTCAAAACAAACATGTATTTATCAAATCAAAGAAAATATTTGTATTCCATTCGAATTACTATAAAATTTCAAATGCAAATTCCCAAATTCAAATACAAATATTGAATGAAGCCAAAATTATTAAATTCGTTTACAACTGACTAACTGTATATTCCACTCTTAATTCTAATGAGTCCCTATAAAATCATACGGAATAGAAAATGCTTATACGCAGTAAACCCTGGATTCCCTCCATCCAACGTGCAGCCTAGTTTTCCGTTACTTAATTATTTTCCTAAGCAATATATTTTATTTTATTAATTTGGCTCGCTTAACAAATTTACTAAACAATTATAAACTAAAATTGAAAGTTATATTAAATATAACATAAAGTATTAGATAATACTATAATACTAATACTACTACTAACAATAATAAAGATTAAAAAAAGATTAAAACTGGAAGTCTACTGTTAGTGCATGTCGTAAGAGAATACGTCAGCCTGAATGATCTGCCTAAAACAGTAAAACTTTGCAGGTACCTTTTAATTCTGCGTAAGATCATCTTGGGTTGATAATTTGTTCTAATTTTGATGGAGGATTTTAAATACGTACAGAATTTTGAGTATAGTTCCCCGTGAATATTTAAATTCTATGCATTACGTGCATCACTAGCTAGGTGGATAAAGCATCACTAAAGTTTATATTTATTTTACGACATTCTCCGGTCAAGTTCCGACTAATTTGAGAATCAATTCCATCATTCACTAGGGAAGTTCTAATTGAACTCATAATTTGAGTTTCGCACATAAAATCTATAAAACATCATATTTCTAACCTTCAAGACACCATCAATGGACCAATTCTTGAAGGTTATACTAAAAAAAAACCTACCCTCACATATATTACATATATATTATAGAATCTTCACGTTACCACTACAATCCTCGAATATTTTACCCGAACCTATATGACATTACAAAATTGTTCAATTCAATTTTTTAATTTTCTAACTTCAGTATTTTAAAATTTAATTCTTTTTTTTTTTTTTTGATCGGGAGTATTTTAAAATCTAAATAAAAAAACCAATGCATTAACATCAGCGCTTTTATATTCTATATATGTTTAATCTTTTTTTTTAATTAAATTAATAAATTTAATCTAATTAATTAATGGAATACATAATTATTGTCACTTAAATAATTTCAGCAATTTATTTTTTAGGAAACGAACCTGATAATTCAGTTGAATTAAATAAATATTAAAAATATCTAATATAAAATTAATAATATTAATATTTCGATCCATATATTATGCGAGGTGTAAAAGATAGCATCTTTCAAATTGAAATTGGGGTGTTAGCAAATCCAAAGACCCATTACTATCAGAATGCATGAAAGAAAAATATCTTTCAAATTGAAAAAAAAAACAAAAGTAACTCAGATTTCTTCATCCAGGTAATAGGCACAAATGATCAAATTGAGGTAATAAATACATAGAGAATGCATGTCAAATTATAAATATTTATTCATTCGTTCTGCAGATAATTAAATTAAAGTCGCTGATCACCTGTGAGACTCAGAGGCTTCGGCGTCATTAGTGACGACCAAAATATTAAAAAGTCAAACCCGCATCACATTAAATTAAGTACATTGAACTTCAAAATTCTTCGCTATTTTACAAAAATTACTACTACATGATCAACAACATAATCACAAGCACCACACCAGCCGCTGAAAAATAGTATGTCTCTTTCATTCCCAAAATCCCCCTTAATCCCCCCTCCCCCCTCCCCCTTCCCTTATATACAGATACACAGCTCAATTTATGAGTGCAACCTTGGGGCGAGCGCTTTGTCTTTCCCAAAGGACTCTCTCTCTCTCTCTCCAAAACGACAATACTCTTGAAACTAAATTATAAGAAGTTAAAAGGACTTTGCCCTCATTCTGTGGGGTTAAAATAGGGAAATATGGGTAGTTCTGATATGGGGCAGAAGAAGAAAATGAGTAAAAGCGTATCTTTTGGGTCGATTTTCATGCATGCTGATGGTTGGGATATGGCGTTGATGGGTATGGGATTATTTGGTGCATTTGGTGATGGAATTTCCATGCCTGTTATGCTTTTAGTTACCAGTAAACTCATGAACAATTTTGGACACTCTCAAGTTTCTCTCGCTGATAATTTCAGTCACAAAATCAACGAGGTAAGCTCTCCCCCAAACACATAGTGTTGTGTACATGTTATGTGTGTATCTTTTACTCTATTCTTGTCTTGCGAATTTTATTACATATTGTGCAAGATATTGTTTTGTAGCTGCTGAAAAACTCCCCTAGAAATGTCAAGAGAAAGGATATTTCTAACCTTTGGAATTAGGGTTCAAGATTCTAGGAATTAAATAATAAACTTGCCCCCAGAAATTCAGTCTGCCCTGTTTGGCTGTTTTCACGACAATACTGCTGAAATGATTACGCTCCAGTTGCTCGCTCGGTCCGGTCGGGCGACTATCATATTTGGCCTCTCTGGAAAGAATATATTGTTGAAGGCATCTGATTAAGTACAAGTCAACTTCTTAGTTTCCACTTTATTTTCTTTAACATTTCATTTCCTGCTTTCTCTCTCTCCGAATTCCTCAACCCCAGTTGGTTTTTCCACTTTTCATATTCGGTGGCAATATACCAATTACCAAGGCAAATGATTGCCTTTTCCATTTTCTTGCTAATTAACTTGGGCCGTAATTAATTACTAATGGATTCAATTGTAGAGAAAATATTATCATTTCCTTCTTTTGGGCCTAAACAATTTATTGGACTTCCATTTCAATATTTTTCTTCTTCCGAGGGCTTCATTAAAATTTACGCAAAAATTTTATTTTTCCAATAAAAATAACAAAATACGATTTTTATCCGTGTAATTAGCCAAAATAGAGAAATAAAAACATGAAATTATATTAAAAATAGATATTAAATGCACAATTCAATCATGAAATTATCACCTGAATCAGATATTCGTACTGACGTGTTCATTGATTTAATTCTGTTAATTTATGGTAAAACCATAATGCATTTTTTATTTTAATGTCTTTGTTGGGGGTTGAATTTCGTTTAAATAATACATCGTGAAGTCATAATCATTTGATAGCTTGATCAGAAAATTAATTATTTTACGATTATAATATACAAATGTAAGAATTTGATATCTGCAGAGTATTTTCTTGATTGTTCCAGGTTAACTAGACGTTTGTCTTTGTCTTCTTTGTTTTTCAGAATGCATTGGTTCTTTGCTACATAGCTTGCGTTCAATGGGTCGCTTGCTTCCTTGGTAGGGAACTTTTACTTAATCATAGTTATTGACTTCAATTCCACATATGTTTATTATAATAATTGGTTTTTTGCAGAAGGATATTGTTGGACAAGAACTGCAGAGAGACAAGCTTCTAGACTAAGGACAAGATATTTGAAAGCTGTAATGAGGCAAGATGTTGGCTACTTTGACTTACACGTAACAAGTACGGCTGAGGTAATCGAAAGCGTATCCAGTGACAGCCTTGTAATTCAAGATGTCATTAGTGAAAAGGTAACTATAAGTACATTTGATTCTATATGAATTTTGGACGTATGTTTGTGTATTTTTTTATTCTGTTTTGTGCTATGATAGTTCTTTTTATACGCGTCAATTATCTAAGCGGTAAAGGTACGTTACATTAGGCCTTCTAACATTCTTGATCTTGCCAACAGGTTCCGGTTTTTGTGATGAACCTGTCGACTTTCATTGGTTCTTATGTTGTTGGGTTCATAATGTTGTGGCGATTAGCTATCGTGGGATTCCCCTTCCTAGTACTTCTTGTCATACCAGGCTTGATGTATGGTAGAGCTCTGATGAGCATTGCAAGAGAAATCCGGGACGAGTATAACAAAGCCGGTGTAATAGTGGAACAAGCCCTTTCCTCTATTCGAACAGTCTATTCCTTTGTTGGGGAGAGCAAGACAACTGCTGAATATTCTGCTGCTCTTCAGGGGACTGTGAAATTAGGAATTAGACAAGGTCTAGCTAAAGGTTTGGCTATAGGAAGTAACGGTGTCGTTTTTGCCATTTGGTCTTTCATGTCTTATTATGGTAGTCGATTGGTGATGTACCATGGGTATGAAGGAGGAACTGTCTTTGCTGTTGGAGCTGCAATTGCTATTGGTGGATTGTAAGTATTCTCTCTGTCCTGAATTATGTTATGTGTATTCTTGGAGTCAAATATATATATATATATATATATATATATTTTTTTTTTTGTTCTATAACTTGTCTAATCTCTAATTTTAATTCCAAGAGTGTTAATATTTTTTATTTATTTCAATATTGAAAAATTATTCAATTTTGGACTTGGAAAATTGAAAAATAGTGTCGTTTATATCACACAACTTTTGGTCCCATAACTTGTCTATTATCCAATTTTGGCTACATCGAAAATGTTTATGTTTTGGACCAAAATTGGACATAGACAAATTATGAGACCAAAAAACTTTGTCATTTTACATTATTGTGTTTCAATTTGTGTCGTGCCAAGTAAATGATCGAGTGTTTCTTGGTTGAACAGATCATTAGGTTCGGGTTTGTCGAACTTTAAGTACTTTTCAGAGGCAAGTGCAGCCGCGGAACGCATAAAAGAAGTGATCAAAAGAGTCCCGAAGATTGATTCGGACAATATGGGAGGCCAGATATTAGAAAATGTGTCGGGAGAAGTTGAATTTAAACACATTGGATTCGTCTATCCATCGAGACCTGAAAGCATAATTTTCGAAGATTTTAGTTTGAAAATCCCAGCAGGGAAGACAGTGGCGTTGGTTGGAGAAAGTGGATCGGGAAAGTCGACAGTGATTGCTCTATTACAGAGATTTTATGATCCACTTAGTGGTGAGATTCTTTTAGATGGGGTGTCCATTGACAAGTTGCAACTCAAGTGGCTAAGGTCACAAATGGGACTAGTTAGTCAAGAGCCAGCACTCTTTGCAACCTCAATTAAAGAAAACATACTTTTTGGCAAAGAAGATGCTTCTATGGAAGAGGTTATAGAGGCTGCTAAAGCTTCTAATGCTCATAACTTTATTACACAGTTGCCTCAAGGTTACGAAACTCAGGTAAACGTTTCATTTTGCCCTTTATCTCGGTGTTGGAGATGTTGCTTTTGATGGTGGACGCTTGTTTGTAGTACTACTACAAACAAGATACGTACTTCATCAAATGTAACACCTCCCAAATTTCTTTGCGTTTTTCCTTGTTGATTTACTAACGATAAAGAGTTGTAATAAGAATTTTGTATTTATTATATTTCCAACTAAGAAAAAGTTATGCTATATTACGGTGGACTCGCCCCATCTTCTTACCATTGTGATAATGCCCCCTAGTGTAAGTTGTTATGGCTATTATATTTCAACTCGGTAATCTAGATTACATAATAATTTCCTAAATAGTATTATTATGATTGTGTGTAAATAAGTGGTGGATACTTATTCACTATATGGGACCCGCGTTGATTATTCTTTCACCTGATTACACCAAAGTACATTTTATTGCTTAAGAGAATCTTTGGATATTGATGCTTTATCATTTGCATATTTTCAAAGTGGAACAAACATCTGGATAAGTGACAGCCATTTTAGGCTGTGTAGGAAAACTACTTGTCATTGTCTTGTGCTATAGTAGGTCTATGATATTTTGTTGTCTTGATATTCTATATGTATTTCATTAACTCTTCTTGCCTACCTTCCACACATTATAGAATTGCATTACAAGATTTCATAATCGGGATATATTTCAAAATAATTAATGTATAAACTCGAGCAACTGTTAACACGCTGTAATGCCACCTTTGGCAGATAACAGTTTCATTATCATTCTTTATACCACAACTACATATAATATCTCAATTATTTAATTACTAGTTGTTCATGTGTTATATAGTTTACTAAACGTCACTTAGGTCAAGAAGTTAAAACATCATCCTCTTTAATCAGTTTTCATTGATGTCCTATAAATATGAATTAAGAAAAATTTCATGCAGGTTGGTGAGAGAGGGGTACAAATGTCCGGAGGTCAAAAACAGAGAATAGCAATAGCTAGAGCCATAATCAAGTCCCCCAAAATTCTCCTACTTGATGAAGCCACTAGTGCTCTAGATTCAGAATCAGAGCGAGTTGTCCAGGAAGCTCTCGACAAGGCGGCGGTGGGACGGACCACCATCGTCATAGCGCACCGTCTTTCCACGATCCGTAATGCTGACCTCATTGCTGTCGTTCAGAAAGGTCAGGTGTCAGAAATCGGTTCACACGATGACCTTATTGAAGATAAACATGGCCTCTACACTTCTCTCATTCACCTACAACAATTCGAGAGAATTAGAGAATTTGTGGATCCTACTAGTGTGGGATCATCATCCATTACTAGCAATGACATTCACAACACAAGCAGTAGAAGGCTCTCTACAGTTAGCAGGTCCAGTTCATCCAATTCTGCTGCTCTAGGCCGAGGTTTGGACATTGAAGTTGTGTCTCGTGACCAAGTGTTTCAAACGCCTTCTTTTAGACGATTATTGGCTATGAACTTGCCCGAATGGAAGGAAGCTACATTGGGGTGTATTGGTGCTATATTATTTGGTGCTATTCAGCCACTGTATGCATTTGCAATGGGATCAATGATATCAGTATATTTTTCGCCTGATCATAGTGTTATCAAGGAAAAGACGAAAATATACGCTTTGTGTTTTCTCGGGTTGGCTGTTTTCTCCCTCTTGATTAACATCTGCCAGCATTATAACTTTGCTGCAATGGGGGAGCACTTGACGAAGAGAATTCGGGAAAGAATGTTATCAAAGATCCTCACATTTGAAGTCGGGTGGTTTGATCAGGATGAGAACGCAACTGGCGCTATTTGCTCAAGACTAGCCAAAGATGCTAATGTGGTATGTGCAAACACACCTATTACGTGTCATTTATCTATGAGTTTTTTTTTATTCGTGTTATTATATAATAATGTAACATATTTCACTATACTACCTTGATAAATGACACATAGATAATATAATTAAAGAAGAATTGTTAGATGATAATTCATCCAAATTTCCTATGGTATTCTATTGCATGTTTCTATGATTGTCTAAAAAATATAACCTTTGTATTCATATACCCGATATAGGTGAGATCTTTGGTAGGTGATCGGATGGCTCTGCTCATCCAAACATTCTCAGCAGTGATCATAGCTTGCTCAATGGGACTTGTGGTGGCGTGGAAGCTTGCATTGGTGATGATTGCAGTTCAGCCCCTCATCATAATTTGTTATTATTGCAAACGGGTCCTCCTAAAAAACATGTCGAAAAAGGCGATGAAATCTCAAGAAGAGAGCAGCAAACTTGCAGCAGAGGCCGTCTCCAATCTCCGAACTGTAACCGCGTTCTCTTCACAGGCCCGAATACTCAAAATGCTCGAGAAAGCTCAAGAAGGCCCACAAAAAGAAAGCATACGCCAATCGTGGTTCGCAGGGATCGGGCTTGGGACCTCCCAAAGCCTAATGACATGCACTTGGGCCTTAGATTTTTGGTATGGCGGAAAACTTATAGCAGAAGGCTTCATTGGAGCGAAGGCGTTGTTTCAAACTTTCATGATTTTGGTAAGCACGGGCCGTGTGATTGCCGATGCTGGAACCATGACCAACGATCTAGCGAAAGGTTCGGATGCAGTTGGTTCGGTTTTTGCTGTTCTGGATAGGTATTCATTAATCGAACCGGAAGATCTTGATGGCTACAAGCCAGAAAAGTTAACGGGCCGAGTTGAGCTTCAAGATGTGGATTTTGCATATCCGGCTAGGCCGGATACCATGATATTCAAAAAATTTTCCCTTGATATCCAAGCAGGGAAATCAACGGCATTGGTAGGACAAAGTGGCTGCGGAAAATCAACCATAGTAGGCCTAATCGAACGGTTCTACGATCCACTACGAGGGGTGGTAAAAATCGACGGTCGTGATATCAAGTCCTGTCATCTGAGGTGGTTGAGGAAGCACATTGCGCTGGTTAGTCAAGAGCCGACATTGTTCGCCGGCACCATACGACATAACATCACGTACGGAGCATCACACGATATCAGTGAAGCCGAGACCATCGAGGCGTCGAAAGCAGCCAACGCTCATGATTTCATCGCTGGATTGAAAGACGGCTACGACACGTTCTGTGGTGACAGAGGGCTACAGTTATCCGGTGGGCAGAAACAGAGAATCGCCATCGCTCGTGCTATATTGAAAAATCCAAGTATCTTGTTGCTAGATGAGGCGACAAGCGCGCTGGATACGCAGTCGGAGAAGGTGGTGCAAGATGCATTAGAGCGAGTGATGGTGGGGAGAACGAGTGTGGTTGTAGCGCACAGGTTGAGTACTATACAGAATTGTGACACTATTGCAGTTTTGGATAAGGGAAAGGTGGTGGAGAATGGGACCCACTCTTCCTTGATCGCCAAAGGGCCCCACGGAGCCTATTACTCACTTGTTAACATTCAGAGGTCGCCAGGGGCTGCTTAGACAATCAACTAATGCTAATGTGGTCTTTAATTTTTTTTTTTTTTTTGGTAAATGTGGTCTTTTACTTGAATCCACGTGGAAGAGATTTTGAGGCCTAATATTACCTTTTTAAAAAACAAAAAACGAAAAAAAAAAACATTTTTGTAAGAGCTAAAGGATGATGCATTCCATGCTCTGAAATGAATGTCTAGTAGTGTTATGTAAATGTACATAAATGAATAGAAAGCTTAAAGGTTTTCTGTTTATATATAGTTGCATGACCTTTAGTTTATGAAACAACTTTGCAATATGCTTATACTTATTCCGATTCAAAATTAATGTCGTTTTATAGGTTAATGTCTTTTTAATTATTTTTTCACATTTTTTTAATTTACCCTCGATCTTAATTAAGAATATAAAATCTTTTTAGGAATTAGGAAAATATAATGATTTTTTAGGGAGTATTAAAATATAATAGATCCTTCAAAGATATATATGGGGTATATATGCCATTTAAAAAAAATTGAAAGAGAAATTTCTCATGAATCCACTGATTTATGTAGTTTACCGTATCGTTTTTGGATTAACTATAGGCGTAGGCTGAGGAGCAAAAGAAAGAAAACTTACACTACATAGCACTCGCTCACTGACCTCAGTTTCTACGTTCTCTTATCAGTAGTATGCAGATCTCTCTTCTCCTAGCATAGGGCTAATGCATAGAGTTCTCCAAAATTTTAAAAACCCCTTCTCCTGCTCAGAATCGAAATATTCCTGAAAATTCTTTGCTCTGTTTGACCATTTGTATGTATATACATTAGGAGCCTGGTTCATAGATCTCTCGGTTTGAGAAATCAAGATAAGAGGATCTACCCTTTTCTTCTGACTCTTTTTTCAAATTCATTAAATATTGGCTAATCGTATATTTCAATATAGTTCTATAATTCAGAGTATTCTTTTCTATTTGACATTTATTTTAAAATGAATGGAGTATATATTTTTTTGTTTATAGTTACGTTACCTCACGTCAATCAAGAATTTTACAATAATCTCTTACGCATCTAGTAACGAAATAATCATGTCTGTTATAAACACATTCAAATTGTAATGCATGACCTCTTTTCTATTCTACAAGCTGATTAAATAACTTATTCTAGTAACAAATTTAAAATTTCTTTGACTTAAATCCTCAAAATTTTTTCCTCTATCAATATATATTTTCAGTCTCCTCTATAAAGTAGTTATTTTTTTTCAATTTTCAATTATCACGGAATTTTATTTTTTAAGGCCAAATCAGCACTCGTTTGGCGAATCTTAAAATCCAGAATTTACCTCACACCAATGTCCAAAGTGGGTCAAAATGGTCTGGCTTAATAAATAAAAACTTGGGGCCAATTTTGTCCAAGCCCAATACGGCAACTCAATTATTATTTTGAAGTGATATTAATATTTCGATGCGATAACAACAAAGTGTGTGTGGACTTACAGTATTTCAACTTTTTATTTTATTTTATGCAGACATTCGACATTATTTTAATTTAATAACATGCAGTATAATCTGTTTAAAAAAATATATTAAAGGTTAGGTCAACTTCCAACATTACGACTATTATCATTTAAATCATTGATTTAGGCTGGGGGTTGGCTGCAAATACCCCCACTGGTCTTGTAGGCTTGTAGCAGCATGACATAAGTTTGGGATTATTTTATTTTATTCTATTCCTTTTTTTTTTTTTTTCAAATTTTTGTATATACCAACATTAGTTACTTTTACATAATAATATTAGTTATTTGACAAAATCTACTATGATTAAGGTTTTTGGGTGAAACTTGTTGAATTTATTAAAAAGTATCCGTTTTAACAATTGAAGGGTAACACCTATATTACTAAAGGATATTAATCGTGATAATTGAAGGGTATGGTGTAACATTATAAAAGATATTATTCATGATAAGTGAATGTTATGAACTGTATTACTAAATGGTATTAGTCAAAATAGTTGAAGGGTAAACTAAATCCATATACAAGAGACAAACTCTAGTTATTTTCAATGATCGTCATTAGTTTGTCTTATTGGCATTATTAATTATTTTATTAAATAATACTAATTGTTTTTTTTTTTTTATCAATCAAATTTTGGAAATAACTCATAATATCATGACATAAGTAGTATAACTCTAATCACTTAGATTATTTCACTTCATTAAGGCTTGGTCTCGTATGCAATCACTCCATTCATGCACTCAGATCCGCTATAAAAAATGTTAAGTGTTATAATTGAAAAATATCATTTATTATAAATAAAAAATGTCAGTTATAAAAAAAAAAATGTGTTAATATCATTAAAATATATCAACAAAATTAATTGTATCATTATAAAATTCAAATGTATGCAAAAGGACCAAATCCTTAATTAATTGGTCAAATATTAGCTACCCAGTGTCTGACTCATGAATTTATCAAAATTAAAAGAGCAAAAAGTACAAATAAAATACCTGGGCCAAAATAAAAATTAAAAGTACATGGTGCTAATTATGCATTATTAATAATTAAAATTAAAATATACATATATATATATATTATTTATTATTTTAAAGTTACTAAGGGGTTTTTATGTCTTATTTTATTATTTGAAGACCTTATTTATTTAATTTTAAAAGTTAAAGCGTTTATTTGTACAATAAAAATAGTTCAAGGTTCAATTTGTACCTGAAATACTAGTTCAATGTCCAATTTATACAAAAATCTAATTTAAGGTTCAATTTGTACTTGACACATTAATTTATGATTTAAATTGTACCGTATTCCTGAGTAGTTGTTGAAACAGGATAGAAAATCAAATTGGGCCTAGAATAACTATTGGGGTACTCATTGATATAACAGCCCAGATAATCATAAGTTTCGAAGCCCAAATGAGCCAATTTTGTACCAAAGAAAGCCTAAATTTCGAAGTTTCAATGGAATATAAAAACTGCAGGGTCACGTAACAACATTACCATTTTCACATAAAACATTCACTTCAAATATTTTTTCCTCTCTCAAATTTTTACCTATTCGTTTCATAACTTCATTCATCTTGTTACAAGTTACAACGAGGAGAGAGGAAAATTGCGAATAGAAAAGAAGGTTTTATCGAAATCTTGAAGTATATTTTGATCCAAACAATTTTTCCATTCAGTATATTAGATTAGATCTGTGTTCATCTTTTCCCTTTTCCGAAGGGAGGAGACTTAACAGGTTAGTTTATCTTTAAAAAATTTGAGAATGTTTTTTGTTGTAGTATTGAATTTCTTGTGTGTGTTCTCTTGTACTGTTTTGTTCTAATTGTTAACGTAGAAGTTGGTATTTTTGTGTAGAGAAATGAAGCGATTAAGGGATGAGGTGTTTTTGAACCCTCAATTTAAGCGGCCATTTGCTTCGTCTTCGTCTCGCGGGGAACCGTAAGCTCTTGTTTTTAGTTTCCGCTTATCTGCTACTGGCTTGATGTTAAAGTGATTTCCTTGTGTTTAATATCTGTGATACTGTGTGTTCGTCTTTTGGGTCGCTTTGAGCTGTGGTCTAGCAGTCCATGTGAACAGAGGGGGTGGTTTTATGATTTAACTGTTGGATAATGAACTGGATTACAGGAATAGCGGTCTTGATCAGAATAAGATCGAGAGCCGTGATTTTCATTTTGCAATGTATTAGGGATTGAATTAGGTTGCTCCGCATTAATTAGAACGGTAAGGAAGTAAGAATTAGGTTAAATAAATTTTGGATCTTTATGTACCACTTTACCTTTCATCTCTCTCCCTCTCTCGTGATTAAGTAGGTGGATAGTGTCTTGGAAGAGTACTATTGGACTAAATAAGGTCATAAACATTTTCTTTTTATACTTGGCTGCATAAGCTATTCTTAAAGGTTTTAGGTGGTAATGGACCTTATGGTATATAATTGGCCTTTTGTAATAAACTGAAAAGGTGATTTTTCATGTTTTGCAGTATTAGCGCCTGTTGGATTTCTTGAAATAAACCTTTCTTTAATCAAGTGGGAGATGACCAAAAAATTATTAGAATTCGCTGCAATGCTGAATTGATGTCTCTCTTAAATTATTTGTTCAGTGCTTGCGTTTAACTTGCAATTTTATTTTCTTCTTTTGGTAAAGGTTTGGTCCAGCACAAGCTACTGTTGGTGGCGGCGGCGGCGGCGCAGGTGGAGGAGTTGGTGGCAGTAGCAATGGTGGTGGGGCTGGAGTTACTGTCAGTGGTACAGGTGTTGCTGCTAGTACTTCACAAAAGCTCACTACAAATGATGCATTGAGTTATTTAAAACAAGTTAAGGACATGTTCCAAGACCAAAGGGAAAAGTACGATAGATTCCTTGACGTCATGAAAGATTTCAAGGCTCAAAGGTAAGTCAACTTATCTTGGTTAGGTCAAATTGTAAGTTGAAGACTGAATGGAATATTACCTGTAATCTTTTTTTTTTTTGTTAATTTGTTTCTGGCAGAATTGATACTGTTGGTGTCATAGCGAGGGTGAAAGAATTGTTCAAAGGCCACCCTAATCTAATACTTGGGTTTAACACATTCTTACCTAAGGGTTTTGAAATTACACTCACTGAAGAGGAAGAGGCTCCACCAAAAAGGACAGTTGAGTTTGAAGAGGCTATCAGTTTTGTCAATAAAATTAAGGTGGGTTTTTTTGTCACTTCTGAAAGTATAACAAGCTGTGAATTTGGTTTACCAGGAAGTTCATTAACATACGATATGTCTACTTTGTTCACCTGCAGAAACGTTTTCAAAATGATGACCATGTTTATAAATCTTTCCTAGACATCTTGAATATGTACCGGAAGGAACACAAGGGGATTACTGAGGTCTACCAAGAGGTATGCATCTCCCCTGTAATCAATGCCTAATATTGTGTTCTTTGTCCTATATGAGGGTCTTGATAAATTGTTTGTAGGTTGCTGTACTTTTTGATGACCATCCAGATCTTCTCGATGAGTTCACTAGGTTTCTACCAGATAATTCAGCTAATGCTTCGGCACTTCAACCTTCCTTTGGTCGTCACTCTCTTCACCGTTATGATGAGAGGAGCTCTGCCTTGCCGACAATCCGGCAGCCCCACATAGAAAAGGTTTTTTTTCCTTTTGATTTTTCAATAAGGCAATTTCTGATTTTTTTTTATTGCATCTTAATTTATGTATGACCACAAAATTTTAGCAACGACCACGGAGGGACAGGGTTAATGACCCCAATGGAGAGCGAGATGTTAGTGTTGAGCGTCCAGACGTGGATGATGATAAAACAGTTATGAAGCTGCACAAGGAGCAGAAGAAGCATACTGAGAGGGAAAACAGGGACAGGAGAAATCGTGATCAGGATGACAGAGATCCTGAGAACAATGGAGATGTTGGCTTGCATCAACATTCTGAGAAAAGGAAGTCTGCTCGAAAAGTTGAAGATATTGGTGGAAATTCAAATATGGCCTCCTATGAAGATAAAGATGCATTAAAAAGTGAGTTACCAGTGCCTCTGGTAATAATATAGTAAAGCTTTATGCTTCACTTTGATGCACACATTTCCATATTGCACCAATAATGTTAGGTATGTTCATTTCTTAAATTTTCTAGATAGGGCTGGATTGGATACATTCACTCATATCAATTTCATAGTTGTGGGAGAATGTATGATTTCAATATGCTATTTTTTATCATTATATTTCTTTAGAAAACCCTATCCCCATGATTTTTCAGTATTCTTCTTGCATTATTTTATAATCCTGCCTGTATATTTGTACCTTTATGCATTACCACACTGCATTTTAACATTTAGTTTTGTTTGATGTTGCCAGGTATGTACAGCCAGGAGTTCACTTTTTGTGAAAAAGTCAAAGAGAGGTTACACAGTGCTGATGATTACCAGGCATTTTTAAAATGCCTTCACATTTACAGTACAGAGATCATTACTAGAAAGGAACTAACGAGTTTGGTATGAACATTGTGCCCTACAGCAGCATCATTTGATATTTCATTGGGTATTATAGTATGGAGGTTACAATTTTTTGTTTAATTATATGCCCATTCTTGCAAAAATTATTCACTTGTTGTGTTATCATGGTTACTGTATCCAATTCCTGTTGCATTCTCACATTCTATTGACCTACTGAATAACACTATTTTCGTCATAGTGGGTTTCCTATTAATGTTTGTTATAATTGATCCTTTGCTTTATGTTTCATAAATGAAATTTTGGTGGGAGCATTTTCCTTTTATCATGTGGTTCTTATGCATAACGCTTTCAGGTTGCTGATTTACTTGTAAAGTATCCAGATCTCATGGAGGGCTTCAATGAATTTTTGGAGCGCTGTGAGCGAATTGGTAATAATCGTGCATGTGTGTGTGCATGCTTTTTTTATAAAAGAAAAAAACTAAATTGTTCCTTTTCTGACATTTCTCTCTGTTTTTCAGATGGTTTTCTAGCTGGTGTTATGGGAAAAAGTATGTAATTCTTCTCCGCACGTGTTTAAATAAGTATAAGAAAATTATGAAGTGCTATTATCTATGCCCAAAGTTCACTTCTCTTTTTTACCTATTGCAATTTTTATGACTATTACCAACAACTGAGCTTCTGTAATCTGACAAATCTGTCCTATTGATGCCAGAAACATTATGGAATGAAGGGAATTCTTCAAGATCCACGAAGATAGATGAAAAAGAGAGAGAACAGAAACGTGACACTGAAGTAGGGAAAGAGAAGGATAGACATAATTCAAAATATTGGGGAAAGTCCATCCAGGAGCTTGACCTTTCTAATTGCGAGCGTTGCACTCCCAGTTATCGTCTTCTTCCTGAAGATGTAAGGGTTCTTGATTCATATTTGAAAACATGATTAGGAAGTATTTGTATCATTTTCTTAAAGTTTTATTAACATAAAAATGCTTTGCAGTTTCCAATATCTTATGCTGGCACGAGGTCAGAGCTTGGTACTCAAGTTCTAAATGATCAATGGGTGTCTGTGACCTCGGGTAGTGAGGATTACTCTTTTAAACACATGCGGAGAAACCAGTATGAAGAAAGTCTGTTTAGATGTGAAGATGATAGGTACAGAACCTTGTCATTTTTTATGCTTGTGCAGTTTTCCTCTTGACTGTTATACAAAGCTTGGCATTGTTATAGTTCACACTTTCTACTAAATGTGTTTGGGCGGACCACGAACTATATCTCCACATCTCTGATTTCCCATATTCGGACATTTATTTTTATTTCTTTGTTGATTTTTTATATTACCCTTGTATATTTCCCAGAGCCATCTCAAGTGTATATATTTTGATATTGTTTGCCCTTTGGGATTCAGATTTGAGCTAGACATGTTGTTGGAGTCTTTCAGTTCGACTGCCAAGCGAGCAGAGGAACTTTTGAACAGCATTAATAATAATTCAATTGGTTCAGATGGTCCAATACGAATGGAGGATCATTTCACAGGTTGATCATGATAAGTACCTTGGTTATCTTTTCCAGATAACGATATGCTTATTTACTGACAAGTGGTATTCTTCCTCTTATTTTATATAGCCCTCAATTTAAGATGCATTGAACGTCTATATGGTGATCATGGTCTTGATGTGATGGACATTTTGCGTAGAAATCCATCTCTGGCTTTGCCTGTTATCTTAACACGTTTGAAACAGAAGCAAGAGGAATGGACTAAATGTCGGCTAGACTTTAACAAAGTTTGGGCTGAAATATATTCCAAGAACCATTACAAATCTCTTGACCATCGCAGCTTCTATTTCAAGCAACAAGATTCAAAGAACTTGAGCACAAAGTGTAAGTTGAGGACTAATGCTGCTCATGACTGCAATTTCATCTCTTTCTGACCTTTGGGGTTATTCTCCATTTCTAGTGAGTTATCTTTTGTTTCTCATGTTTGTGCATGCTTTCGATGGACAGCCTTAGTTGCAGAAATTAAAGAAATCAAGGAGAAGCAGCAGAAAGAGGATGATGTACTTCTTAGTATTGCTGCTGGAAGTAGACATACTATCATCCCAAACCTTGAGTTTGAATACACTGATACTGAAGTTCATGAAGATGTCTTTAGGATTATCAAGTACTCGTGTGAAGAGGTCTGTTCGACTAAAGACCAATTGAATAAAGTGTTGTGGTTCTGGACAACTTTTCTTGAGCCACTACTGAATATTAATTCCCGGCTGCATGGCTCAGAGATTGCTGATGATCATGGTGCCTCAAAGCACGAAACAGTGAAAAGTATCACTACAAGCATGGTAGAAAGTGAAGGCAGCCCCAACGGGAATGCTATAAACATAGAATTGAAGCAGCCTAAATTGAACTGCAATGTCAATCCCAGTAGATCACCCGAGCGAATACATTTCAGCAGGACTGACTTCACGAATGTGGATGCTTTGGCCAAAGGAGTAGTTGGTACTTCTGGTGAAAAAATGACTAATTCTGACGCAGTTGGTACTTCTGGACCAGATGCTAATCATGGTAAGCATGTAGGATGAACGCTGAAGGTTCATTTGTGAAGATTTTTATACTTAAGTTGAGTGAAAATAGACTCTTCTTTTCTTTTGAGTTTGTGTCGACTTTTTATTTATGAAGTATTCTTTTTATGCTTAATTTGAAACTCAAGGGCGAGGTAGGAATCTTTCACAAGTAAGTAATGGTCTCAATGAGGAAGGCAATGAAGGAAAACCTAACATGGGAGATGCGCACTCCTCAGAGGTATGATAGAGTTCATGTTTGTTGCTTGAAATATCAGTTCCAGTTTTCTACTGCAGTAGAAATATTTTTTGGTGTGATTTTATTCCTTTTGGTCTCTTTCAACCTCTCGTCAATCTTCTTCACATTTCTGTTCTCTTTAATCTTTAGTTTTCAGTGGTGGTTGATAACGACCATTGCACTGCCCTGATTATTATGTTTCCTTGTGTAACAGGGTGGGGAGATGTTGAGGTTTAATCAATTGCCAAATGGAGAATTTGCAGAAGGGTCTAGGCTTTCTGCATACAATGAGGATTCTGCCGATCCTTGTAAAAATGAAAAAGAAGAGGGTGAGCTATCTCCTAATGGTGATTTTGAAGATAATTTTGGTGCCTATCAGGAAGTGTTGCCTGAGAAAGTTCATGGGGATGAAGTGATGCAAGGCCAAATGATAAGTCATGAAGAGATTTCTGTAGATGCTGCTGGTGAAAATGATGTAGATGCTGATGATGAGGACAGTGAAAATATAACTGAGGTTGGAGAAGATGGTTCAGGTAGTGAGTCTGCTGCTGATGAGTGTTCAAGGGAAGAACATGAGGAAGAGGATGATGTGGAGCATGATGATGTTGATGGTAAAGCTGAGAGTGAAGGAGAGGCTGAAAATACTAGTGAAGTTCCACAGTCTGAACGATTTTCAGTGACTTGCAAGCCTCTATCAAAGAATGTGGATTCCAAATTAGTAGGCGATGAGAAAACTCAACGGGTTTTTTATGGAAATGATACCTTTTATGTTCTCTTTAGGCTACATCAGGTAATTTATGGTGATTTTTCTGCCTTGATTCAGATATTAACATCCATATACTTCAACACCTCCTGATCTTTATGTGTGTGATGAAGACGTGATAGCTATTGAGTTTTTTTCACGTTGTGACGTATTAGTATCCTTTTCCTCTCTTCAGACGCTCTATGAACGAATATTATCTGCCAAGGTGAATTTAGTGTCTGGTGAATCAAAATGGAGAAGCACAAAGGATGCAAGTTCTGATCCATATGAGAGGTGGTTAACTGGAGAATTTGTTTTTATCATTTAAAGCTACATAACAATGTATTAATTTTGTGTGGGTATGTTCTTTGCAGGTTTATGAGTGCATTATTTAGTTTACTTGATGGATCTTCTGATAATACAAAATTTGAAGATGATTGTCGATCTTTGATTGGAAACCATTCATTTGTGCTATTCACCTTGGATAAGTTGATATATAAGTTGGTCAAACAGGTAATCTTACTAATAATTAGTCATTTCTTCTTTCTAGTCGTTTGAGATTCAGTCCCATATTATCTGAGTAAGTGTTTCTTCTGCAGCTCCAAACTGTTTCAACTGATGAGGTTGATTGCAAGCTACTTCAGTTGTATGAATATGAGAAGTCTAGGAAGCCAGAGAAGTATGTTGATTCAGTTTATCATGAAAACGTCCATGTGATTCTGCATGAGGAGAATATATATCGGCTTGAATGTGTAGGTTTTGTTTGAGCTAATTATTTCTATACATACTTTAATTCACATTGAGTTCAAGAAGGTTGTTTGGATCGCTAAGCTGTTTGTATGCTTGTTGTAGACATCTAACCCTACCCGCTTATCCATCCAATTGATGGATGAGGGAAATGAGAAGTCTGACGTTGTTGCGGTTTCAGTAGATCCTAATTTTGCTACCTATCTTTACAACGATTATCTTTCAGTTAATCATGGAAAAAAGGAGTCGGTGATTATGCTGAAGAGGTATTTTTTAATGTTCCAAATACACTACCTGAAACGTTTCAGCATGCTCTTCTTTAGGATAATTATAAAAAGCTGCTCATTGAAGTTTATTTTTCTTACAAATACCCCCCCTGGTATTACAAATAGCCATTGAAATGGTAAAATCTCTAGATTGATACTTTGATGTTACTGCGGCTGGAAAGGTGAGGAATTATAGTTTTTGGGTATCATAACTCAACAATTTGGAAGATATTAGATGCACCTATCTAGATTTGGCTAAGGATTACAAGTAATGAGCTTTGTGATTAGTTGTATGCATTTGTATACCAACTTCTGTGGTTGAGACAGTAATACCGTCCGATCTGAATTATTCTTGTCTTTCATGGCTTATTGTGGTATGCTCTATAGTTTTCCAAAAGTGGGGCAAGGATAGAACAGCTATACACGAGTTGATACCCAAAGCAATTTGAGATATTGGTAAAGGTGTTGGTTTACCTGGGCAGATAAATATGTTAAAACAGCCAGGCTATTATTTGTTGATCCCTAAGTATTCAAACCAGTGGTAAATTTGATTGATTAAATTAAACAAATTTAATTTGGATGTATTCATTTTTTGATCTATTTGGGATATATGCAGGAATATGTGCAAGTATAAAGATCTAGATGAATCTACAGCTCTGTGTAGGGCTACCGAAAAAGTTCTGATCATGAATGGTTTGGAATGTAAGATGGCAGCCACCTCATCGAAGGTAAAATTCTTTTGTTATCAAGTTGAAATGGGGTTTTGATGTTGTGGGCTTGTAGCTTATGTACTTGTGTACAAAACTCCACATATTTGTCTTTCACCCCCACCCCCTCTCTAACTATTTATCATATATTTCTTACTGCATAATTTGCTCTTCATTTTATTCTTTACTGGGTTACAATGTCTAGTTGGTTACTCAATAGTCCTTTCCCGTATGGTTGAACATTCCTCTTCAAATTACCTGTGCTTTCAGATCTCATATGTCCTCGACACTGAGGACTTCTTTATTCGTCTCGGAAGGAGAAAAAATAGATCAACAGAACGATCTTCACGCAAAGCCCAGACAAGAGTGGAACAATTTCACCAGTACTTGGCAGCTTCTGTCATTTAATGATGCTTTCTGGTAATTGATTCGCTTTCTTTTATAGACATTTAATTGGAACTAAAATGCCTTCGATATAACATTGCGTCACTCTCTCTATTGTTCCAGCTTCCCAATTTCGGATTATAAATGCACATTTACAGTGTTTTTTTTTTTCATCACAGATGTTACGCATGGAGCTTGATGTAATACAGAAAATTGCTCCAGCAATGTATTATATACTTGTGGACGAATCAAATATAAAAGCAGCGGATTGGATATCTTTCGAGAGAAATTGAATGGAGCATTAGAGTCGTTTCTCTGTACATAGTAAGGGTTTCACACCCTAACCTTAATTGTAGAGTCCTCTGCGTTTATTTGATTGTGTTAATCTTAAGGGGGCGAAAGAGTAGCTCACTTTCCTGTTTCATCCTGTAATAGATTTCATTGTATGTATGTGGTTGTGTTTGTTCAGCCACGTGGTGTAAGAGTTACAACTGGAGATAGGGAGAAATAGAATAGCAGAATTCAATTTCCAACTTTTAAACATCTTTTCTTGAATATATGTTTTGAGATACATATATATATATATATGTATATACATGTGTGTATAGATTTCACTAGCCAATTCTTGTTCTTCTGAACTTCGGTATTTGTATCTATATTTGACTTGTGCGAAAGAATGTGAAAAATATACATAGTTATTGGTGTGTAATGTTACTTTTATTTTTGGCTTTATCGTTTTTTTTACAATGGCATGTGTTATTCTAAAAATAATAATCAAGGTTTACCTATTTATCATAGGTACATATTTTAAAGTCAACTATACTTAAGAGCGCACAAGTACAAATTCTTTGGAAATCAAATATTTGCAACGAATTATTTTATTGGAATTTTAGTTCCTAAAATATTTGCACCGAATTATTTTATTTCTATTATCTCTGGGGACAAGCCGAAGCACACAATGTACGAATCCCCCCCCGCGCGTATTGACTCATTCATGTATGAGAACCTTCCAGAAGTACATTACGCAGTGTTTATTAAAAGTCCTGTTTCCCATTTTATTTTAAGATATTCTTGTTTGTAATTAAAAACTCATAATAATAATATATTTTCAGGAAAGAAAAGCATTTATTGATGTAGAAATATATATATGCAGCCCTGAAAAAGTTCTCCACGACTGTGAAGTGATCTGACAAAACTGAGCTAAGAGCTCTAATATCTGGAAGAGTTTTGCGGGATCCCAAGATAAATTTAGATTATCAATTCAATAAACAAAAAAATTGTATATTTGTTAATTTATAATGAATTACTCATATCAAACAATTAAAATTTAATTATATATTATAAAACATTCATAAATAATACATATCTCATCCCATTATCTAGGCTACATTAAAATAATATGCTGTGGTGCCACATGAAATTGAAGGCTGTTTTCCATTGAAGGCCAACGAAGCGAGGCATATCATAGAAACAACATTTAACACGGTATATCTTGCCAAATATTCAATATAATATTAATACTAATACGACGACACTTAGCACGTGGTCAAATGTGGTCAACTATGCCATGCGGCAACATTAATTCTCGCGTCTCAATTCCAACTATCTCGAACTTTTTATTACTAATAACATTCAATTTCATTGATTACCAAGTTTAAAAATAAAAAAAAGTTTTGTATGAATGTACAAGACGTGACTTTTTAAAATATTTTTGTAATATTTAAATTTTAAAAATAGTTAAAAAATCTATAAAAATATCACATTTTATATATAAAACTGTCTAATGTAAATTTATGTGATCATTTTTTACCTTTTTCTAACTCTGTATAATTTTCCATTTCACTTTTAATAATACTCCTTGACAAAAATTTGTATGAGGCCGTCTTATGAATGAATAGAGCTTCACTTTTTAGAGGAGTATCAAATATATATACGAGAGTATCAAATATATGAGCATATCAAATATATTTTCAGTAGAAGTATTAATATATGAACACAAGTATCAACTATGTAAGACGGATTAGGGATGAGACTCGTCTAATGTGATCGCTTAACCAACAGTGTCCCATACTCCTTTGCACCACCATCAAATTAAAATTAATATATGTAGTTCGGAACTTCGGATGATGCGTAAAAATAAAAATTTTATTTGTTATAAAAATATTTTATAGGTTTTTAAATTTAATAATGAGTTTTATATATTTCGGTGAATTACATTTTTTAATATACTAAATTTATAATTTTTTTTGTGGATATTGCGGTTGGTTTTTACGCCTTTATTTATCTATTTATTTGTTTTATTCTTTATTTATAATGTTATATTATGTGTTATTCCTAAAATTTAATTGATATTCTTTTCAATTTTTTAAAGTTATTTTCAACATTTTCAGTTTAAAATTAAATACATTATTTTTATTTTTATTACTTCTCCGTCCCGGAAAAGATTTCATATGTAGGTAGACACACACTTTAAGAAAAAAGAGTAATGATTGAAGTTTTGGGGGATAAATTTGTAAACTTTTACGTATAAAGTAAAAAAACTTTATTGGGATATGTGTATGTGAGAGTAAAAGTAATGACATTTGTGTAAATTAGTGAAAATTGTGAGGATGAAGTTTATAAAAGGTTAAGAATGTGAAACTTATATTGGGACGGACGAAAATGAAAAGTGTGAAAGTTTTTATGGGATGGAGGGAGTAATATTTTGTAATGTTACTTTGTTATAATATTAAGGCTTAACTGCATATTAAATCACTTGTACAAAATATATGATATGACATTCAACTGGATAATAACAATGCAATTCTCTTGGACAGAATTTTATATGAAATTGGTTTATGATAAATTTATCATGAAATTGTTTTAATTTTTTTAAATATTATATATTTTAAAAATATAATTAGGAGTATCAAGAAATAGAATTAGTGATATTATATTATTATCAAGAGTATCAACAATGATTAATATTTATACTATTTAAATTATTTATATTTAATAAAATTTTTATGTTTAAAGTATCAATTTTTTTTTAATGTATTTAAATTATCAAATATTTAAGGAATTGCATAGTATTTAAATTATCAAGTATTTAAACTAAGAATATTGATGTTTGATTTAAATTATTTATATTTAATAAAATATTTATGTTTAAAGTATCAATTTTTTTAAAGTAATTAAATTATCAAATATTTAATGAATTGCATAGTATTTAAATTATCAAGTATTTAAACTAAGAATATTGATGTTTGATTTGCAATTCAGTTGTTCAGATTGAACTACCATTAATAAAAAATGTCGTGATTTTATAGGTAGTTATACTATTATTTTAAAAGCGAGTGCATGCACTCATATGAGACCAAATCTAATTATATTTGTTTGGATCCAAATTATTAATTATTTTTCTCTCTACCTAGTACACCCTCTCTCCCCGATCATTTATTTTTCACATTGATCTGGACACAGAAAATAAAAAAACTCACTTTTTGGGTTGAATTGAGCGCTGACTTGGAGAAAAAAGAGGGGCAAAGTAGACAATTCTACTTTATGCTAAATGTGATTAGCATGACCTTCTTTTTTTCCTCCCCTTTTTATGTCTATTTTGGAGGCAGACTTAAACAAAATTAAAAAAATATTTAAATATTGAAATAGTGCAGGCAGTAAAAATACAAATACAAATACCAAGAGGGTTAAAAGGAACCCAAATGGATATAGCAGTTTAGCAAAAGAAATTATCAGACCATTGCATACAAATAGACAATATTTTTTACAAAAAAATATGGTGTTACCTTTACCTAGAAAGAAACCATAACATAAACTTTAAAAAGGAATAAAATTTTATAACATACAACCAGAAAAAAATATAATTGTATATAATAAGAGGAGAAAAAAGAAGAATCAGAAAAAAAAAATTACCCAAAAAACAAACCCCCATCCCCCACCGAAAAATTCAGTGTTGGAGCCCAAATGAAATATAGTATCCATAAACCATTTCTGCATCTCCACTTCCGCCGCTTCTTGTCTCTCGCCGCTTTTGCCGCCTCCAGGTTCTCCGTCGCTGCCAGTATCTCGGTCATCTCTCTTTGTTGCCTCCGGCAATTTACTCTCAGGTACAAAGGAGACAATGAGGTGGGCGGCATTCGGAGGGAGACAGATACAAGGTGGGCTGCAATCGGAGGTGGGTGGAGGTGAGCGACGATCGAAGTAGGCAGAGAGGAGATAGAAAGAGAAGCAGAAACAAGAGAGAGAGGGGATTCTAGAATTAGTGATTTTAGTGTGAGTGTATTTTAAATGTATTATGTATATATATATATATATATATATATATATATATATATTTTTTTTTTTTTTTTCTTTTGTGTATTTTTGTATGGGTTGTGTATTTATATTTGAGCTGAATGTATTTTTTTGGGGCTCAGTGTATTTTTTGGGTCAAATACATATTTTATACGGGCTCAGTGTATTTTATATGGATTATGTATTTATACGGGTTGAGTTTATTTAATTAGGTGTAATTTAATTAATTTTAATTTGATTAGATAATTAATTAGTGTGATGTGAGTTAATTGTGTAAGAAAAAGTAATGTTATTGTGTAAATAAGTAAACTTTGGAGGGTAGGGGTTATTAAAAAACTTTCCTTTTTTGGGTGTAAAAACTGATATGGGACATACACGAAAGGAAAGTGTGAAAAGTGATGTAGGATATGGAGGGAGTGTGAAAAGTGATGTAGGATATGGAGGGAGTACCTAGGCTAGTAATAACAAGTCAACTTAAAAAAGGAACGAATGAAAATTAATAATCTTCAAGAAAATCAGCTTTCGTTGTAATTCATGAAGTCACCGGAACGCGTTTTGGTTGCAGAGCTGTACAGCAGATAGGCTCGTATTTAACGAACCCTTTTGATCTCAGCTTCACCTTCCATTACAGACATCATTCAAAGATCTAATCACAATACCATGATTGGAAAGTCTCTGTTCTTAGCAACTGTCGCGCTTCTTCTGTCTTCATCTTTCGCCATTCGAATCTTTCCACCGGCCTCAACGGAATTCGTCGAAGCTCCAAGGTACATCAATGGCGGTCAATGCAAAAATCCAGTTACAGAGACCTCACACGTACATGTAGCCATGACGCTTGATTCAACATATTTAAGGGGTTCGATTGCATCAGTTCATTCCATTCTCAAACACGCCGATTGCCCGGAAAACATCCACTTCCACTTCATCGCCGCCACTTCCGCCGCCGCCTCACGGCTGAGCAAGGTGGTGGGATCATCTTTCCCGAGTTTATCTTTCAAGATTTACCCCTTCCAACACGAAGCAAAAATCAAGAAACTGATGTCGTATTCCATTCGACCAGCTCTCGATCCTCTAAACTATGCAAGAATTTACTTATCAGAGATTCTCGATCCAAGCATTAAACGCGTCGTTTATTTAGATTCAGATACGATCGTGATTGATGAAATCGAGAACCTGTGGTCGACGACCCTGACCGGTTCGAGAGTGATCGGAGCCCCGGAATACTGTCAAGTAAATTTCAATAAGTATTTCAACGACGTGTTCTGGTCCGACCCGGTTCTTTCGGGGGTGTTCCAAGGGAAGAAGCCATGTTACTTCAATACAGGGGTGATGGTGATGGATTTGGAGAGATGGAGAAGTGGGGATTATACGTCGAAAATCGAGCAATGGATGGAGATACAAAAGGAGAGGAGGATATACGAGCTGGGATCATTGCCACCATTCATGCTGGTGTTTGGAGGAGAGATAGAGGGGATTGATCATAGGTGGAACCAACATGGTTTAGGTGGGGATAATGTGGCCGACAGTTGTCGGACTTTGCATCCGGGTCGGGTCAGTTTGATGCATTGGAGTGGAAAGGGGAAGCCATGGGTGAGGCTGGATGAGGGCAGGCCTTGCCCTGTGGATCATCTCTGGGCACCCTATGATCTATGCACATTTTCAAAGCAACACTAGTAGCTTTAACTTTATTTTTTACTCACACCCGGGATTTTACTCAATACACTCGTGTGTACAATATTTTTAACCCAATGTACCACCAGTACATACAGCTGTAAAATTAGTGTATTGAACAAATATCGAGTGTCAATAGCCGCACTCGATTTTTATTCTTTTTGTAAATTTAAGTGTAGAGAGGCAATATGAAATATAGAATGAGATTAGTTTTATGTAAGAAATCTTGGATATGAAATTGGAAATTTTGGATTTTTTTTTTATCTTGATTGAACTTCGATTTCTTATCACGTTACATTACATAAAAACGCCCAGACATGCGACGTGAGTTCCATATTCGAGCTAGACCCTAACTGCTGTCTATATGACATGATCACCACTTGATATAATATTTAAATTTATTTGAATGAACATTAAGTAGTATAAAAATAAGATGTAATGAAAAACCCAGGGAAAAGGTACAAGAAGAATATACATACATCCCTCTTTATTACAACAAACCAACAACACAACTTAGATGCAATCTGTTCTCCAGCCCTCTCAGATGATGGCCAAGTAACATGCACCTGCCCAAAAAATATTACCTTCATTAAAAAACATTGAGTAACATGCAGCAAACAATTCAAATTAGCACACATTAGGAACGGTTACCACAACAAATGTAGCAGTAAGGTCAAGGGGAAATATAACTGCACATACCAGAAAAGTAACTTGGCTAAATAATCTCGTGATGTGCAAATGGTATCACAAAGTTCATTGTCCGTATCTTGATGACTACTTAAAGCCAAGCCCCCCTCATAATCAGAGGGAAAATCATCTTTGAAAGATCTCTGCAATGTTTTTTGAGCAAGTTGGTGTATAATCTCCTCCACCTCTAGTGATGATGGTCTAGATAGCTCGGCTACCTGAAGTATAAAATTCACATGATTCATAGAGACGATCAAGAAATCAAAATCCAAGCTAAAGCGATGCACCAATATATTAGCTAATTACCATATCAGATTCCAAGGACCTTAAATACTCCAGCAAATTGTTATTACTCTTTCTTATATGCTCCATTTCTGAGTTTTCCTGTTTCCAGGCATGAAGCTCCTAAGAAGACATGCAGTCAGAAGCAATCAGTTTTTAAAGTTTTAGTGGGACTAAAGCAAGCAGGGAACCAAACACCAATATATCAAAGTGAATAATTAAGTTGTAATCTATTCTCCCATGGACATAAGACATTGAAGTAGCACTCAACTACGAATATAACCATAATGCTATGATATGCTAGGAAAGATTTCAAGGTAAATGATACAGACATAATTGCACACACCATTTGACAGTACTCACTCGGATGTAGTTCTCATATAGTACAGTACTCCCGCTCAATTTAGAAAATCAATTCAAACCAACTGACCATATAACTTTCCAGCCAAAAACCAATTTCGCATATTACTTCAAGCCAAAGTCACGTTACCGAAAACAAAAATTCGCGAAAACAATGAAGGACCGAATAGCAAACGTATAAGACGTACTTGCCTTAGTGGTTTAAAATGAAACTATGTAACTCACTAACTCTCAATTATAGCAGTCAATCAACATAACTATGCATTTCCAGAATATCCAAAGAATCTTGGGCAGTTTATTTGTGGAAACATGTGTGTGTATATATGGGTTCACAACCAGGGCAAGAAAGGGTCACTAATACAAATCAAAACACTGAAACCAATAAAAATAATCATGGGGGACCAGAGCACCTTCAGAGGGCTTATATGCTACGCTGATAAGACAAGAAATCCATGCATCTACGCAAATCATTATAGGCAGTAGTTTGGCATATATTATATAAATTGAGGGAGAAATTTCCAACTCTATTTGTCACATGAAGATTATCCTGATCATTAGAATTGAACTGCTCTTACCTTTTTTATTTTAACCAAACGTAATCCTTTCATTCCATCATAATCGAGTTGAGACTTGCTAGATTTATCTTATTACAAATTCATCAACCATATCATCCTCTTATAATTAATCGATGCTCTTGTCAAGTTATTCCTTCAGGAGATATTGCTCTCCTGTTAATTTTGTAATGATACTAGTGATGATTATGTAGCTTTTGTTCAATGTAAATAAAAACGTGGCTCATCTGGATCTAGATGTTTCACATTTGCCTTTATTTATGCAGTTAAGACTAGGATAGCACAAATTGAGCAGATAAAAAGATAACTAGACAGTATCATGGGACCAACATTAATTATATTTGGCTGCTGACTCAGTAGTTGAACTCCATAACTGATATTTAAATACGATACATTTGACTGTCTCTTGTTAAGTAATTTCATTAACACTTACTTAGACATTTAATATCCAGAAGCAAATGGCACTATACAAAAATATTAATTTTAAGTTGGAGGGAACCACAATCAACTTAGTAATGTTCAGATAAATATCAAACTGGAGTGGTTTATCTTCAACTTGCTCTGTGATTGCACTTCTTGAACAAGAAACCCTGCACAAGGAAAATATCATATTTCACGAATAAAGTCACTAACCTGATTAGCTGCAGACAACTCCAATTCTAATTGCTGGATATAATTTAATGTTTCAGGAGATGAATCCTGGTAAATATGAAGATTTATTTTCTCCAATTCTTCGGCACACCCTTCAACTCCATCACCAGCGCCCTTTTCGCCATCACTAGCCTCCCACCTCACCTCCGAGGGACCGTCATCTTCTGCAAAATCAGGCCTTTTTAAACTATCCGGTGATATATCGAAATTCCTCATCAAGGATACCCTATACTCTGCATTCCACAACGTATACCTATAAAGACAGAAATCGATAATCAAATGAAGTCAGTAAAATTTTCAGCTGCAGATACCAACTGTGCTCCAAACTGACTGTCCCGCAGTAATGGCATGCTAATCTTTTAATCAACTTACAAAATCGATTCCTTTGAAAAATCAAATACTAGAAACTTCAAGATGTTTAAAAAGGTTTAACAGCAATCATATATCCAATATTCAATTATGGAATGTAGTAATTCGGGGAAGCTCAATTACCCAGTGACAATAGAGGAAACTATGAGACGATCTAGGGGTTGTTTGGAAACCCTAACGGTGACGGCGAACTGATCCGACGGCAAAAGTCCAAGCATCGTAGAAATCGTCTGCTTCATGGAATCTTTCGCTGAATCCGAAACCCCTTTCGAAATAACCGAATTGTCGAGAGGCTCAATTCTCTTCAGCATATTAGCTATAACAGAGAATTCACGCCCAAACCCTGATTTTCTGGTGGAAACAAACTCGTCTGAGACTCCACCACCGTCTACGCCGGAAATCAGGCAGCTAATTGCGGAACGTTTCTTGGGAGTCGCGGGAAGTAAGGGGCGGATGAGGAGGTGGTGGGAGAGCGGCGACTGAGGCGGCAGAAAGGTGGGTTTAAGTGATAAATCCGCTGCGCGTGACATGAGGACAGCCCTCGCCGCAGCTGAGCCCGCCATGAATCGGCGAGTGGTTATCAATATATAATAATGATAATGATTCCGTTTTCGAGGTTTTAGGGAATCCGGCGGCGGTGGGAGGAGAGGGGATTCTCCTCTGCTTACCTTCTAATCAGCATCATGAGTCTCAGCCCACTTATTTCTGCTGCAGTTGATTTTGTTTGGTGATGATGTTTGGTGTGTTAATGGGCTTCTCCTTTCATTTAATTACGGATTCGCCATTTCAGGTGTGACGTCACTCCTTTAATGAATATTCACTGCCTCAGTGTGCGTGTGTCATCGGGGTCTTTTACTTCGTTTGCTCCTTTTGTTTTTCGTTCTGTCTGTTGAAACATTAATTATTTCGTGTTCTTACCCCACTCAAATTCGTTCCCAAAGGGAATCGAACTCAGATCTTTCACTTAATTAATTATAGGCAAAAATATATATTCTTGATTAGTAGATTTAATCATCCACTTTAGTCACGGTATATATATATATATATATATATATATATATATATATTTCTTGATTAATAGGTTTAGTCATCCACTTTAATCACGGTAATGTAATAAATGGATTAGAGCTATAAGCTATTTACCACTCTATACATGAGCCAAATTTAATAAATGTCCTATTTATCGAGTGGTAGAAAATGCATTGATGTATTCAATAAATAATGTGTTCAAATATTTTCTAAAAAAAATAAATTAATGTGTTCAAATAACATAATTACATGTTGCTTATCTAATGGAATACATTTGTTTAACAAATGCATACTATCACAAAAAAATAGAAGAAAATATTGAAATGTGACATTTAATTTTCATATATTAATGAAAAATAACAATTTTCTCTACACAATTAAAATGGGACGGGGAGTATTATTTTATGTTTAAACTAGTCTACAAAACAGTAAGGCCGACATGATTATTGAGAGGTGTTCTTAAATAACAAATGGGAAAACGAATAAAATGAATGCCCACTATTAAACGGGGGCCCATTTAGATTAGATTTTGAGGTTTGGCGAGTTAGACCCAATACAATTTGTTGTGGGCCTACAGGATTTTGGTTATAACTCGTAACAATTTGTGTGCATCCCTAGTCTAGTAGTAGCCGTCACGAATTCTCAATGACATTTACACCTATTTGTTTAGACCATTAAAATTGTATGCCATTTAAATATCCGAATAAACTATTCAGAGTTTAATAATTATGGGCATAAATCAGTCTAAATTTTTGTGCTTGTCATGTCCAATTCGCCTCGTCGACTCTTTCTAAACTATATTAAAAAAAAAAAAAACTAAAACTTTCATTATCATTAGTTATCACGGCCTCTCCCCATCTCTCTCTATTCACATGTACTTTTTTTAATGATAGAAAAAATCACTATATATTATAGAAGAGGACGTCAAGTACAAGTAGTAAATATGGATCATTTTTATTCTTTAAACGATCGGCACAAGGAAAAGGTATTAAGTGTACGTGACATGGCATGCATCATAATTAAATGAGTTAATATTTTTTTGTAGCCCATTACGTTTCCTATAAATTGACTTTAACCCTATCTACGTTGACATTTTGAATTATTTCCAATTTATTGCAAAATATTTTGAAATTAGTCCAGTTATCGGCATTACCCAGTAACCGAACCGGTAACTTGCCCACGTGTAATTAATTTTTTATTTTTTTAAATTTTAATTGTCCATCTAACTTATTAAACCTCCAGCTGGCTTTTTTATACTAATGTGGGTATACTTCGGGTCGTTTTTTCCGATTTGGATTTTTACCCTAAAAAGCCCATTTAATACCTGAGCCACCATTTTCACACCCTGAGCCACCGTTTTCACGCACCTTGCTGAGGAAAGAACCAGAGGCACGAAGAAGACGACTCACCTTGAAGGTGATGCGGCGGCGCGACTCACCGTTGAAGGCGATGCGGCGGCGCGTGTTGCTGGGCGACGCGATCTGCGGCGAGGATGGATGCGTGCGACGGCAGAGGGCGGTTGGGTCTGTGCGGCAAGGGAGGCGCGACGATGGCGGTGTCGATTGTTGCGGTGGGTCTGACGGTGGCGGCGATGAATTTTCTGGGATTGCGTCTGTGTAGGAGAGACGAGAAGGCGAGGCGGCAGCTGTGATTTGCGGCGAGAAGACGCGGGATCGCGTGGTGGTGGCTGGTGACGTCGCCGATTGAAGGTTCTGGAAGAGGGGCTGCGGGAATGAAGGTCGCGACGGCGACGATGGTGGTGGCCGAGACGACGACGGTTGGGTCGGCGACGGCCTGGGTTGAGTCGCGATGGCGACAATGGCGACGAATGGAGGTCGCACGACGTCGCGTGTTGCTGCAGCAGGCTACGGCGGCAATGGCGAGAAGGGCTGCACGACGCGATGGAGCTGACGGCGAAGGTTGCTGGATCGGCGGCAAAGCGACGCGACGGTGATGATTGGTGGTTGGGTTGCGACGGCGGAGATTGCTGTTGGTGGTGATGAATGATGAGAGGGGTGACGCTGGAGATTGGATGAAATTGGTGTTGCTGTTGGTTAGGGCATACGATGGTGTGCGGTTTTGGTGAAGAAGATGGTGTGTGCACTTATCACTGTGTGTGTGCACTCACCAATCCGTGAACTGATTTTTTAATTTGTTAATTTCGTTTTTATGACGAGTGTTACTCGAGAATGCCAACATTCTGGTCACAACATCGTAATTCGTCCTTCCACTTCCACTAACCCTTAACCCACGTTTTGTCTTGGTTATTGACTTGTTCTTTCAGGATTGAAGACTTACGGAAGTTACCTAAGTCATGCGGTTGAAAGAAGCAAGCAATAGAGGTTATAAAGATCATGGGGAAGTTACAAGGAAGTTACCTATTTTCAAGGGGGATGTGGAAGTTATCTTCAAGCATTAAGAGTCCAGATTTTATCTATAAATACACGGCTGCTATGAAGATTAAAACTTGAAGTTGAGGGAAACACAATCTAGCATAGTCTATTGGCATAGATTATAGAATTTATTGTAGTTTCATACTGATACTTCCGTTGGTGAATGTTCCAACATTTCAACCAACATTGGGTCTTTATTTGTATTAGTGATAGGTTAGATTGAATATTATCTAGTCACTATATACGTTGATCCATTCACGGTATAGCTTATGTTTTTACCGATTGTATCACTTAACAATTATTAGTGATAATACGCCGATTGGGCAAGATAGACTTATTTATAGTCTATACGAAAATTTTTATATCCATCTTGCAAACGTGTTTAAGACTTCCGCTGTACATTTCTCGATTATTATTTGTTTGTGTTGTTCTTCGAATGTGCCAACATTCGTAACAACATTCTCGCAAAACACGTACGCACACCTTCAAGTGGCACTGAGAGCCATAAAACTCGTTATTTTGAGTTTAGATCCCGTGTTTGGTGTGATTTATTGCAATGGATTATCCTATGACAGCTCCAATTAGACCACCCGTTCTAGATGGTACAAATTATGCAATTTGGAAGCCTAAGATGCGTATGTACATCAAGTCCATTGATGAACGTGCATGGAGGAGTATATTGACCGGATGGAATCCACCGATTGTTCCAGCTGATGACAACAACACTCAAGCTCAAATCAAGAAGGAACTAGAATGGACAAATGATGAGGTGACAACGGCTAGCTTCAATTCGAAGGCACTCAATGCCTTATTTACCTCTACGGATGTTTCCATGTTCAAAATAATTTCTAATTGTGTATCTCGCAAAAGATGCATGGGAGAGATTACAAGAACATTGTGAAGGATCCGAGAGTGTAAGAAGGACGAAGTTGAGGATGCTTGGAACCAAGTTCGAAAATCTAAGGATGAAGGAAGATGAGACCATATCATCTTACAATGAGAGGATTACTGAGATTTCCAATGAATCTCAAGCACTTGGTGAAGCCATATCCAATACAAGGTTAGTACATAAAATCTTAAGAACTGCTCCCTAAACGCTTTTGATGCTAAGATATGTGCTATTGAGGAAGCTAAAAATACTCGATGCTATTACTCAAAATGAGTTGGTGAGTATTTTGAAAACATATGAAATGAATTTTTCCCAAAGAGATAGTGAGAAATCCGAAAGGAAAATTTCTGCTTTTAAAGGAGAGACTTCTTCATATGTTGATAAACAACCGCTTGTTACTAAAATAGATTCTCGATGAAGATGTTGTTGACGATTGTGCCGACAATGCCGATAACATTGCTTTCCCGACTAAACAGCTTTAATGCATTTTTGAAAAAGAGAGCAAATAGACTTAGAAATAATTTGCAAATTAAGAATCAAGAGAGAGAACAGATCGGGTAGTTCACGCCAATCGCCTCGATAGAAATCGGAATGTTAATCAACCAAGGCAATTTGATAAAGGTAACAAGATCAAATATGATCCGTAATATAGGAAAAATGTTAAATGTGATGCATGTTCTGGTTTTGGTCATTATGCTAATGAATGTGCCAACACTCTTTTGAGAAAGAGGGTAAATTTCAATGCTACCTTAAGTGATGAGTCCGATGGTGAAGATGATTCTCGATAAAAATGAGGAGTTTGCTTTTTCTCGCAAGAATTTTATATGATGATACACTTGATGATTTCCATCGATGATTCTCGATGTTGAGTCAAATGTGCCAACATTTGAGGAAACATTGAGGTTCCAGAATTTAATTGTTTCTCAAGTTCTTGTGTAGATGAAGCAGTACTTCTAACATTGTTTGCAAAGATTGTAAGTCCAGCTTATCTAAAGCTTGAAAAGGAGTTGGAATCCACTCAAAAGCCTTGAAGGACATGACTATTGAAGAGTCATACCAAAAGGAGTTGGTAATAAGATTTGAAGTCTTATTGACAAGAAAAGATCTGGAGATTTGCAACCTCAAAGAGAGCTCAAAGGCACAACACCGAATTTCAAAAGATATTCGTAAAGTTCACTAAACTTGATGAGGCACCGACAATTGGTAGTACAAGTAGACATGGTCTTGGTTATAATGGCAATATCACTCAGTTTTTAAACAATAACAAACCTGTTGTTTTTACAAAACCTTCTCGTTGAAACCGAAAAAATTGAAAAATGATTCTCAAAAAAGAAGGATGTTTGTCATTATTGTTTTACCGAGGGTCACAAACGACCAAACTGCTTTTAGAATGAGACAGATAAAAAGTTTTCTAAAATGTCTTTAAGAATGTTGCCACATTCTCGCTCAACATTTGAGACAAACAGCTCAAAAATCAGTTCAAAAACCTATTCAAAAAATCTACTTGGGTAATAAAGTCAAATTCTGTTTGTAATGTTGTCTATACCTCTTTAAAAGCATGTGTTCCCGGACTATGGTATTTTGATAGTGGGTGTTCTAGACACATGACCGGTGAGCAAAATTATCTTACCGATTATAAGGTTTATGATGGTGGAAATGTTACTTACGGAGGAGGTTCAAAAGGTAAAATTATTGGGATAGGTACACTAAATGTTCCCGGTTTTCCTAACTTGACAAAAGTATTACATGTTAAAGGTTTACTTGCAAATTTGATTAGTATTAGTCAATTATGTGATGATGACTTGCATGTGAAGTTTGATAAGAGTTCATGCTATGTGCTAAACAAAGGATGATAAATGTCTTATGGTTGGAAATAGATCAATTGATAATTGCTATTTGATCGACTCTAATCAAGCATGCTTTAATGTTCAAACTGATGAAAGTATACTTTGGCATCAAAAACTTGGACATGCTCATTATAGAAACATAATCAAATTGTTAAAATTTGATGTCATTAAAGGTCCGCCTAAGTTACAAATACATAGGTCAAATGTGTGTGGATCCTCGCCAAAGTGGTAAACAAGTCAAAATGTCGCATGAAATGTTGACACAATGTACTACAAAACATTGCTTTGAAACTTTTGCATATGGATTTAATGGGACCAATGGAGACCGAAAGCATTGGTGGTAAGAGATATTCTTTTGTCATAGTAGATGATTATTCAAGGTTTACATGGATTGAGTTTCTTAAAGAGAAATCAGATGCTTTTGATGTATTCAAAATTCTTTACAAAAGGTTTAAGAATGTGTATAACACTAAGATAAAGAGAATAAGGTCTGATCATGGTAGGGAGTTTGAGAACAGTTTATTCACTAAGTTTTGTGAAGATAAAGGCATAATGCAAGAATTCTCTTCTCCTAAAACACCTCAACAAAATGGTGTAGCCGAAAGGAAAAATAGAACTCTACAAGAGATGGCTAGAGTAATGCTTTTATCCAAGAAACTTTCAAAAAGATTTTGGGCTGAAGCTTTGAATACTGCTTGTCATATTTCAAATAGAGTTTATCTTAGACCTAATTCCACAAAGACACCTTATGAATTTTTGAATGACAAAAAGCCTAATCAGAAATACTTTCATGTCTTTGGATGTGTTTGCTACATTCTGAATGATAGAGACCAACTTCATAAGTTTGATTCAAAAAGTGATAAGGGTTTCTTTCTTGGTTATGCTAGAAACAGTAGAGCCTTTAGGATTTATAATCTTAGGACTGATACTGTTCAAGAGTCTATGAATGTTGTTTTTGATGATAATGCAAGTCTTGCAGATAATACTATTGAAGAAGATGTGTCTGATCTTATTGAGCAGATGCAAAGTTCTGAAATTTCTGAATCGTTTGAGAATGTTGCTACAAATGTGCCCACATCTCAAGCAACATCACCTCAAATTCCGTAAACTATCGTAACTATGCCTTATCCTCGCTACAAAGACCATCTTCTAGAATTCTCAAAAATCATCCACAACAACAGATCATAGGTAAGCCTCAATCAGGTGTACAAACAAGGAGAAAATTGAGTTTTGATGCAAGGCATGTGGTAAGATCAATCTGTATGACTTCTATGTGCAACAAGGTGAACTTTGAATGTTTTCATTCTTTCAATGAGCCTAAAAATATTGATGAAGCTATGAAAGATGAAAAATCGGATCAATGCAATGCATGAGGAGTTGAACCAATTTGATAGGAATGATGTATGGATACTAGTACCTGTGCCTAATGATGTGAATGTAATTGGCACTAAATGGATTTTCAAAAACAAAACTGATGAATCTGTAATGTTATTAGAAACAAAGCTAGATTAGTTGCTCAAGGCTATACACAAGTAGAAGGAATTGATTTTGATGAGACATTTGCTCCAGTTGCTAGAATTGAATCCATAAGACTATTACTTGCTATTGCATGTTATATAGACATTAAACTGCATCAAATGGATGTCAAAGCCGCATTTCTAAATGGAATTCTTATGGAAGAAGCTTATGTAGAGCAACCAAAGGGATTTGAGGATCATGAATTTCCTAATCATGTTTATAAACTTAAGAAAGCCTTATATGGTTTAAAGCAAGCACCTAGGGCATGGTATGGTAGATTAACTGATTTTCTTGTTGAATTTGGTTTTTATAGAGGTGAAGCTGATAGAACTTTGTTTATAAAACATTCTGGAATGATATTATGATTGCTCAAATATATGTTGATGACATTGTATTTGGTTCTACATGTGAGAAAATGCTTGAATTATTTGTGCATGAAATGACCTCTACCTTTGAAATGTCAATGGTTGGAGACTTAAATTATTTTTTAGTCTTCGATTAAACAATGCAAAGATGGTATTTTCTTTTGTCAAAGTAAATATGCCAAAAATCTTGTGAAAAGGTTTGGTTTAGACAATGCTAAACACATGAAGACACCTATGGGATCGACACAAAATTTGTGTAAAGACAAAGTGTTGGCACAAATGTTGACCCAACATTGTATAGGTCGATGATTGGCGCCTATTGTATCCGACTTCTAGCAGCCGTATATCATGTTTAGTGTTTGTTTATGTGCACGTTATCAAGCTGATCCTAAAGAATCTCATATGAATTCGGTTAAGAGAATAATTCGATATGTGGCAGGCACATGTGATTATGGAATATGGTATAGCAAAGATACTAATTGTTCTTTGATTGGGTATAGTGATGCAGATTGGGCAGTGATAGTGATGATAGAAAGAGTACAAGTGGAGGATGTTTCTACATGGGTAACAATCTTGTTTCATGGCATAGCCGTAAACAAAATTGTGTGTCCTTATCCACGGCTGAATCCGAATATATTGCCACGGAAATTGTTGTACTCAACTTCTATGGCTTAAGAAGATGTTCGATGATTACGGTTTGGAGAGCAATACTCTTACCGTTTATTGTGACAATACAAGTGCAATTAATATATCCAAGAACCCTGTGCAACATTCGTTAACTAAGCACATAAGTATTAGGCACCATTTCATTAGGGATCTTGTAGAAAAAGAAGTTGTAAAGTTGGAATACATTTCAACTGAGAAGCAAATTGCAGACATTTTTACTAAAGCCCTGGATAATGAGAGGTTTTCTTCTCTTAGAAAATCTCTAGGTTTATGCACAAATTAGATCTGTTATTGCTGTGTGTTGTGACAAATGTGCCAACATTTGAAGCAACACTAGAACAATTTATTTAAATTTTTCTAAGTATTGTAATATTTAGTGTTGTCAAACTCTCCTGTGTAAATAGTATTAGAACCTCGTGATTAATAAAATGTGTCCTGACACACTTCTCTTAAATGCAATGAAATTAACTCACAATTAGATGCTATGTCACTAAGTAACTATGGGACACGGAGTTGACTACTACGATGATCTCTTTTCAAAAGGTGACTTGAATGCATCAATATAATCACAATCCATTGAGTAATTATGGGACACGGAGCTGACAACTACGATGATCTCTTCTGGAAAAATGGATCAATGTGATTAAAAGTGAGAAAAACAAAATATAGTGCAACACAAATGATTTTATATCATGTAAAAACTGTGTTGAGAAGTGTGTGTGCCGACATTGTCCGTATAGCATTCTGGTTCTTTTATGTATATTTACCTCTATGAGTTTGATAATTTCCGGATATTATTCTATGATGAATTATTATTTTTAAATTGTTCCCAGCAATATTATTTAATCTAATTATTTTTATTGTGCACGTTTTTATTTTATTAAGTGGTTTTTTGCATGTTTCTCTTATAACTTCCACATTTTCGGTAATGCCTATTTCTTAGGGATGTGATTAAATTTCTTCTTCTCAAAACCGATGTGGACACAACTTCTACATTCTTTCTTTTCCTATTTAAGGTTCTTAATATTCTCGTGTGCTCTACACATTGCTCTTGGTTTTCAAAATTGACACAAGTGTTCGAAGGTATTAATGTTTGCACTTGTTGGTATTAGTTGATAATCTGCCTTTAAATATTGCAATTCAAATTGATTATTTTATTAATTTAATTTGAATAGTGCTTGCAGGTTATTAATTATCATGGCTGATGGGAAAGGCTCTTCACCTTCACATTCGAAACACTCTACCTCTCCAAAGAATTTCATCTTCTTCTCAAAACCTACACCTATTAGCTTCAATGGCCACCGAGAATGTTCCCGAAATGTTGGCCCTTCTAACCCAACATCACCCTCTTCGGTTAGGGTTGGCTCAATTGATGTTCCTCTCTCGCCTATGACATTCGATCGTAAATCCAAAACCCCGTACCCAATCCTCCGATATTCCGAAATCGGGCGGAACGCCACCAAAGCCGGTCAATGACGAAGCCAGCGAAGACCCAGCTCTTGAAACTTATCCAATGACGGTGGAACTAGCTGAAGGAGCCACCTCTGATCAAATAGTCTATGCGTTCAAAACCCTCTCAAAAATGCATTTATTTACCCCGTTGTCAAGGTAGGCGACGTGGAGGTTGATTTCCAAAGAAGTACAAACACTTAGTGTTTACACCGCAACAATCACCTAAGATACTCCAAAGAAGAATCATCCTCTCGAATCTTCGGACACCGGAGAACTCGCCGCCCGCCTTCAACTGCTGCTCGACAAAAGGCTACGAGCTCAAGAGGACAAGGACAAAAACGCCGTCAGATAGAACAATGGGACGTCGTGTGGACTATTCTCAAACTGCAAAAAGCGTAAGCATGATGATGGCGTTGCTTCAAGCCTATCCAGTGTTCGACTCGACTCCTCCGCGATGAAGTGGAAGAGGCGAATCCGCAGAGAGCGGCCAGAGAAGAAGCTCGATGTTCCGGTGCTTAGCCCTAGGGGGAGTACTGAGGATTCAGAGATGGATCAAACATTGGCTCAAATGGTCTGCTAGCTTGGAGAAGAGGAAGAAGAAGCAAAAAGTTCCGCAGATGTGCCGGAGGATGTTGGCACACCAATGGACACATCATCATCTCGACTCGAGTCTTCGTCATCCGAAGCAAGTGTGGCTAAATCGATGAGGTACATACAGATTCCTCTTTGCATATGTCTTCATCTGATTCTCGATGATAGCTATAATGGTGTGGATAGTGAGAAATTTAGGACTTTGCGGACTAGAGTGATAGTTGGAGAAAGGATAGTTAAGATGGATGATTTTGTGAGTATGAATTTGATTGATACCGACCGATAGGTCCTTAATGCACTCTCTACAATTTGCTACTCCTTATATTGTAGATTGGGTTTATGAGTTTTATGCAAACTTGAAAGTCGAGTTTCTCGGTTAATTCTAAGTACTTTGGAAAAGTGAAGTTTAGAGGAAAGGTCATTATGATAACTCCAAATATTATTAATGAGATCTTGAGGACTAGAGATGGTGATGATCCTCGTGTTGATGATTTGGATGAGGTTATTAAGGTAATCACCGGGGAAGGATTAATGTATGGAGATATAGGATGAATTCCTCGCCTTGACTACCAGCCTTTATAGTGTTCTTCACAAATTAATTGTGTATAACTCGGCGCCTTCTTCAAACACAACCACTTTGACAAGTGAGCAAAGCTATTCTCGATGTACAAGATTGGACATTTGAGGGTCTTCAACCTTGGAAAAACGATCTTTGAGAATATGATGACATATTCGGGAAAGTATCAAACAAAGGGTTGCTTTGCCATACCCAAGTCTAATTCACTCTTTGATTTCTCGCTCAAGGGTTTCAAAGGGAGAACAATGAGATTATCACCATTTTGCACTAAGTTTAGCTATTTCACATGTACCGAGAACTCGACCAAGAGTGATTGATCTACCCTACAGAGATCCTAATGCACCCGAACCTCGAAGTTCCTACCGATCAAACAGCCGATGATGTGCCGAGAAATGTTGGCACACACGCCGCCAACACTCCGCAATTACAGCCGCAATTCATCCGAGATCGATTGCTATGACGGAAAACTCGATCGCAAATGCCAAATGTCCGCTGAGCAACCTTGAAATGCACAAAAGGGTTTGGGAAGCTATACTTTCTACCGTCACAGGGGGAGTAGGACTCGATGTTGCCGCCTCAAGTTGATGCTCCACCGGGATGTTGCTTGATATTGCCGCCGAACAGTCAAGATGGAAATGCTAATGGTGATGGAACCGGCGAGGACCAGATGTTGATATATCTCGGAGCTGGAACAAGTGCAACTCCCGGTACCGAGATCAAAACAAACCCAGAATGCGCCGGAGAATGTGCCCACAAATCTCGACAACAATGATGGACCCAAAGAAATAAATATGGACATAGATGCTGAGAAGATAGATGCAGTAGATTGGGATGATGAAGATCTCATTGTACTGTATGATGATTTGGATGATTGGGGACATTAAGCAAGGGGGAGCTTTCCAAGAATGAGGGAGCTAGAAGAAAGGGGGAGTTCGTGCAGACTCAAGTAGATGCAGCTGTTAATTCATTATCAGCCCAATCCTCTCCTAATCTTCATTAACAAGCTTTTCTTATTCTTGTAATAGACTCATTTTAATTTTCTGTTTTATATGCGTTTTATTTTGCTAGACTTATAATAGTATAGGCTTATGTGTTAATACCTATGTTTTTTATTTATGAACTTATTAGATTAAGTATTTGTGTTTATATCTACGTTCATGACTTATGCTCTGATTTTAATTCTGTTTAAAGTCTTGCATATGTTTTTGTTTTATATTAGGTTTGTATTTTCTTACTTCTTTTTGCTCTGATTTAAGTTTTTATTAAGTCTTGTATGATGTTTTATTTTGTATTCATGCTCTGATTTTATATTGTTTATGTTAGCTCTATTTTATTTTATGTTATGTTAAGTGTATGTTTTGTTCTTTGTGATGTTATGTGTTTAGTGTTTTTATTTATGTTTGTTTTGGCAAAAGTAAAAAGATGTCATTTACTTGATGTTAATTTACTTATCTCTATTGTGTACACATTCTGCATATTATTGCAACATCAGGTGTGTTCCAGTAGAAAGGCCGAATTGGGGGAGATTGTTGATGTTATGACGAGTGTTACTCAGAATGTGCCAACATTCTGGTCACAACATCAGAATTCGTCCTTCCACTTCCACTAACCCTTAACCCACGTTTTGTCTTGGTTATTGACTTGTTCTTTCAGGATTGAAGACTTACGGAAGTTACCTAAGTCATGCGGTTGAAAGAAGCAAGCAATAGAGATTATAAAGATCATGGGGAAGTTACAAGGAAGTTACCTATTTTCAAGGGGGATGTGGAAGTTATCTTCAAGCATTAAGAGTCCAGATTTTATCTATAAATACACGGCTGCTATGAAGATTAAAACTTGAAGTTGAGGGAAACACAATCTAGCATAGTCTATTGGCATAGATTATAGAATTTATTGTAGTTTCATACTGATACTTCCGTTGGTGAATGTTCCAACATTTCAACCAACATTGGGTCTTTATTTGTATTAGTGATAGGTTAGATTGAATATTATCTAGTCACTATATACGTTGATCCATTCACGGTATAGCTTATGTTTTTACCGATTGTATCACTTAACAATTATTAGTGATAATACGCCGATTGGCAAAGATAGACTTATTTATAGTCTATACAAATTTTTATATCCATCTTGCAAACGTGTTTAAGACTTCCGCTGTACATTTCGATTATTATTTGTTTGTGTTGCACTTGGTGAAGCCATATCCAATACAAGGTTAGTACATAAAATCTTAAGAACCTGTTCCTAAACGTTTTGATGCTAAGATATGTCTATTGAGGAAGCTAAAGATATCGATGCTATTACTCAAAATGAGTTGGTGAGTATTTTGAAAACGTATGAAATGAATTTTTCCCAAAGAGATAGTGAGAAATCCGAAAGGAAAATTTCTTTTTTCAAGGAGAGACTTCTTCATGTGTTGATAAACAACCGTTTGTTACCGAAATAGATTCTCGATGAAGATGTTGTTGACGATTGTGCCGACAATGCCGATAACATTGCTTTCCCGACTAAGCGCTTTAATGCATTTTTGAAAAAGAGAGCAAATAGACTTAGAAATAATTTGCAAATTAAGAATCAAGAGAGAGAACAGACAGGTAGTTCACGTCAATCACGATAGAAATCGGAATGTTAATCAACCAAGGCAATTTGATAAAGGTAACAAGATCAAATATGATCCGAATATAGGAAAAATGTTAAATGTGATGCATGTTCTGGTTTTGGTCATTATGCTAATGAATGTGCCAACACTCTTTTGAGAAAGAGGGTAAATTTCAATGCTACCTTAAGTGATGAGTCGATGGTGAAGATGATTACGATAAAAATGAGGAGTTTGCTTTTTTTAAAAGAATTTTATATGATGATACACTTGATGATTTCTTGGATGATTCTCGATGTTGAGTCAAATGTGCCAACATTTGAGGAAACATTGGAGGTTCCAGAATTTAATTGTTTCTCAAGTTCTTGTGTAGATGAAGCGGTACTTCTAACATTGTTTGCAAAGATTGTAAGTCCAGTTATCTAAAGCTTGAAAAGGAGTTGGAATCCACTCAAAAAGCCTTGAAGGACATGACTATTGAAGAGTCATACCAAAAGGAGTTGGTAATAAGATTTGAAGTCTTATTGACAAGAAAAGATCTGGAGATTTGCAACCTCAAAGAGCAAAGCTCAAGGCACAACACTGAATTTCAAAAGATATTCGAAAGTTCACTAAACTTGATGAGGCACCGACAATTGGTAGTACAAGTAGACATGGTCTTGGTTATAATGGCAATATCACTCGGTTTTAAACAATAACAAACCTCGTTGTTTTTACAAAACCTTCATTGAAACTGAAAAATTGAAAAATGATTCTGAAAAGAAGGATGTTTGTCATTATTGTTTTACTGAGGGTCACAAACGACCAAACTGTTTTAGAATGAGACAGGATAAAAAGTTTTCTAAAATGTCTTTAAGAATGTTGCCACATTCTGCTCAACATTTGAGACAAATGATTCAAAAATCGGTTCAAAACCTATTCAAAAATCTACTTGGGTAATAAAGTCAAATTCTGTTTGTAATGTTGTCTATACCTCTTTAAAAGCATGTGTTCCTGGACTATGGTATTTTGATAGTGGGTGTTCTAGACACATGACCGGTGAGCAAAATTATCTTACTGATTATAAGGTTTATGATGGTGGAAATGTTACTTACGGAGGAGGTTCAAAAGGTAAAATTATTGGGATAGGTACACTAAATGTTCCTGGTTTTCCTAACTTGACAAAAGTATTACATGTTAAAGGTTTACTTGCAAATTTGATTAGTATTAGTCAATTATGTGATGATGACTTGCATGTGAAGTTTGATAAGAGTTCATGCTATGTGCTAAACAGTGATGATAAATGTCTTATGGTTGGAAATAGATCAATTGATAATTGCTATTTGATCGACTCTAATCAAGCATGCTTTAATGTTCAAACTGATGAAAGTATACTTTGGCATCAAAAACTTGGACATGCTCATTATAGAAACATAATCAAATTGTTAAAATTTGATGCTGTTAAAGGTCTGCCTAAGTTACAAATACATAGGTCAAATGTGTGTGGATCCTGCCAAAGTGGTAAACAAGTCAAAATGTCGCATGAAATGTTGACACAATGTACTACAAAACATTGCTTTGAACTTTTGCATATGGATTTAATGGGACCAATGGAGACCGAAAGCATTGGTGGTAAGAGATATTCTTTTGTCATAGTAGATGATTATTCAAGGTTTACATGGATTGAGTTTCTTAAAGAGAAATCGGTCTTTTGATGTATTCAAAATTCTTTACAAAAGGTTTAAGAATGTGTATAACACTAAGATAAAGAGAATAAGGTCTGATCATGGTAGGGAGTTTGAGAACAGTTTATTCACTAAGTTTTGTGAAGATAAAGGCATAATGCAAGAATTCTCTTCTCCTAAAACACCTCAACAAAATGGTGTAGCCGAAAGGAAAAATAGAACTCTACAAGAGATGGCTAGAGTAATGCTTTTATCCAAGAAACTTTCAAAAAGATTTTGGGCTGAAGCTTTGAATACTGCTTGTCATATTTCAAATAGAGTTTATCTTAGACCTAATTCCACAAAGACACCTTATGAATTTTTGAATGACAAAAGCCTAATCTGAAATACTTTCATGTCTTTGGATGTGTTTGCTACATTCTGAATGATAGAGACCAACTTCATAAGTTTGATTCAAAAAGTGATAAGGGTTTCTTTCTTGGTTATGCTAGAAACAGTAGAGCCTTTAGGATTTATAATCTTAGGACTGATACTGTTCAAGAGTCTATGAATGTTGTTTTTGATGATAATGCAAGTCTTGCAGATAATACTATTGAAGAAGATGTGTCTGATCTTATTGAGCAGATGCAAAGTTCTGAAATTTCTGAATCGTTTGAGAATGTTGCTACAAATGTGCCCACATCTGAAGCAACATCACCTCAAATTCCAGAAACTATCAGAACTATGCCTTATCCTGCTACAGTACCATCTTCTAGAATTCTCAAAAATCATCCACAACAACAGATCATAGGTAAGCCTCAATCAGGTGTACAAACAAGGAGAAAATTGAGTTTTGATGCAAGGCATGTGGTAAGATCAATCTGTATGACTTCTATGTGCAACAAAGTGAACTTTGAATGTTTTCATTCTTTCAATGAGCCTAAAAATATTGATGAAGCTATGAAAGATGAAAACTGGATCAATGCAATGCATGAGGAGTTGAACCAATTTGATAGGAATGATGTATGGATACTAGTACCTAGGCCTAATGATGTGAATGTAATTGGCACTAAATGGATTTTCAAAAACAAAACTGATGAATCTGGTAATGTTATTAGAAACAAAGCTAGATTAGTTGCTCAAGGCTATACACAAGTAGAAGGAATTGATTTTGATGAGACATTTGCTCCAGTTGCTAGAATTGAATCCATAAGACTATTACTTGCTATTGCATGTTATATAGACATTAAACTGCATCAAATGGATGTCAAAGCCGCATTTCTAAATGGAATTCTTATGGAAGAAGCTTATGTAGAGCAACCAAAGGGATTTGAGGATCATGAATTTCCTAATCATGTTTATAAACTTAAGAAAGCCTTATATGGTTTAAAGCAAGCACCTAGGGCATGGTATGGTAGATTAACTGATTTTCTTGTTGAATTTGGTTTTTATAGAGGTGAAGCTGATAGAACTTTGTTTATAAAACATTCTGGGAATGATATTATGATTGCTCAAATATATGTTGATGACATTGTATTTGGTTCTACATGTGAGAAAATGCTTGAATTATTTGTGTATGAAATGACCTCTACCTTTGAAATGTCAATGGTTGGAGACTTAAATTATTTTTTAGGTCTTCAGATTAAACAATGCAAAGATGGTATTTTCTTTTGTCAAAGTAAATATGCCAAAAATCTTGTGAAAAGGTTTGGTTTAGACAATGCTAAACACATGAAGACACCTATGGGATCGACACAAAAATTGTGTAAAGACAGTGTTGGCACAAATGTTGACCCAACATTGTATAGGTCGATGATTGGCAGTCTATTGTATCGACTTCTAGCAGGCCGATATCATGTTTAGTGTTTGTTTATGTGCACGTTATCAAGCTGATCCTAAAGAATCTCATATGAATTCGGTTAAGAGAATAATTCGATATGTGGCGAGCACATGTGATTATGGAATATGGTATAGCAAAGATACTAATTGTTCTTTGATTGGGTATAGTGATGCAGATTGGGCAGGTGATAGTGATGATAGAAAGAGTACAAGTGGAGGATGTTTCTACATGGGTAACAATCTTGTTTCATGGCATAGCCGTAAACAAAATTGTGTGTCCTTATCCACGGCTGAATCCGAATATATTGCCACGGGAAATTGTTGTACTCAACTTCTATGGCTTAAGAAGATGTTCGATGATTACGGTTTGGAGAGCAATACTCTTCTTACTGTTTATTGTGACAATACAAGTGCAATTAATATATCCAAGAACCCTGTGCAACATTCGTTAACTAAGCACATAAGTATTAGGCACCATTTCATTAGGGATCTTGTAGAAAAAGAAGTTGTAAAGTTGGAATACATTTCAACTGAGAAACAAATTGCAGACATTTTTACTAAAGCCCTGGATAATGAGAGGTTTTCTTCTCTTAGAAAATCTCTAGGTTTATGCACAAATTAGATCTGTTATTGCTGTGTGTTGTGACAAATGTGCCAACATTTGAAGCAACACTAGAACAATTTATTTAAATTTTTCTAAGTATTGTAATATTTAGTGTTGTCAAACTCTCCTGTGTAAATAGTATTAGAACCTGTGATTAATAAAATGAGTCCTGGACACACTTCTCTTAAATGCAATGAAATTAACTCACAATTAGATGCTATGTCACTAAGTAACTATGGGACACGGAGTTGACTACTACGATGATCTCTTTTCAAAAGGTGACTTGAATGCATCAATATAATCACAATCCATTGAGTAATTATGGGACACGGAGCTGACAACTACGATGATCTCTTCTGGAAAAATGGATCAATGTGATTAAAAGTGAGAAAAACAAAATATAGTGCAACACAAATGATTTTATATCATGTAAAAACTGTGTTGAGAAGTGTGTGTGCCGACATTGTCCGTATAGCATTCTGGTTCTTTTATATATATTTACCTCTATGAGTTTGATAATTTCCGGATATTATTCTATGATGAATTATTATTTTTAAATTGTTCCCAGCAATATTATTTAATCTAATTATTTTTTATTGTGCACGTTTTTATTTTATTAAGTGGTTTTTGCATGTTTCTCTTATAACTTCCACATTTTCGGTAATGCCTATTTCTTAGGGATGTGATTAAATTTCTTCTTCTCAAAACCGATGTGGACACAACTTCTACATTCTTTCTTTTCCTATTTAAGGTTCTTAATATTCTGTGTGCTCTACACATTGCTCTTGGTTTTCGAAAATTGACACAAGTGTTCGAAGGTATTAATGTTTGCACTTGTTAGTATTAGTTGATAATCTGCCTTTAAATATTGCAATTCAAATTGATTATTTTATTAATTTAATTTGAATAGTGCTTGCAGGTTATTAATTATCATGGCTGATGGGAAAGGCTCTTCACCTTCACATTCGAAACACTCTACCTCTCCAGCAATTTCATCTTCTTCTCAAAACCTACACCTATTAGCTTCAATGGCCGCTGAGAATGTTCCCGGAAATGTTGGCCCTTCTAACCCAACATCACCCTCTTCGGTTAGGGTTGGCTCAATTGATGTTCCTCTCTCGGCCTATGACATTCGATCAGAAATCCAAAACCCTGGTACCCAATCCTCTGATATTCCGAAATTGGACGGAACGCCACCAAAGCCGGTCAGCGACGAAGCCAGCGAAGACCCAGCTCTTGAAACTTATCCAATGACGGTGGAACTAGCTGAAGGAGCCACCTCTGATCAAATAGTCTATGCGTTCAAAACCCTCTCAAAACAGACGATTTACCCCATTTGTCAAGGTAGGCGACGTGGAGGTTGATTTCGGCCAGTACAAACACTTAGTGTTTACACCGCAACAATCACCGGAAGATACTCCAGTGGAAGAATCATCCTCTGAATCTTCGGACACCGGAGAACTCGCTGCCCGCCTTCAATCTGTTCGACAAAAGGCTACGAGCTCAAGAGGACAAGGACAGAAACGCCGTTCGTATAGAACAATGGGACGTCGTGTGGACTATTCTGAAACTGGCAAAAAGCAGAAGCATGATGATGGCGTTGCTTCGAAGCCTATCCAGGTGTTCGACTCTGACTCCTCTGGCGATGAAGTGGAAGAGGCGAATCCAGAGAGAGCGGACAGAGAAGAAGCTGATGTTCCGGTGCTTAGCCCTAGGGGGAGTACTGAGGATTCAGAGATGGATCAAACATTGGCTCAAATGGCTGCTAGCTTGGAGAAGAGGAAGAAGAAGCAAAAAGTTCCGCAGGATGTGCCGGAGGATGTTGGCACACCAATGGACACATCATCATCTGACTCTGAGTCTTCGTCATCTGAAGCAAGTGTGGCTAAATCTGATGAGGTACATACAGATTCCTCTTTGCATATGTCTTCATCTGATTCTGATGATAGCTATAATGGTGTGGATAGTGAGAAATTTAGGACTTTGCGGACTAGAGTGATAGTTGGAGAAAGGATAGTTAAGATGGATGATTTTGTGAGTATGAATTTGATTGGATACCTGACTGATAGGTCCTTAATGCACTCTCTACAATTTGCTACTCCTTATATTGTAGATTGGGTTTATGAGTTTTATGCAAACTTGAAAGTCAGAGTTTCTGAAGTTAATTCTAAGTACTTTGGAAAAGTGAAGTTTAGAGGAAAGGTCATTATGATAACTCCATTATTATTAATGAGATCTTGAGGACTAGAGATGGTGATGATCCTCGGGTTGATGATTTGGATGAGGTTATTAAGGTAATCACCGGGGAAGGATTAATGTATGGAGATATAGGATGAATTCCTCAGTCTTGACCAGCCTTTATAGTGTTCTTCACAAATTAATTGTGTATAACTGGCTGCCTTCTTCAAACACAACCACTTTGACAAGTGAGCAGGCTATTCTGATGTACAAGATTGGACATTTGAGGGTCTTCAACCTTGGAAAAACGATCTTTGAGAATATGATGACATATTCAGGAAAAGTATCAAACAAAGGGTTGCTGCCATACCCAAGTCTAATTCACTCTTTGATTTCTGCTCAAGGGTTTCAAAGGGAGAACAATGAGATTATCAGCTCATTTGCACTAAGTTTAGCTATTTCACATGTACTGAGAACTGGACCAAGAGTGATTGATCTACCCTACAGAGATCCTAATGCACCTGAACCTGAAGTTCCTACTGATCAAACAGCCGATGTGCCGAGAAATGTTGGCACACACGCTGCCAACACTCCGCAATTACAGCCGCAATTCATCCGAGATCAGATTGCTATGACGGAAAACTCCGATCGCAAATGCCAATGTCTGTTGAGCAACCTTGAAATGCACAAAAGGGTTTGGGAAGCTATACTTTCTCTTGTCACGGGGGAGTAGGACACGATGTTCTTTGCTCAAGTTGATGCTCCAGTGCGGATGTTCTTGATATTGCCTTGAGCAGTGAAGATGGAAATGCTAATGGTGATGGAACCGAAGGAGGACCAGATGTTGATATATCTGGAGTTGGAACAAGTGCGGCTCTCCTGTGCTGAGGCTGAAACAGAAAACCCGAGAATGCGCCGGAGAATGTGCCCACAAATCTCGACAACAATGATGGACCCAGCGGCTCGAATATGGACATAGATCTTTGAGAAGATAGATGCGATGGGTGGGATGATGAAGATCTCATTGTCTTGTATGATGATTTGGATGATTGGGGACATTAAGCGAGGGGGAGCTTTCCAAGAATGAGGGAGCTAGAAGAAAGGGGGAGTTCGTGCGGACTCAGTAGATGCATTTGTTAATTCATTATCAGCCCCAATCCTCTCCTAATCTTCATTAACAAGCTTTTCTTATTCTTGTAATAGACTCATTTTAATTTTCTGTTTTATATGCGTTTTATTTTGCTAGACTTATAATAGTATAGGCTTATGTGTTAATACCTATGTTTTTTATTTATGAACTTATTAGATTAAGTATTTGTGTTTATATCTACGTTCATGACTTATGCTCTGATTTTAATTCTGTTTAAAGTCTTGCATATGTTTTTGTTTTATATTAGGTTTGTATTTTCTTACTTCTTTTTGCTCTGATTTAAGTTTTTATTAAGTCTTGTATGATGTTTTATTTTGTATTCATGCTCTGTTTTTATATTGTTTATGTTAGCTCTATTTTATGTTAAGTGTATGTTTTGTTCTTTGTGATGTTATGTGTTTAGTGTTTTTATTTATTTATGTTTGTTTTGGCAAAGTAAAAAGATGTCATTTACTTGATGTTAATTTACTTATCTCTATTGTGTACACATTCTGCATATTATTGCAACATCAGGTGTGTTCCAGTAGAAAGGCCGAATTGGGGGAGATTGTTGATGTTATGACGAGTGTTACTCAGAATGTGCCAACATTCTGGTCACAACATCAGAATTCGTCCTTCCACTTCCACTAACCCTTAACCCACGTTTTGTCTTGGTTATTGACTTGTTCTTTCAGGATTGAAGACTTACGGAAGTTACCTAAGTCATGCGGTTGAAAGAAGCAAGCAATAGAGGTTATAAAGATCATGGGGAAGTTACAAGGAAGTTACCTATTTTCAAGGGGGATGTGGAAGTTATCTTCAAGCATTAAGAGTCCAGATTTTATCTATAAATACACGGCTGCTATGAAGATTAAAACTTGAAGTTGAGGGAAACACAATCTAGCATAGTCTATTGGCATAGATTATAGAATTTATTGTAGTTTCATACTCGATACTTCCGTTGGTGAATGTTCCAACATTTCACTCAACATTGGGTCTTTATTTGTATTAGTGATAGGTTAGATTGAATATTATCTAGTCACTATATACGTTGATCCATTCACGGTATAGCTTATGTTTTTACCGATTGTATCACTTAACAATTATTAGTGATAATACGCCGATTGGCAGTATAGACTTATTTATAGTCTATACGAAAATTTTTATATCCATCTTGCAAACGTGTTTAAGACTTCCGCTGTACATTTCTGATTATTATTTGTTTGTGTTGTTCTTCGAATGTGCCAACATTCGTAACAACATTCTGCAAAACACGTACGCACACCTTCAATTACAATTAAATTGAGACAAAACAATTAGGACAAATAATGCCACATAAACAAAAAAATATCAAACAAAATTGCCACATAAACATAAATATCCACTCAACACTGCCACACACGCAAAGAAAGACAAATAGGATGCCACGTGTGCAATGACCGGTTCGATTACCTGGTATTGCCAGTTTCTGGGCTATTTTCAAAAAAGAAATTACAACTTATTGGTTAATATTCAAATTGTCAACGTAGCTCGGACCAAAATCAAATCAATGGAAACTAAATGGGTTAAAAAATATATTAACTCTAATTAAATATTTGGAAAGTTGAAAATTTAAGTAGATTTTTTTATCAAATAACTGAATAAGTTTGCGCGAGGTGGACTGAAAAGGTTACGAATTGAGTTGCAATTAAAAAAATATAAAATACTCCCTCTGTCCCATAAGAATTTGTACAGTTGATTTTTCAACGATTTTTTATATGAATGGTATGCTAGTTGATCTTATTAGATAGCATACCATTCATACAAAACAACTTTTAAACGCATATTACTATGAAATAATTCTCACACAAAAACTGTTGAAAAGTTAATTGTGCAAATTTTTACAGGGAGTAGGTCACATGTAGTCATACTCAAAATACAAGTGTGTATTGATGGTGCGCTAACGTGATATATAAGATCGATAATGAAATTACTTTCATGATTATCGTAATTTTAATTAACTTGTTATTGGGAATGAAACTTTTTTCATGGGAGATAAAATAAAAAGTGAACCCTAAAATTTATTCTAAAAATAAAAATCAAATGAGAAAAAATTTGAACACCCATGGTTGGCCTAGTGGTGAGAAATTAAGACTTAGGAGTTTGAATACCTGATGGTGAGCAAGGATGAAAATATCGCTATCGCAACAAATATCGCAACTTTAATTTTACGGATATATCGATGGATATATTGATATCGCAAAAAATTGAAAAAAAATGACGGAAACTTTATTAAAATCTTTGAAATTTAACAAAATATTTCAGGATTATTATAACATATTATTATACATATATTCTATTCAAAATTACAATAAAATTATATGTTTAAAGCAATTATATGATTAATAGATTATATAAATATTGTCTGACACAAAATAATTGACAATATAATATATAATACAATACAAAATGATTAAATATACATAATAAAATACAATTAATATCAAAATGAAGACGTATGAGGTTCAAATATAGTAGTAGAAATTTCATTTTTGTCCAAACAATATTGGTGTCACCTCTTCAAAATATCATTTGAATAATTAAAATAATTAGTAACGCAAGTAGTTTCTCTCCCATACAATTGAAATAATCTTAATTTAAAATGAAAATAATTAAAATTAATATGATTAGAGTGTGTCTCATTCGAACCAAATTTCACGATGAAACTTGATCCATATTGAAAAAACATATCAATTTACCTTTCAGTTATCCTAACTAATACTATTTAGTAATATAGGTAACATTCTTCAGTTATCATAACTAATAGCCTTTGGTAATATAGGTAATACTCTTTAGTTATTACAACTGACCCTCTTTAAAATTGATCAAGTTTCACCATAAACTCTTGTTCATAGTAGAATTTGTCATATAATTAAAGATGTGAAGAGATTCTCAATTTCATACCTTGAATACGTATCTATACTATTTTATAGATCAATGTATCATATAAAAAAAATTAAAGAAGAAATTCAAATGAAATAATAATTGAAAATTAAAATTGATTGATATGACAATAAGAATATATATTTTATGTATAAAAAATAATAAAAAAAACCCAAAAAATAATTTTTTAAAAAAAATTACGATTTTTTACGGATATTGCGATATTGTGCGATATTTCCACGATATCCAGGAAAAATTACACTACGCCTGATCGATATGGATATCAATATTGATATTTTGCGATATTTCCGCGATATCCGAGAAGAAATACATTTCCCCTAATATTCGTATCTCAACTTCATTTTTTGTGATATATCCGCGATATCGCAAATAAAATTTATTTTTTGAACCCGGTTCGAGTTATAAAAAAAATGAGAAAAAGTTTGATACGGAAAGGAAAAAAAAAGTAATAAGCAGCAAAAGTCTTACTTGGGCAGGAAGCAGCCATGAGCCGACTACAGCGAATATTCCACTCGAGAAAGGTAGCACTTTAAAATATAAAATACAAACAAGTTGAACAGCCGCTGATTTCATTTGTAGAGCCCTTGGAATTTGGAAAACGTCTCTGCTAATTTTCCTCTGTGAACAATTCAATACATTCATCAACTCCTTTCCCCTTTCGTAGCGATTCATGGCTTCATCCGACATTATCAGGCGATGGCTCAGACCCGAGGTAAATCCCTAGATTAATTCTCCCTTTCAATTTTTTTTCTTTGTGTTTCGTCGTTTATGAACTGATTGGATCTATTTTCTGTTTTCTATTTTTGGTCTATTTTTAGGTGTATCCTTTGTTCGCGGCAGTCGGAGTTGCCGTCGGTATTTGCGGAATGCAATTGATCCGCAACATTAGCACTAATCCTGAAGTCAGGTATTTTCACCTACAAATCTTTCTTTCCGGATGTGATATTGGACTTCAATTGTAGATCTGTATACTTATTGCTTGACGAGTTTTACTTTTCTGTTTTCGAAGTTCAGATATTTGAATAAGGGTAGCGGGGTAGGGTGTGATGGTATAGGCTATTGTTCCTGATTGCTTAGGATGGTATTATTAATTTCACGATTTGAGTTTCCACTTTCTCGGTATGAAATGTCATTAGTATTTATTAGCAAAAAGATTGTGTTAGTTTATGTATGCAATTCATGAAAAATCAAACTCTGAGGGCATATGGTAGTCACTACAACCATTAAGAATGCATGGTATTTTAATTATTAGCCGTTCACATAACTTAGCTAGTAGCTACTATCTTGCAGTCTAGTTGGGGATCATACTCATATTGTAGATCCTGTAGATGCTAAATCCGACCAAATATATTACGCGCAGCATCTACAATCTATTTGCACATGATTACAATGAAGATATAGTATCTATATCATAGATCATAAATGATATTGATTGTTGAGCTAAACAAGTTTTGGTAGAAGTATACATAGGTCCTTTCCCTGCTTCTAGACTCGAGGATGGGAATTAAATGGAGTCCATGTTATAGCAGACGAGGAAAAATCAAAACAGTTACACTCAAATCTTTCACACTGCTTTGTTCTTTAAATTACACTAAAGTAATGACCATTTTCTTGCTTGTAAGAATTTCAGTGTACACTATTAAACTACTTTACTTTTTTATTTGCAATTATAGAGTGCTCAAGGAAAACAGAGCTGCTGGTATATTGGATAACCACGCAGAAGGAGAGAAGTACTCTCAACATGCTTTAAGGAAGTATGTACGCAACAAGTCTCCTGAAATCATGCCGTCGATCAACAGCTTCTTCGCCGACCCCAATTATTGATGTGATGTTTTGATGATTATGATTGTTTTGAGACTATCAATGATAGAAAATGTATTTTTTTCTCTGATTCAGCAGAGACCATTCAGGCATTGGATTCACAAATAAGCTTGATAACACTCTGACAGAGTGGATATGAAGTTATAAACAACATTTTATGAATTTTATGATTTTTCTTATGCATGTTATGATCTATTTTCTTTCGATCTTCCAATAGTGTATCTCTTTGCAATTAATTTCGATTTATATTTTCTCAGAATTGTTCAATATATGTCTGGGAGCTGTGGTAGGATTTGTTTATGAGTACGTTAATCCACTTCTAGGTTGGGAAGATCCATTGTTAAAATGTTGGGTACCTCACCTGAGGTTTACTAGGGTTTTTGCAGTGAATGTAAATACAGTCTCCTGGGTTAAAATAAGATTTTTAAGGACTGAAATTGACATTATTTTATCATGGTTTCATTCAATCCCAACATGATATTGATTGGGGAAAACTATTCAGAACAGGAGAAATTAATATTCACAAAAGCATGTGAGGGTATCAGGTTTCAAGTAATACTTTATTAATATTAGAGCATGGCTGTTAACACATGGACTTTTGCTCAATACACTCATGTACAACACGTTATAGCACAATGTACCATCAAACACAGTTGTAAAGTGGATGTATTGAGCAAAAACTTGAGTATCAATATTCGCGCCCTTATTATTATATCATCTTCTTCGTTTCAAATTCTACTAGTTGGGTTGAATTGTTGAAATTGTAGAAACTTATCTGTGTAAGAGAGCATGCTAGTTGCTACTCCGATGGAACTTAAAAGTTACCAAACAACCGAATTTGGATATCTACACAAGTCCTAGAAAAGGAACACTTTTGGTACCTTGTTTTTTTTTTTTTTTTAACAAGCTTTTGGTACCTTGTTCAAGTAACACAGTTCAATCTTAATCTATCTCCTCATTTCCCATATACCCCTTCCAAATGAGCCCTGATGAGAATGCCCAAATCCATAATCATAATCTTCAACGAAAATGAGAACTATTTTTCAAAATTTCGCAAGTAAAGGATGATACATCTCTAGATGTTTATCATATATACAAGCAAGCAAATACGTGTATGATTAAGCATCAATATCCAATAAAATGGTTTGAATTAGACAGCTATTATTTTTCTTGATGATTTTTTTTTTTTTTCAGAATTAATACCAGAAGACGTTCCTATTCAACTGGAATTTTAATCTCCAAACTCAGGAGATGATCAACAGGTAAAGGTGCATTACGATCCCGGTTCTATCTGCTGCTTATCCTTCGCTTCACCATGCCAGTAGTTCCATGCCTCAGCATAATGATGAAAGAGCTCACCAACGGCTGCAAAGTAAAAAAAAAAGATTAAAATAATAATTTCGAGCCTAACTCAGATGTGGTTTATGTACATAATTCAGCAAAAAATGGAACACAAAAGTACCAAATGTAGACAATAGACATGGAGCCCCACCCAAAAATTTGTTTCATTAATGAGGATGATAGTTCACAGGGGTACCTTGATTGCTGTACTCTGGCCTATAATCACGAAACAGACTCTCCGTCTCCTGAATCCAACCGTCTTTTTTGTTTTCATTGTTGGGAATATTTGGAGTGAAGGGGCCAAATATGAATTCCTGAGACCCAGATATTTCAGTTGCATATTTTGGTTTATCTTTTAAATGAGTCTCACTATTTGATTTCCAATCAGTAGAGGTATTGGTATTGCATCTTTTCAACACCGTGTTGGTGATCTCAGTTCCAAATACTCTCTTGGAGTTTTTTACATCTTGTGCGGTAGAAGCTCCGTGTTTATAATTTCTCTCAGTACCGATCCACCTAAATGCTGGTTTTCCATTCTCAGGATCACGAGTCTGTAGATTATTAACGAAGAGGAGAACAATTAGCTTCTAGATTGATTGATTGATTGTTGTAGGAGAAGAGCGAGAATCTATTGAAACTAAGCTACAAAATTACAGAAAATGTAGCAACAATAAGGAATTCTAAAGGCATTTAGTTGCTCATTTCTGAATGAATGACAATTGCCTAACAATTACAGAATTCCTTGTATCAAAATCAATGTTTAACAGAAAAATATGCCAACCCCTCCAGATAGATAACAATAAATTTCCATAAGTGACTAAACTGACCTTTTCAAGAAGTTCCATGGATGACAACACATTAGCAATATCATATAAGCGTCTGACTTTAGCTGTAGATTATGCGAATGTTAAGATGCAAGTAAGAGTACCATGTATATTTATTACATTCACCATAATTAAAGCATAATTACTTCTCATAGCTTTTCTGTCATGGCTATCCCCCAGCAAAGCTAATGCAGCACGATCAAGTGAGATCAAGTCCACCTTAAGTAATAAAGGACAAACTTAAAATCAAATTGAGTGCATGAGTAGAATTTACAAACCTAAATAGAGGACCACTTACATCAGAACAAAGGAAAAGCTTGACAAAATTCTGCGTCAGGAGCCCCAATGATTTTTCCCTCCTGTGTTCTATAGAATCACACGAGTGAAGCACCAATTCAGAACATTTGGTAACTAAGACAAGCAAAAATGATAACTAAGCAGAAACCGGGCAGTCCCACCTTTATCTGATTCAGAACATTTGTCTAGCTCCTTAGTCTTCGAGTCAGAAAATAGTCTACATTCTTCCCTGTTAGAAACCTGTGGGAAATAATGCGGAATTTTATGTTACAAGCATCATACTGAGCACCATTTTCATGCTAGACTATAACTTTTCTTTCTAGTTTATAGCACAAGAAGTTTAACGTGACTACATGGTGATTTAGAACATTACAGAAACAATTTTAAGGCAGTTAAGAAAGGTTCAAACTTATAAAATAAAGCCAGCAGGAATACATTAGCAACATAGGTGTGGAAGTCCTCTTTCAGTCCCTGTTCCTGTAAAGGATACACCGTAAACAATGTCAGTATTTCATTAAGAAATAGTGCTTGATGGGGAAATTTTTCGTGTTACACATAGCCAATAAAACATAGATCACCTTGAGAACTTTTAAAGTCCCAGAAATCGCACCAAAACCTTTCCAAGAATACTGATTCTTAGCTTTCTTCTGTAAAACCTGATATATATATATTTTACTTAATTAAAAATTTCTCCTAATTATGAATTTAGCTGAATTGGAAGTATATAAAGTTACCCCAACACTCTCCAAAATGTTCACGATATCATATATTCTTCGCCGTTCAACACCTACGCGAAAGTTCAACACAAAAAAATTAAGCTTCTGTTCGAAATTTGTATTAGGTCGCCGGCATCTATATGATTCAGTGAGGAACTCAATTTTATCTCGTGCTGATAACAATGAAAATGAAAATTGATACATAGGATCATACCCAATTGAAGAGCAGCAACATCCAATCCGACGGAGTCCACACCTTCGCGATTGTACAACCTCAAAAAACTGCACAAAACCAAAATTCATTCTAAATCAAGAACAGCGCAGATGTTTTTACTCGTATAAGAATTGTATGTGTGCGAGTATATCAGAAACAGATGATAAAATTGTGAATTACTTGGTGCACAAGAGGCCGAGAGATTTCTCTTTCCGACTATAAAATGGGTCTTTTTTGCGGGAATCATGAGACGCCATTTCCACAGATGAATTCGAGAACTACAGATGTTATCTAAATGGGTTGTTCTATATGGATAGGGATCATAGACTTGTATCCATGGCGGATTAGGGATTTTGTATCAGAGGTTTGTAAATTTGGAAAGAGGTCGCTTAACAGTGTCTGACCCTGTGCGTGCGACTGTCTGTGGGGGTTGGCTTGGGGTGGGGAATCGCGGGAATTTGAATTATGATTGAGGCGCGGACCTTCAACTTTTACTTTTTACTTTTCCATATTTTTCTTCATTCCATATTTAGTGAAGATGGTTTTTTTTTTAATTAAAAATGAAAAAAAAAAGAAGATTGAATTAATCAATTTGAAGCCCACCGGTTGCCTTCATGATAAGTTCACTGTGTGTCCACATCTTTGCCCTGCTTATAAAACTTTGGATGGGTGTAATTTATTTGAACTAATCAACTCTCTTTTTTATTATATGTGTTTTTTAAATTAAGTTTATATGTGAAGTGTCACGTTGTTTAAAAAAACTTAAATTAATGTAGTAGAGTGAATAAAGTGTAAAAGTGTTTTGGATGGTTATATGAGATAAAGTATAGGAGAGAGAATAAAATAAAATAAAGTAAGAGTGACATTTTTTAAATTTAAATCATATTGTGAGGGCGCAGTTTATGGAGAGTATTCTATTTTAGGGGTGTGAAGTTAATTGTGGGACGTCCCAAAAAGAAAAGTGTGAAGATAACTGCGGGACGGAGGAAGTACTATTTTTATAAGAAGTTATTTTTCTAGTATGATTTTTACAATAATCTTTGATTGTGCGTGTTTTATTTTTAAATAAAGACCATAACAGGCCTTCTCATTGAAACTGACACTATATAAAAGAAATATATATAAAAAGAACAAAAATCTACATGTAATACTCCCTCCGTCACACACTTTAACAAAGAAGATTAATGAATGGAAGTTTTGTAAACTTCTATGTATAAACTAAAAAAAATTATTGAGTTGTTCCCTCCGTCACACACTTTAACAAAGAACAGTAATTAATGGAAGTTTTGTAAACTTTTATGTATGAACTAAAAAAAATTATTGAGTTTTATGTATATGTGAGTTAAAAAGTAATTATATTTTGCGTAAATTAGTGAAAATTGTGAGGGTATAATTTATTAAAAAATTTCTATTTTGAGAGTGTGAAACATATATTAAGATGGACGAAAAAGGAAAGTATGAAAAATTTTACGAGACGGAAGGAATACATAGCAGCAATACATCTATATATATATATATATATATATATATATAAAAGTAGAAGTCAGGAGAGAGAAAGTGAAATGTAAAGAGAGAGCAAGTGTAATAGTGAATTTCATTCTCCACTAAAGAGAGTGAATTGACTTTTCTTTCTCTTTTTTACTTTACACCAACAATTTTAAATTTTCATAAATTTTAATAATTTAAATCTAATTTTAACACATTGTATATCAACTTAATTCTCTTTTAAAAATTTTAATTTAGCATAAGTATTGCACATATAAAAATAAATTTAGAGCTAAAATATTTATTTTATAATTTTTAATTTAGATTTTATTATATGAATTGAATTTAAATAATTTTATTTAAAATTTAATTATATGAGTTCAATTTAAATAATTTAATTTTAGATTATATAAGTTTTGTTGAATTTTAATATTTATAATGAGATTAGTAACTATTAAAAATTATAGAATTAATTAAACAGTTGTATCATATTTATGAGTAAACAACATAATTTATATATTAATAAAAAATAATAGCAAAAATAAATATAATAAATTAAATTTATATTTTAATTATATATTTAAAATTTATAATAATCAATCCGTGCACGGGAGAAATTACTAGTGTAATAAAAAATACGTATATATACTAATATATAAAAAGAACATAAATCTATGTGTAATACTCCCAAGTTTCCAACCGTCCAACGGAGTATTAAGTCTAATTTAAATTTTAAACTCAGTAACGGATATGGGTAGATTTTAAAAAATCTGTCGTGAATGCTTTCAGAAGTATGATAGCAGCAACCTGTCATGAATGCTTTCAGAACTAAGATAGCAGCAATTCTCAAAGATCTGTTCCACAAGTTGAGATTCAAAGTGAGAAAAAAGATCGATGGATTGCAATTCTAATGAAACCACCCCCAAGATGAGGAGATTATCATAATCACACTCTTACAAACAAAAAGATTCAGCTACAATGAATTTAGAGTACAAGTAAACTAAAAAAAGGATGGTCTTTCAGCAATTCACCAAACATGTATAGATAGACAAGCAAAATAAATTTCTCCCATTTCATGCTTCCTAGCAAAAGAACCCCGTGTTCCACTAGTCTACAGTGGTGACCTCTTGCCACTCTCCATCAACTGCTTCTTTCCACAGAGATACATTATTATCACCAGATGCAACAGCCAACAAATTTCCCGTTAGAGACCATGATACCCTCCAAACAGGAGCCTTGAAGTCCTTCAAAACTTTCCCCTCCCATTGATCACCTTCCTTAGCAACGGTCCAGATCACAACTTTACCGTCCTGAGAAGCGCTCGCAACCGTTGATTTTGGAAGTCCCAAGTTTGGCGCCCAAGAAACATCTCTCACCCAATCAGAATGCATCTGAAGAGCTGGGAAGCAGTCCATTTTCCAGTTATTGTTGTACAGCTTCCACACCTTCACTGTGTTATCACAGCCACCGGAGGCCAGCTTCTGAACGGGTTCCAGTAGTCCCGTTCCAACCAATGCCCCTGGAGCCATTGAAGGGGCCCATGTAACGGAGGTCACCCCAACAGGATGCGCTTGGTCTATTTTCGTTGTATCCCAGCCACCATCTGATCGAACTGTGTAAACGGAAATATTCCCATCAGAAGAACCACAAGCCAAACACAACCCCAGTTCATGAGGCGCCCAAGCAATCGAATTGACAGAAGATTTATGGTCAGTAAAGACTTGATATTGGGACCAATCGTTCTGATTAGCTTCCTTCCAGATGATGACTTTACCATCATAAGAACATGAAGCAAGGGTTGAGCCAAATTTGGGATGTGCCCAAGCTACCTGCCAAACAGGACCTTGATGTCCACTCAAAGTTGCAAGATGCTGGGAAGTCGAGTTGTTCCCCACGCCAATTATTTTTATAGTGCAATCAGAAGAAGCTGTTGCCAAACGTTTTCCGTAATAGTCCATTGAAACATCATGAACAACATCATTGTGACTTGTTTCTATCTTCTGTGGAGGCATCTTTCTTGTCGGTTATGGCGTAGAACTTAGAGTTGCTTTATGATTTGCTTTCAACTCCTGTGATAATACAAAAGCAGGTTTAATGGAGCACAGAAACTTGTTATTTTTCCCTACAAACAAGTCTTCAAATTATTCCAATGCATATAATGATAATGATAATCACAGCCTAGCAAATTTGTTAAAAGCGCCATGTGGCAAATATATATCCTAAAAACATCCAAGTACTGATAGGGCTCTAAACATATTTACTGCAAATTTACCAAATTAAACGGAACATCATCCTAAATAGAACGAACTAGCTTCTAGGGTCAGCTGAATTTGATCCTTCCCTTTTACCTTCAACAGAACTAGCACAACTACCAGTCTAATTTCAGTTTTCTACACATAATCTCATTCTTCACAACTTATCAAAACACATACTACGTCTTTGACATATAACGGTAGTAAAATAAATTCTCTACTAATTTAAACCGATAAAATACTCTGAATACGCTAATTTCTAATGTATATTAATTTCCTGGCGTGAATCCCGAACAAAAGAACAAATTCAAATCAGCGCGATCTCGAAGGATTGTGAGAAACAAACACGCTTACAGATAAATGAAGCGGATCTAAGGCTCCTCTAAATCCCAGATCTCATAATTTACAAATGGAAAATTAGAACAAAAAAATCAAACTTGAATTAAACAATTTCAAAAAATTGAATAGATTTGCATTGCTAAAAAACAAAGCTTTACCAGATAGATGGAGAATCGGATCAGATCGATTCGGGATGATCGGTAAGGAGAAGAGAAACGCCACAACTATATGGTGGAGGGAACTGTAATGTACAAGTACAACGCTAGAACAGTTGTTATTTGCGTTTTAATTTAAGACCGTGTTTGGTGATTGGTACTACACATTCCTATTCCGATTTCGTATCCGATGTACGCTTTTGGAGATTTACTCCAACACTGGCCATTTAGTTCAAAAATTGAGATTTTTTTTAAACATTTTTTTTAAATCTTTTTAAACATTTTTATTACATTAATATCTCAATATTTATTTAGTTTTTTAAATTTTAAAAGAAGATAGAAATTATATGAAAAAAATTGACATTGTCTAAAAGTGACCAGTATCTCAATTGAATGTAGCTTAGCCCACCTGATCAGTAAGTTTCTCACTATTCCCTTTGGGAACGAATTATGAAGTTATAAGTTGAATTGAAGATATATTGAAGTGTTTGAGTGTTTGGTAAACTAGGTACTAACAACTAACATTTACCGATTAAAAAAAAGAAAAAAAATAATGTACATTGAAAACATTTGTCTAAAATTAATATTATTATTATTATTATTATTATTATTATTATTATTACCTTGAATGTCATAGTGATGATATTTTCACCTTTTTCTCCCTCATGATTGTATCGCAAAAACGGTTATCTAAATTAATACTCTCTCTGTGCCGGAACTATCTTCATATGTAAAGAGACATGCTTATTAAAAAAAAAATTAAATTAGTGTAGGAGGGAGAATAAAGTGTAAGGGTATTTTGAGTGGTTGAATGAGATAAAGTGTAGGAGAGGGAATAAAGTAATCCGACTTATGTGTAGTTTTATTGTGATGTGAAGTGTCGACTTATGGTAAGTTTGTCTATGTGTCAATTTTTTGTAAAGTTTAAAAAAAATATTTGTAAGGATTTGAACCTAACACCTCTCACATAATCATTTTAATGCTTACCAACTAAACCAATTTATACATGTTTATATGTTTTGAAAACTATTTTATTTAACTGCAGCCTATAAAAGTGTATTAGATATTTTGCTGAGAAAAATCAATATTTATAAAATACTAATTGTGAGTATTTCAAACACGTGAATCTCATTATACATTAATATGGAGTTTATAATATTTATGTTTATATTTTTTGTGAGTTCAGTTGATGTGTCATTGAATTGGGAAAATAATTTATGTGTGTGATTAGGAGTCAATGATATAAAGAGTTGTATATTAGTAATAATTATGTGTCAATGTATAATTAGTTACCTATACAATAAAATTAACTTATTGAGTAAAATTATTAAAAAGGACCGACTCAATTAATTTATTTTATTTCATTCTAATGAATATATGTATAAATATAAGTATTATTAAAAAAATTAATACAATCATATATGATATTTATTGCAAATATACGCTATATATATATATATATATATATATATATATACTATTCAGAGTAATATTTATGCATCGATTATATAAGATTTTTTTTCTATTAATCGTCTTTTTTTAAAATTAATTGTAAATTTGAAACAAATCTTATAGTAGTTTTTCACATAATTATAATAATTCTAATACCTAGCATGAATTATTATACTATTAACATTACCATTATTTAAATTTAATATTATAATTACACAAAATTTTATACATATATATTATTTTAATATATATATTATTATTTGATAGAAAATATTATATATATATAATATTGTATTATATTATAAAATTTATTTAACGAACATACGGCGTAATACGCGGGAGCTCATCTAGTTCACATAAAAATTATACTCCCTCAAACCCGTCATAAACTTTTCACTTTTTTATTTTGATTTATCCAACTATAAATTTTTCATTCTATTACAAATACCGTCTAACATCGTACACCAACACTTCACTATTATATACATTTATTATGACCCAATTTACCATTGCTTTTGCCTAATTCATTTATATTTTCTTTTCTCATTGTCACATTATTTGTACTATATTCAATAATATATCACTTATTATAATTTGTGGGCCAAAAGCAATAAAATAACTTATATTGGGATAGAATTGTTTAACAATATAAATTATTTTTTTATGAAGGTAGGATAATTTTTTTAACTTAATAAAAAATTATTTAATAATATTAAATTAAATTGGTGTAAAAAAATAATAAAATATAGTTTAATATTATTTTATCTGAATAAATAGATAAAAGTGTAAAAGATACGTTGTTATCGTTTTAAAAAAATAATGCGAAGAGCACGAGACAGACTTTTTTTACGGGGAGGTGGTAGTATAAATCCCAATTAATTATGTCGTATATAATCAATCACAAATTACCGGACTGCTGTATTCTCTTCAACGTCGTCAACTCATTGATTTTTCTCGCAATTCTTACTGTCTGTAGCTGCAGACCTTCCAGCATCCAGCTTAGGCGTTTCTCTCTCTATATACATACATGTAAGTATATGTGTATTTACAGTAAGCGGAGGGCCGGAAACAAGGTTCCTTTCTTCTGTTTTCTTTTACACTTGATTTTTGTGTTTTTTGTTCGCTTAATCGTCTTTTATTTGCTATGATTGAGCACATTATTATTCCGAACTGATTGCGGAATTAAATTTATTCGGTTGTAATCCAGTTAATTTATCTTAGCAGTGTTTGAATTAGGTTAGATATTTATATGAATTCCTTGTGAAATTTATTAGGGTTTCGGTGCTAGTTCGGCGGGTGGGGGCAGAATTCTGTGTTGAAGTGAATTTATATTGTGGATTTCAGTGAAATTTTATAAGTATTATTGTTCTTTACTTTGATGGTATAATTTCATTCAACTGTTCATATTTCTCTTGATAAATATTCTCTTTTGACGTTTGATGTAATTTTTATGAACTAAAATTGGGATTTGTTGCAGTTAAAATATGGCTGATGGGGGAGAGGAGGCTATGCCGAAGGATGCCAAGATTGTTAAGGAGTTATTGAAATCAATGGGCGTTGATGACCACGAACCTCGAGTTGTGAACCAGTTTTTAGAACTTTGGTATAGATATGTTGTTGATGTGCTGACGGATGCACAGGTGTACTCAGAGCATGCTGGGAAGTCTACGATTGATTCTGATGATGTAAAGCTTGCAATTCAATCTAAAGTCAATTTTAGTTTCTCACAGCCTCCTCCTCGAGAGGTAATTTATCTCGTTTTCCACAGTGCATTTGAAGTTATCTTGATCGTTTTGCTCATGGTGCTTCTTTATACCACATTTGACATTACTAAGCCGCAACTCTCTTTAGAAACTGGATGTATTTTGCAATTTGGACTAGAGTTCCATACTATGATGATCCAACTTAGTGGTCTAATCAAGTTGAGTAGACTGTAGTAGATATAGTGCCTCGAGCTCGACTTGAACTCAATCAAGCTTAATGTTATTCATGTCTCAATGGCTAACTTGAACTGAACTTGGCTTGATTTAGTCTCAATAAGTCGCAGCTATTGAGGATACATATCTCGTGAGCATATTGAGTACGTAAAATAATGTTGAGTTCAAACTAGGGTTGGAGAGTTGCTCGAGCTGATCTAGATTGGGCTTCAGCCAAACTCAACTTGCGCAATACAATAAGGATTCATTGGATTTGGTGCAAATATTCTTCTTTTCTATTTGAACTCAAATATCTTTCACACACTGTGTTTCTTATACAAATGATTGTATTCAATAGGTCATTTATTGATATTCATATGAAACCCTTACCCTTACGCTTTGGTAGGTGCTATTGGAGTTGGCTAAGAGCAGAAATAAAATCCCACTGCCGAAATCATTAACAGGGCCTGGGATCCCTCTGCCTCCAGAGCAGGACACCTTGATCAGCCCAAATTATCAACTTGCTATTCCGAAGAGGCATAACAGCCAGCCGCCTGAAGAAACGGAAGATGAAGAAGAAATTGCCCAACCCAATCCCAATCCCAATCCCGATCCTTCTCAAGACATGAGAGATTTGCCTAAAGGGACTTCTCAACGAGTTTCGTTTCCTCTCGGAGCTACACATCCAAGATAAATCTTTTGTGAATGATTTCTGCTTGCTAGGATATGTAGATTAACTTCATAAACTCAAATGATTTTTCCTCTTGGTATCCATCCATGTTCAAGAAAACTAACCCTTGGAGTGTTGAGAGAAAAAAATGTAACTTTAACGATATGAACCTTGGATATTTCTTTTTTCTTTTCAATAAATATTTGTTCAGCTGAGGTGAGGTTGCATGATGGATCACTCACAGCTTCATAGTTTAGCCTTGCCCTTCTTCCTTCATTTCTGCAGCTCCTGTATAGACATCTGCAAGCCAAGAATTGTAAATCTCACAATTAACAAAAGATGTTTCCAGCATTACCATCATTGATGTAACCACCTCTTAAGAGGCGGAGATTATTTAAGTCAAACTTGTTTTAAAATTAATTACTACTTAATACCGAGGTACGTTTTTTGGGAATTTACTTAATACACTCTTTTTCAGTCATACGCGCTTTAAATAAAAAAGAATATTCCCTCTTAAGTAATTTTAAATTCTAAAATATTATTATATTTTTTTAAGGTTATATTAGTCATTTTAAGCCATTTTTTTCTATATTTTCAAACTTTGCTAAGAAAAATTAAAAATACCAAATTATTTAGAAAGCACAATGGTATTTTTAGGTATATAAAATTATTTAAGCAATATTTTTACTTTTTGAAATAAGTTTAACAGTGTGATGAATGTTTTAAGTAATTTTGTGGATGCAATTACAGCTTAATTGGGGAAAAAAAACTTTTAACCAAATCTTCAAACAATTGCAAAAAAAAAAAAAAAAAAAAAAAAAAAAAAAAAAAAATCGCGGATTTCATATTTTGATTGCAATTTAGACTTCCGGCAATTTGGGCTCTGCTTGAGTCCAAAATAATGTAGTTTCATAACTGTTGACTGTACAAATTAAAGTGATGTGTATATTCTATGTGGAAATTAAATAAAAAATAAAATGATTCTGCTTTCCCTTAATTTAATTATATTAATATGAATTATTCACTATAGTTCTGAATAAATTTAATAGTTTTGAGCAATTTTTTGGTGATTTTAAAATTCACCAAACTTAATAATGTATTTGTGTATTAATTAATATATCAAAAGAAAAAGTCAAAGCTTAACCGCCTCAACAGTACTCTTTTTTTTAAAAAAGAAACCTCAACAGTATTATTGAGAGCTTATTAATTAATTAAATAAGCATTGACTATGACTCTCTGAGCTCTGAATAATCAAAATAATTTAATTGGGTCATTTTCGTTATTTGATTATGTTGTGACATGTAATATAAGCAACTAATTGATCTCGCAGCTCGCTAGTAGGAGCGAGCATCTCCAAAGGCTCGGCGAGCAGCACGGCTTGCCTACCGAGCAGGTCCCATGGATCTCGCAGGCGAGGCTCTAGTCCAACGATTCAAGCCAGGCCCGAGGAGCCCTCTTGCGAGGACCAAGGAGCGACAATCGGGGACCAGATCTTCCTAAAGGAGGAAAAGATCTCACAGCAGGACGTAGTCAGAAAGACATGCTCTAAAAAGGAAAAGATCTCGCCGCCGTAGAAGACCTCTGCAAAATCGCCACGTGGAACATGCTGAGAGGGCAGCCAACCTGCTTGTCCATACAACGTAGTACCAGAGCATTAAATGATGTACTCTAGCATTAAATGTCCCCCGATTTCTTGGGGTGTCGTTGCCGTCAAACTACTTGCATAAATAGACCCTATTGGGCACAATAACAAGGATCGAAAAACATCCACCCTTAAGACTGGGACTCATCCTCCCAGCAATCCTCTGTGCATTTATTGCTTTCAACATTCATTCCCCCATTATTACACATATTCAAAGCTCATTAGCATTCAATATCTGTTATCTACCAAACTACTCTACAAACTAAACAGACCGATTAATCCCCCTAATCTCGTATTAACTAGACGCTTAATCGGTGTTACAACACATTTTATTCCACTAATGTTTATTAAAATAATTTAAGTCTAAAATATATTTATATACTAATTAATACTCTTTTATTCTTCTTTAAGTTTAATATTTTATTAATTTGAATGTTAACATATGTCCTGTAAAAAAAAAATTTTAACATATATATATATATACATATTAAATTGTAGTCCCACATTTACAATATTCTAACCTTTTATTTTTCTTACATTCTCTCTATTTTTTATTTTTTTTACACTTTTTATAAAAGAATTTATAATAAAATAGTGAAGCAGTTTCATAGTATAAAACTGGTACCATTAGAATCACTCTCTGATACCATTAGAATCATTCACTGATACCATAACCATTTTATACTGTGATATCAGTTTATAAGTGTAATGGTATCACTAAATAGATGTTATGGTATCAGTAAATGATTCTAATGGTATTAATTTCATACTATGAAACTGCTTCACACAAGATTTTGTCTATTTTTAATTGTAATATTTTTTAAAAGCTAAACTTTTTTTTTTTGAAAGGGTTTTTTAAAAGTTAAACTTAAAAAAAGAATGGAAGGAATATTTTTTATTTGAAATGTGAGATGTGTCACATTAAAACAACGAAGAATGCAACTAATTATTTGTAATAACCATACTAACTCATTTGTCTTAATTATTAATTGTAGGGTACATGTTTAAGTGTACTTATAAGTTTATATTGTGAGTTTGACATAATAAAAAATATTTTTTGATTATTATTTTCTAGAAATTAATGTACATGTTGAATTAATACATTTGTGGTTACTATATTACTTTGTATGTATGTATGTCTGTCTTTTTGGGGAATATTTTTTACTTCAAATAATTATTATTTAAACTAACCCAGAAGAATTAATTATCATATTCCAATTTTGTTCCTCTACTTATTTTTTATAATAGCATACCTTGAATGAATGTAAAATAATCATATACCCGTTTGGTAGGCATGTTTAGCAATAAGATAAGGACCCAATTTAGATTGCTAAACATGCCTACCAAACGGGTAGGAGTATTATATATATATATATATATATATATTTATTACTCACTCCTTTTTAGTAAAAGTTTTTCACTGTCTTTTAACACAATATTTAAGAAATTTAGTAGAATAATAATATAATATAAATAATGTAATGTAGAGAGATAAAAATATTTGATGAAAATGTGTGTCTTAAATATATTGTTGAGAATACAAAAAAGAAATAAGAAACTTTTATTGAGGCAGATTAAAAAGAAAAATGAGAATTTTTTTTAATGATCTTGTTAATTTGGTTAAAACATACTTTAATGATAAAAATATCACATATTATATATATATATATTTGTGTAATAAAATTATTATATATATACATATATTTGTGTAATAAAATTATTATTTTAATAGTTTCCGAATTGTAATGGCCTGCTAAAGCATTATTGGTTTAATGAATGACAGATCTAAATAATATCTCCAACGGCAGCGGCATAAAATCGTTGTCGACTTGGGAGACGCAAAACCCAAACGGCCAAACCTACTCACACTCACTCCATTGACGATCAAATCAGCGGATCTCGCTCCACCGCCATGCCCTTCTCCACCCGCCGTGGCGCCGGCGGTTGGGCGCAATCCATCCTTCCCACCGCCACCGGCAAACCTGCATCCAAACAACCGCGGAAGCAGCGCAAGCGCACCACCGCGGCCTTCCGCGATTTCATCATCTCAAACTTTTTCACAATCGGACTCTGCTTCACCTTCATCTTCTTCATTATAATCGTATTTCGTTTCGCAGCTGTACCAAAACCCCTACAATACAGGCAATATTCATCGCGACTCCGCCCGGCCAGACCTCGCAAGCCTGTTGTTCATAAGTCTTTTAACGACACCGTTTTGGCTGCTTCTGTAGATATTACTACTAAAGAGCTGTACGATAAGATCCAGTTTTTGGATGAGGATGGCGGCGCGTGGAAGCAGGGGTGGCGAGTGAGTTACAAAGGGAACGAGTGGGACGAGGAGAAATTGAAGGTGTTTGTGGTGCCTCATTCACATAATGATCCTGGATGGAAGCTCACTGTTGAAGAATATTATGATCGGCAGTCTAGGCATATACTTGATACTATTGTTGAAACACTTTCCAAGGTTAAAATTACTTCTCCGATTAAACTGTAGAATACACTTATTAGATCGATTTGTAGTTTGTGATTATTGTATCAAAAGTTGCACTGAATTCTGATGTTGTTAGCTGTCTAATTTAGTACGCGAGGTTGAAATAAAATTACCGGCGACCATTTTTTTATATGTTAGGGAAGATAATGACGACTAAATTTTTAGTTGCTTGTTAGTCTGGCATTGACTTTGGGAAATCTGAGGTTTGTTTAAATTGTATAGATCTATGCTTGATTTATTTGAACTGTATATAGGATAATCGAAGAAAGTTTATATGGGAAGAAATGTCTTATTTAGAGAGATGGTGGAGGGATGCTTCAGATGTGAAGAAAGAAACCTTCGTCAATTTAGTGCACAATGGACAGTTGGAAATTGTTGGAGGTGGTTGGGTGATGAATGATGAGGTAATAATGTAATATTGGTTTTAAATTTGAATGCTATCCTTCCTTTTTCAATAGACGTTTGTGCATTTTTCATTGCTTATGCAAATGCATACAGCACATATACATTTCATGTATTTTAGGGGCAACGTATCTCTCTCTAAGGTTTTGTAAGCTGCCTCATCTTACTGGTTATTTTTATATCTTTCTGCAGGCCAATTCACATTATTTTGCTATCATTGAACAGGTAATATGCAATTTCTTCCTAATATATTCCTGTGAAAGTTATTTACTTACTTTAATCTTGTATTCTGTTACACTAACCTAATTATGTATATGGGTGGTAATAGGAGTCTGGTACTACTTATGTTTAATTCTTCCTCATCTCAAATATTCTGCTCTACGAAAATGTCTAGCATAAGCAGGCAGATGCTATTTCAACTTGGTCCCTTCTTTTTTCTTTTTTTGAACTTCATGGTGCTGCTGTTTGTGGTTTGCATGCCTTTTTAAAGTTCACTGTCATTAATGAAATGTTCGTTCCATGGAGATGTTAGCATGGTAGTTCAATTTGCAGTAGCTCATAGGATATTGAACTTCCACATGACTGTGACCTGTTATCAGATTCTTCAGGCATGATTTGGTAGTTAGAACGTACCGATTTTGAAGTGGTAGTATCACTTAACTCTGTCTCTATGAGTATGTGCTTGCTTTTCTGTTGACAATGATATATAATTTGGTTGCAATGGGCTTTTTAGTTTAATGCTTTGTGAGGTTCTACTTTTGATTTAGTGGCAACTCATGCCTATACTCATGTTGTATATCTTACATTTTATGTCCCAGATAATGGAAGGTAACATGTGGTTGAATGAAACTGTTGGGGTTATTCCTAGAAATTCTTGGTCAATCGATCCATTTGGCTATTCATCTACCATGGCGTATCTTCTCCGTCGCATGGGGTTTGAGAATATGCTTATACAGAGAACGCACTATGAGTTAAAAAAGGAGTTAGCATGGAACAAGAATCTGGAGTATGTATGGCGGCAGAGCTGGGATACTGAGGAAACAACTGATATATTTGTGCACATGATGCCCTTCTATTCTTATGATATTCCACATACCTGCGGGCCCGAGCCTGCAGTTTGTTGCCAGTTTGACTTTGCTCGAATGCGTGGATTTGTTTATGAACGCTGTCCCTGGGGAGAACATCCTGTGGAGACAGACCTTGATAATGTGAAGGAGAGGGCACTAAAATTGTTGGATCAATATAGGAAGAAATCCACACTTTACCGAACAAACACGCTCCTTGTTCCCCTTGGTGATGATTTTCGCTACATCAGCATTGATGAAGCAGAAGCTCAGTTCAGGAATTATCAATTGCTATTTGATTATATTAATTCTGATCCTAGCTTGAATGCTGAAGCTAAATTTGGTACTTTGGATGACTATTTCCGCACCCTGCGTGATGAGGCTGAAAGAATAAATTACTCAGTCACTGGAGAAACTGGCTCTGATGAGATTGGAGGCTTTCCTTCTTTATCAGGCGATTTCTTTACTTATGCTGATAGAAATCAAGATTATTGGAGTGGCTATTATGTCTCCAGACCTTTCTTCAAGGCTGTTGACCGTGTGCTGGAGCAAACACTTCGTGGTGCAGAAATGATGATGGCTTTGCTGTTAGGATACTGCCAGAAAGCACAATGTGAGAAGTTGCCTACTAGCTTTTCGTACAAGTTGATCTCTGCTAGACGTAATTTAGCTCTGTTCCAGCATCACGATGGTGTGACTGGTACAGCCAAGGATCATGTAGTTGAAGACTATGGGATGCGAATGCATATGGCTTTGCAGGACCTGCAGATATTTATGTCCAAGGCTATCGAAGTTTTGCTTGGAATTCGCCATGAAAAAAACGACCATCATCCAGCAAATTTTGAACCAGCACAAACAAGATCTAGATTTGATGTTCAACCCATGCATAAAGCAATTACTGCTCGTGAAGGTACTCTCCAAACTGTGGTCCTTTATAACCCACTAGAGCAAACAAGAAATGAGGTGGTGATGGTGGTTGTTGAAAGACCAGATGTTACAGTTTTGGACTCAAACTGGACATGTGTCAAGAGCCAGATCTCTCCAGAACTGCACCATGATGATAACAGAATATTTACTGGGAGACATCGTCTCTACTGGAAATCTTCTGTTCCTGCTATGGGATTGCAGACTTTTTATGTTGCTAATGGTTTTGTTGGATGTGCGAAGGCCAAACCAGCAAGTCTCAGAATTTTTGCTCCAACAAAACAGCTCTCGTGCCCCACCCGTTATACTTGCTCAAATATAGAAAGTGGCACAGTTGAAATCGGTAATCAACATCAGACACTCACCTTTGACGTAAGTCATGGGCTTTTGCAGAAACTAAGTCATAAGGATGGCCGTCTGAATGTTGTTGACGAAGAAATAAGTATGTATTCAAGCACTGAGAGTGGGGCCTACCTCTTCAAACCAAATGGTGATGCAGTGCCCATCACCCAAGCCGATGGACAAATGGTGATTTCAGAGGGCCACTTGGTGCGGGAAGTTTTCTCTTATCCCAAAACTTCATGGCAGAAGTCTCCGATCTCCCATAGCACCCGTGTATACGACGGTCCAGATACCATACAAGAATTTATCATTGAGAAAGAGTATCATGTTGAGCTTCTTGGGCATGATATGAATGATAAAGAAATAGTAGTAAGGTATAAGACAGATATTGATAACAAGGGAATCTTTTACTCTGATTTGAATGGCTTCCAGATGAGCCGTAGGGAAACTTATGAAAAGATACCCGTGCAAGGTAATTACTACCCAATGCCCTCTCTTGCATTTATGCAAGGCCCAAATGGGGAACGTTTTTCTGTTCACACAAAACAGTCCTTGGGTGTAGCAAGCTTGAAAAATGGGTGGTTGGAGATCATGCTCGACCGTCGGCTGGTGAGAGATGATGGGCGTGGTTTGGGCCAAGGGGTGATGGATAACCGCCCCATGAATGTGCTTTTCCACATCACAATGGAGTCCAACATTTCATCTTCTGTGAATCCCATTATAAATCCTCGTCCTCTGAGCCCCTCTCTTCTCTCTCATCTCGTTGGTGCTCACTTGAACTATCCACTACATGTATTCATTGCTAAAAGCCCTGAAGCCATATCTGCACAGCCACCCCCTAGATCATTTTCTCCATTGGTGTCTTCCTTGCCATGTGATCTTCATGTAGTGAGCTTAAAGGTTCCTCAACCTCTGAAATACACTCAGCAGTCCAATGGAGAGCCCAAATTTGCTCTCATTTTTCTTAGGCGACACTGGGATTCTTCATATTGTCGGAAAGGCAGGTCAGAGTGTTCAACTTTCAGCGATGAACCGATTAACCTGTTTGACATGTTTAAAGGGATTTCTGTTTCAAATGTGAAAGCCACTTCTATAAACCTTCTGCACGATGATACTGATATGCTGGGCTACAGTGAGCAGTTCGGTTCTCAGGAAGGGCACATCATCATCTCCCCCATGGAAATACAGGCTTACAAATTGCACTTAAAGCCTCAATAATAGATAATAATGCAGTTGACTCTTCTGCTGCTGCAATTATATTGATCACGGGATGACTCCCATTGCTACTACTCTTCGTTTTGCAGCTATACTGTAAAGTTGCCATTAAGTAGAAGATCTCCCAGCACCGTGGTTTCTGTAATTTTTGTAGAAAATAGTTGTTGTTCCATGTAGGATGTCAATTTGCATGAAGAGCCTTACAGTGCATAATGCTGCTGAGTTAACCCAGTGAGTGACCCGGCATTCAACTGATTGAGGTATATTTTTCTCTCACTGAAAGTTTATGCGGTTTATTAGATAATTAGCTGAGATATAGCCTTCTTCAGATATGATGACTTCTTGTAAATGTCAAATGATGTAATCACTTTGTGTTAATTCTCTTGACTATACAATGTAATTCAATGGTTGCAGTGCAGTGCAGTGCAGTGAGTTAATATTTATGTGCATCGTATTTTGGCTCAAGCTGAAAGAAAATATATTGTTTTGGGAACAAAAAGTACATATAAATTGATGTCCACTGATGAATATGTGATCATTTTCACTTCAAACATAAGTTGTCTAAATTTTATATGTAAGGATAGCATGGCTGGTGTTACAACTTGACAAATTTTAAAACTGAAAATCCGATAAAAGTTAAAGGCTGTCGAATCTCAGTGACTTCATAGAATGATCTCTTCTTGGACACTTAAATTGAGCACCTTATTTGGTAGAACTATGCTGTTAATCACGACAACCTCATCTTCAACAGTCACCGATTCCCCTGCAATTTAGATTAGAATTCAATTGGTCTCAGCACAAAGATATTCGACGTATATGCAGGGTTTCAATAATCGATGCGACATACCCAAGATAGTAATCCCAAGCTTCGTGTTGTAATCTCCATCAGCCTGAGAAAGAGATGCAACTATTTAGCCACATAATTTTGCTGTACATAAAAAAAAAAGTGATTTTTATGGTGTTTCCATACACTCTTGAGTAATTAAATTAGTTACTTATAAGGTTATTCTTCGAGGTAATCATAGATCAACTCAAAGTTGTATTAAACTACTTAATTTTTAAAAAATAAAGACATATTTTATTTATAATTCTAACCCCGTGATTTTTTGTGGTAACTCAGTTTCAAGGCACTATTTCTATAAACTAGCTAAAAGTGATTATTCAACAAATTCTACAAACTTTTGGATTTTGGTTAAAAACACATTAGTTTTAAACACTATCTTCTTTTGATTTTCCTACAAAAATCAATTTAAACTTCTTTAAAAGCACCTTAAATAATTGCACACTGATGAATTTGTAAAAAGAATTGCTAGAATTTGAAAGAAGAGTTCTTAGAATTTGATGAATATCAGGTTTTCAAATAATGTTCAGTTGGAACTTGGAAAGATCCTACAACTCTACCTGGACTCGGGACCATCTTCCAAGAGACGACTTCCACCCAACAATAGAATGCATAACAACAGCATTTTCCTGTGGAAGAGAAATATGTGAAACTGCATTTAACAGAATGATCATAAACTCTTTTCTTGGTAAACATACCTTGATCTCTACATCATCTAATATGATGCAGTTCATAAGTCTTACACCAGCAGCTATACGAACATTTGCTGATACCGAGACATCGGGTCCAATCTGTTTACATACAAATCAAAAAGTTAATACTTTAGAGACTTTAAAAGGTATATTTTGTCATAAAATTGTGGCATGGTAGCCGGATTTACGTTGTTCTTGTGATCAACACTTGGAGAAATAAACCAAATACAGAGATGAGAGATGTTAACTATAAAAACACTGTCCTTGTTCTGAAGAATATCCACATACGAAAGAGGATGATTGCATTAAAAAAGATGTTAGCATTCTCCCGCTGATCTAATATCAGCCCCAAATATTTACTATAAAGTTAATAGATTCCGAATGTTGCCTCAAATCATCCTGGCACCAATATAAGATCTCAAACACAAATTAGTGGAATTACCTTTGCAGTTGGATGTACTTTTGCTGATGGATGAATATAGACATCTCCAACAACCGTAGCATTCCTATTTCCATCTCCATTGGCCAGCAGATGCGGAGAGGTAAGTCGAAATTGAGTAAGATATAGAGCAGAGCACTTGATAGACATTCTGACAAATTAGATCTGAGCCAGTTAAGATGGTCCAAGGGTCCAGATGTTATAAAGAATGGAACACTCATTGAAGAAGAATTAATCTACCCAGGAGTCTTGATCTGTTCCCAAAAGTCAGTGGTCTCATATGTATACAATTGCTTCTTACCAGCAAGAGGTGACAATATATCTTGGTCCAACCTAACAAAATCTGTAGGAAGAGACCTAAATGAAAGATAAATCAACCCAAATTATTAAAATAAAGTTGAGATTAAAGCTTAAATACTTATACAGACAAAACATAACAACAGAACTTGTATCATTGTGAGATTTAGCACTGCACAGTATATGCTGCTCTCTCTTCCAGTAATAATAAGTGATAAGTTCCTCTAAAAGATGATTTGTATATCACTAATGTACAGATGACTTGAATGAACAATTTGACAGCCAATAATACCTTGAGGTGAATTGCTGAGACTCATAGCTCGATTCATTGCGTGTATAAGCTGCAATTAGTAGATATATGATATTAACAGCAACATGGATATCACACACATGAATGGATAGAATAGATCTGGTGGATGCATAATGTAGATCTTCATAAAATTCTAAATGGGGCTGGAATAGGATCATAAACGAGTGCTCAAGCAACAAAGTCATGTAGTGCTATGCAAATTGGTAAAAACCTGGGTGGTTATTAGTTAGGATTCTTAATAATTGGAAACTATCTGCACCAGTAAAAGATACGCAACCCAAGAATAGCCACAATTTTTTTTTCAATTACAAGTCTCTGATGAAAGGAACAGACGTGTAAATTCCCACAGGCTCTCTCTCCTTCAGGACTACTATGCTATTATATCAGTCAGCATAAGAAAACATAGATAAGTCCCCACAAGGACCAAACACACATTAGAAATCAGACACAATGATGGCAATTTCACAATCCACTAGAAATAGAAACTCTTGTCAGTTAATGGAGTTATAACAAAGATATGGTATGACAATGCAGTATCATTCACCTTTATCTTCCCTGAGTAAGTACACCTCCTGGATGACACTAAAGATTTTCGGGGTGAACACGTATACACCACAGTTAATTAGATCACTCACCTGTAATTGTGACAAAAAAAAAAAAAAAAATATCATAAGACCAAGAAACGGAGCACTAGTTGACTTCTAAACTGAGCCATATGTGCTGCTGTTATACATACAAAAGTCTCAGGTTTCTCGGTGTAATGTAGTAGTTCTTTGCTAGTTGGATCAGCAACTAACTCACCAAACTGGTTAGCTGATTCAGCAGAAACCTGACGAAGTAATGTTGGGAAAACAAAAGAAAAGACCAGAGTTAAAATGACACCAGTTTCATGTAAACAACGTGCGGGTGAGAAGCCAGATTAAAAGAAGATAAAAATTCTTAGTAAAATGAGACTTACTTTAATAACTAGCAATGTGCCAACTCCACCATACATTTTATGCGCCTCTAATAAACAACACTAAAATACATTAATATAAAAAACTAGTAATGATATGAACAGCAGAAAGATGAAGAGGATTATTCTGAAACTTCTCAGCATACAAGAACTAAAAAAATTCCTCAATCCCATCTAGAAGAAGTCAATATTTACCTAGCATGTTAGGCAGTGGAAAGTTGCAGCAGATATCAAAGTTCAACAGAAAAATTTGTGACTGCATGAACCAAAAGCGAACAATTTCATTTAGGACAGAGAAAATGGGAAAAATGGTGCATCATGTGTAGGGGAAGATTAAGTCATTAAGACAATAGAAAGAAGTTTATTTGCTTGGAAAAACAAAGAAAACGAGTGATGCATCATTTTGACGAGGCAGTTCAATAAGTATTGTTTGTAACCAGTGATGCATACAGGGGATTCCTCCATGATTTGATCTCTGAAGTAATAAAGGCTCCCTGCTGAGCCATGTGGTTTATCTTCTTTTAAATATCTGAAAACGAAAATTCTTATTTATATAACTCAGATCAGTAGCATATGAAAAAGTACACCAAACAAAGCCAACCTGACAGGAACTCTGAGTTCATTAGATATTGAAGAGACGTATAAAGCAAATTCACGCTCCTCATATAACCCGATTAGAAAAACTTGCACCAGGTTGGGTATCTGCACAACATCAACTATCAATAAGCAATATTCGAATCTTCCGACACAATGCACTGTTATATCAATGCCAATATGACAAATCACAGTAAAATTTATGCCAACCGCCTTTAATATCAACCAAAATTTTCAGATCCTCACTAATCAGATGAAATACTGTTGAATTAACAAAACAATAATGAAGCATATACCCGTTTGCAAGCGGAGATGGGGTGATGAACCATTGGCTGACCAGCAAGCGGAAACAAAGGCTCTGGAGTGTTGAAGGAAAGCGGCCTAAACCGAGTTCCTGAGCAAAATGGAGAAATAATTTGTGAATTGAAGAAAAAACCGCGTGATTTCGTAGAAATTAAAAAGAGAGAGAGAGAGAGAGAGAGAGAGAGAGAGTTCGCACCTTTACTCGGGCCTCCGACTAAGATCACGGTGACCACCTTCTCTTCGGGGGTATCCATTTTTTCCAGTTTAACAGGTAAAAAAACGTCAAATCTTCTCTTAAACCCTAAAATCCTTTTATGGTGATAGATATTAACTTAAAAGCAATGAGATGCAATTACGACCCTAAACGGTCTTTTGAAATTTTGAATGTTTTCTCAGGTTGTGGTTGTTCGATTTGCTCTGCACTATGTACACAACTGAAAGCCTGACACACACTTCATTTTGGACGCTTTGGACATGTTATTGGATTTGACTTTTGAAATTTAAATTAGGTTGTACTCTGAATTTTTAAATTTGTTTTTTCAAAAACTTAATACTATAGTCCTATAAATAACTATACAATCTATCGATTTTGATAAAAATTACACTCAACAAATAATATAATATTACAATCACTCACTCTTACATTAAAATAAAATTCTACCTATTTTAAAATCTCCTAAATTTTAAAAAAAAATATTTAAAATTCAAAATAAACATCACCTTTATGTTTATAAACATTCATTTAGCAATAAATCCTATTTAGAAATTTAAGTATCACAAAAATATGTAAAAGATAACCAGTTTCATTAAAAAAAAAAAATCATCAAATTTTACATTAGAGTGTCCACGGAATTGGATCCCCCTCCTCTACCTGGACCCTCCTATTATAGGAAGAGATCTGTGTCCGAATGTCCCCTTGTAATTTGAACAATTATGTCTAAATTATAAGAATATCTGACCGAAAAGTAAGCATATTTTTTAATTTATAAATATGGGTAAAGCATATAATGAACCAACTTTACCATAAAATTTGTTTGTATTTTGTGTGTATTTTTTTTAACAAAATTCATTGTTTCTCCACTGCCTATTGTTGAAAGATCATAGTTTTAAATCATCATTTGTCCGATAATAAAATAATATTCATTGTTTTATTAAAAATATTAGTTTAATAGTAATACAAAAAAATAATAAAAATAATTACAAATTATTTTAAGTTGTATGATAAATTGATTTTTTGAAAAAAAAATATACTCTCCATTATTTGATTTACAAAGAACATACACTTAAATATGTCTCCTCTGCGAGCTATTCACCCGAACCGTTATTTGAAAACAGAAAATGGTGCAAGAATGTCAACCCACACAAGAAATTTTGACTAGAGTCCATTTTAACTCTGAAGTAATAAGAAACCCCAAATCATTAACCATTTCAATGATGTCAAAAATTTATGTGGAAACCATCTACAAATTACCACAAATTAACATATATCTCTTCCAAAATGTTAAAATATCATTCACAAGTCTCACCGTGAGACAGTTTCACACAAAACTTAGTCTTCAAGGATTTATTCAGCACCAGCATATATATAACCTCCAATACCTAAAATATTATCTTCCATTTAATTGACACAGAAGTTAACAAAGAAAAGAAACAACTATTATAGAAAATTTAATAATGAATGGAAGTCAGAAAGTGTTGTATATTAAATAACTACACAGGAAATTCATTTACTCTGAATTAGCATTTTGGGTCATGTATCAGATGGTAATAAATTTAAAATTCTTCGGTTTGTTACATTTCACTATTTCAGTACAGGAGAACAACTACTGAATAAGCCCTCTTGTGATGTGTGAAGCACAGTTGGACTTGAACTACTGTAATTTCATCCATGCTCGAATTTCAGGTAACATGATGGCAAAATATGATCTATATAACTGACTCTACATAATGAGATTGACAATTAGTAGTTGTAATATTAATACTAACAATGCATGTACAGTGAAGCTGCCCTCAAAGAGAATGTTGATCTACAACATCTTCATACCATCCCATGATCTGAAGAAAAATCTTACTTTGTTGCATCTCAGATCGAAACCTGAAAGCACAGAAACAAGAATCTTAATCGAGGGAATATGATGAAGGCAGAAAGGTATGATTAAGCACATGTTCCCATCAATGGAACACATTAGAGACCTCTTCTCAAAATAAATCACATTAGCAACTAGCTCGGTCAGACTTTGGACATTGTAATCTCAAACCTTGTTTGTCACGAGACTCAAAATGATGGATTTTGAAATCTAATTAAATCCAACCCAACAACACCCACATCATATATATATATATATATATATATATATATAAATATATATATAAACAATCACTTAAATTAATATAAAAACAATCACTTTTCGTATTTGATTCGACATCAAACAACAATCTCACCCTATCAAAATCTCAAAATAAACATACTATTACTTCTCATTAAGATTTTTAAATCCATAAAAGGATTTTAAAGTTTGGATTTCCCCCACCCACAATAATCCCGAAATAAGCCTACCCTTGATGACATTAATTCAAATGCTACTTCAATAAAGCAGGAAATAGAAAACAAAGAGAACTAAATTCATGAACAATTCAACTTACCAGAACAGTCTATTCTCGATCACCATGTTCTGCCTGCTGCAGACATGAAAAAGAAAGTTTGCCCTTCAAACACATTATACAGGCTGTTAGAAAGAAAGAATCAGGTCTTCAATTAGAGTTAATGCATTCGATCTGCACTGCCAAATCCTTAATCCCAGCATTGTGTAAAATTTGTGATACTTGTTTCTTTATGGAAGTCTTATCAGTATCCGCTGAGACATGGAGGTGGACGGTCCCCACAATATCCGTGTTAGTGAGACTCCAAACATGCAGATTCTGGGTGCCAAAAACTCCTTTGATCTTCAATACGTCATTCAGAGCTTCCTTGAGATCTTGTTCACAAGATCTTGGAACTCTTTGCAGCAAGATTTCTGCAGAGTTTCTGAGCAATGGAATCACGGATGAGACAATTAGTAAGGAAATAAAGATCGAGCAGGCAGGATCCGCGACGAGCCAACCTTTGTACTTGATTAACAAAGTTGAAATAACAACTCCAACACTTCCCAATGTGTCTGCTAAGACGTGCAAGAAGATCCCTTGCATGTTGTGGTCAATATGGTGATGGTGATTCTTCTTTTCCTTTTCTCCCAATAGGGGTTCGGTATGGCTATGGTTATGATCACATTGGCCATCATGAATATGGTGGCGATGTTGGTCATGTGCATCGACATGGTGATGTGGTTTAACCTGATGGTGATCATGCTGGTCAAGCTGTTTGCTATGATCATGATCATGATCATGGTGGTGGCTGTGGCCATGATCATGGTGGTGATGGGTGTGGTCATGATCATCATGATGGTGATGGCTGTGATCATGAGCATGGTGGTGGCTGAGAGCTTGATCATGGTGGTGGCTGTGGTCATGATCATGGTGGTGGTGGTCCTCATGGATAATACTAACGAGTTTCTTATGCACGTCACCATGTTCATGATGATCATGGTGATGAGAATGGGAACAGGCGACAGATCCACCATGTGCATGATGATGTTCCTCATGAAAGAAGACCAGCCCCACCATGTTCACAACCAACCCTCCAATAGAAACTGTTAACAAGCTGCTAGTAGAAATCTCTTGAGGGTCTAAAATACGTTCAAATGACTCAAGTGTAATCAATGCTCCAACAAGAACCAGAAAAACAGCATTAACATATCCAGAGAGAACCTCAAATCTCCCACGACCATAATTAAACTGGCTATTTGCAGGCAAGCGTGATATGTAGGAAGCATATAAGCCAATTGCCAGAGCAGCACAATCGAATAACATGTGACAAGCATCAGATATCAACCCAAGACTGTTACTCATGAAACCAGCAGCAAATTCAACAACCATATAAGCAGTGTTGATTAACAAAAACAGAGCAATCTTTCGAGACTTCCTTTCACTCAGAATGTGCCTAATAGGTTTCATCACCGCAGTACTAAATGATTCAGATGATTCAAACCCCAATTCAGGATAATTATAATAAGTAGGACTTAATTCCCTCCCGGAGATATGCAGCAACAGCCCACAAATCAGCAATCCCCACAATGAAAGCTCTGGATAATAAAACAACTCTAAAACAAGAGTACACACAAAAGTCACAAAATACTCCCTCTGAATATCTTTTGATACGGCTATCTTCTCATCTGTGTAATTCGCACTCAAGAGTACACCAAAAACTACGGTGTTAGCCAACGGCCAACCAAGACTCGACAGAGATATGCTGTCGCCTTCGGATTCAAAGACAAACATACTAACAACAGCTGGTATAAAAAGCACAACTGTGGTGAAACACAAAGTGATCAATCGAACTCTTTTTTGTCCGAGCTCTCGAATCTCCCCCCAATTGGATAAAACCCGTTCATAACACCCCAAAAACCCAGACAAAAATGGTAGCAACATTGGCCAAATCCTCAAACAACTTCCACTAGGAAAAGCTAAGAAACCTTTGCTCATAATATTCACATGGGACCAAGGAAAGCATTCGATTCGATCCCAGCCAAGAGATAAGAAAAGCAACCCAGAAAAGAGTGCAATAAACCCACGCAATTTAGATGATCCAATTAAATTCCGATCGATAGAGCTCCGATTCTTACCTTCTGTCATAAAACGTGCCGCCATATTTCCAGACACTTCAGCTAGAATCATTGCAGCTGTGCCGCAATATCTTAACGCCTGAAATCTCAGTAAGAAAACAACCGCAAGGAGGAGTGATTTAGCGACCAGGAGTTTGTGCTGGGATTGGGTGATCGAAGTAAGAGATAAAATGGGCCGCGGGGGTTTCCGTTTAAAAGATTCTTTACCTAAAATCGAAGCGAAGAGAGAGAAAGAGAGGGTGAGGATAAAGGATAGAAGAGAGACGAGAAAGGAGAAAGGGAAGATTGAGAAAGAGGGAGGAGAAGAGCGCATAAATGGTAGAAGAGAGTATAAGGAACGGAGTGAGAAGAGGAGGACTAGGAGGAAAGAGAAGGAGGATGTGGCGGCGGTAGCATTGGATGGTTTAGACAGAGAGAATCGGTGTTTGGATGGGGTGGCCGCCGGGGTAGAAGGGGCGTAGGGGAAGACCGGGTAGGAGGGGCGTGGGGTGGCGGCGGTGGGAATGGTGGCGCGTGTGGGAAGGGTGATGCGATTTGGGCGGTGGTTCTGGTGGTGGCTGTGATCTGCCATAATCGGAAAAAAACAGCGTTCGAGTAAAGAAGGCCGATTGAGAAGTGTGGACTCTCGATTGGCAATGGATTTAAGCCGCCGTTTGAGAATAGTCCAATTGAAAAGGCCCGGCTAGGACGCCCAACCGACACCGTAGATAGGCATAGAGATGTTAAAACTTAAAAGGGCGCGGTGGGCCCGCCGGTTTAGCCTAGGGTTAAAAGTTTAATTACTCATTTAAAATGGGTCTTTTTTACCCGGATCAATTAGACCGCGGGCTAATCGGGTTAGTCCGTCGTTTTGGTTTACCCGTCAACCCGATTATTATTATTTTTTTAATTTACTAATTTCATGTCTATTAGTTATTTAATAAAGGAAAAATTGGAGTGAAAAATTTTTGGAAATAAAAGCTAATAAAGAACAAAATGTTACTAAAGGGTTTGAGATGTTTCAAGAAAAAAAAAGGAACAAAATGTTAGCAAATAAGTTGAGTTTGTTCTTGGCGATTTTTTTTCTGGAAATGTAAAACGTATTTGACAATTTATTTTGTTGTAATTCCTTATTGTTTAACTATTTTGATGTATTTCTAATGAATTTATAAATAATATTTATGTTTTAAGTTTGTATTGTGTTATATTATAATTATAATTTAAGATTTAATATTAAAAAATAATATTTTTTTCTTCGGAGCCCGTTAGTGACCCGTTTAGTCCATAGCTCGCTAGGGTTAGGTTCCAACAATTGTCGGTCAGCTAAGTGTGAACCGGTAAGGACCGGAACCGTTTAATCAAGGGGGCTTAGCCCACTTAGCCACCGGGCTCCTCACTTAAGTGGGAGACCTGGGTTCGATTCTCTTCGGGAACGAATTGGAGTGGGAGGTATAAGGAGACTTGGAGAATTTGGAATTGTAAGGAGACTTGGCGAACTAACTTCTAATCACTAACAACTAAAATTTACCGATAAAAAAAAGGACCGGAACCGTTTAGGCCCGTAGCCCTATAGCTCGTATTTATCAATGAACTGCACTAGTGCACTTGTGTAGCTCGTGTTTATTGAGTCTAGAAAGCACTTGCTTTTAGCGTTGAAGAAAGTAAAGAATTGTATTTTTTTTTTTTTTTTAAGGAGGGGAAGGAATTAAAAATTTATGAGCTTTAGCAAAAAGATGAAATATATATCGCTATCAAGTATCAACGGAAACATTAATTATATTCATTAAAATGTTGATAGATAATTCAATATTTAAAATCTATGAAAATGTAACATGAAATTTGGGTGAGGGAAACTAATGCACAGTGATTATTTTTGTATACAATATTATTTTTGTGATAGGAAACAGCTCAAGTTAAAGCTCATTTCTTTCAAAACTCAAATATCTTTTTTTTTTTTTTTTACTAGAAATTAACTCAAATATCTTTCATGGTAATAAATAAATCCATCTTCTGATTGAATGTTTTTTTCGAAAGCATCTTCTGATTGAATGTTTGAGCCCTTTGAAAATGGAGGAAAAAGATAGACCTTCGATGGTACGTATTAGCTGGAATGCAGAAAAAATTGCGAAAGAGATTAAAATAGAAGTTATGGAGTTGGTGCTCGATGCATGATACTTCGTTTTGTAACTTTGCGTTTAAAAATTTTGGCCTTTGAATTCTAAAATTGTTTTGAATTATTAGAAATTCTATACAAACTACACTCTTGTATTTTTCGATTTTCCCGTGAGACTTATGAATTAATAAAAAAAGAATAAATCATTTATAAGGGAAAGAAGTAAATGGCTATATTGAACCCATATCTGTAAAGAAATAATCAAAAACCTGTAGTGGATATATATATATATATATATATATATATATATATATATATATATATATATATATATATATATATATTTTATTATTTCCTTCTGTTTAAAATAAATGTTGTTTTATTTTATTTGTAAATTAAATGATATTTTGTATTTTTCAATGCAAATTAGATGCATTTCTTTCAAATTTACTCCTAAAATCATTAAAATATTTAGATAAGTGTGTTTTTTTTATTAGAAAGTGAAATGTTTATTAAGGATATAATAGAAAGTTAATTATTTTTTTAATATGTGTATCTTAAATTCAAAGTCCTAACAATATAAACTCGTTAGCAACAATCTATCATAGTTTAATTTTATACAAATCATAATTATTGTAACAAAATTATACATAAATAGAAAATTAAGTTGTAACAATTTTTATTTTGTTGCAAGGCTAGTTTAGCAGTTGATGCATCTCTAAACGTATGCACTCCACTGTAGCAAACGCTAGCTAATAAGTATTTTTTAAGTATTTTTTATTTTTTGGATGATGTAAAAATTAATGGTGAGAGCGGTAGGTTGAAGAAAATAGGTTAAGAGAGAGATAAAAGAGGCAGAATTCAGAAAAGAGGAGAGAGAAGAATATTAGATTTTAAGGGTAAGTGTTGCGTGAGATCATCATAGTGAACATAATATGATTTGAGAATGAGACTTTAATATTTTGGAATGAATAAATATTAATTTGTACTAATTTGTGAAATGTCTTGAGTTGCGACAGAGTATAATTTAAGCATGGGACTTTAATATTTTAAAAAAAAATGAATATTAATTTATGAGGCACTCTTGTGTGAGACCGTCTCATGCATGAGACGGATATGAGACGAAGTCACTTTTTAATAAATTACTATCATTTTTTTATAATTTGTTATCACTTTTTCATAAATTGTTATCACTTTTCATAAATTGTTGTCACTTTTTAATTTGTTATCACTTTTATACTAATTTGTATCACTTTTTAAAAAAGTAATAACAATTTATTAAAAAGTAATTCGGTCTCATGCATGAGACGGTCTCATGCGAGTTTTTACCTTAATTTATAGATCGCCCCCACTTTCTGATATTTTTTCCACTCCTACGGTACACCCCCAATAAGCAATAACAGAAGGAGGGACCACAAATTAAATTAAAGTGCGAGTACAAATTCGTAAAGGAGTTAATTAAAATAATAGAAGGAAGTTGACTTAACTGAAATAAAAACATGACCAGATATTACTAAATCAAATGTGCAATTACTAATTTGTGTTGCGAAGAGGACAGATCTGAAAAGGTTGGAAGATTTTTTGAAGGTATGCAATTCGCCTGCCCCAATATGTTTTTTTTTTTTTAATTGGGTAAAGAGTGACTCGAACCCATTACCTTTAGGTAGGGGTGGCAAATCGTGTAATCGTGTCGTTTATCGTGTCGACACGACACGATAAGGTGAAACACGAACACGATCCAATAAGGATACGTGTAGGCACGACACGAACACGAAAATTTTCGTATCAACACGACACGGCAAGATAAAGACACGATAATATTAAAACTAAAAATATAATCTAAAATTTTAGACACGACACGATAATATTTAAAATTTTAGATTTTAAAATGCTTAATTAAAAATTTTAAAATTTATATCATATTGTATTGTTGTTATCGTATGCGTGTCATTAACATGTTACTATCATATACATATTAGTGATTCAATAACAGATTAACAGGTTGCTAATGAGTTAATGTGTAATTTGTTAATTTTATCGTACTTAACGGGTTGACACGAACACGAACACGACAAGCCCAAACACTAACCCGCAATTTTAATATCATTTCCGTATCGTGTTATCGTATCGTGTCTGAAATTGTCACCTCTACCTTTAGATCATAGGTAGTGAAACTCTAATCACTTTATCTATATCAATTCGTCGACCCCAATATGCTTTTTAAGTAAAGAAACATGGAATTAAAACATTGTGAATATATTTTTGAATCTGAGATAGATAGATCCAACCTGCAGGCGACCACACCAATTTGAGGATAGTTTCACATTCTTTGAGTTTTGGCGGAAGTTTGAGATAATAAACTATATCCCCACTACTCAAAAACGAGGGCGAAGGAATTTAAAAATTTATGAGCTTAAGCAAGATGAAATATACTTACTCCGTTACAATTTTGTTTTACACACCTTAAATTAAATCCTTATAAACATCTTTTATTTACACTTTATACACATTATGCCAATCAATTCTACACTATAATTAAATATCCACTCAATTATTCACTCCAACAAAATTGAAAGAACCATTTTACCATTTACTTTCACTTTTTAATACTAATAAACAATATTTTTATTAATTTGTATCATTTAGTTTTGACCAATTTAAGTTGTAATAAAAGGAGTATATCGCTATCAAGTATCAACGAAAACATTAACTATGTTTATTAAAATGTTTATACATACTTCAATATTAAAATTATCAATATCGATAGGTTAAATTTTTTAAATTTCTGAAAAGTAACATGAAATTTGTGTGAGAAAAACTAATGTACGGTGATCCTCCTTGTATATATTTCTTTTGTGATAAGGATTTTCATACTTTTACAATAGAGTCTACTATGAAAAAGAGTTCATGATGAAACTTGATCATTTACTAAAGGGTATCAGTTGTAATAATTGAACGGTATTACCTATATTGTTGAAAGTTTTCAGTCGTAATAATTGAAGAGTATATACAATGTTGCTAAAGAGTATCAGTCGTGATAATTGAAGAATATTACTTATATTATTAAAAAATATCGGTCATGATAACAGAAGAGTATTACATATATTACTAAAAGGTATTAGTCAGGATAACTGAAAAACAAATTGATTTATTTTTTCAATATGAATCAAGTTTCACCGTGAAACTTTGTTCACAGTAGACATATTCATACTACATAATTCAGTAATTTTTAAATACGTACTGTTGGATTTTCTACGAGCCAATAGGTTCAGGCCACCTGCTTGTCGGATTCTCAACGGCGGCTGACGGGGATATCAAATTGAAATAAAAGAAAGATTAGAAATAAATTAGCTTAGTAAACCTATGGGCCAAAACCATTGGGCTCAAGCCCAACACGTACAAATTTTTTTTTTTAAAAAAAAAACACGTACAAAACTATCAATTTTAAGATTATTTTAAAAAATAGATCAAGCTGAAGACCATTAATATCTTCCAAAAATCAAATATCTTTCATGGTAAGAAAGGAACTGAATGTGCGATTGATTTTTTTAATTCGTGCTGTTTGGATTTTTGAAAATGGAGAAAGGAATTAGTTAGAATGCGAAAAAAATCATGTAGGAATTTAAAATTATGGAGTTGGTGGTCGGTGCATGATACTTCTCTTTTTTGTAATTTTTTATTTAGAAATTGACTCTTGAATCCTAAATTTGTTTTGGATTGTTAAGTATTCAATATAAACTACACTCCTATATTTTTTCGGCTCTCTGGGTATATCTTGTACCCGCAACACTTATAAAATACTCTTTTCATTCCCCAATTAATTTTATATTCTTCTTTTTGTGATGTTCCACAGTTAACTTCACACCTCTAAAATATAATACCCTCTATAAACTATACCCTCACAATATTATTTAAATTAAAAAAAATATCACGTTTACTTTATTCTCTCCTCTACACTTTATCTCATACCACCACCCAAAATACTCTTACACTTTATTTTCTCTCCTACACTAATTTAATTATTTTAATAAACGTGTCTCTTTACACGTGAAAATAACTCGGGGACGGAGGGAGTAATACATTTATTTTTTTGATAAAAAAATATTTATGAAGGGGAAAAAGTGAATGGTTATATTCAATCTAACATCACATTTTCCTTTCATTTTTATTCCTTAACTCTAAAGATGTGAATCAAACATTCCCTAAGCATTTTTCTATTATTATATATTTATAGTAAGTGATATTTTTCATTTATAACATTTAATATTTTTTATGGCGAATTCGAATGCATTCATAAAGTGATCGCATATAAGATCAAGCTCTTTTCTTTTGTATTCAAATAAATAAAAATTGAGTTGCATATTGCCAATGCACGTGACACCAATATTTTTAAAACTGGATCGATTAGCGAAGCGGATAATGAAGACTCATTGATTCAACCGGTTGAACCGTTGTAAAAAAATCGGATAACTCGAATATTTATTTATAATATATATCAATGGATTACAAATATTATAGATATTCATAAAGACATAACATAAAATTCAATATTATGACAAAATATTGCATAAGATTAACGTAGTACGCAAAAATTAAAACTTCAAACTACATGTCCATAAAAATAAAATGTAAAATTTAAACATTTACAATTAAAAATAACTCATAACAATTACAAAAAATGCTAAAAATTAAATTAAAAAAAAAAAAAAAACTGGTTCAACCGGTTCATCGGGTCACCGGTTGAACCCGATTTTTTGGTGGTTCTTACTGGATTTTTTAAAAATCGGTATATGCAGAAAGAATTGGACCGACACCGTGACCGGTTCCGATTTTCAAAACACTGCATGACACTACACACTACACAAGTTACACTCACGCACTCGAATAAAAATGTACATAGAAATTGTTGTGTGGAAAAATTTCATGCATAAGATGATATTCTTTTTAAATGTTTGGATTATATTATTTTTAAAATATAATTGAATTACAATCTCATAAATGCATCAATTATGTATACTATGATACTATCTTATATAAATTTCTATCGAAAAAATAAACGTACAATATACCACTAGAGCCAAATGTGTCATCATGTGCGAGTTGTGTGGATTAATATTTCGACACATGTCGTAGAAGTTGTATGTGAATTTGCTTTATTTTTTCAAACTACAGTTGCAAGATAAAGTTTTTCCACTACATGAAAAAATAGCATTTATTTTTAACTTAATTGCGACAATGTCAACATTATTACTAAATCATACCTCATAAATTATACTCTAATGTTCCATACTAAATATATTATTTGTCAAAAATATTTATCTTGTTTTAAATACATCATATTCTTAAATAACAATAAAATAATTTTAATATTTTTATCTATCATACTCTAACACTTTAATATTATATCACATTCCATTTTTTTTCAATACTAAATTAATATTATTAAATAATTTTTTATTAAAATTAAAAAGACTATTTCACCTCATTAAAAAAATAACTTATATTATTAAACAACTTATAAAAAAAATTGTGTCTTAACACATTAAGTATGAGAAGAACTAGTATAACAATTATGTCAACATTAGTACTTACTCTAGCTGTTTCGAATTGTTCAAATTGTTATATAACAATTCTTTTACAACAGTGGATGATTTTCTAAAGTTGACAAAATTAACTTGGCTCAGAAATTCTATACGCGGGTCGTGCCTATAGAATAAACAAATCCCACTATTATGGACGCCATAAAAAAAAAAAAAGAAGATTTAAATCATTTATGCATGTATTTCTTGTAGCTCATAGAAATTGGATGGTCAATTATAATTAATTTTTTTATTATAACTTATATTTAATATTTATAATGTACATCACAAGAGAGAATTATTAATATCTTTTAAATTACACATGAATTACATAGTGCAATAATTTTCATCTTTAAAAAAAATCTCCTGTCAATTTTGAAAGTTCTTAATGTAATTAAAGTTCCACTAACCGTTGATAATCTTTTTTTTCTAAGGTAACATTTCTTTACACACCATATGTATGATGTAATTATACATAATTAATATTTTTATAGTAAAAATAATTAATATTTAATAGTAAAATAAAATAATATTAATTAATACTTTTTATTAAAAAAACTTATACAATTAAAAATATATTTGAAATACATGGTGCAAAACTGTAATTTTGTACTTTCTTCTCTTTAATGATGCAATTATAAGGAAATAGTCACGAAACTGTAGCGGATATATGTTTAAATTTATGATGCAATAAACTCACCAAAAAACTTGCATATGTACAGTTGCTACTAAAACATGTCTACACGCCATTTTAATCTTAAATCCTAAGTCCTAACAATATAAATTCGTTAGCAAATATTTATCCAAGTTTAATTTTATACAAATCATAATTATTGTAACAAAATTATACATAAATAAAAATTAAGTTGTAACAATTTTTATTTTGTTATATGGTTAGTTTAGCAGTTGATTCTCTCAAACTTATGCACTCAATCTTTGAACAATATTTTATATGCATTCGGTGCATCGTGTAAATTAAGTATACTTTTAAATAATATTAATTATTTTCAGAACAGTTTTAATTATTTGCATTGAACAGTTATAGCAGTTAAACCATTAACTATTCAATAAAAACAGCTTATATTGTTAAAAAATACAGTCCAGTATTGCACCATGATGCTAATTTAATAATTGTCTCAAATGGAAATTTAAACCTTTTTATTTCATGTTAGAATGTTATGTACCGATGTACGTGTGTATTATCGTACGTCGACCTTTATGATTGGTCCTATAACTCAAATGATACACCTTATAACACTTAAAACAAATATAATCAAAGTTTGTTCTGATATTTTTTTTGAGTGTTCCATACACTATAAAATATAATCAAGTATATATTTATAGTTAGTAGAAGTGATCATGACAATTGCATTTTGATGATTAATTAGTTATTAATTCCAGATTGAACAAGAAAGAACGGTATAACATTTTAATCAGCATATACTTATATATCATACCCATATATTTTAAATCAAATGTCAATTGTTTAAATATATCTGGTTATCATTTCCGTCGAGTAGGTTTCTTGCGAACTTGGATTTACGTAAATCTTTTTTTTTTTTTTTAATAAAAACTTATTTTTAAGTATCATTGTTTAACATATGAAGTATCATTATTTAAAAAAATATTTGATTTGATTTTGTGTATTGTTCTTCTCAAATTATTAATATTTAAAAGTATCTACATTTATAGAAAAGTTTTTGTGCATTCCATCATAGTGATTACATTAATATTTGCATTTGATGGGTTGACTCGTATCCATTTTCCGAATGGGTCAGTAATCAGATATGAAATTTGAGGAATATGGAGTACTAAATATTGCAACAAAGATATTAATACCATTTACGTATTAAATGGAAAAAAGTAATTCAACAATCAAGAAATGAGCAATAATTCATGCATTATAATTTGTTTTCCCAACATTAGAATTTTCAGTGCAATAATGGAGTCGTCAAAAAGGGAGTGATTTCCATGTCATGAAAGCACAAAAAAAGATGATCACAAGAGAAAACACTTATATTTAGATATCTTCACGACAACATGTATGCCATGTAGAAATCCACCTTTGATTGCATCCAAGGATATTCCTATCCCCTCTTTTACATTTATCCATCTTTGGCTAATGACAATTGATGATATGTGGACTCTTTTTAAGGGTTATTGTATGGCCGAGTATATATAGATTGGGGTTGCGTTTAATAAATACATTCAATAATATTTAAAAGATAAAAAACAATATATTAATAGAATTATATAATGAAAAATATGAACTAAAATTTTTTTGACTTTAAAGAAACAGAAAAATTGACCCCGGTGAAAATATCAGGTCAAAATTATACTAACTGATGCGCATCGAATGCTACTTTAAATAAATATAGCGTTTAGTGAATAATTAATCAATTTCTAACGGAGACTAGCTAGTATTGCATGATGTAAACTTCGCTAGATTTTTCATTTATATTTTATACGAAATTCAAGATTGAAGTTACCATAAGATGGCTTGGAATTGAGTGGTATAGTGCTTTTAATTATATATTCTTGAGGTGGGAAATTTGGGATTTTTATATAATATTTGTAAGAACACGTGTTTTGCTTGTGACAGTAGTACGTGTAGTGAGGTGAGCTGTGTGTGTATGGGAGTGTGCACGCAATCAGCGTGTGTTGCCACAAGCAAATTCCAGCACCTACTTCTAACTGTTTTAAAGGAAAAAAAATCGGGAAGATTGATTTTATATAGCTCGACAGATTCATGCCATCATAATTTGATTTAAATCTCCATAATTCGTCAAGTTTCCGATGAATTATAAATAATTTAAATATTTAAAAATAAAATCATTTCAAAACTTTACTTTAAAAAAAGATCCTGAATTTGATTGATTAGGGTTTTGCGTCCACGTGGATTGTTTTTTTTTTTGACAGACACGTGGAAATTGATGTGCAACGTCGTCCCAAACATCAGCGTGAATATCTTATTTTAATTTAAGTGTTTTCGTTAATTCGATTACTAATTTCTCTCAGATTTCTCATTCACTATTGTGGCAAACTGCATAAGGTACAATTTTTTATTTTTTTATTTTTTTATGAGCACCATAACGTACAATATTTATTCATCGTATATGAACATTTACACGTGGATGTTGAGTTTTTTTATATTTCAACGGACTGATCAATTTTTATTGCTAAACTGATTTTCATTTTGCTATAATAATCTAGCTTCCCACAAAAAATATTCACCTAAAATACAATCTTTTGAGTTTGTTGCTAGTCTGCTATATCTTGGAAATCTTTTTTTTTTTCAAAACTGGTTCACCGTTTGAAATGGTTTCATTCAATTATCATACCTCCATTCAATAATACCACAAATCTTATAAATTAATATCATATCATTTTACCCGCACAAACATGTTGAACTATGTGAATAAATATTATGGTATTAATTTACATAAATGTAATAATATTAATGAATGAATGTTATAATATTATTAAATTAATATAATAATATCAATTTTATCGGAATTCATAAATCCTTGATTTATGCACCAAATATAATTTATTTCTGTCGTGCACAATATATCACCTATGTCATTTCACTAGTTTTTTTTATTGGTAAAAGAATATTATTAAAATAACAATATGTGGATATGGGGGATACCCACATAAAATACACATATTTTACAACCTTACACATCAAGAAACACGTCTAACTCCTTTAGCAACTAAGAAATTTATCTTTTTATCCACCAAGACAATTTGGATTCTTACACCATTCTTCAAATCTAACTCCGTCTTTAACTAACTCCTTTGCAATTGCCTAATTCCATATCCTAGCCTTCAACTCCTCAATCAGTTTTTTCTCTGTTTGTTGTTGATTTTGGAATACCAGTGCATCTTTTTCCATAGAAGCCATACAATACACTCCCATAAACATACAACAATCTTCTTCCCATTTCTCCCTCGTACAAGCTTACTAAAGAGTAGTAGGCTCATAGAGGGATTCGCGGGGAAGGCCAATTGAGCACAAATCCACTTCAAGCATGCCATCCAAATTTTATACGAGGAATCCCATTAAAAAAAACGTGTCTGACTGTTCTATTCTCTTTCTTGCAGAAATTGCACTCCAAATTTGTATGGGCTGGTATCACTACAAAAAAATTGTCATTTACTGACGGACTTATCAACGGAATTCTTATCGGTAAAAATGGTCATCCGTCGGTATTTTTCTTGTCACAAAATACCGACGGAAAATTAATTCGTCGGTAAATACCGATGGATATTCGTCGGAAAACATTATTTATAAAAAATTCAAAATTTTATAGGTAAATTTGAAATTCCGACGGTATTTGTGACGGAATTTGGTCCATCGGTATTTCACAGTTTTTTTGTAGTGTATGACCCCTCTTCTTTGAAGTTTAGTAGCTGTAGGTGGAAAGCTGCCTTTTAAAAAATATATGTATATAATCAAGAAATCTTTTAGCAGGATTTAATTAGTGATTATGATTATTGCTCCATTAAAATCACAATTAAAAAAGAAATCTCGATGGATTTCAAACAGTAAAATCACTATGGACGACAAGCTAAGTGGCATTCCTTTTGTATTTTGATTTTGACATCGATCAGAGTCTATAACAAAAACAGCAACAGAGATATATATCTCTAAAGTCTCATTATCATATATGTATATGTAATAGAATCTATTCTGTCATACACTTTGTCCACATCCCTTATTCTTGTTTCTTCTCTCTCTAATTTTTTGTTTGTTTGTTTGTTTTTCTTTCTCATCAGACATCAATGGGACTCAACAAACCATGTATTCTCCTCATAAGTAAGTAAATATTCAAATTCTGTGTCACAGTCTTCTTCTTTTTTTTTTTGTTTGTACATCTGTTTGAATATTAATTTGGACATCAGAGTTTGATTTTGTTGAAATATTGCAACAGTTATATCTGGAATGGAGAGATTTGCATTCAAAGGGGTGGCTTCAAACCTGGTAACTTATCTGACAGATGTAATGGAGATGAGCAACTCATCGGCTGCCAAATTTGTGAACAATTGGGTAGGCTTTACATCGATGCTGCCATTGATTGTTGCCACGTTGGCCGACTCTTATTGGGATCGATATTCCACCATTTTAGCCTCCTCTGCACTCTACGCTGCGGTGAGTTAATAGGCTCAACATCTCCTCACTAATTTGATGTTTAATTTGTCTCCGCATTTCCTTTATCAAATGAACAACACTATGATTCTATTCATGTTAATAAAGTGAGTATTGGACACACACATTTTCTTGTTTATGATTTTAAGTTGAAAAATACATGCAGATTTTTAAGTTCGAAATTGTAGACAAATTTTCGTGTTCATTTCAAGGCAAGAGTTTTAGTGGAAGCCGACATGCATGTCATATGGTGATGGAACCCGTGTCACTATCCACTTCCTTTTTGTATGATTGCAAGAATTAAAAATTAAAAATACCTATAATTTCATACGCACACTTGGTATAAGCTAGGGATTAATATGAACTTAGCCACATGTAGAATACCTAATTTTTTTTTTTTTTAATTCGAGCACTAAGATAAAGATGTCGAAACAAATATCCATGACGTTGAATTTATCCTAGTAGTATTAAAGTTTAGTTACATGATGTGTTTTAGGGGCTTTTAGCATTGACGTCAACTGCAGTGCGATGGCCATGGATTGCATCTGCAGGACATTCTATATCATCGTTATCATGGTCTCTGTACATGATTTCGCTGGGGCAGGGGGGCTACAACCCCTCCTTACAAGCATTTGGTGCGGACCAACTGGAGAATGAAAGCGAACTACCACGCACAAACAACATTAATGCTGAGAAGAAGGGATTGTTCTTCCAATGGTGGTACTTTGGCGTGTGTTGTGGCAGCCTCGTGGGCGTGTCGGCCATGTCGTATATTCAGGATACTTTCGGCTGGGGACTGGGATTCGCTATTCCTTCGCTTTCGATGGTTGCTTCCATTCTCATGTTTCTATGTGGGAATAGCTTTTATGTGCGTCAGGATCCTAGGTCTCTTGTCCGAGCAATTAAAGCCACTTTTAATAGGATCATCAATGGCAATGGCAATGGCAATGGCTCCATGGACACCAAGGTTCATGAGCTAGAGTGAGTTGTTTTTAATTCTACTTTTAGTTTTGAGATTGAATAGACAAAAAAAAAAGCTAGGAACTTCTTCATTAATTAAAGGCATGCATTTCAGTCTTTCTTTCTTACTAATGGAGTAGCTCAATAATGCATGATTACAAATGTATATGTTGTTTGCAGACTAGAAGAGAAAGCGGCGCTTTGCATTAATCAAGATAAAGACAGTAGTGCTACTTGCAATGGAGAGAATACTAGTGATGAAGAGGGGCAACATTTTGTGGAAGCCGCAAAGATTGTTGTAGGCCTATTACCCGTGTGGGTCATGCTTCTGATGTTCGCCGTAATTTTCCAACAACCTGCGACCTTCTTCACCAAACAAGGCATGACAATGCAAAGAAACATAGGCAGCAAATTCAAGATTCCACCAGCTGCCCTCCAGAGCGCCATCACTGTCTCCATCATCATCCTCATGCCTTGGTACGACACCTTCTTCATCCCACTTGTCCGCATTTTCACGGGCAACGAAAAGGGTATTTCTGTCATGCAGAGGATGGGGATAGGGATGTTTTTGTCCGTCATTGCCATGATAATCGCTGCGATTACAGAGCAAAGGCGGCTCCAAGTGAGCAGACAACAAGACATGTCGTCGTTTAGCATTTTCTGGTTGTTGCCTCAGTACATATTGCTCGGAATTTCGGATATATTCACTGTTGTGGGGATGCAAGAGTTTTTCTATTCCGAGGTTCCTGTAAGAATGAGGACGATGGGAATTGCTTTATATACGAGTGTCTTTGGCGTCGGGAGCTTCCTGAGCGCGTTTCTTATATCGGTGATTGAGTACTTAACTAGCTCAGAACCAGGAGGGCGAGGCAATTGGTTCTCCGACGATATGGCTCAAGCTCGACTCGATAAATATTACTGGTTTTTAGCATTCTCAAGTGCCATTAGCTTCATAGCTTTTTTAACATTTTCCACCTTTTTTAAAAGGTAGCTACCTACCTACCTTACTTATATATGAATGAATGCAACATCACTTTTCTAATCATCCAATGTCAGGGCCAATCCTGCAGATTAATTTTAGCCCTAATTAATTAGGAAAATGATATATATAGTAAATCAAAACATTTCACACACACACATCAAAAATATTAACATAAATATAAAGTACATAGTCTAAAATAACTATTTAAAGTATTTTGAAAATAAATTTTGCAATAATACATTAACATCACTAATTGTTAGGATTTAATTTAAATTTTTCAACAATCTAAAATCATTTGTAATGGTAGTTATAATTTAAATGTGTGTTGCACATTCATTTTTATATTTTAACTTGTAATGAATATGCATAGAAATTATAATATGTAAAATATAAATGATATTTTCACATTTTGTGCACAACAGCTCATGCACATTCGGTGTAAATTTTTTGCATGATTTGTCAGTGCATGTTTTACGCACAATTCATATGTATATATTTTGTGCGTACACATTATATGCTTTAATAATGTCATATATTTCAATAGGTATAAGATATAATTATATAAATTATACTCCCCCATCACTTTTTAAGTTTAATATTTTGTCTTTTCAGGCGTCCATCTTTAAAGTTTAACCTCCTGATTTGAAAAGTAATCCCTCCACATTTATAAAAAAATATTCTATTTTTTTTTACTTTTCTTACATTTTCTAATTTTCACCAACAATTTTACAATAAAATATTATATTCATTAAAACTTATGTCATCCCTCAAATATTAAGCTTGAAGAGGGACCGAGGGAGTATTAATTAGCAATTAGATTTGAGTTCTTAAAAAAAAAATTTTTTGTTGATTGAATGATATATGAAATAAAATTTTAAATAAATGAAACAGTAATTAGATTTGTTTAACCAAAAAAATTTATATTAAATATTTTTTATATATGCACATATATATATACAAGTTTTTCACAATTGAGATGAGAATATGATATTTTTTATTGTTTTTACTTGGTTAAGTTTCAATTTTTTTAAGTATATATATATATATATATATAATATATAATATATAATAGTAGGCTCCCGAAAATCTAATTGCTCAGGGCGGTCGTCCCCCATCCCACGTTAGAACCACCCCTGTCCACTATTTGCCTATATATATATACACACATAGTTTTCCATAATGTAAAATAATAACGTAAATACTAACTTATTTTATCAATACTAGTGTATTATTTCACCAAAATCTCGTACGTCACACAAATTTTTAATCATATGATGTCATCACGTGGTAAAATCAATCACAAGACAATATGCGTCATGTTGATTGTTATTGTGGCAACATTCAAATTAATGAATGTTTATAAAAGTGAAAGAAAAAAAAAATCTAAGTCTTACTAAGCATAAAATTATTGATATCTATCAGCATCAATCCAAGACATTGCAATTCTTCCTCAGCACTCCTTGATCTCCTGTAAGAACTCCGAAGGTAGTAAGTTTGACGAAAGCCGAGGAAAATACTGTAAAAAAAGCTTCTTGGTCATTTGCAAATTTATTAACAATGTCGACACTTCGAGGATCTCTCGCTATCTCTGCATCAAATGAAATTAATCCATGTCCCGCCAATGAATTTACAAAATATTGGTTATCAAAAATTTCTGGAGTTGGATCAAGATCAAATGTCGTAGATTGGTCTAAATTTTCCTTTGGACAATTGTTTTTCAGTTCCTTTACGAACTCAGCTTCATTTCCAGATGGTAAGATTGGGTCATCAATGTATAATCGTTCCTTGATGCCATCACAATGAGTCACTCCAAGTGTGTGAGCACCTGCAAATTTATTTAATACATTATTACAAGAAGCGGAAGAGCTAGATCGATTTGATTGGGGGTATTATATAATTAAAGAGAAAAAAAATATATATATATATATATATAATCATTTTGATTTTTAGATTTTTCAAAAATGAATTTTCAACAGTTGGATTAGTGCAAATTTAATTTAACTGATCATTATATGTACACCATATATTTATTTCATAAACATTAATACATATAATAATGTGATCACTATCTATCATGCATTGTTAAACAAAAAAAGAAAAAAAAACGATTCATGCGAATCTAAAAATTAGACAAATGGAAATTAATCATACCTAAAAGAGCAATGGTTTCTTCAAAGTTGATTCCATTGTCTTTAGAAAAAACTTGTGTGGCTATTGTAAGATTGACATTTTTTTTGGGGAGTCCAACGTCGGCTTCCTCCTTAGTACGTGCAATTTTCGAATCCTTCCGCCCCAACGGCACGACGATGTTCGGACCGCCGGCAGCGGCCACCGCCTCCCTTGCGGCCAATACTAAAATGTCAGCACAAGAAACTTGTTGGGGACAAACTTCCTCAACCTTTGACTTAATTTTATTTATCAACTCTCTCTTTATGATTCCGAAGCTCTTTGGTGAATCCATTTCGCCATTGCCATCATTGCTATCGATAAGGATCGAAGCATCACAACCCTACAATGTTCATCAAGTCATCAATTTATGATCTGAGTAAATTTTCTAAGTGACAAAATTCAAAAATAATATTAGGATTATAAAATTGTAGTTGAGATAGGACATATTCATGTGAAATTGTCTCATGACAATGTGCATGTTGGCACAATGTCATGATCGAATTAGCAATTGAATAAATTTTATTATCCATTAACTAACAGTTTAATCGTCTTCTTCTTCTTCTTCTTCTTTTTTTTTTAAAATTTGAAAATTAAAATTTAGATTTCAACGTCTTACAATTCGGATGCAATGTGATATATATATATATATATATATATATATATATATATATATTTTTTTATTTAAAGAATTAGTTTTCATTATTGCAAAAACAAGTGACAATTCGGAGCCTACCACAAACTCCAGCGCCCCAACCCAAACATAAAAATACTCAAATGAATTGTGACAAATGAGCCGTTGTCATCACAGATTATCAATCCAATACCCATCTGATTTGTGTCCTTAAAAAATTATCTAGTTGTACTTCATAAATTGAATTGGATAAATTCATGTAAGAATTTGAGATAATAAAAGCTATATAGACAAATTTTATTAATTAAAAGAAAAAAAAAAGAGATATATACCCCAACTTGGCAATCATGAAACACGAGCCGTAGGATATGTGCAGGATTCATGGTATCGGCTTTGGAGATAAATTTAATCTCATCACTAACGAGGTTCTCAACCTGTGGACATGTCGTTTTGTAATAGTCAAGGGAAAGGCCATTACCATCTCCTTCAACTTTAAATGAGGAAATGAGTAATATTGCTAACAATATGCTTAAACCCATATCGGTATCAATGATACTACCTCAACTTTTACTTTTAAATAAAGTGATTGGTATTGCAATGCATCTTAAAGAAAAAAGGCTCCACTTATATAAGAAATTTCATTGGAACATGATTAGGTTTACATGAACTCTTTCTTTTTTTAAACATCACTATTTAATATACAAAATATCATTATTTAAAAAATAATTAATTTTATGCATTGTTCTTCTCAAAATCATTAAATAGTGATATTTCGTATTATAATTTATAATAATACTTAATTTAACATGTACTTGAATTCATTGAAGTTTTTGTATTAGTATTTGCCTTTTTTCATAATACGTACAGTTAATTTTTTAAAATTTATGACTGTAGTTTTGCACAAGAAAAATACAGTCAACGTGCAGAAAAGAATTGTGAGGGATCTTAGAATAAGTGTATAGATAATAGTTAAAATATTATTGCATGCTTGCCGAACATAAAAATATATTATTCCAAATAAGAAAATACGGCCATTGAGACTAGTTGTTATTTCCAAATGAGAATTGATCTGAATAACGCTAGTTAATTGGTTATAATCTTGATAAGATTATATGCTACATTTGGCAAACTATATATTCATGAATACCATTGTTTAAGCTAAGTAGCAAATTGATGGAGTCGAGCCAAATGCACTATTTTTTTATTTTTTATTTTTAAATTGAGTTTCAAAAAATATAATTTAACTCGTTAAGTTATTAATTTAATTGAACTTGAGAGAGTTTTATTAAATTCAAATTACACTAGAATAGTTTAATGAGAATATGTTTCATAGGAATGCAGTTAATAATATGAATCACTATTTGATTTTGATTACTCTTAATTAAATTCTTGATATTTTAAATATTTTTTTATATTCCTAATAAAATTTATATTTTTAATTAAATATTTAACAGTTTAGATTTTTTCAAACAGTTAAAAATTTATTAACCATGTTTATATAAAAGTTTGCCTAGTTTGATTTTTACTCGGCCCAAGCTTCAAATTTTTTAGAGTCACCCTCTTTTGAATTAGTTTCATAGTATGAAATTGGTACCATTATAGTTATTTACAAATAAATATTATTATATCAATAAATAAATATAATGATATTAATTTCATATCATGAAAGTGTTTTACACTAGATTTTGTGAATTTTATAACATTTAAAAGGATTTTTTTTTAATTTTCTTTTCAAATCAAGATAGTGGGAGATTTGAATCGAGTAGATTGATTTGATTATTACAACCTTAGTTACGTGATTAGACAAAGAAAAATGGCACGCTATTTTGTTTGTGTTGGGTCCACTGCGCAGATATGTACTTGTCTTTATCAAATCAATACTGGCTAGGAGTTTACTGGCCACTATACTGGGCAAATTAAAAGCCCAATAACAACAAACGTCATACAAATTTTAAATTCATAATTTTAAACAAAATAATAAATACTATAAATTCATCGATTAAAAGTAAGAATGGCAATTTGAAAGTGAGGTTACAGGACGCGCGAGATGGGTTTAGTGTCAATCTTTACTAGGAATAGCAATAGGGCGGGTCACTCGGCCCGTAAAGGACGGATAAAAATCCGGTCAAAGGGGTTTCGGGGCGGGTCTGGACCCGGTCAAACGGATCTTTATCGGGTATGGGATGGGTATGGACCCGGACCCGACCCATATATATATATATATTAAAATATATATACTAATTATTTAATTATTTTATGTTTTAGGGTTTAGGGTTATATTTTATTTAAAATATTTAAAATAAAATATTAAAAGTTTTATATTTTAATTATTTTATTTAAAATTTATATATATTAAAAGTTTTATATTTTATTTGACATATAATTAAATTTAAATATTTGTATTTGATTTGTCATCCCTAATCTTTAGCCGCCCGCTCCGACTCAATCCATTTGGGCTCCTTTTTACATATTAAAATTTTACTATATTTAGGTATATTGTATCAGTATAACTAGTACTACTATATTATTTGTATTTATTAGTATATAAATAATAATAATTCAACTTCATAAATAGTTTTCAGACCCATATATGATATCAACATATTTAAAATTTTAAAAAAAATCATAAATATATTTCTAATGCTTTAAAAATTTCTTTATCAGTTAAAATCTTAATTTCATAAGATATATTTAAAAATATATTATGTTTTTTTCAATATTAAAAATTTATTCAGAATGGACCGCTCTGATTTGTGGGCTACTAAGTTAGCATCTTTAAGGCTCCATTTGGATGGAGTCATTTGAAATTAAGGGATTTGAGGATAATGTACCATACATTTATAAATTATAATGGAGAAAAATTAAATGAATGGATTTGATTCACACAAATATTACTTATAAGTGGGAGAATTTCAAATACCCAGCAAAACCTAATTATTTGAAATCATCTCATTTCTCCCACTTGTAATTAATATTTGAGTGAATTAAATTCATTTATTTAGGTTTTTTTCATTTTAGTTTGTGTGAATGCATCATATATTATCCTCAAATCTCTTAATTTCAAATCCACTCCATCCAAATGGAGCTTAAATTTAATTAAATAAGGGGCATAGACATAATCACGCTACACAAAAGTCACAAACTCGAAATTCTATATAAATTTATGTACATGTGAGGTTACAAAACAATATAATACATGACTTATGTTATAATTCTGGAAAAAATCATAAATAAAAAAGACACAATGCCATTTTTTTAAAATTAATTCGAGCTTCAGCATCTAAATGATGTTGTGAATTATAAAAATATTTGAAACATATAATCACTTTATTATTTAATAATTCCATATACAGTATATATTTTTGAATGACATTTTTGTATAAGTATACATTAAATTATTATGTATATTACATAAAATAGTGATCAGACTTTTTCAGAACTTGCCTTTCTTGATTTTTACTCCACCCTCTCCGTTTTTATGTTTTTTTAACTAATTTTTAGAATATCAACACGCAATTGCATACTTTATAAAGCGTAATGCGTCCAAAAACCAAAATCCGTGAAAAATCACGTGTAGTCGTAACAAACTCCCATTATCATTGCGTTTTGAGTTAAAAGATTTCAAAAACAAATGACATTAATTTTAATAAAAGTACTATTATTTATTGGTATTAAAATTATAAATTGTTGATAAAAAAGGTAAAAAAAAGTAAAACACAGATAAAAGTGTAAGAAAAATAAAATAATTGAGATATTGTAAAAAAATAAGTAAAAATATAGAGTATTATTGTATTGAAATTGTTCACATGCTCCCGATGTTCATAAATTTATATATCAACCACGATGATGTGATGTCATATATTAATTAAAAATTAGTGAATTTTTCTTGATCATGTGGAATCACATCATTCGTGGTGAGTATATAAATTTGTGTACACCTGTGTCAGTATGCATGTGATCATTTTCGTTTATCATAAAAATTGAATTGTTGTAATTTTGTATAAATATAGGAGTAATAGTTAATAAATGTGGGGTTATAAATTGTTTTAAAAAAGGTAAAATTTTAAAATGGATGTCCAATATGGTAAACGTTAAGCTTTTTGAGGGAGTATTACATCGTGCAATACTTTGAAAAATAAGGAATAAATATTTTGAAAAATATAAAAAATTGACATATTTAAAATATTCACGAGTTAAAATCAAATCAGATCATGTAGACAGTGCTGAACAAAATATTACATAAATAACAATGTAATATCACGTGTTTTATATTACTGTTTGATGCAATATTATAATTATACCGACAAAGAAATAATATTGTATAATTAATATTGCATTTGCTATACGATTCGATAAGTTTTTAACTTGCATAATTTTAAACGATAGTTCAAGTGCATAGTTAAAGTGGTTAGAGATCTACGATGTCGCAACATAACTTCTGCAAATTTGCCCTCTAATATCTAAAAAGACATTTTTATAAGATAAACTACAGAATTTCCCCATATATAATTATACATGGGCATAGCTGATAGGTGATCTAGATGTAGATGAGAATGGCCTGTCATTGTCAGCTGTAGTCTTTCGTATCCTTTCTCAGTGTTTGACCTGAAACAGACCGGAAAAAGAAAATGAAAATTGTTTATCACTATCTATTTGCTGTGATTTCTGTTATCGGATTCTTGCAAGAATCCGTACAAAGTCGGCCGTTGCTGACGTTAAAAGACCGGCCTGACCCTGATGATGCGGCGCCGTTTGCTCGGTGGTTGGTTTCTCAGAGTTCATGGGGTGTTCTCAAGTAATGGCGCCCCCTCTCTCATAGTTATGTTTCAATTTGATGATTGTTGGAATAAACTAGAAATATGTGTTTTATGACGTGAATTGAATTTCAATCGAGTCAATATTGGGATTACTTTTTTGAAGGTCTGGTTATGGAATTGAGTAATTTGTTGGAATGAATTTACCTATATTTTGGGGCAAATTGGAGAAACGAAGTCTTATTTGCTGCATATCTGAGCAGAGATTGGAATGAATGCTATAAATTTGTTTGCTGGAGTCTAGGAAATGATCGATTGTTTTGATCTGAACATCTAATAGATACTGCCTCATAAAATATTCCGAAACTGATGAATTCCATTTTAATTGCAGCACACTATCCAGTGAATACGGAGGCTCGCCATTTGGGTATGTTTTAATCGAACCCAAGTATTTACATATGAATATTTGCATTTCAAGTGTTTCATCTGAAATATCAAGCTATGCATTTTAGCTTATTATCTTGTTGAGCTCTGAGGATTTTAGACTTTGTTAGAGGTACTATTACTGTACTGAGTGAGTTTAAAATTCGAACGCACGCATTTGGAATGTATATTACAGGTCCATTTTTAGTCACTTGTTCCGTGTGAGATGGTCAGACCTAAATGCGTTTTTCTTGGGACTTGAAGTGTGCTGATTAACATGGATCAGGACTTGCTTCTTCCTTTTTCTCTTTTTAAATTTGTGCTTTGCTTGGATAATAGTGTTCTGCAACTTTTTGCTTATGCATTAAACATCTGAATTATGTGCAGAAATGTAGCTTCATTTAGTGATGGTTTATCCAACAAAGGAAAAGGTATTCCCTACTTCTACCTCACAACCCTTGACCCAACAGCAAGTAACGCTTTGAAAGACCAGAGATCTTCCTTCACATTGAGTGAATATAGTCTCAGAGAATGTGGCGTGAAAGACCCCGAGAGCCCCACTTGTGCTAAAATTACACTCGTAGGAAAGGTGGTTTCTTACTTCGTTTTTCTTGTGATTATTTTCATCTCTTCCAACTCTGCATTTAGATGAAAGTCAATGCATTGTGCAGCCCTTAAAGCTGAAAAAAAAAATCAAATATCGGGAATTATAATCTATACAGCCTCTGTAAAACTTCTGCTGAAAGATGCTGTCCACAAAAAATAGGCTTCCACATACCTGGTTTCAAGCACAGATTCAGCTGTTAAAATTTGCTCTTTGATAATTGATTCTGCATTGGCTTTAAGATTAAACTTCCCGACATCGTAGCCTATAATGATAATAATTGTCACACTTCTCTAGGCAAATCTTGAATATTGATCCATTTTTTGTTTTATAAATGAGCGTAACTCGAGCTTTTGATTAAATTTTCAGTTGATACTAGTTAAGGAGAATTCCAAGGAAGCTGAGTTTGCCAAAACTGCACTGTTCGAGAAGCACCCAGAAATGAAACGTAAGTTAACATCTTTTCCATGTTGTGATACTTCACTGGATGCCATTTTCTTGCATCTCAAATGTGGTTTTTCTATTATTATTTTTTAAAATTTAGTTTGCTCTGGTATTTTGGCAGATTGGCCTAAGGGTCACAATTTCCAGTTCTACAAATTAGACATTGAACACATATTTATGATCAATTGGTATGGTGGTCCTAAGCCTCTCACAGTGGAACAGTACCTCAACGCCAAAATGTGAGTTTGAGCAGTACAGTTGTAGCCTCTTCGCTGTAATATAGTTATAGAGATGCATGATATCTCTGTATGAAAACAATAGATGTAATAATCACTACAAATGAAATAAAGATTTCCGTTTTTGCAGGAATAAACTTACATCCTTTGCCGATTTAACTGCCTTATCAGAACACATTCCCTCATGGTTTGTGATCTAATCAACAGAAGAACTTGACGACCCTTGTACTTGTTGATAACCCTGTAAATTCTAACACGCTCCAAGCTACTTGATTGGCGGAAACCACACAAATAATCAAACTTAAGGAAGAACTATATTATTGGTATATATTCGAATCTATTTGTCCATCCGTTTATATGTATGAAATGATGAAACTGGGTGTAATCATGTTGTTTGTTCATGCCTATGTAAATGAGTAACTTATCCAAGTGCATTACTTGGAAACTACGTTTATGTATGGCTACATTGAAATATTGAAGCTGTGTGATAATCAGCAAGTTCATTTTGCATTTTAATTGCTGTGATTCTTGATTTCAACATTCTGATCAATGCTCTAGACAGGAACTATCGACTACTGGATACAGGAGAGGTGAAAATTAAGTTAAGCTTGACTTGAGATTTTACTATGAATAGGTTTTTTTAGCTTGATTTGAAACTTATATACTCGTTCATTTATGAGATTTGAAACTTGACAATCGTATCAACTAACTGCCTTGTGTTTCACTTGATTAAAAGCTATTCAAGATTTTATCAAAAAGTAAAGAAAGACTTCTGTATATCATATGTAAAGAGTCAAACGATTATTCACTCGTTCTTTATTTGATTAAAATTTATTCAAGATCACACATTATTACTAAAATAAAAGCTCAGGCATGATCAATTTGATTCGATTTCTTCATTGAACTAGATAGCCAACTCAGAAGTCATCTACTCAACAATGGAGCCAAAAATTTTACTTAGTGGAACCAACTAATAGATAAAATAAAAACATTTGAAATAAACAAAAAATTGTATGAAATGTGATACTTTATAAATTATATTACGAAAATTTATAAAAATATCATATTTCATATATGAGTCAATGTCATACAAGACTTGCTCTTTGAAACATACTTTTGAATTATATTATGTATTAGAATCATTTTTGATAAAAATAATTGTAAGCAATAGTGATGGAAAAGAATTAAAACAGAAAAGGGTAAAACAAGTAAGACTGCAGGAGGGACTTGAACATTCCAAGGAGGAAGGTTTTAAGCTTTCAGCCAAACCACTAAGACACCACTATACATAATAAATAAATTGGAAATAATGATATATATAGTAAAAACTAAGTGTCCCTCCGTCAAATGCATCTATTCGAGAATTCAAAATATTTAACATATAGCTAGGAGTATATTATATATGTGTATTTCATAATAATACTATTTACAGTTTTGCTTGGTTTTATTATAATTTCATTGGTAGCACATGAGTCATACTTAAAACACATATGAGTCACAGTGACATATTTTTCAAATGTTTTTAAAAATGGTTGGTATTTTTCCAAATTTTTTAATTTTATTTAGTGCTTGCCCTTAAAAAACGTCCCTCGTTTTTTCAACTTTATTCCATATGCTACGAGTAATAAATACTCGAATGGATAAAATCAGAAATTAGAAGATAATATTACTACATGAATAAAATAATAGTTATTGGAAGGATTTGGTCTTTTCAGAAGTGGAAATAAACTTGGGGGACTAAAATGCAATTCGGACAGTAAAAGAAAAGCCGTTAACTGATGAGTGGAAACTTTTGCTAAGGTATAGTTATAGCTCAAATGGAATGCATATCCCTCAATTCTGCAAAGGAGATTTAACTGAAAAATGTTGGTTCCTCTCTGTAATTGTAACCGCCATTTTTCCTTTCTCCCTACCAAAACTTTTCTAAAACCCTCGTGCTCAATTCCAAGTTGTCATTACCCAAAATTTCCGATTAAATCCTCCCGCCGGAGATTCTGTATTTCCGCCGCCGCGGTCGAGGCGGATAGCCAAACTCTTCCGCAATCTGCCATTCAACGAATAGCGGAGAAGCTCCGTAGCCTTGGATACGTGGAAGAAGAAAGTAGCAGTGACACACAGGATGAAACCTTAATTTCTGGTCCAAATTCCCCGGGCGAAATTTTTGTCCCGTTGCCGTCCCGTCTACCGAAGTTCCGGCTCGGGCATACGCTAGACCCGAGCTATAGCACGCCTGAGAACCCGGTTCCGGAGCCTGGGACGGGGAATGCGATACAGAGGTTTCATGAGTTGAGGCGTGGGGTTTTGGAGAAGAGGAGAAAGAGAGGATTAGGAAACGAAATGAAGGAAACAAGCCGAATGCACCGAGTTTGGCGGAGCTTACGTTGCCGGAGGAGGAGCTAAGGAGGTTGAGGAGTATTGGGATTGGATTGAAGAAGAAGTTGAAGGTAGGGAGACCGGGAATCACAGAAGGCATTGTGAATGGGATTCACGAGCGATGGAGGCGGACCGAGCTGGTGAAGATCTCATGCGAAGATTTATGCAGGCTCAACATGAAGAGGACTCATGAGATATTGGAGGTTAGGGCTTTGATTTTTCTATAGTTTGAATAAATCACAATGTATTCAAGCAATGGGAACTTAAGTACCTTCGTTATATCCTGCTGAGTCCTATCAATTTTTTATTTTTTATTTTTGTTTGAGGCGATGTTACTGTTGAGAACTGATAATGTAATTAACCTTTATTTGTCTCCAGTATGGCATTTTACTGATTGATATCATTATGAATAGTGCTTGTCTCTTAATTGCTAATTATTGTTTTGACACCAAATTACTTGGGAATGTTTTCAGAGAAAAACTGGAGGTCTAGTTATTTGGAGATCTGGGAGTAATATAATATTATACAGAGGAACCGACTACAAGTATCCATACTTTCTGGTTGATAAATCGAATGACTCTTCTTCTGAAGAATCTCCTGATTCAGAAAAGGATCAAAGAATACTCAGCACAAGGGATATACAGTTACCAGTCACCAATGCTGTGGAATCTTCTGGACAGAACTCTAATATGAAAATTTCCCATCCACCCATAATACTAGGCGTGGGTTTGCCAAATAGAGTCCGCTTCCAGCTTCCTGGGGAAGCACAGCTAGCTGAAGAAGCCGACACATTGCTAGAAGGACTTGGCCCGAGGTTTAATGATTGGTGGGGTTATGATCCTTTGCCTGTTGATGCTGATCTTTTGCCAGCTGTAGTTCCTGGATACAAAAGACCGTTTCGTCTACTTCCATACGGCATTAAACCTAAATTAACAAATGATGAAATGACTACATTAAAGAGACTTGGCCGGCCTTTGCCTTGCCATTTTGCTTTGGGTTAGTTGGGTTTTCGTTTCCCCTGCAATACACTTAAGCTTCTATAACTTTATGGATATCTGCTCTTCCTTTATCATGCCATTTTGTATTAGGTTAGACATGTTTTTCTCCTACCATTTATCTGATGTTGTATGGCCTGAGCACATTGCCCTAATATCAATTCAATTGATTATACATCTATACATGTGATAGAACCTAGCAGTTGGAGGGAGTTATTCGAAACTCTTGCAAGAAAAAATTATATATCAAGTAACATCGTTATTAAATAAATTTTCTTTTATCATCCTCTTAACTTCTATAACCGGCTATTCTACAGGGAGAAACAGGAAGCTTCAAGGATTAGCCGTTGCCATTGTTAAACTCTGGGAGAAATGTGAAATTGCAAAAATTGCTATCAAGAGGGGATCTCAGAACACAAACAGTGAGTTGATGGCTGAAGAAATAAAGGTTTGTGTCACTCTCTAATTAGTGCAGTAATGCTGATCATTGTGGTACACATAAGCACATATTTTCTGTTTCTAAAGCTTTCAGCCTTGCTGGTATTTATTGTACTCATGTGGTGATCTTATGCAATTCTTTTAGTAGTTCATTGTATAAAGTGTGTCAGACACATCTGTGTACTTGAATGTGAACTCTTGCAGTGGTTGACTGGGGGAACCTTACTTTCAAGGGATAAAGAATTCATTGTTTTCTACCGAGGAAAAGATTTCTTGCCCTCTGCAGTTTCTTCAGCTATAGAAGAGCGGAGAAAATATGGACTGGATGTGTCAGAAAAAAGGAAGGGCAATTTAACAACTGTGAAAAAAAAGGAACATTATGAGGAAACCAAAGAATATGCTGCTGAAGCTGAGAATGATAAAGAACATGACCAGAAATTGCAGATTCACTCTAAAATGAGGAAGGCGAAGTTCTCAGAGGCAGCAGTGAAGATAACAAACACCAAATTGTCCATGGTAGGCATTGATTGACGGCAGTAGTCATGTAAAATTTTCTAACTCTTTCCTCGCGTATATAATGTTGTGTTTTAATTGTCGAAGGCTTTAGAAAAAAAGGCCAGGGCAGAGAAGCTTTTAGCAGAGGTAGAGAAAAACCAGATTCCTCAACAACCTGCAGCAGATAGAGAGGGTATTACTGAAGAAGAAAGACACATGCTGAGAAAGGTTGGTTTGAGGATGAAAGCTTTTCTGCTGTTGGGTAAGTGTTACATAGCACATGAGCCCTTTACAAACTAATTTGTCAGCATAGATTTGTCAAATATATATATATATATATATATATATATATATATATATATAATGAGTTTTGTCTTGTGACTGTTTCTCTTTATATTTCAGGCAGGAGAGGGGTTTTTGATGGAACAGTTGAAAACATGCATTTGCACTGGAAATACAGGGAACTGGTGAAGGTATGTATTGGCAGAAGGAGGATTGAAGAGGTTCATGGAATAGCACGTACCTTAGAAGCTGAAAGCGGTGGCATATTAGTAGCTGTTGAGCCAGTCAGTAAAGGTTACGCAATCATTGTATATCGTGGAAAAAACTATACACGCCCTGCTTCATTGAGACCTCATACACTTCTAAGTAAAAGAGAAGCAATGAAACGTTCACTAGAGGCACAACGCCGTGAGGTATAGTTGCATATTCTTGTAAGATACTAAGATGTTGTTGCCTTTTTAAGGACCTTCAGAAATATAATTCATGCCTTTTTGTGTATTCGAAAGTTGAACCAAGTACAATTCAGAGAAAAAGGTTGTGAGGTTTATTGGAATTTGTCTAGTAAGAGATAAGATTTATTTTTCCTTTTCAAGGAGACCTCAAGACTATGCAATTGCTTTTATCATAGATTTATTTCTAAATCGCCTTTTAGTAAGTATGGAGACAGAGAACAAGAATTCTTTCTATTTTTGGGACCAAAATTATGCCCTGTAAACCATGTGCATGTTTTACTTGGGAAACTTGATCAAGAATTTTTCTTTCATCTCATGAAATGCTAGACTTGCATCCGAGTAATGGGAAAGTTGCAGAGTAATTATTATGCTATTCTTTCATGATTCTTTATGTTGTTTGCAGGTGTTTAAATACATTTAAAAAGTATGCAATGTTGTTTGCTATAGCGTCCTGTCTGTTCTCTTTTCTCTGGGCCTCTGCTAATATTGTCCCTTATCTTTTCAACTCAATTTCAAGCAAGCAATATTTAGCACAGTCTTATATATCATTTCTATCTGATGCAGTCTTTGAAACTACACGTTTTAAAGCTCAGCAAACATGTTGATTCACTGAAGCTCAAAATGGTACATTTCTTCCAGATTACTTGTTTCAGCCAATTGATTTACTGAATGTAATAGTAATTCTAGAGCTATATATGCCAGGCAAAAGATGAAGATAAATATGATATGCAGTTGACAAAAGATTTGAAACTTGGACCTGTAAGTTTTATTTGATGTTTCTGGTGAAGACTTTTCTTATAGTTGTTTTATTAAATGCACCATTGAGGCGTTTGTGTGTATCACTGTCATCCAGGTTGACCAGGAAAATAATGAAACTCATTACTTTGATGATAAAATATCTGATAGTGACTCCGAAAGTGATTGCGAGTCTTACATCAGAAATCCTGCCAATGAGGTAAATCTCAGCATTTAACTGCTCTGGATATATTACTCTACATCATTGGTCTGGGATGAAGGTTCAGATATTGTCATTTCATTGCACCTTCCAAAATATCACTAGATATGCAAAAAATATTTTCTATAATGTGTGTCAGTACAAATTAAATTCTAAAATATGCGGTTCACATAAAAGACAACTGCAAATCTATATATGGTACAGAATTTAACAACTTGCTGGCCACATGTATGTCGATGGGCAAGCCGCATGCCTGTAAGAGTGACTGGCAACTGTTACCCTTTGCTGCATTTCTATTTTCTAATGATTTGTTTCGTGATGCAGTGTGTTAAATTTAAGGATATTTGCTTGGCTATATGTTAAATTTTTTTATGTGTATTGTATTCCTCGTTAGCCTCGTTTATGGTTTAACTGGAATGTCATGAGTTAGGGGGATGGACTTGTATATTAGTTTTCCCATATATTCTGTTTCACTACAAATAGCTCAAAGTCCATGTTTGTCTGTGTATTCGTTACCTGTAGAATCTACTTATTGGTCTCCCCAGAACTTTTTTAGTCTGCGGTTGTTATGCAGTTGAAATATGTAAAATAAAGTATGCTAAAGAATGTTCCAGAGTTCAATTTGAAACTGAGTGGGCATTCTTCCTTGCCTAGGTTGCAATAGTATTATGTGCGATAATTCTACATAATATTCAATCTTTTATTACTGTTTGCCTTTTCTCATTGGAACATGCTTCACAAGGTTTACTTCAGTTTCCATGTTTTTTCCTGTATTTGTTGAAGGCTAGAGAAACCCATGGAACTGATGCAACTTTGACAAACTCTGAGGACGCCATTCATACTATAAGAGACTCTGTGGATTTTGCTCGACAGAATTTAGCAGGAGATGTTTCTTTAGGTTCTGCAGTGAAAGACAATTATTTGTTTGGCAAAGCAGAAACAGAGGTTCAACCCAATTTATTACCTACGGAAACCAAAGATTTTCTAAACACAAATAAGCAAAGGGAAAATGTTGGGAGGGTAAATTCTGAAGACTCTGTATATATGTAGTGCATAAATCCTCTGCATAATTTCTAATTTGATGTATACTGTGTTGATGTTAGTCAAAAGATCAAACACACTCTTCAACCACCAGTATAACCCTGTCATGTAGCGGGTATAGGGAATACAATGTTGGTGGTTACCAGAATGCTGAACTCAAAACTTCAGTTCAGAAAGCCCTCAATGAGAGGCCATTAGTAATGCCTTCTAAGTCTTTCCAGCTTTCAAACAAAGAGAGGCTTCATCTGAGAAAGCAGGCTCTCAAGTTGAAAAGACCTCCAGTGCTTGCTGTAGGTAATGCTGATATCAGAAACCAGAATCGTTTAGCCATTTATATTTCACATTTAGGTTTATATATGCCCAATTGTAAACTGTGAAATACTCAGTAATGCCAATTTTGCCGTAACTATGATAGGAAAGAGCAATGTCATTGGTGGAGTTGCTAGAGCAATAAAAGATCACTTTAAAAGACATCCTCTAGCCATAGTGCATATCAAAGGCAGAGCCAAAGGGACATCAGCACGGGAGGTGATATACAATCTGGAGGTCTGTATATTCAATTTTTTTCTGAAATGCATTTACGTTCTGAAATAATTATAAACAAAGCGTTCCTTTCAGCAAGCAACAGGTGCCGTTCTTGTCTCTCAAGAGCCCAGCAAAATAATACTCTACAGAGGCTGGGGTTCAGGAATAGAACCTGATCAAGCTAAATATGAAGAGCTAAAGGCTCAACTGCCTGTATCCCCTGAGCTCATATCAGCCATTAGACTCGAATGTGGTTTGAAATCTATTGACGATGTACGCATGCCTTCGGAGGATTGCACCATGGACAACAATCCTAGCCACAACTAATTGTTCTGGTGACTGATATCATTTCACACTCATCAGGTAACACCCACATTATCATATTTTGTTTGCATTGTGGATTTTAAGCTAGAACCTAGGCTTATTTAATCATATATCCTGTTTGGTGATGAGTCAATCAGTCAGATGCTTAGGAGCCGATTACATTAAATTTCTTATTAGTGAAAAGCCATTCCAAAGAAATCACATTAACATTTTCTTCTCTCCTTGTTCATACAACATATTTTCAGAAACGTGTTTAAAAGATTGTCACATTGACGTGAAATCATGTGCGTGCTCACCGCCTTTTGTCATTTATTGCTGGAAATGTTTTTCACGTTCTTTGTGATAGTTCAGGAATCTGTACAGAACATCTCTCTCTCTCTCTCTCTCTCTCTCTCTCTCTCTGCATAACTGTAATGTATTCATACAAGATAGTCAAGTTTCTTCACACATTTCTGTTCATAAGCTGACTAAAGAGTTGATTGTACTTTGAATGATGGATTCCTTCTGCATGCTTTGACTATAGGAGAATACTTGTATCACGTTTTTGTTTTGTTTTTTACTTCCATTTTGATTTTGCATGCGTGTGTGTCCATTTCTTTCGTGTATCTTTTGGACTTGATGCGTTCAAATCTGATTAAGGTAGGCTTAAGTCACATTCATATTTGTCACGTTTATATTAATAATAGTGTTTACTGCATGCCAGACGAAGTAATCCAGTATGAGATATAGAACGTTGACCTGAGATAGAGTCGTAGAGAACCGCAAGTGCATTCTATACACCCTTTGTCGAGAGACGAAAGATATGCCAACTTCTTCTTTAAAAAGTGAATAAATATTATTCTTACGTATATTTTCTTGTCCGAGTTTTAATCAAGATAATAATGTTTTTCAGATCCTCAATTATTTCAATTTTATCTGTGTTTTTAGTGTCATTTCAATTTGATCTTAATTTCAGAAAAAAGTGCATTATACTTCTATGTACATGACTCTTTGTAGGTGAAGCGCGACGAGTATGGTACCCCAAGTGGGCGTTTGGGTCCAAAAAATAACCTATATTGTCAGAGCAGCCAGCCGAGCCGGTATCTACATGGCGTCGTATATAAAATTTGAAAAGTATATATTACTATTTTATCAAACTTTTGTATTTGACGAAATTAAAGATGTACTGATTTTTGAAAAAAAAAAAAACTACAGAGTATATATTCTATGATTATAGTAATGAAATGTGCCATTCTAAAAACATAGAGCCTCAAATCATTCAACTCCTAATTTACCAGCGAAACCAGTTGAATGTTAAGACGCGATTTGAGTATTCTTTTGGTTTGTGACGATTTATCTTATATTTTATTAATTGAAATTAATATATTAGTGTTTTATTGTGTTATATCTCTGATCATTAATTCGATTGTCACATGAATTCCGACAGTTTACATGAATAACACTTGTAAAAATCCGATACCCAATAAGTACAAGAACAATTATGCAACTAATTTTATCATGGCCCATTATATGATATGACTAATAATCTCTTATTCTTGTGATAAGTAGAGTTTTTTTATTGAGTTGAAATCTATCATAGATCGGAATCACATGAATCAAATTAAAGATAAATAGGATAAAAATATGCATCCCTCCTAATTCAACAAATCAAACATGCTTTCAATGTATGACTAAAATAACAGTATTTTAAAATTGTGAAACTTCAAAAAAAAAAATTGATTCTTATGAAATAAAATTGCCATACAACTAATAAAAAGGAGAATAATTTTTCAACTGTTGCATATACAATAACATAATAAATTATCATTAAAATATAATTGTTAATAATTTTATAAGTGTACTGAAATGAGCCAGTAGAGCAAAAGATTCATGCCTTTTTTTCTGGGTCCAAACTCAATCCAACTTGTTAGTTAGTAGCAAGAGTCCAAATCATGTTTCATCATTAATAAGATGTAGGTTGATTTTTGTGTGCAATGAACCCGCGCCAGATATTTTCACCCGTATTTTTATTAAGCCTTTCTTGCTTTACATTTAGTTTATGTTTGGTTAGAGATGATGATGAATAGGATGGAGGATGGAGATGGAAAACGGGGAGGGAGTAATTCTGTGAATAACAAATCTGTGTTTGGTTAGGGATGAAGAAGTAGGGGTGGATGGAGTTTTATGTCAAATCAAAGTTGATGTTGTATTATTTTAATATTGTTAGTAGCTTGAGGTAATGATTGAATGATTGTAATAGAAGATGATATAATATTATATTATTATTAATTAGTGAGATAATGATTAATTTAATAAGATATACTATAAAGTGAGAGAGAGAAATAAATATAATATAATATATTTATTGTGAAAGATAGAGTTTATGTGATTGTATTGAGATATGTGAAAATAGGTGTGTAGATGTATTATAGGATTGAATGAGTATTTCGATGAAAATTTGGATGGGGTCCAATCCAAAATAAAATGGGATGGGGGATGAGTCTTAACCAAACACACCCTTACAGTTTCGTTTAGCATCAACACTGTTTTACATGCCAATTTAAATCTCATCACAGTTAATTATCGAATCGGCAGCCCATTAATCGTTATAAACAGGTTGTCTTACATTTTTTTAATTAGGAGAAATATTAGAAGGTGTAAAATCTTCTACTTGTATCACAGGTCTATTGGTCAATCGAGGGATGTGAACGTGTGACATCCCTAGAAGGAAGAGGATCAGCAGAGCATGAATCCACCAACAATCCCTTGTAATATTTCAACAACTTTGATATTGAATAAATATGTCTTGAAAATTATACTTCATCTCTCCTTTTTAACCTCTACAATTTACCATTTCGACCGTCTCACTTAAAATTATATTTATTTTTAAAAAAAAATTCTGGTCCACATTTATTATAAAGTATTTTATTTTTTATTTTTCTTACACTCTCGTTTTACTTTTCTTACACTTTTTTATCAATAGTTTACAATAAAATACTCTATTTATTAAAATTTGTGTCATTCCTTAAATGTAAAATTTAAATAGAAACAAAAATACTAGTTTTTACTAATGTAATGATAATATTACTATTTAAATACAATAATAAATAATTAGAGCCTCCCGTAATGTGGAGTGATGAAACTTTACTCCCTTCAGCAGATACGTCATCCTAGCTCCACATTGGAGCTATTTTGCTAATTTGGAACTCCAAATGTGCATTACCAAATCCTACGCAATCTTTTTTTTAAATCTAATTTTGTATTTTTATATTGTAATTGTAATTATAATTTTCTCAGTATTTGAAATTTTGTGTTGCCAATTTAATTTTTTATTCAATATCAAAGAAATTAATTATTTTTTATTTCAATTAAAGTTAGTATTGTAGTATGAAATAAAATACTACACATTGTTGACATTTTAATTTTCGTTCAATTTGAATTTTCATTGTAATATTATGACGAGTTTTCAATTTCAATTTTAATTTATATTTTGTATTAAGTTTATATTAAAATAAGTTGTCAAATGTATTATTCCATCTGTTACAATTTTAGATCGTTCAAAATTCAAAAAATGAATGTTACAATTTTATTTTTTCACACCCAAAATAACAAAAAAATAATTATATTCTCTCAAACTAAATATTTACACAGATCTTTTATTTACACCCCATTCAACCTAATTTTCACTATAATTAAAATTTTCAAACTCAATTGTACTTTAAGGATCTCTTTAATTTTCCCTAAATCCTAAAAAAAAAAAAATATATATATATATATAACATAATAAGAAAACAAAATGATAATTGATTAAGAAATGGAGAAAACAAAAAAGGAAACTTAATCAGAGCTGCTTCCCTATAAAAACAAAAAAAAAAAAAATCAAAGGAGTTGCAGGTTTGCAATGATGGCAATATTTAATTAATATTTTAATGAAAAGGAGTTCCCTGAGTTTCATAAATGCATAATTCCTGCCACACTTTCTCTCTTTAATCTTCTCTCTCTCATTATCATTTCGATACAAAATTATATGTACTTTTTAAAATAAAAACATCATGTAATATTCTATTCCTCTATGCCGTCCTAGGTGTCATATTTTTAGGCACAATTATTAAAAAATATTGTATAATAATATAGTACATGTGATAGATAAATAGAGAGAAAATATAGTATAATAATAATATAATACAAGTGAGTACATGTGATGTGATAGATAGAGAGATAAAATATAGTATAATAATAATATAGTATAAGTGATGTAATAAAGAGAGATGAAAAAATATATTTAAATATATTAAATGAGTGGTATATTATATAAATATGTATGTAATATAGTACTCCCTCTGTCCATAAAAACTTTCACTCTCTTTTTTCGTTTCACACCCTTAAAATGAAAAACTCTTTACAAATTACATCTTCACAATTTTCACTAATTTACACAAATGTCATTACTTTTTACTCTCACATATACATAACCTAATAATTATTTTTTTACTTTATACATAAAAGTTTACAAAATTATTTCTCAAAACTCAATCATTACTCTTTTTTCTTAAAGTGTGTGTCCTCTAATATATGAAAATTTTTTCGTCACGGAGGGAGTAATAATTATAAAAGTAGGGTATGAATATAAAAAATGAGATACTTAAGTGGAACAGACAAAAATAGTAAAATGAGATACTTAGATCGGAACGGAGGAAATAAAATTTACTACTATCATTTAAAAGTTATAAATTCGAACCACTATTTATTCAATAAAAAAATATATCTAAAATATTCTTATATTTTATTTGCTCTTACACATAAGTTTTTTTAATTGATGTGCTGAATAAATATGCACTATAATTTTGAAACGGGGAAATCTAATTAAATATTTAAAAAAAAAAAAAAGAAAGAAAGAATTGGAAGAAAGAGACAGCACGAAAAACATTGCAAAATTTCATCCCTCTTTTTCCCTATGCTATATGTCTTCTCACGAGAACCCAGAAAGAAGTAATGATCATATGATACTCCCACAACCACCCACCCTATTCAAAAGAACCATCATTATGCCCACAATCACTCTGCACATGCACAGATCAAACATACCATCATTGCCTATGAAGAAAATGGGTCATAAATGTGGGCTTGTGTCAGCAGCTATCATTAATTCTGAGGATAAAGATGAAGAACAGCCCTTCATTCTCTTTCCAAGTTTTTGATGCCAACTTTTTATGGGGGAATCAAGCATCATGGTCCGATCGATCTTTTACTAGATCATCAACAGTACTGTTACTTTTTGAGGAATTTTATCCTTCTTTTAACATCCTTAAAGGTAATTAAATTCTTCTTAGATCTTGGTTTATTAGCTACCATCAGGGTTTCTTCAGCAACATAGACATATCTATATCATGTAGTTTCAGACTTAAGTCACTGTCTTTGTCTGTTTGATTTGGATTTGTTTTATATTCGTGTGGTTTGTTTGGATCTGTATTAATTTATTTGTATGTCCTCGCCTTATGTAAGATGAAGTGGTCATGAAATTAGGGTTTGTATTAGCTTTGTTTCTAATTTTATGTTGTCATCAATTCTCCTAAGTTTTCTTCGACATTGATCTGTATTAATTTAAGTATGTGTGTGTGTGTTGTTTAAGAGGATGTTTTATAAATGATTTTTAATCTTAAATCTTGGAAAATTGATGATGATTAATTATTCTCATCATGTTGCATATAATATATCCATCTCCTACATTCGGCGAAGTTGTTTATGGTCATAATAAGTCTTTAAGAAAGAAGTCATCATTTTGTCAGTCTTCTCCATTGATATGAAATGCAGACACTAATTGCTTCGCACTTCCCCATTAATCTTTCCAAAAGTACACGTGGGCATCCTTATATATAAATATATATATACCAATTTGTGTATTAGATATATCATAGATGCAATGTTTATGTAATAACCTACAAACAATCGTATCTTGACATTGCTATAATTTTACTCCATTGGTACTCATTCAGACACGGTCTTTCAGCCAAATATCCCATTGGTTTTTTTACTAATTGAATGTTGTCTTAAGTAATTAGTAGTAATTGTTTTTTTGTAGTTGAACTTGTACGTGATTGTTTATATTCAATCGGGATTAATGACATACATACATTCAGTGTCATATATTCGACATAGAGGTGCATAATTCCATGGTTTTACTTGTTGACAACTAGCTAGGGATGTCAATAGGGAAAGGAGGCAATCCTTTCTCCCCAAGTGAACGGGAAGAAATTAATTGTTTTCATCAATCCAACCCTTGGGATTAATTTCTCAATCCTTTTCTTTAAAATGATTTGTTAGTGTTTTTCTTATATCATGATAAATGAGGTGATAGCTAGTAAGGCAAACAATACCTGATAATAGTTGCCCAATCTTAATTTTTTGAGTAATTAAGCAAAAACTAATTAATTGAGAAATCAAAAATGGAAGATGCAGAATAATGGCAATGACTGTATGGAAGGGGATAAATGATTTTCCCTTATAACATCAAATAATTTCATTATGTATTGTATACAATTGAATAACATATAAAAATTATATTATATTTAATATTTATTTAGGATCTCGCGGTGCGGGATACGATTCCTATCCTATGAAACATTTAATCAGAGTCTTCGTTCCTGTTCTGTGAGAAGAATAATAAAAAAATTATTTCTTTCCTGTGAAAAAAATAATCATAATTAATCTTCGCTTATGTCATATGAGAAAATAATAATAGAAAAATTCTCTCTATCCCATGAGAAAAGTAATCAAAGTCTTTGTTCCTCATGTTATGTGGAAAAAAAAAAATCTTGTTCGTATTGAATTTCTGCGGGAGGGAACAGATTCTCCATCGATCCAATTGATTTTCCTAGCTAGTTGCAACACGAGTAGGGGTGCGTGAGAAATTCTATTCACTTAAAAAAAATTGATTTTTATAATAAACTTAAAATTTGCAAAAGTGAGAGTTTGAATAAAAAAATTAGTAGGAATAATTATATGTAAAGGATAATTATTGATGATAATTGCTAGCTTTTAAAAAATTCAAACGTAAGTAAAATTTGTTATGTTAAAAAGATTTTAAGTGTTTATATAAAAAAGTGGTTGTAAATATTAAATAAAAAAATAAAAGTGATTCTTTCCATGTAGTTGGGTTTGCAAACGCCCACTAAATATCACACAGAATCTCATCTACATAATGATGTTATATCTCCTGTTACATTAATTAAATTTGTGCCACTTGTACAGACGATTACATTAGGATGTTATTCTCTTATTTGTAAATTTTGATGTATATACATGTGGCGCAAATCTAATTTATGTAACATGAGATATAACATCATTATGTAACAGAAGATCCAGATCGACTAAATAGTGAGAAAGTTCTCCAATCTTAATTTTGTCGGGTACTACACGAGCAAATAGTGAAAAAGAACTTAGGGGATGTTTTGTCGAATTTCTTTTAATAAAAATGAGTACTAGACAATTATGATAGTTAATAAGAACAAAAAATAATTAATGACATTACTCTTCTTCCTAATAAATAAGATAATTATTATCCATTTTAATTAATTTTTTTCTCCCATATATACAATCATTTTCTCAATCATTTACTTTCTACCGCCACCAATAACATTTTTATCTCATTTTGTTAGAAAATGGAAAATAACACTATTGAATATTAATGTAATCACATAGAAATAATCCTTGTTAAAGGTATCACCTTAATGTGTATACATAATTCTATGAAAGGTAGTGTATTAAAGATATTTATAGATAAATGAATCGGGAAGAGATCGTTTTAGTGTGATATATGAGTTTCAAAAAATCTATATATCTTGTTAGTATTATATATGAAGCCTTTGGGCGTCATAGGGTAATGCACGAGTGCATGCCTTGAGCTAGCTTATAATAAACTTGAGACGTATTTTTAGAAATTTAGCTACTCTACATCTCTACTCTATATCTAACCTTTTTGTATATATGCCACCTTAAGATTTTGCCATCTTCTATTCAAAATCTTAGTGCAAAATTGGTGTCACAACAACAACATAATTATATTTTCAAATCAAAGTCAGACCCTTTTACAAATAAAGATGAATAAGAGAGAACGATTCGAACATGATATAATTAATACTACTACTCGCTGGAATTGGTATCATCATGTTCATGCATGTAATGCAAGCATTTATGATTACATACACACAATTACACATACATAAGACAGTGCATCCCATAAAAAACTAGAAAACTTCTTCGAGTTATCAACGTCAAATAAATTCTCAAACTAGTACTAAGAATGTAATGATGTTACATGTGTTGTCCCATTCTTGATGAAGAAATATCATTACATTCTAGTAAAAACACACACACACATATATATATTAATATATTAATTTGTATCTATGATATTTCTCATATTCATGAACATATTGACATTTGTAAGGGACTATATATATATATATATATATATATATATATATATATATATATATGTTATAGTACATGTCCTTTGGAATTGGATCTCGTGTAGAAATGGTGTATCACTGAATTTTGGAATTAGATCTTGGTTGGAGAATCCTTGGGTTGTGTTGAACTCTATTTAGGCCTCGACTTTCTAATTTCTTGTAATTGGCTAAAGGGTTGAGTACCCCTTGTACTCACTATTATTGAATTTCTCTTGCCTGTTAAAAAAAAAAAAAAAGTACCTGTCCTTTTTTTTTTTTTTTTTTTGTTTGGGGGCAATTAATTTTCTAATTTGACTATTCAATGTGGATACATGGAGGGGTTTTCCAGGTTTGTGTAAGGGCATATGACCACGAGTGGGCCACACAGATTTTGTGTAAATCGATCTCTAATTGTTTTTAATTGATGAAATAGACAACTCAATTCCAAACTCTTTTGTCTCTTGACGTTCTTGCTTCGAATTGAATGATTCTTTCACATGTAATTTTTTGAATTCTTATCGTGCATGCTTGTGTACATCATCACGCGTGAAGTGATGGTATATATATATATATATATGTATAGCCTAGATGCATGAATTATGAGATTGATGCCGTCATATATATATGTAACATAATTTTCACGAGTTTGACTCTACACACACATATATATATATATATATATATATATATATATATATATATATATATATATTTGACTTTTACACAACTTATGTGTTTGTATATTTATGCACACACAATTCACAAGTTTGACTTCTATATATATCTATACTATTTATACAGTGAGTGAGCTCTTAGACCTAAAATCTCAATGGGAGTACATCTTTTGTAATTTTGTATAAATAGGGGACAAAAATCTTTTGCTATCAGTGTTTACATTATATTCTTCTATTACCACGTGTGTATAATAACGATAATATATAATACTATTAGTTACTATATGCACATAATTCCTTTAAAAAAATCCTAGTATGAATTAAAAGTACTAAAGTATATACCAAATGTGACACTATTTGCAGTCGATTGGTTCCACTTTTGACTTTCTTCCTATTTACCGGCGAAATGCACTCGACACAATAAAATATATACATATATATTCAACTAAAATGTATATATTAAAGTATGAATTGCTAGTAAGGAGCTGAATAATATTAAGTCATGATGAAAATTTTCACAATTATGCCAAAGTGATGTAAATTTCCTTTCAAAATTTTCAACGCACACATCAGAAGTTCACATGTTTATGAGATGCATCTTCCAAGCCCTAGATAGATGATAGATCCATCTTCATTATTAATTAATAGTAAACCTTGTATTTCAATGTAATCGGTTGAGCCTTGCATATTTTACACGACTAATATAATTAATGAAGCTAGTGTTGAATTTTAAATTTTTACGTTATTAATTACTTTTTCCCTTGCCGTGGTTTTCTTATATTTTGTTAGCAATGTAAATAATATTATCATGATAAAATAAGGAATTCAATAATATTTTAAATAAAAATCAGGAATTCAATAATATAAGATCACGATGGAAAATGTCGCAATTTGATCTAAGTTCATAATTAGTTAATTTATAATTTGGGCCACCTGTTAAATTATGGACCAGGTTATATTGATGGAAAGTTCACCACCCCTAAATTTTTTTTTCTGAAAAAAATCGAAAAAGCAATGATTTCCCTAAAATTTTAGCCGTAAATTTCTTATATTTTGTTCCCCCATGTAAATAAAAATAAAATTATCATTTTAAAAACTAACACAATTTTTTTCAATAATATTTTAAATAAAAAATCAGGAATTCAATAATATAAGATCGCGATTTTTTTAAGTTTAAGTTTAAAATGTTTGTGATTATTTGTTAATTTTCGTTTATGTTGGTATAGTTTGATCAATAAATGTTATGTTGGTATTAGTGTTTTGGTCCTTTTTTATTTATAATGTACTTGCTAAATGTTCGAAAATTTTTCCGCCCATTTCTATATTTTTTTCTTGTTCATAAAAATTTTGAACAAATGTGTTTCTTGCGAGAAAAGTTTTTTGAACAATGTGTTCAAAATTTTTTTCCAAACAACTATGTTGAAATCAAATATTTTAAGAATGTATTCTTTCTTTTTTTTTTTTTTTTTTGAAGCCCATTTACAGACCCATCTTCATAATGTTGTTAATTTTTACAATAAAAATTGGCCATAGTAGAAAAGGAATTAATAGGAAAAAAAGGGTGGTAAAAATGAATGCCTTACTATTTAAAAATGGGGGTCCAAATAACCTCCAATTTTTAAGAATGTATTAGATTTACAGACCCATCTTCATCTACAATTCAATTTTTAGCTCCATTTTTATATACCATCTATCTACAATAATTTTTAGCTTAATGTACCTTTAAACATAGCTATAGAATGAGTATATTTAATAATAATGGAGGTGTAAATAGTAAGAGCCTATTTTCAATCCCATCTTTAATCAACACATCCACATAACCAATTAATCCACCTAATTGATTAATACATTCACCGAAAATTTCACTTTTATCCCACGGGGAATTTTTAAAAAGGGCCTAGTCAAAGGGTCTAAGTAAAAAATTACCTTACTTACAAAAAAAATCAAATATGGCCTCTTATTTTTTAATTATATAAAAAATTATTTTAATTTTTATTAAATTACAATAATGCCCTCATCATCTTCTATCACAAATATACATATACACCTTTTATACCTATAATTCATAGCACACTCAAACTCTCGCACTAACAATTCTCAAATTTTTTCTTCTCAAGATGTCATTTTGAAAGTTGACAAATCACATCATCTTTCCCCCGAATGACATAAGCTTTTCTTTTTTTAAAAAAAAAATCACCTCACAATTAAAAAAAAAAAAAAAAAAAAAAAGAGAGCACAAGAAAAAAAATGAAATACTAACGTGTGGTGTGGTGGGAGACGGAGAGCGAGGGCGACGGCCGACGGGGCTAAGAGATGGCGACGGGCGGTGGTGGGGCGCGAGGATTTACACAGCTGGAGCTGGGTGACACTGTGCGTTGCATGGTTGTTGAACACGGCATGCGCTTATTGTGGTGGTGGTGGAGCGTCGTGCGCTGGTGGTGGTAGAGAAGGCCGCTGGAAGAGGGAGGTTGCCAAGGGGAGGACGCAAAATTTGAAAATTAGTCTAGGATTATTGAACTCTTTTTATTTTTAAATTATAATTTTTATTTAATTTTATTATATATTTCAAGTTGGTCAAATATGAGGAGGTAGTTTTCTCTCATTCTCTCCTTCCCCCCTATGTAGATCATGTAATTTTCCAATCATGCTCGTACTTTTGTTGATCGACACAACATTCTGATTTGTGTGGCTCACTGAATTGTGTTCCTAGTGCGTGTTCTTGTTGGTATGCCACGTTGTAATTACATTTTGAATTTTGGAAAACTATTCGATGTAGCAGTGAGGAGAATAGTAGTAAGCTGTTTGTCAACAATATTTTATGAATATTTGTGCATTCTCGCGGCTGTAGTCCAAATTAGGATGACAAATCGTGTAATCGTATCGTGTATCGTGTCGACACGATAACGACACGACACGATAAGGTGAAACACGAACACGAACACAATCCGATAAGAATACGTGCCAGCACGACACGAACACGAAAATTTTCGTGTCAACACGATACGACACGATAAGGATAAGATAATATTAAAACTAAAAATATAATCTAAAATTTTAAAATTTTAGACACGATAATGACACGATAATATTTAAAATTTTATATTTTAAAATGCTTAATTAAAAATTTTAAAATTTATATCATATTGTATTGTTGTCATCGTATGCGTGTCATTAACATGTTACTATCATATACATATTAGTGATTCATTAACAGATTAATAGGTCGCTAATGGGTTAATGTGATCTATTAATTTTATCGTGCTTAACGGGTTGACACGACACAAACACGACACAAAAATTTCGTGTCCTTATCAGGTCGACACGATAAGGACACAAACACGGTAAGCCCAAATACTAACCCGCAATTTCCGTGTCGTTTCCGTATCGTGTTATCGTATCGTGTTTGAAATTGCCACCTCTAGTCCAAATGCACGTCTTACACTTTTTTTTTCTCCTCTTTTTTGTGCTCCACTTTCTGATTTTTCCTCTTATTTAAAAAATATATAATTTTTTTTTTCTTTTGTCGGATTTTTTTTTCCTGAAAATTTTTCCAGATTTTTTTTTTCCACAAAATCTTGCCTTATTTTCAAATTCTTTACCTTAAATATTTTTTTTTTCAAAAAATTTCCCAAAATCTGCACAATTTTCGAAAATAAAATTAGTGTTTGAACGAGTGGAGGAAATGAGTGAAATTAGGGTTTTAATGTGAAAGGGTAATATAATTTTTTATATGTAATATAATTTTATTAAAAATTTTAATGGGTGTATTTGCTAAAAATGGGTACTTAGGCCTAATATCAATTACATACACATAGATCTACCAAAGACCATCTCCGAAACTTGGGCCACCGCATTCATTTGGGCTGATTAGGCCCAGCCCAAATGGATTTACGTGGCGTGTTTGGGCTTTGAGTATTCAAATCAAATGTGGAGGAAGGACTGGCTCTGTTATTTCGTTCGCCGATATTGGCATTTGGCAATGAGTGGTGCTCACCGCTTCCAAATAAACAGCAACTCTAATAAAATGATTTTGATAATTTCAGAAAATATAATCTCATCGATTAGATATTACAGTGGTGGCTAGGAACTACAATCAGTACGAGATCTTCCGCCATGACAGCTCTTCAAGCTTCTACGTCTTACAGTGTCGGATTCGGCATTCCGTCCGTCGCTCCGCCGCCGCTGCCTTCGCGTCGCCGCCATGGCGTTGTGGCTCAAGGTAATATTTTACGTCAATTTACTTTTTTTTAATATTTATATTTATTATAATAATTAAAATTGGAAAGATGATTGTGTGCAATTATAGTTGAGCCAACGGAGAAATCTGTCGAAATAATGAGGAAATTCTCGGAGCAGTATGCTCGGAGGTCCAACACGTATTTTTGTGTCGACAAAGGTGTCACCTCTGTTGTTATCAAGGTATTCATTTCATATTGTATTATTTGTTAAGTAACTTACTAATTGGAACAGTAAGATCGGAAGTTTTGTTTATCTGTATTTCCATCCACAGTCCACTGCATCTAAATCAGTTTCCACTTTTGTCCTATCCATGTATCAACTATCAGTGATTCAATATGAGCAGTTTCTTTATCGGACCAGCTGGTTACTTGTATTTTTGTGTTTGATATTATGCGAACTTTGTGAGTGGCAAAATTACAGATTTTATTTCTTAGATGTCATAATCTTTCATTGCGAGTAAGGAGTTATATTTGAATTTGACCTGCATTACATTTCTGGTTCTTAATTCTTGAGCAAAGGATTATACCCAACTTGGTTAATGTGCTTTTTCGAATGTCTTAAAAGGGATTGGCAGAACACAAGGATACACTGGGTGCACCCCTCTGCCCTTGCAGGCAAGTTCTTGGTTGTGGAAATATATTTGTTTATTGAATTATATGTTTTAGTCTATGTCCTGATATGGAATGTATCTCAATTTCTAAAACAATTTATGCTGCTCAATATGCATCTACCAACTTGGTTTCAGGCACTATGATGATAAGGCCGCTGAGGCCCAACAAGGCTTTTGGAACTGTCCATGTGTTCCTATGAGGGAAAGGTAATGCTAATAATAAATGTTGTTTCCTGTCGTTACTTGGAGCTTATGTTGAAAATCAACTTAAGTAGTGTAACCTGACGCTGTGTGTATTCGATTCTTGTGTTTTGAGGCTATAGATTGAGGAAGCTTGACTGTAAGACCCACTCGTCGAGCAGTAACATAAGTAGAGAGTGAATCCTGTGTTAATTTTTCAGGAACCAGGACCATTTTAAACTTTTGTCCCTGTAACCCAGGACTCATTCTAGTTGAGAGTCTAATGGTTAGTTGCAATGGGAAATAGGGAACTTTGTTCTTTTCCGTACCATGTTATTTGACAGAGAAAAAGATTTGAGTTCTTGCATTTGAAGTTCATCTGGAATGTTGAAATCAGCTTGGCTCTAGGAAACTTCGTCTAATGGCTATTTCCTCTTCCTCGTATTTTTCCAACTTTTTTATATCACTTGTCATGGATCTTAGATCATGCTTGCAAAATAATTATGACTGTATTTTCCTCCTATTTAATGGTGAGACACTATATACACTTCCTATCATTTGTTCTGGAACAGGTGACCTCAGAATTGATCGTTGAATTGTTGTTTTGATTTTTATGTATTTATTTGGGTACCAGGCTTTATAATCTGAAACAGGTATATAGAATATCTTTTCTTCAGTGTTTTCTTTGTGGGGTGGGATTCAGAACAGTACTTATATGAAGTTCTAAGTTCTTAGTCTCATTGCCCAGTTGCCAATGGTAATTGGATTGTAGAATTCAATTGTTTCTTCATATCCAAATTGTTTTGTTGTATTGGCAGGAAGGAATGCCACTGCATGCTTTTCCTCACCCCTGATAATGATTTTGCTGGCCAGGAACAGGTAATATATTCTTACAATAATTTTATTTAAAAGTTGACAATTGCATTGTTGGTTGTTTAATTTGCATAATTTTCTTTTCTATGAACTGGATTGCATATAGGCTTATCACCATTTGATCCTTGACTGTATACGGTTTATTCAAATCTTGGTGTTCGTTATTGTTTCCTTGCTAATCATACCTTCTGCTACGCAGAGTATTTCGTTGGAAGAGATCAAAGAAACAACAGCAAATATGTGATGCTATATACTTGTATTCGAACTCACTTGTTTGAATAGGTCCCTGTGTTTGTAAATCTGTGTCATAACTACGAAAATAGTTAATTTTTACATCCCAAATTCCTTTTTAGAAGTTACTTTCTCTTGTAACACTGTATTCATATGACTGTATTATTTACTGGTAAATTTTTGCGTCATCCTTCTGTATCGCCTTGTGAGCCAGAGTATCACGAGGTATTTGAGGTTGTCGTTCGGGGCTCATTTGAATAACTGATATTGACCTCCTCGGGGCAGGGCAGCAAGGATTATCGAGATTAGGGCTCAACCCTCTTGACAAAAACTTGTATGAATTCTTCACGTGAACTCTCTTATTTAAAATAGCACTGTTAGTATACGAAGTCTCACTTATTAACATGCAAAATGTCAGTTTAATAATTTTGTGAAGAACTTATAAAATAAAGTATTTTAAACTGTGATAAATTCATATGCTAAATAATGATACTTCGTATATTAAATAATGATACCTAAAAAAAGTTCACATGAGACCTACTCAAATTATTCTACTTTATGATTATATTAAAAATGAGTTCTACAAATTTTTAATTTACGTATTTTAAAAGAATTTTCACTATTCACTGCTACTTACGGAAACATCCGACCTATATGTGGTTCGCGTATCTTTCCGATCTCCTTTCCTTCTATTCATATCTTTCTGATCTCCTTTCCTTCTATTCATCATATTTTTTTTACGACCCATTCAAGGTGAAAAATGGGGTTGCTCCTCAACAAAAGTTGGATAAAGTCGAGCCAAAAGAGCGTATCTTTCCGATCTCCTTTCCTTCTATTCATATCTTTCTGATCTCCTTTCCTTCTATTCATCATATTTTTTTTACGACCCATTCAAGGTGAAAAATGGGGTTGCTCCTCAACAAAAGTTGGATAAAGTCGAGCCAAAAGATCTCGATAAATTCATGAAGAAGCTGTATCTCTTTAAAATGTTTATGGAAAGAAAAAAATTAGATTGAAATTGACAAAGATACCATATAAATAAAAATGCTCATAAAAATGCATTATTTGTAGTGATGAAAAATATTCCCTCCGTCCTGAAACTATCTTCACATATGAAGAGGCACGCTTATTAAGAAAACTTAGTAAGAAAGAGAATGAAGTAGAATAAATTAAGAGTGACATTTTTGAAATAAAATTGATATTATGAGGGTATTGATATTGGGTGTTATTTCCAAATTTGGGGTGTGAAGATAGTTGTGGTACGGATCGAAATAGAAAGTGTGAAGATAGTTCCGGATGGAGGGAGTAATACACTGTAATAGTGAATTACGTTGAGTTTAATTTTTGGTTCGAAAAAAAATATTGAGTTTAATTTTATATACTAGTATGAAACATCAGATTATTATCAATTACTCCCTCCGTACCACCCTAAGTATCCCAATATTTTTGGGCACAAGTATTAAAAAATATTGTATAATAATAATATAATACAGGTGATGTGATAAATAGAGAGAGAAGAAAGATAATATAATAATAATATAGTAAAAGTGATGCGATGGAGATAGATGAAAAAATATACTAAATATATTAAATGAGTGACATATTGTGTAAATATGTATATAGTATAAAGATAATTATAAAAATAGGGTATGAATAAAAAATAAAATAAGATACTTAAGTGGGATGGACAAAAATGGTAAAATGGGTCATTTAGGACGGAATGGAGGGAGTACTATATTTACATATGTTGATTATAGAAAATCAAAAGTATATATAGTAGATTTCATCTTTTCTTTAAATAAAAAGCATGTAAATTTCACCTTAGTTCAATGCATTTGCCTATAAAAGACTTGATGATTTGAATTTTACTATGTTTAATTGCCATTGTGGAGCATGTATCGAGAATGATAAGTGCACGTCCCGAGTATCTCGAGAACAAAACCGCAATATATTTATTTATTTATTTTTTGAGCGGATATTTATCTCTTCACTGCTCATATGTCTTGGATATCATATCATTTGGATATACAGTAAAAAATAAATAAATACGGTATATATACGCGTGCTTGAAGAATTAAATACTCTAATTAGAATCGATTTTGGGGAGAGAACCGTCATATACGTTTCTTATGTTTCGACTTTTGAAAAAGATACACATATATATATTGGGAAAATTAAAAACAAACGCACCCTTAAATTTTGTTGAACAAATTACCATACATACAGGCGGGCAGGCTACCAAGAATCCTTCGTTCTCAACCCTAGCGATCTCTCTGTTATCTGTTTCACTGCAGCAAAGATTCTTGATAACGCAGTATGCACGAGTCAACCCTGCATTCAACTCGGTGGAGCAGTTGAAATCATAGTATGGCTAAGCCCCAATTTAGTATCACTCTCGGTCGCTCCGGTCAGGTACGATGTTTATTTGTAGGGTTACAAATTATTAATTTTTTACATGTGTAGTGATATAGATTGATGTTATTCACCTTAAAAGAGATAGTGATGTGTGGTTTTTGATGTGTAGAGAGTGGTGAAGGATCCCTGGGGAGGCTCTGATGGAATTAGTGCTAGCGCTTCGGCGCCATCCTTAAGCAAAAGATCAATGCCGGAGTCTTTTGGGGGCATTGGTGATCATGCGTTTAATAATAGCAAAAGGTGTGTGTTCTTCAATTTTCAAAGTCAAATTTACGGCTAATGTTTAGGTTCTAGAATTTGTGCATTTAAAGAGTTGGGAAATGACAATTCCTGTTGGGTTATTTTGATTGGTTTTTTGCATAGGATGAGAAATGATATGAGTGGAAGGAGCTATGGCTACAGCAACCCCTTGGATGGAAATGGTTTATTTCTTCATGTAGCTCTGTGTTGCCCTTATTCGGTAGAAAAAAGATGGTCATTTAAATTGTGCTTTCTAAATGATCATGGTTGCAGATTCTCGCCTAGATCCAAAAGATCTACGTTCAAAACTGACACAAAAGAGGATTTCCAGGGAAATGGAGCTCGAGAAGCATGAGCGTAAAAAGATGGAGCTATATGAGAAGGTCTCAAAAGCTATTCGGTCAGTGGAACCACCCAATGATGATAAGCTCTTGAGAAGCACACCATCTTCAAGAGAGGCCATTGAAACGCCAAAGGTGGGTTCGATAATAAGTCCCTTTGCTTCTTGGCCTTCAAATGAACCACCTGATCATAAGCCCTATAGAATTACACCATCTTCGAGAGAGGCTTCTGAAGCACCAAAGGTCTGTAATACATTAAGTCCGTTTGCCTCTTGGTCTTCAAACGAAGCTGGAACAAGATTTAGTGAGAGAATTCCAAGATCCTCTAGTGGTATTTCTACCCCTTGGAGTGCTATTGATGAACTGCCACAGCCGTCACCACTGAGACCAGTTAACAGAATAGAGGGTTGGACAACCACTCCCTTGGGCTCGTCTAGGCCAACTGTATCTATGCCCACTGGCTCAGGACATCCGGATTCTGGAAAGTTGGTCACAGAGTTTCCTCCTGCAGCTGGTGGCATGTCATTACCCCCTCTTCAAGTATAGTTCTGTATTTTCTTACATTGTCTACCTTATCTGCTAGTTAGGAAGTGCTTAGATGTGTTCCTTTAATTCAAGACTTACATTATTGATTATTTATCTTTATCACAGTCCTTGCATGCTCCGAAGGAGAGTCAGCATCTCACTGTGAGCAGTTTGTTACATTCACTTGGTTTAGGGAAATACTACATCAATTTTCAAGCTGAAGAGGTATGCTGTCTACTAATGTAGGAAGATAATACAAATTTCATATTCTTTCTTTTTACTTTAATTTCTAATCAGTTTGCATATGTGGAGAGGGAAAGCTTTGAACTTTACAACATGTGAAGTTTAGTGCTTACTATCAATTTTTAGACATTTTGGTCCATCTATTTGGAATTTAATATGAATGAAGAATTTAACATGAGTGCTTGGGTATGGTATTTTTATCATTTATTTCAAGATTAGCATTGAATGATGGCAATTTAAAAGACTCGTCAGTTATAATCTTTCTCCTCACCCCCACACACATATCATGACTATTAGGAATGCGACTTGCTTAGACCTGGAACTGACTTTAACTCACATTTAACAAAATATCTTCATTCTGTCTTTTTGTTATGGTTAACATATTATTTCTTTATGATTGCCTTGGATATGACTAATTTTGAATTAAAATCATAGGAAGTTGGAAGTCTTAGGAGGGATCTTGGCTGTTCTGGTTGAATCTCTCTGTAGGATAAGTAGATTTATGCACCAGAATAATGCAGTGTTTACTTGTTGACCACTATCTCATTAACTCATTTCTCTAGCTCATGTGGGCAAATCACATCTTTCATAGTTCCTTTTGCTTCTTTCTCTTTGTGCTTGTAAGATTGTGAAGCAGCTGTATAATTTCACTTATGTTATTTAGACAATATAGAATCAAGAGTTAATATGAAACAATTAGAATAGCAAATCTTTAATGAGCATCTCGGTGCTTTTCACCTGCAGATAGATATGGCTGTACTGAAGCAAATGGGGGAAGGTGACCTCAAGGAGTTGGGTATCCCAATGGTATTGTTTTGCTTCTTACTTTGTTGGCTTGGCTAATCCTTTATTTGGATACTGAATTTGAATTTTGGAAGACTGATAGCTCAAAATATGAAAAGGGCACACTAAATTATTTGTTTGAACATCAAAAGAAAAAAAATGCGTAAACATGATTTCCAGTTAATCTTGATTTGAAGTGCTTGTATTCTGAGTGGTTTTGTTTTAATTTGCAGGGACCGAGGAAGAAGATATTCCTCGCTGTACAGGAACGAACAAAGCGCCCAGTAACTCAACCTCCGAGTAACTACTCGCTAAACAGCTAGTTGCCGTTTTGAAGGTCCTATTAGTTTATAGCTGTGTAGATATTGCCCAACTGAGAGACTATTTTACTGACTCCATTTTGTTAACTTTGGTACGTCATTGTTAACCAATCAATTTCGTCTAGACTTCTAGGTCTCAATGTTATTATTTCTTTACCTGGTTGGTTCTGTAGTGGCCTGCCTAGTTTTGCGATTAGCCCTTGAAGTACCATATTAATATTGCATTACCCCGTTTTGTTAATAGTGTGCGTTAGCCCTTGAAGCGCCTCATCTTATTACCCCGTTTTGCTCCTCTCCGTCACTCAATTTATGAGTAACTCCTCCAGGTGCATTACTTACTAATTATGTGTGGAATCCACACACTATCTTTCGATTTACCTACATATATATACACTCGCCACCAACAAGTTGAAGTATACATGTACAAATTAGTGAGTGGGAAAGCTACATCAGTCAGACACTCTCAATTTAAATTCATCATTTTTATTTTTTGATTAATCTCATCTTATTTAGTTGAGATTTGGTTTATGATTAGTCTAAGCCTTTTGTATTGTGAATCCTAAATTCAATTGCAAATGATGTCATTCTAGCTCAAAATCATCACTAATATGTTGAGGATGGTGCAGTTGCTGTAGCAGAAAAATGAAGTTATTTCAAATTGGATTTGAGCAAAATTTATCTTTTAATCTAAGATTTTGCTGAGATATCAATCTGATGTGTAGGATTTGGAATAATTTATAGGTGATTACGATAGTTTTTAATAATGTTTTACTCTCTGCAAATAATCAACATCTATTTTATGGTGTATAAATTTTACAAACACCTATCATATTAACATGTTTTTTTGGCACACACTCTATACAACATACTCATGAGAAAATCCATGAAAATGATGAATTATAAAAAAAAAGGTTGCCGGATATTTGCACCACATTTCTCACAAATACACCTACTTAATTTTTTGTAAATTTAATCCTAACATAAAATATCTATACTATTGTTGTTAAATAAACATTCACCGAATACTTGTATAGATTTTGACCTAATTGTTAGGAAATGTGTAATTTTCGACAATCTAATAGAAAAGCACACTTATCGGTCAATTTAATTGAAAAAGTGCAATGAAATTAGTGAACTAAAACCGAAATATGGGCATACAAGAACTATTGCTACAACCACAAAATCTACCACCATAACAACTACCAAAATTTCAATAAATTTCGGCATACACCCTCAAATTTATTGAATTCATGCAACATGTCAAATATTATTCACTAAATTTAAATCCATAAATTTAGGTTAACATTCAAATGTATTGCAAATACAGAAAATAACTAAACATCAGATTTGTCAGGCCATTTTCCGTCGACCATGATAGGAATAGCTTGATGAATCTCTTAGAAAAGAACTAAACATCAGATTTGTCAATGTATTACAAAACTATATTCATAATTTTTATATGCGAGGATATATTTAGGGGGCGTTTGTTTAGAATTCTTTAATGAAGTGTAAATTTATTTTCTCCCATGTCGATGAACAATTGTCTCCAAATCTATCTTTACTGTCTCCATAGTAGAAGGATGTTAGTTTGTGACGTAGGAGAATGATTGATGAAGATGATAATAATGATGGAAAAGGTAAATCAAATTGAATAATAATTGCATTATATAAAAGAAAAAATAATATAGTACATCAATTTTTATTTTCATTAGCTATATGGATTATGGAGTATTTATTTTCATTCTCATTTTCATACGGTTCTATTTCCATTAATAAATTTTCAAATCAAGCGACTAATAGAAGTATATTGTTTAAGTTTAGGGGTGGGTGCATATTGGGGTGGTGGGTATATAAAGAATGTGCAATTAACGTCACGAAAGAATTCTTGAATGCTAGTTCAAAAATAGACATCAACAATACATCATGAAACAATCAGCAGGCTTTAACAGTTGGCCGTGACAATTTCCCATTCCCAGTAATCTTAATTCCACAATCTTTGTCACTCCTCGCACCCAAAGCAACCAAAAATTTGTTATTAGAAGCCGCCGGTTTCAGCTTCTCGCAGCTGTGATCCGTCGGAAACCTATGCTTCAAGCATATCTTAATTCCACAATTCTTGCACGTTGCCCTGTTCGACAACGTCAAAACCTCCTTGCACCGCCGCACAGGGCACCTCGGTTTCTCCTTCTTCTTCGGATCGCAATCTCCCGATTTTTCATGCCTCTCCAGAATTTTCTTCTCATCATCGCCGGCGCATCCTGTGATCTCGATCGCTGCCGAGCAAATTTCACAAACCGTGACTTTACGGCTACCGACGACGTCGGATTTCGGGCAGTCGTGCGACTTTTGTGATCGGTGTTCTACACAGAACACCTGCAAACACGCAACATCAGGTAAATTAATATTCAATTTTCTGTTAGAAAATTCAATTGGGAATTGGTGAAATTCCAAACGTAATTCGAATGATCAAAGAAAACAATATCATGGAAAGGGTACCTTTTCACAGGCATTACAAGTGAAGGGAAGGAAATCAAGTTGATGGCAATAGGATAGTTGGCAATGGCTTCCTAATTCTGGAAAAGCTTCCGTTCCTCCTCCCATATCTGATTCTTAAACTGGAAAAATTTCTTCGAGAAATTGTAGAAGATGGTATTCGATTTGATCTTTTTCGTCTCCTTTTGAAATTGGTATTATAGACTGAATTCAATCGCTCCCAAAGCTTTGCTTATATACAGCAATGGCTTGGGGAGGAAGCCAATTTTGAAGATATTAGAATTTCTTAAGCGAGAGGAAACGCGGTGAAACGTTTCTTTATGTACCCTTTCTAAATTCTTTTTCATGTCGGTGGGTCAAAATTGACATCTGGGAGAATCGGATGGCAAGAAGATTCACGATAAACGACCCATGCCCTCGGTTTCAAATTGAAAACTTATGGGCTTGGCCCATTAAGCAACACCCCCCTAGAATAAGTGTTATATTCGACATACAATAAAATTTAGAGTAGATATCATCCAGTATTATTTTTCAATTTCATTTAATTTTTTATATTGGATAATAAATTATGTTAAAAAAATAATAATATTTATGTAAATAAAATACATGTATTTATGAAGATATTAAAAATAAAAAATATTTTTATTTATGGGTGTGGAAATATACGTGGAACAAACGAATAAAATAATTATAAAAAATGGGGGTACTAGCAAGAATATACTCAAAAGCAAACCCATATTACATTACAAATTTGCACACTGAGAACATCGACAGAAAATTGGAGTAGCATCACGAAAATGTCATCTATGGTTTTTTTAAGCAAATACAACGCATTACAAAATTGCACACTGAAAAAACAAAAAAAAAAAAAAAAAAAAAATTGAGCAGTATCACTAAAGTATTACCCATGTTTTTTTTAAGCAAATACGTCACGTAAAAAAATTGAACCTAAATAACCCTACTGAGTCAGGGTTGGGGAAACTGGGAAGGATTGTGGACCAAATCGGGTTCACAGTAAGGGTCGTACAAAAATTTGGGTCATAGGAAGGGTCGGCCCCAAAGGTCTAGGCATAGGAAGGGTCACAAGGGAGTATGTTGGCTACATATTAAGAGTAGGGATGACAGTTTTGACTCGACTCGTGAGTACCCGTCCCGCCCCGAGAGATTTGGGTCAGGTCAGACCCGCCTCATACTGAAAACGGGTCAGGTCGGATCCGATCCATTCATAATCAGGTCGGGCATGAGTTTTATATTGGCCCCGTTCCAATCCGACCCGACCCGCATCTTATATGTGTATTTTAATATATATATATATATATATATATATATATAAATAAAATGTAAGTATTATATATGTAGTGTATATATATATATATATATATATATATATATCACCCTTTATATTTTTATGTTTATAAAAATATCTTTAGATTCTTTACGTATAAATTAATATATGTAAATATGTATTTATGGAAAATTTGACATCTTTCTCATAAGTCATAATATAACAAAAAATATGTCCGTCAATAAAAATAAGAATCGGTCAATATTCCTAATTTCTTTTAAATCTCAAATAAAATATGAGTTTGTATATGTTTAAAAACTATTATTGTAGTTTGTGTTTGATATTTTTATGTCAAGTTATTATATTTAAAAAAAAATAGAATGTAACTTACACTATGTAGAAATAAATTTTTTTTTATAAAGATGAAAAAATAGGTCGGGGCGGGTCCGGCCCGCCCCGTATAGGTCAGGTCACGGGTCAGCATCTCAAGACCCGTTCGGGGCGCGGGGCAGGTCCGGAGCAGGTCATTTGAGAACGGGGCAGGTCCGGGTATTTAACTACCCGGCCCGACCTGATCCATTGCCATCCCTAATTAAGAGGGGTATTTGAGTCCAATAAAAAATGGGTACTATAAAAATTTATAAAAATATCACATCGAGTAATATTTGTGTGTATTAGTTTAACCGTGCAATTGATTTTTAAATAAGACTATTCAGTAAAAGAGTAATATTATTCAATTAGTGTACACAATGCAACTAATTTTTGAGTAATATCATTAAAAAAAAATGGATGGTGCAAATGATATATACAAAAATAAATCACGTCTTATGTATGAAAACGCTTCTTAAATTTTTGTGTATAAATTATAATAGAGCATTGCAACCTCATTAGTTTTTCTTTCTTTCAAATACTATCAAGTCTCAAAGAAATATCATGAACTTCTTCATAAGAAGATTTTCCGGTGACCAGGAAATGTGGGGATTTTTTTCTTTTACTTTTTAAAATAATGGAAATACTTCATGTGGGTGGGTCAAAATTGACATTGTAATATCAAAAATTTATAGGCCTAGAGCGTTGGTTAGGGGTCAGCATTATTCGGTTTTTAATCGAAAATCGAACAAAACCTAACCGAAATTTTAATTCGATTATTTTAGTATTCGATTCAGTATTCGGTTTTAAATTTTAAAAATTTCGGTATTCGATTTCGGTATTGGTTTTATGAACAAAATTTCGGTATAATCGAAAACCGAACCGAAATTTAATATATATATATATATATATATAAAAATATAAAATAATATAATATAGGAAAAATTACAAATAATATAATATATAATGGAGTATAATATATATATATATATATAATTTTACGAATTTGTTTTAAATTTTATATTTGATATTTTATGTTGATGTTTTGATATTTTGGATTTGGATTTTATGTTGAAAGTTGGAACTTGAGAACCTGGAACTTAGTGTATAAATGATTTACATTTGCTCGTATTTTACTTGTTTTGGCTGAGAAATTATTTTTTTTTTTAAAAAAAAAAGATCTAAAAGAAAAGTCTCAAAATTTATTTAAAAATAAATAAAAAAAAATTCGGTATTTGGTATTATACCGAAACCGAGCCGAAAAATTTGATTTTGGTATTGATAGGTTTTTACATATTTCGATTCGATTTCGATTCTTTATAATACTAATTCAGTATTTATTCAGTTTTCACTATTCGATTTCGATTCGGTTACCGAATACCGTATGCACACCCCTAGTATTGTTCATTGAAGCAAAATATAAGCCCAGGCCCAGTGTTTAGTGGGTCGTCTTGCTCAAAGTAGACATTCCGAATTCACAGTCTTCACGAATTCACACGTTTCTTACTGCGCGACTCAATTCGCCGGCGCCGTCCCTTCACAACTCCAAGCTCTCTTGGTACGGTAAAAAAAGTCCTCTGTCGCCGTCCCTTTTCATTGTTCTTACACGTTCAGCTTACCACCACTCACATCTGCCTTGTTTTTTTTTTTTTGAATGAAAAGGATGGAACATTGCACAAATGTTTGATTAGCTTAGTTCGAAACCGTTTCGGATTTTATGAATTAATTAACGATACTTACGTTTAATTTTGTCTGATTGATTGTGTAGAATTGTAGAAAGAGGCTACATAGGGGAGTATTGTGCGTGGGTTTTTATTGCCACTGCTGTTTCTGAGTTTTGACTGTATTCAATTTGTGTTTTAATATCTTATTGTTACTGATTTCTAGGAAACACCAGCAACACACTAAAAATTCAAGAGCTTTTGACGTATTACTTGTATGTAAGCTACTAGATTGTTTAAACTAAATTATAACCGTTGAAGTATGTAATCGAAATCAAGTCGCATTGTCTTGTTCTTTTCTTGCTTTATTATTTTTTTCTTTATAAAATAGGGATTTGATTAGTTGGGTAAATGAATACGGATTCGGAAAGGAAAGAAGAAAATTATGCATGTTTGAGAGAGTGAAGCATTTAGCATTTCCCCAAAGTATATCTAGGAACTACTTGGAGATATGATGCAATGGTTGGATTTTTTGGGAGTACATTAGACAGATGTTCTGCATGACATTATGTGTACATGCTTTCCTTGCTAACGTTTGGTCATATTGTGTGAGCATAATATATATTTGACTGTACTGTTCTTCATTGAACAAATTTTTATTAATGTTTTCTGATTTTCCTTTTTTATTAATTAAATAAATTGCAGATACCTGATTGAAATTTGAATTCACTAACCTCTAAAGATGTTGCCAACTGATCCCACCAAAAAATTATCTTTTAACCGTCGTATAATGGATGGAGATTTGGTTATTGTATACGAGAGATACGACATTATGAAACCCGTTAAGGTTTCCGAAAAAGGCGTTTTACAAAACCGTTTTGGTATGTTCAAGCATTCTGATTGGATTGGAAAACCATTTGGGTCAAAGGTGTTCAGCAATAAGGGAGGATTTATTTATCTATTGGCCCCAACTCCTGAGCTGTGGACTCTGGTTTTAAGCCATAGGACTCAGATTTTATATATTGCGGATATAAGTTTTGTTGTAATGTATTTGGAGATAGTTCCCGGTTGTGTGGTGCTTGAATCGGGCACCGGAAGTGGATCCTTGAGTACTTCACTTGCTAGGGCAGTTGCACCTAATGGGCATGTATACACATTTGATTTCCATGAACAGAGGGCTCAATCAGCTAGGTGAGTAGTTTTTGAATCTGATTATTTTTTTGACGATGTTGGTTCTTCATTTGATATTTTTATTTCGGATCTTGAGAAAACTGTCGATGATGATGTTTATGTTTTTTTGGTTGCAAAATGAAATGAAGGAAAGTTTCAACTGTGTTTCATTTCTTTGGTCACCAGTTTTTATTTGCCTTTAGGTTAAAGTGGTGAAGGTTTGAATTGAATTAGGTTTCATTCATTATCCATCGCTAAATTATTCCTTTGAAGGAAATGAAACCTAGATGTTAGAGTTTGATTATGTTAATTTGCATATCTTGCAGTTAGGAGTAGTTTATAGCTGTGATGAAGGGTTTGTTCATATTTTTTGAACCTCATGATGACATTTATTTTCAAATGTTTTATTCAGGGAGGATTTTGAACTCACAGGATTGAACAGTTTGGTCACGGTTGGTGTGAGAGACATTCAGGGAGAGGGTTTTCCCGATGAATTCATAGGGAAAGCCGACTCTGTTTTCCTTGACCTGCCTCAACCATGGTTAGCTATTCCTTCTGCTGCAAAAATGCTGCAGCAAGATGGGGTCCTGTGCTCTTTCTCTCCGTGTATTGAGCAAGTACAGAGATCTTGTGAAACACTAAAGCACAATTTTACTGGTAACACTTCCCTTCCAAATGAATATTACTAAGCTATTTACCATGTTTAATTATTACATTGGTTTTTATGTTTGGTGTCAACAGATGTAAGAACGTTTGAAGTGCTTCTACACACGTATGAAGTTCGAGAAGGGCACATGGGGAATTGGCAAGATGCTGATGGGGGTTTAGCGTCTGCTAAGAGTAGCAAAAAAAGACAGCGTTCGACAAATGGACATGACAATTCTCGACCACAGACGATTATGGCTAGACGGGCAGGAGAGGCTAGAGGGCATACTGGTTACTTAACGTTTGCTAGACTCGGTTGCACTGTGTAAAACACTTTCTATCATATTGCAACTATTTGATAAGATGTTTTTAAGAGGTTTAAGATTCTTCCAACACTTCCTCTTTCTTGTATTTTATGTTCCTTCACATTCTAGTGTTCTTAGACGATCATGGACGGCTTTGTTGACTTGTGTCCCTCTATTTGAAGGGCTTTCAGCAAATGAGTGAGACAGATGGAATTCATATACTGTTACTATATAAAAACAAAAATAGTGAGAATGATTGATCAATTTCAATTTAAGCCATTGGAGTTGCACTTGTTTTGGTTAGTGGTGAACTTTTTGGTCTTACCAATTTTGCTTTTTTCTTTTTGGCATTTCATTTATAATTTCAAATCTCAATAAGTTTTTTAATTTATATTTATTTTTAACGCACTGTATATTATATATTAAATTTATTGTCTTTTGTAATTTTTAATTTTTTATATGTACGTTGCATATATAAAAATAAAATACAAATATAAAACATTAAATTTATTTTGTTTAAGTATTTTTTATTAATTTTAATTATATGATTTTGAATTTAAAATATTTATTTTTATATCAAAGTACTTAGTGCATAATTACATGATTGTAATAAGAAATTTAAATATAAATTATCTCACAAAATTCATATATTAATAAAATTAGAAAAGATAATAATAAAAATCAATTTATAGTTGAATAAAATAAATTTAAATTAAATTTTTATCACAATCCATCTCATACTATACAATTTTATGCCTAAAATTAATCAATATTAATGCACGGGAGAATTAGTAGTAACTGTAAAAGAAGAAAGATGATTATCAATACAGATACTTTTTCACTTTTATTCTCAACTTTTGAAGTATATAACTAAACTTCTGCTTTCAGAAAAAGGAGAGAAAAAGTGAAAAACAATAATTCCTTTATTATCTTCTTTACTTCTGACCTAGAGACTCCAACTTGTAATTACTCAAACCAAATTGCGCGCATGTCCCAATTTTTAACTACGAAGTAAGTTATTAAAATGATCAATGTGATAAAAGAAACACGCAAAGAAAGAAATTAAACGGAAAAAAAAAAAAGTGTTAATAATCATAGTATGCATGTCGGATTTGCTCATCCTGTCGATAAATTAATCAACTATAAAAAATTTCACGAGCAATAATGCATAAAAAAGTGACGTAAAATTGAAGGGAAGATCAAATCTAATCAAGAATTAGAGATGTGCTTAAAGTTGGATTATAGTAATTCGATCCACCAGTAATACAACTATGTATGGACGAGACCTCAAATAATTGGAGTGACAAGTATTAACATCAAGCATGAAAGGATGTGTGCCAATTTGTAAAGGGGAAGAATCCTCTCTTTTCATAGAAAAGGTCAAAAGCATAAATCTCTATTATGTTCTTATTTTACCAAATCTCATATGCACACTCGTCCGGTTTTAGTTATATTAATTTACATGTTTCGTTTCATTTTTTTAATTAAATTTAAGTTATACATTTTAATTATATTAATTTATATATTTTAATTATATTTATCTACACGTTTCAATTATATTAATTAGTATTTTAATTTTGTAATTGTATCCCTAGACTGACTTTACTTTATGGTCAAATGGGCCATCCCTGTTTCACAATTGTCATACTTATTTGACATTTTTACATGCAATGCCTTTTTCAACACAGGTATAGGGAAATACATGAATGGTGCAGCTTAATTTCGTAATTTATTTTATATATAATATAGCTACTTTATGTATAATATGTGTTTATAAAATATACGAGATCGACCAAAACACATTCGAGTATATATAGACTTACTACTATAATTACTATTATTGAAAATCAAAGTGCAAGACTCTCCGCATGTATGATCAAATTTTGTACACAATATTCTCCAATTTAAAACACTCTATATAAAATAATCTAGCATCTTATATCTACTATTTGAAAATTACCCTCAACCCACCAAAACTCTCTATTTCAAAATACTTAAATTTCATACATTTGAGTTATTTATGGTAATCTTTTAATTTAATTTATTTTAAAGTTAATGCATATCATTCATTTTCATTAATTAAATTTCAACCATACATCTTCTCTTTCACATAGGTTTAAAATTAGGTTTTGATATATTATTTACTATGGTATTATTGAGATAGATTTTTTTTTTTTTTAAAAAAATCAATTTATATTTTAAAAAAATTTAATATTAATATAGTAGAAAATTATAAATCTAACAATATAAAATCATTTAAAAAAGACTTATCATACATTACCAAAAACTTATAATTTATAATACATAGATAATTTAATATTAAAAATGAATATAAACACATTTCAAAACTATATTTAAAAGAAAATATATAACATATATACAATATTAAAAAAATTAATTATATTTAAATAAAATCAATTAAATTTAGTAAATTAAAGTAATTATTCTAAAATTAATAATTTTTTCAACCCGCGTATTTACGCGGGATTATGCTCTAGTTTTGGATATACACATAGATATATATAATTCGCGAAACAATAATTTAGTGAGTATGTTTTTTATAAATTATGTACATCTTACAATTTTAGTGTATTTTTTAATAATATTATACAATTCAAAAATAATTCTTAACGGTAGTAATTGTTTTGACTTGGCATTCAAGAATGTCTAATTTAGTTGTCCTATTGGAAGAATTAGAACCCCAAAATGATGGAACCCTGCTAAGTGCTGGCCAGTAATGTATTAACCATAATTTCCTATTCAACCCCAACTTTAGACTATGTTTACAACTTTTTCCTGTAATTAATTAATTAATATTTTTCCCATAATCAATTCAAAAATTAAAACACTAACTCTGCTTGATATATATTTTTAATCCAAATAAAGGAAGCTCGTGAGATTGTTTATAAAAAGAGAGGAGGGGGAGGGAAGGATCCTCTTGCTTTTGAATTGCGACGTCAATAAAATAGGAGATGAAAAGATTACACATTGAAAATCAAATGAAATCAAATAATCCTAAAAAATAAGATACTTTCTAGCCGGTAAAATATTTAAATATTACAAGGAAAGTGGGTTAAAAGAAGAGAAAACGTAGCAAAGGTAGTGATGTCCAGCCTAGAACAACACAAGACTTAAAAGTTGAGCAAAGAAACTTAGCAATTAAGTCGAATAAATAAATAATAATAATAATAATAATAATAATAATAATAATAATAATAATAATAATAATAATAATAATAATAAGAAACTAATAATTAGTGGTTCACGGGTGGCATTCTTTTGCATGTTTTTCATGCAAATGCAACGCAGTTAGCTCGGAACCTACTTTAATTTGTTTTAGTACTAATATTAGCTTTATTTATCCATGCAACAAAGTCAAAATCCAAAAATTCAAACCTACCAGGCTTAGGCTACCACTCCATTATTTATCTGAGTAACTTATATAAAATAAAGCAGAAAGTAGAAAAATAGAAAACCAAATAGGGCCATTTCAATAAAACCCATTTAAATAAGGACAAATCTTGCAGATGAAGACTCGTTATTGGTCAAACAAATATGTCACCTTTTCTCCCCCAACACTTTTACTAATTGCTCTATAACCAATATAATCAATTGCATTATTTGCATCAAACAATAATATCACTTTCGACTCTATTTCAAAGAAAAAAAAAACATACTTTCTCCTCCATTAGACACACTATTCTCCGCCATCCTTGTAAGTTGTAACATGGATCTTATTATCATAATCCTGCTCCTGCATTATTTCTAATTCGGAATGGGAAGCGGGAAGCAGAGATGGAAGATTTCCTTTCCCAAAAAGCAAAATCAAATCCAAATTCCTCTTGAGTTTTTATGTCCACTCTCTGGTTCGATCATGGCGGATCCCGTTATAGTTTCCTCCGGCCACACTTTCGAACGGAACTGCGTTCATGTCTGCACTTCCCTCTCATTCAACCCCATTCTCGACGGCGGCGCGCCCGCAGATTTCTCCACCCTCATCCCCAACCTCGCCCTCAAGTCCGCCATTCTCAGCTGGTGCCGCCACCGCCACATTGATCCCCCGACACCCATCGATTTTTACTCCGCTGACAAAATCATTCGCAAATTAATTCCCCCAACAGAGTTGACGAGTTCCGACGAGTCCGTCACGCCGCTGCCTCTCCCGTTAACAACTCGGCCATCCTGCTACTCTTCTTCGTCTTCTTCTTGCGAAATCGAAATTTCAGGCTCGATTTTCTCGGAAGAGGAAGAGCTCTGTCTCCGCCTCAAAAGTTCACATATTCACGAGCAAGAGGAGGCGGTCGTCTCGCTCCGGAAACTGACCCGAACCCGGGAAGAGACCCGTGCCCGTTTATGCACTCCGCGGATACTCTCAGCACTTAAATTCCTGATCAGCTCTAGGTATTCAACTCTGCAGGTGAACGCCGCTGCGGCCTTGGTGAACCTTTCTCTAGAGAAACAGAACAAGGTGAAGATCGTACGGTCAGGGATAGTTCCACCGCTGATCGACGTTCTAAGGGCCGGATTCACTGATTCGCAGGATCATGCAGCTGGAGCTCTCTTCAGTTTATCGCTTGATGATCAGAACAAAACCGCCATCGGAGTTTTAGGCGCTTTGACGCCGCTGCTCCACGCTTTGCGTTCTGATTCCGAGCGGACTCGGCATGACTCGGCGCTGGCGTTATACCACCTCTCTCTGGTGCAGAGTAACCGGGTCAAAATGATTAAACTCGGGGCGGTTCAGATTTTGTTGGGCATGGTGAAATCAGGGCACATGTTGGGTCGGGTTATGTTGCTTTTGTGCAATTTTGCGGCCAGTGTGGAGGGAAGGGCGGCGATGTTGGAGGGAGGTGCAGTGGAGTGTTTTCTGAGCTTGTTGAGTCGGGATGAGTTTGAATCTGTGTTGACTCGGGATAGCTGTTTGGCGGCAGTTTATGGGCTGAGTTACGGCGGGTTGAGGTTCAGGGTTTTAGCAAAGGAGGCAGGGGTGGAGGCAGTGATGAAGAAGGTGGAAGAAACAGGGAATGATCATGCAAAGGAAAAGGTGAAGAAAATATTGGAGGTGATGAGAGCGAAACATGAAGAGGAGGAAGAGGTAAATTGGGAAGAATTGCTTGGTATAGATGGTGATTCAACTCGAACACTGAGTCGAGTCACTCGCAAGAATGACTCTACTTCTTGACAATCTTTCAATGGGTTTTTTTTATCTTTCAAAGGTAGATATTGGTGTTGGGCCCAACTTCAAAATTTATCTAGAAATGAAAAATTGGGAAGTTGTAAATATATTACTTCGGATTGGATGATCCGGTTGGGTTTATTTATGGTCGTTTAAACTCGTGATTTTTGGAAATTAATTAATCTTACTTGAGTGGTGATTCTTTAACTCTAACCTAGTAGAATGTGAGTCTTGTGTGTGAGAGTTGACTGACAACAGTTCAATATTTCTGTTTCAACACTTTGATTTCCTGAAATGGATTTCTTCTACGTTGGTGAAGCAGTAGCAGTATGATTTATGATTATGTGCAGCAAGCCAAGCAATGCTTCTCCAGTTCATGTATGCTTGTCCCTACGAATTACAATATTGCCCAAGGGATATTCTATTTCAAGCACGACAACAATTTCATTTTTAAGTAGGCGAGGGATGGTCTTTCTATTATCAAAAATGTTTTAATTAGTACTGTAGACTGTAGTACTATTCCTACGCTTCTGTATAATAATATGTAGGAGTATTATTCTTGTCAAAATTGTTCCTTCAAGATTACTAAAATAGGTTCTGTCAAAAAAAAAAAAAAAAAAAAAAAAGATTACTAAAATAGGTGTGTTCAAAAAAAAAAATAATAATACTAAAAAATTACTAAAATATATTGTCAGGCTTTCCTAATTATTAGAAAGGTGCATTCAATAAAATTAATACACCTGCTGCCCCAAACTAATCATTTTTACCTCTTTAGAAATGTTAATTTTCTTCCTTCCCCTGACTTTTTCACTTCCCTCTTTTCTCTCTTATTGTCCTTTTCTCACTTGTGTGCGATAACCCTCATCTCACCCTTCGTTTTGTTCTTCATCTCCCACCTACATCCTCATTCCACCTCTAATTTTATGAGAATATGTATAATTTTCAATTTTCTTTTTAAAATATATCAAAATAAATATTTTTTAACGAATTATGTCATTTGTTTTGAATTTTTTTCCCAAAAATAGTACTACATTTTATCAAAAAATATAGTTGAAAAAAGAATTCGGACCAGGTTTTTAAAAAACTAATAACACATTTATTTCCGAATTTTTTTGCACCGTTCATTTACTGTATTTCCGAAACTGAGTTAGACACGTTTATTAAGAAAACTTAAATTAGTGTAGGAGAGAGAATAAAGTGTAAGTGTATTTTGGGTAGTTGTATGACATAAAGTTTAGGAGAGAAAATAAAGTAAGATTGACATTTGAAATTTTAAATGATATTGTGAGGGTGTAGCTTATGGAGAGTATTCCATTTTAGGGGTGTGAAGTTAATTGTGTGACGTCCCGAAAAGGAAAATGTGAAGATAATTGCGGGCCGGAGGGAGTATTATTATTATTTTGGCTTTTTCTCTATTATATTCAAATTTTTTTATTTTTTTTTAAGTTTTGTTGCAAGAACCAGAATTTTTTTAAAAAATTAAGGGTTGAGTGTACTGAGAGTGATGAGGGTATTTGTGATATTTTGTTTAAAACTATTAAGATTATAAAATATGTGTACTACTTAAAAAGGGGTGTAGTGTATGTAACCTGGGCCGATAATACGTCAGATTTGCGCCAACCTTTTATAATTCAGGCCTGTCTTTCTAGATGGAGCCCAAAGCTATACTTGAATGATGGGTGACTTCTTACATGGCCCAAGTGAAATTGTTAAATAGTAGAGCAGCCTATTGATCCCTTGATTTTTATACTGTAGTGTAATTTTTTAAATTTAAGTTTATACTCCCTTTCTTTCTAAATAAGTTTTAGACAAAAATAGAATGAGAATCTTATAGAGAGACGGACCAAAATATATACACATGTAATTTATAACTTAGCGGAGGAAGTATAATTTATGTCGTCAACATATAACATAAGTATCATATAACAATTCTTTATATGGATTCTCAATGGCTTGGAACAAGGTTGGGCTTATCCCAAATCGCCATCACGAAAATTACATATCCAGGAATCCGCTTCACCCTATTTGTATTTAAGATAATTTTAAAATACAAAACATTTATATTTTAATATTAAAAAAATTCAAATTAAAATATACAACTATTTAAAATAATATTTAACATTGTGAGTTTGGAGATAAGTTCATAAAAATTATTATTTGTCTCACACATACTTGGTCGAATTCAACCCCACTCCAAATGAAACAGGTTCAATGTGAGCTTAGGTTTAAACCCGTTTAATTGTCAATCTTAATATAAATGGTGATACACAACTTATAAATTAGGTTTGAGACAATTTCTCTGATTTGAATTTGAAAATTTGAAATTTCAAATCAAATTTATATTCAAAATTTATGAAGTATATTTTAAAGTTGAATAACATCTCAACTTAAAATAACCTATTAAACTCTACTATTTTATTCACTACTACATCTATTTTTTTTTTTCATAATGCCACTATATCTCTTTCACTCAGTACACACAAATATTCTACATAATCTCATACACACCATACATTATAAATTATATATTAAGATTTTCAGACAATTGAGTTTCAAAGTTAGAATTTTTCCCACCACCCCACTTAAACCCGTTTCAATCATAACCTATGGAAACTAGTGCCCCTACTGGTAGTATATTTTCTTTTGACTTTTGTATCTATTGAGGAATGGTTGTTTATTTGTTGTAATCATTAATCATATTTTAGTTGGCTAAAATTATTCTATTAATATATCTACTTTTAACAAAATTTTGATGTTTATTTAAATTTTGAAGCATCTTTTGCACAGTTGAACACGAAAATTAAAAAAATGCATTTTTTGGTATATTAATCAATTTAAATGAAGGGTTATATAGGTAAAATATGTGTATATAAAGTAAGAGATTAATTAATTAAATTAAAAAAATAATAATACTAATGAAAATAAATGTGTATCGAGAAGGTGTTTAAAATGAATAAGAAAAGTGTGTAAAGAAATGTGAGTCTGAGAGATTAATATTTAATATGTGCCCTTTTAATATATGTGACAAATTGTTGAAAAGCACGTGTCAGCATACCTTGTGAGTTATTGATGAGTATATAGTTTTCCTACCACTTCAAATAATAAATAGTTTTAATTTTGATTAAACAATAAATATTTTTTGCAACCAAGGGGGCTTAGCCCACTTGGCCACCTGGCTCCTCACTTAAGTGGGAGACCTGGGTTCGATTCCCTTTGGGAACGAATTGGAGTTGGGAGGTATAAGGAGGGCTTGGAGTGTTTGGAATTGTAAGGAGACTTGGTGAGCTAACTTCTAACCACTAACAACTAACATTTACCGATAAAAAAAAAAATAAATAAATAAATATTTTTTGCATTCAAAAGAAAAATTGATGATGTACATGCTCCAAACTTTAAGATCTAACCTAATTTATCGTGGTTGTAAATTTGTAATGGCTTTACGCGTAAAGGTGGCGCTCATTCGGAACTGAGTTGGCAATCTATATGTTGCATTAATATTTAAATTATTAACAATAATTCTATTTTAATTATTAACAATAATTCTCAATGCATCACACCAAAAACAAAACAAGCAAATTAATTCAACCACCTTTTCAATGGGTGAACCCCACCTTTAGGAGTCCCAAGAAGTTAATATTGAGAATTTGTATATATTTCAATCATTTTTTTTTAAAGCATCTTTTTCAATCTTTTTGTTGCAACTTTTAACAACAAATGATGAGCATGTACAGGGAAACTATGTATTCATTAGTCGAGTAAGGACTAAGGACCTAAAGTGTTCGACTTTCAATTCAAAAAATATTGGTAAAGAACTTTCCCTTGTCTCCAGCGTAATTACAAGGAGGGGTCGTTTGCTTCACGAGACGGGATTGATTAGATGAGATAGATTAAGGATATAATATTGTATCATATTTAAATGTTTACACAGTTTTTCCTTCTTTAAAAAAAAAATGTATTCACATCTATTTTGAATCCGTGTGTTACAGCTAATCAAACACTAAATACAGCAGTAGAGCAGAAGCTCATTCAGAAGATAATCCAAAGCAGAGCAAATGTTATTAACCTCAATATCATCTTAATTTCTTCAAGGATTCCGTATACATACACACATATAATCATCCGATTGCATTGCATCAATAATTATGACTAAGAAAAAAATGAATCGATTGAACAGCACAAATACAAGGAAAAACAGCTTCGTTTTTCATCAATTGTTAAAAGCATCACACCTGCGTCGAATCTCGCCGCTCCTCCCCGTTTTAACGCCGTAAAGACTCAGTTTCTGCATCGCACTTGCAAATGCCTTGAAAAATGCATTCTGATCCCTCGAATACAACTCCACGAAATTCCGGGTTCTCGGATCCGAACTCATAGCGTGGTCAGAAGATAAAAGACCCAATCCCTTCTTCACATTGTTGTAATACACGTTGTCGAATTTGTTCGGAGTTATTATATCGTTGAAGACGGAGAGCGTTGGATCTTTCTGGTAATTTCCGCATGCGCTTCTTAGGGCTTTTGCGAATTCCGGATAGTATGCCGGGTCGGATTGTGATGCTCTGCTGTAATTGTATAGATTGGAGCTGAACTCTTTGCAGTGTGAGAAGCCGATGGTGTGGGCGCCGGTTAAAGCCACCATTTCCTGGATGGAAAATCCTTTAGATTGGAAGATTTGGATAACCTGATTCATCGACATTGTTGGCCGTGGGAGATTGCCTTCGACGGTGGAAGCTACGGAAGTGAAGGAATCTTTGCGGCCTAATTCGACGGCGTAGTAAGGGCCGCCAGTCATTACGACGAGGTTGCGAGTAGCTACGGCGAGGATGTCGGCGCAGGACACGACGCCGGGGCAGGTGAGCTCGAGGGCGGACTTAGCGCGGATGACGACGTCGAATCCGTCGCCGGGGAGGGAGAGGTTGATGTCGGCGTCGCGCTCGGCTTTACTGAAGCGGGTGGAGGAGACGAGGATGGAGGCATCGCAGCCTCCGACGAAGCAGTCGTGGAAGAAAAGACGGAGGGTGCCGGCAGCTGTGGTGGGGGAGGAGATCTGTTTGTTGATGGTGGTGTCTTGCACGATCTGCTCAAATTTAGGACAGGATCTGCTGTAATAGTTGGTAGTGAGTAGTGGGCGGCGGCGCTGGGAGTAGGCGGTGGGACTGAAGAGGAGAACGGAGAGTGATAGCAGTAGCAGCAACGGGGAAGCCATTAATACTTTATCTCTCTCTCTCTCTCTTTCTCTAAATGGATTTAGGGAAAGAATTAGAGAGAGAAAGGGGAAAGAGAGGGTATGAGTGATATTTGAGGGAATTTACTGGGGGGTTTAGTGGGATTTAGCCAGTGAAGCTGAAAGCTAGCTGGATTCGCGTGTAGACCACGCGCCACCACCAATCACGGAATTTTCGTGCTGGAAGTCGGGTCCACTTTTGTTCATCAGGTTACGTGGGTGTCTCTGTGTTTGCTATGTGCAAAACGGATTTGTGCTATTGGTGTATATTTTATTAGCACAATACATGATTTTCTAGTCCAATAATACTTCTCGGTTTCCCCTAACCCTAAATCTCAGAAATGATACAAGTTTTAATAAATATAATATTTAATATAAAAAAGTAAAGTAACTTTATTGTAGATGTGGAATCATAATTTTTTAAAATAAAAAATATTAAGTTTTAAAAGAAATTCTAAAAATGACAATATTAAATTTAAAGAGAAATAGAAAAAATATATTTTTTCTTAAAATCTATGAAAAAGAAAGTGTATTCTATTTGTTGACGGAGGGAATACATAACACCTACACATAAAATACGAGGTTAAAATAAGTAAATTATGTTATTTTGCAGGTAGTAGAAACACATAAAACTCCCAATGCAATAAATAAAACATAAATTTCTAGCTGGTCAACACACAGATGGAGGGAGTATTTACTATTTATTCGCTGGAGTATTTATTTCATTAGTTCTAAAATAAGTATCTTATTTTATCAATTTATAAACACTAATATTTTTATTTATTAGAGTATCAAAAGATATTTATACTCTTATTTAATATACTTAAGTTTATATTTATTATCAACTATTTATTAGGGGTATTATTAGAATAAAATGGATAAATTTATATTAATTTGTGTAAAGTGACATTTAAAGAAAGAAAAGAATTTGACGAAGTGGTATAACTCAAGTGGTTAGAGCTCCACTATTTATGTTCAAAAGGTCTTGGGTTCGAGTCACCATTTGATCGAAAAAAAAAAAAAAAAAGAAAAGAATTTGGATGAAATATAGTAAAACTTATTTTGGGAGGGGGAGTAATGGCTTTTATCTTCAATGAGTATATAAAAGCTAGAAATATGAATCCTTACATCCTACTAAATGTATATAGTTGAATATTGGGAGTTCGGACCATGGTCCATGTGTGAGAAGTTCAGTCCTACATTGGGAGTCACAAAAAATGAGGGAATTTAAAGATGCAGTAATCGGAATAAGAGAAGATTAGTTAAATCTTAAATGTAATATTAATTATAATACCCACTTTCAACTTTTAAAGCTTATTGGGATACATAAAATTAAGAGGTATATTTCACACTATTGACAGTTTGTTAAATTAAGATGGAACATGACCCGCTGCATGATATCATCTTTGTCATATTTTATGTTTTATTTTATATTTCATAATTTAAATGGATGACATGTGACATATTAATATAATTCAATAAACCATCATAATTTTGAATTTATATGTTAAAAATTCAAAAAAATAAAATACATGCATGAAAAATGACGCAAGAGATTGAACTTTACTGAACCCCCACCCCCCCTTCCCAAGAAGAAAATGAAAGCCATGTCTCCGCCGCATGTTGTGTCCTAATCACATGATCTATCATGTTAGAATCCTCCCCCCATTTAATTATATCTTAGTTTATTCTTTACTTTTAAGGCGTTTCAACGCGGAAATATTTGTACTTTGAAAAACAATTCTTAATACACGAATATAAAATAAAAAGTGTTGCAGGAAATGTATACTCGTATGGATTATTAGTTGTATAGAATTTCAGAATTTAAGTTTATAATTTCATCATAAGTAAATATTTGATTCAATATTCTCAATATCGTTACAAATGTTATAAATATCTCTGTATTTGTATATTCAAAATATGACAATTTAATTTGAGAAGAAGGGAAAAATCATATTTTCTCAAGGTGAAATAATTAGAACAAATCCTTTAATTTTTATTATTTATTTATATATTTTCAAGTAAGAGTAGATGTCGGTGGAAAAGACAATGTTGGTTTACAGAAAACAAGGGTGTTAATTTGAAATTAGTATTTGGATAGAGTAAAGCATGTGGTGATGTGCAAGCTGGTCCCATAATAGTCCTTGGTGCCTGGATAATAGTCCATTATTTAACAACTCTGGGTTATAAAACGACAACTGTATTATTATTTAGTAGATAATATAGTATATATATATATATATATATACTTGTTAATTTTTTATTATTGGGCTTTTAATTTCAAAAGGATTACGAGGTCAGGCCTTTTGGTTGACCAAAGTATGCCCGGCCCAATACTTGATCCATTGTGATCAAACTAACCCAAATAACAGGTGGCACTCTATATTGCACGGGTACGCGGGTGCGAGTGCAGAAGCGATACGGGTACGGGATACGATTTTTTAAAAAAATTAGAGTGCGATTCGTGAAGGATACGTCTATTTATTTATATTTTTTATATATAAAAAAATATTTTTAAAAAATTCGTAAGTCAAGTGCATGCAATTCACATTTTCTCTCGTTCAAAACTTAAACGTATAATTAATAATTTAATTTAATTAAGTAATAAAACAACAATTCAATTTTATCTATCCAATACGTAAATCATAATAGTGAATTCAATCTAAAATGGGTGTTACAATGTCAATTTAAGTTACAAAGTTACATTACATAATAAAATTCAATTGAAATAATATATTTAATGTTTAATTGAATGTCTCCATCTAATCATCAAGTTGGATTCGTCCACCGGATTCGCGAGTGCGTTAGTTTATTTACTACCGATTCGCCATTTGGCAATTAGTTTCGTGATGGATTCGCCATGTGTCAATCGAATACGCAACGGACTCGTGAATTCGAAAATCTCACCCCTTTTAGGGGTCGGGTACGAATCCGATACTACATTGTAGTATTTTTAGAAGAATCCATGCATCATATGTGGCAGTTTGATAGACCAATTCTGCCTGACCCACCCCAAAAACTGCACAATTTATGTACTTAAGAACGCCATTTTTTGAAACTAATAAGATAAAAAGATTTATAAAAAATGCTACAGAAATTGGGGCTTCAGTGTTATAATGAGATGAATTGCTGTTAATTAGTTGTAACAAGTGTAAACCATCAAGAGAGTGTTACCGTTACCTACACATACAAGAATCCCGCTACAAAAATGTTAGGCGGCCATTCCAATTCCAAATTCCATTTCCATTTCCATTTCCATTTCCATTTCCATTTCCATTTCCATTTCCATTTCCATTTCGGAATTGGGTTTGAGAATGAAGGGTATAGCAGCCAACCAACCATTATATCTGTTTGCGAGAAGGGCGGTTAGATGGTCTGATCTGGATATCTTTGGTGTATATACTAGTCACAGCAAAAAGCAACAGAACAAACACCACTTGAGCACTCATGATTCCGAAATGGCTAATACTGTTCCCGATTTCCATCCAGCTTCCCGTATTTTGGACCTGACCGACCACGTGTAAACAATATCAAGATTTTAAAAACATTCTGCAAATAACTGGAAATTAAAATCAAATATGAAAAATACCAGGAAGAAGAAGTGAATTGTCATGACATCTGAACAAATTATGACCAGAAAATAGCATCCCAACAGTGGAACTCTCACCAATCTGGTAATTGCAGTAAACGTGCATCTGCAGCATTCCATGTGGTCGGCCATTGGATTAAGTGATTTTCATTATATGGATTTCAAATTTAATTATAATAATACTTACATCACAAGCACAAAGGGTATCAACAATTTGAAAATGAGAAGGGCTGCCATCAGAAAAGGCTGCAACCAATCACAAACAATTCAAGTTGGTAAGTACCAAACAAAAAACTAAATAACATACACATACTTTTAGTTAGTCTGTACTCACGCTGAAGATGGTGATGAATCGATAAACAGAAGAGATCTCAAAACTCGCAATACTTGCGAAGTTACCAGTTCCAAAGAAGGCAATGTTGAAGAACACCATCTGAAAAACACGCTAATATTTAGTTTATAAACTGTAGAGAGGGGGGTGGGAGGGGTCTTCCTGTTTTTCGTTTCTCCTTTGATCCAAGATAAGACAGGACAAAGAAAGTAAAATTGTTAGGCTAATGACAAAAAAGTAAATGGTATTACTCACAAATGCAAGTGGAATTCGCATATGTGATAACTGTAAACAAGTAGCATCAGACGCTATTACAAGGCTGTCCTCCATGGCGTCGGTTGAAGTTGAAGGTTGGTCAGTCTGATGTATTTGGAGATAAGCACTTTCAAAAAGTATCCATGCCATGAGTGCCAGACCAAGAGCACCATAGAATAGAGCTTCATATCTACATTGGTTTCCCAACAAAGTAACATCACACCCTTGTTATCAATAAAACTGTCTAATATATCCCAAGAAATTAATCAACGTACCCTATTGACAGCAGGAGGAATGCAGGGGCAAAACCGAGAAATATGGAAGTAAGCCTCGACAAGAGACCAGTTGGTGAAAAAAGTGGGAGAACCATTGATACACCTGGGAGATAATAATAATAATAATGTTATTGGAAAAAAAAAAAAGATGTAAGGTTGATGAAATGGCAGACAATTATCCAGGAAATAATTCCTTCCCAGAATATCCCGCTTCAAAAACTAATTTCCTGCCTCACCCTAACAATGACCGTAAACTGAAGCTTTATTTTATGAAAAATCTTATTCTGGCAAACATACACATAAAACCCTAGGGGGTCTCAAGGTTCAACTTATAAATCAATGCAATCTTCAATAGGAAAATAGAGAACACAATTTTCAAATTAAAGACCAACGAGAATGGCAGGAAAATTAGCAAATTTTACAGCAGAAGTAAAGAGCCAAATACCAGCAATTGACCAATTTAGCACTTGGTGTAGTGCAAGCAACTCTTGCTTTTCTGTTCTATGAGAAGTTGACAAAGGCACCATAAGTGATGAAAAAACAACCAGTAAGACCTATAATAACAGCAAAAGTGTAAATAATCAGCAGAAACAATTAGTTTACACAACTTGACTAGAAGCACCAAGTACCTGAAAAAGGAAACGGGTATTAAATTTGGATTTGTTATGTTCGTGAGTCAGAGAAAACCAGAATTTACTCTCTCTGGAATACAAATCCAGATATCTTGATACTCCTCCAATTATTACAATAATAAACCCACTATAAATTCTGCAAGATGAGATATAGCAGTCAGTAAACGAAATTCTGTGTTACTCATCACTGTTTATAGATACAGCAGAAAGCTACCTATGGATCAGTATGAACTGTGGGATGTAGGCTCTCATTCTTGTAATTAAGTTAATTCATGTGAAGAATTCTTTTTACAAGGAAAAAAAAAACGAAAAAAACAAAACTTACACTAGTTTGGTATTATCTGGAATTTCAGCAGGCATCAACGTGAAGGTCGACAAAGACCAACATGCTAGCCATACAAAAACTGGTATTCCTGAGCTCCATGGTATGGAATAAAGAAGATAAACAGAAGCAATAACACCAATAATCAAGAAACTCCAAGTATAGATCTTCCTATCCATGAAGCTTCTCACCTGCATAAATCAGAATATTTTAAAGAAACTGGAACGAGAGTCAGACTTCAGAATCTTCTGGAGACTTAAGGATTAATATCTGAATAATGCTGCGTACCAGGATTTCAAGGATGAACACCGAAACAATAAAACAAGCCAAAAACTTTACAAAATAATTAATTTCTTTCCCATGCATGTATCTCCATAGTGCTTTCAGAAACTTATATTCAGAGCAGATTTGGACCCAAAGAAATATTGTCATGGCGAAGTATGCATGATAGAGGGGAGGATCATGTTCCACGAGCAGTATAATACACACTGATGCCATCAGGATTAACCCAGAGAAGTATATCTGTCAAGGGCATGATAGTAATTTATCATACAGAAGCTGAAAAAGTTACAAGCTAACACAGTCTTTTCTTTCTTCTTTTTTATACCTTTATGGTGTTTGCCTTCAGGTATGTTGATTTGTCTTTTCTGAAAAATATTCCAGGTAATGCAGTATAAGACTGCAAGACGTGGATTATCAGATAAGTCATCCATCCAAGATAACCAAGAGAAATCACTGTCATCAGCATAAACCAATCATAAGTTTGAAAGTAATGAAGCCCTTCCAGTGCCAAACTTCGAAGATTTTCAGATAGCCTTTGGGCAGCTTCATATTCCCTTATAGATAGTAGATGTTCTATTTGATCCAAGACCAATGTATAATTGACCAAGGGTTTGAAAGGCTTGAAACGCAATGAGTGTGATTGCTTTATTTCTTATCAATTAGTCAAGGAGATAGTTGTTTAAAAACCAGATTCATGCACAGGCGAGCTCCTGAATGGAATGAGTTTGTTAAAATTACCACCATAAATTGATCTGAAAAGGTCCAAAGCAAAAGTTATGTCTAAAGGATACGTGATTTCCGAATAAATTGATTGAGAATTTGCTTTGTGTTAGCCAGCACAGCCTCAACTTTATCCACCTGGTAAACAAATAATTTCAACTCTTCACTCCATAAAGAAAGCTCAGATGTAATGGAAAAAATACAACATGAAGATTATCAGTAGTTACTAGCAAGATATTTGATGTTAAAGACAAATCCCATGGTTCAAGCTTCAAAGCATTGCCTGCTCACCTCATTAAGATTAACAAATCCAAGCGGCAAATTTCCAACTGAATTAATGGGGCATGGCGAACCTAGAAGAGTTGACTGTCAAAAGTTCCAAAGAAAATCATTAAATATGTAAAAGGCATTGAAACAAAATTTAAAGTAATTATTGTACAACCATCAAAGGTGCAATATCAGCTTGATTCACATCCAATCTCTCTAGGCCATCAAGACCCCAGTCAGATGGTGTAGGCATGTCATGCACATGGTCATCAACAAAGCGAGCAGAATCTTCATGATGATGATTTTCAGAGATTTGCAAAGGTTGTCGAATCCCTGCTCCCCAAGCAACGAGGGGAGTATCAGTGTTTGATGGATGCCCATCTCCGTGGCTTCCTATCAAGAAAATTTTATAGCTCAGCACACTAATCCCCCAGATTCATAGATAACGTTTTTAAAAAGAACAATGGACAGACTAATGCATATAGCTTTTAAGTGAAAAATACGATCGAGTTTCGGAATGCTCAACGCCTCAACCTTTGTCACTCATTCCATGGTCAGCGGTAAAAACGTATGATGTCAAATTGTCCTTGAAGTAATTCTGGACAAGATTATAAACTCTTTCAGCAATATGGTCAACAACCTTAACGTTATTGAGATATATGGGTGAATAGGGCCGATGAGCATGACCGTTTGAATCACAACCAAGCAAGTGCAGAAATACAACAAGATTATCTTGTTGAAGAAGCTCCTTCAATTTTTCATCTTCATTCGACCTGTTCAAAAGGCTCTGGAATTGTTCCAGCGACCACTCATCCAAAAACGATGCATCTGCATAAACACAAGATGCAAAATCAGAAAAATCATGTGTGAAGTTGCAGGAACTGAGGTAAGAGAAAAAGTAGCAAACCAGTTGCAAAATCTTCATATTCATGTGGATAAGAGTCCCATGTGCTATGCTGTAAGGCGCCACAAAATATAGGAATGATATCTGGGCTGCCAAAGGCAAATGTGTGCCGGCTCTTATTGAATACAGAATCAAACTCCACCGGATTTGCTTTCCACCCTTAAATGAAACAAATAATATAGACACCTCAAGATTAAAAAAAAAAATTACTAATCTTGACTACTTTCAATATAACTCAAGTAGCCAAGAGCAAGTTTAGCAAAAGTAATTTCACCTGTGAAAGAGCCAGCATTTATTAATATATATACTTGAACTATTACCTACCTTTAGTAACAGCGCTAGGATCTTCATAAAATCCAGCAATAATAGCAACATGTCCTGGCCTCGACTCCGTGGGAGGACGCGCATGGGACACTCCCCAACGACCACGCTCTTTAATCACACTCCTCAAAAAAGGCGCTCTGTAATTTCCAACTGAATCGGGTTCGAAAAACTTGTCTGCTCTTAGACCATCCGCTGCAATCAGAACAGCATATACTCGTTCAGTCAAAAGCACAAACACTTTGCGTGCAACAATTTGGAGAAAAAGAGATCAAATAATTACCAATTAAAAGTACGAGGCGCTTGGCGGGTGGTGAGAATCGGGGTTTGACAGGTTCCATGCCGTGAACAATGGGGGTCTTGAAATAAATATCGAAAATGCTGAGCATGTAAACTGCGTGGAGTATTACTCCGAGAATGACTAGCCATTTTTCTCGTCTTTTGAGAAACTGAGTTCGGAGTCTAAGACTGGTTAACCCTGACGATCTGACGTTTCTTCTGACTCCCAGGATGCCATCCCCTCCCTTCATTCTTCTTCAAGATTTGAATTTTATGTCAAGTAATCAGAAAATGGGTTCTGGATCTTGGTAGTCACCTTGATTCTTAAACATGGGTCATTAACAATTCCCACCCAAATTCAGAAAAAAATAAAACGGGACAAGTTTCGGGTCAATGGATCCGGGTTATGTTCACCGGTGAGCTGCCGCTGCTGTGGAGGTTTTAAAAGCTTGTTTTCAACTTTTATTCAACAGATGGAAGTTTTCTTTTAAAGTAGGTGTGACCTTTTTTTTAAGTAATTCTTGTATTTTGTTAGTGATCGAAAATACCACCAAAGTCTCTTCTAGTTTTGGATTTTAATTTAGGATGACAATGGAACAAGACGGTTAGTTGAATAACCGGACCTGCCCCGACCCATCGCCTTATCACATACCCTGACCCGGACCCGCCATTTTTTTTTATTCAACTCACTACATAATAAATAATCAAAATACGTATGATCATCAATGTTACGCTTATATCATCATCAATTTATGGCTGCATTGCGGTAAAGATTTTATGCAAAAATCTGCAAGCATTCAACATCAATTATTTTGATGGATTGGCTTTCCTTCTACACTCTACTAGATTGTATTCATTTATGTGGTAATTGCATTTGAACTCCTTCATAAAATTTTACGCATATATAAAACGTGATGCAAAAATATATACATGAAAGTAGTAGAACGGAATTATAGTAATACACAGTCGTGACATGTCTCGTACACGGTGCGGATCTTGGACAACCCGAGGCAGATGCAGTCGGGATGGCCCAAGATTTCCATCCTTAGTTAAATCACAAGATTCTAGGGTAATTTGGTGTCCATCAAATTATTACTTATTTCACTTTACCAATTGAAATTTCATGATCTATCTGGGTTACTATTTATGACTGATTTGCTATAACACGAGGTAAAGAACTTGCTGCCTATGTGAAAAGAGTGTTGGTCCGTTTTAGATATGTTTATGATAGACAGCGTGTGTATAAGAGGACTCTTGCTTTATTACAAGGGGAGAGAGAAAGAAGTGCATACATAGGCAATCAAGAATACAAAATCCATTGCTTCCACGAGATTTTCAGGGATTAGGGGCAAGGATATAGACATTAACTAAAACACATAATAACGCAGTCTAACAACTAAAATAAAGTCTAAACAAATTCTTTCAGAGTGAAGAAAGACAGAACAGCAACAACAAATCCAAGAAAGGCTGTCTGAGTTGAAGCCATCCCACCAATTGCAGCATTCTTTTTGGGCGCATCTCCACGGAAAGGGCTCGGGGATGGGGCCCACGTCTCCGCATTGGCTGCCAAAGCCGTCAACGCTACCAACATAATAGCCATAACAGCAATTCTTCTGGCACCCATGTATTTTCCTGATGATGAAGTAAATATGTGTATATTGCTTTAGTTTCTTAGGAACACTAGAATTGGATTGGCTGTATATATAGTTGTTAGAACTATGTATGTCAGAGAGATGATTTCTATGTTCAATTTTGTTGCTTCTTTTTTTTTTTATGATTTCTGGATATGTGACGATATACTGGCAGAAAGAAATTGGATGGCAATACATAGGACAGTAAGAAGTCACAACAAAATAATAAGCTGGACAGGTGACATTATCAATGTAAAGTAGCATGTTTTGCCATCAAGGTGCTCGAGTGTTGGGCCCTCAACATTTCCTACAACAAGATTACAAGCTCAAATCTAGTAAGATTGTAGTAGTTTATGGACCAATCATCTGAAGTAGTTTCGATTCAATAAATATAATGATGGGAGTGATACATCATACATCCTGAGGTGTGCCTGACTCTCAAAATTTGTTGAGAACGAAAAATACGCAAATACCTCACACCCCATAAAGAGCAGAAGATCTAGCTCAAATCTTCTTCATCCTGGAAGCTCAAGTTCAATGTTTGCAACTTGAAGCCTGAACCTTGTATTATCTCAACCAAATTTGAGGCAACCCCTGTAGCTTGTACAGTTGTTTGCTTCGTTAACTGCAAAGGAAGAAAGATTCAGCTTACCATGTTTAGAAAAGCCATGAACAGATCAGATGATATGATATATGCTCGGTTGATTCTAATATCTCCTACATACTACAGACTAGAACACCACAATCATAAAAACGATAAACTACAGGATGGATCCCTTGTCTGTTTATCAGCCTCTCATGTCTTCCAAAAAGCAAAAAGTAAGAATCCAAGACCTTCATATTGAACAGACGCTAACATTTGAATAAGGTATAAACAAGGGGGTCTATCATTTATTAACCATATCCAAAAGGATCTACAAATAAAAAGTTCTAGCATCGTGGCCATGAAGTAGTACTGAGATGGAGGAGAAAAGAAAGAAGTATTCAGAATTAGCTTTCTCTGCTTTCTTTCCACATAATGCTAGTTTCGTGTATTAAGGGTATAACACAATGAGTATGAAAATACCTCAACACTTGCAATGCCCTCAAGTACTTGTACTTTGAGATCCGTAACGCCTTCGACTTCCTATAAATAAGAATCGAGATTTATAATTCAAAAAGAAAAAAAGAATCAAGATTTCAATGTATCAATGAGGGTTTACAAGTTGGGACAAAGAAAAGATGTGATCTTTAGCAATTCTTCAAATAAAAGTGCCCAAGAAAACAACAATATCAGGCAATGGAATGTGCAAGGGTGTAAATGCAAGATAAGATTTTTAAATGATGCTACTTTGAGATGAATACTTCATATGGCTATTGGGTACACAATATTGAGTTTCCAATATCTATAGTTGCACAAATTTTTCACAAAGAATCAAATTGTCAAGAAGTAGGAAGCGGCAGATGACAGATTGTTGAAGTTAAAGTTTGTAAAACAGTTCCAGCAAGGGATTAATGGTGTACCTCCAAAGCCTTGGCAACTGCAGGAACAGCCGAGTCAGTCATCGTTCCTTCTGCCTACACATTTCAAAGCAGAGACTCATCTAGACATTTCAGCAAACACGTGATAGACAGTATCAACGGAGAAACAGTAAAACACAGACACATACCTGAAAAAACATTTTGAGCACGTCGGAAGGCGATACCGCAACAGATACAGTTTGGTCGGGGGCAGCGGCTTCATCTGGAGGCGCGGTTACTTCTCCGGGGACAAGGGTCTCTTCTTCCTCCGCCACGGCCCGTACTTTTACGAGCGTTGAATGTCCCTTCTTATTCAACTTCACCATTGATGAAATGGCGGAATTCTTGAATTGTGTCTGGTATTTAATGCAAGGGAACTGTAATTGTAGTGGGTTTAAAGCAGATGATGTATAAGAGGAGGACAAGGGGGAACTGGGCCTCGAAAGCGAGAAGGCGGAGATGGAAGCCATTGGTGTGTATCAGTGCAGCAAAATTGGTTTCTATTCTATCCACAATGGAATGGAAGGAGATGCGCAGGGAATATTGGAACTTAATTCTACTTTTTATTACCCTTTTCTTTTTTAAAGGATTTTACTGCTTTTCTTTTATGGGCTAATAATTTGAATTTTTTAGGTATAATTTTATAAAATATTTTATGTAAAATTGTAAATAATGTGAGGGTGAAGTTTATGGTGAATTTTCTAATTTTAGGATGTGAAAATTATTTTGTGATGTTTAAATAAAAAATTTATAAATTTACAATTTTTCAAAAAGAATAAAAAATTTACAAATTATTGTGGGAGGGAAATGCATGCTAGAATTAATTTTTCTCTATCCAGATATCTAAATGTAAATATATTATTATGCCCTTAACATTTATTTTACAGTATTATGCCCTTAACATTTTTTTGACAGCATTATGCCCTTTAACATTTAATTTTAGTTAAAACATAGAATGAAACGAAGTTGTATAGTTCAAATGGTTAAAGTTCCACTATTTTATTCAAATGTCATGATTTCGAGTCACTATTTGGCCGATTAAAAAAAAACATAGAATGATAGATTTTATTCAATACACCCCACGAAAACAATTTTTACCGCTCGATGTCTACCTCGAACATTGTTGAGCCACCTGCGCCACATGTATCTTTGATGGCTTTAGATGTTATCGTTGTCTGTTGTAATCAAGAATTGAAATGTCGTGACATTTTGCGAATATATCACACATGTATATATGATGGTTTTATACGTTATCGTTGTTTGTTGTAACTAATGATTGAAATGTCGTAAAATTTTGCAAATATATCACAAAAAATGAGTATGAGATATGAATATAATGGGGTAATGTATTTTTTCTCGAATATTGTAAAAATATCAATATCGATAAGTTGTAGTGTATTTTTCTTGAATAACGTGAAAATATTACACAATATCGCAATATCCGAAAAAATTGCGATTTTTTTAATTATTTATAATTTTTTTTTTACATAGAATATATTTTCATGATCATATCAATCAATTTAACCTACAAGATTTCAAGATTCTCAATTTTAGTGACTAATTTTAACCTTCAAATTTTTTTTATTTGTATTTATTTTTAAATTATTTTATATTTTTTATTGGTGTATAAAAATAGCATAAATGCACCACAAATCTACAGTGAGCATCCAAAATTATTTATATTTTACAAGTAAAATTAATGCTAGAAATGAATTATTTATTTGGATAAAGATGACATTCTTACCACTATATTTGAAATTTTCATTTTGATATTAATTGTATTTTATCATGTAAATTTAATTATTTTGTATTATATTATGTATTATATTGTTAATTATTTTTCGTCAAACAGTATTTATATAATCTATTGACTATATGATTATTTTGAACATATAATTTTATTATAATTTTAAATGAAATATGTGTATAATAATATATTATAATAATCTCAAAAATATTTTATTAAATTTTCAAGATTTCAATAAAGTTTCTTTTTCAATTTTTTAAGATATTATTAAAATTAAGCTTCCCAAAATATGTGGAATAGCGATATTTTTACATGCAACACATGCATAATCATGATTCATAGAGTACACTAAAAAATAACAGTGAGATTCAATTGCGATGAAAGAGAGATATGGATACTTAAATATCCACATAAAAGTTGTAATAAAGTAAGAGGTCCGTTCATCACAAGAGACGATGTTCGACTCCACAAAAAAGATACCGCAATTTTGTGATTCCAACTCACTCTGAGAAAATAAGCGAAATACACAAACCCTGCCTGCTATCTAATGCTATGAACCCCAGAAAACACTTCAACATTTCACAAGACAACTTTGCAAACTTCCCTTACCTCACACCCATCTCAAGATGGCAAACAACCAACTCAAAGTTATTATCCACTTCCTCTTTCTCTCACTCGAATTCCACTTGAGCACTGCCCATAGCCACCAGAACCGGCTGAGGAACCCAGCAACGTGGTGGTGGAAGGACTGCTCTATTGCCAAAGCTGTGATCACAAGGGCTCACGGAGCAAAACCTATTAAATCGGCCACAATTGGTGTGACCTGATAAGATCACCCAACGTCATAACATGTAATCAAGAGCACAAACTAAACAAAGATGAACAAGTTCATAGAAAAAAATAAAATAAAGAAGTTGTCACTTACCGGATTTCAGAAATCCATTGGCATTGCAAACAACTTGTTGATTTCATCCATTGCTTCTTTTGTGCACAAAGTTTGTTCAAAATCAATTCCCTTTTCAGTAGATGAGCTGTCTTGATTATCAAATTCATCATCAGCAAGTATCACAAACCCAGAGTGTTCGCTCATCATATTTGCCACTTTATCATCTGGTTCATCATCGGGAAGTATCACAAACTCTCCACAATTGCTTTCAACATCCAGTGCTGCTTTTTCATGTTTCTTTGGCCGACTCTTCCTCGCAAATTCTATTGGCTCCCCAAACATGTTATTAATGTCTTCCATTGCCTCCTTCAAATTAATGGTGGGATCTACAAGGCCATGGTGCCAAACATTTTCCACCTCTGGTTCATCTGAGATGGTTGACCCTACAAACCTAGAAACAACAGTATCTTCGCGGAGTAGCCTCCTAGGGTGTGGATCTTTAACGCATTCTGAATGGACATCATTTGGTCTAGCAAACACATGAGCATCATTATTAGATACACCGACACTGTTACACTCTTGAGCTTCCTCACCATCAACATATATTTCAAAAGATTCATCCAAACTCTTATTAGTCTCTACTCTTTTACATGATGGAACCTCTGAAAAGCTTTCATTTGTAACTGCGAATACATTTTTTGAATTGTTACCAACTTTGGACAGGTTTTTACTTGTCCTCCCAGCAATTAATGGCTCTCGGAACATGCTGTTGATGGCATTCATGGCCTCCTTTGTATTAATTGTGGGTTCCACAAGACTGTGATGTCGTGCATCTTCTGAGTTAACAATGGCATCATCAAACCTATTTTCATCTTCAATTTTATCCTTGGTTCTGGAATCACTCAAAAGTGACGTTTTAAGAAGTTGTTCACTGAGTACTCCAATATTACTGGGTTTTTCTGCCATTTGTTTCAGATTTTCTTCTTGCATGAGCTTGTTATTATAAGAGCTTTGTGTTGGGATTGTCTCCAATCTTCCACTGTTTGTTTTCCTTCCCTGTAGCTGCAATATGTGCACTTCAGGCTAAATATGTAAATTACCAACAACGAACGGTGCACTATGTAGAATGTTTTGAGTAAAAAACCTGAGCTCTCTTATTATTATGTCGCGCCAGACGCTGAAGAAACTGCTCATACGACTTTTGCAGTTCATCAGCAGGCTCTGCAAGGCTGTATATTCAACAAAAATATTAAGTGCAACAATTGTGATGTATCAATCATGAGGTCCAACAAACGAATACCACAAGAATTGAAGAGCAGGATTATCATTGTATTCTGAACTAAGAATATATAAATCCTGCTCCATGTAAACTTAGATTAAATTTGATGAAATAACCTTACTCAAATAATGAAGGAAGAGGGTTCATGTTGTATATAATTGGTCATCACAAATTCAACATCAAACAAAAATCAAAGAAGTAATATAGGTTACTAGAAAGCATACAGAATAAAAGAACCCCTCCAGCAAAAAGAATGCAATAAGATGAAGTAAAATGGTAAAAGAGCATATAAAGTTTGTCGTAGCTTGACTTTGTAAAATTGATAGGATCGTGTACCATAAGAGGTGCTACAAATAAAATGCAAAGCTAACTAAATTTTTCTTACTTCTGCACTCCCAAATGATAAATCTTCTCAGCTGCATCAAACCTCTTCATCTTCTCATAATAGAGGGCATACGCCTGGTAAAACAAAGACTTTTTCATCCCAATTTGATTCTTCTCCATTGTTCTCAAAACCAACTTTGGATCATCCACAAAGTCCATCTACATTCCAGGACATAGATAAAAATTTATAAGCGCTCTTCTTAAAAGCTTTCCTAAATCTCATCTAATCAAATACAGTATCACACTATAATTGAGCATCAAGAGATTGATTCCTGAAATATTGAACTCTAAGTATTTCAATTTAAATTTCAGCGAAATCTTCATCAATTCCTAATTCATTAGCTCAACCCTTTCAAATTCATATCCCACTTGTTTTAACTTGGTACACAAAAGCAAACTAGAACGTAGCCGAAGAGCAATGGCAGATAAAATGTAAACAAAAACGTATTAGCAACGATAAGAAAGAGATACCAATTGCAACCAAACACGAAGGTAGCGCAAATCGTTGGTGTAACGGCTGTCGGCTATGAAAGTTTCGGAGCATTTCTGGAGAAATCGAGGCAGTTTCTCTTTCAGAAGCCGAGGCGGCAGCGTCTCTTTCAACTTTTTTATCCCACTGCTCATTAAAAAGAGAAAGAAAAGAGGAATGTATGTAAATTTTGATGTACAGATGCGAATGAAACATACTGAGTTTGAGTGGAGATTGGAAATGATTACCGAAGCCATGGGTGGAGAGGGTCAATTCCGTTATAGGATTTGACGTCGGAAATCAGTGAAGAGAAGAGATTGCTGTACTCAGTATTGCCATTGTTTGACATTGATTAGACGATGATTCGAACGTTATTGCAATGTTAAAGGGGGAAGAAGGGTTTCAGTGCCTGATTTGAATTTGTTTAAGCGGTTCTCATGTCTACCCAATGAAGCGAAAAACTTTATTCCTTCTAATTTAGGAAGGGGACAAAATAAGATTACTCGTTCAAAAATTATTTGATGAGAAAGAAGAAAGAAATAGTTAATTAAAATGTAAATTCAAACACCCCTAGAATAACATAAAAGAAATAATAATTTTGATATTAAGAAGGGGTTTTTTGTGTCGCCCTAACTAACATTAGTCATAGTCTAAAATCGTGCCACGTGTCATCGCTCTCCATCGCACTGACCAGAAACCTGTTGCACTAATTTATTATATTTAATTTTTTTAAGTGTATTTTATTAATTACTAATTTACCTTTATTTAAATAATATACAGAATTAATTAGTGATAATTAAAAAACGTATAATTACGTGAGAATTAAAATCTATACATCTTTATTTTCAATGTTTCTCCTTCAAGAGCCACCGTGGACGGTGTCACCGCCACTGGCCTACCGAATAATGTCCTTCGCCCTACCAAAATTAATTGATTTTTCCTTCTTCCTCCAAATATTTCTGACCATGATGGTTCTTTTGAGTTCAAAAAAAAATTATTATGACAAGTTATTGTTTTTGTTTGATTCTTTTAGATAAATTTGAAGGTTTGGTGAGTTTTATATGTTTTATATATATATATATATATATATATATATATATATATATGATCGTAGCTAGTAATAGAAGTTAACTCATAGTTTAGGTTGATTGGGTTTTTTATAAAAGGTTATAATCATTCATTATTCGTTGTTCTATTTTACTGAATTGTTGTGTTGCACTTATTCTTTTAGAGTGTTCGAATATATATTGTCCGTAGTGTCTTATTTGTAGAACTCACTTGTCTTTCTGACTTATATTGGTTTTAGACTTCCGTCACGAGATTTTAAACATTGTACAGAGATTATAACTTAGAATGAAACACACACATGAGAACTGGGTTGAATTGGACAAAGCATATATTGACAGGCCTGAGAGCAATTATACACTATTAACTATATATAATTAATATTTTTCAGTAAAAGTAATTAATTGTTCACGAAAAAGTTTAAAAATGTGTTTGAATTCACATACACTATTAACTATATATAATTAATATTTTTCAGTAAAAGTAATTAATTGTTCATAAAAAAAAGTTTAAAAATGTGTTTGAATTCACATGCTCGTTGCTATGATTAACATAAAAAAATGTGGATAAAATATAAATAAAGACTTTAAAATATTAGAAGGATAAAACATAAATAAAGACTTTAAAATATTAGAAAACAAAATAACAAATTGTATGACGTTTATAACAAAATACGTGATGTTTTAAGCAATAACGATTATATATTCTTTATTCATCCACTATTATGCACTTGTTATTACGATTAAGATATAAAATGTAAATAAAAATATAAATATAGACATTAAAATATTTGAAAACATTATAATGACTTGTATGATGTTTAGAGACCCACCTACTATAAAAGTTACGAGAATACGGGAATGAATAATATTATTATTGATAGTGTAAAGTCTTATATATACAGATGTATAAAATACAATATAGAAAATAATTCTAGGTCAACTATTCTAGAGATATCTAAATAAATACATGAAAAATATATACAAGAATATTATCACTTAATACCTACTATCTTTAGTACAATAGAAGATTTCTTATGGTTCATGTTGTATGTTGTACGAGATGGTTTAGGTAGTTAATATCCTTCAGTTGTCCTCAATGCTGGAGTTTCGAAAAAGATTTAAGTATCAATCGAAATATCATTAACGACTTGTGCAACATTATAGCGATGTGGGCACCGTTATGACCACTAATATATGAAAATTATTGATTTGTCAACCTTGCAATGATCCAAAATTGTTAAAACACAATAAATGAATGTGTAAAGTTAATTACGAGCTTGCAATCACAAAAAATATATCAAAACGACATTTCATATCGTTACCACAAAAGTTATGGTCAGCTGCAACTATAATAAGAAATAAAGATCAATCATTGACTCAACAAATCCAACATCCACTACTTAGGGTGACTCATCATCATTTTTCAGGCATGAGATAAAATTTTCTAAATCACCTAATGTTTGTGCAATGCTAATTTGGGGTGGTTCTTGTTTATATTGTATAACTCAAAATTGTATTGAATATTTTTATTAAATAATATTATTAATATATTTGAATAAAATGATTAATAATCCCTACATCCCATATTAATTTTACACTTTCCTTTTTTGTTTATCCCACATTAATTTTCACATTCCTAAAAAAACAAACCACTTCCTAAACTTCACCCTTATAATATTCACATACTAGATGAGCTCCCGCGTATTACGCGGTATTTTCGTTAAATAAACTTTATAATATATATATATATATATATATATAATATTTTTAAATAATATATATATATATATTAAAATTAATGTATATGTATAAAAAAAATATAATTATAATATTAAATTTAAATAATGGTAATATTAATTGTATGACAATTCATGCTAGGGATTAGAATTATTATAATTATGTGAAAGAATTTACTATATATAAGATCTGTTTCAAATTTATTTTACAATTAATAAAAAAAAAAGAGACGATTAATAAAAAAAAATTCTATAATTGATGCATTACTCCAAATAATATATATATATATATATATATATATATATATATATCGTATATTTACAATAAATATCATATATGATTATATTAAGCTTTTTTTTTTTTTTTTTATAAAAGTTAATACAACCACAATTTTTCTTACGTACATTTATAGGCTTAAGTTAAATATAATTTTATGTTTAAAAATTGTCATATGATAACACTTTTTAGATATAAAATAGATATTTAAAATATTTAAAGATTTATATATTAACTTATTTATTAAAAAATATACATATTGTGCAAGAGGTCTAAGGTTCAAACCTCCTTAGAAATATATTTTCTAATTAATTCCTATATTAAAATGCCACATAGATGTCATATATTAATTATAAATCAATTGAAAAATAACACATAGATATTAACATATATATGCATTTAATAAGAATGTGACACCTCATTCAAATTAATCTCGTGACGACACCTAAGCAAAAACAAACTCCCTATTAGTAATATAGAGATTTACACAAAATCTTAAAAAGGAAACTATTTTTTAAACTTCACTCTCAATCCAACCATTTTTTTTCTTTAATAATAAAAGTGTAACCTCCAAAAAGAATAATAAAAGTATACAAAATTTTCTCTCAATATTCCACTCATCACACTTTTTTTTTTAAAAAAAATGTGTGCCCTTATTAATTTGGAGTATAATTTAAAATTACATATAAAAAAATAATATTTTATGGTAATTTACAATATCCATTTTTTATTCGCATTGGGTGATTATTGGAAGTAATAAAAATACAATCAACAATCTTTGCAATGAATGTTCTAGATGATTTATTGGGTGAAGTATACTAAAAGTCATGCATAGTCAAATTTTATCAACCATTCAATAATTTCACGGTGAAACGTTAACATCCATTTCATCTTTAAATTATCTTTCTCTCTACTCATTATATAAACATGTGGTGATCAGTGAATTTGCATGAAATTTTATTAATTCATAGATTACATATTTATAAGAGATTTTTTTACATTGAAAAGGATTGAAAGGAAAGATACTACATTAAAATGACGATGATCGTGAACGAGTTACAAAACATGTTGTCAAAAAAATAAAATGCTATATTCAACTAGCTCTGTGACTTTTCAAGTCTATCATCTTAATATTTTTATTATTCGATGTTCTTGACATTTCTCTAGATCTGGTTGACATGATATTATTTTTTACTATTGATAAGGTGTGTGACTTTTCAAGTCTACCATCTTAATATTTTTATTCTAGATCTGATTGACATGCTATTATTTTTTACCATTGATAAGGTGTCAGTGACATGCTTATATGTATGAATGGCGATTGCCTATTCCCAGTCAAAATTATTTTAAAGTTAATCTCTAAATTCTTTGATTATTATTATAAAATATGTCTACTAGGATAAAATTATTTATTCTACCCTATCTGGTTAAAAAATAATAAAGCAAAGCACGCCACAAAAATTTATGGAGGGCAGTGTAATTGCAAGTTAGACTATTAAATCATGATTTTAAACACATTAATTATTCAATAGTTCTCTTGTTAAAAAAAAAAATTATTCAATAGTTTTGCAATTTTGAGCAAAAACTAGAAGTATGACGAAATAAAAAATTCAAAATTTGTATTCAAACATGGTGCAAATCCTACAAAATTTTGTAAAATTACTGACCACACACACTAATTCTTGCTCAATTGTAGAACTAATTAAACTCTTGTTCTTGATTTTAGTTGATTGAGAGATCAACATTGAATTGTGAATTTTCTGGAAGTTAGTTTCAAAGAATGGAAATTTTCACAGAATGGTGGAGCAGAAAGATGAAGACAATGGTGTAGACAGAAGTTAGTTTCACAGAATGGAACGTGTAAGGAGATGATTTTCAATGAAGAAGATGATGGTGTAACAGGAAGTTAATTTCAATGGAGAAAACGATGATGTAGCAGAAAGATGATTTTCATTTTAAAAATCAAATTATTAAATTAAATTATGGTGGAGCAGAAAGTTGAAGACAATGGTATAGACAGAAGTTAATTTCACAGAATGGAATGTGTAAGGAGATGATTTTCAATGGAGAAGACGATGGTGTAATAGGAAGTTAATTTCAATGCAGAAAACGATGATGTAGCAGAAAGATGATTTTCATTTTAAAAATCAAATTATTAAATTAAATTATAAAACAGGTGGAACGTGGAACGTGTGTGAGAGATATTCTCATTTTTTTTAAAAAAAATAAATTAAATCATAAAAGTGCGACAGGGCGACAGCTATTGCGACATAAAACGATGACTAGTGCGACGCTTAGTGCAACAGGTAGCAGGTCATCAATTTTAAACTATTAGATTTTAGATCTGATGACTCATAAAACCTGACTAATGTTAGTCAGGGACTGACCTAAGAAAGCCCCTATTAAGAAATAATGTTAATAATTTTAATAAATATAACCATGTAAGTATCTATAAAATTCGATAATTTCATATTTCAACTGTCATTTCAATATTTCATCAAATTTTGTATGCGCAGGCTATATCGTGCACTAACTTTAATTATTTTAATTGAACATATTAGTAATTGATCTTGTATTGCCCGTGCAATTACTTTATGCTCCATTTGGATGGAATCATTTGAAATCAAGGAATTTGAGGATAATACAAATACCCAACAAAACCTAATCATTTAAAATCCCCTTACTTCTGCTTTCCCTTTTATATTATCCTCAAATCCCATGATTTCAAATTAACTCCATCCAAATGAAGCCTTAATTATTTTAGTTGAACAGTATTAATTATTCTCAATACTGAATAATATTATTTGCGCACAGGATACTTGCACAAAATTCTTTATTAAAACTAAAACAAATAATCATTTTATTTAGCATAACAGACGAATAGATGATTATTAAGGGGATGCAGCAGGCAGCTAATTTAGAGCAAAAACACCGATTGCATATATCACAAAACCATTTAAATCCAATTCCAACACAGATTAGCGACTAAACATATATATATCTACAATTTGAAGATGTTTGCAGGAGAAAGGCAGGCAGAGGCCTAGTACAAGAGATAGCTTAACATAACAAAATAAGTGACAACTCATTATTCTTCCTTGGAGCATTTCATTTGGATCATTGTTTGACGTCGCACTCCACTTGAATTTCACCTACTGCATGCACAAGGTTCTTAGAAGCAAGTATAAGTAGTAAGATAGGAAGAATATCAATATCGAAAAGTTGACGTGGAATTACGTTTTAGATGTACTCCCAGGTTAGCTTGGGCATCAGCTTCGGTGTTGTATTCCTGACAACATTAAAAAACAAATAACAAACAGCTTATGTTGAATGCTGTCAAGGGCAAAAATGTAAAATCCAAAGGAGGTATGTCCTAGGAACAATTCTATCTACTAGTAAGAATTTTCACCTTCAGTATACCGAGTCAACAATTCCAACAAAGGAAAATTCGTGAAACAGACTTGTTGATCACGTGTGTATTATTTTAAACAGACCAAAGTTTCCTTTGTTGGATATTGTAGAATAAAAGTAGAAGAAGATCTTCAAGCATACAATTTCTAAAATTCACAAAGCAATTGCACAATTCAACTTACTCTTTCAATGTGGCATATCTGGAAAGACATAAACTGTTCTTTGAGCTCTTTAGCCACCTTACACAGATCTGTCATATTCTGAGTTTTGGTTCTCCATAAACCCTGAACCTGAATTAGAAAAGAAATCATACTCAGACTAGTTTGATTATCATACGAGCGACCTCACTGATGAAAAAAATGACTCCTCACAAAGTACTAAATTCCTGAGTCCTTTTACTGTGTAGTTCTTTTACTTTTTTAGAAGAAAACATGAAATAAAAGTAATTAAATTGTACCTGCATGCAAACAAGTTTGGAATCTCCTTGAACACGTATATGTTTAAACCCTTTCTGAAGGGCATATTTTAACCCCAAAATCGCACCTCTATATTCAGCAACATTATTAGTCGCAATACCCACACCTTCACGCAATCGAAACACCTAAATGTATTCAATATGGAAATTAGGTCAGGTGGTGTTGTAACTTCCACCGAGTAAAACTCATAAAAATTTCAAGTGCTCATTCATCGCAAATTTTCAGAAGAGAGAGTTTCAATCTCCAAAGAGACATTTTATGAAATAACAAACTCTTATGAGGGGGGGGGGGGGTTATTTTATTCCGCGTAAGATATGGGGGAATAAAACATAAAAGAAAATATCAAATTTAGAGTTAACAGGGAAGTAGATTAACCATGCTTCCATCTGCTGCCCGCAGAACAGCCCCTGCACCAGCTTGTCCAGGATTGCCCTTCGAAGCACCGTCAAACTCGAGAATGCACGAACACTGTACATGAAACGGCAAGTGAAGCTGTGAAATATGCATAGAACCATAGGAAATTAGATATAGGTACCAACAAATATATAGAAAAGTAAGCTAAGAAGGATAAAAGCCCAACGGAGCATGTACTTTTGTGGTATGCAAAATGAACCCATAAGATTTGACAGCAGCAAATATTCAGCGGTTAAGACATCAGGAAAGCAAGTAAGTGAAATATTTTCAACTATAATGCTGGGATGTCCAAAAAATTTGCCATTTATTAGCTTGCCAAATAATAGCATGATTAAAAAAAGGGAAACATGTATTTGATTAATTAACAAGATATTGGTGAACATGTTCCCTAATAAATCAAAACTCAAGCACGCTATAAAAACTAAGGGTGTGTTTGGTATATGAGTGGGAAATAGCAATGAGAATGATAGTCATAGTGGGAGGAATGGTAATGAATGTACTAGTTTTAGTTTTAATGTTTGATTTATGTTAAGGAGACTCTCATTATATTTATTTTATTAAAAATGAGAGAAGTAAAATATTAGAATTATTTTTTGTAGGTAATGGTGAGGAATGACTCATTCCTTAGTTTTTGGATATGAGAGCACTATCAAAGGAATGATACCCTTCAACCAAACACATTTTTATTATTCCATTCCCATTCCTCACCCCTAAACCCCTCAACCAAGCACCCCCTAAAAGACCAGTGCATTCCAGGATTTTAACTGAAGGCATGAAGAAATTAACATGCTATAGCAACTTACGCAATACGAAGAAATTGGAGGGACTTGGAGAAAATTATCTAATTTTCCATGCTTTATCTGAGGATTTACTGGAAATGAAGCCGATCCAATAACATCCTGCGTAGAAAGAGAAAGAAAATTTGAGTTAAGAACTTAAGAAATTTGTTTCTGAAATCAAACCCAATGAAGAAAACTTTGGTAGAAGGTGAAGTAAATCAATAGGCATCTTCAATGTCCAGCTGACTCCTAGTTGCGTAATTTTTCAGTGATATAAATTCCAATAACAGGCATGTACCGAAATCACCTGAGGCCTCTTCTCTACGTGATTCTTTCCAGCTGATTTATCTTTTGAAGAATTTGGTTCCTGCATACAACAAAATTATTAAGATGCACATATTATGTGCAAAGTTTTGTCACATAAAACACTACAGATAAGAAAAGAAATGAATTTGAAACATCTGAATTTCACAAGACTGGCAATTCAGAGTCCAGAATCTTACCCGGAAAGGGCAAGTAATAAGTTGGCCAAAAAGATCATCTTGCACAACACTGGCATCAACACTATAAATAGCATTGGTAATTCCATGAGATGAGAGATAGTCCTCAGCCTCTTTAGTCAAACCATAACCTTTAAAAACACGTACCGGAGGATCATTTACCTAAAACATATCATGTACAACAAAATCAACAAATTATAATGGTCAAAATACTTCACTACATTCACTGAGATTGTTGGAAAAAGCCAATATTTGTTTAATGTTTCGAGTTCATATACAGACACGTAGTTGTGATACGCAAGAGTCTACTCAGCAATCTACAGCAGTCCCATGCTCATATTAACCCAATTGGCCAATCATATTTGGCAATCGCCAGTCACCAAATATTTATTACCAAAAATACAACGAGAAATATCAGTTACTAGAACTTTTTCAAAAAATCCACAGGAACTTTAAGGAAAACAAAATCATTCACTTAACCCTGCTACCAAAATCTAATAGAGTAGCAATTCCTTCATAGTAAGGGCCTTGCCTGGGTCACATAATATATCGTTTTACAATGCCAAAACTTGAAACGCAGCAGCAGGAATAGTTTCACAGAAAATAAGATGCTGATAGCAGTAGAATAGAAAAAATGGGGTAAAAGATTATTCGAGTATTACAGAAGTTATTACAGAAGTTCGAAGAATAGACTGAAGATCACTTATGCTCTTATATACTCCAACAACATCACCCTTCCGAACAACATAAAAAGCATCCTTTTCATCACCCATCTTTCTCGGTGCTTCAACGTCTGCAAAATTTATAAAACCGAGATAAACTCCTTCCATGACATTATTGCGAAGCAATATTAAACCCTAATTTGCACCGTTATAAAATGAAACACCGAAAAAGAAAATCGGGATTAAGAAACTAAAATTTAAAAACTCGAGGGAGAAAAAAAAGACAGAAATCAGATGAAAAGTTGAACAAATACCTTTGATACTCGATATTCTGCGCAACGTCGAGAGTGAAAATGATTTGTGGAAAAAGAACTTGTAAGTTTATGACTGATCTCTCTCTCTCTCTCTCTCTCTCACTCGCTGTGTCTTCTCGGGGTAGGGGGTTTCTCTTCTCTCTCTTCGGGGTAGGGGGAGTTTGGGGGTAAGTGAAGTACTGATACGACGCTGTCTGCGTGGGCCTCTTGGCGGGAAAGTAGATACGGGAATGGGCTACATCACAAGCCCAGCCCATTTAATAAAACCAGCCCAAGATCTACCAATTTTAATTATTGAATTTACAAATTAGAATCTCACTATAGCACATTCTTAATTTTTCATTGTATTTTTGGAGAGCATTAGCGAGTTTAACATGTTAAAATCGATGTATACTTCTACTGAATACTTTAACGATGATAAGGAATGATATTAGTGGAGGTGGTATGGTAAATTGAGTTTTAAAGGCAATTTTAACGATATCTTATGTTTATTCATTCCAAAAAAAAAAAAAAACGATATCTTATGTTTATGACTTATAATTTGATTTTATTATACATTTTTATGTTAGGATATATATTATTTGCACGTGTATCTTAAAAGTTAACAAATTAAATAGTCAAAAATTATATTTTTTTTAGTATTGGAAGAGTAAATAGCATCAAAATGAAGATGGAATTAGGGTAACTAATTACGTTGTTATGATTCCATAAATGAGGTATTTATCCAAGGGGCTTGGGCTCTCCATTTGGACAGCTCTTAGGTCATTTCACAATTCAAGGGGTAGTTGACCATTATCATGCTTGATATTAGTTATTTATTAGCTTATAAATTTGTAACACAATATAACTTTCCATGTTTATAATATTATTTTAGGAGTTTATATATTTACACAAGTGAACTTTGTTATATAAAACAAGTATAAAATGTCGATCCAAATTAATTTGATGACATTAGGCAAGGCAGAGACGCACCAATACTAGCAAATACATTCTCTTTTTTTTGGTATTAAAATTTAATATGTCGTTTTCCCAAGAGTCAACGTCAAAAGCATGAGTGATCCTCTTGCAATCGTGGGTGCACATGCATGCACAAGAACATCAGAAAATGTAAATTATTTAAGTGAATTATGGTTAAATAAGTAAGCATATTAGCTATTAGGTCTACCTAATACATGAACTGGCATCTGTGTGTCGTGCTCCTTGAATTTGATACCGAGGTGAATAAATGTTTTATTTTGTTTTACACATCATATGAATCAATCATATTATGTATATTATCACTGAAGGTAAAACCTTCTACGCCCAATTACTTTAAGCAGCTGATACACAGTTATGACTAGAATTTAATTTATTTAAAAAAACTGAAATATATAATTAGAATTATTATTTCATAAAAAAGAAAGAGTATTTTTTTTTGTAGCTGAACATTATAGATATTTTTCAACACACAATTAACATTTTTTTCGCCATATGAACTAATATTTTTTTACATGATTCGCAAAAAAAATAAAATTGATTGAATTTTTTTAATTAAAATTTGATCAAATCGGTGAAAAAAGCATGTCCGAGTGTAATTCATCAGTACTAACTAAATAAAATATTGGATGGAATAGTATTTAAAGTAGGGAATGATAAAATCATTCAGTAAGATCTCAATAACACCAATTCAATCCAACCATTCAAACAAATCTCTACTAATTAATCATCCTTAATTAGTTTGTGACAGAAAGCTGCGAGGGGCACTGGATTCCATACACAAATTACACCTGCACCACTATTCCCTTCAAAAGAAACAGTTTCTTGCACGCCTGGAGATGGAAGCGTCGTTTTCTTATATAGTGCTGTCAGAGCCAAGAAAATAGATGATTCATTCATCAGCCCAAAATCAAATGGAATCGCTTCTCTGTCGACCAAATTATTTATTTATAGGAGGGGAGAGCATTTCGGGCCATGAATGACTGCAGGGAGGGAGATTTTCAGCAATCGAACATGGCCCATTGGAAGGCCGGGCCCCATTGGGAGGGGGAATAAGTTTGAACCGGCCCGATGGATCGAGGAAGGGGTACAGTGATTGTATACATTGGTGCATCCCCAATCCATACATCTGTTCCACTTCATTACTTGCATTTTAATTTCAACATCTTCATAAGATTTTTTATTTTGAGTCTTGTAATTTTTTGTCCAAAATGATACGAAATTACAAATACATGGAACGAGACATTTTTTTTTTAATTTCATAATAACTAATCATCATAAAACATGCTTGTGTTTTCTCGTTGTTACCTTTTTCAATAATAAGAAACAATTTGAAAGAATCGAGTCCACGACCAGAATGACTAGTCTTACAGCCACCCGCAGGGTGTTGGCTTACCTTATGCCTCTCTTTCCTTTTTCGCTCCCATTGAACTCTCCTCATAATTTGAAATAGATGAATTCATATCAGTGGGTTGAAAATCAAACACAAGTTGATGAACCAGAGTGGACAAGACGACGAGCTATAGAAGCAGTATGAGTGGGGATCCTCTTCTAGCAATACAAGGAAAATGAAAACTAAGATTTGGAATCAAACGGAAGTCAGAGAAACTCGTAGAAGAGAGACACAAAATTCGATAACAAAAAAAAAAAAGATTCACCAAAAGAACTAGCGAGATAAATTGTTGGTAAGGAACACCGAAAACTCAAACAATATACATCAAAACTATCATGATGGGAATGGATATGAGATGAAGAAGGCTTAATCTCACATATGAAGATACGATAAGTAAACAAATATTTGAAGATCCCAAATGAGAACCAAAAATAAGTCATTTATATTCATTATTCAATAGTATATAAATAATTTGAAACACTGGTAGTCCTTGTAATTATACAATTAAAAGAATCAAATCTATATCTTCTACCTCTCAGGTTTTAGTGTGTGAAGTGAGTGAAAACCAGTTCATACCAGAAGAAATCTTGCACTCCTATGAGAACTGGAAATCATCAGTTCTTTACTGTATGTAAACACATTCAAACACATATAATAAATTCAAGAAAATATCACCACCACCTTCATCTCAGCTCATCTGTTCACCAATCAAATCTAATCCCACTACTAAAAACGACATTCCCTGAAACAGCAAGTAGTAGAAATGGATCCCTTGTGCTGATAACAAACTCCTCGCAGCTGCAGTTAACAGAAGAAAAGCAAGTGCAAGTTCTTTTCTATAAATAATGTTTTTCTTCTTCTTTACAACAGGGGCCTTCTGCTCGCTCATTTTCTCGAGCATTTCTAGGCCCGATTCAGAGAGCCGTCTCTGAATCTTCTCCTCATTCATAGTTTTCGATTCCCTCTCAGCTAGGCTAAGCAAGTCCGATTCTGATGCCCTCCCGGTTTTCTTTGTCACCACCCATTCATAAGAGCTTCCAAGCTGAAACAACCCTGAGATCATCGCGTTGAACTTTGTAACAGACATGGTGTTTTCAAAGAGTAGGTATGGCATTAGAAAAGGGAAAGATTTCGGTGCTGGTAAGATGTTAAGAATGGACATGGTAATCGGGACGTAGCAAATCAACCACCCTGGTAACTCAGCCTCTGGAATGAACATAGTCAATGGGAGTATGATGCAAAACAGAGTAAATGAGTAAAGAGGAAGTATAAGTTTCCTTAAAAGAAAGAACAATAGTAACAAGTTTGCCTTCTTCCAAACTGATATCTGCAAGACCAAAAAATTTGAAGTCAGATTCTCAATCTTTCTAGTTTCAATGCAATGATCAGACAAATAAATGGAAATTGATATTGTATACCTTGGCCTTTAAGACTGCTGGGAGGCATAATCTGAATAGCTGCATCGGGCCTGAATGCCAACGATGCTGTTGCTTCTTATAGGCTTCATACGACTCTGGTAATTCACAGTTAACTCTAACATCGTTTAGGAAGATGAACTTCCACCCGTTTAAGTGGGCCCGGACAGCTATATCCATGTCCTCGACGGTTGTCCTTTCGAGCCATCCACCAGATTCCTCCAAGGCTTGGATTCTCCACACACCAGCAGTGCCATTGAACCCGAAAAAGTTCAAGAACATTCCATTTACTTGCTGCTCTACCTCAAAATGGAAGCACAGATTGATGTACTGAAGTCTCGTGAGTAAATTCTCATCCTTGTTCACAAAGGACCAACGCGCTTGGACAAGTCCTAAGTCGGGATTTCCCTGAAATGAACCGCAAATTCTTATGTAAGCAGCTAGGGACACTGAGTAAATCTAAAGAACACACTGCAATAATCAGATTGGAGATTTGTGGATCAATACCTTGAAATGGGGTACTGTTAATTTAAGGAAATCAGGATTCGGTTGGAAATCTGCATCAAAAATCGTGACGAATTCATAGTCATTGACATAATCACAAGCCATGGCAGACTTAAGGTTCCCTGCTTTATAACCAGTTCTGATGAAGCGATGCCTATACACTATGTTGACCCCTTTCTCTTTCCAAGACACGACTTCATCTCTGATCAAATGCTGTAACAGTTCGTCGTCTGAATCATCCAAAACTTGAACCATAAATCGGTCTTTAGGCCAATCTAGCTGACAAGCAGTAGCAATCGATTGCTCATAGACCTTCAATTTCATAAAGTGTAGAGAGAGCATCAGATAGATGATGAAGTTAGAAGAAGTAAATCTGATCCAAGATCCATGAAAACTATAACTTCCAGATGCAAACAAGATAAAACAGATATAACAAAACTCCAGGGTTTTTTCATTACCTCTTTCTCATTGCACATGGGAATCTGAATAAGAACCATAGGGAAACTGGATCCGTCTTCAATGTCACAAGGCTCCTTTATAACAGGCTTCAATTTCTTGAATTTAATCCAAAACCAGCCCAAACATTGGACGAGGCGATCCAAGGATTGAATCATAAAAAGCACGATGCAAGATTTGGAAAGAGTGACCATCAAGGGGGCAAGATATTCAGCTCTAAAGTTCATCCAAGACATATAACACCACTGCAAAAGATTCGGAACTTCCCACGGACTCATCATGCTCAAATCCCATTCATTGAAATAAGCAAAGATCTCTATCACCAAAGCAATTACTAAAACACCAAGAAATGCTTTAATAAATACATACAACCTCCTCCCTTTGTAACTCGGATCCTCCTCGTTCGGATCCGATGAAGAAATCCGCTTCTTGATTGACCCGGAAACTGTCGACAGATACATTGCCAGCCATGGAATACAGGTTAAGACTCTGTGTGCTTTCAACAGAAGAAACCAAGTAAATTGCTTGGGAGTAGAAGCCTTTTGCTTCTCTTGGAACTTTGATCGAGCATTTGAGTCGCTCAACTCTAGCAAAGAGATATCCTCAGGTTTCTCTAGTGTCACCACTACACTGTTTGGTGCCATTGAAAATGGAAAAATTCCGACAAAAAGAGATGATCAAATGCACCCAGATGAAAATGAAACAAGGGTTTGACTTGAGAAAAGCTTTTCAAGCCATCATTTTCTTGTTACACAACAGAAAGAAAGTAAATGTTGTACTCTGACATAATAGTAACATAAATGCATAAATGTATATATATATATATTGTTGCACCAAAATCTGGATCTCAAACAGAAAAGGAATGGCACAGGCTCCAGAAATCCAGTTGGGACTCTGTTATCAGCCTGCAATCAATCAAGAGAGAGAAAGCGAGGGGGGAGAGAGAAGGAATATGCTTGTGTGAACTAATAAAGGAGGAGAAGAATGCAAATTAGAGGTTCTACTGTCAGTGGATGGCTTGAATTAAAAAATCGTGGCAAAGATGAATTCGATATAAATAATCTTGAATTTGCAAGCAAAAATCAAGTCAGGCCCACAGTCAAAGTGTGTTTTCTTGCAACTAACTTTCCCATTCATATGATTGCGGCTAAAAAAAGAATAAATTCACAAGATTCACCACCCCCAAGTGTCGGTGCAGATTAACACGCGGTTAATGACAACTAATTACACCCAAAATCGCTCATTATAATCTACCCACCCAACCTCAGAAGCTTCATGTCTTCTGTCTTGTCTGCTGACCTGTAGTGCAGTGCCTGTCATGAGAGAAAGAGGAAATACTTTTTCTTTTTTCTTTCTTTTTTTTTTTAAAAAAGATGGTTGGTTATCATTGGTAAAAGGGACATGCCAATTATCCACCTACCTTATGTATATAAAAAAAAAGTTCATAACTTTGGAATGGGTCAAAATTTCGTGTATAAATATGATCATAACTTTGGATTTGTTTTAATGAGTTAAAATTTATTCCATATATATTATTTAGATTAACAAATTAGATTGCAAAATTTTATATAATATTTGGAAAAGAAAATGTTAAAAGAGTTAGCTTTTAAAATATAATGTGGCTATAATATCTTGACTCGACGTATTTTGGTAATTTTAAACATTTATTTTATTTAATACTTTTTTGGTTTTATATTTTAAAATTATCTCATCTCATATATACTACTAATACTAATAGAGAGTTTTTATCGTTAATATGTTCGTTTTTGATTATTTTGAATAACATGCTTTTTTTAGATAGAATTATATCTTATGTGTCTTGATTATAGGGAGAAGTGATTTTTAATATGATGAGATGTCACAATAAAAAAAAATATAATGAGATGTCATTATTTTATAAGAATTAAGAAGTTTGTTTTATGTCAATCAGTTTCATTATAAAATTAAGGGAAAATTACACATAGGTATAAAAAATTAGCAAAATTACAAACAGGTGTAAAAGTGCAAATTTTTGTGCTTCTGTGCAAAAAAAATTTGTGCTTCTGTGCAAATTTTTTACACCTAGTTGTAATAAGACTTACATCTTTCTACCTTATTGTAAATGACCCTAAAATTAATTTATAATTAATAGTTATAACAAAAATCTAACACACTAATACTAAAAAATATGTAATACCCTTTAACTAAATAACAAATACTCTTCAATTAATACATTTTAATAAAATAACTAATATGATTTAAAACTACTGTTTTATAATATAAACAATTGATATCATTTAATAAAATAATTAACATTATTCAAATCAAATTTATAGTAAAAATTATTCACACAAAACTTTGACTTTTCTTATTGAGTGTATGATACATATGACATTAATATTGAATTTATGATTTCAACTTTAAATTAAGTTGTTGATTAGTAAGTAAAGTTTGACTATCATAATTTTAATTGTCTAAAATTTATAAAATATTGTTTTAATGAGATTCTTCTTTTCCAAGTTCATTTTTCATTCTTTTCAATTTGATTGTTTTTTTTATTTAAATTTTATTATACAAATTATTTATACAATATTATTAATAACATATGTGATATCAATTTACATATGAAACATATTTTTTAAATTAAATTAATATTGTATATTAATTTACGATCAATTATAATAAAATGGTTATTGATAGTATATTGGAAGTTCCGTATAACACACCGAGTTCATACTTGAATTATTTTTTTTTATGAGTCCATAACGTTAATATGTCCGTCAATTTGTGTATCTGATTTCATATGTTGATAATTGGTCTATTCATTGTCACATGTCTTATAATTATTAAGTTGGTATTCTTATATTCATTATCATGTACAAACTATTAGTTCATATATATTGCCATGTATCGTTCAATTATAAGAAAAGTGTCCCAATGTACGTATAAATCCATTAATCATACAAGTTTGCGTATTAATATTGAGTTTCATTTTAAAAAATATTTCATTCTTTACATTTTTATTGCTCAAAATCTTAGAATTGACATTTTACATTGTTATTTCATACCTAAAATAGCAAAATAATAATAATAATAATAATAATAATAATAATAATAATCTCTTAAACTAAATCATTACAAAACATCTCTTATTTATAGTTCATACTACTAAATTATCTATTATACTAAAATCTTCTCCACTCAGTTACTCACTCAAAAAAAAATTTTATCCTCTATTTTTTAATACTAATAAAAATATATTTTATTAAAACTCCTGTTAATTGACTTTTAGCAGAAAAAAAAATATAATTGAAGATATTTATATTTATATGAGTAATTTAAAGTTTATTTATATCTAAGCATTTATCTCACATCAAATTTAAATATAATATTATATTTAACTTTCAAGTCTACAATGATACTAGTGTATTTTCTCTCACACGTTTCTTCCGCTTCCACTCTTTAATTTTTTTATATTTTTGACAGGCGCTTCCACTCCTTAATTTGACTAAGGATGAATATATCAAAATTTTATGTTTCTTGATTTTAAATAATTTTTTAAAGCCAATTAATATATATATATATATATATATATAAGGGAGGGATTATTTTATTACTCACCGTGTTTGAATATTTTAATTATGGAAATATATATTGTGAATGAGTTTTATTGTGAACATTGTTTGCAATATTTTTTAACAGTATTACTTATTTTATGAAAAGTATTAGTGTGATATTAATAATATATAATAAAAATAATTAATATTATTATTTTGAATTATAAGGTGAAATTAGTTTACTGATACTTAATCTTTAATTATATTCGACATCATTTTTTAATCTTTTGAACCCAAATCATGCCATTGATTGTTCAAGCAAATCATGACTTTACCACATTTAAAACATTGGCGACTTCTATAGCTGAGATAGTACGTATGGGTAATATGGTAATTTTATTGTCATATCTTATATTTCTTGGTAGAGGCGTGTAAAAAGATGAAAATCATTTTTCCAATCAAAATTTTCGTGGGACCATTGGATATATTCTTTATTGGACAGCGTTATCAATAATTGTCAAATAAGTTAATGTTCTTATGACTAAAACATAATATTTTTTTTCGTTAATTAAGTACATTGGTTGTCTCACAATATATTGAATTGTCCTAAATATGATGTACTATCTAATAATGCAGTTAATCGAACTAAAAAATTAATCCGACAAAAAGTTCAAAAATAAAATCTATATAGATAGTACGTACATCATGTATATATAATGTAATTATAAAGAATCTCTGGTACACGAAGTAATGTACAATTTAAGTGTATTTAAATAATATCGATTGCTTTTACTAAAAATGCATTTATTTTAATTATATTTTTCAGTAAAACAATCAATATTGTATAAAAATATATTTGAGTTGCACTGTGCACCTAATGGATATAAGACTCTACCAATTATAAACTGCATAATATATATATATATAAATATATAAATGTAAAAAGTAAAAAGAATTGTAATATTTCTTTTTTTATGTTGAATGATGTAAAATATGGTATTTTTAAGAAAATAATTTATTTGGTGTGGATAAACGAATATAGAAACGTGTTTGAACCCTTGTGGAGAAAGGGAGTATATAATATCTCCCAAATAAATTTAAAGTGGGAAAGAAAAAGAATTATAAAAAGATTATAGAATGCAGTAATGATATGGAAGCAGCCAGCAAGTAGAGTTTGGATGAATATATTTTGTTGTTTTGTCTCTGGTGTCTACATGTGAACTGGTTGAGTAAATGACAATTAAGCTTATTTAGTGACAGCTGCAATTATTCTCGGTGTATTTGTATACTGTATAACATTAACATTAACATGACGGGATCAAATTCTATCACCTCCCAATAACGTAAGAACATCGAAACTTCATTATAATCTCCAATTTAATTATATATTTTATGTATTTACAATTTTAATATGGGGTAATATTGGGCTCCTTAAGAAATCAACTCCAACATAAATGATTTGTATTATAGTATATATAAAATACAAATTATTTACCAATTATAAGAATCGATAAAGCGAATTACTAAATTTCAATTTTTAAAATTATTTTAAAAAGAGAAAAATTATAATATTGTAATTAATACGAAGTATATTATACCTCAACGACATAGAATTAAATTGTTCAAATGTGGACATAGTTGTGAGATATATTTGCGTGTAAGATTTGTCAAAAGTTGGAAGCGTGTAAACTCGCGAGCAAACAAAGGTAGCGGATGAAATTGGTTTTTTCCCAATGTGCTCTTGGATTTATTGAAGGAAAAAATGTCCCCATATTGGTTATATCATTGGTATAGTGCTCTAATTTTGGAAAAAATGAAATAAAAAAAATTTGTTATTGGTGGTGGAGGGAAATGATTGTGGAGAAATAATTGTAGATGATGAAAAAGTTAATTATAATGGGCAATGAATACCTTATTTAGGAGGAACATAATGTCATTCACCATCTTTTATTCTTATTAAGCACCACAATTATCTTATACTAATTCTCATTCTCATTGACATTAAAAAATTTCTGCCTCCTGAATATATTAAAAGGGACAATCTTTTTAATATAATAAAATGATTTTATGAAATAAAAAATTTAGACACCAGGACTTGTAGCAATTATCTGAGAACATACATTAAATAAACTTCGTTATTATATATAAATAAAAATATCGCAGAACGTACAAGAAATATAAATCATATTAAACTATATATAATTAATATTCTTTCTATACCATCCATGATAAATTTCCTTTTTTTTTAGTTTGTCCCATTATAAGTCATTTTCATTTAATTTTTTTTATAATTGTCCATTAAATATATATTTCTACACTTTTCTACCATTTAATAGTATTTATACATATGTCACTCATTTATTCTTATTTTTATCTAAATCTTTTATTTTTTTCCATCACATTATTTGTATTATATCAATATTATATTTACTTACTTTAATCTTTGTATCCAAAAAACAAAAAAAAATGAAAGCAAACACCGGGATGGAGGGATTATGAATTAGTTTAGTTCGCTTATCTATTTTTTTAAACCACTTATCTATATATTTTGATATATATAAAACGGGAAGCAAGTATTGGAACAGAGGGAGAATTATTGTTGGGAAAATTGGTTATAGTTAATTTAAAATCAATAAAATATATTCTCCCTCCGTGCCATACTCGTTGTGACATTTGCCAAAAAAGTTCATCTTGTACTCGTTGCATCATTTTTTTAAATGGTAATAAAATAATTTTTTTCACTTTTATCTATCCCCTCAAACACAATAATATGATACCATATGCCACTAATTTTCCCACACTAACCCAATTTAATACTATTAGATAACTCTCTTATTAAAGATCAAAAAAAAAAAAAATTCTCTTATTAAAGTTGAAAAGACCATCCTTACCCCCATAAGAAACAACTTATATTATTAAATTAAACAACTCTTACATTAAAACTTGTGTCAAACAGTAAATGTCATAATAAGTATGGGATGGAAGGGATATTTAATTAGTTATTAATGAATCATTTTGACTAATTTGGTAATATATTTATGATCTTAAAACTGAATTTTGTTGAGTGAGAAATTAATTTACGAAATTGAAACGTTAAAGTAACACACTTTACGAATTACAGTGTTGGAAGTAGTGATAATTATCTTAAAAGTTAATTAACTTAAGAGTTAATTATCCCATAGTGATACTACTATAAATCTAAATGTATTAGTTCGTTGTAATACATTATATTTTGTTTATTTTTTACCCGATAATTTGTAAAAGTCATTCTTAGTACTAATAAACAAACAATTATGACCTTCTAATTTCGTAAAAATTGCATGACTCAAAAGAGACATGGAAGGGTGTAATGTCGTACGCAGTTTCAAGAGCCAAAAATAATATGATTAACTGAATTTTGTACACAAATTAAGATGCCTGTGTTTGACCTTTAATTTATTTTTTTATGCACCGTTTACGCCATGATTGAGTACAATTTTCTCCCCTTAGATCAATTAAACGTGTCACGAATATATATTTGGATCCACTAAAAATAGTCAAATTTTATATATATATATATATATTTTAAAGTTTTAAGTTGAGCATTAACTAAAATAATTTCAATTTCGAATCATAGTATAATTTTTGTCATAAATTAAGACTTAATTAAGTGTCATAAATTAAGACTTAATTAAGTGTGAATTTAAATCTCAGAATTTAAATAAATTTTGAGATAGTATTAATTTGAATGAATGAGAGAGAAATCTATATATGTATGCAGACTAGCTCGTAACAATCGTTTTGATTTGATCAGTTTATGAAAGGGACTGTTATCGACCGGTGCAATGTCACTCAAATACCGGAATACACATGTATTGTTAGACTTTTATTAATAATAATATCATAATTGACATTGAACTATAATTAATCATTAGTATATTTAAATACACTTGATCTAATACATCACCTACCCCCACAAGAAATATTTCTGTTTTCGTATACGTATAATTAAATAACTAGTTTTTGCCCATAACCGTGCTTCGCACGCTGATTAACATAGTTGTTGAGTTTTAATCAACACATATTTTAAAAAAAAAATTACCCTAAATATTATGACTTTCATCCTACAGAAGATCAAAACATTTTATTTCAAATATTATTTAGAGAAATAAGTTCACAACAATTGATAGCAACTATCTTAACGTTGAGATTTTCAATGTTTTTGTGATATTCGGCTGACGGTATCTTTAAATTTTTAAGTAGATCATTGGACACTATCTTGAATTGAATTGTAATAATGATATGATCTGCTACAAATAATCTGCACATATAACAATAACGAAAATAATAATAAGATAAAAAATATTGACTACAATCAACGAATATATGTTGTTAAACTCACTTATTACAAAAACTTGAGAAAATATAGAAAAATATTAAGAAGATAAATCAAAAGAAATTTGTATGATTTACATAAAAAGATAATGAACCCAAAATCTATACACAAAAGTAGAGGGAGAAATTGTAAGATTAATCTCACAAGAAATTAAATAATAATTTTTTTCAAACATGAAATTAATTAAGAAACAAATTGTCGTAAATGACAAATAAATGAAGTAATAAGAGTCAAAACTGTTTTTTATAGTAAATATAAAATAAATGGCTAAAATTAAGAATATATTTAAGGATAAAAGATATTAAAGTCAAACCTATCATTTATATATTAAAGAAAAAATGAACGGTCGAGATAATAATCAAATTTAGATATACGGCCAGAGAAAAAAAGTGAAAAAACTATATATGATAATTCAATGGTGTATTATATATTTATAGTTTTTTTCATCTAATGATAATTACGTTTATGAGTAGATTTTTCTATGAACATGGACGTTTATATATGAATCACTATATATTTTTGATATTTTTAGTTAAATACTTGATACTTTTGATTAAATATTTTTTTAATTTGATATTTTAATTTAAATATTATAATATTGTCCTTTTCATATTAAATATGGTATAAATAATTTAATCAATTGTCATTGATATTATAATAACTTAATAATAATATGATACAAATAACCCTAATTCTTGAGACTCCTAATTAGATTCATAATATTCTTGAAAAATGCTTGATATTTTAAATTTTTCAAAACAGTTTTTTAATAAGTATATTATAAACTATTTTCATATAAAACTTTACCTTAAGCTAAGCATAATTACTTAGGTTCGTTCGACTGAGCTTATGAACTAATTACTAAATTATTTAGTAGCTTATAAACTTTATGTGTTTGGTAAATGAGATGTGTAGTAACTTATAAGATCTTAAAAATAAACTTCCTACAACTTATAAACTTTTCTAAAAATTTTCAATCTATACTTAAAAAACAAATTTTACCCATCTACCCCACCCCATGCACACCATCCATCCCCACATTAATATAAAAATAAAAATATTATTATTTTATATTAATATTAAATTTATAAAATATATTTATTAGCTTTATTAATCTCACACTTTAATAATTTATAAGGTAATTAAAAATTATATTTATAAACTTTTAAAATAATTTATAAAATATTAAACTTATAAGATATATGAAATAAATTTAGCCAAATTTGATACAATTGTTTATTTGCTTGATAAGATTTTATTATTCTCAACTAAAAATCATTCTAACTGGGATAAAAAAGTTGAAACACACTAGGTGGTTTAATTTATTTTAATTTTATGATATTTAAAACTGAACGTCAAAATTGTAAGATTATTAATATGAAAAAAACATTTTGCAGAAAATAAAAAGGGGTGGCATAGTTATGGAGGCTAGATGGTAATGCACCCTATCAACCAAGCAATGCACCAGGACCCTCTGAGCCCACCATTCGACTCACCAGCATTATCTTAAACATCTCACATCATCCATTTCAAATAAATTTCTCTCCCTTATATAATAAATTATTCACTTATAAAAAAACATTCATACCACTGTTTTTAAAATTGGATTGAATCGAAAACCGATCATAAAGTCGGTTCAAGTATCCCAAAAAATATTGTCTTTGATCGGAAAAAATCAACTACAACTAAAAAAACTGATCAGAACCAGAAAAAAACGGTAAAATCATGAACCAGATTTTATTTTATTTTTATTATTTATTGAAATTTAAAGTTTAAATAATTACATCTCTTATTTTCTTTTATTTAATATTTTAATTATTAAAATTATTAAACAAGTGTCTCAACTCTCGAAATTGTTTAATGTTTAATGCGTATTCATTTCTCTCTCATTCTAATATTTTTAATATTTATTAAATTTTAGTACTTTAAAATGATGTTGTGATGTCTTTAGTCTGTAAAAAAAAAAATGATGTTGTGATGTTTGTGACTTCATTGTGTTTATTTTAATATGAAACTTATACTCTCAATGTCTAACAAAAATATGTTTACTTGTCTTATTGGTTTATCAACAAAAAATATGTTAATTCCTTTATGAAAATACTTTATTATCATCCTTCAACCATTACTTAATTATTCTTAATGCTACACTAAAAAATAATCACTTTATTCCTAAATAGACCCATAAAACCCCAATTTTCGGCCCGCTCCGCCCCGGGGCTTGCCCGCTCGATGACTCTAGTTTTGTAGACGGGGGAGTAAGTTATAATTGTATATTTTATAAGTATATATATTTTTTTAATATAACGTAGGAAATATAAAAAAATAAATAAATATCATTTAAAAAGAAATAACTATCATCCTTTTTATATTTTTTATTACTATAATACCACTAAAAATTAATTTTTTTTCATCTTTTATTTACCATATAACATAACTTTATTATATGCTCACATTAAAATTCGCATCAAGTTAAATAGACAGGTAATTGGAATTAAAGAGAGTTCTAGTTTTCATATTTAATTTTATGAGAACATCAACTAATATACATTCTCTCACTTCTTTTGAAATTTAAAAGTGATTCTCACTACTCAGTGTAGTGATTACAAACACTCCTAAATCTTGATATAAAATCTGAGTTTCTTACACACAGTTCACGGACAAATTAATTACTATTTATTTGTACTAAAATACAAATATCATGCATGTTTTTGCAGTTGAGGTAGGGTATAGTATACAGTACCCTAGTTTTGATCACAATATATAATTCGTCGAATTTGATGTGTATATTTTTTAAAATGTTTGTGTCAATATATCAACTGTGTCAATGTAATGACAAAGTGGTATATTTCAAGCAGTTCGAACTTCACTATCTATGTCCAAAGGTAATGGATTCGAGCCACTATTTATTTAATAAAAAAAATATTATACGTATGTAATTACTAACTTAATTGAGCTATATATTTAATTAATGGATTTTAATGATCTCATTCTCATAGGAGATGATCTCTCACATTGTGTTTTGTGCATTTATTATACTAAAACAATTTCATTATTTGTCTTGCAAAGAAAAAGTTAAGAGTTGAAAAAGTATATTTTATTTACAAACGCTTCTACGAGTATATTAGGACGCTTGTAGTTGTATATAGTTTAAAAAATAAAGTTTTAAATTAGAAAGAAGGGTGCATGTGACCATCACAAACCCCATGTGATGGGCAACTCTGTGTCTTCGCTGTTCCAATAATTTGGCTTATTTTTCCTTTAAAATAAATATGAATAATATGGGAACTTATCTATAATATATATTCTCATAAAAAATAGTAGAAGAATTTCAATTAATTATTTAGGCATAATGAGCAATGAGACAGCAACAATATATTCATGCAAGAAAGTACAATCCCATTAATACCCACGTTGTTTTGTTGATTAGTGGGAGCAGCATCTCGTTACAGCATCTGCTCCACATGCAACTGCCTTTTTTAATTATCATTATTATTTATTTATTTATTTCCATAATTAGCAGTCTATATTCACATTAAATCATATATGGGGCTCACGGCACACCCCAAATCACACTCTTAACAACTATAAATCAAGACTGTTTGGCAATAATCCACTTCTTCTCTGTTAAGAAATGATATCTCAAATATATCGACTTGTTTTCATTTTATAAATCCCAATTATATAAATTTCTGTAATTTTTTTTAATCCATTTACTAATATAACACTATACATTAATTATGAAAAACATAACACTTATTAAATAGGGTTATAATAGAGATTTTACTTGTCTAATTTACATACCTTTCCAAAAAAAAAAATCTTAATTTTTGTGCAAATGATTTGCAATTCGCCATACAAACTAATTTTTTGTTGTAATTCGATGCGTCAAATGATTTCTGATGTAACTAAAGATGATGAGGCAGGTGGAAACGCCATCAATAACATGTACGTGAGACGTCACGATTGCTACATTATCTTTAGTTACACCATAAATTAGTTCATTTTATTCATGTATTGAATTGCAAATTTTTAAAAAACACATTGCAATTGATAAACACACACAAAAAAAAAAAAAAAAATCATGAATTTTTATGTTATTAATCTTTTATTGTTTATATTATATTGTAATATTATTTGATCACCCTAAAACTATATAAAGAAAACATCTCTAAACATCCCTAGATAGTAGATACAAAGATAGGAACATCGATTTTATGCTCTAACTCGTGTAGTGATTGTTTGGCTGCGCATGTTGATGCATTTACCAAAATATAGTAATAAATACTTCATTAATTATAAGAATTCTCAAAAGATTATTGGTGATCACTATATATGAATTTCACTATATATTGACAACTATATCGATCATTCTTGATTATATATGATAATAATATTTAATTTTATATTACACTAGAAAAAAAAAATTACTATGTTTTAACACGAATATTCCATAAAATACTCCATCTTAATAGACAAGCCAAGACTCTATAGGGGTACCCCAACTTTAGCACAAAGATACTCGCCAACCAGTTCTCCAAGCTGGGCTGGTCGGCCCCCCAAGTTGCTTGGCCTAATAGGCTGGTCAGCACCTAGGCTGGTCGGCCCGGTCGGCACCCCAAGTTGATCGATACCCCAGCCTGCTCATCAAGGACAAGGTACTGACACCTTTATGAGATAAGACAAGACCATTTAATGTAATGTAGATCTTATTAGGATTTTATATCAACGATTGTAATTAGAACCCTAAAATAAAGGGGTAGAATCACTTCTTAGGGCTCTATAAATAAGAGACCCCAACCCCTTGTAAAGAGGATGATCATTCAGCATCCCACAAGATATATACAGCACAAACAAGGTTAGGGGTCCCTTGAGAAACCCAAAGCCATTTTCAAGGGAAAAATTCATGAGTTCTTCCCTCACTCTTGTGTTCATCATGTTGTTATGTTTGTAGTTTGTTTAGTAGCCACATATGTACACTCCCAATTTACACGATAAAAATGGCTACAATACACTATACCGTATATCTTTTCATAATTATCTCTAGGATCCCTTGACATGAGACGTGGATCTTATGTTATAAATTATGATGTGATTGTTTAGTTGCTAAAAGGTTGATGCATGCGTGTACAAAGATATAGTTATAAAATTCATCCACATATGACAAAAGGTAATTAGTGACTTTAATTTCCATATTTCCACCCTTCATATTAAGTATTACCCCTCTGTCGATATTGACCTTTATATATTATGAAAAACTATCATGAAGGTCACCTCAATATTCATCGAGCCTAACACGTGTCAAACATCCAGGTCCAATCTATTATCCACTTTTACTAGGCACTGTTTGCACATTGACGTGAATTCTTTTTTTTTTATTATTTAACATATAAAATATTATATTTTAAAAAAAATTGATTTTATATATATTTTTTTTCAAAATTATTAAATTGTGATATTTTATATACTAAATAATATTATTTAGTATATTAAACAATATAACGAGTTCACCATAAAAGTTGTGTGAACCAAGTTCATAATTTTTTTTCCCCAAATGAAATCATATTCTAGGGATGAAAAATATATAAAAAAAAAATTAGGTAAATTGTATTTGCCATATTGAAATGTTCCGAAAATTTTAATATTTTGGGATACCAAAATTTTTGATACAATATGGTATTGTTCAGTATGGTATAGTTTTTAATATTTCAGTATTTTGATTAATTTTTTTTATACAATTTAAAAATATATACCAAAATTCGGAATAAAATAATATACCAAAAATTTAGTGGGTGGGGGGTGAGGGATGTGAGCCAAAATCATAGTATATATTTGAAATTACACTACTGTGAATTCATTCCCCAAAACAAAGGAATTCTCATACCTCACTTGAGTATAATTTCATATTCCTTACAATTTTTTCCAGACACCCTCATTTTATATTGAAAATTTGGAATGTTAGTATCTGGTGTGTATATTGGGATTTTTTTGTATGCGTATGAGTAATTTGGATATATGAGTAATCATGAGTTAGAGACATAAGAGAACCAATTGTAGTTTCCACATGTTCATGTATTATGTGGCTACGAAAATGCCCATATATAGCATAGCCACACACTTAGAATGGTTTTATAGTTTCCATATCCAGCAATGCATGATGGGCCTTTCTCAATGGAAAATGATAGTTTGGACAAAGTTAGGTACAATTAAATTACTGTCGAAAAAATGGCAATTAAACTCATAACTTAGGAACGTCCTCACAAGTCATAACAGGCATTTGCCACAAAACGTCAACAAGTAAAAATCTTGTATTAGTACGGTAAGATCTCAGTAATCAAAAAGTACGGTAAGATCTCGTTTCTTATAAGGTGAGATAATGTAAAAATAATTGTTTTAACCTTGTTAAACCGTTTGTTACAAGTGATGTTTTCAGGTATTTACTATCTCATGGTTGTGCATTATTACATGTGATAAAATAGCAAATGATAAATTAAAAGGGTAGAAATTGGAATGTGAGATGCATGAGGATTCGAGTAATTAATACCTTTAAAAGAATACCGGGTCGGGTCGAGAATTATATTGGATTGAGGGCAAGGGGACAAGACTTCAATACCTAGCAAACGAGTTCTAAGAAAATATTCTAATTCCTGAAGAATAGTTGAAATATCATTAACTTCTTGTTTTGGCTAAATATTTGCATATTAGTTGGTAAATTTCATATATAGTAGTACAATATTGTATTTTAGATATAACATGTACTTGTGATGAAAAGAGAGATTGAAATATAGAATCGACGGATCAATTTGACAAATTAAATGTCAAACATAAAATTACATCATCTCTAGCATCTTTTGTGTTCTTCTTTTTTTTTCTTTTATTTTTAAAAAAATTATTATTGGTGGTGGTGTTGAATTACAATTGAAGACAATTTTAAAACAAATTTTCTGCATACATCAACAACCAATACTGCCAATCAAACCTGAAAGAGATGAATCTCTAAATCTGACGCTGGGGTACAAAAACCATTGTAGGACTGCATCAAAGAGTATCCAAGCAAGACGTAAGAAGAGATAATAAATTTCAAATACAAATTTTCAGCATGTTTAATTATTGTGAAGAAGTAACAAACTTGAAGAAACAAAGCGTGCTGCTTATGTCTAAATATAACATAAATCACACGTTCTTCACTCCTCTCCCAACAGTTTTCACATATCAATAGATTCCAGTTATATAGCCTTGAAGTGAACAAAATATTATAACATCATCAAATAAGGGCACTTATGCAACAGAGACATATAGGTCTCTTAGATCACATATCTAACAGATCCCTGTACTGAAAATAAGTTTACTTAAATCTAACAGATAGGAAAAACTACAATTTATCAGAAAATGCATGTGGTTAATGATATAAGCCAACTATAATACTGAATGCATGCTACCAGTCCAATAAAATATGCTGAGTACAAATTATGTGCTAACATACAGGATAGTCATAACAATAAAACATGAATGTAGCAATGAAAAAGATCGCAACCTTCAATAAGTCCATATATAACAAGTTTATGAATCACTAATAGCCAATAGAACAAACCATAGGATGACTTTGGCACGAAATTTGCAACCTAGGATTTTAAAATCATCAACAAACAAGTTCAAAGAGGAAATATTGCATAATGGCTATTTACTATTTAGCATAACTGACCATCCTTTATTAATACTACTTCACAGAATCACAAATACCAGTGAAAAAAAATCCAACAATAGAACTCAGCTATAAAAGTTGTAAAATGCGAAAGAAATACAATTAGAAAATTAGCCATAGAATCAATTTAACTAATTTCTCTTTCAGAACAAATATCAAACAGCTGGAGCTAATAACAATTGAAACCTTGATTCTCCCAGCACTTACCAATTAAACATCAAAATTCAATATTTCCTGCACCAGAAACCTTGATTCTCCCAGCACTTACCAATTAAACATCAAAATTCAATATTTCCTGCACCAGAAGCCCTCGGATAACCATTGTACTCCAATTTCAAATTCAAACTAGCACAAATAGCCCTAAATTTAAGCCTCATCGCATCCATAGTATCGGAAACAGACTCGTTTTCTGGTTCGAGCATCGGGTAGTTCTGAAGCAAATCATCCATCTGCTTGATTGTCTTCTGGATTCTTGATGAAATGAAATTCGGGTCGATCCGAATCGCCGAGTTCCAGATATCGATGCATCCTCTGTAAAACCCCAATTCCTCACCAACTTCAAACCCGGATTTCAGGCCCACTTGTTGGCCTTCTTCTTTTCCTGAGATCATGCCATCTGCGTACCCCTCATCATAACCTTCTTTGAGGTGGGCTTCTTCTAAATTTATAGAAGATCCGAATATGTCTTCAATGGAGTCCATGCAAAAAAATTGTTGGTAGGGATTCTCTCTCTCTCTCTCTTTTTTTTTTTTTTACAGAGGTAGGGATTCTCTTTAAGGCTCAGGTTATTTGCACCATGCTTTTTTTAAATCACACCATCCAAAAATTCTAACAAAAAAAATTATACATTAAAAGACTATATTGTCCTCTTATATTAATTTAAACAAATTAAACATATATCTCACCCTAAATTAACCACACAACCGACTTCTCACCAAATCACCACCGCCGAGTCAATGATGAATAGCAATGATTCAAAACAAGTTTCATTTCACATATTTTAGAAAAAAAATACAAATATCCTGAGAAAAAAAATTCGTAAATAAATAAAGAAAATACAAATCACATCTGTTCAAAAATCAAATTCGACAACAGCTCAACATTTCGAAAAAATAATCGAAAAAACAGTAATAGTTCGGAAATTTTTATCGAACAAGACCCATAAATTCGAAAAAAAAAACGAAAAAAATCCAATATTTCGACGGATTCAGATTCGATTTTTCGAACAACACAAATTCAAATCAGAATTTTTTTTGAACAAGAATACTGATTCAAATCAGATTTTTTTTTCGAATAAGATTCAGATTATTTTAAAAAATACAAAAAAAAAAAAAGAAAGAAAAAGGTACCTGAAGACGGCAGAGCAGTGGCGAATAAGACGCGACAGAGCAGCGGCGAAGAAAACGCGGCGCTTGAGGTGGAGCGGCGGGTGTGAGGAGAAGAATACGCAGTGCTTGAAGGGGAGGGGAGAATACGGCGGTGTTACGGTCCATCGCCGCCGTCGACTGACGCATTTCCAATGTTTTCTTTCCTGTTCATAGGTGTTGGGGTCTTTGGGCCGTTTATTTTTCTTTTGGGTCGCACCCGAGTTTGGGTTGCTTGTAAGTTTGGGCTGGGTCTTGTAGAGTCAGTTTTACAGATGAAATCAACTCTCTCTTCTAACCGCTTCTTCCCTCTCTTTTCCCATGTTCAATTCTCGATCTATTCCGCTGAATTGGTAGAGTGTTTCAGGAGGAGGCGCCGCTTGATGAGGGAGGGAGAAGAGTGAGCAGCGTTTGATGAGGAAGAGCGGCGTTTTAGGTTTTTTTAGAGAAGGGTAAAATAGGTAATTTAGGAATGGTGTAATTACCAAATAATTCAAAGTGGATGGTGGTGTCTTCCTTCAACAAGTGTATTTAACGTGTTTGGTGGTGTGAATAACCTGTATCTTGGCCTCCGATATTTATCTAGTTTCAACTTTCAACTAAAAAAGGACGGCGCTGGAGAAAAATGAGTAAGAGTTATTTTTGGTAGAGAAAAATGTGGTATTTTTTAGGTAGATAGTGGCATGTTGAATTAATTTGATGAGTGTACACTAAAAACGGGTGCCAATTACCTGGCGTTAATTTTTTACTTTAATGGGCTTTCAAGTTAATTCTAGGCCCAAGTTATTTGCATCCCATTTTTTAGTAATTATATCTACTAAAAAATTTAAATAAAAAATAATTTATGCAAAGAATAATAAAAATTTTAATTCCTTTCCTTTCGAATAAAAATTTAAATAAACAATAATTTATTCAAAGATAATATTATTCTTAGCATAAAATCTTCGGCTAACCCTTTAAGCAGATCCACCACCATGACCATCCATACATTTTTTTTTAAAGGACCACTATCCATACATTATTGCAATTAATAATATAGAAAATTTGAAGGCATTTAATCTAGGCCACAATGAAAAATCAAAACCAATTTATCAGAATAAACACTTGGATCATTACAAAACAAACGATTTTTAAATGGTATTAACTCTTGTAGCTTTCTTAGCATCATACCTAAATAGCATTGTCGCATTTTCCTCTTGGTAATGTTGTGGAATGAATTATGATTCATTTATTTTGTTGAATATACACCACAACTATTTTCACAGTAGACTTTTTAACGGTTTTTGTGTGAAAATTATTTCATAGTAATATGTGTACAAAAGTTGTTTTATATGAATGCTATGCTAGTTAATAAGATCAATTAGTATATCATTCATATAAAATAATTTTTGTACACATATTATTATGAAATAATTCTCACACAAAAACCGTTAAAAAGTCAACGGTAAAAACAGCTGTGGGACAGAGGGAGTAGTATTTTTCATGCCTTTTTCAACTGCCTGTATAAAAAGGTTCTGCCCAGGTAATTAGATCTAGAATGAATGCATCACATCATGATGAATCCGATGAACAACGTTGTATACAAGTCACAGTACAAACAACGAAAATCTACAATACACATAGTTTAGAGCCTTGCTGCAAGTGTTAACAGGGCAACAAGCATGTTATTCTTGTACGTGGCCAATCAGAAAATGCCAATTTTCATGAGCCTGAAACGAAAAGGTGGCATTGTCTATCAATAATATTAATCTAGCTCCATACAAGTCTATGGTTAAAAAATAAAATAACTGATTATAATAAAACTCCACATTAACATCTGTTTGGTAATGGTTAAAGATACTACAAGGTACTAATTCATTCCCATGTCGAGATTTAAACGGTTAAAATTCAAACCAAATCTTGTCAACCCCTTGGAAACCAGCATGTCAGGTGAATGATTAAATTGTGGGGAGGGAACACTTTAATATAAGCAGACTCCCAAAGTTAAATGATGTTTTGTTGGTTGAAAATATGAAAGCCAATTGTTATTAGGAATTTGACGTTGATATTTATACGTACCATAATTCTGATGCACCTTAGTGAACCTATGAACGGCTTTTAGAAGAGCACCAAATTTCATCGACTTCAGTGATCCCATGTGTCTGCAACCAAACATGTAGATGAGAGCCATGTGCCAAAAAAGTGTTCCAATGAATTAAAGGTGCTCACTAGAAAACAAATATATTCATCATCAAGCTGCCAAAAGGATATAATCAGCAGTAAACTGGAATATAATTTGGCTGAGGAGATTCATAAGCTACCTATAGCCACAGCACCTAAATTTTGTCATTAATGTGTTCAAGTAGCCTAGGTATTAAGGGGTGCTATACACAAATCTATTCAGTTCTTTGAAACAAAAGAATGTTAATTTGTCCCTCATATTGTTACCAAAACAGTGACAAAATATTGAGTGGCTTTGTCATAAAGTATATTACGAACACTCACACAATCTCAGTGTAACGCATTCTCCATGCTGGGAAACCCAGGTGGCATCTTGTAGGTCCATAAATCAACATCAGATCAGGTTCTGGTGCCTCATATCCTGATTTCACGAAAATAATGGATAGTACTCCTTTTGAAAACTGTTAAAAGAAACTAATTAAATCAGAGAATACACACCTATTGCTCCAAGAGCATCTGTCATGTCAGACTCAGTCAACTCTGGTTTCTCTGAATTGGCACTCAAATAATGCTTCTTTAAAAGAACATTAGCAGCTTTTGCAACAGCATGTTTCGAATCAGTAAAAGATGTCACTTCTAAGCTCAAATATTTCTGCTCAAGAAGGGGGTCTCCGGTAGTTTCCTGTGGGAAGATAGGTCATATTTTTTTAAGAAGCCATTCAAATCAGAATTTTCGGACATGAAAATATAAACAAATGCCTTATGACAGTCTTGTTACTTAGGCCATTACATAAACGCGTACACAACACACATACACACGCAAAAGGTACCATTGCATAATGTGAGGATTCAAAAGTAAATCACAACGGACGAGTAAAAATCAATAATGAGCCCTAGGAATGACATTATTCTAACTCTTAATACCAAATCATAGTAAACTTCAATTAAAAAAACGGCCACAATTCAATCAATTATGAATAGATATAGCATCCTTTACAAATTTCTTGATTAAAAATGAGGATATGTAGTTGATAATCCAATAATCAACTGCTCGAAAATGAAATATTCTAACAAGTGAAAAGTGATGGTTGTCATTGGATCTAGAGTATAGAAATGCAAAACTGCAAGCAGTACCTTTGACATTCTTTCACTGTTCAACCATAGAGTGAGGGCTTCGTTGGATCTCTTTAGCACTCCTAAGAAAAAAATAACAAAGCAAATCATCAAATACATTTTGAAAGCTGGCAAACATGCATTTAAAATGGGAACACCAAGCCACTGTACCTTCTGGATCATAGAGGCATATTTTTTTCAGTCCCATTGCGGCAAGCCAACGCAATAGTTCAAGAACTTTCAGTGTCTGAAGAGCTTCTTCGCTATCTATAACAACAGCCAGGTACTTAACTCTACTAATATCAAGATCTTTATACTGCTCAAAGAAACCACTGGAGATAAGGAAGCTCTCAAGTGCATTTATCAAACCCAAAGCCAAGTACCATATGTTCACGCACAGATGCATAATGTACCAAAGTAAACGAAGCCCAAGATTGCCAGTCTGCAAAATTTAATCCAATTAGCATCAACTAAATTTGAGAACATCACATGCAGAAGCACTGAGGTCATCCCGTGCTTACTCAATACTAAGTAAACAACGTGCATGCCAACAGAATCAAAAATGGCTTGAAAAGTTTCCACGTCTACCAAACTTTCCATGCTTATTCATTAACCTAAACTCATATCTACGGTCCTATCACCATGCGTGCTATGTTTTGGAGTTCACATGATACAGTATCACAAGTGTATGGCATACAAGTAAACCTCTCGTGAATTTCAAGTCCTTGGTCACTTTCATGTTCCAACTTATGAAACCTGTAACTGCATTTTAGAATGCATTATTAGCTCGGTAAGGATTGTAGGCATAAGGCTTAAGGACCTTTTAATTTTTTTCATAGTGAGTGATCCAGATCCCTAGAATTCCAAGTACCTATGCAACGTTCTAAGAAAAGGCCTGTACAAACAGATGTTTCCCAAAAAAATCAATAAAAGAAAGTCAACAATTACACTCACTTACCGACCAGATCCGCGTGTAGACCTTGTGCATTTCATCCCCTAAATCCAAAATTCTGTGAACATCCAAAATCAAAACAACATCAAAACCAAATTCCTTGATTTGCACAAACTAAACCCTAATTACACAGGCACAAATAAGTGAATAACAATCAATCTGAATCAATTAAAAAAAAAAGGTGGAAATACAATAGTAAAGCATTGACAACAACTAACGTGGATTCGACTCTGCGAAGGAATGTAAGCAGACGAACAGAATCCAGCTCCAGCATATCTGATTCCGGAAAATGCCTAAGAAAAAATGGGAACAAAACCCATGAATTACTACTTACTAGTACTAATCAGTTCCCTCATACAGACAAAATAAAAAAGGGATTGCATCATAGAAAAGTAATTTAAGAAAAGAAAAAGTGAGGACTAAAGGGAGATGAAGATGTCACACGTAATTTGTGGCTGCTTCAACAACACTCTCTGCATGAGCTTTCCCTCTCTTTCGTGATAGCCCCCTCTCTTTATATGTTGTTTGGCGTGTGGTAGAGAGAATAGTGCGATACATTATTATACCCATGTACACAATTTTATATCTCCAACACTTATTATGTGTTCGCCATTTGCCACATAAATAATTATTTAAATAATTGTTTTTTCTTTGGTGGACTCTCAACGCACCCATAATATCGGAAACAGACTCGTTTTCCGGTCTGAAGCAAATTTGATTGTCTTCTGGATTCTTGATGAAATGAAATTCTCCAGATCTCGATGCACTGTAAAACCCCAATTCCTCACCAACTTCAAACCCAGGCATTCTTCTTTTCCTGATATTAGGCCATCTGTGTATTCTCTGAGGTGAGCTTCTTCTAAATTTATAGAAGATCCGAATGTGTCTTCAATGGAGTCCATGCAAAAAGATTGCTGGTAGGGATTCTTCTTTAACAATTATGGTCTCCGATATTTATATAGTTTCAGGTTTCAACTAGAGCGCTTTGTACAAACGCGTCCAGTTATATACACCTCCATAAAAAAATACACACACCAAATAAAATTATACTTAAAAAAAATACACCCTTTACTCTATTTTTTTTATCTATATTTCTTCCCACAGAAAAGATGAAGCCAGCAAAATTCAAACAGAAAGACTCAACACAAATCAAATAAAAAAAGAAGCAGCCCCATCAAAATATGAATTTGAACCCAAATAAGAGAAGATCCAAAACAAATAACATAAATAAGAGAACAAAAATGGACAGAAAATAAATAGAAAGGTTGAATTTTTGTTCAAGACTAAAAAAAAAACAAGATAATGAAACCAAATTTAAATACCACAAATTTTTTTTGAAAAAATGGGCGATGGGAGGCGGAGACGGCGCCTGTGCAGGTGGAGGCGCGGCGCTGGGTGAGAGAGAGAGAGCGCGCAGAGAGTAAAAAACAGACGGAAGAGAAATAAAGAAAATGAGAAGAAAATTAGGATTTTATGAGAGGGTATAATGGGTACTTTAACGTGTTTGTTAGTGGACCTATTTGTGTATCCAAATCCAAATAGTAGACATCGGCCCATTTCAATAGATAGTGAATCCTGGTCTGGGTTTTACCCAAATGTAATTATGCAAAGGCTGGTTTAATACCTTTTTAATTTTGATAGATACACCTCCATAAATTTTATACTCTTATTTTAATGTATATATAAATAACGTATATACCTTCACTTTAAAAACGAAAATGCATACTGCCATTGCTGAAACTTACACAGGTACACGCCCACACCCTTCCATAGTTGGAATACCATGGTAGTACCACCAAAATATTTATGGTCAAAAAATGCAGGGGTAAAAAGCTATAATTCTAATCACATTTAATATATTTTTTAATGTTGGTAAAGCTACAATTCTAATCACTTATAATATATTATCGTAGTATGGACAAAACAACAAGGCAAAAACTTGTATGCACCTGGTTCATAGGATGAATCCGGGTCGCCCTACCCGCAACCCGACTCGGTTACACTAAACGGATCATATTTAAAAAAATCACAATACACTCTTTTGTATTCCGCGGACGTTCTTTCCACCGCGTTTTCTTCCACAAACGGTGATCCTGTCGTCGTCGTCTGTACTACGCCGCGCCGTTGCCCTAACTGCAGCTGTCGCTGTCGTCGCCCTAACTACAGTCATCGCCGTCGTCGCTTGTACTGCCGCAGTCATCGTCGCCGTCTGTCCTTTTCCGCGAAGGTTATACAATGGTTTTAGAATTTTTGTACCTTGATTTCTACCAAAGCATCTTTGTTCAATATTTTGTCCATCTGTTGAAGTGCAGTCATTAATCTCACCTTCTTCTAGTTGATCTTCAAGGGATTCAAATTGTATTATATCTAGTAACTGATTGGAGTGTAGTGATACCTGTTTTTGGGGCTTAATTTAGTGCAAAAAAGTGATAAAAATGTTAGTTTTGTGCTTAAATGTGTAGAGTATCACTATTTTGTCTAAAAGGTATTACTTGAGGTATTTTGTTCGTTTTACAGGTAAATCGGTGGAATTTGGCTAAACCGAGAGTACCGGCAGTCTTAGAATGAAGAGACGAACATCCCGGACGAAAACGGGGGTCGGAGGTGGAGTATTTCTCGTAAAAAATCCCTGGTCTCGAGCACAGGTCGAGGTGAAGAATCCCTCGAGTCGAGGGATACGCTGGAGAGAGAAGATTGCAAGAAAATCAGATTCCTCGACTCGAGGGAGGAACCTCGAGTCGAGGGCGGCAGAAAAATGAGATCCCTCGACTCGAGGGCTGAATCTCGACTCGAGGAGCGAGATTTTCAGAAATACGTTTTTTTAAAAGCAGCAGAAACAGATTAGAAAGGGGGAGCAGATTAAAAAAGAAAGGAGCGGAGATTAGAATTAGGGTAGCAGTTTTAGCCTTGGGAGAGAAGAAAACACACAATCACACATAGTTTAGGTGTTCTTGATTTTCTTTTCAATTTCTTGCAGATTAGGTTTAGACTTTGGATTAATTCAAGCATTCAACATTCAAGGTGACATCAAACCTTATTCTTTTAATTATTAGTGGATAATTGCTTGATTCTTATGTTCTCTTCTCATTTAATTCTTTCAATTTTCATGGGTTTTCTTGAATTCATGATGATTGGCTAAATTCCTTTTGTGTTTGGGTGTGATGATCCTTGGATGATTTAATTGTGATGATCATGTGATTGGGTGTTTCAATTATTGGGGTGATTAATTATTCTATTGTGATTTGTATGATTTAATTGTTAAATTAGGTCTTGATCCTTTGTTAATTGATTTAATTTGCGCAAAGAGATTTGGTTTATTAAATTGATTCTTAGGTGTTAGGTTTAGTTTGGTAATTGAATTCAATATTGGGTTAACGCAAGGAGACTTGGTTAATTTTCATTAGAACCTACATTAGAATACGTTAATTGTTTGAATATATTTCTTGTGATTAAGTGAGGAGACTTAGGGTGTCGTCTCTAAACTATCTTACGTGCTCATTTGATGTATTAAACCTAGGCTTATCCAGTACGGTTGATATGTGATTCTTGGCTAGATAGCTCATATTATCCCTCGTTAATTGAAATCCCGATCATTTGTGATTCATAATTAAGGATTCCTTGGTGATTTGCACCCGAACACATTTTTCTCATATTTATTATCTTATTATTATTTTCAGTGATTAAGTTTAGATTAAAATTGTGCAAACCCGAGCCCGACTCTATAATACCATGCCAACTCTTAGCTTTAGGGATCCTAGCTCGACATAGTTCCTTTGGGTTCGATAACTTGATTGGGTCTTAAAAATACTTACACAAAAAAGCTGCAATCAAAATGGCGCCGTTGCCGGGGAACTAATTAGAGTGTTAATAGGGACTTAGAGTTTGTTGAGTGGTGTTAGTAGTGTCATTTTATTTGCTTTATTTTTATTTTTGTTTTGGGTAATTGTTTCGTGGGAATTTGATACTCGTCTCTTTCGTAGGTGCATGAACACAAGGTCTCGTGGTATTCAACCCGAACCTATCAACCTCGAGATTGAGGCTACCGTAAGGAGGAATCGAGGTCGTAATCGTAGAGAAGCAAGAGAGAGACGAGAAATGGAAGCTGGGAATGAGATGGAAAATGAAGTGAGAGGCGGTGATCCTCCGATGCAAGAAGAGACTGGGCTTCCAAATCTGAATGGAAATGGTAGTGGGGGAAATAATGCTGTGGAGAACCAAGGGGGTAATAGAAACCAACCACAAAATGCTCAAGTTGGCCCTTTCCCTCAAGGGTATCCACCAAACCAATTCCCATATCCACAACAACCATATCCTTATCCTCAACAAGGCCAACAATTTCCACAATATCCATACTATCCACCCCCACCATACTTCCCACAATACCCACAAATGCCTTATCCTCAAGAACCACCTCTTCAACCCCAAGCTCAAAATCAACCCATTCAAGAGCCTGAACCTCAAGGCCGTCCACTTCGGGAGTTCTATGAGCCGCAACCGAGAGAGTTCTATGATGGGATTGCTAGACCTCGAATTGAGGCTAACAATTTTGAGATTAACGCGGGCTTGTTAAGGATACTTAGAGAAAGGCAATTCGAGGGGAATGATGAAAATGAAGATCCTCATGGTCACATAGCCCAATTCTTAGAGATCTCAGACACCATCAAATACAATGGTGTTTCGGAGGATGCAAAGAAGCTTCGTCTCTTTTCGTTCACTCTGAATGGGAGAGCGAAGGCTTGGCTAAATTCACTTCCACCGGGGACCGTGAGAACATGGGAGGATCTAAGTAGGAGGTTCTTAATGAAGTTCTACCCTCCATCCAAGACCTTACAAGCCAAAGAAGCAATCTCACAATTTCGACAGAAGAGTGGGGAGTCGATTCTTCTTTGCATGGGAGAGATTCGGGAACCTTTTGTTAGCATGTCCTCAACATGGGTTTCCCGACGAGCAAACGATTATGTGCTTCTATATGGGACTCAATGATTCCGATCGAACCTTTCGAATGCTTGTGCAAATGGGTCCATTTGGTCTAAGTCCGTGATTGAGATGAATCAAATTATGGATAACATTGCTCAAGATTCATTTCAAACTCAAGTGAGTAGGGGAAGTTATCATAGGGTGTCTCAAGTCAAGAGATAGACTCTATGAAGGCTATCTTGATGACCGTCTTTGGATAAAGTTGGAGCTCTAACATCTCTACAAGGTGGAAATTCTCAACCCCTTGTCCAAGGTGATATGAGTCAAGCTCCATATCCGATGGAGGAGGTGAACTACATGGGAAGGCCACAATTTCAAGGAGGGTATCAAGGGAACTATCAAGGTGGTAGACCTTATCAAGCACCTTTCCAAAATCGAGCTCAACTTCAAGCACCCTTCGTGCCTCAACAAGGAGGACAAGCTCCTAACAACAATTGGAGGAGACATGAGAATTTCTCATATGCCAATCCTAGAGCTGCAGTTCAATTCCCTCCCGGTTTTGATCCGGGTGCAAAAGCTCCAAATAATGAAGGGAAGGCGAATTTGGAAGACATCTTGGCGAAATTCATGGGTTGCACTCAAGAGAGGTTTGAAAAGATGGAGAATACGGTGAGCTCATTGTCAGGCCAAATGAAACAAGTTGAGTTTCAAGTGGGTCAACTTGCGAGCACAGTGGGCCAACTTCATACAAAAGGGAAGTATCCTTCTACAACCGAAGTAAATCCCAAAGAGCAATGTAAAGCCATCAAGCTAAGGAGTGGCACAACATATGAAGGGCCTCCTATGCCTACTAATGAAGGGGATAAGAAAGAAGTAGAGGGAGATGATGAGGAAGGGCTAGAAGTGATTGATGAAGATGAAAGAGAGAAGATGGGGGTGAAGTTGAGAAAGGAGGTGGAGACAAAGGGAAAGAAGTTGTGGTAGAAGAGGAAGTGGAAGAAAGAAAGAAGCCCAAGTGGAGGAAGGCTAAAGAGGCAAAAGAAAAAGAGAAAGAAGTTGAGAGAGACTCATGGGGAGTTCCTAAGACCATTGAGCCTGTTCCTTTTCCTCAACGCGTTTATGAAGAAGAAGATGGACGAGAAGTTTGTCAAATTCCTTGAAGTGTTCAAGAAGCTCTACATCAATATCCCATTCTCGGAAGCTCTTGAGCAAATGCCTAACTATGCAAGATTTCTCAAAGATATAATTGCTAAGAGGAGGAGAATTGAAGAGCCCGCAATCGTGAAATTGACAAGGAGTGTAGTGCCTTGTTCAAAAGGGATTTGCCACAGAAATTGAAGGATCCCTAAGTTTCACAATTTCGTGTGATCTTGGAAATGGAGTGGTGAAAAATGCCTTGTGTGATCTTGGTGCAAGCATCAATTTGATGCCTTTGTCTATGTTTGAAAGGCTTGATCAAGGTGATTTGTGCTCCACTTCTATCACACTTCAATTGGCTGATGGATCCACAACAATCCCAAAAGGGATAGTGGAGGATGTACTCGTGAAAGTAGGGAACTTTGTCTTTCCGGCGGACTTCATTGTGCTTGAGATGGATGAAGACAAAGAAGTTCCTCTAATTCTTGGAAGGCCATTCCTAGCCACTTCGAGAGCGGTGATCGATGTCACAAAAGGGAAGCTTACTTTGAAGCTTCATGATGAGGAGATCAATATCTCCATCAAAGACTCGATGAATCATCCAAAGGAGAAGGAAGAGTGTGACTCACTAGATAGTGTTGATTTATGCCTTCAAGAGGCTAAGGATGAATCTTCTTCTACTCTCTTAACTCATGATTATTCTATATCTTCTTGTGAATTAATCTCTAATGAATCTTGTTTTTCTCTATTGGATCATAGGAAAGAGATGTCTCCAAAAGTACCTTTGAAAGATCCCGGAGATGGAAAGAAAAAGAAGAAGGAAGAGTTGAAGAAAACAACCAAACTTGATCAAATTGCAAGTTTGGGGAAATTATGGAGGAGAAAGAGCTCGAAGGAGATGAAAAAGAAGATAGGCTTTGAAATTGGAGATGAGGTGGTGTGGTGCGAGTCAAACTTTGAGAAATTGCTTTGTGGAGAAAAACTCAAGAAGTGTGAGGTATTTACCGTGAAGAAGGTGCAAGTTGGAGGAAAGATTTGGATTGAAGACCAATGGGGAGGTCTTCTCATCACAAAAGAGTCTCGTGTGAGGCACAAGAACCCTCCTATTCCAAAGGAGGTGCCCAACATTGCTGTTGAAAGTTGAGCAACTCACGCTCCGTCCGGCAATGGACGTTAAAAATAGCGCTGGATGGGAGGCAACCCATCATTTACTTGCTTTCTTTATTTCGGTTTTCGTTTTTTTTGTATTTATTTATTGTTTTTAATAAGTGTGTTGTGTGTTGCTTTTCAGGAGATCGAGGTGTACAAGGGAGGTGATTGAGGTACATGCTTGAAGGAGAGAGAGTACTTGAAGACCTTTAGGTACAACACCTTCTCCAGACTTGGACTTGTCTAAGTTTGGGGGAGGTGTGCCTCTTTTCGTGTTTTTCATTTCTTAGTAGTAGGTAGTTGTGTGCAACTCAACTAGCTAACTATCCTACCAAACTTTTAATTGCTTAGCAATGAATAAGTTTGGGGGGGTGTGTTAGTTTAGCGATTTTCGTTGCACCAATTTGCCTCTCATTAGCATGAGAAAATTTTTGTGAAGTTGGAGCTTATTTGTGGATTAATTGCATATATTTGAGTTTATCTTTATTGAGAGTAGTTGTGGAGAGCGTTGGTATGTGAAAAGGGTATATGATTGAGATTATGTTCATGAGCATGTGTGCTTGATTGGTGGACTTATTGGACTTTTGATTTGATAATGAGTTGATTTGTGGCTTGATGCTAGCTTGATAAATTGTTGTGTGATGATGGATGTGAGTGAGAATGCTTGATTCCTTGCTCATTTTTTAAGCCCGTGAGCTTTTGTGCCTTTTAAATCGTACATTTTATACGGTTTAATTCCTTGTTGAGTGCATCGTTCATGAATTTGCATGCTAGAACTTGCCTAGAGACTTGTCAAAATTGAGTTTTGTGTGGATTTTGTGAAGATGATAAGAGGCCTTGTTTGATTTGAAAGCCAATTAGCCAAATTTGACCCCACCAAAAACAGTGATTTCCCTAGTGAGCCAATTTGAGCCTAAAAGCCTTATTTTCTTTGGCAAGCTTGTGAAATTGAAGCCATTTTGTCTATCTTTATGAGCCTTTTTGTCCTTATGATTAGTAGAGCTTTGATTGTTGACAAAAGAATAGTGTTTGAAAAGAGAAGTGTGGGGGTTTAATTTGCTAAGTTGAGGAGAGAAAGAAAAAAAGAAGGTTGAAGTAAAAAATTGAATTGTGGAAAAGATGAGAAAAATGATAGTGGAAAAAATTCAATTGAGTGCTTGAAAATGCAAGAAAAGTCTCAAAGGAGTTTGGTGGTAATTATATTTGAGAAAAAATGAAAAAGGAAGGAAAGAGTGATGATTGTTGAGATTTGAGTTGAATTGTATTGTATTGCTTGATCAACTTTCATTTGTTCTACTAATTGTTGAGTTACTTTTCCTAAAATTCACCCACCTTGTCCAAAGAGCCTACATTACAACCTTGAGAAAGCCCTCTTTGATTCATGTTTGAAGCACAAAACGATATAATTGAGATTGAGTCTTTTGGCAAGCCTATAGTGTTCATTTTTGTGGATTGATGAGTGAGTGCATACACATCCATAACATTTTGAGTGATGAGTGAAACACTCCATGGAAGGAGCATTGAGTTGAGCATTTGAACTTGAATTTGTCAAAGCATGACATTTGTGAGTGCTAGTGGAAGGTTAACATTGATGCTTGTTTTCATTGAAGAGGTTTGATTGTCCTATTTCGTTCTTGTGCTCGTTGAACATAATTGCAATCAATTTCTCCCTAATGTGTTTATTTGTCTTGTTGCTCGGGATGAGCAACACCTTAAGTTTGGGGGTGTTTGATTGGAGTGTAGTGATACCTATTTTTGGGGCTTAATTTAGTGCAAAAAAGTGATAAAAATGTTAGTTTTATGCTTAAATGTGTAGAGTATCACTATTTTGTCTAAAAGGTATTACTTGAGGTATTTTGTTCGTTTTACAGGTAAATCGGTGGAATTTGGCTAAACCGAGAGTACCGGCATTCTTAGGATGAAAAGACGAACATACCGGATGAAAACGGGGGTCGGAGGCGGAGTATTTCTCGTAAAAAAATCCCTGGTCTCGAGCACAGGTCGAGGTGGTGCAGCCCTTGAGTCGAGGGGCATGATGGAGAGAGAAAATTCGGAAAAAGACACAGGCCTCGACTCGAGGGCTGAGCCTCGAGTCGAGGGAGGCTGAAATTGAAGATCCCTCGAGTCGAGGGCTGAGCCTCGACTCGAGGAGCGAGTTTTTAAAAAATCGTCTATTTAAAGAGCCAGCGAACGTGATTTGCAGGAGGCAGCAGCAGTAGATTAGAATTAGGGTACATCTTAGATTAGGGTTTCAATTATTTTCTACACACACATTCACACATAGATTAGGTTTAGATTTTGGATTATTTCAAGTATTCTACGCATTCAAGGTGACATCAAACCTTTTTCTTTTAATTATTAGTGGATAATTTCTTGATTCTTATGTTCTCTTCTCATTTAATTCTTTCAATTTTCATGGGTTTTCTTGAATTCATGATGATTGGCTAAATTCCTTTTGTGTTTGGGTGTGATGATCCTTGGGTGAATTAATTTTGATGATCATGTGATTGGGTGTTTCAATTATTGGGGTGATTAATTATTCTATTGTGATTTGTATGATTCAATTGCTAGATTAGGTCTTGATCCTTTGTTAATTGATTTAATTTGCTCAAAGAGATTTAGTTTATTAAATTGATTCTTAGGTGTTAGGTTTGGTTTGGTTATTGGAGTAAATATTGGATTAACGCAAGGAGACTTGGTTAATTTTCATTAGAACCTACATTAGAATACGTTAATTGTTTGAATTTATTTCTTGTGATTAAGTGAGGAGACTTAGGGTGTCGTCTCTAAACTATCTTACGTGCTCATTTGATGTATTAAACCTAGGCTTATCCAGTACGGTTGATATGTGATTCTTGGCTAGATAGCTCCTATTATCCCTCGTTAATTGAAATCCCGATCATTTGTGATTCATAATTAAGGATTCCTTGGTGATTTGCACCCGAACACATTTTTCTCATATTTATTATCTTATTATTATTTTCAGTGATTAAGTTTAGATTAAAATTGTGCAAACCCGAGCCCGACTCTATAATACCATGCCAACTCTTAGCTTTAGGGATCCTAGCTCGACATAGTTCCTTTGGGTTCGATAACTTGATTGGGTCTTTGTTCAATATTTTGTCCATCTGTTGAAGTGCAGTCATTAATCTCACCTTCTTCTAGTTGATCTTCAAGGGATTCAAATTGTATTATATCTAGTAACTCATCTATAAATGAAAAAAAAATCAATACGAGTGTATAAACCACATATTCCATGAAAAAAGACCATCACTATCACGTAGAAAGATTATCACCATTATGCATAACTAGTATCACTATCACGAATAATTACTATCACTATCATATTCAACTATTATTACTATCATGTACAAAGGCTATCATACAACTATCACTATCATGCACAACTTCTATCACTATCATACACAACTACTATCACTATCATATTCAACTATTATTATTATTATTATCATGTACAAAAGTTAGCATACAACTATCACTATCATACACAATTTACTATCACTGTCATGCACAACTACTATTACTATCATGTAGAAAGGTTATCACCATGATCTACAACTATTATTACTTTTATACACTATCACTGTCATGCACAACTATTATCACTGTCATGCAAAACTTTTATCACTATCATGCACAACTACTATCACTATCATATTCAACTATAATTATTATCATATGCAAAAACTATCATACAACTATCACTATCATACACAATTTACTATCACTGTCATGTAGAAAGGTTATCACTATTATGTAAAATTATTATTATATTTATAAACTATCACTGTCATGCACAACTATTATCACTGTCATGCATAACTATTGTCACTATCACGTATAAGGGTAGAAACAATCACATAATTGGAGACACAAATCTCTCGATTCGATACCGGTAGCGGAATGAAAGAAAGGAGACGAGAGAAGACTGGGCAGGATTCAACAGAAATGCATTCTCTTTAGTAAAAATATCATTTATATATTCCGGGTCAATGGGTCGGGTCAAAATAGAGTTCACGTGAACTCTAAAATGGGTAGAGTTCACCCAAGTGTTACTCAAACAACAAATAGAAAGTTAGATGAGATATTATTTAAAAAAGGGCGTCTTGTATGAGAAATATGGTTGAAAAGATTGGAATCCATAATAGATGGATCTCTAGTAGCTATATTAATAAATATGTAATCAATTACAATGGATCGTATTCGTGGCTCAAATCCGTGAATATCCAATTTTCTATACGATGAGTAATTGACTTATTTGTTATTGAATGATAAACAAATTATTTGTTGGTTGTGCTATTTACTACTCTACATAACATTATTTTATCTCATATAATAATCTTTAGAATTTTTTTTTTTTTTTCGGAAAGTATTCGATTCCCTATTTTATCTCATATAATAATCTTTTAAGTTTTTTTTTTAATCGGTAAATATTCGTTCCCAAAGGGAATCAAACCCAAGTTTTCCACTAAAGTAAGGAACCAGTGACCAAATGAACTAAGTCATCTAGTTTTCTTTTGAGTTATTCTGTGGTAAATAATGTATCATTACTTGTAAGCATGTATGTATATTGTTTTGATAAAAAATTGTATGAGAAGATTTTATAAATGAGACAAATTTCATATATTAATATAGATAAATATGAGCTTATGAGAATTTAATCTAATTATATTATATTTTTCTTTCAAAAAAAATCTAATTATATTTTAAATGAAAATACAAAATAAATCAGCACCGTATTATTTGTGAGAGCAGTTCATAAAAAAGTTGTTCATTATTTAATACAGGTGAAATTTACTAAGTAGCAGTGAAAATAGACGATGATATTTACTGTTTAATTTATGCATGAATAAAGTGAATTGTGGACTCTGCGTGAAATCAATTAATCAAAAAAGTTTAAAAAGATAGTATTAATTTTGCTAATCATGAATCCAAAAAAATTATTTGACTTCTCCTCAAGTCACATGCCACCAAATATGCCATGATTTCACTAGTCCATAAAGAGATCTCTCTCTCTAACATTATCTACAGAAACTCGGACAAACACAGAGAGAAAAACATGAAGTTAGCAGCATCAATTTGCAGACAAGCAAATCAAAATGATTATCACCACAAAAGACTCTTGTGTTTGCATGCTAATAGCAATTCAACAGTTTGTCGTGTCTTCTACTTAGCATGTCTAACAATAACCAACCTCTTCTTCTTTCACCTCCTTTTCTCCTATTACAGAAGCCTTAATTACATACAGGAATTCAATCAAACCAAGAAAGGTAGGATCTTAATTACCTTGTTATATATAATCCCATTAATTTAATTGTGTTTGCTTTCTGTGTGCAGATGTAGAGAGAGAAAGGTGCAACTTATTTCAAGGGCAATGGATTCGAGACCTGAAAAGGCCTTTGTACACAAATTACAGCTGCAACTTAATTCCGTTTGCAAGAAATTGCTTCTTGCAAGGCAGAAAAGACAGAGATTTTGTTCACTGGAGATGGAAGCCAGAGAAATGCCAACTACGTCGTTTCAACCCCGAAAGATTTTTTAGTGGTGTGAGAGGTAAGAATATGGCTTTCATAGGCGATTCAGTTGCCCGGAATCAAATGGAATCGCTTCTATGTCTTCTCTCAACGGTTAGTCCCAACCAACTATATGCCTTATTTTATTTTTTTGACGGGAACCAACTATATGCCTTATTAATTAAGTATCTAAAATCAAATTTGTTAAGCCCAATTCCATAATAAGTTTGATTAATTTAATTATTCCAAAACGTATTGAAATAATAGGTAGAAAGTCCAGCAAAATCAAGAGAAAATCCTAGAGAAACAGTACCAGATGCTCAAGGAAGACTCGCAAGTGCAACCTTTGAATTTCCCAAACACAATTTCACGCTCATGCTGCTCTCATCCCAGTTCCTTGTCTCCGCCGCCGACGTAGTTGTCAACGGCACCGCCACCGGCGGCTTCCACTTGCACCTCGACAAGCCCGACACCAACTGGTCGGAAATGCTGCCCTCCATCGATTACGCAGTCTTCTCTGATTCCAACTGGTTTTTCCGACAGAACTATTTATACGAGGGCGGCAATCTCATCGGCTGCGTTTACTGCAACAGCCCCAACATAACCGACGTCGGGCCGGGCCTGGCAATTCGGAATGCATTTCGAACAGCATTCAAGGCCGTGAACGAGTGCAGGAATTGCAGGAAGATTTTGACATTGTTGAGGACGTACTCTCCTTCGCATTTTGAGAACGGCGCGTGGAACAGTGGGGGCGCGTGCAATAGGACTTGGCCTATTGAGGTGAGCAAGGGCGGGCCCGATTTGGATTACAGAAAGATCCAGTTAGAGGAAATGGAGATTGCAAGGAAAGCAGGGGAGGGAGAGGGAATAAGTTTGAGGTTATTGATGTCACGGAGATGATGCTGAGTAGGGCAGATGGACACCCAGGGGTGTACCAGGGAAAAGCATGGATGAAGGGTTACAGTGATTGCGTGCATGGAACGATCTTTTACTCCAATTCATTACGTGACAACACAATTTTCACATCTTTTATTTCAAATTTCTCTCCCCCAATCAAGCCAATAGGATTCAACTTCATTATCTTTTTCTTTTCTGTAATTAATTATTAACCTTTTTGCAAATGTGGGTCCACACTGCACATGCACATTTATTTTTTCCACATTTTAGATCTACGTACTACAGTTCTACCTAGCACTGAGTTGGTTTGAATATAAAATAACGTGCTCGACGTCGCACTTTTTGGTTAAATTATTTTATACACGTGAATCGTGGTCACGTTTTTTATTTTTTTGGATAACTCAATATCCGACCAAAAAATCGATTAATTTGGGGGATCAATCCCACTGTGCACTAACGGGTGGACCCCACTTAAAGGCAGAGCTTAGCTCTGTATGCACTGACTCATCTCAAGGATTGTTTGCACTCAATAAATTTCGAACCTGAGATCTATAGAGCATCACATTGCTAAATTCAAATTCTCACCACTAAACCACTCTATATGTGTTGTGGTCAAGTTTTTGGTGTCACAAGTTGCTATTCATTATCAAGATTTTATCTAACTTTTCAAATTTTAATGATGAATTTTTCCATCAGTTAAAACAGGTAAATGATAATTGTGATAAAACATTAAATAAGTGGAAAGACTCTCGCCAATTAGTAGAGTGTTACGTCCATTAGTTTATAATTAAAAAGTGATAATATTTTAAAAGAAAAGTACATTATTATAAGTAAAAATGATATGTTACTTTTATTGAGAAATAATATCACTTTTTAATTAAAATCTAATTTTTAAAAAAGTTATACATTTTTAATTGAAAAAAATGTGGATCTCCAAGAACATCACAACCAAACTTAAACAACAAATGAGGATCAGTGATTAATTAACCTGATAAGAAACCCCAAATTTCATCCTCAATATTATTTCAACTACTATTATTACCTTTTTGACCACATCACCTGCATTCATCGTCGCAAGGTATTAAAGTATTAGGGTGATTTGTACACCCACCCTATCAGGATAAGTTCACCCATGTTAGTTATTCATAACAGAATCAGTTAGGGAATTTTGTTGAGCGGTTAGTTAGGTGGAACCGTCTCATCTCTCTGTATATATATTGTGTACTCAGGCTCTTTGTAGTTTAGCAATGAAAGCACACAAATTTAACATGGTATCTTACGAGCATTTTTTCCCTTGATTCTGTGCGCATAGGGTTTGCAGTGTATCTTCAAATCTTCATATTCTCATCCTTAGTGTTCTTCATCCTCTGTGTTCTTCGCTTTTCATTTGCTCATACTCTTCGTTATTCCTAATTTTCCTAATCTCTACCTAATTCTCTCTTCGTCATCATGTCAACTCCGAAACAGAAACTTCCAACCTTTATTACTCTTCATATCAAGCTAGATCGTAATAATTACATGTTCTGGCGCTCTCAGATTCTGGCTACGGTTCGAGCTCACAGCTTTGAAGATGTATTGCTGTGTTCTCAGGCTCCAACTGATAAAGTCAGCCCTGATGCTTCTTCCAGCAGTGATGTCAGCACACTGGACTGGTATAAGCGAGATCAGTTCCTGTTGAGCTGGATTCTCAGTTCTATTTCAGAGAATATGCTTGGTCATGTTAGCACATGTTCTCACTCGTTTCAAGTGTGGAAAATTTTTGAAGATCTTTATCAGTCTCAGTCCAAAGCCAGAGCAATGAATTTACGATTTCAAATGCAAACATTGAAGAAAGGATCGCTAACCATAGATGAATTTGTTCTTCAGATGCGAGTTCTAGCTGATGGCTTACTGGCAGCAGGTCAACCGATCACTGAAACTGAGCTGGTACTTTATCTTCTTGGAGGTTTGGGTGTTGAGTATGATGCAGTGGTTGTTAGTTTAACAACTAGAGGTCCTGTACCATCTATCTCTGAAGTCCAGGCAATTCTTCAATCCTATGAGATGCGTCTCCTACATAATGCATCTACATCAGGAACCACCAACATTAATCCTTCGGCAAATGCAGTTATGAAGGATAACAAGTCTAATTACAATGGCAAACAGAAAGGAAAGGGAAAGTTCTTCACCAAGCCTAAGATAGTTTGTCAGCTTTGTGGAAAAAACAACCACGTAGCAGCCAAATGCTACAAGAGATTTGATCATAATTTTGCTGGACTTGAACAAGGAAATCAGGCATCAACATCTTCTGGAAATCAAAACTCTCCAACTTCTTCTTCTGGTACTCAGTTTCAGGCAAATTTGGCTCAGACCAGATCTTCTCCAGCTACTGCTAACTATGGTAATCCTCATCCCTATTCTCTTATCTCAGATAACAGTTACTCCCCTCCCACTGCTGAATGGTTTGTAGACAGTGGAGCTACTCATCATGTGACTTCACAATTGGCAAATCTGAGTATGCAAGCTCCATATCAAGGTACTTCTACTTTAAAAGTAGGTAATGGCACCTCTATTCCTATTGCTCATGTTGGAACTATGAACTGGCCTACTTTTCAACCTGGTTGTAATGTGCAATTGAAAAATGTGCTCCACGTACCTGATATCACTAAAAATCTGTTAAGCATATCTCAGTTTCTAAAGGACAATAATGCGGTTATTGAGTTTTACTCTGATTTCTGCCTTGTTAAGGATTTGAGCACTCACAAGATACTGCTGAGAGGAGTGCTTAATCAAGGTCTCTATCAACTGGACATTGGCAGCTTACAAAGAGCATCAAATAATAAGAAGATACCTGACATCTCGTGTAATAGTGTTAATAAGTCAGGTGCTATCAATAATACCATGCTTTGGCATTGTAGACTTGGTCATCCATGTGAGTCAAGTCTTAAACATGTTCTGCAAGAGTTGAATATTCCTGCTGTATCTTCTTCTTTTGGTTTTTGTGAAGCATGTAAACTTGGGAAATTTCATCAAAAAACCTTCAAATCTGTTATGCATACTACTACAGCTCCCTTTGAAATTTTACACGCGGATGTTTGGGGTCCTAGCTCTGAGTGTTCAATTGATGGTTTCAAATATTATTTGTCAATTGTTGATGATTATACCAGGTTCACATGGATATTTCCCATGACTGTAAAGTCTGAGGTGTCCGCTATATTCACTCAGTTCATGAGCAGGGTGGAAAGGCAGTTTCAAAGGAAGGTTCAAAGTGTGCAGTGTGATAATGGTGGTGAATTTGTGGCTTTGGGTAAGGTTCTGACTCCTTTGGGGATATGTATGCGGTTTACTTGTCCTTACAGCCATCAACAAAATGGGCTTGTGGAACGAAAACATCGGCATATTATAGAAATTGGTTTGTCTTTATTGGCTCAGAGTTCACTTCCCATGAAATTTTGGTGGCATGCATTCCAGGCAGCTGCATACCTTATTAATATTCTACCCTCTCCTGTTATTCACAACTCTACACCATACTTCATGTTATATCACAAAAAACCAGTATATACCTCAATCAGGATCTTTGGGTGTGCCTGCTTTCCATTTCTAAGGCCTTACAATTCTTCCAAACTTCAATTCAGAAGCACCAAATGTATCTTTCTTGGCTATTGTAGCTCTCACAAAGGCTATTATTGCTTGCATCCTTCTGGAAGAATATATATATCTCCCACTGTAGAATTCAATGAATCTGAATTCCCTTACTCCACCCTGTTCCCATTACAAAAGCCACCTTATACTGCTACTCTTCCTTATACTACTGAAATACCTGATTTCTCTTTCCCTAATATTCCTAACTCCAATACTGATCCCACAACCTCTTCTGCACAAAACTCATCTACTATCCCTTTTCCAGCAACCTACTCCCCTCTACACTCATCTGATTACACCACAAATAGCCTTCCCATGTCTTCTCAGTCAGACACATCATCACATACTCAGCCTACTCAGCCTACAAATCTGCCTACTCAGCCAACTGCTGCCATTCCTAGAAACAGTCATGCAATGACCACAAGAGCAAAATCTGGTGTTTTCAAACCGAAGATCTATCACATTACTGATCAGGCAGGCAGTGTTCATGAACCAGATTCTGTAGCAGAGGCACTGTCCATTCCGGGTTGGAAAAAAGCTATGCAAAGTGAGTTTGATGCTTTGATTGACAATGGAACATGGGAGCTGGTTCCAAAATCTGATGACATGAACATTATCACCACCAAATGGTTGTTCAGAGTCAAATATCTTAAAGATGGAAGTGTAGAAAGACTAAAGGCACGGCTTGTGGCAAGGGGATTTGAGCAACAAGCAGGGGTTGACTACTTCAACACATTTAGTCCTGTAATCAAGCCTCAAACTCTCAGAATTATTTTCAGCTTAGCAGTGACAAGGGGTTGGTCAATTCAGCAGGTGGATATCAATAATGCTTTCCTAAAAGGTTCACTAAAAGAGACAGTGTTTATTGAGCAACCTGAAGGCTTTGTTGACTCTTCAAAACCACAGCATGTTTGCAGGCTTAAAAAGGCGTTATATGGGCTAAAACAAGCCCCAAAGGCATGGTATGATACATTGAAAGACTTTCTGCTGACTTCGGGTTTCAAGCATTCGGTAGCTGATCATTGCCTATTTCACAAAAGGGAACATGGGAAACAGACTCTAATGCTTATCTATGTGGATGATATCCTTATTACTGGGGATGATCCACTCCTTATACAGCAGCTTATTACTAATCTCAATCACAAATTCTCTCTGAAGCACTTGGGGGTGATCAACTATTTTCTGGGAATTGAGGCTCAAGTTGATCCCAGTTGTATCAAGCTCACCCAAACTAAATACATCAGAGAACTACTTCATCGTACCAATCTTACCAACAGCAAACCTTGCCCTACTCCTTCCTGCCCAAGTCAAAAATTGTCCTTACATGATAGTCCCCTCTTCTCTGATCCTTCTCTTTTTCGTAGTGTGGTAGGAGCCTTGCAGTATGTCACTCTCACTCGCCCAGATATAGCCTTCTCTGTTAATAAACTCTCTCAATACCTGCAAAGGCCCACTCAGAATCATTGGAAAATGTGTAAGAGGGTACTACGTTATCTTAACGGAACTTTGTGTGTTGGCTTGTCTTTTTTTCCCGTTTCAAATTTCAGGTTACATGGATTTGCCGATGCTGATTATGCGGCCAACATTGATGATCGAAGGAGCACCAGTGGCTTGTGTATCAAGTTGGGTCCAAATCTGATCACATGGAGTTCAAGAAAGCAAAATGTGGTAGCAAGAAGTAGCACAGAGGCAGAATACCGATCCTTGGCATCTGCAACAACGGATATATTGTGGATTCAAACACTATGTCACGAAATCCAGCTTCCGCTCGAGTCTCCAGCTATTCTTTGGTGTGATAATCAAGGCGCTATCAAATTGGCGTTCAGTCCAGCCTTTCATAGCAGAACAAAGCACATAGAGGTTGATGTCCATTTTCTTCGTGAGAAGGTACAATCTCAGGTGCTGGACATTCGATATATTCCCACCGAAGATCAAATTGCAGATTTATTCACGAAATCTATATCTGTTTCCAAGTTTCAGAAATTATGTTTTCAGCTTGGGGTCTCCTCTGATACATAGACTTTGTCGATTCTTGATAGGGTTTCTGTGAGTTAAATGTTTTTTGGAGCATATTAAAGTATTAGGGTGATTTGTACACCCACCCTATCAGGATAAGTTCACCCATGTTAGTTATTCATAACAGAATCAGTTAGGGAATTTTGTTGAGCGGTTAGTTAGGTGGAACCGTCTCATCTCTCTGTATATATATTGTGTACTCAGGCTCTTTGTAGTTTAGCAATGAAAGCACACAAATTTAACACAAGGGAGAATATGTAGTAGTGGTATAATTCAAGTTGGTAATGTTCTACTATTTATAATGTAAAATTATGGGTTCGGATTTATTATTTATTCGGTAAAAAGAATAGTAGGAAGGAAAGAAAGAGAAAGTGGGGGTCAGAATCTCTTAAGAAAAAAGAAGTGGTAAGTCACTAAGTTGATGTTCTTGTTGAGCGACATAGACGGCGCAGATAATTGAGGACTGGAAGGGTGGGCCATATAAACCAAAGGAGTAAGTTCCTTTTAAATTAATTTTACTCCATGATTCAAAATGATATTAATTATTTGTTTTGATTTATACAATTTAACTATTAAATTAATACTCACTCGTCCTCCTTTAAATTACCCTTTTAAAAATAACATATATTTAAATAAATATAATATTAAGCGTATAGTAAATGTTGAGATGTGATGATAAAATGAGTAATTTATGTTGGAACATTTGTTTGTTAAACAACTAATATTATTCAAAAAATACACACAAAATACAAACTAATTTCGCGGTAAAACCAATTTTGTCAAAACCAAGATGAAACTGATGGATCCTCACACAAGATTTATTCTCTATATTTATTAACATTGAAATGGTTTAAAATTAATATTAATAATTATGAGGGAACAAACAATACATCAAATAATTTAAACTGCCACAAATAGTTGATGCCCAAAAAAAAGCACTTATTAATTGGCAATGATTTAGTTGACTCATTTAACTCACGCAATCAAATATGCTTAGCAAATAGCAATAGTACATGGTATCACCCATAAAGTTCTGTGTCTCTCCCCCTCTCAGATATCGACACAGTCTAGGATACACAGACATACACAAATGTAGAGAGAGAGAGAGAGAGAGAGAGAGAAGCATGAAGATAGCAGCAGTGTCGAATGAAGACAGATTGTTTTGTTTGCAGGCTCAAGCTGCTAATACACTCAATTCTCGTGTCTTCTACTTAACATCTCTAAGTCTCTTCTTCTTTCTTCATTCACCTTCTTTCCTCCTATTACAGTAACAGAAGCTTTCCCAGTATACAGGAATTCAATCAGATCAACAAAGGTAGATAAGATTTCCATTTACTCTACTCATTCCCATTTTCTAATTTCTGGTGTGTGTGTGTGCAGAGACACACAGGTGCAACTTATTCCAAGGCCAATGGATTCCAGACCCAAGTGCTTCCGTATACACAAATTACAGCTGCACCACAATTCCCTTAAATAGAAACTGTTTGTTGCACGGCAGAAAGGACACTGATTTTATTCACTGGAGATGGAAACCCCACAAATGCCAACTACGACGTTTCAATCCTCAACGATTTCTTAGCGCTGTCAGCGGCAAGAAATTGGCTTTCATTGGGGATTCATTAGCACGGAATCAAATGGACTCACTTCTCTGTCTCCTTTCAAAGGTAACCAACATTCAACAATCTTTTCACTTTCATTGCAGTTGTTTTTAGTAATAGTCGCCCTTTGGATGGATGGATGGATGGTGCAGATAGAAACTCCACAAAAAATACAAAACCCAAAAGAACCCAAACCAGATGTGGAAGAAAGAGCAAGTACAACATGGGAATTTCCCAAACATAATTTCACAGTTATGGCACTCTGGTCACAGTTCCTCGTCGCCGCCGCCGAGATAGTAGTCAACGGCACCACCACCGGTAACTTCCACTTGCAGCTCGACAAAGTCGACACCAACTGGTCGGAAAAGCTGCCCTCAATCGATTTCGCAGTTTTCTCAGATGTCCACTGGTTTTTCCGACAAAACTTTTTATACGAGGGCGGCGATCTCATCGGTTGCGTTTACTGCCACCAGCCAAATGTAACCGACGTTGGGCTGGAGCTGGCCATGAAAAAAGCCATTCGAACTGTATTTAAGGCCATCAATGAGTGCAGCAACTGCCGGAAGGTGTTCACATTGTTGAGGACGTACTCCCCTTCCCATTTTGAAAACGGCGCGTGGAACACTGGTGGCGCCTGCAATAGGACTAGGCCTATTGGGAAGGGAGAGTTGATGAATGCGGGGGACTTGGCAATCAGAAATGTTCAAGTGGAAGAAATCGAGATGGCGAGGAATGCAGGGGTGGGGAGTGGGAATAAGTTTGAAGCTATTGATATTACGGAGATGATGTTGATAAGGCCCGATGGGCACCCCGGCGTGTACCAGGGAAAAGCATGGATGAAGGGTTATAGTGATTGCGTGCATTGGTGTCTGCCCGGCCCCGTCGATACATGGAATGAGCTTTTGCTAGAGTTGATTACGAGGAGCATTTCATGAAATTTTCTACTCAGTTGATCATGTGTGTTGTGTTTATAAAGATGAGTATGTTTGATGTTTTATCACCTAGATTTTGATGTTCTTTCCAATTTTTTAATACGCATCACTGCTTATGGTGATTGCGTGCATTGATAAATGGAACTGGTTTCTGTTCGAACATTATCATAACAAACAGAGGTACCATTATAAAATCACAGAGAACCTCTCTTAAAACTTATGTGTGATAGCTGAAATTTTTTGCTGTCATAAACAAAATTTGTTGGCATCTGTATATAAATTTTCTGCAGCATTTGGTAATAAAAGTAAATATAGCCTCACAAGAACATATCAACCCCTGATGCAACATCAGTTTATATCAACGTAAAGTATCGAGATAAATGTGGGAACCTCAAAGATCATATACTCATTGCGAAATAGAATATGCAAGTTCCATGCGTAGGTAAATCCCCCCCGAAATTCAAGGAACAAAAATTCATGCTGAAGGAGAAAAACAGGGGATGAAGGATGGTAAATAGATTTAAAAATTAAAGGAGAATTCGAAAAATGCCACTCAATGGTCGCACATGAAGCGCACAACATTCCAAAAGTTTCTGATATGGGTGACATGTAACAAAATTTTTGAAGATTAAAAAGCAGAATAAGAATACTTTTTCCAACGAGTTTAACAAATGAATTACCAGAACCATTCAACATTCATTGGCAAGAAGAGAATTTTGTGAAAATCGGGGAATAAATAAACATAGGTAGTTTCATAAAAATAAGGCAAAACTCAAGCTAAGTAGTAACTAAGTAGCTATAACATTCATAGAGATGATACATCACAAGATGAGACACTAAGCCATGTACATACATATATTGAAGCGTTGAAAATACATCCATAACACAGCAAAAACTGCTTTTACTTATAGGTCATTCTTGTATAACCAGTTTTTACAACCATAGGAACGCAAAATCTAATTCAACATAAACAGAAGCATAACCTCAAATCTCACTTATATGATGCATACCGAGAGTAAAAGAGAAGAGTTCACGTACGGGTGGATACTCGACCAACGAAATCTCCACAGCATATCCACTGACTGGCAGCTTTAATTCACGCAAAAGAGTAAACGCCTCAGCCATACGAGTCTTTGGAACTTCTTCAGCCACTGGACAATAAGGAATCCATGTATCAGGACGGTGCTCCTCCTCGATCTCAATACCTTCTTTCTTCATTGCATCACACAATTGGGAATGAAACTGAAGGAGAGATAGAGACGGGGTTGGGCCAAGAAACAAAACATTGTTATCACTTGGGAGGCTTCCAATTGAAGAGAAGGACAAAGCTAATGGTTCTTGCTTTGCAGCAAAATTTCTAATTACATTCTCTAGTTTCGCAACATCAATAAAAGGGCTTGTGAACAATGCAAGGTGAGGCCTAGATTCAATCTCAATCAGCTGAGTACTAATTTGGCGTCTAGCTAAGATATTCCATGCTTTCAAGACCTGATTCTCGAGTGCAGGATCAAAGTAAACCTCAATTGCATAGCCTTGCGACATTGTTCCTAAATCACCATTCAGGAATTAAGACGAACACGTGGTGAGCAATTAAATCACAACAAAAAACAATATGCGCGTAACAAACATAGCAATGAAATCTAAGAAGTCATCCCTAGATTACACCATCAAAAGAGATTGCAATACCAAATTAAAAACAGACCCACAAACTTCAAATACTAAACAATCCCAATCAACACAAACTGAATACATGAAGGTGAAGTTAACTGGAAAAACACGTAAAGCACCAAAAATATCAAAATTGGAACTTACCCACTTAATATCAAAGACAGCTAGCGTAGAACAGCCGGCAAACGACAGCCAATCGAGGAATCTCCGCCGGCAAAACTGGAATACTAAAGATAAATATTTTAAAAAAAAAAACTGAAATTTGAAATGGGTCTATAGATTCAGAGATTTCAAGGCACGTGATTTGGATGCTAAGATTTTAATTAAAATCGTATGCGAACCGAGGGAATAAAGAATTCTTCTTTCTTCACAAAGGAGAGTAAGTTTCTTTAAAAGGGTAACCAAGAAACTTGATTGCATATTACTGCGGTTCAATTTGAAATTAGTCGAGGGTTTGGTTTGGTTTGACTGCAAATATGGAGTATTCAGCAAGCGCATATCTTTTCCTTTTTTATTCTTTTAAAACATATTTGGTATTTATATATTGTTGGAAAAAAATTGAAGAAGGTTCTTGGAATCAAAATTTGAAATTAGCAATTTAAATCCGCTCCATTTAGATTCGTAAAATTTTAGTCTCAATTTTGTGGGTAAATAAAAATCTTATCGAAATTGGATGTGACTATACATCTCCTTTATAGCTTATACATGGTAATATATAATGCTAAAAATATTATACATGTGAAATATATTTTGTGCGAAAATTTGTGCATTCATAGCCATGTCCACGGAAATTTTCATGTTAATTTGGATATGTTTACTTCTCAGACCAATTTTAATTTATGCTAAGTTCTCAAAGTCACAATCACATCATCATGGTGGTTCGCTCGATGATCATCTCGATCACGAACCGCTTAAAAGAAGAAAAAACGGCACGAATCGGTGACTAGTTAGACCAATCTAATCGCCAATCCAATTTTATTTGTAAAAAATTAAAAATTGGGATCTTTTAACAATTTTGCAATTTTTATTTGAGCAATAAGCCATGGAAAAATCACATATATAATCTTCACACCATATATGCTATCTTTGAAAAATAGTAAATGTTTTTACTATGTTAATATGTATAGTTGTACACGTGTCATTTCACATTATTACTTTTATAATTTATATTTGAGAAATAAAATATCACTTTAGATAAATATATATTTTTCATTGGTTATACTATTAAAAGGAAAAAAAATATAAATAATGATCTATAATCTATATATTTTAATTATATATTATATAATAATAATATTATACTTGTTCATTTGTTTTAATAATGACCAAACTCGGTTGGATTCGATTCAACCGAAGCACTAAAAGTGTCCGAGTCAATTTTCGCTTCCACCTCTTAACCCATAGGTAGGGGTGGGAATAGGACAGACTACCCGACAGGGGCCTACGGCCTGACCTATTAAAGCCTAGCTCGGCTCGACTCGTTTAATTAATAGGTCAGACTCGGGCCTTTTAAGAAGCCTATTTGATTAAATAGGATAGACTTGAGCTTTTCCATAGGCCTTTTAAGTCTAACAGTTCAGTCTATTTAACTATATATATATATAATAGTATAATATATTATATTTATATTTATATATATAATAATATATATGTAATATATGACATATAATATATATTATAATTCTTGAACTACTTGAAGATTTTGTTATTGCTTTTGTAAGTTGATAATTCTTAGTATGTTAATTTTATTCGTATTTTGAGTTTTATAGTGTTTACGGTGTAATATAACAAGTGTGATTTTTTTTAAAATTTGATGAAGAATAGAAATGTTCTTTAAAAGGCTTTCAGGTCTGACCTATTTACTAAAGAGGTCAGACCGAACCTTAAAAAAAAGTCTATCATAGATAATAGGTCGACTTCAGGCCTAAAAATTATATAATAGGCCTGAACTTTCTTATGCAAAGTCCGGCCTAGTCTGACCTATTCCCACCCCTACCTATAGGATACAATATTAAATAATTATATTTTTTTATATAGACGGGCTTGTCCAATTAATTTGGATTATAAATTGTCTCAATCAAGTTTGTATCATTTTTCAAAAGGTCGATCATGTAATCATAATCGAAGATAGTTCCAAAAAGTCTCACCTAAGCTAAGCTATTCAAGAAGCAAGTGTTATCTCTCAAAATGGACAAAACTTGCGGTTGGATCTGGTATGTTTTGTTTCATCATTTCTTGCTTTCGCTCAGATATGAAAAAAATAATAAAGAATATGATTTATGTAATTTTTCATTGACCCTCTTTAGCAACTTGATAAAAAAAAATAGTGGTGTTGAACAATTTATATATGTTTTTATTTAATTTTAACATTTTCACCTGCATATTTATACAATATTTGGCCTTTATTCTTTATATAAACAGTAAATGTAGCTTCAAATTACTCGACTCAGTCCATGATTATTAATTTATAATTTCTTGTTTTAAAAGTTAATACTTAATTGGAATAAATTAATATATATATATATATATATATATATATATATATATATATATAATTATTGCGGTAAAGTTGCATAGCCGTGAGGATTTTATCTACAAACGAAATAGACTATGACCCTATATAGCATGCAACTGCTCACGGGTGACGTCAATGCTCGTCTATAAAAAAAAGGGGGGGGGGAAGTGAATTAGGATTTATTAAATTCCATTTTTGATTTAATCAATATAAAGTTTGAAGCTAAGTTTTATTGATACTCATACTAATTATCACGAAGAAGTTCATAAACACAGCAACTTACAAAGCACCCAAACTGTAACAAATTAATTGGAAAAAAAGAAAATTAGTTTGGAAGTCGAAGATAGAGCGGAATGGGATTGTAGGGCTCGGGAGGCGCATCCCAAACGGTGAAAGCGCTGGTGGAGTTGACCCATTTCTCGCTCATCTCCGGGTAATGTCGGTTCATCACATCTTTCAGGCTCTCTGTTGTGTTTACCCATTCTAACCCTTTCTTTGTGTACGTTTCTTCATTGAATTCACTTGTGAAATATTTATCTGCCTCTAACCTCCTGAGGGTGAAATTGGAACAATCAAAAATTAATTAATTAATTAATTAATTTGTAACTAAATTAATCGACTATACCTGGTAGCCATGATAAGGAAAATGATGAAAGCGGTCTCACTGATGGCAAAGCCTTTGATCTTAGTTTCAGCAAGCATGCCAACTAGAATGTCAAGCTCTTCCACGTCATCATTGTACACGTCACGTAGGGTCTCAACTGCTTCCTTATCATCTGTTAAGTCTTCCCATTTTGAGATGGGCCTCAGCAGAAGCCCACGTCGGAAATCGTTGTATCTTGCAACGCTCCTCTCCCTGTCCCTGTATACTGCATCCACCATGCATATATATAATATCATTAATTTTAATCAATTGTTCAATTAATATATACAGAGAAATATATTAATTAATTACTTTCGAGAGCTGATAGGTCAATTGGATGAGGGCGATCAGAGCCGTCGACATTTTGGCTGATGAGGTTTCTGAGCCACGGGGGATAATTCCAGAGTTCAAGTGCTCCACAAGCTTGGTGCCCCATCGACACCATTAGCTTTGTCAACCCTATTTTTGACAAATTCTCTGTTCCTTTTCTACCAATCAGCTCCTCCATCTTCATTCTATATATAATTCAATGCCAAAATATATATTAATTAATTTTTGAAATCATGCATATGCATATAACAACCTTGTTCAATCTAATTTGGTCAACAACAGTGTTTTGGTTTTCTTATGAGATCAAATTCAATAAGTTTGAGTTTTGAATTTAGCTCCATGTATAAGAAAAAACAACTGATATATATATATATATATATATATATATATATATATATATATATGTGTGTATGTGAATTATATATGATTGTTGTGTAATTAAATGGTTGAATAATATTAAATAAAAGAAATTGCATGCATATATACTCTTTAGAGAAGGGAGGAGATTTGTTAGGGGTCGTAGGAGCATGGATGTCTCTTAGGAGAAGTTTGTCTGGTAGAAGAGGATGCATTCTATAAACGCTGACGAAATCCTCAGTCAATGAATACGGTACGCCATGATCAACAGCCTTCTTTGAACCCACCAGTCCACTCAATGTAGATATTCCACTATGTCCAAATCTATCCTTTACCCTCTTTCCCAACAATCCATACCTGTACAATGTCATATTAATTCATTCATTTAATAATCATAGATGTATAATGGTTAGAATTTCCCTGGCTAATAATCACCCCTTCCCCATGTATTTTTGCACACTTTTATTGGAATGGACACTAAGAAAATGTAAGAGTGTTTTGAGTGATTCAATGAGATAAAATAGGAGAGAAAATATGTCCTTACCATTCCAAATACTCCAAGTCTCCTTATACCTTCCACTTCAATTCGTTCCCAAAGGGAATCGAACCCAGGTCTCCACTTAAGTGAGGAGCCCGGTGGTGGTCAAGTAGGTTAAACCCCCTTGGGATGAATGAAAAAGAAAAGTGTGCAAAAGGGATTATAATTTGCTATATTACCATGCAAGAAAATGATTTAAAAAAAATGTTTACCAGTTAGCTCTCATTCCTGCACGCAACATATCTGTCTTAAGAAGCTCAATAGTCCAATCAATGGTGTGGATTTTGGCGATGACAGCTGCCGTCACCAGCCTTGCATAACCATACAGTTCCTCATCTTTTAGATTAGGGTATTCCTTCTGCAAACATATATATAATTAAACCAAACTCAGTTTCAGTAATTACACGAATTATAAGTTATTACGACGGGATTAATTAATGAAGACCTTACTAGTCTGTCTTAATATATATTGGGAATACTCTTTTCAATAATTAAAAAAATAATCTATAATTTATACAAATGATTATAAAAGGAAAAAAAACCTTATATCCACTATTTTTAAATTTTCTCGCTACACTTATGAACGAAATTTGTTGCGCGCCGAATACCATAATAATCATTTTCGAGTATATAAAAGTTTTCTAAATAAGGTGGATAAAACAATTATAAGTATTTACTTTTGAGACTGTGATGAAATTAATAAGAACAATCTAGTTAGACCAGTGTGTTAGAGTTATTTGGGAGAGATGAGAGGAATAAAAAAAAAAAATACTAAATATATATATGTTCATATGTAGCTATATTAAGAAAATCGTAAAAATTAAAAGAGATGTATTGGAGATCATAAAAACTTTATTTCCGTCCAATATATGTACATATATATTTTGAAATAGATGAAATTAATTGTACTAATACCTTTAAAGCATCGCATACTGCGTTGTGTTCTTGAACAAAGAGAGCATGGAGCGTTGCTAAACCAGCCCATATGTTGCGAACGTCACCGGACAAGATGGTTCCGTCAGCGTTAACCGGAAGAAGACCGTCTGAACCTATCTTCAGCTTTCCATCTTTCAATGTCCTTAATTTCTTCATTGTCTCCACGTTGTTCCCATATATTGCACTTCCATCCCTTCACCACCAAAACTATATAATCATTAATTTACTTTTATTTTATTATTATATAAATCCTATTCAAATTCACTTGTATATATATATGATTGGAGATCAGTAAAAATTCTTTTTTTTTCCATATATATACTCCTTCGAACTCAAAAAAAAAAAAATAAATAAATAAACTTGATCGATCGAGATATAAAAGTATTGATGGAGCGATTGAGTCAATATATGATAAAGAAGATTCTTATCTTACCACCATGCTGTGCGACGGTTCAAATAACCAACTTTGATTTGGGTATTATTTGTTTGTATCTCTTTGGTCTTGTAGAATCTAAACGACTTGAGAGGGCACTCACTCGCTACTTCTTCAGGAGCTACCAATTCAACCTATATATATATATACTATCATTAATTACCAAATCCAAAAGAAATTAATATTATTAATTAGTAGTAAATTAAAAAATTAATTACTTGTTGATTAGTATCCTCTTCATGATCTACCCAATCGTGTATCATAAACTGTATCCAGGAGGAAGCTATCAAGTTGAATTGTTTCCCTGTATCCACGAATTTTCTCCGTGCCAACAGCTTTGTTGCCACTATCATCGGATCTGGTCTTGTTAGCTGCACAACATTAATTCAATACCACTAATTAATGATTTAATTTAATTAGTGCGATATTATACCAATTAAGCTTGAAATTAATATATATATATAGTGATCGATCGATAAAACAGTAGTTTTGTTGACAATATATATATACCTTGTTTGTTTGAGGAACTGGAAGAATGTTCCTGCCAAAAAATGATCCTGAAGTTCCTTCTTGGGTGTGGGGAGAAGGCGTTTTTGGGACATCAAACAAGTTATATTCCTGGTAAAGATGTCTTCGAAGAGCAAGGTAAATCAACCCCAAAATCACCGGTAGCCGGTGCCATACAATTCCCATCCTGTCCACCAAATTAATAACCTGCAATATGTCATTTTCTTTTCTAAAATTAGTATTAAACACACACACAATGGAATTAATAATGTAAAAGAATTAATTAAGCATACGAGGAAGAGAAGTTTGTCAATAAGAGACATTCTCCTAAACGCTTCATGGAAGTCTTTAGGGATGAGATTTTCCAAGGGTTTAACAAACATGTTGTTGAGGAATGGCATGAGTGAATTAAGAAATGTGATATGATAGATATTTGTGATTATGTATGAATCCATGCGAGCGAGGCCTTTATATAGACAAATGGCGCCAAAAATCTATCTTGGAAACAAATAATAAATAAGATTGTTTTTGTAAATAAAAGGAAGGAAAAGGGAGAATTGGTCTAACTCAACCACAGATGTAGAAAATTGAATAACCTTTCAGGAATAGTAGAAAAGCATGCGCGCGTGGACAAGTCTATTGTGGTCCTAAATACATTTCATTGTTTCGAAAAAGATAAATTATGGTGCATTTCATTTCTTCAATTCATTAAAAAAAATCTAATATTTAGATACGCACGTTGTATTTTTCATCATTAAAGACCTTAATGGGCTCTTACGGTCTTACCTCAAATTCTTCAATAAAATAATAACTAATGAAATTCTTTTCTCTAATTTTGAAACATGTAGGGGATAAAATTATTTAACGTCCCATAACTTTTTCACTTTTTCAAAAACATCCCAAAAAAGTTATTTTTTCAATTTCGTCCCAAATTATTGCTAAGTGTACAATTTACATCCCAAAGTTCACCGGAGGACACAAAACGGTGTCGTTTCGCATCATGTGCGGGGCACGTGACAATCAAATTGGGACGTAAATTGATGCGAAACGACACCGTTTCGTGTCCTCCGGCGAACTTTGGGATATAAATTGTACACTTGGGATGAAATTGAAAAAATTAACTTTTTCGGGACGTTTTTTGAAAAAGTGAAAAAGTTATGGGATGTAAAAAAAATTATCTCAACATGTAGGGATAAAAAAATCATTTCAAAAAATATATTGAAGAATAGTAAAACAATTGAGGATAAATTATTATAGAACGGGATGGAAATGAACCGGGTCGAGTCACACTTCTTGTTGAAAAGTCAGAACCTGATATGTAGTTGTTAGACTCAAGTTGGGTCTATTACCTGTACATGATAGACTTTTTATTAGGCTCATCTCAAACTTTTTCAATAAATGAATTAGTACTAAAAACTTGTTCAAGCCTTTTTAAGTTTATTTCATCTTAAAATTTAAATTTAAAAGCAATTATATTAATATCATAATTTTAAAATTTGTTTGTTCTATTAAATTTATAACGAGATATTTAGGGTGTGTTGATGGTTAAGTTATTTAATTTATTTAATTGAATAATATATATATTTAAACCTAAACAAGTCGGTTAATTGAAATTAAAAAACTTCTTGTAAATATTTAAGCTTGATTTATATAACTAAATGAACTCCTAAAAAAATTTAGATTTGATTTATACATAAAAAGATTTAATGAACTTTAATAGGCTGAGTTGTAGGTAGGCTTGGTAGTGGGGGGTGGAATCCCCGTTTCTCGCAGGAACCCTTCCCGAATGGGGCGGAGAATTCCCGATTTCATCCTTCGTGGGGATGGGGATGGGGAAAATTTGTCCCCCGTTAGCGGGATTTCATATATTAATTATATTATATTATTTAATTTAATATGTATATGTGTAAATATTATAATCTTACATAGTATTATTTTTATTAATGAATTTAATTTTTATTGTATTTTAAAATTATTTTCAAAATTTAATTAAAAAATTATAATAAAAACTAAAAAAAAAAGTAAAAATTGACGGGAACGGGGATGGGGTAAAAAAATTCTCCGTTTACTTCGTGGGGACGGGGAATTGTCCCCCGGCCCCGCCCCGTTGATATCCCTAGTTGTAGGGCATGTCCTATCGCTACACCTACCAAGCCTTTAATTATTTTGTTATCACTTACAAGCTAACATAATTGGATCTCGGTGATACCTATTAAATCATGCGTACTTATAGTAAAAATAAATATTTTTTATATACAGTAAATTTTTTATAAATTAATAAACTCTTTAAAATAATAAAATTTTCCAACCGGATTTAGGCTTTTGTAAAAAAACATCAAATTCGATTAGATAATAATTTTTCTCAAAATTCCTTTATAACCTAAATATTATATAGGTCCCATTAAAATTCTAAATTAATAATTCATAAATATTACAATTATAAATATTATGGTAATTTGCTAAAATATGAATCTATTGTTACTTGATTTTTCTTAAAATTTAAATTTAATTGGATTTCATCCCAAACTTTTTTAATTGCAACCAAGAATTTTGGTGTCGAGTTCTCTAACTGCAACAAAAAATTGTGAAAAATTGTCGTGCTCAAAGCCTCCTTTCTCGTGATTGGTTCCAACGGTATATATTGAATCATCTTCAGTTTCATCATTAGTAGGATCTTCAATAATATCAACAACAATTTCCTCTAAATTTTGAACCACATATTGAACATTCATCATTTTCACCATAGGTCGAGTCCAGGGATTTTTGTGGACCCGACTTGACCTTCTGACCCCCGTTTTCACCCTACGCGTTCATCTCGTCGCCATATGAATCCCGGTACTTTTCGTTTGGCCTAATTCCGCCGGAAACTCTGAAAATGAGACAAAAACCAATCAACACTCATCAAATTCCAAGTAATAATACTTTTAAGCACAAATAGTAATACTATATACCTTAAAGCTCAAAACACTAATACTTTTCATCATATCTTGCAATTAAATCACTTAAAAACATGCAATAATTCGCCCTTATCAGGATGTTACATATATTTATAATTGTATTGTTTGGTTTAAAGGAGGAATGACTATCATTTTTATTGTTTTTTTGTTTATTTATCCAAATTCTTTTAAGAATAAAATAATTTTTTTTTAGATTTTAATTGATGTGAAAAATTTATTTGCGACATCTGATCATTCTCTTGAGAAAATATATATAATTGATGAATATCAAAATTTTCGCGCGTATCAATAATTCTTTGCAATATAATTAATTTAATTCTGTTAACATAAAATCCAACAAAACGAGTATGTACTAAAAAATCAAAAAGTGAATAACAATTTTAATCCTAAAAAATAATTAAAATTGAAGCAAAAATAATCAACCTAAAACGCAAACCATGCACAAGACAAACATCATTATCCTTCAACGTCACAAATCATGATGAGTTGGAAATGAAATGTTGAGCAAGATATTTAACCATACAACTGAAATTCATAGGATTCTTGCCGTTGGGATTTCCATCCACATATTTTGTTACATTTAATTTATTAATCACTATTACCCGTATGTAACAAGAAATTCAAACCAAACCTGAATATTTAAGTCTGCTGAAATAAAAATTATTACCGTATTTATTTGAGAAAAAATATATTAATAGTATTTTCATGTTATCAAACGATTCTTTCATCATTAAAAACACGAGTTTATTTTCTGAAAATAAAATGTCCACACTTCCAAATATATTACGTGATAATATTTAACAGTACTTTGACGGCCATGAATAGTTGAATATCAAGAGGGTTTCGACTTTTATAGGTGCATGATCTTGAATAGACCCCCACGGATGTTAATTTTTTTGGGTGGGTACCCAAAAGTAGTTACATCCGTGCAAAGTCAACAACCTATATTGCCAAAAATAAATTGATTTGAGATTATAAACTCGTATTTTGAGATTTTAAAATTTAAATTTGAATCTAATTAGGGATTTTATAATTTATTTTTAAAAAATTAAATACATTCGTAGAGAGTGTGATAGAAAAAAATATACTCCCTTGGATAATTTATTAAAGCAATTATGATTTTTTTAACACACCTAATAATTCTTTTGGAAACCGTGTAACACGACACCAATTTGTAGGTAGACTTTTCTTATTGGTACTACAAGTATTAATGAAAAATATTGTTCACGATAAAAGTGTTGTTTATTAATGGGAAAATTTCATTTTTAGTACTCAAAGTTTACCTTTTTTCAAATTTGGTACCCCACCTTTAGGCATTCTCAAAATTGGTCATGAAAGTTCATTTCTTGTCTCAAAATTGGTCCTGCCGTCAATTGACCCATCATTGACTAACGGAAGGCACGAATTCATCTAGGGTTATAAGTATTGCCTCCAAATTCAGCAGCCTCACTTCCCTCTTCTATCAAAACTCTAATTTCTTTTTAATTTTTTGGCCCTTGTGTAGCTTAATTTTTCATTAAATGTAATGTATTTTATTTTGTGAAATATATGTGGAATTAATCTACAATATCTTTTTTAATGAATTTAGATATTTCATGATATAAAGTGAACATTAAATATGTGTATTAAAAAAAAAAACACAAAGTTCTTTCTGTCCTACACAAGAATAGGATTGGGGACTAATAATAAAAGAAAAATGAAATTTACAATCCTATTAAAAAATAATGAACATAAACCGAAACACCAATTCACTTTGTTTCGTAAAATCTCTAAATTATAACATTCAATTTAATTGTAATGAAAGAAGTCGTTGATATGAAATTGATGCATTCTAGACCCGTATATTGGAAAAGGAGGGGAAATGCTGCAGCATCTTGTGAAGACGTATGTAATTTGCCCACTTATCGTATGTATGTATGTATGTATGTATGTATGTATGTATGTATGTATGTATGTATGTATGTATGTATGTATGTATGTATGTCAATCATACACCCAAACGCAATGTACGTATTTCTGCCCGAGGATTTGGCAGGGGTACAATTTCTACGACTCCTCCTCTGCACTGCATGCGTGTTTTTATTTGTTTTACACAACTATTAATCCACAAACATAATAAACCCTTAGTTTTTTTTTTTTTTTAATTTAATTTCCACATCCCCTTATATATGAATAGGGAGTTCATTTTTCCTTATGTGTCAAAATTCTATGCATTTTGCTTATGTGTCGATTTTGTATGTTTCTGTTGCCACGTGTCATTTTGTATATGAGACAGTTATATATTAAGTTTGTAAAAAATAATAGTAAGGATTTGAACCCTAAACCTCTTATGTTTGGTTTTAAAATGCCTACAACTGTACTAATTTATAAATATTTATATGTTTTGAAAAACTCTTTTATTTAACTCTAGCATATAAAAGTGTATTAATTTTTTGTGTCCGTATCAATTTATATTTTATTTTAGTATATTTTAGAAACTCCAATGCTTATTAAATATTAATTTGTGAGTATTTCAAATAAGTGAATCCTCATATATATTAATAGGGAGTTTATAACATTTTTGTTTCAATTTTTTGTGAATTCCAACGATATATCATTAAATGAAAATATAAATTTATGTATATATTTAGATGTCAATTATATAAAGAGTTTGATATATTAGTAATGACGACGAGTTTAATGTGTAATTAATCTCATATACAATATTAATAATATACAAAATTTTATACATATTATATATTGTTATTTGATGGAAAATATTATGTATAATATATTATATTATATTATAAAATTTATTTAACGAACATATGTTAAGCGGTTGAATATATACATCAAGTTGATGTTTTGTACAATCAGCATGCACTTACGAACCTACATCATTTTGGACATGCGCAAAGTCCAAATTTCAATAGAAATATTAAGTTTATGGCTTTTCTTTTTTATAATTATTCAAAGGTTTGATTAAAATTGCAATTGACTGAAAGGTAAAATTTTCTTTTGCAATTAAGCTAATAACTTTTTTTTTAATCTAAAATAATTATTAAAAGAATTAAATATTGTATTTCAATTTTGAATTTATAATTTTTTTTTATAATAGTATTATTAACTAGGTAAATTTATTTTATATAGATAACTAAATAAAAGAGTAGACATATCTATTACAATTATTTAAGAATTTCACGTGGGAACCGCGCCTTTGGTTGATTATTTAATTAAATTAAATGGATCAGCTTTCTCTTCCAAATTAATGTCATAGGTGATAGGTGGTGGGGTCCAATTCAATAAAACAAGAGCTGCTTTTATCTTCCCATTAATTCGGAGCCGTAAATTGGGGGTTGTTAATTCCATTTTTTTTTTAAAGATAAAAGATAAAATTCATTAACACGAATACGAGGGTAACCAAATCCTATTACAATAAGGAAACAAGAAAAACTATAATCTTGCCTAAAGAGAACACAATATCCTTGAAAAAAAATTGTTTTTAAGTTTTTAGATTTACCAAATAGTGTCTTGTCATGTCAAATTCAAAATTTTATTAGTGACTGAATCATACTCGAGGCTTGAAAATTCAACAAAATGTTCCTCTAACGAGGAAAATAAACATGATAATACCCCAACCAACTATAAATGAAAGACCAAATAAGTAAATAATCTGATCATGAAACGAGCAAGTGATTGAAGATTTGAAAGTACAAATGTTATATGGGCTAGCCGGCTAGGCTACTAGCCTACAACCATTTTAAGTTTTGATAAGTTGTTGCTACTCAAATCAACTATCACATAAATACTAAGGGATTGGTTCAAATGGTGACGGTAATTCGTGAACAATATGGGATAATTATGTTATTTAATAAGAATAAAAGATGATCAATTCACCTTCATCATAATTTACTGTGTGTTTTGGTTATATTAAGTGCTTTTCTTATTCTTTTGAATTTGTAAGAGTTGAAATCAATCTAATGATTTTGTCATTTTCTAAAAAAGTAATGTGTTTAAAAATCATAAAGCACTAAATTGAAAATATAAGATCCTATACATCTAAACATCATATGTATTTTTGGACGTTTTCATTGAACATTGGGCATGATCAAATTTTAGAATGTTATATGAATGAAACCATTCTAATTTACATTTTTATGAACTATACATAGAGCCATGAAAACCAAGAATATACAACGGCTATTAATCCTCATAAGTTACAATATATTCCCACAGTCGAAAAGAGTCGTACCGTCGCTTCTTTGGAACTTAGGTTTTGTAACTTTGTAATAATGGATATTTTTGTGTTGCAGTCGACTCTAAGTCCCTCGTATCAACATCAACATCACACTCGCCCAACTCTTCTTTTGCTTTTCCCCACATCACGGTGTAGAAACCAATGGCTATGATTGTCGCTCCAATGATGCTGCAATCAAGAGAGATTGAGATATGGTGTATATTAGGATTTAGGATAGCAAAAATTCGAATGAGACAGAGTTTCATTTACTATTTATATGTTCCATAGGCTTATGAAAACTCAACTCATTTTTGTTTTAAAAGAAAGTATGACTTAAATATAAAATTGAACTCTGTTTTATATATAAAATTATTTCACACAGAACTAAGGCTATTAAGACTAATGTAGCAAGAAAGAGGAGTACTATATTTGTTGCAAAGATAATAATAGTACCTTCCAAGATAGAGAGTGTCACCTAGGATGATAACTCCCATGGCTGCAGCTATAGCAATCGAAAGTGGCTTAAACATAGCCACATAAACAGGGCCCCTCAAGTGTAGGGCCCACGTATGAACAGAATTGTTGATGCAACAACTAAAAATACCCTGTACATTAGATTACATTGAAGATACTTAGGTAACATGTGATAGATTGATTGTAAGGAGGCGACATTTTCAGAACTTACCGAGCATAACATGGACGCTAGAGCAACATCTAGTCTGATTCTCCATTTACTAGAGTCCTGTTCCACGAAGAACGCCAGAATAACAGCTTGAATACTCACGAAGAAGTTGTAGAAAAACATGACTGTCAATTCCGCAGGGTATTCTTTCATGATATGCGCCTACAATGTAAGATTAAGAACTGGATGATTCATGAATTCTAAATTCAATTTTTTTTTGTGGGGGGAGGTAATTTACCAGAATAATGTACCAAACGGGGACCAACAAATATTCGAGTGAGAGAAAGAAACTGCCAATCATCCAATCGGAGCGAGATGAGTGAAGTGATTGGTGGAGTGAGGCAGGAGAGAGAGGGGCGTTAATGCTTGGACCTTTGTAAAATGCAACTATGAGTGCTCCCGATATAGAGATAATGGTGCCAACAACTTTAGCTTGGGTGCACTTGCTCGATGCCTCTAGCTTTTCCATTCTGCATATTTTACATTTCTGAATTATACATTATTTGTAATTCATTTAGCTTTTTAATAATTGTATGTATTCTCTCTATTAAATAAGTGTTGTTTTACAGGTTAAATTGTTTTTAAAAAGTTTTTTTTTAGTTATTTTACACATTCTTTCCTAATTTACCTTTAATCTTAATCATTTTCCTCAATCATTCTCCTACAATACAATCAACTATTTTTTTTGGTCCATTTTTTTACAAATTTAAAGTACTAGTGATATAATTAACCATCATGAAAACATCAATTATCCAAACCTCTGAAGTTGGAGAGCGAAAAGAGATTTTTATTCACATACCCACTAAATTTTTTTTAAATAAGTTATTAGTGTAAGTACTTGAAAGTTGAAATTTATGTGCTTTATATTTTTTATTTGATAATATTTTATGCATTTATTTATACTAAATTGACTAATTGCACTTGATAGGAAGAAATATGTTGTTTTGTTATTTATATTGATTTTTTTTTAAAGAAAAATAGAGCAAAACAAATGCTTAATATTAAATAAAGTCAATTAAAGAATTGATTTAAATCGAGAGTGTAGGTAAGAGAAAACAAATAAAAAAAGAACTGAAATGTCAGCTCAATTGCACAACTTTTTCGGCCCATTAGCAATTATTTTAAGGCCCAAAAAATAAGTAAGTAAAGGATTGGACCACCATTACCTAAATTTTTTAAATTGTAGGTTCGAGTCTAGGGAAGGGCAAAGGTGGAAAAACTTATGGAAAAAAAACTTACATGAGATAATGAAGGGATAAACCTACAAGTGTTAGTGATAAGTTGTAATTTTGTTAGACACATTAGTGGATTATACATTGAAAATTCTCAAAACATCTCTCTGCCACTTCCTTAGTAAATTAGAATCAGTTATTTAATTGCATTATAATTTTAATCTTTGCTTAATCTTAAAATTTAAAATCAATTCATTCGTGATTATAATATCATGTCGACACATAGTTTTGGGGATTCAATGCACTTCTAAATTATTTGAGTTTGATAACTATTTGATTCTATCCATTTTCACTGCTACAACGAACCTATATTTTTTTGGGGTAGGAAAATACTCTTTTACGAAAACTCTGATGAAGTCACGTAAGTTTTCCATTTTCGGAAATTTTCCCTTTTTATAATATAATGATGTTGGCTATTTGTTTCTAGTGTGTATGTGATTGGATGAAAATTAGTTACGTTCGCTAAGACGTTATAATTGAATTTGAGTGCCCCACCAATCTTTCATTGACAGAGAAGTCTACGGTTTTCTTTATTCAATCTCCTTTGACAAAATTAAATATATGAAGAAAATGATATATAAGGGTTGAATGTAAACCAAAACAAAATTATGATATTTTCACAATTTTGTATTCAGCATGAATTTTAAAATTTTCAATTCAATACAAAAAAAAAATCAGAATTTATGTGCAACATTTTCAGTGAGGTTCTGTTATCACGTTAACAATAATTTATGAAAAATACTAATACTATATAACAAAAATTAAAAAAAGGTGTGTATCACATTCTAAAAATTGAAAGTTCATGTATATGTTTTTTTACAATAAACTCTATATATTAAATGATTGTGGGCATAAATGATTTTTTTTAATTAAAAAGAAAAGGCAATAAAAATTACCTAAAGAACGATGATTTTAATTAGAGGATTGAGGGTCATATTAGTAATTGAGTACTCAGGACGTGGGCCGCTTGCGACCCACCCTTCGGCAGGCTGGGGTGTGAATAGAAATCTTTAATCCAACTGATGGGACACAAATTAGGTGGGCCTACTTGCTAATATTCTTTAGAAAATATTATTATCTTAATTATTTTGAATATTATTTATTTATTAATTATATGAAAACTTAAAATATGCAATTACATTTCAGTTAAACATAGAAATTAAATATTATTTTGTTGCAAATATCCATAATAACAATAGCATAGAACTAAGTAGAAATATAAATTCTGATAAAAAAAAAAAAAAAAAAGTAGAAATATAAATTGTTGCTAAAGAAATTAGCAGCAAGACTGGTGGGTGAGAAAAAGTTGAGTAGAATGAAAAAGACACATACGTACCACTTTCATCACAGTCAGAATTTCACAAAAGATTTCAATAATAATAATAATATATATTATGTTGTGCAAGTGCGCGCGGCAATATAACGAGGGAAGAAAGAAAAAGACATGAGCATGATTCCAACTAAATATTGTACATATTTCAATGCGAGCATCATGCCTATAAGCTATAAATAGTGTGTAATATCGGATTTTCTTTTTATATAATAGAGTTTGAAATCATTCTTTTTTTAGCTGAAAAAATGTTTTTTTTTTTTTTGGGATTATTATATTTCTATAAAAGTTAATTAAAAAAACTAAAAAGAACTAATGAGACGGACATAAAAATGGCGGTACAAATTGAACTAAAATGGTGGTAGATACTTAAAATAATGATACAGGTTGAATATACGATGGTACTAGTTTAATTAAAAGAAAATATTAGGGAAAATACATTTCTCTTAAGAATGAAATTAATTTTAACACCTGGATAAATTATATTTTAAATTAAGAATGGTTAAGAATAAGGTTTCGTCGTTGGTTTTATAAAAAGATATATGTACTGTATGTATGCGACAAAAAGAAAAAGGTATTAATATTAAAGATATAAGCACCTGAAAATGACCGCAAGCACAAAGGTGAACGCCGGAGTGAGAGTACTCATGGCGGAAGCAAGCGTGGGAGAACCATAATTGATCCCTGTGTACCCCATTACCTGCGACGAATACCTATAACAAATCGGAAAAATAACAATCAGCCGATTGATTTTCCAAAGTCAACTTTCGATTTCATTTCCGACGAAGCAAATAGCAATACTCACCCGACGACTGCGAGCACAAAAATCTTCCACAGTATCGTCAAATTTAAGGACGGTAGGACTCGTGATCTGCCACAATTCAAGATTAAATTTGACAGGGTGATTTAAGGAACAAGGGAATTCTGAGGAATTTACCGGCGGGAGAGGAACGGCGAAGGGAGGAGGATAACGGCGGCGACGGTGTAGATGAAAAGGAGGAAGACGAATCGGCTCATGCCGTGGCGGGTGGCGACTTTGAAGAGAGTGTTGAGGCCGACGTTGACGCACTCCATGGCTACTATGGCCGTGAATGGTAGCACTTCTCTGTAGCAGTAACTCCGGCGAGTCGCCGCACCTGCTCCGGCCATCTTTGACTTCTCGGATCGTGTTGAAGGCACACGCAATATTTATGGGAAGTTTTGATTTTAGTAATAAATAATAATGTTGAGTGCGGAGTATGCTATTGCAAAGTGAGTGATAAGGGACCATCTCAATAAATAATATTCCTGCCAACAAAAAATAAAATTACATAATGAGAGGACATGTAAATTAAAAAAGTGGAATAACAAGTATGAATTTAAAAATTAATTTTGTAAATTTTTATTTATGACATGGGTAAAATTGAGTATATTGTGAGAGTGATATTTATGAAAAAAAAAATTATTAAAAGTATGAAATGTATTGTTGTAGGATAACGAAAAAAAATATTAAAGATATTTTGGGGGAAAAGTGAGTATTCCATATTCTACTCCAATATGACGTGTCATCTTTAATTTTCTAATCTTTAAAATCGTGGGTTACTATGGTCAATAAGATAATGAATCTTGACATAAAGATTTACTATGGGTTACTATGCTTCTACAATATAGTTTATGTCAGATAAAGATTTTTTTGCTGAAAAAAATAAAATCATTTTAAGTGATATCTCTATAGCAAATTTATAATTAAGAAAATGCGTAAAAATAAATATGAAAGAAATGATATAATTGATTATTGATAAATTCTGATATGCTGCTTCACATACAAACATTTTTATTTTTTTATTTTTTTTAGCAAGGGACTATAATTTTACATTAAAGAACATAATGTTTTGTCATCTTAAGCATGTAATTATCTTCACCAGCTAATAATAATATTATAATTATTTTGATAGGATATTCAAATTAATCAATTGCAGGAAATCTATGGGTTGTTTTTTTAAATTAGATACTGTTCTTAGTTGTTGGTGACAGTTATGACATGTTTAGGCCATGGGGTCGGCTAATTAGATCTCGTAGTATTGCATCCACATACAATATAGGTAAATTTGATGGGTAAAAAAGATTTGAGGTTAAAGAAAATACGTAATTTTGGGTATTGGGTCTAATAATTCTAGTAATGGTGAAACAAAACCTAATTTAAGAATAATATATTTTTTATATAATAAATAATAAGACCGTGAGGTCGTCGCACATTTTTTTACTTCAATTAGATAACTTGATAACGTAAGTGTTGTAATAAATAAATACTCTAATATGATTGAAGTTGTATTGAATTATTCATAATAATAAAAATTAATAAAAGGAAATCTATTGGCTGATTTTGTTGTTGCTGATGATGTATATATTGGACCGGGGGAGGATCTGCAGTAACATATGTATAGTAATGCCACATAGTGCCTGTCTAATCATAGAATAAAGTGCTCATTCTCTTACATATTAATAAATTGCACCAATTTCTGAGTATACAAAATAAAATAAATATAATGATATTGTAAGGGTTAAGTTTGTTGATGATATTAATATGACAGTGGGGTAATATAACTTTGAAAAAATTTAGTGGGGCCAACACAGGATAAGACGCATGGCCGAAATAATTGGAACGATGCTGCATACACAAAATAATTGGAACCAGCATAATATCTATACAAATAATTGGAACCATGCCATACAGCCTATACTTACGAATTTCTGAGTCCAAATCTTTTATTTTAAATGGTATTTTGTTTTTACAATTATATATTATTGATGCGTTTAATATATTTAATATGTGATGTCTATTTTAGAGTATATAATATATTAAATCTTATTTAAACCAAATTTACTGTTTAACTAATTAATAATTTATGTGTATTAATTTTAAAACAAAATAGTAATTGTTTATTATAAGATATCAATTTAATAATATTAATTGTTTCATTAAAATATTAACTATTATATTAAAGTAATAATTGCAGACTTATTATATCGTATACTGCATGCACACAATATTAACAAATTCAAGAATATAAAAGATATTTCAAATCAATTTAATTATAAGAATCACCCAATGACAATAAGACAGGGTGAGCATGAAAGACAATACATACATCTCAATGTTTATGTGAAATTATTTTTATAATTTTGTCGTTTTTACTTTTTAGCCGGTTGAGTTTTGCGTGAGGGTTTCCGCCTCACTCTGCAATTAATAAGTACAACTATATAAGAAATCGACTTTATAAGTTTATCTTACCTCATGGAGACGTGAAGTGATAAAATTGGAAGTATTAGGAAAATTAAATTCGAAACGATATGATATACTAATTAAGTAACGAATGTGCGCATAATAAATAATGAGAAATAATTAGATCGATGAGAAGCACGCACACTAGAAAATGATTTGAAAATGCCTGGCAATAGAGATAAGAATTTAAATTCAGAGTTTTATTAATTAGAAAGACACTTAAATAACATCATCGGATCGAACATGAAATACAATTCGACATGCATGCATAAAGATAAAAAAAATATATATTCATTCCACTACACACTAGTAGAATCGTGCAAGAGGGGTGTAGTTGAATTTATGGATGATTCCAGAACATTACCTTCATGAGATTCAATATTTTCTCTCGACTTTCCCCAAACGACAGTGTAGAAACCCACTGATATAACTACCGATCCGATGATGCTAGAAATTAATTAAGGTAATATTATTACAAAAATGAGTAATAATAATGGTTAAATTGGGAAAAATTAAGTAAAATTAATTATTACCAGCCAAGATAGAGAGTATCGCCGAGTAGAATTACGCCCATGATAGCTGCAATGGCGATGGTCATTGGTAAAAACAATGCAACATAAACTGGACCCTTCACATGTATACCCCATGTGTGAACAAGGATGCTTAGTCCTGTCCCAAGTGTTCCCTAGTACAACAGTACCACTTCAGATCATTAATTGATGCATGCCCCCACAAATATATATATTTTATTGATCAAGATCGCATTTAGATTAATTAATGATTTCACGACAAAATTTTATTTATAGAGTCGGTATCCAATGCACCTCGGTTGAAACATGACACTGGATTTGGCTTAAAACGTGACACTAATTATTTTAATTGAAACATGATAATTGTGCATGGATATAATTAAGATCTTTTGATTCAAAAATCGTAACGTATAGTTGGTAACTCTAACCGCGTAGACGACGGAAATCAGGCGTATATCGGGCTTCAATTTCCAAGCATCAAAATTAGGTTCGTTGATCAAGCAATCGAGGAAAGATAAAATGGTGCAAGTAATATTGTAGAAAAGGACCAACACCATTTCTGCAGGGTACTCCCTAATAACTTTAGCCTGTGGGAAAAAATAATTTAGAAAAATGATCGAGATCGTGCAAGAATATTGTATTTAATTTGGTGGTGTTAATTAAATATATATATACCTGATAAGTGTACCATATAGACACAATTATGTACTCTGCAGCTAGGGCAACACCTCCTGTGACCCAATTGGGTTGGACACGAGTGTAATTTGAAACTAAATGTGATCTAGATATGACCGGTGGGCCCTTATAAAACACGACTACAAATGCCCCGACAATCGATACAAGTGTGCCAGTCATCTTGGCTTGGCTGCTCCAACTTCCTACTTCTATCTTCTCCATTCTAACATAAGAGGCAAGACAAATTTTTTGTATCAAATGGTGACACACTGTAAAATGAAATTCAAATTAAATATATTCGACCTATTTACTCAGATTAATTTTTTGTGTGACACTGACTAATGATCTTTGTGTAAGGCGATATAATTATAAATCAAAAGATCAGCGACAAAGTTTTTGAATTACATAAACATGTGTAGATAACATTACACGTGCATGCGACATCCCTTAAACATAAAAATACAAATCTCTTTGAATTAAATCAGGTCGAATCTGGTAAGTATTACTTGTTTAGCTCATTAGTATTACGTGTTTATTCATATTGTATTACGTACGGTAAACAATAACCAATATAACATATGCATGTATTTTTACATTATTATTATTTAACATAAGAATATATGAACAAATCATATTGAGTTTTTTTTTTTTTTTTTTTTTGACAGGTAAAACACAAGTAAAACACTATAATTTTAAAATATTGTACTAATAAAATTATTCTCTGAAATTAACTTTTGAAATATCAAGTAAAGAGGGTAGGATTTTAGTTGATGAAAATAATTTTGTGAAGTGCTATTAATAAATAATTAATAATAACATATTTGTGAAGTTATCTATAGAAAAGTTATGGGCCACGGACTACAGATTTATAGCCAGCTCCTTCTACATCAAAGCCCAATAAAATGAAATCGAAATGAAGTATGTTTAGGCCCAGGTTATGTGCACACACATTTTTATTTAGAACACTCACATTGTGAAAATAAAAAAATAAAATAAATGTGGAATGACAAAAATGCCCTTATCAAAAAGTGTAAAAAATTTCGGTAATTTTTTTCGAAAATACATCAAAATTTCGGCATTTTTTTCTGAAATTTAATGTTTGAATTTTTTTTTTTCGAAAAACCTTTTGTTCTCACATTTTGGCCTAAAAAAACAACACATTTTCGGATAATTTTTTTGAATTTTGAGGTTAGAATATTTCTTTTCGGAAAACCTATTGTTCTTATATTTTGACCGAAATTTCTCCAAATTTTCGGAAATATTTTCCGAAAAAAGAACACATTTTCGGATAATTTTTTCTAATTTTGAGGAAAATATTTATTCGTAAAAGGGTATTTTAGTGAGTTATTGGGGGGTGTACTCAATAAACGGTATCAACTAGCATATCATTCATATAAAATAACTTTTGTTAACGTATTACTATGAAATAACTCTCACACAAAAACCGTCGAAAAAGTCAAATGTGAAAGGTTCTCTGGGACGGACGGAGTATTCAATCAATTCATATAGTTAAATCAAAGCCCAGCGTTGACTCCCTATTCAACTAATTTAAGAGAGAATAAACTTGTAAAATTAAACCCTAGCGTTGACTCGTCTATATCTATATATATATATATATATATATATATATATAATCTCAATAAATTGTGAAAATGAGAGGAAGAACCTGAAGAAAACAGCGAGTATGAAAGTAGTAGCAGGTGTAAGATTGCTCATAGCTGTAGCAAGAGTGGGACTACTCAAAGCAATGCCTAAGTTTCCAAGATATTGCCCTACATACCTAGATTGAAGAAAATATATATTGGAAATTAGATCGATCAAAATTCTTATATTTATTCAAATCATTGATCAACATATGCAACTTTCTTACCAAGCCTTAGGTTAATTAAATTATTTAACATGACAAAAGGAAGAACATTAGATTTTAAATTCATCAAAATTATTCAAACTTAAATAATTTCATCTTATCTAAAAATTTAAACCTGTGAATAGGTATTAAATTAATTTATCTATATTAAATAGCACAAATGGTATCAATTGTTAAAGATGGACTTAATCTCACCCTAAGGTTCCCAGTAAGAAAAACTTGAAGACAACGCCATTCGTAAGTGGAGGAAGCTGTGTCTTTCTGTAATCATCGTATATAAAACAAATCAAATTACATATTGAATAATGTGTTGGCCTGATCAACCTGGGAATAATTAAGTACCTGTGAAAAAGAAAAGAAAGAGGGAGGAGAACAAGAGTAGAAATGGCATAGGAATAGAGCATGAAAATATGGTAGCTGAAGCCCTTGGAAACGGCGGCTTTGAAGACGGTGCTACTTCCGATGGTGGTGCATTCCGCCGCCACCATCGCCGCAAACGGAAGCACTTCACCGTAAAAGTAGTTACTTCCCCTCGCCATACCGCTGCTCTCTCGTGCCTGCTTTGTCCGTAAACAACTGTATTTAAACCATTGGAATTTAGTTTTGGCTTCCAAATATTTATTTGAGAAAAATATGCTTGAGTTCCACGAGGGACCTCTTACTGTCAACTCAAAACTTCTTATTATTTAATTTGAGCTACCTTTTAGGCCTATTCAAATTTATAATTTATTTGAGATTACATTTTAAGTTTTTATTTCATATTTTATTATCTTTTATAATATTTTATGTACTGATTGATGATCTTATATTTTAATATATAGTATTATGTGTTAACAATTATTCTTAATGATTTTATTTAATAAATTATTATTGATGATACTATTAATTTATTATTATTATTATTATTATTATTATTGATGATATAAAACATCAATTTTTTTATCACATATCAAAGGAGTGGGGGTTCGGAAGGGTCCAATTAAAAGGCAATTTAAGCCCATTAAAAGTTTAAGGCCCATATTACTGGGGCTTGTTTGGAAATGTCTCCCATCTTCATTTTACTTTCTTCTCTGAACAAATGACAAAGCATTATATATATGAGACAAAATTTTATTTATTTCTTTCTCCGTCTCATGTATAATTTGCTCAAAAAATCCGTCTCATATCATATTTAATGAATTATTTTTTTCGACTAAAATGAATTATTATTTTTTAATGCTTAAATACCTTAATACTATACTATATATCATTACTTTTCTCACACTAACTCAATTTAATATTATTAAATAACTATTTTTTATTAAAATTGAAAAGAATACCCTACTCTCATAAATAATAATTTATATAATTAAACAATTCTTACATTAAAACTTATGTCGAATTGTTTCGTCTCCAAAAAAAGTAAAGTATGTCCTAAAAATCAAAGTGGACTTTATATCTCACAAAAAACTTTCCCAACACAATTAAATCCAAATTATAATAACCCCTCCGCGAAAATAAAAATAATCATTTTATTTTTATCCTCTAATTATCACTTAAATATTCAAATTCTAAATAAAATTTACTTGTAATTTGGCCAAAAAATATTTTCTTTCGAACACATAATTCTTAAAATACAATTGAGTGGGCCACGTCATGGGCAAGGGCAAATAATACTTCACTGACAAATTATGTCAGAATAACATTTATCATTCATTTATATAACTTACATGGACAAGGGAAACGAGTAATCCATTCCTGATCCATGGGTATAACCGTATAACATATATTTTGAGTGGAATGGTCTCATGATGTTATGCTTGGCGATGTTTTAGGAGAGGAACAGACGTGTCTTCAATAACACTGCTTTCTTCTTCTTTATGTTTCCCCCAGACCACCGTGTAAAATCCCATCGTAATAACTGCGGATCCGATCACACTGCAAAACTAATTTGATTAGATGTTGCATATAAATACTAAATAAGGTGAGAATAATGGTCTTACGTTCCCAGATAGAGATCATCGCCAAGAAAAATGACACCCAAAATGGCTGCAATTGCAATAGATAATGGCCTGAACAACGCTACGTAAACCGGGCCTTTCACATGTAAACCCCATGTATGTATCATGATGGCGTATCCTGATCCCATTATTCCCTGCAATTACAAACAAAGAAAGAAAACGGATCAATCGCTGAATTGATCCACCACAAAAAGGATGTGTCTGTGTTACCGAGTATAGAATTGAGAAGAAGCGAACATCAACAGGGATTTTCCAGGAACTCAAATGCGGTTCTGATGCAATGCCTACTGGGAGTGCCAAAACCAAGGCCCAGAAATTGTAGAAAAAAACTAATACGAACTCTGCTGGATACTCCCTCACAAACTTACACTGCCAACATATTCAAATTCAGCACTTTGATTCAAATTCGCACTTTGATTCAAATTGCATTTTGGGTTAGTTAATTACCTGGAAAATGTACCAAATGGAGGATATGGCGTAGCAAGCTGCGTTTAGGGCACCGCCCAGGATCCAATTGGATCGAGCATTTGAGATTGAAGGAGTGGGAGTGGGAGTGGGAATGGGAATGGGTGGTTGTGATGTGTTTGATATGAGCAAGGGGCCGTTGTAGAGGACCACGATCAGCGCACCTGCTATTGATACCAGTGCGCCCATCACTTTGGCCTGGCTGCTTATACTTGTCAGCTTTAGCTTTTCCATTCTGGACCACACAAATGCATGTGAATTAGTAGAATTTATTTGATTGGATTTTGGTTGAGAAAAAACAGAGGAGGACCTGAAGATAATGGCGAGGAAGAAGGTAGAAGCTGGAGCGATGTTGCTCATGGCTGAAGCCATAGTTGGACTAGAGTACTTGATCCCCAAGTTGCCCACATATTGGCCTGAAAACCTGCAGCATATCCGGTTACAAAAAATGTCTTAAATAACAAGAGTCAATGTGCATACCCTAGAAATCCGAGGATGGAAAATTTGGCCACAAGGATGATAGTGAAGGGTGGCAGTTGGGTGTTCCTGCATACAACAAAAGATTTAAGAGGTACTGGTGGTTTGATTGGAGAGAATTTGGGGAAAATGATTGACCTGTGGAAGAAGAAGGCGAGAGGGAGGAGAATAATGGCGGAGATGGCGTAAGAATAAGCCATGTAAACGTGGAAATTCAAACCCTTTGTAAGGGCGACTTTGTAGAGAGTATTCATGCCGACGTTGGTGCACTCCACCGATACCAGCGCCGTGAACGCCAACACTTCCTGGAAACAATAATTCCTCTCCCTCGCCATCTCTCTCTCTCTCTCTCCCGACAAGTCAAGATATACAACATTTTCTTTTTACGTAAATTTCCAAGACATATTATTAAGTGAAAATAAATATCCACGTATTAAAAAACACAAATGGAGAAGAGATATCTCCATATTCAATCACTTTCAAGAAGATGACCCCATATTCTGGCCGTACCACACGTTTTACTTTAAATATCAACATATACCCTACACTATCTTTTTTCTTTATTTTAAAATACATATTACAGGTGGTTGGTTGAGCAATAATTAATTAACCCAAAAATATCCCAATAAACCTCTTCTTCATCAAGCGCACCCGATGATAGATGATTGATGGTTAACCAATGCAGATTTTTCCAGGCAATGCATGCTTCCTTAATTTCCTTCTCTTCATCTTCAATTTCATTTAAACAAAATCCACCTCCAAACTCCCTTGTCCTTTCTCGTCCATTTGATCGTCTCGTATCCATCTTATTAGTCTGTTTCACTGCCTTTCTGTGATGCGCTTGTCAATGCCACCATCTTGTTGATCCATTACAGGCTCCTTACTCGTTCGACAAAAAATTTCATTCATATATACATAGAAATATATATAAACATGCATGTTTTTATAGTTATTAACATATTTTTGAGTCCAATCTGGTGTTACGCTCCTGCATTCTTCTTGTTTATGTTTTCCCCATAGCACGGTGTAAAATCCCATTGTGGATCCGATGACACAGTAAAAATATTGGATTCAATTAATTTGAACAAGGCAGGCTACGTAAACAGGGCCTTTCACGTTATTCCCAATTACAAAGAAAAGGGGTCAATCATAGGTGAGCTGAATTGAGATTGAAGGACTGCTATACGTATTGGCCTGAAAACCTGTACCTTGGGTTAGAAAAATGTGTTACACCGAGAGACCACACCCTAGAAATGAAATCCAAGGATGGAAGGATCATACTCAACGGTGGCAGTGGAGTAACTAATTGCACAATAATGATAAAGACTATACATACATACCAAAAGTCCAAATAATGATAAAAATTAAACTAATTCACCAAAAATATCCAAATAAATTGAAATAAAATATTTCTCAGAAATTTCAGTTTTTCCTCTTCTTCTTCCGCCTCAAATTAGGCATTGCACGAAGGAATTTTGCCTTGGGGTCAGGATCATCATCGCCCGATGATTGATCGTTAACCAATGCAGATTTTTCTTCACTAGTAACAACATCACATTCCTCAGGCTCCTTAATTTTCATGTCTTCATCTTCTTCATTTAAACAAAATCCACCTCCAAACTGAAGATACTCCTTTGATGCTTGCCCCTGCTCACAAGGATCATCCATTTGATCGTCATCCACCATACTCGTATCTATCTTATTTGTCTCTTCTACCAAAAGTCCATCTTGAATCCCTGTTTCACCGCCTACTCTGAGTTGATTTCCAGTGCGCTTGTCAATGCCACCATCTTCTTGATCCATTACAGACTCCTTGCAAGTCCCTACTTGTTCAAATAAAGTTTCATCCTTTTCTTCATCAGAAACAGAGTAGTTCACACTCTTCCGAACTCGCCCTGACTGGAATTACAGTTAAGCACCACCAAAAATTATGTGAGTGAGAGAGAGAAGGGAAAGTGTAGGGGGGAGGGGAAGATGAAGACGTACCCTTCGTATTTGATGAGCATCTTCCGATATGTGTTGCACTTGTTCATCATTTTCACTACTGCTGTCATCATCATTGCTGATTGCAGCATCTGCACAAGAAGTAGCTTTTCTCTTTCCTCTTCCACCTCGACCACGTCCTCTCTGTCTACCTCTTACGTTAGAATCATCCCTGGATTGTTCAAAACTGACGTTTGAATTCTTAGCTTTCATCCTTCCTCGTTTCGACTGCTGCTGCTTAACACCTGGTTTCTCCATGGTATCAACTTTCGATTCATCCTCACAGGGCTTTGCTTTTCTTTTTCTCCCACTCCCAGACTGTTGTGGCGTTCCATCAATCGATGCAGAAGAAGATTTAGACCCTGTTATTCCTTTGATGGCCTTTTCTATTCTCTTACTTCTAATTTTCGCAAATCTTTCATTGAATGTGTAAAATGCTTCCAGTCTCAATTGTGTCTGCATCAACCATTATAAACAAGAAAAGAAGGATGTAAAATCAGAAATCTTCTCAATTGTGTCTGCATACTAGAAAGAGAGTGTGTGTGTGTAGAAGGGACACTGGAAGAGTCGTTAACCTCATGCTTGTTGTTAGGGTTTGAATTTGTATGATAAAAAATTTGTATGATTTAATTCAAACCCTAACAACCTTAAATCTAAAACAGAAAAAGATGATAAAAAATATAAAAAAAACTAGTCATTCTGTAATTAATTGTTAATAAATATTAAACTAGCACATATATACAACACAAAAATCAAATCTTTGACGAATCAAACATCAATTTAGCACATTGGTCTAAAAAATTAACACATATATATAATAAAAATAAGATAAAAAAACATGGGTCTACCTTCAGATCTCGTAAGCCACAGAAAGAAACAAAAACAAGGTTTAAAAAATGAAGGAAATGAGGACTCCTCCAGTGATTCCACAATAGCTCCTAATGAGTTAAAAAAAAAAAAAAAATCCACATAAAAGTGAGAAGAAATAGGTAAATAAATTTATAGGAGAGTGAGAATAAATACTACACAAAATTCGAAGGGTTTGAAACATAAAGAAAAAGATTTTCAATGCGTTACAAGCTATTTTAAACTTAAAATTCACATCCCAATTTGGTTTTCAAGCTAGTCATTGCTAACACATGGTTCACAGGGATTTTTTTTTTTTAATTATGGTGAACCCACATCAATTTTTATTCCACATGACAGGTGTGTAGGTATTAATTCACCAATCTAAGTATTGTTGTAATATTTTTAATTAATTATACCAAAAGTGTCTGTAGTAATTGTTGTGATGATTCAAAAAATAATAGCATATAATTGTCTTGTCTTTAAATATGATTGAATTGAACCTTTGAGTCATATAATATAATAAATGAAATTAATCTTATGTTTGAGAGGTACGTCCTATACAAATTTTTACGTTTAAAATAGTACAACTTTGACTATTATGCATATTTTTCTAGCTTGCTTTCAAATTCTAGTTATGTGGAATTCGGGCCATTTAGAGCCCTTCACGCTATGTCACATCGTGATTCATATCCATTTAGAGCCCTTCACGCTATGTCACATCATGATTCATATTTTGTATTACTTCACAATAATATTTATTTTATCTAACTCAAAATTTATTCTCAATCATTTGAGCTAAGAGTGTGTCTAATGTGAACTTAGTTTCACGAAACTTGATCCATATTGAAAAAATAGATCAATTTACTTTTCAGTTATCCCGATTAATACCTTTTAGTAATATAGGTAATACTTTTCTGTTATCATGACCAATATTCATAGTACACTTTACCTTGGACTAAAAGTGCAATTTTAACGTCGCGTGTCATTCATGCGTCAAAACTATTATTTTGCATCAAATGGGAATAGAACACGGGTGGTTAGGCGCATGTATACGGACGTCTTGCCACTAAGACAATATTATAATTTATTTATATTTTCCTAGACTATATATATATATATATATATATATATATATATATATATATATATATTGTTTCTTATGTTTTTTATTTTATATTTTTACTACACACTTATATGAGATCTTTTTTATATTCAATTCCCTGTAATTATTTATATACACTAATAAAAATTTATATGCTTTGAAATAATTTTTTATTAATTAAACCATATATAATCACATAATTATCTACAAAATTACCAACAAAATTATTTTTTTATTCCGTCGATAATTACCGACCAACTTATATTTTTTCGATAAATTCATCGGTAATTACTGACGGAATAAAAATTCACTGGTAATTATCAATCAACTCATATTTCATCCGTAAATCTGTCGTTAATTATCGACGGAATAAAAATTCATTGGTAATTACCAATCAACTCATATTCAGTCAATAAATCCGTCATTAATTACCGACGAAATAAAAATCCATCGGTAATTACCGACCAACTTATATTTCATCGCTAATTATCAACCAACTCATATTCCGTCGGTATATCCATCGGTTATTACCGATCAATAAAATTACATCGGTAATTACCAATCAACTCATATTTCATCAAGAAATTAAGTCGGTAATTTATAAAAATATAATTTTATTGGTATTTCATCGGTAATCTATCGATATTTGTGATGGAGATAAGTTTGTCGGTATTTCACAAATTTTTAGTAGTAATTCTTATGAACCGAAAGTGCTTTTTTTCCAAATTTATTCTCTTATTTATTTATATTAAATAATTTTTGTATATCAAATTAAAACTTTAAAAATAATTTTTTTTGTTTGCTTAATATTATTTATTGAAGGTGTGCGTACGTGTTTTGCAGAATGTTGTTACGAATGTTGGCACATTCGAAGAGCAACACAGACAAATAAATAATTAGAAATGTACACAGCGGAAGTCTTAAACACGTTGCGAGATGGATATCAAAATTTTCGTATAGACTATAAATAAGTCTATACTGCCAAACGGCGTATTATCACTAGTAATTGTTAAGTGATACAATCGGTAAAAACATAAGCTATACCGTGAATGGATCAACGTATATAGTGACTAGATAATATTCAATCTAACCTATCACTAATACAAAGAAAGATCCAATGTTGGTTGAAATGTTGGAACATTCACCAACGGAAGTATCGAGTATGAAACGTCAATAAATTCTATAATCTATGCCAATAGACTATGCTAGATTGTGTTTCCCTCAACTTCGAGTTTTAATCTTCATAGCAAATAGTGTATTTATAGATAAAATCGGACTCTTAATGCTTGAAGATAACTTCCACATCTCCCTTGAAAATAGGTAACTTCCTTGAACTTCCCCATGATCTTTATAATCTCTATTGCTTGCTTCTTTCAACCGCATGACTTAGGTAACTTCCGTAAGTCTTCAATCCTGAAAGAACAAGTCAATAACCAAGACAAAACGTGGGTTAAGGGTTAGTGAAAGTTGGAAGGACGACTTCGATGTTGTGACGAGAATGTTGGCACATTCGAGTAACACTCGTCATAACATCAACAATCTCCCCCAATTCGGCTTTCTACCGAACACACCGATGTTGCAACAAAATGCGTAATGTGTACACAATAGAGATAAGTAAATTAATATCAAGTAAATGACATCTTTTTACTTAGCCAAAACTTAACATAAAAGCAATAAACACTTAACATCACGAGGACTTATACTATGAACAAAACATAGACTAAAAAATCAGAGCTAACATAAACAATATAAAATCAGAGCATGAATACAAAATAAAACACCATACTAGACTTAATAAAAACTTAAATCAGAGCTTTAACTAACCAAAAACATATTAACAAAAAAATCAGGAATTAAAAACTCTTAACATAACAAAACTAAAATCAGAGCAAAGTATCACGAACTTACCTAAATACCATAATACAATTAAGTTCATCAACATAGCTAACACGTAATATAAGTTCGAAAAGACATAAACATAAAAACAGAAAAAATAAATTAAGTCTTTACAAAAACAGATAAAAAGCTTATAAATGAAGGTTTAGGAGAGGATTGGGGTCAGAAAAGAATAACAAATGCATCTTCAAGAGTCCGCACGAACTCCCCTATCTTCAAGCTTCTCTATCTTCGAAAGCTCCCCTTGCTTAATGTCCCCAATCATCCAAATCATCATACAAAGACAATGAGATCTTCATCATCCCAATCTATCGCATCTATCTTCTCAAATCTCTACGCCCGTATTCGAGCTTTGGGTCCATCATTGTTGTCGAGATTTGTGGGCACATTCTCCGGCGCATTCTGGGTTTCTGTTTCGCCTCGATACTCAGAGCCGCACTTGTTCCAACTCCGAAAATATCAGCATCCGGTCCTCCTTCTGGTTCCATCATCATTAGCATTTCCTCCTTCAGCAGATTCAAAGAAGAACATCAAGAATATCCGCACTGGAGCATCAACTTGAGCAAAGAACATCGTGTCCTACTCCCCCGTGATGAGAGAAAGTATAGCTTCCCGCACTTTTTTGTGCATTTCAAGGTTGCTCAATGTATATTTGGCATTTGTGATCGAGTTTTCCGTCATAGCAATTTGATCTCGTATGAATTGCGGCTGTAATTGCGAGTGTTGGCGTGTGTGTGCCAACATTTCTCGGCACATCGGCTGTTTGATCGGTAGGAACTTCAGTTCAGGTTCATTAGGATCTCTCGTAGGGTAGATCAATCACACGTGGTCCGATTCTCGGTACATGTGAAATAGCTAAACTTAGTGCAAATGAGCTGATAATCTCATTGTTCTCCCTTTGAAACCCTTGAGCGAAAATCAAAGAGTGAATTAGACTTGGGTATGGCAAAGAACCCTTTGCTTGATACTTTCCCCGAATATGTCATCATATTCTCAAAGATCGTTTTCCAAGGTTGAAGACCCTCAAATGTCCAATCTTGTACATCGAATAGCCTTGCTCACTTGTCAAAGTGGTTGTATTTGAAGAAGGCAGCCGCTTATACACAATTAATTTGTGAAGAACACTATAAAGGCTGGTCAAGACCGAGGAATTCATCCTATATCTCCATACATTAATCCTTCCCCCAAAGATTACCTTAATAACCTCATCCAAATCATCAACCTCGAGGATCATCACCATCTCTAGTTCTTAAGACTTCATTAATAACAAAATTGAGTTATCACAATGACCTTTCCCTAAACTTCACTTTTCCAAAGTGCTTTGAATTAACTTCTTAAACTCGACTTTCAAGTTTGCATAAAACTCATAAACCCAATCTACAATATAAGGAGTAGCAAATTGTAGAGAGTGCATTAAGGACCTATCGGTCGGTATCCAATCAAATTCATACTCACAAAATCATCCATCTTAACTATCCTTTCTCCAACTATTACTCTAGTCCGCAAAGTCCTAAATTTCTCACTATTCACACCATTATAGCTATCATCGAAATCGATGAAGACATATGCAAAGAGGAATCAGTATGTACCTCATCGATTTAGCCACACTTGCTTCGGATGACGAAGACTCGAGTCGATGATGATGTGTCCATTGGTGTGCCAACATCATCCTACATATCCTCGCGGATCTTTTTGCTTTTTTTCCTTTTCTCCAAGCTAGCAGCCATTTGAGCCAATGTTTGATCCATCTCTCAATCCTCGCACTCCCCCTAGGGCTAAGCACCGAACATCGCCTTCTTCTCTCGGCTACTCTCTCTGGATTTGCTTCTTCCACTTCATCGCCGCAGAGTCGAGTCAAACACTGGATAGGCTTGAAGCAACGCCATCATCATGCTTCGCTTTTTGCCGGTTTTGAGAATAGTCCACACGACGTCCCATTGTTCTATACGAACGGCGTTTTCGTCCTTGTCCTCTTGAGCTCGTAGCCTTTTGTCGAGCAGATTGAAGGCGGGCGCGAGTTCTCCGGTGTCCGAAGATTCAGAGGATGATTCTTCCACTTGGTATCTTTCCGGTGATTGTTGCGGTGTAAACACTAAGTGTTTATACTTTGAAATCAACCTCCACTTCGCCTACCTTGACAACGGGGTAAATTGTCTGCTTTGAGAGGGTTTTGAACGCATAGACTATTTGATCGGTGGTGGCTCCTTCCAGCTAGTTCCACCGTCATTGGATAAGTTTCGAGAGCGGGGCTTCGCTAGCTTCGTCACGATCGGTTTTGGTGGCGTTCCGCCCAATTTCGGAATATCGAGGATTGAATATCGTGGTTTTGGATTTCAAACGAATGTCATAGGCCGAGAGAGGAACATCAATCGAGCCAACCCTAACCGAAGAGGGCGATGTTGGGTTAGAAGGGCCAACATTTCCGGAAACATTTTCAGCGGCCATTGAAGCTAATAGGTGTAGGTTTTGAGAAGAAGATGAAATTCTTTGGAGAGGTAGAGTGTTTCAATGTGAAGGTGAAGAGCCTTTCCCATCACCCATGATAATTAATAACTCCGCAAGCACTATTCAAATTAAATTAATAAAATAATCAATTTGAATTGCAATATTTTAAAGGCATTATCAACTAATACCAACAAGTGCAAACATTAATACCTTCGAACACTTGTGTCAATTTTCGAAAACTAAGAGCAATGTGTAGAGCACACAGAATATTAAGAACCTTAAATAGGAAAAGAGAGAATGTAGAAGTTGTGTCCACATCGGTGTTGAGAAGAAGAAATTTAATCACATCCCTAAGAAATAGGCATTACCGAAAATGTGGAAGTTATAAGAGAAACATGCAAAAACCACTTACTAAAATAAAAACGTGCACAATAAAAAATAATTAGATTAAATAATATTGCTGGGAACAATTTAAAAATAATAATTCATCATAGAATAATATCCGGAAATTATCAAACTCATAGAGGTAAATATACATAAAAGAACCAGAATGTTATACGGACAATGTCGGCACACACACTTCTCAACACAGTTTTTACATGATATAAAATCATTTGTGTTGCACTATATTTTGTTTTTCTCACTTTTAATCACATTGATCCATTTTTCCAGAAGAGATCATCGTAGTTGTCAGCTCCGTGTCCCATAATTACTCAATGGATTGTGATTATATTGATGCATTCAAGTCACCTTTTGAAAAGAGATCATCGTAGTGGTCAACTCCGTGTCCCATAGTTACTTAGTGACATAGCATCTAATTGTGAGTTAATTTCATTGCATTTAAGAGAAGTGTGTCCAGGACAAATTTTATTAATCACAGGTTCTAATACTATTTACACAGGAGAGTTTGACAACACTAAATATTACAATACTTAGAAAAATTTAAATAAATTGTTCTAGTGTTGCTTCAAATGTTGGCACATTTGTCACAACACACAAAGAATAATATCTAATTTGTGCATAAACCTAGAGATTTTCTAAGAGAAGAAAACCTCTCATTATCCAGGGCTTTAGTAAAAATGTCTGCAATTTGCTTCTCGGTTGAAATGTATTCCAACTTTACAACTTCTTTTCTACAAGATCCCTAATGAAATGGTGCCTAATACTTATGTGCTTAGTTAACGAATGTTGCACAGGTTCTTGGATATATTAATTGCACTTGTATTGTCACAATAAACAAAGAAGAGTATTGCTCTCCAAACCGTAATCATCGAACATCTTCTTAAGCCATAGAAGTTGAGTACAACAATTTACCGTGGTAATATATTCGGATTCAACCGTGGATAAGGACACACAATTTTGTTTACTTACGCTATGCCATGAAACAAGATTGTTACCCATGTAGAAACATCCTCCACTTGTACTCTTTCTATCATCACTATCACCCGCCCAATCTGCATCACTATACCCAATCAAGGAACAATTAGTATCTTTGCTATACCATATTCCATAATCACACGTGCCTCGCCACATATCGAATTATTCTCTTAATCAATTCATATGAGATTCTTTAGGATCACTTTGATAACGTGCACATAAACAAACACTAAACATGATGTCCGGCCTACTAGAAGTCGGATACAAAAGACTACCAATCATCGACCTATACAATGTTGGGTCAACATTTGTGCCAACACTGTCTTTACACAATTTTTGTGTCGATCCCATAGGTGTCTTCATGTGTTTAGCATTGTCTAAACCAAACCTTTTCACAAGATTTTTGGCATATTTATTTTGACAAAAGAAAATACCATCTTTGCATTGTTTAATCTGAAGACCTAAAAAGTAATTCAAGTCTCCAACCATCGACATTTCAAAGGTAGTGGTCATTTCATGTACAAATAATTCAAGCATTTTCTCACATGTAGAACCAAACACAATGTCATCAACATATATTTGAGCAATCATAATGTCATATCCAGAATGTTTAATAAACAATGTTCTATCAGCTTCACCTCTATAGAAACCAAATTCAACAAGAAAATCGGTTAATCTACCATACCATGCCCTAGGTGCTTGCTTTAAACCATATAAGGCTTTCTTAAGTTTATAAACATGATTAGGAAATTCATGATCCTCAAATCCCTTTGGTTGCTCTACATAAGCTTCTTCCATAAGAATTCCATTTAGAAATGCGGCTTTGACATCCATTTGATGCAGTTTAATGTCTATATAACATGCAATAGCAAGTAATAGTCTTATGGATTCAATTCTAGCAACTGGAGCAAAAGTCTCATCAAAATCAATTCCTTCTACTTGTGTATAGCCTTGAGCTACTAATCTAGCTTTGTTTCTTACAACATTACCAGATTCATCAGTTTTGTTTTTAAAAATCCATTTTGTACCAATTACATTCACATCATCAGGCCTAGGCACAAGTATCCAAACATCATTCCTTTCAAATTGATTTAGCTCCTCATGCATTGCATTAATCCAATTTTCATCTTTCATAGCTTCATCAACATTTTTAGGTTCATTGAAAGAATGAAAACATTCAAAGTTCACCTTGTTACACATAGAAGTCATACAAATCGACCTTACCACATGCCTTGCGTCAAAACTTAATTTTCTCCTTGTTTGTACACTGATTGAGGCTTACCTATGATCTCGTTGTTGTGGATGATTTTGAGAATTCTAGAAGATGGTACCTTTAGAGCAGATATAAGGTATAGTTCTGATAGTTTCGGAATTTGAGGTGATGTTGCTTGGATGGGCACATTTGTAGCAACATTCTCAAACGATTCGAAATTTCTTAACTTTGCATCTCGCTCAATAAGATCGTACACATCTTCTTCAATAGTATTATCTCGCAAGACTTGCATTATCATCAAAAACAACATTCATAGACTCTTGAACAAAGATTTCGATCCTAAGATTATAAATTCTAAAAGCTCTATTGCTTCTAGCATAACCAAGAAAGAAACCCTTATCACTCTTTGAATCAAATTTATGAAGTTGGTCTCTATCATTCGAATGTAGCAAACACATCCAAAGACATGAAAGTATTTGATTAGGCTTTTTGTCATTCAAAAATTCATAAGGTGTCTTTGTGGAATTAGGTCTAAGATAAACTCTATTTGAAATATGACAAGCAAATTCAAAGCTTCGCCCAAAATCTTTTGAAAGTTTCTTGGATAAAAGCATTACTCTAGCCATCTCTTGTAGAGTTCTATTTTTCCTTTCGCTACACCATTTTGTTGAGGTGTTTTAGGAGAAGAGAATTCTTGCATTATGCCTTTATCTTCACAAAACTTAGTGAATAAACTGTTCTCAAACTCCCTACCATGATCGGACCTTATTCTCTTTATCTTAGTGTTATACACATTCTTAAACCTTTTATAAAGAATTTTGAATACATCAAAAGCATCCGATTTCTCTTTAAGAAACTCAATCCATGTAAACCTTGAATAATCATCTACTATGACAAAAGAATATCTCTTACCACCAATGCTTTCGGTCTCCATTGGTCCCATTAAATCCATATGCAAAAGTTCAAAGCAATGTTTTGTAGTACATTGTGTCAACATTTCATGCGACATTTTGACTTGTTTACCACTTTGGCAGGGATCCACACACATTTGACCTATGTATTTGTAACTTAGGCAGACCTTTAACAAAGATCAAATTTTAACAATTTGATTATGTTTCTATAATGAGCATGTCCAAGTTTTTGATGCCAAAGTATACTTTCATCACTTGAACATTAAAGCATGCTTGATTAGAGTCGATCAAATAAAGAATTATCAACCGATCTATTTCCAACCATAAGACATTTATCATCATCAAGTTTAGCACATAGCATGAACTCTTATCAAACTTCACATGCAAGTCATCATCACATAATTGACTAATACTAATCAAATTTGCAAGTAAACCTTTAACATGTAGTACTTTTGTCAAGTTAGGAAAACCAGAACATTTAGTGTACCTATCCCAATAATTTTACCTTTTGAACCTCCTCCGTAAGTAACATTTCCACCATCATAAACCTTATAATCAGTAAGATAATTTTGCTCACCGGTCATGTGTCTAGAACACCCACTATCAAAATACCATAGTCCAGAACACATGCTTTTAAAGATGTATAGACAACATTACATACAAGATTTGACTTTATTACCCAAGTAGATTTTTGAATGGGTTTTTGAACTGATTTTTGAATTGTTTGTTTCAATGTTGAGCGTAATGTGGCAACATTTTCAAAGACATTTTAGAAAACTTTTTATCCTCGCCTCATTCTAAAACAGTTTGGTCGTTTGTGACCCTCAAGAAAACAATAATGACAAACATCCTTCTTTTGAATCATTTTTCAATTTTTCGCCCAATGTAAGGTTTTGTAAACACAACAGTTTGTTATTATTTAAAAACTGAGTGATATTACCATTATAACCAAGACCATGTCTACTTGTACTACCAATTGTCGGTGCCTCATCAAGTTTAGATGAACTTTCAATATCTTTTGAAATTCAAGTGTTGAGCCTTTGAGCCGCTCTTTGAGGTTGCAAATCTCCGATCTTTTCTTGTCAATAAGACTTCAAATCTTATTACCAACTCCTTTTGGTATGACTCTTCAATAGTCATGTCCTTCAAGGCTTTTTTGAGTGGATTCCAACTCCTTTTCAAGCTTTAGATAACTGGGACTTACAATCTTTGCAAACAATGTTAGAAGTACCGCTTCATCTACACAAGAACTTGAGAAACAATTAAATTGAAACCTCCAATGTTTCCTCAAATGTTGACACATTTGACTCAACATCGAATCATCCAAGAAATCATCAAGTGTATCATCATATAAAATTCTTGCGGAAAAAGCAAACTCCTCACTTTTATCGAATCATCTTCCCCATCGGACTCATCACTTAAGGTAGCATTGAAATTTACCCTCTTTCTCAAAAGAGTGTTGGCACATTCATTAGCATAATGACCAAAACCAGAACATGCATCACATTTCACATTTTTCCTATATTCGGATCATATTTGATCTTGTTACCTCTATCAAATTGCCTTGGTTGATTAACATTCCGATTTCTATCGTGCAATTGACGTGAACTACCACCGTTTCTCTCTTGATTCTTAATTTGCAAATTATTTCTAAGTCTATTTGCTCTCTTTTTTCAAAAATGCATTAAACCGCTTTAGTCGGAAAGCAATGTTATCAAAGATTGTCGGCACAATCGTCAACAACATCTTCATCGTAATCTATTTCAAGAATAAACGGTTGTTTATCAACACATGAAGAAGTCTCTCCTTTAAAAATGTAAATTTTCCTTTCGGATTTCTCACTATCTCTTTGGGAAAAATTCATTTCATACGTTTTCAAAATACTCACCAACTCATTTTGAGTAATAGCATCGATATCTTTAGCTTCTTCAATAGCACATATCTTAGCATCAAAACGTTTTTAGGAACAGCTTCTTAGGATTTTATGTACTAACCTTGTATTGGATATGGCTTCACCAAGCGCTTGAGATTCATTGGAAATCTCAAGTAATCCTCTCATTGTAAGATGATATGGTCTCATCTTCCTTCATCCTTAGATTTTCGAACTTGGTTCCAAGCATCCTCAACTTCGTCCTTCTTACACTCTCGTATCCTTCACAATGTTCTTGTAATTTCTCCCATGCATCTTTTGCGGATACACAATTAGAAATTATTTTGAACATGGAAACATCCGTAGAGGTAAATAAGGCATTGAGTGCCTTCGAATTGAAGGCGGCCGTTGTCACCTCATCATTTGTCCATTCTAACTCCCTCTTGATTTGAACTTCATGATTGCCGTGAGTGAACAATCGGTGGTGTCCATCCAGTCAATATACTCCTCCATGCACGTTCATCAATGGACTTGATGTACATACGCATCTTAGGCTTCCAAATTGCATAATTTGTACCATCTAGAACGGGTGGTCTAATTGAGCCGTCATAGGATAATCCATTGCAATAAATCACACCAAACACAGGATCTAAACTCGGGATAACGAGTTTTATGGCTCGTGCCACTTGAAGGTGTGCGTACGTGTTTTGCGAGAATGTTGTTACGAATGTTGGCACATTCAAGAGCAACACATAAAATAAATAATTAGAAATGTACACAAAGCTGAAGTCTTAAACACGTTAAGTAGATGGATATCAAAATTTTCGTATAGACTATAAATAAGTCTATACTGCCAAACGGCGTATTATCACTAGTAATTGTTAAGTGATACAATCGGTAAAAACATAAGCTATACCGTGAATGGATCAACGTATATAGTGACTAGATAATATTCAATCTAACCTATCACTAATACAAAGAAAGATCCAATGTTGGTTGAAATGTTGGAACATTCACCAACGGAAGTATCGAGTATGAAACGTCAATAAATTCTATAATCTATGCCAATAGACTATGCTAGATTGTGTTTCCCTCAACTTCGAGTTTTAATCTTCATAGCAGCCGTGTATTTATAGATAAAATCTGGACTCTTAATGCTTGAAGATAACTTCCACATCTCCCTTGAAAATAGGTAACTTCCTTGTAACTTCCCCATGATCTTTATAATCTCTATTGCTTGCTTCTTTCAACCGCATGACTTAGGTAACTTCCGTAAGTCTTCAATCCTGAAAGAACAAGTCAATAACCAAGACAAAACGTGGGTTAAGGGTTAGTGAAAGTTGGAAGGACGAATTCTGATGTTGTGACCAGAATGTTGGCACATTCTGAGTAACACTCGTCATAACATCAACATTTATTAAATTACATTTTTTTTTATTTTTTTGTTTGGTTATTTAAAGTAATATTTTATTAAATGGTCTTACAATATTTTAATTAAACTTTTAAATAATTAATTTTGTATTGAAATATTTATTAAAATAAACTTTTTCTTGAAATATTGATTTTACAAATTTTATTATATTTAAATTATTTAATTTTAATACCACATACAATAAAAAAATATATATTAAGTTTCAAATAATTTTAATAAATTAATCGAGCTAATTTCTGAAGATGAAATAATTGAGATTATAAAATATTTAATACATCTTAAATGGATAAATAATAATACGAAAAATAAAACAATGATAAAAATAAAGAAAAGAAAGCTAACCAAACATGAGAGTAAGTGAAATTGGTTAAGGGGGTCCAATTAAAAATTACTAATATTGATTTACAATCCATTAACTTTTTCTATGTTTTTTTATTATGCTTTTGTGTTTTAGATTTAAGGTTGTTAGGGTTGAATTTGTATGATTTAAAAACAACATAAATGTCAGTTAAATAAAACACAAATAAAAGCAAAACCAAAATATAGATAACAAAATTATTTTTTCACAATGATAATATTTATCAATAATATTAAAATTAATTATTTATAAAATAATTGTCAACTAAAAAATATAAATCCAAATTAAATATAATAATTCTTTATTTGTAAATTTCAAAATTTTAAAATTAAATTGGAATTTTTTTAACTAAAAAGGATAACATTCAAAATAAAACCCTACAAGAAAAATTAAAATGAAATACAAGAACACATTTGATAATTAAAAAGTACAACATTCAAATAATGTGTTAGTGGTAGCTGTAGCGTGTCCAACTTTATTCATGGTTGTTGCTTGTCGTTTGTGAAAATGTGCAACCATATTCACCATCCTCAACAATCATATTGTATAAATAATGCATGTTAATTTTTTTTAAAAAAATAAAATAAAATAAAATAAAATAAAAAAATAATGCATGTTAATAATGAACTGGTCGTCTATATAATGAATTAATCCGAAGCCGACAACAAAATCACATCTCTGTTGATCAACATCGCCGTCTATGGATCCGCCCAGGAGAGTGGTTGTTTGCGGCGGCGGCGTTATCGGTGCCTGCACCGCCTACTTCTTATCCAAGAGAGGCGCCGCCGTCACGCTCGTCGAGAAATCGTCGATCACTTGCGCTGCCTCCGGCAAGGCCGCTGGTTTTCTCGCTCTAGATTGGAGCGACGGCGGCCCGGTGTCTTCTCTCGCACGTGCCAGCTTCAATCTCCACCGCACGCTCGCTGAAGAGCTCAACGGCTCAGATTTGTACGCCTACCGCCCCGTCACCACTTTGAGTGTTACATTGGCGGAAACGACGTCGTCCGACAAGTGCCCGAATCTTCCGGCTTGGGTTGATGGGCCGGCGAAATGGCAGAGGACTATTGGGACGACGGAGACGACGGCGCAGGTCCACCCGAAGATGTTTACTGAGACATTGGTGTCGAAGGCGGTGGAGGAGTATGGATTGAAGGTGGTGATCGGGAAATTGGAGAAGGTGGAGGTGGCGGAAGGGGCGGCGACGGCGGTGGTTTTGGAGGACGGTGGAGTGATTGAGGCTGATGCGGTGGTTTTAGCGCTTGGGCCTTGGTCGGAGAAATTCTCACTTTTGGGATCAATATTGTTTAAGGTTTGTGGGACTAAAGTTCATAGCGTTGTTTTGGAGCCGAGAGATGGATGTGGAATTACGCCTCATGTATTGTGTTTGAGTTATTATCCGGTTCAAGGTGGAAAGCCCATTGAACCGGAGGTCCATCCCCGTTCAACAGGTATTTTGTCATCTTTAAATTTTAATGGAATGAAACGGATTAATTATTTATTTTCATGTTAATCCCTATATCTAAAAAATAATGTTTTTATTAGTTGATCATGAATTTTGAAATGTGTTCCTTTAACATGTCGCCTCTTTCTCGGGCCATATCAAATTATTTAAGGGGGCGGATTTTTAAATAGAAATAATAGTGATAGTGGTTTAATTAATACTCTCTTCGTTCCGAAACTATCTTCATATGTGAAGAGACACGCTTATTAAGAAAACCGAAACTATCTTCATATGTGAAGAGACACGTTTATTAAGAAAACTTAAATTAGTGTAGGAGAGAAAATAAAATGTAAAGATATTTTGGGTGGTTGTATGAGATAAAATGTAGGAGAGAGAATAAAATAGAATAAAGTAAGAGTGACATTTTTTAAATAAAATTGATATTATGAGGGTATTGATATTGAGTGTTATTTCTAAATTTGGGATGTGAAGATAGTTGTGGGATGGAGCGAAATAAAAAGTGTGAACATAGTTACGGGACGAAGGGAGCTAAAAATTATAAAGTATAATAAATTCACATTTATCATACCTTTTTTATGGGATAATGAGTAAAAATATTAACTGTGATCCTATTTTAATTAACTATATTTTCTCCTATAATAATATATCCACTATCGTTCTATTATTTTCCAATCAACAATCAATTTTTTGTGTCGTTTATTCTAAAATTAGAGTACAGTACTGACAGTATAACCTCTAGGCCATACCTTCCTCTATCATATCCAGAGGGTAAAAAAATTCTCATTGTCGTTTCCATAAAAAAAAAAATGTATGTATATAGGGAGGGTAAAAAAATTCTCATAAATTAACTACAAATTATACAACAATGTTGTATAATTTTTATCCTGCCATGTGTTGTTTATAAGGTTTTTAATATGGCCGTATGACATTAATACTGAAATTAGCTATAGGATTCAATATATATATGATCATACGCCACAATAGAAATTTGATTTCTATAGTAATTAACTTGGAACATGTAGATATGATAATGCCATGTATGAATGAACAGGGGAAGTATACATATGTGGTAAATTTTTTGTGTTTACAGTATAATTGGTTGGCCAAAATTATAAAAAAAAATCGATATTACAAAATAAATAGTCAGTTAAGATTACAAAAAAAAAAAAAAAAAAAAGGTATTGCATAATAAATTATTAATTAAAAATAATGGTAATTTTATTATCAAATTATCATAAGCGTGCACTTACATATTAAATGGTTGATCTAACTTACCAAAAACTGATTCAAAAAAAAAAAAAAAAAAAAAAACTTACCAAAAACATGAGATTACATAATAAACGGGTGAGGTCCTACGTATTACGAAAGTGTTGATAAAAGTTCATAACCCTTGTTTTTGTTTTTGTTTTTTTTGTTTTTTTTAATCGGGAAAAAGGTGACTCGAACCCATGACCTTTGACTACAGATAATGGAGCTCTAACCATTTGAGCTATACCACTTCGTCATTGATAATCCTTGTTAATACCGAGGGCAATACCCTCATTACTATCAGGGGATATTCGGGATGTGGAATACCCATTTATCGAGAGCGCGTGCTCTCGTTAATATATACCGAGGGCTATTTCCTCATTGTTAATACCGAGGGTTATGTTATTATTGAATGAAGGACAATATACCCTTATTATTACCAAGGGCGTTGTTGAGGGATATTCGGGATGTGGATTACCCATTTTGCCCTTGTTAATACTGAGGGCTATTTTCGTATTTTCGTCTTTATACTAATATCGAAGGTTATATTATTATTGAATTAATGTAATGATATTATTAAATGAATTCAATTTCATACTATAAAATTTGTATAGGCCAGAGAGTTTGTATTAAGTTAATACAATAATAAATTGCTTAAAAAAATACAATAATAAATTGTAAAGAAAAGAAAATATTTATTTTAAATGGACAGGTTAAACGACTTGAAATAGAAATTATCACGTGACAATGAATATGATATATACATTAGTAGCTATATATATATATATATATATATTTATACACTAACACCAAAAAATTAGTATATATATATATTTTAATTCTTCACCTAAATTAAAAAAGGGAAACAAAACTTGGAAGACAAAATTTTGAAAGGTCTAACTTGCCTATATCATTTAAAACTTTCTATTAGTATGTAGGGATGATGGTCGGTAAAAAAAAAAGGAGATTACATAATATGTTGTTAATAAAATTACCAAAATGAATAATTGCATAATAAATGGCTGATCCAAATTTAAAAAAAAAAAAAAATTATTGATGAGGAGAAAATAACTAAAGACTCAAAACTCCCACCAGCAAATTATCAAAATTTAGTTTGCAAAATAAATAATTGGCTCAAATTATCAAAGCAGAGATTGCATAATAAATCATTGACCAATACATATATAGGCTTATACTTCCATTAATGCATTGTTATTGCTATGAAATTGAACTGTTTACCCTCTTTTTCTTAAAATTTCATTAATATCTATGAATTTTTTTTATCAATCTGGTGCTATCTTGTCAGTTTAAGATTATGCACTTATGCATACCCTTAACTTATTGTTGATTATGCACTTATGCATACCCTTAACTTATGTAGAATCGCACAAAAAGATTAGTTCGTTGTTATGTTTATTGTTTTTATTTTTATTATGTTATTGTTGATTTTCATCGCAACACCATGAAAAATGTAATCTTGTTGTACTTCTTCTAATCTTAATAACTTTTTCCTCTTAATTTCATGTAGACATGGTGTGCAATTTTTGTTCTAGAAGTGTGGCAACTTCTTTTGTCGAACAATACTACTTCATCCTTAGAAAATGTCCTGAAAATCTACATAAATTTTACAAGGAGCCAAGTTTACTAAGTTGGCCAGGGCCTGATGGTGTCGTGAAACTTGTGACAACTTTAGATGTAAGTATCTTACGATTTTTTATTATAAATGCCACTTATATATCCATTTATTTAATTTTTTTGTTGTGTAATATAAAAATTTGTTCCTAATTATTTTAGTTTGTTCTTCGCTAACATCAAATATGCTTAAATTCTTGAAAAAACAACTTAATTTTTGGCTTCAATTTATTAAAAAAAAAAAAAATCAATGTTTGTGTTTTTTTTCGCTGACATTTTCAAATTGAATATACTTTATCATCCATAATGTTCATAATATGCGTGTAGGGAATTAACGCCAAGATCATGTCTTCTGATATAAAGGATTGCTCAATAGAAGTGAAAACGACGGAATCCCAAATAGTTGTCGACAGAGGGATCATTATTGTCGTAAATGGTTGTTTGTTGAGAAATGATAATGTGAAGAAGAATTTTTCTCACACTTTCTTTTTAGCAAAACAAGAAAAAGATTTTTATATCTTGAACGATATTCTTCAATTTTTTGATTTGTGCGAGACAACAACCAATACTGCTTCAAAAAGTAATATTGGAGATGATGAACCTTCGCCTACTCAAAACTCAGGTATAATCTTAACTTAATGTAGTAATTTTAAATTTCCGTTTATTTAGATTGACATGGAGTTGATCACGTTTCTTTTGAATAAATTTTTTTAATGATTTGTGTGAATTTGTAAACTACTCTATGTTAGGTGAATTTAAAAATCATTAGAAGTGATGCGTATTTACATTTTAAATACCTCAATCCAAATGCACCCTCATATAATTTAACCATATGAAATTTTATGCTATTTGAGTTTTTTAATAGACCCTTGGAATATTAATAATAACCAAACATAATAAATTAGAAATTTTTTACTTGTGCATACTCTATCAAAACATGATAAATTGACATGACGCAAATAATTTATGCACTAATTTCTCATTTCACCCCTCCCTCTCTTGCATTTTTCCCTCTCTTGTCACTTGAACATCTCTGATCTTGTCTTTTGTTTCTCGTGCAGCATCTTTGTCGCCGCCCTTAGATATCCTTCGTTGTGTGAGTTATGAAGTTCCTGATCAGCAATAATTTGGTGGGGATAATTGGGAACCGATGCTTTCGCTTTCGATTGACTTTGTATTTTTATGACCTACATAAAACCATTTTGAATTGGGAGTTTCTTTGATTTAGAGCTTACATGCGTTAATTTCAGTTTTGAACAATTTTGGATTTATCTTGGGGTTATTCATTGGATTTAATTTAGTTTCATTGTGTTTCGATGATTATTTTCGTTGCTTTTGTTGGTTGGTTTTAAGCAAATGATTTGCAAAATAATTGATTTATTTGTCTTGATTTTTTTAATTCAGTTCTATTTTCTCTATCAATGAAGACACTCCTGCAAATGATGTTGTTCAACCGGCTACAAATGCTAAAGCTCCATTATTAATTGTTGATACGACTACAATTTTTAAAGCACTCTCAATTGTTGCACAATAAATAAATGCACCAACTACAAATGTTAAAATACCCTCTGCACTTGCATCGACTAAAAACATAATAGCGTCGTCAATCATAACACAAACCTCAAACGATGTCTTAAAATTTAGTTATGCTTAGTGGTGTGATCTTAATATTATTCTTGAGATTTATATTGTTGTTAAGTAGAAATTGTATGAGTAAAATATATATTTTTCGTGAAGCTTGCCAAAAAGATTAGTGACTTCTTCAAAAGTTGCAAAAAATACTTTGAATGTTCACAAGCAAATGTTTTTTTTTTTTTTTTTTTCGGTAAATGTTAGTTGTTAGTTGTTAAGCACCAGTTCCCTTAATATAAGTTCACAAAAAGAATCCAACTCTGGCGGTAGAATATATAATATTCACACCCTAAAAGTGAGTTACATAAATCACCCACAAGTGCACTTAATGTGAGTCTACACTAGCCTATTAGGTAATTTTCTAGTTATATGCTAAGTGGTCTAGACTTACGGTTTATACCGTAATTTATTTGATGGTTATCATAACTAAAGGAATATATACTGGTGGATTGCCCTTCAATATAACTAAAAAAAAAAAAAAAAGTGGTTGATACTATTAAAAAGTTTGGAGCGGTAAGAAAAAATCCAGATACCATCCAAATTATGAGACACAAGGTTGGTTTAATTTAGTTTATGCATTGAATGTATCGTTTTCATTTTATCTTATATATAAACATATTTTCAGGATGGTTTTTGTTATGAATTTGTTGAATTTGAATCCGCAGATTATGCACCTTGTGCATTGGAGGTACTTTTAACTATTAAATAAGTCTTAGTCTTGTATGCATTATGTGCACTGTGCAACTCAAATACATTTTTTTTCATTGAACAATCACAATTGCTTTGACTTCACTCTACATCCCTTTTAAAATTATATTTTTATTATTAAAATTATAATTTATAATATATATATATTTTTAATCAGATAAAAAGAAATTTATTAAAAAATGTATGCAAAATAGGCATGAGGGTTGCCTATAAGCATGACAAGCGTACATAGTTTTTTTTTTTTTTTTTTTTGAAAGGGACAAGCGTACATAGTTGATCATTACAATTCAAATTAAAACAGTTTTCTAGCAATTCAAGAGAATTAGCAGAACTTAATAAAAGCAGCAGGGCTCATACTCCATTCTCTCTTGCTACCTTTCCAAGTACTCGGTCTTTTACAAGAGAACCAACACCAAAGAAAAGATTTAATTTTCTCTACAATCATGGCACAAGGGGTGTAAGTGAATCAAGCCAGCTCACGAGCTACTCGTGCTCGACTCGAAAGTAATCGAGTCGAGTCGAGTTTCGAGCTACTCGAGTAACTATCGAGCTCGAGCTCACAGATACTCAGCTCGAAAGGCTCGCGAGCCTTATCGAGCTTGTACTATATTTACAATTTTGTCATTTATTTTATTAATTAAATAAATTTATATTACTAATATATAAATATGTAAATTAAAAATAACAAAAAAAGGTTATCGAGTCGAGCTCGAGTCGAGCTTAGATTATCGAGCTTCTTATCGAATCGAGCTCGAGCTGAAAAAAAATAAGCTCGATCGAGTTCAAGTCGAGCTCGAGCTGAAAAAAATAAGCTCGATCGAGTTCAAGTCGAGCTTCGAGTATTGCAATCGAGTCGAGTTTCGAGCTCAGCACTACTCAACTCGACTCAACTCATTTACACCCCTACTGGCACTTATCACTTGTTCACCCCCGAAAGATGATGTCATTTCTTGCCTTCCATATCCTCCAAATAACACACTCCCATACACCAACCAGAAATTCTTTACCTTTTACACCTCTTAATTATCTACTAAAATATAATAGATTAATAACATGTTTTGAGGAAAGAACACTAGAAATACCCAACCACTGACATAGAATTAAATTTCCAATTAATTAAGTAATAAAAAATGATATTAGAAGTATGTTTATGAATAAAGTTATTGATCAAATAGATATAGTTCCGCAAAACTAGCAACCTAGCATTATACAAATCTACATTCCAACAATATCTCCTTCCCTTTTTACCTTATTTTGGCACGAAGAAACCTGGCAGGGTCGAAACGGGCAAGATCAACGAGAGCAGCCTGTCCATCGAGCACGAGCTCAGAGACGGCGGCACCAGTGGCTGGGCCGTTGAGGATTCCCCAGCAGCTATGCCCTGTTGCAACATAACATCCTTTCACACCGGGGACTTGCCCTATTATGGGCACACTGTCGTCGGTGCAAGGCAAGAAGCACGCTTGTTCCGCCTTCACTCTGGCTTCCCCTTCTACCAAGTGGCTCGACACGTTTCTTGCGACATTCTTAAGCACCTGTATAGATTCCGGAACGGGCAGTATCTGCTCCGGATCATCTGGTACGTCTGCGTCGGCAGACATCCCACATATGTATACTTCCCCTGTTCATCCATACATGATTTTATCATATGCACATGTTCCAAATGATGTATGATCATATATTGAACTATAAATCTACAATTATATTAGGAGCTCAGTCTCACCATTAGACTATTAGACTATTATCACTTTTATATTATATTATCACTTTTCAAAATAAGTGTGCAATATATGTCATTTAAATCAAAAAATTTAAAAGTGATACAACTTTCATTAAAAAAATTTACTATCACTTTACAAAAAATTTATGTAAAATATATTCCCTTCGTCCCGCAATTAACTTCATACTTTCCTTTTCGGGACGTCCCACAATTAACTTCACACCCCAAAAATGGAATATCCTCCATAAATTACACTCTCACAATATCATTTAAATTTAAAAAATGTCACTCTTACTTTATTCTACTTTATTCTCTCTCATACACTTTATCTCATACAACCACCCAAAATACCCCCACACTTTATTCTCTCTACTACACTAATTTAAATTTTGTTAATAAACGTGTCTCTTCACATGTGAAAATAACTCCGGGACGGAGGGAGTATTATACTAAGACAAGTTTTATAAAGTTATTAGAAAATTAATATAAATAAATTCAACACATTTCTATTCGTTCGGACTTTTAAAATGATTTCAGGGTCGTTGCTTCACACCCAAATTTTGAATTTGATTTGCGAAAAAAAACTTCAACCATATTTAATAGTATAAAATTCAACTTTAAATTAAAAATGATAATATTTTTATTAAAAAATAATAATTATTCTCATATAATGATCTATGCTCTCACACAAGTTTTGCCTAAAATTTATTTTATCAGTCAACCTTAAAATCACATTAAGAAGCACAAAAGTTTTGGGCAAGAGAATTGCCACTTACAACCCAGAGTCATAACAGCATTGAGATTGCATAGCAAAACCGAAACTTCAGAACAATTAGAGAGTGTTTGTTTAAAGATGGTGTCATCCGGCCCCGTCCCAATTTATTTTGGATTTTCGCATCTAAATATCTATCAATCTCTATAATAATCTACACAACTATTTTCACTTAATCTTATATAATCACATCATCACTTTTTTTCACACACTCTCTCTCTTACTTTTTTTCTTACACACTTGTTCTATTTCATACTTTTTTTTTTATCGTTTACTTTTCTCTGATTCAATCATTATCTCATTACTTACTAATAATAATAAAATAATACAAATTATTTTTAATTTGATGTATAACTTCATAAACCTATACTCCTCGTCCCAAAAGTTATGCACACTTTCCTTTTTCGTCTGTCCCAAGAAGTTATGCACACTCCTGAAATGGAAACATCACAAAAATACCACTCTTATTCTCCTCTTTACTTTATTCTCTCTCCTACTTTATCTCATTAAATCACCCCAAATATCTTACACTTTATTCTCACAAAAATCAACAAAATTAATTTTTCTTAATCTCCGGTTTCCAAGAAGTTGATGGAGGGAGTATTTTTTATCTATAACTAAGCATAGATTTACTGTTCAAGAAATTGTCCGCATCCTCATTTTCCAACTCCCCTCTCCATCTCATCTCCTGAATCTCCAATCAAAACACCCCCTTAAATTATAAATAATTTTAATTTCAATAATAATACAATTAAATTTAAAGATGAAATAATACCTGTCGGTCGGGGATAGACCTCAGGGTCCATCGGCTTCCCACCTTCAGCCGGATAATAACTCAAAAACAATGCATGAGGTGTAATTGCACTTCCATCTTTGGGCTCCAAAATAATACTATGAGCTTTAAGCCCAGATACCCTAAATATGGAGCCCAAAACTGATAATTTGGCCGTCCAAGGCCCAAGCGCTAAAACCACCGCATCAGCCTCAATTACTCCACCGTCCTCCAAAACCACCGCCGTCGCCGCCCCTTCCGCCACCTCCACCTTCTCCAATTTTCCGGTCACCACTTTCAATCCATACTCCTCCACCGCCTTCGACGCCAATGTCTGAGTAAACAGCTTCGGGTGGACCTGCGCCGTCGTCTCCGTCGTCCCAATAGTTCGCGGGCCTTTCGCCGGTCCATCCACCCAAGACGGAAGATTCGGGCTCGATTTCCTAGTCAACGAGGAAGACGACGTCGTCTCCGTCACTGTAACACTCAGAGTGGTGACGGGGCGGTAGCCGTACAATTCTGAGCCGTTGAGTTCTTCGGCGAGCGTGCGGTGGAGATTGAAGCTGGCGCGTGCGAGGGAAGACACCGGGCCGCCGTCGCACCAATCTAGGGCGAGAAAACCACCGGCCTTGCCGGAGGCAGCGCAGGCGATCGACGATTTCTCGACGAGCGTGACGGCGGCGCCTCTCTTAGATAAGAAGTAGGCGGTGCAGACACCGATAACGCCGCCGCCGCAAACAACTACTCTTTTGGGCGGATCCATAGGCGGCGACGTTGATGAAGAGCAGCGAATTGAGAATTCGAACGGGTTTGATTTGGGTTTTCGGGTTCGGGTTTGGATCCGGATATCTCTGGGGAGGATCAAGTGTGGGAATGAAGGCATCATTATTATTGGCATATTTACAAGGTGAGGTGACACGTGTGGCTAAACGGTTGACAATTTGTTGAGACGGCATTGATGCCGCTGAATGCTGATATATTAAATCAAGATTTTTTTTATTTTTATTTTTTAAATTACTCTCTTCTAGTTTTGTAATTTTGTGGCCTAATTTTAAGAGGATTCTCTATGTATAACATTCATGTGAAATTTGTAAACTATTATCAACTTTGATTAATAAAAGCATATTTTTCAATAAAATAATTAATAATACTACTCGCTGTCTTTTATTAAAAGAATCACATTTATTTTTTCAGATGGATTAAGAAAACGAATTTAATATAGTTGAATTTCATTTTTTCTACTATACTCTTGTATTAAATTTTATTGTATAAAATAAGATGATTAAATTTGGATAAAAGTAACATTGGGACCCCATATTTTCTACCCTAAAACTTAAGAAATAGCTTTTTAACTGGTTAATAAAAATGTACTTCCTCAGTTCTGGTATTGCTTTTTTTTTTTTTTCATAAAGTTTAAAATAAGTAAATATAATATAGATATAGATTGAAAGAAAATAAAATAATTAGAGATTTAGATAAAAATAGAGGTAAATGAGTGATATATATATATATATATATATATATATTTTTAAATTAAAACTTTATATATTAATCAGTTGCAAAAGCAAACATCAATCGGGTGTCCAGCCACAAAGGTTGGAGGATCAACCCAAACAAACAGGAAAATTCAACCCGAATTTAACGGGAAAATTCAACCCGAAGTTAAGCTCAAATTGGGTTAATTAGCCTGATTTTAGTTGGTTCAAACTGATTAAGCTCAATTCACGACTTTTAAAAGTTATTATTCATAAATTGCAAGCCCGGAGAATTACAAACCTCATTTTACCACCCCTAAGTTATGGTCCTTAAAAAAATTATTTCCTGTATCACTTATCAATGATACCTAATATTTTCACACGCATAATACGATGAATTGTGTGATAAAAATATTGAGATATTGTATTATAAGGCTCCGCTTGGTAGCCCATAATATTGGAGGTGAGATAGTAAAAAATTATATGGGGTTGATGATGTTTTATTGTTTGGTAGATGATAAAAGGAGCTACATATAAAATTATACCAAAAAGCAAATTTGTTTGGTAGGCCATAATAAAACATCGTATAGATTATATTTTGCTTGATACACCATATAAAACCTGTATAACATTTAAAACTACAATTTTACCCCTGAATTTTTTTGTGCACCCAAGTTCGTAAATACACCCACAGCAGATAAAAGTCACTGCACCCACCGATCTGATGAGCACACCCACATCTTCTTTCACAGATCTGCATCGTATGTGGCCATATCCATTCTGCAAAAAACACCAATATCCACCATTGCTTCACCACGTTGCCGACAACCTCCCAACCACCCATCGCCGACAACCACCATCGCCGGTGGCGCGATTCCACCACCGCCGCCGCGTCTTCCATTCATCCAGCCGTCGCTGCGAAAAAATCAATCACCGCCAACAGTCGCCGCGGCCCACCAGCAGCAGCGCCGTCGTCTCGTCATTGTCGCACAGCGCCGCCGCACAACAATCGCCGTTGCGTTGCTACTCTTCCACCGTCGCCTCTCAGAATCCCAGTCGATGTTCCGTCGCGATTAACCACCATTCATGACTCGACCCAGCCGTCGTCGCCGTCGCCGTCGCGAAATTAGTGCACACGAACAGGGGCATCGTGAATTGATTTTGATGATGAACAGTGAATTGATTTTGGATGATGAACATGGGCATCGTGAATTGATGTTGAATTTTAATTTGATGATATATTGATGAGGGTAGAAATGGGTTTTAGATTCTACTTTTGAATTTAGTAGGAGGTGGGTGAGATAAATTATGTAAAAGGGAATAGTGAAATAGGCATATTACTACCCGGGTTTTACAGGGTCGGTGAGAAAAAAAAAAACGGATCCCATGTAATTTTGTACGAGCTACCAAGCAGTATAAACAAATTTGTACACCCCCAGAATATGGGGCTTATACAGGCTACCAAGCGGAGCCTAAGTGTATGAGTATTACTTAATAAACAATTAAGTATTATTGAATTGAAAGAAATTGTACGGTGTAAACTGACAAGAATCACACTAAAATTAACAATTCCAACGCAAAACATTGCTTATAATTCAATATTCCGTAACACTTAACTTGAAATCATGACAAATTCACACGATTTGACGAAAAGTTTTATTATGAAAAAAAAAAAATCCAAACTTTGTTTATGCATGCTTGCAAATCCTCACCAGGCAATCTCAGTCCTTATGCATCGTTAAGAAATTGTTGACGAAATTTATCCATAACCTTTCTTGGTTTGCAACGAGCTTCCAATATGTTGGCCTTAGGCAATGTTGTTCCTGAACCTTCACTCATGTCAATTTTTTCTTCACCAAGTCTCTCCCAATCAAAGCACTGAATCAACGACGCCACCGCCAATCCCACAAACTTTTGAGCTAACCCTGCTCCAGGACACGCCCTTCTTCCCATTCCAAAGGGCAACAATTTGTGCGTCTCCACTTGTATTACTTCGAACCTTTCGGGTTCGAAGCTTAAAGGGTCGTCCCACACCTCGGGGTCTCTGTGGATGGCCCAAGCATTTACCAACATCATCGTGTCCTTGGGGATATCGTATCCTCCAATTCGGACATCCTGAGATGGCACGTGTGGGACTAATAGTGGGACGGACGGGAATAACCTTAATGTCTCTAGAATGATACAATGAAGGTATGCTAGTTTGGGTAAATCATGTTCTTCAACTAGGCGATCGTGTCCCACTACATTATCCACTTCTTGTCTAGCCTTGATTAATACCTAGGAATTAATATAAATGAATTAATTTTATATCACTCTATTTAAATTCGTACTTTTAAATGAAATTAATATTTCCATACGTTTGGATGATTCAGTAAAGATGTCATTATCCATTCTGTAGTCACCACCGATGCATCTGTTCCCGCTACTATTATAGCCTGCAGTAATTATTTATCCAGATGAATTATATATAATAATTAGGTGGAACATATGAGATATTTACAAGTAATATAGATGAATGATTATGAGCTAGATGTTCTATTTGTTGTTATTATGATCTCTGTTGCAAAAATCGGCCTAGCCTGCCGCCTAGACGTTATGCGGTTGCCGGCTGATACATTTTTTCGCAAATTCTATATTTGAAGTGAAATAGACGTCCGAGTCGGATCCTACACAATCGCATCAGATCCAACTATTGTTCTTAAAAAACTCAAATTTATTATTATGAAAAAACTAACGTTAAAGTGCTAAACATAATTTGAATTATGTCTAACTTGTGAAGTGAAACATATATTTAGGTAACAGTACTATAGTAGTTGAAGTGTTTGGACTATTTGGGATAATTCAAATTCGATTGTCCTACATTTACATGCCCATAAAATTATTATTTTTGAAATACAACCTTGAGGTCTAAAATTATATATTGTTTCGTTAGTAAGAAGACTAGGAGAAAAGGGACTCACAACAATGAGGCCAGTGATGATTTCATCCGTGTAATATTCAGGTTGAGATTGTTGCAAAGAAAGCAAATGATCAACCATGGTGTTCTGGCGTTGGCTACGTCGGTGTTCATTTAGTAGACCTTGCATGAACTCATCCGTTTTACGTGAGTGCATGGCCAACTTCTTCTCAAGTCCATTGCAACCAATCCATCGTAATATGGGGAAAATCTCACCAAGATTAGAAGCACTCGTCAACTCCAAAGCCTCCTTCGTTATTTCTCTGAACACCTTCGCCTCCTCGTCCTCCTCCGCCTCCTCCCCATAGTATCTCTTCCCCGCCACCATTCTCATTATGTTATTGAACGTCAATTCCACAATCAAAGACTCCACATTCACTTTTGTGAAACCATCGCATGAGATCTTGTAAAGACGGGAAATCATGCGGTCCCTCTCGTCTCGCCTGATCGAAAGAAACGAGGCGAGACGAGTCGGGGCGAAGACTTCAAGATCGCATAGCTTGCGAAGGTTGCGCCAGTGGGGCCCGTATGGAGCTCCGATTACGGTGGTGGTGCTAAAACCGAGTGATTTGCGGTCCACCGAGGCTTGAGGGCGGTTCGCCAAAACGAGGTCGTTTTTGTTGAAGCATTTCTCCACCAAGGTGGAGGACGAAACGACCACCACAAGGCGGCGGCCGAAACGGAGGTTAAAGATGGGTCCTACCTTTTGAGAGAAAAGGTGTAGGGTCCTATGCAGAAGGGTGTCCAAGAGATGGATATGACCAATAATGGGAAGCCAACCTGGTGGAGATGGTGGAAGATTGAGACTTGGCTTTTTCTTTGAAAGAATTTTGTGAAGGGTGAAGATGATAGAAATGACCAAAGTGAGAGATGTGTAAAACGTTTGTGCTTCCATGATTTGTAATGCAAGATCTTCCTATTGACGTAGTGGTATATATAGCAATAATTGGAAAATCAAGAATTCATTATCACCTACCCCATTTTGATGTTTCAATCAATAACTTATTTCTTAATTAATATATAATTTTAATTTGTAGATTATTATAACCTGTATTAAATTTCTTATTTTACTGATTACTTTTGGAAAAATTATAGTTTTGGTGTTGCGAGAATTTTTCAACAACAATGTTAATTCCACGTTCTTTTACAATTCATGTTTTTGCAAAAATGGTCCCGACCATTATTTTTTAGGACTAAAATTGCAATTTTATCTCATTTTTTTGGGATCAAATACAACTCATCATTCTCTTGAAACCAAAACTGCAATTTTCTTTGGACTTAAAATGTCAAAAAAAATTACAGGACCAAAAGTATTAAAAAATGACCATTTTATAAATCACCCATTCATTTAAGATCAAAAATGCAATTTACCCGATTACTTTTAGGGCTCGTTTGGTTTCCTTTATTGGATAATACCTGAACTATAATACCTATATTTGTAATACCAGTTTATTATCAATATTTTGTTTGGTTTCAAAAACTTGAGTTAAATAATTAGTTATTAGCTATCAATATTATGTTTGGTTGCAAGTATTATAACTAGTATTAATTTATTTTAGACTAATTTGTCCTTATAAATAAAAATAATAATAAACACATTTTGATGAAAGTGAAGGGTGTTTTTGGTATTTTAAAATTTAATAGATGTTGGAGAAATATAAGTATTACAAATACCATATGAAACTTGGAATCTATAATACCATGTATTAGGTATTATTTGGACGGGCCTATTCTTAATAACGGGCTGGAAGTATAATGTATACAACAAACCAAACAAGTGATAAAGGTGTATTAGGGATCAATACACCCCTAATAAATGAAACCAAACGACCCATTAGAGTATAAGCCTATATATGTATTGGTCAATGATTTATTATGCAATCTCTGCTTTGATAATTTGAGCCAATTATTTATTATGCAAACTAAATTTTGATAATTTGCTGGTCGAGAGATCTTTTATAGTTGGGGAGTTTTGAGGCTTCAGTTATTTTCTCCTTATCAATATATATATTTTTTTAATTTGGATCAACCATTTATTATGCAATTATTCATTTTGGTAATTTTATTAACAACATATTATGTAATCTCCTTTTTTTTTTAACCGACCATTACTAATAGAAAGTTTTAAATGATATAGGCAAGTTAGACCTTTCAAAATTTTTTCTTCCAAGTTTTCTTTTCCTTTTCTATTTAGGTGAAGAATTAAGAAATATATATATACTAATTTTTTGGTGTTAGTGTATAAATATATATATATATATATATATATATATATATATATATATTTATTTAGCTACTAATGTATATATCATATTCATTGTCACGTGATAATTTCTATTTCAAGTCGTTTAACCTGTCCATTTAAAATAAATATTTTCTTTTCTTTACAATTTATTATTGTATTTTTTAAGCAATTTATTATTGTATTAACTTAATACAAACTCTCTGGCCTATACAAATTTTATAGTATGAAATTGAATTCATTTAATAATATCATTACATTAACTCAATAATAATATAATCTTCAATATTAGTACAAAGACGAAAATATGAAAATAGCCCTCAATATTAACGAGGGCAAAATGGGTAATCCACATCCCGAATATTCCTCAACAACGCCCTTGGTAATAATAGGGGTATATTGTCCTTCGTTCAATAATAACATAACCCTCGGTATTAACAATGAGGAAATAGCCCTCGGTATATATTAATGAGAGCCCGAATATCCCCTGATAGTAATGAGGGTATATTGCCCTCGGTATTAACAAGGATTATCAATGACGAAGTGGTATAACTCAAATGGTTAGATCTCCATTACTATAGCCCAAAGGTCATGAGTTCGAGTCACCTTTTTCCCGATAAAAAAAAAAAAAAAAAAAAAACAAACAAACAAACAGGGGTTATCAACTTTTATCAACACTTTCGTAATACGTAGGAACTCACCCCGTTTATTATGTAATCTCATGTTTTTGGTAAGTTTTTTTTTTTTTTTTTGGAATCAGTTTTTGGTAAGTTAGATCAACCATTTAATATGTAAGTGCACGCTTATGATAATTTGATAATAAAATTACCATTATTTTTAATTAATCATTTATTATGTAATACATTTTTTTTTTTTTTTGTAATCTTAACTGACTATTTATTTTGTAATATCGATTTTTTTTTATAATTTTGGCCAACCAATTATACTGTAATCACAAAAATTTTGTAATTTTGACATATTGAAAATATCATTTTTCTGTATTGGTTTTGGATTATACAATTTTGAAATATTATATAAAATAATTTAAAGATCAAGAATTGTTCTTTAGAGTACTAATACCTATACAATAAAACCTCACTTTATTCTGTGAAATTATTCTTCTTAAATTAATATAAAGATATACACATAAAAGTAAATATAAATCTAATCGTTATATTACTAAGATATAATCGTTATATAAAGTTCAAATGATGTCTTATACTAATTTGTGTTCTCATCACAAAATTTTATTTTTATTAACATTTAATATAATTTTCAATAATCATATATAATTATCTTCCCTTTTGGAATAGTTGACTAACTATATAAAGATGTAATACAAAATAAATGCTCAAAATTAATGTATTTTAGCTAATTGTACCAAATTTAATATTTTTGCAGAGTTATATTTTTACACTAAATGTAATCTGCAGCAGATTTTTTACTTTTTTTTTTTTTGTGTGTGTTAATATTTATTTGGACGGTGGGTTTCATCAATGGCAATGGTTTATCCAGGCGATCAACAAAATTTAAAATTTCATCGCTAACATTAACCACTATGTTAAAAAAATTCGTCACAAAAGTATTTGCCACGAGCGCATTGCAACAAAGTAGTCAGCGAAACAATTTCATTGCTAATTTACGTTAGCAACGAAAAGGTATATTACAGTTTTGGTTACAAAGAAAATTTTCTCATTTCATTTCTGGTACCATACTCGAAAATAGTCTTTTTATGTGTATTTTAATTGTAAAATTGATTCCACATGAATCATTTTTTATACTTTTTTTTTTTTTATACAAAAAGAACTATGTTCATGAACATCTATTATCATGGAACCAATTCTCCAATTTTCCCGCAACGAAAATATTAGTATTGGCAACGTATTTTTTCAAGGTGTTATTGTTGTGCATGCAAATCCCAACCCTAACCAGACAATCTCAATCTTCGGATTTGATCACATGCCCACCTGTGGGCACAAACTTATATATCCACTACAAATGAAGTGATGCCACATAATCATGGAGCCCACAATTATTTAATTAATTGCTTATGTGGCATCCCATTATTTGTGGTGGGTATATAAGTTTGTGCCCACAGGTGAACATGTGATCAATTCTGTCTCAATCTTATCCTTGTATATCGTTTGGAAGTTGTTGAAGAAGTTTATCCATGACTTTTCTTGATTTACAGAGGGCTTCCAATACCTTGGCTTTAGGTAATGTGGTCCCTCGACCTTCACTCATATCAATCTTTTCGTCATCAAGTCTCTCCCAATCAAAGCACTGAATCAGTGATCCTACTGCCAACCCCACAAACTTGTGAGCTAATCCAGCACCAGGACACGCCCTTCTTCCCATCCCATATGGCAACAATTTGTGTGTCTCCACTTGTATTGTTTCGAATCTTTCGGGTTCGAAGCTTAAAGGGTCGTCCCACACCTCGGGGTCTCTGTGGATGGCCCAAGCATTTACAAACATCATTGTGCCCTTGGGGATATCATATCCTCCAATTCGGATATCCTGAGACAGGGACGGATTTAGGGGGGTGCGCGGGGGGGCGGTCGCCCCCCTTGGATTTAAATTTTTTCCACTATATGTATAGAATTTTTTTTTATTTATACATTAAATTAGTAATATTTTATCATTTCGCCCCCCTTGAATTTTAAAATTTTCCTCTCCTTTACCGTATGAAGTAATTCGCCCCCCTTGGGACGAAATCCTGGATACGTCCCTGTCCTGAGATGGCACGTGTGGGACTAATAGTGGGACGGACTGGAATAACCTTAATGTCTCTAGAATGATACAATGAAGGTAAGTTAGTTTGGGTAAATCATGTTCTTCAACCAAACGATGGTGTCCCACTACATTATCCACTTCTTGTCTAGCTTTGGTTAATATATTTGGATGATTCAATAAAAGTGTCATTATCCATTCTGTAGTTACAACCGAAGCATCTGCTCCCGCTATTATCAAGGCCTGTGATTATGCAAGAGCATTAAGTACATAAGATGTTAAATTAAATGTTAAATGAGAACTAATGACACGGGATGCAAGTCATGCACAATTAAGCCTAGTTACACATGATTTGTTAAAAGATTTTCTTTATCTTGTGTTTAATAAAAGAATACACAAATTGCTCTTCCATAATTTTTAAACTAGACATGTTTGTCAATTGCGATTGGTGAGATTGTGGATTTTTATATTGTTGGGTAAAATAAGAAGGCAATGTTTACTATTAACAAGTTTATGGTAAAACTTGATCCATTTATTAAATGGTATCAGTTGTAATAAAGATATTAGTTGTGATAACTGAAGAGTATGTTCTATATTATTAAAGGGTATCAGTCGTGATAACTGAAGGATATTACTTATATTACTAAGGTATCAGCCGTGATAACTGAAAGATATGACATATATAGTTATAATACAACAGCACAACATTTCAAAAAGTATTAGTAATAATAACTGAAAAGTATGACCTATGTTACTAAAATTGGATCAATTTTTTCATGTGGATCAAATTTCACTATGAAACTTGGTTCACATGAGACACACTCAAATAAAAATAATGGTATTACTGAATAAATAATATAGTACAATTTCATAGTGTGAATAAGTCGTGAGAGTGACTCGTAGTGAGAAGATTAATTAAGAGATAAGGGACTTACAAGAATGAGGCCAGTGATAATTTCATCAGTGTAATATTCAGGTTGAGATTGTTGCAACGAAAGCAAATGATCAACCATGGTATTCTGGCGTTGGCTACGTCGGTGTTCATCGAGTAGACCTTGCATGAACTCATCCGTTTTACGTGAGTGCATGGCCAACTTCTTCTCAATTCCATTGCAACCAATCCATCGTAATATGGGAAAAATCTCACCAAGATTAGAAGCACTCGTCAACTCCAAAGCCTCCCTCGTTATTTCTCTAAACCCCTTCGCCTCTTCATCCTCCTCCGCTTCCTCCCCATAATATCTTTTTCCCACATTCACCTACGTGAAACCGTCTCGCCAGATTTTGTACAGACGAGAAATCATTTGATCCCTCTCGTCTCGCCTGATCGAAAGAAACGAGGCGAGACGGGTTGGGGCGAAGACTTCGACATCGCATAACTTACGTAGGTTGCGCCAGTGGGGCCCGTACGGAGCACCGATTACGGTGGTGGTTCTATACCCTAGTGAGCTGCGATCCAGTGAAGCTATAGGTCGGTTCGCTAAAACGAGGTCGTTTTTGGAGAAGCATTCCTCCGCCAAGGCGGAGGACGAAACGACCACCACGAGGCGGCGGCCTAAACGGAGGGAAAAGATGGGTCCTACATTTTGAGAAAAAGTGTGTAGCGTTCTATGGAGGAGGTTTTTTAGGAGATGGATATGGCCAATGATGGGAAGCCACCCTGGTGGAGATGGTGGAAGGTTGAGGTGTGGCTTTTTTTGTGAAAGAATTTTGTGAAGGATGAAGATGATAGCAAGCATTCGCTCTATGATTCAATCAGACTCCTCGATGCCTTCGCGGGTAAAACCATTACTGCCGGAAATGACTAAAGTGAGAAATGTGTACAACGTTTGTGCTTCCATGTTTAGAGATGCAATATATCCCTAGTCATGTAGTTGTATATATAGCCCCCCACTATTATATATGATGTAGAAATATATAGTATACAAAATACAATAATACATGTTTTTATAATTGGATTAGTTTATAAGTTGGTTTATTCTGTAGTTCCTAGTTGAGCTTATTAATTGGTTAGGTTATCCAACACTTTTTAATCATGTACTAGATCCCTACCAAATCTTAATATATCTATTTCTTATATTTTAATTTTATAAAAAATTAAAAGGCAAACATCAAATGAAAATTATTGGAATTAGGGATGAAAGCTTAATCTCCACGATTCACAACAAAAGCAGAAAACATAAACACATCTCTTCAAGACTTTATGGGGATTTAAATTATTTTCATCCTCTAATTTTTCACCTTTATTGAGATGTTCCTCTAATAATCTACTTTATCAATTTAGTTCACTATGTTTACATATTTTGATAATTTAGTCCAAATTAGCCGGAAAACACATTAAACGATGACGTGACAATTTTTGGCAATATCAGAAGATTATAAACACAAACTCTCCTATGAAACTTGTTTACAATATGAAGTTGATATCATTACATTCATTAAGTAATACAATTGCATGTATAAACTAATATAATAGTATAAATATTATGATATTAGTTTATAAAAATAATGATATATATAACATAATAAATGTAATGATATTAGTTTTATAAGGTAACAAATTTTATAGGTGAATGACACGATTATAAATTATAGGGTTTGAGAGATTTATGTGCCAGAGAGATGTTCTAAATTTTAATAGATTAAGGATATATTATGTATTTTGATATATTTATAATTTTTTTTTGGAAAAAAAAATATTTATAATAAATGATGAATATTGTTATATCTTGTCATAAATATAAAATATTTAAAATTTATTATCAAACATATAATAATATTGAACTACTTTCCATTGACCCCTCACCAAAAATCTTGGTTCGCCTCTGTATATAGCAATAGTTGAGGTTTGTTATTTTACCAATTTCTTTTGTATATCTATTTGACTTCCTTTTTTCAACGAAATTATATTTTATTTTAGAAAATGAAAATTTATTTTTTGCACATATTCACCTCTATTATTTTTTGGACAAATAGTGACTTGAACTCATGACATGGTATGGTAAGATAATATTATATTACATATTTATTTAAGAGTTCTTTTTTTTTTTTTTCAAATGACGTGATAAAATAATGTTGTATTTTAGAAAATGTTTTTTTTTTAATAGGGTAAAAAACCTGGGGTCCCTCTCCTTTTGTCCTTCCTCTTGGCTAATGGCTCGCTGTCACAAATGCGTCCGTCCATTCGTAATTTTATTCCTCTTAATATATATTTAAGGTGAAAATTCTTGTTCGACCCCTTAATTAATAATTATTCGGAATTGAAATCTAACCATAGTGTTTATATTTTTATATTTTGCCGAATTTTTTATAACCTTTGTTTTGAGCTTTTTGGCCAATGGGATATATTGCTTAAAAAAAATTAATTCACATTGTTGCTTGGAAAAATAATTTACATTGAGCTAATAAAAGGTTTATAGAACACAATAATGGAGTATTAATTTGCCCCAATAATAGTTTGGTTTACTTATATGATTTTAGAGATTCTTTTATATATAGTGCACAAATTCAGTTCGCTTCCGTTAATTTGGTAATTTGATGTATAAACCGAAACGGCGAAGCCGAATTATGTTTTTCGGCTAAAATTGAATAGTGTTCACCCTAGATGTTATTGTATTTATTAGCTATTAATTAGAACTGCGTATAGATGATACTATAAATATTATATAACTTGATTTTATTTGTTAAAATTATATAACTTGATTTTATTTGTTAAAACAATAAAATTCTCTGGATGGCACATAAAATTATTTCCTGTTTTCTTTCTTTCTTTCTTTCTCACGAATAGTTATTCACTGCTGTTTTTAAAATAAAACCATTATAATTAGTTAAAGAAATATATATATATATATATATATATATATGAAAAGTCGCACTAGAAGTCCTATCATACGATAAATATTAAAATGTATTCTAGGAATGTATTAATTTTTTTTTAAAAAAATACCAATTAATTTAATAGATAAATTAATAAACATATTTCACCTTGTATGACATCACGCGTGTATATTCTATTAACAACCACCATAAGTCACAATTTTTGTCCTACTTTAAGGGCGTCTCAAATAAATAATTTTATCACTAACAATATCCAATATGTATAGGGTATGCATACTCCATCCCTAGTAAATTATTTAAAAGTAAAATAACATTATAAAAGCAGCACCTAACAAACCATCATATATATGCTATTTTTACTAATAATTCTTGTCCATCTAAACAAACCAACAATTAGGTACGAAAATAAACAGAAAAGAATCAAAATATTTCACCCAATTCTCATACAAATAATGGAGATATATTAATTTTATTCTAGTATATATATATATATATATATATATATATATATATCATATATTTGTTTGACTAGGTTCGTATAGTTTCACTGTGAAACTGATTTATAATTAATATCTTAAAATAAAATAATTAATACATTTTAACGAAATAACTAATGCTATTTAACTAGTACTCTTTAATAAAACAACTAATATATATAATTCAACACTAATATCTTATAGTATAAATAATTAATACCTTATAATGAAACTACTAATATACTTCTAAACGGTTATTAGTAAAACTTGTTCACACAAAACTTTATATATATATTTTATATAATTGACATCATTTGTTTATTCATATATTAAATGAGTCCCTTGTGTTACAAAGATTTTTCGTAAAAGACAATTCCATAATGCTTTACATATATATGTATAAATTAATTTGTTCATCTGGTAATTAAACTGATATAATTATATTATATTCTAAATATACTAAGATAAAATATATGTGTAAAAGTATATAACTTTTTCTAATAAGTATATTTTAAATCTTTATTTTTCAAATACATAAATATCATACAATAGAAATATATAATTAATTTATTCTACATCTACAAAATATGGATATAGCGAGAGTTATTGCCCTAGCAATTTATTATAATATTGTAGCATTTTAATACATGCTATCAATCAATCTGTTATATTATTATTGTTATTATTATTAATATTATTATAGCACCTTCCCAATACTAAATTAAAACCTCCTTGGGTCATCTCCTCTCACTACATGGCAAGGGTGAATTGGATTTTGATTGCTACCTTTCGAGAGTTTTGACCCTTGTTAAAGTTTAGGGGAACATGTTTTCGAGATGATAATTAGTCATCACTAAGAACTAGTTACTTAAAGTGAGCGAGAATAGCTCTCACTAAATGGCGAGATTTTTATAGTGTTGGTTACATAGATAGATTATAGATATGATGTTTTCAAATAATATTATTATACTTACTTAAATATATTTAATACATAAATAATTTAATAAGAAGATAACAATACAAAAAAACACGGGGAATTGCGACAAAAATTTGCAACGGTGCTAAATTCTTCGAAAATTGCATCGGTATATGATTTTAAGCTTTTTGACCAGTCACCATAATTTGCAATGAAATTGTTTTCCGTGGCAAATTGCAATCAAAGAAGTGAAACGAGAAAATGCTACTCCCTTCATTTATTAAAAGTATGCTCGTTTGATTTTGATAAATTTTAAAAAAATATAAATAAAATATATAAATTAAGGGAATTTTGAGATATTTTGTTGTTCATTTATAAGTTGAGTGGTTGTTTATAAGTGTAAAGTCAATAATATATGAAGAAATTAAGTAATAGTTAAATGATGACACAAATAGATTTATTAAAAAAATAATATAAACATACTTTTGATGAATAAATAAAGAAAATATAAAAGAAAAGCAAAATAAATTGGGCCCAAATAAAAGATGAAAGTGGAAGCCACCGGTCCAATTGGTGTGCAAATTAATGAAGAAACTGACATTTAAGTGAGGAATGCAATGGAAACTTGCGGTTGCAGCTGCTAATTATTTGAGTTATGTAATATAGTAATACGATTTATATAAAGGCGGCTTATATAAGTTTTTGTCAGTTTTTAAAAATTTATACTTCTGTCTAAATACAAATTTCTTATTTTCCTTTTCAGTGTGTCCCAATAAAAGTTTTTCGTTTCCACTTTTGAAATTCCCAACAATATATTTATATACTTTTATATTTTTTTAATTTTTCTTCATAACCTCACTTGTACTTTATTATTATTCTATTATACTTCTTAATTTGTGGGTAAATATTATTCATCTTTCTTCATAACATCAATTGTACTATACTATTATTTCTATTACAGTTCTTAATTTATGGGTTAAAAAATGAAAAAGTTTTACCGAAATAGAGAGAATATTGAATTACAATCAAAGTGAAAGTTGTAATTTTCCCGGTAATTAACACTTTAAAAATTATACAACTCACTAAACATATATATGAATACATAATAAAGTTTTTTTGTTTGTGCTCGGTTATATACTCCATCTTTAGGAGATACACTTTTTCTTTTATATATACTGTTGTAACACGAATATTTCATGAAATACTCCACCTCGATAGGCAAGTCAAGGCCTCATAGGGGTATCCCGACCTAGGCATAAAGGCAAGCAAACTAAACTACTCTCCATGCCTAACTAGTTCTCCAAGCTAGGCAGCTAGGCAGGCTCGGCAGTCAGGCGGCTCGGCAGCTCGGCAGGCTCGGCACGCAAGACAGCTCATCAAGCGACAAAGTATTGACACCTTTATGAGACAAGATAAGATCATTTAATGTAAATTATATTTTGTTAGGATTTTAGATCAACGTTTGTAAATAAATTCTAAAATAAAGGATTTATAATGATTATTAGCTTTTTAGCTTTTATTCTTGGAAGCTCTATGAAGAGAGCCCCACCCATTGTAAAAAAAAAAAAAAAAAATCATTCTTGCCATCAAGATTATACACTCAAGGCTAGGGGTCCTCATGGGACACCCAAAACCATCTTTAAGGGAAGGACTTCCGGGTTTTTCCTCCATTCTTGTGTTCTTCGTTTATTACTTGTTTTATCCATTAATTTAGCCACATTCCACCATAAATCTCTCAATTTAGAACGGGTAACAACATATATTATTTTAAAATAATAAAATGTCTAAAATGCATGCCCTTAGTGATACACACTTCTTCATTTTTTGTACGGCCCCTCAACCCCCACCCCCCAAACATATCAGGTTTTTTCCCTAAAAAATGATCATTGTTTATTGTTTCAAATCTAGTCTTTTATTCAAAAGAAAGTTATTGGAAAATGCAAAGGGACCGCCAACTTTTTTCATACCTTTAACTTTTTTCTCTGATTTTGTATCTGGTTTGTCGAAAAAAAGTACAATTTTCAATTTTTTTTTTTTCAAAATTTTGGTATCATTTCAAAAATATTTGTCAAAATATTCTTCATTTTTTTTCCTTGAAATGTCTTTTTCAAAAATAAATTTCAAAATCGACCTTTTTTCAGTTCCCCAAAGCTTCTACATTTTTTTATCGAAGTGGGTCGAAATGAACCCCATATAATTTTTTCTGATTTTTTATTTTGTCTATTCTGTAGTGATTTTTTTGTTGGGTATTAAATTTAGGCAAAATATTTGATGAACAAACAATTTTCTAAATTTTTTTGTTCACTTTTTTTTTTCTGAATTTTTTTTTACTTTTACTTTTTATTTTCTGAAATTTTCGACTCGGTGAATGTGATGAGCGGGGATGGTGGCGTTAGTAGTGAGGATGACGAGAAAAGAAAATGAAGAAGTGAAAGTGGAGTATCTTGAAATATAATTTTTTTTATCATGGGAATATTTAATAAATATTTTGAAAAAAAAAATATGAGGAGAAGTGTATCTTTTAAAGTTGGAGTGTATATAACTGGGCCATCATGTTTTTTAGCACAATTCCTAGGTAGAGCACCTACTCCATCAATGACTCCTTAGTGTGCTCCTACCATTATGGTTGGTCGTGCAACGTTCGTTAAGGCCATCAAAAAATATTAACCAAACCACAGTAAAAAAGACTTTTATTAAATATGGTACCACAATTAAATTTGCCAAAAACATTTCATTTCTTACGTTGGGCGCACAACAAAAAATGGAAGTTGTTTTGAAATCCATGAAACGTGACAACTAACCTCAAAAACGTTGGATATTAGGTCAATGAGGACTTCAAGTGATGAAAATATGTTGTTGTAAGTTTTCATTTCGTTAGATTTAGTGTTTGATTTATACATAGGGTTTTATTGCATTGTTTGTGTTTTTGTTGCTCTATAATGATTGTTGAGTAGTTTGTAGTGAAAATATGCATTTACATTATTATATTACGTGTATTTGATAGTTGGCCTAAGGTGATGGGTTTGAAATGTTCAGCACATTTGTAATTTTTTTTTCGCACAAGGTGTGTGTATTGTAAATAACTTGTGCGAGTATTTCTTTCGCACATAATATGTGCGACCCTAAGTTTCGCCAACCGTGTGTACTTTTTTTTTTTTGCATATTAACTATATACACATTTACATTTTTTTCAACAACACATAAATGTGCGAAAAATTTATTCGAAATAGCATAATGTGCGACAAACCAGATCCGAACATAGGTATTCGCGATTTCATTCAAATTTCATGCACCTCAACCCATAATTCGATCAATACATTACAACCCATCAAATTTAGGCAACAAATTTAATAAAAAGTTAACATATCATAGCAAAAACTAAATATTTCAAATAACAAAAACAAAAAAAAAAACTTTAGCCATGAGTTATTTCCTCCGGACAGCAGCGGCGGCGATGAACAGCCCGAGCGGCGGCGAGCGGCAACGACGGGGAGCGAACGAGCAACGGAGGTCTACAAAGTTATAGTGTGTGTATCGTTTTTTGAATGTTAACTACGTGCACAGGATCGTGGTTAGTGGGAGGGTAGTTATGAGATTTCGAGGGTGTGTACTTGGAAGAAAAGTGTGTTGCCTTGGATAAGTGTGTGTACTCTGAAGTTTGGTGAGTGGAAATAACCTGGGTTTTTTTTTAATTTCGGCCATTAAATTTGCCAATTTGCAGCAGATGGGTTGGGCCCAAAACAATAAAAAGGAAATGTTCATGTGACCCACATCTTGCATTAATTTCCAAAACAAATGACAACAAATAAAACAAACAAATTTTCAAAACATCATTGCAGCCCATTTCTAACCTAATTCAGCAGAAACAAGATAAAGAAATGAAAAGTGAATGGCCAACCGTTGTAGCCTAATTTTCAGCCGAAAGAAAGGTAGGAACATAAGCAGCCGAGAGTAGTAGCAATATGATAAAATACACAAGACAAAGACTATTAATCAGGGTTCATCGTGAAATTTGATTCATTTATTAAAGAGTATTAGTTGTCATGACTGAAGGATATTACTTATATTAATCGTGATAATTAAAGAGTATGTATTATATTACTAAGATGTATCATTCGTAATAATTGAAGGGTATCATTCATATGATCTATATTATAAACAAGATAACGTACAAAAAATATTAGTCATGATAACTGAACGGTATGACCTAAAAATAAAATTGATCATACTTGAAATTTGATAAAGTCTCATGTGAACAAGTTTTATCGTAAAATTGATTGTATTAGTATTAGTTATTTTATTAAAAATATTAATTATTTTTAATATAAAGTATTAAGTTTGAATGATATTGAGGGAAGGGCATTAAAGAATTTTAGTTGTTTTATTATAAAATATTACTTGCAAGGGAAGCTGGTTTACATAATATTATCTCTCAGTTTCATTGGTTTGATTTCTAGATCAATTATATAGTCTTTTGTGTTTAGGTATTCTGAATCAAGTCAGATCTTAACGTCAGTTTCAATTAAATTTATTTATTTCAATTCAAGGTTGATGATATTAGTTTGTGGGTTTTGTGTCTATTATTATTTTTATAAATATGTCATGTGTATTTCCTCCATTCCACGAATGTAATTTTTGATTTGTTGATCAATTTAAATGAAGAGCATTATACGTAAAATATGTGTGTGTAAAAGATTAGTTAATTAAGTTAAAAAATAATGTAATGGTATAAATAAATATGTATTATGGAGGTATTAAAAATAAAATATGATTTCATTTATGGGTGTGCAAATAACTATGAGGTGAACGAATAAAACAAATGAGAATAATAACCCTTATTGTATAAAACAAATATGATAAAACAAACATGAGGATAATAATATGATAAAACAAATGAGGATAAATATGATTTTGTATCAGGGCAAGTCTGCATAATTTTGTAATTACCCTTATTAATCTAACAAAAAAGGTTTAGAGAGAAACAACATATTTGTTTATTCACTTTGTTTTACTCGTTATTTAATCTTAGGCTCCATTTGGATGGAATTACTTGAAATTAAGGGATTTGAGAATAATACACCATACATTTACAAATCAAAATGGAAAAAAACTAAATGAATGAATTTGGTTCACACAAATATTACTTACATGGGAAGGATTTCAAATACCCAACAAAACCTTGATTTCAAATTACTCATATCCAATTGGCTTAGTTCACTCATAATTTGCTCTTGTTTGTGAATCTGAGTATCGTGCGATAGCCACTACTACATCCAGAATTATTGGATTTTGTATCATGATTAATGAGAATACACGATCATTCCGCAAATTCACAAATCTCCACACCAAAGTTTATTTTTCTATTGAATTTTTTGTTACTTGACAAGATTTTTAACGAGACAATATTCATGCACCATCCACTTTTTTTATTTTGCATGAGGGGGGCGCAAATAGAAAGAGACATTAATGTGTTTTTATCAAAGTAATTGATGGAGGATTAATTTAGACATGTCATTATATTCCATATAAACATAAAACTCAAAATTATAACCTACAATATATATATATATATATATATATATATATATATATATATATATATTAATAGTGTACATTATTCAAAATTTACACAATTTTTTTTTCTTATACTAACTTAAATTCTAATACTTCCAAGCAGACATGCAGGGTCAATCCAAATAGGCGATTCATTCATGACCCAATCCATTAATTATAATTAGAATAGAAAAACATGTGTATGTTGTTGGAGGGCAGGGTCATTGTCTCATTATTAAAGAAAAAAAAGAGTGTTCAATCTTAAATGACATAAATTAGTTGGTAATGGAATGGAATGGAATATCCAAAAACAAATACTGGGATGATTGGGAAAACAGAATAAACTAGTTTTATTGTTTGCTATTGGGGAAGGAGAAGGACCCATCCAAATAAAACAATATTCAAACACAACACACTATACTCTGATTTGAGAGATTACCAAGTATTATGTGAAATGACCAAAATTTTAGTTTAATTGTTAAACAAATGCAAAATCTTTTTTTTGGGTATTTGCATTGGAACTGGGGTACACCTTATATCCTGATACCATAAATAAAAATTCATGTTTCCTGATAAAAACAAAATTATTTCATGAATTTGTATTAATAGTCAGTCAAAACAAAATAATTTAATCTTTTAAGGGTATTTAGTAAAAATTCAAATTATATAATTTTTTTTAGTAATTTGGAAAAATCTCGAAATGGAACTTTCATAATTTATCCTTTTTTTTTTTTAAATTCTTGTCTGAGATGTTATATATGTCATATTGATTGTGAGGTTATAAATTAAAAATGACAAAATCTTGTGTGAACGTGAAAGTGGTTTTAATGATATTAGATGTTTTATTAAAATAGTATTAATTATTTATACTATAATGTATTGATTTTGAATGATATTAGTTATTTCATTAAATAGTATTAGTTGTTTATTAAAAGGTCTCAAATGATAAAAAAAAAAAAATAGAAATACATATGCATCATATTAATAGAAAAATTAATGAAATTTTTATTCCAAATTAATAAAGATATTTTTATTGATGACGCGAGTCTCTAATTTTATTTTATTATGCTGTATGACTTTAATTTAAAATATAATTGTTTTTATTAGACCTTGAATTGAGACAAAAATATCTAAATCAAATCTTAAAGTTAAAAAAGAAAAAAAGAATTTCAAATTAAGTCATTTTTAAAATGAGTGTGTAGAACTTTAAATTAAGTAATTTTTAAAATGAATATTTATATTGAGATTCAATTTAAAATTAGATCTTAATTTAAATGATTACATTTAATAACAAAGACTAATCCGTGCACAATATTGAGTCGGGCCCAAGACGTAGTCCATGCACTGACGGTGACCTTACCCAATAATGCCCGATCGAAATAATTATTTTTTGCCTTTTAATTCTACTCCCTCAACAATAAATTATCCCTCCCGTAAAATAAAAATAAAAATAAAAAAATAAATTATCCCGTCTTATAACAAATTATTTATACCATAGAAGGAAATAATTATAATTATTTTTACATTTTTTTTTATCACAATAACACTAATAAATAATTTTAATAAGACATATATTTTTTACTATATAATAACTTTCTTAGTATAATTAATTACAATTTGCAACTTGTACTATAATATATTTTTACAATTTACAATCTGTACTATATTTTGTACTAACAAATTACGACCCGTATTATATAAAATTGACAAATTGTTATCTCAACTCAAATTCTATTTTTTTTAAATAATTCTTTTAGAAATTAAATATTTAGTAAAAAAAATTAATTAATAAACCTAAAAAAATAAATATAACCTTGGTCAAATATATTTTGGCTGGAAAAAATAATAAAATTTAAGTTGAGGCATCGATCTATTAATTTTATATAGTAGAGATTGCAATTTATTATTAAATATAATATAGTAGCTTACAAATTGTAACTAACCCTTCTTAATAACTTAATAAATATTTTAAATGACAATTAAAATGGGACAAAAGGGGGTAATATTGAATGTTATAAATTTAATATTGATTGCATCTGACCTGGAAATGAACTCACTGTTTTGGATGGGTTCTGGGAAAGATTCAATTATTGGAAACCATACAAATTAATCAGGAGTTATCGTAAGCAGACATATTTAGTGGTTCCACATTAGTATATGTGAGAATTGAGATGGTGCAACTAATGATCAATTCAAACAATCTAATCAACTTTGAACCATCCACTATCTTTCAAAGTACTCCCAATAATCTATATAATCATCTCATTTTTTACAATAAATTTCGTTTAATACATGATCATCTCATTTTTTACAATAAATTTCGTTTAATACATGAGTCACACTCTCCTCTAAAACTTGTTCAATACGAGGGTGATATCATTATATTCATTCAATAATATTATTATTCTTATAAACTAATATCATAACATTTTTATGCTGTGATATTAATTTATAAATATAATGATATTACTAAATGAATGTTATGGTGTTACTGAATAAATTAATGTAATGACATCAATATCATACGATGAATAAGTATATTACTAAATGAATGTTATTCCCTTTGGGAACGGGAGTGGGAGGTATAAGGAGGCTTGAATTTGAAATTAATGTAATGAACATCAATAACATTTACCGATAAAAAAAAAAAAAAAGTTTCATAGAAGAGTTTATGTTAATACATACTACCTCAGTTACAATTTACATTGCTCAAAATCTATAAGTGGACGTTACAAACTTATTTTTCCATACCCAAAATAGCGAAAAAAATAATTTTAATCTTTCAAACTAAACTCTTACAAACATATGTTATTTACAACTCATGTCACTCAATTCTTCACTACAATTAAATTTCTCTCACTCAATTACTCACTCCAATAAAATTGAAAAAATCACTTTACCTTTTTATACCTTTAATACTAATAAACAAGATTTTTACTAAAACTCGTGTTATTTGATTTTACAAAATTTATATTGTAATGGAGGGAGTATTAAAATATTTAAAAGTTTTTCTTTTGGCTTAGTCCACCTAACCACCGGGTTCGATTCTCATTGGAAACGAATTATGGAGTTATAAGGTAGGTTGGAGAAAAATATAGGAGTGTTTGAGTGTTTGTTGAACTAACAAATTAACAACTAACAAACTAACACTTACCGATAAAAAAAAAATTAAAAGTAATGTAGACATGTCAACTCCCTATAAATATTTAATTTATATCTCATCTCTCATGGCAGGATATAATAAAAAAAATGACAAATTTAGAATCTCAACTATATTTTATTGATCTGTTTAAAAAATGAATAAATAAATAAATAAATATATATATATATATATATATATATATTAGCAGTACGTAGGAATTAATAAATAAATTGTTTCATTCACTTTCTTGGTCTCTTTATCGATATTCTTCTTCCACTATTACCCTCCAACTTGAAAAAAAAGAAAAAGAAAAAATTGTGATATGTATGCACTTACGATAACATATTAAATTTGCACGATATAAATAACTAAAGCATGTTTCCATATACCTTTACGATGTGGGCTTGAAAAAAGCATGTTCTGCAAATTAATATCAATTGTACTCAATGATATATATATATATATATATAGTCCATACCATGTAGTGGTCTTTCAAAAAAGAAAAAATTGCAGGGGAGATTTCTGTGAGACATATCTCATACATATATATAAGATAGAGATTCACTTAAATATTTAAGTTAATTTTTTTAAAAAAATATAAATTAATGAGTATAAGTTTTACAAATTCATGAGTAATATAATATAAGACGATTCATCTCTCATGAGATCATCTTATACAAATTTTTATTCATAAAAACTTATTTATAAAATTCATTTGAATGATGTAATTGTTGTGCATTTTTTTTTTTTTTTAATATGAGGTATGTATTTATAAAGTCTAGTAAAGGTTTTGCATTTTTGGAAATTAGGAAAGACCAAAACTTAGATGGGAGACGAGACTGATGGAGTAACGCTGGAGTAACCTCAAGAAAGTGACTATACGAAAAAAAAAAAATTTAAAGAGATAAAAAACAGAATAAAAACGCATAGATATTTTTACAAAAATATATATTTGTCTTTATTGTATCGTAATGAATGGACAAATACTTATTTTTGTAAGGACTAGTAACACTGACATGGGAGTAAGTTTTTCTATTTGTGTGAAATTTTTTAAAACAATATGTTTGACCCGTTACAACCCGCAAAGAATCCGCGAATTTTTATCCTTTTTTTAAATATGTTAATATTACCTGTCCAATTTGTATACAAGTGTTTGGGTAGTCTTTAATTGTAGAAAAGAAAACCCCTCAATTGTAATGCTTCTAAATGATGTACCTAACTCAATACTTAAATCTAGAAATCTATCCTTATTCAAAACTCTTCCAAAAATCTTCACAGAGAAGAATAAAATCTCTTCCCACGAATATGCAATAATTCGTGCGCAATAAACAAGTATATTAGCATAACATAACATAGTATTTAATTTGCTTTTCTAATTTCGTGGAAGTTCAAAATCTAGTTAATGCAATAGTACTTTATTTGGGTCCCCTCTCTATTAATTTTAATTATGCAGAGATGGAATTGGATAAAAGAGTAGTTGAGAGGGCAAAATCAGAATATAATATCGTGTGTATCTCTATCATAAAACAATGGCCTCTCTTGTCTGCAGGAACGGTGGTACTTCAGTTGGAGGATGACATGTTTAGATTAATAGAGATCGGCCTTTTTATTGTGGATTATATTTATTTATTTTTTAATAAAGTAGTATACCCTACCCTACGTGTATAGTTTTCTCAATATTACACACTTTTATGCTAGCAAAACAAAAGTGTGGGCCTAAGTGCAGCAGATTTAATAGTATATATTAACCTTAATTATTGCTTAAAATAAATTTTGAATTAATTTAGATTAGATAGTGGATTACAATAGTGGCATCATTAATTAAACTCTATTATTTCCCTTTTTTTATTTGGAAAATAAAACTCCAGGTCCATGATATATTTTTTTTTTTTTGAAATGGGCATAAATTTTGAGAAAAATACATATATTGTGGGGTCTATATATAAATAAAGTAAGATAAATTTTCATAAGTTTCACCGTGAAATTGATTTGAAGGGTATTAGTTGTTTTATTGAAAATCATTAGTTGTTTATATTTTAAGGTATTAGTTGAAGGGTTAAAGGGTATTAGTTACTCTCTTCTATTCAAAATGTATATCATTTTGTCTATTCACATCATTTACAATTTAAATGTAATTTTGCACTTTTCAAAGTTTTAAATTAATTATGTTTCTTTCCAAATTACACTTGAAATCTTTAAAAATAACTTAGATAATATTCCCCCTCTTGATATAAGTTACTCATTTTTTCATTTTGGTATGTCCCACTATAAGTTATTCATTCTATTTTTAACAACTACTTAATAAATTTATATCCCTATACTTTTCTATTATTTACACATATGTCACTCATATACACTTACTTTTATCTAAATTTTTTTATTTTTTCTTCTCCCTCCATCACATTTGTACTATATCTATATTATATTATTTTACCTTAATCTTTGTGCCCAAAAGAAATTGGTAACTTATACCGAGACAAAGGGACTAATGGTCTTTAAAGTCTAATGTAGAATTTCAAAGTTATTAATTAAGAGCTTATGAGGACGTAAATGATTTTTTTAATATGTGTGCACTAATCTAAAAATGATATACATTTTGAATAAGAATTAGTATTTTTTACTATAAGGTAGTAATTGTAAACCAGTTTGTTGGTGAAATTGATTCACACAAGACCAATTCAAAAAATAATTATTTATGAGTAAAACTTAATAACAATTTATGTAATTAAATGGATGTGAAAAAGTTAAACATAAAATGATTGTTTCATATAAGATATGAGATAAAAATCTGGTGAACATCATAATACTATTCTTTGTACTCTACTTTTAGAGTTCAGAACTCTAATGATAGTAGTTAAATATGATAATAATAGTAGTTGTACATGACAGTGATAGGACCATGATAGTCTAATGCATGATAATAATAATAATTGATAATAATTGAATGATTGTTATAAAAAACAAATCAAATTTAAATGAATCAGGTGCATTTAAATCTTTGTATAACACTAATTGGAAACAAATTAATTGGATGAATAGAGGGAGTTTTTTTTTTTTTTTTTTTCGTGTTCTTATCCATTTTGTTGAAAATGCAACTTGTGAAGTGTCCCATATCCAAGAATTAGAGGAACAAAATATAGTATCAACTGAAAATATATTTTATCGGTTTTTATTATACTGAAAATATAGTCTCAATAATCAAATTTCAATAATAATCCCTACGTTCCACTGAAATTTTTTTATTGTTATTTGGCACAATATTTAAGAAATTGTAGTTGAATAATAATAATAATAATAATAATAATAATAATAATGATAATAAAATAATATAATGAAAAATAATAATAAAATGAATTAAATATATTACAAGTGATGAAATAAAGTAAAAAATGGAAATGAAAAAGTGTAAAATGTATTAAATATATTGTTAGAAATACTAAAAAATGGAATGAGAAACTTTGATTGAGACAGATTTTGAACTATGGAAAATTTTCAATGGATTGGGAGGGAGTAGTAAAAAGTTAATTGGACCAAATTATTTCCAATTAAAATGTTAAAGTGCATGTATTTTCATTTCTTAATCATGTGATTAATGTTACCATGTTTTGTTATTGAACAGATGATAATTCGAATCATAATCAAATGATAATTCGAATTATAATTTCAAAGTACGAATAGTGAGACTCTAACTAATTCAACTAATTCACTTCGACTAGTGTCACCATATTAGTCTAGCGAGGAGAAGAACCATTATAAACAATATTTTAGATAAATTTTTTTTACAAAGTAATAGTATAGTTCAAGTGGTTAGAACTCCACTACTAATGTCCCAAAGGTCATGGATTCGAGTTATGCACCCTTTGCCCGATAAAAAAAATGTAATATTGGGGGTTCTAAAATAAACTTAATTTAGTTAAAATTATTTAGCATTATTCACACTAATTAAAACAATTCACACGAGAAACTGAGAGTTCTGTTGATTTTAAATTTTTTATACATGTCTTAGCTCATCAAATTATTACCAGAACGTTCCTCCATTTCCAACAAAACCCAATTTTATAGAAAAAATCACTTTTATTTTTTTTTTATTTTTTAAAAAATAATTTATATAATATTTGTAACCAGTTTTAAAGCATATAAAATCTAAAACTAATTTTACTTATAAATTCTCTAAAGTACGTCATTCTCATTGGGAGAAATAAAAAATAGTCCACATATAATTATTTTTACTATTGATAAAAATAAATTTTTTTTTTCAAACACATCACTTTTTCTATTAATTTTAAAATCACTGTATTTTCAAATACTTTTCACTTTTAATTTTACTATAAAAATAAATTAATATTACTTTTTAAATATAAATAGAATTCAAAACTAAGAAAATAAAACAATTTCACGATTTGAATAAGGTACAATACAATACGGAAAGCCACGGCTTACGATAGCGAGAATCAAGGGATGTGTAGGTCGGTGGGTATTCTACGTACTTCCCCCCTCCCCAAAGCATAGGCCGTATTTTTAATTCTTATATGATCATTTTGTAACTGTTGTCGTTTTCGAGGAACTTTGCGTGTACACAAACAAACAAATCTGTATCTACGTCCCCTAACTTTATCCTCAAATTATTGAAACTAGTTATTCCATGCGTCCATTTTGATGCAATTTTGTACGTTATTTAATACTCCTTCCGTTTCCGTCCAAAAAAATAAAATAAAAAAATACTTCTTCTGTTCAATTTGAATTAGTGAATATACTATTTTGATCTGTCCAATTTAAATATGTCATCTAAAAATAGAATTTTTTTTTACTTATTTTCACCCTCACTAATATATACTTATTTACACTCTTTGTCATTTGACTTTAAACTATCTTCACTCTTTTTCAACGAATTTTCTCTTTCCTACTAATGATTTGATAAGAATACTCTTACTTTTTACCCTCACTCATTTATTTTATACATAAAGAATTATTATTTCTTAAAATTTTTACCAATCTTATTGTCTTATTTAAATTGGACGGAGTCCAAAAATTTTATTCTAATTTTTTTGTCGGTTTACAAAATTTATTCTCATTTAATTTTCTATGATAATTATATCTTACACTACTTAATCAACATTCCATAAACACTATTTATTTATCACACATTTCTATTTTATGCATAAATTATTTATATTCATTAAAACTTGTGCCAAAAGAAAAGAGTTACTTTAAACTGAATTAGTGTGAGGAAAATAATATTTTGAAATGTTTGAAAGGTGTACTTTAAAGTGTTGAATTATTTTTTTAAGGAAATAACGCATCTAATTTGGGACGGATCTTTGAGAATATGATGCATCTAAGGGCCCGTTTTGCTAAGTTTAAGAGCTTATAAAATGTAAATTTTAAGTCGGTTATAAATTTTTAAAGTGTTTGACCATAAAATTTATATGTTCTTCAATAATTTTTTAAAAAATTATAATGTAATATTAATATAAAATAATTAGGGTCATTTACAATAAGGTAGAAAGAGGTAAGCTTTATTACAACTAGGTGTAAAAAATTTGCACAGAAGCACAAATTTTTTTTTGCACAGAAGCACAAAAATTTGCACTTTTACACCTGTTTGTAATTTTGCTAATTTTTTACACCTATTTATAATTTTTTCAAATAATTATATATTTTTTTTATGCTGAGGTGGGGTAGGGTGGTGGCAGAGACGGATGCACAACACCCGTGGGGGGCACGTGTCCCCAGGAATTTTTTAAAAAAATATACTACTTATATATATATATATATATATATTTGTTTCATATTAATATAAGTAATAAAATATAATAAATTTTTAATTGTGTCCCTCTATAAAAAAATTCTGGATCTGTTCTGGGTGGTGGGATAGATGAGGTGGAGGGTGTGGAGTGGTGATGGGAGGGGGTGGGGTGAAGGAGGTAGGGATGACGGATGAGTGGGAATTGATGAAATTGATTTTTAAAATATAATTTAAAAGATTTTACTAAAATAAATTGGGAACCCAATTTATTCTTTTGGTACTTATAAGCCCTAAGCATCTTACTTTAAAAAAATTATAAATTGTAAAATATATTATTTTACAATTTTAGAGCTTATAAATTATTTTAAAAAGCTTGTAACTTTAGCCAAACTGGCTCTAAATTGGTACCGACGTCTGACTATAAAATTTTTCCTATTTTTTTCTAACATCATTGCATTCTAGTTGTCATGCACACCCAACCCTGTAGTCGCTCATCATCTAGTGGACCTTTTGCTTTGTATCCCATCCATTCATGGTTTAAAAGGAAACACCCATTGAAATATTATTACTAAAGTTAATTTGGGTTTATTTTGTTTCTAACTTCTCTTTGGGGCACCGACGTCGACTTTAATAACTTTGTGTTTGATTTTATTTCCTGTTAGCCGAAGTGATTGCCTGGAAAGAATGTTCTTTCACAAAATTAGTCTATAGGTAATTATATTATATTTAATTTATATTTCAATATATAATATAAATTTTAGGTTATTCACCTTAATGTTAGGGATGATAATGGAGTGGGGCGGGGCGGGTACTTAGATACTCGAACCCGCCCTGTTCTTTGAACGAGACAGGGCGGGGTGACCCGCTAGGGGACACGGGGCGTGGTAGGGCAACCCATTTTAAATGGAGTTTTTATTGTAAAAATAATTATATAATATAAAAGTAAGATCTTAATTGAAAAAATAAATAAATTATATTAGAAACATATGAATTTATTTCACAATTTAATATGTTGATATCTAACATAAAATTTTTATCGAGATATTATATTATATTTCATACTATGTCTTATCAATATATATTGACATAAAAATGTGTATAAAGTTGAATTATTTTTATTTATATATTGTATATAGTAAATACGAAAAAACATAGGGCCGTAGTGATACCTAAACCCGCTCCACCAGCTGCAGAGCACAAGACAGGGCAATCCAAACAATGCGGATCAGAGAGGGTCAGGGTGAGGCGGATTAATATTGTCATCCCTACTAATATATGTGTATTCTATATTTACTAAAAGAAATAGATGGGTGCAAGGAGAAAATAATTTCTAAGCTTACAAAAAATCCTATATACATGCATGGAAAATAATACGTCATAATATGATAGCTAAATCAAATAAACTAAAGGATCGATATGTAATTTTGAAGACATAAAAGATGCAAGTTCTATAAATATAGAATTGGAATACAATTTACATTGTCATAAAAACTAACTTTGACAAAATAGATCAAGACAATATGGTAGCCTAGCTCTTCACTTCTTGCTTTATCTTCAGTAGAGGAATGATTCATTTGACAACTGCAACATCCTCTTCTCAGATTCCTTCCAATCTCTATCTAAATTTTATGCATCCTTGATCTCAAAATCTTGTCTTTCCTTTAATTTCCTCTCTAAGTCAGCTTGCTCTAGTGATGACAGCTTATCAAAGTATCTTTTGATGCCATCATTTGAACCTGAACTTGAAATGGAGCTTTAATTATTACAGATTCATGCCTGTTACACAACTGATACTATACAACCTGAAAAAACTAGTAATTTGAATATCAGAGTACAACACATGCATGAAATCTAAATGATATTATTTGATCAAGTAACTTGTTCTTCTAAGTTGACAGTAGACTTGTTCATGTAAGGAGTCTAGTCCTTTGAGTCGACCAGACGATAGTGTTTTGAAAACCGGACCGGCCGGTTCGACCGGTTTAACCGGGAACCGGTCACGGTGCCGATCCGGTTCTTTCGGCATACCGATTTTTTAAAAAACCAGTAAGAACCGCCAAAGAATCGGGTGGTATTTTTTTAAAAAAATTAATTTTTAGCATTTTTTGTAATTGTTATGAGTTATTTTTAATTGTAAAAGTTTTAATTTTAGATTTTATTTTTATAAACATGTAGTTTGAAGTTTTAATTTTTGCATTCTATGTTAATTTTATGCAATGTTTTGCCATAATATTGAATTTTATGTTATCTCTTTATGAATACCTATAATATTTGTAATACATTGATATATATTATACATAAATATATAAATAAATATCCGAGTTTTTCAGTTTTTTTACAACGGTTCAACCGGTTGAACCTGTGAACCAATGACTCAGTTCATTGCCTGGTTCGCTAACCGGTCCAGTTTTAAAAACATTGCCAGACAAAAGCCAAATACACTAGGGCATTTATTACAGAGCATTTAAGACTATTTTTTTAAGTGACTTTGGACCCAAGTGCTTGCTGCAAAATGAATATCAGGGTGAATGAGTAGAAAACAAGGTGTACAATAGTTAAACTATCAGTAAAACAAGACTAAAATTTTTTTTTTTGACTCTTACCTACTCACTAGTAGTGGACTAATGAGAAGTTGTCACCTATTTTACGGACATGTAGCCTGACAAAAACGGTTCTGAAAAAATAAAAAGTATAGTCAAAGGCAAGCAATGACATTTAATGTCACTACCCTACAAGCAAGGATGGGATTGAAGCATTAATAGAACCGCTTGATGATAGCTTCTTCTCCAACGGAATTCAAAATTGTCTATGAATACAGAAAGACTTAAACCAAAAAAACACGAAAAATTTCTAAGTGCAAGAAGTATTCCAAAAATGCACAAACACTCAAGCATTCAAGAAACACTCGAAAGTTTCATAAATTTTCCAAAATATTGGAACCAAATAGATCTTCAAGAATAAGGACGAAAATGATGTGATTGTAAATAATAAAGTCAAGCTAGTAGCCAAATGTTACTCTCAATCAGAAGGGATCACTACAAACAAATGTTGATTACCGAGAAAATTTAACAAGGGCCGAGATGCCCCCTCAATTAACGAGGGCTACTAAAGGAATTATCGAGGGTGATATACCTTTTCTTTCAACGAGGCCTACGTTCATTGGATTATATTGTTCGATATGATTTGTTGAGCAACATGGCATGTTCTAATTATCAGATTGTTCCACTTTGAAAATCAAATTCTTTCTTAAGGCATGATGACATTCTCTAACTTTTATTTGATCCCATTTTACGGTTCCAAAAGTCTTATTCAAAATGAACTTGACACAATAGTAATAAGTTGAAACTATTACCCTAAATTCATCCATGAACGGACGACCCAGGATGCAATTATAGTTGGACTCATTATCCATTCAATTAAAATGAATATATATATATGCATATATTTTATAATAATTAAAATAAATGAATATTTGTAAATGTACGTGTGTGTGAGCGTATGTGTAATTATAATGAAACTAACAAATTAAAATTTAATGTATTAATAAAAAAAGAAAAAAGAACGAAACTATATCATATATATTTATTGCAAATGATAATTTAACAAATGAATCACATAGCCTAAATGGCGCAAGCTCTCTTGACAAAGAAGTCTTGCGTCCGAGTTGCATGATTTTTGGCCTTTATTTTTTTTTTTTTTTTGAAAGGGAATTTTTGGCCTTTATTATAAACAGCCTCAGAGGCTCAAATAGTACATTATCCGTACATGTGCTGGGCTTTTTTTCTTTTCTTTTTTTTTTTTTAAGAAAATATTATCATTCGTGGTGCTGGGTTTGAGATCCATCTTTAAATTTTTTATTTTTATTTTTTTGTATGAAAATATTTTCCGAGGGTGAATGTTCCCTGTGATTACCGAGGGATATACCGACCGATGGGCGGGTGCTCAATCAAATTCAATAAAAAAATTAAATAAACGGTTTTACCTAGGATACATAGTCTTTTAAGTGCTCGTTTGATTTGCATGATTAGGGCATGATAAATGAGTTAAAATTGACTGACAAGTGTTAAAATAAAGTCAATCATGTCTACCGAATAATTAATGAAGAAAACCAAACGAGCACTAATACCGAGAATTTATATGAGAAAAATGTCTTAGCTTCTGGAGATTCGTTAAGTTCCTCAATTAGCTTTTTAAACAAAGATTGTTGAAGAGACCAACAAGAAATTAAACTTGTGTTTTATTATTATAAAGAGTACTGATATAAGTGTGAAGCATTTATACAAAATGAAAGAGGAAAGAGCACATAACATGGCTCTTAACTAACCCGTAACAAACTAACTAATTCCTCAACTAACTTTAATTAAGTTGGTTAAACTTGTATAATGCAAAACTCTAATCTGTTTTGCATTAACGTCCAATGAGTTTTTTTTTAAGGTACTTAATTTTCATGATTTTATTACACTGAATTTGATTTTATGCCCACAAATAAATATAATTTATGTGTCCACTGATTACATGGCATGACAACTAATTAGTAAAGACTCTACTGTTATTTAATTAATTCTTTTTCATTCTATCTACATATCAATTAATTAGTAAGGATTTCATTATTATTTAATTATTACTCATGCCACGTAAGTGATTAACATATAAATTGATATACACTCGCGGATATAGGATCAAATCCAAATCTGCTTACATCGACCCAACATAATAATTGTCAATTTTTGGAAATATGCCAAAAATAGATAGGAGGTTAATTAATAGTATTATTATTATTTTTTTTTATGTGATATTTTATAAGTGTTACCTAAAGTTATATGTAACATTTTATAGGTGTTACATAATGTAACACTCTTTTTAAAACGATACATAAATTATAAAAAATGTTATCTTACACTTTAGGCTACACAAGCAACTGTAACACCATTAAAAGTGTTATCTATTGGAAATAAGTAACACTTTATACACATTAAGTAACAATTTTTGGGTGTTACGTAATCTAAGTTATGTTACAGTGACATCCATCCAATATAATAATTGTCAATTTTTGGAAATATGCCAAAAATAGATAGGAGGTTAATTAATATTATTATTTTAATTTTGAAAAGTCAATCACCCATACCCAACCAACAAAGCATTAGGTAATGTACAAAAATAGATAGGAGGTTAATCAATACTATTATTAAAAAAAAAAAAAAAAATTGGAATGCCAATCACCCATACCCAAACAACAAAGCATTAGGTACATGTACGACGTACGAGTAGCAGAAACAGATAGCCTTATCTCTTCCTTCCTTGTTTTATGGCCCTACCCTAATTTTACATTTTTGTGACAATTTTGTTTCATTTTGATTGGGATTCTATTATTTCATTTTTAAGGGTGTATCTACAAACTCAATTTTATATATAAAAAAATATATTTTTTTATTTAATGAAAAGTTACTTATATAATATTTGTAATTATTTTTTTAAACACTTAAAATTTATTTTGACAAAATTAGTTTTACTTGTTTTTAGATTCTCTAAAAACTATTTTTATTGAGAGAAGTGAAAAATAATAACTACCCCTACATATCCCTATTATTTATAAAAGTTTAATTAGTTGTTATAATAAAAGAAAATAAAAAGTCATAAGATCACACGTCGATCCAGAGGCGAAACCCTCATTAAAAAGGGGTAAAACTGAACGCCTAAGAAAAGAAAGAGAAGATTATTTATAAAAGTAAATTTTAAGGTTCTTTTGTCTAGAACAAAGGGACACATATCTATTTGTTTTTTTTAAGGTTCTATGTTTAGAACAAATTGTTCACCTGTCCACAGAGGGTGACCTGTGATCAAAAAACTTCTTTATTTAAAATTTTCCTACCCTGCTAGTGTACGAGACCGTAGTATTAGTAGTAATAGTAAAAATAATAATTTAGACCAAGTAATTGGCAAAACTCGGATAAAGTTGGTCAAAAGTAAAATTATCGAACTTTAGGCAGGTTTCTGCAATGAGGCCCTAAAACAAAGTGTTGGCATGCTGTTATAACTATATGAATTAAGGTTTGTGGAATTTAAACTAAAAAAGAATTTAATCTAACAATTAATCAAACTTCTATGAGTTGCAAGTGGAAGATGAATGTTTTAGGTGTTATCCACTATATAATACTTGAGGAGATTCAATTTATACCGGTCCAAGTATCGTTATGGATGGTGTTAAGGGCAAACCTAAGTGCTAAATAAATAACTAATTAAACTACTCAAGTTGTTAGAGTCGTATATTCTTTTCCATCGGTTAATATAGCCTAAAGGTGTCCTCTAAATAGGTACTATATAGGTGTTTCCACCTAGTAATCAAACACACACCATTTTTCTCATTGATAACCAAAACTCTTATTTGGATAATTAATGTCTACTGTTGGGGATTAAAATGCAATCTATCATCTCTTGAATGATCTAGAAGTATAAGCTGTACATTTGATTAATCACAACCCTCATTAATGCAATTAGTCATGATCATGCAACCCCCTCACTTGTAACAAGCATAAATCATATAGCATAATAAAATCTAACAATAAGAACATTCATCCAATTAATCCTCAACCAAGATATAACAAAAATCAAATTAAAACTTAATTCTCACATAGTATCGAACATACAAATCATAAAAAGCTTTAACACATGGTGTTACAATCAAAATCCATGGCTAAAAAGATTAATAAAGCATAAATATGAAAACTACCCAACAAGAAATGAAATAAAAAGGATGTCACCTAAATGGGCATGATTCACTCCTTACAAAAGTAATGAAAACCCCAAGATAAAGTAGATGCATCATCTATCATATGTTCCCTATTAAATGTATTATTTATCCAAGTAATATATCTAGTACTAAAAGCATTATTTTTTTAAATAATAATAAATTTTAGTCTTTTTATTTAACATAATCAAATATCTCAATATTACACCACATATAGTTACTTTTTTCATACTAATTCAATTTAATATTATTGAACAACTCTCTTATTGTTGAAAAAATTACACTACTCTATAAAAAAATAATTTATATTATTAAACAACTCTTACGTTAAAACCTGTGGCGAACCGTAAATGTTACTTTTAGTATGGGATGGAGGGAGTATCTATTTTCAAAAAATCGTATGCAAAATATATCATTTTAAGATAAAATTTGAAAAAGTTATATACTTTACATGAAAAAAATTATACTCACTTCGTCTCATTTTTTATTGCTCAAAGTAATCAAAATGACGTCTTAATTATTTTTATTTTCGCATATCAAAAATAGCATAAAAATAACACTATTCTCTTCAATTAAACACTTACAAGCATTCCTTATGTACACCCTCAATGTCATTCAATTAACTATAAAATAACATCTTCCAATAAAGTTAAAAATATGTATTTACCCTTCACTTTATACCTTTTAATACTAATAAACAACTATTTTTTTAAATATTTGTGTCATTTTTGTTTGAGTAATTTATAAAATTAGAAGACAAAAAGAGTAACACTTATAAAAAATATATGTAAAATGGAGTTTCATTCTACGATAATAATTTAAAAAGTACCCACTCCTATTCAAAATGTATGTCATTTTAGATCAATGCACTTATATTAAGAAAATAATTACTTTTCTCCTATACCCTTAATCAATAGCTCCAAAATTTTACATTAGTCTTTAAAGACTATTGTTATCTAAGTTATTTTTAAAGAGTTTAAGGGTAATTTGAGAAAAAAAAACATAATTATTAACCTTAAAAAGTGTAAAACGACATTTAAATTGCAATTAAAGTGAATAGCAAAAATGACATATATTTTGAATAGAAGAGAATAATATACTTTATATTAACAAGTGATATTTTTTTTTGATCGGAAAAGGAATTATATTAATCTACTTAGAAAAAAAGAGAGTATAGAGCATTTGGTACAAGGAGTACCTATCAGTCATAAGAAACAATACAAAACACAAACAGAAAGATATAGAATTTCTAAACAAGACCTATGGTGTGTTATCCAAGTAATCAAAGGAAAGTTAAAAATGCTTGACTCATTTATCGAAAACCAGCTCCAAAGCCTACTTCGACTCTCATCCACAATCATCCCTTTATTCCAATTCGCCTTATCAAAAATGATTTTGTTCCGCCAAATTCCACACAATCCAAATAATACAAATCCAGATGCCAATAGAGAAGAGTTTGCATTTCTTACCACGAAACAAACCTGAGTGTTGTGAGAGATGTTCCCAAACTTGATGATGCAACGACATAGGAGAATTTAGCCATTTATATTAAAAGTGATAATATTTTATTGAAAAATAATAATGACCTATAATAATCTTAAGATGAGACGGTCTCACAAACTTTTTTATCATATTATAATATTTTTTTTTGAACAGTAAAAGAAGTTCCATTACTTGAGTACAAGAGGTACTCAACCCGATTACAAAGAGAAGTACTCAACTTGTAAATTACAAAGCATTTAGACAACTCCACGGCTCTCCTAACCATGTTCTTACGCCGAATCTAGACATATTAATATCCCTACATACAATCCAATTCCAAGTCTTCACTTTGATACTACTAATCACCCTTTCAACATTACAGGTTCCCTTATTAAATAACACCTCGTTTCTAGTTGACCAAATATGCCATATAATGCCAATCCAAATCGTTGCAGCAACACGTTTCAGCTTTTTACCCCCCAAGCATTCCACAAATTGTAAGAAATTAATTGTCGCACTCTCATGCAGAATCATAGGCACTCCAAGCCAACCAAGCACTTCATTCCAAATTAAAGACGCAAACTTACAGTGAAAGAAAAGGTGTTGAGATGATTCATCCGTTTCTTTGCACAATTGACACACCCTCCCTTCACTATTAAAAGTCACGCCCCTTTTCTCCAGATTATCCACGGTAGCGAGCCTTCCTTTAATCAGCCTCCACGCTACTGGGACTGCCTTCGCGATTGCCCAGCTCCTCCATAAGTGTCGGAATATGTTTTCCTTCGGTCTTGAGCTATCTCGTGAATGCCATCTTTCCTTCAAGATTTGATATGCTTTGTTGACTTTAAACGCTCCATTCGTCGCATGTTTCCATCTCCACCGATCCACCGATCCTTGTCTAGGGATGTACCTTTTAAGGGTAGCCATAAGATCATTTAGACATGTCAAGTTCCTGTTAGAGATCTGTCTACTCCACCCCAAATCCCACGACCACACACCATTATCCCATCTCCCCATTTCACTAACTTTCCCCAACTTTTTCGTACTTAGCCTGAATAACCTCGGAAACTTCACCCTAAGACTCACGTTCTCCGACTCTAACTCCTCCCAAAACAATGTCTCCCTCCCGTCACCCACCTCCCTCCCAACTTTTATCATATTATAATATTAATATATTATCTCCGTCCTATAACAATTTGCACTCTTTGCTGGGTACGAAAATTAAAAAAAGTTATTTTTTGGAGTAAATAGTACATGAGAGAAAATAAAATGTATGAGTATTTTGGATGATTGAATGAAATAAAATTTATAGGGCAAATAATAAAACAGAATAAAACAAGAGTGACAATTTCGAAATTTAAATAATATTGTGACGTCTTTAATATTGTGTGATATTTTCATTTTAAAGTGTACAAATGAAACGAACTAATAAAAAAAAGTGTGCAAATTATTAGAAAATAAATAGAATATTAAATTAAATATAATAATATTAATTTCACACCGTTAACAAATTTAATTTTTTTTTTTTAACTAAAAAATGAGGAAGTTAAGAGGAAAGCGGTCGGGCGGTGCATGGGGCGAGCGTGGGAGTGATTATTTATAATTGATGCGTATCCGTACAGGTAAACTTTATATGGAAAGGGAAGTATACGCTCCAGGCAGGCAGTAACTATATTCTTTCTTTGTTTTTCAAAAAAATAAGAATAAATATTCTTCTTATCAACTACAAAAAGATAAATATTACAGCCTGTACTCACAGGATTGCACTAATGATTCGCCCTCCCATTCGGCGACCGATCTTGTCGTTTTCTGCCACCTCACTAATTCCGTGCGGCCGTTTTCTTGCATATATTAGTTTAAATAATGCCCTCCAGCCTGTCCCTCCACTCAGTCAAACCTTTCTCTCTCCTCATTTAAAATTAAAAAATAATGTAAGGTTCCTATTAAATTATTTTTATTCAGTTTTTTCCTGAACCGTTACTGATCTTATCTTGTGTTTGTTTGGGCGTTGTCATTTATTCAACCCTGTAGTTGGAATTTCCCACATTTTTTTATTTATTCTGGTTGGAGATATTGTCGAGATACTGTTAGTCATGCAACCTACGGAAATACAATACAGCTATCACGCCCTCCCCAACTGCATCGACTCTTAATTAAATGGAGTATTTAACACTGCAATTTTCAGTAGACACAGTATGATGTGTATTTTATACTCCATATATAATTAATACTCTCCCTATTTAGTATTATATGATTCTTTGCTTCCATAAGATTTTGCACACTTTTTTTTTTCGTTTCGTCTTAATAAGTTATACACACTGCTAAAAGAAAATATCACATAATATAAATACCCTCGCAATATCATTTAAATTAAAAAAATGCGGCTCTTATTTACTTTACTTTATACTCTCTCCTATTTTATCTCATTAAATCACCCAAAATATCCCTATGCTCCATTTGGATGGAGTCATTTAAAATTAAAAGATTTGAGGATAATACACCATACATTTACAAATCAAAATGGAACCAAATTCATTCATTTAGTTTTTTTCCATTTTGATTTGTGTGAATGCATGGTGTATTATCCTCAAATCTTTGATTTCAAATTCAATCCATCCAAATGGAGTCTTACACTTTATTCTCTCTCTTATCCTTTATTCTTTGCATAACTTCTTGGAATGTAGGGAGTATGTTATTTGTCAAAAAGGTTTGTTCAGTATAAGATGTATTATTTTCTTTAATAGTAATAAAAATAACTTTTAATCTTATTATCTATCACCTTCAAACAAATCAATATTACACCACATGTCATTACTTTTTACACATTAACTCAATTTAATACTACTAAACAACATCAGACACACGATGGTGGGAGTATTATATTTGTAAAATAATAATATTATAATTAAAAAAATTAATAATATTGTTGGTAAGAATGAATAATATTAGTAGTGGTGAACATTATATAAAGTGTACATAATACTACTTCTGTTCCGAAATAACGTTCACACTTTTATTTTTTATCTATCCTATAATACCTTCACACATTAAAATAGAAAACTCTTCACAAACTCCATCCTCCCAATATCTATAAATTCACATGAAATTTCATTATTTTTAAGTTCAACATACACACAATTCAATAAATTATTTTACTTTATATATAAAAGTCTATAAAATTATTTCTAAAAATCGCAACCATTACTCTTTTTTATTATTTTGTGTGCCCTTTTAAGTCTAACATGTGAAAGCTATCCCGATAAAGATATTTTTGTTAAGGAATTATTATTAATAAATTAAATTTATATATTTTTACAGATATAAACTTTTAAATAAGGCAAAAAATTTCCAAACCTACTACACTAAAATACTAGGAGTAATTTTCAAATTCACATTAGTCAAGATAAGAGTGATAAATTTCGAATTTCAAATTTATATTAATACAAACAACTCTTAAAAAGTTTACTCCATAAATTTCAAATCTAATTTCCAAATTACGAGAAATGAAATAAGTTGAATTCAAAATTCTCATCTCCAACTTCAATCCAAATAAATATATACACGTGCTAAAAATATATATATACACGAAAATTTATATAAGATGTCATTATCATGTCTAAAATGTGATACTAATGTTTATTTTTAAAATCACAAAAATTATATGAGATGTGATAATTTTAAATAATTTTGTAATACATAAATTTTTTAAAATCATGTTTGATACATTTACAAAAAAACTTATTCTTTTGTAATTATACTCAAATTTTAACGGTGTGTCATAAAGAGGCAAGATAGCACCTCTCATATAACACCTCCTCATAAAAATAAGAATTGGATCTATGGTTTTAATATTTAGGTAAAATCCCATTTGAATCAGTTTCAACGTGAAGCTGATTTTAATATTATTCGTTTTTCCATAAAGAGGTATTACTATAATATTAATTTTAAAATAATATTAATTATTTTATTAAATGATATTAGTCGAAAGATATTAACTATTTTATTAATATAAAATATTAACTGTAAACTAGTTTCACGTTAATTTGATTCAACAAAATTTCAGAATATATTCTGTCCAAAAAATTAGATTTCAGATTATTGAAGTTTTCAGCAAATTACAATAAAATTGGAAATTTGAAAAAAACATAATACTAGTTTTCAAAAAAAAAAAAAAAGCATAATACCATGTGTGTGTGTTTTTATTTTCCTGAAGATGGCGCATAAATTTGAAAATATGATAACAAAGCGGTCCTTTGTAGGATTTGGATCCTCTCCATTTCTTTGGTGTAAATTTTTGTAAATTTCGAAGAGAGATAAACACAATAATAAAAAAATATATAACATATTTTTTTATTATTGTGTCTATCTTTTTCCGAAATTTACAAGAAATTTATATCAAAGAAATGTAGAGGATCCATTTTCTGCTTTGTATGCTTGAGACTAAATTCATAGTAGAATATATATTTGCACACATAAGTATTTTGGGATAAGATCTTTTACGCCTTATTGAGAAGATTTTTTTTTCGGGAATAATAAATGTACAGATATATTTTTGTTAAATATTTCCCTTTTATAATTATAGAATTGATCTTTTAAAAAGAAAAAAAGAAATTCTGAATGAGATCTCATTTATTTTAATTATGGAAAAACTATCTTATAATATTTTTTGTTTTTTCTTTTTTCGTACGTCTTACAATACTTTTATACTCTTAAAAGAATTTATTTAATAAACTCCATCTCATAATATTTAATTTTACATAATTGATTTTCAATTGATAAAATAATGACTCAAACACAAAATCTCACTGCTATATATAATGAATTTTTAATCATTTAAAGTATTACACAAAATGTCATTATTTTTTATCCAAATATACTCACATTCGAATTTAATTTTTTTAAATATAAAACTTTACTAAATTAATTTTTAAATTTTTTATTACCATTTTTTAATTTTTTACGAAACATGGGGAGTATATACTATGCTAAAGAACAGAAAGGAGCTAAAAATAAAAAGAAGAGTGTGAAGGTTACGCCAGTAAAAGGCGAGTGTAGGTTAATCATGATGCGTATGTGTAAGTTAGTGTAGAGTTGGGATGTGACGCGTGTCCGTTTGCCAGCTGTTTTCCATATACACCCAAATTCAACCGCTTCTTTCCCTCAAAGCGGTGCCCCATCCCGCTCCCCCCCCCCCGGTCATCCCTATCCCCTCCCCCCCTCTCTCACATATATAAACCCCCCTCCGCTCCTTGACCTATTATAAACTCTCCTCCTCTAAACAAATCTCAACTGAAAATCTAATCTCCCTTCTTTTCATGGTTCTCTGAAAATAAAAAAATAAAAAAGGGAAAATGGCAGGCAATAGCAATGGTGGTTTTTGTCACAAATCCGATATGGATCGGATCAAGGGTCCATGGAGCCCCGAGGAGGACGAGCTGTTGCAGCAGCTGGTGCAGAAGCACGGCCCGAGGAATTGGTCACTCATCAGCAAATCAATCCCCGGTAGATCGGGCAAGAGCTGCCGTCTACGGTGGTGCAATCAGCTCTCGCCGCAGGTTGAGCACCGGGCCTTCACGCCCGAAGAAGACGAAACCATAATTCGGGCCCATGCTAAGTTCGGCAACAAATGGGCCACAATAGCCCGCCTTCTTTCGGGCCGAACCGACAACGCCATCAAAAACCATTGGAACTCTACCCTTAAGCGTAAGTCCTCTTCTCTCAGCTCCGATGAAGACAACAACGAATTTGGGTCCCACACGGCCCGGCCCTTGAAAAGATCCGTCAGCGACGGGTCGGGTGTGCCGGTATCCAGCTTTTACCCGAGCCCGGGGAGCCCGTCCGAGTCGGACTCGAGTCATTCGAGTCTACCCGTTGTTTTGGCTTCGCACGTGTTTAAACCGGTGGCGAGAACCGGTTGTTTGCCGCCTCCGGTTCAACTCCAAGACCCGCCGACTAGCCTCAGCCTTTCCCTTCCTGGCGTCGGGTCAACGGAGTCAACCAGTTTTAAACCCGAACCGGTTCAAGCCAAACCCGTCCAATTGCTACCGGTTCTTCCCGCTCCTCCATCTGCCGGAGTTATCGCCGCCGCCTCTGAAAATCCACCACAAACGCCGCCGCCGCAAGACACGGTGTTTATGCCTTTCAGCGCGGAGATGATGGCGGTGATGCAGGACATGATTAGGGCGGAGGTGAGGAATTACATGATGGGCTTAGAACAGCGATCTCGTCAACAGCAGCAATATATTCAGCTTAATCATCATCAGCAGCAGCGTTTTCAGTATGTCAATGAGGGTTTCAGGAATGCTGCCATGAAATGCATTGGAATTAGCAAGGTCGATTGATTGATTTATGCTTGTTAATGGAAATCAGAGTGGAGAAACGTTCTCTGTTTCTTGATTAGTTGGACTAGTTATCTTAAATAAACAAAAATGGGAAAAAAAAATTGGCATTGTACAGTGAGGAAGAGGGTGGGGCATGAGTAGAAGAGTTGAGAGGTAGCTGGAAAGATGCAACCTTTTTTGCTCCCTCGTCTTTCTCTAGGCAATTTTTAGCAAGGACGAAAAAAATCAGAAAAAAAGTAAATAATTTTGAAATATTTCATGAAATTTGAGTTTGTTTTTCTAATGAAGTTAATGTTTGTGAAGAATTGGTTAAGGGCAAGACTAAAGAGAAGAGGATATTTACAGGCGTTTGTTATGTAGATTGATAAGGAGATGGGATTATTCTTATCCCTGGTATTAGACGTGGGGGAAACCAAGTATCTTGTGGATTCAACAGAGAAGCAGAATTTAGCAAAAAAACAGTTTGAGCTCAACCACGTTTTATTTTGTTGCATTTTGGTTGGACTAAAAATTAGGTGATTTGATCAGCTAACTTAGATTAATCATCGCCTTTCTGCAATCTAAATGAAGTAAAAGAAAAAATCTGATTTATTAAAGTGAAAATATCTACTGCAAGTGGTTGTACTTTTTCGGTTGAGTGAAAATGAAATGACATAATGCTGGTAGTTCTATAAGTTATATGTGTAAATGTTGATTAAATATTACTTTTCCTTTATTTTTTTTTTCTTCCATCTCACAGTAATCACACCTTTAAAATAAAAGTTCAATATCATTATTTTTTAAATTATTTATACACTCAACTGAACTCATTTTTCTTTTACTTTCACATAAAGATTAACAAAATTATCCATCTTCACTTTAAACTGAATTTGAAACGTAATCGGATATTAGTAAGAAAATATAATAATATTAATTTTATACCGTTTCACTTTTAACTCCAATCTTTTCATGTTTGATAAGGAAAACGACAATTTCCTTGTTCTTCTGGAAGGTGCAATAAACTAGAGAAGTTTTCTGAAGTTGCGTGTCAAAGCATATGTAGTTGAGTTGAAAAGCAGAAAGCAAAGATGGTTGGGATAACAACTAACTCAACTCATTTGGAAATCTTTCTTTGTGATAGAAAGCAAGAAAAGTGAAATTCATCTCCCCTAGCCTAGACCACCTACCTATTTCATTGTTTTGTATATATAAGAAGGCAGAGTTGTATTCACAATTGCAAAAACCAGACACCTAAAAATTCACAATGGTGCTCCTTGGATGCTGCTGCCAGTATTATCATTGCTAGGCTTCCCTAAACGTGTTACCTTCGATTTTAAGCTATAGATGAGCTGCTCAAGATCATGCCTCCACGACCACGTCGGATCATTCAGAGCCCGAATCGAATTCAGACAAACCAGAAGAGTCCCACCTTCATGGAGGAGGACCTGCACATTATTATACCAATAAGTTCAATTAAAAACGTAAATGGTAAAAAATTGAAATGTATTACATATTGTGCATTAACTCACTGTTAACCAAAGTGGTATAAACCCTGAAACAGATGTAAGAGAGGCCAAAAGAATGCTAGACAATGCCAGTGCAACATTTTGCTTCACCTGCATTATTTACGCAAATTGTCAAATATGAAAAATCATAACATAAGAATAGGATACATCATACCAGAGAGAGAGAGAGATAGTAAATACCAAAGAAGTAGTTTGTCGAGATTTAGCGATGCAGAATGGAACCCCTGAAATATTGTCTTGCAGCAAAAGCACATCAGCAACAGCTACTGCCGTTGCACTTGCACGCTCTGCCAGAACAATACCGACGGTGGCTGCAGCAAGTGCAGGTGCATCATTAATACCATCCCCCACCATAATAAGCCCTCCACCTGCAAAGTTGTGTTAGATAAAAATGTTTAGTTTTGATGAGTTAAAGTATAATTCAGATGAGTTGTAAAATAGGGTGACCAACTGAGAATGATTATATAGGCAGCTGAAGTATTGAGTTAGTAAAAATAGGACTAGTTTAACTAAGTGTTGTAAAATGTTTAGTTAAATTAGACTTATAAGTAAACTAGCTGAGTGAAAGACAATCAATCAGGCTTGGTAAAATCGGATGACATCAGACGAGCAAGTTGAAGCAGTTAAAGTTCAGACTTGGAGGATAGCTGAAGATCAGTCATGATGAAGATTAGAAGATCAGAGAAGTAAGAATGACTGGAAATCAGACCAGGACAAGTTCCAAAGGATGACTAAAGACAAGGTGAGTAGAATTAAAAAGGGTTGTCAAAGTCAAACTAGGAAGATTGATAGAAGCCATTTGAAGAAGTTAAAATCAGACGAAGAGAAGACAATTATAACAGTTTTTAAAGGAAAAATCAAGATGCAGTTATAACGGACTCTGGAACAGTTAAGCAGTTGAAACAGATTGAAGACAATTATAAAAGAGTATCAGTTGCTGAAGATCAAGTGTGTGTGACATTATCCAAAGAAAACAAAACAATCAGAAGCAAGTGTGATACTCTTAGTGAAATTCATTGCTATACTTTCAGTTCTTCAGTGTTTGTAGAACACTGCATTGTAATTTTCTACTTAGTTCTAGTTTTCAAAAGCGTAAGATTAGGAGGAGGAAGAAGAAGATAGATAGTTCCTGGAGAAGATTGTAAACGTCTGTAGGTAAGAAAGAAAGACAGTAAGTGGAGTCATTTTCACAAGTGGTGAAAAGAGAGTGGATGTAGGATCTTCAGATCCGAACCACTATAAATCTTGTGTTCTTTATTGTTTCTTTATGTTGCTTATCTGTTTTAAATCTGTTCTAGAAGAAGTTCTTAAAAATCGAGTATAAATAATATTCCGCTGTTCAATCTGATATCAAAAAGAATTTTGAAACGATTTCTTTGAAAATGATGGAGACGAAGCTGCGCTTCGTTTTATGGAGAAATTGGACCCAACTAAATTAAGGGTCTAATTATTTTATGGCTTTTGCTTTATATTGTGTTTTATTTGGCCCAATGTTATCGGGCTTTCGTTTATTGGCTAAACTCTATTTCGTATTTAAACCTTGAAAACTCTTATTATCGGGGTTGGTTGATTTTGATGAAATAATACTGGGATAGAATTCCCCTGTGACGTGAGTGATTCAATCAGTATACGTAGTATCAGATTGATCCTCTCGCTCATATTGTTGTGTTCATTCGTGTTCATCTTTAACTATACGCTACGCTGCATCAGATTGGTATCCAGATTGCCAGTCCTACGATCCCGTTATGCCGCCTAGACGCGATCCGAATCGTGATGATGCCCTAGCTAATAGAATGGACGAACTCGCTAAACAAATGGGTACAGTCGTTACCTTGTTACAAGCAGTGGTCAACCGGGATCAGCAGCCAGTTCCGCCGCACCGCCCGGAACGTCCACCACGTCAACAGCAACGACGCACCCGTTCACCACCGTCGTCTGACGACGAAGTTACAATTGATGATAATCCCTTTGCTCCTATAGCAAATAATGCGCCGAATCGAGATGATAACAGCCATAAATGGGAGGACAGTTTCAAATTAGAATTACCAGAATTCAAAGGCGATCTCAATCCTGATGAATTCATTGATTGGTTATTATCTGTTGAGGAGGTTTTGGATTTCAAAGACGTACCACTTGATCGGCGAGTTGCCCTCGTTGCTACCCGATTCCGGGGCCGCGCTGCTTCGTGGTGGCATCAATTGAAATCAAACCGCATACGCAAGGGCAAAGCAAAAATTGTTAATTGGGCGAAATTCACGAAACATTTGCGCGAAGAATTTCTACCATACAATTATACCCGTACCTTGTATCAAAAATTCCAATCATTGAAACAGGGTGTGCGTTCCGTCGATCAAAACACAGACGATTTTTATCAGCTGCTCAACCGTATAGATTTGGCAGAGTCCGATGAATAGCTTATCAGTCGTTACATCGGCGGTCTCCGATTGCCGTTCCAGGATATGCTAAATTTGTTTAATCCTGACTCTTTCCGAAGCCCATCAGCGGGCGACCACACTTGAACGTCAATTTGCCCGTCGCCAAGTTCCGATTGGCGGTCAATTCGTGTCGCGACAGAACCCAGCCACAGCGCCGCCGCTGGGCGACTCTCGTTCTGCCGGTTCCGTCGAATCGCGCACGGCCGTTCCCCCTGGTGGCGATTCTCGCGCTCCTCTATTCCGCACGCCGTCGGCGCCCTACCAGTCTCGCGGCCAGCATTCAGCGCCGCCACCGGCAGCAAATCGGGGTCCCTGTTTCGCGTGTGGAGAAATGGGCCACAGATTGGCAAATTGCCCAAGACGTTCTGCAGGGAGGGCTTTATTTGGGGATGATACAGTAGAGGATAATTTGGAAGAAAACCCCATTTTTGATGATTATAATGAGCATCCCAATTTCGACCAATTTCCAGAGCTGTTTGTTTCTGGTGATACAGGCCCCTCATTAATATTGAACAGAATTTGTCTTACTCCCAAAGGTCCTACTGATGAGGTACAACACAATTTATTATTTCATTCTTCGTGTATTATTGCTGGGAAAGTGTGCTCGTTTATTATTGATTCGGGTTCTTGCGAGAATGTTATTTCAAAAAATGCTGTTGAAAAATTGTCCCTTCATTCGGAGTTGCATCCCCACCCCTATAGTTTGTCTTGGTTACAGAAAGGGACGCATGTGAATGTTGATAAACGTGCATTGGTTAATTTTTCTGTGGGTGATACGTATAAGGATTCTGTTTGGTGTGATATTGTTCCAATGGATGCGTGTCATGTATTGTTGGGTAGGCCGTGGCAGTTTGATCGTAATATTGTGCATGATGGACGGAAAAATACGTACAGTTTTATATTTTCTGGGGTCAAGATTGTGTTATTACCTGCTGCTCCTGCACCTACTTTACCTGTTCAACCGGATAAAGTGCTTTGTTTGTCACATGCGGATTTTCTTGAGGAAATGTCTGTTGCACCGTTTACTATTATGTTACTTGCTCATGACACCCATGATTCCACTGAGATCCCTTCGGTAGTGTCCCCTATTCTGACGGAGTTTGCAGATGTGTTCCCTGATTCACTTCCTGAGGGTTTACCTCCCCTTCGGGACATTCAGCACCAGATCGACCTGATTCCGGGTGCACCACTGCCTAACTGTCCTCACTACCGCATGAGCCCATCAGGAACTCAAGATTTACTCAAGAAGGGGTTTGATTCGTCAGAGTCTAAGTCCTTGTGTGGTGCCTGCTTTGCTCATTCTGAAGAAATCTAGGGAGTGGCGTATGTGTGTTGATAGCAGGGCTATCAACAAGATTACTGTGCGATACAAATGACCTTCTTGACCAGGATCCGGGGCAAGATTTTCAGCAAGCTTGATTGCGAAGTGGCTATTATCAGATTCGAATCAAACCGGGGGATGAGTGGAAAACTGCCTTCAAAACTCGTGAAGGCCTCTTTGAGTGGTTGGTTATGCCTTTTGGGTTGTCTAACGCCCTAGTACGTTCATGGGGTTATGAATCAGTCCCTTCGTCCCCTTATTGGGACTTGTGTGGTGGTTTATTTTGATGGCATCCCGATTTACAAGTAAGTCCGAGGCCGAGCATGTGGACCATCTTCGGGCATTTTATGCTACTCCGTCAAGTGTGCTTTCTTCACGGATTTTGTTTTATTTTGGGATATCGGATTTCGGCGGCGGTATTGGGGTTGAATTCTAAGATAGCTATCTTGGGATCGGCGATCCCTACTACTATTACGGAGGTACGCAGCTTTCCATGGCTTGGCTTCTTTTTACCGTCGGTTCATTCGCCATTTTAGTACTATTATGGCGCCCTTACAATTCTATGCATGGTAAGACCTTCTCTTGTCTCCACAGTTTTTCCGCCTCACCAAAATCAATTTTCTACTCCGCAGTCGAGTTGTATTCGGATGCCTCGAAGGTGGGAATTGGGGCCGTTTTGACTCGTTCGTCTTGTGGCTTTTTTCAGTGAGAAGGTGACAGAGATACAAAAGACTTATGATCTTGAATTCTATGCTATCGTTGAGCTGCTCGACACCGGCGTCATTATCTGTTTCAGCGGGAATTCATTTTATACACTGATCATGAGGCCCTTAAGCACTTGGCTTCACAGGATGCTTTATCTGCTCGTCATGCCAAGTGGTCAGCCTTTCTTCAGCAGTTTACATTTGTTGTTCGTCATCATGCCGGGGCGGATAACAAGGTTCTTATCCAAAGAGGTAACTGGTTTTGATATGTTTAAGGATTTATATCCCACTGATCCCTTCTTTGGTCCTATTTTTAATCTCTTGATTGGGGATGTGTATGAAGATTATGTGCTTGTGCATGGATTTTTGTTTCGAGGTGTGTGCTTGTATGTCCCTTCATGCAGTTTGAGATTACAGATTATTTCGGAGGTTCATGGTGTGGGTCATGTCGATCGTGACCGTTCAATTGAGTTAGTGGGCCGTCGGTTCTTCTGGCCGACTCTCCGACGGGATGTGTCTCGGTTTGTGGCGCGTTGTCGCGTGTGTCAGGTCTCTAAGGGCACTGCTTCGAATGCTGGGTTGTATCGTCCATTGCCCATCCCTTCCCGTCCTTGGGCTGCTATTAGCATGGACTTTGTGATGGGTCTCCCTTGTACACAACGCGGCAATGACTCTATATTTATTGTGGTGGACCGGTTCTCAAATATGGTACATTTTATCCCGTGTAAACGGACTTCCGATGCTGTTAGGTATTTCGTTTGCATGGTTTGCCACTATCTATAGTTTCAGAATTCACGCTTCTTGGGGCATTTATTTATGGCGAATGGCCAACAGTTAAATTTCAGCTGGAGAAGATGGGCAAACTGAAGTAGTGAATCGTTCTCTGGGTAACATGCTTCGATGTTTAGTGGGAGATAGTTTGAAGACTTGGGATGTTAAGCTATGTATTGCTGAGTTTGCTCATAATCAGGCCTTGAATCGCAAGTGGTTTATGGTTTGGTCCCTCGTGCTCCTATTGACCTTCTTACCATGTCTTCTACTCATTCTGTTGATGCTCGTGCGGTGGACCTCATTACAGAGCTTCAACAAATTCATGCCACTACCCGTTCACACTTAGAGTCTGCCACCTCTAAATATAAAGCTGATGCTGATAAGAAGAGACGCGATGTACAGTTTGACGTGGGTGATTTTGTGTGGGCTGTCCTCACCAAGGACCGGTTTCCCGTTCATGAGTATAACAAACTAAAGTCCCGGAAGATTGGCCCTGTGGAGATAGTTGAGAAGATTAATCCGAATGCTTATCGTCTTCGTCTTCCCGGTCACATTCGCACTTCTGATGTTTTCAATGTTAAACATCTGGTTCCCTATATTGGTGATACATCCTCTGGAGACGAAGCTGCCACCGATTCGAGGGCGAATCGTTTCGAAGCAGAGGAGAATGATGGAGACGAAGCTGCGCTTCGTTTTATGGAGAAATTGGACCCAACTAAATTAAGGGTCTAATTATTTTATGGCTTTTGCTTTATATTGTGTTTTATTTGGCCCAATGTTATCGGGCTTTCGTTTATTGGCTAAACTCTATTTCGTATTTAAACCTTGAAAACTCTCATTATCGGGGTTGGTTGATTTTGATGAAATAATACTGGGATAGAATTCCCCTGTGACGTGAGTGATTCAATCAGTATACGTAGTATCAGATTGATCCTCTCGCTCATATTGTTGTGTTCATTCGTGTTCATCTTTAACTATACGCTACGCTGCATCAGAAAAGTAAGGAAATCTATTCAACCCCTTCTAGATTTCCACTAGAAGTCATAACTCGATTTTCTAGGATAAACAAATTGATTGAAAGGACAAGCAGATCATCACTAATTTTGTTAATAAGTTCAACTTGCAGTAACCAGTAAGCATCAATGTTCATGACATGTGAAAAAGGGGTATTTTACTGCAAAATAAATCATATCGATGATTAACAGTAACTTTGTTAGCATGAAATAATACCTGTATCTCTGGAAATAGTTGTCACATGATAGAGTTTGTCCTCTGGCTTTAGAGAGCAGTGAACTTCTTTGATTCCCGTGGCATTTGCCACCCTCCGTGCACTCAATTCATGGTCACCAGTTAACATCATAACACGTAGATTTCCTTCACTTTGTAATGTCTTTATAACATCCAATGAATCACCTCGAGGCTTATCTTCAAAATGAAATAGTGTCACCTAAAAAGACAATAACTTTTTTAAGTTTCTTTGCATCTGTTTTCACAATTTTAAGTCTCATAAACAAGAAAACATCTATGTTTACAGTTTAGTATCTGAAAACCAGGGCTGATCTTCACAATGGAAACACCATTTTTTTTTCCTGATTTCATAAATGCTTAAATCCTCATTTTCAAGAAACGTGATCTACATGCTAACACATGTTTGAAAAAAGGTCCATAAATACTGGAGAATCTATGAATCGTATTGTTTTAGAGGAAGTCTTGCATTGTAATACTCGAGTTTTCAGAGTATCACAAAAAATTTGTGAATGTATCATGTCTCATGCAAGTTCCTTTCGATCATTTTATAGTTTAGACGCCAATATATCTTTTAAGAACACTTGGAAAAACTAGACAAATCAATACCATATTTGGACATGGTTTCAACACCGAACCCTCACATATACTTATTAAAAAACTACCAAAATTCACCTTATTATCGACCAAAAGTGCAGCACGGGCAAAGTCACATCCATAAGAAGAAGTGCTAACTGCCTCTTTGAATCTTTTGGATTCATCATCTGATGCGAACAGAGAAGTGATGTACTCCACAGAGCCAATTGAAGCTTTTAATGGTTTACCACCTCCAAACCCTGGCTATAGCAGACAGAATGATTGCAGAATTAGTCCACCAATTATAATAGAATATTGCAGAGAATTGGCATCACTAACACAGCAGCAAGTCCTGAGGTAATGATAAAAAGAGTATTGTATGACCAAATTTAGTGAACAAGGGCTATTCTGTCAAAAAAAAAAAAAAAAAGTGAATAAGGGCTATAAGTTATAGGCAAAGAAGTAAATATCCGGATATTTCCCGATATATCTATTTTTTGGGACTCCCGACATGGATATGTACTTGAACGAAATATTTTCCAAAATATTAGTAAATATCGGGATATATCAGTATTGATATCGGTGAATTATAGTTCAAAATTTTTCTAAATATCGAGATATTTTAGTGGAAATATCGGTTATATATCAATTTTTTCAGAATATCAATTTTTAATAAAAATATTTTAAAAAATACATCGGCACTATTTAGACCAAAATGACATTTCCTCTTTTAAATTTGAGTCTCATAGGACATCATTTTGGTATTATAGTTTTCTAGTATTAAATAATTATGAATAATTATTGTATCGTTTTACACTGTTATAATTATGAATAATTATTGTATCGTTTTACACTGTTATAATTATGAATAATTATTGTATCGTTTTACACTGTTAATGTTTTTTATTGATATGTTTATCATAAAAAAAAATCATTTTGTTGAAATTTTAATTTTAAATTTTCATCAATTTTCTATATTTTACCGATATCGATATTTCCACCAATATATCTATAAATTCAAAGTACCAATATTTCCATCGATACTTATATTTTCATCCTTGGTTATAGGTATCCCACCGACCATTTCTGACAAACTATAACCAAGTGGACTCGAGCAAACAAATCTCAAACCCATAAGCTAGCTAGCATCTTAAAATGTTAAGTAAATTAATATCCAATACCTCAATGCTAGATATTGTTGCAAAAAGACCTCTGCCAGGCAGATTCTCGAAACTTTCAACAGAAACTGGAGGGAGATCCTTCCCAATGCTATGATCAACAACGGCCCTGCACCAACCATTAAAGTAAACAAGATTGCAACTCATTAGGAATAAGAACAAGCATAGTAAAAAGATTCATTAGGTTAATACCATCAAATTCAGGAATTTAAATGATATATTAGGTTTTCTTCCACAGGAAACTAAAGTTAAAAATAAGCAGGCTCTTTTCAATATAATTAGAACTCCAATCATGGTCAGATTCAAACAAAATGTCCAGAATAATAAGCATATATAAGATGTATTAACTAAAAGCAACCTTCCAATAGGGTGGGTAGTTCCCTTCTCCATGGCAGCAGCCAGAGCAAGTGCTTCTTTCTCACAGCTGGGTACACAACAAGAATCCATTTGTTTCTCATTGTTGATAATATGTCCATGTATTGGTTCTATTGCTTTGCACATGAATTCACCAGTTGTTAATGTCCCAGTTTTATCAAATGCAATATTCTGGCATGAAGCTAGTGCATCTAGGACATTGCCCCCCTTAAGCAAGATGCCCTGTTAAAAACGTACACGTTCATGATGTATGGCAAAGAGAAAACAAGTAGGTTCAATCATTTATGTGAAATTCAGTTTATGATATAATAATACTAGAATTCATTTTTCTATAGGATTTAGTGAAATAACATAAATAAGTAAAGTTGCTTTATGAGGCTTTAAATGTTATTGACAAACCATAGCGGTTAGCGATTGTCTGGTTAAACTTTATTTGTATCCCTTTTGCTGCGAAAAATTGTATATTTCTAGTTTCTTGATTGAATTGTTAAAAACACAATACTACCATTTAAGTGTTTGAAGTTCCCAATTTCTTTTTTGGATATCCACAAATAAATCTAGGTTAGCAATATAGCAATGTACTTTTCTAAGTTACCCTCTCTGAAGCAGAAACTGCACAGCCACTATTTGTAAGGAAAACTATTAAGCTGTGTTTGTTTAAGGATGGGCCATCCGGATGGGGATGAGTCATCCCCCATCCCATCCAAATATCCATTCACCCCTATAATACACCTGCACACCTATTTTCACACAACCTCATACAATCACATCACCACTTTTTTTTTTTTCGTTCATTCATTCTCTCTCCTACTCTTTCTTCCATCCTCTCATGCTCTCACCTAAAATAGTACATCAGTTGTTTAGGATACAGAGTTTTTTTTTTTCCCCATACCATCCACATCTAAAATGCTACAAGCAGTCACAAAGCCAAATTAAATCTGTCAGACCTAGATGGAGGATAATAAAGCTTTCAGACTGTAATATATACTACACGGTTTAAGCAAATACCATTTTAAATAAATTAGACTAGTGAAATAGTTCAAATTGAAAAGTAGACAAGTCAGCTTCACAGTTGGGAATTATTTTAGTGGGGGTAGTAATGAATAATTATAATTTGACAATCTCATTATACCACTATGACATGCTTCCAATTATTGCCAAAAAAAAAAAAAAAAAAAGACATGGCCCAAGACAATTGAGTTAAGAGAAGCTATAGATAGACCTTCTCATTTCTACAAATTAAATTGACAAATACCTTTTTTGCACAAGCACTAATAGCAGTTGCATAAACCAGTGGTGCCACAGCCAGTGCACAGGGTGACGCAGCTACCATAAGCCCCAATCCCCGGTAAATTGATCCTTTGCAAACTAGAGAACTAAATAAAATTACTTTCTTATACAGAGTTATTAAATATTGATGTAAATATCCACAAATGAACACCTTTCCCTGAACATGAGGCACACAAAATAAAAATAACAAAATGTATGTTTATGTCGGTGTATAAATCAATTGTTTCAGTCTACTTTTTATTAGTTGTACAATGTAAAATGTATTACTTAAAAACTAAATAATTTATTATAAAAGATAATATATATCATTATAAGCCAAATCAATATATATACATACACCTAAATGGACAGATAACAGAAGGGCCTAGTAAAAGACCACAACAGAGCTTCAACTCTGCCAAATGGGAATGTACACCTTCAAGCTTGTTATCAGATAAATTTTGTTTTGTCTTTCTATTTCATTTTTCACCAGTTCTTCAGTTTCTCCCTTTTGTTTTTTGTCACTTTAATGCCCTCTTAGGGATGTGGTGTCATGGACACCAATGCAAAACAAATAAAGGTTTACCAATAATTTCAGAATAACAAAATACAAATTAATATGTATGGAAAGAAAAATCAATTGACATTATACCTGATGTGGTGAAAAATGGCCACTTAAAGAGAATTGGTCCCAACAATGCAATGGCAGCAGATAAAATTATAACTGCTTTACTGTACTGCTCGCCAAACTTATCAAGCCATCTCTGAAGCGTTGGTTTACTCTGTTGAGCTTCTTCAGTCAATTGCACAATTCTATTCAGTGTGGACTCTTTCCATGTCTTCTTAGCCTAAATTTAAATTATGAACTTAAAAATAGTGATGGAAATCAACACAGATTTTTCAGGGCAGTAACCAAGTGTAACTGTGTAGAAGGTGGCACAGCCACATACATAGTTGTCAATTAGCATATTACTCCATCAAGATCTCATATTAATATGCAATAATCAAGGAAAAAAAAAAAAAAAAAAAAAAAAAATCCGCCCCAATTTATTATTATTATTTTTTAAAATTCCTAGTACATTTTTTTTTTCCCACATCATGCGATTGCTTATTTTCAGGCTTCCAAGTCAAATGTCACCAAAGGAAAATATTCACTAACTGAAGTAAATTCACAGGGAAAGCAACTTCTACCCAAACCTCAACAGATAACGATCCAATTTTGCTGATTTTTATAAAGCAATATCAAATTGTGTCCTCCTAAAGTGTATTCTAATATGCTATAACTTACGTAGGGTAGGGAGGGGAGGGAGATGGGGGAATGGAGGCACGTAAATACCTTAACAATCAGCATACCATCCAGGTTCCTAGCACCACCAGGAATGCTCTCTCCAACGTTCTTATCTACAGGTTTTACTTCCCCAGTCAAGTGCTCTACGGTAATTGTTGATCTACCTTGGAAGACTTCACAATCTACTGGAACTGACTGCTCATAATGAAAAATTGTGTTACGAGAGTTACAGATGAACTCATATAATTAAAAAAAAAAAATCCTGATAAAAGCAATTATAGTGGTCTGCATCAGAATACCTATGGTGTCATGAAGTTCCATAACATTTTCAAAAGCATAATACCAATAATTCACAGGCCATGCGTTAGAATGCATTCTTAGTCACTGATCTGGGTTTGGCTCAAGTTAAAGAAGGAAATGATTTGAGTTTTAACAATCCTATACTTGATAGACTGAAGTCTGAAGGATGTGCTAAGGAAGATTTGGCATAAGACCAAAATCTTCAGGAAAGAAGAACATCTCTTGGGCCTCAATGCACTTAATAATCTTCCATGGCCTAGTTAAAACTACATTAAACTTGTTTTATATTAGAAATAAAAAGGATAGCATGCTTATGTATAAAGGGGAAGAATAATGACAACAGCTTAAAACTCTTGAGAGAAAAATTGTGACCAAATTTTTCAGGAAAAAAGTGAATAGCAGTGTAAATCTTAATAGTGAATTCTGATAATTTGATGGCAATCATGTCCGTACCAATAAGAAGCATATATGATTAGACAATTAGACATGGAAATTTTCATAGTATTATGATTAAATGTCACATATTGCATATTAATTTGACTCAATCAGGCTGCGTACAATATCTGTTCATCACTAATCAGTCAAATAAATATTATAGCCTAGAATTGGAGAAGACCTTAAGAGGGTTGGCTTTTTTAAATGATGCTAATTATCTATCAACGAACATGCTCCATGTCACATAGTTTGCCAGTTCAGTTTAAATGGAGAACTAAATATCACACGAAATTGTGCTACGAGCATGGAACTGGAAGTTAGGCTAAACCCTGCATAATTATATGTAGACCAAAGAAAAAAATTGAAAGTGCAGTCCATCTCAAATATTGTGGCATTTCAGATCCTCAAAAGCAATAATAAAGCATCAGAAAACATGCATCAAGAGAATTTACCATAACCATTTTAGCTCCCAAGAGAAAAATGACCAACTTATAAAATTATATTTGCATTCTTTCATTATCAATTTAGATTGTTGTATGATAATTTCTCACTTATCTGATACTTCAGTAATTTTTGTTTGGTGTCATAAGCCTATAACTCACATCCAAGTATCAAGACTGGTTGCATGTATTGACAAAATTCTGCTTAGAGAAATTGATTTGATTAGACTTGCTTGGCATATAGTAAAGGGAAAAGGATATACTTAGCAATCAAGTTAATTTAGCTGGACTGATCCGTAAAGAGATGCACAAGCAACAGATTTTCAAGAAAATGCACCATACGATAGATGCAAGAATACCATAAACTAACAATGCACACAGACCCAACAAGCTTTGTCTAACATAAAAAATGGAGGTTTTCAAAATTGGACAGTGATAACAAAAAATGTCAAAGCACAGACCTCACCAGCTTTGACCAATATATATGATCCAACTTCCAAATCATTCACCGAAACTTTGTTGTACATCAAATCGGAAAGACTTGGGGTCTTCCCATTCTCCAAATCCAACACAAGCGCAAATTCGGGGTGATTCTCTTTTAATTCCTTGACATCTATCATGGACCTGCTAGTGAAGTATTCCTCTGCAATATGAGCCAAATTAAACATGGCTAAAAGCAACCCACCTTCCAAAGCATTCCCCATAAACACGGATGCAAATGCAGCTAACGCCATGAGCACATGAATGTTAATTTTACCACCGGCAATATCCAAAGCCGCATCAAACGACGACGATACCTGTACACCAAAACAAACATTAAACGAGGAAGTTCAATCGAAGGAACTGCGACAATAAAATTGAATTAGTTGCCAATTACCCCAACAAGAGGGAAGGCGACGAGAGTGAGGGTTTTCTGAACGGTGTTGACGAAGGGTTTAGGAATCAAGTAAGGACAAGCACCGGCGGCTAGAAAGAGCGCCGTCGCACAGCAGCAGAGCTCCAAATTCTCCCTTAAGAAATTAGCTAGTTCATTCCACTTTATAGCCTTGGCAAATCTCAGGAATGTTTCCTGAGATTTCGTCAAAGGATCATCACACCCACCACAACCATGATGGTGGTGGTGGTGGTGGGTTTCGTCGTGATGGTGGTGGCGATCATGGTCGTGATGGTTGCTGTGCGCGTGGTGGTCATGGCTATGGTGGGAAGAGTAGGCCGAGCATCTAACGATGGCTAAACGGGAGATTGTAGGGATACAAATTGGGGGTGTGGGTTTTCTGGGACATTGGAAATTGTGGTTGAATTTGAGTTTGAGTTTCTTGGTGTTGTAGATTGTAGAGAAGTTTGATATGGTGGGTAAGTGCAGAGCTTCCATTGTTGAGGAAGAAGAAGGTCAGAGCATCATCAATTCAATTGAAGAGAAAGCATGGAGTTGAGGAATTGGACTAAAAGACTGGAAGGTAGGGTAGGCCAGGATGCAGGGGTAGGTGGTGTGGTTATTATTGTATCATGCCATTGACACCATGTGCTCATCTTCAGCGCTTTTCTTTGTTTCTTTTTATGTAAAGAACAAAATAATAACCATACAAAGAAAAAATCAGATGATATATCTGTCTCACGATGAGCATCAATCACTTTTTAATAAATTGTTATCACTTTTTTCAAAAGTGATACAAATTAGTATAAAAGTGATAACAAATTAAAAAGTGATAACAATTTATGAAAAGTGATAACAATTTATGAAAAAGTGATGATAATTTATTAAAAAGTGATAATTTATTAAAAAGTCTCATGTCCGTCTCATGCATGAGACGGTCTCAGACAAGAGTGTCCCATACAATAATTACAATTAGCCGCAAATACGAAGATTAATTAACCAAAATATCTTTTCTCGAAAAAAAAAAAATATGTACATAAGTTAACAATCCTAAGAAAATATTTTTCCCAGCTATTATTATTCCATAAAACATAAATCTTGAAACTCAACCCCTCTTGGATTCAAACGACTTTTTCTCATCGTTTTTATTACAATCCTCTTTTACTTTGCACTATTACTTGTTTAACTAACTTTTTTCTTCTTATTGATTTTTAGGTCTTAGTTATTTTTTGACATAAAAAAAGGATCGGATAGGTCGGGTTCGGATACCAAATTTTTAATTATTTGCTGAAGAAATCCGAGCCCAATCCAAATTATTATTTTTATGACATGGGCGACTTTGGGCCTCAACTTTTGGGTTTCTTGGACGCACATTAATAGAATGTGGGCTGCTATTTTTATCTCCTTCTTCTTCTCTTCACAGGTGTGCAATTCCCATTCATAAACGGTTAACGGGACTCGACAAATATTAAGCGTGTGTTTTGTTCTAAAAATGCTATATTTTTTTTATAAAATAAACAAAACACAATCTTTCTTCATATCAAGGATAATTATTCACAATTCTGTAAAAAAAAAAAAAAAAAAAAAAGTGTAATTATTCATAATTGAGCAGTAAAAATATGAATTATATGAAATTTAAGGTTTAAATACACAATAAAATTATGTAAAAAACACCTGAATCAGTTGTTTTTTTTTTCACGGTGAATCAGTTGTCAATTGTACAATAATGAATTAAATCAAATATATATAAACTAACACCATTACAAGCACAATCACTTAACAACATACTCACTATCGAAGGACTTCAATACACATGCCCATCAAATGTGAAGATATGAGTAGGCACATAAACAAAAATAAATACCTCAAAAGTTGATACAGATGCTCTAAAATTAATGCGAGCCGAGCTGTGGCTTCTAGGAGTTGGACAGATATATGTGAGGATGACCTTCCATAGTAGTAGAAAGTTATGACAACGTTTGTTTGAGGCTCACACCTATGGTTTTATTTTCTTTCTTTCCTTTTTATATAAGAATTAATTAGACATAAACAAAAATAAATGATATTTGATAGTTTCAGCTCGGAGTAACGGAAAAAAGAGATTCTCCAAATCTCGTCGAGAAAACGGAAGCGGCGACGATGAATGTTGATCTTTCACTGTTGGTGGAATGAAGGGAAGCAGAGGAAACAACCGATCGAGGCGGTTTGTTTGGGGGGAGGGGGGACGATTGTAGGTGGGGGGCGGAGATTTTAGAAAATAAAATACTCCCTCCGTCCAACTTGAATATGGCAAATAAATTTGGCACAGGTTTTAAGGAATATTAGTTGTTTATGTATAAAGTGAAAAAATGTAGTTAAAAGTGAAGGGTATAATAGTCATACCATTAACAATCTATTTTAATTAACAAAAGTAGATTAAATTATTCCCTCCAACTTTTAAGTGGAGGAAATTATGAAACAAAAAGGTTTTTCATTTATTGCACCATCCCATCACCAAATTATACACTTTTGGCAATTAAAATTACGCTTTTAAACATTTCATTTAAAACTGAAAATAACATTAAAATTACATTCCCTCCAAAACAAATGTTAAATTTCCCACCTAATTTCTAAATACATATCCACCAACCAAATTCTTTCAGACTCATAATTGCAAAAATATGAAAGCTAAAGGGCAAAAAGACATTGATGTTGAAACCAAAACAAAGGTGGCTCAATTCTTAATGGAACACAAAGAATTGACAGATCTCCAAAAGGCATACAACTTCAAGTCACTTTGGTATTTCTTCAAGAAGTGTTAGACATATTTGAATTAAAGAAAATCGAGAGAAGGTAATCTGTAATTTTTCATAAAGGTTAAAGAATTGTACTAAAGAGTTAGATCATGAAAAACTGAAATCATTACCTTTGAAAAAGAAGAAGTACATATAGAACAATAAAAAAACAAAGTCAAGTAGGTATATGGGTTAAGAAAAAGCTTATTAAAGCACATACGAATGCCATCAAACCGGATTTAACATACTCAAAATAAGTTGTTAAGGTTACATTTCGGTTTAAGTGCACTCAGAATGATGTACACAACAAAAAAGGCATGCACAACATAGTTCACATTGATGAGAAGTGGTTCTATATCACAAAAACAAGTGATTACTACCTTTTACCGGGTGAAGAGGAGCCATATAGGTCATGCAAGAGCAAAAGATTCATCACGAAGTTAATGTTTATGTGTGCAAAAATTGGCTAGCCACAATATGCAAATGATGGGAAATTGATTTTTGATGGAAAAATTGGTTTATTTCCATTCATCAAAACAGAGGCGGCATTTAGAAGTAAAGGCACTCTAGAGACAAAGCCAATAAAGCAATTACCAAGACTGTCATCAAGGATTGTTTAATCAATCATAACTATCGACTTTAATTCATCATTTAGTTAAGACACATTGCAAGTATCCAAAACAAAGTTGTAATTTAAGTCACTTTGTTGGTTACATTACAATTAAAATCTCGAGATTATACCAAAGAATCAAATCCAAATGGCCACCAAATGCAAGCAAAGTCATATATATTCAACAAGATAATGCAAAGCCTCATATCAACAATCATGACATTGAGTTCAAAGTTCTCTACATCGATGGATTCAACATCCAATTGTTTGTCAATTGTACATACAAATATCAATGACCTGGGGTTCTTTAGAGCAATACAAAGTTTGCAAGATAAGACATCATCACATACAATGATCTTATTCAAAATGTTATGGTTTCATATGAACAACAAACTCACATAACATTAAACAATGTTTTCCTCGGTTTGCGGGATGTATGATTGAGATTATGAAGGCAAAAGGTCACAACTCTTACAAAATCCCCCATATGAACAAGGAAAGACACATCGAGAGAAGAAACACTACCAGATAACTTAGAAGTTGATCAAAACTTAGTGAAGGAATGCATAGAGTACATAAGATGACTTGAAAATGATATTGTTACATCATATAATGTGGAAGGTTTAGCAACAGATTTGGGTTTTTAGGTTATCAAAGTTATAGCCGACATTTTGCATAGTTTTGTGCATGTTTACAAACATAAACATGTAGGCTAAAGATTGGCACAATGTGTTGTTTAAGTCAGTAAACATTTAAGGATGACACTTTTTGTAGTTTTTGACTATAATGTCAAAACTTTTTGTATGCTTTCATCTCAACTCTCAGAATATAAATTTCATCATAGAGCATGATTTAAGTCTCCTAACCTTAGAAAAGGGGTGACATTAAATTAATTCATCACTGTAATATGCATAAAAAGCTCTCAAAATATAGACTCATCATAGAGCATGATTTAAGTCTCCTAACCTTAGAAAAGGGGTGACATTAAATTAATTCATCAAATAAAAACCTCTCAAAATATAGATTTCATCATAGAGCATGATTTAAGTCTCCTAACCTTAGAAAAGGGGGTGACATTAAATTAATTCATCACTTTAATAAATATGCATAAAAGCTCTCAAAATATAGATTTCATCATAGAGCATGATTTAAGTCTCCTAACCTTAGAAAAGGGGTGACATTAAATTAATTCATCACTCAAAATATGCATAAAAAGCTCTCAAAATATAGACCCATCATAGAGCATGATTTAAGTCTCCTAACCTTAGAAAAGGGGTGACATTAAATTAATTCATCACCGTAAGAATATTTTATTTTAACATCATAGATGGATTTTCGAGTACCTCTCAAGGAGTCGTAAGACCGATGGAAACCACATACCATAGCACTCCAAGAAATAAATGAAGCTCGGGACTCTGGCCCCCGAAAGGTCCAAAAATCTTTGCAAAATCGTCCATCTCCTCTATTTTTCTTCCTTTGTCCTCGCATTCGGGCATTAACACATTAAACATGGCAACTATACTATCATTACCGACCATGGTATCATTAACAAATCAACCATGGAGAGCTCGGATTAAATGCGACCACGATATCATTAAACAATGGATTGACCATGGGTTTTTCAAGACCGCATGACATTCAAACGAGCCAACTTCGTAAAACCTCGGGTGAAGAGGCTTCCACCATGACTGAGATTCATCGATTTTCAGAGAGATGGGAGACGACATCGATTTTCGTGAGATGGGATGGGAGATCGATTTTCGATTTTCGGGGATGGGAGACCGATTTTGATTTCGAAGAAGGGAGATCGATTTTGAAAAGAGGGAGATCGATTTTTATTTTCAGAGAGGGGAGATCTAGGGTTTCATACACTCATGGAGAATTCTAGAATGTTAGGGAGAGAAAGAGACGATGGAGAATTTGTGTAAAAAAAAACGTTTTGCCTTTCTATTTTGGGAGATCGATGATGGAGAATTCTAGAATGCCTATTTTAATTAATTTTTGGCTAATGGGCTAATTTGGTCTAATGGGCTAATTAGTTGGTTAAAATAAATTAATTGATTAAAAAAATAAAAAAGTAATGAAAAAGTCAAATGGCATAACTTGTAAATATGTGTATATTGTGAGGGTGGAGATAAGGAAAAAACTTTCCATTTTGGGAGTGCCATATTTAAATTGGACGGACTAAAATGGTAATTTGCCATATTCAAGTTGGACGGAGGGAGTATGAAAGATAAGGGAAAATATAATAGGTTGTCTTGTTGATGTAAAAAGAGGGTTATAAACTTATAATTAAGAATTCAAATGTCAAATTGTATCTGAGAGTAAATTTTAAAGTGTTCGTACCTTAGAGTAAGGAGGTCCAATATTTTGTATCTTAAAGTAATAATTTCTTTTTAAAATACCTTATCAATTGTTAATAATATTGTAATAATATCCGAAATATAAATATAATACCAATATTTCAAATTTAAATACCAATATTTCGGTACCAAATCCTTAATTATAAATTTAAATATCTCTACTATAAATAAATTACAATTTAAATTAACACTATACTATAAATTCAAATATTTTTACCCTAAATAAATTACAATTTAAATTAACACTATACTATAAATTAAAAAAAAACAAAAAATCAAACTAGTAATGTAACAATTTGTATTAAAAAATTCAACAATAATCAAAATAATATGTAAAAAGAGTTTTAGACATACGTGATATTCAAATGCCGATTGTGAGTAGTTGTTAATGCTTTCTTCGTCTTCATTGTTGGCAATTTCTACTCATGAATACATGATAAATTTTATTTAGTTGGAAGGAGATGATGAAGAAGATATGATTTTTTTTTTTTTTGAATAAGAGATGAGATGAAAAAGAAGAGAGGATACTTGGTAAAAAAAAAAATTAAAAAAATGAGAGAGAGAGAGAGGAGAAGGTAATTTACGTGTGCAAATAATAAGAATTGAATAAATAATAAGAATTGAATAGTTGGGGGGTTTTGGAAGAATTGAATAATAATATGGTAGGTGGGAGTTTTGAGAGAAGGTGGGAATATGTGGGAATTGAATAGGGTCAAAATAAGAATAAATTGAAACCATAAATATTCATTACAAAGTTGCAAAGTTGAAAATTAATATATAGTTCTCGTTTAACATGAAAATGCTGAAATTAATATATAACTAGCTTCTTGCCCGTGCAATGCAAGGGTATATTGTAATTTTTTTTTTATTTTTAAAAAATTATGTGAATATATTATTATACGGTTATATTAAAATACTCCAAAAAAAAAAAAAAAAAAAAAGATTGAGCAAGTCGGAAGTAACTAAAAAGTTCTCTGATATTTCAGTTTAGAAAATCTGATATTTCAGTTTAGAAAATCTGATATTTTTTTTAATGTATTGACTTTTTATTTTTTTAGTTGAGTGTGACAATCATTAGTTTGAAAATTATAGCATTAGTTATTTTAATACTTCAATTGTTTTATATACCTTTCACACATTTTTTTTTGTCCGACAAATCTTTCACAGTTTTAAAATGGAGACGTCATTACTTTTAGCCCCCACATACATACAATTTAACTAATTTTCTTACTTTATGCATAAAATTCACTAAATTACTTCTGTAATTCTTGTTCATTTTTTCATCTTATTAATTTATTTGTCCTCACTCTTATGAAAGCTTATATGTGACGAAAGAAGTATAATTTTTTCATAATATAATGATACTCACAAAATCCAACAAAAATTTTCATAATATATTTTTTAAGATGTCGTGTAAATAGTGTCTTAGAATCCTCAAATTTTAGTTTACATTGGTAAGTCGAGATAAATTATTTGTTTACAAAAATTAAATATATTCCTAATTTTTCTAAAATATATATATGTCTTTTAGTTATGGACAAAAACTTTTTGATTGTGAAAATTATTTGATTACAATCCTAACAAATTGAAATCCAAGAAACCCTTTACTACAAGAATCCCAATAAATTCTTTGGTTTTTTCGCTGAATTTAAATATATATATATATATATATATATATATATATAGCTTTTATTTATCCTATCAATTCAACTTCCTTCAATTAATAATACAATTAAAACTTAACACATATATATAATATTTTTAAACTGAAAAATTGACACGTGGCAGCAAAAGCAGGATGCCACTTGGCAGAAGCATGAGAAGTGCACCATCCTTTTATATATATAAATTCTCAAAATTGACCAATACATCAAGTTCTCACACCATCACTCATGCAAGATTGCTAACATCCAGCACAAACCTGTATCTCACATCATTTCTTTCCATCCTTTCAAATGCTTCATTAACATACTCTATCTTCACCACCTCTATCATACTCTTCAACCCCTTCTCTACCCACAGCTCAAACAACTCTTCAATATCCTTTGTGCTTCCCATTAAACTTCCCATAATTGCCTTTTTCCCTATATAATAATCAAGAATTAATCAATTTTTTTGATATTTACAGAGTTAAAAAGTTTTAAAATCCCCTAACGTGCCTATTGTTCAATTTCAGTCCAAAAACAAGTATATTTTTCAATTTTGTCCCAATGTTAAAAAATTTGTTCAATTTGGCCCAAAATCTAGGTCCAAAAAATGAATTTTAATATTAAAATTAAATAAAAAAAATATTTTCCCTGATATCAAACTGAACAGTAGACAAATTATAAAATGACTTTAATTTGAACTCATATTAGAATTATTCTAGACTACCCTACACAACACTGTCCAGATGTACTTTAAAATTTGTATAGTTAACTCATTAAAGCACAATTGAACAGCCCTGCACACTAAAAAAAAATTGTGAAATACAAACGGACCAAATTCCGTCACAAATATCGATAAAATACTGACAAAATACCATTGGAATTTCAAATGTCAAATTTATCTACAAAATACTGTGAATTTTTTAACAATATTTTCCAATGAATATTCGTCGGTAATATGCATCGGTATTTACCGACGAGAAAAATACCGACGGATGACCAGTTTTACCGATGGAAATTGAGCCAGTAAATAACTATTTTTTTGTAGTGTTTCCTCATATTATACCCAATTGAGAATATTTGAAGCAGATGATACCCATTATAATATCAGTAGATAGAAACTGGAGTGGCTGCGGCGGTGCTCCGACGATACACAACTTCCCCTCCGCCTTGAGAAGAGCAGTGTACGGCTGCAGAGGATGAACAACCGGCACTGTATCGAGAATATAATCGAGGCTGTTCATTGCTTGCTTCATTTCGGCCTCGTTGTTGGTGACAAGGAAGGCGTCGGCTTTCAAGTGGTGTAAGGCCTCTTCTTTTTTCTTATCGGAAGAGCTTATGACTGTCACGTGATGACCCATTGCCTTTGCTATCGTCACAGCTAGGTGACCCACTCCTCCTAACCCTAATATTCCTCCTCTGTATGCTTTGCTGGAATCCATGAACTGTTTGAGAGGGCTATATGCTGTTACCCCGGCGCATAGTAGCGGTGCTGCTTGAGCAGGTGCTAGCTTTTCTGGGACTTTAACTGCAAATCTGTCAAACTCTTTTCATTAATTTATTTATTACTCACTCAGTGTCAAAATTGGTTTCATATTTTATTGACACACATATTAAAAAATAGAGCAATAAGTAGAGATTTGAGATGTGATGTATAAATTTTATGTATAAAGTAAATAAATGAGTTAGATTGTGTGTATTTGTGAGCTTAAACGTAATTAATAACATTTTGTGTAAAATTGAAGATATTGTAATTTATAAGGATAGAGTTTAGGAAGATTTTTCCATTTTAAGGATGTATAAAGTTTATTAATTATGAAATTGACGAAAAAGAACAATGTGAAGCTAATTTCATGATGGAGAGGGAGTATTATAAATAGTAAAATATGTCAAATTAATATGGTATTCCCTCCGTCTCATTTTGTTCGTCAATTTTAAGAAGGTTTCGCCATAACTATATAAGAAGTCATTAAATATTAATAAGTATATGTATATATGTCATATTTGACCTTTTATTTATCTAAAGATCATTTTTATATACATCCATTTACTGCATATTATTGTCACAAAAAATTAGTAGAACAAAATGAAGTGACAGGATCCACTTGGATACGTGGGGTACAACTGTAGTAGTATTTTCTTATGTAAAAACTAAAAACTGAACCCTTATAAATCTGATTGATATATCTCTACAAATAAGTCAAATTGTTTCTTGTACGTACCCTAAATTCAAAATTGAGAATCCGCCACGATAAAATAATATCATTTTAGGGCATGTAAATAATTTCGTGTAGAAAGACATGAATAAAATGGGAGGGACCTGTGATGAACAACGAAAGCAGAAGAAAAGCCGCCTTGTGTTGGAGTTCCATCTTTGTAGATGTGATTGTAGGTTAAGATTGTTTGGGTGCAATATTGTTCGAGATGAGAGCTGCAGAGACTGCAATCTCCACAACTGCCAACGATTCCGCCAACTCCTGCAATATCACCCACTTTGAAATTCTTCACTTCTCCACCAACTTCAACAACTTCTCCAACGATTTCATGCCTTCATCATATGAACAATAATATAATATTGTCTTATAGTCTGGAAACCAGTTTATATATACGAAAATTTTACAAAATTTCAGGGGGCCACTGCCCATCGGCCAGCTCAAACGTGGCTCCGTACCTCCTTATACCATATCACTGGTTAATGTAATACTATATAGTCAAATATGTAGTATTGTTAAAATAGTAATATTGTCCTTGATTAGTACCACCAGTTATTTTTATCCCAAAAATTTTTATGTTCTAAATCCAGGGAATATTGCACATATAATATTAGTGATTTTGAATGGGATGAGTATATATACATGTAAGTAGATGGGTATTAATTATTATATTACAAAATTTGCGTAAGACGGTCTCATATATATGAGACGTGATACTTTTGTCTATTTTTAAAATACTCATATTTGAAATCATAAAAACATTAGAGTAAATTGCATTTTTATTCCCAAAAGAATTAATGATTTGCAAAATGATCTTTTAATTTTCTACACTTTTGGTGTCGTAGTTTTTTCGACATTTTTTGTCTCAGGAAAACTGCAATTTTGATCCTAAGAGAATGATAAATTACGGTTTTGATCTCAAGATAATGAGATAAAATCGCAATTTAGATCCTAAAAAATAATGACGGGGACTATTTTTGCAAAATAAAGGACAAAAAAAAGAATGTGGAATTAAAGTTATTATTGAAAAATTCACATGGGACCAACTATGCAATTTTCCCATAAAATATCATATCTCATCTCATGCATTAGACCTTATCACAAAAGACTTTATCTTATTTTATATATCCATTATCTAATCAACAATAATATGCCTAGATTGATAAGAAAACACACAAACTAGATGGCTTAGCCCACCTAACCACCGGACTTCTCACTTTAGTGAGAGACTTGGGTTCGATTCCCTTTGGAAGCGAATTATTTATTTATAAAAAAAAAAAACATACCCTGGTACCAATGGGTAATTGGTGTTGCTGGTTATCTCACTCCTGACCTGACTAAGATCCGTGTGGTCCACCCCGCAATACAACACCCTCAACACCATGTCCTCAGGACCTGTTTCCCTGTTCACAAAACCATACATATAAATGTTTTCGATCGGGTCGAGTGTGAATAATTTCACCGTAAAATTGATTTATAACTAATACCTTATACTACAATAATTACACTACAAAAAAAACAAGTATTAACGAGGGCATTTACCGGCGGGCCGAGGCCAAAATTAACGAGGGTATTTGCGAGGGAACCGCCCCTCGGAACTAACGAGGGCCCAAACGAGGGAATAGGCCCTCGGCATTTTAACGAGGAATGGGCCCCTCGGCAAGCCCGGTGCCGCCAAGCCCAAAATTACCGAGGTCAGGACCCTCGCTAATTTAGGCCCCCTCGCCCGACCCAATATTAACGAGGGCTTGGGCCCCCTCGCTGGGCCTCGTTAAAATGAATATATAGGCCCAAACCCTCGGCCCAAAATTTCCTTTTCCTCTTTCACTTCCGCCGCCGCCGCCCGAAATTGACCCACCCACTATTTGGGCTTTGTTCTACTCGTTCCTAGGAACATTTCTACGGTGAGTTTTTATGATTTAATCGGTTAATTTTGTTGTTATTTTACAAATTTTGTATTTTTCACATGCATATATATTTGTGTAATTTTGTTGTTAATTTTGTTGTTATTATACATATACTTGTATAGGTATTATTTTATTAGTTATTTAGTGTTAATTTTTGTAATTGTTAATTATGTGTATTTTAATTATTAATAATTATTTAGAAATAATTAGTAGTATAATATTATTAATTATTTAGAGTTAGTATATGTATGCAATTATATAATTAGTAGTATAAAATTATTAATTATTTAGAGTAATTAGTATGTATGCAATTATATAAATTTATTTTTAATATTAATTATTATAATTTAATTTAATTGCTATAGTTTATATATTTGTAGGTGTGTTGAAAAAAGATTCGATCCGGGCATATAATTTCACTACACGCCACCACTATCACCGTAAGTATTCTTTTTTTAATTAATTATTTAAAGATATGCTTTTAATTTAATTGTAATAATTATTTGATTTAAAATTATTTTGCATGCTCATATGATATAATAATAATTTATATATATGGTGATCGATGTTCGATCAAATTTTGTATGATAGTTCAATTATAATATTAATTTTGAAAATTGAATCGATATTCGATTCAAGTTGATGTTGGAGTTGAGGGTTGATGAATTGTTTGGTATTGTTTGTCAGATGTACGTTCCGACTTGATTAATTTTAATTAAGTTGGATGCACTAGGAATTAATTACTTGATATATTAAAATGCGATAAAATAAAACAAAAATTCTGCCGAAATTTTTAGAAAATATATATATTAATATTAGGAAAAAAATATTAAGTGGAAGAATTAATTATATATGATTTAATTAAATTTTGAATCTTCATTAATTTGAAAGATGAATTATTCAAGCCGTAGTTGGATGTATGGTCCAAGAACGATTAATGACATGATATCTCCCGAATTTCTTAGTGGAATCGAATCGTTTATAGAATTCGCTACTAGTAACCCGGAATGGATGAGTGGAGGAAAGATTAGGTGTCCTTGCTCGAAATTCAAATGTAGGAACCATAGTTTTAGAGAACCCATTGACGTGAAATCACATTTGTTTAGGCATGGGTTTATGTCTAATTATCACAATTGGATTTTGCACGGTGAGCAAAATTGGAATTCTATGCCACACCGAAACTATGATCACCCGCGTCGACTTCATATAGAGTTGGCGACAACACCGCAAGACCTAGCTCGTACCAAAATATGATGATGGACTTAACTTCTGGTCCTAACATCGGTTTCAAAATGTGGAAGAAGAGCCCCTTTGAGGAACCTCCTAATCAAAGATGCACATTTTTTTGACATGCTCGTGCGGCGGATCGGGGATCTCAGATCCTCGGTTGCGAGTCTCATTCTCGTTGTCATTCAATGCCCGTCTTTTAAACATTAAAACTGAAAATAGACTGTCTGAAAAGGGTTACAATCAAATAGTTGATTTGATTAGTGAGATTTGCCCTCCGTAAAATCGGGTGCCCAAGAAATTTTCGATGCTAAACAATTTGATGGGTGGGATGGGTCTTCCCGTAGAGAGGATTGATTCTTTGTGCAAATAATTGTATGATATATTGGGGTGCGAGACAGGGAGCTTGAATCTTGTAAGGTTTGTGGTCGATCCCGATTCAAACCTCGCTAGACGTGGTGTGGATGGTCGATGGAAAAAGAATAAATTTTTCAAAGAGATGTTCTATTTTCCTATCATTCCTCGATTGCAGACTCGTAACTACTACAAGGATATGATATGGCATGCTAGTTGCTATAATGATGAGGCTTGTTATGCGTCACCTGCAAATTCGTTGGCTTGGAAACACAACTATTCATATCCCGATTTTGCAAAAATGAAATACGGAATGTGAGGTCAGGTTTGAGCATCCATGGTTTTCAATTGGGCGATCGGGAAAACAGAATTATGATAGTGACACTAAATTTGCCCCCATGGTTGTGCATGAAAGAACAATTCATGTTTCTGACGGTTTTGGTGCTTCCTAAAAATCCGAAGGATAATATAGATGTATTTTTACACCACTAATTCATGATTTGAACATGCTATGGGGAAATGGGGTGGAAACCTATGATGTTGCTAGAAAGCGGAATTTTATGATGCGAGCCGCATTAATCTGGACCATTAGTGACTTTCCAAGACTCAATGTTTGTCTGGATGAGCACCGCCGGAAGGACTACTTGTCCATATTGTCTTTGAGTACTCCGATGCCTTCACTTTAAAACTCACCCAGTCGTGGTTTGATAACCATCGTAAGTTCTTACCCGGGGGGACATCCGTATCGCAGAACAAGACCGCATTCACGAAGAATGTAGTAGTTCTGAGATGACCCACCACCCATCCGAACAGTGAAATGCTTCTACAAGAAATTGATTGGTTGGGGTACCGGAAAGTGACAAGAAGTGCTTGAGGCCCACAAATGAAGATTAGATGGTGGCTGGAGGAAGAAAAGTATTTTTTGGGATTTGCCATATTGGAGTACCCTCTTGATCCGGCATAATTTGGATGTGATGCACATTGAAAAAAATGTGTTTGATAATTTGTTCTACACAAAGATGAATGTGGAAGGGAAAACAAAAGACACAAATAAGTCTAGGGATGAACTTAATGAATATTGTCGTCGTCCCTCTCTAGAAAATGTCAACGCACGTAAAGTATCCCAAAGCTTGTTATTCACTTGATAAGAGTCAAAAGGATGATCTTCGAGTTGAAGTTTCCCGATGACTATGTGTCTAACCTATCTCGATGTGTAGAATGGAGCAAATTGAAGATGTTTGGGATGAAGAGTCATGATTGTCATGTGTTTATTACTCCCGATTGCTTTTCGTGAAACTCTGCGCCGAATGTGTGGAAAGCAATCACCGAACTTAGTTTGTTCTTTAGGGAGTTAACTTCTACATCCATTACTGATAGAGAACATGGCTCGATTGGAAGCGGATGTTCCAGTATATTGTGTAAGTTGGAACGTATTTTTCTGCCCACTTCTTCAATTGGATGGAGCATCCGCCTGTGCACCTTGCATACGAAGCAAGGATAGGTACACCGGTATAGATGGATGTATCCATTTGAGAGGTAATTTATAACTCTAAATTATTTGATTACCTAAAACGGTTATATATATATATATATATATATATATATATATATATATATATATATAACACTTGATTCATTTAATTAGGTATCTTTACAATTTAAAGCTCGGTGTTGGTAACAAGGCGCATGTTGAAGCATCGATTGCAAATGCGTATTTAACAAAAAGAGGCCTCAATATTTTGTTCCCTCTATTTTGGCGATCACGTTCGACGAGCGGCATGGTGTACCTCGTAATTACGATGGTCGGGCGAGGTACCCGAAGTAGCGAAAGGTACTTTGTCCATATTTATACCTCCCGGTCGACATCTTGGAAAGGTGAACAAAAGATGGATTGTAGATGAGGAGAAAAATACGGCTCATACGTACGTGTTACTGAATTGTCCCGAGTTGCAACCGTATATCGAGTAAGTTTATAACGTTCAACTTTTGTTAATTATACCGTCAATCCGTATATTAAATAATCAAATCCCCTTTTGTAGTATGTTTTCCGAGCAATTGCAAAAATACCATCTGGGACTCTCGAGGGCTGAACAAGATAATAGACTACAAGATGAGTTTGCATCGTGTCTATTATATGTCTATTATAATTTCGCGTGTTTATTTATATATTTGCAGGTTGATGCCATCGAATCAAGTATCCGGGATTATTCGGGATATTATGTATAAACATATGGAGCCCGGTGCATTCACTTTCATGATATCTCATGCAGAGGCTCAGACGTCTTGGGGAGTCATTTCGGACATTATATTTTGTTATTCGCTATTTAATTTTGATTAATTTATAAACTTTAACGCTTATTGAGTAATGATGCAGAGTGACTAGGTGGGACCCTTCCGTTACGATCAACGGAGGTGTATCACCTTGTTCCTTCGTAGGGCGGAAAAGATACACCGATATCTTTGAACAACGTGAAAAAGTTGTTCTTCACCAAGGAACAGTGCTGGATGGGATGACGCCGTCTTCAATCCACCGCTCGAGTATTGGGGTAGAGAATAGGTGAGGTCAAAGAGCGCGCAAGGAGGAATCGAATGTCGGAGCTGGAGGCATGGGTGTCCGTCATATCGGCCGAGTATATATGACTTTGTAAGTAATTTTTTTAATGCTAGTTCGATATTTTAATTAAACATGTGGTTCTAATTAAATAAATACAGAGAGGAAGCATGGACGGCCCCCACCGATACATAGTGCGGCATTACCACGCAACTCCTGAAGGGGAGTACACCTTGGGGCCCTTAGTGACACAATTGTAAGTATTTTTATTTTATATTATATAATAATTTATAAAAAATTATATATATGTCTATTTTTGTAATCTAAATTTTTAATTGTGGAAATATTCGTACAGGTGAAGTACAAAGAGGCGGCCTCCCGGATGCCTCGGCCCTCGCGAGGGGTCGAGCTCCGAACCCCAACCCGACTTATCCCGGCTAATGTCCAAAGAGTTGGAAAACAACACGGGAGGGTTCGGGGTCTCGGTCATCACCAGGTAAGTCCAGACGCATCCCCTCCGGCTCTTGCTCATCATCGAGCACTCCTACTAGTGGGATCACCCAGGGGATATGGATCGGATGCTCCAAGAGGAGCGTGAGAGGGTGCGGTTAGAGATGGAGCAGATGCGAGAGCAGATGCGACGGAGATGAGAGCGGAGATGCGATGGAGTTGCGGGCGGACATGCAACGTCAACTCCGGAGATGTTGCGGGGTTACGGGGTTCCTTCCTGGTGGTGATATTCCCCATCCGGTCCGGGTGGTTCGATCGGTCATCCCGTGGGTCCCGGGTTCTAGGCGCCGCTAAATGAATTATTTGTGTTTAAAACTATAAATTTTTCTGAATGTTAATTAAGAATTTATGAATTTTAAATGTTTATGAGTATGAATTTTAATTAATTTATAAGATGATGAATTTTAGTTATTTAAAGTATCAATTTTAATTGTTTAAGAGTACATATTTACACATGATAATATAGTTGATAATTTAATTGAATATATATGTGATAATAATAATAATTATAAACATGATAATATATATATGCAATAATAATAATAACAATAATATATGATAACATGTATATAGTGAATTTTAGGATACATTTTAATTGAATATATACAATATTAATAATTATAAAATAATAATATATATACTAATTGAATAGTGTAATAATGTGGTTTTATTTAATTATTGTATATAGTAAATGATAGGATACAATTTAATTGAATATATACAATAATTATAAAATAATAATAAATATATTAAATATTGTATACAATTTAATTGAATATATATAATAATTACAAAATAATAATAAATATATTAAATATAGTATACAATTTAATTGAATATATACAATAATCACAAAATAATAATAAATATATTAAATATAGTATACAATTTAATTGAATATATACAATAATTATAAAATAATAATAAATATATTAAATATTGTAGACAATTTAATTGAATATATATAATAATTAAAAAATAATAATAAATATATTAAATATAGTATACAATTTAATTGAATATATGTGATAACATATATAATTGAATAATAGTTATATTAAACATATTTAATTGAATAACATTTATAAATTAAAAATATATAAAATATTGAACATAATATGATATTAATATATTTAAAAGCAAAAACATATCGAATGATTAGCTTTGCCCAAACGGTAAAGCGCCCAAGCTTCTCCTCCACTCTCTCGGAGGTCACGGGTTCGATCCCTTGCAACGCGAAATAAAAATGCCCAGGCTAGCCCCGGATCCCCACGGCCTCGCTAATTGCCGAGGGATTTGGCGAGGAAGTGGTTACCGACAAGGTTTTTGCCGAGGGCTACCTTCCTCGGTAAAGCCCTCGCCAACCCTCCCTCGTTAATTCCCTCATAACCCCCTAATTACCACATTCTAATGAAATAACTAATACCTTTTAATGAAACAACTAATTATATCATTCGAAGCTAATGTCTTGTAGTAACAACAATCAATAGTACCCTTTAATGAAACAACTACTAATATATATTACTATCAAAATAAATTTCAGGTTCACACAAGACTTTTCCACTATTTCTTCTTTAATTTCCTTTTTATTCGTGTGAGGGTGGGGGGAGTCTACCTGAGTTGAAACGAGTAAGGAGAAAGATGACCAGATGAGTCTCTGGCAGCCCAAGCATTCGCCATTCTTCCCACCATATTTTGTTTACACAATACAAAAATAGAATCAATATTTAATATGGCTAGAGATGGAAATATAGATGGATATATTTGTCTATTTATATTGCGGTTTCGCTATTTCTAATTTCATCAGCCATGAGGTCAGACCTCCATAGACGAATAAATTAAATATGCAATCCAGAAGTAAAACAATATCTCACCATTATTCAAAGAACTATGCAAAGCCGCCAAGAATTATTGATACGTTAAGATATGGGAAAAATATTTTTTAGGCCAATAATTTAGAATTGTATTTTAAGAACAATAATATTTCAACTTAATAAAAGTAGGACACTTTTTTTTTTTTTTTTATTTAAATGTAGGCCATTGACCTTTTCTTTTTGGCAAATATATGCCATTTTCCCCACTGATGGGCCTTAATGTGCGAAAAATTAATTTACGGGCCTATATTTGCAAAAATAAACATAAAAATCAATGTCCTACTTTTATTAAAATGAAAACATATTGTCTTTAAAATACAACCTTTAAGTGAATTTTGGGATTTTAGGTGACCTAAAAAATTGGAATTTGGAAGAAATTAATAGTATGTATGTGTATATATATATATATATATATATATATATGTTTGAGAAATGGAATAATGACAGCCAAGTGCAAATATCCTCATCTAATTACAAAGGAGTGCACACTTTTTTTTAGGGGGTGTGTTTTGACAAAAACACCCTTAATTCATTTTCAATCACACACTCTCTCCTTTCTAAGTCTTATCGATTCTCTTTTTAAATTTCAAAATTTTACTTTCTCTTCATCTCTCTTCCCTAAGCCACCTAGTCCCTAATTTATATACAGCAGATTCTTGAAACCAAAAGCATGGCCCGATTTCAGAATCTCACTTTCTCTCTCTCATGTTTAATCTTCTCTCTCATCTTATTTATTTTCTTCATACTTTCACGTAATTTGATTGTACCATATCAAGCCTTTTCCCCAAATCTCGACAAGAAGCTTCATATTTTTTTTTACTAAACCCTAACGATCGTACTTCCAATTTTGTAATTAACGACAAATTGCACTTTGAATCGCGCATCCGGATCTGGGAAATGTTGGGTGGGTCTCGGAAAAGTGGTCATTTGGATTCCAAATCAACAGTTCCATGTTTAATTTAATACTATGTGGTGGTGAAGGTGGTGGGCGATGATGGATAAACAACCTTGAGTGGATGGGTGAGGTTATTGGTGTTGGTGGCTTCATTTTGCGGTTGGGAAATCAATTCCAGATCCGTATCTGGGTGTACTCATCGGAGTGTGGGTGTACTTGGTGGGTGTACTTCCAAATCTGATGGATGCATTTAATTATGGGTGTAATATATTTTGTTTTTCGTCATCTCAAATATCTACAATACTCTTTTTTTTTTATTAAATGTTTGTTATCAAATTAAGCTCTATTTTATTTGTATAAATGATTCAAATGTCATCTCTTTGCGAAAAAGATAAAACACAAATATATGTGCAAAAGATTATAAATATAAACTTTATATTATTTGGTATAAATCAACCAATTGGTAAAATAATTTTGCTTCTTTTTTTGTTATTTTTTTTGTTTGTTTGTTTTTTTTTTTCAAATTGCTTCTCTTGACACATATTTTATGTCATTGTGCAAATATTTTTTTTTATTGTGCAAATATTTTTACATATTGTTCAAATTTTTTTCATTTATTGTGCAAATATTTTGAGTGATAATTTGTGCAAATTTTTTTGATTATTGTGCAAATATTTTTAGTGCTATTGTTCAATTATTTTTAAATATTGTTCAAATTTTTCCCGCATATCGTAAAGTGTTATTGTGCAAATATATTTTCAAAATTTTGAGTGTTAATATGTATTGATTGAAATTTTATTATTGTTCAATTTTTTTCATTATTGTGCAAATATTTTTTGAAATTGTGCAAGTGTTATTTTTATAATAATCGTGGAGATTTGAAGAAAAAACAAGAAAAAAAAATAGCAAGAACCGGAAATTTGAAGAAGAAGAAGAAAATGAAGAATAACAAGAACGGAAGAAGAAGAAGAAGAAAATGAAGAATACGAAGAACCGTGATTTAAGTGAGTGATTTTAGGAATTTGAAATTTGAGTTATTAGGGAGAGTTTTTGTTTTTAGTGTGATGAGATTGATGTATTTGAATTTTGAAATTTTGAAATTTTGGAATTTTGGAATCTTGAATTTTGAAATAAAGGGCATTGAAGTCTTTTTGCCACCTAATTTTGCACCTCTATGATACTTTTTACTGTTCATGCACCTCTATGTAATTAGAGGTAGTAAAATGCACCTACATGTAATTGACCCTTGAGAAATCAGCCTAATATGTGTTCAATCGCACTTATTTAATATGTATATATAATAGTTTTTGCAAATTTGTAATTAATTCTTTTTTAAATTATGTAATATAAGTGTCTGATGATAATATCATAGATGACTTAAAAAAATAAGACTTGATGAATTCAGTTTTAATTTGTAGTTGCAATTATTGTTTGAACTATATAAATATTTATTTATTTGTATATTTAATTTGATTGTATGCGTTTTAAATATAAGACAATATTATTTATAAATTTTTACATTATTATTCGAATCCAAATCTGATATTACTGGGTGGGTCTCGGATCAGCTTTGGATTCCAAATCAATAGTTCCATGTGTAATTTAATACTATATATGTAAGAAGAACAAATTAATTCAACTAAACAACCTTGACTAAATATATTATTCAATAACGCACTAATCATTCCAATGATTCAATATCTTAAATAATCCAATATTTTATATAATCCATCCATCCCTAAATACCTTTGATATTTTTTTTTCCATCTAGTCAATAATATATTTGACACTCTTAAAATATAAGACTTAATTTTTATAAATTTACTATTACAATATTTACAAATTTATACAAAATATCATTATTTTTTAGTCTACACCACCATTACATGCATACACTTAAATCAATTTCCGTATTTTATATATAAAAGTTTATAATATTACCTCTTAAAATCAAAATTATTATCCCTCTTTTTTGTTTTATATATCATCTTACATATAAAAAAATATTTCAGAAGGATTATGATTAAATGTTGATGAAGACCAAAGTTTTCAATTCGAAATAGACTTTCTCCTCTTAGCCGCCACAATAGTCTACCCCATATTTTATTACGTTTATGAAGCTCTGACGTGATGGATGATGAAATTAGAAAACTGCAAAAGTATGCATGCAAGTACTTACATAAATAGAGCACTCTTTCCATCATCTCCTATAAAAATAATATTAATACCATTTGTTTATATTGTACTAAATAATATGGTTGGAAGAATTGCTAATGCTTGGGCTGCCAGGGACTCTTCTGGTCATCTTTCTCCTTACTCATTTCATCTCAGGTCTCTCTCTTAACCCTTACCTAGATTAATATATATATATATATATATATATATATATATATATATATTATACAATCATATAATTCAAAAATATTTTTAAATTATATTAATTATTTAAGTAAAAAGTATTAGCTGATCAATATTAATTATTTTCACTTAACAATATTAATTGTACACCAGGAACGCTGAAATGGGTACATCTCCTGTATTACCATATAAATATATGTATGTATATATAAAAATATATATTTATATTTATTTCTTTGTGAACAGGGAAACAGGTCCTGATGACATTGGGCTGAGAGTGTTGTACTGTGGAGTGGACCATACAGATCTTCATCAAGCCAAGGGTGAGCTAATCAGTAGCAAGACAAACTACCCTTTTGTTCCAGGGTACGTAATTAATGAAAAAATTTTTTTATCTCATTTAAAAGTTTGATTTTATAGGAGGTGTAAAATTATTTATATTAATTAAATTTCATAACACCCTCTTTATTCGTGTGTCAAATTCTCAATTCTAATATCAAAAAATTCATTTTATCTAAAAATCGAAATATAACTAGATGTGAAATTAAAAAAAAAATTATCTTAATTCTCTAACAATTACAAACAAATCTCACATGGATTAAACATTAAAATGAATGAGCGAACATTCATCTCTGTATTTTTTTTCTAGAAAAGAAATCTTTAAATTAAGGAATGAACATAGTTACGTGTTTAATTATGAAGGCATGAAATCGTTGGAGAAGTTGTGGAAGTGGGTTCAGAAGTGAGGAAATTGAAAATTGGTGATAGAGTAGGAGTTGGAGGAATCATTGGGAGCTGTGGTGAATGCAGTCTCTGCAACTCCAATTTTGAGCAATACTGCAGCGCCAGAATCTTAACCTACAATCACTTCTACAAAGATGGAACTCCAACGCAAGGGGGATTTTCTTCTGCAATGGTTATTCATCAAAGGTAATTTCCCAATTTACATGAATCACATTCGGTTCAATTTTTTTATTCAAAAATATCATTTGTTCTATAATAGATGGCTTATACCATAAAAGTAAATATTACTCCCTTTCTCCGATATCAATTTTCACACTTTTTTTTTTGGTTTGTCCCATATTAGTTTTCACATTCCAATAAAGGAAACCCCTTCTTAAACTCCACTCTCACAATATTCATATATTTACACAAAATACCATTACTTTTTACACTCTATCCAACCATCTTCCTTACTTTAATAATAAAAGTTTAAAAAATTACCTTTTAATACTCCACTCATTACACTTTTTCTTAAAATACGTGCCAAGATTAGTATGAAAACTAATATAGGACGGACGGAGTAATTACCTTTTTACATCTTTTATTTACCATAATGCCACTAAATCAAAGTAAATTGGGAACAGATTTGTAGTTAAAATTCCAGAAAAGCTAGCACCAGAACAGGCAGCACCGCTACTGTGCGCCGGGGTAACAGCATACAGCCCTCTCAAACAGTTCATGGATTCCGGCAAAGCATATAGAGGAGGAATATTAGGGTTAGGAGGAGTGGGTCACCTAGCTGTGACGATAGCAAAGGCAATGGGTCATCACGTGACCGTCATAAGCTCTTCCGATAAGAAGAAAGAAGAGGCCTTACACCACTTGAAAGCCGACGCCTTCCTGGTCACCAACAACGAGGCCGAAATGAAGCAAGCAATGAACAGCCTCGACTATATTCTCGACACAGTGCCCGTCGTTCATCCTCTGCAGCCGTACATTGCTCTTCTCAACGTGGAAGGGAAGTTGTGTATAATCGGAGCGCCTGCTCAGCCGCTTCAGTTTATAGCTAGTGATATTATAATGGGTATCATGAATTGTTTAGCATATCTCAATTTGTGTATAATATATATCCAATTTATTTTTTTGATTATTAATTATGTATGTTGTTATATGTACAGGGAAAAAGGCAATTATGGGAAGTTTGGTCGGAAGCATGAAGGATATTGAGGAGTTGCTGGAGTTGTGGGTGGACAAGGGTTTGAAAAGTATGATTGAGGTGGTGAAGATGGAGTGTGTTAATGAAGCCTTTGAAAGAATGGAAAGAAATGATGTGCGATATAGGTTTGTGTTGGATGTAGCTGGAAGTGGAAGCAGCAAGAATTTTCTTGTGTAATCGTTGTAGGTGTAATTTGATCCAATTTTAATTTTAGTATGTACTAATCTGTTTTTTTTTTTGAAAAATGTACTAATCTACTTAGAAAAGAACTAAAATTGAATTAAAATTGCACCATATGCAATTAGTGTATAGAAGTGCGATTCTGAATTAAATTAAGCATCGATTATGAGATTGTGTAGTTTGTGTATTCACAATTTACTCTGCAAAGTTCATTATTACTTGTTGTACTCTAATGAAGGGATAGTTGCAAATCAATTCTAGATATTTTGGTATTATTATAATTTGATCAACGATTTATAAACTTTAGTTACACACTATGTACTTTTTTATCACGTGATTATTTTCACCATATATAAAATTTTGCCAGATTGATTATATATGGGAAGTTAGATCCTTAATTTCTTTAATACCCCTGAAGGAGTAACTACAAGGGCATAATCATATCCTAGCTAGCAACTAACTCCAGTTTCTTCTTCTTGCAAGAATCAAGAATTGAGTGAGAATTATCTCCTACGAGAATATATATACTTAAAAAACAGAAACCTATAAAACAATTTTGTTCTTTGTAAATACGTAGCAATTATTTCAAAACAAATTAATAAAAAGTGCATGCACGTACTTATCAAATTAAAATTCTTTCACCGGTGACATTTTCTTGAATGTCTTTGGTGTTGCATAGTATATTGAGTGGCTAGAAATCGTACAATCTTTGAAAGGGTTGCGATCATGGCTCCGGAGACCGGTGCTCCAACCCGATTTCGTGTTGTTCTTAGAACTCTCTCCCGTTTTCTTGCTGTCTTCGGTCCTTTTGCATTTTTCGACGTATGCTGGAACTTTTGAGTATTTCTTGTACTTCGCCTCATAATAAATTTATTTTGATACTCAAACAAAAAAAAAAAATTTGTTTCACCGGTGACCTGGTCCACGGCGGCTTGGCCCGGAATACGCTTGTCTAATGGAAAGCGCAGCCCGAGAGGACGACAAGTGGCGTCGTCCTTCTACTTGTGTTACATGATAATATATGATGAAGAAGAGAATAGAAATGAAAATGCTATATGTGAATGACCCAAACATAATCTTTGAATTTAGTTTAGTGAATGTAAAGAGCTAGGAAAAGATGTGTTCAATTTTTTTGCTTTGCCAATATTGGTGAAAATTGCATACATATATATCTTTGAATTTTAGCCGGTTTTGGGGGATGTTTGTCTCTCATTGTGGAACAAGAAACTACGTTAATTGCCGGCTTCTTTAGAGTAATGACTTGGTCATTCATGGTACGATGTGCCTTCTCTTAATTTGGGGATGCTAGATCTTGTTTTCTAGTTAAGCATGTAGAGACAAATTACCATTTTAGTGCACGTATTGAGGGGAAGCCACTCCACGATTTTTTACTCTTTATTTATCTAGGTGGTCCTTTGAAAGTTGAGTTTGTGCGGTGTGAACAAGTTTTATAGTTATATTAATTTACAATTAATACCATTTAAAATAAATATTTTATAATAAAATGACTATTTAGTAAAATAATTAATATTCTAATGATATTTTGTCTTGTAAGTTTAAATGTGATTTGATGAGCACTATCATATACTCCTTATTCAAAATGTATGTCATATACACATATTAAGAAAAAAAAAAGTACGCACATATTAAAAAAGTTATTGATTTACTCTAATACATTTAAATTTTGCATAAGATTTTGAAGACTATTATTATTTAAATTATTTTTAAAAAATTTAAAGGCAAATTGAGAAGAAATATAATTAATTAATATTAAAAAATATATAATAATGTTTAAATTATAAATAAAGTAAATATATAGTTTAAATGATAGATATTTGAATGGGAGGAGTAAGTACCCAAATGAGTTTTAAATGTGACTTGATTCCCAAATGGAATTCCAATTTTACTGGCTCGCAAATAAGTAATTTAACTAGTCGCTTCTATCAATTAACCATTTAAAAATGGAATTCCCTAATTTTGAGGGTTTTGGGATTAGAGTTTTCAATTCCCCCAAATTCATCCTTTCTTTTTTTTGCTCAGAAAGCAACATGTATTTTATTTGACTCACTGTTTTGTTTTTTTAAACACTTTGACTCATTGTTGAAAAGTTTAGGAAACTATTAATTTTTTGAAAAAAGAGCATCCATTTAATTAAAGCAAAACAAATATTCAATAAACCATTTATTAAGGGAAGTGGTATTTATATATGCATACACTATATATAGTCTAGGTTATATTTTTATATTAATATATGTTCAGATTTTTTAATATGCAAGTAATTCATATATGTAATTATATATTTAATAATACTGCAGATGGGTACCCACGGGGTGCATATGATATCCAAATTCGACCTATTCTTAAAATAGGGCGAATTCGGTCCGACCAAAAATTCTCGGGGCGAGGCGGTACCCGTCGGTCGGGATAATACTATCATCCTTGTGGTCCCCATATTTACAATAAAATAGTTCACCTTTTTATTTTTTTACTCTCTTTATCTTTTCATTTTTTTTACAATTTTAAACCAATAGTTTTATAATAAAATATTATATTCATTAAAACTCGCACCATATTCATGCCTCAAGATTTAAACTTGGAGGGAGTATAAGATAACAATAAATACTTCAAGTTACAAATCATCTAGCTTCACCAATTTTCAACTGATAAAAAGCCTAACTAGCATTAACATCAGAAAAACTGTGGAATTCATCTTCTTCAGTTGGGGCGCTGAGAGAAGGCAAGTGTTGAAGCATATTCATCGTCAAACTCAACGAGACATCTGTTGTACTGTCTTCATACGAAGCATTAGGCACAGCAGTTTTCTGAAGCTGCAGAATGTATTCCAAGTCCCAGACCACATCAACCATATTAGGCCTATGATCCCCATATTCTTGCAAACACTTCTCCACCGTTTCACCAAATTTCCTCAATGAATTCGGATTGATTTTTCCCACAAGTAAAGGATCTACTATCTTATCTATCTCCCCCTTTCTCTGCCAAGATAGTGCCCATTCAGCTAAGTTAACTTCATCCCTTGGCAGCAGGTTATTAATTGCTGGCCTTGCACAAAGTACTTCAAGAAGCACCACCCCAAAAGAATACACATCCGATTTTAGAGTGAGTTGTGAGCATCTAAAATAATCGGGGTCTAAGTAACCGAAGCTGCCCTTAACAACAGTTGTCACAGGAGACTGATCAGAAGGGCCCAATCTAGAAAGCCCGAAATCAGCAACTTTAGCAACATAATCCGCATCAAGCAAGATGTTTGTGGACTTTATGTCCCTATGGATGATCGCCCCACGTGAACCAGTGTGGAGATAGTGAATACCTTTAGCTGCACCTATGCATATTTGAAGCCTTTGCTCCCATGACAACTCACTTCTTGATCTTGATTCACCCGACTCTTCCTCCATGAAATAGAGATGATCCCTTAAAGCTCCCTTCTCCATGAACTCGTACACTAGTATCATCTCGATGCTTTCATCACAATAACCAATCAAAGAAACGAGATGTTGGTGATGAATCTTGGATAAAAGGCTTACTTCAGTTTGGAATTCAAGATAGCCCTGCCCATGCCCTGTCTCACTCCTCTTCACAGCAACTTTAGTACCATTCCTCAACTTTCCCCTGTACACTTTCCCAAAACCCCCCTCACCAATAATCAAATTGGGGTCAAACCTTTTCGTTGCATACAGAATTTCAGCAAAAGTTAACCTTAAACCAAGGTTTAGATAATGAGAGGAGCCACTTACCGTACTTCTACTCTGTAAACTTCCTCCCACAAAAAGTGCAACTGGATGGTGAGATGACGCATCACTCTTGTGTTGTCTCTTCCTCTTACAAAAATACAAAAATGTCAAGAAAATAAAGAATAAAATCACACCTCCAACACAAGAACCAATAATGATGAGTAAACGTCCTTTTGTCGAATCACTACTTCCTTCTTGAGATGGAACTGAATCAGTAACTAGCTCCAAGATCTCCACCCCATTCAGGAAAGCAGTCGGATTATCACCCCGAGGGCCAACACTAATATTCAAGAAACCAGAATGATCGGAATCGACCACAAAATCCCTATAGAACGGAGCTGCTAGTTGTGAAACAATACCATAAGGATACATCTCTTGTTCAAACTTGCTGATGGAAAGATTGAATCTCACAAATTCGTTCGTGGTAACACTAACAATATCACAGAAATGCACCCTAACAAGATGTTTAGCCCCTTTTTTGACATCGAATCGCCACAAGATATTGGAAGTATTAAGGCGTGTACTATTATCAATTTTGTGCTCTTTGGCTGTGCTGTAAACAGAATTAGGCGCATCATACTCTGTAGCCATTCCTATCTGGTAATAAAGCTTACCTGTGTAAGGGTCACTGTTCTTTGCTGCGTCTTTATCACTCAAGTAAACATCATCAGGGTACCAGTATCTTAAAAGGGTATCATTATTCGGCATAATATTTGATCCCCCAACATTAATCCTAGATTTTACACGCAACGGATGACCTAACAAACCACTGTAATTTGCCATATTTACATCATCATTCAGAGCAATTGCAGAATCATGAATGAAATTTGGCGGGGCGAGAAATACTTCAATCGCATTGACAAAACCGAAAGAGTTTCCCCCAAAATTAGGCACAAATTTAATCTTCAATTTTCCCTTAGGAATTGTAATTAAAAACTCTTCAATGGGTCGAAAATTCAAATCACCACTGTTTTGGAAAGAGAAATTGGCCAAAACCCTAAAATTGGCAACCTCAACACTGAAACGAGCATCGGAGAGATTTCCCATAGATGGAAAGAGGAAGAAATGAAAGCGTACCACATGAGTTCCAGCTTGAAGTATATCGAGTTCATAAGTAGAAGGTTTTCTGAAAACTCTTGCAGTTTGATAGAGCTGAACAGCTGATGACGTGGGATCTTCAACGGCCCTGCTATTTTCTGACGACAAGGAGATCGCCGGGGAATTTTCGTCGCCGGCGAAATCACGGAGGCCGTAAACTCTGACGCTGGAAGATGAACCGCAATTGATAAAGTAGTTTTGAGGTAAACTATAATCCGCGGAGGAAAAAGGAAGAGCAGAGAAATGGAAGAGAAAGGGTAATAACAGATAAGGAAATGTTTTGTGAAGAAGAATGATCTCCATGGAAGGTCTGTGGCGAAGAACACAGTAGCTAGAAAGGAGTGAATGATTAGGAAGTGAGAGCATGCAAATTGCAGCATGGAATTTATTAATTAGGTGGATAATAATTAATAAATTATTATATGCACGTATATATACACATATATGCAATTTAAATATATTTTTATACAACCATTATTTTTTTATTGAAATTGTAGTAATTTTTTTTAATAGTTATAATTATTAAAACACAACTGACTGTAACTTTTCAAAAAAAATAAAAAAATTGTGATCGATTAGTAATAGTAAAAGTGACGATTTAATAATGTAATTGTATTACATTAATACTATGCTTGGTTGACCTGGAGTAGACTTATCAGTTGTTGATTCGAATATTCATGAGAAATAATTGAGTCGTTTTAGCATTTGAGTGGTGACCAATGATTTTGAATTTTCTCTCAATAAAAATCTAGATGCATATTGGCTCTTTTTTTTTTTTTTTTGAAAGGATGCATATTGGCTCCTTTTCATGTCATTGACGAGCAAGAAAATTTGCAACATGCATTTTGATTTTTCGTTAATTTTTTAATTGAGATGAATGTACTCGATGTGACCTGAGAGCTACGTACACCATCACCATTACTCCTTCCATCCCGTGGCGGATCCAGGATTTCATATTTGGGGATACAAAAAATAATTAATACAATATTATTTAATACTTAGATGTCATCTCGGCGCCAAAAAAAATAAAAAGTGTACATATATAACATTTAAATTAAATTACAATTGAAGTCGTCGAGTATTATTTTTTAAATGCGATTAATGACATCATCATATGAAATTTTTAGAAACACATAATTTTCAATAAAAGAATGATATAGAATGGAATAGACAACTCATAATATTTATTTATTTTAATTAAATTAATTTAGCATACATGTAGTAATAATAATATAAACTCTTTAACAAATAAATTCATATTCCTATTAAATTATTTAATAAATTAACCCAATAATTAAACAAATAGTAAATATAGATTAATGTATTTAAACTACTAATTAATTATATAAAAAAAAAATAGAACTTGAAGAAAGGAGTTGTGTATGGGCATGAAAGAGATTTTTTTTTTTTTAGTGGTTTCAATATGACTAAAAACAAAGAAAAATAATTTAAGAATAGCTGAAATTAAACAAATATTTTAATTAAGAACAAAGAGAAAAGCAACAAAAAATGGTAGAGGAGAAGTCGAACCCGGGCTCCTTTTATTACATAGGAAAAGGAGTTTACCACTAGGCCAAAATTTACCTGACTATAAAACATAGCTAATAACATAAATATATTTTAATTTGGGGGTACAACTGTACACCCATGTCCCCTTCTAGATCCGCCACTGCTTCTATCCAGGATTTCTTTCACAGTTGACTTTTTGACCGTTTGTTTGTGAGAGTTATATCATAGTATTATGTGTATAAAAGTTGTTTTATATGAATAATATGTTAGTTCATAAGGTTAACTAGCATATCATTCATATAAAATAATTTTTGTACACATAATACTATGATATAACACTCACACAAAAATGGTTGAAAAGTCAACTGTGAAAGAAATTTTGGGAGGGAGTATTATTTTATGTGTTCATTATCTTGAAGCATAACGTACTATTAAAATATAATCAATCGTACATTTATTTTTTAATATATTGTAATTTGTGTTTTATTTTCTAGATACATTACGTCGTGCGTACTATTGAAAAATGAAAATAAATAATATTTCTGAATATATTGCATGTGCATATGTTAAAGATGTAAGAACATGTAATAAAAGTTTGAAATGAAGAATGTAACATAAAAATCTAAAGTTTAATGAAAATTTAACAGAGAAATCTAAAGGCAGCCCTACGATGAAATTAATTTGTAACATTAGTGTCTCTTACATTATATTTATCAACAACCTCCCACGAACCTCTCAATAAATAATTAATTTATCTCTTCTACACATACACAATCTATTCTTTAATTCTCTTTATCTCTTTTTCCACTTTATCAACAACCCAACCCAATTTATAAAATAATTTTTTTTATTTTTTAATAATTACATATTATGTATAACTAATATTTATAATATTCAAAATTTGTAATTATAATAAAAAATAAATTAAAATACATTAAAAAAATTACAATAAAATTAAGAAATAAATTATTATACATATAAAAAAATTACAACAAAGATTGAAAATTGGAAAAAACTAGAACAAATAAGAGAAAAATATTAAAAAAAAAAAACTAGAACAAATAAGAGGAAAAATAAGTTTGTGATTCAAAATATCTCAATATTAATATCTATTTATAGAAAAAAAATCTCGAATTTTGATATAATTTTTTTTACAAATAATATACCTAATAAAAATTTAAATTTTATATAAATAAACTCACATTCTTCAATAAGGGCTTGCCACGTGTAAAATTGAGGGTTAATAAACTTTCCCACGACCCAAGTCATCCCACGACTCGGTCATGACAATATTCTAAATAATTTTTTTTTTAATTTTCTTTTTTGTCCTTATGTGGTTATAGGTCGACCTCCAATAAAATCAGTCTTAGACTATGTTTATCCATGACCACCCTCAAACCCAACCTTTTAATATAATATCCATTTCTCACTCGTCCACATATACACTTTTTAATCCAACCCAACTATAATTTTTTTTACATTTTATCAATGATCTCAACCCAACCTGTTGAAAGTAGGATTAAGAATCAAAAAGGAATCTTATTGCTGAAGAGAGAGTTTACAAAATGGATATGAAGATGGAATCCAAAAGTGATTTCCACTTCTAAATGTTAGCCGATAATAAAGGGGCTACTGGAATGAAAAACTAACTATCAAACTGATAAAAACTACTCTAACAAACTAACAATGTATCTCCTATATAATAGGGGTGAATTAATTTATATAGCTTAAGACCCCCTCAAAATGAGCATGTATATTACACAAGCCCATTTTGGATTTCAAAGTAGTGAATTGAGCAAGGGAAAGAGGTTTTGTTAATAGATCAGCAAGATTTTGTTCTGTTGGAATGTGTATGAGCTTGACCAGTCCATCTTGAATCTTTTCCCTTGTGAGATGACAATCTATCGAAATATGTTTTGACTTCTCATGGAGGCAAGGATTATGTGCCATGGCAAATGCGGACTTGCTGTCAGTGTACACAATGGCAGGAAGAGTGAGATTAATCCTCAAGTCTTAAAGAATGTAGATGATCCACTGAGTCTCACAAATAGTTGTGGCCATGGCTCTATATTCAGCTTCTGCAGAGGATCTGCTAACAGTGGTCTGCTTCTTTGATTTCCAAGAGATGAGAGAGTTGCCAAGGTAGACTGCATAACCTGTTATGCTTCTCCTCGTGGTTTGGCATCTAGCCCAATCAGAATCAGTAAACACTCGGAGCTTGAAATCATTTTCTTTAGGATATAAAAGACCTTGGCCTGGAGTGCTTTTAAGATATCTAAGTAACCTGTGAACAGCCTTCATATGCATAGCATTAGGATTACTCATGAATTGAGAAAGAGTTTGTACACTATAGGAAATATCTGGTCTTGTTATTGTTAAATATAATAACTTGCCAACCAATTTCCTATAATGAACAGCATCAATATAAGCAGTACTATCAGTGTTTAAGAACTCTTGTTTGGAATCCATAGGAGTATAGCAAGGTTTACTACCTAAATAACCAGAAGATTCAAGCAAGTCTAGAGTATACTTTCGTTGACACAAGTGAAGACCTTTATCAGATTTTGCCACTTCTATACCAAGCATATATTTTAGATTCCCAATGTCCTTTATGGTAAATTTATCATGAAGATAAGATTTTACAGCCATAATTTCAGAAAGATTGGTTCCAGTGACAATGAGATCATCAACATAGCATAAAATAACAGTAAAAGAACTAACAGTAGCTTTAGTAAACAAAGAATTATCAGCCTTTGATTGTACAAAACCAAGAAGTATAAGGCGGTCAGAAAGTTTAGAAAACCATTGTTTAGAAGCCTGTTTCAAACCATAAATGCTTTTGTTGAGTTTACAAACTCTCTTATCATGTTTTTCACAATATTCAGGAGGAGGAATCATATAGATATCTTCAGTTAAATCACCATGTAAAAAAGCATTGTTCACATCTAATTGATGAATAAACCAAGACTTACTAATAGCAACAGCCAACAAAATTCTCACAGAGTTATTTTAGCAACAGGAGAAAAAGTATCAAAGTAGTCAATACCTTCTTGTTGTGTGTATCCTTTAGCCACTAACCTGGCCTTGTACCTCTCTATGCTGCCATCAGACTTATACTTGATCTTGTATACCCATTTGCAGCCTATACAATTTTTATTTTTAGGCAAGGGTACAAGAGACCAAGTATTTGTCCTTTCTAGAGCATTGATCTCAGCTTTCATAGCATTTTGCCAATGAATATCAGAAGCTGCTTGCTTATAAGTTTTAGGTTCAATATGTTGAGTAATAGCAGCAATATATGCTTTAAAAGAAGATGTTAGTTGAGCAGTAGACAAGTAATCAGATATAGGATATTGTTTTCCTGAAAGAACATTAGCAGTGGAAGGTTTATGACTAAGAGAAGGTGGTAAGTGAGTTTCATAGAGTTGCAAATAAGTAGGTTGACTCTTAGTTCTAGAAGACCTTCGGATATAATCAGAATCATCATCAAGACCAATATGAGGCACTATTTGAGAAGTAGTGTCCTGAAATTCCTGATTTAAGTCTTGATGAGATAGTGTAGTATCCGAATGTGCTTGATTCTGAGTAGTAGGAAAAGTATTTAAAGAATCATTTGGGATGTATTTTAAATTATCAGAAACACATACATCATCACAAGAATCTTCCATAGAATCAAAGAATTTATGATTTGAAGTCAATTGATCAATATAAGAGTTAGTATCAACCTTGTCTTTAAAAGGAAACATGTTTTCAATAAATCTAACATTTCTTGATATAAAAACCTTACCATTGTTCAAATCAAGTACCTTATAACCTTTTGTACCAAAAGGGTAACCAAGAAAAACACATTTAGTAGCTCTTGGATCAAACTTATGTCTATTAGCAACAAGTGTGTTAGCAAAACAAAGACAACCAAAAACTCTCAAATAGGAATAATCAGGAGACTTATTAAAAAGTTTTTGAAAGGGTGAAATATTGTTTAGAACAGGAGTAGGTATTCTGTTTATAATATGTGCAGCAGTTAGAACACACTCATTCCAATATTTTAAAGGCAAACCTGATTGAAAAAGTAAAGATCTTGCAACTTGAAGAAGATGTTGATGCTTTCTTTCAACAAGGCCATTTTGTTGTGGAGTCTCAACACAAGAAGTCTGATGCAAAATACCAAGATGATGATAAAAATCATGCAAAAGAAACTCAGGACCATTGTCACTTCTTATGATTTTAATCTTGATGTTAAATTGAGTATATGAACCATATTGTAAAAATTTTCTAAGGAGATCTTTACTTCAGATTTAGATTTCATAAGATATATCCAGGTGCATCTACTAAAATCATCAACAATAGTAAAAAAATACTTATGTCCTGTGTGAGAGGGTATGGAAAAGGGCCCCCATATATCTAAATGTACAAGATCAAAAGCAGCAATAGAAATAGACTTGCTAATAGGAAAACTATGTTTCTTTTGTTTAGCTAAGGGACAAATCTCACAAGTCTTATTAAAATCATCAACTTTTACATCAATGGAAGAAATATGCTTCATGGTTTTTGCATTAAGATGTCCTAATCTAGAATGCCAAACATTAGAGGAGGAAGTATGAAAAACAGAAGTAAGATTTACAGAACAAGATGTCTTGAGATGATATAAACCGCCACTTTGCTCAGCAGAACCAATCACTTTCAATGTGTTGTTCTCCTGCAATTCACAGTGTGAGGCAAAGAACTTGACCGAACAATTAGAGTATCTTGTTAAATGACTTATGGATAAGAGATTGAAAGTAAAGTTAGGAACATAAAGAACATTGTAAAGTGTTAAAGAAGTATTCAAGATGATATTAGCAATATGTGTAGCAATAGTAGTATTACCATTAGGTAAACTAATGGTAATGTTAGTATTAATAGGTGGATAAGTGTACATTGATACATCACAAATCATATGGTCGGTAGCACCAGTGTCAAGAATCCATGTAAAAGGTTTCATGTATGAGGTTTTAGAACAAAAACAATATGAAATACCTTGGTTGGAAACAGGATTGATGTTAGTCACAGCTCCGGCAGCAGTATGATTAGTAGTAGAGGTATTATTCAGCATCTTGGAAAATTGGAGAAACTGTTCAAACAGTTCTTGATTAAACAAGGGTGTAGAGGCAACCGGTTCTTCATCAGCAGGAGCTTTAACAGAGATGTGTGCTGAGGTTTTTGAGTCAGTATTCTTGCCACGAGGTCCTCTTGGCCCCTTCCACCCAGGAGGATATCCTATCAGCTGAAAACACCTCTCTATGGTATGGCCCGGGACATCACAATGGGTACTATGGAGGGGCTTTTTTTTATCTTTAAAAAACTTAGAGTTCTTGGCTAGCATAGCTACAGAATCAGTAGGAACAGACACAGGAGTATTGAGAGTTCTCTGGGACTCTTCTTGAACTAAAAGAGAATAGACCTTGGCAAGAGGGGGAAAGGGATATTGCAAGAGAAGTTGACTTCTAATGGAAGAATAAGAATCATGAAGACCAAGAAGAAAAGTCATAGTACCATCTTGCTCTTGAATGTTGGCCATAAGTTTGGGCAACTCACAAGAACAATCATTCAAAGCACCACAAGAACATTTAAGAACAGGTCTGTAACTTAAATGCTCATCCCAGATAGACTTAAATTCATTATAGTAACAGACTAGAGACTGACTTTCTTGTTTAATAGTACTAAGAGACTTTTTAAGAAGATAGACTCTAGTCAAGTCAGATTTAGCATATCGGGCATGCAATTCATCCCACACATCTTTAGCTATAGAGAAGTATTCAAAAGTTTTCTTAATATCCGGTGAAATTGAATTCATAATCCAATTGAAGACAAGGTCATTTGCACGTACCCACGCAGCATAAGTAGCAGCATCATCAGATTCATTAGGGATAGAGATAGTACCATTGATGAGAGGTAATTTATTCTTGACGCTCAAAGCTCGTTTGACTGAGTGACTCCAGGAAACGAAATTTGAGCCAACGAGTGGGTCGATCACGATGCTTACTGCCGGGTTATCGTTATGATGAATGTGCAATGGCGAAAGAGGATTGAGAGCCGGATTCAGAGATGTAGGATCAGTAGCACCCAAGAATTGTAAGGCACAATTCACAAAATAGAGAAAGAAATTGATCAATAGATGATCAATTCAACAAGATTTCCACCGAAGAAGTGGAGGAAAGAAGCGGAAACGTAAAGCCCAGAAGAATTGAAGATGGCTTCGTCGGCGTGAGAAATCAATTTAAAGAAAATATTGATTTCTCAAACAAATAACTGATATCATGTTGAAAGTGGGATTAAGAATAAAAAAGGAATATTATTGCTGAAGAGAGAGTTTACAGAATGGATTTGAAGATGGAATCCAAAAGTGATTTCCACTTCTAAATGTTAGCCGATAATAAAGGGGCTACTGGAATGAAAAACTAACTATCAAACTGATAAAAAACTACTCTAACAAACTAACAGTGTAAATCCTAAATAATAGGGGTGAATTAATTTATATAGCTTAAGACAACCTAAAATAATTATTTTCTCTTTATTATTTTTTAAATATATGTTGAATAATTAATTTTTCTATTATATTATGTTGATATTGGACTCTATTTATAGAAAAAAAAATTATGAATTTTGATATATATATAAATATATATATATATATATATATATATATATATATATATATTTATTACACATTATCTTCAATATCTACACTTTTAACTATATCAAAAAAAAAAAAAAAAATCACAACATCCAATAGAAAAATGCCACATGACATATTGGGATATTGGTCATGGGGTGTGACCTTGGGGTGGCCAACCGCCCAAGGTCACGGTAATTCACCATATTTTACATTTTTTATTTTAAATTTTGACCGCCCACTCTCGTGACCACCCTTGATAAACATGGTCTTAAAAGCACTGTCACCCACCCTATAATTATCAAACGGTTCAATCAAATAATCTCTCCATCCCATAAAAGCTTTTAAACTTTCTTTTTTCGTCCGTCCCAATATAAGTTTCATACCCTTAAAATGGAAAATTTTTTATAATTCTCACCCTCACAATTTTCACTAATTTACACAAATGTCATTACTTTTGCTCTCACATTACTTTTATACATAAAATCTTACAAATTTATCCCTCAAAATTTCAATCATTAATCTTTTTTCTTAAAGTGTATGCCCACCTACATATGAAAATTTTTTCGGGACGGAGGGAGTACATTTTATAGTTGTCAAATGGGTCATAGGAAATCATGGCCAGGTTACGACCCAAGTTGGTCTGCCAATATTATCAGTTGAATTATATATTTTAAGGATAAAATTTAGATTGTAAATATTATGAATAAGATGTATTTAAAAAAATTATATCAAAATTCATATTTTTTTAATTCTTTTTATATAGAGACCAATGTTGACATATAATTTGGAGCACAATTTGAAATTCTCTAGTTCTCTATTTTTATTTTTATTTTTTTATCATTTTTCTCCTGATTTCTATCGTAGATCCAAAACATTCAAATTATTTTTTAAATTTTCAAAGTTATCCAAACTCTCATAATTTTCAAAACTTTCAATCTTATTTTAACTCTCAATCTTTTTCAAACTTGGAAAACTATTCGAGCAATTAATATTATCAAAACTCACAATTATTTCTGAATCTAAATTAAGTTCCTATTTTTGAGCAAGTTCAACCACCACAAAATATCTCTCAAAATTTATTCAGAGATGTTCAACAAAGAAACATAAATAAAAAAAAGGGGCAAAAAATATAGTTTTGTGTGTGGGAGAAGATGTAGCTTTAATATTTTCTTGATATTTCATCAGTGAAGATAACGTATGTGGTAGAAATCAAAAGAGTGTCTATTTTGGGCACATTCTATTTTAATATTTATACTTCACTTTACTTTAATATAATATATATAAAATAAAGTTTTATGTGAAATAGTGTCATGCATGATCATAAATTCATGGGTTATATATATACATATATATGTAATTGGAGCACATCTCATAAAGATTCTTTGATCCACAACTTCTACTGGAAACTCCCAACTTCTCCAAACCATGCTAATGAGTGTTGTATGTTTAGAAAATAAATAGAAATTACGTAATTCCACTCTCCTTTATAAATTCGAACGTTTAGATGAGATGCGACCTTCATGATATTAAAGTCATAGTTCACTCATATCTAGATTTGATTCTTATAAAAAATATTTCCACCCATTTAAATTGTTCACTTGTTTGCCAGGGGTCATGACTAGGCCCAACGTAAAAAAGTTGATAAAATTGGCAACAAAAAGCCCAAAGAGAAAGCAAAATGGGAAAAACCCAAACCATGCAACCGTTTATCCTTTTTCTTTTCCTTTTTTTTTTTTAAATTTGAACTTCAAATTCTTCAACGCATCAGCCAATCAAAGCAAAATTTTACTTGTTCCAATTCTGAGCAAATTGTAATGGTCAACACACACATTTTATGATCGGAAGATGCAAACTTCATTGACTATAAAAATAACGTAAGCTTCTTCAGAAAATGTGCTGAACAAGAATCAGAAATGCCTAAAAATAGTTTAACAAGCATATCATAAGTGAATGCTGCTAGTAATGTGGGCTATTTACATAGCTTTCATGAGATTTTGCTAATTGCTTCCTAAAAATGTTTATACATGATCTCTCTTGACTTGCACATGACTTCCAATGGATCCAACTTAGGCATGGTTAGCCCCGTTCCTTCAGCCAAGTCAACTTCGTCCACACTCACTCTCTCCCACTCGAAGCACTGAATCAACGACCCCAACCCCAATCCCACGACCCGTTGAGCTAACCCGGACCCGGGGCATGCCCGCCTCCCCATTCCAAACGGCATCAACTTGTGTGGTTCCACTTCTATACCTTCAAACCTCTCGGGCCTGAAGCTCATGGCATCGTCCCACACCTCGGGGTCCCTGTGCATCGCCCATGCGTTGATGAATATAATAGTATCGCGAGGGATATCATATTCTCCGACTCTACAGTCCTCGGATGGCACGTGGGGTAATAACAATGGTGCAGCTGGAAATAGGCGAAAGGTTTCCATAATTATGTTGTGGAGGTAGGGTAGATTGGGTAGATCATCTTCGTTAATCAACCGGTGAAGTCCGACTTTTGTTTCCAGTTCTACCCTTGCAGTTTCGAGGACACGTGGATGGTTGAGCAGAAGGGACATTGCCCATTCTAGAGTCACTGATGACGTGTCTGTGCCAGCGACAATCATGCTCTGTATAAATATATCATATAATAAATGCACAAATTCACTTTATCACAACAGAATATAATAAAAAGAGCTAAGAATTGCAATATAAAGGGCAACTATCTCTAGAATTTCCACTCTAATTATGGTCTAACAACTGTAATTATGCACTGTCAAAAGTTCAAAAAAAATAAGAATTCTATTTAAAAATGCACTTAAACTGGACGTGTCCCTATTAAATTTAATACTTTTCCCTTATAATGTATTTCTATGATTCATGCACTGTGTGGTTTTTGGGTGATGTATCTCATTAAATATATATTCATTTATTGTGTAGTGCATATTAATGGCTACCCTAGTATAAATAGGAGAAGTCTTTGTACTCATTTCAAATCAAGTGATCAATAAGTTTTCTCTTAAAAACAGAGCATAATAACTCTGAATATTTTTCTTGTTGTTCTTGATCATATTCACTAAAATACTCAACAGTCCCTTTTGTTACATACCAGACTAAAGTTTTGCTGAATTATTTCATCAAATCGCTTTCTAAATTTAAACGCAATGGATGTCTAATATATAACAACAGTACTGTTGAAGCTGTTTCAACAATGGTTTTGAACCTTTTTTCATTTTTGAATTATTTTTGCAGTAAATTCCACGAACTACGTGGAATTGAAAAAGAAAATATGAAGATATTTGCATAAACACATTCATTGTAGAGACACATTATTTTTTTGAAACCGATTATTAAATAATTAAAAAAAACAATTCTGTTTTTTTCTTTTCATTATTTGTTTCTGTAATTGTAAAGTAATGTTACACATCCACAACCATCGATTTTATTTAAGGTGCAAGGGAGATTTTCTAATCTCTCTCAAATTCTTAATCCAAACACAATCTTCACTTTTTAGCTATAATTAACTCTAAATATAAAGTATCTTCAACATTGATTAAGAAATCTTACCATTACAAGACCTTTAATTGTGAGGTCAGAACAGAATTGGGGTTGTGATTGTTGCAAAGACAGCAAATGACCGATCATGGTGTTCCTCTGCTCCTCCCTGTGCTCATCAATCAATCCTTGGAAGAATTCATCCATTTGTTTAGAAAGAGAAGCCAATTTCTTCTTGAAACCCCCAAAATCAATCCACTGCAGGAACGGCAGGAAATCCTGTGGATTCGACGCCTGACCGATCTCAAAAACCTCGTTAATTAGCTTCGAGAAATTCTGCCCATTCTCACTCTTTTTTTCTTCGCTCAAGTACCTTTTCCCTGCAATCATCCTCATCATTACGTTCAAGGTTAAATCCGACAATTTCGGCCTCAGTTTCACTTTGAAAAACCCTTGATTTGCCACATTGTGAAGGCTCGAGAGCAGTCGATCGATCTCGTCCTTCCGGATCTGTAAAAAGTTGTTGAGGCGGGCGGGGGAGAGCAGCTCCTGGGCGGCGATGCGGCGGAGGCTCCGCCAGTAATCGCCGTAGGGAGCGCCCACCATGGTTCGATGGTTGTAGCCGATGTATTCATCCACCAGGAGGTCGGGCCGGTTCGAGAGGATTATGTCGTGTTTGGTGAAGCATTCCTCCACTAGTTCCGGTGACGACACCACCACGCAGCGGCGGACGCCCAGTTTTAGGGAGAAGATCGGCCCGCTTGTTTGGGAGAAGCGCTGGAAAGTTCGGTGGAGTGGTTGTTTTAAGAGGTGGAGGTGGCCGACGATCGGCAGTGCTGCGGCGGGGCTCGGCGGCAGCTTGTACCTTCTTCCAGCTGAGAGTTTGTTGTGGATGAGAGAGATTAGCAAAACAGTGAGAGATGCGTACAGAATTAAGTCAACGTCCATGATTTGCTACAGAGTCTCTTTCACCAAAAAATACATGGTTTATGCAGATTATGATATTTTGTTTAAATATTTTATATTTAATTCAACGAGCATTAGTACTAAATTACTATGAAGCCTATTTTTAAAGATGTTGAACGTGGTTTATGCAGATTATGATATTTTGTTTAAATATTTTTTTAATAATATAATATTTAAATTTTGCAATGTTATGTTTTTGTATTAAAAAATAAATAATTTAAATAATAAAAAATAATTATTGTGAATACTCTGAACAGTAGTATGATACTTCTATCCTCCATTCTTTGATACTCCACATAGAATTTTTTATATTTTTGAGCAAATATTTAATAATTTAAACATTTTCATGCAATTTCATTATAAGTATTATCCTGAACAAATATAAAACTTTACCCTTTTTTAATGTTTCATTCTTTTTTTTTTTTTTTTTTTTTTGATAATATTTGTTTAGCCTCTATCTTTTTATTACTCCCCCTTTCTTAAAATATGTGTTTAGAGAGTAGGACACGAGTTTTAAAAAAAAATAACTAAAATAGATAAAATAAAGGGTATTATACATTATTATGGGTTCAATTATGAATAAAATGATTTTTGTGAATAAAATAAAATAATAATTTGAATAATTATGTAATGATTGGGCGCTAAAACTAAAGTGGTTGTGTCAATAAAAGAAATGACAAAGAGATAGTATTTATTTTTTTAAAGGAGAGAGTAGTTACTTTTGAGGAGGGAGTATTTATTTTATCCCTTATATTTTATATTCAGGAGAGTTACTAGTATTGTCAAGGGGGCGGGGCAGGACTAGGGGGACGATTCCCATCCCAGTTCCCGTTAGATCGGAAAATTCCCATTCCCGTCCCTGCGAAACTTTCAGGGAAAAAAAAGCCTCATCCCCTGTCCCGCCAGAAATCCCAGTTCTCCGTTTCAATTTTTTTAACAAAAATAAATTTTTTTAGAGCATAAATAGTAATAAAAATATAAAAAAATATATAGATAAATATAAAGTCATATCTACAAAATTCAAATTCATTAAAAAAATCATTAAAATGCAAAATCATATTTACTTTAGGCATAAACGTGTGAACAAGAATTTGTGCCTATTTGAAAATTTGAAAATGTTTTATGTTTTCATTCATTATATATTTATAATTAAGTATAAACAAAATTAATATTTATATATTTATAATTAGATATAAATATATGCATATAGAAAAGTTCCGGGTTCCCGCAGGGCGGTGAATACTATCCCCGTCTCGCTTTCGGGGTGTGTTTTTTCCACGTCCCCCTAATGAATTTTACCAGAGATTCCCCGCCCCGTTCGGGATGGGTCCCCGCGGGGAACGTGGATTCCCTGCCCCACTGCAATATCTATATTTACCCTTTGTTCCTTTCATTTTTCAATATTATGCTATCAACATTTTCTCTACTGTACATTTTCTTCTTTTTGACATACAAGATCTAGACTTCCTCACTTTCATACAGGACAAAGTCACAGGTACTGTAACCAATCTCTCACCTTATTGTCAATTCAGTCAGGAGGATCAGAAGGTGTTCTAATAAGCTTGGCTAATAGATAGAGCTGCATTGTTCTGCTCTCTGCCAATGTGATGAAGTTTACAAGAATCCAACCGGTGCATCTCTTTTCTAATTGTGTCCAAGATGTACCCACCCGGCGCTAGAATTGGTCGTACTCATTAGTTGCCTTGATTACCTCCAGACAATCTGAGAATACCAGAATTTTCCTTTCATTCCATTTTCTAGCTTCTTCAATGGCAATTAACTCTGCTTCCAAAGGGGCTTCTAAGAGACTGTCTTGTACTCTTTAACATTTCCTTGTTCATCCGCAATTACAAGACCACACGCACTTTTTCCTTTGTATGGATCAAAGCTCGCATCAGTAAAAACCACAATGCCTCTGGATATGGTAGCAATGATGTCACTGTACATGTTTTTACTTATCTGCACCTTGTGCTTTCCATTAAGAAATATAATAATTGTGTATGGTTTAAGTAAATAAGTAAATAGGCGAACAAATTATATAATTAATTCTTGTGCTCATCTATAGGCCAAAAGATAGATTATACTGGTTCAATTCTTTTATGTCACTTTTAATGTTCTACTGTATATTTCATTTTCTAAATTTTTAACACATGAATCCAAAACTGTGATAATCCGATGGATATTTTTTTTTTAATATTCTTGTTATCCATCCACACAATGAAACATAAAGTGAAACACCATTTTTTAACACATGTAATATTATTTGCCAGATCTTTTGTCTTTTAATTATTGATGAACACACTAAGACTCAATTTGGATGGAGTCATTTGAAATCAAGGGATTTGAAAATAATACACTATACATTTACACATCAAAATGGAGAAAAACTAAATGAATGGATTTGGTTCACACAAATATTACTTATAAGTGGAAGGATTTTGATGAGAACCGCGAATTAGGCTCGATGAATTCGACGCCCCAACTCAGGTTGGCAAGCAACGAACTCCTCAATCCCTCGTAATTTCGATGCCCCAACTCAGGTTGGCAAGCAACGAAACCCAATTCGAAGCTCTAGCTCGGGCTAGCAAGCTATCGAATCAATTCACAAAGCAACACTTTGCTTCAAGAACTATTTTGCTATTTTTCATATCCCAATTAAAAGATACAAGGCCTTTATTTATAGGCCAAATAAGCTACCAACTAACTCAACAAACTAACCTCTAAACATGCTAACTACCAACTAACACTTCTTGAAATATAAAGGACCAATATTTCTAACAAAAAGATAAAGGACTATTTTGGGGCTGTTAGTTCACATCATTCCCGGGCCCTTCGAAATTGTCCTTGTCCTCAAGGATGAAATCTAAAAATTATTCTCGTATCATTTCTACGTGTATGCGAGCATTTCTTGTACAAGCCCCCTCAATAATTCCAAAATGCATAGCAATCAGCTTAAACCTTCCATCACATACAGAGGGAATCTTGCAAACTCTTCATAGCTTCATCAAGAACCAAATGCTTCGAACCACGAACAAGGACACTAGTCATCCTTCCCATGTGCTTAATCCCCAAGAATTTTCCTCTATCGAAGATCTGAGATCTGCCATCATCAATCAAATCCTTGAGCCAACGCTGATCGGCGAGAAAAAATCCCGTACAAGAAGGTTGTTTGGCATAAATTGGAAATCGACCACTAAGCGCCGTCGAAAAGGTGAACCGCCATTGAGTTTGAAGCACTTCATGCAGATAATGACAGGTCTGCTTTTTCTCTCTTATAAAGAAGCCAACATCACCCAACTCAATCCATGCGATGGAGGCTTCAAAGGCGAAATGTGATCTGAGGAGTCTCTGGTCGAAGATCATAGCAGTAAAGCATTTCTTAATGGCGTCCTTTTCTGAGATGTGCACTCTAATGCAGGTTCTTGGAGGTTTTGTTGAGCTGATCAGACTTTTCATTTTGAGTATATAGAGAAAGACAGACAATTTCTTGAATATATGGAGTAGGGTATTCTTGATCACGTGCCGCCTACTGCATTGATGCACTTTAATGCAGATTCTTGTAGGGTTTGTTGCGCTGATGATCAGATTTTTGAATATATAGACAAAGGCAATGATTTCTTGAATATAGATTTTTGCGATTCTCAACGGCGATAACTCTCTCAATGAAAGCACCAATTGATGAGAACCGCGAATTAGGCTCGATGAATTCGACGCCCCAACTCAGGTTGGCAAGCAATGAACTCCTCAATCCCTCGTAATTTCGATGCCCCAACTCAGGTTGGCAAGCAACGAAACCCAATTCGAAGCTCTAGCTCGGGCTAGCAAGCTATCGAATCAATTCACAAAGCAACACTTTGCTTCAAGAACTATTTTGCTATTTTTCATATCCCAATTAAAAGATACAAGGCCTTTATTTATAGGCCAAATAAGCTACCAACTAACTCAACAAACTAACCTCTAAACATGCTAACTACCAACTAACACTTCTTGAAATATAAAGGACCAATATTTCTAACAAAAAGATAAAGGACTATTTTGGGGCTGTTAGTTCGCATCAGATTTCAAATACCCAACAAAACCTAGTCATTTGAAATCCTCTCACTTCTCTCACTTGTGCTTAATATTTGAGTGAATCAAATCCATTCATTTAGTTTTTCTCCATTTTAATTTGTGTGAATACATGTATATATATTATTTTCAAATCCTTTAATTTTAAATTCACTCCATCCAAATTGTGCCTAAAAAAATTTGGCGCCGACGAGGGCAATAACGGGCTCATATTTAAATTTGGGAAGGCACAAGGGTAATTTTTTAAAATTAAAACTAATGACATGCTACATTTTAAAAAGAGAAAATTACAAATAGGTTCAATATGTAAATATTTTGTGCTTTTGTGTAAATATTTTTTATGTTTCTGTGTAGATTTTTTGAACCTATTTGTAATTATACCATCTTTTTGAATCTATATGTAAATGATCCTTAAATAAATATTCCCTCTGTCCCACATCAGTTTTCACACTTTCCTTTTTTGTTTGTCCCACATTAGTTTTCACATTCCAAAAAAAGAAACCCCTCCTTAAACTCCACCCTCACAATATTTATATATTTACACAAAATACCATTAATTTTTACACTCAATCCAACCACCTCCCTTACTTTAATAATAAAAGTTTACAAAATTACTCTTCAATACTCCACTCATTACACTTTTTCTTAAAATGCGTGCCCAGATTAGTATGAAAAGTAATCTGGGACGAAGGGAGTAGTAACTTTCAAAAAAATAAAAATAGTAAAACTATATGATGAGTTAAATGGGTCTATTGATTAGAGTTTACAACAATTCCTCCCTATTCCTATATTAATTACATTTTTGGTTTCAAGAGGATGAATGGTTTGCAAAATGGTTCTTTTTTTGACACTTTTGGTCCCGTAGTTTTTTTGGATATTTTTAATCCCAAAAAAATTACAGTTTTGGTCCCAAGAGAATGAGATAAAATTGCAGTTTGGTCCTAAAAAATAATGATTGAGACTATTTTTGCAAAAAAAAGAACAAAAAAAGAACGTGGGACTAACATTATCGTTGAAAAATTCTCATAGGACCAAAACTACAATTTTCCCTATAAATATAAAACACATGTGCACATTGCAATGAATTTCTTTTGGTATTTTGAAATGGACGTAGTTATTTCAAGAAGTGATTCTTAAAAGGCTCACCAAGAAATGATCAGAATATTCAATATAGGTAATTAGAAAAATTATAAATAATCACATTAACTGTTTTGTAAGATCAACGACCTACTACAGCAACGATAACTTACTCTTCTTTCCCAACTGTGAGGCCAGGATTTTTCTTGGTGCATCTCATGACTTAATCAAGGAATTAATTTTTCTTCGAAGACTGAAAAAAGATAAATAACTGCAATAATAACAAATTACTCATCTATTCCGTATTAATTTGCATATTTTTTTGGCACAAAAATAAGAAAAATGCACTTTATAGACTGTATTGATTTGTGAGGGCAATTTTGTCACAAAATACACATTCTACTTTATTAAGATTGCTTTATGATAACATTTGTATAAATATAGGTTATTGTGAGGGTGGAGTTTGTGAGCAATTTTCATTTTTGAAGTGTGCAAGTTAATTATTGAATACTGTTTTTAATTATGCAATGTACTAATTGTAGCATACCATAGTCATAGAAGTAGCTACATATTGAATACTGTTTTTAATTATGCAATGTACTAATTGCAACATATCATGGTATATTACTTCATTGAAATTGTAACAGTCCCCCTATATTGTGGATTCTACCAATGTCATTAAATGTTGCATAAATTAATATAGTAATATTTCTTTTAGTATGTGAGTGTTGACGGTTAGGAATCAATATAAATGAATTAATTTTCAACTTCTCTAAGGCTCCATTTGGATGGAGTCATTTGAAATCAACGGATTTGAGAATAATACACCATACATTTACAAGTCAAAATAGAGAAAAACTAAATGAATGGATTTAGTTCACACAAAATATTATTTTTAAGTGGGAGGATTTCAAATACCCAACAAAACCTAGTCATTTGAAATCCTCTCACTTCTCTCACTTGTGCTTAATATTTGAGTGAATCAAATCCATTCATTTAGCTTTTCTCTATTTTAGTGTATGTGAATGTGTGGTATATTATCCTTAAATCCGTTGATTTCAAATCCACTCCATCCAAATGGAGCCTAAAAGTTCGGACTTTTAGATGAGGCGGAATTCTTTCATGGTATCAGAGCCAAAAGGCTCACGCCCAGATGTCCTGGGTTTGATTCCCGTTGAAAGCAACTCCACCCATATTAAATTGTCCACTCGATGAGCCTCCTCTCCAAAGGGTAGAGGTTATAAATTCGGCCCACGAGTGAGGGGGGGTGTTAGGAATCAATATAAATGAATTAATTTTCAACCTCTCTAAAAGTTCGGAATTAAAGATGAGGCGAAATTCTTTCCGTGACTAATGATTTTGGGTTTTCTCTCAATAAAAATCTAGATGCATACGTTTTTTTTTGTTAATTTTTTAATTGAGATGAATTTACTCGATGTTACCTGAGAGCCACGGCACACCATCACCTTTATTATTTTATATGTTCATTACCTTGAAGCATAACGTACTATTAAAATATAATCAACCGTATACTTTTTTTAATATTTTGTAATAAATGTTTAATTTAATAATTCTGAATATATTGATGTACACATGTTAAAATGTAAGAACATGTAATAAAAATTTGAGATGAAGAATGTAACATAAAAATCTAGAGTTTGATGAAAATTTATCTTTAACACTCTCAACCTTTTCTAAGCTTGGAACACTATTCAAATTTGAACTTCAAATTCTTCCACGCTTCAGCCCATCAAAGCAAAATTTTACTTTTTCCAATTCTAAGCAAATTGTAATGGTCAATACACACATGTTATGATCAAAAGATACAGACTTCATTGACAATGAAAATAAGTGTAAGCTTCTTCAGAAATGTGATGAACAACAATCAGAATTGCCTAAAAATAGTTTAACAAGAAGCACATCACAAGTGAATCCTGCTAGTAATGTGGCCTATTTACATAACTTTCATTAAATTGTGCTAATTGGCAATTGCTTCCTAAAAATATTTATACATGAATTCTCTTGACTTGCACATGAAATGGATCTAACTTAGGCATGGTTAGCTCCGTTCCTTCAGCCAAATCAACTTCCTTCACGCTCACTCTCTCCCACTCGAAGCACTGAATCAACGACCCCAACCCCAATCCCACGACCCGTTGAGCTAACCCGGACCCGGGGCATGCCCGCCTCCCCATTCCAAACAGCATCAACTTGTGTGGTTCCACTTCTATACCTTCAAACCTCTCGGGCTTGAAGCTCATGGCATCGTCTCACACCTCGGGGTCCTGTGGATCGCCCATGCGTTGATGAATATAATAGTATCACGTTGGATATCATATTCTCCGACTCATATACACTTTGTCCAGATAAGGCTGAAAAATTATGTTTCTGATCCTGTGTATATTAAATAAACGTGAAAATATTTTTAAAATGTGAAAATTTTATTTCATCAAAATTGAAATAGTATCAGAACATATCTCTGAATTGTTTTTGGGTATCTGAAATGGCTTGGCTGCTCCGATCAACAAATTTTTGTTTATAATTCTACATCACAATGAGTCCGAAGATAGTTACATAATAACAGAATTCTACTAATTACCATCGATGGATGTATGTTGCTACAAACTTGCTTGGATTGAAAAGATTGACACAAGAGTGGAGAAGGTTTTCTAAATGTTTCTGCATTCAAAAAAGCTACGGTACAAAAACGCAATATATACAGACTAGAAGACTATACTAACCAAAGCTAAAAGGAATCTACCAAAATTACATAATCAATTACACAAAAATCAGCCGAAAAAAGAGGATCGCAGATTGCATGCATGAGAAAGGAAAGAGAAGCATGTATTCACAAGGCAGGTGTATCGTGCGTATCGTGCATGATTTCCAACACTCCCCCTCAAGTTGGTAGGTGAAGGTTGCGAACCCCCAACTTGCCAACAAGATATCTTAGTCGATCGGATCCAAGTCCCTTGGTGAACACGTCCGCGAGCTGCTCAGAAGTAGAGATAGGCTCCGGTATAATGTCTTTGGACTCGACTCGCTCTCGAACAAAATAACAATCCATTTCAACATGTTTTGTACGTTCATGAAACACCGGATTATTTGCAATATGACGAGCGGCTTGATTATCGCAGAAAAGCGGTGTTGGCTGTGATAAGTGGACTCCAAAATCCTTCAATAACCACCGTAACCATAGAACTTCACTCAACGTTGTCGCCATTGCACGGTATTCGGCTTCGGCTGACGAACGAGATACCACAGATTGCTTCTTGGTACGCCAAGAAACAGGTGCTCCTCCAAGAGAAATAAAAAAACCGGTCCTAGAGCGACGAGTCATAGGACATCCACCCCAGTCTGAATCACTATATGCTTTTAAGGAAAGCTCCCCAGCTGCAGGCAAGAAAATGCCTTGACCTGCTGTTCCTTTGAGGTAACGGAGGACTCTCAAAGCTGCCTCCATGTGAGATTGTCGCGGCGACGACATGAACTGGCTCAGAACATTCATCGCATACTGTATGTCCGGTCTGGTCACCGTGAGATAAAGAAGACGACCTACCAATCGTCGATATTGGAGTGCATCGACAACGGCTCCTTGTTCATCAAGGTCAAACCGAGCATTTTGCTCCATCGGAAAAGGGCTGGGTCGGCACCCTTGCATGCCACAATCCTTTAATATGTCTAATGTGTATTTTCGCTGACTCAACACGATGCCTTCAGTCGAACGAGCAACTTCTATCCCCAAGAAATACTTCAAGGAACCTAAGTCCTTAATGCTGAAGCGTCGATCAAGATATTGCTTCACCTCAACAATTTTATTCTCGTCATTCCCAACAAGAATCACATCGTCGACGTAGATTAATGCCGCTACATATGCATGTTCTCTTTGAAAAACAAATAGAGAGTGATCCGCCTTGGATTGCTTGAAGCCAATGTCCATAATGGCTTGTGTGAATTTATGATACCAATTTCTCGACGCTTGTCTCAATCCGTAAAGTGATTTACGCAGTTTACATACACGTGATTCTCCACTCTTGGCATACCCTTGGGGAATTTTCATGTAAACATGTTCAACAAGGTCTCCATGCAAAAAGGCGTTATTCACGTCCAATTGGTGTATCATCCAATTCCGTTTGGCCGCTACGGTTAACAAACTTCGGACGGTGACAAGTTTGGCAACCGGTGCAAAAGTCTCATGGAAATCAACTCCTTCAATCTGAGTAAAACCCTTTGCCACAAGACGAGCCTTGTACCGCTCGACTTCGCCATTTGGTTTGTACTTTATTTTGTAAACCCATTTTGAATCAATGGCTCGTTTTCCCGGTGGTAATGGTACGAGTTCCCATGTTGCATTTGCTTCTAATGCTTCAATCTCCCTTTTCATTGCTTCTTGCCATTGGGGTGATTTTGCTGCTTGAGAAAAGAATTTTGGCTCATCGTGTTTATCGATGGCCGCTAAAAAGCATTTATGAGCAACATAAAATTTGTTGTAAGAGACATAATTAGCAAGAGAGTGTACCGTCGAGGTTCCTGAGGTGGACGTGGGTTGCGTGTGGTCTATAGATGGCGGCAAGTCGACCTCATATTCTTGTAAGTGACTCGGTTACCGTCTAACTCGTCCACTTTGAACGCGTATCTCGCGTTACATGCTCTTCCACTTCCCTTTCAGGAACAACTATAGCTTCGGTGGTCTCACCAATATTCTCGACTTGTACCAAATCATGTGCATCATCCCACTCCTCATTTCTTGAAATTCGAACTTTATCATCCTGCGTCTCATGGGGAAATATGTGCTCAAAAAACTTTACATCACGCGAGGAATAAATGGTCTTGTTTTGAATATCGAAGACCTTGTACCCCTTTTGTCCATGTGGGTACCCTACGAAAATGCATGACTTCCCCCTTTCTCCAAACTTATCTCCCCCTTTCTTAGTGTCCTTAGCATAAACAAGACACCCAAAAACTCTCATGTGATTGTAGCTAGGCCTTTTGTTCAAAAGAATTTCATAAGGGGAACGATTTTGTAAGAGTTTCGAAGGAAGTCTATTTATGATGTATACTGCCGTCAAAACACATTCTCCCCAAAAATCAATAGGCAAATTAGCTTGAAAACGTAAAGCTCTAGCTACTTCAAGAATATGCCTATGTTTACGCTCCACAACTCCATTCTGTTGTGGTGTGTGAACACAAGAAGTTTCGAGTATAATACCACATCTAGCATAATAACTCATCAACTCATGTGACTGAAATTTCCCCCATTATCAGTCCGAATTCTTTTCACAACTCTACCAAATTGTGTTTTGACCATATTACAGAATAGTTGTAAATATTTAGCAACATCAGACTTAAATTTAAGCAGATATACCCATACTCCTCGACTATAATCATCTACAATAGTAAGAAAATAATGGGCTCCTGTAAAAGAGGCAACTTTATATCCTCCCCAAATATCACAATGTATCAAATCAAAACACCCAGTAGATGAAATAGAACTTAAAGGAAAAGGAGTTCGAGTTTGCTTGGCTCTCATGCAAGACTCACAAAAATTATTCAAAGATTTATTTAAAGGAAAAATATCTTTCAACTTTACGGCAGATGCATGACCCAATCTTCTATGCCATATCTCTGGATTAACTGCGGCTATGAAGGCTCTTCGATCACTGTCAACTGGCTCTAGAAGATATAGACCACCACGCTGTTTACCCACTCCAATCAGGTTCCTCGAGGCTAAGTCCTGCATCGTACAAAAACCCGGGAAGAAGGTCAACACGCAATTAAGATCCTTTGTGAGTCGGCTAACAGAGAGCAAATTGCATTGAAAGTCAGGCACATGAAGTACACGACTAACACTTAGTCCATTTGGTAAATCAACACTTCCAATACACTGAATAGGAATTCTTTCCCCATTAGGAATTTTAACCGGGGTTTCGGTACTAGTTTCCATCAAGGAATTTAAAATACCTTTGTCGTGTGTAATATGATCGGTGGCTCCGGAATCTATTACCCACGGTGTATTAAAATTAATCTTACCAGCCATGTTAACAGAAGGTCCAGAGGAGACATTGCCAGTGCCAATGTTGTTGTTTAGAAGATCCCTTAATTGTGTCAATTGCTCCATGGTAAAGCCTGGCAGTGGACTTGAATCAACTGAGGAACTGCCATCAACATGCGCCACTTTGTGTGTCTGTTTGCTTGTCATAGTTCCTACCTCCTTCTTTCGACTTCCATGCCTTCTTCTTCTTTGTTTCTGGATACCCAATGATTTCATAACAAGTGTCAATAGTATGCCATAATTTTCCACAATTTTCACATTGCGGCGGCGAACTGCTATTATTCTCACGGCTCCCATCTCGGCCCCTATCACGAGTCTGTTTCTGCACCTGGAAGGCCGCCCCATCGACGATTGGCTTGTGAGATGCCGAGATCATCCACTGGCGCTCATCCTCGGCAACGAGATGGTATGCCATTCCAAGACTTGGCATCGGCTTTGTGCTCAGAATTTGGGTTTTGATTGTGCTAAAAACATCATCCAAGCCCATAAGAAACTCATATATTCGTTCCTTTTCACGCATCTCCACGAGTGCCTTGGAAATATTGCACGTGCATTTGCCACACGAACACTTGGGCATCGTCGAGATTGACTCAATCTCATCCCAAATCCCTTTCAATTTCGTGTAGTATGCCGAGACCGATGCCTTCTCTTGACGTGTAAGCGTAAGATTTCTCTTTAGCTCGTACGCTTTTGGTGCGCTTTCTTTTCCGAACCTTTCTTCAAGATCGCTCCATATCTCGCGTGCCGTCTTGGCATGCTTTACGCTGTTTCGAATTTCTTTGTCCATGGCCACAATTAACCATCCCTTAACCATTGCATTGCAGCGTTTCCACAACAGGAAATCCGAAGATCCTTCCTCGGGTATGGGTATGGAGCCATCAATAAAACCAAATTTATTCTTGGCGAAAAGACAATTACTCATCTCCTCCGACCAATCTCCATAGTTCCCGTCACTGAGAATATCGGTGACGAACACATGACTCGGATTGTCAGACGGACTGATGTAGTAAGGAGACATAACATCAATGGCGGTTCCGGTCTTCTCACCGTCTTTCGTCATTGATTTTAGAATTTGTAGATGCGCGGAAGCTTAGATCTTAACCTGCTCTGGTACCATGAAAAAATTGACACAAGAGTGGAGAAGGTTTTCTAAATGTTTCTGCATTCAAAAAAGCTACGGTACAAAAACGCAATATATACAGACTAGAAGACTATACTAACCAAAGCTAAAAGGAATCTACCAAAATTACATAATCAATTACACAAAAATCAGCCGAAAAAAGAGGATCGCAGATTGCATGCATGAGAAAGGAAAGAGAAGCATGTATTCACAAGGCAGGTGTATCGTGCGTATCGTGCATGATTTCCAACATGGATATCTCAGGTTTTACAACAAGATATACTCTGACTCAAGTAATGGATTTGTTTGGATTGTAAATAGTACATTATTTCGTAGGTAATGCGAGAGTGTGTGACATACGAATGTGGTTATTTTCGTCAAAATTATGTCGGTTTCGGGTGGTACCAACAAATTGAAGTGTGTCAGGAAAATTCGTCTATTAATTTTTTATTTTTTATTTTGTAATTGATCTTTTATACTCCCTCAATCTCAATTTTAATTATTCAAAGAAAAATGATACAAGTATTAAGTAAAAAAAAGTTATTTATTATTATTAAAAGGTATAAATTAAAGGGTAAATTGATATTTTCAACTTTATTGAAAATGTTAATTGAGTGACATTGAGGTATAAATAAAGAATGTTTATAAGGGTTTAATTTAAGGGGATAATATTGTTTTGTTGCTATTTTGGGAATGGAAAAACAAAAATAAAATGTCTATTTTTTTTTTATTTTGAGCAATAAAATATGAGACGGATGAAATAAATGAAAGAGGAAAGGTTGATGTAGGAAGATGTACATGCACAAAAAGTAAATATTTCCTCCTTCTCATAAAGATAAGCGTAAAATTATTCACACAAATTAAGAACTGGCGCCTCTCTTTAAATTTAATATTTTATCAATTTGAGTCCCTCTTAAATCATAACACCCTCTTGAAAATTTGTGGCCCAATATTTACAATAAAATTATTTATCTTTTTATTTTTTTTACACTCTCTTTATTCTTGTACTTTTCAATTTTCTTACACTTTTCATCAACAATAAAATTCTATATTTATTAAAACTTGTGTCTTTCCTAAATGTTAAAGTTAAAAAGAGCAGAGGAAATAGAAGTTATTAGAGTTGGAACATTAAATTTTGCAATTTGTCCAAGGAAAAATATAGAGAGAGCTAGAAATAGATAAAGGTAGAGGGTGGGAGATGCGGGGACAAAACTTTGACAAATATAAAATGAGTAACTTAAGTTGAAAATAAAAAAGCAAGTTTATTTTTTATGGAAGAGAATATTAAAATATAATTTCACTAATCTGAAGATAACTTGCAATTGGAATGAATATATGGTTTTATAAAATTAGAGTATTTGGCAGGCTATAAGTCTACGTCGCATTTAATTGAGATTTGAGCCCATGCTGTAGCTTTTTCCTCCTATCTTGCGGCGCAGCCCTTTCTCCTTGTCATTCTCAATGTAAAGACATCAGATATGATAGAATTCAATTGAAACATATCTAAATATACCTAAAAATTAGGTATTGATTTAATTACTTTGTAAATATCAATAAAATGTGTGATGTTATATGATTAATATAGTAAATATACTTAAATAAAATTAAAGTGATTTTGTGATTTCAAATCATTTTATCTGGAACACATTTGCATGGAGAAAAAAGAAATTTAGTCCCATAACTTGTCCACTCTCCAGTTTTGGTCCCAAAAAAGATGGCCGTCTATTTTGGTTCCATAATTTTTTAATTTGTCCAATTTTGGTCTTTTTTTCGTCGGAAAATCAAATACGGCGTCATTTTAAATCACGTGAGACACGCGTGCCGACGAAATTTGGGAATTTTGATCGGGAATCTGACGTGGTAGTTGAGTAAGTAATTTTTTTTATTTTGAATTTCTTTTTAGCAAAATTAATACTAAACAAATCCAAATCATAAAAAAATTAAAACTAAATAAAATAATCCAAATCTCACGCCGTCTGACGTGGTAGTTGATACTCATTTTCTGTTTTAAAATTAATACAAAATTAAAATATATAATCCAAATCATCAAATCACCAATAAAACAAATTTAAAATCAAAACTAAATAATTAATATACATAAACTAAAAAAAAAAAAAAAAAAAAACTAAACAGAATAGAACACCTACGCACGTCGTCTTCATCTTCTCCCCCAAATCGCACGTCGTCTTCTTCTCCATCAAACGAACAATTCAAATCTAAGAAGACACGTGTGCTCGTCTCCTCGTCTCCGGCGCCGGCCACTTTCCCCGGTGAACTCTCCGACATCGACCTGCAACTGAATCTCTCACAGCTCAACACAACAATGGCGTCACAGAAACTAACTTCTTCACCACTCCCATTCATAATTCTTCCACTTTCAATCGGCCTTTTTACCCTAATTTGCGACCAATAACCCACTTTCTCTAAACCTTCCACCAAAAAACCCGGTGCGGGTTTTCAGAAACCACATCACCAAATTTCTCGATATAATCGCATCCGATTGGTGCGACGTTTGAAGAAGACCCAAACACGATTCTTGCCAAATAAGTAGCGATTTTCTGTTCTGTTTAGTTTTTTTTTCATTTTTGTTTAGTTTATGTATATTAATTATTTGGTTTTTATTTTGAATTTATTTTATTGGTGATTTGATGATTTGGATTATATATTTTAAATTTTGTAATTTTAAAACATAAAATGACACTTGTTATTTATTTTGCTAAAAAGAAATTCAAATAAAAAAAAATATTTACTTAGCTGCCACGTCAGATTCCCGATCAAAATCCCCAAATTTCTCCAGCATGCGTCTCTCACGTGATTTAAAACGACGCCGATTTTGATTTTTTGGCGAAAAAAGGACAAAAATTGGACAAATTAAAAAATTATGAGACCAAAATTAGACGGCCATCTTTTTTGGGATCAAAACTGGAGAGTGGACTAGTTATGGGACCAAATTTTTTTTTCTCCATTTGCATGTTAACAGGGAATTTTTTTAAAGCAAGCCTGTAATTTGAGGGTCGCATTTTAAGGGTATATTTGCATTTTGATAAATCTATGTAAAAAAATTCTTTTTAGGCCACTGCTAAAGCCATTAACTTATTTTTTTGACAAATGTAAGCCATTTTATGGGCCTAAATTTGTAAAAAATAAATTTTTACAGATTTAATTGGCACCAACCTATTTATTTATGATCCTATATTTGGACCACAAATAATTAGTGCTACGTTTGCAAAATACAAACTTACGGGTGTTAAAAAACACAATTTTCTCGCGATAGCTAGGTTGTAAACATCATGAGAAGCTGCTAGAATACTCTAACTAATTAAAATATTAAACCTAAAATTATATAATTAATATAATAAAATTAATCTACACAGCTAAATATATTGATCGACGTGCAGGCTTATTGAGTCAGAGGTTTTAGGCCGGTCTACGATCGATACATTGATGCTCTTAATCTATATATCTTGTCTATGCGTTCTCAATGAATGATGACACATTAAAAAATTCATCTAAGTAAAAGATTACTGAATAACCATTAGATATAAATAAAATAAAATTGTGCCAAATTGTTGATTTGCAATTAATTTTTTAGTGAGTTTTGGAATAATATATTTTTGGGCCATTTAAAATAAGGTAGAAAGAGGTAAGCCTTATTACAATTAGGTGTAAAAAATTTGCACAGAAGCACAAAAAATTTGCACATTACACCTGTTTGTAATTTTGCTAATTTTTTACACCTATTTGTAATTTTCCCTATATTTTTTAGGACACTAAGGTGGATTTGATTTGGGTGTGCTCATGCGAATGGAGATGGATTTTCCCACATCCAAGTCACTTTTTGAATTTTAATGTACACTTGTATTACATTTTAATTTTTTTCTTAAAATGATTCACTTTATATATTTAAAACCGATACAATTAATTAAAAATTAATGATAATATTTCTATTGAAAAGTTTTTTTTTTTATCGAACAAAGAATGACTCGAACCCATGACCTTTGGATCATAGATAGTAAACCTCTAACCACTTGAGCTATTGAAAAGTGATAGCGATCTCATAGTGATAGACTTTACTATTAAAAGTAGGTCTAGTGTGTAAGGTTACCGTGCACCACTTTTCAATTTTATCCAATTTTTTATACTTTTATTAGGAGTATTAAGAGCTAAGGTCAGTGATATTTTTTTTAGGAGTATCAACAATAAATAAAAAATTTCACTATTTAAATTATTCATATTTAATATAAAAATATCGTATAATATTATTAAAATTTAAAATATCAAGTATTTAACTAAAAGTGTAAACTTTTAGACTAATAGTATCAAATATTGTATGAAATTGAAAAATAATAGTACACAATAACCTTAGCATGAAAGTGATATACAAAATACTTTGCCTATCATTAATATTTAAACAATGGAGGCTTTACAAAGTTTAGAGTCTATGGGCGCTTTATATAAAAAAATCGTATGCACTTTCATTTAAAGTAGGAAATAACTAGCTGGTACCACATCTAATAAAGTCACTTAGGGTTAATTTTATGATTTCAATCAAATATGAATAAATAGTATCACATCACAATTAATGATTCTAGAGTTATTATTTAGTGGGAAAACTTACAAAAGTGGTCCCATGAAATTAGATCCTCATAAAAAATGTAAAAAATAATTAGTTTGAGATTAATTTTACAATTAAAATACACAAATATACCATTTTTTAGCATGATATTAAAAGTGTAATGAAAAAATTCTCCTGTAACCAGTGTTTTTAAAACCGGACTGGACCGGCCGGTTCGACCGGTTTAACCGGGAACCGGTCACGGTGCCGGTCCGATTCTTTTGGCATACCGGTTTTTAAAAAACCCAGTAAGAACCGCCAAAAAACCCGGTTCAACCGGTGACCCGGTGAACCAGTTGACCCGGTTTTTTAGTTTTTTTTTTTAAAAATAATTTTTTAGCATTTTTTTATAATTGCTATGAGTTATTTTTAATTGTAAAGTTAAAATTTTAGATTTCATTTTTATGGATATGTAGTTGAAGTTTCAATTTTTGCATACTATGTTAATTTTATTAAATATTTTGCCATAATATTGAATTTTATGTTATATCTTTATGAATATATATAATATTTATAATACATTGATATATATTATACATAAATATATAAATAAATATCCGAGTTATCCGGTTTTTTTACAACGGTTCGCTAACCGGTCATGTTTAAAAACATTGCCTATAATCAAAACTAACGTATATATATATGCCCCATTATTGTTTGAGAAAGGTAAAGGAAAAGTTGAAAAAAATTAAGTATGGAGGTTTACTTATGTGTGTATGCATGTCTCACTATTATCGCATTCTTTTCCATCCGCAACAAACTCTCATCAGCTGGAAGACGGTACAAGCTGCCGCCGAGCCCCGCCGCATCACTGCCGGTCGTCGGCCACCTCCACCTCTTTAAACAACCACTCCACCGAACTTTCCAGCGATTCTCCCAAATAAGCGGGCCGATCTTCTCCCTGAAACTTGGCGTCCGCCGCTGCGTGGTGGTGTCGTCACCGGAACTAGTGGAGGAGTGCTTCACCAAACACGACATTATCCTGTCGAACCGGCCACCCACCCTGGTGGCGGAACGCATCGGCTACAACCATCGAACCCTGGTGGGCGCTCCCTACGGCGATTTCTGGCGGAGCCTCCGCCGCATCGCCGCGCAGGAGTTGCTCTCCCCCGCCCGCCTCAACAACTTTTTCCAGATCCGGAAAGACGAGATCGATCGACTGCTCTTGAGCCTTCACAATGTGGCAAATCAAGGGTTTTTCCAAAGTGAAACTGAGGCCGAAATTGTCGGATTTAACCTTGAACGTAATGATGAGGATGATTGCAGGGAAGAGGTACTTGAGCGAAGATAAGAAGAGTGAGAAAGGAGAAAATTTCTCGAAGCTAATTACCGAGGTTTTTGAGATCGGTCAGGCGTCGAATCCACAGGATTTCCTGCCGTTCCTGCAGTGGATTGATTTTGGGGGTTTCAAGAAGAAATTGGCTTCTCTTTCTAAACAAATGGATGAATTCTTCCAAGGATTGATTGATGAGCACAGGGAGGAGCAGAGGAACACCATGATCGGTCATTTGCTGTCTTTGCAACAATCACAACCCCAATTCTATTCTGACCTCACAATTAAAGGTCTTGTAATGGTAAGATTTCTTAATCCAAATACCATGTGTTTCATATATATAGTATTTGGCGGTCTTATATTAACGACTATGCAAAATTTTATATGAAAGTTTATGATAAATTTATTTAAAGTATCAAATTTTTTATGAAGAGTTAAGAATCTCATTAAAAATATAAAAAATTAGAGTTAATTTTTTTTTCATCAAAATTTAAGGTCGTTCCCAAATGCAAATATATTGTCCTTGCTATCCTTATAAGAATTATTCTCATATTTAGAGAAACTTGAATGTGACAATTGCCTTGATATATGTACACACAGAGCATGATCCTTGCTGGCACAGACACATCATCAGTGGCCCTTGAATGGGCAATGTCCCTTCTGCTCAACCATCCGCATGTCCTCCAAACTGCCCGGGCCGAACTTGAAACAAAAGTCGGACATCACCGGTTGATTAACGAAGACGACCTGCCCAACCTGCCCTACCTCCGCAACATAATTATGGAAACATTTCGCCTATTTCCAGCTGGACCATTGCTATTGCCCCACATGCCATCCGAGGACTGTAGAGTGGGAGAGTATGATGTCCCACGCGGTACTATTATATTCATCAACGCATGGGCAATCCACAGGGACCCCGAGGTGTGGGACGATGCCTCGAGCTTCAAGCCCGAGAGGTTTGAAGCTACAGAAGTGGAACCACACAAGTTGATGCCGTTTGGAATGGGGAGAAGGGCATGCCCCGGGTCCGGGTTAGCCCACCGGGTCATGGGAGTGACTTTGGGTTCGCTGATTCAGTGCTTTAATTGGGAGAGGGTGAGCCCGGAGAAAGTTGATTTGAGCGAAGGAATAGGGATAACCATGCCTAAGTTAGAGCCATTGGAAGCCATGTGCAAGTCAAGAGAGATCATGAACATCATTTTCAAGAAGTAATTAGCACACTCTAATGAAACCTAAATAAATGCGGCCATATATATATTACTGGCAGAATTCGTTAGTGATATATATTTAGCTTTGTTAATAAGTGGAATTATTGATGTTCAACTATCTAGTGGCAAATTATACTGATAAAAAATATCTATTTTGATATCAAAAAGACCACAATTGATGAAATAAAAAAAGGGATCAAATTCAGTTACAGGACCATTTAAGAAATTATCTCCATCAATATTCATATTACACATCATTATATCTCTATTCTGTTAAAACTTATTATGTCACTCATGTATAGTACGAAAATCATTGGCAATTCAATATACTATTGTTTCGTTGTTTATTTCATTACAAATTCTCCTATGAAATATTGACAATATATACAAAATTGTCACTAATTATCACAATTTATGTTTTTTTGTTACATATAATTAATTATTGCTACTATACATGTTTTTTTTTTTTTACAAATATTTAATTAAATATTGACAATATAGAAATTTGTATCTAATTTTTTATTTTGTAATATAATAAAATATTGTCACTATATATATGTTTTTATCGATATTATTCAATTAATTATTGACAATATAAAAAGGGTCGGCTACTAAGGGATACAAATTAACTAGTATGATTGCATTCCAATACGGTGGAAAAAAAATTGCAGTGCAGCACAATTTTTTCCCGTAAAAAAACATTAATATCCCTCAGGTCAACCTATAAACCTATACTTTGAGTGCATTCCAAGCAAGAGAAACAAGTCAGAACGTTAATGCAGACGGCACGTTTTCCAAGGCGGGAAAATACTGTTCATTGCTAAAGAAGAAAAACCTACCCAGAACTAAATACTAAAAGAAAAAGTATATCAAGGATCGTTCAAGCATAAAACAGGGAGAAAACCATAAAATAGAGAGAAAATTTAATTGCAACCAATAAAAATAATTAGTTGCATAACACACAAATAAAATAAAAGCTGAACAACAAAAAGAACTATATCATTAGAATCAAATCAAATAAAAAAAACTGAACAACAAAAAGAATTATATTATTTTAATCAAATCAAAAAAGCTGAACAAACAAAAAAGTGTAATCACAACAAGAACAACAAGAACAGCTGAACGACAGCAAGAATCTGTATCATTACAATCAAATAAAAATGATCTAATACTTGATATGTCTCAAACATCAGCATTAAAACATCACACAACTCAAACAAAAAAAGTAATTCACAAAATCTCAGGAATCCATACCAGTCACCGCGTAATTAAAAAATCTCAATAATTCACAAAGAAATTAACAAAATCTCGATAATTCACAAAGTAATTCACAACATTAAACACAGGGGTATTTGATTCTTAACTGGCTTGTCCGTCGTCCATATCGTCTTCCTCGCATCAACCGACATAACCCCTATCATTCATCGGTCAGAAATTCAACCGACTCTTCTCTCCGCCTTCTCTCCGCCGCTGTAAATCAACACCGCCACCGACAACAGGCGACGGAAATGGATGCTACTTTACTGACCACAGCGGCGCCGTTGAGTGGGCTCGGCGGTGGAGGCAGTTCTGGTGGTAGTTGGCTCGTCTGGCTTCTCAAGGAAGAAATTGGGGATATGAAGATTTCCCAATTTTTCACCAGAAAAGGTAAAATGGCACCGCTGTCGCGTGCCACCGCCGTGAATCACCATCCCCGTCGCAGCCTTCACCATAGCCACTCGACGGGGTATCTCGTGGCGGCGCTGGAAGAGCTCGCGATGGTGTCGCGCTGGGCTGCTTCACGATGGTGTACGGCGGCGTACTAGCCACGCAGCAAAGGGCTCAATCGACACAGCTGGCGGCGGCTCACGCGACAGAGATGGAGGGCTGATGGCGACTGAGGACCGACGACGGAATGAATGGCTGGTGGTCGCCGACTTCAATGGAAGTGGAATAGTGGTGTGTCGCTACCCTCATCTTCAATTTCTCAGATTTGGGGTTTTGCTATGATTCCATTCATCGCCGTCGCTAGCCTCATCTTCAATTTCTCAGATTTGGGGTTTTGCTATGATTCCATTCATCGCCGTCGCTACCCTCATCTTCAATTTCTCAGATTTGGGGTTTTGCTATGATTTGGGGTTTGACTGATCCATTTGAAAATCTTTCTTTGCAGTAAAGTAACACAGGGATATATTTGTCCAACGAAAAATGCGGATTGTATCCAATTGAATAAAGTAATAGTAATTGTACTAGGTAGTAATATGTCTATGCTATTTTGTACTAACTAGTAATAATTCCTATAAAAAATTGTCACTAATTATATTATTTTGTAATATAATAATTTTTTTCCACTATATGTATATTTTGTTTTTAGTGACAGAAAATCAATTAATATTGACAATATGTAAAGTTTTCATTAATTATGTTAATTTGTAACATAATGAATTTTAGTGACAAAAAATCAATTATCACTATGTTTTTGAAGTGGATTCAAATTCTACAAATAGGTGCAGATCGAGTTCGAGTACATGATTTTATTCTTATTATTGGCATGCATGACACATGCATAGCATGAATATAAGGATAAAATAAAATGGTCCCAATTTTTACTTTTCGAGGTAGTAATATGTCTATGCTCCCATTTTGTTGTACACTAATCTCAATTTACACCGGAGTCTGGCGAAATTGTCGATAATAAATTGGGACTATTGTACAAAAATTAAATTGACACATCACACTTTATTGGAACTAAATCGAAAAAGGTAAAAAGTTATAGGACCATTTTGGATTTTATCCCTAAAAATTTACTAGTTTCTCAAAAAGGAATTTAATTTAAAAAATATTCATGTCAAAACATTATTATCTCATTAAAGCTTTACTGTGTATAATTTTTTACATAAAAATACATTGGATTGCAGAGTTTTAACACTAACATAACATAATATAATGTCAACCACCTCCTCTCCCACTCCCTGCCATTAACACCACAATCTGAAAATTTTAAAATGAAGGTGTAATTCTATATGCTTGATGGTGTATATCTTATACCCCATTGAGGGTGGTAATAATATATCTTTTTTTCTGAGAAAAAAAAAAGTAAGACATAACTCTTAAAAAATAAATATAAAACAAATAGTAAAAAATATTATTAATTATGTTAATTTGTAACATAAAAACTGATTGATTTTTTGAATGACCCTGGCCATTCCGGAGGATAAATTTTATGGTGACCCAGAATTAGTATCTAACTATCTAATTTCATAACATAAAATATCATGGAATATAACAAGCATTAGACATATTCAATATATCACGTAAAATATTTAACCATTAATGAACAATTTAACCCTATCCATTGTAGAGATAAATAATAAAATAAAAAAACCCCACACCGTATGAATATCGTGGATGCAAATTGATTCAATGAAATACCTTTAATTCTCGTTGTTTTGATCCTAGCAAACATGCCTTTTGTGACAACAAACAACAAATGAAATTTCCTGAATGTCATCAATGAGTGTTATACATAAATATTATTCTCTCCGTTTTAAAAAAAAATCATATAAAGAAAGACACACAAATTATTAAAGTGGAAGAATAAGAATTTAAAAAATAATTTTATAAACCTTTTTATATAAAGTGAAGAAATTAGTTTAATTGATATCTAAATCCAAAAGTAATGACATTTTATATAAAATTGAGGATCTTATAATGGTGAAGTTTATAAAATGTATTATGGAACGGCGAAAAAAAAAGTATAAAAGATATTTGAGTAATACTTGTGTGAATTAATATTGGGTGAATATGATGAACTCTATTTTTGCTATCACGGTCATGTACATGCACTGTTAGGGACAAAATTCAAAATGGTCCCATAATTTTTTACCTTTTTCAATTTAGTCCCAATAAAGTGTGATGTGTCAATTTAATCCCAAATTTTCGCAAATTGTACAATTTACATCCCAATTTACACCGGAGTCAGCAATTGCACCAGACTCCGAGTAAATTGGGACGTAAATTGTACAATTCGCGAAAATTTGGGATTAAATTGACACATCACACTTTATTGGGACTAAATAAAAAAAAAGTAAAAAGTTATGGGACCATTTTGGATTTTATCCCCAGATATAATGATAATCATCATACAGTAGAAAGAGATGGATGGTCTCTTTGATGACATGAATTTTTTTAATGTAAGTGTAGTCCTCCTCGAGGGTATTGACATCGTTGACCAAGGTTGAATTGAAGTGCCATGTGTATTGATACTGATTTTACAAGTAAAATAGTATGTCTTAGGAAATTCACCACCTTAAGAATAAGAATTAAGGTCAAGCTCACCACTCAAAGGAATTCATCCCAGAGATAGAAACTTAACAGTTAAAATTGAAGAATAAGAATAATTCTTAAGGGATTTAAAATATCAATCTGAATTGCCTCTCAATTCTCGTCCACCTCAATGTATACTTGGAACAACCCTCCAAAGATAAAAAAAGACAACAAAAATCTCAAAAGACTAAGTCCAACTCTAATAATGACATAATAACTCTAATTTGACCATAAATTACCATCAACCCAAAGGCGTTGGGCTCACCTGCGTCATGTATGCATCATGATATGCAACAAAACCATCTCCCGTGGAAGCAGACAATCTCACCGTCACAGTTTTGGATCCGTACGTAGCGACCACGTTTATCTTTCTCGTCGGCGCGTCGTACGTTATGCGTGCAGTCACGCGCTGCCCGACTATATCATCGACCCTGGTAGCATTTTGTGATCCTTGAGAGTTGATATTGATCCCGATGTGTTTGTAATTGGGGTCGTGCACAGCACTGCCGACGATGTCGATTTCGACTGTGAAGATGGGGGAGCCGGGGTGACCGTGTCGTAAATTCCGAGGTTGTTCCCGACTCCACTGGTGGATACAGTCAAGTTGACGGGCACGATTGAAAGAATTCCGCCTCATCTAAAAGTCCGAACTTGTAGAGAGGTTGAGAATTAATCCATTTATATTGATTCCTTAACACTCCCCCTCACTCGTGGGCCGAATTTATAACCTCTACCTTTTTGGGGAGGAGGCCCATTGAGTGGACAATTTAATATGGGTGGAGTTGCTTTCAGCAGGAATCGAACCCAAGACCTCTGGGCGTGAGCCTTTGGCTCTGATACCATGAAAGAATTCCGCCTCATCTAAAAGTCCGAACTTGTAGAGAGGTTGAGAATTAATCCATTTATATTGATTCCTTAACAACGATGAAGAATAATTGGTTCTTTTTGGACCGCTTTTTTTAACCCGAAACTTAAAAATGACAAGAGACATGGGAGGATCTATGGTTTTTACGGAATTGAGACGGTTCATGCAATGCAACTGCCTTAACTTGCGGGATCATATATATGCAACCAAAAATTCATCTTGAAATGGAATTGTATCTTGTGACTTGTGAGACCTCATAATAACCAATTCAACCGGCACAACCATATAGCATGCAAATTCTTTGGATCATTGATTCTCAAATTCTAATTCTATCATGCAAATTCGATCGAATATCCATCTTCAATACTACAATATCAGTTATGCAAAATTCATCTAGGCGGTCGTTGGTCGATCTGAGTTTGATATAATCTTGCAAATTAGGCCTCCTAGGCGGGTACCATTGTAATTTTTTTTTTTTTGATGATTAAGTTTAGGAGATTCCACTTAATTGATTTTAACATTTGTTTAGTGTCTAGTTATTATTTGCTTTTGAAAGTTGGAATTATGTTGTTAACTTATTGTGTATTTTTGCTTGTTATTTAGTTTTAATTAATTTGTAATTTATAATTATTGTCAAATGACTTTTTTACCATATTGGTGACACATAAAGATAAATAAATATTTTACAGTACCGACGAAAAAAAAAAACAAGTTTATTTTTTATGGAAGAGAATATAAAAATATAATTCCACTAATCTATAATTGGAATGAATAGTTTTAATCAAATTAGAGTATTTGGCAGGCTATAAGTCTACGTCGCATTAATTGAGCCCATGCTGTAGCTTTTTCCTCCTATCATTTTATTTTATTATTATTTTTTTTTTTTGACAGAGCTTTTTCCTCCTATCTTGCGACGCTCTCCCTTTCTCCTTGTCATTCCATGTAAAGACATCAGATATGATAGAATTCAACTGAAACATATCTAGATAGACTAGATATACCTAAAAATTAGTTATTGATTTAATTATTTTGTAAATACCAATAAACTGTGTGATGTTATAGGATTAATATAATAAATATACTTAAATAAAATTAAAATGATTTTGTGATTTCAAATTATTTTATCTGGAACACATTTGCATGTTAACAGGGAATTTTTTTTAAAGCAAGCCTATAATTTGAGGGTAGCATTTTAAAGGTATATTTGCATTTTGATAAATGTAGGTCAAAAATTTCTTTTTAGGCCAGTTAAAGCCATTAACTTATTTTTTGACAAATTTAAGCCGTTTTATGGGCCTAAATTAGTAATGTTTAATTTTTTACAGATTTATTTGGCACCAACCTATTTATTTATGATCCTATATTTGGACCAAAAATTATTATTATTATTATTATTTTAAAAGATGGACATATGTTTGCAAAATACAGACTTACAATTCTTAAATTGCCACGTTTCTATAATTCCGGGTGTTAAAAATTAACAACGCGACAGGCTGTTTACATCACGAGAAGCTGCTAGAATACTCTAACTAATTAAAAAATTAAACCTAAAAGTATATAATTAATATAAGACAAAAACTTGTATGAGATCGTCTCATACATGAGATCTAATCACTTTTTAATAAATTGTTATGTGATACAAATTAATATAAAAGTGATAACAATTTATTAAAAAGTGACTCTATCTCATGTCTGTATCATGAATGAGGCGGTCTAACACAAGAGTACTCATTAATATAATAAAATTAATCTACACAGCTAAATATACCGATCAACGTGCAGGCTTATTGAGTAAGAGGATTTTGGCCGGTCTATGATCGATGCATTGATTCTCTTAAGCTATATATCTTATCTTTGCGTTCTCAATATGATATGACACATAAAAAATTTCATCTAAAAGATTACAGAACAACCATTTGATATAGATAAAATAAAATTGTGTCAAATTGTTGATTTGGTAAATCTGCTTGCCAAAGAAAGAGAAAGCGTGCAATTAATTTTTTAGTGAGTTTTGGAATAATATATTTTTTAGGACACTAAGGTGGATTTGATTTGGGTGTGCACATGCGAATGGAGATGGATTTTCCCCCATCCAAGTTACTTTTTGAATTTTAATATAGAGTGTATCATATTTTAATTTTTTTTTCTTAAAATAATTCACTTTATATATTTCAAACTGATACAATTAATTAAAATAATAATATTTTTATTGAAAAGTGATAGCGATCTCATAGTGATAGACTTTACTATTAAAAGTAGGTCTAGTGTGTAAGGTTGCCGTGCACCACTTTTCAATTTCATCCAATTTTTTATACTTTTAGTCAAAAATTACTTAATTCTCTTGGTTAAATACTTGATATTTTCACTTATACGGTAAGATTTTCGTGCACCAAATTTGAATAATTGAAAAATAAAATATTTGATTAAGAGAATTTTATTAGGAGTATCAAGAGATAAGGTGATCAATGATATAATATTATTTTTCAGAAGTATCAACAATAAATATATATTTTTACTATTTTATATTTAATATAAAAAAATATCGTATAGATATTATTAATTAAAGTTTAAAATATCAAGTATTTAACTAAGAGTATAAACTATTTGACTAATATTACCATAAAAGTGATATAATACTTTGCCTCCTATTAATATTTAAACAAATGGAGGCTTTACAAAGTTTAGAGTCTATGGGCACTGTATATAAAAAAATCGTATGCATTTCCATTTAAAGTAGGAAATAACTAGCTAGTATCACATCTAATAAAGTCACTTAGGGATAATTTTATGATTTCAAATAAATATGAAATAAATAGTATCACATCACAATTAATGAGTCTAGGGTTATTAATTATTTAGTGGAAAACTTGTCCCATTGAAATAGATCCTCATAAAAATAGTCTTTTTTTTTTTTTTTTTTAAATAATTGATAGTCATTTTTAATTAAAAAGTGTAAAAAATAATTCGTGTGAGATTAATTTCACAATTAAAATACACAAATGTACCATTTTTTAGCATGATATCAAAAGTCAAAACTACCGGATACCCTTATTTAACGCATATATATATGCCCCATTATTGTTTGAGAAAGATAAAGGAAAAGGAAAAAAAAAAATTAAGTATGGAGGTTTACTTATGTGTGTATGCATGTCTCACTATTATCGCATTCTTTTTCATCCGCAACAAACTCTCATCAGCTGGAAGACGGTACAAGCTGCCGCCGAGCCCCGCCGCATCACTGCCGGTCGTCGGCCACCTCCACCTCTTAAAACAACCACTCCACCGAACTTTCCAGCAATTCTCCCAAACAAGCGGGCCGATCTTCTCCCTGAAACTGGGCGTCCGCCGCTGCGTGGTGGTGTCGTCGCCGGAACTAGTGGAGGAGTGCTTCACCAAAAACGACATAATCCTGTCGAACCGGCCACCCATTCTGGTGGACGAGTACATCGGCTACAATCAGAAAACTTTGCTGGGCGCTCCGTACGGCGATTACTGGCGGAGCCTCCGCCGCATCGCCGCCCAGGAGCTGCTCTCCCCGGCACGCCTCAACTACTCTCTACAAATCCGGAAAGACGAGATGGAACGACTCCTCTGGAGCCTTGACAATGAAGGGTTTTCCAAGGTGGAAGTGAGGCCTAAATTGACGGAATTAACCTTTAACATGATGACGAGGATGGTGGCAGGGAAGACGTACTTGAAGAAAGATAAGAGGAATGAGAAAGGACGGAGTTTCTTGGAGGTAATTCATGAGGTTGTTGAGATCGCTCAGACATCGCATCCACATGATTTCTTGCCGTTTCTGCGATGGATTGATTTTGGGGGTTTCAAGAAGAGAGTGGTTTCTCTGTCTAAAGAAATGGATGGATTCTTCCAAGGATTGATAGATGAGCACAGGCAGGAGAAGAAGAGGAACACCATGATCGCAACTTTGCTGTCTTTGCAAGAATCACAACCCCAATTCTATTCCGATGTCACACTTAAAGGCCTGGCACTCGTAAGATTTCTTAATCCAAATAACATTTGTCATTACTCATATTTAGAGGAGAATATATAGTATTTGGCAAACTCTTATGTCAACGACCATCAATTTTTTTTATTAAGAATATAAAAAATTAGAGCTAGTAATAACATATTACTTTTAAGAGTATTAACACAAATTAATTTATTTACCATTTAAATTATTCACATTCAAATATAAAAAATTAAGTATTATAATATTTAAGTTTAAAATATCAAATTTTATAAAAAAAAAAAAAAACATTGAAATAGAGTATCAAGTATTTGAGCAAGTATCAAGGAATGGATGATATTGAATAATGGTTCATGATCATATAAAACCTAAAATTGATTTGAAAGGTATTTCTTATTTCATTAGAGGGTATTAGTTGTTTATACTATAAAGTATTAGTTTTGAATGATAATTACGTTATTATAATTAAAGGGATAGTTGCGCTTTTAGTCCCATGGAAATAATATTCTCAAAACACTTTTGATCCCTATGTTTAGAAGTAGTCTTTTTTTTTTTTTGGCAAAATTAGTTTCAATTGTTAAATACTTAACATTTCTTGTCCCAAAATTAGTACCAATTAAACTTGCAAAATTGATGTAAAATTGATCTTTTTTTTTTTTTTTTTTTTTTTATTGGACCAACTTTTCAAATAAAAGGCCCACTTTTGAACTTAGGAGACCAAAATTGTTTTGGAATTATTCATGAGACTAAAAGTGCAAATTTCTCATTCGTTAAGAGTATTAGTTGAAAAGTATTAGTTATTTTATTTAAAGTATTCATTATTTTACGATGAAATTGATTCACAACCAATTCATATTATTTTTTTTTCTTCTGATCCGTAATTATAGAGCTAGCAAATTAAAGTCTACTGCATTTGACAAATGAAGACCACAATAAATAAATTAAATAGGCTGGTTCAAACTAGACCTATAAAAAATTAATTATTCGAAATTTAGGCACGTAATCTTTTTTTTTTTTTCCAAATTTAGATCTATAAAATGCCTTAAATTAGTCAAAACATAAATTAATGGCCTTGATAACGACCATAACAAGTCATTCCCAAATACAATTAAATATACCGTCCTTAAATTGCTATCCCCAATTTACATCCCCAATTTACAGGCCTTATAAAAAATATTCTCATATTTAGAGATACCTGAATGTGAAAATTGTCTTGATATATGTATATACACACAGAGCATGATCCTTGCTGGCACAGACACATCATCAGTGACCCTTGAATGGGCAATGTCCCTTCTGCTTAACCATCCTCATGTCCTCCAAACTGCTCGGGCCGAACTGGAAACAAAAGTCGGACATCACCGGTTGATTAACGAAGACGACCTGCCCAACCTGCCCTACCTCCGCAACATAATTATGGAAACCTTTCGCCTATTTCCAGCTGCACCATTGCTAATACCCCACATGCCATCCGAGGACTGTAGAGTGGGAGAGTATGATGTCCCACGCGGTACTATTATATTCATCAACGCATGGGCGATCCACAGGGACCTCGAGGTGTGGGAGGATGCCTCCAGCTTCAAGCCCGAGAGGTTTGAAGCTACAGAAGTGGAACCACACAAGTTGATGCCGTTTGGAATGGGGAGAAGGGCATGCCCCGGGTCCGGGTTAGCCCACCGGGTCGTGGGAGTGACTTTGGGTTCGCTGATTCAGTGCTTTGATTGGGAGAGGGTGAGCCCGGAGAAAGTTGATTTGACCGAAGGAATAGGGCTAACAATGCCTAAATTAGAGCCATTGGAGGCCATGTGCAAGTCGAGAGAGATCATGAACATCATTTTCAAGAAATAATTAGCACACGAGTACTCTAATCAAACCTAAATAAATGCCCATATATATAATATATTACTAGCAGAATAGGGCTTTGTTAATAAGTGGAATTATTGATGTTCGACTATCTAGTGGCAAATTATATGCATACATCAATATTCATATTACACATCATTATATATCTATTCTGTTAAAACTTATTATGTCACTCTTGTATAGTACGACGAAAATCATCGGCAATTCAAATATACTATTGTTTCGTTGTTTATTTCATTACATTGGGGATAGAATTTTTTTACGTCCCATAAGTTATGGCGTTCGACGAAAACGTCCCAAAAAAGTTAAGTTAACCAATTAAGTCCATAATTTTGGCTAAGTCCGTGATTTACATCCCAAAAGTCACCGGAGTTCACCGTAGGCAACGAAACGACGCCGTTTTACCCCTATGTGACCCGCACGTGACTATGAAATTGGCGGAATCCAGCAGCTGTCTGATGTGGCATTAATAATATCAATTCTGATATAATTTTACACACAAAATAAATATTGTAAATTCCACCTCATTATTTTAGTTATTATAATAGAATAAATAATAAAGAAAAATAACTTAAATAAATTTAATACACTTAAATCAGTTAAGTCAATGGTTTCTTCCCCAAATATAATCGCCATTATCGGCTGAAAGAAAACAAGAAGAAATTAAAAGAGAAGCAGTAAAATGTCTGAAATTGGAGCTGTAAAATGCTATTGCCAATGAGAAGCTATCGTCGTGACCTCCTGGAAAGATGGCAATGTCGGGCGGCGTTTCTACGGATGCGAAAGATACCCAATGAGTTTGAAATTAGAAGATTCAATGGAATTTTCTAAATAGGGTTTAGTGATTCGATATTGCTGTTATTTTAACTGAAATATTTGTATTTTATTTTTGTTTTAGGGTGTGGGATATTTTAGGTTCTTTCGTTGGATCGACGAACCATTGTGCAATCGGGCCATTCAAATTATACCTGGACTATAGAAAAAAGTGAATGAAATTATAGTCGTATTGGAGAGTGCAAATTCCAATTTTGAAGAAGAAAACAAAGCATTGAAGGAAGAAAACCAGAAATTGCTTTGTCAAAACATGAACCTCAAGATGAAAATCAATGATTTGAAAATTAAATATAATGTCAAAGTAAGTTGCAATATGAAGTTGTTTGTGAAAGTCTCTCTGTTATTCTGTGTCTTTTTTGGATTGATTAATATGTTGTTTGGTGTTTGTAATGGTGAAGTGATGCAAATGAAAATGTTAGGTTTTCAGTAATTTAGTTGGTGTTGGGTAGTTTTTGGATAGTATTTGACTAGATCAGTACACACGTTTTGTTTATGTAAGTGCACCATTGTGTAATGTATTGATGATGTTAATGAAATTTGCATGTGCTCTGTTTTTTACGAATTTTAGCTTGCAAATTGTGCCCAAATCCTTAATATATATATATATATATATATATAAGTGATGTACTCGAAATTTAGCTTGGATGAAATATGATGGCTTACACAAATGTGATGGCTTACAAGTGTGCACTCCCTCTGTTTTGGATGAGATTTTACATACATAGATTGTTACACCAGATTTGTAGGCTTACACAATCACTCCCACTAGGCGTATAAATTCACATATAGCAATTGGACAATAAATGATCAATTTATGATATGAACAAAGTATAAGTGATCACCATGATCAAGCATAAAAGACATCATAAAACACATCATATACTCCAAATCCAATCCATGTTTTGATCAACTACAAATGACATTATAAAATCCAAATCCAAATCCATGTTTTGATCAATCACAAGTGATCATACTGATCAAATACAAAATATCATAACAGATCATCCTGATCAAATACAAAAGATCACAAAAGGCTAAAAGTTTTCATTAATCAGTGCATGAGCAAGCACAAAAAAACACAAAAGGCTAAAAGTTTTAATTAATCACTGCATTCTTTCACTAAGAGAATCCACCAAGATCATCACTTCTGCTTTTTCTTGCCTTTCTTATCTACACCAACACCTTTACTGGACAAGTCCAAGAATTTTTGCCCTTCATTATCTACCACAATTCTCTTCAGTGCATCAGCTTGAACCCTAGGTCCAGTCACTATAAAATGGTCAAAGTGTCCATCTCTAGATGGTGGAGGTGCTCTAATTTGAACCCTGGACTGCAGGTGAGTTTGACCAATCTGGAGTTGTTGGTACATGGGAGGGCCTTGCACTTGAGGTGTTGGGGCTGATGGATACCAATCTTCATTGGTTACAATGCTCTGTTGGGTTGCATGTATTGTAAGATCAGTAATATTGGCCTCATCATCATGAGCATTTTCATATCTTGGAGGTGCAAGCTGTACAAGTCATATTGTGAGTCATCTTATGTTGTATTTGTATGGACACTAAGGTATTTGAATGAAAAAATTATCAAGTTGTACCTCAGTGTTGCTTTCATCAGTGTTTAGCATTTTACCATGATCATCCTCCTTACTTGCTTCACATCTCTTCTGTGCAGCAATGAAATCACAACGAAATTTAATGAAATCACAATAAAATTAATCAAATTGTTTAATAAACTTACATCTTTTCTTGTAGCTCTTCTTGTTCTTTTTGCAGGTCCAGAGCCACTAGAAACTTGAGACAAATTTTCCACCTAAACTTAAAAAAATTCATGTAAGAACACAACACAGAAGCCAACCTGATATAAAAAACTATAAAAAAACCCTTACATTTTCAGCCTGTTCATTTGTTGAATTTTGAGTAACACCACCACTTCCACTAGCTATTTTTTTCTACACCATGATAGAATTAAAATTCAGAGATAAAAAAGGAAATTATTAATCAAATTGCACAAATTGAACAAATATCACATTATATTACCTGTCTTCTTACACATCCAGCGGCATTATGCCCTTTTATTTTACACTTACTGCATGTGATTGATGTTTGTTGTCTCCTCATTCTTTTTGGTTTGCTTCCATTCTTTCCAGTCTTTTCACCAACCTCCAGCCTTCTCTTAGTTTGTTTTCTTCTTCTCTTGGGCCTTGTACCAAAATTAGGGGGCAATGGTGGGATGTACATGGTCTCACCCATAAAGCCTCATAACTGATTCCATATATTGGCAACTCATAGGCCTTTAGGTATTTTTCCACAGTGTAAGCCCCATCTACAAAATCATAAGGATCTAGTCCTTGATTTAGGATTGCAGAGATTGCATGAGTGCATGGTATTCCAGTCAGCTGTCATGATCTACAAGTGCATACAAAGTTCTGCAAATCCACAGTGTACTGAGTTCCATCATAGCAAGCTACTTGGTAGTTATTATTGTTGCACTTAATAGGTATACAATCTGACACCTTCTCTAGATTCCTCTCCACAATGATCTGTATCCTAGGACACAATTTTTTATCTCATTTGGCACTAGCTAAGTCCCTATTCCTCTGCATTTTTTCATCAAATGCTCTCTGATCCATTCCATCATGGTAATAATAGACTTGTCTCTTGCACATAGGATGTTAGAGTTGAAGGATTCACATACATTGTTCAATAACATGTCACATTTAGGCTTCTCAGAGAAAAATGCTTTGCACCACTGATTTGGGGGTTATCAAGGAACCATCCCCAGGCTGCCTCATTCAAAACCTTAAGCTCTCTCATCCTTTGGTTGAACTCACCCTTTGTTATACTACAAGCAGCTTTCCAAAGAGCATGTTTTAAGGTATGTCCTCTATACCCAACTACTTTAAAGTTGTTGTGCAAATGCCTAACACAAAACCTGTGTTCTGAGCCTGGGAAAACAGCCTTAAATGCTTGAATCAAATCCTTCTGTTTATCAGACAAGAAGGTTGTTTCACTAGCCTGCAGAGATAAATCTTGCTTCAACACTGTAAGGAACCACTCCCAATTATCCCCATTTTCTTTCTCAACTACAACATAAGCAATTGGAAAAAGATTGTTATTTGGATCTACCCCTATTGCTGTAAAAAGTACTCCCTCATGTTTGTTTTTCAAATGACACCCATCAACACCTATAATAGGTCTACACCCACCCGCAAACCCTTTCTTCAAAGCCTCAAAACACACATACATTCTACTAAACTTTTTCACCCCATTATCAAGGTCAGTCCCTAAAGTATGGTGGAGCCAGGGTTGGTTTTCCTCGATTCATCTACATAATACCACAACTTGAAATATTGAAGGTTAGGATCACATTGGATTTTCAACAGGGCCTTTTTCTTAGCTTTATAAGCTTGGTTCATTTTTATTTGACACCTAGTATCATGAGAAGCATCAAGTAAGAACCCAGCCACATCCCTGTTTGGTGCAGATTGAAATCTCTGTAAGAACTTCTCACTCAACCAAGTGGAGGTCACATTCCTAACCTTTTGAGTAGGTGCACATGTGTGCTTCTCAATATATTCCTGAATTTGGAATGTCGTTTCATTTTTCCTCCTCAAGGCATGAATTTTCCACCCACATTTTTCTTCTCTACATTTAGCATAAATTCTTCTTTTATCATTCTTTGGGAAGTGTATGTTTCTTTTGTTCATAATTGCATGTGATTGGGCTGCCTTCCTAAATTCTTGCTTAGTGGCAAAAATCTGACCAAGGGTGAATATGGGGTTAAATGTGGTTTTTGGGTTAAATACAGGGTAATTGGGTTGATCATTGTCTTCATCAGACACCCTATACTCATCAAAGTCCACTTCTTCACCCTCATCAAGAACATCAGGATCACCCTCACACCCACTCTCAGTTTCTCCTACACCCCTCTCATCACCACCTACACCACTGTCAGCACCACCTACACCCCTCTCATCACCACCTACAGGCTGCTTACCCCTCTCACCACTCTCAGGCTGCTTACCTCTCTCATCACTACCCACAAGACTATTTAAGGGCACATATAATGCACTCTACACCAGATTAGAGGGGTCTATTTCATCAAGATCAGAGGGCACATGTTCTACATATCTCTCAAAGATAACATCATCATCACTACTTAATTCATTACCTATCACAAAGTCAGAGTCCTCAAAGTCAGATTCAAGTTCTTCAAGGTTTCCAACAGTTTCAACATTTTCAGGTTATAAGGCCACTACTTCAGAATATATATGAAGCACCCTATCATCAATATACTTAGTTGCCCATTCTCTGAGATCATTATCATCAATGACAAACTTAAAGGTCAAGTCTCTAAGCCTTATATAATACTTTTTCTCCCCATTAATCCCTTCTTTTTCACAAAACTCATCCAAGTCTGGCTTTTTAACAACATCAACATTAATCCAGTCATAAACAAGATAATTGATCGTAGTGTAGTTTCTAGTGATAAGTATTTTACGACCAAATAAAATATACAACCCAAAGGACTAGGAGAGCGGCGAAGCCTAAAAAACGAGCTTCATAGAATTATAGTGGCTAACCGGATTGCAAAAACTTAAATCAGCAAATAAACCAAACAAATTCGCCAAGAAATAAACTAAGCAATCAACACTAAATACCAAGTGGAGAGAGTAGTGCTCGGGTGCAAATCACCAAAAACTCGTCAATTTCAGATCAAAAACAATCAAGTGTTCATTCAAAAAGGGATCATAGGGATAACCAACAAATAACTCAAATAAAACCGTACTTGTCTAAATGATCAATCAAGCATGTAGGAATGTGAGAGACAACACTCTCACCCCCTCAAGCAATTCAACAAGTAATCAATGTGTCATAATGAGGTTCTAATTAATTAACCAAGTATCCTTGCGTTAGTCAAATATTGACTTCAATCACAAAAGGCAAACCTAACACATATGCATCAATTCAATAAACCAAGTATCCTTGAGAAAATTAAATCAATAAACATAAGATCAAAGCTCACCCAAGCAATTAAATCATGTAAAGCATCATTAAGACAAGTAATCACCTCAACAAATGAACACACAATCATAAAATCACCAAAATCAACTGATCTAAGGGTCAATACACTCAAGCACATAAGCCCCCGTTTGGTACCTATGTTTAGGGTTAGATAAGGACTTTATCTTTGCATAAAGGCTGTTTGGTTTGAGTCTTGAAGGCCCAATGTTATGCCAAAAGCCCAAGCTAAAACACTGTTCATAGTAGATAAGAAGTCACCACAAATCGGTGAGATAAGTCATCTTCGCTCGTATGTTTCGCTATTTTTTTTGACGCTATTGCCTTTACTTTTTTTTTTAGGGCCCCATCAAATTGGAACACACGCGTAGGGGGAAATATCAAAAAATTCAAATAGGTATTTTGAAGTTAGGGTTTTAGACGCTCGAATGGGGGATGGGATTCACGTCGGCGTGAGGATTCGATCCACAAGCGTAAGCCATATCTCCAAGCTCGTATATGTTTTTCTTATGTTGACGATCTTCTTTATGTCATCGTTTGTTTTTAACTCGTAATCACGGTTCACATTCGCGTTTCTAATTGGTTTTTTTCTTTCTTCGGTGAAATCGTCCTGTCTCCCAGGTTTTGACTCTGTAAACGTGGTGGTAAAATTGTGTTGGCGGGCTTCAAGACGGATAATAACACGATAAGAAGGTCAGGCAATGCATATCTATGTTTGTGAATATTATCCATTTCCCTAATCTACATGTATGTACAAATGTCCGACTACAAGTGTAGTATTCTGAATTTCCTTGTATCTAAATTTTCCTTCATTGAACCCAATTTCATAACCAGTGGCAGATTATTGGATGGGTTTTTTGAAATTGATGCATTCTGAATTTATTCTAGCTTATTAAGTAATTTTTTTTTTCTATTTTTGCAATCATGTTGTAGTTGGTGGAGATCTATTTATCAATGATTCTTATTTACCTATTGTTCGTTGATTTTTTTATTTTTTTATTATTTTTTTGATCGCGATGACAGTGTTTTGGAATGGTGTACAGTTTTTTCACTGCATATACGTATTAGTTGATCAAATAATTTTTTTACATTTTTTGAACATGTTGTGGTGTTGAATGCAGATTGGTTGTTATATATAGTGTGATTGGTATGATGAATTCGTTGTGTAGATGGGATGCAAATCTAATCTTGTTGTCTGAAGAAATGGTTCAAAATATGATTATCTTGATATGTTGTATAATTGAGCACACAAATAGTTGCAAGAGAAAACGGTTTGCAAGACGTAGGTATAGTATGATTGCAAACATTCCACACCAAGTTGCAGAAATGGAAAGACTAGTAGGGAATTATGATACGGATTGCTTTGATAATCTGCGAATGGACCGTAACACCTTCGGTAGGCTTTGTCTGTTATTAAAGAATGTAGGTGGGCTAACTAGAGGGAAATTTGTCACTATAGAGGAATAAGTAGCAGTTTTTCTGTCTATACTAGCACAGGACCAAAAAATTAGAGTGGTTAAGTATCGACATCGCCGGTCTGGGCAAACGATATCACATTACGTACATAAGGTCCTTGCTGCTGTATTACAACTGCATTCTATTTTATTAGTGACGCCCGTGCCCATGCCTGACGATTGCACCAACCCCCGATGGAAATGGTTTAATGTATATTATTTACGTGATTTAAGTGTAATATACTCTTATTTTTTTCGAACGTCTATACTGGCACATTTTAACTTTTGCCACCTTAGGGATGTTTGGGTGCTCTAGATGGCACGTTTATCAATGTCCAAGTCCCAGAAGCTGATAAGGGGCGTTATAGGACACAGAAAGGTCATGTATCTACTAATGTGTTAGCTGTTTGTGACCGGGAGATGCAATTCTCATACGTATTGCCAGGATGGGAAGGGTCAGCATCAGATGCTCGAATATTGCGTGATGCGGTTGGGAGAGCCCATTGTCTAAGAGTTCCTAATGGTAATACTTAATTTGTATGTGTACTTCACTGTCTAAATCGGTTGATTCATTGTTCTCACGCTTTGAACCAGATCTGATTCGAATTAATTGTATCACACTATTTTTTTAAATCGGGCTAATTGTGTCACACTAATTGATGAACCAAATAATTTTGCCAACATTTTTTATGGTGTTTTGGTCACTCCAGCTAGCATTGAGTTGAATCGAACCAAATTAACAATGCTTGGGGTTAATATTGTGTGAGTTGATATTGATTATTGGGGATTAAATCTTAAATGGTCTCATAACTTTGCACCTTTTTTTATTTAGTCCCATAACTTTTTTTTGGAACGATTTAGTCCCACAACTAATTGAATTGCTCAATTTTCATCCCATAACTATTTTTTGGAACGATTTAATCCCTTTACTAATTTAATTGCTCAATTTTCATCCCATAACTATTTTTTGGAACGATTTAGTCCCATAACTACTTTTTTTTAACGGAGTCTCATAACTACTTGAAATCATGTTTTTTTATGCTGAAAACTTCTTTTAACCTACATGACTTTTCGAATGAATGTGTAATTTCGGAATTAGTGTTCTTTAAATTTCAAAATGTCCTTAATATAAAGTATAATCATTGTTTTATATGAAATATTGTTATTCCTCTAATCTTTTAATGGGAGAGTCCATGGTCTAAGAGTTCCTAATGGTAAATTTAATTTGTACGTGTACTTCACTTTTCATACTGTTACTTTTGATGTGGAGAATTAATATTTCAGTTGCTTGTTATGCAGGTTCTTATTATTTGTGTGACAACGGTTACGCCAATAGTCCGGGGTTTCTGTCACCGTATAGAGGGGTGCGTTATCACTTGAGCGAGTGGGGTCCTAATGCAAACAGGCCATTGACGTGTAGAGAGCATTTTAATATGCGACACACGAGGGCGAGAAATGTTATAGAGAGAGCATTCGGGGTAGTAAAAATGCGGTGGGGAATCCTTAGGAGTGCTACATATTATCCTATCCGTACCCAAGTTCGCTTGATAATGGCTTGTTTCTTGCTGCATAATTTCATCCGTAAGGAGATGGCTGTAGATCTTATGGAAGCCCGCTATGACGCAGAACCCTCTGAGGCACCCGACATGTCATCACAGGCCACTGAATTTATATCTACCGTTGAAGCAACTCCCGAGTGGAGCGCTCGTAGAGAATTGATGGCCCAATCTATGTGGGCGGAATACACTAGCGGGGTTTAGAGCTTAGTTTACATGCTTATTTCTGCATTGTTCTTGTTGCTTGATTAAACCTTGTATCCATATATGTTATGTCTGCCTAAAACCTAACATTCACGATTGTTATGTTCGGCTTTATGTTTAGATGCTACAATGACTTTCTTGTTATTTGAATTCAGTTGCTACTATTTTTCATTATGTTCAGACCTGTACTTCTGGAAACATTTTGTTGGCCGATATAATGGAGAATTGTACATTGTTATTTATTATGTTCATTGTTCACACATTTGGCTATCTTATTGTTATGGGCAGATTGCAGATGGAGAATCAGGTACACCGGGGCCGGGGTGCAAATAAAAAGTTGACTACTGGAACACGCAGGGTATGGACGACAAGAGAAGAAGCTGTCTTGTTGACGGCATTGAAGGAATTAGTGAATAACGGCTGGAAATTGGACAATGGGTTCCGCACTGGATACCTAAATAAACTAGAAGAATCTTTACGTCAGTCGTTTCCAAACACTGACTTACAAGTCAATCCCAACATAATATCTAAGATCACTGCTTGGCGAAAGAACTACGGGTCTCTCGTATCCGCACAACGCAACGTAACAGGTGTGGGCTTCAACACCTCAACAAACACTCTGGAGGTAACAGATGACCAGTGGGAGTCCATAGTACAGGTACAAGTAATGCGGTTTTGTTTACTCTGGTTATGGCTTTAAAGAATTTTAATAATCAATATGAGCATTTTTTAGGAAGTTTATTTGCCAATATAGTTGTGCACGTAATGAACATCTTAGATGAACTTGTTGTGATTGCAGAAAGACCCATCTATGAAGGGAATGAGATTTAGGGAATGGCCGCTGTTCAATGATTGGCTTGAGGTATTCGGTAAGGATCGAGCTACGGGTGAAGTGGCCGAGGATGTACCCGATGCCGCCACAACAATGCATGCACAATATGGACAACCATCCGGCGTTGAAGGGGTTGCCGACAATGGTGATGAGGAGTCAAACTACATAAATTTAGAAGCTGACAAATCACCGCCCCAATCTAGGTCAATGGGGGGTCAGCATGGAGATAACAGTATGGCCTCGCATCAAGATGTTGCCCAGACAAAATTCAATACTTCGAAAAAAGAAAGAATAAGGCAGAATCAGAGGAGCCCACCATCGCGGTCGTGTTAGAAAATTTCTGCAGGTCCACAAACGAATGGCGTGACACAATGGCCTCACGGATTGGATATGAGAAGGATTTGGGTCAACTACGGACTCAAGTATATGGTCTACTAAGCAAAATCCCAGGACTGTCGATCTCTGACAAGTTGGATGTTACGGAGCTCATCGGTGCACGCAATGATAGGTTGGAGATCTTCATGGGTATGACTGAGGAGGCTAGAGCATTGTATGCGGTTCGGTTATTGGAGCGTGATCGTCAAAGGGGAAATGCGGGCGCGACTTAATTTCATATTCTGGGTCGGTTAATGTTTTTCAGCTGATTGTGAATGTTGTTTTATGAAACTTTTCCATCCGTGGTCCTATCTGTTGTTTTTTCTACTTCATTTATGAACACCTGGATGCAATGTTTTGTATTACCACATGCACACTATTATAACATTTGGGTGCTTATTTCAGTTGATCAGTATGCTTGATCCATCTTTACAAATTAATCTAAACAATTGCTTATGCTCAAACATAGATGAAAATATAATGAGTGTGCTGTATTTATTTGCCTCTGAGACTAGCACGGGATTGCTTCACTTCATGCTTCTTATTAACTAAAACTAGTAATTTCTCCCGTGCGATTGAATATTATAAATTTCAAATATGTAATTAAAAAATAAATTTAATTTATTAATTTTTTTATTATTAATTTTTATTAATATATACATTATGTTGTTTACGCTTGAATGTATTACAACTATTTAATTAATTATATAATTTTTAATAGTTACTAATCTCATTACAAATATTAAAATTCAACAAAACTTATATAATCTAAAATTAAATTATTTAAATTCAACTCATATAATTAAATCTTAAATAAAATTATTTAAATTCAATTCATATAATTAAATCTAAAATAAAAATAATAAAATAAATATTTTAGAACTAAATTTATTTTTATATGTGCAATACTTACGTTAAATTAAAATTTTTAAAAGAGAATTAAGTTGATATATAATGTGTTAAAATTAGATTTAAAATTAAAATATATGAAAATTTGAAATTGTTGATGTAAAGTTAAAAAAAAAAAGTTAATTCACTCTCTTTTAGTGGAGAGTGAGACTCACTATTATACTACATTGACAAGTACATTTCACTTGCTCTCTCCTTACATTTCACTTTCCCTCTACTGACTTCTACATTTATATATATATATATATATATAGATTACTTTTTAAAGATTTTTTGCATAAAAAAAACCATATTAATCACTTGTTAAAGAAACGAGTTTGGCATGACGTTAGTCGTATGATCCAATTTAATTATTTGCTAGAAGAAAACATTTTCGTGCTTCTTGTTCATCGTAATGGGCTAAGCAGTAACACAAGTAACATAATTTATATTAATATCCATACAACTTCGGGAAAAGACAGAATCATTAAAACATAATATCCATAGGGGCACTCTTGTATGAGACCGTCTCATGTATGAGACGGACATGAGACGGAGTCACTTTTTAATAAATTATTATCACTTTTTCATAATTTGTTATCACTTTTTCATAAATCGTTATCACTTTTTATAAATTGTTATCACTTTTTAATTTGTTATCACTTTTATACTAATTTGTATCACTTTTTAAAAAAGTGATAACAATTTATTAAAAAGTGATTCGGTCTCATGCATGAGACGGTCTCATACAAGTTTTTGCCATATCGATATATTACAAACATAACTAAAATCATGAAAACATTCTTAGTAACTAACACCAAAACTGCAGGTACCTTGCAATTGAAAATGAACGGTTGAAAACAATTGCATGGTCTAAGCAGTTTGTAATAAGCAATAAAACGACGACATTAGGGCTTTGGACCGGATGAATGAGCAACCTTCAATGGGCTAGAAGAGGCACACGATGAAGTCTCTTTCAGTTTATCCTCTATCCTTGCAGCACCCTTGGGTCCTCGTGTAGATATGGGAGTCTTCCGAATGTGTGCGCTGTTGGACTCAGCACTAACAGCAGCGCGAACAACAAATGGAGAGTCGTTTCCGAACAGTTTCTTACGGGGGGGTTTTCGTCCATGCATCACAGGTGAAGAAACTTCGTCGTTATCAGAGTCAACTATTATAAGAGGTGCAGCTGCCGATCCAGGGTCGAATCTGTACGGTTCATCAGAGCTTATAATGATTGTCTCCGGAGGAGCAACACTATCACCAGCCCCAAACAAAGACTTCAGGTCTTCGTATTTAGCATCGCCACGGTGATAGAAGGCTTTGGTGAAATCGTCCCACTACAAGTACGTAAAGACAGTAAAGGCGTTAGTCAATATCCAAATTCGTAAAACCAGCCACAAACCTTAACTTAAACGGTATCAATCTGTATAGAGAGTAAGTATCAGACCTTAAACAATGCATCCCAAACTTCCGGACTAGCATGAACGTGGTTGAAACGACGGTCCCAGTGTACACCGGGTGTTTCGAGCACATGCTTGAAGGTGTAGTACCTTTTCTTCATATTTTCGACCAAAGTTTCAACGTCTTCTCGTGTGAAAGACTTGTCTAACATGACGTTGATATACTCCTTGGCAGCCATAATATGCTGGGTATTTTCACCACTGATCGTCGTATTTTAGTGATAAGAAATTTGCGACCAAAGTTATCGAACCCTAAGGACTAGGAATGAAGTGAAGCCATGAAATTGCACGTTTTCTAGAATTATAGCGGCTAGTCAAGATTTCAAAATTAAAGCAACAAAATAACAACACAAATCCAACAAGGAATTAAACCAAACACTAAGCAAAGAGTACCAAGGATGAGATAATAGTACTCGGGTTCAAATCACCAAAGACTCGTCAATTTCGGATCATCAACAATCAAGTGTTCATTCAAAAGGGATCATAGGGATAACCAACAAATAATTCAAATAAAACCGTACTTGATAAGCCTAGGTTCTAAATGATCGATTCAACACGTAGGAATGTAAGAGACGACACTTTCACCCCCTCACTAATTACAAGCAACAACAAGTAATCAATGTGCCTTAATGAGGTTCTAATTAATCAACCAAGTATCCTTGTGTTAACCAAATATCCACTTCAATCACTTTAATAAACCTAACACCTATGCATCAATTCAATCAACCAAGTATCCTTGCATTAATTAAATCAATAAACAAAGATCAAAGCATACCCTAGCAATTAAATCATACAAAGCATCATTAAGACAATTAATCACCTCAAAAAATGAACACCCAATCATCAATTCACCAAAATCAACTCATCAAGGGATCGTTACACCCAAGCACATGTGAAATTTAGCCAATCATGGCTAATTGAAAGAAACCCATGAACAATAAGTAAATAGAAAACATGAATAAGCTGGAATTAGATAACAAAACTGAAAATAAATGGTAGAAGTCACCTTGATGGAGTCTAATACAACTTGAATGATCAATTTTATCAGCTATAACTCTTGGGTAATTCAAATCCTTCCAAAAGCTAAGAACACCTATCACTATGTGTAAATGTGTGTAAATGAGTGCAGAGAGAATTTCTAAACTAAATCCCTATGAAATGTTCTAAGTGTGGAAAAGCTCCTTTCATCAGCTGAATTGGGGGGTATTTATAGTGGGGGCAAAGTTACAAATTCCATTTTGCAATTAAGGGCCTTGAAAATGATGAAATTCTACTAAAAAACGCGCAGCAGTGGTCCCACTCGGCCACTGAGGGTTCCACTCGGCCGAGTGGCTTGGATGTTGGTCGAGTGGCTTTTGAACTGGAAGTGTCCAACTCGGGCATTTTATATCCCACTCGGCCGAGTCACCTATGCCCTGGTCGAGTGGGATTCTTTCTGGGATGGGGTGACTCGGCCACTACTTCCTTCACTCGGCCGAGTCACCTTTGCTATGGTCGAGTGACTTTTCTTCTGGCACAATGTGACTCGGGCACTAGTGTCCTCACTCGGCCGAGTGGCCTTGCTTCTGGTCGAGTGGGAATTCTTCTGTAACTTGCCAACTCGGGCATATATGCCTTCACTCGGCCGAGTGACCTTGTCTCTGGTCGAGTCACTTCTCCCTGTGTGCCACCTCCGCTTCAATCGCTCATATCTTCTGCGTACGAACTCCGATTTATGTGATTCTTTTTGCTACGCGAAGCTCTCTCGACCCTCTTTCCAACCATTTAAGTTCTCCTTTGATTTGATATTGTTAACAGTCCTCAAGTTTTCCTCAAATTTTGCCTAAAACCTACAAATTCAAACTCACAACTCCAACTCAAACAATCAAATGCAATTTGACAATTAATTGCGAATTAAGCTATAAATCATCATCAAATTAAGATAATTAAGCATTTAAATCATAAGCAATTTTACCCTAATCAACCACCCGAAACCCACAAACCGAGTTTCAAGTCCTCCATCAAAACTCGTATGAAAATGCCAACTATTTCTTCATTCCAGTGACCGAGATAAAAAAAGTATTCTTGAGGGCATGGGGATTGAAAGCTCATGTTTCTTAGCTTCTACGGGTGATTCTTTGAAGCTGAGTAGTGAACACTCTTATATACACACGGTCATTAAGTCTCAATAACAACCAAAAGCAATAGTCAGTAAATGCATATCTAATCAAGGTAGATGAAGTATCCAACCACCAACCCACATGCATTCAAAGCTGATAGCAAGCCTATTCCTAGACTGACCACCAATTTACAAAATCAGTAACCCACTACTACTTTGAAAACCAAGTTTCAAATAGCACAACAAAAATTAATCACACTTAATTATATATTACAATACAGTCACATAAATTCACTACATTATCAACAGGGAAAGTCAGGAGACCCAATATCACTAGGCACATCCAAATACCGTTAATGACATCCATACATCGACCCAAGAACATAACCAAAACCGAAAATCAAACTTGTAAGAAAAAAACAAAAATGAATGTTAAAAATTCGGTCTGACAGAGAATGTGGCAACACAACACGCAACTCATACGAACCGTAATCGGTGCGAGTCACTGATTAGGGTAAAATTGCTTATGATTTGAATGCTTAATTATCTTAATTTGATGATGATTTATAGCTTAATTCGCAATTAATTGTCAAATTGCATTTGATTGTTTGAGTTGGAGTTGTGAGTTTGAATTTGTAGGTTTTAGGCAAACTTTGAGGAAAACTTGAGGACTGTTAACAATATCAAATCAAAGGAGAACTTAAATGGTTGGAAAGAGGGTCGAGAGAGCTTCGCGTAGCAAAAAGAATCACCCAAATCGGAGTTCGTACGCAGAAGATATGAGCGATTGAAGCGGAGGTGGCACACAGGGAGAAGTGACTCGACCAGAGACAAGGTCACTCGGCCGAGTGAAGGCATATATGCCCGAGTTGGCAAGTTACAGAAGAATTCCCACTCGACCAGAAGCAAGGCCACTCGGCCGAGTGAGGACACTAGTGCCCGAGTCACATTGTGCCAGAAGAAAAGTCACTCGACCATAGCAAAGGTGACTCGGCCGAGTGAAGGCAGTAGTGGCCGAGTCACCCCATCCCAGAAAGAATCCCACTCGACCAGGGCATAGGTGACTCGGCCGAGTGGGATATAAAATGCCCGAGTTGGACACTTCCAGTTCAAAAACCACTCGACCAACATCCAAGCCACTCGGCCGAGTGGAACCTTCAGTGGCCGAGTGGGACCACTGCTGCGCGTTTTTTAGTAGAATTTCATCATTTTCAAGGCCCTTAATTGCAAAATGGAATTTGTAACTTTGCCCCCACTATAAATACCTCCCAATTCAGCTGATGAGGGAGCTTTTTCCACACTTAGAACATTTCATAGGGATTTAGTTTAGAAATTCTCTCTGCACTCATTTACACACAGTTACACATAGAGATAGGTGTTCTTAGCTTTTGGAAGGATTTGAATTACCCAAGAGTTATAGCTGATAAAATTGATCATTCAAGTTGTATTAGACTCCATCAAGGTGACTTCTACCATTTATTTTCAGTTTTGTTATTTAATTCCAGCTTAATCATGTTTCCTATTTACTTATTGTTCATGGGTTTCTTTCAATTAGCCATGATTGGCTAAATTTCATATGTGCTTGGGTGTAATGATCCCTTGATGAGTTGATTTCGGTGAATTGATGATTGGGTGTTCATTTGTTGAGGTGATTAATTGTCTTAATGATGCTTTGCATGATTTAATTGCTAAGGTGAGCTTTGATCTTGTGTTTATTGATTTAATTGATGCAAGGATACTTGGTTGATTGAATTGATGCATAGGTGTTAGGTTTGCTAAAGTGATTGAAGTGGATATTTGGTTAACACAAGGATACTTGGTTAATTAATTAGAACCTCATTAAGGCACATTGATTACTTGTTGTTGCATGTGATTAGTGAGGGGGTGAGAGTGTCGTCTCTTACATTCCTACGTGCTTTATCGATCATGTAGAACCTAGGCTTATCAAGTACGGTTTTATTTGAACTATTTGTTGGTTATCCCTATGATCCCTTTTGAATGAACACTTGATTGTTGATGATCCGAATTTGACGAGTCTTTGGTGATTTGCACCCGAGCACTACTATCTCATCCTTGTTATTCCTTTGTTGATTGCTTGGTTTAATTTCTTGTTGAATTTGTGTTGTTCTTTTGTTGCTTTTCTTTTGCAATCTTGACTTGCCGCTATAATTCTAAAAAACGTGCAATTCATGGCTTCACTGTACTCCTAGTCCCTTGGGTTCGATAACTTTGGTCGCAAATTTCTTATCACTAAAAAAACGACGATCAGTCACGACGGCCTGAGTATTTGTATCGTGAATATCTCGCCTGCAAATTCCCATTTCTGGTTCTCGTATTTCCATTTTCGGTGACTGGTGAGGTAAACCGTTCACTGAAACATTAGACGGTGAAGACCGTGTGCTACCAGAAGAACAATTAGACGATCCATGTCTTCGATGTAATTGGTCACACCATAAAAAGGACATGTAATGGTTCTCATCCGCTGGGCACTTGAAGTAATGCCGCCCAGGGTTACGAGACATCCCGCCGGCACATCGACGCAACATTAGACCTCTACCACAGGAACACAACGGCGCGACTGAAAATTCACCGGTATCGGACATGGCATTGGGCTGGAAGCAGTGTACCTCAAGCGCCTTTTACAAACCCATAAGAATCGAAACATAATCTTAGCTGGTGTAATACATCTCGAAATTACAATTTGATTTATGCGCAGTAAAGGACTTACCTTTACAATGGTTGTCGGTGATCGAAAAGGTTGGAGCAGATGTCAATTTCAACGATGAAGCCTATGTTGACCGAAACTGGAGCGTGCCCTAGAATTTGAGTTTGAAAAAGGGGGAGTTATGCGAGGACAGAAATGGAATTCCCCTTTACAAAATAATGGCGTCTGAAATACACACACACACTTATCGGGTCTATTTGTGCGTAAACCAAACACAAATTAACATATCTAATGACTTTTTAAACGGGACAATCTGAAAGGTTAATTAGTGGCCACAATTATAAACCATTCCTACCAAACAGGGCCTAAGAGTTTTAGCCAACCATGATAAAAATAACAAAGCCCCTGAAAATTAAGAAAATAAAAGGAGAAGGAAGCATGCTAATTAAGAAATAAACCATTAGAATTAAGAGAATAAGGATGGGTATCACCTTAATTGTGTTGATACACTTGATTGAATGAAAATCTATCTCTAATTTGCAAGAAATTAAAAGGAAATTGAAGAACACCTACAACTATGTGAAACTATGTGTATTTCTCTATCTAATTCCTATCTAATTGTGTGTTGTGTGGAATCCCCCTCAATCAGCTGAAATGGGAAGTATTTATAGTGAGGGCAAAGTTACAAGCTCCAATTTGCAAAGAAGGGCCTCAAAAATGATAAAATTTCACTCAAAATCGCGCAGCAGGTGGTCCCACTCGGCCACTGGGGGTTCCACTCGGCCGAGTGGCCTTGTCTTGGCTTGGCCGAGTGGCTTCTTCTGGTGCAGAGTGACTCGGGCAAAATTACCTCACTCGGCCGAGTCATATTGTTCATGGCTGAGTGAGAAATCTTCTGGAATTGGCCAGCTCGGGCAACACTGCCTTCACTCGGCCGAGTCACTTGAGCTCTGGTCGAGTCATTTCTCCCTGTGTGCCACCTCCGCTTCAATCGCTCATATCTTCTGCGTACGAACTCCGATTTGGGTGATTCTTTTTGCTACGCGAAGCTCTCTCGACCCTCTTTCCAATCATTTAAGTTATCCTTTGATTTGACAATGTTAACAGTCCTCAATTTTTCCTCAAAGTTCGCCTAAAACCTACAAATACAAACTCACAACTCCAACTCAAACAATCAAATGTAATTTGACAATTAATTGTGAATTAAGCTATAAATCATCATCAAATTAAGATAATTAAGCATTCAAATCATAAAAATTTTACCCTAATCAATAATCCTCCCATGATAGTCTGGTTTCTGTACATTTTCAAATTTTCCCCTAAAATACAAATTAATAGTAAAGAATTTGCTTCCATGAGTTGCATGATAAAAAAAATCATATTTAAAACGTTATCTATCCACCTCAAAGCCAACAAACATAAAAGAAAAAAATAATAATAATGTTATACATCCACATCACATAGTCAACATTCAGAAAAGGAAACCAATAAATAATACTCACCCACCCAACTACTATAAACAATACCCACCCATTAATACTTTTGCTTTAATCGAAATAACCCTATTCACCAGACAATATACAGACCATACACATATATAGTCAGTGAAAAGAATAATACACACATGAAAGACAAACCAAACACACAGTACTAGACAAAAAAAAGAATCTTACTTTATTGAAAAGATAACACTTACCATAGTTTGGGAGGGACCACTCTCTAGCCCCTTTTCTACGTACAAAAACTATTTCTGTTTCCCCTCTTGCGAACTGGGGGAACTGACTTCCTTTCCTTCAATTCTCCTCGCTCTTCGAACACTTGCCCTAATCGATTATTTTCCTCCTTCGAACATTTTCCCTCCTTCGATTAGACGCAAGAACAACAAATTTGGAGGGAGAATTGTTTCAGTTTCTAACCCTAGAAATTGAGCCCGCCTATTTTGAGAGAGATATATATGTGTAATGTTTAATTCAATTAACAGGTATTTTTAATACAATTAACAGGTATTTTTAATTTTAGTTTTTATTTTTATTTTTATTTAGTTTTGATTTTTTTTAAATACTGAAATAGCCTCTCATAATGATGTGTCGAATATCTGAGATTTAATTGGACAATATCTTCCACGTCATCTTTCTATAATGCCACATCAGACAGCTGTCGTATTCCCCCAATTTCATAGTCACGTGCGGGTCACATGGGGGGTAAAACAACGTCGTTTCGTTGCCTCCGGTGAACTCCGGTGACTTTTGGGATGTAAATCACGGACTTAGCCAAAATTATGGACTTAATTGACTAACTTAACTTTTTTGGGACATTTTCGTCGAACGCCATAAGTTATGGGACGTAAAAAAATTCTATCCCAATTCTCCTATGAAATATTGACAATATACAAAATTGTCACTAATTATCACAAATTATGTTTTTTTGTTACATAATTAATATTGTCACTGTACATGTGTTTTTTTTTCTTTTTTACAAATATTCAATTAAATATTGACAATATAGAAAGTTGTTACTAATTACATTATTTTGTAATATAATAAAATATTGTCACTATATATTTGTTTTTAGCGATAAATATTTAATTAATTATTGACAATATAAACAATTATCACTAATTATATTATTTTGTAATATAATAATTAATTTTTTGTCACTATATATATGTTTTTAGTGACTGAAATCAATTTCATGATTAATTATGTTAATTTGTAACATAATGAATTTTAGTGACAAAAAACCAATTATCACTGTGTTTTTGCAGTGGATTCAAATTCTACAAATAGGTGCAGATCGAGTTCAAGAACATGATTTTATTCTTATTATTGGCATGCATGACACATGCATAGCATACACACATACATACTGATAGTGAAAACCATCATAGAAAGAGATGGATGGTCTGTTAGATGACATGAATTTTTTTAATGTAGGCGTGGTCCTCCTCGAGGGTGTTGACATCTTTCACCAAGGTTGAATTGAAGTGCCACGTGTACGCATCATGATATGCAACAAAACCATTTCCCGTGGCAGCAGACAATCCAACTTGAACTTTCTTAGGAAGAAGGATTTTCAAGTTATAGGCATAGCTCACCGTCGCAGTTTTGGATCCGTACGTAGCGACCACGTTTATCTTTCTCGTCGGCGCGTCGTACGTTATGCGTGCAGTCACGCGCTGCCCGACTATATCATCGACCCTGGTAGAATTTTGTGATCCTTGAGAGTTGATGTTGATCCCGATGTGTTTATAAGTCGGGTCGTGCTCAGCAGAGCCGACGATGTCGAATTCGACCGCAAAGATGGGGGACCCGGGGGTGACCGCGTCGTATATTCCGAGGTAATCCCCGACTCCACCTGTGGCTATAGTCGAGTTGACGGGTACGATGAAGAATGTCATGCCGTGGCCTGGCGTTTTGCCAGACACGGCCGTCATCTGCAGAGTTATGGTAGTGTCGAAGGACGCTTGCTTGCCCGTATCCCACATTTGGACGGGCTGGTTGTACAACACCCGGCCAACGCCATATGTAAGTGGAAATCCTGTCCCGTTAACTTTGGTAAAACGTAAGAAAATCTCATCGGGAGGAACGAAGGAATCACGTTCGTAGATGAGTTTGAGGGAGTTGGAAGTGAATGCATTTATCTCGAAAGAGGTATTGGCCGACTGGGAGTATATACTTTGGGGTAGCATCATCATCATCACTAGGAGGAACGAGAAGAAGGTGTTGGAGGGGGCCATTGCTGATTTTGATTGTATGGCTTAATTTGGATATACATAATGTTAAGCTACATCTCTCCTATTTATAGTGCTATCATCTTAATATAAAAGGGCAACTTGCATTAAAATAAGCTAAAGTATTGTATGGACAAATTTTAATGTAAAACTTGTTTGAAAGGTATTAGTTGTTTCATTATATGGTATCCATTGTTTACTCCCTCCGTTCCAGTGGTGTTTGCACAGTTGACTAGGCACGTAATGCATTTTTTGGCTTGTAAGTTAAACGTGTGTGTAAAATAAGGGATTAGTTAATTGATCAGTTGAAAAAGTAATGACATTCGTGTAAATAAATGTATATTGTGAGGGTGATAAAAATGAAATGTGTTTCCATTTCTAGCTAGGTGTGCAAATAGCTGTGGACGGACGAATAAGACAAGTGTTCAAATAATTGTAGAACAGAGAGAATATATTATAAAGTATTAATTATGAATGATATTAATTATTCATTAAAACGTATTAGTGGTAAAGCTGAAACTCATTCATAAAAGACCATCTCTCTTAAAATAAATTTCTGATATCTAAAGTAATTCCCGAAATAAAAATTTCCTTAATGATTGAACCATATTACAGGTATTTCACGTGGTATGTAATATAAGAGTCTTTATCAAATGGCCGCCTATAATATGCTCAAACCAAGTATAATTAATGGAATATATATTTCACTAATTAGGTCAAGCATTTGTCCCTCTTCTGCCGCTCAAGCTATCAATATTCTCCACGTGTGACTACTTGCAGTTAACTTGGGGAAAAAAATCAATTTGGGGAAACTTTTGCAATGATTGGACCTTTTTGGACCACTTTTTTAACCCGAAAACTTATAAAAAGACAAGATATATATATATATATATATATATATATATATATATATATATATATATTCATCTTGAAATGGAATTATATCTTGTGACTTGTGATACCTCATAATAACCAATTCAACCCGCGGCACAACCATATATAATGCAAATTCTTTGAAACATTGATTCTCAAATTCTAATTCTATCATGCAAATTCGATCGAATATCCATCTTCAATACTACAATATCAGTTACGCAAAAATTGATCTAGGCGGTTGTCGGCCAATTTGAGTTTGATGTAATCTTGCAAATTAGACATTTCGGTGCCGCCTAGACGGGTACCATTGTAATTTTTCTTTTTATTTGATAATTTCATTTAGGAGATTCCATTTGATTTTAACATGTGTTTAGTGTCTATTTACACTATTTACATTTGAAACTTGGATTTATGTTTATTTTCCACCAAAATGATGATAAAATGGGATAAATAAGCATAGATTTGATGGGGGAAATTATTAATTATGGTAGATTTGATGGGATGATGATTTGGTGTGATATGTAGTGTACGTGGGACGCAGATTAGTGAAATCGGATTTTACACTTTTAGATTTGAGCGAATTCAATTTTTTACAAAACCGAATAGTATTCCCCGACCGACGAAGGGGAATAATTTAAATGATTTAATTGTTGACAAAACCGAATAGTATTGTTTTAAATTTTCTAGATTATGAGTTCGAATCTATCATGTAAAAAAAATTATATTAAGAAAAAGCTTGAATAGTACTCTCCATCCCGGAGTACCCCAAGTGAGAGGACATCCTGAAGAAAAATAATGATTTATATTAGATTGTTCATTTGTACATAAAAAATAATGTATTTTGTATAAATTTGTGAATATTATAATGGTGGAGTTTATGTATAAAATTAAAGAATTAGTTGGAATGCGAGTAGCTCATACCATTTTCGTGACTCTCTCACTTACCACTCTTCTTTCTCTCTTAATTTTCAATTTCGTCAGGTTTAGTTTAGAATTCTACTCAGCGATATTGCACACGCACTCTCTCTTTATTTCCCTTCTCTCTCCCTACATTCCCTGATTAACAAAAAAACACATTAATTATCTGCTTCAAATTGAACCTGTCTGTCAGTATCAGAAGCCTCCATCGGTAACCCCATTCTCACCTCCCCTCCAGGGATGGAACCAAGATTAAATAGAGAGGGGGCCAAATTTTAACAAGAATTAAATATTTTAATTAAGGGTGCAGAAGTAAAAAATCGTTAGTTAGATGAATTTGAACCGTCTTTTGCCTAGGCCGTCTAGGCATCTAATGGGCGAAAAGCCTAATATACAAAATTACACTAAAATCGGGTCGGCCGACAATTGCATCAGTGAAATAGTCATAGTACAATTTTAAAATAAATTGTATTACTTTCTTTAACAAATTATATATTGATATTTATAATTATCATAGTGTGCATTATTACATTCATAATCCATTAAATTTTAGAACATGTCCCTTTTATATATTCACAGCAATCACAAAAATTTGTTTGAAACGGTCTCATGACGTGATACTTTTATCTATTTTTAAAATACTTATTTAAAGCGTATCATAAAACCAATAAAAATATCACGTCTCATATCTCACCCAATACTTCTTGTGAATAGTTTGTGAGTGAATAGGTTATAATTTTTTTTTAATAATTTTAATTTCAGTATGTACTTATAAAAAATAAATAATCCATATCAATATGAAATTTTCTTTTACTTTAGTTTTAAGAAAAAAGATTAATTTTGTGTTCAGCAAAAATTGAGACCTGGGTATACTAAAAAACATAAGATCTTAACACTACATTATCAACCAGTTTGTCCAACATTAAATACAAATAGTTTTACACATATATGTATATATTAAGAGGGATAAACTTGGGGGAGCCAGGGCCACCCCAACCCTATATGTGGTTCCGCCACTATCCCCCTCCGCACCTCAAACTCATCCTTTTTTCTTCTTTTTCCTCATAACTAATTTGATCACAAAATTTCAACACAAATCTAGAGATAGAAATAAGAAGGAAGAACAAGGTTGTCTCTGCCCGCCTTTCGCCGCCGCTAGCTCAGACGCCGTCGTTGTTCGTGGGCCAACGGGACTACTTCTCCAACGATGTCATGCATGCGACGGCTAGTGGACGGATCGTCCTGTTGACACCCTTTTTGGCGTTTTTTTTTTTTTTTATTTTTTGATTTTGGTGTTGTTTTCGTAGTTTCTTCTATGTTTTTTCTTGGTTTTTGTTTGCTCAGCGGTTTTTTGTTGTTTCGTCTTCCGGTGGTGAAGCCTCGACGTTGTGTGCGGTTCCCCTCACCTTGTGTGCTTTTTCCTTCCTTATGGAGGTTCCTTGTGGGTCCCTGACCCGTTAAATTTCGGTTCTTGGTGGATCTTTATTTTTTGTCTTTGACTTCTTGGAATGAGATTGTTTGAGGTATCTGAATTTTTCTCTTTCTGAGATCGGAGACCGGTTTTCTCGGTAGGCGGAGATTGCGCTAATCCCTCCACTCCTTTCGATTGGTTTGGGACGATTGTTTGAGCCAAGAAGATAGCTTGAGTGTGCTTGTACTTGTTCTTTTATATACGTTATTTCTTTGTTTGACCAAAAAGAAAAAAAAGAATTGGTTTTATTGTGTGTATATGTAAACTCAAAAATAATATTATTTTGTGTAAATTTATAAATAATGTGAGCGTTAAATTATATATTGTGTGTATATGTAAACTAAAAAATAATGTTATTTTTAGTCCTCTCCATTGGTGAGGGTTATATATGCCCTCGTCATTTTAAAATAAACTCTTGCTCATCCTCTTCGGGTACTTGTCATTGGCGACCCCATGCCCTCACCTTTTTCTAAATAAAGTATAACTCTCACCTTACCCTTGTGAATTATTTCTCTTAATAGCCCTCGTCTGTGACCAGTTTCTTTATAGTGCACATGAGACTCATGTAATAGGATTTGTTAGTTTTATACGGAATTGAGACTATTTTTACAAGTTCCTTTAACCTGTGGCACCATATATGTAAGTAAAAATTCATTTAGAACGAAATTTCAATTCTTGAAACATGCCATTCAAGTTCATTTTTAAATAATTAAACCTTTGTTTTCACTGAACAATCAAAGTTGCTTTCAATTATTTAGTGAAAACAATTTTGACTTTTCAATGAAAACAATGATGACTGTTAAAAAAATATATTTGAGTTGCATGATAGCTTAAAAAACGCACTCACCCTTCAAGTGTAAAGGGATCGTGTGGCTAGTAAGTTACCCGATTAAATTATCGATCAGTGGGAATCAAGTGGGAGATATCCCTAAATCTACTGGTTTAATTGTAATTGTAGCACATGTCATATCACAAGATCGAGACAAATCAATTAACAATTAACAAAAGCAATCAATAAAAATTAATTAGCAACTAAATGCAATCAATGATAAAAGGGTGCTCGGGTGCTTATCAACAAATGAGGATCAAATATGCAACGTATTCAAATGAGCATTTATAATATCAATCAATTAATAAGAGCAATCTTTAAAACAAACAATAATCTCGTACTTGGTAAGCCTAAGAATTACGATACAATAAACGCACGAAAGATTGGAAGGACTAAGCACCCTTTCCTCCCGGGGCAAGAACACGAGTCAATATGTTCCCCTAGTGTGTCTCCCCTTTGATACTAAGACACCTTACCTATTGTCTCTTCACTAAATACCCGATTGATCGTCTAAGCATTAGTGTGTAATTGAAGCATTTCTAGTAGCAATAACCAAGTCTCCTTGTATTAAGCTAATATTCACTCTAATTACTTAATTAATTCCCTCAACCAAATGAGTTATCTAACTACCCAAGTCTCCTTGTGATAATTAAGCAACTATGCATGGAATTAGAACTCAATTAAGCAATAGATCATTCGATACACATCAATCCAATCAATTGATCAACAATCAAAATTACCCATAAGAATTCAACACAAATTCAATCACCCATAAGCATCAAAACACCCCAGCACTAGGAAATTAGCCAAACATAATCAAATAATTTAAACCCATTTGATTAAGAAAATAAGCATTCATGATTACAAGAAATTAAACCAACAAAATTTCACCTAATTAGCTCTCAAACATTAAGAATCCTTGTCTTGATCATCCAAATTGATAAGGAAATGCAAAATCTAGCTATGTGTGTGTGTAAAAGTATGTAATACTATGTGTTGGGGTTATTCCCCTTTCTCCTCTATCCCCCTGATCAAAATTCGTGTTTGCTGATGTATGTATCACTCCCTCCACGTGTCATGCTCTGATTGGTTGAAAAAGGGAATAATTTTCGCACGGGACGCACCTCGAGTCGAGCTCGGGAAGCTCGACTCGAGCTTCAGGTAAATCGTGGTCGCGTTTTGGTAAAAGAGGCGCCTCGACCCGAGCTGGAACAATGCCTCGACCCGAGGCTTAATGACTCGACTCGAGCTTGCCCTGGCTCGACCGTAGGTCAAGTCCAGGGATTTTTGTGGGCCCGACTTGACCTCCCGACCCCTGTTTTCACCCTACACATTCATCTCATCGCCATATGAATCCCGATACTTTTCATTTCGTCAAATTCCGCCGAAAACTCTGAAAACGAGACAAAAACCAAGCAAAACTCATTAGATTCAAAGAAGTAATACCTTTAAGCACAAATAGTGATACTTTATACTTTAAAGCTCAAAACACTAACACTTTTCATCATATTATGCAATTAAATCACTCAAAAACCATGCAATAATTTACTCTAATCATTGCAAAGTAGACCGATTCCATACAACATTAAATTATTATAAAATAGAATTCCGTACGAAGTCTCCACCATGATAGAACCATATTTCACGTATTCACGTGGTAGGGGTCTAAATCAAGTTGACGCATATATATATTACTAAATATGCTCAAATCTAATCATACTCCACTAGATAAGCCATTAGGTGGTCCTGGCAGCCACTCAAGTTAGATTGTTTTATCTTTTACTCTGGATCCTCCAAAATAATTTTCATCTTACTCCAACCTAACACAATTAAATACTCTCTCTACCCAAATAATCTCTCTACCCATGAAAGTTATGTTCATAGAGCATTTCATAAGATTTAAGAAAAAATATTTATTTGTTGTATAAAATAAATAAAGTAAGAGCATCTGTGAAATCCATTTTTTAATAAAGTACTCCCTCTGTCTCATACTCATTGTAACATTTATTGTTTGACACAAGTTTTAATGTAAGAGTTTAATAATATAAGTTGTTTAATTTTGATAGGGTAAGAGTAGGTTTTTCAACTTTAATTAATAAGAGAGTTCTTAAATGGGTTAATTGCACATATAGTCCTTTAGGAATTTTCTGATTTCACAATGGTTTTTTTTAATGCATATTTAGTCCCATAATAATTTACTGTTTCTTAAACGGAATTAAGAACGTGTGGTACACGCGCCCAGTAAAAAATAACCAACGGGCAAATACGCTGGAGTTAGTAAAAAATTTGAGTCGCACTCAAGAAATCTCACCCCCAAATCGTAACAAATCAAACCAAAAATCGTAGAAATCAAACCCAAATTGCCATAAACCTCAATAATTTACCGAAAATATCTTCTGAAATAGACGAAAAAATCCCGTGAAAATCGCACTCAAAGCTGAAATCGATTGAAGTGGACTCGCGCAAACTCAAAGCCGCTAAAATCTCTCTAACTTCTGCCAACCTGAGTTGGGGCATCGAAATCATCAAGCCTAATTCGTGGTTCTCATCAATTGGTGCTTTCATTGAGAGGTATCGCCGTTGAGGATCGCGAAATCATCATGTTTACTCAAATTAGTGATCTATTAAGCTCAAAATGGCTACAAAAAGCAGCATTGCAGCGCACGGCAGTACGGAGATGATCAAGAATTGCTGCACCGCTATGATTTTTGGCGAAAGAATCTTGACCACCGCCACTAAGCACCCCTTGGAGCATTCATGGACATTCTGATTTGACAATCCATCAGAGCCAATGTGGGAAGATCTTGTTCGTGCCAATGGGGGAAAAGTGGACTATTGTTTTATCAAAGGAAAAATCTGATACTCCTTTGCTCTATACGTTGTTCGCAATGATTGGGGAACAATTTGATTATGGAGATGAAATTTATGGGTGGATGGTTCTCAGTAACCGCTTCCATTCTCAGTAACCGCTTCCATCAGTTGAGTTCATGCCCAATCATGGGAATTCAACTGGGGGTTTTCATTCAAAAAAGAATTACACAATTAGATGAAAAATTCAAGATTTTTGATAGAGGAAAAGAATTTGTTGTTAATTTGAAGGAAAGGAAGGATATTGATGCTAATGATGACGTATTTGATGAAGAGAATTGGGAATCGTCCTTGAGGACAAGGACAATCTCGAAGGGTCCAGGAATGATGCGAACTAACAGCCCCAAAATAGTCCTTTATCTTTCTATTAGTAATATTGGTCCTTTATATTTCAAGAAGTATTAGTTGGTAGTTAGCATGTTTAGAGGTTAGTTTGTTGAGTTAGTTGGCAGCTGATATTACCTTTAGTTGGCCTATAAATAAAGGTCATGTATCTTTTAATTGAGATATGAATAAAATAGAAGAAGCTTATAGCTATTAATCGAATACTTTCTAGCCCGAGCTAGAGTATCGGTTTGGGATTCGTTGCTTGCCAACCTGAGTTGGGGCATCGAAATTACGTGGGATTGAGGAGTTCGTTGCTTGCCAACCTGAGTTGGGGCATCGAAATCATTTAGCCTAATTCGCGGTTCTCATCAAGATGCCTCCAGCTTCAAGCCCGAGAGGTTTGAAGCTACAGAAGTGGAACCACACAAGTTGATGCCATTTGGAATGGGGAGAAGGGCATGCCCCGGGTTCGGGTTAGCCCACCAAGTCGTGGGAGTGACTGTGGGTTCGCTGATTCCGTGCTTTGATTGGGAGAGGGTGAGACCAAAGAAAGTTGATTTGACCGAAGGAATAGGGCTAGCCATGCCTAAGTTAGAGCCATTGGAGGCCATGTGCAAGTCGAGAGAGATTGATGCGAACCACGATTTATAATTAATAATTTCGACGCCCCGACTCAGGTCGGCAAGCAAAATCGAAAGTTGCAAGGAATCTTGCTAAGTAAAAATTGTTGGATATATTTCATAATCCCTCAAAAGTGATGATACAAGGAGTTATATAGACAACTTACTCCCCCTAACCAAGTAACTACCTAATAACTTTAAAGAAAACTACCTAACAACTTTACAATTAAAAAAAATGATAGCTAATTCTCTTCAATGAAAATTTAATTAGTTACTGGACCAATACTGAATTGTTGAATTTGCATCATTCCCGGTCCCATAATGAACATCCTTGTCCTCAAGGATAAGCTCCGGACCGGTCTCTTATTTCTTGGAACGTCAAGAGAAGAAGACATGATTTTTCCTCTATTGAAAACGAAAAATCGGCCATCCAAAGTTGAACAAAATCCGTAAACATTTCCTTGATCAACCTTGTACTCTTACCTATATATTTATCAATAATAGCACTTAATACAACCATTAAGAAATTAGCGTCTATGTTACTGGCAATATATCTGACCAACAATGTCTTGCCAGTTCCAAGAGGCCCATAGAGAAGTACACCCTTGGGAGGTTTAATCCCAACTCTAAGGAAGAGTTCAGAATTCATTAGAGGCAATTCTATAGAATCTCTCAATTCCCAAATTTGATCAGATAGACCACCCAAAATAGAATAACTAATGTCCCGAGGATCTTCATGAAGCATATTATAGACAACTATCTCACGGGGGAGAGCTTGCCTAATTGTGACGGTTGTCATATCAAGAACTAACCTGGTACCTGCTGTAAGCTTATCTTTGTCGACTTTGTTGTGGCAGCCAACCACATATCTTGGCCCACTGCTTGCTTTGACTAGTAGGCCTTCATTATTAAGAGGCCTGAGAACTTTGCCTATGATCTGCCCAACACTTTGGGAGGACTTTAAATCATCTTCTTCTAAAGGCACGACATAGTTGTTGGTGAAAGCATCCCAAGGGCAGAATCTGCTCACCTTTTCGTCTCTCAACCATTTCAGGGCCGCCGACACATCGTGATCTCCAGTGCTTGGAGTGTCACGCTGGATTTACCCACTTTTCCTTTATTAGTTTCCACTTCTTGGATAGAATCATCAATGTCTTCAACGTTTTTCCAAACATGAATCTTGGAATTTATGTGAGGTTTGATGCAAGTAAATTCTCCATTATCGTCTTCCTTAAACTCAAGAAACTCTTCATTATTTTCGTCATCGAACGTGAGCTCCTTTGAATACAAACTCTCACCCTCATCTTTATCATGAGTTATGCTGCTATTAGAATCTTCTTTTAAACTTCTCTTGCCATCAGCAGTTGTATTTTCATTAGAATCCGAGACATTATATTGCTGCCCAATTTCCATCTTTGAAATAGAGCTCACGGTGAAATTTGGTGCACTGAACATGGAATAATGAGCAGCTTTGTGAAACGATTCTAATCTGGCCTTTGAACTCAACCCTTTTTTCTTCTTTGATTGTCGTCCACCCTTCTTTTGTTGTCGCCAGAGCAATTTTTTCAACATTTGCTCAATTCGATCCAAGGAAGCATTGATTCGATCCATGGAGTTACAAATTGCATTCATTCTCATAACTCCAAATTGAAATCGCAGTTCTCGATACTCTCAATGAAAGTACCAATTTATGCGAACCGCGATTTACAATCAATAATTTCGACGCCCCGACTCAGGTCGGCAAGCAAAATCGAAAGTTGCAAAGAATCTTGCTAAGTAAAAGTTGTTTAATATATTTCATAATCCCTCAAAGGTGATGATACAAGGAGTTATATAGGCAACCTACTCCCCCTAACCAAGTAACTACCTAACAACTTTAAAGAAAACTACCTAACAACTTTACAATTAAAAGAAATGATAGCTAATTCTCTTCAATGAAAATCTAATTAGTTACTGGACCAATACTGAATTATTGAATTTGCATCAGAGATCATGAACATCATTTTCAAGAAGTAATTAGCACATGATCAGTACTCTAATCAAACCTAAATAAATGCCCATATATATATATATATATATATATATATTACTAGCAGAATTCATTAGTGATGTATATTTAGCTTTGTTAATAAGTGGAATTATTGATGTTCGACTATCTAGTGGCAAATTATATGCATACATCCATATTCATATTACACATCATTATATATCTATTCTGTTAAAACTTATTATGTCACTCTTGTATAGTACGACGAAAATCATCGGCAATTCAAATATACTATTGTTGTTTATTTCATTACAAATTCTCCTATGAAATATTGACAATATACAAATTGTCACTAATTATCACAATTTATGTTTTTTTGTTACATAATTAATTATTGTCACTATACATGTGTGTTTTATTTAACAAATATTCAAATTAAATATTGACAATATAGAAAGTTATTACTAATTGCATTATTTTATAATATAATAAAATACTGTCACTATATATTTGTTTTTAGCGATAAATATTTAATTAATTATTGACAATATAAAAAAATATCACTAATTGTATTATTTTGTAATATAATAACTTTTGGTCACTATATGTATGTTTTTAGTGACAAAAATAAATTATTATTGACAGTATATAAAGTGTTCATTAATTATGTTAATTTGAAACATAATGAATTTTAGTGACAAAAAACCAATTATCATTGTGTTTTTGTAGTGGATTCAAATTTTACAAATAGGTGCAGATCGAGTTCAAGTATATGATTTTATTCTTTTTATTGGCATGCACACATACATACAGATGAATGACAATCATCATACAGTCGAAAGGGAAAGAGAAAGAGAAAGAGATGGATGGTCTCTTAGATGACATGAATTTTTTTAATGTAGGCGTGGTCCTCCTCGAGGGTGTTGACATCGTTGACCAAGGTTGAATTGAAGTGCCACGTGTACGCATCATGATATGCAACAAAACCATCTCCCGTGGCAGCAGACAATCCAACTTGAACTTGCGTAGGAAGAAGCATTTTCAAGTTATAGGTATAGCTCACCGTCACAGTTTTGGATCCGTACGTAGCCACCACGTTTATCTTTCTCGTCGGCGCGTCGTACGTTATGCGTGCAGTCACGCGCTTCCCGACTATATCATCGACCCTGGTAGAATTTTGTGATCCTTTAGAGTTGATGTTGATCCCGATGTGTTTATATTTCGGGTCGAGATTAGCAGAGCCGACGATGTCGAATTCGACCGTGAAGATGGGGGAGCCGGGGGTGACCGCGTTGTAAATTCCGAGGTTGTGCCCGAATCCACCGGTGGATAGAGTCGAGTTGACAGGTACGATGAAGAATGTCATGTCGTGGCCTGGATTAGGGTCACTTGGCATGGCCGTCATTTGCAGAGTTATGGTAGTGTCGAAGGAGGCTGATGAGAACCGCAAATTAGGCTCGATGAATTCGATGCCCCAACTCAGGTTGGCAAGCAACGAACCCCTCAATCCCTCATAATTTCGATGCTCCAACTCAGGTTGGCAAGCAACGAAACCCGATTCGAAGCTCTAGCTCGGGCTAGCAAGCTATCAAATCAATTCACAAAGCAAGAATTTGCTTTAAGAACTAGTTTGCTATCTTTTTCATATATCAAATGAGCTTATACAACTAGTTATATAGACTTCAATTCTACCTAACCAACTAACTAACACCTAACAACTAACTAACTTGCTAACAAACTAAAAGAAACTACCAAAAAGAATTACAAAGACCAAGTTTAAAAAGTTAATGGACCAATACTAAAATACTGAAATCGTATCATTCCCTGCCCCATAAAGAACATCTTTGACCTCAAGGATAAGCTCCGGACCGGTCTTCTTATTTCTTGGAACGTCAAGAGAAAATAATAGGATTTTTTCGCCGTCGAAAACGAACCCAAGAACAATGATTGCCACAATTACCCAAGGAGGAGGTAACCAATTGTTACTTCGCCTATATGCCTCCTGTGAAGATATTGCTTGGTTGATTGTGTACTCGATCTCGGCATTAAACTGCCTCCATAATACTTTGCATTGTACTGGTGTGATCAAATCTAGAAGGACCTTTTCCCATGCCCTTGAAGCAAGATGATCTCCAATTTTCATATTCTGAAATAGGGTGATGTCTTTTCTGTCCATGAGTGCAGAAAAAATAATATTTTCTACATTGTCGTTACTATCATCTAAACATATAATGGCCATTGTGGACAAAAGCTTCGAACACTCAAGGTTGGCTTCCTTTGTGGTAGCTTTAATGTCTTCATTTCCAGTCCAAACCCTTGGCGTGTTATCCTTGTCATGATTGAAAACAGTAGCAAATATATTCTTCATGTTAATAAGAACTTTCCCAGCTTCCTTTTCTTGTTTCTTGCGCCGAAGCATGCGATCAATTTTTCTTTCCAATCGATCCACGACTTTTCCCATTGAATCGATTCTTCCTTTTAATCTAGTAACGACCATTTCCATCCGATCTAGCCTGGTTTCCAAGAGCTCAAGACGCACACCATCTTCCATGTTCTTGAACTCTCTTTTTTGGTTCAATGATAGGCTAGCCATTGATCCTTTAATTTTTGAAGCGCGATTCTCACCGTGATTCCTCCTCTCAATGAAAGCACCAATTGATGAGAACCGCAAATTAGGCTCGATGAATTCGATGCCCCAACTCAGGTTGGCAAGCAACGAACCCCTCAATCCCTCTTAATTTCGATGCTCCAACTCAGGTTGGCAAGCAACGAAACCCGATTCGAAACTCTAGCTCGGGCTAGCAAGCTATCGAATCAATTCACAAAGCAAGAATTTGCTTTAAGAACTAGTTTGCTATCTTTTTCATATATCAAATGAGCTTATACAACTAGTTATATAGACTTCAATTCTACCTAACCAACTAAATAACACCTAACAACTAACTAACTTGCTAACAAACTAAAAGAAACTACCAAAAAGAATTACAAAGACCAAGTTCAAAAAGTTAATGGACCAATACTAAAATACTGAAATCGTATCAGAGGCTTGCTTGCCCGCATCCCACATTTTGACGGGCTGGTTGTACAACACACGGCCAACGCCAAATGTAAGTGGATATCCTGTCCCGTTAACTTTGGTAAAATGTACGAAAGTCTCATTGGGAAGAACGAAGGAATCACGTTCGTAGGTGAGTTTGAGGGAGTTGGAAGTGAATGCATTTATCTCGAAAGAAGTATTGGCCGATTGGGAGTATACATTTAGGGGTAGCATCATCATCATCATCATCACTAGGAGGAACGAGAAGAAGGTGTTGGAGGGGGCCATTGCTGAATTTTGATTCTATGGCTTTGGATATACCTGATGTTAAGCTACATCTCTCCTATTTATAGTGCTATCATCTTAATCTACAAGGCCAACTTGCATTAAAATAAGACAAAAGTGTTGTTTGTACAAATTTTAATGTAACACTAGTTTGAAATGTATTAGTTGTTTCATTATATGGTATTCATTGTTTACTCCCTCCGTTCCAATGGTGTTCGCACAGTTGACTAGGCACGAAATGCATTTTTTGAGGGAGTTGGAAGTGAATGCATTTATCTCGAAAGAAGTATTGGCCGATTGGGAGTATACATTTAGGGGTAGCATCATCATCATCATCATCACTAGGAGGAACGAGAAGAAGGTGTTGGAGGGGACCATTGCTGAATTTTGATTCTATGGCTTTGGATATACCTGATGTTAAGCTACATCTCTCCTATTTATAGTGCTATCATCTTAATCTACAAGGCCAACTTGCATTAAAATAAGACAAAAGTGTTGTTTGTACAAATTTTAATGTAACACTAGTTTGAAATGTATTAGTTGTTTCATTATATGGTATTCATTGTTTACTCCCTCCGTTCCAATGGTGTTCGCACAGTTGACTAGGCACGAAATGCATTTTTTGGCTTGTAAAACATGTGTGTAAAATAAGAGATCTGTTAATGGATCAGTTGAAAAAGTAATTAATACTACATTTGTGTAAATAAATGTGTATTGTGAAAGTGATAAAAATTAAATGTGTTTCCATTTCTAGCTAGGCGTGCAAATAGCTGTGGACGGATGAATAAGATAAGTGTGCAAATAATTGTAGAGCGGAGAGAATATATTATAAGGTATTAGTTATGAATGGTATTAATTATTCATTAAAAATATATAAGTTTATATTACTTTTACGGTGAAATTTATTCATAAAAAACCATCTCCTAAAATAAATTTCTGATACCTAAAGTAATTCCCAAATAAAATTTTCCTTAATGATTGAACCATATTACATGTATTTCACGTGGTATGTAATATGTCTTTATCAAATGGCCGCCTATAATATGCTCTAACCAAGTATAATTAATGGAATATTCCACTCATTAGGTGAAGCATTGCCCCTTTTCTGCCGCTCAAGCAATCAATATTCTCCACGTGTGACTACTGGTAGTTAACTTAGGGGGAAATCAATTTGGGGCAACTTTTGCAATGATTGGACCTTTATGGACCACTTTTTTTTAACCCGAAAACTTAAAAATGACAAGAGACATGGGAGGATCTATGGTTTTTACGGAATTGAGACGGTTCATGCAATGCAACTGCCTTAACTTGCGGGATCATATATATATGCAAGAAAAAGTTCATCTTGAAATGGAATTGTATCTTGTGACTTGTGAGACCTCATAATAACCAATTCAACCGGCACAACCATATATCATGCAAATTCTTTGGATCATTGATTCTCAAATTCTAATTCTATCATGCAAATTCTATCGAATATCCATCTTCAATACTACAATATCAGTTATACAAATATTGATCTAGGCGGTCGTTGGTCGATCTGAGTTTGATGTAATCTTGCAAATTAGGCATTTCGGCGCCACCTAGACGGGTACCATTGTAATTTTTTTTATTTGATGATAAAGTTTAGGAGATTCCACTTAATTTGATTTTAACATTTGTTTAGTGTCTAGTTACTATTTGCTTTTGAAAGCTGGAATTATGTTGTTAATTTATTGTGTATTTTTGTTTGTTATTTAGCTTTAATTAATTTGTAATTTATTATACATGTTGATTGATGTCTGTTGAATCATTGATTTATGCAATTATATATATTTAAAAGATTAAATTATATTTAAATTATTATCAAATGACTTTTTTATCATATTGGTGACACATAAAGAGAAAAAAATAACGGCAGCGTACGGACGACTGGAAATGGGGGAAAAGGAAAGGGCAACGCTTCTAGGAAGGGATTCCGATGTGTTTTATACTCAAAAATGAAGGGCTGGACGACTGTAATAAAGACCTCGCCTTTCCTAAAAATAAACGATGGTGTATTATGTGCCGCAGAAAGGAAACTATTTTAGTCCTCTACATTGGTAAGGGTTATATATGCCTTCGTCACTTTAAAATAAACTCTCGCTCATCCTCGTCGGGTACTTGTTATTAGCAAGCACTTCCATGCTCTCACCTTCATTTAAATAACGTATAACTCTCACCTTACCCTTGCGAATTATTTCTCGTTATAACCCTCGTCTGCGACTAATTTTTATACTCATGTGATAGAATTCGTTAGTTTTTATGGAATTGAGACTATTTTTGCAACCTCCTTAACTTGTGGCACCATATATGCAGGCAAAAATTCATTTAGAACGAAAATTCAAATGTTAGACCATATATGCACTAGTCAAGTTCATTTTTAAACAATTACACCTTTATTTTCACTAAACAGTCAAAGTTATTTTTATTGAACAATTACCCTCAGTTATGATTTAACAATCATACTTATTTAGTGAAAACAATCATGATTGTTTAATGAAAATAATGATATTGTTTAAAAATTGCATTTGAGTTGTACACTACACCGGTTGCATACAATATTAAATTATTATAAAATAAAAATCCGTACGAGGTCTACACACCATGATAGAACCATATTTCACGTATTCACGTGGTAGGGGTCTAGATCAAGTTGACGCATATATATATATATATATATATATATATATATATATATATATATAATATGCTCAAATCTAATCATACTCCACTAGATAAGCCATTACGTGGCCCTGGCAGCCACTCAAGTTAGATTGTTTTATCTTTTACTCCGGATCCTCCAAAATAATGTTCATTTTACTCCAACCTAACACAATTATATATCATATTTCAATTTCACTTTTATTAAACAAATTTAGTCAATTGATTAGCAAAAGGATAAAGTATCATATTATACATATATTTATTGCTCTTTGGTGAGTTTTTTAATTCGTGTAAAACATCACAATTGAAATGGATCGGAAGGGGTAGCACTTAATTAGTACTGACATGTGATTGTTTTTTTTTAGGAATATCATACTTAACCTAGTATAAGATATTGGACTAAATTCGGAGTTTAAGTTTCCAAAGCAGATATGTGAGATGGTGAAAATATATTCTTAGTCTCAGGGTTGGATTTTAAGGATAAAATGTTTTCAGTTTGACAAAAGTAAGACACTAATTTTTTGGGTGGGTTACTTAGGGTACAAAAGTAGACCCCTTAAGACTATAAGATACAAAAACTTTTCTAATTCTTTTCAGCTATAAAAAAATATCAATGTTGGACCAATTTACCCTTCTGATTGCTTTTCCACCTTTTGTCATTTTCTTCCGCTTTTTGGCAGCCACACTTTTTGTCCCTTTCTTCCACCTTTTGTCAGTCACTTTTTGACACCCACTTTTTATCAATTTCTTTTTGGACGTTAATTTTTCAATTTTTTTTTTATTTCATTCATATTATATATTACCAATGATAAGCTTAAAAGCTAACACTCACCCTTCAAGTGTAAAGGGATCGTGTAACAAGTAAGTTACCCATTTAAATATCGATCCAAGGGAATCAAGTGAGAGATAGCCCTAAATTTACTAATTTAATCATAATTGTAGCACAAGCCATTCAATGAGATCGATGATTCAAGCAACAATTAACAATAACAATCAACGCAATTCAATTAGAAACGAAATGCAATCAATAACAAAGAGGTGCTCGGGTGCTTATCAACAAATGGAGATCAAATATGCAACGAATTCAAACGAGCTTTCTCATGCTAATTAATCAATAAGAGCAATCTTTTAAGCAAACATAATCCCGTACTTGGTAAGCCTAGGAATTACGCTATGATTAAAGCATGAAAGATTGATAGGACGAAGTACCCTTTTCTCCCGGGCGATAACACGAGTCAATAGGTTTTCCTAGCATGCCCCCTTCTCTACTAAGGTTTCTTGCCTTTTGTCTCTTCACTAATTACCCGATTATTCGTCTAAGCAACTAGTGTGGAATTGATGTATTTCTAATGATATTAATCAAGTCTCCTTGCATTAAACCAATACTAACTCTAATTACTTAATTAAACCCCTCACCCAAATGAGTCATTAGAACTATCCAAGTCTCCTTGCAGTAATCAAACAACTAAGCATGGAATTAGAGAACAACTAAGCAAATAGATCATTCAAATCTCATCAATCCAATCAATTAATTAACAATCAAAATTACCCATAAGAATTCATCACAATACTCAATCACCCATAACCATCAAAACACTCAAACACACAAAATTTAGCCTAACATTATAAAATAAAATAAACCCATGAGAATTAAAGAAATTAGTAAAGAAAAGAAACATGCTAATTAATAAATAAACAACTAGAATGAGATGATAAGGATAGGTATCACCTTGTATGTGTTGATTCATTTGATTGAATGAAAAACTATTACTAATTTACAAGGAATTGAAAAAAACCTAATACTATTTGTGTGTGTGAGAAATGAAGAAAAAAACCTAAAATTCTAACTCCAGAAAAACCTGCTGCTCTCCCCCTTCACGCCTCTGCTTCCTCTCTCTTTAATTACTGCTGCTCTTTTTCTAATTGCATAAGTCGCCACTTTCTCCAATAAGTCGCAGCTTCTTTTCTTCCCATCAAGAGGCGTGCTCCCCTTTTTCATTCACTGATGGGCTGCCTTTTTTTTATTTTCTCCCCAAATCCCTGAGGAAGAAAATATGCTTTTTTTAATAACTGAAGTTTCGAGAGTTACAGCCACCTCCCATTTCCAATTATCAATTTTAATGAATGCTAACCAAATGGGCCTCCAATTCTCTTTTCATTTTCCTCTTTTTATGGGCCGAATTGTTGGGCCTCAAAATATATATATATATATATATATATATATATATATATATATATATATATATATATATATATATTCCTTTTGACCCTTGAGCCCAATTATAATTCTTTCATATTTTGCTCGACTCTCGAGTCTCTCCTTCAATTGACCTCACGAAATAATAGGCTTGTATTTTTCTTGTAAAAATACTCAAATTACCTACAAAAAATAGCAAAACAATACCTCTCTCATTTCAAGTGCTATTAGTTAATTTAGTGTAAATAATGCAAGAAATTCTATTAAATTAAACAAATAAAATGCATGAATTTCAAGCAATTTTCACACTAATAAACCAATTCGAAATTTGTAATTTTAATTGAGGGGTTCAAAAATAAGAATTTAAAAAAATAATACATCATTCTTCATTGATAAATTTGAAAATTACATATGTGTAAAAAAAATTACATCATTCTAAAAAAAGAAAAGAAAAAATTCATGCTCTTTTTGCTCCATCTTCCTTCAAAAAATTTATGGCTCGCACATCTGCAATTACACTGCACATGTGCAATATAGTTGTGCAATTACACTGCACATGTGCAATATAGTTGTGGAATTACACTGCAAATAAACTAGCATTTGGAATAAGGTTACATTTTGAGAGGGAAAGCTAAAAAAAAAAAAAAAAAAAGAGAGAGAGAGAGAGAGATTATTCTTACTATAAAAACTAGGATTCATGCATGTAGAGAAGATCTGTAAGATCTGATAGAACTGAGTTAATTCATAAATTATTTCACATATGCAATTACACTGCACATATGCAAAAAATAGCTGCACCTATGCAATTACACTGCATAATTTGAGGTAATGTTATGAAATTAAACCTTAAATGAAGGATCTTCAAATATAGCAGCATCTATTGGTAAAACTAGCAGACCCTCATCTCATCTTTCTTTAATATCCTACATACAAGTCATGTAAAGGAACATAATGAGCAACTGCTGATAGAAAATCAAACAAGAAAAGTAGAGATCATCATATATAACCTTTTAGATGAGAATTTTTTTCACTACAATCTAGATTTTAAAAAGCAGATCATCATCAATTAATATTTAGATATCCATAAAATTATAAAATACAAATGCTCAGAGAAATAAATGCACCTGAAAACAATACAGATGAAAAGCGAAAAAAAAGAGTTCAATCTATCTATCTCAAAACCTATCACAACGAATTAATGGCCAAGACTGAAAACAAATCAAGAAATTAGTCGCATCTTAGATTGGAGAAGAAGCCAGAAAATAAAATGAAAGCTTACTCTTTAGATCTATGTTAGTGAACGACAGATCTCAAGATGGTGGTCGGCGGTGGCTCTGGCGTCTGTGGTCGGCGGTGGGTCAGTCCTAACCACCACCGTCGCGCATCGCGCTCGATCTATTAGATCTGGTTCGGTGGTCGATCTATGGCAGATCTGTGGCCGTCGATCTTGTCGCGGTGGGTTCGGTGGTCTCCGTCGCCTGGTTTGGTGGTCGTCGTCACCTTCGGTGGTTGATCTATGATAGATCGTGCAGTGGTCGCGGTGGTGGGCGGCCGAGAGTGAAAGTAGAGGGGCGGCGGCCGAGAGTGAACAGAGGGGCCGTCGCCTGGGTACGGGGCCGTCGCCTGAGTGAGTGGGGAAGGATAGGCGCTGGCGGCCGTAAGGTGTGGCGGTGGTTATGGACTTTGGCCGTTAGGTGCCGTAGTGGTAGAGAAAGAATGAGCGAGACAATGAGCGGTGCAGAGAGAGAAAAAATATGAAAAGTGTTTAAATATTTAGTGGTGTGTGGGGGTATAATAGGTATTTTGATGGTCTCCTTTGTACCTAATAGTATTTTTTTTTTTTTTTTTTGGGTAGTATCTAATAGCTATTTCTCTTAGAATATTGTATCCAAGAGTAATAATTTCTAATTTTTTTATCCTTTTTTTTTTTTTTACAAATGTAGGTGATTAGGGTAAAATTGCATATGATTTTAGTGCTTAATTATCCTAATTTGATGATGATTTATGGCTTAATTCACTCTTATGTTGGCTAATTGCATTTAATTATTGGATTTGGTGTTTTGAGTTTAAATTGTAGGTTTGAGGCGATTTTGGAGGACAATTCCAGGGAAATTAACATTTTCAAATCAAATGAGAAATTATATGATTGGAAAGAGGGCCGTGAGAGCTTCGCGTAGCAAAAGGAATCATCCCGATCGGGGTTCGTATGCAAAAGATATGAAGCGACGAAGTGAGGCCACTGCATGATATCAACAGCCGCATATACCCACCAGCCAGTACACCCAACACCCACCATTACGATGAGTTCACCAATCAACACCAACAACAGATTTCCATCTCCGACGCGACCACCTAGCCGGCGACTCATCACCACCATTTCAAATAGAAGCCACGCGATTCACCCATCGCCGTCGCCGTGAAACACCCACTCAAACCCTTCATCGCTGCAAATCACAACTCTACAGCGCAGCCACCACCACACCGGTGCCACCACCCCTGCAGCAGCCCTCAACCATCGTGCGCCTCTCACAGTCACTGTCGCAGCCTTGTCGTCGATCTCGCAAACCACCATTGCACAACGCCGCCAATCATCGTCGCCCCTCTTCCCAAATTTCTCCATCGCCGGCGTTACAAATCTCTCATATCCAGTGCAGATTCACCGCCATAGCTTCGCAGCGTCCAATCCCTCGATCCAAGACCACACTCAACAGAGTCGATGCGCGATTCCACAGCAATACCGTAGCTCACCTCGGATGACGCCCCAAATTCACTCGGCCAATCCTCTCTCCAACTCGGCTCGAGGCGTGAGGCAGAATTTGTCCAGACCATTACACTCGACCAAGCCTTTTCCTGGCCACTCGACCGGAGTGGGTTATGGTGCCAACCGAGTTGAAGACGTTCAGAGTTGCAGCCTATCTCTTTCTCCAATTTTGCATTTCTTGAGGCTCTTTTATGTAATATTTTAAAACTTAACCCTAAACCCCACTATATATATTCCCTATTCAGATTTTCTAAGGAAATTCCACACAACACACAATACACTCTCTTTTTAATTTTTTCCTTAGAATTAAATACACATAGTTACACATAGTAGTAGGTGTTCTTCATTTTTTTTCTTTTAATTTCTTGCAAATTAGAGATATAATTTAATTCAATCAAGTGTAATCAACACATTTAAAGTGATATCCATCCTCATTCTCTTAATTCTAGTGGTTTATTTATTAATTAGCTGTCCCTTTCTCTTTTAATTTCTTCTTTAATTTTAATGGGTTTATTTCATTTTATAATGTTTGGCTAATTTTCTCTTGTGCTTGGGTGTGATGAACCTTGGATGAATTATTTATGATGATCATGTGGTTGGGTGTTTCATTTATAGAGGTGATAAATTATTTTAATCTGATTTTTATGTTTTAATTGCTAGATTGAGCTTTGATTCTTTGTTTTGATTTAATTTACTCAAAGAGATTTGGTTTATTATATTGATGCTTAGGTGTTAGGCTTGGTTTTGTGATTGAATTCAATATTGGATTAACTCAAGGAGATTTGGTTAATTTCATTAAAACCTACATTAGAATACGTTAATTGCTCGATTTTATGTCTAGTGATTAAGTGAGAAGACTTAGGGTGTCGTCTCTAAACTATCTTACGTGCTTATTTGATATATTAAAAACTTAGGCTTATCAAGTACGGTTTATATGTGATTTTTTTGCTAAATAGTTCATATTATCCCTCGTTAATTGGAACCCCAATCATGTGTGATTCATAATTAATAATTCCTTGGTGATTTGTACCCGAACACATTTTTCTCATATTTATTATCTCTTTGTATTTGCTTGTTGTTTCATCTTAGTTGATTAATTGTTATTTAATTTTGCAAAACCCGAGCCCGACTTTATAATACCATGACAACTCTTAGCTTTAGGAATCCTTGCTCTATTAGTTCTTACGGGTTCGATAACTTGGTTGTGTCTTAAAAATACTTGCTACGAAAAAGCTACAATCAGTAGGTGATTTTTCCCACACTGACAGGTCTAAATATGCTAGAAAATTTATAATTTGCGGGCCTACTTTTGCAAAAAGAAATACATATTATTTTCTATCATCAATTGTTCCTCAGTGCCTGTTTTTCCTGACCTTTCAAATGCTATTACCATTGACGTTAATTAAATTAATTCAATGATGTTGATTAGTTTTGTGGCATACTAGCATTGAGTTTCTTCTGATGTAACTTATTGAATTTACTTTTCCATGAATGGTTTAATTTTTTGATGTATATCATGAAAAATTGAGTTCAATTCAAAGGGAAAATGACAAGGAGAATCATAATTTATAGTAGTTGTATTGAGTATTAGTATTTAGTGTATTCGTATATATACATTTTATTGTCCCACATTGATTAGGGAGAGTCATTTATTTCATAACCCACTTGTATTTGTATCTTCTTCTATTGTGAATAATATATACAAAATATTTCCCTATGTGGTATAAGAACCTTCCTCTGCTCTCATTCCCCTTCCTGCTCCGGTTGAGCACTCACACATTTCTCCGGTCCCTGATCCAGTGGCTTCCCCTCAGGACTGTCCTTCACCGGTCTTGGCTGGCCCTCCGGCAGCCCCTGTCTCAACTCACTCCATGACGACTCGCTCTCGAAATAGCATTCATAAACCAAATCCGAGGTACTGTCTTACCATGTCTCTTGATTCAGTTGTTGAGCCTTCTTCTGTTACTCAGGCCATGTCTGATATTCGTTGGCGTGATGCCATGTCTGCCGAATTTAATGCTTTGCTCAACAATGGTACTTGGGATTTGGTTCCTCCTGACTCGTCTCAAAATATAGTGGGTTGCAAATGGGGTTTTCGGATCAAAAGAAAACCTGATGGATCTATTGATAAATACAAAGCACGTCTGATTGCCAAGGGGTTCCATCACGCCCGGTATTGATTTCACCGAAACATTCAGTTCGGTGGTTAAACCTACTACGGTTCGCCTTGTCCTTAGCATTGCTATTTCTCGAGGTTGGTCTCTACGTCAATTTGACGTCAATAATGCTTTCCTCCATGGCACTCTTCGAGATGAGGTCTTTATGGCGCAACCACCGGGCTATATTGACAAAAACTTCCCATCTTATGTATGCAAGCTTCAGAAATCTATCTACGGCCTCAAACAGGCTCCTCGCACTTGGTATAATGCACTTCGGGATTTCTTGCTCACTCTTGGCTTTCACTCTACTAAATCTGATGAGTCTTTGTTTGTCTACAACTCTGTTGGGGTCACTGCCTACTTCTTGGTATACATTGATGATCTTATTCTGATAGGTAGTGACACTTCCTTTTTTACTAAGGTTGTTACTGCCCTTGGTACTACTTTTTCGATCAAAGATCTTGGTTCTCTATCCTACTTTTTGGGTATTGAGGTATTGCACCGTCCGACTGACTGTTTTTTTATCTCAACGCAAATACATCATTGACCTACTTGCAAAACAGAATATGCTTAGTGCTAAACCGGTTCGATCTCCGTTGGCTCCTGCCTGCTCTCTTTCTCTTCAAGATGGTACTCCTCCTGCTGATGCATCTCTTTATCAACAGGTCTTGGGTGCTTTTCAATATTTGCAGTTCACTCGTCCCGACATTTCATTTGTTGTTAATAAACTCTCTCAGTTTATGCATTCCCCGTCTGTTACTCATTGGGGTGCTGTCAAAAGACTTCTTCGGTACTTGAATGGAACTAGGGATCACGGAATATCTCTTCGGCGCGACACTCCCCTTGTGCTTCATTGCTTCACTGATGCTGATTGGGCTGGTAACCCTGACGATCGTACTTCCACTGGTGCATATGTTGTATTTCTTGGTGCAAATCCCATCTCGTGGTCTTCTAAGAAACAACGGTCTGTTGCTCGATCCTCCACTGAGGCAAAATATCGGGCTATCTCATCTGCTGCTGCTGAACTCCAATGGACCAAGTCTATTTTACAGGAACTGGGTGTTTCGCTTTCTTCCTCTCTTGTCATTTACTGTGACAATGTTGGGGCCACTTATCTCTGTTCTAATCCAGTCTTTCACTCTCGCATGAAGCATATTGCGATAGACTTTCACTTTGTTCGTGACTTGGTGAAGTCGGGGTGTCTTCGGGTATCTCATGTGTCTTCTGCTGACCAATTAGCCGATGCACTTACAAAATCTTTGTCACCTGTTAGGTTGCAACTTTTGATGTCCAAGATTGGAATCTCCACAGGGACTCCATCTTGAGGGGGTGTATTGAGTATTAGCATTTAGTGTATTCGTATATATACATTTTATTGTCCCACATTGATTAGGGAGAGTCATTTATTTCATAACCCACTTGTATTTGTATCTTCTTCTATTGTGAATAATATATACAAAATATTTCCCTATAAGTTGTGCTTTTTGTTTAACAGTACTATCTACTGTGGCTTCAGATCCCGAGCTCTAATTGCCTCATTGTCTAGTTTTTGTTTATACATAAAATTTTAGGAGCTTTTATATCGTCAAACTCATCTTATCCTGTATTTCTTCATTTACAACAAGACCATTTTCTTTGCTTTATAACTGCTAGTTTTGATGAAGTCAATCCTTTTATGACATTCTAGGAATGACTAGACATGTGGTGAAAGATGCAAGAGACGAAATTGAAAATATATAATAGCTTGGTTCTTGTGCTTTAATTTTGTAATATTTTCATAAGTTTCATTGTCAAATATAAGTTGTTAAATTTACTTGAATTGAGTAAATTTTCAAGAATTTAGTGCTTGATGATTGTATTAAATTCCTAAGCCGTTGTACTTACAATGAATGACAATGAATATTTATAACAAAGGATATAAATTATTTTCATAGAGGTTACTACAATGGTTTTTTTTTTTTTTTAATTTTTACTATGAAAAAAATGTAACGGGTATATATTGTTGTCATAGGAATTTAAGACAACGATAAAATACAAACGACAACGGGTTTTCACCTTCGGTATAAATGTTTTAACGACGGGGTTTGAAAGTTATGACAACGATTGATAACCATTGTCATAAGTATTTATGGCAACGGGTTAAAAATCATTGTTAAAAGTTTGAACCTACAATCAACGAGTTGGTTGACAACGAGCAAAAACTAACTATGACAACAGGAAATTTTTATTATCGTATCACATTTTTAACATAGTGAAAGCAATTCGTACACACATTAATTTTTTTAGTGAGTTTTGATTAAAAGGAATTAATTTGTGCTTTAAGTTTATTAACTGAATAAGTGGGTTGCAGACAGTACAAAATTTTTTAAAAGGTTGAGTTGAAAATGTAGACTATAAACAAAAATAATGTGTGAAAAATGAAATATCTCAACTGGTCTCACTATTTATGTCACGAGATCATGTGTTCGAGTCATCACTTAATTTATAAAAAAGGAACAAAAAATATATGCAAAAAGAGTCATACTTGTGTTAAATTTCTTAATTTCGATTCATTTCTAAACATGTCAAAATTAAAGGTTGGACAAAAAAAACAAGTCAACACATTTTTAGTGTACATATTACATGATATCATTTCAAGCTAAAAATCAAGCTTTTCAACATATCACGAGCATCAAGAGGTCTAAATACCAATTTTTACATTAGAATGCAATACAGAGTCAATAGACAACAAAACAACTTCACGTGGTGAAATTGGTGGCTCCATGGAGAGCCTTTAGCATGATTTCTCTTGGTTTGCACATAGCCTCCAGTGGTCTCAATTTAGGCATAGTTAGCCCAATTCCTTCAGCCAAATCAATCTCTTCAAAACTCACTCTCTCCCATTCAAAACACTGAATCAACGACCCCAAACATAAACCGACCATCCGTTAATATAATTAAAGGGATAATTGCGTTTTTAGTCCCATGGAAATAATATTTTCAAAACACTTTTGATCCCTATATTTAAAAGTGGCCTTTTTTTTTTTTTTTTTTGCAAAATTAGTTTCAATCGTGAAATACTTAACATTTTTTGTCCCAAAATTAGTACCAAACTTGCAAAATTGATGTAAAATTGATCATTTTTTTAATGATTGGACCAACTTTTCAAATAAAAGGCCCACTTTTGAACTTAGGAGACTAAAAGTGTAAATTTCTCATTCATTAAGAGTATTAGTTGAAAAGTATTAGTCATTTTATTCAAAATTAGAGTTAAAAATCGATTTAGTCCCATAACTCTGGCTTTTTCCGCAAAAGGTCCCTAAATATTTCAAATTTTCAATTTTGTCTCATAACTCACCAAGTAATCCAATTTCAGTCCCATTTTCGCCAGAAAAGTGCATTTTTGTGACTAAAATCGGACTATTTGATGAGTTATGAGGCAAAATTGAAACGACGAAATGACGTCGTTTGCATTTTTCCGGCGAAAATGGGACTAAAATCGAACTACTAGGTGAGTTATGGGAAAAAATTGAAAATTTGAAATATTTTGGGGCCTTTTGTGAAAAAAACCAAAGTTATGGGACCAAATTGATTTTTAACTCTTCAAAATTATCCATTATTTTATAATGACACTGATTCACGTACACAATACCAATTCATATTATTTTTTTTTTTTTACTTCTGATCCGTAATTACAGAGCTAGCACATTAAAGTGTACTGCATTTGACAAATGAAGGCCACAATAAATAAATTAAATAGGTTGGTTCAAACTAGTCCTATAAAAAATAATTTTTCGAAATTTAGGCACGTAATTTTTTATTTTTTTACAAAAATTTGGATCTATAAAATGCCTTAAATTAGTCTAAACATAGATTAATGGCCTTGATAATGACCTTAAAAAGTCATTCCCAAATGCAAATATACCATCCTTAAATTGCTACCCTCTACCCCCAAATTACGGGCCTTATAAAAAATATTCTCGTATTTAGAGATAACTGAATGTGAAAATTGTCTTTTGATATGTACATACAGACCATGATTCTCGCTGGCACAGACACATCATCGGTGACCCTAGAATGGGCAATGTCTCTTCTGCTCAACCATCCTCATGTCCTCCAAACTGCTCGGGCCGAACTGGAAACAAAAGTCGGACATCACCGGTTGATTAACGAAGACGACCTGCCCTACCTCCGCAACATAATTATGGAAACCTTTCGCCTATTTCCAGCTGCACCATTGCTATCACCCCATATGCCATCCGAGGACTGTAGAGTGGGAGAGTATGATGTCCCACGCGGTACTGTTATATTCATCAACGCATGGGCGATCCACAGGGACCCAGAGGTGTGGGACGACGCCTCCTGCTTCAAGCCCGAGAGGTTGGAAGCTACAGAAGTGGACCACACAAGTTGTTGTCGTTTGGAATGGGGAGAAGGGCATGCCCCGGGTCCGGGTTAGCCCACCGGGTCGTGGGAGTGACTTTGGGTTCGCTGATTCAGTGCTTTGATTGGGAGAGGGTGAGCCCGGTGAGGAATAGGGATAACCATGCCTAAGTTAGAGCCATTGGAAGCCATGTGCATGTGATGAGAACCGCGAATTAGGCTCGATAATTTCGATGCCCCAACTCAGGTTGGCAAGCAACGAACTCCTCAATCCCACGTAATTTCGATGCTCCAACTCAGGTTGACAAGCAACGAAACCCAATTCGAAACTCTAGCTCGGGCTAGTGAGCTTACAAATCAATTCACAAAGCAAGAATTTGCTTCAAGAACTATTTTGCTATATTTTTCATCTATCTCAAATGAGCTTGAGCTTATACAAGTAGATATATAGGCAACAATTCTACCTAACCAACTAACTAACACCTAATAACTAACTAACTTGCTAACAAACTAACAAACTAAAGATTACTACCAAGAATTACAAAGACCAAGTTCAAAAAGTTAATGGACCAATAATAAAATACTGAAATCGTATCAGCATGTCGAGACTCGAGAGAGAACATCATTTTCAAGAAGTAAATGCCCATTTATATATAATATATTACTAGCAGAATTCATTAGTGATATATATTTAGCTTTGTTAATAAGTGGAATTATTGATGTCCGACTATCTAGTGGCAAATTATATGCATATATACATCAATATTCATATTACACATCATTATATATCTATTTCTGTTAAAACTTATTATGTCACTCTTGTATAGTACGACGAAAATCATCGGCAATTCAAATATACTATTGTTTCGCTGTTTATTTCATTACAAATTCTCCTATGAAATATTGACAATATACAAAATTGTCACTAATTTTCACAATTTATGTTTTTTTTGTAACATAATTAATTATTGTCACTATACATGTGTTTTTTTTTTTTTTCCAAATATTCAATTAAATATTGACAATATAGAAAGTTGTTACTAATTACATTATTTTATACTCCCTCCGTCCCAGAGAACCTTTCACACTTGACTTTTTCAACGGTTTTTGTGTGAGAGTTATTTCATAGTAATGCATTTACAAAAGTTATTTTATATGAATGATATGTCATTCATATAAAATAACTTTTGTTAACATATTACTATGAAATAACTCTCACACAAAAACCATTGAAAAAGTCAAGTGTGAAAGGTTCTCTGGGACGGAGGGAGTAATATAATAAAATATTGTCACTATATATTTGTTTTTAGCGATAAATATTTAATTAATTATTGACAATATAAAAAATTATCACTAATTGTATTATTTTGTAACATAATAATTAGTTTTTTGTCACTATATGTATGTTTTTAGTGACAAAAATCAATTAATATTGACAGTAAATAAAGTGTTCATGATTAATTATGTTAATTTGTAACATAATGAATTTTAGTGACAAAAAACCAATTATCACTGTGTTTTTGTAGTGGATTCAAATTCTACAAATAGGTGCAGATCGAGTTCAAGTACATGATTTTATTCTTATTATTGGCATGCATGACACATGCATAGCATACACACATACATAGTGATAATGAAAATCATCATACATAGAAAGAGATGGATGGTCTGTTAGATGACATGAATTTTTTTAATGTAGGCGTGGTCCTCCTCGAGGGTGTTGACATCGTTGACCAAGGTTGAATTGAAGTGCCACGTGTACGCATCATGATATGCAACAAAACCATCTCCCGTGGAAGCAGACAATCCAACTTGAACTTGCTTAGGAAGAATCATTTTCAAGTTATAGGCATAGCTCACCGTCGCAGTTTTGGATCCGTACGTAGCCACCACGTTTATCTTTCTCGTTGGCGCGTTGTACGTTATTCGTGCCGTCACGCGCTGCCCGAGTATATCATCGACCCTGGTAGAATTTTGTGATCCTTGAGAGTTGATGTTGATCCCGATGTGTTTATAAGTCGGGTCGTGCTCAGCAGAGCCGACGATGTCGAATTCGACCGCAAAGATGGGGGAGCAGGGGGTGACCGCGTTGTAAATTCCGAGGTTGTTCCCGACTCCACCAGTGGATACAGTCGAGTTGACAGGTACGATGAAGAATGTCATGCCGTGGCCTGGCGTGTTAGGGTCACCTGGCATGGCCGTCATTTGCAGAGTTATGGTAGTGTCGAAGGACGCTTGCTTGCGCGTATCCCACATTTGGACGGGCTGGTTGTACAACACACGCCCAACGCCATATGTAAGTGGAAATCCTGAATCGTTAACTTTGGTAAAACGTACGAAAATCTCATCGGGAGGAACGAAGGAATCACGTTCGTAGGTGAGTTTGAGGGAGGTGGAAGTGAATGCATTTATCTCGAAAGAGGTATTGGCCGATTGGGAGTATACATTTAGGGGTTGCATCATCATCATCATCAGTAGGAGGAGGAACGAGAAGAAGGTGTTGGAGGGGGCCATTGCTGATTTTGATTGTATGGCTTAATTTGGATATACCTAATGTTAAGCTACATCTATCCTATTTATAGTGCTATCATCTTAATATAAAAGGGCAACTTGCATTAAAATAAGCCAAAGTATTGTGTGGACAAATTTTAATGTAAAACTTGTTTGAAATGTATTAGTTGTTTCATTATAAGATATCCGTTGTTTATTCCCTCCGTTCCAGCGGTGTTTGCACAGTTGACTAGGCACGTAATGCATTTTTTGGCTTGTAAAACGTGTGTGTAAAATAAGGGATTAGTAAATTGATCAGATGAAAAAGTAATGACATTTGTGTAAATAAATTTAGATTGTGAGAGTGATAAAAATGAAATGTGTTTTTATTTCTAGCTAGGTGTGCAAATAGTTGTGAACGGACGAATAAGACAAGTGTGCAAATAATTGTAGAACGGGTAAATTGCAGAAGTAGTCCCATTAGAATAGGCTCTCATGAAAATGGTGTCTTTTTAGCAAAAATAGTCCCATACGAATTTGCCGTTAAAAACTAACGGTTTCCATTAGCACTTTTAATCCCATACAAATTTGCTGTTAGCACTTTTAGTCCCGTAAAATTGTATTTTAAGTTTTAACATGTATTTTTTTATTAAAAAATATTTAAATAAGTTATTAATTAATCAGATTTATTTTTAATTTGAATCTTTTTTATATAAATTTTTATTTATATTTTAAATTATTATTTATAATTATTAAAATTAATTTATATTTTTTTATTTTTTAAAATAATATCAGAACTTTTTTTTTTCGAAAAGAGAATAATATCGGAACTTAAATTTGAATAATTATGATTTAAACTTTTGAATTCTATTTGATAATTTTTATTAGAATTTTTCAATAATTAATAAAACTAATTTATAATCCCGAATATTTTAGAATAATTTAAATTTAAAAAATTATGATTAATATTTTTCAATTCTATTTGATAATTTTTACTAGATTTTTTTTATAATTTCTAAAATAAATATATAATCCTGAATATTTTAGAATAATTTCATAATTCAATGATAATTATTTTATTTTATCACAATAATATTAGATTTATTAAAATTCAATGATAATTATTTATTTAATCATAATAATATTAGATTTATATCACATCTCTAACAATATTAGCGGATATTATACACTAATAATGAGAGAGGAGAGCGAGTGGAGAGTGGTGAGGAGGGGGCGGGTAGTTAACCTTTCTTCCGAGAGACCTCCGGCGAGGCAGGAGATCAAATCTAACCCTAGGAAAAACCCAAACCTATCAAAAGATCTTAGGATAACTGGTAAAGAAGCTGTTAGATGGAATGCTGTGACGAGGAGATTGATTCGAAACTCTGGGGAAGTTGGAACTAGTTTTCCGGCATCGGGAGAAAACTTATCTTTTATTTTTAAAAACATTCCGGAAGGATGTTATCTGGACGCGTTATTGCACAAGTTTAGTAGCATTGGAGTGGTGGTTGATATTTTCTGTCCAAGTAAGCGAGACAAGGAGGGGAAGTTGTTTGGCTTCGTCAGATTTGTGAAAGATGCTGATGTGGAGATGATTTTAGAAGGGTTAAATAACATTTGGATCGGATCATACAAAATGAGAGCTTTCTGTCTGAAGTATAAAAGGGGGGAGCAACGGAGAAAAAAGGGTGAAGATGATGGAATTACGAAGGTCTTGGGGAAAGGTGTGCTCCATGGAAGCCTTAGGAAAGAAAATCAATCGTTTGCGGACACGGTACAAGGTGTTAAAAACAAGGATGAAGGAAGAGAGGTTGTAAGTTACGACATCAGGTATGCGACGTCAGAATTGGATAGAGAAAGATTAAAAAATTGCTATACTGGTTTTTTAAAGAGAGATTTTCCCTGGGAGGATCATTGGGAAGAGCTTCAGGCTGAATGCGGAGGCAACCTGAGTCTTAGATCGCTGGGGGGAAACCTTTTATTGATTCATAGTTTAACTGAGAAATCGACGAAGGATTGTCTGTCTGACTTTGATGAATGTGTCTTGTTTTGGTTTGATTGGGTTAGACCTTGGAATCCTTTAGATATTAATTTAAATAGGTCAGTATGGACAAGATGGTATGGTATCCCTCTTCATGCATGGAGTGAAGGTTTTTTTTCTTTAGCTTGCGCGAAATTTGGACTTTTTATCAAAATGGAATCTATTTCGGAGCAGAAGCTGTTTGTTAATTCTGCAAGGGTGTACATGTCTGTGTCTAATCTGCAGCAAATTAACTCGGAATTGATCGCTCGGATTGATGGAAGGTCCTATAGAATTCGTGTGGTGGAAGAAGGTGTATGTTCCTGCTGCCAAAATTTGTTGAAGGTCAAAACTGTTGATAACAAGTCAGAGTTAGAGTGGTCCGGTATCAATCCAGGGATGAGAAGTCCGGCGAGAGCTGAGGTGGTAGGAGATGGGGACGATTCATGTTCCTCGGATGGATCCTGGGCGAATATCGATGAGACGATTCATTTACCCAAGGAAATTATCATTAATCCTAAGGCGGCGGTGCCTAGCCATGTTTCCGATGAGATTATTAAAAGCAAAAATCTTAATGAGGAGGACGTGGCATATTTGTCGGGTGATCTGGTAGACCACGTGTCTGAGTCAATTCAAGAAATTTCTAGCGAGATGGATAGAATGGGCCTGGAAGAGGAGATTGGAAATGGTCCAGTAAGGGAGTCAGTTGGTCTAAATTTAAAGGAATCCTCTGAAATAAGAGAATTTTGGCCAAGGCTTAGTAATGAATATATTTCAGAGTCCATTTTAGAAATTAATAAAGGCCCATTGATTTTATCTTGACAAGAAGATAAGGAAAGCCCACAGAATAATTCCCAGTCGCGAAAGGAGAAAGAAAGAATGGTAGGCGGTCAAAAAGCTTCTCCTTCCCCTTTCGTAAAAAAGGATCAAGGGATTGCAAATCAACCTCTAATGTCTCACAGAGTTATACCAGAATCGGAGAAGATGGTGGAATTTGGAGAATCAAAGAAGTTTCAAGAGAAAGGTGGACGTAATTCGAAGGAGGTTAGAAAGAAGGGGAAAGGCACTTTGAAATCGAGCGCTTATAGAAAAGAGAAAAAGAAGTGGGCGAATTTTGCGAGGGGTTTTGCGTCTGAAGAGGAAATTCGTGGGATGGAGAGAAGTAGGAAGCACAGTGCAGAAGATGGAAGTGAAGATAAAATATCGGAACATATCCGGAATGAAGCGATTAAAACTTGGAACGTAGGCAGGAACCTGGGTATTCAAAATATTGTTCCAGAAGAAATGGTAATCAACAAGTTAATGGAAGCAGAGAGGAATGAGGATGTCACAAAGGAATCGGGCATGGAGAAAGATAACGTTGTTTTTAAATGAAGATCATCTCTTACAATATCAGAGGGATTGGGAGTATTATAAAGAAAAGGGAAGTCCAGGAGTTAATTCGAAAGTTCAAGCCTGTTTTTTGCTGCATTCAAGAGACAAAACTGGAAGGTATGTCAGCTATTCAGGTTAAATCAATATGGGGTGGGGATAGGGTGAATTGGATGGTGAGAAATTCAGAAGGCAGATCAGGGGGTATTCTTAGTATGTGGGATCCTGATATATTTTCTTGTTTAAGCTCTTGGGAGATGCCTGGGGCTGTGATTGTAAACGGTTTCTGGGGACCAGACAGAAAGGGCTGTTGTATTATTAATGTGTACGCACCAAATGATTCAGAAGGGAGGGCAGACTTATGGGACAGAATTTTGTGTGTGATTCAGCAATCTTCTAATGATTGCGTATGTATTCTTGGAGATTTTAATGCTATTAGATCGATATCTGAACGAAGGGGGAGATCATTAAATCAAAATCGAAAAGATATGGATTTGTTCGATGGTTTCATTAGAGATGCACAACTTCTGGATTTGCCACTTAATGGGAGGAACTATACATGCTATAAAGCAGATGGCACTTGCAAAAGTCGCATTGATAGAGTTTTGGTGAATAATGGTTGGCTTGATATGTGGCCTTCGGTGTCTCTTAAAGGCCTGCAACGTTCCGTATCCGATCATTGTCCGCTATTACTTGATTCAGAATCTCAGGACTGGGGGCCTAAGCCTTTTCGATTTATTAATGCCTGGTGTTCTCATCCTAAGTTCAGAGAGGTTATCGAAAACACATGGAATTCTCACCAGGTTCAAGGGTGGGGCGGTTTTGTAGTCAAGGAGAAATTGAAGTACCTTAAGGGGGAATTGAAAAAATGGAATCGGGAGGTTTTCGGGTTGATTGACAAAAACGTTGGGGAGATCAAAGAGAAGATTCACGAATTGGATATGATTGATGAGGTGGGAGGTTTGGATGAGAACATGATAATCCAAAGAAAAGAAATGACAGCTGAATTATTCCGAAAACTACATCAAAAAGGAAGTCTTAATGCACAGAAAGCGAAGATTAGGTGGCTTAGAGAAGGAGACGTAAATTCAAGTTTCTTTCATAGAGCAATCAATTTCAGAAGGAAGATCAATGAGATACCAGGCATCATGATCGATGGGATGTGGAGAGAGGAGGTGTCGGATGTAAAAAATGGGTGTTTGATTTTTTCAAGAATCAGTTTAGGAGCTCTCGGCATTTGCAGACAATCCTAGTTCCTTACCAGCATGATAAGAAGATCTCAGAGGACGCAAATAGAACTTTGATCGAACCTTTCTCAGAACTAGAGGTGTTAGATGCGATCGCTTCATGTGATGTTTCCAAGAGCCCAGGCCCCGACGGTTTCAACTTCAAATTCATCAAGGAGTGTTGGCCCACGATCAAGACAGATGTAATGAAGATGCTGACAGATTTCTTTCAGCATGGCAAAATTTTTTCAGGTTTAAATCAATCTTTTATAGTGTTGATCCCAAAAAAAGAGGAGGCATCATCTTTGAAGGATTATAGACCGATTTCCCTGATTGGATGCATGTATAAGATTCTATCCAAAATCCTTGCTACTAGACTGAGCAGAGTCATGGACTCGATAATTTCCGATCACCAGAGTGCCTTCATCAGCAATAGATTCATCCTTGATGGGCCAGTTATTCTCAATGAAGCTATCTCAGAGGCAAGAAAAAAGAAGATCGAAAGAGTCATTTTTAAGATCGATTTTGCAAAAGCGTATGACTCAGTGGAGTGGGGGTTTCTTTACAACATGATGGAATTCTTTGGTTTTAATGCTACTTGGAGAAATTGGATCATGGAGTGTGTCTCGACGGCACATGCTTCGGTGTTGGTTAATGGGAGTCCGTCGGGAGATTTCCAATTGGAAAGAGGTTTAAGACAAGGAGACCCACTATCTCCTTTTCTTTACCTTTTAGTGGCAGAGGCTTTAAGCATTTTGGTTAATAGAGCAGTGGATGGTGGATTACTGGAAGCGGCAGAAGTGGGTGGTAATAAAGTTCGTGTCTCTCACCTTCAATATGCAGATGATACTGTGTTTATTTGCTCGGGAAAAGATTCAAATATTTCGGCTATGAAGAGAATCCTGAAGAATTTTGAGATGCTCTCGGGGTTGTCGGTTAATTTCCAGAAATGTAGTATCATGGGAGTTGGTATTGCAAGTAATAGGTTGCATGGCATGGCTGATTATTTGGGCTGTTCTGTGGGGTCATGTCCATTTTTATTTTTGGGCGTGAAGGTTGTTATTATAAAGAACTGTAGTGCTGAATGGTCTGATCTGGTACAGAAAGTGAGATCGAAAATAAAATCATGGGAAGACAAGAAGATTTCCCTAGGTGGAAGAATTACTCTTCTTAAAGCAGTACTTTCATTTATACCGATTTATCAGTTATCCTTTCATAAAATTCCTAAGAAAACCTTGAGAGTGCTTGTTTCATTACAAAGAAACTTTTTGTGGGGGGGAAAAGAGAATAAACAGGGTGTTGCTTGGATCAAATGGAGTTCAATATGTGATACTAAAAAATCAGGAGGTCTTGGAGTTCGAGATCTAGAATCTTTTAATAGAGCGTTATTGGGGAAATGGTTATGGCGTTTTTTGAGTGAGAAGGGGTGCTTATGTGTTAGAGTCCTGGTGTCGCTTTATGGGGAGTTGAGATTGGGAGACGAGGGAGTGGTGGTAGATGGGAGGGCGAAAAAGTGGTCGAGTTGGTGGAGGGAAATTGTGCAAAATGGGTCGGGAAGAGGGGGTAGGTGGTTTTGGCAGGGTGTTGAGAGACTGTTAGGGGACGGGGGGGAGACGTCTTTCAGGGATGATATTTGGGTGGGTAATTGTGCACTCCGAACTAGGTTTCCAAGGCTTTTTGCATTATGTAGGAAGAAATTAGATACTGTGAGGGAAAAAGGGCAGTGGGTGGAGGGAGTTTGGGTTTGTAATTGGAGTTGGAGGAGAGAGTTCAGAGATAGGGATAGGGATGTTTTTAATGATTTTCTGAATGTTGTGAACAGGACAAATTTGCGGAGGAATGCGGTGGATTCTTGGAAATGGCGGCATGATAGAGGTGGAAAATATTCCACTGCTTCGGCTTATGTTGAAATTAGAAGACCTCCAGAAGATGCAAACCAGGAACCTCACAGCTTCCCTTTTAAGATGATATGGAGCAAAATAGCACCTCTAAAAGCTTCGGCGGTCGCGTGGCGCCTTGCGTGGGACCGGCTGCCTACTAGGAGTTTACTTTTCAAAAGGAAAATCATCACCACACTTTCTGAGACTACCTGCTGTTTTTGTAAAGAGGAGCAAGAGCATGCTGAGCACCTGTTCTTTAAATGTAAAGGTACGTGGGAGCTATGGTACAATTTGCATAATTGGCTTAATATTTCAGTGGCTATGCAAGCCTCGGTTCATAAGCATTTCCTTCAATTTGCGGGTTGTTTACTTGGTAAAAGAGGAAAACATTTTGCGATCGGTCTTTGGGTGTGTGCAGTATGGGTGTTGTGGAAAGAGCGGAATAGAGTGGTCTTTGAAAAGGGGGAGTTCTGTTTAGAAAAATTAGTGGACGAGATCAAGGCTAGATTTTGGAGTTGGTCTTCTTCGTGTTTTCCTGAAATTTGTTCTTTCTCTAACATTGATTGGCTTAGGAATCCTAGAACTGTTATGGGATGCTAATTTAATACATTTGTATCATTTTATTTGGGTATTGCTTGTGCCCAAGGTTAATATATATATATATATATATATATATATTTTTCCGATCAAAAAAAAATATTAGATTTAGTAGAATTCAACGATATTAGATTTTTTTTAATAATTTATTAAAATTCAATGATAATTATTTTATTTTATCACAATAATATTTTTTAAAAATTAGAACTAAGAACGGCATGTAGGCGGTGGCGATGGAATTGTAGAGGCTACGGTATGTAGGCGCCGAATGTAGCAGGGAAAAGAGGTTCACTACAATTTTAGATCTTAAGTTTTATTTTAAATATTTAGTCTTTTAGTTATTATATATAGTTTATAATTTTTTAAAATTATCATAGTTAGTTTTATCTAAATTTAATTCTTAGATCTTACATAAATTATTACTTGTTTTGTTTTTTTTTTTTTTTTTGTATTTTCATATTATAACTCAATTCTATAAATATATTTTTGTTTTTATTTTATAGATTTTACATATATTATTATTTGGTTTTAAATATTTTTTTTTGTATTTTCAAATTATATTCAATTCTATTTTATAAGTTTTCAGAAATTTTAATTTTATTTTTTGTATATTAAATAATGTCCAAATTATATATATATATATATATATATATATATAATTTTACAGTTTTTTTATTTATAATTTCATTTAATTACATAATTAATTTATTTTATAAATAATTTAAAATATTAACGGAAACTGTTAAAAACTTAACGGACGGGACCATTTTTGTTAAAAAAAGGACCAAAAAGAACATGGAACTAAAGGTGTTGGTCGAGAATTTTTATGGGACTAGTTCTGCAATTTACCTATTGTAGAACAGAAAGAATATATTATAAAGTATTAATTATGAATAATATTAATTATTCATTAAAAAGTATTAGTTGTAAAGCTGAAACTCATTCATAAAAGACTATCTCTTAAAATAAATTTCTGATATCTAAAGTAATTCCCAAAATAAAATTTTCCCTTAATGATTGAACCATATTACAGGTATTTCACGTGGTATGTAATATAAAATGGCCGCCTATAATATGGTCAAACCAAGTATAATTAATGGAATATATATTTCACTAATTAGGTCAAGCATTGTCCCCTTCTGACGCTCAAGCTATCAATATTCTCCACGTGTAACTACTTGTAGTTAACTTGGGGAAAAAAATCAATGATTGGACCTTTTTGGACCACTTTTTTAACCCGAAAACGTAAAAAAAAAAAAAGAAAAAAAAAAAAAAAAAAACAAGATATATATATGTATATATCTTGTGACTTGTGAGACCTCATTCAACCCGCGGCACAACCATATATCATGCAAATTCTTTGGATCATTGATTCTCAAATTCTAATTCTATCATGCAAATTCGATCGAATATCCATCTTCAATACTACAATATCAGTTATGCAAAAATTGATCCAGGCGGTCCAATCTGAGTTTGATGTGGTCTTGCAAATTAGACATTTTGGCGCCGCCTAGACGGGTACTATTGTAATTTTTTTTTTATTTGATGATTTCATTTAGGAGATTCCACTTAATTTGATTTTAACATGTGTTTAGTGTCTAGTTACACTATTTACATTTGAAACTTGGATTTATGTTTATTTTCCACCAAAATGATGATAAAGTGGGATAAATGAGCATAGATTAGATGGGGGAAATTATTGAGCATAGATTAGATAGGGGAAATTATTAATTATGGTAGATTTGATGGGATGATGATTTGATGTGATGTGTAGTGTACGTGGGGCGCAGATTAGTGAAATCGGATTTTACACTTTTAGATTTGAGTGAATTTAATTGTTGACAAAACCAAATAATATTCCCCGACCGACGGATGGGAATAATTTAAATGATTTAATTGAAGATTATGAGTTCGAATTATCATGTAAGAAAAATTTATATTAAGAAAAAGCTTGAATAGTACTCTTCATCCCGGAGTACTCCAAGTGAGAGGACATCCTGAAGAAAAATAATGATTGATATTAGATTGTGCATTTGTTAAAAAAATAATGATATTTTGTGTAAATTTGTGAATATTATAAGGGTAAGTTTGTATAAAATTAAAGAATTGGTTGGAATGCGAGTGGCTCGTACCATTTTCGTGACTCTCTCACTTACCACTCTTCTTTCTCTCTTCATTTTCAATTTCGTCAGGTTTAGTTTAGAATTTTACTCAGCAATATTGCATACGCACTCTCTCTTTATTTCCCTTCTCTCTCCCTACATTCCCTGATTAACAAAAACACACATTAATTATCTGCTTCAATTTGAACCTGTCTGTCAGTATCCTGAAGCCTCCATCGGTAACCCTATTCCCACCTCCTCCTCCAGGGATGGAACCAAGATTAAATAGAGAGGGGGGCAAATTTTAACAAAGATTAAATATTTTAATTAAGGGTGCAGAAGTAAAAAATCGTTAGTTAGATGGATTTGAACGGTCTTTTGCCTAGGCCGTCTAGGCGTCTATAATGGGCGAAAAGCCTAATATACACAATTAAACCAACAAAATTGAAATTAAAGGTAAGATATCATCTAATTAGCTCTCAACCATTAAGAATCCTTGTCTTGATATATCATCCAAATTGATAAAAAAAATGCAAAATCTATGGTTTTTACGGAATTGAGACGGTTCATGCAATGCAACTGCCTTAACTTGCGGGATCATATATATATATGCAACCAAAAATTCATCTTGAAATGGAATTGTATCTTGTGATTTGTGAGACCTCATAATAACCAATTCAACCGGCACAACCACATATCATGCAAATTCTTTGGATTATTGATTCTCAAATTCTAATTCTATCATGCAAATTCGATCGAATATATCTTCAAAACTACAATATCAGTTATGCAAAACTCGATAGCGATCGTCGGTTGATCTGAGTTTGATGTAATCCTGCAAATTAGGCATTTCGGCGCCGCCTAGATCAAGTTGACGCATATATATATTACTTAATATATGCTCAAATCTAATCATACTCCACTAGATAAGTCATTACGTGGGCCTGGCACCCACTCAAGCTAGATTGTTTTATCTTTTACTCCCTCCAAAATAATTTTCATTTTACTCCAACCTAACACAATTAAATACCATATTTCAATTTCACTTTAATTAAACAAATTTACTCAATTGAGTAAGCAAAAGGATAAAGTATCACATTATACTTATATTTATTGCTCTTTGGTGAGTTTTTCAATTCATGTAAATTAAAACATCCTTTAATGACAATTGAAATGGATCGGAAGGGGTAGTAATTAATTAGTACTGACATATGATTGTTTTTTTTTCAGGAATATCATATTTAAACTACTACTCCCTCCGTTCCAAGAAGTTGTGCACACTTTGGGACACGAAAACTAAAAAAAATTAATTTTGTTGATTTTTATGAGAATAAAGTGTAAGAGAGAGAATAAAGTGTAAGAGTATTTTGGATGATTTAATGAGATAAAGTAAGAAAAAGAATAAAGTAGAGAGTAGAATATATATGAGTGACATTTTTGTGATTTAAATTATATTCTGAGGGTATTAATATTGTGTGATGTTTCCATTTTAGGAGTGTGCATAACTTGTTGAGACAGACGAAAAAGAAAAGTGTTAATAACTTCTTGGGACGAAGAGAGTATAAGATATTGGACTAAATTCGGAGTTTAAGTTTCCAAAGCAGATATGTGAGGTGGGTGAAAATATATTTTTAGTCTCATAACTTTGGGGTTGTATTTTAAGAATAATATATTTTCAGTTTGACAGAATTAAGACATTAATTTTTTTTATTATTTTAGCAAATGTAGGTGATTTTTCCCACGGACGGACCTAAATGTGCTACAAAATTTATAATTTGCGAACCGTACATTTGCAGCAAATAAATTAATGGCCTACTTTTGCAAAAAGGAAAACATATTATTTTTATCATCAATAGTTCTTCAGTGCCTGCAGTGTTTCCTGACCTTTCAAATGCTATAACCATTGATGCTAATTAAATTGATTCAATGATGTCGATTAGTTTTATGGCATACCAGCATTGATTTTCTTCTAATGTAACAAGCTTAAATTGGGTATATCCTGCCACCTTATTGAATTTACTTCTCCATGGTTTGGTTTTTTATATCGTGAAAAAGTTCAATTCAAAGGGAAAATGACAAGGAGAATCATAATTTAGTGAATTAATTTATACTCCGTCCGTCTCAGCACGTATTTTAAGAAAAAGTGTAATGAGTTTAGTATTAAAGGGTAATTTTGTAAACTTTTATTATTAAAGTAAGAGAGGTGGTTGGATTGAATGTAAAAAGTAATGGCATTTTGTGTAAATATATGAATATTGTGAGAGGGTGGAATTTAAGGAGGGATTTCCTTTTTTGGAATGTGAAAACTAATGTGGGACAAACAAAAGGAAAGTATGAAAACTGATGTGGAACATAGGAAGTAGTAGTTGTGTTTTTTGTTTAACAGTATCTACTGTGGCTTCAGATCCCGAGCTCTAACGACTGCCTCATTGTCTAGTTTTTCTTTATACATAAAATTTTAGGAGCTTTTATATCGTCAAACTCATCTTATATATCCTGTATTTCTTCATTTACAACAAGACCATTTTCTTTGCTTTATAACTGCTAGTTTTGATAAAGTCAATCCTTTTAGAGTAACACTTGTGTGAATTGAGTGCAAACGATGAACTCTATTTTATTATCACTGTCATATACATTTACTGTCACTGTCATGCACATACACTATCACTGTCATGTATATGCACGGTTATAAGTAAATATGACAGTTACAGTACTTGTGCATGACAGTGATAATAAAATAGAGTCCATCGTATGCACCCGGTTCACACAAGTTTTTGACATCCTTTTATCACTTTCTAGAACTTACTAGACATGTGTTGAAAGATGGAAGAAACGAAATTGAAAATAATAGCTTGGTTGTGCTTTAATTTTGTAATATTTTCATAAGTTTCATTGTCAAATATAAGTTGTTAAATTTACTTGAACTGAGCAAATTTTCAAGAATTTAATACTTGATGATTGTATTAAATTCCTAAGCCGTTGTACTTACAATGAATGACAATGAATATTTATAACAAAGGATATAAATTATTTTCATAGAGTTACTACAATGGTTTTTTTTTTTTTTTTTTTTTACTGCGGAAAAAATTTGTAATGGGTATATATCGTAGGAATTTACAACAACGATGAAATACAAACGACAATGGGTTTCCACCATCGTTATAAATATTTTAACGACAGTTTTTAAGAGTTATGACAACGGTTGATAATCATTGTCATAAATATTTACGGCAACGTTTAAAAATCATTGTTAAAAGTTCGAACCAATAATCAACAACGAGCAAAAACTAACTATGACAACAGGAAATTTTTATTATCGTATTACATTTTAAACATAGTGAAAGCAATTCGTATTCACATTAATTTTTTTAGTGAGTTTTGATTACAAGGAATTAATTAATTTGTGCTTTAAGTTTATTAATTGAATTAGTGGGCTGCAGAAAGTACAAAATTTTTTAGAAGGATGAGTTGAAAATGTAGACTATAAACAAAAATAATGTGTGACAAATGAAATATCTCAACGGGTCAGAGTCTCACTATTTATGTCACGAAATCATGTGTTCGAGTCATCACTTAATTCATGAAAAAGGAACAAAAAATATATGCAAAAAGAGTCATACTTGTGTTAAATTTCTTAATTTTGATTCATTTCTAAACATGTCAAAATTAAAGATTGGACAAAAAAAAACAAGTCAACACATTTTTGATGTACATATTACATGATATCATTTCAAGCTAAAAATCAAGCTTTTCAACATATCACGAGCATCAAGAAGTCTAAATACCAATTTTTACATTAGAATACAATACAGAGTCAATAGACAACAAAACAACTTCACGTGGTGAAATTGGTGGCTCCATGGAGAGCCTTTAGCATGATTTCTCTTGGTTTGCACATCGCCTCCAGTGGTCTCAATTTAGGCATAGTTAGCCCAATTCCTTCAGCCAAATCAATCTCTTCAAAACTCACTCTCTCCCATTCAAAACACTGAATCAACGACCCCAAACATAACCCGACCATCCGTTGGCCCAAACCGGCCCCCGGGCACGCCCTCCGTCCCATTCCAAACGGCATCAACGTTTGTGTTTCCACCTCTCTTCCTTCGAACCTCTCTGGCTTGAAACTCATAGGCTCGTCCCACACATGTGGATCTCTATGTATGGCCCATGCATTAACCAGTAAGATTGAGCCACGTGGGATGTCGTATCCGCCTACTCTGCAATCAGCAGATGACTCGCGGGGCACCACCAAGGGTCCCGCCGGGAACAAACGGAACGTCTCGGAAATGATGTTCTGAAGGTAATGCAAATTGGGTAAATCTTGTTCTTCTACCAAGCGCTGATGCCCGACTTGTGAATCAAGCTCTTGTTTAGCCTTTTGTAGCACATCAGGATGGTTCAGCAAAAGAGACATGGCCCATTCTATGGTCACAACAGATGTATCTGTTCCCGCAATTATCATGTTCTGAGGATATTGTATTCAATTGCTTTAGTTGAAACCATGTAAAAAAAAAAAAAAAAATACTCGTGGGCATAAATTTTAAGAAAAAATTAAATAAAATAAGAATACTGTGGTTTGTAAGTATAAAATTAATGATATTTTAAGTAATTAAAAGATGGATAGAAGAATTATTTTCATAAAGAACGTGGGTATATTTTTTTTGAAGGTCTTTTTTTTTTTTTTTTTAAATCGAACAAATAATGACTCTTTTTTTTCTATCAGATAAACAATAATTCTGAACCCATAATTTTATGACATTTACAGGGGAGCACTCCACCTCCTCAAATTAACTCATCTTTTATTTTGATATGAATATAAAAGTTAGCACCAAGTTTGCGTGATACATTCTTAAAGCTATTATGATTAGAAATTCTGAAAAGGTGGTCGCGATAGAGACTTCACGAATACAAATAATATTAAAAAAATTCCCATAAGCTAAAAAAAGCAAATGCACTCATACCATTCAACAATTTTTTTCTGCTAAAGCAATACCCTTTTTTATTTTTTTGGCAAAAATTTGAATTAAAACTTATTTTACTTAAGTGTTAAAATATTGTTCTCTTTAGTCAAAACAAATAAAACAATATTGTTCTCAAATTAGAATAGATATTATTGTATAAACAATTTTTATCATAAAATTTATTTATAACTAATATTTTTTGCTGAAACAATTGATTTATATTTCCTCCTTCCTTTGTTAAGCTTCTTATTTTGAAGAGAAGAACGTGTCAATCAAAGGTTCTCATTTTATTAGTGTCAATAAAGTATCTTCAAATTTTCAAAAAGTATCTTCACATCTCTATCTTTTTTTTTTTTTTTTCTCACGTCTCATTACCCATCACGTATAAATATTATTTTTTTTGAAAAAAAATGTGTGTAATTTTGAAATGAAAAATTTATAAGGGGAGAGAGACAGAATGATTCGAACTCCATTTTACTAATACTTTTTTTTTCATAACAATTTTTTGTCATTTCTTTCTTGGAGTTTGAGAAAGATGGAAAACTGAAACGGAAATATGAGCAGAACAACGGAGATTCACTGTGTTCAATAAAATTCAAAGTAGATAACTCTAAAATGGAATGTAAAAAAGCAAGAAATCTTACGGTTATAAAGCCTTTGATTGTTTGATCGGTGTAGAATTCGGGGTCTGATTGTTGCAGAGACAGCAAATGCCCAATAATGGTGTTCCTCTTCTCTTTACGGTGCTCCTCCAACAAACTTTGGTAAAAATCATCCAATTTCTTACCCAGATTTGTTAGATTCTTCTTCAAACCTCTGTAATCAATCCACTTCAACAATGGCAGGAAATCCTCTGGATTCGACGATTGGGCGTGTTCAAAGACCTCGCTCACCATCTCCCTGATCCGCTCTCCTAATTGTTCGTCGTCGCCTTTTTCAGTAGAATATCGTTTTCCGGCAACAATTCTCATTATCAGGTTGAAGATGAGTTCGAACAATTTCGATCTGAGTTGCAATTTCTCGAATTCTTCCGATTGTGTTAGGGTTTGCAGCGTTCGTCGCATTTCGTCTTGTCGGATCTCTGAGAGCGAGTTGAGACGGGAGGCGGAGAGCACCTCCTGCGCGCCTAGGCGGCGGAGGTTGCGCCACTGCTGGCCGTAAGGAGCGCCGGCCATGGTGGTGTGATTGTAGCCTATGTATTTGTCCACCATCACCCATGGTCGGTTGGAGAAAACGATGTCGTTTGTGGTGAAGCATTCTTCCACTAGATTAGGAGAAGACACGACGACGACGCGGCGGACGCCAAGTTTGAGGGAGAAAATGGGGCCGTGTGTTTGGGAGAGACGGTGGAAGGTGCGGTGGAGCGGTGGTTTTAGGAGGTGGAGATGGCCGAGGATGGGAAGTGGTGGCCATGGGCTTGGAGGGAGACGGCTGTGCTTTCTAGTAAAGTGTGTGGCTATTACAAAGATGAAACACAGAGCAGCAAGAGAAATGTGCCAGAGGAATACCTCCATGATTTGGTGGTTCTCTTTCGCTACTTTCGATCTTTTTTTTTGACGGTGCTACTTTCGATCTTGAAGATAATATAAATTAAAGTACGTGAATTGAAGTGCATTATAAAAATATTACTCCCTCCGTTGGGACACGAAAATTAAAAAAATTAATTTTATTGATTTTTATGAAAATAAAATGTAAGAAATAGAAAATAAAGTGTAAGAGTATTTTGAGTGATTTAATAAGATAAAGTAGGAGAGATAATAAAGTAGATAGTAGAATAAGAGTAACATTTTTGTGATTTACTCCCTCCGTCCCATTTTAATGGTCTTTTTTAGGGACTAATTTACTTCCACAAGAAGGGTAAAATTATCCTATTATGCACATGTTTATTATTTTCTTAATATGTGTTAAACAATAGTTGTAGATTGAATGGATTATAGATATTTATATTCATATTTATAACTTTTACCTATTTTTTGAAAATTCATTTTAAATTTTACAATGCATCTAATGCACAAAAAATGATAGTGTGCTTGATTTTTTTGAAAAATGGGCTAGGGAGTAATTAATTTTACCGAAGAATTGTAGATTGAATAATTATAGATATTAATATTCAACAATTATAACTTTTTACATAACTTTTTAAAAATTCATTTAAATTTTACAATGCATCTCATGCACAAAAAAATTAGGGGCGCTTGATTTGTTAAAATGAATGGGCCGAAAGAAATGGGAATGGTAATAACTTTGATATTAGTAAGAAATAATAATACCAATAAATTTGAAATTGTTAATATTTTATTTGGTTTATATATAAAAATTTAAAGGATTACTATTCATTCCCCCAAATTGTTGATTGGTTTAGTTTGAAAAACTAACAATAATAAAGAATATCATAATAATATATTTTGTATTAAAAAATATATTATACATTAGTGATGCTTAAAAATATTATAAATAATAATACAAATAAATTTGAAAGACTAAATATTTTTAAATAAAATTATAACATAAAATTTAAAGGAATCACTTTCATTCCCCCAAATTATTGATATATGGATCTACACCTTTTATTCCATAATTTTAGAATATAAATTCATTATTCAAGGTATCATACCTCTACCAAACAAGTAAAGTGAAAGACATTCAACAAAAATTTGGAAAAATGCAACCATATTAGGTACTTTAGGAAAAAATGTCATCTCGCGATCCATTAAATCATTGTGTGACATTTTTTCGAATTCCCTGACGTTCAATTACAGCTAAAAGAGCATATAACTGAAATTTAGCAGGAATACACTCAAGAGAATTGGAGACCCAATTATGAAGGGGTGGCAAAATGAAATGGGAAAGTGCGCCTAATCTATTTTTATGAACAAAACGGCATGTGCATCGATTAAAAAAATAAACATTTATTAAAAATGCAATAAATAATTATTGACCAAAATAATATATATTATTTTTTAAAATTTTTTTAATTTAATAATAAACATAATTTACTGTGTAAGCGTAGATGCAGACTATACATCTTATCATTATTTGTGTGTCATTTTTTCAAATTCCTCCCACTTTTAAGTTTATAGCCTTTGCAATAGCTTTATCAATATTATCGACTAAATAAAAGGCCTATCCAAAATAATTCTGATTAAAAATATATTTGAATCGCATGTTGCGTATATATTGCATAGTTATTTGATAATTATTTAAATGAAATAATTCTTTTTGATAATTTAGACCAAGAGAATCCATGATCTTCTAAATAAAATAGTTCTTTTAGATCAATCAAATTATTTTTATGTATCCGTGTGCATGCATATAGATGAACCACTGAATTTAACATATTAACTGAATTATAATTAAAAATTATTTTAAATTGCATGTGATTTAAAGAAAGTGCAAACTTTTTATCCATTCATTGAACAAACAATTGATAACGAAGTTTCTAAAAAGAAAATAAAAAGGCTAAAATGCTCCTCCTCATCATCAATGCTAGCTCTTTCCCTACAATCATATATATAAATAAATAAATAGATTAAATTAAAAATAATATAAAACAAATTTGATAAGAAAAAAAAATAACTCACTGATTCCTAATATATTCTGTTATACGCAATGAACGTGCTGACATGGGTCATGGATCTAAAACTCTTGGTGAGACGGTCATGAAAATAAAACTGAAATAAAAAATAATAAAAAAAAAAGTATTTTAATTAGCAATTAAATTAAAGCTAGAAACATCATATATTTTCTTAAATAAAACATTATTAATGTGTATATTTTAAATTAATAAATACCTTTTCAAATTTTTCACTACCATCCGTACGTTTTCTAAGTTCCATTGTCCATCCTTGTAAGCGTTCTGAAATTCGTAATTTTGAACTACCAGCAAGTTCCGACACAAGTTCCCCAAAATGATGGAGAATTATTTTTTTCTCAAGAATTATTTCTTTGGCTTTCATTTTTTTTATCCCCTTGTCTTCAAAAGGAGATAAAATATAACAAGTCTTGTCATCCGTGCCCACCTATAATAATAGAAAAAAACAAATGTAAAATATTTAAATTAAGATAAATTTAGAGTTAGACTCCATTGAAATTTGTTTAACGTATGAAATTTATATCGTTATATTTATTTAGTGATGTTTGATTTTGAAAATTTTCAATGAAATAAGAATAGAAATAAATATATAATAATATAATGCATGGTTAATGAAAACAAAAGATGATCCACAACATTATTTTTCTTCTTAAATAATATAATCATTAGTCCAATTGGATTACCTTTTTTCTTGTAATCATCCTCCTCAATCGTTCCATAATACAACCTACAACTTTTATTTTATCCATTTTTTAAAAAAATTAGAGTATAATACTAATGATATAACCATTATGAAAACAATCATTCATCCAACATATCCAAGGACGGAGAAGGGAAAAAAAAATCCATTCTCGTTCCAATTGAAAAACTCAAAATAAGTGTCCCGAGTAATACCATTATACTTTTAAATTAATAATTTACTATAAATCAAGTGTTTGTTATTTTTTATTTGTATTATTTGTATGTGTAAAAAAGTTATATGTTTTTCCATTTTTGAGTGAAAATGGATTCCTTCCTTTATGAGGTATTAAAATAATCATTTACTTATTATCAAATTAATTGACAAAAATATCCATTTTTTATTTTTAAAAAAATAGTAAATGGGGGTATAATTGTAAAATTTTAACTTATCACATGAATTAATTCTCAATACAAACACTTGAAAATATTATAACTCATGTTAAACTATTTGTTTATATATTAACAAACATTTGATTTATATGATTTAATAAAACATATCACAAAAAAAGTTAATCTTTTTTCATTCTAACAAAATTTAATACCTGTAATTTTTAAATTAATACTAATATACTCCAGTTTGATGTGTTTGTATGCGTAAAATGTTAGTAGTTTATTAGAATAGTTGTATCATTGAATGAATGTAATGATATTAGTATGAATTCTATTTCATACGATGAACAAATTTCACAGGAAAATTTGTTTGAAAATATATGAGTGGTTACACAAATTAATCTTTTTATTCTAACAAAATTGTAATTTCTATCTTTTTCTGTCATCATAATAAATGCAAGATATTGTACTTGTATATATATATATGATCTATTAATATTATTATAACTCATTATCATTTTATAATTATTATGTACATATTACGTGTACAAATGACTTTATAAAGATGATCACCAACCTCGGTCATAACTAGGAACATTTCGTTCGTAGCATCACATCGATATGTTTTGAAGTAGAGTGATTTGCTTTGCATAATAGCTGACGAAGTTAGTTTGCGTCTTTTACGTGCTGATTGCTGGAAAAAAAAATATTAAATGTAGAAAATATAAGATGAATTTATAATTATTTTGTAAGTTTAGTGAAATAACTCCATTTATTTTTGTTAAATGTAGCTTATATAAGATGAATTTATAATTCACACGCCGAGGTTAAAAATATAATAATAATAATAATAATAATAATTAATAATGATATATATATATATATATAACCATATTTAAAATTTTGAGTAATGATAAATAAGTTGAATACAAATTATCATAATAATTAGCATGACTTAGCATGCAAAGTATTACTACTATATTCTATTTTATTCATCATGGATCAAATACACATATTATTAAATTTTAAGTAGTTAAAAGGAGAATTATAAATTCGCATTAATACGGGTTCAATTTTCGTAATGAGTACCTGAAAGAAAATTGTCATAGAAATATTTATATTTATAATAATTATATATATCATCAAATTCATTTGAGAATTGTAACACGTGTCGGTTAATTGGGCCAGTGAATTATTCAGCCCACTACTTTTAAAAGTAACCATTTAAGCCCAATATCAAATATTGTTGCTGAATCAACATATTCTCATGTGATAGTGTTGGTCTGTTGAACTCTTTTGATATGAAAAAATAAATATTTTTTTCGTCCAAAAAATTTATTTTCATTTTTTTCTGTCAAAAAATTTATTTTTATTCTATTTTTAGTAAATGTTTTATCTCATACTACTTTATCATCAACTTTAAACCCAATATATTTACGTTAATTTATATATAAACTACTAATATTCAGTAAAATATGTAAAGAAAGGAGAATACATCTTTTAGATAGAGGGAATAAATTAAGTAGAATTTTTTTTTTATGACAAGTAGAAATATATTGAATTATAATAAAAAGATACTATAAAAAATATATTTAAAATTTTAAAATTTAAAGATACTAATAAAAGATGACAAGTAAAAAATATTTAGATCTAAAAAAAGATAAGAAAAATATATTTAAAATCAGATTTGAAATTTTAAAATTTAAAGATACTATAAAAGGTCTGAAAAATATTTAGATCTAAAAGCAAGAAAAATCAGTAAGTCATTTAATGCACATATATATATTATTAATCTCCAGAAAATTATTTAATAAATTTTAAAAATTGTAAATAAAATATATGTACCACAGTTGAATCAAAAAGAAAAAATTTAATTTATAAGTACAAAACTAATTAATATGAATATTACTTGAATAGATTTAAGAGCTAGAATTAAAACTTACATATTTTTATTTAAATTTTAAAACATCACTGAAAAATCTAGAAAATATTTCAGGAAAATCAGTATATAAATGAATTTAAAATAAATCATATAAAATATGAAAAGTAAGTTAAAATACTCAGAAATAAATCCAAACGGTAATAAACCTCTTTTTGTGTTTAACCAATTAATGTAATTAATTCGCAAATCTCCCATATCAGATTATCAATAAATTTATGTGAAGTAGGCCTCACTTTGATTTTGTTTCTTTATTAAAATAAGAATTACACAATAAATCAGAAAAAAAAAAAAAAAAAGTCACACACATGCAACTGTAGCAAATAAAAAAATTATTTAAATAAAGAAAGAAAAATATTGTACTTGTGCATGTTGCTCATAATTTGCAGCATCTTGTTCGGGTTCGGGTGGCGGTGGTGGAATGAACCTAATCGGATCTGCGTCTACGACGTCGTCTAATTCTTCTTCAGTTATGGCAGCAGGTGCTTCTACCTACAAATTGATATAAATAAAGATTAAAAAAATGTATGTATACCAAATTATGCATATATATATATAAATATATATATGTACATACATTGGCAGCGGTGGAGCTAGAAGCCATTTGCAGAGTAAATAAGTTTTTGTATATGTTAATGGGGGAGAAGAGGAGATGCTGAAGCTAGAGTTTACGAAGACAGGAGATATAAGAAAATGGTGGTGGCTAATGCGTGTGTGCATACATATTTATAGGCATAATTAGGTCATCCTAAATCATTTTTATTACAGATATTTGAAATTGAGATTATATTATTATTTAAGATGCTACCATATATAAATGGAGCTACATTTTATTATTTGAGTAATTTTTTCTTTAAAAATATGATTTAGGCATAGCACTGTATCATATGATTAATATAGTAAATAAGATGTGTTTCATGTATGAGATTGTCTCGCACAAGTGTATGTATTTATAATGGAATGATATTACTATTTATATCGAGACGTCTAACTACCATAAAATGTCGTACAACTAACGTATATTATATGGTTGGAGGGTGAAAATGTATGAAATTGTGTCATGTAAATTATATACATAGATATATATTTTGTGTGAGTGATAATTGTCGTTTAGTCTTAGATTATCTAGTATTTGTAAGTAGTTTAATTTAATTGATGAGTGACATAAAGCCGTGTAACATTTGTCCGAGTGATCGTTGTTATAGTTACACATTAAATGTTGAAGAGTTGGAAATTATTTTTGATCGACGAATAACATAAACCGCATAACTTTTGTGTAAGTGACCGTTGTTGCAGTATTAAACACTTATATGACTATTAATTTCATCAGAATTTGCGTAAGAACGTCTCATAGAATGTATTTTGTGTGGCGATAAAAAAAAGGCGTATTATTTTTTTTAAAAAAAAAAACGTGTATCGTTTTTAAGATAAAAATCTATCAATTATATTTTCCTCATAAAATTTAATTGTTTATAGTACTATTTTAAAAAGTAATAAAATTTATTTGAAAAGTGATATATTCTTTAGAATAACAAAAGTCATATTTCTTAATTAGATTTCAAAAGAAAAAATCTATTTAATTCACTTTTAAGGATAAGATTATATCATCTTAATTTATAGATAAAATTGTTATAATTACAAATTGTAAAAGAGGAAAATTGTATTTAAAAGTGATATATAAAATCATATTTTTAATTAATACAGTCTTATCTTTAAATTAATATATTCTTATCCTTAAACATAAAAGAGGAAAACTTTTGACATATAATTGAGTAAGTAATACAAATATTATAATTAACAAAATTGCAATTAATGTTATAGATATAGATAATCTAAAAAAAAATTGTATGAAACGTTAATACAATAGACGGTTCCTATCGTATATATATTGTATGATTCATAAGTTTATGACCATATCTGGATCAAATTTTAGAGAAGAGTGAGATGTATATATTAAAGTGGAGTTTCATCTCATACATGATGATGACTTACACGAGATTCCCTGTAAATTAGACTGCGTCTCTTGAATACATTTGCATTGTGTATATGCATGCACACAATTTATAATATTAAATGAAAACTACTAATATTATTCAGTGAAAATTATTAATTAACTAATATTATTTAGTTATACATATAAGACTTTGTCCCTAGCTAGCTAACATAAAATTCAGAATAACACGATCTTAGTAAATTCATGTATTTAGGGAAATTATAGTAAAAAAAAAAATTCTCATAATTATTTAACCCAACGTGCAAATTTATATACCAAAAATATTAATCAACTATGTAATTTTAACTGAGGCCATCTCCAGCAATGCGCTGGAATGTCAATAATGTCATAAAAACTCCTCCAACAAATACTTTATTTCAGCTCCAATTTGGCAATTTGCGCTACTTCACAAGTTTGATACTCCAATTGCTGGAATGACAATAACGTCAAAAAAACTCATCCAACAGATACTTTATTTCAGCTCCAATTTGGCAATTTCTGCTACTTCACAAGTTTGATATCTCCGTCCTATCTCGAATTTTGCCCCTAAACTAGTGGTACGACCAAACTAGTTTGAATTGTTTCTTAAGTTTGATTTATCAGAAAGTATGACTTCTGATTAATCTATTCAAATGAATAACTCCAAAATATGTATTCAAGATTCAATTTATCGAACACATTAAGACACCAAAATAATAGGACAAACTAAACTATGAAAGCAAAACATTTAACTCATACAATCTAGACCTCGTTATCCTTGGAGCTACAAACTCTATTTGTCACTACGATTACAATTTTATAACAATTATGGATTATAAATTGCAACCTAGCTACGAATAATTATTTAACATGCAAGTTGATCAGGCTCACACAATAAATAAATTGAACTATGCATAGCATTTTAACAAACGAGAAAAACAAGAATGGACAAAGATACGTTACTATTTAAACAAGACGAATCATTATGGGTTCTGACATCCTCGGACTAGAAAATGATTTAGCTCTAAACGAGACCATAAACTACAATCCAAAAGTTATATGAACGAAAAATACAAGTACTGAAAATTTTGTATTTTCTTATTGTTATTCTCAGAATCCTCTCAAAGTTAGTCAGAAAATGTTCTTCTTTTCTTCCTGCGTCTTTTTTTCTCTTCCCCTTCTTTTCTTCCTTTGTCCAGGTCCATTCCCCCTAGCCTGTTGACTTTTTCTAACAAGGAAAAAATAAATTTTCTTCTTTCCATCATCTGATTACCATTATTAATTCATTCTTGATTGCGTCTTCGGGAATGGTAAGTATGACTTTTTGATCTCCCAAAATCATCTAATTTACATGTATTGAATAAAAAAATAATATATCAAAGTAAATGGAGAAAAAAATAATAATAAATGGAATTATAATATTGTAGCTAAAAAATAATTATAAAATAAGCAATTAAAGTACATAAATTTCCACTTATCATTATTGTTGAGAAATGCATGTATTAAAAAACTGAAAACATTTTTAGTGTTAAACATTTCAAGTGTTCTTATAAACCAAGGACCTATTAAAGTCGGGGCTACCCCGTCCAATGGGGAACACTCTACAAATTATGAAACACTTTCTTGTAAATTCCATTAGTAGTTGTTTATTTGCTTTTGTCATCATTGTCACATATCAAAATTTTCAGTCCTTCTCAATTGGTTAATCTCGACACTGTAATATACAACTGCCCATATATGATTGAAGACTGGCTTCTATAAAAGAATAATTTTTACTTTGAAAAAACTATCGAGGATTCACCAAGTTTTTTTTAAAAAAAATGGGGGTGTATTAACTAATTATAGGGGAATATTTATTAATTTTGAAGTTTTAATTTTTTTTCAAAAACCTATTTTTTTTGTATAAAAAATTTATTTCCACTTTTATTTTTCCAGAAAAATTATTCTTATTCCATTTTTAGTAATAATTGTATCTTAAACTATTGAGATAATAGTCTTACTCTTGTTTTTTAATTAAAAAAAAAAGACTTAGATACCGTATTGTTAACTGAAATTGTAAAAATCACACACCAGCCGTTGTCTTTCTATTGACATTTTGTAATTGTAAGACACAATATACTTGCAGAAAAATGCTAATGGACCAAATAAATAAGCCTCGATCAACCCAATTTGAGGTCTTCTTGCTTGGTAATTATTGGGCCTGGGATCCTACTGGCCCAATTAAATTGGACAATGACAAACTCTGTCTTAACTTTTATCCATTTTACATTTTTATTTTCATCTACACATCATATTTCACTGTATAATCACAAATTAAGTTTTTTATTGTCTTTACTCAGTAACTACGGGTTTTATTAGGTCACTTAGAATGTCGCTCTTACTATCAATAGTCATAGTCTAAAATCGTGTCACGTGTCATCACATGCCATCTGACCGGAAATTTGTTGCACTAATATATTATATTTAATTTTTTTAAAAGTATATTTTATTAATTACTAATTTACCCTTATTTAAATAAATAATACAAGATTAATTAGTGATAATTGAAAAATGGATAATTACATGAGAATTAAAATCTATACATGTTCATTTTTAATATTTCTCCTTCAAAGAGCCACCGTGGACGGTGTCACGGCCACTGTCCGAATAACGTCCTTCGCTTATCGGCTAAATTAATCCCGACTTTTGCCCCATCAAAAGTTCTCATTGCCTTTGCAGTTAAGCTTATTCCTTCTCCGGTCGTCTTCCGACGAGAGAAGAACAACGATGGCAACGACGGTTGGAGTTGGCTGCTGCGCGAGGTGCGATGCCGGTGGTGGTGAGAAATGGCGATGACGGCGAGTAGCGCGACGACGACACTTCAGAAATTGGATATCCACCGGTGATGGTGAGAGCTTACAGGGGTCACGGAATTGACGGCTAGAGAGAAGGGTGGTGATGGTGATGTGCATTAATAATATATAATTCTTCAACATGATATTCTTTTATATTACCAAACAACATACATCAATTTAAAATTCTCCATGTTCTTTATTAAAAAATATTTAGAAATGTAATATTCAATTCACTCTCTTATCACCAGACCCTTGATAGTATAGCTATTTAAGCGCATTTTTATATCTAAGTCACTATTTTAATTTTTTAAGGTTTAGAAAATCAAGAAGCACACTGCCAATAATCAGATGAATTGTAATTGATTTTTTTGTTCTTCTTCCAAATATTTCTGGACATGATGATTCTTTTGAGTTTCAAAAAAAATTATTATGACAAGCTATTGTTTTTGTTTGATTCTTTTAAATAAATTTGAAGGTTTGGCGATTGCCTATTCCCAATCAAGATTATGTTTTTAAGTTAATTTTTAGATTCTTTTATCATTATTATAAAGTATGTCTACTAGGATAAAATTGTTTATTCTACCTATCTAGCTAAAAAAGATCCTTAAATATTTTTTTTTATCTTTCGATTGGAACATGTATCTTTAATATTTTCATATTTGTGCACTTTGGTTTCTAGAAAATAATAAAGCAAAGCACGCCACAGAAATTTATGGAGGGCAGTGCAATTGCAAGTTAGATTAACCAATCATGATTTTAAACACATAGTAATTATTCAATAGTATAACGAAATCAAAAAATTCAAGATTTGTAATTAAACATGGTGCAAATCCTACAGAGTTTTGTAAAATTACTGGCCACACAAACTAATTTTTGCTCAATTGTAGAAATTTCATTAACATGAGAAATAAGACTCAACAATTGAAATTAAGATATAAAAACTTATTTCAGGGTAGCATTACGCCTTCAAGCTGACTAATTAATTAAACTCTTGTTCTTGATTTTAGTTTGATGGAGAGATTAATGGAGAGGGATGACAATGAATTGCGAATTTTCTTTTACATGCGAGAGAAAGGCGTCAAATTTCTTCAAAATATTTGATTTACAAATCAATGGAAAAAACGATGGTGTTAGTTTCACAGAATGGTATAGCAGCAAGTTGAAGACGATGGTGTAGCAAGAACGTGGAGAAAACGATGGTGTTGGAACGTGTGTGAGAGATATTCTCATTTTAAAAATAAAATAATTAAATTAAATCATAAAAATGCGATAGGGCGACAACTATTGCAACATAAAACGATGATCAGTGCGACGCTTAGTGCAACAACTAGCAGATTATCAATTTTAAACCATTAGATCATAAATCTGATGACTCATAAAAATTGACTAATGTTAGTTAGGACGACACTCTGAGTGAACTAAAAAAACTACAATTTTAGAAGTATATCCAAATAGTATTAATTTATCTCTATTTTAAAATAATCGCCCCTCTTCCTAATTACACTAATTCACCTACGTGAGACGTGAAGTACTACTCCCTTTCCTAAATTAAAAAAATAAAAAGGGGGGAAAATCTCTTAAAGAGATAAACTATAATTGGAATACAAAACAAAGGAGAGTTTCTTTAGTCACTGCTTGCGTCATCGCATCCAATTCATGGCTGAGATAAAATTGAGTACTACTTATCCATTATCTACAATATTTTTTTAAAACTTTCTTTGTCCTTTGCACAAAAGTCCAAAATAACAAGCCATCGTCTTTCTTAATGTCGCCATACTGATATTTTTTTTCACCGTACTGATTTAAAACTTGAAAGTTATTATTCCTTTCTTCTATGATTACTTCCCCAATTTTCTTATTTAGATATTTAAATATTATTTTCACATTTTAAAAAAAAATATAACACAATATTAATATTATTACAATACTATTTAAATTATAAAATTCTCATTTATTTTTTCACATTTTAATCTCTCACCTACATTTTATCTTTTTCAATTACCCAAATGCTCCTACACTTTATTATCTCTCCTATTTTTATTTCTCACAAAAGCAATTTTTTTTATTATATGTGTCAAACAAAATGTGCAAATCATTATGTGATGAATAGAATAATTATTTTATTAAAGAGTATTAATTATTTATATTAAATTATATTAGTTTTGAATGATATTAATTATTTTATTAAAAGATTAATAGTTATTTTATTCTAAAGTATTAAATTTTTTTTAACTCGGTATTCTAAAGCATTACTAGCTGTTTACCAATTCCGTGGTGAAATTGGGTAAAATGCAATTTTGGTCATAAGAGAATGAGTTCAAAATACTTTTGTACTTGTGTATGAAAGTGATCTTTCCTTTTGCAAATTTATATTATCCATTACTCCCTCCGTCCTGGAAAAATTTTCATATGTAAGAGGGCACACACTTTAAGAAAAAAGAGTAATGATTGAGGTTTTGAGGGGTAATTTTGTAAACTTTTATGTATAAACTAAAAAAACTTTATTGGGTTATGTGTATGTCTGAGTAAAAAAGTAATAGACATTTGTGTAAATTAGTGAAAATTATGAGGGTGGAGTTTATAAAGAGTTTTCCATTTTAAGGGTGTGAAACTTATAATGGGACGGACGAAAAAGAAAAATGTGAAAACTTTTATGGGGTGAAGAGAATATTTTTAGTACCAAATTTATAATTTTACCCCATTCTAGTACCATAACTACAAATTAATTAGAATTGAAACCAAGTGGTTTAGCCCACCTGGTCACCGGATTCTTTACTATAGTGGGTGACCCGAGTTCGATTCTCTTTGGGAACGAACGAATTATAGAGATATATGGTTGGCTTGAAGTAATTCTTGGAGTATTGGGGTGCTTGGTATCTAACTACTAATAACTAACATTTACCGATAAAAAAAAAATTAATTAGAATTGAAAATGTCGAAAAAATTTAGGGGATCGAAAATATTAACGTGGTGAAATTGATTCACGCCACACAACTCATATAAATATATGTGCAGGATGGATCTGAAATTCCAAAAATCAAGCATGGAAGTAAATTGGCTATACGCAATCTTGTCTCTCCTTCTCCTTGCTATCGCCTTCAATCTCATCTATTCATCATCAAAAAGAAAACTACCTCCAAGTCCTTTTCCGCCACTCCCTCTCTTAGGACACCTCCACCTCCTCAAATTCCCTCTCCATCGCACTTGCTACTCTCTCTCTCTAAAACTGGGCCCCATCTTCTCGCTCCGGTTAGGGACCCGTCTCACGGTGGTCGTCTCCTCCCCGGCCTTAGTCGAGGAGTGCTTCACCCGAAACGACATCGTACTCGCCAACAGACCGCGTTTCATTTCCGCCAAGTACATCGGCTACAACTACTCCTCCGTGGTCGCCGCCCCGTACGGCGACTACTGGCGCGACCTCCGCCGTCTGATGACGGTGGAGATTTTCTCCACGACTCGACTCAACTCGTTTCAATTCATCCGACACGATGAGGTGAGACTCATGCTGATGAACCTGTGGAGAAACTCGGAGCAAAACTCGCGCCGAGTTGAACTCAGCCCTTTGCTGTACGAGTTGTCCTTCAATAATATCATGAGGATGGTGTGCGGTAAGAGATTCTTCGGCGAGGATAATGAAGAGGCAAAGGAGTTTCGAAATCTTATAAGAGAGGTCATCACGTATGGCGGTGTGTCCAACCCCGCTGATTTCTTCCCCGTCTTGAGATGGATAGATTACAAAGATTTTGAGAAGAATTTGTCCAGGCTATTTAAAAAAATGGATGCCTTTCTTCAAGGTTTGATTGATGCGAATCGACGCACCAGGGATGGAACTACTATGATTCATCATATGCTTTCTTTGCAACACTCGGATCCTGAGTACTACACTGATGTAGTCATCAAATCAATTATAATGGTCAGTCTCAAAAACACCACTTTCATCATCACTCATTTCCATTCTTCAGTATTACACTTAGGACGGCGCTTTGTTTCAAATTCTTCAACAGGAATGAAAATAAAATTATATTTTTTCTTAGTGGCCTTAGATATAATGAAGGAAATAATGTCTTTAGGGTGATTACATCATTAGTGTTATACTTTAATTTTGAAAAAAATTTGAAATAAATAAATTTTATTGGTAGTGGTTGTGCAATGATTGAGGATAAATCATTTAGGAAGGAAATTATTTTAATTTGTAAATATATTGTTATTATCCTTAAATCTTTTGATTTCAAAAATAGACTCATAATCAAATTTTTTCTTAATTTTCCATGTATTATTAAGACTTCATGTTAATGTGGAGTTATATCATCAATTAATTATACAGTGGAACACAAAGTGAAACACCAAATATTGAACAATGATTTCATTCTATATCCATCAGCTTTTGCCTTTGTTACACGTCCTAGAAATTAATGATCAACACGGTGAGAGATGCAGGTTATGCTAGTTGCCGGAACAGACACATCATCAGTGACAATAGAATGGGCAATGTCTGCTTTGCTAAACCACCCTCAAAAGCTGGAGAAGGCAAGACAAGAACTAAACAACGTGATAGGGGATAATCGCCTGGTAAACGAATCAGACATTCAGAAGCTTCCGTACCTTGAAAACATCATATCTGAAACCATGCGGCTATTTCCAGCAGCACCACTGCTCGTACCGCACGAGGCCTCAGCCGACATAAAGCTCGCCGGATACGACATACCTCGAGGCACAATCGTACTAGTGAATGCTTGGGCCGTTCATCGGGACCCTACGGTTTGGGATGACCCGGATAGATTCGAACCGGAGCGGTTCGAAGCAGGGGAATTTGGGCCGTCGAAGCTGTTGCCGTTCGGGATGGGGAGGAGGTCGTGTCCGGGGAACGGGTTGGCCCAACGGGTCGTGAGTTTGGGGATTGCGTCTCTGATTCAGTGCTTTGATTGGCAACGGGTTGATGAAGGGTTGGTGGATATGGAAGAAGGGAAAACTGGGATATCTATGCATAAGAAGATACCTCTGGTTGCTAGGTGCGAAGCGCGGGACGTGCTTCGAAAGGTTCTTGCTGAGTAAGACTGTAAATGAATGTTTTCTACGGCATTTTCTTGTTAAGAAACTACTTAATTTGGATGGCTTTTGCATTTTGTACTACCTCATGTTTGATATATATGTATGTAAGAAAGGAGGGAAAAAAATAATTAATATTGTACGTAGTATAATATGATCTCCAACTACTCTATATATTACATGAAATTTCTCATATTACGTGGAACAAGAAAATATATATTCATGTTATATATGTTAAGATTTTGACATACGATCACCAATTCACAAGAGAGTGTTTTAACTTTTAACTGATCCACGAGATATCGAGTATCTCAAGATTAATTATTAAATATGTAACAACAAATTTTGTGTAATTAGTTTATAAACACATAAAAAAGTTTAAGATTTAATTTTAAATCGGATTGTACCGATAAAATTTTGTGGACCCTAACTCTAGACTTTGATCTTCTGATTCTTCTCTTCGAATGTTGGCGGATCACTTGGATGATTTGGTGACGAAATCTTCCGGTTGATCTCGTCCGAGGTTGAATTTGATGAGTTATAACGTTAATTCAAGAGCTTAAGAGTTTTATCTTCGATTAAACGCTATTTGCAAAGACTTTCCGGATGAATGCTCTTGAAGGCTGGATGAACGTCTTTGAATCTTCAAGGAGCCGTAAAGAACGTCTTTATCTTCAAGGAGAAACGTCTGATTGGAGGGGTTGAACACCTTGATCTCGGATTGGACGCCGTTTTCGGTTGACTTGCTTGAAGAACGCTTCTAAAGCCACGAAGAACGCCTTTGAATCTTCAAGAATGTCTGAAGTCTGCTCTCGAATTGTCTCTGAAATTGTGTGTCAAATGAGTGAATGAAGGCCCCTTATTTATAGTTGTAGGGAATGCATAATTTCCTTCTTCCCCTTGCCACGTGGCGCAATTTGTTTGCTGAGGTTGGTTTGATGGGCTGGACTTGGAACCCCATCAGACTTGACCTGATTTGATTTGATTTGTTTCCATGTATAATATATTTGATTTGACTTTCCATTTTAACAAGATTTAATACGTTATATGGTAAGTTAATTACTTTGTCACTAAGTTACGAATATTTAAATATTCGTAGAATTTAATTTTGGCTTTTACGTGTATATTAAATATCAATAAATTATTTAATTTGAAAATTAATTTAATTAAATTCTCATAATATAAATAATTAATTTTATTTGATATTAATATTTTTTTTTTCACGTGTCAACTATTTAATTGAGCACAAAATTAATGTGCTTACAAAATACTTTGTCCATTTTGATGACACAGTTATCTTGATAGAATTTTATTTCATCAAAAATTTTGTGCTTAGAGAAAAGTGTAAAATTAATTTGTTCATATTATATTTCTAACAATACTTTATCTCACTTGTTGGCTGGATTTTCCATTCTTTCCTTTGGGTAAGGAGCCCACTGAGTGGACATACAATTATTTTTTGTGGAAATTGAACTGATCAGTCCCTAATCCCTGATACTATAAAAAAATTTTATCTTATTTAAAAATTAAAATTTTTTAAGAAAATATAAAATTAATTCGCTTATATTATTTCTCTTACAATTTACTTGAAGTTTTCTGCTTGTTGCTTTGTCTGATCGATCAACAATGAAAATGATCGAAAATTAAAGTGAATGGGATTTTGGTAAGATATATACTAGTGTTTTGTTTTTATTCTCCATTTGAGCAGAGGCCGTAACCGCAAACCAAAATTTCGGAACAAGATAAAGATAAAATAAAAATGACACGTGTCCATGACTTCCACCTATTTTATATATATATATTTATATATATATACACGTGATGCAATGACTTTATTTAAATGAAAGGTATTACACTACTTTCCTATATATATATGTAGAAGTGATTTGGATCAAAACATAGTTAAAGTCATTTTCGATTCATAATGGATCTCTCGTTACATTCTATATTTTCTATTATATTAATTAGATTTGTATCACATTTACATATATTAAAAATTATAAATAAAAAAAAACACCCTAACATAACCATATATCCTATTAATTAGGAAATTATGTTAACCAAGGGGTTGATTTAGAACACTTGACCACCGGACTTCTCAATTAAGTGGGAGACCTGGAGGTATAAAGAGACTTGGAGAATTTGAATTTCCAAGGAAATTTGGTGAACTAATTTCTAACCACTAACAACTAATATTTAGTGATCAATTAGGAAATTATGTTAATTTAAAAAAACAATTTACTTTCAAAAAATTAAAAAAACAAATAAAAAAGGAGATTAAAAAAATGTGAAAAAATTATTTCCCTATTTGAATATTGTTAATACATATGTTTTAACGATTCGTAAAATATAAAAGTAGCAAAATTAAAAATATTTTTACATCAAAACACAGGACTCAGATAACAACATTTCCAAGCACGCGGCGTGCTTTGCACGTGGCCTCCAATGGTATCTTCTTATGCATTGATAACCCTTTCCCTTCCGTTAAATCCACCAATTCCTCATCAACCCGATGCCACTCGAAGCACTGAATCAGAGACGCAATCACCAAACCCACAACCCGTTGGGCTAACCCGCTACCCGGACACGACCTCCTCCCCATCCCAAATGGCAACAATTTCGACGGCCCGAATTCCCCTGCTTCGAACCGCTCCGGCTCGAACCTATCCGGTCATCCCAAACAGCCGGGTCCCGATGAACGGCCCAAGCATTCACTAGTAAGATTGTGCCTCGAGGTACGTCGTATCCGGCGAGCTTGATATCGGCTGAGGCCTCGTGCGGTACGAGCAGTGGTGCTGCTGGAAATAGCCGCATGGTTTCAGATATAATGTTGTTAAGGTACGGAAGTTTCTGCAAATCTGATTCCTCAACTACGCGATTGTCGCCAACGACACTGTCGACTTCAGCTCTGGCCTTCTCCAGTTTCTCAGGGTGGTTTAGCAAAATAGACATGGCCCATTCTATTGTCACCGATGATGTGTCTGTTCCCGCAAGTAGCATAACCTACATCAACCCATTTTCATTTCAATTATGAGTCAAACATTAATTAAAATTGATCTGAGTTAAATTTTTTTCCCTAATTTGTTTACTATATCATTCGAATTTTTTTTTTTAAAAAAATTATTTCAATATATTATTTGTCAGTCCTAATTAATGAAATATTATTCAATTTTTAGAATAAAGTTCCTGGTATATTAAGAATATTGAGGATTTAATTTTGAACCGAAAATGTTATTAAAATCGGTCATTCATGTGACATATAAGAATAGTATTTTTAATTTTCCTCTATTTTTGACAAAAAAAATACTTTTTTTTTTTTATATAATTGAGATTAAGTTGAAATATATAATTATATACTTTCACCATCCAGCTATTATAAATTGTTTGTCCCTATATAAATTTTCTATTCCATTAGACAAATGTCTCCTAAATTTATATCCCTCACTTCACTCTTATTCCATTAGACAAACGTTTCCTAAATTTATATATGTCACTTCACTTTTATTTATTTCAAATGCCAATACATTAAAACTATTTATATCAAACTCTTATTTATATAAATTTTCTACTATATTTATTATTTTTACTTGTCTTGGCATTTGTTTCCAAACTTATAGTTGAGGGTTTATTTTTAAATTATTATTAACTTTTTTTAATATTAAAAATATATTATATAATAATCATGATTAGAATATTAATATTAATATTAATAAATAATTTAGAAGATAAAATTTTTTTTAAAAATTATTTTTTAAAAAGGAGTGACTTTCATTTCTCCCAAAAATTATTTTATATCTTATTATCACTTTTAAAATTAATAAGATTCAAATCAAAGCATATCATTTATAAAAGTGTAAATCAAGCAAAAAGTTTTTATACACTCACAATATTACTTGTATTATATTTATTATTTTTACATGTCTTCACATTTGTTCCCAAACTTATAGTTGAGGGTTTATTTTTAAATCGATAACTATAAAAAAATATAACTTTTTAATTCGAATTAAACTGAGGGAGAAAGAGGTGAAGAATTAATTACCATTATAATTGATTTGATGATTGTATCTGTGTAAGACTCGGGTTCAGATTCCTGCAAAGAAAGCAAATGATCTATCATGGTGTTTCCACCCTTTTTACGTCGGTGCTCATCGATCAAGCCTTGAAGAAAAACATCCATTCTTGCAGAAACCCTCTTGATGTTCTTCTCAAAACCTCCATAATCGATCCATCTCAACAACGGCAAGAAATCCGCCGGATTTGATAAGCCGGCACGTGCGAAAACCTCATCAATAAGCTCTCGAAATTCCCTGCCCTCATCATTACCCTCTTCCACACCAAAATACCTCTTCCCGCACACCATTCTCATAATATTATTGAAGGTCAACTCGGACAGCAGAGGCCTGAGTTCGACTCGGCCCGAGTCAAGGCACGATTTGGTGTGCACCTTTTTCAGCATACGTGTGACTTCATCGTGACGGATGGATTGGAATAAACTGAGTCGAGAATGAGAGAATATTTCCACGGTTGTTAGGCGGCGGAGGTTGCGCCAGTAGTGGCCGTAGGGGGCGGCGACCAAGGAGGAGTAGTTATAGCCGGTGTATTTGCCGATGATGAAACGGGGCCGGTTGGCTAATACGACGTCGTTCTTGGTGAAGCACTCGTCGACTATGGCGGGGGAGGAGACGACGACCAAGAGGCGGGCCCCGAGTCGAAGCGAGAAGATGGGGCCGAGTTTTAGAGAGAGGCTGTGGTAGGTACGGTAAAGAGGGAATTTGAGGAAGTGGAGGTGTCCTAATATGGGAAGTGTTGGCCGGGGAGAAGGTGGTAGTTTTCGTTTTGATGAATAGTTGAATGCGATAACAAGGAAAATGATAAAGAAGAAAAGAGTATATAGGATGTTTGTTTCCATGATTTGTCTTTTGTAATAAGATTGTTTTGAGTTATAAACCAACCCATACATGTATATATATGTGTGCATAGGACAGGGAATGGACCAAGATGTTTCTTGTGAAAGTTTTCGTGGACGAGTCAAGTGTTATTAATTTTCCAAACAAAATAAGACACGAAATCTAAGTCATATATGAAGGAACTTTTAATTTGAATTCACACCGACTTTTATATACAAAATATTATTGTGATGCATATAAAGCGTTACTATTTAAAAATTAAATATTTTTTAAAAAATAATATTAATATAAATTATAATACTAACATTTAAAAATATAATTTACGTGTATCCAAACTCACAAGAGTCGATCCTTATAATTAATTGTAGCATATGTTAATATGTTTGTTGTTGTCTTGTTGATGATTTGCATATTAATTAAATAATTGATTACAAAATTATGTGTGTGCGCGTTGTTAAAAAGAAATTATAAGTCACGTGGAGTGTAATCACTTGTTAAAGTTGCATCATTGGTAATTTTCAAGACTAGTCTTAGGTCATCATCGGCGGCATTCTGTAACGAGGAAAGTTCCAAGTCCGTATTCGTGGACAATTTGCATGTACTCTTCATTAATGAAGACGATACGTGGACATAATCTTCAAAAAAGAGGATGTACAACTCCAGACGATTCTAGAGCTAGAGAGAGAAAAAACAGGAACAGAACAATACCCACCTTCACTCGACCATAACCATCTTCCCTTCTCTTAAAACTTGTAGATTATTCTGAGCGGTCCCCCTCCAGCGCCGCCGCCTCCGCCTTGCCCCACCGTCACAGTCCACCGCAGCCGCCGATCGCCGGCTGCCGACCATTCCCTTTGTCGCCTGTCTCCGTCGCCTACTAGCCCGTTAGTCCGTCCGGTGTCTTTGTGCTTGGGCCAACGGGATGATTCCTTCAACAACGCCGTGCATGCGACGAATCGTTTCTGGATCGTCCCGTTTACCCCTTTCTTTTCTTTTTTCTTTTGTTTTTGTTTTTCTTTTGGCTTTTTGAGTTCTTTATTTGGTAGTTTCTTTTTAGTTTCTTTCTTTTCTGGGTTGTTTTTCTCTATTATAGAGTTTTCCTCTCTTTGTGCCCTCTTCCCCCTCGTGGTGGTTTTCTTTATCTTAGTGTATTATTTTACCTCTTGTGGGTTTTTATCTCCTTGTATGGATTGTGCCATCTTCCCTCTCGTGGTGGTTTCCTTCACGTTTTGTGTGTTATTTTACCTCTTGTAGGGTTCTATCTCCTTGTATGGAGTTCGTTTGTGGATCCCTGATTTAGGGATTAGACTTTTGGTGACTCTTTTGCCTTTTATTTTGTTTTCGATCTTTTGGAATGAGATTGTCCGAGGTGTAGGGATTTTCTCTTTTTGAGGACGGAGACCGAGTTTGTTGACAGACAGAGATTGCACCAGTCCCTCCTCTCCTCACGATTGGATTGGAGCGATCGCTCGAGCCTAGGAAATAGCTGGTCTATTTTTGTTCCTCTTATTTTGTAGTAGAAGCTATTTCTTCCATCGACAAAAAAAAAAAAAAAAATGAAGACGATACGTGGACAAGTTGTGTATAATTTTTATTTTGACAAAGGCCCAAATTAAAAATAAAAATAAACCGTATTAGGCCCAAGTGGAGGTTATTTTTATGATTAATGAATAAAGAACTTTATTTGTGAAATAAATATGATTTTAATATTTTTATATTAGTAGTCATCAAGATAAATTATTTAATTATATTTGATTTTGATAAATTTATATGTATTAGAACTTTTAAATAATATTTTTTGAAATATTAAGATATAAAGACCGATTGTCCCGCTTGGCCCTTTGTCCACTAATAAGTGAGCTAAGTGATTAGTGTGAAAATTGCATGATTATAGTGTGCTTAATTGCTTCAATTTTATATCATTTTCATGTTAATTCACATTTAATTGACTAATTGCATTTGATTATTTAATTTGGTATCTTGAGTTTAATATGTAGGTTTGAGGCGATTTTGGAGGAATTTTTCAGGGAAATTAACGTCTTCAAATCAAATGAGAAACTATATGGTTGGAAAGAAGGCCGAGAGAGCTTCGCAACGCAAAAAGAATCAGGTCATTCGAAGTTCGTATGAAGGAGATATGGTCGAACGAAGTTGGGACGGCGAGACACAACAGTCGCATACACCCACCAGACTGGTAAATACACCCACCAATTTCACCCACGATTTTGATAAGTACACCCATCGTCGTTCTCAACATATCCGCGCACCAGTACCTTTACCGCAATCCCAAATCAACCAAAATACCACTCACCACCAACCACAAATCCGACCACCCACCGCCGACAACCACCCAGCCACCAATCATTGACGCCGACGAACCACCAACCACCGTCCAGCCATTCGCCGTGAATCGAGGCAGAATTCAGCACCGCCCCTCTCAACAATCACCATCGCCGCCTCTCACTCCACCGCCGTAACCGCCGTTGCAGAACCCAGCGACGCCCACAGCGCCGTCACGCGTCCTGATTACCAGCGCATAGAACACCGCTCCCGCTGTCACGACTCGAACCATTCACCCTCAATCGAGTCGAGACGAATCAACATTTATGTAGCTTGCCTAAATCGTCTCGACCTCGCCCGAGACGTCTCTCCATTGACTCGACTCGACCGCCTGCCTCGACTCGAGGCGACACTGTAGCAGAAAAGCGCTTATAAGCAAATCATGTTTTTTTTTTCTGCGTCAATTTTCTCTTTCTTCCTTGGCCAATGGGAGCGTGACACCACGTGGGGGAATATGCATTTAGACTTTCAATTCGTGGGAAATATTCAGCGAAGGGAAGGAATATATATTCAGGAAAAAGGGAATTAAAGGGGGAGCGATAATTAGAGAAAAATAGATTTAGAAAAGGGGCCTAACCCTTACACACACAAAAACACCTTTCCACACACACACTCACACATAGTAATAGGTGTTCTTCAATTTCCTTTCAATTTCTTGCAATTTAGACATATAATTTAATTCAATCAAGTATATCAACACATTTAAGGTGATATCCATCCTTATTCTCTTATTTCTATGGTTTATTTCTTAATTGGCATGATTTCTTCTCCTTTAATTTTCTTAATTTTCATGGGCATTGTTTCTATTGCTTTGATTTCTATTTTGTTGATCAAATTCGCCATGGGCTAACCTTCTTGATTGTTTGGGTGTTGGAATTACACATGAATTTGGTGTTGAACATGAATTGATCACTTTGATTGGCATGTGTTTGTGGTTTTAATGCTTCTACTATTGGGCTTTGTGATGATCTCTTGATTAATTGATTTCATTAGCTTGATTCGTTAAATTGGTGTGTTACAACGAGAGTTGGATATGCTTAGGATATGATTAAGTGAACTAATTGATTGATTTAGATGATTTTGATCGTAATTGATTACACCGAGAGGTGGATTAGTTGCTAGATTCCCCATTAGTGGACATTGCATGCCTAGGTGTGTAGTGAAGGGACGACCCTAGACATTAGTACCCGATTCTGAACGTGTTTAGGTGATCAACGGTCATAGGAGCTAGATTGCTAGAATTTATGTGATCGCTCTTAGCTTTGCCCCATTCCATGCCTTGATTTGTGGTTGATTTGTGTGATTCCCTAAGGATTGTATAAGGAAGACACCCAAGCGATCGTTTCACACACCACTTGCACTCGTTAGAGTTTTATTTGTTTTCTTTTGTTATTTGTCGTTGCTCTTGTTTAATTTGTCGTTGTTTTAAGTGTTAGCATCCCGGTTAGCCACTATAATTCCATGGAAACGTATGTTTTTTTAGGTTTCGCCGTTCTCCTAGTCCCTCGTAAAATACTTATTGCTAAAATAGAAGCGATCAATAAGTTGGGATTTTATTTAGCCCGTCATATTTTTGGTCCACCCACCCGCCAAAGGGTGGCCTTTTTCGCCTGCCCGCCTCCGCGGCTCGTCTCGACAACTCTAGTGTCAAGGTCTATATTATGAACAATCAAATCTAAGAATAATGGAAATATAATAACTAAGGATATGAAAAACCTAAAGATAATAACTAAGATATGAAGTTGACAATATGCTAATCACAGCAAATAAAGCAATAAATCATGAGTGAAACTCCGCAGCCAGACCACCTCCAATGAAAATGCAAAATTGATGGTACTAAACTCAATTAGCCACAAAAAATGCTTTCCGATGAAGATGCAATTCCCACCTCAATTTGCCACAATTGAACAGCAGGGACAAATGAACCACCTACTGTTCACAAACGCAACTTTTGTTTTTAGTAGAAATATTTGGTTTTTTAAGTTAATTTAATATTATGTGTAATATTATCTACTTTTGATTTTAAATTTATTTTCTACTAATAATTTGTGAAATTAACATTATGAGAAATTTAAAAAATTTAAAATATATAACTTAGTAGTATTGTACTCCCTCCGTTAGGATTTAGATTATTTTAAAACCAAATGGCATGAGTTTTAATAAAAGTGTTGTTTATTAGTATTAAAAGATGTAAAGTGAAATAAAAAAAAAAAAAAAAAAGATGTAAAGTGAAGGGCTAAGTGGTCTTTTCATCATTAATGAGTAATTGAGTGACATTTTGGTGTAAATAAGAGATCTTTGTACGAGTTTAGTTTGAGAATGTAGAGTTTTTTTTTTTTTTTTTTTTTTTTTTTTTTTTTTTTTTTGCTATTGGTATGTGAAAATAAAATTGTAACATTCATTTTTTAATTTGGACAATCTAAATTATAACGGATGAAAAATATTTTGTTAATATGAATGCAAATAATTAAACTTTATATTTCAATTATTTTTGTTCAATATAAAAGAAAAAAAAATTAGAGATGCAGATGTTCATTCAAACTTTGAAATACATTGATTGAATATCTTTGTGAAGAATATACTAATAATGAAAATTAATGACTATCAATAATTAATATTGTGTTGCGTTGAATTTATTGTTATATATTATTGAAATCAATATGTTTTATTTTATTAACTATATTTTCATGTTGTTTCATTTATTTGACTTAAATATGAATATTAAATTATATATATGATGATAATAAATGTTTGTTAAAATACAGAAAAAAATAATAAAATAAAGAATATTACTTTTTTTTTTTTGACTGGAAATATTAGTATATTACATTAAAATTTGAGTTTAATAGTTAGAGTCAAAATTGATTTTGGTTGATGGAAATGGCGCCATCACTCAATATCTCTTTTTCCCTCAAAATTTTGCACTCTCAGTAGCGGTTGCAAGAAACTAACTGTCAGGCTCTGTATTGTTTCTTGTTTTAATCTCGCCATTGGAATATCAATGCCACATTTGAACTGCTGAAATTGTCCTCTGTATAATGGCCGACTCAATCACCTCCGTCGAGCTCAATCACATAATCCTCCGTTATTTCAAGGAATCGGGTTTACATTTCTCTCTAAAGCTTGTGAGAATTTTTTAAATAATTGCTTATGTTGTGGATAGGGTTCTTCTGTTTGATTTCTCGATTATTTCCCCTGTATATAAACTTTCCGTTATCGGTGTTTGATTGTTCATTTGAAACGATTCTTTTGGGGAAATTCAAACGATTCACTACTTTTTGAATCGGATAGTAGGTATTTCCTTGGTGTTTGGGGGTAGGGTTCATGCTCTAGCATTGGGCAGGGATGATTGTAATGCAGCATCTCCAATTATTTGAGAAATTTCATGAAATTGCAGAATTCGGAATATGATTTTAGTGGTTTCAGATTTTACAAGCTCGAACAGGTTTTATTGATACTCTCGTTGGTGTATTATCTTGATTAAGCAGTGTCTTCCGTTTCATTCATAAATATTGTGTTCTTGTTTCTTTTCTTGATATTTCTTATTTTTATTTGATGCACTAGTCATCTTCGGATATTCACAAGTATTATTTTGCGCTTGTGGAATGTGTTCCTTTAACTCGATAATTTCTATATTTAACAGAAAATAATGGTTTCTTCCTTCAATTCCCCCTACTTCAATCACTCTCTCTCAAATATTGACTAATTTTCACAACTTTCTTATAGGGTTTGAGCATACTGCTTTCATGTTTGACAATGAGGCAAGAGTCAGCAATACCCCGTTCGATGGCAATTCGATTCCACCTGCAATTCTGGTGGCACTTGTTCAGAAAGGACTTCAGTACATGGAGATGGAAGAAAATTCGAAAAAGGTTACAATTCTGTAATCCAGCTATAGTCCATTTGTATTAATATTAAGTATTTCTTGATTCATGTTTGTTATATCTCTGATCAGGGAGAAGAGAGTGATGAAGATAGAAAATTCCGTCTTCAGTCAGCCATGGATCTCATTAAAAAGGCTGGCTACAAAGAGCAGAAGATTGAAGCTGACGAGGAGAAAAACCAGCACCCGAATAGATCAGCAAAATCACGTAGAAAAGGAAAATTAAGAAATGCCCGGAAGAGGGAAGAAGCTCGCAGAAAGGCCCTGGAGAAAGAAGAAGCTGACAGACAGGCCCGGGAGAAAGAAGAAGCTGAAAGACAGGTCCAAGAGAAAGAAGAAGCTGACAGACAGGCCCAAGAGAAAGAAGAAGCTGACAGACAGGCCCAAGAGAAAGAAGAAGCTGACAGACCGGCCCGGAAGAAAGAAGAAGCTGACAGACAGGGCCGGGAGAAACAAGAAGCGAACAGAGTTAAACGTTCACGGTTTAAAAGGAACAAAGTGGTGTACCAAATAAGATAGTTAACAAAAACATAACAGCAGATGTAATTAGGATTTCGTGGGGGTTAAACCGTCTTAGGTCACACTAAATGATCTTTTTTATATCATCGTTGGTGTGCATATGAACTCATTGTTTGCGCTATTATGCTTTACAACTTTAGTGTGATCTTTGTATCACGTCTATATGACCTCATTGTTCTGCTATATGCTGTACAATTTAGTGTGAATACAACACATTTTTTAGTTGGTTGCTGACAAGTTTTGATGTACAAGAATTTTGGAGTACTAATGGAAAAGAGAATCAAGTTGGTTTTCTCCATATGTGTTCTTGATTATCTAATTAGTACTATGAAGTTTTTAAGAGTTAAGCCTCTTAACATATTCTTGCATGAAGAGATATTTGAATCATACATAATCGATATATCTATGACCACAATATCACATACCTTTGAGATACCTCTTTCATGAGTTTGTTTAGAAGGAGATATTTATTGTTAACTACTTCTATGATCCTTGGTTGATTTGGATTATTCTGTCCTAAAGTATATGAATAAATTGTTCCTCTTTTTGTAATGTTGTCCTAAAGTATATGAATGAATAAATTGCACCTCTTTTGTAATGTAGGTTTGTGCTTGGAGCCCATCAGGTTTGATTCTGATTTCTTGATTAGTTTGTTTTCTTAAATTGAGAGGAAACTGGCATGTCATCGTGTTTATGAGCTGATCTTTTCTTCATTTTCTCTTGTTAATTATCGATGTCCATTTATTTTTCAACATCGTTTCCCAGCCCTTCTTTTTTTATTCATGCATGAATCTTATTTTGAACCTTGAATTATTTGGAGTGTTTGTTATAGACATTCATCTTTATATGAGAAATCATCGAAATTCTTAAGCAGAAAACATTATTGTGTTTCTGCATGGCAGTACAAGTGCTTCAAGAAAAGCACTTAATGGCTTTTGTAGCTGAAAGATGGTCTTCTAACGGCAAGGTAATGGGTTCTAACCACTTAACCCACTTCAATAAATATATGCAAATTAAGGTGGCCTCTTTGTTGAGATTCATTTCTTGTGAAATTTATTTATGTTCATTTAATAATATTATTAATTCATTTATCAATATCATTATATTTATAAATTAATAGCATAATATTTATTCACACAATTCAACGTATCTATATATAAAATATTATGATAATTCATAAGAATATTGATATTACTAAATAGATAATATTAATGAATGAATTCAATTTTTTATATTAATAAATGTCAAAAAAGAAATTCTTTGCTAATTACTAAAATCAAAGGGCCTCGACAAATACTACACGACATTAAGCGCAATTTTCGGCGATTAGAAGGTGTAAAACAATATGCTGAATTTAGGAAAAAATTTATATTAGGGTTCAACTTTTAGATAGAGGTGTTGAATTTTGAAGTGTCTCAAATTAGAGTCTAATTTTTAGTTTTTTTTCTCAATTTAAGATCCAATTTTTCTCTTTTTGTCTCAATTCAAGACCCGATTAATTTATCTTTATTTCAATTATTTTTATAAAATACTTAAAGCATAATAATTTTTTTCTAATCTATTTTTAAAAAATAATATATTAAATTAAAAAAAACAATTTTGTTTCAAGTTTTTTATTTTTTTAATCAAGGTGATGAACGTGAGTATTTAGAATAAATGCAACAATATAAAAAAATTCAAAATATAAAAATATATAAAATATATTCCAGAATGTAGATAAGAAAAATTATACATAATAAAAATAATTATTTATAAATGAATTAGAGGTGTATGATTAGAAATAAAAAATAAAAATAAAAATAAAAATAAATTTTGGGCCTTGAATTGAGACATAAGGAATAAAATTGGATCTTAAACTGAGAAAAAAATAAAAATTAGACCCTAACTTGAGACACTCCAAAATTCAAGGCCTAAATTGAGACTCAACCTAAAAATTGAGCCCTAATATGAAATTCTTTCGACTATCTACTGTCTTTATATTATTATTTTTTAAAATATTAAATATTTGATCAAGAGTATTAAGAATTTTATGCGGAATATGAGAATTAGAGCCAATAATATAAGTATTATTTTCCAAAAGTATCAACAACAAATTAATATTTTTAATATTTAAATTATTCAAATTTAATATAAAAAACACAATATTATAAGTATAAAATATCAAGTTTAAAAACTAGCATTTAAAGTATCAAGTATTGAACCAAAAATATCAAATTTATGACAAAAAATATAAAAATTTAAATGAAATTAAAAAATAAAACACCTTAAATTTAAAATGTATACAAAACACATCAAACTTATTTAGTAATCTAAAATAAATGGGCTGGTCAATGAGTGTGAATTTAGTTGTTCAGCACGTACCATAATTATGCTACTGTTTGTTTTTCTCTCTTTTAAAAATAAAAAAATCAGAACAAAATTATAGACTGACGGTAGATTCATGAAGTGCATTTGCCAATTTTACTTTATTATTTTTAGCATCTTATTTGAGAATTGGATGGGTAGGTATATGCCCATTTCTGATGGCATGTTTAATGAAATAGCCAACCAAATGTATATTAAATAGAGTCAATTGTATAAAAATTAACAGTGTTTTAGTTGTTTACAGGGTGGACCCACGGATAATAATAATACAGTTATAACCAAAACATCGAGTCGAATCGAACTGAAATAATAATTTGGTTCGGTTATTTTAGTATTTAGTTCGAATTTTTATTTTGAAATTTAAAAAATAATTATATAGTTTCAATTTTGTATATAAATTTTCGGTATTTGGCATATCTCGGTATTTGCTTTATTGGTTCATCAACTAATGGAATGTTGATCTCAACCCTTCAAAAAAACATCAAGTGTTTGTTGCTGCTTAACATTTTTATCGATTTTTTTTTAGCGTGGATGGAAAGAGAACTGTATTAGTAATAACATAAATTGATTCATGAGAGTTTGCCTTAATTTTTTGTTCCGGTACACTGACACGACTTGTGGTTCCAGAGTTAAATCTGGGTATACCAGGCATTCTTCTGTCATTAGCTTTCTCAATCCAAGCTTGTTCAACATCCAGTTTTATATAAAATTGTTCATAATAAGCTTATTATGTAATTATTTCAAAAAATTTGATAAAGAGTGTTAAAAATTTTATAAGAAATATAAAAAAATTAGAGTTAGTATTATCATATTATTGTTCCAGGATATTAATAAATTTTTTTATTATTTAATTATTCTTATTTAATATAAAACACACAGTATTATAATATTTATGTTTTAAGTATCAAGTTTTAAAAAAAACATTCAAAATATTGTATTTGATAATGGTTCATGATATATATATGAACCAAGATGTTCATATAACACGTGATATATGGGAATGAATTTGGAGGGCAAATATAAGGAGGTTTGGAGAAATTGAAATTGTAAGAAGACTTGACCAACTAACTTTTAACCACTAACAATTAACATTTACCGAAAAATAATATATATATATATATATATATATATATATATATATATATTGTGAGTTGTTTTTTTAATTACGTGTTATAATGCAGTTAATCTTGGTAACCTGTCATATATAGGATGTGCATAATGTCATGTGCCATGATATGGTTTAATTGGTTAGTTTAATATATTTTTTTTTTTGTAATTAAATTATTGATTGAGAGAGGTGGGTGATCCTTAGATAGTCCATGTGTTATGTATCAAATTGGAAAGTAATACCTATAACTAAATTTTGAGACATTCATTTTTTGTTAGCAATTGTAAATTCAAATAATTTTAAAAATATTAGTATTAATTATATAAAATAAATTTTATATGATTTTTTAATGAAAATTATAAAATATGAATATAGTTTTGTAAATAATTTAAATGATATATTATAAGTATTTTTTTTACAATGTGTAATACAGTAATTAATACGTGAAACTCATATAATATATATATATATATATATATATATATTAAATTTGAAATTCAATATCTAATGTCTCATGAATTTGGTTTACAATATTTTACCCTGACGACTTGGGTGAGGAAAATATTAAAAAGAAAAAAAAATGGTACGGCTGTAACACATATTTTTTGTATGATAATGATATGTATATTCAAAAATTGATATATTTTGATATTTTCGGTTATAAATATATTTCGGTATTTTCAATTTTGGTATGAATTAATATACATGAATACTGTTTAAAAAATCGGTATAACAAAATTTTAGTACAATAAAAATAAATAACTTTTTTATATCAAAATTTTAATATACCAAAAATTTTACCGTATGAATTTTTTAATAATATATCCAAAATGGTACGGGTCAGTGACAACTTTACCAATATATCGAACATGGAAGTTCCCAATATTGATTGTTTTTCCAGAACAAGACCATGAAATTATGACAAGTTGGTTTAAAATCAATTATGTATACTGATTAATGAGGTAGACTCATTGCAATACTCATTATTAATAGTGTTATCTATGTGGCGGTATGAAACAGCAACTTGAATTAGTCAAGGAAAAAATCAATTAAATACAGTTTGTCAAAGCAATAATTATTGATTATTGACTCTAATTGTGTGCTTTTATCGTGCTCTCCACTTTGAAAGTGTGCCCCTTCGTTCTCATTACTTTTGAATTTTAATAATAATCCCATAACTACTTTTGGGTTTGAAGTTAAGAGTAAATATCTTGTAAAAGAATAATTTCAGTTTGTAATTTATAATGGTATTAATTGTTTTCTTATCGATATCAAATTAATATTGTTTAAAAAAATACATACAAAATACAATAACGTTTCATAATGAAGCTGATTCACCTCATATTTTGCATTATATTAATAGGTTTCAAATTATAATCAATATGTAACAAACATTCTTCAACAATCCATACCCCTCCTGTAAAACAAAAATAATTCTTTAAACACGACACTCCTCTATAGTTCGATTTTTTAATTCGTATTTCATATTTCATTTGGTATTAATCCATCCTACTAATTTTTTACACTATTGATGGCATGTGTATAATCTATTAATTAGTTTTTCACTCTTCATGTATCATTCGTCCACACTAAACACCAATTATAAAATAGATAATTTTGTGGGCATCTATATATATAAATATATCATCAATTCATAAACCACTCAAAAAATGTCAACTAAATATATATATGTATTTAAGACAATATACATATATATATGTTTTAACTTTTAACTAACCTGAACAGTAAATTTTTTCTGATTAATTAACTCTATAACTATTGTTTTTTTCTTGGGAGGTATTCTTCACTTTTTCTTCGTGAAACCTCCTCAACACTCCATTGATGGCAATATCAAAAGCATCTTCATCAGTACTATTCATGTTACTATACACAAACTTTGGTATAAGACTTATCACTTTCTCTCTCATCCTTCTCACTTCCTCTCTGCTGTATCCCTCCAACACTTTTCTAATCGACGTCGTTCCGTTTCTCACCTCATTCCTGTTTATAAAAACCGAGAATCTCTCCGGTTCGTCTCCCAGGAACCACTCGTATTGACCGACCACGCTTCTTTTCCAGAAAAAACCGGTATCGAACCGGCCAGCATGCAATCGAACGTTGACTTTCTGGTCAACGCGTCGCCTCTGGGCTGCAAACAGAAGTCCGACGCCAAGAACGCTTCTAGAATCTTCGACGACCCGTCGTGGCACCGGTGACCCGAACAATCGACGACCCGGCACGCGCTCGACTCGTTGTAACAGTGACTCAGTAACACGGTTCGGAAATCGCCCTTCAGCTTGCGCTTACCTCCCACGAATGTGAACAAGCTTGTTCTATTGCGCGCGCGTACGAAATCCAACCATTGATTCATTTCTTCTTTTGATCTGGGGTGGAATCCTGTGGGGTAGGGAACACTGATCTCCATGTGGTCCCAAGGATCTCTCTCTACACCCAGCCGTAGAACTCTTTTCATCAACGGCATGTAGAAGAAGCTGGTCCCCCAATCTTCGTCCCTCGATCGCCGGAAATCCCACGTCATCCGGCCGATCATGATGAAGTGATCTGAGCCGTTGGATTTCCCCACGTCGGCTGATCATGGAGCCACGTCAGCAGCCTCTCGCAGTGCATGTCCCTCTCTTGTGCGGTGTAATTATTGGCGAACAGATACCTCCCCACCGCGAGTCCAGCGTAGAACGGTATGTAGAATGCCGTAGCTGATTGGGGCTCCATTGTCCTACATTTATGCTTCAAAATTCTCGAATGGTAAATGACCTCTCCGGCGAACATGTCCGTCCAATACCACGCCGGGACGAGATTTTCCGGCACGGGGGAGAGCGCGGTGGCTTTCGGGCCGAGGCCCTGATTGGAAATGGCGTCGCAGCGGGAAAGCCATGGATTCAAATCGTGACAGCTGTCTAGAAAGTCTTGGTTAAATACGGGCGGGAGATCGTAGACGTAAACGGTGCCGTATCGGCAACGGTTGTATTTTGGGAGTAGATGATGAGTGGCTTGTTTGACGTCTTGATGAAGTGATGGTGATTTTGATTGAGAATGAAAAACGAAGTGTAGAATTAGAAGTTGAAAGAGAATGATTAAGAATAGCTGGGAAAATCTGTAGCAAAGATTAGCTCGAATTAAGTTGTAAGGAGGTATGGTTGGAGATAAAATCTTGGATTTTTTGCTGTCGGAAGATGAATGATCTAACATATTGGGAGCCTGCAGTGAGACAAACAATAGGTAATGGATTTAAAATGAACTTATAAATGAACAAATATGAGAGAGAGAGAGAGAGAGAGAGAGGGGTGGGGGGAGCACGTAGGATTGATGAAGAATGATCTATTCAGTTATGTTGTACTCCGTATTTCATTTGTTTAATTTGAGTACATCGCGTTGAAATGAATCAGATAAAATAGAAAATTAACATTAGTTTTTGGTCTGATATTCTGTCTACTATTTAATTTTGATCCCAAAAAAATTATTTTCGATTTAATTCTAATAATTAAAAAAATTGTCCAATTTTGACCCAAAATTAAATCAAAACTTTGCTTGAGATCATTATCATTTTTTATTAAATTCACTCATAATATAAAGTGTATAACTTTTCAATTTTTTGTCTTAAAATGATACTACATTTTTTGTAAAGTTGTAATATTTATTTAATGTAAAGTATATCATTTTTTAAATTTTTGTCCTAAACGATACATTTATTTTTATACACTTTACATTATAAGTGATTATAATTTATTAAAAAATGATAATTATTTCATCATAATGGTCTCACGGTGAGATGGTTTCACACAAGTCTTACTCAAAATTGAAATAGTGTTGTTATATATCACGTTTATGATTTAATTTTGACAAAGAAAGGGGATAATAGAAAAGTCTTGACATAAAACAACAATATTTTCTATTTTTTATGTCAATTTATGGTCAAAATTGAACAATTTCTTAAAAATATTGAGACTAGCTAAATCGCAAAAATTAATTTTTTGAAATCAAATAGAACCGTAAATTAGTTACTGAAAAAAAAAGGGACTTATTAATTATAGTTGAGCAGTGACGCCCAAGCACAAATAGCGCATTCAATTTCAAGATACTTTGACAACAAGAAGGTATCATGCACTACAGTATTAATTAGTTGTCATCATGAATATAAGACCATATAATTGGGTAAAAAAATAGTTCAAACATGACTATAACATAATAATTTATGCGTCTATCTCATGTGCTAATGATTTGGAGTCGATAGGAGTTGTTGAACTTGACAGGTTAACGTCTCGCCTAAAAGCAAATGCAACGTAATTTTGTTTTCACATGCTTTTGTGTTTTGTCAATTGTGTACTAATTATATAAACCCTAATTAAATCTTTTAAATAATAATGCAGACCGTTAAATTTTTGTTATTTATTATGTACCTAGTTATTAATTTACTAAACATAAGTTGCTAAATTTTCTATCATTATCAATTTTTAGATCCCAGTTTCCAAATATATATTTATATATATAGTTTGATTGAAAAATATTAAATAATCGTAAGGTATCACAACTTGTGATCAAAGCAAAGGGTTTGTCAACGGAACTGGGTTGAGTGTGCACCTCACTTTAGTATCGATACCCCAAACCACGCCACCACTATGCCACTCTTTTGCTACAAAAATTATTGCGAATTGTTATGATAGTGTGTGTAAGTGTGTAACAATATATATGGGTAAAGTATTGTAAACGAGTTCCTTCATAAAATTTATTTTGATAGTATTAATTATTTGATTAAGGATTTGAATGGTATTAGTTTATTTATTAAAGAGTATTAGTTTTTTTACTAAATGATGCTTCCTTCATCCCAACTTTTTCTCCACACTTTTTTTAACCGTCCGTCCCATCTCTTTCGGTATACCTTAAAATTGAAACATCACACAATATTAATATCTTTACAATATCATTTAAATTTAATAAATGTCAATTTTATTATACTCTACTTTATCTCACTAAATCACACAAAATACCCTTACACTTTATTCTCTCTCCTACATTTTATTATCATAAAAATCAATAAAAGTTGGGACGGAGGGAGTATTAATAATGACAAAGTCTTGTGAATCAGTTTCACCATAAAATTGATTTTAATATAGTTATTTTATTAAAGGGTATTAGTTATTTTTACTATAAAGTATTATTTTGAAATATATTAGTTGTTTTATTAAAGACGGTAATTATTAGTTCTAAACTAATTCCACGACATAATTGGTTCATACAAGACCGGCCAACTCATAAATATATATATATATATATATATATATATATATATATATATATATATATATATATATATTTCATTTAAATTTAGTTAACTCAAATGATGTGTCACCCAAAATCAATCAATGGTAAGTAATATTGCTTGTTTGATTCATATATTGATCGTTCTTATTCATCATCATAATTCGACGTGGGAACACTGTTAAAACGTCCTTTGCAGTATGGCATTTCATTTGAGATCTACTATTTCATTTTGTATTTCAAAATAATCAATATATATCATATATATAAAAAAATATTACTATTAATTAACATGCTAATGTATGTTGAATGTTATGAAATAGAGTTAGTAAAGAGCATACCATGATGTTGTAAAATATAAAAAAATCAACAAAACCTATATTGTTGCGACACGCCTCCCAGTTATATATTGTTAATAATGACAAGATTCTTTACTTTTGTCCACAATATGATAAAAAAAAATTAAGTTAAAATGGTTGCCACGAGGTGACTAAACAGGGTAGCCACCGTGCCCACTAGAAGGTGGTGCAGCACTCCAGTTGAACGAAAATTCTAAGTATGATCTTAAGTACGAGATTAAAAAAAAAAATAGGAGATTATTAATTTTTATCATAGAATTGTTCAAGGAATGTGCACCAGTAGCACGAAATCGAACCCGTTATGTCAAAGTATTTTAACTTCAATCACCTTACCCACTTACCATCTATCAATACCTTTGGAACACAAGATAGTATATCTCTGCCTGTATATTTGATTTATATTGCAATACCAGCCATAATATAGCTACTATTCATCACTTGAAGCATTTGTTGCATAATTTTAAAATTATTTTGTTACAGGTTTATATATATAAGTGCTTATATATATACTTTAAATGTTGCACCCACCTCTAATTATTAAAATTATTATAAAACTTATATATATACAGTCCGACCTGTTCATACTTTAATGGAGTAGTTTAATTTATGTGCCTGTTAAGTCCGCAGGACAGATTTCGATTCAAAGTTTAAAATCTGAAGAGGAACCATATACATGAATAAAAACATATATAAGAGGATGAAATGACGTGACAGATAAATATTGTTTAATGCCTGTTATGGTTTATCGCCTATGATATGAGATGAGAATTAGTGAGCATTCTTAAATTAGAAATTCTTGAGTATATATTTTTGTGTGAGATATATAGGTGGTAGACGACTGTAAATTAAATGTAATTTCATTTATTTACATGATTTATCTATTAATTAATCCATATCTATTTTTTTAATACTTGATGAATTTTACCTGTTCATCGTTTGAGACGGTATTTTTTACATAAACTATGATGGATTTCTTTATCAACAAAAAGACTCTGACATGTGCTTATAACTTAATTGCCATATCCTCTGTTATATATACTAACTTGTATTGAATTTTCAATATAAATAAATATTTTAAATAAGATAATACTAATAACAAATAATATCACTACTACATTTTCTCTCATAGATAACGGATATTATCCGTTATCTATGTAGGTAAGCCAGTGTTATCTAGGCGCGCGTTATCTATTATGGGCGCTCATAGATAACAGATAAAAAAATTAATAAATATCCGTTATCTATGAGCGTTCTGCAGGTCAAGTAGGGCGCACATAGATAACAGATAATATCTATTATCTATTATTATTTGTATTCATTATCTATTCATTAAAAAGATAACTGAAAATATCCGTTATGTATAAATATCTATATCCGTTATCTATTCTATAAAAAGATAACGGAAAATATTCGTTATCTATTATTATATATATATCTGTTATGTATTCACTAAAAAGATAACTAAATATATATGTTATCTATTAATTATTATATCCGTTATCTATTCTAGAAAAGATAATTGTATATATCTGTTATCTATATATAACTATATATGTTATCTATGTATAACTATATCTGTTATCTATATATAACTATATATGTTATCTATGTATAACTATATCTGTTATCTATGTATAACTATATATGTTATCTATTTTAGCATAGATAACAGAATATATATGTTATGCTTTACATATATATTATACATTTTTTTTCTAAATTATTCCATATTAATTTCAATTCTTAAAATAAACCAATAAAATTTACTCAAAAAAAAAAAAAAAAAAAATGCAAAATTCATTAATTTTATCATCAATCCAAAAGTCAATATTTATACAGTTAATTCAAAAGTCAATTCAAAAGTGAAAATACACAACAACAGTTACTACTCGATGACATAATTGAACAAATTGAGCCCATTCCGACCGCACTTCATCAATTTCATCCCTGGTGTACGTTTTCTCCATGAACTACAAAATAACATATATACATATTAATACTAACAAACTACACAATAATTAAAATTATATTACGAAGAGATAATTTTTGTCAAAGGACAATAACATTACCAACGACATTGCATCACATCTGGTTGCTTAGGAGCCTAATTTATTAACAAATTTATTACTCCAACTATTTATACACACTAATCAACATTCATCACACTAATCAATATTTTTTTTTTACACAATAATTGTGCAGAAGAACATTGTAGCTGTAAAACTAAAATGTAAGAAAATGTTTTTTGAGTAAAAACCTGAGGGTGGTGGAAATGCTGAGATTGATTAGAAGTTTGACCGAGGGATCCAGTGAAAGCGTTAAATAGAGCTTTAATTGATGCATCATTTGCCTGTTAACAATTTCGTAATCAGTAATTATGTCAAAACTATTTCCGCTTTAATCGTTTCAAGAGAAGGTAGAAAACGGCAAACCAGAATAGCAGAACCAGACGGCGGCGTTTCAAGGACGTCGTTCTGATCAGCATGGGGCATCGTCCCATTGACAGCGGAGAGGCCTCTGGACAGAAACATTTGCTGTTGAAGCATCAAAGCCTTGGCGGCACCGTTGCTGATCTGTTGCTGCCTCATCTTCACTGCCGTCGACTGCTCCTCCAAATTCCCCAGCATCCCTGGCGGCGGCTGATCATCGGCCCAGGGAAAGGATGCGGCGGCGGAGGACGGCACGGAGGAGAGCATTTGTTGGAGAAAATCTTCATAGGACGACGCTGGATCGAAGTCAGAAAATGGCAACATCTGATGCAGATTCAACACTGAGTTGTTCATCCCGGGATATTCTCTCAGTGTTGGGGTTGGGTTCCCTCATCGTGATTATCGCAAATGTTTAAGAAAAGAAGCTGAAATTGAAGTAACGACAATGAGTTGGAGGAATTGAGATTTTGAAGGAGGGAAGAAGATATAACATATGAAAACAGGGGGATCCTGTTTGGTTTTGGAAATTTGGAATGCCTATAAATACCGTACATATGTATGAATATACATGCCCATATATGATATAACTACTCTCTCACTTAAAACCTTTCACCTTTTTTTCACAATAAAAGAACCCCTAGTACATCGTCCAGCAATGCCAAGTACAAGGGATGTGTATATGAAGTCCATCAGAGAGGCAAAATGAGATAAAAACAGGAGTGAGCTTCTACCCTACAAATAATATCCTGAAAATAGAACATAACACAACCATTAGGAATAGGAGGGACAAATAACAAACTGGAATCAATGTGCTATGAGGTGAATCAGGTTCAACAGGATATATGAACACAAATTCTGTAACCATGTCTTACTCTTGTTCGGATATGAATGTTCATTTTTAGGTTCCTCCACCAGCCTCTCCAGCAACAATTTTCTTCTAAAACATCCACAGAAAACAAAAGGGACAATGAGTTAAAAATGAAAAAGTGAAAAGAATAATTCTTATAAACATATATGTATAACTAACCACATCATTATCCTGTTTTGCATTTCCTATTGTAACAGAATCCAGCTGCGAAAACCTGCAGAATATTATTGAAATAACATATCAAATTAACCACTCAAAACAGCCCTAGTTTCAGCCTCTCCTTGTGAGATTATGAATCTCACTGTAGAGAATGCAAATTATTTATAACTACATTACATTATCACAACAAAGAAGATACATGAAATTGATAATAACCTGATTGCCCTTGCTTTCTTTTTATCTTCATCCACTGGATCAGTCTTGGGAAAAGACCCAAACCTAGCAAATCTAGCCTTCTTCTTTGCATCCCCATCAGATGGATCAGGTTGCACAATCCCAAACCTATGGAAATTCTATCTGATCAACAAACATACCCAAACAACACATCTTTCAGCAGCCTAATTACCAGAAATAAAAATAAATAAATCCAGACGTTTGAGAGGTTTTGCTATTATGGCCAACACATTTCAAATTGTCAATTTAGCAATGGTTTTATGAGATTTTGGAGAACTCCACCAATGACTGTCCACAAGGACCTTCGGCAATATAGTAGTCGAATTTTAGAGTTTTTTTGCCCTTATTTACTTTTTAGCTAGAAATAGGACCTTCTGCCTTTAGGCATTTAGGGGTTGCTTAATGCCAAAAATACTGCCCATTTGTTGAATATAGCCCCAAGCACCTTTGTAGGCCTTCATAATACCTGTCATTTAATATCAAGAAATGCAATAGATATTGATTAGTAGTTATCGAATTTGTAGTGCAAATGCTTCAAGCATATAATTTTAATCTCTTTCAATCCAGTTACATTTTATGCGGAATAAAATTAGCAAGGAGTTATTGAATGAATATGATAACAACATCTAGATACCTGTAATTGTCAGGATTCCTAGAAAATAATTTCTTGTAAATTCTCCTCTATCAATACTTCCAAGCTTTTCAAGCAGGGAAACCTCTTGCTCCTTGTAAGATAATTGATCAACCTACACAAAAGGAAGATAAAAGTTTAGAAGTCTAATGCAAAATCCATATTTTGATGCACCAAATGCTATAATTATCACTTACTATCTTGAACTCTTTCATGTACAACTCCTCAAGAGCTCTCTCAATCAATCCACATTCTTGAGTAAAAATCTGAAAGCAAATATTACAATGGAAATAATCATATGTAAGTTAACAAACTAGATGAAATCAACAAGAAACAGGACAGAAGTAGAGAATAAGAAACCTGGAAACAAAAGCTGTCCAAAAACATGACAAGTATGAGACAATGAGATACGAACATTAAAGAGTTGTCGTGAAAAGAATCAATTGTAGTATTAGTTTAGTAGCATTCGAAAAGAGTGTATGCAATATATTCTATTTCATCAGAGGAAAACCTGATGCTTTGGGTAAATGCATATGAGTCCACTTTTATGGAGGGTTCAACATAAGTACTATAGAGTTGAAATTACATTTATTTGAACACCTTTATCTATCTATGACCATCAATTGCTATCCATTCTCTTATAATAAATAAATGTGTTTTACCAGCATGAGATTATAATTTCTAAGTAACATGAAGAACCTTGAATTCATCAAAAGCAAAATAGTAGACATGCACCAAAACTCCCAGAAATGCATTGATTTAATAGACAGATTTTTTAGGTACATGACATAAGAATCAAGGTAATATCTCAACACTTACCAATGTACAGATTCCGTCTGCTTTCTGTCTACAGCTTGCATGAATGGGCTTCGTCAAGAGCACATGCCTCAGTCAGCTCCACTTTCGTGTGCATGTCAGATTCTTGTGTAAGGAACTGTCAATACACAGATAACACAAGTCATATCCATCCGACCTAGTCTTCAATAAATTAGCAAGCACTAATTCATTCAGAGCACTAATTTATTCAGACATGATTCTTTCCATGCTTTCAATTTAAATTAAATGACACGTATTTCTGAAAATACACTAGAACGTGAAAAACTTTAGATATCTTAGTTAAGTATTCAACCATACAATAATTTCTAGTGGAGCAGAATCAGATAGAAATGTGAGAATATATGGTGATGAGAAACTGAAAGGACATAAGATAACTACTTCAAAATACAAGGTGCTAAGCACAGAACTGACTACATTGCAAAGATTATTTTGCCTTAAACTAGAAACTGCGACATAAAATGTTTAGGCCAGCAGAACTTGGAAATGTTATTAGAATCAACAGAAATCAATCAATAGACACAATTGCATATACATTGTTTTAATGTCCATAATTATAGTGTCATGATCAAACAATTGAAGGGAAAAGGACTTAATGCAAGATATTATATACTCTTGAGATTAAAGGTCCAAACCATTTCTAACTTCTATACCAAAACCACATTTCTGTTGGCCTCAAATTTCTCTCTGAGAGCATCAATGATGTAGCGCAGCGTTAATAACACGAACAAGATAATAATCACCGATCAATTCAACAGGAATCAAAAGGCTTGATACGAACAATCAAGTTAATTCAACAGGAATTAAGAGAATGAACGCACAGTAGGAAAAATCCTAAGTTTTATAAATAATATCAAAAGTGATCAAAACATCATCTGCCAAGTCTTTAAATACTAGCACCAAAAGCGTAACTAATTCCACAAACAAAAGATATACTCAAGATCCTATAAATCAAATATAACTAATAGATATAATAAAATCCTAAAAATAAGGGAACAAATCAGCAACTGTTAAGAATTGGTCCCAAAGTCTCATCGCCATCAATCAGCCTATTGAAAAAAATAAGGACAAAAACAATTAAGAAATTAGTGTATATACACTGATCTCGTACACGTATTTACAAGCATACACACATATATGACATATATACATATGTATATATACCTCTGGTTGGGATTGAATCAGCGGCATCGATCGAGTCTACGGTAGAGAAGCAGGGCATCGCGACGGCTGAGTAGCGGAGGCGTCGCGACAGCTGAGTAGCAAAGGCGTCGCGACGGCTGGGTAGCGGAGGCATCCTAGGGCAAAGAAGCGTCGAATCGACGGCTGAGTAGCGGAGGCGTCCTAGGGCGGAGAGGCGTGGAAACCCTAGGGGGTGTCTCGCCGGTATGGGCGTCGATTGAGGCGTCGGTGATGATCGAGTGATTCCCTGATTGTGGGAGAGCGCATATAAAATTCATGGTAACAATGTGCTCGGATTTTCGCAATCAGGAAGGGTGATAGACGCCGGAGGAAGTAGTAGCCTCCATCGTGAAGATCATAATAGCACTAATGGCCGGCAACGGCCATGGAAATTGAGGAGAGAGAAGCTCAAATTAGGGCATGAAGAGGAGAATTAGAGATCAAAGTGATTAAATTTTTAAAGTCCAACGTTTAAGAGGGAGTGAGTTATTTTTTTATTTGGGATTTCATAGATAACAGAACACAGATAACAGATATTATGTATCTGTTAACTCTAATTAATATAATTATTAAATTTTAATATAAAAATAAATTAAATATTTAGATAACAAAATATAGATAACAGATATATAAAAAAGAAAATATCTGTTAACTCTGATTAAAATTTTAATGTAAAAATATATTAAAATACTTAGATAACATAACATAGATAACAATCAATCAAAATCCGTTATCTATGAGCGCATCCTAAAGTTTTCTACAAACAGAGATAACATATACAGATTAGATAACAGATTTATAAATCCTAGATAACGGATTTGAAAATATCTGTTATCTATATTTAGTTATCTATGAGAGAAAATGTAGTAGTGTATATTCACATTTGTAATGCTACTAATTTCTTAAATCCATAAAATTTTAATTTATTTACGATTAATACTTCTTCTATGGACAAAAATGTACTGGAATTTGATTTATTGAGCATAATATCCTACTATATTATAGTTTAAATTTTTTTAATTTAACAGAACATTTCAAAACTTGAGTAACACGTGGGATCCCTAACGTGATTTATATGAGGATTTTTTGTATAAATTGTGTCATATATAAAATCTGATACTCTTATATATTTTTGTGATATTTTAATATTTCAAATATAATAAAAACATGCAAGAATTTTAATAAGTACTCCCCCTCTCATAGAACTCTTTATAAGAGGGAATGTACATTTTTTTAAGGAAAAAAAATTAATGATTAGAATTTTGAGACATAATTTTGTAAGTTTTTATATATAAAGTAAATAAATTACTATTAGATTGTATGTATGCGTGAGTTCAAAATTCATGACATTTCATGTGAATTAGTGAATTTTATGAGGATGAAGTTTATAAAAAATTTATGTTTTTAAAAGTGTGAAATTTATTCTGTACAGACGAAAAAAAAAAGGTTTGAAGAGTCTGTAAGAGGAAATAAATTTTTGAATTTATATTTAGAGAATTGAAATGATATTACAGTGCATGTGATTTTGATTTAGAAAGGGACATTCCGCCCACCAAGTAGAGCTTACTAGATGGAAGCATCCAATTGGCCCACGTCTCGGGAGGCCCCCTCTAATTACGCAGGATCAATGTGTAGATTGTTTGTTTAAATAATATAAGTTTTCATTTGAATGTAGTGAATTTAAAATTAATGAATTTGAAGATAATATATATGCATTCACATAAATTAAAATAGAGAAAAGTTAAATGAGTGTATTTGATTTATTCAAATATTAAGTACAAGTGAGAGAAGTAAGAGGATTTCAAATGACTAGATTTTGTTGGGTATTTGAAATCCTCCCACTTATAAGTAATATTTGTGTGAACCAAATTCATTCATTTAGTTTTTCTCTATTTTAATTTGTAAATGTATGGTGTATTATTCTCAAATCCCTAGATTTCAAATGACTTCATCCAAATGGAGTCTAAGGTAATTTAGTTAGTTAATAAATTAGAAAGAGTAACTCAAATCAAGTTATGGACAAGTGGTTAATTTTATTTCGTCTCAAAATAAACCAAAATTACTCTTTCTCATAAAAAAATAAAAAATAAAATCTTCAGAGTACTTATAAGAAATTATTATATTAAAGACACCTTTTTTTTACTTGTTCCCGTATGAATATTGCATTTATTTAATATTTATACTCTTATATATTGATACTATACACAATTTACACATATACATACCGAATTGTATACGGTATTAATTAATTTGTAATATAATAATTTTTTTTTGCAACATAATATAATAATATTATAAAATGAATATTATACGGTGAATATGTTGCATTGGAGTCCTGTTCTATATTGAATATATTTTAGCAATTTATTGCAACCATGTACGCAATTCGAATAATTGGGTGTATTATGTATTGTAGTTGAAATTCGACGATGTACGCGTAATTAAAGCTACAGTCGGCCATTAGATTTAGAAAGAGAAAAAAGAAAGAGCATATTAATAATGCATTATCAATTAATCATGCATTCATTAGCAAACCAATGGTTGATACACAAATTTTGGATCTGAAATCTAAATTATTCAAACTTTGCAGCTCGTTGACTTTGTATTACCCTTTCAAGCCTCGACTAAATAATCGTGTAAATGGCATATACATTCCCTAGTCTAGCGAAAATGCACAAGTGCACCTTGACCTTGCAAATCCTCCCTTTCTTTAAATAAGGCATGTGTTGGTTTTCTTTTTTCTTTTTTGCTAATATTAAATTGCAATTGGATCAACTCAAACTTTTCTTTTGAAAATGAAGAATTTTATTAAAAATTAAGAGCTCGAGTCAATCCAAGCTAATTTTTTAATTAAAAATAATGGACTCAATTCAAAAGACGGTTGAAGAGTTGTTAGAGAAAAATAAGTAAATTGTCCCAAGGGTATAGACGGATGGTAAATGGGCAAGGTGACTGGAGTCCACACATTTCGATATTCAGGGTTCGATTTTGTGTGGTGACAATTCTTTGTTGAAATATTGAAGGGGTTGTTGGATTTGTATTTTCCGAAACTCTTCTCCCTTACATGTCTGTCACTTATAAGCATCCCTCGATTTATAACCCGCCTGACCAAGGGCCTCTGGTACAGGTGAGGTGTTTGTGCCTTCGGATGTTTCCTCCTCATTGCGGTACATCTTCCACAATTATACCAATTGTACTCAGATGCTCCTGTTGTTCCGTAACTGCTTACACAATCAATAAAAAAATCTAATCGTCTTATTATGAAGAGCGTTAAAGTTCTGCTGCCACCAACAACAAACCACCTTAACGTATGTAAAAACCGCCACCCATATGTCTTCATTCTCATCTTTGAACTCAAAGCCTACGTTAATACAATCAGGGGTCGTTTGGTTTCCTTTATTAGGGGTGTATTGATTCCTAATACACCTTTATCACTTGTTTGGTTTGTTGTATACATTATACTTCCAGCCCGTTATTAAGAATAGGCCCGTTCAAATAATACCTAATACATGGTATTATAGATTCCAAGTTTCATATGGTATTTGTAATACTTATATTTCTCCAACATCTATTAAATTTTAAAATACTAAAAACACCCTTCACTTTCATCAAAATGTGTTTATTATTATTTTTATTTATAAGGACAAATTAGTCTAAAATAAATTAATACTAGTTATAATACTTGCAACCAAACATAATATTGATAGCTAATAACTAATTATTTAACTCAAGTTTTTGAAACCAAACAAAATATTGATAATAAACTGGTATTACAAATATAGGTATTATAGTTCAGGTATTATCCAATAAAGGAAACCAAACGAGCCCTCATTTTACATATCATCGTGTCATCCACAAGCAATTAGCCGAAGAAAATATTCATTTCTCTTCCCCTACATTAAAACGACATAGTGTGTTAGTAAAATTGCCTCTTGATCATAAGCACAAATAAAATTGCCAACAGATGTTTGCAAAGGTTTCTTAAGTTGATCCCCACCATTGAAATTAAATATATTTCGTATAGCTCCCCACAACGATTAGAAAGAACCATCAAAGAACCTTTAGAAGATTAATTTTTTTTTAGGAGACTAACTTTAGGGAGGGGTTTTGACAATTTGAGGGCACATTTGTTTTGCATTGGTGAATTTAGACATTTAACATTTAAGTTGCATCAATTTAGACCAATTTTGACCTGAATTAACCTCACATGTTTGACTTAACTCGAGCTCGACACCTAATTGGACTCCACGTCAACACCAAATTAACTCCGTCCCAATGTCAAATCAGGTCCACATCAGCTACTTAACTATTAAATTAATTAAAAAATAAAAATCCATATAAAATCAAATTTAGTATAAAATTATCAATAGTATTTTAAAATAATAAAAATAACATATAATATTTTTCAGAAAAACACACACATATATATATATTAAAAACATGTTAATACAGTTGTACATATGCATGGTTAGATAGTTAGTTAGAGTTGTTAACTTAACAAAAAGTTTTACAGAATGGTAGATTCTAAAAGAACAAAAGTTACACACTCTTGTATATAAACTATGCGCATGCATAAAATAGAATAATTTATGCAGAAAATATATTTTTTAAATATTAGAAATTAAAAGAGAGACGATGGACAGGAATCAAAGAAAAGAAGAAGTTTCTTGGTTTTCTAGGTAGACATGCTATAGAGAAATTAAAATAGACGGTTAATGTATTTGAATTATTTTTATGGTAAATTAAATAAGGATAAAATTTTAAATTTGTAATTATATTTTTAAAATACAATAAGACAAAACAATACGATGGTTAGTGTAACAGATCATCAATTTTAGATTATTGAATTTTAGATCTAATGGCTTACTATTATGAGAAATTCCCACAAAATGCCAATAAAAAAAAAAAAAAAAAAGAATTAAGGCAACAATACTCCATAAATTAATCCAATATGCGAAAAGGAAAACAAAATACAAAGGTGGAACATATAGATTCCATTTGAATTAATATATACTATGGTATCTGGCGAATTTATGAATCGAAAATTCTGTTTTTTACGAACGAATGCCGGTCGAAGTCATTTGTTCCATAAAATACGAAAAAGAAATCTAACTGCTTAATAGGAATAGGATTGTCATTATTATTATTATTTTATGGGTTGTTCTCCTTCACATTTTCCTCCTGAAACCTCTTCAGTACTCCATCGATGACAATATCGAAAGCATCTTCACCAATTCCATCTTCATCACTGTACACAAACTTTGGAATCAGACTCATCACATTCTCTCTCATCCTTCTCACTTCATCTCTGCTGTATCCCTCCAACACTTTCCTAATCGACGTCTTTCCGTTTCTCAAACCATTCCTATCAATAAAAACCGAGAATTTCTCCGGCTCGTCCCCCAAAAACCACTCGTACTGACCCCAAATGCTTTCTCTCCAGAAGAAAACCGGTATCGAACCGGCCAACATGCAATCGAACATCGACTTTCTAGTATACGTTTCGCCTCTGGGCTGCAGACAGAAGTCCGACGCCAAGAACGCTTCTAGAATCTTCCACGACCCATCCTGGCACGGGAGGACCGTACAATCCACGACTCGGCACGAGCTCGACTCGTTGTAACAGTGACTCAGCAGTACGGTTCTGTAATCCTCTTTCACCTTGCGCGTACCTCCCACGAACGTGTACAAGCTTGTTCTATTACGAGAGCCAACGAAATCCAACCATTGATTCATTTCTTGCTTTGACCTGGGGTGGAATCCTGTGGGGTAGGGAACACTGATCTCCATGGGGTCCCAGGTAGCTTCCTCTATCCCCAACCGTACAACTCTTTCCATCAAAGGCATGTTCAAGAAGCTGGACCCCCAGTCTTCGTCTCTCAATCGTCTGAAATCCCACGTAGTGCGACCGAGCATGATGAAGTGATCTGAGCCGTTGGATCTCCTCCACGGCTGCTGATCATGCACCCACTGCAGCAACCTCTCGCTATGCATGTCTCGCTGTTTGGTGTAATTAGTCCCGATTATGTACCTCCCCACCGCGAGTCCAGCGTAGAACGGTATGTAGAAGGCCGTAGCTGATTCCGGCTCCATTGTTCTACATTTATGCTTCAAAATTCTCGAATGGTAAATGACCTCTCCCGCATACATATCAGTCCAATACCACGCCGGAACAAGATTTTCCGGCACGGGGGAGAGCCGGGTGGCTCTCGGACCGAGGCCCGAATTGGAAATTGCATTACAACGCGAAAGCCATGGGTCCAAATCGTGACATCTGTCTAAGAGGTGTTTATTAAACATGGGGGGAAGATCATATACATATACGGTTCCATATTTGCAATGGTTGGCTTGCTTCTGTTGTTGAAGAGACTCTGATTTTGATTGAGAAATATAAATAAAGTTTAGAATGGCAACTTGGAAGACAATGATCAAGAATAATTGAGAACATCTGTAGCATAAAACTCGAATAAAGGATTTTGTTGGAGATGAATTTTTGAATTTTTGGTGGTGTATGGGTGGGAAAATGAATGATCTAACATATTTGAATTTCGGGCGAGAGAAACTAATGGATTTATTATGTTGTATTTCATTTCATTTTATCACATCGGGGAAATATATATATAGACATATAATTTTTTACTGATCGAGGAGATGTAAAATTATACTCCCTCCATCCCGAAACTATCTTCATAATTAACTTTTTAACGGTTTTTGTGTGAGAATTATTTCATAGTAATATGTAAAACAACTTTTGTACACATATTATTATGAAATAATTCTCACACAAAAACCGTTAAAAAGTCAACTGTGAATATAGTTTCGGGACGGAGGGAGTAATTCAAAATAGAAAACTTTGTGAATTCTAATTGTGTTGGTTCAAGTCAAACAAAAAGTTACGTAAAGGTAAAATAAAAACTTGCTTCCAAATTTTGTTATTATATATAAGGGCAATCATATGTTACTATGCGACAATTAATTGTTACAATAAGAATAAGTTATATATATTTGTCATTATTGAAACAAAAATTTAATTTTATTGTAACAATGTAAGGTATTCATTAATGTGTTAACATATTAATACAAAAAGTGTTAATATATGGAGAAAGATCGATGTATTATTATATGAATAAAATCAATACAAATATAAAAAAAAATTAGATTTAAAGAGATGGAGAACAAATTAAAAAGCTCCTATGAACATTTTTCTTTATATTTTCTATAATGACTAATATTTATTTGTATAAGAGCTAGTAATATATATTTGTTCATATAATAATAACATATATTTATCTTTATGATGACACAGCTGAGAACACGTTTTTCTTTTTCGCTTTTACGCTATTTTTTTTTAGAAAAAGTTGTTATGAATCAGTTTAATTCATTTAAATTTTGCAAATTTGTTGCCCCTTTTTTTTAAAATATATATATATATTATAATTATACATAAAATTTTGTACAGGAAAATTGCTCAATTATATTGCATTTTATTTTATTTGACTGCAGTGTGCTATTATTTAAGGATCGTGCTGGCTTCTAATGATACCATGTATAGGTGTCGAAATTTAAACATCGACAGGTTAACGTCTCGCCTTCAATAAATGCAACGTAATTTTATTTCCCATGATCTTGGTGTTTTTTTTTTTTTGTGTACTGATAAACCCCTATATCAAATCTTAAAATATTTAATAGACCGTTGAATTTTCATTATTAATTAATTTCCTTGACAAATGTAGCTCCAATATGCATAGTTATTATTTTAAAGTAAATATCAGTTCACCACTGCACGTTGCCTACTTTTCTTCTACTGAAGCATAAAATATCACAAATATATTGTGTTAATAAATTTTGAAAGTATTAGTAATTTAATTAAAAGATATTAATTAATTTACTATAAAATATTATTAATTTTGTATAATATTAATTATTTTATTAAAGAGTATTAAGTGAATGATATTACACTACAAAAAAGGAAGTTTTAAAGAGGGCAATTAACGAGGAATTTAAAACCCTAGTTAGTTAAAGAGGGCGTAGACGAGGGTGTACATTTAACAACAATTTTAACGAGGGCATAACACCTTAGTTAACGAGTGACTTATTGCCCTCGTTAACTAAGGAGTGCTTTTTCCTTGGCAAACCCACTTTAACGAGGGTGCGGTCCCTCGCCAAGGCCCATCGGGGATTAACGTGGCAAGCCCAATAAAGAGTTAAAGAGGGTTAACGTTGACGAGGACTCAATTTAAAAAATAAAAATTTAAAACTCATTAGTTCAATGTGGGCAAATCAAACCTTTTTTTTTTATTATTATTATTATTATTATTATTATTATTATTATTATTATTATATGTGAAATTACTTAGTGCTCACAAATGAATTGAAAACTATCCACTCATTTTATAATCTAATAACTATGTTTATTATTCATCCCCACTCGATGTAGGATAAAACTTGTAGTGGTGAGATTGAGAAACTATTCCTCATTTTATATCTCAATAATTGTGTTCAGTTTCATTCCCACTAGATGTGGGATAAGGTTTATAGTGAGTAAGAGTGAGAAACTAATCTTTATTTTATACCCCCAATAACTTTGTTTATTTTTTCTTCCCACTTAATTTGGGATAAAACTAATGTGCTCATTGATCAAAATTCATGTAGAAATTATTTTGCATACTAAATTGCATTACTTTATAAATCCTCACAAAAATAAATAATAAAATATTATTATTATAATAATAGAAAAAAAATCTTGCCAAACTCATTTCTAATATCTAATTTATGACTAATAAATCGTACAAAAAAATGTGAAATGTGTCTTTTTATTTAATTGATTTATATTATTTTTGGTCGCTGATTAGGGTAAAATTGCATATGATTTTAGGGATTATGATTATCTTAATTTTAATTTTTTTATAAGTTAATTTTTAATGTAATATAGGAAAATAAAATTTAAAAAAATAAAATTTATGAGTTTTAATTGTTTAAGAGTTTGAATTTTTGATTGTTTAAGAGAGGTCTTTATAACATTTGATAAATTAGTTGATAATTTAATTGTATATGTAAAGATAATAACAATTATAAAATGAATATTCAAAATATTTAACATTATATGATATAAATATATTTAAAAACAAAAACATTACACCCAGAATCGCATGCACCCTTCGGATTAGGAAAAACACCCTCCAGCTGCACTCATGAAATTGAGGTCGTACCCTCCCCAAGTTTTTAAATCTGCGCTGCAGCAGAAGCAGCAGGGAGACATTAGTTTAGTTTAGAATTTTAGGGCTTTTCTTCCTATTTTCTATACACATATTCAACACTTTTCATTCTTTAAAATTCATTTTTTTTTTAGGTTTTTGAATTCTTTTAAAATTTAATTGTTTCATTAAAGAATATTTGTTGTAATTTGTAAAGTCTAATTTCAAGGTGACAAAACTTATTTATTTAATTAATAGTGGATTATTTCTCAATTATTATGCTTTCTGTTGAATGACGCTTTAAATTCTTTCAAAATAAATATTACTTTCCGTCTTGAGTTAGATTCATATGTGTTTGGCTAAATTGTTTTGTGTTTTGGGTGTTAAATTAAAGTAGGAGAGAAATAAAGTTGAAGATCATTTTGATTGGGTGTTTCAATGATTAGAGGTGAATAATTATTCTATTGTGATTTGAATGATTCAATTGCTAAATTAGGTCTTGATCCTTTGAAATTAAAATAATTTGTGAAAGTGAGTTTATGGTTTATTAAATTGATTTTAGGTGTTAGGCTTAATTTTGTGATTGAAAAGTAAATATTGAAGATAACTCAAGGAGACTTGGTTAATTTTCTATTTATAACCTATCTAAAATAAATTTGTTGCCCAATTTTTTTCTTGCCATTAAAAAAAAATCACTTGTGAGATGTATAAAATTTACTTCGGGCCTTCCACCAAATTATCAATTTTATAATTTTTAATAGTGGAGTATATCTTCATTGACAAGAGTTCATATATAGTACTTTCTCCGTTGATATAAGTTTTTCATTTATTTGGAGCACAAAAATTAAGATAATTGATACTTTTTCACCCGAGCACTTTTCTCATATTTGCTATCTCTTGATTATTTTTAGAAATTAATTTAATGATTTAATTATTCAAACCCGTAATTTTATAAATTTTTATGTATAATATAAAAAAGTTTATTGTATTATGTGTATGTGTAAATAAAAAAGTAATGTCATTTTGTTTAAATTAGTAAAAATTATAAGGATAGTATTTATAAAGAATTTTCTATTTTTTATTTTAGTAAACTTATGATAATTTATAATTTTAATCACTATTTGATAAGTACATATTTTTAATGTAATATAGGAAAAAAAATATTAAAAAAATAGAAACTCTTAAATGGGAAATTGTTTAAGGATGAAAAAATTGTTTAAAAGTACATGATTTATCAATTAAATAATATATAGTTGACAATTTAATTGTATATGTAATAATATTAACAATTATAAATTGAATATTAAAATATTTAATATTATATGATATAAATATATTTAAAAGGAAAACATAACAAATGACTTTCTTTGCCCTCAGGTAAATTAGAGCATGTAACTAACACTTTGGCTACTCTTCCTCTTGAATTTTGACAAAGAAAAAAATCAATCAGACATGTAATCTCGCCTCGTAAATTTTGTCATAGAGTTGTGGGCCTTGTTAAAATCGTTTTAGTGACCTTGGTATATATTTGTGGACCTTCCCAAATTCCATAGTCGTTTTATAGACTCTAATATTTCCACGCGTAGACTCATCCAACATATCACATAAAATATTTATCAATGAACAATTTGCTCTACCGCCACTGTAGAAATGATTAAAGTAAGAAAATCCCATCGTATAAATTTGCTAAGTGCAATGGAAACCTAAAATAATTAAATAATGAGTAATGAATTTCAGACTTATTAATAATCTACCACCAACATTATTAATAATTTTTTAAATGCCATTTAAAATAATCTAATTTGATAATTAATAAAATTTTTAAGGAATCAACCGTCTTTTAAAAATTGAAAGGAAAAATGTTTAATGAGCTTTTAAAATAAAATCATTGAAAGAGTTCATTAAAGATTTTTCTCCGTTGATATAATTTTCAAATCATAAAATAGCATCAAAAATTAAGATAATAATATGTTCAAATTACTAAAAATTGTATTTGTAAAATTTTTAAAAAAAAAGTTTTTGTCGAAGAAAATTTGATCAATTTTATAAATTTTTATGTATAATGTAAAAAGTTTATTGGATTATGTGTATATGTAAGTAAAAATATAATGTCATTTTGTATAAATTAGTAAAAACACTGGAGACAATATCTTTATAAATCCCATTTTCTATTTTTTTGTAAATAGTTATAAAATTTATTTTATCACAATATAAGGTAATTAATAATATTTCGCAAGAGGCCCAAATAATACTCATTTCTTTTAATTTGAAATGGGAAATAAACAAATTTATTTTACTATAAACCAATTTAATTAGTTCAATTAAATTTCTTAAATATTTTCGTCAAAGCATATTATTTACATTTGGCTGCAATTTTTTTCTTTATCGAAATGTGGAAATCAAAAAATCAATCAGACATGTGCAACCTCGTTTTCATCTTTAGGGACCTGCCTTTCAAAGTCATTTTAGTGACATTAGGTCTTTAGTATTCCCAAATATATATTTGTGGACCTTCCGTCCCATTTTAATGGTCTTTTTATTCCCACACGTAGACTAAATTTTTTCACAAAAAATATTTATCAATTTACAATTTGCTCTATAAAACTGTAATGAATGATTTCAAATAAGAAAATCCCATCTCGTATAAATTTGCTAAATGCAATGGAACCTAAAATAATTAAATAATGAATATCAGACTTATTAATAATCTACCACGTACCAACATTATTAATAATAATAATAATAATAATAATAATAATAATAAGACTAGTATAATCTAATTTGATAATTAATAAGGGTTTAAGGAATCAACCGTCTTTTAAAAATTGAAAGGAAAAATGTTTAATGAGCTTTTAAAATAAAAATCATTTTTGGGTTAAAGATTTTTTTGAATTCGTTTCTATTATTTTTAAATTTATTTTAAATTTTATTTTACATTTTTAGTTAATAATATGTTCAAATTACTAAACAAATTGTATTTGTAAAATTTTTCATAAAAGTTTTTGTCGTGGAAAATTTGATCACCTTGATATTTGCAATGTAGTAAAAAAAAGGTTCGAAACTGGAGACAATATCTTTATAAATGAATTTCACTAGATATTTTTTAAAATAGTTATAAATTTTATTTTATCACAATATATAATAATAATATTTCAATTGGTCCTCCAAATTGGTATATATATATATATATATATATATATATAAATATATATATATATATATATATATATATATATATATATATATATATATGTGTGTGTGTGTGTGTGATATTATGTAATTTAATTTAATATATACTTTCAAGTGTGATCAATTCGTTCCTTTTATTTTTTAACTTTTTTTTTTTGGACAATTTTATTTTTTAAATTTTGATTACTTTACGTTGTCATACAAATTTCACCTCAAAATCTATCTATTATAAAATAAAGAACGAGAAGAATAAGAATTTGTTTATCCAATACATCAAAATGACTACGCCTGGGAGGGCGAACCAAGCCAGGAGATATTTTACTATATTTCTTGTGTGTATAATGATACAATAGTGAAGGATATATAAATAGAAAAGAAAAGAGATGTAGCCCTAAAAGTCCATTAGGCATCTTGATACATTAAATATATTTCCCTACAAGTAATATCCATAATTATAATATATTCACAACACTATCTATCTACCCGTCGATGTACCAATCAAACATAGTGACTTATCGAATTTGGGCATAAACAACACTAATCATCTATTCAAATCATATTAAGCTAATATATCAAACAAATTGTACATTAATTAGCATTTCATAAGGTTGGTATTAAAAAACAACATTTCATAAAGTACACTTTCTATATATAGAGCTGACTTTCTCTTGTTGGTTGTTTGAAATTTCATTATTGAACACCAACTGCTAAAGTGTCGTTCCATTTTAATTAATTATTATATTATCATATTTTTAGGTAAAATGTAATATTAGTCCACATGAATTTTTCAAAATCACTTTTGAAACTTATATAAGTTTGAAAATGGTCATTTTTTTTTACAATTTTGGTCTCACATTTGTTAGTTGACAAGAATTCTGAAATTTCTACAGGACCAAAATTGATTAAAAATAATTAATTTCACAAAATTTCAAATGTTGAGTATGTCTAACGCATCAAAATCCATTAATTTTGGATGGAGAAGTTCTATGGGACAAAAATTGTTAAAAAATAATCATTTTTGTGAGGCAAAAATTATATATGATTAATGAAAATACAATTAACCCCATTATTTTAAAACACCGGTTGTATTCTTAATAGGCAAATTCTTGTGTAAAATTGGTGCACACGGTGCAATTAAATTTTTGACATGTTTAAAAATATATCAAAATTAAATTGAAAGTAAATAAAAATTGTATCAATTGCACCATACATAATTAACATATCTTTCGGCACACATTTCTTGATAAAATTATATATGATTAATGAAAATACAATTAACCCGTTATTTTAAAAGGCTTGCTCTCTATTCTATATATATTTTCACTGAACACTATGGTCAGAATAATATATTTGGGGGTTAAAAACAAAAATCATTTTTTTTTTTAAATTACAATTCATACTCAATATTTAATTACATAACAAATGGTGAGATATAAATTTTACTAAAATTACTTATGTTTCTCTGACAATAAAAAATGAGGAAAATAAATTTTAAGTGATTACAAATGGTTAAATTTTACTAAAATTACTTATGTTTCTCTGACAATAAAAAATGAGGAAAATAAATTTTAAGTGATTACAAATAGCTCGCCAGTAGAGAAAACTTTTTTTTACAAAAATGTTTATCCTATTATTAATTAATTCTAGAAAAATAGTAAAGAAAAATCATTTAGGTTTTAATTTATTTTTTGTTTCTACCTCAATGTTTCATATAGCTGAAATGAGATTTTTTAAGTGAATACTCCAAGATACAATCATACACGAGGAAATGTGGTAAAATTAAGTAGAAATTACATTTTCAATAGTATGACATAATTACTGGGTTAAATTTGTAAATTTACTACATATATACTTAATTGGGGATGGAGAGAGGGGCCTTAAACCCCCACAAGCTCTGCCAATGTCGACTATGGTTATCATTCAAATCAAATAGAATATAGTGTGTATATATTATATATATTTCACCCATCTACTCAAATCAAATGAAACAAAAACATATCGGAATTCGAAATATGTTAGATCATTCTTCTTCCCACCCACACACCACCCAAAAATCTAATTACACCTTCATTCCAGCTTTATGCTACAAATACTCTAAGCTATTCTCAATCATTCTCTTCCAACTTCTCATTCTACGCTTCATTTACTATTCTGATCTTTCTCAATCAAAATCACAGTCTCTTCAACAACAGAAGCAAGCCAACCATTGCAAATATGGAACCGTATACGTCTACCATCTTCCCCCCATGTTTAACAAACACCTCTTAGACAGATGTCACGATTTGGACCCATGGCTTTCGCGTTGTAACGCTGTTTCCAATGCGGGCCTCGGCCCGAGAGCCACCCGGCCCTCCCCCGCGCCGGAAAATCTTGTTCCGGCGTGGTATTGGACTGATATGTACGCGGGAGAGGTCATTTACCATTCGAGAATTTTGAAGCATAAATGTAGAACAATGGAGCCGGAATCAGCTACGGCCTTCTACATACCGTTCTACGCTGGACTCGCGGTGGGGAGGTACATAATCGGGACTAATTACACCAAACAGCGAGACATGCATAGCGAGAGGTTGCTGCGGTGGGTGCATGATCAGCAGCCGTGGAGGAGATCCAACGGCTCAGATCACTTCATCATGCTCGGTCGCACGACGTGGGATTTCAGACGATTGAGAGACGAAGACTGGGGGTCCAGCTTCTTGAACATGCCGTTGATGGAAAGAGTTGTACGGTTGGGGATAGAGGAAGCTACCTGGGACCCCATGGAGATCAGTGTTCCCTACCCCACAGGATTCCACCCCAGGTCAAAGCAAGAAATGAATCAATGGTTGGATTTCGTTGGCTCTCGTAATAGAACAAGCTTGTACACATTCGTGGGAGGTACGCGCAAGGTGAAAGAGGATTTCAGAACCGTACTACTGAGTCACTGTTACAACGAGTCGAGCTCGTGCCGAGTCGTGGATTGCTCGGTCCTCCCGTGCCAGGACGGGTCGTGGAAGATTCTAGAAGCGTTCTTGGCGTCGGACTTCTGTCTGCAGCCCAGAGGCGAAACGTATACTAGAAAGTCGATGTTCGATTGCATGTTGGCCGGTTCGATACCGGTTTTCTTCTGGAGAGAAAGCATTTGGGGTCAGTACGAGTGGTTTTTGGGGGACGAGCCGGAGAAATTCTCGGTTTTTATTGATAGGAATGGTTTGAGAAACGGAACGACGTCGATTAGGAAAGTGTTGGAGGGATACAGCAGAGATGAAGTGAGAAGGATGAGAGAGAAAGTGATGAGTCTGATTCCAAAGTTTGTGTACAGTGATGGAGATGGAATTGGTGAAGATGCTTTTGATATTGTTGTCGAGGGAGTATTGAAGAGGTTTCAGGAGGATAGAGTGAAAGGAAAAAACCCACGCCAATAAAACATTAGTAATATATATTAAATCTTATTTTAAGTCGTTGTAGGGCGGTGTATATAATCTTGAAATTGATCCCAAACTCAACGAAGATCAAAATTCGCAAATATCAGGTCAGTAAAATCAAAATCAGGGCTGTGAAATTGGATGAAAGTAAATTCTAAGATTGGAGAGAAAATCAAGATCCATGAAAAAAATTCTCGACGGAGGTGCGTGCGATAATGGCGTTGCTTTGGGGTGGGAAAATTAACAGAGAGACTTTTTTTGTGACAGACTAGGTTATTTAATAAAAATAAAAAGAAAGAAATGAATGTAACATCACTTTTATCGGTTCGGTTAACTTGCAAGAAAAAAATATATCTTTTCCAAAGTGGCAAAAGATATATGAAGGGTGAATAACCCTTCTCAAAATTTATCTAAAAAATTTGCAAATTATTCAGACAGTTGTTGCCAATTCACTAGTTGAAGACTATGTAGTCGAAAACTATATTAAAGACTTAGATACTTGGTATGCTTTAGGTTTTCTCTAGGGTGATATTTGTTTATGGCCCCATGCCATATTTTTATTTCAAATTTAAATCATCGTTTGTCAAATCGGATTTCGGTATAGTATTTCAAGTCCAATAATAAAAGCATTTTGTTGAGGTTGATTTAAATTAAAATAAATAAGTTATTGGTTTGGTTATATAAAGGGGCGGAGATTGTATATTTTATCAATTTAGTCTGGGCTATTTCTATATTTTATATGAGTTTGTCTCACTATGTTTACATATTTTGCCAATTTACTATAAATTGTATTTTATATTACAATTACATAATATAGGTTTAGAATTGCCCTTGCAATAAAATAAATGTGTTAGAATTTACAACAACTCGTTTATGAGAAGACAATTTTGCTTTTAGTGGACTCCATTTTTAAAGTAGATAATGATTTTATCATTTAATAAAGTGAAATGTTAGAGGACTAAATTGATAAGGTAGATAATTAGAGGACCATTTCAATAAAGATGGAAAAAACTAAAAAATCAGCCGGAATTGAAATGGAAAGATCGAAAATAAACTAAATTCACGATAGGCAAAAATCGATGTAATGGAGGTGTTTGTTTCTTATGTGACCCTTCTTTGGGAAAATTTATCTAAAAAAATTGTAAATTATTCAGACAGTTGTTTAGTTGATTCATTAAATTATGATGTAGACTATTTTGCTATTAAAAGCACTATTAATCCAATTGTTTAAAAATGTGATGACAGATACAAATAAATGAGTAAAAGTGCTTTAATTGTTTTGAAAGTTAATAGGGTGATATTTGTTTATGGCCCTCATGCCATAAAATTGATTATTCAAATTTAAATCATCGTTTTTGTCAAATCGGATTTCGGTATAGTATTTCAAGTCCAATAATAAAAGCATTTTGTTGAGGTTGATTTAAATTAAAATAAAAAAGTTTTTGGTTTGGTTATATAAAGGGGCGGAGATTGTATATGTAAAAAATTTGTATGGGCTAGAATTCTATGTTATATATGAGTTTGTCTCACACAATACTATCTCTCTATGTATTACTATAACATTGTATGTATGTATTACAATTACATAATATAGGTTTAGAACCCTTGCAATAAAATAAATGTCCCATTTCCTGTTTGTTGAAATTAACTAAAGGCCTAGCAGCCCATTAACTTGGATGAACACAATTTTGGTCAACAATGTCATGCCATTAATTAATTCAACAGACATAAATTGCGCATCAATGAAGGTCAAGCAACGGCCATTTTTAGAGATGTTAAACGTCAAACCATGATTTTATGATTTAATATGTAGTGAAATAACCATGCAAAAAAAAAAATACTAAACCTGGAGATGGAAAGAAACTAAAAAATCAGCCGGAATTGAAATGGAAAAATCGCCCTTTTTAATAAAATTATGATATAGATAAGTAATTCAATTAGTACCACTATATGGAGGTGTTTGTTTACTATCTATCAATTCTTTACACTCTCTGGTGGAAGTGGATATATACAATAAATAAACTAAAACTAATAAAAATTTAAAAATTAATTAATAAACTACTTCCTCATTATTTATTTCAAATTATTACTAATAAAGTAATAAATTTTGATGTACTTTTGATCTATTTTGGTATTAAAAGCACTATTAATCCAATGTGTTTAAAAATGTGATGAAGTGTTTAGAAAACAAATAAATGAGAAAAAAGTGGAGAATAAATTGTTTTGAAAGTTAATCGCAATAAATAAAGAATCTAACAAATTTGAGGACACCATGCCTTTACCGGTGCTGCTTCCCCGGTCACCAGTCAATGTCGACCTGGTTGGTATATCCAACATCTTTATGGGAAAGAACTCATTTCTTTGCTTGTAATAAGAAGAAATAGAGAAGGATATCATATTGTAAAGAAAGAAGAAACATATATAGAATAAAATCATATTTTAAATGTAAAAAAAATATATTTTTTAAATTTATGCAGATAAAATTTTATTGTCTTCTTAAATTAACTTCGCTTATATGTTGAATACTAAAACATAAATTGACATGATTTTCTTAAGTATATTGAGATAAAATATATGTTAATATAATCACAATAAAATATCTAATACACATTTATAGATTTAAGTTAAATATAATAGTATAAATTGATGTGTGAGTGAAATTAAGATTAATTGCAAAAAGTGTTCAATAATAGGTATACAAGATTTGTAAGTTAGTTTAGTTGTTATATAACTTAATAATTATTCAGGAGGTATATGGTTCAAACCCTTGTTATTATATTTTTTTTTAAAAAAAAATTGAACTCAATATTATTATGTCACATAACACTACAAAAAAAGTTCATTTTGACAACGGATTTTAGTGACGGATTTAAATCCGTTGGTAATTATAACTAAGTACCAACAGTTTTGTGAGGGAAATGAGTTCAACAACTTACCAACAGATTACTAACGGATTACTAATACAATTTTCTAAAGAATCAAATATGTCGATAATTATCACAAAATTCCAACAGATTTGTGACAAAAATAATTTTAATAATTTTGTAATGGATTACCGACAGATTACTAACGGATTTTTCTGGCAGAAATATAATCCATTAGTAAAATACATTATTCCCAACAAAAAATTCTGTTAGTAAAAATTGCAACGGCTAAAATCCGTCACTAATATTTAATTCAAAAATTACTAATTAATTAAATTTTTACCGACAGATTACTAATAGATTACTAATATAATTTTCTAACGAACCTAATATGTCGCTAATTAACATTGATAATTATAACTAAATACCAACAGATTGGTGACATAAATGAGTTCAACAATTTGCCCACGAATTACTGACGGATTACTAATAATTTTCTTTGTAAAAAAATCCATCATCACTTTTACATATTCAATTAACACTTTTTCTAAATTATAAATAATACTTTTTGTACACTTTTAAAAAATTCAAATACTTTCAAATAATTGGGAAAAAATCAGCGTGCCCTATTCCTCTTCTCAATTCTCTTCAATGGGCGGCACTCCTCTTCTCCTCAGTGAACGCTCGCACTGGCCTTGTTGTTGAATCTTCCCCTTTCTCTCAGTTCGTTGTTCGCCGCACACATATTTTGTACCATTCTCAGTTCGCGGCTTTCGATTGATTGTTGCACCACTGCTGACGCTTTCTCTTCTCTGTCGCTATGATGATATAATATGGATTTTGGTTGTAGTAATTTTAATCTAGTATATTTTTTTTATATTGCATGATGATATAAAGCTATAGCAGGGACAAATATTTAAAAAAATACTGACAAAATTATTTTACCAACAAATTGCCAACAAATATATTTACCAACATATTAATAACACAATTTACTAACGATTTACCAACAGAATTTCAACTGATATTAATATTATGTGTAGTGGATTGATGTACTATTTACCAACGGAATACCAACAAATATATTTAACAACAGATTACTGACAAAATTTACTAACGAATTACTAACGAAATTTCAACGGTTAATATATCATTTAGCAACGGATTGTCAACAAATATATTTACCAGCAGACATCTAATGAAATTTACTAATGAATCAATGTACCAATTTACGGGTCAATGTAACTAATTTACCAACTATTTTACTATTTTACCAACGGATTTGCGATGGAAAAATCATATAATGTCATTATTATTTTCCGTCGATAATTAGTAAGTATTTATTAGTGACAGACCTCCAATCCGTTGATATAATTAGCGACGAGCATTCCACTGACGGAAAAAATTTGTCGCTAATCCGTCACTAATCCGTCGGTAACACAAAATTTATTGATTACCGACGGACTTTTCCCGTTGGTAAAACGCGAATTTTGTGTAGTGATAGATGTCAAATATTGAACACAAACCAATAGAAAATTAACATATTATTACAATATAATTTAAATTTCATGAGAATGCGACACATCAGCCAAATCAATCTTGAGACGACACATCATCAAAAGTAAACTTTCTATTAGTATAATAAGGATTTTATAAGTTGTTTTTTTAAAATTTATAAAATTTAATTTTAAAATATCTTATAAATTATTAAAATGTTTGACTAATAAAATTTATAAATTATTCAATAATTTAAAAATATATATATATACATATATTATGATTATAATATTGATATTAAAATTGTTATATTTTTATAAATTATAATTTTATATTAATATAAAATTATTATAGTTTTATCTTTTATGTTGGGACAGGAGTGGTGGGACAGGAGTTGTGAGATTGGAGTTGTGAGATGGAGACATACTAGCGGGTGGGGGCCGTGTCAAGGGGGCGTAGAGGGTGGGTGGGGTATCTTTAAAATATGAGTTAAGACTCCATTTCGATGAAAAAATCAAAGGATTTGAAGATAATATACCATACATTTACAAATTAAAATGAAAAAAATTAAATGGATGGATTTGATTCACATAAATATTACTTATAAAGTGAGAGGATTTCAAATATCCAACAAAACCTAGTTATTTGAAATTCCTTCCACTTCTCTCACTTATACTTAATATTTGAGTGGATCAAATGCATTCATTTAACATTTCTTCATTTTAACTTGTGTAAATGAATGTATATTATCCTCAAATTCCTTGATTTCAAATTCATTCCATCCAAATGGAGTCTAAAAGATTTTTTAAATATAAATTGTGAAAATCCAACTTATTTTTTAGAATTTATAAGCTATTAGGAGCTCATTTTTAGAGATTATAAATTATTAAACATTGTAATTTACCAAACATTTTTTAAGCTCCTAAACATAAATGAGTTTTCTAATAAATTTTGGACCTGCACCCACCTAATTTAACAGATTTGGATCCTCTCGATTTTTTGTTGTAAATTTCTTATAAATTTCGAAGAAAGAAAGACACAATAATAAAATAATAGGTGAAATAATAAAAATAGGACTCACCTATTATTTTATTATTATGTCTATCTCTCTCCGCAATTTACAACAAAAAAATGGAGAGATCCAAATCTTGATCTATTCGATTTGATTAGAAATGAGTTTTCCAATAAATATTTAATTCACTTATTTTGGGATAATATATACAATATAAATTTGCACCATGTGTTAATTCCTCATATTTTATTCAAATAAACAAGGTACCGTTTTGTTTGTATTATTATTGTTTAATGGATATGATTTATTCAAATCAAGGTACCATTTTGTTTAATGGATATGATTTAGGAAAGGACAAAAGATGATGGGCAGGGTGGTACCCAGAGTTTTGTACCTACACTCATAATATGACTTTGGTTTTACTCCTTTCTCTGTTTCTTTCTTTCCTTTTCCTTTTTAAATAACCAGATCTTAATTTATTTATTATCTTTTGTGTTTTATTTCAATTTTGAGATAAGATAATATAATGATTCGTGATAATGGAACTTTGATTCTTCTCTTCTTTTCCCAAATACAATTTGTCTTTTCTAGTTGTATAAGATTATGTCAACTAATTAAAACAAATGTACACTCACTATATTGAATTCAAATTGAGATCTTTAATGTCAGTTCTTATTCCATTATGAATATATATTCTAAAATAATCAGCACTATAATTTATGTACATTAAATGATTTTTAACAATTAATTGGTATATTTAATTAACATATATCACGCGTATATAAAAATAATGAATCATAAAATAAAACAAAGATTAGAATAAAATTGAAATATATCATAAGCATAAAAACTCTATATTCAAGTATAAATGTTGTACTCCCTTTTAATCTTTTGATGTTACAAAATTTTGTTTCAAGAAAGAAAATTCTTGCAATTGTTTTGATCTCGGCGTCTCTTAAACATTCATCAAACTAACATTTTTCGAACAATAATACAATACTCTATAAATTGGAACAAAGTATGTATTTCTTGTGCAAAATATGCAATTAACATTATTACTTGTAAAAATTAATACTTAATACTATTGTTCTAAGAAATAAGATTTTTTTTTTTTATAAATTAGTTTCATCGATCAATTCAAAACGATATTAATTATTTTCATTATACAATATTATTATTATATTAATATATTATTATGGGACAACTAATATTATTAAAAATATACAAAATATCCAAATCAATTTCACGGTACACCTTATTTTCCCTAAACTGTGTCAAGAAATAATACTATTAACTATTAACGTGTATTGTGCATAAAATACATAATTTTTTTTTGATCGGACAAAAGGTGACTCGAACCCATGACATTTGGGTCATAGGTAGTGGGGCACAAAATACATAATATTTTTTCATAATATGGAAGTCATGCGAACTTCAGTATAAGATATTGGATGAGGATTAAATCACATGATTGAAGATAATATATCATCATTTACACATAAATGGAATAAATAAATGAATATTTGATTCATTCAAATATTAAAGAAAAAAAGTCAAAATAGCCAGATTTTGTTTAATTTGAAATCCCGCTCACTTATAAATAATATTTGTGTGAATCAAATCCATTCATTTAGTTTTTCTTCATTTTGAATTCTAAATGTATGGTACATTATTCTTAAATTCCTTAATTTCAAATCACTCCATCCAAATGAAGCCTATAAGATATTGTAGAGGATTAAACACATATATAGTTCATCATCGCTTTATAAATAATAAATAATCCATATTTATAATTACTGTTAAAGAAAAAAAGTCAACCTAGCCATACTTTTAATTAGAGTCCGCCTACACTCATGGATGATAGTGTCTCAAAATAAGTCTCACCCTATCCGTTTTACATAATTGGTATCTTTGTTTATATATTTGATATCATTCAAATATTTGATATTTCTGTTGTTAAATTTTACTTTTTCAGTTGTCATTCTCAAACATTTGATATCTTGTCATCTCTGAGTTAATTTCATCTATTTAGGAAGATCTACGATCCAAGCACTAAGTCACCCTCACACATTAAAAAACTTTTATTGAAATTGCAAATTGTGTATTAAATTGAAACAAATAAAAAATAATAATATATTTTCATAAAAATATTAAAAAATCATGTTTAAATTGATATTAAATCTAAAAATCTTGAATTAATATATAAACTTAATCCATTCAATGAATTAAGACCGCAATGACAAATCCAAAACTTAGGGGCAGATTTGAAATTTGATCGAAGCTGAAGGTCGCAAATGAGATTTAATTATTTAATTCATATGCAATAAATAAGAAAAAGGAATCCTATGCTGATGCCACCACAAAAGAATATAATGCATATGTAGGCCACGTTCAATGTCTCATCATCACGCCTGAATTAAAATATTGTCACTTTTGTCATAATTCTCTCCATTACTACTATAATTTATAGCATTTCAATTTGATAAACCGTTAATTAGTTACCTAATTCTTAGCCATTCATCATGCAGTTTAATTTCATTGTACTAATAATTATGTTTCAATCTTTATTCCACATCTCTGGATATTTAATATATGGACTCAAGATTGTGTGGTTCGTTTGATATTTTTTTAACATGTCACGTGTCATTCATCTACGTTATGAAACATAAAATGCAACACCAAAAATGACACAAATGATTTCATTTGATTCTTCATGTTCGGAAAACTATTGAGTGCAATTTTGGAAATAAATTTGATTCTTATTGAAAAAATGAATTAAGTTTACCTTTTATTTATTTCGACACTTTAATAAATATATCCTTCAATTATCATGACTATTATTATTTGTAATATTGTTTTGTTATAATATAGGTTATACCATTCAATTATAAGTCATACCCTTAATATAAAACATATCCTTCAGTTATCACAATTGATAATAATAAATATCATATCTTTTAATTACTACAATTGATATTATTTAGTAAAATGGATCAAGTTCACCATAAAACTTATTCATAGTAAACTTTGACTAAAATATTTTAGATACTTTTCCGTTACCGTTACACGCCTCTAAGTCACTTCAACATTTTTTTTTATGTAAATGTATATATATTTGGATTCATAATTTTTTGTTAATTTTAAAGCTTCTGTTATATATTTAAAAAAAGATGGAGTCCATATATTTTCATTTGTTTCAAAATTTACTCTCTACTTTGAGAAAACTAAAATTGAGACATGCATTAAGGGTCTGTTTGCAAACTCTAGTGAAGGGGTAGAATCACTTATTTTTTAAGTTGTTCCCTCACCATTTTTACTTTTTAGAAGTACTTTTAAGCAGTTAGTCTAGTTTGCAAACACCCCTTAAATCGTGTACTTATATATTTTTGCATTTGGATATTATGTAATTAATTTATTTCTCTCCTTCGTCGAGGAAGCTTATTTTTGTTCGAACTATATTTATATGCATCAATTGTATGGCACAAATTAATGTAATTTAATTTAATTACAATTTAATTTGATATATTTTTAAACCGATCAACACCTTATCTAAATTTAAATTAATTAAAATGGGTTCAAAATTGCAAGTCAAAAAAATAAAATAAAATGAGTTAAAAATCCAGTTGTATCATGTGCACCAATTATTCACAAGAAATTGTCATTTTTGTTTTGGTTACTTTTTTTTTTATCAGGCAAAATATATTCAATAAATAATATAAGGTACAAGAAGTACCAAAGAATTACATATAGTGTCCATTAGAGTTTTTCTAACATAATTTTAGAATTTATGAGCCAATCATTAAACTGATAATTACAAACACTTGGAAAAATAATCGACACTCATCTCCAAAGTCTCAATTTTCCGTTTTGGTTACTTGAGTACATAGTTTATAATAGGTACCTCGATCTACATTCATGATTATAGGCAACCAAGGATTTTTTTTTTTTTTTTTTCCGTTTATAAGAAGGCAACCAAGGATTTAAAAGAGCAACTTCTCATCATTTTGCACATTGCGTACGCCCATACTATGGTTCAATTTAATATTAAAATTTAAGATGAGTTTTAACCTTTTTTTTTTTCCTCAATTTAAAATCTAATTTATTTTTCTGTGTCTTTCATTTGAAGAACTATATTTTTTTCTATTTCAAATAAATTCATCTTGATAATAGAGTGTATCGTACATCTCTAAATTTTATTTTTATTATTTTGCATGATTTTAATTTGAAAAATGAATTCTGAATCGCACCATGTACCAACCAAACAATAATGAATTGCGAAAGAAAAAATAAATAAATCTTGAATTACGACATTAATATGAATTAATAAAATGAGAACATATATTATGGCTCGACAAAAGTTTGGATTTTGATATGAATCTTCCAATATTAATTCAATTTTTGTTGTTGTTTGTAATGAAATGTTATGGTTCAATGGTTCAACAAGTACTCTCTCTAATTATTTGATCACACTCCTTAATTTTAGGATTAATTAGGATTTTTTTCTAACCAACAATACATTGTAGTCAATACGTTTGAAAATATGTGAATCAACAGAGAGTATTATTGTTAGTCGTTTCTTATAGTCGTACATTGCATGTCATCAGTTTGACATCCTCAAATCAATATACTATGAGGAATTTTACATGATATTTTTGTAAGTTTTTGTGATACTCTAATTTTTAATATATTATAAATATTTATAAAAGTATCATCTCAGACAAATTGTTACCATAGAAATATATTCAAAGTAGAAACAAAATAAAAGAGATGATAATTCATTGTTGTTTATTTTATTCAAATATAACCACATACAAAATTATACTCCCTCTGTCCACCAAAGGTATGTTCACACTGTTTTTTTCATCAATTTGTTTTGCTTCATCATTCAACCATCGCTTAATTTGTTCACATACTATTGACTTTATATTCATAAACAATCACTTAACTCATAAATGGGCTATACAATATCCCAAAGGGTAATTCTTGTTGGGCAGATTCTGCCATGGCAGAAAAGGGTATATTAGTAATTACAATTTTAAATGATATAGTAATTGACTGTTATGTCCCTAATGAAAAGGAATTTAGTATCAGTATTTAAACTCTAATTAGACCATTTCAAATTTGAAAACTTTGACTTTCTCTCTCCACTTATTAGTATGTTTGTCATTTCCAAGATAGTGGAGGTTAATAAATTTATATTTTCTAATTCTCTCTCTCCCACTATCCGGATGATTTGTTAAGTCACTATGACAAAACTAATTTTTATTCTTTTTTAATTTGTTTACAAAAATTATTTAACGTGATAGGCTAATTAATATATATCCTTTTACTTACAAAATATAATTGCTATAAAATTATTTTTTAATTTAATTTGATATTATAAAACTAAATGTCCTTAGAAATATAATAGACTAGTATTAAATTCTGAGAATTTCGTGGGATAGTAAAATAAAAATTATATGTATAATAAAAAATTAAATTTAAATATTTATAATACACAATTTATTTAAATTAAAAATATAATTTAAATATGTAAAAAATAAAATTAAATATATAAAACACCAACAACAGGTAGAAGGAGAATAATGATGGAGGTTACAACATACACAAGAGAGAATACATTTAGGAAAACAATATTCAGCAACTCATTTCTAATTAACGAAAAAAATAAAATTAAATGTAAGATTAAATAATTTTGGAAAGTGGTAATACAAATGAAAGATTTTGAGATTTATTATGAAAATTAATAGTGTCATGACTTAATCTATGTGATTTATATTTTTTTAAAACTTAATTACATATAAAAGTAGTATTACTTTATTTGTATGGTATTACTATCGAATGTGCACTACATCACAAACGAAATATTCTTTTCACATTGCTTCTTGATTTGAGATTTATTGTGAAAATTAATCAACTATTGACTTAATCCATGTGATTTATATTTTTTTAAATGTTATTACATATAAAGTAGTATTACTCCCTTTGTAAGATATTACAATCGAATGTGCACTAAATCGAGTTCGATACTCCATCACAAATAAAATATTTTTTCACATTGCTTCTAGATTTGAGATTTATTGTGAAAATTAATCAAGTATTGACTTAATCCATATGATTTATATTTTTTTTAAACGTAATTACATATATAGTATTACTCCCTTTGTAAGATATTACTATCGAATGTGCACTAGATCGAGTTCGATACTCCATCACAAACGAAATATTTTTTTGACATTGCTACTTGATTTGAGATTTATTGTGAAAATTAACAATGTCATGACTTAATCCATGTGATTTATATTTTTTTAAAAATTTAATTACATATAAAGTAATATTACTCTCTTTGTAAGGTATTACTATCGAATGTGCACTAGATCGAGTTCGATACTCTATCACAAACGAAATATTCTTTTCACATTGCTTCTTGATTTGAGATTTATTGTGAAAATTAATCAAGTATTGACTTAATCCCTGTGATTTATATTTTTTTAAAACGTAATTACATATAAAATAGTATTACTCCCTTTGTAAGGTATTACTATCGAATGTGCACAAAAATCGAGTTCGATACTTCATCACAAATGGATTTTTTTTTTCACATTGCTTCTTGATTTGAGATTTATTGTGAAAATTAATCAAGTATTGACTTAATCCATATGATTTATATTTTTTTAAATGTAATTACATATAAAGTAGTATTACTCCCTTTGTAAGGTATTACTATCATTGTGCACTAGATTAAGTTCGATACTCCATCAAGAACGAAATATTTTTTTGACATTTCTACTTGATTTGAGATATAATGTGAAAATTAAAAATGTCATGACTTAATCCATGTGATTTATATTTTTTTTAAACGTAATTGCATATAAAGTAGTATTACTCCCCTTGTAAGTTATTACTATCGAATGTGCACTAGATCGAGTTCGATACTCCATCACAAACGAAATATTATTTTCACATTGCTTCTTGATTTGAGTTTTATTGTGCAAATTAATCAAGTATTGACTTAATTATCCATGTGATTTATATATTTTTTAAATGTAATTACATATAAAGTAGTATTACTCCCTTTGTAAGATATTATTAGCAAATGTGCACTAGATCGGGATCGAAACTCCAATCATAAACGAAATATTTTTTTACGTTTCATCTTAATTTGTGATTTAATGTGAAATTTAATCAATTATAGACTTATTTTGTGTGAATTATATTTTTTTAATAATGAATTGCATATAAAGTAGTACTACTACCTTTGTTAGGTATTACTATCGAACGATCACTAGATCAAGATCGAAACTCCAATTACAAATGAAATATTTTTTTACGTTTCATCTTAATTTGTGATTTAATGTGAAATTTAATCAATTATAGACTTATTTCGTGTGAATTATATTTTTTTAATAATGAATTGCAAATAAAGTAGTACTAATACCTTTGTTAGGTATTACTATCGAACGGTCACTAGATCGAGATCGAAATTCCATCATAAACGAAATATTTTTTTACGTTTCATCTTAATTTGTGATTTAATGTGTAATTTAATCAATTATAGACTAGAGTCGTGTGAATTATATTTTTTAAAAAATGAATTGCATATAAAATAGTACTACTACCTTTGTTAGGTATTGTTATCGAACAATCACTAGATCGAGATCGAAACTCCATCATAAACGAAATATTTTTTTACATTTCATCTTAATTTGTGATTTAATGTGTAATTTAATCAATTATAGACTTATTTCGTGTGAATTATATTTTTTAATAATGAATTGCATATAAAGTAGTACTACTACCTTTGTTAGGTATTACTATCGAACGATCACTAGATCGAGATCGAAACTCCATAATAAACGAAATATTTTTTACGTTTCATTTTAATTTGTGATTTAATGTGAAATTTAATCAATTATAGATTTATTTTGTGTGAATTATATTTTTTTTAATAATGAATTGCATATAAAGTAGTACTACTACCTTTGTTAGGTGTTACTATCGAACGATCACTAGATCGAGATCGCAACTCCAATTACAAACGAAATATTTTTTTACGTTTCATCTTAATTTGTGAATAATGTGAAATTTAATCAATTATAGACTTATTTCGTGTGAATTATATTTTTTTAATAATGAATTGCATATAAAGTAGTACTATTACCTTTGTTAGGTATTACTATTGAATGATCCCTAGATCGAGATCGAAACTCCATCATAAACGAAATATTTTTTTACGTTTCATCTTAATTTGTGATTTAATGTGTAATTTAATCAATTATAGACTAGATTCATGTGAATTATATTTTTTAAAAATGAATTGCATATAAAATAGTACTACTACCTTTGTTAGGTATTACTATCGAACGATCACTAGATCGAAATCGAAACTCCATCATAAATAAAATATTTTTTTTACGTTTTATTTTAATTTGTGATTTAATGTGAAATTTAATCAATTATAGACTTATTTTGTGTGAATTATATTTTTTTAATAATGAATTGCATATAAAGAAGTATTACTACCTTTGTTATCGAACGATCACTAGATCGAGATTGAAACTCCAATTACAAACGAAATATTTTTTTACGTTTCATTTTAATTTGTGAATTAATGTGAAATTTAATCAATTATAGACTTATTTCATGTGAATTAAATTTTTTTAATAATGAATTGCATATAAAGTAGTACTACTACGTTTGTTAGGTATTACTATCGAACGATCACTAGATCGAGATCGAAACTCCATCATAAACGAAATATTTTTTTACGTTTCATCTTAATTTGTGATTTAATGTGTAATTTAATCAATTATAGACTTATTTCGTGTGAATTATATTTTTTTAATAATGATTGCATATAAAGTAGTACTACTACCTTTGTTAGGTATAACTATCGAACGATCACTAGATCGGAACTCCATAATAAACAAAATATTTTTTTACGTTTCATTTTAATTTGTGATTTAATGTGAAATTTAATCAATTATAGACTTATTTCGTGTGAATTATTTTTTTAAATAATGAATTGCATATAAAGTAGTACTACTACATTTGTTAGGTATTACTATCGAACGATCACTAGATCGAGATCGAAACTCCAATTACAAACGAAATATTTTTTTATGTTTCATCTTAATTTGTGATTTAACGTGTAATTTAATCAATTATAGACTTATTTCGTGTGAATTATATTTTTTTAAAAATGAATTGCATATAAAGTAGTACTACTACATTTGTTAGATATTACTATCGAACAATCACTAGATCGAGATCGAAACTCCATCATAAACAAAATATTTTTTTACGTTTTATCTTAATTTGTGATTTAATGTGTAATTTAATCAATTATAGACTTATTCCGTGTGAATTATATTTTTTAATAATGAATTGCATATAAAGTAGTACTACTACCTTTGGTAGGTATAACTATCGAACGATCACTAGATCGGAACTCCATAATAAACGAAATATTTTTTTACGTTTCATTTTAATTTGTGATTTAATGTGAAATTTAATCAATTATAGACTTATTTCGTGTGAATTATTTTTTTAAAATAATGAATTGCATATAAAATAGTACTACTACATTTGTTAGGTATTACTATCGAACGATCACTAGATCGAGATCGAAACTCCAATTACAAACGAAATATTTTTTTATGTTTCATCTTAATTTGTGATTTAACGTGTAATTTAATCAATTATAGACTTATTTCGTGTGAATTATATTTTTTTAAAAATGAATTGCATATAAAGTAGTACTACTACATTTGTTAGATATTACTATCGAACGATCACTAGATCGAGATCGAAACCCATCATAAACGAAATATTTTTAAATTATTTATAAAATTTTTATATTTTTTTTTGATCGAGATCGAAACTCCAACATTGCAACGGTAATAAAAAAATTTTGATTGAACTTCAATTATTTATATTTTAAATTTTAATTTATGTACTGTTTGGTTTAAAAAAATAATTATTATAAATTCCCAAATTATTGACTACTTATAATATTATATACAAAATAAGTTTAATTTAAATTAAAAATCTAAATTACACAAAAATTATAAAATATTAATCAGGTATTTATTGCATACAATATTATATATAAAATATGGATATTATTTTTTTTCTAAATAAAAAATCTGGATATTATATATTAGTTAGGGAAATTATTCATTCATGATCTTAATCAGATTTAATACCACAACTAAATTAACAAACCCACGACTCATAATTATAGATGATTTAATAAGATTTAAATATTCCTTAATTAACGTGTATAATTAACTGAAAGTAATTAAGATTTCTGAACTTCAAGATGTGCAGCTATAATTACCGGATTAGTTTATTGGAGGGAATACATTAGAGGGAAAAATGGCGCCATTTTCTCACCTAATTTGGAGCCAAAACAACCTAAGGCTAAATTTGTAACTAACTAATCCCACTAACATTAAGAATTATTTTTTATTAATTCTGCCCGGGCAGAATCTGCCCATTTAGCAACTCCCTATCCCAAAATACTCTTATTTTTTTTTTTTTTTTTTTTTTTTTATGCTTTGGTTTTTGAAGCAAAAGAATTTGATATCAAAAGGTGTAGTATGGAAATAAAGGCTAGAGTATGGTCATGGCTTACGGCTAAGGGGAAGCTTAATAATATTATTGTGTTTTCGGAATGGTGTGAAAATCCTATACCAAGTTGTCGAGTAATTTGAATTGTAATATTGTTAGGGTTGGAGTACCCCTTGTACTCTAAGTGTTATAATATAATTTTGTTTGCTGATCCAAAATACTCTTATTTTATCTATTTTATCTACGTTTTTTTAAAATCTGTCAAAATCAAACGAGCATACTTTTCGTGAACGGAGGGAGTAATTAAGAAACTTGTTATTTATAAATAAAAATACATTGACGCAGATTTAAAAATTAATAAAAATATTCGCGTGTTCTTATTTTTGGTCCACTTATTTCCATTGCAAATTAATTAACCAGCTGGTACATGAACCCTACAACAGAGATAGCTCTAGCTAGCTAGTTCTCTTCGTACCTAAACCTCGTAGTTGTGCTGACTTTGGTATATTAATCATTATTGCACGTTCCTGTTACGTGCTATTTATGTTATATATGCAGAAGTATAACCATATTTAAACATGAGTTTAATTTGACCAATTGCATACTTTATGTATTTCATGTGATTATAATATTAAGTCAGCGAATAGTTTATATGATATATTATTGTGGAATTAAAGTCCAATCTCTAGCGGTGGAAATTGTGCGATTTCTACATTCAAAACATAGTTATTTGGGTGTAATAAATTTAAATATCTTAGCTAGTGAAAATTACATGCCCTAGGGAATGTAAGATGTTTTATGTAGAAAAAGTGAACGTCTGAAATATATATTTTTTTACAAGGAAAATAAATCAGTTTCGCTAAAGTATCCATAAATAAGATTAATATTGTTCATGGTAAGCTTATGATCATCAATTAATTTCATCCCATTCTTAGTTAAATACTTGATACTTTAAATTTTTTTTTAAACTTACTTTAAATACTTTTTTAAAGTTTGATACTTTAAATTTAAATGCATATTAAAATATTGTTTTTTCACATTAAATATGAATAATTTAAAAGTAAAAAATTAATTACTATCATTTATACTCCTTAAAACTAATATGATACTACTTATTTCTGAGTAGCTATTAATATTCTTGATCAAATATTTAATATCTTAAATATTTCAAACAATTTCAAATATAAACTTATCGCCGATCATTTTCATATAAAATTTTATTACCCAAATGCACAACTAAGGGTGAGCATTATTCGGTTTTTAATCGAAAATTGAACTGAAATTTTAATTTGTTTCAATTATTTTAGTATTCGATTTTAAAATTTAAAAATTTTAGATATTCGGTATCGGTTTTTATGAATAAAATTTCGGTATAACCAAAAATCGAACCGAAGTTTAATATATATATTAATATACTCCCTCCGTCCCGCAACTATCTTCACACTTTATATTTCGGTCCGTTTCACAACTATCTTCACACCCCAAATTTGGAATACCCTCCATAAACTATACCCCCACAATATCATTTAAATTTAAAAAATGTCACTCTTACTTTATTCTACTTTATTTTCTCTCCTACATTTTATCTCATACAACCACCTAAAATACTCTTACACTTTATTCTCTCTCCTACACTAATTTAAGGTTTTTAATTTTAATTATTTTATTTAATATTTATATATATATATATATATATATAATTTTATGAATCTGTATTAAATTTCGTATTTGATATTTTATGTTGATGTTTTGAAATTTTAGATTTGGATTTTATGTTGGAAGTTGGAACTTAGAAATTAGAGTATAAATGATTTATGTTTGCTTGTTTTTACTTGTTTTAGTTGAGAAATTATTTTTAAAAATGATCCAAAAGAAAAGGTCTCAAAATTTATTTTAAAAAAAAATTGTATTCGGTATTATACCGAAATCGAACCGAAAATTTTGATTTTATATATATATATATATATATATATATATATATATATATATATATAATTTTAATTAAACAATATTTCAAAAATTTAGCTCAAAACAAATAATATACCACTAATATTCAACCATGCAAAATTTAACTACAACAAATAATTTATAAATATATAAATTAATTTATATATATATATATATATATATATATTGGTTGAGAAATTATATATATTAATTTATATAATTTAGCTCAACACAAATTTAAATTAATTTATATATATATATATATATATATATATATATATTTAAATTAATTAAATAAGAAAAAATACGGTGGCAGCGGATCGATACATAAAAGGCAACCGAAAAACGTCCCCAACTAACTAGCTACCGAACAACGTCCTCGACCAAATTAGCTAACCCAATTAAATATGTATGAAATTTAAATTATTACATTATTGAATATTTAGCAAATTATAATGTTATAATGTTATCAATTTTATAAGTCAAGTAGAATTATGATTTATCAATTTTATAAATTTAGTATTAGTAATAAATTAATTGACATTAGATTAATGTGGAATCCAAATAAATTTATAATTATAACTTAAAACACGATCATACAATTTAAATAAAGGCAATTAATGCAATATTTATATATATATGAATTAGTTCTTAATTAATATTGTATTATATATTAAGTATAATTACTTATATATTTGTTAGTTATTTATATATTGGTAGTTATTAATCACAAATTTGATTCAATATCATCTATTATAATTTAAATATTGAATATTAATCACACAAAAACTAAAAAACAATATATACAATCTGTTATTAAATTGTCATCAGAAATTATATAAACCTTAATCTAGAATTAAATATGAAATAAATACCTTAATATATTATTAAATATAATTAATTATCGAATCATTATTAAATATACTCCTTTGTCAATTAGAATCCTATAACCCTTTATAGCTATATTTTAAAAGCGAATTAGGTTGAACCGGACATTTCGTATTTTTAAAAAAAACGTTATAATTATATAATATATAATTAAATATAAAATTTATAAATATATAAATATTTTTCCCTTGTAATAATAAATCATATGTACAAATTTATAACTTCAAATAAACATACATCTACCATTGCAAATTAAAGTTCAATTTTAAAAATTTTAGTCAAATGTCAACATTACTAAAACAAGTCCACCAAATGTCATACAAAACATCAAATGTAAAACCAAATTAACCATAAAAATTACAAAAAAATCCCTAAATTTTTATTTTTTTCCCAATTTCAAAAACTAAAAAACAATTGATGTCCGACCACATTTCTTCAACCCGATTTTGCCGATTTTGGGCTTCGTATATTATAAGGCCGGTCCAATGTGGTTGGGTCAATCCGCTTTTTAAAACATAGCTTTATAGGAGAGAGTGCACATTTTTTAAAAAAAGAAGAGTAATGATTGAGGTTTTGAAGTGTAATTTGTAAATTTTTATGTATAAAGTAAAAATTTTTACTGAATTGTGTGTATGCTTGAGTAAAATAGTAATGACATTTTGTGTACATCTTTTTATTATGTACATTTCTTCAATCTTAAAAATATTAGTATAAATTGGGTCAAAAAAATATTAGTATAAACAGAATGTAATATATATTACGCGAGAAATTTAATATATATAGCAAAGTGATATAAAAATAGAGGTAAAATTTAAATATCATTTTTTTAGTCATTTGCAAAATACCATAATAAAACGTGAAAGATATGATTGGGTAAGATTTAATGGAGATCACGAATACCAGAATTGTAAATCAAATTCGCTTGATTCGCATAACTTTTTATCAAAAAGTAAAAGTAACTAATTTTTATTTTTAATTGAACAGACGGTGCATTAAACAATGAATTAGTACTGGTTTTCCAATTCCACACGCAAAATTAATCATGACAATTTTAGTAAGAAGTGGATTAATACTTCCTACTAGAGTTCGCATATTTTAATTTTTAATTTGTCACACAAAAGTTTAAAATGAAAATATTTCTCATAACTACACGTATTTTTATTCTCTATGTCATTACTTTTGAGTTCCATATACACTTAATTTAATTAATTCTTTTATTTTATTAATAAAAATTTATAAAATTACATCTCAATATTTCATTTATTATATTTTTTCTTTAAATTTTATGCCAAGACCATTTATATATATACCAAACGTGTCATGCTAGTAATGTGATGAAAACTGAATCATGGAGCATCATGAACTTAGAACTACAGTACTATCAACATTGCTATAATGCAATATGTGTATATATACACACACACTTTTTTAATACATCTTTCAAAAGTTAATAATTACATATATGGACAGATTTTTTGTGCAAAATTATCCTCTCTTTTTCTCAAAGTGTTGTTTGAACCAATTTCAGTAAATCAATTTTATGAGTATTAATTATTTCCTTTAAAAATATTAATTATTTTTATAATAAAATATTAATTTTAAATGACATTAATTAATTATTAAAGAATATTTATTGTAAATCAATTTATTTAAAAAACAGTTTTTTCCCGGGAAAGGAAATATTAAAATCCTTGACTTTTTGCGTACCTGCAAATGCCGACTTTAACAATAAATAATTTTGTTAAGCATTTTTTGTCGTAGGCTTCACCGATTATATTATATAAGCACGCAATTGACATTCAAATTCCAGCGAGTATTTCTCGTGACTGAAATTTCTCTCACATCACTCCCTTTCTTCCTAACTATCTCCATCACAGAAATTGCAGAGTACAAGTGAAGATATCTCCTAAATCCAATAAATTTTTTTATTTTTCCAGAATTCGAAATAGGGAAAGACATGATCACCAGGTAATGGAAAAACTCATCATCATCATCACCGTTTTTTCTCGCTCATCTTTCTCTCTCTAAGATTTCAATTCACTGCAGGTAGTCTAGCACTCCATAAAGAGAGAGAAAAATCAGACAGCAGATGTATAGAATGAGCACTTGGATACCAATTCCGGTATTTAAGACGGTAAATCCCCATTCTCTCTCTCTCTCTCTCTCTCTCTCTCTCTCTCTATTTTTACTCCAATAAATTTGTTAATTAATCACAAATTCGTCTCTTTAAAAAAATTACTGAATAATTATCAAATAATCACATATAATAACTGATTAATGTATAAAATTGCAGGATTCCGACGGTGGCGGTGGCGATGGGCGGCGTGACATTGAGATTCCGATCGAATTTGTGTTCTACGCAATAATAGGTAAATTGTGCTCCGCCGTCGCTTTCCAGTATTTATGACTTATCTGTATTTTGGTAGAATTAATCAACCCCACGTTGTGACGGTGCAACAGAGTTTAGCGTACGATTCCATGACCTGATGGGACGTCACATAAGGATGATATATTGCTCATACCATTGCTTAAATTTCAATAAACATTGAAATTACCTTTCTTAATTTCCGTAATTAAATAATATTTGTGAGGGAAATTAGATTTCCAAGACCTTGATTAAAGATATGTTCTTGTGTTCGGATATACGAGACAAGCCTAAGGATATTATTTGGGAGTTTTTTTATTTTAAAGTTGTTACAATGGTAGAAAAATTCACTGTTTTTAAGACGGGGTCAAATTTTTTTAATATTCTATTGAGTAGTTTCCAAGCAACATTGTTTCTCTTTTTCAGATGGTGTCGTGTTTATCTTTCATTTCTTAATATGGATAAGACAACTTCAACTATTGGGGTTGCTAATAATGCGTTCTTTTGGATGGGTAGTCTCTTTTTAGAACATAAATAATAGGGTCATTTACATAAGCGTTTTTTATAATCTAGGTGATGGGTAGTCTTTTGCACATAAGCTTTTTGCACTTTTACCATAAATAATATTTGTAATTTTCTCTCTTTCCTTTAATTAATTTTCACACTTTTTATTTATTTATTTATTCCACATTAATTTTTATATATTTTTTAAAACATTGATTTCACATTCTCTAGAAAAAAATTAACTTTGTTCTCAAAATATCTGCATATTAATTTACATAAAATATTATTTTTAATGTTAATTCAACCAATTATTAAATATTTTAAAAAGTATCTCTTTAACACTCTCTTGGTCGCACTTTTTTTCTTAAATTATGTGTCCATAGTGTTAATTGATTTGAAATTGAGGAATTAACATTTTATATTAATGTGACAAATTTTTTTAAAAAAGTATTATTTTTACCTGAAAAGATATATGATCACATGATTTTTTTTTGTCTCTTATCCTTCAATGAAATAATGGAAGGGGACAAGAAAACAGATGGATAAAATTAAATTATATAGTTCCGCAAATTTAATTTGGACATATTTAAACTGAGGTAAAGTCTTATATATCTATATGAGTTTCAAGTACAACTTATTTGTATCTTATTATATTTTTCAAATAATGTTAGGTAGTTACGTTTTATTGAAATATAATATTTGTCCGTATTATTTTTTTATAATGTCAATTTGACTAAATAAAGAGATGATTGAAGGGTTAAAGATAAAATAAGGTATTCATTTTTTAAAATAAAATTAATTTTTTGAACGTACTAAAAAGGAAAGTAAGACTAAATTCTATGAACAGATAACACTGTTTAATCGAATTATTGAAATTAGATTTTGACATGATTAATTTTATTGTGAATTCAGCAATATTCTTGATGATAGTGGTTTTGATGATTAAACTGTTGTGCGACAATGAGGGGGCAGAAGAGAAGAAGGGGGGAGGGCAGGAGAGAGAAGTAGATTATTGAGTTCAAAGGAGGTGGATTTATTCATCGATTATGGGACGTCAATTGATGACCAACAAGATATTGAGGCAGCTCATGGTAATGGTAGTTGCAGCTCTTCATCAGACGATTTGTACGATGCAAAGATTTGTGTGATATGCTATGATGATCAAAGGACTTGCTTCTTCATTCCTTGCGGTCATTGTATTGCCTGCTTCACTTGTGTCAAAAGGTATTATCTTCTCCCCTTTTCTTCATTTTATACATACCAAATTACACTTTACTCTCGTATGCATCAGATGCACCGTGCAATTCAATTGCATTTTTTAACAGTAATAACATTCGTGACTGTTCGGTGAAAACAAGGGTGACTGTTTAAAAATGCACTTGAGTTGCACGATACATCTGGTGCACGTGAAACGTACGGTACACATACCTAATTTGGCAATCCACTCTATTTTTTTGTTTAAATTTCGAAGAGAGGTAGACACAACTCATAGGCTTCGCTTTTTTGTTTTCACTCATTATTTTATTATGTGTCTATCTCTATTCAAAATTTACAAAAACAATTAAACAAACAAAATGTAGAGGGTTCATTTCAATTTTAGCAAATACTCTGTATTTATCAACGTAATTGTTAGAATTTTAACTCAATTTAAAGGATTAAATAGCACCAACAAAAAAGATTAAATAAAAAAAAGTATTAGTTCCTATAAAAATATTAATTCATATAAGTAAAAGTATTAAATTTGTATGTTGATCAATTTTAATATTGTTCAATATGTATAAATAAAAAGTATTTATTTGAAATGTTTTGGGTCTTGATTACACCAGATGTAGTGTTACTATTTTATATTATAGTCTTAATTATATAAAATTAATATTTTTTTTTTTATAAAGTCAACTTACCTTGCATATATAGACCAAAAAACTTACAATATAAAATATAATAATTAACCATCAAACATATCTACACAAGTATCATGTCTCATGTTTTTTTACCAGATTTCTTTATATATATATATATTGAGAATAAATTTTGCATGAGATAATATTTTGGTATACATATTTATGTGATACACAAGTTTTTGTGGTTGAATGATGATTGCAAAATATTTGACAAATTCTCTACGCAGTTGGACCCCTACCACCCACCTATAAAATCCAAATTTAATTAAAAGCAACACTTCACAGGGTAATTTATTTCGAAAGCTATATGGAACTATAATTAAAATATCTTCTTTTGCCGGCTTCTAAATATATACTCTCATCCCACGATTAACTTAGCACTCCTAAAATGAAATATCTTCATAAATTACACCCTCACAATACCATTTAAATTTAAAAAATATCATTTTGTTTTATTCTACTTTATTCTCTCTTCTACATTTTATTTCATTCAATCACCCAAAATACCGTTACACTAATTTAAGTTTTCTTAAAAAATGTGTCTCTTAATTTCGATAAAAAAAAGTGTGTCTCTTCACACGTGAAGTCAATTGCGGAACGGAGAAAGTATATAATATATGAAATTAAATATTTTTAGCAAATCTCTTTTTGGAGGGAAATCGATTCGTGGAAGGGTACTAATTGTATTTATTAAAAATATTAGTGTTTTATTAAAAATATAGTATTACTTATTATATTAGAAAAATATTAATTATAAATCAGTTTCACCCTTGAAATTGATTCACACATGATTCATTCATATATGAATTACCTATTTTGAATTTTTAAATCATAATTTTCACAATTTATTAACCAATCAATTTATATGTTAACATATCCTTTTAAAAAATTTATATGTTAACATATCCTTTTAAAAAATTTATGCGAGATGGTTTTACATTAAAATGGTTTACAAATTAGTATTTTCTTATATTCATTTATTTTATTCGTTCGTTTAGCAATAATATATTTATTCTCTTTATGAAAACAAATATTTTATTTTTGAATAGACCCAATAATACCCAATATACATTTACTTTATTTAGTGTGTGCTTGCAACTTAATATCATAGGGAGAGTCACTTTTATTTTGGGAAAAAAAATTACTTAAATAATGTTTTTAATCACTTTTTAAAACAGTTTGTGAGTGTTTACAAACTCAATTTCATAGTGAGAATCACCTTTATTTTGAGAAAACTCACTTATATAATATTTGTAATTCTTTTTTAATCACTTAAATCTATTTTAGCAAAGATAGTTTTATTTGCTTTTAGATTGTCTAAAAGCTATTATCATTGGAGAAGAGAAAAGAGTTAATTACCTGCTATTAACAAAAGCGATTTTTTTTTCCAAACCCATCAAAATCACTTTATTTTTCAAACATTCCTCAGTTCAAATTATACTATAAAAATTAATTAATAAAAATTTTTTTAAAGTGAATAGAGTTTTAAATTTATATACAATCTTTTGAGCATTGTTTTAATGGACGGATGAAACATTCATCCCTTTTAAATTATTAATATGTCGCCCTCAAATTATATCTCGTCTTGCTGTAAAATGTTTCCATACAAATATATATGGTAGATGATGAATTATAATAATAAATTAATAGGTGTTTGTTATATATGCAGGATTATAAGTGAAGAAAACAAGAGCTGTCCAATATGCCGAACAAGTATTGACAGAGTAAGGGTATTGCATATTCTTCAGTGAATTAAACGGATTATTTTTTTAATCGGGCATCCGTTTATTCTACCAGCACCACCTGTATATATCTGAGGTGGTCCTGTATATAAATATTAAATATTAAATATATGTATTTACCCAATTGTATTATGTATATTTTATTTCTTTTATACCATATTGGAAAGACGATTATTGAAAGAGATAATGTTATATTTGGTCTGGTCCCACAAGTAATTCATTTTTTAGTTTTGGTTCTTTGCGAGAGTCCGTTTTTTGTTTGAAAGACAATTATTGAATAGATATAATTTTATTTTCGGTCCCCACCAATAATTCACTTTACAATAGGTTTTTATTTGGGTTCTTGTGAACTTTATTTTTTGAGTTTTTATGTACAATAATTGTACTTTATATTTATAATAGTAATATCACAAAGTTTTTTGTGAATAAATTTCACTATGAATTGGATGGTGAAACTTGTTCGAAGTGTATTAGTTGTTTTTATTAAAGGGTTAATTATTTTACTTTGTCTCTTTTTAAATTGCTTAAAATTTAAAATGAAATTTTTTTTCACATATCCAAAATGATAAAAATAATCCTCCTCTTAAATTAAATTCTTACAAAAATCTCTTATTTACACAATTACAGAGTGAGAGAGAGAGTACCAGCATGTATAAGAGTAGAGAATGAGAGAGATATTTTGTGATTATTATATTGGGAGTGATGGGCTGTATGGATATTGGGTAGGTTAATTGTTAGGTATTGGGTTTAATTAGTGGCCCAGTTTAATTAGTGATATGTTAATTAATTGGGTTTTGAATAAAAATGAATTTAATTAGTTATGTTTAAGAGTGGCATTTTTGTAAATAACTTAAACTTTTATTTCCATTTTTGGTGTGTTAAACTTTTGTGGGACAAACAAATGAATCCTTCCAAATGAATTATTTACCCTGTCAAAATTATCTATACTACACTTTCAAACTAAAGTAAACTCCCTCAATATAGTAGAAATAATTCATTTATTCTCAATTTTACATCTTTTAATATTAATAAATAATTCTCTCATTAAAACCGTGTTAATTTTGCTTGAACAATCTAAAAAAAGACAAAAAAGTATTAATTTTTAAATTATATTAATTATTTTATTAAAAAATATTAATTATTTAATTATAAAATATTAATTATAAATTAATTTTACGATATAAGACTTATAATATAACTCCAAGAATTTTTTAAAAGAAAAATTTTTTTGCGTCAACTCGAATTTATCGAAATTTTAATGCTAGTTTTTGCGACTGGCGAGTCCGTACTCCTTGTTCCATATGTATTTAATTTCATGCACAGTCATCTTATTGTTGTCTTGTCAAAAAAAAAAAAAAATCCTATTGTTGCCGGTTAAAATAAGCGACGGATAATCCTAAATGGATGATTATATGAGTTGGTGTTACATTTTCGTATACAAGGTTACGGTGATACCATTTTTAAAAAAAATTAAGTATCAAATATTTAATTAATAATATTAAAAATTTTACCAGGAGTATTAAAAATTAAGGTCAGTAATATCATATTATTTTACAAAGTATAAACAAAAAATTAATATTTTTATTATTTAAAATATTTATATTTAATATAAAAATAATATTATAATATTTAAATTTAAAATATCAAGTTTAAAATATAATATTTAAAATGTCAAGTATCTAACCAAAAATATTTAATATTTAACTAAATGAGAATTAGATGAAATTAAAAATAAAAAACACCAAAAAAAAAATCTAGTAAAGAAACTGTGTTACCATTTAACCGATAAAAAAAAAATGTGTATACGAAACATATAAAAATTTTGCTTGATTTTATTTGTAAGTAAAGTTTCCATTACCTGATCAATTCGTTATCTATATCCTCTTTTCCTAAAATATACCTGATCAATTCGTTTTTTCGTCTAATATAAGTTTTACACCCTTAAAATGGAAAATCTTTTATAAACTCCACCCTCACAATTTTCACTAATTTACACAAATGTCATTACTTTTACTCTCACATACACATATCACAATAAAGTTTTTTTACTTTATACATAAAAGTTTACAAATTTATCCCCCAAAACTTCAATCACCCACATATGAAATCTTTTCCGGGACGGAGGGAGTAGTTCAATTCTGCGCACAATTACATATATACAATATTTAAGTACATTAAAATTTATAAAATAATTAAAAATCTATAAATTATATATAATATCTTAAAATTATTATTTTCGTTAGAATTAAAATTAAAATCTGAAAACTTTTAATAAATTTAAAGTATTGATAGAGTCTGACATATATCTAATAATATATTCATTTCGTAATATCATAATATTAATTTAATAATACCATTACACTTATAAATTACATGGATACAACATCGACACATACGGGACTGCAAGAGAAAGAAATTCATTCTAAAATGCTCATTCTTGTTACCACAATCCCAACATGTGTAGTTCGTAATTTGAGAGATGTTTTGCGTATTTTAAGAGTTTTAACAAGGCATGGTGTTTAAATTGGTGCTAGCTTGTTGTAAGTTGTTCTTGGACCATTTTGTTTGTAGTTTGGGGAGTATGATTATACTCCTCCGAGTTATATAATTTTCTTTTCTAATTAAATATATATATATATATATATATATATATATATATATATATATATATCGCACTATATAATATTATGATATTAATTTATAAAAATAATAATATTATTAAATGAATGTAATGATATTATTTCATAAAATAAATAAATTTCACATAAGAGTGACTAAAAATTATAATAATAAAAGAAAGGATTTTTTTTTCCTCATATAAGTTTGCTCGTCTATATTGGAGCAGTTTTGGAATTGGGCATGATATTTGTGACTAGTATTGTCAATAATATATTGGTGAACAGTACGTACCGTGAATAATATTTTTTTTTTTTGAAAGCTACCGTGAATAATATTGGTGAACAATACCGTGTTGTTGAACTAGTATCGTGATCATTATCGTCGTCGTGAACATTAGAGTACAATTTTATTTTATTTTTTTGCTAAATTATGGAGAATAATAATAATAAAAAAAAAGGGTAATCGAAGATCATGAAATCTCGAATAAAAAGATTATGGGAGAATTGATTATATTTGATCAAACCTCGAAGATATTTAAGTGATCGTGAGTAGGGACGGATCCAAATTTTTTTTATAGAGGGAGCACAATTAAAATTTTATTATTTATATTAATATAAAACAAAAAAATATATATAAAAAAAGATATTTGTTTGTCCCACAAAGTTGTGCACAAACCAAAAATAGAAATAAAAGTTCAAGTTATTTACAAAAATGTCACTCTTAAACGTACCTAATTAAATTCATTTTTAATCAAAATCCAATTAATTAACCGATCACTAATTAAACTGGGCCACTAATTAAACTCAATACCAAACAATTAACCAACCCAATATCCAACCCAGCCCATCACTCCCACTCGTATACATAATCTCTCAACCCTAACTCTCGATCTCTCTCACGAACGCACGAACCCTAATCGCCTCTCTCTCTCTCTCTCTCTCACGAATTCCTGGGGGCACGTGCCCCCACGGGTGTTGTGCATCCGTCTCTGATCGTGAAAATAAGAAAAAAAGACAGTATTAGCCAAAAAAAAAAAGTTATAGTTACCATATATAGAGAATTGAGTGGAAAAAAAGGTACATTAACATATTCGCATGACACTCAACACTCTCGTATTAATTTTGGTTTCATTAACTTGTCAAATTCAATTTTTAGTCCATTAATTTGATCTGCTATAGCGAGTTAATAACCAATTTTGAACTCCCTTAAATTTTTAGTTGTTCGTGAAAATTATTTAAAAATAGAATTTGATATAGATAATATCAAAGTATTTGATTAAAAAATTTGATGACACCGACGTTGCAGTTAGATAATAAGATTGTGAGGAGGTGTTGTGTAGATCGAAGGCGCGGCCCTATCAGAATACATATGTAACTTTGTTTTGATTAGGCCACTTTCAGTTTCAGTAATTGGTGGCTTTTGTGTTAGAAAGTTGACCCCAAGAAAAGAACATGTAGTACCATGATATTGAAGAGTGTAGTGCAACTTTGAGACTTACTAATGGCACACGTATGCATGCTTTTTCACTAGGGTATATACAAATTAGCAAATTATATTCCCTCTTCTTTTCTTTGTCATAATAATTTGCACACTTTATTTATTTGAACGTCTTAAAATAATATATGTATCCAAAAATTGCAAAACCTCATTAAAAATAACTCTTACATTATCTACAATATTACACAAAATATCATTACTTTTGGGCTCATTTTTTACTTTATACATAAAAATTTACAAAATTATTTCTTAACCCATTGCTCAACTTTTTTATTTTGTGTGTACACCAAATTGTGCAAGTTAATTCGGAATGGAGGGGGTATCATTTATATCATTTTTTTTTTTTTTTATTTTTGTGTTTTGTTCTATGTTTCTTAATCCAGATGTATGATATGTGGAACATTAAAAAATATCCAACGAACCACCATAATTTTGGATCCATGTGTTAAACATCTAGAAAATGAAATACATATTGAAAAATAAAGATAAATTGGACTGATAGACTATAGAGACTTTAGGCCAGTAGTATAGGATCTGTGTGTTATAATTTTTTTTTTTTTATTTTTTTCTTTTTTCTTTTTATCTAATTTCTATCGAGTTCTTTACACTATAAAAAAACTGTGAAATACCGACAGATCAAATTTCGTCACAAATATCGATAAAATACCGACAAAATACCATCGGAATTTCAAATTTCAGATTTACCTACAAAATTTTGAATTTTTTATAAACAGTGTTTTACGACGAATATTCGTCGGTAATTACCGACAGACCGACGGAATACCGACGAATATCCATCGGCATTTACTGACGAATTAATTTTTCGTCGGTATTTTGCGACGAGAAAAATACCGACGAATGACCAGTTTTACCGACGGAAATCCGTCGGTAAGTCCGTCGATAAATGACTATTTTTTTGTCGTGTTAGGTTTAAGTAAATTTATTTATTCGCAAATATATATATATATATATATATATATATATATATATATTGGCATTTTAGATTTATTCATAAATTTAATATTTTTTTTTAAAAAAAAAATCTTAATTATATTTTGAAGTAGCAAAAAAATTATAAATCTATCACCCATTAGATTTTTTTTGTCCAAAATTGTTGGCATGGATAAAACTCATTTTGTCACCTAAAACAATTAATTGAAAAATGATTTAATATATCACAACATTTCATTTTTTAATAATTTTATATAAATTTATCATCTAACAAGATTTATTTATTTAGTTTAATTAACTTACCGAATTGAAGTTATATTATTAAATTTCTCATGTCAAACTTATAAAAAAATATTTAAAAATCAATTGTGAAAATAATTAGTAACGTTGAAAAAAAAAATTATTTGTAAAATTGTTGAGTTACAAGCAAAAGGAATTTGATAGACCATACACACATATGGGCGGGGGAAATATAATGTGTTGGAATTTTGAGTGAATGGAAAAGTCGCTTCAAAATGGTGTGTATTATACGGAAAAATATGAGTGAAAATGTGTGAAGTAAAAGTTATGAACATTCATGTATAAAAACCTTTGGATCGTGTTATTATGATGCAAGTGAATGGTTTAATCTAAAAAGTGTGTATATTCACAAGAGATGTTATAGAGTCTATAAATACACCCTCTTACTTCACAATTCATCACTGGAATAAGAACGACAAATGGTACTTTGACTTCTACCTGAAAAGTGTTTCATGAGTCTTGTTGATTGAAGTCAAAAAATTTCTATTCCTTTCCCTCATTTCGTACTCCGAAAAGAGTTTTGAATATTGTTTGGTTCGCCGATAGCTTCCAATTCGTAGTGAAGTGGTCGGAAAGTTGAAAAGTTTAATGTGATACCTTTAATATTAAATTATTATTTGTGATTTAATAGAAAGTTATATATAAAATATAAATTATTAACATATTAAAATGTATAATATATATTTTATAATATATAAAAAAAAATGAAAGACATAGTCAATATGTGGATCTTGTGTCAACATTGAACTTTGAACAATTATAAAAATTAAAATATTGACTTCTATATTTTTATGTATATACAAAATCAATGTAAAAATATTATTTCAAGGAGTAAAAATTTATATTATCTTTCACGGTTGAACTATTATTTTTACTTGTTCTGTTGACACGTGTCTGGCTCTGTTGAAACATGTATGGCCCATGGATTTTCTATTTTACCATGATGATTTTTAATGTGATTTGCCTTTTTGACGAATGGTCTATTTCATTAATTAGGATTTGGAGATTATTCAACTTCTTGATTGATTTTTCTATTAATTAAAAGCAAATAAATAAACACGATAGTACATCTTTAGATAGAGTAGTAGTAAAGACTAGTAAAGACTCATACTGACACCTACAAAACAAGACTGGAGTAAGGTCTAAGTTTTGGACAAATTATTGTAGTAACAAGTTTCACCTTTCCGTCCCAAAAAAAAAAAAAAAAAAGTTTCACCTTCAAATTTATTTTTAGGATCATAATATTTTACTCCCTTCGTCCCAAAACTATATTCACAGTTGACTTTTTAACGGTTTTTGTGTGAGAATTATTTCATAGTAATATGTGTACAAAAATTGTTTTAAATGAATGATATGCTAGTTGATACCCTAAACTAGCATATAAAACAATTTTTGTACACATATTACTATGAAATAATTCTCACACAAAAACTGTTAAAAAATCAAATGTGAAGATAGTTTCGGGACGGAAGGAGTATTAAATAAGTTATTTTATTATAAGATATTAATTTTGAATAAAGTCAATTGTTTTATTAAAGTGAATTAGTTGAAGGGTATTAATTATTTCAATAAAAAAAATACTATTTTCTCTGTCATATGCGGAAAATTTTTGGCACAAAATTTAAGAAAAAAATGTTATAAGTAGAGTGTTGAGTAATAATTTTATAAACATTTTTATGCATAAAGTTAATGAATTAATTGGATTGAGTGTATGTGTAAGTCTCAAAAGTAATGATATGAATGATAAATATATGTGTATTGAGAGGGTGAGAATTGTGAGAAATATTTCTATTATGGAATATGCAAACTTTTATGAGGGTTGGGTTGGATTTTTTTTAGCCCGTTTGGAAGCGGGCCTATATGGGTTGGCCCGTTTGGGCCGCGGGCTTTGGCGGGTTGGGGCGGGCTTTGGCGGGCCGGCCCACCTAATTTTTTTTTAATTTTTATTTAATTTTTAAAATATTTTTATATACAATATTAACAATTATAATATTATTTTTAAGGATATTTTGTAAAGTTTATATTTATAGATGATAAATTAATTTGTATGAGACTATATTTTTTAGTTATTATGGTTAATGAATTATAAACTTTAATTTGTAAGAAGTTATTTTGTAATAAATGAACGTTGAACTTTATTTGTGAGATAAATATTATTTTTATTTATTTAAAGTGATAATCACCAACATAAATTATTTGATTATATTTGATTATGATAAATTTAATGTATTAAAGCTTTAAAAATTATTATTTTTAAAATTTTAAAGAATAAAAAAAATATAAAAAAATTAATGTGGGCTAACCCGCCTAAACCCGCGGCCCGCCAATAAATGGGTTGGGTTGGGGTTTTGCAGCCCGCCATATTTTTGGCTCGCCCCGCCCCGCCCCGCCAAAAGACGGGCTTTTGCGGGTTTAGGCCCGCCCCGCCCCGCCGGCCCGTTTCGACGGCTCTATGGAATATGCAAACTTTTATGAGTCAAACTAAAAATGAAAGTATGCAAACTTTTATAGGATGAGGGGAATAATTATTTCGTTAAAGAATATTAATTATATATTAGTTTCACGATAAATTTATTTACAGACTACCAACTCAAGTTTTGGTTCGGGATAATAATGAGGGTAAATTGAGTATTTTAAAACATATGTAATTAAACAATAATTTAAAATAAATATCATTAAAGATATATGATGAGAACCGCGATTTACGATCAATAATTTCGATGCCTCAACTCAGGTTTTCAAACGCGAACCCCAAACCGATACTCTAGCTCGGGCTAAAAAATATTCGATCAATAGCTATAAAACTTCCCTTTATTTTCTCCTTATTCAAAGGGAATCGAACCCAGGTCACTATCTAATTATCTAACTAACAAACTAACAACTTAAAGAAAGAAAATTAATCAAAGAATTACAAAAACCTACTAGACCAATACTAAAATATTAAGTTCGCAAGAATATATTAACACATGTGTTGATAACTTGTAAAAAAAATGTTGATAAACATTTAACACAATTGGACTGCTGTCTCATTTTTTAAAATTAATTTGTACTATTAAAAAAAGATTATTTTAAAATCATGCTAACAACTTGTGATTCGGATTTCACCTATTATGTCTGGCCACATTATTCAGATTTGATGGTCACAAAATTAACGTTTAAACTCTCTGACAAGTCGTATTAAGTACAACCGTCACTGTATCCACACATGCCATGTTTTTTTTTATCTTTCTTTTTGGGGTCCAGTTTTCAGTAAATTAGAATAGGTATTTGTTTGAAATTTATTTTAAAACTATTAATTGTTTTATTTATATGTGTTAATTGATTTTATTATAATGTATTCTAAATTCACCCGTGGTCTAGATATTCTATTCATAATTATTACTTCCTCCGTCTCGAAACTATCTTCATATGTGAAAAGACACGTTTATTAAAAAAACTTAAATTAGTGTAGGAGAGAGAATAAAATGTAAGGGTTGGATGGTTGTATGAGATAAAGTGTAGGAGAGAGAATAAAGTAAGAGTGTCATTTTTGAAATAAAATTAATATTGTGGGGGTATTGATATTGAGTATTGTTTTCAAATTTGGGGTGTAAAAATAATTGTGGGACGAACCGAAATGGAAAGTGTGAAGATAGTTCCAGTACGGAGGGAATAATATATTCGAGAGTCCGTTAAAAAAAAAAAAAAAAGTAATATATTCGAGAGTAAAGATGAAGCATCATACAATGATCAATTCATAAAATTAATGATAAGGATCATTATTTAAGATGGAGACCAAGATAGTTTTGCAAAGTTGCCGGCCCTACATCCAATTTCATATTTATGGGCATTCACGCGTTGTGCTATGAATGATTTGGAAAAAGGAATATTGATGAACCTCAAAAACAAATTGTTTATCCCACCAGACTATCGGGTTCCTCACTTTAGTAAGAGATTTGGGTTCGATTCTTTTTGGAAACGAACTATGGAGTTATAAGGTGGTTTGGAGAAATTTTTGGAGTGTTTGAGTGCTTGGTGATCTAAAAACTAACATTTACCGATAAAAAAAAATCTCGAAAACAAAATTAGATCAAGTTTAATGAGCAAATGAACATATGAGTCGAATAAGGTGTATTATAAAAGAAAAACAGTAGTGGTCCAAAAGTGACCCAATGACGAAAGATAGAGCCAAAAGAAAAAATCAAAGAGGCAAACATGCATAACAATATAACTCGTCTAGTATCCCAATGAATCTAATACACAATAATCACAAATTAATTCATATAACACTGTTTAATGAATGATTGCACCTCAGAGTTTAAGAATTTTGTAAATGATAATCCATACTGAAACAGGAGCTTTTGCTCTTTTTTGGTCGTCTTCTTCCCTGTGAAACCTACCATCGTAATATCATGCTGCAGGAGAATTGAGAAATCTTTTTTTTTGACGGAAGAGAATTGAGAAATCTTGAAATAGTAAAAATGTTAATTGAACTTTTGTATATATTTGATTAATAAAATGTGGAGTAGTAGGATAGTATTGAAAAATACTACAATGAAAAAAATAAGTGAATGGTGAAATTATTATATTGTAAAAAATAAAGGTGAGTGTTATCGAAAATATATAAAAAGTATAAGAAATTAAAGAATGTGAAAACACACACATATATATATATTATTGGTCAGTATTGGGAATTTTGAAATTTAACTTATGTAATATTACAAACAAACATGTGTTACGATTTTGAAATCAAAATTTTATTTTGTTTGTCCAAAAACAAACATACTCAAGTCCTAATCTATTTCTTAATGTTATCCTAATCTATTTCTTTATCTTAACTAGTTATTCAATAGACTTTTGAGGCGTTCACTTTTTCTTCTAAAATGTAGGTGTGAAGCATGAAACTTTAATGCAATTGAATTTGCACTCACGAAGTCTCACACATGCACTAATTATTCTCATTGAATTTCAATTAAGTTTCATTTATATTTATTCGGTGTATTTTAATTTGTATTTTTAATTAAATTTAATATATACATTTTTATATATACATTTTAGTTTTTTTTTTTTTTTTTGAACGGGATTTTAGTTTTTAATTAAAATATATACTCCACATTTTAATTATATTTATTTATATATTCCAAGTATATCAATTTATACGTCTTATCTATATATCTAATTAGAGGATATAATTGGTATCATCAATTGCAAATAAATTATTGATCAATGACTTGAAAATAAAATAAAATCAATGATTCCAATTTAAAAGAGAGATCATGGAGTAGAAAATATGAGTAAATCAATAATTGGACCGTGTAGTACGACCCATCCCCCACCCCCACCTCCACCATAACATCTGCAATTGCAGGGGGGCCATAAGATTGTCGCACAACACTGTCCTTTGTCCACTTATATTCAAATCATATTAAATTGAATTTCAATCTTTCCAAAGAAAAATCAAATCCCCCATATCATTTCCTGTTTATCACTTCAAGAATAATTGCTCGAACCTCACAATTCACAAAAGCATGAAATTTGACTCGAATTTGCTTCTGTTTTTTCCCCCTCAGTCTTCCCGCCGTCCTTCCTTCTCCGGCGCCGCCACCGCCACCGTCCTTTTCTTTTTCCGGTTGCGCAATTTTCACTGAGAAAAGCTCTCAAAACCTTGTACGCATATTTCAGACAACATCAAGCAGAAGCTCTAATGGCGGCCGTGATTTGCTAGGTAAAATGGAATTACTTATGGTTATTGAAAGAATTTTTTTTTTTTGGTGCATATTGATAACACGAACTTATAAGTCTCTACCACTTGAATTATATCAAATTTTATCTTATTTAAGAGTTTAAATTATACTCCCTCCATTCTGAAAAAAACTCATATTTAGGAGGACACACACTTTATAAAAAAAAAGTAATGATTGAGATTTTGAGAGATAATTTTGTAAACTTTTATATATAAAGTAAAAAAATTATTTGATTACAAGTATGTGAGAGTATAAAGTAATGATATTTGTGTAATTTAGTGAAAATTGTGAGGGTAGAGTTTATATAGGTTTTCATTTTAAGGGTGTGAAACTTGTAATGAAATTGACGTAAAAGGAAAGTATGAAAGTTTTTATGGGATGGGGAGTATCAAATTTCATTTCACTTAAAAATACGAACTCTTAGATTAGTGTGAAATTAATTCAATTATATTAATTTTCATCTCTATTTCTTGTTCAAATTTACCCATTTCACTTGATTTGCTTGTTAACAAGGTGCATTCAGAAAAGCTCGAATATCATCGGAAGAGGTCGGATTTAATTATGTCGACGGCGACTCCCCGCGAATTTGATCAATTTGCCGTATTTCAGAAAGTAAAACAAATAATAATTCTTTTTTTTTTTATCATCTAAATTTTTTCTATTTCCAATAATTAGGAACATTATTTTTATTTATTTTTTTAGATAATTGAGTTGCTTATTACTGTGTTATTGTGCAGAGTGTTTACAGTGCGGAAGGAAGCTATCATGTTTTAGCTGATTTTGTAATGCGATATTCTTTCTACGCGGCGCTCACCGGTATGTTCAGCCTTTTTTTATCTTGTATGTCTCATCAAATGTATATTTAAACAATTATTATTATTTTTTTACTGAAAACAATTTTCTTTTTAAAAAAACTTATTACAATTGTTTTCATTTAAAAGTTATAGTTGTTAAAACATAACTAACGAAAAGGATATGTTTGTTTTGAAGAATTTAAAAGGGATATAGTTTGTTTTTCTAAAATTCAAGTGTGTGTTATTGTTGATTTGTATTACTTATAATCCGCAAAAACATTAAAGTCTAATATATGTTTTCTCATTTTTAGGGTGAAATTGTCATTTATGAGGTATTCAAATAATTATCCACTTATTACCAAGTTAATTAACAAAATATTCATTTTTTATTTTAAAAAAATAATAGTAAATGGGGTATAATTGTAAAATTTTAATTTATCACATGATTAATTCTCAATACAAATACTTGAAAATATTATAACTCATGTTAAACTATGTTGTAATATATATTAACAAATATTTGATTTGCATAATTTAGTAAAATATATCACATATAAAAAATCAAATGTATTACATATTTATCTCAAAACAAACGACTACTAACGGTTTAAAAATACTTTAAATGGCATGGTACATCTTATGTAACATAGAATTTACCATAACCTTTTAAAAATACCTTTCTAACGTAAAAAAAAGAGAACTTTACGTAAAAATTAGTTTACAAACGGGGTAAATGATTTTAGTGCCAATGTAACAAAAAAATTTTTTACACTCGATATATTTATCCAAAAAAAATTACCTCGAAAAAAAAAAAAAAAGAATTACCTCGATATTTGTTCATTCATTCATCTTATTACACAACACCTCAATCATTTGCTATTGCTCGAATATGATCATCTCCTCTGCCAGGAATATATGTCAGGAAAATATGTGCGGTTTATCTGTGCATAAACTGTTTAAATGAAGAATAAGAAAACACTAGTATTTAGTTTAGAAACTCAATTATATTTTTAAATAATATTTTAACAATTTTTACTAAATAATATTTTTAATAAAACAATTAATTGTAGAAACCAATTTCACTGTAAATGCTTCTTTAAGGAATATATGTTGAGATAGTGCATACCAAACTATTTAATTAAAGTTGTCGCGGATATCTAAATAGACCATGCACGTTAAATAAATAAAACGGTTTCAGTGGTTGGTGTGTAGTCTAATAATTAAAGGTCACTACATGTCCACCACTTTTGGAGAATAATTTAGCACTTGATTTTCTTTTTATTTGAAATTTGTTTTGTTCATGATTAAGTTGGGAAAATTGCAAATAAATTTATTATATTTGGTAATTTAGCTTGACTATTTAAATTTTACAATGTCATTATTATTTACGGTTTGATGTATGAGATTGTTTTTCTGTTTTTTTTTCCGACAAAATAAGATAGTTCGGATCGTCATCTCAAAAATGTGCAAATATTAAATTGATTAGTTTTATATTTTTTATATGTTTGACCTTTTAAACAAGATAAAATTCTTTCATGTTATTAGAGCAAAAATTTAGGATACAAATCTTATTAATTAAAAACTTTAAAAGCTTCACCTATTTAAATTATACTACATTAATTGAGTCTCTTCATTTCTTCCTATGATAAAGCTGACATCAAGTCCGTAAACTCGTTAAGTCTCTTTAGTCGTTCCCATAATGGAGTTGATGTCACCCACGATCACGAGTGAGGGGATCGTTATCATAATTAAATAAATGAATTAAAAATTTAATCAAGTCTTTTGCTTCCAAGCATTATTAGCCAGTAGATTAATATAAATAAGATTAGAAATCAAATAAACATAACATGTTTGTTTTTATTATTTTTTTTTTGGTGGGACCTTTCAGGAATTTTCTTGATGGTTATTGCATTGATTGTGAAACTGATGTGGGATTGCGATGGGGATGAGGGCAGTGGGAGAGCAAGTGAGCATAGTAGGTTATTTGTGGGTGCACAAAAGGACAGGAAAGTAATCAGCTACGGCACAAGTGGAAGTAACGATTTAGAATCGGGCAGCTCATCATCGTCCGATGATGATGACTTGTATGATGGAAAGATATGCGTGATATGCTATGATGATCAACGAACCTGCTTCTTCATTCCTTGCGGTCATTGTGTTGCCTGCCACAATTGTGCCCAAAGGTAACATCCATGCTCCAATCCAACTTAATTGTGTCAGTATATACTTAAAATTAAAATGAAATTGAATTAATTAATTTCATGCAAGAATTTTACCTAAAATTAATTAATTTTACTCCAATTTTACTTTTGGATTGACAAGTAGAAAATCACTTGGAAAGAAATTACTAGGCTGTTTTTAATAAAACAATTAAATTCTAAAATACTTTGTGCTTTAAAAAGACTATAAAATATAATATTTTTTAAATAATGCCATTATTTTATCTTGTTCATTAGAATAAAACATTTTTTTTTTTTTAACAATATTAATTTAGTGAAATAGTTAATTTAGCGAAGAGTAAACCAGTTTCACCATCCAATTTAAAATGGTATTAATTGTTTTTATTGTAATAATATTAGCATCAAATTAATACATTTTAATGAAATAATTAATTTTGTTAAAAAATACACATAAAATACAAAAATTCATGATAAAACTGGTTCACGATATACTTTGCCTTTAATAAAGACTCTCCCCTATTTAAAATATACATTTTAGATCAATGCACACAATATTAAATTTATATATATTATGCCATTAATAAATGTTTATCTTGTTCATTAGAATAAAACATTTAATTATCTAAATATTTTAACAATATCTAGAGTAATTTAGGAGGAAATACGATTAATTTATATTAAAAAATGCAAAATATTATCTTATTTGCAAATTGAATGAATATGTCATCTATAATGAATAAGAGGGGAGTGTTTTAAGCTGATTTGGAGAAGCAGTCTCTTGTAGACTTTCTTAAAATTTATTTTTAGCAAATATATTTAACTTTAAATGTTTGACAAATAATAATTGATTTTCAAACATTACCCATGTTTATTTTTTATTCTAAATGAATTAATTTAAATAACTTCTCCGAAAAGTACAAAACAGCCTTAATTATACAAACAAAAATGTGTCCCCATTGATTGTTGTCAAGGTGGAGACTTAATTTACTAGTTAATCGTTGCTATCATGTGAGGATTGATTCTATGAGATTTGATAACAACTAATTAGACAGCATAGAAGACAGAATATTAATAGTATAGTACAACCTTTTTAAATTAAAACATAATAAATTAATAATTTTTCTAAAATAATAATTTTCTTCGCCTTGATTTGGACCCCATGTGTAGATTATTTTTAATAAAATAAAAAGATAACAAATTTTCAGAAGACGGATATAAATTTGTGATCTCATATACATCATAAATTAATAACCTCCTAAAATTACAAACATAACTCTGATAATTTAGTAAGGTACTTTCTTCGTCTATCAAAAATATGTTTACTTGATGTTTACTTGTCTTATTTATCTGTCCACAAAAAGTATGTTAATTCCTTCTAATCATTATTTAATATACTCTTTATTGTTGTTTGTTTCTTAATGAAATTTAAACCAAAATGAATTGATCATCTAATTTTTCCCACAACATCCATAATATCTTATGTATTTTAGTATTTGACCTTTCATGGTTTTTTTTTTTTTTTTTAGATGAGAAACCACTGTATTGTTTTGTTTATATAGTAGTTGTTTCATCACTATACATTGAATGTATATATTTTAGTTCTAATATATTAAATAACTAGATTCAAGTTCCTAGTAAAAAATTAATACATTTACCTATGTATTAAATTTAAGTTCAATACATATAGAAGGCCTATTTTAATTAACAAAATTATTAATTTATCAATTATTTAATATCCCTATAAATTAATAAAATCTCGAAATATATTAATTTGACGTATAATTAATATGTTGATTGGAAAACCAAGATATGTACATAGATATGATTGTGAAAGGGAAGAATGTTTTGTGGCAGGATTGTGAATGAAGAAAGCAAGAGTTGTCCAATATGCAGAGGAATTATTGAGAGAGTAAGGAAGTTGCATATTGTGTAATTAAGACAGCCAATTATTTTTTTCTCTTCTATTTTTAAAGCATGGAGGAATTTATGTCTAAAAGCATGGCCACATGTATTTGTAATGGTCCTAATGGATAGGTCTCTTTATTGTCTATTTGCTCATTAATTGCACTTTATTTATTGTATATTATTTATTTCAAATGTATTATTTCTGTTTCTAAATAATATCTCCGGTCATTCGGAGCTCATATGTTTTATATTTTTTTTTATTTGACAAATAAATAATAATATAAAAAATTAGAGAAAAAGGGGTATGATGAGATTTCATTATAGATTAGAAAATATTAGAAATTGATTTAGATTATTTGATTGATTTAGTTAGTTAGAGTATAGATTGATTTATTAATTGATTAGATTAGATATTCCACTTAATTAGAGATTTGGTTATTATCCAAACTCTATATATTGTACTCTTGAGAATTATGAAAGGGGATGAAAAATAGATTAGTCTTTTGACAAATTAATGTCAATTTATCTTTCGAGAAACTCATGAATTGTGGTTTTAGGACTCGGAGAAGGACGAATATGTTTTATGTATAATGAGGATATATGATTTTGGTTACATCTCAAAACTCATGAATAAGGACTCATATGTTTTATGTATAATGAGGATAATATTTGATCCTTTAAAAAGAAAAAGGATAATATTTGATTCATTGATTTGTGAGGATATAAAATGTATGAATATCCTATAATCTGGTTAGTATATAATATGGAACTAAATCAAATAAAATCTAACCTTTCGAAAAAAAAATCAAAAAAATCTAATGCATTCGATTAACAAGTCTGCTGGTTCTACCTGATCAAGAGGGTTAACGTAGGAGACCGATAGAAGGTCTCTCTCGGACAAATCACAAAAAAAAATGGTTCATCTTCTTATGATTTATTTATTAGATTGATGATGATATTTAAATAATTATTTCTAAATAATTTAGAGGTATTATATATAATAAAATATAAAATACACGTACTTTTTATGAATTGCACCCTAATTTTTTTAAAAAAATTGTATCCTTTTATCCATATCTTACCGTCCCTGCACCCGTCGCGTACCTATGCAACACAGACCAAAAATATGGGCAACAATGTCTTTTCATTGGACAAACTGTAAATTATTGTTATAAAGAAATTTTCTTTTACTTATATGTAGGCTTGAAAACTTGTATTATGTTGTAATTTGTTCTTTATATTGTTATCAATTTATTTATTCTTAGAATTTATAATGATATATAATATATATTTTTTGCTCTTATAATATTATTAATTACGTATCCCCCAGGGAAAAATTTGTAAGTCCGTCATTGATCCGAATATATAATTCCTCATTTGACATTTATGTGGTGTGGTATTTGATTTTCATGGGCCTCGAAAAACAATTGGGCTGGGTCTTTGATTTCCATGGGCCTCATTTGAGATAGGTAAGTATTTGTATCAATATCCAAAAAAAAAAAAAAAAAAAAAATCACAAAATTAAGTGCGATTAATAAACGCTGCTATGTCCATAGGATGGGTAAATATTTATGTAAAGTAAACGCTTATTAATTAAATATATGTAGATATTTGCAACAATAACTTTTTTTTCCCCACGAAATTAAGTGTTTTGTTAAATTTTTTCCAACAATTTATTTTATTATTATTGTTATTATTATTTTTTATAAATTAAATCTAACCAGGACCTAAAAGATTGGAACTTTAAATTATAGTTATGAAATACAAGCGATAAAATAAAATAAAAAATTAAGGATGAACCAGAGTTTATGTTAACTCTTTTTTTTAAATATTATTATTGTGCATTCGAAGGATCACTATTTAAAAATTAAGCAATTTATTGAACAATAACATTCCAAAAATAATTTCAATATTATTTACGAGTTAGAACGATCAAGATTTATATTAAAACATATAGATAACCAATTTGCTCAATCTTAATTAATAAATTATATATTTTGATATTAATATAAAATGAAATTCGATAACTATTATTCTTAATTGAATCCCTAAAATACTTTTTGCGATCACTTCTAACAAAGATTCTCTCTGTTTTTTGTGTTTGAAAGAAACAAGGTTGCATTCTGTTTTGTTCAAAATTGTAAAGGTTTGGTTAAAGATGATGGTGGATGGGATGGAGGATGGAAATGGAAAATAATCAACACAATAATCCAAATAGTAAATTTGTGTTTGGTTAGAGATGGAAAATTTATAAAAAAAATGGAACTTTATGTCAAATTAAAGTTGATGTTATATTATTTTATTATTGTTACTAGGTTGAGGTAATGATTGAATGATTGTGATTGAAGATGATATAATATTATATTATTATTAGTTAGTGGGGTAATGATTGATGATGAGAGAGAGGGAGAGAGAAATAAGTATAATATAATATATTTGATGTAAAATATAAAGTTGATGTGATTATATTGTGATATGTAAAACAAGTGTGTCGATGTATTATAGGGTTGGATGGGTATTTGAATGGAGTTTTAGATGGGACCAATCCAAAATAGAAATTTTTCATGACTTTTATGGGTCATCCACATCCTCCGATGACCCTCCCATCCCTAATCAAACATAACTAAGTATAAAAGGCAATTTTTTAAAGATTTTTGTGTTTAAAAAATGGTTTAAATTACAAAAATAATTAACCAAATAACTTGAACGCCTAAGATCCAGCTTAACCATCTAAATTTATTTTCGCTTAAATATATAATTATAAAAAAAATACATAATTCGATTTTTTTAAGGTTTTAGTGTTAAAAAAATAGTTTAAATTGCAAAAATAATCAACACAATAACTCGACCGCCTAAGATCCAACTTGACCGTCTAAATTTGTTTTCGCTTAAAATATAAAATTAATAATAAAATAAAAAAAAAAGCATCGCTCGATGGTCACATAGCTCCTAAGCGCCGCTTTAGCCGATTTTTGCAATAAAGGTCTTGTCTATAAAAGTCACGTCAATGCTAAATACAAGCTTATCTTTGATGAAAAAATTCAAAGAAGGAGAAAATTGCATTATTCTTGCTTCATGAAAGTTGAAACTAACAACGACCAATGAATCAATAATCCCAAAATTAGCCTGTCACGTCACCAAATAGTTTAAATCAGGTTAATAGAAAGAGCCGCTCTACTGTATAAAATTTTATATACAATTATAATACATTTAAAAAAAAAACGAATGGACAAAAAATTTGCAAATTACAAACGAATCAAATCAAAGTAAATTAGAAAAATTCAACCCAAGACAAACAAAAAATTTCAATCCCAAGTGTGTTATTATAAAGGTAATATGTATTTTTTTTATCGGTAAATGTTAGTTGTTAGTGATTAGAAATTAGTTCATTAAGTCTCCTTACAATTCCAAATTTTTCAAGCCTCCTTATACCTCTCACTCCAATTCGTTTCCAAAGGAAATCGAACCCAAGTCCTCCTACTTAAGTGAGGAGCCCGGTGGGCTAAGCCCCTTAGTTATAAATGTAATATGTATTATTGTAATAATAAGTATGTGTTACTAGCTCTTATAAAAATAAATATTTATTTTATGTGTTCATAAGATATAAACATGTGTTTCTTAATTTGTTCTTCATCTCTTTATATCTAGATTATTTGTTTTTCGCATTTGTACTAGTTTTGTTTATGTAATAGCATAACACATCTTTTTCATACAATAATATTTTGTATTCTTATGGTAACACATTTTTCAATACTTTATATACATATTTCTACAAGTACAAATATTTTTTATGCAAGGACAAGCTATTTGTCTTTACAATAACATATGTTTGACTTTATAGTAGCATAATCCCGAGCAAATTTTATATTTTGTCTTTATGTAATTTTTTTTTTTCTAATAGAAATTGCTCAATTAACAACGTACGGCATGACGTCTTCGATCAATAATGACTAATGAGACCATTTTTGAACAGTTTCATACGTACAAAACTCAACAAAGCATTACCGTGTCCACAACTGACCTACAATATTCAACACCACACAATATATTCAATAAATATACAAATAAAAAAATTTATGTATCATAATTGGGTGAAATAGGGTTTTATAATCATTTAAGAAATTACACCCACCAAAAAAAAAAAAAAAAACAGATCTAAAGAGGGATTAAAGAGGGCTTTAACGAGGGAAAAATGCCCTTGTTAAAAAGGTCTTCGTTAACTTACACCTCGTCTCGGGCCCTCGCTAGTTGCCGAGGGGGACCGCTCTCGTTAACTCGCGAGGGCAGTGCCCCTCGTCTCGCCCCTTGTTAACCTTCAACCTAATAAAAAAATGCGCTTTCACGGAGAATCGAACCTAAAAAACCCCTACATTTAAATTTCGAGCGGGTCCAACCACATTATTCCTCAATTTTCGTCACACGAGGGTTTCGTACCCGCAACATCAAGGTCGCAAGTGCATAAGGGGCGTGCGTTTTAGGTTTTACCATTTGGGCAAAGCAAGTCATTGGTTTTATTTTTTATTTGAAATATATTTATATCATATAATTGTTATTATTATCACATATATATTCAATCAAATTGTTAACTATATATTTACTATATATTATCAATTTATAATTGTTATCATTATCACATATATATTCAATTAAATTGTTAATATATATTTACTATATATTATCATTTTATAATTGTTATTATTATCACATATATATTCAATTAAATTGTTAACTATATATTTACTATATATTATCAATTTATAATTGTTATTATTATCACATATATATTCAATTAAATTGTCAACTATATATTAACTATATATTATCATTTTAGAATTGTTATTATTATCACATATATATTCAATTAAATTGTCAAATATATTATCATGTGTATAAATATGTACTCTTAAATAATTAAAATTTGTAAATCTTAAACATTTAAAATTGATACTCTTAAACAATTAAAATTCATAATCTTAAACATTTAAAATTCATAAAAAAGTACTCAACATTCAGAAAAACATATGGTTTTAAACACAAATAATTAATTCATTATACATACATTAAACACTAGTCAATGCCTTGAAACCCCCGACCCACGGAATGAGTGATCAAAACCACTCGGATGTGGGGGAATACCACCAGGTAAGAAACCCTGCATCCCCTGCAGCCACTCGTTGAATTGACGTTGCATGTTCGCCGTGTGGGCCCTCGTTAATTAACGAGGGTTTTAAAACCCTCGTTAACTCCTCTCTTTAAATCTGTTTTTTTTTTTTTTTTTTTGTAGTGTCCCTCTATTGTAATTTAAATTGTTTAAAACTAAATAACACAAATTTTATTAAAAATATAGTTTATTAGTATTAAAAAGTGTGAAATAAAGTATGAAGAAATTTTTTCAACTTTATTAAAATGAGTAATTGTAGAAATTTAAATAATAGAGGTTTGTGAGGATTTAGTTTGATAGGGTAGAATTATTTTTTTTTTTCTATTTGAGTATGAAAAAATAAAATTATAACGTCCATTTTTTAATTTTGAACAAAATTGTAATAGAGGAAGGTAACACTTTTCCAACCTTTTATCAAATTCACGGTCCGATGGCTACTACGGTTGCTCAACGTTTTTGTTTTTGTTTGTATACCTGAGCTGAGTGTTGTAATTGTATCGTTGCGAACCATGTAAAGCCAGAGTCTATTATCTTTAAGTAATATACCAGTTTATATTCTACACAAACACTTATGTGCAACACACACCACACAATATTCAATAAATATACAAATAAAAAAAATTCATGGATCAAAACCGGGTGAAATAGTGTTATATAATAATATAATTTTCATCTTACAAATTACTCTCTTCATCCCAAAATTACTTTCACGTGTGAAGTGAGCACTCTTTTTAAGAAAACTCAAATTAATATAGGAGAGAGAATAAAATGTAAAAATATTTTGGGTGGTTTAATGAAATAAAATATCGAAGAGAAAATAAAATAGAATAAAATAAAAATAATATTTTTAAAATTTAAATGACATTGTAAGGATGTCGTTTATATACGTTATTCTATTTTAAAAGACCGAAGAAAAATAGAAGTACGAAAGTAATTATATGACGGGGAGTGTAATACTTTTCCAACCTTTTATCAATGATTTGGAAAAAAAATAGAAGTTGTTTGACTGAATTTTTTTTTTTTTTTAAACACTGGCTCAAAATTCGAACTGTTACTCAAAGACTTAAAAAAGTTTAGAAATAATAAAGTATTAACTTAAAAGTTAGCTATTACTATTAGCTTTGATATTAACTTAAAAATTTAGAAATAATAAAATATTAGTTATTATTGGAAATACTAATTAACTGTATGTGGAATGGATTTATATTAAGATGAGTATTCAAGATAAATGCATTAATAGATTCTTGTTTTGATACCTAAACTATTCTTCTTTAAGTTTTTTTTTTTTTTTTTTTTACGCAATTACTTCTTTAAGTTTTAAAAATATTAAAATTTTATTTTACGAGTTTCCTCAAGACGATATATTTATGTTAATTGACAAAATATTTAGATTCAACTTAATGGTATATATTGTTATATAATATTTTTAAATAGTACTATTATCTCTTGTTTGCAAGATATTTTAATCCTATAATTTTCCAAGTGTTGGATACCTAAATGACTTGCAAACATATATATAATTAAAAGTTAAACAAAATGGACATGTATGTTATTTAATTGAGTATGATAAGTTGCTCAATTTCTAAAATTAATAGAGCTAATGAAATAAAATTCAATATTTAAAATATATCTTCTTTTTTTTAAAGATAATTCAAAAAATAATCCAAAAACCTATTGATCTTTCTATGCATCTTCTTTATAAATTTATAGATCTGTTATATAGTGCAATATGCACAAGATAAATTGTCAATCAACTATGTACTTTATAATATTCTACTTATCGTGGATAGTGCACATAATACACTTTAATTAGTTTATGATCTGTGAGAAAGAAAAGAAGAGTTATTCTTATTAATGTTTGAGTTGGAAACGTGTGAGCATTTTTTTATTGTAAAATTGGTTTACAATTAATACTTTTTAGTGAAATACTTAATATTTTTATTAAAATATTAAATATTTTTTAATAAAATAACTAATATTATTCAAAATTAATACCTTACACTCTCTGTGTCCCACATCAGTTTTCACACTTTTCTTTTTGGTTTGTCCCACATTAGTTTTCACATTCCAAAAAAGAAAACTCCTCCTTAAACTCCACCCTCACAATATTCATATGTTTACACAAAATGTCATTACTTTTTACACTCAACCCAACCACCTCTCTTACTTTAATAATAAAAGTTTACAAAATTACTCTTCAATACTCCACTCATTACTCTTTTTTTTTTTTTTTAAAATACGTGCAACTAATTTGGAACGGAGGGAGTAATAAAATAATTAATATTTTTTAATAAAATAACTATAACAATAATACAATCAAAACAAAATTTAAGATAAAATTAGTTCTTACAATACTTTACCTTTATGTTTTACTAAATAATGGCCATTGTTTTTGTGGCCGTTCGTTAGGGCACAAACTCCACGCCCCTGCTTTTGCTTTTGTGTCTTTTCTTTCAAGATTCTTAATAAAACCCTATGCAACGACCTCAATTGAGTGGTACACGTGTGGAGTTCAGTCTTTTTCATTTTTAAGAAAAATGTTCCTACGATGATGATATCGGAATGATAATATGTTTATAATTAACACAAATTTATATGTTCAGCATCTATCATGTGATATCACATAAATAATTAATTAAAGAATAATAAGCTTCTATTTTTATGGCATCACATGATAAATAATGATCATATAAGTTTGTACTCATTTGTTGGCGTGTTATCATTCTTGACGATGATATATATATATATATATATATATATATATATATATAAATTATAAATTATAATTAACTATATATATAGTTAATTATAATTTACAATTTATACTGTATCACATTTTACAATTTACAACCAGTATTATATTTTATAATAAATTGTAATTTGTACCATGTAAAATTTACAAATTAGTACCTCAACACAAATTTTATTCTTTTTTCTCTGTCTAAATTATATTTGTCAAGGCTATATTCATCCTTTTAGGTTTATTAATTATATTTTTTATTAAATATTTAATTTCTAACAAAGAACTGATCCCTAATTTGGCTTGAAAAAAAATTATGTTGAGGTATCAATCAATCAATTTACATAGTATGCGTTGCAATTTGTTACAAAATATAATGTTTGTTTTTAAATCCAACAATATGGGGGAGATTCACTTCTATTTTGAAAAAACAAAAATTATATAGTGTTTAGCAACCAATCCCTTCAAAAAAAAAAAAAAAAAACCATTTTTTTTAAGCACTTAAAATTTATTTTGGCAAAACAAGTTTTATTTGCTTTTAAAATTTCTAAAGTAATTCTAATTCGGAGAAGATAAAATTATAATTACCTCACATATTAAATTCGGTCCAAACTCCATTAAAAAAAAAAAAAAAAAAAAAAACTCCAAATTAATCTAAATTTCAAGGGAAACACAACATCATAATATATGAAAGATAAACAACTATAATCGAGTAGATGCAGGCAAGTAGAGAATTGATTATTATAAGATGACCAGATAAAACACATAATAATCTCAATATATCACTCATCCACCACACCATCATCGATATATACTAAAATATTAGCTTCGTCAACATTAAGATAATATTTTGTATAAGATGAAATATTTAAAACAAATTATTGATTGGGTCCAAAAAAAAAATCTTAATTACTTATCTATTGATCGATTTCAGTTTTTTTTTTTTTAAATATTAATGTTCATCGTCTCGAATATTTTTATTATTATAATAGTCATGTTTCGAATATAGCAAAGGGTGAGCTATTTACATTCAGATTTTTACTCAATTCATTCATATGTATACAATATTTTTAGCATCGATCATGTATAATTACATGCATAATATATAAAATGAATGTACTGAAATAGTATCCAGACGTTAACAATGCGTTTAAAATCGGACCAATTAGCGAATCGGACAATGAACGGGATCACTGATTCAACCGGTTAAACCATTGTAAGAAAATCGAGTGATTTAGATATTTATTTATGTAGTATAGTATATAATAATATATTATAAATATTATAGATAGTAATATTCATAATTAAAAATATAACATAAAATTCAATATTATGACAAAACATTATTGCATAAGATTAACGTAGTACGCAATAAATTAAAACTTCAAACTACATGTCCATAAAAATAAAATCTAAAATTTAAACTTTTACAATTAAAAATAACTCATACAAATTACAAATTTTCAACCAAAATATCTATGTGGTAGTTGTGGAACTGAAACTTTGGAAGTGTGGAACTAAAAAGCCCGTTCAGATTCTTGTATATTTGAAATTTTAAAAATGTTGAAAATTAAATAAAAAAATTTAAAAGAATGGGTCAACCTGTTCACCGGTTCACGGTTTGAACCTAGTTTTTTGGCAGTCTTACTCATTTTTCCAAGAATCGGTATGCAGAAAGAACCGGATCGACACCATAAATCCATAATCGATTCCCGATTAAAATCGGTCGAACCGACCGGTACGGTGCAAATTCTTCAATCCTTTTTGCTAACTTTCACCGAATAAGAAAACGTAGGGTACAAATTAAGATTAAAACATATTTCATTAAAATAAATAAACACAATAATTTGTATGACACTGACTCATATACATGATACTTCCTTTGTCTACAAAAAACATGTTCAAAGGGCTGGACACAAGTTTTAAGAAAAAAAAATTAAATTATATTTGGGTATTGTGGGGTCTATTTAGAATAAAATACTCCATCCGTCCCGCAACTATCTTCATATGTGAAGAGACACACTTATTAAGAAAACTTAAAATAATGTAGGAAAGAGAATAAAGTGTAAGGGTATTTTGGGTGGTTGTATGAGATAAAGTGTAGCAGAGAGAATAGAGTAGAATAAAGTAAGAGTGACATTTTTGAAATAAAATTGATATTGTGGGGGTATTGATATTGAGTGTTATTTCCAAATTTGGGGTGTGAAAATAGTTGTGGGACGGATTGAAATAGAAAGTGTGAAGATAGTTCCGGGACGGAGGGAGTAGTTGTTTGTAAGTGTAAAATCAATGACATTTTGAGTAATTAAGTGGTGGTTGAAAAGTGGTTATAAAGTTATTGTTTCCATAAAGGAAATGAACATACTTTTGATGGATGAACAAATAAAACAAGTAAAACATATTTTTAATTAATAGAGAGAGTACATGAAAAATGATACTACTATGTTTGTAAATTTTTGTAATACTTTTATAACTCAAGTATAAACAAAAAATAAATGAGCTGATATTTTGTGAACAAGTTTCACCATAAAAATAATTTACAATTAATACTCATAAGTGTAACAATTAACATTATTTAATAAAATAACAAATATATTTTAATGAATCAACTAATACAATTAAAAAAAATATACTAGTAGATCTTATAGAAAAATAACTAATACTCCCTCCGTCCAATTTAAATATGGCAAATAAAATTGACACAGATTTTAAAAAATATTAATTGTTTATGTATATAGTAGATGAGTGTGGGTAAAAAATAAGGATATTGTTGTCAAATGATTAATATGAGAGAGAAAATTAGTTGAAAAAGAGAGAAGATAGTGTAGGAGTCAAATGACAAATGTCGTAAATAAGTGTATGTTGTGATGGTGGAGATTAGTGAAAAACTTTTCATTTTTGGATGACATATTTAAATTGGACGGACCAAAATTGTATATTGACTAATTCAAATTGGACAAAAGGAAGGAGTACTTTTTATTGTACCACTAATAATCCCTAAGTACCAGACATGAGATAAGTCCAGCCTAGCCATCAAGTGGCGAGCTCGCCCTAACCTTAACTAGACCGGCAACCTCGCCGATTAGACAAGATCAATCCTAATTAGGAATGATATCTTTGTAATAGAGTTCGCAAATTGTCAACATACCTAGTATGGAAATTCTTAAAATGTCAGAAAATCCTCTACCATCAAATAGTTGGCGAGATGTTAGAAGATTGTAATATATCTCAAATACAAACTGCAGTGCAACCTCCTTTAATGCAAAATTCATACATTAATTTAATGCATGATGCATCCCCAAATCATGAAATATTAGGAAACATTCTTACCCTATAAATATGATTTTAATATGATTTTAATGACACAATATTAAGCGTGAGCTCTCTCTTTCCTTTTTTCTTGCATTCAATACACAATAAATACATCATCACTTTGAATCGTGCCTAGAGCATTTATTGTTCTAAGTGTTTAATCTTTTATTTATTTTATCTGTATGTAAGTCACATAAATATACAAATCAACAAATTTAGAATGAATAACAACACTTTTATTGAAATAATTAATACTCTCAAAATAAATTTTACAATAAAATTCTATCCATTGCCAAAATAAATATATACTCCCACCGTCCCAGATTAGTTTTCATACTAATCTGGGCACGCATTTTAAAAAAAAGTGTAATGAGTTGAGTATTGAAGGATAATTTTGTAAATTTTTATTATTAAAGTTAGAGAGGTGGTTGGATTGAGTGTAAAAATAATGACATTTTGTGTAAATTCCTTATTATACTAATAGAGAGTTTAAAATTGCTGAGGTATCTTCTGGTTGATTTCGCCTACACGTCGTCTTTTGGTTAATTTCGCTTACGTGTCGTCTTCTAGCTAATTTTACTTATGTGTCAATATATTATATATGTTTGTTTATATGTCAAGTTCATATAATTAAATTCATAATATAAATGAAAATTTTGAATTTCTTGCAATGATATATATTACTTTCTCAAAATTGTGTTATTTTAATTTATTGCAATCAATATTCTTTTCTCAACTCACAAGATTTATTAAAATTTAATATTCTATTACATTATTATTATTATTATTATTTTGAAAACTATTACATTATAGTTTAAAATTCAATTATTTTTTTTGTGTAAAAAAAAATTTAATTTTTTATATTTCATAACACGCGTAACACGCGGGATCTGTGCTAGTATATGATTATTGTGATGGAATTTAAGGAGGGTTTTTATTTTTGGAATGTGAAAATTAATGTGATAAACAAAAAAAAGTGTGAAAAGTGTGAGATAGAGTGAGTAGAATGCAACGTAAAGTGCAACATGTGATCTCTGGTTCACTATTATCCTTTTCTCTATTCTTTTGGGGTAGAGTACCACTATTATTTTTTTTTATTTTCATATAAACAAGCAATAAGGAGTGAAAATAGTCGCTCGTCCTTCCCTTTTTTGGCTTTACTAGTGTCAGATGTCGACATATATACTTGTGATAAAATTGAAAATAAATTGTATCCAATAATCACGTGACAAAACTCCAAATATTTTGAACTTTAAATACTGGCGTTATATGGAAATAATTCTCTGATTGGCAGAACACAATTTTGAATTTTATCCCTTTTTAACAGAAAATAATTTGTCGTTAATTGAAAATCACGATGCCCTGCAGGCCCAAGTGTGACACACGCCTGCTCACAGCGCCCACACACACGGCGTTGTGTGAGTCAGCCTTGGCACTCATTTCGTCACCGCCCTGTCACCTTTCCTTGCCTTGTTGTCATCTTTAATTAATGCCACGTTAAATTCAGTTATGCACATTAACATGTTATTCTTATGTCATATATATAAATTTTTAAATTATTTTTTAATGCAAATAAATATCTCATGGAGTATAATTTTTTAGGTTCAAATATGTCTTTAAAGTATTTTTTTATGTAAATAAATTTTTTATCTTTTCAAATTGAGATCAAAAAATAAATATATCTTTTACAGCTTATGTAATGAAATGATAAATTTTCTAAAAAGAAAAATATTACTCCATAAATTTTTATTTTGTAAAATCATACCAACATGAAAAAAAAATACAAAAATGATAAATACAAATTTCGTACTTTTCTATTAAAAGCATAATTTTTTTTCGAGAAACACAATTATTAATTTTTTTAAAAAAACACTAAATAAAAATAAATTAATTAATGCCCAATACTGTGGTATACAAATGTATCATTTATCAAAATAATATATCCCGTAATAGATCATCATTTCCTTAATAACAATAAATCAACTTTAACATTTTTATCTAACTCATTTATCAAAATAATATATTACATCACATAATCATTATTTTTCTAACAATAAATAAACTTTAATATTTTTATCTAACTTTATTAATACCAATAAAATATTTGAAGGAACATTATTTTTCTACCACATTAATTACGGGAAGGAGGAAGTTTTTATTAATACCAATAAAATATTTGAAGGATATATATAATTTTTTTTGATCGGGGTAGTAGAGCTCTAACTATTTGAGTTATACCACTTCGTCATTTGAAGGACATGTTTGTTCAAATTAAGAAGTTAAAAAGTTTACATTTACCAAAATAATTTATGAAGAGTTTATTTAAAGTTGGAGTAATAGTTGAGGGGCATGAATATATTTTATCATTATCTTAAATCACATACATATGTATTTTATTGTCTATCTTATATTATGAATGAATGATACGTAAAAAGTAAAAAAAATATCAATAAATGATATACATTGTATATATTTTAATAATTATATTAAATAAAATATAAGTAAAATTGAAAACGACTTAAATCAAGCGCGCCTTACTGCCAGTTTAGAGTTTGGCACTTGGAAAATGGAAATGCAACTTTGTGGGACCCATTAAAATTCCTTCTTACCGTTAAAATTTTCATTTTTTTTTTTTATATTTTTAGATGATTCCGATTAGGTGCAAATTACTTTATTGTAAATGATTAGGACTTTAAGAAAACAATTATTATTTGGTGTGAAGGGAATACCATTCATTCATCCTCTTTACCTAAAATCTAACATGAAAATCAATTTCAACATGATATTGAACACAAAATCAAAAATTATAAAATAAACGTTAAATTCTTGTGTACAATTGGTGTACACGGTGCAATTAAATTTTTATTTCAATTTAAGTTTAAATATATTCCTATTTAATAATGAATTAAAATTAAATTGAAAATGAACTAAAATGATACCAATTGTATTTATATGATTCTATAATGTTCACCTGTTGATTGGTTAACTATAAAACATATTATACATTATCATTATGTACATAATCACACAAAATAATTATAGTGTGTGGCTAAATTTATCTAAAAGGATTTTATTAGATTATTCTTTGAGTTTATCATTTTAAAAATTAGTTTCTCTTTTAAATGGGCAGATAAAATCACAAGATATAAAGCTTTCAAAGTATTAATATTCGAAAATGGCCCTCTAAATTTTTTTGGTGTAAATTTCGAAAAGAGATATATATGATAATAAAATAATGAGTATAAACTATAAAATTTAGGGATTACTCATTAATTTTACACAAAAAAATTAATGCTCATAAATAGTATTTGAGCAATTAAAAGGATTAAAGTTAAAGAACTATTTTACTACTATTTCATAACGTGGGGTTTATTTATTTTTCTCATGACAATTTACAAACTCCTGCCAACTTATTTTGAAAGCAAATAGAGTCTTTCGCAATAACTCTTACTAAACATTCTAATAAATATTTAATCAAACACCAGTCATCTCTATAATTACAAATATGAGTGATGAAGTTGTATAACTTAAATGATTAGAGTCTCACTATTTATGAGTAATTTATAATAGAACAAATAAAGTACATTTTAATAAAACAACTAATAATATAAATTAATTTTACGATACAACAAATCTACTCATGTTTTGCATAAAAAACTATATGTCCCCATACAATGCAAATGGAAAAAAAAATGCCCAGAACAAGCATGATATAAGAATTAAAAGAGTAATTATTGCAGACATCAATTGAATCGTGCAGTTTTTTTTTATTTGTAATATCTCTTCACTTGTTAGATAATACTCTAGGCTTGAAAAACAATACCTCCATTTGGTCACAAAATTTTACGTATTAAGCATGTGAAATACTGAGTATTTCTTTATAAACATATATGTACTCCCACCTTTCAGTATAAACTTACACCATTATTTGGTGAACATACAAAATATGAAAGTGACTGAGTTGGTTCATGAGGGGTATAAAATAAGAAAAATATTTTAGACTGTGTGTATCTATTTGTCAAAAAATAATGATATTTTGTATAAACTTGTGGATGATGTGAGAGTCTGGTTTATGGTGAATTTTCTATTTTTGGAGTGTGCAAATTATTTTGGAACATGCGAATAAGAAAACTGTGAAAGTTATTATTGAATGGAGGGAGGATTACTTAATAAGTGATAATTTATTAAAAATTACTCCCTCCGTCCTGGTATAAGTTATCCGTTTCTTCTGAGTAAAAAAAAAATTATCCTTTTCTTTTAGACACAAAGATTAAGGTAAGGTGATGTAATATAGATATAATACAAATGATGTGATGGAGAGAGAAAAAAAAAGAGATTTACATAAAAATAAGAGTAAATAAGTGACATATGTGTAAATAATAGAAAAATATATAGATATAAATTTTTCAAAAATAAAATGTATAACTTATACCGAAGAGTTAATCTATTGTGAGGTAAGTGAATACATGTGCTCATGTATTGTTATGATATTTTTTAGTTAATTTTGCTGGTACATTTTAATAATGTTAACACCTACCACTTTTTTGTTATTATAACTGACACATTTTATTTATCGTAAAATTACATTTTTTAGTTATAACACCTAACATTTTTTTATAACGGATCTAATTATATGCATGAAGTGACTGTATATGAAACCAAACTTATATTAAAAAGGATCAAAATGAAAAAAGTGATATAAAAAAATAAGGATAAATGAAAATGAAAAAGACACGAGAAGCAAAAAGGAAAAGGAAAAGGAAAAGAGAAATGATGACGTGTAGTTTATATATCCCTGTGTGCTTATATATCTCTCTCCCACTCTCAATCCACTTTCTCAAAATCCTCACTCTAAATTCATCACCATTTCAATCCATCCGATTATAATTAATAACAATTAATTGAATTCCAAAAATGCCTCCTCACAGAGAAGAGCATCACCAGCCACTGCTCGCTGAAGTGGAAGAAGACCGAGCCTACGATTCCGATGAGAAAGTCCTCATCATCGGAGTCGACGAGAATTCCGCCGACGCCGACGAGTATTCCACCAAGGCGCCGCCCTTCTCGTGGCGGAAGCTCTGGCTCTTCACGGGGCCCGGCTTCCTGATGAGCATAGCCTTCTTGGATCCGGGTAACCTGGAGGGGGATCTTCAGGCGGGTGCCATCGCCGGTTACTCGCTTCTCTGGTTGCTCTTGTGGGCCACCGCCATGGGCCTATTGGTCCAGCTGCTCGCCGCCAGGCTCGGGGTGGCGACGGGGCGGCACCTGGCGGAGCTCTGCCGGGAAGAGTATCCTAATTGGGCGAGGCTGTTGCTTTGGGTCATGGCCGAGCTTGCGTTAATTGGGTCCGACATTCAGGAGGTTATTGGCTCTGCGATTGCCATTAAAATCCTCAGTAACGGCCTCCTTCCTCTTTGGGCTGGCGTCATCATCACCGCTCTCGACTGGTAAACATCTTCAAATTGTTTCGAAATTGTTTGGTGCATTTACTGTAGTTTCCCTTTTTTGATTTCGTAAGCACGTTGGGTGTGATGGAAGTGATTTGCTTTACTGGGGGTGGCGGTTAGAATATCATGTTAGGTATAAGTAAGACAAGAAAGGAATAGTTATTATCATGAATGGGATAAAAATTTGTATAAGACGATCTCACACCAATAAAATCTTACATAAGGAATTATAAACGAAGTTTGGAAGACTGTCTTTATCAAGTTTATAATATTTGAGTAGTTAATTCCCTTTTGTAATGAACATGAATATATTCTTGATGCAGCTTTATCTTTTTGTTTCTGGAGAATTACGGTGTGAGGAAATTAGAAGCACTTTTCGCAGTGCTCATAGCAACAATGGCAATCTCTTTCGCATGGATGTTTGGTGAAACAAAGCCCAATGGTTCAGAGCTTTTAGTTGGTGAGAAAATGTTCACCCTTCATCTCTACTAATTAAGCTATAATCAAGACTAAATCAATCTTATTACAGGTGTTTTGGTTCCAAAACTGAGCTCCAACACAATAAAGCAAGCAGTAGGAGTAGTGGGGTGCATCATAATGCCACACAATGTATTCCTACACTCTGCCCTCGTACAGTCCAGAGAGGTTGACAATCGAAAGATAGGCAGAGTTAAAGAAGCCCTTCGATACTACTCCATTGAATCGGGCATTGCCCTAGCCATCTCTTTCATTATTAATCTATTTGTTACAACGGTATTTGCAAAGGCCTTTTTTGGAACAGAACAAGCAAAGACGATTGGGCTTGCTAATGCAGGGCAGTTTCTTGAAGACAAGTATGGTGGAGGGTTGCTCCCAATTTTGTACATATGGGCTATTGGTCTGTTGGCTGCCGGGCAGAGCAGCACTATAACGGGCACCTACGCCGGGCAGTTTATCATGGGCGGGTTTCTGAATTTGAGGTTGAAGAAATGGCTGAGGGCTCTGATAACACGAAGCTGCGCTATCATCCCAACTCTAATTGTTGCTCTAGTTTTCGATACTACTGATGCCTCATTGGATGTTCTAAATGAATGGCTTAATGTACTACAGTCAATTCAGATCCCTTTTGCTCTTATTCCACTCCTTTGCCTGGTCTCAAAGGAGGAAGTAATGGGCTATTTCAAAATCGGCCCTCTTCTTCAGGTAACTAAACAGTATTACTTCGTATATAACTGACGCTTATCCTTGCACATTAAGAATAAACTGAGTAATTTGATGTGTTTGTTCTGCTTAGGTTGTGTCATGGCTTGTGGCAGCTCTGGTGATACTGATCAACGGGTATCTTTTGGTGGATTTCTTCGGTTCTGAAGGAAGTGGTGCGTTGTTCACTAGTGCAGTTTCTGTGCTTGCTGTTGCTTACATTTGTTTCGTTGTTTATCTTGTTGCGAGGAGCATTGCCTTTTCTTCTATGTATGGAAAAGCCAGGACTACTTTGGGAATTCGATGATTCAATCCAATCATCCCGTCGTTCGATACACCATATGTTGTAGTAGAGGGGGTTCATTCTATTAGTATTAAGGATGATGCAAAACAACATTAACTTGTCTACAAAAGAAGAATTTTAGAGTGCAAGACTAGAAGCATTTTGATCCTTGGTCCTGCACTTTCTTCAGTAAAAAGAAAAGGGAAAGCAGAAAAGAGTAATTATGTTCTTCATAGAAATCTGAATGTATTTATTACTAGGATGTAGGGGGGTTGATGCCAATTAGCCAAAGCAACTGGGAATATGTATTCATACCATCCTGGAATGTTTTAAATGTAGCATCTGTTAATCTTGCAAAGTGTTGTTTTCCCATTGTATGCTACTTTATTTTTGGTTATGTATCTCAAGATATATGGGATAGATAGAATCGACTAATACGAGAATCAATCCCACCATCCACTGACGAGACTCCAATTGTCACACAGGAATTGATAGCACCTTCAAAGTCCCAAATCTTCACCATACTTTTAAAACCAAATGTGGATTATTGAAAAAAATTCACAAAAGGACCAACTTTTGAAGCAAACAGAATCAAGAATAATCCATACAGAGGAATTTGCAGAGCTGAACATGTTGCAAGGAATAGGTAAAGTAACAGCCATTGATATTGAATGAATGTTACTCCATATACATAAAAGAACCAATGCAAATTAAAAATAAAATAATCAAATGAATTGGGGTTAGCATTAAAGAGTTTTGCTTGAGAGCAAAATTCATAAATTAATAAAAATGTTCCTAATAAACTCCACTTGAATCCAATCAAAATCACACATCATTTATGATACACTGCATAACACCATCTAACTTGCTTCATGTTACATGGTGTAACAACTCAACACACCTATAATTTGCTATACATAAAATCTCCATTTTCAGGTGGATTTTTATTGTTCTAGTATGGAATATGTACTTGGTATTCTGTACGATTGGGGAATAATTAGGGAAATTAAATACATTGAATACGATAAATACTCGCCCGTCGTCCCCTTCAAAGCTTCTCATTTGATTTTTGCACAGAGATTAAGAAATATATTGTAAATGTGTAGGGGTAGTTGAGATGGGTTAAAATATACAAATACCCCTAACTTTATGGAGAATTATGTGGCAATTGTTGTAATAAAATTGAACTTTAGAGAGATTTGTTTATTGGTTTGGGACAACTTTCCATTTAAGGAAATGAAAAGCTTTGTTTGAGACACCCAAATTAGACAAATGGGAAGCTTAGAGAGGGACAGTGAGTATATAAGAACAAACCCTTATCTATCAGCCACCTTTGCTGTAAGCGATATTCAGGCCTCCTTGATATTCTTCAGCAAAATGGCTTGATGAGAGTAAGTTTATCTGCATCACCAATCGTTTTGATTCTTCTAAATGTATGTTGATACGTAAAAACTAAGCTGAAGGATTGATATAACTTGAATCATACCTTAATAATTTCGTACTTGGACGTCGGTTGAGCATAGGCTGCCAAGATCGCCATGTGAAACTGCTGCTTTCAAAAACATTGGAGCAAATCTCAGTTTCAATACTTTGATTAGTTTCATAAGCAAAGAAAACATAGCAAGGATGTTCTGATTAAGTGATAAAACGTGTTAGTAGAGATAACAACTTACTCGAAAAGGATCGCTTCTTAACGATTGCACAAACATCGAGCTTCCCCTCCCTGAATCCTGATATTTCAAAAGACGAAGGTGAAAACTATCTTATTAAAGCTCATAAACAAAGAAATTGGCGATTGAAAGCAAAAGGAAGAACTATATTGATTTCAGGCAAAAACTTGTAAGCTAAAAACATGTATTTTTAAAAAGTATTGCTTGTTTCTCTAAAAAGTATTAGTTGTTTTAATAAAAATTGATAGTTGGGCACTAATTGCATCGTGCAACTAGTGCAAAAGAGACCAACTCTTTATTTTAGGCAAAATCTTGTATACATTAGACATTAAAAGTGAATCTTTTTAAAATATATTAATTGTTTCTCTAAAAAGTATTAATTGTTTGGGAAAATAGTTTTTTAGGTCTAGTAAGTTATCCTTATTTAGATTTTAATCCTATCGATTTTCACGAATTGAAAAGTCTTGTAACTTTTGATTTTTTATATTTTGGTCCGTTAACTGGCTTTAGAAGATTTAACATCCAGATGACGTGGCATTGTCTGATTTGTCCATGTGGCAGTCCAATTGGTCAATCGGATGTTTCACCTCCTACAACCAGTTAGCGGATGAAAAATATCGAAAAATTGAAAGCTACAGAATCATTTTCAATCTGTGAAAGTCGGTAGGGCTGAAACTGAAATAGGGTAACTTACGTAACTAAAAAAATTATTTTCCCTAGTTGTTTTACTAAAAAGTATTAGTTGTTTTACTAAAAACTTGATAGTTGTGCACAAGAGACCAACTCGTGGTTTTAGTGTTCGTTATGTCTGATTACCTCCAACGAAATGTCTCGTAATCGTCTTCCCGTATGGGCACAACAAACACGGATTGTTGGTTCTTCACTACTTCCACTAATGATGTAGTCTCTTCCATTCATGTAGTAAGATCGAGTGTAGTTATAAGAACTTCCTGTTGAAACTATCCCAAAATCTGTGTGAAGCCTCCCATCCACAGATAAAAGTTGCTTCACCTGAATAAAAATAAAATTGCTGTAATTTCATCATACCATTTGAGATGATAAACATTGCTGCTACATTAAAAGAATATTGTACCTCATTATCTACAGCAGAGACTAATAGATAAAGATCATCTGGAGAAAATAAGACCATAACGTTTCCTCTTGAGCTCGTAACCGAATAGCAAGGTTGCACGGGTTTCTGTCTCGAATCCCACATCTTTACATCGCGATCAAACGAAGACGTGACGAAAAGGTGAGGGGAATGATTCGAATATTTGGCTACATTTATAGGTTCACGATGCATATCGGTGAACAAATTCAGACGTTGGCCGGTGGTGATATCGTATATGGCGACTTTCTTGGAGTAGCCACTCGTTAGACATCGTTCATCAGTTGAATTGATGTGCACTGAGGTCAACTGCTCGAAGTCATCAAAGATAACTGTAGAGTTGTCTTCGACTTTCGTCTCGACACTATTGATGTCGTACAATCTCAAGGACCCGTTATCCGAACCAACCAGGAGCTAGACACAACGACCAATGTAGTACAAAATCTTTGAGCCATCATTCCATAAAACATAAAACTATCAGAGTAAATTGAAAAATTGATCTCGTATCTATTGGTTTTGGCGATTTTAGTCACATACGAATTAATTTTCAATTAAGTCTCATAACTTCTAATGCAATTTTAGTCCTATTGCCACTCAGATGAGCTGCCGGAACCTAATGTAGCAACCAGGCTATTAATTTGGCGTCGCTTACATGGCATAAAGATATCTCAACTTAATTTCAATTAAAAAACACAAATTAATTATCATCCTAAAACAAAAAAATATGTCAATACACGATTAAAAATATTGTATTAGTTGAGAAAATTGATTTGTATGAGACTAAAATCACCAAACTACATATGAGATCAATTTTACAAATTACCCAAACTATCACACTGAACTGAAAGTGATAATTATAGGAGTAACAGTACAATGAAAACAACTAATATTGTTCAGTGAAAACAACTAATTATGACCAACTAATACCTTTTAATAAATCAACTAATATAATTTCAAATGCACTTGAATTGCATGTTGCAACTACTCCACGAGATAAATGACGTACCTTAGAGGGCTGTTTCTTAAGCCAACAAAGGCCAAGAATGCTGTCCAGACTGAAGAACGGAAAAACACAAGAGACGACATTTCCCGTTTCATGGTTCAAAACAATCACTTCTCCGTCGAGAGTTCCTACAGCCATTAGACTCGAGTCAGAGGGATGGTACTCAAACTGCCTTGGCCTCAACCTCTTCTCATCTTCTATTGCACTCTCACTTACATTAGTAATGGGATACAACAATGGTTGTGTAGAAGACCCAAACTTTGCAGCACAAAGCGACCTCATATAGAAGTATTGATTCTTCCTAGTAGAAGATGACCATTGTGTCCTTAGTCGCCTGTCCAAATACGTACTACTCGTTCCCATTTCACGAGAGTATAAGACACTGAGGACACTCTCTCTGTTTTGACGCTTATACGGTAAGTATTCATAATATTTTGAGAAGACGGTTTTCGATCTTTTTATATCAGCTTCATTTACAGAAAAATCATCCATCATTTTCATGATTTGTAAATTTTTTCAGGTCCCTGTGAAGTATACTTGTAGCTGACTCGTCTTTCTCTTGAACATCCTACTTGTTTAAGCAAACCTAAGACACATAATAATTATAATGATTAGTTACTTAAAATAGCCAACATAACAAGAAAAGGGATTGAACCTTAACAATGAGAAAGCTGTATAAATCTCTTATTTGTAGAAAAGAGCAACTGCATCTACATAACAAAATTCCATTAAAGGTAGTACCAAAAAGCAATGCTTTGCTTAACTAGTATATTCTTGAAAAAGAATCAATCATTAATTTACTACACCACTTTTAGACAAGAAAACAATTACTGTATAAGTAATGATTCAGCAAGAGAAAACATAGGCTATCTATCACTTATGTTTGCCTTTGGAAAAGGTAAGTTTATAGCCATTATCATATCCCTCTCTCATAGAATAGCATACTTTTTTCATAAACAATTATGGCTTCACCAAAACATGATCATACAATTTCTTAAGGTCAATATTCTAAGTGAAAATACAAAATCATTGTGTGCATAAACTCCCTCTTCTGTGTTCTCTTTTTTCCTTCTCCTCTTCCTTCTCATGTCATAATCAATAAACATATATAATACTCCCTCCATTCTTTATCAATTGATGTTTCATAGTTGCATTCTTGTTTTATATCATCTGATGTTGTAGATATTTTTCACCTTTTCTTCCCATTTTACCCCTATTCCAATCTCACAAAATCTCTAAGTATTTGGACCTTACCTTTCTTAATTAATCAAAGTGCGAAAATTAAGGAATGTGGTGAAAAATATGTCATTATATACTCATTCTTGATTATACCGAAAAATCCTAAAACATCAATTAATAAAGAAATGAGGGAGTACGAATTTGTTTAAGAAATGAAAGGCCTCTAAGGTTAAGCTCAAAGATTAAAGAATCCAAATATACACATATTCTTGAAAAGTGCCATATTTACATTCTTAAAGACAAAAGAAGCACAAATCAGTTGCAAATTCACGATATGAAGCTAAAGAATGAAAACCCTGTTCATCTTTAGGGGGTTTTAGCTGATCCCTTCTCTCCTTTTAACCAATTTTCAACACAAAAATGTAAAACTGGTCCATTTTCAACACAATCAAGCATCATCAAGACTGAAAAAAATGACAGAGTGAACACCTGATAAATTCTCTGTGGGAAAAACAGCTGATGATCATCGGAGTGCAGCGATGAAGATAATTCCTTAAAAAGTAGTGGCTTTCTGAGAGTTGAGAGAGGAAAAAATGACAATGAGTGCCAGTAGACATGTAAGGTCAAATCCCAAGGGACTGTTTTTAATTGCTGAGACGAGCTATGGATAAGTACACACACTACTTATAATCATTTTTTTTCCTTATTTTCTTTTCTTCTATTTTCTTTCATCATTTTCAACTAGTCTCTCCCTAAAGGAACAAAGGAAAAAATTTGTTTGGAAATTAATAAAAATGAATATTGAGTAATAATTTTTTGAGATACTTTCTAGTGAAATGATCAAATTTTGTTAATTAATTTGAACAAAACATAGTAAGAATTAATGGTTAATTGATTTGAAAATAAATGAACAAAATACGTTTAATTAAAGACATAATTTTAAGCAACAATTTTTTCGTGATGCTGAGCATGGAATAATTTTATAGGATTTCAGTCTAATTACGTTGGTCATTGAGATAGGAGTAATGATTAACATGTACAGAGGCATAGATGTGAAATTCTTGGATTTATAAAAGTTGAATACTATGAAGGCATTTATCAATAATGTTTTTATTAATCAAGAGCGAAAGTTGGGGCTCAAATACGTTCAGATACCGTTATATTATCAAACGTAAACGATACCAATCAGGGGAACCGACAGATTCACAAAATAATAGTACTAATTATTTTCATTCAACAAGTATTAATCATGTATTAATTATATGATGTAATTGGTGAGTGTACTATTTATTAAATTAGTCTCATTATGCGTGTGACGTTATTTTGTTTCACAATATTTTGAGTAGTATTTGTGTGCATATTGTGCACAATAAAAAATTGTGTGCACAAAGTTTGGTTATAGTGTAGTATTATTTTATGTACTGTATAGTATTAGTTTGGTTACAGTATAGTTTTATTTCAGGTACTGTATAATATTAGTTTGGTTATAGTGTGTTATTATTTCAAACATTGTATAGTATTAGTTTAATTATAGTATAGTATTAGATAAAAATATTGTGCACACTATTTTTTTTAGTGTGGACGTGCACATAAATATTTGCCCAATATTTTTTAATTGGAGTAAGGAAATGCGAATAGAGAATAGAATACAATTTTTATATCGAAAATAGGCGAATATCATAGACAATAAAGCGAATAACATGATTACAATTTTCATATCGAAAATAGGCGAATAACATGATTACAATTGTCATATTGAAAAAGAATAGATATTGGATTAAAATATGTTAGAATATTACAGATAATAGGCGAATAAAATGATTACAATTGTATTGAAAAAAAAAAAAGTTTCATTTCCTTTTTTTATGTTCTTCAAATTTCTCCTCTTTTCGGTCTATTAGGATAACCTATAACACATATCTCAATTTTCATGAGATGATATATATATCCTTATTTCCAAAAATAAAATAAAAAAATAAACTAAATCGTGGTGGTGAGTGGATTGATGTGACATTAGTAGCTTCCTTATCTCACTAACTCCACGAAAATTGAATTTGTATACGTTGTCACGTTGTGTAGTGACCACCGGATGAAAGTGATACTACATGATACGACTAATCTATTACTCTCTCCGTCTCTCGAGTAATTGTGCACAGTTTTCTTATTTGTTTGTCCCACAAAATTGTGCACACACCAAAAAAAATTTGCTTTTTCTTAATTTCAGTGCCCGGGGAAGTATGCACAACTTCCCGAGACGGAGAAAGTATATTTATTCACTTATACTATAATATATTATATTGTGATGTTAATTTAATTATTTTATTAAATGAATGTAATGATATTAATTTCATACAATGAAATTATTTCACCCTAAATTTTATGAGTATTGTATTATCTATTTTAATATATTTTATAGTATATTATATAGCTGATACAATCCTCTAAAATCCTACTGAGTAATATACACGAAAACTAAAGGCCCGCGCCATATATAATAATAAGATAATAAGCTCATACGGCACTCCCATCATACCAAAGAAAAGCTTTCCATTTATCTATTTTGACACGTTTTAAAGAGAGTTTTTCATTTTATTTTTTTGTAAATTGCTCTAAACATTTATTCTTATATTTCATTCTTATTTACATCAAATATCACCCAATTATCATTAAATTATAAAAAAAAATATTTTTCAATCACATTACTTGTATTGCATCTATTATTTTATCATATTCCTTAATCTATGTGCAAGAAAGCTGAAAAGTTTTCTCTGGGACAAAGAGATTATGTCTATTTTGTGTAGGCTCACACAAAGTTGCGCATTCAAATGTATGATTTATATGTTAATTGAATAACATTTGTGTGCATCAGTTACACTATGCACAACTAATATTTTGTTCAATGATAACAACTAATAATGTTCAATAAAAACAACTAATATATATCAAGAAAAACAACTAATAATATTCAGTAAAAACAACTAATAATAATTTTATGTGAAAGCAATCAATACACCTCGAAAATACAAACCAGTTGTAACATAAAACTGATGTATATAACAAGGGATTGATTGCCCTCGCTTCCAAAACGCAAGTGTTTTGTTGCGAGACTTTAAAATTTAGCGAGGGCTTTAAATGACTCGCTAAATCATCAACATTCTTATATCTTGCACGATTGATCAGAGTTGCAAGTGCATTCATGTATCAGAGTGCATCTCATATTTATTTTTTATTGGTGATACACTCTTTATCGCTGTCATAGGTGAAGTTGATTGTATTGCTGCTTGTCTCTATACTTGAAGATATTAGAGCTTTGCTCCAAGTTATTTCTTCCTAATAAATGTAATTGTACATGAATTGATTTTTTCACTAGTGATTCCTCTTGGATGTCTCTGCCCAAGCCCTTTTATATATATATATATATATATATGATTGGATTTTTCAAATATCATGTTTTTTTCTCCAAAAAAATTTTAAATCATCCAAAAATCACAAGAAAAATATTTAAATGAAAGATTTAACCATGAATCAACATAAGTACAAAAAAAATGCAAGTATTAACATAATCAAGTGTGAATAATCACTTTTCATCACACCAAATTTACAAAATTTTTTAATTATCAATCTTCACTAGATTTCTTCATGTTGATTAGTGCCGACTAATTTTAAGTTTTTAATGATTTGTTTCCATTAAAAAAAACAACTCAATAAGTGTCCATATCAAGATTTTAAAGAATCTTGTAAAATTATTATAAGTGTCCAAAAAGAATTTTATCGAAATTATATTTCTAAAGATGGATGGATTTCATCAACGTGTGAATAAAAGAATTTTCACTTTAGAAATGAAGTACACATGCAATTTTTTTTAAGCAAGTATACATATAAGTTGAAGCACTTATTGGCGAAAAAAAAAATCTTGTATTGATTAAAAAAAAAAAAAAAAAAAAGGAGATAGACACTGGAATAGGTTGCTCACTGCCGTACGCTTCACATGTGATGTATTCCACTCATATCATTGGTTATTTTCCGAAAATAAATAAATATATCGTCAGTCGTTTTGTTGTACAAAATTAGTCGGAGAAAAAATAATAAACTGTCCTTTTATTTTTACTTGAATCTAAGTTTAGTCATTTTTTTAATAATCTAAATTTAATCATAAACTGTCCTTTATTTTTACTTGAATCTAAATTTAATTATTTTTTTTTAATTTTTACTTGAATCTAAATTTAGTGTCAATTTTGGTCTTTTTCATCGAAAAATTTCAATTTTTGCCGGAAAATTATCCTAATTTTTTATTCTTGTCACGTCGGCGGCCATGTCAAGACTCATTTGAATCGTCACTTATCCAGGAAGCGAAGCGCTCAATCAATTTCAAATTTCGATTACACCTTCTCATGGACTATAAGCTTCTTTTCCTCTTGTCGCTAATTTCGAGTGTTTTACGATGAGAAGAGGGTCGATACCTACAACTTCTTTTTCTCTTGTCGAACTCGTTATTTTGGTACATTTTCGTGTCATTTTGTATCCTACAACAAATTTTCGGCAGCGAAAATGACCTATTTTGATATCAAAAGGACCACAATTGATAAAATAAAAAGGACCAAATTTGAATTCAGACAAAGTTAAAGGATTATTTGTGAAATTATCTCAAATTACTCGTGCAATATTTTAAAAATATTAGTGAAAAAGATCTCACATGTAAAATAAAAATAAAAAAGTCACGGGGTCAAATTGAATTATATAGATAATATTACTTTTTTTTTATATAACTCGATATCCAGTCTATGGATCGAGACTAATACGAGGAACTAATCCCAATAATAACAATAATATTATATGAACAATAATATAAAATGGCACATCTTATATTCTATTATTGATTAATGTATAGACAAAATATAATGTTAATCCGATCAATCCAAACCAGGTGGCTTAGCCCACCTGGCCATCTGGTTACTCACTTTAGTGGGAGACTCGGGTTCGAATCCCTTTAGGAACAAATTTGGAGTTGGAGGTATAATCAGGCTTGGAGAATTTGAAATTATAAAAGAAACTTGGTGAACTAACTTCTAGCCACTAACAACTAATATTTACCGATAAAAAAAAATCCGATCAATCCAATTTTAACCCGTGAAATTTTTGTTTATTATATTTAAGCAAGTGTAAGTCTTGTGTGAGACCGTCTTACGGATCTCGTTTCGTGAAACAAATCTAATTTTTAATAAAATTTTATCATTTTTATACTAAATTGTATCACTTTTTAAAAAATGTATGTAAAATTTGCATTTAAGTCAAAAATTGAAAAGTGATACACTTTGTATTAAATAAATTGTCAATTTTACAAAAAAATATATGTAAAATGTATCATTTTAAAATAAAAAATTGAAAAGTGATACATTTCACACTATAAGTGATAATAATTTTTAAAAAGTTATCACAATTTATTAAAAAATGATAATGATTTTACAACCATCTCACGAAAATGAGATTCGTGGGACGGTACTACACCAGTTATACAATCTAATAAATTGTAAATTTGCGATCAATTCAATTTGAGACGTTATAGGAAAACTTCCCATTTTTATGTATCTAATCTCATTTTGAAGCGACCATGTTTGGTCACCAACCATTATTATTGTGGTGGATAATGTTGACTTACCAAACGTGATTGATATCTATGTTTCATTGGGTGTGGGGACGGGCGATAAAGATATGGGTAGGAGGATACAATTTAAAAAGTGTGTTACATTAATCAATTTGAGTTACGTTATATAATAAAATTCAATTGAAATAATATTTTTAATAATTAATAGCATGTACATCTAACCATCAAGTTAGATTCACACATCAAATCCGCAAATGCATTAATTTTTTTTTATTTATTTATTTATCGATCCACCAGGTAGCAATTGCATTCGCAGTCGCGAATCGCACCCCTTTTAAGGGGTGGATGCGAATCCAATATTGCATCATAATATTTTTAGAAAAATACATGCATCATAGATTGACCTTTATCAAGTATCAATCTGAGTGCTATAGTAATATATGATGGCAAAATTGGTCCCCCATCTCTCTTGCAAGCTGCATTGCAGCGGAAGAAGATACCCTCCTATACAGGAGGTACAGGAGGATCCTGTGCAGAAAGATGATTCTTGACTCATACACCCCTGCACAGGACCCTCTTATATAGGAAGGGATCAGAACCCCAATACAGCACGGCAATAACATAAGAACAAAACCAAAATGTCAAAACGGTATACAGAATTAATCTGAGATTACACGCAGCTGAAGGTTGACAAATTTGTGTATCAAACAAGTACACCCCATATGTCATTGAACACGGAATAACAACAAACTACCCAACATCTACCAGGTTAATGAACAATAAGTTAATGTTACATGATACAAGTATATATGCTTGCTAACAACACATTAATTAAACACTCGTCTGGTATGATAAACTGACTGTACCACCACGCTGATATATATCGGACCTCTACATAAAGATATATGTAGTAATAGTCAGAGAAAGTGCGATAAAATAAAACAACGAAAGGGTTAATAACATTTTTTGTAGTTTACATTTTTCCAGTCTTGGTCTCCTATCAAATTGGTCCGAAACTACACTTTTGTTTTTGCATATGGTCCCATCATTACTTGACCATCCCGTTGACTGGCGTAATCAACTATTTGAGGGGTGCTAAATGCAATTATTTAAAAAAAGTTATTTAAATGCAATTATCAAAAAAATCAAAGCACTTTTAAATATTACGTTTAGCACCACTAAACAATAAGTTAACGAACGGTCAGCTAACCGTGGGAGTAAACATGTACTTGAACCAAAACTTGATTGTCAGCGAAGGGACCAAAACTGGAAAAAAAGTAAACTCTAGGGACCAAAAATGATACTATCCCACGATGAAATAAATCATTTTTTAGGGATTACCTTGGGTGCATTTTGTCAATTAGTGTAGGTGCTGAGAGCAGCGACGACTAATCCTGTTGTATCAAGGGTGGATGCTACATCAGGGTACCCTTTCCAGGATGTATTGATCTTGAGCGAAGGATAGAGCCAGCTTTTTGTGGAAGATATAAAGGTGCTGGGATCCGGTGCAAGCATCGCTTCCCAATCCACCTGTACGCCCTCAGGAATGCTTCCGGTGAATTCCATGTTAGCAGCGAGAAGTAGCCCCAGCAGCACGATGAGCCCAATTACAGCACTACCCCTTGATAGCGGCGTGAAATTATACCTGAAGACGGGCATTTCTGTCTAGTCATACAAAGAGATACTATATACACATACACCACTGCAGAAAAATCTCTCACCAATAGTAAGTCATCCTTAAGATTGCATCCCTCAATTTCTCGAGCACATCAAAATCTGTCGACCCGTAATTTTCACCACAATAAGCATCGCAGAGTGCCTGCATTTTCAGTTTTGTTTATCAATTCAGGGAATAAGGTTTATCGATCTTACATAAGGAGATCGCGTTCAACATATAAACAAGAATGAGATGAAGTTGTTGCTTCTGTAACAAGCTCTGGACAAAAAATCTAGGCAAATGAATAAGGGTTAATTGCAAAATAAATCACGACTTTCTCACATTTTTTTCAATTACAATATATATTTTTTTTAAATTAGCAATTCGATACACGACTTTTCAAATTGTTGCAATTCTATCACATGACTACTTTCCAACAAGTTCTGCTGACATGATAGTGTATAAAATTGTAAAAAAAAAGTTATGATTAAATTGAAACAATAAAAAAGGTCGTTTTATTTACCATTTTTATGTCTGCCACATCAACATAAGTTGCCGGAAAATAATTGTATAATTGCAAAATTTAAAGAGCCAGTATATCGAATTGCAAATTTTAAAAATGTATGTTGTAATTGAAAAACGTGTCGTGTTTATTTATGTAATTAACCAAATAAATAAAGATATTTGCCAAGCTTCATAGGAAGTAGAGGATTTTACATTCGTATGATGTCATCAGAGCTAGTAAGGATGCATTGGGTTACGGTTCAAAGAATTCAGAACAAATCAGGATTTCCTTGAAAGGAAACTGGATGAAATAAATTTTAGGAAGTGCATATTAATCCAAAAATTAGGTCAATACACAATGCCCACACCCAATCAAATCCGTTTCCATCCACAAGCATGATTCTCAAGCTCAAGAAATGTTCAAAAAGGAAGAAATATGTCTAAGTAAATATTGAATGAATCGCAACAAGGGAAAGAACAAGTTGAATAAAGTTGCTTAAGAATTAAGATAACACGTTATCAGGTTAAGAATTGGGATCAGAACACAGAAGAGATACCTCCCATGCTGAAGTCATCTCCACGTCGAAGTCCTCCCACCTAGAAGGTGTACAAGGTGTTTTGATAGAAAAATCGTATCCAACTGGCTCCCTGAAATACACAAATTAAACAAGAAAATTACAATGACAAGCATATCAACTAGTTTAAAAATTAGCAATTAACTAACAACTTGATTTGTTATAAACCATAAGTGCACTTACATTTTCCCTAGGGAGATCCTTGTTCCTTCAAGACGCTTTCTGCAATAACGTGACCAAGAGGGATCTTAGTTAAGAAAATTAATGGCAATAAACTTGCACTATGTCAAACTAGGGTCACTGTGTTTAATAAAAGTAGATAAAGGATTTATTAAAAAAAATTACCCCTCGAATGCCGTACTTTTGCACCAAGTAGCCAACCAGAAGTCCTGGCCCACCGCTCCATGTAGATCTGCACATGATTCTGCCTTCATTATCTGCAAGTTGAATATCAAGGAGCAACACCCTGTCAGAAGATAAGACATAAAACCCACAAAAATAAAATGTGAACATCAAACAAATGTTCAATAACCAAACAAACAGGAAAAGTGGAGCATCAAATGGTTAAACCAATTCCCAGAAGAGTTGGCTAAACATCACATAATTCCATAGCGACAATGTTTATTTTCCAGACGAGGCATGCATATATATATTTACGGTTTTGATATGGAGACCAATGGTGGGTTTCTGGTGGGGCCAAACATCAGCACAAACTACTTGTACCATGCTACAGAGTATAAATGTTTTATGCTGGTGATGGACTCCATAAGAACATATCATTACTCTATATATGTGTATATAACTTGTCAGCATCATTACAGTAAATTTTCTTAATCGAAGAAAAACTAAATATCATATTATACAATACTGCAACAGCAATTCTGCTGATAAAAAGTCTAATAAAAGCCAAACCCCATAAGAGAGTTATCCTGTAAGGATTAGCAGAATACACAAAAATGGAAACAAGTGAAGAAGCACATTTTAACCTTGTTCTCTTGTCAATATTACTTACTTCTTGCAGTTTCCCGTTGTCCCTGAGATTGATGAGGTGGTCCTTTTTGTCACAGACATACTTATTCTGCTCCATTACTTCTTTAGCAACATTAAATGCTCTGGAGATCATCAAGAAATGAGCATTTGTCATTAGAGTTTCATCACTCAAACGAAAACATTTCTTTCTCACAAGATTGCAATTTCATAGAATTGATTGAGGTAATTTAAATTTTTGGGGATATAACAATATAGTATTACCTCTGGAAATTTGGATAATAGCGTACAACTTTTGCTTGCCCTTGAATTAGAGGAGTGTGGGACCCAAACCCAGAGTTAAATTCCTCACTAGATAACAGAAAGGGCCAACATTATTATTAATTTATATGTACACAAAATATATATACAGATGTAGGTACACAAAACTCTATTTTTCCCTTGGAATAAATATCTATATCACCAATGATTTATTTGGGTGTTCCCCTTGGTGGCAGACTTACTCTAACCTGATCGGTTATGGATGCACTACCCACTCACTAGCTATCCTTATTTAGGATTCCAAAAGGAATTGCCCATCTACTAGAAAAGAAAATGAGAGATTTTTTGTGCGATCAGGGATGGAGCAGATGTAGATAACCATACTATCTAGTGTCATGGGATATTGTTACTCATCCTAAAGAACTTGGTGGCTTGGGTATCGGGAATTTATTACTTCGGAACAAAGCACTATCAGGTAAGTGGTGGTGGCAGTTCAATACCGAAACGAGCACCCTGTGGAACCAAGTTATAAAAGGGAAATACAGTCTACAGGAGAACAAATGAGATGCTGGAATTGCTGTTTGAACAACATTTAGAAGCCCTTGGAAGTTCATCTGCCGTGTTTTCTCTGAATTTATTCAATGAATGAAGTAAGATGGTTATTAGATTCCTCAGGATCCTTTACTTGCAAATCATTCTTTGCAAATCCATCTTTCCACTGGTATAAAACAATCTGGAAGTTATCCCCCTGTGTTTTCTTACAAAACTAGTTCCCGAATGTTTCTATGTCTACAAGTTGGTGTGTTTTATGCAGGTGCAGTGACGAAGATGTTAATCACTTATTTTTAAAGTGCTGTTTCACCTATGGCATTTGGAACAAAGCAATCAATGAGTTATTAGATGATATTTGGGATAGTATCGAGTATAGAGTTGCTTATTGGCTGTCTGGACATAAGTCTTTCAGAGATATCAGTATTTCGAATTTAACTAAGAATTGGAGTTTTGCCTTGTAATTTATGTAGTCATCCATTAAATCTAAATGTTTGTAGACGGGATCTCATCCCTCACCTTCTCTCCCTTAATAATAAAATTCTGTTTCTTATAAAAAAATGAAACAAATTATTTTGAGCTTCCTCGAGCAATTTACTATATCTATCCAAGAACTTCCAAGTTAAACTGGTACATTCCATAGGTTATAGAATACCAATGCAACAAAACTCTGATCGTTAGACATAAATATATGAAACAGAATGACATACCTCAACTTGTTAATCCAAACAACTGGGTCACACGGTTCAGAGATTTGTCTCCATTTGACAGCTATCGAATAAACTCCATGCCATGGCATTGTAGGACGTCCATAAGGTCGCTCTTCTAGCACAGTGAGTGATTCAAAAAGACTGCTGGTGCTGCAACCCGCTCCACCTCTGTTCTGACTAGGAGTAAGTTTATCTCTTCTCCTGACCCTCTTTCCCTGTTTTGATGTACCTTTAATTGAATGCTTCCATTCAGTTTGCAGAGAACGCCAAACCTTTACAACTTTTTGTGCAATCTCTAAAGCAGCAAGTCCCGCCATTCGGTACTGGTTCATGTTCAGATAGAGGTGATCAGTCAGCTAAGGAAATACCCTTCAGAACACAAACAATGGGAAATTGGAGTTCCGCATTATAGGCATCTGTATTTTGTGTTAACTCTATCTACTAGTAATCTGTATAAGGGATCCCTCATCCCTTATATATTTTCTTTTCATTAATAAATTTCTTGTTTCCTATCAAAAAAGGGCAGGAACCACAAAGAATTCATTTTGGGAGAATATCAGTCCAGATTGAATTTGAATTAGTTAGGTAAACTAAACCACACAAGATAACACTCTTGCTTGACCTATTAAGGTGAAGACAAATTCAAACTAATTATGTGTTGGTAAGACAATACCCACATCAGCAGATGATAACTTGTCCCTCCTCCTAACCCTTTGTAAAGAGCACCAGCACAAAACTAGAAAATGACCTCTTCGTCATTCCTCTACTGTAGCTTTTATACCCCAGTTTTAGGGAATAGGCATACCCTCTAAATAGGAGGAGTGTAAGTGTTAACATACTCATTCCTCACTACCACCATTCCAATTCTATTTAATAAACAAACACCCCCTAAGTCTTGTAGATAAGTCTAAAGCGGGAGATAATTAGCAAGCTATCAACTAAACTTCCAAACATAACTTAGCAACATGTAAATTATTTTCAATTTTCATAAAAGAACTTGATTTGAACATGCAATTCAATCAAGGAAGATTTTTAACTAAGCAGGCAGCCAAAATGTGAACACATCTAAATGGGGAAAAGAACCATGTCAATTCTGGATGAGGCAGATCTTAACTTTCAAAGTTCCAACAGATAAGAAACTAAAGTGCAACCATTGCCACTCTCAACTCAGGATCTAACATATAGCAACCCCCTCGAAGGGGGATTTCAAGTCAATTTTTTTCATGAAAAGGCAAAGCAATTTTAAACATTCCAACCCTTATTGGGTGCTGAAAGAAGAAATCTCCACAATTGGAAACCAGGAACTTTCTGCTTAATTTTTCATTCTTCCTTTGTTTCTTTGTAATTTATTAGTCCAGAAGGAAACCTTAAAATAATAAGAAGCAGAAGCATTAAAATCATTGCATAACATAGCATCAACGGGCCCTAAAATGCCATGCAAGAAAAGTACTTCTAACATCTAAATTATTATCAAAAAGGGTAAGGAAGAAAGGAATATATACAAATAAATAAACTATATGGAAACTGATGCACTCATGTAAAACATATTATTCTTCTTGCAGTGAGTTCAAACTATATAAATTTGAAAAATATGCTTCAGGAATTGATTGATCAGGAAATTGAAGCATCTCCTGCACTGCTAATTTTCAGAATTCATTATAAGCTTTCCATACTAACTCATATTTATATACAGTCACCTGACGTTTGTTGGGCAGGAATCCTGGGCAACGGTATTGGATCTTCTTTCCAATAGAATCTGCAGCCTGCAAGAGAGCTGCTTTTTGCTTTGTCAAAGAAAAATCTTGTTTTTTGAGCTTTCCCTTTCTCAAAGAATCTCGTAGAGGAGGTTGCCTGTATACTTTCTCGCATACATTCTTTGGATGCAGCCTTTTACACCAATATTCCTAATGAATACATACAAAAGAGTGTCAATATTGAGATAAAATTCAAAACTGTATTTACATATTAGCAGTCCCAGTTGTGTTCTGTTTCAAATTATGTCTACTTTTTGTAAAATTGCTCATTCACTAATCATACTCTATTAGCACCAAGACTTTCCTAAGAACCCATTCCATGATCAGCTATTCTGCTACAAAATCATCTTCCAGTTCTTTGCTTTTTTAAAGGTCATCTCCCAATAAATCAAGAAATTTATCAAGTACATGCATCAATTATATTCAGCAACATAAGGAATGACCTTAAACAATAACTAGACAGGGCCACATGAGATGATAGAGAAGCAAATCAGACAAACTACAGGAAGGCATTGCCTTTCCATCGTGATACTTGTTCCCAGCTACAAATAGAGGCAGTCACACACTCAAGTTTGTCCATATTTCTATATCCATATTCGTATGACACATCCACCCTGAAATTTCTGGAAGTTTGAACGTGTACTTCAGTAATTTGAGGTAAAGCTTAGGCACAGCGACAGAAAGAGTTCAAGAGATAAATGTTAAGGCCTGATAAAAAGGCTAGGCCAAAAATTACAACAATAAAAATTTAAATGAGTATTGAGTTGATAATATTCCAACATTAATACCAGAGAGTAGAGTGAAGCCATGCCATACACAACGAATTAATTAGTCTAATTTACCTTAAAGAGGGGATCTATGTCACCATCAAGGTCAAACCAAGAAAACTCAGTGTTGAACTTTGAAGCTGTGTATAATGCGATTTCTTTCTGCAAGGAAAGATAACAGGAAAAATAAATAAAGAAAATGACAGCAACTCGCGACACAAAAGCATGTTGCCTGGATGATCTAACAATAGATTAAAATCATGATCAAACACAACCATGTTTATATGGTCACTGAAGAAAAGTGAAATTATGAACAAAAATTTTAAGTTAGCTATATCCGTAAAGTATATGTGGTTCCACAATGCTCCTTATACATTTAAGACTTCTGTACATATTAATTTCCCATGATACGGATCACTAAATTTGGTACTTAAGGGGGAAAATAAAGTATACTCCCAAACCCCTAAGTAAATAGAACGTGGAGATTGTTCATATAATAATATGGAGCAAAATACAATAGCTGTCGAATCACAAACGCACGTGCACATTTTTCTAGCTGCTACCAATTAATTAAAGTCAACACAAATCCAAATACTTCTTTATTCTATAGTTAGCCCAAGTTAAAAAAAAAAAAAAAAAAAAAAAAAAAAGAAAGCTACAGAATTCAATTTTCAGGGTTCTCTTAGTCACTCTCCCTACTACCTATAAACAAATTTATCTGATATTCAGCCTAAAAATGTATTCTTAACTCTATTTGGCTGCAGCTGAAATACACTCCAAGACCACCAAGTTCAGGGAGCTTGATGCTAATGGAAGGAAAGACTGTTTGTAGTCATTAGTATGTCAGGAACTAAGATATATACCAAAATGCAGAATTGTCTATTTCTCCAGGAAATAGATCAAGCAAAACAGTGATGTACTAAATAGTTCCTTGAATAACAAATCATTTGAGCTGGTGTGTTTGCATGAAACCATGAACATTAAAATAATCTTAAAAAATAATAGACAAATTCTGACAAAAAATCTCACTGAAAAAATGCCATACTGAAATAAAAATAACCTGATAAAAGGCTAAGCACTGGAGTACAAATTTTTCCATTGAATCCAACTCAAGATCCAAGGCTGCATCATAATCTTTAACCTGCATTGTAATATCAGCCCCATGAAAGGTACTATACGAACCAAAACCTTCATTTTGATGGAAACGAGAAGAAAGAATACAGAGAAAAAGATCATACCGCCTCCTTAAATTCTCCAATAGCGTGATAACAAGAAGCTCTTAAGTACAGACATTCAATGTTCGAGCTATCAATACTTAATCCCAATGATAATTCCTTGATGGCATTCCTGTAACCATATTTTGAATAGGGAAATAGATACAGTCAAATCTTCTATATACAAACATACTTTACACACAATGATTGCACAAGGCCAAGTATGTAGGATGAAACATTTAACAGTTTATAAGGTGGGCATATGCCCTCAGATAAATAATTCTAAAGGATAATTGACAAAACCCATGAAATAATAATAATAATAATAATAATAAGTACAAACTACAAAAATGTTAGATTAATTGAAATCCAGCAAGAGCAGAGTAGAATAAGGAGATAGTTACAGCTATTGAGCAAATAAAACATTATAGAAAAATTGGTTCAATACTAATAAATGAGTAAGTTGGTTGATTTCTAGAAGAACCGGATATCAGTTGACTGATTTTTTTTATAAGAAACAAAAATAATATTTTATTAACAATAAGGCAAAATATACAAACATGTGTATAAGACATCCACGGAGGACTGAGGAACTGATCGGTTGAATGAATTTAAGCATAAAACGGCTCTTCGTACAATATTTGGGCATCTGGGCATTTCAAAATCAAATGAAGAATAATTTATTTGACTAATATCTGGCAACATGCCAACTGAATTGGGATGGAGGACCGAGAAAGCAGAGCACACTCCTGAGATCCGCCAATTTGCCCCCCCCCCCTAGATGAAACACCTCCTGACAATGCCTCGAGGTATTTCATGACTACACCACTTCAGGCATTTCAGTAAAGACTAATCAAAACCTAGCACTTTATTCAAGGAATTTCCAAGACATGATGATAACAGAGGGAATATAAGTGGTAAAAATTCCAGATAAAAGGTACATCAAGATAAGCTGCATTATTGGACTAATGATCATATTGTGATAGTTCTTTGGTTAAACAGTGAGGACCCAAAGAATAAACAAATCAAATCACTAAGAAAAGAATGTGCGGGAAATGCATTGAAGAATAGGAGGGAAAGTTCACTTTGAAATCTAGCAATCGCAGGACTGTTATAATCCTCCTTTGAGATTCACAAAGGCGTGATAAGAAGAATATTGGATGGTAAAATCAGTCATACAATTGCAAAAGAACAGAGCCAAAAGAAACAAACTGGCTGGAACATATAACTACAATGTATAAAAGAACGAAGTATAAATATTACATCTACAGACTTTGGTAATCTACAATCATAGCCGTTATAACAAGCTTCATATTTGCTACTATCTCAAGCATATTAACTTAAGAACATTTACCTGTGCTCTCCCATTCCATGGAGAAGCAGCCCGTGCAGGTGATATGCTTTGGTAAACCTAAGGGCATGATGAGACCATCAATATAATACCAACAAAAAACTCTTTAATAGAAATCACACTGAAAACATTATATAAGAGTTGGTAAACAAATAAAAATCTAGAAATGAAATAAAGCCAGAAAACTTTTTACAAAATTAAAAAAAATATATCCATCACTTATAAATCATCATTTAATCAAAATATCATATTTACTGATCATATTAGAAAAATAAATCACATACTAACCTCCCATCAATTTTCAGAATCTCATGAAGGCATTGCAGCGCCTTTTCTGAATTTGCCATGTCTTGATAAAACTGTGGAAAGATCATAACAATATGAATACTTGTTTAGCTAACATTGATGAACATGCATGTTAACGCAACTTCATGAAGTATCTGAATTCCCACATCATACCATACAATTACAAGTCATAAATAATCCAGCTAATTGCACTATGCAATAAAAACTAGTCTATCACATAATGCCTTTTTTTTCTAGCATACATAATTTTAATCACGAGTAAGTAAAAAAAGATGGACTCTCTTGGAAAACTATGGTTGGTTTCATTGAAGAGAATTATTAGCACTGTCGCCTAAAAATGGCAATTAACTTGGAAATTCAGATTAATGGCCTGTGCTCTGTCAGAGGTTTTATTTTTCTTATCGCTAATACTTTATAAATTTCAAGCAATTAAATATCAAAAGATGGTTGTGTTGTTCAATTAACAGCTCGTTTCAAATATTTTCAGTTTCTATCAGAAAAAAGAAGAATTCAAATACTTGGGAGTTCAAGTACTGTGATCACGTGAAATCAACCTACTACAAAAGAATTAGTAAATCAATGAAAACAATCATATTGAGTTAAACATTATGTTGACTGAGGCAGATAATAAAGTTCCAAAGAGAAAAATAAAAGTCCAGTAAAATCAAGGACAGGGAACCTTCAACAAGCTACTACTTTGTACTCCCTCCATCTCAAGCATCTGCTTCTATCACTTCTGTTTAGGAGGCCAGACATAAGTAACATTTTCTTTGACAAATTGATCCACGCTATAGAGTTTGAATTAGATTTGGTCCCATAACTTTCTGACAAAATAGATTTAGTCCCAAAATTAACTTTTTAGCTAATTTAGTCCCAATTTTTCTGACATGTTTTAAACTACGTCCTATTTTCGCCGGAAAATACAAAACGATGTCGTTTTATGTCAGGTGCACGGCACGTGTGAACGATTTCTGGCGACTGTGCATACGTGACATCCACCTGTTATGTAGTTTGTTAGGAATGATGCATTTTAAAATTAAGGCATGGTGTTTTAGATTGATGAAAAAAGTTGCCTTGTATTTTTTGTATAGATGCCACATATGCACAGTTGTCGGAAATAGTTCACACGTGTCGTGCATGTGACATAAAACGACGTCGTTTTGTATTTTTCGGCGAAATGGGACATAATTTAAAACATATCAGAAAAATTGGGACTAAATTAGCTAAAAAGTTAATTTTGGGACTAAATCTATTTTGTCAGAAAGTTATGGGACCAAATCTAATTCAAACTCCCACGCTATAATTCTAGAATTACTTTATACTTTGAAAACTACAACCAGAGGATCCTCAGTTTCAATAACAGCTTCAGAATCCATAAATCACTTATCCCTTAGGTCCAACCATTGGAAAAATCATAAGAAACATTGTAAGAAATTGTCTCCACTCATAGGTCGCAACACAAGAAGCTTGTGTCGTCCTTTTCTTTTTCTTTTTGTTCCACGTTTTGGGCCAATATGAAGCTTATTACACAACACCAACAGTTCCTTTAAAGGGGAAAAAAACACAGATGTTACCTGGGTTAGATGTGTCCAAGCCTCAAGGAAATGTTGATCTATTTGGATTGCTTTCATATGTGCCTCTTCCGCCTTTCTATATTCACCAAGGGGAGAAAGAGCCAAACCCTGTGACAACCAAAATTTAATACATTGTTCTTAGGACATAAACAGCTACACTCATTGTCTACATCCAATTTATTTGAAGTAAAGATTAGCTTCTAAGGACTCGCCAAATATGTGTACGCAGATTTGTACTCCTCATCTACTTTTACACAGGCTGACAAGTCTTCAACAGCAGCCTTGTAATCCTTAAATTTATAATTTACAATTCCTGCATAGATTTCACTGATATTAGCATATCTACAAAATGAAGCACTTGAAGAAGAACCACGAAAGAGGAAATCAAGGATGAAAGAAGTAATCAGCCCTAGCTTTTGCAATAAGCAAATATAATCAACATGAAAGTTCAACTGAGTTATAATGTTATGAGAGTTGAGACCAGAGACAAGCCAATATCTGTGGTTTCCCGTAAGCTAGATGCACCAAACATAAGGAAACAATCACTCATGTAATTTTACAAACGAAAATTGTGACTTGCAATGGTATGTATCAAACCAGTAAATTTAAAAAACCTTGTGAATCCACTCAAAAAAAAAAAAAAAAAAAAACTTGTGAATTTACTTGGGTCGCAGGTGTGGTTTTGGCAGTATTGACCGCATATTTTGGCATAACTGGCTTTTCCTAAGCTCGGACCAAATTGGTTATTGGGCAGTGAAAATTGCTACCTGGGGCTATTACTCGGTTTTATAGTTTACACACTTTTGTATTGCTGCTTTTTACTGCTAAACTGGTGCCAGAAAATCCTTCAGATTTTGTGACAGCCCATCAAGGAATATGATCCTTAATAAAAGAAAAATGGGCAAGATTAGTGCTATACAAGCAAATCCCTGGAAAATTCATCCAGTATGCTTATTCCAACTTCTGCCCTTGAATCTTCACTCTCCTCAATCTCATCTAAGTTTGCTTATCCATATCAAAATGTTCTTAGCAATGATTTTCTGCTGATGTAGCTTTTACCAAGTTGTACATGTATATACTTTGTCATTGACCACATTTCAGTGTCTACTTGATGCGGATCTGATTATTGGAAGTTTTGCTTCACATGTAATGATAAAACTGGAGAGCCTAACAAGGCTGTATAATGCTGAATATATTTCTAACCTTCACTTTTCTTCTCCAGGATATGAAGACTTTATTATTCTTTCCCTGTAAACTTTATAACTAACCTAGTTCATGTAACTTCATCAGCAGTTTTTTTTCAGTTAATTCTCCTCAAATGTCAAACCTTCTAAAATGGCAATTTCACAGTTCGTAATCCGCCAAGGGTGGTGAACCTTCAATTACTTTTTGTGCAAAACAGTTATGCCTAACATGGGTCTTATATGCACGAGAGAAAAACAGATTCAAAGTCATCCAACTTCATTAATACACGTGCTAACATTGTGCTGATTGGGTTTTCAGAATAGCGGAACAAGTTTTTGTTCATGCTCAAAAAAATGAAATAACTCCACAAATTCCAATATCTTGACAGTTACAGAAATCTGCTAGGCTATTTTGCTGATGGAACGTCAATTGTTTCCAGAGTAGGTCTAAATGAGCAAGTTGCAGATGACATTTAGTGAGCAGTTACAATTTTCAAGACAAGAGTAAGAAGGTGTAGAAGAATGTTTCCTGGGCAGTTGGCATCAATATCGAATTTTTTAATATTTGGATTTAGTTGACCTCAGAGCATGTGGTGGGAAACGGTACACTCTACCTGGCTTATGCCCTGTGACTCTGTCAGAAGTTATATCTTCCTAGTTGTCAAAACTCCCACAATCAAATTTCAGTTAGGCTGTGTTGTTCAATTATAATAAAAACTAAAGCAGGATCCTAGTCAAGTTGTCACAATGATTTTAGTAAATAATTTACAGGTGTATGTTGACATCAGGATATAAAAAAAAAACTATGGTCCACCGAACAATATATCTATCTGATTGAAGTACTTCTATGTTGATTATATATTTTCTGGAGGAAACGGAAATTTCATTTTTTAAGAAAGGAAGTGATATGATTAAATATACGGAATATCATTTTGTATCTCTAATCTCTAGCATGAGGTTATTAGCTATCAATCTATTAGGATTCAACAGACATAGAGAATCTCCCATGTGTCTACATCATGCAAATCTGGTTAGCTCCCACACATGCATAGACAGCCAAGTGTAGATCTGCAGTAGTATATAACTGAGAATACTCTACGAGTACATCAAGAACATTATGCTGAAGACTAACAGCAATGAATATTTAAAGATATAGTAATGCAAGTACCCCTTTCATGCAATACGTCAGCTGAATTTGGTTCAAATTCCAATGCTTTTGTCAGGTCCGCAATTGCCTGGAAACAAAAAAAAGACACTTCCGCATGAATGTACATCAATGATCAGCATATAAAATAATGGCAAATAAAAGTGGGATTTGCAGAATAAGTGCAACCACAATATATCATTCAATACTGACCCTGACCACCATCTGAATAACCTTACCAGCTGTATTTCCTTTTCAACTGAGACTGCACCAAATTCAACCCAAAAGCTGAGTGTAGGGTGGTGGTTGTTATTTCCAGATTCTTGGTTCTTTCATAAAAAATCAAAGTTTCCTTCTCAAAAACTACCTACTTTGAATTACAAGTAATTTTACCACAATTTCAAAGGCAAAAACAACTGCAAAAGATTCTCCAAATTATTGATATAGAAGAGGAATTACTTTGAATGTGGTAGCTAAGGAATCAACTGATTTTCCTTTCAGATAACTCCAGCCAGTTGATAAAAGACAACCATTGGGGGTACAACTCTAGAGCAGGAAGTTTCTAGGAATACAAACTTACTGTAAATCCTGGATCAGGTTGTAGCTTGGTTTCAGGTTTATTTAGGTGTTCTATGAGGGATTAGATCTCATGAGCAGTCATTCACCAATTACAGCAGTATTCCTGGAATAGGACTTGAGGGGCTATTTGAAGATAAGGTAGACACTGGGATCTGAAGCTTACATGTCCATGACTCTCTTAAGGATATCTTACGTCTCTAAGTAACGGAAAACCACCTTGTAGAAAAGAGTAACTTATAAAATTCACCTATTTATCTTTCAATGAAAAACAAATCAAAATAAACTCAAACATAACTACAAAAGCATAATAAGATAAGACAAAAGCACCTTGGCAGATTCTCCCAAGGCTGCTCGAGCCTGCCCCCTACGTTTCCAAGCCTCGCCAGCTGATGGATTTGATTGTATTGCCTATAACATATAACCACATTTTATTTCCATCATCCAGGATTCCACATTTCTGCCTACACCAAGGACTAATTGAAGTTCTACCTTCGTAAAATCTGCAATAGCGGCATGTAGTTCACGTTGAAATGCGTATGCTGTTCCCCTTCCAATTAAGGCCTCAGGGTAGTCGGGTTCTTCTTGTAGTATCTGGCAAAGAATTGTATACATTTGAAGCATAAGAAAATTATTCTTTTCCCTCCAAGGAGATCTGGATAAAGATAAAGAAGAAAAAATGTTAAGTTATTAGATTTCTACCTTGTCAAAGATGGATATAGCATAAGCATATTTTCCATCATTAACCTACAAAGGAAGACAGTGTCATCTTCACATTGTGAAGGGGAAAAGATAAATAAATAAATAATTAATTGATTGCCATGTAACAAATATGGACTCAAAATCACCATGTTACTAGATGAAACTTAAACAATAATATATGAAACAAAGTCATGGACTGAACTAAGAAAAGTTTGGAACAACATATTACAACCTCATATTAAAAAGTTCATTAGGATAATTAAAATTAAAAAAAAAAAAAAAAAAAGACTTCTAAAACTGAAACTATTGAGTTAATTTTTAATTTCTAAGAGTAATACCTTTATTGGAATCCTGCCCTGGAATTTTTATATACATAAATTTAAGAAGGAACATATATAAAACACATAAAAACAGAAAACCACAAAATGGAATGAGAAAATGGAGAAGCTTTAATAGGAACAAGTGTCAAAGATCCAAAATAATTAAGCCAATCTTCTTTAATCACTTCAGGTACCAAAAGATGAACCAGAAAAGTACATAATCATCGGGGGAACATTTGGCAGCACCAGTCTATTCTGTCATCAATCATCATGATACCAAGAAGAGGAAATTTACCTGTGCGATTCCTCTTGATAATCTGAAATCCACATTAATTGACTTGTTCTTCGGCAATTTGGCAACACAGAACTTTTTTCCTTTATTGGCCTCATCCATTAATTCATTGTGTATTTCAGATAAGCTAAATGACTCGCTGCATATATCAGAAAAATCAATAGATTCACCGCAAACCACAGATGAATCAATACTGGATTCTGATGAATCACTCAATATGGACTTTCCTTTCTTCTTGTGCACCCCATTAGTTTCAGTTGGGTGACTTTCATGCTTTTTGTTTGATAGACTGCCACGAAAACTGTCTCCTTTGACATTAAGACTTGATCCATTTTGTAAACTTTCATGAGCCTCCAATTGCTGACTTGAACTGCTATTTGGTTTAATTATTCCATTTGATATTTCATGGATGTCAGATACATTACTCGACTTTATAGAAACAATAGATTCAGATGCAGGAAAAGGCGACCCAGATGACTCCATCACACAATTCTGACAAGAACTTGAACCATTTTGTTTAGCAATTTTCAAGAGATCTTCCAGCTCCAGGAGAAGTTTCAAATCTGCAGACTGACAAACAGCATGCTTGTATCCTTGCTCCCAAACTGAAAGAGCTTCCTCTTTTTTACCCATAGCAGAAAATGCATGACCTAGAAGAAAAAGAAGACCAATTTCAGCATCATGGAAAACCTGAACGGGAATTTTATTTGGAATTAATAAAAGGGAACCAATCAGGTAAGCTTTGAATGGATGTTTCAAGTGAGATTAACAAAGTTATATCCAGCATTTGCCATGTGCAATGCCTCCTATTTTTATGTTATTTCTCAAGCTCAAAGCAATAATGATATTCTCAACGGACATTACAGATCTAAGATGATTTATTCCCAAAACATTTGCGCGTTTAATTCAAAGAGAGAAACTTGATATCCTTTGAATATCTTAAAAGGACAATTGCATCAATATGAATCTTTGAAGCTAACTGAGAAAACAGTGGTGCATCAAGTAATAGTAAGAATTACTTTAAGGACACAACATGTTCCGAAGGGAAACCACAAGGTAAAGTGGGTCTGTATTTATACAGTACCTAATCCAGTAATTCAATTTGAACTCCATCTAAAGACTGTCAGTCAAAACATTATTGCAGCATCATATTCTCACTGTCTGTAACTTACGTAGCAGGGAAGTTTTGGAAGGAAATGTCCAAGCAATCCACATGTGTCAAAACAGAAGCCACATTGTGTACCATCAACGGTTTAAAAGTTTCTGCAACTCAGATACACTAGGAATACACTAGAAATATATGTGTATTATTAGTGGATTCTTGTTATCTTAGAATATGATCTACGGAAAAATGTCAGGCATGAAAGCATCCACTATAGGAGAAGAGGAAACTAGCCTCACATTTTGGCTCATGCAGATGTGCTCAAGACTTGACCTAGTAAAAATTTTCAAATCACTTTGAACTTTGACCAAACTATTCAGACATCCAATAATTGTCAACTTGTAAGTACGCAACAATAATCTGACACGTGATAAAATATATCTGATTATTTGATGACTAATGTCGTGGAATTCCAAAGTATTAATGTTTTTAATACATAAACAATATCTCGTGATAATTAGTTAATTACTGAAGATTCAACATACATTTAGAAACTACAACTCTGACTTAATTGAGTTTAATTCCAATCATAACTTACTATCATAACTTCGACCAAACTATACAGACTTTTCCAATAACTGTCAACTTGTACGTACACAGCAATAATCTACCATGTGCATAAGATATATCTGATTATTTGTTGACTGAGGCCATGAAAATTCCAAAGCAATAATATTTTTAATACATTTACAGCATCCCGTGTGCCATATAACTGAAATTTGATATACACTTAAAAACTACAACTCTGAATTAATTGAGTTTGATTCCAATCACAACTTACTATCACAATGAATTAAAAAAAATTCCGCCGGAAATTTTTTAGCCTGACACCAAATTCTTGTTATGTTACTTTATTTTATATTATATGCTTTTGTTCAGCCTTCCACCAAATTCTTGATGTGTTACAATTCAAGGCATTACAAAGATAAATTACATTTACCGCATTAGTAGCTCTCAAGCTCAAGATAATACGAACAAAAGTAACCATAGACACTAGGAAAATCACGAAACTTGCAAAAAGAGCATGTGAAAGGCAAGTGAAGATGGTGAACCATAGGATGAGCATGGTCCTTAGAGGACTCTAGGATCAATACGATGATGTACGATAAAATGGAAAACACCATATAGTAAATTATAATTTTTCTATCCTCTTCGATCTTGCTCTAGCTGAGGAAATAGTGCATGAATTGGTGGAAATGTGATTCATATAGACTCACAGAACAATGCATCTTAAACTGAAGTAACGGAAATAAAATTTCTAATCAAATGGCTGACTGGAAATTATGGTGTTTCTGGTATTAAGAGGAACAATTGACTTCCATATTCTATAATTGCCCGCATGATATTGCATTTTCCATCACAGACAATCTTATTCTAATTTTTAGATTCAATTTACTTATCAAGTAAATTTTTTTTTTTTTTTGACAGGATACTTATCAAGTAAATAGACCTCGCAACAAATGATAGAAATGCGAATGACGACCTTTAAGAATATAAGCTTGAAGAAGCTCAGGATCGAGCTGCAACGCCCTATCACAGTCCTTGATGACGTGCTTGTGCAACTCCAATTGGCTATAGCAGAAAGCTCGATTGCTGAAAAGTCACAGCACAAACACAAACGCAAAAACAAATTCAACAGATCAAACTACCTATCAACTCAATAACTCGTGCAATGAAATCCAGATTCAGAAACTTATTCCATATTCAAAAATTACCAGAGGTCCTGAATCGTACTGGACTTAGAAATGAGTGAATCGAGAATTCGGATAGCCTTTGACCAATCCTTGGAGCTGCAGAGCTTCGCGAGCTCAATTCGCTCCGCCACTGCCGGCGCCATTGGAGAAGAATACCGAGAGAACGAATGGAATGGAAGGGAAGAAGAGAATGGATCGGAGGTGGTTTGTGTATTAAATATGCTGTGTGTGAGTCCTTTGCTTGTGGTTTGGGCGACGAGACTGAGAAAGGGGAAGGCAGGGGTAGAAAAGGGAAAGTGGGTCGGAAGAAGATTTTCCTAATCTGAAAAGTCCATCAGCGGGGCATTTCTGTAAATGTATTGCTGAGCGACGACTATCACTTGTTCACCCACGCCACGCGAAAACATGTCTCATATTGCTCTGGGTTAAAATGACACAATTTTTTTTTTTTTAAAAGTTATTTATTATTCTTTCCGTCCTATTTTAGATGGCTCGAAATTCAAAAATAAACATTTTACTTTTATTTTTCATACTCAAAATAACAATAAAGTAGTTTTACTTTTTCAAACTAAACTTCCAAATATCTCTTACTAAAGCAACCTCTCTCCAATAAAGTTGAAATGACTCATTTATCTTCAACTTTACACTTTTTAATACTACTTCCTCCCTATGTCTCATTTTTAATTGTTCAAGTCAAAATAACATGGGTTTTAATAAGAAACTTATTTTTTTAAAGGTAATATGAAAGTTATTTATTAATATTAAAAGGTGTAAAGTTGAGGCAAATGGACATTTCTAACTTTATTGGATGGAGATTGCTTTAATTTGAAAGAATATAGTGGTTAATTGTGTGGCACAAAGTGTAAATAAGAGATGTTTTGAAGGTTTCGTTTGATAATGTGTCATTATTCTTTTGCCATTTTAAGTATGAAAAAATAAAAATAAAATATTTATTTTAAATTTTAAATAATATAAAATGAAATGTAGAGAGTACTTTATAATCTTGATGAAGAACCACATAAAAATTAATCACAAGAATGTACATTCATAATTAAAATCTCACAGCTTTTTGCAAATAATAAAAAAAAAGGCGAATTATGAAGCGCTGACAATTTACAACTTAAAAGACTACATAATCAGCAAGAATACACAACATTATTTGCAACAAAAACCACATCACTTGAGTCAAGCAATGATCACAAAATCAGGTAGCAATATTATATCGAATGTGCCTTAGAAGTACAGGGACAACAACATCGGGGGAGCTGAGCTGCGGGAGGTGGCCGTCGGTAGACATGACTTCGACGATGGAGTCGCCGCCGAGGTGCTGGTGGAGGTACTCGGAAACCACCACAGGGACGGCCAAGTCCTTGAGACTTTGGATGACGTGGCAGGGGATAGTGACGTGGCTCAACAGAGGTCTCACGTCGCTGTAAAATATGGTTTGGGCCACACACAATGCTATATCGGGTCTCATGTTGAATAGAGTCCTGCTGAACTCTTGAACTGCAACGGATTCCATGTCACCGCCCACTACTAGCGGTGCGAATCCGTTGCACCAGGATTTGTAGTTCGATTTCATCGCTTCGAATAGTTCTACAAGCTCCGATTGCTCGAATCCTCCGTAGTAATCCGGTTCGTTCACATACCTAACCAACCAAAATATGTAGAGTTGGTATTGTATGAACAAGTTTTACAATGAAACTAGTTTATAATAATAAACTTTTGAAAAAACTAATACATTTTAGTAAAATAACTAATATTCTTTAAGGTTTCAACTATTATCCTTTAATAAAATAAATAATATCATTCAAAGTTAATATTTTATAATAAAACAATTAATATTTTTTTTAGTAAACAACTAATACTTTAGAATAAGTTTTGGTGAATTTTCTTTCCACAATACATTGCCATATAAATAATATATAAATAAATATAAATGTGATTCGAAATAAAACCTTGTTAATCTCTTATTTTCTTGTGAAGAAAATTAAGGCGTCTTCTTTAATTATCTTTTGAAAAGTTTAACAAAAAGAGGTGACGTGATTATATTTACTAGTATATAAACATAATCATCTCAGGTGCCTATAGTCTCTAACGCGTATAAAATGAAATTAATTAAAGTGATATTTATAATTAACACAAAGTCTTGTTTACTTTTAAACAATATTAATTATTTCATTAAAATGTACTAATTTGATAGTATTAAGTATTTCATTAAAAAATATTAAATTTTTTTACTATAATAAGTATATTTTTTGTAAAATAGGTGCACACTAAAATTAATTTACACAAGACTAACTCTATAATTAAAGTAAGATATATATTTACTAGTTGCATTTGTTCAACTGATGAAACTAATGCAATTTGACTAAATTTTAACTCATTTTATTGAATCATAAAACCAATAAAAAATATTATTCTCTTGTCCACAAAGATTACTCAATGAAATGAACATAAATTTTAGGAAAAAATAGGTAAAGTAGATAAAGTAAGGGTATTATGGAGTTTATTTATAAATAAAATAAAATTGTTTTTCAAATAAAGTTCAATAATAATTTAAATAATTAAGTGATGGTTGAAGGATGAAAATAAAATAATTATTTTCATAATTGATGATAAAGACAAGTGAAAGTAAACTTTGCGTATGGGGGAGTAATTCATTAAAAAACCTTAATTCATATAAATAAAAATATTAATTTGTATATTGAATAGTTTTAGTATTTTCTAGAAAACAAAAAGAAACTATTCCATTGCAAATTTGTGAGTCAAATTGAGTTAAAATTGTATTAGTCAAATTTAAAGTAGAAATGTAAAAAACACACAACTAAGTACGTACAAAAATAAAATATTTATAACTATAGAGCATAACAAACCTGGGAGAAGCGGAAATGGTAAGGATTTTGGTGAAAAGATCGGGGCGGGTGATTGAGGCGATGAGGCCAATCATCGCAGAGACAGAATGACCGACATATATACACGAATGCACCTGAAGTTCATCTAAAATAGCGATGACATCATAGGCGAATCCCTCGAGTGAGGAATATCGTTGGAAATCGAAATAATCGGGGTTGGTAGTTCCGGCGCCCATGTTATCATACAACACCACTTGATATTCCTCTATCAGGTGCGGAACAAGGTGTTTCCAAACAGATTGATCCGTTCCAAACCCGTGGGCCAACACTACAGTTTGTTTCCCCGACCCGACGACCCGAATGTTGTGGGCTTCTTCCGTTATTCCCATGATCTTTCTTCTCTTCTCTTCTTTGGTCTAATTAGGTGGTGTCTGGGGCTGGGGCTGAATAATTCTGGCAGGCTATGAATATTAGCCAGAGGGGATGAAGAAGACCACTAGTTGTTAGATAATATTTGGTGATTAATAATCGAAATTTTATTTTATTTGGTGTGTTTGGACACATTCTAATAAATAATGTGAGGATAACTAATAAGCCTACCTATCGACTTGTGTTATGTGATGCTACATGTGATGTGATATATTCAACTAAAGAATATTCAATTAAAGAATTGTGCAAAAAAGCTTTTAACATTATTATTTTTTTCAAAAGGTGTGAGATAATTTTGAAAAAAAAATAAATCTAAAAACTTTTTTTAGTGTTTCAAAACCCACCCTATATATCAATTAGTGAACTTATGTGTTCACTTGTTATAGTGTAATATTACATAAACAATCAATTAAATAATAATGAATTTATCTACTTATGTGTAAATGGTGCACATATAATGTCATCAATTTTAGGAGAAACATGGGAAAGATATAAAGAGTCCAAAATTTGTTTAAAAAAAAAAAGGCAGGAATAGCTGTAATGGAAGGTGGCAAATCATATTCCGGATACATGGTATCATTGTGTGATAAGTTGAAACATTAACTTCAATTCTTTCTGAATTTTAAACATCAATGTGACCCCCAACCTGGAATTGAAACAGAGGGGACCAGGGGGTTCAAACCCCCCCCCCCCCCCACCCACCCCCCCCCACCCTATCCCTACGTGCTCTCAAGATTCAATATCATCCGTGAGTTTCAACACACAACTGAGTGTACTGATGATGGGTCAATTAATGGGCCCCGAGACCGCATGATATTATCCATACTATATTCCGCTCTATAATTAATAATTTAGATGGATAATACGTGATATATTAGACATAATTCAACGAATCACTATAATTTTGGATTCATGTATTAGAATTCACGAAATGAAATACATATTGAAACATAAAAAGTGGTACAGAGAAATTGATCTATTATAAAATAAACATTGAACATTCCATTGATAGAATTGGTATTGTGTGAACCGCTTAGATGAAAAGGGTTACTACGTACGACTTTTGAAAATTTTAAAATATTAAATATTTGATCAATAGTATTAAAAAATTCATCATGGGTATCAAGAATTAGAGTCAGTGGTATCATATATTTTTTCAAGAGTATCAACAATAATTAATTTTTTTACTATTTAATCATTTTAAATATGGCAAAAACTTGTATGAGACCGTATCATATATTTTAATAAATTATTATCACTTTTTAAAAAGTGATACAAATTAGTATAATTATTTTTTTACTATTTAATCATTTTAAATATATAACACACAAGATTATAATATTTAAGTTTAAAAAAAATATTTAAAACATCAAAGATTATCAAGTATTTGATCAAACTATAAAAAATTAGATGAAACTGAATACTTTGCCATATGAATTGTTATTATGGGCCCCCGAGACAAGCCCATAAGATTCGTATGATATGACTGGACCGATTAAAATGGGCCCCCGAGATTAGCCCAATGATGTGGGTCAGTTTTTAGTGTTGGGATTGTTAAGCAAATCAAAGACTTCTGTTTGGCCCAAAAATTTTGACCAAACCAATTTTATTTTTTTTCCGCATAAATTTGCAGTTAGATTATTATGGCTCAGATTTTGGCATTAACCCCACACTTTACTGAACGCGAATTTTTCAATAAAAACGAAAATGATTTTTTCTCTTTTGATTCTTAGATATATTGGATGAATTATTATCTCCATTGTGATTATATTATTAGTGCTCTAAATTTAAAAATATGAACAAAAGAAATGGTTGTTATTTTTTTGACATAGGGAAATGATTAAAATAATAATTATGAAAAGGGAGAAAAATAATAAAATGAAGGCAATGATTAATTTATTTAAGAAAAAAATAGTATTATAAGTCTATTTTTTATGTGCTCAACAATACCTAATTTATCTATATTTGATCAATTGCATAATGATAAAAAATCGTGTGCACCTCGCTTCCCTTTGGTCTTGTCCAGGGACGGGGAGGACCCACTCCATTTTTTTTATTGATATTAAAGAATACTTATTTAATAAAAAAATTAAAAAAATAATTCTAATCTTTATATATTTTTAGTAATTGTTTAGGAGTTGGTCTTATATGTTTTACTTGCACGATAAAATTATCATGTTTTTTTTTAAAAGCAATGTATGACGTGTATATTATGCATCACACACCACTATATATATAAAAAAATAAAACTATTGCTTGTAAGAACTAAAGTTTATATAATATGTTTTCGAATTCTTAAATGGTATTATCTATATTTATTATTAAATAGATAAAATTAATTTGAAAGTTATTTCATTAAAAAATATTAATTATTTATATTATAAAATATTAGTTTGAAAAATATTATTTGTTTTACTTAAAATATTAATTATAAATCAAATTTACAGTAAAAATGATTTGCTAATTCTATCAAATATTAATTGTGTGATGTGATAAAATCCTCACAAATATTAAAGGAAAATATTTCTACATTAAACTATTATTAGGCTGATCTTCTCTGTCTTGTGTTGTACATGATATTAATCAATATCATTTTATACCTACATTATTGAAGTTAAAATTATTGAATATATATTGTTAATTTGAGAATCAATGGAGCGTTTAATTTGTAATTCAATAATGGGAATACGAATAAATATATAATGATTATAATAATTAATGAGAATAAAAGATAATGAACATTGAACATCACCATTTTCTATTTTAAATAAGGTAATAATCATTATTCTTATTTAATTATATTTTTCCCTTTTATAATCATTATTCTCAATCATTTACCATATATATGACACAATCAATTTATTTTTTTTTTTTTTTCAAAATTAGAACATAATACTAGTAATTAAATAATATAAAAATAATTATTCATCTAATATAGTAGGGATAGTAGAGAGAAAATAATTTTTTTATTTTTATTCAAAAAAACTCGAAAGAAACTTCCCTGAGAATTTCAGTTGATGATTGGGAGGAGGAGAGGCTGGATGGATAAGACGCCTCCCCTCAAATTGGGACACAAAAATCCCACTGGGCCCCACAAACACACAATAGAAGCGGACCACAATTTGTCAGAAAGCAATATTTATTGTTTTTTTTATGAGTAGGCCTCGAAAATCAATTGGGGCGTGCCATTGTCGCCTTTCATTATCATTTTCGCATATTTTTATATACGAATAATATTTACTCAAAATTCAATCACATTATGCACATCAAATAAATAATATTATTTTTTTTACTAAATACTCCTTCCGTCTCGTAAAAATTTGCACCAATTTTTGGGCACACAAAATAAAAAAAAATGCACTTTATGTTTGATTGAATTGGTTTGTGAGGACAATTTTGTAAAAAAAATATATATATACTTTTTGCTTTATTAGGTTATTTGGCGATGACATTTTGTGTAAATATGAAGATATTGTGAGGGTAGAGAATGTTTTTCTATTTTTGGTGTGTGCAAGTTTGTATGGGACGTCACGAAATGGAAAATGTATAAGTTCGTATGGGACGGAGGAAATATTATTTTATTCATTTAACCGAACTACATTATTTAATAAGAGTTTTTATCAGTCCAAGTCCTGGAAGATATATTAATTATCAATTCGGGGTCTGAAAGATAAAATTTATCAATTCGGGACTTGAAAGATGATTATATTAAGAGATTTTATTAATCCAGGACCTGAAATTAAGGCCCCGAATTAATAATTGTCCTATCTTTCAGGTTCCAAATTGATAAAATCCCTTAATATAAATATCTTTCAGATCCCGAATTTATAAATTTTATCTTTTAGGCTCCGAATTGATAATTAATATATATTTCGGGACTTGTATCGATAAAAATCCTACGGTATAATTGATTCACACCTACTATTTTTAATTTAAGCCTTGTATCAATCAATTCTATCACACTTTTCTCTCTTCTTTTCCATGCATGCTCATGTTTTGTGTGTATATAAATAAATAGTAGCTATATAAAATATATATACCACTTTCACGTCCACGCAGTGATAAAGTATTGTTTAATGGTTCACACTTTAATCATGAAAGCCACCCCACTCCCACCACCCCCATTTATCATTGCATTATATTTTTACAACCATTCATCAGCCTCTTAAATTCAACTACTTCTGTTTGGCCATATTATAATTAATGGTTATTAATTTGAATTTGATTACCGTCGTGTTTGTATGACCATTAATTCTTTATGAGCATTTGCTGACATTTTCCTAAACGCATACAATATTCAATTCGTTGGTCAGAGAATTCTACCTATCATAATTCACATATGATATTTTATTTCCTATTGTATATTTTCCATATGCATACACTATAGATAGATATTGGATAATTATATCATTTCGTACGTCTGACATATGGTGATTGGGGAATAGTGAAATTTTAAGTAGAAGATTATTTTTTTTTTAAAGTAGAAGAATTAATAAATCTCAAATACGGAAATCTTTTTATAGATCCGTTAACTTTAGAGGGTTACAAGTTAAAGATATTGGTTTTAGTAATTGTAGGTTAAATTGTAAGTTAAAGAATTAATAAATCTCAAATTTGTCTAAATAGAGCTTCATGCAAGGTCTGAAAGTTGAGCTTTGATTCCTGTAAATTAAGAACCATACTTTTTAATTTATGTAAATGGGCTAAATTAACTGAAATAATTTAATTTGACCTACATTTACATAAAATAAAAAAATAAAATCTTGTGTGAACCAATTTTAAAATGAGATTTTGCTGATATTAGTTATTTAACTAAAAAATATTAGTTATTTTTACTATTAAGTATTAAAGTATTATTAATTTTAAATAATATTAGTAGTTTTATTAAATAATAAATGTATTAATTATTTTACTGCACGAAGTAAAAATTACAGGTTTTTTCTTGGAAACATCGTGGATTTGTAACAGGCATCAAAGGCATATTATACAGCATAAAACATAACCACCACAAAATCAAAGTTATCTTAAAGAGAACACTGTGCTAGCATCATCGTTTTTCTTCAAAACCTTATCATATTCTTGCTAAAGTTTAATCCTAATTAAAGACGAAGCTATAAATAATCAGGTTCGCAAATAATGAATTACCAAAACAAACCAATTTCAATTTAATAGAGAGAGAAAAGAAGAGAGAGAGAGGCACCTTTACAACTCAACGGTTTTCATCTGCAGATGCACGAGCTTCAAACTGTTTCTCAGATTCCAGCAACCTTCTTCTTGTTAATTGAAGATCAAAAACTAAAACAATTGACGGAATTTTAACGGTAAAACATGATTGGATGGACTTATTATAGTGAGATCTACGGCAGAAAAAAGAAGGAAAGTTTGTGGGATAAGAAAATGAAAGGACCCAAAACCCTCCTTCACTCTCTCACTACACTTATCTTTTGTCCTTTCCTTCCAACCGATCCATTTCTCGATTTTATTTTTTCTATTTCATTTGGTGTTTCATTCTAAAGTTTCCAAATGATCCATTTCTCGATTTTATTTTTTCTATTTTATTTGGTGTTTCATTCTAAAGTTTCCAACCGATCCATTTCTCGATTTTTCATTTTCATTCTAAAGTTTTCAATCAGTCATTTCTCGATTTTATTTTTCTATTTTATTTGGTGTTTCGTTCTAAAGTTGCTGAAGTATATGCGGGTTTTAATTAATTTTTCACCCTCCATATATCACTAATTCATAATATAAAATACAAAATGGAACTCTAAATATGAAACAAATAATTTCAAGTGACTTCAAAATCCTTTCTCTTTCACACACTATAATAAAAAACAATTCAAAAAATCATTATACTTTTGTAATTACACCAAAACATTAGTACACTATATTATTCTTCCATCCCAATTTTTTTAGTAGGTCTCTCATAAACACATGTTATACTACAAAGCTTGTATTTGACCTATTTTTCATATCTACCAAATAAAATTCATTAAAACTGACTCACAAAAGCACTAAATTTTAGAGTTTTTTTTAATACTTTACTTATTGGACATTCCACAAAAATTTTCACATAAATAAAAAAAAACTTCTCGTTACACTCCACTCTCACAATATTTATATATTTATATAAATTGTATTTATTTTTTTAACTCACATACACATCCAATTCAATTAATTTATTCACTTTATTTATAAAAATTTACAAAATTATCACTCAACATTCTATTACATTTTTTTTAAAACTTTATGTCCAAAATTCTCCACAAATCTTATGATAGAAGGGAGTAATAAATTGGCCCATATGTATAAGTTAAACTAAAATTAATTATGAAGACAATGATCACTACATATTTAAAGTTACATCAAACAAAAAGAAATTAGCATGCGCGACAATATTTTTTTCTAAAAAAAAAAAAAAACTAGGATTCATCGGCTGTTCCTTCAACAGAGAGCTGTTTGAGCCATTCGAATGTTCGGTGATGCGACATATGCTTTTTCTTAAGCTTCTGCGGTTTGATCTCCTCAACATTCTGTTGAAGCGCTTCCACGTCATTCTCACTCGCGCTTCTCTTGATAATCACGACTCTAGAAGAAACTGTATCAACCGCATCCATCGAACAGTCACATCCGCCTAGCAAACCCCTCGCTTTCTTCTTCTTCGATTTAGTACTACTAACGGAGCTGCAATTGCTACTGGTGCTGTTACGGCTCCCAAAGTTCTTGCAGTTAGCGCCGCCGCCGCGGGTTTTGAGATCGTGAAACGCGATTTCCGGCGGCGTCGCGACTAATCCCAGCCGTAGGATGTTCCACACCGATGATTTCCCCATGGAATTTCTACGGTTCGATGTGGTTGTTCGTTGATTTGAGAAACTGAGTCTCGGCGATGGGCTCGGGTGGGAATGGAATTGGTTACGCGGCGGTAATCTGGGTCTGGAACTGCGGTGGCCGCCGCCGGTGGCGGAAGAGCTGCCGCTGCTGGTGCTGCTACTCCGGCTGGAAATTAACCGACTCGAATAACAATGATCCATGGATTCGGATCTGGATACGGATCGACTCGAATATTGTAACGACCCTTTCTCCGAGCTAATTGAGTGGCGCAACGGCAGAATTTGACCCTGGAAAAACACCTCATCGGCGGCGCACATTTCCGATTCTTTGGAGAACGAGCAGAAGTCGAATTCCTCATGAGGTAAAGCCTCAATTTCTTGCCCTTCTTCTACTTCTTCTTCTCTGTTTTTTCCGTGTTGATAAAGTAGAGGGAGATCGCTTAATGAGAGCGCTTCATCATCATAATCATCATCTTCTTCTTTTTGTAGTTCTACTGAATTTTCAGTAAAATTGGGGATTTCGCATCTTTGATCAGCAGCACATTTTTCCTCCATTGTTGAATTTTAGTTTATGAGGAGGAAGGAAGAAGAGTGGGGTTTTATACGTGAAGTAGAAAGAAGTGGGTAGAGAGAGACAAGTGGAAGATAGAGATAAAAAAGTAGAGAGAGAGAGGTGCAGGCGACACAAATTTGATGTGCGTTTCTTTGATTAGAGTCAAGAGAGAGAGAGAGGGGGGGAAGGGGGTATATCGGATACCTAAGCCGGCCCCCCACTCACTTCTTTTAACCTCAGCGTGACAACCTTTACTCATTCCTTCAAATCATTATTCTTCTCAAATTTCAAATGATTTCCTCTCTTTTTTAAACTTTTCAATAACATGCATGGTCGAGTAATTTGGAAGCCAAACAAAATATCATGTCACACCTGACATTATTTTCGTCTAGCAATTACTTTTAATTATTTTTTTGTTTGGAAATAACTTTTCCCAATATTCATATTTTTACATAAAATATCATTACATTTAGGTTTATATATACACACATTTTTTTAAAAAAAAATTTATAAGTAAAAGTCTACGAAATCATCCTCCAAATTTGTATTTATTACTTCACTTTTTTAGTTTATATGTACTTTCACATATGAAAGAAATTATGTGACGAAAAGAGTAATAATTTTTATAGAAAATTTATGTGTGGGACGAATCAAATTAAATATAATTTTTTAGGGGTTTTTCGTTTAAATTCAACAGGAATCATAATATATATATATATATATATATATCTATTCGATTATGAAAAAAATATTTTGGAGGAAATGTTTCAATGGTGATTACATTGTTAATATTTTGTATTAATTTTCATATATATTGAATAAAAAATATTGTTGGTTGAGAAAAATGAAATGATTGAACATAAAAGATTATGTAATGGAAGATGGTTAATCAAAATAAAATAATGATTAATTTATTTTGAGTTTTATTATATTACATAAGGCATGATTAACCTCTTTTATTCAAATTTTGAAGATAGAGTTTTAAAATATTGTTACCTTTGGTAGTGGCAATTGGCAGTGTAAAAGAAACAGCTTTTGTATTATGTGTTTGTGGGGTTAAAGATGGCTCTTTGTCAAACAGAATGTTGAAGACATTCAATTGTTTTTTGAGGACAGATGGTGATGTAAGATGACAAGATGTCACGCAGCAGGGTAATTTGAGGGGATAAATTTGACTTATTTGTTCGACAATATTTTAGGATCTTATACAATATAGGGATTAGGTAAAAATTAACCTTAATTAATTTTCAAATATAAATTAAACTTTAAACTAATTTTTTATATAAATTGGAATATAAACTAATGTTTCAGATACAAATTGGACCCCAAACTATTTTTTTTAACAAATAAATACTTTTACTTTTAAAATTGAATAAATAAGTCCTTCAACTAATAAAATAAAATATGGAGACCCTTTCATTAAATGAATTGACATAGAATATTATTATATTAGTGGATAAATTGATAAAAATATTATTATAAATTCTAAAAAATGAGTGAAACATCAACAACACTTTTTTTTTTAAATAATGGACTCATTTTTTTAATATACAATATAATGTTAAATTAAAAAAAAAGAACTATTTTATCAATAAAATATAGTTTGGGGTCCAATTTATACCTGAGACATTAGTTCAGGATCTAATTTGTACCAAAAAATAGTTTAGGGTCTAATTTGTACCTTATCCTTACAATATATATAATTTTTGGTATTATATACAATATATCAAAAAAAGATAATATAACAGTAACATAAAAATGATCATAAAACGGAACATACCGGCTTAGATTTATTTTGATTTTTATATAAACAACTTTTTCTTTGTTATTTTTTATTTTCATATTTTTGAAGGTTTATGATGAACATGTGGTATAGGATTTGCCTACATGATAGGGAAGGAATAATAACCTGCATAGTTCTTGCAAGCAACTTCATATTCGAAGTTTAAAAAGCAGCCGTGCCTGAAAATTTATCTTGTTTAAGGTGTTTTAGTAATGGATGGGTTAAGAGAATACTATGCCAATATTTGGTTTTATTTAATTTTTAGAAGGAATATGGTAGTTTTGAGTTCAACTGAATAACCTTTAAACTCCATTTGTATGGGGTGAATTTGAAATCAAGAGATTTGAGGATAATATATATGCATTCATACAACTAAAATAAAGAAAAACTATATGAATTGATTTGATACACTCAAATATTAAGTACAAGTGGAAGAAGTGAGAGGATTTCAAATGAATAGATTTTGTTGAGTATTTGAAATCCTCCCACTTATAAGTAATATTTGTGTGAATCAAATTCATTCATTTAGTTTTTCTTTATTTTGATTTGTAAATGTATGGTGTATTATTCTCAAATCCCTTAATTTCAAATGACTACATCCAAATGGAGCCTTAAATTATATATATATATATATATATATATATATATATATATATAATTTGATAAAACTTTGTTATTGTTATGGTTGAAGAGAATTTTATATATATATATATTTTTTTAAAAAAATACAAATTTATGAAATTATTTAATTATTTAAAATGTAGTAATTTTTTAAAAATAATTTAATTATATAATTATTTAATTTGAATTGGTTTTGCATGATCAACATAAATTGTCTTAGAATAACATGCATCTAGCATCATTAAAATGTAACCTTTTAAATAAACTTAATATATAACTTCCGCCATTACAATTTATATTGCTCAAAATTAAAAACTTGACGTTATAATTTTATTTTTCTATACCTAACACAACAAAAAGAAAAAATTTGTTCTCCCAAATTAAATTCTTACAAACATCTTTTATTTTTTTAAAAATTAATTTAAAATTTTAAAAATTCAAAACTATGAGAAAATTAGAAAATGAATAAGGAGATTTTGTATTAAGACATGTCAAGAGTAGAAAATTATCAATTAGATGAAAGATAAGATATTGGAACGATTAATAATACAATTTTAAATAAAGATTACATATAAACTAAAATGATAAGGGTATATATATATATATATATATATATTAAATAATCACAATAAATATTTGTGATATATATAAAATAAATATATCTTAAGTTTTGTAAATTCTCCGAACTTACAACACCTATGAAATTCAATCTTCATAGTTATAAAATGTCTAAATTATTATGATTATTTTTTTAAAAAAATTAAAATAAAAATACATATATACATTATGAGATATTTTTTAAGAGGATACATATATTTTTTTTAAATACATATAGATTATTATTTTATTGCATTTTAACTAAAAGTTGAGCCCCAAATATCTCAAAATTAGTTGGGGTGACATCTTCAAAATTTCAAACTTCAAAACCCACATCGAGTTGTCACTTATATTTAAATTTTTCATATATTATTTTACCGTATCTCTTTTATTTAACAAAAAATAAAGTCAACACTCAAATTATTTAAGATTTTTTTTATGTGTTACTGTTGATATGTTTTAATTAAAATTTTGAATTATTTTTGCATTATTTTTTTATATATTTATCTTTATTATTCATAAATTCTGAATGATTCAAACTTCAAATTCTAAACATGATACATACTACCTCCGTTATGATTTAAATTGTTCAAAATTAAATGACACGAATTTTAATAAAAGTATTGTTTATTAGTTTTGAAAAGTGTAAGATAAACGATAAATGAATTTTTCAACGTTATTGAAGTGAATAATTAAATGATGAAAATTTAACTATAGTGTAGAATTGGTGTAAATAAGAGATATTTGTAAGAGTTTAGTTTGAAATGGTAGAATTGTATTTTTGTTTGATTATAAGTAATTATGCTTAATTTATTTTATCATCATACATAAAATATTGATTGATTATGTACATTTAAATTTTTTTAAATATTATATTTTTCTCATATTCAAAAATAAAATTATATTTTTCTTATATTGTTTCACTTCTTTTTACCCGAATATATTGTTTAAAGTAAATAAATAGTTGAATAAATACACAATAATTTACACATACAAAATTAACTTTAACTCAAATAAAATTGTATTCTAAATTAAAATTAAATATAATTAAAAAAATATATAAATCATAATCTTTAAAATAATTAGTGGTCCATCATATCTTCATAAATTCATATATACCAATTATTGACTTTAAATTATGACTCTTCAAAAAATAATCACAACTATGACACCTTGATATATCGTTCTCCTCTTCTATCCAACATCCCACCGCTAAAGGATTTCACAATATTAATCCAGAAAAAGTGAAATGCTCCTTTAGAAAAATAAAAAAAATTAATTTGTATTTGTTAATTTATTTCTCTTCCAAGTGACTCATAATTGACTCTGCAAAACCCTGTTCCTGAAAAAAAAAATCAATTAAAAAATAAAAAAAGACATTAAAATTAACTCCTTAAATAAAATATACATCTAGTCTAGTTTTTTTTTTTTAAAAGGGTACATCTAGTCTAGTTAAAAATTGAAATACTAATCAAAATCTTCAAAATATGAATCTGCAAAAAAAAAAAAAAAAAAAAAAAAAAAAAGAAACCAAGAGAGATATTAAAACATATGAATTTGTAATTAAAGTATATGAATCTGCAAAAATAATAATTTTCAAAAAAAAAAGAAACATAAAGCAACAAAAATACCCATCATAATTTTTGATATATGAATTTGCAAAAACAATAAAAAAAAAAAAAGAAAAAAAATAGATTAGCACATTCATAAATAAACAAAAAAGAGATTAAAACCATATGACATATGAATTAATATACATCTGCAAAAAAGAATTAATGAAAGAGGTTAGAAAGATGAACGAGAAAAATATGTCCGAGAAGGAGAGAAAGAAGAAATTAGGGTTTATGATGAGAAACAAATGAGAGATATGTTAATTATTTATAGACTAATATGTAAATAGATGAATGATTGATATTAAAATTTTTAAAATAGATGGTTGAGATCAATTTTAAAAATTTAAGTGAATGAGAGGAGAGAGATTTTGAAATAGAAAAATGTGACTTTGACACATAAGATTTCCTAAAATTAGCTTTATAAGATTATAGATATATATGAAATATATATTATTTCATTGGGTTGCTTCACCGTAAATTCTAGATAAAAACTTGTGCGTATCATATGTAACACACACCATGCTGTTGTTTAAAAAACATTAGATGTTATACTAAAAAATATTACTTTTTTGGTCTTGCGATTTTTTTTTTTTTTTTCGTCCGTCTCAAAATAACTTCACATCTATAAATTCTATAATCACTACATCCTTAATTTTACACAAAATGCCACTATTTTTGGGTTCACACTTACATACAATTAAACTCATTTTTTCACTTTACACATAAAAGTTTAAGAAATTTTCCCTCATATCCTCACTCATTACTCCACTTCTTTATTTTGTGTGTCCTTAGTCCTTACACATGTGAAAGAAATCATGGGATAAAAGTATATTACTAAAAACGATCATTGTATATAGTTACAATTGGTGGTGCACGAGAATATATATAACTCCACGTTTTAATATACATTTCCATTGTTGATTTAATATATGTCTCCATTGTTGATTTAGTACACGCTAATAGACTGCTTAATTTTTATTCATGAAGAAGACCGAAATATTTGCACAATTATGATATGTTAGTAGGAAATAAACTAAACAACTAGCATATTACTCTACATTTTAATATGTGTCTCCATTGTTGATTTAGTACACACGAATAGACTGGTTAATTAATTTTAAATCAAGAAAAGCGAAGAAGATTAAAATAGTTGCACAATTTTTTTTGATCGGAGAAATAGTTGCACATTAATTATGATATGTTGGTTTGTAGGAAATAAATTCAAGAACTAGCATATACCCTAACTAAAATCGATAAATAAAAATTTCTTTTTCTAAGTTGTTGTATGCACCATGTATACCACACAATTCAAGTGCATTTTTAAATAATTACGCATGTTTTTAAAATGTGAACATCCAATAGGAGCAAATGCTCGATCTTTTCTGGGAGCATCCGTTTGCTCTCGATCCGAAAATCGTAAGATGAATGATACAATCGATTCGGGACCGTATTTGCGGTCTGGAAGACCGGAGGAGGACACTATTCAACGAAGAGAAAGAGCTCATTGTGCAGGCTGCCACCCACGGTGACCGAGGGGACTACAAGAGTATGTTGACTCTTTCTAGAAGATTTAAATAAGGAACACTTAAGAATATTTTCATTAAACTTTACTATTAAAAAATAAAAAGTTGTTTAAGTACAAATAATTATATTTGTTTATTAAAATTAATTATATCTGTTTAAAAATATACTTAAATTGCATGATGGATCTGTTGTATAAGAGCCTTTAACAAGTGAACAAGAGATTTAAGTGCTCTTCTTTCTTTGTGGTATTCTTTATTTGAAAAATAATCATTCTATTAGTGATTAATAAATCAACAATGAGAAGATATTAAAATTTAAGTGCTCTTCTTTCTTTGTGGTATTCTTTATTTAAAAAATAATCATTCTATTAATGATTAATAAATCAACAATGAGAAGATATTAAAATGTATAGAGAAGAAACCTAATGAGGCAAAAACTTGTGTGACCATGACACTATTATTACTTTTCAATAAAAATACTATTACTTATAGTGTATAGTATCACCTTTCAAACTTGTGTCTTAAAATAATATATTTTATATATATATTTTTAAATAATATTATTTATTTAATATAAATGTGTATCACTTTATAAATTTTTGTCTCATTTATATTTTTTGAAAAGTAATAATATAAATTACAGTCCTTAAAAAAAATTAAACCTGATCACTGAGGAACTGACTAAGGGAGTTTGTGGCATAGATTCAATAAAAAAAAGGTTCATTAGAGATTGTGAAATCTCAAATGTAAAAATTATTGGAGAATTGGTTAGATTTAGAGCCGTTAAAATGGGTTGGGCTTGTTGGGGTCATCAGCCCCGCCATGCTCAAAATGAGGGTTGGGTCGAATTTTTTTAACCTGCTTTCAGGCGGGCCTAAATGGACTGGTCAATTTGGGCTGTGGGCTTTGGTGGGCTGACCCGCCTAATTTTTTTTTAATACTTTTATGTACAATTTTTTATAATATCATTCTTAAGAATATTTTGTAAAATTTATACTTATAGATGATGATTTTAATTTGTAGGAGACTATATTTTTGAGTTATTATGGTTAATGAATTATAAACTTCAATTTGTAAAAAGTTATTTTTGTAATAAATGACAATTAACTGTATTTGTGATATATATATTTTTTATTTATTTAAAGTGGTAATCACCAAGATAAATTATTTGATTATATTTGATTGTGATAAATTTAATATTTTAGAGCTTTAAAATTATTATTTTTTGAATTTTTTATAAAATAAAAATAATGTGACCCCATAGGCTCGTTTTGACAGCTGTAGTCTGATTTGACCAAATCTCAAAAATATTGAAGTGATCGTGGGTTGGGTTGCCAAAAAAATATTTATTCACATATTGAAAATTGAGAGAAAAAATTATTTATTCACATATTGAGTAATAAATATATACTGATATAATGAGTTTAATGTTTCTACATAACCCGATATAAGATACAACATAAATAAATATTGTGCAATATTTTAATACCCATTTACCAAAAACGTCCGTCTTCCAATATATTGTTCATACCATGAAAGAAAATAACTATCACCCATTTTACATCTTCTTTTTATGACAATATATGCCACTAAAAAACTATTGTATTCTCTTTTTTATATCTTTAATTTACCACAATGTCACTAAAGTAACTTTGTATATATAATACTAATATACCATTCACACATTAAAATAAATAAACTCAATATAAAATGAACAATTTTCAAATTAATATACGGAGGAAAATAATAATTATAAAATTATAATTATAATATTTTAAAAATAATGGGTATTAATTGTTTGACAATAGTATATGATTATAATTATTATAATTACAACTTCAAACAAAATATTTTACCTTTGTTTAAACTTTATTTTCAATTAATAAAAAAAGGATGAAAAAAATGGACTTTTTTTATATAATTGATGCATGAAACTCCAAAAAATAAAAAAATACAAAAACCATCTAAATTAAAATGTTCATCAATAATCATCACAAAATGAACAAACTATTGGCCTATTATGACGGTTGATGGCATTGAATAGCACAATGGAGCTGAGCCATTTATAGGATTAAGCGGTTTTATATTTAAAAATTGTCATATGATAACATTTGTTAGATATAAAATAGATATTTAAAATATTTAAAGATTTATATAACAAATTATTTATTAAAAAATATACATATTGTAAGAGATCTAAATTCAAACTTCCTTAAAAACTTATTTTTTAATTAATTCCTATATTAAAATGACATTTAGATGTCATCTTCTTAATTATAAATCAATAGAAAAATGACACATAAATTATTAACATATTTTATTTATAATAAAAATGTGAAACTTTCCAAAAATCTAATGCCTAAGCCCACGTGATACCGATGAAAATTTGTAATATAGGGATACTATTATACTAATATATAATTCACACATTAAAATAAAAAAAAATTTTATTGTATATATAATAATACTATTATACTAATATATAATTCACACATTAAAATAAATATCTAAGTCAAATGAAGAATCAATTTAAGGACGGAGGAAACATAATTATAACATTCTTTTAAACATTTTTAAAAAAATGTTAAATATTATCGAGATATCTATTTATAATTAATATGTAACTTGCAAACAAGATATTTTACCTATACTTAAACTTGAGTCATCAATTAAGTTAAAAAATAATATTGAAAAAATGGACTTACATTACATGCATGAAACTCCAAAAAACAAAAAAACACAAAAACCATCTAAATTAAAATGTTCATCAATAATCATCACAAAATGAACAAACTATTGGCCTCCATGACGGTTGATGGCATGAATAGCACCGTGGAGCTGAGCCTGGGGATTAGCGGTGGCGCCGGTGACGGTGGGAGCGTCGGTGGAGCTGGCAGCGCCATTGCACGGGTTGCGGCTGCATCCCCTTTGTCTTTCATTGTGTGTGTCTTCCAAATCCTTGTACTGATAATTATTGTTTATGTAGCAATTTTATTTGATTTTTTTTCTTGGTATGTTTGGTTTTCATTTTTTGTTTTAAATAATTAATTAAAAAAGTTTAAAAATATAAATATTTGAAACTCAAATTATTTCATGCACTTTGATAAATAGATAAATTATTTTTATTTATCTTTTTGAGGAAATATAAATTTATTTTTCAAAAATTAAATTTTGACTTATATTTAAAATCTAAAATATATCTAAATATCATAAGATAAATTAATTGTTCTCTAACATTTTAATTATATCAAAACAATTATTTTATTTATAGGCAAAATAAATATTTTTAATTGTAAAATTTAACAAAATTGAATTTTTTTGAACACCTTTTAATTGTAATTTTAACATATTTAATTCCCCTCAATTTAAAATTAATAAAAAAAAAAAAAAAAAAATCAAAGTTGTTTAAATAAATCATTTTAAAGTAATTAACAAAATTGTTTGATTTTTAATTGTTTGATTGTTTGATTTTTCTAAACAATTTCCCCTCAATTTCCGATAATTTAACACCTTTTAATTGTTTGATTTTTCTAAAGTAATTATTTATCTGTTTTAATTTGCTAATTTTAAAAAAGTAATTAACAACATCAGTTCCAAATTTACCAAATAAATCATATCAAAAATTTAGCAAATAAATCAGTTCATAAATTAACAAATAGTTTAGAAATTTAGCAAATAAATCAGTATAAACAAATAAAAAGAAATCAGTGAAATCGGGTGGTGAAATTTAATAACGCAGTGATGAGTACACCCACCTTCTCCTTCACCAAATGAACCAATTATAAAAACCACGTTAGAGGTTGCAAATTCAGATTGACACCATACTACTGAAGCGACCTCCAATTGAAAGGAAATTAAATGGTTGGTTCCTCCACCCCCACTCCACCACGCGATCCCGCGCCTATTAAAAGAGAAAAATATTGAAGCATTTAGCCATCATCTTGCAATCGACGCTGCCATCGTCGCGCCTCCCTTGCCGCACAGACCCAACCGCCCTCTACCGTCGCACGCATCCATCCTCGCCTTAGATCGCGTCGCCCAACAACCCCCGCCGCCGCATCGCCTTCAACGGTGAGTCGCGCCGCCGCATCGCCTTCACAGTGAGTCGCGCCGCCGCATCGCCTTCACGGTGAGTCATCTTCTTCGTGCCTCTGTTCTTTCCTCAGCAAGGTGCGTGAAAACGGTGGCTCAGGTATTAAATGGGCTTTCGGGGTAAAAATTCGAACCGGAAAAAATGACCCGAAATATACCCATATTAGTATAGAAAAGCCAAGTGGAGGTTTAATATGCCAGATGGACGATTAAAATTTAAAAAAATAAAAATTAATTACACGTGGACAAGTTACCGGTTTGACTACCGGCTATTGCCGGTTTCTGGGTTGATTTCAAAAAAATTTACAACTTATTGGTTAATATTCAAATTGTCAACGTAGTTCGGACCAAAATCAAATCAGTGGAAACTAAATGGGTTAAAAAAAATATTAACTCTATACTATATATAAAATTATCAAATTGCAACTTATATTATATTTTAGCTAGGTTGCAATTAAATAAAAAATATTGTATAGGTTACAAATTGATATTAACCCGATATATATTTAAGTTATGTTTATCAATTCGCAACATGTAATATGATCTTTTATCAATTTGCTAATTTGTTTACCTAATTGAACCTATATTAGGTGCGAATTTGTCTAATTGCAATCTAAAATATAGTCTAAGTTACAATTAGATAATTTTGTATAATACAAATTGAAATCGGGTAACTAAAATTATATATAATGAAAATTATAAAAAGGTTAGAGGTTGCAAATTCAGATTGACTATACTACTGAAGCGTTGAATGGAAATAAAATGGTTGGTTCCTCTCTGGCTCTCCCGTGTGTATATTAAAAGAGAAAAATATTGAAGCATTTAGCCATCATCTGTGGGCCAAAATACTTTAAGTGGGCTCGAAGGTGAAAGGCCCATGGGATCGAGTTAAGTTGGGTAGAGAAAGAATTAGTGTGTAGATTGAACCATATTAATTATTTTGTCATAATACAACTTAGAGCCGGCAATTCGGGTCCGCCCCACCCGCATAATTATATGGGCTGGGCCGGGATAATTATAGGCCCGAAAAAATTGGGCCAATTTTTTGGCCCAACGGGCTTGCTGGACCCGGGCCGCGGGGGGCCCGTTGGCCCGCGAGCATTTTTTTTTTAATATTTCGAGTATAAATAGATCAGTATTAATATATAAAATCAATATTAAGTTAGTAACTAATAGTTATAATTTATAAATTTTATGAGAATGTATTCTTTGGTTAATATGGAAGAGATGAAATGCGATCATATTTCGTGGCGAACAGATTGTGAGAGAGAAAATTATGAAATATCTTTATTCGTCTAAATTTATTAAATACTGTCAGTGGCTTTTGATAGGCTAACATCTAAGTTCTTATAAACTGTATTATGAGCTCACAAATATCGAACCATTTTAGTTTTCCAACTTATCAAATTTTTTTATAATTTATAATATTTTTAAATTATGAAAGTGAACCCTATTACATCAACATTCAATTGAGTCATTGATACTTCTATTTGAACTTATGAATTTTAATGGACTAATATTATGAGCTTATGAATTATAATAGTTTATGTATTCTACATTAACTTATTTTTATCTTCTTTTTGTATAGATTTATTAGTAATGTGTAAGTGTTAAACTTATTTTTTTATAAATAAATATTATATGATCACTATTTTAATACAATTATTGTATGGAATATAATTTTTTGTAAATTATAAAAAAAAAAAAAAAAAAAAAAAAATACAGGTTAGGCTAGACCTCCATTTTTACAATCCCGATCAATTTTTGACCCATCCTGACCCGTAAATTTTGTTTGGTCCGACCCGACCGATTTGCCACCTTACATCTAATATTATTTATCATATGAGCGGGCACTTTTGTTACATGAACTGTAGTTTTCAATTAATTTTTTATGATTCACGACAAAATATGTAAAAATAACTTGATTGAATTTTTTTAATTGAAATTGGATCAAAACTGTACCCGTGCTGTGCACCAAGATAGTACTCTAGCAACTAAAGTCAATATTTGTTGCTTCATTACAAGTTGATAAGGAAACTTTATTTATTTATTTATTTATTCTGAGTTAGACTCGACATCAAATAATTTGTTAGGTTATTTTTTCTATTATCATTAATTTAAGCCGGTGGGTCGGTGACAATGAAACATTTAGAGTGGTCTCATGTGATATTCAATTATATCATTTTAATTTTGGAATAATTAACTTCACTCCACATAGGATTGCCATGCATAAAGAGGAAGCCTTTCTAAAAAGTGTCACCAGATTGTTAAAAAAAAAAAGTGTTGCAAGATTTAGAGAGCAACATGGCTGTATATCATCACTTTTAAACAATTTCAAAGCAAGTGTGATTACCAATTATTAAGATTCCCACACTCACATGTTCAATAATTAAGATTCTCACACTCACATCACATCTTCATATCATGTCGATAGAGACCAAAGTCAAATGGAAGAAAATGGCTTTCTAATATCTTATAATTTAAAATAAATTAGAGTAAACTAGTGTTGTTTAATCCCTACATTGCACATTTCCTATTCTGCTGCTGTTCATCCTACTGACAATATCAATATGATGTATATCATCTCAATTATTTTTCATACTTCACGTGACATTAATCCATGCTATAAAATATAAAATAAAACACAAATATTGAATGTTTTCATTTGAGACTTTGGTGTGACGTCCAATAACTGTACACATTACACCTCCTTCTCTTTTCACTCAACCATAAAACTAAAAACAATTTAAACTTGGTACTAACATAAATATAATTAAACACCAAAACCCACACACTTTGTGCGAGTTATTCTACCCCATTTTCCATCTACATCCAACTAATTGCCACTGGACTCCCCACAACATGCTTTCCATCGGACCACTCTATCCTCCCAAACTCATTAGTATTCGACGGCATTGATGTTGCACTAAATGTTACAACATACGATTTTTTCTCGTTCGTTGCATTAAAACTCAAACTCTCGGGATCCACCGAGATCTTAACTGACTTACTCGTCGAAGAGATCGACACCTTGTACGTCCCCGGGGGACCCACATTAGTTAGTGTTCTCGTGTGCTTAACCACACCGGATCCCGACCCGCCTTCAGTTTGAAAGGTCACAGCAAATGAGGGGTAATTTAGGTCATTCACACTGTACTCTTTGTTACCCGCGCAAGTGAAATTTCTCCTTGCTAAGCTGTTGATTTGTGCGGAGGTGTAATTCAATGCGCACAGGAAATTCAAATAATCATCTGCGCCCAAATCGTAGACCAACCCTGGGTTGAGGGCTGATACAGGGTCCACGTGTCCAGCTCCGTGATCGAACGGCGTGGATGGCTTCCCTGTGGATACATCCTGTATCAGTTTCCCGTTTTTGTAAGCCGTGTAAGCCGTGGTCATGAGTGCCGAGCGGATCGCGGCTGGGCTCCACTCCGGGTGAGCCGACTTCAGCAGAGCCGCCAAGCCGCTGACGTGTGGGCACGACATTGAGGTGCCAGATATTATGTTGAAGCTGACACGCCGTCCGTCCTCGGCTAAGCCGGTGGGCCCCACCGCGCGTGACCAGCCGGCTAAGATGTTGACCCCCGGCGCTATCAGGTCGGGTTTTAGTATTTCTCCGGTGATCGAATTCGGCCCCCTCGAGCTGAAAGCGGCGACCACCGGCGACGGTTCGATTCCCACCTTCGTTCCTTCAAACAGAATGGTGGCCGTTGGATTGGAATCGGAAAACAGATATTTCTTGATCGTTTCGCCTGTTATTTCCCCCACCGCCGCGGCGGGAAGTAAGTGAGCGTCCGCCACCAGCTCCTCGCCGTTCGCGGCGGTGTTTGTCAAAACCATGCCGACGCCTCCGGCGGCCTTCACCACCGACCCCTTCTGAACCCTAGGATTAACCCCACGATCGCACAGCACTAATTTACCACGAACCTTCTCCGGTATAAGTGAACCCGTCATGCAAAGATTCCCATTGGTGGCGTTGCTTACATTTCCGGCGTAAACAATCGGAAGCAATTTACCAGGCAACGAATCGCCTTCGAAAAGCGAAACGCCGGTGAAATTTTCCCCGTTCCCGAGGCTGACGAAGGCGGGGAAATCACGATCTAGGGTTCCGGCGCCGACGGTGGTTATCCACGGCGCCACGTTGGACAAACTGTAGGCGCTGGGGCCAGCATTTCCGGCCGAGCAAGAGACCAAAATGCCCTTCTCCATGGCGGCGAAAGCTCCGATGGCGACGCTATCCCGGTAGTAATCGGACATTCCACCGCCCAGCGACATCGATAGAACATTAACGCTGTCGTCGATCGCTTTCTCCATCGCCGCTAGTATATCGGAGCTAAAGCAACCGCCGACCCAACAAACTTTGTAAACAGCGACCCTAGCGCGTGGCGCCATCCCGCGCGCCGTCCCGGCGGCGTACCCGAACAGGCTCGCGCCGGAAACAACAGATCCGGCGGCGGTGGTCGACGTGTGGGTCCCATGGCCGTCGTCGTCCCGCGGCGATTTCGATTCCTTCGACACGTCAATCGGGCCCAGAGTCGCTTCATATCCTTTCGCAAAGTATCTCGCTCCAATCAACTTCCTGTTACAGTTAGATTTAGTGAAATTCGTCCCAATTTCACATTCACCTCTCCACGAACTGGGAACCGGCCCGAAGCCCGTATCGTCGAAGCTCGGGCTTTCGGGCCACACGCCCGTGTCAAGAACTCCGACGATAACCTCCGATTTGGAGTCGGATTCGGGAAACATGGCCGCGTTCTGGTCAAGGCCCAGGAAGGAAGGGGTCCGAGTAGTGTGGAGCTCGTACTTCAATTCGGGCAGAACGGTTAGGATCCCGGGTCGGGTCTCCATCGCCACCGCTTCCTCCTGCGTGAGCCTCACCGAGAAGCCATGAATAACACTGTTGTAAGTGTAGAGCATCTCCGCCGAGTCGGACACCGATTTGAGCGACGAGCCGTACCAGTGAGTATGGTCATCGAACTCGGCCGGCATTTCGGATTTCGCCATGTGAACGATGTACGTCCTCTTCTCTGCCGCCGCCGCCGCGTGGCAGAGAGCGAGAAGCAACGCAACTCCGGCCACGGAAAACTTGATACCCCTCTCCATTAATGGACTTTAGAATTATGAGGAGAAACTGTCCGTGAAGTGTTTGTACTATATAGCGAAGAGGGAGTTCACAGCTGGAACAAGTAGTGTAAAACCACGCAGTGTGAGTGTGAGTAAGTGGGGACACCCTTTGTTTTCTGGTTTATATGCATTATTGAATCTACTACAAAAACCAAATAAAAAAGCTTGGTAAGTAGAGAGAGATACAAAAAAACTAGACACCACGACCACGTAAAGTGTGTGAAATTGGAAATTGGAATATATGCATATAAATCACCTTTGATCACGTGTGTTCAGGCTTTAACCAAGAAACTATAGAACTGCATTTGCATTATCTCCTTTTTATGTTTTCAAATTGCAGAAGAGAAAACTCCAAATTCCACCTCCAATTCCACTGTTATTTTATCCTCGAACAATCATTCCGTTTAATTTCTTTCGTGAGAAAGGTAGGTAATTAATAAGAGAAATCTTATGCATTACGTTTAGTTGGTAAATGAGTAAATGTGGAAATTTAATCCGGGAAGTGGGTGGTGGGTGGAAAGACGTGGAACCGCTTTCAACTTCCAACCAACAAAAATCTTTTTTTGTTTTTCATTATGGGTATGAAATTTATTTACTGTATTGTATTATTATTATTTTTTTGACAGAATTTATTTGTATTATATTATTGAATGAATATAATAAATTAATTTTATATGATAAATAAATCTTATAGAGGAGTTTAATTTTTCTTTTGCTCCTGTGCTCACGCATATTTGACGCTGAAAGCGATAGCAGAGTGTTTATTTTCTTGTAGGGTTGATGGGAATTTATATTGGGCAAGTTTTATGGTTCAAGAAGCGTGTTGAAAATTTGGGGTTGTTTGCAAATAATTTCAGATTTAAAAGTCATTTTAATAATATTAAGGAAAGTACCTTCCTATTAAAAAAATATATAATTTAAACAATATAAAATAAGAGCTATCGAGAAGTTCATTCACAGCAGTTGAAGGTTCGACACAATAACTAGGGCTTAAGAAAGATTCAGATGCCCTAACAAAAGAGTTAATCAAATCCATTGGCATTTCTACGAATAAAATGCTTGTAATTATGAAACTGTGATAATATAGTTTTACAAATCATTGTAGGCGAAAAACACTATATGTCTCTGATTCTTTCCTTCTTTTGCAAGTCTTAATAGCACTAGAGTGTTAATTTTCACCAAAATCTTCACCTTTGAAAACACAGACTGTAGCACTAGTCAATTCAACTTGACAAAATGGGACTCTCAACGAATAGAGAAAATAAAGGTTCTCAATTCAGGAGAGAAAACAAAGCTTTCAACGCATGAGAGATAAGAGACTCTTTTAAAAAGAGAAAACCAAAAGCTCTCAACTAAAAATAAATAAAAAGAATTAAACCGTTGTCGATCGTGAAAGGAACAAAAAACTAGGATTACGAACAATAATTGCGATGAACGAACATAAACTTAAAAAAATCAAAAAATAAAAATACGAAATAATACCTTCAATCGAAAAATTATTTTTTGTACTTATTCTATAACTAATACATATATTGATAATGCAAGTATTAAGAAAAAAACACGTATGTATATTAGATTAATTAATCAAGGTTAGACTTGCAAACATTATTTACACTATTTAAACTAGGTGGACAGTAACATAATTCTAAATTCATCAAGGGGCGCAGCTCACCTATTTCGTCCCTGTTTACGGGAGAAAGAAATGATCAATAAGTTGCTCTATATGTACACTTAAATGTATAACTTGTAGTACTACTATACTAAGAATAATTTTCATTAATGTTCAATTATAATTATTATATGGAATTTATGATTAGCCACAATTAATTGCAACTTCAACCCCCAAATTCAGAAAATAACTCACTGATATTGATATGTAGTATATTATTAATTATTTCTTTTGGCTCCCTATTCGATTCAATGTTCAACTAATTTGGAATAAATAATTTGGAAATTAATTTCTCCATTTAGTAGTGGGACTTTGATTGAAGTTGGAGCAAAATTTTGTATCAATTGATCCAACATATAATTTTTTTTTAGAATTAACACTAAAAATTTTAAACTTGAGAGCTAAACGTAGCAAACTCACATATAAAATAACTATATATAAAAGATCCATTAAACATGAAAAACCAGTCAATAATGTAAGACAACAAATTTCATTTATTTGCTGAGGGTCATGTATACTGCTAATAGTTCCAAAAATCGTAATATATGTAATTGACTTTTAATTGTCAAAATATTTGGTAGACCATCAAATATTTTGATGATTAAAATATGCATTCGACATTGAATATCAATGAATCCAATCACTATTACTTATTTGTATTGAGTTTTTTTTTTAAAAAAACAGATTTGTATTGAGGTTGTGTTGAGATAAGTATGATAAATGTAGGGCTGTTTTAGGAGTTTAGATATTATTGAATTCGCACTGAAATCCAAATAAAAAAAAAAAAATGAATAGAAAATATTCATTAACTCTTTGACTTTGATCGTATCGAATTGAGCCAAATTTTTTTTGAAACGGATCTTGATATTATTCAATCAATCATACCGAATTGAATGACCGAATTAAATACTATGTATTAAAAAAATATTATTTTATTTTATATCCAACAAATTATATAATATTAGCAATAAATTTATTAGTTCTCAATTTATATTGTAATAACTATTTTTTTTCGAAAAAAATATTGTAATAACTATTAAATATAATTATTTATGTATTTGTGCTTATTAAAAAAATGTATTTGTGCTCATTAATCATAATATTATTCACTATCATTTATTATGTTATTATCTCAATTTATTTTAAATATCGAATAATAATTTCACATAAAGACTAGTAATACATTTAATCTATTATTATATATATTATCATAAATATCAATTATATAAATTTCAATGTATTATTAAATATGAATAATTATCTCAATCTAATGTTATTATAACTATCACTATTAAAATATATTATATTTATTAATTAAACTTAAAATATATAAGAATCCTGGATCCATTACTACTTATTCACTGCTTCAAAGTACCATTACTAGACCGCCAAAAAAAAAAAGTACCATTACTAGCAAGTACTAGCAATACATTATACCTTCAACCAATAAATGCAACAACGATTAATTAAAATAAGCCCCAAGTATATAGATGGATGATAAGTGACAAGATAATTGAAATGAATACACTCCAACGTTGCGGGCTCGAATTCATATAATAACAATTCTTTGATGAAATATTGCAACAAATTCTTGCTGGAATCCTGGACCATTGCTCCTCTCCTTTTACTTTAAAATTAAGGATTAAAGTTTTGTAGGTACAATAAGTTGACATAATTTTGAATTTGGTCCACATCATTTGTACATTTTGATTTTGGTCTTGTAAATTTTAAAATATTTTAAAAATGGTCCTTTTACCGGCTCCAACAGATTGTCTAGACGATTACTGCGACATAGATAAGTAATTTATTTTTTTTATTTTTTGCTCTATGTATATAAATTTATTAGGGAAAATGGAGTTTTTTACCCTTTAAGTTTGGCTGACTTTGTTTTTCGTCCTCTTATCTTTTGACCTTTTATTTCATTCCTATAACTTCAAAACCCAACCGGTGATGCTGATGTGGAAATAATTTTTTTTTAAGTAATGACGTGGATCGCCACGTGGAAATAATTTTGATTTTAATTAATGACGTGGAAATAATTTTAAAAATTTTTGCATGTTTTCGAACTCGGGACCTCTCAACACTTGGGCAAAAGGCTTATCAACTCAACTAGGCACAACCTTGGTATAAATGTGCCTTTTGTAATATATATTCAGTTTCTGAAGCTTCTGAAGTGTGACATGCCTTTATAAAAAAAATCAAGAAAAAAACACAGCTTCCAAGGGTCGAACACAGAACATGAGCACACATGTGCAAGCAACTAACCACTCAAGCTAGACGCTATTTTGTTAACAAACACGCTTTTGGTAGTATATATATGACTTAAACGCGCCCATAATTCAACAAATTGGACCCCAAACTATTTTTTTTTAACAAATAAACACTTTTACTTTTAAAATTGAACAAATAAGCCCTTCAACTAATAAAATAAAATATGGAGACCCTTTTATTAAATGAATTGACATAGAACATTATTATATTAGTGAATAAATTGACAAAAAAATTAAAAATATTATGATAAATTCTAAAAAATGAGTGAAACATCAACAACATTTTTTTCCATTTTAATAATGGACTCATATTTTTTTAATATACAATATAATATTAAAATATAAAAAAATATTTATCAATAAAAACTATGATAAATTCTAAATTGGACCTTGAACTAGCATTTTGAGTACAATTTTTATTTTTTTTAACAAATAAATACTTTAACTTTTAAAATGAAATACATATGTTCTTCAACTAATAAAATGAGACATGAAGGTGCCTTTAATTATAGTTTTAAAATAATAAAAGTATATATATAAATTGTAAACGTAATAGTCTCGTATTTTTTTAAAAATAATTTCTTTATTATTTTTATGAATTTTAATATTATGATTTTTTTTAATTTCAATTTTATTTTTAATTCATTATATTAAATTAGTTATCTTCTTTTTTATTACTAGTTTAACATTATATTGTATATTAAAAAAATATGTGTCAATTATTAAAAAAAGTGTTGTTGATGTTTCACTTATTTTTTAGAATTTATCATAATATTTTTAATTTTTTTGTCAATTTATCCACTAATATAATAATGTTCTATGTCAATTCATTTAATAAAAGGGTCTCCATATTTTATTTTATTAGTTGAAGGGCTTATTTGTTCAATTTTAAAAGTAAAAGTGTTTATTTGTTAAAAAAAATAGTTTGGGGTCCAATTTGTTGAATTATGGGCGCGTTCAAGTCATATAGATACTGCCAAAAGCGTATATGTTCACAAAATAGTATCCAGCCCGAGCGGTTAGTTGCTTTCACATGTGTGCTCATGTCCTGTGTTTGACCTTTGGAAGCTACATTTTTTTCTTGATTTTTTTATAAAGGCATGTCACACTTCAGAAACTGAATATATATTACAAAAGGCACATTTATTCTAAAGTTGTGCCTAGCCGAGTTGGTAAGCCTTTTGCCCAAGTGTGGAGAGGTCCCGAGTTTGAACCCTATATGTGCAAAAATTTTTAAAATTATTTCCACGTCATTACTTAAAATCAAAATTATTTCCACGTCAGCGTCACCGATTGGGTAACCTGGGACAACCGGTTGTAGGACGAAAATCAAATTTTTTTTGAAGTTATAGGACTGAAATAAAAAGTCAAAAGATAAGAGGACGAGAAACAAAGTCAGCCAAACTTAAAGGGTAAAAAACTCCATTTTCCCAATTTATTATTGTTGTTAACCGAAATATTTATGAGTGATTAAATGTGGCTTTTGATCGGTTAAAACAATATCGATTGGAGCATTTATTATGATAAACACCCAAGAACAATCAATAGAAATGATGAGCAATAAATGAGCAATAAATGTAGAACTTAAAGCAGGAAAGCAAGTAAGAACACAAGGTTTGCTGGGAGTGTTAGTCACAGGCTAAGGATGGATTTTTCAGATCCGTTTATTATGCCTTATTGGTCTTATTTATACATGGGTTTGGTTGCCTTTTTGGTAGTCCAAAGGTACAATAAAGTACAAATCAACATAAATGCTGTACCATCTCTTATTAATTGAGATGTACCTGCCCTGCTGCAGAGTAGACGGCTAGCCACTCACATCCTGCCAGGTGTTCCCTGGCAGGGGATCTTCTGATGGCTGAGGGATATTCTTGCCTTTCTGGGATAAGTTGACCTTTAAATGGGGTCAGATATCTTGTACCTGATACCATTTCGGGCGTGGCGTAGATGACAAGGCGTCGCCCTTGCCGAGCTCGGGTGGCGGGATCCTCGCCGCGCCCGCCATCCGGCGTTGCCGCGACTTTGTCGCCCGAAGGAATGTTCGGCTCGCCAGACGAGCAGGCCGGCCTCGACCGGGCGGGCGGGATCCTCGGCGGGCGTGTCCCGGAGGGTCCGACTCGCCCGGCCGAGTTTGCTTGCTCGACCCCCGCGAGCCGATCTTCCGTCGTGCCGAGCTCACCCGACGACGAGCCGAAGTCGGGTCCGTCATGCCCCGGCGAAGTCGATCGCCGATGGGGCCGAAATCCTCCCGGGCCGCGCCGAGCTCGGGTGGGCCGCCCGGTCGCGCCATGGACCTCGGGGCGAATAAATCGTCATACAACAATTGCCCTGTCAGCTCGGTCTCGAGGGAGTTCGGAGGCCGAGCCGGGTCTTGGAGAGTTGTTCGCCTTCTTTGCCGAGCTCCCACCTGCCGAGTACCCCCGGGTTTTCACCGATGGGACTTGGATTTGGACTTGGAGAAAATGGCGGTTGGATCTCGACAAGGGGTCATTTATCCCACGTGCTCGCAAAAGCGATTTTTGGCGGGCGCGTGGCGATTGGAGGTGACTACCTCTAACCACCACGCGCGACACGTGGCACGCCCCATGGTGCGGCGGTCACGACCCTTCGCGAAAATAATCGCGTTTTTGCCCCCGAATCCAAAAGTTTAAGGGGGATTTTGCAGGAGGTCCTTCCCGCTTTTTATAAATATGAGTCTCCTTCATCACATTAGACTTCTTACCCCCGTGTGATTTTCGAGTGTTGTGAGTGATTTCAAAGTGCATCCTTTGGGTTTCCCCGCGCTCGAGCCTCCGATCAAGATTTCAAACGGTAATTTCCCTTCATCACTTGAAGGAACTTCTTCCTTTTTTGTTTTTCTTTCATTTCTTCCGATCGAAATGGTGAGATCGAGAGGAGCTTCCTCCCGTGGGGCGGGTTCGAATATTCCGATGCGTGGCGCCGCCGCTGGGAGGGGAGTCTTCCCGGGGGATGGCGGACGCGCCCGGAGATATGGGTTGTCGGACCGTGACGGTTTGGATCCGGTCTTTGGCCGTGTTGGGAGTTCAAGCGCCGCCTCCACCGGTGGTGGGGGGTTTGGGCACTGGGACTCCCATTTGCTGACCTTGCCGATCTGGGGATCGATACGAGGATCGGCGAGGATCTCGGGTATGCCCCCGTCGATGTTGGGGGTGGAGAGGGCCACTGCGGAGATGGTGGCCGAGCTTTTTCCTCCCGGAGGGGAGTGACGACGAGAGGACCGCAAGCGAAGGTGCGGCGGGGACCTCGCCGGTCGCTCAAAGTCCTACGGCCGCCGAGCTCTTGGACGAGAGCGAGAGAGTCCAAGGGGGAAGAGGTCGATGAAGAGGCGAGCAAGCAAGCCACCGCGAAGGTTACTCACCGCCTACTCCGCCTTGGGAGCAAAGATGTTGATCGATTAGCGGGACCGGTCCCCACCTTCAATTACTGTGAATATATGCGGGAGCATCAGTATGCTCGCCGGAGCGGACTCGCCGAATGTTCCGAGCGCGGGTGCTTCAGATCGCCGCCAACGCCGAGGCGAGGCGAAGTTCCGTGTCTCGAGGCCGATTTGGCTGCTCGGCGGGTGAGGTGGCAGTCCCCTCTAACGTGCACTTTTTGTGCCTCGCCGAGGACGAGAGGCCCGACCAGCCCTGCGTGAATTACCACATGATGGAAGCGGGGCTCGGTTTCCTCTTCATCCTAATATCTCGCACTGTTCACGGCCCGAACGCTGTTCATTTCCAGAGTTTATCCCAACGGGTGGATGAACCTTCTCACGCTGTTTGTTTGGCAGGGGAAGTTCCTACCGTCTCGGGATGCTGACCCAGTAAGGTGAACTTCATCTTTACCCCAGTCGGAGTACAAGCGGGGAGTTGTTCATACGGACTCGGCAGGTGGGACACTCTTCAATGGGATCCCCTCCAAGCTCCGGACTGAACCGGGAGGTGGTTCTTCGTCGGCGGGGCTTGGCGGTCGCCCTGGGTCGACTTCGACTCGGATTTGGACATCCCATCCGTCTTTGGGCACAAACCCAAAAGTAAGACCTCTTTGTTTAAATTTGAACAATCACTACCGATCTAATTCTTCTTTTCCTTTGCGTAGTTGTTCGTCTCTAAGGAAGGAGAGCCGAATACCGGCTTCCGACTTGCGCTCGCCAAGCCGACTCTTATTCCCTTTGCCGACCGAAAGTGCTCGGTGGTGAACAACGACGAGTCGAGGCTAGAAGCTCGGGTTTTCTCGTTATCCTCGCCACCTCCGCCGGACGCTGGTAAGGCACTACTCACCTAGCCCTTGAATGTCTCTCATGGCGGCGAATAACTAAAGGTTCTGGGTCTCATGCAGTTTTCAATTATCCCCCTTTCCGCATCCCACTCGTTATCATGTCGGCGGTGCCCGATCTCTTGGCCGGGGCGAAACTCCGCGTGAGGAAGGCGAGCAAGCCTCGCGGGAAGGAGAGGTCGGCGGACGAGGATGTCGCCGAGCAAGTGCCAGTGGGGGTCCCATTCGCCCCGCCAGTCGCCGAGCCTGCCGTCGAGCATGTTGTCCCTCCCCCCACCGAACCAGTCATCCCGAGTCCCGACCGGCAGAGGAGGATGCCCCGCCGGTGGCCTCGGAGCCCGACCGAACCAGCGTCCCCGGGGCGCGCAGAGTGAGGGAGACCTCGGTTGAGGTCGTGGAAGGCCCGTCCGCCCGCCGTCAGGGTAAGTGGCCTCGAGTTGAGGAGAGCCCCCCGGTGCCGCAGCGATCCGGCCGGGACCCGGACGATCATTCCTTCCTGGGGCGAGACCCCGCCCTTTACGAGAAGTAAGTTGTGTTCCTCTACCCTCTTCGGTTTTTTACTCTTGGGAAATGCTAAAGGTTTTCCTTTCAGGTTCCTGGCCGGCGGCCGCAAGCGTCCTCCTCCCGTGGTGGATTTCCTTACCTCCCGGCGAGACCCGGCCCCCGACGAGCTTCCGGACTACGTTATCTGGGCCATGGAGAAGATGCCGCCGGCCATGACGACCGAGGTGGACGCGGACTCTTCCCGAACCCGGAGAGCGCCTCTTGCTCGCCTGTGTCCTCGGTCTTCAGAGTGCCGCCGTGCTGGAGCGGTGTCTGGACGGACGGGATCGGGAGGTGGCCAGGAGCCGGGAAGTCCGCCGGGAGCGGGACCGGGCCGGGAAGGAGGCCGAGAAAGCGCGGGCCGTGGCTGAGAAGGCCCAGGCCGGCCGAGAAGGCGCCGCGGCCATCCGGGAGCGGAGGTCGAGGTGGCCCGCCCGGAAGGGAGGAGGTCGCCCGCGCCGCCCGAGGGAGAGAAGGCGGTGGCGGCCGTCCGAGAGCGGCTGGAGGCCGAGAAGGCGGTGGGAGAGGTCGGCCGCGAGAGGTTGAAGGGCTGACGGCCGCGCCGCCAGTGCCGAGAGGGAAAGAGACCCGGAGCCGCGAGGAGGCCGCTCGGCCGCGGGCGAGAAGGTGGCCGGGAAGAGAGATCAGAGCACCTCTTGCCGCGCCTATGCGACCCGGAGGCGGTTGTCATCCCCCGACCCGTGATCCGGCCGTGATGGGGGAGTTCGCGTACTACATGGCCTCCGCCCGACCTCATCCGCGCGGCCGAGCAGCCGGCGACCCCACCGGGGCCATGGAGAGGTACTTCGTGAGTACGCCTTGCCCACCCTCTCCACGAAGAGCTAACACTGGAGATCAAAGATCTGGAGAGGGACCATGGGGTGGACCTCTCCCAGGTACCCCGACCAGAACACTGGACTTCCCGGGCGGGCGGTGAGCGGGAGCCGGGAGCCCCGGGAACTGCGGGTGGTGAGGCTTAACAGTTTTCTCTTCCCATAGGGGGAGCAGTGAATAACGAATCCATATGTCTCTTGAAAGTATTCAACAACGGATTTGCTGTGCCCCCTCGGTACTTTAAACTCGCGTTCCGCCATCTTTGTTACTCTCTCTCTGTTTAATAGAAACCTTGGGCTCCCAACGATGTTTTGGATCCCCTCAAATGGCTGGTCTTTCTTTTTAATAGATACTTTGAACTCCAAGTGGTTTCTTGGACCTCCCACTAGCGGTTGTAATTCTTGTTTTTCTTTTGGTTTAGGGTTTAGGGTTTAGGATCTTCAGACTCGGCCATTGGCCGCACCTCTTTGTAATTAATGAAATCTGCATTTCCTTTCATATCTCCAACAGTCTTGCCGACTTCAATTTTTCGCTTCATTTATTGCTTTCTATACTTAGAAAATTCTTGTGAAATTTCCCAAATATGACAAGCTGCGATGACCTGTCCGGCCTCGGCCTTGCTTGGCCAAAGGGAAGAGCTTGACCCATACCTTTCCGATCTGGTTTCGGCATGGGAGAGCTTGGACTTTGGCCGAGTAAGGATTAAATTTGGGAGCTCGACTCGTCCCTATATAACAATCGTCTTCAATACTTAGCATAATTTTTACAATTTTGCCGAATATTTCAAACTTTTGCTGGCTTGTCATGCATCGGCATTACTTGTTCAGGAGGTCGAGCTCGGCCACTGCCTTTCCGATTTGGTTTTGGCATTGTCGAGCTCGGCTCTTGGCCAAGTAAGGATTCACTTGACGAGTTACGCTCGCCTAAGTGTGTCATGGCGGGTTGACAGCCCGCCGGATCCTTCGTCGCCCAAACCAGTTCCCTTGATCGCGAGTTCGACGGGCGAGGCCGTGAAGGTGCTCGCTAAATGGAGACTTGACCACCGAACCGCTCGCTTGGAATAGTATCGAAGTGGTTGCTCGCCGAGAGTACGTTTAGCTCACGGGAGACTTTTATCTCCGGGAAGAACCCGGTGGCACTTCACGACTGCGGCGCGCCTGTTGCGTACTTTGCGCTTTGGGCTGATCGCTAGGATCGAACCACGCGACTTTTGTCCTAACTCCGAGGAGTCAGGACCTCACTAGCCGAGAAAAGCTAGGAGACCTCGGCCGGAGGCTAGGCTCGTTGCGAGGAATTTGAGGGGCACACCGCCCCGAAAGCGGTGTGACCTCGGACGGTAACGGACACGTCACGAGGAGTTTAGTAGGAGCCTCCCGGTTTATGGATCAAGGACCTCGCCAAAGGCTAAACTAGCTGCGAGGAGTTTATGGGGACGAGTCCCTACCTCGGCGGGGCTGTACGGCCCGCACGAGTATGAGAGGGGCCCGCTCTCGGCCGACCGGCCTCGAGTGGGTCCCCAAGGATACCTCTTGCAAGGATTTTTAAACAGATTTTCTAGAACGCTTCGTTTTATTCATAACAAAATTTTACAAGGTTTACAAGAATCTTCTGCGAAACTAGAAATTTTCTGTGTTGCAAGAAGAGATTCAGATGATGGCTCATTGAAAGTACTTTTTGAGGTAGCATGCGTTCCAAGGGTATTGGTCCGGAGTGCCATCTGGGTGTTCAACCTCGTACGCCCCGTTGGGTAACCATCTAGAGACCCTGAACGGTCCCTCCCAGTTCGGGTCGAATACTCCTTGGCTGGGGCCGTGAACCTTTTTCAAGACGAGGTCGCCGACTGAGAATTGTCTGACCTTAACCTTAGAGTTGTAATATTTTTCTGAACGTTGTTTGTAGGCCACGTTCTTGTGGATTGAGTCAAGTCGGCGCTCTTCTAGCAGGTCGAGGTCGAGCCTCCTTGCCTGGTCATTTGCCTCGCCGAGCTCCTGCGATGTGCGGAAGCACGGCACGGTGACCTCGGCCGGGATGCGGCCTCGGCCTCGGGCGAGCGCGAAGGAGTCTCGCCCGTGGCATTTAAGGTGGTCGTCCCATATGCCCATAGGACGCCCGGGAAGGCTTGTCGCCCACTTCCTTTTCTCTCCTCAAGCTTGGCTTTGAGAGTGTGCTTGATTATTTTGTTGACCGCCTCTACCTGACCATTGGTTTGAGGATGGTACGGGGTGGCGAACAGTCTCTTGATCTTACATCTTTCGCAGAACTCCAAGATTTCGAGCCCGTCGAATTGTTTCCCATTGTCTGAGACTAGGGCCTGGGGAAGGCCGAATCTGCAGATGATGTTCTTCCATATGAATCTGATGATAGCCTGCTGGTCGATCTTGTTCAGAGGCTCGGCCTCCGCCCACTTGGTGAAATAGTCGACGGCGACCACTGCGAACTTACACCCCCCGGGCGCCACCGGCAGGGGTCCGATTAAATCGATCCCCCACTGGGCGAACGGCCAGGGGCTGAAGATTGATTTTAAGTGCTCTGGGGAGAGTTTTATGTTGGGCGCCATAATCTGGCATTTGTGGCACGCCTTAGCGTATGCGATCGCGTCTCATCGAAGAGTGGGCCAGTAGTAGCCCTGCCTCATTGTTTTATAAACGAGCGATTGCCCCCCAGCATGATTCCCACAGATTCCATCGTGGATATCAGCTAGAACTTTCTGCCCATCCTCGGGCGTGATGCATTTGAGTAGGGGCGGAGAAACTTCGTTTATAAAGCACGTCCTCGATCGGGGGTGTACCTCGCCGCCCCTTAACTCGAGTTGTCTGGGCTGACGCGGTCATCCGAGAGAATGCCCGTTACGAGGTAAAGGATGATGGGCGTCATCCAGCCTCGCCTCCCTCGGCCGGGACAAGAGCCACGGCCCGGCCGGCGATAGCCGGGGTGGCGAGCTTCGTGAGGACAATGTTGGACATGTCTGCCGCCTCCCGAGGTGGCGAGCTTGGAAAGCGCGTCCGCCCGGGAGTTTTGTTCCCTCGGGATCTCGCTCTATAAAAACTTGTCAAGCCTTTTTGCACAAGGAGGCGACGAGCTCTTGGTACTTTATCATTTGCTCCCCGCATGGCTTCATATTCTCCCTTAACCTGGGTTTACAACCAAGAGAGAATCCATGAATATGTGGAGACGCTGGACTCCAACCGCGGGGCGGCGAAGCTCTAGACCGCCCGACTGAGCCTCGTACTCGGCCTCGTTATTAGTGGCCGGAACTCGAATCCGACGGCGTTCGTGAAGCATTGCCCCTCTCGGGTCCGACCAAAACGATTCCTGCTCCCGAACAAGATTGTGTCGAGGAGCCATCTACGAACAACTTCGGGGCGGGAAGGTCAAGGTTGAGGGGTTGTTCGGAAGGTAAGCTCGGCGACGAAGTCGGCCAATTCTTTGATCGCCGTCCTCGGCGCGTATGTGATGCCATACTGGGCGATCTCGAGCGACCACTTTAAAAGGCGGCCGTGTCCGGCTGTGCGTGACTTGCCGAAGCGGGAGGGTTGTGAGGACTTCGACTTGATGATCGAAGAAGTAGGCTCTCGGCTTTCTAACACTCATGATGAGTGCGTATGCCAATTTCTCCAACGGAGTGTATCTCGAGCTCGGCATCGTGGAGAACCCGGGCCGACGGCGTAGATCGGCGGATGGTCCCGCCCTCCGCCCGACAAGCACAAAGACTTAGAGCGGATTCGGAGGCCGCCAAGTACGAGAATAGCTTCTCGCCCGGCACCGGCTTGGCGAGAATGTTGGGGTTGGCGAGGTACTCCTTTAATTTGAGGAAAGCATCTCGGCTTTCTCTGCCCCATGAAAATTTTTGCTTTTGATGGTAGCAAAGAAAGGCTTACTTTTGTCGCCTGAAGGGAGATGAACTGTTCAAGGCCGCGACACCCAAAGGAGTCTGGACTCGCTTGACATTGCGAGGCTCCTCCATGTCGAGGATGGCCTTGATTTGGGCGGGGTTGGCTTCACTCCCTTTGGCTCACGATGTGGCCGAGGAACTTGCGAGCCGACCCCGAAGCTACATTTCTTTGGATTGAGCTTCATGTTGTACTCCCGGAGGATCGCGAAGGTCTCGGCTAGGTCCCTCAAATGATCCTCCTTTTTCACACTTTTGACGACGATGTCGCCTATATATACCTCCATTGTTTTTCCGATTTGTTCGCGAACGTCTTGTTTACTAGCCTTTGATAGGTCACCCCGTTTTTCAACCCGGGCGGCATCCTCGGTCCAGAGTAAACGTTCTTTTCAGTGAGGAAGGAGGTGTGCTTAATGTCCTCTGCGCGCCATCGGGATTTGGTGATAGCTGCGAATGCATCCATGAAGGACATCATCTCGTGGCCGGCCGTGCTATCCACCGGATGATCAATGTGTGGCATCGGGAAGTGGTCCTTTGGGCATGCCGCGTTTAAGTCCGTGAAATCTATGCACCCTCCAGAACCGCTTGGATTTTTTGACGAGCACGGCGTTCGCCACCCATTGGGGCTCGTCCTCGGCTTGCTTTCGATCAACTTGTTGTCGAGCAACTTTTTAACTTCTTCGGCCGTAGCGATATTTCTCCGGGCCGAATTTCCGCCTTTTTGCGAGACGGGCTTGTGACTTGGGTCAATCTTAAGGTGGTGGCATGCATGTTTTGGATCGATGCCGACCATATCTTGGTGTGACCAAGCGAAGACGTCCACGCCGCTTCGAGGAAGTCTATGATATCCCCCGCATTTCGGCGGGTACTTTGGAGCCGATGGAGACTTCAAGCTCGGGCGAGTAGAATCCACCTAATGCGCTCGAGTTCTTCGACCGGAGCAAGCATGCGTTCCAGTCGTCGACCGTTGAGGTCTTGGAGGTTTCCCCTGGGGTCAATGTCTAACGGCATAGGTTCAAAACCGAGGCGAGACTCCAAGTCTTGCTCGCTCGCCTGGCCGGGCTTCATGGGAGCTGGGGCCGAGCGGGCGAGCTCGTCTTGGGCATGCTCGGATTGTGTTGGAATCGAGCAATCCATTGGAGTTGCCTCGTTACATTGGCTCGCCGCCGGCTCATTGGGGTAAAGTGTTCCCCGAGGGAGCTCGGCACTTTGTTGTTCGGCCACAGTGAAAATAGACGAAAAATCTAAACTGAGTGCAGAAATTAAATCCGGACACGAGTAGTTCAAACATTTCTTGGATATTTTCTGGTCACCCTTAATGGTGCCGACCTCCCCCTCGACAGTGGGGAACTTGATACAATAGAAATAGGAAGAGGCGATCGCCTCAAAGGTTTCAAGAAAAGGGCGACCAAAAAAGCCGTTATACATGTTCGGCAGGTCAACAATTACAAACTCGACAGGCCTAGTTATCCTAACCCTATCATCTGCAAAGTCGACCAGCTCGACCGACAGCTTAATCTTCCCGTACGCCGAGACGACGGTGTCGCCGAATCCGCGGAGTTGAAGGTCATAGGGCTTGATGTATTTGGCGAGATTGCCCATCTGGTCCAAGGCGGACTTGAAGAGGATGTTGCGTGCTGCCGTTGTCGACCAGACCAGGCCCACGGTCATTCCCGGGATGTTGGCCGAGATGACCAGCATTATTCTTTGGGCAGAGAAACCCCTCGCGGTCAGCATTTGAGAATGAGATTACCGCGGTCTTGGAGATAGTGGGCTCCGGGGGAGCGCTGACCAGGTGTACGTGGTCGATGGCCCTCAGCTCGGCCTTCCTCTTCCTGTTTGACTGGCTGAACACCTCAACCAGCCCGCCCCAGGCTACTACCCCGGCTTGGATCATATTGATCCGCCACCGGCGGGCAGCCGGGAGTTCGCCGCCCGACGACTCCATGTCGGTGGCGACCTCAACTGCCGCAACCCTCTCAGGGGAGACCACCCTCTGCCGCCTGGGAGCCCGCTCTTCAGTATCCGGCCGTGGAGGGGGCCTCTTGACGTACTTGTCGAGAAGCCCATCCTCGAACAGCCTCCGAGTCTGTTTAAGGAGGTCCCGACACCGGCTGGTGTTGTGTCCGGGAGTGTCGTGATAGGCGCAAAATTTGTTGGGGTCCCGCCAAGCGGGATCCGTCTGAGAGGTTTGGGCTTGGGGACCCGATATTGGATCGCATTGAAGACAAAAGCCGAGTGTACCTTAGCTTTTCCACGACACTGGACGGATTTATGCGGGGTGGGGGTCCTCAAAGCTCTTGAAGGTTCCCCTGCTGCCTTCTCGGCCACCCTTCCTCCTCCGTTGGGAGTGTGGTCGGTGGCGGTAGGTGCCTTTGGAGCGGCCTTCCCCACCTTCACCTCTCCCCCGCGTGGTCTCGCCCTTTGGGCGAGCATTTTCTGCGAGTGATGAGCTCGCCTGCCCGCCGGCGGAATTCGGCGTAGGAGGTGGGGTAGTTTTTAGTCATGTGCCGAACATGTGGGACTCCGGTCTTAGGCCGCCGAGGGCCGCATGGAGTTGGAGCTCGTCTCCAACCGGCTCCCCGTGAGGAGAACCTCGTCCAGGGCGATCGAGGTATGCCTCGTCGCTCTCCTCCTTCCCCTCGCTTGATTCCCATCGCCGCCCGGCTTTCGGCTCGGGAATCTTGGAGGCGAAGTATGTGGTGAACTTCTCGCCTAGCTCATCAAGGTGCCGACCGAGCGGGCGGGGAGAGAGACATACCACTTGTGGGCGAGCTCGCCCGAGTTAGTGGAAATTGGCGGCATTTGGTCGCGTCGGAAGCCCCCTTCCGACCATGTAAATGTTGTACTTACCGAGGTGAGTCTCTGGGTCGATCTTCCCTCATAAACGGGCATTTGAGGGGGGAGGATCTTGGGCTGAACCGGCGCCTGCTCGACCTCCCTAGAGAGAGGCTCATTCACCGCGCTTCGCTTTGGCTGCCCATCGCGGGCCCCAAAACGGGATTCTATCTCGCCGATCTTCCTCTCGCATGGCGACGAGGAGAGCATCGCGAGAATCGCTCTCGGGTTCGGGAGCAGAGTGCTCGCGAGCTGGACCCAACCTATCTTTGCCGACACCCACTTCGGCCTCGCTCCGGGGGCGCGCTAGGTGCGGGGGCCTATTGGTAGGTCGGCGATCCTCGCCCGCTCGCCGTGCCGGGGTGCTCCCTGTCCTAGATTCCGTTTCGAGACTCGACTCGAAATCCAAATTGCCGAGATGACCCAAGTCGTTCAAGGCGCCCCGACCCTGGGGCTGGTCGCCTCGGCTAGGGGATCCCGGTCCGTCCCGAGCTCGTTGGGCCTTCTTCTTCTTTTTTCCCTTACTCTTCTGGGGAGCAGAAGGGCCGGGGTTAGCCATGGTGAGCTCACGGCCTCGAGCCTGAAGAAGCTTGATGGCCGTCTGAATCTGTTCAGGGGTTTGATACTCCTGAAGTGGGATGGGGGCCAGACTCCCGTGCCCTCAGTGGGGGTGAAATCACCTTGAGGTCATTCACCTTCATGAACGTGCATGGTGTCCATGCCAGCAGCAACGGGGGTAAGATTTTCCCCACCGGGAACGGCGTTTCCAGCTTTCGTCATCTTCCAAACGGAGAAGGTAAGGAACATAAGTGATTTGAGTGAGACTTATGGTTTGAAGAACAGTGAGTGTTCTTCAAAATTTTTTCAGCAACTTCCTTGTGGAAACGGAGGTATGAACCCTCCTTCTAGCGCCAATTGTTGTTAACCGAAATATTTATGAGTGATTAAATGTGGCTTTTAATCGGTTAAAACAATATCGATTGGAGCATTTATTATGATAAACACCCAAGAACAATCAATAGAAATGATGAGCAATAAATGAGCAATAAATGTAGAACTTAAAGCAGGAAAGCAAGTAAGAACACAAGGTTTGCTGGGAGTGTTAGTCCCAGGCTAAGGATGGATTTTTCAGATCCGTTTATTATGCCTTATTGGTCTTATTTATACATGAGTTTGGTTGCCTTTTTGGCAGTCCAAAGGTACAATAAAGTACAAATCAACATAAATGCTGTACCATCTCTTATTAATTGAGATGTACCCGCCTCGCAGAGAGTAGACGGCTAGCCACTCACATCCTCGCTGTGTCCCCCGGGCAGGGATCTTCCGATGGCCGAGGGATATTCTTGTCTTTCTCGGGATAAGTTGACCTTTAAATGGGCCTCGGATATCTTGTACTGATACCATTTCGGGCGTGGCGTAGATGACAAGGCGTCGCCCTTGCCGAGCTCGGGTGGCGGGGTCCTCGCCGCGCCCGCCATCCGGCGTTGCCGCGACTTTGTCGCCCGGTGGAATGTTCGGCTCGCCAGACGAGCAGGCCGGCCTCAATCAAGGCGGGCGGGATCCTCGCGGGCGTGTCCGGAGGGTCCGACTGCCCGCCGAGTTTGCTTGCGACCCCCGGCGAGCCGATCTTCCGTCGTGCCGAGCTCACCCGGACGTAGCCGAGTCGGTCCGTCACGCCCCGGCGAGTCGACTGCCGATGGGGCCGAAATCCTCTGGGCCGCGCCGAGCTCGGGTGGGCCGGCCCAGTCGCCATTGGGCCTCGGGGCGAATAAATCGTCATACAACAATTATTTTATATATTCTAAAAAGGCTTGGATGGCTACTTTGAAGTCCGGGTTTCGGGTCGGATTTCTATAATGTGGGTGCACAGGGCCGGATAAAATTATTCTCCCCCAGTAACTGTTCATCATATTCTTCCTTATCCCCCTCCCCAAAAACCTATCTAACAACATTAATCCAAAATTGTCTAAGAACATTAAATAAATCCATCTTTAATTCCAGTGAATAAAAACTACGACACATCAATATATGCAAATCTGCCCAAGAACATTGAAACTTGCAAGTGTTCAAACAAAATCACAAATTTTATCATCAAAACTGATTAAATCTCTCTATTTCCAATCTGAAGATTACCCAAATCAACGGAGAAACAACTCATTCCAACTAATTGTATCGTTGCCATGGGTTTATGCATAGTGAATTTATTTATTGATATGTAAATTTTTTAAATAATGTTTTTTTTTTATCTAAATTTTTTAATTTTAGATTAATTTTATTATATTTATTTAATTAATGATCCGTATTAAACAGTGAATAAAAAAATTTTGAAACAAAAAAATGCATAAAAAAGAAAAGAAAACAGAAGGCCACATAATCAGAAAAGAAAGGGAAAATGATAACAAAAATTCATGTGGGTCGTGACCGGATACATGACTCTTTATAGCCGGTAAAAGGACTAATTTAAAAAAAAAAATTAAATTTATAGGACCAATTTCAAAAAGTGCAAATTATGTTAATTAAATTTAAATTTGTCTCAACTTACCGGACCTAGAAGACTTTCATCCCTTTAAATTGAGAAAAGAAATTAAAAGAGAGATATTTTATGCATGCATCAACTTATTGAACTTTTTGTCTTTTTGATAATATAATAGTAGAAAAGGGAGATGAAGATCGAAGACGTGATCATCTTGTCATGTTATCACGGGAAAAGGGCAATCCAAGGATTCACGTGATGCACTAGACAAAGGATAAACTAATCCCACAAAATTAACACTCATTTTTGTCCTTGTTAGTACTTGGAATTAGGAACGACCTTGATATTGAAACCAAACAAAGTCATCTGTCTTGCCCACGTTGCCTTGTCACCATCATCTACCGCCACAGCTTTCTTCCAACACCGGCATATTTTTTTTTCATCTTCATAAATTTTAGTTTATTTATCATTATCAATTCTTTTTTTTTTTTTTTTTTTTGACAATGAAGTGGGTTTAAATTCAATCTTGCATTGAATCTGTCGAAGGTTTGAAATTGTTCGTGATTTTTATAGAGTTTGTTTCGTAATTAATTTTTATATAAACTTATTTTATATTTATATAAAATTATATTCATTGCTATTGTTTATATATATATTGTTGTATCACGAATATTTCGTGAGAAGATTCGATATGAAAACCCCTCAAAGACGATTAAAGGCGAACAGACGTCAAGCTAAGGGACCTTGGTTGGCCCCCCACAACTTGCTCGGTCTCTCCCACCTTGGTCGGCCTCCTCACCCTTGGTCGGCCCCCCACCTTGGTCGGCCTCCTCACCCTTGGTTGGCCTCCCTCCTCGCTCGGCCGACCTCCATTCCTTCGGATCAGGTGCCCGATCAAATCATTTTCGCCACACCAAGACAAGAGTACGACCTCCGTACGAGAATGCAGGCCATCCTCAGAAGATCAAATAAGATCAAGCCTTGGAAGAAAACAAGATCAAAGGACATCAGAAAATCTCCCACCAGCGGACAGCTGGCGGGATGTGAGAGGGCAACAGACTGACCAAGTGATATCAGCTGCTCAGCCCACCTTTATTGAGGATTCATACATTCAATGCTCCCTCCCACTGATATGTCTTATTCGATTTTAGATCAACGGTTGTAATTAGACCCCTAAAATAAAGGGTTGAGATCGTTTTTTGACCACCAAGTTTTGGGCTCTATAAGACCCCCAACCCATTGTAAAGGGAGATCATTCATCTTCTCCAACACACATATATGCAATACACAAGGCTAGGGGTCCCCATGGAACACCCAAAGTCATATTCAAGGGAAGAACTCATAAGTTATTCCCCTATCGCTCGTGTTCATCGTTTATTACTTGTTTTATACGTTATCAAGCCACATTCATCCACAAATCTCATGGATTTAGAAACGGGTAACAACATATATGTTAAACGTGTTAATTTTAAGTAATAAATAAATATAAAATTTTGTTTTAAGTAATTTTTTAATTTAAATTATTCAATATTAAATTTAGACATTTGTTGTTGGAAATTGGCTTGGATGAGTAATACTTGATATAGCGTGTGGTGTGTGTGGTTAGCCATCAAACAATGTGGAAATTCAATCTTAACATATTTCTTGGCGAAAGATTAGTTGAAGAGACTTTGAGCAGTTGTTATAATCGAAATATTGTTTATAATTGAAATATAAATTAATTAATAGACGAAAATAACACAATTTGTATCACGTTCAATCCATTGCTCGAACTGAAGATGAATACGAAGATAAAATGAAAATATGCAACTGGAAGTATTTGATTTTATTGATGAACTTTGATATAATATGTATATTTTTTTTCAAGCTGCAAACATAAGTGAAGCTACACTGGGCCCCGGGCATTGGGCCCCCTGAAATTTTTATAATTTTTATTATATTTATTTTTTTCTTTTAAATAAATATTTTACCCTTTACCTTAGTGGTCTTGAGGGTGAGTGTAAGTCTTCCTCTTCTAGACAATGGTTCGATTCTCTAATCATGTGTAGAGTTGTCAAGACCGGCTGAAGGGGCGGGAGGTCCAGACGGGCCAGCCCACCTTTAATTTTTTTAACATTTTTTTTTATTTTAAAAGTATTAATAATTAATTCATCAAAACATGTCTCACAAAAATAGATCATTATTGATTAATTACAAGCATAATTTTCTATTCATTAACCATAATAATTACTAATAAACATATATTGTTTCCTACAAATTAAATTTATCACTAGTAAACATAAACTTTATAAAATATCCTAAAAATGATATTACAAGTTTTAAGAATATATAATAAAAATAGGATTTATCACTTTTAGATACCATCTTTAGTGTTTTATTACCCTAGGGTACCATCCCAAAAACAAAATACAATTAGATATAATTCTACTTTTTCAATTCCTATTTTACCCCCAAAATCCACTTTTTCAATTTCAATTCTCATATTACGTGTCTGCCAAGGTTAGATACGCATTCTATTTCTCTCTCCACAAGCTTCTCACATTTTTTTCTCCCCCATTTGCAACTCTCTCGTTAAATCGAAACATCACCATAGAAGCACACACCTACAATTCCAATTATGTGTACGTACATTTTTTATTCCTTCCTGCTAACTACTTTTACCTTCTCCGCATATATTTTTGTAGCTAGGGTTTTGAGGATATGCAACATTTGGGCTCTAATTGATTCTACTTTTGATTTAAAGCGGTGGCGGAGGTTGGTAAGGGAAGCTGAAGCCGCGACTAATTTTTCCTGTTCAAATCGGTCTAAATGCGACGGCGCCTAGCGCCACCGCCGCGCCCCCGCCTGACCAGAGATCTGGTACTGGTCGGCGGATTTAAGACAGCGTCGGTGTAGATCTACGTGTCCGAGTTTGTCATCGCCGCTCCACCATTAGAGGAGGAGTTGTGTTGTTGTTGCGTAGGTGTCGTGGTAGGATTTTTTCTAGATTTGTGATGAAGAATATCTCTACCACTCCGCCGCCGACAAAGCTCCGGCGAATCCGTCCAAGAAGAAGAAGATGACGTCGAAGAAGAAGACGACAACGACAATCCGAATAGTCGCGGTGAGTGAATTTTAATCTGTCAAAAGATCTGCAATTTTCTACATTGGATATGTGCAATATTTTTCTTCTACACATGTGCAATATTTTTTTCTTCTGCACATGGGAACAAAATTTGAATTATTTGATTTTTGAGACAAATGTAAAGTAATCGAATGTTGGCTGCACTAATTTTGGTTGTTGTGTGATGATTTTGAGTTATTCTGAAACAAATGTAAAGTTATTGAATTAAATAGCTAGCCGCACTAATTTTGGTTAATTAGAGTGTGATGATTTTGGGGAAAAGAATTAACAAAGTACAATTTTTTGAATTTGTTTTAGTGACGAAAGTAACTGAAAATGACTCTCAGCTTTCAGTTTGCTCGTCGAAAATGTGAAATCCTTCGTCGTGAAAATGGAAGAATGACAACGTGAGCTGCAATGAAGAAAGTCGCAATTGATGTTTTTTAAAATTGTAAAGCTATAAATGAAAAAGAAAGAAATGAGAGAGCTGCAGTAGTATTCTTGGGAAGGCAACATGACTGTATAATCTCAAAAAGGGGTAGCTGAAAATATTGTATGTGAGAAGGGAGGGCATTTTTGGAAATTTGACATAAAAGTTTGTATCTAAAAGCAATTACAAAATATCTTGTAGTAGATAGTATTAGAGGTTCTAATTTTGTAGTGGATAGTTACTCACCCATAAAAATATTTGGAGGTGGACCAGTCCGCCAAAGCCCGAAGCCCAAATGGGTCGAATCGTTTAGGCCCACCTCCAAGTGGGCTCAAAAAACCTTGACCCAACCCTCCCTTTTACTATTTTGGGGTTGTTATCCTAATGGGCCCAACCATGTGCATTTTTTTTTCTAATTTTATAGTACTAGTAATTCTTAGAAAGCAGGAATTGCTACAAATACTCCCAAATCACTAACCTAAATTCAATCCCCTAAACTTTAATTCAATAGTATTTGTGTGCATATTGTGCACAATAAAAGATGGTGTGCACAAAGTTTGATTACTGTGTAATATTATTTCAGGTACTGTATAGTATTAGTTTCGTTAAAGTGTAATATTATTTCAGGTATTGTATAGTATTAGTTTAGTTACAGTGTAGTATTAGCAACATTATATAATATTAATTTAGTTACAGTGTAGTATTAAGTAAAAATATTGTGCACACAAATATTTGTCTAATTCAATTTTTCCCTCTCAAAATACATTCGAAGGCAAACCTTCGAAACGTGAAGATGAAATTTTCCTAAACCTAAATTCAATTCACAAAATCTTTTAAATGTGCCTCTCTCTCAAAATTAATTCGCAAATCATTGAAGGAAATGAGGGAGTTTTGAAGGTAATAAAAACTTCTTATTATTTTTTTTGTCGGTAAATGTTAGTTTGTTAGTTGTTATTAGTTAGTTCACCTAATACTCAAACACTCCTAGATTTTTCTCCAAACCACCTTATAACTCCATAATTCGTTACCAAAAGGAATGAAACACAGGTCTCTCATTTTTTTTTATTATATTGTCAACGAGTTGTTATTCAAATAGAACTTCTATAGTCCATTGTCATTATGAAATGAATGCCCGGGTTCACACTTCTTGTACCGAAAAAATTCGGACTGAAGATTTTATGGTTGTACGTATTAATGTAAGGTTTTGTTTCCTCTGAAACATTAAAAAATTGTTATCAAACTCTATCTGAATAATTTTGTTTTTTTGAATATACATACAATGTGATGTTGGTGGGTGTAATTACTCTCCAATCCCTCATAGAACAAAAAATGCAATCGTGCAACTGATGGTAAAAAATGTGAATGAAAGGTAAAGTCGAAAAGCTCACACATTGGAAGAAACAAATGAGATTTGTTTTGATTGCATCTTGATGTTTTTTCTTAGCATTTTGGTTATTGTATTGATGCATTTTCGGTTTTATTAAGGATGGTTGGATTGTTTTTCTTGATTAGTTGTGTTGATGTATTTTCATATTATAGTGTTGGTTGAGGTTGGTTAAGTTGTAAAACATGACAAATTCAATGTAATTTTGAAATGAGACATATATTGCAATTATTCAAAAGCATTAATAACATAACTTTTCCATCCTAAACTGTAATATAAATTTATTATTTGTTGAATTTTCTCATCTACCTTTTTTTTTTTTGGTACGAAAAAGCACACTCGAACCACGGAAGAACACAGCTTTGCACCAAAAACCATAGAAGGAAACCGAAGAGGGAATAAGTCAATAACCAATTTGGAATTAGGAAATACTATTTCAATTTCTATTTCGAAATTCCCACCCTGGACATGGCATACTTGCCCAATATCGCGCCCCTTCACCGTCTTCTCCGGCTTTGCCGACGCCCGCTGACTTCAATTCCGGCGCAATCTCTATCTAATCATTGTCCAAACACTATTGCTTCTTCTCTCAGCTTTCTTCTCTTTGTGCACCCGAGTTTCTCCGCTAAGCGGTGCCTCAGCAGCAACGCTCAGTGGGCCGATCCTCCTGATTTCGCCGGTATGAACGCCTACGATGTCCTAGGGGTGTCTCAGACAAGCTCATTCGAAGAAATCAAAGCTTCGTTTCGTAAGTTGGCCAAGGAAACACACCCTGATCTAGCTCACTCGCAAACCCATTCATCTTACGCTTCGAAGAAATTCATTCAGGTTCTCGCTGCTTATGAGGTGCCTCTCTTTCTCTGCAACTCCCAAAATATGTACATGTATGTTTACAGTTCTTCATCGCATATGATATCTGTGCCAGTTGAATTTTCGGTTTTCGCAATTCAATTGTTCTTTTGTAAATATTTTGAAACTGTGCATTATCTATTTTGGCTGTCATGTTAAGTACTATTTATGATTACCCTGGAGTTGGTTATGTAGTGGATTCCGATTCTCACGTTTCCTTGAATGGGAAATGAAACTAGCTTAGTTTAGTTACGCATAACACCTGCATTTGAAGTATCTATGAAGCCGTGATGCAACTTTGAAGGAAAAAAAATGATATCTATTCTTCAATCTTAATTAATTATGGACCAGTTTCTTTGGAACTCTATGATTCAGTAAGGAAGTAAGGATTGAACGGAGAAGATTAAGGGCTAATAGTTTGAGTTGGGTAGCAAGATTAAATTTCCCCTTAATGGTTAGGTTTAAAAGAAGCGTTAGGTTCTTTTGAAAAGAACCAAAAATAGGTTAGTTCGGGAGGTTACTTTTCTGTTACATTTGATACTAACATGTTCTCCCTTTTTATGTAAATTTTTGGGGCGTGGTGGAGTGGTTTTTGATAATTATTCGAGAATTATTTTTCTTCTAAAAATCCAAGAGAAACAGTGGAAGAATCTGAAATTAATTAAAATGTGATGTTTTACTAAATTTTCGTGTCAGTACAAATTCAGTCATAATCCTTGTAAACTACATTTTACTATTTCTGGTGTCTCTTCATGGTTGACATACCAATCTAATTGACTTCTTGGGATCTTTCTATAATTGCACAGAATGTTTTGATTTATATCATTCTTCAGTAACTAAAGCTATCTCAAATGTGTCCATGGATTAAGAATCTCTAACTTGTCTTTTAACCTGATGGTCAGATTCTCTCAGACTCTACTAAGAGAGCTCATTACGATGACCATTTATCTCAGAAAATGTCCAATGAGAGGCACTCTAAACGAGAGACCATAATCTTCAACTATAAATCATATGGTCACCCGACTAACCAGATGGAAGTAGTAGAATGGTTAAAATGGTACAGATACACAGTAAATGACATTTTGTCTGAAAGAAGAGTGACATCTGGATCAGGGTATTTTGAAATCTTGGAAAGAGATTTTTACTCAGCCATCCATGCAGCATTCTATGGACCTGAGGTTGAGTCTATGGATCTCCTTCCCGACCGTTTCGAAGCTGAGGAGAGGTCTATGAATACAACTTCAGAGGTGCTACACTTAGTTTCAGGCCGTGATCTTTTTGGGATGGTATGTCTAGCTAAGAAGTATCATGAATTATCACACACCAACACTGAGAAACTAGCATATTCTGGTTTGGGTTTGGTCCAATTGGCTGATAATGTAAGCGGACAACTTCAATCAGATGCAGATGAAGGCAAAGATTTCCAAAACCATTCTATCTATAACGATTATCAATCATGCGATGCATACAGAGATCTGGAATTGCGTGTATCTGGGAGAGTTGTGGCTGTGGCTACAAGACTTCCACCTAAAAGTCTTAATGTGACAGAGGATGAGGACTCTGAAGATCAAATACATGTTTATCTCACTTCATGTGAAGACCAATTGCGTGGAAGGCATCAGCATCCTGGAGATATGTTTTCAGATCCTTCAGTTGGATATAGAATTCCTTTGGGAGTTATAAAAGGTTTGGGGACCACATCTGAGGAAGGAACTTGCTATGTCTACAACAACAGTGGCATGCAGACCCATATGATTATGAAGCATAGGACATTGCTGGTGGGTACAATCCCCCTCCCTCCCTTTCTCACATATATATATGTATGTATATATATATATATATATATATTTTAGAAAATAAAGAAAATCAAGCACCACTCAGCAAGAAAAAAGAGGGAAAAAGAAATAATATAATCCAATGTTTCATCAAAACCCATGTGAATCATTAAGGGTAGAATGCTATTGGTGCATGATCAGGGTTCTAAAACGTGGATAAGTATTTACTTAGCCATTTTCCCTCATGGTCTATGAGTTACTGAGTTTGATTTAGAGATGTTAAGGATCGATTATGGAGCATACACTTTGTTTCCTCTTGATACTTTTAGTTGTATACTGTCCACTGTTTTTTATGTGGTTGGATCTTTCTAATTAATCTTTTTATTCCTTGTTGTTGCAAAAAATCTTTTGATTCTGAGAGTATGTGTGGTGCCTTTCTGCTTTGGCTTTTATCTCTTATTATGCCTTAAAAGTGTTTTAAAAGTGGGATTTGCACTCACGATGGTGTACGGTGTTTATCCATGCGTGCATGTTTTAGGTGAAACACTTGCACTGGTTTCGAGTTGGAGAAAAAATCTCAGTTTGTGAATGCAGATGCACTCGAGCCTATTTGCCACCAAGCAAGTAAGCTACATATCTTTTTTAAATTTTATTTGATGCTACTTTAAATTACCTTCTTATATGTTTACGTCATCAGAAGTCTAGCTTCTTTTGGTGAAATATATCTCATGAAAGAGAAAGTAATGAAAATCACATGGTCGTTGTATCTGAAACAATACCGCTCTTTTTCTAATGTTTTAGTATTAAAATGAATAAGTTCTACAGACTGACATTATTGGTTATTGTGGGATTTGTCTAGGATGTACTGCTGATTCTTAATTTCACCTCCTCTTCCTTTGCATTGATCTGGAGACACTCAGTTCAGTACTTCTCTGCCTTCTCTTTCTAGACGGAAGAACTTTTCCCTGTCAAAAAAAAATAATTTTCTTCTTTCCCTTGAACTGAAACATTAAAACCATTGACACAACTTATATACTGAGCTCCTCAGTCTCAATGTTGTGATTGCGTTGTGCCAATATTGAGCCTACTCAGATTGTAAACTGGTTCGTGTCCTTCGGCGTCTTAGGTTAGCTAGTTTCTTGCTGGAAATTTTGTGGACAAAAACTCATTGTTTTAGTTATACCTATTCATATGACTTGTTTGCTAAATTCACATTTTACACTAATTTGAACCTTTGAAATTTTGTATTTAACATGAGACGTGAATCATGAAGAATTGGTTTTCTGAAAATTATGTAACCTCTGACTACCCATTGGCTGCCATCTTTTCTTCTCTGTTTAATCTGGATGGTTTCTATGTACTTTTCATGAATACAATCAACTTCTTTCTGGTACAGATATTGGTTGTTTGAGCCTCGCAGTGCAACGCATGACATAGGAGGATGGTATGTTGAGACCTTTGGAAGAGATAATAAAGGAAAGAATGTTCCAGCCCAGAGATACTGGGATTCCTTAGATACAAATCCACATTTTGAGGAGTAAGTAATATGTAAATGGGATGAACTCGTCCACCTCCTTTTTCTCCTTGGAAAACAAATTATAGTAGTATATTCGGGAAATTAGCACTCTTTTTAATTCCTGTTTATTCAATTTTTATAAAAAATTGGAGGATATTAGCACATTGTTATCAATTCACTATCCTTTTTTGTATTGTTTTGACATTGAATTTAATTATGCCATTTATTTGTTGTCTGCAGGAGACTTCATCCAGCAATCTACTTGCTTGCTCTGGCCTATAGGACTCTAGATATTGAAGATTCGAGAAGAGAAAAGAAGACAATTAAGGATAGAGTTGAAGCAAAAATTTCAAGAACATTCAGTTGGTTAAAGAAATTTGCTTAATTATAAGCAGTTATTCATTTATTGGATGATAATTGCTGATCTTGGGCACTCTTACTTTGGCATATCTGACCCTAGATTCTCAGAAGCATTAGGAGTGTCCGTCTCCATCATTCCTGTGTTGGAAAAAGATGTCTAAAATGTAAGAAAAAGGTAAATCTTTTGACTGCTGTTTCCAGAATGTGAAAGGCTCTGCGAAGATGTCTATACAAATTCTAAAATGTCTTAGTAAGATATTACATCTGATATCCTGACTGGGAGGAATAAGAATGATGGCTATGGCAATGTATATGACACAGTTATAATCAACCAAACCCTTAAGGAAAAGACAAAGAATGAAGCATTGAGGTCAAATGGGAACTCAAAAGCTTTCTGATAATTGATTTCCCGGGGAAAATATGAAGCATAAGGACAATTTGGCGCTTGAAGAATGTTGACAGCAGGTTTCCAGCTAAGAAATCCTGATTCATATATGGAATTCCTGATCCTGAATTTGCGCTTTATGGTAATAAAATATTATGTCTTACTGTCTCTCAATAAATAGGCTGTACTATCTTGAAGCCTAAGTTTTTGCCAACCATATCCATTTATCTATGTGCTGTGGTACAAACATTGTAACATTGATGTTAAAATCTTTCCTACACGTCTGATTTTGGAGTTGATTCTAACAAGAGATCCATATCTTCCTGAAATGCATCACAACCTGTATGATGTATCTCCAGCTAATGTGGATCATTGAGCTTGATGTCAAAATTGAAAAGCGTGATTCTTCATATATTCACTTAAGTAGGTCTTCCCACTTACAGTACTGCCCACCCGCTAATGCACGGTAATACCTGTCTCTGCAATAGACAGGCCTTCCATCAGCAGCTTCTGCAGCAGCAGCTGCTAGATCATCATCAGACCTCACCTCAACTGGTAATCTTAACAGCTCCTCCTTCCTATAAAATTACACGAATTAAAGATGTGTGTAATTATTTAATGCATCAGGTCACTGGTTTAGTCTCTACGTATTCATTGTATGACCTTATATTGACCGTAGTGCTGGTCTTTGAGGCTGAAACATGGGATGGGTTCAATTTCTGGAAAAAAGTCTTCTGAACGAAATCTTCTACTGGAGTAGCAAAAATAAACAAGGAAACAGCTGCAACAAGCAGTGCTCCAGTTCCAACGAGAGTCTGCTTCAGCAACTTGATGACTGGTTTAACCTGTATGTTTAAGTCCTTGATCTGTGTTAGTATTAATGTGTTTATTTTTCTCGTACGAAAAGGCATGATCACCCCTGAGCTAATTGGATATTAGTTTGAATTTATGTGTTTGCTGCTTTGCATCAATCAATGTCCCAGCTATGCAATTTGATAATTAAATAAAACAGCACAAATTTGATATTCTCATACCTTGTATGAGCCAAGCAACCTATCCCGAGCAAGAATCTGTCAAATGGGAAAAAATAAAAAATTGAAAATGACATGATAAGATATTTATAAGTACATGTAAAGTTGTTTCTCTTTTTCTTTTGGAGGGGGTTTAGTCTCCACTAAAATAGCGTATTGATGTGTCTAGAAAATCTTTATACAGAGTGCAATCATATGATAAGGTCCTCACTAGGCCATTTAGTTTATAAATCCCCTCCTTCTCCTTTAAGGGTAGGGAAGAACATGTTCTTACTGTATTATTCAACATTTGAATTCATTCTGACAATCAAACAAATTGCTATTTCCATCTACAGCTTATAGTACTTATTTCAATTTTCAAGTTAGATGACTCTGCTGTAGGATGTAACTGCCAGCCAAATTGACCCTGTCGAAAGGTGCTGATGATGAGATTTTGCTAGGAGGTACTCCCATATCTTTTAATTTTGAATGATCTTGCTGCATTGTCTCCTATGTTTTATGCAGCCCATCTTTGCTTTTGCTTTTTATTTTCGAAAGTCGTCTCAAGTAGTGAGTACAGATGCTAGCTCATGTTTCCTCTGTAAAAAAGACAAAAAGAAAAACCTCGTGTATCTGCATAGATTAACATGTATTTCAAACTTGGTTTCAGATTATCTTTTCCTTTATCATTCTCTCCTCTTTAGTTTATTTCTGTACATCAGATCTTCAAATATGTGGTCTCCCGAGAGTTATAATCCTTGGGGCCCCATAAAATAACGATATATAACTCTGGAAATGTCCAAGAAAAAAGAATAGCCCAAGGACCTTTCTACATTGTTTATCTTGAGGTGTTTGTAGGATCCATGCAGAGTTAGGCTCTTATACTGAAGACCAAAATTAGGCTTAAATTCTGCTGTCAATAGTCGTAATGAACTATGAAAACTAGCTTATGCTGGAAAATATTCCAATAAAACCTTAATCCATATAGCCAGGGGTTTGGATTCTTTAGTTAAATAACTAATTTCGGTGCTGTCAATATTTAGCAGTCACATACCTCTGGTGGCTTTACCCACATCTGCCCATCATACCATCCAGTCTCTTCATATGGTATAACGGCTGATAAAAGCCTGTCGCCAACATAACTCCATCCCTGATGCATAACGAAAGTGTAGGTTGTAAAGAGGCAATAATTATATTGAAATGTAAAGCCTTGAAAATGGAAATTTTCTTGAAGAACAAACTAGTCACTGATGCAAACAAGTGATATCAAGTATCTTCTGCTTTTCCTAATTAACGTGAATAAGCATATGGTTCCTCTTATAGATTTGCTTTGCCAATTCAGATTCACTACAATGCCTCTTGTCTTTCTGCTACCTAGTTCATTGTATCATTTGTAAGATTATGCAGTCAGGGTCAACTACTTAAAGATGGTGTTCTCTAAATTAATATCATATTGATGTGCAGGCTATTTATTATGGTATACTCAAAGTGTAGACCTTTGAAAATGACATCAATTGTGTTTTGTTCTGATTCATGACAAGTAATAATGATGGAAACCAGAGAACTTCGTAGTGCTCATTTTTTTTATTTCTTCTACTGGCTCATGTTAAGTGACCATATGTGCGTATCTTTTTATATAGAAAAAAAAAGACTCTGCTTACCAGATAAATCCTCAGGACTATTAATGAAACAATAAAAAGAGTCCCTGTACCCGCAGCCAGGGCAAAGCGTAAAGGATCCTGCACCATTAAAAAATATTAGTATCTCATCAATCTCCATTGTTGGTAATTGAATTTTCAACAAGGGAAATATCAGTGCTGAAATTCGTGAAATCTTACGCATGATAATGAACTCTATAATTATGTTATAGGTGAAGGGGTACCATGGCGTTTATAATGGTATGCTCAACTTGTGTAATTTGTATGTCCTTCTCTTTGCTTTTACCAGCTCATGGAAATGAAAAGGTTTAGAGAGCATGCCTCATAATTCTTTTTTAGATATGCTTGTAGCATCGCACAGATGCAAAATTTATAAACTAGTTACATTACTAAGTGCCAAGTGGTGCGAATAATTGGTATATAAATATTACGTCTTTCATTCAATTCACTGATGTGTGTGATCACATATTTTTACAACATTACATTTTTCTTTACTCAATGAGTATCATATAGAAAATCCATTTTTGATATCTGAACATTCTATCGTTTTGAGGGACAGTCTGTTGATTTAAAATCATACGTATCATCATTCTCCTATACTTGGTGCTCAAAACTTTAAATTGTGATCTTTGTTATTTATGGAATTCCTCAGAAAAATAATGTGTGCGTATAAAGTACCTTTGAAGGATTGAAGCTTGCTGCTGCAATAGGTACTCCCAGGACTGTAAAAGTGACCAACCAGAGTCCTCCAAGACGTAGCAAAAACGAACCAGGACCAAGGTCAGCCCATGAGTATAAGCTCTCTTCTTTCAAAGATGAGTATTCATTTACCTGTAACACATCATATTTCGATTTTAAGTTTGCATCAATATAATCATGCTTCATGATTGGTTTATTGTTTTGAGTTCAATGAAGGACCATTTAGTCATTAAAGTAAGACGAGACCTACCGGCCTTTGCTCGAACGGCACCTCGAATTCCAAGCCCGGGTCCCAGCTCTGACCAGGCGCTCCACCCTTACCTCCATTCATCTCATCTTTCACTGCTCTAACTCTAAATCTTATCCTCTCGTTCAAACTCTCACTTCTCCGATGCTGAATTATTGTGCTGAAGCTGTTCCCATACTTGATCTGTCTAGGACTTGGCACTACAGAACAATAAAGATTTAACCGAAGCATTTATTTCAACAATTTCTTATCAGTTTTTGGAGTGAGAACTGAGAAGTGCAAGGAAAGCTCATCAGATGTTTATAATTGATCAAGGATCATGCAATATTTTTGCGTGGACGAAATTCATGGGAAGAGGGAAAATATAATTTTGTGTTTTTGTTTTTGGTATTTTCTAAAATTTGTGGAGTTGTGGGTCCCATTCGCATAGAATCCACATGTTTTTGGGCATAAAATGTATACTAGAGGCGATATTTTACCTTTATTATGTGGCGGAGCAGACTGCGTGCCGGCTGCACTTTGGTGTAATGTGCACGCACATTACTGATGCTATGACGCATCTCCACGGGTTTTCACGCAATTTGCTTAGACACTTCACCCGCATCTGTGTGTATTTGTGCGACAGTTTAATTTTTTTAGGGGCCCACCATCCACCCAAAAAAAAAGTAACAAAATGAATGAAAAAAAAAAAGAAAAAAAAAGTAACCTGCAATATGGCAAACCTATGAATTTGAGTCGCAAAGGGTTACTCTGCAGTAACCAAAATCATAGAAAATTTTTGATGTGGAGAAATTTGATGGAACAACTTTAGCTTGTGGCAAGTGCAAGTTTAAGGATGTACTGATACAATCTTGTGTACACAAGGCTCCTAGAGAAAGGCCAGGTTCTGTTGAAGGTATAAGCAACAAAAATTCTAGTATTATTGATGAAGATTGGGAGGATTTGGATCTGAGGGCTGCAAGTGCAATACGTCTGTGTTTGACCAAGAATGTTCTTGCATATATAATTGGGATTTCGAGTGCCAAGGAGTTGGGGAAAAACCGGAGGCTTTGTATTTGAAGTAAGTGGTGACTCTACCGAGAATTGAGAAACACAATGGTAGAATTTTCATCACGATCGCCGCATTTACATTGAGTTAGAGAATAAATTATACTCGCCGCATTTACATTGAGTTAGAGAATAAATTAAACTAACATATCATTCATATAAAATAAATTTTGTACTATTGATAAAAATCGTCAATGCTACACCTATTGATAGTCAATGCTACACCTTGAATGCGGTAAGAAACCCCTAATTCTTCAAATGTTATGAAGTTATAATTGTGATGGAACATGATGAAGTTTTAATAATCTCTCTGTTGAAGACTGCAAACAAACCTAAGTTTAAAATACTGCTTTTAACTTTCCAAATTTAAAAAATAAAAATAAGAAAATCAAGTGAAGCGGTGTCAGAATTCCAATCTATTTTAAGTATGATAACATTACATAATTATTATTTTGAATAGTTCATGTTTGAACGAGTTCAATGACTTATATTTCGACTTGTCATAAAAATTTAAATATAAATTCAAGAGAAGCGGTCTCAATGTGTGATAGATAGTCAATATCCGTCCCTATATAAATTATCATTTTATTAAAATGAGGGTTTTAACATAAATTATCCATTTTCATTTTAATTAAAGTTATATCATCACTGCCAATCGGGAAAAAAAATTGTGTCACCACATTTCTTTATTTCCACATTTATTTCTTTTATCTCTCTATCTTTTTTACATTCTCATCACATTTCAATAATTATTACACATTAAATACTAATTTTATTTTTTTTTAAAAATATGTGTCTTTTTCAAAGGTAATTTACATAGGAATGTATAGAATGATTTAGATGATTTATATGATTTATGAGATCTCACAAAAAGTCTTCAATATTTAAATAGTTCAGATGTGAGCAAATAGAAAAATATGACATTCGTCCAAAATATTTTTCAAGTTTTTTTTTCCATCCATCCCGCACTAACTTTTACACTTTTAAAATAAAAAATCTTTCATAAATTTGAAAAATGATATTTATAAATATACATAAAATAACATTATTTTTGAGTTTACATATACACATAGTCCAACCAATTTTTTTAATTTATACATAAACTCCACCTCATAATATTCACAAATTTATACAAAATGTCAGTATTTTTTTATCTACAAATACAAAATCTAATATCAATCATTATTTTTCTTTAGTGTGTCCTCTCACTTGAGGTATTTTGGGATGGGGAGTACTCTTCGAACTTTTTTTAATACAATTTTTCTCACATGATTCGAAATTATAGCCTTAAAAATCTAAAATAATATTGTATGTCTGGTGTTAGTTTTGAGGAATGAAGTGTGAATCCGAATTATTTGGGGGAGTAAAGGGATATACTAGAAAATTCTGACGAGTGGTTTGTCTGTTAGGAGTATTTTTAGTGCCCGTTTGGTAGGCATTTTTAGCAATAAGATAAGGACCTAATTTACTGTATATTTTTCATATTTCTCATATGCACATCTTGTTTCTTAATAAATCTCTTTCCTCATAGAAAAAAAAAATCTAAAACAATACTATTCGGTCTTGTCAACAATTAAATTATTCCCCTCCGTCGGTCTGGAATACTATTCGGTTTTGTCAACAATTAAATTCACTCAAATCTAAAAGTGTAAAATCCAATTTCACTAATCTGCATCCCACGTACACTACATATCACACCAAATCATCATCCCATCAAATCTACCATAATTAATAATTCCCCCCATCTAATCTATTATGCACGTTTATCCTACTTTATCATCATTTTGGTGGAAAATAAACATAATCATACCAGTATATATTTTGATTCCAAAATCAATTCATTTTATCACCATTTTGGTGGAAAATAAACATATATCATACTAGTATATATTTTTTTTCCAAATCAATTCATCTTTTTGTATATAAGGCAATTTTTTTTTATTAAAGGCAGATTTTTGTATATTTTAGCTGCACTGTTTTAAAAATAATATCAATTATTTTTACTGAGTAATATAGTTTTTTATGGAATAATATTAGTTATTTTTATTGAATAATATTAGTTGTTATTGTTGAAAATTTTAGTTATTTTCATTAAATAATTTTAGTTGATTAATATTAATTATTTTTACTAATGTAGGTCCCGTTTTAAACTTTTTATATGTTCACTTTGGGCGACCCAAATATAACTTTACATTTTTCTAGATGGAAAGTAATATCCTCACAACTATAAACTATTCTCCCATAAATTGAATTTTATTACAACATTTGTCACATAATTCTCCATAGTTTCAGTGGTATTTGTGTATTTTAATACATTTCAATTACCCACTTATACATTTAATATTATGTTCCTTATTCTAGGTACAAAAAGCAAATGAGAAGCTTTAAAATGGATGAAAAGGGTATTAATTTTTTCAATTGAACAATATTAATTGTGCTCGCAAGTAGAGCAAGTTTTGTATGAGAGTGTCTCACCGTAAAACTATTATGAGACTGTTGTCACTTTTTAATAGAAATATTATTACTTTAAAAAAAAATATGCAAAACAAAAATTTAAAAAGTGACACTTTTTTATTACATAAATTGTACTTATGAACTAGCATATCATTCATATAAAATAACTTTTGTACACATATTACTATGAAATAATTCTCACACAAAAACCGTTAAAAAATCAATTGTGAAGCTAGTTACGGGACGGAGGGAGTATCAGTTTTCAAAATATATATGTAAAATGTATCTTTAAAGACAAAAATTTCAAAAATATACACTTTACATTAGAAATAATATATAATATTTTTATAAATAGAGATAATTATATCTAATAATGATATCAAGATGAGACATTTCATCACGTTTTTGCGAATTAGTCTTTAAAAGCACATAACATGTGTTGACTATTTAATGCCCGATCAAAAAAATATGTGTTGACTATTTAATTTTTCTTAAAGCTGTTAATAAACAGGGACTCAATTTTAATTTATAATATTTAAGAAAAAGTGTAATGAGTGGAGTATTAAAGGATAATTTTATAAACTTTTATTATTAAAGTAAGAGAGGTAGTTGGATTGAGTGTAAAAAATAATGATATTTTGTGTGAATATATGAATATTGTGAGGGTGAAATTTAAGGATGAATTTTTTTTTTTTGAAATGTGAAAAATAATGTGGGATAAACAAAAAAAAAAAAATTATAAAAATTGATGTTGACGTGGGACACAAGGAGTAAATCTTAATCATAAAAGGAGTATTAATTACTATAAAAAAAATTTACTGTTATATTATTACTAACTCAACGGAAGAAAAAGGACTTCCCGCCGTTCTCCTTTCCTCATTTTACAACCAATAAACCACTCTTTTGCTTCAAAATTCTCATCAAAATTACTGTAATTCCACTGATTGTCTCAATAAAATCAAAATCAAACCCACTGATCGGGCTTCAGATTCACAGAGCAAGAAGCTGGGCTGGGGAAGAATGAAGATCAAAGGAAGTAAAGTCGCCGGAGGAAATTGGAGCAGCCTAGGGTTGCCGTCGATTTTTCTCTTGTGCCTCTTCTTTTTTCTCGCCGGATTTTTTGGTTCATCTCTTTTCTCTCAGCAGGTTCATTCACTATTTTGTTTTTTTCTTTTCGCAAGTTGTAATTATGATTGTACATGCACATGTTGCTCTAGGTATGTGTCTACATATATGTGTATATGTGTGTGTTGGCAATGGCAATAGTGATTTGTTAAGTGTGTACGGCAGGAGCTTCCTAGTAATTTAAAGCCGCGGATGCGGGAAATGCTGGAAGAGAAGATGATTTTTGAGGCGCTGCCACATGGAGATTCCGGCGAAGACTCTTTGGAGACGATCCACTTTCAGGTGGTGTATTAAGCCGGAGATTGAAACAATTGTGTATTTTTTTTTTGGTTTTGCAGTGAGCTGTGCTCATTTCAATCATCGTGTCATTATTTTCTTATTAAATCATCTTGATTTGACTAAAGTTATGACTGAGTAAATTGGCATCGGTTGGAATGCTTTTTATTGGGCTTGGAAAATGCAAGTTTGTAATTTGCTGTTGACCAATCTACTCATTCTAGAGTTTTTTGCTTTCCTTGATTTCATCATTGCTAGGTCCTAATTTATTCTTTAGAAATATATATTTCTGCCCTGGTTGCCTTTTTCTTCACAATATTAGTCCAAACTTTCTTTCTCGTCATTAGCCATGTGTTGAAGTTTGTAATAAACTAGGTTCACTGACTTGTGGACTTAACAACCTCCATTTTTTGGCTATATATTATAGATGATAATTTTGCTATCTACCTTTTGAAGATATTCATATGACTGATGCAGATGAGCAAGATTCATTTTATACAAGTTTAAGAAAATGATTTCATCATAACTTCATTAGTTTGCCCAATCGACTACGCTTTTGTCTATTATATCTTGAAGTCCTAAACTGATGTTGTATACATATTTGAGATTACTGTATGGCTCTTAGATCCTTGGGTAAAAAAGATTATGTATAACACTATCTTTGGTGTTGATTGAATGTTCCTCTATGCTGATTTCTCTTGAAACGCCTGTATGTTTGCAAATATGAACATGTTATAAAACTTAGTGTCTTTTGTGGTTTTTTTTGCAAAAATTAAATAATAAAACTGATAAATCAGTCTTCAGTGATGTGCTTGAAGCCTTGAACATCAAACATTAGCATGTGATCATCAATGTGCAGCCTGGTGTTGTAATTGATTTTTTCATTCACTTTTGGTGTGTAATGTTTTCCTGGTTTAACGCAATTGTTTTGTTCCCTTGATTTTCATATGCAGTTCCTGAGCTGGAACCCTCGAGCATTATATTTTCCTAATTTTGCTACTGCAGAACAATGCCAGAGCATTATTAAAATGTCAAAAGCACATCTTAAACCATCATCCTTAGCTCTACGTCAGGGAGAAACAGCAGAAAATACCCGAGGAATTAGGACAAGGTGATTACAATTTGCATATAGAGTTTAGAGTGAAACAATAGAATAATTAGGATGTAAATATATATACACACACTAACGTACTCTTTGTAATCCTTTTTGTTTAGATGTAGGATTTTCACACATGATTATTAATATATGTTTTGCATGTTGAATTTCTTTCCCATTAGTTCTGGTATGTTTATAAGCGCATCTGAAGACAAAACTGGGATCCTGGCTCAGATTGAGGAAAAAATTGCTAAAGCAACAAAGATCCCCAGGAATCATGGAGAGGTAATGTAGTCCAAGAAAAATAGTAATTTTTTTTTTTTTTTATATCCTGCTATTCTAACTGTTCATATGTTCGAATGCAAGTTACTTGTTGAAGTAGTTCAAGATATTGTTGCACATTGAACTTTTTTTTTTTTTTTTTTTTTTTTTTTACGGGATGCACATTGAACATTTGGTGTACCATCTGTGGTACTTTCAATGAGTCATGTCTTGAAATGGGATGATGCTTGAACAGATTCATAAAGAACTGAGGATCTTTCAGCAATACCCTTAAAGATATGACATTTTAGCATGCTAAACAAGATAAGAAAAATGATATAAAGTTTCTGACTTTTATTTGATTATCTTGAAAATGGTAGTGATATTTTATTGCATTGAAATGGTTTTGATACATCTCAATTAAACATGGATCATTGGATCCTGGAAGATTTCAACTGGTCTAACCAATCCATTGATTTAGAAGTTCTTATTATTGTGCGGAGTGGTATATGGTTGCATGCTTAGTTCAATTTAGTTTGAATTGACTTGGTTGATGGTTCTTAAATTCTAATTCACAAAGGTTTTTGATCATATCTGTGATCGTGTTTCAGTCCTTCAATGTCTTGCGTTATGAGATTGGGCAGAGCTATCATTCACATTATGATGCTTTCAATCCAGCTGAATATGGTCCACAGAAGAGCCAAAGGGTAATAGAAATCTGATATTCAATTGGTGTTGAGGCATTTCCCTTGTCGATTAGTCATTTTTCATTAATCGGAAAATTCTCAGGTTGCATCTTTCCTGTTATATCTATCTGATGTTGAAGAAGGGGGTGAAACCATGTTTCCTTTTGAGGTATGAACATAGCCTTTTTGCTAGTTCCCAAGTTTATATTAATATTCTTCTCATTTCTCTAATGAGGGGCCCTCAGTCTTCTGTAACTTATAGTTACTCGATGGTTTTTGATGTTCAGAATGGGCAAAATATGGATAACAATTATGATTTCCGAAAATGTGCGGGTCTAAAAGTGAAGCCACGTAGAGGAGATGGACTGGTGTTCTACTCACTCTTTCCAAATGGGACAATTGATCCTGTGAGTGGCTCTGCTATATATCTTGTCCTTGGGATGTCTTATGTTTTTATCGCTTCTTCCTCTTAATATTATTTGATTTTAAATACTTTCAATTTTTATCATTAAGCTTTCCTTTCATTCTGGCAGCAGTTAGATGGGACCATGTAGGCTGAAACATAAAGGAAATTGAGAAAATAGGATAAGGGTATAGTCTGAGAGTTCTTAGTTTCTCTCATTTTTTTAATGAGTTAGTGTGCATTATCATAGCTTGTTGAAACTCTGTTTAACTGAGACTGAACTATTATTATAAAAAATTGTTAATTAACATGAGTTTCATTTGGAACTTGTAATAATCATCACAAAAATTATTCAAACACTTTGGGAGTGTACGAACAAAATTAGATAGGTCTATAGTTGTTTTTGGGTGAACCAGAAGCCTATAACATATCCTGTAGGATTGAAGTAGTGAAGTTGATGCCAATAATGAGTTTCATTATTACTTCCATGGATGTGGGCAAAGGCAAACAAGGGATGCGCCATGAGGCATGATTCCTTAATCTTTGTTTGTATCAGAATTTTGATCTGAAAACAAAATACTAATGAAAAAGAACATACAAGCAAAAAATGCAAACCTAATGTTGTTAGGTTGTTTAACGCAATGTGGAAAGGTATGAGAAGGAAGCTGACTACTAAAAGGCCCAAATGAGCATTTCTCTCATTTTAAGGGAAAATGGAGGGAATAAAACGAGAAGGAGATGCATGGTTTTATGCGTCGGAGGAGTTGCCAGGTTATATAGGCTTTATTTTGTCCCTTCAATTTTTTTTCACGATTATATGGAGTAGTTTTGTCAGGTTCTTTGTCTTGGTATTTTCCTAATCGATTTCAAAGCACATATTAGAATGAGGTTTTTGTGAATGTGGTTCATAATATGAACCACTATCCATATTCATTAATTTAAGAGTGGGTAAAGCATAAAACATCTACCTGACCCATTTACCCAATGCAAATATGAATGAAGCCAGTTTCCTGTTAACTGTTATCATGAATCGTATTCATATAATACTTTGCCTAGAATGAGGACTGACTTTAGTAATATTTGTTGGTTGTTATAAAGGGGGCGTTCTGTTCACTTGAGTTTGCAAACATCCCGAGATACAATTCCTATATATGGCTTAGTAACACGATATTTGTGACTATGCAGACATCTCTTCATGGGAGCTGCCCGGTGATCAGAGGCGAAAAATGGGTAGCCACTAAATGGATAAGAGATCAGGTGCAGGAAGATGATTCTTTCTTGTAAATTAGTATTAGTATTAGTATTATTGGAGTTTTGAGTGTATACAACATTGTCACTTTTAATGAAAAGTACATATCTGGTTCAAGATGCTTAGTCCTATCTTCTGTGAGACTGTCACTCATTGTGAGATGCTTTTAAAACATATCGTCTAACATAATTTTCCATGAGAGAATTTTTTGCGTGATCCTAATTCCATTATTTAACCTAAATATATGTTTATTAGGTGTACCCTACTAATTTTTTTTTCTTATTTTATTGTACAGAATATGTGTTTGGTGATTGTAATAATAATAAAGGGTTTGTTGCATTATTTTAAATAGAGCCATCCACCAGCCAAACGGGGACTTTAATTTTCAATTAACCTGAACTAAAAAAAAAAAAAAAAGAGCTTGAAAAGTTGTCAACGGAACAAATCAAAGTCGTGTATTCTTCTACGAAATTTGGAACCAATGGGAAGGAAAAGCGTGTTGGCTACAACATTCATTCATTTCATTTCATGCATAAACATGTTTATCAACACCAAATTAAAGGCATTATCAATCTCAGTATGAAGAACGTAGTTAGGTTAAATATTGATTTGTTTTGTTGTTGTAGGGATAGAAAGAGAGAACTAAATCAATGGCTCTTTCCCCTTGTATGTATGTACATAGCACATAATATATATATATCACCTATTCGAGTTGATAATTTGAGAATAAATTCACCGTAAAATTGATTTACAATTAATACCTTTTAATGAAATAACTAATATCTTTCAACTAATATACTTTAATGAAACAACCAATATTATTCATAACTAATACGTTATCGTAGAATAATTAATACCGTTCAGTGAAATAACTAGCACTCTCAAAACAAATTTGTTCGTAGAATACTTTGCGCACCTAATCATGTCCACTTTGATAACCCTAAAAAAATTTATTACTGTTCAAAGTCCCTCCTTAAATTAAAACACAATTAAAGCTAGGACTCGAAAATATACTTATCTGCAAATAAAATGAATTTGGAAGGATAATAATATTAAAAAGGGCGACAAAATAATACTAAAAGTTATGATGAACTATGGCCTGGCCTCCAATCTGGAACTGCATCTACTAGAGTGTTGATATACTTCTCCATTGCCATCTCTCTGCTCATCTCTCCCACCTTCTCCCAAGCATTCCTAATTTCAACATTTTAATTTAATTCCAAAACTATCATCAAACTTAAATAAATCCAATGAATTTAACTGTACAAGTCAATGTCGAGGGGAAAATAAACTTTTTAGTGCTATAAATTACTTTTGATTTCGTTTTTGAAAAAGTCGACATAATTAAAATCTAAATAAAAAACCACGTCCGTATACGTACCACTTTGATCGAGCAGAGAGGTTGAAGAAATTAGGTTGTGATTGATGACAAGGGCCTTGGAGAGCAAGCATTTGAAGGCCGTACAGTTTCAGCTTCAAACGTTGATCACCATTAATACTCACAAAAACCACAGCTTCACCAAACATCTTTTCCAACTCTGTTCTCTCTATTCCCTCCCAATCATCATCATCATCATCACTTTCTTTTACAGACATTTCAGAATGATTAACATCAGTTTTATGGCGGCTATTTCTGGTTTCTTCATGGGAATTGACGATCAAGAAAAGCATTACAGAGAAGGCCACAATGTATAACAGAAATATATCCACAGCATCCATTTATCCATATATATTAGTATTTAGAATTGTAGGTTATATTATATATAGACGTGGAAAAGATGAGAAAATTATACATGATCAAGAGTTGATAAGAAGAGGGGAAAACAGAGAGTATATTCGGGTATGGAACTCTTCAGGATGGGGCCCACATTGTTGGTTGGCGCTGACGTGGCCGAAAGCGACTCTGAAACGATCTCTCTCTGTCGATTGTATTGTATAATACAACTACCTACTCTAATTAACCTCGCCTTAATACCTTTCTTCCTGCCTTTTCTACTACGTTACCAACAAAATAGCCAAAACAAAGTTTTATGTAAACAAATTTTATTGTGAAATTAATTTTGATGTTATTATTTATTTTATTAAAGAGTATTAGTTATTTTTATTATAGGATACTCACTTTGTCCCGTAAAAGTTTATGAATCTTGGACACAAAGATTTTAAGAAAAAAAGTGTAATGAGCATAGTGTATTTAGGGATAATTTTGTGAATCTTTATATATAAAATAAGGCTCCATTTAAATGGAGGGGATTTGAAATCAAGGGAATTGAGGATAATATCATGCATTCACATACACTAAAATGGAGAAAAATTAAATGAATGAATTTGATTCACTCAAATATTAAGCACAAATGAGAGAAGTGAGAGGATTTCAAATGACTAGGTTTTGTTGGGTATTTGAAATCCACTCACTTATAAGTAATACTTATGTGAATCAAATGCATTCATTTAATTTTTCTCAATTTTTATTTGTAAATGTGTAGTATATTATCCTCAAATCCCCTAATTTCAAATGACTTTATCCAAATGAAACCTAAAAGAATTAGTTGAATTGAGTGTATGTGCGAATATCAAAAGAATTGAATGTATGAATAAGTCTCAAAATTTAAACAATAATATTACATGAGTAAGAAAGTAACATTACGGAAACAAGAAATTGAATGTAGGCTGTTAACGAGATGAATTTTTTTTATAAATCTATCTTTTAAATTAGATCAACTCATTTGTTGTGAAAAAAGATCAACTTCTACCTGCACTTTTTCCCCGACTAACTACGTCAATTCTAATACCTTATGAATCTTGAGTTAGTGTGCCAATGGACATTTTGCTAAATTTTTCTCTCTTTGATTCATATATATATTTTTTTTAAAATAATAATAGAATCTTAAAAAATAATATGAGTGGCTCTTATATAAATCAATATTATTGTGTATCTATTTTGCAAACTTTTATGGGAGATTTCAACAAGAAAAGCTTGCAAATTTTTAATGGATGAAGGGCGTATTTAGTTAGAAACAAGGATGAAAAAATCGCCGACAACCACCGACATTTCGATATTTTCGGATTTTCGGGAGTTCGACACGGATACGCACCAAATTTTTTTTTTTACAAAATGTCGATAAATGTCGGTGTCGGTATCGGTTGACTCCAATTAAAGTTTTACAAGATATCGAAAATATCGGTAGAAAATATCGAAAATATCGGTAAGAAAATATCGATTATTTTTTTTTTTTTTTTCAAAATGAGAATCAACTAATACTCAAATGTCAGTAGAATAAAAGTGAACTGATGAGCAAGGACGAAATTATGCAATTTTAAATTGGTATAAATACTTTTAGATCAAGATGTCATTTTTTTTTCTACATTTGAGCCTCATAAGTCATCATTTTGGTATTAGTTGTCTTGTATTAAGTATGAACAATTATTGTATCCCTCTAAACTACTTATATATTTTATTTTTGATATGTTTGTCACAATCACAAACAATTCAATTTATTATGAATATATGATTAATTTATGTATTAAAGTTAGAAGGAACATTTTCTAAAATTTCATGTTAAATTTATATCATTTTATTAAAATTTCCATCAATTTTCTAATTTTTACCGATAGCGATATTCGACATCGACATTTCCACCGATATTTTCATAAATTTAAGGTATCAATATTTTTATCGATACCAATATTTTCAACCTTGGTTAGAAATAATAATAAAAAAAAAAAAGTAGAGTAGAAAATCTAGATTTAAATTACACTAATCTGCATGGTCAAAGTCGTATTAGGGCAAACTTAGGGAGAAAAACGGAAACCGTATTTTCTATCCATCAACAATTCAATATAGACTGCAAATTCTCAAATTTGACGTTGAAGCGATTTGCTACTGTTCTTCGGCCCTCTTACTACCCAGGGCAAAAGAAGAATCAATTTTAGGTTTCCAGATTAATCTACGAATAGTTTGACATCAAACAACAACGCTTACGGAAAAATGGGTGGTGGTAATGCTCAAAAAGCCAAAATGGCTCGTGAGAAGAACTTGGAGAAAGCGAAAGGCTCAAAAGGTTAGGGTATTCTCCTCTTGATTTTTGTGTTTGAGTTCGTTATTTGGATTCTTTTTCATTGTTTCTGAGTTTCTGGATTCTTCGATCCGTGCAGGAAGCCAGCTTGACACCAACAAAAAGGCCATGAACATTCAGGTATACCTTCTTTATGATTATGGATTCAATTATTGGTATGAGAATGTTGAAGTGTTAAGATCGGATAACTTTTTTAGGTTAACGGATTGAAGGATTCTACTTCAAAGTCAATTATTTATTTAGAAAGGCATATTGTGTGAACATTGATGATTTATGGCGTGAAGAAATATGATATATTTTTAAGTAAACTGCATGAATTGAGGCGCTATTACTTTATTGATTCAGTGAAATACATTTTCTCATTTTCACTGATACTGCACTTTGTTCAGTCTTGATAGAGCCATATTCTGCCTCTGGCGTATTTGTTGCATCTTTCTTAGGTTTATTATTTCTCTTGTATGACTTCTGCCTTTTATGAAGGCACATGCCTTGATAAAAAGTGAGATTTTGTGTTTTGATTGCCAATTTCTTTATTCTAGAAGAGAGCTTTGCATCTTTTTTTTTTTTTTGACGGAGAGAGCTTTGCATCTACAAAACATTTTAGTGGCAGTAGAACGCCTTTTAAGGAAAGTACTTTGCTTACTTGAGTTCCTCAAGAGTTAGTTACGATGCTTTGTAAGATACTATTCTTGACTACATCTTATGACTGTTTACTGCACATATAATGTATGCAGCATTGGAAAGATTAAAATAGGCATTTGGATGAGTTGGCATGAAAGTTGTGGGTTATATTGGACAAGCCTTAAGTCTTCAATTGGTTATGTTCTCAACTATCCTAGTTCTGTCTTGAAGTTGGGAGATATTTTGACAGTTGAATGTTTTCTAGGTTATGTCTTATCTGGAGTCATCATTGGAACATATGTATAGTACTTAGGTCATACCTATATTTTTAAGTATTGGTCTAAATGATCTTTGTGATTTTCTTTGTTGCCAATGTGAAAGTTACTTTAAAGGAATATGAGTCTTACATTCACTGTAGAGGCTTTATAGTTCAACTGTAGTTCTCGATGCTAGTCTACTGTGCCTTAGGGTTTTTTCTACATAACAAGCCGTCAGCTTTTTCTTGTTTATTTTGCTCACTCTTTTAAGTACTTCTGGCAGTTGTTGGTTATCAATGTTCAGATATTTTGATTAAGTTTAGATTCTTATGTGCTCTTTAGCATCTGGTCTTCTATGTGGTCCAAGGATTAGATTTTTTGATAGTATTGAAAAAATTGGATGCTGAAATTTACTCCAGTTCTCAATATTTACAAGATACATTATTATTCTCCAATGTAAATTGTGATATATATCTTCTGATAGCAAGTTAATTGGAAGGGAGGGTAAGCACACTCATATATGTAGATTTACGCACCATTTGTTCTAATAATGATTCTCTCCCCATCACTATAACTGCATTTCATTAACTTTCTGTATGCCCTACCAACACACACATTTCACTCTGGTTGGCTACTTTAGGTCGGTTTCGCAATCTCATTAGCAATGAAACCCACCACCCTCTTATTTTATCCTTTTTCATCTGTGTTGCTTTATTGTGTTCTCTGTGTCACCTATTTTTTTCAATCTGATCTAAAATGTTCTTTAGTTTTAGGCAGGAGAGTAAAGAGTTTTTCCAAATAGTCTCTGTAGTGTTAGATTTGTGTTTTATTTAATTTCTAGCTTGACATTATCCACTGACAGTTGGCAATTTGTATGTGCGCTTGTTTAGCACCTCAGGTTGGGATTTTTCTTTTAGGCTATGTTTTTTAGGTCCTTAATATTTAATTTTACTGCAGTTTCTTATTTTGTAGACATATTTTTATTAATATATTGAACATGCACCAAAGGGATAATGAGTTCCACAATACAGAGCACTGTAAAAGCTAAACTCGAGTATAATATTTCATTTTCTAATAATATCATACGCAAAAATTCTTAATTGCAATTGTGGAAATCCATGATACCACTGTGATCTTCTGTTTTGGTGAAACTGTGAAAGTAGCAATATATTAAAGCAGTTGAAGGACTTTGAGTCCTTGATGCTGCAAGAGAATAACAGTTGAGAAAATTACTGCTAAGAAAAGATAACCTTGGTGGGACAAACTGTGGCCAAATTCTGAAAAATATGAATAGTACTCGTGGAGGCTTCTTTGAATGGGGGAAGACGAAAGAACTCAAAGAAGCAATTGTATTGCAGAAACAACTCAAGAGTTTGGTTTTTCAGTACATGATTACATTTAAAAAGCTACTTTTCTCTTGGGGATGGGTTCTTTCTTTGTAGTATAATTTTAGAACATGTGGATGTGTACAAAAGGTAATGTTGATTATTTGGTTGAATTGTAATTACTAGCCAACAGCCAACATGGTAAAAACCTGGTAAAAGTGTGATTAACTTATAAAGCTTCCTCAGTATGTGGCGTGGATTGGTAAAATGTGGAACCTTATATTTTTAAGTGGCCAAATGAGAGAAGGAAACAGGAGGGAAGCTGCATTTGAATCGGTTTACAACTTCTTTTGGAATTAGGATTTTGTTGCCCTAGAAAAAGATTCCACCATTGTGTTGCAAGATGGTATTCATATGTTTTATCTTTTTAAGATTTATGAGCAACTGATTCTTTGGCTTAGTGAGATCAATATGATTTTATTCCCCGAAGGATTCCCTTTTGAAATCTATGCGTGTTAAACAAAGTTAAGTAAATTAATTTTAGATGGCGACTATATTGGTTGATTATTTGATTTTTTCGTGGATAATGGGTGCAGTGCAAGGTGTGTATGCAGACATTCATGTGCACTACGTCAGAGGTAAAGTGCAAGGAGCATGCTGAAGCTAAGCATCCAAAAGCTGATCTCTATACATGTTTCCCTAATCTTAAGAAGTAAGTTATGTGACATCTAATTTGAGGATTTCATATATAGTACTTCAAGTCATTGAGTATATCGGGTTCAAGGTTAAGTACAATATTTCTGTGGAATATGTTTATATCTCCTCCTTTTCAACGTATGTGTGTTACTCTAAAAGATGGTTATATACATGTAATCGTTTTACCATCGTTTAAATGTGCTGATTCCAATATTAAAGTTTATATAATAGTTCATAGCAAAATCTCGGATTCACAATTTCTCCATATTATGTTTTGTATATTTTGGGGGAGAGGAAACTAAGGAGCAAAGTAATACTTTCACTCCGTTAGTGTTCCATTTGCGAATTGCAAATTTTTTTAAGGAATATAGTATTATTAAAGCGAATTGCACATTTTTAAGGAATATAGTATTATTTAATATAAAGTTGGTTAGAGATGTGGTAGAAAAAAAAAAAAAAAAAAGATAAGAGAGAGAATGAAAGAGTGCCTTTTTAATGAAAAAATAGGGATAGTTATTTAGGTGGGGACACAATTTGCCAAAAAATAAATAAATAAATGAAACACTTATCCTGGGAGTAACCTGGGACGGGAGTATTAATTGATAATACTTTTTTTTTAGGGGAATACTGATTGATAATGTTAAATGTGGTTGAAGATAACTTGAATTTCAATTTATTAGTTTTAGAGTTCAATCATTTTCTGGTAAACGTTGATTATTTTCAGTTGATCATTTAATATTGACCGGAAATTGATCAATGCATTGCAAAACTTAAAAAAAAATAGTGTATCGAATTGTAAAAAAGAAAATGTTATAAATTTTTTTTTTTTGATCGGATAAAGAGTGACTCGAACTCATGGCCTTTGGATCATAAGTAGTGGATCTCTAACCACTTAAACTATATCACTTCATCAAAAAATGTTGTAATTAATTGAAATTTTAAAGATCGTATTTTTTTTTTTTTTGCAATTAATTCTTAATTATTTCACTAAATGATATTAATTGTAAATTAATTTTACAATGACTTATTTATAGAGCTGGCAAAGCAGGTCTCCCGGCCTAGTCCATCGGGCCTAGTGACATTTATGGGTTGGATGGGACCGGTCTATGAATACATCGGGCTTATAAAATATGAACTCAGTCCACCACTATTAGGGCACCACTATTAGGGCATACAGGTCAATTCATCCCATAATTTTAAAAAATTTTAATTTATTAACAATAATTAATGTAAAAGTTTAATTCTTTTGAGACAAAAATAATCATGTTGCTAATCCTAGTCAATATGACAATAATTATTATCAATACACTATTATCAATTTTATTAACGCAAAGAATAAAAATAAATTAGAATATTATATTACAAATTGATATGAACTTAGTCCAATAATAAAAACAAAAGAATAAATTAGTAAAATTTTAATCATATATTATAACCTTTGCACACCAATTCTCAATTAGACAATTACATTAAAAATTACAATTAAAAAAATATATATTTAAATCGGACCAGAATGTGCTACTTGTAGCCCGTTGGACCAATAGATCCAAGTCGATTTGGCCCATCCCTGTATTTTTTGGCCTAACTTTTTTAGCCCAACTCGTACTAACATTTGAGTTGATCGGACTGGCCATCAAGCTGGGCTCAGATTACCAGCTCGATACCAACTCTTGCTGAAATATATGTTATTTCAACTCTATAATTATTAGAATTAAGAACTCTCTAGGCGATTTCATGATGAAAAATGGAAATAATTTGAAAAGAAACAGAAAACCTTTTCTTACAACGGAAGAATTTTAACGGATTCTTACAGCCCCCTTGAATGTATATGCATAATAATAATAACAAATTATTCAAAGTGAGTTATAGTGTATTCAAACAACAAAATCCCAAGTTATAGCAATACAAGACATAATAACAAATTACAAAAAGAGTTTTCAGTTGAGACAGCAGCATACTTCAATTTTATAAACCGATGCAAGCTTAATTTCAACACAATACATTTAAAAACGTTATAATCCCAATTAGCGTATGTTATATATGTATGTTAAAACTACAACAAAAACCTCTTAGCTGCATCGGGCAAGGCTACTGGGTACGCGTGCGGCTATTTTCTGCAGCCCTCACTTGCGAGAAATACGGATGAGCCTATGAACACACAAACAACAATGTATTACTACCTACGATTTTGAATTATCGTAAAATAGCATAAATAACACATCAAATTTTTTGAACTGAAGATTACCATGGCTTCTCTTGCTGTGGGCCTATCTTGGTGATCATAGCGCAGGAGTTTGTCAAGGAAATCTATGGCCTGTTGTGAAACAAGAAATTTAAAACACAAACAGGCTGATTCACGAGTTAACAAGTATGAAAAATAGAAGAGTTGAATGAAAGAGAATAACACTCATGACCTCTGGTGACACAAGATGCTGATTATCAGCGTTGATAAATTTCGACCATGGTTTCCTGCTGTGCCTATCATAAGAAAAGGGGGCCAATTTTGTGATAAATTTACTGATTTATTAATAGGGACAATTACCAAAAAAAAAAATTCCAGCTCTCTTTCAAAACTTCTAAATATGTATGACCATATGTTTTCATCTCACAACACACTTTTTTTTGGGGGAGGGGGTGGGTAATAAGGTTATTGTTATTAAGCACCACTTTGAGGCACTTTTGCAGAAATAAACAAGTTATACTGGGACAACTCTCAAAAAATGCCTCTACCAGTAATTTCTACTACAATTCAATAGTCATTCCAGTAAGCTGGACTTTATACTAGAGTTGGTAGTTGTTTGTAGCATACCTTCCAACGAGAGCTTCAAGTTGAGGATCAAGCTCCAAATGGTATTTATGTAAATACGCATTCAACTCATCAGTTCCAAGTACCTGGAAAAATAATCTGATATCAGATACGGAACTAAAAGAACCCCGTTAAATTCAAATAGAGGAATACAGACAATTTTTTATTTTCAAGGGAACATCACATACTAGAAAAAACATCAAACCTTAGCAATTTTCACAAGTTGATCCTGATTGTCATGTCCGTAAAAGAAAGGTTCCTTGCGAAATATCTGCATTAAAACAGCAACACAAAATAAAGATGCAAATAATACGTGATAATTGAAGAAAACCCCATCAGATAACAGAACAAGGACCCTGTCAGATATCTCACCATTCCAGCAAACATGCAACCGAGGCTCCACAAGTCCAAAGAATAGTCATAATCTTGCAAGTCAACAAGAAGTTCTGGACCCTTGAAGTATCTGAACGGGAAAAAAAATGAAAGATCTTAAACTGAACTTAAGTCTAACGTTGAATAAAGAAGGAAAAGAACAAATTCATTGGTCCAGGTGAAGTGAATCCATTGACAATCAAGCAACTTCATAATGTAAGGTTTACTTGAAATAACTCCATTCTTATTCAAGTGACTGAAATCTTCAACTAATTAAAGGGATGGTCATTGTTTTCACTATAACAGATAACATTTAAATAAATCTAGCAGGCACCTATTGGTGTTCTTTCACAGCACTAACATGCATAATATATATGGGGCAGTATGAATTTTCACATATCTGTACATTCATGCTCACATGACAGGACAATATCCTACGAGAGTGTGGGTGCTTCTACTACTCTCAGGGTACATTTATTTCTGGATTAGCAAAGCATGATGTTACTTCCAAAAAAATCCTTGTTTGTAGGATTATGAAAGCTAGACTTCAAAATTCACCATAATCCTATCCTATAATATCTACACTCTCTTACATTCTCTCTCATACCTTTCCTTTTCCCAATAACAAACACTTCTATTTTTCACAATATAATGATCCCACTATCATTTACTTTTTCAGTATATTTTCTCAACCCTAAACCTACTACATCTTGTCGACCAAACATACACAAAACATACCCTCAGTTTTTTTAAGCCTGAGAATGACAAGCATAGGATTGTGCAATTTCCAATATGCTAATAAAATCACCTCAAAGGACTAACTGGAAACTAAGATGTGAACATGTGTGTGTTGATATCTGAAGTTCTGACGTGGATTCATGAAACAAAACAGGGAATAGCCATAGGTGAGTATTTAACAAGTCTGATAAGGAATATATGTCTCTAGAGTTTGTACCAGTTTATCTGCATCTATCACCAAAAAAATCATCTAATCCAATACATAATGAATGATGCCAAAAGTGGGGAAGTCGGAACACAGGCAACTATAATAGCTATGAATGATGGAGAAAAGGCTTGCATTTAAGAAATGATTTCACCAGCTCTTAACCAGACAAATTAACTATATATTACCTTGAAGCAACACGGACATTATATTCCTTTCCAGGGTGATAAAATTCTGCAAGGCCCCAATCAATTAGGCGAAGCTTTCGCAACTCATGGTCTATCATTACATTATGAGGCTTAACATCTCTGTGCATTATTCCCTGTGAATGACAGTAATCTAGAGCCTGCAGGAGAATATAGAATATTGTCTTTAACGTTTAAACTCCAAAGAAGGTGTATAATTACATGTCAATGAATCATTATTATATAACAAATAAAATATAATCTTTTGTACCATTAATAAACAACCTTCAAATTCAAATTCAAAAATAATATAAAATAAAAACCAAATAGACTATTAAAATATTAATGAATCAGCTAATCAAACACCTTTTGTATAAAAAACTCGTTCTTCAGCAGTCATAGGGAAAGTTTATAATACATACTACAAGTATGACCCAACTTTTGTCATATGTCTTTGCTAACAAGTCTTGATAATTCCTCATTAAATAATAGAAAAGCGGAATAGCAAGATTTAAAAAGAATAAAACATAATTGCAATTTCACCCAAGGAAAACATTATGAAAATTCAAAATCACCACTGTATCTTTTCTAGACTTGCTGACCCTCAGTAGATGATCACAACTATTTTCCAAATACAACAGCAGAAAGCGTGAAGTTCATTACAAACAATATGTTAAACACATGCTCCATAATATGATCACTACTTACTTTGGATTATTTAAAAAGTTAAGATTGAAGTCACTGAACATCAAACTTCAGAACTAACAAAAAACTCAAATCATGTTAATGAGAAACTATTTGATGTATGCTATATCCTAACTGGCTAGTAGTGGAGCAATGGTTAACTATTCAAAAGTTATGGCTTCTATCAAGAACTTCTTAGAACTAACTAATTTTATTTATTTATCATGGAAGAGGGACCATGGGGATACCAAACAAGTCTTGAACTCAGCCAGCGTATTTGAGGTAATTGTGTCTAACCATCAAAAACATAGGATGGTTAATGATTAGAGTTCTACTCAATCCAACAAAACAAAATAATAAGACTTTCTTCTTACCTTGAGGAGCTCATATATGTAATAACGTATGTCATAATCCGTTAATGTAGGATACAAAACTTTGAAATCTGTACTGTTCACATATTCAAATATCAAGCTAGGGGTTTTCGAGTGTTGATCTCTGACAATGTCTAAGAGTTTAACAATATTTGGGCCCCCTCGCAGGTTTTGCAGTATTTTGATCTCTCTCTTTATCTGCACATGACCATAGTATAGACGATGAGGATTAGAAAATATACTTGGCATTAACCTGCTGAAGTGCATCTCCAGCGATCAAAACATACATAAGGAAATTCCATTAGGCTAAGTATCTCCACGTTTAATTCAACAATAATATACTTCTAATTTACAAAAAAAGTATATAAGAAAATATTTTCAGAACAGATATCTTACAAGGACTGAGGAATACAAATCAGAGTATGCTCAGCAATAATCTGCTTACATTTATACAAGAAACCAGTATGTAAGAACCATTATAAATTTTCTGATTTTCATTAAATAAAAATATTATTTGCAAACTGCAGGAACAAATGCCTTTTACAGGTAACATAAATGAGTAAAGAATATAAGACATAGAGCACCCTTTAAATTTGACAACCAGCATGTGGATTGTCAAGAAAGTTCCTGTTTATAAGCTCAGTACTTTTTCTTGGCTCTTGAATGGAGAACTTTTATCTAGAAATATATACCTTTTTCTTCTTAACAGGTTTCAGAATCTTGATTATGCACCGTTCATTGCTGTTCACGTTTATACCTTCAAAAACTTCACTGTACTTCCCCCTTCCAACTTTACGAACAACCTCATAATCATCCTGGTCACTGAAAATACACAGCATGTTTATACAGGGAGTCACTCCAAGTCTATGCATTCAACAGAATGTTTGTTTCTAAAAGTAGAGAACAAAAAGCTTGAGACATAGAATACTCTTCCAACAGCATAATCATAAATTAGCAACTTCATGATATAGCAGCATGCTGAGACTTAGCCGAAATGGATAACTCATTTTATTAAAAATACACACACATTGACCATTGACAAATGCAAGTCGTTACCAGTGATATTGATTAATAAAAAGAAAACTAACTGAAAAGTACTATAAAAGTCATAACAACAGAATGAATAATTAAAATCAATCGCACCCGTCATTGCTTATCCATTTTCCCTCAAGAATTGCTTATCACTCTTCTTTTTTCTTCTTATTTTTTTCACAAAAGAAACACAACGATCAAATTAGCTGTATTTGAATGTAGGCTTCAAAGTTGGAACAGAAAGAATCCATGATAAATTAGGTATACGCCAATTCAATCATACAGAACACAGAATGTTTAAACTAATTTACCGTACTTCATTCTCACCGATTAATCGTAATCTCAACCAACACTAACTCCAATTCTAAATTGCAATTAACACGATCGACGAGGTATTAGGACAGCAAAGAAATAAATTACAAGCAATAACTTATCTTAACAACTTACCCCCACTGGACAGTGAGGTTTTCGTAATCCCAGTATTCCCTGGGGCGTACAACATTTACATCAGTGTAGACCCGCGCTTTCGACATCCCCGCGCCGTAGATCTCCGGCGGGATCTTATGTATGGAAGAAAAGTATGTGGCGACGGGGGACGGCAGCCGCGCAACCGACACGAGGGCGGCGAATTAGGCTTGTTATTGTTGATGTGTGCAGTTGATTTGAGAAAACGATAATAACAAGGATTGAGTAAAATAAAAAGAGGTGATTAATTATATCTGAAATCAGATCTTTCGGTAATTAGATTACGAGGGAGTGTATACTCACTCTCCACCCAAATATCTTGTTCGCAAAGCAACTTGCATTTATTATGTTTACAAAGATTAAGAAATGAAAATTAAACTAGATATTTTTTTCCCGAGATTAAGAAATGAAATTTTTTACGATTAATATATTTAAAAAAAATTACTATTATATTTTCTCATTTTGTCCTTATATAAATATCTAGATATTAATTTAAAAAAAATAAAATACATTAAATAAGGATGAAGATGTAGTAAATGAAAAGTAATGACACATTAAATAACATACATTATATCTGTGAGACAAATGAAAATAAAAATTAGTTCTATCTTTGTGGAACGGAGATAGTATTAGAAGGAGTGCATTAGATGAGTTGAACAAGCTTCAATCATGTAGAGAAAAAAGTAAAAGAAAAATAATACTCCATTTGTTCCATGAATTTTTTTTATATGTGCAAGGTCATACAGAATAAAAAGATAAAATTTGAGTAGTAATTTGAGGGGTAATTTCGTAAATTTTATATATAAAGTAAAATAATAAATTGAATTGTATATAAATGAGAACTCATAAATAATTATATATTTTGTAAAATTGATGATACTGGAAAATATGAGAGTAATCGCAATACAAATGAAAATGATGATTTACACAAACCCAAACTTGCTCTTTTCCTGAAAAATATAGAGTAACAATCTTACACGCAGAGATTAACCCATACTCTGCACAGCAGCGTCAAGTTATAATCTTTCTCTATATAACCTATTAAATTAAAAACTGTACACATATTCTGCTGCTTCTCATCAAACTGTCGTAAGAATAAAGTACTAAGTACTGAATATATCCTGTTAATCCAAAATTAGAAACTAAAGAAACAAGAGCCACTGAATTATACAGCTTTAGGCTGGATTTGCTCGAAGTCAAAAACCTCAAACATGAGTCTCCTTACATCCGGCTTACCATAAACGGCGTACGCAAGGCCATGAATGGCTTGTTGAACGGATGTGGTGGCCGGATTTCTCAACCTCCTGTTATGCTCGTACGAATCCTGTACTTCGTCGCTGTAAATGATGTATCGATGGAGAGATTTCTCCCTCAAGTATTTGCCACAGAACTTGTTCATTAGAACACGACGGTGCTTTTCTTGCAACCATCTTCCGGGAGCGTCTAGATGCTTCATAAGCAACCTCTCGGCTAATACAAGATCCTGCCAAAGATCGGGAATCCAGTCAAGTAGGTATTGGACAGTATTAATTATTTTCATTGAACAATATTAGTTTGCACTAGCTGCATGGTGCAAGCATCCAAATATTACTCTAAATAGAAAACTACTTCAATGCACTGCATGGCAGGCATCCAAGTATTACTCTAAATAGACAAATACTTCTATGCACCAGTTGCACCGTGTAACTTAAATGTTTTGTTAAATGACATTAGTTGTTTTCTACTAGAAGGTATTAGTTGATCAGTATTAGTTGTTTCATTGAAGAGTATTAGTTGTGCACAGTGCAACTTGTGCATCCTAGTGTTACACTTTTAAAGAATGTCGCAAAAGACGGGTAATATGAAAGCGGAATTGCAGCATTTATGAAATAGTGGACATAGCTAAGTTTGAAAGCAGTACCTGGATCTTTTGACCAACATATTCCAAACGCTCAAAGCAAAATCGTGGATGTTCATACTTATATTTTGATGGATGAAGGAAACTGAGCTGTGTTGCATTTGAGCATAACAGATGAAATAGCGTCAGCAAACATAATGGTAAGAGTTCCTTTATTATCAATAATATCACATATTTGTGTTTCTCCTTGTGTTCACTCTATCACAAACAAAAGAAGGTAAAAGAGGATTGCCTCATCATCAGAGTCACTGGAATCAAACTTCTCAGCAGACGAGGCAGCCTTCATTTTAAAATTTTCAAATTTCCGAACAACAATCATAAGCTTATTTTCTTTAATCCGATCTGTTCCCTCACAGATCATCTCAAACTTTTCCCATATTTCGTTAACAGTTTTGCAATGTTTAATCTTACTGAACATAATCTTATCAACAGTACAGTAAATAGTATTCATAGCAATATTATCAAGATTCGAACAGAGGAATTCTCAACTAGCAAACAAAGGAACGTAGCATACTGTCTCCAAGCAATCAGACAGTTGTGTATAAAAAGTAAGTTGTAAGTCAATCTAGGGATGCTAGAGCAGTGCCGTAAGAAAATACCTGCAAGCCTAGTCCAAGCTCGATATTCCTGGCTTCAGTGATCTCAGGAATCCTATCCTCTATATGCAGGGGATATCCAAGTGTTTTCATGACCTGAGGCCTACTATCATAATCCCATATATTTCCACGGAATCGATGCATACCAGGTGGAACGCATGCCCTGAAAAGCCTCGGATGAGCGAAAAGTGCATCTTCAGGTGGCTGTCAAACATTAACACCGATATAAGTTAATATGATCTTCCTTTTTTTTTTTTTGAGAGGTTAATATGATCTTCCTAAGTACAGTATTTATATTACATATACATCTTTAAACAGAATATTAAAAGCACGATTAACAGAAAGTCAAATAAATGACAACATATATGACCATGCCATCTCGCATCAAATATTTCCAAAATATTCCACAAGATGTCGAAGTCTTGGTGCACAAAATTTAGACGATAAGGCATATTCAACAACAAAAATAATCACAGAAACTTTAAGATCCAAAATTAATCTCCAATTTCCAAGCCATCATCGTATTGATCATGAATATGAAGACTTCTTTTTAAATAAAATAGCGGGGGCGGGAGTGGTAATGGTAATGAACATGGGGTAATTTTGGTGGTTAATGAGAATTCAAGATGAGCAGTTCACCTTAATCATATTTTGCACAGGGTAATGAGACTCTAAATAAGATAAGCATTACACAATTTTGATTAACTACCTCCACTTTTGTAATCATTTCACTATTCCGAAACCCAACAATCATTTTTTGTCCAATTTATTCCAAAATTAGAACAGAAACACTAACAACGTAACCATCACTGGCACAATACTTCCTCCAACATATCCTTTTCATTACGGGACATAGGGGGAAAATGAATTCTAATATTAAACCAACTGCCCCCTGAATATTTCTAATATTACAGGAATAATGATTCTCACTTTTGGGGGCAACTTTCTCATTTGACATTGTGATGATATAATTGGATAAAGATGGAAAAGATTGTGCGATTGTGCCGTTCAAAAAAAAATATTCAAAATAATTTTCAGAACAAAGCTCATAAGAGGAAAAAAAAGGAATTTTGCATTTACCCTATACGCAGCAACGTCTTGCCAACTGAGTTTTCGGGTATCAAATTCAACAGAAACATAGTCTACATCCTCAAGCTGTCTCCTGAGTTTAGGCTGGCAGTCTTCGGCCTCTGGGTCGAGTCCAAACACTTCAAAAAGAACACGATACACTTCTGGCATCCCAAAACACAAATATATTGCCCCAAACAAGGCCCAAAACACAGATCTGCGTGAATAATATCACTAGCTGTGTCAACATTTGAATAACAAGTAGCAAGCAACTACATCAAATAAACTTTTATTATAAACAGAAAGAAAGTTAAAGGATGCCAGAAAAGGGCAAAAGGCATAAGTATTTGTATATTTTTAGTAATCCAAGGAGTCCCTTTCATATTACATATGTACGACTTTCCTTTTCTAGATGGGGAGAATGAAAAATGAGTTTATCCGCTTCCATCAACTTTACCAAAAAAAATGGTATCAAGTGATGCTGATGCAAACACATAACACTAGAAATTCCAAATTCATGTCTTATCATAGGAGCAAATACCAAAAAGAAATATCATATGCATGCAATATTGCTTATATCATCGATTTATGTATGGAATCATGAGAAGCAGATTAATCTTTCATATAACGGCAACTTTAAGGCAATACTATAGTTAATTTTACCACACTTAGTTCAGCTAAACTCCTTCAAAGACATTTATATAACATGAGGCAAGGGTCATACTACATATCAGAAACGTCATATTATAATTCTTTGATGTATATTTTCTTGTCAACAGTTACTAACCACCCATTAGCAGTGAAATAAACAAAACTCAAGGAAAAAAGTCATATTGTATGTTAGCAAGAACAATTTATTAATACATCTAACCAAACCAAAAGATTATGAAAATTAAACGCCACAGACAAAGGCTAACAACAAACTGCTAGTAAATTCAGGATGCTTTCAGAATTTTATAATTCGGTTTGTTTAGTTTGTGAATTAGAAAATCCTAGAGGACAATTTCTCCATTTTCACCACCTAAGCTTGCAGATTATTATCCCAACGCCTCATTCATACCAGGAAAGACAACAAATACGCTGGCATATGGTAGCACAGAAATGATCATATGACCACCGATAAACACTAATTTATATGCCCACCATCTATGTTGCGATGCCACATAATAGGGGAGTCCAACATTATTTAATTAATTCCTCATGTGACATCACAACATAGGAGTTGACATATATATAGGTGCTCAAAGGTGGACATATGATCATTTCTGTATGGTAACAAACCAACATTTAGAATAGCAAGAATCAACAACTTATAATGCAAAGTAACAAAATTTCAATCAAGAAAACATACTTCACTTAGAATAGCAAGAATCAACAACTTATAATGCAACGTAACTAAATCCCAATCAAGAAAACATACATCACTTAGATGCAAGAATCAACAACTTATCATGCAAAGTAACTAAATCTCAATTAAGAAAACATACTTCACCGGAGGTTCTCGATCTTTCCGAATTAGCCTGTCCATATCATCATAATGAAATATCAAATTCTGCAAACTAGCTGCTTTGACCCACTTGGGCAAAAACCTCTTCCCAATCAGAGCATAAACCCTCTCCCGCATTGGGCCAGGGGACTCCCTAGGATAACGTTGAAGAAAAAACTCACACAACGCTAACTCCAGCACATACTGTCCCAAAAACCACAGGCGCGAATGCCCTGATCGCACGTGCCGTGCATTCGTCCTCTCGCAATGTGGATGCTGAAACGCCAAATACAGCAACGTGTCGAATTGCTTAGCCGGATTATCATCTGCATAATTTTCAGAGGGCTCCAATGGGTACCCTAAGGCCTGTTTGGCTTCGAGCAAAAACTCATCTATCCAGGTTTTATCGACATTGTTTAAGGGCCTCGAAGGGAGGCAAGAACTCAGTACAGGGAACGATTTTAGCGACATTTGAGGGCTGTTGAGGAACCTTTCGGCCAATCTAGCATCATCTAAAGGGGGTTTGAGGATGAATCTCTTGGGGGGTGCTTTTCTCTTGGGAGAAACTACTTTCTTGCGCTCTGCTAATTCCTTCAAGAGTCTTTGAGGACTGTTTTGAGGGAGCTCTTTTGGGTCGGTAGCAACTGCCAAAATGTGGAGATTTTTGGAGATTTTGGGGAATTTGGAGTGGGTTTGAATCGGGAAGAGAGAGAGTGAAGAGGAGAAAGAAAGGTCTGTTTTGAGGTGGGGTGTAAAAGATGAATATAACTCCATTGGAATTGTGAGAAAAGAAGGGTGCCCTTTCGGTGATTAGATTGTGAAGTGTAGTTTAGATGGGTGAAGCCATTGATGAGGTTTTTGCAGGGTTTTGTTGCAGAATGAAGTGGGACAAGGAACAAAATTGGATTTTTTGTGGAAAGATAACCGATGACGGAATAGAATAGTGAAGACTGAAGAGAGATGTCCGAATGTAGATAATTGTTTTCTTAGAAACGTTTTTTCAGCGTAGAACGCTTTTGGAGTCATCTTACACGGCTCCCCTAAACCGGTCTAATTAAACGATTTTTTCTTTTCTTTTTTGAGCAACCTTTCGTGAAATTATTTCACTAGTATTATTATATTTATTTATAGTAATATTATGATATATTCTTATAAATTAATCATAAATCATAATATTTTAGATGACAAATTCTTATATACAATATTTCATGGATCTAGAATCCGTGAAATTACCCATATAATTAAATTCGTGGATCCTGGGCGAGTTGGGTCGGGCTAGGTCGTGTTTGGTAGATATTTCTAAAAAAAACTCGCACAAGGGCAACAATACAATTTTCGCTTACATGTGCTCCCAGAGGTGTTACTATTAGGTTAAACATGTGTTACTTTGATGATAAATATGTGTTACTGTAAAATAAATAATACGTATTTGTCTAAAAATAATCGCTCAAATGCAAAAATAAAAATAAAAAAATGGTCAAATAAATCTCTAATCTTATATGTGTGAATCAAATAAGTCACTAATCTTCGACAAATTTATTTTCATTAATAGAGTGTGATTTTATTAAGATGAGAGCTTATTTGATCTCAATATTAAAGAGAAATAATTTAAATATATTAAAATAAAGTTCATGTGTTATTGTATGAAAAAAATGTGTTATTGATGAACAAAACCAGTAACACATGGATAAATATTTTATTTTGTTAAGAACTAATAACACGTATTTGTCATTACAGTAACACATCTTTGATCTTATAGTAACACACCTAGGAACGAGTTTTTATGTATGTCTTTGCGCGAGTGTTACTATATGAATACAAATATGTTACTGTATAGAGAAAAATGTGTTACTATATGAAAAAAATGTGTTACTATATAAGCACAAATATATTATTTTATGCAGAAATGTGTGTTACTATATGAATAAATAAGAAACAGATTAGGAGTTGCGATATTAATTCCAATTTAAATAGAAATAAAAATTTATCATTAGAAGTTCGCATAAACTTTGTATTCATCACTCTTTAAATTTTCTCCATTGCTGTTTTCATCAATCGGATCATCAACACCTAATTATCTGACAATTAAAAAAAAATCATCCATGTCTTCTCTTTTTTTTCTCTCTCTTCCCCTCAATTTGATCTCGTAGTTGAATTTCGTTGTTGTTTTCGTCGGATTTCACTGTTTTTATTGTCTCATGATAGCCGTCGTATCTGCACTGTTGATTGTCGTCGTTGTTCTGCGCTCTAATTTGCCCTAATCTGTGCTATTCATGGTTTGACCCGTTTTCACTGGCGGGTCGCCAAATTTGAATAACTGCCTATGTTAATTGATATTGGACGGTAAAATGTTGTACAAGAGAGTTGCTCATTTTAGATTGATGAATATTATGATATCATTTTCACATGACAATATATGTTTATTATTTCTAAAAGCAAATAAACCAATAATTTTAAAAAATATTTTGAATTTCACGATGAGATATACATCCATTTGCATATCATTTTCATACCAAAACTTATGTTTATGGTAAGTTCGACGGATAGTTGGAGCTCCTAAACATTATTGGAGAGCAATGGATGCTCAAAACCATGCAATATTTCTCTATTTTACTCTTGGAATTTTCAAAATTATAATTTAGACACTAACAAATTTAATTAACGGACAAAATTACAACACGGACCTTACAACATCCAAGCGAAAAATCCTACATAGATTACAACAAGGAATGACAATGGGTCGGGTTCAAATCCAGACCCGCCACACATAAATATATTATTTTTTCATTTATATATGTATAATTATGTAACTTATATTGATGTTATTGTATATATATTTGTATAAATATATTATACTCCTTCCATGCCCAAAGAGTTGTGCATATTTCTTGAGACACGGAAACTAAGAAAAATTAATTTTATTGACTTTTATGAGAATAAAATGTAAGTGAGAGAATAAATTGTAAGGGTATTTTGGGTGATTTAATGAGATAAAGTAGGAGAGAGAATAAAATAGAGAGTAGAATAAGAGTGATATTTTTGTGATTTAAATGATATTGTGAGGGTATTAATATTGTGGGATATTTCCATTTTAGAAGTGTGCATAACTTGTTGGGACAAACAAAAAAGGAAAGTGTGCATAACTTATTGGAACGGAGGGAGTATATACTATTTTTTAATATATGATGAATATTAAATGTTATTTTATGTAATTATAAATTTTAATTTGAATTATTTAATATCAAAATAAAAATATTGGGATATTAAACTTAATTTAAAAGTATAAAAAAATAAGCGGGGCAGGTCCCAGGTCCAAAATTTCTTAGGCTGGGCGGGTTTGGGATAGGGCAAACCCGTCTCAGACTCACCATGTTGTCATCCCTAATTACTACTCTCATCCAAATCACAGGAAGGAGCGGGATGTGACATAAATAGTATATTTAGGTAATAATGCTTTTACTAAATCGCTAAAATTATGTGGATTAACGTCTGCTTCCGCTTTTTTATAACATACGGAAACACACATCTTGATCAAAACGATATCGGATTAGATAAAGCTAAAAGGAAGGACAAAGCATTTGCTGAGGCATGCCCCATGACACTACGCAACCTGGCCATGCGCTTGCCAATCTCTTTTCTCTCCCTTTTTCACGTTTAGGCTTTGTACAGTAATATTTGTAGATCTTAGGGGCCGCTTGGTTGGGGGTATTAGAATTAGGTAATGAGAATGACTAGTGATTCATTTTCATTGATGGATTTTGGAAAGAAAGTTGAGCACGAAAAAATTTGAACGAGAAAAAAGTTGAGCGGAAGAAAAATTGAATGATTGTTAAATGATTAATTATAAGAGGGAGATTATGTAATCAAAATAAATTAGTGATTATTTTATTTTTAAATCAATTCCAAATTGTAAATATTACCAATCATCATCAATGGGAATGATTAATGAGTCATTCCCATTACCTACTTCTAATACCTCCAACCAAGCCGGTCCTTAATAATGTTTTTCATATGAATGCTGACAACGCATGATTTGCAACAAAATGCAAGTGATGTCTTCCGCAGTCAAAATTGAATTATTCATTTTTTATTTCTTTTCAAATTCACCCAACACATTAATTATTAATGTTATGTTATACAGCCTTCATTCCAAAAAAAATAGTTATATTATGTATATGTATAGACCAAAAAATATGTAGTATTTTTAATTTGTATTGTGAAAGTATTTTTGATTTGTACTGAAAAATATAGTTATTCTTGTGTAAAATTATATTACTGAACGGATGAAAAAATAAAGCTTTGGAGTGGCTAGTATGTTTTTCAGCAAAGCAATGAATAAAGTTAGAAATAATGGTGATGACAGCCTTTCTTTCGTTCGTTTCCATCTTATTGGGCACATTTCCAAAAAGAAAAAGAAGAGTTCAATCTATTGAATCATCATCGATATACCAATCAATACATTAAGATAAAGTCTTTTACAAAATTAATTTATAGTATGAAATTAATATTATAATATTTATTTAATAATATATATGCATATACATTGCATGTATAAAGTATTAACTAATATCATAGCATAAAAATTAATATTATAGTATTTAATTTATAATAATAATAAATTATTAGAATAAATTTTTTCAATATTTTGGTCTCATCAATAATACTACTCCATCAAAAGAAGAAGCACTAATTCAAGTGTGTGGGGGAAGAGTGGACCCATAAGCTACGATAAGTATCAAATCCAAATTAAATATATCTATGAATAAATTTTCCAATAGTGAAGCACCAATCAAAATGGGGTAGGATATAGCATAAATTGCTTGATGTGATCTCATGAGATGTCCACATAGGAACCCCCAATTTTTTTAAAAATTCAAACTTGGGGCCTCCAACGTTAATTTTTACAACCAATCTCTATTATTGTTGGGTATCATAAGAATAAACTATTTTTTTTTCGAATTAAAATTCTATTTCAATTTAATTTAACCCTAACATTACTATTGTCACTTTTTAACCAAACCCGTCTAATTTTACAATAATTTTCCCGACTACAAATACTACTTTCACAATATACATATAATACAACAAGATTTTATATTACATACTGATTCAACATCTTCTATTATAACGAATGATATTGGCCACATTTATTATTGATTTTCATATAAAATTTATTCACTTTTCAACTCAAATGTACATTGAAAATGGTAATAAGATTTTACTTTCTCGCAATCCATTGCAATTTGCAAATATAGATGTTTACTGTTCAAAAGAACTTACAGATATTTTCCTTGTATATCCCTACTTGGTCTCTTCTAAACATATCCTTGATCGTTTACTTTTTTAAAAAAAAAAAAAAAAATCTCATCTTGTATATTATATTAGGACAAAAATTTGTATGAGACCGTTTTATGGAGTGATCAGTATGAGTTCATTACCATTTTTCAAAAAAAAAAAAAAAGATTATTGTCACTTTTACTGTAATGTGTATCACTTTTTAATTTTTTGTCTTAAAATAATATATTATTTTTAAAAGTAGTCATATAATTTATTAAATTCAAAGGGTACCACTTTTCAAAATTTTGACTTAAAATTATACATTTTGCGTACATAAATATTATAATATTTCTATTAAAAAAATAATAATAATAATAATCTCATAATGGTATAACGATGGAGTGTCTCACAAAAAAACTTGCTCTTATATTATTGTTGGACATAGTATAAGTCGTATAAATATTCAAATATAATATTTTCCCCTTCAACAAAAATAAAATATCTTTATATTCTTACTTTGGGGATATTAATTGGTAGAACTTGTTGATCCACATTCTTCTTAAGACTTCTTCCTCTAAAGCCTGGTAGCAATGGACTCATTTATCCTTATTTATAAATTCTAGAATTGTTCCATGTTCAAATCGTTCTGAAATTTGGTTGCAAACTCAAGACTCTCATTGTTGAATCATGAGACTGTCTCATATATAAAACGTAATACTTTAATTTATTTTCGTGATACTCAAATTTCAAAAGTATCACAAAAATATATAAAAATATCACATTTTATACTGGAGACTGTCGTGTAAAATCCCATCTTGCTACATATATATAGAGGGATGATGTGGGAGAAGTCATTATCCGTATTTATGAACCCAAAATCTTATCCATGTTTTTGTTAACCAACTCAAGAATTTTTTGTACGCTATTAAAATAAATCACAAAATACAAATTATTTTAAAATAGATGGTGATATCTAAACTAGTGAGGAAGTGGGTTTCCATTATGACTGTAAGAAGGTAAACTCATTTTTGCCTTTTTCTCAATTATACTTGTAAACAAGAAAAAATAAGTGAAATTAAATAGTGAAAATTGAGATGTACGTACAGAATTTTCATGTGCAATGAAATCATGCAGTTGTGTATTTGGTACGATAAAGCACAAATTGTGTTTTGTAAAAAATGTACTATAAATCGTACTATAAATCGTAACACAGGAGGATTCTATACTGTATAGGATCCAAATAATTGAAAATTGTACGTAGTGCAAATTAATTTAGCCGACGCGTTTAATTAATGAAGCATTGGTCCACATATTTGATTTGAGTTGGTCTTATATGATTCTTATATATTTTAAGATTATTGTGTTACTAATTTTGAAAAATTTTAAAATACGAAATATTTGATTAAAAATATTAAGAATCTCACCAGGGGTATCGAGAATTATGGTCAGTGATATAATATTATTTTTCAAAAGTATCAACAACAAATTAATATTTTTACTATATAAATTATTTATATTTAATATAAAAAATATAGTATTATAATATTTAAATTTAAAATATCAAGTTTAAAAAATAATATTTAAAGTATCAAGCATTTAGCCAAAAGTATTAAATATTCGATCAAAAATATAAAAAATTGAATAAAATTGAAAAACGAAACACAATAAGCCTACAGTGTGTAGGAAACACATAAAACTTTATCATTTAATTTTAATTTCTTGTCCGTTGATTACATTGTGCTTGATCATGAGCTTATAATTATAATGGTCATGGTGTTGATAATGTAACGCAAAGGAGGAAGATTTTAATTACATGATAATTCTATTTCGTGTATGTTATTAAAACACAAAATATGCTATAACCTATAACTATGAATACTACTTTTGTCCCTTTGTATAAAGTAAGAAAATAAAGAAAATAAATTGGAGTATATATTTGTGGACTCAAAAGTAATGATATTTAATGTATAAATTTAGGATATGAGAGGATGTAGTTTATAGAAATTTTTTTATTTTAAGAGTGTGAAATGTACTGCGAAACGCATATAAAAAGAAAGTGTGAAAAATATATTATATCTACTTTCCCTTAAAACATCCTATGACATCTCACATCGATTTTACATGAAAGTATAGAAGGGTATATAAGTGGGCGTCAATTCTCAACCTTTTGACCATAACTTTGAATTAAATTAGGGCTCCCTAACTTGCACTCCTAACATAAATAAAAAAAATATTACTCCCTCCGTCCCAAACCTTTTACACTTAACTTTTTCAACAGTTTTTGTGTGAGAGTTATTTTTCATAATAATACATTTACAAAAGTTATTTTATATGAATGATATGCTAGTTGATCTTAAATATTGCTCCCTCCGTCCCAGAGAACCTTTTACACTTGACTATTTTCATTGAATAATATCAATTGTACCGGTGCACACAAGCGTCACCCAAATTCCTTTTCCTCCCCAGAATGATTTGCTATAATGGAAGTATGTTCTTTTATGAAAATAAAATAAAAAATGACTTGATGATAATATATCTCACATGGGCAACTTCTTAATTTGGCGCCAAGCGACTCTCACCACACACTCTTAAATCAAATCTTTTCCACTCCACATTTCTATCTCTCCAACATACACCCACTTGTTTTGCATCAATAATGAAAAATCAACCAAGTGTTTTAAGCTAAATTAACGTTGAGGATAATACAACCTGGAGATTAACATCAATTCATCATCTCAAAGGTATTGCTTCATTCCTCTGTTAGGTACAGCTGATCTACTGTCGCCAAAAAAAGACATGTCAATCTAGGCCATACCAATGAATGAAAATTTCCTGTGAGAATCCGTACAATTCCCACTTTTTTTTATGCCAATTGAAGAAATCAAAGCCTTTTAAATAGAAATCAATATGGTGGATGTTGAGGCAACCATGTCTACCAAGAAAAAGGATCTTCTTTCTTCTGCCATGAAGAGAACTAGCGACTGGTTTGTTTGTTTTAATTTCTTCTATTTTAACTTTTTATCTTTAGGAAAAAAAAAAGGAACTAATTTCAAGCTGTTTCATGTGATGTTTAACAGGATCTTTTCCCAGGAAATTCCTAGTGATGTAACTGTTGATGCTGGAGGAAGTTCATTTTCTTTACACAAGGTGCAAATTAATTGAATTGATCTGGAAAATATGTCCTCGATTGTTCATTAATTTCCAATTATTGTTACACGCATAATACGGAAAAATATTGAGAATTACTCTAATTATTAAAAAAAAATTGTGCAACAGTTTCCATTAGTCTCAAAATGTGGATACATAAGGAAACTAGTGTCGGAATCCCCCGATGCTGACGTGGCAAAAGTGGAACTCCCGGAGATTCCCGGCGGAGCAGAGGCGTTTGAACTGGCGGCGAAGTTCTGCTACGGCATTAACTTCGAGATAAATACGGAGAACATAGCGATGTTGAGATGTGCAGCAGAGTATCTTGAAATGACAGAGGATTATGCAGTGTCAAACTTAGTTGAGAGAACTGAGGCATATATCAATGAAGTGGCTTTAAAGAATCTTGCAGGAGCCGTATCAGTTTTGCATTCTTCAGAGGCCCTTCTTCCCATTGCAGAGAAAGTTAAACTGGTGGGTCGATGCATTGACACAATTGCATTTATTGCTTGTAAGGATAGTCAGTTTACTTCTTCCAGGAGGCCCGATGGTGAGCCCGTTTCGTTGAACTCTGATTGGTGGGCTGAGGAGTTAACTGTTCTTCGTGTTGATCTGTTTCAACGGGCTCTGATTGCGATGATGGCGAGGGGATTCAAGCAACATGCGCTTGCTCCGATTCTCATGTTGTATGCGCAGAAGTCTCTCCGAGGTTTGGTGAGGTCTTTACCTTGGAAGAGTTCTTCTGCTGTTGCTGCATTTTTGCAGTTTTGTGCTGCAAAAGCGCCGCAACAGAGATCATGTTCTTGATCATATGAAGCAACTTCTTGTTTTAATTTGTTGTGATTTCAGGATGTATTTGGGAAAGGTAGGAAGAAGATTGAGGCGAGAGAAGAGCACGAGAAACGGGTTGTTTTAGAGACGATAGTTAGTCTACTTCCACGGGAGAAAAATGCCATGTCTGTTAGCTTTCTCTCGATGCTTCTTAGAGCTGCTATATTTTTAGAAACCACAGTTGCTTGCAGGCTTGATTTGGAGAAGAGGATGGCGTCGCAACTAGGTCAAGCTGTGATCGATGATCTGTTGATTCCTTCATATTCCTTCACCGGGGATACATTGTTTGACATTGATACGGTGCAACGAATCGTAATAAATTTTTTAGACTCTGAAATGGAGTTAGATAGAATGGGGTATAATAATAATAATAATGTTGCAGATGAAGATTATATTTCTTCTTCACCAAGCGATGTTGAACGCGTGACAAAATTGATGGAAAATTTTTTGTCTGAAATTGCCTCGGATCGCAACTTATCTGTATCCAAATTCGTAAGTCTTGCAGAAGTTATCCCGGAGCAATCGAGAGTCACAGAAGACGGAATGTATAGGGCCATCGACATTTATTTGAAGGTTTTATGATGATTATTTACTTTATTAATTATCACGATATTTAGTGTTTCATCTTGTATTTCATTACCTTAATACATTATATGTGACATTAATGATAACTTATGATGTTATTATTACACTTGTCATGTATTAAAAGCAGTGAAACACCAAAGTGAAATAGGAGATTTGCTTCGCAGCAGAGAATCATGATCCTATATTCATATGTTCGTTTGGATATATTTGACAGGCTCATCCTGCCTTAAGTGACATGGAGAGAAAAAAAGTGTGTAGTGTGATGGATTGCCAAAAGCTTTCACGGGAAGCTTGTGCGCACGCAGCTCAGAACGACAGGCTTCCCGTGCAAACCGTGGTTCAAGTGCTCTACTACGAGCAGCAGCGCCTTAGGGACGTGATGGATAGTAGCCTCAATGATGCCCCCACTCTTTCGGCCAAATGGAGTCCTAAATCCGTCGTAGACCCTCATGTTGTTACGGAAGAGGTCTCGATTCTACGAAGAGAGAATCGGGATCTGAAATTTGAGCTTGTGAAGATGAAGATGAGGTTGAAGGAAATTGAAGGAAAATCCGAGAAATTATCAGGTGTGGGTAGCCCATCAGGGACTACCCGTTCCGCGGAGAAGCCTCCGTTGGTGCCAAGAAAATCGTTCATAAGCTCTGTGTCGAAGAAACTCGGGAAAATTATTCGGGCGGACGGACTAACAAGTCAGGGTTCGAAAGGTAGAACTAAACCCCCTAAAGATAGGCGGCACTCCATATCATGATACATTGATTGGTACATTATTTTTGAAGTCTTTTTCTACATAATTTTATGTGTTGTAAGTATAAATCTTTGTCCAAATGTATATGCACAGGTAATTTGTTATGAACTTTGGTGCTTATTGTTGATGAGGAGTATGATTTTAAAATTCATTTGCCAGTCCTTAATTATACAAAAGAGAATAGAAATCAAAACTGAAACTCTCCAAAAGAGAATAGAGAAATTTAAATATGATGCTTACTTTGCATGCCCTATTAACTAAGTATTATATATAAACATGATTCCTAATAAGTTTATCATGAATTACTATTTAATTTTATCTAATTTTTAATAATTTTGGTCAAATATTTGATATTTTAAATGTTTTATTTTAAATTTAATTTAAATATTATAATACTATTTTTTATATTAAGTATAAATAATTTAAATAGTTAAAAAAATTAATTGTTGTTAATACTCTTGAAAGTGACCCTAATTCTTTATACTCTTGATGAGATTCTACTCTTAATCACATATTTGATACTTTAAATTTTTCAAAATAGTTTCATGATAAATTTATTATAAATTATTTTCACATGAAACTTTGGCTAATTAACTTTTGCCATTTTAATTTTATTTCACACAAGAATTTGATCCATGGTGTTTATTGCAACGACATTGAGTTGAGCTTATCACAATGGCCCAGGTTATATGCACACACTTTTTTTTATTGAGAACACACACCTGAAATAATTTAAAAGTTTAATATATGTGTAATGATAAAAATATCCTTATCACCTTATTTATATTATGTTTGTGTGTTATTTGTCATTTATTGTATTAATTTTGTTGTTGTTGAGTTATTTTTGATGCTAATGAACGTAAATAAGATGATAAATATTTTTTTTGGTGTTTGAGTTTTATAAATTTTTCGAGTTTGATTTTATGAAAATGTGACCAACTTTTTTTTTTTTTTTGCAAAAAATAGCCTAATTTGCGAAAATAATTTCCGAAAAAAAAATGACATATTTTCGTAAAAATTATTTGAACAGTTTACAATTTTTCAAAAATTGAATAATAAAGGGTATTTTAGGGAGTTACTGGGGGTGTACTCAATAATTGGTGGGTGTTTTCATCATCATAAAAAAAAGTGAGTGCATATAACCTGGGCCATTATATAATTGTGATGAGCGGCCCAACTTTGACTAAGCCCACAAAGCCCATTTGCATATGTTAGCATTTAAATCCTTTCAGCCCGGACAGACATCTTTAATTCTCTCAATAATATGACCTCACAAGATATCTACTATACATGATTTTTTTTTAAAAAAAATTACATCTTTTACATTAAATGGTTTCAACTTTTTTTCCATTTTTAAAATTTTCTATTAATATCAATCAATAATTTTATATGTATCATATGTTTAACCTTATTCCTTAATTAAAATTAACAAACATCACCATAAAGTTTCTTTAGAAACAAAAAAAGTTCAGCTTTCATATGATAACACAGCATAAAATTACATTCCTGGCCTTGACACCTTGTGAGGCCGTCTAGCTCTTCTACAATTGAAAATGATGAGTGAGGTTGGTTAGGTTATTGAGTGGGTTGGGATAATTAATGGGAATAGGTTAAGTAATTGAGCTGAGTTAATTAACTGAGTTTGGTTTGATTAATGGATTTAATTGTGTAAATTGATTTAATTTTTTTTTTTAAACAAAAATTGATTTAATTGTGTTAAATAAAGTAATGACATGAGTATAAATAAGTGTGTAATGTGGGTATGTAAATAATTGTGAGGCGGTCGAATAAAGTAAGTGTGCAAATAATTATCCAACGGAGGGTATACTTTATAAAATCATGCCTATATCCACAAAATTCTATAATCTCATTATTGCATATTTTTATATTTATGATAAATATTAGGTGTAAAATTTGTATATTAGAATAAAATTATTAATTATAATTATTCGGGTTAGCTAGTCACGATCTTACTAGTGAGTTTATTCACGAAATAACGAGCTTATTAATTTTTGAATTGAATTAAACTCGAATAATTCGTGCAAACAATTTGATTTGATTACATCTCTATTCTTCATCACATATAATTTAAGGTCCTATTTGAGAACTCATAAATACTTCAACAATATTATCGAGCTCCATGATAGTGAAGTACGTGCATTACCATCAGCTTCAATTGGTTAAACACATCTAGCCACTAAGTTTAAAATATTTTTCGTTCCCGTAAATTTCAATTTTTTTGTATATCGTCACATAGTTAAATTTTTTAATTTAGTCTCTTAATTTTATATATTGCTAAATTTATGTCAATTTTTTGCAAAATGACGTCGTTTTTATCTCATTTTTGGTCTCATATTGTTATTATTATTAATATTTTAGCAAATTATCCTATACATATGCAAAAAAACGATGATGTTTGACAAAAAAGGACGTAAATTAAACAATATATATATTTACGAGATTAAAATATTTTTTTTAACTATTTTAATTTGGACCTAGTAAAAAAAATGAACCAAAAATATTTTTAACTCGCAGCACGTACAATCATACAAGGTGAGCTAAATATGCATTAGAGTGGTATTCTCCTAATTTTAAAAATAAAACGGTGATGAATATAGTGAATAGTACTGAAAAGTGTGTCATAATGAAGAAGCCCTCCCTGATTTTGCACCTCCTTGAAAAATATAAATTGATCAACTTGGCATAGATTTCAAGGAAGCATGGTAAAATTGTCAGCATATGTCCTCCATTATTATTCATTTCAATGCTCAAGACTAAGAGCACTTGTTCACAATAATAATAATAATAATAATAATAATAATAATAATAATAATAATAATAATAATAATAATAATAATAATAATAATAATAATAATAATAATAATAATTAAAAAAAAAAATACTAGAGCACCAGAGGTTATATAGTCCAGGCATTACGTGCACCCAGAACCTTATGAAAGTATGAAACTCTTTTTCATGTCTTGGGTTCTTCAATTTCATTTGATTATAAATATATATTTAATTATTATTATTATTATTAGTTTGCAGGGAAATCAAGAAAAGAATAGAATGCATGGCAGGTGTATGTGTGCTGTGGGAATGGTGCTGACGCAGTTCATGCCTCTTCTCAAATTGAGTTTTTTATGAACTGTGAGAGCCAAGTATTATATATTTATATTATAATAATGTCACAGCATTGGTAATTAAATTAAATAATTCCTAGTTACATTTATTCAAACACAATCAATTTACTCAAAATTCACGTTTAATTTCCTTGTACATTAATCATGTGCCATTACACTTTGAGAAATAATTAAATAATTCCTGGTAACACAATTATATATATAAATTAATATCATTGTAAATATTATGGTATTAATTTAAGAAAATAATGATTTTACTGAATATATAAAATAACAACAGTTTACACTTTGAAAAAATTTCATTAGAAATTGACTCTTCATTTTATTAATTAAAACTCCCAACTCTAAGATTAATTTTTACTTTTTTTATTGTTAAAAAGAATTTATATCATGTGAAAACAAGGGGTACTCATGTGTACATAATGTTGTTAACCGAAATATTTATGAGTGATTGATGTGGCTTTTATGATCGGTTAAAACAATAATGATTAAGATATTTATGATAATAAATACCCAAGAGTAATCATAAGCAATGATGAGAAATGAATGCAGATATTAATGCAAAAGACAAGTAAAGAACAAGAAGTGCTGGTAGTGTTAGTCTCAGGCTTAAGTGTGGATGCTTCAGATCCGTTTATTGCACCTTATAGGTCTTATTTATACATGGTTTTTATTGCCTTTTGGCAGATAAAAAGTACAATTACAATTAATTCCATACAACCCCAATTAATTGGGGTGTACCAGCCCTGCACCTGGGCAGGCGGCTGGCCACTCACATCCTGCCAGCTGTCCACTGGCAAGGGATCTTTTGTCGGCTGAGGGAATTTTCTTCCTTTCTAGGTAAGGTTGACATTAAATTTGGACTGCTACACTGTACTTGCTATTCTTGGGGTAGCTTGGTTGGTAAGTCTCTGGTTCGCCGAGCTGGGTTGACAAGAGTCCTCGCCGAGCTCGCCAACTCGTGCTGAACGTAGGACTTCGCCTCGCCTGACTTCGCCCGCTCGCCGGATGGCTGAGCTCGCCTCGGCGGGGCGGGCGGGTCCCTCGGAGGGCCGAGCCCGGAGGGTCCTGCTCGCTCGGCCGGACTTGCTCGCCATGCCCCAGCGAGCTGGTCTCTAGTGGTGCCGAGTACGATTTATCATTTGATTGATAAAAAATACAAGGAATACTCAGCCCCTTACCCATTTATTTTTCACACAAAAACTTTTATGAACTTATGTTCACATGAACTCTCTTCTTCAAAATATCACTATTTAATATACGAGGTGTCGTTATTTTATATGTTAAAACAGTAAACTTGAAAAATATAATTGATTTAAATCCGAATCAAAAAAACCTACTCTTTTTATTTATATATAAGACCTTATATATGTACATAAATATTAATATATTTTACGAGGTATAAAATATAAAAAGAAGATACAAATAATTGCTTCCGGATGAGTTGTCCTTTCATGAGTTTTTGGCAGAAAGCGAAATAGTAATTTAATTGTAGAGATTGGAGATTCCACCGTTAATCATCATTAATGTCATTATCCTAGGTTAGATTAATTAACGTTGTAAGTAGAGTACTTAGTCCCTGTCATTTCATTTGTTACATATTAGTGTCGCCCGTGAATCGTGATCACGCCCTACTATACCGCTAATTACTTTCTTGCCCTCTATCTCCTTTTAACTTAACTACATCCTTTTAAAAATAAAACATTTTTTTTAAAGAAATACTCCTTCCCACCCGGTAAAGTTTACCATATATTGATTTTTGGCACAATATTTAAAAAATTATAGTAGAATAATAATATAATACAAGTGATGTGATTGGGAGAAATAAAAAATTTGTGATGAAAATTAAGGTATAAAAGTGTATTAAATATATTGTTGGAGTATATAAAAAAAATGAGAAATTTTGATTGGAACGAACCAAAATGAAAAAATAAAAAACTTTCACCGAGACGAAGGGTATATATATATATATATATATATATATAATATTAAATGTACAGTGGATATTGAGTGATGGTATAAATAATAGAGAAATGTATGGAATACTTTGCCCAAAAAAAAATGGTAACTTATGTTGGGAAGCTCGTTTTGACAAAAAATGGAAAGAGTAGTTTCTTTTCTTTTTGGAAATATGTAAAATGTTCAAAATACCCCTATTTAACGAATATTGAAATTAACATATTTATCATTTTTTAATTTATTTAATGTTTTAATAAATAACAGTATGCATATTTGGAAGTTTTTATAGGTAAAATCAGAATTTTAGGCACAATAATTGATTTTATATTGGCATGTGTAAAAAATGAAAAAGGTCATCATTTTGGGACGAAGTTAGTATTAATTATTTTCAGTATTACTATTAAATTATTATCTTTTTATAAAAGCAACAAATATTGTTAAAAAAATACATACTCAAAGACAAATAATTTTCACGCTAAAATTGTTTCACGTTAATTATACTTTGTCAAATGGAGAATATATTCTAAATCCTAACTGGTAAGCCACATCATATCGCAATTTCTGTATCTCATTTATTTTCCAAGAATCATACAAATTGAAAAAAAATGTTTAAATTTCCCAAAAAAAAAAATGTTTGAAATTGATTAACAGTGTCTGTCTATATTTAACACATTGAGTCATTGACACGTGTTAGTGAATATAAAATGGAAACATTGAAAAATCGAACTAACAAATATAACTGTGGATTTTACTTTTATTTGTTCAAAAGAATAAATAACAAAAATTCTCTTATAAAATTTGTTCACTATATGAATTAATATTGTTATATTTATTCAATAATTTTATAAATAATATTATCAATTATCATTGCACTTATGAATTAATATCATATAAATATTAGATTATTATACGTTGAACAAATTTGAAAAGAATGACTAAATAAAATGAGATTTTTTTTTTTTTAATTCAATCAATAATTAATTGTTTAGTCAAGGAACTACCGTAACTAGCTTTTTAGGACTAAGTAAGTAGCAAGGCATTTAATAGTTCTAATATTTTATCCAAACCAAACTCTTCTTTTACTAAAAAGTTTGAATAAAGTAGGTCATTCTCTTTACAAATTTGAACAAGCTAGCCTTTGCCTGCAATGAAAAGAAAAAAAAAATGGTACTATTCCATTATATATATATATATATATATATATATATATATATATATAAAAATAATTGGGGAGGCAAAGTTTAACGAGTACATTCAAGATAATCTAATTCCACTTTGATATTTTGTTTTTCATTTTATTATTTTTAATATGTATTTATGATTTCAATTAGTATATTAAAAATAATTAAATAAGGGATACTGAGTTTTATCAATTTAGAGTTCAATTAAAAAAAATATAAAAATAAAATGCATAAAAGAAAAATTTTAAACATCTATCGTCCCTATGCATTCGGAAAATGAATCTTCTATATTTATTTGATTTAAGTTTCTTATAAAGTTACGTGTCTATGCATCCGTCATTGCTTTCGTTATCGGCCGTAAAGTTAAAAAGAAAAAGGAACAAATGTAATTTTTATTTGATCTGGACAAATGAGGTTTGCCTAAGTCTCTTATATTGGGTGTGATCTATAGTTTGGGTTACCACATTAGAATTAACTAGTAACTTGTTTTTCTTAATTAGATATAACTTAAAAGAAATATATATATATATATATGTAAGGAATAATTTCATAATAGGGCTCAATTTTTAGGTTGAGTCTCAATTTAAATCTTTAATTTTGAAGTGTCTCAAATTAGAGTCTAATTTTTAATTTTTTCTCAATTTAAGATCCATTTTTTTCTTTTTTGGTCTCAATTCAAGACCCGATTAATTTATCTTTATTTCAATTATTGTTATAAAATACTTAAAATATAATAATTTTTTTCTAATCAATTTTTTAAAAATAATATATTAAATTAAAAATTTAAAAATCAATTTTTTTTTATTTTTCATGTTTTTTATTTTTTAATCAAGGTGATGAACGTGAGTATTTAGAATAAATGCAGTGACAACAATATAAAAAATTTTAAAATATATAAAATATATTCCAAAATGTAGATAAAAAAAAATTATACATAATACAAAATAATTCTTTATAAATGAATTAGCGGTGTATGATTAGAAATAAAAAAAATAAAAAAAAAATTTGGGCCTTGAATTGAGAAATGGGGAATAAAATTGGATCTTAAATTGAAAAAAACTAAAAATTAGACCCTAATTTGAGACACTTAAAAATTCAGGACCTAAATTAAGACTCAACCTAAAATTTAAACCTTAACATGAAATTCTTCCTATATATAACCATGGGAATGGTAATTCCAACTTAAAAAAGTAAAATCTAAATATATTTTAATATATTAAATGAGTGATAATTAATGTAAATAAATGTAAAATATATAGATTAATGTATTGAAATAATATGTAAAAAAGAAAGGGTCATTTACATGTAGGTTAAAAAAAAATAGCCTAATTACAATTAAATTAAAAAAAATTCGAAAAGTTTAAACTGAAGCAAAAAAAAAAAATTTGAACAGACGCATACAAATATTTAAATATGAATCTATTTGTAAATTTGAATTTTTTTTAAAACTTATTTGTAATTTTTTTTTTTGAAAAAAAAAAGAGAAGTTTTTATTGATACAAATTGAGAAAACAAAATATGAAGTTTTACGCGCGGAGGTAATAATATTTTGTACTTCATTGAAAAACTGGCAGTGATAACGGTTTTTCGTATAAAGAAACTCAGGATCGGAATTGGAGAATTAAATAAAAAATTGACAAAAAAGGGCTGGAATTTGTTGCTAAATTTGAGGGTGTGGAATTTAGAAGAAAACAAAGCATGGGGGTAAAGTAGTACAAACAACAAAGGCAGGAGCAGTGCGTGGAGTGGCGGCAGCCTTTTTCGGGCCCACACCCACTTCTCTGCACCGGCAACGCGTGCTTCCATGTCCCAATCTCTCTCTCTCTCTCATTGTACGTACATCATCATTCCTCAATTAATAAGCACGATGCATTACTATATTTTATAAAAAAAAAACGATATTTCAATAATATAACCGAGCTTAAATTAACCACAGGAAGGGGAGGTAAGAGAATCATCCTGGGCTATTAACGAAGACTAAATTATATGGAGTCGAGGTACATCTTGCACTTAATTAGATGTGAATTGAATCACCTGCAGCGTTGCAAAAAGAATTTAATGAAACAACTCATTTTTTTCGTCGCTCGATCGAACACCTGCTGATTCTCCTGATTGAACTAGTGCTAAGGTGGATGATTGATTATAAAACCTAAGATATAGACATTCTTAGTGTGAGATTTTAGCTCTTGTATATCAAAATAATAATAATAATAATAATAATAATATAATATAATTAAGGATTTCTGACGACATGTATAATATGCACTTAAATATATACTTTCTCCATGCCGATATAAATTACTCATTTTTTTAAAACAAAAATAAGATAAGATAATATAATATAAATATAATGCAAATAATGTGATAGAAAGAAGGAAAATAAAAAATATAGATAAAAGTAAGCGTAATTGAGTGACGTATGTCTAAATAATAGAAAAGTGTATGAATATAAATATAGTGGGTAGTTGCCAAAAATAGAATAAGTAACTTATAGTGGTACATACCAAAATGAGAAAAAAATGGACAACTTATACCGGAACGAAAAAAGTATTCCATGAGTTGGTATTGAGTGAACAAATTTACCGTAAAATTACAGATTATATTTCATGAGTTGGTATCAATTTAACAAGTTACTCAATAATAATATTTTCTCCATTTATTAAAAAAAAATGCTCAAAATATTGAGCACAAGATTTAAAAAAAAAAAAAGATATATTAAAGTTTTGTAGGATTAATTAAAAAATTAATTGATTGTGAGTGTAAAATAAATATCATTATAAATAATTAAATAATGGTTGGAAGATGTTAATAAAATGCTTTTAATTTTATTTTTCCATAAAAGAATTGAACATAGTTGGTGACGGATAAATAAAACAAATGAACATACTTTGATGGATGAATGGAGTACTATTTAGTGAAATAACTAGTATCATTTAATGAAACTAAGTAATATCATTCAACAAATATTTTTTAATGAATCAAATAATATTATTCAAAATTTATACCTTTAGTAGAACAACTAATTAATATTTTTTAATTAAATAATTAATACTTTCAAAATGAGTTAAAACTAGTTCATATATACACTACTTTGTCATATTCTATTCGATTGAAAATTTTAATGAACCTTACTACATATTTTAGTGTAGTAGATCTCTTGTACAAAGTTTAACCATGAAACTCAAATATATTTTTAAACAATATTAATTATTTGAGTAATTGTAAATCAATTTTGTTGTGCAATTCAAATTAGAATTGATTTTTTTCATTATGCAATATAATACGTTTTATTAAAACAAATAATACTATTAAAAAATACAGATAATATGCAAATAAGCTTCCGATTACATTGGTTCATTGTACACTTTATCTAATTATATTAATTAGATAGTATATTATCAAATTAATATTTTTTTAAATAAACAATTAATACTATAAATTAGTTTGCCATTATTTTTGAATAAAAAATTACAGTTTAGAACTTTCTGTCACAATTCTCAAATTAATTATGTAGAGAGAGAAAGACAATACTAAGGCGAATGAGATTATCCGACAAATGGATGTGACCATCCCCTTTAGATAAGCACAAACAAACATATATTTCATTTTCGTTGCGCAATAATTTTTTACTACTTTCTTTTCCTTTTTATTAAAACCAGTATTTTATTTTCCGTGGGCATTCATTGATAATGTTTTATATCCAACTAATAAATAATATTGAGATCAAGTCCAAAAGTTCATGCTCTTCATATACTATAAACTTTCCCAACTAATATATATAAATATATATATTGTGTGTTCCAAACTAATACGTAAGAGTCCAAAATAATCATTCATATAGGATAAAATTATTACTCCCATCTACATGTTAGAAGACTACTATATTTATGTCATTGCATCATTTCACATGAAGTCACCTTTATATGCATCCATTATATATTGTGCAATAGTTATAATTATAATTTAGTTTTGATCTATTTCAAAATATGTCATAACATATTTAAAATTAAATTAAAATTTGGTAAAAAATTTCATTACACTATGTGTACCAATTGCACACACAAAGTTTTCTTTCAAACATGAAACTATTGATTATGCATAGTCTAGTGCATGGATTTAATTTATATATCAGCATTGTTGTGCATGTGAGATCGCCTCAACATGATTTCAATGTCTATTTTTAACAGAAATATTATAATTTTTAAAGTAAATTGTACCATCACTTTTCAAAATATATATGCAAATTAAAAGGTATCATCTTAAGATAAAAAAATTCATTTTACTTCTAAATAAATTGCATCAATTTAAAAAGAAATATAAAATTTATTATTTTATGACAAAATATTAAAAAATAATACATTTTACTTAATGTAATAATATTTTTATTAAAAAATGATAATAGTGTCTTCGTGGTATCACGATGAAAACAATGTCACGCAAGTTTTTGAAATTGTCTCACATTATCCTATAGGATTTATGTATTAAAATAGGCTTATTGACGTATTTAATTAATCAATAAACTAGTTCAGTTTAATTAATATAATTTCATTATGGGCTTTATGCATGGGCGTTTACGTATTTAATACCTAGCTAGCCTTATTTGAGGATTATCGTCATTATTCGTGACCTTGGACCTCATGAGTAATGAGTAATACTTATACTAATATTTATCAACTAAATTACACTAAGAATATTTATAGGTTTTGAATATCAATTTACTATATTTAACTTGAATTTTAATGTCACGAATTCATAAAAATTAATTCATAATCTTATATATATTTATGTATTATTTGAACATACTTATTATATAATATAGTTATATTATAGAAGGATGAATAACTTGATTTATATATACACAGTATGATATTAATTGACTTTAAAAAAAAATCCTAATATGCGAGACACTCATCTAGTCTTTGTTAATCCCCTGTACTGTCTTCACTCTATCACGCACCGTGTATTGCCATATCAAATTTAAAATTAAAATTTCCAAGTAGTCTTCTCGGATCTGTAGGAACAAAATTTGTAAAATTGATCTAAAAGAGGAATATAACTCATCAAAGCCACAATCCAACACCAAATGGAAGAAGAAAAGATTTATGATCAACTCAAGAAATTATATATATGGTCTCAGGATTTCATAATTTAACTCATTAATTTTTCTAAAATCTTTTTTATAGATATTATTCAAACTATTTTTTAAAAGTTAATATATATACACACACGAGAATGTTAAGTACTGGTTGATATAATTGATTGAATGATATAAAACCAATGTTCTAAAAGTCGCTAGTAGGTAGTCGGATGGAACATTGGGGTCTAGCGTATAGAGCGTTTAGTTGGAGCTTAGTTGGAACCACCTAAAATTTTGAATTTAATAATTTTAAAAAAATATTTAATCAATAATACATAAAGAAAAATCTAAAAATAATAACATTAACTACACCACCTACAATTTGTGATGATTGTAAGTACTAGTAAATTAGCAATACATTAAAAAGTACAATGCAATTCAAACTCAATAAAAAAATAAAGATTGATGCATAATATATTGCACCATAACCAAAATATTAAAGGACGTCATCCAATATTTGTTCACTGCTACCACCGTTGGAAAATTGAGCTCCTCACTAGTCGGCTTTGATCTACAAGTCACCGGGACGTTTCTACAGTAAGTTTTATCATATAATCAGTTAAATTATATGTTATTTATCTTTGTGTCTTAAATTTATTTTTATGTATATTAATTACTTTTTACATTATACAATAACAGTTGAGATTTTTTTTTTTAAGTATTTCTCTCTATTCCCAAAAAATATGTTTAAAGGGTTGAACAAGATAGATATTGTTGGGCATTGTAGCTAGGATTCATACATAAATAAAATAATTTTTGTAGAAAAATTGATATTGTAGGGTATTTTAGCTAGGATTCATTCCCATTGATAATGCTTGGTAATATTTACAATTTGGAATTGATTTTAAAATAAAGTAATCACTAATTTATTTTGATTACATAATCTCCCTCTCATAATCAATCATTTAACAATTATTCATTTTTCCTCCGCTCAACTTTTTTCTCGCAAATATATTTTTGTGCTCAACTTTCTTTCCAAAATTTATCAATGGAAATAAAATGATTGTTACCTATAAAAAAATAAACATATTTAACGTGTGAAGATAAAATGATTGTGTCTATAAAAAATCTTTATTTAACGTACGAAAATAAAATCTTTACATTAATTTATAAATATATTATTTTGAATGCTAAACAACATAATTTTATAAATTAAATAATATTCAAAGATTACTTTTAACTGTATTGCTATAAACTCAAAATATCACACAAAATAAACTCAATAATAATAATATGCAAACATTTGTGTGAGACGGTGTACTAATCAGCACATTTTAATATTATTCCTTCCAAATTATTAAATCGTCATTACCAAATTATATTTTGTTTTACTATAAAATCATCTCACATAATATCCACCAGCGATAATAATGTCATCATAAATATTTGCAATAATATATATAAATATATGTAACATCATTTCAACTTAGCGGATCTAATTTGCAATAATTCAAAGATGATGCATGTATATATGGCTTTAAGATACAAACATATAAAATTCTCCAAATCAAACTGGACTTTCCCAGATTTCCAAGAGGCCACATAAGGTACGGTCAAGATCGAATTGTCAGCACGTTCCACGTGGCGCTACCTCACTGGTTATTCCTTGTATTATTAGATGTATGTATATCTATATATACATCTTTGTTGTTTAATTACATACGAATTGTATATATAAGATACGGTGTAATCTGATAAGACAAATTATATAGCAGTATTAAATTCTTGGTGCATGTGCTTCAGTTTGGCAATCTACGCTGTTGTTTTGATGATTTGTCGCAAGAGAGGGACCCTTGTGATCCACAACTATATAATACATAATAAAATAACACCCAGATTTGTGATGAAATTAATTATCCACTTTGATAATAAATAAAACAAAAAGTCTCATATGTACACTCCCAATATTTTAGTTATATTAATATTTATTTTCATTTATAATACATATTTTTGTTTCACATTTTATATATTAAATTCAGCATATACGTTTTATTTATATTAGACTACTTCAATTTTATTTTATCTATATGTTTCAGTTATATTAATCTGAATGTTTCAATTATATTAATTTGTACATTTCAGTTATATTTTCAGTTACCCCCCGCCCCTATAATTATATTCACACTTTTTTTTCTAAGTTGTCCTAAGATTAACTTCATACTTTTAAAATGGAAAACTCTTCCTACGCTCCCACCCTCAATGATATCTTTAAATTTACATAAAATGTAATTATTTTTGGGCCCACACATACAAACACTGCAATTCATTAATTTAGTTTATACATAAAAAATTACAAAATTATCCCTCAGATCCCTTCTCATTCCTACACTTTCTTAATATGTGTGCCAAACAAAGTCATAAAAGTATGAAGTAAACTTAGGTTATTCCATAGTAATAATAATACATTTACAAAAGTTATTTTATATGAATGATATGAATATCTTATTAACTAGCATATCATTCATATAAAATAACTTTTGTTAACGTATATTATCCACAATATTTCATTTCACTTTTATGTGCAATTACATCTCATTTCACGTTTTCAATTTTGTTAGCAATTTTGTTAGCCTGCACGATTTAGTTATATATATTACCTATATGTTTCAGTTGTATTATCCTGCACAAATCAAATCTAGTCTGCACGTTTAAATTATATGATCAGCTTGCGCGATTCAGTTATATTTACATGTATATTAGTCTCCACGTTTCACTCCTTTACACAAAAACACGGTGCACTCACAATAAAAATATATGGTATTAAATTTAATAATAAATAATAATAATAAAAAAAGTTTTGGTGTGCTGGACATGTTTGGGGCATCTCTTCCACAAAGCTTGAAATACATAGGCTACGGCAGTGGGATTTGTTTAGCATGCCCCTCATCATTCACACCAAACCCTCATAACCAACAAACAATTGCTTTGATTTCTGTGTCTCAAATCACATTTTTCTTTCTTTTAAATTCCATTCTTCCTGCACATCAAATATCTGCCTCTGCTACCTCTATATATAATCAACGGTCTGATAGAAACGTTGCTGTGAAGGTGCCCACACCAGATCAACAAAATTCGATTTTTCCCAACGTCCAACCTTTCTTCAAAACAACTGACATTCTTTAAGGTAAGATTTCTAGTTTCCCTTTTGATTGTTTGTTTTCTTACCACTAATTATCATACTTAGGGATTTGATCGATGATGATGATCATGATCTCTAATTTTTTTAATTTTTTTTTATTAAATATGAAAGAACACCAATTTATCAATTTTACATGACTTCAGAAGCTAAACTCATAGTTTCTGTTGATTAAAACAGCTTCTTTTTTCTTTCCTTTTCTTCCTTAGTGATTTTTTTAGAGAGAGAGACTTGTATATTTAACCCATTATAATTTCTTGGAAATAGCAATTTATTAAACCCCCTTGATGAGTTGTGTTTTTTTTTCTCTTCTTTTATCTTGATATAATCTTGGAATAATTCGTTTCCTATAAAATTCATAATAACTAATTATGCATATGGTCAATTATTAAATCTACATCAAAACATTAATTAATAACAGTTGATTTTGGAACGAATTTAGGGTACGCGAGATTAAATTTTAAAAAAATTTCATTACACATGAAATTTTATTTATTTATTTACTTATTTTTTGAACAAATGAAATTTTATTTATTTAAATCTTTATTTTATATAGTTGTTTCCTTTGACTACAAAATCTTTATATAAAAAAAAGTTCGCTCTCTTAGAGAAAATTTCTAGATACGTTTATTGCAAGTAAATATACCAAAAAATCCAGGAAATATATGACTAAAAAACAAATGGTTTCTATTTGTTTTACAAAATATCTAACATAGTTCCGTGAATGTGTGGACTATAGAGTGTAAAATCAATGGTAAACATCTGAGTCAGCAGAGTACCCTTGATCACTGTGCTTTTGAAAACGATGCAAAGACATGCTGATAGATATTTTTCCTTTGCGAATAATTATATCATGGCCCAAAACATCATGATAACTCAAAGAAAGAAAATGGTTTTTGATTTAAAAAAAAAAAAAAAAAAAAACATGTGGGTTTTCACATCCATGGCCTCACTGGCACGCCTATCTTTATTGCATATGTGCCGTACATTTCTTTCCTTTTATTTATTTATTTTATTTTTATAACAGGTCATGTTCAAGGCATATAAATAGCAAAGAATATATATTATCGATAATGGAGAAGCTTCTGAATCGTTACGACAAGGAGTACATGAAAATGGCTATGTTAAAGCACGAGGAAACATTTCGAGAGCAGGTAATTAATAATTTCTCTTAATTAATTATTATATATATTTTTCATTAATTGGATTTAATTATATTAACATATTCAAATAAAATCAAGGTTTACGAGCTGCATCGCCTCTATCGTATCCAAAAGATGCTCATGAAAGACATCGCAAAAAATCAACGAATCAATCCGCATTATAATGAGGCCCGACAAGGCCCGCAATTAGATCGGCCCGTCGGAGCTAAATATAGAGTGGTTTCGGAAATTGAAGAGGATCAGAATGATCTCGAGCTGACGCTCGGGCCGAGGAGCTATTATCATAAGAAAATTAAGGCGGCTGAGCCGGGCCTTCAATCGGATTCCGGGCCGAGCTTTTCGTCGTCTTCCACAGGCTCAAGCCATGTAAAGGGAGCAAGAAGTACGGCAAAAGATGAGCAATTTTTAAAATGGGGCCCGGAAATGGGTGTATCGAATAATCAAGATAGATTAAACAGCCCGCCATGGCTTTTCCAGGCCCTAAGTCTCAATATCACATGATATGAAATTCTTGCTTGCAGAATCGGTATGATCAAAGTTGTTATTACAATTAATGCTTTATATTGACTGATTCTGTGAATGTTGATTGTTGATTAATTATGAGATTTACTGTTAAAATGTTTAATTTGTTTCTAATTGTACCGTGGGATGGCAAAATTAACTTTGATCGTGAATCTGGGTTCATGGGATTTTGTTTTCAAATATCATTATTTTGCGTGATTTTTAAATGAAGCGTTTTTTTAATAGTGACACTTTAAAAAAAAATCACGTAAATTCAAGTTCACATGAGATCTGGAATTATGTATTACTAAGTTGATTATGCTCATCTCAGGATTGAACTTATAAAATTATAAAATTGGGTGTCTCAATTTTTTTTTAGAATGATTTAAAAACAATATAAAATTATTAGACCATTCAAAGCCTTCGCCCATACTGTTATCTATGTATTAGAATTAAAATATTTATTAATATTTTATACCCAAAATTTCAATTAAATCTTCAGTTTTTATTTTTCTGGAGCATTCTCCATGCCAATACATGACTTGTTATACATACAATTTTAAACCCTTATAATTGATAATATTTTTAGAGCTTGAGTCAAACGTACAATATTTCGATATACAAGACAACCATTGAGTTTTTTTTTTTTTTTTTATTAATTAACTAATTTCAGATCAACTAGTAATATGTTTTATTGAATGCAGAAGAACATGTGGAACCATGCCATGCCATATTCTTAATTTTATCTACAAGAACATAGGGTGAGATTGAATTTAGATGAGATTGTGTAACAAATTATATATCTATTGGGAATCCCAAGAGCTAAGCATTGTCCCACATGACACACATGCAGATAAGACTTTAACATCATCGTCCAATGTCTTATTCTTATATAGATTATAACCTAAGTTTAAGAATAATTTCCCAAAAACATTTATCGAAGTAGACATATACCTATTTCCTAATTGGTTAAAACACTTGACCTACTCTTGTGAAATCACCTCCAATAAGAAATTAATAGCATGATGGAATATCACATCATGTGTTATTTTATTTTAATTAAAGAAACTTGTTAGTGCTTTGCCCCCACCATATCTAATTAATCCTCGGATTAGATTCTTCATAACCCATTTGATTTAAAATATTAAATTTATAGAGATAGAGAAATATGTGATAAATTTAATTAACTTTCTATGTATGATATATTTTATTAGATTACAAAATCATATGTTTGTGTTAAAAAATATTACGACATGATTTAACACGAGTCCTGATATTTTCAACCGTTTTAAAAATTAATTTATTTGATAGATTCAGATTTTACAATTATATACCCTATTTAAAATATTGGAAAGAGTTTTGTTTGAGAAAAAAAATATTATTTTTGTCAATTACCCACCAATGAATCAATGATACTGGATGATAATATTAAACGAAATTATCAATTAATCGTGTATATTAAAATTAATAGAACGAAACACCGCCAAATTGGAATAGAGGATCGCAACCGTTTATCCACCCTAGGAAATCTGATACACTTCAAAGTCAATACACTAATTAATTAATTTGGCCCTTTCAAATAAGAATAGGAAAATATATTATATATATATGTATATATAAAAGAAAGCATGTAATGGAATAAATCAGATGGATTCAAGGTGTCGATATTTGATTCTATCATTTGAAAAGGGGATTCTCAGAAACTTTGATCACACAATATATATAAAGTTTTTATAAGCAGAAATAGACAATGAAAGGCGATCCATGGCCGAAGAGGAATCTAACAATTGTATTATTGTACTTGTGGACACCTTTTGGTGAAAGCTTTCAACTCCACTACCTGCCACTTAATAAAGACATAATTTCTGGAAAATTCGAGCAAGATTGGACATTGATGGAATCTGATCAAGATAAACTTGTTATATAATTTTTCAATTGCAAGAAGAAATTAACTATTTATGGTAATATATTATATATATAAGACAAAAATTACAGTTATATAATGCAATCGGTCACATGAGTGAAACGTGCAGATTATTTTAATTTGATTGAATACGTGAAATGAAATATGCAGACTAATATAAATGACACATACAAATCATAAGATTAATATAACTAAAATGTGTATGAATATATATATATATACTATATATATATGCCATAAGCATGCCAACCCTTTTCTCAAGGTCTTTTTTAATGATCTTCATTTTGTACCTACCACATGGAAACTATGTTTTTTCCATTAATATATTGACTTTTGGTGTTTTGATGTGTCTGCCACCAAGTGAACATTAGATTCCCATTTCCAAATAAATAAAAAAGGGCTCCTCTGGAATACAACTACGTACATGAATTAACCCTAAACAACCATCTGTTAGCTCTCAGTTAATTAAATTAAAAATTAAAATGAAAATCATTATTAGTTTCATTAGATATGGACATCAAACTCTGGACCCTTCCTCGTGTATCCTTGCATTTGTTTAACCTAGCTAAAATATTTTTTAATAACAAAATATGACATAATTAATTTATACTAAGTAAATTTTAAAGAAAAACACAATTGGAAAAAGTTAGATATCAAAATCATAAAGCTCAATCGGTAAATTTAAATACCGTCTACGAAAAAATTGAAAAATTAATTTAAGTGTGCAACAGTATTCCTTCCATCCCATAACACACTTCACACTTTTTTTTTTTTTTGTTCCACAATAAGTTTTACGTCTTTAAAATGGAAAACCCTCTATAAACTTCACCCACACAATATCCACTAATTTACACAAAGAACATTTATTTTGGAACTCACACGAATGAACTTAGAACTTTCCGGCCCGCATCCTATACGATTTAGGAATTTAAAATCAAGATTACAATCTGATCATACTTCATCCACACCTATAAAAAGTATTATTATTCTTCCCAATACAATTACTTTTATACATTTACAAAAATATCTATAAACATATTATTACTCTTTCTAATAAAGTAATTATTCTCTTTTCTCCCACTCATTCATTTCCTTTCCTACTTTATTCTTAAACAATACAATAAAATAATGCAATATCAATTAATTAAATATTAATTTGACATAAAGCAAAATCTCATCTTTACCAAAATTCCAAAACAAACACATATTTTTACTATTTATCAAAAAATTAACATCTTATGTATTCTAATTAAGTCATGACTTTCCCCACCCACCTGAATCCCAAAACAAACGTAGCCAAAATGTCATTACTTTGGACCCATATATACATGCAACATAATAAATTTTGTTATAAATTTATGCACAAATTTCAAAGTTATCCCTCAATACCTCAATTTTTACTTTTCTATTTAAAAAAGTATGTACATATTAAAAAATTTATGAGATGAAAGGAAGTAAAATAATAGTGCACACTAAAAATAATTTAGAGAAAAATTGCGAACACGGGCAGCCACCACATGGATAGACGCCCAACTCCAGGCAGCCACCTCAGCAATAAAGAAAAAAAAAACAAATCAATCAATCGATCATAAATGACCTTCTGGTGGTGTTTCTGCAATTCGCAACTTTGGTTACCACTTTGCAGTATGTTCATTCACAGTAGGGAACTCAACAAATGTACTCATTATTTTACAAATTCAACTCCATGATAGTTGAAAATTAATATTCTACAATTTATTTTTATGATTTCCACTGTCAATTCAAGCATTATTCTTTAAATTCTTCTTATGTTTATTTTACATCTTTATATAATTATATATTGTGATAATAATTTTAATTAATACTCCGTCGAATAGAAGTTTTTCATAACTTTTGAGCACATAGATTGAAGAGTATAATAAAATAATAAGTGTAATAAAAATAATGTCATACTCTAAAAAATGAGTAAAAATGTTACTAAAAGTGTAATTAATCCCTTGTATTTGAGAATGTGACGAAGAGTATAGGAAATGAGTAAAAAAGAGTAAGAATAAATAAAAAAAATTATCGTGATCTACATGGAATGTGGAGAATAGTATTAAACCATATTACAAGCGGTCTGGATCTCCTGTTACATAATGATGTTACATCTCCCGTTACATTAATTAGATTTGCGCCATGTGTACATACATCAAAATTTACAAATGAGAGAATAACATCCTAATATAATTGTATGTACACGTGGCGCAAATCTAATTAATGTAACAGGAGATGTAACACCATTATGTAACAGGAAATCCTGTGTGTATTACAAGTGCGTCGAAAAGATGGTCATAATAAAAAAATAGAATTAAGACAATCGGAATTCGAAAGCTCATATTACAAACAAAATTAAATTAATTTGCGGGTAATAAAATACAGTTGCGAAAATAAAAAAGGAGGTCATCAGTTCAGATTTTAGAGCCCAGTTTCTGAATAATTTCAGCCCAATTGGAGGCATTTGCAGCAACAAAGAAGGCCCATGAGCCCATCACCTAAGCCATCTAGAGCAATAAAAAAAGCAATAAAACGAAAAATGAAGAAAAAACTAAACAGCAACCCAAGAAAAATTAGTGCCTGCAATCGAAAAAAAAAAAAAAAAAAAAAGGAATTTAGTGAATAACCAACTCATCCTAAAAGAATTAACTAAAAATTAAACCAATCAAATTGAGGGGTGGTTTGATATTGTATACAAAAATTATTGAAGCATACTGTATACTGTATTGACTTGGTTGACCCGTGAAAGATCCACAAATTTCATATTTTTTTTAAATGTGCTGATATAACATGTGCAATATTGTAATCCCTCCATTATAATTTACATTACTACATCCGACCCGTTTAAAGATACACAAATTTTTGTGTGAAATTTTTTATAATTTTTTATAAAAAGTTGTTTTATATGACATATGATAATATTGTAACTCCCATCCGTTATTCATTTAAAACAACTTTTGTACAAATATTACTATGAAATAATTCTCACACAAAAAACGTTGAAAAAGTCAACTACAAACCGATCTGAATTTTAATAAAAATTAAATGACATGAATTTTAATAAAAGTATTGTTGATTAGTATTAAAAGGTCTAAAGTGAAGCTTAAATGAGTCTTTTCAATTTTATTGAAGTGAGTAATTGAGTGAGCGAGATTTAATTATAGTAGAGCATTGAATGACATGAGATGCAAATAAGAGGAGTTGGTCTCATGTGAGGTGTGTGCATGCATGCACTCGAATTCTATTATGATATTTTTCATTTAATTTATTGTTACTTTTTATTTTTAGATTTTAGGATACTATTATTTTGAAAGTGAGTGCATGCATACACTCACCTCATAAGAGATCAAACCAAATAAGAGATATTTGTAAGAGTTTTAGTTTGAGAGAGTAGAGTTGCTTTGTTGCTATTTTGGGTATGGTAAAATAAAATTGTAACACCTATTTTGAAATTTTGAGTCATCTAAAGTGTAATGGAGGGAATATAGAGTAATTTTTTTTTAATATATAAATAATGATTTGGTTTTTGTGCTGCATGATATTTTACGTGGAAATATGAAGTAGGTCGTGCAGATCAGTCGTGTTATGATAGTTGTATTTAATACAATCTGTGGAATTCTATTATATTATATATATATGATTTTTTTGAAAATATTATATATATATATATATATATATATATATATATATATATATATATATATATATATATATATATATATGATTTGATATTTGCCAAAAGTGTACAAACGTTGAGACAACAACGTCCACCTAACTAGCATTATTTAACTCGTGATAGTGTTGTACTACTATTTTTGCTTTCATTGACTAATTACAAAATCCAATTTAGGAAAAGTATAAAATGGAAAGAAAATAAGAGCCCATCAAAAAATAATAAATGATAGGAATTACGTGGGTGGAATATCCTTGATGCTTCACCCATGTACACACTTCTTTAATTTTTTGCCACATAAATAAGATTAGGTATCCCGTCAATTTTGTATTTAGGTGATTTTTTTTTTTTTTTAGTGTCACTAGTGTATTTATATATATAAAGTATTAATATTATGTATATGAAGAATTATTATTTAAAGAATTCTTAATTTTATAACAATGACATGATTTAAGTTATTCTATATTAATTAAGATTAACATTATTATTATTATTATTATTATTATTATTATTATTATTATTATTATTATTATTAGATAAAATATAGAGACGCTTGATTAAAAAAATTCAATGAGAATGATAAACATAAAGAATTTTAAAATTGTTGTGATGGTCAATGAGAATAAAACGTAGAAAATTGATCTTTATCATATTTCATACGAGAGAATGTAATTCAAAATAAATTAATCACCCCCTCTCCTATAATAATTTCCCAATTGTTCAACCAACTATCATTTTTGTCCCAACTTGATCTAATATTAATTAGAACAATACACTAATAATGTAATTATTTTTTTTATTGTAATGACAAAATCTAGTGTGAAACACTTTTATAGTATGAAATTAATATCATTGGAATCATTAACTAATACCATAACATTCATTTAGTGATACCATTACACTTATAACTAATATCATAGCATAAAATAGTTATGGTATCAGTGAATGATTCTAATGATATCAGTAATTGATTCTAATGGTACTAGTTTCATATTATAAAATTGCTTCACGGAAGAATAATTCTATATATTGCAATTTATTTTTCGATAATTCTTGTTGGAAGCTTTGAACCAAATGTCATCTAAATTAAGATAATGAGATAAATTATAATAGAAATTAAAATTAATTTTTTATCATCTACCTACCAATTAATCTTTATTAATATTTTTTACTACTACTTTTAATATATAAAAATTATATTGTATATATGTACATGTATTACAATTATTTAATTAACCATATAATTTAAAAATATACTAAATTCACCAGAAATACTAAATTTTAAATTAATTTAATTTGACAAAATTTATATAACAATTCAATTCACATAATTAAAATGATATATTAAAAACACTACAAAAATAATATAATAAATATTTTAAATCTGAATTTTAGTGCAATATATATATTAAATTAAAAATCTTTAAAAGACAATTAATTTGATACATATTGTGTTAAATAGATTTCAAGTTAAAAACTTATACAAATTTAAAATTATTGGTGCATTTAATAAATAAATAAAATTGATTGCTAAAAGGGTGCTTGGTAAAATTATACAGAATAAAAATAATATAGGAATAAAAAAAGGTATGCAATTATATTTATATCTCTCAAATATATGAACTATTTTATTTATTTTGAAAATCAAAATTATATTAGAGTCATTCTAAACAGACGTTATGATAAGTGTATTTCACTAGCTGAAGCAATAAAGATTACATATTCTTCTCCTTATAGAGAGAGAAACCAAGTGCCGTGCGACAAATACAATTCGACATGCACATAGTCTTATTCTTTTTTTTTTTTTTTTTATCGGGCACATAGACTTATTCTATTTGCATTGATCATTAGAGATTTGAGAGAGAGAAAATCAAACCAAGTGCTATGCCACAACCTAGTTAGTCTTATATATTTATTTAAAAGAGAATCTTTTGTGCATATTTAGACATATAAATAAAACGTACAACTAGTAATTAATATAATTGGAACATATTAATAAATATAATTTAAACTTATAAATTAATATAACTAAGACCTGCAAACTAAAATATGAAATGAAACATACAAACTAATATATATATATAACTGAAAATGTGGACTAATATAAATGAAACGTGATGAGTGCATGAATTAAAAATTTATATATGTATCAAATACACATGAGAGTTGATGTCTTAATTGATTTAAAAATTAAGGGCCGATCATCAAGGATTTTATTGTATTTTTTTGTTGTTGAGGGAAATCTATTAAAATAAAATTACATAACAAAGATATATAGTACTAATTTAATTCATTAGCTGTCATTGAATGGAATATAACTAAGTTTTGGAGCATTAGATATTGATGCTCCCTTTGTTGTATTATACACACTTTGAAAAGTATAACCAGCAATTAATGGACCACTACTAATTATTGTTTGGAATCTTTCTCCTAATAAATAATGTATCATATACTCACTCACTCTCTAAAATAATTAAGCCAAAATATGAGTCAGAAAGTTAAAATTAATTTCTAAATGAAATTTCGATGATATTGTAATATAAAAATACTTAATAATAACGAAAATTATTGTATATTTAAGAAATCTAAATGAAATTCAGATATCAAATCGGGTCTAATGGATTTTCCTAAAATATTGCGTCAAAACTCACTCCCAAATATATTACTATAAAAATAAATATGTATTATTGTAAATATGTGTTACTAGCCCTTATGTATAAAAATAAATATTTATCTTTATAGTAAGGACAAATGTCTGTTATAAAAAAATAAATATTTAATCTTTAAAGCTATGTTTTTTATTTTTCAGTTTTATAGTTATTCATTGTAAGGACAAATACTATAATATTTATGTCACTACAACAAAAACTACATATTGTGTTTTTAATATGTTTCTCTAACAATTATTTTTGGGATACTTAATTAAATTTGCTATTATATTTAATTATTGAGACACTTAAAAATGTAGTTTGTTTAAAAAGTGTCTCTAACTCTATTGGGACATTTTTTCAACCTGCCTACTATAATATTTTGGTTTTCAATGTCATATGATAACACATTTTTCAGTACATTACATGTGTTACTTTAAAGATAAATATTTGTTTTTACTTAATTTTTTTTTTCTACTTAATTTACCCTTACAGTTTCATGTTTTGTTTTTTGCGTAATTTTTTTTAAAAGAACCACTTGACCACCACAAATTTTTTTGTTTAGGCTATAATTTCATTGATCCTTAATTCGTAGTTTTTTTTATATATGTGTTTCTCAACAATAAAATATCACTGAAATTTATTAAACCAACTGTCCAAAATAAAAAAAAATTATTAAACCAACTAATACGTGGAGAAGTGGTATAACGCAAGTGGTTAGAGCTCCACTACATAAGATCTAAATATCATGAGTTCGAATCACGGTTTGTCCCCGATAAAAGAAAAAAATACATGAAGACCAACTAAGAAAATTATAAATAGAAATATACCTGATAATGAGTTATAAAATACACAAAATTGAATATTTAGCTATAAAAAATATTGTACTTTAGAAATTGATTATTTCGTTGGCTCCATTAATTTTATATCTCACATGATTGTTGGATTTGTTAATTGTAAGTAGTTTTACTATATCTATAATCGTTGATTCGATCAAGTGCAACGATTCCATTTGTTCCCTTTATTTGCATTGTTAGACAAATAGGAAACAAGAAATTTTACGACTGATACGCTTAAGGAAAACAATTTTTTTTTTTTTTTTAAAGCAAATAAAAAATATAGCAGTTAGGATTATTTCAACTTACATAAGATTTCGAGTTTCAATCCTTTTTTTCTCAGTTAATATTACGAGGACATGCATTAATTCACCTATTATTAATTTTAATATTTCACGCGATATTATCACATATATGAATGAATAATAACGACATACGCAATAGTTCTTTCAGTCGATGCAAAATAATTAATTATTTCAGTCCATGCACTTTCATAATTTCATTGACGTCTAATATTATTTCACACTTATTTCAAAAAATTACATAATATATGTAATTTAGAGGTGGCAATTTCAGACACGATACGATAACACGACACGGAAACAAATAAATCGTATGTATATGTATTATTTAATTACTAATATGTTATGATAGTAACATGTTAATGACACGCATACGATTTGTATATATATATAAATTTTAAAATTTTTAATTAAGCATTTTAAAATCTAAATTTGAAATATTATCGTGTCATTATCGTGTCTAAAATTATAAAATTTTAGATTATATTTTTAGTTTTAATATTATAGTGTCTTTTTCGTGTTCGTTTTCGTGTTCGTGTTTCACCTTATCGTCTTTGTCACCCCTAATGTAATTTATTGTTCCTTTGTTTGTAAATATATATTATCATAAAAAAATAGGAAAATGACTTTTTTCCCTCTAAATTTCACCTATTACGTCGTTAATTTTGACTTTTGATTCGTGTCCTCTAACTTTCAATTTTTCGACAATTTCGTCCTCTTACCTCCTTTCGGTCACACCTGACGTGATTTTTATTTTTTATATTTAAGAGAGACACGAATCAAAAAGTCAAAGTCAGCGGGATGAAAAGCGTAATAGGTGAAGATTTTGAAAAAAAAAAAAATTATTTTCCTAGAAAATAAGTAAAAAGATAAAATTACAATCAGATCACTTAGGGGGTGCTTGGTTTGTTGAAAGAAATTGGAATGGTAATGGGTTTGAAAGTAGTGAGGAATGGTAATGAATATGTTAGTTATTGTTGAGTTGTTTGGTTTATATGTAGGTATGACTATCATTACCATAGGAAGTGTTTGGTTTTGATAAAAAATATTGATAATTAAAATTATTATTAATTCTTTTTAATATTAAAAAATATATTATATAATTATTATACTTAAAATATTATTATTAATATTAATAAATAATTTAGAAGGCAAAATAATTTTTTTAAAAAATTATATATAAAATTTTAGAAAGGAATGACTTTCATTCCTCCCCAAAATTGGGAGGAATGGATCTGTGACTTTAATTGCTCATTTTTAAGATATAAAATATTTGAAAATCACACTCTGCAATCAAGCACTCCTTAAAATTGCATTTCAAAATCAATTTTGAAATCTCAAATAAAATATATCATTACGTAAGTACAAAATGATGATTATTATGACAAGATTTCTCATCTAAAAAGCAACTAAAATAGACCGGGGTGAGTATTAAAAAGTTAATTAATAACTGATAATTACGCATAACGATACATGTTAAATATCGTAAGGGTGTAAAACATAATTGAACATGAAAAGTAGGGAAAAAAACGAACTGATTACGACGTGGTTAATTAATTTAATTATTCCGTGGTTGAATCCCTGTATTTTCATTCCCTCTTTAATACCACCCATAGTTTATTACAGTACCATTGGTTTCAAAATTTTTATTCAAATGATTGAACAAGAAACTGCCATATTTTTTTAATTAAAAACAAGATATATAATTGTATAAATAAAATGAAACAATTGGGAATATAAATAAGTTAGATAATTTTGATCAAATATTTGATATCTTTTGTTAAATACTAAATACTTTAAATATTATTTTTTAAATTTAACTATAATACTGTGTTTTTTACACTAAATATGAATAATTTAAATAATAAAAATATTAATTTTTTGTTAATACTTCTTAAAAATAATATGATACTCTTAATGAGATTTTTAATAATCTTGATCAAATATTTAATTAATTTAAATTATTTAAATTTAATGTAAATTATTTTACCATGTAAATTGGACACATAATACCTACTCAAATAAGTTAGGTAGTTAAGAAACTAGTGTTAATATCTCTCCTATTTTTCACATTTCTCTCTCATAATTTCGTCCTTGAGTTAATCGTAATTAAGGTATGAGTAAACACTTTTTTTTTTTTTTTAGTAAAACTTGTTCACCATATGAAATTGATATTATTATATTTATTCAGTAATATCACTACTCTTATATATTAATATCATGATATTTTTACACTATTATATTAATTTTTAAGTGTAATGGTTAATAAATTAATATTATAATATTATTAAATAAATGTAATAGTATCACTTTTATATAGTGAACAAGTTTTATTGTGCTATTGATTTATAGGTAAATGCAAAATCTTGACGGTAATTTTATTTTTTGCAAAGATAGACACAGCTGGATGGACCAAAGGGAAAATAAAATTTGATTTATAGATTTAGGATTTTTAATCTTGACAAAAATTTCGTTGTTCAAAGTTTTATTGGGAACTCGATTATATTATTTAAGTAAGTATATGAAGTTATACTGTTTAACATATAATAAGTATAATATAATGATTAAGTGATTTGAAGAAGAATAATATATAAATTTAATTTTTTTTTTTAAAAACGTTATACTTCATATACTACATAATATTATTTTTAATAAAAAGAATTAGTGTGAACCTAATTGACATAACACATTTTTAATCTTATATTATCGTTATCTATATTTTTTCTTATATAGATTTAACAAGGTCTAAATTAAAAAAAAAAAATTAAAATGACATATTCAAGTAAACAATCACTTTATATTTACATCCTCCAACCAACTCTTAATTACTTAAATTGTCATTTACATTAACTCACAAACAATCAGTTTATTAATAAATGGATTCCATGATACCCTTAATTCATCTACTTTATCATTTTTTTTTCTTAAAAACTGTGCCCAACAATTTTTTTTATTTTTATAAGGAGGAAATACCTGAAGGCGCAATCCCCCCCACCTGTACCAGAGGCCTCTTGGTCAGGCGGATGGTAAATCGAGGGATGTGCACGAATGACAGCCATGCAAGGGAGATGACTTTCGGGAGACACAATTCCAGCAACAACCTCTGCAATATTTCATCAAAGAATTGTCACCACACGGAATCGAACCCATGACGTCGGAGTGTATGTGCTCCAGTCAACTTGTCCACTTACCATCCGTCTATGCCCTTGGGGGCAACTGTGCCCAACAATTCTGCATAGTTTTTGTGGACCGATAAAATATTTAATTTTCTAAATTTGAGACACTCTTATATAAAATCGTAAAAAAGGAATAACAATTAATTTGCCAATGAATAAGTGATAAATCATATTTAATTTAAATTAGTTTTGTACAAGAATTTGTGTACAAATTTTTCACGGCAACTTCAATTTGACTTAATGACACTCAAATAAAACAAAAACCATCAAAATATTCACAATAGGAAAAAAAATTAAATGAAATATATATAGTAATACTGTATTATTGTGAAACATGCTGAAAAATCTCACTTAATCAGGAATCGTCTCCCTCCAGCTTTTCAACTCAATTATTAATTCCACGAACACGAACACATGTTTTACTCTTTGCCCATTCACATAAAAAAAACAAATAGAAAAATGTAAGCTCATATTATTATTCGACGAGGAGAGCAGTTACAATTACAATTATATAGTGACATTATATATAGCATACTTTTCTTTTTCCAAAAAAGTCAATTTTCTGTGCATTTATTGCATAGAATCCAACCTACAGCTAAAATGTACTATAGATTAATATATCAGAAACTTGTAAGTTAATATAAATAAAATATACAGATTAATATAATTCAAATGTATTATAAATTTGAATATGTTTAATATATACATATGTGTGTTCATTCACTTATTTTTCAATAAACTAAAAAACATTTACATTAATCTACTACTCCCTCTGTCCCACATCAGTTTTCACACTTTCCTTTTTGATTTATCCCACATTAATTTTCACATTTCAAGAATAGAAACCACTCCTTAAACTCCACACTCACAATATTCATATATTTACACAAAATGCCATTACTTTTTACAATCAATCCAACTACCTCACTTACTTTAATAATACAAGTTTACAAAATTACCCTTCAGTACTTCACTCATTACACTTTTTCTTAAAATGCGTAGGGGGAGTAGTTTATATAATAAAAAAGTGACGAGGTGGATGAAAAAAAAATCAGAAAACAAGGCGGCCAAAGTAGTACACAGACGACATAAATGTCTCAATCAAGATCGCGTTTATATCCACTTGATTTAATATTACTTTCTTCATTGTGGAAAGATTCTTTATCCAACTGGCTAGCGACTATTTCTCTATCTTAATCACACAATTATTCTTCAAACTCCAAAATTAAATAAACAAAAAAGAATAATCATCCAGTATATATATGAGCATATCACATGCTTGTCTGAAAACCCATCATTTAATTACTCGCATATTCATCTCTCAATAATTATAATCTTTGGTAATTAAAGATAAAATGGGTGGATCAACTTGTCTAATCACATTACTCTCATTCTCTCTTAGCGTGCTTCTCTTATCGACCTCTGTGTCTGCCCAACTCCAGCTCAATTATTACAAAAATACCTGCCCCGACGTCGAAAGCATTGTCCGAAGAGCCGTCACCGCTAAATTTCAACAGACATTCGTCACCGTGCCTGCAACTATCCGTCTCTTCTTCCACGATTGCTTTGTCAAGGTAATTAATTACTAATATATGTTTTTCATTGCCTTTAATTTTAAATAAAATCACAATTTTTTCAAATCAAGATTGTATTTTATCATTATTGGGACAAAAACTGCAATTCCCTTTAAGATAAAAATATCGAAAAAAATATGGGATCAAAAGGATCATTTTGCAAACCACCTACCCAGATCAAATACAAAATTCACCCTTATAAAAATAATGTGTTACCTACCTAACAAAGAATAATTGATGGAATTAACATGTTTAAATTTGTTTGGATGACGATGAATGCAGGGGTGTGATGCTTCGGTGATAGTAGCGTCGACTTCGAACAATATTGCTGAGAAGGATCATGAGGACAATTTATCGTTAGCCGGAGATGGGTTTGATACAGTGATCAAAGCAAAAGCAGCAGTTGATGCTGTTCAGAGATGTAGAAATAAGGTTTCTTGTGCGGATATTCTTGCATTGGCAACTCGAGATGTCATTAACCTGGTCTGTATTAATTAGTATATTTTAACTGCGATTAAAAGCCTAGCTAGGTTTAATTTAATTGTGATTAATTAATTAAGAGAGTTGTACTGCAGGCTGGTGGGCCCTCATATCCTGTGGAATTGGGAAGACTTGATGGGTTGAGTTCAACAGCTGCAAGTGTGGAGGGAAATTTACCTAAACCAAGTTTCAATTTGAATCAGCTTAATGCCATGTTTGCTTCAAGAGGCCTGTCACAAGCTGATATGATTGCTCTCTCAGGTAATTAATTATTAATTAATAATTCTACTAATTAACCATTGATTATTTTTTTGTTATTTTACTGGTTTGCATTTTGTTTGTAACTTTTAAATAATATTATTAGTTGTTTTATTATAAATTGATAGGTATAAATTAATATATAATAAAACTGTTTTACATCAAACTAACTCTTTATTCAAATTAATTACATGGCATATATATATATATATATATATATATATATATATATGAGAAATAGATTAGATTAATTTTGAGTTAATCAATATTGCGGGAATAAGTTTTATTATTTAATGAAAAATCTAATACTATTCAAACTAATACTTTGTATAGTAAATCAAATAATACTTTTAAAACAAGCCTTAAAAATTTACGCAAAGTCTTATGTATTTTATATACACCGTAAATTTACGGTGTTTTACTTTTCAATTTCATCCAATTTTTTATATTTTTAATCAAATATTTGATACATTAAAATTTTCAAAAATAATAACATCATAATATTACAATACGTAACACAAGGCAACTCCTCAAAATTTTAACCCATCTTGAATAAATTTGTGTGTTTATATATTGATCACAGCTACCATATATATATATATAGCTAAGCTTATAAATACCATCCTCTTGACATTTTTTTTTTTGTTCACAAATAGTACCTGTTTATATATTGATCACAGCTATCATATATATATATAGCTAAGCTTATAAATACCACCCTCTTCACATTTTCTTTCTGTTCACAAATAGCACCTGTTACCCATTAAATGTAACATTCACTATTTGTAAACAAATACAAACAGACACCCACTATAGTACAACTAGAATATTTTTCTCGATTATAATGTTGTTTTTTTTTGTTCATTTGCAGCATGCCACACAGTAGGATTCTCCCACTGCAGCAAATTTTCGAACCGGATCTACAACTTCACCCGCCAAAACCCGATCGACCCGACCCTGAACCGGCAATACGCGACCGAATTACAGGGAAAATGCCCAAGAAATGTGGATCCCAGGATAGCAATCGACATGGATCCAATCACCCCTAGAAGATTCGACAATACCTACTTTAAAAATCTTCAACAAGGAAAGGGCCTTTTTACCTCTGACCAAGTCCTCTTTACAGATGGAAGGTCAAAGGGCACTGTCGACGCTTGGGCCTCAAACCCGCAAGCCTTTAATGCGGCCCTGATCCAGGCCCTAACCAAATTGGGCCGGGTCGGGGTGAAGACCGTACGAACCGGAAACGGAAATATTCGTGTGGATTGCGGAAGATTTAATTAATTAATTAAATAATTATCGCCGGCTGAAAGAGTGTGTAATACACACGCTAACCTTAACTATGGTTAATTGGTTGGTGAGTTTTGGGGTTTGTTTATTGGCATGTGAGTCACGTGACATGGGTCGAAAATTTTATTATATTCCTTACAACGTTGTTTAATAATACTTGTTTGGTTCCTGTCAAAAAAAATAAATAAATTATACTTGTTCTGGTTGATTTGTATTTTTGTTGTTTTCAATCAATTGTAAGATGACAAGGATTGAGCGTGCTTAATCATTAATTTTCTCTATTTTAAGTATTCCACATTGACTATATCTTTTATGCATATTTATATATTATGAAAAGTTAAATTCTTGTGAGCAATTGTATAAGAAGTGATTGAATTTTTAATCAAAATTCAATTTAATTTAGATATCTTTTGACATGTTTACAAATGAATCAAAATTAAATTGAAATTGGATTAAAATTACACAAATTACATCATATGCAATTAGTGTACACAGTGTGATTCTTCAATGAAAAAATATTATATACATCTTGTGCATTATACATCACTAGTCAATAATATTAGTTTTGAGTTGAGCCTACTTGACGTGCTGAAAATATGCCTACAAGTGAGCTTTTAAGTGATCTAACAATTCATTCCACTAGAGATAAACCTATCTGATGAATTGACAATTCACCTGGCCCCATAAAAAATTTTAAAAAAAAATGCTCCTCAAGATGAGGTTAAATTGAGGTTGCTAGCCTTAAGACGAGTCTGGGCTCAATGATTTGAATCATGATCGACTCTTTTTTTTTCTAGCAGGTCGCAATTTGTGATGAGTAACTCGTTGCAATAATTCCGGTAATTAAATAAATATAAAAGACAGTTTTACAAAGAATTTTCGATGAATTTTATGACAAATTATGACCACATTTATGACTGAACTAATCGTTGCAATTTACGACGACCATGGGCCATCATACTATGCGAGGACCACAAAAAAACCGTGTCAAATATTAGAAGGTAGCACTCATTTCTGCAACATATTTTTTCTCGTCGCTAAACATGATCCATCCCTCTCATTTTTGTTGCAAAAACTCACAACAACACCACCGAAGCCCGTCGCCACCCGTCGTCCGCTATCAACTCTAGGAGCCTCGCCGTTCGCCATCGCCCCTTGGCCGTTCAAAAAAAAAGGTTGGAATTGAATATAGTTCGAAACACTTAGCATTTTGTTCGAAAAACCAAAGTCGAACATATATTTTTCATGCGTCGAAAATAAAAAAAACGTCAAAATATTAATACCAACATATATCCGTTCCTATAGCATATTAACTACTCAAACTATACCAAAATAACGAAAACTAACAAATAAATACAAACATTATATAAACTTAAACCTAGAAAACAAAAATATGAACAATACTTACATATATAGGTTGAGACTCATTGTGACAAAAAAACAAGTGCAATACGTGAGGGGATATTGTTCTGTCAATGTTGGGTGATGTTCAATTAGTTGAGTTGAGAAAGAAAAATGTTCGATTATGTGCTATTTTTTTTCGAAAATGCTACAAAATTGTGTTTGATTGTGGGGTGTGAACTAATTAGGGGTGGTGAACTCAATAATCTATGAGCTGAAATTTTAATAAGGGGTATTTTTGTCTATTTTTAAATTTTTAAAAAAAATTAGGGGGTGAACTTTGCAAAAAAGAAGATCCATATAACGTGGTCCAATCCAAATAGGTGTATTTTCGAAAAGCCCATCTAAATATGCCCGAAAATAAAGGCCCAAAAGTGAGAAACATAGTTTGACCCAATTAATATGTCTAATTAAAATTGGCCGACTTTAGTAACTATAATTTGCAAAATTCCATAAATTCCTGGTTTCGATTGAACACGTGCTGCTATTTATAATGTGTGTACTTTAGTTTGAGTATGATGCTTCTTTGCTGTAAAGTTTGTAAAGGCAATTCTCTTGCCTGCAACTATAAGAGTTCTATTAATAAAGTTTTTCCTGATCAAAAAAATAAATTCAGTATACGCATTTCAACCTCACAAAAAACTTGATCTCGCGTGTGAGATATAAAAACTATAAGCATTTTGGTTGGCCAAATTAATGTTAATAATTCCAATTTTGGTGATTACAATAATTAGTATAATTATTTTATATACAATGAAATGGCGAACCGGCGGCTGCCAAAATTTGACAATTTTAGTCCAATTACATGCTCGGCGGCCAGTACCGCCGCGACGGCAAAGTGGTGGCGGACGCCGCGATTAAGTATGCGCAGAGCGTCAAACTCGGCGGCGATGGAAAGGATGTTTGGGTATTTGATATTGAAAAAACCACGCTTTCTAATCTTTCTTACTATAATCGGTCTGATGTCTGTTTTGGGTATGTTGCTATATTTTTTTGTCCGTTCATTTTAAGTTTGTAGAATTTTGTGTGAGTTTTATATATGAGACGCGATTTTATTTTAATATTTGAATTATGTATATATTTTTTAAATTATGATTGGTGTTGAAGTTCTTTGAATCCATTGATCTGTTTTTATTATTTTGTGTTTCTTTTTTTTTCTAACAAAACACAAACGCGTAGGTTTCCGATGGAAGGATGCATAGTGTATATTGGATTTCTTATAAAATGGAGTCAAACTTAAAAAAAAAAAATTAATATAATTTCCTCTTCTTTTTTTTTTAAAAATCATATACAAATAGTACTTCAACTTAAAAGTCTATGAAAGAACTAGAAATAATTTATTAATTTGATATATTACGCGTCTATATATATATATATATATATATATCAAAATGAAGAGAACAAATAGTATGAATTTGGTCCGCAGATTTAAATGCATAACTTTATTGATTATACCCAACAAATTATGAATAGATTATATATATACTTATGTTTGTCTGACCCTGTTTCAGAATGTATAAGTGCGATTGGTTTGTTACAAGGAATGGGAAAAAACATGATAATGATAATAGTGAGGAATGAAATTGATATAATCTTTAAAATTGTATTGTTTGATTAATTATGAGAATCACTATTATAGTCATTGATTTCGTTTAGTTTGCCAAAATTATTTAGATATGGAATCAAATTATTTGGAAGGGAAAGGAATGAAAGTCATAAATGAAGAAATTAAGAGGAATAATTATTGTAGCACCAATGAAAGGTGTCTACCAAACACTTAAAAAATATTTCATTTCAATTCCTTACCATCAAAGGTGTCTACCAAGCATACCCTAAAAAATGGGATGAAGTTACCTCATGTGTTACTCCAAAATTAAATATATACAATTGTATTGTGTAATTATACATAATTAATATTTTTCAGTAAAAAAATATTAAAGATTATGTGAGACGATTTTACGCATGAAATGGATCTCCACCTCACGAAGATATACAATTTTCTTTAAAGATATATTGATTGAGTAGGAGCCCCATACACCCATTGTTCATAAAATAAAAATAAATAATATATAAGGTCATCTTATTCTTATACTACCTCAACTTTTGTACACATATGTACTATGAAATAATTCTCACACAAAAACCGTTGAAAAAATCAACTGTGAAAAGAATTTAAATTCTCTCAATTTTTATTTTTATCGGTAAATGTTAGTTGTTAGTGGTTAGAAGTTAGTTCGCCAAGTCTCCTTACAATTCCAAATTCTCCAAGTCTCCTTATACCTCTCACTCCAATTCGTTCCCAAAGGGAATCGAACCCAAGTCTCCCACTTAAGTGAGGAGCCCGGTGGCCAAGTGCAAGGATGAAAATATCGCTATCGCAATAAATATCGCAATTTTAATTTTACGGATATATCGATGGATATATCGATATCGCATATCGATATCGCAAAAAATTGAAAAAAATGACGGAAATTTTATTAAAATCTTGGAAATTTAACAAGATATTTCAAGGATTATTATAACATATTATTATACACATATTCTATTCAAAATTACAATAAAATTATATGTTTAAAGCAATCAGATAATTAATAGATTATATAAATATTGTCTGACACAAAATAATTGACAACATAATATATAATACAATACAAAATGATTAAATATACATAATAAAATACAATTAATATAAAAATACAACATAATATATAATACAATACAAAATGATTAAATATACATAATAAAATACAATTAATATAAAAATGAAGACGTATGAGGTTCAAATATAGTAGTAGAAATTTTATTTTTGTCCAAACAATATTGGTGTCACATCTTTAAAATACCATTTGAATAATTAAACTAATTAGTAAAGCAAGTAGTTTCTCTCCAATACAATTGAAATAATCTTAATTTAAAATGAAAACAATTAAAATTAATATGATTAGAGTGTGTCTCATTCGAACCAAATTTCACGATGAAACTTGATTCATATTGAAAAAACATATCAATTTACCTTTCAGTTAATACTATTTAGTAATATAGGTAACATTCTTCAGTTATCATGACTAATAGGAATAGCCTTTAATAATATATGTAATACCCTTCATTTATCACGGCTGATACTCTTTAGTAATATAGGACATACTCTTCAGTTATAATGACTGATACCATTTAGTGATATAGGTAATACTCTTTAGTTATTACAACTGACACTCTTTAAAATTGATCAAGTTTCACCATAAACCCTTGTTCATAGTAGATTTTGTCATATAATTAAAGATGTGAAGAGATTCTCAATTTCATACCTTGAATATGTATTTATACTATTTTATAGATCAATGTATCATATAAAAAAAAATTAAAGAAAAAATTCAAATGAAATAATAATTAAAAATTAAAATTATTAAATTAAAATTGATTGATATGACAATAAGAATTTATATTTTATGTATAAAAAATAATAAAAAATCCAAAAATAATTTTTTTAAAAAAATTGCGATTTTTTACGGATATTGCGATATTTCGCGATATTTCCACGATATCCAGGAAAAATTACACTACGCCTGATCGATATCGATATTTTGCGATATTTCCGCGATATCCTGGAAGAAATACATTTCCCCCTAATATCCGTATCCCAACTTCATTTTTTGCGATATATCCGCGATATATCCGCGATATATCGCGATATTTGCATCCTTGACCAAGTGGACTAAGCCCCTTGGTTAAATTCTCTCAATTTTATTATCATGATCTAATTACCAGATTTCATTCCTGATGGACTTTGGTTACAATGTGCAGCACACTACCAGTTAACCTGACTAAACTTAACGAGTGGGTGGCTAAAGCGGCGGCGCCGCCACTGCTGGCGGTCTTTCGTCTTTACAAAAGAGTAAAATATCTAGGGTTCAAGACTGTCATGATCACAGGCTCTCCCGAGAGATATAGAGATGCAAGAATTAATAAGCAATTTAAGAAAAGCTGGTTATAACAATTGGGAGAAGCTCATCCTCAAGTATGATACAATATTATTTGATGGCATAAAAAATCACGATATTTAGAGTGTTTATGTTGCAGTTCAGTGTACATTCTAATTTTCTGCGTAACTAAAGATGAAATGACAGTTGGAGTCGCCTTCAATTAGTCTAGTGCATTAAATTGAAGACAACTCCAGTTGTCACGTCATGTTCAATATTTATGCTGAAATTTAATGGTGCATTGAAATACAACAAATAATTAATTCGTGTATCGAATTGCAAATTTTCTTAATAAATAATGTAATTGATATACACCCAAAAAATTGTAAATTTTTTTGCAACTAACCCTATAATTTTAATTTGACTTTCTAGCAAGATTTATTTGTTAAGAACTATTTGATTATAATTATTAATTGTGAAAAAAAAAAAGATTTAATGTTAATGGTGAATGCAGGGGAGGAGCTGATCAACAAACCACAGAGGTGGAGTTCAATTCAAGAAAACGAACAGAATTAGTGAAACTAGGTTATAGAATTGTTGGAAATATAGGAGATCAATGGAGTGATTTTGCTGGACCTAATGCTGGGACTCGAGTTTGAGTTTTCAAATTGCCTAATCCTATGTACTTCATAGGATGAGAGGTCAGGGGGATGACATAAATAAAATTTCTAAAAAATATTACGTATATATTTTAGAATTACGGTTCTACAATAATTTTTATCGGAACATATGAAAGATTTAATATCATCTAAAAATAAATTTATAGAGGAGTGCGAAATTATTTAATTTTCTAATAATTTCCTCACTCGTGAATTGACGCTAATACTTTCATGGGGAGGATTGAGAAGACCGCAAACTGACATCAACTCCATCATAGTGGAGATTGAGGAGGCCCAATAATTAAATATATAATTTAAATGGGTGAAGTTATTTTCAAAAGAGTTTTAACAAAGGGTTTTTACTCTGCGGATTTGATCTTATGCCCACAGGTGGACACCAATTTATATGTCCACCGTTTATGTGGCAAGTCAATCACCTATCATGTGATACCACATATACAGGGGAACCCACTATTATTTAATTAATTACTTATGTGGCATCACATGATTGGTGGTGGACATATAAATTGATGACCACCTGCGGGCGTAAGATCAAATCTGTTTTACTCCAATACCAGAAATTAAGAATGAATTTTAAATAATTATCATGTTTTCAAGTGAAGTAAGGGCTAAACATAAAAGTAGAGTTCAATTTTATGTATGAGACTGTTTCATTACTCGTGGATTTATATAGATGAAATTCTTTCATAGTAACGCTTCCAATTCAACTAAATTTTAAATGGTATTACTATTTAGTTAAAAGTATTAATTTGTCAGTATGATTACCTTTCTTAAAAAATATTATTGTTTTTACTAAAAAAATATTAATTGTGTACAATTACTTGTATAACTAATGCATAACAGTGTTACTGTATATGATACAGTTAAACCTTTATATGTAAACAAACACTTATATAAATTTTTTTACGGATCTAGGTAGAAATTTCATTGATCCTAACCAAATCAGTTGGGGTCAAACAAAATTTTTCAAAAAAAAATCACGCAAAAGCAATTTATAAAAACTCGTTACCATATTGTATTATTATTATAAGTTCAAAACATGTGATATTGTAAGAACTATTAATACATATTTGTCCTTACATGAATAAATATTTGTTCTTAAAATAACACATGTAAAGTTTTAAAATATGTGTTACTATAACAAATGTGTTATGGGAAAAGATGTATTACTACATGAACAAAATTAGTACAAACACGAAATTAAATTTAAATTTAAAGAGATGAAGAACAATTTAAGAAAGACATATTTGTCCTTATAGTTACTATAAAGACAAACATATGTTTGTATAAAGGTTAATAACACATACTTGTCCATATTTTTTTTATCATATACTTTTGTCCATATAATTAATAACACATCTAGAAGCAAGTTTTTTTTTTTTTTTTTTGATGTTTTTATAAAAATGTGTTTGACCTGCTTAGAATTCACAATTTTTTGCCCCTTTCTTAAATATATTAAAATTTCACATGAATTTTTTTATAAGAGTGATTCTCTTTTTATTTATTTATTTATTTTTTATTGGATAAAAAATTATTCGAACTCATAATCTCTGGATCATAGGTATAAAGTGAAGTTCTAACAACTTGAGGTATACCACTTGTTTGAATTTGATTTATGTGAAGTACTCCATCTCATCTTTTACTCTATAAAATGAGTCAAGTTCATAATTTTTTTTTTTTCTATTTTATAAGTTTTTTTCCTCTTTTGTTTAGTTGGTAGGGTTAGGCCCTAGTGTGAATCTCCCGATAGTTTGAGAGCATAGGAAGGCACACCGAGTCTACCCCAGAAATCCATTAGGTAATATTATATTGTTTTTGAAAAATAAAAACTAACGTTTTAAACGTGTGTATATGTAACAATTCATCAATTATTTGAAAAAAAAATGAGTAAATGAAAAAACTATAAATTATTATTATCTTTGAAAATGTGTGGTGTAAAATTAGATAATGCTACAGTAAATGTTGGAACACTTAAAACAACAATAAAATAAACAATGGAAATTAAAAATGCTACAGTAAATGTTGGAACACTTAAAACAACAATAAAATAAACAATGGAAATTAAATTACAAACTGATTTAGCTTGTGATTGCTATAAGGCGAAACTTTCACTATAACAATGTAGCAATTTTTTTTTAATTTTTTTATCGGGATAACAATGTAGCAAATATGTAAAGATTGTAAGAGAATTTATAGTTCAGAAATTAATTTCTCGTAAATGTAACGAGATCTAGAACAATATTCTTGGATTTGAAGGATAAATGTATGAATAAATAACAAAGTTGATCATAAAGAACGTCGTCTACAAGGAAATATATATTTTTAAGGTCAGTAATTTAGAGGAGGTAGGAAAAATAGACCCCACTTTCTCGGAATGATAATTTAAGAACCTCAAGTTTAAAGATAAATTAAGGTCATATCTGTAATAACAAATTTCGTGTAATTAATTTATAAAAATACGAAAATGTTTACAATTTAATTTTAATCGGATTAAACCGATAAAATTTTGTGGACTCTAGCTCTAGATTTGATCCTCTGATTCTTCTCTTCGAATGTTGGCGAATGACTTGGATGATTTGGTGGCAAAATCTTCGGGTTGATCTCGTCCGAGGTTGGATTTGATGATTTATAACGTTAATCCAAGGGTTTAAGAGCCTTATCTTGGATTAAACGCTATTTGCGAGACTTCCCGGATGAACGTCTTTGAATCTTCAAGGGGCTGTGAAGAATGCCTTTGAATCTTCAAGGAGAGACATCTGATCGGAGGGGTTGAAGATCTTGATCTCGGATCGGACGCCGTTCCCGGTTGACTTGCTTGAAGAATGCCTTTGGAGCCGTGAATAACTTATTTGAATCTTCAAGATTGTCTAAAGTCTGCTCTGGAATTGTCTCTGAAATTGTGTGTCAAATTAGTTAATGAAAGCCCCTATTTATAGTTGTAGGCTGAGATTGATTTAATGGGCTGGGCTTGGAAGCCCATCGAATTTGGCCTGATTTGATTTTATTTTCCATGTAGGGCAGATTTGATTTAACTTTCCATTTTAACGAGATTTTGTACGTTATATGGTAAGTCAATTACTTTGCCACCAAGTTATAAATATTTAAATATTCGTAGGATTTAATTCCGGCTCTTACGTGTATATTAAATATCAATAAATTATTTAATTTGAGAATTAATTTAATTAAATTCTCATAATATAAATAATAAACTTTATTTGATATTAATATTTTTTTTTCACGTGCCTGCCATTTAATTGGACACAAAATTAACGTGCTTACAATATCAACTCAAATCGGACTAAAATTGACAAATGGAGGCCAAATTAGTTCAAAACATCCCAAAACGCGCTGACAATTTAAGGACTACAGGTTTAAAAATTCACAAATAGAGGTCTAAACAGCTAACACTTTGGCCTGATTTAGTTTGATACAAACTATTTTAGCCTCAATTTTGAAAATTTTTAATCCTACGACCCTCAAATTATTAATCCAAAAACTTACTATCATATGTTTACTAGCCCAAATTAGAGGAAATTGTGTTTTTGGTCCCACAGGTCACGCTTGCTCACGATTTTGGTCTCAATATATGTCAAACTAGTCCCGTTCGTCATTTTTTCTGCAATTTTGGTCCCACCGTTAGTTTTTCCGTTAGCTCCGTTAGCAGTTTTGGTCTCAATCGACATATTTTTTACGCCAAATTATGTCCAGTTTTCCTTCCAATTCGCTGCACATTAATGATATTTCGATTGGGCTTAAAACTGCTAACGCAGCTAACGGAAAAACTAACGGTGGGACTAAACTTGCAGAAAAAATGATGAACGAGACTAGTTTGGCATATATTGGGACCAAAATCGTTAGCAGCCGTGACCTGTGGGACCAAAAACGCTAATTTCTCCCCAAATTATTATTCATATAATTGTAGATGTATTATTTTCCCGTCTACAGTATATACACGCGCTATAAATTAATTATTCTTGGTTACAATCATACTTGCTCAGGTTATCTCAAAAAGATTATATTTGTTCTAAGCTTCTGATTGGACTTACGTTATAAAAGACGACTGCATAACACATGATCAAGTGAATATATGTGACGTTTCCCATGAATGCCAAAAAAATATTAATTGCACATGTCAGAAACAAAAGAAAAAACCCAGGCAAAAGTTATTCATACAAACTACATACTTTAGTAGTAGTACACTAAATAGAGAAAATAAAAAGTGATCATCTAATCTGAAATTTAGCTAATTAAAGACACGATAATTAGATCAAATTAAATAGGTACCCAAGATGTTGCAAAAACTACATTGTGTCCTTTCCAAGTAAGCACAAGATCATCTTCTTCCTTCTTAAGTCCCCAACCTGCTGCATGTTCATCCAACATGTTCTTCACTTCCGTTATCGCATCTTCACTGAATGATATTCCTCGAAAACCCGAGTTTCTCATTCTTTGACTCCATTTGCTCTTCGTCTCTAGCCTCTCCACTCTCCCCGCCCCTTCATGTGAAATCACATTTTCGATTTTCCAACAAATATCGGCTTCGTACCACTGCCTCTGATTGCTCCCTCGAGGAAGGAATGTGTCCATGGTGTCGTACGGAATCCATAAATAGTTGTACGCTGATCTTAATCTGTTGACTAGATTATTCGACGTGAAATCGGCGTCCTCGTCCACCAGCACGACTATAGTCGGATTCAGAGTTCTTAGCTCTTTGAGGAACATGTTACGAAGAGACGAAGAATTTGTGGTGGGGATTAGTAGGGTTTCTTCGGGTATGTAATGAAGCATCATGTGACAATTTATCACTAGTGCTTCGTTTTGGGCACGTACCAAATGTTGCAATTTGAGATCCTCGATTAACGAGGAGAAACCATTGGAGGAAGTGGAAGTGATCACGTTGAATTCCATAGCAACGTTGCGTGAACGCGCGAAATTGATCAATTTTGACCCTAATTCCTCGTACGAGAGATCGAGCATCGGAGGGTAGTCCTCGAGGGGTCCCGCGACGGTCAACTTAACGAGCGGGGGCCCCTCGAGGCGCGTGGCTACCGAGTCGATTAGAGTGGGGATCTGCATGCAATGCGTGAGGCTCAAATCGACTATATGAATGACGGAGTAGCCCTCCACGGCTTCGAGCACGGCGGCATTAGCCGCCGTGAAGCCGAACCTGTGCCAGGGCGTGAGGTCGACGAAGCTGGCGAGCTCTATGATGGAGAATTTGTGGTTGTTCATCGAGGGATCGTTGGCGTGCACGCTCGCCATGGCGGTGAGGAGCTTGCAGTCGCCGCTGCTGGCGGCGCGTGAGATGAGTGCGCGGAGGAAGCCGGCGGTGAGGCGCTGGTTGGAGTCGCCGTCGGGCGGGGCGATGTTGTTGAGGACCCACAGGATCTGTTGCGCTAGGGTGGCGTCGTTGTTCTCGATGGCGGTGGCGCAGTGCACCAGCAGCTGCTCCATGCAATTAGCGTCGCCGAAAGTGGAAAGAGACTTCGGTGTAGGAAAACCGGCCCAGGGTCGGGTCCGACCCGGTTGGCTGTTTTTGTTCATTGGGAGATTTGGGAATGGAGGGATTTGGGGAGGGAGGGTTTCGGAGAATTGCATCATGGGGTTGGGGTGGGGGGGGGGGAGGGGGGGAAGTTATGACAAGAGGAGGAGAGTAGAGAAAGCAAAATAGGGAATGAAGGGAGTGGAGAAAAAGAGACAGAAAGGAAAGAAAGGGACTAGACTAGTAGTGGTACCTGGCCATTGGGAAACGATCCCTCTCTTTCTCTCTCTTGAAAGAGAGAGAGAAAGTCTGCAAATGAATCGAAGAGAAATAGACTGTTCATCTTTATGCCTTCAAGGGGAAAAAAATATTCTTTTCTCCATGCAGAGGAGAAAAGGGACCGATGAGGGCCTAAATCTGTAAAAATCTTTCAACTTAGGGGAAATAGGTCAGATTTCAGGCCCTTTTCAGCAGAGATGAGTATGAGCAGGAGCTATCTGAGGAAGATGAAGTTTAGTTTAAGAGAGAGAAAGGAGAGCGATGTGAATTCAATATAAGAGAGGAGAGAGAGAGATGGCCGGCGAGGGATATTTGTCAATATGTGGGAGTTGGAAATTTGTCATGTAAGAGAGAGAGAGTGGGCAGTTTGGTTTGGCTTACTCACGGGATATATCTATACATCATGATGCACAAATCATTTTGTGGCTAATTATCTCCAGCATCTATACTATTTTTGCTAATTCCACGCTCTATTTTATTTCCTTATTAAGAAACCCTCAAATCACAGAATTCAAACTAGAATTGATTTTGGAAATATAATTTGATTTACATGTGTGTGCTAGCGCTGTACGTGCAAGATTTTTATTTTTATTACAATACGTGTGTACTTATCTTCAAACTAACATAATATAACTACCTAATATATGTGGACGAAATTGCAAGAACTTAACTGAACAATATATTTTCAGTCTGGCCTATTAATATTTTGGTTTGAACCGAACATTAAAATAGGACAATCTTCCTCCTCAAATTTTTAATTTTTTTTTCCCTTTTGGTATCCAGATGTATATTTGGGGATATGATGATACTATAAAAAAAGGTAAATATATTTTATTCAATAACAAAAAAAGTTTAAAAAAATAAAAGTCATACATAAATAAAATCAATATACAAATTAGAGTTAGTGTTCCAATCGATATTACATAAATAATGCTCAAAGTTATTGTTATTTAATTAACGAAAGATTACTTATTTAATATATGTTGAATAAGTGATTTTTATGATGACTAAACTTTTGAATTTAGACTTTAAAAAAAAATCAAATTAAAAAGAAAGTTTTCTTTGTTCATATTTAATTTACTATATATATATATATATTTAATTTATTTATATATATATATATATATATATATATATATATATATATATATATATATAAGGTATTCAAAAAAAATTGTATGGGGCCTAAATTGAAGAATTCATTTGGTCTTATATATAGAAGCATTGAGCCTGTGCAGGCTTGGATCTTAATTTTCTTTTCCACATTTTTTCCCCTTTCCTTCAAAAGAAAAATATGTGTTTTTCCCCTTAATATTTATTGGAAAAAATTGGTAGTACGTATACAAAAATAATTTATGCAAATGACACATATTAAAGTTAAGATAAATGTTAAGACTTTTTTAAGGACACGAAATTGAGAAAAAGGAATAGGAATTTTTCCAACTTAATCGATGGGACTCAAGAATCAATTTCCTGGTTGGTGATCGTGGAATGATGAGGGTGTATTTATATACTTTAAGGTATATTAATTGATTTAAAATTAAGTTCAACATTTGGAATAAACCTACATTCACTTGTGTTTTTTCATCAAAAAATATGATTCAATAATTTTCATGAACATTCAAAATATTAATTTGTCTCACATTTTTCCATCCATACCTGTTCATCTAATTATACACATCATTTCGAGCGACTTTTTTGATTCACCTCAAAACTTCTAACAATATTATCCACCAACTTTCCTTACTATATACTCCCTCCTATTCATAATATATGTCGTTTTGATTTTTCGTACTATTTACAATTTAAATGTCGTTTTGCACTTTTCAATGTGAATTAATTGTAGTTTTTCCCAATTTACCCTTAGTTTTTTTTTAAATAATTATATTGATAATTATAATCTTTAAAGTCATGTGGAAAATTTCAAAGCTACTAATTAAGGGTATAAAAGAAAGTAAATAATTTTCTTAAAAGGTGTGCATAAAGTTAGGATGACATATATTTTGAATAGGAGAGACCGAAATTAATGTATCTATGTGAGGGATAATTGGAACAATAGATTGTCGTTATAGAATTAAGTCCATAGTGTAGAGTGATTATTTAATAGTAGAAGGAAGAAAGCGATTAAGATTTATTTATATAAAATAAGGTGCGTGCATGTTAGGTTCTCGCTATCAAGGGGCCCTCGCAAAAATGAATGAGCAGCCATATGATTTCTGCATGGATAAAACAAAGCAAAGGGAAAGGGTCATTTTCCATGCCTATAACAATTGCTGTTTCAGCATTTCCGACTTTTTTATTTCTTCATCATTTTCATTTAAAATAAAAAATAAAAAAATTTGTTTTTTGGAAAAAGGGAATTTTTATAACTGAATACCGGAGGTACTAAAAAGGGAATGTTTACGAATATGAAAATCATAATTAAAGCTACTAAATGAGTCCATGATATCAATGAAAATATAATATTTAAGAGCTAAGCACCGCTTGTGAAGTTGTCTCAAGTGAGACGGTAGAAAACATCAATTAATAAAAAAGAAATTAAATAGGTAAGATTTATTAGATAATGGATAAAAAGTATGTATATTTTTTAGATTCGTCTCATATATATAAGAATTTATCAAAATGTAAGTATATTATGAATCAGATTTATCGTGAAACTTGTTTGCATTTTATGTGTATTTTTAAACAATATTTGTTGCTTTATTAAAATATATTAATTTGATTGTAATACTATATATTAAAAACAACTAATATCATTTTGAATTTCGTAGTAAAACTGATTTACAAAATTCTTGCTCATATTTAAATAGAGGGCAAAAGTTATATTTAATTAAAAATAAAATTTTATATGAAAATGACTCATGATAAACTTATTATGAATCTGCTTTGAAAATTTTTAAACATAAAAAATTTGATCAAGAGTGTTAAAATTTTAATCAGGGGTATCAAGAATTAGGGTTAATGTTATCATATTATTGTTCATTAGTATTGTCAACAATTAATATTTTTACTATTTAAAATATTCATATTTAATACTCCCTCCGTCCCGTAATAATTTGCACACTTTCCTTATTTGGACATCCTAATATAATCTACACCCCTAAATAAAGAAAATCCACTAGATACTAACACCCTCATAACATCATTTTATTTTAAAAAATGTCACTCAGTTTGTAATGATAAAGTTAGTCTTTTTCACTTTATTCAACTCAACCACCTAAAATACCCTTACATTTTATTCTCTCCCCTACTCTATTAACTCCAAAAAGCAATTTTCCTTAATCTACGTGTCCAACAAAGGTTGCACATTATCCGGAGACGGAAGGAGTATAAAAACACAGTATTATAATATGTAAGTTTGAAGTATTAATTTTAAAAAATATATATATTTAATAACGTATGAAATATTTAAGCAAAAATATCAAGAATTTGATAGTAATTCACAAAATTAAATAATTATTTATAACATGAATCATTTTAATATAAAATCTATCTTCAAAATAAAGAGGGTTCTAACACTACTAAAGGTGATCCAAATTCCTCACTTTAGTGGGAGACTCGAGTTTGATTCTCTTTGGGAATGAATTTGGAGTTATAAGGTGGTTTGGAGAAATTCTTGAAGTATTTGGATGTTTAGTGATCTAACTACTAACAAATTAATATTTATCAATAAAAAAATAAAGAGGTTTCATTTGAAAATTAAATTTAATTAAGAGAAGGTCAGGTCCGTAATGGCTAACTGCTTAATTAAAATAATTTTTAGTAAATCGAGTGAAGACAAAATGTCTACGTACTACTACTATATTCTATACTTGATATTTCCAGATTAATTGAACTTATCACTAATATTGCCAAACTTATGAGAAATAACACTTGGCGGCTCACAATATCTTTAACTTAAATTTTATAATTATTAGCAAAGTGTATTAAAGACGTGACAATTAAATTATCAAATATAACAGGACCACGCAGACATGCACACACACGTAATATTTTCATACATAAATATAATATAATCATATATATATATATATATATATATATATATATAGAGAGAGAGAAGAAATAAAACCCACAGAAATATGAAATAAATATCAAGATGTATATATAAAAAGCTTATCCAGTAGGAATTGTTGATATCCACCAGAAAGAGGGAAGAAACCTGGCATGTAAGCGACGGAAGAGGATTGTATATCAACAGTAGCATGTGAAGAATATCTAATTGCTCATCGGGTCCATATTTATCCTTCAATTGCATGGGACCTTCTTTTACCCTACACGTGATATGTTGGATCCTTTTTCTATTTAATTAAATCGTCTTTTATTTTCAATCAATGTCACATTTATAATGAGGCGAATTTTTGTATATTAATATCTGATTTTTAATAGTATTAGTTGTTTCACTTAACAATATGATTTGCTTTAATTGAACTATATTTCTTTCATCTTATTTTTTATTGCTCAAGCCAAAATGACACGGATTTTAATGTGAATTTTTTTATTAGTGTTAAAAGGTATAAAATCGAGGATAAATGAGTCATTTCAGCTTTATTGGAGGAATGTTGCTTTAGTTTGAGAGGGTAAAGTGAGTAATTGAGTAACATGAGGTGTAAATAAAAGATGTTAGAAAGGGTTTATTGAGAGGGCAGAGTTACTTTTTTGCCATTTTGGATATGAAAATTAAAAAATAAGACATTCATTTTTTTTTTTGAACAAATGAGACGGAGGGAGTATTGTTTTGATCGGGCAAATAGTGACTCGATCGATCCCATAGATTAATTTAGAGTTATATCACTTTGTTAAATATATATATTTGTATTTTATATAATTATATTAAAGTGTATTTATATTTTTTGTTTAGATTTATGAATGTGTAAGCTTATAACTATATTAATATATACGTGTTAATACCTATTAAACAGACTTAAAAATACGTGTTTTATCGTATATCCACACCTAAAGTATAATTTCTGGATTCACCAGTATTACTCTTATACTAAAGGGTCGTTTGGTTTCCTTTATTAGGGGTGTATTGATTTCTAATACACCTTTATCACTTGTTTGGTTTGTTGTATACATTATACTTCCAGCCCGTTATTAAAAATAGACCCGTTCAAATAATACCTAATACATGGTATTATAGATTCCAAATTTCATATGGTATTTGTAATACTTATATTTCTCCAACATCTATTAAATTTTAAAATACCAAAAACACCCTTCACTTTTCATCAAGATGTGTTTATTATTATTTTTATTTATAAGGACAAATTAGTCTAAAATAAATTAATACTAGTTATAATACTTGCTACCAAACATAATATTGATAGCTAATCACTAATTATTTAACTCAAGTTTTTGAAACCAAACAAAATATTGATAAATAAACTGGTATTACAAATATAGGTATTATAATTCAGGTATTATCTAATAATGGAAACCAAACGAGCCCTAATGATATCGGTTATTTTTTAAATCATCAATTAAATAAATTAATTGATAAAAAAATGACGTTGCAAAAAAAAAAAAAAAAATGCCGGGGAAGATTTTCCCTTGCGACAAAATCCTCACACCCATTAAAAAATCAACCAATATTTTATATGATTGTTGGGTGCCAATTTTACTTGCATCAGAGAGTACAGTCATGATTATTTAAGTTGTAATGTGGAATTTATACATTTTAATTACACTACGTTGACCATAATATTTCAATTTCAGCAAACTCATTCTGATGAAAGAATTATTCATTTTGTTGTCTCATGACTAGAAAGACCTATGCTGATGGAGACTGGACATAAAAATGAAAGAAATATGATAATGAACATTTCACCAATTATTTTTTAAATAACACAGTATCAATCCAAGAAAGGAACCAATTCTAAAGATTTCAAATTAATTTAAAACCCTAAAAAAAAAAAAAAAAAAAAAAAAAAGCATATTTTTAACTCTCAATCCTACATCAACCCAATTATCTCAGGGTTTTCAACCATTTCTATTTATGAGCATTAGTAACAAAGTTCCATAAAATATGTACTATTGTTTTTTTGTTCTTGTTCTCACTGCTGCGGAATTCTTTGAGTGTACTTTGAGCAAAAATCTTCTTTTTTTTCAATATATATATGTCAAGTTATGCTGTTATATTGTGCAAAAAAGATACTGTACTCCTATAATATTAGAGATTTCCAATCTTCTTTTTTTCAATAAAAAAATGCTGTTATATTGTGCAAAAAGATACTGTACTATATATTAAATTTCCAAAAAAAAAAAAAAAAAAAAATTATATATTAAATTTCCAAAAAAAAAAAAAATTGACAAGATCATGATCAGATAAGTCCTCCCGAAGAACTTAACTGTAAACAATACCATAACCAAAAAGAAACCAGATTCATCCTCAATTTCAAAATAAACATGATATACAGACTGTTAATTGCAGCAAATCCCCTCGTAGTTTGTAAATTGGACGGAATTCCTCTGCGACTTATTAAACAAAACAAATTCTTCCCTTTTTAAAAAAAGAAATTAAATGAATTAACGATTTTAACAATGTCTTCTTTTTTCGTTACATCCTTCATAATATGGTCTCAAAACTTCAGTATTTGAAAAAAAAAAAAAAAAAAAAAAAGAAATGGAGGAAATATATAACACCGTTAATTCTTTTCTTTTTTTTTTTTTTGAAAAAATGAGAATTTGTTTTATTTAATAATTCATAGGTTTTTCATGCATTTAACCCCATGTATATACATATATGTATATGTATATGCTGAAAAAGACTTTGTTCTTTCCCCAAATACAGCTCTCTGTAAGGGCGTACGTTCACTTTATTATTGCTAATAATTGAGTATATTTTTTCAAGAAAGAAATAAGTGGAAAGTGATTTTCCAGTTATATCTATTATTTTGAGTTTCAACTTCTACATCCAAACACTTGTAACCTTTTTCCTACAAACGCAATATTATATTTTTATGATTTCAAAAGTACAACTTTCACAACCAAAGACGTAGTATCAAATACCAATGACCTACTTTATTTTCAACACAATTATTAATTGATATTTTTAATTTAACATTTTTTTAATAAAATAATTAATATTATTAAAATTAGATATAAAATACAAATCAATGTAAGGTAAAATTGATTTTTACACAAGACAGTCTTAATGTATTTTGTAAATAATTATAGGTGCATGACATAGAGAATCGCTTTTGTGAAAAAATTCACATGAAATTATAATATATTTAAAAAAGGGATAAAAAAAATCACTGACTGAACGATTCAAATTGGGTAAAATGTATTTTTCCAAACTTTTTTTTTCGGGCAAAATATTTTCCAAAAAATCGTGTCCAAGACAAAACAAAAATTTGTTCTCAGATGTGTTACTATAAAAATAAGTATGTGTTATTATAAGGGCAAATATGTGTTACTAGTCCTTATAAAAATAAATATTTTTCTTATAGTAACTACAAGGACAAATATGTATTTCTTAATTTGTTCTTCATCGCTATAATTCAAGATTTCTTTTCGCGTTTATACTGATTGTATTCATTTAGTAACACATATTTTTTCATACAATATTATCCTTTTGTTCATAGGATAACATATTTTTCTATATCTTACATATATTACTATAAGAACAAATATTCATTTATGTAAGAATGTATATATTATTAATTATTATAGTAACATATATCGCTATAATTCAAGATTTTTTTAGTGGGAGACGTTTATAAGTGGGAGATATAAGTAGACTTGGAGAATTTGGATTTGTTTAGTAACACATAATTTTTTAACAAACAATCAAAAAAAAATTATAGTAACTTTTGTTCTTATAATAACATATTTTTTTTATAATAACTTTAGGAACAAGTTTTTTATTTATCTTTGATTTTTTCAAAAGAACAAAATTGATTCATTTATGTAAGAATATATATATTATTAATTAAAAAAAAATTATAGTAACATACATTTGTTCTTATAATAACACATATTTTGTCTTTATAATAACACAATTTAGGAACAAGTTTTTTATTTTATCTTTGAACGATTTTTTCGAAAGATCCGCTTGATTCAAATTGATCCGATTTATAATTCACTATTTTTTTTTGTGGGCTATAATTTCACTTAAAAAATTTCATATAAATATTTGCGCATGACATTTATTTTTACATGAAATCAACTAGCATATCAATTTATATAAAATAACTTTTGTACACATATTACTATAAAATAATTTTCACACAAAAATCGTTAAAAAGTCAACTATGAAAACAGTTATGGAACGGGGAGTATATGGTACCCAATTCCCCTCCCAATAGTATAAATTAGAATTTAATTAGAACAATTAAATTAGAAAATTAAACGGTGATGAAAGCCAAAAGCACGAGGAGAAAGCTGAGTGAGTTTTTGTCCCATCTTGTCCCTTTGCAGGTGCAGGTGTACAACTAGTAATAGAATTTATACATCGCATCAACTATTTGGAAATCCAACACCACAGTATTAGAAGAATCTTGAGGAATGCACATACGGGGTAATCATGTCAAGTTAAAATTCATCATTTTTAATATACTTTCTCAATTATAATATTCTTGCGATAATTTTAAGGAATACAAAAACTAGAGGACACCAACAAAAATTCCCAATATTTTTTTCTCCTTTTTTGGATTTTTCTAGTAGGGGAAATTCTCTATCATCCAATGTAACGCAATTAAAAGTCTAATTAATTCAATTTCCAGAGACAACACGCAAAACAAAGAGCATCAATTTAACATCAAAGTAAGGAATGTAAGCACGTGGGTGAGATGCCACAAACCCACAAAATTTGTTCCTCAAAACAGCACACAAATTAAGGTATTATTAGTTTAAATTAATTAATAATAAAAAATATATTTTTTTTTTTTTGTTGAACAAGAATAAAGAAACTAGGAATTACCCAGATCATATGGAAGCCAAAGGTATAGAGACACCGTTTTTGTACACAGAAAAAAGGGTCTTTTTGGTTTTCGTGCAAAAAAGTTTGAATGATGATGTCTAATTTGTCTGGTTACTTGTGTTGTCCAATCATTACTAATTAATTACAAGGGGTTCTGAAACTCATCTGCGATAATTAAGTGCAATAACTAAGTTGCAATTGTTTGGAATTCTTCAATAAAAAGTAGAATGGAAATTTATTTTTCATCCACACTTTCGAATCTGTTTGATGAATAAATGTTATATTACTAATACTGTGCTCTAATTTTAAAAAATATACACAAAATATCGTTGATTGTGAAATAAGTCCGAGAATGATTGAGAAAGTTGATTATAAGAATGCATAACTTAATTAGTTAGAATCCCCATTATATATGTCATATATAAGAGTCACAAGCTCAATAAAAAAAAATATAAAAAAAAAGTAATCAAATTGAATTATGATTATCCTATTTATTTATTATATATTTATTTTCATTAAGTAATATAATTATTATTTTTTTTTATCAGGAAGTAATATAATTATTAGCCCCATTGTCTATAAAAATATGTTTGTTACAATAAAAGAGTCATAGTAGCTGGAATAAAAAAATCTTTAAAATTATATTGTTTGAATTATGATTATCCTATTTATTTATTACATTGCTCATTTATTTTCATTAATGAGTTTAATATATTTTTTATTTTTTTTTACCTAAAAGTTAAGTAATAAAGTCATTTCATTCAAAAATCAAGGAATGGTGATTCCTTACTTTTGGTATTTCAGACGGGAAGGCATTGTCTCCAAAAAAAATTTAATAGATTTTTTATGGTTATTCTATTATCAATTTTATTAAGTGGCATAAGAGTGTAAATAAAAGATGTTAATAAAAATTTTGTTTGAGAAGGTAATTTTTTTTTTTTCTTGAATATAAAAAAATAAAAATAATATACTCTTTTTTTTTTAATTTTAAGCAATAAAAAAGGACCGATGAAGTATTTAATTATATCAAATTAATATTCAAATTTACCATGAATAAATCATTACACAAATGGATGGTCAAGATTGATGGTCAAAAAATATATCAATTGTTGAGACAAAATGGAGCCAGAATTTTTTAAGGAATGTTAGCTCATTTTATATATGTATAAATTATGATTACATATTTATTCTTTTTCTTACTAAAAAATTATCAAATTAAGGGCCCCTTAATTTTGAATTTGATGGTGGACAAAATTTTATAGGAAAATGGTCCATATTAAGTGTATTACAAAACAATTTTAAAAATTTAAAATACTAGGAGAATAAAAAATTAAAGTTAGTCGTATTATATTTTGTGTAGGAGAATCAAAAATTTTGGGCCTAGAATTAAGACAAAATAATAAAATTAAATTTTAAATTGAGAAAATATTTAAAATTATATCTTAATTTGAAATACTTTAAAATACTTTAAAATTCAATGTCTAAATTGAGAGTTAACGTAAAAATTGAGAACTTTTCTTCCCATTCCCATTTGTATGCTAAATGAGTTGTATTGTCTTGTAGTTATAAAATAATTTAAAAGAATACATTTTTAAAAATAAATTAGCATGAAATTAAAAAATCGGTTAGAAATAGATTGGATCATTGATGCAATATTAGTTTTTAATTGAAACTAAAGAATAGAAATTCTATAAATAATATTGTCCAATTAATTGTAATAAATAATAATTGTGATATGCAAAGACCTACCAATTAATACATAGTTGAATACATTAATACAAATTCCTCATTTAAAGCACTCAAAATGTACGGTCAAGATGAAGATCTTAAAATTATTTTTGAGTCACTTTTGGATATATCTTTAGGATAAACTTATTTAATAATTTTTATTTCTATTTATTTGGGCTTAAATTTTTTGAGTCACTTTTGGACTCATCTTTGGTCACTTTCGAGCCCATGACTTGTTGGCTTGGGTCACTTTTGGACCCCTCTTCTTTCTCCCCATTTTTTTTCTTTCATTACAATATGATCTTATTTGCATATAAAAATTAGGGACCACCGATTATAAGATCAAGGTAAGAATATAAATATCCCACCTAATTCATTTTACACGTAGAAAGAATATCAGAAATTCACACAATCTGCAGTAACTAAATACTGGAAAGAAAACTTACTCAAAAAAAATAATACTGGAAAGAAAACACACAATTATCTATATACACCAATCACACTTATCTTTAAACCAATTTCTTCATAATATCTTTTTATTTTTCCAGTTTTTCAAACTCATTGCCAGGAAGGGTAAGGCCATTTCTATGAATGAAGTGAGATAATCTAGACTCCCCATAATCCACTCATGAAAGTGCAATAATTCCTTAGAAATAACACTGGAATAAGAAATTGTGTTTTAATTTTTAATCTAATTAATCTCCGAGAAGAGAAAATCCATAAATTAAATTTCAATACTGAAACTCCAGAAAAAACATGAAACTAGGTTAATTTTATCTGTCTATCAAAAACCATTGAACAGAGGAAAGAATCCATGGAAAAATGCCTGATTTATAAACAAACAGAAGTGAGAAAACTATATATACTGCAAAATTATGGCATGTAATCTACCTCAAAAGCTTCAGATCCCTCTAATATTTAACCTTTCATTCATGTGGTCCACTCAATAGTATATGGAGAGTGTCCGATGATGCTGAAGAGAATGACACCGAATGCCGAAGGCCCATAGCCAAAGATCTAACTCCACACTCAGAACCTGTATGAAAAGAAATTTGTTTTTCAGATAAAAGAAAATTGAGCAGGATATTCATAAACCACATGGCAAAGCTGAAATACTACTTCACAAATCAAATACAAGTGTTCCTATTTATCAATTACAAAAAAACACTTCAGAATATTACCATTAGAAAATTGAAATATTCAACAAAAATAACAAACACTGTAATCAAAGTATCTTCTAATATCATGAATTGGCATAAAAATAGTCAGTGATGCAAAGAGTTAATGTTGAAGTGATGCACTGTAGCTCCACACTAAAAAAAAAAAGTTAACGTCATAGAAATCGAACATTTTTTCACATAATAGTGAAGAACAAATTCTCAATTCTGATTAAGTAATTCTTCCATCCTAGGGTGATGGGGGTGGAAGCTAAAAGAGTGGTCAGGTCACCACCTCTTTTTCAAGTTATCTAGCACACATAAAAACCTTGAAATTAATTCTGCAAATTTACTAGAAAGCAAAAATTCAGTTATTATCAAATTAAATACATATATACTTTATTAGTGTTTCCCTGGCCAAGAAAAAAAAACCAAAAAAAAACAAAGGAAAGGTCTAAAAAAACAACCTTTTTTCCATATTTGTTGTTGATAAAGTCCCTCATTTCCTCCACAGCATGAACTGTGCATGCTCTAAGTTCTACTTCCTCCTCACTTCCTGAAGGGATTTCTAAATTAGACTCGATTGCACGGGATAGGGAATGACTATATTTTAGTACACCAAGCTGCTGAAGAACTGCAGGGACAATATAGTCAGCAAACATGGTCACTGATTCTATGTCATTGAGTTCACCATATCCCTGACCCTTGAATGCACCCCATATATCAGAAGCAAATATCTGAGCTCTCTTATACAAGAAAACCTGGTGACCTTTGTACACTGTATGATCCCTGAAACCTGTAACATTATAGAACAACTTTATAGTACTACGTAGCATCAATAGTTACAACTCTCTAGTAAATGGTCTACTGAGAAACACTTGTGAAATAAATATCTAAAATTGGGTTTACTTAAATGCATTAAGTTACCAGGAAAGTGGCTCGTGATGAGATCCACAAGCTTTGCAGCTGATTTCTCGCAGGATTCTACAAGTTTTGATGCTTTTCCATCAAAAGATCTCTCCAACTCAAATCCTACCTGAACAAACATGTGAAAGTGATTCACTTAACTGAAAATTTAGAAGTATCATAACAAAGACTAGCTTAAATATTTGCAACCATACTACTTAGTTAGTAGTAGCACCTCATGCAATAAGCGCACTCGTTCATCCTCCAAAGGTAATGGCCTTGGCCATTTCAGCATTTTACGTAAGTCAGGACCTGCCAACCATAATCTCCAATGGTCACGTCATTCCTTGAGAGGAAAGTTTAGTAGTGAACCAACAATGTATTGCACATAAGAGTACCAAAATCAATTCGAAAGGCCAATTCAATGACAAACTCTAATCCTCATAGAACTCAGAAATTGGTTTAAAGTAACTGCATTATTTTGAAAGTTTTATTACCTAAACAAGCTCGGGAAAAAAATCAAGATGAAGGTTCATCAAGTAATAGATGTTCAAACTACGAAACAAACACATACATACAGCAAATAAAGTAACTTCAACAGGATGGACAAAGCTATAATGTAATGTAACTAATCCTTTCAAGTCTTAATCCTGTTAGAAACGTCCTCATATTGTCTCACAGAAAGATAATTCTTGACGACTTGATGTAAAAAATGTTCAGATAATATGGTAAAAAAAAACATTGAAAGATGCTGACTGCTTTGTTGCATTCTCACCAGTGTACTTCTGCAGACGATCTGCATCAAATGCGGACTTATCATTCAGAAGCACTTCTTTTAATCCCGCAGCCAAATGATCATAGCTCATTTCGTTATCTGCATCATAAAAAAATAAAAAATCAAAATAGATAGTATTAGATTTCTAGTCATGAAGGGTCTGATCTGAAATTAAAAGAACATGCAGACCAAGCAATACATAGGCGCAGAAACAAGTTTTGAAAGGATTTCACCAGAATTTCCAGAGATCAAATTAAAGTACAGCCCAATATAAATACGCCAAGAATTAACGGAAACAAAGCAAATTACCCGGCCAAAAGCAGAAATTGAGTGCATCCAACACAAACAGATACTGAACAGTAAGAGGACCGTTATCGAAATAATGAATTCCTTCGAAATTCCACTCCACCTTCGGTATCGAATCATAGATTTTCTCCGCCAATTCCTCAATGCCTGCAAACGTGTATTCACATTCATTCCACACAGAAACCAACTACATTACAAAGGAAACAGGGTAATGCTTAAACCAATACAAATCAAAATTATTGCGGCATAATATTCCATATCTAGTAATAGTAAACAATACTCATAACAAATACGCGCGCGCGCGCACACACACACACATATATATTATATATATTAGGGCAATGGTAAAGGACCTGATAAGTCGACATTGACATGGGATGAGTGAGAGGCGACCCAAGCAGAGGTAGCCCTAACCTCTTCCATTCGGCAAACCATTAAAAAATCCTGTAAAATTGATTGTATAGAGAGAGATATTGAGAGGGTGAGCGTGAGGAATTAAACCCTAGAAAGAATGGGTGGATGGTGTAAAAGGAAAAGAATGGAGGTGGCTATATCTATATATGGGTTCGAAGTGTGTTTTTTTCCCGCTTTTAGTGTGTGTTCTTATTTGCATCATGTGGTAGAAGTGCGCTTTATAGTTGTCGGGCCCACTTAAGAAGCCCGGCCCGGTTGTATTATTCTGACTCAAATGCAGAGACCGTCGGCACAACATTCCGGAACTGGGAAATTTCAAATTTTGGAGTTTGGAGAAAATGGTAAATCCTCACCTTCGTCAAGTCATCTATTTAAAATAAAATAAATATTTTTTATCCAAAAAAAAAAAAAAAATAAATATTTTCTAACTGATTTTATAGTAAATTGTCCAAACCATCATTCTTGATTCAAATATTTTCTATTCACATGTTCCACACTCTTCCTCAATTTCCAAAAACCATCTGTTGTCCCCCTCAACCACTTAATCGTTTGAATAATCACATGGAACGACTTGTTTCTATTTTGGGTCGTTCCACCCAAAAATGGTGTCATTTTGGATGGAACGAGTCATTTCATGAGTCGTTGGTGCGGGTGGGGAGTGGAGGTTTGACTATATTAAAGTGGGGTATTAGTGGAAAAAATATTAGTAGTGGGTGGAAATTATTTTTTTAAAATATGTGGGTAAAAATATTTTTTTAATGAAAGCGAGTATATTTCGCTATTGTCACTTTGGAGTTACCACTGGAGTTTGGTAACATTTTATAAGAATATAGTTCATGATAATATTTGAAATGAAATTATTTAAAAAAGTTTAGGCTCCATTTGGATGGAGTGGATTTGAAATCAAGGGATTTGAGGATAATACATTAAACATTTACAAATCAAAATGGAGAAAAACTAAATGAATGGATTTGGTTCACACAAATATTACTTATAAGTGGGAGGATTTCAAATACCCAACAAAACCTAGTCATTTGAAATCCTCTCACTTCTTCCACTTGTGCTTAATATTTGAGTGTATCAAATCCATTCATTTAGTTTTCTCTATTTTAGTTTATGTGAATGCATGATATATTATACTCAAATCCCTTGATTTCAAATCCACTCCATCCAAATGGAGCCTTAATGTATTTGCCCGAAAAAAAAAAAAATTTAATGTTTAAAATTTTAATTAAGAATGTTAAGAATTTTGGAATATCATATTATTATTCACATGAACCGATAAAAAAAAAAATTATTATTCACATGAAAAAAAGTTTAAAAGTATAAAAAAATTTACAAAACTGAGATGCAGGCCTTAATTAATTAGGGCTTCAAGTCCACATAAAATATGTTAAAATTTGGAGAATTTGTGAAAGTATATATGCTCAAATTTTACAATCTTTGAAACCACTGGGTACCAAACCATGTAGTGATAAAATAAAAATAAAAAAATAAAAAAACCAAAAAAAAAGTGAATAATTAAATAATTATTATAAAAATATTAATTATATTATTCTTCAACAAATAATATATTAATATTCATTTCATTCAATAAACATTTTTAGAACCTCTCTTATGCATATTACATGAATTATTGTCCAGTTAACTTATATTAACTTCTCTTAATGTGCTGGTAAAAGGACAAATAAAAGCTTCACCTTCCATCTTATTAAAAAAAAAAACCAGTCACAGAAAGCATGAGATTGAGCTGAAAATAAACAATTGGAGATATAAATATGTCACTCGGCAAAAAAATACAAACTAAATTGGAAGCACATGGTTCTCAAAAAAATAATATTGAAAGAACATAATCGAAATTAAGAAAAAACTTGTGCCCAGGAAATTAAGAAAAAACTTGTGCCCAGGGGAAGACAAAAAGTATGTTTATATTATAAAACTACAAAATTATTTCGATGCAATTAATAATAAAAGATTACACTTGTGATTATTAAATTTTTTAATATTAAACTTTCATTACAAATTTAAAAAACACAAGCTTAAAACCCATATTGATAAAGACAAAGTTTTATATGAAAATTGTTCATAAGTTAACTTATCATGAAATTGTTTTTGAAAAATTTAAAATTAATATTAAATATTTAATTAAAAATGTTAAAAATTTAATTAGGAGTACAAAAATTTAGAGTCACTACAATCAAATTATTTTTCAGGAGTATAAACAAACTTTATTTTTTGAATTATTTTAATTATAAAAAATTATTATTATAATATTTAAATTTAAAGTATTAAGTTTTTAAAAAATAACAATTATAGTAGATATATATTTGATCAAAAATATCAAGAATTAAATAAAATTAAATATTGATTCACCATAAATTTATTATTAACCATTTTAATATAAAATCTACTAATCGGTAAATGATAATCATCATATTTTCTTGGGTGAAACAAACACTCATAAATTGAAAATAAATGTTGGTAAAATGTGAAGACCAAACAAAAGCCCAACTCAAACTACATAAAAGCCCAACGCAAGTATCCTCACTTATAAGCCCACTCAACGTTGTAGCCCAAACCATGTCCACTGTATACTCAAAAACTTTCGAAAATTCTCGACATAATGATCGTGTATATCAATTTTAATTCTTTTTTTTTTTTTTTTTCTCATTTTGACATTCTCTTTATAGGGTTTGTTCTATATCACGACACTCTTCTATTCTCTCTTTTTATGGATTTTGTGTGTGATCTCACGAATATTAATTCATTAGTTTTGGGTGAGATAATTTCACGAATATTAATTCATTAGTTTTGTGCGAGATAATCTTACAAATATTAATTCATGGCTGTGTGTTGTGCTAGCTAGAATTTTCATTAATATTTATATGGCCGTAAACTCAATTGCTATTGGCCTTGATTTTCTAATATATAGTAGTATTAAATTTTATGATGACTTGAATTTCTTATATTTTAACGGGTTTATATTTGACTGCTCATTTGATTTGATACGAGTTTTATTGTGAAAATTATTTATTAGCATTATATGTAATAAAATTGTGTTTATAATGACATTGTGGTAAATAATGGATGTAAAAAAAAAGGGACAAGGTAACTTTTAGTGACATGGTGGTAAATAAAAAATGTAAAAAATGTGAACTTGACTTTTGATCCAAGTAGCTCGTTGACTTGTCTCGACCTAGTTAGTAGGTTGTCGACCTGCTGGTGAGATGGCGAACTGACTAGAGAGTATACACATCTATTCACCAGATGTCTTGGTTTATGGGGTTGAAGACCCTAAGAGTTCGTTGACTATAATACCTCGCTGACTCTTTGACCGACCTGATCTAAATGAGACATGTCCAAATAGCCGAATTGTCTAGTTGTTTGTTTACCATATCTTTTTCAGATAGTCCAATGGGCTTCATGGTCGAAAAGTCCTTCTGTCCGCTGACCGATATAGTTTGACTAGTCGTACTTTGAGTATAACATTTATGTTGGAAACATAACATCCTACTGCCAGAATGAAAATATTTTTCAAGGATGAACACAAAGTTTGGTTATTGAGTCAATGGGTTTTGTCACCACACTATACTAGTAAATGTCTACAATAATGGGGATTCCCCGTTGTTTTAGGTGTTTTTCGCATGTTGTCTATCGACTCGTTGTCATAGGTCCTAACTCACACAATAATTTTTCACTATTGTCATAAATATTTGTGACAAGGGGAATAACCGTTGTCATAGCTTGATATTACCCTTGCCCAACTGGATCAATAACAACTGTTAAAACTCGTTATTTCTATATAAAACTGTTGTTCTAAATACTATTTCATCCCAAAATACGTTTCACACTTATTTTTGGTCTGTCTCACTATAAATTTCACACCTTTAAAATGGAAAATCATCCATAAACTCCATCTTCACAATATTCATAAATTTATACAAAATGTCATCATATTTTTTTTTTTCGTATATACACACAATCCAACATAGTGATTTACAAAATTATTCATAAAAAAACTCCAATCATTATTTATTTTTTTTTAATTTTGTGTGTGATCTTATCTATTAAAGGTATTTTTTTTTTTGACAGGGATCTATTAAAGGTATTTGGGACAAAGGAAATATAAAAAAAAAAAAAAAAAAATTAAAGGAAGGTGGAAATGTGGAAGTAAAGTGAGAAATTGGGAATGGACAGATGGTGGAGTTTAGTTGGAAACAAGATTGATGAGTGAAAGCGTTGATAGTGGGATGGTTGATGGAGATGTATCACTGAGGATGCTTCCCCCCACTCTCTTAAGCCAACACCTATCCTTCCATCTCTATTATATACTCCTATAATTATACACATATACATACATACATATATATAGCTTCACATTACGTGGAGTCCTTTTCAAATCCATATCTTCTTCACTTTCTCTTTTTTTCATCATTTCACGTTGACATGTAAATGTAATAGCTAGCCTTAATTAACAAGTTTAATTACACACGCAATACACCCAAAATATAAAATAAAAAAGCACCATGCATGGCTTATATAGGACGTGCGAAATTTATTAAAGAGTAAATCTCATGAAATTTAAATGTATTTTTAATTGATATTAATTATTTTATTTATTTTTTTAATAAATATAATAAATTGATTTTATAATAAAACTGATTTACATATTTTGTTGAAATTTAATATATCATTCATACATGAATCTTGTGAATTTATACACCAAGTTCATGCATGTTATTCAAATTGGTACATGGATCTTGTGAATCTGTACACCAAGTTCATGCATATTATTCATTTGAATTGTAGTACACATATGCACATATTTATGCGCATACTTATATGATTTTATAAAATTAAAAATATGCGCATATATCTAGTATATTTTACTTGATATAAAAATAATTATTTATTATTATAATTAAATCATAAATACATGCATGGAATACGTTCGGAATTATGCACGATGATGCACGAAGATGACCAAGTTAATTAATACTGTTAGAAATTAATATATATATATATATATATATATATATATATATATATTGATTTTGTCTCAATTGAAATATCCAAACAATTAGTTTTACCATTTCCTCACTTTTCTGCTGAGAGAGTGCAGGATGTGGAATGAACATGTTTAGGGAACATAATCCTAACTTATAATAATAAGTTAATTTTTATTTAATTTGATTTTTCAACAAATTAAAATTCATTTAATATTGATATTTACACATAAAATCCATGAATATTCAATACACATATAGTCTCATAATTTAAACTATAATTAATCACTTTAATCGGGTCTTCTTAAGACAATAATACACATTTAATTTTAACATGTGAAAATTCAATATGTTGAATATTTCTAATAAAACTCCACATCAATAAGAATTAGGTCAGTTACTTTTTTGTACGGATTTCAAAAAATCAAATATGATATGTAAAAAATTTATAAATTATATGGTATTTAATATTATTATTTTATAAAATAATTTATTTATTTAGTATAGATGGATGAATATAAAAATATTATTCAATTTTTGTGGACGAAAAGGGAGTACATGGGTTCAAAAGAAGGCCATAGAATTTGTTCTTATCCTGAAAGGACAAGTCCTATGCTTTTGCTTTGAATTACCCCATTTTTGTCTTCTTCGATATATTAGTATGATATATATGTAATGAATAATGATATTGACACCACTTCCGTCAAAAGTAACTCTCCTATTTTGCGTTTTTATAAAAGCTAGCTATCGTAAAAAAAAAAAAAAAAAAAAAAAAAGCTAGCTAGCTAGATATTGGTAGATTAGTTCAACAAAATCAACATACTTAACATTAATTATCATTATTTAAAACTTTACTAATTTTTTATTAGAAAAAAGAAAATTTTATTGCAAGAGTGATACTTGGAAAGGAAGAGTTACCACTTACAACATAAAACTACAAAGTTCATAAAGTGAGATCATAAAGAGAATAAACATACCAAAAACTTTGTTTTATATATTTAAAACTCTAGTCTTGTTACGATTCTTAATGTGAAGTTCCACACTTAACACGAATAAAAGTGATTAGAATTTCTATTTTAATTATTAGTGTTTCATGTTTCATTAGTATTGATTATTACGTTAGTATTTCACACATTATTAAATTAATGATCATAGTATAAAATACACATTTTATTAAAAATAATGTTTTTATCCACTATCAATTAATTTTCATCCCAAAATGTCCTCAAAAGTGAAACCTCCCAACACCCCTCCCCCACTTTTGAATGAACGGAGCGACTAATCGTTTCAATATTTTCGAAGCAGAACAACTAGTCATTCTAATATTTTTGAGGCAAAACGATGAAGTGATCGATCTTTTCAGTTTTTTTTAAGCGAAACGACTGGTCATTTCAATTTTTTAGTCAGAATATGGGTGTTTACATTTCAAAGAGGTGGGTAGAATTTTTTTTTTTAGAAAGTGATTTTTTTTCTCCGATAAAATTATTGTATAAATAAATTATATATATGTATATATATATATATAAAAAGAAAAGATCGAAGAAGGAAAAGATTATTACATATACAATTTATATTGTCTTTTTTATGTTGGCAAATTCAATTGATTTATTTCCTTTCCTGACGCCTATATTACTAATTTTGGAGTCTCCGGCCCCCTCCCCCTTCTGCGGTGTTTCCTGAAATTCAGGGAGGACTAATTCGGGAATGAAGGATAAATTGCAGGCTTCCAATTTTGGGGTATTGATATTGATACAAGTGGACACTTTATTTATTTTTTTATAGTAGACGTACTCCTCCATCCCAAATTAATTTTCATACTAATTTAAGCACACATTTTAAGAAAAAATATAATTAATGGAGTATTAAAGGGTGATTTTGTAAACTTTTATTTTTAAAGTAAGGAAGATGATTGAATTGAGTGTAAAAAGTAATGACATTTTGTGTAAATATATGAATATTGTGAGGGTGGAGTTTAATGAGGGGTTTCCTTTTTTGGAATTTTTTTGGAATGTGAAAACTAATGTAGGACAAACAAAAAAGGAAAGTGTAAAAACTATATGGGACAGAGGGAGTATTGTCTGAACAACTTTCACAAAAAGTATTAGTTGTTTCATTAAATGATATCAAATATCTTTCATATTATTTTTTTAATCTATCTCAAAATACTTTTCACAATCTTAAAAAAAATTAAATCAAACTAACTAATTGGGGAGACCAGTCCCAACGTCCACTATAAAGGGTATCAATTGAAATCAGATCATAACTCCATATAAATTGGTTTAGAAAGTACTTGATTTGGGATTGAACATAGAACCCTAACTAGCTAGCTAATTAAAGCGGCATGCACATATCGATAAACAGAGCTGGCTTTTCCAGGAATTATGCCATGTTAAAACGTGTTTTCATCACGTCATTATACATCATTCATCACATTAACTTCCATGTTTTGCATGTAATATATACTAGATTGTATGTATGTATGTATGTAAGGCTGTTGTGTCCTACTAACCTAGATGAAACGACAACATATTTCGATGATGAAACGTCGTTTCGCTGGAATTTGAGCAGAGGAGACACGGAGCATAATAGTGGGGATTCGACGGAACGAGGGCCGCACCCTAGTGTCGGAAACTCACCATACAAAATACATAAAAAAACAAACCCAGAAATGACACCTTTCTAATTAACTACAAAATCACACCACCTATTATAATTTATGTCTAATTACATTATTATTAGTGTTTAATTTTGTCTCCCTCGTTTCTCTTCTCTGTCGAACTAACTAACTCCAACAGTCAAAGCTAGCTGTGAGAACATGGAGTTGCATAATCACAATGTCCCATGAATTAATTTGTTGCTGCGATCAAGATTATATATAAATCGATGTTAATAATAACTTGTGCATGTGACTCGATCGACCTGCCACATGTCAATAAATTAACCTCTTTTACATGAGACCAAGAAATCTTGTTCAACCACTTCTATATAAGCTATGTATATCTCTCTGTATATAGAATTCTATTTGGACGTAGGCTAGGTCTTAATATAGGTTTGACTCGTTTGATGCAATGAAAAGGATTTCTCAGTTTTTAAATATATGTATATATAAGTATATATATGATCAACTGTTTTGAGATGACACAAAATTTAATAAAAAGAATATTTTATATAAAATTATTTGTGAAAATTATAAAAAAAAAAAAGTAAAGAATTAAAGTGTAATAGCAAATGACAATTGATGTAATTTTGTGTCTAAAAGTAAAATTTGTTAATACATGTGGTGCTACAACTTTTTTTAAAAAAAGAAAACATAAAGCTTTTAAAAAGAAGTACGTCCTCTGTTCCAATATTTCTTTTATAGGGAGGGATTCAAAATTATTAAGATAAGGAGGTCAAGTGTAGAAGAGAAAATAAAGTATAAGGATTCGTTTGTTTTGAGGTATTAAATTTTGAGTGAAAGTGAAACATGTGATACGTTTGACTTTTTATGTGTGATATATTTTATTAAATCATACAAATTAAATGTTTGTTAATATATATTACAACATAGTTTAACATGAGTCATAATATTTTCAAGTGTTTGTATTGAGAATTAATTCATGTTAAAATTTTACAATTGTACCCCCATTTATTATTTTTTTTTAAATAATAAAAAATAGATATTTTTGTCAATTAATTTGGTGATAAGTGAATGATAAAGTGTGAATGAGATAAAGTGTAAGATAGAGAATAAAATAAATAAACAAGAGTGACATTTTTTTTTTGATCGGTTAAATGGTGACTCGAACCCATGACCTTTAGGACATAGGTAGTTTTTTTTTTTTTTTTTTTATCGGTAAATGTTAGTTGTTAGCGGTTAGAAGTTAGTTCATCAAGTCTCCTTACAATTCCAAATACTCCAAGCCCTCCTTATACCTCCCACTCCAATTCGTTCCCAAAGGGAATCGAACTCAAGTCTCCCACTTAAGTGAAGAGCCCGGTGGCCAAGTGGGCTAAGCCCCCTTGGTTTTTAGGACATAGGTAGTGAAGCTACCACTTCGTACAAGAGTGACATTTTATAAATTTAAATAGTATTGTGAGGGTGTAGTTTATGGAGAATATTCTTTTTTTTTTTTTTTTTTGTGTGAAAATAATATTGGAACGTCCAAATAAGGCAAGTATGAAAATAATATTGGGACGGATGGAGTATATATTAATTGAGTTAAAAAATATTTTGGTCTCATAATTTTTCTACTGTACAAATTTGAACCCAATTTTTTTTAACTATTTCCATTAAGTATCAATATTATAAAATTATCTAATTTTTAACTATTTCCATTAAGTTCCGATAATTCTAATTTTTAGTTATTAAATCCTGCCATGATATAAAATCACACTGCTTTTAAAATTTTAGTGATTTGGGATCAAAATTGAAACTAAATTAAAATAGTTAATTTTTTTTATCAAAATTTAAAAGTAAACAAGTTATGTACCACAAAAAATATTTTTTTTTTATCGGTTAAATAGTAACTCGAATCCATGACCTTTTGGACATAGGTAGTGGAGCTCTAACCACTTGAATTATATAAAATGTGTACTTAAGTTTCTTTTTTAATGATTAAATTTTAGAAATTGTGAGAATATATACTACTTAAAATATTAAAAAAGTAGATAATCGTTCGACATAGTACAATTATTTTTAACCAAGAACACGTTAGAGACTGCTTTTGCTTTTCGTTAAAATCTTTTTTGAGGATCTTCCGTGAGACGTGTTAGAGAAATTGATTTAAAACCAATTAAATAAATATTTAATTGTTATTCAATGAGGGTGTGAGACACTTATTTTAAAATAAAAAATTAATATAAACCCAATTAAATTTTATTTCTATTATCTCTCCATAATTAATTGTGTTATTAATCCCTAACATCCATGCACCCTTTGTAGCTTCTAGAAGCAAAAACTGAGAGAAGCTCTTGTAAACACCGATTAACACTTGCATTCTAATCATAAATGCATATTATGTGAATGACATTAATTATTAATAAACATCATACGTACTCATATATATTTGTGAGTCCAAACTTAATAATTTAAAATTGAAGAACACGAAATTAATTAAGGGCCAAACTTGTAAATTAAATTGAATTAATGGAATTTACACAAGTGACATATATATAGACACTATAAAACTATATCAAGACCGCGACCCTATCATAAATGAATGACTTAATTAATATTTTGTTCAGAATTAACTTGTACAATTTGGTGGCACATGCACAAAATAAAAAATGAGGTAATCAGTGATTCTGAGAAATAGTTTCGTAAATATTTATGTACAAAATAAAAAAAAATGGTTGAATTATGCATATATATAAATAAAAAAAGTAATGATATTTTAAATAGGGTCATTTACAATAAGGTAGAAAGAGGTAAGTCTTATTACAACTAAGTGTAAAAAATTTGCACATAAGCACAAAATTTTTTTGCACAGAAGCACAAAAATTTGCACTTTTACACCTGTTTGTAATTTGACTAATTTTCTACACCTATTTGTAATTTTTCCATATGAAAATGTAATTTAATTTTATGAAGATTTGATATAGTACAAGTTATTTTAGTACATTTAATAACAAAAATGTGTAAATTATTATAGAACATGAAATATGAAGACCCCCCAATCAAAAGCAAGAATGAAACAAAAGTCTATATATAGTTTCTTGAATGGTCAATTTTCTAATGTTATTTGACTAAACTAGATATGGGTTCAGTTTTTGCCGGGTCAAGTTGATATTCCTGACAACAACCAACTTGGTGGAGAATCGACCAAATTCGAGTGACCATCTAATTTGTAATAATTTCTCAAAGCACTATGAATTGTTAATTAAAACATAAGCTATGTAGATTAGTAAATAATTAATTAATTAATCCCATGTTCCTTTAACTAATCTCCCATGCATCATTCATCGAGCCTTTCACTATTATTGGGGTCAACTTGTTCAACCCTTGCTTTCCAACCCCTTGACACAAGATCCTTTTCTTAAACAAAACCTTGATTCCTGCTAAATTCTTGTCCATCTTTTCCCATTTTTCGAGATAATTCATTTTCATAATGTGAAGATCTTTGATTCTAAATTCTTGCCTAACATGTTGATTATAAGGCTAATTAAAAAACGAATTATTATTTTTTAAATAGGTTTACATCAGCAATTCAAAATAATATCAATTATTTTTATTATATAGTACTATTACTATCTTTTAGTAAAATAATTTAGTACCTTTTAAAATATATACATAAAATACAAACAAATTTTACGATAAAAATTAGTTTATAATATACTTAGTCAAAAAAAAATAGTCATGTTAATTACCTCTGTTTCTATTACAATCCTGCAGATTTTCAAGAATTGAAAATAGTCCTGTAATTTTTTATTTTTGATATTTTACTTTGATAATCGGATGTTAAAGATAAAACATCATATTGACGCTAACGTGTCAAAATCTAATTCGTCCATGTGTGCAAAATTTAATTGGTCAACAAAATGTTTCAGTTAGGATGACTGATTATCAGGTAAAATATTAAAAAAAAGTAAAAGTTACATGAGTACTATTTTAATTTGTCAAAATCTTGAAGATTAAAATCAAAATAAGAGTATCATTTAAAAAAAAAAAAACCATTTTCCCAAGTAAATAATAAAATTGAAATTGGCATGTGAAGTAGAAGCGACATAGCAACGCATGATATGAGGGGCTAATGTTTGGGAGGGGGCCTACAAATGTTGGTTTTCATCACTCATTCGAATATGATTGGGTGGAATCGATCGATCCATAATTCAAAGGGAACAAGATCCTGCCATTATTAAATCGAGGTATTTGTCTATCTAATTATCTCTACAAAAATAAATTAAAGGACCATTTCTCTCTAATTCATTCTGTAATTCCACGATTTTAATTATTTGCATTTATAATTAATATACCAAGAGTAAGGCACTTATAAATCATTTTTTGCGTGCAATTCAAAGTGAAATTAATAAATTTTATTATATAGTAATATTATTAAACTAAACTCTAGCTATCTCGTTCAAAATAAATGACTTTCTAATTTTTTATTTTATTTGTAAATTTGATGACGTGGTTTTGCACATTTAGATGTAAATTACTTGTATTTCTTTCAAATTTACTCTAAAATCATCAAAATATTTGGATAAAAGTATTCTTTAATGAGAACTGCAAACAAATTTTAGGATGAAACTGGTTCACGATATACTTTGTTTTATAACAAAATTTATGGATTAATAATATCAATTCAGAACTTGAAAGTTAGTAAAATTATGAATTTAGGCCCAAAAAAATTATGTCGATTCAAAACCTAAAAATAAGATACAATCAATTTAGAGCTTGAAAGATAGAAATTATTAATTTAGGACTCAAAAATATTAATAAGACCATGCTTAACAAGTTAACATATTATAGTTTATATCCTCACGTGAAATACGTGTATATATATATATATATATATATATATATATATATTTAATGATTTATAAAAATATTATTAGATAATTAAGGAGTTATAAGATTGACATTTTATTAGGAACATATAATTAAGCTTTATTGTTTCATTATTTAGCTAGCTGATGGGAAATTGTCGTTGTTGATATCTAGAAGTCCTTATTTTACGAAGCTATATAATTAGAATTTCAGGATTTAATACGTACATATACATAAATTAATAGGAATAAAAAATAAAGAATACTAGCATATTACCCAATTTTTCAAGAATGACTATGTCTAAGGATATTATTAAGCCATAAAATCTATTTTTCATGTGTTAAAAGATAATGAGTTAGAGTGTTGTTTATATCAAAATTGAATCGTAGTCCTAAAAATTCATCAAACTCGAAAATTACTTAAAAGACCCCAAATCTCAGTCTGTAGTCCATCAGTCCATCAAACTCGAATACTAGTCTATTACCTTAAAAAAATTTTTATCGGTACAAGTCCTGAAAGATATGTTAATTATTAATTCGGGACCTGAAAGATAAAATTTATCAATCCGAGATCTGAAAAATGTTTATATTAAAGGATTTTGTCAATTCGGGACCTGAAAGATAAGAAAATTATAAATTCGGGACCTTAATGTCAGGTCCTGGATTGATAAAATCTCTTAATATAAACATCTTTCAGGTCCCAGATTGATAAATTTTATCTTTCATGTCCCGAATTGATAATTAATATATTTTCACGACTTGCACTAATAAAAGCCCTAAAAAAACACTTGTCTTGTTTAATCTGGTACTCGCCAATAATGAGTACATTTGAGCTCTTGTTTTTCTTAAAAAATAAATATCTCTCGTCTTACCTTCACCACCGACGAGAGTTAAAAGTGTCGCTCGCCATGCCCACGTTTTCTCCCAGTTTTTTTTTTTTTTTTTGGTAGTGAATGAAATAGTGGACACATATATACTGCACACTAAATTTGCTTTCTAATCATCTCATCTCTCTCTATATGTATATTATAATCACAAATTACAGACAAAATCATGACAAATGAAGAAGTGTTTGCCATAAACAAGTGAAATCCACTCCTCATTAAATTTTATAAGTTGCTATCACGAACTTATAATTAAGCTTGATGGTCAATACTTCAATAATTAATAATGTTAATGTTTTATTCTTAATTTCACCATCTTAATGTCACTATCGTTTCTTCTGATGTGGATCGAATATTTAATCTAAGTTGTTGTAGGGTGAAAAATGACATCTTGCGGTCCTATATAGAATAATTACAACGAAAAGAACACTGTCGACAGAAGTGCGATGAAAAATTAATGGGAGTTTGATTAGTCTATTTTTGTTAATTATGAATAACTTTGAAGATTAATTCATTCATAACACTCACTCTCTTGTAAAATCATCCCAAACGAATTAAATTAATTGCATCAATTAATGAAAATAAAATGTTAAACCGAATTTCGGGTAATTAAATATATATATAATTTGTTTAATTTGGATTTATATATAATATGTTTAATTTGGATTTATCTCTCACCCTATCTCACATTTCAAAGTAGAGTTGTGTTGTGCGAATAAGTTCCACTGTGAAACAGATGTACAACTAATACACTTTAATAAAATAACTAATATCATTTAATAATACCTTGTAGTAATATTCATTTTTTAGTTAAACAACTAATACTTTATAAACAAGTTTTACCGTAAAACTAGTTTACAACAAATACACTTTAATAAAATAATTAATACCATCAAAATTAATACCTAATAATAAAACAACTAATATTTTAATGAAACAATTAATATTCTCAAAACAAATTTCATATCGAAAATTGTTGAAACAATACTTTGCTTTCAAAGTATCACACAAGTTTAGTTTACTTGTAATTCAAAAGGTTATCAATAATTAAATTAGTGCAAGCACTAGCAAAGTTCTTTGTATTTGTTTTACCATAATGTGAAAAGGGGATGCTTCGAATGCTGGTGCATTATTACTTATCATTAGTGCCATTAATATGGTGATTACTATTTCAATTGAAAACATATGTGACAATTTTTAACAAATTTTCCATTTTTTAATATGGGATGACGAGTTTGGTTGCACGATATTGTAAAATTTTAACCAAACTTTCTAAATAATCCATGCCAAAATTCAACAAAACATTTTTTTTAATATACGTCCGGTTAAGATTTCACGAATCATGAAGGACGTTAAAACTACATCGAAGTCAATTTAAAAGACAAAATATACTGTATTTTGTATATTTGTTAACAACATTAGTTGTTTTAATAAAAAGTATTAGTTTGATAGTAGAAATATATGATGAAAACAACTAATACTGTTTTATTGCACGGTGAAACTAGTTTATAAGAGAGTTATCCCAATTAAAAGGAGAGAAACTAATATTTTGGCTCGATTTTGATTGATTTGATCTCAATTCGCGAATTTTACATCAACGATCCTTAAATTGTCAGCACGAGATCTTGTTGTTCTTTTTTTCTTCTCCTAAATTATTATTGACCTAACGAAAAAAAAACCTTCTAGTAGCACATAGTCAGAGGTTTAAGTTCGAAATGATTTTATACTTTTAATAATTTATAAAAATGTGTCGTACATATTTTTTTGAAAAATAAAAAGAAAGAGAAACACAGGGGCGAAAAATTAATCAAACATAATGTAACGTGCCACGATTCGTCTTTTTCGTTCTTATAAAGTTAATAAGTTACAATATTTAAATTGGTTTAATTATTAATTTATTATAGCAATTGCTTAACAAATATGATAGTTTAAGTTTATGTTAAAACATATCATCGTTTTTTTTAATGTCAACTAAGTCTCAAAATTAATTGAATTAAATATACCATATATATGAATTATGAGTTAGTTTTCATTGAAACTTATTTATGATATGAAACAAATATTTTTATATTTATTCAATAATACTAATACACTTATAAAATAATACAATAATATTTATTCACACAGTTCGATGTGTTTGTTTGTGTAAAATATGGTATCGATTTATAAAAATAGTGATATTATTAAATGTATGTAATGATGTTATTATTGAATGAATCAAGTTTCATTATTATTTATGAGAGAGTTTGCCTAACATATTCCTTAATTTGAAAAATAATTAACAATTAAACTACTCTAAATAATAAAGGGGCTTGGAGAATTTGGAATTATAAGGATACTTGATGAACTAATTTCTAACCACTAAAAACTAACATTTACGATAAAAAAATAAATTTAAACTACTCTAGACAAAGTCTATTTTATATGGAGTAACATTTGTGTGCATCATTTGAATTGTGTAATTTGTGTACAACTAATATTTTATAGTATAAACAACTAAAATTGTTGAGTGAAAATAACTAATACTAACTAATTAATATTGTTCAATGAAAACATTTAATATAATTTAATGAAAATGATAAATATTGTTCAGTAAAAAACTAATAATATTCAATAAAAATAATTGATTCCATTTAAAAATAAATATTAATTACACAGTGCAATTAATACAAGAATTTGTCTTTTCGTTGAACTTAGATAAATTTATCAATAAACTAGAAATAGAAAAAAAAATCATACAAAATAATGAATAAAAAAAGATCATGGTGTAATGAGTGACATCATCCCAATAAGAAATTCTACTCATCTCATTTCTAAAGCATTAATCATTGAACATTTGTTGACAATGATTGGGAATTTTAGGAAGTGTCCACGTCATCATTAAATTATTTCGATTAATTAAATTTCGGTTTCAAAATTGACAATTATTAGCATTCTTTTTTCACAAGTTCAGTTGCACACTCACCGGTGACTGGTTAGTGGGGCTACTGTTTATATGTAATTTTCTCTGATAATGACCAAAACTATTGTTAAAATTTGCAATTAATTATATTTAATTGTATCGTCCGTACAACTTCAATAAAGATTGAAGAAAATAATTTAAATAAATTTAATTAGAGATAGGAGTTCGTCGCGTGAATTAATTTTACTATGAAAATAATTTACAATTAATATTTTATGTTAATATTATTACTCCCTCTGTCCCGAAAAAACTTTCATATGTAGAAAGGCATACACGGTACACCACTTTAAGAAAAAAGAGTAATGATTGAGGTTTTGAGGGGTAATTTTATAAATTTTTATGTATAAAGTAAAAAAAAAAATTATTGAGTTATGTGTATGTGAGAGTAAAAAGTAATGCCATTTGTGTAAATTAGTGAAAATTGTGAGGGTGAAGTTTATAAAAGATTTTCCATTTTAAGGGTGTCAAACTTATAATGGGACGGACGAAAAAGGAAAGTGTGAAAACTTTTATTGGACGGGGGAATATTATTTTTAAATGAAATAACTAATTATACTCTTTAATAAAATAAATAAGTATCATTTAAAATTAATACTGTTTTTTTTATAATTTAAAAATTAATACTGTTAAAACATATTTTACACGAAAATTGATTTAAAAAAACTTTGCCAGGAGATAGAGATGTTTGCTTAATAATTTAATGATATTTTTTGGACAGAGTATTGGAGTTATTCATCAATAATGGACTTGTAAACATCGTTATTATACTTTCTAGGAAAGTATCTGGAAGTGTCGTTGCAATCTAGTGCCAACTTCTTCTTCTTCTTTTTTTCATTTCTAAATTGGTAAATTGAATTTTTTATTCATATTTTAAAACTCTACCTTTTTAACAAATTGAAATAACAGATGTCGACTTATCGAAGTTCAAATTTTTCAGTACCTGTTTTAGTGTATAAAATAGATCTCTCGTGCTAAAATTTGCTGCACGGTTTTTTTTTTCTTTTCAAAATAAGTGCGAATGGTACTGCTCAATCTGGATTGTTTTGTACTTCACAAAGAAAAACAACCCTTGATGCTTTTTTTTTTTCTAACTATATTGATAGCTGAGTCAAGTGTGTGGTTCACTTGGATCGTTTAATTAGTTTTTAAATAATATTATTTAATGAAATAAATAATACTCTTTTCGTTAGGGGTGGGGATAGGTCAGGTCAGGCCAGACTTTGCATAAGAAAGCCTAGACCTATTATACAATTTTTAGGCCTAAGTTTGGCCTATTATCTATGATAGGTTTTTTTTAAAGGCTCGGTCTGACCTCTTTGATAAATAGGTCAGGCCTAAAAGCCTTTTAAAGGCGTATTTGTTGCAATCTTTCTATTCTTCATCAAATTTTAAAAAATCACACTTGTTACATTACACCGTAAACACTATAAAACTCAAAATATGAATAAAATTAACATACCTAGAATTATCAACTTACAAAAGCAATAACAAAAACTTCAAGTAGTTCAAGAATTATAATATATATTATATGCTATGTATTATATATGTATATTATATACATAAATATAAATATAATATATATTATATATATAGTTAAATAGACTGGTATGTTAGGCTTAAAAGGCTTACGAGAAAGCTTAAGTCTGGTCTATTTAATTAAATAGGCTTCTTAAAAGGCGTGAGCCTGACCTATTTATTAAACGAGCCCAGTCAGACTTTAGTAGGCCAAACCGTAGGCCCCTGTCGGGTAGCCTGACCTATTCCCACCCCTACCTTTCGTTACGATTGACATTGTTCAAAATCAAATGACACGAGGTTTAATAAAAGTGCCTTTTATTAATATTAAAAGATATAAAATGAAGAATAAATGTGTCTTTTAAATATTATTGGAGTGACTAATTGTGTGAAGAAGATTTACTACAATGGAGAATTTTGATTAATAATTATGCGAATGAGAGGGACAATATAAAATTTACCACTTCTTACTTATTTACGCCATGTGGCTTTTGCATTAGTTGAAAATCTCAGTTATAATATTTTGTTTTTCAATCGAATACTGAACCTGAATATGTTGCTATAACTGAAGTTGTAACAGATTCTACATGATTAAAAGGTTTGTTAAATGAAATTGACATGCTTAAAAAGAAGGTAGTGGTTTATTTGGATAGTCCTTCTATTATTCAATTATGTAAAAAATCAATTTTTTATGATAAAACTAAGTATATTGACGTGAGATTCCATTTTGTCCGTGATATTATTGATAAAGACATAATAGAACTTGAGAAGATTGCTTCTAAAAAGAGTCCAACTGACATGGGTACTAAATGCTTAAATCTGGACAAATGTAAGACATGTATGAGATTATTGAGAGGAAATGAGGTCTCGAATCGCTCCAAACCAATCGAGAAAAAATGAGGGATTAGTGCAATCTCCACCTGTCGAGAAATACCGGTTTCCGTTTTCGAAAAAAGAAAATTTCCTATACCTCATACAATGAATCTCCACTACAAAAAAAATAGTCATTTACCGACGGATTTTCGTCGATAAAACTGGTCATCCGTCGGTATTTTTCTCATCGCAAAATACCGACGAAAAATTAATAGGTCGGTAAATACCGATGGATATTCGTCGGTATTCCGTCGGTAATTACCGACGAACATTCGTCGAAAAACACTGTTTATAAAAAATTCAAAATTTTGTAGGTAAATCTAAAATTTGAAATTCCGACGGTATTTTATCGGTATTTGTGACGGAATTTGGTCCGTCGGTATTTCACAGTTTTTTTGTAGTGCTCATTCCAAGAAGTCAAAGATAAAATAAAGGCAAAGATCCACCAAGAGCCAAATTCACACGGGTCAGAGACCCAATAGCAATCTCCATAATGAGTGAAGAACACATAAGGTGAGGAAAACCGCACACGACGTCAAATCTTCACCACCGGAAGATGAAACAATGAAAAACCGCAGAGAGAAAAACCAAGACAAACAGAGAAATAAACAAAACTAGAATACTACAAAACAACACAAAAATAAAAAAAATCAAAACATCAAAAAAATGGGTCAATGAAACAATCCGTCAACTGGCCGCCGCATGCACAGCATTGTTGATGGAATCGTCACTTTGGTACACAAATAAAGTTGGCGGACAAAATAGTTGATGATGATGGCGAAGGTAGAGACGGACGGTGACGAAGGTGTGCGGTGGTGGAGGCGGGCGTCGGGGAGGAGGAGAAAGAGGAGTGGAAGGGAGGGGAGATGGAGAGTGGAAGAGAGAAAAGAAAAAAAAGGGGAGGAAGGAGAGTTTAGAGAGATTTTTTTTTTTTTTTTTTTAGAGGGGCGAGAGTTTTCTTTAAATTTTTACTTCACCTACAATTTTTATATCTTTTATTTGGGTACCTCATTAAACAACAATGCACACTTTCTATTATACTTATCATCTTTATTATTAATTTATTTATTATTGGTTTATTTTCTTTCCCTTTCGAAAATGCAAAATCAATTTAGATATTCTTAGGATTTGGGGCCCGACATGTTATTTCAGGACGGGATATTCATATTATGCTGTTGTTGTATTTTTCAGCAAATGTATGTATGATTATATTCTCTCGCCGAAAACTTTTTAAAAGTGGTTACGTTCACGTCATATATAATCATAAATCATGCCACTATTCCATATAAAAACCAACTATATATCACCCAGTTGATGAATACATCAAAAAATTAATACGTATATGGATATGGTCACATCTAATTTCCGGGATATATATAACAAACCAATTTATTTTGAAGTCGTTGTCACGTCCTCGTCCAACTGTAATAATATGAAAAATCAATCTACACTAAAAGCAAGGATGAAGTCATGTGTATTTTGGGAATTTAATAGATACGCAAAATCATTTTTTTATATATTATGCTAAAAGATTTTAAAATTGTGGATAAATTAATGAGGGGACCATTAACGTCCAATTTAGATGTCTCTTCGGACTATAGTATTTTGATTAGTTAATTACGGAACTATTTTTAATCACTATAAATAAATTTTAAAATTGTCTCTCACATCTCTTGATAAAAAAAAAAAAGAAGTAATTCTTTAAAAGTTATTTTATAAAGTTTAAAAGCACAACTTAAGTCTCTTCTGCACTAGGTGCACCGTGTAATTTACATTTTTTTTTTAACAATTTCAGTCGTATAATATTAATAATTTAATGAGACAGGTCTTAAGGCGGGTTCATGGACGTGTTCTATAAAATATCCCAAATTTGCAACCTTGATAAACACAATCAAGCTGAATAAGTCAAAACCGGCTCAAATGTCACGTGACTTCCATGCAATCTGCACAATTATCCTATGTTTGTAAATTTTAAAAATATGGTGTTCTACATATACAAGCCTGTAAAATTATTGTCTTAAACAAGAACCCTTTTAAATTACGGGCCTAAAAAACTAATTATTTTCTATTGTTTGTATTACAAATACCACATAAGACTATAGAAGGTTGTATGCAGAATTATTTGAAACGAAAAATGAGACTACAAACCTTCATTTTTAAACAGGACAAGAGGAAATTAAATCAGTAATAACAAACTGTGAAAATTGAGCAATATTTTTTATATCTCTTGTTATCAATAATAATCAATGAGCTCTAATTTTATAAAATTATTGATAAATGTTTTTAAATATCGGCAAAAAAAATAAGCAAAAAAATAAATAAAAGGTAGATAGATAATTATAAAAAAATATTTTTTATATTAAGCGAGTGATAAATATTATAATTTTAATAGAAAATAGGATTTTTTTTTATTTATAAGGGTGGGGATATAATTTACCAAAAAAAAAAAAAAAAACGTAACCTGGATTCAAAATGACAAAATACAATACTAAACTTAGGATGAAAATTTTTTCAAAAAAAAAATTAGGATGAAAATAGTTTTAAATAAATAAAAACTATCCCTCTGTCCCACAAGTATTTTATATGTATTTGATTTCGACTCTCCCTCTATATGTATGTATAGAGGATGTCCACTTCATACATATATATATATATATATATATATATATATGTATATAATAGTGATAATCTTTTGAGATGGCAGTTACACAGTATCATCATCATTGAAGTTTATGTGGAAATGTTCACAGTTCACACGAGGACGGAAGGAGAGTGGCAATCATTATAAATGGGGTCGTGATGGCAACCCTAACAAAGTCATTAAGTGGAGAGAGAGAGAAAGAGAGAAACACTTCAACTAACTGCGCAGCCACAGCCGCCATTTCTTCTTCCACCCTTTTTTGTCATGATAATTCTTGTGTGATATAAATAATACCCCTCCCCCATATTAATTTTCAATAATGAGTGGAGTATTATAAAATAATTTTATAAATTTTTATTGTTAAAATAAAAGAAATGATTGAATTGAGTGTAAAAAGTAATGATATTTTGTGTAAATATATGAATATTGTGAGAATAAAGTTTAAGGAGGGGAGTTTTCTTTTTTGAAATGTGAAAATTAATGTGGAACAAACCATAAAGGAAAGTGTGAAACTGATTTGAAACATAGAGAAAGGAGTAACAATATCTTAGAGAGACAGAGAGAGAAATGAAGGTAGGAAAGAGAGGTGAAAAGACATGAAAAAAGAACGGACAGAGACTTGCTTTAAATTATTTTAGAACTAATTTTTAATATTAGCAAAGAAAAATAAAAAACATATATATGTGAAGAAATTGAAGAATCGAACTGTATGGAAAGGGGTTTGGTTTATGGTTTGGATTTATATGAGTCATGGTTGGAGCCAAGCTAAAAGTAAAAGACCCAGATTAACATTGTTATTTTTGGATTTGCACGCAATAATTAAAGTCCACCTTTTTCTCGACTAAAAGTATTTCATTTTGTCTTTTAGATTGAGGGCCATCAAAAATCATGTGTATAAAGCGCACAAGATGAGCACTTTCCCAGTGAGAGATTGAAGCGATATAAATTCGAAATCATTTGTTTTAAATTTAGAATTTTATTTTATATTGGATATTGTGAATAAATTACATGTGAGAAGTAAAATAAATAATTAATAAATAAGTATAGCTTATGTAAATAAAATCGAATAAAAAAACAAATGGAATATGAAAAAGTGGAACCGAGAGATCAAAAGGATACAGATAGATCACTCTATAAAGGTCTGCCCCTTTTTCCCTAATTTCATATCTTTTTAGCGGATTATTAATTTCAATTTTCTACTCTGTTTTAACTGCAAATACACGTTAATTTGGCGACCTTGAAAAGGCTGCAAACTTCAGCCTCCCTTCACCTATATAAACACCCATTCATTCTTCTCCCAAGTAGCCATACATCTTCTCTACACGTTGCCACAATAAGTGTAACACCTATAGATACATACATCACACGCACACATATATATAGAGAGAGAGAGGGGGAAATGGTGGCGGAGGGTGGCGGTGCGGTGGTGGTGGTGAGAGAATATGAGGAGAAAAAAGACTGCAAGGCGGTGGAGGAAATGGAGAACGGGTGTGAGGTGGGGCCAAGTGGGAAACTCTCTCTCTACACCGACTTGTTAGGGGACCCCATTTGCCGGGTGCGCAATTCCCCTGCTTATCTCATGCTGGCAAGTATTCTATTTCTACTCTACGTTATTTTTTCTGCTTTTATTTATGCTGACATGTGGGTGTATTTCAGGTGGCGGAGATGGTGGTGGGCGGCGGAGAAAGAGAGATCGTGGGGACGATAAGGGGGTGTATGAAAACCGTTACTTGTGGAACAAAGCTCTCTAGAAATATTAACTGCTCCTTCAAACCCCTCCCCGTCTACACTAAACTTGCCTATATTTTAGGCCTTCGTGTTTCTGCATCTCATCGGTACTATACTATACTATACTATACTATACTATTTCTCACTATCTACGTATAATTATACGCTACATACTGCATATACCATTTACTCCACATAGGTTATACCAAAAATGGATTTTTTGATCAGATTCATTCCCATTTAGTTTATGTATTTTGCTTTTATTCCCTCCCGTCTTTATCTTGATTTTCCATTTGCCATATATAGCAGTCTTTTTTTAGATTTTTCATTAAAAATAATAATTTTAAAATTAATTTGCGCAAACGTCTTTAAATTACATTTCATTTCGTCATTAATTCTGATTATCTTTACTCACCTTTAAATTATATTTCACTATCCTAATTAGACCCACGATAAATACACACAAAACATCTTTATCTTATCAATTAACTGAAACATTCTTCTAGGATACTCTTTTATTTTTAAGAGTGAGTATTGTTCAAAAATTTTTTTATTTAGAACTGATACATTTTTATAATAATTAATTTTATTTAAAATTAATAATACCTTTTAGTGAAAGCTTGGACCAATATCAAATAGGAAGTATTTTAGAGACGAGGGAGTATATGTTGGTTATTATTGCATAATAAAGTCGGTATTTTTTTATTATACATTTAGGAGATGTATTATGTCGTAAACCCTCTTGACATTTGTAGGGACAATTACATTTATTTATTTAATTAAACATTTTGGTGACGTTTTGCAGGAGAATGGGCATCGGATTGAAGCTAGTACGTAGAATGGAAGAATGGTTTGAAGAAAATGGGGCTGAATATTCTTACATGGCCACTGAAAACGACAACCAAGCATCCGTCAAACTCTTCACTAAAAATGCGGCTATTCCAAGTTCCGTACACCCTCTATCCTGGTTCAACCCGTCTTCGCCCACCGACTCACCATCGACCACCGGGTCACCGTCATCAAGCTCGGCGCCGCCGACGCCGAGGCCCTCTACCGCCGCCGCTTCTCCTCCACCGAGTTCTTCCCCCGCGACATTGACGCCGTGTTGAACAACAAACTCAGCTTCGGCACTTTCCTCGCCGTGCCGAAGGGGTCGTACGACGCCGAGTCGTGGCCGGGTGTGGACGAGTTCCTCGCGGGTCAGCCCGAGTCGTGGGCCGTACTCAGTGTGTGGAACTGCAAGGACGTGTACAAACTCGAGGTGCGCGGCGCGTCGCGCGTGAGGAGAGCTTTAGCGAAGACAACGCGGGTGTTGGATCGGGCTTTTCCTTGGCTCCGAATACCATCGGTGCCGGAGGTTTTCAGGCCCTTTGGGTTTCATTTTCTGTATGGGCTTGGGGGAGAAGGCCCAAATGCGGTAAAAATGATTCGGGCCCTATGCGGTCTGGCCCATAATATGGCCCAAGAGAGTGGGTGTGGGGTAGTGGCGACTGAGGTGGCAAGCCGGGAGCCGCTCAGGATAGGAATACCACATTGGGAAAGCTTATCGTGCGCCGAGGATTTGTGGTGCATAAAGCGATTAGGGGAAGACTACAGTGACGGCTCTGTCGGTGACTGGACAAAGTCACCACCTGGCTTGTCTATTTTTGTTGATCCAAGGGAGTTTTAACTTCTACTTTGTTGTACTCAGGCTACAGAGAATATAATTAATTTAGAAAAAAAAATGAAAAAATCCTTTTTTTTTTTAATGTTGGAGTTAATTTCATGGAATGAATGATTGGTGAATCTTATGATGGTAGTGGAATGGAAAATATAAGAAGATATGGATCCAATCTTTTGTTGTGTAGTTGCTATTGTTGTAAAGAGAAATATCCTCTCTTTTGTAATTCTCTCTCTCTCATATCTTTTTATTTTTTATTTTTTTAGTTTACATGTGATGTAGATTGTGTGTTACATATATTCGAAAGTGTGACATATCATGAATTATATAAAGCAGGTGCATATGAAATATGCAAGTGTGGGTGTGGGTATATCCTTGAAGAAAGATGTTTTGTTAGTGATTTGTTGTGTTTGAGCAGTCGCTAGTGACAAATATATATTGGAGAAACCACGGTCGTTTGCCTTTTTTTGAAGGCCACAATTTCGTTTTGGGGTGGGGGAGGGGATGGGAGGGTATTTTGTTTCATGAAAATTTTGTTTGTCTCGACCAGTTTAATTCTTTAGCGTCACTTTTTATGTTTCAATATGTATTTTATTTTTTGAATTTTCAACACATGAATCTAAAATTGTGGTGGTTCGTTAAATCATTTTTACATGTTACGTGTCATCCATCTAAATTATGGAAAGTGATATCATGTACGTGGTGTGTCTATATACACATATTAAGGGGTGTTTGGTTTGTTGAAAGGATCGGAGTGACAGTTTGATAGTAATGAGAAATGATAATGGGTATGCTAGTCATTGTTGAGTTGTTTGGTTTGTATATATGTATAACTATTATTACCATAGAAAGTGTTTGGTTTTAATGAAAATTATTAATAACTAAAATCATTAATAACTCTTTTTTAATGTTAAAAAATATATTACATACTAATAATGCAAAAAATATTAATAAATAATTTAAAAGATAAAATAAATTAAAAAAAAATTATGTATGAAATTTTAGAAAGGAATGACTTTTATTCCTCCCAAAATGGGGAGGAATGAATCTATACCTTTCATTACTTATTTTTAAGATATTAAACCTTTCATCAACCAAACATCACATTTCCATTCTATTGTTATTCCTTACCTTTAATGTTGTCAACCGAACATCTCCTTAATTCCTTAATTTATGGATTACATATTATCTCTTTTTAATACAAAAGCCCTCTTGAAGGTAAATTTTTTTTGCAATTCCTATATAGGGTGTTAATGAATTTTTAACTCAATTTTAATTTATTTTAGATGTATTTTGATCTTATTTAGAAATGAATAAAAATTTAAATTGGAAATTACACTATATGCATAAGCCATTGGTGCACGTAAGTGTGGCTAATATATATGTTCGAACATATATTTTTAAATTAGCCGTAACCTAATAAATCAAGTGTGCCTACTAGATTATAAGAATATTTTATGTACAACTGTAGGGCTCACTCAAAGGCTTAGTTCTTTATTATATACTAGTTGCTTGTAGTGAATAAAGAATTAAAGCTCATTTGTTATAAAATAAATTCCTCACCAATGAAAATTATGTTTTTAAATTAGTGGGGTGAAGATAATTAAATATTTAGATTGTAAAAAAGAAAACTTAAGGATGGCAGAATATGGAGAGTCCGATCGAGCAAAGGTAGTACTGATATTTTGGAGGTCGATAACGCAGATAAATGAAAGAGTAGGCCAACTATGATCTAAATTTAATAGGGATGGCAATGGGTGGTTTCAAACTCGACCCGTATTGAACCCGCTTGGGGCGGGTATGGGACTGGTCGTGGTTTTAATAAAACCCGTCCCGCCAACCCGTATATGGACCCGCCACACATAAAAATATTACTCCCTCCGTTAAAGATCAACTAGCATATATATCATTCATATAAAACAACTTTTGTAAACACATATTACTATGAAATAATTCTCACACAAAAACCGTTAAAAAGTCAACTGTGAAAACAGTTATGTAATTTATATTGATATTAATGAGTATATATTTGTGAAAATATAACATCTATGTTATTTTTATATATAAGATGTATATTATGTGCTATTTTAAGTAATTATAAATTTTAATTTGAATTATTTAAATAAAAATATTGGATTTATTAAAATTAATTTTAAATTACTAATATATTATACGAGACGGGGCGGGGCAGTCACGGGTCTTAATATTTTATGGCGGGGTGGTTCCTGGGACAGGGCAAACCCGTCTCAAACCCGCCCCGTTCTCATCTCTAAAATTTAAGTTCATGTGATTTAAAAAAAAAAAAATCAATTATTTAGTGACATTTTATACATTAAACAGCGATAATTTGAAGAAAAGTTGAATGTTATGGATGGATGGTGTATTGGTGGCGCCACATTAGAAACAATCACTCACTTCATTCAACATAGTGAATGTACGTGTAACTTTTCTTTTTCGAATTGGGTTACAGACCATAGCAAATGTTGTGGTATTTGATTATATAATCATAAGAGATGATTTAAGGAGGCATGTTTGTTCTTGTTAATTTTCTTTTGAAACCCCTTGTACTCTAAATAATTATTTAATGAATTATTTGCTCCATAAAAAATAATTATAATAATAACGAACTATAATATATTTTAAATTTACATGGTAGAATCTAAAAATGGGAACAGTGGATTTTGGGAGTCACGAGTTTCATGAAATTGGGAAGAAATCATAAGTGTGATGATGAGCGGGGAAAGTGGTGAAGACATGATAACTACACATAATAAGTTTTCATAGTGTAAACACAGTGCGTCGCTATTTGGTGCAATTTATAAAGCTGAGCAACTGTCATGTGGATGTGGTGCCAAATAATTCCTAGTTTTTCAGACTTATTAATATTTATATTGCATCATTATGGCCTTTTTTTTTTTTTTTTTTCATCCTGCGAAGTCGGGATTTAAGATTTGGATTTCTCCATCCCATCCATTTTTTGAATTTGCAAATTCAATTTTTCATTCAAATACACATCCACACATCATTTTACTTTTCTTACATTTACTCATTCTCTCTCTTACTTTTCGTATATTTACTGATTCTTCTTCCTACTTTTATTACATTTACTCATTCTCTCTTACTTTTTGTACACCTAATCATTATTTCACTTTCTAACAACAATAAAATAATACTTCATTATCACTCAAAAGCATCGATTTGACATAAAATTACATTCGGAGTTACTCCTCCATCCCAAACTAAAACACAAATTTACTATTCATTGGATTTGTCTCATCTACTTTATTTCCTCACCTGGATTTGTCAAATCCTACTCAAGCCGAAAAAGAACACAGCCTATATGTATGTAGATGAAGGCAAAATCTAGTGTGAAACAGTTTTATAGTATAAATTAATACTATTAGAATCATTTACTGATACCATAACATTCATTTAGTGATACTATTACACTTATAAATTGATATCACAGTATAAAATAGTTATAGTATCACTGAATGATTCTAATGATATCTGTGAATAATTCTAATGGCACCAGTTTCGTACAATGAAACTGTTTCACAGGAGAACAACTCATGTTAGCCAAAAAAAACCAATGATTATTGCACTCGCCATAGACGAGGGCTGATAAAGTCCTCGTCTTTTTTTATTTCACTCGTTTTTCCTTACTTTTTATAAATAAATTATAATTTTTTATCTTACCCTCGGCAATGGTGAGGGTTTATTCTTCTCCCGCCTTTTGCCTCGCCAGCTGGTTTATTGATATGTATGTAAAAAAGATAAATAGAGACTTTTAATTTCCAACTCTTATTATTAATTCTTAATTTTCACACATTTTTATTATTTATAACTGTTACACGCAAATTACCATATGTATACAACAATGAGAACGGGTCGAATTGATCTTTCATTAGTATAATTATACATTGCATGTTTCAATATTTATATTATAATTAATTAAGACACACACAGATTTTGTTTTCAATATAAATATGGAAAAATCGATTTCGATTTTTTGGTATTCGAATTGAGATGATCAAATATTAATATTTGATCGAGTAATATATATATTTCAATAAGAAATCGAGTGTTTTATCTAGTAAGTCTCGTAACTAAAACTAGGGTTTTACACTATCTACTAGCTGCTACTTCTTTAACATTCAATATTAATTGACGAAGCATTGGAACTGTATAACAAGGTAGACACAATTGCGGTAGCTTATATTATATTCTTAATGAAGTAAAAAAAAAAAAAAAAAAAAAAAATGGCACAGATTGAACTAAATTGTGGTATGTGATTTTCATATCGTGGTACAGACTTAAAAATGATATATAGTACATGTGAATTAAATTGTGGTATCACCTTAACATATGGTAGTGCATACAGACTTAAAAATGATGATACAAACTTAATATATAATGGTACGTACGAGCTTAAAAATGATGGTACAAACTTAAAAAAATGATGCTACAAGCTTATTTATATGATGGTATGGACAAACTTTACTTAATAATTAAATGGGGAAATATATTTGCTAAGAAATGGTTACAAAAGAACGAAGTTAAAACTAATAAGATTTTATAAAAACAAAAGAGAAATTTTTAATGCGATTTGAAATCAATAGATTTGAGAATAACACACCATATATTAACAAATCAAAATAGAGAAAAATTAAATGAATGGATTTGGTTCACACAAATATTACTTATAAGTGAGGAGGATTTCAAATATCCAACAAAACCTAGTCATTTGAAATTCTCTCACTTCTCCCACTTGTGCTTAATGTTTGAGTGATCAAATTCATTCATTTAGCTTTTCTCCATTTTAACTTGTGTGAATGCATGGTATATTATTTTCAAATCTCATTTCATTCCAAATGGAGCCTTACTTCCATTTCTCCATTTTATGGAGTCATTTGTGTAAATGATTTGAGGATAATATTATCATTTACAAATCAAAATAGAGAAAACTAAATGAATGGATTTGGGATACAAAATATTACATAAGTGGGAGGATTTCAAATCCAAAGAAACCTAATTTGAAATTCTCCCACTTCTCCCACTTAAGATTTGAGTGAATCAAATCCATTCATTTAGTTTTTCTCCATTTTAGTTTGTGTGAATGCATGTATATTATCCTCAAATCCCTTAATTTTAAATTCACTCCATCCAAATGGAGCGTTAGGGAAAACTCTCCTTGAAGACAAAACCTTTAATCATGCAAGGAAAATATGACTCCTTTAATAATTAAAAGTACATAAAGCGATAAAACTCAAAGTGTAAATCCCTCTGCATACAAGGGGCCATAAAAAACATTCTGAACATGGAAAAAGAATGAAACTAAACTCATTAATAAAAAAATAAAATAAAAAAGTATTGGAGAGCGTGACAAAGAATGTGAATGCAATACCACAAAGGTGGAAACACAAAAAGGAGGAGGCATTGAGCAGAGAGCTTCAACTTTTTTAACTGCGTTCATTGATCCTTAATTTGTTCTTAATTTCTTGTTTGCGTTAATTCTGCAAATCAGCTGGATAACAATATATATGTAGTAATTTTCTTTCTTTGTGAATGTGAACCCTACACTGCACGTACAATCCTATTATAGTTCATTCCAATACTTTGTCAGCCTAACTCTACCTAATAAACATTTTTTAAATTAATATTGTAAAGAAAGAGTACGTAGTTAATACACTACAAAAAAATAGTTATTTACCGACGGACTTACCGACGTTTCCGTCGGTAAAATTGGTCATCCGTCGATATTTTTCTCGTCACAAAATACCGACGAAAAATTAATTCGTCAATATTCTGTCGGTAATTACCGACGAATATTCGTCGGAAAACACTGTTTATAAAAAATTCAAAATTTTGTAGGTAAATCTGAAATTTGAAACTCCGACGGTATTTTGTCGGTATTTTATCGGTATTTGTGACGGAATTTAGTCCGTCGGTATTTTACAATTTTTTTGTAGTGATAAGGGAACAATTTTTTTATCAGCAACTTTCTGTACATAATTTTACGTACAATTATTGTATATTTAAGGAAGTGGTAAAAACTCACAGAACGTTTAACATATCAAACAAATTTTTCTAAAAAATTCAAGTCAATATAAAATAAAAAAATTTGCTCTCAAGTGGGGTATAAGCTAGTGCAAGTACGTGTAAATATTTGTGCTTAGTAATTATAAGAACAAATATGTGTTCGTAAGAGTTAAATATGTATTTTTTAATATGTTCTTGTCGTTAAATTTAGGTTTTTTTCACATTTATATTGATTTTTTTTCATATAGTAACACATATTTTTCCACTTAAGGATGCACAAATTTTTCTATTTGAATTATAATTTCATGGATTTTGATCCATAATTTTTTTTATATAAATGTTTATCTTTTTATATCGTGTTATATTTTATTACTGATGCATTTATGTGAATCTAAATAATATATGCATGAATATTGTGACTCACATCTAGTACAATTTAATGTGTATTACTTTTGCAGCAATATTGCAACATAAGTAGGTTAAGCGGATTTTATTTCTGCTTTTGCAATGATTTATAAAATAAAAATATATAAAAATACAATAGTGATCATTACATGATTTGTTTTGTTGGTAGAAAAGCTAATGATTTGACTCATCATTTTTCTAGGCATTAAGTCATTTTTAAATCTTTATTATTAATGGATCTAGCCTTCAATTATTTGATGACCTTCTAAATGTTTTTATATTTCTTAATTATAAAATTTATTATGTTTTAAAGACGCGCGCACTAATTAAACCTCTTTCATATTTTTTTTTTATCTTTTGTGATTTTCTTCTTCTAAACTTTGTTTTCCATTCTTTCACTAACTAAAAAGTTTAATGATTTCTTCTATATTTCTCCTTCGAAATGATTAATATTACCGTACCGATCTCTAGACTAGCATATTCAAAAAGAAATTAGTTAAAAATATGACGTTCAATTATATCTCAAATCTGATCGAAATGATATTCAAAAGTATAAATTGTATATAAATTAGAGTCATATTTTTTTTTTTGTGAGACCATTTCCTATATAACGGTCAATTATTAATATTAAATCAATTGAACCTCACACTTTTAAAAACAATGTTTTCGAGTGAGCATTTTAGTTGAAAAATCTTGCACAATTCGTCTCATACAAAAATATGTCTTTTAAATATATAAATGGATATGGTGAATTAAATTTGAGTACAAGAAAGAAATACATGATGGAGGGGAGTTGATGCCCTTCCATGGCATTACGTTGAGTTGCGTCTATTGTCTATAAGAGAATATTTATCTATGCCTTAATTCATATTTTCTCGATCCTGAAATATTTTTTCACATTTTTTTTCGTTTGTCCCATAATATTTTTTATAAAATGGAAAAGTCTTCATATTCTCCACTCACACAGTATTCACAAAACTTACACAAAATATCATTACTTTTATACACATACATATATACGATTCAACTAATTTATTTACTTTATGTATAAAAATAATTTATAAATTTACTTTTTAAAATTCTAATTATTACTCTTATTTTTTTATTTTATATACCCTTTATCTATGAAAGATATTTCCAACGGATGGATGGAGTACATGATTATACTAAAACAAAAAGTTGTGGAAAAATAACATATGATTTGTAGTGTGGTCGGAAAGGGTAATTTCAATTTCATTGGTACTATTAATTTGTGTCCAATAACGTTATAAAGTTTCTTCTTCTTCTTCTTTTTTTTTTTTTTTATGTGTATGGGTTGATAATTGCCTCTTAAATTCCGAAAAAAAAAAAAAAAAAGCAAAGCAAAGTGAAGGTGGGCTAAGTGCTAATTAACTTTGCTTTTGTCTCACTTTAAAAAATAGTATTGTATTCAAGGGCAACGGGTTTCATTGTGAATTTAAATACTCCATCTCTTTTAAATCCCTTAATTCAAATTTACACGAATTGTAATGGAAAAATTGTTTATTACTCCCTCTATCATGTTAAGATAAACTCATTGTTTTATATGTCCCAATTTATAATTTTATTTCTTATTTTACTCATTAAATAAATATTTTCTTTTGAACTAAAATAATTCTATTTAATAATGACATTTATTATTTCAATGAATACATTTAAGTTAATATTTCATCTCTCTTTCAAGAGTATAATAAGAAAAAATGGATAAAATTTTAGGATATCAAATATATTAAATATATTTTCTTAACAAAAAAAAAAAAAAATCTCTTAGTGAAGCGGAGATAATAGTATTAAAAGGTGTAAAATTGCTTTTTATTATTGATATATGAGTCTTTTCTATTTTATGAAAAGAAGCTTAGAGTGGGTAAAGCGTGACATGAAGTTTAAATAAGGAAAAAAATTGTAAAGGTTTAGCCGGTTAGATTGAGAGACTAGAATTTGTTTTTGGTCATTTTGAGAATGAAAAAATAAAATAAAAAAATTCATTTTGAGATTTTGAATAATTTAATAAATGATGGAGGGGGTATACATTTTTTTTTACTTGGTCTCATATGCACCACTCCATGCATGCATTCAAATCTGCTATAAAAAGTGCTAGGTGTTATAATTGAAAAATATTATTTACTATAAATAAAAAGTGTCAATTATAATAATAGATAAGTGTTATGTGTTAGTATCATTAAAACATGCCAACAAAATTAACAGAAAAATGCTACAACAAAACTTGAATGCATGTGCATTCATCTCACAACTCAACAACAAATATATACAATTTTTTTTTAACAAGCAAATAAAAATTCATTAATAGTGAGTACAAGAGGTACTCAACCCATTAACAAATTACAAAAAGGACAGAGTCAAATTGAGTTTATGACCGCCCATGGATCTCCAAGTTAAATACTAATACCAAAGGTTTTAAAGACCCCATTTCTTCATGAAATCCGGTTTCATATCCTAATCTTGAAAACAAATTACTCTCTTAATGTTGAAGGGAGATTGATTACAATAAAAAAATAGGTTTATGGTAAAATTTGTTCAAGATCATTTCGCCATAAATAAAAGAGAATGGGTTCCTCATGTTGAGGCCCAGTCCACACCAATGGGCTTTTCTTCTTTATGTGCGATTTCTGTTTTTGCAGCATACATGATCTTGTTCTCTATAATTGCAACAATATGGATATAGATTTTGTTTTCTATAATTGCAAACAAATTGAGGCCCATTAATGCTTCAGGCCCAAATCCATATCTGATTTTTCCAACTCAGCAACTAGAGATGTTTTAGAAGTCATGGCGCGTTTTAAAAAATAAATTAGGGATAAATTGACATTGATTTGTGGTTTTTTTCATTCTCCCCTTCATAACTCCGTTTAAGTTTACCAAATCCCTAATTAGGTGGAATATCTAATCTAATCAATTAATAAACCAATCTATACCCTAACTAAATCAATCAAATAATCTAAATCAATTTCTAATATTTCCTAATCTATAATGAAATCTCATCAAAGTCATGGCGCACTTAAATAAAAAAAAAAAGTTAGGGTTGTGGGTGGTTTTACCTAGTCCGTTTAAATTTAGGTTGTCTTGACCCGAATCATAAGATTCGAGGTTCTATAGGACCGAGCCCTAATGGGTTAAGATCAACCTATCAATTTATTTAATAATAAATTTAAATGTTACTATAATTATATGATAATTTTAAGTTATTATTGTACATATTTTAGATGAAATGAGTTTGGAGTTAACATTTTGTTCAAATAGAGATAAAAATATTGAGTAATATTGTAATAGTGATATTGAACATTAAAAAATTGGTATACCTTCACAAACGTTTTTTTTTAATATTTGGTTGATGTGATTGGATTCACTATACATGTGATATATTATCATGTATCATTTAATTTTATATGATAAATATAGATTACTTCATGTTATATACTATTAGTTGTTTAGAGTTTTAACATAGGTGGGAGTATACACTTTTTAAGGAAGAACAGTAATGAGGAATAGTATTGTAGTAAATGAATTTATTTGATTGTATGTATATGTTGGTACAAAATTAATGATATTATGTTTAATTAGTATAAAATAAAATTAATTTTTTCATTTGATTGTATGTATTGTAAATCTTTGTGTATAAAGTAAATAAATTTATTTGATTGTATGTATATGTTGGTACAAAATTAATGATATTATGTTTAATTAGTGGAGATTGTGAGGGTAAAATTTATAGAGAATTTTTTATTTTAGGTGTGACACTTATTGTGTGGAAATAAAAAAAAAAAAAAAAAAATAAAAGTTATATGAAATGGAGAGAATATAATATAATGAATTTGAAATTAGAATCCGTACAAGAATTGTACAAACTGAATTTTTAAATATATATTGTACATACCGAAATTCATATATTTTAAAATTTGGGCATCACTACCCATTTACTTATAACAATATATGTATATAACAGTAATAGTAAATGTGCATGACATTGATAATAAAAACAGAGTTTATTATATGCACCCAATTCATACAAATATTACTCTATAAACTAATATTATAGTATAAAATATCATACTTTAAAAGTAATAGTATTGTTAAATTAATGCAACCGTATCAATTTCATACGGTGAATAAATTTCACTGGAAACTGACTCGGCAAATAATAACATTTCATCTTTTATTTTAACTCATTAATATATAACGTGGGCATAAAATAGCATCATCCAAAACTAAAACCTACATTCTCCCTTGGGAAGAGCCAAAATTTGAAAACAAGCAGCAAAAAAGAAAAATAACCAAAGTTGTCTCATCCAAAATTTGAGCAGAAAATTTCTCCAAATAATGGCTTTGGGTGTCTTGTCTAACATCCTAAGGGAATTAGCAGATACAATCAGTTTCCCCTTGTTACTAATTTTAAGATTCTTCTAGAAGGAGTAGACATAGTTTCTTCTGATTTAGTGTTACCAGTGGTGGCACTGAGCCTCAGAGAAGCGAGCTCCAGCTTCAACGACTTCAGCTCTTCGTTCGTTTGATCACCGTCCCATAATTCCTCGTCCGTGTTGGTAGTTGCAGACCTGGAGCTACCATATGATCCACCTGGAATCAAACCCCTTAAAGACCCTGGTAGATCTGGCAAGCTACTGCCACCCCCTGCTGCAGCTCTCGCTTGCTCGAAGAAAAGAACTTGCACGACCACGCGTAATGGAAGCCTCTCGTTTTGCACAGCATGCCCGCATGCATCACCAGATAGCTTCCTGCAATCCATTAATCGACATAGCTTCTTCTTCTCGCTCTTTGTGATCCCCGGGTGTTCCTATAAATATCATAATACATTGTGTTACGATGACTAATGTACTTATTTTAAGAGTAACATTTGTGTACACTAATCGTACAGTGCAACTGTATTCAACTAATATTTTTCAGTGAAAACAACTAGTACTTTTTAGTGAAAACAATTTATATACTTATATGAGTGGCATATAATGGGGAAGAATGCAGAAGCAAACCTTGAGATACAATGATTAATATACTTATATTAAGAGTAACACTCTTATAAACAGTAGCAAGGTACAATTGATGAAACTAATATTTTTCAGTGAAAACAACTAATGTTAAGTGTTAACAAACTATACTAGTGACAAATAATGGAGACGAATACAAAAACGAACCTTGAGATACATGTCAATAGCACGGTAGATTCCATCATGGGTCGATCTTGGAAAAGCGGCAACCATAGATGCCAGATCGACGAATTTGGATAATGGTAGAGACGAATCACGAGCAGCTTCGGCCAAATAACTATCAACCAATCGGGCAACCTTAATCTTGGAAGCATCCAAAGATAAACCTCTATATACGTCGTGGAAGTCAGGATCATCGCTCTGAGTGCTACCCTCTTGCATCACAAAGTGCTCAACCAAATCGCGCACTATATCTATATTGTACAAGGCGGTTTCCCCAGTTGGAGAACGTATCAGAAGGTCATCCATGGTTGCCTCATCGAGCTGCTCTGCAATTTTTTGCATTAGGGAGCTAGACGTCGTCTCTCTACATTCTAGCACAAAGGAAGCTTGTAGTAATTTGAGCAAAAAGCTGCAAGAAACGGAGCTTTTCTCCGTTGGAAGCAGCAGCTCGGTTATGGTATCAACCAAGTAACGACACTTCAAAGTATCTCCTTGTACGGTCCCTTTGCTCAAACCCGGGAGCCTTCTCAAAGCATACGCTTTCAACGACTCGCCTATCACCTCAGAACACACTTTCCCTTTAGCTTGTATTGTTGAAACAACACGTTTGTATGTATCTATTTGAAGCTGGCAAATGTCCTCTACCCACCAGTCTTTTGGCACCTCAGATGGGAGGTTTTTACGGTTATAAGTGTAGGACCAGTTCACTTTCGGAGGGTCGACGGACGCTTTAGAAGCTATTGAATCTAAGCAGTGGCTGACAATCTTCAGCTCCTCAGACCAGGGGAGGAGTGATTTCGTTGTCTGAAGCACGATTATGGAATCCTTCCAGCTTCTGAAGATGCTCGATGTGAGAAAGACGTCGATTTTGTATACGAGATTCCCTTTCTCAATCGTCTCGTACATTTCCAGATACTCGGCTGCACAACGAGCTGACACCACGTTGTACGCGTTGAGTGTTACGACCATGCCGTAACAGAACTTGGCGCAGATTTCAAATGCGGAGGGCCCGCCTGGAACGTCGTGGAGGTTAATTTCGTCGTTTTCATCGAGCTTCTGAAGGTGACAACTCTTGGAGAGAAGAGGAAACTGCAATAAGATGGAGTGGTGCTAATGGATGAGCTAACAACAATTACTAATACACAGATTGATTTCATATCAAAGAAGTCTAGTAACAACACTGCAAGTGAAGGCATGTGGATTTATGACTCAAGTACAAGCTATCAATGCTGGAAGCATAAAAATGATTGTACCTTGTGGAGATAGAACTTCACATCTCCAACATTAATGACCATATCTGTTGCCAAATCCGTTGCAACGTATCTGAAATACAAATGTTTCATCAGATTTACATAAAACATTACTAATTCAGAGAGAGAGAGAGCTCTATGCAGACATTTATCAGCAGTTGATAAATCTCATACTTTTATAGGAAGTGCTGCTAATTAGATGATGATTTAGAACATAAACACGGTCAGACAGTACACAAATTAGCATCCATCTCTTCCAGCATCACTCAAAACATTATATGCAGTATAAAAGAATGAATTAAAAAGAGTAACAATAGATAACCTGATATTGTCTCCATCATCTTGAAACTGATCAGGCTTTGATCCAAGCTTCATAAACTTCATCTTTGCAGATAAATGCTCCAACTCTTTCAATCTTCAATCCAATTTATTGTTATTTGTATTCAATATAAATATAAAAAAACAGAGAACCCCCCCTTTTGTTATATCCCTAACATTTTATGAAAACTCAAGTCCACAATCTTGAACAAAGATTTTCTTGCACCAATGAAGATGACCTGTGAAAGCCAACATAAACCTTGGAATGAGTGTGGGAAATGGCAAAATGAGAGACAACAAGCATCAACTAATTTTGGCAGATTCTGAAAAACATATGTACGTTTATCAAACAACTCTGCACTCAAATCAACACAGATGTTCCCCTAATTCGAAGAGCAACACAAATCGAGAAGTGAAATCAAAATCACATTCTATCATAAAAGAAATTCACCATTCCAACATTAAGAAGAACAAAATATTGATCAAGAAATCTGTATTTCTCAAAACCCACCTAAGAAATCAAAGCAACAGAATCAGCAAAAGCCCATCTCCGTACAAAAGAATCCATGCGCAAAAAAACAAGAAATCAAAAAAGATGAGACATTCATAGTGTTGCTAGCCACCATAGAAACATTATGTTCTCACAAAAAGCCAAGCTGAGAATGTTCCCACAGTCTTGAGAATCAGCACCGCATTTGCTTCTCTCTTTACACCCCCTTCTTTTTATACCATCAATCGCATCATTTTTTCCCACACAAATTTATGCACATTATTTTAATTTCGAGAGTAATCGGATATCTACCTTTACTCTTTCTTGAAATTCAGCTGTAAATGTGAAGTGGGGTTGGCCCTTTTTCCGCTCAATCTTATCAAAATATATATATAATTGAATCTCAAAAAACGAAATAAAAAAATGTATAAAGTGTACAGTTTTAGGCACGCCAAGCTGACATTCATCATGCTCTCATCAACCATTTTCTTTTTTCTGTTTTGGAGTTTAGTCAAATGTTGGAGTATAATTTCTTTTAAGAAGAGAAAACGACCCTCCCTCTTTTTCCTCTCGTACTTTGATAATAATGGCATCCAACTCTTTCCATATTTTTATGTGAAGAATTTTTTAAGAAAAGATTGGTTAAAGTAAACAATTTTGCTGCTGGGATTCATCAAGAAATACAATAATGTAAGAAGAATCATCATATGGAGGTCACATGGGCAGCTCATGACTTACTTTGGAGTTTGGAGAATGTCATGAGTTGAGTAGAACAAGTATATATATGAACTTACTACTTTTAAAATTTATACTTCGGGTTTAGGAAATTCAATCACAATCCAATATAAAGTTGAGTATTTTTTTCTGTGAAAGGTCTCGTATGTACTAGTTAAAGTTAATGTTATTATTTTATATTTTTAATCAAATTCAATATTATGTTTCATTTATATTAATTTGCATGTTTTATTTTAATATAATATCATATTTCAATCAAAGTTAGTGTTACATTTTATATATGTGTTCAGTTGACAGTGTAACTGGATGCACCACTCATTAAAATTAAAGTTAATATCACGTTTCAACCAAAACTAATAGCACATTTTATTTTAAAATTTTAATCAAATTTAGTGTCACATTTCTATTATATTAGTGTGCATGTTTAAGTTAAAGATAGTATTGTTTTGCAATCAAAACTAGTGTCACATTCCACCAATTTACTCAGTTGTATAGTGCATTTAGTGCACCACCCATTAAAATTAAAGTTAATGTCACATTTCAATCAAAATTAATGTCAGTTTCATTTTATATTTTTAATTAAATTTAGTGTCACGTTTTAATTATATTAATTTACATATTTCAGTTAAAGATATTAATATTATAATGTTTAAGTTTCAGATTTCACTCTTATTTTTAGTTGAACTATGCAATTAGTTCATATGAGACTAAATTCTTTAATTTTTGTTTTGTTTATCTATTTTTGTAAAGTTTCTAATAATTTATTGAGTTTGTTGAATTTTTTAAGTTTTTTCAAATAGAAAATTGCGTAGTTGTTTAATATATGGGTACTCAGTAGATCAATCGAATTCAAACCAATTTTTAGTGATAAATTTCAATTAAACAAGCGAATAATTTAGTACTATATTCAACCATACTTGAATGCTTCTACATAATCATTATGGGTTTGTTTGTTGAATTATTGCTTATTAGTAATCTCTGTGATAGTTTTAATTGAATTGGTATTGTGATGAACAAGTTTAGTTGAATTGTATTGTAATCAACAAGTTTTATTGTGAAACTATTTCACAATTAATATTTTTAATGTGATAATTAATATTTTTAATAAAATATAATACTATTACCTTTTAATAAAACAATTAAAATTATTCAAAACTAATATCTTATAATAAAACAATTAATATTGTTAAAATAAATTTTGTGGTGGCGAAACTTATTCACATAATACTTTGCGTTTTAAGTTCTAACTTTAAAGATGAAAATTAGAGATGGTATTATGTGAACAAGTTTATCGTAAAAGTAGTTTACAACTAATACTCTTTAGTGAAATAATTAATATTTTTTATCGAAAAAACTAATATCATTCAAAACTAATATAATAGTAATACAACTAATATATTTTTAGGGAAACAAGTAATACTCTAAAAACAAAAGGTAAACTTTGTTTACACAATAATCGAAAATTAAACCAACAAATACAAGTCAAGTAGACCTTACGATCAATATAGTTGTATTTAATAATCATAAATTAGAAAGATTTGTCATCTTTCCACTCTCTGTGAGACAATTTTTTTTATCATTTTTTATCGATTTGCAGTTAAAAGCATTTTTAAGATATGCCGTCGATTTAGAGATGGTACAAATTTATTACTACCTCCTATTCATAATATACATCGTTTTAACTTTTCGTATTATTTACAATTTGAATGTCGTTTTACACTTTTTAATGTGAATTAATTATAGTTTTTCCCAATTTACCTTTAATTTTTTAAAAAAATTATATTGATAATAATAATTTTTAAAATTATGTGGAAAATTTCAAAGCTATTAATTAAGGGTATAGAAAGGAAAGTAAATAATTATCTTAAAATATATGCATGAGTTTAGAATGACATATATTTTGAATAGGAAAGCAGTGAATACCGTATCTAAGAACAAAGTAATGCTTGGACCGGAGGGGTGAGTATGGATGCTATTCGGAAGGAATTAAAGAATGTCCAGAGAAAAAATCAAGCGGTTCATGGTTTGGTCAAATTGGTTTTTTGCTACCCATTTTCTCCCTCTTGGATTTCTCTTTGGGTCTTAGACCTAGTACGTTTGGAAAATGTCTAATCTTTTATTGAGCTATTCTGTTAAAAATATATATATATATATATATATGCCCTCGATTGATAGATAAATTTATTGGATTTAATCTTATGCCCACATGTGGACATCAATTTATATGTCCACCACCAATTATGTGATGTTATATAAGTAATTAATTAAATAATTAAATAATAGTGGACTCCCCTATATATGTGACATCACATAATAGGTGATTGACATGTCACATAAGCGATGGATATATAAATTGGTGCATAAGATCAAATCCGATAAATTTATATATATGACACATTTTAATTAGCATATTGAAACAAAGTGAAATAGTTCATAGTTAAAGGTCATTATTTATGACGTGAGGTAATGAGTTCGAGTTATTATTTATCATATAAAAAAAATGTAGTGCAGTGAACCTATATAGGAATATTAATCTCTTTAGATTCTATCTAATTTAGTGGCATTTATAATTCTCCTTCTTGTTCTCTCATCCCTATATATTCTCCCACTTACCTCTAAGGGGAAAATTCCTCTCTCTTTTTTTTCCTTTTTTTTGTTGTCTCATCTTTTCGTAGCCCCCTTTCAAGAAGTGAAAATTCCTTCTTCCTTTTCAGTAGGTGGGAGGTATTCTTTTGAAAATTTAAGAGGTGCTTGGTTATTTAAAGGTATAAAAAAGAAAGAAAAAAAAATACAAAGTGTTACGAGTTTCATATCTTACATGTAAGAGTCAATAAACAAAGTGATAAATTAAAATTATAGGTAGCAGGGTAAATTTAAACTTTTTATTCAATTTGATAGCTCGAGAGCTTGGCTCATTAGGGCTTGAACTCACCTCATTTATTTCGATACACGAGTCGGGCTCGAGTTCGTAAAATACTCAATTTACTAACAAGCGGGTTCTAACTCAACTTATTAGGCTTGAATATATGAGAATATTTTTTTGTCATTTCAATGTAACATATAAGTATTCATTAAACTCGAGCCCTACTAAAAAGACTATCACAAACAAGGATTTTGGCGAGCGCAAAAAGCGCTCTTGGAAAACATCGCCATCGTTAAATGGCAACAATTTTTTGTGTCCCTAGCCAGTTAATGGGAGCTAATTTTAATTTCAAAAAATAGAATTTGGCGGGATCAAATATGTGTCACTCAAGCGCTCAAAGAACCGCCCCACCACCAAAACAACGACGCATTTTGTGCAATAACTAATATTATTCAAATTTAATAGTACTTTATAATAAAATAATTAATATCATCTGATGAAATAATTAATACTATCAAGTTTGACAACAAAATTTTTTATCCAGTACTTTGTCAAATTTTTTGTTTTGTAAAACAATCACTATGAAATTGAAAATTTTAAAACATTTTCTCTGAAATTTGGGATTAGAAAAGGAGTACCATACCTGTTGGTGTATTTTAAAAGTTTGGAAAGATTGTCTTATTCTGTTTTGAAATTGTGCTTCATATTTTTTTTTTTGCGACATTCCTTTGTTAGGTTGTCTCAGGTGAGATAGCTAGTGAAGTTCATCTATAAATTAACATGAAAAATGAGTAAAAATTCAGCGTAAATGGATAAATAAGGTTAAAATACACTTAATTTAAATTTATCTTAAACTCTTGTTTCACGCTGTATCGTCTTGCGGTGCATAAAAATTCAGTCCAGTATATGCATAATTAATTAAATAATTGTGAGAGACTCACATGTATACTATCTCATAAAATTCATATATTAGTAAAACAAATATTAGTGAAATTTAATAAGGATCAATTAGCAGGTGTAGAAAATAAATTAATCTATTTTTTTTTTATCACAACTCATTTCACATTATACAATTTTATGTTAAAATTTATCAATATATTCAAATTATATATACAATTATCGATCTAATCTAATTGGATACTCTATTATCAAAAGATTCTGACGACTTAAATCACCTGGTGCTGTCTTTTAATAATCAAAATTAATTTCTATCCACAGGATCTCTGCAATTTAATTATGTCCGCAAAAAAAAAAATTGCAGATAATATTGTCATTGCATCACAATCTTTTGAATGATTGCGTCACGAGAATTTGTCGAGTTGTTTTTCTCCCTCATGTTAAGTAAAGTCTTTGCTTCAATTTTGCCATTAAAAGATATAAATATATTCGTATTTTATTGCACATGTGTAAATTAAAAAAACTTTTACTATTAAAATCATAAGATAAAAATGTGTGTGAACTGAATAACTCTTTTTTTTTTTAATATAATTATCATACATATTTAATACTTATTGTCATGCATATTCACTTTATTATATCACCTTCAACCTGTTTTAATTTTGAAAAAATAGTAGCATGGGAAGTTTAGATTCCCTAACCAAATATACATGACTTAAAAGGCAAAGAAAGAAGTACAATTTTAAATTAAATGGATTGGGAGTGATGATGGGCACAAAATATATGAGCAGGAAATGTCGTTTGGGATTGTCTTGAGGAATATCAGGAGATGCCTATTTAAGTAACTTCAGCAGCACATGCAAATATTATTATATATATTTTTCACTAAATTTAGATTTCTTTGTTTAATTCTTACTTCTATGGTGCATGCTTATGAAATCTTCAGGGCCGATCTAAACTGAAAATTAATCTCCACATATAAAACTTTGATCTTCGTATCCATTATATTTATTCAATAATACTATTATTTTTATAAATTGATATCTTAATATTTTATATTATAATTGTTGGAGAAATTAGGTTTAATTATTTTAATCAATTTATTTGATTATTTAATTAAAATAATTTGATGTTTAATTTAAATTAAACTTTATATAAGTATTTAATTTCTTAAAACCGAATTATTAAATTGATGTACATGTTGAGATGCTAAGGTATTACACTTAAGTAATAAATGTGCCACATTAAACTTAAGTGTAATTGTCCCACATCGGTTAATGTGGGAGTTAATGCAGTCCTTATAAGTAAGAAGTGATTAAAAGAACTCAAACTATAAGTGGGCTATGCATACATAAATGGGCCACACGCGCGCGCCGCCCGCCTCTGTCCGGCCGAGCGAGCCGAGCCCGTGTCCGTGGACTTGGATCTTGGCAATTGGACTTTGGATGGACTTTGGGTGTACTTGGCTTGGTGGTGTATGTATAATTTTTTTGGAGCCCAAAGTGCAGGCCCCAATCCGAGTCGAGGCCCGGAAGATGAATGTTATCCGAATTTGGATTTCATGTGAATTTCGGTGACATTTCATGTGAATCAATTTGAATTTGAGTTCAAGAGTCGAAATGAATCGGACGGAGGATGTCCAGATTCGCAGCATCTCAATGGTCACATGTATAACATTGGTCATACAAAAAAAAAAACGGAACGACACGATTGATGGGGATTGATTGCATTAAATCCAAAGTCTGTTGGCTCTTCAATATCTCGTGTTACGCCCTATAAATAGGAGACATCTGCATGCTGCATGCACCTAGCTTTACGCACCCATTGCATTAGCATATACACCCACGTCGAATTTTTGCAATTTTCACGTCCAGTTTTTGCATACATACTAGTTTTCAGTCCAGTTTCACGTACTTCAGTTCGTTGGAGCTCGTTTTCAAGTGGTGCTGCTTGAATACGAGACGAACCTTTGGAAACATTATGTCGAACCGTGAGCACTAGCCGGGACGTATTTGTTTTGCGGGCAAAGGATTCTTCCTTGACTCGACTTACTTATTGTTCGTGATTGATCAAGTTCATTGCCGTTGCTGTTTGAAGCTTGTTCGTTGTTGAAGAAGAGACTAATACTTTTCTATTGAAAAAGTATTACTTATTGTAATCTTCTTTTTCTTTGTTTTTTTCTCCTGCTTTTCCTTTTCGTTATTTCCGTTCCGTTTATTGTAAAAGCCATCGTTGGTGCACTTATAAACCAACAATAATATTAATTTATAAGTATAATATATTATTATTATTAAATGAATAGTATAATATTGTTGAATGTTTCTCAGAAGAGTTTTTATTTATATATAATACTTTTTTTTTTGTCGAACAAATGGTAACCCGAGCTCATGATTCTGGGTATAGATAGTAAAACTCTAACCAATTGAACTATACACTTCATCATACATATATAATACTAATCTGCCTAAATCTAAAAGTCTATTGATTCTGATTTCTTGAAAATATATATTTTTTAATTTTTTTGAAAAAAGATTTAAAATTTTACGGAAATTAGTGTGATTTTTTTTTATTAAAAAAACTAGTAATCTTCGAAATGAAAATTGGAGTTGTTGATTGCATTTGTTTTGGGTATATTCGACTATCTTGGTTATTTAGTGGTTAAAGAAGATTTAGTATAATTTATTTTAAATGGTTTATTTCTTCATTCTTACCTAAATACATGTCTTTAATTTTTTTATATTATTATTGCAACAATGTGGTGGTGAATCTTGTCAAAAAATTTAGCAGACAAACTGAAAATTTTATTTTATGAGATATTCCGTCAAAAAAATGAGTTATTTTTTATTTCTCTTTTTTAGCAGACGTATTATTAAAAATGGGGTGTGAATAAGTTGGGCCTAGAATTAACTAAAAAGCCCATTCATGCTGAAGAAACAATAAACTCAAAAAAAATTAAGGCAGGTTATTGGCACTTTTTCCTGCCAGTCTGCCACCAGAAAAAAAACTTTCACTCATTTTTCCCCAGCGCCACCGCCGCTGCCGTCGTTCCAGCGCCGCCCCCGTCAACTTCTTTCCACTCAGTTTTTTCACCGCCACCGCCGTCGTCTCAACGCGCCTTCTTACGATCTGTCATTTGTTTCTTTCATCTTTCGATTAATCAGTTTGGAAAGAGACAGTATTTTCGACGTCCTTAACCGAAAAATATTTTTAATATTTTGGCCGAAAATTCAGGTATATTTCGTTAAAATAGTTCAGTAAATATTATCGGAGTGCCATCTCCCGCAGCTCTCTTCCCATGAATTTTAGGGTCTGATAATTTTCTGGGTTTGTATAATTTTTTGGTTTGGAACCTGCTATACGAATTATGTATGTATGGTGCCGATTTGAAATAATTGCTTAGGATTGTATTTGTCGTTTATATAGTCGCAGCAATGTTTTTGTTAATTTGGGTTTTTTTGCTAATTCATATTATGCAAACCGAATCCGAATCTTGATCTATTTGATTTATTCGTTGCGTTTTTCCTTTGTAGTTCTAAGACATTGTTTGGGGCTTTGATTTTGATTTTGAGTTGAAGTTGAATTTATTATTATTAAATTCATAATAATTTTGTTGATTTTGGTTATGATACTGATTCTAATTTTTGTTATGAATCTTCTTCATTTACGTAGAGTATAATTTCTGAATTGGCTTTCAGTCTTAACTGTTCTTATATGTGCATACTCGAGCCAGCTCTTTTCTCTTTTTTTTTTTTTTTTTTATCGGTAGCTCTTTTCTCCTTAATTCATGTTCCAGTTGCCATTTGTACACCATGTTTATTGTTGATTTTCCCGTTTTGAATTTTATTTTAATATACTAATACCACTATTTTTTTCAATGCAATTTGTGAACATTTTGTGTCATTTGAATGAGACGCACAAGATATTTTGCACTCAAAATGTGAAAAATATCTAATATTAGGTAATTGAAGTTTCAAATATAATTTCTGTTTACAAAATGTTTCAAATATCTACATTATTAATCAATGTTCAATTTATTTTAAATACATATGTTGATTATTATTAATTAATATATGACTTTTAAAATTCCATGATATATTTAGTAATAAACTTTTTGTTTAAAATTTTGATTTCAATTTTGTTATTATTATGTATGTATAGATTCTGATGAAATAAAATATTTGTGATATCATCATTTTCCAGGAGCTAAGTGCTGTTTCCAGTTTTTTCCAGTAATGGAGCCTAAGCATCCAGGAGATGTGCACAAGTAAATCTTGTCTCCCTTATATCCATGTATATTTAGTGTGTGTAAAATTGATGTGTTATTTGATTATACTATGCTTGTCAGGCATTTGGAGAAGCAGAACGAGCTTCTAATGGATGCATACAGATCAATGTCTCATGAATTGCACAAACTCCAGGTTTTATTTTAATTTTGGTTCTCCCTAATAATTATCTTGTTTGGTGATCATTTTCAGTGGATGACTTTTTTTTTTTTTTCTTTTGTGTCGAATATAGTGTAATAATGATGCTGATTTTTGTTTCGGAAACGTAGGTAGAAGAAGAAATGCTGATGCGCAAGTATTATGAGTTTATGGCAGCTCAAGGTTTAGTTGATAAGGTGTGTCCTCTTGCCCCTTCCTCCAGAGTGGAGTAGCCCATATTTCATCAATTTCGAAATTCTGGAATTTGGAATGCTATTTTGTGATTGCATCTGGAACCAATTTGCATGCACTGTTCATCTTTGGTATAACCTCTTAGTTGGCATACAATTCACAAGTTCAATTAGATTTGTTATATTTGATTTTTGCAGAAAACAAATAGTACCAACGACGAGGAAACTAGTCAAGATAATGTGAGCAGGGGAGTACAATCATGAAACTATCATGCCCATTGACTGTACAGATGGATTGCATGGACTATTAATCATAGTATTTATTTGCTTTCAATTTCTTAGAATGTTGATAAAGAGTATCAAACTTGATTTATATGCTTTAGGAAACAAATAGAACCTTGCTTTTGGAACACCATAGTAACTAAAACTCTTTACTTGGCCTTGTGTTGGAAGGGAAGATATCGCTTTTTATATGGCAGTCCTTGTCGGAAGTATGTTATATTCCAGACTTGATAAGGTTGAAAAAATGAGTTCGACTAAAAAAGTTTTAATATTAAAAATTTGTCAAAATTTTGGGGTCTAAAATAGCCAGAAAATTAAAAAAAAAAATTGTCATTTTTTATTACAAAAATGTCTAATTTTGTCTCATTTTGACCTCGAATTAAATTATTTTTTAATTTCCAGCAATTTCAGGTTTAAAATTGGACAATATCCTAATATTGGGACAAAATGTAAATATTATGGAGTTGAAATTGAAGGTGGGAACAATTTAGAATAGTTATCATTTATAGTGGCTAAGAAAAGCATCCTCAGTTTAGCATGAGTGAATGGCAGCCACAAGTATAAAAGGTAACAGGAATGCAGGTTAAATACAAATCTGAGGAGAAAGTGTTTAGGTACATCAAAAGCTCAACTAAATCATCAAAAGCTCCCTACTCCAAATGCTCAGAAACCACCACTCAATCTTACTAGGATAGAATGAATCTGCAATGACCATAACCTGCAAAAGTTCAATTCAATTTCACTTAACAACTAATATCAAACATTATCCCTAATTTGCAATGTGGTATAAATATTATTCCTAATTTGCAATACACATAATACATACATCAGAAAGAAGTATTGAATTTTATTTCTAAAACTAATTTTTATATTTTAAAAAATCATTAAACTATATCATTCTTATTTCACAATGCCAAATTCAAATATATAATTCTTGTTCCATGAGTTCCTTTTTTGATAGTGGATTTCTTGGAATTTGATCTTATAGTATTGAAATTGGCTTGAGTAAACTCGTTACAAGGGGCCTAAGTGAAATAAGAATTATATAGTTTAACAATTTTTTAAAACAAAAAATAGTTTAGGGGAGATAGTTTATGGATTATGCGTTTGTGATATCAAGATTATCCCAAATTTGCAATATTATATCAAGATTAAAGAGGTATGAAGAAGATGCTTACTGGGATCAGAACTGATGAGCATGGCAGTGCCTCCAAAGCCACAAGTGCCGCCATTTCTCTTAGTCCTCTGCCAATAACTGTTGAAGGCATAAGAAGCGTGCGCCACCAGAGAATCCGGGTAATGGCAGCTCCCCTCACTCTGAATTGCTTCACAATCAGCACTTCCTTCTCCGCACGCATAATCCAGCGCCTCCTGCAGCGTCTCCGCCGGCACACTCGGCTTCGCCACGCACCACAGCCCATGATGGCCTCCTACCGCCGGAGCACCACCATGAGACGGCTCACACGGCGGCAGATGGGGCCCAAATGGAGGTGTAGCCATTGGAGCCAAATGTGGTAGAAATGGAGGGCTGTTCGTTTTGCCTGCCGCCGGGGAAATGGACGGCGGAGGTGTCACTGTTCCGATCAGCGGCGGCAGAGGGGCTCCGGCGGCGTAAGCTGGATTCGAAGATGGGGAAGAAACAGGGGTGGGCCTTGGCGGGAATGGAAGCTTATTGCGGCTTATGTCGATGAATGAGAGCCTTCTTTTCGAGGGTTTCTCATTTCTTGAATTAATCCCATGATTTTCCATGGATTTCTCATCAGACAACACGATAGGGGAGCCCATTTGCTGCAAGGGTTTGATTAATTTTTCAGAAATTGAACGCAAACAGTGGGAAGAGAAAGCAGCAGCGACTTTGATGTCGTTCTGCAAACCCCATCGAGTGAGTGAGTAGTGAATGTTCTTAATCGACGGCAAAATTAAACCCAATTCATCTTTGTTGCAAGAGGGCGAGTGACCGACGACTATTGTGGTAATGTTGGTGGAAGGGTAGTGAGATAAAACGTGGTTTCTGAGCCACGATTCCGCCATGAGAACGCTTTTCGCGACTGAGTTGAGGTGCTGAGTTTCAACTCGGACACCAACGTGGTCGACCGCCATTGCAGGGTCATGGAGAGCTAATAACTCCACGGATTCTTCACATTTAGCAGCGGAAAAGAATATCAGTCACTGCTTGTTTTGAAAATTTAAAGAAAAGCTGTTGAAATTCATACCTGTTGAAGATGGAAGGAGAAAGAGGAGACAGAGTAACCAGACCATATTCATCGCTCCACAGCTTGAAGATGCAGTACATCCAGAGAGTGGAGTGATTCTGTGAGACATAAATAAAAAAAAAAAAAGGTACAACTCTCTCTCTCTCTCTCTCTGGTTTCTGCTACTCTGTCCTTTTTAACAGGTGAATGCAAGTGGAGTGCAAAGCAAGGCGTTAAACAGGTAATTAGAAATGGTAATAGTGTTTAGAGATATTTTATTACTGCGCGGTAAAGCATTAATTTGTGTAGAGTAATCTTGTGAAGTGAAAAAATGAAAAGGGCGAAAAAAAAGAGAAATTAAAGTAGTGTCAGAGGGCAAAAGGACTAGACTTTGTTGGGGAATTGGAGAGGTTTGTATGTATGCATGGAGAAGAAATGACATATTTAGAAAACAGTGTCAAAGCCCATGGCCCAATGTACACAAAAGCTAAACTTGCCAAAAAACTTTGATTCCTCAAAATTAGTAGGGTTCTCTCCATTTTGATATTGTAAACTTTATTTTTCTTTTGGACACAATAAAAAAGAAAAAATTCGGACATGTTTAGTTTGTTGAAAGGAATCGGAAGGACAAATGAGGGAAATAAATTTTTAAAAAATTATGTATGAATTTTTTTAAAAAGATTTGTTCCTTCCAAGAAGGTGAGGAATAAATTTATGTAGGTTGTGGGTTTGAATGTAGTGAGGAATGGTAATGGATATGTTAGTTATTGAGTTGTTAATTTATATATAAGTACGGCTATAATTATCATAGAAAGTGTTTGATTTTAATAAAAATTATTGATAATTAAAATTATTATTAACTCTTTTTTAACATTAAAATATATTATATAATAATGATGCTTATTATATTATAAATAATATTAATAAAAGGTGAAATAAATTTTTAAAAAATTATATATGAATTTTTTTTAAAAGAATGACTTTCATTCCTTCCAAGAAGGTGAGGAATAAATTTATGTATTTGATTATTCACTTTAAGATATCAAATATTTGATTCCCCTTAATCAAACGTCACACTCTCTTTTTCTTGTTATTCTTTAACTCTAAAGGTGTGAATAGTACTTTATCCCTTATATACTATTTTTTTTTTAACACAATATATAAGAATGAATTGTAGTGATGCAAATTTTAAAAAAATTAGTAGTACGCTCTGCATTTTGGTACTAGGTTTTATTTTTCTTGTGGACACAATAAATAAGAAAAAATTAGTACTCCTACTTTCTCCATTTTGATTAGGTCTGGTATGTATCACTAACCTGGTAAGAAGATCATCACGCACCACTTTTCAATTTTATTTAATTTTTTATAATTTTACTTACACGATAAGGTTATCAACTTATCATGCACTAAATTAAAAAATTTTAAATATCAAATATTTGATTAAAAATATAAAAAATTAGGATCGGTGAATTATATTATTTTTCAAAATTATCAACAACAAATTAATATTTTTACTATTTAATTTATTTATATTTAATATTAAAAATAATATTGTAATATTTAAATTTAAAGTATCAAATTTTAAAAATAACATTAAAAATATTAAATATTTAATAAAAAAGTATAAAAATTTGATAAAATTAAAAAATAATGTACAATCGATAATTTTACCGTACAAGTGGTATACCCGACTTTCCTTATGTAATAATTGTATAATACGTTTCCTATGAATTATAAACATACAATAAAATTGTAAATTGTATAACTGATGAAGCAGTTTAACAAATTATAATTAATTCTTTTCTTAATCGTCACGCATAAGTACATTTTTGAAACAGAACATAGACAGAGAATGTAAAGAAGAACAATTTTTTTATACAAAAGGAAGAAACTGTATTTTTATTAAAAAAATTGGTACAAGGTATATTCAAATGGTTGGATTTCTTTATTTCACTCTTTTATTTAATTTGGTGTTCCATTTTTTTTTTTTTAATTATTAACACATATTAATGTGATATATCTCATAAGTTGATTATTTTTTTAACTCTTCACATATTATTTATCCATAATATGATACACAAAGTAAGACATTAAATATGGAACAGATGATTTCAAATGATACCCCAATACACTTCTCATCTTAATCTAATCACTTGAGCCCAAAGACACTCCCCCAACCACACCCCCACAGTGTAAGTATACTCCATTTATAAATAAAGTCAATGCCAATTTAAATAAATGTTGTAAGTGTGAAAATAAAATATAATGGGGTATTGGCATTTTGTTTTGGAACTTACATACTTTCTTCGTTCCTCCTCAAATTTAACATTCAATGGATGACATGAGTTTTAATAAATATAATATTTTTATTATAAAATGGTTAATGAAAAATATAAGAAAAATAATTTTTTAAAAAAAAAGTAAAAAGATAGAATAATTTATTGTACGTGTGGAGCCACAATTTTTCAAAAAAAGAAATGATAAATTTTAAGAGGGACGCCCAAAATAGCAAAATGTTAAATTTTAAGAGGGATAGAAGGAACATTAAATTTGAATAAATAAGAAAGAAATACATTCAAGGTTGTATGAAAGAGTATTAATAAGTAATACTAATATTCTCTTTGTTCATAAAATTTATTCCCTTTTCTTTTGATATAAATATAAATATTAAAAATTTATGTATAAAATAGATATATGTGGTGAATATGTAGTATTTAAAGGATGATGATTGATGATAAAGTAGTGTGAAATATAATATTATTGAAAATTGAATGAGAATAAATTTTCTGAACATATAAAAATTAAAGTGAGAATAAATATTTTGGATGAGCAATACTCCCTCCGTTATGATTTAAATTGCTCAAAATCAAATGATACAAATTTTAATAAAGTGTTATTTGCCAGTATTAAAAGGTATAAAGTGAAGGATAAATGAGTCTTTTCAACTTTATTGTAGTGAATAATTAAGTGGATGAAATTTATTTATAGTAAAAAATTGAGTGGCATGAGGTATATAAATATACAATATTTTTGTAAGTATTTCATTTGAAAGAGTATAGTTATATATATATATATATATATATATATATATATATATATATATATAAATATATATAAGATTCAAACAATATAAATTGAAACGTATAGAGTATAAAATAGAGAGATAGATATGTGGTTGGTGTTTGGGAATGCAGAAGTGTACTCGGGACTAATGCTGTCAACTTCCTTTTTGATGAGTTCTCTGCTAGTCTTACGAGGTTTGGTCTTTGGCCTGCGGTGTTGTATTTTGTTTGCTGTTTCGCAAATCACTATGTACCCTGTGGAGATTCTTATTTTTTATTTTATTCCCTACATTCCATATTTATTTGCATTTTTTTTATCCGTTTTAAACTCATTTGCACATTTTAAATAAGGAAATATTACACAGTATTAATAACCTCACAACATTATTTTAATTTAAAAAATATCACTCATCTCTTTTATCCTACTTTATTCTCTTTTCTACATTTTATCTCATTCCATCACCTAAAATACTCTTACATTTTATTTTTTCTCTTACATTTTTTACTCTAAAAAGTAAATTTTTTTAATTTTTGTGCCAAAAAAATTATGCAAATGTTATGAAATGGAGGGAGGTAATAAAGTTGCACCTTTCATGATAAAAAAATATATAGGGAAAAGAAGATTTTGTGGGCCAGGTTTTTGTGGTGAGTCTTGGGATTTGTTTTATGTTGAGTCCAGCTAGCAAAAAAGTATAATCCTTTGGGATGTGTTTTTTGAGGTTTGGTACAAGCTTTCAACGGTGCACAAGCAAACAGTAGCCACCTTCCATCTTCTTTAAGATCGGGAACAATCCAGAATTTTATTTTAAGGGGGAAAAATTAGATGCAAATGTCTCCGTTTATGGAGGTAATACAGTTGCACATTTCATGAAAATTTAATAATTTATATATATATATAAATGATAAAATATTTTGTGGGCCATTTTTGTGGTGATAAATAAAAAAATTTTATGTTGATATAATAGAAAAAAAGTAAATCCTTTGGGATGTGTTTTTTGAGGTTTGGTACAAGCTTTCAACGGTGCACAAACAAATAAACAGTAGCCACCTTCCATCTTCTTTAAAAACCTGCAATCTTGCATTCTTTTTTGAAACAGCAATCTTGCATTCTTACGACCATATATATCTTTCACTTCAGATAACCTTTTTACGGTTACAATTAAATTTTTTAGCCCGCAGATATGTCTATTATAACGGAAAATAAGAGGAAACCGTCAAAATAAACCCTATAAATTTAAGAATTTTATGGTATAAACTCAAAGATTGATTAATTATTAATTTGAAATCTAAAATTAAATTTATCAATCCAAAATCTAAAAGATATTTATATTAATAAATTTTATTGATACAAATCATAATTTAGATGAGAAATGTGTTGAGAGATAAGGTGTGCAAAGAGAGTGCGATGGTGGTACAACTAGTTGTGGTGATAGTCTGCGCATTTTTTATTTTGACTCATTTTTTTAAAGAAAATTCACATATTTTTAAATTTTTTTCCTTTAATTATAATTTTATAGTAGAATATTTTACAAAATACACAAGTACATTTAAAAAATGTCCTAAAATATGAAAGTTTAAGGATATTATAGACTATTAATAAAGAAGTGTGTGGGCCCAGTAGAATTCATGGCCCAAACCTGCATTTGTCATGGACACGAACTAAAGACATTTGTTCATCTCTGCCTCCCTTTGTTGCAAGAGATCAAAGGTTTCGTGTACACCTGAAGTGGAATAATTTTTTTGGCAAAAAAAACTTGTTCGAACCCGTTACACTGAGACCATTGCAAAAGTTTTATTATTTTTAATACAAATATTATATTTTTAAAAAAAAAGGTTATTTTTTTAATTTTTATCTATGGAAATTTGGAGTTTAAAATAATCATAAAATCGTTATAATTTTCTTTAATTATTGTAATTTATATTATTCATCTACCCACAAAATATTCCATTAAATCTAAATTATTCAGTTATTCACTAATCGACATTGGAATCTTTTCGTGCTTTTATGTTAATGCTAATGTTAATATTATGTAATTATTACAAATAATATAATTATGTCATTTGTAATGGGGGACATTTTTCATCCTACGGTAAATTCTAAGAAAAGCAAAGTATTTAAATCCCAATGCAAATTTTTTGTGTATTTTTTAACAGTATTAGTTGCTCAATTAAAAGTATTAGTTTGATATTTTTCAAGGATTGATCCAGCAGTGAGGATTTAGAGTTTAGGACTGTGTTCTTGTTTAAATCTTAGGTTCAAAACTATCTCAATTTCTGAGATGTATTAGTCCATACATAATATATCGTTGGTTTTAATTGGCCCTGGATAGCAAACAATGAGATTGTTTTCCCGAATTAGTCGGTTATTAGATCAAATATCGAGTTATAAAAAGAAAATTATCTTACTTAAAAAAAAATTAATTGCAATATGTAAACGGTGAGACTGCCTTATACAATATATCAATATACTAGATTAAACTTCATCATGTCCGATCGAATATTATTGAACTGAGATGGGTTGGAATTAAAGGCAGCTTCGAATTAATGACTTAGAAGCAAAGGTGGGGATACTTAACTTGCGAAATGTAAATTTAATAATTGCTACAAATAGTAAAAATATTAGTGTACTTCTTGAAGACAAAGATCTTTCCTTTTCTTTGAGTTCTCTGAATTTAGAGTAGTACTGAATAATCTTATTAACATGAAAATATAATGTCCCATAATCACTTTGAAGATTTTATTCTGTACTATATTTCAATTTTATATTTTTTTTATATTCTCTCCATCTTGTAATTATTTACACACTTTTTTTTTCCATTCGTCTCAATATTACTTGTATACCGTAAGTTGGAAGCATCCACAATATAAACACACTTACAATACAATTTAAATTTTAGAAATGTTAATCTTGTTTTACACGACTTTATTCTCTCTCTTCTGCACGTTGTCTCATTAAACTATACAAAATATTTTTACACTTTATTCTCTCTCCTACATTTTATTTTCACAAAAGAATTATTTTTTTTAATATGTGTATCACAATAAGTGTGCAAGTAATGTTGGAACGAAGGGAGTATATGTTATGAATTTAGTATAACCTCTTGTATCTGTGTGAAATGTGAAATTAAATTTGACTAAATATGTAACACTAGTTTTAACTAAAATGTGATACTAACTTTAAGTGAACATGACGAGCAAATGAAGTACCTAATGCATATACTCCCTCCGTCCCATAAAAGTTTGCAAATTTTCCTTTTAAAGTTTGCATACCCCAAATTGAAATTGTTCCTTACAACCTTCACCCTCACAATACACACATATTTATCTTTCATGTCATTACTTTTAAGACCCCCACATACAATTAATCTAATTAATTTTTTTATTTTATTCATAAAAATTTATAAAATTATCCCTCAAAACTCCACTCATTATATTTTTTTCTTAAATTTTGTGCCAAAAGATTCCTGCAAACTTTTATGGGACATAGAGAATATATATATATATATATATATATATATATATATCATTGAACCCATACCTCACTCATACAGAGAGTGGGTAATATCATTGAACTGCAAAATTTGGATTTTCTATATTTTATCTCCAAAAATTTCTATAAATTTTGGAGAGGATGAAGTATTAAAAATATCTGAGATTGTTTCATGAATAAAAATATATATGAGATCCCTACTAATAAATATTATTATCAAATTAAAAAATATTTAATTATATTCTAGATTGTTTCAGAAATTTTATTTTATGAGATGAGACTTTATTATAAAAATTTCGGCAGATTAGTACAGAATAAAAAAAGTATACTCTCCGTCCCGCGATTATTTCATACTTTTATTTTTCGTCTGTCCCACAATTACTTTCACACTGTTAAAATAGAAAACTCTCCATAAACTACACTCTCATAATATCATTTAAATTTCAAAAGTGTCACTCTTATTTTATTCTACTTTATTATACTCTCCTATGAAAGAAATCATGGGATGGAGAGATATTTTCAAATAATTCAAAATTATATGTTAAGAAAGTGTAATGCGTAATAACAATATATTTATTTTATATGATAAGTGATATTATTTAAATGAAAATTGATAGTTAAAAAGAAATATTCATTAGGAAGGTGTAATACTCCCATCCCAAGTTTAGTTTCAATTTTTCATATTTTTTAGGATAATTTTGTAAACTTTTATTTATGTAGTAAAAAAATAAATTGAGTTATATATATATATATATGTATATGTATGTATGGGGTCACATTTAAATATCAAATAAAAATAACATACTAATTTTTTTTATCTTATTTCAATTTAATTTTAAAAATATTCCGACTTTCAAGAGTAAATTAAAAATAAATTAAAATTGAATTATTGCACTCTATACAATTAATACACACAAATGTGACTCAATAAACAATTGTGCTCAAAATCGAAATCTCCAATCGAATTAATAGCACAAAATATAACCGCCCAAAATTGTGAAGTACCTTTCCTTCGCTATCTTACACCATTGAAGATGAACAAATTCCATTATAAATTTACAATAACAAACAAACAAGTAATGTTACTTTTGTATAATAAAAATACAAACAAGTAATCTTCAATTAAATCAGTAGCACAAAATCAGAACCGCCAAAAATTGTCAAGTACCTTTCATCTTTTATCTTACACCATTGAAAAGATAAACAAACTCCATTAAAATTTTACGATAACAAACAAACCAGTAGTGTTACTTTTTGTGTAATAAAAATACATTCAAAAACAAATTTTTTGATATTAGGTAAACCAAAAAAAAAAAAAAAAAGAATCGGAAAAAAGAAAAAGAAATGGAAATTGAAAAAAATAAATTTAGAGTGAAATAGTTTAAAACTACTTTTGTGGGATCAGTTTTAATGGGTCATGTTTAGTGAGTACGAAAAATGAGTTAAATGCAAGTTTTATAATATGAAATTTGTTCATGGGAGACCTAGTCCTTGTGAGACGATCTCACGAAAAAACTTCATCAACAAAAATTATATGCTATGAATATTATTAATCATTTTCTATTTTAATTATATGTAAATTAATGTGTCTTTATTTCTCCAAATTCACAAAATGATAATCATCAATACTTAATTACAGCATTTAAAAAATAACACATCAGTTATAGTCACTAAGAACATACTCATGTGGCATCAATGTCTGAAAATTAACCTCACAAATAATTATATATAATTATGGATTGATGCTATTTTACACAAAATTAATAAAATTATACTATCTCCATCCAATATAAATAGATATAAAACTCTTGGTACGAGTTTTAAAATATATGAGTTGTTTATTTATAAGATAGATATGTGCGTAGAAAATTAAGGGTATTGTTGTCATTTGAGATAATATTTTATTTATAAGATAAATTTAATGTGATTAAAATTGATTAAATAGATGTAAGTTGTGAGTATATATAATATTCCCTCCGTCCCGATATAACTTACCCGTTTCTTTTGGGCAAAGAAATTAAAATAAGTTAATATAATATATATAATAGTACAGATAATGTGTAAGAGATTTAGATAAAAGTAAGAATAAATGAGTGATATATGTATAAATAATAGAGAAGTTTAGGGATATAAATTTTGTGGGTATTTATAAAAAATAAAATAAGTAACTTATAATAAGACAAAATAAAATTGAAAAATGATTAATTTATAGCGGGACGGAGGAAGTATGAAAAAATTTCATTTTAATTTATATATATATATATATTTTTATATTGGACGAAACAAAAATAAAATTATATCGGATGAAAGGAGTGTAATACTGAGAAGCTAGAAATAAGCTTCACCTAGGAGCGGGAACATCGATTGTGTAAAACCAAAATAAGTAGTCAATATATCGGTAAAATTCGTGCCCTCAATTTATATAAATTATCCAATCAATTTAATAAATAATAATAAATTTAATACCCTTATACCAGAAAAGCTACCACATCAATGATTAACAAACTCAAAATATTTGTTGCTCCTTCGGCAAGCTCAATGAGAAATAAATTGACATAATTAGGAAATCGTTAAAAAAAACAATAAAAAAAATTAGGTTATCTACATACATATACATATCTATTATAGAGTTAATTTTGAGACGTGTTATTCTCTTATCCATGAAACGTGTCAATTTCTTAGACTTTGTTAATTAAATATATATTAGTGGCATTTTGTGTGTACATGTGAGTTAAAAAGTAATAGCATTTTGTATAAATTAGTGAAAATTGTAATGGTGAAGTTTATAAAAAGTTTTCTATTTTAAGGGTGTGAAACTTATAGTGGGAGAGACGAAAAAAGAAAGTGTGAAATATTTTATGGGACGGAGGAAGTATATGTTATTTTTAAGTATAAGATGAATATTAAATGTTACTTAAAATAATTATATATTTTAATTTGAATTAAATGACAATATTTTGTATATTAGAATTAATTTAGAAGGTCTAAAAAAATTAAACGGGGCGGGCAGTTTGAACTGGGCGGGTCCTCACACGAGTCCTAAGTCCTATAATTTTCTGGCGGGTCAGGTTTTAGGACAGGCCAAACCCGCCCGTATGCCATCCCTTCATATTTGTCCTTAATATAAACAAATATTATTTGTTTGTTTAGTTACATAATGTAAAATTAAAAAATGTGTTACAACATGAACATAAATGTGTTATTACATGGATAATTTTTTTATTTATTATTATTATTTTTTTAAAGGATATGGAGAAAGTTATTTTACCAAATGAACAAAAATAGTACAAATACATAAAAAAAAAAATTGATTTAAAGAGATGAAAAACATATTAAGAAACACATATTTTTCCTTCCTATAAGAACACATTTGTTTTTGTATGAATTAATAACATATAATTATCTTACAGTAACATATATTTATCCTTGTAATTACGCACCTTTTAGTGAGTTTTTCTATTTTGCCTTAACACGATTATTTTTTTAGTAATATGTTTAATTTTGATCGGATTAGAGCATCTAAAATGGGAGGTTTGACCCATGTGGAATGCTACCTCACACCACAAATTGATGAATGAAGGATTGTAGGTGTGATGATGTGGCAAAGGAATGAAAGGTGGGGAAGGAAAATTCATTCTTGGGAAGAGAAATAAAAGGTGAGAATAGGGAGGAAATAGGGGGAGGGGCGTGAAAGCAAATCATTGGGCTTATTGGCTGAATACAGGTCGTGGAAGGGTGGGGAGGAAATGGGGAGGTGGGATTTAAATTGTGGGGGACAACATTCTTTTTTAATTTTTTTATTTGTTTATATTTGAATTTGTTTGTTTTTAATTGTAGGAAATATTTATATTAAAAATTGACTTCAAATGTATAACGGTCATAAACATATACTGAATAATATTCAGCTTTTGTCATACAAACAGTAATTTAAAACGGTATTGAAACAGTAATTTAAAATGGTAATATTTTGTATCTATAAATAGAGGTTATTAGTTAAGATTTTTGCATCAAAATTTTCTATCTCCATCAAAAAAAAAAAAATTCTTAATCATTCTCTCAATATGGATCACAATGCTTGGATGAATTACTATAATTCTAGTAGTTTTGGAGAAAATCCGTCTTCTCAAAATTTCGATATTCATCCACAAAATTTTGATGCTCGTCCTCAATATTCCGATATTCGTCCTGAAAATTCCAACTTCTCAAATTTGCCAAATTTTTTCAATTTTCTCAATTTTCAAATTAGAAATATTAGTATAATTTATGAAGCATTTAATTATTGTTTTAATTTATGTTCGCAATTCTTTTATTATTTTCTATTGTAATTCTTATTTTATTTTTAATAAAATTTTAATATTTGTTAAAAAGTAATATATTTCAATTAATTTTAATTATTTATAATTTAAATATCATAATAAATATTTAATTGAAGAAGTTAAATTATAAATAAACATGACTAATAAAATTAATAAACATGAAAAATAAATATATAATTTGATAGTGGGACCCATGTATAGTAACTTTTGAGGAATGATGTATTGGAAGAGGAATGAGTATTTTGAGAAAGAGATATAAAACTTTTGAGGTGGCACATATGTGTCAAATTGAAACAACTCAAAATTTATACCCAACATTGGAGGTGCTCTTAGATGCAGGAATTCTTGGCTACATTCTTAACTAGATCAACTCCCACGTATTACGCGGTATGTTCGTTAAATAAATTTTATAATATAATATAATATATTATACATATAATATTTTTCATCAAATAATAATATATATGTATAAAATTTTGTGTAATTATAATATTAAATTTAAGTAATGGTAATATTAATTATATAATAATTCATGCTAGGTACTAGAATTATTATAATTATGTGAAAATTTACTATAAAATTTGTTTCAAATTTATTTTACAATTAATAAAAAAATATTAATAGAAAAAAAAATCTTTTATAATCGATGCATAAATATTACTCCGAATAATATATATATCGTATATTAGCAATAAATATCATATATGATTATATTAATTTTTTTTAATAATACTTATATTTATACATATATTCATTAGGATGAAATAAAGTAAATTAATTAAGTTGGTCATTTTTAATAATTTTATTTAATATGTTAATACTATTGTATAGGTGACTAATTATACATTGACACATAATCATTACTAATATACAACTCTTTATATTATTGACTTCTAATCACACACATAAATTATTTTTCTAATTCAATTACATATCATTTGAATTTACAAAAAATATACACATAAAATATTATAAACTCCATATTAATATATAATGAGTTCACTTGTTTGAAATATTCACAATTAGGTTTTTTTATAAATAATGAACTTTCTTAGCAAAATATCTAATACACTTTTATAGGCTGGAATTATATAAAATAAGCTTCAAAATATATAAATGTGTATAAATTGGTTTAGCTGATAAGCATTAAAATAAATGTGTGAGAGGTGCTAGGTCCAAACCCTTATGAATATTTTTTAAAACTTTATAGAAAATTGACACATAAGCAAACTTACCATAAGTCGACACTTCACAATAAAACGACACGTGACAGTGAAAATATAAAAAAGCGACACATAAGCAGAATTAACCACAATTTAACACATAAATAAAATTAAACTCCCTGTTAGTATAAAGGGGATTTTGTTATTATTGTAGGTAAATTATTTTTACTCAAAATGTCCTTTCAAGTATATGGCCCAATTCTCGAGATAAATGTTGTGGATGCTCTAAAAACATCGCCCACCACCGCCACCGCCATAGTCATTGACTTTTGGCTCCTCAAAATTTTCCGATTGGTTAATCTTTCAAGAATGATGTTAATTAATTAATGACGAAGTGATACATTTCAAGTGGTTAGAGATCCGTTATTTACGTCTAAAAAATCAGGATTCGAGTCATCATTTAACCAATAAAAAAAATTAATAAGAATTACATAAATTGCAAAATTAACCTTTACTTTGTCATTAATAAAAACTCATATTCAGTCGGCAAGCATTTATCAGAAGGTACTTTACTTTTGTCAGGCATATCACTCGTACTTCACTGGATTTCACATTTGAATTGGCTCTTTTGTTTTTCTTCATGTTTTTCAGAGTAAAAACACAATCTTTCAAAAGTTGTCGACAACTCTTGATATAAATCAAATTTTTAAAGAAATGAATATATATATATATATATATATATATATATATATAAATATAAACTTGCAGACGAATATAATTGAAATTTACAAATTAAATTTTACTTCAAATATAAAATAAAATATGCAAATTAATATAATTATATAAGTAACACTTGGTGAGTACATGAATGAATGCATAAGAGACATGGTGTCCCAAAAATTATGTTGTACCAATATGTTTAAAATTAGAACAAAAATTTGTATATTATGTTCATGTTTGTCAGTTCGAACCACTAATATAGTTTTTTTTTTTTTTTTTTTGATATGTCTTAAATTATGATCATTTTTTATTGTTTGTCATTAAATATTTTTTTTAGGATCAAAAAATATTTTTTAATCATCTCATTTTTTACAATAAAATTCATTTAATGTAAATGTATAATAAGAAAAAATAATAAAAATTTAAAATTTCAACTATATTAAATATATTTTCTTAATAGCTAAAAAAATATGTTTTCTTAATATGTGTAAAAAAAAAAAAAAAAAAAAGACTATTTTAGTGGGACGAGGTGAGTAGTAGAAACATAGAAATAATTTTCCTTTAACAATCAAAATTTGTGTGGAATTGTGAGACATATGAGTCTCAGTCTCGAAAAAAACTTTCACAATTTTCTTTTATTTTTATTTTTATTTTTTATTTTTAATATTTCATAATACTCCCTTCGTCCCAAAAAAGTTATGCGCACTTCTTGGGACACGAAAACTAAAAAAAAAATTGTTGATTTTTATGATAATAAAGGGTAAGTAAAGTGAAGATAAAGTAGGAGAGAGAATAAAGTAGAGTAGAATAAGAGTGATATTTTTAAAATTTAAATGATATTGTGAAAATATTAATATTGTGTGATGTTTTCTTTTTAGAAGTGTGCATAACTTGTTGGGACAAACCGAAAAGAAAACTGTGCATAATTTTTTTGACGGAAGGAGTAACTTTTACACTCAAAAAATAGAAAATCTTATATAAATTCTACACTCACAATAATTATATTCAAAACCTTTTGAGACCACATATATACAATTCAATCAATTTTATTAAAATATTTACAAAATTACACTTAAAAACTTCACTTATTACTCCAATTTTTAAATTTTTGTATGCTTCTCTCTGATGAATTTTTTTTCTGTGATAGAGGGACCACTATTTTTTTTAAATCAAATAAAATTGGCTAATATTTTTAAATTAAAACAAATAAATAAAAATAATACTAATTAAAAATCTATCCACGAAATAAAATTCGACAGACATTCACCCACTAAAACTTGTATTCCCCATTTGGGTTCGTAAAAGTTAATTATAAATAGAGATGTTAAGAGGGGCTCCCGTTTAGCCTGAAAAATAAGGGATAAGGTACAAATTAGATCTGAACTAATGCTTCAGGTACAAATTGGACCTTAAACTATTTTTTTGTACAAATTGAATCATAAACTAATATCTCAGGTACAAATTGGACCTCAAGCTATTTTTTTAAACAAATAAATACTTTTACTTTTAAAATTGAACAAATAAGCCCTTCAACTAATAAAATAAAATATGGAGACTCTTTAATTAAATGAATTGACATAAAATATTATTATATTAGTGTATAAATTGATAAAAAAAGTTAAAAATATTATGATAAATTTTAAAATATGAGTGAAACATAAAAAATACTTTTATGTATAACAATGGACTCATATTTTTTGTATTCTATAATATAATGTTAAATTATAATAAAAAAGAAGATAACTAATTTAATATAATAAATTGAAAATAAAATTAAATTAAAAAATCATAATATTAAAATTCATAAAAATAATAAAGAAATTATTTTCTAAAAATACGAGACTATTACGTTTATATTTTTTATATATACTTTTATTGTTTTAAAACTATAATTAAAGGGACTTATAACTAATAAAATAAGACATGAAGGTCCCGTGTTAAAGGGACTTATTTTTATTCGCTCTTTTAGTTAATTGTTCTAGCGTATTTGTTGGTTTATTTGTAGGTTTAGTTTATAGTGAAATCCCGTGTTTGACTCAATAATTCCATGAAGCTCGCTCTCCTAATTTCTTTGGGTTCGATATACTGATTGGTCACAAATATTTGCTTCTATAAAATGACGACAATCAGCCCGTCAGCCCGTTTATTATTATTTTTTATTTTTTTAATTTACTAACCTCATGCCTATTAGTTATTTAATAAGAGAAAATTGAAGTTTAAAATTCTTAGAGGTAAAAGTTAATAAAGAACAAAATGTTACTAAAAGGGGGTTTGAGATATTTCAAGAAAAAAAAAGAATAGAATGTTCGCAAATAAATTGAGTTTATTCCTGACGATTTTTTTCTTGAAATGTAAAACGTATTTGACAATCTATTTTGTTGTAATTCCTTATTTTTTTTAACTATTTTGATGTACATCTAATGAATTTATGAACAATATTTATGTTTTAAGTTTGTATTATATTATATTATAATTATAATTTAAAATTTTATATTAAAAATTAATTTTTTTAGTGGTCCATTTAATCCGCGGCCTGATAAGATTAATGTTAGATTCCAATAATTGTCGGTCCGCTAAGATTGAACCGATATGGTCCCCGATCGTTTAGAGCCTTGGCCCCGTTTAACATCTTTAATTATAAATAACCAAAATTCAATAATAGTACCTCCACAAATGTATGAGTACCTGACAACTACAGTCTCTGACCCGTTGACAATAACAGTCAGAACTGTTGCCATATAACACCAAACCGACACTCAATCTCTATATTTAATTATTTATTTATTTATTAATGTTATTTCTCATTTCGTCCTCAAATATAATTCACACGTTCTTTTTTTTTTTTTTTTTTTATCATTCTTAAAATTAAAAAAAAAAATACTTTTACAATATCTTCAATTTTATATAAAAATATTATTTTAAGGCTTACGCATAAATATAATTTAACTCACTTTTTTACTTTACACATACAAATTTACAAAATTATTCTTAAATTTCTACTCATTTTTCTATTTTTTTAATTTGTGTGCTCCTCTTATGAATTTTTTATGTGATTGGGACAATATTAATTTTACGATCCATTCTTTTGTACAGTATAATACTATAGATAAAAAAAAATTGCCGATCCAAAAATAGAGCAACTGAAAAAACTTGTACGTCATAGACACTATTACTTAATTACATTAGCAGTATTACATTATTTATGTAGATAATTATTTACTTATACTACGTGTTATCTATTGCATGAGCAAATTAAACAAGTAATATTGATAGAATAAATACATAATACTAACCCGAGTAATGTTTATAAAGATTAATTTTATAATATGTTATACTATATATATACATAAGTTAATTTATTAATTTACTGTGTAAATTAAATAATATAAATATATTATAATTGATATTGTGTGAACAAGTTTCACCATAAAATCGGTCTAATATCTAAAATAACTAATACCCTTTAATGAACAAATAGGAAGTACTATTTAAAACTAATATTTTATAGTAAAATAATTAATACCATTTAATGGAATAATTAATACTTTAAAAAACAAAAAATCACAGTGAAATTTATTCACACAAATACTTTATTGTTATATTATAAATTAAATATATTCAAATGATATATATGTATAGAATTATATAGTACTTTTTCTAATCATCTTTGAGTTATGTGGTTACTGTTTTTTTCCGCAGGACATGCCGATAGTTCGTTACTGAAACTCAACTTGTGATTAAATTTATCAAAAAAAAAAAAAAAAAAAAAAAAAAAAAAAAAGACGACTTATCGTGTTTTGATAAATGCTATGCCATTGGTGTATATTATGTAATTGATTTTTTTTATTCAATTCTAATTTAATTTTAGGTATATTTTGATATAGATAAAATTTTATATGAAAATAACTCATAATAAACTTTTCATGAAATGGTTTAAAAAATTTTAAATATGGAATACTTAATTAAGTAGTCATTTGGTTTGCATGATTAGAGCATGACAAATGAGTTAACATGGACTGACAAGTGTTAAAATTAAGTCAATCGTGTCTATCGGATAATTAATGAGGGAAATCAAACGAGCTATAAAAGTATTTAGAATCTCATCAACATTATCGAGAATTAAAGCTGGTGGAATCATGTTATTGTTCATAAGTATCAATATCAATTAATTTTTTTATTATTAATTAAATTATTCATATTTAATATAAAAAATATAATATTATACTCTATCTATCTCATAAAAGCTTGCATATTTTTCTTTTCCGTCCGTCCCATTATAAGTTTCACACCCTTAAAATGAAAAATCCTTTATAAATTCACCCTCACAAGTCACAATTTTCACTAATTTACACAAATATCATTACTTTTTACTCTCACATATCAACAATATAATTAATTAAATAGTGGTTCATGAAATTAAATGATAATTTATATTATTAACCATGTTTATATAAAGGGAAAAAGGTTTTTTTTGTCCTCTAAGTTTACCACATTTTGATTTTGGTCCTGTTGACTTTGACTTTTTGAGATCGGTCCTTTATCTTTTAAATTTTCGATTTTTTCGTCCTCTGACCTGCTACACCAGGTCACCTTCCGGTCATATCTGACGTGGCGTGATTTTTTATTTATTTTAATTGAAAAATATCCATGTGGCACAAATTTGGTAGGGACTATTGCTGATGTGGCATTTTTTTAATTGAAAAATCAATATAAACCTTAAAAATCATAAAATTCATTATAATTAGTATAATTTTTTTTTAAAAAAATATCTTTTCACATATTTAGGATATATATAAATATGTAATATATTCACAAATAATTTTTAAATATTAATTACTAATTTAAAATAATTAAATAAATATAAATACTATTGAAAATAATTTAAAATAGAAAATCTTAAAATACATAAATCTAAATAAAACAGCTCATTCCTTACTAACGTCAACCAATTTAACTAAATATTAATTTAATAAATATAAATAATATTGCAAATAATTTAAATTAATTTTTTTAAATAGATAAAATCCAATGTATTTAGTTGATAAATTGTTTAGTCGTCACCCCATCCACAACGAAACTTTCATACACTTCCTCACACTTCAACCAATTTTTTTAACTAAATATTAATTTAAATAATGTAATAAAATAATTTTTTAAATATTAATTACTAATTTAAAATAATTAAATAAATATAAATACTATTGAAAATAATTTAAAATAGAAAATCTTAAAATACATAAATCTATTTTAAAAAATTATTTATATTTATATTTATATTTATTTGCAATATTATTTATATTTATTAAATTAATATTTAGTTAAATTGGTTGACGTTAGTGAGGAATGAGCTGTTTTATTTAGATTTATGTATTTTAAGATTTTCTATTTTAAATTATTTTCAATAGTATTTATATTTATTTAATTATTTTAAATTAGTAATTAATATTTAAAAAATTATTTGTGAATATATTACATATTTATATATATCCTAAATATGTGAAATGATATTTTTTTATAAAAAATTATACTAATTATAATGAATTTTATGATTTTTAAGGTTTATATTGATTTTTCAATTAAAAAAAATATCACATCAGCAATAGCCCTACTAAATTTGTGCCACATGGATATTTTTCAACAAAAATAAATAAAAAATCACGCCACGTCAGATATGACCGGAAGGTGACCTGGTGTAGCAGGTCAGAGGACGAAAAAATCGAAAATTTGAAAGATAAAGGACCGGTCTCAAAAAGTCAAGGTCAACGGGACCAAAATCAAAATGTGGTAAACTTAGAGGACAAAAAAACTATTTTTCCCTTATATAAACCTACTTTTTAATATATATGTTTAAAAATTGATCAAATTAAAATTAAAATTACATTATATATATAATTATCACACAAGTATGACTCTCTTGTTTTTTGTGCAATTTTCCGATTCCATACAAAACAAATTGATAGAGATGAGGGGAGGGGTCGGGCTAGATTTACGGGAACAAAATATAGGAAAAGTTGAAAAAGGATACTACTGTCCTTTTCAGTATTCCACTTGCATGAATCAATGCATGCCAAATGCTAAAAGGAAAAGGAAAGGTTGCATGTCAGTAATACCCTTCAAAAAAATATTTAGCAAACGTTCAGGGCACTAGTTAGTGATGCCCAATTTCGTCCTTACCCAAGGAGATTCTCACTTTATATCTCTTTTCGTTATTTTTTTCTTTAACATTCAAAGAAAATTTTATTAAATTGTGCATAAGGGTATTCAACCCTTACACCCATACATGATTTACATTCAAGAAAGAGAGGAGATACAAATCTACGGATCACTTAGCCACGAGCAAAGCTTGAAAGGAGCTAGAGATAACTCTTTACAAAATAGTCAATGCCAGATCCGAATCTTGAGTATATACTAACCACCCTTTCCACCACAATATTTTCATTATTGAAAATTACATCATTTCTAAAATTCCAGATGAAAAATGCAAGAAATTGATAGTTGGACAAATATGCTTGGTAAAATTGACCCCCAGTAATTTGATAGAAGACCACGAGGTCCACAAACAATGGACAAATTCCATGGAGATTTTCTAAGATCACAAAGGCTATTGTGTCATAATTAAGACCTCGAGGTATACCCATACGTTAGAATGAAATCTATCAAATAAAGACTACCATGTGTATTGCATTTTTAATGACTATATGCATGTGATGTTGGGATAAGATATATAAGTTTTTTTTATTAACAGAGATTTGATTGAAGTTTGCAGATTATTTTATGATTAAGAGAGACTTGAGATTTTTGGCCATCCTATTCGTACATCACATAATCGTGATAAAAATATAATTTATGTAAATTCAAGTTTAAAGAAAATTTTATAAAAAAAAAAAAATGAGGTGTCATTTTGTAATAAAAAATTGAGATAGAGATTTAACGGCATCAAGATAATAATATGATGATCTGGCTGGACACACACGAAAAGCATCAAAATGGCGATAATATAAATACAATTTCTTTAGGACAAAAAGGTATAGCAACGTGGTCCTTTAGCCCAAGCACTACGTCGTCATCATCGTTCCATTTATTTTGAAAAGCACGAATAAAGGACCATTCTCCAATCCATGTGACTTTACATTCTATTTCTCACTATTTTACTAAACTGGACTATATTTTTAAATTCACTATTTTAAAAAAGATTTGTTCTACTGTGAGGTCTGCATGATATATGCACTCCAATTTATTATGACACTTTTTATTTAATTTTGATAATACTTTTCAATTTTTATTTATTTGATACTATTCTTTTATAATGATTGATTTTTTTTTATTTATATTAAATGACATTGTTCAATTATAATATCTTTAACATTTTTATGACGAATCTCAATGGGTTAATAACTGATCATTAAACTTAATACAAATTTCAGTTTTGTTCATCAAATTTCATTCGTCATAAAAAAAAATAATCGTAAAAATTACATGTTTTAGTCACTTTTGATATGAATGTTAGTCGTTGAACAACGAAATTAATTTTTGAAAGTTCAAAATGCAATAATTTATTTAATATTAATATTATTTTTTGTTTTCAAACTTAACCTTTGATATTAGTCTTATATATATCAGGTACACCGTGTAATTTAAGGGGTCGTTTGGTTTCCTTTATTAGGGGTGTATTGATCCCTAATACACCTTTATCACTTGTTTGGTTTGTTGTATACATTATACTTCCAGCCCGTTATTAAGAATATGTCCGTTCAAATAATACCTAATACATGCATTATAGATTCCAATTTATATTATTTGTAATACTTATATTTCTCCAACATCTATTAAATTTTAAAATACCAAAAACACCCTTCACTTTCATCAAAATGTGTTTATTATTATTTTTATTTATAAGGACAAATTAGTCTAAAATAAATTAATACTAGTTATAATACTTGCAACCAAACATAATATTGATAGCTAATAACTAATTATTTAACTCAAGTTTTTGAAACCAAATAAAATATTTTACAAATAAACCATCAACCTTATTTTTAATGAACTACCATGATTGTTTTCACTTAATAGTTATAGTTATTAAACCATAAGTAATCGTAATTATTTATTGAAAATAATCGTGAATGTTCAATAAAAATAGAAGCAATAATTTAAAAATACATTTGAATTACCAGATTTACCTAGTGAAAAAAAAAAAAAAAACTTACTCTAACCACTATTTCACTTTTGTACCCCAAATTTAATTTCCATCATTCAATTAGCATTTAACTAATGTTCGAATCAAAATTAAATAAAAATAATGAACTTTCAAAACTAGTTTTAAATACAAATAAATTTGGTCAAAATTGAGAGTAAGTTTGATGATCCATTATTAAATTGTCCCTTAAACAATACACAATTAAATTTATAAGAATATAGTAGTATTAATTTGTATACGGAAAAAGTGCGGCTACTGCTGAGAAGGAGCATCTAGATCTTGCCGCACACAGAAGCTTCTCCTTTACAAACCCTCTCCCTTTCTCTCTCTTCTTTCTCTCTCTCTCTCAATCTCAATCTTGGTGACCAGTGAGAATTTAGGACCAGAGATGAAGAATAAGGTGAAAGAAAAGACCATAGCTGAAGTTACCAGAAAAAGAACACAATGAAAGCTGATTACATTACCATTTTCTTGATCCTATTATTTGTTGCATTTTTCAAAGTTCAATCTACCCAATCCCCATATTTTATCAGTAAAAAACAGAATAACAGAAGAATTCTGCACCAACCATTTATTCCAATAACGTCATCACCGCCGCCGCCTCCTCCGCCATCGCCGCCGCCTCCTGTCACCCCAGGCCAGGACCAGCCATTCTTCCACGAAATCCCAAATGGACCGGCCGCGGATCCGGGCCAGCAGTCGCCGCCGTCTCCCGCCGCCACCACCACGGCGGTGGCGAATTCAGTCGCTAAACAAGAATCAAATTCTATCAAGAAAGTAGCCATCGTGGTTTCCTCGGCGGTCCTCGCCGTCGGAATGCTGTCGGCGTTGGCTTTCTGTCTCTACAGACACCGCTCTAAACATCCCGACGAGTCTCGAAAACTCGTCGGAAATTCACAGAGGAACAACGACGAATCGCGAATGCCGCCGTCGACTTTCCTTTACATTGGGACGGTCGAGCCGTCCGCCACAAGCTTAGTCAACGAGTCCACCGACGCCGCCGGTTCGCCGTACCGGAAACTCAACTCGGGAAAACGGTCGAACCGGTATCGACCGAGTCCCGACCTTCAGCCGCTGCCGCCGCTCCCAAAGCCACCGCCGCCGCCGAGCATAAATTCGCCGCCTCCAATGTCGTCCTCCGATGACGAAAGCCACGACACCAATTTCTACACCCCCCAAGGATCATCAATGAGCAATGAATCGCCGGCCTCATTCCACAATTACTTAAACAACGCCATTAGCCAAATCAATCAAAATCAAAATCAAAACCGCATTCCTCATTCCAAGAGAACTTCACCCAAATCCCGCCTCTCTGCATCGTCGCCCGACACAAAGCTCGTAATAATCCCATCAATTAAGCAATCCCTGCCGCCGTCTCCACCGCCGCCGCCGCCGCCGGCAGCTTCTTCTTTGGGGCCATTGCAGCCCAGCAAACCACTATCATACACCCCTAAAAGGACCAAATTCCCACCACCCCCTCCGCCGTTAGATATGGCACGACTCCGATCAATAACCCACGATGATCAAGAGACGCCGCCGGAGATCCCAATTCCGCCGCCGCCCCCACCTCAACACACCCCACCTCCACCACCCCCCAAAAAGGTGATACGGCCACAGTCAAAAAGCCCTGGGCCCAGAGTAAATCAAATAGCCATTGATGAATCAAATAAAGGTGTCAGTGCAACAGAGGAGAAAGACGGGTCGAAGCCAAAATTGAAGCCCTTGCATTGGGACAAAGTTCGAGCCACCTCGGACCGAGTCACAGTCTGGGACCAGTTGAACTCAAGCTCCTTTCAGTGAGTCACTCTATACTTGAATTTCTTTAACTTATTATTATACGGGACAATACAATATTGATGTACTGCCATGAAATTTTGATCACACATATATATTTAGATAAAATAGAGTTAAATTATGCGTGTATATAAATTTAAAAATAACGATATGTTTCTATAAAATTGATGATATTGAGATAGTGAAGTTTATGGAGAATTTTCCATTTTAAAAGTGTGAGATATTATGGAATGGACGGAAAAAAAAAAAAAAGTATAAGAAGTATCTTGAGACAGAGGAGTATAACTTTTTACGAGTAGTCTTGTGAGAGGAACCAGTGTTAATTTGTGCTAAATTATGGACGTCTCACACAACTTTTTGCCGTTTTATACAGATTGAACGAGGACGCTATGGAATCGCTGTTCGGCTGCAATTCTGGTATTTCAGCTTCTAAAGAAGGAAGCAAAAACCAGCAATGGAGAAAGAGATGAGAGTGTTGGACCCCAAGAAATCACAGAACATCGCTATCTTGTTACGAGCATTGAATGTTACAAGGGAGGAGGTCTCTGAGGCACTTTTAGATGGTACGAATATATGCAAAACATTCATAATCAAATTAATACCAAACAAAATTAGAATTCCAATTTCCAGTAATTGTTGGTGCAGGAAATCCAGAGGGATTGGGTGCAGAGCTGTTGGAGACTTTGGTGAAGATGGCGCCAACCAAGGAGGAAGAGATCAAACTCAAAGACTACAATGGCGAAATATCAAAACTCGGATCAGCAGAGCGATTCCTGAAGGCGATTCTTGATGTTCCGTTCGCCTTCAGGAGAGTCGAAGCAATGTTGTATAGAGCAAACTTCGACACAGAATTAGCCTACCTGAGAAAGTCCTTTCAAACACTAGAGGTAGCACTCTTTGTTTGCTAATTCTAATCTATACATATACTTGCCTAATTAATCTATGAATTGGTTTGGTATATGACAGTATTGTCGTACAACTGATTCACAACTATCACTTTATAATATAACAACTAATACTGTTTAAAAATACAAACCAATTGCACAGTTAAACTGGTTTATATAAGACATTGTCTTAATGTACACATACGTGCATGTGTGTAGGAAGCGAGTGAGGAATTGAAGAACAGCCGCCTATTCCTTAAACTGCTCGAAGCCGTTTTAAGGACAGGAAACCGGATGAACGACGGCACCAATCGAGGCGATGCTAGAGCTTTCAAGCTGGACACATTGTTGAAATTAGTGGACATTAAAGGAACAGATGGTAAAACAACCTTGCTTCACTTTGTTGTGCAAGAGATTATCAGATCACAAGGGGCAGATTCTGATCAAAATCAAAACAGTTACAAGTTTAAGGAAGAGGAATTCAAGAAGCAGGGGTTGGAGGTCGTGTCGGGGTTAAGCAAAGAGCTCGGGAGCGTAAAGAAAGCTGCAGGGATGGATTCCGACGTGCTGAGTAGCTACGTCTCTAAGCTCGAAATGGGGCTCGAAAAGGTGAGGATGGTGATTCTGCAGCACGAGACGGGAGGCAAATTCTTTGATGCGATGAGGGAGTTTTTGAATGGAGCTGTTGGAGAGATTTCAAGAATTAAAAGTGAAGAAAGAAAGGCGTTATCGCTTGTTAAAGAGGTGACCGAGTATTTCCACGGAGACGCTGCGAAAGAAGAAGCCCATCCGTTTAGGATTTTCGTGATTGTTCGGGATTTTCTGTCCGTTCTCGATAACGTCTGCAGAGACGTCGGAAGGATGCAGGCGACGATGGGGGCCGGGAGATCCTTTAGAATGCCGATTTCATGATCAAAGATGGTGTTCATTCTATGATAATGCATAACACTGCTCAGTTGCGTTTTAGTATATTGTACTGTACTGTACAACATATTAAAGCACAACTAAGCAGTGTCATGCAGGTAGCATAGAATACTATAGCACGTGATGGTGATCTTTAAAGATACGTCAAAATATACAGGGAAGAAGCAGGTGTAGGAGGGATTTTGTTGAATTTTGAAAATTATTTAGTGTAATATCTAGAAATTGCTCCTACATGATAGCAAAGAGAGGCTTAATTATTTTGTTTATTCTTACCCTACAAATTAGTTTAGAGGTCCTTAGATGAATAGCGTTGTTTATTTACATACATATGATCTGGAAAACAGAGTTCAGGCAATGCCAAAAGAATTCGAAACATGAGTCGACTTATTCTCAATAAAGATTATTCTTTCTTCGTATGAATTAATTTGGGTAGTGGTATATATCAAACTTTACTTTGCTTAATTGATGTATGAGAATGTCTAAAAATCAGTGAATGATGATTGAATGAACGTGGATATGTTTCTGCACGTGGAAAATATATGGCCTGCCTTCATCCGTGTGGAAATTATTATTATAGGGTTAAAGGCTGGATCACATTACTACTGCAATTATTGTTAATAATTTTAATATTTAGGGAGCTGTTTGCGAAAGAGTAGGGGTGGAAATTGAGCGAGTCCACCTGGGCCTCTCGTTGAGAAGCATGAGTCTGATGATATAAATTTGCTATATGTGATGTGATAGACCTTTTAGTAAACTCAAGTATGTAATTTTTAATAAATGAGTTTGGCTTAAAATTAAATTATTTGTTTAAAAACTTTTTTGAGTAACATTTGTGTCAATCAAATGTATACATGAACTTTTATTTTTACTATTATTGTCATGTAAAATGTGACACTGATAGTACATAACACTATCAATGTCATTTTATTGGATTGGGCGTGGCTCAAATGTTGTTCTTTTTCTTGGGATTTGGATCCTCTCTATTTTTTTGGTGTAAATTTTTGTAAATTTTGGAGAGTAATAAACACAATAATAAAATAATAGATCCCACTTTTTATATTTTATATATTATTTTATTATTTGTTAATATGTAAAATACAAATGTAGAGGATCAACTCTTTATTTTATTAATGCCAGTTGATAACAGTTTTGGTTTTTAATGAAATTTACTTTCTGTTCAAAAAATTGCATAAAAAATCATAATCGTTACACGTTTTATTAATTATAATATATATTTTTAAAATTTGCAATTCCATACATGAACTTTTAAAAAATTTCAATTAGATCACATGACTATTTCTCAACAACATATGTTAATGTGGCAACCAAAATTATTTTTAAAAAAAAATTACAAATAAATTCTCGACCTTTTATTACTGTTTCAATCCATTTCTTCATTTGCATAAAACAAATCTCTTTCTCAATTTGTGTTCTATTGTTGTGTTCAAATAATTATGAGAAGTAGGAATTATATTTATATTTATTATTTTCAAAATGTGACAGACTTAATTTAGCAAACAACTTATGGTTACTCGTGTAATTGAATTGCGAAAAGAAAAAAAAAATACATAACACTATTGTAAATATCAAATTCAAAAAAAAAAAATCTTAAATTTATTTACAATTTTCACTTTTTCTAAACGTATGATTCTCTTGCAAGTGTGTGGAGGGCCATGCACAATGACGTGGATGGGTGGATATTATATCATCGTAGAGCCAAATCATTTGTTCAGATTTATTTTACTTCATACTAAAGTAAAGTATGTCGGGAATCAACGAAATTTTTGAAAACAAAAACTTGTAAAATCTCATGGCTACGATTCTTTATTATGGGACCCTCGGGACAACTAAATTTCTTATATATAGACAAGAATTATATATTATGTAAAATAAGTCAATTGCGAACAAAGCTTTTAAAATAAAAAACAAATAATTAAAAGAAAGAACAAATTCAAAAAAAAATTATCTTTTTTAACTAATTATTATTTTTCCTTTCCCACGACAATTTTCACTTTTGTTCCCAAAGGTAAAACGACTTTCGTCTCGTAAACGTATGATTCTCTTGTATGCAAAAACAAAATGTCAACGTGGGTGTATGTACGATGGAGGGAGATTAGGTGGCCATGCACAATGACGTGCCAATCCGTCGGGTGAGAAATGTGGGTTATTATATCATCGTATGAAGCCAAATCATTTGTTCAGATTTATTTTTCAAATTCATGACATTCGATGACTAAAGTAAAGTATGTCGGGAATCAACGAAATTTAACTTTTTGGGCTCCAAGTCCAAGGGCAAGGGCAAGGGCAAGAAAACAAAAACTTAATTTGAATAAATCACTCTCATATAAGGCTTAACTCCCACATTATCCGATTCTTATCATTATTAATGGGCACATTTAATACCTAAGACATACTTTAAATGTTTACATCAATTTCCCACTCACCGAAATTAATAAATTATCTAAACAACCAACACAATCTCGTTTAATTTCCCGGAAATTAAATATCAAATTATTTTAATTAAATAATCAAATAAATTGATTAAAATAATTAAACCTAATTTCTCCAACACAATGCAAAATTCATTATCAGTTGTTTAACCAAGAAATATTAATTTATGAAATGGGATTGTGTGAACAAATTTGTAAGGTGGTTTACAATTAATATTTTTTTAATAAAAAAATAATATGTTTTTGATGAAATAATTAATACTCCTCAATTAATATTTTTAATGAATAATTAATATTATTCAAAATTAATATTTTCTCCGTCTTGTACGAACGTGCACCAACTTTTGAGCACACAAAATAAGAAAAATAGAAAAATGTATTTTATATGTTTGATTTGATTGATTTGTGAGGACAATTTTGTCACAAAAGTAATTTTTGTTTTATGTAAAAATGAGGATATTATGAGAGTGGGGTATGTACGTGTTTTTCTATTTTTTGTGTGTGCAATTTTGTATGGAACGACCTGAAATTGAAAGTGTGCAAGTTGGCACAGGACGGAGGGAATACTATTTTATAGTAAACAACTAATATTTTTTTTAACACTATACTTTGCCTTAATTAATTTATCAGGAATAATTATTGTTACTGTATTATTACACTGAAAATTAGAATATCCTCATATAAAAAAACTTCCAAAAAAAAAAAAAAAAATCTATCCCGGAAAAATTATATCCTTCTTCTCTTTGAAAAAGAAAAGATACCAAATTAACTCGATGAAAGGTGTCGCCATTTGCAAATGAAAATTATTTGTGGCATGTTTTATTTTATATTTTATAGTATGTATATATAACATGTGTAAAATAAAATAAAAAATAACTAATCAACAAATATATAATATCAACATGTATAATAATCTAATATAATAAAATATTAAGTAAAATATAAAGAATAAAATAGAAGAATTTAACTTCATTACTGGAGAATGGAGTAATCGGCAATCGGCAATATACTTAAGTCCTAATTTTTGGTTAGAGTGCTCATGCCAAAAATTATATAATATTTGAATTATCAAACCCAAAATTTAGTAAATAAGGAATCATGACCACAAAATTGTAATATTTGGTCGATCTAATTTATGTCGTGTTTTTAGGAAAAGGTCAAATCATTTATTTATGTTTGTTTTAATGTAACTTGATAAGTTAATATTATGCTCTTATTGCTTGTATTCTTGACGTGTGTATTTGATAATTAATGTTTTCTAATCCCGTTACTCCTAAAATTGGTTCATAATACATGTGTAACGTGTAATATTCACTAAATATAAGGGGGAAAATTTGCGGACAAAAATAAAATCGAATCTTATGACATCATTAACATTTTTTTCCTTAAAAATACAACAATTGTTCATATAATATTACGTTAAATAATTTATGTGAAATAAATGTTGAGTGTTTGGTAATAAATTTGAAGAAGTATCGTGAAAAATTAAAAGTAAATCTATTGTAAATTAATTTTATCAAGCAATTCAAAATAACATTTATTGTTTTCCTAGGTACGTTTTTCAATACTAATAAAGGGAGTGAAGAACTTTTATAGCTTTTGTGCTAACAATTACATGCAACTGATTGAGGTGTGATATTTTTAAATTTAGTGCTTTTCAGTTGAATTTTTATAGGGATGAGTCGGTATTGTGCGCAAATTTTGTACTCCCCCCATCCCAAAAAAAACTTTCATATTTTGGAGGACACACACTTTAAAAAAAAATAATGATTGAAATTTTAAGGGGTAATATTGTAAACATTTATATAAAAAGTAAAAAACTCTATTGAGTTATGTGTATTTGAAAGTAAAAAATAATGACATTTGTGTAAATTAGTAAAAATTGTGAGCGTGAAGTTTATAAATGATTTTCCATTTTAAGGGTGTAAAACTTATAATGGGACAGACGAAAAAGGAAAGTGTGAAAGGTTTTATGGGACGGTGGGAGTAGTAAAATTGATTTTTAATTAATAACTTTTAGTAAAAATATTAAGTCTCCATTTGGATGGAGTCGTTTGAAATCAAGGGTTTTGAGGATAATATATCATACATTTACAAATCAAAATGAAGAAAAATTAAATGAATGGATTTGGTTCACACAAATATTACTTATAAGTGGGAGGATTTCAAATACCCAACATAACCTAGTCATTTGAAATCCTCTCACTTCTCCCACTTGAGCTTAATATTTGAGTAAATCAAATCCTTTCATTTAGTTTTTCTCTATTTTAGTTTTTGTAAATGTATGTATATTATCCTCAAATCCCTTGATTTCAAATTACTCCAACGAAATGGAGCCTAATTCTTTTTCAATTAATATATTTAAAAAATTAACTAATATCATTCAAAATAAATATTTTTATAGTAAAATAATTAATAATTTTTAATAAATAACTAATACTATTAAAATAAATTTCACGATGAAACATGTTGACACAATATTTTGCCTTTTTCAAATTACTGGGTTTAGAATGAAGCAATATTTTGGACAGGGACATTGTTGGGTGAGAAGTCTTACGTAGTTGATATCTCTCCTCACATATTTGATACTCTTGAATTTTTAAAGTTTTTTTTTTTTTTTTTTCTTCATTTTCCAAGCATTTGATATCCCTACTAATATATTTGATACTCCTATGAGGAGTGAGACTCAACTCATGTATGAGACAGTCTCATACGAGTTTTTGCACGTGGAATTATTAAAATACTCATTTTATTTCTTTTAAGAATTAAATCAAAATGAACAAATTTTGTGTGAGACCGTCTAATCATGATACCAATATTACTTTTTAATAGAAATATTATCAAATCTAAAAAAAATGTATGTAAAGTGTCCTTTTAAGGTAAAAATATAAAAATTGATAGATTTTACATTAAATAAATTGTGTCAATCTTCAAAAAATATATGTAAAATGTACTCACTCCGTTACATTTTAAATTGTTCAAAATCAAATAGCACGAGTTTTAATAAAAATATTGTTTATTGTTTATTAATATAAAAAGGAGTAATTGAAGGGTAAATGTATTTTTTCAAATTTATTTGATTGAGTAATTGAGTGGAGTAAATTTAATTATAGTAGATAATTTAGTAATATAAAGTGTAAATAACATATGTTTGTAAGGATTGGGTTTGAGAGAGTAGAGTTACTTTTTTGCTATTTTGGGTATGAGAAAATGAAAATATAACGTTCATTTTGAGATTTTGATCAATAAAAAATATATTAGAAGCATATTATTTTAAAATAAAAAAAATTTAAAAATAACACTTTATATTAAAGAAGAAGAGGGAAAAACACTAAAATTAATTTAACGGTAACTAATTTAGTCTATAAGAGATAGACAAAAGACCTAATTAATGTTATGTCACTCATGGAGCAACACAAGAATACAAAAAAGAAAAAAATATATATTATATGTATAATAATAAAATAAAATAAATATATGATCTTCTGTATTCTTTTTCTAGCTACTTACTTTTCTTGGTTACAAACTAGTGAAGAATGGTGGTGATGTACATGCAATGCAATGGTATTAGTGAGAAAAGGTTAAGGTATTATAAGGGTATGTTATATTGGTTCCAATGAAAAGTATGGTGCCCCTGTAATACTCTTTGATCTCACAATTTTCTTCACCAAAATTCTCCATCTAACCTCTTCTTTCTTGCTTTGTGTCCTTCTCCTCTGCCTCAAATTTCTGCACAATGGTACTTTACAAGCCTCTGAATTTGCACAAAGACGTGAATGTAGCTCCAAAAGTTGCCACATTCGCTTGCAGTGGATGCAATTACCACCCGGACCCCTCGACTTGCACCCTGCGAAATGTCGAATTAGGGCTTCGAGACCCTTACAAGCCGTGTACTCACATGGGGCGTGGTCGTCTTTTAACACCTTGTCATGTGGTCCAATAGTTCGACAACCATCTTTACATATGTGAACTAGAGCTTCCATCGCCTCGTATAGCTCTACATAAACTTTCCTCTCTTTTTCCTTCCTCGCCCTCTCCTTTTGCTTCTGCAAAAATTAAATGAATCGACTATTAATTGTTGAGGATTCCAACTTAAACGAAGTGTCACTGTTTAGTGATTTTGAGAAAAATAAATCATCGTGAGACTTCATATGCTAAAAGATATTACTTTGAAGGAGATGGTTAAAAATACTTACTGCATCTTCGTCTCTGAAAGATGCACGGATTTCCTTTTCTAGGATCGGATGACTCTTTTTCATGTCATTCCATCCATCGGTTGCAGAAACGGCCTTGAAGCTCGACACGATGAAGCGATGACAAAAGAAGCTGAGACGAGGAGCATCACATAGCAAAGAAAGCTGAAATATATCCATCACATTCTCCGTGTTGATCAATTTCTCCTCCATCCAACACTCGCATACGCGTTTGAGCTCTTCAACTGCATATGCGTGTGATAGCACCAATAAAGGCAGTGCAAATTCCTTCATTTCTTCTTCTTCGTAGCTACAATTAAAGGTATAAATTCAATTAGCAAATCAACAATCTAACTTCCATCTCACCAAAATAGAATTCATCCATACATAAATCCCATGAGTTGATAATGATTAACTTATTTGAATTCTAATTATTTTATTCTCATTAACCAAAAATTTTTCCATTGTTATAAGATAGAGTATGAAATAAATTAGTTGAGATAATCTATCAAGATGAATGAATCATGTGAAGCAAACAAAGCCCTGAGAAAACAAAATTACCAGGAAGAATACAAGAATCGAATGAAAACACGAACTGCACCGGGCGGAACTCCACGAATTGAGATTGATCGCCGCTGTTTACGACCTGATCTTTTCAATTTCTTCTGCAGCATAGCCTTCAACACTGGACAAGCATTGCCCTGCATTCATCATTCATATATCAGAACATTACATCATACATCTGTTGGATGTGATCACTACTATAAACTCTCTCCGTTCCAATATAAATTTCTCGTTTTACTCACAAGAATAGCAGCGTGTGCATAGATGATAGCACCACCATCCGTTATAATGGAGACATCTGCTCCATAAGCTTCGTCGAAAAGGCGATCCCATGAACTGTTTACTGCATTCGGAAAACAACATTTTTTACTCATCTTCAATCCACTGCCTTTCGCTTGAAAAGAAGGTGGAAGAGGAGGCAATGGCAATGGCAATGCTTTCTCCGGAGATTTCTTATCTTGGCAATCCATTTCCACTTCGGCCCAGCTACTTCTGCATAATATTAAATGGAATTGGAATTATATATAGCAAATCAAAAGAGTTTATCTTGTATGACTGTCAATTGATTTATAACTAATATTAAAATAATTAATATCTTTTAACTAACTTTTTAATAAAGTACTAATACTATTCAAAATTAATATCTTTTAATCAAACAACTAATACATTTCAAATCAGTTCTATAATGAAACTTGTTCACACGAAATTTTAACATGATTAAATATCTAAAAGGGGTGTTCGTGGAAGTTTCTGGGTAGACAAGTTCAAGACTATATAAAATAACAAGTGAGGTTGAAAATTCTTTATTTTAAATATACTAGTATTTTATGTCATATTTCGATCACGTACATTGTACATAAAAATTAAATTCAAATAACATATGATGGAGTACAATGTGAGAATGACAAATGTTAAAAAAGATAAGTATTAATTTATGTCGACTGTGAACATTTTTGGCAAATAAGAAAGAAGATAAAGTTGAAAGGGTTCCACCCATCCCAGCAGAAATTAGCCATCGGCCGACATCAAAATCGATCAAATAATGCCGTTATTTTTAAAATTTTCAATATGAAATCAACAACGATCTGGAGAATTATTTCTTGGAAATTAATAAATAAGATATTCCCAAATTACCTTTCTAAATCTTTCCTAGGGAAACAGGGCAGCAGAGGATATAACGAATAATGGAAAATGTGAATCTTCTTCGTTCTCGATTCTCATAACCTCCTCCTCAAAATCTCGATCTTCTATAATAATCTTGCAGACACCAAACAAAAATATTCTGTTTAGTTAGAAACAAGATTCAACGTTTTTCCAGCAGCCAATCTCTCTCAAGATTCCCACAAACGTTACAGTTTCTCTCTCTACCACCCTCTTCTGCAACAATGGGATGATTGGCTATCTTCTGAGGCCTAGAGCGAGAGAGAGGGGGAGAATTTGAACCCAGAAAAAAGAATTGTGAATTTACGCAGGAATTAATTTGCAAAATAAAAATCAAACTATATATAAATATGCACGAAAATGGTGCAAATTTGACAGGGGAAATGCATTGTCGTGTGAACAGCTAATAATGATTTTAATAATGTGGAAATGACGTGGAAATGTGTCAGCTGACTCAGCGCCTACGCCGGTGTTTTTATCCATTCCAAAAACGTGCGGTCGTACTTCCAATCAATGTCGTTGTACATTTTCGTAAATTTAATATTTGAATTTGAAAGCTACTATAATTATTTTCAATATGGAAAGAGCATTCAATATATGTTATAAAATTAAAATCTGATGTGGTATTAACTATATATCCTTATCCATTTCCTGCTTTTTGTAGCATCATGATTTATTTGTGGCTATGACTCGGCTTTTCCTTTTACTTGTTGACATTTTTGAGTAATAAACATTGTTTGTTTATGGATTGTGGGGATTTTAAATTTAGTTAGTAGAATGGATTTGATGAATAGTAAATGAGTCATTTTTGTTAAAAATTTGCTTCTAATACTATTATATTTATTTAATAATACTATTATTTTTATAAGTTAATAGTATAACAATTTGTGATGTTAGTTTATGAATGCAATAATATTAGTAAATGAACTTTATGGTATTACTGAATAAATTCAATGATATTAATTTTATACGGTGAACAAGTTTCACGTGAAAATGTATGATAGTAAAAAAGTGTATTTGAATTTTATATATGTTTAACGGTGTGAATTTTGTAGGATTTGACTAGATAGTATTTTTAAAAGGCATGTAATAGATAATTGATTGTGTATAAAATAAAATAGAGATAAAGATTATAAAATAAAAAAGGAGAAAGAGTATTGAGTATGATAGATAATAATATCAATAATAATAATTTAAAAGATATGTGATAGATGATCGATATTGATATTTGAAAATTATGTTTGAAAAAAGTAAAATATGTGTAATAGGTATTATGAAGTAGAAATGGAGCCTCCATTTGGGTATGAGTTATTTGAAATCAATGAATTGGAGAAAAATACATCATGCATTCACAAATCAAAATGAAGAAAAATTAAATGAATGGATTTGGTTCACATAAATGTTACTTACAAGTGGAAAAATTTTAAAAAACCAACAAAACCTAGTTATTTAAAATCCATTCATTTAACTTTCTCTATTTTAGTTTGTGTTTAGTTTGTGTGAATGCATGATATATTATCTTCAAATCCATTCATTTAGCTTTCTCCAATAAACATTGTACTGTGCTATTCAAATGTGTCTTTAATAATAACATTTTTTATCGAGCAAAGAGTGACTCGAACCCATTACCTTTGGGTCATAGGCAGTGAAACTCTAACCACTTGAGCTATATACATTTTATCGTGTCTTTAATAATGTTAGTTATTTTTAATGAAAATACAATTATTTTCACTTGCATTTTCAAGTAAAAATAATTGATATTATTAAAAAATAAACTTTAATTATACAATATAACATGTGCGTGAAGATTTTTTTTTCTTTTTTACAATTCGGTCCCATATGAATATTTTTCGTAACGCATGTGACAACGCACGTTATATTATAATGGTCGAAAGTTCTTTTTTTTATCAAATAATGGTCGTAAGTTCTAAAACTAGTAATTAGTAGTATTTCACATGTGATTCGCCCAACCATTTTACTTTCAAATAGTGTCCTAAAACTTTGAATGAATTAATTATATATACTTTCTCCATTTCAATTTTTTCTCAGATTTGGTATAAAATCAAGATATATTATTAAATTTTCACGTTGGGTGACGAATCGAAGGTTTTATAAGCATTGAATGACAACAATTTTTATGAATGCCTCCAAATTTGTTGTAATAATCACATAAAATAACCAATTATTCGAGGGTATAAAATTTGATTGTCGAGAAATTAAACGACTTAAGATCGATCCACATTTATTTCAAGTATAATATTTATTTAAATTGTAATCTTTTGTTCCTAGTAGTTTTATCTTCCAATTCGTCAACTTGTAACTCATCGTTGGTGCATTATAAACAAACAATTACAAAATAAAAAATGTTATCATGTTATAAACAGTCACTACAAGAAAAAACATTTTTAATGAGAGTAAAAACTGTGGCTAAAAGTTAAAATACCATCACTAATAACTTTTAGTGACGGAAAATTGCCCGTCATGGCCTCTCATTACTGCTTCTCTAGTTAAAAGTCAATAGTGACTGGATAACGTCCCGTCACTAATAAGTATTTAGTTAGAGTAAGTTTACCATCACTAAAAAGAGCATTAGTGTTAAAAAATCCCGTCACTAATACATCTTTTGACTCTCATTGTATAATATATTTAATTACAGTATATACTCTCATTAATATTCAAATCTCCCATCACTAAATGACATAATTTAGTGATAAAAAACCTGTCATTATATCTAAATTTTGTTTGTCACTATATGATATATTAAATTTATCATGTCCCCAATAATTGACATAGTCATTTTTATGGACATTATTATAATAAAAATATATTTATTGCGATAATATTTTCAAACAAACATAAATACGAAAAATCAAAATCAATTGACATACAAGTCTCTAGAATTAATATTTCTAAAATTACAAAATCATTCCAGAACTATTTGCCAAAAACTAAATCAAATAATTAACTATTAGGTATGCTATTTTTCACCAATCCATTAATTGTCACCTGTAAAATAAAATGATAAAAAAGGTTATGTGGAGAAAATTAAACAAAATTTAATTTACACTAAAAAAATATATCAATTGTGTTTAGTACGTTACCTTTATCTTCCTTATGACGACATTATTTTTTTCCCTCCTTTATTTTTCCTATAATCCTAAATGAGAGAAATATAAATATTAAACACAACAAGTTTGACAAAATTAGTAATCCATCAATTAAATTCCAAGAAAATTATTGTTTGTTTTCCTCATCAACAAAGATGATACATGTTCGATCCCCATAAACTATTATTTATCTAATAAACCTCAACTATAATTATGAAGGTCAACCAAAAAAGTGACAACAAAGTTTAGACACATTTTCTTCAAACATGAAGCAAAAAATCAGATTATAATAAGTAAATTAAAAAAATCTTAACATCTCATTAATGGATATACCTTTATTCATTCCAACAATCTAAATTTCTTGTTCCAAAACTTCAAGTTATTCTTTGTTCCCCTTTCTGCTAAAATGGACAGAGAAAGAAAGTTAATATATTACGTTATTATTATGGAAAACAAGTCATATGAATACTATATGTAGAATTTTAAGGGAGATAATGATACCGTATTTCACGCTCTTCACTAATCTTAGAAAAAACGTAGTTCAAAAATTCAGCTACACCAACTTTATGTTTTGTATTCAATCGATCATTCATAAAAATCATCCATTTCTTGCTAGGTGCCATCTAAAAAAATATTTAATATAATAATATAATTGCATTATAACTCAACATTTAGATGAAAAACACATGACGAACGCATATGTACCGAAAATAATAAGACCAAGTGTTCAATAATGAGTACCTGAACAACCACCAATGTGCTTGTCCCCTGTCAAAAATTATTAAAAAAATTAGAAAAAAACAAAATTGGGAAGCAGGATAATGCAACTCTAAACTGGGCCTCTATCCTATACTATGCATGCAGATGTAGTTGATCCAGAATGTATATGTAAAAGATGAATGAAAGTGAAACAACAATTTGCAGCATAGTCAACAAACAATATCCAGCTTCTATGATTGGAAAACAACAGATCACCTTTCTCACATATCATTATTTTGTGCCTACATCTTCTCTTTTTTATTTCTGCTAATATATCTAATACCACATAAAATTAGAAAAAATTACTGAACCCACAACATTTCTATTTCCTCTGTTTCTCTTCCTCCCACCTTGCAAGAAATTAGCCCTACAGATTTGATATGTTAATTTAATGTTACAAATTTTTTATTTGAATAAATTGGTAATAATTTATTTCCACAAAGTTGTCTAAAATTCTGCATCCTGAGAATGCTACATCCATTCATCCTTTTAGATTATTAATTACTCAACCAATAAAAAAAATCTAAAATAATATTAAACAATGTGTCAATTAATTTTTATAAGTTAATTTTAAAAGTGAGTGACTAAGTTTTTTATATGGACAAATTGATAAAAGAATAAACAAAACCTTTTGATCTTCTTTTCATTCCACATTCAGCACGAATATTACTTTCCATGCAACAGAGATCAAGTTCTTGAAATATGCAGAATGGATTACCAGAAATACAAAAGATAATGTAATTCTTGCAAAGAATTTAGATGAACAAACTAACCACAGATCCCTTGAAAATACAAACGATATTCTAATTCTTAAAAAAAAAAATTATTAAAAATAAATTCACCACTGGTAGACTATAGATCATAATTGAGATGACAGAGTACGTAGTAGATAGCTTATAATGCAAAAATCTTCTTTTAGACTTTCTGTTGCTATTCTTTTATCATCTGAAAGTGAAACTTATGTTATATTTGTGCCCTGTCCCAAAAATCACAAAATCACAACCTGATATAGAGAATGGAACACAGGTGGTTATTGCAACAGGACAATCCCATTTGAAACAGGACACTTTATTAATTTTGTGCAATTTTTTGAAGAAGCTCATTAACCTGTCTTATCACCCTAATTGCAACAAGAAATGTCTCAAAAAGTCACAAAAAGAACACTTACATTTACAGAGGCTATGAGCCTTTGTCCTCAACAATAACCAAACAAAACCACAATGAAAGCTTCCACACTCTTGCCGCTGCTAGCAGCATTATCATCCTTCTTAACAGAACCTGATAAACAAAAGCACAAACCAAAGAACTAAAACTAGCAATATCAACACTATGGCAAAGAAGATGAAGCGATTCCACAACTTCTAGAGTGTCAGAAATAATAAAAATTACCAAAAGAAATCCAATTGAATCCAATGTAACGTCTGATAAGAATCAAAATCTGAAAAATCACAACCAGAAGTATCAGGTTTCAACCAAAAAAAATGAAAAAGGAGATATCTAAGAACTCACCGAAAGATTTGTGATGAGAAAAAACAGTTCGAGCTTGGATGATCCTGTTAAGTTGCTCACAAATCTGAAACAATGTTACGATTTCTCCATGTATTTAACTAAAAAGGTGGAAATTAACAGCCTAACAATTTGAAATTCAGCTTAATGCACATATTTTCGATAGTACTTACTGGTCTTTGAGATGTCTGTTGGGATTGAAACACGATACACTCCAGAATCCCTCACCAGCAGAGTCATTCTCTCAAACACCTTGTAAGCATTAGTTAAGAAACATTCTCCTCATCACTACAACAAATAACAAAAATAAAATATGATAATATTTGAGAAATACAATCTCTAAATAACAACCGATTCAGAAAACTTAGGCTATGCAACGATTCAGAATATCGTAACTTAGGCTATGTGCAAAAAACTATTCTACGTGCGCAGAAGAATAACAACCGATTCGATTGTGTGTGATATTGGAGAAGAAGAATAACAACTGATTCAAATCATATGAACATGGATAATAGATCGACTATTGAAAGAATGAATTGGGGATTTACCGATTGTACATTCTCTCCTTCCCACGAAGCTGAAATCTCAGCTGAGTGAATTGAATCCTTTCAGATAGACCGCAGATCGGATTGAAGCTTCACGATAGAGTAGATTAGATTGAAGATTTCAGACAGAGATTATTGGAGTGAATTGGAGTGAAGATCGACTTTCAAAGAGGGGAAGGATTTCAGATAGTTAGAACGTGATTATGTTTAGATAGATTAATATAGTTTATTTATAATTATAATATAATAACATATAGTATAAATTAACATAATAAATATTTTTTTAATTAGAATAATAATAAAAAGTAATAATTATTTTTATAAAAGTTATGTTTATTACTTTTAGTTTTGTACACATAATACTATGATATAACTCTCACGAAAAAAATGGTTTTTTGTTGAGATAAAATTAATATTTAGTATTTTTATAAAAGTTATATTTTTATTTTAGTCTCATTAAAAGATAAAATTAACATTAAAAATGACAATTAAAAATGACAAGAGATATACCTCCTCTCATTAATATTTTTGTAACTAAAAGTCATTTTTCTTGTAGTGAGTGCCATTAGTCAAAATTGGCATCGAGCCCTCCTCTCCAACCCGGTGGTTCCTCTTACGGTTCCACCAGTTGTACCTCTATCTTTTACACACACTAAACCTAGACCCTTCATGATTCATGGTGGAAAAACTCGATTTTAAAAGGTGTCAACAAATATGTTTTACATCATTATATTGCACTTAGTCAAGACAACAAAAATATGACTAGGAGCATTTCTTGTGACCAATGATTTCTTATGTCGAAACTACATTTTGGAGGGCTAGTTGGAACGTTGTATAACATTATTGTTCGGTCAAAACTACCAAGGAATTGGAAATCTTAGGAAAAAGATAGTACAAAATCGAAGATGTCGAACTAAAAAGTTTGTGGTGGCAAAGTTCTTAGGCTTCAGGATGGTAGATGTCGAACAAGTCCAAGAATCTCAGTTGATCCTACATGATATCCTCAGAGAGGTTATGACCCTTTCAAATGCTTTTCAAGTAGCTGCTATCGCGATAGAGAAGCTACTCCTATTTGGAGGGAGTTCAAAAGCTATCTCGAAAACAAGCGGAAAAAAAAATAGTGTTTGATGTTGTAGTATTATATTATATTGTGTGAAAGTAAAGCAGGAAAAATAATGAGTGGGTGGAAGAAAAATTGCGATTTGAGTAATGATTGAGAAGAGTAATAATAGGTTTATATATATTTTTTTATTAAAAGTAAAGTGAGTTATATTGAAAAGAGTAATAATAAGTAAAATGAGTTGTATTTTAGGTGTGAATTGAGTATGAAATTTGAAAACCAGTTTTTAAATTTTGAACTAGAATGAAACGTGGATCTTTAAAGTTAAGTCCATCCGAGGGAGTCTCGAAATGAACACAATTATCTTGAATTTTGGAAAAAATAAATTATTTTTGTAAGTTATTCACATGTTTGTGTGTGTATATATATATTCCAAAAATCTTTTGCATATTCTATATTTTATCTTTGAAATGAGCTTTCTAAGCGATCCTAAGTGACCAATGTAATCTTTTGCACATTCTATATTTTTAAGTAGTATTGTAGTGAAATGAGCCTTATGCAGGCGCTTCTAAATTTTTTTTTGTCATTTAATTTTTTATTAATATGTAGTAGAATTTATATTTTTAATTTAAAGTGTTATATATTTTTTTCCAGTTTAATCTAATTTTTTTTCACTGAAGCATTAAAAAAATAAAAAATAATCGAACTGCCTAGACAACGATTAGACGGTAAAATCCTAATTTTCGGCGTTTTATATATTATATATTTATTTAGCCCAAAATCATCTGCACAATAATTTTTGACTTTTACAACTTTTATATATTATATAAATATAATATAATATATTTATTTAATCTCTTGTAATTTGCTTGAGTTTTGACTTTTGAGTGCCTATTTTGACTCCATTGGCAAAAACTCTATTGACCGCCAAATGCGAGATTCAAATATTCAATATGCTTAAACAAACATGGCTGTCAGTAATCAACATAACAAACGAATAAGATCAGTCTACTCAATGACGATTCCGCATTTTATTTGTCTGTGACGCTGTCACCAAACCCTATCACAACCAATATCCTTGAACTGAAACCAACGGTACATGAACAACTTCGAATGGTACTCTGAAAATCGCTAAACAAATTCAATGGAGAAAAGGCTCCGGTCGTCGTTGCAAACCTCTGCTGAAGAATTCCTCTCCTCCGCTGCCAAATTTTCGTTAAACTCCTCCAAATCAGCCATTAAAACCTTAATTAACAGCTTAAAACCCTCATCTGATTTAACTTCCACTCTCCCACACTCTCTTCACAATGTCGTTTCACACAGCATTTCTCAGTTCAATAACTCCGATTCGATTTTCACGGCGTCGCCAGTAACGCCTCCAGAAAAGCGCGCCCGTAGATCCGGCAGAATTAGGAAAGACGACGGCGTATATCCCACCCAACCCCGTGAAAATGGGGGACAGTCTATCGCCGGAAAACTCCAGGTTTATGCCTACATCTTGCGCCTCTGCGTTTTACATCCTAACAATGTGTTCTCCGTTTCTGATTTGTTGCCAATTGTACAAGAGTTACACGATAACTTAATTTTGTTCGAGTCCGACTCGATTTTGCTGTCGGAGATTGCCAATTTATGTGAGGAGTGGTGGAAGCGGGGTTTATCAGGGAAAGAAACCCTAATTTCACAATCGTTGCCGGTTATTTTGTCGCGCTCTTTGACTTCTAAGAAGAAAGTAGATGTTCATAGGGTTTATACACTTCGAGATGCCTTCATGTTGTTTGATTTTGAGGATGACAGTATTGAGGACTTGAAGAATTTGTTGATTCGCTGTGTGATTTCACCATTGTATTTGAAGACGGAAGAGGGACGGAAATTCAATGCTTTCTTGTTCTGTCTTAGTATTCAGCACACTAAGGAATTATGTGCAATGATAAAATCGCAGATCCCATTTGGCCGCAAATCAATGTTAGAGGCGTATGGTGAAATTGCCTTTAGAGCATGGAAGGCTGTGGAGGGTGAATGCAAGAATGAGATTGAGACTGGGTTTTTACAAGGCTTGGTCGAGGGTGGTATACACGCCAGCTCACCAGCATTAGCGGCATCAATTAGAAGGGTTTTATGGGGTTTTGTTCAACAGAGAACAGCAGAGGGAGTAGAAAAACTGATTTTTCATCTGGCCGAGCCAGTGATTTTTCGGTCGCTTCAGGTACTTAATCTGTTTTGTGATGATAGAAGTTGATTATTATGTTTATAGCAAGAAATATTAGCGTATTGATTGTTGTGGCATATCACTCTGCAGTACTTATTTTGTCCATGGCCAACAAGTTTTAAATTCCTAAATCGGATAACAGTATTGCACATGACTCTGGAAATGGGGGCTTTTGGTTTTATGAGTTTGGAACTATGATATTATTACCTTTGATAATTTAAAGGAAAAAATGAAACAAAATTTAAATAGCATGATCAAAAGAGAATATTTCTAGAGCAAAATGCACTTTTAGTGGTAATGAACCCTAGTTGATGTTCTGCTGCCTAATTTGTTGCTTGTAAAATAGATAGATAGAAGCTCAGAGGCTGTTAAAATAACTTAGGAGATGCTTGTTTCAAGCTCTTCAAATGAGAATGAGAATGAAATTGGATATATTGGAGGAAGGAATGTCTCCATGGTGGTTACATCATTAGTGTTGTATTCCAATTTTGGAAAAAATGAGACAAAATAAGCTTGTTGGTAGTGGTGGAGGGGAATGATTGAGGAGAAATGATTGTAGGAGGGGAATAGGTTAATTAAAATGGGTAGTGATTACCTTATTTAGGAGGGAAAAATGGTGTCATGATCATTTTTTGTTCTCATTAACCACCATAACTGCATTATACTCATTCCCATTCCCATTCCCATTAAAGAATTTGCAACCAAGCGCCCCTTAATTCTTATTCTTTGCTAGCTGAAGGAAACACTAAAGTAGGTCTGGGCTGAGTGTTTGACTTGTGCAGTTGTGTTAACTTGATTATCAGGCTTGATTCAATGTAGAATGTTAATGGATTAAACACTTTAATTCATAGATGCGAATGTCTATTTTCTACTAAGTCTGTTGGGGCTTGTCTGTCTTTTGTTTATTTATGTTATCCTTGCATTGTCAAGCATGTTAGTACCTGCAGTTGCATGAAATAAACAGACTAATAGTGATGGAGTGTGTCTTGATGCATTTTGGGCTATAATTGCTAATTAAAGAATCATATTGAGCATGTTCTTGCATATAATTGTAGCAAACTATAGAATTTCAATGTTGGATATTCCAAATGTTGAAGTGGAACACAAGATTGATGTAACAAATTTAGACTCTTGGCAAGCCTATGACAGTGCATGTTTGTAAATTGACCTTTGAGAGTATACACGTCCAAACACTTTGATCAATATTGGAGCAGTGACCTTGCACATTTATATTTTATCAGCATAAACTGAAACTTTGTTCAGTTCTCAGTTCAAGTTGTCTCTATTATGTAATATTTCATATTAATTAAAAAAATACTGGGTCCTTTGATTGAATTCACTGCTACAGTCCAGCAGTTCTGTGAAGTGTGAAAAAATAAAAGAAAATATTACAATAATGTGTAGCTGGTGTCTCATAGTCATCACATTATGTCTTCTGCAGGTTGCTAACTCAAATGTTCGCCAAAATGCATTGCACTTACTTCTAGACCTGTTCCCTTTAGAAGATCCTGATGCCACTAAGGAGGATAAAGACATTCTACTAGAAAAGCAGTTCTTTCTGTTGGAGAAGTTACTCATGGATGAATGTCCAGATGTGAGACTTGTAGCAGTAGAAGGCAGTTGCCGAATTCTTCACCTCTTTTGGGAAGTTATACCTTCACCAACCATTACAAAGATTATTACCAAAATTTTTGATCACATGATTCATGATGGTTGCACGGAGGTCAGACTCTCAACAGTGAATGGTGTCATATATTTGCTTGGCAATCCTCAATCTCATGAGGTCCTTAAAGTGCTTTTACCTAGATTAGGGAATCTGATTGTGGATTCTGCATCAGTAGTACGTGTTGCTGTTGCTGATCTCCTCCTTCTCTTGAATGAGATTCGAAATTTTCATTTTCATAAGGTAATCAGATACATCCTCACTTTTGTCCCTGTTTATGATCTTTGCTATTTTTACTAGTTGTCTGTTTGCTCCTTCAGATAGTGAGCCTAGATGTGTTGTTCACAACTCTTGCTGATGACCAACCAATTATTGCAAGGAAAATCACAAAACTCCTGATACCATCTTACTTCCCATCTAAAGTAACTGAGGAAGAAGCATGTAAGCGCTTTATCACTCTCTTTAAAAGGTCTCGTACAGCTGGAGCAAGATTTTGTGAGTTTGCAGCATCAGAAGGAGCATCCCTCAGATCTCTTATGAGACTTTTCAAAACTGTTATTGGTTTGACTGTGTCATCAGATAAGCTTGATGAAGAGCAGACTGAGGGTTTACTTATTGCTGGATCTCACCTTTGTACTGATCTTGTGAAGGATGCTTCTCTCAGGGCAGCTCTCAAGGAGGAGTTATCTGCTAAAAAGCTGAAGACCCTTTTCAAAGTTGCTTCCTCTACACGTGCTCAATCTTGTGTCTGCAATATTATTTCAACTACATCTGTGAATGCTGGGGGTGATCTTTTCGAACATTGCATGGGTTTGATTACTAAGTGCAGTGGTTTGCCAGATAATGCAGACAGGCAAGCTGAAGTGAGGTCTGCTCACAAGTTGATCTTATCTAGTGGTTGGTTTGATGACATGTTTGAAGCTCTGGTTGGGATTCTGCAAAAAGCTGCTTGTGGATGTCATGCAAGATTTGGTATAGAAATAGGAAAACAAAATTTAAAGTCGACAGCAAGAACGAAATCTAGATCTAAGAAAATATCATCCAAGTCAAAGCATAGCAACGAGAAAAAGCGTCCAGGCACTGGAGAAAATAAATTTTGGGAAGATTATGAATTTGCTGTTGGGGTTGCCTGGCAAATAAACGACTTGCTTCTGTCTGAGAACACGAGGAAAGCTATGTTAGATTCTGGAATTTTAGAAAGCGCATACTCAGCGCTGAAGGTCCTTTCTGAAGCTAGTATTCAACATTGCCTGCAGTATGATTATCTGAACACATATACTGTTTCTGCATACACAACTCTGGCCCTGCACATGTCTCTTCATAACATCAATGAAGATGGAGGCAGCAATTCTTCACAGGCAAGTGATGTTAAATCAATTCTGAAAGATATGGTTCAATATTCATTCTTTACATGTTTTATTCACTTTTTCTGTGAAACAAATTGGAGGGTTGAACTGGCATTTTTTGAATTTTATTAATGATTAGTTATGTTCTTTAATACTGTGAGGTTTCACTTGAACAGCTGCTGTATAGCAACCAAATATTATAGCAAACACATTCACATTGCACCTACAATTATTTATGGTAAAACTTAGTCACATTTGCCAGGTTTGGACATTGAATTTGTTTGCTAATTTAGCCCATCTATCGCCAGAAAACTATCTCAGACTTGACGTTGGGCCATCTGCTTCACTGTGCATTTAACCTATTTAAAGCCAACAATGGCAAAAAGTCCGGCATGTCCCTTCCAGAATCACAGAATGCGAGCACAATCCCACTTGGATCCAGCTCAGATGCTGGAGAATGTAAAACAGGTATGTCTCTATTTTACTCTCTTTTCTGAATACAGAAAGACTGAAACAGTTCAGATTTACACTTGTCGTAGTGACCCCTTCTTGATAGACATTAAAATAAATAATATACTTTTTCATTCTTCATATAGTTAAACCAACATAGTGGGTGTAAAGATTTGATTGTGATGGTTGGTGTCCGTGTTTTTCTTAAATGGTGCCTGTAGTCCTCCTTGAGGATTAGTGCGAAGTCATCAACTAAGAAATAATTTTTTTATGGTACTTTGTTTGGATTAGTCTATCCCTAAACCCCTTACATAAATAGCTTTTGATATCTCTAACACATATTATCTTTGTTAATTTGTTGATAATTTTGCACAGGTGCCAGTTTGGTCAAACAAACAAGAATACCAAACATGATTAAGGCATTAACTTCAATTCTGAAGTTCATTACTGATGCAACTGCAATGAATCTCTCTCCTCGTCATCAGGAAAGATGCTTGAATTTCACAACAGAAAATTTGAGATTCATCATTACAAGTCTAAAAGAACAAGCCATTGCGCAGCAGTTCACTGAAGAAGATATAAAAGATTTAAACATTTGCTTGAAAAGTTCATTTACATACGGAGCCAAGTTACTTAATATAGTGCTCAAAACTTGTGAAGATCCTTTACTTCAAACAGAAGCTTACAATCTTGTCAACCAACTGTTTAATCTCGTCGTTTCAGTTGAAGAGCTTCTGGGGTATGGATGTGCTGCTCGTTTTATCACCGCTGTTCAGCCATGGCTTCCTGATTTGATTCTAGCTTTGGGGTCCCACTACTTGTTGAAACAGACTGGGGATGATACATCTGAGAATTCAACATTCCATCTCCCATCATGGTTTCACATTTTGGCTAGGATTGAGCTTTCTGAACATAGAAGTACAGATGAGGAAAATTCGAAGGAATTCTCTGCATTCAAGAGACTTTTGGAAATGATGTTAAAGCTATTGAGTGCAAACACTGAAGTACTAGATGCTGTGGGGGTTTCTTTTGTAATTGGTTCACTAAAAGCACTGAGAAGCAAGAATTTCGATGTTGCACTGGGTCTTGCTCGTTTTGTTTGTCGAAAACTAGTCAGGGATAAAGACACTAATTGGAAAGAACTCAAGTGGATGTTGGCATCTCTTGAAGAGACATATTCCGAAGTGATTAGAGAAGCTGAAGAGGGAGGTAATACAGAGGATGATAGAGAAACGTTATACAGAGCAAAGTCATTGCTTGAACCAGTGTGGACCTCTTTTATTTATGATAAAAGGAGATTTTCAATGGATGAAGATTAGCCTACAACCAGCCGTTGTCAACATATGCTCGGCTCAAAGGTATGAATTGATGTTTTGAGAAATAAGATTCTTTGATGTAAAGATAATTATAATGCTATGTTGATAGATTTGTTTCCTCACTATATTACTTGTCTATTTATCATTTATTAAAAAAAAACCGGAACCGCTAGTTAAACTGGCGATTTTCGAATTGTCGGTTTGGAACTGTTGTGCACCTCTACCTTCTCGCCTGGAAAAATTTATCATCTCTTACATTTTGTGCGTACATAAAATTTAAACTAGAAAAAATGGCAGCTCTTTTTGAAACTACATCATCTCTAATCACATCATGATGATCAAGGGCATTTACATAGTGAATTTGTCACCTCTAAGTATCATCGTTGTTACAAATTAAAATACAATCGATTGAAATAAATATATTTTTGATGAATGTCTACCTCCTTTTCTCAAATATGCCCATCTCCACATTTGCCTCTTGGAAGTCCTTGACATAAGATTTGGGTTTGTTTATCCTTTGGGTTAGTTTTCGACAGGCACATGTGTTTTCAATGCTACAGCAATGGGCATTCCCAAGAAGCCAATAAAAATACTGATGAACCATTGCACAAAGGAGAGAGGTGTCGTGCTTGCAAATGTGCCAAGGTACTCGATGATGATGATCTGGAATAGGACAGTGAAACCTAGTACTAACACGAAAACATAGTTGTCAAGTATGCCATCCAGCACATCTACTTTCTCCATTTCTCTTGAGTTCACCTCATTGAACAGCTGACAAAACACAAATGTATTGAAAATAATTGTGTTGAGGACTAAGTTGGGGTTTGGGTAGCGATGAAGCATGAAAATGGTCTTCCCGTACGACTGAAGGAACCATATCACGAAAAACTGATACAACGATTGTCCTAGAATGTTCCTCCACATGACGACGCTGATGAAGTTCCCCTTCCTCCCGACGGGCATTCTGTTCATTAGCTCGTCGTTTGGAGGCTCGGTTGCTAGTGCAAGCGCACCGAGTGTGTCCATTATCATGTTCACCCATAGAAGTTGAACCGCAGTTAGGGGAGCACTTCCTGAAAGTCAAAAAACATGTACATCATTTTACAAGAACATAGTTATATTATAAACAGAGGTTTAATGTTACCAGTTTTACAAGCTGAGTAGAAGTTTACAGCCAATGCAACAACATTAACAGTCAGCTGGAACTGCACAAACTTCTGAATGTTTACATACACAGAGCGACCCCATTTGGCCACTGTCACAATTGTGGAGAAATTGTCGTCTAGAATTATGACGTCTGCACTCTCTTTAGCCACCTGAATTCATTCATAACAACAGATCACAATACTTATGTGCACCATGTATTACTCATGCAAAAAATAAAAAACATCATGAGAAATAATACCTCAGTTCCAGCAATGCCCATTGCAAGTCCAATATCGGCCTCGTGAAGAGCTGGAGCATCATTCGTTCCATCTCCAGTTACAGCCACCACTTCATTAAACGTCGTCCTCAAGTGTTTCACCAATGTATGCTTGTCCATAGGCGACGAACGAGCCATCACCTGTACAAAAAACAAAAAAAAATTAAACAAAAACTTCGACGAGTCTGGTTTACGAATGTTTTATATATGGTGAACTTGGTATACTGTTTAACGTATAAAGTAATACTATTACCATGTTTACCTGGATCTTGGGAATTATTTCTAGCAATTCCTCCAAGCTCTTTTCGCGAAAAATTGGACCTTCTATAGCTATACCATCATCAGTAAGTATTCCACATTCTTTAGCAATAGCTTTAGCAGTATTGATGTTGTCTCCAGTTACCATCCGTACAGTTATACCAGCCGAACGACAAAGCGCAACGGACTCAGGTACGCCGGGGCGTACAGGATCTTTGATCCCTACAATCCCTATACAAGTGTATCCTGTGGCTGGGATATCATCATCTGCAGAGAAGCCGTTTTCAAGATCCATATAAGCAAGACACAATGTCCTAAGAGCCTCATTAGCAAATTCTTCAATCGTTTTGTTCAAATGATTGATAGATTGTTCATCTAATGAGACAACTTCTCCATCCGAGTTCATCATCTTATCACAAGCTGCCAAGATTATCTCTGAAGCCCCTTTCGTATGAGCTCTTAACTTTCCCTGTTCCAACTCCAAAACGACGCTCATTCGCTTCTTAGTGGAGTTAAAAGGCTCGACTTTCACCACTTTATACGCTTCTCTTTCGCTCTTGAAATCGCCCCCAAGCGATAGGCCTAACTCCAGTATGGCTGTCTCAGTAGGGGTTCCAAGAATCTTGCGTTTTCCACGCCTATTAACAACCACTTCCCCTCCCGTGTTGTTGAAAATGGATTGACACAACATTTTAACAACGGAATCTGGCCCTATTTCGGAAACGCTTCCTTCTTTGCTCAAATCCTTAACATTCATACAAACACAAGATTTAACCACGGTCATTCTGTTGGTAGTTAAAGTCCCCGTTTTATCACTACAAATGTTGGTTGCTGACCCCATCGTCTCACAAGCAGCAAGATGACGAACGAGCGCCTTATCATTCATCATCTTTTTCATCGCAAACGCTAGACTCAAAGTCACAGCTAAAGGCAGCCCTTCAGGCACAGCAACAACAACAATCGTCACAGCAATCGCGAAATACTCCAACAACTCCAAAGCATCATCTCCCGACCATTTCAAAGTAGTTCCCTCATGCCATTTTAAGCTCATCATTTTCTGTACCAAAACCGTAAACGTCACAATGGCAAAAAACAACCCAAGCTTCCCAATAATGGTTGCAACCCCATTCAACTTAACCTGCAGAGGGGTCTCATCATCGCCCCCTTCACTCAACGTGGCCATCAACTTCCCCCACTGAGTCCTCATCCCAACCGTCGTAACCACCATCTTGCAAGAACCATCTTGAACCTTAGTCCCCGACAGGAGGAAAGGATTGTCAAGAGTAATCATAACAGGCTCACTCTCCCCTGTCAAGCTCGACTCGTCTATCAAAACCGAAAACCCGGAAAGAAAAAGGCCATCCGCCGGAACCTGATCGCCGATCGAAAGATGGACAATGTCGCCAGGGAGAAGCTGGTAAATTGACATTCTTTTCCTGTATCCACTCCTGGTGACCTGTACGGACACTTTCTTTTTCTCTTTATCAAGATCTCTGAACTGCAGGGACTGGCGGTAGTCACTTGTGGCAGTCACAAACACTACGAGCAGAATGCTGGCGACTATCCCAAGGCCATCATGGGAGCCTTTAGGCCATCCCTCTGTTGCAATTCCGACAATGAGGGAGACGAAAGCGCAGACGCCGAGGATCATGAGAGTCATATCGTGGAGGGCTTCCCAGACGAACATCCAGAAACTCTGAGGGGCAGTTTCGTCAAACATGTTCATCCCGTATATGGAGCGCCTTCTCTGGAGGGAGTCGTTGTCGGTTGAAATGCCGTCGGTGGCGTCGGTGGAGAGCTTTGTTAAAAGACCGGAAACACCTCCGTGGAATCTTAGCTTTTTGAGGTCGTGCCCTTCCACTATGGATTCTAGCTCGTCTGCGCAAATTTGGAAACCAGAGGCTTTCACTTCTTCTGGTAAAGTGTAATCACTTGGTTGCATTCCTGCAGGGGGGGAGTGTCATTTTAAGGATTTGATGAGAAATTAAAGGGATGTACGGACATGTGCAAGAAAGGTCACCTTGTATGAACTGAAATGCGGCTTTAGAAACAAGAACTGCAATTCTGAACTTCTCCTGGACATCATCAGCAACAAAGTTATTTATTTGAGGACATTCTAGTTAATTTCACACTTTTGTACAAGTGAGATTGAGTTCTTTCTAATGTCAATAAATCTTTTTAAGAAGTTAATCGCTTTTATATACTACTCCCTCCGTTCCGAAGTTAATCGCTTTTTAAATTTAAAAATATTCTATCATCTTATTCTAGAAAACAACGTTAATGGTGCTTTGAAAAATGGAGCTTTGAAAATATAGTCAGAGGTGTAAATGGAGCGAGGAGTTGAATAGTGTCAGGTTCGAAATAATTGAGTTTGACTCGATTACTTACGTAAACATACACAAATTAATCCTTTTCAAGCTCTAGGATCATATCATATTCTAAAAGGTGAGTAATAAGAGTATTTTTAGGGAGTATATTCTTAACATGCATCCATGATAAATGAACAAGAAACAGCTATATAGTTGCAGATTTGTATTCTTTTTCTCACGAGATTATTTAGTATTAGTATCAGAAAAATGTCATATTACTACTAGTAATAAATATATACATATATATATATATATATAAATTAGTAGTTAAATAAATAAATGAAAAAGGGGTACCTGGTTAGTTTTGCGCATGGCAGCAGCCTCATAACGCTTGGAAAGATTAGCGGTGAAACGGAACCGCCGTTTGGGGTTCTTGACGACCCCACATAGATCCCTCCACCGCTGCAACGCCTCCTCCGGCGAATGCTTTGAATTCACTTCCCATTTCTCACTCAAGAAATTCTTTTATTTTATTTATTTATTTCTCACACCCAATAATTCCTTTTATGATGGATGGTTAACTTTGATTGAATTCTCCCCGGCAGGGGAAAAAGAAGAAGAAGAAAAAAGATTGCATAATGAATGTTGAAAGTGAAAAGAACAAGGAAGGCATGCAAACAAGTAATTTTGATCCGAAATTTAGGATGCATAGGGATGATAAAACTAACAGAACAACGGTTTTTCTATCGCTGCCCGTACACTGCGGGGGTCAAACCTTATTGCAATTTCAGTAATTTTTTATTTATTTATATTCTTATCCACGATTTAATGTATTGTCTATTACTTGTGTTGAATTTAATTACTTGAGTGAGATTGTCACTTTAATTGGACTTTATGACAAGATATATATGCACTTTCTTTAAAAAAAAAAATACATACGTACTCCATCCTATGTAAAATTAATTTAATGTTGTTAAAGAAACTAACATTAAATAGTAGAGAGATCTTATAGATAACATGTTGTCTTCTTTCAATGTTAGCGATTGGCTAGACAATGGGTGTGTATTCGATTCTTATTGAATGTTCTTCATTGTTTGTAATTGCGGATTGAATACTGTTGTACTCAATTTAATAAACTTTTTATTGACTTTTCAAAAAAATATTGTTAAAAAAACAACTATTCACTCCATCCTCCACTTAAACTTTATCAAGAAAACTGGGTCAATTTTTGGCGATTCCCCCCATTTCCCCTCATATTTCTTCTTCAAAGAATTATGTAATATTGATGATGAAATTCATTTACAATCATCCCTTATCCTCAAAACCAAGAGGGATAATGATTTTTAGATTTTAAAAGTAACATTATTGGTTTGATTTGAGTTGGTGTATTTCGCATCAATTAAACCTTGCCATCCAAATTCATTTTAAAAAATAAGTGGTGTGAGAGAATATTGAAGACCTTGCGATCCAAATTCATTTTGTTTAAATAAGTAGCGTGAAAGTAAAAGTTGAAAAAAAAATAAAAAGAGACTAGTGCACTGGTTGTACACAAGTTTTTAATTTTTGGTCTTGGTGGTTTGATCTCTCTCTTTTTTTTTTTTTTTTTTTTTACCAGAAATACTAATGTAAAATATTTTACATACAATATAAACATATTTTTAAAAAAATGACAAAATACTCACAAATCTTAATCAAGTTGAACAGGATCAAACAAATTTTTTTAAAAGAATTTTGTAAAGACAAAACAGAAAATTTGCTTTCACATTATATTGCTATAAATGTAAATATTCATGTCGACCGGGTTATTCCTTATGGACGAACTGAGTAAGGCGCTTTATCCGTTCTATCCTGTGTTGGGAGGAATGAATCTTGGATCATCACTATAAGAACATATAATGGTATTGTGAAAATGTTAATATAGTGTGATATTTTCATTTTAGAATATACAAATATGTTGAGACATCTTAATAAGACAAATGAGACAAATGACAAATGTGCAATTAATCACAGGAGGGAGGGATTATACATTTTTATAAAGATAAATATGTAATTTTTTCTGTTATTTATCTCTTATATTAGTACTAAATTTATTCATACAATAATATTTTTCAGCAAGAACTAGTATGTATTACCTACAACTACAATCAAGGATGAAAAAATCGCCGAAAATCACCGACATTTCGGATTTCTAGGAGAGTTCGACACGGATACGCACCGAAAAATATTTTTTTACGTAATGTCGGTAAAAATATTGGTAAATGTCGATAAATATCGGTATCGATATCGGTTAACTCCAGTTAAAATTTTACAAGATGTCGAAAATGTCGATCGAAATATCGGTTGTCGGTAACAAAATATCGGTTTTTTTTTCAAAGTGGGAATATAAAAATTGACATAAAGCCAAGGTAAAGCCTGCATGCATTTTTTTATTTTTTTTTTATCTTTTCTTCAATTTGAAATCATTGATTGAGAGAGAGAAGGCAAAATGTATAGATGATAAAGGCATAAAGCAATGATTGAAAATATCGTCCACACACTTTCTCAAGTTCTCAACACATATCTACCATAGTAGATTCTGAGTTCAAATTATATCAGTGAGATGGAGTCATTGAGAATTTGAGCAATAGTTGTGCAAATTATTGTGTGCAAATTTGCAACCATCTCAATTCTCAGGTGCGTCTCAATGCATATGTATTATATGACAAATGTGTATGTATATTTTAGTAGTTGGTAGCTTGATGCAAATTTTTTGGATACACAGTATTTCTGGATACACTGTATTACATATTCCGGCTCCAACAACTCTGATACACCACTTCTTCAATTATAGTGTGTTTTGATTTTGTGAAGCTTATCTAAATTAATTGGAGTAATTCATGGTCGAACAGTTGAACAAGATAGAGCAACATACTACTGGCATGTCCAGAACTATAATTAATTAAGTATGAACAATTATTGTATCGCTCTAAACTGCTTAGTTGTTGATATGTGTGTCACAAACAATTCAATTTGTTGTGAATGTATGATTAATTTATGTATTAAAGTTAGTAGGAACATTCTCTAAAATTTCATGTTAAATTTCCATCAATTTTCTAATTTATACCAATACTGATATCCGACATCAACATTTCCATCGATATTTCCGTAAATTTAAGGTACCGATATTTTTACCGATACCGATATTTTCAACCTTGCCTTCAATAACATATATTAGCACTTATATTAACATATGTTTGTTTTTATAATAATACAAATTAAAAGCGCCTTTTAATTTTAAACCTTTATGCGATTCTTTTTTTTTTTTCACTTATGATCCACAATTTTCTTGAGCAAGTGAAAGATAGAGACTAACATAAAATGTTTAAACAAAAAATATTACATCGACAGCAATTTTATAAAAATGAAAATCATAATACCCATACATATACACACATACAATTAAAAATATAATTTGATGTATATCATTTCGATTCAAATTTGGTGTATATATTAGTTGTGAGAACTTTGAGTCACACTGAGTAAAGGAGTGTGTAAACACCAGTAGAGAGTGCAAAATCACTTACTTTTAAAGCACAGAATTTGCTTCTAGAGTTTGCAAACACGGTTGCAATAACGTTCGCTAAAATATTAAACTTAGTTACAAAACAAAAACGAACATGATTAATGATTTATATAAGTAAATTTGAGTTTCATTAATCAAATGGAGAGGTAAGAGACCACAAATATTCTAGTCTATTCAGTTTTTTTATCAAACACTCATATCTTCTTTATAGAAATTTTGCAAACACTGGACTTTTTCACCATTAATTAACCTTTCTAGGCATCGCTAAATTAAGTAATTTTTTCAAACATACATAAGTTTTTGCAAACACCACTAGAGAAAGTGAATAGAGTTTGTATACAAAACTAATCTTAGAGGAGTAATTTTCTGGCTCACACTTCTGAAATTAGCGTTACCCACACCAACGAAGAAGTAAATCTAATTAATAAGAAATTTTTATTATTATAATAGATGAGAAATGAAGAAAAAAAGAAAAAACTAGGAAGGTATCAGGCAACATGAATTTGTGCTTGTGTGTGAACCAAGATTTTGGCATATAGAATAGCTTCAAAGGAAAAGCAGACAGCCTAAACAATCCAGAATTGAAAACATACAACATCCTACCAAAATAACAAGTAAAATGTAAATCAGCTGAGATAGAAAATGGATCAAAATAGCATTGCATCAATGAGCAGTGATTGAATCCAACATCTTGATGCATTGGTTCCAATTGTCACAATTAGGGCAATTCACAATTACTAAAACAAAATCTGGTATTCATAAAACGTAAACAAAAACAAAATATATAGAGCAAATAATAAAAAACTCTTTGAGATTCTCGAATTCGAAATGAGATTAAACATCTTCCTCATCAATCAAAATCCAACAATAATCATTAATTGAAAAACTATAATATCAAAACTTACTTAATTGGCCTATTAATCGACGGACTGCATGATATCTTCCGCCGTGAACTTGGTGCCCTTGTCCTTATCCGCTGCAGCACGGCCCTTGGCTTTGCGGTCAAGGAGCGATTTCCGATCCTTATCGAGTCGGAGCTTCGTGATAACGACCTTGGAGGGATGAATGCCCACATTGACGGTGGATCCGTTAACCTTCTCACGAGTGATACGCTCGATATGGATGACCCATTTCTTGCGGTATACCTGGACCACCTTGCCTTCACGACCCTTGTATGTGCCGCGGACTACCTGAACCTCGTCGTCCTTGCGAACCGGCATCGACCGAACATTATATTTGGATCGGAGGTCGCCGGATAGTGGAGCGCTCATGATGACGCGGCGGACGCTGGACGGCGCCGTGAAATGAGCCTTCCGGCTCTTGCGACGGGAGGAGGAGACGCGTGGATTGAACTTCATTTTCGCCGCCGATTTGGATAGTGTTTCTGATGCTGAGTCTAGGGTTTTGAGTATTTATATATATTAGGTTATCTGGAATTTATTGGATTATTTTGGTTTTGGGCCTTGTAATTTTGGGCCTTCTCTAGGCTTGTTCCATTCATTCAGAAACAAAGTGTGACTGCCTGCCCAAAAAAAAAAGAAACGAAGTGTGCGACTTATGTATTGTTTTTTTAGGAATTAAAATTTAACCATTGCAACAAATATTGCTAAACTTTTACAACTCGAGATAAAACTTTTAAAAACGGACGATGAAACAACACCGCTTTTGAAAGCATCATGAACCAATTTCGAGTCAACACCGCTTTTGTAAATAAACATCGATGTTAAATATGTTGGTAAAACTCCAATTGTTAATTTTATACTTATAAAATTATCTTGAATATTGTGTAAAACTAAAGAATGGTAGTCCTTTCAGTGCATATCATAAATCCAAAGGTGTTTGTTAGAACTCAAAAGTAAATTCACAACTTATCACCTTTACAGGTTTATCATATTAGCATATTTAAATTTTTGAATAAAAAATCCTCTTGTAAAGTTGCGCATAAGCACTGCATCTTAGGGCATCTGGATGTTATCTATTTTTAATATATGCGTAAGTCAAATCAGGATATTTTAATAATATGTATGCCTTGTGTGAATGATACGAGTGAAAGTCGAGGGCTTAAAAGAGCTTATAATCGGGCTAGGAGGATTAGAATTAGAGAAGCTGAGCAAACGGCCCAACAGTAAGGAATGGACCCAAATAATAATATGGAAGACCATTGTGATGATTCGGCCCAAGTAGAAGAAGAAGCCCATTAAGCCCATTTTTTAGTTTGAATTAATTTTGCTGAATGAATAATTGTTAGAATATAAATAGGACTTGTAATTTGGGGAAACGTTTTTATCAGATAATTGAAAATTACTTCTTCTTTGAGAATTCTTCTCAACCAAGTTCTTCACCAAAGTTCAATCAATTTGCCGGCCCGAGCCGGAATTGCTTGTAATCGGAGGTGAGTTGGCGTGATTCTATCAATTTGGTGCTTTCATTGAGAGAGTGCACTCAGAATCACGCCGGAAAATCGAAAGCCATGGCCGGAAATCGACGACGCATCGTGATGTAATGAACGGCGGAAAGGGGATACGATGAAATACAAACGGGTATGGAACGAATTGAAAGGATGTTCGAATGATAATGAACAGGACGCCAAGAAACTCGATTCGTCGTCTCTTTCCAAATTGGACTCACCGAGCTCGGATGATCTTCGGGCGGCGCGACGGAGGGAAGGTGATGACCAACCTCCGCGAGGGGGAAATCTGAACAGAGGGCGACCCAAGCTAGTATGCCCAACGTTTGATAAAAAATCCAGTTTCTTGTCGAAAGTCAACCAAGATTTCAAAATGAGATAAGAAAGAAAGACAAGGTAAAATATTTTGTATGGTGGCAAACGCTCGGTCGGGTAAAGAAGGGTCGGGAAATTAAATGGAAGGATTTCGAGAGGGAGATCTTTGGTGCGATTTGGGCCCTCGGAGTATAATGATTATGATGAGGCATTGTCGCATATCAAACAAACAGTTCGTAGACTATCAAAAAGAGTTTGAAAAATTGGCGAATCGGGTGCGTGGCCGGCTCGAGAAGGCTCTTTGGGGGCATTTATGGGGGATTACGATCGAAATTAGCTACGGAAGTTCGGGTTTGTCGACCCAAGACTTATGTTGAGGCTATTGAATTGGCTAGAATTCGTGACGATCAATTAAATTCAAGAAGAAACAATCGCCTAGATAACCGAAACCGCTATTAATCGAGAACAAGGGAGGTGGAGGTACGGTAAGTTCGGGTTCTACGAGCATTGCCGCAAAACCTCTTCCAACGGGGTGAAGCGGCTACCATGGGAAGAATTACGAAGGAGGGAACGAGGGCTATGCTTTAATTGTGGACGAGAAATTCACTCCGGGCATAAATGTAAGGTTTAATCCGGTGATGACGAAAAATCGAGACCAGGGGATGAGATTGAGAATGCCGAAGTTTCAGGTGCATGCTATGGCGGAATTAACGGCCCTCGCACAAATGCGAATTGGGTCTTGGATAAAAAATCGCTTGATTACGGTATTAATCGACAATGGGTCGTCCCCATAACTTCATTAATCAAAAAATAGCTAGAAAATTGGGACTATCGAAACAAAGGTTGATCCCTTCCAGGTAAAGGTGGCAAGTGGAGAGAAATTGACTTGTGAAGTGTTGTATCGTTACGCCTATTAAGATACGGGGAGTTGTGATATTAGGCGATTTATATGCACTTTCTTTAGGAGAATTAGATGTTGTATTGGGGTGCATGAATCGGGAAAGGTTATTACCGATCTTGCTAATGGAACGATGGAGTTTAAATGGGGGATGGCATGGTAAAGTTTAAAATCTGGAATCATGATGGATTGAAAGAAGTTGGTTTAAAGAGTCCGCAAGAATGTGGAAGAAAGGAGGACAGAGTCTACGCAATTCAAATTGAAGCAAAAACTTATCAAAATCAAAGGACGCAGTAACGAACACCCCGATATAGCTAAGATCCTTGCCGACTACGCTTCTTTTCTATTCCACGAGGGGTTGCCTCTCCTAAACGGGAGTTCGATCATCACATTCCATTAATACAAAGCACAACCTGTCAATGTACATCCCTACCGATATCGATTCCGAAAAAATGAAATTGAACAACAAAGTTCGCGAAATCTTTGAACAGGGACTCATTAGACCAAGTCTTAGCCCATTCTCTTCTCCTAAGTGCTACTAGTAAAAAAAGAAGGGATCGTACATGGCGATTTTGTGCAGTTACGAGCCCTTAACGCAAAGAACAATCAAGGACCGGTTTCCAATCCCAACAATTGAACATGTTAGATGAGTTAAACGAGCCCAATATTTTTCAAACTTGATTTAAGAGCGGGATACCATCAAATCCGAGTCGATCAAGATATTCACAAAACCGCTTTAACTCATCACGGGCATTACGAGTATCTAGTAATGCCCTTTGGATGCAACGCGCCAAACATTCCAAGGTGCAATGAACTCGATTTTTCAATCACAACCGAGGAAGTTTGTATTGGTATTCTTCGACGATATTCTAATATATTCCAAGACTTGGGAAGATCACCCGAAACATCTACTGGAAGTATTTTGCATTCTTATTAAAGCAAGCAAATGTTCTTTTGAAAAATCGTCGTAGAATATTTAGGGCATGTTATTTCAAAAGAGGGAGTGCATGTGGATCGGGCGAAAATCCGGGCGATGTTGAGCTGACCAACACCAAGAACTTTGGCCCGAGCTACGGGGTTTTCTTGGCCTTACCGGATATTATAGGAAGTTCGTAAGGGATTACGGCACAATTGCTCGGCCATTGACCGAATTAACAAAAAAAGGGGCTTTTCGATGGGGGGAGGATAGTGAGAAGGCATTCCAGAAACTTAAGCAGACTATGTCTACCACTCCAGTACTATCAATGCCAAACTTTGAGAAATTATTTGAGGTGCACACCGATGCTAGTGATCGGGGAATAGGAGCAGTACTAGTTCAAGAAGGGAAGCCACTCGCCTTCTTGAGTAAAGCTTTGGGACCCAAGCGCTGGGAATGGTCGGTTTACGTAAAAGAAATGATGGCAGTCCTAGAAGCGGTGAGAACGTGGAGGCCTTATTTACTTGGGCGAAAATTTAGAATAATTACCGATCAGCAGCCCTTGAAGCACCTTCTCGAGCAAAGAATCGTTACTCCGGAGCAACAAAAGTTTATTGCTAAACTTATGGGATTTGACTACGAAATCCTCTACCGGCCGGGTCGTCAGAATGCCGTTGCAGATGCATTATCAAGGCAGAAACACATTCCAGAAATTCAAGCTATTACAGGACCCATTTGGAGTATTTGGGAACAAATACGAACACCTCAAAAGAAGACCTTGAGGTCATAGAAAAAAAGCAAAAGAAATTGACAATAAAGAGGATACGGCCGGTGATTACGAATGGAGGAATGAAATGTTTGTTTCATAAAGGTAAAGTATGGGTTCCTTTTAAAAATTCTTTACGTGCTAGAACTAATTAAGCATTTCCATGATTCAAGGTATGGTGGTCACTCGGGAGTCTACCGTGACGTGGGAACGAATGGCTCAAACATTCACGTGGCCAAACATGAAAACTCAAAGTAAAGCAATATGTTCAACAATGCGATGTGTGTCAACGCATTAAAAGCGATTCAAGAAGACCCGGTGGATCGCTCCAACCACTTCCAATTCCGTAACATATCCGGGAAGATGTAACCATGGACTTTATTGAAGGGTTACCCATGTCCAACGGTACAACGGACTCCTTGTGGTAGTGGATGATTATCCAAGTATGCACATTTCATTCCTCTCTAGTGCATCCATACACCGCCAAGTCAATTTGTGGAATATGTCATCAAGCTACACGGCCTACCTCTATCAATAATAACAATCACGACCTGATATTTGTGAGCAATTTCGGAAGGAGTTCTTCAAAATGCAGGGCACACGTCTAGCAATGAGCTCCGCCTATCACCCACAAACCGACTGACAAACAGAGGTTACTAATCGCACGTTAGAAAAAAGATTCGAGGTGTTTCGCATCAAAATCCAAAAAAATGGGAAGAATATGTGCCTTGGGCGAAATACGATAACACCACGTATCATGCTTCAACCAAGCGCCGCCATTCGAGATTGTATACGGCAGATTACCTCCACACCTAGTCGGCTACCCAATCGGGCAATCTCCTAACGCCGGTTGATCGCGAATTGTTTGAAAGAGATTTAATGTTGAAAGAACTCAAAGAAACTTTGGGAACATCCATTAATCGATGAAGGAACAACATGACAGAAGAGGTGAGAAGAAGAATTCCAAGTAGGTGATTGGGTATATCTCAAATTAAGACCGCATCGCCAACAATCGATCTCGCAAAATCACCAATGGGCCATTTCGAGTGAAGGAGCGGATAGGAGCAGAGCCTATCGCTTAAATTTGCCGTAAGATGCTCGATGATACACCCCGTTGTCCACATATCGCAACTCAAAGGGCGATGACTAGGCTCGAAGAGAATTGTCACAATCGACTAAGGGCGAGATTTACTTCCACCCGGCTCGATGAGTATCGCTTCAAGAGGAGCGGGAGATTCCTGGGAGGTATTGATAGAGTGGGAGTCACTTCCTAATTCAAATGACACGGGAGGACCTAAATGAGATGCGCGAGAGATTTCCAGAAATAATCCTTGAGGACAAGGATAAACATGAAGGGGACAGGGATGATACGAGTGAAAGTCGAGGGCTTAAAAGAGCTTATAATCGGGCTAGGAGGATTAGAATTAGAGAAGCTGAGCAAACGGCCCAACAGTAAGGAATGGACCCAAATAATAATATGGAAGACCATTGTGATGATTCGGCCCAAGTAGAAGAAGAAGCCCATTAAGCCCATTTTTTAGTTTGAATTAATTTTGCTGAATGAATAATTGTTAGAATATAAATAGGACTTGTAATTTGGGGAAACGTTTTTATCAGATAATTGAAAATTACTTCTTCTTTGAGAATTCTTCTCAACCAAGTTCTTCACCAAAGTTCAATCAATTTGCCGGCCCGAGCCGGAATTGCTTGTAATCGGAGGTGAGTTGGCGTGATTCTATCAGTGAACTATCACTCTAATTTCCAAAATAAAACTTTTTAATATACAAATATAATATCTTTTGGCATATCCCACGTCTTAGAAATTGTTTGATTTCATGAATTATTCATCTCAAAATCACTAAAACATGATACTGATCAAAATCACTAAAACATGATACTGAGTTCACCGAAAAATGTTCAAAATTTTCTTATGTTTAATAATTTTTTTGATGTATAAGGGCATATGTTAGCAGACCACTAGTGATCACTCAAAATATTCAAGAAGCCACTGATTCGTAAGGAAAAATGTTCTTGAGCATATGCTGAGGACAAATGAAAAAATTGAACTCCAAAACTTACACTTGTATGGCCATAAGACGAAGATCAAAGCACCAATTATCAAAGGGCGATGATAGCCGAACAAATTAAAGTATGCGCATCTTCGGGTTTCTACGCATTTCTCTGGCAATACAAGGAAGCCATCTTTCTCCCCGTATCCTTTTCAACTCAGCTACACGTTCTTCCTCTCTTTTTGCTGCTGCCTTGGCAGCTGCTTCTCTAGCTTCAACTTTGGCTAATGATTTCTGGCTTTCAGCTCTTGCTGCAGCTATTATGTCTGCCCCATCAATGGCCACAGATCGAAGTTGCTTCCTAAACTGCAAAAACTCACCACAAATACTTAGGTGATGTTTGTTTTGGATTTTTAGTGACTTTTAAAATCAATTTTTGAAATCTATGGGATTTTGAAATTTTGATAAATAATAAGGTGTGGTTATGAGTTTTTTAGAAGGGTGAGATTTCACTTTATGTCAAGTTAATGTGTGAGAATGAATATGATTGTATTATTATATTTATTATTATTGCTGATTGTGATTGTAATGATTCGATGATGTGAATTATGATTTAAATAGTATTAAGTGAAAGAGGAGAAAATTGATTGTATGGACAAGTGTGATAGTAGGTTTATAGGTGTTGTAATACTGGTTTTTTAAAACCGGATTTCAAAATCCTGAACTAGAACCGATTTTCAATATAAATAGGAAAAATTAGCAACAGCAAAAATACACACACCTCTTTGGAATTTTCCTGAAGCTCTTGTCCAGGAACAATTTTCGGTTTCTTTTTTGGTCCACTCACTTCATCTGGTAAACGTACAGCAGGTTAACAAACATAAATTCTACCTGAAGAATGATAATGTGCAATATTGAGCAAGTTATAAGATTAAAGTGACTTCAACTAGTTGGGCATTCTTATGCAGAAAGAAGGTTCCATTTTCTGACCTGTGTGATCAAACACTATCCCAGACGGAGCGCGTTTGAAAAGTCGAACTCCAGAATCATCGGGATGTTTCTCCATAATAATATCAGCTGTGTTTGTCACCACTTCAATAGTTTTGTCTAACAAGTCGTCCAACATTTTTTGTGCCTGGAAAATTCAACTTGTCAGACCAAAATCATACAGCATAGTGATGACCAATATGCAATTCATCATTTTTCAATGCCCTGCATTCTTCTTCCTTTTCATCATATCATTAAATTCAATGGGAATCCAGTTTGCCAGGGAACCATCTTCACATGATTGGTAACTAAAACTAATAACTCAACAAGGCGACGCTAATTTAAAGAAGGGTTAATTGCATAAAAATTCACGATCTTTTGGGTATTCATCAATTACAACATTTCTTTTAAAAATTTCTAATTCGACAGACGAACTAATTATTTGTTACCATTCAATGCTTCTGGCTAATTTTCGACGTAATTAAAGATGATGTGGAAGCCGTAACATCTCATGTGACATTGAATTTTTATGCAACCCTTTAAATAAGATCACAACTAGCTGCAAAAATAGCCCTTAACTGAGTAAACACTCTGTACTTAGGTTAATGCTGCTCACCACACGAAAATGTGATTAACTACCAAAATAGATAAATACATGAAGAAATAAATAGAGAATTTGCATTCGCGTTGTGTTAAACAACAATCCAAAAAATAAACTGCACTAAATAACCTGAATAGCAACAATAAAATGCAAGACTGCGACCTTTAGCATAATAAAGGAATTGTAAGCATTGAAGTAAAAGATGGATACCTTGATTTGGTAATGCTTGATATTTTGGTGTTTATGCTTTTCGCCCTCCCTATCATGGCTTCCGTTGGACTCCTGCTTAATAATTTTGGGGGCGGAGGTCACGGAATCTATGGCGGCTCTCCACTCAGCGTCGCCATCTTCCTCTCCACTGCTACTGCTGCTGCTGCTGCTCCGACGACCACCCATACTGCGGCGGCGCGGCTGATTAGTGTTTCGGCTCCGCCTTCAGTGAGCGCTACTACAGAAGGAATTCCCCCACTATGTACCCAGTCCAAGCCCAAAACCACAATTGGAGAATTTGCCCCAATAGTCCCTCAAATTTTATAACGTTAGAGTTTGGACCCTTATTTTATTAGTCTAGTCGGTCCACTTTAATAGACCGCTCGGTTTTTTTTTTTCGAAAAATAAAAAGTTATTCCTCCACCATCACAACACAAAACTCGGGACAGCGGAAGCAGATTCCCCGCCGCCGTCTCACTGGCCGCGATTCCCTTTCACCGCCTTTCGACACTTCTTAAATATTCGAAACGCCATTCCTTACAGCGAATCAATCAATTTTCGCAAAACCCCAACCTATAACACAATCAATCAAAGTATTAGGTCAAGAGCAACTCTAGTGCACAGCAAAAATGGGGAAGAAGCAGCACAGCAAAGACCGGATGTTCATCACGAAAACGGAGTGGGCAACCGAGTGGGGCGGAGCCAAATCTAAAGAATATGGCACCCCTTTCAAACGCCTCCCTTTCTATTGCTGCGCGTAATTTTCCCTCTTTCGCCTTAATATTTACTAGCTCTGTGTAATTCTTGTGATTCCTTTTTACTTATTTTGCGCTTCCAATGCAGTCTCACGTTTACGCCGTTTGAGGTTCCAGTTTGCACTGCAGATGGCAGTGTATTTGACATAATGTAAGTGCTCTCTAAATTTTGTTAGCTAGCGATGTTGGTGGCTGAAAATTATGGATGTTCATACTAACGGGTTAGCTTGTGCTTAGGCATATAATCCCATACATCAAGAAGTATGGGAGACATCCGGTAACTGGAGTTCCGCTCAAGCAAGAGGATATGATTCCACTTACTTTCCACAAGAATTCAGAAGGTAACATCTGCTTTGTCGAACTTCTTATTGGGTTTGATATGTTAATTCAGATTGGAAATTGAACTACTGGTATCTGTTTGCATAGGTTTTGTCTCGGTATAGTTCCAATTCCATGTAGCATTTGAATGAATAGAAGCTCTTTGAAGCTTGTCATTCGATTTGAGGAAGTATCAATTGTTGTTTGAAGATGAAAATTAAGAGACTAAAATGTGAGTAGTAGAAAGAGGAGCAATTTTATTACGTCTTTTGTTGAATAGAAACAAACTTGTTGGATTCTTTGAAGTTTGAATGATGCAAATATGTGTTGGATTTTACTTACTGCAATATCACCAGCCTGTCTTCCTTGAACGTCGTACTTTCTAGTAGACAGGACAGTGTTCTGCAGGTTTGATCGTAACTAGTATTTTGTATTTAATTGACGAATAATAGCGGTAAAGTCTGTGCACTAATCAGGGACCAAATACTGCAGTGGCTGCATCTCACGTAGTCTTTTCTTTTTTTTTTTTCAAAAAAAAAAATCAATCTGCAAGCATTTTCCTGATGTTGTTTCTATCTCATCATAATACTTAATCTAAAAAAGTAATATTGCAGCTGTAATTTACCTTAATTAAGAGTTATAAATTCTGATATCTGTTTTAATTGTTCTAATGCAGTTGCAACTTAAGAATTTCTTCTTCATGAGAAAAGATATAAGTATGTTAGGATATAAGTCCTTTATTCTTTCCCCCATGTTCTATGCCATATGATATGGATAGTGAGCTTTAGGCAGTGCTTCTAGTAAATAAAACCCTTTATTGAAAATTATTTTCCTACAAGGGTTGGGTTTAGCCACAGTCAAGGTAAAAGTTAGTGGAGGCATGTATCTTATCTAGGACGGTGTGACAGTTTGCAACTTGCTATCAAAAGCTTCTCCTTCTTTCAGCTTTTTTTTTTTTTTTTGGTCTTTCTTTACATTGAATGTGTTTCATGATGCTGGCTGGGGATGAGTTGCTAGAACAAAGAGAGAGGCAAAGGATAAGGCTGTAGAAGATGAGAGCAATGAGTGTCTGTTAGATAAGCAAGGAAGAATATCGTTAAGCTTCAAATGGATAGCTAAGATGCTCAAAAGATACATACTCAGTCCTGTAATTGTAAAGAAAGCTATCTAATCAGCAGCCTTGTGCTATTATTTGAGTTGGGAACTCCCAACTTTTTCTCTTCAATAGATTATAACAGTGTAATAATAAACCTTAGTGATTGGCAAGTTTTGGATTTGGTCTCAATTTTATTGATAATGGATATAACATATGTGGGGAATCCTGTATCCATTTTCTCACTAGAATGTAGTTTTTGTGTTACTTAGGCAATGGGATATGATGGAATTATGTAATTTGTAAGTTTACTTACTACGTGTCAATTATTTAACCTGAGTATGACTAATACATGACGTGCTTGGGAACCATGTCATGTTGTCAAATACTCAGTGCATAAATTGATGCCTTAAAAGAATGAAGTTACGTGGAAGCAGTTAGGCAAGGGGAAGAATAGACCTTCTACTGTTGAATAAGAGACCTGCTATTCTACTAGGATGAGATTAAAAGACTATAATTTAAGTATGTAGTTTAGGACCTTTAACTGTTTTTTTTTGACAGGACCTTTGACTGTTTTTAACTGTGCTTTCTTAACAACAACTACTTGGTTTCCCAAACTTTGATGCCAAATTAATTGTAATTGAGTTTTCCTTTTTTTATTTGGCAGGAGAGTTTCATTGCCCTGTTCTAAATAAGGTTTTTACAGAGTTTACACACATAGTTGCCATAAAAACTACTGGAAACGTGTTTTGTTATGAGGTACATTCTTTTTCATTTACTACTCTTGTATAACCATTCACTTCATGGTATATCTTAATTCACTAAACCTGTTGCTTGCCTACTGCCTAGGCCATTAAGGAATTAAACATAAAAACTAAGAACTGGAAAGAGCTTCTCACTGATGAGCCATTCACTAGAGCAGACATTATAACCATTCAGGTAAGAACTGATTTCATACTCACTAATGATTGGTTGAAGTTTGTGTATCCAAGTTGATTTTTAGAAGTACGATTAAAGTATGACTTATATCCCGTTCTAAATTTTACTGTCCAGAATCCCAATGCAATTGATAGCAAGGTTCTCGGGGAGTTCGACCACGTCAAGAAAAATTTAAAAATTGACGATGAAGGTGAACAGCCATCTCCTTTATATTTGCATGACCTGTTTTATCTCTTATTTATCTTATAATATTAAAACCATTATCTTTGTTCTATGGCAGAATTAAAGAAAATGGAATCTGACCCATCTTACAATATAAATGTTATTGGGGATATAAAGCAAATGCTTAAGGAGCTTGGGACTGAGAAAGCAAAAGAGATTGCATTACATGGTGGTGGTGGAGACAAGGCTAAAAATGAGAGATCTGCTGCTCTTGCAGCCATTTTAGATGCAAGATCACGAATAAAGGATGATGATCAGAAGCCTAAGCAGGCATACAGTATTGTTGATGCTGCATCTGCTGCAGTTCATGGAAGAAGTGCTACTGCTGCAAAGGCTGATGCTAGTGAAAAAACTGCTGCTCGCATAGCAGTGCACATGGCCGGTGAGAGGAAACCGGTTAATGCAAAGCTGGTTAGTTCTTCAAATTTGAAAACTTAATCTTTGTTTTTCTTTTGCAAATCAAGTATCTAGGAACACTGAATGTAAATTGTAAAAGCCAATGTTGTTTTAATTAGTATGAGATTTAGATGCTTGATTTCAGTAAAACCTTTTCTTGTCTTAGTGGATATGGAGGTACAGTTTTCAACCAGCCATACCGTCCTACCATGACTTGGCCATATAATAATTCCAAAGAATAACCTGGTGTATCTAGGGAGATGGAAACAACAGGCTCAAAGATTCCAGTCCATGTTTTTTTTCTTGTTACATTTTGTTGGTCCAAATCTCCTTAAGTTATTGGATACTGATGAGTTTTAAAACCTTCTCACGTTGATTTGAACTTAGTTCATGCCACATATATTGGTTATAGTTTTCTCTCTGATCTATTTCTGTCGTAGTGGTTTATTATTACTCTTGCTGGATTCTTTTAGTTGATCCATTGTGTTTATTTGATTTCTTCAGGTTAAAAGTCGTTTCACAACTGGTGCTGCTTCACGATCTTTCACTTCTACCTCTTATGATCCTGTCACCCAAAATGAATACGAATATGTTAAAGTTGAGAAAAACCCCAAGAAAAAAGGTTATGTCCGTCTACAAACAACACATGGTGATCTGAACATTGAGCTGCATTGTGACCTCACTCCAAGGACATGTGAAAACTTCATCACTCTTTGTGAACGTGGATATTATAATGGAGTTGCTTTCCACAGAAATATAAGGTGCTTAAGATTATTTTACTCCATAGCTAATTTATAATTTTCTTTTGGAGTTTTATCAATTCAGGGTTTGAAAAATAGTAAAACTATCAATTAGGGGCTTCAAGATTTTCCGTCAATTTAGAACCTGAAAAATAGAAAAACATCAATATGGGACCTGAAAGTTAGAAACTACCAATTTAGGACTCACACATTCTAATACTATGTTTGACATCTTATACTTTCTAGTTATCCAACAATATTTTGATAATCACAATTCCAAAAAATAATAGAGAGATTAATTTCACGTGAGTTGAAACATAAAAAAAGAAAGTAGAAATGAAAAAAATAATTATGTACATTAATAAATGAGGACACAAACTATAAGATGTCAAACATGGTCTTAATATTTATGAGTCCTAAATTGATAGTTTCTATCTTTCAGGTCCTACGTTGATAGTTTCCTACTCTTTAGGTTCTGAATCGATATGAAAAATCTTTCAGATCCTAAATTGATAGTAATAGTAACTTTCAAGCCTTGAATTGACAATATTCCCTTTTCTTTTAAAAGAATTATTGGTAAAGTTTTGACATTGTGTTTTGTTGCACCTGATATGTAGAAACTTCATGCTTCAAGGTGGTGATCCTACTGGAACTGGGAGAGGAGGCGAGTCAATCTGGGGGAAGTCCTTCAAAGATGAACTCAACTCCAAATTGACTCATTCTGGACGAGGTGTTGTTAGCATGGCGAACTCTGGGCCCCACACCAATGGTTCACAATTTTTCATCCTATACAAGTCTGCAAATCATTTGAATTTCAAACACACAGTTTTCGGAATGGTTGTTGGAGGGTTGACGACACTTTCGGCATTGGAGAAAGTACCTGTTGATGATGATGACCGGCCTTTGGTTCGTAATCTACCCCCACTTCTCTCTCTCTAGGCTTTAATTTACTGTTTGATTTACCTAAGGACACTCCCTTTATGCACAAATCTTGGAATATATGATACAATAGAAATCCTGCCTTTCCTGGCTTATTATCCAGTTCCATTTTTTCTTAAAGTTCCAGTTTCATTTATTTCATTTGTGTCATGAAATGGGAAATGGATTCTCCATCTTTATTTTTTTGTAAATATTTTCATATTTTGTAAATTTAGAGAGAGATAAACACAATGTAAAATAATGAGTGATGATACAAAAATGTGGAATCCACACTATGTGTCTATCTCTATCTAAATTTACATGAAATTTACAGAAAAAAGGGAGAGGATCCGTATCCCATGAAATGAAGTTCAAGCTGCATCATGATGTGAAAGCTTTTTATATGGCATTTTAGGTTTACTTTATGCATTCTTTCTTCACGTGGTATTACCACTAAATACTCTTAGGGTCATCAATGCTTATATTACGATTCCTAGCTTTAATTTTATGCATGTGTATTTATGTTATGTTGCCTGTTCAGGAAGAGATCAAGATTATTAGTGTTGATATTTACGTTAATCCTTATGCTGAACCTGATGAGGAGGAGGAGGAGGAAGAGAAGACCAAAGAGGACAAAAATGCCGAGGATGAAGAAAATGTTAGTTTTTGATTTTCGATATCATATATTTAGGTAAAATAATTTTTTTAGTCTATAAGTTTCGATTTCAGTCCTGTCGAATTTCACGAATTGAAATTAGTCTTGTTATTTTCAATTTCTGGACATTTTACCTAGTAACCACCTAGAAGAGGTGAAACATATGGTTGACCAATCGGTCTCTGCCACGTCAGCATCAACCAGATGTTTAACCTACTACAGTTAGTTACCGGACCAAAATGTCAAAAATTGAGAGTTATAGGACTATTTTCTATTCGTGAAAGTCGACAGGACTCTATACGAAAATCGGGATAAGTTACATGACTAAAAAAATTATTTTCCCGTATATTTACCTCCATGATTTTCTTCTGTACTTTTAAGTTTCCTCTCTTGTTAACATGCTTCTCGTTCAGGAAAAAATTGGTTCATGGTACAGCAATCCAATTACTAGATCGATCGATACCCCTACTGTTGGTGGTGGGGTTGGAAAATACTTGAAAGCAAGAACTGGACAGACTGCATCTATTGCTAGTCTTGATAGTGATGTCCCAGCTGGGTCTGTGGGAAAGAAGAGAAAGGTGGGAGGGTCTAGTGGAGAACTTAAAGATTTTTCTTCTTGGTAAGATTTTGTAATAATTTTGCAGAAGTTTACTCGATTTATTATCATTGGTTTAGTTGAATAGTGTTTGAAATGATCCTGTTGGCAATTTAAATTTCAAACGAGGTTAGACTGTATGTATGTATTTATCTATGATGGGTGACGACATATGAGTTTACTACTTTTTCCCACAAATTTGATGAAATCTTGAATCATCTGGTCTACCTTGTAATGCTACCTGGGGTACCCACTAGATAGGGTGGTAGTGGTAGATGATTAACCGACATGGAATAGAGTTATGTGATATTTAATTAGGAGGTGTCAATAGAAGATATTATATAATTGTAATAGGAGTTTCAACCTTTTGCTCTTGAATTTAATTTCAAGGGAGGGTTGTGTGAGACGCTCTCAAATTCTATCTCTATTGTATTATTTTTGGATCATATTTTTTAAAAAATATTATTAAGTTGGAGCTCTCGTCTCGTTTAATTTCTGCCCTTAATTCTTGGGTTGGAAAAATAATATTTATTGATTGTTTGACCTTTTCAAATCAAATTATTCAATATTTTTTGGATAGATTTAGAGATTTGCAGAAACCAATGATAAGCATCATATCGAAGCATATTAATCCATCTAAAATTTTGAATACATTTTGTGTATTTATTTTATTTGTGCCTTGATATTTAATTTGTACACAATGTAATGGGAATTTAATGATTAATTAATAGCAATAGAACATTTTTAATACCTTTTATGTATTACTATAAGGATAAATATATATTATTTGTTTTTGGATTGATATGTTTAAACATTAGTCAAATAAATCCACCCCAACCATAAAATTGAATTTATAAATGGGGTGAGTGAGTTTGATATAACAAAAAGGAATGCGTGTAACAAGAGGTGGGTGGATTGAGTGAGCACAAAGAGACATAGTTGTGCCTGCATCTATACTTTTGAATATATCCCCACCCCACCCCACCCCACCCATGTTATGTGATGATTCAAAGTCTTTCCACAGGCCCTGTTTCTGGGCTTTCTTTGGGAGGGAGTGGGGGGTGGGGTATAGTGACAGAGAAGCATTTGATCATGGAGACCCCTCCTTTGGCTTTGATGATTCCTGCCTTTTGTTTTTCCTTCTTCCTAGATTGCTTCGTAGGTTAATTTATTTATGTATGATTTCTTTTTTATGCACAGCGTGTCACAAAGTTAGTATTATATTTATAGGGCGGGGAAAGTTAATTTCTTTATGTATTTGATCAAAGGTTTTTGTTATTTACTTTTGGTTCTAAAATTACTTATATTTCTTTATATTTGATGGGCCCTATGGGTTAAGTTTTGGTTAAAAGTAAAAAGAAAAAAGTGTCACAAAGTTAGTATCATATTTATAGGGCGGGGAAATAAAATCGACAAAAAATGACATCATTTTTTAATATTGAGATAGTTTCATTTGAGACGATCAAAATACATGAATTAGTTAAAATTTAAATCAAGTTAACTTTGAGTAAATTCAACATCCATTTGTAAGCAACACGTTTGATAACGACACAAAGTTTAAACAAAATTAATATTTAATGTGTAGTAGGTGTTGAAATATGATGAAAAAGAGAAGAAATCGAGAAATATGGAGAGAAATAAAAATAGAAAGATAGATGTGGAGCTACAACTTTAACAAATATAGAAATAAGTAACTTATGTGGGATGCTCATTTTAACAAAATAGATCACTGTTTTCAGAATCGGATCGGACCGGCCGGGAAACCGGTCAAAACCGGCAAAAATCGACCGAACCGGCAAAAACCGAAAAATCGAAAACCATTTTTTTTAATTTATTATTTATATTGATTTCTGAATTAAAAATTAAATCTAAAATATTAAATATTAACTTGAATGAACATCCCTCATTTTATAACTTAATAATTGTGTTCATTTTTCGTTCCCATTCGATGTGGGATAAAACTTGAGTTAGTGAGAGTGAGAAACCACTTTTCATTTCTTGTCAAAAAAAAAAAAAAAAAGAGAAACCACTTTTCATTTTATATATCAATAACTATATTTATATTTCCTTCTCATTCGATGTGGGATAAAACTTGTAGTGAGTAAGAGTGAAGAAATACTCCTCATTTTATACCTCAATAACTTTGTTCATTTTTCTTTCCTACTCAATGTGGGATAAAGCTAGTGTGCTCATTATCAAATTCATGTCAAAATTTTATTTTGCATATTAAATTACATTACTTTACAAATCCTCACAAAAATAAATAATAATAATAATAATAATAATATAATAGAAAAAAATCTTACCAAACTCATTTCTGATATCTAATTTATGACTAATAAATTGTATAAAAAAGTGTGAAATGTGTCTTTTTATTTAGTTGACTTTTTATTATTTTGGGTCGCCTATGATTCTAATGTGTTTATTTTTGTATGATTATGATAAGTTATAATTTTAATTTTTTATAAGTACATATTTTTTAATGTAATATAGGAAAATAAAATATTAAAAAAATAGGTAGAGATTAATTTTAACGGTTGGACTGCCGGTCTAACCGGTTGAATCGTGAACCGGTGTCCAATCCAGTTTAGTCACCGGTCCGGTTATGAAAACACTGAAATAGATAACTTAAAAAGGGACCAAAGGAGTTTAATTAATTGAATTTGTTGGGAACCTGTTTTATACGTTACACCATTTCATACCTTTTTTCTTTTTCTTTTTTTTTTTTAATTCGGAGAAAGATAGAGGAAGGAAATGGAAAACGAGAGATGAAAAAGCCTAGACGATTTAGGTTAGGGAGGGATACAAATTATTTCATATGGACTAAAAAGATTGATGAATTTGAGCTATATATTTCCCTTTATCTGAATATTCTAATTTTTTTATCCGATTTTAATTTATAGACTTAGGCTAGTATAGGTTATAAGTTAAAGGGGAACTCAATTTATTAGCTAAGATCAAAAGAGAAGGAAAAAAAATCAATTGAACACCAGAAGACCTGAAGCCAGAAGAAAAGACCACATTGAGTATTATATATCTTGTATTTTAAGCACAAGATGACTAAACTAATTTGATATCAAGGGAGTAGGAAGTCACCTGGTATGGTGGATTGTCCCTGAATATTAAGATGCAATTAATAAGATAAAGAGAATTAAAGTGTCAAAGTATTTTAAGACATACAAGGTTAGACGATAAAAAGAGTTTTATGATAAAGACTCTCACATTAAACAATACCGTCAGTTGTCTTAAAGAAATCCATTGAATACATTCGAATGTAAACCAATGAGGAGTCGACAATACAAGTACAAAAACTAACATAAAACAACACATCAGAGACAATACATAATAATACGAAAAATAATTAATATATTACCTCAAATAGTAAAAAAAGACTAAATACAGTTCCCAAGAAGAAATGAACACCAAAATAGAAAGCTTCCAACTCTGGTGTGCAATTGTTTAATATATCCACCCCTACAATTACATAACAAACTCTATATTTTCTCTATTATAGTCTCTTTAATAACTCATTAATGCATTTTTTATTTATTTATCACTTTTCACATATTTTTTTCTTTTCTTTTACAACTCCCAATAAAACGTACTAATCATTATATAAATATTCAATCATTATAATTACAATCAATAATAATAATAATAGAACATTAAAGACACGTCAATTTAATAGAAAGTTAAACAATATCTTACTTAAATTTTAAAACAAACATACATCATTTCCATTTTAAAACAAACATACCCCTCTAGCATTTACTCAGGTACACTTGAAAACAAAGATGAACTTAATACCTTCACTTTTAAAGGAAAGTACTAGTGAATTAAATAGCATCATTGATATTCATGATATTCCCTCGTTATATCCGATTTTTTTTTTAGAGAATGATTTTTTCCTAAAATAATTATCATTTAAACTAATTAAGAAAAATTAAAATAACATTCCATCCGTCTCATTTTATATCGCTTAAAATTATAAAATAAATATCTTATTTTGTTTGGCATAGCATGCATCAGGATTAATTTTGTATTTAAGCCAATTAAACATTGACGAGAATTATATATGTAATACGGGAGAAGACCGGTACTATGACTACGCTGCTGCTGCCTGCTGATGCTTATTGAGTTATTATTAATTAGTAGATAAACAAATAAAACACTTATATTAATATACAAGTCATTCCAACCCTTTTCTTTTTACTATATATACTTTATTTCATGTTCCATATATATATATATTCCTTTATATACTAATAGGAATTTTTTTTCTGCCTATGTGTCATTTTTCTGTTCGTTTTGTTTATGTGTCAATTTTATGTATTTTCATTGAAGATATCATCTAGAAAGTATCATATAAATTTTCTTCATAAAGTATATTTTTTTAAAATGTTTGAAAAAATGATAAAGTAATACTTTTTTGTGAAAGAGAGCGGTACTCTTTATATTTAAAGTGATTTTTTTTGTTGAAAAGTGACACTTTTTCCTCATTCATACAAAAAAATATATATTGTGAGATGTATCCCAGAAGACTTACTCATAATTATCATTAATAGGCTCCATGTGAATACTAATTGAGAGTTTTATAATGTGAAACTGATTGTTTATGTGGACGCTTGAAACTCTCAAATTGATTGAAAATAGATATAATATGTGAAAATGTACATGAGATCGTTTCATGTAATAAATTAATGTAATTAATACAGATGAATGGATGTGATAGTAGCATTCCTCATACCCTAATCGATTCACCTGTTCCATTTTGTGTATTTCACTTGGCATTTTATTTTTCTGAATCATTAAAACATATTGACGTAGTATATATCATCAATTAATTTTTTTTTTTTATTTTTACGTGTCATTCATCCACAATATAAAATATCAAGTGAAAAATCAAATATATAAGAAGTGATCTCATGTGCCCCTATTGCACTCAAATATTATTCTTATTTAATAAGAAAAGAGATTGTCATTTTGTGATAACATCTCCGGTGAAATGATTAGATTGTTATTTCGTGAACAAACTCGTTAGTGAGGTCATGAACTAACTCATATAAATTAAAATTATTGATTTAACTACAATACACAATTTTCTCGATTAATATGTATGGTAAGAGTCGGTTTTCTATGAAACTTGTTCATAGTAATATTTTATATTGTGATATTAGTTTATAAGTGCAATAATATCACTAAATGAACGTTATTGTATTAGTGCATGAATGTAATGATATTAATTTTATACTGTTTCACATTAGATTTTGTATACATATGCAATTTTAAAAATATATATTTTTATTTTTGTAATGATCATTGAGAATAATTAAATTTATAATAGATATTAAGGGCTCGTGCGCCAATAAAATATTTAATAAATAAATTTGAGCCGGACTAAAACTAGCCAAATTCAAACATTCTAAAGTGCAACCCGTCTTGTCTCGATTACATGAAAAATTACAAAGCAAGAAAGGTAATATATTCATATAGAATGCTAACGAGGTCGTAATTATTTTAGTTAAAACTTATTTCAATTAATTACGTCCACTATGCATAGATTGCATTGGATATGATAGGTTCCCTTTCAAGTTTCTACAAATATTAAAAATCGTGAATAGTCACCATCTATGTCCAAAAGAAAATGTTGGTGATTGCTTCTAACAAAAGAAAAGACAATATTAGAAAATTCTTCACATAGAAATTGCACGTATTTCATACGTAACGGGACCAAAACAAAATAAATTATCTAATTCGATCAAAAAGCACTTCTGTCAACTTGCACCTGCCATGGCCCCTCCAACTCACTCCCTTTACACACACACAATTTTATAAATAAATTAAAGTGAATTTTTTTTTTTTTTATCGGGCAAATGGTGACTCGAACCCATAACATTTGGATTATGGGTAGTGGAGCTCTAACCACTTTAGGGACCATACATTTGAGAGTAAATTAATTTCTTATTCAACAAGTTACATCGTGCAATTTAAGTGTATTTTTAAATAATCACTTTTGTTTTTACTAAACAGTCACGATTAGTTTCACTAAAGTTACGGTCAGTTATATAACAGGCCATAAATATTCAATGAAAACAACAGTAACTATTTAGTAACGGTTTAAAAATCTACTTGTATAACAAAAGTACACCTGGTGCATACAACTGCAACTATTGTAAAACCAGATATTGAAATTTAAAATCTTCCCACAAACGCAACATCTACATCTGCTATATAAATAAATCAAGTTTTATGTGATACCGTCTCACAATTTAACGTAATATAATTTAAAAATAATTGTTAAATATTTTAAAATAAATAAATATTAATTTGTACTAATTTGTGAAATCGTGTAACACGTTTTGCTATAAGTGTTCTACATGAAAAGGAGATGTAGAAAGAAAGAAAAAGGATAGTGGGGATGTTAAAGTGGAGAGGGTAAGGGAGCTAGTCTCATCAAAATTATAAAATTGTGACACCCTTAAAAGAAGTTTCCACTACATGATATAAGTGGGCCTAAAGTATACCACTTTTTTTCCTCTTTTCATTTTAAGATACAACGTCACCATTAAAAATATTTTTCCTCGCAGAATTTTCTGTCCTTTATCCAATTGTAATATTTTCATTTTTCATATTATCTGCAGTACACACATATATATAATATAATATAAAATAATAATGAAAATTTCTACTTTGATATTTTAGAGGAATTCTTTAATTTGTTTAGTTGGGTTGACAAAAATGAATATGTTCATTTAGGTGCAACTACTTCAAAAGAGAAAAAGCCAATGAAATTAATATATAGTATATATTATTATGCATGAAAAAAGAGCATATGTACCCACTATATCTATAACACCACTAATGGCAGAACAGCTTTTGAGGGATTCCAAACCCAACCCAACTCCATGGCCGTCCTAAGATTCTATGGTCCCAATCAAGATAATGACATTTTTTAAATTGAAATTATTTCAATGCTCTTAATTCGTCTTTCATGATGATATCATGATCAATTCATTAATCCCACACCTAATACCAACTCCAATAATTAATTAATGTATATTATAATATATAATAACGTTAATTGTACAAGTTATTATATATTTAAAGTAGATGTCAAATCGTAAGTAAAAACAAACCAAGGATATGTATATATTATTATATACATGCAATCATGCATTCATGCTATAAAGATGTTTATTCATTTTCATGAATATGGAATGGTCATTAATTAATTTGTCCTAACTAAGACTTCACTTTAACTCAAAGGGCATTTGGAATTCTATTCCATGTCCCATGAGATGGACATATTTATATATACGATCATATTCAAATCCATTAATCAAATCTTTCTAATTAATTAGATAGAGAATTAATGTTCACAAGATTAATGAGAGTTAGTCACTTCAATTTCTATGCAACCCAAAAGATAAAAATTAAATTAAGCGAAAATAAAACCCAATAATACCTTTTTTCTATTTTCCTCCACCAAAAACTCATGATGAGTTCCAAACTAATGCAACCCCCACGACGCACGTGCCACAAACCCCGACCGCACGTGCGACCTCCACCACCTATAGTGGAAGTCATAATCATCAAGGCTTCCATGCACTCGCCCACACCACCGGTTGATCCTTCCAAGAAAGGAATATTCCGGCGGAATCTCCGCCGTGCGCCATCGTCCACCCCTCCTTGTACCTCCTCAACAACGACCTCACGTCATCACACACCTCCTCGTTAAACGAAACCGGCCTGAAACCCCCGCCATGCATGCGCTGCGACCACCGCGCCGCCCTCTCCCGCCGCTCCACCGACTCGTGAACCGGGCACGCCACCAGGTCCGCTATCGCCCGACCCGCCGCCCGCTCCAGCATCAACCGCTCATTACTCGTCCTCGCGAAACTCTCATCCAACGCCTCAAAGTAAACCCTAAACCACCTCAAACACTCCCCAAACCCGTTTACGAACTCGACCCGATCCGCCCCGACATCAAGCTCCGCTTCCTCCTCAACAACCGTCACAACCCTCGGCCGCAGCCTCCTGACGCTCGCAATAAAATCATCCCTCCGTCCGCCCACCGCCGCCACGGACCGCATCGTCCCGACGAAATTAACCGCCACTGTTTCATCTCCGTCAACTCCTAACTCCCCCAAATCCAACTCCGTCAAGTCCCCGTCATGATGAACGACGCTAAACTTAAACGGCACGCCCATGAGCCGCGCGAACTTCTCCATCCTCCCACCAATCTCCCTCATCACCCTCCCCCCTCCGCCGCCGGTTTTTCTCCCCACGACGGCGGTGAGGCTGAGGTGCGGCGTCTCGTCGGCGCGGGTGGCAATCGCCTCCAACAAAGTAGGCCACTGCGTGCAATAGGTATTACTTATGTCTATAATGTGAAGCTTGGTCTCGCCCTCGAATGCTTCCATGATAGCGCCGTTGCACGCCACGTGTCCGAAGGTGGCCCACGGGCTGACCTCCTGGAACTTGAGCATCATTCTTCTAGTAGATTCGAAAGAGGAAGTTTTCTCGGCTGCGGCGACGAGGGTTTTGTAATTCCGGTCGCCGGAGTCGGTCATTCTGCTGAACAAAGCTTGTAGAAAGTAGGAAGCGAGCTTCTGATCAATATCACCGTACGGAGAGCTCATCTCGTTGAGCATCCACATTAGGTGTTGAACACGCGCGCTGTTGCCGTCCGCCATGGCTTTGGCGGTTTCGAGAAGAATGTCGTGGGCCCACTTGCCGGAGAGGGAGGCGGCGAATTCCTGGGTCACGGGAGGGGGGGTGGGGGTGGGGTGGTAAGGATTAGAGGAAGAAGAGAAGTCCTCATCATCCATGAAAAGAGTAGTGAAGCATTCTTGTTCTTGATGATAACTAGGGTTTTTTTTGGAGGATTTGGAGGTGCTTGAAGTTCTACTAGAATGATCAGATTGGAAGGTGACTAGTCTAAACAAAGTATCCATCTAATCACAAGACCCACACATCAAATAATTAATAAAAAATCAAACTTTATGTTGGAATATTGTAAATTCATGTGGAGAAAGTGTTGTTTAATTTGAATATTGTACTTTAATTTAATGGAATTTGAATCTCAGCGAAGAATTTTTGAGCTTGGAATTTTGCTGGATAGATAAGACTTTTTTTTTTTTTTAAAGAGAGGGAGAGGGAAGAGGAGGAATGAGGAAAAGTGTGCCTTTTCTTTATAGGGAATCGATTGAAGAGAGTGGAATGGTGGGGTGGGTAGGTTATAATTAGTTTCTTGTTTAAGTAATGTTTTTAGGGTGTCTTTTTTTAAGCGAGAGATGAGTGCCTCAAATTATAATGTTTGTACATCATGTTAAAACATAGGATGTATGTTGGCATATGACCACATACAAAAAGTTATCTGACAAAAAGACGATCAAAGTCTTGAGGACAAATTGATAATATATATACGCCATTCCACCATCTTTAAATTTATATTTTTCTCATTTTAAGTATCCATTTTAAAGTTTAATAATTCATTTTTTAGGAAATGGGAGTCTCATATTTATAATAATATACTTTTTATTTTTTTAATATTTATTTTTTCTATATCTTTTTACATTTATTACCCTTTCACTAACAACTTTATAATAAAATACTATTCTTTTCGTCCTATATTTGATGTAGCGTTTATTTTTCAACACAGATTTTCATGTAAGAGTTGTTTAATTATATAAATTATTTTTTTATGGGAATATGATAGTCTTTTCAACTTTAACAATTTTTTTAATAGTATTAAATGTTAGTGTGTCAAAAATAATGACATGTGGTGTAATATTAAGGTGTTTAAGGAAGATAAGTAAAAAGACAGAAATTGTTTTATTACTATATAAGAAAATGATGTCCTCCTTCCGTCTCATATTAGTTTTTATACTAATTTGAACACGCATTTTAAGAAAAAATGTAATGAGTGGAGTATTGAAGGATAATTTTGTAAACTTTTATTATTAAAGTAAGGGAGGTGGTTGGATTGAGTGTAAAAAGTAATGGCATTTTGTGTAAATATATGAATATTATGAGGGTGGAGTTTAAGGAGAGGTTTCCTTTTTTGGAATGTGAAAACTAATGTGGGACAAACCAAAAAAGAAAGTGTGAAAACTGATGTGGGACAGATGAATTATCTATTAAACATGAAAATATAAAAGTGTAGGAAATATAGTTAAGTAAAAGGCATTTGAATCTTTTTATGTCAAACTTGAGTAAAAAACTCATTTTTTTTTTATAAAATGGGTAAAAAACTATTTTGACTATGCATATTGGATAAAAACACATATTTTGCCTTTTTTTTTTTTTTTTTTGTCCTGAATTTGTTGTATGTCTTGTGGATTGTGAGAAAACAGTACTCTAAAAAAAATATTAAATTTACTGTTATATTATTAAAAATTATAAAATAATACAACACTAACATCACTACTCACCTCATTCCATTTAAGCAGTCTCTTTGTAGCAATCAAGGAACCCGTAACAGCATAATTATTATGATGCAGGCGTTCCAGAACCTCCGCAGTATTCGTGCACTCATCAAAACCTGTAATCACTATCTTAGGATTTTGCAAAAAAAAAAACAGAATTTAAAATATAATTTACAAAAATTATTCAATTTCAAAATTAAATAATCTTTTGCAGGCTTTACACGAACCCACCCACGGATATGCTTCATGGAGGCTTAATCCTTTATCCTTCACATACTGAAGAGCATTAAGGAATGAGTTAGGTAACCGTACAAAATCTTTTGATGGATAATCGATGTGAGACAGTCGATGAACTCCTGTTCCGAGCTTTTAATATCTTTGTCCTCATTTATGGTTGAGTCTGCATAACTGCAACTTACAATGGTAAAGGTATAGCAAGATACTGCAAATAAATTCATATTAGTAATAAACTCAGCGGAAGAGATCTTTCATTCCTTATCTTCTCTCCAAAAATTTTATAAAAAAAAAAACCTTTGTTTCTTATTAAACTCAGGGCATTTAATGTCTTGCATGCAACTCTGTTACGTTGTTCTTGTATTGTTGTTCTTATTATGACACGGGTGTATTTGTAAAGACAAATGATCTTTAACGAAGGGAAGACAAATATTGTTTCTGAATATAAAAATGATCAAAAGTTCATTACAAAACAATGATTCACCATTTAATAGGTGAACAAGGAAAATGAAATGACATTCAAACAAAATGCTTGTCTCGCGGTGTTTGTCTTGTTAGGAAAAAATTATCTCGATAGAAAAATATTTATGTCACAGTGAATCTTAAATTTATGAAGATTTGAATATTGTCTCGATGCAACCTAATGAGACAAACATTTTCATTAGCGAGACAAGTATTTTCGCTATCGAGACAAAGCATTATCACCATCGAGACAATCATTTCATACGCGAGACAAGAAATTTCACCATCGATTTTTTTCTATTTTACGTGTATATCCAAAAATATAAGATGAAGAAGTGACGCACAATTTTTTTTTACCCAAATGATGAAGGTGAATAAAGATGAAAATATAAAAGTGTAGGAAATATACTTAAATAAAGGGCATTTGAGTCTTTTTATGTCAAACTTGGATAAAAAAACTCATTTTTTTTATAAAATGGGTAAAAAACTATTTTGATTACGCATATGGGATAAAAACATCTATTTGACCAAAAGTTATCTGACAAAAAGACGAGCAAAGTCTTGAGGACAAATTGATAATATACTCCCTTCCACCCTTTTTAAATTTATATTTTTCTCATTTTAAGTGTCCATTTTAAAGTTTAATAATTCATTTTTTAGAAAATTGGAGAGTCATATTTATAATAAAATACTTTTTACTTTTTTTAATATTTTTTTTATATCTTTTTACATTTCTTACATTTTTACTAACAACTTTATGATAAAATACTACCCCTCTCCCATATTTGATGTAGCGTTTATTTTTCAACACAGATTTTCATGTAAGGGTTATTTAATAATATAAATTACTTTTTTTATGGGGGTAGGATAGTCTTTTCAAGGGATTTAAATCATTTTCGTCCTCTAACTTTTTACCTTTATTGAAATGGTCCTCTAATTATCTAGTTTATCAATTTAGTCCACTATATTTACATATTTTGTCAATTTAATCCAAATTAGCCAGAAAACACATTATACGACGATATTTTGATCACGTGCGACCAAATTCCGGCGATCGTTGATGAATTGGTTTTTTTTTTTTAAATCCACATGTCGCGGACGTTACAATTTTTGGCAATAAAAAAAATTCAAAAATATAAAATAAATAAAATAAAATTTTTTGCAATTTTTTTATTTTTTTTATTGCCAAAAAATGCTACTTCAAGAGCCGTGTGGATAAAAACAAATGTCAACTCATCAACGGTCGCTGGAATCTGGTCGCACGTGATGGACACGTGATCAAAACATCATCGTTTAATGTATTTTCTGGCTAATTTGGACCAAAATTACAAAATATGTAAACATAGTTGACTGAATTGATAAAGTAGATTATTAGAGGACCATTTCAATAAAGGTGAAAAGTTAGAGTACGAAAATAATTTAAATCCCGTCTTTTCAATTTCAACCAAAAAAAAAATTAATGGTATTAAATTGGGTTAGTGTGTCAAAAATAATGGCATGTGGTGTAATATTAAGGTGTTTGAGAAAGATAAGAAAGTGATATATCTATTAAGAGACGAAACCCCCAGGGGTTGGTCTAGTGGTGAGGGCTTGGAGCTTAGGAGTGTGATGCTCCATAGGTCTCAGGTTCGAAACTCATTGGGTGCAAACAATCCCTGAGATGGGTCAGTCCATACAAGTGGGGCCCCCGCTAGTGGACGGTGGGATTGGTCCCCCGAATTAGTCGGTCCTTGTGCCGGATACCGAGTTATCAAAAAAAAAATCTATTAAGAGACGAATTTCTTTTTGCAAATGATGCATTTAGTACAAAAATATGAAAGTATATTCATTCAAACTTGTGACATTTATAAAATTTAAAACTTGAAAAGGGATGAAAGGATACTTTTATTGAATGATTGGATAACGAACATCACGTGAAATTGGTTACAACTAATCTTCTTTGGTAAAACAATTGGTTTTTTTTTTTTAAACAATTAGTACTTTTTGGTAAAATAATTAATACTTTTTAATAAAAATAATTAAAATCATTTAAAACTATTAATTAAAAATATTCAATACTCTAGCATAATTAATAAATACTATTAATAAAATAATAAAATATCATCAAAGTGAAACATGGATTTTAACCTAGCAAATTTTTTTTATATAGAAGGAGGCGAAACAGAAAAAGAAAAAATGTTGACTTCTTTAATTTGAATCTTATACTTGCACTTTTTAGGATAAATAATTATCCTCGAGTTCATTTACAATATATAAAAGAATGAAAATATAAGAATTTAAGTATAATAAAAAAATGATAACTCTGCTTTCAAAAAATAAAAAATAAATAATAACTCAATTGACAAATTAAAAAAATATATATATATTAAAAGTATACTAGTGTAAGGGGGAGTGGGTGGGCGGGAGGTGGTGCCTGTATGGGCAGGAGTTTAATGAGAAAAGGTGGGGGCGTGCACGATGATCAAAAGCACCAGAAACCCTAATTCTCTGCCAAAGAATTCCCTACCTTTTCCTTTAATATAAAATACAATTATACACCAGAAACCCATACATACATTTAAATATACATCTCATGAAGTGTTTTTTGTCACAATTAAATATTCATTATCATCTCCTCAAACAAAAACATATATGCCGGGTTGGATTCATGAGGCGTGAGGCAGTATATATATATAAATATTTGGTGATGACAGGTGTTTTAATAAATACAGTTTTTTATTGTAAATTGTTGATAAAAATATAAAAAAAGTAAAAAATGTAGAGAAAGAAAAAAAAATAGAATATTTTATTGCAATGAATGTCATACCTTTTTAAAAGAGAAAAAATAATAATATTAATCTTTAAAAAGAACCCATGAAATGAGAAACATTAAATTTAATGAGGGGCGGAGGAATATATTTTTAATAACACATTGTATAACAAGAAAAATTCCATCAACTTAGAACGAAAATCTAGATACGCCATATCATATCAATGTTTGTCACTAAAGTTGAAACTGTCAAAGCTCAGTTCCATCTCTATGCTGTCGCCTCCATCGACCGCAACACTTTATTTTTTTCAGCACCAAAACAATTATTTTTTAATATGTGAATTATAATAATTATATAATTATACCTTAGCCTAAAACAAATTATATATTTTCTTTGATGTATATCATATAATATGTATTTAATTGGAAATGAATATAAATAGAATACCAAATAGAATACCAAATATATATATTATATGTATATATATATATATATATATATATATATAAGATTGAGACTGGTTTCTAACCGACCAAAAGAAAAAGATAAAATATATAGGGGGACTATTTCAAGGGTTATAGTGGAAACAAAATAAACACTTCTAAATTTTTCTCCAAACCCAGATGTTTCACTGAAGTGAGGACTAAGCCACTGGTTATATTTATCTATTTTTTGAATATTTTTAAAGGGATAGAGATCTTCTTTTATCGGCTCCTTGTTTCATTGTATAAGCAATTTAATTGGTTACAAATTTACAATAGCTAGGTTAATTAGGGCTGGGACATGATTATACTAAGTACCCATTGTTATCATAAGAAAATTACCATTTTCATCAAAAGTATAAAACAGCCGGCAGTGTTATTAAATATACTCCTATGTCGGAATTAAATCTTTTAAATATTTATACTAAAGAGTTGATTTACCCGATAACAAAAAAAAAACTAAAGAGTTGATTTAAATATTGAGCAATCATTAGGGAAAAAAAGAAAAGGAAAAGGAAATTGATGTTTCAATTGGTTGGACTGATGCTGTCTTTCTTTTAGAGTTGAGCGTAGTTTCTTCTGCAGACAGACAAACCGTGGCGACATTGATTCCCCAAAATCCAAGAAATTAGATTTATCAGCACCCTTTTTCCCTTTTTCCTATATATTTAATAAATAAATAAATTATCATTAATTCATCCAATTGTAGCTACTAGGGGCTGTCTGGTCATTTGCATCCGCGGCAAATATATTCCTTTGAAGCTCAACTGCTCAAGCCACATTAGGATCTTAGTCAATTTTTGTGTGAACAGGGTACACTAAAATTAATTTGAAGAATATTAATTATTTATAATATAAAGTATTAATTTCCAAATGGTATTAGTTGAAAGGATGTTTGTTGTTTTATTAAAAAGTATTAATTATATACTATAAAGTATCGATTGTGTTATACAACAAGATCAACTCTAGAATCTTTTGATTTTATCAGTATTTCAGTTTTATCGATCCTTCATCACAAATTAATATACATTTATAAAAGGTAAGTTATATTGTGAACCATTTTCACCATGAAATTTATTTGTATTTTTTAATAGTATTAATTTCTTATTAAAAAATATTAATTTAATAGTAATACCATATAATGAAAATAATTAATACTAAACCTCATAAAATACGTACTAGCTATTTCAAACAAAGAAATCGAAACGAATATACAGTTGGTGAATTTCTAAGGTATCTCGATCTTATTTTATATATGAAGATCATGATATAATAATTCATTATGTTTATTGGTAAAAAGAATCCTACAAACTAATTTTTAGAGTTGCTATGTCAAGTCCAAGTTTAAAAAATTGTGAAAACATGTCACCCAGAAGTTGAAATTTGGAAAGAATAAAAATGTCATCCATGGGTCTTTTCATGATCGGGTGAGATTCCATGTGTTTAGTTAGGTATGACATTTTCAAAATAAAATCAAGAGAGGGTGGCGTCTTTTTAAATTTGACCATGTATGGAGTTTGGTGATATTTTTCAGGTGCCCTTTTCTATGATGATAAATATCTTAAACTCCTTTGAACCCAATTTGATTTGATTCCAATTGATTTGACTTTAATTTTTTATCCATATAAAATATTATCCTTTTAAAAAAAACAAAAAACAAAAATTTATCCTTTTTTTTAGATTTAGGTTTTCATATGTTTGAATAACATGAAAATTGGACATTCATATTTTTTTAAAAAAAAATTACATTATTAAGACATTTATAATCACTTTTATAAACTTCAACAACATTGATTTATATACCATAATTTTGGGGAAAAAGTAAAACATGTTTTCTAGTGTTTAAAAATTATGTATATCCAATCCAAATCGTTCTGAAAAATAAATATTCACACCAAAATATTAAAATATCTAAATTTTGGTACGAACATAAATATTTTTTAATATTCATTTTGATTTGTATGGTGAACAATCCTAGTTATTACAATTAAGATGACTAATTATAATTAGGACCCTTTTGTTTTTGTTTATCATTACTAGAAATATAGTTTTTTTCCTTAAAATTATCAGAACTCATCCTAAAGATTAGGGTATCATCATCAGCAGACAAACTTTGATCTGATGCATAATAGAAACCATGTTTCTCTCGCTACACTAGGATCACAAGCTACTTTAGAATCAGAAAACTTATGAAACAGGACACCTGAAGTAATATGTTATCCAGCGAAATTACTAAATGGTTGGGGAGGCCAATGCATAATCCAAATGTCAGCATTCAATTCAGAACTCCAAAATTATATTCAACATAGCCGAAGAAATACATCAACTCATTTAACAATTTACATACAACTAATTCTATAAGCCTAATCAGGAGATCCAAAAAAAGAATGATAGCGAAACCAAAAAAAAAAAAGGATTATGTTACAAGTCACCTTTCAAAACATTCATCGGAGTTTCTACCCACTCCACTGAGCAGGAAGCCTCCATCTCCTATGCCAATAAATCGACACTCTTGACCACAGTGGAAACCCGAAACTGTAATCAAACGGCCGGTCAGCCGCCCCTCCCACCGTCAAAGGCAACCACACATACCTTGAATCCCTCAAATCAGCAGGGTTCCATCGATCAGCCATGAAAATAAACGAACCAGGCAGCCCGGGCAAGGGCAGCACAAACGTGCTCTGAGCAAAGAATGTCGTGGCCCTAAACACCTTATTCCCACCTATGCATGGGTTCCCCATCGTCTCCCACGGGCCCATAATCGACTCAGCTGCATGTGCATGGGCCTCGTTTGGGGCCCAGCCCGTACAGCCCGAAGTAATCATATAATACGTCCCCTGGTGCTTGAACAGAGCAGGCGCCTCTCGGTGCTGCCCTATGAGGATCCTTTTCACTATTGTCACATCGAGATAATCTTGATCGAGGGGCCCGATATGGAGCTCGCTGTTGTCTTCAGACGAGTATATGAGATAAGCGACCCCGTTGTCGTCTTTGAAGATTGTCATGTCTCTGCTTTCAAATCCGTGGGGGCGTTTACTGTAGAGGTAGTCGAAAGGGCCCGTTGGGGAGTTGCTAATGGCTACACCGACTGACGCTTTTGTGTAGTTAGCATCGTCGATGTGCATCCACATTACGTATTTGCGGGTCTTGTCGTTGTAGATTACTTTTGGCCTCTCGAGCACGTTGGACTTGTGGAGGTCGTGAGTCTCATCTTTTTCTTCAGAAGCAAGAACGATGCCCTCGTTTTTCCATGTCCAAAGATCCTTTGATGAATAACAACCAACGCCAATAACATCGACCTGGATGGAGGAAAATAACGTGTAAGGCTTATATGCACCAGTTACACCATGCATTTTTAAATGATATTAGTTGTTGTACTAAAATATATTAGTTGATCAATATTAGTTGTTTTCAGTTAATAGTATTAATTGTGCACCAGATGTAACTGGTGCACCCAATTGTTATCTAAGTGTAATTATTAGCAAGATAAAGGGATGGAGAATCATTGTTGTGATTCTCAGAATTAACATCAACTATGTGCCCACAGTATAGAAAACAATATTTTGACTTTTGAGAACATATAGTTCATGATTACGCTATTAGACACTGAGACGTGCAAATGGCCAAGAACAAGCTATGATGCACAAACAAGACTATACGGTGAGAACATACATTGAAATTGTATTATGTGGTGATATTAATGCAGATATATATATTCCAACTGAAAAGCTACACAACCTACTAACGGGACTGGGTAAAATGAACTTACTATGCATATTCACTTTTGCCTAAGAAGGTCTCACAAGAAATAAAACTAGCCCATCATCTCCAGAAAAACGTTTTTTTGCAACTCGCTCCAAAAGAAATCCAATCATTATATTCAACAATAATTTTAAAGCACCATTTGAGACTAATTTATGTAGTTAATCATGTTTAATTGAACATCTTCAACTAAAAACATAAAAGTTTCTAGATGAAAAAAGTATTAAGGTATGTTGGAAGCAGCAGGAACACCACACCTAAATTATGAATTAAAATGAACAGAGAAACACGAATTCAAAACCCTCACAGAACTAGATCACATACTTTCTCCACTTCTTTTACCACGTATTCACCCCCTTAACTTTTCATCATCCTAAAGATTAGGGTATGATCATCAGCAGACTAACTTTGGTCTGATGCATAATAGAAACCATGTTTCTCTTGCTACACTAGGATCACAAGCTACTTTAGAATCAGAAAACTTATGAAACAGGACACCTGAATTAATATGTTATCCAGCAAAGTTATTAAATGGTTGGGGAGGAAAGCTCACATGAAGAAATTAATGTTCGAATACTTACGAATGGAGATATTTTACATAATCCAGAAAAAAATAGATGTGATTCAAACATATGCAGAGTATTATTTAAATGTGCACTCATAAGAACAAAAGCATAGGTACAGTCATAGAGGAACTAATGTAAACATCAGCTACCAGTATTTGAGATGTTTCCTAGGGGTACATTTGATTTGGGATAACAAAACTGAATTTGGGATTTCAAATCAAAATACGGTTCTATTTTGGGATTTTGGAATCTGGTATTTAAAAACCTAATACATCCACCACTACAAATACATATAAACCCTATACATACTATTTTTTTAATCACTCTCTCCAATGACTTATGAATCCAAATATGATTTTTTTTTTTACTCTCACTATCCTTTTATTTATCACTTTCCACACATTTTTTCTCACTTTTACAACTTCCATAAAAACATACTAATCATTATTACTACAATCAACAATAATAATACAACATAACACACTCTTCAATTTGACATAAAGTTACACCCTGCTCTACTTAAATCCCAAAACAAACACACATCATTACGAATTATAGATTTCAAAATCCACTAAATCAAACATACAATATATAAAGAGATTTTAGATATATGTCATGAATCAGAATTTACCCTTGCTGCTCCTTTTTTGTGAGCATGGTAAGTGGGCCCATCTTTATACTCTCCATACCAATAGTAAGTCATCAATCTTTCATCATACAGAATACCACCCCCATGTGCTTGAATAGGATTTCCTTCAGTGTCCAACCATATTCGACCTGGATAATAGTACAAACTCTCGTTTCCATCCTTCATGGGATCTACAGCAGTTTTCATAGTAGGAAAGAATATGTGCCTTATCTGAGAAGACTCATCAAGAAATTCATCAATCAAGGTAGTACTTGCCTTCTTTGGTTTCCTCTTAGCTGCACGTGGAGATCGCTTTCTTGGTGGAGGCATTTGTATATTTTCCTCCTCAACCTCTTCAAGTTCACGTAATAGTGGGTGGTTGTTCATACTTATACGTGTGTCTTTAATTTGTACATCTTTGTGAGAAATTAAAGTGTATAATTGAAGCATAAGAAGGAATCCCACTAGGCCCCACATCAATATAGGCATCGAGCATCTGCTCCCTGCATTGCAACGTAAAGTAGTTGGTTTTCGGTATTTGTTCCTCATCCTCATTCTGATGCCTTTTCTATCTTCACAATAATGCTGCATTTAAACAAATGCAACGCGTGGAGTTCCAAACTAAAGCCACAACAATGCTCATCTTGTTTACAACACAATTGAACACAAAACTGCAGACACAACAAGCATTTAAGTCTATCCTCCGAGATCACAGTTCGGTTCATTAAAAAAAAAAGGTCAAATGTAAAAAAATAATAAAAATTGAACAGATCATCATCATTACTAAGAAGAAAACCGAATTATACTGAAAACTGAAGGAAATCATGACAAAATTCAGCTCAGAAAATAATCTAATGTTTGGAACAACTGCATATGAAACAGTGAACTTGAAACATGTGCCTAAGATGAAAGTCTCAAGTAGCTACTATCAATAAAAATGAGTAATAAGGAAACATAAATCGTAAAATACCAACTAACAAAGAAGTATGAATGCCCAGTTCATCGGTAAGCAAGGTTAAGGCGAAAAAATAAATAAAAGGGAAAATCAACAATCCCAATTACAAAATGCTGAATCATATAAACATCTCAGAGTTCAGAAACATAAACAGATCCCTCAAAATATATCATTAAGCATCTGATACGGTGATAGCCCCAACAGAACACGTTAAATACGAGCCCAAGTGAGATCGAACTAAATTAAGAAGGCAAAAGTAGCATAAACTAAAAAAATTACGAAGTCAAATCAAATTCAAAGAAGTTTACCTGAAGGAAAGCTTGCCAGCAATGGAGAAAAAATTCTCGACATGGGTTTGATGCTATTAGCTCTCCTGATTCTCGACACCATCGACGATCCAAAAGACTTGTGAGTTGATTGAATCGTTCAGTGTTCTCTCGTCAAAACAGTCACGGGATAGTCCGATGAGAATTGGGAAGCGTACATTAAAAGAGAAGTGAGGGTTAGTAAAAATGAAATTTTGAGCTGAGTTTGATTACTTGTTGGATCTTGGTTCTTTATCGTGATAATGATGATGAGTGAAGGAAGTCCTACGCAACTCTCTCTCTCTCTCTCTCGACTAGTCGCCTGCCCTGCCTTTACTGTATATATATATTACTCCGTCCCATTAAAGCTCACAGCTCCACATATTAACAAAATAAAGAATAAATAAAAATTTAAAGATAATTTCATAATTTGTATGTATAAAATAAAAATCAAGTTGAATCATATATATATATATATAATAATATTTTATATAAAATTAAAAATATTGTGACTTTGAAATTTATTAGGGTTAAGAGTGTCAAAGGTACGATGAAATGAAAAAATAGAAAAGTGTATAAAAATAAGATACATTATAATAGTGGCATTTTTCCTTAAACCAAGAAAAAAGAAATATTAGAAAAACCAGAAACTTGACAAATTAGATTATCTCATTAATATATATTGTCTAATTAAGGGTTATATTAAAAAAGATCAAAAAAATCATAAAGTTATATTTCGATTTAGAGACATAATTTCCATTAAAAAATTTATTAGGGTAAAAGTCTAACAAGAAAGAACTTCTATACAAAATCAAAATAGAACTCCATAAATCTATCATTTGTTGTCAAAATGAGAATAAAATTCAGCACAATTATGGCTGATTTAACTCATTTTACATTTGTCCAATTTTTAAAAGTTAAAACTCGCATTAATTTAAGAACATTTGTATTATACTTTCTCCCTGTACTACAATTACTTTTACATATGTACATGCAAATGTCACGTGTTTCGAATATATCCTATCTTGTGTTTGGAATATATTATTTAAGTCGATTTCAGTGAAATTTGTCTATAATATAGAATGATACTATTTTATTTTTTTAATAATACAAGTATTCATTTATATAATTGAATTAATCCAATTTTGTATAATGAACAAATTTTGAATAAGAGTTTGTCATATTCTTAAATTTTTGTTGACATTTTTATTGATTTCTATACATATTAAATATATATTATATTGATATTTATTTAAAAAAAAATTAATCCATAAAAAATTATATATTAAAAAAATAACATATTTGGATAATATTAATTCATTGTTATTATTTAGAAGACATTATTCCCTCACCTCGTCTCCTAAATTTCTTCACACTTTCTTTTTTAGTCTATCTCACAATAAGTTTCACACCCTTAAAATGAAGAATATTATAAAATTCATCTTCACAATATCCAATAATTTACACAAAATGTCATTACTTTTGGATTCTCACAAACACACAATCCAGTAAATTTTTTAATTTATACATAAAAATTTATAAAATTATTCTTCAAAACTTCAAATTACTTTTAAAAAGTGAGTCCTCCGTCCCATATACATTCATTTTTTGTTCGTCTCATTATAAGTTTCACACCCTTAAAATGGAAAACCTTTTATAAACTCCACCCTCACAATTTTAATTAATTTACACAAATGTCATTACTTTTTACTCTCACATACACATAATCCAATAAAGTTTTTTTTACTTTATACATAAAAATTTACAAAATTACCCCTCAAAACCTCAATCATTACTCTTTTTTCTTAAAGTATGTGCCCTCCTACCTATGAAAACTTTTCCGGGACGGAGGGAGTAATAAATTTAAAATTAGAATTTATATGCATTTGTTTAGATTAATTAATTTTACATTATATTTGAAGTAACGATTTGTTATCAGTTAGAATCAATTTTAAAAATTATTTAAATACATGTGCATATAAATTATTATATTTATGAGGTGATCTTTTGTGCAATACTGCACGTGCATATTAGCACAATTAAGAAATCTGAAAACCAATAGATACATAGAAATAGAAGAACTTTGACAATAAAAAAAATTATATGATCATTCAGTAAGTCATGCGTTATTATATGAATAAAAAAATTTTACTATAAGAACAAAAGAGTGTTACGATATGAATTAGTAACACATTTTTTACTTGTGCAGTAACACTCATTTATCATAAAGTAATTCAAGTTTTTGCTCTATGTAAACTAGAATAGAGGACGCAAAGAAAACCAGTAGAGATGAAAATGAAAGAAGACAACAAAAATGTGAGAAAAATTGTCATGGAAGCTGGCAGGAAGAAGAAGAAGATATGTTGAAAAACCAATAATGGTAAAAGGAAGAAGGATAGCGTGGAGAAACCTCCATGGAAGCGCCAGCAAAGGTGGGAAAGATCCGCGTGAGTGAAAATTGACAAAAATACTATATTGCACAAATCTTATATCAGTGTTATATTGTATATAAACTTTTTTTTTATCTAACAAATAATAACATGAACTCATGATTTCACGTCATACATAGTGGGGTTCTAATCAATTGAACTATTCCACCCAGTTATATATAAGCCTTTGTGTTATAATATTGCTTGTCTTCCAATCAAAATCTCATACATAATTTTAATAGTTATTATTAAATTTAATAAGTTTATTTGTCTTTTATTAATGATTTAATAAATTTATTTTATATTAGCTAGGATTAATTGTGAAAAATTGAATATATTAAAAAAAATATTAATATTAACAGTTACAGTATCTGAGCACAATTCATAAGAAAAATATATATAATATAAGTATACGGGAAAAATATATATACACCTAATTACCCAAGAAAAATAAAATAGAAGGTACTTTAGGGGCATTTGTGAAAAGAAAAAGGACATGATGCAAAAATTGTAATGGCATTGACAAGTGCGCTCATTTTTTGTTGTGGTATTACTTCTACTATTTAGATCACACGTAATAGCTAGATTCTTCCTGAAGGACACATTGACAAGTGTTGTTCATATTTTCTATCCACAATTTCAACTGAAATAAAGTCTAAAAATGTGTGTCCTCTTAATTAATCGAGTAAGTTTCTATTAATTAATTTTATAGTGTAATTTAAAATGTATTTTTTTATTATAATTATTATTATTGAATTAATATTTTTAATAAAATAATTAATATTATTAAAAAATACATACGGAATACAAATAAATTGTACGATGAATCTTGATCAGAATATACTTTGCCTAATTAAACTATAATGTTAGGGAGAGTCTGCTGTGAAAAATTTTAGAGTAAAAATTCCTTAAAATAAAAATCATGAAAATCAGGAAATTGTCTAATTAACTCGTTGATCTATTCCATATATAAAATAATCAACAATTTGAGTCAACAATATGACTTGTTTGGCTAGACAATATTACTTGTTGACCTATATAATATTATGTCCAACATGTAGTATTGTTTAACTTATAAAATTTTATTGTTCGGTACATATAGTAACACAATCAAAAAGTAATTTTTTTTTATTGATAAAAAAATTAGTTCCAAAGAGGATCGAACCACCTAGCCACCTGGTTATCAAAAAGTAACCTTTTTTTTTCTTTTGAAATGATCAAAAAGTAACTTTTGAAAACGGGTTAACAACAATATTACAAAAGAAGGTTGTAGGTTACAGGGAGAGGAATAATTGAGGAGAAACGATTGTACGAGAAGAAAAGTTAATTAAAATGGATAATGATTATTTTATTTATAAGATAAAGTAGTATCATTAATCTTTTTTTGTTATTATTAACCACCATAATTGTCTTATACTTATTTGCATTCATATTCCCATCGAAGAATTTACAACTTATTCTCGGAAATAAGTTTCTTTAGAAACACCTGGGTGGGTGACTTGATCAATGATCGGATTGACAAAATAATGATTTTCATAATAAAAGATGACATCGAGTTCCTTAGTTTTTCTTATCGGTCAAATAGTGTTTGGATGCTTAGTGAATTAACTGCTAATAACTTATTGGTTAAATAGTACTCGAACCCATAATCTTATGTAATAGATAGTGGGAGTACTCTAATCGCTTGATCTCACTTCGTTTAAATCAAGTTCTCCAGTGATAATGAATATGAAAAGCTATTAGTTAATTAAACTTGATTTTGTGTGAATTAATTTTACGGTGAAATTAATTTACAACTAATTCCTTATGATAAAATAATTAATATTTTATAATGAAACAACTAATAACCTCCAAATCAATTTTACGGTACATTTTAGTCACACAAGTCTTAACCTTTAAACAATACCATGAACACAGATTATTTTCCATAAATGAAGTCTACAGAAGTCAAACCACTTATAAAGGAAGAGAAACAAGCCAAATAAATTTTAAATCAGACTACGACAATTGCAACAATTATTATGGTTATCACAACTACTATGACATTAGTAAGAATATTAATCACCAACCCAGCAAGTACAAATAATGACCTAGTACACTTGTGTGATCCTAAAGCAAGTTCAACCTAAGTAAACACAGTGTAGTTATCGAAATTGTAAAATTATATATTGCCTTCAAAAAAATATTTTTTTAAGTCAAAACATTTCATTTTAAACAAACAATACGAGAAAAGTAATCCACAATAGCAAAAAGTTTGACCCAACCTTATTCCACTGAAAATTTAGGACGAAGTGGTATAACTCAAGTGGTTAGAGCTCCACTATCTATGATCCGAAGGTCATGGGTTCGAGTTACCCTTTGCCCGATCAAAAAAAAAAAATCCACTGAAAATTTAGGAATGGACCCAGCAAGTTTAGCAAGATAGTGTACTAATTCATTTGCATTATGATGAACTAAACTTAAAAGAAAAGTGAGGAATTGAATCCATCACCTGTTTGCAACTAAAAAAAATATTACCAAAAAATCTTTTCTTGGGTAGATAATCGCTTAATGAATGATTTTAGAGCCCGTTTGGTTGGGGTATTTAGAAGTAGGTAATGAAAATGACTAATTAATCATTCTCATTGATTTTTTGATAATTTAATCATTCTCATTGATGATGTTTGATAATATTTACAATTTGGATTTGATTTAAAAATAAAATAATCACTAATTTATTTTAATTACATAATCTCGCTATTATAATCAATCATTTAACAATCATTGTATCCACTTCTGCGACGATAAATCTTCTCAAACCTCGACTGTTTACAATCAAATGGTTACAGTAAATGATAAACAACAAACGATTTAATACTTGAGAAAAATAAGATGAAGCATTATCCTTCAAGTCAAAGAACTCAATTATATTCCTATCTTATGATTGATCAATACAAATTATCAGTTGTTTCAAGACTGGATTGTCACGGGCTAAAGTTTAGGTTAACAGAACTTATCTCTACATTAAAAAGTAAAATTAACCAAAAAAAACACCTATTTATGTCTATCATCTCCATTAAATTTGTAAACTTTAATCTCTTTTTTCGTCCCAAATACATTTGCACACTTAATTAAACACAAATATTAAAAAAAAAGTGAATATTCTATACTTTTTATACTTTTTAAAGGGACAAAGAAAATAATTTTGTTAATGAAGTGGAAGGATGTGTGTTGATATTGTAGGTTTAGTAGTGAGATATGTGTAAATAAGTGTACTATATGAACACAAACATATTACTATATAAAGAAAGATTGTTAAACTTCTGTAAATTCATAGCTAACTCAAAAGTGTTTTACAAAGGACTATATATACAAATTGTAAATCTGCTAACCGCTTGCTAACAGAATTAGTTAGCTCTAACAAACTATTTAACAGAATATAAAATAATTAACTATCCTTGATCTGTGACTTAATACCCTGACGAAGGCATATTAATACTGTACTCTAATATGCTCCAAAAAGGATTGATCTTCAGACGAAACCCCCAACTGAAGGCATAACTTTTGAAACCTTGAAGGAGACAGTGATTTAGTGAGTAGATCTGCAATTTGATCCTCTGTTGGAATGTATCGAATATCCAAGACTTGAGATTGCACCTTTTCTCGAAGGAAATGAACATCCACCTCGATGTGCTTTGTTCTACTGTGAAACGCCGGGCTGAATGCCAACTTAATTGCCCCTTGATTATCACACCAAAGGATGGCTGGAGAGATGAGCGGAAGCTGAATTTCGTTGCACAACATTTGAATCCACAAGAGATCTGTTGTCGCTGAGGCCAAGGACCGGTACTCTGCTTCAGTACTGCTGCGAGCTACAACGGATTGTTTCCTGGAGCTCCATGTTATGAGATTCGGGCCAAGTTTTATGCACGATCCACTGGTACTGCGTCTATCATCAAGATTTGCTGCATAATCTGCATCGGCATAGCCAAATAACCTGAAATTTGAAACGGGAAAAAAAAACAAACCAGAATTTACAGTTCCTTTAAGATAACGCAGTATTCTTTTGCACATTTTCCAATGATTCTGTGTAGGATTTTGCAAGTATTGAGATAACTTGTTCACCGGATGAGCAATATCTGGTCGGGTAAGAGTAAGGTACTGCAACCCACCAATAATACTTCGAAAAAGTGTAGGATCAGAGAAAGGAGGACTATCAGTGAGAAAAGATTTTTGACTTGGGCAGGATGGAGTTGGACAAGATTTACAATGTAAGAGATTAGTTTTGAGAAGAAGATCCTTGATGTACTTTGACTGAGTAAGCTTAATGAACTTAGGATCAACCTGAGCCTCAAGACCCAAGAAATAATTGATCTCACCCAAGTGCTTGAGTGAGAATTTGAGATGAAGAGCATTGATGAGAGACTGAATTTGCGCCGGATCATCACCAGTTATAAGTATGTCATCCACATATACTAGCATCAGAATTTGTTTGCCAAGCTCCATTTTGTGAAATAGACAGTGATCAGCCACTGAATGCTTGAAGCCAGATTGCACCAAGAAATTTTTAAGAGTATCATACCAAGCCTTGGGAGCCTGCTTCAATCCATATAATGCCTTTCGAAGCTTACACACATGCTGCGATCTACTTGAATCAATAAACCCCTCAGGTTGCCTGATGTACACAGTTTCTTTAAGTTCTCCTTTTAAGAAGGCATTATTTATATCAACTTGTTGAATTGACCACTGCTTAGTCACTGCCAAACTGAAAATGATCCGTAAAGTCTGAGGCTTAATAACCGGACTAAAAGTGTTGAAATAATCGACACCCGCATGTTGCTGAAAACCCCGGGCTACAAGTCGAGCTTTCAATCTGTCCACTGTGCCATCCTTATTGTACTTGATTCTAAACAGCCACTTGGTGGTTATAAGGTTCATATCATCAGACTTAGGCACTAATTCCCATGTTTGATTGTCTATTAAAGCATCGAATTCATTCTGCATTGCTGATTTCCACTCAGGAGTTGCAAGAGCTTCAGAGACTGAATCTGGTTCCTTTAAACATCCCAACTGATTCTTTATGTGGTACACCTTTGGCTTCATTATTCCTGACTTTGCCCTTGTAGTCATTGGATGAATATTATTGAGGGAAACAGCAGGTATAGATGCTGTAAGAGGAGATGCAGAAGAGGGTGAGACAGAAGAAGTGTGTTGCTGTTTCTCATTTGTAGAGTAATCTGATGAATGTAGGGGAGAGTATGTAGTAGGAAATTCCAAGATAGGTGACCTGGGAGATAACATATCAGTATGAGGGACAACTAATGGAGATGATCTAGTGAAATTAGGAATCTCAGTATGAGATGGGGCAGGGAACCTGGAAGTATCAGTAGGTGATGAAAATAGGATTGGATAAGGAAATTCTTTTTCATTGAACTCCACTGTAGGTGATATATATATTTTCCCTGAAGGATGAAGGCAAGAATACCCTTTATGAACCGGGGAATAGCCAAGAAAAATGCACTTTGAGCTTCGAAATTGAAGCTTTGAGGAATTATATGGTCTTAGAAAAGGGAAGCAAGCACACCCAAACACCCTTAGCATGTTGTAATCAGGACACTGTTTATGAAGAATAAAAAAAGGAGTGGACTGCTTTAGGACAGGAGTAGGGGTTATATTAATGAGAAACACAGAGGTTTGAAAGGCATACCACCAAAATTTCATTGGCAAGGAGCTGTGAGCTAGGAGAGTGAGGCCGATTTCAGTTATATGCTGATGTTTCCTCTCAACAAGGCCATTCTGCTGATGACTATAAGGGCAAGAGAAACGAATCTTGACTCCAAGAGGTGTAAGAAACTTTGCCAAAGCTATGAACTCACCACCATTGTCACATTGAATACTCTTTATTTTCCTTTGAAACTGTCTTTCAACCCCATTCATAAACTGAGTAAATATACCTGTAACTTCAGACTTAGCTGTCATAGGAAATATCCAAGTGAACCTAGAAAAATCATCAACAATGGACAAATAGTACTTAAAACCATCAACTGAAACAACCGAACTCGGACCCCAAACATCAGTATGAAGTATATCAAAAGGAGCAGTGGTGTTGTGTGTAACAGATTTAAAGTGCTTTTGATGAAACTTTCCAAGTTTGCAATCATCACAAAACTGAAATGTAGATGCATTAACAGGAATATTCAATTGTTTCAGAACTGTTGTGAGACTAGATGAGCAAGGATGACCTAGTCTACAATGCCACAACATGGTCTTATTCTCAGAAACAGATTTATTAACTGCATTACAAGTCATATCTGTAGGCTGTTTATTCTCAGAAGCTCTCTTAAGGCAGCCAAGATCCAGCTGGTACAGTCCATGTCTAAGCACCCCTCTCAGCAGGATCTTGTGTGTTTTCAGGTCCTTTACAAGGCAACAATCAGAATAAAACTCTATTACTGCACTGTTGTCTTTCAAAAATTGAGAAATGCTGAGTAAATTCTTTGTGATATCAGGCACATGTAAAACATTGTGTAACTGAACCTTATAACCATGTTGTAATGTAGGAAAATGAACAGAACCAACATGCTCAATAGAAGCTGACGAACCATTGCCAACAATAAGACTGGAATTACCTTGATAAGGAGTTTGCATGCTCATATTTGCTAATTGAGAAGTCACATGATGTGTGGCTCCACTGTCTACAAACCATTCAGAAGCTGGAGACATGTAAGAAGCATCAGAAACATGAGGAAAAGTGTAAGAGTTACCAGAGGAATTGGTAGGTAATTGAGGTCTCTGTTGCACAAAATTTGCTTGAGGCTGATGACCTGTGCCCGATTGTTGAGTATTCTGATTTCCAGAGGATGAGGAGCCTTGTTCAAGACCAGTGTATGAAGCGTCAAACCGCTTGTAACATTTAGCAGCAGTGTGGTAATTCTTTCCACAGAGCTGACACACAACTTTAGGTTTGGAGTGAAACTTGTTCTTTCCTTTGAAATTTGAATTTGAGTTGGATTTGGAATCCTTCATGACAGTATTGGCCGATGGATTAACAGATGCAGTAGCAGGTGTAATGGTATGAAGAATTCGCATCTCATGTGTTTGAAGTATGGCTTGAACCTCAGAGAGAGGAGGCATAGCACCTCTAGCTGTGAGATAGACAATAATAGACTCATATTCCACACCTAAACCACCGAGGATATGAAGAGCAAGATCTCCATCATCAATGGGTTGACCTGCTGCAAGTAATCCATCTGCAATTGTTCTCATCTGAAGAAAGTATTCATCAACAGTCATCGAGCCTTTTTTCAGTGTTTGAAGTTGAAACCGTAAATTCATCGCACGAGCTTTCGACTGTGATTGAAACAAATCCTCGAACACCTTCCATACTTGAAATGAATGAGAACATCTATTGACATGCCCAAGCATGTTTTCCGAGATCGAGCTGAGGATCCAGCTAAGAAGAAATTGATCTCGTTTGATCCACTCAGTGGAGTCAGAACCACTGCATGAGGAGCCATCAGAGCAAGCCTCATCACCAGGAGCTGCAGAGCAAAACAACACATCCTCAAAGCTGTGAGCTCGAACAGTGGCTAGTATTTGTGAGCGCCAATACATATAATTGGTGCGATCCAGCCGAATGTGAAGAGTAATGAATGTAGGAAGTTTTTTAGTAGAAGTAGTCATGATTAAAGGAGAGAACAAATCAGAAAGCAAAACAAAGAAAAAAGAGATAGGAACACAGAAATTGGAAGAAGCAGAAACAAAAAAACAAAGGAGCTATGAAGATGAACACACGAACAGAAAGGAAAGATGAAGATGAACTGCAAAAAAAAAAATAGCACAGATTCAAGGAAAAATGGCTTCAGGATACCATGTTAAACTTCTGTAAATTCATAGCTAACTCAAAAGTGTTTTACAAAGGACTATATATACAAATTGTAAATCTGCTAACCGATTGCTAACAGAATTAGTTAGCTCTAACAAACTATTTAACAGAATATAAAATAATTAACTATCCTTGATCTGTGACTTAATACCCTGACGAAGGCATATTAATACTGTACTCTAATAAAGATGTGTTACTATATAAAAAAACTAATACAAGCAAAAAAAAAAAAAATCCCCTAAATTCAAAGAGACGATGAATAAAATAAAAAAAAATTACATACTTGTACTTGTGGAAATATATATTTGTCATTCTATCATCACATAGAAAAATATTTTATTTATATAAATTCTAGTAAAGCATATTTGCGTATACATTAACACATATTTATCCTTATATTAACATGGGAATAAATTTTTTTAAAAAAAATTTTTTTGATATGATTCAACCCGTTTAACATCCGCGAATTTTTGTCCTTCCGCGAATTTTTGTCCTTCCTTCAATATGACCCGTGAATTTTGAGATTTCCATTTTACACTATAATTTTACCGTAAAATATTTAATAAAAATGCGTCTTCCAAATTATATATTATTGCAACAATATATACAAACTATTAAATTTTGTCACATATGTCACAACTCCGGAAAACTTGTCAAGAATCAATAATATACACCACATCCCATAATATATTTCATACTTTTGGCATTTCACAATATTTTAAAACTCTTTAAATATAAAAAAAAAATTCATAACCTCCACCCTCATAATATACTTAGTGCCCAGTGCCCATTTGGTAGACATGTTTAGCAATAAGATAAGAACCTGCCAACCAAACGGGCACTTAATTTAACACGCTGTGTCACTGTAAAAGTGTTGAATCCTTTATATGCTACCTAAAATTCCCCATCATGTTAATCGATGCGGCCTCACAAACTCGGATGACTTTTTTTAATATATAATTCTTGTTCAAGTTTGTTTACTGAATTTCCAGAAAAAAAAAAAATCAGTTCCATCTACAATAGCATGTGCTAAATTCAATCAAATTAAAACTTTCATTTTGAAGGAACAGTCTAAACCAGTCATAAAATGAGCAAAGCTTCCTTTTTGGGATGCAGAATCAAAGAAGCTAACTAGTAAATAGCCATTTTCAAGTCATAATCAGCAAAGAAATTACAAAGCAAAAACAGAAACAAAGGCACCAACACTTTTTCACAACCTAGATATTTTTACACAACATACATATACCCTGCAAAGAATCAAGATGATAATACTAAACTCAGACAAAAATAATTACTAACGCAGAAAAAGGAAAACGAATTACAGAAAACGGTTGAAGAAAAGGAAAAATATATAGCTAAAATTACATGTACAAAGGCAGAAATTAGAGATTAATAAGCAAACGAGAAGAGATCTAAACATAAAAGAAGCAGAAAGGGGAGGATAGATCGGAAACCTTTGGTATGGGAGGAATAGGAAAGGAAGGAATATACCATTGACATCGTAGGTAACTACCTTTCCTACCGCTCCCAACCCGAACGCTTCGCGACTTTTCTCTCCCATTTCATCTCCATTTCAATTTCACAACCGCCGATGCAAAGGTAGGGTAAAACATGATGGTAAAAACTATTTATAAAAGAATACTGCCTTCGGCCCATTCTGTCATGGGCTTTTCGATTATTCTACGGCCCAGGTTACCAGCACACACTTTTTTCTTTTTCTTTTGGGCCAGGTTATTTGCACCATACTTTTTTATAAACACACCATTCAAAATTGTTGATAAAAAAAATTATACATCGAAGAACTATGCTGTCCTTTTATTAATTTAAACAAATAAAAAATTCGAACAAATTCCAAATATTCGAAAAAAAGAAACGAACTACCCCAAAAATTCGCAAAAAAAAAAACGAATAATTAAAAAGTACAAATCAGATTTGTTCGAAAATCAAATTCGAAAACAGATCAATATTTCGGAAAAAAATTTCGAAAAAACAGTAGTATTTCGGAATGTTTTTTCGAACAAACCTCATAAATTCAAATATATATATATATATATATATATATATATATATAATATAAAATTGGGTTTTTTTTTGGAACCAGAACACATATTTCCAAAAAAAAAAAATACAATGTTTCAATGGATTCTGATTTAAATTTTTCGAACAATACAGAGTGGAGGCGGACATCATCTATAAGTTAAAATATGAATGAGTTAGGTTTTGTTTAAATTAATAAAAAAATGTATTTTCATAAATTAGTCAAATAAGATGTACCAACTAAAAATGGGTGCAAATAATCTGGGCCTTAACGAAAAAGATGAATGTTCACACCAGAACTTGGGTTACAAAGAACCTAAAAGACATGAACGCGGCGAGGATGACAGCGGCGGAGCGACGCCGAAGAAGACGCGGCGCTCAGAGGAGGAGCGGTGGGTGTGAGAAGAAGAAGACGCAGTGCTCTGGGGGAGAAGACAGCGGCTGGGAGGAGGAGGAGGCGACGCGGTGGCGCGGAAGAGGAGAATAAATGGGGGGCGGCGCGATGGTGAGGACGAGGAGAAGACGTGGAGGAGACGGCGCGATTGGGGAGAGAGTGAACGGAAAAAATTAGGGCGCTGCACTTATGAAAAGGGAGATGAGATTAGGGTTTTCTTATATAAGGGTAAAATATGTAATTCAATAATAGTGTGTTTATCAAATAATTAAAAGAGGGTAATTTTTTATGTACGCAAAAACTTGTATGAGACCGTCTCATGCATGAGATCGAATCACTTTTTAATACTGTTATCACTTTTTTAAAAAGTGATACAAATTAGTATAAAAGTGATAACAAATTAAAAGTGACAATAATTTATGAAAAGTTATAACAATTTATGAAAAAGTGATAACAAATTATGAAAAAGTGATAATAATTTATTAAAAAGTGACTTCGTCTCATATCCGTCTCATGCATGAGACGGTCTCACACAAGAGTGTCTCTTTTATCTAACAGGTGTTTTTAACAATTACGGTGTGAGTAACCTGAGGCTTTTCTTTTTTTGTATTTAATACTTCCTCCGTCCCACTTAAAGTGTCTCATTTTTCCATATTCGTCCGTCCCACCAAAGTATCTCATTCCTTTTATATCCATACCCTACTTTTATAATTATCCCTATACTACATACATATTTACACAATATGTCACTCATTTAATATATTTAATTACATTTTTTCATCTATCTCCATCACATCACTTATACTATATTATTATTATACTATCTTTCATCTTTTTATCTATCACATCACATTTACTATATTATTATTATACAACATTTCTTAAAACATGTGCCCAAAAGTTATGGGACACTCTAAGTGGGACGGAGGGAGTAGGTGTTTTTAACAATTACAGTGGTGTGAGTAACCAATAATTTTTTATATTTCCACCGTTTCAAGTATTTTGTACATTTTTTTTTCGTTCATCATAATTTTGATTTTGCACACTTTAAAATAGAAATATCACACAATATTAATACTCACAATATTATTTAAATTTAAAAAATGATACTCTTATTCTACTCTATTTTATCTCATTAAATCACTCAAAATATTCTTACATTTTATTTTCTTTACTACACTTTATTCTCATAAAATCAACAAAAGTAACTTTTTTTAGTTTTCATGATCAGAGAAGCATACAAAAATACTTGATTGGAGGGAGTATCATTTACTCTTATTCTACTTTTTAATTGGTGTTAATTAGAAAATAGATAAAGATGTGCTTTAAATAAATTGTAGTCTGTAATATAATTTACTATATTAAAAACAATTATTAAGAGGATGCTTGGTTGAGGGGTTTAAGGGTGAGGAATAAGACTGGAATAATAAAAATGTGTTTGGTTCAGGGTATCATTACTTGAATAGTGCTCTCATATTCAAAAACTGAGGAATGAGTCATTCCTCACCATTTTGGGAGGAATGACTTTGATTCCCTACAAAAAAATGATTATAATATTTCACTCCTCTCATTTTTAATAAAACTAGATTTTAGCACGTACGTTGCACGTTGTGTTCGTCATATCGGTGATGATTAATGCATTTTTTATCGAAGTTGTATAGAGGTGTTGTTTCACTAAATAGTACTATTAGTTGTTTCACTATAAAGTATGAATTATTTTACTATAATGTACTACCTTCTTTCAAAATTAGTATTCATAAATTTTTTATACGAGTTTTAATAAATATTGATAGTTTATGTATAAAGTTATAAATTCTATGCATTTCTTCATATAAATTTCTTATAAATTTCTTTGGACATTGGTTCAGGGCACGTGAATCCAAATCGGGCGCTTCATCCTAGCCTAATTTACGACAATTCACATCAAGTAGCACCCTCCTACTAAATTGCAGTGGCTTTTTCGGGAGATCGTGAGATGGAGACAGAGAGGAGGGCGAGACGTCTCAATGAAAGACAATAGAAAAGAGAAAAAAACCGTGTAAAATCAGTAGAGGACAAAATGATCAAATAAAATAAAGAGAGGGGTATAATAGTCCAAAAATGATTTACATGCTTAGTCACTTTTATATATATTATAGATTATAGATTATAGATTATAGATAAATATAATGAGAGTCATTTTTTTACATAGACCAAATATTAAAACTAACTAGTACATTCATTACATTCCTCCCACTATCACTATCATTCTCATTACTATTACTCACTCATATACCAAGCACTCCCTAAGAAAAGTGAAGATTCTATACTTTTGATACTTTTTAAAGGGACAAAGAAAATAATTTTGTTAATGAAGTGGAAGGATATGTGTTGATATTGTAGGTTTAGTAATGAGATATGTGTAAATAAGTGTACTATATGAACACAAACATATTACTATATAAAGAAAAATGTGTTACTATATAAAAAAAACTAATACAAGCAAAAAGAAAAGAAAAAAAAATCCTAAATTCAAAGAGACGATGAATAAAATAAAAAAATACATACTTGTACTTGTGAAAATATATATTTGTCATTCTACCAACACATAGAAAAATATTTTATTTATATAAGTTCTAGTAATGCATATTTACTCATACATTAACACAAACTTATCCTTATAGTAACACAACCTGGGAACGAGTTTTTTTGAAAAAAATTGTTTGATATAATTCGACCCGTTTAACATCCGCGAGTTTTGTCCTTCCTTCAATATGACCCGTGAATTTTGAGATTTCCATTTTACACTATAATTTACCGTGAAATATCTAATAAAAATGTGTATTCCAAATTATATATTATTGCACCAATATATACAAACTATTAAATTTTATCACATAAACCACCAAACTTATTTTTTTATCAATTTTTTCTTAAAAAACATATATCGCGTAGGTGTCTTAAAAAGGGACATTTATGTCAAACTTTTTTATCCTTCAATTAAAATGAGAAATGCATAAAACTCTTCATCACTTCATAGTCATTCTTTCAACTTCATTGGATTGATAAATACGATCACTTCTGTCGCCAATCTTTTTATGTTGCCTCGCACGTTGGTCGTTTTACGTTTTTGCATCCACCTCCTTGTGCGGTTTGTTTTTTTTTTTTTTTTTTTTTTAATGAAAGTATCCTTCACATGTTAAAATCCGCCAAAAAATTGGCTGAAGTAGTTTTTATGTGCCAAATTTTATAGTTTGTGTATATCGGTGAAGAGACATAATTCAGTGGTTTAGATACAAAATCGTTTATAATTTGATCGATTTAGTGTATTTAGGCCTGAAGTAACCCCTATTTAATTTCTTTCAATTTTTTATAATCGTAGTTAAATATTTTATATATTTTTTTGTAAACATGATACTTTAAATTTAAATATTATAATACTATGTTCTGTATATATTAAATATGAATGATTTAAATAATAAAAATATTAATTGTTATCCGGAAAATAATATGCTACCATCGACTTTAATTTTTTATAATCCTTAGAAATTATTTTAATAATGTTAATAAAATCTATAACCTTATAAAGCTAAACTTATAATATGTGACAAAGCCACATTCTTCTATTTTAAAATTTATCTCTCATTCATTTAACTTTTAAATATTGATCTCATCCATCAATTTTATAAGTTTTAATCTCATCCGTCCATTTATTTATATATTAGTCTATTTTTAATTTTCGTCCGACGGTTGGACAATTTTTTTGAAGGTCGGTCTTTCATCTTCCTCGCATCATCTTTGCTACCTTACCCATTGTTTTATTAACTATCGTTCCTCGAATTCCTTTAAATTTTTTATTTTTTCTTATTTCAATTCGTAATTTTACAGTAAATATGCTAATTTATTTCTTTGTATTTTGATAAAAAAAAAAATTGCAGGTGCAGATTCATATTCATATTACAAAGAATTATCACTTCGTCCGGCGGTTGGACAATTTTTTTGAAGGTCGATTTTTCTTCTTGCTCGCATCATCTTTGTTTCGTAATTTTACGTTAAATGTACTAATTTATTTCTTTGTATTTTGATATAATTTTTTTTGCAGCAGATTCATATTACAATGAAAGTACATTTGATGATTGATCAACTATAATGGTGACTCGAATTCATGACCTTTACACATAGATAATGAAATTCTAATCACTTGAGCTATACAATTTCGTCATGAAGAATATTTAATTTACATTGTTAATTTAGAATATAATTTTGATAGACAATTATTTAATTTGTATTCTGTTATTGAATATTTCTTTCAAATTAATGTAAATTGTGATTTTATGTTGTGTTTTCATTTTCAAGCACATTCTTTTTGTTTGTCGAGACTTTAATCCAATATACTCCCTCCGTCCCGGGACTGTCTTCATATGTAAAGAGACATGCTTATTAAGAAAACTTAAATAAGTGTAGAAGAGATAATAAAGTGTAAGGGTATTTTGGGTGGTTGTATGAGATAAAGTGTAGGAAAGAGAATAAAATAGAATAAAGTAAGAGTGACATTTTTGAAATAAAATTGATTTTGTGAGGGTATTGATATTGAATGTTATTTCCAAATTTGGGGTGTGAAGTAGTTGTGGGACGGACCGAAATAAAAAGTGTGAAGATAGTTGCGGGACGGAGGGAGAATTTAGTTTCATACTAATGAAATCTTAATTTTTAATTTTAATCAAAAAAAATTATTCAAATTCTTGATTATATGATAATTTACAATTACATCACAATCAACATAGATTGATAAAATTAAAATAACTTGATCAATTCTATTAAAATTATGTTGCTAATCGAGACAATTAATATAATTATGATAAACTGTATATATTTTGCTATAATAAATTTAATTTAATAAAATTATTAATTATTTTAATTTCTATAATAAGATTCGTAAAAAAAATTCATCATATTGAGATATACAAATTCATTAAGTTCAGATACAAAATCTACGTTTAAAATTTTAAAATTTTAAATCAAGTTGTTCAACTTGTATTCATATATTTGAAAAGTGTATATTTAATTTTATTTGATGATATATACAAATTATATAAAATTTGAGCAGAAAATAAGCGTATATTTAATTTATTTGGTAATATATACAGATTATATAGATAATTTACCGAAAATAAATATATATTTAATTTATTTGGTGAATAAAATTTTGATTGATTCGACTATTTATTATTATTTTTTTAAAGCAACTAATTATTTACTTTATATGTATCAAAATTAATGTTTAAATTTAAAGTTTAAAATCTTATTTTATGCATATTAAATTTTTATTTCAATATAAATTTATCGTGTAATGTAAATATATGAAAACAAAAAATATAATTTTTAAATATATGAAATTTGCGAGCCATATACTAGTATTTAATATTTTTAAATTCTTATAATAATTTTGTGATAAGCTTACTATTCAACTTTTTCATATAAAACTTAGGCATATGAATATATTAAATTATCTTATCTTTCGATTTCATTAATAAAACCATCAAGCTACATAGTACCATTTTTTTACTGTTAAAAAAAACATATCTTTACGATAATTTTTGCTTTCGCGCATTACACGTGCCAGTGTGAAGTCATATTAGTAATTTAAAATTTCGAAATTTAAATATATTACATTCAAAATTTCAAGCAAATACTCAATAGCAATAGTAGGAAAACAAAAAAGCTATGGGCCGCACTTTCCAGTAAAATAACGCAACAGCCAATCATGAAACGCCACCAGGATAAACATTACACGCGCTCTCTCACCAACGTGCGGCCACGACCTCTAAAAATCCACAAATCGAACCTGAATCCGGGAACTGAATCCACGCGCCTAGGTACGCGACTTCGCTGGGCAGCTCAGTTTGATGATTGGTCCACCAGTAATCAATCATACAGCGAAATATAGCTGCCCGATATTCCCGGGGCAGAATCGAAATATCGTGAAAATAGAGGGGCCCAGTTGCAAGAGCCGTGAAATAAATTGTGGCTTTCGCTGTTTCTTAGGGTTGAATTTGTGGTACACAAGGGAACTCCTCTCCTAACTAGACTCGAATTCATAAGAAATCAATCTACTGTAGAAACGGAAATTTGTTGCAGTTTAGGTTAGGGGAGGAAGGAACGACAAAAGAAAAAAGGTGGATTTGAAGAGGTCAATTGAGAGAAGACAGATTGGAGATCTGTTTCGTTTCCGAGTCCTCGCGATCCGTCTATCAAACCAATGGGTCTCTGGGAAGCTTTTCTCAATTGGCTTAGAAGGTACGGCGCGCCTGTTTCTTTTTTTTTTTTTTTTTCCAGATGTATGGACGCTATCGGATGAATATTTGAGGGATTAGGTTGCTTTTGTGAATGCTTTTGGGTGTGGTTGATGGTCGTTAATGTGTAATTGGTGGAATTTGCCTGCTTGATTTTTTTTTTATATTGATTTGCGAATGTATTTTCGGTTAGTGTTTATAAAGCAAGTGGGTGGTATATATGCATCAACAAAATTAGTAAAGAACCGCGCATTTTTTTTTCTGTTTCTCGCGAACATTTGGTTGCTTGATTTTTCGTCTGTGTGTCAGTTGTCTATTTGTCTGCAGGTTGTGATTATCTTCATGGTTTTTGTGGAATTTAATTTTCTCCTACACTTTGAGATAGTCTGTGCATGATGTAAGCGACCTAATGCAATATACGGAAAATTGATGAATTTCGGTATTGTTCTGTGTGATAAGCAGCTGGTGTGCATAATAATAATTTACTGGATTGTGAAGTAGCATATTAATGGTGCATGCTTTCATGATTTCCTTTTTTTTTTTTTTAGTTATGTTCTATTTACAAAAAATCTGCAATACTTTCATTTGGAGGATTTTGGGAATATTGATTCCCTATGCCTTTCACAATCTGATACTTTAGATTATGTAAACAATATAAACATGGAATTTGTACCAATCTACTTTGGAGTATATAGATTTATTGTGAATGCTCAAGGTTGTAGGTTGACTTATTATTGTCTGCAACTCCTGTATAAAATGGTTTTATGATTTCCTTTTTTTTTTTTTTTTGGTTATGTTATCTTTATAACGACATCTGCAATACTTTCAGTTGGAGGATTTTGGGAATATTAATTCCCCATTTCTTTCACAATCTGATACTCTAGATTATGTAAACAATATATAAACATGGATTTTAGGGTATCTCGATTTATTGCTATAAATCATCATTCACTGTTGTGAATGCTCAAGGTGACAGGTTGACTTATTATTGTCCGCAACTCCTGTATAAAATGTATACATTTAATTCCATTTAACTTTGTTAGAGACCGTTGTGGTTGGAAAACAGTTTGGTAGACCAGATAGTGGTAGTATTATCCAGCTTCTTGTTCTTACACGTATAGCTTCGGAAACCTATTTTCTTCTATAATACCCCCTGAGGTATATAAGTTGACTTTCTAACAAATTGATAATAAATGAGATTATACTTAAATGCCTTTACAACTCTGACAATAGGTGACTTTTGAACTCCAACTACATCATAAGATACAGTCATATACCATGTAAAATTCTCTCATTTGATTTTGAGCGGATGAATTGCTGAATGTATGAATTCACATAATTGTTTCGGTCTGCAGCCTTTTCTTCAAGCAAGAAATGGAGCTATCTCTGATAGGTCTTCAAAATGCTGGGAAAACTTCACTTGTAAATGTTGTCGCTGTAAGTAAATATACTATCCCTTCTCACGGATTTTTAATATTTTTTTCTGGTTATCTGGTCAAGTATTGTGCATTAACTTCTGTTTTCCTTTTCTCTTTAGACTGGCGGATATAGTGAAGATATGATCCCTACGGTATGTTTTCTTTAAAGTTTCTTTTTCAATTTAATAGTGGCTATTTTTCATTTCACTCTGGATTGGTGATGTCACTGAAGACAACTAATGAGAGACTATTATGATTTTTCAGGTAGGATTTAATATGAAAAAAGTTACTAAAGGAAATGTTACAATAAAGTTATGGGATCTTGGAGGTCAGCCCAGATTTAGGAGTATGTGGGAGCGATATTGTCGTGCAGTTTCTGCAATTGTGTATGTTGCCAATAACTCCATCTCACCAGTTTATCTTCTTTCTTTGATTGCTTCTGCTGATATATATATATATATATATATATATATATATTTTTTTTTTAATGGAAGTTCTGTTGTAGATGTTGTGAAGTCATTGGTCTCATAATCTTGAAAGAGATTTTTTCACAAGCTATTTAACCTTTTGACAAATCTACCTTCAAATTTTTGGTTCCTTTGCTATGCTGGTTTTATAGCATACATCTTCCATGTTTAAGTTTTCATACACGAAACCCATCAAGAAAAGGATTTCAAATTGGATACATAGTTGTTTGGCTAGCCAGCTTTAGTTTGAGCAAAGTTAAGTTACTTGAGTGTAATAATGCTCCATGATTCGAAAATGTAAGACAAATACTTCTATGTACCAGTTGCACTGTGTTACTCAAGTGCATTTTCAAATGATATTAGTTGTTTTCATTGAACAATATTAGTTGGTTATGTAGTTGATTTCATTGAACAGTATTAGTTGCGTATCAGTTACACAGTGCAACTGGTGCACCCAAGTGTTACTCAAAATGTAATGATACCCCAGTCCAGTCCCATTAGTTTAATACTGTATATGATTTGGTGCAGTTACGTTGTTGATGCTGCTGACCACGATAACATCAGTATCTCCAAAAGTGAACTTCATGATCTGTTGAGCAAACCATCCCTAAGTGGCATTCCTTTGCTGGTTTTGGGAAACAAGATTGACAAGCCTCAAGCCCTGTCCAAGCAAGCATTGACTGATCAAATGTAAGTATAGCAGTAGCAGTAGCAGCACATAATGATTTATTCTTCTGTGGTTTGTTTGTTAATTTTTTTTATTATGCATTTATGTACAGGGGTTTAAAATCAATAACAGATAGGGAGGTCTGCTGCTTTATGATCTCTTGCAAGAACTCTACCAACATCGACCAGGTCATTGATTGGCTAGTTAAGCATTCAAAGTCTAAGAGCTGAGTAATGAAATCTGTGTTGTGTTATAAATATTTTTTGAGAAGTGGATGTGGAGTTTGTTTATTGTTGATGACCAGAAGGCACAGTTTTTTCTTTTGGCAATGGAACATGGGATTGCTGCTTTTCTTTATTACTTGTCTCTGTATCATATTAATGTCACTTGTTTCTGGTTTTCTAACTTACGGGAGTTTCTTTGTTTGCTTGCCCCATCTTTCTTTCCTTACTACACTCTACATACATAGTGTGTATTGTGTAGGGCACCCCTGCCTGTTTAGGGAACTATTGAACACTACTGTATAATACAAATATTAGTTTTAAGTATTTTGGTGAAGTGTATCTTGAAACAATTTCACCGTTAAATTTATTTGTATTTTGTATATATTTTTAAATAATATTAATTGTTTAATTAAAAAATATTAATTTGATACTAATATTATTGTATAATAAAAAATACTTAATGTTTTGAATTTCACGTTAAATTGATTTACAAAATTAAATTATAAGAGACTTAAGAATGTTATATTCTTAGTAAATATGATTTTGTGTCTTACAAATTTTTGTCCAAAATTAATGTAATTTATTTTCAAATGATGTGGTTTAAGGATAAATTACCTAATTTTATGAAGGAAAAAAATATAATAAAAGTATTATTCCCAAAAATCATGTCAACATATAAGTTATATAACGACACAAGTAAATACCAAATTATAATTTCAAGTTGTTATATTGAAAACAGACAAGAAATTCATATATATATATATATATATTAAGTCTTACTTAAAGTCTTAAACTTTTTAGTACCTTATCCAAAATAATAATAATAAATAAATAAATAATTATGAGATAACTTGCAATTATATAAAAACCATGCCGCTTCGCTCAGAAAATAAAAATCTTGACATCGTTTCCATGGAAGCTACAACAGGACCCTTAAGCCATCCCAATCCTCCTCCGCCTCAACCAAACCTTGAAAAGATCAAGCAAAAGCTATTGAAATACGGCGTTGAACCAACCCCAAGAATCCTCCATAACCTCCGCAAAAAGGAGCTCCAAAAATCAAACCGCCGTATCGCCAAACAAGACGCTAAGCTGCCGCCACCCCTCTCCGATGCTCACAAACAAGCCGCTTTAGAAGAATCCCATTTTCAAACGATCAAAGCCGAATTCAAGAAATTCACAAAATCCATCGGAAATGGTGAAAACGGGAAACTGGTGGGTGTGCCCTGGGAGAGATTGGAGAGGCTTCGGTTGAGAGAGCTTGCAAGTGAGAACATGGAGTACGACGGCGAGAAGTTGAATTCCCGCCATTTGAGGGAGCTCAGTGATATAATTGATTGTGAAAGGGATAAATTCTCTTGGCTTTTGGATAATGATATTGAGGTTGAAAAAGGATGGTTTGAGAACGATGAGGGGAGATGGGCCCCAAAGAAGCGCAGCGAAATTGAAGCAACTAAACTTCTCATAAATAGGTAAATGGGGTTATTGCTGTTCTTTATTCTTATTTTGGTTATTTAATTCTTGATAGCTATGCATTAGAATACGTTTGTGTTTTTAGACTAAGTGCGACAGAGCTGAGTGTGAGAGATTGGAAGTTTACAAAGATGATGAGATACTCGGGTTTGCAGTTTACAGAAGTGCAAATGTTGAAGATAGTTGAGGGGCTTGGGTATAAGGGGCAATGGAGGCACGCACTCTCTGTTGTAGAGTGGGTATACAGCTCAAAGGAGCACAGACATTACAAGAGCAGGTCCCTCCCCCCCTGCTCTCCCAAGTGTTTTTAGATGAGCACACTTTTTATAGTTTCTTATATGTTTGTTGATTGCAATTTTAGGTTTGTGTATACTAAACTGTTGTCGGTTCTTGGGAGACGAAGCAGACCTCGTGAAGCACTTCAAATCTTCAATTTGATGCGTGTAATGATTTTCTTGCGTTTTTGTAATTGTGGGGTTTGCATACAAGTCCATTTGGGTTATTTTGATTGAAGTTTGGTCCTTAATTGTTCTTAGGGTGATGCACACATATATCCTGATATGGCTGCATATCATAGTTTGGCTGTAACGCTGGGCCAAGCTGGTTTCCTAAAAGAGTTGCTGAATGTTATTGAATACATGAAGCAAAAGCCCAAAAAGATAAGAAATATGAGGCGCAAAAATTGGAATCCTGAACTTCAACCGGACATTGTTGTATTTAATGCTGTATGATCGACACTTATTTCTGAGAGATTATATTTTTTTGGTATAGTAATGTTTCTAATGCTGCTGTCTGATTCTTTAGGTTCTAAATGCTTGTGTCCAAAAATGCCAATGGAAGGGAGTATCATGGGTCTTTCAACAGTTGAGAAAGAATAGTCTCAGACCTAATGGTGCAAGCTATGGGTTGGCTATGGAGGTATTCTTTCTGAAGTCAACTGATAAGCTATCTTCAAGTATTGGTTTGAGTAAGCTGAAGATTTTGATCTGCATAGGTGCTAAGGATGCATGATTCGAGCTACATAATGTAATTTGTCCATCTTCAAGGTTAATGCTAGGATGTCATGATTTATCCTCTATGATATGCTCCTTTCTTTTTTGATATTAAAATTCCTCATTTGCTGACTAGGCAGGATTAAAAAATAAACAAAGTCATAAATGGAGTCCCCAATTTTCACTATGAATGTGGATCAGTATGTGATGGAGATATAAGAAGATATATATGAAGATTTGTTTTAATTTATTGCTTTTAATTTTTAATATATTGTTTGATTTGTTTCCTTTTTAATTATGTCTATCTTTAGGTACAAATTATATTCATGTTAGGATTCTAGATTTGTATGTACTATTATAAATAATTGTTTTCATCATTGTTTTAGGGAGTTGAATTTGGTTAATGAAAATGAGGGTTTTCTCTCAATATTTGTTTACGGTATTCTTCGTGAATCAATGTATTTGAGTTATTATCGTTTTTCTGGGTATTCTTAGAATCAACGGAATTGGCGAGTGTTCTTGTGTGTTCTTCGTATATTCATCGTTTTAATACGCTCATTGCATCAGTATGTTTTGTGTAAATGTGTAATTGTACTCCTAGTTCTAGTCTATCTGCAGTTGAGCCTTACAGTTGTTTCCTTCTGAAGGTAATGTTGAAGTGTGGAAAATACGATCTTGTCCATGAGCTTTTTCAGAAAATGAAGAGAAGTGGAGAAGCTGTAAAAGCCCTGACATACAAAGGTATAACCACTTCCCACATTCTCGACACGCTGCTTTGTGATTACTGAAACATCTACCCTTTGCATAACTCAGTTCTTGTCAGAGCATATTGGGAAGAAGGTAAAGTCAATGATGCTGTTAGAGCTGTCAGAGATATGGAAAGAAGGGGGGTAATCGGAGTGACAAGTGTATATTATGAGCTAGCTCGATGCCTTTGTTTCTATGGAAGGTGGCAAGATGCTATTTTGGAGGTTAGTTTCTGCAGGGATTTTATATTTCTCTCTATAAACTGTATTATTTTTTCATTTAAACGTATTAGTTTGTTAGGATTAGTCATTTCATTGAAAAATATTGGTCGTTATACTATTAAGTGATGGTTGTAATCAGTTGTATGATATAACTGTTTTATATAAACCAACTCTTTTATTTTTTGTGTATGCTGATATATGGTTGTTCAATCGTCGAAACTTAGAAGGTTCTTTGCATGTGTTTGAACTAATAACTAAACTTATTGTACTGAAAAAATCGACCCTTTATCTCCTTCTCTTTTCATCTGTGAGAGGAAGTGCATAATTACCATCTGTACAAGGTTCTCATGCCTATACTGGCTTCATTAATTTTCTTCCTTACTTATCTTGACATATATCCTCTGTATCTTGATATTAACGAACATTCATTCTGTTGCAAAATCGCTGCAGATTGAGAAGCTAAAAAATCTTCACCGAACAAGACCTTTGGCAGTGACCTATACAGGCATGATAGTGTCCTCGATGGATGGTGGACATGTTCATGACTGTGTAAACCTCTTTGAGCACAGCAAAACTGTTACAGCTCCTGATATTGGTCTAATAAATGCTATGCTAAAAGTTTATGGTAGAAATGATATGTTTCTTAAATCTAAAGAATTATTTGAAGATACCCTGAGAAATAATTTAGGTTCTGAAATTAAAGAAAATAGTCATAATCATGGCCTCAGAGCAGATGCATTTACTTTCGGCTGCATGCTCGAGGCATCTGCAAGCGCTCAACAGTGGGAGTACTTTGAATACGTATACAAGGAGATGGCCCTATCGGGATATCAAGTTGATCAACGGAAACACTCTGCTCTGTTGGTCGAAGCATCTAGAGCTGGAAAGGTACTGCATATTCCATTTATATGCATCGCAACAAATTACTATATTTTCTTATAGTTTGATCAAGTCTATTTCATCCTGTTTCTTGAATGTTTATCAAACAATGAAAGCTTTCTGCTGAAATTTCTGTCATGAATTGTGTGATTGTCTAAAAATGGCATACTAATCTCAGCATTATTACTGGGACTTTTGTATTCTTCTTGTAGTGGAATTTGCTGGAACACGCTTTCGATTCAATTTTGGAAGCCGGTGAGATACCACCTCTATTGTTTTTCACGGAAATGGTATGTGAAGCCATCATCCAACACAATCATGAAAGAGTGGTGAGTATCGTGAATGCAATGGCTCATGCTCCGTTTCAAGTTAGTCTCCAAGAATGGATAAACCATTTTGAAAGAAATCGTGATAGGATGAATCGAGCTAGTCTGAACGAGCTTGAAGAGAAACTTGAGAGTCATGATTTAGTAAAAGAAGCCACATCCTTGAATTTCACTAGGGCATTGCAAGTCATTTGTGGATCTTGTGATGACTCAACGGATGAGAACCCTAAAGCTCATTTTGGAAATACTTCTAATTCCAGCATGGATTGGAATCTCAACATAAAGGACAAAGATTCAGATGAGGAATCTGGTTCGTTCGTCTGTAATTTGGAATCGAAAAGTTCAGCAGTTCGTTCTGATGTGAAGTTTGATCAAATCGAGCTCGATGAATGGGAGTCTGAAGATGATGAGGAGTTCAACTTTGAACATATCATTCCAAGCAATGAAGGTGATGATGATGAAGATTGGCATAGATCTGATACTCCATCGGCCCATGAAATATTGGAAACTTGGAGGAATAACAAGTGAAGAAATTTTCTTTCTGCATAGTCTATTTATATGTAAGATTTTCTGAAATTTAGGATCAAGATTTGACCAGTGTAAATTTGTAAGTGGATTTTTTCATGTTATTTCATTCAAATACAACTTTTTAAGTATTTGTAACTAGACGACTCCCTGCGTTGGATGTTTGTAAAAAAATTAATTCTTCAACATAAACATTATATATAAATTAATTAATTAGTTCATCATGTAAAATAATAATAAACATATTCAAATATGCACTATGAAATATATTAATTAGTACGCACTTCATTCCATACAACTTTTTAAATATTTGTGATTGAGTGAAAGAAAATCCAAATAATGATAATATAATATTTTGAAATAATGAATGGAGTATATGCTACATGTAATTACAACATAGATTTAAAATCAAACTCCTCTAAGTCATGATTCGTGAAAATCAATTAATTCTACAAATGACGTACAAATAAAGTACACTACAAATCGATATATTACCAAAATAACTCATTATTAGTATATAAGAGGAGCAAGGTTGTAAAAATTGAAATCGGTAATCGGGCGTTTTGAGGCCGTTTAGGTTTTTTTTTTATTTTTTTTAAATTTTATTTTAAAAAAAAAATCAGCCGCCTAGACGTTGCCTAGCCACGAAAACGCCTAAAACGCCAAAATTAGGAAAAATTGGGGCGGCCGGTTAGGCCTAGTTTTGCATCCATGAAGATGACACATCACCCTTATAAAAAAAATAAAGAACACATCACCAAAATATTAAGAGGAGTTGATATAAGGTGAAAATTTTCGAGAAATTGTTAGTCTCACATAAATCAAATCAAAATAATTAAATTATTAAAAGAATCAAAATTGAAGTGAGTAACAAATTTTTTTAATTTGAATTCATTTAAAGTTGCACCACCGTATATAAAAATTGCATAAACCTATTTTACATTTAAATGTTTAGAAACTGACATATTATTGGGATTTTTTAATTAATTATTGTGGTTTTCAAAACCACTATCAAATATAGGGTGGTTTTTTAATATATTGCAGATTTGTAGAGGGGAGCCATGGCCTATGGTGCCCCGTATCCGACTGCAATCTCTGTACAAACGAAATTACTTTTTAGTGGGGCGCCTTCACATATGGCGCCCCTTTCAAATGTATATATATATATTTTAATTTTTGTGTGGTTTTGGAGGAATCAAAGCCCTTTGACCACCAAAATTCAAAGCATCTTTTTCTTTTTCTCTATATTTAAATTTTGCAGAAAAATATTTATAATAGGTCTAAATCATATAATATAATATATATTTGCGCATTTCCAAAGTAAAATATTATTAAAAAGTATTAATTTTTGTTATAAGATATTAATTTTTAATAATACTTTGAGATAAAAATATATATCTCACAATTATTAAATTATTTATATATATTTTTAATTATACACTAAACTCATTATAAATATTACTCCCTCCGTCCACTAAAAGTATGCTCGTTTGGTTTTGACAGGTTTTAAAAAAATGTAGATAAAATTGATAAAGTAAGGGTATTTTGGAGTATTGTGTGATTTATTTATGAGTTAAGTGGTTGTTTATGAATATAAAATCAACAACATATGAAAATATCAAGTGATGGTTATGACGAAACAAAATAAATTGATGAAAAAAACAGTGTGAACATACTTTTAGTGGACAGATGGAGTATATTTTTTTTAAATAATATTAAAAATTTTATAAAATTATAAAATAAAAAATTTTATTACTTTAAAATTTTTGAATAATAATAGTTTTATTGAATATTTGATTACTTTTTAAATGATTTACTAATGAAATATTTACTTCTATATTTTAATTTAATAGATGGAAATGAGTTCTAACATTTCACAATTCTCCACACAAATAAAACATTTAATAATCATTCCAAAACATTTAATAATGCTCTTTATTCAAATGATTTTTTTTCACCAACATAATAAAATTTCTACAACAGTAAAAATATGTATTATAAACAAAACACTATAACTAAACTAAAAATTAAAATTTTGAGAGAAACAACTTTACTATTTTACTAATTTACAATGTTGTCGGCCAAAATTTTTTCACCCCAGAAAAGGCGTCCAACTCTTGGGGTGCTCGTAATGTTAAAAGGTATGGGGCGCCTAACTTTTGGGTGCCCTCTTTATTTTTATAAAATCCTCCAAAACCACTACACATATGTAATTGATTTTGAAAACCACGATATATATTTTAAAAACCCATCTTGCAGACATAAAAATTAAAAAAAAATATTTGAAAGGGGCGCCATAGGTGAAGGCGCCCCATTAAAAAATAATTTTCCTTGGTGTAGAATTCATGGGGCGCCATAGCCCACGGCGCCCCTCCACAAATCTGTAACATTTCCAAAAACCACTGTATATTTGATAGTGGTTTTAAAAACCACAATAATTAATTAAAAAATCCATTGGTCTTAAATATTGTCGTTAAATAATATTTATTATTCAAATAAGAATTAAATAAGATTTTTGATGGAGTACTATGTCTCATAATATTTTTACGTTCATCCTATAATATTATACACTCTTAAATGAAAAATTCTTTATAAATTTCATTCTTAAAATTTTCTCAATTTTACACAAAATGTAATTATTTATTGATTCAAATATATACAAAATTCAATTTATTTTTTATTGTATACATAAATAAAAGTATGAAAAAAGTTGACATTTGATCCGATATAATTAATTAATATTACAATAGAAATTAAATTACAATAAGCCATGAAAATTAAAATTAATGGCAGTGAACCATAAGATGAATAGATGATCCATTGCACTCATCGGGCTTTAGAACCCTAAACCCTCTCCACATTTCAAATGCCATTCTGAAAAACTCCCGATTCCTCCCTCTCCATAATGTCCTCAACGATTTCCAGAATCCCCTCCAAATCCCTCGTTCGTTCGCTCTTCCGGCGGACCCTCTGCACCGCCACGTCGGAGGGCCGTTCCCAGAAGCTGGAACGGATTGCCGACGAGCTATTGGATCTCAACAAGCTCGAGCGACATGATTACGCCATCTTATTTCGTCACAAAATGGGATTTCATCGCTACGGCCCCGCACCCACCGGACCCGCCCCGCAATCGGATTCATCGGCCGGCGCCGTCCCATCAGCTGCCGCCAAGGAGAAAACAGCATTCGATGTGAAATTGGAGAAATTCGACGCTTCGGCGAAGCTTAAAGTGATTAAGGAGATTAGAGCTTTCACTGAATTGGGTCTGAAAGAGGCTAAGGATCTGGTGGAGAAAGCACCCGCCGTGGTGAAGAAGGGGGTTACGAAAGAAGAGGGCGACAAGATTGTAGAAAAGCTCAAGGAAGTTGGCGCTACTGTCGTATTGGAGTGAAACCAACTGTAGTTGTTCCTCAGGTGGGGGGTTTTACTTTTTTGCTTTGCTAATTGGAAAGATATAGGTTCTGATTTGTGAAAAGAATGAAGAATTGCTTCATTGAGTTCGCCATCACTTTGTTGATCAGTTCCTTAGTTCCTCTTAGTTACAAAAGATGAATTTTTTTAAATCTTTTTTTTGCTTGAGAATGCAAATTCTTGATAAATGCATTCTAATTTTCTGTTGCATCTATCTCAATGGGATAACTTATTATTTAGTGGCTAGTTTATGATGTAGCTGTTCTTCATGTTGCACTTTGAATACATAGCCAATTGTTCCTCATATCCATTAATTTTTTGTCATGAGAATTCAATGATCAATGGGGTTCAATAAATAAATAAAGATGAGCTTATGCCTGAATTTTCTCTCGAGCTTAAGTGTTGGTCTAAGTCAGTTAGTTTGAGGAACATTTAATCAGAAACAGCTGCTTTGATGATAGATAATCTGCTATGGAGATCAACATTGCGCGTAGTGATCATGTTAGTTTCTTGAAGTTTATGTTGTGTTTTCTTTTGTTGGACGATTTCAGTGCTTGTAGTCTTCCGATCCATGCTGATTGGGGGTGTTTGCAAACCATATAATTGTTGGTTGGTTGGGGGGGGGGGGTTGTTAATCACTTTTGAAATCCAGTTACTTGTGTTTGCAAGCACACCCTTAGTCGTATAATATCTCTTGTGGTTATTTGTTTTGTAGAGGTGAATCTGCGTGCCTCGCGCATTAGTAGTGATCATATTAAGTAAGCTGTGAAATATTGGTGACATCACTGACATGGGAAGAGTGTATTTTGTTTTTCTGCTTCTCTTTCTTTTTAGTTTATCTTCATAAAGTTCATCGATTACGTTATCTAGCTTTGAGATCATGCCTTGCTCTTTGGTATTACAGCTTTGTCATTGCCACAAGCTTGTGAAAATTGAGAGATAATCAACTTCTGCAACTGCTGCTCCATATTCTTCTTTTTAACATTAAGATTGAAAAAAAGGGCGAAATATTTTATTGTGTTGTTTAATCTTCGTGAGACAAAAGTTATAAAATTATAAGGCTCTATTTGGACGGAGTCATTTGAAATAAATGGATTTGAGGATAATACACCATACATTTACAAATCAAAATAGAGAAAAACTAAATGAATGGATTTGGTTCACACAAATATTACTTATGAATGGGAGGATTTCAAATACCCAATAAAATCTAGTCATTTGAAATCCTCCTACTTCTCTCACTTGTGCTTAATATTTGAGTGAATTGAATCCATTCATTTAGCTTTTCTCCATTTTAATTTGTGTGAATGCATGTATATTATACTCAAATCCCTTGATTTCAAATCCACTCTATCCAAATGGAGCCTAAGTGTTGCTGGGCAAATTAGTTTTTTTTTTTTCCCGCAGTACCTAATAAGGCATCAGGGGATGTTATACCACATTCATAATGTGTTGTACTGTATAATATATTAAAATAGGTGGTACAACATTCTAAAATGTCCAGAGTAGCATAGAAAAATTCATTCCAGTAGGGCATTAAAAAACAGTTCAATTCCACTTTGTATATTTCAATTATAATTGTTTTTCTTTTTGGATGTTTAATACATGGATTCAACTTTGTGGTGGTTCATTGAATTATTTTTAACATGTCACGTGTCATCTATTTAAATTATGAAATATAGAGTGGAACACACATTATTGATATCATTTGATTAGAAAGAGCTCAAGCTCGATAGATTACGGTTTATTAGATTCATCCATATTCTAACAGGGTAATGGTCATGAAATTTCATCTCATTACGAGATAAGTGAAACAGTTATACACAAAAGAAAGTGCCTTCTATAATTTTATTTAACCAGAAATTTTCTGATATTTTAGTCTAAACAATTTTTTTAATGAATATTATTAATGTACTATAGATTGAAAATGAACTTGAAATTAACAAAAAAAAAATAAAAATGCAAGCTATAATTTTTGGTGGAGAAAGTAGAAGGTTTGAATTTTGAAAATGTGGTTTACATCCCAAAATATCTTTCACTTTAATTTTTATCTGTTTCACAATATCTTTTACAACCTTAAAATAAAAAAATCCTCCATAAACATCATTTCTATAATATCCATTAGTTTACACAAAATATTATTACTTTTAAACTCACACATACATACAATTCAACCAATTTCTTAAAATTATCCATCAAAACTCTAATAGTTACTCTGATTTTTTATTTTGTGTGACATCCTATATGTGTAAAGTAGTTTGGGACGAAATTAGCCTATAAAAAGATAATTATTGAAGGCGGGTTTTTGGGCACAAAATTGCTAAAAAAATTTATTTCAGGGATTTTGTGTTTTACTTTTTCATATACAGATGAAACAAAGAAATCTGAAGATGAAAAGAGAGATATCCAGGTGAGAAAGACAAGTATAAAACACATATATAAGCCAAGCTGCACCTTTCTTTCTTCTTCAGCCAAACTACGCTATAATAAAATGAGATAGCTTCCTGTCTTATTCTTCTTCACCTAAAATAGAACAACTGCCATAGACTCGAACACAGATCATTCATCCACTGTATAACTCAATTTTACTGTAGTTCAGATGCTAAAAAACTTTCTTACATGTTGAAATGCATCATAGTCGTCCAACAAAACAAAAATTGATTGTCCTGCAACTTATCTAAGCATATAGACATGCATACAGAAGATGTGATCATAATGACATAAGCCTTCATCTCCCATATTTCCAGGAAACCAACTTCAACTTACTGCAACCCAGTATTCTGCAAAGGAAAATGACAAAACAGGCAATCAGAAATCAAAGTTTGAACACAAATAACTGCTCGTTTATTGAGTATTGCGACTAGCTAGCCAGGGAAGAAAAACAAAAGGCCATCTTCCAAATTTGTTACAAAATGCTAAGGTTTTGTAACTAAAATAATAAAATTCAAATGATGGATGCCAAATTTTCACAAAATTTAAAAATAAGCAATCACTGATATAATTTACACTTCAATCAGCACTCTAGACTAGCAGCATAAGTGTGTCAAACCAGCTCACGAGCTACTCATGCTCGACACAAAAAAAAAAATTCAAAATCGATTCGAATTTAATCAACAGTTGAGGTTGTGCTACTCGAGTAGTTCTTGAGTTCGAGCTTCGCAATACTAGGCTCGCAAGCCTAATCGAGTTCGCAATTGTACTATTTTACCGTAACATGTTAATTATTTACAAATATACTCTAACTATAAATAAAATGAATTTTTTAATCAATGTTGTGTGAGTTATCAAGTTGAGCCGAGCCGAGTTGAGTTTCAAGCTTTGAGTTTTTTAATGGAGTCCATTTCGAGCTTGACACTACTCGACTCGACTCAACTTGTTTACACCCCCTACTCCAACCTCCTGAATGGTCCATGGAGATGGGAGTCACTTTTAAGTCACATACAATACTAAGGTCATGCAGCCATGTTTATTTTAGTATAATTCAATTTAGCAGGTACTTAGATTAAGGTATGGACTTGTACCATACACTGATCTGATATTGAAGCGCTTTCTGAGCTGCATCAGCAAAACACTGTGCAGCTTCTGCTTCAGCCTCAGCCTCCTCTGCTTCCCTTGCTGCTGCTTCTGCTTCTGCAAGTGCAGCTTCCGCCTCTGCAACAGCTTGTGCAGCAGCTGCAGCAGCCTCTTCTGCATTCATGCTCTTCATTTTCTCTAGCTCTGCATCAATCTTGGCTTTACTGAGTAGTACAACACCATTTTTCTCTGCTTCCTTCTTAAAGCCATTTTCAAGCAACACTGGAGGTTCTTTAGCTAAAGCAAAAGAGATTGATTTTGGGGCGATCCTGTATTGATGCTTCACCTGCCAATGCAAACACTACAAATTATAGATTCGATTAAAAAACTGGACTAACTTTAGTTTTAACTGAGACCCATCATCTGTGTTTGATAAACATTGATATATTCAATCCAAAACTTCATTAGACCTCGTCAGGATGGTAGTATAGCCAGATCATAGAAATTAGAAGGTGCTTGGTTCAAACTTCATAACAACGATACATCCCTAAGTCATGAATCAATCACATCCTTTTGATCATTAGATGATATAAGCAAACTGCTTTGAGCACTATGACCCTCCCATTTTGCATCCAAGGCTCCAACTTCATAACATCGGTACATCGCTAAGTCATCAATTGTATGATTACAAGTCAAAGCATGGTTATATTACAAGAATGTCAGGAAAAAGAAATGAAAATGATTATTCCCTTCAGCTTAACAGGTTATCGCACACTGTAAAAGCTGCATGAAAATAGTTAATCCCTTTGACATAACAGGTATTAATGTCTGTATTTACAATCAATTATTCACAATTTAAACGTGTCAAATTTGAAATTCCCCACATCGCCTCCCTGTAAAGAAAATAAAAGAGAAAGAAACATATAAAGAAAAAAAAAATCTTGTTAGATGAAGCACCTTTATCAATCGTCTATTCTCTGTCAAAATCTTCAAATTTGCAACCAAAGTCCTTTCAAAATCTGGAGGAATTGCGTAATGTTCCTGCACATATACCATATATAATGTCCAATTTAGAAAGTCATGATCGTAGCAGATGTAAGAAAACTTCAAAAGGCAACACAAACAATATTCATGAGTTCCTGTCAGTGTCAATAATAAGATGGATGTTCATTTGAGAAGTTTTAGGCAAAATGTCAGATAAGAAGCGTGTTATCTTTATATATATATATATGCAAAATGTGTTTTATGAAAGTATACTTTAAAGTAAAAACTGGTACCAGCAATTGTAAGACATTATTGTGTACAAGTTTATTTACATTTTTCAAAGGATTAACTTTTGAAGTCATCCTATTCTGGCATACATCCAGCGAACATAGCAAATCATTACCTCTATGTATTGTGAAATTGCAAGACGGCTAGATCCTCGAGGTTCCTTCAACTTTGTTATGGCCTCCAATATAGGATCGTCAAGCCTACATTCATTGTCGGAAGCTATCAGATGATTATATAATGTGTCGCAAAGAATTTGTATCTGTAGGGCATAGCTTATACTTATCAAGACTTGAACACAATTTAACAAAGCTAGATAAGGAGTAACATGTTTTAGGACGCTTCAAAAAAATGTAACCAAAGACCAAGTATAAAAAGCGACAAAATACCATTTCTCCTCCCTCACCAAGTAGAGAGTTATTTCTGCACACATGTGCGCATAACCCACAAGAAAAAGGGGGAAGCTGCAAATTTATCTTAGGAAGGACCTCAATCAGATATCTGAAGATAGATTTCTGAAAGATTAATCTGCTAAAAAGTTTAATTTATCCTGTACATATTACCATGGGGTGTGTGAGAAAACTCAGAGTGGCGTGGCCAATTTGATAGACCCTTACCGATTGATTAAGGGGGCGCTTGGTTCAATTTTTCAATGTGAAAGACTGAATGGTAATGAAAATTTATTTTCCCTCTATTCCCCCGCAATGAAAGGGATATGATGTAAAGGGCTGTCCCAAAGGTGGTTACATTGTGTGTTGCCCTAATTTTGGAATAAAGTGGAAAACAAATCATTGTTGGTTGAGAAATAGTGGAATGATTGAGGAGAAATGGTTATAGGAGACAGTGACGAATCCAGGATTTATACTTCAGGAGGGCGAGAGTACTATAAAACACGTATAACTAATATGTTAATAAAATTATAAGCATACACACAATTAAATCAAAATAAGAAAGATGAATACTCATATTAATATGATTATATACATATACTCGTATATATAGGAAACAATTTTTATTTTTATTTTGGGGACCACTTGCCCTCCCGTATCCACCCCTGGTAGGAGTTGAGGTAGTTAATCAAAATGAGATAATGATTAACTTATTTAGGAGGGGAGGTAGTGGATTGATCATCTTTTGTTCTCATTAACCATCATTATTACCCTAAACTCATTCTCACTTCCTTTGAAGAGCTTTTAACCAAGCGCCCCCTAAATCTTCTTTTTGAAAAACTTCATCCACCATTGATTGATTGGCTAAACAGGTTTGTTAAAACTTCAAAAGGCTGAACTCAGAACATAAAGTGATTCGGTAGGAACAAACTGGAAACTAGGATATAAATAAAAATGGCATATCATGTAATCAAGACATTCAACCTTGAAATTTTCTTTTTGGAACTTGCTTCCTGGAGTATTTCGTTAGATGCTGCAGGAGAAATTACACCAAGAACTTCAGACTCCTTCTCAACTGTGCTACAACCGTTATTATCCTCATCGGGCTTGGTCGTAGGGTGATTGCTTTTAATCAAAACCCTAGACCTGCTCCGCGAACCCGACCCAGTTGCCATGCAATTCAAATTTCTCCATTTATCCTAAACCAAAGAAGAGAGAAAAGCAAATAATTTGTTAATGTATGTTACTAGCTGCAAATACATAAGAAAAAAAATACTCCGTCGCACTTAATTACCTTCAGGTCCACATTAGAACGCGATTTCAAGACAATGCTGAATTCTGGATCTTTAAGTATCGTACTCCATTTTCCTGCGCCATATTTGTGAATTCCAGCTTTAAGAGCAGCTTCTTCTTCTGATGTCCACTTCTGTTTAGGAGCACCCATTGCATGGACCTTAAATCTTCACTAACAATCACCTATTGATTAATGCAACCTAAAGTTAGAACTGAAAAAATGCAGAGGCATAAGAAGACAACCAAAGAGATACAATATCAACCTAAACTATGTAAAGGGAACCCCTACGAAACAAAAAAGAAAACTACAACTTTTCTTTATGTAGAATTTCCGTATTTACCAAGGATGACAGTTGCAATACAAAAACGAATATTATAAATAGAGCAAGTATTGAATTTTAAGAGACATGTGTCTCTTTAACGCCTTGTGAATCACACGCAGGAAAAGCAATAATCAACCGAGAGGTTACAATATCTAAATATGGATAAATTATATCCCAAACAGGCCAAATTTGAATGTGCAAGAAACAGAAAGTGATCCTCATCATTGAACAACTTGAGCTTGAGGCTATAATTAATTTGGCATGCCTCAAATCAGGAACGAAGAATGCCGCATTTGTAACTGATCATTAATCGACAAGAGCAACTTAACAAGAAAAGCCTTGCAAACAAGCCATATACCAATTCCAACCCATGACCTAAAACATCTTGCTATATGAAATGTAAGTGACGAGGCGCATCACAATGAGAAGAAGATATCCGTCCCCATTTGCTAAACCAGTGCCTCTGTCGCAGGAAGGATTTCCCAAAAATTGCACCCAATATTACGCTTATCCAAGACATAAAGCTCCACAGGATCACCACAACCCATCCACACAATACAAAATTAAACCAGCATTACTCAGTTCAAAAAAAAAAAAAAAAAAATGCAGACAGCTATTAATTATCCAAAGGTTGAATAACAGAAACACTCATTCCTAGCACATTCCACCGATAAAAATTTCAAAATTCAAAAGTAAGACAGTATCACGAGTTCAAGGATTTTACACAAATTACACAATCACAAGAAACAATCTGAAATAGCTAACAACAACAAAGTAGCTTCTTCCCCACGTCATTCACCAAAATCGAAAAAATAAATAAATGGTTATATAGGCATTTCGTCAAGCCTCTCTTTTTTCCCCGTCTTATTCAAGGGATAGCATGTCTCGGCACACCCGTAATTAAAATCCCAGAAAATTCCTGGAAAACACACATGCCACACATGAAAAAGACTTGTCCCCTAAAAGAAAATCAGACTTCTATTCATCAAAATAATAGTAAAAAAAAACCCCAATAGAGCTCTTCCCAGAAAAAGTAAAAGGTGGTTGAGTGTTGATGAGAATTCAGTAGGCATACCAGGAAGAGAGATGGAGTAACTCACTCAGGGAGAAATGTGAATGAATTTCAGACGATTGAAGCCCTAAAGGGTGAAGGAGGAGTGAGAAAGAGAGCGAGAGCTGCGGTGAATTAGGGAGGAAATTCCCCCTTCCTCGTTCTTTGCCGCTTACTTTCAGTTTCCAGAAGAATCAGCTACTCTACACAGTGGAGTGAATTTATTGGGGAAATTGGCTTGGCTTGGCTGCTTCACTCCATGCTTACCTAATTATAAGGATCGTTTTTTATTTTTTTCATTTTTCAGACGACAATTATTACTATATTATTATTAGGGATAGATTGCCGATAGGTTAAAAAAAAAATTATAAATAAATTTATGTTCAAATATCTTTTTATGTCCGTTGAAATATTTTTTGTGTTTTTGTTCAAATTTTTTGAACTTTTTAAAACTAATTGTAGTTAGATATTTTTTTTGAACCTGCCCTATTATTATTTTGAATTAATTAATGTAGATAGGCCCATAAATCAAAATGAAAAGCATTGTATCAAGATTCATATTAATAATTAGGAATTATTATAAATAAGTTCAAAAATAATTAAAAATTGCAAATAAATTTATTGTGTAAGCTTTTTTATGTTTCCGTGCAAATATATCTTATGTTATTGTGTAAATATTTTTTAATTTGAATTTTTTTAACCTATTTGTAACTAACCCTAATATTTAATATGAAATTTTGTCCATATTTATTTGGGTCGGATAAATAGGTCATATATATATATATATATTAATATATATTTTGAGTAAGTCTCATATTTCGTATACGTTGTAGTTTCACTTTTAAAAAATTTAAAATATCAAATATTTAATTAGGGATATTGAGATTTTCATCGGAAATCAGAATCAGTGATATCATATAATTAAGTATTAATTTCAAATTCATATAAACTATGTTGCTTACGTTGAGAGAAGCTTGCTCCTAAAATGGTTGGCAGTGAATTAGAAGAATGTCACCGATTATACACTGGGATTACGTTGCCATATGTATTGTGTCCTCATTTTTATGTCCATACAAATATCAATATATTGTCTCGTTGACTCGTGGAAGTTACTCGTTCTTTTTTAAACTATAAGACTTTATTTGAATAGAGTCATTTAAAATTAAAATATTTGAAAATAATACACCATACATTTATAAATTAAAATAGAAAAAAAATTAAATGAATGAATTTAATTCACATAAATATTACTTATAAGTGGGAGAATTTCAAATACCCAATAAAAGCTAGTCATTTGAAATCTTCTCACTTCTTCCACTTGTACTTGATATTTGAGTGAATCAAATCCATACGTTTAACTTTTTTCCATTTTAATTTGTGTGAATGCATGATATATTATACTCAAATTCTTTGATTTCAAATCCACCACATCCAAATGCAACCTAAGTGGTGGGTCGAGTCCCTTGTTATGAAAGATTTTCGTGACATAATGTTTGTTGATTTGCATTAATCACACCCTATCTAGTCGCATTTTAACCACACAACTTTGCTTAAATTCGTAAACCTTCAAAATACCACTACAATTTAACAAATGTAATTGAAAATTACAATATATAAATAAATTAGCCCTTAAGTATCAAGGTTAAAAGAATTACTAAATAAATACTTTGTAATTATATTACACAAAAATACTATCTCCATCTTCAAATATCTTTTACATTTTTTGTCCATCTAATAATATCTTTTACACTCTTAAAATTAAAAAAACTCCTTCTAAACTTCACACTTACGATAACTACAAATTTACATAAAATATCATTATTTTGATTCTATACATACATACAATCCAACCAATTCTTTTATAAAAATTTACAAAATCATTATTTTTTTTTCTCATAAGCCCCAACTGTGAAGGTATTCACATAATCGAAAGCGATATAATTGCAAAACGACCCCAAAATTACCCACAATTCGGCGTTTGACCCTCTGCTTTATTTGATATTTTATCTTTGTTCTCCAAAATCAATTCTCCATTTTTTCTGTAGTGAATTTTGCAATCGGAAAATGGCAAGCTCTCTGCAACGGCTGGCAAGCAATTCCGGCAAGGCTTATCGGTCGGCTTTCGCTCCATTTTCAAGAGCATTCTCAACAGAAGGCTCTTTGATAGAAATAAAACCTGGCGAGATCGGCATGGTATCCGGCATCCCCCAAGAGCACCTCCGGCGAAGGGTATTTCGTCACTTTTCCTTTCCGGATAGTATTTTCCTGTGAATTTGCTGAAATTGAAGTTGGATTTTACTACTTTATTGCATCTTCCACTCTGCCTCCCCCTTTACCTTTTCTTCGGCGATGCAGTGGTTTTTTTTTTTTTTTTTCAAATAAAAAATTGACTTACGACTGTAAATTTGGCGTAAATAGTTTTCTTTTTCGCGACCGATTAAGCGGCAAATCATACTTGTTTTGTGGTCAATGTGGTGTATGTAATTAGCTAAAAATTTCTTAATGCGGTGACATTAGTTTAAATGGTGTATTTTTCTGCTCTTGCATCAATTTCTGTTTCATTTAGTATCAATAATACTGGCTGAACTAGCTAGATATGGATTTGATTTATCTTGAAACATAGGTGAAATTTTTCTTTGAGTTATAGGTTATGATATTTTCACCTGCTCGAACTGCTACTCAACAAGGAGCGGGAAAGGTTGGGAGATGGAAAATTAATTTCGTGTCCACGCAGAAGTATGCCTTTATTTTATTTCTTGCTTGGCTGCATTTCACTTTAGCTTTATGTTTCTCAACCTGCTTTGTTTTACCCTCTTATCAATAAGCAATCATTTCACTATTCTGCTGTCAAATCTTCCTGAACAAAGTATTCAATTTGTCAAAATTCATTTATAAGAGGTTGCAATTTTTGGCATTTATGTTGGAGAGAATGTGTATCCCCAATTGATGCCACACTTGTGAATTGCTAGCTGGTTTCAGTGTTTTGTGCCATCGAGTCTTTGTGACTTGTGATTAAGGTTCCAATGTTCTTTAATAGATTTCCCTGTGTTTCACTGCACTCCTGTGGCACCCACGATTTCATTTAACAATTCAATCTCAAACAATTTTGATAGGCTGTTAATCCATTTTTTTTAATTCAAATACGTGCAACACTTTTATATGTCATGGTGAAAATTTATTTCGTTAATGGGAGGTAAGATTGCTCATATTTATGGTAAGTAACATGTGTAGCTATTGAAATCTCATCATGCATAATGGCACTTGTGTTGTCATTATGTTTCAATTCTGAAAACTCATTACATGGCCTTTTCTCATACGAAACGATTTCCCACTTTCCCTTCCTTTTATCAATGAATAGATACTCCTTATTTCATCCCAGTTCCTCCATAACTGATTATATGCTTTGCACAATATGGCGTGATAAGATGAAAGAGAACGCATCATATCTCTTCTTCTGTACCTCAGTTTTGTGCCTGTCAGTTATGTTCCATGATCAATTATCCACTACTTTATCACCATTGTCATTCAATTAGTATGTTGCTGATACACAGATGGGAAAATCCATTGATGGGTTGGACATCCACTGGAGATCCATATGCAAATGTTGGTGATGCTGCGTTGAGTTTTGACAGTCAAGAAGCTGCAGTAGCATTTGCCGCGAGACATGGTTGGGAATACATGGTATGTCCTACTTTATTTGTACTCCTGGTTACCAAAATATTGAGGAATTTTTCTTTTTTAGGCCTATAACTTTTGGGGGATGGGGTGGCGGCAAAAAATGTCATTTATGGGCTTGAAAATTAAGGATGTTTCTTTTTAATTCATGTAAATGTAGGCCAAATTTTCCCGAATTGCCCAAATCGGAATAAATTTGCACGCGAGAACTTGAACTCGGGCTTTGATCCCAGTAAATTAAGGACAATACTTTTTAATTTATGTAAATGTAGGTCAAATTAGTCCAAACAAGCCCAGTTTGGCCTACATTTCATAATTATAAATGTATTGTTAATAATTTACAGGCCCGTAAACATAATGTCCTTTTGCAATCCCCCCAAAATTACGGGACTAAAATAAATTTTCCCTGCAAAATTGCCTAAGTTCTATGCATGTTTATACCTCCTTTTCTAAGAGGTGGAGAGTTGTCCTTTACTTTTTGCTAATCCCAGTTGCAGTATCTGAGCTTATGGTTATGAGTCTTATGACAACATTCTGTGGCTGTTTTCCCAAAACTGTATATCAAGTGTCAACTTGCTACTTTGTTGATTCAGAAGCAGTTATTTTTGGTATTATTAGTAGAAAATAGATGATAACTAACATAATTTGACTGATGTTATTCTCTCCTAATTTTCATGCACAGTGGATACCTTGTGTGATTCGTTGTTGAATTTAACTGATGTCTTCTTCTCCAAATGTTCATGTCCAGGGGATACCTTGTGTGATTCAATGTTTTTGCTCTTGATATTTAATAGATCAACTCTTCTGTTGCAATTACCGAAATTATATGAACCATGACTTTTGGTTATTTTTATTCTGTCCATTTTGATGTCATTTTTCTGGGATTAGTGCTATCTTGTGTTGTTGAATGGTTTGGTATGAACAGACATATACAAATAGTTTGATTAGTCTAGCTTTCTTTTTATCCCAACCCTTCTTTCCTGTTACTATAATGCAGTTGTAGCCTACCATTTTTCCTTGTGTCTTTAATGATGTTTAATCAGTATAAAGATATACGTAGTTGCTATTTTTCTGTTTCTGATTAAGAAACCAAGTTCTCTTATGTCTCCATATTGCTTCTTATTTTCAGGTCAAGAAGCACCAGACTCCATTATTGAAGGTCTGATATTCTTGTTTAATCTATTTAATGGTCTTCTAGATATTAACGTAAATCTGGTGAGAGTATTCAGAATTCTATTCTGATGGTGGTTTTCTAGTTGTATTGTAAAAGTTCAATTTCATGCCGTAGGAGATCAGCTATTTCTTTCCATTTTTGCTCTGTTTTTTCTTCTTGTAGTTCCGCTGTCTTCGCAACCTACTTTGTTCATATAAACTCCCATTAATTTGTTTGTCAACCTTTTTCTCAATGAAAATCTTTGTTCTCTCATCTTCTTCTTGCAGATTAAGTCGTATTCGGACAACTTCAAATGGAAGGGCCCCCCTAAGACTGTAGAGAACTAATATTCATACCAAATTATATCCTTTTTGGTCAGAAGGATACTACATGTTGCTTATCGGTTTCAACTATGGTGCTGTTGGCTCTTTGAATAAATAAATCGGATATACACATCCTTACCTTGTTTGTCTTTGTTCGTTTAGATTGGTTAATCCCTTGTAAGGATATGATATTTGGGATTCTGCATTGATTTTCTGAGAATTGAAAGAAATGTCAATTTTTTGTCAGAGCATCCCTGACTATGTTTATCGCCGTTCGTCCACGACCGGTCATAGCAAAAAGACAAAAAAAAATTAAAAAAAAAAATTAAAAACAAAAGTGGGAGGAATTGTATAACCAGGTTGTGGCAAATATATTTGCCATAGTTGACATGTGGCATTATTATTGGTTAACTTAATTTATATGAAATAATTTCTAATTTTTATTTTAAAGATATTATATATATTAAAATTTATATATATTTTTCTTTATAAATAGAGATTAATGTTGATAATTTTGAAATACATTTTCGTTTTTTATTTTCTAATTTTTATCATGGATCCAAGTTAATTATTTTTTAAATAATTTCTTTTCCCAATACTATTAGTTTGATTTATGTGTTTATTTTTTATGCATTTCAACTCCCCTACTATTAGTTTTCCAATTTTTATCATGCATTTCTTTTTTAATTTTTTTTATTACAAATGTTGAATTTTAACTCTTGTAATTATAGTTTTATTATTAAGATTGTTGTAATATTTAAACGTAATGTAGTTTATTTTCTTATTATAATTACGAATGTTGAAATAATAAAAATTAATTATATATAATATGTAATGATTAAGAAATAAAAAAAAAATCATTTTATAGGTTGGGTTTGATTGTTGATAAAGTGAAAATAATTATTTTTATGTATTTCAACTCATGTAATTTTAATTTTGTTGTAAATTTTTTTTATATGTATTGTAATTTATTTCTTAATTTTATTGTAATATTTTAATGTATTTTAATTATTTTTTTATTATAATTACGAATTTTGAATATAATAAATATTGATTATATATAATATGTAATTATTAAAAAATGAGAAAATAATTTATTTTATAGATTAGGTTGGGTTGTTGATAAAGTGAAAAAAGAGATGAAAGAGAATTAAAGAATAGGTTGTGTATGTGAAGGAGAGAGAAATTAATTATTTATTATGAGGTTGGGTTGTGAAGGGTTGTTTTTTTTTTTGAAAGGGTTGTGGAGGGTTGATGATAAATGTATTCCAACATAAAATTTAGCGTGAAATTTGGTGCAAATACTCAATGGCTCATGCCAAATCTTACACTAAATGGAATATTCATTATAACATATAGTACAATACTATATTTATTTATAAAAATAATGTTTATAATAAGTGATGAGTTAACTAATAAATTTACTTAATATTTAATGTTATATTCTTTCCGTTCCATAATTAGGGGTAATAATTTGTATCGTGTTTTGTGTTGACACGATACAATAAGATTCACGAACACGCTATGATAAGAATCCATGTTGGCATGACATGAACATGAAAAAAACTTTATCGACACGATAAGAAAATTAAATAAATTTAAAAATATAGTTTATGTTATAAAACTTAACACGATATAATATTCTCACAATACAAAAATACACGTTATACGATACCACACGATAAAAAAGTTTAAAATTTCTAACAAAATTACAAAATATCAAGTTGTATATACAACAAATTTTTTCTTCAAATTTAATGGATTGACACAAACATGATACGAAAAAAACATGAAGACGAGATCAAAATTTTGTGTCCTTATTGTGTCGACAAATAACGACACAAACACAATAAGCCTAAGCATTAACCTGCAATTTTCGTATCTTTTCAATTATGTTATCGTGTTGTATCCGAAATTATCACTCCTACCCATAATAGATTGTCAAAAACGTAGATCCCACAATAAATTATTCATACCATAAAAAGAAATAACTTTCACCTTTTTACTTTTTTATTTATCACAATACAACTAAAAATATTTTTTTTGTTAAATCTTTTATTTACCACAATATCACTATAACAACTTTACTACATATTCATGCACAAATGCATAGTAGTTGCAAACAATTAAATAAACACACCTAATAATATTTATACAAACACACAATTATCAAATGACTAGTATATTATTCACATACAACATGAGATTTCATTGTTTAATTTTTAATTTCAATTCATAATTTAGTTTTTTTTTTTTTTGTCAATTTAGAATTATAAATATAAAATAAAGATGACATTAAACATAATTTGAAATCTGCAGAATTCTGAAATTACGCATCTGTCTAAAATGCATGTAAGATAAAACTCAAAATAGCTAAAGTTATATTTTATTCATTAAGGTTATTTTCATATTTAATAACCATTTATTTTAAATTTTAATTGATATTTTAATATAATAATGAACTTTCTATGTTTGATTAATCTAATAAAAAAATATTGTACTAAATTTATATCATAGTAAGAAACTCAGAGGTGAAAGATATTTATTTCATCGTGTTAATAAATAAATAAATTTATGTAATTGTGAAAGTAAAACAAACTAAGATTATTGGAAGAAGTAGAGCTGTGAAAAATCAATGTCGAAAATTTTAAAAATTTTGGAGAGAAAAATAATAGAGATACAAAATTGAGTTCATAAACACTATAATTTAATCACATAAAATTCAAATTAAGTAAGAACAGAAATAAGAATAGTTTAATCACATAAAATTCAAATTAAGTAGGAACGGAAATAAGAAAAAAAAAACACAAGCAAAGTCAGTTCTACCATAATATAACGCAAATAAAACAAAAGAAAATCTACCATAATATAAGAAAAAAAAACATGTGGCATAACTTATTTTAAAATATAACATGTAGTATAACATATCTTAAAGTAAGACATTTGAAAAAATCGAACACCATACAGGGGCAAACATAAATTACAAAATTTATGTTTTAAAAAAAACACGTTGCAGGGCAGAGTTCCCACAGATTAAGCATGAAAATACTGATCACATGCATTTAGAAAAAAAGAATTATGTTATGCGTTTGAAAAACATTGATTTTTTTAATTGTGTTTTGATGTGGATGTGAAAAATTGCTAATCACATGTGGTGTATGTTGCAGAAAGAAAAACAACAAAACTGTTGTCTTTGTCCAGTACAAGAATCGACTAATAAAGGAAACCAATCCCACTGTTCAATAGCGAAAATTCCAATTGAAACTAGAGATAAACTATGTATAAACCGGACCATCTTAGGAATAACAATAGTTCAATTAGATACTTCATTTTACATACCAGAAGACAAGAAGCATACTCATTTCTGACTATTGCAGTTGTAAAAATTGTGATTTAACTTAAGAGCAAATTACTATAAGGCTCCGTTTGGATGGAGTCATTTGAAATCCATGGATTTGAGGATATTACACTATACATTTACAAATCAAAAGGAGAAAAACTAAATGAATGGATTTGGTTCACACAAATATTATTTATAAGTGGGAGGATTTCAAATACCCAACAAAACCTAGTCATTTGAAATCCTCTCACTTTTCCCACTTGTGCTTAATATTTGAGTGAATCAAATCCATTCATTTAGCTTTTCTCCATTTTAGTTTGTGTGAATGCATGCTATATCATTCTCAAATCCCTTGATTTCAAATCCACTCCATCCAAATGGAGCCTAATATTATAATTCCAAAATCTCATTAAACTTCACATTTTCTAGCTTATTACATGTTTTATATATTTTTCCAGAAATGTTGTGTTTATGCAAAAGCATCGTTGAGATGAATACCACTCACATCAGGTAAAAGTTTCTTCATGTAATACTTGGACCTACGAGATACATTAATCCTTTTCCTCCTCTCCTCTGGTATGCATTCCATTGAGCATTCGGAGAAGCCACGCCTCACAAACCTGTCAAATGCAACCATCATTATTACAAGTAAGAACAAACTCCAACCTATCTTTTCAATAGTAAACCAAAGCATGGAATTACTCACTAAACGTCGCATTTAAATACACGAAGCTGATTGAAAATGTCGTTAGATCTTCAACTTTTTTGTAATCAAGAAAGAAAATTAGAACCATGAAAACACACATGTTTGTCACATATTGCATCACCTGTCTTGGGATTTTGGACTCACAAGGCAACTAAGTTATCAAATTATATACATGAACAATTTTGCCATGGGTTTAGACAGTCCAGTTGGAACACCCTAATTCCGAGGCCACAATCTAGTTGGCAAGACCACTATAGCTTTCATGATGATACCTCAAGATTTTGAATTTCTGAACTTAGCTTGCAAAATATAATATAGTGAAGGTTCAGAACAAGGTGAGTGGTGGTGTTGCCGTGTTGGGTGTGAGCGGGTTTTGGAGAAAGAAATCAAACATATTTTCTTAAAGGAAACATAAAATACATCTAGCATTCATTGGCACAAGTGATATTATGATACTAGGATAGCATGGCATACCAATCTGCTGTTCGTGTTGTCAGTAGAAAGAGCATTTGCAGTCCACGGGAAGATGCTTTCTTCTCAATATAATCTGACCATATTCAACAAGAAATTATCAAATGCTTTGGTATAACTATAAATGGGAAACTAGGACCAGTTACATGCTATATGGCCCTTTGGAATTCAATCTACTCGTTTATTCTCTATGTAAATCAACAAGGTCACATAAACTGTTTTGTTGTCTTATCATAAAATATTTTAGTCATGATCATGATGATTACCTATCTAATTGCCTTTTTCTAAGTGAAATTTGAGCAATGGACAAGCCGGATCAATGTACATGTTTTTAACCATGGTGCATGTGAGTGTGACTGTGTGTGGATGAGAGGGAGGTGAATAGTGGCATTTATGGAAGCTGTAAAAAAGTTGTTAAATGTGCAAAAAGAATGGATCATTCTTAGATGATTTAGACACCTAATTGCATAACGTTTATGACATAATTATAACAAAACAGACCAAGAGAGTCTTTAATCCCAAATAATTGGGGTAGGCTAGAACGAAATAAGAACTAAATCTGATTGAAGGAACTCTTTGTTATAGCTAGCCTAAAATCTCTAAAATGCTTTCTGAAGAAAGATGGGCATGGGACTTTATATGCATTTATGCGCTTACTGATGCAACAAGGACAAGACAAGCAACTGAAGAGACTGACAAGGATATCTCATCATACCAAGTAATTTGTCTCCCTGTCCTTGCCCACGGCAGTCCGAGGAAACGGCAATAGCAGCTACCTCTCCACACTTCTCTTCAAGGAAAGGAAAAAGAGCTGCACAAGCAATGATTTGACCTTCTCTTTCTACTACTGTGAATGAATCCAATGATTCACGCAGCTGCATTAAAGAAAATGATAATCAAACTTACAAAATATCACACAGAGAAAGAAATTGACAAAATAAATTGTCACATCACGTGTATAAACCTCTTCCACAGTCCTCTTTATCAACGTGCCAGATTCCTCTAATGGGAGTAAAAGTTGTTTGATCCCATGGAGATCTGTGACCCCAGCTGTCCGCATTCCTTCATAAAGATCGCTGCGGAATAGGTAGAAAATCATCAGACCCAACAAATTTCAACACGTGATGCAAAATTGATTCCATAAAGCAACAAACATGATCCAAGTCCTGATATATCAAATAAGATATGATTGCAGTCAACCAACCACTTTACTAGGGTGATATGAGTCTCAATGGGTTGGAAAGCAAGCAGGAAATTCATTTTATATTGGTGTCAAATCTAAAAGTGAAGCGCCAGATTGGATACTATTAATCATACAAATAAAGTAGAAACAAGGGATTACGGCTTAGTCTGAAGAAAAGAAGCTTCATGGTGAAACAAGCAGGCTCACTCATGTCAAGATAGAATAAAACGAAGTCAGAAATAAAAAATCGTAGAACAGAAAGAATTTCTGTAGAACAGGCAGGGTCCTACGTTACTTAGTTATCCTGGAGCTGAAAATATTTGAAGTGTCATGCAATTTGTATGGAACAAACTTTTGTGGGTCTTTTATAATTAGGCTAAACATCAAGACGAGTTTCAGTAATTACCCTCAAAAACTTACAAGAAACTGGCAACATAACAGTATTCCTGATTACTGATTTGGGCATCTACGGCTGAGCAGAAGCCATAACATTCAAGGGAAAATAACTATAGGTTGTAAAAGTAGTTTGAAGAAGATATTTGATAAAGAGGTAAGGACCTAGCCACCATTGTACCAACTCCATCTCTTTGAAACAATTCCTTCAGTAAAACTCCACCAATATTGCCATCCAATAAATGAACTCTCTGAACGCCCCCCTGATGACACACAAAGATACAATGAAACATATATTATGAGGAAACTTGCAAGCTTCTTCAAAGTTAGAATGCAAAAAATCAAAGATACCCCGAGCTTGATGTTTTTTATCACTGTGATTTTCAAGCTTCTTTTTTGTAACACTGTGATTTCAGACCATCAGGGGAAATGACAGTTAAGAAAAGTGTAAACAAAGTACGATAACCGAGCTTAATTTTTACTAGGCATATATGAACGTTATAATTAGAAACAACACTGGATAGCAATCACCAACAACTTCTGGCAGTACTAGATAGGAGATGAAAAAAAGAAACAAATACAGTAAATGAAGAAAATGTTTTGTTGCGCATAATACCAAATACTATCACCAAATCGTTAAAACTTACTCTGCAAACAAAAGCTGCAGCAGCTAATTCTGAAAGGTAACCATTTAGCCCAGTTACCCTTTCTTGTGCACCAACTGCAAAACCCTGTTCTCCAGACCAAATTCCATCGCCATTGTCAAAGCCAACGCCATTTTTAAATTTTGGAACCTGACAAAAAGCCTTCCCGTTGGGAGAAGGAATCGTATCACTTGAATAATCATATAACATACAAGCAAGATCTTCTTGATCAACAGCTTTAACATAATGTGCAGCAGTTTCACTTTGTTTAGCTCGTTTTCGAATTAACAAATCTGCATCCTTAAGGGTTAAAAAACGAATAAGCCTTCCACATTCATCAAGAATTGGTCCGTCTATGATGCAAATGAGTTTCTCTGATCCGAGAGCCAACGCACATGCTGTAGCGACTTCATAAGAGCTGCAATGTGAAGAAGAAAAACTGGTTCTTAAAACTTAACCGCATTGCTGCTTCAAGAACTTTAAAAAAAAAATTGTGGTTTCTATCATTGTTGACTTGTTGAATAGGCAAAATCCTTTTCTACATAGTTTCACATGCAAGTCTAAATGACTAGAAGGGAAAAAAAGTGTTCTATTGAACAACAGATTATAAAAACATTTCAGAAGCCCCTGAACGGTCGTAATTGTTTCAGTGAAGAAAAAGTAAATCTGAATAAATTTTTAAGTTAAACAATAACTTAAACTTAGAATTCCTAAGACATATAGTATACTTGAAACCCAAATTATCATCTCATATCATCTAAAGCATCATTCATAAATTTAAACTTAGTGTGCATAAAAGACGTAAAGTATACTTGCAATTTAATACTTCTCCAGAACTTGAATAACCAAGATTGCTCAAGAGCACTATGCAGTGCTTATCAAGCCTCTCACGAATGCGAGAAACATCAATTTTCTTAACTTCACCGGTTGATGCATAATCAATTCCATCGATTATTCCTCGTCTCTGCCAAAAGAATAATATGTCATAACAAAAAAGGAAGCATAATCTAGACTCATAAGGAAAATAAACTTAGGTGGCAAAATAAGTGATAGTATTACATTATGCAACTTAGGTGGCAACTGCCAGAGGCTGTTGAACAAGTTTTCTACTTTCTCACCTTAGCAGCCACGAAATTACCACTGGCAACACAGACTCCATCATGCCAAGAGTCATTTTCTCCATGACGATGAATCCCACTTAAACAAGGCCCAGGGGATAGTTTCGCCTCAATCATTATGCGAATCCTCCCTGCTGCATCCATTGCAACACCAAGAGAATCAGAGTCTGTGATTCTGTAGCTACCAGCATATCTGGGTTCAGATCCTGAGAAGTAAAAATGTTAATCAACACTCTAACCAAACAGATGAAAGCTCATTTATCAGTAAGAAACTAAATAAATGGTTAAAGGTCAATGAAGTACCTAACTAAGTGAATTAAGCATAGAGAAGACAATGAATCTGAATTAGAACCATCGAAAAAGAAAACGTAGTAAACATTGCAAACCTCTTTCAGCGAGGAGCTTGTCAATTTGAACATGAGTCCCTGGAACAAGAACAAATTTGACTCCTAGCCCGTGAAGCAATGAAATGTCCTACACAAAAGTTTCATCAATTAAAAGCCCCTATCTCAAAAACTAATACCTGCTAAACAGTAAACCACAAAGCAAATCTCAGCATGAGCACACAATGCCACACTGAAAACCCAAACCCGACCTTCAATGTCTATGCAGTTAACAGGAATAACATTAAAACAATTCAGCGAATAATGACGAAAAATTGAAACGGCAAACCGTGCCATTAGAATAGGATCCAAATGAGGACTATCAACAATCTCCGAAGATATTAAGACAACGAAAGAACTTCCTCTGTGAGCCTGAAAATAAGGCCATGCCTCCCGGAAGAACCGCACGAACAACTCATCTTTAACAGTGCTACTGGCTTCAATTCCGCCACCTTCTGTTTCCCCCAAAACATTGATTTTCTTTCTACTGCAATTGTTAACTTCAGATTTAAAAAATTTTACCGATTCGATTCCTCCAAAATTAATATTCGGTCTCAAAATCGGGCTGGGAAAGAAATTTGTTTTACGGCAGCGTACACTGTGGTAGTTCTGTATTGGAGCGTAAGTGCTCGGAGACGCAGCAGCCATTGGATTAAAATTTCAAAATTATGATCAATTTATAAGAACCTACTGCATTGCAAAGAGGTGGCCGTGGTTGACGGCGGCGGAACGGCGCCTGAAAATGTCAGGGGTTGGCGGGGCTTGAAATTATGTTCAATGAAAAAGTAAAAAAAAAAAAAATTGTATTGGTGTGTTTCTCATTTAAATTATGTTTTTTTTTTTTAAATAGGATCATTTAAATTATGTTCAGTTACATAAAACTTTACGATTTATCGTTGAGTGTCTCATTATAACTTTCATAATTTCATTTTTTTATTTTGCTCTGCCTTACTAACTACTCATTTTCTTTATTTTGCTATGTCTCAATATAATTAATATAATATAATATATTCATTCTATTTTTATCATATGTCACTTATCAATTTGCTTTTAATTTTATCTAAATCTTTTATTTTTCCTTCTCTCCACTACATCATTTGTATTTTATGTATATTATATTACATTACTTTAATCTACATTATATTTTTTAAAAATATATAATTTGATACACATATTAATTATTCGTTGCAATTCAATGCACCTCTGTCCAATTTTCGGAATAACTAAAGATAATGTGTGAGCTGGAGTAGTTTTAACGCCACGTGAGGTGCAAAAAATTAGTTGGTTGCCTCGAAATAAAGGTAGTCCAAACTGTCACATCATCTTTAATTATGCTAGAAAATTAGCTTAGTGTATCAAGTTGCAACAAATAATTAATTTTTTTTATCGAATTGTGATTTTTTATAAAAACATGTTGTAATTGATGAATACCCAAAAAGCCGTGATTTTTTTATACAATTAACCTTTAATTTATTGAAATATTGGCAAAGTCTATCATTTATAATTTTTGTATTTTTTAATAATATTAATTATTTAATTAAAAAATTAGTTTGAGTACTAATTATTTTATTGTAAAGTATTGACAAAAAAACTTATTTATCAAAATTGAATTCATTTAATAATACCATAATATTCATTCAATGATATCACTACTCTTATAAATTAATACTTAATATTTTACACATACATACACGTCAAACTCTGTGGATAAATGTTATAATACTAGTTTATATTAGTGTAATAATATTGATGGATGAATAATAATTAGTTTTATACTATGATTAAGTTTCATTAGAGATTTACTCTAATGTATTAATTGCAAAATAGATACACGGTAGAATTGATTTATACACTATCAACTCTAAATAGGATTGAAAAATGAAATAAACGAGTTACCTGAGTTGAAACGCAGTCGCTTAGGTGTTGGATCATTCCTCTCGAATTCATTTGTTTTACTTTCTTGTTTCATTAACTAATCATCTATATCAATAATGTGTATCGGAAATGATAATATGTTAATGAGTGGACTTAAATTTATATGATCACCACTATCATATAATGTCATATAAATAACTAATTAAATAATAGTGACTCCTAATTTATATAAACATCACATTATATCCACCTGTGAATATATTATGATCCAAGTTGTTGATTGTGTTTTATAAGTACATTTATCGTGCATTTAGTCTAAGTAATAGTAAAACATATGATTTGTTGTATAGAAAGAATAAATTTTCACGAGCTCATTCAAAATAAAAATTGATAAGATTTTTGATTCACCTTAATATGTGTCTGTTTCTTATTCATCTTAGATTTTACAGATATCAAGAATATTATACATAGATAGGATATTGCACTTTACAGTCTGCAGACCTTTTCCTTAAAAAATTTGAATCTTAAGGTAGTTCTTAATCCAGCAATTAATTTATTTTTTCAACGGTACAATTCTACTCAATTCTATTAGTACAACTTATTTATTTCATCATGTGAATCATACGAGTCTTTACCATTGTTTGCTTAGAAACTCTGTAATTAATGTCAATCAAATTAATGAAATGTATTCTTAAGAATAAATAATTATTTTTATATGGAGGTGGACTCACATAAGAACATATAGTAATTAGTAGAGATTTGATGGGTAATTTTGTAAATTTTTATGTATAAAGTAAAAAAATGAATTGAATTATGGTTAAATACTTAAATGTAGCCTATAAATAACGATATTTTGTGTAAGATTGAAAATATTATGAGGATATAGTTTATGGTTAATTTTTTATTTTTAAAATTATAAAAAATATTTTAAAATATATGATAAATGAAAGTGTAAAAGAGGCAAAGGTTATTTGATTTGAGTAAGGACAGGTCGGCCATCGCAAGTAGTGAGTGACCAGTGAAGGGCAAAAGTGATGTATTATCCACACCCTTTTGAAGATCTCAAGCATCACCTATTTGTATCCACATTTTTGTCGACACAATCATGTAACCCTACTGTCTTTTTTAAAACAGAATATATCGCGTAAGATTCATCACATTTTGCACATTCTCAACCAATTTTTTTTTTTTTTTTTTAAAATGAAATATTAAGTATTACAATTCTTTAAACATCTTTTGTCCCCCACCGCAATTATTTCATTTCTTGAAATCATTTTTAAATAAACAATATAATTAATATTTTTTTATAAAATAATTAATACTTTTAAAATAAATTTCACGGTGAAATTTATTCCCCTATACTTTAACTATTTATTTGATCAACATGTGGGGTTTGAACTTTTAGGCTATGTTTATTGTGGGATTTAAGTGTGGGGGGAAGTCATGACTTTAAATCATGAGATGTAAAATCTTTGATGAATAGTAAAATTATATGTTTGTTTTGGGATTTTGGTAGGATGAGATTTTGCTTTATGTCAAATCAAGTGTAAGAATAAAGTAGGAAAAAGAATGAATAGAGAAAAGTGATGATGTAAATAATGATTGAGTGAGAGAGTAAGTGGATTATTTTAAATGAAATAAAATGATTTATATTGGAAGAGTAATAATAGGTTTTATAGGTGTGGATTAAATATAGGATTTTGAAATCTGGATTTCAAATCTCTAATGGGACGGGAGCCGGAAAGTCCAAAGTCCATCCGTATGAGTCTCAAAACAAACGCAGCCTTAAAGACTAAATCGATTTGGTAATATCACATCAATATATTTTAGTATTATTTTTATTACATTGAACGAAAACATATTTTCTCAGTTTCTCTTTAAATTTAACATTTAAAAGATGACAAATATTTTGTAATATATTATTTTATTGTAAATTCATTGATAAAAAATGTAAGAAAAGTTAAAGAAATAGAGAGAAAGGGTAAAATAATAAAAATATAAAATATTTAATTTTAAATATAGGACCATAATTTAAAAAAAATGTTATGTTTTAAAATAATAATTGTTCCAAATGACAAAATATTAAAATTTTAAGAGAAACGAAGGATATATAATACAAAAATTAAAAGAAAAAATAGCCACACCTGAAGAATGGATGAGAAGTAGGGCCCGTCAATAATTTCGCTGGAAAGCAACACGACGAATGTACTACCTCTGTGCGCCGCGAAATACGGCTGAGACTCCCTCATCGCCTCCACCAAGGTACTACCACTCGATGCACAAGCGCCACCATCTCTTCCGGCAATGCAACACCTAAGCTGACTTCTATTTCTACCAATGTCATGTGAAAACCCAACTTTGCCCATCAAATCAAACGATATTCTGATATCATTACACTTGTGTTTGAGTGGAAGTGGAGCAGCTCTTTCATGGGGCGGTAGCTGTGAAAACCAACTTCTTGATTTTGCCATACACCCTCAGTTGCACGAGTGAAAGACGAAAATAAATATAACTATATAAGGGTAGGATGGGAAATAGGAAAAGACAACACTAGCTAGAGTAAGATCAATCAAACTTTGCATCTATCTTCACAACAATACAACGCTTATATATAGGGGGGGATTAACGATGGAAATTACGTATGAAATTAATTAAGATCATAATCCGAAACTCTTTATTTTAAAATGTTCAAATTCTATGTATTTAAGTTATTTATAGTATTAAATTTAATTATTTTTATTTTTTAAAATACTCAAATTTTATGCATTTGAATTATATATTTTGTTTTCAATTTTAGTAATTCATTTGCTACGATATAATTTCGACCTTCTAAATTTGACTTAGTCAATATTCAAATTAAAAATATATTATATTTAAAGATTACGTATTTAATGTATTAAATATTTTTTCAATTTTACTTGGTCAATATTTATAATTAAGAATAAATTATATTTAAAAACACATACTCCCTCCGTCCTATTTTACATTGCTCAAAATTCAAAAATAGTTGTCATAATTGTATTTTTTCATACTCAAAATGGCAAAAAAATAATTCTACCATCTCAAACTAAATATTTACAAACATCTCTTATTATACTTCATGTCACTCAACTACCCTCTTAAACTAAAGCAACATCACTCCAATAAATTTGAAATGATTTATTTACTCTCAACCTTACATCTTTTAATATTAACAAATAACTTTCTCATAAAACTCGTGTAATTTTAGCTTGAGCAATAAAAAATTGGACGGATGGAGTATTATTTATAATTTAAAAATAAATTTGAAAGAAAAATATTGCATGTATGTGATGTTAAAAAATAAAAAACATGCATGATTATTATGAACATATAATGAAATTAACTTAAAATATTAAATACAAAATTAATAATATAGTTTTTTTATTCAATAATATGAGGGGTTTAAAAATATATTATTTGAGTCAAGTAAAAAAAATTATTTAAAATTGATACTTATATTTCTTTGTAAAAATTAATTTTTATTGTTGTATAGAATATTATATTTATAATAAAATATTGATCTTATATAAAGTAATTTTACTGTATAATTGATTTACAACTTTCACTTTAAAGTATAAAAATTTGATACTTTTAAATGAACAACTAATATATTTTAATGAAATATTCAATATTATTTAAATATAGACACAAAATACAAATCAATTACATGATAAAATAAATTTACATAACTTTGTGTTAAATATTATGTTCTACTTAAAATATATTCCTTCTATATCAAATTAGTTTTCACATTAGTGAGCATAAAAATTAAGAAAATATAATTTCTTGCTTTATTAAAGTGATAAAATAGTGTAAATAAGTTAATTATGTAATAAAAAACTTTGATATGAAATGGAGAAAATATATATTTTTTGATTACACGAAATGTATTCCGTAAAAAGGAATATAAAGGACACCATATGCTTTTGTCGCAACCTTAACTTCGGAAACAGGAGGGACCCATTATTTGATGGAAGACAAATTGTAAGGGAGTCACTAGGCATATTCCAAAACAATTCATTCACAACTCATTTATTAAGTACATTTTATTAAAATATAAAAATTAAATTATATTACTAAACAGTAAACACATCTCATTCTATTAATATTTTTGCCATTTTTCTTTAAAATACAAAATTAAGTTTGAGTATCACTAATCACGATCAAAAATTTTCTTTACACATCCCAATAAATTTTAAAACTATATAAAATAAATAATATACTCCATCTGTCCCCTAAATATGTGTTCATTGAGTTGAACACAAATGTTAAGATACAAAAGATAAAGTAATAGATATTGTGGAGTCCATTTATAAAAATGTAATTGTTTGTACATAAAATACAACGACAATTTGAGTAATTAAGAGCATCTTCAACCCTCGTGACAAATTTACCACAAAAAATATCAATTTGTCATCAACAGTAAAATCATCTTCAACCATTTAAACTCAAACTATAACTCAAATCTCTTGGAATATTCTTATTTAACTTTTTTTATTTTATCAAATATTTACTTATATGATTTCGTCTCATAATTACTTAAATTATTCAATTTTAGTCTCATAACTATTCTTTGTAAATATTTAGTCAAATAACTACTTGAATTGCTCAATTTCAGACTCATGATTCTGGAAATCACCCAAAACGACAATGTTTCTGCAGCGTGTCGGTCACGTGCCATTTCAAATTGGGAATTCTCGGCGAGGCTCGTGTTTCAGCACTAGCATGAAAATTTTTATACACCTTATAATTAAATTAAATACTCATAATTATATAATAAAAAGAAAAAAAAAACAGACAAAAACTAACATGCAAAACACGGGATACCAAATATCATTATATAATAAAAAAGAAAAAGAAAAACAAACGGGAACTAAAAATTATGCCGCTAAGTGTACACATTTTTTTTTTTTTTTATATTTGAGGTTTCACTTTATTTTTCATATATTGTGTTAATAACTCGATAGAATGAAACAGTGGAATACGAAAAGTGGAACATGAGAAGCGAAAGTTAACAACGAAAGGCATGCATATCCCAGCGAAGTGTTGGTCAAGTCATTCCCAGGAATATTGCCTTTTCTTGCACCTCCAGCGAAGTTATATAGGAGATCAATCATTGATCAAAGAAACACAAGCATGAAAAACTTGCCCAACCCAATGCAAGAGAACCCCACGCGCCGCCCGGTGCCTCCGCAGCTCAGCCGCGGATCCTTTGAAAATGTGAGATTGGGCGGCAGAAACGTCGGGGCTTCTCTGGTCGCCGGCGGTGGGGAGTCGCCGGGAAGTTGCAGCATAAACATTTACATAAACAACGATGTGCAGGGCATTAACAACTCTGTGTTGATTGATAGTGAGGTGACAATGGGAGATCCTGGGATTAGCTTGTGTTTGGAAGGTTTGAAGATGGATAGAGGGTTTCGTATGGTAACCAAGAAGAAGGAAAATGATTTGGTTACCACTTTAATAATATTGCTCCTTGCATTTCTAATACTGCTCATCTCATTTTTTACTTATTTTTTAGTGTGATTTTATTTATTTCTTGTGATTCATCCCATCTTAATTTATTATACTCGCCTCTTCTTGGCACAATTATTCAAAATTGAGGTTTGATTTGCTGTCCAATTGTTGCATGTTTCGTTTAAGTTATGCAGGTATGCATATTGTTGATATTATTGATGTATGAGATATTTGTCATGACTAACATCTCTACACACTAGTGCATCGTTCAACGAGTAATAAAAAAATTTTAATTAAAAAGTATAATTTTAACATAATTTTGATTTAAAAAAATTCAAAAAAACTATTTTCTTATATATTTTCTCTCATTCCTAAAAAATGTGCTCACTTTTCTTATTTACCCGTCTCAAAAAAATATGTTTATTTCCTTTATTAACACAATCATTTTATTTTCAACCTCCAACCATTATTTAATTACTTAAATTATTGTACTTTACCCACAAACAATCACTTTATTTATTAATAGACCTGACAATACCCTAAAATACTCTTTACTATATTAACTTTATCTATTTTTAAAAACTCATGCTCAACCCTCTAAACACATATTTTGAAACGGAGAGTATTATTTTGCTAATCATAAAAAATGGTCAAATAATATTATTTAATGGGATGAAAAGATTATAATGCAATTAAAATAAATTAGTAATTATTTTATTTTTAAATCAATTCCAAATTATAAATATTGCACAGATCACCAAATGGGAAACCTTTTATAAATTCTCATTACCTACACTAATTTTCCCAATTTACACAAATTAAATTATTGTACTTTACCCTAGGATACTCTTTACTATATCAACTTTATCTATTTTTAAAAACTCATGCTCAACCCTCTAAACACATATTATTTTGCTAATCATAAAAAATGGTCAAATAATATTATTTAATGGGATGAAAAATATCAACTACTGCAATGAAAAGTAATAGTTGTATATTGAAAAAAATACTAATATTATTCACACTACAAATATACATCTCATTCCCAAATCAGTTTTCATATTTTATTTAATTTATCCCACATTAATTTTCACACTAAAAATGAAAAATTTACATACAACTCTTACCTCACACTCTACACTTATTTGCCCTCTCGTCATTACTTTTTATAATATAATTAACTCACACTCATTATAAAAAAGTAGAAACGTGTGAAACGTTCTTCCATTATTACTTTATTAAAGCAAAAAACTACATGTTCCTTAATTTATGTGCCCAAATCAGTCTGGACAAATGTAATAATTTTTTATATGAACTAATAATTTTCAAATGTTGCACCAATTATACGGTACGTCAGTTGCATAGAAGTTTTTGTCTATTATCCTTATCAGAAGATTACAATCAAAATAAGAGAAGAAATAAAAACCCATCTACTTTAAAAAAAAAAAAAAACATTTTAAATACTACACCATGACCAGGCTTGAACTGTAACGAGTCAAGTCTGCGTTAACCATTCACTACAAAATAATAATATACATACAATCTAGAATTTCTAGCGACTGCGTTGCCACTTGTAACATGTGAATGAGAGCAATTGTAAACCAAAATCAAACTAGGGTTAACTAAAAGCAGCCAATAATACAATAATATTAATGTACCTGGTTTAAGAAGATCGTGGAGATGGATCATTAAAACCATTGAAACCATCTCCTCTGTTTATCTGCAACTACTTTCTTGGGAGCTAAGGTTATTCTATCTGCATGGGATGCAGCCCATTTGCTAAAATCTGGTGAAGAAACCAATCCTTCCAGAGCTCTGCGCGTCGATTCCTGAGTAAATGATTCCCATTCCTGCTTTGTAAATTTTCTTCGATCAGGAGTATCATGGAAGGTAGAATAGAAAGTGTCTGACTCTCTAGCTGGACCTGAAAGGATGGCTAAATGTCAACAAGTGATTGAAATTCAAAACATTTAATTTGAAAGAAAGTCACCACCTTGGAGAGGAGTGTATCGAGCTTTAGTGGAGGGCTTGGAAAGAGTCGAGTTGATGACTGGTGATGCATATGGATCAACAGCTTCTCCGAGATTGATCTTCTTCAGTCTACACAACTTTCTGCTGGGTTTTTCCATCATTTGGCACAATAAGAGAGCAATCAAAAACCCAAGTCAATGTTGAAACAAACACAAAAGCCTGAAAATACACCAAAGAGAATAATAAAAGAGTTGGTCTTGGGTAAAACAGTTTTATCACGCAACTGTTTTGCAACTATCACTTCATAGTAAGACAACTAATATTTTTTAATGGAACAACTAAGTTGGCGCTTGGTTCATATTCTCATGGCCACTAGGATGTGTTGTCTCAATGGCGTGTTGTGCTCTAATTTTGGATTAAAAAAGACAAAATTGATTGTTGGTTGAGAAATAGTGGAATGATTGAGGACAATTGATTATAGGAGGGGAAGTAGTTAATCAAAATGGAGTAATAATTGCCTTATGTTGAGTCTAATTACCCAGTACAAAATATGATGGAGTTTGATCATATTTTATTTTCATTAACTACTATAATTACCCCATTTGCATTCTCATTATCATTCCCATTGAAAAATTTTGAACCAAGCACTCCCTAACACTATCGAATTAATACATTTTAATGAAACAAATAATATTATTTAAAATACACAAAAAAATGCAAACTAGTTGTATGGTAAAACTGGTTTATATAAGACTTTTCCATAATAAAAATATTCACTAATGCAGTATATAGATAAATTTTTAGTGAGTATTATGTAAAATACGAGTCATAGACTCACTTGTAGACACGCCGAACAACTTTTGGATGGCAACACTTTCTCAACAGTGAAGAGACAAACGTTCCACCCACCAATGCTTCTGCTGCCAATAAAGGATCTATGGAACTCTGAAGTACATATACATAATTATAATAGTTCACACAAAAGAGAATAATTACGACCTTGGGTAATGAAAATTACATAAACAGTTCATAAATGAGATACCTGAAGGATCAAGACAGATGCAACTATCCGAATTGACCAAGAGACGAAGTGAGATACACCACTATCAATAATTCCATCCTCCGTGAGTACAAGTTTGCGTACAGCCCAAAAACCCAGCCAAGATCCAGTAATGAGCAGAAATACGAGCAGAAATATTAGAAGCTACATGACATAAATTGCATTTGTTAGTTACTGGAAGTGAAAACAGATTGTGACAAGTATGTAGGTAATATTTTACACATAGAAACAGAACTTCATTATATGCCTAAAGATATTGCACTAAAATTTAGCAGTTAATGACTTATTGTTTCACAACATGCTTATAAAATTTTTATTTAGGTGCGATATAGATGGATGAATTTCAGCTTTATGATCATCGATATAATAATCTCATTATTGGAGGAAGAAAAACAACAAGAATCAGACATGAAAAAAAAATTGCATACAGGATCATACATATCTTCCGAAAGTCCAATCTCAACGAGTAGTGATCGTAGCAAATTTGGGACGTATCGAAGTAGAAAAGTTCCCAAGCCAACCTGAATAGAAATGGATCAAATATACATGGCAAATTACCAAAAATAAAAAATAGGATGCACTGACATGCAAATATACGTACAAAGCATGAGTATAGAAATATTGCAAGTGAACTTTTACGACCAGTTGGAAGAAGCTTCATCCCCTGTGTCAAGTAACATAATATACAATTAGTCTCCATAATATGAATATGTAAACAGACTACAAACCAGTAAAATATGATTTCTGACAGTTTGCAACAAGGTCCAGTTAAGTATATATTACCGAATCCTTGAACTTATAATATTCAACTCATGAATCAGTACTTCTTAGATTAGTCTTCATAATCATAGGCCAAATCCCTTTTCCTTTTAAAAGAAAGATTTACTGTAGCAGTATCCAGAAAATTTCTAGGACAATTTAAGTACTTACCTGGAAAAGGACCATTAATATCACTAGAATAGACCCCGCAGCCATTGCACCACTGTAATAGAAAACTAAAGACTTGCTGAGCCAGGAAGCCAGACTCATCAATAGTATTCCCAAAACAAGGAAAAGTATCCTGTACAAAAAAAATTCTGCAAAGGACATCAAATATAAGTTGACAATAAATCGAAGGAAAACTATATGGAGATATAAACAATAGAATTAGAAAACCAAAATAAACAAATAATAGAACAAACCTTCATCAATAGACACCTGAAGAATTTCTGAATGAGATACCGCCATCCTTATGTCCAAGATTTTGTGATCAAAAGGAGACATTGGTTTAGTCCATAACCCCTTTGTAAGCCTTTCCCACTGGTCTTGTGGGCACATTCCTATCCCAAGTGATGAATTCCTGGGTAGCACACTATAGATGTTAATATTACTCATACCCATTAAATTAGCAAATATAAAAAGAAGTCAAAAGACAGGGAAAACAACACAATAAAAGTATTGCTTCAGTATTTCAATTCAAATGTACACTTATAATTTAAAGATGTTGACTATAACTGAAAAGCCATCCCTACATTGGGGAAGATTTGCTGGTTTAACTCCAAACAGGAACATGATTCTAAATGAGATGAAGATGAGATATTTATATATTCCACTAAATTTACTTCAAAGAATTCAAACCAAGGCGTCCTGTCAAAAGCATCCAGATATTAGCAAATATTACCAAGGAGATTCATTGCCCCTATGATCACAGAAAGTATAGACTGAACAGTGTTTTAGAATTTAATAAAGAGCTATTGAAGAAAACTGTTTATGAACAGCCTAGTAACATAATTAGGAAATAGTTTACGTTTTTAGCTACCTATAAATTAAAGAAGAGATGGACAGGTGATTGCAAATTAAGGTAAGATAATGTTACAATCTAAACAACATTTTATCATGAAAGGGGACAACCCAAAATATGGTGAAACACTAAAAAAGCAACTAGGTTTACTATGATTAATGTAATTTAATCAATGTATTTCTGCTTACCTGTGGAAACAGACCTCAACCTTTGGTGGACGAACACTTTGATTTACCCATGAAACTTTTACCTTCAATGAATTGGCAAACCTTTTCAAATGTTTAATCCTCGGCAAACCATGAATTAGAATTCTCTCACATTTTACTTTAGTTCCAGGCTTGGATCCTGGATACTTTTCTATTATAAAGCTTGGAGAGAGCTGCAACGTTGTAGGCCCAGAAACATCTTCAGAAAACAAACAAAAAATGGTGAATCATTATCATGAGCAGAAAGTGCACCATAATCAAGTTCGCATATTCAAATTCACTTGACAAAATCAAGGTGAAACCGGAAATGGATCCTCTATATTTCTTGTGTGTACATTTAGGAGAAAGTTAGATACGTGAAAAAATAATGAGTAAAAACCATAAAATAGGACCCACTCATTATTTTTACATGTGTTTCTCTCTCTCTCTCAAATTTACACCAAAAAAAATGGAGAGGATACGGGTGAAACCTTGCAAAATCTCAGTCGTCCTTTCAATTTGCTAGGCTTTTAAATCACAAAATATCGATGCTGTGTATTATATTAGGTTTTTGAAAGAGTTTTGAACGGATTTCGACTTTAAAAGGTAAACTATCAAGAGAAATCATCTGCATAAGTCGATTCCCGCTGCACATGAACACACTCAAATTTCTAAACGGAAATGAAACAATTTGCAACTGTTTTTACACAGAATCAGCATTACAATCTTAAAATCAAAATACAACATAAATATAATTTCATGACGCATATTGACATAGTTTCACCAATATTTCCGGAACAGTGGAAGCTTAAAACGAAAACGTCATCATTTCGGAATAAACCCTCACCGTTAATCCTTCAAGTAAGAACAGTTATGTAAACCCTTAGGAGAATAATTAAAACCCTAATTACATACCTAAGGAGAATTCAGAAAGTGCTATCATGGAAGGAAACATCGACGATGACACGAGAAGAAACCATAGGATGAGTGGTGGAGTCGCAGCCATAGCTTGTGCCGGAGACAAGGTAGTCGAAAATTCAAAATAATTTATTTATCTCTGCAGAAATTCTGAGAATACATTTGCGTCTTTCAACGGCCTTCTCTCATTTCGAAATTACTGTTTGATTTCCTCTTCCTGATGTATACAAGATTTTTTTTTTTTTTTAAAGATGATAATGTATACAAGATTTTTTTTTTTTTAAGATGATAATGTATACAAGATAAGTTTAGGTATTTTGTGTTTTATATATATGGTAATTTTATGGTATTATCGTTTTTAAAAAAGTTTATTAAGGGGCGCTTGATTGGGGTTATTAGAATTTGATAATGGAAATGATTCATTAATCATTCCCATTGATGAATTATGAAAAGAAAGTTGAGCACGAAAAATTTTGAGCAAGAAAAAAAATTGAGCGAAAAAAAAATAAATGATTGTCAAATGATTGATTATAAAAGAGATAATGGGTAATCAAAATAAATTAGTGATTATTTTATTTTTAAATCAATTCTAAATTGTAAATATTAACCAGCATCATCAATGGGAATGATTAATGAGTCATTCTCATTACCTACTTCTAATACTCACAACCAAGCGGACCCTAAATATTTAATCAACAGTATTAAAAATTTCACTAGGAGTATAAAAAATTAGAGTCAGTGAATCATATTTGACCGAGAGTATCAAAAAATTAACCAAAAATATAAAAATTTTGATGAAATTGAAAAATAACATTTAAAGTATCAAATATTTAAGCAATAGTATCAAATATTTGACCAAAAGTATCAATAAAACACCGTAAACTTACGATATATATAAAACACATAATACCTTGTCATAAGATAATTTCACTTATTTTTTTTTTATTGTAAAAGTCTTTGGGTTTCAAAAATAAGTTGAGTTGATCTCATTTAAAATAATTTTACTTTACCATTATTCACAATTTTATTATATAATAAAGGAAAAAGAAAAAGTTTTGGTACTCAAAATTTACTTTTTTTTCAAATTTTGATCATAATAGTATTAGTTACTTAACTTATCCCTATATTACTAATAGGGAGTTTGTTTTTGCTTAGGTGTCGTCATGAAGTTAATTTGAATGATGTGTCATATTCTTATTAAATGCATATATATGTTAATAATCTGTGTCATTTTTTTCTATTGATTTATAATTAATATATGGTAAAATTATGTGGCATTTTATTATAGGAATTAATTAAAAAATATTTTCTAAGGAGGTTTGAACCTTGAAAAATATGTATATTTTTAATAAATAAGTTAATATATAAATCTTTAAATATTTTAAATATCTATTTTATATCTAAAAATGTTATCATATGATAATTTTTAAACATAAAATTATATTTAACTTAAGCCTATAAATGTATGTAAGAAAAATTGTGGTTGTGTCAACTTTTATAAAAAAAAACTTAATATAATCATATATGATATTTATTGTAAATATAATATATATATATATATGTATATTATTTAATATTTATGTAATTATATAAAAAAATTCTATTAATCGTCTCTTTTTTTTATTAATTGTAAAATAAATTTGAAACAAATCTTATAGTAAATTCTTTCACATAATTATAATAATTCTAATCCCTATCATTAATTGTCATACAATTAATATTACCATTATTTAAATTTAATATTATAATTATAATTTTTTTTATACATATACATTATTTTAGTATATATATTATTATTTGAAAATATTATATATATATATATATTATATTGTAAAGTTTATTTAACTTAACTTATTTTTTAATATAAAATAGTATTATTGAATTTAATAATATTTTAAATCAATTAACACTGTTAAAAAATATATATTAATACAAACAAATATTAAAATTGATTTACAGAAATTTTTTATATCACTTTCACTTTTTTTCCAAATGGCCACTAAAATTTTATTTTGGTGGGGTCAATATAAGTCAACTGTCCCTGTTTACTAAAATACTAATTTAGTATTTCTATGGTTTGAAATAACACAAATATGGTATCATTCATTTAGGGTGTGTTTGATTAAGGATGGAGTCACATTCCTCATCGCATTCTATTTTGAATTGGTCTCATTCAAATCTTCATCTAAATACTCATTCAACCCTATAATACATTTATACATTTATTTTCATATATCTCAATACAGTCACATCAATTCTATCTTTCACATTAAATATATTATATTATATTTAAATTATTTTAAATATATTATATTATTTTAAATTAAATTATTTATTCTATGCACAAAAAAATTATATTATCACCTTTATTTATTGTAGATATTATAAATAAATTATCAACTTTATTTTAATAAATATTATTATTTTTCATAAATTATTATCATTTTTATACAAATTTGTATCACTTTTTTTAAATAACATTGTCCAAATAGTACTTCTTTCCCATTAATTTTCCACCACCAACCATCCACCACCTACCTTTTTAATAAACTGATTTGATAGAATACGGTTGACTTTTTGAAAGTAAACACCTTCTTCTTCTTCAAAACACATATCACATATCACATATATATACACACACGTTATTTGTAAAACATATCAAAAATTTCAAAAATTACATATCTCCATAATATTATATACTCCTCACGCCTCTCGCATATATATCCTGTACCTGTACCTCCGAAAAAACCGAAATTGAAGGTACCCTATTCACCACCCGTTTTATACATTCTATTTTGTTGCATTCTTTTTTGTTTAAAGAACATTTATGTTAATTTCTTTGTTAATTTATACGAATATTTGATGTATGTAGATAAATTCCGCAGAGGTATTTTATCTTGCTTTCTGTCAAAAGTCGTGCTTGTATGTACGTATATGTATGTATATCTCGTAACAGTAGCATAGAGTAAAGAATTTTTTTTTTTTTTTTTTATCGATAAATGTTAGTTGTTAATGGTTAGAAATTAGTGCACCAAATTTCCTTACCATTCCAAATTATCCAAACCTCCTTATACCTTCCACTCCAATTAGTAAAGAATCTCTGATAGCTAGCGTGAGAATGGAAACAGTACTCTGTTAAATCTTTTTTATTTCTAGCTAACTGAATTTTGCATCAAATGAAATCTAATCTAATCTAAATAGAAGTGAAATTTTATATATGTGGAGTCTCATCTCATCAACTTGTTTCTCATCTAATCTAATCTAAATAGAAGTGAAATTTTATACATGTGGAGTTTCATCTCATCAACTTGTTTCTCGACTTTAGCAGTGGGTACACAAATTTAACAAAACAAGCCACACACTGCCACCATTGTTTCGATAAATATAATTCACGAGTCTCTCAGTATGTTTTGTGGATTATTGCATGTTCCGGTAGTCTTTATTAATTTGTAATATATCTTCTTTCTAATAGTGTCAGTAATTGTACTACACCTTTTTAATTGTCAAAATATGGTATTAGATCTCAATGGTAAATCTGTGTATTTTCAAAAAGTGAATTAATAAATAATATCTTCACAATTTTATTTATTATAGATGTCTATTAGGGATGGGGCAATCCGGACGTGGATGCCTCATCCTCATCCCATTTTATTTTGAATTGGTCTAATCCAAAATTTCATCTAAATACTCATTCAACCCTATAATACATCTATATACTTATTTTTATATATCTCAAATACAATTATATCAATTTTATCTTTCACATCAAATATATTATATTATATTTATTCTCTCTTTCTCTCTTTCATCATCAATCATTACCCCATTAATTAACAATAATATAATATTATATCATCTTTTATCACAATCATTCAATCATTACCTCAACCTACTAACAATAATAAAATAATACAATATCAACTTTGATTTGACATAAAACTCTATCCGCCCTTACTTCTCCATTTCTAACCAAACACAAATTTATTATTCACTGAATTACTCCATCCTCACTTTTCATCTCCATCCTCCATCACATCCACCACATCAAATCCACCACCATCTCTAAATTTTATGGTGAGAATCATTTTTATTTTGAAAAATATATAATATTTGTAATTATTTTTTTAAACATTTTGAAATTATCCGATCTAAATCTTGCAATCAGATAAAACAATAAAGAATTAAATAATTAGAACACTTCTACGCTCTTATAACTCATTCCAAATGTTAAATGAATGTAAAAAAAGTAATAAATGCAAGAGATATTAGCTGAGGGTTTTAATCTTAATTTTTAATATGTTGGATTATGGTCTGTCTTAAAGACTTTATTTATACCCCTCCTATTCAAAATATATGTCATCTTAAATTCATGCACACATTTTAATAAAATTATTTATTATGTATTTCTTTCTATACCCTTAATTAATAACTTTGAAATTTTGCACATGACTTTAAAAATTATTATTATCAATGTAATTAAAAAAAAATTAAGGGTAAATTGAAAAAAATCATAATCAATTCACATTGAAAAGTGCAAAATGACATTTAAATTGTAAATAATACGAAAAGTCAAAATGACATATATTATTAATAGAATTGAGTATTTTGTAGTGTTAGGGTGTTATCTTAATATCCCAAAAAAATTCATACATTTAATGCATGAATTTCACCTTTAATTGGTGGTACCAAAATGAGTACCAAATATAGATTTCGGCTCACTAACACTCTGCCAACGGCCCACTGATAGAGAATTTTTTTGACTATTCACTAGTGCATTATCACTGGAGAAGTATAAAAATAATAATTATGTTCATGTATAATTATCCCACTATTAATAATATATATATATATATATATTTTACAAACACATCACTTTTTTAATTTGATTCAAAACCATTTTATCATTTTCAAATACTCATCGCTTTTAATTTTACTATAAATATAAGTTAATAGCACTTTTTTAACTGAATGGAGTTTCAAAAAACCCCTTGACATGTTAAATGACCAATTAACCCTTGAAATTAAATCTGGTAAACGCCCACCTCATACACATCAAGTCGGGAGTTTTACAAGATTTGAGAAACCTTTTCCTCATTTTGGATACCACACGAATTGAATTTGGATTTGAACGTGGTTGATGGATGTAAAATTAATTAATTTATATTAAATGGGTTCAAAAATTAGAATAAAGCTTCTGTATTTTGTGTTCACCAGCAACAAACTGGGGTATTTAAACTTTACTGGAATTGATCTCAGTCCATCTAACTCTGAACAATTGCCTTCAGTTTGCAGATAAGTTGAATGTGGAGTCTTATCAAGATAAAAGATTTGGTAACTTAACTCTTTAATTAGTTATATTAACAACTAATATTGTTATGTATAGTGGAGTAATACTCCCTCCGTCCCATTAAGTTCAACATATTTTTCTTTTATATCTGTCCCAACGAATTCTGCACACTCCTAAAAAGGAAACATCACACAATATTAATATCATTTAAATTTTAAAAATATCACTCTTATTTTATTCTATTTTATTCTTTCTCCTACTTTATCTCATTAAATCACTCAAAATAATCTTAGGGTCTGCTTGATAGGGTATATAAGACCCATAATATGGGGTGTACAAAAAATATTATGCTGTTTGGTAGCCCATATAAAATTATATGGGATCCGTTTTTTTATCTCGTCTACCCTGTATAAGCCGGGTAGTAATATGACCAAAACACTATTTTTTTTAACATTATTTATCTCACTCCACCCCCCTACTAAATTATATTGATTCAATAGTAAAATTATTATCTACCAAACAATATTACTCTCTACCAAACAAATTTGTTTTTTGGCATAATTTTGTATGTAGCTACCTTTATTACCTACCAAACAATAAAACAACATTAACCCCTTACTAATTTTGTATTATCTCACCTCCAATATTATAGGCTACCAAGCGGAGCCTTACACTTTATTCTCTCTCCTACTCTTTATTATCATAAAAGTCAACAAATTTTTTTTTTTTTTTAGTTTTTGTGTCCCAAGAAATGTGAGAGAGTACTATATAGGTAAATTATTTTGCTCTTACCCTTTTTTTTTTCTTATTTTCATCTTGACCTTTATACTTGCTGAGAATATGGTAAATTACACATATGAGTTGTCCCACATCAAATTATTGAAAGAAGTGAAACTAGTTTATAAATATAGTGAGCTATTCTTCTTATCACCAATTGGTTTTAGGATGAAACCTTATTAAGGTTGTGACTAGTCTCCTTCACATATTGGGTGTGCTCAATTTGTGGGACTGCACCGGGCGCACTCCAATTAATTTTTACATGGTATTAGAGTAGGCCCCATGCTTGAGCCGGATGGGTTGTCGAAGTGACGAAACATAGGTGATCATATCTTGATTAATGAGCTCATATGCGAGGGGAGAGTGTTGAGAATATGGTAAATTACACATGTGAGTTGTCCCACATCGAAAGTAGATTCCCCAGCGATACTCGAGTGTGGAAGCTGAATTAAACTCTCAAGAATCGATTTCCACGACCACGAACATAGATTACCTGCAAACACACGCCGCAGAGTTCTTCGGCGTAGACACTCGATGTTCAAGTCAAAAATCAAGAAAATCCAAAAATATCTCAAGATAGGTAATTTGTAAGTATCATAATATATATATAATTAAGAAATATCAAACTTACGGTAGTTTTCTCCTCCATACAACCACATTCTCAACATGATTAGTCGTGTATCCTAGCTTCTGTGTTGTCCGCTTTCTTTTTTGTAGGCTGATTCGAAAGATTCCCCATTTTTTTGGGCATAATTCTCTCCTATTCAGTTAGGATACTTCTTTATCATATCTGACAAGGAGGTGGGTCAAATTGGGCCACTTACTCTCCTTGGGCTCTTAAATGGGTTCGTACCCACTTAATCCGATTTATTTCATGGGCGTACGGCCCAATTTTTCCTCCAGCCTGCGTCACTAATCAAGTGAGCTGGACTCATATTTATTGGGTTTGTCATAAAATATCATATTACCTTTAATAAATATTTTTTTATAAAAAAACACATTTATTAGTTTTAGGGGTAAATTTTTTAAAAATACAATTAATTTACGTTAAAAATTATAAATCATCGTATATTTTGTATAAAAAAAAAAAAATAAAAACATCACTTATTTTGAAAAGAATGGATTAATAAACAGGAATTACATTAATTTGCTAGTACTGAACCTACGATACTATTTCACCAACAAACCGTTTTATAATTTATAAAATCTAACATAGTTTGGATATCGATTGATTGATAAAGACCACTGATCGTAATAGGCCGACCTATACCTGATGACCATTTTGATACAATTACTAAATTTATACAATACAAAATAAAATATCGTGTTGGTACAAATTAATTTCATGACAAATTATAGTGGCAACATTTTTTAAATCAACATAGTTTATCGAGAAGAAGATAAGTTATTCCATGAGGCGGATTCACACCAGTCTCGCCTCTAACTTAGCAACACCACTTTTAAGATCAAATAATCTTAATACCTACGAATAACCCAACCTGTTTTGAACGAATTTGAGCGTAAAAGAGATGATAATTGCTTTGAATTACGTAAACAAACAATGTTGTTGGATGTAGGCATGATTTAATTTGGACAACAAAATAATCAAAACGAGCTACAACTGACGTAATTTTATAATATAAAATTAATACTTTTATATCCATTTATTTATTGATATTATCGTATTTATAAACTAATACCCTTAGTCCCATAAAAATTTTCACACTTTCCTTTTTTATCCGTCCCATTATAAGTTTCACACACTTAAAATGAAAAATCCTTCATAAATTTCATCCTCACAATTTTCACTAATTTACACAAATATCATTACTTTTTACCCCACATAAACATTATCCAATAATTTTTTTTTTTTATTTTATTCATAAAAGTTTACAAAATTACCCCTAAAAATCTCAGTCATTACTCTTTTTTCTTAAAGTGTATGTTCTCCTACATATGAAAACTTTTCCGGACAGAGGGAGTATTATACTATACTAAAATATTATGATATCAGTTAATGAATATAATTATATCTCAATTTCATAATATAAACAACTTTTATATTACGGTGACTATTGATTTTACGAACAGCAATATTAAATTTTACAAATAATTATATAAGTGGTGTAACAATATTTACATAATTTTGTCCCAAAAAAAAAAAAATTATTTACATAATACTTCGTCTTTAGGAAAAAAAAAAAAAAACCACGTGTCTTATTCTGGGTACCCCACGCTTTTGTAGTCTAGAACAAGAGAAAAATCTTGAGTATTTAAAATGGTACAAGTAACCACAACAAATACACCACCGAGAATCTTTTCGGTATCTCCGCATTTCGTGAGGCACCTCTCCCTCTTCTTGAGGACCCACATCCACATGTTTTCAGTCGACATAAAGGTTAATTTCTTTTCTTGTTGAGTATTAATCTGAAAACTTATAAATTCAGCATCGCAGGCTTTGTTGCGCCAATAATTTGCGCTTGGATCCCCCTCGCACATCCAATTAACTTTAATTTCTAATGTTTGTGGCGCATAATTGCGTTCCCAATTCTCGTTAGATCCGCCTAAAGACAAACAAGAGTTCTTCAGAAGATCCGTTTAAGTTAGCGTGCGTGTATATGTTTATATGCGAACGTTCGCATTAGCTGCTTGAATAATCATATTTGTTGGCGGCGTGTTTGTCAATTGCTTTTCGGGTATTTTTCACACTGATTAGCAAATATACTGAAAAAATGGCAAAATGATTTACTTCCCAATTGGTGAATTGTGTGTTATGGTGTGATTATTGTGTTTATTTTGTGTTTGATGATATCTGGCTACAGAATGGGTAAGAAACAGGGGGAATCTGGTGCGATGAAATCATGTTGTGGATCAAGTGAGAATGAAATGGCGTGTTCATCGTCGAGGGAAGGTAAAGGGAAGAGATTGTGGAAGAAAGTGAAGTACCAGCTGGTGGAGTACCACGCGTTACCTGGATATTTGAAGGACAACGAGTATATTCTTGGTCATTACAGGTCCGAATGGCCTTTGAAGCAGGCGCTGCTCAGTGTATTTACCATTCACAATGAGACTCTCAATGTTTGGACGTAAGATTCCTCCCCCCCGACCCCCATATTGCTGTTTCCTTATGAAGTTTATAGTCAATTTCTTTGCTCTATCTTTGGCTATGCACTTGATTATGACTAGTACTGTATGGCTGGTTATGTACTTGAGCTGAATTGAGAAGCAGAATCATTGATACATACCATTTGCAAGATGCTATGCAAAAAACTGTTAATATGAAAAAGAGGTAGAGGAAGTAACTGGTTTAAGCTCTAGCACTTCCAATACACAAACATAGGGAGAATTACCAGTTTGTTTGGAGTGGTGACTGGTGATGTGCTTTATCCAAATCGTGGATGCAACTTTCCAATATTATATGATTTTGGCACTTTTAATAGACCAAGTACTGGTAATTAATTTTTTGTTTCTGTCCTCATCTCTTGTCATGTTCTTGCTCATTCTTTTGGTACCACTACTATGATCTCGTATTGATTAATATCACTCCTAAAAGTTTTTAGTTGTCATCTTTTTCTTTAAATATTCTGTTCTAAAATTTGACTGTGGTAGACATAATACTTCCTAAAACTGGACTTAATTGTTACGTTTTGCTTGCTTTAAGCAAGACCGTAAATGTCTGTTCTAAATTATTATCAACCATCTTCTTTCTAGATAGAGTTTTGTAGCTAGATGGAGTAAATATATTTAAAATCTTGGTAATTATGAATGCGAAGCAAACAATAATATGCATAAGTGGTTACTTCAATGGCTGCAAAACAGGAAAATAGCTTCTTTGAGTTCTTCCTATGAGTGTGAACCTTCATGTGGTCTAATACAATCTTTTTGATAAGCAGTAAATGGCGAGTAACCATTGCATAGTGACTTTTGAATTGATGAATATGTTGTTCACTGTGGTCTGAGTCACACTTTCAAAAAATGGGTAACAGTTACTTTTGTACCACAAAATAAGGTTATCTGACTTCTGCTGACCAATGAACTGAATAAGAAATCGTCTTTTGAATTGATGAATATGTAACATACTGTCCTGATTGCTGGTGCTTTTGTTACATATTTTATTGCGGTGTTGATGCCATTTTTACTTTCTTAAGGTTACATTTTGGTAGAATTTCTCAGAATTGATTTAATATCTTTCTCCTGTGAACAGGCATTTAATAGGATTCTTCCTTTTCCTCTCTTTAACCATTTACACTGCTATGCAAGTTCCAAATGTAGTGGACCTTCCCACACTACAAAATCTCCCTGATGTTCTGAGAAAAGCTGATTTCCAGAAACTCCGAATGGAACTTATTGCTTGCCTTCCATCTTTGCCACAAATGCCCGGTCTGCACAGAATTCGCGAGGAGTTGATAACTTCATTATCTTCAATGGAATTTCTACAATCGATATCAAATTGGCACATTATGGAACTCCTCTCGAAGTGTTTACCAGAGAGTGTTTCCCACTGCAATCACACTGATACTTGTGTCCTGGTACCATTTTACTTCCTTTTTCCACACAGCTGTTCTTTAGATGGCTTAACTTTTATCTTACCTCTAATTTTCTAGTGCAACTGAAGTTTCCTGGGCCTACATAGTTGGAGTATCACTTGGGTGCACCAGTTGCATAGTACAACTGGTGCAAAACTTATTGTTCAGTGAAAACAACTAATACTGACCAATTAATACATTTTTGTAAAACAACTAATACCATTTAAAAATACACTCGAGTTGTGTTGTGCAACTGGTGCATAGAAGTATTTGCCACATAGGGATTGAAAGTTGTGTTTATGATTTCATAACCTACAAATCAGATGTTGCTATAACATGTTAATCCATTTTGAAACCACATGCATTAGGATTGGTTGTCTATATATCTGCTATAAAGTGAATGTTTAGAAAGTACTGCCAATATTGTATTGATCTCTATTGTGTTGGCAATTTTAGTCCCATGGCCATACAAATCAATTTTGTCAATTAAGTCTCATATCTTTTAAAATGATGCACTATTAGTACTATATTGACAATTTTTTGTTTTTAAGATGATAATTAATTTGTGATGTTTTTCAATTGAAATTAATATGTTGGGGTCTTATTATGCCACCTAAGCAACACCAAGCTGTTAGTCAGGTTGCTACATGGGATTCCGGCAGCTAACGTGTGGGGCACGTGCAAAAATCCTACAACCTTGTAGTTTTAAAAGGCGCGAGGCGCGCGAGGCTATACGTAATGCGCCTTTTTAACTAAGGGTCGGGCGCAGAAACTGAGGCGCGCGCCTTTGTGCGCCTTTTTGAGGCGGCCAAGGCGCGCCTCAGGGTAAATCGGGTTTCAAGCTCTTTTTTTAAATAATACTAGCACTTTTAGGTTTTTTTTTAATGATACAATGACACTTTTACACAGTAAAAAACGTTTTTAAAAGGTGGGGTTTTTAAATTAGGAAGAAACACACACAAAATAGAAACTAGGGTTTCCAAGTTTGAACCCTAAATAGAAACTAGGGTTTCAAGTGCTAAAGGCAAGGGTAAAATGGACAAGGACAAGGGCAAGGGCAAGGGCAAGGGAAAGAGTGCAAAAGGCTCTCTTATACTTAGAGATGAAGATGAGGATGAAGATGAATTTGAATTTGAGGAGGATGAAGAGGAAGAAGAGTACATAGATGATGAACAATTTGAAGATGAGGAGGAGGAAGCCTTTGAGTTTGATGAGAGTGACGATGACTAGTTAACTTGAGCCTTAGAATAACTAATCGAAACTGAACTTGCTGGTTTTTAAATATTTGGTGATGATTATTGTGTGTGATTGAAGTTTAATTCACTGTTTTAGTACTTATTTGAGTTATTTCACATGTTTACATTATGTTACAAGCTTCTAGTGTTCATTTATTGACTTTTAGGTAGTATTATATGGTTTTATGTTGGAAAATCTGCATGAAATATATGTATAGGCATCATAAATTGTTGTTTTGGGAAAAAGGACGAGAGGCGCGCCTAAGGCGCGCGCCTTGCACCTCGGGCGCCAGAGCACCCCTTGCGCCTTTTTGCGCCTCGTGCCTTTTAAAACTATGAATTGCATTATTTTAAAAGTTATGAGACTTTGATTGATAAAATTAATTTGTATGTGACTAAAATTTGCAAGACCCAAATAGGTACGGGATCTATTTTGCAAATTACTCGTATATGTTACTTTGATATGGAGCTCGATGGTGGGTTTTTTATGGAGCCCAACATCATCATAACTACTTGTACTGTGTACAAGTGTTTTATACTGACGTTGGGCTCCATAAGAAATCCACAGTGGGCTCTATTCATTTCTCTCTCACTCTCTCTCTCTCTCTCTCTCTCTATATATATATATATTAACTTACGTTGCCACGTTTATTGATTGCAGCGTAGCGTAAAAGAGGAAGTGGGAAACATGATCGCGCCATTAATAGTTCGACCAATCACACGTTGGCCGTTCTTCGCTTTCTTAGGTGGGGCCATGTTCTGCTTATTAGCCAGCAGCACATGCCACTTGCTCTCTTGCCACTCCCAACGAATGTCATACATCATGCTCAGGCTCGATTATGCAGGAATTGCTGCCCTTATTTCCACATCCTTCTACCCGCCCGTCTACTACTCTTTCATGTGCTACCCTTTCTTCTGCAATCTCTACATGGGCTTCATCACATCACTGGGAATCGCCACAATCCTCGTTTCCCTTCTTCCCGTATTCCAAAGCCCGGAGTACCGTAACTTCCGGGCATCACTATTCTTCGGAATGGGTGTATCGGGTGCTATTCCCATCCTACACAAGCTAATCCTGTTCTGGGATCAACCGGAGGCTCTTCACACGACTGGGTATGAGGTTTTGATGGGGGTGCTTTACGGATTTGGAGCTCTCGTTTATGCGATGAGAATTCCGGAGAGGTGGATGCCCGGGAAATTCGATATAGCGGGCCACAGTCACCAGCTTTTCCATGTTCTTGTTGTGGCCGGAGCTTACACGCATTACCGGGCTGGGCTCGTTTATCTCAGGTGGAGGGACCTGCAAGGGTGCTGAGGCCAGAGTTCTGCTCTTTCACTAGTTTGATTTAGGGGGACTTGAATTGCAGTTAATGCTTAGAAATTAATGGCTGAATATGCTCATATATATATGTATTTGGCTTAAAAATAAATGGATTCGTGCTAATATTGAAGCCATATTAATAATAGTGATGCTGTAATTTCACTGAATATGTATGCAATAAATAAATTTGTCAACTCAAAGACCACTCGCTGCTTTTACCAACTGAGCTAAGTACTGTGTTTTAAAAAAAATTCTTGACAAATGAAAAACTTTAGCTGATGCTCTCGTTGAGAGTTGAACTCAAGACCTCCCGCTTACTAAACGGGTGCTCTAACCAACTGAGCTACGAGAGCTAGTTGGCTGGTTTCCTTTACCTATTATACATTTTCTTTTTTTTTTCTTTCCATTTGGAAAACAGAAAACTGATACGAATAAAAAAAAAAATCGTTTTTCATAAGAATGGGATCTTCAAATGCAAGCAATGTTATGTAACGAAAATTATTGTTTATATTAATTAATATAAAAATTGAAATTATATAATATACAATACTTAAAATATTTTATACTGAAATGAATATGAAGAAAATATTTAAAATTTTCACCTGCCTTATAGATTTTTTGGCAAATAATATTAACTAATTATTTAGTCACACTATTTAATAAGTTATTTTTCAAATTAATATGATGAATACGTATAATTGAGTTAGGTTCTTAAATTTTACCTTAATCAGGCATAATTTTATATAATAATTTTCACAATTATCATTCATATTAATTAAATAAATAATATAGGTTTCAAATATAAATTGTTGTTATGAAAAAATAAACTGTGAAAACTCTTGATTGCGCCTCTGAATGTTTATAGTATCAAAATTAATTTTACTTAAAATTGGTTCTCACATAAGAACTAATTTGCCTTTTCGGATTTAGTATTTTTAATATTCCAATTTGGCCCATTTTTGTTTTGGGAGGCCCAATGTCACAATGATTTAATATATCATTTTTACTAAAGTTGAGAGTTGGGACTTGAATTTTATAAAATTATGTTATGTTGAAGGATTTGATCAATTTTGATTATTAATTTTTGAAATTTATATTTTCAATATCCCTATATTACTAATAGGGAGTTTGTTTTTGCTTAGGTGTCGTTATGAGGTTAATTTGAATGAGGTGTCACATTCTTATTAAATGCATATATATGTTAATAATCATGTGTCATTTTTTTATTGATTTATAATTAATATATGACATATGTGGCATTTTAATATTTAATTAAAAATATGTTTCTAAAGGTTTGAACCTTAGACCTCTTGCACAATATGTATATTTTTTAATGAATAAGTTAATATATAAATCTTTAAATATTTTAAATATCTATTTTATATCTAAAAAGTGTTATCATATGACAATTTTTAAACATAAAATTATATTTAACTTAAGCCTATAAATGTATGTAAGAAAAATTGTGGTTGTATCAACTTTTATAAAAAAAAAAATTAATATAATCATATATGATATTTATTGTAAATATACGATATATATATATTATTCGGAGTAATATTTATGCATCAATTATATATAAAAAAAAATTCTATTAATTGTCTCCTTTTTTTTATTAATTGTAAAATAAATTTGAAACAAATCTTATAGTAATTTTTTTTTCACATAATTATAATAATTCTAATCCCTAGCATGAATTGTCATACAATTAATATTACCATTATTTAAATTTAATATTATAATTATAATTTTTTATACATATACATTATTTTAATATATATATATATATATATATTATTATTTGAAAATATTATATATAATATATTATATTGTAAAGTTTATTTAACGAAAATACCGCGTAATACGCGGGAGCTCATCTAGTAATTTATTAATATGGAGTATTTGAAATCTTCTCTTGAAATATGTATTTTGATTCAACACAAATCTTTATACATGAGAAAAATATTTTACTTGCACTAATTATCCAGTACTTTGAATACCTCCAATTAATCTTTGCAACAATTAAATATGATTTATCCAATTCTTTATTCAACTATCATGTCTCCAAAAATTAAATTTAGTTTATAAATACAATTTTACTAAAAAAAAAAAAAAAATTGAATATTAGGTTGACCTCACCCGTTGGCTCGCTAGCTCAGGTAAAATTAGATTAAATTATAATTTTGCAGGCCTTATAAAAATTTAAACTGTCTCAATAAAAGTATGGACTAATTAGATAAAGATTTAAACTGGTCTAGTTCAATCCAACAATATCAATTAATCTGATAAAGTGGGGCAGCTCCTTCTAACATTATACTTTCTGATCAAAATTTTGTAAATTTGAAATTTGAATTGGTTTGATGAACTTGTATTAGAATATATAGAAATCAAAGAATGAAGTCCTTATCTCAATATTATTAAAATGGAACAAGTTGGGTAGATGCACACAAATTACAAGAATATACAATTATTTTAATTCCTGTTAATGATTGGTAGTTAAGAGAGACATATCTTTGTCACATCTAATTACCAACATTAATAATAATATATCCAAAAAACCAGCTCATCATCAAGATAACATTATTCCCACTAAATTTAAATTAAACTTGTTTCAGGCAGACAGCATCTATGCCGTTTCTATCTCCCAAGTATACATCACTTAATTAGGCAGTGTTTATATTGTTATTTATTCAAATAGAAAAATCAATGATCAGAATAATTTATCTGAAAATACACATGCATGGGGTCAAAGTAGGCTTGACAAAACGTCAACAAGTCTTCCATGTTAAGTAAAAGTAATCTAAATGTATGAGAGTACACTGCTAGCTCTTTAATTTAATTAGCTTGGGAAGGAAAACTCTCACCCTCCTAATCTAGATGCAAATATTTTCTGTTTGCATGGAGTTTGATGCGAAAATTGTGCATTAATATTGGATTAATATTTACATGAGATCGTATTATTATTATGAAATCATTATCAGTTTTTTAATAAAAAGTTATCAGTTATCACTTTTAATATAAAATGTATTACTTTACAAAATTTTGTCTTAAGATTATGTATTTTACATATTATTTTTAAAAAGTTATAAAGTATATCACTTTTTAAATTTTTGTGTTAAAATACTCATATTTTGCTATATATTTTTTTTAAAGTGATATACTTCCTCCATCCCGAAACTATTTTCACACTTTCTATTTTGGTTCGTCCCATAACTATCTTCATACCCCAAATTTGAAAATAACACTCAATATCAATACCCTCACAATATCAATTTTATTTAAAAATATCACTTTTACTTTATTTTCTCTCCTACACTACACTTTATATCATACAACCATCCAAAATACCCTTATACTTTATTCTCTCTCCTACACTAATTTAAGTTTTCTTAATAAACGCGTCTCTTCATATATAAAAATAGTTTCGGGACGGAGGGAGTATAATTTATCATAAAAATATTAACATTTCTATTGAAAGTGATAATAATCTCATAACGAAATGAAAAAATGCTTATATTCATAAAATAAATTCTACCCAATATTTTTTTAAAAAAAAAAATTATAACCATTTTTTTAAATAAATACACCCTCAAAAGTGAATACTAATGATATCACCACACTCCCGTCCAAGGAGCCGGCTACCACCCCTACCACATCATTAATTTAGAACAATTAAATTCTCTCCTGAATGATCTGATCCTTCTATTTTTTTTTATCCTTCAATATGAAAAAAATAAAAAAATTGAACGATAGATCGATCAGATTTTTTTTCCTGAATGATCGGGTTGTTTCAATGAAAGAATTAGTTTCAACACCAAAAAGAAACATATTTAATTTTCTGGTCAGAGATTCATATTTCTTCTGAAAAAAGTTTGCGTGAAATTTTTGAAAAAAAATTTAGAAAAAAGTATAATGAGTGGATTATTGAAAATTAATTTTATAAATTTTTATGAATAAAATAAATAAATTAATCGCAAAAGTAATAATACGAAGGAAAAATATATTTGTATTATAAAAGTGAAAGTTGTAAATAATATTTTCATTTTGGGTATGTAAATTTTTATGAAACAAAATATATTTTTTTATGGAATGAATAGAGTACATATCGTTAATAGTTATGGTTATGCTCTCTCCCCTTTCTTTTACCGGTTACCGACAGAAGAAATGATGTGACTCATCGCGTATTTTAATATTTCTTTTAATATCAATTAGTACGTACAAAAGTAAATTTGATAATTGATACTATTATATTGTTATTTTTTATTATTAAATTTTGTTGTTCTAAGTTTTAACTGTTGTCACTGACTCAATATGTGATTCTTATAGTTTGAAAAATTAAAAATAATCCAAGTTCACCTCAGAGTCAGATGTAGAGAATGAAAGGACAAATGTAAAGGGCGTGCAGGTAATAACAACTACCTTCTTCCAATATTTTTTAAAAATATTGTACACAAATTTAAAAATATTAACTATATATTTAATGTAGAATTCTTGTCTCTTTTATCTACATAATGCATACTATCACAAAAAAAATAAGTAGGTGACAAAATTAGTACTATATGATATTTAATTCTCTTAAATTAGTGCTAAATAAAAATTGCATTATTTTCATTTTGATTTTGAAGCCTTGAAGGCAAATTTAATTGTGGCAGTGAAAACCGACAGATAATCACAACTAGGAAATAAAATATTAAAATGTACTCTGAAACGAAAGTAAATTTATTTTTTATTTTCATCTGTCCCAAAAAATAAATAATTAGTATTCTTAATTATTTATTTTTATCTTTATTCTTATTTAATCTATTTTATTTATTTTAAATTAATATTTTGGTACTAATAATTATCTTGCAAAACGAATAGATATAAGAACAAAATAAAAAAAAAATTTAGTATTCTAATTATAATACTTTATATCTTTTAATTTACTCCATATAAGAATATCTATAAATCTATCTCTTTGCTTACTGGGAATATTTTGTTTTGTTTTGTTTCATCTGTCAAATAAAGGGATTTGTTTAACACGGATGTTTCAGGAATCAGGATGATGCAGTAGCGTTTGATTTTGTCTCAGTAGAAGAAAGTAATATCAAATTAATTCTTTTTGGGTGATTGGGATGAAGTAACAATTCTTTAACACTACATGTTGTCCTCAATCCGTTCCAAAAAAGTTTATGCAATCTTTTGCCACAAAATTTAAGGAAAAAGTGTGATGAATAGAGTATTGAAAAATAATTTTATAAATTTTTATAAATAAAATTGAAAAAATAATTGAATTGAATGTATCTGAGGGTCTCAAAAATAATGACATAAATGGTAAAAATGTGTGTATTGTGAGGGTGAAGGTTGTGAGGATTATTTCTATTTTTTCTTATGCAAATTTTTGTGGGATGGAGGGAGTATGAAATATACAACATTGACAAAATAATGTGTTCTTTTAATAGTCGTTTACATGAAATTTATTCACCATATAAAAATTGGTATTATTATTTTTTTTTTTTTTATCGGACAAAGAGTGACTCGAACCCATGACCTATAAAAATTGGTATTATTATATTTATAAATTTATATTATACTAATATTTATTCATAAAGTTCAATGTGTTTATATTATTTTATAAAAATTGTGATATTATTAATTGAATATTATAGTTTTTTAAATAAATGTAATGATATTATTTAATATCTTTATTTTTATATAGTGAACAAGTTTGAGAGTTGAGCAACACTCTTTTAAAGTATTCTACCTTAGAATTGTAGTGTAAAATTGAAAAGCCCAAATTCACAGGTCATATTTAAAGAAGGAGCAAAAGAACTCCGGGATCCTAAACGAGTAGAAATGGGTCAAATAAAATTTTCCAAAGGGTCATTTACAATAAAGTAGAAAGAGGTAAGTCTTATTACAACTAGGTGTAAAAAATTTGTACATAAGCACAAATTTTTTTTGCACAGAAACACAAAAAATTTGCACATTACACCTGTTTGTAATTTTGTTAATTTTTTACACCTATTTGTAATTTTTCCATTTTCCAAATTAATAGTGCAAAAGACAAATTTTTTTACTTGTGAAATGTATTTATGAAAAGGGGAGTATCATCACATATCGTTTGTATCATTTTCTGTATTTCACTCTATTTTAGTAATCTAGATAAATATCACGTGGGACGTTAAAAATAATTCAATAAACTATCACAATCTTGAATATATGTATTAAAAATTTAAAATTGAAAAATGAGAAAGGGGTAAAAGAGTATCATTCAATTTTGGTGGGGGAGGGTGAAGTCTAAAAATTGAATACAAACATGAAAAGCATGAAAAAGGCCTAGCATTGTCGGTGGCGTAGCCTAACGTGTCAATCGGCCCCTTTTCCTCAGCCACAATCCCCAATCTCCGCCCTTCATTCACCCTTACTTTATCCCCACCACCATTAAACCACCACCAGCACCGCCTCTCCCTATTTATACATCTCCTATTGCTAATCGCTTTTCTTCCAAATTTCCTTTCGTCACTCCACTCTTGTCTTTTTCGAGATTAGGATAGGAACACTCTTTTTACTGCGCTGGAATGGGGCTACGCTAGCAGACGAGTTCCACCGCTGAATTCATTCTGGAGTTATCCTTTCCTTTTCATTTATTATGGTGTCGTCGGAGCAATCCCAGTGTCAAAATTTTCAATGGCCAAGTATAATGGTCGGACCAAAGCGGCGTCGTTTCTCTCCGACGGTTTTCTTTTCGTCGGCGCCGCTCTCGCGGCTTTCCTGGTGGTCTGGGCCCTCTGGTCTTTCTTCAGCCCCCTCGCAACCCCCAGTTTCTCCACCTCATTCTCCGATAAAACATCCACCGCCGCCGCCGCCGCTGATTTTTTGCGCTGCCACGGTGGCTCGGGTCCGGACCTCCGCCACGACCCGTCCGAACCGAACTTTTACGACGACCCGGAATTGAGCTACACCATGGATACACCGCCGGTTACGAATTGGGACGAGAAGAGGAAGGAGTGGCTGAGGCAACACCCGTCGTTCGCCGCCGGAGCAGAGAATCGTATTTTCATGGTAACCGGCTCACAGGCCAAGCCGTGTAAGAATCCCATCGGCGATTACCTGCTTCTGAAACTGTTCAAAAACAAGGTCGATTACTGCCGGCGCCACGGCATCGACATTTTCTACAACAACGTGCTGTTGCAACCGAAGATGTTCTCCTTCTGGGCGAAAACCGCCACCGTGAAGGCGGCGATGCTGGCCCACCCGGAGGCGGAGTGGATCTGGTGGGTGGATTCCGACGCGGCGTTCACCGACATGGACTTCAAGCCTCCGATGGAGCGCTACAAAGAGCACAATTTCGTTGTCCACGGTTGGGCCCATCTGGCCCAACAGACGAAGAGCTGGACCAGCATCAACGCCGGCGTATTTCTGATTCGTAACTGCCAGTGGGCCATGGATTTCATGGACACGTGGGCCCGCATGGGCCCGCAGTCGCCTGATTATGATAAATGGGGTGAAATTCTGAGCTCGACTTTCAAAGATAAGATCTTCCCTGAATCCGACGACCAATCAGGTTTGATTTATTTATTTTTAAACGAAAAGGAAAAATGGGGGAACAAAATGTACGTAGAGAGTGAGTATTATTTCGAGGGGTATTGGGTGGAAATTGTGGGTGCCTCGTTTGATAACATCACCGGGAGGTACACGGAGATTGAGAAAAAGGCGCCGGAGCTGCGGCGCCGTCACGCGGAGAAGGTGAGCGAGAGTTATGGTAAGGTGTGGGCGGAGCACCTTAAGGATGCTGGGTACGGCAGGGGGCTGGCGGAGGCCGTTCATCACGCACTTCACCGGCTGTCAGCCGTGTAGTGGGGACCACAACCAGATGTATTCCGGTCAAACGTGTTTTGATGCAATGCAGAAGGCTTTGATGTTTGCTGATAATCAGGTGCTTAGGAATTATGGGTTCGTGCATCCGGATTTACTGGATCCCTCCACCGTCGATTCCCTGCCCTTCGACTATCCTGCTTGAGAGGTCATGATTAGAGACCGTTTCAGTTTTGCTTTTTTATTTTTTATTTTTTTTAAAGAAATGATTTTATATATATATATATTAGGAAAATGTAGTATGTATGTATATAGTTGTATAATAGCCGTATGTGCAACTTTGTGTGAGGCTACACAACACTACACTACACTACACAGACGAATATATAATAAGCATGTGATTGTTATCTTTTGTGGGCCTTAGTTTTCCGGAATTATACCATAATGATCCAAATGAGGCATTATCATGACTATGTCCATGTGAGTATACACATTGTTTGATGGGATGGAATTCTTGATTGGAGTATCATCTTTTCAGTTTCGCTTTTCGTACTCTATTTAATATTTTATCCAACTATCCATATATATTATTCATTAATTATATTTTGCATCTATAGAATAGTCTGAATAGAACATAAAATGAAACATCAAATATAATTTACATATGTAGGTTTGATTGTATATGATTATTAATTTATTATGCAAAAGTTGGAAATTGAGATTGCTGCTACAATCAAAGATGCAGTGTTCATACAATGTGTAATTTCTTTATGATTCATAATACATTCGAAGAACAGATTAATTGGGGAATCAATCCCACTATTTATTGGTGAGGCTATGTGAAGGCCCAATTAAATCCAAAGCTAACTTTTGAAGTAGTAAAATGATGCTGCTAAATTGGTCTCTTCGTTGCAAATTGCGATACTTCATCTTAAATTTCGAATAATATGATCTCCCTCACTTTTTCTCATCCATACCATTTTTTTCTATGAGGAAGATAATTTTTTGGCCTGAAATTGAAATATTTGAATTATATATGATTGCTGTGAAATATTCTCACAAGAAAACATCTTCAAAATTAGTGTGAGACCGTCTTACGAATGATGCTATTTTTTTTTAGATCAAACTAAATGTGTTAAGGTTTCTAAATGCAAATGAGTCGTTGTATCTCTTTATATAACACTTACCCACTTATTTGTACTTTTCATTTATTACTAATAGAATTTTGAACCTCTCCCTGAGAGGTAGGGGTGGGAATAGGCAAGGCTACCCGACAGGGGCCTACGGCCTGGTCTACTAAAGCCTAGTTCGACTCGTTTAATAAATAGGCTAGGCTCAGGCCTTTTAAGAAGCCTATTTAATTAAATAGACCAGACTTCAGGTTTTTCGTAGGCCTTTTAAGCTTAACAGGCCCACCTATTAACTATATATATATATGACCTATTATATGTCATATATTACATATAATATATATTATAATTCTTGAACTACTTGAAGATTTTGTTATTGCTTTTGTAAGTTGATAATTCTTGGTATGTTAATTTTATTCGAATTTTGAGTTTTATCGTGTTTACGGTGTAATGTAACAAGTGTGATTTTTAAAAATTTGATAAAAAATAGAAAGGTTGCAACAAATAGGCCTTTAAAAGGCTTTTAGGCCTGACCTATTTACTAAAGAGGCCAAACCGAGCCTTAAAAAAAAGTCTATCATAGATAATAGGCCAGACTCAGGCCTAAAAATTATATAATAGGCCTAGGCTTTCTTATGCAAAGTCCGGCCTGGCCTGGCCTATTCCCACCCCTACTGAGAGGTACCTCCACTTCGAGGTATTTATGATCTGTACTGTTGCAATTTGAATGTAGAAAAACATAAAGAGGGTTCTATTTATAATTTATAAACATTATTTAGTACTCCCTCCGTTCCGGAAAAGTTTTCATATGTAGGAGGGCACACTTTAAGAAAAAAAAGTAATAATTGAGGTTTTGAGTGGTAATTTAATTTGTAAACTTTTATGTATAAAGTAAAAAAATTTATTAGGTTATGTGTATATGAGAGTAAAAATAATGACATTTGTGTAAATTAGTAAAAATTTTGAGGGAGGGTATTCCATTTTAAGGGTGTGAAACTTATAATGGGACGGACGGAAAAAGAAAAGTGTGAAAGTTTTTATGGGACGAAGGGAGTTTTTTGGTTTTTCTTAATACTCTAATTTTAAAATAGTTTTTGATTAACTGAAACAAAAATATTTATTTGAGACAATAGAATAGAGATAGATGGAGATACAATGTCAGAGCTAGGGTTCATAATCTTTGATAATTGAGATTAGGCATACCTGAGTGAAATCCGAGGGAAACTGTACTTGGTCATCGTCTTGATTCATTAGTGAAGTGTGTCATTAAAGCTTAGTTCAGCTTCTTAGTGGGAGACTTGTTTTATAAAATCAAATCATAAATCCCGATTTTGTAGGCTGAAAAAGAACAAGACCTTAATGAGTTAGAATTTGAGTGATTCTTCTTGTAAGTAGTAAATGGACTTAGTATGAACTCTATCTTGTAAGGTTTTACTATTTGAGTGAATAGTATGAGTGAGTTCATCAAGTGAGGAGAACGTAATAAAGTTTGTGTATCTTGTAAAATATGTGACCTAGTAGATTTGACACTTTGAGTGGGTGTAATGGTGAATGTAGAATTCCTACAAAAACCTTCGACCAATATATATTGCTTGCACATTTACATTTTGCACAGTGTTTAATTGCATAATTTAACAGATATATAGTTCTTGTACAAGTCCAGTTGTAGACTCTACATAACCTTTTTACTCTCTAAAACTGTAAAGTCTTGCATTATTTTCAGAAGTATGAACAAGTCATTTATTCCACTCCATACAAGTATTCAAAGTACATTTTGTGATATGAAAATAATTTAAAGTTCTGATCAACACTAAACATCATTGAAAAGGAAATCAAGTTTCCAAAGTATATTGAACTAGCTGTCCACTCAATAGTCTACATCTAATGAAGTTGCTGTCTTAATTTAGTTATTGTGTTATTTGCAAAAACTTGAGATCAAGTGTTTTGAAAAAAATGTAGGAGATCAAATAAAATTTTAGCTTTTAAGTATTCAATTTTTATTGATACTTTTTTTTAAATTTATCGATATTTTACCAATATTAGACTCAATTACAACAAATTAATCGCTATTTTGTAACATCATTATCAGTGATCATGTACATTGAATATATACCGATGACACATGGAGATATTTATTTCCTGGTCCTAACCGATGTGGGACTTCATGGCAACAAAAGATGAAGGGCAGTGAATTCAAGCCATGCTTTAGTTGAACAGAAAATTAATGCTCTTAAATGAGAATTGCAGTGTCAGAACGATGCCGTTCCATCTTTAAAATTAGTACTTGATGACTGATGCAACCAACCATGCATGTGCCATATATCATATATGGTATGCCTGCTGGTGGCTTTCATGGTAGCTAGGTAAGTATATCATTCATTATATAGGTCCTATGGGTGGACCGTGTACTACTACCCCTGATGTAGATTTTACATGCATTTTTAACATGGGCATACATGATGCATATGCGAATGAAAGGAAACAAGAATCTTACATATATAGATGTATGCATGAGTGTGCATGCATTTTTATGTATGTGAAATAATGAAATAATCATACATCTTAATCATCATCGGACTACTGCAACATCCATCGCATTAATAACTGACATAACATCCATAATGCAATATAATTCCGAAATAATTAAACAAGGGTTCAAACTATCTATTTTTATTTTGAATAGATTCTTAAAAGTATATATATATTTTTTTTTTTTTTTTTTATTTTAAAAGACCTTTAATTAGGTATCAAATTTTTATTTTAGGAGCTCTCCGAGGTTAAAATGGACAGATTTTTTTTATTAACTTTAATGGTTCCTTTAATGCATGCAAGTTTTTTTAATATATGCAAAAATATTTTTTCGCAAGTCATTTTAGGTATACATCACCTACAATTACAATTAAATTATTTGTACAAAATACATTTGTTTATTAGTAAAATTTATATAATATTCCACCCATTTTGGGAAAGTTTTCACATATTCATTTTTCATATTCATTTTTCGTCTGTCACAAAATCATTTTCACATCTTTAAAATGGTAAAACTTTCAAAAATTTTATCCTCACAATCCCCAAATTTACACAAAATGTCACTATTTTTTTGTTCACATATTTCCACAATTCAATTTATAATTTCTTTATTTTATACATAAAGATCTACAAAATTACTCATCAAAATTTCAATCATTACACCTTTGTCTTATTTTGTGTGTCGTCCCATCATATGAAAGTTTTTGTAAAATTGAAGGAATAATATAATTTAATGAGTTTGTTAAGATGTTGAAAATTTTACGCCAACATTATTTTGAATGGGCTCGCTAAATAAAATTTCAATAGTTAAACTTGTTTTGTTAAATAAAATTTAAATAGTTTAGGAACCTAAAATAAAAGTTACTAATAATGTAAATATCTACCGATGCATTATGGTCATATATAGATGATGGTGCCTTGCTCTTTATGCCGATTCCCGTGAAGTGTATGGTAAAAGTGAAAAGTAAAGCAGCTTGATTGAAACTTTTGATCTTCAAAGGGTATAAAAGTCCCATGATTGACGGATATATGCAAACACGAGCTTCATCTGCTGCCGTGGCTGTTCATTTATGTGATATAATTATGCTTATTTCCAGACAGTTTCACTAATTCAATTTTTTTTTAAATGCACATTTTTGCTGGAAAAATATTAATACTAGTCCTGTAACTTAGGTTGATTCCATTTTTAGTCATGTTACTTAGTTTTGTTTCAATTTTAGTCGTGACAGGTGACAAATGTCAGTTTTAGTTATTTTTGCCGAAAATTCAATTTTTTCTAAATCAATTTGAGAATTTTAATCCCTCGGGCCAAATTGATAATGTGGAGCGCCAACCATGCATTTGAAGCCATATCAGATTTCCATGTCAGATCTTTTATATTATTCTGTTCATTGATTGGTTAGTCTACCCAATGATAAATGTAGCATTCTCCAATATTTTAGTTCTTCTTCTAATGGTATAATAGTGTATCTTACGATTTACCTCCTTCACCATTTTACAATGTAATGTGTGGAATATCAGTAGGGGTGTGCAACGATCGGCTTGAATAAGTCAAATTGAATAGTAGATCGAAATAGGTTAAAACCCAAATTAAATTTTTTTGGTTTTGACCGTTTTTCTTTTCACACCACTAGATCTCAGATTGAGATTAACATTTTTCTGTAGTAATCAAATTGTGTCTTTTATTGTCTTTGCAAAAGTATCAGTGGGCTCTATGGACCTTTACAAAACATGAACTTGCCATTATGTCTATATAAATATTAGGAGTGGGCCGCAATAATCTCAAACAAGATACTATATTGTATACAACTTTTTTGTATATTAGGCCTAATTTACTCCATCATTAAATACCTTCGTAATTCCCAAAATAAAATAAGTGTGAGTAAGTTTCATTTGTAAATCAATTTTATGTTGCATCTCAAAATAATATTAATTATTTTTATTAATAAAATATTATTATTAAATTAATATTTTTAATAAAACAACTAATATTATTTAAAAATTCATACAAAATGCAAAAACTATCAAGGTAAAATTGATTCACAATATACTTTGTCATTAAGTTTTTGCTATTTTTTTGAAGAATTATACTGTTATAATAAAAAATGTGTGCTGGTTTTCGAGTAATAAGGTGAAAATACACTCAATTTTGATTCGTCTTAGGAAGACAATAAATGCACAAATTGAGGCGAAATTGATGAAAGCTTTGTGAAATGGAGAAATATGCAGTCCGAAATTGAGAAAGTTTGAAGAATTGTGATATGCAAGTGTAAACAACAAATTTGGTCCAACTTTGATAGTCCATATATAGAGGGAAAAATACATATGGAACAAAAAAATTCTTCCTTTCAACTTGATACATTGTAATTAGTCATAGTGAAAATATGTGGGCCAAGAAATTGGGTCTCTATCCCAATCCCATCCCACTATCTAATATAACCGAGACTACTTCCCCTGATTAGCGGCCAATCCTTAAAAAGACACTGAAAAGTAAAGGGCGGAATAAAAGCAAAAGTTAGCATCAATTTAGGGGCCGGAATTCCAACCTAAATTATACCACCATTTTAATTTCTTACTCCCTCCTAGACAAATTAAGTCTTTCATTTTATTTAAATCTTTATCCTTTTTAAATTGTCATTCTACATAAATTAATATAAATTCACCCTAGCTATCTGTTCTAATAATGCTACTAATAAATTTTTTATAATGATTATCTTGTAAGTATAAACTTAAATGTATTAAATAAGGATATAAATGTCTTTTAATATATACTCTAAATTATAAAAATATTGATTTGTGTGAATGGATGAAATGTGACATTTATTTTGAGATGGAAAGAGTATTTATTAACGCACTATCAAATTTTAGCACTCCCATTTGCAAATTCATAAAATTCGTGACAATCTTTTTGGTGTGTTTCTTTTTTAATTTGAGTAAGATTTGATAAATTTAGGTGGAGAAATAAAGTGGAAGAAATATATTTAATGAATAGGAAATGTGCATTATAGTTTGGGATGGAAAAGTACGAGTAGATGTAATTTTAATTAAATTAAATTAATATATTTAAGTGATGATGATAAATTATTTTAATATTGTTGGTTATTGAAGTAATGATTGAGTGAAGAGAAGTAAGAAATATAATAACATCCACGATGATCTAAACAAATATCTTAAATTTATAGATAAAAACACTGATTTTTTTATTTTAGAATATAGTTGTTAATTTTGCAGAAGTCGTCATTATTTTTTTGAGCTGTCGTAAAAAAATTCATGAAATTTGTTCATCATAATCGGTAATATTAATCTGCAAACCTTTCCTATATAGCAAAACAAATACACAGTCAAACGGTTAGATAACAAAAAAAAAGAACTTAAAATGTCAAAAATGTGGATGACTCTCTCTCCTATCCAAATGTTTGGATGAATTCTTTTTTCTCTTGTGTTTAATACCATGCCAAATGTTTTAAATGACAAATTCCATCCATCCAATTAGTGGACATCCCATTAAATGCACCATTGTGAATGATTTAAAAAAAAGGATTTTTATCGAGATATATTAATTATCAATTAGGAGCCTGAAAGTATAAAACTTATCAATCTAGAATTTGAAAGATGTTTATATTAAGAGATTTTATCAATTCAGGACCTGAAATTAAGAACCCGAATTAATAATTGTCATATCTTTCAAGTCCCGAATTGATAAAATCTTTTAATATAAACATCTTTCAGGTCCCGGATTGATAAATTTTATCTTTCAGACCCGGGATTGATAATTAACATATATTTCAGGACTTATACCGATAAAAATCCTTAAAAAAAGTAGTGTGATATGTTAGTTTTATATAAGTATATATATATATATATATATATATATATAATATAATATAATAGGGATAGATATGTATTTGGATAAAAAAATATAATTTGCAAATTAAAAAATGTTTGGGAGGAAGAAAACCAAATTCTAAATCCATAACCAAAAGAGAACGACATTCCAAAATATACTTATAACTTATAAGGGATAAAAAGATTTTTTTACCCATTTTAATATACAAATAAATATAGTATATATTATTGTTAGAAAAATATTTGATACTCTTATAACCTAAATCCTTACCCACCCAAACCACCCTCCTCCACCTCCTCATGCATGCAACTTTTTCTTTGTCCCCTATGATTACATAGCATACAAATTCACTTGATCTTACTTTACACCAAGTGAGCATCTATTTTAAAGAATGGATTTATAAAACAAATTCAACACACGAATTAAGTGTCTACACTATTCCACACTCAAAATAATAAACTCTCTATGTTTGATGATCTAATCTAAGGGTCATATACTTATTGTGATATTTGTTGTTCGATAAAAGTTTTAATATAAATTATTCTTTAATGGGTTAATAGTGTTTTCAACTTTAATAAAAGAGTTGTTTAGAGCTGGGGGCTTAGTCTACCTGGTCACTGAATTCTTCACTTTATAGGAAACCCAGATTCGATTCCCCTTGTACACAAATTAATGGAGTTATAAAGTCTTTTGGAGAAATTTAAGAGTGTTTGAGAGTAATTTATAAAATTAATGGAGTTATAAAATATTTTGGAGAAATTTATGAGTTTTTTAGAATAATTTATAAAATTGAATAATGATTCATATAATAAAGCATGTTAATATAGCATCATTTTGAATATATTTGTTAAAAAAAAAAAAAAACAATCGTCTCCTATTAAATACATCATTTTCTTAACATGATACATTAAAGTTTTTTTTTTAAAGATATATTAAAGTTCAATATTATAGTATTGGTTTTTCCCATTTGAAGGTGTGCGTAAGTGTTTTACAGAATGTTGTTACGAATGTTGGTACATTCGAAGAACAACACAGACAAAAATAAATACAGAAATACACAGCGAAAGTCTTAAACACTTTGCAAGATGGATATCAAAATTTTGTATAGATTATGAATAAGTCTATACTGCTAATCGGCGAAATATCACTAATAATTATTAAGTGATAAAATCGGTGAAAACATAAGTCACACCGTGAATAGATCTACGTATATAGTGACTAGATATTAATCAATCTAACCTATCACTAATACTAATAAAGATCTAATGTTGAGTGAAATGTGAAAACATTCACCAACGGAAGTATTGAGTATGAAACATCAATAAACTCAAATAATCTAAGCTAGTAGACTATGCTAGATTGTGTTTCCTCAACTTCAAGCTTTAATCTTCATAGCAGCCGTGTATTTATTAGTATTCATTTTCAATCGCATCACTTATGGTAACTGCTATAAATCTTCACACTGTAAAAACAAGACATTGAACAAGACATTTCATGGGTTAAAGGTTAGTGGAAGTGGAAGGACGAATTCTGATGTTATGACCAAAATATTGACACATTTTGAGTAACACTTGTTACTAACATCAACACCATTAATATGAATAATTTAAATAGTGAAGAAAATAATTATTATTGATAATTCTAAACAATAATATAATACCACTAACCTAATTCTACATTTCTAATTAAATTCTTAATACTTCATTTAAATATTTGTTCCAAAAAAATTAAATTCTTAATACTTTAATTAAATATTCAATATTTTTAAATTTTCAAAATAATCTTATCATTAAACATTCCATATAAAACTTTACTAGGGGGAAAAGTGTTTCCTAAATTGTAGAAATAGAAAAGTAAAAGATTGATTCTACAAAGTATAACTTCAAATCAAATGAGTTGGTCAAATCCATCCCCATGAAAATCTAACGGCAGAGGGATAACACGGGAGCCATTGCCTACATCCGGGTGCACGAATCCATAATTCCTTATCACTTGATTATCTGCAAAATTGAGTGCCCTTTCCATCCCCACCCAACAAGAACCCCCCTCGTACGCCGGATTGTGTTCCCCGCTGCACGGCTGACACCCCGTGAAATGCGTCACAAACGGCCGCCGCCACTCCTCCTCCCCCCCCACCGCCGCGTACCTCTCACTCTCCGCCTCCGCGTGCCGCCCCCGCCGCCGCTCCAACTTCCCGTACCTCCTCGCGATACCGTCGAATCTCTTCACAATCGACAGCCAATACCCATGCAACGCGTACCCATTCTCCACGTAAATCTTTTTCCGCCATTTTCGGTCTCCTTTCAACAGCAGATACACCAGCGCCGATTGATCGTCCGATTCCGGAAACATCTTGTCCGTCAGTGCCGCTCTCAGGATTTTCCCCCAATTTTTATAATCCGGGCTTTTCGGGCCCATTCCGGCCCAAACATCCAAAAAATCCATCGACCACTGACAGTTTCTGATCAGAAAAACGCCGGCGTTTAACGAAACCCAGCTCTTCTTCTCGTAAATCAAATCAGGCCAACCATGGACAACCATGTTATAATCCTTATACCTCTCGAATGGAATCACAAAATCGAAATCCGTAAAAATTGCATCCGAATCGATCCAGAATAGCCATTCCACTTCCGGGTGGGCCACCATTGCAGCTCTAAGCACCGGGATCTTGGCCCAGAAAGACCTCATTTCCGGGTCGAAAAAAGCGTTATTGTAGAAAATCTGGTACCCGTGAACCCGACAATAATCGACCTTATTTTTGAAAAACCTTAGCAGGAGATGATCTCCCGATGGATTCGTGCATGAAGAGGGTTGAGACCCTGTAACCACAAGAACGTCAGAGGCGAACGACGTCGTACGATGCTTCCGCCAGTGCTTTCTCTTTTCGTCCCAGTTAATCATGGGTTTATCTATGGTGTAAGCGGTGCCACGGTCATCATAGAATGTCTTGATCAGGGGGCGGTGATCCTGACCGTTGATCATAGCTTTGGGCTTCGACAAGAAGGATGATAAATGGGGCCACGGATCAGTTACGATAAACAGAGCACACAATGTTAAAATCGAAGCAGCGGATAAAATCCAGAGTTTTGCATCTCTGGAAAGAGTCGACGGCTTAGATTTAGCGGCCATGGCTGCTGTGAGGGTTGTAGTGATGAGAATGGAGATGCTTTTAATTTGTTAGTGCAGATTTTGTGTTCTTATTTTCGGCAAGGTTTTTGAAATGGATATGTAGTCAGAATTTGTGGTTGAAAGAGTAATTAATGAATGGAAAGGGAGTAATTGGAAATATTAATAAATTAGTAAAAGGAATGTGAGTTATAGTTGAACGAATGGAACCGGACGCTTTCACAAGAGGATATTTAAATTATGTGACAATTATTATTATGTGATTTGGGAATTGTGGGATGTGATAATTTTCTTTTAATGCGATAATAACGCAACAAGCCAAGCGGGTCTTTAGTCAACAAAACTGTTTAATTTGGATAGTATTTTCAAAAGCAAAATTATATATGAAAAAACATTCGTAATAAATTTATTATGGAGTTATTTAAAATGGTTTAAATTATTTTTATTATAATAATATTATTCATGAGTATCAATAACAATTAATTTTTTACTATTTATATTTAATATAAAAATACAATATTATATTAAAGTAAGAAGTTTCTTTTAAAAAAATTTAAAATATTAAGTATCTAATAAGAATATTTGAGGTGTTATATTTTGTGTATTCGTAAATTCTAAATTGTAACTTATATAATTTTATTTATTGACTGCATTTTTTATTTTCTACGTGTCATACAACACGTTCTATTGTGTCTTACAAGTGCACTACACATTAAATTTCAAAATTTTGTAGCAGTGAACGAACGACAACATCTCAACTTAGGATCTTAAGGTTCCTTATTAATTATTTCTCAACCTTTCACGCTTGCATTAAAAACACTTTTATGCACTATTATTGTCATCGTGCGTGTGTCTATCGTGGTTATGCCAATGATTCTAATATACGATTGATGACTTCAACTCTCTGCTCTTGCAATTTTCCCAAATTATTGGACATGCCTAATTCTTTTCTATCACATATTCACACATGGCTATTAGCCTATTACAGGTGATGACTTCTCGAGACGGAAATAGACAAAATAAAAACTTGAAATAAAAGAATACATTAAGAATTCCAGCCGTATCACTTGATTCTCCAACAATATCACATGCTTCTTTCTCGAAACAGCGGGTTCAATTTTGAGCAGGTACAACTTATAAAGATGATAAAATTCTGAAAAGAAAAAAGAGATGTAAACTTTCTTTAACAAACTCAAAATTTAGGGCTTTTGGTTTAGCGAATTAAGATATATATGCATCATTGAAATGTGTTTGTGTGTTCTGTTTTTATATTCAAATGTGTTATGTATCTTTTTTTTTTTTTTTTTTTTTTTGTTAGTTGTGAAAAGGGTGACATAACTTAGAATTAGGAGACTAAGGAATTTCTTGTCTTGTTCTATTTCAAGTAGATGCATTTTTCTTGCAAATTTAGGAAATTCTTGGCCTGAGTGGATCGATTCGTTGGACTCAAGAGAAACACGGCCCTGACAGTAGAACATAAATCTTTATTTCTTTTTCTTCTCCTAAAGTGGACTGGAAGTTGAGGGCGACTACAGCTAGTGCAAGGCAAGATAAAATTACTATGCAATTATGACTCTTTGTTGCCTGAAATTGTTGGCAAGCATCGATATTCTTGCTTTGCTGGTCTTTTTGGTTGGTGGGCCTTTTGCATTGTGCACTTGACGTAATGTTAAGGGGCTTTGATTTGGGGGTTCTTGTTACCGTTGGGCATACTTTTATGCCCAATGTTATTTGCACCGTGTTTTTTTAGGTAGCTTACTCATCATTTTCAAAAAAATTAAAAAATAAATATTCATAGACTATATTACCCCTAATTTATTCTAATTTTAATTTTACACTCACCATCCAGTATACTCCCTCCATCCCAGAGTTAGATTCATATGTGAAGTGACACGTTGTTTAAAAAAACTTAAATTAATGTAGAAGTGAGAATAAAATGTAAGGGTATTTTGGGTGGTTGTATGAGATAAAGTGTAGGAAAGTAAATAAAATAGAATAAAGTAAGAGTATTATTTTTTAAATTTAAATAATATTGTTTTTTTTATCGGTAAATGTTACTCCCTCCGTCCACTAAATCTATGCTCACTTTGCCTTATTTGGACGTCCACTAAAACTATGCTCATTCTATTTAAGAAAATAACACACTTAATTATACCCTTTTTGAATCACATAATTACAACAAATGCCACTCAATTATTCCTACAACTTAAAATCCAATTAACACAAATTAAAAAAATTAATTTAACTCAACCCAATTACTTACCCTAACCCAACTCAATTAAATTACCCAGCCCAATTAACATATCAATCACATTAAACCTACCCTCATTCTTTCTCTCTCTCGGTCTCATCTCAGCCCCCCCTGTCTCCCTCTCTTTCTCTCTGTTGTTGAATGTTCTTCGTCTCCCACCTCTGAAAAACCCTAGTTGTCGCCTCTATCCTCTTCTCCGATGTGTTTATCGATGTTAAGTACTCTAAATCTCCGATTATAATTTTCGATTTTTTGGAATCTCCAACTATTTTGTGTGGTTGAGAAGGCTGAGGAGGAGATTATCAAACCGAGAATTTCAACATCGACTACGGTGAGAAGGCTGTGTAGGAGATTATCAAACTCAATGAGACGGCTGAGAAAACCCCAACTCCGTCACCGTAGCTCCACCCAAATTGACGGCGGCGCGTCAGTCTCCGATAAGTTGGAGGTCCTCCGGAACCTCATTTCTTTCGAGACCGTAGAGATCCGACCAATTTATACCGAGAAACGGCGGACTGCATCGTACTCCTGAAAACTCAGGTTCCCTTTTTGCAGAAATTAATTGATTTTTATGGATCATAATCTCAGGAAAGTCGAGATGTCGAATAGTTTTCGAAAATCGAAGAGTGAAAATGAAAGAAGAAAAATCGATCCAGAACCGAAGAGAAGGTTGCGTAATTGTGTTTCCTTTTCTTTTCTTGGCCATTACTGTTAATTAATTAGTTTTTGTGGCTTAATTAGTGGCTGCAGAGGGTACCGAAATACCCCTCCATCCCTCTTACTTTTTGAATATCTATAAATATTTTATTTGCTGCCCTTAAAACCTGTGCCCAACTGATTAGTGTGAAAATTGTATGATTATTGTGTGTTTAATTGCCTCAATTTGATATCATTTTCATGTTAATTCACATTTAATTGGTCCAATTGCATTTAATTGTTGGATTTGGTGTTTTAAGTTGAAATTGCAGGTTTTAGGCCAACTTTGAGTGCAAATTGAGGTCTGTTAACATTGCCAAATCAGGTAAGGAGTTATATGGTTGGAAAGAGGGCCGAGAGAGCTTCACAACGCAAAAAGAATGAGGTCATTCGGAGTTCGTATGAAGGAGATACGGTCGAACGAAGGAGACGGCGAAAAAACAAACTGTTACACCCAGAATCGCATGCACCCTTCGGATTAGGAAATACACCCACCAGCTGCACCCATGAAATTGATAAGTACACCCCTATCGAGTTTTTTAAAAGGCAGCGCATCAGTGCGTGAAGGAGGCGGCAGTTTTTTTTTTAGGTTTTCAATTTAGGGCTTCTTCTCTCTCATTGTTCTCCACACACAATCACACATAGTTTAGGGTGTTCTTGAATTCTTTTTCAATTTCTTGCAAATTAGATTTAGACTTTGGATTAATTCAAGCATTCAACATTCAAGGTGACATCAAACCTTATTCTTTTAATTATTAGTGGATAATTTCTTGATTCTTATGTTCTCTTCTCATTTAATTCTTTCAATTTTCATGGGTTTTCTTGAATTCATGATGATTGGCTAAATTCCTTTTGTGTTTGGGTGTGATGATCATTGGATGATTTAATTGTGATGATCATGTGATTGAGTGTTTCAATTATTGGGGTGATTAATTATTCTATTGTGATTTGTATGATTTAATTGTTAAATTAGGTCTTGATCCTTTGTTAATTGATTTAATTTGCGCAAAGAGATTTGGTTTATTAAATTGATTCTTAGGTGTTAGGTTTAGTTTGGTAATTGAATTCAATATTGGGTTAACGCAAGGAGACTTGGTTAATTTTCATTAGAACCTACATTAGAATACGTTAATTGTTTGAATATATTTCTTGTGATTAAGTGAGGAGACTTAGAGTGTCGTCTCTAAACTATCTTACGTGCTCATTTGATGTATTAAACCTAGGCTTATCCAGTACGGTTGATATGTGATTCTTGGCTAGATAGCTCCTATTATCCCTCGTCCATCATGTGTGATTCTCTTAAGGATTCTTGATGATTTGCAATTTTTCTCATATTTATTATCTCATTATTATTTTTAGTGATTAAGTTTAGATTAAAATTGTGCAAACCCGAGCCCGACTCTATAATACCATGACAACTCTTAGCTTTAGGGATCCTAGCTCGACATAGTTCCTTTGGGTTCGATAATTTGATTGGGTCTTAAATATACTTACTCGAAAAAGCTGCAACCACCAACCCAATAGGCATTGTTTTAATGGACAGAGGGAGTAGTTGTTAGTAGTTAGAAGTTAGTTCACCAAGTCTCCTTACAAATTCAAATTCTCCAAGTCTCCTTATATCTCCCAAATTTAAATGATATTGTGAGGGTGTAGTTTATGGAAGGTATTCCATTTTAGGGGTGTGAAATTAATTGTGAGACGTCCCAAAAAAAAAAAAAGAAAAGATAACTCCGAGACGGAGGGAATATTTTTTATCAAATCAATTTAACTGAAAACACCTCAAAATATTGTACTTACCACTTTTTCACAAAAAGTATTGAATCTTGTACAAATCTTTAAAATTTGGGGAGGGGTGTACTTACTAATCATAGGGGTGTGTATATTAATTTCATATACAATTTTTGAAAAATTTATAGAATCTTTTACAAATTTTCGAAATGTGGTTGGTGTATTTAATAACGCGTTCAATTTTCGAAAAAGAAAAAAGTCAAAATGTTGCCAATTTTCGAAAAATCGGTTTCAATCGATTTTTTTTTTGGCCCAAAAGAAGATATGTTTGAATATTTTCAAAAAACGAAAAAATGCTGCAGATTTGTTTCTAATCTTTTATTGTTGTTCGAATCATCAGAAAATAAAAAAATCTGAAATATCAAGAAATAAAGAGGGGGAAGAGAAAAAGAAATAAATCTTCGACGATGGGGCACCAACAATATCAAAAGTCGGAGACAGGAATGGAAGGAGGTAGAAAAAATGAGAAGGGAGTTGGGAAAATCAGGGTATTCTATTGAACCTACTAAAGGATTGTACATAACCACATTTATTGGTGGTTTTTTTGTCCAGTGGCTCTACCTGTTTCGGTCTTTTACTTTTGTTACATATTTGGGCTTCTTGGCCTGTTAGGCTTCGGGTCATTTGTTCTACTTGCTTTGTTCGTTGGGGATTTTTCAATTTGGGCTGGAGTTTCCAGTTCATTTTGTGGTCTTGTATGCAGGCCTTCTTACTTTCTTGTATATGAATTTATATTTTTGACCTTTTTTTGTTCTTGAATAGGTTTTATGTGAATATAAATTTATGATGAAGGATCTGCAATTTTATATAAAGTGGTAACATTCATTGTATTATAATAATAATCATAAATAATTGAAATCCAAAAAGGGGCAAAATTATAAAACTAGGTGGCTTAACCACATGGCCATCAGGTTCCTCGCTCTAGTGGGAGATCGGGGTTCGATTCCCTTTGGGAATGAATTATACAGTTATAAGGCGACTATATATAATTTAAAAGTTTAAATAAAGAATTGTATGTATCACACGCTTACCCCGATAAATCACTATTTGATTTTTTATACTTTTGGTAAAATTACTTGATACTTTTAATATTTTTTTAAAAAAAATTATAACTTTAAACTTAAATATTATAATATATTGTATTTTTTAATATTAAATATGAATAGTTTAAATAGCACAAAAATAAATAAATACTCTTAAACAATAATATGATATTTGTGATCCTAAATCTTGATATATTTTATTAAATACTTAATATTTTAAAATTTTTCGTGAATCAATTTTATATAAAACTTTAATTGTTTTTTTTTTTGTGTAGTCTTTTTTATGCACTCAATTTTCTCTTTTAGATGTTGTTACTCTTTTCAACCTATAGGTGTAATTCTCGCTAGTGGAAACTTATGTAATTTCACTTCCTTTTTGTATTAATAAAACACCGAATTCATAGTATTCTGTGAAGAAAGTAGATGCTTGAACATTATAAATATATAGTCAACACAAGGATCCAGAGGGTAATTAGTGCATCTACATCTCTTCTGATTAAAAACTATCGCAAATTAAGTTCACTCATGAAATATTTCAACAAGGCACAAACGACTTGATATTCAAAATCAAACTACACCTAAATAATTTACAAATACAGTGTGAAAAATTTCTATCTCATCTAACACTGACGAGTTCTGATTTTTGTAATAAATTCAATGTCATTTGCTCCCTTACAACATAAATAAAACTTAAAAAGACCATTCACCTTCCTTATCATCCCAATCTTTAGGCAAGCGACACAAACAAAGAGCAAGAATTGAGTGGGTTACATTCATCAAACTAGAACCTAAATTCAAAATATACTCAGAAAAACAGAGTCATACGAATTCAGTCATGTGACAGACCCAAATTCAGTAATCTTCATCACAAGTCATACAAATTTAAGAGAAGAGGCATACGATTTTGAGTAATGTCAACAAGTATATATGTTTGAATTTGAGAGGTAATGAGACAATGCAATGCAGTAATTCTGAAGAACAATCAAGAAAATAACTCCATATCAAATTAGATGCTTCCTTCGCTCCATGACTTTGGGTTCGTCAATTTTCCTTGTCGTGGATTCGACGATTTTCAAGGCTTCTTCAATTGGGACGTGGGTTTCTTGAATATTTTCAGGAATATGTGAATTAGGGCATAACTATTTTTGATGGCACATGACATGAAGATTTTGGGATTTTTGCTGTGGGTATGTTTTCCAAATTTATTTTAAACTAGACACTAACGGAGCACACATGAAGAATCCGTTCAAACTTAACGATTTGTGACCAAAGTTGCAGAAAAAATTCTAATGAGACCAAAATTACTTTGTATTGGAACCACAACTGTAGAACCTGGTACCAAAAGTGCAATTTTTTGGCAAACAAGTAGCCTTAGATGGCTCTGGCGAAGGAATAAGGTAGAGTGCAAGTATCCAAATATACATGACCATTCTGCGCAGAGCCCAGCCGCCCCACGCCCTGCTGTAAGGCAATGTTTTGAGTCTTGTGCCTTTTTAGCAGGGGCCGACACAAATTTTCTCAAATATAAACCTGTTAACTCCTAGTAAATTTGTAATTCAATGAAACTTTGTAAAAGTGAAATGTGAAGCTTAATTTAATTGAAATTTGAAGAATAATTTTGTCTTCTTTACTTGAATAATTGTAGTTGAGTGTAATGAATTGAGAAACTTGATATAAGTGAAAAGTGAATGTGCTATTAATTTTGTTGATGTTATGACGAGTGTTACTCCGGCAAACATCGAATTCTCTTTCACTAACCCTTAACCCACGTTTTGTCTTGTTTATTGACTTGTTCTTTCGATTGAAGACTTACCTAACTGCGGTTGAAAGAAGCAAGCAATAGAGGTTATAAAGATCATAAATCTGATTACCTATTTTCAAGGAGATGTGGATTATCTTCAAGCATTAAGAGTCCAGATCTATAAATACTTGAAGATTAAAACTTGAAGTTGAAAACACAATCTAGCATAGTCTATTGGCATAGATTATAGAATTTATTGTAGTTTCATACTCGATACTTCCGTTGGTGAATGTTCCAACATTTCAACCAACATTGGATCTTTCTTTGTATTAGTGATAAGATTGAATATTATCTAGTCACTATATACGTTGATCCATTCTATAGAGTCACTTAACAATTATTAGTGATAATACGCCATTTTGGCGGATAGACTTATTTATAGTCTATACGAAAAATTTGATATCCATCTTGCAACGTGTTTAAGACTTCCACTAACATTTCGATTATTTATTTGTGCGTATTTGCTCTTGAATGTGCCAACATTCGTGAAAACATTCTACGCAAACACGTATTCAAATTTGGCCTAATTTTTATTAAAATAGAACTGCATAAAATAGACATATCTCCTATAAAAGAGCATGTGCATTACCGTCGGGGCAACTTCATAATAATTGATTAATAAATGCTGAATTATAATATATACTGTTAGGCAAAAGTATAATGTAAAGAACTAGTTTTGCATTTTGATTTCATTTAAAAGTATTAATTTAATATTAATATTTGTATAATAAAAATAACAATATTATTCTAAATTGTAAGATTAAACTGGTTTATAACTAACTTACTCTACCTATTATAAATTGTGACCCTAATAATAAATGGGTCGCCTTTGTTCTCAATTATACTGTACATTTAATGTAGAAGAGACTCAATCACATATTTTTATTCCAAGACGCCAATCTTCCTTGATTCATTTCCCATTATCCAAGTAATGAAACTCAATCGATGAAATTTTATAAATTTAATTTTACTCTTTAAATTTATTGCAATACCTAACAGTACTCTAGATTGAAAATACATGCATTAATATCTCACTTTTGAACCATTAAAATACCTTTCTAATTACCCCATTATTTTATGTACTCTCACTCTCGTCAATCATAATCAAAGGTGTTCAGAAATAGAATCAATATGACTTGGTTATATAAATATTTGGCATAAAAAAGAATGTGATTCAACCGACACTCCCTAAAACCCGGTATTAAATCATGGTGAGTGATTTATTACTGGACAATGTTTTTGTCGAAATGAAATCAAATAATGGATCACTGCATTGCTGCCAGCCGGAACCATATAATATAATATGGGACACGTAATTATTTCCGTGACATTTTTATTGGGATATGGGCAAGAGATTTCTAAAATATCGTGTAACAGTTTTTTTTTTAATTGTAAAATTCGTCGTTATGCGATAAAGTATTTGATTGAATTTTTCATAAAATATAATTTAAAGAAAATTATTAGAAGGTAAATTTATTATGGTACTTTTCAACTATACTCATAATTAATGATGATTTAAGTTTCCCCGTCAAAAAAATAAAAAATAAAAAATTGATGATTTAAGTTTCTATTTTCAAGATTAAAAAAAATTAATTGACCATTAATAGTAGTACATATTCCGAAACCGTAAGACATATTTTATTTGAGTGCACTCTCGCTTTTAATGTTTGGACGAAAATACTGGATTGGATAGAAGTTCAGTCAGCCATTTCTTCTACCCCATCTGTGAGTTTTTTACAATTTTGTAAGTTGCTCGATGGTCCGGGAGGAAAGCTCTTTGGTTTATGCGTGTGGGAGTGCATTGTTTGGTTGATTTGGAAGGCAAGAAATGCAAAAATCTTTTGGGGAGAATTGCCTAACTGTGAAAAACTGGTAGTGGATGCCAAAATTTTATTGTGGAATTGGTTCTGGAACAGATCGAGTAAGAAGCTGTCTGGGAGCATTAAAGAGTGGTTCAAAAAGTCTGTTTCTTTTTTTGTTTAAATATTTGTTTTTGGCTAGGATGATTGTTGCCTCTGTTGTCAAAGTTCTTTTTAGTTCTTATTGTTTCTGCAATGACTTTTATGTGCAAAGGCATACCTCTTGCCTTTCATTTTTAATTTATAAAGTTAATTTTCCCTAATCAAAAAAAATTAATAGTAGTACATATAGAATAGAGGCGTTCTTGTAATTGAGCTAAATAAAATAATTAGACAATCCATCTATACTATACATATATATAATTTTATTGTGCTAACAGTGATGGGGACGGAAATTTGGTGCAAGATGTCTAATTAAATTGCTATCAAAATAAAACAATAAAGTGCTGTAAAAATAAAACAATATTATAGCTAATCAAATAATTTTTTTAAAATAAAAAATCTCTATTTTCTAATTGTAATTTATGATAACTTAAATTTAGAAAAAAAAATCATTTTCTGAAACAATTAAATATGACACTTCTTGTGTGAAACAATATTGTGAGAGGCGTATTTAAATTAATTACATCTAGTGTATTTTTATCAGCACTTACCAATTTACACATTAATCCTACTCATTTTTGTAATTAATTAATTAATTAATTAATAGATTTTGATTAATTTTCTACATTAACCCACCCTACAAATGAACCGATGATTTACTAGTGTATTGAATAGAGGAGCACAGGATATAAAACACCATTCTAAGATATTGTCCTAATCAATGGTAACTTGCAAGTAAACACGTCAAACCAACTCTATTAATTCCTGTTTATTAATTTCTCAATCATTATACTTATTATGCCAGTTTAAAATATTTCACCTTGAATTAATAAACCTATTAAATAGTACTAAATTTGTTTGCTTTTTAATGTAGTATATCCAAAAAAAAAAAAAAAAAAGTAGAAGTACAAATTAAATTGAAATATGATATTTAATTGAGTAGATTTTCTGTAAACACATGTTCATGTGAATTTTTATTTCTAAGTATCAACTTTTAACATACAAAGTATTGATTTTTAGAATATGAAGTATCACTATTTAAAAAAATGCTTGATTTTGTGTTCTTATCTAAATCACTAAACAATGAAACTTCACATGTTAAACAAAGATAACTCGTATACTAAATATTGATATTTTAAAACAGAGAGTTCGTGTGAATCTAAACTCATAAAAAATTTATGTATTTAATTCTCATATATTAGTGTAAAATGATTATTTTTGGGTAAAAAAAACAATTATTAATTTAACTGCGTCGGAGGAGTACAGTTATATTTTTATCTCCCATTTTCGTTAAAAGCCACAAATGAACAACTGAAATCCAGCTAGCCATGGCTGAACCAATACCTCTCCCGACTCTGTCTTTTCATAAAACGTTATGCGGTGCGGCTTTGATTTTAATTACATTTTATGGTCTATGGAGCTTGACAGACCCTGCAGTTATTCACAGTAGCATTGTTAAGCCTAGCACCAGCCATGACGAAGCGACGTCGTTCTACGACGACCCTGAAGTTGGTTACACCATTGATAAACCCATCACCAACTGGGATCACAAGAGAAGACATTGGCTCAACCATAACCCTTCATTAAATGCACCTTCCAATGGTGTCCTCATGGTCACAGGCTCACACCCTTCTCCCTGCAAAAATCCCTCTGGAGATCATTTGCTGCTAAGGTCAATTTTGTCATGTGTATATATCATTTTCCTTATTTACACTAGTATATAAATTTGCCACATTATCTTACTTTAATTAGTGTCAAGTTTGATCATTTCTGCCATAAAATTCAAATTTTGGCCTAAAAAGTCATTTCTGCTCATTTTTTGTTGAGTCGATGTTTGTGTTTTATACTAAACTTGTCATCATCGCGTCCAACCCATTATTCTATTGCTACGTACCTTCAATTTCTCAATTCAACAACCACAAAATCAGGAGGTTTATTTTTTGTGGAAGAATCATTGTTCAATTTGGTTGGAGGACATAAAATCTCTATGTTAATTTGGGGAAAATTGAATTTTATAGCGATAATGATATTTTGATAAAGTGAAATAATATTAAAATTGAATTCGAACAAAAATATAGGATAAATTTGTGAAACTTATTCATCGGAACATTTATTCAATATATAGTATCATGACATTTATTTTGTAAGATTAATTAATAAGTGTAATAATATTATTAAAATGATTGAACAAGTTTTATGGGCGAGTGATTCAATCAGCTATGGTAATTTGCTTTTGTAACAATATTATGATTAATTGTACAGGTTTTTCAAGAATAAGGTTGATTACTGCAGGATTCACGGGTACCAAATCTACTACAACAACGTATTCATGCACCCCAAAATGCGATCGTACTGGGCAAAGGCTCCGATTCTCCGAGCCGCTATGGTGGCTCACCCCGAGTCGGAGTGGCTCTTCTGGGTTGACTCGGACGCCGTGTTCACAGATATGGACTTCCAAATTCCGTTCGAGAGGTACAGGGATCACAACCTCGTCGTCTACGGTTGGCCCGACAGAATTTACAAAGACAAGAGTTGGGTCTCATTAAACGCCGGCGTTTTCCTGCTGCGAAACTGTCAATGGTCGATGGATTTCTTGGACGTTTGGGCCCACATGGGCCCGATGAGCCCGGCCCACGCTAACTGGGCCAAAATCTTGAAATCTACTCTGACGGATATGAGCTGGGAAATAGCCGACGATCAATCTGCCATGGTTTATTTGCTTCTGGGAGGAAGCAAATGGCGGGATTCGACCTACGTTGAAAATCAGTACTACTTGAGTGGTTATTGGCTATTCATCGTTGATAAATATGATGACGTGGGGATACAAAAGGGTGTACCGCGCCGTGCAGAAGCGACGCGGTACGGGCCACGGCGGGAGACGGAGCCGCGGCCATTCGTGACGCACTTCACGGGGTGTGCGCCGTGCAACGGGGAGCACAATCCGGTGTTTGAGGGGGATTCGTGTAGGGTGGGGATGGAAAGAGCGCTAAACTTTGCGGATAATCAGGTGCTGCGCAGTTATGGATTTGTGCACCCGGATATAGGGAATGGCTCCCATGTTAGGCCTTTGACATTTGATTACGATTTGCGAGAGTGAGTGTATGTTAAATAATGGGGTAATTAGAGAGGTATATTAATGGTTCAAGAATGAGATGATGTATTTTAAATCTGAAGTGTAAGGTATTGCAATTGATTTATAGAGAAATTAAATTTATAGAATTTCATCGATTGACACAATATATAAAAAAAAAATACATTTCGTCAAAAAAAAAAAGGAACTTGCGTGTAAAGCACGGTCCGACTTGTACTAATTTATTAAAGGTGGTGACCTGGTGGGTTTATCCCTCCCTCCTCTGTTTTATTTGTGCCAATGGTGGATAGTGGAAGACCTAAACCCATTTAAAAACTAACATTTTCAATTTTTCTCCCCCACTACGATACCATAAATAAATTAGGGGGGCCACCGTAGCTATTGTTACTCAAAAAGTTGGGCGCTGAATGACCTCTCTCTTCCTTCAAAATAATAAAATTATTTTAAATGAATTTTAATACACAATTTATTTTTAACAAAACAAAGTCTTATAAAGATCATAATATATATATATATATAGTGAATAGTTAGTTCACCAAGCGGCTAAACACTCTTAAATTTATCCAAACCACCTTATAACTTCATAATTCGTTCTCAAAGGAAATCGAACCTAAGTTTCCTACTAAAGCGAGGAACTGATGCAGCTACGAAACTCCGTAGATTCTGAGAATACCCGGAGAATGTAAACGAGACAGAGACGAACACGTCTTAAAGAGGAATAACCTCAATATTTTTAATTCATCATTCAACCATCATACAATGTTCTTGAGATCCCTATATATAATAGATAAACTAGGGTTTTAGGCTTGTAAGCTCGGCCTACTAACAATAACATAAAAAATTTCTAAAACTAATATAAATATTAATATAATATTTATCTCCATCAGGAACCCAGTAGCCATTCGAAAGGCATGAGTCTTCAAATATTGAAAAAAAATTTCTTCACTCCAATCTTGAGAAGATAGAGAGTTAACATAAAAGGTAAACCCGTGAGTAATTTACAAAAAAAATTGGCTAATAAAAACACACGTACTAAGGTGTCTTTCACTATTTTCATCGCATTCTTCTCTTTTTGATAAACACAACAATTATGTAGACCGATGGTATTCTTCTTTTTTTGGTAAACACAACAATTATGTATACTGAAGAATCTAAAAATATTTTTGGCACACTGTAAGATTTGAAAAGAATAACAATAGTCTTCCAAAAAAAACAACCTAAACAAAAAACGCAAATAACTATAAAAGAGATCTCACAATTACAAAATTATAGTTGACGGAAAAATTGAAAAAATAAATAAACAATAAATTAAAAGAATGTAGAGACAAAATAATAGAGAAATCTTGGAAATATTTAATTACCGACTCTTTCGTCTATAAAATTCACAATGATATAAGATTGATCGTTGCTGTCCAAAGTGTCATTTTACATACTTGTATTTTTGTGTGTGGAATTTTTTTATAGTTGACAATTGACAGAGTATAGATTAATCTCAAATTGGCAAAATGCACATGGGTTACGACAAAATTGTAAATAATCTGGAAGGATACAAATGGAAATTAAAACAAAATAAAGAGTCATCTTGCATGGATGGATGGATGCACATGAAGATTAGAACAAAATAATGAATAACCTTAAATTGGAAGGATGTATATGGAAAATTAGTGTTTGTTTGATGTGATCCAGTTTTATCCTAAAATTAGTTTATCATTAAAATAAAATTTTATATGAAAATAGTTGATAAAATTATAATGAAATTGTTTAGAAAATTTTAAAATATTAGATATTTGATAAGAGTATGAAAAGTTAGTGTCAGTAGTATCATATTATTATTCATGAGTATCAATAAAATTATATATTTTACTATATATTTTATATAATAAATATAGTATTGTAATATTTAAATTTAAAATATCAATTAAAAAATATTTAAAATATCAAATATATGACCAAAAGTATCAATAATTGAATAGTTGTTCATGAAATTGAATAGGGTTTCATGATAAGCTTATCATGAATTATGTTCATATAAAAATACTTTATAACTAATATTTTACAGTCAAATAATTAATATATTTTCATAAAACAACTAATATCATTGAAATAAATATCATATATATATATATATATATATATTATATAAACAACTAATATCCTTCAATAAAATAACTTATATCCTTTAAATCAATTTTAGAATGAAATTTATTTGCATAAAACTTTAAAAAATATAAATTAATCTCAAGTTGGAAGGATTCACATTGATTAGATTAGACAAAAATATAGATTAATCACAAATTGGAAGGACGCACATGGATTAGAACAAAAACCAGAGCGTCTATAATATGATTATTATATCTATGATGATGGGTGGTGGGTACTGACCACAACACTGTCATTAACATACAAACGTGTACTGTGTACAAGAGGATTTATAATGAAATAATAATACTTTTATAAATTTTTATGATACATTTAAAATTTAGATATTAAAAGGATCACATAACGTGTCCAAATAATTGTTTGTTTTATTCATATAAAATGATACTGGGATGGGCTGAATAATTGTTGGGGTATATTTTTTAATTAGGCACATTTGTTAAAAAAATAATTTAAATATAAATAGATTAAAAAAATTTCAAAAAATTTTAATAGCATCATAAAAAATATTTGAAATGATCCACAAAATATTTAAAAGTAAACTTATTTTTTTTTCTTTTATTTACCATCTTTTTCCGATAAATTAAGCTGTCCAACTATTTTTGTCTCTCGATATGTTACTATTAATGTCAACATACAATCAAAATAGAAGTTGACAGTAAATTAATTTCAACAAGTTCCAAAAATCCGAAATCAAAATATCGTTAAACTTAAATTAAAATTATTAGATTTGCAATTGATACACTTACCGCACTCATATTATATAGAATGGAACTAATTATGAGTATTTAAATATATACAAATCTAATCTATTGTCCATATTTTTTTTTAAAAAAACATATCTTAAGAGGGTGTTCTTATCGGCAAGTGCGTACAATAATCAAATAAAAAACGATACATATCTAACTCGACATACAAAATAGTGGATTTCTTAATAAGCAATTCGATCATAGATATTACAGATGGCCATGTGATATATTTGGCAACACAAACTTTAATTCCCTAATTACACCAACCTATTATTGAATTTAATCATCACACCATGTACTCCCATGCATCAATTACCTCTGACTTATCAATCCCTTTGCAACTCTTACACCTCCAAAAACATAACCCCTCTACCTTGTGAGAACAATTACAAACACCCTAAATTCTAAATTGTGTTTCATCTCCTATTTCGCTCTTGACGTGCATCACAGATGAAAATAGATAAACACTTTCCTTTTTTTAATTTGTTCTATACTAGTTATTTTGCGGGTACTGTCCTAAAATACTTTAATGTGTATTTTACAGAGTAATACATTAAAGTACAATTGAGCAGTGCAGTACTCGACAGAGTAGCATAGAAAATTTCCAATTTTTTTTTTTCCATTTTCACGTGACGATTCAAGCCACCTTAATTCTTCTTGAAACCGAATAATTTCTACCAACCGGATGAACTTCCCTCAACAATCCAACATCTTCATCATCTCCAAACTCAAAAGCCCGGTCTTCATCAATCCTCGTGAACCCAACCGTCCTGCTACGGGCCACGGGCGCCACCATGCCGCCGCCGCCGCCGCCGAGAGGAACGGAGCTTTTGGTGCGGCGGAGCTCCGCCGCAATCTTGGGGCCGCGAATGGAAGCAAGCCTTATGAGGTCCCTCAGCTCCTCCTCTGCAGATTTGTTGAAGCTTGAATGCGAACTCAGGGGTGGTTTGGGTATTTGAGGGGTGGGGCAACCCATGGCGTTGCCGTAGCTGACGTGGCCGCCGCCGCCCGTCAGGCTCTGGATGTACAGGTCCCGGGCCCGGGCCAGGATCCGAATCGGGCTCTTGATTATTCTGAGGAGTGTGCTCTCTTTGCAATGCCCCTGCTTGGATTTCATTTCTTGATTTTGGATCTTCAAATTAAAGATGGCTAGAAATTTAAATCTTGTCGCAAGTGAATGGTATATATAGTGAGGTGTAATGATGGATGCATTAAATAATAATCCGTCCTTTGGAATTAATCAAAGATTTTGTCCGCTTACAAGGAGTATTATATTAGTGTGATCATATTATTTAAATTAAATAACGATGATGGGTTGGGTGGGAGGACTTTTTTGGTGTGTGGACCAATATATCACATGGAATGAGCCCATGCATAGTATTTTGTTAATTAGAGACGTCTGATTATTGTAAGAATAGTGGACTTTTTCCTAAGTATATATCTGGGATTTAATTTAGCCATTTAGGACCGTTGTATTATTTAAAGTTAATTAGAAGATTGAGTTTATATAATATGGTAAAAATTCTTTAATTATATATATACGATGTTGTAATTGGTGTATATTTTTTAATTGTATTTGTTATTTTTACCAGTTAATACTCCATCTATAACCAAAAAGTATGCTCAAAGGCCGTGAGGTCTATTTATAAAATAAAAAGATTATCTTTCAGTAAAATATAATGTCAATTTCAATAATGAGGGGATAGGTGAAAGATGTAGATACAGTAGTTGTGTTCTTAAAAACATTGAACATATATTTGGGGATAAATAAGATAAGTGAGTGTAATTTTGAGAGATAGAGGTGGTATTAGTTATTTTTACTTAAAAATATTAGTTAATTTTATTAAATAATATTAATTGTCCACTAATTTGGAATGCACAAATATTATTCATAATATATAAGCTTTTTTGAATGGGCTTGGAAGTGGCAAGAATTGAATTTTTGAACCAGTCTTTCTTTAATATATTAAACCAATAATAATTACTAGCTGGAAAGGCAACATGGAAGTGGAGTGCTATCAAAGAAAAGCTATTTTTTTTGGCTGTTTTTAAGTTTTCTACTTTATTGAACAGTTCATTGTTGTAATTTGTAAAACAGGAGCAACTTTCATGCCGAGTCGCCGACTATAATTATATATGTATATCTATATTATAGTATAAATTCATACTAGTTTTTTATGTATAGGATTATATTTTAGTTATTATCATATGAAGTGATGAGATTATTAATATAAAATATATACACGTTCGCTATATATATTAATCGACGCCGTGGTAGAGGAGCTGAATTAATGCATCCATACAGTGGATGATTATGATTTGCAAGTTGGGCATATATTGTCAAGGCGATAAGGAGTGAAATTTAGAGTTTACTTTTAGTTATCAACTTGACCAAGATCTTAGCCCACATAATTCAAAGTGTAGATCCATTATGCATACACGAAACTGAGAAGACATCATCAATTATTTATTAAAAAATTCTTAGAAAATTTTGAAAAATTCTTAGAAAATTTTGTGCGTTTATGATGATATAAATAGATTGATTCATACCCTCTTTAAAACTTTGAATTCAAATCCTGTAGAAAGCAACTCCACCCATTTAAAATTAAAAATTTATTGGGCCTCCCCATTAATCTGGACTTTTAGATGGGGCGTAATTCTTTTAAATATATATAAACGTATGTGAATATGACATCAAAACCAATTCTACGATAAGAGTCATGTGCATACAGATGTAACTAAACCAACCCGTTCGATCTCATTTAATAAAACGTATCAATATAAACAAATTAACTCAAGCTCAATGACATTTGATTAGTTATCTCATGATTAGACTCATTAGTAGGCTCGTGAACTAGCTCGTATAAATTATAATGATTAGTTTGATTTTATCTATATGTTTCACACTAAATATATATGATAAATATAAAAATATGTATTCCCTCTTTGCCACAAATATTTGTATCGGTCCGCATCTTCTGTTATATAATGATGTTACATCTCCTGTTACATTAATTAGATTTGCGCCACGTGTACATACATCAAAATTTACAAATAAGAGAATAACATCCTAATATAATCGTATGTACACGTGGCGCAAATCTAATTAATATAACAGAAGATGTAACACCATTATGTAACAGGAGATCCTATGTGTATTTGTACATTTGTCTTATTCGTCCGTCCCACACTTGTCTACACGCCTATAAATGAAAACACCTTTCGTTTTTAACACTCTCACAATATACAGTTATTTACATCAATGTCATTACTTTTTCAACTCAATTAACTACCTTTTTACATTACATGATTTTACCCTTCACCTATACATGATCAACTCCCAAAAAATGTATTTTCTTAACCTCTGTGCCCAGTGAACTGTGCAAACATCTTTGGAATGGAGGGAGTAATAAACTTATTTAATTAAATAAATTATAAAAATTTAGTAGAAATATATGAATTTTATTTTTATAATTAATTGATAAACAATCTAATTTAATAAACTCGATTAATTAAGCTTGAAAAATCTCGTGAATATATATCCCTACCAATGCAGAAAAAAAAGAATACAATTACCTTTTTACAAATAAAAAACATAGAAAGTCTGTTTGAGAGGGAAATACTCTGTTCTTTTAGTTTATCTTATTTATTCTGCTTCTATATAATATGTTCCAGTTAAACCTTAAATTTTCATTGGTAATGACGAAGTGTGAATAGTTATTGTTTAGCTTTGATTAATGAAATGGTCACGTATCGTACACGAAATATATGTTTTCTATTTTGCGTTCTATTTATGCTATATTTTGTACTGTGGATAAATGATATAAAAAAAAATTAAATAATTAATTATATACATCACAATAATATGTGTTAATAATCTTGAGATAAAACATCAAGTAAAAATAAAATTAAAATAGAAAAATCGAACTACACGTGGACGTGCCGTGGATATATTCATTGAGACTTTCAAAAAAAAAAAAAAATGGTGTCCTGCATGGCTGCATCTGCCATGTCCTATATGGATCATCAATTTAATTATTTGGGCATATAATTGGACTTCAATTTAATAACCGGTTCTTGAAAGGTTGGGCCTCCATTTTAATTGGCATGTACTTTTTACAATTGGGCTTAGAATATTCACAGCCTTCTGAAAAATTATTCGGACAAGCAATTATAAATACAGCTATCAGAAACGGGCCGGTGGGACGGGCCAAAACCAGCAAAACCTTGTCTTTTGGTGGGGCGGGCAAAAATATGGTGGGTTACAAAACCCTCAACCCAACTCATTTATTGGCGGGCCAGTCCATTTTATTTTTTTTAATTTAAAAAATAATAATTTAAAAGCTCTAATATATTAAATTTATCACAATCAAATATAATCAAATAATTTATCTTGGTGATTATCACTATAAATAAATAAACACAATATATATCTCACAAATAAAGTTCACAAATAAAGTTCATTGTTTATTAATTAGAATAATAACTTTTTACAAATTGAAGTTTATAATTTACTAACTATAATAACTAAAAAATATAGTTTCCCACAAATAAATTCATCATCTATAAATATAAACTTTACTAAATATCCTTCAAAATGAAAATTATAATTGTTAATATTGTATTAAAAAAATAAAAAAAAATAGATGGGTCGGCCCGTCAAATCCCGCGACCCAAATGGGTCTGCCTGTTAGATCCGCCTGCAAAGGAGCTAAAAAATTCAACTCAACCCTCATTTTGAGTATGACAGGGCGTGCTGGACCAACGAGCCCAGCACATTTTGATGGCACTAGTTATAAGACACGATTCTATGATTTCTTGTCTCACATGCTTTTAAATTTGGATTAATTACATAAAAATTACTGAACAAATCATTTCTTGCAATTTCATGTATCCAGAGACAGAGTTAGGGCTGGGCACTGCCCCTTAATTTTTTAAAATTCCCTTGTATGTTTTTTTTTATGAAATCATATTTTTATTACGAAATCATAATTTCAGAGATTTGGAGTTATGATATTCAGTATCGTATGTTTTATATTTTAGTTTTTTTATTTATTATTTTTTAAATATTTAATTATATGTGTTTAATTTAATTGCTAGATTTTAATTTTTTTTTCATGCAAACATTGAAGCACGAGCCTCGCCAGGAAACCCCAATTTAAAATGACAAATAACCGCACGCTGAAGAAATATTGTTGTTTTGAATGATTTTCGGAATCATGGGACTAAAATTGAACAATTTAAATAATTGTGGGACTAAATCATTCCAAAAATAGTTACGGGATTGAATCAAAAAATATGCAAAATTATGAGACTATTTGTAATTAATATCCAATATTGCAGCTGATTAATTTTAACTCCAAAACCAAGATCAAGAATGGAGGTTTTATTGACCAAATAATTTTGCATCATAACCCGATGTGAGATGCCTCCCAAGGCTTACCAGCCATCAAAGAATCCTCATCTCTTGAATTCTTTAGACCAATGTACCTGCATCATCCACCCATCCTTTAGACTTCCACACCCTAGCTCTATAACAATCTAATGCAAATTGATTAACTCTAACCGCACCTCAAAATCGATGTAGAACGATTTCTGAGGCTTATCAACCATAAAAAATTTGGAATCAATATTTCAGTTCCTCCCCTATATTAGTATACATTTAGGGGGTGCTTGGTAAAAATTTAAGGAATTGAATGAATATGAGAATGTAAAGAGTATGGAATCAAAATTATATCATTCAAATAGGTGAACTATAGATAATTCCTTTATTTTTTTAGAATAATAGTAGAGTTTTTCCAAGCACACACTATAATTTTAATTTCTATTATTCACCTCATAAAATAGTCAACCAAACACCTCTTAATTTAATCTGAATTTTGGCTTTATCACAAAGGCTCCATTTGGATAGGGTGAGTTTGAAATCAAGAGATTTGAGGATAATATATCATGCATTCACATAAAATTAAAATGAAGAAAAATTTAATGAATGAATTTGATTCACTCAAATATTAAGCACACGTAAGAGAAGTGAGAGAATTTCAAATGACTAGGTTTTGTTGGGTATTTGAAATTCTCCCACTTATAAGTAATATTTATGTGAATCAAATTTATTCATTTAATTTTTCTCTATTTCAATTTATAAATATATAGTGTATTATCATTATATTTCTTGATTCCAAATGACTCAATATTGGATTGAACAAAAGTGAATATATAATTTTACCTTGCGCAGTCACAACAGTATCAAAATGCCAAATTAAGTCGAAGGTCGTTCCGCCGCCGCCCTTATTATAATATTTATCCACGTGGCAGTCGCAAAATGCAACCCAACTTTCTAACATAGAAAATTGATGACCAAATATTATTTAAAAATCATGCTTCTATCGTTATCAAGAAGACAAGAATAGAGGATCTCACTATATTTGTCATTTATGTATCTGAATTAAATACCTTCGTTTCTAGAAAGAAATGCTCGAATTAAATTCGAGTGAAGACTGATCGAGAAGAACTTCTACCAACTAGCTCATTTCATTGCACGTAGATATATTAAACGAGCTTGTCCTAGGCTATTAGGATCAGTTCTATAGGAATCCGAGGCCAGGGATTTAGGTTTAATAGTGTGTTGGTCTTTAATTTTTAGTATTAAAAACTAAAGAAATTTTTTTGATCGGGTAAAGGGTGACTCGAACCCATGATCTTTAGGTGATAGGTAGTGAAGTTCTAACCACTTGAGCTATACCACTTCGTCTAGATTAAAATCCACAAATTATGATCAACTTTTAGATGTGTTAGTTCATACACAATTAATCACAGTACTGCCCCATCCTGCTTATTTTATATTAATTTAAATTATTTTTAAAATATAAAATATTTGAATTTAATATTAAAGAAATATATTAAACAATATAATTATTCAATGGACTTGGAAACTATAGCTTGTTTGTTGGAGCTCCAATAGGCGAGATTGTTTTCCAAGAAGATGCAGTATAAACTATGTAAGAATTGTTCGAACATTGTGTATTTTGAATTTGGACCTAGAGAGCATTATACTTTTAAGTCACAAACCCTCACCACTAGGCCAATCCCTAGGAATTTTATGAGATCCTTGATGACTTGTTCAACTTGAAGGAACCATGTCAAGTGAGGATTATGTCACCTACACATATTAGGAGCCGAAAAATGAAGTTTTGATATGTTTGATCGGCTTTTGAAGTAGTGAAATTAGGAACTTTAATTTAAGCATTGATGCAATCTTCCAAGTCCAAGGTCTTGAAGCTTACTTTAATCCCAAGTTTTGACGAAATTCAACCCTGGCGGTTGAGCCATGCAAAATTATTTATCAACTCTCCATTTAGGAAAGCATATGTAGGGGCCATGAATAAGTGTGGTCAGTGTTGGAAAGCATTGATACAAACAAACAACGATCGGTTTTTATGAAATCATGACTAAACATGCATATATTTGTCATTCTTTAATGCAGCGATCGACATGAAGATTCTAGTTTAGTGAACTCAGGCCAGCTTTAGCCCTTGTAATCATAGGATGAACATACTTTTGAGAACCTGCAGGAGACACATGAGAAGAAATACTCGAATCACATTTTTTTTAATAGATAAACCTAGCTACGTATATATAGGTGGATGAGTATACCAAGGTAAGTTGGACTTTTCAGGAGAGGAGGCGCGCGTAAAGTGAGTTTTATCTCGTCTATCAAATAATTATTTTCATAACATCTTAACATCTTACCAAATACCAATATTGCAACATTATTTGATGACCCCACAATATTATATATCTGATCATCTATTGATACCCATATTGCAACATTATTTAATGACCCCGCAATATACATATTTCGTTTATTCTATACTATACTCTTATCGCATCCACCCATCAAACGATTCCCTCATTAGATAATCCCCTTTTCTAGCATAAAAGCGACCCAAATCTTTACACAACGTATTTTATTGGGAATGATCAAACCATGGGAAGGATCTACCAAAATCCCAATACTTAATTTGTTATATATAAAGGAGGCTCATGACTCACTCCAACTATTCTAATTGATGGAACTTTGGTTATACACCCGGCTCATATTTTGTATTAGATTCATGTAATTTTAGATAACATTATAATCTTGAAAAAAAGGTACAATTTTACTCATGTAACATTAAGATGGCTGTATTTTGGCTTAACCATTCTTGTAACCCGTCTCAATACTAGTTTTTTATTAAAGATTTTACGGAGTTTGAAAACTGTTAATATAAAATATGATGATACAAATAATATAAAGTATATATATAGTTTGAAGTGAGAAAATAAAATGGAGTTTGTGAGAGGATAATAAACAATAAAAGAAATGTCAATTGATGTAAATAAAATAAGATTAATAAATATTTAGTGTAGTGTCAATAGGTTTACAAAATAATACTTCAACGTCCCACAATTAAAATCACACTTTCCTTTTCGGGACGTCCCACAGTTAACTCCACACCCCTAAAATTGAATATTCTCTATAAACTACACCCTCTCAATACCATTTTATAAATTAAAAAAATATCACTCTTACTTTATTCTACTTTATTCTCTCTCCTACACTTTATCTCATACAACCACTCAAAATACCATTACACTTTATTTTCTCTCCTACACTAATTTAAATTTTTTTTAATAAATGTGTCTCTTTACACGTGAAGATATAAATGCGGGACGGAGGGAGTAAAATTGTTACTAAAATGCTCAAAATAAAAAGATATAAAACTTGTATTGGATAAGAGTACGTATTTTTCAATATAGCCCTCGTTGAGAATCTTGGGAAAGAAATTAAATTACATGAAAGAAATGCCACAAATTAATTCAGGTGTTTTTAGGAGTACATATATGTTTAACACAAATATATGTATATATAATTTTAACGGAAATATCATATATCTATCAATATTTAATATTATTTAATTGATTATTTATATAATCACAATATAAAATAGTAGATATATAAGTTGATCCTTTTTGATAAATATATGATCATTTTCGATAATATTAAATCATACTCCTTTTAAAAAAAAAAATCACGAGAGGGATTTAGAATTACTTATTTTTCACTTTTCACAAATTAAATCTTTATATAGCCCGACTGATTTGACTAGCTATCAACCATAACTCCAGCACAGTTTTATGTGAATAGGAATTAAAAAAGAAGAATAATGAAATCCAATCAATCTTTTTGCTGAATGCATGTGTTTGATATGTAAGATGAATTAATATAAATATATCAATTTTACATTTTTCTATTCAAAATTTTAAATAAAATAAGATTAATTTCTACCACCTATTCTAAATTATCCATTAATTAGACACCATTTCTTTCACTAAAATTAATAAAAAAATAGATATAACGCCCCTGCCCCACACCACAGGCCACAGCTTGTTTCGCGCGTATAGTTGCATCATGCATGATTAATAAATAAATATCTGCATTTTGTGGCAAATTATTAAGGATAAATTCTCTTATAACCAATTTTACATATAAGAACTCTTTTTTACATGTAAGTCCACGTATTTCGTGTTTCATAATTGCTTTAGAGTCGCTACTGTAGGAATAAATTTCATCATAAAATAATTTACAATTAATACTTATAATTAATATATACCTTTTAACTAATACATTTTCATCAAACTATTAATACCATTATCTTATAATAAACCAATTTATACTCTTTAAAAAAATAATTAATACTCTCAAAATAAATTTTATAGTGAAACTCATTCCCACAAAACTGTCATTGCGTTCTAATAATTTGTACGTTAAAAATATATATATATAATGTGTATGTAATATAAACATATGTGTTACTCCATCTTTCTTACACTAGATGCATCATTTTCTTAAATAACAATACAATAAATATAGTTTTTTTATCAATCTTTCTCAAACACCTCAATATATTATACCACATGTCATTACTTTTCTCACACTAACATAATTTAATGCTTTCTTAGTCCCACAAAGATATATTTACATGTATTTTCACACACAAATTAAGAAATAGAAGTTATTACAATTATTTAGTTAAATTTTTTGTTTTATTTTCCATTTTTACCCTTTTAATTTAATATCTACTCATTTATATTGATTTGGAGAATAACTAGATGGAGTAATAGTTAGGCGCATTGATGGAAATGAAATACTATTAATGATAGATTAAATATAAAAATCAGTCTATCTTTGTGGAACAGAATAAAATAGAAAGTAAGTTTATATTTGTGAGACGGGTAAGTATTATTAAATAAATCTCTTATTAAAGTTGATAAGACTATCGTAACAAAAAAAAAAACTTATATTATTAAATTACTTTTATATTAAAATATATGTCGCACAATAAATTATCACAGAAACATATTAAAATATATGTCGCACAATGAATTATCACAGAAACATAGGGAATACCATTTTAAGATTAGTAAAAAAACAAAGTAATAATGAATGATATTAAGAAAACGACATATTCAAGAAGACCCGGATGAAGCAATAATGAGAAAAATAATGGAGGCAATATTTTAATTTTGGTCAAATTTGCGCAGCCACGGTGTCACGTCATCCCCCGCCAGCCGACGCTCACGACAACACAAATTACATCTTTCAGTCCTTCCACTCCAATCCTTTCAAGCTTTCTTTCTATTTCTCTTTTCCGTTGAATGGGAAATTAATGTTCTTTAATACTCCATCTTTTTAAATATACATTTACTCTCTATAAATACATCACTGCAACCCATTAATTCATATCACTATTCTCGAATTCAAAAACACAACCTAAGCAAAACACACAAATATTTGAATTTTTTTTAACAACAATGGATTCATATACACTCTCCACTAGTAATTCCGCTTCTTCATCATCATCTTCTTCTTATTCCGATTCCTCCGCTCACCACGGGGAAGAAGCAATAGGCCGCCGACGCAGGCCTACCGCGCCGCCCTCCACGCCATCCGCAAGATTCCGATGAAGCACGTAATTACGAAAAAGCCCATTGCACCTATGCCTCCAGTCCCTCCTAAGATCTACAAGGTGGCTCCCGTTGACTTCAGGGATGTTGTGCAGAGGCTCACCGCCGGCCCGGAGTTCCAACGGCGGCGGCTGCAGGAGGTGGCGCCGCCACCCCTGAGTCTATCTCCGCTGCCATTGACGGGGAAATCAGCAGGGATGAGCCCGCTAGGGTTTTCGTTGTCACCTTCTTCGCTTGCATGGTGTTCATCTATGCTCTTTAGTCCTCAAACCCTCTCCTCTTTCGAGCCAAGAAGTGCACTTCCTTAGATAATTTTTCCTTTTTAAGTTTGAAATAATATACTAGCCACGCCCTCTTTTTCTCATATCCGTTACCTTTCATAGTTTTAAAATGAAAAAATTTCTATAAACTTTTCTCTTACAATATTTTATTTTTAGATCTACATATTCAATCCATTCTTTTACTTTATACGTATCTACCACTTCGTATGAAAATGATGTTAAAATGGAGGGACAATGTAATTGGGGGGGGGGGGGGAGCTATATTTTTTTATAAATATAATAATGCATTATGCATAATTAAGATGTAGGTTTTTATTTACTACACCTATTTAATCGTTCATTTTGTATAGCATGTAAACTTATTTCATGTTATCTCCATTTGGTGTATCATCTTGATTTCTCTATTTCACTTTCGAAATTATATTTGATGTTTTATTATATTGATTATTAACGTATATCGTTGTGGTGCATATCATCTTTTAATTTTTTTTGCTTTTCACGTGTCATTCATCCATAATCTAAACAATTAAATACAACACGTCATAAAACATTAATTAAATATGAATCAAGTTAACACACAAATACTCAATTTATTATACACTGTTGAACATGCACATTTTATCATTGCAAAAATTAATATTCCGAGCGATGTGTGCATTTTTTTTTAGTACTATTCAAGTGTTGCATGTTTCTAATCCCAATGCATTAAGTGCTCTCATGTTTTAATGGACTCATTTTCTTATGTTGATTGGGTTGTGATCCCCTCTTTTTCTTGTAATATATATTGATTTATATAAGTTCTGAATTTCGTTGCAGTTCTAGACTTCTAGTATGTAAATTTTATGATTTAAGCTCTCTAAATTAAAATAAAAGAACTTCAACTCTATTATTTAAACTTCATTTACCTATTAAAAAAATTCAATATCCGATTCAAAAATCGATTAAAAATGAATTTATTATAAAAATGAGTTCGACTTGGTTTTGAACCACAAAAAAAATGTCATTGAAAAAATGGTCCTTTGTTAATAATAATAATCTTTTTTTGTATAAAAAAGTGTAAAAAATAATTCTTGTGCGATCAGTTTTGCAATTAAAATACAATAAAAGGAATATTTTCAAGTATGGAACTAAAATTGCAATTAGAAAATTTCCTTGGAACTATTTTTGCATTTATCCCCGTAACTATATATGAGGGATGTAACAAAACCGAGTCGAATCGAACTTTTGATTGTATGAACTTAATTTGTTTATTATCAAGTAGAGCTGGTTGGGGAATCCTTGGACGTATTTGAGCTCTATCTGCTAAAATATTGTAATAAAAGGTTGAGTACCCCTAATACTCAATTTCAATCAAATATTTTAACCGTTAAAAAAAAAAATCAAGTAGAGCTCGAGCTTAATTTATCAAATATAATATGGTTCACGTTTACTAGCTTAATCCAACGTAAATTAACGAGTTTAATCAATATAAATTTTCTATATATATGTAATAAATAAAATATATTTACTAAAATCATGAACTTTATACAATTAATGGTCTTTTATTAAAAACTTGTATATTTATTATTAATTATAGATAGTATTATATTTACGAGCTAGCTCAAAACTTAATAAAGAAACTGTTTTGAGCTAACCTACTTGAAATTATCAACTTTTTATTTGAATCTAACTAATTCACCAAGGATTTGGTGAATTAAAGTCGATTATCAATCAAAGTAGGAACACGTATTTGCATTAATAGTAACGCAAAAATTTATATCTCATCGTCTCATAAAATATGTTTTGTGCACACAGTAAAAAAAAATTACTTTTAAATAAAAAAACTGATACTTTGAAGGTAAAAAAATAATATTTTTGTTCCTCAATACTATTTTTGTACTTCAAATCTTGCAAAATTGAATTTGTCACTTGACAGGGGAGGGTAATTAGAAATTACACTCAATGGATGTATCTAGTATTTAATGAAATATTGTGTATATTATTTCATAATAAGCAAAGTGTTTTACTAGTGTCAAGTGTTTACTTAGTTCATACTACATTGGTTTGGGCTCAAACATATATCCAAAATTTAATAGAGTTCTGCCCTCAAATGACTTTGAGGTTATTTCTATCCTACCAATTGGCCAGTGCTCACAACATTTTTTTGGTGTTGTATTATATGTATAATATATTGTACAATACAATATATATCAAAACAGATAGTACAACACCTTAAAACTTTATCGAGCACTGTCCAACAGAATAGCTAGCATAGAAAAAATCCAAAAAAATTATATTTCCACTAATTTTATACTTTAGCAAAGTTCTGCCTCGTCCCCTCCGAAATAGTAATTTCAAGCTCTTCTACTGTATAATTTTTGCTAGAACTAGAACTTCAACATACTCTCTCGGTATCCTTTAAATAGTTTTATTTTCTCTTGTATTATTTTTCTTATTATAGTCATTAATTATTTTCAGTGGACAAAAATTACCCTATTTAATAAAGTTATTTTCAATTCAATTAACATTTAATTTTTATAATGTCATCCCTTGTAGGGTAAATAGAAAAACATAAAAAAAATTAGAATTCCAATTTACATTCAAATATGTTTTTTTAATTTTATTTTGACTTCTTGTTGGAAGCCTGATCGAAAGTACTTATTAAAATATATTTTGGACACGTGAAATTTATGCTTAAATTATAAGAAAAACAAAGATGGTCAGATGTCAAACTATCTCAGATGTATCCAGCTTACGTAAATTAAATAAAGATTCGTTTTATATTTTTCAAATAATCATAATAAGGGATGTATTTATCTTAGTTAGTTTTGATATATCCATATCCATACTTTCAATAGGTCTCCACTGCTCCCACAAGAATTAAGAAACATCAAATGTAGCATATGTGAAGAGTAAATGGTCATTCTGGCATTCAAAAGAGACAGCTTAATATTTTGAATTTGAGCATTAATTCCATGTGTTTAAAACGATCTTTCGATCTTTATTTCTTCGACATTAAATTCGACCATGGAACCTGAATATTTCTGAGAGATCATTTTGAAGACCGAATGAATTTTCTTCATTTTAGTAAGTAGTGTTAATGTACAAGGAAATGAAAGAGAAGAAAAATGAGAGAGTAGATAGAAGAGCAGAGAGATAAAGCTTGATTAAGAGTAAAATTGTCTATATGGGGAGTTGCATTTCACTCATGCTTTGTATATCGTATGTATTTAGAGAAATGTTATGATTGACTTGTTGGCGTTTGAAACTTAAAAGAACAAAATGATAACGTACTAGGGATTGTAAATTTGTAATACTAAATTGATCCAATAATGTTTAATAAAATCAGTAGAGAAGAAGTTTGAAACGAAAGGAAGGTGGCAATGCAGGCAATTTGCCTACGGCTGCTAAGAGGAAACTCATTTCTTTTTTGGTAATATCAAATAATTCAAGCTGAGTATTTCAGTGAAATTCTTCCACAAATCATTAATATCCATGCATGTTTTATTTGTATATACAAACTTGTAATTATAAAACAACATTAATACGCGAAAAGACACAAGAATAAAACTATACACAGCAACAATTAAACATTCAGGTTCTTGAATACATCAAGTTACAACAATGTCATCAACATCAAGCCAGTCGTTCGATTCCTTTGTTTCGTTATCAGAGTGTTTCACATCGATATCCTTGGACGAGCTTTTCCCAAGTTGAACCCAATCTCTCGAATCTTTATCAGAGCTGTAATTTGATTTTCTAAAAGTTGTAGGGCCGTCTCCATCATCATCCTCCTCAAGATCACTAAATGACACATCATCTTCGTTCTCAATGGGAATTGTTTTTCCAACAGCCCCACCAATTTCTGCAGTTTCTTCCTCCTTTAGCCAATCATCTGCATCATCATCATCATCATCTTCTTCTTTCTCTCCGATTACATTCAGCGAACCAGATTTCAAATCTTGATCTTGAATTTGGCAAACATCCTTCTCAATCACAGATTTGTCAACAATTTGGACTTCATTTTTTTCAACTGGGGGCTTCTCAGCTTCAGAAGTACTTGGTGCTGTCATATTTAGGGAAGATGCCTTCTCAGGCTCGCTTTCAAAATGAAGAGGAGAAGGCACGGAAAGGGGCTCTTCGTTGTGAGGAATAACATTATCCTCTGCCTCAAAAGATTTTTTTGAAGACATATTTTCCAGCTTGGGCATATTTCGGTTCTTTGATTCTTGAGCCAGCATGGCCCTGGCTTCCATTATCTGCATAGTTATTGAGAAGAGAGATAAGACTACGTTCACAGAGAAATTTAGGGGGTGCTTGGTAATGGTAATAAGAATCTATTTTTCCCCCCTATGCCCCCATAATGAAAAGGATATGTTGGAGTAAGACATGTCCCGCAAATGGTTACATTGTTACTTGTTAGTGTGTTGTTCTAATTTTGAATAAAGAGGAAAAAAACGTTGTTGGTTGAGGAATAGTGGAACAATTAAGGAGAAATGATTATAAGAGGGAAGATAGTTAAATCAAAATTATGTAACAATTTAATTATTTAAAAGTCCATTACCTCGTACGAAGTATGATGAATGTGAATTTATCATTTTTTATTCTCATTAACCACCACATTTACCCAATGTTCATTCTCATTACCATTCCATTGAGGTATTTTGAACCAAGCGCTCACAAACAAATAAATGCAATAACACAAGTACCAAATGGAAAACAGTGAAAAAGAAACAATCAAAACAAATGAAATAATCATAGGGCTTTTATCTTGCCCGGAATCTTGCACAAACTTGAATCAGCATACACACATATGTTTAATGAAGTGGGATGAAGTGGAAGTGTGGTACAGCTGTGCAGGAAAGTGTGACACTAGATAAATTAATCAGGGAATAATATGGGGAAAAACACCTTTACCAGCAAAAAAATCACAAACAAAGAAAGCGTAAATAACAACTTGATCACAAAGTCGCAGCAAGAAACACCAGCAAACTAGTAGACCACTAAAGCTACATAAATTGTGAGTGACTAGTAATCAATGTCTATTGTTTGCTTTGAACGACAAGAACACTGTAACTCTCAAAGCAGTCCTTGCCTCCTCGGTAACAAACATTTTTCTCAAATGGAAGCAAATGGCATAACGGATCTTGCCGGTATCAACAACGAGAAAGAAAGAACCAAATGGAAACAGCAACTAACTATGGCTCATATTTGGGTTCATGGCTAATTTAAATACAATTCATATTTGGGTTCATGGATTTAAAATTCAATGGTAGCAAATCCATCAGCAATTGGTTGCATTCGTACAGCTTTGCAATCCATCACTCTCATTTTGAACTAGTTTTTGAGTTATTAGGGTGGACATGAAATTCATTAATTTCAGTTCCCCAGATCCAAATGCAACCTTAGATAATAGGCTTTCTAGAATCTGCTCTTCCTTTTCAAATCATAAGCTGTTCTAAACTAATCACGGTATTTTTTTAGTGCTTCATATGAGATCTCCAACATCAACAAGCAGAACACTGCTGTCGGTTCTGATGAAACTCGGCCTTCTATAATTTCATCATATGAGATGCTCAACTAGCTCCAACTGATCCTCCCCATCCCCACTCACATGTCCTTTCTCAGATGAGCAATACATGCAACTAAACGAGATTTGTGACACATTGAGATGAAAGAGTAACATAAAGCAAAATAGAGTGGCAGAGGTGGGACAACAAAGGTAAAACAACTGAGCAAGTCAATTATAAACCTACAAGAACCTCCTTTAAGGAATCATTAGAAGGCTATGGATAAATATACTTTTTTCGAGGAACACCTACGGTGCGCCTCTGCAGGCAGGAAGGGCTCGGTGCACCTAATCTATAGTAGAGGCGTGCCTCTGGTACATCCTGTTCTTTTCTTTTTTACCCCACAACCCAAAACACATTTCTTAGAGTCGTTAATATATGTCTGAACTAGGGATTAGCCACTGAAGATTTCATTCATTCAAAACCAAAATATTCAATTAGAACTGGAAACTTCATAAATCTCCACCAATTCTTTACTATCGAGCAAACCTATATATGTTTACCAACCACCGCCATCCCTCCCCAGACCAAACCAACCACCACCATCACCAAACACCTGAGTTGTTGCTTGTCTAGTTAGGTAGCTCACTAGCTCTGTTTTCTACTTTTACCCCTTCTTTTCTTTTTTTCTTCCATATGTGGAGTTTGTCAGTGTCTGTTTGTATTTTAGATCTTTTAAAATAAGGACTATGCAATTTTTTAGCACATATTTAATTTTTTAAAAAAATATGATGTTTAAGAGGTGCACACCTTGGGAGCCAGCAGCCCCTTCGCGCCTCTTATAACTATGCTTGTTAGTATGTTAAAAGTGTGTCGATTATGATAGAAAACTTATAAGGATATCGAACTATAACTTTCACATGACCAACTGTATATGTAGATTTCATTACAGGATAAATTTTGAATTGACGTTGACTGGTATACTTCACATTAACTCAAGTACAATTGTACAAAGAAAGCATAATTAGTGGGAAAAAATCTATTATAAATTTATAATCCTGTGAGTTGTGAGTCATGCAGGATGAAATGCTGTGAGTTGTGCATCCAACAATCATTAAAACCCAATCAGCTTTAATGATTAACTAAAACTTATTGTGTATCTGCATCAACTTACTTTCAGCTCTATAAAATCCCTTTTTCTTAAATTCGAAAATGTGATAGATTAAAAGTACGAAGGAAAAGAATGAGAGAAGATGAGAGCAATTATGAGAAAGAAGAACCTGGGGCGTTGACAGAAGCACAGCATCCTCTTTATCCAGCCTAGGGTGAAGTAGTACAAAATAAATCTTCCAGAAGCTGCTTTCACTCATGTATCCAGGGCAAAGCTCAATCCTTAATGCAGCTAATCTTGGGGCAAGTCGCTCAACTGCTAAGGCATGCTCTTGTTGGGCATCCGACATATTGAAATCTAGCAGTTAGAAAGATTAACCAGTCAAATATGTCACGTGCACATTTCACTACCAAAAATGTTAATTTGTCACCAAATCAATAAACAAGAAAGATGAGTGCATGGTTGAAAAGGGGAATGGCATTGATAGTAGAGGGCAATGACCTTTCATTCCCTAAGGTGGGATATCAAAATAATATATCCATACCCATTCCTCATCCCCAAGCAATGTTTTTCATTTCATTTCCCATTCCCTCATCTTCATGCCCCTAAACAAAGCACTTACTTAAGGGAAAGTATTACGGATTCTAATAATATTTTTACAAAAGATCCATAATGCTTTTTGCAGTTTATACTTTATACAGCTAGGAATAAATGAATGGAAATAGGAGTCATGTAACAAAGAAGATGGCTCTACATGACACATAAGTAATTTGATATGCTTTCTACACTAATTTTTGGGCCAAGCCTGATGAGATTTGAGCTAAGCTTGAGCCTTTCTAGGCTCTGAAGAGACATTACTGTCAACAAATTTTAATATTTTAAAATATCATCTAGTAATTCATTCTCAAGTAATTTATAGAAATCCGGAATCCAGCTAAAGTAATATCTATGCCATCTGTTAAAGAACAAAGCCATTTGACGTCATCTATGTTGTTATTACCCAGTATGATACTACCATCCATTAGTTGACTCTGTAAACTATTCTGAGGGCCGTGTTTTTACCCTCCAAAAGCAATCACAACTGTAGAAAAAACAAAATAAGCTTTTGATAGCTGAACTACGGATGAGACGGGGGTTTTGTGCTTTTAAGCACATAAATGAGGTTAGGTGTGCATTCAATGAAACCATTTTGTAAATAATAAATTCAGTTGATTTTAATTGAAATAATCAGTATAAGGAGGCTTGGAGAATTTAGAATGGTAAGGAGACTTGGTGAACTAACTTCTAACTACTAATAACTAATATTTACCGATCAAAAAAAAAAAAATTGAAATAATCAGTATACTCAGTAGTATTTTCAATTTCCGTATAACCAATATATATACTTTTAAAAATGAGAAAAAAGGCTCACTTTACATTTGATGCAGGTATAGAACCATGATATATCATTCCAGTTTCCAACTACAAAGATAGCATACTGGGTATATGAAGATACACTAGGCAACAAATATCACATACTAGTTATGCATAGATATACGCACATGAGACTTAACATCAAAAAGACAAAAGATACATCCATTATACTAATCAATCACACAGAAAAAAGACAAGTACATTCTGAACTTATAGGAAAAATGAAGTACAAAAATCAGTATAAAATCTTCTGCAACATATTTCTGTTTCACGTCACTGCTATTATTTTTGTGATTAGTGATTCACTTCGGGGAGCATGGATTATATGTTAGAAATGTATACAATTGCATAAGTATAACTCTGTGCATAGTAGAACGCATATACTGTGTAGTTACTTAGTATTCAATAACAGCCAATTATTGATTACCTAATACAATTCACTGGTAAATCAAAAAGTGGGTGTAAAAGGTGCAGCTAAAAGAAAAGAAATGGGGAAAATAGGAAGCTTCAACTTACCAACATCATCTTCATCATTCTCAGGTAACGGGAAATCCAACCAGGTCTCTGGATGCATAGCAACGTCACGAGCGAAAGCCACCACTTCCTCTGTCACACCAATAACTCCTTTACCCAACGAATGGACGCCTTCCTTCTTCTCCATCTCTTCATTCTCGTCATCCGATTCCAGTTGCAAGAAATTCGATGCCAATTTAGTAATTTCAGAAACGTTGATGTTATTCGAGAACCGAGAAATCCCGCTCTTGAACTTCCCCCCAATCTCCGCAAAGTCGCCTCGGATCCCGGAAATCGGATCCTGATCGGGTTCCGATGAATCCGGGTCGGATCTCTGATCGGCTTGCGGGGGAGGTGCTAAGAATGAAGCGACGCCCCAGAATTGGCGGGTTAGGGTTTTACTGAGCTCCGAGAGGTCCTCTTTGACGCCGCGAGACGGAGATGTTGGAGATGACACTTCGTCGTCTTCGGATTCAGGGTTTTCAGGCTGTTTGGTTTCGAGCTTTTTAGCGGGATCGACGTCGTCGTCGTTGTCGTCATCGAACTTGAGAGAGTTTGCGATGGATCGGGCAAACCATGACATTTTGATTGATGGATAAGGCAATCAAATCGGGTACGGGTTTTCAGGTCGGGTCGCCGGAGATCTGTCTTCCGTCGGAATTGGGAGATGACAGACTGGACTCTGAGGAGGTTTATCTGTTATTTTCACTCAAAAGCATTATTGCCTAATTTGCATTAAGAACCTTGAGGTTTCAGCTCGTCACTTTTAACTCCACACGTTGTTAAATTTTGTAATTTTTCCCTTTAAACACACCAACAGTGCACTTTGGAGTTGAATAAAATTCCAAGCATTTATTTGTTGTAGTAATATTTGTGTGAACCGGATGCATATGATAAATTTTATTTTTACTATTAATGTTATTATAAGTAAATATAACAGTGATAATGAATGCGCATGTCATGATAAAAAAATAAAGTTCAATTTATACACTCGATTCACACAAATTTTACCCTTCTTTTAATTTTATATATTAAAATATGATATTTAATTTTACCTTTGTTTTGTTATAAGAACGAGTCATATGTGTGTACACTAATTATGGTGCAACATTTTAATTCAATTTAATTTAATTATGACTCATTAATCCTAAAGAGATGAAAATATACTTAAAATTAAATGCAATGTGTTCACCAATTGCACTCAAAAATTTATCTCTAAGAAATTCTGCCCTCAAAAGTTTGGAGGTACAAGTTTAAGAGAAAATTTAATTTTATTAAAAGAAAAATATTTTTTTAAAATGATTAAATTTTAGGTAAAAGGATGTAATTTTAAATTTAAAAAAAAATGATGGATTAGTGAACAAATAAGAATTTATTTGGATATTTTATGAGTTATAAAATAATCATCTCACATATTGTTAGGTGTTCTAAATTGAAATAAATAAGATGAGCTCTGTGGAAGAAAAGTGAAATAATTAGAGAGAAATAATTAAAGAAAGAAAATAACTAATCAAAATAATTTTAATTTATTTTGAGTCACATTACTTCTACGCGTATAATAAAATTAAATTAATTATTTTTTATTTTCATCGATCATTACAAATATTTTATATTTATTTTTATTATCAGATAAAAATTTAACCAAATATCCTTTAGTTAATTTTTAATAACTCAATATGAAACATTTAATAAAAAAAATTTAAACACATGGCATCCCTTATCCAAAACTTTAAAACTCCTAACTTATTAGTATTATATACATATATAGATATAGATATTAAATATCATTATAAGTTATTAAAACATTTCTTAAAAATAATCATCATGAATGAGAAATGAGAATAATGGAAACTTCTTATGCCCAAGTCGCATAATCACAATTTAGAATATCAGAATAATGGAACAAGTCAGAATTCAAAACTGATTCAAAATATAATTTCCTTTCCGATTACTTTAATCAAAATGTACTCTAGTGACTTTGAGAGTTCCATCTTTTGGTGATCGCATTTTGATTCTAAGGCTCATCTGAGATTCCTTTTAATACACATAACTGACATCTTCAAGTTTATGGATTGCTCCATCAAACATCACAATGACTACCTTCGGACAAGTGTCCATCAACCCCACCATCAATCTCTTTGATTAGAACATGTTTATATAACACATGTGAAAAGTGCTGGATCAAGAATTTGTTGGGATCACTAACTAAAGCATCACAGTCAAAGCTTCATCGCACTTTCATCCTTTTGGAACATTTGCTTTGGACTCCTTCTTTTTCATGTTTGGGCAGTCCTTTTTCCAATGACCTTTTTGGTGGCAAAAACATTCATCTTTATCGATGTTCTTGCGATCATACTTTCCCCTTGACTTGATCGAGACTTCCATCTTCCTCCAGTTTTCGAGAGGAAGTCCTAAATTGTAGATAATAATATCTCGTACTTGTTTGTCCTTCTTCCGTGATTCATCAAAGAATTACAAACAAAATAAATTTTAATATATTAAATGTAACAAGGTAGTTATCGTATAAAAGTCTATAAAGAATTTAATAATAATAAGGCTTTATCTTCAAATAAATTTCAACATCGAGATTCAAAAATCGGTGACAAATTTTATTGAAACTATCAAGATGTTCCACCATGGTCGAAATATTCAAAACGGAAGAGTTTCTTCTTCAAGTGGAGTTGATTTTCCACACTCTTTTGCATGTATTTGGCTAATTTATCCCAAAGATCTTTTGCCGAAATCTCTTTCATGAGAAATAGTTTTGGAAACAAAAATATTCTCCTTGTTTGTTTTTGTTTTTCCATGTTGATTTTATTTCATCGGTTTTCCTCGAGTGTGAGATCAAGGTCTTGCAATGCCAAAAGATCTTTTTTCATTGAAAATACCAAAATTGTTTGTTCCGTCAAATATCAAAACTTGAACACCTTAAGACGTTGAACATTTTTATTCCGACATCGCAAGTTCAATCTTTTAAATGGAGACAAAAAACAAAGCCCCAAGATATTTAACCTGAGTATCAAGGTACCAATTGACAAGAAAACAAAACAATTAAAGAAATGAGACACAAGATTTACGTGGTTCGGAGAAATACTCCTACGTCCACGGTGGTGCAGCCAAGTATTTATTCAAAATACTCAAGAGGATTACAAAGTAATATGCAAATGTAACTCCTCACAAATGTCTCTCTTTGCTCACTGTTTCTATATTTTATCATCAACAAGTGCAAGCCTATTTATAGGCACAAAAGAGATGAATCTAGATACATTAATGAATGTAAAAATGAAAACTATCTCTTGACTGGAACTTGGAAAGATAAATAAATATTTAACCCAATTTTACAACACTTGTTGTCTTAAACCTCTTCCCATTTTAAAATAATCATTGCCATTTCAACTACCGACTGAGCCACTCCATTACCAAATCCATCTTGGAACTATTATTATCTTCTTCGATTTACATATGAAATACACATAGAAAAGTGGAAACAAAAATATTCTCCCTGTTTGTTTGTTTTGCTTGATTTTATTTGGTGGGAGAGTAGGTTGGTACCCTGCTTTTTTTTTTTTTGTTGTTGAAAATCTCTAGAATTAATATAAATAAATTAATTAATTTTATATTTTTTATAAGTTCGATCATTTAAATGGAGATAAAAAAAAATTATGGTATCAAGGTGACTATCAACATTTTGTTTTCTGATTCTGCATAAAATAATTTTAGTCTTACTAAATTGTTCACTCGATAGACCTCTTTCTAAAAAGATAGATTTAGAGAATATTTAATTCATAAGTAAAAGAAAATATTAGTAACCTAATATAAATAAATATTTAACCCACAAATTTGTGCACCATGCCACAAGTAATCAACTATTTCAACTACGTCTGCCTACTCAAATTAAACTATACGCTTGTCGGTATACACACAAAACGCTTGAGTTGTCCAGCAGAATTACAAAACAATACTCCTTTCTTCTATTACGTTTTAAATTGTTTAAAATTAAATGATACGAGTTTTAATAATATATTATTTATTATACTCCCTCTTTCCTATATTAATTTTTACACTTTTTTTTTTGTTTGTCCCACATTAGTTTTCACATCCCAAAAAACGAAAATCTTTCCTTAAACTTCACTCTCACAATATTCATATATTTACACAAAATGTCATTACTTTTTACACTCAATCCAACCACCTCCCTTACTTTAATAATAAAAGTTTATAAAATTACACTTCAATACTCCACTCAATCATTTTTTCTCAAAGTGTGTGCCCAAATTAGTATGAAAACTAATGTGGGACAGATGGAGTAGTATTAAAAGATGCAAAGTGAAGGATAAATGCATCTTTTTAATTTTATTGGAATGGATAATTGAATGGGGGAGATTTAATTAAAGTGAAAGTATGAGATATAAATAATAGATGTTTGTAAGGATTAATTAGTTTGAGAGTATATAGTTGCTTTCTTGCTATTTTGATTATAGTATAGAAAAACAAAATGTATCGTTCATTTTAAGATTTTAAGCAATAAAAAATGTAACAAAAGGAGTAGTATATTATTTTTATTTTTTATTTTTAAGAAACTAGGATATAACGTCGAAAATTACATTGTATTTGTTTAAGACGAATTATCTAAATTATCTTACTCCAATGAATTCTTAACCATGGTCTTTACAAGTTTAAAGTGTGCCCATGTTAGTAAGCCATGATATCAACACAGCATAAAGCAGAAACCCTTTAACTCTATTTCAAGACACTTTACAAGATAAAATCTAGCCATTTAGTATTATTATTTACAATGGAGGAAATATAATAAGAAGATGCTAAATATCAACTTCGAGAGGAGTATTGCTGTATAATCAGGACTTTATAAGTCCAAAATTGTTGGAAAGTCGTTCAAGTTGCGCCCAGAGCAAGTTTCCAAGTGAAAATCTCGATCCCTCTTCTTCTCTAGTATAAGGGGTTCCATGTGGAGATATCCCTGAAGATACATTTTCCACAACAATTTGGCCTCCAATTTCTCTTCTCACAGTCTCCACTGTTTCTGCACTCACCTTCTGCCCTGCTGTGTCTCTCACGTAGAATGTTCCTACGGCATTTTCACCACGAATTCCGATCTCAGCCAGGTTTATCGATAGCCCGTTCTCTCGAAGAACTCGTGTGACATCTGATAGCAATCCGATTCTGTTTCTAGTGCAAATATCCAGTTTCAAACCCTGCAAGTACTATAAATTAATTAAAGCTACCAATGGTGAACACTTGATTGTTTTTGTTAGTTAATTAAATAGACTTAAAAATTAATTTTGTCCCATAACTTTGAATTTTTCCATAAAAGGTCCCAAATATTTAGGAATATTCAATTCGTCTCACAACTCTATAATTGTTCCATGTTTGGTCATTTTTTTCCTAGATTTTGTACCTCTCGTCCAAGAACTAATTTGTAATTTGTGGAATTTTGAACTGAAATCGGACCAATAAGAAAATTATGGAACATAATTGAAAATCTTAAAATTTGGGACCTTTTGCAGAAAAATCTGAATTTTAACTCTAATTAACTATTTGAGTAACATACATGATTGATTCTCCTTTCTGTGGCAGCAATCAAGCATTGAATCACTCTGAGTTGCTCTTCTTTGGAATCCAAAGTGTATCCATCCTTCTCCTTTACATAATATTCCTGAGAAAAAAAAAAATCATATTTAGAAACTAGTTTAAAATTTTGAATATGGAGAGATCGAAGATATTAATTAGTTTTACCTGAAAAGCAGTAGATTCCTGAGAGCTAATAGCTGCATGATGAACTTCATATTTCAAGTCTGTCAAAGTACACACCGTGTCGAATAATAACTTGGGCCTATCTCGACTCCTGATCGTAATAATCGAGTAGCCATTTTTGCACTTGTCTATATTTACATGTGTGCCATTGCATCCCTCTTGCATATTACGGCTATAAAATTCGTCCAAATCACAACCACCACCAGCGCCGCAAGAACAACATTCCTCGTAGTCTCTATCCGCCGCCATCAGCTGGTGGAGCCGCCTCTCCGTGTGGGTCCGACCGGTGATCGGGGCGGCCAACCTCACGCCACGTAATTCATCCTTCCGGTGACGGGCTTCAACCACATTTTGTAATTGGGCTTGCACTTGGGAAACACGACTGGGGTCCATGTTGGGCCCACCTTTCTCGCTATCTTCCACGTGGATGATGCATGCTACCCGGCCTCTGTGGGTCCACGCCACGGCAGCCGACACGTGGCATCCGAGCTCCGCAAGAACGGCTGACATCTCGGATATCAGACCTGGCCTATCGATCCCCGTCATCTCAAATGACATCTGTTCCGTCGACAAATATTGTTTGGATCCGCCTACTTCACCAATACTCGGTGTAGCATTCCTACTAGAGCAAATGGCCTATAATTGGATGACATCAAATCAAATTAATAATCAAAAAGAAAAAGGAAAAAAATTGTGAGATAAAGATGTCTCAAGAGCTATAAACTCCATTTGGATGAAGTGGATTTGAAATCAAGGGATTTGAGAATAATATATCATACAATCAATCAAACTAAAATGGAGAAAAGCTAAATGAATGGATTTGATTCTCTCAAATATTAAACAAAGTGGGAGAACTGCATTTCAAATTGAAAAAAAAAATCCTCCACTTGTGAAATGATGATGTCTCAAAAGCTCCATTTTTAAATAAATAAAAAAAAGGTAAAAAATAAAAATAACTAACCTCCTCGATGTAACGAATAAGGGTTTGGTCCGTGAGTTTGTTGTGGTGGTGATCCGTCACGTGAAACACTAGAAGCCGCACAATCAAAACAACCCCACATGAGCACAAACAACAAACAGTATGGTGCATGAAATAAAAAAATAAGATTTACTAAAATAATAATAATAATAATATCCTTTCCGGTGAATAATATATATAAATTAATCGGACTCACCATCCATCAACCAACCACCGTCGGATGAGATGTAAGATTTGGAGATGAGGAGATCAAGATCAGTGAGAACTTGGACCATCTCTAGCAAAATCCCCTGCTTATTAGCACTATCAATCTGCAAGCACGAAGGGATAGATTCATGAGCTGTAAAGGGTACGTTCGGGAGAAAAGGTGGAAGGTATATATAATTTTAAACTCTCCTCCCACATAGATTGACTAATAATTTTTTTTTTACACAGAATACGAAATGAAAATTACTTTAACAAATATATTAGTATATTTTTGTTTTGTTTAATTTTATGACAATTATTAATACCTAGTTATTAATTTAAAATATAAAAAATACATTACAATCATTCGCTGATACCATTACAATCATTTACTGATATCATAATTATTTCGTACTCTGATATCAATTTATAAATATAATGGTATCATTAAATGAATATTATAGTATCAATAAATAAATATAATGTTATTAATTTTATATTATAAAACTACTTCACCCTAAATTTTGTTGGAGTATTAATTTCGTTAAGAGAATTTAATAACGTTATGCACCTGAAATAAAGATCAAAAAAATTCAGAAACAATTACCTGCAGTTCTTTGGGTTTTTTTCAAACCTCTGTCATAATACATATCCTCATTCCAATTACTTATCTTGTTAAGAGAGGACGTAAAAGATGATGCCAAATTTTTAACTCGAATATAATCTACCATACATATATATGAGTAATAATTTACCTTGACAAGAGTGCAATCTGGGTCGGTTTCATTATCAATGCAAACCCTAAAGAGAACAATAAAAGTAAGCAAAATGAATGCACTTAAAAAAAAAAAAAAAAGCAGCAATTTAATGGGGAGAAATACCGATTGACCCAAGGTGAGATCAGACTATTCATAAATGAACACAAATTGATATTTTTTTTTAATATGAAAACATCATCCTCAAATACTCAAATTATACTCCATTTCACCGTACACTATCTCACGTGAGTAGGTTCTCTCGCAAGAACTACTCAGTTAATGGTTATAATTAAGTATAGACAAACCTTGGAGGATGGAGTCTTTCGATAAGTACTTCAAGTTCCGTATCAAAGTAAGGCCTGTAAGCTACATCCATCTTCCAATGAAAACTGCAGGAATTAATTTCAAGGGAAATAAGTGCCAATAAATAAGCCCTGTACGTATATATATATATATATATATTATATAATTTGGTACGTACGTACGTATGTATGTATGTATGTATATAGGCGGAAGATATATATGGGAACGGTGTGCTCCTTGTTCTTGACGTCTATTATTCAAGAAAGCAACGGAAACATCCAACTTGATCCTTGTAACTTTCTAATCCTGATTGCGTCTAGGTTTCTTGAATATGAAGAAACCCGGTTGAATTTTTCAATTTATTAAATCTAAAATAACCAAAATGGTATGGAAGTAAAATTAAATATAGATTTAATTACGAAAGACTGCACAACCAAATTCAAGAAATTAAAATCACAACTTATATAGTCGCATCAAAAATTAAATCGGATTCGGTTACGAAAATCCTGTTAAAGTAATGTGGGATATGCATATAAAAACAGTTTGAGAAAAAAAAAAAAAAGGAATATATGCAAATTATTTAAATATTGACGACGAAAAGTACTAATAATTAACCATGAATTACCTACGAAGAAACACAGCTGATTTTAGTCTCTGCGTGTGGGTGAGTGAGATGGGGAGGAGAGAGACAGAACATGTATAATATACGTATATAATTTTGGGTGGAACTTGTTATACAGTAGAGAGATTATATGATTATGATTTGGATTTTAAATTTTAATAGGAATTTAAATTAGTCAAATGAAAGAGGAAGAGGCGGTGGCAGGAGGAGTCGTAGCTGGAACGCGCCACGTGGATAGCGGCGGATGACGTGACACGTGGATCTCTTATAACAAGTTGCGGCGCATCGGCCTTGCGCCAGCTAAACACGTCTTTCTTGTTTACATGCTTTTAATGGGATCAAATCAATCTCGAATTGCAGCTTTTCCAAGGCTAAAATCGTCATTCCCTGTCAAAGTTCGTTATGCCTTTTGTTATTTGAGTATATTTTATAAATGAATGATTCGCTAGCTGTTCAATTTTGTTAATCATTATTTAATTTTTAATATTTTTATCATATATTTAATATCTTAATTTTTTTTGATATTTTAATAATTTAATTTTTTATACATCTCTCGCTCCTCTATAAGATACCAATTTTGTCAAAGCGAATCTTTAAATTTGAATTACCAATATTTTCCCCCCCTCTCTTTCTCTCTCTTTATATTTATATTTTTATTTTCTATCATATCTCAACACTTATTAAACATTAAATACTAATTTTCCTTAAAACTCGTGCAATTTTAAAACGGATAACTTACAAAGGGATAGTTTGAATATTAAATAGAAATTATTTAAATAGTAAAAAGATTATTGTTGATAGTCTTAAACAATAATATGCTAATACTAATTTTAATTCTTAATACTTTTGATAAAACATTTAATATTTTTAATTAATTATTTTAATATTTTTAAATTTTCAAAAAGAAATTTATCATGCATCATTTTTACATAAAATTTTGCTTTGTTATTTTGATTTTTCAAATTGTTTTGAACTTTTGCTTTAAAAAAACGTAATGTATATCGGCAACAATATCAAAAGAATTCGGCTATAAATATATATCCTTTTAGCAGGTGGGAGGACATAATCTTTTCAGTATATATAAGCAGTAATATAAAAATAATTAAACACGAAATTAGTTACAAATAAAATTTTAGTGAATCAAAAGGTAAATTGAAGTAAATTCTATTTAGTTCTCCATTAACCTATTTAAGAATTTTACTTGAGTTTTCGGATATATAGGAAACGTCACGTGATTTGAATACGGAAAAGCTGATCGAATCAGAAAGGTTTAAAACTTGATCTTTTAAATTTACGAATTCAATGTATTCAATATTTTATGTAACTCTCAAGTCAAAGAAATGAAGTCCTGAAAAAGGATTTGTCCTAGATTTGATGGCAACCATAACTTTATTACTTGGGCCACAAAAACTTGTCCTTGTTGGGCTTTCATGACTTAATAAAAATTTGGGCCTACTATTCACACCTCCATTTTTATTAGACACATCCATATGCACGATAATTTTTAACTTAATATACCTTTAAACATAGCTATAGAGTGCGTGTTTTTAATAAAAGTGGAGGTGTAGATAGTAAGAAACTAAAGATTTAATGATTTTTACTTGACCTGATTTGTCGGGTGTGAGTCGTGTGACTACTTGATGGGCTTCAATACGTCTTGTCTTGGATCTGATTTAGTTTAATCGATTGATTATAAATTATAGGAATACACTTACTAGTTTTAACATTTTAAAGATACTTTTCAAAATGATAAAATTGAGTTTTCTTTTTTTTTTTAAAAAATGTGGCCGATATTTCTTAAAATTGAGATACTTCGCGATTTGTCCGCGATATTTTCCAATTTTCATTCAATTTTGTGCTAGAACTCACTGTTTTCATAACCGGATCGGACCGACCAGTCGGACCGTTGAACCGGGAACCGGCCGTGTAACCGGTCCGGAAGCCCCCTAAAAACCGTTTTTCAGGTCGGACCGCTTTGAACCGCCCTGAACTGGTCAAAACCGATAAAACCGGCCAAAATCGGAAACTGAATTTCCTTTTTTTTTTTATTTATTTATTCTAAAATGTGGATTTAAAATTTAAAATAACAAACATTAAGTTAAATGAACACATAAATGAGTGTGAGAAACTACTCCTCATTTTATATCTCAATAATTGTGTTTATTTTTTCTTCCCACTTGATGTGGGATAAAGCTTGTAGTGAGTGAGAATGAGAAATTACTCCTCATTTTATATCCCAATAATTGTGTTCATTTTTACTTCCCATTTGATGTGGGATAAAGCTTGTAGTGAGTGAGAGTGAAAAAAAAACTCTCATTTTATACCCCCAATAATTTTGTTCATTTTTCATTCCTACTCAATGTAGGATAAAACTAGTGTGCTCATTGATCAAAATTCATGTCAAAAATTTTATTTTGCATACTAAATTATATTATTTTACAAATCCTTACAAATAAATAATAATAATAATAACAATAATAGGAAAAAAATTTCTCAAACTCATTTTTAATATCTAATTTATGATTAATAAATTGTACAAAAAAAATGTGAAATGCGTCTTTTTATTTAGTTGATTTTTATTATTTTGGGTCACCTATGATTCTATTGTGTTTATTTTAGTATGATTATGATAAGTTATAATTTTAATTTTTTTTATAAATACATATTTTTTAATGTAATATAGCAAAATAAAATATTAAAAATTAGGTAAGGATTAATTTTAACGGTCCGACCGTCGGTCTAACCAGTCCGACCGGTTGAACCGTGAACCGGTGTCCAATCCGGTTTGATCACCGATTCGATTATGAAAACACTGCTAGAACTGAATTGATATAGGTATATTGCGATGTTTCGAAATATTTCTACAATACTAAAAATAAAAATACATTATCTCTACTATTCATATCGCAACATCCAAAATTACAATACATTCACTATATTTTGCGCTATTTTCACTTGCATCAATTAATTGAAGAATTTGCCCCATTAATGGGCTTCTTCAGGGAATAGCACAACCCAACACTTCAATTAATTGGACCAAGGAATGAACAAGCCCATAATATATTTTTTCTTCCTTGCAGTAGTTGGCATTAACATCATCCCTATTTGATGGAGATTATTTTGTTGAGAGAACTTTTTCATTCGAGATATGTCTGATAAGCAGAGAAAATTGAATTCATGATGCTATATATACCTTGTTTACTTCAACATTCCTTCAAGTTGATCAACTTAACGAGATAACATAAATTATGACTGAACTGAGACATACTAAGCCGACTACGGACCCCTTTAAAAATAATCGAAAAATATTGTATAGATTATGACGAAGCAAACCCAATAATGTATAGCAAAACAGATCCCCCAATTCTTTAATTTTCTAAGTAGTTTGGGTAACTTGTGAGAAGAGTTGAAGATGGAGAAGACACTTCAAGAGAAGACAAAAGACTTAAGAGTTGGTATTCTTTGAACTACTTTCACCGTAAAATTACTTTACAACTAATAATTTATAGTAAAACAATTAATACTCGTTCTATCCCGTACTAAATGTGTCATTTGTCATTATTTTTTCCACACTAGCCTAATTTAATATTATTAAACAACTCTCTTATTAAACTTGAAAAGACTAATTTACACCCATAAAAAAAATAACTTATATAGTCGAATAGAAAAATTCACTTTGAGTACGGGAGGGGGAGTACCTTTTAATGAAATAACAAATATTTTTAATAAAATAATTAATACCCTTCAACTAATATTTTTTAATAGAATAACTGATACCATTTAAAAAAATAAATAATACCTTTCGAATTGAGTTAATAATGAAACTTGTTGGCACAAGACTTAAAGTTATTACTCCCTCATTCCCACATCAATTTTCACACTTTCCTTTTTTTTTTTTGTCCTACATTAGTTTTCACATTCTAAAAAAGAAACCCCCTCCTTAAACTCTACCCTCACAATATTCATATATTTATACAAAATGTCATTATTTTTTACATTCAATCCAATCACTTTCCTTACTTTAATAATAAAAATTTACAAAATTATCCCTTCAATACTCCGTTCATTACACTTTTTTTTAAAATATGTGCTGGAACGGAGGGGATAGTATTTATTACAGAGATGGAGTTTCCCTCCTATTGAACTATCAATTCAAGAAGTTTGGAAGAGGTGGTGGGCCAGGCTTTTTGAATGATCCATCATATTCTACAGACTTCATCTCTATCCTCCAACTATAAACTATAACTCAAACAACTTCTCATCATCCATATCCATTTTATATTCTACTCGATCCACTGTTGAATTTCAACAGCTGGCTGGCTGGCTGGCTTTTCCAAATTTCAATTGTTCTTATCAGTAACTCCTTTTGCTTTCTCACTTCAATCTTCACATCATCCACTCTTAATTGATGGATTTAGTGCATGCTAAGAGGAAGAGAAAGTGGGGTATTGTATTAGGAGCATTCGGATTCACGTGTTATGGTGCATACAAAGTTTACAGCTTGCCTTGCCTTGTTAACAAAAGGCACAGATTTCTCAAACTTCTTTCCGCAATATTTTCTCTTGCTCATATGATGTCTGATTCTGCTGATGCAATCGGGATCCTTTCCAAAGATCTCAAGCAATTTCTCGGGTCGGATTCTGATCAGATTCCTCAGAGCTTCAAGCAGCTTTCCAAAATTGCTAATTCCAATGAGTTCTCCCACTCATTGACTAGGATCACTCAGTCTCTGGCTATAGGAATTTTGCGTGGCAGCAGTGATGACAATTCCAAATGCTTTTCAGACAGGGTTTTGGATAAGGCGTTTTCCGAAGCCGGGTCGGGTTTTGCTTCTGCGGTTGTGGGAAGTTTTGCGAGGAACTTGGTAATGACTCTGTACTCGGAGTGGAAATCAGATGAATCTGTTGGTAAATGGGTTGAAATTGCCTGTGATGATAAGTGCAGGGAGCTTATAGGGGATGTTGTTCGAGTATTTGTGAGCACAGGTGTGACTGTTTATCTGGACAAGACGATGAACATCAACACGTGCGATGAAATCGTGGATGCATTGACGAATCCCAAGCATGAAGGTCGAGTGAGAGACATGTTGGTTTCTGTGTGCAATGGGGCAGTAGAAACTTGTGTCCAAACATCTTATGGTGTTTGGTCGAGGACCAGATTTGGTGCTGACGATGGTTTCAATGGAATGTCGCAAGGGAAGAAATCGAGTGGGGGGTTGATGAGGAGGATGCGTTCGACCAGGAATAGGAGATTCGTTCTGGACACGACGGGGATGGTGACATTTGAATCGGTTCGATGTTTTCTGGAGTTTTTACTTGAGAAGGTGTTGGAATGTATCAGGAGAAGCATTGCTTTTGTTCATCAAGAAGTTGTTGATAGGGGGGTTGAAACAATCAGATGTGCGAGTGGTAAATCTTGTGCAGTTACTAGTGTGTGTCTCACCTTGTGTTTGAACATATTGAATAGCCCTTGGATTTTGGCTCCTTATTAGTTATTTTCTCAATATTTGCAACTGCAATGCTGAAAATTGAGAGATTTCATCACTGTTTGATTGAAATGGAGTATGTTTCAATTGATTGTATAAAAACGTAGTTTGTTTCAATCAATTGTAAAAATGTGTTTGCCTTTCTTGATTTTCTTAGAATCCGATGAGTTATTAAATTTGATTTCAATGAAACTCGATCATGAAATCACGGGTCCATATAAGAACACATTTGATTCAACTTATGCCCTACCTATATACTAGGACAAAAAATTAGTTTATATTATATTGGCATATATGGCTCCAATCCAATTACATTTTAAAAAAGACTGCATCTTCTTGTGTATGAGATAATTTTATACAAGAGTATCGAAGATACCAAATATGTTAATAGGATCATCCCTCACCGTGTTCAACAAAAAATTGTGTAAACATGGAAACCTTTTAAATCTGAGCTGCTTTTTTTTTTCTTCTTTTTTTTTTTCGAGTTGCGACTAGTTTATAAATTATAACTAATATCTTATAATAAAACAACTGATATTCTTTAATTAAACAACTAATACTATCAAAGTCAGTTTTACAGTGAAACTTGTTCATGCAGGACTTTGCCTTTTTTTAAAAAAAAAAAAAAAAAAAAACCTTTTACCTTGAAACCTTTAGAACTAAACTAAGGAAAACTTGTTAAACATCTCTATTACATACATGGAGGAATGCGAGCATTCTAAGAAAAGCTAACCATACATAGACAGTACCATTTCTCAAGATTCTCTACCAAAAGCAAGGATTTCCTTAATTCTGTAGGCCGGAATTCTCAGGTAAATTAGTTGCAAACGATGTATGTAAACAAAGTAAAGCTTGAATAATTTGGAAACTATGTAACAATTCTAAACTTTTTCAAGAATATCTGAGCAAAACACTGATTGAACACCAAAACCGAAACTCAGAATAACCAAGGCGTTCTTCTAGACGACAATTTCTCTTTTTCTGAAGGTTAGATGACAATTTCAACCAGCTAAGAGCTAGATGATAATAAAATGCAGAGATTGTGCTATTTGATGCAGCATGATTGGCACCTGAAATGATGGAGTGGCACCTGGAAGGCCGATACTATGGATAACTAGTCTTTTCTTGTCTCTGAAGAAGTTTAAAACCTTTTAACCTGAGCTAGAATCATTCTCTTTTGTTGCTGCTGCTGCTGCTTCTTGTTCAAGCTTCTTCTTCCAGTACTCTTCAAGAGGAGGCCCGAATATGGCATTTCCAGACACTACTCCTATTCTGCAAAATGCAATCAAAATAGGTATTTAATTCCAATGAAATCTAAAATGAATTTAACTCTCTAGAGATCCAAGTGCAAAAATTTAGATCAAGTGAGTCTATGTTTCACAGCTACATTTCTATAATTGAAAACAAACTCCCACAAACATCTTTCCATTATCTTTAACAACTGATCTAAAGATCTACAACCTTCAACAACACTCATAGTACCTGTTTCTAAGCCCCACAGATATAGTTACTTGTAAATAATTAAAGAAAAGAAAGAAAGAAACATTGGCTAGTGATTTTCTGTTTTCGTCTTTTTAAAACTTCATTCACATTGTATTAGGGGTTGTGTGTTCTGAGGTTAGTTAAATACTATGCACTGCAGAATACACGAGCGATTATGGTTCCTCTGATGTAATGAGCTAGACCATATGACACCAATCTATGAGCTCAACAATAAGAATTATGAGTGTATAAAACACCTTGGAATTTGTTGGAAATTTAAAGGCAAAGCATGCATTAACATCATCAATGAGTTTTTACAGTTTACCAAACTGTGGATTTCTTCATTGGTGATCAAAAAGATCATAAACTCCAGATAATGGAAATTTTATATAGACCTAACATTATGAGCTCCCACAAATTGTTCTGAGATAGTCACAAATTGGATTTAATTTGTGAACTGAAACGATTTTGTTATTCCCGGTCACTGACTCACTGCATAACAAAAATCTGCTGTTTCTAGCTTCGGATAAACCCTAGATCGCATTTTCCTATTTGTGGTGCCCATCCATGCGCTCAATCTCAATTTGTTGGACACTAAAACATCTACTGGAAAAATTCTCAAATGATAACACGATTATGAAATTATCGAAATGACTGGATGAGTTCATATACAATTCAAAACGGAAATTTCACACAACACTGGGGCGCCGGCCAACAAGAAATCAGCTCCCAAAAACTAATATGCAGCAGACAAAAAAAAAAAAGCAATTGAAATATATAATTAGCCTCTTCAATCAGATCAAGAAAGCAGCGATGATTTAATGGCAAAAAACTGGTATGGGAAAAATTTAAACACAAAAATTAAGATAAGAGGAAGTAGGATAAAACTTACATAACAGCCCCAATGACCAAAGGTAGATCTCTTCTTCGACCGAACATTTTTTTGTGTTTAATTTAATTTGGAAACTGAAAACCCTGCAATCTCTAATTTTGATGTTCATAGTTTTTGCTTTCTTTTCGAATTTTTTCTTCGGCCCGTACACCACTTTTTTAAGTAGTACACCCATCAAATAACTACACACTATAAAATAACTACACCCACCCTATAAAGCACCCTAGTTTCTCTTCCAAGCGTCTCCTATTTTCGGTTTCAGATTTGTTTTGTTTTCATTTCCTTTTTATTGTTGTTAAACAAGAGAAACAACAAAAATATAGACATGTATATATGTATATATAAATTGAATTTAGTTTTTAAAAAAAGATTACACTTATGAATATTTTTCAAAATTGTGATCTCTTTTCGATTTTTTTTTTTTTTTTTTGAAAGTTGGTTCCTTTTCGAATTATTTTCTGAAATGCGTGGGTGTGCTAAACTTTGGATCTTTTCGAAAATCAGCTATTTTTTCTAAAAAAAATCTAAAAATATCGTTCGAATATATTTTATGAAATATGGTTTTTGTTTTTATATATTTTTTCAAAAAAAAATCCGAATTTTTTCTCTTTCAAATCTCCCGTTTTAAAATTCTGTGATACAAATATAATTTCAACTATGAGTTCATTTTCTCATTTGAGTGGTGTTTGTTTTCTATTCAACATTTATGAAACATGGGTGGGTGGGTGTGTTTACAAACTGCAAGTTTCATGGTGGGGAGGAAAAACGGTAGAAAATTAAGATTTTAATTTTAAGGGTAGTATAGTCTTTCATGTGTAATATTTGTGTGTACTAATAAAAAATGGGGGTGCAGATAACCTGGACCTTTTCTTTTCGCCGGAAGTTTGTTGGTGGGCCTACTTTGGGCCTTGTAATAAAAATAATGTTTGGGCTTCCTTTACAGGCTTTCATGAGTCATGACTAGGTTCAATTGGATCCAATTATATAACGGGTAGGTATTCAGTGATTTGTGATTTCGGGTTTACGTAACTTTTTTTTTTTTGAAAGAAATGTAACTGTTTTTTTAAGTATTATTGTTTAATGTATGAAGTATAATTATTTAGTATATGAAATATCATTGTTAAAAAAATCTAACATTATTTATTTGATTTTTTAAAATTACGAAATAGTGACACTTCGTATGTTGAACAGTAACATTATATATGATACTTTGAAAAAGAGATCACGTGAACCTAAGTTTATATAAATTTTTGCGTAAATAATAGTCACACATGTTGATGGCTCATCAAGCTTGTGAGGATTTAACATAAACTACATTCATTTATTCGTTATTATTTTTATTTTTTTAAAAAGGGTGCAACTATTAACACTCACTAAATTACTTAATATACTTGATATTTTTAATCAGTGGTAGCCTCAAACATAAGTATAGAGTGAAACCATAAATCATAAATGTTTATGTGGGTTTTAATGATTAAAAGAATTTACTAAATTTTAACCTTCACAAATGGTTAGTATCCAGCTTAAGAGGTCGCTGCCACTTACACAAATAAGTAATATTAAAATATTTAAAAGAGAAAATTACAAATATGTGTAAAAAATTAGTAAAATTATAAACAGGTGTAAAAGTGCAAATTTTTGTGCTTCTGTGCAAATTTTTTACACCTAATTGTAATAAGAATTATCTCTTTCTATTTTATTGTAAATGACCCTATTTAAAATCTCTTAAACCCCCCTCCCCTCTCATTTTCAAATTTACAAACATCATTCTAACTTATATATCCATGCAATTTTGTCATTAATTCTTGAAGAATATTTAAAAAAAAATTGAAAAGAGCACGACCTCCAATCGGGACTCGAGAGCTTTCACCGAATTATTTTTAGTAATTATTAATTGAGCAGCTTAAATATCCAATAACAAATGCAATACTAAATGGTCAGTCAATAGGCTTGGGCCATGTAAGATGGACTGGACCACCCCACGATTGTAGGGGTTGACATACGATATTTTATCGAGAACCTTGAAGCCAGGTAAAGATATTCATAGAAAATGAAAAAATAAAATTAAGATAATCATTTCTTATATTTAATGGAATTCAGACACTCAATACACACCACGAAAAGACGAACAAAGCAGGAGTGAATAAAATATGATACGTGTTTGACTCATTTCAACTCTATTACTATATTAATTAACTTGATTATAAATTATAATTAAAATTATTGACAAGAATCTGGTAGGTGAATTGCTTGTCACACTGAAGTATGTTGTTTGTCTACCGGCAATTTAGACCAGATTGAATATTTAATTATCTATAATACTATTTACATTAATCTCCAACATAATTACATTTGTGTGAAAATATCACATGTTGTGGACACAAATTATATATTTACCATCTATGGAGTGATTCCACAATATTAGGGGAGCCAATAATTATTTAATTAATTACTTAAATGAAATTACATCATAAATAATGAATATATATTTTTGTGTTCATAGATAAACATGTGATCATTTTCGTACATATGTAACATATATAATGTAATACATATCATTGGCATTAACATAAGATATAATCGTAACATCTTTGTTATTACGTAAAATATATTTATAAAATATAATGCACTCTCCATTTTAATATAAGGCGCTTTGGAAAAAAGGTGTTCCAAAATATGCATTTTTTTTTTTTTTGTGTTCCAAAAGATATTAAATGTTCATTTTTCAACTATGTCATTTTCTTAATTAATGTAGATGTAATTATTTCTAGGTAAATAAATTATTATAAATAATTCATTGATAACATGTATAAGAAATTAAGAATATACAATAAAAGCTTTTCATTTTCTATAAATAGTAAAAGACTGTCCCAATATTTCTATGTTTCTACCTTTAATTTTTTCTATCTCTCTCCATTTTTTTTTTTTTCTTCCATCACATCTCAATATCCACTACACATAAATTACTTTTTAAAAAAATGTGAAATTCTCAAATGGGAAGTTTATAAAGGGACGGAGTTAGTATTAGTTATTTTATATAAATATTACTCCCTCCATCCAATTTTAGTATGCATATTTTCCTTTTTTGTCCGTCCAATTTAAGTATACTTGTTCTAAAATGGAATACAATATCTTCACCCTCAAAACATCTCTTTAATTACTCAAATTGTCATTGACTTTATTCACAATCAATCACTTTATTCATAAATGGACCCTGCAATACCCCATAATACCCTCCAACATATCTATTTTACACATAAACTATTAATATTTTTTAAAACCCGTGTAAAAAGTTTTATCCATACTAATATTAGACGGAGGGAGTATTAGTTATAAAATATATTTTTTATTAATTTGTATGAAACATAAAAAAGAACAGTTAAAAAATGGATGGAACAATCAATTGTAATTTAGTAAAAATTTAAAAATCACATGTAACCTATCTATATTATGAGACATTTTCCCAACACTTTGTTGGCATGCTATGATGCTTAATAGTTATATAAGTGATTGAGGACTAGATTGGTGACGTTGACATTGGACCGAGTTCCAATAAAATTCATTTTTCTTGTTTATAATGAGGCTACCTTTTCTTAAAGTTTCAATCATTCATGTGGAAAATAAGAATGATAATTGATATAATTAATCTAACAATAATTTGTGTATGCATACTTTACTAATTATATATTATAAACACCTTCCATGTTCGATGTGTTAAAAGGTGAAACGTGTAAGAATAATTGATTTATCAAAACGTACATGGATGTCTTAACTTCAGTTAGCTATATACAGAAATAATTATGAATGAATCCAGCTAAGCCTAGGCGCTTCTTTTGTCTCAGGTTTGATTTGTGTGGAGAGAAATTGAACCCAAATTTTGTGCAATTAATTTTTAGCCCTTATATATGTTTTTTTTAAAAAAAAATAATAAAAATAAGAGGCTTTTAATGTGGCCGAAAATGCAGAAAAGGGTATAGATAGGGTGTTGAATGCTTAATGCAAAAGTACTACAACCATCTATCGCAGCTAGTAGCTAATAATAATGAAACCTCAACTGTCAACTACCTTCATCAAATTCAACCTGTGATTTTCTTGCAACTTCCCTAACAACAAAGTAATGATTCGTGTGTGTGTTTGTGAATTACTGATTTGACTAATCAATATGTTCACGTCACGCTATATTTTGGCATATGAAAATCTTCTTGAGACAAGTGTTCTCCTGATCTGATCGAGGATCAAATTGAACTAGGCATTGGTTATTGGTCCAACAAATTGGATTAATTGGACAGATGGTTCAACTAATAAAATGATTATCGCCAAAAAAAATTATATTTTTTATGTGATATACAAAAAATAAATATGTACAAAAATTTTAAATTTTAATTTATAAGTTTCATATTGAAATAAACACAATACAATCATATACATCACAATATTATTATAAAATACTATAATTCAATAAATACTAAAAAAAATACTAGAATGGGATATAAATAAATACGCATCACCCAATTTTGAACATTTTGAGATATTTTTAATAAATTTAATAATTAAAAGAAAATACAAAATATGGTATTATTTAAACTTAAAGAATTATTTTAAAAAAAACATATTTTTTTTACAAAAACGGCTCAACCGGTTTAACTATTTTTTTATTCTAGCTGGTTTTTTCGGTTATGCTCGATTTTTTTTTTTTTGTTGAACCTCAAAAATGATTTCTTAGGGGTAATTGGAGCGGTTTCATAGTCAGTACAACCCGATTTTGAAAACAGTGTTTGAGACCATATCCACTTTAACGTTAATTTAATATTATGTATTATAGTGTTAGTAACAAATTTTTAGTAATTTATACTACTTTTTGAAGTAAAATAGAATATTTAAAAAAATTCCTTATTAATAAATAATTATTTACAATTATAATACATTTGTCAATTTATTTAAATATAAATTTAATATTATATTACTGTTCATTTCTATAAATAAAAAATATGTTAAAACTGATAAAGTATAGTCATGCAAATTAATTGAAAATTCTTCTCAATATTACATAAATTACAACAAAAATTTAAATTACAATGAAAACTAAAATTGTAAAACAATAGGCCTAAAAAAATATAACCATAAAATATGCAAAACTTAATTAATTAACATTTACATATAAAAATACAAAACTAAATTAAACAATAAATAAAGAAAAAGTATCGTTCATATTTCGTACCATTCTCTTTTCTTTTTATTTTTTATTTTTTATTTGACGGAATTTCGTACCATTCTCATTGTCATAAAGTATGCAATAAAAAAAATATTGTACAGATGATCCGTTCAATATTGGAAATATTTACATTTTATCAATGAGTAGGTCTATTGTGAACCAAGTTTAATGGTGAAATTTGATTCATATTGAAAAAATAGATCAATTTACTTTTCAGTTATCCTAACTAATACATTTTAGTAATATAGGTTATACTCTTCCGTTATCATTACCGATACTTTTTCATAATATAGCTAATACTATTCAGTTATCACGACTGATACTCTTTAGCAATATAAGACATACTTTTCAGTTATCACAACTGAAACTTTTTAGTAAATGAGACGGTTTTAATACATAGTTTTGCAAATTTTTATAATATTTTAAAAACTCGGTACTATAAAATTTTAATAAAACATCACTTTTTATGTATAAAACAATCAAATACCAGTTATTATCATGTTCATGCATGCGTCTAACATGATATCATTAATTAAGTATATGGTGATTAATAAAAATATATATTGATGATCTATTAATATTCTATATTTTATTAGTTATCTAATTTATTTTGTTTAAAAAAATGCACATATTTTTTATATGATAAATGCTCTGCACATAATAGTGTATGCCAGCTTATCAATCAATATAATCCTTTTAATTACTTGGGAAAACCTAATCACAAGACACAGTTTGATAAACTCGAATGATATGCTTGTGATTTCATTGAGGACATGCACTTGTTTTTGTATCTTTAATTTTATAATGGACCATCTTTTTTTAATACTTTTCATTTGGTCCCATGCAACTTTTTTGAGACTTAATTATCAATTTAATCCTTTAATATTATTTGAGAAATCAAATACTCCCAATTAAGAATCAAAATCTGCCGACTGTCAACCGCTTATTACCAGATATTGATGACATTAATTAAATATAAATGACTACCAAACTTTAGTTTCATATTTTATTTTAGAATAATAATCTCGCATATATATCACACCAATTCTCATCTGCATTTTAAATATGAACCTTTAATCCATACACCCATCAAATTTTTAATTACATTAATTTATACAGTTTATTTCATATTTTCACCCAAATCTTATTTATATATTTCAATAATATGAACATTACAATTTTTAAAACTGTTTTGGTGTAATTTTTTTTTTTTTTTTTTTTGAAAACTGTTTGGTGTAATTGATGTCAGAAAAAGAGTGATTTTATATGTTAATGAATAAAATGTCAAACTGTAACACGGTGTAATTAATGGACCCTCGAGCAATTAATGACTAGCAGTCAACGCGATGTCTCATTGAACCACTTATTATGCATTTAATATCTCTGCAACTTTTCAGTTTTCCAACGAAAAATCTAGAACAACAAAAGATAAACACCAGCAAATACAAAACAATTAAAATACAACTTTAACCCTGAATATAATTATCGAAGTTACTATAGAACCTATAATTTCTATAGGAGTAATTTATCATCTACCAGTAATAAACAAACTAAACTTATCAAATAGGAGTACTACTGGTAATTTTATAATCAAGTCCTATTATTACAGCTTCCATGTAATAAACATGTCACAAGAACAAGAAAATATACTTAATTTTAATCAGAAAAACAAATGAAATATATATATTCTGATAAATTTTCATGGCTTATGATTCTGGGTATAAATATAATCAAGATGAGCAACTAGAGTCCTTCTCATCAAGCACTCATCGTCACTAACGCCGTTGCAGCTGTCTTCCACTTTAGCTTCTTCCATAACCTATTAAAACAAAATCCAAACAGGGTATTAGTTAACAGAACTGTGCAACAAAAAATTGATGAAAAATCAAATCAGCTAATGACAGACCTCATCTCTGGCTTCCACGTTGTCGCGAACGGCAGGGCCGGGGCGAGTGGCAGAGCATATAGAGATGAAGAGGAGGGCTATAATGAAAAAGGGAGTGGCTCTAGCCATTCTTCTGTTGTTTTTGTAGAGGCGTGTTTGGTTGCAGGGTAATGAGGCAGATGGAGAGGAAGTTTAGAGATGGTGCCTATTTATATAAGAGGTTGATAAGGCGGAGGAATTGTGAAATATATGTAGGCAGTGTGAACTTAGAAGAGGAAAAGACGACTTTATATTAAATGCAAAAGGAGAAATTCATTTTATTTTAAATAAATTTTAAGATTTTATGGAGATTGGGGAGAAAAAAAGAAGTGTCATATTAAAATTAATTTAAAGGTGACCACAGGAACTAGCTACCAGGGTTGAACTCTATACTAAATAGATATATATATATATACGTGACTAAATACACACAAATTCTTATATAATATTGCTCACTGTATAAAATTACTAGTACAATATTTTTATATTAACATATTAACTTATAGTTGCAATGGTGTTGATGAGCTAGTATCATGATATTACTGAATATGTATGGTATTAATTTTATATAATAAAATGTTTTTACTAACTCGACTAAATAATTTTATTATTATTTTTTTTTAATTTAAAGTAGTAGCTGACTACTTTTTATATTTATCTTCTTTGGTCAACAAAAAAAAAAAAAAAACAAAAAAAAAAATTGAAATGGGGTCGGCTGGAAAAAACAGCGCTGACAAGTGAAAGAAAAAATAATTAGAAAAAATAAATTCTCATTTTCATCTTTAAAAAAGTGGCCCCGGAACTATAAATTTGTTCATCTTTTCGAATTTTGATTTTAATTTAATGGCCTACAACTTTGAATCCCACAAATTAGGTTTACATTCACTTTAGCAGAGCACAATGAAAATACTTGATTTTGGAACTTTTTTACTTTTGAGTGGGAGGAGACCTTATTCTCAATCCAAACATATCAACTCGGAAAAAATAAAATTATGTACATAGGCACACTGTTAAATGTTAATTATAATAAAATTATAAATCATACATCCCACCTATTTTTTTAGCTATAAATTCATGTACTGGATGTAGACTAAATGCTATAATTGGTTCAATATTTTGATGATTACATATTCAGTCCTAGTTATTCTTTTTTTTCAACACGACAATATAATTGGCTCAGGTAATAGTTCAAAAATTGTGTATGCATTTGGATTGGAGTTGGACAATTTAGAAAGTTTTTGTAAATGATCTCATCTTTAATGATATCGTTTCTAATCCAGACAAGACGTTAAAAAAGATATAGAATATGGTCATGGTTAGCTGCGAAACAATTGAGCCTACGAAAACATTCTACTACGCAATGGTACTTGTATCCTAAAACGTGTTGTAATGTTTAAAAGACATCATTGTATTTAGAGCTTAAGTTACTATTTGGATTTTATTTCACATTTGTATGGGTTGGATTTAAGGAATATTTTCTGATTAAAAAAAAAAAAACTACTCCCTCTGTAATAGCGGTGGGCACCGTATTTATGGAGTGAGAGCACCTGGAACGGCTGGATACGATGGTGATCATGGACAATACGGCGTCACAACGGGTAGTAGAGAAAACGTGGTTAAAAAAAGAAGGGATTTTAATGCATTTATGGCGGTGAACATAGTGGTGGACACCGTGTTTATGGAGTGAGAGCACCTGGAGCGGCTGGATACGATGGTAATCATGGACAATACAGCGTCACAACGGGTGGTGGAGAAGACGTGGTTAAAAAAGAAGGGATTTAATGCATTTATGGCGGTGAACATAGCGGTGGGCACCGTATTTATGGAGTGAGAGCACCTGGAGCGGCTGGATACGATGGTAATCATGGACAATACGGCGTCACAACAGGTGGTGGAGAAGACGTGATGTTGGGTCCCTTTAGAACGAGTTTAAACACAAAAACAAGATACCCTCTAGTGATAATCTAGAAGGGGGGGATGAATAGATTATCAAAAACTTTTGCAAGCTTTAGATGATCTATTAACTCCTAACTCAGATTTACAGCGGAAACAAATTTTGTTTAAACTCAATTCAATTAGGATCTAAAGCCTTTACAGATATCAATTTGTTGTCAAGAAATAATCAATGAAAACAAGTAAATAAGCAGTAAGAAGAAATAACACCAAATTTATAGTGGTTCGGATCAAACGATCCTACGTCCACTCTCCTTCTTCGAATCTTGAAGAAGGGCCTTCACTTACTTACTTCCTTCTTTCTTGCTATCTTACTTACAATGATGAATCTTCAGCCTTACAATGAATCTTCCTAACTTCTGAATATCTATGGCTTGAAGATCTAATGAAAAAGTGTTCTATAAACACTAAGAACTGAAAAACGTATAAAACGTTCTTGAATGTGTGTAATTCTTTGTTGCTTGTGTATACAAAGTATGATGAAGAGTGCTAAGTGTCAAAGTTAATTCTAAATAGATTTCTATTCCTATTTATAGAGAACTCCTCTTGGCAGTTGTAACTTCCTTGAATTCAGTTTGTTGATAGTTGTAACTGATTAACTAATTCTTGAAACTGCTTCTTAATTGGTTGTAACTGATTCTTGAATTTAACTAACTCTTCTAGCTTGTCTGATTCTTTGCCCTGTCTTGAATCTCCACCTTGTCTGATTTTCTACTCTGTCTTGAATCTCCACCTTGTCTGATTTTCTACTCTGTCTGATTTTCTACTCTGTCTGATTCTCTATCTGATCTTCTACCTCGTCTGGTTTCATCAACGTCTGTTTTCTGTTCTTGTCTCTATCTGACTTCTTTCAAAACAACCCTATCTTATTTCTATACTTAGTCTATATAAAGTTTTTATTACATCAGCTGACTATACATTGTCTCTAGCTGGTCATCTTACTTTACACTTTTAACACATCAAAACTAAATACAAATTTCTTTTCCTAACAATTTCCCCCTTTTTGATGATGTTAAAACTCAGCTCAAGAAAAGAAATGTTAGTAATCTTAAAAATGTAAAATAAGCAATTAAATCACATAATCAGATAACTAGAACAATTATTGTTATTAACAGATGATCAGAAAATCATGAATCAGATAATCAGAACAATTTGATTACATAATCAGATATTTAAGAGTTAGAAAATGAATCAATATATTTCAGAAATCAAGAGGTTAATCAGATTAGTTTTTAAAAAGAAACAAAGATTGAGAGTAGTTTAAAAGATTTATTCAAGATTTGCATCAGTCATTATGTATGTCACACAAAAACAGATAAAATGAGATAAGTAGAAGACTAGTCATACCACCTATTTTCTTCTGGAACATTGAGCCAGTCAAAGACCCGCTTCTTAAGTGAAATAGTTTCACCTCCTTCTGCAAGATCAGCTGTGGCTTCTGCTTTGATTATCAGCTGCTTAATCTTCTCAAGATCCAAATGACCATCAGCTGTTAGAGGGGGTTCCATCTGAGAATAAGCTGGTGCGACTACGTCTGAGTTGAATTCATCATTTGCAAGGTTGATAAGATATTGATACATCTGGGGGTCCTTCTCTTCTAGCCAATTATGGAAAGCTTCGTCTTCATCGAGTCCCCACTTAATCACTTTGCAGACATGAAACTGGAAAATCCAGTCTACTTCGAATGGCCTCCACCTTGCCTGATCTGCCATTAATAACACTTCTTTGGGGACTACCTCGCTTCGATGATATGGCCTAAGGACTTCTTCCCCTTGCTCATCTGTTATCTTCTGAACCCATCGTCTAAGAGATCGATCATAGTATTTTCCTGCTGCCTTCTCCTGCTCTCTTCTCCTCTTAGCCTCCCTTCTCTTATACTTCTCCTTCTCATCTCTTTTTCTTTTTCTGATCTTTTCTTCTGCATCTATCTCAGCTTGTGATTTCTTTGGAACTTGAGCTGTTCTAGATGATCCAGAAGGAGATGTAATTTGAGCAGGTTCTTGCACAGGGACTTCTTTTGTAGGTTCAGATCTTGTCTTCCTTACAACTTTCTCTGTCTTCTCCTCAGATTTCTTCTCTTCTGCTTTTAGCAATTCTTCAGACAACTCTTCAATTTTCATGCTCAAAGCCATGATCTTATCTTCTTGCTCATCTACTCTTTTCTTGAGCACACTATCTTCCCCCTTTTTAGCATCAGCAAATCTAGTATTGCAGATAGTGGCTACTTGCTCAATTTGACTTACAAGCTCTTCTCGTACATACCCCGTCTTATGATCAAGCTGGTCATATCTCTTCTTTTGTCCGACCTCAGCTCGTCTAAATTCATCATCCATGAACTGCTTGATACTCATCGTCTGCCTATCCTTTTCTAGAGCAAGCTGCATCTTCAGAACTTGATGAAATGATGCTTCTTTGGCTTTCCATGCTTCTTTTACTTGCTCCTCAACTGAATCTTTGATCTCAACAAAAGCAGAACGAACATACTGTTTTACCCATTCATCCTGGGAATTCATCTCCTTTGCAACTGTCGTCTTAACTGCAGCCATCTGTTCTTCATGTCTTATTCCAGAGTAGTGTAGATCAATCTTGGTTTTCTCGTGAATTGCAGCTTCTACATTTTCCTTGATTGATGATGAGATGACATTTGGAACTAGTTGAAAAGCATTCAGACAGGCAGTCTTCAGATGTTGAACTTCAGCTTTTAATGCATCTATTTCGGATACAGACACAGATGTGGAGGGCATGGTCTGTTCACCAGAAATATTTATTTCTTCAAATTCAGGTTCGGGTTGCACCTCAACAATCTGCTCTGTTTGTGCCTCCTCACTTGGTATCCATCCCAGTGGCTCATCGGCAGCTCCACCTATCACTTCCTCCACCTTTTCCTCCTCCATACCAACTTCTTCTTTCCTTTGCTCTTCCTCCTTCTCAGCTGATTTCATCTCCTCTGGAGTCTCATCTCCAAGATATACTCTTTGTAGAATGTAATCGACAAAGGCATTTTCAGTGAGTATATCTTGGAATGATTTCAGCTTTGCTTTCTTGAGAACCTCCTTCTCCCAGATGGCTAAATTGTTTCCTCCTGCCTCAGCTATCAGAATAGCTGTCTCCTCAAAAGATCCAAGCCTGAGTCTTCTCAACAGATAGACATCAATAAGCTCTTTCAACAGCTCAGGCTCATCTTTGAGAGTGGACTCTTGTCTGAGAAGGAACTTTTTTCCAAGGATTCTGAGTGAGGTCTCAGTCGGTCCCAATTCTCCAGATGGATTTGGTAGGTTTAGGAAAAGATTTGGTTCAGATGAGGTTGTGGGTAGGAAAGAGAATGGATCATATGAAGTTTGGGTGGGTGTTGGACTTATGGGAGTGGGCCGTTTTAGAGGCTCAGAAGCAGCGGCCTTGTCTGCTTCTTCATTGCCAGGTTGGGAAGAAATGTATTTAGGAACTTCATCCTCAGATGAGGATGAAGATGATGAGGGTGACTTGATTTCTTCTTCCTTTTCTGAGTCATCTCCAGACGAGACTTCTACTGTCTCCGTCTGGCCTGATATACCAACCTCCTCAGCTGGAACACTTCCCCCTTGGGAAGCTGTCCTTTCCTCCTCTTCTTCTTCAGCAATCTCCTCCTCCTCAGATGAGGATTCATCGGCTAACACAGTCTCCACTTTCTTCTTTCCTTTGGCCTTAGAAGCCTTCTTCCTTTGTACTGGAGATGGGGTGTCTCCTTCTGAGTCTGTTGGACCGAAAGGTTTCTCATCCTTGACAAGCAAACCCTTCTGTTTTGTGAACTTTTTCACCCCTGTCTGCCAGTCAAGCTTGTCCGTTCCAATCTTGTGTTCAAGTATGATGGTGATTCTTGCCATCATACTTGTTATCTTGGTCAGCGACCATCTTATCAGCTCAGCTGATACCTCTGTCTTGACGAACTTTTTCCTCTCCTCCATCAGACGGGAGTACACTGTCTGAGCCCAATTAATATCCGCTCCATCTATGATGGCCCTCAGACAGCATATCCGTGGCTTAGTCAATCCGTCATGACTCTGCTGTTCTCCCAGTATACACTTCGTCAAAATGAGCATCAGTAGTCTATACTTTCTTCGTAACATCCCCTTTTTCAGATTTGCAGTGTTATTCTTCTGGGATTTTCTTGCCATCAGTTTGTAGCTCTCCAAATATTCTTCGGCCTTGTACAAAAATGGGTTGCCTCCGGTGGTGTTTAAATCAAAAATTTCACCAATATCAGAGATTGAAACATGAATTTTTCTGGACTTTTCAAGAGTCCGAATTCGAGTTTCTAGTCCAGTATCTGTTGATTTGGCTCTGGTTAGGAATTCAGCGGCAAGATCATCAAGAGTTTTGGGTTTTGAAGGTTTCATCGAGCAATATTTCTTTAAACCTCTATCTTGTAACAGTTGAAGGATTTCTCTGGTTTCTGGATCGGTTGAAATGTCCCATTCCACATACATTTCGGATTTTGTACGTTCTCTGATGGATGCGAGATCATATTCATATTTGATTCTGCTCTTTCCAGTGTCCGCCATTGATGAGTGTTTGAAGGTTTTTAGGAGGGAAAAGAAGTTTTAAGAGAAGAAGGAATATATGTGTGCGTAAATGCAAATAATGCACACGAATGTCTATTTATATGGAAAATATAATAATAAACAATTATTAGAATAATAATTGCCTGAAAAAGTGTACATATAGCCTTTCGAATCGCCATTAATGCAATTATGGCATTTATTTTGAAAAGTGTACGAATAATATTTAATATGTCGCGCGTGAGGTTGAGGCGATTCATATTTCGAAACCGCCTCCACTTCTCGGCGCGTGAAGTATACTCAGTGTGTTTCAAAATTGAATTTGATAAAATTTCGGGTCCATAGTAACTTCTCTCCTGACACAGTTACTAATTTGAGAAATTACTTTTCAGTTAATTGGAGAGATAAAATAAAATATTATTATTTTCAGAAAATAAAATTTGAACCCTTATTCTTTAATTCTGTAAAACAAAATATTTTATTTTACTGAGTAACTTCATTTTTAATGAATGATAGAATGAATTATGATATTAAATTCATATATTAATTATATGAACCCAATATTCATAATTAAAAGAATGTAAGAAAACTTCCCGATTTTTCTCCTTATGCTGGTTTGATAGCATCACCTATGCATTTCCTTGTATCTTTTGAATAAAATGACCTTGACTTGTATTTTGAGTCTTATCAACTTTGTTCTTGCTGAAATCACGAGACACTTAGAAAAATTGTTAGTAACTGAGTAAGTCGGATAAGGTTCAATAGTCATCCGATTACTCAAGAAAATTGACTATTACATCCTTATCGATTTACTTATGTCGAATAAGTAATTATCAGGTCAGATATGGTCAATATGACTAATCCTTGATTCTTGATTCCTATAAAAGGAGATCAATGATATCAGCTACCTGATTGTCCTTTGACACAATTTTGTCTGATAATTCTTTCTAGACATACTATACTAAGATAAGGAAAACAAGGTTAATTCAAGAATATTTGATCAAGAGATGATTAAAGAACCATCTAATAATCCTAATCCAACTGAAAGTTCCTTAAACCTTGTTTCTGCAAGAGGCTTTGTCAAAATGTCTGCTTTTTGAAAATCAGTAAGAATTTTTTCTAGCCTGATATTGCCTTTCTCCACATGATCTCGAATAAAATGATGACGAATGTCAACATGTTTGCATCTGGTATGTAAGACTGGGTTCTGGGTAATAGCTATGGCACTATTACTATCACAAAAGATTGGTACATCTTTGGTGATAATGTTATAGTCCCTTAGGCATTGGTGATCCCGAATAAGTGTGAACAACAACTTCCGGCCGCCATGTACTCGGCTTGATGGTAGAAGTAGCTACGGAGGTTTGTTTCTTAGACAACCATGAAATCGACTTACTTCCCGAGAAATTGGCAAGTTCCGGATGTAGATTTCCTATCTATCTTACACCCACCAAAATCTGAATCGAGTATCCGGACAACTCAAAGTTATCGTCACTTTGGATACCACAGTCCTACATAGATTGTACCTTTCAAATATTTTAGAATCTTCTTTGCAGCTTCAAGATGACTCTTCTTAGGCTTAGCTTGAAAACGTGCACATACACCCACTGCAAAAGAAATGTCAGGTCTACTAGCAGTTAAGTATAAAAGAGATCCAATTAAACCTCTATACAGCGTTTGATCGGTGTCTTCTCCTTTCTCATCTGGATCCATTGAAAAATTTGTCATCATAGGTATTTTGGCTTCTCGGCTGGTACCTATTCCAAATCTTTCAATAAGATCTTTGGTATATTTTGCTTGATTTATGAAAATTCCTTTCTTTGTCTGCTTAATTTGAAGTCCAAGAAAATATGTCATCTCTCCCATCATGGACATTTCAAACCTGTTCTTCATAAGATGACTAAATTCTTCACACAAGAGTAGGTTAGTTGATCCAAAAATGATATCATCAACATAAATTTGAACTAACAAAAGACCTTTATCAGATTCTTTTCTAAATAAAGTTCTATCTATTTTACCTTTTACAAAACCATTTTGAATTAAATACTCAGATAATGTATCATACCATGCTCTAGGAGCTGTTTAAGTCCATATAGAGCTTTCCTTAGCCTATAGACCTTGTCTCCTTTGACAAAACACGGAGGTTGTTCTACATAGACTTCTTCGGCTATGACTCCATTTAGAAATGCAGATTTCACATCCATTTGGAACACAAGTAAATCTTTTATAAGCGGCATAAGCTAAGAACAATCTTATGGCTTCAAGACGAGCAAGCTGTGCAAAGGTTTCATCATAATCAATTCCCTCAGTTGTGAATAACCTTGTGCAACCAATCTAGCCTTATTTCTTACCACAATGTTGTTCTCATCTTTCTTATTTTTGAAAACCCATTTTGTTCCAATAACTTTTTGATGATGAGGTCTTTCAACAAGCTCCCATACATCTTGTCTTTGAAATTGATTTAATTCATCTTGCATTGCATTTATCCAATTGGAGTCGATTTAGAGCTTGATAATGAGTTTTAGGTTCAAGTAACGATACATAAACAACTAAAAATGAGCAGTCTCGGTTTATCTCGTGTCCTTGTCGGACTCCGAATCTAAACTTCCAATTATCTGCTCAGCCGGATGATAAGTCGATACTCGTTTACCTTTATCTTTTCTGGATATGAAGTCTTATCTGGGATATTTTCATCAATTAGTTACTCAGTTTACCTTCGGAATATCTCCTAGTCCATCTGGTAGTGTAGTCGTCTGATCAGATGACATGGAAGAACTCTCAGCTTCCTTATCTTGATCCTTGTCTGGTGTGTCTTCCTCATCTGATTCTGACTCTGGTAGGTAGAACTTGACTGATTTCTTAATGTTTAATCTGTTAAGATCTTCAGCTATCTTGGTGACATCATCTGTACTTTCAGACTTGGAAATTTCATCAAAAACAACATGTGGTGTTTCTTCCACACACAATGTAATCTTGTTAAAAACTCTATATGCTTTAGATACAGATGAGTATCCTAAGAATATCCCTTCTGCAATCTTAGCATCAAAAGTTCTTAACTTTGATTTTCCATTATTATGAATAAAACACTTACAACCAAATATATGAAAATATGAAATTTTTGGTATTCTGCCTTTCCATATTTCATAAGGAGTTTTGCATTTATCTTTCACAATTAAACACCTATTTTGAATAAAACATGCAGTATTAATGGCTTCGCCCAAAACTTTGTGTGGAGTGTCATATTCGAATAACATAGTCCTTGCAGCTTCTTTCAAGGTTTCTGTTTCTCCTTTCTACCACTCCATTTTCTTTGGGGTGTTCTTGCAGATGATGTTTCATGTGCTATACCATTCTCGAGACAATAGTTAGTAACAAACGAGTTTAGGAACTCAGTACCTTTATCACTTCTAATCTTGACAATATTTAGTCCTTTTTCATTTTGAATTCTTTTGAGGAATTCTGGAATTTTTATTCTGATCTCATTCTTTTTGTACAAGAAAATAACCCAAGTGAATCTAGAAAAATCATCTATAATCACTAAAGTATACTTTCTTCCACTAAAACTTAGAGGTGTAACTGGACCAAAAAGATCCATGTGTAAAAGTTCCAGAGAATTCTTTGAAAAGCAGGACCATTTATTGTTTTGAAAGAAGTTTTGGTCTGCATTTTCCTTTTTGACAAGCATCACAAACATGATTTTTAGAAAATATTTTATCTGGAAGTCCTTTGACTAAAGATTTTCTTGCTATTTTGTTAAGAGTTTTGAAATTTAAATGACTAAGACGTTTATGCCATAGCCAACTTAAATCTTCTGAACTCTTAGCAATAAGACAAGTATCATTAGAGCAACTTTTGAAATTTGCAATATAGATATTACCTCGTCTTGACTCCAGTAAGTAAAATATTCTCATTTAAACCATCCAAAATAAAACATGCATCATGAGTGAATTTAACACAATATCCTTTGTCACAAAATTGAGATACAGACAGTAAATTATGTTTCAAACCTTCCACAAAATATACTTCATTAACCTGAATATCTCCAATCATCAATGTTCCAACTCCTTTGGTTAGACCAAAATTGTTGTCACCGAACATTACTCGAGGTCCATCTATTGTCTGATAGTTAGAAAGAAGTCTTTTCTCATAAGTCATATGCTTAGAACATCCACTGTCTATATACCAGATGACTTCAAGAACATCTTGCTCAACTATCTCCTTATCTTTCTGCAATCACAAATTAATTCTTAGGTACCCTTTGTATATTGGGTCCTTTTTCGTCAAGTTGATACTTAGGTATCCAAATAAAAACATCCAAATTTTTTAGAACCAATGATTGGATTTTGCAACCATATCTATCCACTAATATTAGACTATCTAGATCAATTTTGTTTAATTGATCTCTAGTGATTGTCTTATATCTTGAAAAGAATGGATAACACTTGCTTCTTCCATCAAAACCATTATACTTTGGAAACAACTTTGATTTAGTCTTTAGATTTCTCTTGGATACATTTCTCCTCATCTGTATTTTCTCCTTTGATATATCAGATGGGTTGACTTGCTCCTTTGATTTCTTTGGACTAATTTCTGTCTTTTCCATAGTCTTTGTGGTTTTGACAAAAACTCTAGGTTTGATAGGATCATTTTTCGTGTTCCTATCAAAACCCAATCCTGTCTTATCACTAGGCTTCTGAGAAGTACTGAAGATATTATCAATTGTAGACTGAGAATTATTAAGATATCCTAACTTGAGATTTAAATCTCTGTTAGTTCTTTTAAAATTCTCATTCTCCATATTGATATTTGAAAATTTAGCTTTTAAAGAACTCAATTCTTTTTCCAACTCATTGATTTTCTCAGATGAGGAACTAGTAGAAGTCTTTGATTGACATTCCCCCTTGAACGTACAATCTAGATTCTTCCTTGTCCCTGTCTGATATTCATTTGTTAGACTAAGAATTTGATCCTTTAAACTTAAATTTTCAGTCTCTATCTGTTTATAAGCAGATAAAGCTGTCTTCAGATCTTTTAGAAGTTTGTTAATAAGACATGAATCAGATTCAGACAAGTTATCATTATCATTGTCTGAGGATGAGTAGTAGTTTACCTCCTTAGCCATTAGACAAATGTCATTGTCTGATCCGAAACTAGATGAGGATGAGGATGATGATGTCTCTTGTGTTACCTCCTTTTCGGCCAAAAGAGCTCGTTGATCTGCATACCTCCTATCTCGTTTCTTCCTCTTTTCTTCTCTTTCTCTAGGAGTGAGTTGAGGACAATCATAGCTAAAATGACCGGGTTTATTGCGGGTATAACGAGATATCTCCTCTTTCTGACTTTGGACTACTCTCACCTCGTCTGATTGGTGATTTGAATCTTTTCACTGGATCCTTTTTGTCATTGTCTGAATACTTCTCTTCCTTGTCTGATTTATAATTTTGACGATTAAACCTATCTCTCTTATTCCTTTTATACTTCATCTTGAGTCTCTCATATCGTCTGATCAATAAAGCCATTTCCTCTTTTACTGACAAATCTGATGCTTTAGAAATCTTGTCAGAATCTTCTTGATGAAGAAATGCCACAGTCTTTACAGAAGTAGATGACTCTGCCTCGTCTTCTTCATCTTCAATTTGTATATCATATTCCAAGGCTTTCAGATGAGAAAATAGAGTATGATGTGAAATAGATGACAGATTCTGTGTAGCTTTGAGGATATTTGCTTTTTCTCTCCATCTTTTGCTTAATGATCTGAGTACCTTATTATTAATTTCTTTCTCAGAATAGATTTTACCCAAATCAGCAGCTTTGTTCACCAAATTGGTCAATCTTACATCCAACTGATCCACAGTTTCTCCATCTTTCATCTTGAATGTATCAAATGCATGTAAAACTGATTGTAACTTGTTCTCCTTAACCTGCTCTGACCCTTCACAAACATTTGCAAGAGTCTTCCACATATCCTTAGCGATTTACATCTCTTTACCTTTTCTATCCAGTCTTTGCTCAACGTCTCTATAATTTCTCGTCCTTGCTACGATCCAAATTGTGAATCTTCCTTTCATCATTTGTCAAATCAAGACTTTTCTTTTCTTGTTGACTTCTTGTAGTAGAAGATTCAGCTCCAGTACTAACAACTCCATGGTAGAATTTTATCGGACCTTCCTCAAGAACCTCTTCCATACGGTCATGAATGGCCTTTAAATGATTCTCCATTCTGAACTTCCAGTAATCATATTCTTCGATAGAAAAATCTGGTAAACTCCTGGATTTCTTACTTTTAACAGAAGACATCATAATTCAAGATGCTAAAAGACAACTTATCAGAAATGTTAGTGACACAGTAATAAGGAATCAGATTTCAATGAAAACTCAGATATTTCAAGACCACAAATCTTTATCAGAACAGCTTAACACTGCTCTGATACCACTTGTTGGGTCCCTTTAGAACGAGTTTAAACACAAAAACAAGATACCCTCTAGTGATAATCTAGAAGGGGGGGATGAATAGATTATCAAAAACTTTTGCAAGCTTTAGATGATCTATTAACTCCTAACTCAGATTTACAGCGGAAACAAATTTTGTTTAAACTCAATTCAATTAGGATCTAAAGCCTTTACAGATATCAATTTGTTGTCAAGAAATAATCAATGAAAACAAGTAAATAAGCAGTAAGAAGAAATAACACCAAATTTATAGTGGTTCGGATCAAACGATCCTACGTCCACTCTCCTTCTTCGAATCTTGAAGAAGGGCCTTCACTTACTTACTTCCTTCTTTCTTGCTATCTTACTTACAATGATGAATCTTCAGCCTTACAATGAATCTTCCTAACTTCTGAATATCTATGGCTTGAAGATCTAATGAAAAAGTGTTCTATAAACACTAAGAACTGAAAAACGTATAAAACGTTCTTGAATGTGTGTAATTCTTTGTTGCTTGTGTATACAAAGTATGATGAAGAGTGCTAAGTGTCAAAGTTAATTCTAAATAGATTTCTATTCCTATTTATAGAGAACTCCTCTTGGCAGTTGTAACTTCCTTGAATTCAGTTTGTTGATAGTTGTAACTGATTAACTAATTCTTGAAACTGCTTCTTAATTGGTTGTAATCGATTCTTGAATTTAACTAACTCTTCTAGCTTTGCGATTCTTTGCCTGTCTTGAATCTCCACCTTGTCGATTTTCTACTCTTCTTGAATCTCCACCTTGTCGATTTTCTACTAAACGATTTTCTACTCTGTCCGATTCTCTATCTATCTTCTACCTCGTCTGCGGTTTCATCAACGTCATTTTTCTGTTCTTGTCTCTATCTCGACTTCTTTCAAAACAACCCTATCTTATTTCTATACTTAGTCTATATAAAGTTTTTATTACATCAGCTGACTATACATTGTCTCTAGCTGGTCATCTTACTTTACACTTTTAACACATCAAAACTAAATACAAATTTCTTTTCCTAACACGTGATTAAAAGAAGAAGGGTTTTAATGCATTTATGGCGGTGAACATAGCGGTGGGCACCGTGTTTACGGAGTGAGAACACCTGGAGCGACTGGATACGATGGTGATCATTATGGACAATACAACGTCACAACGGCTGGTGGAGAAGACGTGGTTTTAAAAAAAAGGAATTTTGAGAAAGTATTGTTTGTCGAAGGGAACCCATGAGATACCCTCAATTTCAGCCTTTTGTGTTTGATATATACCTCGAGTTAATTATTTTTGAAAATTTTGTGGTAAATATTTAATTTTTAAGTAATTATTTAAATAGATTATTGTTAACTAGATTATTTAATCTGAGTTGGTTAACATGATTGTATGCAGAATGTCTATACTTCTAAATAGTTTGATGCATACAAATTTAAGAGTAACAACAATGATGTTTGTTAGCCAGGCCACCGAATTCCTCACTTAGTGGGAGATCCGGAATCAATTTTATTTGGGAACTTACAAATTTAATATGGTGCATGATTAGACATGGTCACTATTAAATATTAAATGTTATTTCAATCGAAATGTACGTATTATGTAATATAAATGCGACACTCATTTTAAATTGAATTCACTATTATAAAATATGTATTGGACTTGTGGAATTTAAATTGTTGTTTTGTTAGTTAATTAGACTAAATTATTGAATATATTTAAGTTTTGAGTCGGAAAAAAAAATGTATGAACACATACATTTGATTTACGAATATTTAAAATATATTTATACATTTTTCAAAGTGTTGTATATATTTCTTTTAAAAAAAAAAAATGTTATATATACTAAAATATAAATAAACAAATGTATCATTGACAAATCACACTCTTAATTTTTTTAAAAAGACATGTTCTTGACGAATCACATCCTAAATTTTATTTTAAAATTTGTATCCCCTACATGTATAATATTGCCCCACACTCGCATGTCACACATTACTATCGAAATTATTATCTTGGAAATTGTAACGTACAATTGAACATAACTAAAAACGAGTTCCCATACATGAGAGAATGATTGTTATATATTATACAATCAACAAAAATTGTTTGTGCCGAAGAAGTCGAAAAAAAAAATCGGTATCAAAGCCAACTATATGACACTATTTACAACCTAATAAATTCATGATTAGGAATATCGAATGCTTTAACATATTAAAAAATTCAGGATTATGAACATCAAGAAAAACCTTAAAATTAAAATCAGACCTACAATACTAATCTCAGATACATTTATTTGCACCTCCTCCCCAGATCTTGAAGTCAGACCTTTGATGCTCAAATATTAATTGTAAGCATACGTATATAATAATAAATAAAACACATGATGCACAAAATAAAGCACGCATATTTTTTTTTTTTTTTGACGCATATAAGAGGTCATCAAAAGAAATAAAAAATAGCGCCAGCAACTCTAGAACGGCCTAGAAGCTAATTAGTTACAGAATTATATATTAGACTTAATTTAATCATGTTCTAGAGGATAATAAAAATTAATATGCTCACCTTCCTATAATTTATTTTTCATATTGTTTGATATAATGAGTAGGATGAGGAATAATTTCGCAAACCTACACTTAAAAAAATTGTAAATTTCTTTAAATAACAATAAAACAACTTTAGTTTTTTTATCTATCTCACTCAAACACCTTAATATTACACCGTATGTTATTATATTTTCCACATTAACCTAATTTAATATTATTAAACAACTCTCTTATTAAATTTAAAAAGATTATTCTACCTCTATTTAAAAGTAACTTATATTATTAAATAATTTTATATTAAGATATGCATCAAAAGTAAATATTGTATTAAGTACAAGCCGAGTAAAGTAATATTTTTAAAAAATTGAAGATATTATGAAAATGATATTTTAAAAAAATATTTAATTTAAAAAATATAAAAATTAATTTTAGATGAATGAAAAAAGAAAATAGAAAATTAAAGGTGGTAAAAAGGTGTTAAGAATGTTAAGTGTCGTATATGAGATACGATGTAGCAAGTGGGCACAGAGAGGCGTGTAAATTGAAGAATTTATGGGGACGTATTGTTGACTTTTTTCGGAGTAGTATTGTTTTTAATTTTGAAAGGAATGTTTTTTATTTTTTAGGAAAAAAAAATATTGAAAGGAATGTTTAATGGTCAAATGTTTTTGAGTCACGCACTTATCCTTCAACATTTCTTCGCCTTTTTATCTCTTATCAACTTTAATTAAATCAACACCATTTAATATTACTTCCTTAAAACCCCTCCCACATAAAATAAAAACTTGTATTAAGAACATCTCTTCATGAGGTTATTATTATGTTTTAATTGAGATAATGTCACTTTTTAAGTGTATTATTTATAAATTTTTTATTTTTTTAAAAAATATTTTACATATATTTTTAAAGAGTGATACAATAAGTTCGATTCTAGTGGTTAATATATTATTTTTCAAGTTTTTGTCTTGAAATGATACACTTAACATGTATTTTTTAAAAAGTAGTATAATTTACTTTAAAAACAACATATTTTTATTGAAAAGTGTTACTAATCTCACTGTGAAATGGTATCACACAAAATTTACTCTATAAAATAGTTACATTTTGAGTTTTACACAAATTAATAAAATATCATAAATAATGGTTGAAAAAGTGGATATCACCTACAAAATGCCCGTATAAATTATAAACATGATTAACCTCAATATGTATTAAATAAGAGTATCTTAAAAAATTACACTCTCTGTGTAAAGAAATGACCATAATTTGGGGGTGAAAATGTGACTATTTTTATGAAATAGAGGAAATATGTTTGTTGCTCTTTTTTTTCTACATAAAAAATATTCCATTTTTGGAATAATGATTTAATATTAACTATCTTTATCCTTTACAAGAGTGTTTGAATTGATGAACAATGAGCGCGTTGATAAAAGTATCATTGAGTTCTAGCTCTATGTACACACTTTCTTTATTGATTTTGCCTCATATCACTTACTTAATATCACTTCTTTCTAGAAGAGTTGCGTTAAAATATGAATTGAAATGTACAAATTAATATAAATTAAAACGAGCATAATAGTATAAATTAAAATGTGATGAGTGCACTATATGAGAACTGCATATTACACGAGGTATTTATAAAAGTTAATATTCATAGTATATATTTTCTCCTTCCAAAAAAATTATTCACACCTTTTCTTTTTATTAAAGAGTATTATTTTATTATAAAATATTAATTATAAAGTTTTACATTAAAATTAGTTCACACAGTACCAACTCTTGTCTAATTATATATCATAATTTTAATACGAAGTGATATAGGTCAAGTGGTTAGAGTTTCACTACCTATGACTCAAAGGTCATGAGTTTGAGTCACTATTTCCCCGATATATCATAATTTTAAAAAATCAATCAACCCAACAAAATTATACACATGTATATATAGCAGACATTCTTCATATGACATATCACATTTAACAAACATTATATTCATCATTATATTAGAAGATTTAGTGTACAATTTTGGATAACAATTTTAATTTTTAAAATATAATAAAAAATGCATTTTATTTTTTAATTATAAAAAGGAATTGTGTGAGACCGTATTACACATTTTATTTTGTAAAACATACCTATATTCAATCCATATAAATTTCAACCCATTGCGATTCAATTCATTTATTTATTTAATAATATTAGTTAAATGAAATCCAAAGCTTATTTTGTGATATGATAAATCTTATCTTTTTTTTTTTTTTTTTTGCAAACATCTTATCATTAATTTTAAAAATTGTGAAATGTGGGGTTGGGTGAGCGTCGACATGTCGACGGATGCTGATTGAGTTGGCTATTCTGACATGTATAGTGCCAAAATGGTATAGTTGATTTTTTTTTTTTAAGAAAAAAAAATGGTATAGTTTTTTTTATAGGAAAAAAAATAAAAAGGTATAGTTGATTGACCATTTTTACGGTCATTTTCTAATTTTCACTATTTCGTTAGCTAAAAAGTTCAGTGGTGTGTGGAAAAGTGAGATTTGATTTTAATAAAGTGGGGGTAGTTATGGAAGAAATGTTTATGGTGGATAAAAAGAACTTAAGGGTTTGGGCAATTTTTTTTATTTTATAAAAATTGCAATATTTCCCAATTATCAGTTTTTTTTTTCAATTTTATAGTAATAAAATAAAATATTAAAATATGATATTTTATTACTGAACTGATCAATAAGTTTATACTCCTACTTTATTACAATCAATTTGAAAATTAGTGAGTTCATTAGAACATCACCTTAGATTTGTGGCAAAAATTCCGGTTGGATGGGAGAGAGGTTAATTCTCTTTTGATTAATCGACCTTAACTATTATATGATAAAATATTATATATATATATATATGACCTTAACTATTAAAAAGTTAAAGATCATATTTACTCTCAACCACACAGGATCTCCTGTTACATAATGGTGTTACATTAATTAGATTTGTGTCACGTGTACATACAATTATATTAGGATGTTATTCTCTCATTTGTAAATTTTGATGTATGTACACGTGGCGCAAATCTAATTAATATAACAGGAGATAATATCATTATGTAACAGGAGATTCAGAGCGACTCTCAACACTAGCTATTATTATATATCTAAATGCAACATTTTTTCAACTCGCCCCACGTCTTAATCACATATAAGAAAGTAATTGTTAAGAAAAAAAAATCAACTTTAAACATAAGACAAAGATTAAATGACTAATTTGAAATATAATGTAGATGTTAAGTAAATGTAATTGAAATGTGCAAATTAATATAATTGAAACGTGCAAGGTAGATTTAACTAAAAATATGAAATAAAATATGCAGATTAATATAATTAAAACGCGACAAATACTTATCTAAAATTCACATATATATATATATATGAGAGAGAGAGAAATGGTGCATAAACGTATGTGCTAAGTTCAACATAATTTTTATTGCGATTAAATTATTATATGTTAATTATTAATTAATAATATCCTTATACTTTTTTAAGTAATAATATCATTACTGACCTTTCTGAATAACAGATTCTAGTGATAACGGCGGGAAAAAAGTAGTCGGAGAAATGAATGAATTAACATTCAAAGATCACATCTAGATTAATTCTATTAATTAAAGACCAAATTGTCAATACAATTCTAAATTAATTTTTTTTGTTCATCTGAAACCGAAGCATGCACCACACCCAAAAGCGTCCGCCTAAAATATACGACTATTTACAAGTCATAACAAACAAATCTTAATTAATAAAAAAAATTGAAACTCAAAGTGCATAGGAAAAATATCATTTGCAAATCATATGGACATGTTCAATGAATCGATTTGTAAATAATTTGAAAAGTTTGTTGCAAATTTGACTAATCATAATTTACACATTCTTCATTTGTGTGAAATTGTGTAATGTTATAAGATCAATAGTGAAACGGAATCCATATTAAGGCAAATTCTTGCATGTATCATTTCTATAGCGCATTTTTTTAAATGATAATATTCATTTCATTGAATGAAGTGCTCGGAAATTAGTTGCATTGTGCATATCAGTTGAATAATATTACTGATTTCACTAAATAATCTTACCCGTTTCACCGAATATGATATTACTCGAAAACCAATTACACTACACAAATGTTACTCGCAAATTAATTATATACTAAATATATTACACATTTACATATTAATTTGATATGAATTTTTCTTTCTGAATGGTTAGTTACGTACCTACTACAATCTAACGGACAAAAAGTTTAAGAATAAGAGATATTTAATTAATTAGGGATGTCTAAACGTGTTTGGTTTTTGTGGAAATATATTATATAGGAAATGAGAGAAATGTGTGTTGAAAAGAATGTTGAATCACAAATAAAACTAAAAGTGAATATATTTAATTATATGTCGATGAGAGAAATTAAAATAATGTTTCAAATATATTATGTAATTTGGAGGATTTTCTGTGGTCAAAAGCAATGGGATTTGCTTGAAGTCAAAAGCACATATCATCCCAGATTTCCTTTCGGCTTCAAAAGTGTAAATTTTAATTCCAAACAATAATAAATTAATAAATAAAATACGTTTCTAGCTTCTTGTTAAGATATCAACTTTGTGATATTATTATCAGATTTGGTCGTCGAACAAAAATAAGAATCAGCTCTAAACAGTACATATGGCATGCGCCGTTAATTTCTTGACATACATAATTTTGAAAAAAAATAATAATAAAGAATCAATTTTTTTTTGGGAAATCCGCTTGTTTTAAACTTCATAGTTCATACAAGCGATTATTATTATACAATTAATATGAAAAAAAAAAATTACTTCACTCTCGTGCTAGTAAAAATATTTTTGGCACACAAATTAAAAAGTGTAATAAAATAATAGTATAATATAAGTAATATGATTAAGAGAGATAAAAAAGTAAGACTAAAGCAATTTGAGTGATATTAGTGTAAATAAATGTAAAGTGTAGGGATAAATATATTGAAGTGATATGTCAAAAAAGAAAATATGAAACTTTTATTGGGATAAACTAAAAAGAAAAAAAAAGAGTTTTATTGGGCCGGAGGGAGTATATCTTCATTTATTAGTACACTGTGATGATTGAAATTTAGGAAAACATTTAGATATGAATGTCTATGATGATCACAGTGTCCTTAAAACAAATTATTTTCCCCGTCTAAAGAATTTAGTCATGCATGTCTTCCTTTTATAGTTTGTACAAAAGAATTTAGTCTTGTTCCAAAAATAATGCTACACTTTATCTCTATTTTTCAAACATCTCTTTAATTAATTAAATTGTCACTGACTCTATTAATAAATAATCATTTTATTTACAAATGGACCCCACAATATTATATAATACCCTTCAACATATATATATACTTTATACATAAACTAATATTATTTTTAAAACTTATGAAAAAGAAACAAAACTATTTTTTTTTTTTGGACGGAAGTAGTATATCATTCACTCTACGTGTTAGTGAATCGTAAGACCTGACTTGTTTGCCAGATACAACGATTTAAGAACAATATTATTTTTTAATGATATCATTAATGATATTAGCAAATATAATTAATAATATATATTAGTATTATATCTTGCTCGAAGCGAATTGAGAAGTTGCTTGAAAAATATCAAGAAAGTAACAAGGAAAAATAGAGCAAACGAAAGCAGATGGATAGTTGTAATAGCTGAAATAGTATATGTATCGTTTTTAAGTTTGTTCCTTGAAACAACACTTTGGTTACAGCTTGGAAATTGCTCAGAGGGCGTATTGCCACCGTGGAGAATTTGTTAAAAAGGGGAATAGACATGGGTGTGTTTTTTTTTTTTTTTTTTAATCAAGAAGAATCTTATTAAAGAGACAAATAATGGGTATAATATACCCTACAATATTCGTATATCTACAATTAACATCTCAACAAATTTCTAGAATAAAAAAGCCAATCATAAAAAAATAATTACAAATCTCAGGATAGACATGGGTGTTAATGGTGCTAGTTGCAAGCTATGTAATTCTCATGATGAAGACGTTCAGCACCTTTTTTTCTCATGCCCAGTTGCCTTTCACATTTGGTCCAGCATATTTTTTTGGTTGGGAGTTTGTTTTGTTTCTCATTGTGCTACGGTGATTCACTTTCTGCAATTCTCGGTCTCGTTGGTTTACAGTAAATTAAATGGTGACCTTTTTTTTATGGATAGGTGTGACTTGGACAATCTGGAATTTGCGGAATGATTTTGTTTTTAATAATGTCAATTTTCTTCTAGATAGGGTGGTTAATCATCTCAAAATTTGAGTTTGACATTGAATATTTTGTTATAATCCCTAATTGCTTAAGCTTAATGTTTATTTTATTTTTTGATAAGGAAAAGATTTTATTAAATAGCAGTATTAGCAGAACCATTACAAAAAGAAAGTCCAGGCATGATTATTGCCATAGGACATAATAGACCATCTCTATACTAGTCAATCACAATTATAAAACAAAACAAAACAAACCATCCAAGTCCCAACTATCTAACCGACCCCCATTTTATTCGAACAGATGAACAGCTTTGGATCAGTCTGTCACTCCCTCAGTCTAATTGCACTGATACTTCGGCTTCTCCCAGTCCACCAGGTCCAAGTGTGAACTTTTAACTCCTCAACAATAGATTCCAAATTCAGTGTCGCACCCCGAAAAATACGATCATTACGGGCTTTTCAAATTAACCAAACTATGCATTCCCACACACACACAGTCAATTCTTTCCCTTTCTTTCCTTTAAGCAAACTGGCAAAATGAACAAGATTCATAACAGGATCTGACGAAAAAACCAATACAACCCCAACCATTTAAGCTTAATGTTTATACTTGGTTAGGAAGTCCTTGGATCTGTTTGAACACGATCTGTTAAATGTTGTAACAAAGGGTTGAGTACCCCTTGTGCGCAATTGTAATAAAATCTTTTTTTGACTGTTCAAAAAAAAAAAATCAATGAACAATACTATTATTTTTAATAAATAGTGTTTTTATTGAACAATATTACTCTCTATGTTACAATAAAAAAATCATATTTTTCTTTTTTAGTTTATCTCAATTGATAGAAGCTTCTCATATTTTTTTTTTTACATACCACTCCAATACATTTATCTCTACACTTTATATTTATTTACACCAATTGCACTCATTTAATATATTAAATTGCATTTACTCATACTTTTTTATCTTTCTCAATCACATGACTTGTACTATATTATTATTTATTACACTTTTTAAATTGTATGCCAAAAGAAAATAAGAAACTTTCAATGGGACGGAATATTAATTATTCTTTTATACACCAATCACTTGAATCCACATAATATATTTGAGGGAGAGAGTGTAAATTTCCATAGTCAAGCATCGAGATTATTCAGACGTTTTCCTTCCATAATGTCGTCACGCATATTTTCTTTCGTGAGGATTATTTGTCCACTACTGATTTGTTTCGACCCCATGATTAATCCAGAAAGTATTATTCCATGTCTCCATTCGGAAATCAAAGTCCTAATAATCTAGAATTAAATGTCGTAGTCTTATTTCAGATTATTTGACTTGTAATCATACAGGCCTGCCAATCTTTAATTAAGAGAGAGAAAATGAAGCCCTTCTTTTGGCAAAAATTTCCACATTCTATGAAATTCGATCCTATTGTGGGAACACCATTAATATTCTCATGAAAAATCATAATATATGTACATATATATTTAGTGTATCATGCATTCTGACTTCAACGTGATCTATAAGTATATAATACCATATGTACGATTGATTCTCAGCTTGGTGGATTTAATGGTATTGGGGTTGAAAAAATGGATAAGTGTATGCTTAGGTTATTTAGATTTTTCGTCTTAGGATAAAATTGGAAAAAATATTGGTGGATCTATATATGAGTGTTTTTTTTTTTTTGAAAGGGATCTATATATGAATATATTTATAAGAAATGTGGGTGAAAATATCTGGCATCATTCACTAATAGACTTATAGTACACATTGTTAATATTGATTCTTTTGAAAAACTCGTGTAACACGCACCCACTATACTAGTATGGGTGATATTCACGAATCACATTTTATTTACACATTCTATTGTCTCGGAGTATTATAAATTACACATATAATCAAGGGATCAGCAAATACTAATATGAATAGGATTAATAAATAAAATAAAATAAAATAAAGGAACAACAACACCAATATTTTGTCTTCTTTTTAGATACAAATATCAAAGAGGACAAAATGGGCGTAGTTACCAATAAGTAGTAAGAATTATGATTTAGTGCAGATACACGTCACGGGAGTATAATTTTGGAGTAAGTTTCTCATAAATTATTTTCACAGTGTAATTCAAAAAGGATATTAACTTTTTTTATTAGATTAAAACGGTATTAATTATTTTTATTATACAGAAATATTATCAAATTAATACGTTTTAATAAAATAATTAATATTATTTAAAAATATCACAAAATGTAAATACGTCTCATAATAAAACTTATTCATGGAATACTTTACCATAATTGTGATATTTCATTATTCTCTATTAAAACAAAAGTTCAAATATATATTCACTTTAGTGATGATACTTGAGTTTAATTGTGGAGAGGTAAAATATAAATATATATCTTGTAAATTAGTTTTATTGTGCAACGTAAAACACTATTAGTTATTTCGTTAAAATGTATTAATATCAAATTAATATTTTTTAATAAAACAGTTAATACTATTAAAAACACATATAAAATACAAATAAGTTTCACTATAAAACTTATTAATATTATATTTTGGCGGAAAGGATTACATAAAAGAACCGACATATATAAAATCATAATTTTGTGAATGATTGAAGCTCTTGTAGAAGATTGATAGATTAGAGAAATTAGAATCTTAAAAAAAAAAAAAAAAAAAAAATAATAATAATAATAATAATAATAATAATAATAATAATAAAAAAAGAGCATATGACAAAAGACTAGGAGTGATTGATTGAAACCAGAATTCCACAAAAATTCCACACCAAAGATTAAGAGTCATAATTAGTCACAAAGTGCAATTCGTCCACCATAAAATTCGTTTAGTTATTGTGGTTCCATCCTCCAGGAGTATTATTCGGATTAAATTAAGTTGAAATCCATGGTCTTCCTAAAATTAAGTTGAAAATTTCGTATACTATTTTTTTCTAAGGCCAAAAAATTATTCCCTCCCTCCATTAAAACAATGTTCAAATGGTCAAACTCAAATTTTAAATAAAAAAATAATTTAAGTAAATAAAGTAAGGGTATATTGGGGATATTGTGGAGTCCATTAAAAATAAAATAATTGTTTGTAAATGTAAAGATTAATGATATTTTGAGTAAGTGGTGGTTAGAGGGTGATAATAAAATGATTGTTTACATAAAGAGAATTATCATACTTTTAGTAGACGAACAAATAAGACAAGTAAACATATTTTTAATGGATGGAGGGAGTATATATTAAAATTTGGATGATATATATAATATTAAAATAATTGTTTATAAATCCCTAATATTAATATTTTTAAAAAAATTCGGCAAATTTCGTATAATCCTATCGTAATCTTTAATACACCAACATCCTCAATTTACAAGAGTCCAATTAATCAACCACTCATGATATAAATACTATCTAACTAATATATATACATAAAATTAAATAACTTTAAAACACAATAAATAAATAACAAATAATTATTTCACTACCTATGATCCAAAGGTCATGGGTTCGAGTCACCATTTGTTCGATAAAAAAAAAAAAACAAACAATTATACCTAGTTAAATGAAAAAAAAAAACTTACTGTATAAACATTCCCGGTGATGCGTAGAGAGATAAAGCCCTCATTAATTGCAAGGACAGCTCAACCATTGATAATTTTCTTTTTTTTTTTTCGAAAAAAAACCATTGATAATTTTCTTTGTTAATCAGTTTTTTTTTTTTTTTTTACTGTATTATTATACATGTATATCTCTTGAAAAAGGCTTAAATTTTTGTGAGTAAGGATTTACATGAGTTCTTTTTTTTTTTTAATAACACTGTTTTTAATATGTGCATACGAAATAATATTGTCGTGCATATAAAATATTACTATTATGTGATTTTGAGATGTACAACTCGGAATATTAAATAATTTTTAAATAATAACACTTTATAAATACAATAACTACCTTTCAAAATAGAAAATTCACGACAACCTTGATTACACCTAGAAATAATGAGAAAGAAAAGTGTTGATACTTAAAAAAGTCACAATGTAAAATTCTTATGAACCGAACAAATTCGATTGATATAGGTTTGACATAATTAAATTGATGAGATAAGATCATAAGAATGTATATATTGTGTGGGGTCGATTTACATCATCATTAACTCAGCTGAAAACATGTTCCTTAAAATCAAGACTTTATCATATTAACTTTCGTCACATTTTATTTGTTTTTTAAAAGAAGAATTTAATGTTCTAAATTATATACTTCCTCTATCCACCAAAAGTATGCCCACACTATTTTTTTCAATAATTTATTTTGTTTCACCATTTAATCACCACTTAATTTTTTTATATGTTTTTTATTTTATTTTTATAAACAACCACTTAACTCATAAATAGATCACACGATACCCCAAAATACCCTTATTTTATCTATTTTATCTACGTCTTCTTAAAATATATCAAAACCAAACGAGTGGATGGAGGAAGTATGATAGTGTATATATGAATCATCAAACTTGTTATATATAGAGATAAATGAAAAGAGATAAATTAATGTTAAATTATACATATATTTATTATTATTTAATTTTTATTTTTAATTCGTATGAATATTTTAAAAATCAATTAACATGGGAAAAGGAAGTAACATGTTATACGTGCGTCATTAGTGATTGCATCAGTGTATATAGAAACTCTCTTACGTTTTTTTTTTTTCGATCAAGAAAATTTTATTAAGATCCGGTACATGAAATACCCAAGAATAAAATGTTACAGAGTTTTACATTCTCTCAAGAATGACTTTAACATTACAAGATCAATCCCTAAAAAAAAATTACAAATATTCAAAAAAAAAAAATAGACGCCCAACTTCAAAGATGGAATTTAATCTTGTCAAAAAGCTTGCTCTACCAAGGGTCCTATTAAGGAAAATGAATTTTTTTAATTAAATAAATTTTTAGTGTAAGGAAATGGGTAAAATTTGTATTTAATAATTAATGCACTGAAAACTTGCATGTTTGTATCCAGAGGGAAATTCGCCGCTTATTTTAATTTTCGATGTACACACTGCTTTGGACTTTGAAAATAGATGAGGAGTGGTCTTATTTTTTATTGACTAGGAATATGGTGAAATTTAGTCATCATATAATTTTTTTATTTAGTAATACAATAATATTTTTTAATAATAATATACATTGTACGATATGTGTGTAAACAAAAAAATAAAAAAACGATATGTGTGTAAACGCCGAGATATTAATTTATAAAAATATTGATATTACTAAATAAATATAATGATATTAATACAAATTAATTTCACACTGTAAACGAGTTTATTTGAAAATTTTGTCTTTTTGTTTATCTTATAAATAAGTCAATTTACTAAATTGGCACAATAAAAAATGAGAAAATCTTGTGTTACTTAGTTCTATAGTGAAACAAGTTTATTTGAAAATTGTCTTTTTGTTTATCTTATAAATAAGTCAATTTACTAAATTGGCACAATAAAAAATGAGAAAATCTTGTGTGACTTAGTTCTATAGTGAAATTGATGTTGATAGCATTAATTATTTTATTAAAGGATATTAGTTGTTTTATTAAAGGTATAATTTATTTAATTAAAAATATTAATTGTTTACTATAAGGTATTAATTGTAAATTAATTTTACTGTGAAACTTTTATACACAAGACCAATTCATGAACACAAATTCTTCTTTGAAATTTATTCATTGTATAATATTGATATCATTATATTAATTCAATAATATCATAATATTTATTTAGTAATATAATTGGATTTATAAACTAATATTACAGTATAAAACAATATTAATTTATAAAGTATAATATTATTGAAGGAATATAATGATATCAATATTTGTCATAACATTCTATTATCTATTCTTTTTAATGTCACGGCCCAGTCCTCCTCGATTTTGGGCTGGTGCACTTTTCTTCTTTTATCCTTTTTTTTTTTTAAATAAAATTAAATTTTAAAATTTGGAGGTAGATTTTTTATATTTATATTAACTTAATAATTTAATATTTATGTTAAATTTGGTTTCATTTTTTTATCATCAATTGTTAATATTTTTATGAAAAACAAACAAAAAACTCGTTTAAAGAGGACGAAAACAAATATTATCAGAATATCATCCAAATCCAATGTTGAAATTACAAGTAATGAATTTTAAGAAACTCAGGAGTTGACAAAAAGTCACAAAATTTGGTCGGGCCGAATCTGTCTCGATGAAAGGCCCATGATCATACCCAAACCTATTTCGAAAGTGTCTCCAATGAAATTAAAGCCACATTATAAATATTTACAAACAAATTAAGATGATGTTTTATGCCACCCCATTGAAATCAAACAGTCTTTTACTTTGTTAATACACATTCAACGTCATCAAATGATGGTGAGCGTTATAATTGCATCTAAATCCTACTTTTAATTGCCTAGAAATCTTATATTTTGATGTGATTTTGATTTTTATTTTTTGATCTGGTAAAGGGCAACTCGAAAAGGTCATAGGCAGTGAAGATTAAGTTTGTAGGAAACCAATGATTTGTATGGATATTGACAAAGAGAACTCAACCATTAAAGAAAATGTATAATTTCAGTTTTTTTTTAAGAGAAAATACAACTCCTTTTACTCTAAAATGTTTTTTTCCAATTATTTTATTTTTTAGAATCTGTACATGTTTAGTTTAGTTTTTTTATTTTATGCTTTTGGATTCTTTAAGATCTTTTAAGTGATATCTTTCTATTATTTGATTTAAGTATTTTAATTTAGATATGTCTATCATCTAAGATAATTAATTTAAATAAAGGATCACTTTTCAATTTTTTTTTAAATAATACTTTTTATATTTAAAAGTGATAACATTTCTATTAAAAATAATAATGATCACACTTGATCCCATGGTGAGAAGACCTCACACAAATTTTTGTTCCAGCATATATAATTATAATTAATATAATATAAAGTAAACATGCACGTAATTAATATATCCAACATAATCAATGAAGTAGAAATGATCAAAATATCGATAATTTGTACCATTTCTGAACTTTGATAATCATCTTTAATTAATTAATTTTTTAAAGTAAAAAAAAAACCACTCTTATTCCTTATTTAGTTTTGAGGTAAGGGATCGTTCACGTTGACGTCCAATCTAATTCTAATGCTAATGCTATAAGTAAATTATAATTCTAATGCTAATGCTAGAAGTAAATTATAATTCATTCTCAATATAATTTCATGTCACTTACCTCTTCTGCCAAGCAAATAAAATATATAGGGTGTGTTTGCAAAATCTAGTGAAGGACACATAAGCACTTATTTTTCATTCTCTTGATTCAGCAATTTAATTATTCTCAATATAATTTCATGTCACTTACCTCTTCTGCCAAGCAAATAAAACATATAATCTACAAAATCTTGTATGTATTAAGTACACCATATAACTCAAGTGCATTTTGAACAATATTGATTGTTTTATTGAAAAATACATTTATTTTAATTGAACAATTACACCTTTTGTGAAAACTATATTTTTCAATAAAAATAATACAATTAAAAAATAAATTTGAATTGCACGAGATACATAATATATGAAAGACTTATTTACTCCTGATGTGATACATTACTTTAAATAAAATTTAGAGAGAAATTCGGTATAGCTTCGAATATGCATCTCTTTAATTTTGTACATGTAATTCTTTTAAGCTTTTTTAACATATAACGTAGCGTGTAACATTTATTATAAGAAATGAAACATAAACAACAATTAGAAACTTACAATAACCTCAACCTCATGGGGTAAATAGTTTTCCCTTTCTTACAAATTGTAGTCAATATATCCATTTATGAACGATAAGATTAATGAAAATTTTTGTTTTAAAAATGTTATTATAATTTTGATTACTAAATTAAATATTATATAAAAATATATTATCATGCATGAAATTAGGGCTAAAACTGTTCCCTGATAATAACATAAAAATCGTGATCAAAGTATCAAGCATGCATATGGACATCATGATCATGCTTTTTTCGTAAAAAAAAATGATTAAAAAGCCACAGGAGTTAGTATTAATTAATTATAATTACAAATTGCATGCCAAGAATAATGAGCATCCAAATACAAAAATTATAAGAACCTTACAAATAAGTAAAACAAAATCCAACGTTTTTCACTAGGAGAAATTTCAAGTATTTTTTTTTATATTCATCATATGGCAAAAAATGCTAGAACTTCAATGTGCACCATGAACTTTTGCTACTGCAGAGCTCGTCCGATTGAACCGGCCGATTCTGCCGTCAAGCCGCCACCAACCACCGCTTGTACGGTAGTGCACAAGAAGTTCGATGCGGTGGCGACGCGGCTGCTGAGCGGCGTCACGGCGGCATTCTTTGCCTCGTTGGAACGGTGCTCTTGCATTAATATCTCCACCAAAGAAGACGTGGATGATGACGGCAGCCTGCCCTTGATCCTAGGTGACGTCATTTATCCGGCAGCTGACGTCAGATGTACGGCGGAGGAAAACAAGGATGCCCTTCACGTGAAGTGAACGCGAAAACCTTATCTAGGTAATAATTGTTAATTAATTAATTAATAAACAACACTTGCAACAATATAAATTAATACTCGTTCTTATTATAAAGATGTTGTTTATTTAATGTGGACAGAAATTGAAGAAGAAATTAAATGGGTGTTCTTAAAATGAAATCTCAATTCTTTAACTCCATTGTACTTTAAATTTTATTGGACTTGACCAAAATAGCAATTACACACGAACCATAATAAATTATCATAACTGAGCTCGTTTACTTGATGAGATTGATTAATTGAATTAAGTTATAGTACAATGAAATAAATTAGTTGAAAAAAACTAGGAGAACAAAACCCATCCAGTAAAACAAAATGCCAAGTTATTGTTCAAATGGTTGAGAGAAAATTAAAAATATAACTACTTTCTTTACTTTATTATATAATCAAAATCTATCCAATTCAAAAATTTATGTGTAGAGAATTAATAATAACGAATTAACTGCATACTTTTTACAAGTTTAGTGTTTATCGTGTGTGTTGAACTATTTCATTGTACAATTGATCAATTGCTAAATGCTAATGCAGCATACTGAGGAAAAAAATGTAATCTTAATTAATACGCCATTTTTTTAATTAGTATATCAATAATATTTATCTTCATTATATAATTGTTCCAATGACTTTTCTCTAATTGACCTGAAATTAATAGAATTATAGAAAGACTTACACAAATATGACGTAAGTGAAACGTGTAAACTAATATAACTAAAACAAAAAAAGAAAATATGAAACTAATATAAATAAAAATTAAAAAACAGAGTTAGATTTTAATATCACTTTTTCAAATTTGTTATCAATAAAATATCACTTTTCATAAATTGTTATCACTAATATATAATTAAAATATGTCAATTAATATATATAATTAAAATGTGTCGAGTGTAAGAAGTTAAAATCCATACACTGAGTGCATATGAGATTTAGTGTAAAAAAAAACGATGGGAGCTAACTAGGAAATTAGATTAGTCGGAATAACAATGCTCTAATTCTTTTGTTGCAAGTAGAAAATCAAAATTGCATGTGTATTAACCATATCAATACAAGTGAGACGTTTGAAAAACCAAGTATTGATAAAAGTGGAATAATTAAAATATCGATCACTGCATATATACGGTGAGATGATTAGTTCTTCGAGTCTTCATTTGACCCTTTAAAAAATAGCTAGCGTAATGTTCTTTAATTGATATGTTTTTGTTTTTTTTTGAAAAAAAAAAAATGATATGTTTTTATTTGAAAATGAAACTTTCCCAAAGTTGCCCAAGAAATTAAAAGGGTGGATATAATAATAGTGTAATGAAAGAAAAAGCATTGACTGAGTCACCAAAATATCCAGACAAGAGTCGATCCGATCACGTTTTAGTTTCCCATGTGAGAAATGTGGCCCGGATAAACTTAATTTGCTTGTGCCGGCCATGTTGGAATAAACTTTGCTATTCAACATTAATTTCTTTTTTTTTCTTTTTGGAAAAGAATTTGATGCGATAAGGATGTCCTAAACTTGTAAAAGTCTTGTTTTGAAGTTTACAATTTTGATAAATCTTCCTTCTTTTGTTTTATCATGTACATACGTTTTAAATATATTAGTTTTCACGTTAATTTTATATTTTCAATCAAATCTAGTTTACATATTTATTTGTATTAGTTTATACATTTCAGTTGTGTTGGTCTATACGTTTCATTCATATGTCTAATCGCACGATACAACTGATGCACAAGATACTGACTCTTATGTTGTGTTGCATATGATATTTAAGTTATGCTTTTCTCTTTTGATAAGACAAATTTATTTAGCAATTAACATTAGAGGGTAAAAAAATTAATCATAACTAAGGTATTGGATTCTATTATTTTTGTAATATAAAGTGAGTACTGTTTTTAAAGAGCTATGATAACTGACGTCTTGATTTATTTATACGATAAATCAATAATCATATCCGTGAAGAAAAATTCCGTTTTGGCGGTAAGTTGTCTGAGAGCGTAATTATTCGTCCGTTGAATTCATTTACTGTAAAATGTTCTGTAATCATATTTTAAATACTCCTATAACTTAATTGAAATAGTTATTGTGAGATCATCCCATCTAACATTGGTTAAAATTTATCACACAATAAATATTATGAGAATGAGTTTTACGGTAAAATTTATTTTAAAAGAATTAGTTATTTGATTAAAATATAGTATTAGTTATTTTACTATAAGGTATTAATTTTGAATTAAGAAGTATTAGCCAAAGGATATAATTTGATTTACTTAAAAATATTAATTGTAAACTAATTTTACGTTCACTAAAAAGAACCAACACAATTTACCAATATATCAGAATGAAACATTAAAATTGGATTAGTAAGTTGATAAGATTTATATTTGATTTGAATCTATCACACTTACTGCAATTAACTTCATATTTTCTTTTTCGGGACGTCCCACAATTAACTTCACACCCCAAAAAATGGAATATCCTCCATAAACTACACCCTTACAATATCATTTAAATTTAAAAAATATCACTCTTACTTTATTCTACTTTATTTTCTCTCCTACATTTTATCTCATACAACCACCCAAAATACCCTACATTTTATTCTCTCTCCTACACTAATTTAAGTTTTTTTAATAAACGTGTCTCTTCACATGTGAAGATAACTACAGGACGGAGGAAGTATATTAAATCGTGTTATAAGGTAAACGATGATTTGGTTGATTTGAAAATGAAGGAGTGATATAGTTTTTAAGAATGATGAATTTTCATTAGTTGAGTTAGTTGAGAAACTTAAGAATTAGCCGTGGAGTTGACTCTTTGTTAAAAAGACGGTGTTCTCTAATTTTTCTTTTAGCTAGCCAATTCGAAACTTGTGTTGGAATGTTAATATTTGTTATCTTTTGTTGTGGCTGCAGGGGTATTCCTTATACCTTAGCTACTGGTTTCAAGTTTTATAAAAAAATCATTTTACTAATTAAAAAAAATAAAAAATCGTGTTACACAAGATTTGTCAAATAAATTAATTCGGTCATAATATAATAGAAAATTTAATTTGTGCAATGAATTTACTTTAACAACGTTACAACAATCGACCGTGCTGTCATTCAAGTTGAATTTTAGGAGGGTATATAATTACCCAATTGAAGAATTTGTCGTCACTCAATTAGAATGTTACACTAGACTTTTTTTTTTTTTTTTTTTTTAACGGGGGAATGTTACACTAGACTTGAAAGTAATTTGAGATTTAATTTCAACACACTGAAGTGACATTTACTAGTTTCTTCTTTAATTTCGGCCGGATGAGCTTATAATCATATTACCCAAGAACTTGCATTTTACGTTAAAATGCAAAATTCTTATTGTTGTGGAAATTACCTCCTGATTTTATTATTCCCGCTTGCCGATTGGTTTTAGCAATCTTATAATTAATGATTTTTTTCCTTTAAAAATAAGTAAAATTATTAATCAGCAATTGGATATATTTTGTTATTACAATTTACAATTACTTTCATTTTCCAGTGAATTACTACAAAATTATTAATTGAGCGCCATGATTTTATTATATATCTACAGCTATATATAATAAAAGTAAGACACTTTGATTAGATTTATTTCCAATCATTTATAATTCGAAATTGCAATAAAACATAATACTATGTATTTTCTGGACATTAGAATGCAGTGATTTAAAAAAAAAAACATTAGAATGCAGCTTGTATTTCAAGTTTTGTAAGACATCTTCAATTTTACATATTTTATTGTTATTGTTTTGTCATAGTTTCTGAATTAATTTTTTCATTGTCATAATATGCATGACACAAAGACATGTTATATATATATATATATATATATATATATATATAAATTATTTGAGAATATTAATCCATAAGTATCTTTAACATTGGTATAAAAAAATAATTAATTGATCTAAATTCACGTGAATTCTACATATAAAATAATAATTAATTTAATTATATATATATATATATATATATGTACAATAACTTTCATTTTTAAAATATTTAAAAAAATTATTCCAAAATCATTAAATAGTAACATATGCTACAAAAATATTATCAAACATACACGCAATTTTTTATCCCAAAGTAAAGTAAAATACGTCAAGATGGAACCAAACCTTATGATAGCATATATCCCTTTGTATGGAAATTTTTTTGTGTGTAATTAGTGCACGTTAACAATTTTTTTTTAATCTAATTTTATTCACAAAATCTAGTGTGAAGCAGTTTCATAGTAAAAAATTAATATCATTATATTTATTTATTGATACCATAACATTCATTTAGTGATATTATTACACTTATAAATTGATATCACAATGTAAAATGATTATGATATCAACGAATGATTATAATGGTATCAATTTCATACTATGAAACTGCTTCACCAAAAAGTGACTCAATTATAATTTAATTAGGTATATTTTAACATGTTTAAAAATTAATCATAATTAAATTAAATTAAACTAAAATTACATAATTTGATGCACACGAGTGTGACTTGACTTCCATCCCCTAAATCATAAGATAACTGATAACCACAAACACAGTAACATATAAATGGTAATATGCTTTGTTTTACACATGCCAGTTTTCGTTGGGTCAATAATTTATTATTAACTAGATTAGAAAAGAAAAAGGTAAAGTTAGGTTAAAGAATATTCCAAGTAGCTAGGTTGAACATATCATCATGTCATTGATGGCTCTGTTTATGGAATCTAATCACAACTAAGTACGTGTTACTCACCCGCTAACGACGAAAACTACCTCTAATCTAATCCCGTCAACCTGGGAGCTACACTCATTTTTCTTCATATTAATTTTTATTAAAAAATAAAAGAAAAGGAAAAAAATAATAAAAGAGTTCATATATATGTTTTGATTTGTATGGCTTGTCGGCCTCGTGCTAACCATTTCGAATTAGACAACTATAAAGTTCAATTAGGGGTTGTTTGGGTAGGTATTAATTTGCAAATATAAAGAATTAATAAAAAATATAAGAATACATATTTATTAATTAGCTCACTTCGTTAAAAATGATTACATTTAGGTGCACTATTAAATGGGGAGATCTACTAATTTGTGTAATTCAAGATACTACAAATTAAATGATTTTTTATAAAAAATAAAAATAAAAATAGGGATGTAGCCTTAGAAACTCAATAAACTCAAATACTTTTTAAAATTGGGTCGTGATTGTGGGACAGTATGCATATTTTGTGCTTAATTAAGCTCTATGTGGCGTCCTAGGATTGTTCTAGCAAAAGTTTCTTACATCAAGTGAATGAAAGAGGGGGGAGAGAGATGAACGGAAAACTAATTAAGGTCAAAATGAATTATATATAGCTAAGAAAAGACACTAATATAGCATATTCTTTATTTTGTTGCCCGAATTGAAGGGAGGGATAGAACAAGCATCAAGGGATGGTTCAAATTATATGGGCGGCTATAAAGTCGGTTTCACATGTATTTTCAGAAAGAGATTGTCTCCCATATATCTTGTCGAATTAATAATGATAATATGCTTTATTATTAAAATAAATAAATAATCCACTACTAATAGTAGTATATATTAAAAATGTTGTGATGTGAAAAAGCTAATCAATTTCCGGGGACCATTCTAGATTTTCAATGTAGGTTCTACTGCAAAAAGAGTTGAACCTAAACTAAATATTGCATTGTCTAATCCTAAAATCGAAACCTAATTGGCATATTAACGATTTTGGATATAACATTAAAAAATTAAATTTCTTTACATTTTACAAGTTATAAAATTTTTCCAACATTGTCTAATCCTAAAATTACATTTAACATTAAAAAATTAAATTTCTTTACATTTTAGATTTGTATTTGTTAAATATTTTGTATTAGTTTCACTTACATTTATCTTAAATAAAAAAGTCATGGTAACGGTTACAATTCTCAAGCGTAATCCTCTCAAGAATCTCAAATATAAAGATATATATATATATATATATAATATATATTGTGTATATATAGATAGATTTAATGTATTATTTTAGTATCATATGAGTGTTAAATGTCATTTAAGCAACAATATGTTTTAAGATCGCAGGCAGGGTTAGACCCTTGTAGAAACATTCAACCCTAGTGACAAGGTCATAAAATAGGACGGAGTTGGTCTCTTTTGAAGTGGGTGGATGCATGCACTCGTATTTTGTTATGATACTTTTCAGTTAATTTTATTGACACTTTTCATTTTTAATTTGCATGATTCTATTTTTTTGTAAAATAAACGTATGTATGAAGTAACTTCATATGAGATCAAATCAATAGGACGAATTTCAAATTGGTTATTTTCCTGAAGAGACGTTTTTTGGGAGTGGTCAGACCGCCCCATCCCCATTGTATTATCCCATATCCCATGACCTCTAGATTTTGTTGGTGAAAACTATTTCAAACTAATTAGTAATAGTATTTTTTTATAAATTATCAATTTTATCGTAGAAGTTAAAATGATATTAGTTATTATTTTTTATACAATTGTACTATCTAAATAATATATTTTAATAAAATAACTAATATGATTAAAAAGTATACACAAAATGCATTGTTTAATGAATAGGTTGAATGCATAGAAATAACTAATTAGTCATCTAACACAATAAATGTGTTATTTGAGAGAGAAAAAATATTCGATGAGGTGAAAGCTTGGTTGTGAAGTTGGGCGTCAAATGTGATTCCAATTCTATGTAATTTCTTATTCTAGGATTGGTCCTATAATTTGAGAAATGTTTTGAAGAACTTGTGAGTATTGTAAATTGTCATTTTGGGTATTTCTTGTACACATTATTTTATATAAAATTCCTTTTCCTATAAAAAAAATTAAAAGCATATAACACAATAAATTATATAATTAATCACAAACTCTCTTATAAAACTTATTCATCGTATAAAAATGATATTATTACATTCATTTAGTAATATCATTGCACTTATAATTTAATATCATAAATTAATTTGTAAGAGTAATAGCATTACTAAATAAATATAATGTTATCAATTTTATATGGTGAACACATTGTTTCATTCTTTTTGTAAATAAACCCCAACCACCAAAATAGCTCATTAAATTACCCAAAAAATATACTCCCTTCTTTACAATTTAAATTGATTAAAATCCAAAAATAAATATTATAATTTTATTTTCTTATACCCAAAATAGCAAAAAAACAAATACATTCTCTCAACCTAAACCCTTATAAATATCTTTTATTTATACCTTATGTCATTCAATTTTCCACTATAATTAAATCTCATCCACTCAATTATTCACTCAAATAAATTTGGAAAGACTCATTTATTTTTTATTTTACATATCTTAATACTAATAATTAATATTTTTATTAAAACTCGTATCATTTGATTTTGAACATTAGTATTACTTTTGTCAAATAAATATACTTGAAAAGACTCATTTATTTTTTTTTATCATTTTTTTATATCTTCCCTAATACTAATAATTAATATTTTTAAATATTTAAATACATTTTTTCATCTCTCTCCATCACATCACTTTAATTATTCTACTTTCATCTCTTTCTATCTATTACATCACACATGTATTGGATGTTATTATTATACATTATTTTTACTTAATCGAAAAATATGTAATATTTGTGCGAGTTATTAATATTCAATCAAAATAGGTCTCCTATAAAAATAAGTTTAGAGCAAGTTGTTTTATCTGCAATTTCCTTAATATGGTATGTTCTTCAATTAAATATTTCACTGTACTACATACTGTTTCAAGTACTATTCCAATCTGCAGCAAAAATATTTTTATGTAATCAATCAATTACAAAGAACGTAAGAGACAAAATTGTCCACCAATGGACAATATTATCATCATTTCCATACATTAAACTTTCCAGAGTATTATGTACATAACTTCATGCATTTTCTTGGTTTAAACTTAAAATATACATGGATGGCGTAGCCAAAGCCGAACAATCTGGCATTCACAGCATTGCATCACGAGTCTACCATATGCAGCCACGTGTCCACAGAATCCCACCTGTCTTATTTCTTCATGACTAAGCTTAACCGGGTCCCACGTGCTGATCGCAGCCTACGACTCCCTTTTTAAAAGCCAGGACTGGCCCACCACAACCATAGTGCCGGCTGACTCAAAAGCTACCCTGAAATGACCAAAACGCCCACGAGTGGGCCACCCTAAACTGCCCAGTGCCCACAGCTTTGCCCATAAATACCACCCTCAACTCCATCGTTTCTTCCCTTTTCCCCTTCTCTCCACCCTCCTCCCATTAAAAACTTTTCCGGCCATGTTGTCCGCCGACTCTTTCCTCGGAAACCCCTTCCCCCCTTTCGAACCCGGTTTTCCCCCTTGGGACCTCTTTCTCCCCCAAGAACCGGTCACTTCCAACTCCGGTTCGGACACGCAGAACCCATCCCAGAGCAATGGCTCCGACGAACCGGATCAAAATGAATTAAAAACCGGTTCGGAAGACATGAACCGGAAAATTTTAAAAAACAAGCGGTCCGAGAGTAGTCAGTTAGGGTGCGTGATAGACGAGCGAAAGCGTAAGCGTATGATATCGAACCGGGAGTCAGCGCGGCGGTCGCGCATGCGGAAACAGAGACACTTGGAGAACCTGAGGAGCCAAACGAACCGGTTCAAGGTCGAAAACCGGGAACAAGTGAACCGGCTGCGCGTGGTGGTTCATCAAACCCAATTGATCCGCAGTGAAAACGAATGCCTGAGGGCGGAGGCGATGATGCTCCGGCAAAGACTTTGGGATATACGCCAAGTGCTGCTTGTACGGCAGCTTCAACAGCTTTATCCCATGCATTAAATCAACAACAAAAATTAATTAATTAATCAATTAATTATATAAGTACAAATATTAGAGCATGAAGCGCAATCGAACATGCATCAATCTTGTATATTAAAGCTAGCTACTAGAGGCAGATCATTAGGAATGGATTTCGGAACTGGTTTTGGAAAGAAGGTTGTTTTCTGACAAAACCATAGTAAATTAATAATTTTGTAATTAAAGAGTTTGTTTTTTTATTATATATTATAATATTTTATTTATGATTAAAAGTCTTTTGAATTATGTTCTCATGCATTTACGCTCCCGACATTTCTTGATTTCTTTAAATATTCTTTAACTGGACGAAATTAAACAATCCTTTTCATCTATTCAATTAATTATTAAAAATCAAGGAAGTGAAGCCATATGAGCGAGACAAGAAAGGCAAGGATGGCAATCACACTTTAGAGTTTAAACTATATATTATTAGTAGAGAGAATATAGGTATTAAGGCAAAAGCGCGTTTACTAGCCTTCATGACTCTATAAAAGCATGTACGTAAACTTTTAATATAAACGCTCCATTCAAACAAGGGGTAACTACTTTTAAAGTACAAAAAATTGTATGAGATGAATATTGTTTGCTCATGATGTATAATTTGCAGGTTTATGAAACTTTATTTTAATTACATTTTTTAAAAAGTATGATTCAAATTATTAAATTAGAACTCTGTCTGATAGAAGGAAAGAAATAAGGTGCTATTTGAGAATAAAAATTTTAGCTGGGAAAATGCTTTTGTGGAAATTAAATCTAGATTGTGGAGTTGGATGTCCTTGTATTCTCCTTCTTTATGCAGTAGGAACTTTAGAGATTGGTTGTGTGATCCTATTCATTGTTTGAGCTGATGTAAATTTGGACTTTGTATTTGTGGGTATTCCTTATACCCTATTGTGGTAATAAATAATTTTTTTCCGATCAAAAAAAAGAACTCTGTCTGATAGATGAGACCGTCTCATATAAAATTTTCTTTGGTATATATGTTGAGTTTGTCTCTAAGAAAATCTAAATGGGTCGATAATTTGACTTTATAAAAAAAAAAAAAAAAAGAATATTATTATGACAATCTATACCATGTAGAGTTATAGGGCATGTTTGCTAATGAGGCTGAGGGAAAACACGATTCCTAGCACTTTGTATCGTGGCGACTAGTATATGAACATGTATACTTAAAAAGTGTATTATGCATATATAATCGTGCTGGTAGGTCTAATGCCATTTTCGTTAATTTAGAAGTTGAAAAATTTCCCTCTCGCGACTTTATTGATTCAGGTTAAAATTTGTTCTTATAATTCATAAATTAACCACTATAGATATGTTGATTTCTGAATTTATCTAGGGCGTCAGATTATCCATTCAAATCATCCTCTGTCCAATTAAAAAAAAAAATGTTGGTTTCTGAATTAGCAAAGTAAAATTTTATTTTAAAATTTTAATGCACATATATTTTTAGTATTTTGTAAGTGAGATTTTAAAACACACCACAATCATAACCCAAATATAACTTCGAGTGAAAACTTCTCATTTTTATTTTTATAAAAGAGTATTAGGAACATGAGTTTTATTTATTTATTAGGTATTGTTTTTGGAATTTTAACTCCATCTGGATGGAGTCATTTGAAATCAAGGGATTTGAGAATAATATACCATACATTTGCAAATCAAAATGGAGAAAAACTAAATGAATGAATTTGGTTCACACAAATATTACTTATAAGTGGGAGGATTTCAAATATTCAACAAAACCTAGTCATTTGAAATCCTCTCACTTCTCTCATTTGTGCTTAATATTTGAGTGAATCAAATCCATTCATTTAGTTTTACTCTATTTTAATTTGTGTGAATGCATATATATTATCCTCAAATCCATTGATTTCAAATTCACTCCATCCAAACGGAGACTTAGGGAATTGATTTTGAAAAGGAGAATGATCACTTAATCGGGTAGTATTTTGGGAGACATTTCTTCGACTATCTTCAATTCGCATTACTATACAATATATATGCGCGCCACTCTACAATAAAATTTGTGCTACACTTAAATTCATCTCCAAACATCAACACTACATTTATTATTCTATTTTCTTAATTAATTAAATTATAGAAATTCAAACTTAATAATTTCACAAGCCGTTTTCGTTTTATATTAATTATCACATATAATTAAATATAATTTTTTATTAGTTGATATAATCATACATATTAAATTAAATTTCATGGTATAATGATATAGTTTTACAAATTAAAAAATATAAATTAATACATAATAAAAAAATATACACAATACAAGAAAATTAATGAGATTTAATATATTTTGTGTGATTTAATTATAATTTGAAATATTGTTAATATTGTTATTATCTAGAATTTAATTGAAATTTAAATATTTATTATGTATTGATTATACATCTTAATATATATATATATATATATTTAATTATTAAATAATTTTAATAAATTAATTTAACATTAATAGGGTAAATATTAAAATAAACATAAAGAGAATAATTAATAATAAAGTTTAGGACGATAGATATTCAATGCACATTGAACGCTGAAATGTCCGTATGCATAATGCGAAGATACCTTATAGAAATGGGTTGGAGTTGTAATTCAACACTACATTAGAGAATGCACAGTACTTTTGTGGGAAAAAAAGCTTATGTAATTAATTACCTATATAATTTATACTAAATACAAATATAATATTCCCTGTGTCATACGATTACTTCACACTTTCCTTTTTTATCTGTGCAAAAATTAATTTAACACCTTTAAAATAGAATATTTTTCATAAACTATTCACAATATCATTTATATTTAAAAAATGTCACTCTTGATTTATTTTATTTATTTTTACTCCTACGCTTTATCTCATTCAACCACCCAAAATACCCTTATATTTTATTCTCTCTCCTACACTAAATTGAATTTTCTTAATAAGTATATCACTTTACATGTAAAAATCATCACGGGAGGGTGGGAGTACAAAATATTTTAGGTCGATCATACTAAAACCATCACGCGAGTGTGTCCACTCACGGGCTAGTTAATTATATTCATCTTCCTTATTTTTTAAAATTAGCATTGTTAAATTAAATTGAGACTAAATTCGCCAAATTCGGTTTTGTATCACCTATGTACTTTAATTATAGATATGCAATAGGTATACCCAAATATGATTTATTTTATAAGATGTCACACTATATATATATAAAAAAATATCTCCGTGGAATAGGTCTTGATATCTTCTTCATTTATTAATTAGTTGATATAGATATCCCCTATACACTAATATCGAGTTGATTTTGTACCTATGTGTCGATTAAAAAATACATTTAACTTATGTGTCACTTAAAATACATTTAATTTATTTCATTCATTAATAAAATTAAATATGATGTTAAAGAAAAGCTCTAATTACACGTGTCAATATTTGATTTTATTCCATTCTGTAATAAAATATGATCTGTAACAAGACAATGCAAATGAAAATCTTAACAAAGACAATATATTATTTAAAATCAATTAAATTCATAAATGCTATTAATTGCCTGAATTCAATTTCTTTACACCCCTTCCTCTCTTCGATAAATATTTATTGAAATTTTATTTATTAAAAATATATTTTAGTATAATGAAAATCGATAAAATATAAATTTTACTCCCTTCGTTCTATAACAGTTTGACAGCTGGCTGAACACAGAGATTAAGAAAAGACACTTTTAAAAGAGTTGACCAACTTAAAAGGATGACATAATTGGTAAATCAGGTGTAAGCAAGAGGTTAGTTAATTGAGTTGAAAATATAATGATATTGGTATAAATAAATGTGTATTATGAGGGTATTAATAATGATAAAGGTGTTTCCATTTATAGATGTGCAAAAAGCCAAAAAATTATAGGACTGATGAATAAGATAAGTGTGCAAACATCTGTGGAATGGAGGGAGTATTATTTATTTTATTTTCTTTTTTAGTTTATAATTAAATAAAATATACAGCGTAATACACGAAATTTATGCTAGTTAATTTATAATTGCAACCAAAGGCAGCATAATGTAAATATTGTTTAGAAAGGTCCCACAGTGACATAAGCCACTCCTACTAATTTAATTTAATTTGATGCTATAATTTCAGTCCACAGCCCAATAGAAAGACAATAAGAAATTTGGAAAAACCATAATGTTAGACAAAGAATCAATCAGAGAAGGCGAATATGATAACTTTTTGTGCACAAGGAAGTCCACACAAATATCAAAGTATCTAAACCCACTAATTATATATTTAATTTTCGTTCACTAATCTTTAATCTTAATTTTATGGCTTACTTTAAAAAAAATCAGGGTCTTTTCACATTTTCTCTACAAATTTTTAAAATTTGTAATTCGATACATAATCTTTCAAATTGTTTCAATTTGATTACGTGACTATTCGTCAAGTCTCACTTGCGTATCACTTTGGGAAATTGTACGTAAAAGATTAAAAGTGATTAAATTGAAATGAATAATAACAAAAAAAAAAAATCGTGATTTTTAAAATAAAAAAATTCAAAAAAATTGCGACTGCCATACCAACATAATTTACTGAATAAAAATGTCATGTATTAAATTATAAATTTTAAAATATATACGTACTATAACTAATAAATTGTGTAAAAATATGAATTTTTATGCAATTAATTCATCTTTTAATAATATCAACTGACGCATGACTTTTAATATATATAAAATAAATAGAGGCCCATGAGGACGTAGTGCCATTAACCAATATATAACGAAAAGATTTGTACGTCATTTCCATGTATAATGACTGATTAACTAAAGTGTTAAGTAGGTTTAATCAACAATAACTAATAATGTTTATCATTGGGTAACTAAGATTAGGCATCTATTGTGCGACGGATATTCCCCTCATATATGATCATACGATTGGTTTCTCTATCAATTAACTTTTTGTGAATAAAGGCATACGAATAATAGTAGTATAAAATTATATATGCAAAGTCTTTTGGCATGACGAGTTATATCTTGAGCCTAGGAAGAAATAGCTATTTTAAAATTAGCTAGATATATGTGTGAAAGAATTATGTTTGTTCCTAAAAGTTTGAAATTGTGGAGAGGTTGAGAATTAATTCATTTATATTAATTCCTAACACTCTCCATCACTCGTGGGCCGAATTTATAACCTCTACCCTGTGGGGAGAAGACCCATCGAAAGAATTATGTCTCATCTAAAAGTCTGAACTTATAAGGAGGTTGAGAATTAATAATCTCTACCCTGTGGAGAGAAGACCCATTGAAAGAATTATGTCTCATCTAAAAGTCTGACCTTGTAAAGAGGTTGAGAATTAATAATCTCTACCTGTGGGGAGAAGACCCATCGAGTGGACAGTTTAATATGAGTGGAGTTACTCTCACTGAGAATTGAACTCAGGACCTCTGGGTGTGACTGGTGAGTCTTTGGCTCTGATACCATGAAAAAATTTCATCTTATCTAAAAGTCCGAACTTGTAGAGAGATCAATTCATTTATATTGATTTCTAACGATGTGGGAGTTATTTTTAGAGTTAATAAGTTACAATTTTTGGCAAACTTTCCTGTGAATTGTATAAGCTAGATTCATAATAATACTGTTATATTTATTCAATAATGACAAAACAAATTATAGGGACACTTTTTGTGATAGGAAATGAAAAATATATCAATTAATGAGTAAAGTTTTATTCCTCTCATTGTTCTAAGAAATCCTCACATTATATGCATAAAATTTAAGTGTCCCTCATAATTTATACCCTTAAATTTTGATTCCATCTTTTTCCCATTTTTAATTGGAAAAAATAGATAATACCCTTAACTCTATCAGTGACTTTTCTCCAATTTTCCATTGGAAAAAACCGTAGTGATCCAACGTTTCTTCGATCAATCACTCCAATAGCAAAATCGTCTTGCGATCTTAGTCTTGGACAATCGCTGATGAAAGAACTATTGTGGGAGTGGATTGTCTGAGAGTCAGTCATAGAGAAAAAAAATTCAAAACTAGTCATGTAACTTAGGTTGATTCAAATTTTAATTTTGTAACTTTGCACTTTTTCAATTTCAGTACTAATCAAGTGTCAATTTTAGTTCTTTTTGTTGGAAAATTCAAAATTTCATCGGAATCAACATGTGAAGAGTACGTGACTTTTAGAGTTTTTAATTTGCAGACGACATAACTAAACAAAAAATGGTTGACTCGATCCACGTCACAAGGTGACCTATCTAAATATATAACTGATTCTTCTAATAAAAACCGACTTATCTAAACCCCCTCCCAATATGAAATTTTTAATTAAAAGTAAAATAAATCACGTTTTCCGGCTAGGTTACTTGGTATGACAGGTCGTATGACAAAAAAACTAAAAAGTGTGCAAATTACATGATAAAAATTAAATTTGAAAGTGAAAAAAATCAAAAAGTGTTAAAGTTACATGACGAAAAAATAATTTCCCTATTTTCAATGTTGAAATTAAATTAATATCTACTATCATTTTATATAAAATCAAACAGTACTTTGATAACAAATGGAGTATCATTTTGTACTTTTACTGTCAGCATATTTTGAGTCTATATCTCTCAAGAAACCCATCGATCTTGGGGATCGAGTATTGGATTTAATTTTTTTAATGGAAATGATAATAAAAATAAATATGAGGTAGTTGATATATAATCAATTAATTAACATTCTTGTACTTTTTACATAACAATGAGATTCAAAATAAGTTAATTATTATCATATAATTTTATTAATTACATTTCTCTTGTAACCATTTTTCTCCATTGTTCCACTATTCCTCAACAACAATAATGTGTTATCTCAATTTTTTTAAAAATTAGAGCAAAACACTAATAATGTAATTATCATTATTATTATAATTCACTCTTTAATAATTTTTATTATCATTCTCATTAAAATATTTAAAAGTGTCCTCTCAATATCATATATTCATGCATATATCTATCATTGTGAGGTCGATTGATTGTATTAAATATTCAATTAATTATATTAAAGCAAAATATTGTGTGAACAATTTTAATTCACCGTGAATCGTATTCTTGCCATATCAACTCTTATAATAAATTGGTTGTTCATGTAAAACAATTTCACAATCAACTATCCATTTAATTTATATGAAAATTTATGTCTTAGATCATCTTATCTATTAATAAAATACTTTGAAAAAATTTATATTGTTTTTCATTTCTTCGGATTTAAGACATAGAAAAGGCCGGACCTAGAAATATGGCGAATCATAAGTAGATTAGATTTTAAAAAAAAAAGGCACATTACATATGCATGCATGTGTTGTGTTATCTCAACGTACGTACATACGTGTCCCATTTTGACATGTGGAATAACATACTGGTAGATTTGATGAAACATCAAGAGATTGGACGGTTTACCAGTGCACTGCAAACACACACACACACATATAATATATATATATATCTCTATATATATATATATTCCATTTTGATAACATATGTAATAGATATAAAGAAAAATAAATTATAACAAGCAAGCAAACATATAATCTTCTGCAAAAAAAAAATACTGCTACTACTATTTTAACAGCACTGTTCAAAAGCAGGTATCTCTGCAGTCCTATTCCTATATTGGGGTGAAAATAATACTGACTCCGTCCCTTGTTAATTAATTTTTTTTTTTCATAAGAGAAAGACTATTTTTTTTAATAGTGGAGAACAATTTCTTCATCAATCATAAAATACAAATAATACAATATATCCCATACACATTTACTCATTTACTTTAATTTTAATATAGTATTTGACATGGGAAGGAATTATTTTTTACCATGTAAATGATAACTCAAATCTATGATTTTATGGTCTATATAGTAGAGTTCTAATGTCTAATGAGATACATCATTTTATCAACATGGGAAGGGATCATAACTCATCAAATCATAAAATATATATCAAACTTTTACAGAAAATGTGTCATTTCACAAAAAGCTAGCTAGCTCTATCATCATCATTATGATTATTACAATTATTATTATTATTATTATTATTATTATTATTATTATTATTATTATTATTATTATTATTATTATTATTATTATTATTATTATTATTATTATGTAAATATACAAAACTGTGCGCTCTTAACAAAATTTATGTTTATATGAGATTATATTCCTTTTAGACTTGAAGATCGATGAGGTAGCACGATCGAGCACAAGTGATATGAATTGATACAGGAGTAAGTCTTTTGTAAATCAATTTTACTGTACGTATAATTTAAAATGATATTAATTGTTTTTATCATCACACAAACTGTCAAACTAATAGTACCTTCTAATGAAACAAATTTTAGTGAAAGTAATTCACGTTAGACATAGTCAAATCGTAAAAGGAATTGCTTAGAAATATTTAAGGATTGAATTAGTTGAGGTAATGAAATTGATTATCTACAAGGATATACATAACTCCTAATCAATTAATAAAAACCATATAAATATATAGTCTTAATTAATTAATTAGATGCAGAAATATAATTAATTAGTTCCTTGTAACAAAGGATTTTGCGTTGTACCTCTCCTTAGGAATAGGAGGAAGTTTTGAAAACTTCATCAAGTTATCAGTCTCAAGTACATCACACGATTTCTTGCACGAGAAAATGTTGCTCTTGCTAAAACTCAATATCTTTCCCTGTTTCTTCACCTCGTACTCTCTGTGATTCGAAACATTCTTCGTGCACGACTTCAAAGCCGCGAGAAACGGGTCGTCTTTCGACCGGAGACTCCTACCCGAATAGCTTAGTCTTGGAGGTTGAAGAGTAGTGCATGTGCATGGAGGAGGAGACAGTAGTGATACCATTCCCATGTCTGAGGAGGATTTTTGGTGATTGAATTTTGAAATTCCGGGTTTTTCTTCCCAGGAAAATGGTATGTATCCTTGTGAATGGATCTTCCTGTGATTCATTCTCAATCTTGGATGATTGTTTTTGGTTTAATTTGTTTATGAAATTAATGTGGCATTTGAGTTGGTGAATAAGGTATTGTCCTAAAAGGGAATTTAATGAGTTTGTATGAATCTTCTAAATTTTAATAATTTTATATGAGGAACTGATTAGTTATATTAGTTAATATGTCAGGCTCAGAACTAGGACACATTTAATAAATTTTAGCTAGCTGTAAAAAAAAAATAATAATAATAATAATTAAACATACTCCCTTCGTCTCGAAAAAAGTTTCACATGTATTAGGGCACACACTTTAAGAAAGAAGAATAATAATTGATGTTTTGAGGGGTAATTTTATAAAATTTTATGTATAAAGTAAAAAAAATTATTGGATTATGTATATGTGTGAGTCAAAAAATAATGACACATCTTGTGTAAATTAGTGGAAATTATGAGGATGAAGTTTTTAAAAAAATTTCAATTTTAAAGGTGTGAAACTTATAGTGGGACAAACGAAAAAGAAAAATTTGAAAGGTTTTATTGGATGGAGGGAGTAGTATTATGTCTTAATAATTCATTACCAATTTATACTCGAAATTGTTTTGTTTTTTTCTTCTTATAATTGCACGCAAAAGAATGGGGAGTCAAAACAGTTGAGTGTTTTCATGTCAATGACTTTCAAAGTTATATTACAATTGTTTAGAAATTATATTTTGTACCTTGTTCACAAAATATCAATATTTTGGCTAATTCGTTTTGTTAGAGTGTCTGTAACTATTCCAATACCATTTATTAGGTCGAACCTTCAACTTCTGTGGTTAGCTTTCTCGATTACTTTTTTTTTTATTGGTAAATATTAATTGTTAGAAGTACCATTTGTTAGGTCGAACCTTCAACTTCTGTGGTTAGCTTTCTCGATTACTTTTTTTTTTATTGGTAAATATTAATTGTTAGAAGTACCATTTGTTAGGTCGAACCTTCAACTTTTGTGGTTAGCCTTCTCGATTACTTTTTTTTTTTTATCGATAAATGTTAGTTGTTAGAAGAGCGCTCAAACATTTCTAGATTTCTTCACCTGGTTCAACCTTCTCGATAGCTCTTGTTTGTATATTTTTTAAGTTATAAAATTTATTTTCTTTAAAAAAATATATTTTTTCTTTTAGTAGCAATGGATGATTAAAAATATTATAATCATGACAAATTGTAACAATTTATGTGGTTAAAGTTTCATTACTTATATCACGACATCATAAGTTCAATAAGTACTGAAATTGCAATCGCAATTTTTTTCCCTCCAAATTGGAGTACGAAAAGACGATGAAATTACAACCATAATTTGGATTGTTATTAAAGAAAAGAAAGTTGATGATTTGATACCATCATCATTACCCACAATATGTTTTTGTCTAATTAACCTTATCTATATCTACTTTTGTGTGATGAAACATCACCAAGTTGCTGTTGGTGTTTCATTATAACACAAGAAAATGTTCAATCACGTTTTTTTTTAAAAAAAAAAAAATCAAAATGATACCCAAGAAAATGTTCAACCATATGAGTTTTTTTTTTTTTTTTTACCTTGGATTAGAGACATTTTCATTTGGTATTAACGAAGAAAAAAAAACTATTTTAATGAATTTAACATGAATGTTTTCAACCTTTAAAAAAAGCATGAACATTTTTTAAGTAACCATCAATAATTAGCATTTAGCACAATTGAGAATTGACAAAATAGTAGTCGTGCTCTTGTATCACTTACTGAGGATGTAAACAAATCAAGCCATTTAGAACAATTCAAAATTATATATTTGTTCGAGCTCGTTTATGAAAGTTCATCGACATGAATAAACAAATTTAAATTCAGTGATATTCAGTTCGTTAGCTTATGAACATGTTTGTTAATAAGCTCGTGAGCTAACTCGTATGAATTATAATGGGCAGTTTGATTTTAATTTATAATTTTCACACTAAAAAAATTTTCTCACTTTTTTTTATTTCTCTGAACTATTTATGCTCACTTATGTGTACAAGATGGTTCAGTACATCTAAGTTCTCTGCTTGGGACATAATAATGATTAATACATATATATAAGAACAATTTGTTTATGTCAAAATATAATGTGAATTAGTTTCATCGGTCTTACCGCCTTCTTGATTGATTTTGTAAAACTGATTTATAATATTAGTTGTTTCCTTTAATTATTAATTAAAAAAAATCACGATTCTTACAATTTTGATCTATTACAACATATCTTTTATTCTTATCAATTCGATACATCACATTTTTTAGTTTTTGCAATTAGATGTATTAATTTGACTTTTTTTTTTAATCACAATTAAATGACATAGATACCACATAAATGTCAATAAATATAATATTTTTAAAAAATGAAAGTAGTGCCTTTTAAAACTATTCTTTTAAAAATTATGGCTTTAAATTATGCCTAAATTAAATATTTTTAAAAGTCGTTCCTTTTAGCTAAAAAATTATAATTTTATTTATGGGCATTTATGTGGACATCTATGTGGCATTCCGACAACCACAAACATCTAATTGTTGACGAAAAATGATTTGATGCATCAAATTGTAAATCTTTAAAAGGTGGTGTATTGAATTGTAAAGAAAAAAAAAGGGGGATATGTTGCAATTAATAAAAAATCTAAATGTCATAATTTTTTTTATTATTTTTGCAGTTAACCCTTCCTTTAAAGATATTAATTGATAGAGTTTATAAAAAAAAAATTAATATATATTTTTTAAAAATACACTTGAGTTTCACGGTAAAACTGATCTCTATATTGTATATTTACTATTTTTTTATATTATAGATATATAGAATCGGGTAGTTTAAACCTATATCCAAATGAAAACCAACATTTTATACGGCAAATATAAAAATATATAACTACCTTAAAATTAAAGAATTTAATATATATATATATATATGATTTATAGTAACATATAATTTAATTTTTATATTTACTTGATAAATAATTTAATTTAAAATTAATATTATTAGTCTTGTTAAAGCTCGTATAGGCTATATTAAACTCGAAAGAGCTCGTGAGTATTTGATAATCAAACTCGAACTCAACTCTGTATAGGCTATATTAAACTCGAAAGAGCTCGTGAGTATTTGATAATCAAACTCGAACTCAACTCTATAATATTCGACTTGATTCGATTACATTTCTAATCAAAACATCAAACACTATTTTTTTTTAACATGGTACAATATATTAAGTTGACAAAACTTTTACTCATCCCACCTTATAAGATGTCACTTTATCCATGAAATTATTATCAGCTCTTAACTGAAGTTGGGCCATAGCAGCGCCAGATGCTTATAAATGAATTTGGGCTAAATAGCCCAATGGGCTCCAATAAATTTAAGATATCCAGCAGTAGCTTGGTCCAGATGCGTGAACCCTAACCCTAATTATTAATCCACTACTATAAAAGCTACGCCGCGCTTTCATTTTTGATACAGATCTACTTTCAGAATCATTCTGGTATAAATAATATTAGTCGTAGTTTCTCTGCATTTCACTGACTTTGTGTTATTTTGTTATCTGGCAATGAAGATATAATTCATTTCTCGATGCTGAGATAAGGACCTCCTTTTATTTGTGCTGACTCCTTTTTTATGCGTGTCTGAGCCTTCCAAATGCTGACTATATAGTTTGTAAGGTTTGATTTTGCTTATATTGGTTATACTTTTGATTTTCTGTTTGTTTAATCATGGAAAATTGGGGGATTTTGCGGTGATTAGAATTATAATTCCTCGTACTGAATGCCGCAAGGCATGAAAGACTCTATTAAACACCCATAGAATCTGAGCAAATCCTTCGATATTTTTTAAATTTTATTTCTATTCAAAGTATTTTTGCTTCCTTTCTTTTATTAGACGATTTGTTTGATCCAGATTTCTTATATTTATTTTCGAAATGATGCATATAAATTATGTTGATCGTTATTCGTGTATCTGCTGATTTTGAGAAATGATTTCAATATCAAATAATTGCAATGGAGATTATGATGATCTTCGTTTTTTAATTTAAATGTAGATAAATATAGGGTTGAAAATTTTGATTATTATGATTCGAAAGTTTGGTTACAGAATTGCGTGTAATATTTTATTTAATATATTTTGTAATTATGTGTGGAATGTTAATGTTGATCCCATTCTTTAACATTAAAGGTTTATGTGAATCTATATTAACTTGCACTATGACCACAAAAGTGAAATAAAGTAAAATAGTAAGCACGTTAATATTGTATAATGTGATCAGAACTCAATTCCTTTCATCCACTCTTTGCAATTATAAGCAAATCTTGAGTTTCAAAACTAATTAATTTGTTTTTTAGCATTAGAAATAAAATTGTTTTTACATGTGTTTAATAAAAAAATGTTTTTTTTATTAAAATAAGTAAAAGTGGTTAAAAAATATTGTTTTGGTAAAATTTTGTATAAATTTAAATTTTTATTTATAAAAATGGGAATATTAGAGAATATATTTCATTCTATACAACATTTTGATGAATAATTTTATTTTATTATAAACATAATTAATAATTAATATTTTAAAGTAAATTTATATATATTTTATTTTAATATTTAATATTTAATATTTGTTCAAATTAATATTATTCATATTTTATAAATTAGTTTTGTGGCAAAAGTTGACTTAACAAGACTTCGCCCTTCGTTTTTCATATAATTTCATGATAATCTTGGCTTTTTAAGTGATATTTATTCAACCCAATCTAATTTTAACTTTTCTATACCTTTAAGTGATATTTATTTAAAATTATTATTTATGTTTTACCAATGGCGAATTCATGATTAATTTTTTTAATCTTGGATTTTCATGATATTTATTCAACCCAATCTAATATATTGGCGTTAGGAAAGGTAGTCTAAATGGCGAATTGACCTGGCAGCAAGTTTGACATACAAATTATATTTAGGCTTAGGTTATTTGGACCATAACTTTTTTTTTTTGGTAAATACTCCACCCATCACTTTGATGAAAACATTTCGATTAATTGTTTTCATGTAGTATGGTATAAATTGAAATATCATTATATTTAAGTACAAAACAATATTGTCCTAATATCAAAAGTGCGATGAGTTTTTCATACTTCAGGTCTTGTAGAACATGTTTTATTAACCGGTGTAAAATGCAATTATATTTAATGTCTCCGTTGACGGTAGGACAGATGTTGAAGCAAAAGTTCTTATGGGACCATATATAAAAGTATTGGGACCGTTTTAAAAACAAGACATGTTCTATATAGAACCAAAAGTGCAATAAACTTGTAACAAAAAATATGGATGAAAAATATCTTTTGAGAACCTGTCATGTGTAACACTCATCAGCAAGGTTTTTAAAATTAAATTTGTAAGCAACTATGCATGCATGGTGGAAATCATAAAACGAGATGTCATAATAACTACAAATTAAATGCCTCAATGTAAAAAAGAATTTTTGATCTGCAGAGAAGACACGCTTCATGAAAATATATATGTTGATAAATGGTTTATATATAAAAGAAATTAAGCATCGACTATCTGGTCAGCCTTGGAGAGGCAAATGACATGGAGAATCTAATTAGAGAGTTAGGACTATCAACATAGGATCGAAGTATCTGTCAAAAAAAACCATAGGATGGAAGTAAAGAAGTACACCAGAACTATTGACTTTTGTGAAGATAACATTTTGTATGTTTATTGCCAGAAAATAGATCATGCATATCTGGAAGACTTGTGTTGACAATGATACATATGAGCACTATATTTTATCATTTCAGACCACATAATTCAAATTTTAATTAATACAAAATCTCAGATTTTAGAAATCTCAGAATGTAATTTCATCACAAAATATTAAGCCTACATAAGAGTATTGTGCATGTATAAGTCTCCAAATAGGTTTGAGGAACCAAAGTTGCAGCGATACGAACTTTCCCTAAGACTCAATTTGGATAGAGTCATTTGAAATCAATGAATTTGAGGATAATACATCATAAATTTACAAATCAAAATAGGAAAAAACTACCACCGGACTCCTCACTTAAGTGAGAGACCTGGTTTCGATTCCCTTTGGGAACGAATTGGAGTGGGAGGTATGAGGAGGCTTGGAGAATTTGGATTTGTAAGAAGACTTGGTGAACTAATTTCCAACCACTAACAACTAACATTTATCGATCAAAAAAAAAGAAAAGGAAAAAACTAAATGAATGGATTTGGTTCACACAAATATTACTTATAACTTGGAGGATTTCAAATACCCAACAAAATTTAGTCATTTGAAATCTCTCACTTCTCCCACTTGTGCTTAATATTTGAGTGAATCAAATCCATTCATTTAACTTTTCTCCATTTTAGTTTGTGTGAATGCATGTATATTATCCTCAAATCCCTTGATTTCAAATCCACTCCATCCAAATATAGTCTAATAGTATTTGAAGAGTACATCGTTGTAAGAATTGCATATGACTTGTAATGATCTTGGTATTATCGAAGTTGTATTGTCGACGTTTGTAAATGTCTTTAAAGAAGTTTTCGTTGTAAATATGTTGGTTTCTCAACTACATATTTATTAATCAAATGCGATGATATGTAAATGTTCTATTCATTTAATTTATTTAAAAAGAAATTTTGATGTTCAGATATTTAATCATGCATTAAGTGGAAATTAGGACTCGGAAGAGGGTCTGTCGTATAAGAGCAGTGCTTCAATTCCTTGGACAAATAAATTATTTTCCAACTTTTGTAAATAAAAGTGACACATACGGAACAACAATCGACTTAACCTAAATGCAATTATCGAATTATTCATTTTAGATTAGTGGACAAACACGATACTGTATTTTAGGAGAAGAAATGTCAAGTTAATTTTGAAAAACACAATACTTAAATAAAGAGTAATGTGCACCAGTTGCACTCGGCACAGTGGTAAAATGTATGGACTAACATAATTCAAACGTGGAATAAATATTATGAGACTTGATGTTACATGAATTAGCCAAAATCACCAGAGTCAACTTCTTCTCACGATTGCAATCCATTAAATTTTTTTAATTTGTTTATTCAATGTTAATAAACAATCTCTATATATCTATCTATAAAGATAAAATCTTGTATACGTTATCTAACCGTTGAATTCAAAAATTACCGTTATATGTCTTAAGTGAAGCAATTATAAACGTTTATCACGCAAAATCACATTCTAAAATATTTAACTTTTTTCCAAAAAAAATCAAATTGCAATATTTTTTTCGGTTCAAGTCCGTATTTGTATTTTTTTCGGTTCAATGCACAAGATAATTTCTAATGTTATGCAAATGCCCATAGACAATATTCTATTGCTGTTCACATACGAAGTTACATTATTTGTTCACGAACATGCTGTCAAAAGTGTTTAAAAAAAAACAATATTCAAAATAAACTAAAATGCGTCAAGCCCGAACAATTTAAATTGAGCCCGAAGAAAGGCTTAAAAGAAAGCGTACAACTCAAAACAGTATAAAACATAATAGGCTGGCCCCTATTAGATTACACCCAATCTCACATTAAAGCAAGTCAGAATACAGTATTAGTACAACAAAGGAAAAGATGAATGAATAAAACACAAAGTTAATAAGCTTACAAACATGAGAAAAACACACAAAAAAATAAAAACTCTATTACCACAATAATTTGCCTTTGTTGTTCTTGTGTCAAGCTCTCAGCTCTGTATTTTCCTTTTTTCATAATCATCATTCTTACAGAGTTGGAATAGCTGCGGAACTTACGAGGCCGGAACCAAGTAAATCGTTGCAAAGACCAACGTTCTCAGGTGCTTTCTTGTTATCAGCACTGCTTCCAGAACTGCTGTTAGAAAGTGAAACAAAGTTGGATTCCTGAAGAACACCAGTTGGAGAGAACCCAGGTGGCTGATGGCTAGTTTTCCACAATTTCACAGACGAAACACTTGTTGGCTCGTTAGTTGTGCTAGTCAGCGCCTCTCCCAACGGGCCCCTCATCAAGGTCCCCCAGATTACGGGGGACCATGGTTGTTTTTCAATCGGTTCGCCAAGATAATGGGTCTGGCCCAGACTCATATGGGTAGGGTCAAGCTCATGGGAGAGCCTTAAGGTTGAGATAGTAGATTTCTCTTGTGTGGGAGAGGTCGAGGAAGATGAGAAATCGGGAGCCATGGGGATGGACATTGAAAGTTGGGTCCAATCTGATTTCAGTTCTTCTGGTTGATCATTAGGCCAATCATCAATGAAATGATGAACGGGTTGTTGGTTGTTTGCTTCTTTGGGATTGAATCGCAGGAAAGAATCCGAGTTACTAGTGTTGATGTAGGATATTCTTTCGGTGGGATTGAGAAGGGAATCTGACGAGACGATCCCAAACTCCGAGTGAGATGATTCATCGCATGCAACGTGTTGCTTTTGCGTTGAGATTGAAGCATCTTTAGACTTCAGACCACCTATTGTTGGAGGCATTGAGGCGAGGCCTTGAAAGCCTTGCGATCTGGAAAACAATCACATCGATATTTAGACAAACAGCAGCTCAAGAAAGATGTATGGAGCCAACATTAATAGATATGGATATAGAGGTTGAAGAACTTGCATATTACTTGAATCTTCCTCAAGGGTATGCTTGATTTGGGATTAGTGGATTACAAAACCGAATTGGGATTTTGAAATCTAAATTCGGTTCTACTTTGGATTTTAGAATCCGGTTTTACAAAACCCAATAAATCTTAACCTACAGATAGATACCTATAAACCCTACAAATACCTTTCTCCATCACACTCTCCCCAATAAGTCGTTAATGTAAATACGACAATAAAACATATTTTTTCACTTTTACAACTACCAATAAAACATACTAATCATTACACATTTATTCAATAGTTAAAATTGCAATCAACAATAATACAACAATGCACACTCACACGTTAATTTCACTTAATGTCAAATCCAACACTACTCATAAATCTCAAAACAAACACACATCATTGCTCTTTATCAGGATTTTGAAATCCAGTAGACTAATCCCAAATAAAACATACCTCAAAAGACTGATGGAGAATATGCAGAGAACAACATTACCTGCTAACAAGATGGTTGGTAGAAGCATTGACAGTATTAGGCTGTAAGGAAGTGAGTTGATGTTGCATAGAACTTAGGCTGTTCGATGCATCGCTGCTAGAAATCCCTGATGCTGGTGCGGAAGAAGCAATTGTTGCCACCTTTGAAGAAGTGGATCCAGAGACAGCATGGCCAGTTTGGCCTTCCACATGCTTTCTTGAACGATGGCGGCCCCTATTAATGTGCCTTTCGCAGTATTTCTGTTCGGGAACGGCGTCTCTTGAGCACCGCCATTTCTTTCCATCTGTCCTCCTACACCGTCCTGGCTCAGGATCGTTGTTCCCGGAGATACCTAGCTGGAAAGGACCCCACCCCACTGCATGTACAAAAAACAGCTAACAATTCGAAGCTTCACAATGAATGAAAATGATGCAATAATTTTTGGAAGGGGATTTCAGGAAATGAATGAATTGAAAAGGATTGTTGTTGTATATGCTCGATAAATTGAAAACGATTACTTGCTAATGTAACAGAAGAACATGTAAGAACAGTATAACAAAAAGAAGAGTAGCACTTCGGTACACCAGTTGCACCGTATAACTAGTGCACAACTAATATTGTTAATATTGATCAAATAATACATTTCATTAAACAACTAATATCATTTAAAATTGCACAATGCAACTGGTGCATAGAAGTATTTTTCCAAAAGGAATATGATTAAACACAGCAATAAAGCAAGATCATAATCAGGTAAGTGAAGGAAACATACAAAAATTGGAGGCACACGATCCATATGAGTAGAGGGCTCTCCTGATAGGAGCGAGTAGGTTGGAAGGAACAGGGACATTTGCAACAATGTGTTTATAGATCAAAGCCTGGTGTTCAAGTTCCATCCACTGGGAGGGAGTAAACGGTCCTTTAAGTCTCGTAAAAGTCCCACTCCCACGTACGCCCCCGCCTGAGGCAATAGCAACACCAAGACAAAAATTGGATTTTTCTCTTCACACATAAAGTCCAATAATCATCCAAAAAAATCAAGATTGACAGTATATATACACTTATAGTGAGATAAGATTGTGGTGAATCAAATATTCCACTTCAATTCCGAGTACCAATTGCTAGTTATTAATTGATTCAAAGTATTCAATCAAAAATATGACTACCTAGGTATGTTTTTCTAGACAAGATATTTATCCACGCGAATTCTTTATTTATTTTTTAAAAGGGAATCTTGATCACTTGTGCATAAAAAGACCCTCTAGTAACAACAATCCAGTAAAAACTCCAACAAAAAATCCCCATCTTTAACGTTATAACAAATTATCACTTGGCTCAAAAGAATAAGTATCATCACATTACATCAAACGGTCAAAATGAAAATAGTGTTTGATTAAAAATCAATCCCCAAAAGAAGGTTAACCACAGTATAGCCTGATTTGGTACAAATCCAACAAATCTTAAGGAAAACCCATCAACAAATCACAAATAGAATCACATCTCCACCCAAAAACAAAGGAAAACATTCAAGAAAAAATCACCAATCTCAAATAAATAAAGCATTGTTATCACCACACATATAGTTACCTCCATTTCTGCTTTGACTCTCATCCTGACAATTAGAAAATGCTATACTCCTAGTAGAACCACCGCCGGAGTAAGGCTGAGAAGATGAAAACGACAGCATCTTCTGCCCATCATTCGCCGTTGACGGCGGCCAAAGATTGGATCTCTCAAAGGCAGTAAAAATCTCATTAGCCTTCTTGGAAGCGAAATCAAATTCTCCAGGCTTAGACATTTTGGTCGATTTCAGAATACTTTCAGAAAGCCCAGATCTATGGTGCTTCTGATTCAGATATCCATGGCAGCTTTCATCTCCGGGCTCAGCTTAACTCAGATGATAAGGTGCATTATTCATCACGCCAAAATTCATTTCTCATCAAAAGCGAACTAGTTTATAGCAGCTCTATCCTCACGCAAGAGCATGAGTTCATCTCAAGCAACTTCCACGGAAAAGAGAAATCAGAGGGGGGCGGCAATGCTTAAGGATGAGTTCACCGATACTTTTGTTCAGTTTTGTTTGTATGTGTATTTGCGAACAGCCGAACATATTAAAAACAGTGTGTGTGTGAGAGAGAGAAGGGGGAAGGCAGGCGATAAAATATTAATATTTAATGATGTGATGAAAATGTTGAAGATGAGTGTAGTGTGTGTACAGAAAGAAAACAATATACATTAAATAGGAATAAAGAAGTTGGGCATCAATTAATGCACTTTAAAATGGAAAATTCTTTCCATTTCGAGAAAAATCTCAATTTCATGTGGGGAAATTAGTTTTAGGAAAACTACCCACGGCTTATAATCCACGGCAAAAGCGTGTTGATTTTGATCACACTCACAGTTTTTTACAACTATGATTTTATTTTTTCTACTTTAAATATATTTAATAAAATGCATTCAAAAGAATTCATCCCACCCCACTAGTGGACGGTGGGATTGGTGCCCCGGATTAGTCGGTCCTTGGCCCGGATACCGAGTTATCAAAAAAAAAAAAAATTCATCCCATATTAAATACTTCCTTCTATTCAAAATATATGTCATCTAAATTCATGCACACATTTTAAGAAAATTATTTATTTCCTTTTATATCCTTAATTAATAGTTTTGAAATTTTCCACGTGACTTTAAAGATTATTATTATTAATGTAATTTTTAAAAAAAATTAAGAATAAATTGGGAAAAACTATAATTAATTTACATTGAAAAGTGCAAAACGACATTTAAATTATAAATAATACGAAAAGTCAAAACGACATATATTATGAATAGAAGAGAGTATATCATTTTTTAAATAGCAATAAAACAGCTTTAATATATATATATATATATTTATATATATATATATATATATATATATATATATATATATATATATATATATATATATGAGTATTTATTATGCGAAATCTATAGCACGCATAGAAACAGATGAATTCAGAAAGATTGACAAAAAGAAAATAATAATAATTAATAATAATAATAATAATAATAATAATAATAATAATAAGTGTTACATCATTTCAATGTATCAACAATATTGCAAATGAGAAATTTCAGGATGCAGCTGTACAAAAATATTTATTTTTCAAGGTTACGAAGATATCGACTTAAACATGGACATCAATTTGCAAATTTCTTTCTTAAAGTTTATACATATTTATTTAATTTTAAATTTACTGTTAATTATGTAGATGTACCCTTGAATAAAACTGTCGGCTCCGTATGGATAAGTAAGCAAGCTTAGATCTACATAATTTTTAATAGATGTGAGATCTACACATATGCACTTTAAGATATTCCAAGCTGAAATAATAATAGTAATAATAATATTTTTTTAAATCATGAGGTATTAACATTTGAATACAAGGTGAGAAATAAGAATCAATGTCATAATCTGTGTTAAGAATTATTCTGATACCATTTTAATTTTAAAATATAAAAAAAATATTCACCTGCTTCATTTATTATAATTTCATCAAACACTCTCTAAATTCTCATTCCTAGTACCCTAAACATATATACCTAGATTTCAAACTATATATTTTCATGGTTACAAGAAAAGTATACATGACGATTTTGAGGCAGATGTTGTGTTACTCCACCAAAAACCCACAAGAACGAATTTGATCCTCCTATTGTCCCTCATCCATAGCATGAAAGACACCTTTAATTGGTTATAGTCGTTTTATTCATCCATACATATTGTTATTGTTACACATATTTATATTTATAGTAACACAATTTGAAATCAAGTTTTTATATTTTACTTTTACGCAATTTTTTTTTTGGAAAGATTCACTTGACTTGGGCCGACCTGGTTACGATTCGTGAATTTTCAAATCCTTGATCCTTAACCTCTTTTATATAAGTTTTTGTCAATATTAATATATTTCAATACTTAATTATTAAAAACAAATCCAATTAATAAATTGAAGCTTCGAGTTATATTTGATCAAAGTCACTTGCAGGCTTCTAGTATTTCATTCCTCAGCAATTTGGGCTTGCTTTGTATCCGACTTTGTTGACCTAAGCTGAAGACTAAGGCCCATGTTGAAAAATCTATAATGGCCCAGGTTATATGCACACACTTTTTTATTGAGAGCACACACCTCAGATAATTTAAAAGTTAAATATATGTATAATGACAAAAATATCCTTATCACCTTATTTATATTATGTTTGTGTGTTATTTGTTATTTGTTGTATTAATTTTGTTGTTGTTGAGTTGTTTTCGATGCTAATGAACGTAAATACGACGATAAATATTTTTTTTGGTGTTTGAGTTTTATAAATTTTTTGAGTCAGATTTTATGAAAATGTGATCAACTTTCGGTTTTTTTATTTTTTGTTGCGAAAAATAGCCTAATTTTCGAAAATAATTTCCGAAGAAAAATGATATATTTTTGTAAAAATTATTCGAACGGTTTATAATTTTTCAAAAATTGTATAATAAAGGGTATTTTAGGGAATTACTGGGGGTGCACTCAATAATTGGTGGGTGTTTTCATCACGTAAGTGTTCTCAATAAAAAAGTGATCACAATAAAAAAGTGAGTGCACCTGGGCCATCTATAATTAGTTTAACAGCCCAAATAGATTAAAAATAAAACAAAAGACAAACCCATCACTGATTCAACAAACTGGAATTTTTTATTTTATTTTTTATCTTAAAGGCACATTTAAAGACGAACATCAATTTTTGAGAGACCGATTTTTTTGTGAAAAAGTTAAGATGACCAATTTAATATATTGTACTTTAATATGCTCATTTTAAATTTAATATATCTTCTATTGCATCACATGCTCACTTATTCATTTTACAAAAGGAATTTAATTACAACCTCATACAAGAATCACGTATTTTGTTTCCCACGTCGTAGGAGATAGCGTTCTTTCATAAGTTTCACGATGTTTGGTTTAACTAGAGAAATTGAAATAAAAATAAAAATGGTAACAGTGAAAAACAAGAATGAACATACTCATTATTTTTAATTTATTTGATTGATAAATAAAAATGACTATTATTATCAGTGGTGCTTGGCTTAATTAAGTTTGTTAATAATAGAAATTTATAATTTACTGTTTTATATTAAAAAAATATTTATAAATCATTTGTGCTTAATCTAGAATAATCATCTCATTCTCAATCTATCATCGTAAATTGAACATTGAACATGTACAACTCTGTTTCAATTTGAAATAATATATGCGCGTCACAACGGGAACGGGTATGTATCCATGGCCTTCAATTTTTTGCCTACAAATTTAGTATTAAGCATGCAATAAGAAATTGGGTAAATTACCAAAATATCTCGCAAGATTTTTTTAAATTATCCAAAAAAAAAGAACCCGTAATTTAAAAAAATTATTAAATACCTTTCGAAATGACTACAAATTTTATGGAAAATTTGTAAATAGATTCAAGATAAAATTAAAAAATTACAAATAGGTTGATGTTTAAATATTTTTGTGCACGTGTATTTTTTGTGTTTCTATTCAAATTTTTTGAACCTATTTGTAATTTAGACTATTTTTTTTGAACCTATATGTATCTTTAGAACAATTCAAAGTATATATTCTTTATACGTAAACCAACTGATAAGCGAAAAAATGTGTGTAATTTATGTGCTCAAATTGGTTATTTTATTATCAATTTTTAGTCACAATATTATTAATTTCATTTATTATTATTTGTGTTGTCATTTACTTTGATATATTATTTTTCTATTAAATGTAGGTAAATTGGATGACTTTGGGAGACCGGAAGACAAACCGAGAGTAAAGAATCAAAAGTCACACTTACTTTCTCGGAGACGCACTCAGGAGTAAATCAATGACGAAAATCAAGTGATTGAATGAAGAAAATTGATTATTTCCTTATTTGAAAAAAGTCAACTGTATGAGGGGGATGAACCTGAACATAGAAGAAGAAGGAGGGATAAAGAGAACTACGCAAAAAAGAAAGGAGTATGTTTGAACTTGGAGAGAATTTTGGGAGAAACAAAAGAGAACACTTAATTTTCACCAATTTTCACCACTTAATTGTGTAATTCATGGTCTCGTTTAGAGGTTAAATCACTTTTTAGTCCGTGGAATGTTTCGTCTCGTTTAATAGTAACGTATCAGCATAGTTCAATTTTTTATTTATGTGAGCCTGATCAACTTGCATGTTTAATAGTTGTTCGTAGCTAGGTGGGGAGTGGGGTATTGAAGAAGATGAAATTATTTTTTAATCTTTAGTATAATATGTTTCTTCATACATTTTTTTTTTCAAAATTATAATTTGTTTAATTTACTTTTAAGTTATTTAGATATATTATACATATTAAATAAAAATTACAAAATTTAGTTTTTGAAAAAATGATTTTAAATTTTCTAAGAAAAAAAAGTAAAAACAATTTCTCTATTTATCAATTTATGAAATAATTTGATTTCCAAATGTTAATAATTTTATACTGTTTTAATTACTTATTTTGATAAATAATGCCACATAAATAAAAAAAAAATTAATCAAAATTGCCACATACGCATAAAAAACCAATCAGCACTGCCACATGCACAAAAAAGACTAATAGAACGTCGCGTGTGCAATGACCGGATAGGTGACCTCTTATAACCAGTTAAAGGACCAATTTCAAAAAGAAGTCCAACTTATAGGACCAAATTTAAAAAGTGGACGTAGTGCGGACCAAATTTAAATTAGTGTCATCGTAATGAGCGTACAAATTATAATCTCTAATATTATTATTACATCTGTCCCGAAATATTTTTCACATTTTCTTTATGCACGTATTCATTCCACAATACCTTTCGTACTTTTAAAATAGAAATTCCTCCAAAAATCTCATCCTCACATTATTTTCAATTTTACACAAAATATTTTTATTTTTAAACTCATTAATACACACAATTCTAACTACCTTTTTTACTTTACTCCATGGAAATAAATAGATGAGCATTATATATCTAGATCTAGTTGTAGGTGATACTCCTTGTTTTGGGGACAAAAGTTTACGTGGCAAATCAAACTCAACTCACGTCAAAGGTCCAATTAATATATTACTAGCTAGCATGCATGTAAGGCACTCTCCCTCTCTGTCAACAGCCATTTGGATTTTTCTCTCAAAGTAAAACCCTACCTGCTACTATTTGCAGTTGAATTGAATGCTTTTTTGTTTTTATTTTTCTTTTTATTCTTCTTTTTCTCTGTCTTGACTTTCTTACAGGCCTAAAAACAACCCTAGGATTGTGGGTATTTTTGTGATTGTCTTGGGATGCCTTAAAAGCATGTTTTGTAGGCCTGCTTTCTCTACTACACTTTTCTCTGTTTCTCATGTTTAATTTGTGTCTCTATATATATTATATCTCCAACTCTATCCAACTTAACAAATATTTTAAACTTCTTCATGCAAAAATAAATGTGTTTTTACCCATAATAATCAAATCCCTTATGGTTGTTTTGACACTCATACGGATAAGTTTAAAATTTTGCGAACCATGTTCCATACTAGTTAGGGATTTAAAATCGGACTTGCAAATTCAAATCTCAATCTTCACCTAAAAATACCTATAAAACCTATTATTATTCTTCTCAATATTAATTCTCTCTCATATTTTTTTCATTCAATATAATATAATAATACAACACCAATCATTTAAACATTGATTGACATAAAATAAAATCTCACCCTACTAAAATCTCAAACTAAACACACACTTTTACTATTCATCCAGAATTTCAAATCTCATGACTCCAGAGTCATGACTCACCCTGCACACCTAAATCCCAAAACAAACATACCCTTAATCGTTAACCTAAATTTTACTACTACGTAATTAACACAAATAAATTACTTTTTAAAAAATTTAAACTTTTAGATGAGATATTTTTTTTTATTGTATCAAAACAAAAACTTTGGATTCAACTGAAAGTAACTTCACTAATTTAAATTATACACTTATTTGTGTCCTCAATTGTTCCCACTGATAGAGTTGAAGCAGGCCACAAATACAGTCGTTGAGTCTCCTCAATTCTTCTCATAATGGAGTTAACGTCAGCCCACAAATAAGAAAGAGTATTAATGAATTAATATAAATTAATTAATTTCACAACTCTCTAAAAATTCAAGCTTTTCGATAAGATGAACTTTTTTCATTTGCTATAACTCATGGTCTCTTAAATTTTAAGCAAGTCTTTTGTATACTAATTTTATCGTAAAATTCAAGTGTGTTTTAAATGATATATATATATATCAATTTTTTTTTATGGAAGAATTTCATATTAGGGCTCAATTTTTAGGCTGAGTCTCAATTTAGGTCTTCAATTTTGAAGTGTCTCAAATTAAGGTCTATTTTTTAGTTTTTTTCTCAATTTAAGATCCAATTTTATTCCTTATGTCTCAATTCAAGACCCAAAATTTATTTTTATTTTTTCATTTCTAATCATACATCGCTAATTCATTTATAAAGAATTATTTTTATTATGTATAATTTTTTTTATCTACATTTTGGAATATATTTTATATATTTTTATATTTTAATTTTTTTTATATTGTTGCCACTGCATTTATTCTAAACTCACGTTCATCACCTTGATTAATTTAATATATTATTTAAAAATTGATTAGAAAAAATATATTATACTTTAAGTATTTTATAAAAATAATTGAAATAAAGATAAATTAATCGGGTCTTGAATTGAGACCAAAAGAGAAAAAATTGATCTTAAATTGAGAAAAAACTAAAAATTAGACCCTAATTTGAGACACTTCAAAATTCAAGACCTAAATTGAGACTCAACCTAAAAATTGAGCCATATTATGAAATTTTTCCTTTTTTTTATTAAATAATACTACTATTAAATCAATATATTTTAAATAAAACAACTAATATGGTAAAACAGTTTTATTATAAAATTAGTTGGACTTAAATTTAATTGGAAGCATAATGTCTGTCCCTTAATACTCTTTTGCATTGCTCATGGAAGACGTAGTTACACATTTTTCCTAAGGCACTACACATGTAATAATTAAAGATGTCAAGTTAATGGGGCCACTTACATATATATGTCCATAGTAGAATTGGATCACAAAATGAAGTTGAACAGTAAAAGAATCAAATATGGCAAGTTGAAGAGGCTCCAAAATTATTTTGCTAAAAAATAATTCCAATTTGGGTTTTTAAGGAGAAACATATTGATACATTATAGTTCAATTGTTATACAATAATCAAGTTGGCCGATTGTCTATATAGAAAGAATCCGATTGTGAATATGACATGACACTCATGCTTTGGACTATGACCATTCAGAGAGAGAGAGAGAGAGAGGGGGGAGGGGGGAATACAAGCAGTCCTGAAAATTGGCATGAGAGTTTTAAATAAAGTGACCTTTAATGCAGGGTGAATAAGCCGCGCTCTCTCTCTCTCTTTCTCTCTCTAGAAAAGGGGAAAAGCTCAAGGGGCAAGCTTTTGCCCTCATACAAACAGGCCTCTATCTCTATGGTAATTCTGAGACAGGGTGCTTTCTGTAATCTACTTTTTCCACAGTTGACTCATTGGCCGTTGCTCGATCTAATTAGATCTTGTTTGGATTTTCTGGAATTCATTGCATCACTTGTTCTTCTTTTCTCTTTATTTCATCCATTGTACTTCCTACGCCACCTATTACCAGTTGCCTAAGATTTTCAAGAAACCTAATTGTATTCACACTCGCACATAATTGTCGTGGTTATCTTAAAAGGTGGGAGATCCCAAGTCGTGCTAAACAGTTCAATTTAGATAACATGTTAAGCCCATCTCCATTTTGTAGTATGGATATAATCGATTCATCTCTCGTTATTTTATGTATAAATAAAAATAATATTTAAAATTTTTATTTACGTCTAATGATTTTTATTTTAAAAAATATATATTTATATTTTGTTTACTAATTTGATATTTAATTATCTAAATTAAATTGACCAACAATTTTAAATATAAATATTTAATATGTTTAAGGTTCGTTTGGTTTCTTTTATTGGATAATACCTGAACTAAAATACATATATTTGTAATACCAGTTTATTTATCAATATTTTGTTTAGTTTCAAAAACTTGAGTTAAATAATTAGTGATTAACTATCAATATTATGTTTGGTAGCAAATATTATAACTAGTATTAATTTATTTTAGATTAATTTGTTTTTATAAATAAAAATAATAATAAACACATATTGATGAAAGTGAAGAATGTTTTTGGTATTTTAAAATTTAATAGATGTTGGAGAAATATAAGTATTACAAATACCATATGAAACTTGGAATCTATAATACCATGTACTAGGTATTATTTGAACGGGTCCATTCTTAATAACGGGCTAAAAGTATAATGTATACAATAAACCAAACAAGTGATAAAGTTGTATTAGAATCAAAATACCCCTAATAAAGGAGACCTTAAAATAATGAACACTTAAACTTAGGTATATTCGTGGTGTGGCGGCAAAGGTCACATTTGTTTGCCCAAGAGACAGCACAGTTCATCTTAAAAAAAGAAGCACAACAAAATCACAAATGGTGAAGAGCTAGTCTCCTATGAAAAATTTCACGGTGAAATATCAGTTAATAATAGAAAGAGAGAGAAATTTGCGGGTCATCCATACAAATCGGGTCAAGATAAGAAATCACGCAGATTTGAACGAATTAGGGCAGAAATCGCGATAACAACCATCAGCGCAAAGACGACGGAGGCGATTTAACAGAGAATTTCGACGAAAACAACAACGGAAATCAACGAAGACATCAAATTGAAAAGAAACACGCAGAGATACAAAAGAAAAAAGAGAAGATATGGATGATTTTTTTGAAAATGGTCAAATAATTGTTACGGATCTGATCAAAACAATAACAAAATTTATCAACAAATATCAAATTGAAGTGTGTTGTTGTCTGGATCGTCTTTATTACCAGTTACATATTTTTCTAAAAAACAGGAATTAATTTCGCAGCTGTTGTTACTCTGTTTCTGATTTGTTCATATTGTAACACATATTTTTCTATACGGTAACACGTTTGTGTTCATATAGTAACACATTTTTTTTCATATAGCAACACATCTTTCATTATACAGTAACACGTTTGTATTCATATAGTAACATATTTTTTTTTTAAATATGTGTTACTATAAGAACAAAAATGTGTTACTGTAAGGGCAAGTGCGTGTTACTAGTCCTTAAAATAATAAAATATTTATCCATGTGTTGTATTGATTTTGTTCATTAGTAACACATTGTTTCTTCATACAGTAACACGTGTTTGACCTTATGATAACACAACCAGAGAGTAAAAATTTATTTTTACCTTTGTACGAGTTTAATACACATATTTGCCCTTACAATAATACATATTTACCCCAAATCTTACACTTGGGGATCAAATAGACCCATGAACTTTTTCTTAACACATTTAAATCATTTCTCTTTAATATTGAGATCAAATAAGTCATCATCTTAATAAAATCACACTCTATTAATAAGAATAAAGTTGTTGAAGATTAGAGACTTATTTGCTTCACACATATAATTAGAGTAGAGATTTAGTTGACCATTTTTATTTTTATTTTTGCATTTGAGTGATTATTTTTAGACAAATATGCATTTTTTATTTTATAGTAACACATATTTATTATTAAAGTAACACATGTTTAACCTAATAGTAATACCCCTGCGAACACGCGGGGGCGAATTTTTTTTTTTTGCCCCAGCGCGAGTTTTTTTGGAAATATCCGTTGGACCCGCCCCGTCCAGGATCCGCGAATATCTTTATTTGGGTATGGATATGGATTATTTCACGGATTTAGGATCCGTGAAATATTTCATATGAGAATTTGTCAATGGAGAAAGACACATCTCATCTTCAACCATTAGTCCAACTCTATTTTAGTGTCAGTAATAAATCTCTAGCAGTTTACACTACTTTTTATACTTTTATGTATTTAATAATCTATATTTATAATACATTTGTCAACTTATTTTAAATATAAATTTAAATTGAAAATTCATCATAATACTACAATGAAAAATTTAAATTACAATGAAAATTAAAATTACAACAAAAATTAAAATGTATTTTTGTTTGATGTTATCTTGATATGTTGTATTTTAAATTATTTATGGCATATTATTTTTAAATATTTAGATTTTAAAAAAATAACTACAATACTAAGTTATTTTAATTGAGATAAAAAAATAAATAATTTTTTTTTATATTGAATAAGAAAATTGAACTAACAATACAAAATTACAATTAACATAAGTAAATAAAAATACAAAAATAAAATTAAACAAAAAAAATGAAGTGACATTGGAATTTTGGTACTACCAAAATTAAAAATAGAGAAAATTTCCATTGTGAAGCAATAATAGAGTATCTGTTGAAGGTGAAAAGTAGAATTTTTCACCATTATCTAGCACCGCTAAAGATGGTCTTAGAAACTTTATCCATTGTCTCGTTAAACGAGACCAATTTGCACTGCTGGAGATAGTCTTAGAAATTTTATCCGTGGCCTCGTCAAACGAGACCAATTTATTTATGAATTTATATTCTCTAATAACATTTGACTTCTTCTACTTTCCCTTTTAGACACTTACTAACCATCCCTAAGTCATCATCCAAGTTCCGATCATCACCCTCATCCGAAAAATTATCAATATTAGTATAACTTTTAAAATCTAATTTGTCTAATTTGTCCCCCCGGGACTAAAAAAATAATATATCATCATTATTAAAAAATATTTATTTAACGTAAAGTTTCATTCATTCCTACCTCTACCTTCCAAACTATGTCACAAAAATTTACTATTCATATCAGAATTTGCTAAAAGTCTCACTTAAGGCGAACAAGAATACAACCCAAAACAGATAGACTCATGTAGTCCCCCTCAAACTCAACCGCTATTTCATTTCTTCGTACTAATGTAAGCAATGGAGTTATATTTTTTTGTTTTTCTTAATTAGCCACATACTTAATTTTGAAATAAGGCTCCATTTGGATGGAGCCGATTTGAGAATAATACATTATATATTTACAAATAAAAATGGAGAAAAACTAAACGAATGAATTTAGTTACATAAATATTAGTTATAAGTTGGAGGATTTCAAATACCCAACAAATCCTAGATATTTGAAATTCTCTCACTTCTCCCACTTGTGCTTAATATTTGAGCGAATCAAATTCATTCATTTAGCTTTTCTCCATTTTAGTTTGTGTGAACACACACAAATCTCTTGATTTGAATTCCACTCCATCCAAATGGAGCCTTAACTGATTATACAAACTGTGACTTGTGTTTACAAATACACCATTAGCCAATTGTGCCAAGTACACCCTTCCCGCCATCAATGTTGCAAGTTTTCCCACAATGTCAAAATTAAGTCCAAAATCAATGATAAACTATTATATGATCGTACACCATCTATATTTTTGCTTCATAAGAATTAACCATTATTACTTATAAATAACTAACAATATTGTTTAAAGGTGTACACTGTATAAAAAATACCTCAGATCTATTATTCAAAAATCAATTTTCCAAAATAAAATACAATGTGAAGAGAATCATCTGGGTTCTGAGTTCTTCACATCTCATTTTCAGTTTGAAAAAGGCACAACATTATTGGTCACATTTTCACCCAAACAATAACAATAAATGGATAGAGTCCAAGCAACACTCCAAACCGTACAAGTTACATAATGCAGCACAACACATTTTATTGTACACAAGTTATTATAAGATTTGGGAACTGCTCTATATCCACATTTAGATAGGTCTACCTCTTTACAAAGGTACAACCCCCCTTCCATCCTTGTCCTCACGATAAACTTCAAAAAAGCATGCTCCCCCCAGTCAAACTACCTTTTTATTTATTTATTTATTTATATAAATAAATTAAATAAATCTTGTGCCATTGTGTCGTACATATCTCACATACTTTTCGTAATTCTATCAACACTTTCTTAGACGGCATCGTTTAGCCTTGTCAAGTAACCAAGAGTAGCTGTGTAGGAGCAGTAGATTCCTATACCCACTGTGTAGTAGCTCCAGAACAAAATCACACAGAATGCTACATACATTAATTCATACATATAATATATATATATATAGATTGGTATAGTATGTCTGTGTGCGTGTGTATCTACTTATTGTGAGGTGACCGGAGAGGAAGATTTCTTCCGCTAGGAGAAATCTATACCAAGATTATGCTAGATAGTGCTGTGAGAAAAAGAATACTCTGTCATAACATTAATTAATACACATAAAAAAATATAGTTAAGATTGTTGGATATGCAGTGTGACAAGACACTCGATAGTGTAAAAAAACAGAGCAGGCAAATTGATTATAATATCATATCATATCATAAGGTTATTAATTTTTGGCCACCCTCTATCCATTTATTGTTAACAAAATTTATTTCTGAATTCAAACTTTATGCATAATACTAATTAATGAGTGAATGTTTTTCTGCAAAAAAAAAAAAATCTGGAAGCTGGTATGTATATCTAAGGGGCGCCAAGCTTTGGGCTTATTAATGAGCATTGAGATTAGTTCTTCATTATCCTCGAGACTCTTCAATCAAATCAATTATACAATATCTTATATTTATTATATTACCTTATATTGGTGTATATTAACACTCTCTCAGTTAAAAAAAAAAAAAAAAAATTCTCACTTTTTTTTATCTATTAGTAAATTTTCATTCCATTTTTAGTAATATATCTATCATACAATATTTTATTGTTACCTTCTAAATAACAAATGTCTACCACATTATACATATATTATTAATATTCATTAAAATGTATGCCTAAAGAGAGGGGAATAAAATTATTGAACAAAGAAAGTACTTAAATTTATTTAGGTATGTATACAAATAATAAAAAGAGATTAATGGTCCGAATTCGTGTTGTGATAATTTTTTATTGAAATATTTTAAGAAGTTGTTTCTAGATTCGTGATCTGTTGAACCCATTACTTGAAAGATTGTCACTCGTACACATCTCTTAATTTACAATATCCCTGATCAAGAAACCTACTGTACAAATGAAGAGTTTGAGTTTTCGAGTATTTTATACTTAATAAAAAAAAAAAAAAAAAATGATGGTAAAAGGAAAAGGGCAGAGGGGTGGGAGAGGTAAAGCAAAAGAAAATGTCTTTCTCAAGCGCGGATCCCTATAGAATGCTGGAAGGATACCAGCATTGCTTGCTGGAACTCATTCTTTTTGTTTAGTTCAAATGCCCCCCTTGCTTTCTTCTCTTTATTACTACATCTCTTTTGAGAGAGAGAGGAGAGAGAGAGACCATAGATTGAGCAGAGGTGGGATGCCCTTTGCCTAGATTTTGGCTTTAGATATCATTCCACATAACGCTGCAGCTACAAAACAAAAACAAACCCAGTTTTCTTTCGAATTGAGAAAATTGATTTCCTACATCATTAGTTTAATCATTGACTTGCTTTCCTCCAAATATAACCTCCCTATACACATATAGTTTTCCTTTAAAATGAGTAATGATAGCAATAATCAAGACAACACCAACAACTGGCTGGGCTTCTCTCTCTCTGCTCCCGCCATGGATGCACCACCCTCAGCCTCTAACGCCGTTAACTACTCCTCGCCTTTCAACTATCCCGGGACTTACTATGTCGAAGGAGATAACGCCGTTACTAATCCCGGCTTTTACTCTCACTTAACCGTCATGCCCCTCAAATCCGACGGCTCACTCTGCTTGATGGAAGCCATCAATAGATCACAACCACAAGGTTTTATTCACTCTTTTTTACTGCATTATTAAATGTAGGAATATACTCCCTTTTTTACTTTTTACTGTTACCCATTTCAGCCCCAAAGCTTGAGGATTTCTTCGGGGGTGCAACCATGGGGGGCCATCACTATGACAGGGGGGGAATGGCTCTGAGCTTAGACAGCCTTTACTACCACCACACCGCCGATGACCAGAGCAACTCCGGCGGCCACCATTTTCTGACGCAGAGCTCCGGCGCCGACGACCTTCAACACTACCCTAACTACTCTGCTTTCCGAGAAATGTACCACCCAGCAATCGCGGACGATGAGATATCCGGCATGAAGAGCTTGGTCGGCGGAGAAGCTGCGGCGGCGGGGTACGGCGATTTGCAGTGTCTGAGCTTGTCGATGAGCCCTGGCTCACAGTCGAGCTGCGTGACAGGGTCCCAGTCGACCGCCATTGTTGAAAGCATGGACAACAAGAAAAGAGGCCCTGAGAAAGATGACCAGAAACAGATCGTCCATCGCAAGTCTCTTGATACATTTGGCCAACGAACATCGCAATACAGAGGCGTCACTAGGTTCCATTTTGTTACTAATTTATATTTTTTAATTTGAGAACAATGTTTACAGAATAAGGGAATGTTAATTTGTGCTAATTTGTGTACTATATTACTAATATTTGTATTTTATTTTCTATTTTTATTTATGTGGATTTATCTTAGGCATAGGTGGACAGGGAGATATGAAGCGCATCTATGGGACAATAGTTGCAAGAAAGAAGGGCAGAGTAGAAAGGGAAGGCAAGGTTAGTGAGACTCACATTAATTAATTTATTTTTTATTATTTTGTGTGGTTACTAATTTGAGTATTTTTCTCTTTTTACCAAATAAATCAATGGGATGGCCTATGTATGAACGAATTCCCCTCCAGTTTACCTAGGTAAATCGCTTTAGTAAATACTTTTTTGTATTATTACATCACTTTTTGAGTGATATATAGTTACCACTTTTCGGCTTTACAAAACTGATTTACGTAGGTGGATATGATATGGAAGAAAAAGCAGCAAGGGCTTATGATTTAGCAGCGCTCAAATACTGGGGACCTTCTACTCACATCAATTTTCCAGTAAGCCTTCATTAATATATAATTAGCAAGAATGAGATATTAATTACGTCTAATGCAGTTGGACAATTATCAACAACAACTTGAAGATATGAAGAACATGACTAGACAAGAATATGTTGCTCACTTGAGAAGGTATATACTATCGTATTTTTTTTTACTTTGTTATAATCAGTCAACATCTTATCGCTTTAAAATGTTGCAGGAAAAGCAGTGGCTTTTCCAGGGGAGCTTCGATTTATAGAGGGGTGACAAGGTCTTGATATATGAAACTATTGCATTGAAATTCATTTGAATTAAATAATTTAGTTTTGATGAATTCTGAGTTTGTGTATTGTTCTTTAGCAGACATCATCAACATGGACGTTGGCAAGCTCGTATTGGCCGCGTTGCGGGAAACAAAGATCTCTACCTCGGCACATTCAGTGAGTATTGATATTGTTTTAAAATTCAAATTTTAAATATGATTCGAAATTATATTTTTTTTATATTCTAAAAAATTCTAGATTTTTATAAAATTATTTATGTATTATTCATTATATTCAGAAATAAATTATATTACTTATTATTCCTTAATTATAACATATGTTATTATTTTTTATCAAATTATTATATATTGTAATAAATTTGTATTAAATTAAAAGTAAAATAATAATTGAATACTTTTTCGAATAAAAAATATTTAATTATTTTGCACGAGAAGCCAATTTTGAATTGGTACTATTGCAGGCACTCAGGAAGAAGCAGCGGAGGCATACGACGTCGCAGCCATAAAATTCCGTGGCGTAAACGCGGTAACCAACTTCGACATATCGCGTTATGATGTAGAGCGAATCATGGGAAGCACCGGCCTTCTCTCCGGTGAAATGGCTAGGCGTATCAAAGCCATTGCTCCAGCCGCTACTGCTTCGTCTAACGACAATTTCAACAATCAGCTGACGTCTAATCATAGCAACGACGTCGTCTCCAAAGAGAGTGGGCCCAATGTGGTGTCCGATTGGCGGATGGCGCTCTACCACGAAGTCGAAAATGGGAATGGGAATGGGATTGAGACGGGGAAGATAGGGAGTCATTTGTCGAGCACATCTTCGTTGGTTACGAGCTTGAGTAGCTCGAGAGAGGGAAGCCCCGATAGACACAACGTCGTCCCGGTGTTCGTCCCCGGGCCGACGAGTGACGTCACTTCTTGGATCCCAATTAGGCCTCAAGTGCCTTTGTTTTCTGCATGGACCGATGCATGATGAGAGACTAGTTTATGATTTGAGATGACCTTTGCATGTATAAATTGGTTTAATTAACTTTGATGTGAGATTTTCTAAATTAAAGGCACAAATCATGGTTGATTTGTTTTGGTGGGAACATTTTGCCAACAAGTTCCAAACTTTTTCTACAAGATTTGGGCTTCTTTAATTAAAGGATTGATGCTTTTAAACTATGATTTAATTTAATTATTGTTTTAATTTGATACCTGGTTTAAATTACGGTATAATTTTCCAGTCACACATTGTACACTTTGCACTGTAATATACCCTTGTGCATCGAAAACTTGTTCTGAAAATGCAAATTGTGCATGATTAAAAATCTTAAATTAGAATTAACTCTTAATTAAACTAATTTATATTGAGATTGTAATTATGTAATACTCCCTCCGTCCCGGAACTATCTTCACAGTTGACTTTTTAACGGTTTTTGTGTGAGAATTATTTTATAGCAATATATGTACAAAAGTTGTTTTATATGAATGATATGTTAGTTTATCTTATCAACTAGCATATAATTCATATAAAATAACTTTTGTACACATATTACTATGAAATAATTTTTACACAAAAACCGTTAAAAAGTCAACTGTGAAGATAGTTCCGAGATAGAGGGAGTAATTTTTTTTACTATGATTACCCTGTGAGTAAATATAAAATGAACTATTTTTAACATAAAATTCAAGTACATTTTTAAATAATGTATTAGTTATTTTCATTAAATAGTACTATTACTACTAATACTAAAATGATTAATATTGTAATTTCACGGTGAATCTTGCCTTCCCCCTATTCATTTTCCCATGATGCTTTTTATGGTTTCCATCTTTCCCAGAAAATATCAATTTCTCCTACCCGATTTAGCCCTAATAATCATTTATAATTCTAGTTGACTCAACCTTAATTAGTTAAATCATCGAAACTCTCCACATGACGAAGCTTTCCTAGCAGAGTAATCAGAATTTATTAATTTGTCCCATTACCCTTTTTATAGCATATTGTTTTGGCATTTAAAATCAAGACATCGATCGTAATCAAGTTCTACCTTTTTCCATTGTCTAGGCCCTAGTCTTATTCATAGTCTCCGCTGACGTTTACGATGAAAATGATGCCTAAAAGGTTTCTCAAGATTAAATGATTAATTATTATCATCAACTTAACTTAAATCTTGTAAATTAAGTGCAGCAACAGAAAATGTCACCAAGAATAGCCATTTTTGGTAGAAGTGAATAGTAGAACCCCAATGATGCATGTTTGATATTACAGCAATCTGCAAGATTTGCCGGCCAATACATGGGGGATTCACATTCATTGCCCCATCATTACAAAAAAAAAATCCTACATGATTGCGTTTTACGTTCTGTAGCCTTACAAAACTCTCATGATGCTTCCATACAATGGTGGCCCTGAGGAAGGCGAAAAGTACGACAGCCCTATATCCCTAAATTTGGAGGGTTTAATCTTACTCGTATATATTTATGTATAAATAAATAAATAAATAAATAATAAACTAATATGTATCTCCGCGTTCTATGCTAGATCATAAATAAAAGAAAATATAATTATTTTTAAATATACATTTGGTTCGATTGATTTTATTTAAATATATATATATATATACATGTTTTCAAAAATTTAATATTTTATATGTGCAAATTTTAAAGAGATATAAATTGATAAAAATGAGTTAGCACAATTATAAGGTAATTGCACATTTGAATTTAGTCAAAATTGAATATGTTGTGATTTTTTTTGTTGCATTGATAAAAAGTTAAAAGGAAATTGATTTTGGAAAGTAAGAAAATTAAAGAATATTTTTTGTTATGACCATTTATCTTTTATAATTATGAACATCAGAACATGGCTAATGATAACACTTAACATAAATTTGTTTGAAAATTTTAAAATATCAAATATTTAATCATAAATATAAAAAATCTCATTAGAATTCAGGAATATCAAAAATTAGGTTAGAGGTAAAATCAAATTATTATCCAGAAACAATTCATTTTTATCGTGGGTTAGGTGCAATTGGGGGAATTTTCCACTATATAAGATCCTTGGACGAGTTGTCTAGTGATGTTGGTGTGTACGATTTCTGATTGGAGAAAAAATAGAAGTTTTAGATGTGCCATCATTTCTCATCATCGTTTACTAATCAACTTATTCCACAACACGTATACTGAAATACTCATTGCACGTAAAAGAGCTCTTTCTATTGACACTGCAAATCTCTTTCAATTGTTTTATATTCTCAATTAATAGCATAATTATATTTTATAAATATTAATAAAATAATAAAAATGCAAACGAGAGATCATAAAATACAACGAAACATAGTTAGATTACATATTTACTAAACATGAATGCATAACCTTATTTCGCTTAAAACAGAACACACATGCATTCTCTAATTATATATTAAAAAAAAAAAAAAAAAAGCAAAAAGTCTACTGAGAACAAGTTCATAGTGAAACTTGATTTTTTTTACTAAAAAATATTGGTAGTAATAATTGAAGAATATGACTTATATTATTAAACGATATCAGTCGTGATAACTGAAGTGTATGATCTATATTACAAGAGGACAACATTACAAAGAGTATTAATCATGATAACTTAAGCTATGATTAATATTACTAAAAGTAATTAGTTGGGATAAATGAAAGGTAATCTGCACTATTTTTTTAATATGAATCAATTTTCACCGTAAAATTTAATTTATAAGAGATACACTCATTAAAAATAAAATAACACCTGTAGCTATTTCTAAATTTTAAAATAGAGTACGGTTGGAGTACAATGTTTACTCTATTTTGGAGTAAACCGTCCGAGTTGGCTTAGATGTATTTTTTAGAATCATTTTAAAAATTATGAAAGGGAGTTGGAAAAACGATGCTCTATGTAGTAGCTAAATCATTTTGCAAACACTCCTTAATTAATGATCGTTGGAGTGAAATGATCATTTCAATAGTGTATTGTATAAAACAAACAAAAAATAATTAGTTGTCGATAATAACACTCTAAAAACTACAACTAATGTAGATAATGGAGGGAAATGACCAATAAATAAAACTTTTGAATACAAAAACATAAAAATCATTGATTTATCACGTATTTATTCAAATCATTTCATTTTAAAAATTATGAAAGGGAGTTGGAAAAACGATGCTCTATGTAGTAGCTAAATCATTTTGCAAACACTCCTGACAAAGAAAATATATATAGTAGCTAAATCTATTTAAAGATTTAACTATTGAGAAATATTTTTGAGAAACTCTATGTAGTAGCTAAATCTATTTAATTAAAGGTGAGAAATATTCCATTCAAAGTTTTCAGGGATTTTTTTTTTTTTTTTTGACAGGGAGTTTTCAGGGAATTAAGCATAAGTAGGGAATAACAAATCTTAAAGATCTTGAAGGATTCATAGAGGACAAATTAATAGCGATAAGGATGTCACTTTGAGGTAATATTTGGCAAAATTTGTTGGTAGGAAACACGGTAAAAAGTACAACAGAGATATCAAAATTTGTGAGAGGATCAAAATTTATGAAGTAGCTGACCATTTCCCAAAATGCATTACATACAATACAATACAAAGAAAATTTGTTACATTTTTTTTAAAAAAAAAATAAACCACTTTAAAATAAAATGCGTCACCTTTTTAAATGGTATAAAAATAATTTATGAGTTCATCCCGCAATTTTGCTGGGCATAATATCCTAGTTATATTTATATATTTCTTTTCAAAGTGGTATATTTTTATTTTGTTGAGAAGTGCATTTATTTGCCGGGCACAAATCTTGTTCTTGAGACGGCCTAAGGCAAATTGTTGTGAAAGAAAAAATAGGTAGAAGTTAATGGATAATTAAGTAATTAAGTGAAGATACGCTTAGTTTATATATGTCTTACACAATACAAGCACGGCTGTAAATGAGTCGAGTCGAGTTGAACGCATTGTCGTTCAAGCTTGTTTGAAATTTTTTGAGCTTTGATATTCATGTTTGAGCTTGTTTGATAGTTAATCGAGTCGAGCTCGAACAAGCTTTAACCGAGCCGAGCACGGATCAAGCTCGAGTAGTTTGATATTTTTATACTGGTTTTATTATTTTTTACTTATCGAACTCGAGCCAAGCTTTAGATTGCACTGAACATAAATTTATGTTCAGGCTTGTTTGATATCTAGTCGAACTGAGCTCGAACAAGCTTTCACTGAATGATCTCAAATTGAATATCGAATAGTTTGGTTTGATTTTCAACCCTAAATACAAGAGTGTAGAAGTTAGAAATCGCTAGTTGGACAAATTTGGTCCGTCTCGCGTTTATGCCGCTTGGATACCAATTAGTCGAGCAATTATTTTTTGCCCTCTATATCTCCACCTATATAGTCAGAAAGTCATTTGATAATATTTTAAATATAGCTTAATTTTTTAATATAAATAATTGCATAAATTAATAGTTCAATGAACATCAATTAACATGTATTTATAATTTATAAATTAACATCAATATACACAATAAGTTAACATGATTCAAACTTTCAAAAGCCAATTGACCAAGCAGGTGACAGTGACACCAAGCCAGGGGCCATGTTGGTTTATTGTACGGACCATATAGACAAAATTACTATGATAATCATTTTTGCCTGCTTTTTATAAACAAAATTTATTGTGTGTTTGGTTAAATTTCTTCAATAAAACTGATAATGAGAATTAATATAAGATAATTATGTTAGTTAATGAGAATAAAAAATAATCAATAACACTATTTTCTCTCTTAAATAGAGTAATCACTACCCATTTTGATTAACTTTTTTCCCTCCTACAATCATCTTTCCTCAATTATTTCTCTCCCCACCACCACCAAACTTATTTTATCTTCTTTTTTTTTTCAAAATTAGAGATATTTCTTCCTTCAATACATCCTCCTTAATATTGTGGTTGGGCATTGAACTCGTTTACGACAAGAGGCGCCTTTGATCATTTAATCATATACTTCCTCCATCATATTTTTTATTGCTCAAAATTTTAAAATGAATGTCTTATTTTGTTTTTACATACCCAAAATAGCAAAAAAAAAAAAAAAAAAAAGACAACACTACTCTCTTTAATTAAACTCTTACAAATATCACTTATTTACACTTTAATGTCATTTAATTAACTCTTTCAAATAAAGTTGACTTTAAAATAATCATTTTCAATAAAGTTGACTTTAAAATAACTTCTTTCAATAAAATTGAAAATGCACATTTACCATTCATTTTATATTTTTTAATATTAATAAACAATTATTTTCTTAATACGTGTGTCACTTTTCTTTGAGCAATCAAAATTGAGACGAAGAGAGTAGTAATTAATCATTTTAAGGGTTGCAAAGGGCGCCTTTGATACGACGACGTTTACGGCACCGTAAAGGGCAGAAATATTAGCCATCTGTTAAATCTTCACCTTTTAAAAAAAAAAATATTGCTCGCTTCACCCTCGTCAATGGCGAGAATTAATTGTGTCGTTCTCCATGCGTTCGTCTGCGGTCAATACTTTTGTAGTGTAAAGTTCTTAAAATATTTTATAAAGAATGTTTGTTAAAAAATTAATATAAATTAATTAAGTTTTACACCTCTTTAAACTTTGAAGTTTTAAATAAGACGTAATCCTTATATTTTGAAGAAATGAATAAAATTAGTAATTACAGAGATTTTATAGAATCCTTATAAGACGTAATCCTTATATACTTAAAATAGATTTAAAATAATAAAAATCATTTCACCCACCCCTTTGCTCTCCAAATAAACTAAGGGCTTTTATCAGTACAAGCCCTGAAAAACATATTAATTATCACTTTGGGGCCTGAAAGATAAAATTTATTAATTCGGGACGTGAAAGATATTTATATTAAGAGATTTTATCAATCCAGGACCTGAAATTAAGGCCCCGAATTGATAATTGTCTTATCTTTCAAGTTCCGAATTGATAAAATTTCTTAATATAAATATCTTTCAGGTCCCGGATTGATAAATTTTATCTTTCAGATCCCGAATTGATAATTAACATATCTTTCAGGACTTGTACTGATACAAATCTTAAACTAAGATGGTCCGATAATGACAGCGGTGCCTTGCCAGTGGCGGTCGGCGATAAGTCTATATAAAAAATTAAATATAATTATTTTATAATAAATTTAAAATTATAATTATAATTTTCTCAAAATTATTAAATAATTTAAAAATATTTATTAACTAAACACTTTAACAAATCATAAACTCCTAACAAAATTAAATTTCGTAAATTCGTAAAACAATTTAATAAGACGTTAAAGAAAACGAAAAGGAAGAAGATAATTTCACAACAAAACCTCCCTATTTTATTGACAGGAATAAAAGATGAGATTATTTTTGTCTGTATTTTAATAGTAATCAGAAGTGGGCTTTTATCTTCCAACTTGGGCTGGACCTTCTAGATGCGGATCTGGGTCAGTCTCACTATAACAGATTGGCCCAGAACATAACCAATCATACCTTCAATGAATGAATTTAAGGGTTTCGTTATACACACCTTCAGATACAGTATACATACTTTTATTTTTTATTATTTTAATATAATTGTGAAACATCTAAAATACCCTTTAATGATATAAAAATGAATTAAACTTATTTATGTGAAACACCCACCTTTTCTTTAATATTTTTGGACGCGGTTTGTATGATAGAAAACTTAGAAACCACATTTTGAAAAAGATAGTTGGTCTTCTCTTATTATAGTTTATTTCTTTAGAGTTGATTGCTGATACCAAGAAGAATTCATTTTGAACATGATATAAATTTGTTTTCCATAAACTGTGGCGATTTACATGAAACAGTACGACTTTCCAATTAGTTTATTAATTGTGTAGCATGTACTACCCGGACTTTTCTAAAATAATTAATGATTATTATTTTAAAGTTGAAATATTATTTGATTTAACTGTATTTTTTTTATTAATTTTACCCAATTTATATATGAAGATGAAAAAAAAACGATATCATTAATTAATATATATACACATAATGTAGTTTGGCAAAAAAAATTCTTGCAACACCTCCAACAATATCAAATCGTTGCCTATAAAGACCAGATAAAAAAATTAATAGTCTAAATCATTAAATGCACTTTTACCAAAAGCTTACAACGAAAAATTGCACTTTTAGCAAAGGAATATAAGAATGGACGGTTAATATAACATTATAGTATCTCATATATTATTAATTAAGATGGATAAATTAAAGTAAAATAAAATTTCTATACTTATATAGTAAAAAAAAAAATTAAATCCAAGGAAGTGAAGCCCTCTTGCGGCCCACCCTGCCCTCTAGATATATATCCAAACAAATACACCTAATTCTACTATTTATTCCGTCATCCAACAATTTGCGATCAAATAGTGATACAAATTTTATGAGTAAAGTGTAATAATTGGAATGTTGAGAGGTAATTTGATAAATGTTTATGAATAAAGCAAAGAAATTGATTAGGTGTGGGGCCAAAAAATATTGACGATTTGTGTAAATATGTAAAATATTATGAAGATAAAGTTTATAAAAAAGTTTCTTTATTTGAGTTTGCAAATAATTGTGGGATGGGGAGAGTATTAAAAATGGTAAGTAACTATTTTTAAAAAATCCCAAAATTTGGAATTTATATATATACATACATATATATATTTGGTGGTTGTTTTTAAAACTGTAATGTGAGACGAACAACATTAGTCACATAGTACTATAAAAATATTAAATTAATTTAAGAAATTATAAGTAAATAAAATTATCCATCTCAAAAATAATAAATTGTAATGTAGTAGAATTTGTCAACTTATAATTCAAAGCGTGCACACCCCAGCTAAACCTAATTCAAACTTGATTTGAGGGCTTTTTGGGACCCTTTTCACTCGCACACACACTATAAAGTTATTCTTCAACATAATTTGTTCAATGTCGCGTGGAAATATTAATTATGTCTTTCATTTTCATTCATCATAACCACACAGACCATCAGACCAATGTGGGTCGGGTTATTAGGTACAACTCAACAATGCTACAATTGACATCCCTCCAATCCGTATCCAGATCCGGATTTGGGGAATCTATCTCCTCCAGCTGTACATACTACTATTAATTTCATTTTTTTATTATTTTTTGTGCTCTTTCTATTGCCGTGTGGGTAATCTTGAACCTGGCAATCCAAATCCTGAGTTGTAAAGTTGTTTCATTTCATTATTAATATTAAGAGTAGGTCATCGTCTCACCGTTATCTGAAATATAATTTGAAAATAATATTTTAATATTTTACAAAATATGTATATTAATTTGTGCTAGTTTGTGAACCGTCTCGCTGTAAAATCATATTTTCATAAATTTTTTATTAATATTAAAATCAATCACCGAATTTATTTATTAATTAAATAATAATATCTTAATTTACATACCACCACATGATCTTGAAATCGTTGGTGCCCATAAAATATTATGTTTAATACCTACCATAAATGTGGCTCAAGGTGATTAGAAATTCAACTCGTAATCATTAGGAAAGGTGTGTTTTTGTGTCGTCTGATTTTAGTTTGTAAATCACCATCGGAGCAACCAATTTTGTCTACCATAGCAGGGGCAATATAAAGAATGAAAAATAAAAAATTTCAAGCTCAAACATTGCTTTCTAGAGTGTTCTGTTATTAGTACTTTCACATAATTAAGTCATGGTTTTCAATATTTTTCTTACAAGTTCAGGTTGTGTTGAAAACATTATTTCACCATTGTAGAGGAAACCAACTATGTGAAAAATTAACATTTAGGGAAGTGTAAAATACCTATTTTGATAACAAAAAAGGAAAAAGTTTTTTATCAAATTTTTATGAACAAAATGAAAATACTCATTATTCATTTTCACTTCAAAATACCTTCAAAAGTGAAAATTTGTTTCACCATTTTTTTTTTTTTTTTTTTTTCGGTATTTGTTTCACTATCCAATCATTAATTTAGCCACCTTCCAACCCACTTTTCCACTTTTGAATAATTAGAACGACTATTCGCTTCAAATTTTTTGAGCTAAAACGACAGAAATATCGGTTGTTCCAATTTTAAAAACAGAACATCAGGTCATTTCAAATTTTTAGAAACTAAAGAATCTGGTTGTTCCAACTTTTTGAGGCGGAACAACTAATCTTTTGTTCAGACGACTGTTCATTCTAAGGAGATGAGGTATGAGGGGGTGGGTGGTCATGAATAGATTGTGGGTTGATAAAAGATGTGGACCATGTGAGTAGAATTTATTTTTTCTAATAAGGATATATATATGTATATATATATATATATAAATAAATAAATGTAGAATTATTTTTTAATGGAAGCGAGTATATTACTTTTTTATCCCTTTAGGAAACCAATCGGTTTATTGAGCAACCAACCAAATCCAAATGTTTTTTTGTTGGGATTTACTTGGATAAATACAAATGTGCTTTATACAAAAAAGATTTTACGTTATTCAGGCAAGTTATTTAAGAATCGGACAAAATTTAAAATTGAGTAGATTATCAAATTTTTGCCCAACCAATTTGTACTTTCATTTCAATGACTAATAATTGTATTCTTTAGAAAGAGAAAATAATTCAGTAAAATCTAATTCGTTGTACTGTCAATGAGATGACATATATTTTATTAGAACATCTCATCGTTTTTAACAGTCATTATGTTTGAATTGAAGCTTCAACCCTCACTCTCACTGCCCAAGACATGCTCCATCTGAAGGTAACAACAATTAGGGGCACATTACTATGTCCGATGTTTATATATAGACGTGAAACCTACCTTTAGAGACGGATCCAACTTTCATTTTCCATTGAATAAATAGGCTTAGATATGACTATTTCATTCCATCAGTTCATTAGGGTGTGTTTATTTACTCAAATTTAATAAATTTAGATGAGAAAATAAGGTAGATGAGGTAAATCCAATAAAAATTAAATATGTGTTATGGCCAGTAATGCAGTGGATGACGGGAACGAAGTTGGAACCGGGGTAGGTACACCTTGGATTTGATTAGGTACGAGAAATGCAAGCGAGAAGATCGGCGAATAGTACACATCAGAAGGGAGTTCAATGAAGCGGCCCACCTCCTTGCGAAGTTTGCGACTACACCTGTTGGTCCTCCAGATTGAGTCAACGATAGGGTGTCTCTATGGCTACAAAACTTGAGGTCCCGACTGTGGTGATTTCGGGAGTGATAGTTTTGGTAGGTCCAAAAAAAAAATTTGGGATGGAGGAGTAGGGTGGATATAACTTTATATCAAATCAATATTTTTTTAGTGATGATGATTTTTTTTTTTTTTACTAAACAGGACTAAGTTCATAGAAGGATTCGAAGGAAAAACAGCTTGAATTCTCATCCAACTGCAGCATCTCATTATAATTATTTATGAATTAGTTTCACCGTGAAATTAATTTATAATTAATATCTTATGGTAAAATATTTTTTAATGAAATAACTAATACTCAATAATGGAACAACTAAAAAAAATAATAAAACAACTAAAACCATTTAAAATTAATACATTACACAATACACACAATAGTTTGCCCTTTTCTTAATTCAAACTATATATCATTAAAAACATTTGAATCTTTTTCTTTCATTTTTTCAAATAATTGTGTATTCTAGTTCGTCCTACTAATTATAATACATCTTATGTCCTTGGGCTAAATTCAAGTGTGGTCCATATTTTCTCGTGCCTGCAAAAACATTGTCTTTATCATGACTCTACTAACTATAATTAATTAATCAAGTACCACTTATCAATGTCTAGTAACAATCGTCCTCTATAACTAGCCACGATTTATTCTCCTTCGTTGTATCGATCAATCAAACTCCATATTAATTAATTATTGTCTACTATGATCCAACAAATTTTGATTCATTAATTTGCTAGCTTGTAAACATAAATTTGTAACATAGACGCCAGACAAGCATCCTTGTTTTCATATAGAATTTAAGGGTGAAATAAATATTTGTTTATAAATAACAAGACAAAATTAAACAAATAAAAGAATTCCAATGAACTAAACTTTTGGTATTCCATCAGTATTACTTGCTTCTCAAACAATATCACTTGTTAGGCAGATTTCTCGAAATAACAGGTTTTATCTTTAGCAAGTTTACTTTAAGAATCAGACAACCATTTTTAGAATTATTCAAGTAAAAATTTGTGTAATGTTCCAACTATAAAGACCAATTAAGAAATATTTGTTGCTTAAATCTATTTCACATCATATTCCCACAAAAAACTCAATAGTTTTTGTGATGAAGCGACAAGATTTGGTGTGATATTTTATGGACCAAGAAGTTGGTATTATGTTGTCTGAGGGACCATGTATATATACGTACACAATTTAGTAATTAAAAGAGGTGTGGGGAAATTTTTTAAGTGAATATATATATATATGGGTTGAAGATAAATTAAATTAAATTAAAAAAGAGTTAATGGGCCCATTGAAAGGTAGAGAGATGATATGTTGATGAATTTGAGTTGGGCCAGATGTGAAAAGAGCCACAACAGAATGTTGGTTTGTATTCACTACCTGCGTGATGTGGTGTTTGTTAGTATCACATTTCTGGGTTTCTTTTTAACTTTTTGCTTCTTGATTTTTGGATGCAAACACATTGGACCATTAATTTTAATGAATAATAAAATATATAAGCAGACTAAGTGGGGGCAGAAAATGGACCATGCCATGCCAATATTGATCCTCTTTTATTTGGCAAAGTATAGTGTAATACAGGTTTTATAGTAAATTTTATTTTGAGAATATTAGTTGTTTCGTTAAACGGTATTGGTTATTTTTACTAAGTATAACATAATACAGGTTTCATCGTAAAATTTATTTTGAGAATATTAGTTGTTTCGTAAAACGGTATTGGTTATTTTTACTAAAGGGTATTAGTTGTTTTACTATAAGATATTAGTTAAATCAATTTCACGGTGAAATTGATTCGCACAGTACCAATACTTTTTCTTTTGATTTTATTTATGTAATTTGCAATGTAGGATCATGAAAACTGTTGTATATAGAGGTGAGCAGTATTCAATTAAAATTGAAATAATCGACCAAATTGAAAAATTCAATTCGTTTTGGTTTTAGATTTTAGATTCTATTTCGATTTTTATTAAAGATTTTTTTTTTAATCAAACCAAAATAAAGGCCATATATAAAAACACCCTAGATATTTTGATTTCTCATTTTCATTTATGGACCCAATCAAATTATTTCGTATTTTATGTAAGAGTTCATGTGAAGGAAATAATGCGAGTGGAAAACCCCAGCAGAACAAAGGAAAATAGAAAAATATGGGAGAAATGACTTGCCGACGACCATGACATCCCCGTTGAAGGAGTACATTTTGTTCCAATCATATATCATGCATAAGTTATGTTATGTCTTTTTTTTTTTTTTTTTTGATTCACTTCATCTTATTCAATCATAATTTTATTTAATTATACCAATCATACTCTTAGACGAGTCTATTGTGAAATTTCGAGTTGAATTCAAGCTCTGATGTTCTAGGCAACTTAATGTGTTTTAATCTTATAAAAAAAAAAAGTTGCTCGTGATTTTATTTTTAATTTTGAAACATTTCAATTACTTTGAATGTGTTGGTCTTCCAAATGGGAATAGATTGTGAATAAAACAAGCATTTCCGCACTTATTTCAAATGCTACGATTTGTATAATTATTTGACGTGAATACTAATTCCATTGACCATTCACAAAAGTAATGAATAATGATTTCTCTTATAGCCCATGATCTTACGTGTTCTAATGCATTAAAGTTTTGTTTTTTTTGTTTGTGTGTTTTTTTTTTTAAACTAAAACACAATCACTTATTATTTAACTTCATAGTATTATCCTCGATGAACAATCAATACGGGTTTCAGTACAATTAATTGAATAATATCTAAATTAGTTCCTAAAAAAATTGGGTCCAGTTTAATTAGGTTAAAATAAAAAAAGTCAATTGATATTTTCGATTTGGTATGACTTTCGATACGAATTCAATAATCTTCGGTGGGTAATCTGCTCACTCTCAAATTCACTTGTAAAAAATAATTGACACATTGTTCAATATTTCTCTCTAACTCTTACTTTTTTATATTATTTTATAAATTCTTATTATTGGGTAATCCAATCACCGGGTAAATGTAGCATTTTCCTCTTTGATACATGTCTTTATCATTATTCCATGTTTTCTTTTTACGCATGCTCAACTTTATTATCATAATTAATACGACAAATTGTTTAATACTTTTTTTTAGTCATTGACCTCCAAATTCTTGACAATTTTCTATTTGAGAAGCATCAATTATGGAAAGGATTTTGAAGAATTATTTGATGCACTTAACGAAATAAAATGTGTTTCTGCTCTTGCTTGCTTGCCCAAATCAAGCATTGGTGAAAGACATTCGAGATTTTTTATATTCTCTTCATTTTTAGCATACCGCACCCTAATTATTTTGGATTAAACTATTTTTTTATTTTATTTATTTTGTTATCTTTTTAGCATACCACCACATACATACACAACGTAAAATTTCTAATTTGTCGTGTTTGTTATCATGTTTCAGTTTTTAGGATAGGTATCTTGTGTATATATATGTTGAAGTAAATTTTTTTATACATACAAAGTGTCACTAATTAAAAATGTTTGATTTTGTATATTTTTCATCTTAAAATCACAATATATATATATAAAAATATATATATATATATATATATATATATATACACAAGAGTAATATACTTGAAAAAAAAATTCACGTAAATCTAAATTCATAAAAGTTTTTCCCTTATAGCTTAATGAGATCAAATGAGAATAAAATAACTCACCATGTAATGAATTCAAAATAATTCCTTCGTGCTTGTTATCATGTTTCAATCTTATGAGATCAAAATAAGATTGAATAACTCGCAACGTCATATGTCAATGATTTGCATATATATATATATATATATATATATATATATATATATATATATATATATATATGTGTGTGTGTTGATTCAATTGAAATTTGGGATTATTTTTACTTTGTTTTTTTTTTTTGGTTCTTTTTTTTTTTTGTTCCCCTCTATTTTGTCCGTCAAAAATTATTCACTTTGACAAAATATTAAATGAGTAGCTTATGTTATGACACACCCATTTTGACAAAATGAGTAACTTACAAAAGGAAGAGGTGCCTTTTATCTTCAATGTTGTTATTTTTGTTGAAAAATGACTTTTTATGTTGCCACAAGGATGATATTCTGTAAGACGGTCTCAAACAAAACTTGATATTTTATCTATAAACATTATAAGGTTAAATTAGTTGAAAAAATAATTTTGTGCAAATTTGCAAGATACATGCAAATCAACTCATATTCATTATTCAATCCAATTGTTCTCTTCTTTATGATTCAATTAGAAAAGGATTTTCTCATAAATAAGTAATTTAGCTTTTTTTTTTTTTTTTTTGAATGGTTTAGTCGGTGCAAATTTTCACAGAAACCTTCTGCAATTTCTTAATTGGTTTTACCTATCACTCATATGATTCATTCTATTAGTGTCTTATGTGTAAAGTAATCAAAGATTCAATAGGTGTTTGATATAAATTCTTATTACATTTTCATTAAAAAAAATTTTAACAAAAAAGAATAACATCTCAGAAGGATGGGATTAATCAAGTCATTGACGTACCACCATCAGTCCAACAAGTACAACAGGGGATTAGTCATAAGACTAATCTAAAAGGGCTGATGGAGAAGAAGTCAGCATCTCATCCATCTCTTCTCCAGGATCTCTCTCTCTCTGCCATTAAAAAAATATGGTGTTATTTTAGAACATGATAACACATAATATCATGTGTTAATATTTTTTTTTTTTGAGCAAAATATCATGTGTTAATATAAAAAGCTAATTCTAACTGTTGTAGAATGTTTTTAGGGTTTGTTTAAAACTATATTTATTTTTAAAAAATGATCCTCCCTACATCCCTTAAAAATTATTCATTTGTCTTATTTGTTCATTCTGAAAAAATATGTTCATTCTTTTTATGTACACAATTATTTTATCTTCACCTTTTCAACTATCAATTAATTACTCAATTATCATTGTACTTATTTTATTCATAAGTGAACCCCCACAATACCATTTATTTTATCTATTCTATCCACTTTTTAAAAATTTGTGTACAACTCAATGGACACATATTTAAGGGACAAATGGAGTATTAATTGATTTTTGAAGTAAAATTAAAAATGAGGTGTTTGAAAATAAATTAATTTTAAACCAAACTAAAGTAAGTGATATGTTTGGGAAAAAAATCACTTTTATTAATAGTGAGACTAGTTATATGTGGGATTAATTATTATTGCCAATGAAAATGACTTATAAAATTCAAATGCAAGTAAAATTAACTCTGTTAAAATAGATTTTAAGTGGTTAAAAAATAGTTATAAACACTACATAAGTGTTTTTTTTTTATCAAAATAAAAGTAATTATGCCCATGAAATTAAGCTTTTGCAAACACACTTTTAGTAATTTTAGGGTTTAGAGTTTAGGATATTACATAAATATTAAATGTTATTTTAAACAATTATATGTTATAATTAGATTTTTTTAATATTAAAATATTGATATTTTAAATTTAAATTAAGTGGAGCAGGCGGTTTGGACACGGTGGATGCACAAGCGGGGCGAGTTCGAGTTCGCTAAATTTTTTTTTTTTTTTTTTTAAATAAGTCCTTGAATAGGACAAATCCATCTCAAACCATAATTTGATTGAATTCAATTACATAATTATAATATAAACCATACATAATTGATTATATTCAATTACATCATTAAAATATAAAAATCAACCATTCAAGAAGAATGAGAATAAAAAAGGACTATATTAACAAATCATACTCCTATTCTTTTTTATTTATACGGACTTGGTCATTTTAACATTTTTACTTGTGAGATGCGCCTTCAACATTAAACTCGATGTATTAAACAAACGATATTAAAATAAAAAAAATATATTGGAATATTATATATATATGTTTTAAATACATGTAATTCATAAGAAATTATTAAGATTGTAATCGAATGTACTGAAGTTAGAGTCATTTGCATTTTGTTATAAACTCGACTTTAACTCAAATTTAATTTTAACAGCGTGGCTTGAATTGGTTTGACTTTAAAATATTGATATGACTTCAACTCGAAAATATCTTGTTAACAAGTTAAACCATCTTAGAATCAACCTTGACGAATAAAATCGAACTTGAACTCGGTTTGTAAAATTTAAGAAACAATCTCAAATGATTATACATTTTTAAATTAAGATCCGAATAGCTTGCAATATTTCAATGCCAAATATATGTACAGCACGCACATCATAATTGCTTATCCCTGCAAATACCAGAAGAAAAAAGAAATAATATGACACCATGGCCACGTTGCTCCTCCCTTGAAATTCAAATAAAGAACAATTATTAGTGGTGTATGGCGAAACTACCCTTGACTCCACAGGCCGTGCACCCGTTGGCGCAACTTTCATTTTCACCAAACCCACAACCTTTTTAGTGGTCTAGTGCCCACCCCCACATACACCCCCAGCCACATGAGACCTATATAAACACTATTTCTTTTAGGATCCTACAAATTCACTATTAAAAGGAAAAGAAAATTAGAAAGAGAAGCGTTTCTCAATGCCACATAATGAAACAACCAGAAAATTCCTACTAATTACTTGATTAGTCTCCCACTTACATTATCTTAATCACCATTCAGGCAAATAAACAAACAGTTAGTGTGCCTTTTGCCATATGCGGTGCTAGATGGGCGTTTGGGGCCATCTGCTGGCGGCGGTGGTGGCGGTGGTTGTTTTCTCCGCCGCGGCGGATCCCAACGACGAGCAGTGCCTATCCCATCTCAGCCAATCGTTGGAGGACCCGTTGAAGAACTTGCAGAATTGGACTAAAGAAACGTTCGCAAACCCCTGTCAGGGTTTCACCTCCTTCCTCCAAGGCGCTACCTGCAACAATGGCCGCATCTACAAGCTCGCGCTCGCTAATCTCGCTCTCAAGGGCACCATATCCCCTTTCCTCTCCAATTGCACTAATCTGCAAGCGCTCGACATCTCCTCGAATCAACTCACCGGCCCGATTCCTCCCGATTTACAGTACCTGGTCAATCTCGCCGTCCTTAATCTCTCCGCCAACCATCTCTCCGGCCCGATTCCACAGCAATTGGCCCTCTGCGCTTATCTCAATGTCATCGATCTCCACGATAACCAGCTCTCGGGCCCGATTCCCCAGCAGCTAGGGCTATTAGTGAGGCTCTCGGTTTTCGATGTGTCGAACAATAAGCTCTCCGGGCCCATTCCGACGTCGTTAGGGAATCGGAGCGGGAACTTGCCCCGCTTCAATGCCAGCTCTTTCGACGGGAATAAGGGCCTTTACGGGCCCCCGTTGGCCCCGATGAAGAGCAAAGGCCTTTCCGTTCTGGCAATTGTCGGAATCGGGCTTGGCAGCGGGCTTGTTAGCTTGATTCTCAGCTTCACCGCTGTTTGTATCTGGTTGAAAATTACAGAGCAGAAATTGGCGAATGAGGAAGGCAAAATTAGCCAACTCATGCCAGATTATTAACATTATGCAGCAGCAGCAGATCAAATCGTGAGAGATTGATTAATTTTGCAGGTACGTTTCTTGGAGTTGATCTTTTTCTTTTTGGGGGGTATTTTCGACAGTTCACTTTTCATTGTGGGTAGCTAGCTGTTGTAGCAATTGTTGCTTTTTATTTTTCCTCGGATCTTGTGATTCTTTCCTATGTTTAAGGTTTTCTTCTACATTTAGTAATTACCTCAGTACAAATGTGTAAAAAGTCGAATGAAGTAGATAAATTATCGAATTTTCGCTAATTTCATTTGTAATTATTTAAATTATCAAACCTTTTACTTTAATTTCATTCTCTCTCCCTCTCTGATCAACATTGAAATCTAAACCTTAAATGCCTAACGACTATAATTAAGTTTTCAAAAAAAATAATAATAATAATTAAGGTTTATTATGAACTACTTTTAGTTATTTTTAATATTACTATATAAAATATATAATATATAATACTAACCCCGTCCAATTTTAGTATATATATATATTTTTTTATCCGTTCAATTTAAGTTAAAATAGAATTCAAGAGTTTATTTTTATCCTCTAACTATTTTTTAATTTTTTTGTTATTAATTTTATTTATAAATAATGACTTTATTAATAAATAGACATATAATATCTATAATACTCTTTCATATATTATTTTATATATAAATTATTAATATTAAATTCTACGTAAAAAAATTATATATATATTAATATTGAATGAAAAGAGTAAGTTTAATCTTAAAACCCGTATAAAATATTTTATGTAAATTAATATGGGATGCAGGCAGTAAATTTAAGGGTGAAGTTAATTTACAGCATATTAATCGTTGATCAATTAATTTTACTAAAATGCTTAATGCCTCCAAATACCTTTCCGGCATCTGAAAATAGTTTACGTTTACCAGGAAAGTTGACTCCTTAATTTTAGGCTGGTGGAGGCTCCCACCCGGCCTAATCATCACCATGGTATTAAGATGTCTCCTCATATGAAAATATTTTTTTATTTCGTATTTTATTTCAGTTACATAATAAAAAATATAGATTTATTATAAATCAATTTTATCTACAGTTTAAAATAATACTAATAATTATTTTTATTGTATTATATTATTAATAAAAAATACACATAGAAATGCAAATAAATTAATTTGACATCCACAATATACTTTGCTAAATAAAAGTAGAATTTAAAAAAAAAAAAAAACTTCTAATATTTTACAATTAAATAAACATCAGGTTGTGAAGCCCATTTGTGTTGGGTGACATCCATCAACTCCTGTATGTTATCTTGTTTCATTCAGGATATTTTTGAAGCTTATCTGTTCCTTCTTCTGAAAACTAAATAATTCAACAAAGGGACCCACTGTATAAGTGTAGGGATGAAGCAAAAATACACACTAAAAAAAAATAAATTAATTTGACATCCACAATATACTTTGCTAAATCACAAAATTAGAGAATTAAGTAAATATCAAAATTATTAAAAAAAAAAATAATGCAATATTTCTGAATTTTTTACATTTTGATTTTGTGAAATAAACATCAGGTTGATAAGTGTATCAAAATTACCATTTGTGTTGCTAGGTGACATCCATCAATAGGTGCAGTGTTATCTTGTTTCATTCAGGATATTTTGTTATCTGTTTCTTCTTTTATAAAATCTAAATAATTCAAACAAAGGGACCCTCTGTAAGGGAAACTAAACGCAATAATTTAAATTTTAAATAATTTAGTTTTATTAAATAAAATGGATGAAATAATATTGATGAAGTCTATATTTTATATTTAAAATTAAATCATACATTAATTAGATTTAATTAAATGTAATATAGTAAATATTAGTATTTTATTATTTAATTAAATAATATTTATATGCTTATAATGCAATATTTCAGAATTTTTACATTTTGATTTTGTGAAAAAATATTGAGATATTATTCTAGGGAAACTTGATAAACCGGTAGGATATACAAAAAGGGAAAAGCATATCAAAAAATCACGCCTAAAATCAATAAATAAATAAAAACTCAGGAACACTAAAGAAATGCAATGAATAGGTGCCCTAGTATGAACAAAGTCAAAACTCTGATTGAATCTAATTTTCCAAAATAGGTTGTCCCTATGACCAGTTTTATACAATATCGTGTTAATTTAAAAAAAAAAAAAAAATTAATAAATGGAACCTGTTTTAGGTTTAGCGGTCTTGGCCTCACAAAAGTCAAAATTAAACGGGTCACTAATTTATTTATTTATTTTATTAAATAAAATTGAGATTCAGAGTGATGTGCATGTAATATCATATAATGAAGTTTATATTTTATATATAAAATTGAATCATACATAATAATATAACTAACACATTGTTAATTGAATTCAATTATATAAAGATAAAAAATTTGAAGAGATAACAACTTTTTAATATTCTATATTTTATTCTAATCTGAACAAAATGTTATCTTGAAACTCATCTTATCTAACATATATGCAAAAATAAAAAGTATTAATACTAAAATTTAATTTAATAAAAAAAGTATTAATAAAAGTATTATACAAGGTGACAGTTTGACTGAATATCACATCTTTCATACTCATATAAAATTTTCGACGTTAAACAATTCTCACAGCATCCAACTCATTAAAAAAAATCTTTATAATCCCACATAAACAAACAGATAAGAAAAATTATTAATAACTCTTTATTTTTTGAGGAGGTCCCCATTAAAAAGAGTTGGTCATCATGGGTTTTAGTCTTTTTCCAGAATGCTTTTTCAGAACTAGATGGCCCTGAATTCAATAAATTCAGCCCCGATTTTGTAGAAATTGTTTTCCTTAATCATCCTGGATAAGCCTCCATCCTTGTTTCGCCAACAAAGCCTTATTAAAAGCAGCAAGATCTCGCAGCCCCAAACCCCCCTCAGTTTTCGGCCTGCATAACAGCTCACCCCTCAACCAATGTACTCGTCTTTCATCCCCTTTTTGGCCCCACAGAAACCTAGCAATAGCCATCTCAATTTTGTGAATTGTAGACTCCGGCAACTTAAAACAAGTCATTAAGTATGTCGGAATCGATTGCACCACCGATTTCACCAAAGTTAATTTCCCAGCTTGAGATAGGGCCCTACTCTTCCAATCCTTCAGCTTTTTCGTCACCCTATTGACAAGAGCCCGAAACACCGCACTTCTCGACCTCCCAAATTTCGTAGGAATTCCTAAATAAACCATATGTTGATCCACCCATCTAACACCCAGCACCCTAGCAAGAGCTGCCCCTCTCTGTTCCTCAATACCACCACTAAACATTATCTCAGACTTGTTCAAATTTATAACCTGTCCCGAAGCCTCTTCATAACACCTCAAAATCTCCTTGATTTTCGATTTAAAGTGGTTGGTCATATGGGTTTTAGTCTTTTGTTTTTTCAGAACTACTGGCGAATTCAATAAATTCACTCGATTTTGTAGAAATTGTTTTCCTTAATAATTAAGATATATATTTAATTAATCAAATAAATTGATGTTGAAGTAGTAAATTACTCTTTAGTTCAATAGCACTTGTGAATTTATCGACTTCAATATTGTTGAGTATGAGATTAATTTTAAACTGATAGAGATACCTCATTAGGCCGTTAGAATTGATTGATGATAGCGATAACAATGGGAAAGTACCTACTATTTCAAAATTAGACAAATTCTTAACCATCACAAATTAACATTGATCTTTCCAAATATTATGTTTTGTTTTATTGTGTGATCGTTTAATGCCATACTTACTATTCAAAGAGTTGGTTTTTTGTGAGATAAATGCACATACACTCAAGTCTTATTATGTCACTTTTATATTAATTTTGTTGGTACATTTCAATAATGTTTTTTTTTATCGGTAAATGTTAGTTGTTAGTGGTTAGAAATTAGTTATAAGGTGGTCCCCTTTCTTTCAAATTTTGGGTGCCTCCTGATATAACTCCCAACAAACTAACATTCGTTCCCAAAAGGAAAAAAAAAAATGTTATTATAATTGACACATTTTGTTCATAGTAAATATACTTTTCAATTATATTTCATCTATGTTTAACACGTAATACACTTTTATGTTATTATAGTGACGACACATGAGATCAAATCTATCATAAATTATTTTTCATATAAAACCTATTCCAAGAAAATTCACTAAAGATGGGGTAGGGTTTAAGTTCATATCCCTAATCCTAAATATCTATTATCTCAGTTTGTTTATCTAATAGAATAATATATGTTATATACTAATATTTACTTATTATTAAAAAATTAATTATAATTGACTTTTGTTATGACTTGTTTTATACTTTTCAATTTTAACATCTATCACTTTTTCACACAAATACAAAAATGCATAAAGTGATTGTATAATGAGATCAAATCTATCATAATCATTTTTCATATAAAACCTCTTCCAAATAAATTTGTCTAAAGATGGGGTAGGGTTTAAGTTCATATCCCTAAATCCTAAATATCCATTATCTCAGTTTGTTTATCTAATAGAATAATATATGTTATATACTAATATTTACTTATTATTAAACTATTAATTAATTAATTAATATGACAGATATGACTTGTTTTATAGTATTTATTAATTAAATATTTACCTAACTGGTAAGGCACCTCTAAGAACACTCTTTTAAATGTTCACAAAATTTATATGAATAAATACATAAGTAGGGACTAGGGAGTATTAAATAGGCACGGGTAGTAAACGCATATATTTAGCTAATAACCTCGATACGAGTGTGGATATTATTATTTCCAGCCGATACTAATACTATTAAAAATCAAGTGTATCTTTTGTAAATCAAGTTTGAAATTAAATTCACATTGAAAAATGGGATTTAGTTTACCCTTCGTCTATTTTAACTAATACTTTATAATAATATAAATTACATCCTTCAGTTATAATGATTAATACCTTTCTTTAATGTTGTCTTGTTGCAATATATATCATATTTTTCAGTTATCACGTCTGATATCATTTACTAATATAAATAATACCCTTCAGTTATCACAACTAATACTCTTTAAAAATATAGATCATATCATTCAATTATGACGACTGATACTTTTTAGTAATATAGAATATTTCTTTGAGTTATCACGATTGATACTCATTAATAATATTGACATATTATCCGATTATCACGACGGATACCTATTAGTAATATAAGTCATATCTTTTAATTATTATAATTAATATATTTCAGTAAATGAATTAACTTTACCATAAAATTTTGTTCGTAATAAACTTTTGTCTTAAAATAAGTACTCTATTTGAAAATTCCTATTAATATCTAATGTAAAAATATTTAAAAATTACTTGTACCCCCAGTTTCACTATAAAAGTAGCCATACTAATTTACTATCTTTTGTGTTATCAAATTTAAACTTTTGGATTCATCACCGACGAATACCCTAAAACAGAGAATTTGAATCTCATTATGTACAGGAGTCCAATGCAAATCCACAACCAACCATTGAATTTTATTGAAAGATTTTTTTAATTTTTTTTTAACATTCATTGGATTAAATTGAATCAAATTCAATGCCTGTAAATTTACATTGGCCCCTCTAGCTCTACGGGACAAGATCCAATTACAATTCCTGATTGCACTGCGTCGATGACAAGTGCAGGCTCTGATTTCAAATTGCTAGTGTGTGAAGAGGGTTATTGGAGACTTTGTTTTTTTTTTTTAAAAAAAAAAAAAAAAAAAAAAAAAAAAGATGGCCGTTGTTAAATGTTAAATGATGATGATTGAGGTTGGTGGATGAGTGGGTTTACATTATAGCGTGATGTGCTGGATGGCATATTAGGTTCCTCATAATATTTGGGAGGGTAAAGTAAAGTGTTGGCTTAAATTATATTATTGAATAAAATAATTAATTGGTACTATTGTTCACGAGACACTTTGATGACATATTACAGTGGTACTTACTGAACACTTTGTGGTCCTTCATTTACTACTTTTGGTTCACCGGTAATTTTCCGAATTTTTTTATGATATTTTGTTCGATCATTTATTTTATTTTGTTATTTTATTCTTACTATATGAATGATAGGAAATTAAATTTTTAAGGACGCTAATTTTGGAGGTGGTAAAAAGAGGATTGTAATTTTTTAAGCTGGCAATTTAATAATCAGCACGAATCAAGCCGGTCTAAATTTCAACCAAAAATTCAGCCCAAATTGACACATTTAGGGACCTCTTGGTTGAGAATATTAGAATTAGGTAATGAAAATGACTAGTGATTCATTTTCATTGATGAATTTTGGAAAGAAAGTTGAGCATGAAAAAATTTGAGCGAAAAAAAAGTTGAGTGGAGGAAAAATGAATGATTGTTAAATGATTGATTATAAGAGCGAGATTATGTAATCAAAATAAATTAATGATTATTTTATTTTTAAATTAATTCCAAATTGTAAATATTACCAAGCATCATCAATGGGAATGATTAATGAGTCATTCCCATTACCTATTTCTAATACCCCCAACCAAGCGGAGCCTTAGTCTTATTTGGGCTGATTTGTGCTGATTTGGTTGAAATTTGTGACTTTCAAAAATTATTGTTCATAAATTATCAGATTGAAGAGTTGCAGTTCTCATTTTACTAGCCCGAAGAGTTATGATCCTTATTTTGTTACTCTTCTAAATTATGGTCTTTCGAAATATTATGTAATAGTATTGATTTCATACTGTAAAACTGTTTTACACTAGATTTTGTGTAATACTCTACCCTTTTACTTTTCTTACACCCTCTTTACATTTACTTTTTTTCCACTTCCTACCAACAACTTTATAAGAAAACACTATAGGCTCTATTTGGATGGAGTGGATTTGAAATCAAAGGATTTGAGGATAATGTACCATGCATTCACACAAACTAAAATTGAGAAAAACCAAATGAATGGATTTGAATCATTCAAATATTAAGCACAAGTGGGAGAAATGAGAGGATTTCAAATGACTAGATTTTGTTGGATATTTGAAATTCTCCCACTTATAAGTAATATTTGTGTGAACCAAAACCATTCATTTAATGTTTCTTCATTTTAATTTGTAAATGTATGGTGTATTATCCTCAAATCCCTTGATTTTAAATGACTTTATCCAAATTGAACCTATATTGATTTAGATCTTTGTCATTCTTTAAATATTAAACTTGAGGAGGGATGAACGAAGTATTGTTTACTATCATTTCTTCAAATTTTTATCATGGATAAAAGTTATCCCCAATATTTTCCAAACTCCCTAAATTAATTATTCATAACTTCCAAAAATTATCCAATTTTTCAATCTTTTCTAAACACAAATTCTGAATATCAAATAATTTAATATATTTCTTGCACCTTTTAAATATAATAGAATTATGTATTGATAATTTGTAATTATCAAATAATAAAAATTTTAGTTTGGTTGGGTCACTAATAAGTAAGAAAACATTTAGGTTGCATGGGCTGAGTTATAAATTGTGTACGTAGGGAGGTAAAAATGAATTATTTATAAAAGGTTGAATTGAATTGTTGATAAATATATATAGTTTTAGTTGTGTTCACTTAAAAATATTAGTTATTTCCACTTAAAAATATTTATTGTGTACAACTAATATAAAAAAAGTGTAACTCATAATCTATTAATCCAACACATACAAAATATTTTTATCCTTATTTCCTTCTTAGATTTGTTTTTGGCAAAGTTTTTTATGAACAAATTTACTAAAACTAGTTTAAAGGGTATTAGTTATTTTATTAAAGGATATTAATTTTTTATACTATAATATTTTAATTTTAAATGATATTAATTGTTTTATTAAAGAATATTAATTGAAAGATATGTGAGTGGGTGGCAGAAGAGGTGAGTGGCGCCGTGGCGGTGAGGGGTAGGGGCGATTGGAATTTTGGGGGAGACGAAGATGATTGGGGGAAGATGGTCTGGCATCATTTTCTATTTTTTTTTATTTGAGATTTTTTTTTTTAAATTGATATAATGTGTTTATATTTTGTGGAATAAATAAATAAAAAAATTAACGTGTGACATCCTACGTGGCAAGCGTTCACCAGGTTTGGTGAGCCACGCCATTAGTCGTCGCTTGGAATTTAAAAATGCGTATCGTATTGGAACGATGTCAAAGATCGGGCTTTTTCACGAAAGTCATAAAGATCGTGAATTTATATGAAATTATAGTATTTAAGTTTAAAGTATAAAATTTTAAAAAATATTTAAAGTATTAAGCATTTGATCAATGATGTCAAGAATTAAATAGTGATTCATGAAATTAAATAGCATCAATTCTATTTTTTAATTTTATTTATTTTTTTATACTCTTGGATCAAATATTTGATACTGTTAATTAAATACTCAATACTTTAAAGAAATTTGTAATTTAATTAGTTTTTTTTTTAAAAATAATATTAAACGTTTAAAAAATATTAAACGAGCACTATTGCAAAATTAAAAAAATATGAATTTATAATAAAAAATTTGTGCATATGAATTGTTTAAACTTTAAACCCAAAGTCATATTATAGATTAAAATTAAGGAATTACTTAAATTAATTACAAAAATATTTGAAAGAAAATAATAGGCATGACCAAGTCATATGCATATTTTCGAAGCCCAACAAACACAGTGATCCAAGCCCAAATATGAAATACAGTTCCCAATCTATTTGAATCAATTCAAAACCAGACGAAAGTTTTACTGGGTTGTTGAAACTTGAAAGTGGCGGCCACAAAAACCTAGGAAACAACTTCTTCTTCAACACTCTGATTGTAACTTGAATATTTTGAGCAAATTACACCATAAACTCTGTGTATTCATTGTTCCACATAAACCTTTGCCTTTCCATGGCGATACAGCAGCACGGTGTAGCAGAGGATGAGGAGGACCTGAGCTTCGAAGAGTTGGGGCTCGATGCTCGCCTCATTCGCGCCTTATCCAAAAAATCAATCGAGAAGCCCACACCAATCCAACGCGTCGCTATCCCTCTTATCCTCGTACGCACTCTTCTTTGCTCAATTCACATTGATTAATTTTTTAAATTAGATTTTCGGTTTAATTTGTGATTATGTGTTTACAGGAAGGCAAAGATGTTGTGGCACGAGCAAAAACCGGCTCTGGAAAGACATTAGCTTATTTGCTTCCGTTACTTCAGAAACTCTTTGCTGATTCACCTTCCAAAAAGAATGTTGCTCCTGCGGCTTTTATTCTTGTTCCAACCCGAGAGTTATGCCAGCAAGTAAGCCTCTTTGAATACTGTTTCAGAATATATTTTGCATCTTTTTGGATTTCTGTTTTTGTTATCAAATATGGCGTTTTTGTTCATTTTCCAGGTTTATTTGGAGGTTGCATGGCTAATTGAATCATGCAGAGTGCAATTAAAAGCTGTTCAATTGCAGAGCGCGATGTCTGCTTCAGACTTGGTTGGTTAATTTAATTCATCATAATTTAATTAGCCAGAGATTTGATATGTCGTAGATGTGAATTTACTATGGCTGACACTTGTTATTCCCTTGTTTTAGAAAACATCTTTGGCGGGGTTTCCTGATATAGTTGTATCTACTCCTGCTTGCATACATACATGCTTGACAAACGGAATGCTTCAAACTACAGCTCTTCAGGAATCACTTTCAGTTCTTATCCTTGATGAGGTATGCACTTGCACATTTATCCTATTTGAACTATTTGTTAATAGTTTTAACTCCACCAAAATGACCAAATGGAATTGGCTTTAGAAGGCAAGTATAATAGAAATCTTGATAGAAACTAAAGCTGATACGCCAGAAAATTATGCAAGATTGAACATTTGGGGTCACAGACTGAATTGGGTATTAATTCACACATAGATTGTACACCTTTTCATTTGTCTGTACGTATATTGTTTGTACCAGGTGTGAATATGGCAAAAAATAACTTTGCGCAATTTGAATTTCATTTGCAGTATAATCTGGTTTTGATTGTGATACAACTATAAGGTGTAGTTACTAATAATCAATATCTAATTATCACTTATGTAACATCAATCTATAAGATATGAAAAGGTGAACATGTTAGTCCAAGATATTCTGAGTTCAGAGTGTGCGGGTATTAGTACTATGAATCAACTGTTTACACATTTTCTTACTAGATATAACATTGTCATCATTTTACCAAGGTATTTATGATAGAAAACAAACATTTCAGGCAGATCTTCTCTTGTCTTATGGATATGAGGATGATCTAAAAGCGCTTACAGCTCATGTTCCAAAGCGTTGCCAGTGCCTTCTAATGTCTGCTACTTCAAGGTTTGTTCTGGTTCATAGTATTATGGTATTTTTTTAAAAATAATATCTGTTGTTTGTTGGCTCCATGTCATTTTGTGGCTAGACCCAAATGTTCATATATGTATGTTTTTTATGTGTTCAAAATATATGGAGCCCAAAAATTTGCTCTACTGCAAAAACAAGCTATTTGAATTAATTTTTGTGGGAGAACCTGCAATCTGTATTTACTATTTAGATATAATTTTTGGTGAATGGAGATCTAGGATTACCTCCCTAAACCATGTCATACAAAGTTCTGCTATTCCAGTATAAATTAAATTACGTTGCCCTCTTTTCAACCAAAATTTTGTTGTTCTGGCAGATTTCTCTATTTCATGATGTTTTAAACATCTTTGCATACATTACCCTTTCATGACATAATTTATATATTTTCACTCTCTTGGTTGGATAACTTTTTTTTTTTTTTTTAACTCAAGCAGATTTGGTTTGTATAATTTTCTCTCCTTTTATACTAATTATCTGATATGATGCCAATTTTACATGGATATTTTTCAGTGCTGATGTTGAAAAGTTAAAAAAACTTATTCTACATAATCCCTACATTTTAACTTTACCTGAAGTGGGAGACGTAAAGGATGACATTGTCCCCAGAAATGTTCAGCAATTTCATGTAAGTGTTCTTTTAATCTTACCTCAGTTTTCACAGTATCTCTTCTACCCTCAGTACATTATTTTTAGGTTATTCATTTTATGTACGTTGACTGAACAAATATGTTCTTCTTCACATACGTCTCTTTGAAATCTAGAGCTTTTTGATGTTTAATCCATCTTCATAGATTTGATGTTAATATGCAACCTTAATATGTTCATTGTTTAATTTTTTAATTGACGTTATCACTTGTAAAGATTTTATGCAGTGCCCGTGACAAGCTTGTGCACATCCTTGCTCTCTTGAAATTGGAGCTTGTTCAAAAGAAAGTGCTGATATTTGCTAACTCAATTGACATGAGTTTTAGACTGAAGTTGTTCCTCGAACAGGTAGAGTGGCCCTCCCGTGCTTCAATTGATTTATGCAATACCACAATGCCTTGTGTAATTTAGAATTAGAAATCTTTTCCTATTTTTTCTTTTTAGGGTAGTTGTGTTGATCATGTGTAGGACAGGTCGTATTACATTATGTCCAGCCAATAAGCCACTCCCATGTCCTTAGTAAAATTTTTGAAGAGTTAATAAGGTCAAAAAACTGACCTTATGCTCTTTAAACCGTTATCAAAATGGGTGCATTTCAGACTAAGGAAGCTTGCATGGGAAGATTGAACGCATATATGCACACAAATACATTACATAGATATATAAATATTCAAAATAAAACATTTAAAGGAGAAGAATAAAAACTTTGGTTCTATAAAATTCTAAGTTCTTATGTATATATATTTATCAACACAGAACAATAAATATTGTGCTTATAAATAATTTCAGTTTATTTTAGTATCGTACTCTTCAAATATTCTTATCAAAATAGTAAATGGTTAAGATTAGTTATGTTTCAAATTAATGGCTGAAACTGATTCCAATATTGAGCAGGCAGATTCATAGGTCAATTCATGTTTATATAAAATCACCGGCAAGTGATTGTGTTGTTTAAATTGTTATCTTGTGTAATAACTGTTCATGTGGCATGGATCTCACAATGCTATACTCTGATGATATATTATCATATTGTCACTGAGAGCATCTTCTTGGTAATTTATATATTTTGTGTTCTTGGAATTACATGTCTGATTAAGATTTAATCTTGCAGTTTGGAATCAAATCTGCAGTTTTAAATGCTGAACTGCCTTTGAATTCTCGTCTACACATTCTTGAGGTATAAGTTGAAGTAATTTTGATTCAAATTATTCCATGGCATTTATCTCTTCATTATTTTCTCAGGAATTCAATGCCGGTCTTTTCGATTACCTTATTGCAACTGATAACAGTCAAACAACAGAAGAGGACAATGATAAGGAAACTCATCCTCGGAAAAAATCAAAAAAACATCCCAAGAAAAAGCTTGATACAGAATTTGGTGTAGTAAGAGGAGTAGACTTCAAAAATGTGTATACGGTGAGCTGATGCTTCATTAAATTTACATCTTGAATGAGTATTCTGCTAGTATGCTGGTGCCATTTTAGTTATTGTATATGAAGATAGAGTACTTGATGCCTGATCTGTTTGAATTGGAATTATGATGGTTATACTGCCCATATGGCCTTTCAATTTTGCATCTAGGCCACGTAGTTATTTGAAATTAACCATTTTGACAGTCTGGGTGTTGGTTTGAGATGAAGTACTTGTGCTTCTCTTGTTTTTTATATTGAAAATAATTTTTTATACATTTTGTCCAGAAAAATAAGTATCAGCCTTTATTTATAAAGAAACGGATGATATACTTTTATCAAATGTTGGTTTGAGATGAAGCAAATATGCTTTTCTTCTTTTTGATATTGGGAAAATGAAAATTTTGAACATTCAGTCCAGGATTCTTTAGGAAGGAGACGTGTTTGTGGATGAATTTAGTCGAAAATCCATTTTAAGCCGTCAAAGCGCAGGCTTTAATCATCTTATTTATAAGAAAACTAACTTCAGCTATTAGAATTCTACTTTAGTCACTTCAAGTAATTTCTCATAAAATTAAAATGGGAGACTAAAATTTACCCCAATTACATTGTTATACTTAAGAGACATTGTCACCTCAAATATGACCAATCTCACTTATGTTAGGTTGTCAACTTCGAGATGCCTCAAACTGCAGCAGGGTATGTGCATCGGATTGGCCGTACTGGAAGAGCATATAATACTGGTGCATCTGTGTCGTTGGTAAGATTATTTGGTGATATGAAACAATTAAATAAAAAAAACATACTAATGGCTTGCTCACAATTTTTGTTGAACATAGTAAATGGAATTTTATTCTTATGGTTGCATGATATATATAATATGCTATAATTTTCTGTACTTTACAGCTACAGATTCTAATTTCCACTGTTTGACATTTTGCTATTAATTGGATAGGTCTCTCCTGAAGAGATGGAAATTTTCGAAGAGATCAAATCTATTTTGGGTGAAGATGGTAGTGAGGATTCAAAATTTATTGCTCCATTCCCGTTGCTTAGCAAGAATGCTGTGGAGTCGCTACGGTACAGAGCTGAGGTAAATGTGAATTTTTTTATTCTCTTGCGTAAAAGCTTATGTGCACAAGTGGAAGAACTCTTTGAAATGTGCCAAAAAGCCTGTCCCTCTGTTAGTTATATTGAAAGCTAGGTTCATAAAATTTACATTCTTGGCCTTATCTGTTGGTCAAATGTATAGTCTCCAAGCCTGTTCTTAGTTCTAGAGAGCATAACATTAAGCTCGTTACTTACTTGCAGGATGTTGCAAGGAGTGTAACAAAAATTGCTGTGAGGGAATCACGTGCACAGGATCTGAGAAATGAAATTCTCAACTCCGAGAAGTGAGTTATCTTCTGACCAGCTTTTCTGAGAATAAAAACAAAAAATGAAGTTACTGAGGTTTTTTTCGTATCATTATTTTCTGATCCCTGAGCTTGTATGTTAGTGAGGCATTATTTTCTAAACCCAAGTTAAGCATAGCAACCAATTTTAAATACCTCAATTTGCTAAAAGCGATTGTTCATCTCTGAGAGACGTCCAATGAGTACATAACTTCTTTTTGTTAGCTTTTACTAATATTGTGATCAAGGTTGCATGATTGGTTTGCTTTTTCCTAATTTTCTAATAGGGTGATTGTTATATTTCTGAAAAATACACAGGTTGAAGGCTCATTTTCAAGATAACCCAAAAGACTTAGGTAAACTCTCATTAAAAATGCCTATCAGCATGCAGCTCTTTAGATGGTTAATTAATGACTGTAATTAACTGCTTCTTCGGACAGATCTGTTGAAACATGACAAAGTTCTGAGTAAAAAGGAACCTGCGCACCATCTACGTGATGTGCCTGAGTACTTATTGGACCCCACAACAAGAGAAGCTAGCAAGATTGTAAAGCTTGCTAGAGCAGCCATGGGAAACACCAACTCTAATCGTCATCGTCAAGGGAATAAAGGAAGATTAAAAAAATGTAGAAATCCCCTGAAAACATTCTCTGCTGAGGTAAAATATTATCCTCTATTATATTTGTGTTATGGCTTCACTTCTTGCTAGTTACCTGATAAGGACCACCGGCATTAACAATATTAATTATTCTTATGGAAGACATTGTAATTATTCATCCATTTGCTCAGATAGTATTTAAGATTATATCATTCCTTTTTATGTTTTTAAAACAAGTCGCCTTGTTTCAGGGGCCAAAACGAGGACACAAAGCTGGAATGAAGCGGAAAGGTAAAAGCAAGGATGAAGGCAACTAACACCCAGAATACAGTGCTGTTTAATCCATCATGTAAACCCGATTTATTCTGAGGTACAATTTCTGATACACATTAAATATGTCAGCAACTAGCCCATTTAGTGAATATGGGTTGGATTGAAAGACTTCATTTTTGCTCGTAATTTCTGTTCATTAATGTTTTCTGAAAAACCCGTCTCAGGATCTAGGTTTTCAAGATTAATGAGTGCTGATTTCATGCACAATTAAAAAAACTGAAAAGAAGGCGTGATTTTCGTCCGTTAATTATCAGGGGCTTGGAACTTGGAAGAGATCCTTCATTATAGGTCACTGGCAGTTTTGGTAGTATTCACATATGTAACTCCTGTATATTGTTTTCTTACATCTGTTACATGTGAATGTTTTGACTGAGGGAAAAAATCACCTGGGTCCTAATTTCTTGTTTTCTTTAGTTATAATATGTCAAAAATTTTATATTTTTTACGATTTTCATTTTGAAGTTACGTAAAACAAATGAATTCCTTGTTATTCTGGATTTATGTGTTCAGAAATCAGTTCTACATTGCTTAATTTGGTTCTTAAATTTCATCGATTATCATAATTTGGTACATTCTGAGGTATCATAATTTCATGATGTATTGCTATCAAAAACATAATAATTTCATAATGTATTTAATCTAATTGAGATTAAAAAATTCAACATATTTTTCTGCTAGGGTCAATCGAGTTCGGATAAACTCTCTCAAGTCACAAAGCCAAGTGGATATGATTGAATGGAACATAAGCACTGATTATTTACGAGATATTTATTAACAATTATTTCAAAATAATACAGCAGTATTTTAAAACGAATTTTGTTTGTTCGTTTAAAAAAAAAAACGAATTTTGTTAATTTTAACTATTTTCTCGTTTTTAAGTAAGAAAACAATTTGTTTAGCCAACTTCTTCACAAACAAGCAGGCCTTAACAGTAGCGGTTTCTTGTGCCATTTTAACTCGGTTTTGTAATGGGCCGTTTTCTGGCTGTACCCATTTTCACATCTATTATCTAGTAGCGGTTTCCTCAACTGTTGGGCTTTCTCCCTAGCAAAAATCCTACAAAATAATACGCTCGTAAAAATTAAATCTTACTATATAAGAGTAAGTATGTGTTATTAGCACATATTTGTTTTTATACATGTATACTATTGGAAAATGTATTATTATATGAAGATAAATGTGTTACGGTATGAAAAAAAATGTGTTAATACATGAACATAATCAGGTACAAAATGAGAAAAAAAAAAAAACCCTGAAATTAAAGAAATGAATAATAGAATAGAAAAAACAAATCAAATTTTCCCCTGAAATTTAAAAAATGAATAATAGAATAGAAAAAACAAATCAAATTTAAGTGAAGTTAAGATGAGAAGTCTTAACAATAGAGAAGAAAGAATTTGCATGGAGAATCTTAAGATATTTGCAAATAGAATTATTGGTACACCCTTTTAAGTTAGTATTTGTCCTCCTCCGTTTATTTTCTACCTACTTATCAGTTTCTTTGTTAGTTTAACAGTTAGTTTGTTTTGTTAATTTTCTCCTTTTTAGAAGAGGATTTACTCGGAGAATGAAAATATTTTTGGCTTTCATCTTTACATTTGTAATCCTTCTCTTTCATCAATGAAAATCATTCTTATTTCTTTCTTTACAATCAACATGGTTTCTGTTTTTACAATTTGAAAAAGCAATTCCCCTTTGATTCCTCTGGGATTCTTGCTTCTGCATCTTTCTTGCTCGTCTCTGACGGTAATCTTGTTGTATTGATCATCTATTGATCAATTTTGTAATCAATTTCTTGAATTGCGACTTGCAATTCGTTCTCTCTTTCTTGGATTCTTTAACTCTTACTGCAATAATGACCACTTCTGATACTAATTCTCTCAATCCGGCGCTGAACCTTTTGTCGCCCTTGTACCTGCATCACAATAATAATCTGGTGGTGAGTATTGTGATAGAACCGCTCGTTCGCTCAAATTTTTTCTCCCGGAGTCACTCTATCAAACGAACATTGAGCGTTAAGAACAAATTGCCTCTCATCAATGGAGAATAAAGGAAAAATTGCAATTGGAAGAGACGGAGAAAGAAGCCACTGTGATTTAAAGCGTATTACTCATAACTCAATTTGTGCAATATTTTGCATATGTGCGTTTGTCAAATCTAACAACTGCAGACATCTTCTTTTTTTTTAGGATTTTTATCGGTACAAGTCCTGAAAGATATGTTAATTATCAATTCGGGGCCTGAAAAATAAAATTTATCAATTCGGGACCTGAAAGATATCTATATTAAGAGATTTTATCAATTTGGGACCTGAAAGATAGGACAATTATCAATTCGGGGCCTTAATTCCAGGTCCTGGATTGATAAAATCTCTTAATATAAACATCATTCAGGTCCCAAATTGATAAATTTTATCTTTCAAGTCTCGAATTGATAATTAATATATCTTTCAGAACTTAGACTGATAAAAGCCTTTTTTTTGTATTCATTCCTTGGAAAAAAAAAATATAAAAGGAAAAAAGACATTGGAGTTACACCCTTATAAAATTCTATACACATCCCATTAGAATTTAAATTTAAATTACAAACAAATCCCATTATTGGTCTATTCTACCCTCCCTAGGAAAAAAAGTTTATTTTCTCCTCTATATTGTTTCTTCTCCTGCAAAAAAAGAACCCTTCGAGTGAGGTTCCTTCCCCAATTTCACGTCTAGAATGAAATGCAAAAGTACTAGTACATATTTTTAAGCCAATATTTTGCAAGTTTCCGACAAGCTATAACAAGAGTGTTCTCAAGAAGTATGATAAAATATACAATTCTAATTATTTCAATAGAAGGAAGTTCAAATCTAAAATGTTCTCAAAATACATGGAGATTCTGTTATGAATTTTCAAGGCCCTAACAGTTCCAGAATCAAAGTGTCCCGTTTGTAGGGAAGAGGGTGTATACATGAATAGAGGTGTGTTCTATTCGGTAAAAACTGAAATAACCGATCGAAATGTAAAATTTGGGTCTGTTATTCAATTTTCGATTCAGTTTTATAATTTCTGAAATTAAAAAAAATCAATTTTCAGTTCGATTTCAATTATTTTATACAAAAAATTGAAACCGAATTAAGTTATTAAATGTATACATAAAATAATATATTTCATAGATTAACTAATTAACGAGTAATACTATTTCCTTTCAAAAAATAAAACCCTCTCTCCACACTCCGCAGCGGCGCCGCTCTTCGCCGCCCGCCACCGGCTTTCTCGACATAAAGGTAATTTGGTTGTTACTAGTTTTCTTCTCCTCATTATACGCTGACTTGTTTCGGCAGCACCGGCGTTGTTCCCGCAACGCCCGATCTTTCACAGTGATTAATTGAGTTAGTGTGGTCATTTCGTAGTTTTTAGGATTCAAAATCCAAAGACTTTAGGATTTTCACTGCTGTAACTTTGCTGCTTTGAGCTGAGACTCATACCCCAGTGGCCTTATCGGTGTACTTACGTTCTGAGCTATAAATTTTCTACTGACAAAAAAAATGCATCACTTGGTTGAGTCTTTGAAATTGAGAGAGTGTGGTTGATTTGATTTTGATTTTACTAAACTAATTCTTTTGTAATCTGTAGGTAGGATGTTTCTTAAATTTGGTATAAAATATATGTTAAATAGGGTGTTTGTGTATAATTTTTGTATATAGTTAAATGTATAACAGACATATATGGTAAAAAAAACACAAAATTTCGGTTTCATCTCGATTTTAAAGTTATTTCGGTCTGTTTTCTGATGAACTATAAGAATTTTGGTTAATTTAGTTATTAAAATTCGGTTCAGTAATCTAATAACCAAATGTTTACCCCAATTAACAGAAATGCAGATTCTAAATCTATTTTGATTGTTATTTATATAAAAATATTATTGTCAAAATTTACTGGGTGTATATAGTGTTTCATGGGGATGTGAATCGTGACATAAACTCAATTAACTATCAGAAAAGAAGGAGAGAATAAGATGTTCGGTAGAAGCATATTTCACCTGCGTTCCCGGCTGTCTATCTTAAACCCTATAAACCCTTCATCATCATCAAACCTCCAAATCATACCATCGCAGTTTGCTCTCTCGTTCTGCTATTTCTCCAATTCACCAATCCTACAGAGAAAACAGCTCAATCAGAATGACGATGTATTTGAAAGAGACCCCGATGCCCCGCCCAGGCTCTTTGTTGTACAGCCCAGGATCCGACCCGAGACTAGCTTAAAGGCGAAGCTGGAAGAGGCTCTGAATCTTGCCAATTCTCTGGAACAACAGCGCGATGGCCTTTATGCGACGGAGTTTCTGGACAAAGAAATGCCACCTCATCTTGTTGTGCAGAACCCCCTCGCAAAGTCACCTCGGGCAGGTTCTTATTCTAATCCCTGTTTCCTTTTTTGTGTTGATTTATGAGTTGTGATTCTGAGAGGAGATATATCTATTTATATACATTTTGATTTGAAAATGGGTTTGAGCAGGATTTTACTTGTTTTGTTGATCGCAGGACTAAATGTTGCTATAGTTTAGACTGCAGCGAGTAAAATGAGAATCTTATTGTTAAGTACTCCCCTCCCAAGTTTAAATTCATGCTTTGTTTGACATACATATTAAGAAAGTGGAGGGATGAGTATAGATTTGAGTGGTAAATTTTGAATTTTTATGTAGAAGTAAAGAAATTAGTTGGATTGTGTGTGCGCGTGAGCCCAAAGGTAGTGTTATTTTGTGTAAAATTGAAGGTATTGTGAGGTCAAATTTAGGGAGAGTTTTCTGTTTTAAGGGGTGTGAAGCTTATTGTGGGAGGGAGGGACGAAAAAGGAAATGTGAAGCTAATTCTGTGACGAATGGAGTACTAATTAACTGAATTATTTTTGTTTGTACTAGATGATTATTGATTTGCAATTCACTTGTCTTATTTGCTAGTTATTGCCATTATCGCTTTAATGGTAGTTAAATGAATTCATAGCTTAAGAATCTGAACATAGGGAATACACATAAGGAGATATTACATATTACCTGTTCGCCCTATGGAACTCAATATAAGTCAATGTGTTGAATGTCTCAATGACTGAAATTTAGTGCATTATTATTGCATTCCTTTCTTATTAACAAATTTTAGATAGTTTCTTTTGACTTGATCTTGTGTCAGACACATTTTTTGGAGGTGGGACTGTGGAAAATGTTAAGTGCCACTTATATGATTTGGAATCAAAGGTAAGGACATCATGTGGTAAAACTTGTTGATTATTTCTTTGAAGATTGTGTGGACAAAACTGGTGCAAAATAATATGACTGCGACTGATTCCTTATTGGCAGGATGATGTGGATGCCGTTTTTGTTAATGCTATACTCAGTGGTGTTCAGCAACGGAACCTAGAGGCAAGTTTTCTGTGTGGAGTTGGTCTTATGTAAAACTGTTTTACCGTACAATTGATTCACAACTATCACTTTATAGTATAACAACTAATACTTTTGAGTGAAAATAATTAATACGTTTTAATGAAACAACTAATACTGTTTAAAATTACACACAAAATGCAACCAATCTGTGAAATTTAATTTTCTTCATAACTGTGCATTCACACCCATTATGCTCCTCCCTGTATCACATTTTTACAGCGGATCTGGGGTAAACCTGTTATGGACCGTGTTGGGCTTATCATAGAGATTTTTAATGCTCATGCTCAGACAAAGGAAGCTAAATTACAGGTGATAATGATTTTATCTGCAATCTTCCTATTTTACTGAACAAATGAAGTTTAACATTTAGCAATGAATCTTTTATCAATTTACAGGCTGAGTTGGCAGCTTTGATGTACAAACGAAGTAGGCTTGTTCGAGTTCGTGGACCTGATGGGCGTAATACGTTTGGTGGGAGTGGAGAAGCTGAAGTTGTAAGCGCCAGAGGGTGAGTATGCTGATGAAGTTCCAATTAGAATAGCTGCTGATTTTTCTCTTCATGAGAGCACATCAGTGTTATTGAACTTGACAAAAATACATCGAAATATTATTTCTTCAAACGTAATTATATATGATTTCAAATCTCCTCATTTTTATATTTATCATGTACATATAAATGATTCACAGGAGAGGAAGTGGAGGGCGTGGTTTTATCGGTGGTGCTGGAGAAACTGAAATTGAGCTTCAACGGCGAAGGTGTGCTAATTTTTTTATTTTATTTAAGATTACTGCTTCCTTGTTCATTGTTGTATTTGGAGAAAAAATTCTTGTACCTTAGCATGTTAAGTATCAAATTTACTCTTTGTGCCTTATGTTCATTAATAATTATAATGGAGTTGACAAAACTTCAGCACCTGAAGTTATTCTTATTATGTTACTTCATTTATCTAGGAACTTCTTCTATCTAAATTTTGGTAGCTTTTGTATTATTTGGATTGGTATGTGTGTGCTTCTCTGTCATACGAGTAACATTCGCCCATTGATAAATCTGAAATACCCTATGAATGTGAAAGCCTACCGAATGCAAAATTCCTCCTTTTGGCATGAAGCATTTAGTGGGGAGACGTAGGACCTAAAAAATTGCATTGTAGAGTACTTAAGGGGTGCTTGGTCAATTTTTTCAATGGGAATGGTAATGAGAATCTATTTTCCCTCTATCTCCCTGTAATGAAAGGGATATGTTGGATAAAATATTGTCTCAATGGTAGTTACATTGTTAGTGTTGTGCTCTAATTTTGGAATAAATGGGACAAACCATGATTGTTGGTTGAGAAATAGTGAAATGATTGAAGAGAAATGATTATAGGAGGGGATATAATTAATTGAAATCAGGTAATAATTAACATATTTTGAGTCTCATTACCCTGTACAAAGTATGATTAAGGTGAATTGATCATCTTTTATTCCCATTAACCACTATAATTACTCAATATTCATTCTCATTATCATTTCCATTGAGGAAATTTGAACCCAAGTGCCCCCTAATTTTTTTTGTTTTCTTCAGAATCTCGGAGCGGAGGATGAAGTTGTTATCTGAAATCCAAGAAGTTAGAAGAACCCGAGCTGTTCAGCGAGTTGCTCGAAGAAGGCAGGGAGGGTCTCCAGGACAAGAAATTCCTACTGTTGCTATAGTTGGCTATACAAATGCTGTAGGTGACTCATACTAGTGTCTTTATTTTGCATTTCTCTAATTATTAGTGTAATATCAAATATTTTTTTTGTCCTAAATTTCTTCTAGGGAAAGTCAACATTAGTAAGTGCACTCTCAAACCGCTATCTTTACTGTGATGATCGGTAAGGCAAAGGAATCCTAAAGACCCGCTGCACAATTGTGTATCATATTTGTTTTGAAAAATTCATATAATCTCCCAATTATTTCATCCCAGCTGTCGATCACTTATATGGAACTCTTCTTATTTTCAGATTGTTTGCTACAGTTGATCCCAAGTTAAGCAGCGTTATTCTTCCATCAGGGTAACATTAATTTTTAATTACCACTTAGTCATTTGTTGTTGTATTAATGTGTTAATATTTGCCCCCAACTTTTATTGTCTGATTGGTAACTGAATCCTTCACATTTAGGAGGAAAGTACTACTTAGTGACACAGTTGGATTTATCTCAGATTTGCCTGTTCAGGTAGTTGAAATTCTTGCAGGATATAATTCTTTACCGATACCGTTCTTTGTCTCATACATTTCATGTTGCAGCTCGTTGAAGCGTTTCATGCTACCTTGGAAGAGGTTATTGAAGCTGACCTCCTTGTGGTATGAAATTAGTATACGAGTAATTACAAAAGCTTCCCTTGAGGTCTAGCGTATTTTCCTTGCAAATTCACCAATTGAGGGGGTGTTTATAAGAAAGATACAAACCTCAAGAAGGCATATTTATAAAAGCACAAACTTCATTGGGTTTTTCTTTAATTATGCTAAACCTCAAAGGCTGCTTCTGTAACTTACCTAGATGTGTATTCCTAATCCTGTTAGCAACTGGTTCTTTTGGCATGTTGATGAAGTTTAAGAAATTTGACAGCATGTACTGGACTCAAGTGCTCCAAATCTCGATGAACACCGACTTTCTGTGATGCAAGTTCTTAGGAGGATACACGTGTCTGAGGAGAAGCTCGAAAACATGATTGAAGTATGGAATAAGGTAAACAACTGAAATTGTCTTTCTTCGTCTTCCAACATCCTTGAAACACATGCTACCTTACAATAAATCATGGAGGAAAAGTTGAATATAGACTGGATACAAGAAAGGCATGGTAAAAAAGTGTTGTATATAGACTGGAGTTGACATTATTTGCGAAATCCCGTTTAGGTTGATCTTCTGGAAGAGAAGTCTGATATAGGTGAAGTTGAAGATGGTGATTTCTCGGGTGAAGAAGAAGATGATAATGAGCAAGATGTAGAAGGTAAGGGGTTGGAGGGCGTGGAAGATGGCAATTATTACGAAGAAGCTGAGCAGTCTGATGAGTGTGAGGATGAAGCAGTAGTGTCTTGGGTAAGCTATGATTACACTGCAAATAAGGTGTCAGGGGAAGAAGGCGGTGGACATGTTAAAACATCCGCGGTGTCAGGGAAAGAAGGCGGTGGGCATGTTAAAACATCTGCTGCGACGGGAGTTGGTTTGCAGCAACTGCTGGAATTAATTGACGACAAGTTAAGACCCTCTGAAATTGAAGAAGAAAAGAGTATCTTTCATCGCAAGTGGAGACCACCGCGCAATGAAGATAACGAGATAGCAATCGACCGATAGTACTCGAGAGTATAGAGGAAATGTGCACCATTTTCTGGGAAGAGGTAGCCAGGGTGTTTGAATCAAGTAGAGTTTGTCACACAAAGGCAGACTAGGCTGGCTATTTATAGAGTTGCTGCTAGTAATAGATGTTAAATCTCACCACATAAAGGCAGACACTCATATTTTGGCTCCTTTCACTCAAGAAAAAGTCTTATTTGTATCCAATAATAATCACATCATATTATTTAATAACTTTCATCTTCTACAATTGTTATTTGGCAAAATTCTCAATTTTAGCCATACTTTCCACTTTTTATCACTTCGCCCAGATTTCCACATTTGGAGATGATGAACAGAGGCCTCCCTTGGCAAGAGGATGACATTTTAGAACATGCAGAGATTGCACAAACGAAGCTACAGTCATCAACAATTCAACGCCTCTTGGTGCAATGAATATCATCAGGATCAACACCTTTTTACAATCCAACATATGGCCTCTGCATTTCGAGTATAAACCACTCACAACATGTTTATAGTAATCTTGATCAGCTGACCTTAAATTGCATCCCACCATGTAAACGCTTTCAAGACACTAGCTAACGTAGATATGTCGATATACAGCTCCTGATGGACAATCTCTCGATACCCTTCTTTCAGCTACAATCATCAAATTCCACGACACCTCATTCTTAACCCGACCCATCTCAGAAAACATCCTCTCCACCCCATGAAAAGATCCATTTTTATCAAACACCTAGTGTGCAAGAAGGGGAAATGAAGCTTTAGCATATGCATCGATCATGATGCTGAAGGAGAAGACATTGTCGGTGGTGGCGGCCGCCTTGAGGAGGGTGAAGTGGTTAGTGGTGGTTAGTGGTTACAAATATAGGTAAGTCGTGGGATAAGAGTCTTTATGTAGAGTGTGTGCTCCCTTTGGTCTATGCATTTTTTCAAAATTTGGCGGAAATCTCATAAGAACAAACAGAATCTGTTAACTTTGTGTATAGAATTGTTGTAAATACTTATACGTTCGCTTGTGATTTTCATATAAATAATTAATTATATAATATTAATTTTTTTTTTATAAAACATCACAGCTTAAATGATAAACATATTCATCGATAAATTTTTTACATAAGGTTAACAAATTAAAGGTCAATTGATAATTTGGCAGGATGGTAATTGGCCAGGTTCAACAACTTTATTTTGTTTGGGATGAGTTTAAACATAATCAAACTATTTCAAAATTTTCCTATATATAGACCCCAAAAATATTACCGTGTAAGTTTTTAAAGTTATTTTTAGTGCATTCATAATTTCATATCCCTCCAGTGTTATTTTAGGTCCATGCAAACACATAAATATCATAATTTATTTTCGTTTTTGAAAATATGCAAAAATTTAGAAACACGTTCATTATTAAATAAATAATACTTAATTTTATAAAAAAAAAAGGGCAAATTTGGTTGGCTAACAAAAAAAAAAAAAATTATTTGATTAGTGCAACAAGTTTGGGTCTCATTATTCCCGGCAACGGCGCCATTTTGATCGTTCTATTTTAGCAACAAGTATTTAAGACCAAACAAATATCGAACCCAAGGGACTAGGAGTACGATGGAGCCCCGAAAACATACGTTTCCATAGAATTATAGTGGCTAGTCAAGAATTCAAAATTAAAACAACACAAGAACAACACGAAAACGACAAGAGATTTAAACAAAGCAATCAACAAGAAATACCACGGATGAGATAGTAGTGCTCGGGTGCAAATCACCAAAGACTCGTCAAATTCGGATCATCAACAATCAAGTGTTCATTCAAGAGGGATCATAGGGATAACCAACAATTAATTCAAATAAAACCGTCTTTGGATAAGCCTAGGTTCTAAATGATCGATTACGCACGTAGGAATGTGAGAGACGGCACTCTCACCCCCTCACTAATTACAAGCAACAACAAGTAATCAATGTGCCTTAATGAGGTTCTAATTAATCAACCAAGTATCCTTGTGTTAACCAAATATCCACTTCAATCACTTTAGCAAACCTAACACCTATGCATCAATTCAATCAACCAAGTATCCTTGCATCAATTAAATCAATAAACACAAGATCAAAGCTCACTCAAGCAATTAAATCATCCAAAGCATCATTAAGACAATTAATCACCTCAACAAATGAACACCCAATCATCAATTCACCAAAATCAACTTATCTAGGGATCATTACACCCAAGCACATAAGAAATTTAGCCAATCATGGCTAATGGAAAGTAACCCATGAACATTGAGTAAAGGGAAAACATAAACATGCTGAAATCAATAAACAAAACTTGATATAAATGGTAGAAGTCACCTTGATGGAGTCTATTACAACTTGGATGATCAATTCTAGCAGCTATTACACTTGGGTAAATAAAATCTAACAAAATTGGAAGAACACCTATCACTATGTGTTTGTGTGTGTGAGGAATGTTTGAAAATTAAACTAGGAATTTCTCTAAGTCTAAATTGTGCTCTAAGTGTGTCAAATCTCCTTCAATCAGCTGAAATTGGGGGTATTTATAGTGAGGGCAAAGTTAAAATAACGAAAATTGCACCTAGGTCCCTCAAAAATCGGATAATTCAAAAAACCGCTAAGAAATGGCGGTGTCAACTCGGCTCGAGTTGAACCAACTCGGCTCGAGTTGGTCAACTCGGCTCGAGTTGAATGATGACAGTCGAGTTGAAACAAGGATTTTCGGGCAGAAATCTTCCGGAGCCCTCCAACTCGGCTCGAGTTGAGTCAACTCGGCCCGAGTTGGTGCCGTTCTCGCTCACACGTTCATAACTTCAACTCCCGAGCTCCGATTCAGCTGATTCTTGTTGCGTTTCGACCCTCACTTCTTGCCTTTCTCATTCCGTGTCATTATCCAAGCCAAATCCTGCAACAAATGCAACACTACCCTTCTCGACTATTAGATTCACAATTATATCAATCACGATGAATAATGCAATGAAATTAGCACAAGTACATGTCTAAACTCACATAAAATCATGCACTATATCATCCTAATCAACTATCGTACTCCTAGTCCCTTGGGTTCGATATTTGTTTGATCTTAAATACTTGTTGCTAAAATAGAACGATCAAAATGGCGCCGTTGCCGGGGACTAGTTGAGGACACTTAGGTGGAACTTGAATTCTAGTTGAGTGGAGTTACTAGTGGCATTTATTTTTGTTGTTTTGTTATTTTTGTTTAAGAATTTGATTCTTGGTCTCTTTTTGGTAGGTGCTTGATCGAACTTTGAAAATTGATAACGAAGCTCTACCAAGAAGAAGGAATCGGAGGAGGAATCGTAGGACTTTTGATAGAGAAATGGAAGGGGATCCACCCCCACATGGAGAAAGGGTTGCTCATGAAGGAGGAGAAGAGGAGATCAATATTCAAGGCATCCAAGTGGAATTGAGAGGTGCCCAACCTCAAAGAGAAGAGATGGTGCATCAAAATCCACCAAATCCCCAAAATCCTTATCCTTACCCTTACCCATACCCATATCCATATCCACCACCACCAATTCAAGGCCAAAATCCATATCCATACCCACCTCCATATCCACCATATCCTCCATATCAAGACCAAAATTACATTGATCAATACAATCCTCCACCACCACCCTTGCATAACAATCAAAACCCACAAAATCCCCCACCTCAAAGGGAAGGTAGACCCATTCGTGCCTATTTTGAGCCTCATCTACTGAGTATTACGATGGGATAGCTAGGCCGAATATCCAAGCTAACAATTTCGAGATCGCACCGCTATGATCAAGCTTCTCATGGAGAATCAATTTGAGGGAAGAGATGGGATAGATGATCCTCACAAACACTTGGATAGATTCTTGGAGCTAGCGGACACTATGAAGTTTAATGGAGTCACGTAAGATGCAAAGAAATTGAGGATGTTTGCATTCACCCTCACGGGAAAAGCCAAGCGGTGGCTAAGCAAAACCTTACCGCCGGGAGCGTGCGTACGTGGGAGGAGATAAGTCAAAAGTTTTTGCTTAAATTCTATCCTCCTTCTCGAACCGTCCAAGCAAGGAATGAGATTGCCGGTTTCAAACAAAAGCCAAAGGAGAGTATTAAGGATGCATGGGAACGTTTCAACAATTTGTTGATTTCGTGTCCCCAACACGGCTTTCCGGAGGAGCAAACCATATGCTTCTTTTATTGTGGAGTGGATGAAGCATCTCAACTACATTTGAATGCATGTGCTAAGGGGGACTTCTTATTCTTGACCTCACAAGAAGCCATTGAGATTTTAGATGGTGTAGCCAACAATGCCTCCCAATGGAACACCAATCAAGGCCCCAATCCAAGAGTAGCCAATGTGGAGCAAGGAGACTTAATGAAGTCTATGATGATGACGCTTATTGATAAGGTAAGCTCACTTACCGCCAATCAACAAAGGGATGTCACTCCTCTTCCAATGATGCAAGAAGGGCAAACTCTTAATCAAGTTGGGCCATGTGAAGATGTAAATTATATGGGAAGGCAACCTCAAGGAGGATATCAACAAGGCTACCAAGGAGGAAAGCAATTCAATCAAGGGCAATTCCGACCCCCGTATCAACAAGGAGTTTCATCTTCTTATCAACAAGGAGGTCAATTTACTCAAGGTAACAACTCCTATAACTCAAATGTTCGTAAGAATGACAATTTTTCATATGCAAATCCGAAGGCCGCCATACAATTTCCACCCGGATTTGATCCGGGAGCTAAACCGCCTAATGGAGAAGGGAAGCCTTCAACGGATGAGTTGTTAGCTTTGTTGATAAAGAAGACGGAAGAGAAAGATGCTAAGCTAGAAGCAAGGCTAGATAAAATGGAAAGTTTGTTTGGGAGCCAAATTTCTCAACATGGTCACCAACTCAAGACCCTTGAATTCCAAATGGGACAATTAGCCAACACCTTGGGGAATTTGCAAAATAAGGGAAGTTTCCTTCAAATACCGAGGTGAACCCAAAAGAGCAATGCAAGGGAATTCTATTGAGAAGTGGTACTAAGTATGATGGACCATCAATGCCAAGAGAAGGGGATTTTGAAAGGGAGAATTCTCATGAGAAGAAAGAGATTGAAGAAGAGAGTGGTGAAGAGGAAGAAAACGAGTTTGAGAGATTTGATGAAGATGAGGAGGAAAAGGGGATGAAGAAGGAGGAGGATGAAGCTTTGTTGAAAAGAAGGAAAAGGTACTCGAAAAAGGGGAGTGTTCAACTCGTATTCCAAAGTGGAAATTGGCCAAGGAGTTGAGAGAAAAAGAGGAGCATGTGCCTTGTGATAGATGGGGAGTACCCAAGACACCAATTCCACCTCCTTTTCCAAAAAGGTTCATGAAGCAAAAGATGGAGGAGAGATTTGCTAAATTCCTAGAAATCTTCAAAAGATTCACATCAACATACCTTTTGCCGATGCCTTGGAACAAATGCCACACTACATGAAGTTCCTCAAAGATGCGATTTCCAAGAAGAGGAGGCTCCAAGAGCATGAAACGGTGAGTTTAACGGAGGAGTGTAGCGCCTTGCTTCAAAAGAGTGTGCCACAAAAGCTCAAAGATCCGGGGAGTTTCACAATTCCTTGTGAAATTGGTGGAAGTGATACAATGTGGGCGTTATGTGATCTCGGAGCAAGCATAAACCTTATGCCCTACTCTATTTACAAAAGGCTTGATCTCGGTGATATTAATGAGGTCTCCATGACACTCCGGTTGCCGATCGATCAATTAGGAGGCCTAGGGGAATGGTTGAGGACGTGCTTGTGAAGGTAGATCGCTTCATCTTTCCGGCGGACTTTGTGATTTTGGACATGGAAGAAGATCAAGATGTGCCTCTCATTTTGGGAAGACCGTTTCTTGCAACGGGGAGGCTATGATCAACGTGAAAGATGGAGAGCTCAAATTGTGTTTCAATAATGAGGAGATCAAGTTTTCTATTTACAAGACGTTGGAAAAGAGTGATCAAGTGGAGAGTGTTAGCTTCATTAGCTTAATTACGGGGTCATTCAAGATGAATGGGAAGATTTCTCAAACTCTTCTTTGTCTCTTGATTCTTATTCTTTCTTAAATAGAAATTTGCATGCATTGCATTTGGGTGAGTCTAATGAATTTTCTTTGCATATTTCTAATGATTGTATAGGCAAGGTTGATGAGAAAATGAAGGGATGTGATCAATGGAGAGGTCAACCAAAATTTCTACCCTTGAAAATAGAAGGAGAAGAGGTGCCTAAATTGGATGAAAAGAAGGACAAGCTCAAGCCTCTACCCGATCACCTTCGGTATGCTTATCTAGATGAAGAAATGAGGTACCCGTGATTGTTTCTTCTACCTTAAGTGCTAATGAACTTGAGAAATTATTGCATGTGCTAGCTAGAAACAAGGGTGCTTTGGGTTGGTGTATTGACGATTTGAAAGGGATTAACCCATCTATTTGTATGCATAAAATAAGGGTAGAAGAGGGTAGTAAGGCTATAGTGCAACCTCAAAGACGGGTTAACCCTTTAATTCAAGAGGTGATTAAGAAAGAGGTGATTAAATTCCTTAATTCCGGTATGATTTTTCCTATTAGTGATAGCCCATGGGTATCTCCTTTACATGTGGTGAGTAAAAAGGGAGGGATGACGGTGATTACCACCGACTCCAATGAGGTCATTGCTACACGGGTAGCGACCGATTGGAGAGTGTGCGTAGATTATAGAGAATTGAATAAGGCTACATGCAAAGACCATTTTCCCTTCCCTTTATGGATCAAATGTTGGATCGTGTGAGTGGACATGCATTTTATTGCTTTCTCGATGGTTATTCGGGTACAATCAAATCATGATTGCCCCGAAGATCAAGAGAAGACTACATTTACATGTGCTTATGGAACGTATGCGTGGAAGCGTATGCCATTTGGATTGTGTAACGCTCCCGCGACGTTTCAACGTTGTATGATGTCTATTTTCCATGATATGATTGAAAATGTGATGGAGATATTTATGGATGATTTTTCAGTTTTGGAAGTTCATATGATGTGTGCTTAGCTAATCTTGAGAGTGTTCTTAAGAGGTGCCAAGAAACTAACCTTGTCCTAAATTGGGAAAAATGTCATTTTATGGTAAGGGATGGGATAGTTCTTGGCCATCATGTGTCTCATGCAGGAATTCAAGTGGATAGAGCCAAGGTTGTGGCCATTGAGAAGCTCCCTCCACCCACAAACATCAAGGGAATCCGTTCTTTCCTTGGACATGCCGGTTTTTATAGGAGATTTATAAGGGATTTTTCCAAACTCTCTAAACCCCTTTCACATTTGCTTGAGAAAGATGTTCCGTTCGAATTTAATGATGATTGCTTGTTTGCTTTCAGGGCTTTAAAGGAAGCATTGATTTCTACGCCGATTCTTGTGGCACCAAATTGGGAGGAGCCCTTTGTGGTGATGTGTGATGCTAGTGATTGGGCTATGGGTGTGGTGTTGGGACAAGTGAGAGAGAAGAAGTTTCGAGCCATTTATTATGCGTCCAAGACATTCAATTCTACCCAACTCAATTACACTACAACGGAGAAGGAGCTCTTAGCGGTGGTGTATGCGGTGGATAAATTTCGACCCTACCTAGTAGGTGCGAAAACCACCGTGTATACCGACCATACGGCCATAAGGTACTTGATGACGAAGAAAGACTCTAAGCCAAGACTCATTCGGTGGATTCTACTCCTACAAGAATTTGACTTGGACATCAAGGATAAGAAGGGGAGTGAAAACGTAATTGCCGATCATTTGTCACGGTTGGAGCATGATGAAGGGTATGATGAAGAAGGGGGTGAAGTGAAAGAGGAGTTCCCGGATGAGCATTTGTTTGCTATCAAAATCAAGGAGGATGGAGAAGAAGGACCATGGTACGCGGATTTTGCTAATTACCTTGTAGTAGGAAGGTTGCCCTATGATTTGAAACAACATGAGAAGAAGAAATTTTTGAAAGATGTGAAGGATTACTTTTGGGATAATCCCTTCTTGTACAAGAAAGGGGTTGATTCCATTATTAGAAGATGTGTGCCTCAAGAGGAATGGGAGAGTATAATGACTCATTGTCATTCATCACCTTGTGGAGGACATTATGGAGGAAAAGACCACCTTTAAGATTCTTCAATCGGGATTCTATTGGCAAAAATGTTCAAGAGTTGCAAAGAGTTTGTGATGAGATGTGACAAGTGTCAAAGAAGTGGGAACATATCGAAGAGGGATGAGATGCCATTGAACAACATGCTTGAAGTTGAATTATTTGATGTTTGGGGCATGGATTTTATGGGACCTTTTCCTAATTCCTTTGGCAATGAGTACATTTTGCTAGCCGTGGATTATGTCTCTAAGTGGATTGAAGCGGTTGCAACAAAGAATAATGATGCCAAAACCGTGATCGAAGTTTCTAAAGGGGAACATTTTTGCAAGATTTGGTGTGCCAAGAGCATTGGTGAGTGATGGGGGTAGCCATTTCGTGAACAAATTGTTGGCTAAAGTGTTGACTAGTTATGGAGTGTCACACAAGGTTTCCACACCTTACCATCCTCAAACAAATGGACTTGCCGAAGTGTCGAATCGCCATATTAAAAAGATCTTGGAGAGAACAGTGAGCATTTCAAGGAAGGATTGGTCTAAGAAGTTAAATGATGCATTGTGGGCTTACCGTCACGGCATTCAAAACCCCTATTGGGATGTCCCCGTATAAATTGGTGTTTGGAAAGGCCTGCCATTTACCGGTGGAGTTGGAGCATAAGGCGTATTGGGCTACTCGAAAGGTGAATTTGGAAAATGATTTGTGTGGTGAGAAGAGGATCTTGCAACTCCATGAGCTTCAAGAATTTAGGGAGAATGCTTATGAAAATGCCAAATGGCTCAAAGAGATGACAAAAATGGCATGACCAAAGGATCAAGAAAAAGAAGTTTAAGGAAGGTGATAAAGTGCTTTTATTCAATTCCCGATTGAAGCTTTTTCCGGAAAACTAAAGTCTAGATGGAGTGGTCCGTTTGTGGTGGTGCAAGCATTTCCTAATGGCCACATTGAGTTGATAAATGAGAGAGGTGATAAGTTTGTGGTTAATGGTCATAGAATCAAGCATTATTTTGCACCATCTCAAATCGGCCTTGTGGATGAGCAATTCTTAGAGGAAAGTTGAGCAACTCACGCTCCGTCCGGCATAGGACGTTAAAAATAGCGCTAGATGGGAGGCAACCCATCTTTTTTCTTGCTTTCTTTGTTGCTTTGTTTGTTCTTTGTTTTAATAAGTGTTTTGTGTTGTGATAGGTTTTGGATGGCGTTTCGAGGGAATTAACTCGTGTTGAGAAGTTCGGGGTATCATTGGTGCAATGTTTGAGTCATGATACGTGAGTTTTGGGGTAAGCAACCCCGGGCTCGAACTTAGATATTTTTTGCAATGTCTAAGTTTGGGGGATTTTGTTGTTGAGCACTTGACATTGCACCGGTGCACACGGGTTTATATGACACCGCACGCGCACTACCCGTTCTTTTATGATGATCTTGAGGTTTTCTGTGTGTATGAAGATGATTAATGTTGCTCAGATTGGGCTTGTGAGATTGATAATGATGATCGATTAATGGTTTGGGGATTTTATGCTTGAAGTGCAAATTTCATTGTATCTTGTTTGCCCAAAATTTTTAATAAATTTGAGCAATAAAAAGTTTGGGGGTATGATCGAGTTCACAATTCCATTTGCATTGCATATTGTGTTGTTGTGTTTCGAGCGGGAGAAGATGGTAAAAATGAGGAAAGAATTTGTGGTTTCTTGAAAGATTCAACTCGGCCCGAGGAAGACCAACTCGACCCGAGTTGAAAAGGGCGTAATCACTCGGAAGGTGAAAAAGTCCAACTCGGCCCGAGTTAAGGCAACTCGACCCGAGTTGAAGTGGGCGAGGAGATTTTGAAGCAGGATCAACTCGGCCCGAGGAAGACCAACTCGACCCGAGTTGAAAAGTCAACTCGAACCGAGTTGATGCAACTCGACCCGAGTTGAAGTGTCGAGAATTATAATTCGGGGAGACCAACTCGACCGAGTTGGTGAACTCGAACCGAGTTGGAGGCGACGGAATTCAAGTCGGGTTTGACTCTTTTTAAGTCAGCTTTTCACTCCTTTTTCTCTCATTTTACTTCATTATTTCAAAATCAACTTCTCCCTTTCCCTTCAAAGAAGAAAACGCACGGTCACTTTCTCCCACATAGTTCTTCACCAACAACTCGGATCGAGTTAATTCCATAGAGTATCAAGTCTAGTTTTTCATTTCTCGGTGAACAAGAGGTATGTTTTCTACTCTATTTCATCCATGGGTTAGGCTTGGAGATTTTTTTGTGAAGATGTGGAAGAACCCTAGAATTGAAATTTTGGGGCTTTTTATTTGTGGGATGAATTGATGCATAATGTGGCCTATTTGAGATGAAATTGTTGTTTTTGAGTGATGGGTTTTCCAATTCTTATGTCAATTTGATATGGGTATGCCAAATTTGTGTGGGATTGAAGAATTTGAAGCATTGGGTCTCATTGTTGCTTAAGTTGAAATAGAGGGAATTTGTTGAAATTGATGGTTAATTCTTGTTTAATTTGTGATGAGGAATTACTAATTGGTGAATATGCATGATGGGTGTTTTCAATTTCAATCCAATTGGGTAATTTTGTATCTCATAGGTTAGGCATGGAATTTGATTTATTGTTATTGAGAAATGAGAAATTGTGAATGTCTTGAGATAATTAGAAAGAATTGTTTGATAAATTGCTTAATGGTGAGATTTTTGCATGCCTCATTGGGAATTTCTTTTATAATGAAATTTTCATGGGTTGAAGTTGTGAAGATAGATTCTTACATGCCTTGTTGCTAGACTGTTAACTTCATGAATGTGATTAAATTGCATAGTTCTAGCAATAGGTTGAGGTTGTGAGAATTTCATGATTATGTTTGATATGTTGAGAAAATTTTAAGACTAGCCGAATTTGCTTGCTTGAATAGGAAATGCCGCCAAGGAGAAGAGAAAGTGCGAAGAGGCGTTGAGGATAGGGAATTGGCCGAGGAAGTCCGTGAATGTATTGATTATGATTGCTACAAGGGGTGTAGACGGACTCCTCCGAATTTGGCATAGACTTCGGGGTTGATGGGTACAAGTACGTTGACAGATTCATCGAGCTCGCTCAAATGTCCATTAGAGCAACAAAATATTATGATGAGGCATGTGTTGAGGCGCTCGGGATAAGAGAGGAGGTGGAAGGATTGTTTGAAAGGATAGGATGGAAGAACTTTCTCACGGTTCGAGAGCCGACTTATGAGTCATTGGTCATGGAGTTCTTGAGCACCTTGGAAGATGCAATGTTTGGTGAAAGCGATAGGCGAAAGCGGGATCAGATTCGCACTCGGGAACCAAGACCGATTTCTCGTACTTGTGGGAAATTAATAGGATTTTTCATACGGAGGAAGAGCCGGACGTGGTCGAACATGATAATTTAAGTGCTGGGAGTTTTGGATAAAGATTGCCGGAGTTAATGAGTACGACAGGCCAAAGATACAACCCATGTCGCTCAAAGGCATCCTTGATTAGGAATCCAGTGTTCCGTTATGTGCAAAGGGTTCTATCTCAAACGGTATACGCTAGGCATGAAATTGGAGTGTTAGAGAAGATGAACTAATAGTCATGTCTAAGATGGCCGGTGAGTGTGAAGCCAACTTTGCGGAGTCTCTAACTTATCAGTTTTGGCGGCAAAGAGCACTGTGAAGAATATCCAAATAGGTGGATTAATAACCCCTATTGCTCGGCATTTCGGTATGGTCGATTTTGGTGAACCAATTGAAGGAGACTCGGTTAGATTTGGGGTCCTTGATGCGATCAAGGATGATTGTAAGAAAGAAGGGAGTCCTATGCCTTAAGCTCGAAGATGATAATGCATTTCCACTTCCAAAGCCGGAGCTCATAGAGTCTTGAGTGATAATTTGAGGAACTGGCAATTATCATCGCAAGCCCATAGAGATTGGATGAGCACACTTGACGATGCCCCGAGAAAGACGTAAGAGAAGAAGAGATGCGCCGGAGTCGTCAAGAAGAAGTGAGACAGAGGAGAGAGGAGGCGAAGAGGAACCATCTATGGGACATGAAGAGGAACCACCGGCTAGAGAACTGCCCGAAGACAAATCGTGCAAACATATCAAAGGAGGACTGATTCTGAGAATTTGACAAGGGGGTGGAACGACTTAACTTGAGGATGACGGGAGTCGAAGAGCGCCAAGAGAGAATCGAGACTATGCTTTTGGAGCAAGCTAGGATGCAAGAAGCCATGTATAATTGGCATTTGAGTCAAGGACATTTCCCGCCATACCAACCACCACAATGATGAAATTGATAGTGAGAATTCCGGAGTACCTTGTGGTGGTACTTCCTTTGTTTTTCCATTCTATATTTGCCGTGCTATTTCTCTTTGTGAGTTTATTATTTGTAGACTTGTTGAGTATCTCTTCTTTAACTATTTTTCGATTTGTGGGTTGTATGGATTTGATCTTAGACTTCACTTATTTTTAGTTGTGGATTGAATTGTTGATCTTTAAGTTAAATTTGATTGAGTGAATGTTATTTGAAAGAATTGAGCATGTGAACTTGGTGATCATAGTGTGGACTTTTCATGAGTGAAATTGGTGATCTTGTGATTTGAATTGGAGGTTGAATCAAGTTAGGGTGTGATTTAGTCATTGTAGCATGTACTTTTGTGGGAACTTGGTTTATGAGAGCATGTGTCTACCATAATAAACCAGGGAGTTTTGAGCCATAAATGGGTATTCATTTAACCCGATGATGTTCTTGTGTGTGATGTCGTCCATGTGGTCATGATCTAGAACTTGCCCTTGGTCTTATTTGAAGCTTGTCTAGGTCTAATTTGTTGAAAGGGATAAGAGGCATTTTCGTTGTAAGAATCAAGTCACTTAGCCAAAATGTATCCCCACCAAATTGATGAATTCCATAGTTAGCCCACTTGAGCTTTGAATCCTTATTCTTTGGCAAGCTTGTGAGATTAAAGCCATTTTGCCTATCTTTACGAGCTTTTTTGTCCCTATGATTAGTAGAGCATGATTGTTGGCAAAAGAATGGTGAAGTTAAAAGAGAAAAGTGTGGTGGTATGATTGGATAAGTTTGTTGTGAGAAATAAGAAAGAAAAGAAGGTTGAAAAGTAGAAAAATTGAATAGTAAAAAAAAAATGAAAGAAATGATGAGAAGGTGAGATTCAATTTTGAGCTTGATTGAAAAAGAAAAACTTCAAAGGAGTTGGTGGTGAATTACATGTGAAAAGTATGAAAAGAAAAGAAAGAGTGATGATTGTTGAGACTTGAGATGGAGTGTATTGAATTGCTTAATCAACTTTCATGTGCTCTACTAATTGTGAGTCACTACTTCCAAAATTCCCCACCTTTTCCAAAGAGCCAACGGTACAACCCATAAAAGACCTCTTTGATTCAATGAATAAGGCCTAGTAAAAGGTCGAGAATTGAGATTTTTGGCAAGCATATGGTATTGTGAGTATGTGGATTGACTACTTGAGTGCATATCTGTCCTATACACTTTTGAGTGTTGAGCGTGAAACACACATCCTCGCGAGTTGGTAGTTTACATGCTCAAATTCACCATTGTTGAAGCAAGATGCATGTGAATGTGATTAGTTACTTCACGGCTTGATGATTCATTTGATGAGAGTCACTTGATTGTAGAATTTTGTTGATTAGTCCACAGATTTGTGCGCCTATGAAAGCTTTTCCCGTTGATCATTTATTTCTTTGCTTGGGGACAAGCAAATCTTTTAGTTTGGGGGAGTTGATTAGGATGATATAGTGCATGATTTTATGTGAGTTTAGACATGTACTTGTGCTAATTTCATTGCATTATTCATCGTGATTGATATAATTGTGAATCTAATAGTCGAGAAGGGTAGTGTTGCATTTGTTGCAGGATTTGGCTTGGATAATGACACGAGAATGAGAAAGGCAAGAAGTGAGGGTCGAAACGCAACAAGAATCGGTGAATCGGAGCTCGGGAGTTGAAGTTATGAACGTGTGGCGAACGGCACCAACTCGGGCCGAGTTGACTCAACTCGAGCCGAGTTGGAGGAAAACATGATTGAGAAAGCATTGAAGCCAAGCCGTAAGCCAACTCGACCCGTTCCACATGAACTCGAGCCGAGTTGACCAACTCGAGCCGAGTTGGTTCAACTCGAGCCGAGTTGAGGGCTCCAAGATTTACGCCCGAAAATCCTTGTTTCAACTCGACTGTCATCATTCAACTCGAGCCGAGTTGACCAACTCGAGCCGAGTTGGTTCAACTCGAGCCGAGTTGACACCGCCTCGCGCGGTTTTTGCTGAATTATCCGATTTTTGAGGGACCTAGGTGCAATTTTCGTTATTTTAACTTTGCCCTCACTATAAATACCCCCAATTTCAGCTGATTGAAGGAGATTTGACACACTTAGAGCACAATTTAGACTTAGAGAAATTCCTAGTTTAATTTTCAGCATTCCTCACACACACAAACACATAGTGATAGGTGTTCTTCCAATTTTGTTAGATTTTATTTACCCAAGTGTAATAAATGCTAGAATTGATCATCCAAGTTGTAATAGACTCCATCAAGGTGACTTCTACCATTTATATCAAGTTTTGTTTATTGATTTCAGCATGTTTATGTTTTCCCTTTACTCAATGTTCATGGGTTACTTTCCATTAGCCATGATTGGCTAAATTTCTTATGTGCTTGGGTGTAATGATCCCTAGATAAGTTGATTTTGGTGAATTGATGATTGGGTGTTCATTTGTTGAGGTGATTAATTGTCTTAATGATGCTTTGGATGATTTAATTGCTTGAGTGAGCTTTGATCTTGTGTTTATTGATTTAATTGATGCAAGGATACTTGGTTGATTGAATTGATGCATAGGTGTTAGGTTTGCTAAAGTGATTGAAGTGGATATTTGGTTAACACAAGGATACTTGGTTGATTAATTAGAACCTCATTAAGGCACATTGATTACTTGTTGTTGCTTGTAATTAGTGAGGGTGAGAGTGCCGTCTCTCACATTCCTACGTGCGTAATCGATCATTTAGAACCTAGGCTTATCCAAGACGGTTTTATTTGAATTAATTGTTGGTTATCCCTATGATCCCTCTTGAATGAACACTTGATTGTTGATGATCCGAATTTGACGAGTCTTTGGTGATTTGCACCCGAGCACTACTATCTCATCCGTGGTATTTCTTGTTGATTGCTTTGTTTAAATCTCTTGTCGTTTTCGTGTTGTTCTTGTGTTGTTTTAATTTTGAATTCTTGACTAGCCACTATAATTCTATGGAAACGTATGTTTTCGGGCTCTATCGTACTCCTAGTCCCTTGGGTTCGATATTTGTTTGGTCTTAAATACTTGTTGCTAAAATAGAACGATCAAGTGCAACAATGTTTGGGTCTCAAATGAAACAAAAGGCCCAAAGAAATGGGCTCCGCTAATTAATTGAGGACTTTTCGTATAAACTTTAAAGCCCACTCGAGGGGCATACACATTTAATCATATAACAATTTATAGCTTTTGTAATTGGATGAATCATCGTATTCACTAACTAAAATTTATTTATAATACATATAATTAGATTTTTATAACTATACATTCATGCATCTATATAATGAAACGTGACAAAATTGAGCAAAAGGACTATAATCATTATAGTCTTTGAAGGTTCTTGAAGATTTTTTTTTTTTTTTAACATATTCCTACTATTCTCTATCAATGTTAAAACTATAAAATTTACATGATGAAAAAGAGAAATAAAAACAACTGGGCAACATGATGGTCCTACATGTTTTGTGATTAACCCTCTTTATGAAGCACATAAAATATTTGGGGGAAGTAAAAAGGATTATTGGTGACTTTTAGATAATCTATTTAGAATTCACCTAATTAGCTTTAACGGGAAATGCTTTTCTCATCTTTAAGTGCAAATATATATATTTTTTTAATATTTGACAAACAATGCTTCCAAAATGGCAGCACAAACATACAAATGCTTTTACAATATTTAAAGTAAAGTTTATGCAGATCCCAGGAGTGACGGTGACAATCCAGACGCGATACAATATACTTGCTTTACAAAATTGATCTTCTTGATTAATATTTATTCCATTCAATTCTAACTTATTTAAACTAATCAATCACATCCAGTAAAATGAACGAGTCATAATAATTAATTTATAGTAATAGGATGATTAGCACAAACAAGGAAAACTAATGAATATGCATGATAATGCATGATCTTGAATGTGCGTAATGATAATAGTAAAAATAGAATTCAAGATATGCACTTATTTTTTTATAAGCGTGTCATTTTCATTACACAATCAATCATCTTTCACATGATCCGAATTTTACAAAATCCACACTTCCAAATTACATATACAAAATCCGAATACACTTTTACAAAATTACATATACAAAATCCAAATACACCTTTTACTTTATTACAAATCCACCCTACCTTATAGTATTTGAAATCCCATCAAATCCTTAAACAAACATAGCTTAGATTTCACTTTTAAGAGAAAAGAAACTGAATGGACAATCCTTCACAAAGCTAGTAAGAATTGTGAGACATTTTTAAAATTGGAGAAATGACATTGCGCAGCGCCTTCGTATTGTTTTAATTTTACAAGTATTTTTAAAATTTAAAAAAAAATTAAGAATATATATAGTGTTTTAGAATTTTTTTTTTTGACAAAATACTTGTCTACTCTTACCTTAAAGTATGACCGCCGCTAATTCGGGTACAAATTGCAAAAGACAATCAAATGCATTCGTATATATGTGATCCCATGCATTTTTCTAGCTACAAATCATTTTCAATAATTTTCTCCAAATTAATCAAAAGTAGGCCACTAATTCAATCACTCCCTGTACTTATTATCCAATTCAAGTACCAAAAAAGTTGCAATTTTCTATATATTTATATATACTAGCTTCATCGATAACAATTGCATTATGACATTCTTGATGCAAACATGCAGGATTGAGCTAGCTAGTTAGTAAAAGCCAAACAATATATATAGCTAGCTCCCTACATCAATAAACATGAAAAATATTTGTGTGAGACGATCTTATCGTGGTGAGAGATTCACAAATCAATATCTATTTCTTTCAAAGTGATAAAACGTCATTCCCAATTATATTCCTGGCCCGACGCAAGACCTACGCATTAAACACATATCTATCTATAACAACACCCACCCCTTAATCATTTGTGAAATCCTTAATGTTCCTCTCTTCTATACAACATTGTTCCCACGTAGACAATAAATCGTGCTATTTCTTCAGACAAGATGACCCCAATTACCTCACCACATTCTTCATAAGAATTTACTTTGGGGGTTTTACACATTACACATATAGGACGAAAGTAGTCTCACTATCATGCAAAGCTGGAATAATAGCAAGATGACACTGTATATATACTTGACATTGATAGGTGGACCAAATTTTAATTTAATTTGTAGCATAATAAGCTACATATATACCATCCTTAATTTGATTCTAGCCAGACTTTTATACACTACATGCTTGATTGCTACATCTGACATATGTATTGACAAATTATTTGGTATTCTGAAAGAAACATGCAAGACTATAACTTGTCCTCAAATTCTGAATAAAACAAATTACTAGCTTTAATTGTTTGATGATATATATATATATATATATATGTATATATATATATCCTCTGTCTCATATTAGTTTTACACTTTCTTTTTGATTTGTTTCACATTAATTTTTACATTTAAAAAAAAGGAAACCCCTCCTTAAACTCCACTCTCACAATATTTATATATTTACACAAAATGTCATTACTTTTTACATTCAATCCAACCACCTCCTTATTTTACCCTTCTCCACTCATTGCATTTTTCTTAAAATCTTTGCAGCATTAATATGAAAACTAATTTGGGACAAAGAGAGAAGGAGAGTATTTATTAACCCGTACATAGTTTTGTGAGCTAGGCGGGCCCGATAGATGTGATTTGTCTAAAATTGGAGGAACAAAAATCAGCTGTCCGCCTCTTGCAATTTGAGATCTATAGTCATACTTTATTGTCCTGCAAAAATTGTATAAAACTTTTTTTTTTTTTTACAACTAAAGAATTTGTAAGAAAGTCGAATTTCTACAAGGCACAGAATGTGTTCAATGTATTTTTATTACTACTAACTTTGTCTCATCTACTTTGACATATACATTTTAAGCCTCTACACTTTCATTTTATTAAGTTTTGCCCTCAAAAGTTAATAAAAATAAATTGGGGAAAATTTACAGAAACAGGTGTACATAGTAATAGAAAATAGCATGGAGTAGAAGATACACGTTCAATAAGAGTAGAAAATAAAATGTAGGGTAATAAACCCACAAGAAAAAGGTGAGAGCACGAATTTAAAATATACCTTTTTTTTTCCCCCCTTTATGTACTACATTTTCCCTTTATGTACTGCAGCAGTAAATTCTAATCTAGAACCCGTACGCCGTAAAATAAAATTACTCTAAAGTTGATATTTACTCCGATTCCATACATGTAAAATCCTATGAGCTATTGAATTTCAATTCAATGGGTTGAAATCCAAAGCGATATAGATTTAAAAACCCCTCTTGTGTGTAGGTAAGTGTAAGCACATTAATTTTGTGCCCAATTAAATGGCGACACGTGGAAAATTAAGTATTAATATCAAATAAATTTAATTATTTATATTTGGAGAATTTAATTAAATTAATTCTCAAATTAAATAATTTATTGATATTAAATATACACGTAAAAGCCGAAATTAAATCCTACGAATTTTAAATATTCGTAACTTGGTGGCAAAGTAATTAACTTACCATATAACGTATAAAATCTCGTTAAATGGAAAGTTAAATCAAATTGCCCCACATGGAAACAAATCAAATCAAGTCAAATCAAATCAGATCAAATCAAATCAAGTCTGATGGGCTTATAAGCTCAGCCCATTAAATCAGTCTCACCCCACAACTATAAATAGGGGTCTTCATTCATTCATTCCACACACAATTTCGAGGCAACCGCACTCAATTCCAGCTCGGGAGCAGACTTGGGGCGTTCTTCGCGGAATTCAAAGGCGTTCTTCAAGCAAATCAACGGGAACAGCGTCCGATCCGGGATCAAGGTGTTCAACCCTCCGATCGAGACATTTCTCCTTGAAGATTCAAAGGCGTTCATCGCGCCTCTTGAAGGTTCAAGAACGTTCATCCAAAAGTCTCCGTAAATAGCGTTTAATCCAAGATAAGGCTCTTAAGCCGTTGGATTAATGTTATAAGTCCATCAAATCCGCCAAATCATCCAAGTCAACACCAATTTTGAAGAGGAGAATCAGAGGATTAAATTTAGAGCTAGGGTCCGCTAAAATTTAATCGGTTCAATCCGATTAAAATCAAATTGTAAACCTTTTCGTGTTTTTATAAATTAAATTCACGAAATTTGTTGTTACAAATTTGGCACGCCAAAATGGGACCGCTCTACCTCTCATCTCTTCTCTTCCTTCAACAAATTTGAAGATCATCGAATGGGTCCTCGTAAGCTCTACCCGATTGGAGTCGGCTCATCAAACGCTTCGATGTCAACGCTATCACTCGAAGCATGTCAAGAAGGTCGCAAACTCGGACCTCTTCGGGGAGCAAATCTTTCGATCAACACTCCCGCAAACAAGTCATCCTACATTGTCAAGATAAGGAAGGCGATTCCCCATGCTGCGCTCCCGACTCCTCGTCAGACTCTTCATCAACCTCGAGCATAGCTCCGGTCATGATGACGAATGCCTCAAGCATTGAGGAACAACTTGCCAGTTTGACTAGAGCCATAGAGGGGCTCACACGTCATGTTCAAGAACAGGACTCCCGCATTTCCAGCTTGATGAATAAGGTGGAAAACGATGAAGCAAGCATAGCTAAAGGGAAGCGAGTTGAGGGGTACAATGACGAGGAAACCTCGACTAAGCATCATCCAACCGAATCGAGCCGACCTGCAAAGGAGTTGCTGATTTCTGCTGATGGAGGAATCCATGTGGAGCAACTCAAAGAGCTTATACGGGAAACGATGAAGGATAAGTTCGACGACGGTTCTAAGTCATCCTTCACCTATGCCAAGCCATATACAAAAAGAATTGATGGTTTGAAGATGCCAGCTGGCTATCAACCTCCAAAATTCCAACAATTTGATGGCAAGGGAAATCCGAAGCAACACGTGGCCCATTTCATTGAAACGTGCAACAATCTTTGGAACATATGGAGACCACTGCCAAGCGGTTCGTCCGCTCCTTGAAAGGAAATGCGTTCGACTGGGTACATAGATATGGAAGCTAACTCCATCGATAGTTGGGATCGAGATGGAGCAAGAATTTTGAATCGCTTTCTACAAAGACAAGGAGAACAATCAAAGATGATTGAGTTGACTAACACTCGCCGGTGAAAAAGAGGAACCCCGTGATCGATTACATTAATCGATGGAGAAATCTAAGCCTCAATTGCAAGGACAGAGATCGTCGAAAACTGCGGTGAGATGTGTATCCAAGGGATGCAATGGGGTCTCCGATATATCCTCCAAGGAATTCGACCAAGGACCTTCAAGAATCTGGTAACAAGAGCTCATGACATGGAGCTAAGCATGATTGGAAGAGGAGTCGAAGGACCACCAATTTTAGAATATCACGACAAGAGTTATGTTAAGTCTTTAAATAAAGAATACATAATGAGACATGTCTCACGATAGGGGCAAAAGGAGTTGACTCACGAAGGACATGCGACAAAAACAATATCCATTCTCAGACTCTGATGTCTCGGGGATATTTGATGAGTTGCTTGACGCAAAGCTGATTGAGTTGCCTAAGATGAAACGGCCGGAGGAAGCTGGACGCACCGAGGATCCAAAGTACTGCAAGTACCATCGATTAGTAGGCCACTCAATTCAAGATTGCTTTATCTTCAAGGAAAAGATAATGCAGTTGGTTCAAGAAGGGGATATAGTGCTAGAAGAGACTACCTAAAGTTCTAAGAGTCAATACTCCTTGACAAGAGAATAAACTGTCTATAATGCTCCTTGATACGAGTTAAAACTATCTAAAAGTCCCTCAAACTAAATCTCCTTGACACGAGACGAAACTGTCTATGACTCTCAAATTGAGTCTTTAAAACAAATCTCCTTGACACGAGACAAAACTGTCCATGACTCCAAAATTGAGTCTTCAAATCAAATCTCCTTGACACGAGACGAAACTGTCTATGACTCTAAAATTGAGTCTTTAAATCAAATCTCCTCGACATGAGACGAAACTGTCTATGACTCTCAAATTGAGTCTTTAAAACAAATCTCCTTGACACGAGACAAAACTGTCCATGACTCCAAAATTGAGTCTTCAAATCAAATCTCCTTGACACGAGATGAAACTGTCTATGACTCTCAAATTGAGTCTTCAAATCAAATCTCCTTGATAAGAGATAAAACTATCTAAGCCCCCCAAATCAAATCATATTGCCCTTTGAACTACGTTATGGCTTGATCCTCTTTAAAGAGGTACGTAGGCAACTTAGAAATTCTCTAAGTACATTCATGATTTAATTATTTCATTTAAGTTCTTACACTTAATAATGAGATATTTAAAAAAAATAAAGATTTTCGTGCTTTATTCACTTCAAGTCACAAATGACCGTGAACAAAGCACGAGGGGGCATTTGTAAGCACATTAATTTTGTGCCCAATTAAATGGCGACACGTGGAAAATTAAGTATTAATATCAAATAAATTTAATTATTTATATTTGGAGAATTTAATTAAATTAATTCTCAAATTAAATAATTTATTGATATTAAATATACACGTAAAAGCCGAAATTAAATCCTACGAATTTTAAATATTCGTAACTTGGTGGTGGCAAAGTAATTAACTTACCATATAACGTATAAAATCTCGTTAAATGGAAAGTTAAATCAAATCGCCCCACATGGAAACAAATCAAATCAAGTCAAATCAAATCAGATCAAATCAAATCAAGTCGATGGGCTTATAAGCTCACCCATTAAATCGATCCTCTCACCCCACAACTATAAATAGGGTCTTCATTCATTCATTCCACACACAATTTCGAGGCAACTCTGGACTCAATTCAGAGCTCGAGCGAGACTTCGCACGTTCTTCGCGGAATTCAAAGGCGTTCTTCAAGCAAATCAACGGGGAACAGCGTCCGATCCAGGGATCAAGGTGTTCAACCCTCCGATCAGACATTTCTCCTTGAAGATTCAAAGGCGTTCATCGCGGCCTCTTGAAGGTTCAAGAACGTTCATCCAAAAGTCTCCGTAAATAGCGTTTAATCCAAGATAAGGCTCTTAAGCCGTTGGATTAATGTTATAAGTCCATCAAATCCGCCAAATCATCCAAGTCAACACCAATTTTGAAGAGGAGAATCAGAGGATTAAATTTAGAGCTAGGAATTAAATTGTAAACCCTTTTCGTGTTTTTATAAATTAAATTCACGAAATTTGTTGTTACAGTAAGTACATCTCTTTTTTCATTGTATGCTTTTGACTTGAAAGTAACACTTTTGTGCATTAATTAATTGCAACATGCAAGTTGCAAGTGGTGTAATTTTGACCTAATTTTTTTAACCAAACTTTTTTTTTTCATTTTCTGTGAATTTAGTAAAAACAGTCAAAAAATACTAGTTCATATAGCTTAAAAGTCATATGACAAATAGTATTAATTGTATATTAAAAAGTACTTCAACATTCAACTTAAAAACTAATACTTTTTTTTTGAACATTAAAAGTATTTTTTTTAGGGAAATATGTTTTTTTTTAATGTCATTCTTCGGTTAAAATTGAATAGCGCGGCCCACGCTTGTCCTATGAGACACGCAAGAACTATTTGAGGACTTTTGGTAAAAGTAGGCCATTGAAGTATAAACTTCACCTCTTGACTTGAAATGAAGGCTAATAATTAAAAATCTCATGCCTAGATTTATTTATTGACTTAACACATTAATAAAATATTAACTTAACACAATGCAAAACACCCAAGATTGATTATGAAATCGACTTTTAGACAAATTCATCCTTAATTTTCATTTGCCTTTAAATTAAGGTTGAGCTAGCTCATGATCAACGGCTCAAGTTTCCATGCATTTACGTGATGTGTCTCGACAAGTTGGTACCTGTGACTTTCATTGACTTTTCAACTTGGCTTTTAGTGCAGACCATGAAACAAGTTTTTATTTTTTATTTGTACTTTATTTCAACTATATATACGGTGGCGGATTAAAAAATTACTAATGGGTGAGCTATAAAGCAAAATAATTAGGTCAATAATTTTATACAAAATAAAATATTTTAAGTGTTTACTCTTTAAATGAGAGAAAAAATTATGAAAAAATAATAATAATAATTTAGACCTTAATTATATGTGTTATTTGTCTTAAAAAATATGAGTTTGTGGGTGGGGTTTAAATGAATTTTTAATTGGATGGGCTGGTTTTGTTATTAAAAATAAATTGGTGAGCTAATTTATAAAAGTAGTTGAAATTGATTATTCATCGAACAACATATTACTCATGTATGAATCCTCCTTCGACAAACACACGAGACAACAAGTTGGAAGAGTAGGATTATATGTCCCATCCGGTAACAATTCAGGGGTAAATGACACGAAAGAATCGGTGGAATTGTTTGAGAAGGGAGAGTTGATCGGGGAAGAAAGAGATGACATTGTTGCTAGAGTTTGAAGGAGGCACAGAAGACGATGGATTATTCTGTCTATAGGTTTGATATATGAAATGAGAAATAAAAATTATGTTTCTTGGATTAATATGTTGGGTTTGATTGCATTAACGAAAGTAGAATCACAATTGCATAATGGGTTTAATTAAAGATTAATTGAATTGGAATAATAAATTGGGCCACAAATTGAATAATGAGTGACATTTTTTTGTAATATTGTTTGATTAAAAAGGGTAAAAATTTTGTGTAGTAGAGTTGTTTTTACTATTTTTGGAATGAAAAACTTATCGTGGAACATTTAAAAAAGGAAAGTAGGAAAGTTACGGAGGACATGGGAAGTATATACAACATGTAAAATTTGGAGGAGACTTGCACCGGGTTTCAGCCAGTGCAGCATAAATCCAACTCTGTAAATTTATCAGGTCTATAAAAGTACAATCTAACTTATTTCAGCTAGCAGACTAATAGACCAGCCCACCCTTGATGTTTTTGTTTCTTTTAGTAAAAATATTTATGAACTAACTTTAACGTTTAGAGAAAAAAAAATTAACTATAAAAATACTTACTCACCGAACAAAGAATTGAAACAATCAAATTTAGATATTGAAATGATTTTATTATAGAAATTCAAAATCCTAAATAGAAAAAAATTAAGTGACAGTAAATATTTTTCTCATGAAAAAGAATTTGTGTTGAATTGAAGCACACATATAATTAAAAAAAAAACATTTCAAATACTCCATGTTAATAATTTGTATTTGAAAATATAAATTTTAAATTAATAATCAATATTGACATTGCTGCAAAGTTTTAACCCAATAAAATTGATAAAAATAACATTTAAAAAAGAAAATTATACGTCAGAGATATCAGGTCGCCCAAAGAAATGAGTCAAATTTGCCAAAGCCCATCAAACCCACACGACATATGGGTTGAGCCTAGTAGGCCCGAGTTTTTTTGGACCTATATTTTTATAGTCCTTATCATAATTATTTTTATTTGTCCATACAAGTAATGTATGTAATTGATATTATTACATTTATTTAATAATATTATTATTTTTATAAGTTAGTACCATAATATTTTTAAAATAAATATAATGATATCATTTCTTACTGTAAACAAATTTTACTTCAACATGGCTCGTAAATTAATTAATGGGAAAATAAACTAAAACCAGGAGCATAAATGCATAATCGAGTTTATTCAATATATTTTCAGACTCACCTTGATCAGTACTTAAGACTTAAAAATGTGTGTCCAAACACCGACCTGCTAATCATTTGTTTGAAACCGCCACTTTTCTATATCTTATACTTAAGATATTGTTTATATGTATTTTACTACATATTATATATAATAATGGTTAAAATAGAATTATATTTTATAATCGTCAAGGATTATGATTAAGTTGGTCCGCAATTCAATCTAACTAATCAAGTTTTAATTAATACATTAGTTTAATCAACTTCAAATACTTCTCGTATCAACTCAACCTACCCAATATCTTCAACTGATCAAATCACAACAAATACTAATGTGACATTTTTTATTGAATAAATGTGCAAACACAAGTTCACGTAATCTCTCTTTCTCGACGTCACTATTTAAAAAAAATACTTAATTTCTAAACAATACATACAACAATAATACTTAAAAAAAATTCACGTAAAATCACATTTACTAAAGTTTTAGACTTTTTAATTAGCTAGTAAGTTGTACTATGTTATAAATAAGAGGGGACAAATGGGACATAGTTGTGTCTGATGGGAAGTATTGCATAGGGATGGACTTAATGTGGGAGTCATGTTAGTTGTCACATAAGCTCATGCTCACCAATGGTCCATTGATCAAGCCCCAAGGGAGGGGGGGTGGGGGGGTCATTGGCCGGTGGGGGCAAGGGTTTCACATGCCAAAATCACCCCCCTCCCACAACAAACCACGTGGCCCCCTCTCAATCATTTCATTACATAATTAAATCCCACGTCCTACTCACTAATCCTCTTTAATACCCATTTATTTTCCTCAAATTAATACAACATTATGTGTTAGTTATTATAGTTGATTATTTTATAATACCTTTTAAAGTAAGTAAGACATATATATATATAGTAGACTAAAATGTGAAATTTAATAATTCGCGGAATAAAAATTGAAATTTTTGTTTTGGGTCTTGGATTTTTAAATATTGGTTGCTTGACTAGGAACTTGCATGTGCAGTTGTTAGGACTCTACATGTGAATAGAATTGAATGCCTAAATTAATATTTAAATGGAATTTGTAATAAGGGTCCACACCCACCAAAGTCAAATATAATTGGGTTTAGTATTTAAATTAATTAATTTCTTCAATCATCGCTTCATTATTATAAGATACTTGAGAATTTATTGCATGTGTAAATCGGTTGTATAGTAACTTATAACCGCTAAAAATATTGTTGATCATGATCAAATTAACTGAGTTTAAAGTCATTTTGGTCCTATAACTGTCTTCTTTTTTTTATTTGGTCCCAAGATAGTTAAGAAAATTAATTTAGTCCCATAATTTTTGTAATTGCGTAATTTAAGTCTCATAATTTTTGTAATTGCGTAATTTAGTCCCATAATTTAATTGCATAATTTTTGTATTTTCGGCATAATTAGGACTTAAATTACGCAATTACAAAAATTATGGGACTAAATTAATTTTCTTACAAAAATTATGGGACTAAATTAATTTTCTTAACTATCTTGGGACCAAATCCAAAAAAGCAGATAGTTATGAGACCAAAATGACTTTAAACTCCAAATTAACTCATATATATATATATATATATATATATATATTTATAAATTTTATATTCCCCACCTCACAAAAGCTTTCATAAGAGAGAGGGAGGACACACAAATTAAGAAAGTAAAGGAATGAGTAGAAATTTGAAAAGTAATTTGGTAAACCTTATGTACAAGGTAAGAAAATGAGTTGTATTATGTATATGTGTTAGTCCAAAAATAATGATATTTTGTGTTAAATGAAGGATATTGTGAGGGTCGGATGAAGTTTATGAGGGACTTTCCATTTTAAGGGTGTGAAAATTATTGTAGGACGGACAAAAAAGGACAAAAAAAAAAGTATGAAAGATATTATGGGATGGAGAAAGTATAAGCTAAGAGTCATGATGTACTTGAACCCACAAAACACATCATGTGTTAATAATAAAAAATTAAATAAATGAATTAATTTTATATTTCTATATAAATTTATATTTTTAGATGAAATATTTATTTAATATAAAAAAGTACAATATTATAACATTTAATTTTAATATATCAAGTCTTCCAAAAAAAACATATTAAGCATTTAATTATAAATATCAACAATTGAATAGTGATTGATATTGTCAATCACATTCATATAAAACACTCTTTCATTAAATATCACAAATTCTTTGTCTACGGGAATCATGTCTTATGCATCACATTCCTCTAGACAGAGTTCCTATTTCAATTATCCAATCAAAAAGAAAATTTAAGCTCATTTTCATATTATAAATTGATAATATAATTATTGTAACGAAAAAATATGTATGGCGATGAGAAATTTAAGTTTTATTTGGTCACTCAAATGAGCAAGTTTTCTTATACTATCAGATAAAATATCTAAAAAATGCATGTGTGTGACGAAGGAATTGAATTTTACTAGCAGAATAAAAAATAAAGTAAAAAAATTAGTATATTTATTTTGCTTAAATTTGCAACAATTAATGTCACTACAATTGTCTAAGATGTCACTTCTTGTCTCTCAAAGCTTAATAAACTAACACAGAGTTGAGTCAATCAATCAATCAAGTGTTTACCATTTCATAGGCCAATTCTGGTCATTGATTAGGTGGAATAGACATCTTGATACCCAGATTAAGAGTTAATAATCGTCATTAGCAGCCCTATATGTACTCATGTCTGAGGGGATCATGCCACCTCAACCAGTCATTTTACCTTAACAAAAAGAAAAATATAAGAAGTATATATACAAATAGTTGTGAGCAAACCATTTGATTTCATCTTTTAAATAGGTTATGCCGAATGATATCACATATTCTAGTTTTGGTGTTTCATTTTGTGTTCCACATTTTGAATATATGATATATGAATGTTTAAAAAATAATCAACGTATTTTATATTTTATGTTGATACACGTGTTGATATTCCAACAAATGAAATACATAATGAAATACGAAAGTGACATAAAAAAATTGAAACGTAAAAATGCCGATTTGAGGAAGCAATACATTACAAAAAAATAATCATTTATCGACAGACTTACCGACGGAAGACTGGTCATCCGTCGGTATTTTTCTCGTCGCAAAATACCGACAAAAAATTAATTTGTCGGTAAATATCGATGGATATTCGTCAATAATTACCGACGAACTATTCCGTCGGTAATTACCGACGAATATTCGTCGGAAAACACTGTTTATAAAAAATTCAAAATTTTGTGGGTAAATCTGAAATTTGAAATTTCGACGGTATTCTGTCGGTATTTTATCGGTATTTGTGACGGAATTTGGTCCGTCAGTACGTATTTTACAGTTTTTTTGTAGTGATATTTCGATGGAATATAAAATGAGCATTATTATTAATATATAATATAGGGTTAGTTGCAAAAGAAATAATTGTCAAAAAGTGTTGTACCATTTATTTTTATATATTGTACATTAATACAACACATTATACATAACGTGGTACAATACCTTAAAACCTGTTGAACAAAAGTCCAACAGAATATGATAGAAATAACCTGTTTACCAGTCCATGCAAACACATTTTGACGTAAATTTGAATCTATAATTAGTCACAAACTCACAAGGAAACCAATTAAACAAAGTTTTGGAACATGGTTTTGCTACTCACAGCCTCACAGGTGATTTTTTTTTTTTTTTGGATACTGCGCTATATTATTAAAAGTTGTTGAATTAACTTGTAAATTTTTAACTGCGAGTCAATTTTCAAAAGCATAACTTTTGATGTTCATTGTTAATTCAATTCTTTTGTTTCATTTTTCATATTTTATTTAATGTTTTTTTTGTTAGATTATTAATATATATTGATATAATATATATATTATTTATTGATTATTCACTGTTCCACTAGTTTCATTATAACTCAAATTTAATATTTTTGTGCGTTTGTTTAAATATATTTTGTATTTCTGTTTAAATTTTTTAAATCTATTTATAATTAGACTATATATTTTTTTTAACCTATATGCCAATGTTTATTTTCTTATGGAGTAGTCAAAATTAAAACTCATCTCGAATTATCAATTACCATGTTAATAAATAATTGAGGATTACTCCATAAAAAAACTCAATTTTTGGTTCCTGTATCATTATATCAATATTATATATATATATATATATATATATATATATATATATATATATATATATATTAAATAAGCAGAAATCATATCATATCCACCGATAGATACAAATTTATATATTCATTATTTATATTGTGATGTTATATAATTAAGGGAACTCATAATTGCTTATGTAGCATTACATAAATAAACATTGATACATAATTTTATGCCCCCACGAACCTTAATGGTAGACTTAGGAGTGAGCTGAATCAGTTTATAGTTTCAATCGAGTCCCCCTAGTGGACATTGGAATTAATTTCTCGAATTAGTTGATTTTTGGGCTGCATATCAAATTATAGAAAAAAAGTTTGTGTTCCTATTGTTGGACATGTGATCATTTCCGATTAAATATGATGGTAAAATCAAATATACAAATATCCTAACTAGGTGAGTTAGCCCACCTGGCCACCGGATTCCTCATTTTAGTGGGAGACTCGGGTTCGATTTTCCTTGGGAATGAATATTTACCTATCAAAAATTAAATAAAAAAAATACAAATATCGATCCTTTACATCTAAATTAGAATCTATGGCTTCTAACTTGTCAACAACTCATTTTTATATTTTAAAATTTTGCTCTCTCATTAAAATTAAGTTATAGCAGTTATTTTTACAAGAACAATTATTGAAAAAAATAATTATAAAACGCAGATTTTTTTTTTCAATTCTTTTAACGATGTATTTTTAAATTTTTCATCAGCATGTCTCTGCAATTAATGTGATTTTATGAATGTTTCAATTTAATAATATTTTTTCAATAAGTTACTATTCACATATAACTTGCATCAAGTGACAATTTATTATTTTGCCACAATCAAGTTATTATCCTTTTACAGTTAGTGAGTTACATATAAAAGCAACACAAAAATATTAATATCACGAAGCATTGTGGCTATTTTCTGTCACTTAATTTGCTTGTTTAAACACATAGGCCGCCGATTACGAATTACAACAAAAACACGTTTATAATTCTTTTCTTACTGATTTAGTAGTAACATTGCATATATTACTTCTATGGCTACAATACAATAAAGATACCACATATAGTAATAGAATCGACGACAACTTTTACTTCAATTTAAGAAAGACAACGTCCATTATGTACAAGTTTATGGTGAGATTTGATTCATTTTATTAGAGGGTATTAGTTGTAATAACTGAAAAATATGATTTATATTATTAAAAGGTATCAATCGTGATAACTGAAGGGTATGTCTATTACTAGAGGATATCAATCATGATAAATGAAGGGTATGGCGATCACGACGATCCAACTATTACGCAATTAATATAAATGAATAAATTCACATCTCTTTATAAGTTCGGATTTTTAGATGAGATAATATTTTCTCACGGTATAAGTGTCTTTGGCTCAGCCCCAGATCTTAGGTTCGATTCTCACATAAAACAACTCTACCCATATTAAATTGTCTATTTATTGGACCTCCTTATTCACCAACTCGTCGGAAAGTTGACTGGGGGGTTGCAGTTTTGCAAAGGGTTGGGCCCCCGATAAACTTTTTTTTGGGCCTTTTAAGAATCTCATATTAAATTGTCTACTTGTTGGGTTTCCTTATTCATCAACTCGTCGGTATGTTGACTGGGGGTTGCAGCCTTGCAAGGGGTTGGGCCCCGATAAACTTTTTTTGGGTCTTTTATGAATTACTAGTTTTTGCACGTAACAGTACTTCGCACGGTAGTTAATATTGTTTATTGAGTGTTAATTAATATACTTTTTTTTTTCAATTTTCATTGCCACCGTAAAGTTGTCGGGTTCTCCTCCCCTCCCCCCTCTCTCTCTCATAGAGATAGGTACATATAATATGTTAATAATGCGTACTAAATAATTGATATAAATAAGAAAAAAATTATTTACATTAAGTCGATTTAAAATTTAAAAAAAAAACAAAAAAAAATTCCTAAATTAAAATATACGGTCAATATTAAATTAAGAGATTACGATCAATGACTTCAAATGTTTCTCGCCCATTCCCAGAATCTATTTCTTTTTTTTTTTTTTTATTAATAAGTGTTAGTTTGTTAGATCACCAATCACCCACACACTCCAATAATTTCTCCAAGCCACCTTATATCTCCATAATTCGTTTTCAAAGAGAATCGAACCCGAGTCTTCCATTAAAGTGAGAAACCCGATGGCCAGGTGGGGTAAGCCACCTAGTTAACCATCTATTTCATTGTACTTCATATCACAAAAAAAATAAATAAATAAAACTTCTGACTTGGTAGTGCCCTTAACGTAGTCATTTTTTACGAATTGGATCAATAAATTCATATTCTTTATTTTTATTATTACTTCTCAGAAAAAAAAAATTCCAGTCAAAGTAAGCACATGTTCAAATACGAGCAGAAAAAAAGATCTCCATATCATCCGTCAAAGATCGCCGTTCCCCCAAAATAAGCAAAGCCGGCCTATCGTGCGTTTTTACTTTACGTATAGTTAATAATTTCTTTTTGCTCGGATAAGAGATATGTTATCGACACATGTATTTATTTTAGTTTTTTTTTCTTTTTTAATATAAACACACATCGTATTATAACATATAATATCATTATAATAATTAATACTCCCCCTGTCCCAAATTAGTTTTCATACTAATCTGGACACACATTTTAAGAAAAAATATAATGAGAGGAGTATTGAATGGTAATTTTATAAACTTTTATTATTAAAGTAAGGGAGGTGGTTGGATTGAGTGTAAAAAGTAACGACATTTTGTGTAAATATATGAATATTGTGAGGGTGGAGTTTAAGGAGGTGTTTTCTTTTTGTGAAAACTAATGTGGGACAAACCAAAAAGGAAAGTGTGGAAACTGATGTGGGACAGAAGGAATAACAAAGACTTTTATGAAATCGTATCACCTAATTAGTTTGTAAGACGGATCTTCATTTAACCAATATTATAAAAGCAATAAGGACATATTTGTTTTGAGTGATTACCAGAGATATAATTTGTTTTCCCTAGAATTCAAGTGTTTGTTAGTGTTGATTTGTATTACTTATGGCCCGCAAAAATATGAAAGTCTAATTGTTTTCTCATTTTTGAGTGAAAATGGATCCTTTCCTTTATGAGGTATTAAAATAATCATCCACTTATTACCAAGTGAATTGTTAAAAATATACATATTTTATTTTTAAAAAAATAGTAAATGGGAGTATAATTGTAAAATTTTAACTTGTCACATTAATTAATTTTCAATATAAACACTTGAAATATTATGACTCATGTTAAACTATGTTGTAATATATATTAACAAACATTTGATTTGTATGATTTAATAAAACATATCACACAAAAAAAAAATCAAATGTATCACATATTTTACTATCACTCAAAATTTAATATCTCAAAAATTCAAAATGGATTGAATTGACTTTTATTGAGTCATATATAGACTTGTCTCACAAAATTTATTTCGTGGAATGGTCTCAAACAAGATCACACTATTATTTTTATTTCTTTTTTATATATATATATATATATATATATATATATATATATATATATATATATTTGATTGGGCAAATGGATTGAATTGACTTTTATTGAGTCATATATAGACTTGTCTCACAAAATTTATTTCGTGGAATGGTCTCAAACAAGATCACACTATTATTTTTATTTTTTATATATATATATATATATATATATATATATATATATATATTTGATTGGGCAAATGGTGAATCGAACCCATAACCTTTGAGTCATAGGTAGTAGAGCTCTAACCAGTTGATCTATACCACTTCGTCATATTTTTTTTATATATTTAATATTGTCTAAAAGATCTATTATATTTTTAACTAGGATACTTCAATTTTCTCTCTTTTCTTTTTCATATTACATGTCGCACATTACTCTTTTTCTCAGGGTGGGAAAGAGAGGGAAAAAAATAATTAGGGTATATATATATATTGAATTTGATATAAATTCTTTAAAACAAGTCTTATTATGAAATAGATGGAGTGTTATTATGAGATAGATGGAGTAATAAGTAGGAGTTGTCTATAAAATTTAAATAATCAGAGATTGCTAGTTTGCTACTATCCCATCATGATCATGTCGCTAACTTTTTAAATATTTTTATGAATTAAAAAATTTCAAAAAAATTACAGGCCGGGCCTCCAAATCAGCGGCCGGGAGTGACACCATATCACCTACTTTTATATTATTTAATTAATTCAATGAGAAAGGCAATTTATTAGTTCTTTTTTGTTACTGTATAACTTTTTTACTCAAAAAGGGTTTTCGTATTGTTCACTTATAAATTAACTCATTTGATTAGGACACAAATGAAATCAAGTGGCTAATACTAAGGGCGGTACTCATTGTTTCGTTGTTGGTTAATAAGGGTAGTTTTTTTATTTGATTACGACTACTTCTTGATTTCTTATTTTCCTTATTTGACAAGTATAATTCATAGCTTCTCTTTGTTTTTCACTACATTTTTAGTCGAGAAAGACGGGTACTTTTATCTTCGCCTTTTATGGATCCCATTAATTGAAATTTAGTAAATACCATTTGTTTAAATGTTTCCCATATTAGGGAAAAGTGTGTTAGAATATGCTTAGCATTGTTCGAATCTGATATAAGGTCATTTCAGACTACGGGTATGAGCGAGTGGAGGGCGATACTATACGGCTATGAGAATATGTATTTAAAAAAAAAAAAAAAGGGTGTGATTCGTAAAAAATACTATTTATTTATATTTTGTTATATATAACATCTATATATATATATATATTAAAAATTCGTAAATCAATTATATACAATTCACATTTTTCTCTCACAAAAAAATCAAGCATATTTAATAATTTAATCTAATAAAGTAACAAAATAAAAATTCAAATTATATCAGTCCAACACATAAGTCATAATAGTAAATTTAATCTAAAACAAGTATCACATTGCCAATTTAATTTACATTATATAGTAAAATTCAATTTAATAACATATTTAATGTTTAATAGCATGACTATGTCTAATCAATAAGTTGGATTCGTGCACCGATTTCGCGAGCGCCTTATTTTATTTTATTATTAACGATACGTCAAGTGGCAGTTGAATTCATGGATTCGCGAATCTCACTCCTTTTAGGGGGCGGGTGCAAATCGGATACTGCATTGTACGTGGTATTTTTTAAATAATTTGTGCATCATAGCTATAAAGGCTTTTCTAGGTTAAGCTCTTGAGAAACTGGGGTTCTTCTACCGTAAAAGTCTGATTGACCTGTAAAAAATCCATTGGGATGTGCCCAGTGTTGAGCCTCCGACACTCAAGTCAGTGGGGAGATTAGATGATAGAGTAGCTTAATATAACAATTTATGGATATATTAAAAATTTCTTACACTAGCTGAGAGCGATAATATTTATATCTTGGCATACAAAGGGCAATAACGTTTTTCCAGACGTGAAAGATTATCTGCAAAATCAGAACATTTTCTGATCGTATTGATAGTGTTCATTCTACTTGTAACACCAACGGCTTGGTTGTACCTTGTGTCAGAATGAGAGAGATTGATACAGATGTCACAAATAAGCTGAACGAAATTTGTACTATGTAACCTTTAACAATATGGTTTAGGTTTTTACTAATTCTGATTTATGAGTTGATATACTTGTAATAAGCCTTCAAATTGACTCTAATTAGAATTTTGGGTTTATTCTATTTTTGTTAAGGGAGATGTGAATCGAATCGAATTGGACTAATAATATCATATTCGATTTTTTCACACCAAAATCCTTTATTAAAAACACTCCATAATTAATAAATATTGCACTAGATGAATTTAATAATGAGTATATCTTCAATAAATCTTATTTATCGTATAAAATTTTCATTTAGTAATACCATAATATTCGTTCAATAATATTATTTTACTTATAAACTAACACCAAACACAACTTGACGTGTTTGTGTGTTAACTGTGTATTATACTAGTTTATAAGAGTAGTAATATTAATGGATGAAAGTAGTAGTACTCGTTTCATACATTGAATAAATTTCACTAAAGAGTTTGTTATTAATACTTAATCACAAAGATACATAAAACTAAAAAGCTAGTTAAGGTTATTCAATGATTTATAGAGTAAACACTTTACAAATAATAAAAAATCATATATATATATATATATATATATAATTATGCACTAAATTCACCAAAGATACTAAATTATAAAATAATATTGAAATTTAATAAAATTATTTAAAACATTATTTTGCCCATTTTTTCGGTTCAGATAATCACTAAAATACTTTAAAATAATAATATTAATATTTTAGATATGATTTTTATTTTATATATGTAATATGGATGTCAAATTTAAGATAGTAAAAAGACTAATAGTACGTTATAAATGTATTTAAAATGAAATCATATTAAAAAATTGACATTGTAGATGAAAAGTAAAAAAGAAAAAGAAAAAAAAAATCTAATTAGTAGATTTCACTCTTCTTGAGGAGAGGGGGTTTATCAATTCATTACAAAAAATGTAACTATATATATTTATTTAAGTGCATTTTGAAATGGTATTACCGAAATTAATTGTCACAAAAAAGCTCATCACCATCAATTGCATGCTGAAAATGTACCTCGTAAAAAAAATTATGTAGCGCATCACCTAGTTGGTTTTTCTATTTTCTCATCTTGCCAATTTGTTTGGGGTGAGCAAGAGTTTTCAGAATTGTTAGGCAACATTGGACAATTGAATATTTAATCTGAATAAACTCTCTTTCCTATTAATTTTTTATTTTTATAATGGATGGTGTCATATTTTATGCGTATGGTATGTATGCTGAATCTTGCAACAGATTACTCTAACATGCAACACAGTATATCTACTTGATTTGAATTATAGTCATTTGAATGTGTTTAATAATTTTCAGATATTCTCTATAATGTGCAATATGGAGTATATAATATTTGTTGTATATATTACTACATATTTATGGATTCACCTGATACGTAATTGATTTGAATTCAGCTAAAAAAATATATTAAAATTGCTTGTGGGGGATGAGGAATATCAAAGAGGTTGACTTCAAGTTAAAAAGGTTGTTAGGCAATGTTTTTAAAACCCCACCGCTTAACGAATCACACAATAAACTGGATCACTGGTTTAACGGTTCAACTGATTTAACTGTTGTAAAAAAATTGGATAACTTGATATTTATTATTTATTTATTTATATATTTATGTATAATATATATCAATATATTATAAATATTATAGATATTTATAAAGACATAACATAAAATTAAATATTATTGCAAAATATTGCATAAGATTAACGTAGTACACAAAAAATAAAACTTTAGACTACATGTCCATAAAAATAAAATTTAAAATTTAAACTTTTACAATAAAAAATAAAACGCTAAAAATTAAATTTTTTTTTTTAAAAAACCGGGTCAACCGGTTGAACCCGATTTTTTGGCGGTTCTTTCTAATTTTTCTAAGAACCGATATGCAAAAAGAACCGGACCGACACCATGACCGGTTCGATTTTCAAAACACTGTTGTTAGTCTCTTAGCATCATGAAACAAAATCAATACTTATTTTTTATTTTTTAATAGCAGAAACAAAACTAATTTTGATAAAATTAGGGTCATTCTTTCGTAAAATTTGTTCACTGTATAAATGTGATACTGTTATATTCATTTAGTAATACAATTATTTTTATAAATCAATACCATAATAATTTAAACTGTAATATCAGTTTATGAGTGCAATGTTATTATTAAATTAATCTTATGATATTATTAAATAAATGAAATGATATCAGTTTAATATGATAAATAAATTTCACATAAGAATTTATGTTAAAAATAAGGGTAGGTCTTATGAAAAATATTCTCACGATGAGACGGAGTATAATTTAACAATGATATTTTAATACTTTGTGAGTGAGGGAGAGAGAGAGACCAACATGCATGATGGGCCCAATTAGTCGGGGAGATACGGACCAAACCACGGTTGCAGGTCGAGTTTTTACATGGGCTTTGTTTCTCTTTCGCTATTATGTCTTCACTTCTAGGATTTTCTTTGTCGACCAACTCTCCTCAAAATATTTAATTAATTACTTTCTTTTTTTATTTTTCAAAAAGGAGTGAGATCCTTTGTCTCACTTTGATGCACTTTTTAACTTTTTTAAAGAAAAGGAACCACGAAATATTTACACGAACTTTCGTTTGCTGTATAATTTATATTTTAATAAAGGTATTTTAAGTTTGAGTAATGCGCGTGTATAGTAATGTACGTATGACATATATCGAACGAATTATATATAAGAAAAATAAAGATTTGCGTGAAATCAATATTTTTAACAAAAATAATTAATTGGGTTAAACTGGATTTTATGTTCGAGTCAAAGATAAACGTGCCTTATAAAATAAGATCGTAAAATGATCTCACACACCTGACAGTACGACCAAAAATGAGAAAGAAATGCCAATTAGTCAAAAGATTTTATTTTTTTTCTTTTTAAGAAGAAAATTCGTGTAATTCCAAGAGTTTTGTTGGGAAAATAGTCGTCTTAATTGAAAATTCCAATATATTTCCTACTGGAAATGCAGTATACAAGATACGTCAGTTACATTTTAGAAATATATATAGAAGTTTTGTATGACAATTTTTAATATTTGGGTCATGTTTCCCTTAAAAAAAATATATATATACATAGACCAGTTGATACGAAAATAAAATTAGGTAAACTCTTACTTAAAAATGTGAAATACATTTTTCGGTGCAATATTGCATGTCCAACATTCCAATAAGAGCAAAGTCCTAATTGAAGTCCAAATTAAAAACTATATATTTAATTAATTAATACGTATGGCTAAAATAATCTCAAAACTTAGTTATTTAAAAATCTAATCCAGGCAGATCGACATACTGGGACACCTGATATGCTCATTTCTTTACAGCTAAAACTCCTATATATACCCTCTCCCATATCCCAGATAGCAACCCAACACAACACATCTTCTCTCACTCTTCCAACATTAATCTCTCTCAAAAAAAAACTTCCAATACCATCTTTATTTTCAAACACTTGTTATTATAAAATATTATTATTATTATCAACTATCCTTTCATAACATCAAGAAAATGACACTATCAAAGAAAGCCACATGCAATTCACACGGTCAAGACTCTTCTTATTTCCTGGGATGGCAGGAGTACGAGAAGAACCCTTACGATGAGTCACTCAATCCCAAGGGAATTATTCAGATGGGTCTTGCAGAGAATCAGGTATATATATATATTTACATGCCCAAATCCCAAAATATAAAAATTAATTATTTTTACTAAAATTTCATCCGACATTCTTTGCAGCTATCATTCGATATGCTGGAATCATGGATAGCAGAAAACCCAGACGCTGCTGGCTTCAAGAGGAATGGAGAATCCATTTTCAGAGAACTTGCTCTCTTTCAAGATTACCACGGCCTTCCCGCTTTCAAGAATGTAAGCATGCAACAACACCTGATATTTTTGTAAAAAATATCAGATTATACTGAGGCTAATGTTTGAATTTGAATATATGCAGGCAATGGTAAATTTCATGTCGGAAATAAGAGGAAACAAAGTGAAGTTCGACCCGAGGAAGCTAGTGCTCACCGCGGGTGCCACGTCAGCAAACGAGAGTCTCATTTTTTGCTTAGCTGAGCCGGGGGAGGCCTTCCTCCTACCGACGCCTTACTACCCCGGCTTCGACCGGGACCTGAAATGGCGAACCGGGGTCGATATTGTCCCCATACATTGCACCAGCTCGACCGGCTACAGAATCACCGCATCGGCTCTCGAAGAAGCGTATCAACTCGCCCACAAACGTAATCTCAAAGTTAAGGGCGTATTAGTCACTAATCCTTCTAATCCCCTCGGGATAACCCTGACCCGACCCGAGCTTAATCTCCTCCTTAATTTCGTCGACGCCAAAGGGATTCACTTGATCTCCGACGAGATTTACTCCGGCACCGTCTTCAACTCCCCCTCCTTCGTCAGCGTCATGGAGCTTCTCTCCACCCGGAAGTACAAGGACACTGATGTGTGGAACCGGGTTCACATTGTCTACAGCCTGTCCAAAGACTTGGGCCTCCCGGGTTTCCGGGTCGGGGCAATATACTCGAACGACGACATGGTCGTCTCCGCAGCGACGAAAATGTCGTCGTTCGGGCTGGTCTCGTCGCAGACGCAGTACCTTCTGTCCGCCATGCTCTCGGACGAGAAATTCGCGAAATCGTATATCGTGGAGAATCAGAAGCGGCTGAAGAACCGGCACCAGATGCTGGTTGGCGGTTTGAAAACGGCCGGAATCTCATGCCTGGAGAGCAACGCCGGTTTATTTTGCTGGGTGGATATGCGCCATCTTTTGACGACGAAAACTTTCGAAGCGGAAATGGAGCTGTGGAAGCAGATCGTTTACGAAGTCGGGTTGAACATCTCGCCCGGTTCGTCGTGCCATTGCGACGAACCGGGTTGGTTCCGCGTGTGCTTCGCGAATATGTCGGAGGACACGCTGAACCTGGCGATCCAACGGCTGAGGTCTTTCGTGGACGATATATCGGTGACCAGAAATGCGGCGAGAATTTCAAGCAGGACCTCGAGAAGAAAGTTACTGAGCAAATGGGTTTTTCGACTGTCGTTTAACGACCGCGAGCGTGAACGATAAGTCCACAGTTTGAACACCCAATTAAATTAATCATTTCCACTTTTTTTTTTTTTTTTTTTAATTTTTACTCAATATCTTATTATAGAATATTGAGTTGGTATATTATTTTTTTAGATTAATGCACTCTGTCCATGTGGACGTGAAGTGAATTATGCTTATATTGGAATGAGTTATACTTTCAATTTAATCAAAACGATATTATTATTATTATTATTATTATTATTATTATTATTATTATTATTATTATTATTATTATTATTATTATTATTATTATTATTATTATTATTATTATTATTATTATTATTATTATTATAACATCTTGTGTATGGTTATATTGGAATGAGTTACACTTGCAATTTAAGTTTAATTTAAATTTAACTTTGACTCATATCATAACACACTTAAAATCAAATTGAAAAAAAAAAGAGTAATTTGATTTTATTTTTTCTCTTATTAGCAATAATTTGATTCGTTGACAAGTAAGTGTCGTACAAGTAAAAAAGGATTAAATTAAGAAAAAATTAGTTAGTTAGTCAATGCTAACTAGACATCGGCGACATAAACGGCAAATCTGGATGTGGGAGGCTCGCCGACGCTAGGCGTCGGCATGTTTTCCCAAACGTAATTCAAAATTAACCGACCATTTACTTTTTGTTTTTTTAAATAAAATCATAAATTGTTTAAAGATAGACTAATACAGCAGCCGTCGGGAGTAAAAAGATGGACTAATACAGTAATTAACACTTGTGTACATTACTTGCCAATTAATATTATTCAATATAAACAACTAAAAAATATGAGTATATAATTAATGTTGATTAACTAAAACTATTTAATGAATATAATTAATACTTTTAAATGATAATAGTTAATACTGTTCAATGAAAACAACTAATATTATTCAATAAAAATAATTAACACTGCTTAGAGAAATAACTAATACTGTTCAAAAATACAAACTGTTGCACAGTGAAACTTAGTGATTAAATCATATTTGGTCCCAAAACTTTTGACATAAATGAATTTAGTCCCAATAAAATTAAGTTCATCGAGTTAGACCCCGTCTTTCTAACAATGTATAATTTTGGTCCCAAATTGGTCTAAAAATGTAAAAAAAAAAAATGTTGCTTTTGCAGCACATGATCGGCGGTTTCCGACATAACAGCCTACACACTAAAACGGGTCGTTTCGTATTTTTCGTCAATTTGAGACTAAAATTGTACATCGTCAGAAAAATTAGAACTAATTTAGTTTTTATGAGATTAAATCGACAAATTTAACTTTTATGGGACCATGTCCATTTTATTGAAAGTCATGAGATTACATATAATTTAAACTTATGGATTTAGTGTATACAAGAAATTGGCATTCACATATTGTCAACCCATTTTACTATAAAAGTTAAATTATTATTATTATTATTATTATTATTATTATTATTATATTATAGAAATAAAACGTAGGAATGGTTAACTGAAAAGTGAAAACGTCATTAGGAAGAGGGAAGGGGGAGGGGGGTGGAGTTTCCTGCAAGAAATGGTAAATGTTGATTGTTGAACGCGGACTAATAAATTAAAGTTTGACACAGCTAGTACACTTGATTCTGCAAAAAGGTGTATTTTACGCGGCCGGTTTCTCTCAATGCACAGTACTGTCTTATGAAATGGTTGGTTTGTTACTAGAAATGAGAAAATGAATGATATTAATAGTAGTAAAGAATGCAATAAATATAATCCTTAAATGTATTGTTTGTTTATTAATGAAAAACACTATCATAGTCATTGATTTCATTAGGTTTGTCAAAATTCTTTAAATATAGAATCAAATTATTTAAAGGGAAAAAAAATGAAAGCTATAGATAAAAAATTGAGAGGAATGCGTAATTCCTTAATTTTGAAATATTAAATTACTGTACCACCAATGAAAATTGTCTACTAAACATTTTATTTTGATCCCTTTTTCATTGTTTACTATCAAAGGTGTCTAACAAACAAACACTCAGTTACTTAACAAGGGAACATAATCTTAAAAAAGATCCATTAAACAATTCCCCTAATTTAAGCATAAAGATTCCTTTTCAAGGCAAATAAATATGTCAACCAGTTTTGTTGTGAAATTAATTTGATAGTATTGTTTGTTTAATTAATGAATATTAATTAATTTTATTATACTGTAGAAATTTTAAATGATATTAATTATTTTATTAAAATGTATTAGTTGAAGAACACCAGTTATTTTATTAAAATGTAATCTTTTTATCCAAAAAATTTATGTACACTTTCCTTTTATGTCTGTCCAAAAAAATTATTTTTCATCCAATTTAGAGTAATGATTTTATTTCATACTACTTTATCATCAACATCTAACACCACATATCCACCACATATGTCTATTTTATACATAAACTATTAATTTTCATTAAAATTTGTGCCAAAGAAAAGGGTGAATAATATTTTAAGACTGAAGGAGTATTATTAGTTAATTTATGTTAAGATATTAGTTGTAAATCGTTGTAAATCAGTTTCACGGTAAAGTTGGTTCACACAAGACAATTCCCTTTTTATTTCACTTACAATTTGTTTTTATTTATATATACACATACATAAATAGTTATATCCCATTATAAACTTTTCATTTTTATTTTATTTTAGTTTGTCTCACTATACGTTACTCATTTTATTTTGGGTAACTACCCATTAAATTTATATCCCTACATTTTACTATTATTTAAACATATTGTTACTCATTTATCCTTACTTTTACTTAAATTACTTTTTCTTCTCTCCCCCTCCAACCATTTATACCATATTTATATTATTTTACTTATCTTAATTTTTACGCTAAAAAAAAAGAAAGCTATTTTTGTGTTGAAAAAAGGAAAGCAACTATCGAAACAGAGTATTAGTTTTCAATTTTAACACTAAAATTTTTCTCAGTACATTTTAACATTTTGTGGGTTTTCATGAAGGAGAATGTAACAAACTAAGGACCCTTGAATGCAGTTAACCAGGGGATTGATCTTTCTCAATAATCAATTTAATTTCTAAAAGTTAGAGTGTATTGTAAGATGATAATTGATAAACAAGAATGCAGTTAGTTTTGTATCAACCATATACCGAAACTCTCTTCCATCCTAAATGAAAAATATTTCAGAATTTGAGGCTCAAATTAAGAATGATAGTACAATAAAAAAATATTTTTTTAATTTTTTTTTTTACTAAACGCATATATTTTAAATTTAGCTCAAATTTCCTCTCTCCCCACACATCTTTTCTCTCAAAAGGCTCCTTCTTATAACTATGAGAGAATTAATTAATTAAGATAAAAAAAATGAAAAAAATATCTAAAACATCAATTAATTAATTAAAAACAAATTCACTAAGCCTAAAACACCAGTTTTTTTTTTTTTTTGAAAAAAAAACACCAGTTATTTAAAATCAAAGGGAATATCAAATTAATCAATCTAATCAATTCAACGTAAATGAATCAGGAAACTGCAACATAACCCGAAATATTAGGGGAGAATGACATTTAAGTTAAATTAAATATTTTAATCCAAACCCTTAATTTAAATAAATAAAAAATACTGTTTAAATTTAACATGCAAATTTTTTTTGTTATTGCAACAGAATAAAAGTCAATATAATTTATAATTCTTGCAGAACTGATCAGAAAGTCTAATTATCCAGTCTTAAATCGCCACACAAATTCTTATATGAAACATATTCATTGTATAAAATTAATATAATTATATTTATTAAGTAATATCATATAATATAATTATACTTATAATATAAAATATTATAATATTAATTTATATATAATAATAACAATATTATTAAATGAATATAATAATATCAATTTTATATCATAAATTTCGGGGAATACCTACTCAAATCGCTTTGAATAAAGTATTAATCCTCTTATCCTCTGCACATGTTTTCATGTTGGGGTTATCAGTCATTAATCAAATGGTTATGAAAATAAGTGTGAAAATATATTGTTATTAAATTAAATAATAAGCTCTCGATCATACTCTTTGTACATCTCACCAATTTTTTTCATGTTATTAAGTTGGGTCGGCGAAAAATTAGATTAAAAAAAAAAAAAAAAAAAAAAGTGATTGAAGCCGGTTAGCTTCATTCGACCAAGTCAACGTGAACTCATTTTATCACGAAATTTATTTTGTACTTTGTATATATATCTTAATATTATAATTTATTTTTTAAAAATATACTCTCTCCATTTCATAATAGATTGTCTATTTACCAAAAACATATGTCCCACAATAAATTATGTGTATCATGATTCATGAAAGATAATAAAATAATCATGCTTTATCCCCTTCAATCAAAAATTATTATATTTCTTTAAATACATTTTTTTTATCAGGAAAATAAAATTTTATTCACAAAGTCAAGCAGGACATAAGATATTTCTTTAAATACTAATAAATAACTCTTATATTAAAATCCGTATCAAGTCAAATAGACATACCAATTTTAGGACAAAAGGAGTATTAGTTTGATATTAATACGGTATAACAATTAACATCAATTTTGAGTTGCAGCTTTAAATTGATTTTTTTAAAAAATCGCTTTATTGATATCATTTTTAGGAAATAGCGTGACATAATCCCATGTCCGAATGTCCAAATACAAAAAGAGGAAAATAATCTGTTGAATCTTAACTACCAAAATTTAAATAATTTGACCTATATATGGCATAATACATGTATGCCATATAATCTCATCAACATAATATATGTGTCAGTATTCGAAAATCTAGCTCAAATATTGGGTCGTTACAACTTGGGACATCAAATAATGAACATCAATTAATCATTTATATAATTGAATTTTCCAATCATATATCATATATAATTAAATTATATATCATGATACGCGGCTGATATCCTAATCGATCCGATGGCATGTGATATGAAGGATTTGGTATCCTCAACTAAAATTAAACTAAAATATTATAAACTAAACGACTTCAAATTTCTGCATGTTATCACTTGCTCACATCCATGTGCTTTCCAAATCTTATAAATAAAAAAGTATTAGGTTGTATAAAAAAAATTATTACTTTTTATACTACTGAACATTATTAATTAGTACTTTTCAGTATACAACTTGTTTTCTCGAAAAAATAAAAAACTATCCCAGAAAAAATTGTGGATCGAAATTGAGTAATATTGCGTATGTAGAAATGTTATTCTATATAGTATTTGTTTAGAGTTTGTTTTGCATGAATTAAGTTTACCATGTACCTGTTTTATAACTAATACGTACATTATAGAAAAATAACTAATACATTTAACACTACCAAATTAATATAATTAATTAATAAAATAACTAATATAATTAAAAAATACACACAATATGCCAATCAATTTTACAGTGTAACTGATTCATACAAGACTTTTGCATATGTTTATTTGTTAATTTGATAAACTATAAAAATACAGTTACTAGGTCTATAACTACCCTTATTTATTAATATGAATGATTAGATTATGATATAAACTAGTGATTAGTTAGTTTGTTGGAGATTTCCTCATAATTAGATCAACAACTCTAAATAATAACTATTTTATATAAAATTTGAATTTATATAAAAAATATAAGGGATAGTATGGAACTTTGATTGTTTAATTGAATATTCCCAACCGCCGTTTTTAAGCAAACCTGAAATTCACAAAATATGCGATGGTGATCTTGACTTGATTCGATAATTTGTATATTCAAAACCATCATTAACATCTACTTTATTTGAAATACTTTAATTTGTAAAATGAAAATTCTCATTTCTCTATTGTTACTAAAAGTGAGAATAGGTCCTGGGAATTCTCATTTTTATACTAATGGGAGTATCTTTTAGTATATAAAATATTACTCTTCGTATTTTTTTTATTGCTCAAATCAAAATAATATAAATTTTAATAAAAAAATTATTTATTACTTCTTATGTTATGATTTAAATTGTTAAAAAGCAAATGACATGAATTTTAATAAAATTGTTATTTATTATTATTAAAAGATGTAAAATGAGGGGTAAATGAGTTTTTTCAACTTTATTGGAGTGAGTAATTGAATAGAGGAATTTTAATTATAGTGGTTAGTTGAGTGCCATGAGGTGTAAATAAGAAATATTTGTAAAGATTTAGTTTGACAAGGTAGAGTTACATTTTTTTATTATTTTATGTATGAGAAAACAAAATTATAACGTACATTTAGAAAAAAAAAAGAGTGATACTTCTATTTTCATAGTTATAACTTTTATTTATTTGAAAATAGATACTTTTTCTCTAGTTGCGTGGAACATATTCTTGAAGAGTCCCACATATATTTTGGTGTTTGTCAAAAGGATTGGTTTTTGCTATGTGACTGGCCAAGTATTACCCTTTCTCTGTTTAATTATGAAAATTTATACTTACTATATATGGTAGATGAGAGATGATATATTGATTTAAAACTGAGCTCATAATAATAATAGCTAGCGTATGTAGAGCGTTTATGCATATATCTTACTGAGGAAGTGCCTATAATATGTGATATTTCTTGTACTGATGTGTCATTTTGATATTGATATGTAGTTTAATTAAGATTTTAACTTTGAATTTGTCCAATTTTAGTCCCAATTTTTGCCGGCACGCGCATGTCATATGACAAAAAACGACATCGTTTTAGATTTTCCGGCGAAAATTAGACCAGAATTGGATAAATTCAAAAGTTATGGGAACAAAATTGGACAGACAATTTTTTTGGGACCAAAACTGGAGACCCAATGAGTTATGGGACCAAATTTATTTTTATCTCTTTCAACCTTGTATAATTTTTATTTACTTACCATCTAAGTCAAGTTATAAATTTGTAAATATTTGAGCATTTGTTTATTGATTTTTTTTATAATTATTCTTGTTTATATCAAACATTTTATTGTACATCAAATTTTTAATATAATATTATATTTAATTAATTTAAGCCTATAAATGTGTATAAGTAATGTTGTTGTGATTGTTTATCATATCAATTTATGTTTTATTTTATTATATCTGAGATAGTCATATTGGGAGAATATTTAATTAGTAATTATTTCAAACATGAAAATTAAATATATTTATTATATTAATGAATTGATTAATTAAAACTAAAATTCTATTTATTTGAAATTTAATATTTAATTGACTTATTCGTATTGTCTTGAAACACATTTATTTATTTATTTAACCTTATACATTTATTTATTTAACCTTATCTTATTAATAGGCATTAAACCTTCCTATTTAACATGTGAATAAACTAAAATTTAAATTCATTATCTAATATTTATCAGTTCAATATTATAAATATTATGATTTATATGATAATAATTTTAGATAAAATATTTGAAAAATTACTTGTAACACGCGGGTGCTGCAGTAGTGAGCATTTAAATGGAAGAAGGAAGTAGAATAGAGAAGACGACAAAAAAAGGAGGCATGTATGGCCCAATTAAAGCTAGCCTTTTTTAAGTTTTGGCTTACCTAGCTAGATTAATTACTTAATTTCTTTTGTAAAAGGCAAAAAGAAAGGCTTAGAAATCAAACAAAGACTAACAATAAAATGTAGGATTGGAAGCAGACATTTAGGTCTTAGCTTTTGAGGAGTTGTTTCCTCTTACAAACCAAATTCAGTGCCAACTATGGCCCAATTAAAGCTAACTTTTTTTAGAACAATTACAAGCATGCATAATTCCTGCAAAAGTTATAGTCTTAATTATGTAAAATAATTGAAACTTAATCTAAAATTTGGAAATGTGCTAAAAATTTAAACAATGATATGCGAATTTCATTATGGACTTCTTCGCTTCGTGGATTTGAATTAACATCATTATATTCATTTAGTAATATCATAATATTTATTTGGTATCATTGAAATTATAAATTAACATCACATTGTAATATATTATGGTGTTAATTTATAATAATGATATTATTATATGAATATAATGATATCAATTTGATAAGGTGAATAAGTTTTCGGTGAGAGAAATTCTTAACAGAGTAGATATTTTGTGGCCCGTAAAATTTTCAATTTCCATTTTAGCTTTACAAACTAAAACATTTACATTGCATTTGCATGGATGAATTTAACTAAATACGGAACTTAAAATTTGTAATATAAATTCATTGACATTTATGTATGCTCATTTTATTGCCATATGCTTTAGCAATTAAACACCTATTCCACTTTTGTATCATGCAATTTTGATTATATTTTAACTTATTTAATGAGTAATGTAGGATCAACATGTATTAAATGAAATGAAAATATAGTAGTTCTTATAAATAAAAATATTAATTTATATGTTAAACGCTTTAACGTATATATATATATATACTATTAGAACTTTTTAGTATACAAACTGATCTACGAATCTTTTTATTTTGATTAAATGGGGTCAAAATTGCACTCTTACTTCATTTTATATATGATTGATTTAAACGATTTAACTTCCATTTTATGTTAATTTTGATGGATTAAAGATTAATTCCATTTGAAATCCGATCGTCATGAAATCTTTCCTAAAAATCAAGTGCAAACTTAAAGAAGTTTTAATAATTCTTTTTATTTATTAATATTATTTAACAAAGGGATCCAATATTGCCCCAGGATGTGCCCTATCTTGGGCGCCTCTATTTCGTAATACTACACACATCTCTATTTTTCATTCATTTCATAATATTTTTCACACATAAAATAGAAAATTTTATGTAAATTTCACCCTCACAATATTCACAAATTTATACAAAATATCATTACTTTGTGCCTACACATACATACATACATACACACAATTCAATCAATTTCTTAATTTATATTATAAATAAAAGTTTACAAAATTATCCATAAAAATTCCAATTATTTTTCTTCTTTCTTATTTGTGCTCTTTCTTTCATGTGAGATATTTGGAGGCACAATTCATATGAAAAATATAAATTAATTAACCAAAGTTGCGCGTGTGGGTCATTCGCCATATATAACTTTTTGAAGTCGTGTTAGATTGTTGCGTTCACATCCCCCCATTAACTCATAAAATCATGATTACTCTTTTTTCGAACTAATAATCTCTTATATGCATGCCAAGCATTCCCATTTATATCTCACAAGTGTTCCAATTTCTTCCAACACACTGTAATAGAAAAGGAATATGAATATATATGATATATAGGCCTTGAGGAAACATAGGATTTAGTGAAAATTAAAATCATTTTAAATTAAATAGCATGCCAATGATACAATGATAATAATTTTAAATAAACGTGTTGAGTCAGTTCATACAAAATTTTATTCTAATTTTAATTGAGGTCCCTATTACTGGACGGTGATATTAATTCCAAATTAATCGGTCTTTAAACCGTCATTAAAATAAGATAACAATACTTACTCACAAATTCACAATTGGTATTTGAAAATTGTACGATGAGGAAGGTGACAATTTAAATAAAATGGGTATGGTGGTTCATGTGGGTTTCACATGAGTCACATGCAAAGAAAAGAGAACATAGAACACCTGCTTAATAATAATAATAATTATATAATGTAAGAAGCTGAGGCAGTAAATGGGTCGGGTATCATGCATATTAGGGTAGGGTCGTTGTATATGTTTCATTCAACAAACATCCTGGTATGCATTCCTCTCTCATCAAGACATAAATGGCCATCTCAACATTATATCTTGTCTCTCTCTATTTATTAATTTACATAATTAAACATGACCCACTCCCCATACCAAAGTATTTGGACCATCTGCGCAAATTGATGCATTTATATCTTTCATTAATTATTTAAGTTTTTTTTTTTTCATTATTATTATTTTTTTTTAAAAGAAGGGAAGCAATTCTCAAATTGATTGAAATGAAAGGTCATGATGAAGGTAGGGTTGATCCTAAGAATTGTATGGCTTAAGTCAAACATTAATATTAAAATTAATATACGATTATAAAAAATTTGGACCCCTAAAATATACGTCCTCCTATTCAAAATATATGTCATCCTAACCTCATGCACACATTTTAAGAAAATTATTTACTTTTTTCTATACCCTTAATTAATAGCTTTGAAATTTTCCACATGACTTTAAAAATTATTAATTATTATCAATGTAATTTTTAAAAATACTAAAGGTAAATTGAGAAAAACTATAATTAATTCACATTGAAAAGTATAAAACGACATTTAAATTGCAAATAATTTTAAGAAAATTATTTACTTCCTTCTATACCCTTAATTAATAGCTTTGAAATATTCCACATGACTTTAAAGATTATTATTATCAATGTAATTTTTAAAAATACTAAGGGTAAATTGAAAAAAACTATAATTAATTCACATTGAAAAGTTTAAAACGACATTTAAATTGTAAATAATACAAAAAGTCAAAATGACATATATTATAAATAGGAGGGAGTACAAATTTTTGGAACCCTGAGACGTGTGTTTGGTTCGATTAAAAAATGGCAGGACTCGGCGAGGAAGCGCATTACATCGCTATGATAAACTCAATAACGGGGATTTCCTCAATCCAAACAGACTCTAACTCTGATTTATGGATATGTCGGGTGGAATAAATGAAAAATATTGTGAATAGTTAATAAGTACTTGTGTCAATTCAATCATGATATTTTCTTTTTGGCTGCTCAATAATAGTATGTAAAGCATAACTTAGAGTAAAAGTTTCCCTTAGCTTTCTAGGACATGTATTTTGTGATTTCGTAACATTCCGTTTATAATTATAAGTTACTTATTTTGTTAAAATAGATATTTCAACATAAATTATTCATTTTGATATTTATTCATTTCAACATCTCAACACTTCACTAGTTATCTAATAAAAAACACTTCACTACACATTTAATAATATATTCTTTAAAATCTGTGAAAAAAAGAACAAATTTGTAACTCACTTTTCAACAAAATTAAATATAATATTAAAGATAAAAGAATATCACATTTCCCAGGAAAAGAAAAGTTATAAGTAAATATTGTTTACATTCTAAATTATTTTGTTGTTGAAAATAATATTTTTCTCGCTGTGTACTAAATATAGAAAGAATTGTGATTTACGAACGTAAAAGTTTACAATTTATATAGTGATTAGTGATTACACACACAATAACAAAACAAGAAAAAGATCAAAACTAATCCTGTGAAAAAACGGGAATGCAATATTCTAAAAGTTACATATTAATAATTTAATATACTTCCTTTCAAAATATATATATAATTTATATATATATATACAAATTTAAATATATATATATATATATATATATATATATATATATATATATATATATATATAAGATCTCTCTTTAATATGCCCCACAAAATAGAGGTGCATGTCATCAGCCAGGAAGATTTTGGAATGTAATGACTGGAAACGCGCTAAAGCTAGTGACTTTGTGAGTATATCTGTAAGAGTAAGGCGTGTTTGCTCCTATATTGTCACAATAACGACAGATAATTAACGACGGATTATTAATCCATCGTTAATTTTGAACAATCCCATAATTGAAATTTCTATTATAAATATATTGTAAATTACAACAAAATGCATGGCAATATTGCAAATATCTTTATACATGCATATGTATAGTATAGATCGATAGAGCCATTCGTTGGTTAGGTAATCAGGTTTCCATTTCAAAATAAGTATTGTTTTAACATGTTAAATTTTTTTAAATTAAATATCGTTTTAGCTATTCTTTAATTTATCCTAAAATATATTTATAAAAAAGATCTATTATATTTTTATTAATTCCTAAAAGATTTTTAATATTTTTAATTAAAATTATATTACTTTCTCTCATTTTTACGTACGACGCATTACTCTCTCCTTAGTGCGGGGAGGAAAATTTTGTATTTTTTTAAATTTGATACAATATTTTTAGGATGTTATTTATTTTGAAACGGATGAAGTATATTATTTGAACCCATCAAGGACGGTGAGAAGATCCAATGTATCTCAACTGAAATATCATACTGAAATTATTAGATTGTAATAATTCCTGCTTATTACAAGGGAGAAAAATTAAAAAGTATTAAGTTTAGGTTAAATATTATTTCTTCAATGAAATATATTAATTATAGATTATAATAGCAAAAATTGATCACAATTGATTGTTCTCATGTAACATTTTTTAATTTAGTAGCAAAAATATTTGTAGAAGATACAGAATTGAAATTACAAATTTAAATAATTTTTCATGAAAATGCAAAAAATTTAAAACAAATTAAAATAATATAATGGAATATAGTTCATGTAGAATATACTACTTTCTCTATCATATAAACTCTCAAAAATTTCTCTGTATAATAATAATATAAAGACAAGAACGAAGCCAGGGGGTGTCAGAGGTAGTGGGTCCCTTGATAATTTTTAAGATATTTACTATGTATCAAAATTCTACTACTGTTGGTGGCTCAAATTAGTTATTCGGCCAAATAGTTAATTAATTTAACATGCCTAATTAGCAAAGTTTTATTGAACAATGTGTTTTTTGGTATACACATTAATTGACTGATATTGCATGTGAAAGCTACAGTAGATTATGTGCAAGTGAGATATAAAATAAGAAAAACATGACTTTTCTATTACCCAAAATAAGAAACTATGCAAGTGAGATATAAAATCAGATCAATTCGGTCCGATTAGTAAGTGGAAGTGGAACAATATAATCTAGCGGGCCTTGGTTTTGTCATGGGCCCATCAGATATCAATCAAAGCATATATTGGGCCGTCAACTAACATATCTTGATTTTAACTAGCCTATCAAAAGAACTCTTAATGTTGTATTTTGTCCGAGTGGTTTGGGTGTTTTGGTAAAACCCTAGTCCCCCTTGTTGGTACAGGGCTAATTTTCTCCTTATTTTTTCTCCGTTTTAAGTTTAATGAAATGAAATATATTTTTACTAAATAATATTCTAATATAGTTTTAAAATATGTTAAATCTTTTTATTGTATTATTTAGTTGGATCTTGTACCTGATTTTTTTGGCTCTGTCACTATGTAAAGATAAAGATGTTCCAATATCGTACTCTCTTCGTCTCTTTTCAAGTTTAACATTTGATGGATGACATGAATTTTAATAAATATTGTATGTTATTATAAAATTGTTGGTGAAAGGTGTAAAAAAAAATAGAAAAAGAATGTAAGAAAAACATAAAAATAGAATATTTTATAAAAAATATGGGGCCACAACTTTTAAAAAAAATGATAAACTTTAAGAAGGATGTTCGAAATGATAAAATATTAATTTTAAAAGAGGGACGTAGGGAGTATTTTTTATCTCAAATTTCCCTATTATTTATAGCTTACCTCAATCAATAAAAGTTGGTGGCATTTTATTCCCCCATCTTCAATTAATATGCATGTTTTTTTTTAAGGAGGAAATATTCAAATCATATATACCACAAAGAATCTTTAACTACGGGTTGTAAATAGGATCTTGATTTTAACCATGCAAGGAAGATGACTTTCGGGAGGCATGAATCTATCAACAACCCTTCAATGTTAAAAGAATTTTTGTCCGGAATCGAAGTGGTTTGGGTGTTTTGGTAAAACTTTGCCCACTTACCATTGGTCTATCCCCTAGATGCTCTTTTTCCTTTTTTTTTCTCCTTTTTAAGTTGGGGGATGAAATGAAATATATTTTTATTAAACAATATTCAAATATAGTTTTAAAAAGATTAAATCTTTTTATTGGGTATTTATTTAGTTGGATGAAATTTTTTGGATTTGTTATTTAACTCTAACTACTAACAACAAACATTCACCGAAAAAAAAAAAAAAAAAAAAAATAAAGATAAAGATGTTCCAATCTCACCTCTTTTTTTTTCCTTTTCAAGTTTAACATTTGATGGATGAACACTATTTTTTCAAAAATTTTAATAAATATAGTATATTATGGATAAAATTTTTTTTTAGATTATTTTAAGTTTTGAATACTTGAATATGCTTTTTTTTATGAAAATATTAAAAATTATTTGATTATATTTTATAATATATTATTATTATTTTTTTGATAATCAATGTTTTTAAAAAAATGAAAACTTTCGACAAACGATGTTCGATTTTTCATAAAATATTAAATTTACAAATGTATGGGAACATTGTGGAAAACTTTTTTATCTCAAATGTTCGAAAAATATCTTTACAACTCATATGTTAGAAAAATTATTCTGCAAGTAACACCTTTGTTCGAATTTTTTTTTCGAACATAAGTGCTTTGTTCGGAAAAAACAATTTGAAATGTTGATGAACAAATGGTATCATTTTAACCAACAAATACCCATAAATCTTCAATTTATTTGCTATTCATACAATACCAATTTCAAAAACTAAGAAATAAAAACAAATAACCTTTATTTGTAAGATGATGAACGTGTTTTGATTTGATGGATATAATTAATCAGTTTAGGTGAAATCAATAATTCTTATGTTTGAAATTAAATTGGGGGTATTTTGGTCTTTTAACAAATATTTTCAAAAAAAAGAATTGACAGGGGTGAACTTTGCAAAACAGGGGGTCCATATAACCTGGCCCATTGAGAAAACGGGTCATAAGGCCCATTAAACCTATGGGCTTTAACGACGTAATTGCGTATACATCACCATTGCATCAAACGCTACTGGGTACGAAGCATATGAAATAAGGTCGGCTTATGCTAATGTACATCCCCAAAATTAATTTATATATACACTCATCAATCCATTAATTAATTTATATATTAAATTTAACGAATTTAATAAACAAGCTCACGCTGAACTACCAATTATACCCTCCTTCAAACAAATTATAATTTAACTTATTTCCCTCTTTCTTTAGTCTTTTCTCTCCACGGATTAGGGCCAAATCGCTGCAAATTTTGATGATTGTCCATGTTTTTGGGCATTAGCCAAAGCCCAATGCAGCCCATCTGCCACCGGCATTGCTGTTTGATACGTTCGAACATTGAAATGTGGAAGTAATGCCCAAAAATAATGGAGAGTGAGAGGCAACAGCAACGGCAACGGCGAGATGAGAATCCCTCATTACAAATTAGAGTTTGAATAGATTAAGGTAAAGATTTTATTAAAAGACTAAAATAATAAAAATAATTGATGATTGTATAAAATTAGGTCAATTTATTTAAATATTATAATTTTCAATAAAATGAAAGTATGGTAACTTTTTGATGAATTGTGGAAATAAGTATAATCGCATATTGTACATGCGATCTCTATTACGTGGCAAAAAAACCTGATAATATAAAAGTAAAAATAATCTAGCCCGTAAAATAATTAGAAAAGCTATATATATATATATATATAGCATAAAGTTAAATTATACTTCCATTTGGGTAAACTAAATTTGTAATTGGTATATTATTAAAGAGTATTAATCATAATAAATTGTCATGATAATTGAATGATATGACTAATTTTTATTTGTAAAATTGTGATGAAATGTTGGAATTTTGCTTTTTCTTTATTTTCTTCTAAATGAGAGAATAACTAGTATTGCTAATAATGACAACATATATACTTTTGAAAAATTCAGGGACCTAGTTCCCCCACTGGACTCAATCATTCCAACAATTAACAAAAAAAAAAAATTGCAGTTTTGATTTTATGTGAATTTTTCAACGACAATTTTGATCTCATATTCTCTTTTTATCTATTATTTTTTCAGGACCAAAACTGTCAAAATTGCAATTGTCTTGGGATAGAAACTGTCGAAAAAAACTATGCGACCAAAAATATTAAAAAAATAACCATTTTGCAGACCATTTTTTTTTTAAAGCAGGCCGTCTATTTTTTTGGAACAAAAAAATTCAATTTACCCTATTACTAAATGTCACCTTTTAGGAACCCATTTTAAAAGTTAGGTCTTTATTAAGGAGATCGTTTTCTATGATTTAGGAATCTCATTCTTGACATTACACTCATCTTAAAAAAATTAGCCATATTTATACTTAAGTAGTTAAAAATGTTTTTCCAAAAAAGAAATTGTGTTTCACTTATGATTAACATACCCAAGAGAAATGGAAAAAGTTGAAGAAACATAAGAGTAAAAGAAAAGAAAACGCCACAAATGAGCTTTTGGTATTTAAGCTATTTATCATCCTCAGAGGTAGCATACTAAATTAAGGATGAGAAAAATCAGTAAAACGACGTTGTTTCGGAACTTTGAATGACGTTGTATGACAAGTTTGAATGATTCAAGGATATCTGGAACACGAGTAAAGAAAGATATGCCTTCGTAGATCGTACGTAGTATTCACTTTTCTGATCTCTCCTTTTTTTTTCTGTTGTAAACACAGCTAGCTAGTAATTGACCGGGCAATAACCCTTATATATATATATATATATATATATATATATATATATATATATATATATATAAATTCAAAACATTATTACTCCTTTTTTTGTTCATTTCGGTCCCACTATAAATTTTTTATTTTATTTTAGGTAAATACTTTCTAAATTTTTTCGAAAAAAAATACATTCTAAATTTATATCTCTATATTTCATTATTATTTACATATTTTGTCGCTTATTTATTCTTATTTTTGTATAAACCTTCTACTTTTTCTTCTCTTACTATCACATAATTTGTATTATATTTTATTATTATACTTCCTACCTTAATTTTTGTGTCAAAACAATAAAAAATGGGACGGAATATATATGTATACCGTTAGGGTTTTTTTTCTTTTTCTTTTGAGACATTAATAGTTAATGATGAGGTAGTGATGAATTGTTATTTGTCTGGGTGTGGAGTGATGAACAGATCTAGCACGAGATGGGGCTATTGCATATACCTTTTCACTTTAATTAACAGTAAGTTTTGTAGATAACAATAACAACATACCGCCATTTTTGGATGCTCTCTACTTGCTAACACCTAACAACTTGTGGCCAAAAACGTCAAAAGAAACGCGTCTTTTTCTGCTTTATTTCTTTGATTTTTCATGGATATATGTTGAAATCTGCGCATATTCATCATAGAAAAACCACCCATCCCTCTTAAATTAATGAAAAGTAAAAATCGTCTCATATTAAAATGGTACATAATTTATGAATTATGCTCTAGTATTTCAAAAGAAGCGCATGTTAATTTGTTAACCGTATTATTTCAGATTTTGCCATTAGTTAATATATATATTCAAATCACAATTATTTTATTGTACTCAAAACTCAAACCACGAGATATTAATTAGGAAAAAGTTTTTTTACACCAAGTTTATCACATTATTGTCTTGTATTTTGAGTGAAATTTTGAATAATATTACTTATTTCAGTTTTATTATATATTATCCTCATCTTTTCATATACTTTGCATATTTTTCTTATTCGAACTTCTCAAAATAACTTGCAGACTCTAAAAATATAAAATCTACCATAAACTTCATTTTCACATTATCCAGAATTTTATACAAAATATCATTATTTTTTGTCCCACACATACACATTATACACAATCTAATCCATCTTTTATTTTATACATAAAAATTTACGAAATTACCTCTCAAAACTCAATTTATTGTTCCACTTTCTAATTTTGTTTATCCACCAAATGGTGAAAATTAATTTGGAATGGAGGGAGTGACTCATTAATTTAGGGATCAACATTAATAATATTGTTACAAATTTATTTAGTAATGAAATGAAAATAAGAATGTGGCGTAATAATAATAATTATAATAATAATAATAATAAAATGAAATGAAAGTGAAAGTAGAAGCAGAAAGAAATTCCCTATTCAATTACACCTGAATGTGACCGTAGCGGCACAGAAATTAATTCCAACGTGTTATTATTGTGAATACCCTAGTAACCTAGCCTCATCAAACAAATCTTCATTATAATTAGTAGGATAATTAACGGCGTCTCCCCAGATTTGCGAAAATGATGTATTAACGGCGCTGGAGACGCCGTTAACTCCGTCAAACAGCTGTTGCATGCTCTCATTGTACATCCCATGGAAATCAGTTTCCAGATGATGACAAGTAAAATTTGGTTCCATCTGAGGCATGACGGAGGAGTGAAGAGTAGGATCGGAGTTCCCGGTTGTGCAGGGTGGCGGCGGCGCCGTGTAAAGGCTCATCAAATCATCATTGTGACATGCTAACTTGTTGGTGATCCGACGTCGTGTTTGCTTTCCTAGAAGCTTCTTCTTCAGCCTTGTGTTCCAGTAATTCTTTATGTCATTATCTGTTCTTCCAGGCAATTGAGCCGCGATGATAGACCACCTTCATCATAATTATTAATTATAAGAACAAATTAATTTAAATATGTAATTACATGCACGATTAGCTAATAATTAAATCACACCAATTGTATATTTTTGATATCAAAATGAAATTGAAATTAATTATTACCTGCTTCCAATGGTGAGATAGAGGGAGCAAATTAAGTTGTCTTCATCCTCAGTATAACCACCATGCCTGAGGTTGGGCCTGAGATAATTCAACCATCTTAAGCGGCAGCTCTTTCCACATCTCTTCAGACCTTAATTAATGAATGAATAAATTAATAATAAAGTGATTATATAGGGAATTAAATGATTTGAGTAGAATAGAATTAAATATATATATATATACCGATTTTGTGAGGCAGGGCGATCCAGTTGCCACCTGTACCATGCATCTGAATGTGTGATCTGAGGGTGGCGTCTTCTTCAGGGGACCAAGGGCCTCTCTTGACCTTGGCTTTGTCGCAGCACGGAGCTCTTCCCATTATGCTTTCACTGCACCTAAGCTAAGCTACCTCATCCATCTTTATATATATACTAAAACAAAACGCCAATACAGCTACCTTGATAGGGCCCACCACAAATTTCTAAATTATTTAAGCCCAATAAATTTTACTATTCAACCATTTTATTATGCTATAAAAGTATTATTTTATTAAAATATATTAATTATTAGTATATTATAAGAACCTTTTTATTTTGAGTAATTACTATGGATATAGTTTGTATTCCCTATAATTCAAGTGCTTATTATTATTGATTTGTATTACCTATAGCTCACCAAAAAAGAAAGTCTGGTCTATGTTTTCTTACTTTTGAGTGAAAATGTATCTCTTCCTTCATGAGGTATTAATTTTATCACTCACTGTATTACCAAACTAATTGACAAAAATATTCTTTTTTATTTCAACAAAAATAGTAGAAGGGGTTATAAACATAAAATTTTTTACTTATCACATGTATTAATTCTCAATACAAACACTTGAAAATGTTACGACTCATGTTAAACTATATTGTAATATATATTAACAAACATACAATTCATATGATTTGATAAAATATATAACACATAAAAAATGAAATGTATCATTTATTTTATTATCCTTCTAAATTTAATACTCCAAAACAAACGGGTTCTAAAGTGATAATTACACGGTACAATCAAGTTGCATGGTAAAATCGACTCTTTAACCATAGATCGATCTGTAATAAAACTGGCCATCACATATTTTATCATACCACCGTCCACCAAAAGACTTGATCATCTCACACAATTTATGCTAATCTAATTGGTGACGAATGCATTTTGATTTATAATATAGTAGTAGTAGTTTATTAGACTATAATTTTCCAGAAAAAAGAAAGGGGTCACGACAGCTAAAGACGACACAAATGGACCATGATTTTCAGGTCAAGGAATGTTTTATTAATTGAATTTTCTGAACTATCAGTCTATCACGCACTCACATATATTATATGCATTGAACTTTTGACAACAGGACTAGTATATTAATTAATTAATTAATTAATATAAACAACTCATACTAATTAGACACACGAATTAGTCCACATTAAGCAGCACTGATTAAAATTAATTTGACCTCATATCTGTACATGTTTCTTGAAAAATTAAAATTAATTAATCTGTTGAAATGAAGAAGAGAGAGAAAGATAAGGCGAAGGGATGGGAGAAATTGAAAGGTAAGACGAGTGGAACTACTGAACATGTGAAGGGAAAATACTAGGAAAATAGATAAGAGATTAAATTGATGAAAGAAAGTAGTAACATTGGAAAGGGATGGAAGAAAATTCATATGAAACACTTTTATTTATAAAATTAGTTTTGCTTGTTCAATTATAATTAAGTTATTGAGGTTATACAATTTTGTAATACTGCTTATTGATAGTTATAAATACAATGGATAGTGGGTGTATTATGAAGCCCAAAACCTGCATAAATTAATTATGCCTTATTGTGTATAATTGTTTTATATATATAGATGTTGAGCTTCATAAGAAATTCATTTTATGCCTATAATTAACATTATTATTAGATATTATATTTTTAAAAAATTGGCAAAGTATAGTATGAAAAGTTTCACGCTGTGATATTGGTTCTGCTATTCAAATGTATTAGTCACAATGATAAAGTGTATCATTTATATATTGAATGATATTAATCGTAACTAGGTGGCTTAGTCCACCTGGCCATCGGGTTTCTCACTTTAGTGGGAGATCTGAGTTTGATTCCCTTTGAAAATGAATTTTACCAATAAAAAAAAAACGAATGATATTAATCATAATTTTTAAGAGTTTTACTTATATTACTTAAATGTATTACTCATAATGTTAAAGGGTATCACTTAAATAGTGAAAGGTATTAGTGGTAATACTAAAGGGTATCACTTAAATTACAAATGTATTAGTAGTAATGTTAAAAGGTATCACATAAATCATTAAAATGTACTAATTGTAATTTTATTATCCTATTTTATTAAAAGGTATCACTGATACTTTTCATTTTTCTACCATATTGATAATTATCCTATTTTTAATTCCCTAGTCGATAATAGTCATAATACTCAATGCATGCATTGTATTAGTATATGTAACAATCTAAACAAAGAGATTTGTTTTGTATTGAATTGAATCACGTTATTTGATTTAACTTTTCGTTGGGTACCCTACGTACCATTTTGCACCATTAACGCTATCTCAAAAGGTTAATCACATTGTCAACCGGTCACTAATCAAACAAAATGTTGAATTACGGCCTCTATCCTAGGCTCCACCTTTTATCTAATGGAGAAGATAATTCTTTTTATATATTTTAAAGTACAAAGGCTAAGGGCTATATTAAATTCAGAGGCAGTCTCCCATACAACTTATTCACGGTATAAATTTAATATTATTATATTTATTTAATAATAATATTACACTTATAAATTAATTATAGTATTCATTCATATAATTCAGTGTGTTTATGTGTGTAAAATTTTATTATATTAATTTATAAGATAATGATATTATTAAATAAATGTCATAATATTACTGAATAAATGTACCAGTATTAATATGGATCAAAGTTCATAAAATATCATTTTGCCATAAATTAATTAGTAATTCATAAAATATAGTAGGAAGCAATTTCATAATATGAAATTAATACTATTATGTTCACTCATTGATATTATAACATTCATTTAGTGATATTATTATACTTATAAACTGATATCTTAGTATAAAATATTTATATTATTAATAAATAAATGTAATTATATCAATTTCATAATATGAACAAGTTTTAATAGTAGGGTGACTCTTACTAATTTTGGGGGGTCAGCTCATATTATTGGTGTTTGACAATAATCAAACCCTGTGAGAACATTCTCACCCCTTTTATTTAACCACTTTAAGTTATATTATTTCTGAGCTTAGTCGGTCGTTAATCAAATTATGGAAGCAAGCGTCTTTGACTCTTTCAAAAAGTTGTTATATGGAGTAATATTTAAGTGTAGGGTTATTTACATTTTTATAATTCCTTCTTCTTTATTCAGTCACTTTTCAATTTCTCATGCTTTAATTTTATGTCGCTTTCCCTGCTACATTTTCTTTACGTAACTATTCTTGTTCTATGGAGTTATACATATTATTTTCGTAATAGTTTTTAAAGATTATCTCAATTAACGTTTTGGAAAAATAAATAAATAATATCTCAAACTGAGTAGAAAAATTATATATCTCAACAGTGACAATATAAATAAGATTAATTAATATTTAAAATTTGAAGGAGATGAGAATGATATTTTTGTGTCTTTTAAAATTTGAGTATGTTATAATGTCACGTCTTGAGACCGTTTCATTCAAGTTAATTTGTTTGAGACCCTTTTATACTTGTATTGTATAATTATGAGTAGGTCTTCTATGAACTCGTGTTTACGTGAACTCTCTTTTTCGAATGTCATTGTTATGTATATAAAGTGTCACTTTTATGTTATAAAGTGTCACTATTTAAAAAGAAAAAAATAATCTAGTTCATTGCATGTGCACAAAATTAATATTACATTTTCATAACATTGTGTGTATGCACAATAGTAATAGTGGAAGAAAAGAGTTTATATAAATGAACTCAAGTTCACAAAAGTTTTTTACATTAATTAGTACTATTATTTAAAATTCAATAATATAACATTTGTAGTTCATAAAAAAGGTCTTACTCATTATCCTTTCATATATTAAAAAAAAATGCTCTAACTCATTATATTATAAAAAGCATGTAGAATATATATGCTTCTAAATTCTACTGTATCTGATTTAAATTAATGTACTAGTTATTAGTATTAGATTAATAATAGATACCTGAATAGTAATAGAATGATGATTAATTTATGTATGAGTATAGGTGTCCAGGGAACCTGGATTTACAAAAACAAAATTAGTATCATTGTTGTGTATAACATATGTCAAAAGTACAAGATTCGGTGGTGTAGCTGCACCATTTGACCCGTTCTTCTCCAATGTTTGTAAAAATCTTCATGTGATATATTATAAAACTATCGTTGAAATTTTACTTTTTTGTAAGTAAAAATCCGGTAATTAATTTATAGTGAGTTGGTAATATTTTTATATTGTGAATAAAATAAAAATGTTGCATTCAAAATATAAAAGTATTAATTATTGTCTCACATAAATTTTTATCATCAAATTCTATTATGCTCTAAACTTATAATACCCCCTTCAAGTTTGTATTTTACATGACAAAGTATTGTGTGAACAAGTTTTTCCTTAAAATTTATTTTGAGGGTGTTCATTGTTTTACTATAAAGTACTCCCTTAATTCGTTAAAAAAATATACATTTTTCTTTCTTTGACACAAGTTTAAATGAATATTAATAGTTTTTATGAAGTTAAAATGTGGTGGATATGTAGTGTTTAGAGGGAGATGATAAAGTAGTGTGAGATTGAATTATTATTATTATTATTTTTTATTAGTAAATATTCGTTCCCAAAGGAAATCGAACCAGGGTCTCCCACTAAAATGAGGAGCCCGGTGACCAAATGGGCTAAGCCACCTGGTTAAGATAGAATTGTTACTAAAAGTGGAATGAAAATAAATTTTTTGGATAGAGCGAACAAGAAAATGAGAATAAATTTTTTTGACGGAGGGAATATTAGTTTTGAATGGTATTATTTATTTCATTAGAAAATATTAGTTGAAAAGATATTAATTAATTATAAATCAATTTCATTCATTTTATATTTACATATACCCCTCCCAACATGTGTAATTTATGCAGAAAAAAGAATGCAGGAAGAGAGTTGGCTTTGTTGCGATTATGCTAAATTTGGGTAAGTAGATAATATAATACTTCCGTCCCGATTATGCTAAAAAATTTGGGTAAGATGAAAGATAATTAAATAATTAAATTGGCATTTTTTGTAAATATAGAGATAGTATTAATATGTAATAAAAAAGACGAAACAAATAATTTATATTTAATCGGAGGGAGTAATAAACATATTAATATGTAATAAAGTACAAATAATTTATATTTAATCAACTATATATGTGTGTGTGTCACACGCGCGTGCAATTAGCATTTTGGAGTTTAAATTTTCTTGATTATTATTATTATTATTATTATTATTATTATTATTATTATTATTATTATTATTATTATTATTATTATTATTATTATTAATGCATGTTTATTTACCCCCACCAGGCAGCAGCTATGATATTCTTGTACTACAGCACCCAAAAATTTCCATTAAAGCCCCATCTCTGAACTAGCTATCACACAAATCTCATGGAAAATACGCATGCATCAGCTTCCACACTCTTACCCCTTCTCTCACTGATCAGTCCGATAGTCGTCGAAAAATCAATCCAGTATTAAAAAAATTGAATTTTGAAAGTTAATAGGAAAAAAGGAATTAATTTTGAAGAAATGAAATTCTAAAAGCATAATTGGACATATTTACAGGACTAAAAAAAAAAATTATCTTAAATATATTAAAATATAAAAATTGAAAATTAATTGTATTAAAAAAGTGATAATAAATTTATTAATAAATCTTGTAGTGGTGATTTTTTAGAAACGAAATTAAAAAACTCAGCACCATTGACATTATATGATTATTGTACACGTCTATGATAATCATAGCATATTAAAGATGAGAAGTCAGCACAATGGAAACAAAAGCCCTGCACCATTGACATTTAAAAAAAAAAAAATTATCTCAACTAAAACTGCAAAAAGTGAAAAATTTCTTCAGCTGTTCATACACCTTTTTGTGGTATGCATTGCAATTCTTCTTTGTGTTACTTCCCCCACTGCTTTTTGGAATAAGAAGTAATTTAAATTTTGAAACATTTCTTCTCCAGGCATTTTCTTGAGAAAGTAAAATTAAAAATGTACTAGTACTAGGAGAATAGAATATATTATGATTAGATAGTTGTGAAAGAGTAGTTGTGACTTAAAGGTTCAATCATTTCACAATTATTTCTGTTGATTCACATGCATTGGACGGATTTGTCTTGTCTTAGGACCGCCTAGTCCCATTTAATTTTATAATATTTTTAGATTAATTTTAATATATCTATTATCTTCATTTTAATATTAGTAATTCAAATAAAAATTTATAATTACTTAGAATAGCATATAGTATTATTTTCGTTTGATTGGGCCAAACCCGCCTCAAATTGGCAGGATGGTTTTCATAAAACCCATGGTTTCATCCCTTACCTGTTTGACTGGGTTTAAACCCGATTCGACTTGGCGGGTTCAATATGAATTTGAGTTTAAACTCGCCCTATTGTGTCATCATTAACCTCATCATTCTCTCATTTACGGCCTAACCCTAACCATTAGTTGCACTAAAACCAAATTTTACAACTAAGGAGACACTTGTTACGAGCTCTTCAATGGGAATAAGAATGAGAATGAAATTGATTTTTCCTCCTATGCCCCCAGATTAATTGGAGGTAGAAATATCTCCATGTTGGTTATATTATTGGAGTTGTGCTCCAATTTTGAAAAAAATGAGACAAAAGAAGCTTATTATTATTATTTTTTTTTTTTATAAGGAGGAAATACCCGAAGGCGCAAACCCCCCCACCTGTACCAGAGGCCCCTTGGTCAGGCGGGTGGTAAATCGAGGGATGTGCACGAATGACAACCATGCAAGGAAGAGGACTTTCGGGAGACACAATTCCAGCAACAACCTCTGCAATATTTCAGCAAAGAATTGTCACCACACGGAATCGAACCCATGACGTCGGAGTATATGTGCTCCAATCACCTTGCTCACTTACCATCCGTCTATGCCTCTGGGGGCAAAAAAAAGAAGCTTGTTATTGGTGGTGGAGGTGAATGATTGAGGAGAAATGATTAGATGGGAAAAGGGTTAATCATAATGGGTAATAATTACCTTATTTAGGAGGAAAAATAATGTCATTCACCATCATTTATTCTCATTAAGCACCACAATTTTCTTATACTAATTCTCATTCTCATTGTCATTGAAGAATTTTCAAGCAAGCGTCTCCTAAGTTTAACTGATCTCTACTCCTTCATCGGCTTGCAATATCCTAGTTTAGAGAAAGTCTTGTATGAAACAGTCTTATGTATGAAACGAATTTTTAATATAGTGTTTAGGTCATATTTACCTTTAGAATAAGATTAATATGGAACTCCATAAACTCACAAAAAATATATTTGTTCGACAAGATAGCATAATAACTCAATTCATTCAACTAGGTTTTGGAGCAAGTCTCATGTAAAATCGTTTTACGAAATTATTTTTTCGATAGAAAAAAATTCAATTAAAAAATAATACTTTGAACTTAAAAGTGATAGTTTTCAAAGTATTATTAATAATATTTTTCATGAGTAAATATATGTATAAATTTTTCAACTAAAAATATTATTTTATTTGAAAAGTATTACTTTTTTTTTTCAAATGTATGAATTATTTATGTGAGACAATTACATGTATATTTTTGTATTTGATTTGGTGTTTATTTTCAAACAAAATTTGATGCCAATAAAAATTTGTGGGAATGGCAGACAAACCTTCTTATGCTTACTAAAATCCAGCTATATCATACAGACAATTAATGTCAATTAAGCATCATCCTACCGAATAATTTGAAGTATATTTTGATGGGTGATGTAGTTGGAACAATCTCAGTTATTTTAATTTTTTCTGAGGTGTATCTTTCCCTTTTATAAATAGTATAAATACAATCTGCAAGTTTCACTGAATATGATCAGTAAATTTCGAAAACAAAAGAAGTTCAAACAAATACTGCTGAAAGAATTATAGAGTAAAAAACATGAGTAGCACAAGTACAATGCACTAAATCCAAACTTCAGCATTCTTAAAAAAAACATAGAATCCATTTCATAAACAAATACATTTTCATCCCATAAAAGTTTTCATCGAAGGAAGGACACATATTAAGAAAGTAGAATAAAAAAGCAAAAGAATGAGTAGGATTTGAGCGATAATTTTATAATTTTTTATATATAAAGTAGAGAAAAAATTGAATTGTGTATTTGTGCGTGTGGACCCAAAATTAATAGTAATTTGCATAAAATTTAGAATATTGTGAGGGTTATAGAAAATTTTATATTTTAGAGGTGTGAAAAGTACTGTGGTACGAACAAAAAAATTAATTATTATACAACTTAAACCAACAAATAAGTGAATCAAAAAATTTACTGACTCATAAGAATTTGAACATTCATTATTTAAAAAAAAAAGTTGTACTTTTGAGAAACATGGCTATATTTTCAAATAGAAAGAAAATATAATTTCTAAATAAGCTAAAAGGGTACCAAAATCGAGATTTTTACAGCCAAAAGCGTATAGAGAGCAAAAAACAATTTAACAAAATTCCAAGTGATTTGAAGGTCCAAGATAATAGAGAGTGCAGATTACAACAGGCTTTCTTTCGAATATCCAAAATTCCACTAATTCAAACACAAACACCAACAAAATATCCAAATAAGTGATAGTACAGCCTACTTGAGCTCTACTGTCCAACCCATTTTATCCTCCGTCAGCCCCATTTGAAGACTCGTAAGCGTCGTGTAGAGTAGTTGAGACACTCGACCAACACCATCACCTCCGTAGGTTACCCTGCAATAACGAATACAAGGAATATTCAGAACGAATTAACAAAAATATTTATAATATAGACCATTGTAGGGTCACGTGTACCAAGGTCATCAAATGGAGGAGGAATGAAACCTACATTCAAAACAAGAGGATGTTCCTAGAAATAGACCAGCTAACAAAAAACTTGCTTCCACATAGTTACGAACATAGCATATTTCACAAATTAAATGTGGAAAAAAAAGGGCTAAAGGAAGTCAACAGAATTCGAATTCAAATCAGAATAATTGAATTGATTAACTATTTGAAATGAGAGTAGGTCTTCAGTAGAACTTGTTCAGAGTATGAAATTGATATCATTATATCCATTCAGTAATATCATTACTCTTATAAACTAATACCATAACATTTTACAATGTGATATCTTTATAAGTGTAATGGTATTACTAAATAAATTATATTGTTCTACTAAATGAATGATTTGGTACTACTAAATGAATATGACTAACCTTTTACCGAGATATGTTATGCTGCCTACTGGTGAAATCACAACTGCAGTTCCCGTACAGAACACTTCATCAGCATCCAGCAAATCATCCACTGTCACCATCCGTTCCTCGGCCTACACATTACAACAAAACAACACTCGAGACTAGTCAGAGAAGACAGATTTGTCCATCCAATGAACGTAAGGCAGCCTCAAGCTCCCTCAAGCTCGTACGAAATTTAACTTCACCCAAGAAAAAGTCTCAACTTGTTTAACAAAAAAAAAATCCATCTTACTTATTCCAACCACCTTTTGTGTATGATATTAATAGCATTCATATTTAGGTCTTATTATTATTATGATAGTCGGGTCCATTGGGCCTTTTTAATTCAAGTCTTTAACAAACAGCCCGTTGGCTTTATTGCTTGTGGCTTAAGTTAGGTTTAGGTTTTGAGTCTTTACTTATATTGCGCTGTTTTATGTCGTTAGGGCATCCATACGGATCATAGAATTTGGGAAACGACAGGATTTGATCCTGTAAAACTTTTATTATTTTTATTGTTTTCTTGTTCGACCGTTTTACTCCATCAGATATCAGCTTACTCATAGATCAAATACATTTGACACTGCCTCTAGGTGTAATGTGAAGCATAGGAACAAACCCATAATTCAGAATCCTCAGAAACTCAAACACTGATTAAATTACCTGGAATCCTTGACTAAGAGCAACGTCGAGTATGCTCTTTCGTGTAATCCCAGGTAGGATGGTCCCTTTTATTGCAGGAGTTGATATCACATTGCCCTGAGAGATGATCAATTCAATTTTGAAATTAGAATTCTAAGATTTATGCAAAACTAAAAAATGGATAATTGAAAGATCAGCAAATGCAAAGAAGAATATCTTATGAACAAGAGGAAAAATACTTTAAATGAGATCTAAGTAATATGCAGACACCAAAATGATCTTGTTTACACACAATTATATTGCAACAAATAAGAGTCACTCAATGAGCACTTACCACAGAACTATCAGCAAAAAATTACCACCACACACACAAATACACACCACCACCACCACCACCAAACCCCCACCCCCAAAAAAAAAAAAAAAAAAAAAAGAAGAGAGTAAATTGTAAAATGGTCTCATATCTGTTGGGTTTTGGTAATTTTAGTCACATACGAATCAATTTTCTCAATTAAGTCTCATAACTTTTAAAATAATAAATTTGTGATTTTTTTAATGGAAGTTAATATGTTGGGGCCTTGTTATGACACGTAAGCAACGTCATATCATTAGTCCGGTTGCTACATGGAATTCCGGCAGCTCACGTAGAGGCACGTGTAAAAATTCTGCAATCTTGTTAATATAGGACTAAAATTGCACCATTTTAAACATTATAATTGAGAAAACTACTTCTAATGGGACCAAAATCATTAACAGCAAAAGATACGGAACCAATTTTACAACTTCCTCGAACAAAAAAAAAAAAGGAAAACAGTCAGAAGTACGTACACACTTTCAACAATTACAAAATAAGAAGGATACAAAAAGAAGCCAAACATAATAAGAACTATAAACAATAGGACTAGAGAAAATGAAAGTACCATCTTTAACCAATTACGAATATTGGTAACATGCAGTGAAATCATGTCATAAATTAGTAGATAGCATACCTTTACAACAAACACATTGCAGGAGGAGACTTCTTCCAAGTATTTTTTGTGAATACTGTCTAAATACAGAACATCAGAAAAGCCTTTTGCTTTTGCAGCACTCTGTGCTCGCAAAACCTATTTAAGAAGATAAAGGGATCTTCAGCATAAACGGTATTTAGATTTCAAAATCAGAGGATAGAAGATGATTTACATAAGAATAAGCATACTTTCATAACATAAAAGTGGTCACACACTAAAATGAAATAATAAGAGCATGCGTGATTTCCTATCTGGACTCTCTTGCACTAAACATGAATAACGAAGCATCAAAATGAGAACTAAGTTTAGCATTTAAGTATTCAAGTAGAGAAAAACTACTAACTTAGCTGGAAATGGGCTAATGACTGGACGAGTAGAAAAATATTCAAAATTATTATAGACAGATAAGAGGAAGATTTTAATTTGAGACATGTGATAAATAGATAAATAACAACAAACATAACAATGAAGTGGTCAAAATCAACACAAAAATCACATACTGCAGCATAATTTCCAATGGTCTTCACTCCTCCAGTACCACCAGGTGTCGCTCGATGCATCTCAGTCTCAACGATTAAATTAATTGGGGCCAAACCTTCCTGCCAAATGGAAGTAAAACACTTAATAACCACAAATAATATAAGAATATGCAACAGGTAAAATGACATTAAACGCACAAAAGAAAATAATATTTTCACATAAATATCCATTGATAATTTGTTCCTATCACCTAAATGAAAAGGCATGCCTCAAATAAGGGTATATAGTCAAATTCAGAATATTAGTGCTCAACAAAAAGAGAGAATATTACGAATGAGTGGAAGCTTGTCAATATGTTTAAAGTTTAATTGTCACAAAGCATACACAAGACAGAAAGTAAATTCAGATTTAAGCTATTTAATGCAAAAAAACAACATATCAATTGATAAAATTGATCATTTCAATTGGCTTATATAAACCTTTTTGAATTACCTTAAAATAGTTGCCCACTGGAGAAACATAAATCAAAAAGGTGTACTCCGGAGCTGGTGCAAGACCTAGAACAGCTCCACTCCCCATAAGCAACGGTCTTATATATAAAGAACCTTTTCCTGGCGGAGGAATCTGAAATTGGAATCCGATTAGAAATTGGCATCTGAAATTGGAATCTCAATTTTGGCATCTTTTTCTACAGTATACGTGATGTTTGTTTTGAGTTTTAAAAAACAGGTTTTGGATTTAGAAAATCTAAATCCAGTTCTACTTTGGGATTTTGAAATCCAGTTTTATAAAACTACCACTACAACACCTATAATACAATCAATTATCAGTTTTATAAAACCACAACTAAAACACCTATAAACATACTATCACATTTCCCAATACAATCAAATATTTCTCCTTACGCTTTAATATATTTAAAACAAACCCACATCATTCAATCATTGCAATCACAACCAACAACAATACAATGGAACAACATAATTCACTCTTACACATTGATTTGACATATGTTTAAATCACACCCTACTCAAGATTCCAAAAATAAACACAGACCATACTATTTGTCAGTATTTCAAAAACTGGCTATTAAAAACCACTTAATAAACCCCAAAACAAACATCACATAGATTTGAAATATTACCCATCTTTCATTTGCTAAAACAGTGGCTTTTACAGCCTCGACGAACTGCTCTACAGTTGGGGCGGGCATACACATGCGCTCTGCACCCACCCTAAGTCGCATTGCATTTTCCTCGGGGCGAAATAGTAAAATATTACCATCGGCCTTCCTATAAGCTTTTAACCCTTCAAACAATCCCTACAGATTTATTTGAAAGAATACTTATGCATTACCACAAATTAAAGAACTAAATATATTCCTTAAAGGGATATTAAAATTAAATAATTGAATACCAAAACTAACCTGACCGTAATTCAAAATACCAGAAGATGGGCTCAACTCAATGTTCCCAAATCGCTGTAACTCACCTTTGGAAAAGGCTTCTTCTTGGGAACACTTCATGGTATACATATAATCAGTGGGCATAAACCCAAAACCAAGATTGTCCCAATCAATATCTGCTAGTTCTAATGCTGCATTGCTGCCAAAATTGAAGAAAAAATAAACCCAAATTCATATAAATCAAAATGAAGTAAAAATAAATCGCAGCAAACCAACAGAAGTACCTGGTACGCGAAGCCACTCGAAGCGAATTGACATTGCCATTGTTTTGATTGCTGAAAGAAGCGAAACGCGATTGCTTCTGATTCTACACCCAATTAATTCAATAAGCAAACATCCACACATACAATGCAAGGAAAACATAACAGGATGAAATTAAAATCAAAAGAAAGGACGTAGAAGACGCAGAACCCATTACAGGGAATGTGGTTTGGGCAGCAGAAACGGGTACCTGGAGAGGGAGAGGGGGAGGAGAGAGAAGTCTATTATCGGAGCAAAGTGGAGGGAGAAGCTTAATGGCGCTACGGGCCGGGCCGAGAAGGTGGGGTTGGGAAGGGGGAGGGGGTGTAACCCTGCAAACACACCGCCGCTTTCCATTTCTCTCTTCCTCTCTCACTAGTGTCTACCACAAAACGATGACCGTATTTACGCCTTGTTTGATTTTCACAAACTTATAACTTCTCTTTTAAATTGGTTTATTTAATAGTAGTAATTGTTAAAATTTGTTTGTTTTATTGTGAAATTAGTTTATAGTTAATATTTTTTAATTAAATGATTAATAATATCAAAATTAGTTTGTTTTATAGTGAAATAATTTAACATAAGATTTTACTTAATTTTTAATTCTTATTTTTCATTTATAAGAAAATTTTACGAATTTAAAAATTAATACATGTGGACCATGTATAATAAATTCATTATGTGTTTTGATTAGTTCACTTATCGAATGTCATTAATTAGAATTTAGAAATAAGAGTCAATACCAAATTGAAATCACCCCAAACACAGCTTTAAGATGATCTTTATCTTTTTCAAAAAAAAAAAATGATCTTTATCAAGCGTTGTGGAACTAGTAAAATAACACTTGGAAATAGTGATTTTGTGATTCAGTTTCAAAGGTCAACTCGGAAAAACAATGTTGAAGGAGGCGGGCGGCTAGTGGAGTGTTTGCAGGGTAAGCTTTTACCTAATTCGGAAAATTGACCGAATTTATAATAAAATTAATCGAATTTATTTAATCAAATTTTATCGGTTTGATTTGAAAAATTAATTTTTTTCGATTTTCTGATCACCCGTCAACTTTGTATTAGAGACTAAAAAGGAAGAAAAATATTTTAAGAAAAAATATTGAGTGGACCTTATTATTTAGGATGGCAATTTCAAGGTGGTGAAAATGAGCTCCTATTTTTGGTGAAATTGAGCTCCCAAGTCTAACAGCTATCTATTTTAAAGACACTTTTTATATATAACTATAATTAAAGAAACTAACTATAAAAAGTAGTACGAATTTTTGCATTAGTTATTCAATATTGGAATAACTAAACAAGTTTGGCAAATTCTTGTGCAAAAAAGTTTCATTAAAAAATTAGTTTTAATAGTATTTTTTATTTTATTAAAAATTATTAATTATTTTTATTAAAAAAATATTCATTGAAGAGTATTAATTATTTTTATATATATATATATATATATATATATGTGTGTGTCCAATTTTTTAAGCACATTTTTTTAGAATAGATGCAGCATTATCAGAAATGATTATATTATATGATTTCGATTATATTATTAAAAATGATCACATGCGACTACTTAAATGCCCACATAATTACAAAATCCTACCATTATTTAGTTAATTATGTATTTGTCATCAAAATACAAGGAATGATCATATAAATTAGTGAACAAGTGATCATTTCCAATTATATTATATTAATGCACGCAACGAGCGGTCACGGCTCACCTCCATTGTTGGCTTCGAAGAGTTTTTCCTCAGAACAATATGGTTGAAACTGAAGTTTTTCTTAATTTAGTCTCCTTACAGCAGGCTCAATTACATATTGTTGCTACGACACTCTACCGAAAAATCTTTTATATGTAAAAGGACACACACTTTAATAAAGAAGAGTAATAATTAAAATTTTGAAAGATAATTTTGTAAATTTTTATTTATAAAGTAAAAAGAATTATTGAGTTGTGTGTATGTGTGAGTCAAAAAATAATATTCCCTCTCTCCCATATGAACTTGCACACTTTCCATTTCGGGACGTCCCATACAAACTTGCACACACCAAAAGTAGGAAAGCACTCACAAATTCTACCATCACAATATTTTCATATTTACATCAAATGTCATCATTAATTAACCCAATAAAGCAAAAAACTTATATTATTTTTTTGATAAAATTGTCCTCACAAACCAATCCAATCAAACATAACATGCATTTCTCTTATTTTGTGTGCTCAAAAATTGGTGCAAGTTCGTACGGGATGGAAGGAGTACTAGTATTTTGGATAATTTAGTGAAAATTGTGAGGGTGAAATTTATAAATGATTTTTTATTATAAGGGTGTGAAATTTATAGTGAAAAGGAAGAAAAAGAAAAATGTTAAAGGTTTTATATGATGGGAAGAGTAGCATAAAAATATGAAAATATTAACTATCAAAAAGTGGAAGCTAAGAAAGACGTATATTTATGCAATCACTATCTATATGACAAGTAAAATCATTTAAATTGTGATAAGTGGAGGAATATTTTGTATGACATGTAATAATGTGTATTTTGGTAAATAAGGTAGCATACAAATTAATAATGAAGAAATTCTACGATGATTAGGATGATATTTGTTTGACCATCGAATTTTTTTTGGTAAGAAATACTCATTTTTTATAACAGTCAGGTGAACTTTATAGACAACCGAAAATATGCTTTAAGAAATACACAAATTTTCCTATGAAATACAGTATAAAAAAATAATATCATTACATTTATTAACTATGGAGAGCCTGATCAAAAAAAAAAATTAACTATGGAGAAAACAAGTTTTTTTGGTCCCATAATTTGGTGGGTCTTTAGTTTTGGTCCCAAAAAAGTTGTTTGTCCAATTTTGGTCCTATAGCTTTTGAATTTGTCCAATTTTGGTCTCATTTTCGCCGAAAAATCTAAAACGATGTCGTTTTGGTCTCGTAACATGGGAATTTGTCCAATTTTGGTTCCATAACTTTTGAATTTGTCCAATTTTGGTCCCAATTTTTGCGGGCACGTGCATGTCAAATGACAAAAAACGACGTCGTTTTAGATTTTTTGGCAAAAATTAGACCAAAATTGGACAAATTCAAAAGTTATGGGACCAAAAATGGGCAGACAACTTTTTTGGGACCAAAACTGGAGACTCAATAAGTTATGAGACCAAATTTATTTTTATCTCTTATAATATGTATTATGTAATATCACTGTATTTATAAATTAATATCACAATATAAAATATCATATGTCATGGTACACACATAACAAATTATATATATATATATATATATATATATATATTAAAATATTTTGTAACACATATAAATTACTAGTACTATATAATAATGCAAGCAACGAACACTAACTCACCTCCATTGTTGTCTTGGACCGAATATTTTGAACTGAAGCTTTCTCAACTTAATCTCCTTACAGCTTGTTTTGATAGTCCCAATTAAGCATATGTATGATTAATATATACATACACACGATCTTACAATGGAAGAGAATATATGCTGATTATAATTATTAATAAATTAATTTGGCCTACCTAACGTTATGAAGGTTCCGAGCAGCCTGGTTAAAATATAGTACTGGTGAAAAACGACCCATAATACTATCAATGGGAAACGTAGAAGTGCTAATAATCATTTCAACTGCTTTAAATTTCAAATTAATTTTCACACTTGTTTTTTTATTTATATTTTCATCATTTTCACTTTTTTTTTTAATTTATATTCTCGTATCAATTTATGGAAAATGTAGAAGTACTAATAATTTGATGAGAATCATGATACCGAAATCTTAAATTTGTTGTTCCAACTAAGGCCAACAAGCAAACAAAATCACAATCAGACCTCTAGCTCAGGCTAACAAGCTTTCGAGAGAGAGATTGACAAGAATTTGTCAAAAGAGTAGTCCATTTTCATTGTTTCAATTCTTATGATACAATTTACATAAGCAGGTGGCTTAGCCCACCTGGCCACTGGGTTCCTCACTTAGTGGGAGACCCGACTTCAATTCTCTTTGGAAACGAATTGTTTACCGATAAAAAAAAATGATACAATTTACATAGTTTAAATAATAAACTTGAAGCTCGTAGGTCTAATCTCTAATTAAGGACTATATCTAATCTAATCAATTAGTAATCAATCTATATATTAATTAAATCAATCAATCTGAATCAATTTTCTAATCTACAATGTAATCTCATCATTATTGTCGTCTTGGAAACGAATCTTGTCCTCAAGGTTAAGATCTGAAAATCGTGCACCCAAATTCTCAACTGATGCATATGTTGTGTCATGTTGCCCAATAGCTTTTCAACGAGCCAATGCTTTGCATCCATCCCTTCCGTATTGATTCGAAAGGCGGTTTCGAATCGAGGAGCGGGTAGTCGTAATTTTTGTGCAACATTGTTCGATATGAAATTTAATGGCGCCCCACTATTCACAAAAATCAGCACATCAGTACCTCTCAATTGATCACGAAATTCCAGCGGTGTAACTCCTTCGTCATCGTTGAACATACTGAGGAACTCTTCATTTTGTACGGGGACACCCCTTCCCAAATGGTGGAGGTCAATTATATCCTCGCTCTGAGTTTCCTTCCCTTCCACCTCATAATACTTGGGTGCCACGTCTTCATCATCATGATCTGAGTCGTCATATGTTGGTTGAGCATTTTCTTTGAAATTGTCGACGCCTCCTGCTAATATTCAATTTCAGCTGCGATCGATTCGATTTCTTGAAATTCGTCGGAGGTTTCTTCTTCCCAGGATTTGAATTCGGTCGCAATTTGGAAACAGATTTCTTGAAAATTGATCTTTTCATTCTCGTCGGCTTTCCTTGATTCCCTATTCTTTGATCACAGTCGGCCTTTCTTGGATTGTCGCCGGAGCATTCGCTTCATCGTACGCTCAATTCGATCAATGGAAACATCAATTTGATCCATGTGGTTCCTAATCGCATGCATACTCATATATCCAAGATTCAAGCGCGGTTCTCCTTTCAATGAAAGCATCAATTTGATCAGAATCGTGATACCAAAATCATAAATTTATCGACTCAGCCGGCAAGCAAACAAAGCCACAATCGAGTCTATTTCATTCCTTCATTATTTATCATCAATGGTGCAATTTACATAGTTTAAATAATAAAGTTAAAGTACGTGGGTCAAATCTCTAATTAAAGACTATATCTAATCTAATTAATTAACAATCAATCTATATACTAATTAAATCAAATCAATCTAAATTATCTCCCAATATTTCCTAATCTACCGTGTAATCTCATCATAATCTTTCAAATACTCTGCGTTTTAAATCAATTTTCACACTTTTTTTATTTATATTCTCATATCAATTTAAACACTAAAAAATAATTTTAAAAAAATTGTGTCATTTATTTAACACAATTAACTCAAAAAGAAGATTAGACCGAAATACCCTTGTTTTATCATTATAATAAAAGCAAAAATATTTTCATTTCTTAATTTATGCGAAAGTTATGTGCACACTGTAAAAAAAGTAGTATCCGATTCCACATTGAAAATTTAATTTTATACACAAATGTTGCAATTGCTAAGTAACGCCAACCAACCAAATATTTAATTTCCTCTGCATAACTACTTTACTAATTGGATACACGTTATCAGGTATAAACGCTAGTAAAGATTTCCACAAAACTAATTTCTTAAACGACTTTTGATTCTCCAGTTCGTAACAAGAAAATCCAACCCCACCCCCTCCCCCCCACAACAACCACCCCCTCAATTTTTCTTCTTGTGTTGGGTGGGGGGTGGGTGTGAAAAAAGAATATACATGGAGGCACATACATCATCAAAGATGGAGAGGATTAAGATAAATCAACCATTTCCAAAAACTACAATATATATCATCATCTCTTGCCAAAGAAGTAAAAAAACATTAAAAAAAAAAAAAAGCCATCTTCGAGCACTACTTATCAAAACGAACACCAACCACAAAACAAATCTCTACCATTCTACATGCTGCTGCATACCGTAATACAATTTGCAATAAACCTGTACGTTGTTAACCACTCATTTACACACTTAGGCCTCCAACAGAAAACCCGCTTTCCACACCCTACGAGCAAGCATCATCACCCAAACCCACACTTTGAATTGCCTGAAGATAAATTTCAGTAAGAGTATTATCCAGCAGAGAAACGAAACCAGAGAGAGGGGAGAAGTATGTACTTATTAGTAACTATTCTGGATCTATTAGATGTCAGAGAAAACCAAGCAGAATCACTGATACTTTTAGAGATTTACATTAACCTCTAACTCTGCACCACCATTGTTCCCAACTTTTTCATCTTCTTGTCGTAATGCAGATTTCTGCAATGGTAACCAAGATTCACACCACAAAAACTAAATAAGCCAACGAGATTCTACTGCCTAAAACAAAAAAGTATTGTGCGTGCAAAAAATGAATTTGGAATAATTTCAAAAGTATAAAATGATAATCCTGCCGAACAGTTTCTTGGACAGCACATAATAAACACCAAAGATGAAGACAATTTAACGCATAAATTTTGTTTGTTACAAAGCTATGATATGCCCCAGAAATGAGATTTAACAGTGAAGTATTAATGTATTTGGAAAGAGCAGTAGAAATAGAGTGACGTGACAAGACCTTCAAGTGAGCAAAACTTTAGCACAAAATAATTGTTCACAGAGATATTGGCACAGCATAAAGAAAAGAAACAGAAAATCAGCAAAGTTACTATCGATGCTAATGAAAAATATGAGCATATATAAATGAACACTAAAAGCAGTTTTATTCAGCAGGTTAACATCATTTTTCCATATGCACCATTATCAGTAAAACTCTGAGAGACAGCAGGCAAGTAACATTTAATCTCTAGGATTTCTAAAAAATGCCAAAATGATTCTGAAAAATACAATCAGAAGAATACCGCACTGTCCCTTGTGACTCTTTCAACACCAAAGGATGTTACTTCTTCAACTGTGACAACTTTATCTATATATACAGTGGTCTCCACACCAACTGGATTTTGAATCTTGGATATCTTCGAACTGCAGAAAAGAGAAAAAACAACATATGAAACTGTAAGGAAAATAATTACTCCCTCTGTCCACCAAAAATATGTTCACACTGTTTTTTTCAACAATTTGTTTTGCTTCACCATTCAACTATCACTTAATTTTTTCACATGCTATTGATTTTATACTAATAAACAACCACTTAACCCATAAATGGACCACACAATACCCCAAAATACCCTTACTTTATCTAATTTATTTACGTTTTCTTAAAACCTGTCAAAACTAAATGAGCATATTTTAAGTGGATGGAGGGAGTACAATATAAAGTCTAAGTGAAGAACTTTGGTGTTCAGCAAAGGTACCATGGGGAGACATCTACTGAATTATGACTGATATCATCGTTTTCTTTCCTTCTTTTTTTGTTATTCTGCCTAGGCTCAAGAAGTGTATCAGCACATCGTTTGATCCATGAGAAAGGAGCAGAGATAGGAGAAGAAGACTTATCCAACTCTTTCCTACCAGATCCATTGGTAGTATTCCCATTTTGAATTTCTTTTTGTTGATTTACAAATCTTTCAGAAGATGGCTTCTGATTCTTTGATCGCAAGCTGGACTGCTGCATCTCAAGAACAGCAATAGAGTCTAATCTTTCTTTTAAATCCTCCAACTTCTTCAAAGTTCCAATTTGAGCAACAATATCTTCTCTATCAGCTCTTAGTAATTCCCTTTGTTTCTCCAATTTCTCCCTCTGCACCTTAAGCTCTTCTATGCTACTATCCAGCTTGGCCCATTCTTGGTCCCTCCTTTCACGATCCAGATTTATCGCTCTTCTTTCAGCATCAAGTCTCTCCATTTCAGAGTTCACATGTTCTAGCTCCTTTCCAACTCTTTCTTTCAGAAAACTAATATTCTGAAGTTCTTTCTTTTTTTCTTCCTCAAATTCCTTCTCTCTTTCTGCAAGGTAATTCTCAATTTCTTCACGTCTCTTCTCAATGCAGTTATCCAACTCCTTTTTCTGCATCTCAATATCTAACAAGAAATCTGTTCGTTCTTTCTGAATTTTACTGAACCACTCTTTACGTTCCTGCTCAAGTTCTTTCATGAAAGACTCTCTATCACGGGAGAGAGACTCAAGATCATGCTTATACTGGTCCCTCATTTCGTCTTTTTCTGCTCTCAAGCTATCACGCTCTTCCTTAAGAAATTTAGAGATGGTTGACCTCTCCTCAGCAATATCAGCTGCTTCTTTCAACAGCTCTCCTCTTTTCTCATCAATTAACTCCCACTCATCTTCAAATTTGGCCTTCTCTGCTTTTAATCTCTCTGCCTCAGCTTCCAGTTCCTGCTTTTGTGCACTAATAGTATCAATCTCTTCTTTTAGTCTCAATTCAAGTGCAAGTAATTCATCAGTTTCACGCCTCATTGCATCCACATTCTCCTCCAAATTATTGACATTTTTTTTCTTCTCTTCCAACAAATCAGAAGACTTTTCAAGGTCCAGCTTCATCTGGTGAATTTCTTCTTTCTCTTGTTTGAGAGAACTCTTCTTTGATTCCAACTCTTCTTCCGCAGCCAAAAGATTCTTTTCTTTTTCTTCGACCACGTTTAGCCTCTCCTCCACTTCCTTCTCTTTTTCTTTAAGTTGTCGAGATTCAAAATCCAACTCCCGTTCTTTTTCTAAGATGAAGTCCTCACGTTGCTTGATGTCTAATTCTTTCAATTCCCAAGCCCGCCTCTTGGTGTTGATCTCATCTTCAAGCAATTTGCGTTTATTTTCTGCTTCTACCTCAAAAGCGCTGTTCTTCTTTGCCAAAGCAGTTTCGTGATTAGAAATTACTTGTTGGACATTGTCCTGCAAGTGCACCAAAAGGAACTTTATAAGGGCTCCAAATTAAAATAATAGTTTAATCCTTAAGAGCTACACCAATTTCTTTTAAAATATATTACCAGCCCACCGTACTGCTAACATATTATAAACTATATTTCAATAAAATTCATGGCTGTAGCTATACATGAAAATATTAAGCACATGCATGTAAAAGAAAACATCTAACGTTACCACTACAAAGCAAGATAATGTAAGAAACTAAACGTATAAATTTTATTTCATATAAAATTTGTTAAAACAATGATCTCAAATGATCAATATCAAACTGATGTTATACAAATACAAGTAGTCCACAACTTAAACAATCTCTCATTGAGGAAATCAATTAGTATACTCATATAAGCTTATCCACTACATTCTTGTCATCAGAGCTTAACAAGATATTATAATTTGTGCAGCATATTTTTCTTTTCTTTCTTTAATCATAAATAAACTTATTCACTTTAGTATTCAACTAACAGTTTGGTTGAATATAAGAAACTTGCATACAAGAATTCCGTATTTATTTTGGGCTTTAGTTTCCAGTTCAAACAACTTTAAGCAAAGACCATTTTCACTCCGTTCAGAGCAAGAGTAGACTTACAGATTCTGTGCACTTCATTTTAGCTTGCAACAAAAGTGCCTCTTCCTCCTTCTTGAAAAGATCACGTTCTCTTTTGATAACAGCCTATGAGTGAAAAAATCATGTGCATGAAATAATCTTGTGTTCTCGAAATTAAGTTAAATATATAGATTGCAAATGCAGCCTAATGATGAAAAATCAATTTATCAAAATCTAAAGGAAAAGGGAAGTTATGAGGTTAACCTCCTCTCTTGCTGATAAAGAACTTGCTTTTAGCAGCAATACATTTTTCTCTTCATTCAGGACAGCACGTTCTTTATCAATATTTTGCTTTAACCCATCCAATTCCTTCTCAAATCTCTTTAATTCTTGTGTTTTATTGAAAATATATTCATCTCTCTGATTCAGTAGAGCTTGCCCATCCAGTAATCTTTCTTGGGATTGCTGCACGACTATTTGTCTTTCAGACAATGATTGTCTCTCAAGCTGAATTTCTTTCTCTTTAGCTTCAAAACTACATCATAACAAACATGTGAACTTATCAATTACTTCATCAATAAGTGATCCAACATTCACATGCTCATAAAGAGAAAACAGAAAACGAAAATAAATTGTATAAAACGTACTCAGACTTTGATGACATTATACGTCTCCTCAAGTCATCTTCGCGTTCTTCAACTTCGTGTAACTTTCTTTCAGCGGTACGGTGATATCTAGCTGCTTCTGCTTCCAATGATTCCGCTCTATGCATTTTCTCCTCAGCCTCTGTCATCTTCTTGAGAGCATCTTCTACCATCTTTCTTGCCTCGGCAAATTTACTATCTGCTGCAACCTTCACCTCTGCATATTCAGCACGCATCTCATGCAATGTCTTCTCTATCTGCACAAACTATCTAAATGAGAAACATATCACAACAATAAGGAAAGGATCAAAAAATGTTACACAAAGTGGCCATTACATTCTTAACGCATTCTTTCTCAATGCCAAGAGCTTTCTTGAGATTATCTTCCCGTTTTTTGGCATCATTCAAGTCCGAAACATGAGAAGCCCGCTCGCGTTTATAGTTTAGCTCAGCAGAGTCTGCCATAAATTTGGCTTCCTCATACTTTGCCAGCCATTCCTTTTTTTCCAAAATGAGAAGCCCCATGTGATGCTGGTGATCATATATCTAATCAAAAGACACAAACCATATTAAAACAGCATTAGAAAAACCGAAACATGAAGAAAACAACCATATTTGCAGATTAAATCAGAGCAAGAAAACATACACACCATATATAAAAACAGCCAATGCGGAAACAAATTAATGGAAAAAAATTACAATAAATATACAAACGTCAAAGTAAAGAAAACATCAGAAAGTACGAAAATTATCCGCTAATAACCATCAAATAAGTAGTGTAAAAGAAATACAAAACCTCTGCTTCCAGTTTGGCAATATAAGCAACAAGCGCTGCCTTATCTCTGCGTTTAATCGACTCCTCATCAAACCCTGCCTCTTTAAGCCGCTTCCAAATAGCTTCATCGCTTAAAGGAGATTTCAAAACCCTAGCAGAACCAGAATTTGGGGACAGCGCAAAAGTTCCGGCGCTCCTCGGAGTCACTGCCAATTTCTCCGCCCGAGAACTTGACATCGGAATTACTGATCCAGTTCCAACCCTAATCGCAGTTCCTTTTCCTTTAATCTTTACAGCAAATTGATCGATTCTGGATTTTCACTATTTTACTTCCTTTTTTCTTTCACTTCTCAAGAAAGTTTGTGCTCTGTGGACTCCACTACTTCATGCTTTTTTCTCTTTCTACTTTAATTTTAATTGATAATTTTTGGATACGACGACGTTTCGGATTTAAATTGGGGAAGTTGACTCCGGTCTAATTACTGTAAAATTTTCCCGTTGAAAAAGAGAAAAAAGCGCCTACTGTAATTATTACCTTACTTAGATTTCTAGATTTTCAAATTTAAATAATAATAAGATAATGGTATAAATACACTCTGGATTATGGCCAATATTTGCTGTCTATATCAATTATATTACTTTCGAATTGAGTGATTAATAAATTGAGATTGCTTGTTGATTCGGTAATCCGAAACTTTTGAAGCCATCACATTTCTTTAATGTTATTACTATTACTATTTATCTAGTTAACTAACATAAAAAAAAATCTAGTTAACAAAAAGAATATATTAAGAGCGATTCTAGTAAAATTTTGAATAAGTAGCAGTAAAAATTGTAAATCAATACATTATACATACATACATAAATATGAACTATTTAAAGTATATTGAAAAAAATAAGTTTACTGCTAATAAAATAAGTTATAATGGTAATTGTATAAAACCTAGTTATAACAAAAGGTATTTTTTTAATTTGTTACGAACCACGTTTCAATTTTCCGATTACGTTGCACTCCGGCTCAGGGCGGCGTCAACGGTTCAAAGAAAATTCTTCGCTGAACAACTACCAGTAAATTCTTATTATTTCTCAAGAAAAATAATAAACAGTATTTATACCCTATCTTCCCAGATATTAAAGTACAATTGGGCTATAAAAATATAATGGGCCGCCAACTTGTTCGGGCCTGATTATTTTCTTCACTCAACTATATTATCTTCAGCGCAATCAGCTAGATTCTCCCTTCGTTGCAGCGTCCCGGATCCTAGCTCGACGAGCCCGGTTGTAGGCATTTTTAAGGTCCCGTCCCTCATTCGTATCATAATATTATAACATTTAATAATTATGTGTAAATATTATAATAATTAGAATAGATTTTGTTTTCAGCAATTAGAATAAATTTTCACTTTTGTACAAATTTTACACACACATTTCACTTTCACAGTTTCACTATTAAGCAATTTTCTCTAAATCACTAAATTCACTCTCAAAAGCATAATATTTGCAAACACCCTGTGAATCACTTTCTCAGATTTATACATGTTTTTAAGCAATTACCACAACAGACCATCTGTTAATTCTTAAAGTGCTTTTAGTAAAAAAATATATATATATAGTATTGACTTTTAGAAAATTCACTACAAGAATTTCGTCTTTTACAAAAAGATTTTGTCCTTACAAAAAATAAAAAATTACCCCTTTCATTCATTAATTATTTACACACTTATCTTATTAATTGTATATTTCATAATTATGTGGAAGCTTGTAGAGTTATTTTATCTTCGTTCCCTTCTCTTGTTGTAGCTTTTGTCAAAAAGAGTTGCCACACGAATATGCACGAGCTTCTCGTTACTACGAGAGCTCTTTTTATTGAATCGATCCACCAAATTATGTAGTGGATTTCCCATTATTAATAATGAAAATTGATTTTTATTGCTTAAAAAAAAAAGCAAAAACAGTAATAGTTTGTTAAATATTCGCATATTTTATCCATGAACAACTACGATGTCAAAGATATTTGTTGGGCTAGCCCATTAAAATTATCAGCACTTCCACCAAAAGAATATAAATGGGCTTCCAACAAATTACATGGGCTAGACATTCATGTCCATATCCTTAACCAAACCTACTTTTATGGCCTGAACTCAGTTTTTGAAAAGTGGAGAGAAAATAGTTTATACAAACACACACACTTTTGTGTAAATTTTTTCAGATTTAACATCCATGCAGATTAATTCATGCTTAATCCCACGAAGTTTTAATTTACATATTCTAATGTAATTTGCACAGTTTAAATTTTCACTAAAGAATTATTCAATAATTTATATTATTTTGGATCCGTAATAACTTATACATTCTTTTTTATTTGAATGTGTTAAATAATTTGCACACGCTAAAATAAAAAAAAATTCTATAAATTTCACTCTCACAATGTTCACAAATTTACACAAAATAATGTTACCTTTTGGCCCAAACATAGTAGCAATTCAACCCTTTTATTTACTTTAATATAAAGATTTACAAAATTATATCTTTTAAAACTCTACTCATTACTCCTCACTCCTTATTTTGTGTGTTTAAAAATTAATATAAGTTAAAGGCGAAAAGAAAAATAACGTTAAAGACAACGTCATCATCCGTCAGAGTGATAAATGCATGTCTTAGTTATAAAATTTGCTATATCCTTCCATTAAAATGTACTCAAAAAACATCAAGATAAGAATATAGATAGGCTTACGAAAAATTAATAGGAAAATCTACAACAAAAATCCTCAGTCTATCAAAGTTGATGTAAATTCTGCAAATCCATCGCCTAAGAAAAGGTAATTTGAGGAGGAAGTCTAACTAGTTTTATTGTAAAATTTAAAATGATAATAGTTGTTTTTATTATATAATATTAATATTGAATTAATATTTTTTAATATAATACTTAATATTGTTAAAAATTTCGCACAGAATTACAAACAACTTTTACTATAAAGCGGGTTTAAGTTTTACCTTGATAAGCTTGAGTTCTCACGAGAGTTAATTTATCAGCTGTCTAGCTAGGTTATTGAATAAATAGACAATAATATTTCGGTTTTCTTTTCAAATTTATCATCGATAATTGGTGGAATATATAATACGAAAAAAGGAATATATTTAAAAGAAATTGAAAATCTTAAGTAATATTCAATGTACATGACTACATGTTGCATGTGATGTGTAAATCATTGAATCTTATCTCTTAGCTTGTGGGATTGTTGGTCAAATTAGTATTTATCATGACCCATGACTACAAACATGGTTTTGCATGCTTTGCACATTAATTAAAAGAGAAAAAGAAGAAAAAAAAGTATCGTTTTGCATGCTTTTTCGTCACATCATTCCTATCAAGATTCAATAATATTACATATTGCAACATTTCATAAACAAAAAAAAAAAATATCATAAAGTAAATTTTAGAGTATTAACAAAAAAATACCAATGACTTTTGCATGTTTATCAACGTTTTTAAAACTTTAATATTACGAAATTTTACAAAATATCATGTGTTATGTATGAGAGCGGCTCATATACAATTTGTTTCATATTATAGTATAACTTTAATCGAATCATCTTAAAGTCATACATTTAATTTTACTTATTAGATTCATATATGTAACAATATATATATATATATATATAATTTATTTTTTCAAGGAAATTTTTGTAAGATACTCCCTCCTATTAAAAATATATGTCATTCTAAGCTCATGCACACATTTTAAGAAATTATTTACTTTCTTCTATTCCCTTAATTAATAGTTTTGAAATTTTCCACACAACTTTAAATATTATTATTATCAATGTAATTTTTTAAAAAAACTAAGGGTAAATTGGAAAAAACTATAATTAATTCACATTAAAAAGTGCAAAACGATATTTAAATTACAAATTATACGAAAATACAAAACGGCATATATTATGAATAGAAGGGAGTAATTTATTATCGGTTAAAATCATAGACCTTATGTATTGTTTGTTCCCAATTTCTATAAAAAAAAAAATCTTTGATTCGATTTTATCATGTTTCCTCTTAGTGAATTCTATGATAATTATCCAGCGATGATGCTAACAACTTTAGCCATCCCTTTTTCACTTTATACCATTCTTTTTAATGAAAGAAACTTTCTACTGGATAATTATAAATTGGAGAAAAACATGGCAGTGCAAATAGTAAAGTATTCCCTAAAGGGGTATATATATATTGGTAAATAATAAAGTATAGTGGCAATCATTATCATCTTGAAATTTATTAGTATTTTTTCTGTTAAAAAATGGTATTAATTGTTTCAATTAAGGATATTAATTTAATAGTAATATTGTATAATAAAAAGAATAATATCATTATAGTTGTACCGGAAAATTGATTTACAAAAGACTTACTCCATGTATTTATATTTTTGCAATGGATGATTAAATGCATTACTTAGTTTCACCTCTTGGTCTAATTTATTCCTATAATTTGTTAGTCTTCTACATTCAACATGATGAATTAAATTGGGCGTTGGTATCATTTAAATAAGCTTTATCGTGAAATTTCAAATTAGTTTACAATTAATATTTTTTGGTAAAATAATTAATAGTCTTTTGTAAAATAACTAATAATGTTTAATAAAACAACTAATAAATAAAGTGGTGTACTTCAAGTGGTTAAAGCACCACTTCCAATACTGTAAGATCATGGATTCGAGTTACCAGTAAAACTTGTTTACACAATACTTTACTTAAAGAGTGATACAACTACTATTATAAACTAATAAATTTTAAATAAGAGTTAGTGTTCTTATAATTAAGCTCAATCTCAATCAATACTCTCATATGTCGTTTGCTTTACAAGATAAGATTGACAAATTGTGATAGAATTAATCAGAATTGGATTACTTTTTTTCATCAAAATTAATGTTTGGTTCGTAAGAGTACATTGCTCAGGATAAATATTTATTTGTGTTTGCATTATAGAATACATATGATATTTTTGATAAATCTCAAAATTGTCCTTATACCAAGGCTAATTTAGTATTTGTTTGTAGAAAATGAAGGATATATTCAAAATTTTATCTTTGGGATAATTCTGTCAAGCCTCCATAAAAAGGAAAAAAAAATTATTAAATATTTATTTTGTTTGCATTCTTATTAAATATATATATGTTAATAATCTATGTGTCACTTTCCTATTGATTTATAATTAATATATGATATCTAGAAATTAATTAAAAAATATATTTCTATGGAGGTTTGAACCTTAGACCTCTTGCACAATATGTATATTTTTTAATAAGTAAGTTAATATATACATTTTTTAATATTTTAAATATCTATTTTATATCTACAAAGTGTTATCATATGACAATTTTTAAACATAAAATCATATTTAACTTAAGCCGGCCTATAAATGTATGTAAGAAAAATTGTGGTATCAACTTTTATAAAAAAAAAAAAACTTAATATAATCATATATGATATTTATTGTAAATATACGCTATATATATATATATTATTCGGAGTAATATTTATGCATCAATTATATAAAAAAAAATTCTATTAATCGTCTCCTTTTTTTTATTAATTGTAAAATAAATTTGAAACAAATCTTATAGTAAATTCTTTCACATAATTATAATAATTCTAATCCCTAGCATGAATTGTCATACAATTAATATTACCATTATTTAAATTTAATATTATAATTACAATTTTTTTATGCATATATATTATTTTAATATATATATTATTATTTGAAAATATTATATATAATATATTATATTGTAAAGTTTATTTAACGAAAATACCGCGTAATATGCGGGAACTCATTTAGTTGCATGATAACCTCGGGATTCGAACCATCCCGGGACTTAGTTATAGGATAGAGTCATTTGATCTAAATATTTGTTAGATTAGGACTAATTCAGTTAATCATAAACGAATCCCTTGAAACAAGCGAAACCTCATTTTAACTTTTAAAGACAGATAGATGCATACGTACTTTGGCATATATCGCCGAAAAGAAAAGAATATCATTAAATTATATTTGAATTTTTTGCACCAATTATTGATCCACTTTTCGCATGATGAGGTCTTCTCATTATATATTCTCAAAAGAAAAATGAAAAAAAATATTTAAAAGATTAATGGAAACGTCATCCTACGTATAAAAAATGATATATGTACATGCGAAATTAATAGTTTGACATATGAAAAAGTTTCGAGTGTTGTGGAATATGTTGACATTCCATGGTGATGATAAGCTAAGAATATATTTTTCAGAACTAAAGTAAGTCGCACTCACTTTTTAGCGCCTTTTTAGTAGGATAGCGCTTAACATGAATGGAAAAGCTATACTCATAACATGAATCTAGTAAGCTCTATTTTACAATTTAAAAAAAAAAAAAGAAGATATTTTTGTTGCAATTTTGATGTTTGATGATAAATATATAATTATAAATCAGACCCTTTATTACTTTTAATATTCTTTTTCTTGTATTTATTGTTTTAAATACACTATAAGATGATACATAATTTTGCTAGAATTTCTCATCATTTTGATCGTCCTCAGCTTTGACTAAAGCCTCCAATCTTCGTGAATAACTTTCTCATCCTAATTTGATCATCTTGTTGAATTATTTTGCTTTAAAAAAAAACACTATGTACTAACTAATAATATTATTTAATGAATGTAATATATATTAGTTATGTAACTATGATGAAATATATCTTTATCTTATCAATTTATAAATGGGTTTTGACTTTTCATGGGATTTAGATTATTTTCATCCTCTATCTTTTCACCTTTATTGAAATGGTCCTCTAATTATCTATTCTATCAATTTAATCCTTAAACTTTTCTCCTTTATTGAAATGGTCCTCTAATTATCTAAATTTATCAATTTAGTACACTATGTTTATATTTTTTACCAATTTAGTCCACTATGTTTACATATTTTTTCAATTTAGTCCAAATTAGCCCACTATGTATAATAATATAAAATAACTATTTTGGACTAAATTGACAAAATATGTAAACATAGTGGACTAAATTGGTAAAATATGTAAACATAGTGGACTAAATTGATAAAGTAGATAATTAGAGGATCATTTCAATAAAGGTGAAAAGTTAGAGGACTAAATTGACAAAATATGTAAACGTAGTGGACTAAATTGATAAAGTAAATAATTAGAGGAACATTTCAATAAAGGTGAGAAGTTAGAGGACGAAAATAATCTAAATCCCGACTTTTCAACGTACACATTTATCTATTTAATTTGTTATTTATACCTAACAGAAACAATCTCAAAATAGCGTACTAAAAAAATATCTTAGAATGTATACATGGTTTCAATATATCGATTAAATTCATTTAGAGGGTGGCCTATTATATTTTTTTAAGTCGATATTTTTTATTTCAAAGCCAAGTTTTTTTTTTTTTTTTTAAAGCTATTTATTCTCACCCGTTCCTCACTTCCTCTTAATGCATATTCTAGACATGCAGAACTGCTTGAGGGTCCTTCCTGTATGAAAATTGGCACAGACATAAAAGGGTGCGATTCGGATTTGAAGGTGGTCGAGGGTGTTTCTCTCGAGAGCCGGGCAATAGAGGCGGCACATAGGGTGGTAGGCTACTCTGATTTGGGAGTCGGTCATTAATTTTACTTTTTAAACAAATATTTACGTGAATCAGGTGCATATTAAAAATTTTATTTTTACTATTACTGTCATATATATTCACTATCATTATATTAATCTACTCACAGCATTTGGTGCAAGGAGTTTTTTTAAGAAACAATTAGAAAGCTAAAGAAGTAACACACATGTACTATTAATCTTATGTACATACACATGTAACAGTGATAGTGCATGACATGATAATAAATATCAATGACAGTATAAAAATAGAGTTCATGATATACACATAATTTACACAAATATTACTCATACTTTTATAGGGAAAGGGATTATAGGGGATTTGATGTGATATTTCCCCTCCAAATTATGTTTAAATATATTGGCACATTTTTCCTATTATACAAAAAAAAAAAAATAATAATAACCAACTGAATGTCACTAAACCCTAAAATTTATAAATAATGCGGATCGAAAATAGTTCTCTAGACATCTATTTTAAGCACTTTTTCTCTATGATCCAACCAAACCCTGACTTGAAAATCATATTACTTTTAAAATTCTAATGAATTGTAAAAATATGTCAAATCTTGGTTTAATTAAGGATGGATGTTGCATTATTATATTTTATTAGGTGAGAGAAAAGTAAGAGATAGACTAAGTGGATGATTGAGAAAAAATTGGTGATGCAATTGTACTAGATTTTATGAAAATAGGTACTTAGATATATTTTATAGGAGTGGATGTGGAAGCTGAATGTGAAAATCCCGAACTAAAATAGAAGACAAAATCTAGTGTAAAAAGCAGTTTTATAGTATAAAATTAATATCATTAGAATAATTTACTGATATCATAATATTCGTTTAGTGATACCGTTACACTTATAAACTGATATCACAACATAAAGTGGTTATGGTATCAATAAATAATTCTAATGGTATCAATAAATAATTCTAAAGGTACCAATTTTATACTATAAAAGTGTTTCACATTAGAGTAACTCAAAATAGAACATGAACCACAAAATTATAAATACATCCAGGTGAGTCCCACAGCAAACGTAAAAGATATTATGATTGGATAAAATTATACAACCCTTTCACGATTATAAACTCTCCTTAATTCTGCTTTCGAAAAAAAAAAAAAAACTCTCCTTAATCCTGCACAAATATTTTTAATGATCGTGGTTACGACACCAACTCACTTCAATTTGTTCATTAATCACGGGCATCTACATATTCTCTTGCGTTGACTTATTAATTATTTCGAACCACATAGAAATGATGGAGAATATGATCGAGTGGGTTGATAAAATAGAAAAATTGGATTTGAAGGTTAATTGATTTATATTTCTTAATTTGTATTTATCTAGAAATTTGATCAAATATTAGATAAAACTTCGTTATATATATATATATATATGAAGAACTTTATGAAAAATTGTTATGATGATAATTGTTATGGACATTTTTTTTTAAGTTGACAATTTTGTACATAATTGTCTGCTGGAACTAAATTTTAATAATTATTTATCACAAATTTTCATGTAAAATTTATTAATCATATGAAATTAAAATCATTATATTCATTTAATAATATATATCACCATTCAGTAGTACCATTACAATAATAAGTTAATATCATAGTGTAAAATATTAATACATGAAGTAGTTTATAAAAACTATATTATTAATTAAATAAGTATAATAATATCAATCTTATATGGGAAATAAATTTCAATAAAATCTATTCATAATTTATACATTATTTGCCCCGACCAGATATGTAAAAAGCATATCATATCAAAAATATTTATTAATCATGACGTGATTTATTGAGATGCTGTCACCGGCATCTTTTCTTTAATTTGCCGAAAATATAATGATTGGAAAAGATCATATAATTATAAGTGGATATTAATTTATATGTCATTATTTATATTTTGATGCATGCCATATAAATAATCAATTAAATGATTATAAATTCTCTTAATATGAGAACACACAAAATATAATAAATATATAAATTGATATTTATTGATGGATGCTTATTTTCAATAATAATAATAATAATACGATAAAAAATAACTTGCTTGTGTATTAATTTTCTCTCTCAATTTTAGATATTAATTCAACAAAGGCATCATTAAAAATGAGATTTGAGACATCATTAGAACGCCATTCATGCTATCAATGTGCAAATTGCAATGCTCTGTTTTCTCTCTCTAAATCAATTTTCATCATTTGTGCTCGTGATTAAAGTCATGCGAACCTACAAATCATAATCATTCTTAAAAATTATTGCTTTAATGCAAAATGATTCTCATTTCTATTCTCAGTTGAACTTTTTTTTTTTTTTTTCTTTTTGCTTTTTGTCTTTTCAGGAAGAGAGCAAGAGAGAAAATATTCGAGGAAAACAAAAAAAAGCACATATTCTGTAATATAGTACTTTTAAATACAATTGGTTTATTCTATATTTCTATGTACGAAAGCGCATTCATAATCATTCGGTTTTATTACGACCACATAAATCAACGTATTTCTTCTTAAAACTGTAAATATTGTTGTGGTTTTACTTAACACTATCCCACATATCTTATTTAGTTATTTATTAAGACAAATTATATTTAATCTATATAAAAATCAAACTAAATCAACCATTTTTTTTAACAATATATGGAACTCCGTCTCACGCTGGGCCAGTCTTAATAATATTAGGTCCTGCATGAGTCGAATATTAAAGTAGGATCACTTTCCCCTTATTTTTTATTGTGCACGAACACAAAGGATAACGTAATTAAAAATTTTAAAAAATAAAAATATATAATTTACAAAATATTGCATTGCACTTAAAATAACATAATAATTATGTTTCAAATAATTACATAGATATTACTCGCCTAATAGTTTCGGCCGCAAAGTTAACAACGTATAATGTACAAAATATTTTATTATATTTAAAATAATATGACAACAATATATCTCACATAAATTCTGATATGAATATTAAAAAGAAATATATCTCTCTTGAAACGGTCTTGAATAACAAAAAATATGAAATTGTAAATTACCTTTATAAATTGAGCAACCATTTTTTTATTCTTTCTACACTGGTAGATAATTAAATTGTCTCTCCCTCTTACTAATTTATATAACCCAATAATTGTGGCGTTGACTCACGTCAGTTGCTTATTCCATTTTGATTCTAATCTTTCCACTTCGGGACCATGTATCAATTATCATGCCTGTGTCGTGTACTCGATTACTACACTTTAGATTCAAATATATTTCTAAAATATAAAATATAATAGGTTAAAGATAATAAGTTTGAAAGTCCCTATATATGAAATATGAATTATATGATCACTTCATCACTACATATATAAGTCCATATAGATATATGTGAACATAAATTATATGTTAGGCCAGTCTCATATATATGCATTAAAATTAAAGTCATATTATATGCACCCTCTGTTCCAATTATATATGTTGATTGTGTTTTGCACAAAAATTAAATTTTTTTTTTATTTGAAAAGTAAATTTTTTTACTATAACACTATTATAATTCTCAACATAATTAATACATAGAGTTATATCAATAAATGAACTGAAAGTGTTACTTTATATGGAAACAAACTTATATAATTGAGACATCAATAAAAGGAAAACAAACGTATATAATTGGAAAGGAGGGAATACATCATTTTCCATTTCATTTTGCACAAATAACAACTGAAAATTGTGTAATACTCTCTCCGTCCCGTGTTTAAAGAAATATTTATTGTTTGACACAAATTTTAATATAAGAATTGTTTAATAATATAAGTTGATTTTTGATGGGATATGTTAGTCTTTTCAAATTTAATAAGAAAATTATTTAATAATATTAAATTAGATTAATGTGGAAAAAATAATAACATGCGGTGTGAGGATAGATAAAAGAGATTTTAACGGTCCAAGCCCTAAAAAATAGGCCAATCATCAATACGGGACCTGAAATATCAAACTTATCATTCTGAGACCTTAAAGAATATTAACTATCATTACAAGACATCTTTTATAATTAAGAGATTTTATCTATACAAGCCCTGAAAGTTATGTCAATCCAGGGCCTAAAAGATAAAATTTATCCGATTGATAAGTTTTATATTTTTGGTCCAAAATTGATAATTGTCCTATTTTTTAGGAGTTGGATCAATAAAATTCATAAATAAAAAGGTTAAAGTTATTTTACTATTATTTAAAGAAATGATTTATTTAGTGTGAAATTTTTTTGACAAATAATACATTTAATATGATAGGTACCCCATTTGCCACAACTTTGTGCTACACATTTATGCAAAGAAATAGATATATATATAATATATATGTAAAAATAATGTATATTTCACTACTTAATCCAACCGCCAACTTAAAGGTTAGCAGAGTGCTGTAAAAACATCCTTAACCAACTAACCAAGTTGTCTAAAGTGGGACCTCTACATTAAATCCACACCACAAAAATGGACGTTGTTTGCTTTTCTTCTTTCCCTCTTTCTCTTTCAAGATGATGAAAAACCAGTCACCGGGGGGTAGACTGTATATATCTGCAGCTTTTAAACGAAAGAATGATGTTTCCATATGCAAGTGTCACTAGTCCTGGAAGAAAGTCTTGGGAAAGAAATGATGGAATGGTAAAAATTTAGAAGAGAGTGAGGGAAAGTTACAGATAAAGCCTAAAAGCATTTGCTCTAATGTGGCCTATGTAATATGTCCCTTTTATCTAGCTCTTCTGCCTATTTATTTATTTTTTTTTTTTTCAATTTTGATTATCATTTTTCATTTTCTTTATAGGTGGTGTATTTTGTGATCAATTCAATGACAGTGATAATTAATAGTATGATTGATAAGTGGAATTTTGTGTGGTTAAATTAATTATTTTAATATCAATTAAGTGCCGTAATATTATTATTGCCACTTATTATTATTTATGTCACCTTTTTATTATGATATTTCATTTCTTTATTAAATACAGATAATTAGACAATTTTGGGGGCCCGTGAAAAAAACCGAGAAGTAGAGAATCGAAAGTCACTTGCCTTTTTCGAAAGCGCGTTCAGAATGAAAATAGAATGATTGATTGGAGAAGATTGATTATTTCCTTGTTGGGAAAAGTCAAACCTGGATGGGGATGAACCGGGACGTTGAGGAAAAGAAGCCAAAAAAGAAAAAAAGAACGCAAAAAAAAAAAAAGAGAAGAACGGAGTTGTGAGTTTTCTTAGAGAAAAACAAGAGAACACTTTACTATCTTTCTCCTTTGTAATTTTTATTCAAACAATTTCTTGTAATTGTGCATGTCATGGCCTCGTTTAGAGGCTAAACTACTTTCTAATCCAAGGATGTCGGAACCTGAAATGTTTCGTCGTCTTTAATCATTTTTCTCGTTGTTTGTTTAATTGCTAAGCGTAGTTCAAATTATTGTTTATGTGAGCCTGATCATCTTGCATGCCTAATATTCGTTCGTAGCTAGATTACATGATATAATCCGTAATTATTATATGTGTGTAATCGTAGTAGCATAGAGTTTGTAGCTCTAAGGACAACGAGTTCTAAATTGTATGATTCGAACGTTTCGTTTTCATAGTCTAGTTCGCCCTACTGGTTTGACTCGTTAATGCATTGCATGAATTGAATCCTAGATACACATTTTGGGGTTATTCGTGGGATAGATTATTTAGGGCTCGTACTCGCTAATTAATTAAACCTAAGAACTAATTCGGGCTAGTTTAGTCGTACCACTATTTTGCATGAGTTACGGTTTTGATTAAATAACCAATTCCCCCCATTTTTTTTTTGTTATTTTATACATGAAATTATTTAATATAATAAACTAGTCCATATGGGTTCGATCCCTTACTTACCCTACTGCATTAGTATGTTGGTTTGGAATTTAAAATATTTTTGGGTGCCGACGACAGCACACCAATGATTCAAGTCCTGTTTGAATCTTGGAGAAATATGAAATTTAGTAGAGTAACTTTTTCATAACATATTTTATGTATATTATATTTTAAATAATTTTTCTATTTTGTCTTGGCGTGATATTTTAAAAAATTTATTTAATCTGATCCAACCTGATTATGATCCATGAATTTTTCTATTTAAACTATATTTACAAATTTTTTATCCTTAAAATATTTTATATAAGTGTTTGTCAAATTTAAAATGTACTGTTTTGAATTTATTTAATTGTTAATTTGAATATAAAATATTAGTCTAGAAAAACTCTATAAGACTATAAATAAGTACAGCCTACACTGCTACACATGCAACTTGAACTCTTGAGTAATTTGAATTCTAAAAATGTCTTTTTATAGGGATCAATGGCATAAACACGATTTTTACATGTTTTATCAATTATAACATACATTTTTCAAATTTATAATTCAATATATATATATATATATAACTTTATTGATTTTTACAATTATATTATTTTTGCAACTTAAGCTGACATGACAATCAAATTTTAAAAAAAAATTTAAAAAAATCGCGATATTTTGTTATTATTTCAATTTATTTTCCGTCAAAAAAAAAAAAAATGAAGAAAAGAAATCAATCTCGATTGAAAGTTTAACAGTTCGGCAAATTACAATCTACTAGGACAGATCCCTCGATTTATGCGGATTTTGAAATATTATATTAAATTTTAAATTTTAAACTATATAGCAGCTTTCGAAAAACTATAATATTAAAGTCCAGAAATTTTGTTGAAGGAATGAATATTAATTATAAAAAAAAAAATCCCACAAATTTAGAAGTTTAATAGCATTACAAATTTAAATGCTTTCTATTAATTTGTTTTATTCAACTTTTGTATTTAAATTGAGAATTATATGTGAGCTTGACACATGTACAAAAATACATTAATATATATATCGACACTTAGCAAAATAAATCAAAATACGACATATAAGCGAAATCAACTCTCAATTAGTATCACGGGTGAGATGGGATTTAATTCATCAATGTATTTAATTCAAGTATCAAATAAATAAAATTATCAATTACAAGATTTTATGTACGGACATTAAAATTAATTCTTTGTGTTAATCATTGGGCGATTCAATCAAAACAAAGTGCTGAAAGCAGAAGTAGTTAAAGCAAACTTCGTCTGTGTTTCCATGTAACATCTTAAAGGGAAAAGAAAAGAAAAGTTTCTTCTGGTGTATTTCGGGTATTTGGTCCTCTATTCCTTCTAAAATCTTAATATATATATATATATATATATATATATTAACAAAAATTCTCTTGTAAAACTTAATCACCGTATTAAACTGATATTATTACATTTATTTAACAATGTTATAACATTCATTTAGTAATATCATTGCACTTATAAACTAATATCACAATGTAAAATATTGTGGTATTAATTTATAAAAATAATTGTATTACTGAATAAATGTAATGACATCAATTTTATAAACAAATAGTTTCATAGGGAAATAATTCTTAAATTAATTAAACATTTCTTATTCATTTGCTCATTAATGCAATTTAATATTTTCTTTCAAGTTAATTCGTTGATAAACTAGATGAGTATCCTTTCACAAAAAATAATTTTACAATGGAATATACCATATGATTCTCTTCTGAAAATTTTACAACACCACTACTTATCTTCTTCTCTTTTCTATGAGCAGGTTTTAAGGAAAAGTTTAATTGTACTGTACAATTCTAACGTACAACAAAGTAATATTTCAATCAGTGGCAATAATTTCAATCTTACTAGCAACTACACAATTAAGCATCGTGTGTTCAATTGTATATACTATTTTTTCATTTTTGCTCCATTTTAATATAGAACACTTGTTAGAGAAGGGTGATTATATATAATTTAAAATTTCAACTCCATGTGAACATTTTTTTTACTTCATTGACTATAGACCCCTAATGCATGTTACACGTTTTTTCTATTATTTACTATATAAATATTGAAATTTTTGGCAAAACACTTATTATATTTGATGACAAGTTTTGATATACAATTATTTAATAAAAAAATAAATATTTTTAATATGTAGATTGATATCACATATACAATTTGTAACGCCCCAAATTTAATAATAATATATAAATACTTAAATTGTTAACTCAATTAAAGAGAAAATTGTAATTGAATAAACGGGATTTATTATAAAATAATCATTTGAGATTTACAGCGGAAAACAATGTAAAATAAATTACATGCAACCATCGCCTCGTGCCCTGCTCGAGCTCCTTTGGAATGAAACATCAATGATGGTTAAACAACATTCGTAAAAGCGGTATATGATATTTTCATAATAAAGCTCAAGAACATTTAATGCTTTATCAATAGTACGGGCCATTACCCGGCTTGAACAAGACGGGCCATTACCCGGCTTGAACATAATATGGGTCATTACCCATCTTGAAATATTTTAGTACGGGCCACTAGTTTTTAGGCCATTATTGAGTGCGGGTTATTACCCGTCTTGTTTAATAATGCAATTTAACATAGCAATCATAACATTGAATGTTAAACTCGATTAAGAGTGGAGATTGCCCTCACCTTTAATCGCAACAAATGATGCAATGCAATACCCCTTTAGTGATCCTCAACTCCTTGATAACGCACAAAATAAACTTAATGGTCTCAAGTTTCTCCTCATATCCTACAAATAACATATTCTTAATAATCTCTAATTAGGACGCTAAAGATCAATAAACTAATTATAATTCTATAATCTACGAGTGAATACGAGCATTTTGATATATAATACCATAATAACGAAGATCGAATACTTACCAAAATGCTTCTCCCTCTCTCTCCCTCTCTCTCTCTCTGCGCGCCATTCTTTCTTTCTGTCTGCTTTGTTCTTCTAATGAATTCTTCCACCGCTTTAGTTATCTATATTTATCAATGCCACCGCCTTAGTCAAGTCTTCCTAGGTAAGATTCCTTTATTTTATTTTTATTATATATTATATTATTATATTATTATTATTATTATTATTATTATTATATTATACATGTTAATAACACACGCCTAACTCAATATTATACTTTATATTTTCTATTTTAAAAAATTTATATAATTTAATTAAAGGCTAATTATTAATACTAATACTCAATTTACTAAAAATAATTATACCTAAATATAAATAATTCACGTAGTGATTTTGGGATATTACAATCTACCCATATCCTCGAAATTCGGTTATAGCTTAGATCATCACAACTCACTTTTCATGCTAAATTATCCTAGAAATTATTTCTTCATCCTTTAAACTCCAAATGTGGTTCACATCTATACTATCAATCCTTATTTAAGGAGTTAACCTAAAATAATTTCTATCACACAATGTATAAAACATTCATCACTTTATTTTCCTCATACTCAATGTTAAAAGATAGCCCAATTGCATAATAATTATTACACCACAATCCAAAATTTATATCAACATAATAAATTTCATTCTTAAATTATTACTCCAAATCTAAACCACAAAACATAATTTGCATACACACTACAAATTTCATTCCTAAATTATTGCTTCAAATCTAAACCACAAAACCATAAGTCACTACATATGCGCTACAAATTTCATTCTTAAATCATTGCACCAAATCTAAACCACAAAACTTAAACTCACTGCACACGCACTACACATCAATGTACCAAAGATGACCACAACGCTTGAGCACAATTCCTGGCGCGGTGGCGATTATTACACTAGGTATATTGACTATAATGACATCATGCAGAAATAAGGTAACTAAAATCAACCTTATAGTCCACTAAGTATCCCATATCAAGCAACTTATAATTATCTAATGGGGTACACATGCATCAAAAATTGCAAATAAATTTAAAAATTTCTAAAACCACAGTTGTATATAAAGCCAAAATTTTAACAAAAATTGAACATAATGATATTTCATACCTTGTGGAGCTGTCGAGGCAGGGAAGATGGAAGCAAGTAATTTACAAATCATCTTTTAAAAGAGAAGCTAACTTATAATTATAAATAATTTTCTTTTTCCTTTTTTTTTAAATAGTAGCAGGTAGAGAACCGAAATGCTCTGATACCATTTGTAACGCCCCAAATTTAATAATAATATATAATAGCTAAGGCGCTACCAAATTGACCCGTTAACTCAATTAAAGAGAAAATTGTAATTGAATAAACGGGATTTATTATAAAATAATCATTTGAGATTTACAGCGGAAAACAATGTAAAATAAATTACATGCAACCATCGCCTCGTGCCCTGCTCGAGCTCCTTTGACCTGTAGAAAATCATAATTGAAGGAAACATCAATGATTGCACAGTTAAACAACATTCTAAGCGGTATATGATATTTTCATATATAAAGCTCATGAGAACATTTAATGCTTTATCACATAGTACGGGCCATTACCCGGCTTGAACATTGTACGGGCCATTACCCGGCTTGAACATAATATGGGTCATTACCCATCTTGAACATATACACGGGCCATTACCCGGCTTGCACATAGTACGGGCCACTACCCGGCTTGTTACGGGCCATTACCCGGCTTGAACATAGTGCGGGTTATTACCCGTCTTGTTTAATAATGCAATTTAACATAGCAATCATAACATTGAATGTTAAACTCGATTAAGAGTGGAGATTGCCCTCACCTTAAAAACGAAGAATCGCAACAAATGATGCAATGCAATACCCCTTTAGTGATCCTCAACTCCTTGATAACGCACAAAATAAACTTAATGGTCTCAAGTTTCTCCTCATATCCTACAAATAACATATACTCTTAATAATCTCTAATTCCAGATTACGGCGTCGATCAATAAACTAATTATAATTCTATAATCTACGAGTGAATACGAGCATTTTGATATATAATACCATAATAACGAAGATCGAATACTTACCAAAATGCTTCTCCCTCTCTCTCCCTCTCTCTCTCTGCGCGCCATTCTTTCTTTCTGTCTGCTTTGTTCTTCTAATGAATTCTTCCACCGCTTTAGTTATCTATATTTATCAATGCCACCGCCTTAGTCAAGTCTTCCTAGGTAAGATTCCTTTATTTTATTTTTATTATATATTATATTATTATATTATTATTATTATTATTATTATTATTATATTATACATGTTAATAACACACGCCTAACTCAATATTATACTTTATATTTTCTATTTTAAAAAATTTATATAATTTAATTAAAGGCTAATTATTAATACTAATACTCAATTTACTAAAAATAATTATACCTAAATATAAATAATTCACGTAGTGATTTTGGGATATTACACAATTAATATTATTAAATAAATACTTAGAATTAGAGTTTAAATGAACCGAAAAATAAGATAATCAAATTGGAATGAATGAATGAAAATGAAGACTTAGAAAGAAGAATCTCATTAAAATTAAATTTTGTAGTTTTTAGGTAATTGAGATTTTGATAGTCACACTTTCCTTTTTAATCAACAATTTAATTTAAAGTTGAAATCACAAACTCTATATTAATGACATTTGAAGTAGAACAAAAAGGCCATCAATCATTTGTGTTATTTTTTGTCTCACTCAATATTTTATAATGTAAATGATTGATACGTGACATGTTAAAAAATATCCAACAAACTACTATAATTTTGAATTCATATTAGAACATAAAAAAATAATACTGAGAAATTGAACTGTGATATAAGATAATAAAAACACCAGAAAAAAAAAAAAAAAATTCCACCAAATAGCAAGCGGTAGGGAAAACGACAAAAGCGATTGTGAGTGATGATGATGGGTGAGGCTATTCGGAAGGTGCATGCATAGCAAGAATTGCAATCTCACTCTTTTATACATTCTAGTATTTTTCTTGTTTTTTTATGATTCTGAATTTAAATTGATAAATACTATTTAAATTAAATGAAACACGCAAGTGAAAACATTAACCACGTGTTGTGTTGCATTTTATTCATCAATCATGATTCTAATATTTAAAGAAAGAGTAGTATTTGTTTGTATATTGTGCACAATAAAAGATTGTGTGCACAAAGTTTGGTTACAGTGTAATATTATTTTAGGTACTATATAGTAATGGTTAGGTTACAGTGTAGTATTATTTCAGGCATTGTATAATATTAGTTTGGTTACAGTGTAGTCTTATTTTAAATACTATATAGTATAGTGTTGTATTATTTCAAACATTGTATAGTATTAGTTAACAGTGTAGTATTAGCAACATTGTACAATATTAATTTAGTTACAGTGTACTATTAGGTAAAAACATTGTGCACACTATTTTTTAGTGTGCACAATGTCCACAAAAATATTTGGCTTAAAGGAAAATATGAACATACTATATATGCTATATATTTTTCTTAAAAAAAAAAAAGCTTTGAAATTGTGTATTGTATAAAGAGAAAATTTTGTGTGCAATTGGTGTACAAATATATCCGTGGAACTCATATGTCTTCACTTTTTTTTTTTTCTTTTTCTCACCTACTATTTTTCTGGATAAAAATGAGTTGCGCACAAGAATGTAAATGAATGAAATCGAGATGAATTTTAAACCTAATTCGTGTTCGAGCATTTGATTCAAATTTTATTTCTATTTTTTTTAAAAGTATATATATAGTTTGAAAAAACCTGATTTTTTCCTTAAAAATGATATACACGAATATGCATGTATTAAACCTGCATATATTATTCCTTTAAAGAAACCTGCATATATTATTCCTTTAAAGAAACCTGCATATATTACTTATTCAAAAAATAAAATTGTATAAAATAATAAGTATATTACTCCCTCTTCCTCATAGTAATTTAAACATTTTTGTTATTTGTACGTCTAAAAAATAATCACGCCTCAAAAATAGAAAATTTACCATAAACTTCACCCTCATAATATCCATAATTTTGTATTAAATATTATTTTTTTATTCACACATACACACAATTCAACTCGTTTCTTATTTTATACATAAAAACTTACAAAATTATCTTTCAAAATTCACTCCATTACTCCACTTTTTTATTTTTTGTGACGAAGAGAATATTAATTATTCATGAATTAATATTTATTAATTAAATTAATTATTTATAATTATATTAAAAAGTATAATTATTATTAAAAAAAATCTTGACTACCAATTCGAAGAGTGATGCTCGAATTCAAATACTTTTTAATAAAAATAAGTTTATATTCAAATTTCGAATTTTGATATGCGAATAAAAGAGGTATATAATCATTTCAAATTCCTAACTGTGCGAAGCCATTATTAGTACACATGATACCAAACCTAGATGGTGGTGAGTAGATGTCGAAAGAAAGCCAAAAATAGGAGAAGTGAGTAAAGTGAATTAATTAGTGGCAGCACAAAGGGACACTCTTGTCTCCATTCTAACATTTGATATTATTACTCACATATTTAATACTCAAATTTATATATTTGATACTTTCGTTAATAATTTTTTTTAATTTCTATTTTTAATTATTTGATATTTCTTCTTATATATTTAATACCTTTAATAATATATTTTATACTCCAAGTCCGATTTCATGCCTAAACCGTCTCATTTTTTCCCAACACAAATTGTATGATGTTTTTATTTGTTTAAAATTAAAAAAAAATAGGGTTAGCAACAACAGGGGGCTGAGCGCAAAAGGGGGGACTACCAACGGACACCGCGAAACCGCAACTAAATAAATTCATCCCTCCATCATTGCCTAACCTTCAACAATCCTCAACCAAATCAAACTCCCCATAATAACAAATCATTGGTGGGTCCCCTTTCTCCATTCTCTATTCTACTCATTTTTCTATTTTTTTAGACGAAATGTGAAACTTATTATCCTTTTCATTCAATATAATAATTATAATTTCTTTTACATCAATCTAGTTACATTATTGTGTTGCAGGACATTTTTTTTTTTTTTTTTTAAGTAAAAGAAATTTTCATTTCAAGAGCACAAAGGGTACTCAACCCTATTATATTTTGAATCAAAACAACTCCCAGGATTATCTAACCAACTCCTGACTATAAAATTCAAAAATTTCTCCTCTCTACTCCTACATCAATTCCACACCTTCTTTGTCAAAATAAAAAAAAAAATTCCACACCTTCAATTTAATACAATTTAAGACGAGTTTTTGCGGGTTTTGGCAATGAGTTTTCTGGCCCTGTCCCACCAAAACTTTTTTTTATATTATACTCCCTGCGTCCCGGAAAAACTTTTATATGTAGGTGGAATTTTGTAAATTTTCATCTATAAAGTAAAAAAAACTTTATTGGATTATGTATATATGAGAGTAAAAAGTAATGATATTTGTGTAAATTAGTGTGGAGTTTATAAAGAATTTTTCATTTTAAGGGTGCAAAACTTATAATGGGACGGACGAAAAAGGAAAGTATGAAAGCTTTTATGGGACGGAGGGAGTATAATTTTAATATATGTGAATTCCTTTAAATTATAAAATTGAGTATTGTGATTAGTTCTATTTTATATAATAATATTATTTTAAATAATATATATAAATTATATAAATAAATTTTTAAATGTACAATAAATTATACTAATATATGATATGTTATTTAAATATTTATAAATTGAATGTATTTGAAAAATAAAGCTTTAAAATATACAAAAAAAATTATTATATAATTTTATATATAAATATTATTTGAATATGTTTATTTTATAATATAATTATATTATTTTACACGATAAATAAATTAATTTATGTACATATAGCATATTATGTTGTAAAATTAATTTTTGTAAATATTCCTCACAACACCGGGGTACATCTTTAAAAGAAAAAAATTAAAGGGACATTCTTGTGTGAGACCGTCTCATGCATGAGACGGACATGAGACGGAGTCACTTTTTAATTAATTACTATCACTTTTTCATAATTTGTTATCACTTTTTAATAAATTGTTATCACTTTTCATAAATTGTTATCAGTTTTTAATTTGTTATCACTTTTATACTAATTTGTATCACTTTTTTAAAAAGTGATAACAATTTATTAAAAAGTGATTCGGTCTCATGCATGAGACGGTCTCATACAAGTTTTTGCCAAAAATTAAATTGAATTAGTGAGCAAATGAATAAGATACGGATAATTAATTTAAATATGTCACACGCACATTATTGACACCATAATTGTACATACAGACCTTGATAGACACATATACAACCAGATCTAATTACTCAATATGTAATATATTAAGTGTAGCACATAGATATAATATTATTACTTTAGTGCGTGCACATTTTGGAATTAATTTTAACTACTTGTAGCTCTAAGCAATATTATCCTCTTTTAATACTAAAATATATATGAAGGGCATCAAATATTATTCAATGTTTGTACTCACGAGCGACAAAAAGAATAGTGGTGACGTAAGTAGATATCCAATTCTTTCTTGTGTTTTATTAATTATATAATATAATTAATTGATTAGATGAGATTTGAGGATTGATTAGAATATGATTAGCACAAGGGATTCCTACTTATTCCCAATCGTCTCGATAAAGTGATGTATATGTAAAATAATAAGAATATAAAGGAAAGACAAAGTATCGCGTGAACTTATTTTGAGAGTATTAGATGTTTTATAAAATGTATTAATTATTACAGTTAATATTTTTAGGAAAATCTTTTGATTTTAAAACCATGTGAGTGTCCCCTAAAAAAATAGTAAGAGAAAGGTACGTATTAGAGACTAGAGACACTAATTTCTTGCGCGTAAATCAGTCAAATTAATTAATTAATGTTACAAGGGAATTGCACCAATTATGCGAATTGAGCTAATTTAATCTCTGGTGTAATAATTCAAAGAGTAATGTGTGTGCTTCAATTGTGGTGTAATTGGTTTAGATCTTCTTACTGTATAGGTAGTGAAACTCTAACCACTTGAGTTATACAATTGATATTATTAAGTAGAAACAAATAAAATATTTTAGTGAAATTAACCAAGTACTAACCAATTAGCATTGTTCAATAAAAATAATTAATATTGTTAAACAACCAATTCTATTTAATGAAAACAATTCATATTGTTCAGTGGAAAAATAACTAATACAGTATCATTTAAAAGTACACACAATGTTACTAGTGTATATACTAATTTGCCTAATTTATGAAGCATACGAGAAAATTATGTTAGACAAAATTTGAGATTGAACTATTTAATTTAGATTAAAAAAATATTGTATGAGATTGTCTTATACATTAGATTAATCCTATTTATTTATTCTAAATAACCGATGATTTTTTGGGCTTCAATGTAATTATATTATCAAGAGGAATATGAATTATATAAGTGGAGCACCGTCTCACACAAAAAATGTCCTTTTAATGTAAGGAGAAAAAAAATCCAAATATTTTTTTAATTTTTTTTATTACAACAATAATCTCTTGCTTTTTGCCAGATAAGCTTTTGTTCTTATGTGTGTATAAGCAATCTAGCCCATCACGTATGTATAAAATAATATTTACATAAGAAATGAAATTCAAAATAAAATAAATCAAATACTTCTACGAATTTTAATTTACCCGGTCATTTTTTAAATATTACTTCTACATATAAAATATTATTTAAAAAAAAAACAAAAACTTGTATGAGACTGAGTCACTTTTTAATAAATTGTTATCGCTTTTTTAAAAAGTGATACAAATTAGTATAAAAATAAAAATTAACAAATTAAAAAGTAATAATATGAAAAAGTGATAATAATTTATAAAAAAATAATAACAATTTATTTAAAAATCGACCCCGTCTCATGTTATAAAAAGAGTTTATGAGAGCTCAGATTTAAGAAGATCCAATAAAAGCCAAAGCTAAGTGGAATTAGTCATGCACGTTTGATGATTAAAATATGAACTAGGTAGTCCTACTTTGGAAAACTAATCGGTTTATTCAACAGAAACATACAAAATTACAGATTTAAAAATAAATAATTTTTCAAATTTGAACGCTGAACGGCTAGGATCATGCTCAAAGCTGGGCCATATAGATTGCGCCAAATGGTGCATAATCACACCTCAAGTTGGATTGAACCAATAATATAGTTTGATGGGTCATCCTTGCATATGATTGAATTTAGTATGTCCTTGTGTGTGAAACACACCCACACCCACTTGACAAAAGAAAAGAAAAAATGATAATTGAGATCAAATGATACAAGTAATAAGTAAATAATAACAAAAAGAACCTCATTTATCCATATTTATTACTCCCTCCATTCCAAAATAACTTTTATAGATAAACGAGCACACTTTTTAAGAAAAATGAGAAATACTAAGTAGGAAATAATGGGGTAATTTTATAAACTTAAAGTAAATAAATGAGTTGAATTGTGTATATGTGTGAGCTTAAAAATAATAACATTTGTATAAAATTGAGAATAGTGTAAGCATGAAGTTTATTGAGTGTTTATTATTTTATAATTGTAAAAGATATTGTGGAACGTACGGAAAAAATCTGTGAAAAATATTTCGAGACGGAGGAAGTACTATTTATTAATTATTATGGTATTGTATTCGTAACATCACATCATATTCGCCTTGTGTAAATTGTAAATTATTGTATGAAAGAATTAATTCAAATTATATAAAGAGGTGAGAATAGACCGGACAACTCAACTAAGATCTACGATCCGACTCATTATTGTCAGACTTGAACCTATTTATAAAATATATAATAAATAATAGATCATACTAGACTTAAACCTTACCGCGCGCTACACATCAAGTTTATACTTTCTAGCAAAAAGTTCAACTCGACTCGACCTATTCCCACATCTAACATTCAGATTCCTTATCACTAAAATAATTATAATACTTTTACAGACAAAAATAAATTTAACATAATGTCCATTTGATTTAGTTTTCTTCACCGTACGTTGCCTATCATGATTGTATCAGTTCCACGTATACAAAATTAAATTGAGTACCTCAATTATTATAGCTATAACTATAATTATAATTATAATTATAATATATATATTTTGTTTCACTAAAAAGCTATATATCCAGATATGATTAAACTCAATTGCAGAAAAGGATGCAAATTTTGGTAAGAAAGGGGCAACTTGGTAAAAAGCAGGAAAGTGCACACAATAATAATAATAATGAATAATAATAATTTGATACTATGGTGAGAGGGGCAATAATCATGCTTAACTGGTGGCCTAACTTCTCATCACCTTAGCCGACAATGAATTATTTAATGTGTTTGCAATCTTTGAGATTGGTAGACCCCACCCCACCCCCTTCAACTTTCTAGTTAAGCAAAGATCCTGATTCGTGTTTATGAATCATATTCCATCAACCATTATAGGCTCCATGAAACTACCCACCTCTTAAGGTGTGTTTGGCCAACTTTCTTTTATCTCCATCTTTCCCTTTTTACTCTTTTCTCTCACTAACAAACAATGAAAGAAGCAATTATCCTCAACCCTAGTGCGCATCTTTATCTCATCCTCTCCCACATTTTCTGCAGTTGGACAATACATTCCATCCTCCACAATCCTGTTCATTAGAAAAGCGGAAATGATTTAGTCAGCAAAAGTAACATCAGATCCCATTCCCAACATTTTTAAACAAACATGGTGTAAGGGACATGTCATGTGGTCTGCTCTAATTATGCACCCTAATCTAATTACCTTTTTCTAATTTCCATTTTTTTTTTACTTTCTCGGGGAACACAAATCCCCCTCAATTACCGCTAATTAATCAATCTCACTCCTCAAATTAATAATAATCATTGCCCCCTAATAGTAAAATGTAATGTGACAGAATTTTATACTGCACAAGTGGCTAATGATTGATGTAAAACATATACGTATATACTAAATTGAAGTTGTACACTTGTACGTATATAATACGTGGAGTGGGGTCATATTTCTGTTGATGTGTGTTCCCTATTTCCATGTGAATCCACGTATTCTTTGTTTACATGGATTCTTGACTTGCGAAATGAGTGTGTAGGGGGCGTCTTTTAGTTTCCTCGTTGTTGGTCATCATAATTGGGTTGGGTTGGGTTGGGGTGGGGATAACAATAAGTGGGGCTCAAATGGTCAACTGTGTGAGAGATAAAGGGAGAGTGGGTGTGTGAGAGAGAAAGAGACTCACTTTTCATCATTTCCTCACCCAAATTCCTTTCCATACTTATTCTTTCTGTTGATTTATTAATCATACATCACCCACCCACCCACCCACCCAATTCCCCATTACAAATCTCCCCCCTCACACCCTCCATAATCCCCATTTCCACCACCATCCATCTTCAAAATCACACTCTTTTTCTCTCTCTCTAATTACACTCTTTCAAATCTCAATTTCAATTCGTTTACAGAGGGATCGATAGATGGGGTTTGATGATTTATGCAATACGGGCCTGGTTTTAGGATTGGGTTTCTCGCCGTCGACCGGAGAACTCAAGCCGAGAAAGCCGGCCGCCGTCTTCGGGAAAACCTTTGAGCCGTCATTGACGCTGAGCCTTTCCGGTGAAACCTACGATCTGATTCCGGTGAAGAAGGTAGATTCCGATGCTGCTGATTTGTACAGACAGGACAGTGCTGCTTCGTCTTTCTCTAACGCTAGCGTGAAGAGAGAGAGGGAGGCAGGCAGCGAAGAGGTAGAGATAGAGAGGTTCTCATCTAGAGTTAGCGATGAAGACGATGATGGATCCAATGGAAGGAAGAAACTTAGGCTTACCAAAGCTCAATCCGCCCTTCTCGAAGAAAGCTTCAAGCAACACAGCACTCTCAACCCTGTAAATTTCCCTCTCACACAATTTATCGAACACCTAATACGCACTACGATTAATCATGCTAATATGCTCTTTTTCCCTTCAGAAACAAAAACAAGATTTGGCTCGCGATTTGAAGCTCAGGCCTCGCCAGGTTGAAGTGTGGTTCCAGAACCGCAGAGCCAGGTCCGATCACAGTTTCTCAATTGATCATCTTTCATACAATAGATCAACCTTTTTGACAAAGACCCAAGAAAAGTCGAGATATTGTACTTTTGCTTTAAAGATCCTTCAACACATATTTTATCTTTTTCAAATTCAAAATCCATGCTGTATAATTTGTTGGCTTTTATTTACATCAATTTTTACAACACTAAACAGGGGTGGTGGTGGAGGGATGGGTGCAAAATTCATACAAATATATTTGCGGGGCCAGGTGTTTTTATTTTTTAATAACTTGTAGCAATTATTGTATTATTATACTACTAGCCATAAATAAGGTGGGCACGTATTTTCTTCAAAAATAAAAATTTCAGATCATAAGACAGTTTTTCTCTTCATTAATTAATTAATGTTCTGAAAATGAAATATTAATTATAGGTTTAATTATTTTTTACAGGACTAAGCTTAAGCAAACAGAAGTAGACTGTGAGTTCTTAAAGAAATGCTGCGAGACGTTAACTGATGAAAATCGGCGGCTGCAGAAGGAGGTGGCGGAGCTGAAGGCGCTGAAGCTAGCTCAGCCGCTGTACATGCAGCTTCCGGCGGCCACCCTCTCGATGTGCCCCTCTTGTGAAAGGATCGGCGGCGGCGGCGTTCCGGAAAACGCCGCCAAGAGCCCCTTCGTTATGGCTCCCAAGCCGCACTTCTACAACCCCTTCTCCAATCAATCGGCTGCTTGTTAATTAATTAAATAAAAAAAAAAAGAAAAAAAATGGTAGTAAATAGTACCATCCCACAACCCTGTTTTTATTCGGTTAAGGGCTTGTAGAAAAAAGAAGAAGAAGAAAATTAAGTTCATCTAATTTCTAGAAATTAGGAAATTACTAATCATGTTTTATTTTTGTGTGAAGTAGTTGTATATCGTAATTATTTTATTAAGATATATATTATGAAGGGATTATTAATTGTTTAGTGTTTCTTTTCACGCCTTACCTTTTTGTGATATCTTGTTTTATGATTGGCGATTGATTAAAAATGTACAAGTACTTGGATTTAAATAAGTAGTTAGTTCCTATCTCTTACTCTTATCTTTTGGTATTTGATTGATCAATTATAATTTCAATTATATTCAGTGATATATAATAATTTATTTGGTTAGACAATGCAACATTAAAATAAAGAAAATGCTATGGGATAGGGTACAAAGAGCGTTGGGCCACGTGTATTTGTCTGCATACAGTTCAGGAAGTGTTTGAACATTGAGCGTAAATTACCAAACATGCAGAAAGCAACGAGGAGATAGAGGCGTGTACGATGTACCTTAACAAAGAAATCAATAATACATTCCATTTTCATTTACCTTAATGTACATTTTATTTACTTTTATATATACGGGTAAAATGATTGAATACATGACATACTACACCTAGTTTAATTAATACTCCCACTATCAAAACTTTAAATGTATAACCCATTTTACACAAGTATTAAAGGATTATCGATTGCTTATATATACAAGTGACGAGTAAAGTACAAAATAGGGATATTGTTGAAAAGTAGAATTCATTTATAAATAAAATAATTATTTATAAACAAAGTTAATGGCAATTTAAATAATTATAAAAATATTTGGAGAGTGAAGATAAAATATGGTGGAGGTATTTTTTTTTTTATTTAGAGATATAAATATTAAATTTGGATAAAAAAAGTATTATATAAGATAATATTAATAATAAATGTGTATGATAGTAATAGTAATTTTGTAAAAAAAATTATTTGTACATTATATAGTTTTTTGTACTAATGGTGAATTTCATATGAAATTTATTATTGGGCCCATTATGTATATAATATAATTTAATATAGAGTTGAATGATTGATTTCGTAAGCAGTCAAATTCAGCCTAAGTTACAAATATATGACTTACTGGTCTTGCAAGCAAATATCTATTAGTTTATATCCAATATGATTCCAAGAAAAATTGAACGCGTTTCCATATAATTCCACATATTTTTTCCTTCGTCCCATTTGGAAATAGATTTGTATTTTATTATCAAATATTCCACAAAAATTGACTAGTTATTGTATCATAGATATTATTAAATATTTATTTTCATTTTTGTCTCAGTTAAATGCATTTTAATATTTACCAAATCAATATTTAAATACTAGTAATTATTGTGATAAATGAGTAAATATAAAGGTAAGATGAGTAGCAAAAATTAACTATACTAACTTAATCCTATTTTTAATTTGTGTAAGAGTAATTCCTGCATTATCAATCAAAAATTAATGATAAACTTCAATCTTCCCATAAAAATTTTCACAAAATTTTTTTCATCCATCTCACAATAAGCTTGACACCCTTAAAATAAAAAATCGTCTATAAATTTCACTCTCACAATATCCACTAATTTACATAAAATATCATTATTATTGAATCCACACATACAGACAATCCAATAATTTGTTTTACTTTTTACATAAATATTTATAAAATATCCCTCGAAATCTCAATTATTACTCTTAAATATTAACAAATATGCACCTACGAAGAATTACATGGATGGAAAGAGTATTAAATACAGTAATCCATCATTTTTGTAGAAAATAAAAATAAAAATACAATTTAAAAGTAAAAGAAGAAATAATGCGTCGTGGGCGTGAGGGCGGCGTAGAGATGCCCCAACTTTATGAGGACGGGTGGGGCATACCCCACGTGATGTTCCCGTGTCTCCCCACCCCACCCTAATGCCAAATCTTTTTCTATCTAACCAATTATCAACACAAAGACTTTTCTCCACCTCTATGTTTTTAGGTTGGAGTTGGAGGTGGAGTTGGACTCATCTATTTTAATTTACCAACCATCTTATCTTCTCTAAATTCTTTTGTTTTTACTTTTACCTTATTCTTTAATGTGGTCCACCTTTTTTATTGCTTGGAATTTTATTTTTCAAAACTAAATCTTGAATTTAACAAATTCACATCTGCCGTCTTTCTCTTAACTATTTTTAATCATGTGGGTCAAATTTTGGATACGGCCTAATTAATTCAGTATAAAAGAAGTCAAATTTTAATGGTTAATTTAGTTTGATAATGCTTCTTTAGTCAAGTGCACGGTTTTAGAAAATCTTACTTTTATGGAGGCTCCCAAACCATAATCTTTTCTGTAAAATATATTTTGGAAATTGATATAATTATATTTATTTATTAATATTATAATATTTATTCACTAATATCATTACAATTATAAATAATATTATAAATAATATTATAATATTAATTCACAAAAAATATTATAATATTAATTTACAACTAGGTGTAAAAAAAAAATTTTTTTTTTGCACACAAGCACAAAAATTTGTATATAGTAATATTACTAAATGAATGTATATCAGTTTATACGATTAACAAATTTCATATGAGAGTTTGTGTATTTTAATATATGTATATATATATAAATACATATTATTAATTATTTTTAACATAATATGATGAAATAAAATAATAATCTTGAGTTTTAAATTGATATGTTCTATTTTTCATGTCCCCAGTAATTTTTTTTTTTAAATTTCAAGTGCTGAATTGAGAGGAATTTTTTTAACTCCAAATTAATAGTTTTATTATCTTTCAACTTTGAATTGATATTTTTCCAATATAAAAGCTAGCGATACAATTTGATGGATTGGAAAGTGAATTAAATTAATTTTTGTAGTAAAATTAAAAATATTATTTTTTGAAAAAAAAATGATTTTAACTTTTATGAAAAATGAGTAGTGTTTGAAAAGGACTCGTCTTTTAGTATCCAAAACTTTCAAGAACCAAAAATTGAAATTTATCTACTGTGTGAAACAAACTTAAAAATAATATAATCGTTTAAAAGTTGGAATTTTTTTATTTAAATTAAAAAAGTGTTTTCACCTGTCAATTGGGTTGTAAACATCCGTAAAAGTGTGTGCGTACACAGCTTCAACTTTAAAAAGTGAATTCGCAATATTTCCTTAAATTTCTTTGAATTTTTGCAACAAATATATCTTGATATGTGAGTCAGTTTTCATTAAAAACTTATTTATAGTGTAAAATTAATCTCATTATATTTATTATGTAATAATGTAATATTTATTTAGTAATACTATTATTTTTATAAATTAATATCATACTATTCATTCAATGTGTATGTCTAAAAATATTATAAAATTAATCTATAAAATTAAAAATATTATTGAATGAATCTAATATTATACTACCGTGAATAAATACTCCAATTTAGGAATATTAGATGGAGAATATTTTGTGAAAAGGAAAATGAGATGGAGAATAAATTATTTTTGGAATATAAATACATTAAATTCCAATTTAGGCGTATGAATGTGTGGAAGTGTAACAAAAATGAATCATGGTGTCAGGTGACTTTCATGGAAACTACGGGTTTTGATTTGATAACCTAATCATCATGGATGGCGTCACTTATCACCATCACCCATCAACATCATACATCATAATATCTACTTCTTTCATCCTCTAAATTTAATTTACTACCACTACATTAACATGTTAATTTCTTTTCTCACATTGATGTTTTTGTAACTTTACACCTCAAAGTCCATTTAACAAAACGGGTCACTTTCTTTTTGTTCTACGTTCATAATTTTATAATTTTGTCAAGTTTATTATTGTATTCGAACAATGATTTATGATGGAAATAGAAAGAAAATAAAAATTGGAAACCAAAAATGTAATATACAGATTACAACGGAAAGAAAAGTAAAATGGTAGGAACTTTAACATCCAAATAAAATGTAATAAAAATTGGAAAAATCCAGATTTAGAAGGTCGTTAAATAAAGCAACTTCCATAAGAGATGTTCTCAATATGACAGGAACTTCAACCTCAGAAATTGGATCTTCAAGTACAGCTATGTAGAAGATCCGAAAGAATAGACTTCCAAGCAAATCGAGTAAAAATTTTACCTTTCTCCGTAAAATAAACACGTCCCGCCTAATGCTTTCAGTTTGACATTATGTTCCAAAAGATGAAATGATTTTTATCTTTAAACGAGCAGCGCTGCAACATTTAAAGCTCCAGCAAACTGCATCTCATGCAATATGTAATGCACAATGCTGAAAGCTTGTGCAGTTTTAAAAATCATGGAGATTTTCAGGTCGTTTTTAAAAATAAGTGTCACCTCACACCAGATGAGGAGTCTCACATTAACTCAAGTCATTAATGACATTCATGTGAGGGGCTTAAAAGTCATTCAGGTGTGCTAACTCATTGATAGTCACATCTAATTAGTTACAAACAAGCTCAGAGTTCAACAACTACACAAGTCATCCAAATCCAGCCCAAGTTCAAGAACCGATTAGATCATTCAAGTCCAACCTAAAGTCCAGTTGAGAAGTCATAAGATACATGACCGTGGTTAGACAGGTGGTCCATATTGTTGCTCTCTTAGTACTGAAAAATCACTTAAGATTATTACATTTGACTTAAAACGTCGACGGCTAGATAATTTAGTGAATGAAAATTAAATTCGAAATTAAAGGACATAAATGATAAGGGAGTCAATTCATTTTTTTTTAGTGTGCATCATTGAGTAAATTTTTATGTAACATTAATTCCTCAACTAGGAGATACGGGTTCTTACTATTTCTTTAGAAAAATAAAATAAAAATTATGACATAAATGACAAGATAAAAACTAGAGAGGTTTATACTTATAAGTTAAAAGAAAAAAAGTTGAAATATGATTATAAATAAAAATAAAGTGCCCTTATCATTTGAAAAAAAGTGCGTGTATATTGATTAAATTGTTGACGAACAAAGTGCATGTATTTAGTTAAATTACTTTTTAGATCATCCATGACGTGAATATCAATCATTTTCCACTCATTCTAAGACAAAATGTGGTTGCTTCTAATCTCAATTAACTAATGATAGAAATAGTTTCAACCTTTGCACTTCAGGAAATAGCATTTGTAATATCTTATTAAAGAATTGCAGAGGAGAAACAAAGCTTAATTAACTAATATGTTGCCTATGATCAAGCTTGTCTAATCTATCCAACCAAAGAGAAAAAGACCAATGGAATCAGGAAAGGGCAATTCACAATACATACATAAAACCCACAAATTAAAGAGAAACAAATATTGTTAATTTATGGATTACTCTGAGTGGTGTCTAATCCATGTCCAATTAAAAATTTATACGTACAAACTTTCATTTGATTAATTTTACAAACAAACAACCGTATAGTTGACTCTGATCAACTAATTGTGGTTGTAACTTATATGATTGATATGATTTTTTTTTTTTTAACTAGCTTTTTCAGGGAATTTGTTTATAGTATAATGAATTTTTTATTAGTAATACTAGTTATTTAATAATATCATTATGTTTATAAACTAATACCATACAAGTCAGTGTTTTGTATATTATTGAATGAATGTAATAGTATTAATTGAAAGAATGTAATAGTATTATTGAATAAATCTAGTTTTATACTATAAAATTTGTTTATAGGAGAGTTTGCGAATTTTTTTAGATTTTGGGTAAAAAAAAGAGATTTATGTATCAAGCAAATATATATATGGAATATAGAGATGTGATAAATGAAAATGGGAAACTAAAAATTTTGTATTACACGTCTACGAAATTGAAGTGATCATTTAAAAAAAAAAACTACAATTTTTTAAAACTGCAACAAATAATTAAGGTAATTAAGTGGCTAGTGAAAATGATAGCAAACCAATGCTTTGTGCTCGAACGCTATCTAATAAAACTCCAATAAAAAATGGCTATAAATGCGATGATGATCTATGTCAATATGTAAGATGTTCTCTCTCAATTTGAGACAGGTTGTAACTGCCCCTTAATTTTATTGTGAAAATAATTTATAATTAATATTTAATTTATAATAAAATAATTAGTAATAATAGTAAATAATTAATATTCTTTAAATAATAAAATAACTGTAAAACCAATTTTACTATTAAAATCAATTTTATTGTAAAATTGATTTACAAGAGACTTACATACTCATCTTTTTATAAGTCAAAAGACTATATAACAGAGTAACACTCTTGTACATCAGATTCACCGTGCAATTCAATTGTATTTTAAGCAGGATCAATTGTTTTTAATGAAAAGTTGCAGTTGTTTTCACTAAACAATATCCTGTTTAATGTAAAATGAAACCAATCGATACTATTTAAAAATATAATTGAGTTGCACAGTACACTTGATACATATAAAATCATACCTATATAATTATTTAATTATGTATTTTTGCCAGAATTATATGGAGTTCTATACTATTGTTTTTACAATTTATGATGATGAGTTCAATGCAAATGAGTCCTGAAGATTACTAATACTGTTAAAAAGAGTTATTCTCTCCGTCCACTAAAAGTATGTTCGTTTGATTTTGACAGATTTTATGAAAACACAGATAAAGTAAGAGTATTTTGGGTATTGTGTTGTCCATTTATGAGTTAAGTGGCTGTTTATGAGTATAAAGTCGACAACATATGAAAAAATTAAGTGATGGTTAAATGATGAAGCAAAACAAATTGTTGAAAAAACAGTGTGAGCATATATTGGTATAGAAGAAATACTAATATTGTTCAATATAATTGTGGGTATTATGTGCGGAACCATTTTCACTTAAGCATGAACCGGCCAATTCGCTTAAACCGGCAACTCAAAAATAAATCGGTAGTTTTGCAATCAACTACCAGAAATTGATCGTGACTAAGTGAGCTCAATTTGAGCTGCTGGATGGTTTTAAGCAAATAATCGAATCACATAAACATTATTAAGTTTCTCATTGTGGTCGTAATCGTTCAGTTTTCGCTTTCACATTCATAGAAGTAGCATCTCAATTTAGGAATTAGGGTTCTTGATATTGAAAATTAATAGAGCTCGAATTGATTATGGTGAATGAGTAGTGTAATTTGTAATTGATCGCTTGTGAGCTAGTAAAAGTGCCCTGATCCTCCATGAATGTACTCGTCATTGATTGAATCACGTATGTTGTCGTATTGCTCATCTTTCTCATTTTCATTTTCGCAATTTTAGTTTTGATTTTTTTTTTTTTACAGGGGCAATTTTAATTTTGATTAATAGTTAACTATAATTTTTTTTTTATCGAATAAATGATAACTCAAACTCATAACTTTCATAGGTGGATCTCTAACTACCTCGTAAATATAACTATAACTCTAACATATATATTTTTTCCAAAGTATATGTACGCTTTGATATGAACGTTTAAATTGACCAACAACCATATAATTGGAACACTTGGGCTTCCACTTGTCGAATAAGTTTCAGGAATTATGTACTGTGGTTTACCTGTTTATATAATCACATATATATATATATATATATATATATATATATATATATATATATATATATATATATGTTTTATCTCCTTTTAATTTATTGGAACAAGAGGGAGGATTTGCAATCCATGGAAGCACACGTAATGTTAGAATGTTATTAAAAAAATAGAGAAAAGAACAAAGAAGACGGCACATGTCTTCTTTTGGATAAATTGTCGGTGGGTTTAAGTCTAAGATAAGATAATTACTCATCGTATCATCATCATGTCTTGCGTATCATACTTTTTAATAATTGGACCACCTGACTCGGCCCCACTTCTGATTTTATATTTTTATATTCACCAAATTTCATATGCATCGGATACCCATTAAGTGCTCGTTTGAGTTTCACTCATTAATTATTCGGCAGACACGATTGACTTCATTTTAACACTTGTCAGTCCATGTTAACTCATTTATCGAGCCCTAATCATGCAGACCTCAAACGAGCACTAATTATATTAGTTTGCACATTTCAATTATATTAGCTTGTACGTTCATTTTATATTTTCGGTCAAATATAGCCTGCATGTTTCAGTTGTATTAGTCTATATATTTTAATTATATTAATATACATATTTTAGTTATATTCAACTGTTTGATTTTTAATTATATGTTTGATTTTTCTTTATAAAAAAACTGTTTGATTTTTAATTACATTTGTATGTATGTTTTGGTTATAGTTTAGAGGTTTAAAATTGCTTCTGATCTTCTTAAAACTATACATAGTATAGAGTTTTAGATAAAAAAGTAAACTGTATTAGGGATTTTAAATTGATTATATAACTTCAAAGAAGAATTTAGGATATGTTTAATGTAAAAAGTTACCAATTGCATAGTACGGTTGTGGCATAATTATATATTTTTTTATTTGACTAAATATTCAAATTCAAATATAAACATCCGAATTCGAAGTTTAAATTCAATTCAATTTTCTTTTCTGGATCTGAATACTGATATTAATATTATTATATTTGATTTACTGGAAAAAAAATAAAGAATTGACTACACAATTTTTCAATAAAATTAATCAGAATTTTAATGAGGGTTCGACAAGCGTCCCCAATTAATAACGAGAATGACAAGGGGATAAATTTCAGTGTACAATGAGAATTAAACCTCGTTATATAACGAGGGGCTCAACGAGAACCTCAAATGCCCCCAGTAATATCATTGTTGTGCATATATACTATTACTATTGTTTATATAAAATGTCACAGTTTAACAATTGATGCTTCTCATACATAACAGTAACACTCGAAAAAAAGGGTGCGATCATACTAGCACTAATGCACCGGATCCCATCAGAACTCCAAAGTTAAGCGTGCTTGGGCGAGAGTAGTACTAGGATGGGTGACCCCCTGGGAAGTCCTCGTGTTGCACCCCTCTTTTCTCCTCGTTTGCTTTGACAAAGTGGTATAGCTCAAGTGGTTAGAGCTCAACTACCTATGACCCGAAGGTCATGGGTTCGAGTCACCTCTTTGCCCGATAAAAAAAAAAAAAAAAAAAACACTCGAAAAAAAGAAAAGGATATCTGAAATTTAAAAAAAAAAAAATAATAATAATAAACAATTACTTTTGGATGGGAGGTGACCCGTGACCCTATATAATTTAATTTCACGACTCCCACTTTTGTAACGTTAATTAAGACTAATTAATGAGATGTTCATTTTCAAGAATGATAGAGTTTAAACAATGATGTATGAAAGCAAATTTCAGTCCAATTATTTGTATGGACAGCTAACATGTATGAGATATCATTATATGAACTCTTTGAAGGGTGATAGTTATTTATGATAATAATTAGTTGCAAACAAAAAAACAAGAGAAACATATATACATGTATTTACGTACTCAATTTCTACTCTCTCGATTTTGATATCTTTGTAGATGATAGTTATTTTTATAATTAGTTTTGTTTTAAATTTTTTTTTAATCTTTTTGTAATTGTCACAAATGCCATTTATAGGCATTTTATAAATCATGACACGTCTTTGTATATAGTTATTAATTTCAGTCAAATAAAACAAAACAAATCTGGAGAGTAGTAGAGCTTTTGATCATGGTCCGCATGAAAGAAACTATATGAAATTTTATATACCGTTGAATATGGGATTTATGATATTTTTTATACCATATCGAACCACTACAAAGGAAATTACATTATCAAAAAAAAAAAAAAAAAAAAAAAAGAATACATCTTAGTGTTCTTGAAATATTAATTCCATTTTCAAAAGGCTCATAAATCATTTTCGTTTTAAAGAGACCTTATACAGTATTGAAAAATGATATCAAATTAATTATGAAATTCGACTCAATTTGATTGATTATAGATATTTAATTACGTATGGGATATAACGTTTTTCTAATCATATTCTTTTACATCCCTATACATTACGGGAATTAATTTATTTACAGAGCAATATGCAGAAGAAGGAGGATAAACAACTATTGGGTCTTGAAGATGAGCACATATGATTGATGATTTGTTCCATGGAGCTCCGAAATTCCTAAATCCAATTTAGATCGAAAAATTTGAAAAAATAAGATTTATCGACATAGTTATTTCGGTTAGATCATTTTTAAGATCAGTTAAATTATAAATTTTTGATTGCACAAAATATTTCAATTATTTCAGCTCGATTGAAAAATAGATTAAAATCAATCATAATAATTGAATGTCCATCCAACTAGTATAACCACATCATATGCTTGTTTATCTTATATTCAACATCAAATGTTATGGACAAAGAATTTTGCATTCAATTCAATAATGGGAAAAAAATTATTTAAATTAAATTCACATTACTTGCAACTCAAATTATGTATAATGTGGTTCATTTTTGTACCCCACGGAAATTTCCTATAGAAACTTGATGACAAAATGATTGTCAACATCATATGATTTTGACAAAATTATATTCCTGCTAATTAGACATCATTTATATATTCTTTAACAATAAAAGGTTAGATTTTATTATTAATGGATTATTATTAAAAAAATTATAGCTAAACACTGCTTACATCAAGACCTTAATAACAGATTCAAAATCTCTAAACCAATGTCCAATTGGATAATTTATTAATCTCAATCTCATACAGACAACCACGATTACATCCTTCACATCCATATTATCAAGATTACGCCAGTCCAAATAATTAGATTCATTCTCATTAAAAACTTTGATGTGTTGCTGATTTTTTCTCGATCGTTGCATTTTTTTATTTTTTATTTCCATTTGAAAGAATGTAATTTTCGTGGAGCATATTCCATTGGTAGCAGCTCCCATCTCCATCCATCTTCTATTTCTCTCTTAAACTTGAACCTGTTAAGAATTACAATCAAATTACATTAATAAATTTAAATATATGCATAATTATTTCATGATTGTAAATATGTTAAATAATAAAAATGATAAAATTAATGAAATAGAATATATAAATTTGTATAGAGCATTGCATTTTAATGTTTTGGAATCGAGACGACCTTAGAAGTTTCATTTTATGAAATTTTAAAATTTGATTAATATCAATTTGTAATAATATGTACTTTTTTTTAATCCTATATTATACAAAATTATTCGATTGAAATTTATATTATATTTTAGGTTGTAATCTGATAATTTTTTAATACAAATTGCAAATTGAAAAAAAAAAAAAAAGACATATTACATGTTGCAAATTGATATTAATACTATATATTACGTTTATGTTATGTTGTATTTATCAAATTGTAATTTCTAATAACCTTTTAACAAATTTATAATTTTTTATTCGATTGCAAGTTGTGTTGTACGAAATTGACCGACTGCAACCTAATATATAATATAGGTTGCAATCGCATGATTTTGTATAATATATATTGCAATCGAATAAAAAAAATTATACAAATTATAAATCAATAAAAAAGTTATAGTATAAATTGAAAATTGATACTCCCTCCGTCCTAAGAAAAAATAATTTTGTTGACTTTTATGAAAATAATGAATAAGAGAGAAAATAAAGTATAAGGATATTTTGGGTGATTTAGTAAAATAAAGTTGGAGAGAGAATAAAGTAGAATAGAATAAGAGTGACATTTTTTAAAATTTAAATTATATTGTGAGGATATTAATGTTGTGTGATATTTTATTTTTAAGAATATGCATAACTTGTTGGAACGTGTCGAAAAGAAAGGTTTGTATAACTTAATGGGACAGGGGAGATTAATCCTCTCAAAATAAAATAGAGCTGATAATTTGTGTACTCTGACTCAGAATATGACCAAATGATGTTTTGAATTGGGTCGGATCCACCCATCCTTTTTCGGCTTGAAAAAAGTACAACCTAGGCTACCTAGCCCTGCTTTCCAATCTTGCGGGTCAATGTGTTAGTCCAACTCATCCCCAACCCAACTTCTTTTATTTTTAATTAGTAGAAAATTTTTATGAATTAAATTTACATTTTAGAAATGAAGGTTGATGAAGGTGAAACATGGAGAGTCGCAGAAGCTATGAAATGGGTGAGGAGTATTGGTTTCAACAAGCTGATCATTGAAGTTGACGCCAAACGGGTTCATGAAGCACTGAAAATTCTACTATTAGTGACTCAGCCTGTGGAGACTTCATTGAAGAAGGAAAACAGCTGGTTAGTGATAATCATTCTTTTTTTTTTTTTTTTGGTTGGGTTAATCGTAATGCCAATTGTTTGGCACATTTGCTTTCTAGGCACTCTCGTTTTTTCGAGAGTCCTTGTTGTTGGATCGAGCCTCCAAATTTTGTGGATGACCTTCTCCATATTTGTCTTTCTTATTTTATTTTTAATTAAAAAAAAAAGAAATCAAAATTAAGCATAAAAGTATAACTCCCGACAAATAATGTATACAAACAACAAATTAACAATTACATGATATATGAACTAATTATCCATAAAGTATCAATAATTACACAATAAAAATTCATAACCCAAAAGTTCAAGTAAAACATAAAAAAATAATAACTAAAATAAAAATTTTTTTTATAATGAAATGGATTTCCAATATATGTATATTATGATTTGTAGGGGTGGCAAATCAAGCTCAAGAATCAAAACGACACGACACGATAAGGTTCGACACGATAAGGGATCAATCCCACCGTCCCGTAAAATCTAAAATAATTATTATTCTGAAAATATAATTTAAAAATCTAAAAAAACACCAATAAAAATATAAAAATTTAATTAAAAATAAAATTTATTTATATAACATGTTACTATCAAATACGTATTAGTGATATATAAAATGGATTTCCAATATATGTATATTATGATTTGTATACTAATGACCCTACCCCGAAATATATTTTAAAAAATAAAATAAAGTGTAAATGCTAATGTGAAATTTCGTCTTTACAAAACTCCCTTAATCATTAATATTGGTCCAATATCACCAACCATCCTCAAGAATAATATAATATAGAAAATTGTATATCCTGTCTTTGTATATCTATAAACATAAAATAAGAAAAAAAAATCAAAATCTCAAAAAACAACTAAAATATATACTGCAAATTCAAAATGATATTTCTTGAATCTAACATTTTCACATTATCATGTTTTTTCTTTCCGAAATCTTTACTATATTTTTTTATTTACCAATGTACGCCTATATAATAACACAACCCAATAACGTACACACGAATAAAAGAGAAAATTACAAATAGATTTTAAAAAAATTTAAATTACAAATAAGTTCAATGTACAAATATTTTGTGCTTCTGTGCAAATTTTTTAAACCTATTTATAATTATACTACCCTTTTTGAACCTATATATAAATGACCCTAAATAAAATACAACTCTAAAAAAAGAAAAATAAACAAATCTCAAATTGAGAAGGATAGCAAATACAAATTGACATTTAAAAAAAAAGAATATTTGTTTGTCAACATTTCATCAATTGTCTAACTATATGACAAAAAAAATATTTAAAGACAAACAAACATTTCTAAAAAAAAAAAAAAAAGTACATTAAAAAAATTGTTAGATGTTGGGCCATCCGACATCCAGAAAAACAAGTCAAATTAGTCTGAACCCATCAGCCTGGTGGGCCACTTGGATTGGGTCAGATAGATCCAATGGGCATATATTTTCAGTCCATCTTGCTTCTGAATGAATTGGGCTGACCCATCGTCGGACTGGAATGGCCAGTTCTAGAATTTTACAGGACCTATTTTTTTCCTATCTGGGCCTGAGTTTGTGTAACAAATTTGTTCCTTTCAATCATAAAGCGGCTCAACAAGAGGTCAGATGGTGACAATGAAATTTAACAATGGGAATCTCCATGCGCCGATCGCCATATCCGGTAGAATTTAAGGGGAAATTTGATTTTCTTAGGAATTATTTGATGACTGTAACTGTAAGATTTTGATTTCCTGACTCACATTGTTTAAGAAAGTAGTGCTGTCAATTTCTGGATTGAAGTATGCAGGCCATTTTTCTGTTTCTTAATATTTCTTTTACAGAGTGTTCGCTGATTCCAATTACTAGTACTTGCAAGCAAAGATGAATTCGCGGAAGGTAAAATATCTTTTCTGTTTGAAGTATTTTATGGAAAATTTCAAGTATACGTATTTGAATTGCAGAAATTTACTGACCAAAATAGATGTCGGGAGCTGGCAATGTCATCGTCTTTTTGCCGCAGGATATACGCCGAGGTAAATCTCCCCCCCCCACTATCTCCCTCAGGTTCTGACCGGAATTTCAAATTTGGGCATCGTGGAAATTTGGGCGAAATGGTGTCGATTTGAATTTAAAAAGAAATTCGTTAAATTGGTTTTTTTTTCCCTGTACTTAGTTGTGCTCTTCCATGGTGATCTTTCTGCACAATGTATAATCGACAAGTTACGACTGCCGCTATATTATATTGCATCATTAGGTAGAAGAGGTTGGATGGGAGACCCTGGTGAAATTAAGCGAAGATCTAAAGTTTCTTAGCTTTCGTATCATGTAAGTGTATTTGCATTAGAATCTTATTAGCATTCTTCTACGAAGAATATATATATATACACACACACACACACATACACAGACTGTACAGAACTTTTCAATGTCAAACAGTATGCTTCTCTTGCATTGTTAGAATGAACAGCCATTAATTTAGGAGCTAAGGAGTGAAACTAGAAATTTACATGAGTGCCCTGTTTAGATGCTATCGGAGGAGGAATACTACGTCTAGGAGTCATATGCATAATATATTGTAGCAATAAGATTTTGTTTGGAATTCAACAATCAGGGTGGTAATGTTACTCCAAATTAAAATCTTTATAATTTGTGTAATTTGAAGCTCAAGAATCATGCTGTAGTGTGTGCTGCTCGATTTATACGAAAAGAATGACAATTTTGTAATGAGAGTGTATAATAAGCCTTTCGAGTGATCCATTAAACTATTACTACTTCCATAAGTTCCTTTCTTGTCTTAACTATGCGTGAAATATAATAGATTTTTTTTTTACATTTCAAGGTATTTCTGAATCTTTTTGTAACAGAATGTACACGGATAACATAGTGTTAATGTTCATAGCTGTTTATGGTGGCTAGGGACAATAAGGGAAGAGCACATATTCTGGAACTAACACTGAATAAGACCTACCCAAAGTGTCCACCTTCAGTATCAGCGGTTTGGTCTTCTCCACCCCTACCTGTTTCCATATTCGATTCTTCCCAGATAATGTGCAAAAACTTATCTCTAAATCTTGCTCCAGGACATTCCTTATAATTTTAATCTGGAATGGTCATCAGACTCGAGGATAAGAGATGCTATCCAGCAATTTCAGATGGTATATCTTGCAGATTTCTGAATTTAGTTCAACCTTTCCTTACCAGTTTTATATTTTATCGATTTCTTTGGATCATTATTGTGCCTAGCATGTGGATAAGCTCCAAGATTTTTGGTCCACTTTGGATGACATCGATCGATCTCTTTGTGTAACTGATCCAAAACACTCACATTATGCAATGTCGTATCGCCAAATCAAAATTGGTTAGTTCTTTTATTTTGGGGGTAAAACTTGCATCAATTTTTACTTTAGTCCTCTAACTTTTTCGACTTTGAAAATTTTCCCTTATGTTTACCAATATTAACATTTTCGACATTTTAGCAGGTTTAAAGGACAAAAAAGTTGAATTTGGTAGACTTGTTTTAGCCGGTAAAAGGACAAAAAGTTGAATTCAGTATAACTTAAGGGACTATTTTCAAAATTGAAAAAGTTAACAGACTAAAATCAGAAATGGTGAAAAAAGTTATAGCATGAAAAACACTTGTACCCTTTTTTTTTTTGGATAATATCAGAAACATACACATCAAGTAAAATAATGCAATTCTTTATTATTTTTTATTATAATTGTCTTTTGCTTTCTTGGTTTAATGCTCTTGTTACTAACTTTTCCACATTTTTAATTATTTCAAGGAAATGATTGTTGTATCATACTGTCTATAAATGTCAATGACCCACGATCCCTGCCCGAGTAAGATTTCCTATATAATAAGCATATTGTTATCTCTCTTTGATCTGGGAAGTTTCTTATATTAATTGGAGTTTTTAATTCTGTAGGTGTCGTTTCCTTGGTTCAGATACCAAAGTCAAATTTCTGAGAGACATTTGGAAGCGAAACTGTAAAAAATGGTATTTCTGAAAACCTCTTTGGTGTATCTGAAGCCTAATTATCAATATGGGTACTAAATCTTGATGGGGATAAACCTTTTACAATTTCAATCAAACCACTTAATTTAATATCAAGCTCTTTGATGTTGAAAATTATCATCAATTGCATTTTATATACAGCCTTGTTTGTTTTGTTTGAAATCATGTTTACATACTAAAAATAAAACTTGAAATGATGCTTTAATAATTGAATGGTTGCTCTTACAATCTTTTTGGTCTTTTTTGGTGTTCTTAATTATTTGTCTCTTTGCTAATATCAACAAAAAAATGTGTGTGTGTGTGTGTTTTTTTTTGCAGTAACCCTAATAAATACTAACCATTTTCTTGTAATGATAAGCTTATTAATTCATTTTGGAGTAATAAATAAGGATATAATAATCTTTTGATACCCTAATTAATGAAAAATTAGTTTTAGAGAATGGTTAAAACCAGACAGATAATTAGAAACGGGGTGTTGTCATACTTTGCATTTGGTTCTGCCATTGATATTGTTCATCTAATATTGACTCAAGATTCTTCTTTCCTGAAACAGGACAAATGGCAAATCATTTCCCGAAAATCTTGTGCATATTTTTGGCACTCAGATATCTCAACCTCCACATGCCCAAAAGAACGAGGAGCAGGTCGAATGCGGGATTTGCTATGCGCAATATCTTCCCACTGGTAATCCTGTAATGTGAACGCCCCTTACTATTCGTTGGCATTATAAACATGCATATTCATTAGCTTTGGGCTTTGGTTGTAGATGATGAACTTGGAGATAAGAGTGGAACTTCGACCGATTATACATGTGAAAATGGAAACTGCAAACAGGCGTTTCATACTGTTTGTCTCACTGATTGGCTCCTCTCCATTACGACAACAAGGCAGTAAGTCATGCTCTTCTCATCTCACTCGATGTTTAAATTCATGCTCATGATACCCTTTTGAGAAAACTAGTTTCAACCATATCTAAAGATCACTGTTGCCAATTGCCGGGAATTGACCCATTATATTCTTTCATTTCTTTAACAAATGTCTCATTTTTTTAATCCCATTTCCAAATTGCTAATCTTGCTTAATCTAATGTATTTATCTGGTGATTGGCTCCTCTCCTAGTACTGATCATCTTTAATTCAGCCAAACTAATTTTGTATGATTTTGTTGGTTGATTTTTTCTAGTTTTGTTTTTGGTTGTAGGTCATTTGATGTTCTATTTGGAAACTGCCCTTACTGTTCAGACCCCATTGCAGTCAAAATCAGCATGAAGAAGTAATATATTTTACTGCATAAACACAAACCGTGATATCTGAAGGGCTGAATGTTAAAGAGCTTCCACACTAATCGAAGTCAGGTGAAGTATTTTCTGTGTGTTTGCAGATCAACAAGTTATTACTTGGGGTCCCCTTTTCTTTTGTCATAACCTAGCCATATTCTTGTTCAACATTAGGAGGGGTTGGTCTGGTGGTTTAGGTTTAAGGCTTAGCAGAAACTTGTTATGCTATTTTTAGCTCTTCCTTCTGATGAACACTTGAACTGTGGGGTTTTTATTTGTTTTTAGTAGTTTTCAAAACCACTTTAAAAACACAAGGAAAATGAAAATTTCAATCAATTATGTGGCATTTTGGTTTTAAATTTCATATTGATTCAACCAATTAACGGAGAAGTTATGCATTCATTTTCATAAACAACAGAACTGATTTGATTGCTAAATTTAATTTCAAATCAAAAAGACATGTTCGGATGTAATGGACATTTGAAGATGTTTTAAATTTCATATAAAAGAGGAACAGTTTAACAATTAACGGAGAAGTCGAGAGGCGCCCGAATACCCAAAATTTCTCATAACAGATACATGTCACTAAATTAAAATTATAGGATAAAATGGAATAAGAGAAGACAACCGTTTGATACGTACACATATCCCCGATTCATCATCCTCCGTTTACTTAGTATGATAGGGAGGGATAACTATTGTAAATTATTTTTCCAATCCATTTTATATATTATTTTAACTATTTATTTCATTTACATTGTTTTACATTTTTAATTTTAATTAATTATATTTCTTTTCAATTTACTTTTAAATTCATTAAAAACAACTTAAATAATTCTTCATCATTCTTATACTCGTTGTGACATTTACTGTTTGACACATGTTTTAATGTAAGTTGTTTAATTAAGTAGTATTAAATTGAGTTAATGTGAAAAAGTAGTGGCATATGGTTTAATATTATATTATTTGAGGAGATAGATAAAAGTGAAAAAAATATTTTATTACCATTTAAAAAAATGATGCAACGAATCCGGGAACGAATTTTTTTAGCAAATGTCACAACTAGTATGTGATGAAAGGAGTAATAATTTTCAAAATTTTATGTAGAAGTTTAAATTAAATGTATACTAGCAACTCAATTATTATTTAGTATGCGTGTATTGAGTAGAAGTAAGTACTATCTACCCCTACGAGGCTACGTCTAAAAAAGATTTTAAAAACTTCAGAAATAAGAATGCTCTATTGAGCTAACTCAAAATCTTTTTAATTCTTTTTATTATACTCAATTACTATTAAATTAATATATTTTTATATAACAACTAATACTTTTAAAAAATACATATAAAATATAAATAAGTTTTACAATAAAATTGATTTACAGTGTATTTTTATGTAAGTGTTAGTTTTTTTTTTTTTAATTAGGTCTAACTAAATGAATAGGATAATTATTGTTGTTGTTCATATGATATTTGTTATGGATATTGTTATAGTTTGAATTAATAAAATGGGATGAATAGAATAAAGAATATGAAGTGTATGTGTACAATTTTTTAAAAAGTGAAAGAGGGAGAGATGAAGAAGGTATAGAGGTGGTGGGGTATTTTTGGAAAGTTGTATTAATCACTCGAGAAATGTATTTATTTCCTAAATAAAGAATTGGAAATAACATGGAAAAAGTAAGCAATAAAGAAAAGGCCCAGGTTATCTGCACACACTTTTTTATTTAGTACACACACCAATTTTTTTTAAAATCTTACCAACATGTAAAAATACAATATTAACCCTTTTTAATTTAATACATTTACATTCTAATTTGTACACCCATTAACTATTGTTGAGTCAACATTGAGTCACCGCCGAATCAACACCGAATTGTCATCCAATTTTTTCAAAAATATTTTTCGAATATAACTAAAAAATTCAAAAAAAAGTAACAAAAATAAGATGTATGTTCGGTTTATTTTTTTAAAAATATGAGATTAGATATGAATAATATTTTCAAAAAAAAATTAAAAATTTTGGGAAAAAACAACCAGAAATTTTAAAAAAAAAAAAAGCAAAACTTTTAATCTTTTTCATGGAAAATTGTATTTTTCTTAATCAACATCGAAAGAGAAGGATAAAACAAAAATAAGTATACAATTGATTAATCACACATGGAAGGAGAAAAAATAAAGGAAAAAAGACTAGGAAGAAAGAGGGGGCGGGAGCCCATGAAATCATCTCTGTGCCATTTTTGAAAATAGATGGATGACATGGCATGTTAAAAATAATCCAACGAACCGCCACAATTTTGGGTCCATGTGTCAAAGATCCAGAAAGTGGAATACATATTAAAACATGAAAAGTGGCACAGAGGAATTGAACTGGGGGATAAGGTAGGGACTTGGGAATAAAAGGGGGAGGGGGCGGTTATACAAAAGGAGGGGCAGGGTCTGGGTTTGCAGAAGGAGGAGATGGAGAAGAGAGAAAGGGGAGAGGGAGGGAGTGGAGCAGCGGCACAGCAAGAAAGGAAAAGAGAGAGAAGAGAGGGGGCGCGGCAGATAAGAGAGAAAAGAGGAGAGGGAAGAAAAAAAAATAGGGTTTTGAAAGAGGATAAAATTAATATTGTGTGGTGGGTATATTTATAAAATAAAGTATTTTCTCATAATGTGTGTACTAAATAAAAAAGTGTGTGCATATAACCTGGCCCTAAAGAAAAGAACAAGACCACGATTGATAAGCCCAGTAAAAAATGAAACAGGCCCAATGTTAGAATAAGTGGGCCAAGAGGGTGTTGGTCGATGTACCGAACTTCATCCTTTTGACATTTGCATAATAGTAATACCTCTGAACAATATCAGTGGTAAATTGAAATAAAAATGTCACACATCGTTTATCAAACGATACCAATTCATATAATAAGTTGTTAATTACTTGATACTAAGTTTTGAGAATTTTTTAATTTTGAATTTCAACTGTTGAGCAGTACTTTAGCATTATCACTACTAATGTCAATGAAACTTCATTAGGATAAATAGAAAGAAGAAGCAGAGAAGGAGAAGGACAACTCATCCAGTTTCCAGCTCATATGTCTCTTCGTCCTTTCTTGTCAAATACTATGAAATATATTTTATATAATAATTTTTTTTTTACTGAAAAACATAGAAAAAACCATTGAGCTCCCTGTTTATTCTTTTATACGCTTACTCTCTGTCACAATTCACAATTTCCATGCTCTTCTCTCTGCTTCATTTAACTTCAAAATTTTACCAAGAAATGTAGTTGCGTATATTGCTACACCTCTCTCTCAATTTCTGATCAAATTTAAGAAAATTAATCCTGTTTCTCAGAAATGGGTTGCACTCACCATTTGGCCATTTTCTTTCTCATTCTTGTGATTTCAACCACATCCCATCTCAGATTATTCAATGCTCAAGGTATGTCATTAATCATCTATCTTAATTCATTTTCAAAAAAAAAAACACAATTATTATGCAACCATAATTACACATAAAGTTTCAATCTTTTGCATTTTCCAGGCAGAAAACTAGGCCAAACACCACTTAATTCCAAGGTAAGCTCTGGTATTACCCTTTCACACTCAGTGACGTCATCTTTTCCGGCAATGAAGGAAGAAAAGACACGGTGGAGAGTCCAAATCGGGTCAACGCCGCCGCGGTGCGAGCGGCGGTGCGATTCATGCGGCCACTGCGAAGCCATTCAAGTTCCGACAAATCCTCACGCCAAAAATTCAAAGCCATCATCAGAAATATCGGTTGTGATGGACGGTCGAGATTATGGGAACTCAAATTACAAGCCGATGAGCTGGAAATGTAAATGTGGGAACCTGTTTTTCAACCCTTGATTAATTTGATGATTTTTTTTTGTCTGTGTAAGGAAAGCAATCGGTGGGTCTTTTTGTGGGCATCTTCGGTATTTCTTTATTCGTCAAATAAAATTGTTTTCACTGCAACAATATTTATAGCTTGCGACATTAATGAAATCTGACCTGCCCATATATATATATATATATATATATATATATGAATGCAATCATATATATACAGCTCACATTTCTGGGTTCTTGAGATACTGTACGTTGCAGAGATCCTGATTTGTACAATTGCAATTGCAAGGCATAAAATTAAAGGGCTGGGAATCACTCCATTCAGATTCATCCAACGAATATATTTTATTAAATCAGATAAATGACGTGTTTGTTTATAAATATTACAATGTGATTTATTGAGAATTAATTCATTAGATAGGATTCAAACATTATAATTATATCTTTTTGAAAAAGAAAAGATTATTTTTGACAATTAATCGGGAATAATATTAATACCACATGCAGTGAGATACATAGATTTGAAAAAGAGAAAATGTATATCGTGTTTTTTTTTTAATGGGCTTTAAGTAATGAAAATCAATAATAATAAACGTTTGAATTATAAAAAAGAATATCCATCATAATCATACCAAATAAAAGATCATATATGTTGTAGACCTACTTTAACTTATATTTACAGATTCTTGTAAATATTATAGTCAATGTATTTTACTGAATATAAAATCTATATAATGCAACAATTAAATTTTAAGTTCGAGGTTGATAAAAATAGGTGGGAAAGGCCCTGATTTTACACTTCGTCATTTAGGATGTTTTTTCAAACTTTATAAATAAAATTTTCCAGAAATTCAAATACGGAGGATTTTAGAATGTCTTATCTCTTTATTCATTGGGATGGAGGGGATACTTGGAGAATATATTACAAGGAGGTGGCGAGTAGCGCCAGTGGTGGGCTTCGTCGATGTTTTTTTTTTTCGTTTATGACAAATTACAAAATTAGAATGGAAACCGGAAATGTAGGAAAGTGGGTAGTGTATTCATCAATTTTCAATTTTTTTACAATAGGACAATTTAGATAACTAGGGGATATTGTATTTACCAAATATTAAAAAATGGATAGTGTCTTTAGTTGGATGATGTATTTATTAAATATGATGGTATGAATAACGTGGGCTAATGTAGCTTTGAAAAAAAATATGATAGTTGTTTTGTAAAATTTGAAAACACACTCTTAATATATGTAGTTAGAAATACAAGATTGTAGTTACGTAGAATTAAAATTATGAAACTTTATATATAACTCTTAGTAAAAAAATAGTACTTCCTCCGTCTCATATTCATTGTATCATTTTTTTAAATGGTAATAAAACAACTTTTTTCACTTTTATATATCTCTTCAAACACTGCAATATTACATCATATGCCACTAATTTTCTCACACTAAGCCTATTTAACACTATTAAAAAATTCTATTATTAAAGTTGAAAAGACTATCATACCCCTAAAAAAACTTATATTATTAAATAACTTTTACATTAAAATTTACGTTAAACAATAAAATGTTACAAAGAGTATAGATTGAAGTATAGATTGAAGGGAGTGTAAAATTTCATGGAATATTCTAAAAATCAATAGTCTATTATAGTTAATTGATGTACTTCCTAAAGAATACAATCATTAATTACTGATAATATGATATTTTATTAATCAATATATATATATATATATATATATATATATATATATATTTTTATGATTGTAGTTTAGCAATATCATATTATCATGTAATCAAAATGATTTATTAGTTAATCTTGACGTAAAAGTATAATTAAAGATCTTGCATTTAAAAATCTAGAAATAAATTTATAATTTAACATTTTATTACTCCCTCCGTCCCAAGAAGTTGTGCACATTTCTTGGGACACGGAAATTAAGAAAAATTAATTTTGTTGACTTTTATTAGAATAAAGTGTAAGAGAGAGAAAAAGATGTAAGAGTGTTTAGGGTGATTTAATAAAATAAAATATGAGAAAGAATAAAACAGAGAGTAGAATAAGAGTGACATTTTTGTGATTTAAAAGTAATATTTAAAGAAATTAAAAAGGCCCATTTTGGTAACTTATCTTAGCACCAAAAATCATGAGGCACCCCTTGGATGAATATTTTGCTCACCTGTTAAAATGCAGATTCTTGATTTGTACACCGTTATGATAGATCTTTCATTGGCAGAGAGGTGTCCTTTCTGAAAAATAATGTCGATGTAAACACGCAAAGTTAAATAATCTTTATTTGCCTTGCGAAGACAAACAATAAATTATGGATATTGTCATTTTGATATGTGTTGTTTGTTTTGACTTTTAAGTGGAAAATTAAGTTAGGCATGTATGCAGCAGGTGTCACAGCTAGAAATTCGATGCCGTTTTTCTTGATTTACTTTGAATTTTCAAGAAATTTCATAAATGCTAAGGAGACAGGTGTGGGAATGGTTTTCTTTTTGTTTGTATTGCGAATATTGTAAACTTTTTTTGGCTAAAAAAAAAAAAAAGGAAATTTCATAGATAATCAATCTCAATTTATTACTTTTTATTTGCTTACTTGAGCAATTTGTCATCATATGGCAGTCGCAAGGTAATACTACTAGAGAGATTAATAGCGTTGACAAAATTTATTTTTTGAGGCATGCATTCCACAAATTGGATTGAAAAGTGATTTTTTGGTTGAGTTCTCTAAAATCACATCCACCCTCAATTTTCATAGAATTGACGTAATCTTGACCAAAATTAACAATTTGAAAATAATAGTTCAAAGTGGCAAAACTTGACAAATGTAGTAAAATTACTTAAGGCAACTAAGCCTAAAAACATTATGTATGCAATAATAATAACCATAATACCATTTTGTAGTTTCCTAATTTCAGTAAGTAACATAAATTATGCCACATTGGTCAAGTCCCATCAAACTTGCCTAGAGATGGCAACAAAAGATGAAAAATCACCCAAAAAATTATTCCAATCTTGACTCATCATCAAGGAATAGTACATTTCCCTCTAAAAAGATATTCTTGTGCAATATCTTCAGGTTAATAATTTTTTCCTTTTCTTATCATATTTCTACTTTGCACTTCTTCAATTTGTATTCTTTTGATCAAGATTTTATCAAAGATGCCCACAGATTCAAAGTTAAAGTTGATTTTTCATTTTTTTTTTTTTGTTTGTTTGTTCGTTCGTTGCCGTGTAAACCTTCTTTGAATTTTTTTTGTTTTGTTTTTTTGTGTCTTTGTACTTTCCACGTTTTTTATTAGTTAATCTCCTTGTATTTTGGGGTAAGTTTTGAGACAGGCTTTAATGATCTTATGGAATCACCTGCTAAAGATTTGGGCAAATTCAAGATTTGTTTGGATAAATTAATTTAAGTGGTTAATTAAGCTCTTGATGAGTTTTAAGACACGGAAAAGGAAAGACGTTGGAATTTTTTTTTAAAAAAGAACAAATATGATACAATGAGAGCATATTTAAAAGATATAATAAATACACAGAACATAAAAACTACTAATTCTTTTGATTTTAATAATATATAACCAGAAAAGTGATGAACTCAACTACGTTGATTCATAAAAAATATCATAACAAAGATATTGACATAAAACCGGTCACGACAGGGTGGTGCTCTAAATTGAACTTCCTAATAACAATGTAAAACTTATTTATTTATAATATGAAATAATTTAGTGAACAAGAAACATAAATAATTTTTAAATATAATAAAATCAAAATCTTAAACATAAATATCAAAATCTAATCTAATTATAAATTCTGATCTTCTTCCATATCTCCATCAAAATGCGGTTCTCAAAAAGTATCTCCATCAAAATCTCATAAAGCTTTGACAATAATTCTTTTAGCTTGTTTTAATCAAGTGGAGCTCGAGAAGTTTTATATTTTCACACTTTTTTTTTTTTTACTTATGAAGCTCGAGCTTGAATTGACCTCACACTTTACCAAACACAAAAACACATTTTAACTTACTTTGTATCGAATCAAGTTTAATCAGAATTTTATCGAACAATCCCAAATGAAATATCAAATAGTTTAGTTTGATTTAAAACCTACGGACAGACATGAGTTTCAATGAAAGCAAGTTATCATTTATCAGACTTTGAAATGTCTGAAAAGTCCCAAGCTGTTCCATTCATTATCCTGAAATTCAAAGCAAGAGAATGTTTTAAAGCAAGCAGTGATAAAGAGATGTGAATTTTGAAAGGCTGAAACATTTCCCAGTTAAGGGGTATAGATTCCCAAAAATATAATAGTGATGTTATACCAATTTTTTGGTATTAAATTTCCATCATATTCATACTGTGTCTGTAGCAAAGGACAAAACTGTAGCAAGTGCTGTTAACATATCCATGTATCAGAAAAAGTCAATAAGCTTATTCCCAACCTCAGGAATCTTTTACTCATGTCCCTCTCTGGATTAGCAAATTTGTGCTTAACCTAATTACACTCTTTTATTCATATAAATATATTTAGTCTTACAAATTTTCTGAAAAAAAAAAAGAAGATGAAATTTGCACATTTCCATGTAGGATTCTTTGAGGTGTTAGAACTTGTGTGAACTAATTTTACTATAAACTAGTTTATAATTAATACTCTTTTCGTCCCAAATTAGTTTTCATACTAATCTGGGTATACATTTAAAAAAAAATGTAATGAGTGGAGTATTGAAGGGTAATTTTGTAAACTTTTATTATTAAAGTAAGGGAGGTGGTTGGATTGAGTGTAAAAAATAATGACATTTTGTGTAAATATATGAATATTGTGAGGGTGGAGTTTAAGGAGGAGTTTCCTTTTTTTGAATGTGAAAACTAATGTGGGACAAACCAAAAAGGAAAGTGTGAAAACTGATGTGGGATAGAGGGAGTATATTTTAGTAAAATAATTAATAAGTACTCCATCTGTCCCAGATCAGTTTTCACAATTGACTTTTTCAACGGTTTTTATGTGAGAATTATTTCATAATAATATGTGTACAAAAGATGTTTTATATGAATGGTATGATAGTTAATAAGGTTAACTAGCATATCATTCATATAAAACAACTTTTGTACATATATATTACTATGAAATAATTGTCACACAAAAACCGTTGAAAAAGTCAACTGTGAAAACTGATTTGGGACGGAGGTAGTATCTTTTAATAAAATAACTATTATCATTTAAAATTAACATCTTATAGTATAAATAATTAATACAATTAAATTCAATTTTACAATAAAACTTGTTTATAAATGACTTTGTCTTCTTGGACTTTTACAGGAAAGACTCAACTAGCATGCAATGGTGGATGAACATACACAAGTTTTCTTCAAATTTTCATGTGTATCTTAATTTTTTAATTTAATTTTTCAATTTTGGGCGAGAGGGGTAGCTAAAATGGTAATCGCATGGTTACTTTGGTCAAATTTAATAAGAGCATAGTTACTTTGGTATTGTGTTTGAATCCATGAGACAGAACTCCATTTAATTCAAAATCAAATTTAATAAAGAAAGTAGGTATAAAAATCATGTCTGTGAAATTATCATTATGCCCTCCCAAAGATGGCACGTCACATTAAGCCAATTTTTTCGAATTTGTGCCTGACCTAATTTGTTTTGCTTAGGTGTGTTTTTTTGGTTCATTATGAATGATGTATTATATTTTTATTAAGTTTTTATACCTATATTCACTAATAGATTGTATTATGTGATATATTAATATTGAGTATTGTGGTAGATGAACTTTTCAATTTCATTTCTAAAAAAAATGGAAAGAATGATTAATATGGGGAGATTTACTAAACTAATAAATTGCACAATGGTTTTTATTATTAATTAATCTAATAATTTCAATTTTTTAAATCATCCTAAAATGCTAATCAACACTTAGTTTTAAATAAAATATGTATAAATAACACAAAATCTAGTTTGAATCAATTTCATAATATGAAATTAATACCATTAAATTCAATTATTGATACCATAATATTCATTTAATGACGTCATTACATTTATAAACTGATATCACAGTATAAAATAGTTATGATATCAAAAAATGATTGTAATGGTATCAATGAATGATTATAATGATATAGTTTCATACTATGAAACTGCTTCCAGGAGAGTGACTCATAAATAATATATTTGTAGATTTACAATAAACTATATATTTCTATTATAATAATAAATTATATTAAATAATTTATAAATCTAATGTATTTAAAAAATAGATTTTAAATATACATATTATATATGTAAATATAATTTTTACATGAATATTAGTTTAATAAATTTATTATATAACATAATTATATATATGTTATACAATGAAAAAATTAATTTATGTATATATATTATTTATTTATTTTTATTTTTATTGTAAATTTTAATTTAAAAATTTCACATTTGCACATTCTTATGTAGAATTCTTTGAATTGTAAAGAAATGTATAAAGATGTTAAGAATATTTTAGAATAATTACAATATATTTTATTTGTGTAGAGTTCTGAAAATCACCTTACAACCGCACTGATAACGACGATGTAAAATAGTTCATTTATAAAGACTCAACTAGTCATGTAAAGTTATTTCAAAAAAAAAAAAAAAAAAAACTAGTCATTTAAAGTAGTCTTCATTCATAAAATTTCAATCCCCCTATATACTATATACTAATTAGGAGTTTTAATTTGTTTAGTTGTCATTTTGTCTTTTATTTTGATGATGTGTCTTAATTTCATTAAATTTATATCTATGTATTAAAATAGATTGTATTATATAACATCATACTATTGAGTGATGTGTGCCAATAAATAATAATTTTTTTAATTAAGAAAAACTTATAGAAAGATTAATATGAGAAGATTTGACTAATTTAATAAATTCCTTAAAGTAAGTATATTATATCAAAATATTTTTTTTTATAAAAATTTAATATCATCTAATTTTAATATTATATATAATTTTAAATTAATATAATTATTTTTACTTTATATAATATAATTCTAAATATATAATTTTTTCTTAAATTATAATATTGAGTATAATGATTAATTCTATTTTATATCATATAATTTAAATATATAATATATATAAGTATAAATATTAGTATATTACAATAAATTTGATTTATTGAAAAATAAAATTTTAAAATATACACAATAGACAAATTATTACATACTTTTATACATGTATTAGTTGAATATGTTTATTTTATAGTATAATTATATTATTTTACACAATAAATTAATTTATTTATTTATATATAATATATTATGTTATCAATTTGATTTGATAGCGCCGGCTATTAATCTAGTTGAGTATAAATGAAAGTTAAAGTAATAAAAAATGTCACCTCCTATCCAATCATAGAGAAAATGAGTATTGTAAAAAAAAAAAAATTACTATAAAATTTTGGAGAATTAAAAGAATAATTAATATAGAAAAAATGAAAAATAAATATTAGAATTAAGTTATATTATATCATTATTTCAATCATCAAAATATCACAAACCAACAATTATATAAATAATAAATAAAAGTTCGCTAATAAAAAAATATAAAAATAAAGAGTTAGAAAGTTTAATTTTAAATTACCAGAAATTTAAAAATAAGTGGTGCACTATCAAAAATTATATACAATAAAACTAAACTATCTAATTTCAAAAAAAAAAATTAATTCCTAAATCTCTTTTTAATTTCAACTGTAAATCTTCACTTATTCAAATCAATCTAAGTACCCTTTAATTTACCTTTCAATTATCCTGACTAATATTTTTTTGTAATATATGATATACTCTCAGTTATCACAATTAATAATTTTTAGTTAATATATGTAATACTCTTCCGTTGTTATAATTAATATTCTTTAAAATAGATCAAATTCAATCATGAACCCTTGTTCATTGGACTTTGTTCATATAAAATAATGTATCAATTTGTCAAAATCTGGGTACATGCAACAAAGCACAAAGAGAAAAGTTTTAATTCTAAACTAATACAAAAACAATAGCAATACTTGCTTACTATACAAATATACTAAAACATAAAAATCAAATATAACAATGTATATTTTTTTTGGCACGTAAGATAACAATGCATATTAGAACTCATTTGAGTATGATCAAATCAACCATCAAACATCACAACCAGTTGTAATCACATATCATGAGTTCGCCAATCAAAAACATAAAAACAAATACGATAAGAATTACAGCCAAACGTATAAATTCCCCATATTCTAAAAGACAACTTTATTTGCTAACCCTCATGTATGATCCTCAAAACCATTCCAAATTTAACAGTAAAGTAGTTCAACATTGAAAATTATGTACCAAGAAACCAAAAATAAGACCTGTCTAGTTTCAAAAGAAATAAGTAGTCCGTATATTTGGCCTGCAACTCCATACTCATCTTTCAAATTAACATGATTCACCCTATGTTGAGACCATTGAATACTCTTGATGTTAATCCCCTCAAACATTTCATATAACTCCATACTCATCTTTCAAATTAACATGACTCTCAATGTTGAGACCACTGAATACTCTTGATGTCAATCCCCTCCTTAAACATTTCATACAGTGGACTCAATTCCCTCAACTTTTCAACTTGCTTCACGGTAAGCTCGACAGCCATATCAATTTCAGCTTCGGTCGTAAACCTCCCTATCCCATACCTTATGGACGTATGAGCCATGTCCTCATCAACCCCCAACGCCCTCAAAACATAAGAAGGCTCTAAACTTGCACTAGTACAAGCACTACCACTAGATACAGCTACTTCCTTCAGCCCCATCAACAAGCTCTCACCTTCCACAAAGGCGAAGGACAAGTTCAAATTCCCAGTATATCTGCTCTCCTCACTCCCATTAACTACCACCCCTTCTAGTTTCCCTCTAATCCCATTCAGCAACCTTTCCTGCAACCCACTAATCCTCTTCTCGTCATACTCCATTTCCTTCATTGCTAACTCACAAGCAGCACCAAACCCTACAACTAATGGGGTTGGGACAGTTCCACTCCTAATGCCCCTCTCTTGCCCACCCCCATTCATTTGAGGCTCTACCCTAATTCTAGGCCTTCTCCTCATATACAAACCTCCAACCCCCTTTGGCCCGTATATCTTATGCCCACTCAAAGACATCAAGCTTATATTCATCTTCTCAACATCGATTGGAATCTTCCCTAATGCTTGTGCAGCATCGGTATGCAGAGGAACGTTGAATTCCTTGCATATTTTCCCAATTTCCTCCATGGGTTGTATCACACCAATTTCATTATTCACCATCATAACGGAAACCAAACCTGTATCGGGCCGGATCGAAGCCCGGAGAGTTTCCAGATCAACAAGTCCATCAGGCTTCACGGGAAGATACGTCACCTCAAAACCCTCCTGCTGCAAATGCCTGCACGAATCCAGGACACACTTGTGCTCTGTTTGGGTAGTGATGACGTGGCGCTTCCTATCCTTGTAGAAGTGCAGAACGCCCTTAATCGAGATGTTGTTCGATTCGGTGGCGCCGGAGGTGAAGATAATTTCCTTCGGGGAAGCCTTAATTAGGGCGGCGACTTGGGCTCGGGCCGATTCGACGGCCTGCTCCGATTCCCAGCCGTAGAGATGGGTTCTCGAATGAGGGTTTCCGTACAGGGATACGTAATAGGGAAGCATAGCATCGAGAACTCTGGGATCCACCGGAGAAGTTGCTTGCACGTCCAGATAGAGTGGTCTGCCGGACATTTTGACTCCTTTCACTGATATTCCGCTCGACTCTTCTTCCAGGGGCGCCACGGCGGCGGCGGTGGAAAAGTGCCGAGGGAGGATGCCGGCAACCCTAGATTTGCAAAGATGGCGGCGGACGGCGTTGGCCACAAGCTTCGACGCCATTCTTCTGGATATATCTTAAAACTCCGGCTCCTGCGTTAGGGTTATATCTTAAAAATTGGGAAAGGGCGTATAAGAATATAAAGACCGACTCAACTCAAGTCCGTGAGAATATCAATCTCCGCTCCAAAATATTACACGTCACTGGGATTTTGACTTCCACCATCGTTATTTGCTTCACAATTAATTAGTTAATCGCTCGCTTAACTTCGATTAATTCACCCCCTTATTTATCTTTATTTTTCACTCTCTCATTCAAACTTTTGGAAAACACTTTTAAAAAAAGAAGCTTTTTTTGGGAAAAAGATTTAGAAAGAAGAAGCAGAATCTAACAATTTTTTTTCGAAAATAACTAATAATTTTCGATTTTTTTTTCAAAAATTGTCAATTTTTTCAAAAAATTAGTTTCGAAAATTTTGAACTCATCCAATTGAAAAAAAAACAGAAACAAGATGGATTAACATATATTTGTTTCTATAACATCATAAACAACACCAATAGCCATAAAAAACTTTCATATGCATATTGAGAATCACGAGTTTCTACCATTGAGATATAAAACGACAACAGTACTTGAGTTATTTAAGTTTTTCTTTGATTTTTTATAAGTTTTTCTTCCACTCCTACAAGTTTTTTTTTTTTACTGATTTTGGTGAGGGTTTTGATTGGTTTGCAGTTTTCAAAAGGGGTGAAGTACTAAATGGGGGATTGGAAAGGGTAATTCTAATTTCACAGGTTTCATTAAATGATTAAAACGTTGAGGAGGTGAACTAATTAATATAGGCACAAATAATGTGGCCCTTGACTTTTGATTCTTTGAATTAGGGGTACTTCAAGCCCATTTTGATTTTCTTTTTATGGGACTAGCGGGCTGGTTTTGGCCCACAAAGGATTTAAATTCATAAATGAACAGACTCAGGTTATTTGCACCCAAATAATTGATAATCAAGAAAATTTAGTGTGAAATAGTTTCATATTATAAAATTAATATTATTACATTAATTGATATTATAATATTTTTTATTTAGTAATATTATTACACTTATAAAATTATTTTGTAACTATAATTTAAATGTAATAATATTCTAATAAATGAAAATATTAGTTTGTATTAATGAATAATAACATAAAGCAGTCATTTTAAGACAAAACGAGTACAATTTTGTAGGAGGGATGAAAAAATATAATTGTGTGAGAGATATTTTAAGATCAACAAAGTGATCATGTTCTCTTTTCCGTCGGTACCTCAAACACTTGCCGACAAGTGATCATGTTCCTCCTCTGATTCCTCTCTTACTTTCTCTTCTCTCTTTTTTTTTTTTTTTATTGCACTTTCATCTTTCTACATGAAAATGTAAAAATTTCATTATACCCCAAATAACGATATAAATTGCTGGATTATGTGTACAATTCTTTATATGATATAGAAAACGATTATGTTTTCTTCATTAATTAATATCATTGCAGCGTGCACATCCAATTGGATAACTTAAATTGTGTTCTTCAATTTCTCTTGTAGCAAGACTAGGTGTAGTATGGACTAATATTTCCAGAATATATATATATATATATATATATATATATATATATTTTATCATATTTTCCATATAAAAAAACTTTTATTAATTCAAGTTCATATGAACTTTGTTTTTTAAAAATATCACTACTTAATTACAAAGTGTTATTATTTAACACATCATTATTTCGTATACTAAATAATAATACTTGCAAAAAAAGAATTCACATGATGAACTCAAGTTTATAGAGACCTACACATCAAGTTTATAGAGACCTACACAGTTGAGTATCATGAGGATGTGAGGCATGTTCTGTTTCGGTGCTCATTTTCTTATTCGGTATGGATGGTGTGTTACAAATGGCTAGGATTGCATACAACCCTCTCTTCAAGTTCATCGATGAGCTTATTCCATTTTAGTAAGTTCATTAATTGTCGAAAAGGAATTTTGTATGAGGATATGTTACGTGTGTATTTGAAAATGCACTGTTTGGTGTTTATGGAGATGGAGAAATAAAAAGTTGTTTGAAGGGATGGGGTGAAAGTTGAAAAAAAGTGATTGAAGAGATAAAAATAGGATTTTGAGGTGGATTACGTTTAAAAAACCGAAGCTTAGCAGTATAAATTTTGAGGAATGGATAGTTAGTCCAGGTGTATTACTAGATAGATAATCTCTTCTTGTTGACTTTTGTTAGTATTGTTGTTTTGCTTTGTGGACTATACGCAGGGTATGCCTGGTACCCTGTGATGTTTTTTCTTTAGTTATTTAATATAATTGTTTGCTTTTTGATAAAAAAAATTAAATATTAAAATTACACACATTATAATATATATATATATATATATATCATTTCACCCCATTACTGTTTCATTTCAATATAAAGTTTTATATGATTCAAAATAAATTTATAATGAAAGTATTTTAAAAATTTTAAAGTATCATATATTTAACAAGAAAAATTAATAATTTCATCAGGAGTATTAAGAATTAAGGTTAGTGATATTATTGTTCAGAGTGTCAACAATATTTAATTTTTTTACTACTTAAATTATTCTTATTTAATAGTATAAAAAATATAGTATTATAAATTTTCTGTCAAAAAAAAATATATATAGTATTATAAATTTAAAATATCAAGTCTAAAATTATTTAAAATATTAAGTATTTGACAAAAAAATAAAATACTTAGCATGATCATATAAATCTTACCCTTTTTCATAATTATCGAAAAGAAAAGGTGCATTTCTCTCGAAAACCATCTTCAATTTTCTCCATTAAAATGAAGGAAATAAAATCATCGACAAAATTATACATGCTGACCACTAGTCTATATATCTAGTGTTAGTATGAAGAGCAGTCCACAAGGCTAGTTATTGAAAGGGAAAAATACATAAAAAGTGGTGGGCTTCAAGAAAGAAAATAATGTGATGGTGGAGAAATTCAAAGGAGCAAATGATTGATGTTTTGAGATTTGTAGAATTAATTAAAATCTTTGACGTTTAAGCCACAATACCACACTTTCCTTTTCAATAATGGCCCCTGTCCTTGGTTACACTTACATCACGGGAACCTCTCCTTATATTAACCCAGGTCTCCTACTTAAATGAGGGAGCCCGGTGGCCAAATGGGCTATGCCCCCTTGGTTGGTTAAATATGATATCATTGATTCTAATTCTTAATATTCCTCATAAGATTTTTAATATTCTTAATCAAATATTTGATATTTTAACTTTTTCAAAAGTAATAATATTGTAAGCTTACAATGTATATGAAACATAACAGACTTACTCATTTTCCAAAACTAATTTACAATGTCGTTGTTCCAAATCAATTTTCAATTTTATTAAAGTGATAAAGTATGAATATTTTAAATCATTATACTTTTTTTTTAGAATGGGCAGTGACGGAATTAGGATAAAAAATTAAGATGGACTAGAATAAATACATAAAAAAAATTAATCAATTTAAAAATTAAATATTTTTATTTAACATATAATTAAATGAAAATTTATATAACTTGACGGATGTTATGATTCTTATGCGGAAGATGTCATAGGTTTGATTTTGGGTGGACTAATATTCAAAAACATCTGGGGGAGGGTTGTGAAGGGGGGGGCCTGGAGCACGTCGCACCCATAAGGACGTTCCGCCCTTGATAGTGGGTGTCAATTAATTGTACGTGTAAGAAAAAATAATGATATAAAGTGTAGGTAAGTGTATTGTGGGCTACAAGTTGTGAGTAAATTTTTATTTTTTTGTGTGAAAATTGCTCTGTTGCAAAAATCCCGCCTAGGTCCCGATTAGGCGCTAGGCTGTCATCAACCGATTCGATTTTTTACAAATTCGATTTCTAGGCAGGATCTAGACGGCGCCTAGACAGGTCTTAGAAACAAAAATGTGTTTATTAATAAAAGAAACAAAAATGTTGAAATTTATAAAGTGCTAAACCTTTAAATTTATTTTGATGTGAACTTGGTATGTGAAACATGTGTTTTGTTGTGTAATAGTACTATAGTAGTTAGAATGTTAACTATTTGACTAATTCTATTGAAATTATGTTCTTAATTTATTATATTCTTTTGTAGTTTAAACTATTTTTTTTTAAAATTAATAAGAAAATGGACCGCCTAGATTGACCGCCTAGGTAACGACTAGGCGGCGCTTAGACCGTCTAGGCGCTAGGCGGCACAAAACCGCCCAATTAGCGATTTTCAATTTCTACAACCTTGGAAAATTGATGTGGAATAAATAAAAAAAAATATTGTAAAAACTAATTTGAAAGAGATAGTAAAATATTATTTTTTGATAGTGAGATCAATTAAATAGCACCAAGATAAGGATATTGTTCATTAGTACTCTCTTCATTTCTCAATAAATGTTTTTGATTTTAAAAAAATTAAAAAAATTTTGAAATTTAGATAATTTTACCTTCAATTTAGACAAAAAAAAAAAAAAAAAAATTAAGGAACTTAGAATCAGAAAAGATTAATTTATGACACGGTAGAAAATACTATAAGAGAAGTGAATTGAATTTTTTTTAAAAATAAATCAGAGTTTTTATGGATGGGGTAAATTGGGAAAAAAGGGGATGGAATTAAAAAAAAAATCGAAAAAACTTAGATTCTAAAAAACATTTATTAAATAATAGAATGAGTAGCTTAAAAAAAATAGTATGAGTAATACGTTTTGTTTGCCCCAATTGGTTTTATATATTAAGAAAGTTATAACTTTTTTTTTTTTTTTTTTTTTTTTTGACAGGAAGAAAGTTATAACTTTGACTACGATGGGTATTTTTCATTAAGAGAAATGTCATTAAGTGCATTGTTTTTTTTCCCCAAATTGGTTTTATATATTAAAAAAGCTTTTTACTATAGTGATTTATTACAGTATAATGTTATTATTGACTAGTGATGATGTGTATTGTTTAATTAAAAGAAGTAATTATCAAGTGCATGTTTTGAGAGAAAACAAAAAATTATCAAAAAATTAAACTTATTTATAATATGAAACTGATATCATTATATTTGTGATATCAGGGGCTACTTAGTTTATTATAAGAAATGAAAATATGAAATGATAGTAATAGTAATGAGGAATGATAATAAATATTTCCTTTATAATTATATTATTTAGTTAATAATAAGAATGATTATCATAACTATTGATTTTGATTTTTTTTTATTTGTTCAAATTCTATAGGAATGGAATTAAAATAATGATTATGGAAGTATTTTTATTAATTTGTAGTAATTTTTTTACCCAAAAAGTATAAGGAATGAAAGTCATTCCACTCAACAACTGTGATTTCTCACTTTTGATATTTTATTTTACTTAAGTATTCAAAATTGTGAACCAAACAGCTATTTCTCAATTATTTTTCATTCCCTAGGTTGAAACTCCTGCACCAAGATGATTCTTAGTTTATAAATTAATGATATCACTAAATAAATATTATGTTATCAGTGAATAAATATAGTTATATTAATTTTATATTATAAAATTATTTCACACTAGATTTCATGTGAGGGATCAAATTGGGCTTGGATTCCAATGTGAGATTTGACCCGCATTTGGTGAAATTTGACCTAAATTTTTCTAACTTCAAGGATAGTGTCCTAGTTTTACAAGATCATTAAGGGTATGTTCTTTTGGAGATTCACACGGATGAACTTAGGACTTCCCGGCCCCCGTCCCATGTAAGTTAGGAATTTGAAAACCCGACTTTAAATTTCACACTCAATCCACACCTATACACCTATTATTACTTTTTCCAATACAAACTATTTTTTACATCTCTCCTCAATACAATAATAAAATATCAATCAATCTTACACAAATACAATATAATAATACAATATCAATTACTCTTACACATTGATTTGACATAATGTAAAATCCACTCTACTCAAATCCCAAAAGAAACACTCACTTTTATTATTCATCCAAGATTTCAAATCTCATGACTCAAGAGTCTTGACTCACTCCGCACACCTAAATCCCAAAAAGAACATACCCTAAGATAATGTCATAGTTTTACAAGTTCATTGAGATAGTGTTCTAATTTTGTTAATCCCCATAAAATAGAAAAAAGGATAAAAAAAATATAGGCTTAATTGCAAATAAAATCACTACTTTTTCGCAAATTGCAATTTAATCTAAACTTTTGAATCTTGTTAAAAAAAAAACTTCAATTTAACTTTTTTTTTTTTTTGCAATTTAAGCTTACGGGCAGTTTATCCTTGCCTGAAAGCTGATGTGTACAAAAAAACGTACAGTCATCATCCTAGTAAGCATCCACATCAGAAAATATGCATAAAAAAAAAAGCTTAATTGCATATTAAATCACCACCTTTTTCAAAAATTGCATTTTAATCTAAACTTTTGATTTTTTTTTTTAAAAACTTCCATTAATATTTTTTTTACATTTCGATCTTACATGCATATTAGCTTCTCCCTATAGCTGATGTATCGTTGAAATTTAAGGGTTTTATTTTCTTTGCTTAAATGAAAACTGACTATAATTTTAATTTTTTTTATTATACTTTTACTATACATTGTAAAATAAACTGTATAAAAATAAATCAAAACTAAAACTTAAAAATTAAACTAATTTTATTTTATTTTATTTAAATTAAAATATTTTCATAAATTAAAAAAATAACAAATTAAACGACGTCATCTCACTCACGTGTCGGTCACGTGCGTACATAATCCGGCGAAAACGGATGACAGTATCATTTTTATCTGTGTGACATGTTGACTGGGTATTTCAATTCATTGGGAACTTAACAAAATTAATTAAATTGGAGTTTTGTTTGCCCAAGATTTAAAAGTTTAGATTAAAATGCAATTTCGAAAAAGATGGTGATTTAATATGCAATTAAGCCTTTTTTTTATGCATATTTTCTGATGTGGACGCTTACTGGGATGATGACTGTATGTTTTTTTGTACACATCAGCTTTCGGGCAAAGATAAATTGCCCATAAGCTTGAATTGCAAAAAAAAATTAAATTGAAATTTTTTTTTAACAAGATTCAAAAATTTAGATTAAATTGCAATTTGCAGAAAAGTAGTGATTTTATTTGCAATTAAGCCTTAAATATATTATATTCTTACTTATATCAGTATATGTACTACGCACCCCCTTACCCACCCCAAATGACAGACACTCTCACCCTTCCACTCGTTACAACTACAATGCAACGGAACAAATGAAATTGGAACAAGCGCCTAGCTTGATCATTCGTCCACTTTTTTTCCACTCGTTCTATCTAAATGTTGAAATAGCTAGGTTGAAATGAATCAAAAGTTTTGAATGAGTCATAGGTTCGTTCCAATGTTTCCATTCGTTACAGAGACTGGAGGATTTGTTTCGGAGTGGAACTAGGGGTGAAGGTGTGGTTTATCTATCCAGTCGGATTTCTTTTTACATAATGATGTTACATCTCATATTACATTAATTAAATTTGCGCCACATCTACATACATCAAAATTTACAAATAAAATAATAATATCCTAATATAATCGTATGTACACATAACACAAATCCAATTAATATAACAAGAGATATAACATCATTATGTAACAGGAGATCTTGTGTGTTATCTATTACCCACCATACACTTTTGAGGGTATATATTTCTCAAAAGTGGGTAATGATAAAAAATTTTGTGTAGCTTATCATGTTCTCATATAAAATATTTTATTCGTCCCCTCTTAAATTTCTTATTTTATCAAAATGGACATCTCAATCAAAGTTTTTCATAAACGACAAAAAAGTGTCACCGCATTTCTCTCTTTTTATATTTTTATTTTTCTCTATTTCTTTCTACTTTTTTTTTCTCATCATATCTCAACGTGAACTACACATAAAATATTAATTTTTTTTAAAAAAAAATATGTGATTCACAAATGGGGAGTTTATAAGAAATGGAGGTAGTATATTATCAAGTAATTAACTTAATGAAATTAAAATATCATTAGATAAAGTATACATCTATTAAGCACCATATATTTTTGAAATGAGAAGATTGAAATGAATATAATCAGTACTATAAAATAAATCCTAGGCTCCATTTGGATGGAGTCATTTGAAATCAAGAAATTTGAGGATAATACATCATACACTTACAAATCAAAATGAAGAAAAATTAAATGAATGGATTTGATTTACAGAAATATTACTTATAAGTGAAGGATTTCAAATATCCAACAAAACCTAATCATTTGAAATCTTCTCGTTTCTCCCACTTGTACTTAATATTTGAGTGAATCAAATCCATCCATTTAGTTTTTCTCCGTTTTAGTTTGTATGAATACATTGTATATTATCCTCAAATACCTTGATTTCAAATACACTCTATCCAAATGGAGTTCTAGGAAACAATGCAAGGTATTGCATGAAATGGAGAGGGGACGGGAGAGGGGTGTTAGTAAAAGGTGTGATGGATTATTCTTGATATCGAGCAAAAACCTCACACATGATTGATGGGTTGAATGACAGGGAAAACATGTTGAATAGTAGGAGTATAAACTTCAGTTGAAAGGGGCCTTTAACCCCCCACCCCCACTCATATGTTTTTCTCAAATGTATCTATAATAATAATAATAATAATAATAATAATAATAATAATAATAATAATAATAATAATAATAATAATAATAATAATAATAATAATAATATAAAATTGATTTTATTATATATTCTTAAAATACAATATCTAATATCCGGAAATGGATCCTAACACTCCAATGCATATTTTCAATCTTTAAATTCAATTGGCATCTTTCAAAATATTGAATTTTTTTATATTCATTTAAATACAAACAATAACAATATTACACAACAAAATAATCATACAAACACACATAATTACACGCACAATAGTAAATGAATACATTATCACTTTCATTTGAGAGTATTTTTGTTACTAGAAAATATTCTAGCTAGTATGATAAAAATCCTCATGCATGTTATATTATAAAGAAAATTTATTTCCGTCCAAAAAAAAAAAGAAAATTTATTTCTGTTAGTTTGATACTCCTAATAAAATTTTTAATATAATTAATAAAATATTGAATACTTTAAATTTTTTAAAATAATTTCATATTAGTAACTTAACATCAACAGTTTTCGCATCACATCAAAATTATTTCAGGTGATGGTATCATTGAGATCCCATCCCCCACCCACCCCCGACAAAATGCCCATTGTTCTTCCCACTGGGCCCTCTTCATAACCAGCCCCCCTTCTCCGCCTTCTTCCACTTCCCCAATGCCCTTCAACACTATGATACAGCTGAAGAAGCAAAATACTATGACCCAAAGGTAATGAGTTAGAATCATCCTTTATCCGATAAAAAAAAAAAAAAAAAAAAAAAAGAATGTAATAATTACCACTCCCTACCCTCAACCTGATAAAAAGAAATTCATTTATTTTTGACACGCAAATTAAGGAACAAAATAAAATAATATTATAATACAAATGATACAATGAAGAGAGATAAAAAAATATAAAACTGAATAAATATATTGTTGAAAGAAAAAAAAAAAAAAAAGAGAAACATAAAATTTTTATTAGTACTCCCACATGCTAAAAAGAAAAAGGAGAAGAAGTATCGTGTATGCATAACAACACTGTTCACAATATATATACAACATTGCTTACAGCTTAACCTCCTCTCCAAATCCAAATGTTAAAATGGGGTGTAGAGAGCATCAGTTGCGCGCTTCTGTCTTTCAACGCTACTGCCATTGATTTTCATTGGAATGACCGATCTGCCCTTGTCCAACAATGGCCAATACGGCGTCGGATAACACCGCACCACGGTCATTTTGTAGTTATTTAGAGGGCTCTTGTTGCTTCTAACTGCTTAATTAAGGAAACACAGGCAAACAGTATGGAGCCAGGCAATATTTTCTTTTTTTTTTATTTTTTTCTTTCTTTTTTTGTTTTCCTCAATTGTTTATTTAACTTTGGTGTATTGTTTTCCCTGGTAGATGCATATATATACATATTAAAAGAATATGTATATATGTATTGTTTCCCCTGGTATATGTACATATGTACAGAGGTCTGAATCTAGAGAACAAATTAAAGGACCCGTATACAAATTGTAAGGAAGATTCTAATTTGTTTGCTCTACTCTGCTCTTATAATCTGATCTTGTTGATGAAATATTTTTCACTTGTAATCCCTTCTATTCATAATATATGTCATTTTTAATTTTCGTATTATTTGCAATTTAAACATCGTTTTGCACTTTTTAATGTGAATTAATTATAATTTTTTCTAATTTATTCTTAATTTTTTTTAAAAAAAAAAATTATATTGATAATAAAAATATATTTTGCTAAAAGTAGCCAGTCGTTAGCTTTGTTTTGCTAAATTTTAGTTTGCTTCATGACTTCTCCTCGGTTTCTGTACATAAAAATTAATCGAGCCTAGGGAAAGAATAATTATAATCTGTTTATATGCAGCTAATTGAGTTGATATTTAAGTTGCGTGATTTTTTTGCACATATATAGTATAAGTTTCCTTCAATTAATGTGACCGAGTAAATTAAGAGCTTTGTAAATGTATATATGTTTTCATATTGCAGATTTCAGTGGGACAAAACCTAGAATTTTGGTGACAACAAATTTGGTAATCGTGAAAAATACTATTGACATATATTCGATTGTCTTGAAGAATTTAATTGTTGATTTTACGCAATAACGCATGTAATCAGCATTTATTTCTCCATTGGTACGGTGTATATACATGTAAAATAAGTTACTGTAGGGACTGATAGAGTTATCAAAGTATTAGATTAAACCACTTTGTATGGACTATGGAGACAAATTTACTAGTGCTTGGCGTGATTATCTAGAAAAAGGGGGTTTTTTTTTTTTTTTTATGGGGAAAAAATATATTCATTACTGAATAAGGGTATAAGGAGTACCCAAATATTTACAAGAAATTACAATTTCTCAATGATTTCTAACGGCTTATTCAGCCACTCAGTATATGAGTAATTACAAATATCAGGAAAAAAGATAGAGATCCAACTCCAAACTCGGGCCTTCATTTCTTCGAACACCATATCCCACCTAACACTCTTGTCTTAAAAAATTAGCCCATTTCTACTCTTCCAGATACACCATATAATACACGCCCAAACACTCATTGCCACCCTCTTACCTTTTTTTCCACGGAAAAAACTACATAAAAACCGTACCTGAGTAATCAGGTTTTCATGTATCGTCGCCTGAATTCCCAGCCATTACCAACATTTATACCACACACACGACGCCTCCTTACATTCTGAGAATAGATGTGCTTCGACCTCAGGGCATTCGTTGCAAAAATGGCAGTTTTCATTATCTCCTTCCGCAATAACGTTGCGTCTACGAAGATTAACTATTGTAGGAAGTCGATTTTGAGCTACTCTCCATACTGTTGTTGCCACCTTTGAAGGAATTAATATGTCTCAGATTTGTTTGAAGAAGTTCCGCTCTTCTTCACCCACTTCTCTTGCTTCTCCTCTTGAAATTCTTTCATAGGCTTTGCGGATAGTATAAATGCGATCCACAACACCATTCCACTTCCATTTATCCACTTCATTTCGCATCAATTGTGCCCTACTGATTACTTCCCTCAAACAGTTCAACGACTCTTCTTCCCTCTCTAAAATCGGTCTCCTCCATTGCCACTCCCATTCCCACACCTCCTCATTCCACTTCCCCATCTCACTAACTCTCCCATTTTGCTTTGAGCACAACCTAAATAATCTGAAAAATCGATCCTTGAGGGGCTGCCCCCTACCCAATTGTCTTTTCAAAACCACGTACCATTTCCATCCCCTAAATTCTTTTCAAGCATACTAGTAAACCAGTCCCCCCATCCTCTATTCCCATCTTCACTATATTTTTCCACCAACCTGACCAACTATTCGGGTTTCTCTTAAAAATGACACCTCCATTGTTCACGATCCAATTTCCATAAAGCGACACTAAAACCTTCACCCAAATAGATTTATTATTGTTATTGATGAATTTCCACAACCACTTCCCCCATCTAGAAAAAAGGGTTTATTATTAATGATTTTCATTATTTAATTAAAGCTTGAAAAAAACTTAAAGTAGGATATGTTTTCCCTTTTTTAATTTTCATTTTTTGTTGAAACTGTATCTTCCATGTATATGGTATTAAAATTATCACTCTTTTTTTTTTTTTTTTTATCACCTTATTATATGAATTAACTTTTAATATAATACTTAAAAATATTATGATTCATGTTGATCATTATGTTATACTTCCTCCATCAAATTAATTTTAATATGTAAATTACTTTTTTGTTCGTCCAATTTAAATATACATGTTTTAAAATGAAATACATATTTTTATTTTTACCTTTCTAATATCTATTTATTTACTCAAGTTGTCATTAATTTTATTCATAAATAGACCCTAACTACAATACCCGTAATACTCTCCAATATATCTATTTTATATATAAACTATTAATATTTTTTAAAATTCTTATAAAAAAATTTATGCATATTAATTTTGTATGGAGGGAGGTAGAAATTTTTATAAATAGACATGTAATTGACGAATTATAACACTATCACAACCAAGCACTAACAACAATAGTATAAAAAATGCCCACATGGGCGTAGCTCAGTTGGTTCTTAGGTGACAGATTGCAACAGTGTGGGAGTTTTATTCCTCCAATGTGGGGATTGCTCTTTGTGGGCATTAGACACCGGTCCTCTCACCTAATGGGCCGCTGAGTCCCATGATTTAATTCCTCCACCAATCCCTGTCGGGTTGGGGGTGGGGGCCCTAGGGGTTAGCGATTTCGCCTTTTTCTACAACAATTATATAAAAAATCACTACAACTTACACAGACTATGACATCTAGGGTACAGTAGTAGATCTAAATCAAAGCCAAAAATAATATAAAATAAATCAATGCAAAATTATACTATATAAGTCTGAAACAATAAAAAGGTAAAATGAACACATAATGTCTATATCTCCTTGCTTTTTGGATGGCAGCTGAAATTCGTATACGCAGGTCGGTACGTACACAAATACATATTTTGTAAATCAATTTTTATCATAATTTGCACCCCTTGCGCATAGATACAGAAGGTGCGAGAAACATTTCCCCTTAACAAATAAATTCGACTGGTTGGGCCGATCCAATGGACCATACTCATATTGACAGCTTTAGGTCCTATTGGATATCTGATATTAATTGACCCATTAAGTATTAATTGGAAAAAAATTAGGTGGCACGTCAAAATTTTTTGTTTTTAAAGCTGGGGGTCATAGTGGCAACTGGCAAGCAAGACACCTTACCGCTATGGCAACAACATGAAATGTGACATATGGGCCGAAATTCTCACATAGTAAATGGGTCACCCCAATACCGTCCCATGCAAGGACTCTTTCTTATACATATAATTACTATGGAAAAGTGTACTATGAACAAGGGTTCATGATAAAACTTGATTCATTTATTAAATAATATCAGTTGTCATGATTAGAGGATATTATCTATATTATTAAAGGGTATCAGTCGTGATAACTGAAGAGTATGCATTATACTACTAAAAGGTATCAATCATGATAACTGAAGGGTGTTACTTATATTACTGAAAGGTATCGATCGTGATAACTGAAGGGTATAAGTTGTATGACCTATATTACAACACAAGACAACATTACAAAGAGTATTAGTTATGATAATAGAAGGGTATCACCTACATTACTAAAGAGTATTAGTCAAGATAACTGAAAGTTAAACTGAATTTATTTTTTCAATGTGAATCAAGTTTCACCGTGAAATTTGGTTCAGATGAGACATACTCTATTACTATTAACCCTTTGTTTTCCTAATAATTTTCACAACCTTTTTTTTAATGTTTCAAAGTAATTTTTATATATATTTTTTAAATTCTCTATAAACTCTACTCTCAATACTTATAAATGAATCTGGTATCATTAGAATCACTCACTGATACCATAACTATTTTATATCGTGATATCAGTTTATAGGTATAATGGTATCACTAAATGAATATTATGATATCAATGAATGAATGTAATGATATTAACTTCATATTATGAAATTGTTTCATACTAGAACACCCAATTATTATTCTACTTAATTAATTAATAACATGTAAATTTTTATATACATACATTGATACTGTCATATATTATATTTTTGTGGATGGTTAAATAAATAATTAAATGAAGGAAGTTGAATAAAATCATTTTTATAGAAAAAATAAGTTATAATTAATACAAATTAAGGTGACGTTTGTTCCAAACTATTTAATGAGAATAGAAATGAAATTATTTTATGTCCTTCTATATGTTGTAAGAATGATTGTTTTAATGGTGATTACATCATTAGTATTGTATTTCAATTTTGGAGAAAATGACGGAGAAAAGGTTGGTGATACTAATGAAAGGAAAATGATTGAAAAATAATTATAGAAAAGGAAAAATTAATTAAAATAAAAATAATTATTTTATTTAAAAAAATTATATATCATCTTAATATCATAATCATTATATACACATTGTCATCCCACTGAAATTTTTTCAATTTTAAACCAAGCACCCTGTCTGATCATGCACGATCATTAATTAATATTTTAAGACAGTAACGTCGTGGTTGCTGATTTTTTTAAAATTCAGATTGAGGGCAACACTTATGAGTATATTACCTAATTTGTCAAATTGGATATTGCCTCGCACTAACAATTATACAGTTTGCCCGCATTAATCACTGTCTTTATATATTTACGTGTATTGGCACATTGGATATAATTACGCAAAGTAGAAAGAAAAACATATATAGTTGATTAAAATTAATCATGTGAATAGTGTTATCGAAATTATCAAATCATTCTATGATTCTATCTCATTTCTCTCAAAAAGAACACAAATGCGCATATTTATATGTTATCAAAGTATCCGACATAACAAAAGAAACAATTCTATAAAATATTTTAAGAATCTAGATTCATAAAATTATTTATAAAAAAATAGCAGATCATAAATGAGTTTAGATCGACATATTTTTACATAAAAATTCGCTGCAAAAACAAAATTTCATTCCCAAGTTGTGTTAGTATAAGGATTAATATATGTTATTGTAAGAACACATATTACATATTTGTCCTTATAAAAAAAATATAGGTCTTTATATAAATGCAAATATGTTATTATATAGAGAAAAGTGTATTACTACGTGAACAAAATTAGTGCAAGCGCAAAAAAAAAAAAAATCCTAAATTTAAAATGATGAAAAACAAAATAAAAAAATGCATACCTGTCTTTTTATAAATACTCCCTCCGTCCACTAAAAGTATGCTCGTTTGGTTTTAACAGGTTTTAAGAAAACGTAAATAACGTAGATAAAGTAAGGGTATTTTGGGGTATTGTGTGGTCCATTTATGAGTTAAGTGGTTGTTTATGAATATAAAGTCGACAACATATGAAAAAATTAAATGAGGGTTAAATGGTGAAGCAAAACAAATTGTTGAAAAAAACAGTGTGAGCATACTTTTGGTGGACAGAGGGAGTATATATTTGTCTTTATATCAACGCATTAATAAATATTTTATTTCTATAAAAACTAGTAATACAAATTAGAAGACAGAGCTGGGAGCAATTAATTAATTTATTTTTCGTTAATATAATAAATTAAAAGTTATTAATATAATTAATTCTCATTGTTGAGATTACCTCCAAATTATTTCCTAAATACAGGATGTATTCAAATATAAAATAATGGAAGAGAAGTTTATACAATTACAATTTAATGCTTAATATTTTTATATAGATAAAAGGGAAAAATTCATTTTGGTAGTTTACCTTTTTTTGATTTTTACTCTAAAATTGGTCACCAAAGTTCATTTTTTGTCTCAAAATTGGTCCTGCCGTCAGTTGACCGTCATTGACTAACGGAAGCACTTGTTTTAGGTGCGAATTCATCTAGGATTATAAGTAGTGCCCTCAAATTCGACAACCCACTTCCCTCTTCTATTAGAACCCTAATTTTTTTTAATTTTTTGGCCCTTGTGTAGCTTAATATTTTTCATTACCGATAAAAAAAAAATATTTTTTCATTAAATGTAATGCATTTTATTTTGTGAAATGTATGTGGAATTAATCTACAATATCTTTTTAATGAATTTAGATATTTTGAACATTAAATGTGTATACAAATAAAATTATTATTTCATCCATTCTTTGTAGGATAGAAAGAAGATTTAATGTTCACTTTGTTTTGTGAAATATCTAAATTCATTAAAAAAAGATATTGTAGATTAATTCCACATACATTTCACAAAATAAAATACATTAATTTAATTTCCTAAATATTAAGCTACACAATGTATTCAATATAAGAGGGAAATAAATTTGGGGAAATACTTATAACTCTAGTGAAGTTTAAATTAAATTACAATTTAATGCTTAATATTTTTATATAGATAAAATTATCAAATAATAATGATATTAAACCGTTGGGGATAAATAATCAAGAATAGCAAAAATTAAATAAGAAAGATGTAGTTTAATCGTGTCCACGCAAGTTCATGCTAAACAAAAAATATGAATAATGCTCGAAAAAGAAAAAAAGTAAATTCCAAAATTAGTTTTTTCCGTACAGTTGCCCTAATTCACTGTGTAAATTGTAATTAGTTGAAAGTGCTCCTACCCCATTAAGAATTCAGTTTACAGAGTGTCGGTTCGTTAACAGAATTTCAACGCGCATAAAAGTGCGTGGAGACATCATGGGAAATTCCTGAAGATCGAACAAAAGCTTGAAATCCTTGCAATTGGCCCTCTCTCTCTCTAGATATATATACATATATATATACAAGCAGTGAATCAGATTTCAGATCTATTTCATAGAGAAGCATCTTCCATTGCTCAATCTCAATTCCGAAAGATTCATTTAACCTTCGGAAGTTGACTTCATACCCTCCTCTTTTCACTGTATTTAAGCAATCATCAATAATTTATTATACATATGCACATTACCTTTTCTTAGAGATTAATCATAAGCCATAGTTATCAGTGAAAAAGCTTACTTTATATCATTATTAAAACAGGGATTTTAGGCCTCTTGTGCTGCATACTGGTATCAGGTACGCCTATTGTTCTACTTTCCTGATCTAGCGTATTAGGTTTTTATCTGATTATGCGATGTGATGGATAGTTTTATAGATCTGTTGGAATTCGTTATGAGTTTGGAATTTGATCCAGTTATAGTAATTAGTTAATTGACCTTTTGATTCCTTGATCAAATGTTATGCTTAATTTGTGTCTAGTTGATTTTTGTTCCGATTGCATTTGATGGCTATGAGTTTGAGAAGTAGAGCTTAATTAATAATGCGTGTGTACCTGAAAGCATTCCATACGCTTGTGATCTGTCTCAAGATCATGTTTAATTATAGAAGCTTTTCATTTCTGGTTATAGTATAGTACAAATACTTTGATCCATGTCTTGTTTGATACTCGAGTTTCTCTGTTCGGGTCGACCCGAATTTGATTTGATTACATAGTGAATTACTTAGATCTGATGCAAGATTCATGTTTGTTACTGTTCTTGTTTGTATTGTCGTTAGGCTGCCGGACATGGCCTGCTTTGAGAATGTAAATTTCTTTGGAGTTATCACCCAAACCAACTGTCTTGTCTTTCACCTGATTTTCTTGATGAACAGTTTGCGTTTGAACAAGAATTTGCACATCTAACTTTATCTATAGTTGTGATCTTAGCTGAGGTGTATTGTAATGGCATTAGTCTTACAAAATACTTGTTTGATCTTGCAGCTTACAAATCAGAGGTTTTTTTAGTGAGAAATAGTCATGTTTAAGCATTCGCCGCGTAGGAACCAGAGGAATAAAGGGATCAAAGTGAAGCATGTGGTGCAGATATGTTTGCTGCTGGGGGTGGGAATCTGGCTGCTTTACCAGGTGCAGCAGTCCCGTGAAAAGAAGGCATCTCTAGAAGACGCTAATGTTTCTAATAATATCAAGCTGGGGAGGAAGGATCTCCAGCCAAAGGTGGAAAAGGAAGACGAGGCTGAAGATGAGAAGCCTAAACTGGAAGAGCCTGAGGAAACTGCACATTTTGATGATGAGAATAAGCCTGATGATCAGTGGCAAGAACAGGGGAAAACGGAAGAAGAATCTGCGGAAGATGTAAAGGAAAACGAGAACAAGGAGAATGAGGAAGGGAATAAGGAAGGTGAGTCAAACAATGACATTAAGACAGATGGTGAAGAGAAGGAAACGACGTTGGAGAGCAGTGAAGGAAGCAAAGAAGAAGACGGGGTAGAGAATAAGGATAATGGAAGTGAAGAGAATGAGAATGAGAATGTTGAACAGGATGTGAAGGAAGATAAGGGAGAGGATGGTCAAAATGAAGGGGTGGGAGGTGACAAAAGTGAAGAAAATGTAGAGGAGAATGAGAGTAAAGGGAACGGCATTGAAGAAACGTCAGAGAACGTGAGCTTGGAGAAAAGTGAAGAAATGACGGGAGGGAATGAGAGTACAGAGAATAAGAATGAAGAAGCAATGGGAGAGAATGAGAGTACAGAGAAAAAGAGTGAAGAAACAACGGGAGAAATTGAGAGCAAAGAGACCAATGGGGAAGAAACAGCAGGACAGAGTGAGGAAACAATGGGGCAGAATGGGAGCAACGAGAACAAGAAAGAAGAAATAACAGGGCAGGATGAGAGCAACGGGAACAAGAATGAGGAAACAACGAGCCAGAATGAGAGCAACGACAAAAAGATTGAGGAAACAAAAGTCCAGAATGAGAACACTGAGACGAAAAGCGAAGAAACAACAGGACTTGATGAGAGCAAAGAAACCAAGACTGAAGAAACAACAGGTCAGAATGAGAACACTGAGACGAAAAGTGAAGAAACAACAGGACTTGATGAGATCAAAGAAAACAAGACCGAAGAAACAACAGGTCAGAATGACAACACTGAGACAAAAAATGAAGAACCAACAGGACTTGATGAGAGCAAAGAAACCAAGATTGAAGAAACAACAGGTCAGAATGAGAACACTGGGACGAAAAGTGAAGAAACAACAGGACTTAATGAGAGCAAAGAAGCAACAGGTCAGAATGAGAACACTGAGACAAAAAGTGAAGAAACAACAGGACTTAATGAGAGCAAAGAAACCAAAATTGAAGAAACAATTGGTAATAACGAGAACAAAGAGATCAAATCTGAAGAGACAACTGGTGATAACGAGAGCAATGAGAACAAATCCGAAGAAACAAGTGGTGATAACGAGAGCAAAGAGACCAAATCCGAAGAAACAACAGGAGGGAGTGAGAACAAAAGTCAAGAATCAACACAACAAGATGAGAACAAAGAGAACAAAAGTGAAGAAATTAAGGAAGAGAGTGACAAAAAGGAGAACGAAAATGAAGCATCACAACAGAATCCAGCAGATAAGGGAGTCGCAGAAGAGAAGAATAATGAGCAGGTAGAGATGAAGGGGAAGGATGGAGAAAGCAACAACGAGGAGAAGCTAAAAGGCAGTTCAACCGATCAACCAAGTTCATCAGAGGGTGAAACCAACACGCCTAATGATGGCATAAAACAGGAAAATGCTACAAGAACAGAGAATCTCAGTTCGGTTGGTTCCAATGTGGATAACAATTCGGAGAGTAACTCATCTGAGCCACAAAATTTGGATAATGGGAAAGCGACTTCGTTTAGTGACAGCAATGGCACAGATGCAGGAGAGAACAAACTCGACACCCTTCCGGAAGCAGGTGTTGGAGCCAGCAACAATGATGCGATTGCTTAGTGGCTTTGGTTCTGAGCGATTTGTAGTTAAACAGTCTTTTGCTTTGTACTCTTTTTCCATATCCCATTTTGTTGCAATAGCAATGTAATATTACTTGAATTTTTGCTAATTCTTGCTGCTCAGCCTTATAAAGCAGCGTATAGCGGATGAAGGATGTATTGTGTCCAACGTGAAACTTAGCATTTGTACTGATTAATTACAAGTATTTTGGGAATACTTTACAGTCCTAATTTTCTCATTAGTCATTAGGGCTCATAACCATTGAATTTGGATTTATTTTGGATGGTAAAAAATATCATCCAAAAGCTCAGTTGTCTGTTCTTTCCTTTGTTCAATACAAATTTGTATATATGTGAGCTCTCTGCAGCTTAGCTATAATAGAAATCTGGGTGCCACCCAATATATGACAGCGATAGTCTCACTTTTTTCAATATTGCGTGGGGGCAGTTCACATGTGAAATCATCAATATTCCCAATAGCTATTTCGAGATGAAATCAATTGCTTCTGTGTAAAATTTAGCAAGAATCACAAAGGGAGGCAGTGTAGTCTTAATATGGTATTGCAACAGTAGGAAAACGCTTCAACTACTCCTGAGTTTATATTATTTGGCTGTAAGAATTCATGAAAACACGTAAATAAAACTGAAAGATGAGAAACCTTCACACGGAATCTCAGAGTTCGAGATTGTCAACACAACATATAATATCAAATTTTAGGATATTCAAATAGCACAAAGTTCAAATTCTTGAAAGAAATGAATGAAACATCCTTTATTGCAAAAGACTTGACATTGGATGACATGAGAGATTCAATGATGCTTAACCTCAAAAAGACCGTCCGGACCTGCATAGCACACTAAAAGTTAATATGATTCAAAGTGCCAAGCAATGCATGAATGAAAAAAAAAATGAGATAGAACATATTAAATTTGATATAGATGATCAGCATTGCTTCATAGGAAACACAGTTTAAGGATATCCCAGTCTTCACCACACTGGGGTCGTTTGCTTCAGAAGACGGGATGAATTAGTTGTGATAGGATTTAGTGGGATTATACTATTTGAATTATTTTGTGTGAGAAAATATATATGTTTGGATTTTAGGATTACATTTCTCTTGATAAATGATTTATTATGTTTGTATTGTAGGAAACATGCGATAAGTATGATAATTGTCAATAATACCCTATCTTATTATGAGGATTAAATTTAGTATCGAGGATAATTAAGTTATTTTGTATTAAATTTGAGGGATATTAAAGACATTATAAAAGAGGGATAAAAAAATCATGCCAAAGCACCGGATAAATCCATCCAACAATGGCATTGATAAGTGCAGGATTTCTTTCCGGGTGGGGATAGAATCTCGGGCCAAAGTTTCACAAACCAAACAACTTACTACTCGAGATTAGAATATTCATCCTACCTACTCCCTAAAACCAAATAACCCCTTAAGTAATGAGTTGAATAAAGATATTTAGGGGGTGCTTGGTATAAGTAAGGGAATGGGAAAGGGAATTGGAATGATAGTTGTGAGGAATCAAAGTCATTCCTCACAAAAATTTGAGGAATTGGGATTCCTTGAAATTGAGGAATCAAAATACTATTCATGGAATGAAAGTAGTGTACCAAACAACTACTTAACTTTCATTCCCATTGCTTTATTCTCATTACCTCCAACCAAGCACCCCTTATACTTGGTTAAGCATACATATAAATATTTATTAATTTTTTCCTGTAACCTACTCGAAAGAATAATCACATCAGGGTGCCCTCGCTGATGTATCAGGTTTACATATTAGCTTTACTTTCTGAATTTTTTCAACAACTTGCAACGGAGAAAAAGTCAAAAAGGCAGGATATGCAGAAGATGCAATTAGAGCTACTGAGGTTTTCAACCCTAATATAATAACTTAATAAGATATGTGCAAGGCAGAAAGCGAGTGGCCTCTGCCTGCAATCTATTCGATAATATTGCTTAAACTAACATTTATATGCCACTTAGGTACAAGATAAGATTGATTAGATTATGAATATTGGTGGAATCAAACAAATTGATGAGTGATAAAATCTCTTACTCTGGGGAAAGAGTGTTATTATAAGAGAGATACATCAGGAAGTAGATAACAGGGGATTCAACCTCAATAACTAGTGCATAGATAAAATAAATTACTTAAGAGACTCCACACCAACAATAACAAATAGCTGAAAAAGAAACCACTGCTAGACTACTACACATAACAAGTGGTTAATGAATATGGAAACCACCAGTCTAATTTATGTAGATAGAGAATGTATGAATAGGAAGATTCTATTTCATGAATTTAACAATTTCGATGCATACACAATTGATGAGATGTTGCACCTGAGCAAGTGAACTAATTTTGGCAAGTATTAATTTGATTTATGAATACACTTCAAATATAATATTTATGTTAAGCTTTCAATACTACAAGGACTGGTCTTCCGCTTGCAGTAAGAAACACAAGGCTAACTATCAGGAATCTCCTTTATATTAAAACTAAGCAAAACAAGGTCATGGATAAATAGCTGATCAAACACAAAGCACCATATACAGTCCTTATCTTATTATAAGATTGAAAATTCAATAGACTCGAAATCATTCATGACCAAGTACTCACCAAGAAAAGCTAGCCAATGAAAATCACAAAAGAATAGTAAAAATTAATCTTCACAGACTTTTGATTATCCAAACACTCTGAAGTATCCATATACATGGCCTGCTAAGGAAATTAACATTCAACACACAAAAAACCTAGTGGAAAAAAAAAAACATTGCCTAATATCATAAAATAAAGTATAAAAAAAAGGTAGCGAAATATCAAAAAACCTTACCCCATGGAAATTCCTTACTGCGGATATGCAGGTATGGGTATGCCTGCACCAGAGATTAATAGTATGAGAAGGAATCACTTTTCTAATCCTCCACAAATTTCAGGATTTTGCAATTATTTTATAAATGGAACGAACACTTGTATAAATACTCAAAACGAAAATCCAAAGAATTCATCTAAACAGCATTCTTACGGGAGGCTCGTCATGGTGCGGATGACCCTTGGAAAGGATATAGCAAGCGAGAATAGTGCAGGATGCTATTCCAAGATATGTTATCTTCTCCCACTTGGAAGCCTCAGCTACATTAAACAGGAGAAAAGGAAAATGAGAGAATAATTTCTAGATTTTTCCATTAAAACCTCACAATTAAATCAAATACCAAGCAACAAGTCATCGAGGCGTAACGATCTATGGAGAATATGAAATGCAATTGAAACCCTAGATTGGAGGTGGAATCAATCGAAAATCTAAATAAAAAAGTACAAACAAACAAAAAAAAATTAGGAATTTCATATAATTCAGAAACACCACTTCGACACAAAAACAACAAGAAATCCTCATTTGCTAATATCCATTACAAAGTACCAGCTTCATCGTGATGGGAGGAAGCGGAGAATGTGCGCCTAGAAGCTGGGGAAGCGCGTGAGGCGGAAGCGCCGCCGCGCAGGGCAGATCGAATGCCAGATCTCACAATCGCCGTCGCCATTAGCGTCTCAATTCCTTTTTATTTTTCTCTGTTTTGTGTTGGCCCAATTTCATACAAACTATAAATAACCCTTATTTTCATCAGTTGCTGTAAACACGCTTTTACGTTAAAGACTTAAAGTCGTTGGGTGCGATTATACCAAATAAAAAAGCGGAGTACAGGCAGGAGTGTCGAAATTTTCATTAATACCCCCTACATTTGAATTATCCGCAAAACTCTCCCACACATTTTTCAGAAAAATGGCAAGGACAACCCTTCCATCAATTTCAATATTTTTTTTATAAGCAGAAAATACCTGAAAGCGCAAACTCTCCCATTTGTACTAGAGGTCCTTTGGTCAGGCCGAATATAATTCAAGGGATGTGCATGAGTATTTTTATTCCCAATTAGAGGTATACACTATTCGGTTATAATCGAAAAATCGAGTCTAACTTAACCAAATCAAAATTTTATTAAATATTTAATATTATATAAATATATACATATATATATAATATCAATTATTTTGATATTCGGTTCGCTTTTCAATTTAAAAATTTTTAAAAATTGGTATTTAATTTTGATTTCGATTTTATATGCAAATTTTCAGTATAATCGAAAATCGAATCAAAATTTATTAAATATAATATTATATATAATATCAATTATAATCAAACATTTAAACTAAATAAAAATTACTCCAAACCCTAATTACCCTACTTCATTCATTTGGATATCAACACTTAAAAGTGATTTGGAAGAGAGGTAACTAAGTGATTAGTTTAATATTTTTTTATATTGTAATATTCTTATTTATTAACATGTTATATTTTATTTTAAAATTTGTTAAAGGTAAGAATTTATCAAACACCAACACTTAGAAGTGGATTTGAAAGAGAGCATATAATTTATTTATTTTTTTGCAGTTTTTATTTTTGGATTGTAAAACAATATCTTATTTTTATAAATATGGATTATAATTCATATTTGGTATTGGGTTGATATTTTGGTTGTTAAGACAAGATTTGTATTTTGGATTTTGTGTTAGAAATTTGAACATAGATGATTCAGGTTTGAGACATGATAAATTTATTTATTTTAATTGAAACATAATTTAAACCTGAGTTTGTTATATATACACAACTTTATTTTATTTTTTAAAAAAGTACAATTATAAATGATTGTCGCAACGGACTCGGTTCATCTAGCCTCGTTTCCTCAAGGCCGGATCTATCTACCGAGCCTGGGAGGCACTAGCTATCTTCCCCTCTAACGGTCAATCTCGAAGGATGGGTAATTACTAGTTCGCCAAACGCGCCCCACATCCACGACCTCGATCTCTGGAACGACCTTGTCATGCTCTTAGATCAGCGCGACAACACCAAGGGACCAAACAAGCTCATGATCCTTAGTTCATTCAAATCTCATATACTTGAGAATCAAATCTTGTCAAAAGTCACTATTTGAGGGATATTCAAGTACAACAACGTTAAATACTCATCAACTATGTACATTGACACAAACGTTTAATGCGCCGAGCTCTGCAAGTGTAGAAGAACCCTACAACTAATGAGAGCTCGAGCTCAAACCTAAGACCTAGGAGAAAACGTTCAACATTCTTAGAATAATTGATAGTTAGGTCAGTGATAGCCACATTGAGTCAACTACAAACGGTCTAATTATCGAGCTATCAACAACAATATATATTTTTTAAAATTTTCATATTATAATTAAATTCACCATAAATACTCAATTTATTATAAATATTCAGAGCCCAAATCCATTTGCAAAGTTGAGCCCATATTTTGGTCATTTATTTTAGGTTTAAGGCGAATCATAAGTTGAATATATCAAAATGATAAGGTTGGAAAGATGAACATTTTAATATACACCTTGTCTTTAGATTCAACAGAAAATGGCAGAGCTAACGCCAAACTTTCAATTTTCCTTGAATTCGGTTATTAAAGAAGTCATCTTCACGATTCAATTTGTATAAAATTTCACTGTGCTGAATTTTTAATTTTTTAGGTTACTAGATCATTAAATTTTGAATCCACCTATAATTCTACTCAGGTGCTTCTTTTCTTAGGAAGTAAACCAAAAATAAATAAAAAAATGTTAGTTGAGCTGGAAAACTAAGATATTTAAATTATATCTATATGAAAATGAAATAGAACTATGAAGTGCAAAATGAGAGGGTATTACTATCATCACAATTTTCTTCTGTATACTGGAAGTCAAAGCAAGAATCTCCATCAACAATACCATTCTGATCAAACTCAGCCGTCAATCCAAGCGTCTCCACCACATCTTCCGTACTCCATCCCGCACGTAACAATCTCTCCGACATCGCTCTCACGCGCAGCTCCAGCGGTTCATCACAGTTGTTGCGCTGATCACAGCCGTCCATCATCATCATTTCCCTCACCTCCTCCTCTTTCCACCCTCCATTCCTCAGCCTTCGACACACCTCCTCCAAACACCCTCCCAAAGCCCCACTCCACCACCCGCTCGTATCTACACGCGCCGCCTCCGTCCAAAACTCTATCCTCCGCGCTTCCGTCGCCGCCCACGCAGGTGCCGGGAACAAACTATTACGCAACGTCGGCCGCGTTAGAACGTCGTCGTTCCCGCTCATTTTAAATTCAACCTGCTGAAAAAATCCGGCAATGTCGAAGCTCCACTCATTCACAACCTCCCCATGCACATAAAACACAGGGTTTCCGGCGACGCACGGCGTCGCCGGAATATAGAAACCGCGGTATATCGGCACCAGCAGCGGCGCGGTTTTCAAAAAGCCTCTCGCCAATTTCACCGCTCGATCGCCATCAGCAGGCCTTTTCCCCCAATTTCCAGTCCAAAATTGATTTCTCGAAACCGCTTTACAAATTCCCAGAATCGGAAGAGTGGTGAGAATCTGGAGCTGTTGTTTAGATGAAGATCGCCAGTTCGGAAAGCCCGGGCCCACGGGAAGGCCTTCGTGGAGAATTGAGCGGAGGTCCGGCGGGAATGTAAAACCGAACGCCGCCTCAACGGCGGCGAACTCCGCCTCCGAAAGGCCGGCCTCCACCGGAATATTCGAGGAATGAAGATAGTGTATAACGTTTTTGGCGTAGGCGGCGTAGGAGAAGCAGACTTTTAACGGCTTGGGAGGGAGAGTCATGGACGGGAAGTTTGTGAATGGCTGAACGGCCGCCGTCGCCATTAATGGATAGAGAGAGGTGGATGAATATATATATGGTGGAGAGTGAGAGGATTTGATTTTTAAGCAAATCTGAACTGAATCAAAGAATTCTACGCGGGAGGGGGAGTATAATCAGGTTCGGTTTGGACTCTTTGACTCGGCCCTGGATTTGTTTTTACGTTACCCTTTTCTGATTTCCCATCAATTTTTTTATGTAAATTTTTATGGATAAAACTAATCACAGTTTAAATAATTAAAAAATGTATTTTAAATTTAATTTTAATATACTAAAATTGGATGGCGATGATGATATTAATATTGGGCGGAGTATTATAGATATAATAATTCCATGATAATTTAATTTAGTGCGCTGGATTAAAACATCTTGAATTAATTTTGGTATACTATTATTGGCTATTTGGCTTAGACATTTATTTCCCATTTATTATTTATAATAATAAAATCATGTATAGCTAGTCTTTCTTATGCTTGGAGTATATCAGTACATGCGAGGTCTTATTAATAAATATTTTTTTAGTTTTATTAATGTGTTACTGATTAAAAATAGCATAATAGTTTTTTTTTCTCAAATAGTAATATTTCGTATGTACAATAATATGAAAAATTATTGTATTCTATTGGTGCACATTGTGTAATTAGATTTTGACTCAATTTCAATATAATTTTAGATATAATCTGATTTGTTTAATAATAAATATAAATTACACTAACTGACACACATGTAACTCTAATAATAATATATTTAAAAATAAATTCACATAAATCCGAATTTTACCAGGTGAAATAGGGTGTGCAACAAAGATTCATTATGTAATGCAGTTTAGTATTTTTGTATCATGAGATTATTAAACTATAAGATATACCCAAATTGACAAGTATAAGATTATTAAAGTATAATATTTTTTTTGACAAGTGTACCTATCATAATAAGAAACACATATGAAGTAATAAAAATGAAATAAAACAAAATCTAAACACTATACGGAAGAGATTTTAAACACCTACGCCAAATTGATTATGGGTTCCATTTCTTGGAGTCAAATGTAAAAAAGTAGGTCAGCGTTACTCTTTTCAAATAAATGGAACCAAAAATATTAGTACTATTTTGCTGTAAATATAGTATGTTAATAAAATTATTTCCACAATCATATTGTAATTAACGTCCCATCAATAACCATTTAAAAACTATACTTAAAATTTATAGGAACATGGTTTATAATATGAATCATCATTCAATTTTTGAATTTCTATATTTAATACTTTAAACTTAATTATTATGATACTATATTTTTAATATTAAATATGAATAGCTCAAATAATAAAAAAAAATATATTAATTGTTATTGACATTCCTAAATAATAATATTATATCCCTATATTACTAATAAGGAGTTTATTTTTGCTTAGCGTCATGAGGTTAATTTGAATGAGGTGTCACATTCTTATTAAATGCATATATATGTTAATAATCTATGTGTCATTTTCTTATTGATTTATAATTAATATATGGCATCTATGTGACATTTTAATATAGAAATTAATTAAAAAATATATTTCTAAGGAGCTTTGAACCTTAGACTCTTTAAATATTTTAAATATATATTTTATATCTAAAAAGTGTTATCATATGATAATTTTTAAACATAAAATTATATTTAACTTAAGCCTATAAATGTATGTAAGAAAAATTGTGGTTGTATCAACTTTTATTAAAAATAAATTAAGATAATCATATATGATATTTATTGTAAATATACGATATACATATATTATTTGGAGTAATATTTATGCATCAATTATATAAAAAAATTATATTAATCGTCTCTTTTTTTTATTAATTGTAAAATAAATTTGAAACAAATCTTATAGTAAATTCTTTCACATAATTATAATAATTATAATCCCTAGCATGAATTGTCATACAATTAATATTACCATTATTTAAATTTAATATTATAATTACAATTTTTTAATACATATATATTATTTTTATATATATATATATATATATTATTATTATTTGAAAATATTATATATAATATATTATATTGTAAAATTTATTTAACGAAAATACCGCGTAATACGCAGGAGCTCATCTAGTATATATGTATATCATAGATTCTAATGCTTGATATTCATGTTAAGATTTTTAATACTTTTGATCAAATATTTAATATTTTAATTTTTTTCAAAATAGTTTTGATAAATTTATTATGAACTATTTTCATATAAAATTTTGTCTTAGAAAAAAAATATGAGAATAGGTAACAAAAATTAAGCTGGATGTGAACCTTGTTATTTCTTGAAGACAAATCGAGATCATCTGTACCGTTTTTATATATTTCGTTATCTAGATTTTTAGCAATGTACCTTTCAAAAAAAAAAAAAAAAAGATTTTTAGCAATGTAAATGTGCTAATTAAATAGATATTTTATTGATTTTTAAATAATACACAAATGATGCATTTGATGGAATAATAAATTAAAATATGCGATTTATTGCAGTTGAATTGAAATTATTATATGTAATTATCAATATAACATTATGTATGTCCATTTTTTTTATACTTCCAATCACTATTAATTTATAAGTATTTACAAAAGTGTTTTCTTTTCTTCGGTTTCTCTTATGCAGCAATGTCTCATGAGATTGGTTGCCTTGGGAGCAGAAAACGGATTTAGGGGTGTGTAAGGTTGTATATGAATTGAATTGAATCCAATTTCATTGTTTTAAATTTTTATTTGTTAAATTGTCCGAATATCAAATATTTTTCAAATAATAAATGTAATTTATATTTAATTTGAAATGATATCAAATTTTCGAAACTATTTGAATATTCGAATCAATTTGTTCTAAATGATATTTTTGAATATTCTATTCAAATTTTATTATGTTGTTTCAACTCAAAATACAAGGCAAAAAATTAAAAGTGGTATAACATAATCAAATACTTAAAAAAAGAGTTAATTATCAAATTAATGTAAGAACACTTCAATAAATAAGTTACGAGAGTTCAATTTTCCATCGAGTTTGCAAATCAAATTCAAATTATTTGCAACATGATATGAATGGACTATTCTTGCTCCTAAATTAAAATAAATAAAAAAATAAAAAAATCAGTTTATTCATGAAAAATATTATATATTTCAAATGAATTTAAAAAATTATATAAAAGAACTTGCATATATGATATATTATAATGTATTTTTTTTTTATCTCATGAAGCTGGTGAACTCAATTTGCTCCACAAATCAAAACTTTTACCATATGATAAGTTAACCTTGAACGATAAGGATCCAACAATCGAGTTATTGCATTGAATGTGTGGTCTCTAAAGAATCCAACACTCAAATTTTAATTTTCAATTTTGATTCTCAAAATTATTGAATAATACGGGAAAAAATTAATATAATGATTTATTTATATAATATTAATATATAAAATTTATATGTTATACTATAAAAAATGATATATATTTAAAATATCAAATCAAATATTTACGAATATCATAATTTTGTATTGTATTTGAATAATAATCTAATCAAATTGAATATTTATAATCGAATTCGAATCATAAAATTTCGAATACGAATATTGAATTCCGAACACGAATACCGAATCGAACCAATATATATATATATATATATATATATAATATTTTTTATTTATACTTTAAATTCATAATATTTTATCATTTCGCGTCTCTTTAATTATTAAAATTTCCTTCCATTTACTTTATGTGTGGTATTTCGTCCTTTATACGAAATTCTGTCTATGTGACTATGTCTATCCTTGGAAGTATGTCAGTGGTGAGTTAAGAGAGCTTGAAAGCTATTGTTACGACTGGATTTGAAAATATATATATTAATTTACTATATTGATCGCACAAATAGTCCTGGGGTTTTAGAACATTTAATTAGATACTTATTTATTGTTAAACATACCTAATCTCTACGAAAGTGACGATTCCTGAAATTCATAAGCTACTACAAACTAGCTATTTTCGTAGATTATCTCATATGTCAAATATATTACTTCTTTGCCTCTAATTTTATAAACTAATAGATCAATTGCCTCCTTTTCTTTTTTTCTTTTTTCAATTAAGTCTTCCTCGTCTATTTGGATTGAGGTTGGGGTTTCTGTTTAGACAATAACTTGAGCCGTACTTTTTCAAGAAATGACAAACATATATCCTTTGAAAATTTTAGGATTGAATTTCGTTGATTCCAGAGAAGGTTTTTCAACTTATTACATAAACATTTATTTTAATGACATAATAAATTTGATTTATTTGGAGGACCATTTGCCGCCGAGTTTATAATAATGGGCCGCCGTAAGCTTCATCAATTTGTTTTTTGGCCAGCCATCAATTACTTCAAGAAAATTCAAATTAATATATTGAGAGATAAATAGTCCTGGGGTTTGAGTTACTTATAGGGATCTATCAAAGTGACGTAAGATTCCAGAAATTCATAAGCTACTATAAATTAGCTATTTATAAAAATTATCTCATATGTCAAAAATATTACTTCTTTGCCTCTATTTTTATAAACTAATAGATCGATTGCCTCCTGTTCTTTTTTTCTTTTTTCAATTAAGTCTTCCTCGTCCATTTGGATTGAGGTTGGGGTTTCTGTTTGGACAATCATTGAGATTTACTTTTTCAAGAAATTAATTAAATATCCTTTATTATTTTACATTTCTTTATTATATTCCAGAAATTATAAACAAATTAATTAAATAATTATTTTAATGACATAATAAATTTGATTTATTTGGAGGACCATTTGCCGCCGAGTTTATAATAATGGGCCGCCGTAAGCTTCATCAATTTGTTTTTTGGCCAGCCATCAATTACTTCAAGAAAACTCAAATTAATGTAGGAGAGATAATTAAGTTGGGTAGTTATATGAAATAAAGTGTAGGAGAGAGAATAAAGTAAAAGTGATATTTTTAAAATTTAAATGATATTGTGAGAGTATAGTTTATGAAGGATATTCTATTTTAGGGGTATGAAGTTAATTGTGGAACGTCCTAAAAAAAGAAAAGTGAGAAAATAACTTCAAAATGGAGAGAATACTATTTTTGTTATATAATATGCCCTTATTTTTCGGCCAGCAACCTTATCCTATAAAGGAATTAATGACTCATTAATAATTTCCTGAGACATAATATAATAGTAATAGTATTATTAATAATACAATATTACATCACTCAAAATTTCTCTTTTTTTTTTTTTTTTTCATTCATAACTCCAACTTTGTATTAACTATTAAGTATTCGTTTGGTTTGCATGATTAGAGCATAACAAATGAGTTAACATAGACTGACAAGTGTTAAAATGAAGTCAATTGTCTGCCGAATAATTAATGAGGGAAACCAAACGAGCACTAAGGAGTGAGTTGTTTATACTATACCTTTTTAATGTTATAAATTATTGTGTGAAAGGATATAATGTAAGATATACTCAGAGAGTCCGAATCAATTATTTTAGATTGTAAGTTCATAAATTAAATTAAAAAAAAATCCATCTACTAACACACTAAATTACTAATTCAACTTGCAATTAAAATAATTGACTAATTTTGACAGTTTTAGGTGAGACATGTTAGATAATTAATATAGAAAAAAAATTTTTAAAAGTTCTCAAATTTTTAGATGAGAAAAAAAGAAATTAATGATATATATCAAAGATAGAGATATGAGATTAAACCTTGCTGAAAGTCCATCCCCACAAGTAAAAAGAAATGTTTAAAAAATTTATATAAATAAATTAATTTTACATCTAATACAAATTTAAACTTTTACAAGATAATCGGTTGGCTAATTGTGTACTTTTATATTGATTTATTATTCCTCTTTATCTATCTTTATTTTAACTTTTTTAATTGGACATGCATATTCATTGCATTAGAACTTTGTCCGTATGCTTAGGAGTTATATATGTGTGCATGTATATTGTATAACGACCAAAATGTTAAGCACATGAAGGCATAATGACTTTGACATGTAAAATTACGAGTATTTATTTTAAACTATCGAATTAAAAAAAATAAAATATTACGTGAACAAATTTAATGGTAAAACTAATTTGGATATTACTAATTATTTTATTAAATAGTATTTGTTGTTTTTATTATAATGTTTAATTTTGAATTAAAATTATTAATTATTTTATTATGAAATATTAATTAATTTTAAACTAATTTTATTCTGAAATTGGTTTAAACAAGATTAACACTAAAAAAATTATGAAAGTGTAGGAATCCAGCGTAGCAAATGAAAACATAAATCAGAAAAAAATTGAAAGTAAGAAATATTTTCAAATTAAAATTATGATCTAGTAGGTTGAAGCATGAAAAAAATAACCTAATTTGTAGACTAAGAAATATCGATAGTGGTCGCATTTGATCAAACTCAACTGAGCCGAAGAATTAATTGCATTGTGAAAAATCTCCTTACATATTCAGGGAAAGAAGAAAGTGTTGCATGAAATCATACTTTCGTATACTATCTTGTGATACTTATGAAATTTTAATATTATAAAAATAAATAAAAGTATTATGTTTTATATATAAGATCATCTTCTATAGATTTATGTGGTCCATAATACATTAGAAGCACATTTTCACTAAAAAAAGAAATAAACAAAAGAAAATTTTTAAAATAATAAAATTAATAATGATTATTAGAAATGAACTTTTCGAGACAATTTTGTGAACATTTTTTGACTTGACGGCAATTATAGTATACACAATATATAATAATGTGCTAACAAGCAAAAAGTTGAATGAATGTGATGAAATACTGTATTAATGGCTAGCCCTGCGATTTTTTTTTATTATTATTCTTAATGACAAATTTCGTGAGATGTTCATGTTAACGATAGAAAAATGTAAATATAAAAAAAGCATCATTCGAAGGTTAAAAAAAAATATCATTTTCAATTCATACGTTATTTAATTTTTGATAGGGCCGGCATATAAAGATATTCACGCGTGTAGTGTGGTTGTGATTCTATGAAGTACAAGTTCCCCACATCATGAAGTCTTGCCATTTCAATTTGAAATGCAATTTAAATTCTAAGAATTGGTTTCATTATACACATGTAGTTGTATCATTATATATATATATATATATATATATATATATATATATATATATATATATATATATATATATATATTATGAAACGCCAATCACATAATTAAATTGAATATTAAAACTTGTATGAACTTGTGCAACAATGAAAAAATATCATAATTAATATTTTTAAAATAACAGTATCAGTTTGAAAGTAAAAGATAAAATTTTAACTACTTCGCTACAAGAAATTCTTATGCTAGACCTAATTTCTTGATTCTTATATTTACTCATGCATTTCAATATAATATAGTAAGACCTAGTTTGGTTTTCTTTATTAGGGCATATTAATCTCTAATATAACTTTATCACTTGTTTGGTTTGTTGTATACATTATATTTCCAACCCGTTGTTAAGAATGAGTCCGTTTCAAATAATACTGAATACATGGGATTATAGATTCCAAGTTTTATATTGTATTTGTAATACTTATTATTTGTCCAACATCTATTAAATTTTAAAGTACCAAAAATACCCTTCTCTTTTTATTTTTTTTATTTATAAGAAGGACAAATTGGTCTAAAATAAATTAATACTAGTTATAATATTTCATATCAAACATAATATTGATAGTTAATCATTAATTATTTATCTGTATTTTCTGAAACCAAACAAAATATTGATAAATAGATTGATATTACAAATATAAGTATTATTTTTTACAGAAACAAATATAAGTATTATAATTCAGGTATTATCTATAATGACAACCAAACGAGGTCTAATAATATAGTCCTCGCTTATTAAGCATGTCTCCAAAAAAAATCATTATTAATGATATATTATATATTTATAATTAAAATACTAAATATGTATTATAAATTCACAAAATAAATACTATTAATTATTATTAATAATATATATTTATATATACGTACTAGTATAATTCATAGTGATCTTCAACTTTTTTTTTTTTTTTTATCGGTAATAGTGATCTCTAACTAATAAAAAATATGATAGTGGAACAAATTGGTGTCGATAAAGGTGACATGCATGGCGTGGAGGCTTTTAAGGGATAGGCTCCCAACTAAATCCAATCGGGTAAGAAGAGGAGTCGATATCACTGTGGAAGAACAAAAGTGCCACTGCTGTGATTTTGAAATGGAAAATGCTCAACATTTTTTTATCCATTGTGCAAAGGCCAGGGAAGTTTGGTGTTACTGCTACCAATGGCTTGGTATTGCCACTGCTACTCCCTTATCTATTTGGGAGCATTTTATTTTGCATTCCACTCTACTGAAACGAAAAAGAGGGAAAAAAATTTGTTATATGTGTTTAGGAGTGCATTGTACGGTCTCTTTGGAAAGAGAGAAATAATTATATTTTCAAAGGTTTGGAGAGTTCCTCGGGTGCAATTTTTAAAGATGCGAGAGGTAGATTGTGGGGTTGGTGTTTGACTAAAGGTTTTATTGATTGTAATGCTTCCCTTAGAATTTGGTTAATTGACCCTAAACTCGTTATTTGACTTGTAAGTTTATGTACTCTCTTTGGGTATTTCTCATACCCTTGGATTTTTAGTAATAAAAATCCTTTTTTCTGATAAAAAAAAAGTAAAAAATATGATAATATAAATTAAAAAAGTGAAAGATATTTCAAATCTCTGTTGCATGCTTTTATTACTATTTTAATAGTAAAAATATTTTAAATCATCTTCATTATCAAAATCAGATGTTGAAACCGAAACTCAGCCTCTAATCTTCTTTATGTGTATTGAATTTTGGAGTATAAAGAATACTTCAACTGAATACAAGACTAACAACAATTTTTCAATAACATGTAATCCTTTAACATGAACTGAAGCGAATTTTATTTTATTTAAAAAAAAAATTGAGAATGAAGAATTTGTTGAAAATTAGATGAACAATGTTAAATAAAAATAATAATAAGTTTGATGAAGAACCTTACAACGTTTAAATTTTTACCACTTCAACCTACAAATTCACAAAAAGTTATCAAAGAACAAAACTTATATATATATATATATATAACACTTGAGCTGTACGGTGCACCTCACAAGAGACCTACTAATTATTGGAACAGTTTTGTGTAAGATTGGTATCACTTTTCAATAGAAATATTATCATTTTTTAAATATATATGTAAAATGTATTACTTTACGGGAAAAATTTAAAAAGTGAAGCTACAATCTATTAGTATCATTTTTAAAAAACATATGTAAAATATATTATTTTAAGATAAAATTAAAACATGAAAAATATATATATTTTTATTGAAAAATGATAATGTTTCGACGTGATTTCAAATAATTTTGTGTGCTCTAGGCTTTTTTAGACTAAAAAAAAACCCCACAAACAATTGATGCATAAGAAATGAAGAATGCCGGAAGGTTAACATCTTAATTAAGTTCAATAGTGGGTAATGATTTTGTGCATTTTGAAAGTGGGCATATTGATAAGAGTTTGCTATGTATTGATAATCCACACTGAATTGGGCTCTTTCAAATGTATTTCAATTCATTAAAATGGTTGTGTGTGTGATCACTGTTTCAGCCCAACAAAATGAGTTGAATAGGTGAAATCACTTTTAAAACTAATGACGGGAATGTGAGTAAAAACTTTAATACTATTAAAACATTTCATTTTATCTAAAAATCTAAATTTGTAGAGAGTTATGAAATTAATTAATTTATATTAATTCTTAAAACATTGAAAATTAGTCCAGTGTATCAATTTATAGTAATAAATAATTAATTCATGTATGAAATTGCAAATTTTAAAAAAATAAACACTCAGTAGGCTGTGGTTTATGATGGAGACGGAGTTGTTGATGATCATTTAGATAATTTAGAGTCAAATATATGGTTTTAATTATATATTTTTAATTTTACGGTATAAAAATTGTGTATTTTTAATTTTATTGTTATTTTATTTAATTCTCTAAGTAGAGGGCCTTTGGCCCATTAGGAGTCTTGTCATGTATTTAAAGTTTTGAGCTCTTATTTTGAAAGGATATAAGATGAATGAATGAATGAATGAATAAAAAAGAAAGATATGATTATTTGACGAAGAATCACTTGATTCAATCGTTATTTTATTTGTGATTCATATTTTTAAATTGTGAGTTTGTTTTCTTTTATTTGTGTTGTTTGTTTAAAGCACGCTTCCATGCATCAGATTCTTATGCAACTTACCCAATTATGTACGATATACACTCATCCGACCCAAAAAAATCGATTAATTTAGGATATCAATCCCACCGTCCACCAACAAGTGCTCCAATTGAAGTTGGATCAAAACTTTGTATGCACCGGCCCAACACAAGAATTGATAGTGCCCATGATTTTTTTATGCAATTAACCCAATTATATACGATATACACTCGGTATTCAACTCAAGAACCGACTAATTATTCGGGGATCAGTATCACCCTGGCACAACACAAAAAATGAAAGCACTTGTGATTTTTTATACAATTATATATGATATACACTTGGTATTTGATTAATCAATTCCACTGTCTACTAGTGGGAAACTAAATTGAAGTCAGAACAAAATTTTGAATGAATTGATTAAAAATAAAAAATTGATAGCAATTGAGAATTTAAACTTTTGTAAGGTGGGTGCATGAATGCACCCGATTTGTATTATAATATTTTTAGTAAATTTATCGTTACCTTTTATTTTTAATTTTTAAAATACTATTATTTTAGAAGTGCATATATATTCTTAAATTTGAAACCTAAACCATTAAAATAACACACGATGTACGGGCTATTTTCCAGCAATTTACTATTAAACTGAGACAAAAAATCGCTACACGTCAGCGTCAATAGTCAGGTCTCGTAATTAAATAACCCCATGTATGAAATCATTATCGGCATAATAATAATAATCGTGATTTGATTATAAAAATATTGTGAATTGTTTATATTTTCTCGACTTTTGTGGGTTGGGTGGTTCACCTATATTTTAAGTTGAGAAGGGAAATCTCTTGCTGGCGATACTGACCAAAAATCATTCTGCATATATAATTACAAACAAGGAGTGCTGGCGGGGTACAATCAATTGGATAGCAAAATGACAAATAGATGTTACCAAGGGAAATGTGGTTTATAAATAAAAATATTACTTCTTCTATACCAATTAATTTCCCATTTATTGTACACGAATTTTAATATAAACATATTATATGTAATAAAATGATTTTATAAAAGTATTGTGATAAATTGAAAATGTAAAAATAGAAATAAAATTATTTTTTAGTAACATTATCATAATTATTTTTTTAAACGGACAATCTATGCTGGTCGAAACAAGCAAAAAACACCAGATAAGTTGGCAGAGGTACAATCTTTCCTTACACTTCACTGCTCTACCAAACTTTTATGAAACATGATACAACTAAGTTTCATATCACAATTCCCAATACAATATTACACATTCTTTACCTACTTAGTTACATCCAAATTTGTAACCTAAAACTCTCACCTTCTCAGCTACTCTACACAAACACAAAATCTAAGGTAAGACGGTCTGACGGATCTCATTATATTTTCATGATCATCAGACTCGTTAGAAACTGAGACGAGTCAAAATGCAAAATACGAGCCACACACACACAAAGATTGAGCATCGTTGCGAATTCAACGCCCTCAATAATCTTCCCTAGTTTTAAGGTCTTTAAGCAATTCAACAACCCTTCTCATGGAGGGCCTGTTCATAGGCAACTCAGCTGTACACAACAGGGCCACATTCAATACCTTCTCCACTTCTTGATATTCAATCATCGAGTCGTTCATTCTAGTGTCTATCAACTGATCCAAACTATTTGTGCATCCGCCTCCAGATGATAATGCCATCTCTCTTACCCACTTCACAATGCTCATGCTCTCGTTGAAGGACGGATCGTCTGGTCTTTTTCCGGTTATTAATTCAAGCAATAGTATCCCAAAGCTATAGACGTCACTCTTCTCCGTGACTTTCATTGTGTAGGCATATTCTGCAAGATGTGAAACCCAAGTAAGAAGGCCTACTCATTTAAACAAGAGTTGGTCTTTTATGTTAACAATTCTACCGCACTATTGGTTCAACTGATACTTTTGAATGAAAGAACTAATACTATTTAAATATAACTGTAAAAATGCAAACCATCTGGATGGTAACACTGGTTTACACAACACTTCGCTATCAAAAACAAATCACAATAATGATATAAAGGATTAGCGTATAACCTGGTGCAATATATCCGAACGAACCAGCTACACGAGACATCCCTTGATCGTCTTCGTTTATATCCCGTCTCAACAACTTAGCCAACCCAAAATCAGCAACTTTAGGCCTAAACTCATCATCTAACAATATGTTGTTCGATTTGAGATCTCTATGCACAATCGGAGGCACACAGTCATGGTGCAAATACGCAAGTCCTTGGGCCGCCCCTGTTGCAATATCAAACCTTTGAGGCCACTCGAGCCCTTTCTCACCGTACAAAACATCTCCTAAACTCCCATTTTCCATGTAATCGTACACCAAAACCTTACATTTCTCACTCGTGCAACTAAACAACAATCTCACAATGTTAACATGTCTGATACTTCCTAACGTATCTACCTCCGATTGGAAAACCCCCTCCGATTCCAATCCTTTGTCCTCCCTCAGCCTCTTAGCTGCCACCACCACCCCACTCTTCAACATGACCCGGTAAACCAGCCCCGACCCTCCTGACCCAATCAGATTGTCCTCTTTCAACGAGAACAACACATCGTCTGCATTGAATTTCATCCTCTGAAAAGATGTGGTTTTCCAAGAATGCTTACTTTTGCTAAAGAACTTCTTGTTCTTGATTAACAGCCAAAGCAGCGAAACAACGAGCACGAAGGCAAGAACCGATAGAATCACCACCAATACCACGCTCATCGGCTTCGCCCTTGAGCACGGCCGAAGGCCTCTGAGATTTACACTACACAAATCTGCATTGCCCATTAGACTAGATTCAGAAAACTGGGTATCAAAACCGACGGGTACTTTCCCTCGAAGCTTGTTATTCGAGAGATCGAACTCGTTGAGCTTGAGCTTCGTCAACTCCACTGGAATTTCCCCAGAAAGCAAATTGTTGGAAAGATTCAAAGATGTCAAAACGGGCAATGTACCAAGAATAGCCGGAATTTCACCCGAGAATTGATTGTCAGATAAATCCAACTGAGTTAACTCCTTCCATTTTCCCACACCGGCCGGAATTTGATCGGTGAACCTATTCCCTTCCATGTGAAGCTCCTGCATCTTAGTCAAATTACCAATACACGGCGGCAACTCGCCGGAAAACTGGTTCCTACCCAAATCAACCTTTTTCAACTCGTGCAAACGGCAGATTTCCGGCGGCAACTCGCCGTAAAAACTGTTGCCGGAAATCAAGAACTGCTCCAGCCCCTTTGCACCGGAAACCGACGGCGGAACAGAGCCTTCAAATTCGTTGTTGGTAAACTCGATGTGTTGGAGATCAGTGAAACCCCACAGAGCATCAGGTACAACTCCGGAAAGCGCGTTGTTTTGAATTCGAATGTACAACAAGCTAAAGCATTCGCCGTACGAATCAGGAATTGTACCGGAGATTCCGTTGTTGAAGATTATCAAACGCTGCAGTTTCTTTCTGTGACACAAATTGGGAGGCAGTGGACCGTCAAAATTGTTCCCAGAAATATCGATTTCCACCAAATCTGAATTCATACCCAGTAATTCCGGCATCACCCCCGAGAGATTGTTGTTAAATAGCTTCAAATCATAAAGATTTGTATTTAGAGCTAAAATCTCTGGAATTTCACCTTCTAAAGAATTGTCATTGAGATGTAATAATTGGAGAGGCAGAGCTGCAAGGCTCTCTGGTATTCTCCCAGTCAAATTATTTTCCGACGCATCGAAATGTAGCAGAGAAGTGAGATTGGAAAACGTATCTGGAAGTTCGCCGGAAATACGGTTTTTGAACAGTTCAATCATTTGTGCATTTTTCAACCCGCTAATGCTTTGGGGGATTTTTCCGCTGAGGTTGTTTAGCGCCACATCAAATATTTTGATAGAAATGAGATTTCCAATTGATTCTGGAATTTCTCCAACGAGATTTGTTTGTGATGCCGCCAGAATTTCCAGTTTAGAGAGGCGGCCGATGTTCGCCGGCAGAGGGCTTGGTCGGAAGGGGTTAACGGCCAGCACGAGCTGGGTTAACTCAGTTAAATTGGACAAAAACTCGGGGACTGACCCGTTTAGTAGGTTTGAACCTAGAGAGAGAAACTGGAGTTTTTCTAGGTTGACAAAATTCGCCGGAATTTCACCGGAAAAATTGTTGATGGAAAGATCTAGAACTGTTAAATTCAGAAACCGAACCGGAAAGCCAGGCAGGGTTCCGACGAAAGTATTGGATGAAAGATTAAGAGAAACGAGATGAGAGCAGAGAGAGATGGAATCAGAGTTGAGATACCCACCGATGTAATTATTGGAGAGATCAAGATCCCTGAGGGTAGAAATCCGGCAAAAGTCCGCCGGAAAAGCGCCGGCAATGTCTAAACTGGAGAGATTTATGGAGACGACGTCGTTATTGGGACCGCCACAAGAAATGCCGGTCCAGTTGCATGGGGAGTTCCGAGTTGAGTGGAGCCAATCGTCGAGTTTTCCATCTGGGTCTTCGAGTTGACTCTTCTTGACTCGGAGCAAAATTGCAGCGTCCCTGTTCGACGAATTTACTGAGTGAAGAAAGGTGATGAAGAGAAGCACTTTTATCAGAAGCAGAAGCTGTTTTTTGTGATGCTTCATCGGAATTGGATATGGTGAAAATTAAGCAGAAAGACAAGAATTACAGAGACTTGCAGCTTTCCAAAATTTGTATCAACATTGTCTTCGAAGAAAGATCCTCACACGGAACAGTTGAAAGAGATTTTTATGGTTAGAATCACAGAAGGTCTAATCATTTGACCTTTTTTTTTTGTGTAATATATAGTAGTATGTTCTATATCTATCATCTCTTTTGATAATATGTCTTATATTCAGGCTATATAACAACCATATTAACATGAGGTATATTAAAAATTTTATATTGTCTGATAGTTATATAAATTATATGGCATCCATATTTTTATTTTACCGATTTTATATGACCCACTAAGGGTGTGATTGGTAGAACTTAATATTCAAGGTGAGATTGTATTAATTTAATAAGAGTTAGATGTTAATATATTGCTTGGTAAGACATAAAAATCTTCATTATATTAAATTATGCAAGATCTCACTATTGCTTGGTAGAGTATAATAAATCATGCATAATTTTGTAGTTTAATTGGTAGGCCATTTAAGGGGTAAAATTAAAAAAAATATTAAAATTTTGTACACTGTTCAACCGAGCTTATTGGGGGGGTGAGGGGTTACTGTTTTTAATAAAGTGAACAGTGTATTGGAGGTAATATGAGTTCATTTGCATTAATTATGGATCTTGTATTATTTATGTGTCCTACCAAACAACATAAAAACTAGTATAAAATGCATATTATGGGTCTTATATACCCTATCAATCATACCCTAAAGTAATAATGAGAAAATATTATTTCCTTTTACATAAATTATCCGGATTCCGGCACCACCCTCTTATTAATTTATCTTGATTGAACAGTGATATTTATTTGGGCAATTATGTGTATTATTTAGGGGTATTTATTGTAAAAGATCATATAATATAATGTACAAAGCAAAGTATTAATTTATATCATGTTTATTACTCTTTAACAAACAAGTTTGAGATATTAATTAATTTGGTATGTATCTAATTTTATTACCTACCAAATAAAATAATAACATCAAATCCTTACTAAATTTGTATTATCTCACCTCGAACAATAATCACTGCCAAGCGGAGCCTTATAATTTGGATGAGACAATCTAATATAAATAGAATTCATTTAATTATATTAATTACATTGATCCATAAATTTATGAAGTTTTACTCCAATTGACAATTATAATTTAAAATAAAATATAAATCAAATATAATAGTGGAAATATATTTTATACACAATACCATCTCATATAAACTTCCTCGTCTAAACACATACTCATGCTACTTTTACGAGAAAGCAATAGATTATAAAATAATTTTTGCGAGTCCTTTTGCGAAATGTAGTAAAAATTATTTAATTAATAAAATTGTTAGGTAAAAAAATTTGCGCATCAACTGATGGCGCAATTAGCTGATCAAATTTAATTCAATTTAATGGTTTATAGGACAAAAAATGGAATGTAAAATGTTACTCTAGTTAATAAAAAATACATAATATTAATATTTTTTAGTTAGCAAGAAAATTTTTTAATTTACAATTTATGAAAAAATTGCACCTGTTACACAATACTAGTACTTCACCCGTGATAATTATAAAATAATGTAAAAGAATATATTTTTAAAAATAAATTAGCAAGAAATTAATTGTAACTAATATCGTTCAATTAATTGTAATTTGCAAAGACTTGCTAATTAATGCATAGTTGAATACATTAATACAAATTTCTCATTTAAAGCACTCAAAATATACCGTCAAGATGAAGATCAGATCATAGATCAACGGTTATGAAAGAATGACGTCAAAACTATTTTCGGCAGGTTAGCTTCTATTATATATGTATAGATAGATAGATGTATAGATAGACAAGTACCTTATTTTAGTATACATAAAAATTTGTATAAAACATATTAATATGCTTTATATTAATTTTAAAAATATTACAAAAATATTACCTACATCCCATACATGACACAATTTCATGTAATAATTCTTAAAATATATGTGACATTTCAACGTCTTATATCAAAATTTTATGGGATGCAACTGTAGGAGTCCAAGAAGAAACATGGCAAGTGGGCTCTTGTTTTAGTAATGTTACCATAATCTCTTTTTTATAATCCCATTTTGATTACAAATTCTGTTTTCGGTGCGTGTTCATGACATTATTGAGAAGAGTGACGAGCAATTGATGAATGAGACAGAATTGTCAATTGTTAACAAAATAATTGGAGTGGGGGTCCTACATTTTGTACGGTCGGTGCAAATTTTTTCTTTTTAACTCTTTCCTTTTATATAAAAAAATAAAAGATAATATTGTTAAAATAATATTGAAAGGTAAAAAAAACCTCAATCAGACAATTAGTAAAAGTATATGTGAGGGGGTCTCGCTTGACGGGTGAGTACTATACAAATGTAGCACCCCAAATTTTTATCTAAATAGGTGTGATGTTTTAATACTTTATGATAAATGAGTGTTAATTTATACTAATTTATATAATAAATTAGATGAGCTTCCGCGTGTTACGCATTATGTTAGTTAAATAAATTTTATAATATAATATAATATATTATACATATAATATTTTTCATCAAATAACAATATATAATATGTATAAAATTTTGTATATTATTAATAATTTTAATATTATTAATATTGTATATGAGACTAATTACACATTAAACTCATCATCATTACTAATATATCAAATTCATTATGTAATTGACATCTAAACACATACATAAATTTATATTCTCATTTAATGACATATCATTGGAATTCACAAAAAATTGAAACAAAAATGTTATAAACTCCTTATTAATATATATGATGATTCACTTGTTTGAAATACTCACAAATTAATATTTCATAAACATTGGAGTTTCTAAAATATACTAAGATAAAATATAAATTGATACGGTCACAAAAAAATTAATACATTTTTATATGCTAGAGTTAAATAAAATAAATTTTCAAAATATATGAATATTTATAGATTAGTTTGGTGGTAGACATTTTAAAACTAACATAAGAGGTTTAGAGTTCAAATTCTTATTATTATTTTTTCCATACTTTTTCCAAATTTAATATATAACTACCACATATATAAAATAACATATGACAACAGAAATATACAAAATCGACACATAAGCAAAATGCATAAAATTTTGGCACATAATAAAAAATGAGCTCCCATTATATAAGGGGTTGAGTATTAATTTATACTCCCTCCATCCCAGAGAACCTTTCACACTTGATTTTTTCAACGGTTTTTGTGTGAGAGTTATTTCATAGTAATACGTTAATAAAAGTTATTTTATATGAATGATTGTATAAAATAACTTTTGTTAACGTATTACTATGAAATAACTCTCACACAAAAATCAAAAAAAAAAAAAGTGTGAAGTGCTATCTAGATTTTATGAAAGTACTATTTTATAAGATATGTTACCTTTTTTGTTTGTCATTCAAAAATTAGTCAAACGAGATATTATGGCTTAGAATTTTGGGCCAGAGTTGATGTGAGCACATGGAGTGTAGTGGACTGGACTGTGTAAGTGAAGCTTGGAATTTTTCTACAATATATTTTAATTTGATGAAATAATTAAATGCTATGGATTCTTATTATTTCCATTTTCCACGCAGGAATTTCTTCTATTCGAATAATCGAATGCGAATATGACAATCAGGTTAAACGCTAATTCGTGTATTCAAAAGTTCCGCTTTATTGTAATACCTTATTATTAGTAAATATATTTACACTTATATAGTAATATTTTAATATTTTTTTATACAATTCTACGTGTTATTTATGTAAAATGTGGAGTATTATTTTCTAAGCATTAATATTATTTGATAAATAATAAAATATTACAAAAAAATTTAAAAAAAATTAAACGGTACAAGTTGTACCATATAATTATTACTTATTATTATTATTATTGCTACTACGTACATCAATTAAATGGACAGAGTATCTAAAACGAGAGATTTCATAATGTTTTTCAGTGAGAGTAATTCTTGTATGCATTCGTTACAAGAATTACTCTCACTGAAAAACATTATGAAATCTTACAAGAATTACTCTCACTGAAAAACATTATGAAATCTCTCGTTTTAGATACTCTGTCCATTTAATTGATGTACGTAGTAGCAATAATAATAATAATAATAATAATAATAATAATAATAATAAAAATTATAAGGTGAACCAGTTTATTTCTAAAATTGATTTATATTTTGTATATATTTTTTAACAGTATCAGATGTTTGACTAAAATATATTAGCTTGATCGTAAAACTGATCAATAAAAACAACTAATATCGTTTGAGTTGCACGGTGAAATTAGTGTATAAAATACTTACTCTTCAGTAACAAATCTTGTATCAGATCGCGTAACACCAGATGTGTTGTGAAACAAAATCAATTTAAAAATATTATCGATTGACTTTATTTATATATTTTTTAAAACCAGGTGTTGTGTGACCTGTGAAAGAGTCTCATATATAACATGTAATATTTTTATAATATTCAAGTTTTTAAAAATATTATAAAAACTTATAAATATATTATATCGCGTACGAGTTTTTGGTCTTTTTAATAAATTGATAAATTTGAATTTTCTCATCTAACAAATTAGATGGTGGAACCTTAAAGCGAAGGAATAAATTAAAAAAACAATTGTAGGTGAAGCTACATCGACAGTTCCAAGTGTGAAACGTAATAAAGTTGTTGAATTATTGAAAGGATGGTGGTGTTTTTTGATAACAAAGCTAATTTTGACCATTGAAAAGTTGTCTCTCGCTCATTTGGATCGATCATTGCATAGAAATAAATCAATTGCTATCTGTTTTTCTTTTTTCTTAATAAAATTGAATGCTAGCTTTTGTTTGTCTTTATCAAGGGGGAAAGAAAAATAAACCAACTAAACTAGGGATAATGTAAACGTTCTTAGTGGAATCCTTCTAGACTGAGATGATCAACTACTACGCTTAAAAGTAATTCTCCCAAAATATTTTTTGGAATTAAAAGAACACATGAAATAAGAACGAATATACTCCAATTATAAAAATTTTAACAGGTAATTTTGTGAAGTTTTATATATAAATAAAAAAATTGATTGAACTATGTGGGCCTAAAAGTAATATTCATTTCTTCTCATATTAGATGATATATTTGCTAAAAAGGTATGTCTCAAATTAAATAATATAGTTCTTTAGAAGAAAATAAAATAATGAATAATGCTAGTTGATCTTCTTAAAATATAACGATTACTTATGAAATAACTCTCACAGTGTGAACACCTGAAAAAAAACTACGGAAGTATAGTTCTTTAGAAGAAAATAAAATAACATAATCACTATTACTTTATAAAAACTACACATAATACTATTACTTTATCTACACTAACCAATATATATTTTTTGCAATAAAATATATGGATTATTATACCTTTTATTTTATTTAATACTAATAAATAACTCATACTTTAATAATTGTACAAACAATAAATGTATCGTTGAGTTCGGAACAGAGAGAATTTTGTGTAAAAATATTGTGATGGTGTATTTTTATGAAGAATTTTTTATTTTAAGAGTATAAAATATATTATGGAATGAACGAAAAAATATATAATATAATACATATTTCGAGATGGAAATCTATATCTATATATAGAATAGTCCGGCCAATAACAGTCTTTTTTCCGCTCATTTTCATCTTCTATTTTGGAAAATAATTTTTTACTACATGATTACTTTTTTACTTTTATATATTAATAAAAAGTAGTAGTAAAATAAATTAATAAAAATTGATCAGTATATAGACAAAATACAATTAATTATTTTTTTTATTATAATTCATCTTATTATTTAATCTTACATCTAAAATTTATAGTTATATTCATCGCTAGTACTATCAACAAGTTAATTAGTTAACCACCCATCCGTTGTTTACATTAAGGACCCCTTTGTTTTGTGGTATTAAATTTTAAGTGATAGTGAAACATGTGATATATTTGACTTTTTATGTGTGATATGTTTTACTAAATCATACAAATCAAATGCTTGTTAATATATATTATAACATAGTTTAACATGAGTCATAATATTTTTAAGTGTTTGTATTGAGATTTCATTCATGTGATAATGTTAAAATTTTACAATTATAACCCCATTTACTTTTTTTTTTTTTTTTTAATAAAAAGAGATATTTTTGTCAATTAATTTGGTAATAAGTGGATGATAATTTTAATATCTTTAACTAAAAAATGAGAAAACATATGTTAGACTTTCATAATTTTGCGGGCCATAGGTAACAAAAATCAACAATAACAAACACTTGAGTTTTAGGAAAAATAAACTATATCCATATTAATCACTCAATACAAACATGCCCTAAGAGAATAACATTTGTTAGGCGTAACAGTACATGTTTCGATAGATGAATTAGTTATCAAATATTTTTGACAAAAATTTAGGTGCACGTGTTTTATTTTATAAATTCGGTTTGCTCTATTAGGTAGTGTTTACTTGGTGTGTGATGGTTAACCTAGGATAACCATAGTGGGGTGATAAGGGGGTGTTAAAATATGGATATCCTATGTTTACTTCATTTGTTACGTAATAGTCTTGATACACTTAACCTATGTTTACTTTAGTGGATTAGAGGGTAATAATTGTAGAATGACTAAATTGACTCTCACTAATAAAAAAGAATGTGGTATACCTTCTCAATGCAATATTTTTTTTTCTTTTTTTTTTTCTCTAATTAATTTCTTAGTTTTATTTTTTTTTTACTTTTTTATTAATTCTTAAATTAAAAAGTGATGGAAAAACAAAATTCCCAAAAAGAAAGCATGGACGAAAGGCCTACGAGTCAATGAGGGTTACATCGCCGTGAAATTGAAGGGACTTAGCGATGAGCGAACCAGCTACGCCGCTACCGATCACCACCACCCTCTTCCATACTCCGGTGAACTCCGGCGACTGCTTCTCCATATCTTGCTAATATGATCCTTGTGAAAACCTCTCCATGTGATTATTATATAGAATACATACACACACACACATATATATACATACACATTAAGCAATCTCAAGTTTGATCGTGTTTGTTCTTTTTCCTTTTTTCTGTGCGAAATGAATCGCTGATTTTGAAAAAACGAATGAAATCGGTGATAATGTTCTTTTTCACATGTCAATCATAAGGGTTAAATTGTAATTTTATGTCTAATTAGGTTAGGATAAAAATTAATCCATGTAGAAGGTGGGTTAGAATTCATGGGATAAGAGGGGTTAAACGGGTCATAAACCCGGGTCGGATGGTTAACCTTAATAAGCTAACTCAAAATGTAAACATGGGCTACACCTCTCTTACGGAGGGTTATCCAAGGTTAACATTAAAAGTAAACGCACCCTTAGTGTCATACACAACTATTATTACTGTCACGTACAAAGGCTATTACTATCATGCATTAGACTATCACGAGTCATGTGAAAACTCTATATTACTGTCATGTTCAATTATTATTACTATAATTTTGAGTTTACGTGTACGGTAAAATAGGTAGAGTTGATGCAAGAGTTTGCTCAATATTTTTAATAGTATTGCATGTTGTATTAATTAACTCTTTGAACCAATAAAAATAGAGTTGGCAATTCAGGCTACCAATCCAACTCATTGGATAGACTAAAATTTCTATCGGGCCTACACATAGTCCAATCTTGATTTACTTTCGTTAACGAAATAACGGTTCACCTCAATCCCCAAATGAAATTAAATGAACGTGAATATTTTTCTCACATATAATCAAGGAAAATTTCAGATACTTCAAATTAATATTTAATATTTGAAATATAAATTTCAAATTAATAATCGAAATTGACCGAATCATTCAACATGAATACAATTTTATAAATTTCAAAATCTCAACTTAGTAAAAATGATAAAATAACATAAAAAGTTTAATTGTTGGGCCATCCATCAAGCCATCAAAAAAGGTTAAATTAGACAATGGGCCACATGTATGGCTAGATAGATTTTTTTAGACTTTTTTTTCCTGTATTTTTATAACACAACTCATACTTATCTTCGAAATTGATTAGGTTGATTCATCGGATTGGATTTGATAACCGACCCATTTTTATTGTCCAACTCATACTTCTTGATTTTCTTAAAGCCCAATCCATACTTTTATATACTGTGCTCGATAGGTTTATATACAATCAGTCCCAGAGCATAAAATATACATACTCAGATATTATAATATTAATAATTATTAATCGTATTTTTTTCAACCTATTAGCTAAACATGAAAATGATTGGTGGTGAATCTCATGGATGTCTAATAGCCATGACTCTTCCCATTGCTTATGCATATAGGACAATTTTTTTTTCCGTATCGGCACGATAACAGTATGATAGTATAAAATTAAAAATGAATACGTCATGATATGAATCTCAATACGATATGAACGCAAAGTTTATTATTGACACGGCATAATAAAAAAAAATAGATTTAAAAATAGAATTTACTATATATAATTATTTAACGTGCTCCAAACCTGTCCCAAGCTGATTGAGTCGTCTCATTACATGTCCCGCATCGGAGTGGTATGATAAACATAAATATAATATACTATTATATTTTTCATACTTATTATTATTATATATAGCATAAATAACAATAATTTAATTTTATGAAAAAATTATACCTATATATATAAATAAATTATAATATGAAATATAATGTCGTATTGATATCAATGTTTATAAATTATTTAATTTAATAAGATTTCATACATTGTTTACATTACAATTGGCTAATTATTCTTAAGTACGTATTGAAAGAGATAGTGTTCCGTTTAATTTGTAGAAAAATGTGAACTTTTTTGAATTCAAAATACAAACTATAATTTATTAGAGATCAAATAAAGAAATAAATCGTGAGGGAATTAAAATCAAGAGTGAAACGAGAAAATACATAGGGAAAAAAGAAGAAAATGAATTGAATTTGGACCCTTATATTATATTTTATTAAGGCAAAGAATAAATGCACCCCCTTGTTTTTAAGTAGTACACCTTTTAAATGAGATCACTCATTGCAAAATTATTACACCCATTCTTTATTTAAAAACACTATTTTTCTCCTGATTGTTGTGTCTACTGTGAACTAAGTTTCACGGTGAAACTTGATTCAAATTGAAAAAATAGATCAATTTACTTTTCAATTATCCAACTAATACCTTTTAGTAGGTGATACTCTTCCGTTATCATGACCGATACTCTTTAATAATATAGGTAATATTCTTCAGTTATCACGAATAATACTCTTTAGCAACAAAGGACATACTTTTCAGTTATCACGACTGAAACCTTTTAGTAATATAGGTAATACTGTTCAGTTATTACAACTGATACCCTTTAGTAAATGATTAAATTTTACTGTGAACCCTTATTCACATTACACTCTTCCTTTTCTCCTACTCTCTCTCCTCTCTCCAATCTCCTCATTCTCAGACGTGCCCCTCCCTCCTTCGCTTTTATACCATTGACGAGTGGATATAATAATTGAACATTATGGCCTAATCTTTTTTACCACGAACGATTATCATTTCTTACCAAAGTTAATCATCATCGATAATGCTCAATCGACATATTATTAAATTAAGTATGAGGTATATTAGTAGATGAATGAAAATTATATTATCAAATATGAAATTAGGACGGAAAAAAGTACCAGTATAAAATGTGAAAAGAATATGTAGATTTAAAGAGATAGAAAACAACGCAAGAAAATGCAATAAAAAAGTTAAAAAAAATTAATTGGGGAAGCCCATTTTCTCAATAACATGGAAGATAATAAAGGGACCTATAAAAAATGGAAGAAGACGAGGATCTGAAAAACAAAAAAGATAACTGAAAACAGGAAATGACAATCGACACGAAAGATCTGAAAAAAAATTGTGGGAATGAGAGATAGACGGGCCGGTCTATATATTGTAATTGAACAACTGGGTAAGATGATATTGCACCAGATTTTATGTTCATGCAGCATTTGTAATTTTGTATACGAGTCATTGTGATTGATTGGTCAGAAAATGTTGAATGGTTACCGATTAAAAAAAAAATGTTGCATTGGTACAAACAATTCGTTTTGCCCTGAATAACTATAAAAATGTTTTTTCACTTATGAGTAATAATTAAAAATATAATATAACAATATATAAAATGAAATATTATTCACAAGTTATTTATGACAGTTGAATCTCACTACCTCTACTGCCTTATTCAAAGAAAACTAATTTTTTACAACGTACGGGCTTGTTATAATTATTTTTTAAATTTATAAGAGAATAAGTGAATGTATATATATAGATATATAAAAATATAAGAAATAGATCTTTGGATCACTCTGTATATAATAATATTGTATTTGTATAAGTCATGTAACGAACATTGTATTACACCAAAATAATTGAGCTCAAAAACTCAACCAATTATATTAAACTTTTCAAATTACATGGATCATCAATAGACATATGCTTTGGCACCTGAAGGTTTGGAAATATTTAATAGCATAAATGTAAATATATATATATATATTTTTCCTTAAGCTCCTCTTCAATTAATTCCACGAAGTTACTATTGTTCTCGGCAATTCCGTTGGACAGTAAATCATATAACGAAATGCACCCTATATACAATATCTTCACTTGACATTAATTCATCGTGCATTTAGTGCACCATATTATATATACTATAAGTTCTATTTAATTTTGCTACAAGCTGTGAAATTAACACTATATCAAGAAAAAACGATATTTTCCCGAAGCTTAGTTTTAAATGAAATGTCTTGTTTAAGTGGTTGAAACATAAAAGTAAAATTAATATCTCTCAATTACAACATAAAATAGGATCTCTTTTTCCTATCAAAGACATGAAATGAAACCTACTCCTTGCTTGCAAGCCCTCTCTACTTTGTTTCTTTGAAACACAAATCCACATTTAAAGGAGGGGCGGTGGACCCCTCAATAATGGTTACACCATTTTTAAGAAATATTTTTGAGTGTTATTATTGCATTTAATGATCTCATTCTTTTCTAAAGCGTAAAGCAATACTCTTTCGATCTAATTCCGTTCATATCATGTTTTTTAGCAAAAGGGAAATACATTCAAAGTTATGAATAAATCATGACTTACATTCGGAAAAATAGAGAATAATTTTATTTGTTTCAATGCAAGAGTAATTATATTGCCACACAAATGTTTTTGTCACGTTTTTAATAGTGTTTAGGTGTTATATAAAATTATCATGTAGCTATACGGTTTCATTATGTTTCACTACGCATGTGTATTAATTAATTGTGAAACTTTGCACACTTAAATTAAACTAATCCCTTCTTGTAGATATAGGGCCAAAAAACAATTATCGTACACTAAGATGCACTTTTTTTAATAACCTTAATAAGTACATCCCTTGTGAACACGTAAACTTTTTTTTTCCAAAATATTACTCTCTCCGTCCCAAATTTATTTGCTCAAGGAAAATTGACACAAACATTAAGAAATGTGTTGTTTATTAGTATTAAAGATATAAAATGAAAAGTAAATGAATATTTCAACTTTATTAAAAGGAGCTATTTTAAAGTCAACTTTATTGCAAGGGTTAATTATGTGACATTGAGGTGTAAATAAAAGATATTTGTGAGAGTTTAATTTAAAAAGGGTAGTGTTGCTTTTTTGCTATTTTATAGTATGAGAAAACAAAAATAAAACGTCCAATTTTTAATTTTGAGCAATAAAAAATGAAACGAAGGGAGTAATATTTTTAGTATATAAAATAATATATTTAAAAGAATATTTGATTCCATTTATTCATTATTCTCAAAATCATTAAAGATTATAAATTTGTTTATTATAATTAAATTATTAATTAATATAACTAATGATATTATCGAATATTCACGAAAAATTTCAACAAACCTAATGTAAATAAGTTTTTGTCAACTTTCATGCTACTAAATTTTTTCACATATTACATCAATTTTAATCATTACAGCCATAACCATTATCACCATCTCATTATCTACTACTGTTCATCCAAAATATATATTTTTTTCACTCTTTTCCATAAAAAAATGGAAATATAATCACATCCAAACATTCCTGAGTAGTGAGTATATATAATTCAAAAAATTAACTTTAGCATACAACATATTCAAGAAAAAAAATATAAATAAATCAAAGAGTAGTGTAATGGTGGATTTTAGAAACATGTAAATAGGAAAACTCGAAAATAGATTTGTGGATTAGTGTTGCCGACGCTACCAACTGTCTTATGCATGTACAGAAAAAAACAAATATATATTTTTTTGACAGAATAAAAAAACAAATTAACTATGGGTTAATGAGTTGAAATTATTAATGTAATAATATATGGAATATTTAGTTCTTTGAATAGTTCAAAACTTTTCACGCAAAAGTTAAACCCCCTTCCGCCGGCTAAATGTGTTTGTATGTTAGTCCGTTGAGGAATTGGATACATACTAATAAAACGTTGCACCAAGTGTTAAGTATATTATCCGGTAAAACCGAAAAATCAACTCAAATTAAACCGAAATATAAATTCAATTCAGCTAATTTGATTTTGGTTTTTTTTATTTGTTGATTTTTAAGGTAAAACTACTGAAAAACCGAGGAACCAAAATAATACACTATGAATTCGTTTGATTGGAGGTAATAAATTTGGGGTGATAATGAAACATATGATACATTTAATTTTTATGTGCAATATATTTTACTAGATCACAAAAATTACATGTTTGTTAAGAAATATTACAACATGGTTCTACATGAACCCTAATATTTTTTTAATTATTATTGAAAATTAATTCATGTGTTAAGTTCAAATTTTACAATTATACATCCATCTTAAATTTTGAGAAGAGTTTCATTGGAAAAAAATATTTTTGTAACTTTTTCCAATATTTTTTTGTCAATTATTTATCAATAGTGTGAATATTATTAATATCATACTGAGAAAGGTAAAAAATATATATTATATATGATATGACAAATATATGATATGACACAAAGTAGTATGGATTTGGTTCGATGGAAATTTTTTTTTGGGTTTAATTGCTCTACATTTCTTTTGTAAAGAATGTACATATACTTTTAAAATTTTTAAATTTAAAATATCAAATAATTTTGGTATTTAACTTAAATCGAACCAAAAATTTTGATTAAGTTAATATCGGTTTTCTAGTCATATAGTTCGGTTTCAATTTATTATAGTAAATTTCTCAATTATTTCAATTTTGCTAATTCGATTGTGGAAATTAGACAAATTCAATTAATATTTAAATGGTGAATATATATTTAGATATTCGTAAATTACTAAATTGACACATGAATTAGGTAAAACATTTATAAACTCGGAACAGAGTTCACATATATCTACACACACACACACACACACACACATATATATATATATATATATATATATATAATTCAGATTACATTAAAAAATCAAATTACGTTATTCTCGAATATATTAAACTTAAAGCTTTAATTTCTCGAAGACTAAAATTTATTCGAGGGTATATTTATTTCAAATATTTCTTGGGCATTTCTTGAGCTATAGCTTTCAAATTTGCTAAAATCAGGAAATAAAATTACTCTGCAAAATTTTCCCCTCTAAAAGAATTACATTAAAAATTGGATAGAAAAAACGGTTTAATATATAATTATAATTCATCTGTTCAACTTTTATTACTACTTGATTATTTATTCATCCATCTCAAAATGTCATTCATTCACAGTATCCTTCATTCATGTTATATGGAATACATGTGTGAAATATCAAATATAAAACAAAAAATTCATATGTTAATTTACTTAGTGAAATTTTCAGTAAAAAGAAAACTTGTATCAAAAATTAAATGTGCAAAAAAATCACGCAACTAAAATATGAACACAATTAGTTGCATATAAAACACATTAAACATGGATTACAGAAATAAATACTAACCGCACAATTTTTCCCCCTAATATATGAGTCGAATAATATATGCTACTTCGGCTGTTTTCATAGTAATATTATAAAAATTACTTTATATAAATGGTAATCTAATTAATAAGATCAACTAGCATATCATTCATATAAAAAAAATCTTTTATACACATACTACTATAAAAAAATTCTCACACAAAAATCGTTAAAAAATAAACTGTGAAAACAATTGTGGGACGGAGGACGGAGGTAGTAGTACACTGCAAATGACTATTTTTAATTGCGATAAAAATATGGAATTATTATCAAAACTGAAAAAAATCAGATTAAAGTAGAGTAGAGCAAACAAAGAATCTTCATTACAAATCATGTATACGGATCCTTTAATTTGTTCTCTAGATTCTACATATATATATATAATATGTGTGTTTGCATCTACCAGCAGGGGAAATATATAACACAGCAAAATCACAATACTTGGAAATTAATTAAATAGATCTAAACAATTGAGAAAAAAAAAAAAAAAAAAAGAAAAAAAGGAAAACATTGCCTGGCTCCATACTGTTTGCCTGTGTTTCGTTATAAAATAAGCAGTTAGAAGCAAGAAGAGCCCTCTAAATAACTACAAAATGACCGTGGTGCGGTGTAATCCGACGCCGTGTTGGCCATTGTTGGACAAGGGCAGATCGGTCATTCCATGCAGAGAATGAAAATCAATGGCAGTAGCAACTGATGCTCTATTGCTCTCTACGCCCCATTTTCACATTCGGATTCGGTTTCCACAACATGCTCCACCAACTCTCTCTCTCTCTCTCTCTCCCTCTCTCTCTAGAATTCTTGTGTGTATGTCAATAGGGGGGTGGGTGTTGTGTGTGTATATATATATATATATATATTGTGAATAGTGTTGTTATGCATAGATGATAATAATTATTGCATTCTGCCTCTTGCTCTCTCTCTCTCTCTCTCTACCATAATGTGGAGAGGGGGTGGAGGGTGTTGGGGAGTGGAAGAAGGCGGAGAAGAGGGGCTAGTTATAAAGAGGGGCCCAGTCGGAAGAAGAATGGACATTTTGTCCATGGGGGTGGGTGGGGGATGGGATGGGGTCCCAATAGTATCACATCTATTTCTTTTTACTTAAAACATATCTTTATTTTAAATGAAAGTATATGTTAGTATTATGGAAATACGGAGTAATTTGTTTCTTATTAAAAAAATATATTAATTTAAGGCAAATATTTTAATAATTTTAGAGGTAAATTTTAAAAAAAAATGCAATTAATTTACATTAAAATATATAAAACATCGTTTAATTTGAAAATAAAATGTAAAGTTGAAGCATCATTCATTTTGAATGGGAGGAGTATTAGTTTTGGTGTTCCATTTTAAATTTTATAATCTAAATACATGACACATTACTACAAAAACATCAAATATATATACCAGAGGATAACATATCAAAGATTCATAGAGTGTTATAACTATATAAAAATAGTAGTAAAGAGTGATTGAACAATCTGTATTGGAGTAAGTGGTGTTACACTTGTTTTGTGATTATGATTGTTTTCGTATCGAGCAACTCGTGCTCATAAAATACTTTATTTTTCAACAAAGAGCTTGACAAATTAGGCTTGATATATGATAATTATCTTGTCATTTCAATGTAAAATATGAGGACCTGTTAGATTCGAGTTCAACTCGTTTGCGAGTCAAACTCTATTTACAACTCGTAAATATAATCGAACGAACTCAAACTTAGCTCAATAAAGGATCGGGCCAAGTTCAAACTTTAATTACTAGACACGTTTCAAAATAACAACATTATATATGATATAATAGTGAAACTCACTCACTCCACCAAAAAATAACCATAATCTTTTTTCCTTTTTACTTTTCATCATTAATTTCAATAAAAAAAATCATTTTAAATATATTTTTAACACACTATATTATTAATTATCTTATAAATATTTTTCATTCAACATCTATATTGCACAAATACAAATAAAAATAAAATTCAAATTTAAAATATTAATTTATTGATAAAAAAACTATTTTAGATTACTTATTTTATTATCATGTTTTATTTTATATTTTATTACTTTTAATATATGTATATTCATACAAAATTATGTAGGAGTATATTTTGAATAGAAAAGAATAAATGTGATGTCATTTTTCCACGCCCTACCTTAATTAACTCGTTTTCTAGGGCGTCGGGCCGGTCAAGTTATTCATCTCCTACCCGCCCCACCTGTGTATTCCCATGAACAACATACAATACAATTACAATACTCGCCGTAGAAGAAAACACACGTCAACTTTAATTAACTTCTTTAACTCACTCCACTTTTTTAAATCTTCTTCTTTTTTTTTTCTTCCAATTGCCATTTTCACCATCATAATCTTGCACAAATATTCCCCACACGTGCTTTATAAATCTTTTTTCTTTTATTAAAAAGGAGAGAAGTCCATTAATACTACTCCTTCCATCCCTTAATGATTTTCACATGTGAAGTGACACATTTATTAAGAGTATTTTTTAGTGTTGGAGAGAAAATAAAATTTAAAGGTATTTTAGGTGGTTGAATGAAATAAAGTGTAAGAGGGAGAATAAAGTAGAATAAATTAAGAGTGACATTTTTGAAATATAAATGTTATTATGAAGGTGTAGTTTATAAAAGAGATTTCATTTTAAGGGTGTGAAAGTAATTTTGGAATGAACGGAAAAAAAAGTGTGAAAGTAATTGTGGGACGAATGAAATATTTTATTTTATTTTACTCTAGGGAATGCGAAATTGCGAATTATACTTAGAGGAAAAAGTGCACTTGAATAATTGTTTGTGATAGATTCCTTTTGAAAATATATCAAACAAAGATTTGAATACATCTTATGATCATACGCATACCATTTATCCTATCATGTTATCGAGCATTAGAATTAGGCGTTCTACAAGGAATTAAAGTCAAAATAGTCACTTCTCGAAATAATAAAAGTCAAAATTATCACGTAACTTTTAATTTTATTGAAAAGATTTCACAATTTTATTTTTCTCAGCTCACAAGAAAAATAACTAAACAACGTCGACGTTTTACTCATATATTATGCGCGCGCTTAAAATTTCTAATGGAAGAAGCTGATAAAGAATTTGATTTAAGCCTATTTCGTCCCTTATCTTTTCTAAAATGGTTCCACGTTTTATTTTTTTAAATTAATTTAGTCACATACATTTTCGAAATTTTACAATTTACGTCTCAAATCGTAGAAAAATCTCTTAAACGGCATCATTTTAATTGCGTGACGGTTACAACTTACATGATTAAATAAGTTGGACATTTCCGACAGAAAGAGTGAACATAATATATTTAATTTCATATGTCTTGCTGACTAGACTTTAACACCAATTAAACAACAATATATTATTTTAAAACTAATTAAAATTTAAATATTTGAAAAAAAAAACTATTTATAAACACCCCCACCACAGACCTTCAACAAGATTTTTTTCCACAGCAAACTCCCACAACCCCCGTCGCACCCCACCCACTACCTACCACCTCCATTTTAATCTAATCAATGTGTCGTCGGATACAGCGTCGCCAAATTTTCATTAAAATTTACTGGTTTTGAAATTATCAATGTTAATATCTGCTTAAATCAGTATTTTTGGATTAGAATTTGGAGGGCCACATTTGATTTTGATTTTGTTGATCACACTTGATAATATATCCACATCACAGTTAAAAAAATGTGATTTTCAAATTCATTAAAAACAACACAAATAAACTACCATACATTATATACATTTTATTTCTGTGTATAATTAATAACATGCATGTGGAGTTTTAATATATCATTTAGAAATGATTTTATCATTTTAACACCTGGAATGAAAATAGTGCTCCCAAACGAATTAAACTGATAATGTATTCATTTACTATTCATGTGCGTGTAATTATGTATTGTACTGCGTAATGCTGTGTGTTTGTATTTAAATTAATTGAATTAATGGGATGATGTATAGGACCTTTCAATGAACATTTTCAACAATTGGATTTGACTGAATCAAATTCAATTGTTATAAAAATAAAATTTAGAGTTGTCAAGGATGCAAAAAAATTCCAAAAGTTGAAAATATGCATTGAAAGGTCCTGTGGCTGTATATGAGGGTATTCAATTAATTCTGGATATTAAATAATGAATCAACTAATAACACCACATGACTTATATGGTAATATCAATATGTTTATAAGATAATATCACAATATTTTATACACATAAAACACATCGAACTCTGTGAAAAAATATTGTGGGTATTATTTGAAAAATAATATAACATTATTGAATGAATGTAATAATATTATTAAATAAATTTAATTGTACAGCGTGCAATTTATTCACACTCGTATTTGACTTTTAAGAACATATAATAAATAAAATCAATTATAGTATTATTATAGATACATTTGAGATATGAGTGGCTGGTGAAAGGCCCCTTTCAACTTTTATATTGATATGTTTTTTCTGGTAAGACACAAAATTTTCCCTTTCATTCAACCCATCAATCATGTGTGGTTTCTACTCGATCGCAAGAATAATCCATTGCACCTTTTACTAACCCACCCCCCTCCATTTCATGCAATCCCTCTACTGTAATTGCATTTGTTCCCCAGATGGATTTTTTTTGTACTACTAATCATATTCATTTCAATCTTCTCATTATTAATTTCTATTTGTCATTTTCTGCTTAATAGATGTTTACTTTATCCAACAATATTTTTAGATGACACTTCTTTCATATTTTTTAATAATGAAATATAATTTTCCTTTTTTCCTTGATGTGTTGTTGGAAGAAAGATTATTTACATGCTAATTATATTGTTTTCACAGAATAATACCCCACTCATCCATTAGAGTTGAACCATGTTTCTAAATTTGTCCGGCACATATACTACTTTTTTAAAGACCAGATTATTAATTTTCAATATTAGTTTCCCTTTTAATTTAATTGACATGCATACTAAAATTGATGAGACAAAAAAATATATGTTTACTAAAATTAAAATTGAAGAGGTTCCCGTGATGCTTTTCGAAAAAAAAAAAAAAGAGGTTCGCATGATAGTATATTTTAAAATAGTATTCCATAATAATAAAACATAAAAGGAAGAATTTCATATTAGCGCTAAATTTTTAGATTACATCTCAATTTAAGTTAAATTAAAAAAAAATCTCAATTTAAGTTTTGAATTTTGAAGTGTCTCAAATTAAAATCTAATTTTTTTCACACTTTAAGACTCAATTTTATTCATCATGTCTAAATTCAAGGACCAAAATTCTTTTTTATTTTTTATTTTTAATCATACACCGCTAATTTTTTTATAAAGAATTATTTTTATTATATATAATTTTTTAATTGACATTCTGGAATATATTTTATGTATTTTTTAATATTGTTCCTACCGCATTTATTATAAATACTCACGTTTATCACCTAAATTAAAAAATAAAAAACTTAAAATTTCATTTTTAAATAAATCTAATGCAAGTGTCAAATAAAAATTATAATTTTTTAATTTAATATATTATATTTAAAAACTTAATTAGAAAAAAGTTATTATATTTTGAGTATTTTATAAAAAATGATTGAAATAAAAACAAATCAAGCGGGTTTTGAATTGAGATAAAAAGAGAAAAAATTGATCTTAAATTGAAAAAAAAATAGACCTTAATTTAAAACACTTCAAAATTCAAAATCTAAATTAAAATTCAATTTACAAATTGAACACTAATATGAAATTGTTCCAATATAACAAGCAAATATAAGAAGAGGTTCCGGTGATATAAAAACAAGGTCATGCAGGGACCATATCTGAAAAGGAAAGTGCGGTATTGTGGCTTAAACGTCAAAGATTTAATTAATTCTACAAATCTCAAAACATCAATCATTTGCTCCTTTGAATTTCTCCACCATCACATTATTTCCTTTCTAGAAGCCCACCACTTTTTATGTATTTTTTCTTTTCAATAACTTGCCTTGTGGACTGCTCTTCATACTATAACACTAGATAGACTAGTGGTCATCATGCATAATTTTGTCGATGATTTTTTTTCCTTCATTTTCATAAAATAAGAAAATTGAACATCATGGTTTTCGAGAGAATCGCACCTTTTCTTTTCGATAATTTTGAAAATGAAATGGGTTAGAGTTAAATGATATATGGAGTGAAGACTTCGTGTAAATGGAAATTTGTTCGCGGTATAAAATAATTATTATTACATTCTAATACTTATTATACTAATAAATTAATATTATAATATTTATCCACATAGTTCAGATGTTTAATTGTGTGTGTTTTATGAAATTAGTTTAAAAAATAGTAATATTATTGGATCAATATTATATTATTAGTGAATGAAAATAATTATTGTGGATTAATTTTATATGAGCAACAAGTATATGAAAATTCGTCTCATAGTGATATATATATATATATATATATATATATATATATATATATATTATGTGTAATTTAAACTTTTTAGTGCAAAAATTCTTTTTAATGCAAAAATGTATAGACAAACACATGCATGCCCACTTGTATAAAAGAGATATGGTATATGGATATTATGCATACAGCACCTAATGTTGCTACAAGAGGAATTGATAAAGCAAATTGAGTTATCCATTTGGATGTGCACACAGCAATGGTATTAATTAACGAAGAAAACCTAATCCTTTATTATACTATCATATTAAAAAGAGTAAGTCTAGTTTTCACTTGAATTATATAAACAATATTTAAATAATATTAATTATTTTTATTAAATAATATTACCATCAAATCAATACATTTTAACAAAATGCCCGATAAAAAAAATACATTTTAATAAAATAATTAATACGATATATTAGTTTCCCGGTAAAATAAATCTACCATATATTTTGCCTCATAATCCAGCAATTTATAAAGTTATTCTGGATATAATGATAGTTTTACATTTTCATGTAGAAAGATGAAAGTGCTATGATAAATAAATAAATAAAAAGAGAAGAAGAGAGTAAGAGAGGAACATGATCATTTGTCGGCACGGTGGATTTTCGTTTCAATTAAATTGTAAGAGAACAAATGGAGTAGAATTGTGAAAAATATTAGTTGGAACAGTTCGAGGGAAATGTTTTCATCAAATTTCGTATTTTATTTTATCAAAATTATTATAATATAATATTTAATGATTAGATTTGAAGAAGTTTGGATCTCAAATCAATTATGTGGATTTCTAAAAATAGAATAATTTTAGTAAAAATTTGTGTGAGATCAGACGGTTTATAAATTAATATTCATCTCTTTTAAAATGTTAAAACATTGTTTTCAAATTATATTTTATCTCATCATAAAATAGTCTCATACAAAATTTAATCAATAATATATATATATATATATATATATATATATATATTTTTTTTTTTTTTGAGCTTATCAGTTTCATTCGGGAAAAACACCTTGGCTTTATAGGAAAACATATTTTATTTTTCGTACATACATATACCTGTCCTTATATAATGTACACTTGAGAATTAATTTAATTAAACAAATATTAATTAAATTTTTTGCCTTGATCAGATTTTTTGAGAAAATCCTTTTATTTTGATGTGAGCAGCTAAAATCCGCAAATGTTTTGCATCTTTAAATATATACTATAATTATAATGATAAAGATTTTTTGGATCTCAAATCAAATGTTATTTCTGAAATAGAATAATTTGGGTAAAAATTTGTTGAGAGTTTTATATCTCATAAATTAATATTCATCTCTTTCAAAATATTAAAACATTGTTTTCAAAACCCATTATACATAAATATATTTTTTTTTATCGGTAAATGTTAGTTGTTAGAGATTAGAATTTAGTTTCATTCAGGAAAAAGTCTTGGCTTTACAAAAACATATTTTCATAACATATACCTGTCCTTATATAATGTACACTTGAGAGAGACTTTTTCGTTTTTGCCTTGATGAGATTTTTTGAGAAAATCCTTTTATTTTGATTTGTGCGGCTAAAATCCGCAAATGTTTTGCATCTTTAAATATATACTATAATTATACATTAGAGTTGCTCAAAGTAAAAATAAAAATAAAGAATTGTAACTAGTACAATTTCTTCATCATTATGCTTATATCTGAAATGGAGGGAAAAGCTCGACCATCCATTGCGAATGGTACAAAGAGATTTATTTTGTTTTGATCGGTGGTACAAAGAGATTTGATATCCATTGGCTTGTGAATTGAGATATTGACTTCAATTCATGAGGATGAATGTTGAAAATATATATCATATATTATATTTTATTTTTAATAATAGTAAATGGAAATTAATATGTTATTTTAATTGAAAAGAATAATGGAGAAACTTATGTATATTTAAGAAAAGATAATTAAAACGTTTAGAATTGATTTCCACTTTTTTTTTTCTTTCAAGTTCTTTGTTCTGGATATTGTTGAAATTTAATGTTATATTTCATATTTTATTATTATTGACATTAGGTCATAAATTAATCATTATATTTCTTACATATTTTGTTATTTTCCTAATGGACTTTTGGGCTTTATGAGATTCGAAGGATTTATGGGTCTTTGGGCTATCGTGGTTTTATATTGGACCATTATATTTTTAAGGCCTAACTAATTTTAAAGGGATATTTGCAAATTAGACTAACGACATAAAAGTACTTCTAAAAAATAAAAGTTGTGAGATAAATAAATGCAACTTAAAAAATAAGTGTTTCTGCCCCTCCACTAGAGTTTACAAACACATCCTTAATCTATTGGAATTATGAAAGAAGCATGTATTAGAAATTTAGGAGCCCTTTCATAAAAAACAAAGTTAAAACTAAAAATAGAAAGTTGGATTTATGTTTGACAGTTTGAGGGCACTCTTGTTGAAGAAATTATCTTTTAAGGCGCTTCATGGACTTCGACAAAAAATCATGTGCAATTATTGTATTTATTTAACATTCGTGTAATAACTTTTTTTATTATTTTAGAAATATATTGACAAGAGCACAAGGGATGCTCAGGAACCTATAAGTAGAAATACAGACTCAACAACAGAGAAAAGTGGACATAGAATTACGACTTAGTTGGTAAACATTCAATGGGATGTCAAATCCAATCAAAAATAGATTTGCAAGAAGATAAGGGAAGTGAGCTCTAATCTATCCTCAAGAGTAAAACTTGATCTCATCAATGATCTTATCTAAATTTGTCGAATCAGCACAACAGTTTACTTCAAAACCGATCAAGTAAAGATCTTTAAACCTCTTAATCCATTGAAATTTAAAAGCATCATGCATTAGAACTTTAACTATTGGAGCCTTAAAAAATAATGTAAAAACTAACCAGATGACTTAGCTCATCTGGCCACCTATAAAAAAAAATAATAATAATAATAATAATGTAAAAAAAAAAAAAAATTTAATTAAGGGCATAGTTATTGAATAAATTAACTTTTAAGGCGCTCTATGGACCTTAACAGAAAATTGTGGCATGTGGGGCAGGTCTCTTGTAAACTCGAGTTCATGTGATATTTATTTTTTTGTGTTAATATTGTGTATAAGTGTTTTTATCAAAAAAATATTTAATTTTTAAAGAGTGACACTTTGTATACACAACTACTATGCTTGAAAAAAAAAAGTTGACTCAGTTTTTGCCAAAATTGTGTACAATTATTGTACTGATTTATGATTTGTGTAATTTACTTGCTCAACTTCTTTTCTTCTAATTCTATTTCCTTTCTTCATACTCCACTTTTCCAATATTTTTTTTCAAAGTCGCACAATGTAATTGGATCTGGCGCATATGAAACCAATCACACATTGTTTTTACGAGTACACACAAACTAAGTATACATACAAAATATTTGAGTACATACATCTGAAAGTTTCATAATACCCCTGGTGCTTACAATTTGGTACACACAATGTGCGAATTTTTTTTTCGCACGATTGTATGTAGTTCGAAAAAAAAAATCGCACATTGTTAGGTACACAAACTTTGGGCTCTGTTATAAGTACACACACCGATGTTCGACATAATTTATCGCACATTTACACAGTGTGCAATAAATATATTCGCACATTAGTATATTGTGCGGCAAAAAATTTCACACATTGGTGTGTATACTTAGACTTTGGTGTGTGTATTTAAACTTCCGAAAATTTGAAATTATAAAGAGTATTTTAATCATTACACAATAGGTTTTGTATAAAAAATATTTAAAGTATGTGTATTTAGAATTTTGGTGTTTGAAAATAACCTGTCCATATGTAAAATGTTAAAAGGATTAAACTGTTTTTTTTGTTATCCATTTAAATTTTACATATGGACAGGTTATTTCCAAACACCAAAATTCTAAATACACATACTTTAAATATTTTTTATACAAAACCTATTGTTAAAAGGATTAAACTATTCCTGCATTAAACTGTTTTTTTTTGTTATCCATTTTACATCCACGAATCTGATATACAGGCCATATCCAAATCCAAGGACACTCATAATGAAAAAAAAATGATTTCACACTTTTTTTTTTCCGTGCCACGCTATTTTTCACATTTCTATTTTAAATAGAGGATGTAAAACAGATATTGACATTCTAGAAAACTTTTCATAAATTTCATGATCATAATATTCACAAATTTTGAGATTATACATACACACAATTCAACTTTTTTTTGTTTTATATACATAAATATTTACAAAATTATCTCTCAAAACTCTCATAATTACACTTTAATATTACTATTCTTTATGCCCTTAAGCAAAAGTATTTTGAAAAACATAGGACGGTAGTAGTACTCCAATAAACACTCGTTTAAAAGAAAAATGCTGTGATCAATAATTTTGTTGCCATAACGGTGCATTACCGTATTGTATACGTATAAGATCGTCACGGCCCAAAAATATGATATCTAAATCCACGCATCTCAAGGAGCTTCTGACGTTTTTCTTTACCCCTATAAAATTCCGATTGTAGATATCACAACTTTATTTCCAGCCAGTCTAGTTTTGTAAAATTGAATTCGTATAATTCGGCGAGTGGAAATATGCAGCAGCGTGAGGGTACTCGTCGAAGGATTGCTACAATTTCAGCTCACCTTAATCCTCAAACTAATCAGTTGCAGGTCTAAATCTTGTTTTTTGAGTTAATTTCCTTTTATTTTAGTGATTTGAGTGCCTTATTTCACTACTGGAATTGAATTTATTATAATTACTGGAGTTCCCAACTTCTGAATCTTGATACAAGGATTTTGGAGACGAAAGGAAAATAAATGCATTTAACAACCATCCTTGAGTTTTTGATTTGATTTTAATGACCTTTGTTGAAATGTTAGTTTTAATCAGTCCTTGATCATGCGGAATTTTGGCGAATTAACTTCCCTGAGCTGATTGATTCTGTATTGACTTTAATAGTAGTATTTTAATTTAAAGAGTCAAATTATTGACAGATAATTTTATTTGGTTTTGGGGTTAAAGGTGGAGAGTAGTTTATGGCGCGAGGATTGCAGGGCAAAAGGAGGGGCGCCAGGTTTCAAAGTGGCAATATTAGGGGCAGCTGGAGGCATAGGCCAGCCTTTAGCAATGCTGATGAAGATGAACCCATTGGTTTCTGTGCTTCATCTTTATGATGTGGTTAATGCTCCAGGGGTCACAGCAGATATCAGCCATATGGATACTGGTGCTGTGGTAATTTCATCTTTTAATCCATCTTGAGGTTCCTATAGTGTTGTACCTAACTTGTTTTGGTTTTGTAGAACTATTTGATTTTCAGCTTTCATCTAATTTAACAGTTTCGATTGGTATGCATGGTAGCAGGGGAAAATTGATTCAATTTAGGGCCTCCTAGATCTTCTTGTAAAAAAGCTTTGCGAGATATGAAGGCTTATTTAGCAATTTTTGGTTAAATTAGTTATCAAGATGTTATCTTTGGCGGTTACTTTCTGATGATGAATAGTCATCAGGCCTCTTGTTATGTTCTGAAAGAAAGAATCATAATAAATTTAGACTTTTTTGAAAGAAAATCTTGATAAAACCAGTCTAGTATAGTTCAAGCTTTGTGAGTAAGTAAGCAACAATATCACAAATTATTTTCTTGGGAATCTGATGTTTGATTCAAAACATTATAGCAATACAAGAAGTATTACTACTAGGGAATGCAAGTTCTCATGTTGTATTAAAATAGTAGTTCTCTGATTAAAGGAAAAGGCAACAATTTAAGTCCGCTTTCTGTGATAAATATTCCAGCCAGTTATCTTCCCCAAATAACGAGCTCTTTCAACTAGATGCCTAGAAAGCATATCCACCTGTTTACTTGATCTGCCCAAGTCTTGTGTGAACATCTGTTAAAGCATTAAAGCGTATAGTAAACATATGTTAAAGTTAGAACATTAAATCGTATAGTTAAATGCATATTTGTTCTAATTATACCGTTAAAAGATTAATCACATTTTTTCAGAACTTAGCTTGTAGAACTTGACAGAATCTTTTGATTTTAGGTTCGTGGTTTTCTTGGACAAAATCAGTTGGAGGATGCACTCACTGGCATGGACCTCGTAATTATTCCTGCTGGTGTTCCCAGGAAACCTGGAATGACGAGGGATGATCTTTTCAACATTAATGCAGGAATAGTTAAAACTCTTTGTGAAGGAATTGCTAAGTGCTGTCCTAAGGCCATTGTCAACGTAATTAGTAATCCAGTGAACTCAACAGTTCCAATTGCAGCAGAGGTTTTCAAGAAGGCTGGGACCTACGATCCAAAGCTGCTTCTTGGAGTTACAATGCTTGATGTAGTCAGAGCTAATACATTTGTGGTAAAATATCTTGTTGCTTAATGTTTGTATTTATTTTCTTATGGTTCTGAATATTTCCATGAGACCTTGGAGCTTTTAATTTGTTTGTTCTGATATTTTAGCTTTTCTGTCTACTCTCAAGTTAGTTTTTTTCATCCTCTCTCTGCGTGGGCAATGGTCACTGGTTCCTAAAAGGCTAAAATAGTTCAATTGGCTCCTAAAGTTTCACTTTAGAGATCTCTAGACTAGTTTCTGATATATATTAGGTTATTAGTTGGACATATCTACTGGAATGTGCATTTATGTGTTTATATAAGTTGATCAAGTTATAGTTTTACACTTAGCGCATAACTTTTTCTTATTTTGCACTTTTGTGAAATCTCAAGACTTGTTGCATTCTTATATTCAGGAGGTTAGTAGGGTACATCCACTGGAATCATTTATGTGTTTTCCATAAATATTACTTTATTTCCTTACCATGTCATGCATGCTGAATTAGAGGTACCACAATATAAGTTTATTAGGTTAAATTTTTACTCTCGGAGCTAGCCATCTCTATTTGATTTGTTCAGGAGGTTCGGGCGGAATTAGTAGAGGTTTACATCCACTGGAAACAATAAAATTCATAATATAATTTAAAAATGTATAATTAATAATACATAAAAAAAAATACTTAAGAATATTAAATTAACAAGATCACCTACAATTTGTTATAATTTTAATAGAAAACTAGTAATACATCAAAAAAATGCAATGCATTTAAAATGCTAAAGAAATAAAGATTGATGTATTAAACTTAATAAAAAAATTTATTAACAAAAATTCACAAATAAAATATAAGTTGATTAGGTTAAAGTTCTTTAATTATCATATCATTTTTTTCTAGACGTTTTGAGCAAAAAGCCATCTCTATTTGATGTGTCGTTTCCATAGAACATTGGTCTCCATAGTATAGCTCTGTCATGCTTGTTATTTGACCCTATTTTATGTTTCAATATTTGTACATTTAGGCTGAAGTTCTGGGACTAGATCCTCGGGAAGTTAATGTTCCAGTTGTAGGAGGCCATGCTGGTGTGACAATTTTACCCCTTCTCTCACAGGTATATTATTCACATGATTTTGTAATAATGATTTGCAAAACCTCACGTAACAGATTATATTTCAAAATTTCTCATTATGTAGATTAAACCTGCGTGCTCTTTCACCCAAGAAGAGACCGAGTACCTGACATCTCGCATCCAGAATGGCGGGACAGAAGTTGTTGAGGTGGGCTTTAATTCTTGGTTGGAGGTCTAGAATAAATTATTCCTTGCTTCATTGAGTTTGAAAATGAAATCAAGCCTCCCATACAAAATTCAAATAAATATGTGTTTGCTAGTGATATTCTTTTTTTCTCGTTTTGTCTTTTAAATCAATATAATTTGCATGGGAAATCTTCTAAGTCAATTTTGTTTGCAAAAGATGTTTTACATAAAGTAATTTGAGATTTTATATTGTTAAGTTGATTATACAATTTATCACTGTAATATAACAATCTTAAGCCAACAACTAAATAATAGCTATATGATCTACAAATATTAGACATTCCTTGTTTCTGTTGCAGGCCAAAGCAGGTGCGGGTTCTGCAACTCTTTCGATGGTACGCTTCTATCTTTTTGTTACCACCTCATCCATTTTTTTTTTAGTACAAAGAGAATTACTATCAATTTTTTGAGAAAAAATTGCATATATAATTGATACAGCAGGTTAGCTCACTTGAGCGAAAATCAAACGTTGATTCGGATATATTTTGATATTTTCAAAGAATGGACACTTCAACTTTGCCATTCTACCTTTTCCAATAAAATTCTTATAATTGTCTAACCGTTAACAATGTGACAAGGAATCCTTGCTATCAAGTCAAAAAAAAAAAAAGATTCTACAAATTTAGAAAATTGCAAATTAAACTAGCTGTAACTTCTATTCAACTATGGACTTTATCAAACTGATCCATTAGTTTCCATTCTGCTTCAATAATGCAGGCATATGCAGCAGTCAAATTTGCTGATGCTTGCTTAAGGGGATTGAGGGGAGATGCTAGTGTTGTCGAATGTGCATTCGTGTCTTCCCAGGCATGTTCTAACTAGATTTATTTGTGTGATTGCCACAAAACAATATTCCTCATTAATTGCAAGGAAAATGTTTTTTTTTTGTCCTGTTAATTTGGTAACCTTCATAATCTAATTTTGTAGTCATTTTAAACATAAAATTTTACAGGACTAATAAAATCCTTGCATCGTCTCAACCTGTGTAGTTTTTGTCTCAGGTAACGGAACTTCCGTTCTTTGCTTCAAGAGTGCGGCTTGGACGCAATGGGGTCGAGGAAATCTACCCTCTGGGCCCACTGAATGAATACGAAAGGTCTGAAATAACATTCTCAACACTAATTCGAGTTAAAGGTGTAGTGATTCTTTAACTTGGGATTAATCAGTGTCTGAATATTGGGGTGTGCTGTTGTTGTTAGGGTTGGCTTGGAGAAGGCGAAGAAAGAGCTGGGTGGGAGCATTGGTAAGGGCGTTTCCTTCATAAGAAAATGATCATGCCCATAATATTAATGAAGGTCGCCTCTCTTGCCTCTTGGAATAATAAGTTGTACCCTATGCTACTCGAGTTGTTCTGGATTTTGAATTCAGATTTAGCGCCAAATAAAGATTTAATTTTAGTGGATGCTGCCAATTTTTTTTTTTTTTTTTTTTTATATGTTCATAAGAAAAACGATTTTCATTTTGCACTACCGAAGAGAATAGATTATTAGGTTTTAATTTTGTGCTTTACTTATTTTTTGAGATAACATTAACTAATATATATTTATTTTTAATTAATAACTTTAATTTTTTAAAATTTGTGTGAAGCCAACTGTGTGGATCGTATCTCATGGGCCGGTTCGATCAAGACATTAACAGCAAGATTTCTTATATGATCCAAATTATTTCAAGTGTTACGTTGGCTCTCAATTTAGTGAATTTTGTTGCGTTTTGCTGAGAAAATTGTATGGGGCCAAAATAATAATAATTGATAAAATTTTCGAATTACACGACAATTTTTGTTGTGTTAGTCAATAACCCGAAAAAAGAAAAAAATTTGATAATTAAAAGATCGAAAATGTTTGGTCAAAATGATTGAAAAACAATTAAAATTCCGGCTGAAATAATCAAACACCATCAAACAACAAAAAAATAAAAGTAAAAATATTTCTACCAAAAATGTGAACAATCTTCAGACTCGCTCTTGGTTTGAGCGTGCGGGGAGGGGAACTGAGATGCTATGTGTGTGGCAGAGTTGGGATATATAGAGGAAAGAGTGGGTAATCAGAAGAAAAAAAAAGAAAAAGGGCGAGAGAGAACTAAGGCTCCATTTGGATGAAGTGAATTTGAAATTAAGGGATTTGAGGATAATATATCATACATTCACACAAACTAAAATGGAGAAAAGTTAAATGAATGGATTTGATTCACTCAAATATCAAGCACAAGTGAGAGAAGTGAGAGGATTTCAAATGACTAGGTTTTGTTGAGTATTTAAAATTCTCCCCCTTATAAGTAAATATTTGTGTGAATCAAATCCATTCATTTAGTTTTTCCCTATTTTGATTTGTAAATGTATAGTGTATTATCCTCAAATTCATTAATTTCAAATAACTCCATCCAAATGGAGCCTAAGTTTATAATTGGCACTTGAACGTGGTGTATTATTGATTTTGTTGGATGGATATTTAATTGTGTGGTGTATTCACCAAATTTTGGGAGCGAATAACCTGGGCCAATGACAAATAGATTTAAATAAAACAAGCCCAAATTATATTGGGCCATTGTGCTATGGTATCTGATAAATGACTGGATAAAGGCATAACCTAATCATTCTAATTTATGCCGTCCTTTTCTATTGCTAAACATGCCTACCAAACGAGTGGTTAAAATCATTGTTGCAGATTTCTTGTCTAGATTTTTTATTTTGTTATTCTAATTTGAAATGGTGTTCCATATTTTATTCTAATTTATTCAATAAATGTGTTTTAATAGTGATGGAATTAGAAATAAGACATTTCTAATTTCTAATTCAATATATTCAATTATAGGATGTAATTGTGCACAAAACATTATAAATGGTGTACAAGTAAATCCCCCTTAAAATTTATCATTCGTTTGAAACTTGACACATATATCCGATGCAAGTTAGTAATTATTACAACTTACAAGTGATGAGTGGTGAAACTTAATTAACATGTCGTGGATCCAAAAACATTAATAAGTACTCCACTTCCAATTCACTCTTTTTCTTGTCAAGTTTATTGATTCTTCTTTTTTTAATGCTCCACCTTCAATCGCTATATTTTGCATCCTTTCTTTCTTCTTCTTCTTTTTTTTTTTTTTTTTTGAAAAGATTTTGCATCCTTTCATATATACTCTATTGGTCACATAAAATTTTTCATAGTGAATATATATATTTAAAAAAAAAAAAAGTGATGATTGAGGTTTTAATGGATAGTTTTGTAAATTTTTATATATAAAGGAAATAAATTTATTGATTTGTGTGTATGTGTGAGTCCAAAAATAATGACGTCATGTAAATTAAAGAAAATTGTGAGTGTGAAATTTATAAAAGATTTTCCAATTTAAAGATATGAATTTATTGTGGACGGACGAAAGAAGAAAGCGAAAAGAATTCTAATGGACGAATGAAAGTATTAAATTTTTATTTTAGGTTTAATTGTAGATAATAATATTATAATTTTTTTTTCTAAATTGTAATTTAATACTCCATAAACTTTGAATTTTGGTAAAAAAAAAAAATCAATTTAATTTTTCTTACAATTCGAACCAACGAGCAAGTGTACTTCTATCAAAAATGATGTGTCACCCACTTAATTACAAAGAATTAATTGTATTAATATGCTTAGATTTATTCCAATGATAATGAAAAATTAATCATCATTTTCAGGTAGAAGTATGTAGATTGCATGTTTTAAATTTGAAAAAAAACAAAAAAAAACCATCTTAGATTTAAATTTTATTTATAGAAATGTAAAAATTTAGATATAATTGCAATTTGTGAGAAGATCATACTTTTATTTGCATGCATTTAAGACTTTATTAAATCATGGGATATGATCTTAATTCTACATCCCAATTGTTCTTTCCTCGTTGAATGACAACTTGTTCACTGCTAGATGACCAAACAGCTTGCCATTGATCTATACTTTATTTTTGTTGTGTATGAAAACAAAGTTGTATAAAAAAATTGATGGAAAAAACTTATTTGAGGCGGTCTCATGGTGATACGCTTCATAACTACAATAAATTAATATTTTTTTTCAAAATGTTAAAGCATCATTTTTAAATTATGTCCCGTCTCAATTTGAGACAATTTTACACAAAACCTACTAAAAATTATTGTTGATTTTAATCTCATAACTACCGAAAAAATTAAACCTAAATATGTGAAACTTGTTTTCACAAATGAAACTGATATTATTACATTTACTCTTATAAATTAATACCATAAAATTTTACATTGTAATATTAGTTTATAAATACAATGATATTACTAATTAATGTTACAGTATTACTGAATAAATGTAGTGATATCAATTTTATATAGTGAACAAATTTTAAAATAACAGTTGTATTTATACAAATTATGAACAGATTTATACTAATTCAATTTTTTTGTCAATTATACCTAATTATACGAGACTAAACAAGAAACTATTATTTACAAACTTACTACTTGACTGATATGTTTGCAAAAGCTACAAGTCCTTTATTTTATTTTGGAAAGTTGTAAAAAAGCTGTAAACTAGAGTTTTTTTTTTTTTTGAATAATTTGGTTTGACATGTATGTCAATGAAATAATATTGAATTGTTAGTGCATGGGAAAAATTCTGCTTTACTGCTCTTTACAGCTACATCGATCTATGTCCTGCTTTTTTCATATATTTTTCGTTGAATTTTCCCAGTTTTGTACCATCAAAAGCATTACCCACCTTTATTTATTTTTTTTGTCCGGAATGACGCATTTTGATTAAGTTTTGTGCAACTAAACTAAAATATCATAATCTTTTTTTTACATAATATTAATATTTTTAATATCTGCAATTTCTTTTTATCACTGATTTCTGCTATTTTTGTTTGAGTACGTCTCGTTTAAATCAGTTTATTGTGCAATTTAAAATGCTATTAAATAATTTATTAAAAGATATTATTATCAAATTAATAGTAGTATTTTTAAATAGAATAATAAATATTATTAAAAATATATATATAATATAATAAATTTTGAATACAAAATTAAAAGCGCTAATGTAAAACACGGCTTTAGTTAATTCAATAATTTAACCGAAAATAAAGATTAATATTCTCAACCCTGTAAAATGGGGAAGTTTACGAAAATGCCAATTTCCACTAAACAAATTTGATATTTTAATTCCTTTTCATAATTTAATATTAAAATATCATCCTTTACCCTGTGAAAATTTTTAGAGGACGCTTGATTTAAATCCTCTAATATGAATAATAATGAGAAATTGAGAATCACTAAATAGTGAATACAATAAGAATAATGTTTTACATTATATAGTTAGTGTTGGTCTAACTTTTTGAATAATTAAGGGAAATATATAATTTTTTATTGAATAATAGTAAAATGATTATTATGAATTTATGAGAGGTAGTTAATCAAAACGTTATAATTAACTTCTTTTGGGTATTATAATGAAGGATGATCATTTTATATTCTTATTAATTACTATAATTACCCAATTCCATTATCAATTACGATTTTCATTGAATTTATTATCTTCTCTAATTCATTAGAGTCGCCTCTTTGTTCCGCAGACTAAATAGACTATGTATGTTCATTTTAAACAATTCAATAATTTTTTTTTCACTAATAATATGGACTTTGTCCTAACGCGATCAAAACTAAACGAGCCTCCAACGAGCTACATAATAAAAAATTAAATTTGAATTCAAATTAACTAATTAATTCATAACACGATGTAATTTAAATTCATCATATTAATTAACACATACACAATAATATAACTCATGTTTTGTTAATAGAATCTAATCAAATCAAATATAACAAAAAAACAATAATTCATGAGTTTTTTTTTTTTTTTTTTAATTTAATACGCAACATCATTACTGCTCAACATTTTTAGCTCTATTTGAACAAATGTTATTATCTAACTCATATTAACTATAAAATTTAGAATAATAAAAATAAATTAGTAGTAAAATTATTATTTAATTAAATTAAAATTATTAGATGAACTTTGGGCTAAAAAGATCTGGGCTAAAACGGCTTCAATTTATACGGACTTCAAAAAATTAATAACTCCTAACCCTAATATTTTTTGGGTTTGAACGACTTGGTCCAAACATCTCTAATCATAATACTGTTCACTTTTTTTTTTGACAGGAAAGTGAAAATTTGATTAAATCAAGATAGGCTCTCGCCTTAATCTCTTAGAAGAGCATTGTTACAACAAATAGAGATTTCCTCAATCCAAAATTCTTCAAAGTCGACAAAGTGGGCAAGTTTATGTGCAAGAAAATTTGCATCTCGTTTTACAAAGTTAAAAGTCGCGTTTGAATTTTCACCCTGTATAAAAAATTCAATGTTAAAAACAAAAAAGAAAAAAAAAATGGAAATTTTCCAGATGAGTAGTATTTGTGTGCATATTGTGCACATATAGTGTAATATTATTTTAATGTACTGTATAGTATTAGTTTAGTTACAGTATAATATTATTTCAAGTACTGTATAGTATTAGTTTGGTTATAGTATAATATTATTTCAAACATTGTATAGTATTAGTTTAGTTAGCAACATTGTATAATATTAATATAGTTACAGTGTAATATTAAATAAAAATATTATGCACACTATTTTTTAGTGTGCACAATTTGAACACAAATATTTGCCTTTTCCTGATTTATAGTTCCCAAATTCTATTCAATAATGAGACCCCGCAAGTAACTGTTACTTTTAATTAGAGCAAATAATGCCTTCTAGAATCAACTTACGTAATTATTGATGTTTAAGAACACACCACTTGATATGTCGAAAATATTAAACTTTTAGTAGTGACATTTGCACCAAAAATAGATTCAATTTAGAAAACTTTTATAGTAAAATGCTATCATTTCAAAATGAAAACCATTAATCGGTATTTTTCGAAAAAAATATTTTTTACTCTGTAATTAATGATTTGGTCCACGAGTGCTTAAAAGCTGAAACAGCGACTATCCGAAACATATTATGTCGGTACGTACTATCCGACAACCATAATAGATGAAATAATCTTTTTTATTTAAATTAGATAAACTCTTCTATTTTTTTTTTCACTCCAAAAAACTTGTAGTTAACTTATATAGAGTTAATATTTTATTTCTCTTAATTTTACCCAATTATAAATTCGATACCACAACTTTTTCATTTTGATTTAATCCCTTAATTTTTTTTTTTAATTTTCAATCTTTTGATCGGTTAGTGAAGATAATCCAACAGTTAACTGCTAACGTGATACTTTTTTTAATCCTTTAACTTAGTTTACAGGAGACATGCTCATGTATATTATAATATGACAACACTATATACACAGTTTTATTTAATTGTATTTTAGCTCCATATTATTTTATCAATACATAATACAACATAAATCCACTTATTATTAAATAACTTTTATATATAGAATTTTTATAATTATACAGTAAATTATACTCTTTCCATTCCATACTTAATGTGATATTTACTGTTTGACACAAAATTTTAATGTAAGATCAATTATTTTATAATATAAATTATTTTTGATGAGTAGGATAGACTGGATAGTATTTTCAACTTTAATAAAAAAATTATTTAATAGTATTAAATTGATATAATGTGTAAAATCTAATGACATACTTATTGAGGTGTTTGAACGAGATAAATAAAAAAATTAAAGTTATTTTATTACTATTTAAAAAAAATAATATATCTAATATGAAATAAATCTTTTTGAGAAATGATATATATATTTAGTACGGCACATAGGGAGTATATAATTGTGTATGCAATAAACAGCAAAGTATATGATTTGTAGCGCTAATCATGCAGCGACAACAAACAAAAGTAGTGGTGCTCTAGTTCATCAGATATATCAAATCTACGGCTGTAAATAAAATAGTGAAATTTTGAATTATTTAAAGGCCAGGTTAATGGATGTGAAAGAGGGACCAATGAAAAAGACTGAATATATTATTCCAATATTTTCATAGATTCTACAAATATTCTCTATTGAAAAAGTTTTTGTCCTTTATCATAATTGACTAACACCCCTTTAATCTTTATATAAGTCGATGTTGATTTGGGATGGTTGTAATTATTTGATACAGTCATTATTCATTAAGCAAATATATAACTAAGAGTGAATAAATAACATTCTCTTTACAATCCAAGGTCTCCTCGTGTAATAAATACTCACTTTCACATTTATTTTTTCATTGTTTTCAAAATAACTTACATATATATACTTTATATATATAGACATTGCAAATGAAAATATTAGGACTGAAAAAACAAGTTAAGTACGATCCATGGGGGTGTACGTTTGCAATCTCAAGTAATTATATGTCTGATATGATCCTTTTTAGACCTCACTAACAAATAATACGAATAAATAAAATAATACCAAGCTAAATGGTACCCTTCAAGCTTCCAAGAATTGAATGAAGTGTGGTCTCTTCTACTAATTCACATGATCCCTGCAAGAAAATCGAGCCAAAAGGGTTTCCGACGATGGTCCTTCGATGCTTAAGTCAATATGATATTCTCCGGTGAGATATAACAGAAAAATAATATACGTATGAAAAGTGAAGAAGAAGATAATCTATTTTTTTAAGAATAAGATATATAAACCTTCCTCTAGAAAGGGTAAACTGGTCATTGATTCCGTGAATATTTTTGAAAATCCTAGATGCGTCATCGTACTATTTTGACACTTTTGCAGGGATTTTCTAAGATTTGGCAGGGATAATGGACATTGTCCTTACCAAAACAGCTACAATATAATGGTACTATTAGACAAAAATTTGAGGGATCTTTTATTTTTTTTCTTTCTTTTTGAGACCCCCAACCTTGGTTCTCATATCTAAAGGAGTTAATTTAATTCTCGGAACTAAACTGAGATAACCGTATCTTCATCCTTTCCTTTTAGTTCGTTCTTATAGGAAGATCAGATCTCACTGGACCAGATCTCGAAGACATATTCATCTATGTTCTGATCCTCATGGAGAAGGGTTATAAAGGTGCCAAAAGATAAAAGGTTGGAGGATGTATGTATTCGTGCTCCTTTCAGATCTAATATGGTGACGGGTGATAATATACTCATATCTGATGTAAAGAGATAAGATCCAAAACCTTTCATTTTAGTTCGTCATGACGGGAGATTCGTATATGATAAATTACTTCTGATCTTGATATGATTAAAAAGAATTCTTGGTTTGTTTATCTGGATGGATCAGGGATCCTTATTTTTGTCTATCTCTTCCAATGTTTTATCCCATATGCTAACCTTATCCATATCAATGTCGTTTTAATTGAATAAATATTCACTTTAGAGGTGGTTCAGAGAAATTAGCACTTACCAACTTAAATTTGTTAATACTAATTTTTAATTAAAAGTTTTTACTTAGCAACCATTTCCATATCTTATAAAACTGATGAAAAGCACTTGATTTTTAATACTACTCACCTTTAATTTTATAGAAAAATGAATTTTAATCCGAATGACATGGGAACCAATAATTGGTAAGTTTTGGTGAGTGCGAATCATGGTAGACATAAAGAAGACCAGCGGAAACTTTAATAAATAAATCAATTAATATAACATATGTCTGGATTGTGGGCCCCCTCAAACACTCACACCCATCTCTCTCACTTTTTTTTTTTTTTTTTTTGGTCTAAATCATGTTTTAATTTATCTTATTATTTTGTTGAATTTTTTCGAAATACACTTCATCCCTCCCAAAACTTTTTACACTGTTGACTAGACATGAACATTAAAAAGATATTTGATATATTAATTCATTTAAATGAAGGGTATTATAAATATAATATGTATATAAAGTAAGAGATTAATTTATTGTATTGAAAAAAGTAATGACTTTAGTGTAAATAAATATGTATTGAGAGAGTGTAAAAATTGAAAAGTATTTCCATTTTAAGTGTGCTAAGAGTTGTGTGGCGAACGAATAAGACAATCATGCAAATAGTTATGAGACGGAGTGATTATAATTATTGTTTTTTTTTTTTTATCGGTAAATGTTAGTTGTTAGTGGTTAGAAGTTAGTTCGTCAAGTCTCCTTGGACCAGGTCTCCCACTTAAGTGAGGAGCCCGGTGGCCAAGTGGGCTATGCCCCTTGGTTGATTATAATTATTGTTAAACTTGAATATTTGGACCATAAAAAATTTGTAATAAAATATTATTTTAGAATGAAATGATGTTTTCCCTCCTCATTACTTTCAAGCCCAATTAAATTTATTTAAAAAGTTATACTTATATGCATCAATTATATATAATATAATTAATTTAATTTTAACGACCTATTTTTAAATAAGTGTAATCATATTTAAAATTATACCGTATTAATTGTTTATACAAAAATTTGTCGTATTTTAAAACTATTGCTTGCTAGTGCAGTGATTATTGTTACTTGTGAATTGTGATTGTACACCAGCTATACAAAATTTTGTGCGACAGACTCGACTAATAAAGTGTCATATATATGAATTTGAACTTTATGACATTTATCGTTGCGATCACTTGCTTCATCAAATTAATTCGCAAAATTAAAAGTTAATAATTTAAATAATCCTTTTCGAAATAATTTAAATAATCCGAACTGGGTTATATTTTCAGTAAATAAAATAGAGCTCATGATGGATTGACTGATGGATAGAGGCAGTAAATTTATGAGGTTTATTAATTGTATTTCAGTAAATAAGGAGAAATGGAAGCAAGCACATGACTTTTCCGAGAGGGCAAATATTCCTGCAATTATCTGTCCTATTTCAGGCATTTAATTCGAAAAGAAACAAACCAAATATTTGCCTCTTACTTTCATTTATTGTGAGAGACAATGAGGAATCGCAAAAATCAGCAAAGGCAGCACCTAAATTCTCCTTTCATCCTAAAAAATTATACACACTCCTTGTAGACATAGTAAAAATTAAAAAAAAAAAATAGTTTTGTTAACTTTTATGTAAATAAAATGTAAAAGTATTTTGGATAAAAATAAAATAATTTAATAAGATAAAATAGGAAATAAAATAAAATAAAATAAAATAAAATATGAGTAACATTTTTTATATTTAAAATATATTATTGTATTAATATTGTGTATACAGTACAAGCAACTTTGATTTAAATTATTATTAAATATCCAAAAAACTTAAAATCAGCAGATGTTTGTCCCAAACTAAACAAAGCAAAGCAAGATACATCCGTCAATCAATCTGACGTCTAATCTCAGGCCAATCGCAAACATCCAACGGTTGCCACTTCGACAAGTCATCAATACAGTTTTCCTTTGTCAAAAAAAGCAAAGCGACTATCACCGACGCTAGCTGCATTTTAAAAAATTAATCCGTTTTTAATCTTAATGTTTAGGTATATAAAAAAAAATTACCAACACACGTAACCATCTATTTTTTAAAAAGTTCCACAAACTATTTGTTTTGAAAGTTCCACAAACTATTTTTTTATTTAAAAAATTCTTAAACTAACACATCTTATTTCACTAGTCATTTAATAACAATAACTGATCATGAATTTTGTTAAATCAGTTTTCTATTAAAATACGAAACATCAACATAATTTCAATGGTATTCGGACTATATTTGAAATCAAACTCCAAGTGATGAATTTTTTTTTACAGGGGAGAGATGATTTTTTTGTTGGAGATTAAATAAATAGCTCATAATTTAAATATTCTAGATCAAATAGAAAACTGTATGACAAGACTACATGAAACGTTAATTGCATGCGCCATAATGGTCCAAAAACTAACATATGTGCGGTTTCATTTCATCATATATAGATGCATTAGCACAATTCGATTCATTATATATGATTAATTAATCAGCTTATTATTGTTATGATGTCTCTTTCTACTTGGTTAACCACTCTCTAACCAACAGAATTATTACAGATAGCATGTCGAATAGGTTAATAATGTACCATAAAAGTGGTCATCACCTTGTCTTTCTTACTTCTTTGTTGTGTCTTGGCTATGGGCCCTTATGTTTTGTTATTTTGGTTTGAAATAAAGTGGATTGATCTATAATATGGTTCCACATTTGTACTTGCACACCTAACCACGTGTCTAAAATTAAATATTTTATTGCCCTATAATTCAGGACACTTAATTGGTAAGTTTCTGTATATACTGGTTGTACAGTAACTATTAATATTAGTCGTTTTAATTATTTTTATGAATTAATCGATTAAACAATATTACTTGTAATAGACAATTGATAGTGTGTTATTCATTCTTGTGATGTTCTAAGCACCATCCTCAACATTTTACTTATGCGATCAATGTACAACAGCATTACGAATTTAATTAAAATACCCTATATTTAATTTTTAATATTTGAACATTGAAAATATGAAATATATACAACCTTGGTTGCGAGCTACATAAACTTTAGTCTAATCAAAGATAATTCAGTTAAAGAAAAATCAGAGTTGAGTAGCCATTTGCATATACTAATTAAATTTGCCTAATACTCCATTCACATTTACAAAGAGTTGAACACGGTACTTTTTGTTTGGATTTTTTAAAAATAGATATGATGCGTAAAAAAAAAAAAATTTGTTGTGATATTACTTATTTTTAAAAAATAATTTATTTAGTATGAACAGATAAATATAGATTGTGGTCAAATTTTTGTGGACGAATAAAACATTACGTATGTACCTCCGTTCCATAAAAACTTTGATAGGAGGGAGTTAACACACTTTAAGAAAGAAGAGTAATGATTGAAGTTTTGAGAGGTAATTTTGTAAATTTTTATATATAAATTAAATAAAATTATTGAGTTGTGTGTATATGTGAGTAATAAAATAATGACATTTTATGTAAATTACTGAAAATTGTGAGGGTGAAATTTATAAAAAGTTTTTCATTTTAAGGGTGTGAAACTTATAATGAAACAAATGAAAAAAAAAAGTGTAAAAGATTTTATAGTGGGGCGGACGAAGAAGGAAAGTGTGGAAGGTTTTGTGAAAGTAGAGAAAATATTATTTTACCATTGTCAATGTTTAATACAGTATTCATATTTATTTATGAAAATTTCCCTCCGAGTTTAGCTTAGATAGTCTATAGACTAGAATGATCAAATTTATCGATTTTATAAACATTAATTAGGAGTGGAACAAGTCATATTATTCAATTGGGGTTCACAGTTTGGTCTTTTTAATAAATATAAGTTTGCCCGGCTTACATCTTTTCTAAATATCTATTTATTTAGATAGGCTAAGTTATGATCGTTACAAAAAAAATATTAAACTCAGCATAAAATATTATAATATATTTATTAACTATGTATTATATTATTATAAAATAATATATAACCATCAATAAATCTTAAATCTTTAGATAAATAAAAAAATACAACATTAATATAATTATTTTTAAATTTAATATTAAGGTTAAATATACTTACAGTTTTTTTTTTTAAATAAAATTCAAGTTCGGTTCATCTATTTGATACATGGCTAATAAAACTTATGATAGGTAACTATTTATATGTCCTTCCTCCTTCTCAATTACATAGATTTATTTGATTTTTCACAAAAAATAAAAAAAATTATCGGAAAGATAAATTAGACAAGTAAAATTTTTATTATAATTCTATTTAATAAGTGTTATAGTTATATTATTCTATTTAGAAGTAAGTCTATATAATTGAGATGTCAATAAGTGCTCGTTTGGTCTGCATGATTAGGACATGACAAATGAGTTAACATGGGCTGACAAATTTTAAAATGAAGTCAATCGTGTCTGTCGGATAATTAATGAGGAAAACCAAACGAGTTATAAATAAAAAATCAATCTATATAATTGGAGAGAAAGGAGAAGTGTACACAATTTTTTTAACAAGAAACCGGACTCAAGCTTATTTGAGCACGTCCTGTGCTCCATTATAACGGTGTGGAGTTTTTCTTTCAGGGATGAATTGTAAATGGTAGAGCAAAACTTCTCAAGCTTCTGAATGTTTGATTGGATATGTTGTACAAATTATTTGAGCACGTCCTGTGCTCCATTAATATTATTTTTCTTTTCAAAAAAAAAAAAAACAAGAAACCGGACTCATTCGCGTCATTTCCCACCCTAATATAAAATTTGGGGTGGTGTATTTGAAAACGTGGGACATAATTGGGAATGAAATAATAAGTTTGTACTATATGAAGGAGTAAAAATATATAGTGTGGAATTCTGGGCAGGGTCCAAAGAAGTTATTGAGTGGAGCATTAATTAGAGTAGAGTAGAGTAGAGTAGAGGGTATTTAATGAATTGGATTTTGGTATCACCATCCATCCATCCATCCATCGCCTGGCCTCTACGGAAGGGAAGGGAAGCAGTTGAATTTATTTCTGACAATAATAAGAGTGGAAATGCAAATGCAAATTGAAATGCCAGCTAGATTTTAGCAATTTCGTTTTTGTTTGACAAAAGTGGAGCCCACAGTCTTGGTAATTGAAAGCCACTGCACACCACTCCATATATATGATATGATATGATATGATATGATCAGTCAGTCCCATTTTCCTAGGGACCCCTACTACTACTACTTCTTTTTCATACACTACAAGACACACCTGCTGTCTATTTACCAAACCCCAATATCTAATCTATTTTTATAATCAACACTGCAATTCCTTCCATACCAAACTCGATTAGTATTTTCTTGCATGCATTCTTTGCCAAATTAATAATTTATCTATATCCATTTTTTAATTTTATAGCAACTCAATTTTGAAAGGACAAATTGGTGAACTAGTTTAATTGATTGTGATAATATTAGATATTAATTTTAAATAGTATTTATTATTTTATTAAAAAATATTAGTTGTTTCCATTCGTTTTATTATAAATTAATTTTATGATAAAATTGATTCATAAAAACAACTCTTTTAAAAGAGATTTTTTTACAAAATTAAGGATGTAATAATTAATATTGATATTTTTTAAAAAAGTGCACAATAATTGTACGCATACGAATTTTGACGGAATTAAGAGTGTAGAAAATAATCTTTAGTTATGGAAGTACAGGGACAAGATTTATTCGGCATATTTTCAAGACAATAATATATGTATGTATATACGTTCTCCTCACTTCAAATTTAAAAATCTATCTTATCCAATTTTGAGTTAAATGATTCTAAACATAAAATTTATTCCCACGGTTCATGGCCGAAAGCCCTTGCCAAAAATACTGTCTCACTGGGTAGGGTTGAGGTAAAATAAGTTTCGAGGGTATTTTGCTCTCAAAATTATATTAAAAAAATGGTAAAAATGAGTGGAATAAATTTGTTGCTCAAAATGAGTAAAATAATTATTTACAAACTGACATTAGGTATGTTACAGTAATGCCAGTAAAAAGAACTAATTTTGAAATATCTTGAAAGAATTGGCCAATATAATTTTTTTCTAATAAAATAACTTAAGTATATAAATTTTTTGACCAAATTAGGAGTGTTTCTCAAGAACCAAAGACATACAAAGAAGTAATTTTGAAATATCTTGAAGGAATGGAATCCAAATTTAAGTATTTAATCCTATTATTATATAGGTAATAGTAATGGTGAAATAAGAGATGGAACACTAAACAAGAAAGTAGTGTTTCTCAAGAACCAAAGACATGAATAATAATAAAAATAAATTAAGACTACATTAAGAAAAGAGCCCTCCATTGCTTCTATACACAAACTTTGAAAGCAATAACACACACACACATCGAAGTTAATAGTGCAAACTAAAAAGAAAAAGGGCAACAGGGAAACTGAAAACAGAGTTGCAAAACTAACTAGCTACCCCATCAAAGGAAGCTACCAGAACTTTCTAGAATTCCGACAGAGTGGCCTTCAGATGCTGAGAAGATCCGGTGGTGGTGGCGGTGATTGAGGCGGCTGAGGGTTGTGGCTTTTCGGAGACTCGGGTTGAGGTGGTGATTCTGTGACAGTTGAATCTCCGGGTTTTGCCCCAGGCAGCTCGGTCAGTATTTGCACAACTTCGCGCATGGTGGGCCGTTCCACTGCCTGCTCTTCCACGCAAAGCATTGCTACGTAGAAAACATGCATCACCTCATTGAGAGGGACTGTAGGGAGCCTTGGGTCAAGAACTTTGAGCACTCCTTCCTTGTTTCCATCTGTCATTGTCCTAACCCATTGGACTATGTCCACACCATCCCCGAACTCCCCGACTGGCTTTCTCCCTGTAACGAGCTCTAGGAGAACTACACCGAAGCTGTATACATCGCTCTTCTCATCAACCTTGAGTGTGTAGGCATATTCTGGATATAGAAAGAACAATTATAATAAATATTTAGTCAAGAAAGATTGGTGATATATTATAAACCCAACAATGATTCTTGATCGAGAAGATATTGTACACTAGTTGTTATACGTCGTAACTAATATTTTTCAGTGAAAACAATTAATCCTGACCAACTAAAACATTTTAGTAAAACAACTTTTTTTTATCAGGAAAGAAATAAATATATTAAGCAAAACACAACAGTGCATATGAGAGATACCCACAAATTGTGTATAACGTTTACAAATAATACCATTTAAAAGTTCGCTTGAGTTGCACAATACAACTGGTGCATATAAGTATTTGCATTACTTTTAAAAAAATAAGCAAGTGGAATAAATTTGCCTACCAAACTCTTACTTGTGACATTTTCTTGTGTACAGAAGTTCTAAATTCAATAAATTCGATCAAAGATGATGGATGTGGATGTGCTTCTGCACCTAATTTCGAATGGTAGTTGAAAAGCTAAGGCATGAAAGAGACTGATCTTGACAAAACTAAGGACTTAGCATGTGCACATAATTCAAATTGACAACTATCAGAAACTAACGAATTGCCACTAGATCTCAAAACACAATAACAAATCACTCGAAATTATATTTTCAATGAGCATAAACATGACTATAACAACCATCAAAGACCAAGAGTTATAGTTACAAGTAACTAACAAAATTAAAGATTGATTACCCGGTGCAATGTATCCATAAGAACCAGCAATCGCAGACATACATTCCGACGTCCCTGAATCCTGCAAGAACTTAGCAAGTCCAAAATCAGCCACATGGGCTTCAAAATTGGAATCCAAGAGAATATTGTTCGATTTCACATCACGATGAACTATCAACGGGGAGCAATCGTGATGAAGATAGCAAAGGCCCTTAGCAGCTTCCACAGCAATTTTATACCGTGTATCCCAATACAAATGACCTCCTTTCTTACCATGAAGCATTTCACCCAAGCTCCCATTAGGCATGTATTCATAAACCAAAAGATTTGTCTCATGATTCGAACAAAAACCTAATAATCTCACAATGTGCCTATGCCTAATCCTCCCTAGAGTCTGTATCTCAGCATTGAAGCCATGATCGTGAGAAGAGCCCCGGCTCATTGCTGGTAATCTTTTCACGGCTACCTCGTCTCCATTAGGCATTGATCCTTTGTAAACAATGCCGGCTCCTCCTTTACCAATTATATTGTCCTCCTTAAGACTATCCAACACATCATCACAAGTGAAATCCAATCGTTGGAAGGCCGTGAGCTTCCAAGCACGAGAATCGCTAGCCTTTTTCAAGGAACGAGCCTTGATTATCGCGGCGACGGCGAACACGATTGAACAAACGAGCAATCCAATCACAAGAAGAAGTTTCATTGAAGGGGAGAAAGTCCCCTTCTCGTGAGGCCTTTCAGCACCAGTGGCAATGCCCTCTTTGCAAGGCCCCAAATATGGTCCACAGAGATTTGGATTACCCAGAAATGAAGTGTGATTGAAATAGCTAAACTGACCAGTGCCAGGAACTAAACCAGACAGATTGTTATATGAAAAATCAACTGAAGTTAAGCTCTGCATACTAGCAATGGAGGATGGTATGCTACCCAACAAATGATTTCTAGATACATTCAAGTAGTTCAAGATTCTCATACCAGTAATCTCCGCCGGGATTTCGCCGGAGAGCAGATTCCGGCTGAGATCAACGAACGTCAACAGCTTGCATTGGCTGATCTGCGGTGCAATGGGGCCTGTGAATTCGTTGTGGCTGAAATCCAGCTTTGATAGCTGCTGTAACTTGCCGATTTCAGCCGGGATCTTGCCGGAAAACTTGTTTCCGTCGAGCAAAAGCTTCTGAACACCAACGAAATTCCCAATACTCGGGGGTAAAACGCCGGTGAGATGATTGTTGGAAAGACTAATTTGCCCCAGGCTCGTCGTCGATCTATCGGTCTGCGGAAAAGCACCGGATAAGAGGTTATCCTGAAGCTCCACCTGAGTTAGCTTGGGTAAACTCAATAACCCATTTGGAATGGACCCATTCAGATAGTTATCGCCCATCCGAATCCGAGTCAGCGATTCGCACTGACCCAGTGAGTCGGGAATCGGCCCGAAGAGGAAGTTGCCCAGAGTGATTAATGTGTGCAGTTGTTTGCCTTTGCACAGATTCGGGGGCAGATTTCCGGTTAATTTGTTGGAACTAACGTCGACTTCTTGAATGTTTCCGTTGGTACCCAAACTCTGTGGAATGATTCCGGTGAAATTGTTCTCCCACAACTGCAAAACCTGCAGCTCCGGCAACTCGCCGATGAAATCCGGTATCGAGCCGGTGAGTTTATTCCTGAAAAGATTTAAAAGGGTTACGTTTTTAAGCTCGGCAAATGATGGCGGTATTTCGCCGGTAAGCATATTGTTTGACAGATCCATAGATTTCAAGTTTTTCAAGTTGCCAAGCTCCGGCGTCAAGCTACCGGAGAGACCATTTACTTGGAGGAATAGAGTGTCGAGGTTCTGCAAATTCCCTATCTCAGGCGGAATCTCGCCGGTGAGCCCGCAATTAGCGGCATCGAGCCGCACCAACTGCGACAGGTTCCCAATCTCCTTAGGTAATCCGCCAGTAAATGCATTGAAATACCCAATGTAAAGCTCCTTAAGCCGAGTCAAGTTTCCGATCTCCGGCGGTATGGCTCCAGTCAGCTCGTTACCGGAAATGGCGAGGTACTCAAGATTTGGAAACGAGCCAAACTCCGGCGGGATTTCACCGGAAAAGAAATTCCCTCCAAGATGTAAATGGCGGAGATTGGAGAGCAAATACGCCTGTGAGGGGAAGTCTCCGGTCAAGTTGTTATTGTAAAGGTCGAGAACTTGGAGATTACTCAGGCGGTTAAGCTGCGGGGGGAAAGTCGTGTTGAAGATATTGTTGGAGAGATTTAGGTAACGGAGATTAGGGATGTTTGAGATTTGAGGAGGGACAGGACCAGAGATGGAGTTCGCGGCGGCGGAGAAATTAACGAGAAAGCGGAGATGGCCCACGTCTGGGGAGAGGGTGCCGGTGAGGCTGAGGTCTGAGATATCGACCGCAGTCACGTGCCGACCGGAGGTATCGCACGTGACCCCCTTCCACGTGCAATGGTTAGTGTCGGGATTCCATGAGCCGAGGGCGGAGTTCGGGTCGTCGGAGATGGCGGCTTTAATGGAGAGTAAGGCCCGATTTTCCGGCATTCTCGGAAGCCTTGCCGCCGGCGAATGGTTGAGGTGAAGGTGGAAGAGGAGGAAAAGTAGGAGGAAACGCATTTTGTGCAGGCTGTGAATTTTGCTCTGCGCTTGCCCTCTGTTCAATTGCTCTGCAACTGAGGGTATAGGTTTTGAAGGAGGAGGAGGACAGGGGGGGGGGGGGGGGGGGGGTGGGAGGGTGTGGTTGGGGGTGGGGGGGGTTGGGAGGGTGTGAGAGTTTTTGCGTATATTCATATCTTTATTGCCTTTTCTGTTTTGTCCTTTTTACTTTTGGGTAAAAAAAAGTTTTATTAAGACAAATTATAAAGCAGGTTTTGAATATTTGGTTCACGGAATTGTTCGTATAATTCAGCCCATTTCCAGTATTCGTAAATTAAATAATATTTTTAATCAATTAAATATGATTTGGATTTTGATATACATAAAATTGCAAAAAAATAATACTATACTATGAATGCTTTTAAAAAATATTAGTATCTATATATAAAGTAAATTAATGAAAATTTGATAATTAAAATGATATTTGAAGTGTGAAAAAAAAATTTTATATTTCATTATTGTGTGCATATTAGAATTGGACGGATAAAAAAATAATAAACATACTAATATTAGACAGAGAGATGGTATTAAAGATTTTATTATTCAAAATGTCTAAGATACCGCTACCTAATAAAAGATGGGTCGGTGTAGTTTTTAATTTGAATTTGATTTTCAAATTAAAGTAGATCTTCACGTGAACACTATTTTTAGCATACGATATACTACATTTTAACATATGAAGTATCACCATTTATAAAAATATTTGATTTTATGTGGTGTTTTTTTCAAAATTTCTTCACAGCCACATTTCGTATATTAAACAGTGACATTTCATATACTAAACATTGATACTTTGAAATTTAGACTATAAATATATATAAAAAAATTCAAAATAAGATTACTTTATATTCTATCAAGTGATCAAACAATTTGAGATTACCAATAAGACCACTTAACTTTCGAGCAAGAAACATTGAATCACATTTACAATTTTCCAAGTGTTTGACTTACAAGTGTTCATTGGATTTGATCTTACATCTCATATCCAAGTTTAGAGAAAAAAATTATCTTAGATTTGAGTTTAACTGTAAAGAAATTATATCCAATATTTTATGTTCGTTGGTTAAACAAAATTTTCAGTCTTTTTAGAGAATATTTGATTATTTATTCAAATGACATAATTTTTTTTGGGTAATTTGGACACATCTTGAGTAATAACTTTTTGTGATTTACCATTGTTTCTTTTTTCTCATATTTGATCATAAAATAACGCAATTTCTAGTTTTTATATTTTATTTTAATTTAAAATTCAGTATAATTTAGTAGTAATACGACAAAATTATTAGATTTTGAATTGAGTCGAATGGGTTCACTCAATTAATCCTCTTTAAAAAATATGATTAAAAAAAAACAGTGGATAGTAGAATAAACTTACGGTGGTGCATTGTAGAGCACACCATAAAGTGATAATCTTCAGACAAAATTTCTAAAAGAAAGCTTAATTGGTGCGCTCGTCAGTGCCAAAAGTAGGCAGGGAATCCAATATAACTTTTCAAAAAATAAAGCCCACAATATTTTCATGCATAAACACATGCATTTTCGCTTAATTCAAAAATTAAAATGGAAAAAACATCCCTCAAATGTATATTTTACGTATTAATTTAGAGGTTTGTTTTCGATGGAACTTCGTAGTATAAAATTGATAATAATTATATTTAATTAATAATATAATTATTTTTATAAATTAATATCATAATATTTTATATTATGATATTAGTTTATAAAAATGTAATGATATTATTAAGAATGATATGATATTATCAAATAAATATATTAATATTAATTTTATTGTGGTGGTGAATAAGTTTTACAGGATTATTTGTGATTAATTATTCTAAATTTTGTTTTAGATTTGTGAAAAGATATTACTCCATTTCTTAGCTAGGTAAAAATAGTAGTAAAGACATTTAATTTGATATAAAATTAGTATTACTCGTACATATAAGTATGGAGCATTATTTATTTCTGAAAATACTTTTGTTATCATTTTTATTTTAAAATTATTCTCAATGCACAGGTGGTGTGATCTTAATTCATACGACTGAGTTAACAAATTTTTTAGGGGTTACCTAACATTTGAGAGATCAGTGGCAAATCTTCAATTTAAAAAACAAAATGAATAAATTAAGAATTAATCATATATTTATCTCTAGTCTCTTTAGATGCAAAATTATAAATCGAACTTTTGTAATCGAGTTTGTCATCATTTGTCAGTAAGAAAATTACTCCACTGTACGTTTTCTTTCAGAAAATGTTTTTTTTTTTTTTTTTAAGTTGATTGCACATAATTCACGTAGTTTATTTTTGTAATTTACGCGTATGGAGACGGAGTTGTTTAATATCTAATGTTTATGTATAAATAAAAATATATATATTTAGCTGTGCGTATGTCCTTTATTTTCCATTTTTTTCTTTTTTGCCTTTTTTCCAACAATAATGTTAGTTGTTATGAATTATGAGGAGGAAGGGTTTTTTAGTGTGTTCGGGATACAATGTCCCTCTTTTTTCCCTTTTTCCCTATATTTTTCCTTCCTTTCTCTCTTTGTTTTTTTCCCCTAAATTATAAGTTTTTTTTTTAACTCTTCTTTCCTTTCATTGTTTTTTTTCCCCATAATGGCAGCAGTGTCTCTTTCTTTTTATTTTCCTATTTTCCTATTTTTCTTTTTATTTTTCCATACTAGTTATTCTCTCAACTATCTTCATATGTGAAGACACACGCTTATTAAAAAAACTTAAATTAGTGTAGGAGGGAGAATAAAGTGTAAGAGTATTTTGGATGGTTGTATGAGATAAAGTGTAAGAGAGAGAATAAAGTAGAATAAAGTTAGAGTGATATTTTTAAAATAAAATTAATATTGTGAGGGTATTGATATTGAATGTTATTTTCAAATTTGGGGTGTAAAGATAGTTATGAGACGGATAGAAAGTTTGAAGATAGTTTCGGGACGAAGGGAGTATTTATTTTATTTACCTTTTTTTTTTTCTTTGCTCTTTTTCCTACATTATAAGTTCTTCCTTTTATTCTCCTTACCGTCATTTCTTTGGCTTTTTTTTTTTTTTTCCTTAATGGCAGCGTTATCTCTTCTTTTACCCTCAATTATTATTTTCTTTTTCTAACAATACTAGCTCTTTTTATTTACCATTTTCCCTTCTTTGCTCGTTTTTTTAAATAATAAAATTAGTTCTTATGAGGAAGGGCGCTTTTTTTTCCCCTACTTTATAAGTTTTTTCTTTATTATTCCAATAACAAAATTCATATTTTAAAAGACATATTATTGACATTTAATATAAATTTTATTTTCCATAATTCTAATATTTTATTATATTGAGTAATTTATTAGATTATATTTATCAATAATTAAATTACACATTAAAATTTAAAAAAATCAAATCAACTAAATCATGACACATCATCAAACTTAACTATATTATGACACATATTAAAATTTAACTCTCTATTGGCATTGTTGCAAAAATTGTGGCCATCGCCTGATGCGATTGTTTTACAAATTCTTTATTTTAGGCGGACATAAGTCTAAGCAGTCAAGTTGAGTCCTAGGTTGTCAAGTTATTGTGTTATAAATTTTTTGTCAATTTAAATCATTATTTGTCATTAAAGTATTTAAAAAAAAAAATTGAATCGCCTAATCAGCCCAAAACCGTCTGTCTTGCAATTTTTTACTTCCACAACTTTACCTATTAGTATACATGTAGATTTTTTTATTTATTACTCACTCCGTCCCGAAATTATCTTCACAGTTGACTTTTTAACGGTTTTTATGTGAGAATTATTTCATAGTAATATGTGTACAAAAGTTGTTTTATATGAATGATATGTTAGTTGATCTTATTGAGACTCAAATTGAGAAAAAAATAAAATTTAGACTCTATTTGAGACACTTCAAAATTCATGACCTAAATTGAGACTCAACCTAAAAATTATGCTCTAAAATAAAATTATTCCAAATATAAATATATCCTATACAAAAATTAAATAATAAAGTTAATACAATAAAAAATTTTATTTCAAAATTCTTTAAACGCACTCCTCACTTTAGTAGGAGACTCAAGTTCGATTCCTTTTGGGAACGAATTAATGAAATTATAAGATGGTTTGGAGAAATCTAATAATGTTTGACCATTTGATAAACTAATTTCTAACAAGTGACTTTTACCTATAACAAAAAAAAATATATTAACTTGATGATACATCACAACTCTTAAATTCCATGAGAAGATAAGAATATGTAAATGAATAAATTTAGAGTTGTAAAGTAAAAGAAAAAGTTAAATAGAAAAAAGTGAAGGAAAATTTCAGGAAATGTGTGTTCACCATCAATTGAACCTAAGACTGTTCAAGAGGTAAAAACCAATATTATGGTGCTCATCCGCTAGGCTATACAAACATAAAAATAATTAATTTATTTAGCATGTATATATATATTTATATTAGAATTTCTAAAAAGGCCAGGGGGGCCAATGCCCCCGCACCCCTGACTCCATCTTTAGTACAACACATTTTTTGTGAACCCCAATTCAAGCATCACACATGTATCATGAGTCCACTTGGACAAAGTGCTCACAAAAAGTGTGCTTAATAATATATCATATGAATTCTTCATATGATTGTTTTATAAACCGCTTAATTACACAATAAAATCTTCTGTACAATTATCATATCTTAGGCGTATGCACCAATGATAAATGAAATTTAATAATAATGTTAATAATTTAACGATAAAAATATGAAATTAACTATAGATATGCATAGTCAAATGTATTGGTTTATTGATTTTAGTTCAATAAATTGATGATAATGATATCATATATATATAAAGGATTTGATATTCCTATATATAATTACTTACATTTTTTTAAAAGCAATTACTTACATTTGTTTAAATATGTAATTTTAATAATAAAATCAAAACTCTCTATATTATTACATATACTCTCAACTGTTGTATTAATGCATATTGTCCTTGAAAGATGAATAATTTAGGAGAAGGTGTTATCTACATATTGTATATCATATATAGTTTGTAATAATTTTTTTATAACTCGACACATTAACCGACTAATTTAGGGAATCAATCTTATTGTTCATTATCTTGTAGGTTTCGAACCAAAGACTTAAAAAATATTACACTCTTAAACCTCAACCCTTCACCATTAAACCAACCCTTGTGGTTACTCAACTTGCTATATTATTAGTTTTTATAAGTAATAACATTAATTTTTAGAACAATAGTATAGTTTTGATCACGTAACGAGTGTGACACGTGTAATGGGGGAGAGGGGAAATACACGTTTACAGTGATTTTAAATTTTTTAACAAGTCTAGAGAAATCAGGTGACTTGTTAGATACAGGAGATTTGATCAAGCTAACAAGCTTTGTACCAAATTAGTTAAAATGACGAAGTGGTAAGCCCTTAGTTTAAAACCTCATTTCAGTTCACTTAAAACCTTTAAACTCAAAGCATAGTGTAGTTTTCACGTTGTAATCCAATTGAATAAAATTAAATGAACAGTGCGGGGTCTTTTTATAGACTTCTAAAAGTAATTCATAGCTAATAATTTTGAATTTTCACAATAAACGTCATTTTTCAAATCACAAATTTTAGAAATAAATAAATATTCACCAAAAGGTATATCTTACAAGCTAAAAGACCCAACTTTTGGAATAGAGCAAATATTTTTCCAAAAGAAAAAATTATTACTCCCAGCATCCTATTTTTTGAAATTTTTGTATATTACATTTACTGCATTAAAAAATATCGAATTTATATATGATAATGGTATAATAGTTGAAAAATTCAAGTGTTTATGTATATATGCTCAAATACCAAAAAATATCGATATTTTGGTCTCACGGTATCTCGGTAATTCGGTATCATGCAAAAAATATTCTTAAAACAATTAGGTATAGATGACATAAAATGGTATACCTCACGAATTTTCAGCATGGGTCAACATATAAGTATTTCAGTATGAAACAGTGTGTACAAAAAATTCGTTATGGGACAGTATATCAGATTTTCTGAAGGAAATCCGGTATACAAAAATTCTCATTATGGTATATATAGGTATAAATATTTAGATATCGAAATTTTTGATACAATATAAAATATGACCTGATGACGAAGTGATATAATTCAAGTGGTTAGAGCTTCACTACTTAAAGACCATGAGTTTCAGCCACTATTTGCTCAATCAAAAAATAAAATTAAATATGATATTATCCCTAATTGTGGCTGCAACATTTCGATTTAATGATGCTATATGAAGAATTGATCTTGAATAAAAAAGTTATATTGTTGATCCAAATAAATTACAATGTATATGTGTTTGTAAATTTGTCTTACCATTCAACTCAAAATAACATTAGTTATTTTTATTATATTATATTACTATCAAATTAATATATTTAAATGAAATAATTTATATTAGTAAAAAATATACATAAATACAAATAAATTTTACTGTGAAATTGAATCATAAAAATATATTTTTGTCAATAAAAAAATGTAAGGTTCAAATTGTAATTTTGAGGAAACATTAGGGATAAATTACATGAAAACAAAGTTGACCGAGCAGGAGAAGTAGGACGATCTAAACTTTATTTTTGACCGGTAATTATTAGTACGAGGCCCCTTAATCTGCATTAATAATCATTATGGTCGCCTTTCATTATATCTAATTACACACACTGCTCCATTAACGTTCTTGCAGCATCTCTGTCATTTGATCCCCAATATGTGGGACCCACGCTCGTCATTATAAGACTGGTAATTTCTGATGAAATACTATTACTGATTGAGAGAGGAAGGAAAATGTCCGATGTACCCTTTTTGCACCCAAGTTCATGAAATCGACCGTACGCGGTACGATCTAATGATCAACGGATAGGCATAGGACTGCGTATTTATTTATGATTTTTTTGACACAAGTATTTATTTATGTTAAAGTCGAAAAGATTGATCGAAACCAACAAAATATTGCAATTTGTTTCGGATTTAATTTATAAATCTCAATTAATTTGTTTTGTTGTATCATTCTTGGTATTTTTACCGATCAAAAAAAAAAAAAATAGAATGCATCAACCGAATTGGTTGAAATATAATACTCATATTAAAAAAATAGTTGATTAATTTTATATTAATTTTATGACTTTTTAGTAACATGTCAATTTAATCACGATTTTTAAAATTATAATAAAAAAATTAATTTGTGATATTATTGCAATATGATACTTCCTCCTTCCTAGACACATTTGCACACTTATTTGGAGACAAATATTAAAAAAAGTAGGAATTGTGTACTTTTGTTGACGTTTCCAATGGAAAAAGAAGGCAATTTTGTTGGTGAAAAGAGGGAATGATGAAAATATAGTGGGTTTAGTAATAAAATATATGTAAATAAGTGTATATTTTGAAGGTAAAGAGTGTACCTACTTACACTCTTTACCTTCAAAATATACACTTATTTACACTTATTTACTTTTAGAGTGTTGAAATGAGTTTAGGACCAACAAAAAAAAAATGTGCAAATGAGTGTAAAATGAGCGAAAAAAATTAATGTGCAAATGAATGTGGGATGGGGGAGTATGTATTTTTATTATTAGTATTAGTATTCGAATTAGTATGATATCAATTTAATCATATTTTTGTGTAAATGTTGGGTTTTAATTACTTATATTGAATTACAACATCAGAGGTTGATTTTTTTTTTTTTTTTTAATTATAATCAGGAGAGTCGTGTGACTAAATTGATACTAAATCTCAAAATCGTTTATTAATAAATGAATCAACCCCAAAAACTAAATTCTCATTTATTTTTCTTGTTCTTAGAAATTCTTCGGCTCGTAATTTGATATATTTTTTTTAATTTTAATTTACTTTACATGATTTGAATATATTGCTACACATAAGTCCTAAGTAATCATTTGTTCTAAGTTTGCAATTGCATTGATTCCATTTGCAGTCTAGAATCTTGTTTAAACCTAAATTTGACCTAGATTCGCTTGGTGATTGTTTTGTCTTGGTGATTGTCTTGTCTGTCCCTCTCGTGTAGTCCACAGGCCTAAGGCAAATTAGTCATTTCATCTATACATTAAAAAATTGGGAAAATATACCAAAAAGCCGCAACTTTTTCTTTTTGGTTGAAATTATACTGCAAAATGCTAATTGGCCTTGATAATTCCAACTTATTTTACTAAATAAACATATAATAATTCAGATATACTCATATACTGTACAATGAATTAATGTTTATTTTAGTTTACAGCACGTACAATAAAGATAAGATCTCGTATATAAAATATATCTCGAAAGTTTAGAAGTCAAACAATTAATTATTTTACCACCCCTTTATACATAATTAAATACGTACATAAAAAAATACGAACACACTGACATATTATACGCAAGCATCGAGAAGGAAATTAGTAAAAGAACCTAAAATATTTTATAAGAAATTAATACCTCTTAAACTTTTTTAGTGTGGTCTCGAATGATGATATATTAGCAGTAGTGCTGTGCTAATAAGTCAACATGTTTACTAAGTTTTATAATGTAATATATTTTCCTAATAAATTGGTTCCATTAATGTAATGTAACATATTAAATGCTATAAGAGCTGAAATTTTATAAATTAATTTAAGTGTTTCAAAATGATTTTGAACATAGTTTTTTTTTTATTATTGAATAATTACATTTATAAAGTTTAATTTGGAATATACATATTAAATGCAAATTATGACAAATTAGTATTATATATATAAGAATTTACATAGAGTAGTACTTATAATAATTATTTTTATAATGAAAAAAACATATGATTATATTTTTGGATGCAGTTGTAGAAGCTTTATTGATGACATAATATATGATGATATGATGTAAATAAATTGCACGCATGCGGGTGTGTAGAAACCGGATATGTTTATTGATATAATTTGATGATGTGATGATTCATCATTGTAAATAATGACTTGTCATCTTCTTCTTTTATCATGATTGTATACAACTAATTTGGACAAAATGTTGGATGCCCAATAATACCATGAAATTTGGTTTGGGTATATTCATGTCGTAAGTACGTGCCCATATATAATTCAGCATATGGTATTGGTAGATAGATGGAACTACATGCATATGCTAACATCACATATTTGTTTGTTAAATGTGACGTATTTCTTGTGTTGATACTGATAATTTTATCATTTTTCTTCATTATCAAAAAGTTCCTTTATTGTAATACTACTGCCTTTTTGAACGTGTGGGACGTAACTTGGTGGAATAATGATTCCAATTTTCTGATACCTGTTTTTCAGAGGGATTTTCATTAGAGTTTTTTCGTGTTATTTTATTTTATTTTTCTCTGTATTAATTAATAGAGGAGTTCCTTTTTTTTTTTTTTTTTTTTGGATTAAAGATTTTATCTTAAGGAAAGTTTTTCTTTTAACAAGACTTTTAATGAGTTGCGCTCCAGATTGGTAGTAGTACTCTTATCATGACTTTAAATTTTATTTTATATAAAATCTAACTTATTGAAAAAATCAATCTTTTTTTTTTTGTTAAGAATGAGTGCCGAGTAAAATAATCTCATATGAGACTAATCTACAATTTAGTATTTGGATTATACCTACCTCTTAATTTTGATTGAATTGCATGAATCATATAATGATTAATTGAAAATATATTTCATGTGATACTATTTCATACAAAATTTTTTTCTTTAATAATTTGAGATATTAGGGCATCCACAATCACTTTACAAAATCTAGTTACATTTTTTTTTAAAACTGTCACATCAAAAATAAATTAATGTTTCGAAAAAAAAATCTATTAAATTTTTTTTCTATTAAATTAATTTTTCCTCACATACTTTTGTTTTAGTAAACTCTAATATTATCCACATCAAATTTTTTTTTAAATTCCCTAAATTAAATAAATTTATTTTCTTAGACTACGGCTAAATAAACTCACACAGTTCTAATATTATAAACACGTCAATTTTTTTTTTTAAAATGAAAATAGTCTAAATTAAATAAATATCTGTATTACCCATTCTTGAAAATAAAGGAAGACAATGAATTTTCAAGAATCTCTGAACGACTCATCTACAATCTACATTGTGAAGCATTCATCGGAAAAATAGAAATCAAATAATCGAAGCCATAGTACCCATACCCTATTAAGATTTATGTGGACATAGATTTTTCTCTCTCCCTATTCTCATTTAGTTTTTGCTTATGATTATTAATAAATTAACTAAAAAATTTAATTAGGAGCAAGAGAGAAGATAGAATAATCAATTTATACACCCTTTCATCAAGAAAAGAGATGAGTCTGCAGACTGTAAAATAAGGGTATTGAAAATGCCCAAATTATAGAAAAATGGATTTGTACATTTCTTCTTGTTTTTGATCTTCGCCATTGCTTCTTGCTTATGGTTAGTGCATCTTGATTTGCCTTATTGTTGTTAATCATGCATTCTTTAATGATCTTAGTTATTTTTTTTTATCTGTCTCGATTCTTTATTGTTGGTTTGTAAGTTGATATTGATTCATTCCTTGATCGGTGATGCAACTAAATGATAATATTTGTTTCTTATATTTTTTTTATCATAAGGTTATATATAATGGTTTTAAATTGGGAGTGTATATTAATTGTATATATATAATAATATTTTTAATGGAGCGTTCATAGTAGTTGGGGGTGTGTATAAAAGTAATTTATTATATACACAAGTCTTCATTTTTATTTCAATTTCATATGTATTAGTATTGATATCTCATTCAATAAACTTAAACTTTATCTAATCAACATTTGAGCCAATCGATAGACATAGTCTTGTCCATGCCGTTGAAATTTTCCATCCATTAGTAGTGAATATTGATAACACCGCCAAATTGCTGAGAATTGAAAAATGATCTTAAGTGATATTTTAAAATGAAAAATGATAGTTTTTCAAGCTAAATTTTGTATGTTCAAAATGTGTAATACAAAAAAGCGATAGTTTTTTAAAAGAAAATTGATAATATTTAAGTGAAAAATAATTTTCAAGTTCAAAATTATACGTAAAAAAAAAAAAAAAAAAAAGTAACACGTAAAAGTTAGTATACATTTGATACGAAAAATTGTTTTTTAAAGTGAAAATTAGGACATGTATTATTTAAGTTAAATGTATCATTTTTTACTAAAAATCTTATCACTGTTCAATAAGTTTTATAAAAAATGATAAGTTTCATGTGAAAAAGTGGCCTATTTAGTGAGAAATAATACTTTTCAAATCACTTTGATTTCACTGTTCAACCAAACATGCATGTTGATGACTTAAAATGTTTATTTTGTTTATTGAGTGTTTGTCATGTTTATTATGAGGTCTAAATGAAGACATAAAATAAATAGAATACTTTGCTCTATTTCAATCTAAAACTTAGATGAAGCTACCTCGTTTTGATCCCTGTTGACCCGTGAATATAATCTGATATGCACCGATTCACACAAGTTTTTGCATTTAAACGGGATCTAAAAATATAATGAGACAATATAAAATATAAAAGTAAGATGAAGTAAAAATATAGAAAGTTACAAACGTATTTATTCAAATTTCTTTGAGCAATATACTAGAAAATACAAGTTATAGTATGTGTTCAAAAGTATTTTATTATAATTTAAATTTCTAAAAATAAAAAATCCTCACACCTCACATATTTAAAATATATAACTTTAATTTCATTTCCTCTCCATTTATAATTTTTTTCATTCCTTACATATAGTTTAAATGCAGGGAAAATGAATTTGAAATTGGAAATTTTGAACCAACTTTTTTGTTACGTAAGCTAAAACAACTAACTCGTAACAAAAATGACACGCAAAATAACACTCAGTTCCATTCGTGATGCGTGACAATAAAAACTCCAAACTTATGCTATTTTTCTATTTATTTAATATATATCATGACCAAACAATTTTGTGTAGATTTTTTTTTTTATAGATGTGGTTTTTAAAATTTTTAAATCTCTCTTTAATCATGTATTTTTCTTTATGAAAATTTAATAGAAATTCACACACTTAAAAATAAAAAGGATAACTATTTGACGAAATGGTATAATACAAGTGGTTAGAGAGTTATGATATAAAAATAATAAATTTGAATCACTATTTATCCAATAAAAAAATAATTATTTTAATTCCAAGATAGGATAGGTGTGATGGGGTCGGTCCAAATTGTCATATATTTTTAGACAAAAAGAGAAAAGAAAAAAGGACCACTCTATTTTCAGCATTGTGGGCCGCCAAAGCATGGGCTTATCTACTGACATTGTGATTCAAGATTACAAAACCATTGACTCAATATTCGAACCAAATACTCCTTCGGTTACATAATAATTTACACGATTTCTTTATTTGGAACTTTTAAAATAATTTTTGCACATAAAAAATAGAAAACCATTATATACTCCAATTTCACATTATTCACAATACTACATAAAATATCATTACTTTTGGCCCCACACATATACACTATCCAACCCATTTCTTATTTTATAAATAAAAATTTACAAAATTACCCTATAAAAGTTAAAATCCAACTCATTACTTTACTTTTTTATTTTGTATGTTTACAAAATGCTATAAGTATTTATAGGACGGAGGAATACTAATTTAACGGATAATTACACATTTATTGTTTCACTATCTCAAGTTGTAAGAATGTCAATACTTAAATTGATATGTTTGTAGACACTTGTCAATTGAGAATATTGTTTGGGTTAAAAATGCAAAAATAATGTAGTACTTCATCTGTTCACAAAATTTTGTGATCAAAGAGATTGCACAAGATTTTTTTTTTTAAAAAAATATTTGTTTATTGTATAAAGTAGATAAAATAAGGCTCTATTTGGATTGAGTAATTTGAAATCAAGGGATTTGAGGATAATACACTATACATTTACAAATCAAAATGAAAAAAAAAAACTAAATGAATAGATTTGGTTCACACAAATATTACTTATAAGTGGAAGAATTTTAAATACCCAACAAAACCTAGTCATTTGAAATCCCCCACTTTTTCCACTTGTGTTTAATATTTGAGTGTATCAAATCCATTCATTTACCTTTTCTCCATTTTAGTTTGTGTAAATGCATGTATATTATCCTAAAATCCATTGATTTCAAATCCACTCCATCCAAATGGAGCCAAGGATATTATGAGATCCATTTATGAATAAAGTAATTATTTGTGGGTGTAATGTCAATAACATTTTGAGTAATTAAGTAATGGTTGAAAAATAATAATAAAAATAATTATTTCTATAAAATGAATGAACATACTTTTAGTTGAAAGAAAGAATATTATTGGTGGATGGAGGTAATATTATGGTGAGTCATCCGGAGAAGAGATTCATAATTAAATCATTATTGGCCTGCAATATTCTAATTTGATAAAAATAAGAGGATAAAAATAGAATATAATATTCATATACTTATAGAGAGTTTGATTTTGACTTATGTGCCTTTTTAATAAAAGACCTAAAAGCCTTTGGTATTTGCTTTTTTATTCTTCATTAAATTTTAAAAAATCACATTTTTTATATGTCTACTTTTATATTTTTACCAAGAATTATCAATTAGCAAAAGCAATAACAAAATCTTATGTAAATTAACGTTTATTTTGTTTATTATTAATATTTTTATTAACACTTTCTAATATGTAACATTTAGATAAAATGCTTACCAACTAAACCAATTTATACATATTTATATGTTTTGAAACTTATTTTATATATGATTAAACTTATAAAAAGTATTTAATTAGATATTTTCTATTTGAGAAGGTTTAATATTTATAAAAAACTAATTGTGAGTATTTCAAACAAGTGAATCTCATTATATATTAATATGGAATTTATAATATTTATGTGTATATTTTTTTGTTCAATATTTAAAACTAATTGTGAGTGATATGTATATATTAATATGGAGTTTAAAAAATATGTGTATATATTTTTTGATGATATGTCATTGAATTGGGAAAATAATTTATGTGTGTGATTAGGAGTCAATAATATAAAAAGTTGTATATTAATAATGATTATATGTTAATGTATAATTAGTCAGCTATACAATAATATTAACATATTGAGTAAAATTATTAAAAATGTCCGACTCAATTAATTTACTTTATTTCATCTTAATGAATATATGTATAAATATAGTATTATTAAAAAAAACTTAATATAATCATACTTATATGATATTAATTGCTAATATACGATATATATACAATTCGAAGTAATATTTATGCATCGATTATAAAATATTTTTTTCTATTAATTATAAAATAAATTTGAAACAGATCTTATAGTAAATTTTCACATAATTATAATAATTCTAATATCTAGCATGATTTATTATATAATTAATATTACTATTACTTAAATTTAATATTATAAATACACAAAAATTTATACATATATATTATTATTTGATGAAAAATATTATATGTATAAAATATTATATTATAATAGTTAGTTTTAAACTAAGATATCATTCATATAAAATAACTTTTATACACATATTACTATGAAATAATCCTCACACTCATCTCAAAGAAAATAAAAATAGGACAGAGAGGGAGTATGATAAATTAAATTGAAATTCCGTCATTTCGTTTCTAAAACATGCGAAAGGAGATTAAAAAGCATAATATAAAAATGAAGATTAATTATATATGCACAATGCATAATTGAACAATACGAACATTTCAAAATTTCTGTCTAAAATTATCATCGCAGCATTATTACCTATGCTGAGTTACTTGTTTTGTATAATTGAAGAAAAGTGAATTCTTTACACAGCTTTTTGAATATGGACAAAGAACAAGACAATGAAGTATCACAGTATCACACCCTGCATCTCTATCCCTATTCAATATTGTCAATAGTTGTAAAAAAAATAATATAAAAACAGTTTTTCAGCTATACTTCGATTATATAAATGCATATTTTAAGAAGGAAAAAAAAAAAAAGATTGTTATTATGTTCTGCAGAAACTTGATTCGAGGTACAGACATAAGGTTGTTGCAAACAATTCAATTCCTTTGTGCCATTTTTTATGTTTTAATTTATATTTTATCTTTTGAATTTTTAACATATACATTCAAAATTATGATAGTTTCTTGGATATATTTTAACATACAATGTGTCATTTTTCCACATTATAAAACAAGAGATGAAATATAAAAAATGATACAAATGATTGATTTCATGCTTCAAAATCTTTTGGTGGTTGTTCTGGATTTAATATACAAATTTAAATCTGCATCTACGCTGTAACATATTGTTTTGGATTACAATAACAACCAACAATATAATAATACATCATTGACTCTTACTGATAAAAAAATATATCCACCCCTTCCAAAATTCCAAAACCACCACACTTTACTATATATTTGAATTTTAAAAATCAATTTTTAAATACCACTTAAAAAACCCAAAACAAACCTGGATCAAAGAAAACAAGTTGGTCCGATTCATTTTTTGTTGATAAAGTGAAAGGTCCAATAAAAAAGAAACAGAGTTTGACTGAAAATGTGGCAACAATAACATCAGGAATGTCCATTTTCTGTTTGTGAAGCAGCAAGAAAGATAGAACCAGCGCCAGAACCTCCATGAGAATGCTCGATTATCACATTGTCTGAAAGATCACTTCCCAGCATTTCCCACACAGTGCTGTGTATATAATTCCTATATATACGATAATGCTCGTATAATCCTCCATCAATCGTGATCACACTTTTCCTGTTTGCAATTCTTCCCATCTTCTTCACAATCCCGACGATTCCTGCTCCGACGAGACGGGCCCCACGTTCCGCTACCATGTCACAGATCTCTGTAACTATTTCTCTGACCATTGGAGTAGAACTGCTTATCTGAGATAAATGATTCACATTATCAAATTAGTCCTGCTTGTGCTTATCTGAGATGATCATATGTCATTTTTAGCATATACCTCGAAGATTTTATTTAGTTTTTCTTCTACCACTTCGTAATTTTCTGATGTGTCTTGGTGCATTGCAGCCATATCTGGTGACCTGGTCATGAATTTGAGATCAGCTGACTCAAGAAACCGCCAATATGACATGGAAAAAGAGATTGATTTTTTAGTACACTAGCTTCTAGTTTTCGAGTTCTCAAAGTAGGACCAAAACTTTCGAGTTTATCTATTTCAGGACAAAATTGGCCCCGTTTTTGGGCTCAATCGCACATGTTGCTCATGATCATTCTAATTTGGCCCAATTGCTTGTATATCTGCCAAAACATTAGAATGGTCACACGAGCAACACGTGCGATTCAGCTAGAAATTGGGGTCAATTAATCTTTGAGTCAAAGCGTTTGGTAGGCATGCGACCTAATTCGATAAAAATTAATAAACTTTGAAAGTTTTTGTCAAGAAAACCTGATGTCCTAGATCTGGCACCCGCCCCTAGTTAATGTCTTAAAAGAAAATTCCCATGGAAAAATTCATGATGCCCATAATATGATCCACAAGTTAAATTCAATTTTGGCTTGAAAGGAAATCATAACAAACCTTAATAAGTAAGGAGTGGTAAGTTTAGGCGGAACGGAGTCGCCGAATAAAGCAGTTTCCTCAGCCATTTTAAGCAGGATTCTTCTTACAAGCTCTCCTAAATACATGCCTGAGATAAGCTTCTCAAATATCTGAGGACAAAACAAGATTCAACAATAAATGAAACGTCTTCAAAATTGGTATAAAACAGCGAAGACGAACGGATTGTACCCGGTGTCCTGGATCAATGCTTTGAGCATCTAAGGAAGAATCATACTCTGTCAATGGAAGATGGGAAGAAGTGAAGTTTCCCCATTGCATATTAATAGCCTGCTGAGGATCACACACATTCATCCAAACTATTGCTAATTATTGATGGGAGGGAAGATAGGCATTGATACTAACCGTTTCTGCTGATTCTGAGGATTCTTTAAGTTGGTTTGGAATATGTTGAAGTGATTCAATGTAAGCAACATCTGTGCCCATTCCTAAACTCACAGCTGCCACACATTCTTTGCTGTAATATCTTCCTCCAGCTAAATGTCCTATAGTATCATTCACCTAAAATATTGTTTCATTCAATCAAATACATTTTTACAACAATCTTTTTAACTCAATAATAAATCAGAAGCTTTCTTACAACTGCAAAAACACGCATGTCTACACTGTGCTTCCTCAAGGCCTGGTTCATTTCTGATGCAAATTCCTTTCCAACCTGATTTTACAGTGGACACGAATCATTAAGGTATTTTTTGTCTCCCATGAAGATGAATGAGCAAGAGAGATGACTCAACTGTATCATCAACTGATAACCTTTTCCATTTGCTATCAATGGCAGATGTTGCTGGAGCTTGTTCTACAGGAAACGATACTGTGAACCCCAGCATTCTTTCTCTTGCTCCCATGTCACTATCCGTCTCGTTGTTTAAGGAAACAAATTTTGCAAGTTCAAGGGCGATCAAATCACATAATTCCTGATACACATGAATGAGGAGGATATATATAAGCAAAGGCTACTAGAAAACCAGATTTATATAGAATGTAGATGAGCTGATTACCCTGGTAGAGTCTGCACTAGACAATATATCAGTAGGGATTGCAATCTCTTGCCTTTTAACATCAGTAACTGCTTCGTTCTTTCCTTCAAGTTTGGCTCTTACTATAAGAAAATTTGTTCCTCGGAGGTTTATTCCATAATATGTTCCTTTCTCTTCCCTACAACGCCATTAACAATGGGGAAATGTGAGTCATATTCTTGATTTGAAAGTTTGATTCATCTGCTAATCTAAAGTGCATCTTGATCAATTTATCAGATGAATACCAAATTAGATGACGTATGAACTGCAAATAAAAACACTGAAATTTAAACTCAAATCTGCATAATCATATCTACATCTAACACTAATGTCACAAATCGTAAGCAAATTGATATTCCAAAGAGAGTATGAATAGGAAAATCTCATCAGAATTTTGATTAATTTGAGAATGACGCCTCGTATTAAACCTAATTAACAATAATTGGAAGTTCCAATAGAATAATAAAAACAGAGTAATTGGTGTGATCGTACCCTGTGGGAAGTGGGGCGAGATAACACACAGGCATCCGTAGGTTGCCGCCTCTCTCGCCGGAAGATAGCTCGGCCTCCATATCAGACGCTAATTCATTGGCAACATTCCAAAGCTTCTCTGTGGGAGTGGCGCACCGCCGCGCGAATTCACGGAGGATGCGTTGTCCCTGGGTCTGGCGCTGCTCGCTGCGGCGCCTCCAGTCCCTCAACAATAGGCCTAATCCGGCGACTGTGGCAGCCGCCGCTGCCGCCGCCGCCACTATCACGACATGCCGTCTCATCTTGGTTCAGTTATTAATTTTGGTGTGTGCAAATTACATTTGTTCAGACGTGTAACCATATTATCATTATTTTATTCCAACAAAGTAGCGAAAATTGGATGCTAGAAACCGAACAGCCACATTTATGAAGAGAAAAATGAGATCCAAATTTGAAACAGTCAGTCAGTCCTTTTGCAATTTCTTGCTTTTTAATCTATAAACTTATTTACAAGCCCCATGTAAGAGGCCTTCTTCATTAAAACAAATATAAATATATATCTCATCATCCAATCAATACAAACACAATATTAATACCATAAAAAAATACCCAAAAAAAAAATCACATTATCGTTATTATTAAAGCTGGAAAGAAGATTTTAATCAAGTCCGTGCTGGCTGGCAAGGTTGCTAAAGGCTAAATATTAACTTGAATTTCAATCTGCCTCTATGTATAGCTACATTTGGCTTCACACTTATCGTGTTCGATCGGTTTCAAGGGTAGCAGCATGCATGCATATTATAGCTAGTATTAATGCATGCAGCTCAGTGCACATGCATGCATGCATGTATTTGTATTCGTTCATCATATATAATTCATAAGCTAGCTAGTAACAGACAAGCATCTAGAATGATCTAACTCATCCTGCATGCATGTATATATCTCTGTAAATGCTCTCAACTGATTATTCAGGAACCAAATTATATCTTTCATACCTCAACACGTACCGTCACATATATATATATATATATATATATATATCTTTCGAATTAAGAAGTTGTATTGGTTGAATTTTTTTTTAAAATGGAATATCATTTTTCCCTAAAATGTTGTAGCTCGGAGGAATTGTTTTCATGGTGGTTACATCACTACTATTGTGCTCTATTTTGGAAAAAATAAACTAGTGAGTACTAGTAGTGTCATTAATCATTTGTTGTTCTAATTAACCACCATAATTGTCTTGTACACATTCTCATTCCTATTGAAAAAATTTCAACCAAGTGTCCCTAAATGTTATTGAAGTTACAAGTTTTTTCTATTTTAATATTATCCTTATCCTTAACAAAATGACACAGAAAATAAACGTTAAATTGAGATATTTTGATTAATTGAAGAATAATTAACATTTCAAAAAAAAAAAAAAATGACTATAATTTGAGACACATAAAAATATAACAAAATTTTATTTTAACAGTACGGAGAATATATTTGGAATCGAACAATTAATCATTGGCTCGTATATTGTCCAAGTAAATTAAATGAACTTGTCTTTGTCAAATCATCTTATGCACACATATTGAAATTAAAAAAAGACGACTCCAAAGTAATGTATTACACATACATATTACAGATCCATTTTGTTTCAGAGTCTTGTAAAGTTCTTTATCATGACACGACATGAATTAGGACTAGGAAATTCTGTTCAGGCAGCCGTTTGTTGGATTAATGCTGCTCGAAGAGCTGTAGCAACTTCCTTCACACCCACGATACATTCTTTCTCCATCTGCCAAAATCCAAAAAAATATATATGGTAATTAAAGTAAGACTGATTAATTTATTAATTTCTCCAATATCGTCGAAATTTCATTTAAAATTCAACAGTTGACTCCTTATCATTACTCTCTCTACATATATCTGTTAATCAAATTTTTTTGTCTCATAACTTATTTACTGTGTAATTTTGGTCTATTTTTTTTTTTTAAATTTCTTTTCAATTTAATTTCAATATTAAATAAGTTGTCCAAAAAATAGCCGGAAACTTGAAACAAGTTTCGTATTATGTCACGTAAATGTTCAATTTTGACCCCATAACTTATGTGTTATCACATTTAGATCTCAAATTAAATCATCACATGACATTCATTAATTTGACATAAAAAATATCATTTTCAATTTTCCGGCAATTTGAAGGTAAAACTGGACATATTAAGGGACCATAAACTGGAAAGTGAACAAATTACGGGACCAAAAAACTTTTGAACTCAATCAGTACCTCTGCAACGATGGTAATATCGAGGGCTACGTCCCCGAATGGGGTGGCATTAGTAGAGACGATGCTCATATCAAGACTCTCGATCTTGGATATTAAGTTGGCAAGTGCATCCTTGTGTTGCTCACAATGTACCTTCGCAAGAATCTGGTTATCGCATATTCTGGCTTCTATTTCTGGAAGACTATTCAATTGGAAGCTGCTGTTTTCATAGTTGAAAAATGAGCCCTCATCGTCTACCACAATTTGTGACTTTTTCACAATAACTACCGATTCCATTTCCTTCTTTTCCATTTTTTCCTCCAGATTTTTTACTTTTTCTTGAAGGGCTTTCATGTGCTTGATCGCCTCTTCAAGAATTGAGCTTTTGTCCATCTGAAGTTCATATAAGTTGATAAATAAAACTGGAATATTATTTTAGGCCCGTAACTTGGGGTGACAAAAGAAACATATATATTAAATTTATGGGATTGTAAATCAAGTATTTAATTTATGTAAATATTATGTAAGCTAAATTGACCGGAACTAACCAAAATTGAACTAAAATTGCACATAAAGAATGAAAATTAGACTTTGATGTATTTTTTTTTTTTATCGGTAAATGTTAGTTGTTAGTGGTTAGAAATTAGTTCACCAAGTCTCCTTACAATTCCAAATTCTCTAAGTTGACTTTGATGTATGAGAATTTGGAATTGTAAGGAGACTTGGTGAACTAATTTCTAACCACTAACAACTAACATTTAATTTACAGACCCAGCAGCACTTGAATGAGCCTAATTTGACACACACACACATAAATAAATACAAAAATATTAAGACATGGAATTGAATAATTGCAAAAGAGACAGAGTCAGCTTTGAAGAATGGTGTAAGAATTCAAATTGTCTTAGTGGATAAAGAGATAAGTAGATTTCTTACTTGTTAAAGGAGCTTGACGTGTTTCTTGATGTGCAAGGTTGTAAAATATATGTAATGTATGTGAGTATTCTTCATATCCAATTATTTTAATATTATTTCTTTTACCGATAAAAAAAATTTACAGACCCACAAACACATCATTCTTCTTTTGTAATCCCAAAGTTAAGGCCTAACCCTTTTTCCCCAAATCATACTATAGAGAAATTAGTACTATAAGATATATATCCTGCTAAATAACTTAATCATAAATCCTTGTTAACTTTTTTTAGATTTGTTTTTATCAGCATGTGGCAATCGGGGGTATTTATTTATTAAAATAATCACAGAAAAGAAACAAATTAAAGACAGACGTGCAATTCATGAAGTGACATGTACGAAAGTGGGTGTCCCACCAACATGTTAGCCAGATAGAATAAAAATTAGAGTTGTCTCTTACTACCTCATTTTTTTCGGTCATTTCTAAATATTTTGAATTTTCTTTTTAAATTCTATCCGGACAATATTCATAAATTTTATAAATTATTATTATTATTTAAAGTCCACACATATATACAATTCAATTAATTTCTTATAAACATTTATAAAATTACCCATTAAAATTTTAATTACCACTCTCTTTGTGTGACTTTTTACATATTTCGAGATAATATTTTTTTTCAATAAAAAAAAATATATACTAGCGCACGTACCTTCCTAAGACCAGGAACGGTGGCTGAAAGTGCAACAAATAACTGGCTGAGCTGCTCGCGCCGCCTTCTCTCGGCGATGATGTGGTCGTACGTCTGCCACGGTGGTCGGATTCTCTTCTTCTTCGCTGGCTGAACCCTAGTTGACATTGGTATCACATCTTGCATAACCTATGTCATAACGAATGCAAAAAGATGAAAAACGACCGAAATTTCGTGGTTCAAAAAAGAGAGGATAATTTTATTATATACGTTCGGAAAAATCCCAAATAAAATAAGTTCAAAATAGAAAATTGAGTTCAAACGCAGCATATACCGTCCAATTCAATTCGGGAACATAATAATAAAAAATAGATAAAATTTATGACCATTTAAATAAATAATGACCTGATTTTTGAGTGTTCCGAAATTTTGGTGATTTGAAGAAGAAGGTTGATGAGGATGAATGGAATAGTGAGGGATATTGTGATCAACATTAGTTGGGGAGAAATAGTTGTGAATAATGTCGTCGTCGTCTTTTCCGAAGCCTGAATCATTAATGAAATCACACCCAATATTCCAACTATCCATAATACCCTGCAATTAATTAATTAATTAAGATTAATTATATTGATGAAGCGGTGCATATATAGCTTTTGCAGAAAGAATCACATGTCTCAACAAAAAGCTGAAGCGGCACAGTGGCTTTTGCTGCCACGAGATTAGTCTTAATTAAGTACACGATTAGGAATAATTAATATGAATCACACCGTTGTAGTTTGATGACATTGGATGTTTGGGTATACTTCAACCGGTGACTGCAAAGAGAATAATACTAGTCTGAAATCAAAATGAATTTGTAATAAATGGAGCTAAAACTTGGACGATGACTAATTATTTGGAGAAAATTTTGTAAACTCCAATTAAATTTTAGACATGCATAAATAGGAGTACTGTAAATACAAATCTTTCTTCTCATACAAAGGTAATGAATAAATTAATTTCTCCATTACTAATTGTTGCTCAGAGAGAAAAAGTTACCTGTTGAGATATCCATGAAATCACCGACGAATTCATATTACTCTGTGCACCTCACTTGTATATGGATGAAAAAAAGAAGATATTAACAATATGTAGATATATAGCTCTTAAGACTAGAAATACCACAAGAATTTATTACTACAGAATTATTATGGTGGATTTATGAGTTAATTATCAAGAAAAAATATGAAAGAAATTACCTCGGCTTATGGGTTTCTGGGCTAAATTCTCTCGTCTGTCCGAAACAAGAGTTTTCTATATATATACCTTAATATATACTCCAGTATATATAAAAGGTTTCAAGTTCAAAGTTTGTTTTGGCTCTGCTTAAATCTGTGCCTTTTTGTATGGAAGCGAATAAATTAAACAATAATCCTTATATTAATGATAGAGAATTTGTTTTTGTTTAGGTGTCAATTTGTAGTGAATTTTGTTTAGGTGTCAATTTTTAAAAAGTTTGTTTATCTGTAATGATTATGTGTCAATTTATAATTAGTCACCTATAATTATTAACATAATTAGTAAAATGATTAAAAAGGAATTGACTCAATTTTACCCTAATGAATATATATATATATATATATATATATATATATATATATATTATTAAAAAATTTAATCATATATGATATATATTTTATTCGAAGTAATATTTATGCATCAATTATATATATAAAAAAATCTATTAATCATCTCTCTTTTTTTATTAATTGTAAAATAAATTTGAAATAAATCTTATAGTAAATTTTCACATAATTATAATAATTCTAATACTTAGGATGAATTGTCATACAATTAATATTACCATTATTTAAATTTAATATTATAATTACTCAAAATTTTATACATATATATTATTTTAATATATATATATATATTGAAAATATTATATGTATAATATATTATATTGTAAAATTTATTTAAAAAACATATCACGTAATACGCGTCTAGTTAAAGTAAAATTGAAAGTCGTAAAATTTTGATAAAACTGAGTACTACACCTAACCTTTTGGTGCAGCCGGCATGAACTTAATTTGCTTAACAAATATTGTATGCGTTCCAAAATAAATGTCATATTTTATCTAAGTTTTAATTCCTTTTTAAATATTACTCTACAAAAATTAATGCAAATTTGTTCTATTTATTTTAATAATAATAATGCCCCTAATAAATTATTAATAATAATTTTTTTGTAAGTATAAGTGTCTTTTAATACTCTAATAAATAAGAATATTGATTTGTGTGAATGGATAAAATTAGATACTTATTTCGGGACGACTCCGTCTTGTACTCAAAGTAACATTTACTGTTCGTAATAAATTTTAATGCAAAAGTTGTTTAATAATATAGTTTATTTTTATTAATGAGGGTAAGATAGTTTTTTCAACTTTAATATGAGAATTGTTTAATAGTATTAAATCGAGTTAGTGTGAGAAAAATAATAACATATAATGTAATGACGAGATGTTTAAGGAAAATAAATAAAAATTAATACTAAATTTGCATTATTGATATTTAAGGAAAATAATGCATCTAGTACGTACGAGACAAATATTTTGACAAATAATGCATAATAAATATATTTTGAAAATACAAGCGATTAAGATTAATACAATACCTAAAGCTTTTTAATTAGTACTCGTCATATTTCTTTTCTTTTTCTATATAATTCGATATTAAAAATAGTGTAATTAGCATTCTGTCTCCTAGCGTCTGTCTCTAAGTAGAACATGATCATATTCTTTTACATAGTTGGATCAGTCACACTCAACATTTGATTTTGGATCCATTTGACCTCCTAACTTAGTTAGGATATTGTTATGTTGGATCATGGTATATTGTACATCCCGACCCGTCATGTGTAGTGCTGATGAAATGGGCAGGCGGGGTGGGCCAAAACCCGCCTTTTGATGGGGCGGATCAGAAATACGGCGGGTGTAAAACCCCTAACTTAACCTACTTATTGACGGGTCGCGGGTTTAGGTGGGCCACCCCACATTAATTTTTTTATATAGTATTTTTATTTTTTAAATTTAAAAATAATAATTTAAAAGCTCTAATACATTAAATTTATCACAATCAAATATAATTAAATAATTTATCGTGGTGATTACCACTTTAATAAATAAAAATAATATATATCTCATAAATAAATTTCATCGTTCATTAATTACAAAAATAACTTCTTACAAATTGAAGTTTATAATTCATTAACCATAATAACTCAAAAATATAATCTACCTATAAATTAAATTCATCATCTATAAACATAAATTTTATAAAATATACTTAAATATGATATTATAATTATTAATATTGTATATAAAAATAAAAAAATATTAGACGCCCCAGCCCGCCAAAACCCGCTGCCCAAATGGGACAGCCCGTCTAGATCTGTCTCTAAGCGAGCTAAAAAAATTTCAACCCAACTCTCAACGAGCCCAATCCATTTTGATGCCTATAGTCATGTGATCACAACAACGGCCCAATTTTTTTGATGTAAATAATCATTTGATTTATTGGAATTGTATCAAACTAAAAATGGTAAAAATATAATCAAAGTTTGACGGCAGCTCCTAATGTAATCATGCTTAATAAATGGGATAACAAAATATTATGTGTTTTTGAACGGACAAAATATATATTATGTGTTAATTTTTTGTTTCTACTTTTCCATAGATGCAGTTTAATTCCTCACCAGAGTTCTTGTCATGTGGATTTGATATTGACAAAGAAAACTTATTATATGATGAGCAGTAATATTACAGTACTTTGTCGAAGAATGTTGCACAATTAATCAACAAAATAGGAGGAATAACCAAAATACCCATAAGACCTACTTTATTATGTCCTCTTTTTTAAATTCATACTTTCCAACAAAGCGCAAATCGACAACGTAATTTTCGCATTCTCCTTTTTCAAAACATTTATTTATTTATTTTATCTGTCAAAACATTTATTTTTCAAATAAATCAAATTTTGTAAAATGCATGGATCGCATGGCACAAAATTCTAATACAGACATAAAGAATCACATGCCCACATAAATAGGTTTTAGGTTTATATTGGTTAATTAGTCCCAAAAGTTGAACGTAAAACAAAACTATTAATATTCTCCTCAATATATATACCCCCATCCCAAGATATAAAATCACAACGTGACAATTAACATAATTATAACAAGTGAAATTGTTTTAAAAATAACATTATATAAAAAATTGAAAAGATATATTAGCCCAAAAATGATCAAGAAACCCATCTAATAAAAAGAAGCTTTAAAAGGCCAACAATACAATAAAAAATATGAGAGATATGGGCTTAATTAAATATAATACAAGTAACCAATTAAATAAAGGCTCTTACTATCTACACCTCCACTTTTATTAGATACACTCACTCTATAACTATGTTTGAAGGTATATTAAGCTAAAAATTATTGTATATATGGATGTATCTAATAAAAATGGAGGTGTAAATAGTAGGACTCATAATTAAAATTAAATGAGATGGCCCTATTTACAAACAACCTTTTAAACCTAACTAAGAATTTGAGCAACTAAGTAGGCCCAACTAAAAGCAAGAAATATAGAAGTTATCAGATATTATTTTATAAATTTAATTTAAGCATTATATATAGGATATATACACAAAAAATTACATTTTGGGACTACCAGTGAATGAGATTGTAAGGTATATTTTTTTTTCAGATTTGAGTAGGATTTTATAAATGCGGATGAAAAAATAAAGTGGATGTAATAATTTTAATGAATACTAAGTGATGATAAAGGCTACCAAATGGGTCCTAAATTTGTATTATAACTTGAGATGAAGGAGCATGGGTGGATTCAAGCCAACTCCACACTCTAACTTTAAGCTCCTCAACTACTTTTTCTATAGAAAAATCACTATTTTTAAAGACAACATTATTTTTTCCATTTCCAAATTAGCCAAACCACACCTATCCAAATACTAATCACCTTGTGTTTCCCTTTCACCCTAGTGAGTCCACGAGAATGAGCAAGAAGACTAGGTATAGGATGAGAGAGGAGTACCGTTGAAACATTGAGCCACCGAAAACATTCCATCAACATTCTATATGCAAAAGAGCATTGAAAAATAAGTGGCACCCAGTTTCTTCATGATTGTTACAGAAGATGCAGCTTACATAATGTCGGAGCGAGTTCTTATATTTTAACTTTGCGCGATATTTTTTGGACATATTTGTTTTACCCGATGCGACTCAATTAGAATTCACAAATTTTTATATTTGAACTATATTTTATGAATTCTTGATTGCAAAATATTTTACATAAATGTCTCTTAAATTTATTCGCTAAATAACAAAAATTTTGCACGTGTATTCCAAGTACAGATAGTTTTATAAATTGCATTGATCGCATGGCACAAAATTTTTGTACGTACATAAAGAAAGACACACGCACATAGATATGATTTTAGATTTACATGGAACGTAAAGCTAGAGTAATATTCTCCTCATATACATCTACAATATCAAGTAAATAGTGAGTCCCATTCCGATCAAAAAAAAAAAAAAAAAAAAGGGAGTCCCATTATGTACAATAAATTGAGCATGTGACTAATTATGTTTAAATACGTATTTCGAATTTATTTTGGCTTTATCATTTCCAATCCATTATCCCACAAAAAATTATTCGAAGATTGAAATAATAAAATAAGGAGTAAATTGAAACTGTTACATCAAAAGAAAATATAGTATTCTAAATAAATAAAAAATTGAAGTTAAAAAGTGCCATTTAAAAAAAAATTAACATCAAAATATTGCATTTATATGTAGTAATTTTTTTCTTTGAAATAAAATCATAGAATTTTTGTGTAAAATATCTTCTGGTTTTTAGATAATATATAAACTCTTAGATATCAATAGCATTGGACCTCCTTCTACCATTATCATCATATCCTCACGATCTTAAGGTATAACTTTGAATTACTGAATTTCCAATATTTTTATTCTATAAAAATTACATATAATTTGACATTTACTTTTACTTATATTTTAATATTATTTTCCTAAATTAAAGCAACATTATTGAAAACTAATATTACGTTATAGTAACCAATACCCTTCACTTAATATTCTTTAATAAAATAGTTAATAACATCCAAAATTAATATCTTTTAATAAAATAATTAATACTTACAAAATAAATTTTACAACGAATTTTGTTCTCACATTTAAATTATTTAATACTTTGTTCTCGAATTTAAAATTACCCATGAGCCATTTTTTTTCAATCGAACCTAGACTAAGATTATTATTGGCCCAACTACACCGTATATTTTGCTGGCCCACTAAAGGCCCATAACTTGTAGGCAAGCGTAAACAATAGAGTTCCAATTTCAAAAACCCTAAAGCTAATTTTATCATCTGTACGAAAGAAGATTTCCCTCCTCCATCGTCACTCTTCAACGTCAGTTATGTCGTCTTCATTGCTTTAGAGATTTTTTTTTTTTTTTTAATATTCAGTAAAATACATTTAGGTGTTTGAATGCATATTTAGTAAATTGCTTTGGTTCATCTCCCTTTGTAGCAAATTACTTTATTGTCTTGTTTGAAAGTGTTCAATATTCTACTTCCTCCGTACAAGATAAATTATTTATCCAAAAGTGTGTCTTTTATTATATGTTTCGCATTCTAAATATTGATTTAGATTTATTGACTAATAATTTTTAGATATCCCGACTAATACTTATAAGTATATATTATATTCTTCCATTATAACAACTAATTCATTTTGTAATGTTGATCATTACCTTTGCATTTTCACGATTGATATATTTTGCAATATAAGTCATACTCTTTAGTTGAGCTGTTAATTTAAAGTTGTATATGATTCTTCCCATTTTTTATTGCTCAAAATCCAAAAATAGATATCTTATTTTTATTTTTCATACCCAAAATAGTAAAAAAATAACATTACCCTTTTAAATTAAACCCTTATAAACATCCCTTATTTACACCTCAATGCCACTCAATTAATTTTTTTAATAAAGTTAATTTTAAAATAACTCCTTTCAATAAAGTTGAAAATATTCATTAATTTACCCTCACTTTATATTTTTTAATACTAGTAAACAACATATTTCTTAATTTTTGTGTCAAGGATGAAAAAATCGCCGACAACCACCGATATTTCGTCGACATTTCGGATTTTCGGGGAGTTTGACACGGATACGCACCGGAAAATATTTTTTTACGGAATGTCGGTAAAAATATCGGTATCGGTTGACTCCAGTTAAAATTTTACAAGATGTCGAAAATATCGGTCGAAATATCGGTAAAAATTTCGGTTGTCGGTAATAAAATATAGATTTTTTTTTTTTGGATTTTTTCAAAATGAGAATCAACTAATACTCAAATGGTAGTAGAATAAAGGTGAACTGATGAGCAAGGACGAAATTATGCAATTTTAAATTGGTATCAATACTGTTTAGATCAAGATGACATTTTTTCTTTTACATTTGAGCCTCATAGGTCATTATTTTGGTATTAGTTGTCTTGTATTAACTAAGTATGAACAATTATTGTATCTTTCTAGACTGCTTATGTATTTTGTTGTTGATATGTTTGTTACAAACAATTCAATTTGTTGTGAATGTATGATTAATTTATGTATTAAAGTTAGTAGGAACATTCTCTAAAATTTCATATAAAATTTTCATCATTTTATTAAAATTTTCATCAATTTTTTTAATTTTTACCGATACCGATATTTGACATCGACATTTCCACTGATATTTCCGTAAATTTAAGGTACCGATATTTTTACCGATATCGATATCTAGAACCTTGGTGAAGAATAACCAAAAGAATTGTGGAGAGAGAAATATGACACAGTATATTTTTTAAAAAAATTAAATTATACACAAGAATTGTGTCACATTTCTATATTATTGTTAAAAAATTTAAAGATATGATTTTATCTTCATATCTCCTCTCACATCTCTTTTCTTTCTTTTAAAAGATGTGTGTCACTATAATGTAACGGGTATAACAAGAGATGCCACCCGCATTGTCCCAACCTCTCTCCATGATCTAATTCACATTCTTGATCTCATCATGAAGACTTTTTAACACTTGATTCACACTTGAATTGAACTCTTTCTCCATCTGCAAATTAATTAACGAAACATTAATTCAAACACAACGTGATTGTAATCATTCCAAAGGATCACTAACCTATTAAATTTTATTTTGAAAAATTTCTAAACTAATTTTTATTTAAAAAAAAAAAATTCTTAAGTATACATGCAATTCCCATTTTACAAAGAATATATCATTCTTATTTCATAAGATTCTTTTTTGATATTTCGATAGACACTATTTTTTTTGTTAGATTTTGAACTTAAGTACCATGCACCTAAATTAATATAATAACATTGATATTGATTGATTGTTATATTTTAAAGAAAAATATTAAACCAACTCAACAAAATCTATAAATTTATGTTATCAAGGTTCTCGTGAAATAAAAATTACTCCTTTCGTTCCACGATTACTTTCACACTTTTTTTTTTGTTCGTTCGAAAATAACTTTCGTACAATTAAAATAGAAAATCTTTCATAAACTTCACCCTCACGATATCCTTAATTTTACACAAAATATTATTAATTTTGGGTCTTACACACAATTATACTAATTTATTTACTTTATATATAAATTTTTTTTCCTAATATGTGAGCCCAATTTCATATAAAAATAATCTTGAGATGAAGGAAGTATATAGTTTAAGTGGTTTTTAAAACAAAAAATAATTTAGTAGCCTTCCGAAACAAAAATTGTTAATTACATGTTCTTTTTAACGCATTATGCCAATATATATATATATATATATCATGCAGGCAAGCAAGCTGTAGAGTAGATTATATACATATATATACCTTTGTAATAATTGTAATATGGAGAGCATACATCCCGAATCGAAGGGCATGAGTAGTAAGAATAGTGAGGTTGAGTTTGTCGAGTTGCGCAATGAGTTTGACGAGTAAACCTTTTCGATACTCGCACTCGATTTTGATTAGGATTTGAGCGTCGCACACTCTACCTTCAATCTCTAGCAGGAGCAACCTCGTCTGCTCATCTGATTTCTTCACCAACACCACAGATTCTACGCTTTTATTTCTTACTTCCTCCTCTAAACTCTTCACTCTCTCTTGGAGGTGCTTCAAGTGTGTGATTGTAGCCCCCATGATTGATGATTTATCCATCTGCATAATTAATTAATTTCTTGTATGGCTAACACTATCTTAATTTTTAAATTAAACATTCACAAACATCTTTTATTTACACCTCAATTCCAGTGAATTAACCCTTTCAATAAAGTTGACTTTAAAATAACCCCTTTCAATAAAATAAAAAATACTCATTTACCCTTCATTTTATACATTTTAAGGGTAAATTGCATTTTTGGTCCCAAGATAATTAGTGGTTTGCAAAATACTCATTTTTTTGACACTTTTGGTCCCGTAGTTTTTTTTTGACATTTTTAGTCCAAAAAATTACAATTTTGGTCCCAAGAGAATGATAAATTGCAGTTTTGGTCCTAAAAAATAATGGTTGGGACTATTTTTGCAAAAAAAATGACCCAAAAAAAATGTGGGACTAACATTGTCGTTGAAAAATTCTCATGGGACCAAAACCACAATTTTCCCTACCTTTTAATACTAATAAATAACACATTTTTTAATCTTTGTATCAATTCCCTTTTAGCAAACAAAATTGGGACAAAGGGAGTAAATGTTTACCTTCTTGAGGCCCGGAACGATAGTTGAAAGAGCAACAAAATGATTGTTGATCTGCTCGCGCCGCCTTCTCTCAGCAACGATATGATCGTAGGTCGTCTGCGAAGGCGGCCTCATGCGAGCTGTCGTTACTTTCATGTTTTTAGGAGCATCTGCATACGACTGAATAGAATTAGGGTTCTCAAAGTTGATAAAGACCGGAGTCGAAGAAGGGCAAAAAGAGGAGGAGTTGGTGCTTTCAATATTAATCAAAGAAGTCGAAGATCCTGGTGATGGATTATTTTCTGGGGCCACTTCTCCAACCAACTCTTCATCCAAATACTTCATGAAATCAAATTCATCATCTTTTAAATTTAGATTCTCCAGCTCCTGCATGTAATATGAAATAATAATTAATTATAAGCAACTTATATAAATTCGATCACTTGTAGAGAATTTCAGGGGAACTAGGTATAATCCGTACTAGAGCGTATTGTTGTAGAGCAAAAATAGACCTAAAAAATCATAATTCATCCTAGAATTAAAGATTCAAATGTTCTTTAATAATTGCAACAATTAACCGGTGACATTAGTAAAAGATTATGAGCTGGTATTGTGTGAACAAGATTCACCGTAAAATTGATTTATAATTAATACATTTTAATAAAATAGATAAAACCATAAAACTGGTAGAGTTGTTTTTATTTTTCCATATTTATTACATTTTTCATTATTTTAACACTCAGCTCTTTCGGACATTCTTTGACATTTTTAAGTATTTTGACACATTTTAAACTCTATATATAACTTATAATTTATAATTTTAAAATTTTATATGTGTATATTTATTTAATTTTTAATATAACATAGAAAATATTGAAATAAAAATTAGTATGAATTATTTTAATGGTTGAGTCGATAATCAGTGCCCAGCGATTTGATAACCAGTCTAATTATGGAAACACTAGTCCTAAAAAGCAACTATTGAAAAGTGAAATGCCTGAAGATGGTAAGAAACGACAATACTTCTTATCCTCATCACCCTGGCCTATCCCACAAATAGACATTAATTCTTAATTTGGAAATATCGTATTATAGGCAAATTACAACAAGCTACTACGCGTTTCACAGATTGCCTGCTTTTGTTGTGTTTGAGAAAAAAATACTCGGACTCAATCTAGTCTAGCAGCTTCGTCTTCACATATATACATAGCAAAAAAAAAAAAATGCATGAGATTGAGACGGTCTCGCACAAATTTTTGCAAAATTAAATTCAGCATCATAAACTCTAGTTTACCGTTTCAGGCAGGCATGGAGTAGCTGAGGAATCCATTCTGTAAAGTAAGCCGTTTCGAGAGAATTAATGACCTGCCAATAATTAATACAACGTTACTTTGTTAAAGAGAACACTTATAATTAATATATACGTAAATTAAGCTCAGACATTTATGAATTAATGAAACAGAAACAACACCTACAACTGCGCTTGTTTGAGCTCTGATGTTATTGGCCTAATTGATATGGGGAGTGAAATCGAGCTACTTATATAGAGTAACACGTGACTTAAGAGTTACGATACATAGTAAATATCTTTCATGTTTTTTCTTAAAAAAGGATATATGAGTAAATTGCAAAATTGGTCATTCAAACTGGCAAATTTAATCTCATACGAATTAATTTTCACATGATACAATTTTTGTCCTATATTAACAAGATTGAAATGTTTTTGCACATGCTACTCATGTGAACTATCGAAATTTCATGTAACAACATAACTAATGACCTGACACTGCCTTTTAATTATTATTTTTATCAATTTAATATATATATGTATATATATATTGCAATTCAATAATCACCTTTTTTAAGTCTTGCAATTCGATGCATATAGTCATATTTTGATAACAATATATGACGTGGCTGTTGGAGGTGCCACATAAATGTCCACACAGATGCCCGTAAATAAATTATTACATTTTATTGATTGAAAGTAACAAACTTTTAAAAATATTTCTAACATAACTAAAAAAATAATAATAAAAGATGTTATTTTAATTAATTTATATTTTTTGAATTTTTTTTTTATTGGGACGTGAACATTTATGCTGCAATCATGTCATTTAATTGTGGTTGAAAAATGGTCATAGCAAAACTTAAAAAAATTATGTATCACAAAATAAAAATATATATATATATATATATATATATATTGTAATTGATAAAAATTGTATATATATATAACCCTTAATTATGTTGTGATTGATATACTTAAAGAATATGTCGTGAATTTTTTTTTCAGATGACCCTTAATTTTTATATATAGGATTAAAATTGTATTGTTCTAAAAAATATAAGGCTTAATTAAATAATTAATTCATATGAGGCAAATTAAAATTACTGACACCCTCTGAATATTATGGGACTAATTTGTAATTTACTCCAAGATACATACTCTTCTTTTTCTATAATTATGAGAGGTCGGCCGCTATTTAATTTATATGTAATATATCTTGTAATACTCTTCTTTTCTATACTCGATTTTTTTATATAATTTTAAAAAGATATATACTCTTCTTTTCTATAATTATGAAAGGTTGGCACGTTATTTAATTTTTTTTATTTTTTTATCGGGGTGAAGGATCATGACTCGAACCCATCATCTTTAGCTGATAGGTAGTGAAACTCTAACTATTTGATTATACTATTTTATCGGCATGTTATTTAATTTGTATATGATGTCTTGTCATTATCATACTCTAAAACAAGTGAAGGAATCGATCAAGATTCCAATTTCGATATATAGTTCAACATTTGAGATAATGATCATATTCTGCTGACATACATAAATATCAAATTTTACTTCAATCTTACATTTATGAAGGATAATAGCAAATTGATGTACATATATATTGAATGGAGGATTCAAAGTGTTTATTACTATTTGTATGTAGAAATTACTTTGTGTGTGACAGGTTATATGAGACAGGAATTTAAATTTATTGTAGTTTGATCACATGACATACTCATTTCCCACAAATTATTATTCATGTATTTTTAATTTTTTATTACTTGATAATATCAATTGTCTTATACAGGAGTGGATATAAATCAATGAATGAGTGTCATAGAATATATGATTTTAATAATATATATATATATATATATATATATATATATATATATATATATATATAACAAAAATATCATATTTTTACTTAGTAAAATACTTCTAAAGACTGTTTCAAAAAAAAAAAAACTTTTTTATTGACATTACTATTAAAAGATACTTTAATTGTCAAATTAAGACATCATATATATGCCATAATATTGTATAGATGAAATCTTACAAGTACAAAATTGATATAGATGAATTAAATGAATTAAACCTCTACTTTACTAAAAGTTTTAACTTTTAGATGGGACATAATTTTTATATACTATCAGAGTCAAAGGCTTATGTCCACTCGTTCTAGGTTTGATTCACAGTGAAAGCAACTTCACCCATATTAAATTGTAAATTCATTGGGCCTCTCTCCAAATGATAGAGGTTATGAATTCGACCCACGAGTGAGTGAGAGTGTTTGCTAATCAACATATTAGGCCGTGCATATACCCAACTGCATCATATATGAAATAAACAATAAAATTAAATCTATCAAATCATAATATCCAAAATAAACAAAAAATCAAATTCACTGCATGTCCAAAATAATTACATAAAAATTAAAATTTCACAATGAGCTTAAAATATATAATATTATCAGATTTATTAAATGATAGTAATTTTAAATTTATTGTATTATATAATATTATATATTCATTTAATTTTTTTATCGATATATTTATTTAATTAATATGTGGCAGGACAAGGCAAGACAGTAAATATATAGATCTATACCTCACCTGCCCCACGCACGAAACGGGCTTGACCTATACCGTTTTCAAGATGGGGCGGGACTGACCCAAATGGAGGGGAGGGGGGTGTGGGGCGGGCGGCTGCGTGGCGGGCCGCTTTGCTATCACTAACTATGTATAAATCAAACCTTATATTATGTTTGAATTATATTAGTTTGTTAAGTAATATTTGAGTTGACTATAAACGTAAATTGAAACGTGACATTAGTTTTAATTGAAACGCGACATATAATGTTATGAATGCCTAAATTTAAAATAAAAAATTAGTGTGAACTGAGTGCATACCATGAATTTTATTTTTACTATCAGTGTTATTCACATTTACTATCAGTGTTATTTTTGTGGAAAGCTAGAAATAATTGCATTTTCAGAAATAAGGAGATTCAATATGTGAGGTTGATATCTTGCAAAAGGTGTTATTATCACAATCATAACAATGGTTTGTCGATCCTAAGTCTTTGTTGTAATTTTAGGCTTTATCCTTGTAAATGTTTGAATTCTATATTTGTTTAGTAATAGTAAAATTTTTAATAAAACTGACAATAGAAATAAAAAGAATATACATTATAAACCCAATTCACACAAATGTTATTCATTCAAAATTAGAAACTCATTTAAAATTGGAATATTAGGTGCATGTGACAGTTAGCAGATGGAGATATTAGCTCACATGATTATTGTCACTTTCTTTTTCTGTCTTTTATTTTTCCTTTTTCTCCAATCTTCTTATGGAAATGATTACATTCCAAATGAAATTATTCATGTCATTTTTAACGTTACACTCCATATTTATTTATGTATTAAAGATTAAAAAATTAAAATATATATTGAAACATAAAAATGTCACCTAAAAATTGATGCGATTACAACCGCATGCATGATATAGCAATTCACTATCAACTGAATGCTGTGCGTCATTAGAAAATAGGAAAAATACAATTATTCAAACGTCGTAGTTTTGTTTGTATTAGATACTCATCATGATAAGATTCCTCACCACCATTTGGCCGCCGTATAACCGTAGGCCAGGATCGTATGGATGCCCTTTTCAATGTCAACAATATCCTTGTTTTTCTATTAAATAAATAATAAACACACACATATATATATATACATAATACATGGACACAAACGGATATAATAAAATTTGAGATTGTTTATATATATTTTTTAAAATGGAGAAATTTTCATTTTATATAAAATTTAGTAAAATGTCTAAGATAGGTTAGGGGTGACACCCATATTATGTATGAGATCGTCTCGCCCAAGAATGCCCCTAATTAATTATATGTAACAGTTTGGTGCTTCAGTTGCACCAGATATTAGTATAAATTTGATCCAATTCCAATAAAAAAAGACATAATATATATGGAAAGACTCCTAAAAAAAAAAAGAAATACGTATATTTAATCTATTATTTTTTTTAAATTACTAATAAACTAAGAAAATTAGACATCATTATCCAATACATATGCCGACTAAAAGGAATCCCCAAATATGATGAACCCTAACATTTTGATTAAGAAATCCAAGCAAAAAATTTCAGTAAATCCGAAGAGAATGAGAGATCTAGAGCAAACACGCGGCTGAGGCTTCGTTGAAAGAAAAATGATTAAACCCACCACTAGAAGAAGATCCAGGCCATGGGGGTAAGGCTGGGAGTCAGGTACGGATTTAGGGGAGTGACCTCTTGGATTTTTGTTATTTTCTACTATATGTGTAAAATATTTTCTACTTAATATAGCTTCTATTTTTCTTGAGTTTGCACATCTTAAATTGAAATATACATCATATTATTATCAAGGAATCGAACCCGGATCTCCCACTAAAGCGAGAAACCCGATTTCACGGTGAAACTTGATCCATATTGAAAAAATAGATTAATTTACTTTTCAGTTATTCCGGCTAATACCTTTTAGTAATATAAGTAATACTCTTCCATTATCATGACCGATACTCTTTAATAATATAGGTAATACTCTTCATTTATCACGGCTGATACTCTTTAGCAATATAAGATATACTTTTCAGTTATAGATAATGCCGTTCAGTTATTACAACTGATACCCTTTAGTAAATGATCAAATTTTACCGTAATCCCTTGTTAACAGAGGGTTGCAGTGGCGGTTTGGACATGCATTGTTTGGCGAATTTGGAAAGGGAGGAACGAATTGAATTTTGACAGGAAGAATTTTGAATGGGAGGCTATTTTCGAAGAGATTAAGATCCATTTGTGGAGTTGGGTGTTAGTGATTTTTCCTCAAATTTGTAACTACTCTTTCTTTGATTGGCTCAAAAATCCTAGAAGTATGATTGATCTATTGTAAAAATACTCTGTAAATTGGGGCACTTCTTGTACCATTTTCAATAAACTTTTCCTTATAAAAAAAAAAAAAACAGTGGACTTTGCCATAATTAATTGATGAAAGAAAGTCCTAAAATTCAATTTGATTTTACATGTGTACGTTAGTTAAATTGTCGGAGATTCCCACTTAATTCACATGTCAAGTTGTTAAAACCACGTCATTTTAAAAAAATTCCGGTAATTGATTTGGAACTAAAATTGAGTAATTTGAATAACTGTGGAACTAATTCATTCCAAAAAAAAAAAAAAACTAGTTCGAAAAAGGGTAAAAAATTGTGCGATGATTTTGTCTTTAATCTCTAATATTTATGATAAAAATAAAAATATGTCATTAAACTTATTTCATTGTTGATAAAAAAAAAAAAAAACTTGTTTCATTATAGAATTTGGTAGATATATATGATTTATAGAAACATATAATTTTATTTTTTAATTAATAATTGATGAATAATCTAATTTAAGATTGATGTTAGTAAGCTCGTTTAGGCTCGAAAAACTCGTGAACCAACAATATTTCGGTAACTAAACAAGAGCTCAGCTCGATTATAAATAAATCAAAATCAAACACCTTTAAAGGTTTGGATTCATTCTCCATCTAAAATATAATTACATAGATCTTTCAGATTTGTAGAGCAAATTACGAATGGCTGTCACGATTTCGGTCTCCGAATGGCTGGATTCATTCTCCATCTGAAACCAAAATTTTATCAATCGGAAAATCATATATAGATATATCCAAGAAAATCATAATTAAAAAGACTAATTAGCAAACAATTTTTATTTATGAAAAAAATATGTTTTAGTACCTAAAGTTTTTTTTTTTTTTTTTAAATTTTAGATACAGTCATCATTTTCTCTTATTTTTGAAATTGGTCATCTAAATTTCATTTTTCTCTTACTTTTGAAATTGGTCATCTAAATTTCATTTTTCTCTCACTTTTAGTCCTTCTATAAGTTGACTGCTTGTTAACTAACGCGATCAATTATTTGGAGTGCTAAATTTAATTATTTAAAAGTTTGGACCATTTACATATAGGTTAAAAAATAATCAAATTACAATAAGTTCAAAAAATTTGAATGGAAACACAAAAAATATTTGAACAAGAACCTATATTGATAATTTTGATTTTTTCTTGAACATATTTGTATTTTTATACTAAAATGTAAATTATAAAAAATAAATAAAACAACTAATAAATAATAACATTTAAGTACAAATATTTTAAGCAAATACATTTAGCACCAAAAATAAGAATAAAATGAACCTTTAACGACTAATTTTGAAAGTTAGTGAAAATAGGAGATCAAATATTTAAAAAAATAAACTTTAAAATAAAAAACAACTAATAAATGAAATTATAACCTTGGCAATGATGGTAAAATCAAGAGCTGAATTTGCAAATGTTGCGACATTGAAGTTGAGAATAGCCAGATTGAGGTTCTCCACCTCACCAAGTATATCCACGATTCGTCCTTTACGTTTCCCACATCGGATTTTGACGAGGATACTTTGATTGCAAATTCGGGCTTTAATTTCTGGTAATATTAATTTTTCCCCCTCAAATTTTCGTCCACCATGGCTTGATCCTCCAGTTCTGTCACTCTTTGTTGCAGATATTCTATATGTTTCATGGCGTCACCAATTTATCCATAATTTCTTTTTGAAAATTAAGTAATGCAACCATCGATATATAAGCTAGAATATGTCCATGACAACTATGTGCCCTGTGTTTCAGGGAACTCTTTTAAACCACATTGAAAAAAAACAATTGACTTCATTTTATTGAAAAGAACGTTTTATTTTTTATTCTAATGTCATGATACACGTAAATTAATCAGACGCATGTGTGTTAATATATAATAATATCGATTTATGTACTAACTAATGTTTGTGTAAGGTTTCATAACGGGTATAATTGTTTTGAGATTATAGTGGATGCGGAAACATGAACTTTGAAATTCTAATATTTGAAAATTATGAATAATTAAAAAAAAAAAATAATATTTAACGACTAATTTTGTTTTGAATTTTTAAGTTAGTGAAAATAGGAGATCAAATATTGAAAAAAATAAACTTTAAATACTAGAGGGATACATATCCCTATTTTAAAATGAAATTATAACCTTGGCAATGATGGTAAAATCAAGAGCTGAATTTGCAAATGTTGCAACATTGAAGTTGAGAATAGCCAGATTGAGGTTCTCCACTTAATGTCCATTCTCTCCAAGTAGTATATCCACGATACGTCCTTTACGTTTCCCACATCGGATTTTGACGAGGATACTTTGATTGCAAATTCGGGCTTTAATTTCTGGTAATATTAATTTTGCCCCCCTTAAATTTTCGTCCACCTCCAAACTCCTTTATCCTCCAGTTAAATCACTCTTTGTTACGAAACAACCAGAAAACTAAATTTCAAAGGATATTCCCCAACCCAAATATACCCCAAAAAGATGTTCTCATGGCGTCAAATTTTCCCAATTTACGAACCTAATTTCATCCTTCCACCAATCTAGAACATCTACCCATTCTCCCTCTCACACACACTCCCTAAGCAAAGAACAAACCCCCATACAAAGAATCCACCACTCTCACCCACCATGCCTCCTTATCACTAAAATATTTCCATAGCCAATTACCTACTAAGGCCTTATTAAAATCCCCTAAGTCCCCTGAGCCCCAAACCCCCAAGAGATTTTGTGCCACAAATTTCAGGGAACTCGACTATTCTTAAACCATAAACATTGAATCAAAAAAATTATCAATTGACTTCATTTTATTGAAAATAACGTTTTATTTTTTTTATTCTAATGTCATGATCACTTACTTTCTTAAATTAATCAGACTAAGCATGTGTGTTCAACAAATATATAAGCAAATATCGATTTATGAAAATTCACTTTAACAAAATTTTTCAAAATTCTGCATTGTTAAGGTTTCATGAAAATGGTGGTATAATTGTTTTGAGATTATAGTGGATGCGGAAACATGAACTTTGAAAAATTCTAGTCACCACCAAAAGATATAAGAAGGGCGAAGAGGATTCTAGACCTCTTTCCAATTTGAATTGATAATATATATAGGTGTGTATAGGTAATACATTCTATTATATCGATCCATTTCTGTCGAAGCCGAAGAATTCCATCATTGATTTCAAAAACCCCCAATATATATCGCGAAATCAATGAAGAAGATGATTTTTGTTTTGAAATTTTATAGGGTAGAATGGTGGAAGAGTTGATTGATGTTGAATTATGTGTATTAGCCAAGAAATAGTACACACATTGGGAGAACAACAAGAAGAATGGTGGTAAAACGATTGACAGATTTAAATGTAGAGAAATAATTTAAGATTTAATGAGCCAACATTTCTTGAAAATTAAAACAAATGAGGATTTATTTTTAATGAAATTGTAAATTCAAGATCTCTTGAATGAAAAAAAATAGTATCCTCCGAAATAAATATTTTAATTAAAACAACTTTGGTCCGATCAAGTTAAAGTTAGTGAAATGTTTTTGAAAATATTTTAATCAAATTTAATATCAAATTCAATTATATTAATATGTACATATGAGTTAAATTTAGTGTTACATATTAATCTTTAGGTTTTGCTCATGTGTTCTTGCAACCCGTGAACAAAAAATTACCTCTTAGTATTAGATTCTTTCAACAAGGTGATCATGATGAGAATGAAAAGGTCTTTATTTTAATTTTTTATTTCATTAATTTATTAATAACATATTTTACTATTAGTATTATATGTAATAAAGATGTCCCCATTCCAAAAACTTGGAATCAAGAATGAGGGACAATGGTCCGTAAACCTCTGTAAGCCTTTTCTCTCTGGCCATTTAGAAACCCACTCATTATTGATCTTCTTTAAATTTTACATTATATACTATTTCAATCGATTTGAGACATCCATTTATCTCTTCTATTAATATTTCCTTTCTTAAAAATTGAAATCACCAAAGAAGACAAAGGCATCCACATTTATAATAAAATATTCTACTTTTTACGTTTTTTCACACTTTATTTCTTTTTTTTTTAACATTTTCCACAACGATTCCCTTCCCACCCAACCAAAATTTTTTACAATAAAATATCAATTTATTGTAGCACGTACCTCCTTTGATTTAACTTTACTGTCATTCCTCAAATGTAATGCTTCATTAAAAAAGATTTTGCGGAGGTTGCCATTAAAACCATCTTTTCTTTACACTCCGATTAGTTGTACAAAATACAAAATTGTTTTATATTTGTATTGTGATAATTAAAAGATGTTAAAATGGTGATAATTATTTACTTTTATGATATGAGAAATCTATTGTGGAGCTTACATTTTCGGTAAGTGAATAATCTATTATGGGACGGAGGGAGTATATTTTATTACTTTTTATTTATAAAGTATATTTTATTACTATTAAAATAACAAATTAAATTACAATCTTATATATTTATTATATTAATACATAAAATGTTCAAAATAAACTAAATTTAATTAAAAGCAATTTAAACTAGATTTAAACTTAGTTATATTAAACTAAATAATTAAATAATCTGACAATAATTATCTTATTTATTAATTAAGGGGCTAATTTGTTTGATTTTACAATATATGAGTTTTTAATTAGAAAAGAAAATAGCTGAGTATATTTGCCCAATTTAAAACGTATGAGTATTTAATTGGACAAAATAATAGTCAAGATTCTCAAGAAATAATTTGTATTAGCATATATAAAGTAAAGTGACATATTTATACCTTATCCCAAAAAGGTAAAAAATTGATTAGACATATATATTTCTCATTTCTGGAGTGATAGACCTTTTACTATATATAGAACGGTCGAAACAGTCTTCTTACCATCAAACTAGATGGTCCAATTGGGCTGTAGGTTAGGTGGGCTAACATGCAAAAAATAATAGGCCCAGGTTAAATGCACTCCCTTTTTTAAATAGTACACAAACTATTTTTTTTTTGGCCCAGGTTATATGCACACACTTTTTTATTTAGAATACACACATGATGAGAACACACTCCATTAAATAATTACACTCATCACCAAATACCATTCATATCCCCCTTGTAAAATCCTATTTACTCTGATTCCTATTATTTCTTTTCTCCTCCCTCAACACTCGGGGGCGCCGAAAAGTTTCCCTTATCCTTTTCAGAATCATCTCTCCCAAAAGCTTGAACAAGTCTCTTCCCAGGAAAGTTTTTAAACAAAACTTTCCCATTCCTCTTTCCGCAATTCTCCTCCTCGAATCACTCGCGCGCGCCTGACCCCAGTTATCCACCGGGGTTGTTTTGGGTTAAACCTAGGATGTGGAAAATTTCACTGTTCTACCCTCCCCCTCCTCTCCACATCTCTCCATCTTATAAAGATGTGGTAAGTAATAAAGTAGAGTAAGATTTATAGGATTTCAAAATTCAAGACAAATGAGGATTTAAAATTGTAAATTCAAGGTCCGAATGGAATAGTACCGAAATAAATATTTCAATTAAAACTAGTGTCACGTTACAGTTAAAGCTAGTGTCATGTTTCATTTTACATTTTAATCAAATTTAATATCAAATTCAATTATATTAATATGTACATATGAGTTAAATTTAGTGTTACATATTAATCTTTAGGTTTTGCTCATGTGTTCTTGCAACCCGTGAACAAAAAATTACCTCTTAGTCTTAGATTCTTTCAACAAGGTGATCATGGGAATGAAAAGGTCTTGATTTCTTAATTTTATATGTATGCTTCATTTCGTATTTAAACACCATATATTAATATAAACGCGAATAACATAATATTTAATATTAATAAATTAATATTATTAGATTAATTAAAATATGTGGAGCTTTCAAGGTTGTTTTTGAGCTAGTGACGTGGTGTGCGTTGTTTGAGATCGTGAGTAGTGATCGGATGCTAGTTATAAGTTTACTGACGTGATGTATTGTAATTGATAAATACTTGAAAAAATTGTGAATTTTAATGCAATTAACCTATTGTTTTTTGGTTTTCATTTTTTTCTTAACGCATCGAGACGATTAATTTTACACCAAACTTTATTTTAATTTTTTATTTCATTAATTTATTAATAACATATTTTACTATTAGTATTATATGTAATAAAGATGCTAGTGGCACTGTGGTAAATAAAAAAAATACTCTCTCCGTCCCTCTTTAAATTTTACATTATATACTATTTCGGATGTTCCATTTAAAGCTTAATATTTTCTCTTTTAAAAAATTGTGGTCTCACATTTATAATAAAATACTCTACTTTTTACTTTTTTTTTACACTTTATTTCTAATTTTTTTTTTTACATTTTTCACCAACAATTTTATAATAAAATATCATATTTATTATAGTTGGTGTCATCCCTCACATGTTATGCTTAAAGAGAGGTGGAGGTTGTACAAAAAAATAGAATAAAATTGTTTTATATTTGTATTGTGATAATTAAAAGATGTTAAAATGGTGATAATTATTTACTTTTATGGTATGAGAAATCTATTGTGGAGCTGACATTTTCGGTAAGTGAACAATCTATTATGGGACGGAGGGAGTATATTTTATTACTTTTTATTTATAAAGTATATTTTATTACTATTAAAATAACAAATTGAATTACAATCTTATATATTTATTATATTAATACATAAAATGTTCAAAATAAACTAAATTTTAATAATTTAATTAAAAGCAAATTAAACTAGATTAAACTTAGTTATATTAAACTAAATAGTTAAATAATCTGACAATAATTATCTTATTTATTAATTAAGGGGCTAATTTGTTTGATTTTACAATATATGAGTTTTTAATTAAAAGAATACATTACCCAATTTTGAATTTAATTGGACAAAAAAATAGAGTAACATATTTATACCTTATCCCTTAAAGGTAAAAAATTGATAGACATATTTCTCATTTCTGGAGTGATGGACCTTTTACTATATATAGAACGGTCGAAACAGTCTTCTTACAATCAAACTAGATGGTCCAATTGGGCTGTAGGTTAGGTGGGCTAACATGCAAAAAATAATAGGCCCAGGTTAAATGCACTCCCTTTTAAAGTAGTACACAATCTTTTTTTTTTCTCTTTTTAAAATTACATATTAAAAGAATACATTACCCTTGAAATTAAAATTTTAATTTCTATCCTTTCTCTCCTCTCCAACATACATTACCAAAGAATTAAAATTACTACTAGCACATTGGTTCAGAAATTATTTTGAAAAAAAAACTTTGGAACAAAATAAAATAGAATTCATTTAAAAATTCAAAAATCGAAAAATCAATTTATTTCATGCTAAAAGACGTGCACAAATACGTCCAAAATCTAAAATATGAACATAATACATTGAAAATTCTTCCAAAATTCATGGTAAAAAACTTCAAAACTGAAAAAAAAATGTGAACGATGCCAACGACGATACTAGGCAAGACGGTGACACTGGGTTGGCGCAGTGATTGGAAAATTCTTTTTATGAATTTTTTCCTACTCACCCGCAAGTGTACGGGATCATTCGATATAGTAAAATTAAGAATTTGACCATGTAAAAATATTGAACCCAAGTGAGGTGAACTAGTATAATGAGGTCCTAAAATTATGTGTTGTCATGATATTTGAGGATTTTTAAGAATTAAACTATGCAAGTAATTAAACAAATGAAATTACCAACTAATGCTAGAAATTAACTAGTTAACTAACTTCGAACAAGTGCAAGTGAAGGGGTATGTTTCAATATGATCCATTATTTGTTCCTTAATTGCTACTTAATTCATGTAAAATTTAGTCTCGATTGGGGAAGGTTAAACAAATTGCAAATGAGCAGAACCTCACTACATACTCAAATATGCAATTCAAATACGCAATGCCTAATCGTGAGTGTTCTACTCTCTCTCTCTCTCTCTCTCTCTCTCTCTCTCTCTCTCTCTCTCTCTCTCTCTCTCTCTCTCTCTCTCTCTCTCTCTCTCTCTCTCTCTCTCTCTCTCTCTCTCTCTCTCTCTCTCTCTCTCTCAGCATACAACAAATGCATTCGATATTTCACACCCCTCAGCTAATCATGATCATTAACTAAAGCAACTCCCGTTTATAATTAGAAAAACCACACGATTAATCTAATAGATGCAACCAAACACAACACAATATAAATCATCAATTAAAAACCAATTATCCCCTAATCACTTTAAAAAAACACTTTGGAACAAAATAAAATAGAATTCATTTAAAAAAGTTTGATTTCCCGAGTTCGATTAACAAATAATTACCTTCTATTGTGCGGCCCTTGCTTTCACTTTTTTGTCGCTGAAATAGTAAATGGGCGTGAGGCCTACCTTTTCTTTTCTTTTTCAATTAGAAGCCATCTAAATTAATTTCCATTTTTTTTTGGTGATGGGCTGAGTTGTTTGGCCTCAAAAAATTCTTCTATTTTTAAGTCCAACTGCAATTCTTCTATTTTAAGTCCAATGGCAATTTTTCTATTTTTAATGGTATAGTTTAAGAATTTTTTAAAATAAAAATTAGTTCATGTGACTTTTAAAATAAAATTTAAAATTTGATGAATGATATAATATAATAGAGCTTCACTATTTATTATTTTATAACCTTTGGATTTATTAAATTTTTAAAATTTGATAGTTTAGAGGCTTTTTGATGCACAAAATACTATCCATTAATCTTAATCCTAAATAATTAATATAGTATCACCGATTCACCATAAGAAATTATGAGTATATAAAGTTTAAACACATGTACATAACAAACTTCATAATTCAAATCTAATTCATGCTTGAAATATTTAAGATCTCTCTATATGAATGAAATCATGTCAGGGAGAGCAAGAGAAATATCCAACATGGTTCGAAAAGTTATGTCATAATTTAAAAGTTTGTATCTAATTAAAACTGCTATAGAGCTGGCGTAAGTAATTAAATTGAAATTGGGATTGAAGGTTGTGAATTAATAAAAAATTAACCTATAATTTTATACATATATTTTAATTGAATATATTATTACATAATATAATTATATTATTTTACAATGGACAAATTAATTTATATATATACTCTATATAATATTATAATATTAATTAATTTTTATAAAATTTTATGTAATACGTGGAGGACTCAGTTATAAATAAATTGGAAACATGATGACAACATTGATGATATTTGGAATTCACTATTCCAACTTTAAGTTTCATTTTTTTATTTATGATTTTTAAAACACATGATTTTTTTAATGAAGAAATATTCCTTAAGACGCAAACTCTCTCACCTGTATTAGAGACCTCTTAGTTAGATGGGTTGTAAATCGAGAGTTGTGCATGAGTGACATTTATACAAAGGGATATTGTTTGCACTGAAATTCAGCATTAACCCATTCAAAGAATTATCGCTACACTAAAACACATGGTTTTAGTTAGTGGTGATCATGAGTGATGTATTTAGTACAAATTGTATAAATTAAAAGTTTTTTTATAGGATTGTATAAATTAAAAGATAATAATGAAAAGAAAGATGAAATATCAAAGTAATATTGAGAATTCGGTGCCGATAATATTTGAAAACAATAATATATTTAATTAAAATAAAAATGAAAAAGGTGAAGCATACCCTCGTCTATCACGAGGAACAAATTTCGACCTCAGCCAGCCTAGAAAATATTTGAGGCACTTCAGAAATTAATAATAAGATTCATAATTAGGTGTGAGGAAAATATCACATTTAAGTATGACATTTATTAAATCGAAAAAATTGAATGTATTTTGTATCAATTTTTTAATATATCAAAATATGCGGTATGATATCATCATCTTGAATGTATTTTGTATCACAACATATAAAAACTTATCAACGGATTAACATGTGATTATTCTCGTCCATATATAATTGGACCACGAGGATATATATACATTTATAGTATAATTTTAGCGTGCTATGCATGCTGTCTTTTTTTCTTTTTTAGGTAAAAAACCCATTTAATTATTGTCTATTATTCAACAATATTATTGTTTTATTGAAAATGGATAAAAAATTGAATGTATTTTGTATGGCTTTTTAATATATCAAAACATTTGGATAAATTGATATTTTCATCATCTTGAATGTATTTTGAAGAATCACAAAATTTCTAAACAATATTGTTGGGCAAAAACTTATCAACGGATTAACTGAATGTGATTATTCTCTTCATCGTAATAATATCGGAAACAAATTGTAATCAAACCCACGAGGATATATATACATATATAGTATAATTTTAGCGATTTTATTAATTTATGCATGCTGTAAATTAATTTTCTTTTAAGGTAAAAAGCCCATTTAATCCTATTAAAATCGTGAAGAACTCACAAAATTTATAAACAACTATTGTCGGGCATCAATCTAAACTCTGAGAAGTTAAGAGAGGAGATTTCTGAATGAAGAGTTAATACAAATCTTCACTCTTCATCGTAATTTTAATATTGAACATCGGAAACAAATCGTAATATCAAACCCATGAAGTGGACACATACATATATAGGGACAGACGAAAATTCAACATTCAAGTCACTAATAATGTCGACAAGTATTGTACATCTTTGCTTTGATCAAACACAATAATATACAACATTCTACAAATTAAAGATGGACTTGAATACGTTAATTAAAATAACTAATAAATTTTAATGATATAATTAATATTATTCAAAGTTAATATTAAAATCAATTATATGATGATGATGTATTTTGCCATGTATTATAACCGTCTCAAGACTGTGTCATATACTATGTCCTATTATCTTCAAGTTAACAGCGTTCAATAATATTGCATCAATAATCAATCAATTATACAAATCAGCCAGGGCTGTAGTACCATCATCATCAAAAGTTGATATTGTAGAGATTAAATGCCGTGCCGCTGTACATTAATGTATGCACTCCCTAGCTAGCTCGTCTGGCCCTTTTATACTCCCCTCCGTCCCGCAATTAACTTCACACTTTCCATTTCGAGACGTCCCACTATTAACTTCACATCAAAAATGGAATATCCTTGATGAACTACACCCTCACAATATCATTTAAATTTAAAAAATATCACTCTTACTTTATTCTACTTTATTCTCTCTCCTACACTTTATTTTCATACAACCACCCAAAATACGCTTACACTTTATTTACTTTCCTACGCTAATTTAAGTTGTTTTAATAAACGTGTCTCTTCACATGTGAAGATAACTCCGGGACGGAGGGAGTAATTGATACTCCCTAGTACCTACCTCCATTTCTAAAGTACATATTGTATTTTTCAAAAAAATATTAAAGTTGTTGAAAAATTAAAAGAAATTTTACGCAAAAGTGCATTGACTTTAACATTTTGATACCTATTTTATTACATTGACAAATCATTAATACTAAGGTCATACTCTTGTAATTAATTTGTACTTAATTTTTGTGTAATATTTCCCAAATTAATTGCGTAATCCTCCAAATAGTTGTATAATTATTTTCAAATAGTTACGTCAGGCATGTAGTTTTTATGTTCCTTGATTAGAAAATGTTTCTATTTTTAATATCATTTTAATTATAAGATTAAAAATCAAATTAAGGAAATTGCGCGAAAATACGTTGAACAAAGCATTGAAATTGACTTCTTCTTCTTTTTTTTTTTTTCTTAAATCACGAGTACTAGTTTACCACTATTAATTACCTTGCAAAATAAGAAGCTAGCAAAGATTACATTGAGTTCGTAGATGGTAAAATTCAAGAAGCCCTTGTTTCAAACTCTTGCCCTTGAATATATTGGAGAAATGAATGTCTCCATGTGTTACATCATTAGTGTTGTGCTCCAATTTTGGAAAAAAATAATACAAAATAAGCTTGTTGGTAGTAATGGAGGGGAAATGATTGAGGAAAAATGATTGTAGATGGGGAATATGTTAATCAAAATGGGTAGTGATTACCTTATTTAGGAGGGAAAAATAATGTTATGATCATTTTTGTTCTCATTAATTATCATATTGCATTATACTCATTCTCATATATTAAAGAATTTGCGACCAAGCACCCCTTAGTCTCATATAAATAAAGTAATTAGCTAGAAAGATAAAGAATAAATATGGAAGATTAATTTGTATATTTTATTCAGACTTAGACACTCGACCAATCCCAGTCCCCGTGACAGATACAAAATTTTAAATTTGTGACGATTCATAATATGGTGTTTCGAAATGACGGGTTTTCGGAGAGATAAAAATAATAATATAAGATTTGTCACTGAAATCTGAAATCTGCTTAAATTTGGCCATAAAATCATTGAATCACAAGCGAACAGGTAACATGATACCAAAATGATGGGCTTGACGAGAGAAAGTGTTTGGTATGTACGTGGCTCGACCCTCGAATCATTTGAGTTGAAATCAGCTGGAATCGTGCCCGCAATGAGGTTAAAAAGATGAGGGACAAAATTTTAATTGGATTCATGCAAATATTGTATATAAATAATTTATATTTTTATAGTTCATTTGGTTTCCCTCATTAGTTATCCGGCATACACGATTGACTTCATTTTAACACTTGTCAACCCATGTTAACTCATTTGTCATACCCTAATCATGGAAACCAAACGAGCACTTAAGGAGTTGTGTTTATCCCAAATTTAATTGTTAGATTGCTGCGGTGTGTATCTAAAAATCCTACATAATTAACCAACTTCTAATTAATCATGACCAATTGAAATATACTAGGAAACTAGCTAGTAGCAAATTATACAAAAAATTCATCATCTTAAACGTACATACTATAATTCAAAATGTGAAAATATATTACACATTTGATCATTCTTATATAATGTAGAAAAGCTCTTAATTATCACTTGGCACTTGTTCATCACGCAGCGGATTGGATTGCTGCTCGAAGAGCTGTCACAACTTCTTTCACACTCAAGTTAAAATCTTTCTCCATCTGCCCCAAAAAATAAAAAAGAAATTAAAAAACAATTCATAGGAAAATCGACTTTTTATTCAATATATGGAGAATGTGTCAAAGTATTATGTGCACAGCTGACCACTAATATTATTCCATATAAATATTAATACTATTAACTATAGTAATGTGTGATGCACAAGATGTACATAATATCTTTTCATAGAATATATTGTAAAATAGTTTATTTGATTTGAAATGATCAGGAGAAATTGTGGATATATAATATCGACATGGGTTTGTAGAAAATCATTCGTAATATTCTATAGTGATACAATACCAAGGTTGAAAAAGCAATAAATTAAATTAATAGCTAAAACCCTAAAATTAAGATTAGTGTAAAACTTATTCAATCGTATAAAACTGCTACCATAACATTTCATTCACTAATACAATTGTACTTATTAACTTTAGAATTAATGAATGAATGTAATATTATCAGTTTTATACAGTAAACAAGTTTGACCATTACCTCTGCAACGATGGTGATGTCTAGGGTTACGTCTCCGAAGGAGGTGGCATTGGTACTGATCACCATCATGTTAAGGCTCTCCACCTTACATATTAACTTAGGAAGGGCATCCTTTTGCTTCTCACAAAGTACCTTGACCAGGATTTGATTGTCGTTGACCTTGGCGTCGATCTCTGGTAGGCATCGTTCTTCGCTTTGGTCGTTGGAAGATCCCTCAGAATCATCATCTACAATTTTTGATATCTTGAGAGTAACAACGGATTCCATGGCCTTTCTTTCGGAATTTTGTTCGAGCATTTTGACTCTGTGTTGGAGCTCTTTGGTATATTTGATGGCGTCTTCAAGTATGGACCCTTTGTCCATCTGCAGGTTGAGAGTTGAGTGAATGTATAGGGTATAATAAAGGGTGAGTGAAAATATATATAGTAATAATATGAATATTTTTTAAATTATTTTATCAGCATGAGGGCATCGCGGGGTATTTATTTATTAGTAGAGTTGGAGGAAACAAACAGAATAGAATAGCACTTGATGTACTGGAAATAAACGAGGAAGGGTGACATGTTTGCCTCACCAACATGGTACGGACTATTAAGATTGAAAGAATTATATTTTATGACAAGAAGGCCTTGCAGATAAAAAAAAAAAAAAAAAAAAAGAAAAAAAAAAGAAGGCCTTGTAGCAAGTCTAGCGATTCAGAATTGTTTTCTTAAATTTTGATATGCATTCACTAAATCAATGTGAATATTATCTTATATATTAATAGTTCGAAACATATCATAAAAAAAAGTATATCTCATCTTAAAATTTAACGTAGAGAGGTGTGAAATTAATTAATTTACTTCGTTTCGGAATTACTACACACTAGTAATTTCTCTTGTGCGATGCACGGATCGAATATTATAAATTTTAAATATATAATTAATATATAAATTTAATTTATTATTTTTTTACTATTATTTTTTATTAATATATAAATTATGTTGTTTACCCATGAATATAATACAATTATTTAATTAATTCTATAATTTTTAATAGTTACTAATCTCACTACAAATATTAAAATTCAACAAAACTTATATAATCTAAAATTAAATTATTTAAATTCAACTCATATAATTAAATCTTAAATAAAATTATTTAAAATCAATTCATATAATAAAATCTAAAATAAAAATAATAAAATAAATATTTTAGATCTAAATTTATTTTTATATGTGCAATACTTATGCTAAATTAAAATTTTTAAAAAAGAATTAAGTTGATATATAATGTGTTAAAATTAGATTTAAAATTAAAATTTATGAAAAATTAAAATTGTTGGTGTAAAGTAAAAAAGAAAAAGAAAAGTTAATTCACTCTTTTTAGTGGAGAGTGAGACTCACTATTGCACTACATGACAAGTGCATTTCACTTGCTCTCTCCCTGCATTTCACTTTCTCTCCCCCGACTTCTACTTATATATATATATATATATATATATATATATATATATAGATTTAAATGGGCACAAATATTAAGAAAATTTGATTTTGAAAGGGGTGGGTCAAATAAAGGAGGGATATTTATAAGGGTGACTCAATTTCAAGTAAAGTGAATAAAATGTTAAAACAAAAGTGATGTTTTTTTAATTTAAATGTTATTGTAACAGTGTTAATATTTTGTGAATTTCTATTTTAAGGGTGTACAAATAATATCGTGACTTGGATATTAATTCCAGATATTTGAAAAATAAAAATAAATTAATGAAGAAATAAAGTAGGTACCTTCTTGAGACCGGGAATAAGGGCTGAAAGAGCAACAAATAACTGGCTGAGCTGCTCGCGCCGCCGTCTCTCCGCCATGATGTGGTCGTAGGTCTGTGACGGTGGTCGGATTCTTTTCTTCTTTGTTGGTTGAACCCTAGCATCTTCAGAGCTAACTGCATTATTATATTTTAATTTTCTTCGAGCCACTTGAGGAACAGCTACAACGGCCTCTTGATCACCTGGATTAATCTTTATAATTTTCCATAGAGGAAGTTAATGAGATATAATTAGGTGAAGGAAACGTAATTAATTAATTAATTATATAATTAATTTACCTGTTGGGCATGTTCATCAAAATTGATAACGCCCATATTATTATGTATGGTTGAAAAGTTGGAGTAATTGTGAGAAGGCATGATTTGGTGTTGGGATTGTCCCTGCATTAATATTGTTGAAGAAGAGAGTAGGGGCTCGTAGTTGTGAAAAAAGTCGTCGTATTTTGGAGGCGCAGGCAAGTAATCTTCTTCATCGAAAGGATCCATGAAATCACATTGTTCCATCAACATTGACATGTCCACCTCTCCCTGTAATTTAATTAATTAGCTAGGGTTCATCTTCTCTTAAATCAATATATGTATGTATTTTTGCACATGTGATCACTTAGATGAATAATACATAGATAGTGTAGTTAAAGATGATTTGTCATACATCTAGTTGATCATTTAGATGAATAATATATAGACAGTGTAATTAAAGAGGAATCGTCTTAAAATATATAACAAGAGAGATCTCTCATCGGATATTTTCTTTTGAAGGTCCATTCATTGTCTAATTAAATTACTAGATAATTAATTGGACATCAAAATCCTATGTTAGTTAGGATCAAGATGAACAAGTGAGTGAAAGTAATTAATAATTAATATTTTGAAAGAAAAGTAAGTTATAATTAATTATAAAATTCACAAGAAAAAGAAATACTAGTAATCCGTAGTTGCAGCTTCACCAATACTTCTTTCTTAAAAACATTAAACATGTAGTACAATTTCCAAAATCGAATCCAGATTAAAGAGTATATGATAATACTATAATTTTTTTTTTAAGATTTGATATTCAACCCTAGAACATACAAATTCGGAAGTCTAATGCCACAGTCCACTAATAGGGCCCAATTGAAGTCAAAGCAAACCTCTTTATGGATTGATCTAACATAAGAATTGATAGCAACTGAGATTTCGAACCTGAAACCTAAAGAGTAGTATACTCCTAATTTTTCAAGCTATAACGACGTGCCAACCCTTAGCGTTCATGGTAATTAATATACTAATATGATGATGCATTTCCGCTGATATATAAGTCTAAAATTGGCAATTAATAATCAAAGTCCAAAATCAAGGGTGCATAACTTCTATTTCATAAATATATAAACTAAAAAAATAATAAGCATCAGATATTTCTGCAACTGCAACATTAATTTTTTTCTATAATAACAGAAAACTAACCTGTTGAGAAATCAATGAAATTGCGGAGGAATTCATATTTAATTTAATCCGCTCGCCCTGAGAAAGACAGATTAGATCATATTAATCCTTAATTATATATAAAGTTGATCAATGAATCTCATCTAAAGAAGAGATAAGGTAATATTGAACATGGGAAGAAGTAGTAGAGAATATTTAAGAGATAAGAAGGAATTAAGTGAAGGCACCTCCTAAGTGACGTTGTCTTGGCTGAAACCTCTCTTTCTTAGTCTGTCTGAAACTAGCTAGGCTTTTCTTTGCCTTGATATAGAGAATATATAATATTGGGCATCACTGTCTTTTTCCGCTCTGCAGTATAACTTTGTTTGTAGTGAACACACTAAATTGCGCATTCACCATATATATATATATATGGAAAATTGTTTTTGGTCTTTTTTTTGCAAGTAAAAATGTCAAAAAAAACTATGAGATCAAAAGTGTTAAAAAAATAATCTTTTTGCAGATCACTTATTTTCTAACAGTACATGCATAGATCTTTAACACTTTTGTAGGAATTGATATTAATTTGTGTTAGTTTAGGAATAATTTCACTATGAAAACATCTCACGCAAATCTTGCGGTGCAACTTATGCACATAAGTGATCTTGAAAACTTATGTACACGTATGTTACTCAATTAATTAATTAAAAATATTTGGATCATGAAATTTTATTAATTTATAAGAGAGAGATTAGTATATCAACAAAATTATAAATTATTAATTTAAAGAGAGGTTTCTCGATCGATTTTATCTTTATAGTAATCTTACATGAAGTTAAATCACACAAACAATCTGTATAGACTGTTTCAAAATATTAACGATATTCTTATCTACGTCCACTTAAATGCATTCATATCATGAATGAAACATGAATAAAACTACTATATAAATCTCAATAGGAAAAAATATTAAGATCAATACACACAGCCATGACTTCTAATATAAAATGTATTTTAAAAAATCAATTATGACTGATCAAATGAGTAAAACACTACGGGATTACAATTGTACAAAAGAGAGCATCTGACATGCATGTACTAAAAATATTTACAAGAGTGGGTTGAGAAAATCCACCTAAATTTAAATTTCATCAACAAAAAAATAGATGACAATATATCATTATTTTAACAAGTTATTTTATCTTAATTCGTACTTATAATATTTAAAAGTTATTAATGTATAAAATTGACGGGACCTATACATTTATATAAGGGTTATCCAAAAAGTTATTATTTTTATTAAAATTGAGTTTTTGTATATAAGTTGAAATTTTAGAACACAATCTCTTCTATAAAATTAATATCATTATATTTTTTTTAAATATATCATAACACAGTGTAGAATGTTATGAACTTATAATCTAATATCACAGTGTAAAATGTTATGATATTAGTTTTTAAAAATAATAATATTACTAAATAAATGTAATAATATCAATTTTATACAATGAACTAATTTCACTTAAGAGTGACTCACCGAAAAAAATGATTATCAATTTATTAAATTAATATTAATGTAGAGATTCCATTACAGATATGTGTAATTAAATTGGAAACTTAAGAATTAGCGGAGGTAAATTTAATGTGTTAACACCCGACAATTTACCAGCTCGAACTTAATTTATACACCAAGATTAATATCACCTATACATTTAATTGTATATCATCAATATATTGTGCCCACCAACTTAATAAGCTCGAGATCTTCCATCCTCAATCATGATAGAAAATTGTACGTAGGTAATTTGTAATATGGCTAGGTTATATCTCTAGTCTCTAGATGATCTACTTCAATTTTAATAAAATATGAACACATATTTGATTGTTATTTAGCTCTTGGAGATCTGCACAATTTGAGTAATTTTCAATTGCCCCTAAACTTCCTTTTTTGCCGATTTACAGGTATGTGAACGTTGTTGTTTGAAAATAAATATAAATGAATTAATTTTATATTTTTTTAAAAATTTGAATATTTATGATAAGATACTCAAAAAATTTTATTGATAAAAAAGTTTTTAATGGTCATTTAAGGTTCTGATTAAGAAAAAATAAATATGTGTATAATAGAACAATTTTACTTCTTATGGAAGTAAATTTGTCGAAATAAATTTTAGAGAAAAGCTAGTGCATGCAATATATTTATCAAAGAGATATGTCAGACTATTACTCAAATCACGAAGTTTATTGGATAAATTAGAAAAAATTAGTAGATTGTAACTTTAATTTACTCGAACCAAATAATTAATTTGGTCATTCGATTAAATCTTGAAGTATAATGTATTTTACCCAAAAAAAAAAAATGGAAAAAAAAAAAAAAAAATATGGAGATGGAGCAATCGTTGTCTCGCGGGTCGCGGGGGCGATTGTTGCCTGGGAGCGCCAATCATATTTTGGTCATCTTCGGATCACATTTTGATTATAATTATTATTATATCTACAATTTTCCATTCTACGTCATAACATACGTATAAAGAAAGCAACTACTTTTATTTCATCTGCCTCTTCTTTTTCATTATGACGTGCTCTATTTTTATGAACTACGTCCACATCTTGATATTACCTTTTAACTTTTTTAATCTGTTTAATAAAGAAGAGCTATCAAATCCGGCCCAACTCGGCCAATCTCAAAGGACCTAATAATGTTTATGAGTTGGGTCTGATTGTCCTATGAATGCATCGAGTCTATAAAATATAAGTTAAGTTCAATATTGTTAGGCTAGTGGGCTAACGAGCCAACTTAAACAATAATTAATGTAAAATTAATTTTTTGAAATATAAAAATAATCATGTTGTTAATCATGTTCAATATTCAATAATTATTATCAATGATCAATTCTATTATCAATTTTTAAGAATGGAAAGAATAAAAAAATTAAAATATTATATCACAAATTGCAATGACCTAGTTCATGAGAAAATAATGAAAATCGTGAGAAATAAATGAAATTGAATTTGTTAAGTTTTAAGTGGATGCTTGGTTAACTATTAGAAGATGAATAATAGAAAATTAAAGTCATAGTGTGTGCTTGGAGAATGATTCTACTATGACTTTGATTCCCAAAGACAAAGAAATCATTTATAATTCACCTATTTGAGTGATATGATTTTAATTTCATACTCTTTCCATTCCTATATCTATTTTATTTCTTACAATTTTATTAAACACCCTCTAAATTTTACCCTTATCTATGAGTTCTACACGTCAATTCTCAATTAGACAATTACATTAAAAATTACAATAAAAAAAAAAAAAAAATATGTGTAATGGCCAAACAAGCCATCCGTGGCCCGTCGGGCCAAATCGACCGAGGTTCATTAGGTTTATCAAGCTGATGGGTCAGGTCAAATCGGTCTGACTTTTTTTTAGAGTGGCTGAGAAGACAATTTTATCATACAATACTCTCTCAAATAAATTCAATTTATCATTTAACTGGTAAATATGATAAGACAATTTTCACGAGATAACCCATTAATAAGTATAAAAAAAAAAAGTATAAATAATCTACCGTGGTTGATAACGAGAAACTGCAGTTTTTGGTTGTTGTCGGATAAAATCCAAAAGCAAAATGCGTACAAAGCTGTTCTAATCAACAAGGCAATCTTTGTAAGAGCGCGGTTTGCGTGCAACAGTATATATATATATATATATTATGAATAATAATAATAATAATAACAACTTAATAAATCATACGGGATGCTGATCATTTTATTTGAAGATTTGATAATTCAAGATATAGGTGTATGGACGGATCCAAGATTCCATCAAAGGGAACAAAAATTTTAAATTATCCTAACTTAAAATTTATGAATGTAAAATAAGTATATTAATAAAAAAAATATATCAAGGACACAAAAATTTAAACAAGGAGGACAAAATGACTATAAATTTATGTTATAAAAAAATTATACATAGAATAAAAAGTTTTAATTCCAAGTTATAAATAGAATATTTTTTATAAAACATTGTATGAATCTAGTTCACAGATTTGTGAACATTATTGATTCTATCCCACAAACTTTAAATGAATTCAATATACAACTAGAGTTTATTATTTTTTTTATCGGGGAAAGGGTGACTCGAACCCATAATTTTTGGGTTATAGGTAGTGCAACTCTAATCAGAGTTTATTAGATCTATTTTGTAAAAGGATAAAAAATATGATGGAGTTCATGTTAATCAAGTTCGTACAAGTGACGAAGTGAGATAGTTCAAGTTATAAGGTGAGGAAAGAAATGGTGGATAAACATAAAAAATAAAATGACAAAACTTTGGAGAGTCACTTTATAATAAATCACTTTAAAGAAATGGTGGATAAAAAAATAGTAAAAATAACAAAAATTAACAATACCAATTTATTGAAATATAGAGTCGTCTCCAAATTACCAATTTTTTTTAGAATTATATAGACATTTATTTTTAATTTGTTGAAAATTTTAATAAGTTTTTCTTAATGGTCTTTTTTAATTAGTAAAAAATTACAAAAAATAATTTTTATTTAACAGTCATCAAGACTTTTCAAACTTTAAATCTGAAACTCTTTTTATAGATACACATTTTTATATTCATTAGGTTCCTTTTATTTTCCAGTCGGCTTCAGTTCCGAAGACCATATTGAATTGTAATGTTATAATGTGTTGATGGATATAACATGTACATACTCCTTTTATAATAATTTTATATGTGTTTAAAAGAATTTAACTTCAATTAAAAAGTTTAAAAATTTATAAAATGGTGTGAAATGAATTCATTTGTATTTCATTTGTCAATTTACCTAAACAGTACTGTTATTTACTTTTTATTAGTTTTTTTTTTTTATTATTATTGTTGTATTATAAAACTTGAAATATTCGATTAAAAAAAAAAAAAAAAGTTTGGGTTTTTTTTTTTTCCCATTTAGGGCTGCATTCTTTTTGTTATAAATAATCCACCAAATTTATCGTAGCTTCAGCTCTCGAAATTTAGCGAACGTCCCAGTTTTATAATGTCTCTAGAGACATAGTCAATTCTTGATGAATTGAGTAATGTATTTTATTTTATTTTTCCCCATTTTTCACAATTTTCTTTTTCCTTTACATCTCTACTCGTAAGATATATAAAATAAAATTGTAAAATTATTTTAATTACTGTTATTTTTTTATCCTTCTCATCTAATCAATTGATTTAAAAAAGAAATTAAAAAAAACTACAAATCCTGTCAAAATAAATAAAAGATTTTTTTATAATCAATAATTTGTCATATTGAATGATCGAAATATCCAATTGATCACGCCTCTAAATCTCGTTTGGTTTGCGTGATTAGGGCATGACAAATGAGTTAACGTGGGCTGACAAGTGTTAAAATGAAGTTAATCGTGTCTGCCGGATAATTAATGAGGAAAACCAAACGAGCACTAACACTACTAATTAACACGTAAAAGACTATATTTCTTTCACTTTTCTCATATATGATTGTTTTTTTATTTTTTTTATAATACTTAAATTTTAAATGTTTCACGAAAATATTATATTTTCTTTCTTTATCTTTTTTCGAATAGCGCACTTTGTCGCTGAATGCGCTCGTAAAAAATGAGTGCACTTTTTTAATCAGAGAAATGTGAATCAGAAAAATGCATACATATTAATCAAATTTCAGCATGTAATGAATATCTATGAACACGCTGCACACATGTACTCCGTCTACTTATGTTGCATAGTTGTCGTTTATGTCAAAACAATTTAATATTGTAAAAGTAGAATTTTATTTTATTTTTTTTTTTGAAAAAAAATTTGATAAATTCCAATAAATTGAGTGATCAAGGAAATGGTAATTTTTTTATACAAGAATTACAATAAGGAATTTTTTTAACATTTTTTATCAAAAGAGAATTGCAGTTTCAATCCTAAAAGAATATGGTGAAATTATAATTTTATCCCTAAAAAATAATGGTTGGAACCACTTTTTTTTTTTTTTTTAAATGAGATCAAAATATCATTGAAAAATTACATCATTTAAAATTATTTTTTCCCCACTTTGATAAAAAGATTATCAAATTCTATTCCTACAATTTAGGGATTGTATAATTATTTTATTAACTCTTTTTTTTATAATTTTGATGTTGCATTTTTTTTTTTTTGATATTTTTTATCCAAGAGAACTGCAGTTTTGATCCAAAAAATGATAAATTGCAGTTTTAATTTCAAACAAATATGGTGAAATTGTAATTTTAGCCCTGAAAAATAATTTTTTTCAAAAAAAAAATAAATAAAAAAATGAGATCAAAATTATCGTTAAAAAATTATTATAGAATTAAAATTACAATTTTCCCTAACTTTTTATCTTGGCTCCTTCGACAAGACCAGAAAAAATACATGAATCGATTTTATGTCCTATAATATTTGGTTGGTTAGTTAATTAAATAAAAATATTTTATATTGATGGCGCAAAAAATATGTATAGCACTGGAAAATGATAGTTAGAATTAAGATATATACCAGATATATTTTTTATCTATAAGGCAAGACATACCAAAATTATTTAGGTTTTATATTAATCACTGAGTGAATTTATGAAGTTGAAAGAATAAATATTTGAAAGAAAATTAACGGATAATTCATTTTTTTATTAAATTCTTTTAAGCACTATTTGTAAAAAAATAATAATAACAATACATCACATACCTTTTTTTTATCATCATATCTTCAACACCACAGTGCTAAATATTATTTTTTTTAAATATTTATATGTATAAAATATTATAATATTAATTCATAAAAATAGTGATATTACTTATGAGGAATGTGATGGTATTATTAAATAAATTCAGTTTCATAATGTTAAAAATATTCATTTAATAATATTATTATGTTTATAAACTTATATAAGAATATTTACCGCCGTACACAAATAAAAAGACACTTTCAAGTAAATGTAATATTTTAAAAAGTGATACTTATATTTTCCTTGTAAGATTTTCTTTTTTTATACTGTTTTGAAAGGAGATAGGATCATTTTTCATCACATAATTTATTTTACTTTTTTGAAAAATATCCCAAAAAAATAAATTTATATGTTGATTTAGACCAAAATTTTAGAAATTACCCAATTTTAATCTCAGAGTCACCGAAAAATCACCGAAAAACTACAAAACAACGTTGTTTTGTATTATGAAAAATTAATTTGGGGGTTTCTTCAAAACTACTGACAAGAAATTAAGTTGAAGCTGGGTGACAGTGATAAAAAAAAAAAAATTCATACATAACTTTTTTAGTTTTCTTGGTCCCTAAAAGATTAATTTTATTGATATATTCCCAGCAATTCTATTCTTAGGTAACATTTTATGGATTATGATTCAATTTTATTTTATAATAATTAATTTAAAAGATTAAAAATAATTTAATCAAATTAAATATAGAATTATATTTTAATAATAGTAATAATTTATCTTAGTTAAAATTATTTTAAATTTTATTTCTTTTACTACGCTAACAAAAACACACTTTCAAGTGTAATATTTTAGTTAAAAAGTGATACTTATATTTTCATCCTAAGACGATTTTCATTTTTCTATACTGTTTTAAAAAGGAGATAGGATCATTTTTAATCACATAACTTATTTTACCTATTCGTAAAATGTCCCCAAAAATAAATTTATTAATTTAGACAAAAATTACCCGATTTTAATCTCAGACACCGAAAAACTACAAAACTTCGTTGTTTTGTATTATGAAAAATTAATTTGGGACTGAAATGTAGTAACTACTTTTTATTTTTATTTTAAGTTGACACTGGGTGACAGTGATAAAATTTATTTATTTTTCAATCCATAACTTTTAACTTTTCGTAAATCCCAAAAAGATTAATTTAATTGATTTATTCTTATCAATTCTATTCTTAGGTAACATTTTATGGATTATGATTCAATTTTATTATATAAAAAAATTATTTTAAAAGATTAAAAATAATTTAATCAAATAAAATATAGAATTATTAATTATTTAATAATAGTAATAATTAATAAAACTAAAATCTATTTTAAAATTTTAAATATTAGTCATTAATATTAAACTAAAAAAGTATGAATTATAAAAACTAAAATCAACAAATAGTATTATGTAGTAAGTCCGTATCGATAATTAATATTGAAAAAAATTTAGTATTCTACTTTATTAACTGTTTCAGTTGTTTGTCAATAATTCAGTTTTATTATTTTAGTTTTATATTTTAAAAAATTAAACTTTATTTGATGATTTATAAGGTTATTTTTATTTTTTCAAAATCAAATTCTTTCAGATTTGAATAAACAAGATTTAAAATTTTATGGCAAATTGTTTTTTGATTTATAATTATATATATGGCATCTATATGACATTTTAATATATATTTTTAAGCTTAAAAAAATATCGACCAATTTATTTTATAATTTTTCTAGAGAAAATTACAAATATTTTTAATAAATAATTTAATATTATAAATCTTTAAATATTTTAAATATTTTATATCTAAAAAGTGTAAATTTTTTTGAATTTTTTTAACATAAATTTTTTGAACCTATATGTAAATGACCCTCTATTGAGAGATTGGATACTTTTGATCCTGTATTTTAGTTGACATTATTGGATTATGATTCAATTAATTTTTGTACAAAAACTTATTTTAAGAGATTAATTTAATTTTAATCATAAAATTAACCAAATAAAATCTATAAATATTTGTAATAATACTAATAAATTAATAAAACTAAAATTTATTTTAAATCTTAAAAATTAGTAAATCAGTATTTTAAAAAATTATTAGTACAATATGAAAAATAGTCATTTACATATAGGTTCAAAAAGGGTAGTATAATTACAATTTTTTTAACCTATTTGCAATTTTCAACTATTTTAAAACTAAATCAGATAATTTTAAAACAATTAGCACTAAATCAATAAACTTAACGTTTTGGGGCATTTTTGCTAAAACGTAAAAAATTATGGAACAATAAATAATTCAAATCCCTTTTTGAAAACTAAAATAGTACAGGATCAAAAGTATCCAATAATGTGGTTTTGCAATTTTCAACGATTTTAGAACTAAACTCAGATAATTTTAAAACAATTAGCACTAAATCAATAAACTTAACGTTTTGGGGCATTTTTGCTAAAATGTAAAAATTATGAAACAATAAATGATTCAAATCCCTTTTAAAGAGTATTATTTTTTTACCTTTAATATGTCATTTCTTTTCATTGCACTGAACACATTAATTCAGTTCAGTGGACAGCCTCACTTAATTTTTTTTAGTAACACTTGAGTCGCACAATTAATATTTTTTGCACAATTAATTTTTTTTAATAAAAATAATAATTTTTTAATAAAATAATTAATATCATTAAAAATATATTATTTATATTATTTTTGAAGGTGGGTGTGGGACTTTCCAAGTCATTAAATTCAAGTATCTGGGAGGTGCCCCTAAAACACATCTACAAAAAGAAATAGTTGAAACCCTCCTTAGAAGATAACACAATTAAAGATGGAGGCGGCGGTGATGAAATCGAAGGTGATTGTATCATCGGCGGTGGAGGTAGAAGCGAGAATAGTGAACAACGAGGAGATTCTTGTGAGGGTGCATTGTGCCAAACAAAAGGGACTTGTTACTAAACTACTTACCAAGGTGGAGGCTCTTAATATGCTTCTCATCAGTACCAATGTTACCCCTTTTGGAACTGCAGCACTTCACATCACCATTATTGCCAAGGTCTACATATACTTAATTTGTGTCATTAGCAATATGCATAGATACATTTGCACAATTGACTTTTTCAACGGTTTTTATGTGAGAGTTATTTCATAGTAATACATTTACAAAAGTTGTTTTATATGAATGATATGCTAGTTGATCTTATTAACTAGTATATCATTCATATAAAATAATTTTTGTACACATATTACTATGAAATAACTCTCACACAAAAACCGTTGAAAAAGTTAACTGTACAAATGTCTTGGGACGGAGGTATATATACATATAACCAAATGAGTTGAAATATTTTTAAATTTTTTGAAAATTTTATCTCATGTAAATTAATTAAAAGTCTAAACTTTTATACAAATTTATATTCATTAATCCAATTATATTATTCTCAAGTGATCATCACTCATTCTTTTTGATCAATGTACTTGATTTGCTTTTGTGAAATTTGGCAGATTGGCAAAGAATTGAGCATAACAGTGGACGAGATTGCAACAGCCATTCATGCAGATCTCTCATCGAATGTAATTGCGTGAATGGATTATCAGTGGTTAACACTATGATCATCAACTTACGCGCTATCTTCATTAATTTCCTTACGTTGTGTGTATTTGACTATTATATATTATTATTATTATTTATCTTTGCTTCTTTATATTTCAAATCTTTAAAATCTTTATTGGATTCGTTTAATTAAAAAAAAAAAAAAAAAACCATTAACGTTTTTAATGATATTTTTTATCAACTATCCTTCGAGAAAAACCTAATATAGTGAAATTGGCGCTACACAAACACACAAGTTTGTGGTGTTGTTGTGATACAAAATTAGTAATTAATTAAGGCTCCATTTGGATTGAGTCATTTGAAATCAATGAATTTGAGGATAATACACCATACATTTACAAATCAAAATAAAGAAAAACTAAATGAATGAATTTGGTTCACACAAATATTACTTATAAGTGGGAGGATTTCAAACACCCAACAAAACCTAGTCATTTGAAATCCTCTCACTTCTCCCACTTGTGCTTAATATTTGAGTGAGTTAAATCAATTCATTTAGCTTTTCTTCATTTTAGTTTGTGCGAATACATATTATATTATCCTCAAATCCCGCCATGATTTCAAATTTACTCCATCCAAATGGAGCCAAGGGTATACCACATAAGTATTCACCTCCAATAGCAAAAAATTTGGTCGGACTTGGGCCAACAAGAAACTAAATCACAAATATGAGTACTAACCGCAACATAAAAATTCAAATTCGAGGTCATATACATAATTAGAAATATAAGGTATCAAATTGACGAGTTTGAGGGGTATAAATTTTTTTTAGGGACCGTAATTTAGGTTGGTGGTAAAATGAGGATTGTAACTCTTCAGGCTGGCAAAATGAATACTATAACTCTCTATATTGGCAATTTAAGAACAATAATTTTTAAAAATCGTGAATGTAGGCTAAATGATCAGCTCGAATCAACCCAAATCGAGCCCACATTCATCCCAAATTAAGTCAAAATTGGGTCAATCCGCCCGGATTTCTGCCCAAATTGGGCTAACTTCGGTCCCTATTTTAGTTAATTCAAGCTAATTTGACTTTAATTCGCTATCTTTAAAAATTATTGTTCTTAATTTGTCAATTCAAAAAGTTATCGTCTTCATTTTGTCAACCTATTGTGTTACAGTCCTTATAACAAATTATTCCTAGTTTGAGGAGGGGAATAGATTTTTAGCATTTCGAAAAGTGAACAATTTGAAAGCGAAAATTTACGAAAATGCAAGTAAACGAAATTCAAAATTGATGTGGGAAGAGATTCTTGGGATCGATTTTGCCGGAATCGAAAAATCAATCAATTTGTCCAGATTTTTGTGCCAAAAATAGAACATAGCCTGCGGCTCACGTAGGAAAATGCTCATAATTAGATGATTTTTGTCAATTTTGTCCTAAAATTATAAACTTAAAATATTTCCTCTTACAATGAAAATGTTATCCTAGTCTTCACATTCGCTCATATATAGTTGGTATCCTAAAATACACACACTCTCTCTCTCTCTCTCATATATATATATATATATATGATATTTAACTTTGTTATAAAATAAGATTTATATTTAATTTCATTAATATACAATATATATTAGTCGCAAAATATTTTTAAACAAATTTCTAGCATGCATGTAATATCTTCAACTTCAAAATAAAAATATTCGTTTTTCCTTATATTCTTAACTTCAGGCATAAAGAGAATTTTGTTTGTTAGAGAGCAATTGTGGTACCTTTTTTAGGTATGGATGGTAAATCAAAAAATGATCATAAATCATGCTTGGCTTGAAAGTACTGGCCCCAGAAATTTGTTTGGGAGAAATTTTTTAATATTTAAATAATTCATATTTAATATAAAATTAAGATATTATATATAATATTTAAATTTAAAGTATCAGGTTTTCAAAAAAAAAAAAATTAAAGTATTAACTATTAGACCAATAGTATTAAAAATTGGATAGTGGTTCATGAAATTAAATGGTGTAATTATATATATATATATATATATATATATATATATATATATATATATATATATATATATACATGTATCTTGATCATATAATATCTAATTAAGCATTTAGCACAATGTAATTAGATTAAATTAAATTTGTTAAAAACGCCAGGTTGTCTTTTTCCCAGGCAAGACACCCACTTTTCTTCCAAATTTGAATCGATCAAAGGTTCGTTGTTTGTGGTGGAAAAGATCATTAATAGCATCAAGTTTAGTTTTGTTTAATTGTGAAAATAAACTCGAGCACATTATTCTTTACGTTTAGTTACTTCTTTCATAATTGGATCTTTTCTCCTATTGATTTTTTTCCTTCTAAATTTTAGTTTGCATCTTTTGAATTTTATGTTGCTTCGCTTGTAATTGGGATTGAGTATCCGTTCTACACGAATTAATGAATTAACGTTTTTCTTTAAACAAAAAATTCAGACCGATCATTATATATATTGTCCAGTAATACAGATCGAAAGCGCGAACAAATAACTACACATTAAATTAAAATTAAAATTACGATGAATACATATTAATTAGCTTCAAATTCATAGTCCTTTAATACACAGGTGCAATTAAAAGGCTTGTATTTAATTACGAGCAGAGTCGAGAGCAGGACGAAGAGTTTCCACGATGTCTGTGGCCGCTAGGTTCATATCTGTCCCCATCTGCATGCATATATATACACAAATTAACCAAAGAAATGAGTCAGTGAACACAAGTGTAAAATATGAAAGGTTAATATAATTTAATTGTGTACACAAATATAATTGAAACATTTAAGCTAATATAACTTAATCATGTGTGCAAGATTTGATTGAAAATGTGAAATTAAACATGTATGCTAATATAATTAAAATGTGGTGAGTGGACGGATCTAGAATCCGCGCACTAGATACATACCGAAAATACCGTTTTTGGTATGTAAAATTTCATGTTGTTATCATACCGGAACTTTTGTATAAAAAAATTATTCGACACTGTACATAAATTTTGATAGACCGAATTTTTGAAACCTGTCCATACCGGAAATTTGGTATACTTTTTCGTACAAAAATTGTGGTATGTTGAAAATAGCAAAATATCAAAATATGCCGCCTATTGTTTTGGCATTTTGATATATACCGAAATACCAAAAAATAATACAAAAAACATACGGTACAATTTCATACCAAAAAAATTCGATATTTTTTATTTTTCTGTGCAATATATCGAAATTTTTGGTATTTTTCCACGGAATGTATACTGTGGAAATGGTAGGTAAAAGAAGTGAATGAATGAATTAATTATATACCTGAGCAGTAATGGTGATGTCTAGGGCAAAAGTGCCGAAAGGGACGACATTTGTATTAAGTACGACCAAGTCGAGCTTCTGAACCTCAGCAAGTATCTTCACCAATAGACCCCTACGTTTGTCGGAGTGGATTTTTATCAGGGCCCGTTTCTCGCTAACTCGGGCTTCGATTTCCGGATAATTACCCATTTCTATTAATTGATATATGTATATATTTTATCACACACTGGATGGATCTCTTCACTTAATTTGCTACCAAATCAAACGCTTATTTATACTCCAATATTTTCTGTCATAATTCATGTGTTGTGTTTTGTTATTTTGTAGCATGCATTCATGTAACGCGATCCACGGGGAGCAACTGTATATTCTTAATTCATTTTATTTTATATATTTGGGGTGCTATAGAAATTAAGGTCCAGTGCATGTGAGAATTAATTAAATGCGGATGTTCGCAAAAGTTAAGCACGAGGAACCTTAACGAAGAAACAAACAGATGGAGTAAAGTCATCTGGCTGGGACACGAGGGTTAACATGTTCAAGCAACAATAAAATATTAAAATAAAGAATTTTTATCGGTACAAGTCTCATAAAATATGTTAATTATCAATTCGGGACCTAAAATTAAGGTCCCGAATTAATAATTGTCCGATCTTTCAGGTCCCGAATTGATAAAATCTCTTAATATAAACATCTTTCAGGTCCCAATTGATAAGTTTTATCTTTCAATCCCGAATTGATAATTAATATTCTTTCACGACTTGGATTGATAAAACCCTAAAATAAAACCAATTGTAAATTGAGGAGGTTACTTCCATTTGGAGTCAACACTATGTTGTAATAACAACAATACCTTAATAGTTAGCTCTACGTTTTAGCACTGTAATACAATATTTATTTAAAATAAATTTTTATTAAATTATAATATTCAACAATTATTATACATTTACATACTTATTTGTATATAAATTTAATAAAATTGTAATACTTGTATTACTTTATATAATCGTTCTCTTTCATTTTTAATCATACTGTTTAAATTTTAAGTGTAATATTTCAGAAAAAATAATAGTTATATTTATTAATAAAAAAATATTAATCTTTGAACTTAATAAAAATTTGAGTGTCTGGAGCAGGGTGAAAAATATACAAAAAATTTTGGTCTACGCATTTATTGAATCAAAAAATATTGAAAATTCTAATTTTTTGGTATATATATATCGAAAAAAATTGCATATTTCAGAATTTTAGTATTTTTGTAAAAAAAAAAAAATGTTTCGATACTTCGATATTTCGATATACCACAATTTCGATATGAAATGAATAATGGTATATTAAAATTTCGGTATGGATCGGTATTGGTTCAAAAATTCGGTATATTGAAAATTTGGTATGGTATCGCAATGTAATTTTTAATAGTGTTGAAAAATTTTGATATGATATACCATAATGAACCACTCCTAACCTAGTGTTGAACTTGGGTATACCAAAATTTTGATATATATATATAGATAACAAATTTTTTTTTAAAAAAAATCAGGGGAGCCATTGCCCTAGCCTTTGGGTGGCTCTGCCCTTAAGTATAACATATATTTTATAAAACATGCATAGAACCCTCTATATTTACATAAAACTCACTCGTGTTAGATAAAAGTATTCACAATATCCTCCTTATATTTTATTAAAATGCATAAAAATTTTGGTAGTGTTCGTTTTGAGTTTTAAGTTACTTTTAAAAATATTTTTTAAAATTCAGGAAATTTTAAAATCCTAATAAAAAGTAATGTTTGTGTTTATTTTGGACTTAAATTTTAATTTTAATTTTAACTTTAAATTAAATTAATATGTAAGAATGGATGAAATTTTATTGTTTTATTGAAATTTCAAACCAAACATCACCTTTGTGTTTGATAAAAGTATGCATAAGATTTTTAATATGTAGATATTAAATATTAATTTCAAAGTATACATATTAATTTTACCGTTAACTTCCATTTAATATGGACATATTTTGTATCTATGTGTTTCCGTCTTAAGTTTTTATGCGTGTTTAGCCTTCAATTTTATGCTATTAATTAGTGTCTTTTGAATTGAAGTAGTCAGTAAACATTTCGTGCATTATTTTTATATTTTATTTTATAAAGAAGTTTTATACATTAATTAATACTCTCTAGTCGTTTTGAGTTTTAAGTTACTTTTTAAAATATTTTTTAAAATTCATGAAATTTTAAAATCCTAATAAAAAGTAATGTGTGTGTTTATTTTGGACTTAAATTTTAACTTTAAATCAAATTAATATGTAAGAATGGATGAAATTTTATTGTTAATAATAATATAATATATGCATAAGATTTTTAATATGATAAATGATCAAAGTATAGATATTAAGGTTAATATAATAATAATAATATAATATAATATATGTGATGTCTTTTGATTGTATTCAGTAAATATTTCGTGCATTATTTTTATATTTTATAAAGAAGTTTTATAGATTAAAAAATGTATTTAAATATATTAAATGAGTTATATATAATGTAAATATGTATGTAGTATAGAGATAATTTTATAAAAAGTGATGTGATGGAGGAGATGAAAAAAATATATTTAAATAATAAAAAAAAGTAAAATATATGTAGTATAGAGATAATTATAAAAGTACGGTATAAATAAAAAAGGAATTAGACACTTAAGCGCAACGGATGAAAATGATAAAACCAGACAATTAAGGCGAGAATAACACACAAGTGTATGTACATATATATTTCATGGAACATTATTATCAACAAATTAATATGTCTGCCATGAGCTTCTCGAGTTGTTTTGTTTCGACTTTCGAGAGTCGACGACTGCCACAGGTTCCAAACCACCCCCCCCAATTTATTTATTATTCTTTTCTAACTTTATTTCCTGAAAGCGCTTTTATATATGTTACAAAATCCCTGTATAAATATTCAGAGAAAAAAAAAAGAATTCCTAGTATAGCATTTAGAACTGGTAGTTAATGAATAAGATAGATGGCAGTGGCGGTGGCTGGCAGTGACAGTGGTGAGGGATGATAACGCGACGGATGTTTCGATCGGGGTACCCAATCCTCCTTGCAGAAACAGGTATGAATATTTTGGCAAAAACATGATATGATGAATTCTATTTTTAATATTATAATTATATATATTTACTATTAGTATCAGTATCATGTATATGCACTATTATTATCATATACATACACTATTATAAATAAATAAGACGGTGATAGTGCATATGCATGACAGTGATGGTGAATGTGTATGATAGTAATAGCTAGTAAAAATAGAGTTCATAGTATGCACCCAAGTATTAAAATTAAATACTGGTTGAGCCTTCTCATGATGAAGTTAACGTTAATCTGCAAGTACATTCGTTGGACCTCTTCAATCCTCCCCATAATGGAGTTGATATCAACTCACGAGTGAGGAAGAGTATTAGGGTGGTGATATAAATAGATTGATTCTTAACCTCTTTATAAGTTTGGGTACTTTTAGATTGGGCAAATCCTTTCAAACTTTACTCATATTAAATTGTCTATTTGATGGGCTTTCTTCCCAAAGGGTAGAGGTTATAAATTCGGCCTACGAGTGAGAGGCTATTAGGGGAATTAATGTAAATAAATTAATTCTCAATCTTTCCATAAGTTCGGATTTTAGATCTTTAAAGTATAAGGAATACCCAACTCAACCAACAAACACAAAATAGTTAAGCAGAATAAAAGGAAAAAATCAAGACAAATTAATTTTTTATTTTTCGATTAAAGGACAGATTAATTTGAGGGTTAGACCAATTTCACTGTCGACTAGCACGAGCTCCAATTGAAATCAGAGCTAATCTTTATATGAATTGTCTCATCTCAAAAATTGATTGCATTTTACATGTTTCGAACCTGAAATATAAAGAAGAGCACACTTCTAAGTTTTAAATTCTCATATTAAAGTGAAAAAAAAAATATAATTCACTTCTAGAAGTTGAAACAGTCTTCAATGATACCTGCAATCCAACTTATTTATCTAATAGGATCGGATAATATAATATACATATTGAGGATAACAATATCAACTCACCCTATCACGTGTCCTGCAGTGGGGCGGGGTGAAATGTGGGTATAATCTTCTATTACTTGATAAAACTTAAAAATCGTAAAAATCATGGTATTTCTCAAATTTTTATATTTTATACAATAATCTGATAAAAAAAGCCGGGTATGGTGCGCAAGAAAGATAAAGCCCAAAATAAAAATTGATAAGGAATCATAAATCTACTTCATATATATTACAATACAAAACTTTGTATGAATGTCACATATAAATCTTCTTTCATAATAAATTTGATCAACATTAAAGTTTACATATATAATTAATTCGTACTTTAAATTTCAAGAGATTGAAGAGCAGAACGAAGAGTATTCACAATATGATCTTTCGTAGCTGGCTTCATATCTTTATCCATCTGCATGCACATGTACAAAACAAATTAATTAATACCTAATTTATAAAAAAGAGAATTAAAGTGAATTAGAAGGTGGTAATTACCTCAGCATTAACTATGATATTATCAAGGGTGAAATCCCCAAAGGGAGTTAAACTCGTACTAACCACACACATATTCATCTTCTCAACCTCGTCAAGTATTCTGACGAGAACACCCTTACGTTTCTCACATAGAATCTTGATGAGGACGCTTTCGCCGCTTATTCGGGCCTCGATTTCCGGCAGAGATACGCCGCCGGAGCTCCACTTTGTGTCGTCGGAAGAACCCATTATATTATGTGGTTTATTTTGTTCCTCTAGTCTAGAGTATTCCACTTAGGTATACATCATGTCCTAGTACACAACTCATGTGTTTGTTTTAATAGCTAGCGTAGAAAAACAGAGTATTAATGAGGGAAACGTGATCTTTGGAATTATTAGCGTGCATGGGTTGAAAACGATGCATGTGATTAATTAAAATGGTCCCTCTCTGGCATTAGTTTGTTGGTTCAAGACGTCTTTTTCTCTAATTGCTTCATAGTAGTATAATTTATTTTAAGAAAGACAATGATGTACTTTTATTTGTTAATTAATATTATTTTTTTGGGTTCTTTATTTTCAAGGATATTTCATTTTATCTTAACTTTTGCTCCTTATATTTTATTTGTTACTTTGCTACCCATATATAAGGAAATTTAAGTCAATTTCGTCCCATAACTTTTTCATATTTGCAAAATAGTCCCGTATGTTGTGAATTTGCTAATTTAGTCCCATAACTATTTAATTTTATCCAATTTTATCCTAAATCGCCAGAAATTACACAAAACACAGTCGTTTGAGCACGTGTATGTTAGTGGCAGAGAAAAAACGACGGCGTTTTGTATAATTTCCGGCAATTTATGTCAAAATTGGATAAAAATAAACAATTATGGGACTAAATTAGCAAATTCACATATACAAGACTATTTTGCAAATGTGGAAAAGTTATGGGACGAAATTGGCTTAAATCTCCAGTCATGGGTACCTCAAAATATTTGATCTAACTCCAAAATTTGTGTGAATTTGTTTTACGGAATGTGTCTCATATAACTAAAAAATAGTTTGTTTATTCTATACTAATTTATTAGGTTAGGGTTTTATTTCAATTTAATCACCATTTTCAATAATCTTATGAAAATTCATTACATGTTTAGTTGTTTCAATTTGGTACACATTTTTAAATTATGACATAATTTTTCGTCAATGTAGGGAGAGATCTCTAATCCAAATTAACATTATCACATCCTCATGCATCAAAAAACTTTTGCTAAAAATACAAATCGCGTATCAAATTGAATCATTTAAAAAAGTGGTGAATGTTCATATAAATATTAAAAATTGTGATTAAATTGAGATTGGATTTAAAGATGGTGAATTATTAATATACAACTAATCCAAAAGAGCATGAGTATGTTTTATACAAATGGGTCATGGTACGAACCACTATTCAATTTTATAAATCACAATTCAATTTTTGATATTCTTGGTCAAATTCATGATACTTTAAACGTTTTTAAAGTAAGAATAAAAATAATTATATATATTAAATAAAGATATAAACAAAAAATATCAAACTTGGTCTTAAAATTTGTAAATCCTACATTTAAAACTATACCCTTCAAGCTCAAATTGATAGTTCTGTGAAATTCAAATACCTTTTAAACTAATTTTACTGATAAGACTGGTTTATGGCATATATATATATATATATATATATATATATATATATATATATATATATATATATATATATATGATCCGAAATACTTTGAGCAAATTAAAACGGTCTCTATCCCTTTCTAATTATTATTTATCTTTTGCCTCCATAACAACACAAAATGATGTGGGGTGGAAGAAAAAATTCATAAATCAAGAAAAGCACGGCAAAGAGTAGACACAAAATACAAAATTGTAGTGAACATAAACATAGAAAATAGCTGGAATGCATGAGGTAAAAAAAAAAAGACAATGAATTTAGGAGGAAATATATATATATGCATTCCCCCGTCACCTTATTGTATATATATTTAGCATAATAAAATTATGTACATTATTGAAATAATTAATACTATAAAACATAAAATTCTATTGTTAAAATAAAATAATATAATAATAATTAAAGACATTTCTGAACATAGGCATAATGAAAGAGCCAAACTATGTTCCCGCTACAAGTGTCACGGAGGATCTTTTCAAGATACGATATTTCTCGTGTTAATTATCTCAATTTTAGTGGTGGAGACTGTAGGAGATATCATATAAGAATAACTAGATATCTTTTTCTTGGATACATTGCCTGAAATAATTAAGAATATGTGATTAATGAGCTTATAAATTATCTTATAAATTATAATCTACCCATATTATATTTTAAAATAATATTTTTTTGACTCGGCAATCGGCTTAAAAGCCGACTAATTTGGGAGACAAATCTCATTGTCTACTAGTGAGGATCCCAATTGAAGAAAGAACAAAGTTCTTTAAGAACCAGTCCAATACAGAAATTGATAAAATTTGGAGGTTTTGAGCATACTTCTAAAGTTTCAAGTCTACACCACTAGCCAACTCCTAAGAATTAATTGGAATCTAAATACTAATATGTGGATTCATCTTATAAGTGAAATCCTCTCGCACAAAATTCTCTCAATAATTAAAGTGTGTGGTGATTAAATAAATTTATTACCAGTTAATGTTCTCTTCAATTTCCTATTTCTCTTTTTCTTCTTACAAAATTTTCTCTCTCTTACGTTTTTTATATATATATATATATATATATATATATATATATATATATATATCCTAAATCCCAATACAATTAGGTGGAAAAAAAATAAAGAAAGAAAATGAGTAAATATAAAAGAAATGTGATATGATAATTTTTAAATATATAGATGTATAATAGAGGTGTATATGTATTTGAATGAAAAAATAGATTTAGAAATCCAAAATATGAATGAAAACCAAATCTTAAAACTCGAACTTCTCATATTGAAAAAAAAAAGATTTTTGTGATAAGCATCCCTTAGGCTCTTCCGTACTTCTGTTTAATAATATATATATATATATATATATATATATATATATGGGATCCGTAATCATGTTGATTGATATAGTCGCCCTAAAAAGTTGGTATATATATATATTTAGAACTAAACCCCTTGAAGATATTTTTCTTTTCTTTTAAATACTTTTGCTTTATTAAAATTTATTTGTATATATGTATTGGTGCAAATTCTAATTAATTAATATAGTCTATTGTGCTAGAAGATCTCACATATTTCGTATATCTTTATTTGATGGTTACTTGATCCATGTTTATATGAACCTGATCTATCCATTTTTTTAAAAAAATTTGATTCACAATATGTAATCGATTATGATGTCACGGTTCGAATTATGTATTTGGGTGATTTACTTGGGCGTAATTTAGAATATCCTAGTCCAGTAAACTGATTATTTTATATTTTTTTAAATTAATGTGGACATTTGTGGAATCTGCAAATGGTTTTACTTAATTACAATTTTTTTTATGAACTCAAGAACAGTAGGACTTCTCGTCTCTACGAAAGTCCGTCTTATTGGGTTGATCTACCGAACTGTGGTTAGATTTTTAGTTGAAGTCTACACTTAACGCTAAACAATAAGAAACTAATGGTTTAAAGAAAAGAAAAGAAAAAAAAAAAAAAAAAGAACAGATTCTTTAGTTAAAAGTAGATATTGCAACCACAAATGGCCAATTGAGAATTACACATAATTAATTAGTGATTATAATAAGCAACCCAAAAGTAAGAATAGGCATGCATTAATGAAAGAGATAGAATTGGCATGCTTTCTTAGCCACAAGTGAAATGTGATCCATCTAAATCAATGGAATTTGCAATTGGTCCATACATGGCCGTATCTTTTGACATTTTGCATTCTAATTTTCAATGATTTTGTGGTACACATAAGAGGAAGTGAATATAGATCCATTTCAATCTAATATCTACTGTTTAAAAATTACCATCAACTCACCAAAACTCTTAATTTCAAAATATTCAAATCTCTTACATTTGAGTTATTTATGATAATTTTTTAATTTAATTTTTTTTTAAAGTTAATCCATTATCTTAATTTCTAACCATATATTTTGTCTTTCCCATTAAATGTTTAAAATTAGGTTTTAAATATATTATTTTTTCTTTAAATTTTTTTTTCAACCCGCGTAATATGTGAGATTCTGCTCTAGTTTATTATATTCTGGTGTCATCAACTTGCAAGTAATATGTTGGGTATTTAAAATCCTCCCACTTATAAGTAATATTTGTGTGAACCAAATCCATTCATTTAGTTTTTCTTCATTTTTATTTGTAAATGTATGTTGATTTCAAATGACTAATGGAGTCTAAGTTTACACACAATACAATTCATTTATTTATTTTACATATAAAATTTACATAATTTATCCCTTAAATCTCTATGCATTCGTCTATTTTTTTTTTCTCCACTTTCTTAATATGTGTGTTAAACAAAATACGAAACTAAACTTAGGGTGGAGGAAGTATATGTTTATATATTACACGTTTTATTTTTAAATTTCATTTAATTTATTTATTTCATATATCTTGATTAAAGTATAACTTTTAAAAAATATAATATAACGTTTTTTACTTTATAAATTGTAATTGCATTTATTAAATATATTTGAAATATCTAATTATAGTATTACATTATACCCTTTTAAAAATTATAATTGTATTTTTTTTACTTTGTAAATTCTAATTTTTAGCAATTTAAATAAAAATCGAAAGAAGAGCAATGGAAGAGACCTGATTCAATGAGTAGAAAAGCTTTATTCTTTTTTTTTTTTCTCAATCCACTGAAGGCAGCTACTCATCAGCATTCAAAAGGACAAAAAATATATGAAAATTTTAAAAATGTACGCGTTCCTTTGTCGTTTCCTTCGACCTTGACTTATGTAAGGATTTGCTATTTTTTCATCAACAACGTTGTTAACTTGTTCATCGCCAACAGATCTGTTCCTTCAAAATATTATTATTATTATGTATATTTCTTTTATATAAATTAATTTTTTATTTTCGAAAAATTATCAAAAGTGATAAAAGTTTAATTTCAAAGGGAAACTATTTTCTGATTAAAAGTAATAATTTATTTTTTAAAAAAATGTTCAAAGTTATGTACTTACTTTTTGCTTAAAACATTATTTTAAAAAAAAAAATACTCCCTCCGTCCTGGAAAAATTTTATATGTAGGAAGGTACACATTTTAAGAAAAAAAAGTAATAATTGAGATTTTGAGGGATAATTTTGTAAATTTTTATGTATAAATTAAAAAAACTTTATTTGGTTATGTGTATGTGAGAGTCAAAATTAAATGACATTTGTGTAAATTAGTGAAAAATTGTGAGGTGGAGTTTATAAAGGGTTTTTCATTTTAAGGGTGTGAAACTTATAATGGGGCGGACGAAAAAAAAAAGTGTGAAAGCTTTTGTGGGGTGAAGAGAGTAGCATTTTATGTATTACACATTTGGTATAAATTTGAATTAAAGACTATTAAAAAAAATTAACTTTTTCAATAAAAAATATCATTGTTATGTATTACACTTTTTAAACATATATATTAACTTTGAACTAGCTAGAAAACTATCAATTCCACTTTAAACAATATCACTCGATCATTTAAAATATTACTTCCTCCGTCATATAAAATATGTCACTCTTTCTTTTTTCGTCCGTCCCAAGTTTTACATCCTTAAATGAATAACCCTTTATATACTCCACCCTTACAATTTTCATTAATTTACACAAAAATGTCATTACTTTTTGAATCATACATACACACAACCCAATAAATTTATTTATTTTATACTCCCTCCGTCCCGGCCTAAGTGTCTCATTTTACAATTTTCGTTCGTCCGACTTAAGTGTCTCATTCCTTTTTTATTCATACCCTACTTTTATAATTATCCCTATATTGCATACATATTTACACAATATGCCACTCATTTAATATATTTTTCATCTTTCTCCATCACATCACTTATACTATATTATTTTAATTTTACCTTTCATCTCTATCTATCTATCACATCACATGTACTATATTATTATTATACAACATTTCTTAATATTTATGCCTAAAAATATTGGGACACTTATGCCGGAACGGAGGGAGTATATAAAAATTTACAAAATTATCACTCAAAACCCCAATCATTACTCTTCTTTCTTAAAATATGTGCACTCCCTCACATAAAGCATTTATGTGACGGAGAGAGTATCACTTTTCAAATCTCAACTAATGGGTAGGAATCTCTTTTATATGGGCGGAATTCTATCAAAGCAAATATTTGATTAAATGAAACTTATCCATGAAACGATCACACATAAATTTTTGACATCCATCATCTATAATTAATTATATATATGTACCAACTGACAATATGTTACATTACATGTATATAAGTATATTATGCTTTCAAAAAGAAAAAGTTACATGTGTACATTGATGAGAGAATTTAATACTCCCTCCATCAATTAAGGTATGTTTAGTTGTTCATTTGTCTTATCTCCACCAAAAGTATATTTATTAATCAATTATTTTTTCTTTATTTTTCTGCCACCACTTAATTATTCAAATTGTTATTGTACTTCATCCCTACTTATTTTATCTATTTTTAAAAAAAAAATCGTGTCAAGTGAGCATAATTTTCATGGACGAAGCAGGGAATACAACTTATGTATACAGAACGTTGCTACCTTCTATTTTAAAGTATATATCATCTGAAGGAGGGTTGATTTTGACACATCTCTGTTTTCAAGATATATACGTTGAACAAGTAGAACTGAAGACTGTTAACTTGTCGATGTTTAATTTCCAGAATAACACAACAAAATGTGATTTATAAATATATTTTAGAAAAAACAAGCATAGCCATTAAATATTAATGCCTCAAGAAAGATCAAAATTACACAGCCCAAAAAGGGAGAGAGATGTTTCCAATACATTAGGTAGAGTTATCAGTGATGTCCTGTGACATACAACATTAGAGAACAAAAAAACTAGAATGAAAATTAATGAATTACCCAATTTAAAAAATGGGGTACTCTATCTAAATCCCTAACATTGATCCAAAATAATTAATATCATACACATTGAGAATAAACTCAATCCTCATCTTGGCTCCATATCTTTACCGTCTTATCAGCTCCAAGAGCACAGGAGGCTATCATATTCTCTTTCGGGTGGCACGATACTGATATAACCGAGTCTGTATGGCCTTCCAGCTTTTGAACTACTTTACGCGACTGGAGCTCCCATAAGTAGACACAATTGTCCTCAGACCCGCTCACTATGTATTTCTCGTTTGTTATAGAAAATGTAGAAGAAATACAGTATTTTGAGTTCATATGACCCGTATAAGTTTTCAGAAATTGTCCAGTAGAAAAATTCCAGAGCCTCTGCATGGACAGTGAAATCATGATTAAAAATGCAATTGAGATCCCAAAGAGTAATTGCATAAGAATATTAAAAAATTTCCGAGGATTAAAGATGAAAAGAGTATAGAATCATTCAGCTGGGAATATCTATCTTCATAAACAAAGGAGTAGTGATTGAATGGGTAAAATTAGAACTATTACACAATGGCATCAGAAGGGTACTAAAAAAGAGGTCCTGTGTTAGTTGCTAGGCTTGACTGAGTTACAAGGTTGACATTTTATATTGGGTTAATAATATGTAAAAAGATGAATCCAAAAAGAACTCTTTGTGGTTTACACCCATTGTAAATAAGTAGGTAATCACCAATTACATGATCACTGGATTTATTCGATGAAGCTCCTTATAATAGTTGAGTTCTCCATGCACTAAACTACTTATAATCAATTGAGAAAATTGTTGAAACAAAGAATTTATCTTATAGTCATATCAGGACATGGTTTTCAAGCATGTTTCAGCTGAACAAACCACATGAATTCTTGAGAACAAATCTCCAGAAGCTGATGCAGAAGCTTCATACTACTTATGTGCTTATCAAACACAAAGTGTCAAGTAATGAGTGCAAGTCGAGTGCAAGCCAACAACAGTAATAACACTAAAGAATTAACAAGTAGATCAGATTCTAAAAGTTCTTTAGTTTTCTCCTGGGACTGAGTCCTTTCATGTTCCATTGCCAAAACTTGCAAAAGATCAAATGGGAAAATGCTCTGTTATAAATTTGAAACTTAAAGTTCCAAGTTTGAGTAGAAAAAAGTACTAACATACATAAAGAATATGAGAAGCACAGGGGGATGAGCATTATAACAATTTACTTGGTATTCAGTTGATAAGCCTATACTGATGATTGAAGGCTTATGAAATTATATTTTACACAAGCATATGTATGGAATATGAAAATTGCTAATATAAGTTGCATACATAGAAGTATGTGAAATTCTAGATAGATATTGTATGCCATGTGGCATCCTCACACAAGTACAGGACAATACTTTCTGAGTTGAGAACAGAATGCTAGTTTCACAGCGATTGTACATGAGACAAAGAATTCATAAACTAATTTTAGCAAAGCTACATTATGTCAGTAGCGTAACAAGTTGCCAATGTTCATATAATGGCCAGTAATAACAAAGGAAACTAACGTTCCGTGATTAGTGCTCAACCGTCCAAAAAAAGGAGTCGTGTTTGTCCAACCAACAACATTTTATTTCTGGTCAATTGAATAAAGTGACATCAATTCATGCATGCTCCTCTATTATTTGTTAGCCTAACTAATTCACATTTGATTTACCTTGTTCAGAGGTGAATAGTGTTGAACACAAACACCTTTTTGTAACATGATGCATTGTTTGGGACAAAATGAGTTTTATAAACATGAGTTTTTTTAGATTGAGGGAGTAGTCCGCCGCACAATATTTGTGAAGCCTTTACAAAGTGACGTCAGATCAAAGCTCCTATGACCTGACCAAAAACAGAAGCTAGTTGCCTAAAAAATAAACCCAATGAATCAAGAATTGCAACTGGGAAACATCTCAGAATCAGCTTACACGTTGCACAGTGAAGGGCCTCGCTTTTACATAGGTTATGTACATAGACGCTATATATAGATCATACAGCTACTTGACAATGTATATTTGTTATTCAATCAATGGTGCAGAAGTCACACCTACTCTCCAGTGAATTAACATTCTCTCTGTAGTAGAATTGATATCATGACGAATAATTATGTGCAGTCACCAGCATGAATACTGCTTAAGAAAACTGGTTACAGAAACACCTTATAGCCCTTCTCAAGAAGCTCAACTAAAACACATCTAAGAAACTAATAGGAACTTAATAGCTAAATATATATAGAATATACTATCAAAGGAATCCTAATATAAGTTCTTCCATTTACACCCTTGCAGTTCACGGAATTTAACCTCCCACTTGAGAAGACAAAAGTCTCAAAACAACGAAAACTAGACACAACACAACAGTGTAAAACAGCTCCATTTGCAGACCCTCGTGATTAATTTATAAGTTCCACCATGTTCTCCATCCATCAAACCAACCAAATTAAATAAACAAAAGAGCTAACATTAATAAGTAAAGATTGTAACTTGAGAGGGAGAGAGGAGGGGAGAGGGAACGAACCAGAGTATTATCAAGGGTTCCAACAAGAATAAACTTGCCATTGGGGGAAAACTTGACAAAGCTAACAGGTGGATGCTCATCATTAATGAGAGTCTTCGTACAATGCCCGGTAGAAGCATTCCATATCCTACAAAGCCCATCATAACTACTCGAAACGATGAGTGACCCATCCAGATTGTAATGAACAGCTGTTACAGGATCCGAATGCGCAGGAAGCACTTTTAAACATTTCCCGGACTTTACATCCCATATCCGAATGGTCTCGTCGAAGGAACCGGAGGCAAGGGTGTTGGATTGTGGGTGGAAATTGACGCAGAAAACGTAGTTGGTGTGCCCAGTTAGGGTTTTGATGAGGGAGCCAGTAGCGACGTCCCAGAGGCGGACGGTGCGGTCGTCGGAGGCGGTGGCGAGGAGGCGGCCGTCGGAGGAGAATGCGAGGTCGGAGATGCCGGCTTCGTGGCCATGAAATTCGTTGTGAGGAGCTTCGGGGGAGGTGATGGAGTAAGTGCGAACCGTCTTGTCGGCGGAGCAGGAGGCGAGGAAGCGGCCGTCGTCGGAGAACTTGACACTGGCGACGTCGCGTTTGTGGCCGGTGAGAGTGTGCTTGAGGCGGTAGGGTTTGAATTCCGTCATTTTGGAGGAATTATTTATTTCAAATTTCTCCTCTTCAATTTGGGAACCAGGGTTTTACTGGGTTTTTGCTTTGCGGACGGACGTCGATTGAGTATCAAAGGGTTTATTTGGATTAGGATTTTAAAGACTTTTAAGATTCTATTCTATAAAATTTTTTAAAATAAAAGTTCAAGATTTTTCATAGATTCAATTTTAAAAAGAGTCAAAAAAAACCGGATAATTGATAATAATAATTCTATGTAATATTATGTCCTTCTAAATAATATTCATCCACATATGAATATAGTTATATTAAGCAGATATATTTTTTTAATTATATTTAATTTATAAATTATAAATAATTTGTTGTACATCAACAAATATATCATTAAACATATTTTTTTAAAATTATAGGGATAAAGTACAATTTGGACCCACAACTAGTGTCTCATGTACAAATTGGAGCCTAAACTATTTCTTTTTTTTTTTTACAAATTGGACCTTGAACTAATGTCTCGTGTACTAATTGGACCCCAAATTATTATTTTTATTAACAAATATACACTTTTACTTTTAAAATTGAATAAATAAGCTCTTCAACTAATAAAATAATATATGGAGACCATTTCATTAAATAAATTGACATAAAATATTATTATATTAGTGGATAAATTGACAAAAAAATTAAAAATATTATGATAAATTTTAAAAAATGAGTGAAACATCAACAATACTTTTATTTTTTTTTATAATGGACTCATAATTTTTTTTTAATATAAATAGTATTAAACTATAATAATAATAAAAAAAGATAAACTAATTATATTTATATAATGAATTGAAAATAAAATTAAAATTAAAAAAATTATAATATTAAAATTCGTGAAAATAATAAAAAAAAACTATAATTAAAGGGACCTTCATGTCTCATTTTACTAGTTGAAGAACATATGTATTTATTTTAAAAGTTAAAGTATTTATTTGTAAAAAAAATAGTTCAAATTTCAATTTGTACTCAAAATACTAGTTCAATGTCCAATTTGTACAAATATATATATATATATATATATATATATAGTTAAGAGTTCAATTTGTACCTGAAACATTTGTTGAGGGTCCAATTTGTACTCAATATACTAGTTCAAGGTCTAATTTTAAAAAAAAAAAAAAAGAATAGTTAAGGATCTCATTTGTACTTGGTATACTAGTTAAGGGTCCAAATTGCACTTTATCCCAATATTATATAAATATTTATTAGCATTTTAAGATTAAAAGTATAAAAATAAAAGTTTAAATTATTAGATTATTTATTAATAAAAAATATTGTGGGTTTTTTATTTTACGGGGTATTTATTAATTTATTAAAATATTTTCATCTTTAAAAAAAAAATTAAAAATTTCTTCTCATCACAATAATCAATACTACCTCCGTCCCAAATCAGTTTTCACATTTGACTTTTTCAATGGTTTTTGTGTGACAATTATTTCATAGTAATATGTGTACAAAAGTTGTTTTAATATGTGATAAATCTTTCAAAATTCCATGAGTTTGGACTTTGGATATTGATACGTAGAAAATGTAGCTTTGTATTGGGTCAAATTCCCCACCTGGATCCTTACGTGTGAAAGCTCAAGTAAGATGTGATAAGCTGACCTCCGTCCACGTAAACAACCTGCAAAAACACGCCGGAGGGTTCTCCGGCGTAGACACTTCGACGCTCAAGTCAGAAACCAAGAAAACCCAAGAATGTTCAGTGAGGTGGGTAATTCAGAAGTATCAGAATCAGTTACCTCTTATTCTGTATCAAGTCATAATATATAGGTGATCATTTACATACCATGTACGTCGGTTTTCTCCATGTTCCCGCCATGGTCTCATCGTGGAAGGACATGTTTTCTGTTTCTTGTGTAAATCGGTTACTCACCTCCGGTCCCTGAGGAAGATTCTGGAATCTTCCCCTTCTTGAGGCATAAGTATCTCTCATTCGGTTAAGATCTTCTTCATTTGACTAAGTAAGTCGATATCCTCATAAGGAGGTGGGCCGAAGTGGGTCAACCTCTTATTCCGGTTATCCATTCTAAGTGGGATCAAGTCCATTCAATATTATCCATATTCATGGGTTAATCTCGGGCCGGAGGTCCAACCCTCGCTCCAAGTAAGTCCGAAATCAAAAGGATTTGGGTCGTGGGCCCTACCTCTCTTCTGAATCATCCCTAATCAAGGGAACTTGGGCCGAGGGCCCAATAATCAAATTGTCCTATACCCATTAATCAAATGGGCTGGGCTTGTGTGAAGTGGGCTATGCCACAAAATGTCATATCAGATATGATTGTTGGTATTTATAAATACCACTCAAAAGTCTTTCAAAATCCATCTAACACAACAATCCATTTAAAATTCTTATATTTTTTAATATCAATGGATTATTTTTAAGTAGTAAAAAGTCTTGAATGAATGCCAATGAATTTTGATGAACTCTAAATCCAAATTGAATATCAGTAGATTGTTTTTAAGTGACATAAAATTCTAATTGAATACCAATGAATTTTTTTTCTTTTTTTTAAGTCTTTTAAAATCCATTGAAATTCTAAACCAATACACCCTAAAACTTTGACAAAAAGGTATCGCGCTCCTTTATTATTTTCTTTTTATTTTTAATACTTATCTCATTAAAATTAAATTAATTCTAGTTAATAATGTATAAAATTTACATATATATTTTCAAAATTGTATAATTAACACATAATAAACATTTAAAATTTCAATTAACTTCTATATAATAATAATATTTCAAATTATAATTATCACAAAAATTACATTAACATGCATAAATTATAATAAACATAATAATTAAAATATTTAAAATTAAGCTTCCTAATAATTAAATTACTTGAGTTTAAAATACATTAAAATATTTGAAATGAAACGTTTAATGATTTAATCGAATACGTTTAATTATATCAATTAATAAAAAAAATATATTTAATTATTGATATAAAACAATAATAAAAAGATTAATTTTCTCTCAGTAATCCAATTTAACACTTTAAAAAAAAAATTATTAAAATTGAAAAGACTATCTTACTCCCATCAATAAATAACTTATATAGTTAAACAACCCTTACATTGAAACTTGTATCGGATAATAAATATTATATCAAGTATGAAACGGAGGGAATATTAAATTAATGAAGAAACCTTTAATTTTTTTTCCTTTAGACAAAGTATAGATTAATCGCAAAATGGTTCACAAAAATAATATCATTGCAAAAATAATGTTTTTAATTAATGGAATAATAATTAAGGATGTTAAGGTATTTAAAGATGCGAACATGTCTCCATTATCTGAACTGGGCAGGTATTTACAAAAAAAATACACAATAACATTTTTAGATTGGTGTAGGATATACAGAGAAAAGAGAAGATGGAAGTAAACGGCGTAGTTTTAAGTGAGTTTTCAACAGTTGTATGAACTATGAAGAACGAAGTAGGTAGAGGTAGGGTATGTACAGATAAAGTGAATTACATCTTATTCAGTTCCTCAACACAAGGAAAATAAAGATTCTACCTATATTAAAAAAAGAGGAAGAATTATAAATATAACATATATAGAATAAATGAAGTTATAGTCGTGCATACGTAGAAATATGAAGGTCCGCACACTCTGAATCCCAGGAAAAATCCTGTCCCATTGCATCTTTTATCTTTCTATACCATTCTGATGGATCGTGCTTCTGCAGATACCCAAAAGTTATCATTAAAACTTAGTCAAAGTCCAAGAAGAGCGAAATACGTACAATTTCATCAACTGCTTCGCCCAGAGACGTATTCCCGAATGTAGAGTTGATATACTTTGACAATCTACTTCTTTCATCTCCAAACTCCCTGTACATTGACACACCAATTATAGCTTCTCATAAATAAGTCCTTTTTCATATGCAATAACAATTAGACATACCTCCCAAAATGTACAGGAATAGGAGCTGCTCCGTATTTCATGGCCTTGAGCTGCGCAAGTTTCCGGATATTGGACATACAGAAATACCACATAAGCAGAAAAATTGAGAGAGAGATGAGCTTTTACAGTTATCAACACACTATCATAACCTTAAGACGCATGTTAGCCTTACTATTAATAGTATGTTAAGGTCATTGTGCTTGGCTAAAAGCTTATATAAAATGTTCTATAAGCTGTTATTTAGAGTGTACAAATATATTGTTGAAGCATCTGGATAAATAAGATCATCAAACTTATAAGATGATGGTAATCACTATCTTGATTGAAGTAGTTTCCCCTCCCCCAACAAAATCTACACTTATATAGCCACAGCATCCAAGAAACACTTACAGGCACTTGAAGCAGAGGATCATCAAAAGATGGGCATAGCATTATGTCAGATCCTGAAATTACCAGGTGTGATAATTCTTCATCATATTCATCAATGAACTTCACATTTTCGTCCTGCAATAATATGAAAGTGTCACAGTTACAACAGAAATCCTTGAATATCAATCATTTATCCACGCAAGAGGTTATAAAGCATTTAGTCTAAAGCAAGGCATTTTATTCATCAATGAACCAACCATTACTTTTTCAAGATAAGCATATGGTCAAAGAAGGTATATCAAAAATATAATCTAGTTCAACTATAAGGTAAGGGCCATTACAGAACATTTTACAATCACACTATGCGTGCCCAAATAAATATAAACTAGGAAAGAGGATTCCAAGAGAGAATATTGCCAATCAAATGCTTCACCAATTTATCAAATAGAATATGTAGCAACAGATATACAAATTTAGGATGTCGATTTTCTACAGGTGTATATGTATAGTCATAGCCAGACCTAGTATTTCTGGATGTCCAAAAATATGTTCATAGTTCCAAAAAATCGACATTGTTTTTTTCTTTTTTCAATTTCTATCGTAGCAGAAGATTTTGATATAGAATGACATCTAAAATCTCAGCTAACTTCCAGAAGCCAGATTTTTCCCCGAACATTTATACTTTAAATTGATTAAAGTAATTCAGCAACAGAATTGTGGAATCACAGAGAGTAGGTAAAAGAATAACATTTCAATTGCCTTTCATAAAATTGCTTAAAGAATTGTTAGATAAGATGCATCTGAAATTGCTAAAATAAAAAAATGATTAGATGCATCTGAAATTGATTTGACAGGACGGGTACACCGTCTCTTCAGTCAATAAGGTAGCATGAGAAATAAATTCTGCAGTAATGTTTTGGGATAAAAGGGCAAGGAGGGTTTTACAGGAAATACTGAGATTTAGATGAATTCAGGAAATTCAAGGACCAACCTTCACTTCATCTTGAAGAATCTCGAACGCACTCCTCATGCCAGGGGTTTGGCTGGATCCCATGAAAACGAACTGCAGAGAATGCATTCAATATTAGACATGCGAAAGACAATCAAGATAGAGTGACAATGGAAAGAGAAAGCAAGATATCTAACAGGCTGTTTGAATTCACTTAAAAGCTAATTTACCTTCGAACATATCTTCAGAATATGGTCATGAGCTAATACAGGTATATATGTATGTTGAAATCAAACGGGTTAAGAGAAAGTAAATTAGAGCAAGTACCTGAACTCCCCTTCTACAAGCCATCAAAACAAGCATCTTTATCTTGTCAAGGTCAGCATCTATAATTCCTGAATAAATGCATCCTACCTGAAAGTTTCATCAATTTTTAGAATATGCTGCACTAGGTATATAAAAGTACTGTGCACAACGTAGAATCAAAATGAGATGAGGACTAGTTGTTGATAGTTCAAATCACACTTCAAAATTGTTAGCAAGTGGCCAGGAAAAAAAAAATTCTAGCAGAAACCTACAAGAATTTCAGATGCTTCTTCATTTAAACCCAAAAGGCGTTGCAATGCAACTTTGCACACGGTTTTTCCCTTAATATCATCTGCACTGTAGCTTTGTGGAAGAAAATTGTCGCATGAAGGATCCCAAGTTGATTTATCAAATCCAGGAGGAACAATCACCATCTTCTCCCTACAACCGAATTCGGAAGATAACTCCGTGATTATAAATGAGAGCACACTTTGGCACTTATAAAGGAAAGAATTTCATATAGAGGCCCAATTTTTAGGTTGAGTCTCAATTTAGATCTTCAATTTTGAAATGTCTGTATTCAGGATCTAGTTTTCTTTCCTCAATTTAAGATCTGATGTAATTCTGTTTTTGTCTCAATTCAAGGTCCATCGAAAAAAAAAAAAAAAAAATCTTTCAATTTAAGTCATACAAGATAACAGCAAAAAATGGCGTACACCATTATTTTTTTAATCAATTTGAAAAAATATATTTTCACCGGGCCTTGAATTGAGAAAAAATAATAATCAAGCCTTGTATTGAGAAAAAAAAACCAAAAATTCTGTCCTGAAATGGGTACCTATATTGAGACTCGAAATAAAAAATTGGACCCATATATGAAATTATTCCTTTGCAGGAAAGAATGAACTGGGCAGGAGCACGATAATAATTTCGGAATCTGATCTCGAGGAATTCATGAAAACCAATACGTACTTGTGAATAGCTAAGGTGGGCTCCAATCCATGTCCTGAAGCACTAACAGTCTGGCCTTTCGTTTGTACAGATGACATTATGAGAACTTTATTTGAGTAAACAACTCCACCCTGCTAATAAAGGAGGGGAATGTTAATTCATGAATGAAATTATGAATTATGAGAATTACATGGAGAATGGGTTTGAAGCAAATATATGAGTATGCACAAAGATGGAGCAGACACAGAATCACAATTCAAAAGTACCTGTACCTAGCGATCATGTTGAAATTGAATCACTTGGTTTACTTATTAAAGATTATCAATGTTTTTTTTAACGAAATACATTAAACAGCAGGACCATGTGTACATAAATAATATAATGGAACGAAATAACAGATACCTTTAATACATTGACAAGATGAGAAATGTTGTTATCTTGCAGGCGATCAGGCCGAAGCAATCTAGAAGGATCAAGCCCACATAACGCCAGCTTTTCAGGTTGTTCAAGGCATCAAGTAATTAAAACCATAAGTACAGTCCTCGCATCATATCTATATCTACATTATAAACACAAAAATTTGCTAATAATAGAAAGTTACAGTTGTCCCATCAAAATCACATTGAAAGAAAGGACATCTTTATTTTTTTTTTTCTTTCAAATTTTAAATTGCAATAGCTCTTTCGTTTCAAGTCCGTTTTCAACATATAATATATCAAGTTAAATATTTTTTTATGATCTTAATTTGACATTCATATTGCATATATAAAAATAAATTTCCAAATTTAAAATATGAGTTTATTTTGATTTGAAGTTCAGAATTTTATTGAATTAAGTTAAATTTTTTTAGTAATGTCCCACATTACACAATTCACACAAAATAATTGTCAGTATACTAATTGTGCATTGCATGGGAAAATTCTACTTGAGAGAAAAAAAAGAGCAAAAATTATGAAGTTAGGAAACCCAAAAACATAAGATGGGGCTTGCCTGGGAATCAAAGTCCTGGCACGTCAATACTATCCTGGTACCTTCTAAACCCTGTGTATCAGTAAATGCATTAACATATTGCAAGTCAAAAGACACGTCAGAAACAAAGAGTCCTCTGTCCCAAAAAAAAAATGTCTTGTTTCTAATTAAAAAATTGTCCCAAAAGAGAACCCTATTTCAATAGTCAAAATTAAGTTTAATTAAAATTTCTGTAACCAAAATGCATAAGAGTTAAGTGAGGCTGTATAAGCCAAAAAAAAAAAAAAAAGAGGCGCAAGCGATAAGTGGAAGCTAATAAAAAGTTGTACCTTCATTGAGCTGACCAAAAATAAAGGTTGTACTTTGAAGAAATGTGACTTCTTTTTGGGGATACCGAAGGAGTAATTAATAGAATCATTAGGTGTAACAAAACATGGGCCAGTAACACATGCAAGGGAATATGTACTAGATAAATTCTGGTTGACACTGTAACGATAGGCCACAATTTACAAGATACATTGAGATGACACAGAATTCCAAAGATGATTTAACACCAAGCTTCCCATAGAAAAGATGGGGCCTAAGAGAGTATTGGCAACATCATATAACTTGTTCAGCATATGTTTTGAACTTTTTTAAAATATTTATATTATTATTTAGAACCTCACCTGATTGACAATATATCATTATTTTAACAAGGTATTTTATCTTCGTACTTATAATATTTAAAAGATATTAATGTATAAAATTGACGGGACCTATACATTTATATAAGGGTTATCCAAAAAGTTATTATTTTTATTAAAATTGATTATTTGTATAACCAGCCTAAGTTGAAATTGTAGAACACAAACTCTTCTATAAAATTAATATCATTATATTTTTTTAAAAATATCATAATATTCATTTAATACTACCATTGCACTTATAATCTAATATCACAGTGTAAAATGTTATGATATTAGTTTTTAAAAATAACGATATTACTAAATATAATGAATGTAATAATATCAATTTTATAAGATGAACAAATATCACATAAGAGTGACTCACCGAGAAAAATTATTATTAATTTATTAAATATTAATTTAGAGATTCCATTACAGATAATGTGTAATTAAATTTGAAACTTAAGAATTAGCAGAGGTTTTTAAAAAAAAAAAAAAAAAAAAAAAAATTAACAGAGGTTATTAAATTTAATTTGTTAACACCCGACAATTACCAGCTCGAACTTAATTTATACACCAAGATTAATATCATTACCTATACATTTAATTGTATATCATCAATATATTGTGCCCACCATCTTTTTTTTTTTTTTTGGTCGGCATTGTGCCCACCGTCTATTTTTTTTTTCTCCACTTTCTTAATATGTGTGTTAAACAAAATACGAAACTAAACTTAGGGTGGAGGAAGTATATGTTTATATATTACACGTTTTATTTTTAAATTTCATTTAATTTATTTATTTCATATATCTTGATTAAAGTATAACTTTTAAAAAATATAATATAACGTTTTTTACTTTATAAATTGTAATTGCATTTATTAAATATATTTGAAATATCTAATTATAGTATTACATTATACCCTTTTAAAAATTATAATTGTATTTTTTTTACTTTGTAAATTCTAATTTTTAGCAATTTAAATAAAAATCGAAAGAAGAGCAATGGAAGAGACCTGATTCAATGAGTAGAAAAGCTTTATTCTTTTTTTTTTTTTTCTCAATCCACTGAAGGCAGCTACTCATCAGCATTCAAAAGGACAAAAAATATATGAAAATTTTAAAAATGTACGCGTTCCTTTGTCGTTTCCTTCGACCTTGACTTATGTAAGGATTTGCTATTTTTTCATCAACAACGTTGTTAACTTGTTCATCGCCAACAGATCTGTTCCTTCAAAATATTATTATTATTATGTATATTTCTTTTATATAAATTAATTTTTTATTTTAGAAAAATTATCAAAAGTGATAAAAGTTTAATTTCAAAGGGAAACTATTTTCTGATTAAAAGTAATAATTTATTTTTTAAAAAAATGTTCAAAGTTATGTACTTACTTTTTGCTTAAAACATTATTTTAAAAAAAAAAATACTCCCTCCGTCCTGGAAAAAATTTTATATGTAGGAAGGTACACATTTTAAGAAAAAAAAGTAATAATTGAGATTTTGAGGGATAATTTTGTAAATTTTTATGTATAAATTAAAAAAACTTTATTTGGTTATGTGTATGTGAGAGTCAAAATTAAATGACATTTGTGTAAATTAGTGAAAAATTGTGAGGTGGAGTTTATAAAGGGTTTTTCATTTTAAGGGTGTGAAACTTATAATGGGGCGGACGAAAAAAAAAAGTGTGAAAGCTTTTGTGGGGTGAAGAGAGTAGCATTTTATGTATTACACATTTGGTATAAATTTGAATTAAAGACTATTAAAAAAAATTAACTTTTTCAATAAAAAATATCATTGTTATGTATTACACTTTTTAAACATATATATTAACTTTGAACTAGCTAGAAAACTATCAATTCCACTTTAAACAATATCACTCGATCATTTAAAATATTACTTCCTCCGTCATATAAAATATGTCACTCTTTCTTTTTTCGTCCGTCCCAAGTTTTACATCCTTAAATGAATAACCCTTTATATACTCCACCCTTACAATTTTCATTAATTTACACAAAATGTCATTACTTTTTGAATCATACATACACACAACCCAATAAATTTATTTATTTTATACTCCCTCCGTCCCGGCCTAAGTGTCTCATTTTACAATTTTCGTTCGTCCGACTTAAGTGTCTCATTCCTTTTTTATTCATACCCTACTTTTATAATTATCCCTATATTGCATACATATTTACACAATATGCCACTCATTTAATATATTTTTCATCTTTCTCCATCACATCACTTATACTATATTATTTTAATTTTACCTTTCATCTCTATCTATCTATCACATCACATGTACTATATTATTATTATACAACATTTCTTAATATTTATGCCTAAAAATATTGGGACACTTATGCCGGAACGGAGGGAGTATATAAAAATTTACAAAATTATCACTCAAAACCCCAATCATTACTCTTCTTTCTTAAAATATGTGCACTCCCTCACATAAAGCATTTATGTGACGGAGAGAGTATCACTTTTCAAATCTCAACTAATGGGTAGGAATCTCTTTTATATGGGCGGAATTCTATCAAAGCAAATATTTGATTAAATGAAACTTATCCATGAAACGATCACACATAAATTTTTGACATCCATCATCTATAATTAATTATATATATGTACCAACTGACAATATGTTACATTACATGTATATAAGTATATTATGCTTTCAAAAAGAAAAAGTTACATGTGTACATTGATGAGAGAATTTAATACTCCCTCCATCAATTAAGGTATGTTTAGTTGTTCATTTGTCTTATCTCCACCAAAAGTATATTTATTAATCAATTATTTTTTCTTTATTTTTCTGCCACCACTTAATTATTCAAATTGTTATTGTACTTCATCCCTACTTATTTTATCTATTTTTAAAAAAAAAATCGTGTCAAGTGAGCATAATTTTCATGGACGAAGCAGGGAATACAACTTATGTATACAGAACGTTGCTACCTTCTATTTTAAAGTATATATCATCTGAAGGAGGGTTGATTTTGACACATCTCTGTTTTCAAGATATATACGTTGAACAAGTAGAACTGAAGACTGTTAACTTGTCGATGTTTAATTTCCAGAATAACACAACAAAATGTGATTTATAAATATATTTTAGAAAAAACAAGCATAGCCATTAAATATTAATGCCTCAAGAAAGATCAAAATTACACAGCCCAAAAAGGGAGAGAGATGTTTCCAATACATTAGGTAGAGTTATCAGTGATGTCCTGTGACATACAACATTAGAGAACAAAAACTAGAATGAAAATTAATGAATTACCCAATTTAAAAATGGGGTACTCTATCTAAATCCCTAACATTGATCCAAAATAATTAATATCATACACATTGAGAATAAACTCAATCCTCATCTTGGCTCCATATCTTTACCGTCTTATCAGCTCCAAGAGCACAGGAGGCTATCATATTCTCTTTCGGGTGGCACGATACTGATATAACCGAGTCTGTATGGCCTTCCAGCTTTTGAACTACTTTACGCGACTGGAGCTCCCATAAGTAGACACAATTGTCCTCAGACCCGCTCACTATGTATTTGCTTTGTTATAGAAAATGTAGAAGAAATACAGTATTTTGAGTTCATATGACCCGTATAAGTTTTCAGAAATTGTCCAGTAGAAAAATTCCAGAGCCTCTGCATGGACAGTGAAATCATGATTAAAAATGCAATTGAGATCCCAAAGAGTAATTGCATAAGAATATTAAAAAATTTCCGAGGATTAAAGATGAAAAGAGTATAGAATCATTCAGCTGGGAATATCTATCTTCATAAACAAAGGAGTAGTGATTGAATGGGTAAAATTAGAACTATTACACAATGGCATCAGAAGGGTACTAAAAAGAGGTCCTGTGTTAGTTGCTAGGCTTGACTGAGTTACAAGGTTGACATTTTATATTGGGTTAATAATATGTAAAAAGATGAATCCAAAAAGAACTCTTTGTGGTTTACACCCATTGTAAATAAGTAGGTAATCACCAATTACATGATCACTGGATTTATTCGATGAAGCTCCTTATAATAGTTGAGTTCTCCATGCACTAAACTACTTATAATCAATTGAGAAAATTGTTGAAACAAAGAATTTATCTTATAGTCATATCAGGACATGGTTTTCAAGCATGTTTCAGCTGAACAAACCACATGAATTCTTGAGAACAAATCTCCAGAAGCTGATGCAGAAGCTTCATACTACTTATGTGCTTATCAAACACAAAGTGTCAAGTAATGAGTGCAAGTCGAGTGCAAGCCAACAACAGTAATAACACTAAAGAATTAACAAGTAGATCAGATTCTAAAAGTTCTTTAGTTTTCTCCTGGGACTGAGTCCTTTCATGTTCCATTGCCAAAACTTGCAAAAGATCAAATGGGAAAATGCTCTGTTATAAATTTGAAACTTAAAGTTCCAAGTTTGAGTAGAAAAAGTACTAACATACATAAAGAATATGAGAAGCACAGGGGATGAGCATTATAACAATTTACTTGGTATTCAGTTGATAAGCCTATACTGATGATTGAAGGCTTATGAAATTATATTTTACACAAGCATATGTATGGAATATGAAAATTGCTAATATAAGTTGCATACATAGAAGTATGTGAAATTCTAGATAGATATTGTATGCCATGTGGCATCCTCACACAAGTACAGGACAATACTTTCTGAGTTGAGAACAGAATGCTAGTTTCACAGCGATTGTACATGAGACAAAGAATTCATAAACTAATTTTAGCAAAGCTACATTATGTCAGTAAGCGTAACAAGTTGCCAATGTTCATATAATGGCCAGTAATAACAAAGGAAACTAACGTTCCGTGATTAGTGCTCAACCGTCCAAAAAAGGAGTCGTGTTTGTCCAACCAACAACATTTTATTTCTGGTCAATTGAATAAAGTGACATCAATTCATGCATGCTCCTCTATTATTTGTTAGCCTAACTAATTCACATTTGATTTACCTTGTTCAGAGGTGAATAGTGTTGAACACAAACACCTTTTTGTAACATGATGCATTGTTTGGGACAAAATGAGTTTTATAAACATGAGTTTTTTTAGATTGAGGGAGTAGTCCGCCGCACAATATTTGTGAAGCCTTTACAAAGTGACGTCAGATCAAAGCTCCTATGACCTGACCAAAAACAGAAGCTAGTTGCCTAAAAAATAAACCCAATGAATCAAGAATTGCAACTGGGAAACATCTCAGAATCAGCTTACACGTTGCACAGTGAAGGGCCTCGCTTTTACATAGGTTATGTACATAGACGCTATATATAGATCATACAGCTACTTGACAATGTATATTTGTTATTCAATCAATGGTGCAGAAGTCACACCTACTCTCCAGTGAATTAACATTCTCTCTGTAGTAGAATTGATATCATGACGAATAATTATGTGCAGTCACCAGCATGAATACTGCTTAAGAAAACTGGTTACAGAAACACCTTATAGCCCTTCTCAAGAAGCTCAACTAAAACACATCTAAGAAACTAATAGGAACTTAATAGCTAAATATATATAGAATATACTATCAAAGGAATCCTAATATAAGTTCTTCCATTTACACCCTTGCAGTTCACGGAATTTAACCTCCCACTTGAGAAGACAAAAGTCTCAAAACAACGAAAACTAGACACAACACAACAGTGTAAAACAGCTCCATTTGCAGACCCTCGTGATTAATTTATAAGTTCCACCATGTTCTCCATCCATCAAACCAACCAAATTAAATAAACAAAAGAGCTAACATTAATAAGTAAAGATTGTAACTTGAGAGGGAGAGAGGAGGGGAGAGGGAACGAACCAGAGTATTATCAAGGGTTCCAACAAGAATAAACTTGCCATTGGGGAAAACTTGACAAAGCTAACAGGTGGATGCTCATCATTAATGAGAGTCTTCGTACAATGCCCGGTAGAAGCATTCCATATCCTACAAAGCCCATCATAACTACTCGAAACGATGAGTGACCCATCCAGATTGTAATGAACAGCTGTTACAGGATCCGAATGCGCAGGAAGCACTTTTAAACATTTCCCGGACTTTACATCCCATATCCGAATGGTCTCGTCGAAGGAACCGGAGGCAAGGGTGTTGGATTGTGGGTGGAAATTGACGCAGAAAACGTAGTTGGTGTGCCCAGTTAGGGTTTTGATGAGGGAGCCAGTAGCGACGTCCCAGAGGCGGACGGTGCGGTCGTCGGAGGCGGTGGCGAGGAGGCGGCCGTCGGAGGAGAATGCGAGGTCGGAGATGCCGGCTTCGTGGCCATGAAATTCGTTGTGAGGAGCTTCGGGGAGGTGATGGAGTAAGTGCGAACCGTCTTGTCGGCGGAGCAGGAGGCGAGGAAGCGGCCGTCGTCGGAGAACTTGACACTGGCGACGTCGCGTTTGTGGCCGGTGAGAGTGTGCTTGAGGCGGTAGGGTTTGAATTCCGTCATTTTGGAGGAATTATTTATTTCAAATTTCTCCTCTTCAATTTGGGAACCAGGGTTTTACTGGGTTTTTGCTTTGCGGACGGACGTCGATTGAGTATCAAAGGGTTTATTTGGATTAGGATTTTAAAGACTTTTAAGATTCTATTCTATAAAATTTTAAAATAAAAGTTCAAGATTTTTCATAGATTCAATTTTAAAAAGAGTCAAAAAAACCGGATAATTGATAATAATAATTCTATGTAATATTATGTCCTTCTAAATAATATTCATCCACATATGAATATAGTTATATTAAGCAGATATATTTTTTTAATTATATTTAATTTATAAATTATAAATAATTTGTTGTACATCAACAAATATATCATTAAACATATTTTTTAAAATTATAGGGATAAAGTACAATTTGGACCCACAACTAGTGTACCATGTACAAATTGGAGCCTAAACTATTTCTTTTTTTTTTTTTTACAAATTGGACCTTGAACTAATGTCTCGTGTACTAATTGGACCCCAAATTATTATTTTTATTAACAAATATACACTTTTACTTTTAAAATTGAATAAATAAGCTCTTCAACTAATAAAATAATATATGGAGACCATTTCATTAAATAAATTGACATAAAATATTATTATATTAGTGGATAAATTGACAAAAAAATTAAAAATATTATGATAAATTTTAAAAATGAGTGAAACATCAACAATACTTTTATTTTTTTATAATGGACTCATAATTTTTTTAATATAAATAGTATTAAACTATAATAATAATAAAAAGATAAACTAATTATATTTATATAATGAATTGAAAATAAAATTAAAATTAAAAAAATTATAATATTAAAATTCGTGAAAATAATAAAAAAAAACTATAATTAAAGGGACCTTCATGTCTCATTTTACTAGTTGAAGAACATATGTATTTATTTTAAAAGTTAAAGTATTTATTTGTAAAAAAATAGTTCAAATTTCAATTTGTACTCAAAATACTAGTTCAATGTCCAATTTGTACAAATATATATATATATATATATATATATAGTTAAGAGTTCAATTTGTACGCAGAAACATTTGTTGAGGTCCAATTTGTACTCAATATACTAGTTCAAGGTCTAATTTGTAAAAAAAAAAAAGAATAGTTAAGGATCTCATTTGTACTTGGTATACTAGTTAAGGGTCCAAATTGCACTTTATCCCAATATTATATAAATATTTATTAGCATTTTAAGATTAAAAGTATAAAAATAAAAGTTTAAATTATTAGATTATTTATTAATAAAAATATTGTGGGTTTTTTATTTTACGGGGTATTTATTAATTTATTAAAATATTTTCATCTTTAAAAAAAAATTAAAAATTTCTTCTCATCACAATAATCAATACTACCTCCGTCCCAAATCGGTTTTCACATTTGACTTTTTCAATGGTTTTGTGTGACAATTATTTCATAGTAATATGTGTACAAAAGTTGTTTTAATATGTGATAAATCTTTCAAAATTCCATGAGTTTGGACTTTGGATATTGATACGTAGAAAATGTAGCTTTGTATTGGGTCAAATTCCCCACCGGATCCTTACGTGTGAAAGCTCAAGTAAGATGTGATAAGCTGACCTCCGTCCACGTAAACAACTCCGCAAAACACGCGGAGGGTTCTCCGGCGTAGACACTTCGACGCTCAAGTCGAAACCAAGAAACCCAAGAATGTTCGGTGAGGTGGGTAATTCGAAGTATCGAATCAGTTACCTCTTATTACGTATCAAGTCATAATATATAGGTGATCATTTACATACCATGTACGTCGGTTTTCTCCATGTTCCCGCCATGGTCTCATCGTGGAAGGACATGTTTTCTGTTTCTTGTGTAAATCGGTTACTCACCTCCGGTCCCCGAGGAAGATTCCGGAATCTTCCCTTCTTGAGGCATAAGTATCTCTCATTCGGTTAAGATCTTCTTCATTTGACTAAGTAAGTCGATATCCTCATAAGGAGGTGGGCCGAAGTGGGTCAACCTCTTATTCCGGTTATCCATTCTAAGTGGGATCAAGCCCATTCAATATTATCCATATTCATGGGTTAATCTCGGGCGGAGGTCCAACCTCGCTCCAAGTAAGTCCGAAATCAAAAGGATTTGGGTCGTGGGCCCTACCTCTCTTCCGAATCATCCCTAATCAAGGGAACTTGGGCCGAGGGCCCAATAATCAAATTGTCCTATACCCATTAATCAAATGGGTCAGGGCTTGTGTGAAGTGGGCTATGCCACAAAATGTCATATCGGATATGATTGTTGGTATTTATAAATACCACTCAAAAGTCTTTCAAAATCCATCTAACACAACAATCCATTTAAAATTCTTATATTTTTTAATATCAATGGATTATTTTTAAGTAGTAAAAAGTCTTGAATGAATGCCAATGAATTTTGATGAACTCTAAATCCAAATTGAATATCGGTAGATTGTTTTTAAGTGACATAAAATTCTAATTGAATACCAATGAATTTTTTTCTTTTTTAAGTCTTTTAAAATCCATTGAAATTCTAAACCAATACACCCTAAAACTTTGACAAAAAGGTATCGCGCTCCTTTATTATTTTCTTTTTATTTTTAATACTTATCTCATTAAAATTAAATTAATTCTAGTTAATAATGTATAAAATTTACATATATATTTTCAAAATTGTATAATTAACACATAATAAACATTTAAAATTTCAATTAACTTCTATATAATAATAATATTTCAAATTATAATTATCACAAAAATTACATTAACATGCATAAATTATAATAAACATAATAATTAAAATATTTAAAATTAAGCTTCCTAATAATTAAATTACTTGAGTTTAAAATACATTAAAATATTTGAAATGAAACGTTTAATGATTTAATCGAATACGTTTAATTATATCAATTAATAAAAAAATATATTTAATTATTGATATAAAACAATAATAAAAAGATTAATTTTCTCTCAGTAATCCAATTTAACACTTTAAAAAAAAATTATTAAAATTGAAAAGACTATCTTACTCCCATCAATAAATAACTTATATAGTTAAACAACCCTTACATTGAAACTTGTATCGGATAATAAATATTATATCAAGTATGAAACGGAGGGAATATTAAATTAATGAAGAAACCTTTAATTTTTTTCCTTTAGACAAAGTATAGATTAATCGCAAAATGGTTCACAAAAATAATATCATTGCAAAAATAATGTTTTTAATTAATGGAATAATAATTAAGGATGTTAAGGTATTTAAAGATGCGAACATGTCTCCATTATCCGAATCAGGCAGGTATTTACAAAAAAATACACAATAACATTTTTAGATTGGTGTAGGATATACAGAGAAAAGAGAAGATGGAAGTAAACGGCGTAGTTTTAAGTGAGTTTTCAACAGTTGTATGAACTATGAAGAACGAAGTAGGTAGAGGTAGGGTATGTACAGATAAAGTGAATTACATCTTATTCAGTTCCTCAACACAAGGAAAATAAAGATTCTACCTATATTAAAAAAGAGGAAGAATTATAAATATAACATATATAGAATAAATGAAGTTATAGTCGTGCATACATAGAAATATGAAGGTCCGCACACTCTGAATCCCAGGAAAAATCCTGTCCCATTGCATCTTTTATCTTTCTATACCATTCGATGGATCGTGCTTCTGCAGATACCCAAAAGTTATCATTAAAACTTAGTCAAAGTCCAAGAAGAGCGAAATACGTACAATTTCATCAAGCTTCGCCAGAGGACGTATTCCCGAATGTAGAGTTGATATACTTTGACAATCTACTTCTTTCATCTCCAAACTCCTGTACATTGACACACCAATTATAGCTTCTCATAAATAAGTCCTTTTTCATATGCAATAACAATTAGACATACCTCCCAAAATGTACAGGAATAGGAGCTGCTCCGTATTTCATGGCCTTGAGCTGCGCAAGTTTCCGGATATTGGACATACAGAAATACCACATAAGCAGAAAAATTGAGAGAGAGATGAGCTTTTACAGTTATCAACACACTATCATAACCTTAAGACGCATGTTAGCCTTACTATTAATAGTATGTTAAGGTCATTGTGCTTGGCTAAAAGCTTATATAAAATGTTCTATAAGCTGTTATTTAGAGTGTACAAATATATTGTTGAAGCATCTGGATAAATAAGATCATCAAACTTATAAGATGATGGTAATCACTATCTTGATTGAAGTAGTTTCCCTCCCCCAACAAAATCTACACTTATATAGCCACAGCATCCAAGAAACACTTACAGGCACTTGAAGCAGAGGATCATCAAAAGATGGGCATAGCATTATGTCAGATCCTGAAATTACCAGGTGTGATAATTCTTCATCATATTCATCAATGAACTTCACATTTTCGTCCTGCAATAATATGAAAGTGTCACGATTACAACAGAAATCCTTGAATATCAATCATTTATCCACGCAAGAGGTTATAAAGCATTTAGTCTAAAGCAAGGCATTTTATTCATCAATGAACCAACCATTACTTTTTCAAGATAAGCATATGGTCAAAGAAGGTATATCAAAAATATAATCTAGTTCAACTATAAGGTAAGGGCCATTACAGAACATTTTACAATCACACTATGCGTGCCCAAATAAATATAAACTAGGAAAGAGGATTCCAAGAGAGAATATTGCCAATCAAATGCTTCACCAATTTATCAAATAGAATATGTAGCAACAGATATACAAATTTAGGATGTCGATTTTCTACAGGTGTATATGTATAGTCATAGCCAGACCTAGTATTTCTGGATGTCCAAAAATATGTTCATAGTTCCAAAAATCGACATTGTTTTTTTCTTTTTTCAATTTCTATCGTAGCAGAAGATTTTGATATAGAATGACATCTAAAATCTCAGCTAACTTCCAGAAGCCAGATTTTTCCCGAACATTTATACTTTAAATTGATTAAAGTAATTCAGCAACAGAATTGTGGAATCACAGAGAGTAGGTAAAAGAATAACATTTCAATTGCCTTTCATAAAATTGCTTAAAGAATTGTTAGATAAGATGCATCTGAAATTGCTAAAATAAAAAAATGATTAGATGCATCTGAAATTGATTTGACAGGACGGGTACACCGTCTCTTCAGTCAATAAGGTAGCATGAGAAATAAATTCTGCAGTAATGTTTTGGGATAAAAGGGCAAGGAGGGTTTTACAGGAAATACTGAGATTTAGATGAATTCAGGAAATTCAAGGACCAACCTTCACTTCATCTTGAAGAATCTCGAACGCACTCCTCATGCCAGGGGTTTGGCTGGATCCCATGAAAACGAACTGCAGAGAATGCATTCAATATTAGACATGCGAAAGACAATCAAGATAGAGTGACAATGGAAAGAGAAAGCAAGATATCTAACAGGCTGTTTGAATTCACTTAAAAGCTAATTTACCTTGAACATATCTTCAGAATATGGTCATGAGCTAATACAGGTATATATGTATGTTGAAATCAAACGGGTTAAGAGAAAGTAAATTAGAGCAAGTACCTGAACTCCCCTTCTACAAGCCATCAAAACAAGCATCTTTATCTTGTCAAGGTCAGCATCTATAATTCCTGAATAAATGCATCCTACCTGAAAGTTTCATCAATTTTTAGAATATGCTGCACTAGGTATATAAAAGTACTGTGCACAACGTAGAATCAAAATGAGATGAGGACTAGTTGTTGATAGTTCAAATCACACTTCAAAATTGTTAGCAAGTGGCCAGGAAAAAAAAAATTCTAGCAGAAACCTACAAGAATTTCAGATGCTTCTTCATTTAAACCCAAAAGGCGTTGCAATGCAACTTTGCACACGGTTTTTCCCTTAATATCATCTGCACTGTAGCTTTGTGGAAGAAAATTGTCGCATGAAGGATCCCAAGTTGATTTATCAAATCCAGGAGGAACAATCACCATCTTCTCCCTACAACCGAATTCGGAAGATAACTCCGTGATTATAAATGAGAGCACACTTTGGCACTTATAAAGGAAAGAATTTCATATAGAGGCCCAATTTTTAGGTTGAGTCTCAATTTAGATCTTCAATTTTGAAATGTCTGTATTCAGGATCTAGTTTTCTTTCCTCAATTTAAGATCTGATGTAATTCTGTTTTTGTCTCAATTCAAGGTCCATCGAAAAAAAAAAAAAAAAATCTTTCAATTTAAGTCATACAAGATAACAGCAAAAAATGGCGTACACCATTATTTTTTTAATCAATTTGAAAAAATATATTTTCACCGGGCCTTGAATTGAGAAAAAATAATAATCAAGCCTTGTATTGAGAAAAAAAAAACAAAAATTCTGTCCTGAAATGGGTACCTATATTGAGACTCGAAATAAAAAATTGGACCCATATATGAAATTATTCCTTTGCAGGAAAGAATGAACTGGGCAGGAGCACGATAATAATTTCGGAATCTGATCTCGAGGAATTCATGAAAACCAATACGTACTTGTGAATAGCTAAGGTGGGCTCCAATCCATGTCCTGAAGCACTAACAGTCTGGCCTTTCGTTTGTACAGATGACATTATGAGAACTTTATTTGAGTAAACAACTCCACCCTGCTAATAAAGGAGGGGAATGTTAATTCATGAATGAAATTATGAATTATGAGAATTACATGGAGAATGGGTTTGAAGCAAATATATGAGTATGCACAAAGATGGAGCAGACACAGAATCACAATTCAAAAGTACCTGTACCTAGCGATCATGTTGAAATTGAATCACTTGGTTTACTTATTAAAGATTATCAATGTTTTTTTTAACGAAATACATTAAACAGCAGGACCATGTGTACATAAATAATATAATGGAACGAAATAACAGATACCTTTAATACATTGACAAGATGAGAAATGTTGTTATCTTGCAGGCGATCAGGCCGAAGCAATCTAGAAGGATCAAGCCCACATAACGCCAGCTTTTCAGGTTGTTCAAGGCACTGAAGTAATTAAAACCATAAGTACAGTCCTCGCATCATATCTATATCTACATTATAAACACAAAAATTTGCTAATAATAGAAAGTTACAGTTGTCCCATCAAAATCACATTGAAAGAAAGGACATCTTTATTTTTTTTTTTCTTTCAAATTTTAAATTGCAATAGCTCTTTCGTTTCAAGTCCGTTTTCAACATATAATATATCAAGTTAAATATTTTTTTTTATGATCTTAATTTGACATTCATATTGCATATATAAAAATAAATTTCCAAATTTAAAATATGAGTTTATTTTGATTTGAAGTTCAGAATTTTATTGAATTAAGTTAAATTTTTTTAGTAATGTCCCACATTACACAATTCACACAAAATAATTGTCAGTATACTAATTGTGCATTGCATGGGAAAATTCTACTTGAGAGAAAAAAAAGAGCAAAAATTATGAAGTTAGGAAACCCAAAAACATAAGATGGGGCTTGCCTGGGAATCAAAGTCCTGGCACGTCAATACTATCCTGGTACCTTCTAAACCCTGTGTATCAGTAAATGCATTAACATATTGCAAGTCAAAAGACACGTCAGAAACAAAGAGTCCTCTGTCCCAAAAAAAAAATGTCTTGTTTCTAATTAAAAAATTGTCCCAAAAGAGAACCCTATTTCAATAGTCAAAATTAAGTTTAATTAAAATTTCTGTAACCAAAATGCATAAGAGTTAAGTGAGGCTGTATAAGCCAAAAAAAAAAAAAAAAAGAGGCGCAAGCGATAAGTGGAAGCTAATAAAAAGTTGTACCTTCATTGAGCTGACCAAAAATAAAGGTTGTACTTTGAAGAAATGTGACTTCTTTTTGGGGATACCGAAGGAGTAATTAATAGAATCATTAGGTGTAACAAAACATGGGCCAGTAACACATGCAAGGGAATATGTACTAGATAAATTCTGGTTGACACTGTAACGATAGGCCACAATTTACAAGATACATTGAGATGACACAGAATTCCAAAGATGATTTAACACCAAGCTTCCCATAGAAAAGATGGGGCCTAAGAGAGTATTGGCAACATCATATAACTTGTTCAGCATATGTTTTGAACTTTTTTAAAATATTTATATTATTATTTAGAACCTCACCTGATTGACAAAAACATCCCAGAAAAGTGGTCCAATAATAGAAGTTTGCCAATTATGTATATGAAGCACATCAGGTTGCTTTCCTGATTTAACTAGATAATCCAATGAAGCACGGGAGAAATATGTGAATCTGACAACACAAAGAGAACATGATTTGAGTTACAAAATTAATTACCAAAATACGAACAGGATGTAGTTGTGTAATGCCAAGAATATTATAAGTACATAACCAGATACTGAGCATGTAAATTGATGGAGTTACCAACTTGGGTCACTATAGTACTGGTACGGACACCACAATCACTTTTATAAACATCATAGAGTTATCATTAGGCATGAGCAATTTCATATGAAATAGAAAATCCTAGTTGTAACCAAGAATGAAAGAAAATAGTACGTTAATGAGACATCATATTGAAAATGTACAAACAGAAATGTGAAGTATAAAGAACAAGTAAAGGATATTCTGACTTCTGAGATACAGTAACAACGTTATCACATCCAAATAAACAATTATAAACATCAAATGAATTATTAAGGCAAAATAAAAAGGACATGTTCCACAAACCTCTCAAAGTCATTTGGGTAACCATATATTTTCTCGTGGCTAAAGAAGGATGAATAATAGATAGGCTGTATGAAGGTAACTCCAATTCCATTGACAATCCTGTTTACAGAAGCACCAAAGTAAGAAGAGAAGTGCAATGCAGGGCTTTAATTCTAGAGTAACATTTGGGTGCATGGTGCACCAGTTGCACCGAGCAATTGGACACAATTAATATTGTTCAGTGAAAACAATTAATGCCTACCAACTAATATATTTTATTAAAACAACTAATATAACCACTAGGGGTTGGCCTAGTAGTGAGAGCTTAGGCTTAGGAGTGTGATACTCTCTAGGTCTTAGTTTGAAACCCACAAGGTGCGAACAATTTATGAGATGGGTCAGTCCATATAAAGCTTAGCTTTGGCTTCAATTGAGGCCCCCGTTAGTGGACGGTGGGATTTGTCCCCCAAATTAGTCGGTCCTTGGGCAATAGAATATAGAACCTCTCAACAGCTCCGAGGCACAAAAAAAAAAAAAACTAATGTACTTGAGTTACACGGTGCAACTGGTGCATAGAAGTATTTGCCTTAATTCTCAGCATGAGAAGATCTCTCATCTTTTAAAAATCCAAGGTCCACAATTTCGAATTCTCCATGGTTACTAGTTTATCCATACAGACAAAAAGAGTAACAGCAAACTCACCCAGTCCAGATCTTGTTTCCATGCAATTGACCATTAAAATAAGAGTAGAATTCTGCTTCAACTTCTCGTAAGCCTTGAATTTCATCGAGGTTCAAGCAGGCATACCTGTTACAAAGCAAATAGGAAAAAGCATGTATAGCAAACTGAATCTGGATAAATAGAACCAAACAAAGATAATTATAGAGCTTTCATCTTAGGGTATTCAGGTCATACTAATATGGTACTACATTTCTGATATATGCCAAATAGTAATATCAATAACTTGTATACTCAGAGCTTGGGCAACAATTTTAAAAAGGAAACTGCAGCATGGAAGTTAGGACTTCACAAACTTGTTTACCGATTGTCCTTCTACCTCTGCCTTTAGTTTGTAATTAGATAATTACTTCTAAGATCAATTTTTTCTTTGACACTCTAGATATTTTCAGTGTTCAATCTTTGTCCAAGAAACTAAACTTTTAATATTTTAAAAACAGATACAATACTGAGTAATGTTCAAAATATAAGAAATAGTAGAAAGCACTTCCAGCACAGGAATTGCAAGCAAGGGTACAACTTATCACTTAAAAAGGGTGACAAATAAGTTCAGATAGTCATATAACACCAAATGATTTGAGAATCATTTAAGTTGATAAGCTCCAAAGTTTTTAAGGTCCAAATGTCTGAGAATGCATGACTAATTATCCAATATTCGTTATTTATGTCTGCTTCAGTTTCTTTAAGGCATATCATAACTTATTTACATGTTGCAAATTAGACAAGATTTTTCAGATTTCTCACTCTTTTTTAACAAAAACTTAAGAATGTTTACTACTCCCTCTGTCCTATACAAACTTGCACAATTTTCATTTCAAGACATCCCATACAAACTTGCACACATCAAAAATAGAAAAGCACTCACAAACTCTAACCCACACAATATCCTCATATTTACACAAAATGTCATCATTAAGTAACCCAATAAAGCAAAAAAAAAATTTTGACAAAAGTGCCCTCACAAACCAATCGCATTTTTCTTATTTTGTGTGCCCAAAAGTTGGTGTAAGTTCATACGGGACGGAGGGAGTAATTCTTTTGCTTGCAAGAACTACAGGTTCAAAATATGAAATCAATAGAGCAGTGTTCCCTTGACACTAATCTGCTGTTAACTATTCTCCATTACAGTGGAACTGCAAATCTAATCCCTAAATTAATTTAATCGCAGTAACCCCCAAGCGAAATGTTAGTAGTGCAGTGCATTCCAACAAGACAGAAAAAATAATGATAAACAAAACTATAACACTCATGATTACTTGGGCAAAATAACCTCAACAAGATTTCCCTTCCTCTGTAGAGCACAAGAAGAGCCAGTTATATAGGATGCCAAAGATCCAACAGATATCACAGGTGACATTTCTGTACAGATGTGGATTATGTGGAACCGATTCCTGAATCACAAATAGCAAATGATATTATAAATGTCAGGCTGGCCAAAAAGCCTAAAAAGCAGTAACATCGAACATTCAAACTCCTTCTAAGACAGTTCATTTACATGAAATGCTTTACAACGGAACCGTTGCGTCAAAGAAATTTCATTAAGATCTTCTATTTTATCAATGAAATCTACTAACATTAGGACTAGCCTCCAGAAAAAAGCTGTTAAATCGAACATTACACCACCTAAGTACTTCCCCAAACAGTATGATTATTACTTCATTATTATAACACAATGCATTTTGACATTCATGTAGAACATTATTGGGGGCCTTACGCTAAGAAGTTGCAGCAAACATGAAAAACCTTACTCTTGGCTTTTGTTTGAAAAATGGCGCAGCTCTGCCAGAAATTCAGCATCACTCTTGGAAGGAATGTCATATAAATTATCAGCTAAGCTACTTCTCGAGTCCATGACTAGCCTTCTTAAACCAGATGCCTCTTTACTGCCAATCACACCATTGAGCACTAAGGAATCTATTCTAAGAAGCAATTCTGAGCTGATCGTAAGTTTATCTGTTCATTTGTTAAACACATCAGACTTTGAAGAGTAAAAGATAAAGATTCTGATGAGCAAAGATACCCACTCCTTTTTATTAAAATTAACATACCCATCTTTTCTTGATATTACATTTGGCCCTACTCTTTTTTGTTAATGTATTTACATGGCATCAAGGGAAATAATGGAAGAACAACCTAACTTCACACATTTAAGAAAAAGCTTAGAAGTCAAAGCATGCCTTTTTTTTTTTTTTTTTGATATTGCAACACTAGAATAAGATCAAGCATTTCGCGAGGTATTTCAGAAAATGCAGATACTAATGTGAGAACCTTTTCTAACGTTTGCCTCCTTTTTTAGCTCCAGTTGCTTTATTCTATCAAGCAATGAGTTTTTTTCATTCTTCACCCTTTCCAGCTCTTCCATGGCCAGTAAACGTTGTTTGTTTAAGTACAGTATATCTGAACACCAAGATTCAACACAAAATATGGACAGCTGAATTAGATCATCAAGCAATGATAATGTGATGCATATAGAGAAAATTAGACCAAACATACTTTGTTGAGCTTCCCCAAATAGTTGCCAAATCTTGTCATGTTTCTCTTCTTTTCCATTATCCATGGATTTCAAATGGTTCTGCAGTAATAAAAATGAGAGACAGTTGCAAGGAACATGCATAAAACATGTCAGACTAGACAACACAGATACACACACACTAACAGAATGGGGAGGGAGGGAGGGAGAGAGAGAGAGAGAGAGAGAGAGAGAGAGAGAGAGAGAGAGAGAGAGAGAGAGAGAGAGAGACCTGATGCACATCAACATCATTCGTGCTTCCCGACCTAAATAGTATGCGGAAATGTGTGGCTTAGTGATTCACATTAATTCAAGGCGCTTGGTTCAAATTCTTATTGTTAATGCAAGACGATGGGGACAAGAAATTATTGTTGATTGAAGAATAGTTGAATGATTGAGGCACAATGATTATAGGAGATGTAGTTAATCAAAATGGGTTCATTATCCACTACTTTTGAGTCTTATCAGTCATCACCCAGTATCTGTAATCTAAGTCTAAGGAATGTGAATTGATATTTTTTATTAGCATTAACCAACCCAATCTCATGTTCATTCCTATTATCATTGTTATTGAAGAATTTCGAAAAAGAGTGCTCCTCATAATTTAACAATTTCTCTCAATCAGTATAGGCATACACAAACAGAAGGCACTTACTCTCTGCCGATAGGCGCTCTAAACATCTCTCCAACGTTTCTGAAAACGGTAGGTTTCAACTCAACTTAGATCAATACGAACAAATATAATTTTACATGTGAAAATTGCATTTGAAAAAAATAAGATAATTCCACAAATTCACAAACTATTATCACCTTGAGCAGTTAAGTAGTTGATGTCTTGTGAATTTTCGGTTTTCATCACTAAGTCTAGGGAAAATAGGAAGTCTCGGAAAAGAAGCAGTAACGAGAATCTCCATTTGTGGAGTACTCAACAGCTTGAAAATACCATGGCAATCAACAACCTGAGGGAAGATATACTAATGAACCGAAATCTTCTCTCCCCCACCGCTGAAGTGAAAAAGGGCTTTCTGCTTGATTAGGAATTTTCTTTTTCAATTAGATATTTCCCTTATCATTATATTATATTTATTTAATAATATTTCCTCATCCCATGCTTAAAATTTAAATATAGACATTTTATTTTTATATTTTTTACACTTAAAATAGCAAAAAATAATAATAATAATAATAATAATAATTTTATCTCCTTCAATGCCACTCAATTAACTTTTTTAATAAAGTTAACTTTAAAATAACTTCTTTCAATAAAGTTAAAAATATTCATTTACCCTTCAATACATATATTTTAATATTAATAAACTTTTTTCTTAATATTCGTGTCACTTCCGTTTGATCGGTCAAAATTGGGACGGAGAGAGTATTATATTAGCTTTGTATACAAAATATTTGCTTAAATGAGTAGGCACATATTCTAGAAAGAATGAATAAAATAGATGAATTCAGTAAATTAAGTTGTTTGTTTTATAAGATGGGATTGACAAATTGTGATAGGATTTATCAGGACTGTAATGTTTGGATTACATTTTTTTTTTCAAAAGAATTTATGCTTGGTTTGTAGGAGTACATTGCTCATGATAAATATTTATTTGTTTGTAGAGAATGAAGGATAAATTCAACATTTTGTCTCTAGAATAATTTTGTCAAGTCCCACAGCAAGGACAAAAAAATCCAACAATTACATAATAATCTCAGCATTCGAAACATCTCACATGACTTAGATAGAGTCATTTGAACCAAACATCAACTACATTAGGAGTAATTAAGCTAATCCCAACAAATCCCTCAAAGCAAACAACACCTAAAGGTATTGTGGGAGTATTGTAAATCCACTTATAAATAAAATAATTATTTGTAGATAAAAATAAATAACAATTTAAGTACTTAAGTAATGGTTAAAATATGAAAATAAAATGAAGATAAAGTGATTGTGTGTAAGCACAATTTTTAGTAAACGTTTAAATTAAAAAAGTAGGTACAATTTTAGTGGATATATGATTATTTATATATTTATTAATATACGTTAAAATTAATATCATAGAATACTGAATTGTCACATTAGAAATTTTGTATCTTTTTCTTTTTGGACAGATGTTATTAAATGTCAGGTTACATAGGTCGATTTCAATTTGTACAATAAGTGATGCAGGGAAGCTTAATAAACAAGACCCAAACAATAAAGTGGGAAGAAGGGTAGTCCCACCAATACAAAAAGTGGGAAGAAGGGTAGCTTTGAAAGTTTGTCCCATAATATTGCAGTGAATAGTAATTTCAATTTATATTGTAGTGGATAGTAATAAGGGTTTTAAGATTGTAGTGGAATGTAATTGACCCAAAAAAATAATGAACACACAAAAATTGAATAACGAAAACCCAATTTGATACTACGTATATTAATTGGTCTTTCGTCCCATAGGGAGCATCCCTTTAATTTCATTCATAAATCATCTACCCCACAAGTGAGGAGAACAAGTCTTAAATACAAACAAAGTTGATTAATAGATTCTAAGGCCCATTGAATCTTACGGAAATACAAATAACAAAAGGCCTAGAAGAAAAAGCATTAAATTATAAAGGTTTTGAAGGCTCTCATTTCTCTAAATAAGAGAGACGCGTATGTATCGTAATCTGCACAATTGTAAATCAGAGTAAAAAGTGAGCAGAAAAAAATTACTACCTCCGTCCCAGATCAGTTTTCACAGTTGACTTTTTCAATGGTTTTTGTGTGAGAATTATTTCATATAAAACAACTTTTGTACACATATTACTATGAAATAATTTTCACACAAAAATCATTGAAAAAGTCAACGATGAAAACTGATATAAATCAGTAGAGGAAGAACGACATCACACTTTTGAGAGCACAATTTTGTGAAAGTAAAGGTGACGAAAATTTTAATTTTTCATAGTATACTTTTTATTTTTAGTTTAGTTATACAATATATTTTATTTATAATACATGTTTTATTGTTGTAGAATTTTTTTGAGAAGATTGGAATTATACAAAGTTTGAAGAAGATTGCAATGGTTGATACTTTAAAAATATTACAATTTTTGATATTTTGAGGTTGGTATTTATTTTTCTATCTCATAATTTATTTTGCTAAATGAAAGTTGTTCCGTACTGTACTGAGTGTAGAATAACATATTCATATTTGGTATTTTTTGAATGAGTTTACAGTGAGTTATGAATTTTTATGTAAAACGTGTACATTTTTTACGAAATTTGCAATACACTCGTTTCCATTAAATTTTCGGTAATGATCTGTAGTTTGAATGACTTAGATTTCTAAATGAAAGTTGTTCCCTACTGATTGTAGAATAACTTATTAAAATTTAGTATTTTTTTGATGAGTTTACAGTGAGTTATGAATTTTTATGTGAAATGTGTATATTTTTTACGAACTTTGCAACACACTCGTTTCATTAAATTTTCGGTAACGATCCGTAGCTCAAATGACTTAGGTTTCTAAATGAAAGTTATTTCCTACTGAGTGTAGAATAACATATTAAAATTTGGTATTTTTTTGATGAGTTTACAGTCAGTCATGAATTTTTATGTGAAACGTGTACATTTTTTATGAATTTTGCAACACACTCGTTTTCATTAAATTTCCGGTAACGATCCGTAGCCCAAATGACTTAGGTTTCTAAATGAAAGTTGTTTCCTACTGAGTATAGAATAACATATTCAAATTTGATTTTTTTTTTATGAGTTTACAGTGAGTTATGAATTTTTATGTGAAACGTGTACATTTTTTACGAATTTTGCAACACACTCATTTTCATTAAATTTCCGGTAACGATCCGTGTCTCAAATGACTTAGGTTTCTAAATGAAAGTTTTTTCCTACTGAGTTTAGAATAACATATTCAAATTTGGTATTTTTTTGATGAGTTTACAGTGAGTTGTGAATTTTTATGTGAAACGTGTACAGAGTGTCTCGTGCTATGACCATGACAATGATACGTAATCCATCTAAAAAATAACAAATCGTGCATAAGATAATTATCTATAAACAATATTTTTTTAAAATAAGTTTTAATGAAAATTTATCTAATACCGTAAGGTGGTATTCCAAGGTTGCGACCATTAGCACCATATAATGGCACTTTCAAAAGCCTTTCAGCGCGATTGATTGACCGTATTAACGCGATTCTAGACCATGCCCATATTTATTGATAAATAATTTAAATGCAATTATTTATAAATTCGTGTGTTACCTGTAAAAGAGACATGGCTCCACCAATGGTGGTTCGCTTTAAATCCGAAGCATGACAAAGCTCATGGTATAAAACAGTCAAAACAGCACTGGCCCAACTGTATGTTCCAACTACATCTAAGTCATGAATTGCTTGTAGATATAGCAATGACACATGACTACGTGATGTATCGAGAATCATAAATATCCCCAACATGAGAAGCATGCACCCTCGTGCATACTGCTCCACTGTCTCTTGGTCAGTATATTCTATAATGTCAACGGAACAGAGATGGGTCATTAGCGTTGTCAACTTAATACGGGTCTTGCTCTTAAAATCAGAATCCTCAGGTGCGAAACCAAGAAAGTCATAGCAATATGTTTTTCATTCCTCAACACTTCTAGAGTGATCATCTATAGTAACTGGTTCGCCCTCTATAGGCAAACCCCAAATAATGGTCACATCTTGTAACGTAACCGTAGCCTCTCCGATCGGAAAATGAAACGTGTGTGTTTCTGGCAGCCATCTCTCTACCAATGCAGTAATAAGATGGTTATCGACAGTCAACCCTCCACAACGAGCAATGTAATAAAAATCAGTATTATAAAAGATATCGAGAATCCAAGGGTGCAATCGGAAACCATTGGGTTCATCTATCCTAAACGTCCAAAAAATACACGATGTCGAGTGATTTGATCTAATTATGGCATCCTCAGCAATTTCATTGTTAAAAATTAATTTTCAACGGTGTGTTTTTTGATCGATCAAAAGAGACGGATCATGAGGCCCATATAACTTTCTATACATCCTGATATTAAAATAATAAAATAAAGTTAGACTTATCAAAAATTATAAATATAATGGAAAAATATTGCAAATAATAAAATAAAGTTAGACTTATGCACATAAAAATTCATAATTCACTGTAAACTCATCAAATAGGAAACAACTTTCATTTAGAAACCTAAGTCATTCGAGCTACGGATCGTTACCGAAAATTTAATGAAAACGGTTGTGTTGCAAAATTCATCAAAAATGTACACATTTAACATAAAAATTCATAACTAATTGCAAACTCATCAAAAAAATACCAAATTTGAATATATTATTCTACACTCAGTAGAAAACAACTTTCATTTAGAAACCTAAGTCATTTGAGCTACGGATCGTTACCAAAAATTTAATGAAAATAAGTGTGTTGCAAAGTTCGTAAAAAAATATACACGTTTCACATAAAAATTCATAACTCACTGTAAACTCATAAAAAAAATATCAAATTTGAATATGTTATTCTATATTCAGTGGGAAATAAGTTCATTTAGAAACCTAAGTTATTCGAGCTACGGATCATTACCGGAAATTTAATGAAAACGGGTGTGTTGCAAAATTCGTCAAAAATATATATGTTTCACATAAAAATTCATAACTCACTGTAAACTCATCAAAAAAATACCAAATTTGAATATATTATTCTACACTCAGTAGGAAACAACTTTCATTTAGAAACCTAAGTCATTCGAGCTACGGATCATTACCGGAAATTTAATGAATACGATTGTGTTGCAAAATTCGTAAAAAATATACACATTTCACATAAAAATTCATAACTCACTGTAAACTCATAAAAAAAATACCAAATTTGAATATTTTATTCTACACTCAGTAGGAAATAACTTTCATTTGGAAACCTAAGTCATTCGAGCTACGGATCATTGCCGAAAATTTAATGAATATGACTGTGTTGCAAAATTCGTAAAAAATGTACACATTTCACATAAAAATTCATAACTCACTGTAAACTCATCAAAAAAATACCAAATTTGAATATGTTATTCTACACTCAATAGGAAACAACTTTCATTTAGAAACCTAAGTCATTCGAGCTACGGATTGTTACCGAAAATTTTAAGAAAATGAGTGTGTTGCAAAATTCGTAAAATAGACTAACCTTATTGATTGATGCTCCATTATCCCTCAAACTACAAATATTTAATCTGCAAAAACTATTAACATGTCAAGAAAGTAATAACCATTATAAAAAAAAAATCATAGTCATGAAGAAGACTTGCCGAGAGAAATGAGGTATGACTTGAAAATTTTGTTTGAAGGAGGGGTAATATAAATGGTGTTGGGTAATAACCAAGAAAAGATGATTGATACTCCATTGCACACTATACACTGCGCCACACATTCAATTCTTGCCTGAAAAGATTCCTAACCTCACTGACCACATTTGACCACCCTGCATTTGACTTGACCAATTCCCCTAAGGGGCGCCGGAGTTGTTGGCACCCCATGGGGTTGTATTTTTCTTTTTCTTTTTTTAATTTAATGATGGAATCCGAACCTGACGTAGGCGATTATTGTCGTAAATGAGCACCATCAGCAACGGCGCCCCATCTAATTTTTTTTTAATTTAATTGTAGATATGTGCAGAGTTGGTCGGATCTGAGAAATTGGTTTAAGGGCGCCACCGGCTAAGGCGCCCCTTTTGAAAAATATTTTTTTTAAAAAAATTCGCAGGTTAATATGCAGAGATTGTCGGATTTCTCAATGGGGCGCCGTGGCGCCCCTCCTTATATTTGAAATTGATATCAAAACTACCATAATTTTTAAAACGGTTTTCAAAACCACTATATTTTATTTAAAAACCTAAATAAAAATGTGATATTAATCAACATAAAATATAATAATATTATATGAACAAAAATATGATACAAATTAATGGGCAGAGAGAAAAAAAAAATATTGATACGTGAGTTGATTCTTAAAAATTTAAGAGCAACGAAGACATTAATTTTATTTTTTTTTTTAAACGAAGACGTTAATATTAAGATAGATTATTTGGGTAATATGTTGGCAAGATAAGTTCGAAGCTACATATTTTTCTAGACTTGTGAGTTGTTCCTCCACCTTGAGGGTCATTCTATATGGGTTGGAATTTTTTTTATCTATGTTAATCTAATCACTCTTAAATTTACTTGTAAAAAATGAATGACATATTTGTTTTACTCTATTTTTATATTATTTTATATATGTTTTAATTTGTTGAGTAATCTACTCAATGTGTAAATATAGCATTCTCCGCATATATAATACAGGATTAAATTTTATGAGTAGAGATCATTATAAAAAAAAAAAAAACATGTTTTTTATTGTTCCAATCTTCATTTCCATTCTTGAAAATTATTAATACACACGACCTTATAATAGAAGACAAAGTAATCCAAATGAATTTGACCATCAATAAATTAATCAATTTTTAAATTGAATATCAAATCATAAAAAAATAAAATATTGCTTATACCAAAACAACCATCAATAAATTAATCAATTTTTAAATTGAATATCGAATTATAAAAAAATAAACATTGCTTATGCCAAAACTAATTCAAAAGTAAAATAAGATCTCTTTTTTCTTTAAAGTGTTTTTAGGAGGTAGGGAGATATTATCAAAGTGGTTAAACTATTTACAATTTTAGCTCTTTTTAAGAAATATATTTATCAAATAATACTTGAGAGCTTCTTAACTCTCAAATATCTTGAACCATTTAAATTTCCACGTGTTTTTATAGTATGAAATTGTTTTATGAATCAATTTTAATGAATCATATTTTAATGAGCATGCAAAATAAATTAAATACAAGTTCATCTGAGAATACACATTAAATACATTTCTCATACAAGTAATAATTTGCAGACCTTGCCATGAGTATAAACTTGATCGTAAAACAATAAGCAAACCAAGTAATGATTAGCAAGTTTGCTGTAAGACTATTATTCTCTTAATACAATATCCATTTTCAAAGGCACAAAAAGTTGCTATTAATTTGAAGAATATCTGCTTTCATTCAACCTAGAATGAATTTACACGATGATAGTAAAACTTAAATTAAATTTCCATCAACTTAGTTCCATCTTTTTTCTGCAGATATTTCTTTATTCTTTTCCAGCATCACCCTCAGAAATTAGGACCAGCAGCAAGAATTTCATCAGTCAACTTGTCATCCTTGCCAATCTTATGAGCAACAAATACCTGAAAGTTATTTTTGAAAAGTCCTCCCAATCTCAGCAGTGTCTCCTTGTAAGCCTTCTTATCTGACCACTGCATTTACAAATCACACCATTAATTGTTAAAACAAAAATATCAAGAGAAAAATATATATATATTAGAACGGGTGTGGAAAACTCACAGTGTTCATCGGTTCCAATATCTCCGATGGCACACCCTCAACCTCAGTCGGGATCTCAAGCCCGAACACCTCTGTTTTCTTATAATTAGCCTTCAACAGGCTGCCCGAGTGAATTGCATCGATTATTTTTCGGGTGTACGCTAATTTGATACGATTGCCCGAACCATATCTGCATAATTTTTTTATAATAATAAATGGCAGGTAGTCCTCACTAATAAAGAAGAGGAGGTTAAGTGTTTTCATACCTTCCACCAGACCAGCCAGTGTTAACAAGCCACCCCGTGGCACCATGCTTTTGCATTTTAGAAGCTAACATGGCTGCATATTTGGTTGGATGCAACATTATGAAAGCTGCTCCAAAGCAAGCTGAAAATGTTGCTTGTGGCTCCTTGATTCCTTCTTCAGTGCCAGCAACCTGAATAAAATTTAAATATATGGCGAATTTTTCTAGATATTAATGAATTTCTGAAAGAAGAGGGAATTCATTTTGATACCAGAGCAGTGTAGCCACTAATGAAATGATACATCGTTTGTGCCAGACTTAGCTTGCTCACAGGGGGGAGCACACCGAAAGCATCACAAGCGAGGAGTATGACATTCTTAGGGTGAGGTGAAACACATGGGATTTTAGCATTGGGGATATATTCAATGGGATATGCAGCTCGAGTGTTCTCTGCAGTTATGGGAAAGAAATCAGAAATATAAATACAATATATCTAAATATCAACATCAAAAGCCCAAATTGCCAATCTGTTACCTGTGACAGATTTGTCGGAATAATCCACCTCTCTGGTGTGTTCATCAAATACCACATTCTCCAATACTGACAAAAAAAATTAATATTAGCCCTTCAATAGTTCATTTTGTTTAAAAATATTGCACTAGATTAGTTACCAGTTCCAAACTTGATTGCATTCCAAATATCAGGCTCTTTCTCTCTAGACAGATCAATGCACTTTGCATAGCAACCACCTTCAATGTTCGATACACCAGTATCACTCCAGCAGTGTTCGTCGTCTCCAATTAGGTATCGGTTATGATCAGTAGACAGAGTAGTTTTTCCAGTACCTAAAATGAGAAACGAACCATAAACCTAGCCATTCAGTAAAGAGTAATAGATAGCAAGCAAAAAAGTCATTCCTTTCAAAATACAAACACTCATGCACATAGTAAAGGTGAGAGAGAGAGAGAGGACACGTATCGGCTGGAGGGGGACGGGCACTACATCTCCGATGATGCTTACCTGATAAGCCAAAGAAAAGGGCGACATCTCCATCTTTGCCCATATTGCAACCAGAGTGAAGAGAGAGAATTTGACGCTTAGGCATGAGATAATGCATTACACTGAAAAGGCCTTTCTTCATCTCCCCAGCATACTGAGTGCCAAGGATAACCATTTCCCTTCTAGCGAGGTTTAAATCTATGCTAGTGGAGGATGTCATGTAGTGTGTATAACGATTACATGGAAACTGTCCGGCATTGTAAATAGTGAAGTCCGGAGTACCAAAGTTCTCCAGCTCTTCAGGTGTGGGTCGGATACACCTGCCACCGACCCAGTTATCCAATGTACAAATAACTAATACGCATTTTTACTTCGGTACCCTTGCTAAAGGCCCCTATACCTAATGCAACTATCTCAATTCACCCACAAAATATCATCAAGGAACCACATTATTCGAGATAGAGAATCACATTTTCAACATGAATTAAACCACTTATCTGGTAGGGCTTACGGGTGCATAGAACTGCAAAGAAGAAGAACGTGATAGAGAATAATATATAAATGTATTTTACTTACATGTTATGCATGAACAAAGAATGATAAGCCCTGGCCGAGACTATCCTCACTTTGATACGGTTCTGTGGGTCCCAGTTTAGGAATTGATCATTCACAAAGACCTGAAATCAGAGTGTATCCAAATTTCAATAATCATTAATCGTGGCTTGGACAATAATCTTGTATCCAAGTGCAACGGAACTCGCATCAACGACGAACAAATTAAAACTAATCCAAGCTCAAAAAGTGAACTATTTCAGTGCCTTGCATTAACAAAGAGACTGAGACAATCAAAACATAACACATCCACTTGCAAGTTTCATTAAACCATCATTAAGTGAGAACAAGAAAAACATTTTAAATTACCATTTTCCAACTAACAATAATTTTACAATTAGTCAATAATTGTTGAATATAAAAGACATGACCACAGAAGAAGACAAAAAGAAAATAAATAAGAAGGAAATTGCTAAAACTTCACATCCCAAAGGATTAGACCAGTATGGCCACAAAGCATAAAAGCGCAAAAACAATAGCCCCACATTTGCATATAAAATTATAAATAGTCTAATAAAATAACTTCAGAATGAACAAAATAGTTGACAACATCCAAGGGCAAGGGAACCCATATTCATTGACATGTTTCGTCTCATTATTATGGATTAAGATACAGATCATTAACTTGTACCTAATCACAAGAAATTTAATTTGACAAAAAAACAGATCTTCACTTTTATCTATTATTGTTACTCTTTAATTGATTGAATAAACCACGTTTTAAACAATATCATCAAGGGACCTACTTAAACTTAAAGTCGCCATTACTTATCTTACAAATCAGACATGAATAGTTGAATACCATACCTTGTCCAGAGAATTCAAGTAATCCACTGCTCTTTCTCTGTTAACCATGAAAGTATGCTCGTCCATTTCAATGTTGGGTGATCCCCTAAATATACAAAACACTCATTAATTTTTTACCAGATTTTCATCATATTTTATCATAGGATTGACAGGAAAGGAAAACTTACTTTCCCCACCAAAGATCTTGCTCGGTTGTTTCGTCTCTTACGACTCGCTTGTCCTTGGGAGAACGCCCTGTTTTGGCACCGGAAAGGGTGGCCAGAGCACCGCTAGATGTGATAAAAGATCCCTTCTCATTCTGTATGGCCTGCTCGTACAGCTCTGCATTAATCACAAATCATCACGTGAAAAAGCTGTCTACTACTATGATTTTTTCTACGGATGAATCAGAACAATCAAAAGCTGTCTACTACTATGATTTTTTCTACGGATGAATTCAGTTTCAAAATTTACCAGCAGGTGAGAGATTGTAGAGGACGTGAGTGAATTTCAAGGAGCTATCACTAACGCTTATGGTGGGGCTTACATGGTGGTGGTGGCCCACCACCCGCGGCGTCCCTGACTTACTCGCAGGATCTCCTCTCACCACCTTCGGTCCAGTTTCTCTCGTCAGTGAAGCCAATGAAGCACTGAAGATCCAAATAAATTACCAACAATTCAATAATCAACAAGAATTAACGCATCACAGATTTTAATTTAAAATCTAGTTTCAAAAAGTTGAATACATTGAAAATCGCGTACCTGATAGACTGAAGCTGTTGTTTGCTGCGTTCCCCTTCAGCGGAGGCAGCGAAAGGACCCTGAATTCCATTAATGGGAGTGGTCGGCGCCGATTTCTTCTTCTGGAGAGAGTGGAGCTCGTCGATCGTCTGAGCCTTCATCGGTGTCGTGCTGTCGTCGTGGCAAACGCCGTCAGCTCGTTTCTGGGTCTGGATCTTTGCTAAGCCGTTACGTCCGGTGCTGCCGTTAGTGGTGCCGTTGGCCGCCATTTATCCTACCTGCACCGCATCACACAATACATACATGACGTAAACGTGATAATGTTATATCAAAATTTCCCCCAATTTTAATCAGTAAGATCAAAAGTGGCGATAACTTTTGATGCGATAATTAATTTTCTGATTTTTTTTTTCTGTATGCAGTTATGGAAATGTTGCAGTATATTGATAATGGAGTATTATATAGAAGAGAGAGAGAATAGTACCGGAAATATGGGATTTGGACGGAAGGAATGGATCAATATGTAAACTTAATTGAAATGTAAAATCAAAATAGGGTACTCATTCATCAAGCAAAGAGCTGAGATGATGAACGTGAGAGAGTGGTGAGTGAATGTTGTTTGAGAGAGATCCTATTTATAGGACCTTGATCAGATTGTTACCATGAATGGGCTAACCATGGTTAAACTTCAACCCTATCTAGTCATGTTCAAGTGTTGACTCTATCTTATTTCTGTTAATTTGCATAAAAAATGGTGGCTTTTCGGCTTGGTAATCCTTTGACAGGAAGAAGTCGTGGTAGTTTATTAAGTACATTTGTTATTTTTTATATTTTATATTTTTTGAAAGCTTTAATTTTATAAAAAAAAAATTCCAAATTTCACTATTTTATACTTTTTTTGTCCCAATATAAATTACAAATTTATTTTGGGCACAAAGATTAAGATAAAATAAGATAAGATAATATAGTACAAATGATGTGATTGATAATGAATAATAAGTAAAAGATTTAGATAAAAGTAGAGATAAATGAATGACATATGTCTAAATAATAGAAAAGTGTAGGAATATAAATTTAGTGGACAGTTGTAAAAAATAGAATGGCAGAACAGACCAAAATAAAAAAAATTGGTAACTTATAACGGAACGGAAGGACTAAGGAGTACATCATTTTGATATAGTATTATACTGTCTCTTGTAGGGTGAGTGTATGTATGCGCTCGAATTTTGTTATAATAATTATTTGTGAGAAGGATATCATTTTGATATAGTATTATATAAAATTATAATAAGATAAGTGCATTTTCATGAGCATGATAGATTATATTTTTATTTTAGTAAATTAATATTTTTTTTAATTAATATGTTTTATATCAACAATTTATTATAGAACGAATATTCAATTTTATCCAAGCAGAATCTTCTTACAAGTGTAGAGTTGATATGGTCTTCTTACAGGCAAAACAAATGGAAGGTATCTACAATTCAAGCCCTCTTTCCATCATCATACATCTAATCCTTTCTGCATCCTCATAAAGACCACATTTCTGATAAATCTTGATCAAGAGATCGAAATTATGCTCACCATCTGGCTCCATCTTGAACAGACGGCTCGCAGCCGTCTCTCCAAGACGAGCATTACCATGAAGGTAACAACCGTAGAGCAACGCGCCCCAAACAGTCACCCCTGCATCGATCTCCATTCTGTTCGTTATAAATTTGTAGGCTTCATCAAGCAACCCTGCTCTTGCATAAAGATTAACCATACACCCATAGTGTTCCACACTTGGTGTAATACGATACTTCTCCATCATCATCGCGTATATTCGTTCCCCATCTTTCACCATTCCCAGATGAGCACACGTCGATAGCAGGGACACGAATGTAATTTCATCAGGTGAGAAATCAGAGTCCATCATTCTAGTGAAGTACTCTAGAGCTAGGGAATTCTTCGAATGAGCAGAGATTATCGAATTCCATGAAACCACGTCCCTCTTTGGCATGCACTCAAATAGCCATTGTGCTTTATGCAGGTTGTTATGAGTTGAGTAAAAAACTATCAGAGAGTTGGCAATGGATAAATTCCATTCAATACTTCGTCGAAAAACCCATCCATGAATTTGTTTTCCGAATTTATAGGGCGGTGCGCTGCTGAGAATTGCAGAGAGTGCAACGCCATTAGGCTCGTATCCCTGTCTGATCAATGCTTGCAACATGAACAATGCTTCCATTATAAGACCATGCCTAATATACCCGGTGATCATCGAGTTCCAAGAAACGAGTTCTTTTTCGTCTATACAATGGAAAACTTTCCTAGCTCGAATGATGTCTCCACACTTGGCATACATATCAACAACTGCATTTAGCACGAACATATTGTTTCCAAAACCAGATTTAATCACCTGGCGATGAATTTCTTCCCCAACTTGAATATTTCCAACTCCTCCACAAGCTTTTAACACCCTCGGGAATGTGTATTCATCAGGCTCTACTTCGTCTTCCACCATCTGAAAGTACAATGCCAATGCGTCTTCGTACAACCCCATTTCTGCATAACCTGAAATCAGGGAATTCCAGGGGAAGGCGGACGAATTTCTGTTGGGCATTTGATCGAACACCTGGTGTGCTTTCTCCACCTGTCCGTTGCAAGCGTACAGCCTCAGCAGCTTTGAGGAGATGCCCACATTCTTGCGCAGAAGCTTCTCTGGAATAAGTTTATGAACCCTAAATCCATAGTCAATCTCTTTCAATTCGAAGCAGGTCTCCAAAAGCGACGCGTAAACCTGCGGGTCATTGATGACGATGTCATTCTTCGCTGATAATTCTAACTTTTGAATTACCGTTTGAAGGGCCTGGATCTTGGATTGGGGTTGGATTTTGTGGTGGCTTAAGAGTGGTGTTGGAGATGATTTGGGGAGAGCAAGATTTGAGTTCTTATTGTAGCGATTCATATCATGTTTTCTGCTTTTCTTCTTTGAGATGGAGCATGAAAAGCTCCTGCTGCTGGGCTGCAACCACAGATTCATCTTCTTCAGCAGCGCATCGTCAATGGAGGTTATTAAAGAGTATATTTCTCAAATCAAATGAAACTGGGACATCAATCTATAGTTACGATACTCTTAATTAAATACTTACTACTTTAATTTTTTTTTCTTAAACTTAATTTTAAGTTTAAATATTATAATACTATATTTTTTATATTAAGTATGAATAATTTAAATAGTAAAAAAATATTTATGTTGATACTCTTAAAATAATATAATATCAATAATCCTAAATCTTGATATTTTCAAATTTTTAATATTTTTATTAAATATTTGATATTTTAAATTTTTTAAAATAATTACATGATAAATTTATCATACAATATTTTTATATAAAAGTTTTGCATTTTTTAATAATTGAAATAAATTATGATATGTTAAAATACAGTACTGCTAGCTTCTCAAATATATATTAAATGAAAAAAAAACATTTTTAAGCACATGTTTCATGTTTTTTATTACATGTATATATTGTAATAGGTTGTATAAATGAAAACGTTTATATAAAGTGATATATCTGAAATGATTAGAATTCAATTATCTATGACCAAAATGTAATGGAAATGGTTAGAATTCAATTATCTATGACCAAAATGTAATGGAAGGTGAGGATTTTTTTTTATTCAACAATTAGAAGAAAATATCTAAAACCTTCAAATATTCTTTATAAATATCTTAGATTTTTCCAAATTTAATATAGAATATTATTATTTACTACTCCCTCCCTCCCAAATATATAGGTTGGTTGCCATTTATACACAGATTAAGAAAGTCTTTGGAAAAACAAATTATACCATTGAAGTTCCTATTTTAACCTTATTTAGATATCATAATTATATTCAACATAATTAATGCATCTTTTAATGATTATATGCAATGAAGAGACAATATGATTAATTAAATTAAAGAAGAGGTGGACAAAACCAAGGAAGTAAATATTCCGATATTTTCTCGATATATCCTCGATATATCTATTTTTTGGGACTCCTGATATCGATATCTACTAAAATGATTTTTTTCGAAAATATCGATAAAATATTGGGATATATTGATATCGATATCGATATTGGTGAGTTGTAGTTCAAAATTTTCTGAATATCGAGATATTTCAGTGGACATATCGGTAATATATCAGTTTTTCTAAAATATCAGTTTAAAAAAAAAATACATGTTGTTTAGATGAAGATGACATTAATTTTTTTAAATTCATCATTTTGGTATTAGTTGTTTAACATTAAATAATGATGTATAATTATTGTATCATTTTACACTACTTACGTATTTTTTTATTGATATGCTTATCATAAAAAAAATCATTTTGTTGAAATTTCAAGTTAAATTTGTGTAATAATGTTAGTAATAATATTATATAAAATTTCATATTATAGAGTTTTATATGGTTTTATATACAAATAATAAATCCTACTTTCAAATTTAAGTGCATACGATCAACTCTAATTTTTATTGTTATTGTCATGAATATTCACAATCATTATCATGAACATGAACTCTATTTTTACTCTCACTATAATAATGTATGTGAATGACAGTGATAATGAATATGTATGATATATATGACAAAAATAGAATTCATTGTAGCACACGATTCACACAAGTTTTTGCCATTCATATATACATTTACTAAATATAAATTAATTTTTTACAAGTATTAACTTCACGTAATTAATTAGACACAATAATTAAATCATTATTAACCCTATACATTTATTAATGTCTAACTCCGTATAAATAATTACTAAAATTAATATAAATATATGGATTAATAAATAAATAGATTATTATTATTATTATCTATGTTACTACTAATTAAATGTAAAAAAATTGTCCAAAAAATATTTCCCATTCCGGGTCCTTTTTTAATATATTATACATTATAAATTGAATTAGATGTCAACAATAACTCCAAAATGAAATTAGTAAAAAAATATTACTTAATTGCTCATTTTATTACATCAGCAGATTAAATTAATAAATGTACTATTCAAAATCAGCGTCGAGATGCCACAAATATGGTGCCTGTTTAAGAAAATAATAAAGTGGGCCCCCAAGTAATACTGTTGACTGAGGACCATCATTATATTCTGCACTTTGATAAAATATTTGATCATGGTTATGATGGAAAATCAGAAACTAAAAGAGGCAGCCTAATAATATTGACTATTCCAAACTGTAAATCAAAAAAGGAAATAAAATAAATAAAATCAGATATTGACTTCCGAAATTTGAGTAATGGCTTGGAAGTTGTATAAATATTTAGAAAAAATATGTGCACTAATTATATATAATTAGGTATAAGAATAAATATAATGTATAATTGGGTATAAAAATAAATACAATATTATTAATCTAGATTGAATTATATTAACTTTAATTCAAACATGCAAATTAATATAATTGACATACACGGATCCAAATAAAGAAATTTATGAATCCTAAACGGGTCGGATCATACCAATTGGATATTTTTTAAAAAAATCGTGCAAAAGCAAAAATAAAAATTCACTCATATATTGTGTTACTGTAAGGGTAAATATGTATTAGTATCTAATTTCGTTATAGAAATAAATATTCATTCTTATATTAACACATGTAATGTATTAAAAAATATATTATTATATAAACACAAGTGTTGTTCTATAAAGAAAAATGTGTTACCACATACTTATCTTTACAAAAAAATATATTTGTTCTTATAACAATACATGGACAAATATTCTATATCTGTAAGGATTAGTAACATATATTTGCTCTAATAATAACACATATTTATTTTTATAGTAACACATACCCTCAATAATATAAATATAAATAACAAAATATTGCTTAATAATATAAAAAAAATACTCACTTTGTCCTATTCAAAGCTTCATATTTACTTTTTACATGAAGGTTAAAGAATATAATATGAAATATGTCATGGGTAACTGAGATGTGTTGAAGTATACAAATACCCCCAATTTTATGAAGAATTATATATATAACAATTGTTGTAATAAAATTAACTTTAAAAAAAAATTATTTATGAGTATGGGGACACAACTTTCAATTTAAGGAAATGAGAAGTTTTGCAAATGGACAAATGAGAAGATTAGAGAGAGACAGGGGAGTAATATTTAATAATAAAAATATTATTATTATTTAAAAATGATAATAAAAATATTATTATGTAAATAACATGGTTATTTTGTACAATTCAATATAATGTAAATGCAATTTCCGGCATGATTAATTAAACAATATTCAAATGCGTTTAAAAAATAATTCATTTAAGTTCGATTTGATTAAAGTAAAAAAAAAAAAAAAAATCAATGAATATTTTCAATTAAATTTTATTTTTTTGGTATGATTTCGATAATCACCAAGTAATACTTTATATGGTTGATATATTGAGAAAGTCTTTCACAGTTGATCATAGTCAAAATTAATAAATTAGTTGGGAGTTTTTCATATTCAAATAATAGAGTTGACCTCTCTACAAGCATATAGTACATCAAAATTGCCTAAAGCTAGCATTTGTTGGTCATCCACTATAATTCTTGTTATCCTTTTTATTATTTTATTTTTTCTGAAAACTTGTTATTCTTTTTCTACTTTTCGCCAAATATTCAATGGCCAAAATAATTTCGGGTAGAAGAAATGAAAACAATTTACTACTTTAAATCCAAAAGGCTGACACCATGTTTCAGAATTTTAGATCATATCTAGATTTTATTCATTTCTTATGAGTATTTTGTGATTTATTTGTCAATATTTTGACTAAACCACTTGAGTTATTCTTTTTACAATTTATAATAGTTTCTACAACTTATAAACACAAGTAACACAATATTTTATGATACAATTTTGTGGGTTTTATTTATGTTAGATAATTAAAATTCATAAATCAGAAGGAAATTAAAAATTCTAATAGACACTACGAAAAAATAGTCATTCACCGACGGATTTACCGACGAATTTTCGTCGGTAAAACTGGACATCCGTCGATATTTTTCTCGTTGTAAAATATCGATGAAAAATTAATTCGTTGGTAAATACCGATGGATATTCGTCGGAAAACACTCTGAAATTTGAAATTCTGACGGTATTTTATTGGTATTTTATCGGTATTTGTGACGGAATTTGATCCGTCGGTATTTCACAGTTTTTTTTAGTGAGAATAAGGGAATAAGTATAATAGGTCGCCATATATAGAAAAAGAGGAATATATTCTGCCATTCTTTCATTAATTAATGCCCTCCATTGGTTTAATTTCTTACTAGTATATATTTTTTACACGAGATGAGTCGCTGCATATTATATGAGATATTGGTAAATTCAATATTTATAGGATATAATAATAATAATAATAATAATGTTGTAATGTTTTAAAATTTAAAATTCATATTTTAAAATATTTATTAATGAAATTTCATATAAATTTTAATTTTCATAATTCCAAAAAAATTATTACTATAAACTTAATTAATTTTCAATAATTAGAATTATAATTACTAATAAAAAATAGATACAAGATGATTGTATTTTATTAATTAAAGTATGACTTTATAGTTGGATAGTCCCAAAAAGAGTTTAAAAAAGTTATTGATTAATTAAGTTAATATACTTTCTAAAATGCATAGATAAATCTTTACATAACAAGAATATATATATGAATATACTCAAAATAACTAATTAATTGATTTTATTTTAATTATAGGTAACAAATTCATTTTAATATCAAACTCAATATATAATTTATATATGAATTTACCACATGCACACAATATATAATACGTGTCCTTTAATCAATAGTTTACTTATAATCATAATAAAATAAAACAGTCAATTCAACCAAATCATGACATAGTTTTATATGGCACATCATTGAGTTAAGCCACATTATCACACATGACAAAAAAGTTGTAGATTAGTATTATAAGATGGAGGGGCAAAGTTGAATTTAGACTCGCTATAAAATATGGTTTGGATTTAATTAATTTATGCAATTCTTTACATTTTATAGTGTAGATAGTCAAATCATTTTTATGGTCATTATTTTTTATCTTTTTAGCTACTAAATATCGTTTTAAAATATTGTTGAACATCATTTTAGAATTTTTTTTTACAGAAAAAGTAAATATATAAATTAGATACCTGATATGTCGACATCAAGAACAGTTTTAATCTCATCCGAAATCACCAAAGAGAAATACAAAGCATTGCAAAAAGCAAAATGAGCTAAATCATGAGCAACCATATTGCCATGTCTACGTACCCAGCTAAAATCAACAAAAACAAAAAGCTTGCAATAATCTAGCACCTCATCAATCACACCACCAAAATAAGAAAAATCAGAAATTGGATTGCTGAGTGCGGAACAAACCAGGTGGGAATCCACCTCAATAATAATAGAAGACACACTCCTTGTGACTGCTAACTTCACTACTTCCCGAACTGCAACAGCCTCAGCCGCCTCGATGCTAAGATCACCCATTTGATGCAAAGCGAAGGCCCATGCAACATTCCCCGAAGCATCACGTAAACATCATTTTAGAATTGACCAAATCATTTGCACGGTTTAATGACCCAAGTACCCAACTCATGTAGTATTATGTTATGTATGTATTCGTGTATGCATTAGCAACTCATGTAGTATTATGTTGTGTATGTATTCGTGTATGCATTAGCAAATGCGCTAGAGTCGAGTATTATGTACATCTATTCTATCGTTTAATTGGATATTAAGGTCAAATGTACTGGTAAATATAAATAAAACGTGTATATAGATAAAATTAAAATGTACAGGTCAAATATGACTAAAAATATGAAATAAAATATTTAAATTTATATAATTGAAACGTACAAACTAATATAATTAAAATATAATTTGTGCATTCCACAAAATATATATATATATATATAATTTGTGCATATATCACGTGCATATGAGACTTGATATACAAGAAGTCTCTTGTGCATGAAATATATCATACAATTCAAATGCATTTTTTTGATAATATCAACTATTTATACAGAAAAGTATAATTAATTTTACTGCATTTTTAATAAAAATAACTTATACAATTTAAAATGTATTTAAATTGTATGGTTCATCAATTAAATACATAACTTTATTTTGATAATAATATTTTACTTTCTCACAATAAAACAGGATGCGGTAGTACAAAACATTCTCGAAATAATATGAATAACTGGAATATATAAATGGAATTAATCATATTACTCAAGGCTAGCCTGACACCCACGACAGTAACTAAAAGATAATGAAGAATTGAAAATAGAAATCACTTTTTTTTGTCCATTACTCAAGGCTAGCCTGACACCCACGACAGTAACTAAAAGATAATGAAGAATTGAACAAATCACTTTTTTAGAGGATTGTAGAAATAATATTCTATGGGTTATATAGTTGAGATGTGTTATATACAGGACGTGTATTAACATGTATCATAATTTAGTTGAGTTGGTAATTTTTTTTTAAGAAAAAAATGTATAATCAAAGTATTGATTAACTGAATGATACATGTGTGAGATGCAATTTTATTTGTGTGCGATAATGCATGTATCAATTATATACTGCGTTTGATATTAAAATGAATTAATTTGTTACTTTGACTAATTTTCTAAAATTTTGAAACATTCCCTCTATATTCGTTGTAGCCTATAAATTATACATTTATGTAAAATAAATTAACTTAATCTGTAACCTTTTTAATTATTTTTGGGATCTAATTTAAATTTTTACCTTAAAGTTTAATTTGATAAATGAAAACAAAGTATATGATCATATAATTTATTTGCATTATGTGTGTATTTTCGAATTATATTAATTGTTTCATTCAAATATACTTCTTTTGTCTCACATTAGTTTTCATACTAATTTAGACATACATTTTAAGAAAAAAAATGTAATGAGTGAAGTATTGAAAGCTAATTTTATAAATTTTTATTATTAAAGTATAAGACAGATGGTTGGATTGAGTGTAAGAAATAATAATATATTATGTAAATATATGAATATTGTGAGGATGAAGTTTAAGGAAGAATTTTTTTTTTTTGGAATTTAAAAATTAATATTAGACAAATAAAAAAGAAAAGTATGAAAATTGATGTTGGACAGAAAGAGTAATATGATTGGTCAGAAATTTGAAACATCGTATAGTGAAAATAATTAATACTAATATAGTTGTACGGTAAAATTAGTTTAAAAGATAATTATTCAAAAATTAAAATCATAATTATATCTCATTTTATTAATAATTATAACACAATAAATAATTAAAAAAATAAAATTTGAAAATTACAGAAAATAATGTATACAAGAAATTCAATTAATAAATTTATTATTTACACAAAAATTCTACTCATTAAATTATTTAAGTACTCCTATTTATTATAAATATTAGTAGTAACTTTTACAAATATATAATTATATAATCAGGAGGCAGCTGCAGTGAAAATGACATTACCAGCGCTAAATTATTCGCCTGTAACGCGGCTTATTAAACTCGAAAGGCAGCACTGCTCCCAATCCTGGAGTAAGGTTCAATTCACTGACTCCACAATCTCCAGAAATATTTTAATCTGCAGAATATATATTACATCCGCACGAAATATTTTTTTTTTCGATTATCTCAACTTTAAAAAAAAAATATATATTTTTAATTATCTTTACCCTCACAATATTTATTAATGTACACAAAATATTATTTTGAGTCCACATATATACACAATTCAATTAATTTTTTATATTATACATAAAATTTACAAAAATTACCTAAAAAAACTCAATTATTACTTTCTTTCTTTTTTATATGCATTATTGTTTGTGTTGTGAAACTTAAATTTGGATGGAGATGATATATTATATTCTCTTCGCCACTCTTTAATTTTAACATTTTGCTATTTCGGGCGTTTCATTTATTTTTTTTCGAAAAGGAAAATAACATTACATAAACTTTGCAAGTACAAAATTTATCAAGTAGGCCGTCCACAACGGATGGGGCTCTACCCAACAATTGAGACTCGGAAAATTTTGAGACACTCTATCAAGACAATGAGCCAACTCATTGGTGTTTATACAAATAAAAGAAATCGAGAAATTAGGATGCTTCGTAAGTAATAATCTACACTTTGTGATATAATCTCCAAAGGTAGAAATAAATTGCTTGGAAGAGTTCACAACATCCGCCACGGTTTTCGCATCCACTTAAAGATTAATATTATCGTTTTTAAAAATTATGGCCCCACATTTATTAACAATTATCCCTATTTTTATACAAAATTACAGCAATTAACATTCATTTATAATAATTTTTTTTTTTTTTTACTTTTCTTACACTTTCTTTCTATCTTTTTATTTTTTTTATATTTTTTTACTAATAAATGTAACTGTAATAGTGAACGTGAATTGAATTAAAAGTAAAAATACATATCGTCGTAATACCCATTTCATACAAATTTTTACCTAAAATTTTATATTCATTAAAATTCGTATTATTTTTTAAATATTAAATTTAAAGAGAAAAAAAAAAAAAAAAAAAAAAGAGGTGCGGGAATATGAATAGGATTCATTGATTGATGGCGTTGGTTTTAATGAACGGATGATGATGATGGAGGAGGATAAAGAGATGGATGGGTGCGGATAGGATAGGGATGGACGGAAGGCATTTGTCGCATTCGGGGGAGGCCAATCTGCTTCTGTTTTTTCTTTTCTCTTCTTGAACCGATAAATTGGAAGCGTATCTGTTTCATTATTTTATTTATGTATGTTACATTATAATTTTGAATAGATAACACCTGATATATTAAAAATTCAATAATTTTGAGTTTGTATATTAAAAATTTTAAAAATAAAATATATATTAAAATATAAAAATGATATAATTATTGAGTTTATACGTTAAAATTTTAAAAATTCATTATATATTAAAATATAAAAATGATATAGATAAATTGAACCGGAAAGCTTGACCCTCTCTTCCCCTCAATTTATAGGCACTTGACAACCTTTATAGCTTTATAAAATTGGATCTATAATACTATTATATTTCATCTGTGTTATAATTTACATTGATCAAAATTATAAAATAGAAATTACAATTTTATTTTTTCATATCCTAAATAGCAAAAAAAGTAAATATATCTTCTCAAACTAAACCTTTATAAACATCTTTTATTTACACTTCATTTCACTCAATTCCCCACTATATAAAATCTCCTCCACTTAATTACTCACTCCAATAAAATTAAAATAACCAATTTATCCTTTATTTTACACCTTTTAATATTAATAGAAAATATTTTTATTAAAACTCGTGTCATTCGGTTTTGAGTAATCTAATTGTATTAGAGGAATATTTATTTAGTAATATTATTATTTTATAAATTAATATCACATATACTTTACATATAAACTGACTGAAATGTATCTAATATTAATTTATAAATATAATCATATTAATAAATAAATATTATAATATTATTATATAAAAATTTTATACAGTGAATATTTAATGGGATAACTAGGTGGCTAGCCCACCTGCCCACCGGGTTCCTCACTTTAGTGGGAGAACCGAGTTCGATTCCCTTTGGGAACGGATTATGAAATTATAAGGTGGTTTGGAGAAATTCCCTTTGGGAACGAATTATGAAATTATAAGGTGGTTTGGAGAAATTCTTGGAGTATTTGTGGGTGATTGGTAATCTAAGTGTTAACAACTAACAAACTAACATTTATCGATTAAAAAAAAAATTAATGGGATAACTATTCTTTATTGTTTGCTCACTTCCAGCTATGAGAAGATCATATTTTTCAAGGAATTTGTTGATATTTTAGTTTATATGTGGTTTATATTTAAGACGATTCACTTAAAAAAAATTACTCAAAGGAAAATAAAAAGTAATAAACTACTAATATCATTAGATTCATTTAATAATGTCACTACTTTTATAAATTATATACGTATATATATTTCAGTAAAAATGTTATTTTATATGAATGATATCTTAGTTGATCTTATATATATAAAATAACTTTTGTTAACGTATTTTGAAATAACTCTATTGTTGAAAAAGTCAGTGTAATGATATATTTTATACATAAACATGTTGAACTCTTATAAATAACTATATATATATGAAAACTTTGTAGGTGAACAAATGGAATATCTACTCTTTAATGTTTGGATGAGTCCCAACCAAGACAGACCCTACCTAGCTTAAGGGTAAATTCAGTATTTAAAGGCAAACAATTCAAACATCAACAATAACAAATATTTGTATTTGTATTCTAGAAAAAATAAATTAAACTACATCTTTAGTAGTCACACAAAATAAATGTATTCTAACTATATACTTTCTCAGTTCATAAATAAAAGTATTTTATTATGATATTTATTTTATATAAAATAAAAGTATTGTGGAATATTATGACGTTCATTTATAAATTAAGTATTTATTTATGTATAAAATTTAATAACATTTTGAGTAATTAAAGTGATGGTGAAAATAAAGTAACTATTATCTACAGAATATGAGAACAATTTTGGTGCATGTACCAATAAGATAAGAGAATAATTATGGTTTAGGGGGAGTTGTATATAAGAATATGAATATTCTGAATTGAAACACCCAACATGAAGATTTTTTTTTTTTAGAATTCATAACAATTTATAGAGTTGAAGAAACAAATCCAATTTTGAACAAACAAGCATAGCTCATATATATGTTCAGGAGTTCATTGGTAAGTCTGTTTCCCCTTTTCTGGTTCGTTTTCTTCCTTTGATGATTTTACTTTTTCAGAAACTAATTATAATAACGAATATAAAATTTCTTTTTTATGACTGCAAAGGAATAAAGCCAGTTAGGACGTGAATATATGCATGGATTTAGATTTTAGACCACTAATTAAATGGGCTTGTAGCATGTGCGCTGTGTTATTACCACGTTTGGGTTTTTAAATATCTACGACAGCTGCAACTAAGGTTTTAAAAAAAAAAATGATTTAGTAATTAAAAAATTAATATGACGTGATTTTATTTTATTGATTAGGTTATAATTTGTAAATTAATTAACAAACTTTCATAGCAAAGGTTTGTTAATTGATCAAGTCATAATTACTTAATTCCCACAAATAGTATTAATCTATAAATCTATAAATACAATGAGACTCCTTTTGTGAGAAACTAAATTGTTGAGAGGTCGAGGGTCTTATTTGTGACTTTTTAAATAACTAGTTGTATGACACGTGATTTGTACGTTGTCATTTACGCTACATGATTAATCACTTATTTAAGAACTCGATTCGATTTGTATTATTTCTAAGTATGTTTTTTTTTTAAATCCTTAAAGATTGGATTTTTGTGTGTGTTTTTTCCTGTAAAATATTAGGTTGGGAGAGTTGCAACTAACTAAAACTACAAGAAATAATGAATGAGACGTAAATCTATTCTTCACACAATTAATATATAATTTCTCATCGTATACACATATAATTCTTGGACAGAGTTTGAACTTACAATATTTTGGGCCAAATTCACCCGTGTCATCGAGGGCAATAATATCTAGATCCTCCATCAAAGAAACTTATCACAATAAAAAAGTGCAGTACCCCAATCATACACAAAATAGTCTTTATTAGTTGTAGAAAGTGAAAACCAATAAAAAGAAAAGGGAAAGGGTAGTGTCTGTAACTAGCTATATGATTTTGTGTTCCTAAGTCACATGTAATCACAAAACCCACTCAAATCTGTAGAGCAGACACGTCTGGACTCAAATGCATTACCTAATGTTGCGAATCTGATCATAGTGGGTAAGTTGCTAATGCGCACAATTTTTTTTTTTTGATGGATTTTCTAGTAATTTGGATGCAAGTCCAAAACAACCTTATTTGCAGCTTATTCCATAACCTCAAGGACAGAATGAGGAGCATCTGCTAGCCACATTGGGAGATCGACTTGAGCAGAATTAGAAAGACGGAGAGATCTAATTGTACATGAGAAAAGTGACTAGGGGTAGAAGGGTCAAGAAATGTTTCCCTTTCCTAGCCACTTTTATATATAGTATAGATAATATAAATAATTTCATGGCAATATGGTTTTTTTATCCACTTTCATGATTTTCTACCTGCTTTCATAATAAAAAAAATATTGTATTACCACTTTTACCTTTTAACGTTAGCGGTAATCAATGAATATACTAGAGAATAGAGAGAGATGGATTGAATTAATTTTTTTTTAATTCGTTCCAACATTTTCTTGCTTTCAACATTAAAAAACGAATCAATAAAATATTTTTTATTACGAAAGTGGATAAAAAAAATCCCAATATTTTATTTTGTATTGTGATGTGACACATTGAAAAGGCTAATGTTAACTCAAACTCAATGACAAGATGTAGTGGAATTGGATTGGGCCTCTAATAATCCATAGATTGAGGATTGAAAAGGCCCAATAGGCTTTTCCTTCATTTATCTAAAAAGGCCCATCAAGTGCTGATTAATTAATAAATAAATAAATAAATTTCGAAAATAATAAAGCTGAAACAATATGATGTGGACGAAGGCAAGGATCTGAAGAAAGTGGTCCAAGAAGATATATTAGAAGGCCCCAGGTTATATGCACACACTTTTTTTTATTGAGAACACACACCTAAAATAATTTAAAAGTTAAATATATGTGTTATGACAAAAATATCCTTATCACTTTATTTGTATTATAGTTTGTGTGTTATTTGTTGTATTAATTTTGTTGTTGTTGAGTTGTTTTCGATGCTAATGAACGTAAATACGACGATAAATATTTTTTTTGGTGTTTGAGTTTTATAAATTTTTCGAGTCTGATTTTATAAAATTGTGACCAACTTTCGATTTTTTTTTTTTGCGAAAAATAGCCTAATTTTCGAAAATAATTTCCGAAAAAAATGACATATTTTCGTAAAAATTATTTGAACGGTTTACAATTTTTCAGAAATTGTATAATAAAGGGTATTTTAGGGAGTTAATGGGGGTGTACTCAATAATAGGTGAGTGTTTTCATCACGTGGGTGTTCTCAATAAAAAAGTGACGGCATATAACCTGGGCCATATTAGAAACTGAGGAAAATCAAGTGGGCCCATCAGGCTAATGAGTGAATTATTATTATTAATTGTAAAAGCCCATTAGTTTAGGCCCATCATCAATTAATTCCTGTGTAAAATACTATGCCCTATAAAATGGGAAAACAGATTGTATCGGATTTTTATTAGAGAAGAAATCAAAGTTTACCCAATTCTGCAATTTACCGTTAACGCTTTGACCGCCGTTTGCCGCCCTGAGGTGGACGCCGGTTAATCGGAAACGTCCAAGATCGAGATCCCATCACAATATCGGAACTAGCATCTTTTTCTCAACTCGTCGTTTACTTCCAAATAAAACTTTACCAGGAGCGCTCTCTTCATTGCGTTCCTTACTGTACACTCTGCATCTGCTCCATTCTGGTGAGTACACTGCTCTCTCTTTGCATTTACGTTTCTATCAATTGGCCGACGATTTTGTTTTCCGAATTTTACTTCACTTGGCTTTTTTTGTTCGATTTGAATAATTATATGCAAGTAGTACTTCCTTTTGTCCCTCAGTTTAGCTTCGGTGGTCATGTGTGGCTTCCGTTGAATTGCAATAGTTATTAGCTCTGGTGACATTGAGAAATACTGAAATGTTTCTGCTGTTGTGTATGTAGGATTATGTATTTGCACCTCCATCCTTTTTTGGCTTCTGGGATAATCGAATCTATATGAAATTAATATGATTATATTTGTTTCAAATTATAGTGAGGGTTTGGGCCATTCTTAGTGTTGTCCTTTTGACAGTTTGTCAATATTACATTACCTGATAATTAGTTAGACTGGTTAAGGATGCGTAAAAAAAGGTCAGAATGTGAAATGGCGGTTGGAAGATTTTAAGTTTGTGCAGATTCTGGAGACAAAAGGTTTGTAGAAAGAATAATTTTGACTTTCTTTTCTAATTATAATGTAGGGAAATTAAAGATTATGTAAACCAAATACAAGAAACGAAGTGGAGTTGTATTTATAGATGTGAATTTTCAACCTGATGTAATAAAACCAGTGCGACTGCCTAACTCTTTCTAAGTTTGTTCATACCAGAAATTTCTGGTTTCAATTTTATGAAATCAAAATTCTGAGAGAAAATAATGTGCTTTGTGCCATTATCAGAATATATTTTCCAAAACAGTTTTCCCTTTTACCACTTGTACTTTATTATAAAAATTTAGGGGAGTATTTTATTCCCATTGATCATTGATCAAAACATGGAACTTCCTTAAATAAAAATGATACTCGTTTGAGTCCTTGAAGTCCTTAGCTTAAGAGTGAATTAATAGCTACAAAGATACTTAGTAGCTATAATAATGCGCTTGAAGAAAACTGCATTAATTCGTCACATCTTATACATCAACTTGCCTCTTTAACAACTTGGACTTTATAAAACTTGTTAGTGAAGTAAATTCATTAAATCACGACTTTCAATTTATAATTTGGAAGGACCAGTTGAAGTAAAATAAATTGTTCTACTATAGCTGTTGCACTGATTGATTCTATTGCATTTATTTAAAATAATTTTTTTATGCTTTTGTTCTATTTTCCTTTAGTGTTAGCAATATGTAGTTGTCATTTGTCTTCTAGCATTTTCCTTTAAGCTATATAAACTAAGGGGGCCTGGGTTCATTATTATTCAATGGGAATGTTAATGGAAATAATATTGGTTAATTAAGGTGGTTAATGAGAAATAATAGAAGGTGATCAATTCACATTCATCATACTTCGTACGAGGTAATGAGACTCAAAATAAGTTAATCATTACCCATTTTGATTAACTACCTCCTCCTCTATAATCATTTTCCTCAATCATTCCACTATTCCACTATTCCACAACCAACAATCATTTTTTGTCTCAACTTATTCCAAGATTAAAGAAATACACTAACAATGTAATTATCATTCTCATTGTAATTCACTATTGGATGGTACTCATTACCATTCCCGTTGGAAGAATTTGAACGCTCCCTAAGCAGTACCATTTTTCCCGTCACTATAATCGTCATATTTTAAAAAAATTAAAAGGAAGCTCGTTAACCTAGTCTTAGCCTAACATTACAGTATTATTTTGATTGGTTAACACTTCAATTCATCGTCATCCCTAACTAAGTGAGTTTACCCTTCTCGTTGTCAGTTGCTGTATTTGCATCAGCACGGATTACGTAGCAAGAGCTTACTGGTGGTGCATGTTAGCATATATTGAATTGGGGCACGGGCACGTAGAATCATTTGATCCCATTTGGAGGCGCGGCCGCTGACTGTGAGTGTGGTTACTTGCAGCACGACCGGCGCTTATTGTTCTCTCATCTATTCAGTATCAGTACACGCTTCCTTCATTGCCAGAATGGAGATGGATTACAGAGACAAGCTTGTTCTTGCCCCGATGGTTCGAGTTGTGAGTGCTCTATCCAAATTTTTTAGTGTTATGTACTGCTTAATGATGATCTTGCTGTTCTTTGCTTTGTTGATTTTCCTTATGAACTGGAGGCAAGTCAGATGTGTGTTAAAGCCTGTCATTTGAATTTTAGGGCACATTGCCATTGAGGATGCTGGCTGCTGAATATGGTGCTGAAATCACATATGGGGAGGAGATTATTGATCACAAGCTCCTCAAATGCGAACGGCGAATCAACGGTTTGTCAATTCTGTTTGTTTTTGTGTGCCTACATATATGTTATATATGTCTATCAGTCTTTGTATATGTTTCTCTTCCTTTTCTTTTCCCCATGTAATTCAATTTGTTAATGAGATTTTGAGTGATAAATTGAACTCTCAAATTAGCTGATAAATTTGAGCCCATTCATCTTGATGCATAATTATTGTGTAATTGTTAGATGTACTTGGGACTATTGATGTGGTGGAGAAAGGAACAGATAGTGTTGTTTTTAGGACATGCCCTGAAGAAAGAAGTCGGGTGGTGTTCCAGATGGGAACTTCAGATGCCGTGAGAGCTCTTCGTGCTGCCCAAACTGTGTGAGTCACTTCCCTTATCTTTGGTTTTGTTCTATTATCAAATTATATATCAGAACAGGATATTTGGTTGCTTATTTTTCGGGCAAAGTAGAATTGAGAGCTCAACATTTGATAATTTGAGGCTTTAAACATCGTAAGTGTGCCAATAAAACTGTCTGTCTATTGTCGCTCTTAATTAATATTAAGACCCAATCACCTATAAAGTGGAGCATATAGTGGGATCAGGTGAAATGATTGGAACTTTGACCTTGGTTGACAATGGTTAGTGGTTACCTTTAGCGGAGCTTTAAATCTTAACCATTTTAAAAAATATTACAGTGCAATTAAAATGCCAACTATCTTTCCTGGTAACTTTGGATGGCTTTATTCCTTGTTGAGTCTGAGTTAGAGTAAATTATGTAGGTTGATTGGTCTGAATACTCTCGCTGTCTGTTCCCAACTAATCAATCTGCTTATTTTCCTAGGAGAATAGCCTGAATGTGAGAATAAGATTACGGATGTACTGTAATCTATTCTTGTCAAATGCAAGGCCCAAGGTGCTATGTTATTTCACATAACTCTCAAATTACAAATACTGCTTTATTTTAGGTGCAAAGATGTTGCTGCAGTGGATATCAATATGGGTTGCCCCAAGTCCTTCTCAATTAGTGGTGGAATGGGTGCAGCATTGTTGTCAAAACCAGATCTCATACATGATGTCTGTGAGCATTCTTATAATCACTCTACTTTAACATAACTTCCTTTTGGGTTGATTTTGTTCCACTACCTCCACTGGTCTTAATCATTTTTCTTTTTGAATCTAGATTTTAACAACACTGAAAAGAAACCTCGATACCCCTGTAACATGTAAGATTCGTCTATTAAAATCACCCCAAGACACTGTGGAACTGGCACGTAGAATTGAGAAAACGGGTGTTTCTGCTCTAGCTGTCCATGGAAGGTATCATCTATTTATGTTTCTGATGTTTTGAAATATTTGTCGTGATCTTTGATATCCCAGTTGCTGTTCTGCATTGTAAAGTTGTATCGTTTCATTTGCACGATCCTTTCCACGTGTGTTAGCAAGTAATCCAATTATAGAATTCATGGCAGCATTATATGGTTTTTACATTCAATTGTAGCTGCTCAGATATTTTTTTGATGTTATTTTTAAAATGTATCATAGGAAAGTTGCCGATAGGCCAAGAGATCCAGCTAAGTGGAGTGAAATTGCTGATGTTGTTGCTGCAGTTTCTATCCCAGTTATAGCAAATGGTGACGTATTTGAGTATGAAGATTTTGACCGTATCAAAGTTGCAACAGGTAGATTAGGAGATTTTTTCAATTATATCATGTGGTTTTCCACTATCAGTGTTGTGCTCTATTTCAGATACTTCTGCAACATTTAATTTTTAAGAGTCTTGCATATACATTTTTTTGTCTGCTTGCAATTTCATCGCTGATTAATTATTCCATGCTTAGTTGGTTTAAGGACTAATATGCCCATTACTGCCAAGTAGTGATAACGTTTTTTTTCCCCTTAAAGTAGTACCTGCCTTATCAGATTTGTTCAATGATGTTGGATAACCATTATCATTTGCTGGTTCGACTAATATGCCATCCATTACTACAAGATATAGCAACTTGTGCTTTTCTTGTGTCATAAATCTCATCTTGAGAGCTGCATTATTATGTTGGACTAACATATGATATGTATATTGAGTACTTAAGTCAAGTTTCTTTCTGTTTTTGGTTGTACAAAATTTTAGAATCTTTCAGTGATGATTTGTCGTATTCTCATTTATCACAGCATGATAAGACTTTGATGCAATGCTTGGTTGATACATATGAAGAATGTCAATAACTTAGGGAAGGAGGGGAGGGGAGGGGAGGGAAGGGAAGGGTCATATTATCTAAGGTCTTTGAATCTATGCTATAGCAATTACCATCTTCATGTGGTGTCTTTCTTCCAAGTACCTTTTCTGCATGCTTTCACTAATTTATGTTCATGATAGAACATGGTGGAAGTCTTTGTTTTGGACTTCACGGAGGAACCTTGAAGTTTTGTTTTTATCATTTCTTTTGTATTTAGTAGGATAATTAAGAATCTTAACCCTTGGTTATGGTTTCTTTGAGATCATGGTGGATGGTTTGAATAGGGTTGGATGTAATTTTATGTCAAATCAAGTGTGTAAGAGTAGGTGATGTGGTATTATTATATTATTGTTGGAGAAGCTTTATGTCAAAACAAGTGTTAGAGTGGTTATGTCAAATCAAATTTGCAAGAGTATGTATTTTTAGGTGTGAATGTGGGTTGGATTTGGAGATGTGAAATCCCAAAACAGAACATGACGGGGAACATAACATCCCACATCATGACAGGAAAATCCCAAAACTTACATACCCTTAAAGATAAGAATACACATAATAGGTCTCCGATTGTAATTGTGGTAAACTCATAAACAACTTATACATCCTGTCATATGGAAAAGACCCGTCTTAACATAGCTTCTGGTTTGCCATACTCCTTCTGTAAAGGCCAACGGTGATGTCACTGCTGTGAAATCTGTTATGTGTTGTTACATGCATGTCCTGATCTCTCAGCCTGAGGTGTTTTAAGTTACTTATTTTACATTGCACTATGTTCTGTTTTAGCTTATTACATTTAATTTGAGACTTTTTTCTCTATAATATTTTATATTGATCATGGATCTTTCTTTTCACTAGTATTGTGAATGCTTGACTCATCAACAACTCTTCTTGTATAAATCTACTACTGCAACAGGCGCTTCATCAGTGATGGCTGCCAGAGGTGCACTTTGGAATGCTTCTATATTTTCTCCAAAAGGAAAGTTACCCTGGGAAGATGTGAAACGGGAGTACATTAGGAAGGTATTCCAAGGAGGTTTCAGCAATTGTTTGTTTCTACACCATCTTAATACTGTCATGACCAAACCTCTAGATTTGTCTGAGTTTCTACGCTTTCTTAATTATGTCATCCCAAGTATTTTGGGATTTGTTTCCTAATGTTTTTGGATCAATACGTATAGCAACTTACTGTATTATAATTCTGTTATTTCAGAGCATCTTATGGGATAATGATCTCAAGAGCACTAAACACACATTGAAGGAAATGATAATGCACCATTCTTGTCTTGAACTCCCTGAAGGGAAGGCTATATATAAGTCGGAGACCTTGGCAGATCTGGCGTAAGTGTTATTTTTCAGATTTTTGTTATCATTATTCAACTAGGTATGTTTGATTTGGGATTCAACAATAATATAATAATATAACATCACACACTCTTACACATCAATTTGACATAAAATTAAATCCTACCCTATTTTAAATCTCAAAACGAACACACTACTACTACTACTCCCTCCGTCCCACAATTGCTGACTTTCATTTTTAGATGTCCCACAATTATTTGCAAACTCAAATTAGGAAACTGTTTTATAAACTTCACCGTCACAATATTTACATATTTACACAAATTGTCATTACTTTTTGGGCCCACACTACACTCAATCCAATAATTTTTTTTTTACTTTATTCATAAAGGTTTACCAAATTACCCCTCAACACTTTATTCTTAAAATTTGTGCTATTTTTGCTTGCAAATTGTCGGGGGACAGAGGGAGTACTATTTATCAAGATTTTGAAATCCAGATATTTTGATGTCCTCTAAATCTCAAATCAAACATACATTTAGTTTTACCTATAGGAACTAACAGTATGGGATCAAACATACGTTTAGTTTTGAAATCCAGATATTATGAAATTGTGTTTTATGTGACTCTTATGTTGTAATTTGTTATTCAAAATCCAGATATTATGAAATTGTGTTTTATGTGACTCTTTATGTTGTAATTTGTTAACTGAATAACGGAGCTATGGATAGTTGAAGTTAGCCCATAAAATTGAAGGGAAATGAGTTTGGCAATTTATATTAACGTTAATTGGAGTAGTGAAACTTCAAAATTTGTATGTAAACACTTTTCACACGCACTCTGTCATAAATTTGAGCTACTTATTTGTTTAAAGATTTTTTTGAACGACTTCTACTGCTAGAATGTGTTCATCAGAGAAGTAGGTTGTGGAACTAAGTGAAGTGAGTGCTAATGCGGATATCTAACGAGTTGCCTCATCTTTATTTTCAGACGATTATATGGTGAAGATTTGTACTATGAGCATGTCAATAAAGGCCGGTTATCCATTTGAGGGAAAGCAGATAAATATTCATTATTTGAAATTCTCCAGAAAATGGTAAGTAACTCTCTGCACTTTCCAATTTCACTTCTTATTAGTACATACTATAGATTAAGGGGAAGTTTGGTTCAATTTTTTCAACAAGGATGATAATGAGAATCATTGAATAGTAAATTAAAATGAGATTGTTTATTATATTGTTAGCATTTTGCTCTAATTCGGAATACGTGGGGACACAAATGATTGCTGACTGAGGAGTAGTAGAATGATTGAGGTAAAACGATTATAGACTAATAAAAAGTGGGGTGATGATTTTTTTTTTATCAGAAAAAAAAAGTGGAGTAATGATTAATTTATTTTTCTTTTCATTATTCCGTAAAAGGCATGATGAAGGAATTGATCATTTTTTATTTTTATTAATTGCCACAATCACTCTGGGGCCACTTGGTTGGGGGTATTAGAATTAGGTAATGAGAATGACTAGTGATTCATTCTCATTGATGAATTTTGGAAAGAAAGTTGAGCACGAAAAAATTTGAGCGAGAAAAAAGTTGAGCAAAGAAAAAATGAATAATTGTTAAATGATTGATTATAAAAGAGAGATTATGTAATCAAAATAAATTAGTGATTATTTTATTTTTAAATCAATTCCAAATTGTAAATATTATCAAACATCATCAATGGGAATGATTAATGAGTTATTCTCATTATGTACTTCTAATACCCCCAATCAAGCGGGCCCTCTATTCTCATTCTTATGGAAGAATTTGAACTAAGTGCCCCCAAAAAATTCAGGCACGGATTAAAGTATTACTACTATTTACTAATCTATGCATGCGATAGATGGTAAAACTCCGGATTAATTTTTGCATCTTGTTCGTTGCAGGTTTGCGTAAACTTATGTTGTAACATTTCTTGCAGCAGTTTGGTTTAAACTCTTGTAGCATTTGCAGGCAATTTTGACAAAAAAAAAATTTAAAATTCATAAAACACATTCTTATAGGCATTGCAACCTGTCTAATTATTAATGCTGTAACATTTTGTCACGTATCGTCCCTGTCTTAGCCTGATGTTATTTATTTGTATTTTTCTTTGTGTAGTTAGCAATTATTTGTGTTGGGTAGCAGTTTAAAATCTGGTTTAGGACAGTTTACTCCCTCCGTCTTATAGAATTCTTTACACTTTTCTTTTTTGTCTGTTGCACAATAAGCTTCACACTCTTTAAATGAAAAATCTCATAAATTTCATCCTTGCAATATTCATTCATTAATTTACATAAAATATCATTATTTTTGGATTCATAATCTTAAATTTCAACAATTGGTTAGGAAAACCTCGTAGTTTACTTGGGTGTTAATTGTTATTGTAAGGCCGCTGATCTTTTTTTTTGAATATATCTTGCTGTAATTGGAATAGCACACTGGGTATGTCTTATACCTGTTGTGTTTTTTTTATCAATTAATACAATTTTTTTTATAAAAAAATAAAATTGAATTTATATATACACACAATTCAATAAATTTATTTACTTTATATATAAAAATTTATAAAATTATCCCTCAAAATTTTAGTAATTATTCTTCATAAAATACAAACATGATATCACAAATATTGTACCATTATTTTGAATTAGTTGCCATCCCTTTTACTTCTAACACATTTAGTAAGTTATCTTTTTATGTGTAGCTGCGGGTATTGATAATTTTGTCCTCTCTCATGTGACATTTCTCTCTTATCTATTTCATTTTTGTGAAGTTTTTATTTCATCTTAAAAAGGGGTTTTAATATTTTTTTAAAATCTAATTGCATTAAACCCACCAAATTATCACCAAAATTGAACCTAAACCACCTTTTTTATTTTTTGAACTATATAAACTATTAATTTTTGACACAAACCATTGATAATCAAAACATTCTGTCTAATATTGCAAGATAAATTTAACTAAACTCAAAATTCTTCAAAACCTACAACAAACAAAACAAGTGAAAAATTGAAAAATCGAAGAAAATTCCATAATGGAGAAGAAATTACAATAAACATGGTTAATTTCACATCTAGAAGCCTAGAGACCTAGAGGAGAGGGGACATAAACTTAAAAACTACAAAACTTAAAACGAACCAACATATTAAATTTTGGAGAAGATGACGTCGTTGATCCTTGAGATTTTGAATATTGTGGAATATTTTTTTAAGAAAGGATTAAATTTCAAAACCTAACTCCTGAATTTTAAATCCAAAATAAACATCAGGAGGGATATAAAAAAATCGCTAGTACGTATCTACAAATATACCTTCAGGCTTTATTTTTAACTGCGTCGCAATAAATAGTGCCTATATTAATTTACATTAGCAGGCCTGCTTAGCCCAGATTTTCAAAAAGCCCAATAGGCCTGGACTTCTATAGATGGCCCATTTGGTGCTGATTTTTAGGGCCTGATTGTTTATAAAAAAATAAATTTCCTAATAAATTAAAGCAGAAACAAAATCGGAATCTGGCATCTTCTTCTCAATCTCATCGTTTACTTCTGAACAAAATTTTACCAGCAGCGCCCCCAATCAATCAATCATCATTGCATTTTCCTTTCTGTGCACTCTTCCTCTGCTCGCTTCTGGTGAGTATACTGCTCTCGCCCGCTCTCCCTCCCTATGTTTATGTTTCTATCAATTGGCCGACAATTTTGAGTATTTTCCGAATTTAACTTCACCAACTTTTTTTTTTTCGATCTGAATAATTATTCGCAAGTATTGCTTCCCTTTATCCCGTCATTTGATGTGTTACATGATGTGAAAGTTTAATTCGATTTTAATTTGCGATTCCCAAATCTATCAGCTTCGATGGGAACAAGTTGATTACATTCAATTGCAAGAGTTTTAGCTCTGAAGACATTGGGATTACTGAAATATTTTCTTCTTGTGTGTATGCGATCGAGTATTTACATCGCTATGGTTTCTTTGCCTTCTGAGATAATCAAATCTTTTGTTAATTTTTAGCTCAAAATGTTGTGACGGTCCTGTGCCGTTCTTAATGTTGCTTTTTTACGGATTGTCAATTTTTTTATGATCTGATAAGTAATCAAACTGGTTTAGGATGCGTGCAAAGTTGTTGCCAAGTGAAATGGTGGTTGGTAGATTTTTAGTTTGTGCATCTTCCGGAGAAAGGCGGTTGGTAGAAAAGATAATTTGGCTTTCTTTTCTATTCATAATGTCTATTTTCTTACCTACTTAGGGTGGAAAACAAAGATTATGAAAAACAAATACAAGGAAAGAAGGGGGAGTTGTATTTATCAAAGTTACTCATCAACCTTTGATGGCCTTAAATCAATGCTAAGTAAATTTCTGGATTTCTATTTTCGACCAAGTGTGAAAATAATGTGTCAGACCTATAGAGCAGTAATATATCTTGAGTGAGGTCGGCTTTTCATATTGTACTTTTTAGCAATTGCCCCTTCTCCACATGTACTTTATTAGGTTCTTTAAAGCAATAGTTTATCTAGTCTTCCTCATCACATGATCGAAGCATCAAACTTCCTTGATAAGATGACAACTATTTAGTTGTGCGAGCCCCCAGAAGTCTACAGCTTGATCACAAATTAAGATGAATATTAATGTGAACCTTTAAATGTAATTATCTAGGCTGAGGTCGGCTTTTCATATTCAGGGATGAGCAAGACTATATATGTATCGATCTAGAAAACAGTATTTACTGTCTCATGTACATTATTTTTTAACTTCTGTGGCACCCCCTCCAATGCCTTTTAGAATACTATAGATATCTGTTGTAATTTTCTTGGACTGCGGGCAACATGAACAATTTTCTTGATACCTAAACTCTGTCGCCTGTAGCCTGTAATGCAATATTTAAGAATATGCCTTTAATGGTATCAAGTTTAGGTGTCCTACTTCCGAAGGATGAGATTTTTGTTGAGAAAGTTAAACTGCTCCCCTGGACTTGCTTTGAAGAAACTGGACTATCTGCAAATTATACTCAGCAGTAATAAAGAAAAGGAAACATAATTAATAACTTTAAAGAGTACTTAGTGGCTGTAATATTGCACAAAATTGCAATTATTCTCTACAATTCTTTCCCAACCTTCATCTTGTATAGTTGTATTTCACCTTGCCTCTTAAACAACTAGGACTTTATTTCAGTACTAGTCCATTAAGATCAAACTCAAACTTACTAGTGAAGTAAGTTCACTAGATCAACAACTTCCATTTTATAATTTGGAATGTCATGTTTGAAAAGTGATGTAATCGACTGCATGAGAAGATGAATGCGATATTCTTAAACTGGTAATATCCTAAGATAATAGGCATGAGGACCACTATTTGCCTCATGCGGAAGAAACATCTAGAAATGAATATCTATAATAATGGGAACAACAATGAATCTAACAAAAACAAACAAATTTACTAAAGGAACTTTATCATTGAAATTCTCATAAATGTGTTTCCATAGTGGAGCGAACCTATAAATCCACTTGTAGCATGGCTTTTGTGATAGGTCTACTCACATTTTTTCTATTATGTAATAGATGATGATCCAAGGTACTCAAAAGCACTTGATCGAGCAGTTACGCGTACTAAGGTGATAAAACCCTTCATCTAGGCACAATGATTTATCTGGAGAGCTGGAGAGCGCGCTATCTGCGGTTTTATGAAATCAAACTCTTAGCTTTAGCCCATACGGTTTATATAAAGCCCTTGCAATCATTATAAGGCACAACATGCTCAACCTATTTAAACACAACAATAAGTGATAAATAGGGCAGTAGCGACGAAGTTCTTCCTTCCCAAAAAAGGCGATTCTGAAAGTGCCCAAATGTCAATTTCGTTTTCTACACATTTATAAATACAACAGCATGCAAGAAAAACATCATTGAACATGAAAAACTTGAATGTAGTGTGTTGCACATTTTCATTTGAGGTATGAATTATCTAATACCATGGAACACGAAAAACTTCATTGTTACACGTGCATTACTTTGTCTCATGTGTTCTTTGTGATTAAATCACTAGTGTGCCTTTGCACTTTGAGTGGGCTTTTCGTTTTTGACAACCTTGAGAATTGAGATACCACTCATAAGTGTTGGTTAATTTTTTTCTATTCAACATTTTTGCTGGCTTGAGCTCATTGCTAGTACTACATACGCTGAACACAATGCACCATCTATAAGTACGGCCCGTTTACAAATTTGCTTTTAGGAATCAGTTGGGCCAAAGGATGAGCTTTTAAGCTCGCTAGGTTTTTGTTTTTCCATATAACATCTTCTTTTCTGCTGTTTTCTTCCTCATGCTGTATAATGTTCTTCTGGCAAGTCAAGAAATGCTAACAAATGGGCATAGTCAATTGTTTTGCAGTAGTGCAAGTTTACTGTATCCACCCACAGGCTTCAACTGGAAAACATCATTGTCTGTTCTGATTTTTGCCTTTTCATTCTGTCTAGAATATTATTTATCATGGAGGGTGATGTGTCCATGTTTTATCCTAGTACATGTACATCTCTGGCTACGTGGACTTGAATTTTATTTCTTGCATATAGGTGGTAATCTATTTGTAAAGATTCGCTGAAGAGGAAACTCGGGGATTTAGTAATGGAGTTGAATTCGATCAAGGATGCTTTTGACCGCGTCACAAAGAAGCAAAAGCTTTCGTCCTCAAAATCTCAAGAAGTAATTGAACAGATTGGGCAAGAAATTCAACAAGTCTTATCAAGACTACAATCTGGGCAAGATTCCGCATCTTCATCTGATCATAAGTTGATCCTCAACGAATTGAAAGCCAAGTTGAAAGAAATAGCTCCACTCAGCCAGCTGGAAAGCACACAAAAGGAATTGAATGTTGCATTGAGCAAGTACCCTAAGCTTCTCGAGAAATCTTTCAATCCCGACATTTCCAAGGCTTATCGAAATATCGATTTCGATACACACACTGTTAACCATATTATCGCCAGTCACTTCTATCGGGAGGGTAGATTTGATCTCGGTGACTGTTTTGTGAACGAGTCCAACGAACAAGAAGCTGCATCGAATAAATCCCCTTTTCTGGAAATGTTTCAAGTATTGGAAGCAATGAAGTCTAGGGACCTGGGGCCTGCTCTGAATTGGGCAGCAAGGAATCACGACCAACTGAATCAAAACGGTTCTGACATAGAATTGAAACTTCATCGTCTTCAGTTTGTGGAAATTTTGCAGAACAGGGGTAGGGACGAAGCTCTAAAGTATGCTAGAGCCTTCTTTGCTCCCTTTGCTTCCAAGCATATGGCAGAAATCCAGAAGCTCATGGCTTGTCTTTTATGGGCTGGAAGGCTCGATTCGTCCCCATATGCAGAATTACTATCTTCCATAGAATGGGACAAACTTTCTGAGGAACTTGCTCGTCAATTCTGCAATCTTATGGGGCAATCGTATGAGAGCCCGTTGAGTGTGACAATTGCTGCTGGTGTTCAGGGGTTACCTACCCTATTAAAGCTGATGAATGTGATGACTGGGAAGAAGCAGGAATGGCAATCGATGAAACAATTACCCGTTCCAGTGGATTTGGAGAGAGAATTTCAGTTTCATTCGATATTTGTGTGCCCGGTGAGCAGGGACCAAGTGAGTGAAGAGAATCCTCCTATGCTGTTATCATGTGGGCATGTGTTGTGCAGGCAGTCAATCACCAAATTGTCAAAGAATAACAGCACGAGGCCTTTCAAGTGCCCATACTGCCCGGCTGAAGTCGAAGCAGGTCAGTGTAAGCAATTATATCTCTGATGTTTTTAAAAACTGTGAAATCAAAGGGAAATATTGCTTACTGCTTAAACATAAAGTGATGTACTTTAGGTAAACTGTACCAGTTAGGATAGATGCTGTTCTCATTGTATGTTGCTTAATTTGTTGTGAATTGAATTTGGAAGGTTTACTGTTGGGTGGATTGTACATAGATGATTTCATTTGCACACCAAACAAGAAACACTAGAATGTTATTTTCACTTGGGCATCATGTGTGTGTGAAATCAAGAGTGGGTTGCACGATGCACTTGGTGTGATGTCATCGGGTCTAGAGGAAGGCCAATGAATCGTGTGAAATCCTCGTCTATTGCAGTAGGTGTAGGGTCTAGGGGAATTGCGAGAAATCGCCTTTAGTGTTGGATTTCAGGGGGCCGGCCATTGATTCATTATCTTCAATGGGAATGGTAGTGAGAATCATTTAATAGTGTATTATAATGAAATAATTATATTGTTAGTGTTCTGTTGTAATTTTAGAATAAGTGGGGATAAAAAATGATTGTAGGTTGGGTAATAGTGAAATAATTAAGGAGAGCTGGTTAAATGGGGTAATGATTAGTTTATGTTAAGTTTCATTATTCTGTACGAAGTCATAAAATTCTATACTTACTCCAATTATCTTTATCATTGAAGAATTTTGAACGTATCAAGAAGTCTTCTAGGTATAGAGGAAAACTAATTAATGCCATCTCGCACTGCATCAACAGGGAGTTAATTAAATGTAATGTTTGACAGTGAAGCCTATATATGATCTAAGTGGATAGTGAAATCACCATTCATGCATCATGCTTCTGCCTTTATCCAGTGCACCCAATTATAAATATGCTGTCGACATCTTGTGAACGCGTTTCACTATTAGCTTTTTGTTTCCTTCTTGGTTCCAACTCATAAAACACTTGTTCATGGCTATCCTTATTTTTAAATTTCTTCCATAATAAATGGTGAAACCCTTCTTGTCTTTGTTAGGATCCTGTTGGTTTTTTTTATCTTATTTTTCATTATCTTTAATATAAGTCAAGTGTTATTAATAATGTTATTTAATACACGTCATTTTATCAACTACGCATGACATGTATTAAAGGCAATAAAACACAAAGTAAAACACCAGAGTAGTACAGGGAGTTACATCCCTCTCGCCAAGCCTTATGTGTGCACTGTGTGTTATGACCGTATGATTTTGACCAATAATTTGAGTATTCTTTACAGCCTTTTTTTCTTGCCTTGTTTATTCTCCCTATAGTTGAAGAATACATCTCAAGAAAAAGATAAATATTTTTAAATAGTAGTATTAGTTATTTTACTAAAGATATTAGTTGACCATATTTGTTGTTTTTATTAAATAATAATAATATTAGTTGTGTAACAGTGTATCCAAATGTATATTTGTAAACGTTATTAATCATTTTATTAAAAAAATTCATTTGATAATGATAATTGTTTTATTAAAATAAATATTATTATTTTTCTTAAAATAAAATACTTCTCTCCGTTCCTTTTAAGTTTAATATTTTGTCAATTTGGTGTCTCTCTTAAATCTTAACATTTCACTTTTTAAAAAGTTGTGATTCCACAATTACAATAAAATATTCTATTTTTTACTTACTCTTTTTTTTTTTTTTTTTTTTTACCTTTTCATTTTTTTTTCATATTTTTCGCTAATAATTTTACAATAAAATATTATATTTATTAAAATTTATATCATCTCTCAAATATTAAATTTAACTAGGATCAAATAGAATTACAGTTATTAATCAGTTGTACAATAAAATTATTTTACGTGACACCTGGCCCAATTTCAAAATATCCAATGATGGAATCATCATGGAATCAAAAAAGTATTGATGAGAGCGGTAGTTGTCAACCTACCCTCCTACTAGACTTGAATTTGGTCCTCTTGGGGAGATCCAAAATTCAAACCATTCTTCTTTCTTCTTTCTTCATTCTTCTCATTTGTACAGCGACGTTTTTTACAGTTTTTCAAAAAAAAAGAGTTGATAAAATTTAGTTGTAATGGTCTGTTTTCATAAATTATTAAGAGTATTCGTATATATGTATGAGCAATACAACGTATAATATATTATTATTTTCTTTAAATAAAGTTGCCACTACTTTTTCATTTTTAGGATTTCGTTTACCTTAGTTCTGGTATATGCAGTATGTGTTAATTGTTATTATGAATGATTGTTTACAGATGATGTTATATGTAATATTGTAATGATACAAAAACTCATATAACAATCCGTAAAATATCCATATAAAGAAATTTGCAAATTCAAAAAATTCACACAAAGACAAAAATAAAACTTCACTCACATATTTATATTACTACAAGATCAAATTAATAAAAGCAAATAATATAAAAAAACTAGTTTACAAGAGATTTACTTAATATTATTTTTTTTTATCGGGCTTACTCAATATTTAATTATTGTGGGACAATCTCAAATTATCAATTAGTAGATGAGTGAAAAAGAAAACTCAACAAAATTTTATATATCCCACAATTGATTTAATATTACACTTTCTTCCACAAAAAATATTATATGACAATTGGATTGCAATAAAGGGTGCACCCTATATGGTGACATGTCGATATTGTGACAAATGTAGAAAAAAAGAATTCCATAGAATTTCACATCAAATTGGCACTCAATAAAAGTAGAAGTTTCATCAATTGCACTCAAAAACTTTAGAGGTGCGCAATTTCAGGATCCCTAAAGTTATGAATAATCCAATCTTTTAAAATACTTATTTATTTATTTTTTTTCACTTTTTGCACCTACAATCAACCTTTTTGGATCTCTTCCACTCAGGGTTTTTTTACACTACTGATAAAAAAGTTGCCCAAATCCTTAATTTTTACAAACGTGTGGCTAAAGTCATGCTACGTATAATTCATTACACTTTATTTATTTCTAGTTTTTCTTGGGATTTTCGAAAGTAGATATACACACGCTAATTATTAGGAATTCATGATTTCATGGTCCTCCTATCATGTATATATAATAGTACAATCTTAATTTCAAGATAGGTAGAGACTCAATTATTTCTGTAACATGGCCTAGTTGATCATGTGGACACCTAAATTTTGAAAATGACATAATCTCTCTATTAAGCATTCCACAGATACAAATAAACTGTCTTTCCAATTCGTTAAATGTAGATGATACCATTGATGGAATATACTTCAGGTCTCTCGTAAAACTTAGTCATGATATAAAATTCTTATTTAATAATATTATAATATTTATTCACTAACATATTACATTCTTATTTAATAATATTATAATTTTTATTCACTAACATATTACATTTTATAAATTACGAGCTGATATTTTATAATGAAATTATTTTACAACTAATATCTTTTAATAAAATAACCAGGTGATTTAGTCTCCCACCTGACCACCAGATTCCTCAATTTAATAGAGAGATTCGGGTTCAATTCCCTTTTGGAAGCAAATATTTCTCGATCAAAAAAAAAAAATCATTTAGTAAAACAACTAATGTCCTTTCTTTGGGTACTCCTTATACAACTAATGTCCTTCACCTGATATTTTTTAATGAAACTTAAAAAAAAAAATGAAACTACTAATTATATTCAAAACTAATATTCCCTCCGTCCTTTTTTAAGTTTAACATTTTGTTATTTCAGGCGTCCCTCTAAAAGTTTGATATATTTTTTTTTTTGGAAAAGACGTGACCTAGATTTTCAATAAATCTATCTTTTTATTTTTTTACACTCACTTTCTACCTTTTTACTTTTCTTACACTTTTTACCAATAATTTTACAATAAAATATTATAGTCATTAAAACTTGTGTCATCCATAAATGTTAAACTTGAAGAGGGATGAATAAGTTTCACAGTGAAACAAATAATATTTTTAAAATAAGTTTCACAGTGAAATTTGTTCACACAATACTCCATAAATAAATATCACACATATTTTGACGTATTTGTATGTAAATTATATATGATATTAGTTTATAAAAATAATAATAATAATAATAAATAAATGTACTAATATTCATATGAATTCAATTTTATATGGTGAATAAATTTTAAACGATGGTTTACCTATAATTAAAGATGATGGTAGAGTACTAATTTTGGGACGTGCACATTGTACGTATGGCCCAACCCTTATTTAGGTACCGACCACAAAATTTTACAATAATAATAATAATTATTATTTGCTGCAAATCAATTCTACCCACAGCAGAGGTAAGTACAAGAACTCATTAATAGCCAACTGGATCCCTTAATTAATTCCAATAATTGATATTGCCATTTCTCAGCCAAGATTTTCATATGTGGATGTTGGTTTCATTAGCACATATTACGTGTACAAATGATGTTATGCTATATATATGTAGAGAGAGAGAGTAAGGTGGGCGAGGTAAATTTTAGGTAGGGGGTTTTGTATTTTTTTTAATGAGAATAATTATTGGAATCATTAAATAGTGAATTATAATGAGCATTATAGTTATATTGTCAGTGTATTAATTGTTTTAGTTTTGGAATAAGTAAGAGAAAAAAATAATTGATGGTTGAAGAATGGTGAAATGATTGAATAAAATAATTAATGAGGAGATTATTAATAAAAATTAAGATAATGATTCAAATACCTATTATCTGGAACGCCTCTTGCATTCCATGAATAGGTGTGTTGCCGATTTTTCGTTCTCCCCACATAATTAGCAAAAAGTTTCTTCTTCGTGATGAATTATTCTTCTCCTTCTTAGGTTTACTCTCGTAAGAAGCCTGTCACGAAGAATTCTCCATGTTGTAGCCGCAACTTTAATTGGAGCAAATAATTTCCAGATCAAATTGAATTCCTTGCCCAATTGCCCTCCATCTGCCTTTCTCGAATAGAAAAAGAACCAGCCACTAGGGAATTATATGCTTCGTCCTTTGCCGCCCTCCATTTCCATCTGTCTCTTTTAGCGTAACTAATTAAAATTGATGGGTAGAGAAAGTAATCAAGCAAATTCTCGTGGATCTATATATTTTTATATATTTTTAAGGGAATTAATAGTTTTGGTAAATGTGGAAACTACCCTATCAAGTATGAAAAAAAAAACTTTATTATCCACTCTCAAATTCATTTATAAAAAGTGAATGTTACATCTATTCATTGAGTGAATTACCCAAATAAAATTATGTAAATAATACTAAATATGTAAACTAATATACCAATAGAAGTGATCATACCAAAGAAAGTTTGGTATAAGTGATCATACCAAAGAAAGTGTATGAAATTTTAAGGTTTTTTTTTTTTTTGGTAAATGAAAAGTGTGAAATCTCTCAATTTTGCCAAATTTAAACAATATCGTTTGTTGTAGAAGTTTGCTGTTATAAATAAAGATGGATTAGATTAGATATAGCTGCAAAAATCTAAAACCCCACTTTTTTGGCACTCGACATTGTGCCAAAACCTCCAATATAAAGAAAAAAAAGCTTTATTTCAACTTAATTTTCATAAAAAGACACCCGGAGAATAATTTTCAACAGATATTCAAATCACAATCACATCATATCATATTATATTATAATTCTCTACAATTATTATATATATAATTCAAGATTGAGGCAAAATATAAATAGATCAAGTGAAATAAGGACAAAAAGGAAAAATAAAAATAAAAATGGGACACACCCCTCAACCCTCAACAATGCTGTGTGGGGTTTCATTTTCATTTCTCCTCCTATCATCTCAAAGAGCCCACTCCCTGGAATTTCGATTAAATATATTTGTACATTTATATTTTTTGTAATTTATTTTTCACTAAAATAAAAACAAGATTAATTAAAATCTTGCATTCTCAAAGCCATGTAAATCACTGACTCTATTCAAAGACTTCCTCATGATGGCTACTTTAGCCAGCCGCTCAGCCGCCCTCCAAGCCGACGTCGGCGTAAGCGGCTCGGCTTTGTCTTCCGCTGCTTCTGGTCCATGGGTGTTCCTCCTCCGCGGCTGCATCTGATCCTGCCTCTTCCAATTCAAAACCGCCAGCTCAGCTTCGAGCCCGCGCACAAACTCCTCGCCCGAGCCCGAACCCGATTGCAGGACCAGGGCCCGAGCCGAAGCCAGCATGTGGTGAGCGCCGGCCACGTCATTTCTATCCGTCAACCTTCTGCTCTCGGCGACGGCGCGTGTGGTCACGAACAAGCATCGGAGGCGCTGGATATCCCTTGTGGAGGACCCGACGGCGCGTGGCCGGGGAATCAAAAGGGTCCGTTCCTTGTCGTATATGGTTTGTTGAGTTGACGGGTCTTTGTAAGAGCATCGAACGGACAGTATACGGCGGGCCCCACCCAATGATGATGGGACCTTCAATTCTACCAACAATTCTCTCTCCTCTTCGGAATGGAGGTCCCCGACCCGGCACCAGCTGGAACCGGACCCGACGAGCGCCGGTTTACCCGTGTACGAATAAACAGCCGAGATCTCGGCCGGGGACGAACCGGATGTGAACCCCAGTTGAATCTTGAGATCTTGGATGGCCAGGCTTAGTAAACCGGTAATGCACTTAGCGAACTTGTCGTCCGGCGGCGCGTTGAGGCACGCGCTTAAGTTGACGGAATGGAGTGGAATTTCCATGTGAGAGAAGCGTGTGGAGGACACGAGCGGGCCGCCCCGATGACCGTCGGTTAAGAGGAGAATGCTGGCGGTAGGGTTTTTCTCACGGCGATCCTCTATAACCTTCGCCGCCTTCTTAAGAGAGTCGGTGGCGCTATTAGAACCGCCGTCCAGTGAAACTATAGCATCAATTATCCGACGCGCGGATCTCCTGCCACCGGAGGACATTCTACGAAGCGGCATCAGCCGCTTCGACGTGGTGGAAAATGCAACGATGGACAACCGGTCGGCGGCGGATAGAGATGAGACCACCATTCGCATCACTCTCCTCATCAATTGGAGTTTCTCGGGGGTAACACTTCTGCTGACATTGAGCACTGTGACCAAATCGATAGGAGCTCTCCTTACCGGCGGCGCCGGAGCTTTGAGCTTCAGAACGACGGCATAAGTCTCGGTCGTCTTCCCCACGGAGACCACCGCTGCTTCGGATAACAAAGCTACCTCCATATTCCCAGTCTTCATTTTATCTGAAAGCACATTGTTGGTCACAAAGAAACCAGGAAAATCGTCGTTTTCCTCTTCGGTTTCATCCGATTCTAGAATCGGATTGAACCGAGCACCGGAAGTGGGAGAAGACAGCGGCTCATCGTCGTTATAGACCTTCAACACCAAGCTCTTATCGCCTCGATTTTTGGTTTCATTAGGCAAGGGATTGTGATGAAAATCAGTGTCCATCAGATTCATTTCCTTCCACGTGACATTGCAAATTGGGCACGTGAGATGGGAACCTTCCTTCTTCGTATGGGCGGTGATGCAGGGGAAATGGAAGCTGTGGCCGCACTCCGCCGTGAATATGGCCGTCCCTTGGCCCGCCTTCACGCTCTGTAAGCATATTCCGCACCTACTCTGCTAAAAGTAGTTATTTGCAGAGATTAAACAAAGGAACCATAATTAGCAAATCATAAAAAATGCAGATATCTTGTCAACAAGTAATAATTAAATTCCACTGTTGGAAAACAACTACGATACCTTAGAGAGGCGGAGCCCTGATTTGATCAACGAGAAGGCGGAGGGAGAGCGCGGCGATGAAGGGGCGGAGCTGTGGAAGAACCTAGGGCTCTTTCTCGTTTTGCATTGAAGCTTCGGGCTCTCCGGAAGCTTGACGCTCGGAATACCGGCATTGGGCAGCGGCGCCGGTACGGCGCCGGTTTTACAGCGGAGGGTGGGAGACACAGGTTGAGACTGCAAACGCGGCGTCGATGGTTCGGAGAAAAACCCGCCGAATCTGGGCCTAATCCTCGGACTTGGGTCGGATTTATCTCTGATAATGGGAGAATTACCCCTCTCCTGATCCTTGGGAATCGATGTGCAGAAAGCTCTTCTCCAACTCAAATTCACCATTGTTTCCGATCAAAGATTAACGTGAATTCCGAGAGTGAATTTATTAATGAGAGCTAAAAGATGTTTTCTGGAAAGAGAGAAGAGAAGTGGGAGAAGGATAGCAATAGCAATAGCAATAGCATGATCCAAAATAGCAACTGAGAAAGAAGACAAAACGAAAGAAACCAAATATGAAATTAAGAAGAAACAAAAGAGGCGTTGTTCGTCGTCGTCCTTACACCTTCGATTCGTCTCTATGAAAATAATTGTATGCTAATTTTGTTATTCAGAGTTGCAGGGAGAGAGAGAGAGCAGAAAGACATAATTAACGCAAAAGGATGAGTGCAGTGCAGAAAGCTACAAAAAAAACCTATCATATCATACGTGAAATGAAATCACACTGCGTCTCTTTCTTACCCTCGCTTTTTATTTTTCTTTTTATTTAAGAAATGTGGGTTGGAGTTTTGGTAATACAAAAATGACCGGCAGGTGGAGGTTGCATTAAGTCAACGGAGTCGATGTACCTGCTCCACAAGGTCGCCCCCATTTGATCTAGATTCAAAATATTCTATACTAAATACTCGCACTTTTTTTTTTATTACTCCATTTGGTAATTTTTATAAATTATAAAATTTGATCAAATTTTGCATCAGTCGCGTTTATATCATATATGTTATAATTCGTGGACAATTATGGTCTTCCATAAATATATTTTAAAGTAAAGTGGTCTAAATTTTAAAATTCAGCTCTTTTTTATTCATGATACTGCATCATATTTACAAGACTTTCTTATAGAATTTACATATACTTTCGTGCAATTGATTCATGTAAACTGATGTAAAACTATTAATTAATAAAAATATAACAACTAATTAGACTAATTAATAAAAATATCAAATTAAATCTTATCTGAAATGAAAATAAATTAAGTTCAAATTAGAATAATAAGTGTGTAATACAATTAATTTTAGTTATTTCACACTTAATCTGACTTTATGGGTTTCATACAAGAGTTTGTAAAAGAAAAGAATTTGGTATATTGTGATAAAATAAAAATAAAATTATGTCACTTTTTTTTTTTTTTTGAAAGAATTATGTCACTTTTGTTAAGTAGATTCCTCCTCGCACTTTAACGGTTGTACATGCATATATTAATTTTATTAGATAAAATATCGTACGAATTTGATTAAAAAATTTGATATTAGCACACTTTTATTAATTTTATGTATAAAGTTTTGTAAAATAATTTTACAAATAAATAAAAAATAAAATAAAATTCATGTGAACCAATTTCACACCCCCGCAATACTCATTTTATGATGATATCCCTAGTATGATGATTGATACATGTACATGTGTCTTGGGTACCTATAAATAATTTGTTTTAAATAATTTGGTCGGTGGGTCCTTTAATAACTTAATGAACTAAATTATTATTGCTTTATTTTTCGAATCGGCTGTGAGGAAATTGTTGATAAAACGGATAAAAGAAATTGTATATAATTTTGAGTGAGGAAATTGTTGATAAAACGGATAAAAGAAATTGTATATAATTTTGAGTAGTTGTATTTTTAGTCCTCGTTTGGTTTCCTTTATTAGGGGTGTATTGATCCCTAATATAATTTTATCACTTATTTAGTTTGTTGTATACATTATACTTCCAGCCCGTTATTAAGAATGTGTTCGTTTCAAATAATATTGAATACTTGGGATTATAGATTTTAAGTTTTATATAGTATTTGTAATACTTATTATTTGTCCAACATCTATTAAATTTTAAAATACTAAAAACACCCTTCTCTTTTTATTTTTTTTTATTTATAAGAAGGACAAATTGGTCTAAAATAAATTAATACTAGTTATAATAATTCATACCAAACATAATATTGATAGCTAATCATTAATTATTTATCTGAATCTTCTGAAATCAAACAAAATATTGATAAATAGATTGATATTATAAATATAAGTATTATAATTCAAGTATTATCTATAATGACAACCAAACGAGGCCTTAATATATCAAAATCATGTCTTAAGAATCTGATCGAACTAGCTAGTTTAACCGATTGAATTGAGAACTGATCATAAGATCGGCCGAATTACATGGGAAAAAATATTTTCTTGAGTTGAACCCCAAAAAAACCGATAAAATTGGTAGATCTGTTTTTTTTTTTTTTTAGTATTATCTAATGTGTAACACCAATATTTTTTTTATCGGACAAATGATGATTCGAACCAATAACTTTACGATATATATAGGTAGTAAAGCTCTCACCACTTTATACCACTTGAGCAAATGATGTTGTGTTGTCGAGGACCCTATTATGTCTATTTCAATATAAAACTTATAGATTACATATAATTGTAAATTTTTACAAGTGTATATTTATTTTTTAATGTAACATAAAAAATATTAAAAAAAAGGCAAAAAAATATTATAATGGTTGAACCGTCAATCCAACCAATTGAATTGGTAAATGGTACATATTCTAATTAATTTAATCACCGATCCAATTATAAAAACAATTTTTTTAAAAAAATACATTTAATCGATTGTACACATATTTGAAACACCTCTTTCAAGAGCAAGTAGTAAATTTACCCTTCACAAAAGTTCTGCAATCTGCGTCGCAAATTAAATATAGATCTAATTCCCACACCTTACTCGGGGGATTATTTAACGTTTAAATTAATTGAGGAAAATGAAGTCGCTATGTGTAAATGCAATCTATTCAATAACACTATCTTATTAGTATTTATTTAATAATATTATAAAATTGTCATAATACTCTATATATAAAAAAAAACACATCAAATTATATGTGATATTAATTTATAAGTGAAATTATAAATAAATATTATGAATCTATTGTTAGGGGTGAAAATATGTCAAACTACCCAAAAGGAACCTAATAAAATCGGATCGGCTCTTACTCTTTGAATAAGCTAGTGCGGCCTAGGCTTTTTCACTAGCCTATTTATAGGCTTTTACAAAGTTTTTCAAGATCTATTACATATTTATTAACTATTTTTATATTAATAAAAATTATATAATTAATAATATAAAATGATATATATTTTAAACAAATTATTCAATTAAATGAACTCCAACATCAATAAATTCTAATTTAAAAAATATATATATATATATAACAAAATAAATAAATCTTAAAATAACAACATTATTATAATTAATTTTAAATTTTATATTTATGGTAAAATGGGTTAATTGAGGCACAATTCATTTATTAAAAGGGTCAGATTAAATCATCTAAAAGTATATAAGACTAATCAGATCAGACTTGAGTCTAACACTTATATACCATGCTTAAACTTTCCAACAAAAAATCTACCTTGATTCGGCCTATTCTCACCTCTATATATACTAAATGAAACTTATATAACTGGAAACTTATTATTCAATAAACTATTATAAATATATGTTTATAATTAATATAAAATTTAATCATGGAAGCAAACTGAAACACAATAATATATATATATATATATATATATATATATTAAATTAACTATAATGTAAAATAGAATAAATCTCTTATGCACTACATGATACTAATTTTTAACATATTGAATTTGACTAAAAATATAAATACTAGGTTTAATTGTAATTAAACTTGATGATAATTTTAATTAAAACATGAGATGCCATGCATGTGTGCAAAATACTTTTACTTTGTGTTGTGAAAAAAAGTAACATGATGCAACTCAAAGCAAATTGCTAAGTAAAGTTTACTTTTTAATAAACCAAACAAAGGATATTGTAACGACTTTTTCTATATAAATTATGATCAAATTCCTTCTTCTACTTTTTATTATCCTTAAAGCTTTACCAGCTTTCTACTTTTTACTTCTTCCTGGAATTTTTCTTCTGCCATCTGCAGATCTTTTAATGAAGTTAACATTTATTAGTATTTGTTTTTTAATATTTTTTTCAAAAAAATCTGACATCTCTTTGTTCTATTCATGCAAACTGATCACCCACTGCACATATTAATGTCGTGTAAATCTACATGGTACATGAACAATAAAGTGTTTAGAAGTCCACATTAATTAATATTTTTCCCTTTTTCTTTTTTTTTTTTTTTTTGGAAGAAGATTGAATAGGGATGTCAACGGGTGGGACAGGACGGGATCGGATCAATCCCCACGTACTCACTTCCCCACAAAATGAATGAGAAGAAAATTGTTCCTATTTCTTCGAGGATCCCGTCCAATACGAATTCACCAATTCCCGCTTATTTTATTATTTTTAGTAAAAACAATTTGATCACATGATAGAAGAGATGGTAATGACTAATTGAGCAAGAGTAATGACAGGGTTCATTTTAAAAAAAAAGATCATGACTTTATATATAATGGATGAAAACAAAATTCATCTAAGATTAAATAATTATACTGTAAATGTATATGTAATTAGGTAATCTATTATAATATTAAAAATATATTAATAATAATTTAGAATTCTCACGGGGAACGGGGCAGGAATCCCGTCCACGCTCCAGTGGGAAAAATAATGAGGAATTCCCCGCTCCATTGTGAAATCTAGTGGTGGAGGCTGTAGTTAATTAAATGATTAATTATAAAAATAAATTTTATGTAAATTAATTTTATGTGCAAGTGCAACTAAATTGTATTTTATGTGTATTTTAAATAACACTCTCTCCGTTTCAATTTTGTTTGTCAAGAGGAATTCACACAAAGAAATATATTGTTTATTAGTATTAAAAGGTATAAAGTGAAAGGTAAATGTGTATTTTTTTTTTTTTGCTATTTTGGGTATGGAAAAGCAAAAATAAGACGTCCATTTTTTGATTTTGAGCAATAAAAAATGGGACGGAGGGAGTGTTAGTTATTTTTAAAAAAATATTAATTTAATAGAATTAGTTATTTTATAAAAAATATTAATTAGGATTTTATAATAAATAAGAGTTATGAGTTAATTGCATGGTTAAATTATTTTACATAAATTCAGTTCAAGAGAAAATGTTAGCTAGCTTACAAATACGGATATATATGCTTGGTGAAACATAATTTAAATAATTATGCAGTTAAATATAAGCCTGAAATTCTAATTTGAATCCTCCGACAAAAAATGATATTATTTCTTGTACTAATATGTAATTGTAAACTGATAAAAAATATTTGTTTTTTTTAAGTCATGACTATATTTACATTATAAGTTTTTATATTTACATTATAAATTCTACGATGACTCAATAATATCTTTTACATGCAAAATAATATTTTTTAAAACTTTATATTTTATATCTTTGAAAAAAGTGACTCATGAAATTAAACATTCTTTAAGAAATGATACTTTATATGTTAAAATGTATTATTTTGGAAATTAAAGATAATTCACTTAAATCTAATTTAAAAAAACATACACTATTAACACAAAAATTTGTGTGTAACAGTCTTATATATACATGAAAGTTGATATTTTTGTCTACTTTTACAAAGGACACTCTTGGGTGAAACAGTCTCATACATGAGAGGGGTCTCACTCCTAACTCGTCTTACATAATTGATATCATGCTCACATATTTAATACAAATTTTTTTCTCAATTCTCATTCTCAAGTATTTGATACCCATCCTCATATACTTGATACTCATAGTCATATATTTAATACTCTAAGTCTCGTCACATAGGTCTCATACAAATTTTTGCCTATTTTTATAATACTCACATTTGAAAATTATCATAAAAACATATAAAAACATGTTTCATATATGAAATGATCTCACACAAGACTTTATCTACTATTAATACACTCGAAGAATTGCATGTACCATATGGGTGGGTGTTATTTGGACTATTTGAAATTGGAGAAATAACGTAGTCTTTAACAACGGTTCTCTAATTTGGATAGGGTGGCTAATACTTTAAAAATTAGAATTTGACATTGGATTTCTTGTAGAGAAATTTCGTTGCTAAGTTCTAGTATTAGCGTGTGGTTAGACAATCCTTGGGCTTGTATTAATGTATTCGCTTGATGTTGTTGTTTTAATGGGTTGAGTATCCTTTGTACTCAAATCTAATAAATTTTTCTTTGTCTGTCAAAGAAAAAAAATCCTCTTATATAACAGAATCAGTGCAACTGATGTGGTTTTTTAAAAATTAATACATTTGTTAGTAATATATAATGGTTTTATTAAAATATTAATTATTTTACACCAATAGGTGCATCAATGTGTTACATTTTCCCCCAACAGTAAATGGCAAAAGTAGAATTGCTGGCAGACATTATTACAACCATGATAGCAAATTAGTTTAACACTGTTTCATCACTACTTATATCAAATTTTAATCTTTAAAAATTAAATTTTTATAAAATTCGTGGTGCCACCCACTTTTCTAAACAATTAATACATAAAAATAATTGATTAATAATTATTGAACAAATTCCTTTTATTGGAATAAATTAATAGCTGCACATTGTTTGGTGCATATTATGAACTGTAGCCTGCAGCCATATTAATTGACATAATTAAAATTTTCCTGTTCTTCTCATTGATTGAGAAAGTGAAAAAAAGAAATACTAATAAAGTCCGTCACTGTATTGCACAACCAATTGAGGTCTTTAGACATTCACTTTTAATCATGGGGGGAGAGGCCCCCCACATTATGACATTAATACATTTAATACTTCTTCATCATGCCAATACTTTGTATTCTTGTTCAATTAAAAATGATCATTCCATTGATTATAGTGACAATCAAAATGTGCCCATTGAAAAGATCTTTTTAAAATATGGCAAGTGGCGTCGATAATTAAGTGTACATGGTTCATCATCACATCACAATAAATAAATTTAATAGGAACATAGTCAAATTCATCAATTAATTACAAAAATTATATGTAAAACATGTTATTTTCATCACGAGTGTTGTTCTAATCTGGTAAATTTGAATTTTTGTACGGAATTTGAATACCTCTTTTACATATATTTAATTCATTTTTTATTATTAAAGTGTATTTTTAAACAGTTTCAATTGTTTTTACTGAACAATTGGAACTGTTTTAATTGAACAATATCAGTTGAAAAATTGTAATACGAATAATTGTAATGTTCAATGAAAACAACTGAAATTTTCAAAAAAAATTCACTTAAAAATTACGGCACTCTGGTGCATACACCATCTGGAAAATTAGTCTGAAATTTGCTTTCGATTCAATTAAATTATCAGTATATGAATTCAGTTGATCGTCTCTCTATTTAATCGTATTTTATATATTAAGATATACGTTAAATGCTCATGACCCTAGCTCAAGTACATGTGCCTCGTATATACACAAAAATACAATAAAAAGGACTTTATAAGTAGATAGAATAAAATGCGATAATAAAATCAAATTGACTAATAAAGTTGGGAGAGTTGGTATCTATATAAAATAGATATTTTTATCGTACAACTAGTTCATAATTATCACCTCACAGTAAATTAATTAATATTTTTAATAAATACACTCTCCCATTTTTAAAATATATGTCATTTTGACTATTCTCAATATTTACAATTTAAATATTATTTTACACTTTTCAATGTTAATTAATTATATTTCTTCTCAATTTGCCCTTAAATATTTTTAAATAACATAGATATTAATAATCTTTCAAGTCTTGTGAAGAATTTCAAAATTATTAATTAAGGGTATATAAAGAAGTCAATATTTTTAATATGTGTGCATTATTAATTAAAATGACATGTATTTTGAATGAGAATGATCAGTATTATACTTAAAAAAATTAATATATTTTAATAAAGTTACTAATATTATAAAAAATATACACATAATATAAATCAATTGCAAGTAATTTATTACAAAATTTTGCGAGGTTGGTGATATTATTTAAGTATTATGGTCCAGGGACAGGGAGTGCCAAAATATTGAGGTGAAGAAAAAGATTGAGACGAAAATACATGGAATATTTCAGCCTTAATTAGTGTCCATCTTGTCACAGGGTCACTTGTCTGGCTACCCTATGATGTCTAGCCCATCTTCCCAATTAATTCTCTCAATTATATTCCAATAATTATTTTTAATTCTCCGCGGCATATATATTTGAAAATTGAGTTTTGGAACTCTATGCTCATGCCAAAGAAAGATGAATTGTACAAGGGCATCATTTGGAAAGATTTACATGAAATTAATTAGGAGAATTACATTTGTTTTCATGGGTGATTGACAAGAAATTCCTTGTGCTAAAAAAGAATTGCACCAGTCATTATGTATTTATACATTTATTTATGTGGTATTCAATTTTTAAAAGCATCACATAATATGTTAGGAAATTATACGATCTAGAGCCAGAGTCCTTCACTCTTGTGTCATCCACGGTGGAACCTGACTTTTTTTAGTAAGTATCGTGTGAGACAATTTCAAGGATCCCATTTAATAAAGTTTTATCATTTTTTAAAAAATATATGTAGAATGTACATTTAAGTTAAAATTGAAAAGTGATACACTTTGTATTAAATAAATTTTACAATTTTACAAAAAAATGTATGTAAAATATATTATTTTAAGATAAAATATTAAAAAGTGATACATTTCACATAATAAGGGATAATAATTGATTAAAAATTAATAATAATTTATTAAAAAATGATAATAATTTTTCAAATGTCTCACAAATTAATTGATTCATTATTCACACAAATTTTTGTCAATTTTCTTTACTAAGGATAGTTCATTTGCCAATTAATAAATCCTTCTTTATTAGGAATTTTCTGATCAATCCAAAGAAGATTGATGTTGATGATCGTATTCGAGGATTTAAGAGTGGTGGTCAACCTATATGTGAGAATTTTCCATGAAAAAATTGATCTACCAAATTTTGTGATTAAACTTTCCATTTTTATTTGCTTCATTTCTATTTACTCAGGATCTCAAAATTCCGCGCAAAATTAATTGGGACAAAGGGAATACAAATTGAAAGTGTGTGTGGATGATTTGACCAAAAATATTGGAACTTTCGAGTTTAAATGAAACCTACTCATAAAAATAAATTTTGTTTGATAAGTTAAATAAATCAATTTCCCCAGAATTTAAATTACACGTAACATTTGTATTTTAGTGGTGGGAGTGGGCCAAGTTCCAGTCCCATCATACAGTAAAAGTTGGAGCAGTAATTTTCGGTTCTTTCCCAAGTAAAAAGGAAAAGGAATAGGATGGTAATTATTGTCAAATTATTTTAACCTAACCTTCATTAAGTAGCTTCTTGCAAATCGGGAATATCATTGAAATCCTCCTAATTTAATTATATTCTCGCGGCGTAATTATGTCTCTCTCTCTCTCTCTCTCTCACTGTAATTAAGGGAGGAGAGAGAAGGAAGGGGCACGTGATTGGGAGGCCCAGGCTAGGGCAGTGGATGCAGGGACAGAGAATCAGAAGCATTAAATACGAAGTCAGAACGTCGTCGTTGTGAGTACCGAGGTTTTAACGAAAACATGCAAGCATGGTCAGGGTTGACAACAACAACTTAATTTAATTTACGCCCTATTCAGCAACTAATTATTTTATATATATTTTTAATGGAATTTAATTCTTAAATAGTTGGGATATGAATCTGCTTCTGCGGAGTTACCATTATTGTCAGATAAGATGAGACCCACCGATTTTTGCCTCATGGATGGGATTCAATCTGCACTGCAGCTATAAATCTAAATTCATTGCATGCAGTAAAGGAATAATATTTTCAATATATATATGTATACTAGAGATAAAAGTACAGAAATATTCATATTTAACAAAAAATAAGAGTATTTATGTCTCTTATAAATTAGTTTGACGTGTAATTTAAAATGATTGGGATTAAGTTAATTCCATTATGCAATACTATTATCAAATTAATATTCTTTCTATTTTTATGAAGTTTTCGTTTTGTCAAAACATATATTCTAACCAAAACTTTTAATATCTATATAAGTTAAAATTGTGGTCTCACATCTCTATTTTTCTATATTTATTTTTCTCTACTTTTTTTCTTTTTTATCACATTTTAACACATTTATTTTCTCTATATATTTTTTTTTTTAAATCACACTTTCTCAAATGGAAAGTTTACACAATAAAATACTATTTTTTGATATAGTACAAATAAAAGTCATGTCATTCTCAAATGGAAATTTTTCACACCTTTAAAATGAATACCCATCATAAACTCCACCTCACAATATGTTCAATTTTATATAAAATGTACAAATAACTAATACCTTTTTTAACTTTTGTTGTGTGATTATTTCATAATAATATGTTTACAAAAATTTTTTTATATTCGTGCTATGTTATTGATTTATTAACTAGCATAACATTCTTATAAAATGAATACGTATTACTATAAAATAATCATACAAAAACAATATCTTCAATTTTATATAAAATGTAATTACTTTTGAACTCAAGTATACACACAATTCATACTTTGTATATACATAAATATTTACAAAATTATTTTCCAAATTTCTAATCATTTTTCACATTCCTATAAAAAAATTATGTTAAAGAAAAAACACTATTTAAAAATAAACATAAAATAATAAAACGGATTCACACTATAATTTGCCAAAATAAAAATGTATGAGCGTAAGGGTAACAAGTAATGTGGGGATAAAAGCAAGCGAAAAAAGGAAAAAGTATAAGCGGACAAAATAAACATTTTTCCAAATAAGATATTTTTCCAGAAAAGTATATAATTATATGAGCTTTTTTATGCAAGAAAGGGTTTTGTGTTTACGATTAATTTGTTACTAAAGTTAAGGTCTAGTGGCTAAGGAGCTGTCTGTGTGCAAAGTATTATTCAATCTGATAGTAAAATATACGAATATAAATTTAAAAAATTTTTTTGTAAAAAATAAAATATAAAATTTATAGTGGGAATGATAAAAAATATATATATATATGGTGGAATGGAATGAGTATATTTTTTAAAAAAATTAAAATGTTTGTGATAGGCCCACGGTTTTCTTTTTTATTTTATTTTTCTTACGGGTTTCAAAGTTTAATTTAGTAATATTTTAAATTTATTAAAGGGTCATATTTTATGTTGAGTTTTCATTTTATTTTAATACTATAAGAATTATGAGACATAAGGAGTACTTAGAGTTAACGGTGAGTAGACTCAAAACTTCAGATATTATTCAAAGATTCAAGGTTGACTTACGTGCATTCCACAGGCTAAGATTTTGTTCTTTCTTCCTTCTTTTTCCTAAGTTTTTTTTTTTTTTCCTAAGTTTATCTAGTTTTTTTTATAGGGCAAAAAAATATTTTATTAAAAATAACTAGAGTATAAGACATACCCAAGAAAAGAATAGGTACAAACAATGTCTATCCGTCTACAATGAGTAAAACAAATAAAAGTAAGAGTTTAGGATCAGAAAACCAAGTATGTAGAGAAGCATTACAAACAATAAAATTTTTAAGCAAGCACCAGCTCCACATCCTGTTTTTAACATCTTTTATTATTTCTCCCGGGCTCCACACCCTCCCATTAAAGATGTAGTTATTTCTAGCCTTCCACAAGGCCTAGGATGCATTCCCACACAACAATAGCAAATTTTTTACCTTTTGCACCTAAGTTTATCTAGTTAAATATCTATCGTGAATTTGTCACACGGATTTTAAATATTTTAATTTCAAACTATAAATAATATTAATCTTATTTAATAATATATCTCAAGACTCAAGTGACATTGTATTTGGCAACTGACGGCATCGTAAAAATAACACAAATCATATATTTCAATGACTTTTCTCCTATCGAACATAAACTGCAAAAACAAAATTAAAGAAAATAATTCAAAATAATATATGAGACAGTAACAGAAACAGCGCCCAAGAAAAGAAGAATTCGGATAGATATATATTGGGAGATACGTATGAATTAAAAAAAATGATAGTTAAAGTTTAAAACAATTTCACATGATGTCAACAAAAAAAAAATTGAATAGAAAATGACATATAGAAAAAACTGTATTAGTTAAATACGTATGAATTAAAAAAAAAAATTGATAGTTAAAGTTTAAAACAATTTCACATGATGTCAACAAAAAAAAAAAAAAAAAACTTAACAAATTTCAAACATTAATATGACTCCTAACCTAAGTATACGTTGGATTCATCAACGGATCCATTTTCTCTCAATTTATTTAATTTGAACAATTTCCAACTCGTAAAAATATTAATTTTTATCAATTGATTTCATAATTCAGGATTCAATACCAATTGTATATAATATAATTGATGCTATTTTTGTTCAATTTAAATTTGCACAAAAAATTACATTACATGCACTAATTGCACACAAAAATTAACTTTAGAATTTCACACTTTTTTTAATAAAAAAGAATGCTATATATATATGGACATGCACACAGTAAGTGAGAAAACATATTTATTGGGGTGTGAGCATAAAAAACTTAATGCATTATGAAACTAGAGAGAGTTTGGTGTTACGACAATACAACTGGACCTTGGATGGGGTGAAGATCTTCTCTACAAATACAATTAACCATTTCTAAAGCAAACGCGCATAACCTTTTCTTCACTTTTACTATTTACCATTTTTTTTTTAAAAACTCATGCTTTAAAAATTATTTTCCCGGCATAAATAATTTTATTTTTTTACACATTTAGATCAAATTAACACGATACATACTATTGTGCGAAAATCAAAATTTATTTTTATTATTCGGTATCCGATTGAAAGACCGACTAATTCGAGAATTCAATTCCACCGTCCACTAATAGGGGTCACAATTAAAGTCATAGCTAAACTTTGTATGAATTGTCAAATCTCATGAATTGATCACACCTTATAAATTTTAAATTGAGACCTAAAGAGCAGACCAACCCAAAAAGTTGTGCGAAAATTAAATTTTAAGAGGCTAAATTTACAAATTAAAATTTGTTTTAAATAGTATATATATATATATATATAATCCTTCCGTTGCTACCTACATTGTTATGGTCCTATAAAAATAATTATTACCATCTAAGACCTCAAACTGATTCTTTTAGAAGTGATCTCAAATTAAGTAATTTGTGTAATTGAGCTAACCCACAAAATTAGAATTAATTCAAGTTATAATATGTTAAACAACAACACATGGATTTGTTGGACCATGAATATATTTAATGAATTGTTCATTCACTTGAGATGTAAACAAAGACAGCATTAATTAAGTGCTTTTCTAATTAAGCAACTTATATGTATAAAAAAAGATGGTAATGTGATCCCCAAGACCCACCCCTATTTTCTCTTTTTGACTTCAATAATGATTGAAAATATTGTCCTGATTTGTGACAATATATATTAAACTATTGGTTTATTTAATTAATTATTTTAGCTCCACTGCTAATATCCTAATACACATGATCTAGACATATTTTAAAGGCATATGATGTGGACACTCACCAAATAATAATTTCAATAAAAAATTAAAAAATTACAGGAACAAGTACCAATCACGTCCCTCTTTTCCTTTTTTATCAGTGCCCTTCTGAATATTTTTGCGTAATTCGGACAATTAGGGCGATTTAATTTTTTTTTAAAAAAAGGCATTTGAAATTTATTCAATTGAACATTTATATTTATTCAATAATATTATACTAATATTTATTTAATAATATTATTATATTTATAGATTAATAAAATAATGTTTATTCACATATTTCGATGTATATTTGTATAAAATGTTATGATATTAAGTTTATAAGAGTAAAGTAATTCTTGGACACACCAGTTGTGTCTTGCAATTTCTTATTACGTATCGATATCAAGTAATATCCCTATACTTATAAAATAATAATCCAATTTTTCACATAATCAACGTGTTACACATGTAAAAATATTGGGGTATTACTTTATAAATACACGTGTATTACTTGATAAGTAATAAAATATTAAAAATTGTAAAATAAAGAACCCATGGAGTGCAACTTATATACATAATAATTAGTAATAAGAGTAGTGATATCACAAAATAAATATTATGATATTATTAATAAACATAATAGTATTACTGATAAATAATTTAATACGATGAAGAAATTTAACATATGAGTTTCTAAATTAAAAACAAATACTCCTACTTGATTGGGAAGATCCCTCGACCTCTATATATTCTCAGTCAATTTTGTTACATAATTTATCTATTATAATTTACATTTGTTACACTACAATTTATAGATTATTGTATGAAAACTAATTAATTTATCACACGCACATTCAAGTCTTGTCAATAAAAAAGAAGAGCCCATATGTTATTTTATTTTAATATTTTAGAGATAAGATCGTAGATGACTTTGCCTAACATTAAATTTTTGAGTAGTCTTATCTACATTAGGACGTATCAACTTGTATTGACAAATCAAAGGTCCGTAGATCGAGAGATATTTAAAAATATTGAAAAGGTTGAAAGTTAAATATATTTAAGATAAATAAATTTCTTTTTTTCTTTGATATGTATTTTTTTGGACGCGTGTCTCATGACTTTTCTTATGTGAAATGGCCCAAATGAGAGACTAATGTTAATGGCAAAATGAACCGATATTGAAATGCATTAATCGTCGTTTCATTTAAATTTTTAAAAGGTATTACTTGTAATATTAAAATGTAATACTCAAGTGGTTAAAGTATCATCACTTATATTGTGAGGTTATAAATTCGAATCATTATTTGATATTTAAATAAAATTACTCATAATGCAAAAGGTATTATTTAAATAATGAAATGTACTAATCGTAGTATTAAAAAGTATCACTTTAATTATGAAAAGATATTAATCGTAATAATAAAAATTAATTAAAATATATTAATCACATGAATCAGTTTCATGGTGGAGCTGTTTTATATTGTACTAACTCAATGGTAATTTGTTTCAAATAAGAATTTTTTTTAGAGAAATGTAAAATACGTGCAGAGTCCACAATTTGGATATTATAACTTATACATATCTAAAGAAATTGAATTATTATCATATAAAATATTCAACCTAATCATTAAATAAAAACTAAAAACCCAAACGTATAAGATTTGAATGTTTAAAAATATTAAACATCTCTGGGTGTTGACATTCCTAACTAACTAATCACAATCATGATGCAATGATAAAAATAAAATAGTGATTTATTTTTTGAAAGGAAATAATAATAATTTCATTTAAATTCACAGGCATTGAACTCAAAGATTTAGGCTAGATATTAAAAATACTAAATTGTAATTTACTTCAAGATTCTGGGTTTTCCCAGCTCTTTGAAATTTGGTGTGAAATGTAAGATGTGGTGTGATTGATAATTGATTCATCAAATTAGAGTATAATAGTTGAAAATAAGGGTAGTGGTGCTCAAATTAATTAGTGGTTAAATATTGTAATTATTGTAGCACATGTCCTGAGCTCCTAGAATCCCCAACAACTAACTCAATAAATTTTTTATTTTTTTAAGTTAACTAACTCAATAATCAGATAACAAAAATTAGAAGGAGAATAATCTGGACATGCAATGCTCATCGAGGGGCATCTTCATGTACAAATGGAGCAGAAACTAATGTAGGATTTGATTATTATGGCTTTTTAAGAAAATGAAATTTTGTATATTATTATATTATTTTTTTTTCATAATTTTTTTAATATATATATACTGTAAAAAAAAAAAAAAAATCAAGGGGGCGATAGCTCCAACCCCACTAAATCCATCCCTAAATGGAGCCCAACATTTATTTATCTAATTTGCATATAGACACGAATACATTTATTAATCTAATCGAAAGGAACATTTTTTTTATTAAAATAACAAAAAAAAAAAAAACAAAATCATATCACATTATTCGACTGTTGAATCGAGATTGATCTTCATAAATGGTTTGAATCAGTCCGACGAACATAATAAATACATTTGAACAATTTTTCCTTAGTATATATACTTTATTAAATAATGCTCAACTTTTTTAGGCCCCATTCAGTTAGGAAGAATGAAAAAAAAAAAAAAAAAAAACTCAATAGCTCAACTCAAACTTTCGAACAAATTGTTAATTTGAAACATATTTATATAAATTGATCAATTTTCGCACAAATTTAATCAATAGTTATTAATGAGAAATTTTTGGAAGGATTTTTCTTTTACTGGTCAAGTTAAAAGGGATCTTTTTTTTTTTTTTTTTTACTACGTAACATGTCAAAATATACTGCAAATTATAGTTGTATAGTTGTATGCATTTTTTTAATAATATTATTATTTTATTAAAATATAGTAGTATTTTATAATGAAAAAAACTAATATTTTAAGTTATTTACTGAAACTCATTTACAATAAAATTCCTTGTGTAACACTTGTTTTAATCCAACTTATGCAACACAATGTTTTGTTTTTTTTTTTAAATAAGACTTATTTTAATTTTTTAAAATAAGAAAAATTAAAGTGAACAAGAGTGCATGGCATAAAAGTTATAGTAATTAATGGTATAAAGTGGTGAAGGGACCCCTACCCTAACATCAGATAAAGAGCAAAAATACAAGGATTGAAAATCATTACGACAACATAATTTAGTGGGCATAAAATGGAGAGGATTCCCTAACACCAAGGTTCCATATATGTCTAGTTTAAAAGTAATTGCATAATATTGCCTCTAACTTTTAGGACCATATTATGTCACTTGCCGAAAACCTTTTAATTATGTTGTCTACCTATTATTTTTAATCTTGTGAACTAATTAATGAAGGGATTATATAAGATATTTTGAATATATTGCAACCTCTTTCTCTCAACTTCAAGGGCAGAGCATGTTAATTTAGATAATAAGATTGTTTAGTTTAAGTCCTTGTTAGTTAATTCACTTAAGTTTCCTGAAAAAAGGTAATCTTATAAAGGTATATATTTGAATAATATTAGTTATTTTCATAAAATAATATTAATTTATCATTATTAGTTATTTTCAGTATATAATATTAGTGGTTTTTATTAAACAATATCAGTTCTTAAAAAAAAAAACAATAGTTGCACATTACAACTGGAATCCATGACCTTGAAGCATAAATATTGGAGCTCTTATCACTTAATCTATATCACTACGTTTGTAGTCCATTTTTTTTTTTTTAAAAAAAAAATATATATTTTGCCGTTACTCCTCTTGTTTCTACTTCTCCATATCACCCTCCTTGGAGAAAATAATTAATATTTAATTAGGATGTCAATTAAAATGAAATGTACAAAAGTATAAAAAGCATAAAACTTTATTTTCAAACTTATCCAAAATATCCATATCATGATGTTACATACACAACATTAGTGTCGACAAAAACTTATGTTCAAATTTGATCGAGGTTGTTGATAGATCCTATGAATGAATTAATTAATATAAGGAGATAAGTTAAGGTTTATTTTGTTCCACTCTTATTCAAAATTTGGACCAACATATTGGAAAGTCGGACCAAGCTACAACTAATTAGGTTTGGGACCAATCTAACGGTTGAACATTCAAGACTAGTATTTATTTTCTTAACCACAATTGTCCAAGAGGGCAAAATATGTTGTCAACTAATTTTATTATAATATTTTTTTTTTGCATTTTATGTGTATTTTTAAATAGTATTAGTTCTTATTTTTAAAAATATTAGTTTAATTTAATACTATATAATAAAAAAATTAATATCGTTTTAAATTGAATGGTGAAATTGGTTTAGAATTTTGTTAAAAAAATGATAGCTAAGGGGAGGTTGGTTTGGAAAATTTTCAATGGAAATGAGGATACAAATAAATATATGATAATTATAGTGGTTAATGGGAATAAAAAATGATTCACAAAACTATTTTTTCTCCCTAAATAAGGTAATCACTATCCCCTTTTTTTTTTTTTTTTTGATCAGGAAAAGAAATTATTATTCCAAAGAAAAAATGGGGTACCAGAGATACCCAAGAGAATACAAAGTACAAAAATTCAGCAGCTAGCAACTTTTCTAGGATCCTTTAATCACTCATTGTATGTAAAATTACAAATTTCAGGATAACAGATAGAAGCGCAACTCCACATTCGAGCCTTCACTTCGTCAATAGCTTTATCAATGAAAAACTCCACATTCTCAAACACCAAATTATTTCTCCCTTTCCATATAATCCAAACAACACACACCCATAGGCTAATCGCAAATTGTCTCCCTCTTTTCCCAAAAAAACAGCCCAAAAATTGAAGAAATGTTCACATACCGTAGCCTGGAAGGCTGCTGAAAAATCGAGCCAATGTAGCAGCTTATACCAGATATTGGACGTCACCTTACAACGGAGAAATAGGTGGTTCGACGACTCCTCTTCCTCTTTGCAAATGCTGCATCTAGTCTCTGGCAATGAGGCAATAATTTTGCGCTTAAACAACTCGATCTTTGTAGGTAGTCTGTCCCAAACAAGTCTCCAAGCAACCGCCGATGCTTTGAGAGGCGCGATACTAGTGATGTACTTTTCTTTTTAAAATTAGAGCACAATACTAGTGATGTAATCACTATGGAGACACTCATTCATCCAACATATTGAGGGCATAGAGAAAAAATAGATTTTTGTTCTTGAGTCGGTCTTATGTGTTTCGTATGTACTTTAAGGTTATCGTGTTACCACTTTTGAAAAAAATAAAGTATTAAATATTTAATTAAGAAATATTAAGAATCTCATCAGGAATACATAATTAGAGTAAGTGATATCATATTATTTTTCAAGAGTATCAACAACAAATTAATATTTTTACAATTTAAATTATTCATATTCAATATTAAAAATATAGTATTATAATATTTAAATTTAAAATTAAAATATCAAGTTTAAAAAATAGAATTTAAAATATCAAATATTTAACTAAGATATTAAATATTTAAACAAAAGTATAAAAAATTAAATGAAATTAAAAAATAAACATGATAATTTTGCCCTGTATATAAAATAATATTTCACAAACTACATAAGATTTTATTTTTCTTTTTATATAATAACTAATTAGACAAACTACATAAAATTAATTTTATCTTTATTCTAATTGAAGAATCCAAAACAAATGCCTCTAAACATTAATTTCTTCAAATGGGGTGGCAAAGGAACGCGTGGAGCTACAAGAAACATTAGGTTAAAAGATCTAAACAAAAAATCTAAGTGATGATTGATGACATTCTGTAAAACGGTTTAACAAGGAATAATTATAATTATGATTAACGAATAGCAATTTACCATCTGAAAATGAGTTATGAGTTTTTTTAATATTAAATAATATATTGAGTTTGAATAAATTTATCGTAAATTAGTTTCATCGTATAATTTAAAAACATTAGTTATTTTTATTATACAATATTATTTTCAAACTAATATATTCAATAAAATGATCAATACTGCTTTAAAATACACGTAAAATGATTATTACTTTCACAATATATTGCATTGAGTTATTTTCTATTGTCTAAATATGATCTATCCAGTTTGTTTTGGGACTACCACGTTTTCAAATTAAAATCCAACCACATTTCACCCCTAAAATTCGATCTAGTTACTCTTACACAACTTAAATGAGATAAAATTATAACCAACCAACTCAAAATTTCAAAACGGACACAAACTATTAGTACTATTTATCGTAATTTTGAAACCCTAAATTTTACCAAATGAATTCATTGACCATAATCCCAAAACAGAGGCGAATATATATATATATATATATATATATATATATATATATATATATATATATATATATATATGCAACAATAGGTATGGAGCTACGAGATGTGGCAGCTTAGGGAACATGTATGTGGAGGAATCTGTACGGAACACTTTTGAATGATTGATTGATATAGTTGAAGTGAATTAATGCAGGATTAAATTCATATTATCCATATATGTCCACATTGTGAGGGTCTACAAGAAGATGCATCAGAAGCATATATTTTCTTGCACCATTAATATTCATTTATTATAACTGCTTATTTAATTTCAGCCCTACTATTGTTTCACAATTTAATTCATCAAGAATTTTGTTTCCCTTGATTCATAGACTTATCATACCTTCAATCAACAAATCTATATATATTCTTTTTAACAGACAAGAAAAAATCATTAATAGTGAGTAAAGGGGTACTCAATCTATTGGCCAATTACAAGAAATCAGAAAGTCAAGACTAAATAGAGTTCAACACAATCCAAGGATTTCCTAGCCAGGTACTAATTCCAAGATTTTGTGAGACACCCTTTCTACCCGATATCCAATTCTAGATTATAACCTTAATCGAACCAATAACTCTTTCCAAATTGAGCGAAGGTTGGTTAAAGATAATGTCATTTCTAATATTCCAGACGCTCCAAATCTAATTAAATCCTCTATTCAACAAACCTAAATAAATCCTCTATACTACATATATAAATAATTTGGCAAGCACTCATATGGATTAGCACCTTGCACTTGTCACATTTTAAATAAAATTAGTGTCATGTTTATGTCAAAACTAACATCACATTTCATTTCATTTCATATTTTCATTCAAATTTAATATCATGTTTCAATTAAAAATTGTGTCAAATTTCTAATGTTTAGTTGCACAATATAATTAGTGCACTGCAGACAGACGGACTCAAATAAATGCGTTTCATTGCGCGTGGTGCGGTGATACGTGACGATTAAGTAAATACGAGAGCCTTCGATGTAATATTTTGTAACAAAAAGAATTCGAATGTTGTTTTTCAAATTAATTTTAAGCATGCAGCTAGCTAAATAGGATAATTGATAGGTATAATTTTGTTGGAATAATATTACTCAGTGGATAGTACCTACTACGTATGAATGGAGAAATTTGTATCACCTGATGAACAATGAAAGGCACATGATGATGAGCTCCATCAAACAGTATTATTACCAGCTTTATGTTTATATCAGTCGATCAAAATTTATTACAGCTTTTATTGGTGTACTTTTTAAGTTAATATCTGCATCCAAAAGGAGAAAACTACAGTGCCTTCAAGCTTCTTCATTTCTTATTTCAGATGGAGACAAGATGATCATCACATCAACAAAACATCACATTTCTCTCTCTCTCCTCTTTCTTTCTTTTTTTTAAGCATATAATATTGCAGTGATGAGAAAATTATTAGAGGCAAGAATTTTGTGAAACAGCAATTCTGAAGCAAAAATTGAAGCTAGCATCACGGGGAAAATAGTTCTAACAAACTTCGTAATAAGTCAAACACAACATCTGGCTCTACGAATAATGACTGACATTTCACTTTGTATTTTACTCCTACTTGGTTTATGTAAATTAATAATATTACTCAGTGAAATTTTCTTTATTTTTTTATTTTAATACGTTTTAATCAAAGTTTTTCATTTTTTTTGATATGTCACAATAATATATATAATATACTATTACACCTTTTCATCTCATTTTTTTTATCTTTTTCAAAAAGTATAATGATTGGAATATTGAAGGGTAATTTTGCAAACTTTTATTATTAAAATAAGGGAGGTGGTTGGATTGACTAAAAAAAGTAATAACATTTTGTGTAAATATAAAAATATTGTGATTATACTTTAAGGAGTATTATTTTATTACAATTTCTTAAATATTGTGTCAAAAAAACTATATAAGTAGAGTGTGTCATCATGCAAATTAGAGGATTTTGTGTGAATCTACTCAACTTCTTTTTGGCCTTGTAAATACACAATATTGTATTATCCGAGTAAATTCATCGTCGTTTCTAGAGAGTACAAAATAATACTAAAATTTATTTATAATGAAATAAATTTCTGTCTTTATAATAGCTACCATATATCTCTAGCTAAAAAATTTAATAAATAAAAAATAATCTTTAAATTCGTTGTCAATTTCAAAAATTAGAAATAATAAAAGCTTTATAATGACAAAATTTCTGTCATTAAAATCAATTTATCTTACTGCTAAAAAATTTAATAAATAAAAAATAATCTTTAATAACACAATTAAAAAAGTTAGATAGAAGAGCTATAATGACATGGTTTCGATAACTAAAAGTCAATTTTCTTACTGTAAAAAAAATGGAACTTCTAAATAGATTAAAATACGTCTAATTGATTTCCCCATTATTTTTATCAACTATGGCGACAATAATGAATATACCTAAAGACCATATGAGATAATAGTTCCTAGTATATATGTCTGGTAATGATACATCCCATAATATAATTAAGATTGAGTGGGTAAATAAAATACATATCCATGCAATTCGATTCCGAAATTAATATAGCTAGCTGTCACCAAGTAAATGTCAACTTACATAAATTTATAAAAAAATATTCTTGCTCCTATGATGAATCCCACTTGCAGTGGGAAACCCAAGATTTTTAGTCCCATAAATTAAAGTAGAGTGATTAGGAGTTTGAAGTCACCCTAATCATCATTGCTTTTTAAGGTCATATATATATATATACATCACAACAAATCGACATGCTAATCGATTCAATTTATTTCCAAGAATGTGTTGGGCTTGTGCGCCTAATTGGGTTTTTGGGCCAAAGTATATATAAAGCCCAGGATTTTTGGACCCATTTTTTAGTACTAATTAAAGATAAAGAAATGTTTGAAAGGTAAGAATAAAGTGTTGTATTATTTTTTGAAACAAGGAGATATTAGAATTAGGTAATGGGAATGACTAGTGATTCATTCTCATTGATGAATTTTGGAAAGAAAGTTGAGAATGAAAAAATTTGAGCGAGAAAAAAGTTGAACGGAGGAAAAATGAATGATTGTTAAATGATTGATTATAAGAGGGAGATTATGTAATCAAAATAAATTAGTGATTATTTTATTTTTAAATCAATTCCAAATTGTAAATATTATCAAGCATCATCAATGGGAATGATTAATGAGTCATTCCCATTACCTACTTCTAATACCCCCAACTAAACGGGGCCTAAATTATTTGGAAAAATTAATTAAAAAGGAAAACAAAACTAAATTTTAGTTTGCATGGATATACCCAGTGGAATATCAAAACCAATTATGGTCACGTGTTGGAGTGTCGTATGAAAAGAAAATGATAGAAAACTTAAATATTATTAAACTGGTAATTATAATTCGGGAGTACAATAAAATATCGTGTTAACAGAATGTTATGAATATATTTTTAAATCAACTTAAAGGTTTGAACGTTTATTTGAAACTTCATATCTTACCAAATGTTAATATTGGTTTTATTACAATATATTAACTCGGTCTCATTTAAAATTATTCAAAATCCTAAATTGAATATTTTATTTTTAATTTTCTCATACAAAAACTGGAAAAAAAATCCCTTCCAAACATCTCTTATATACACCTTATGTTATTTAATTTCCTATTCTACTCTCTCAAACTAAAACAGCCTTTCTCCAATAAAATAGAAATGATTTATTTATCCCCAACTTTATACATTTTAATACTAATAAACAACTTTTTCATTAATTTTTGTTTGAAACATAAAAAATTAAACGAAAGTAGTATTAGTTTTACAAAATATGTATATGGCATAAAGTGCACATAATACATTGTCAATTTTCAAATATTAATTTGTTTGGATTACTTCCATGATTTCACTTGTCGAAGCTCTTACCTGTAATCAGTAATTTGGGTGAAGATCAATTGGGCCTTAGAATTAGAGGCCCAAAAAGGAACGAGCTCCAACTGACCATCTAATTATATTCAACAAAAAGGGTTCAAAAGTATTATTAAAAAAAAAAAAAGATATTTTGAGAATTTAAAAATTGCTAATTAAGAATTACGGATTTGATTTGATAACATTAACGTTAACGACTCATGAATTGATATAAATTATGGATGATTTGATGTAAATGTTAAATCGTTGAGACTTGACGTAGGAGTATTTTTTAATGAATATATACGTGTTACATTAGATAACTTATCAATAAAAATTTCATGCACGTTGCAGTTCCAAGTTCTAATACCATTTAATTTACAAATTAAATAAACTTGGTAATATATTTCTTATAAAAAAATATGTTGAAATTTGGGCTATTTTATTATTGGGCCGAGTAGATAGCACAGGCCCAACCCACTTGATAGTTCTAGTCCCATCCTTTTATCTTGGAGAGAGAGAAAGTGTTGAAAAATGAAAAAGTTGAAAATTTATCTTTTGTTCATTCTTTCAATGCCCATTTAACTTTGACATAAATTTTAATGTAGAATTTGATTATTAGTATTTAAATGGATAAAATATTTTTTTTTATTGAAAATGCTTCAACTTTTTTTATGAATATATATATATATATATATATATATATATATATATATATATATATGATTAATTTTGAGAAAGTTTAGGATGTGTTTTGAAACTCTTTTCACATTAAAAGTGATATTAATTGATTTTTATAATAAAATTTAAAGTGAAACGTGTTTGAAAACGTGATTTTAAATTAAATTGAAAAATGAGCGTTTAAAAAAAAAAATTACTAATTGTGGTGGTAATTATATGTGAGGATATTATTTTTTTTCTCCCAATAAAAATTATTTTTAAAGAATTAAAAAGCAAGTAAAATTTTTTTTAATAAAAATAATTTTACGTGTTTAAAAAATAATTATAAATATTATATAAGTGAATTTTTAAAAATAAATAGTGATTCTGCTGATAAAATGTTGGCAGTTTATCCATCGAGGGATGTACTAGTAAGGGAAAATGTAGAGGTTTAGTGGTGGTGGGGCAGGTCAGCAGCTCAAACACTGCAAATTGTAATGCAACGTTGGAAGTGGAATGCCTCCAACTATAATTTGACGCAATCATATTCTTTGTCTTACGTCCAGCGAAACAGAAATTTTATTCTTCGCCGTTCAATTGAAAAATAATAATAATGCATAATAATTTTGACAAAGTCAATAATTTATATTATATTATGGTAATATTCTAAATAAATAATTTAAGATAAAAATTTATGTGAATTAGATGCATTTTATTAAGAAAATTTAAATTAGTGTATGAGAGAATAAAATAATAAATGTATTTTGGATGATTGTATGAGAAAAATGTAGGTGAGATAATAAAATAATACAAGTGATATTTTTTAAATTTTTCAAATGAAATTACAAGAGTTATAGTTTATGGAGGAATAAAACGTTATTTCAAATTTAAATTGAATCAGATATTATAAAATCATAAATTAATAATTAAATTATCAACAAGATAATTCGAATCCAGTACTGATTTATTAATAATAGTCAATATGCATTATATGACAAATAAATTAAAATAAATTAATTTACTCATCATGAATCAATAATAATGCTATAGTGAATGTGCATAATATAATAATAGTAAAAATATAGTGAATGTGCATAATATAATAATAGTAAAAATAAAGTTCATATTGTGTGTTATTCATAATTTAATTACATTTCAACATATAAAAACTTACACCGTATTAATATTTTTATGAGGAATAAAACGAAATTAGAATTACAAACTCATTAAATTGAATCAACTATAATAAAATCATAAATTAATAATTAAATTATCAACAAGCATAATTCGAATCCAGTACTGATTTACATAATAATAGTCAATAATTAATTATATGACAAATAAATTAAAATAAATATTTTTTCATCAAGTCAAAAGAGTGAATCTCTAATAATTGATAATCAGATAATATACAACAATCATTTATAAAATAAATTAGGAGTTTAAATATATAAAACACTACCTTACAATTCTAAAAAAAAATATCTCAAATGAGAAATTGATGATGAGAAAACTGCATAAATCCAATACTCGAAATATCAAAGAGAAGGAAATAAAATTAGGGGTGATTGATTGGGGTATTAGAATTAGGTAATGGGAATGACTAGTGATTCATTCCCATGGATGAATGCTAAGGAAATAAAATTAGTTTTTTTTATCGGTAAATGTTAGTTTTGTTAGTTGTTAGATCATCAAGCACCCAAATATTCTCTATAATTTATTTCTGGAAAGGGAGCACGAAATAAAGCTATGCATGGGAACCAACTAAAGTTCTTGCACAACTCTTGGTGTTTGTTCACCTTGGCAGATGGATTCAATTATAATAAATAAAATTAGTGTTATTGTGATGAAAAATAATAAAGAGGGAGGGCAGATGGGAGTGTGAAGAGAGAGAGAGAGAGTAAGGTAAGGGTGATATTCACGATAAAAAAATATAAAATTTTAAATAATTATAAAATATCAAATAATGTATATACTTCAAATTTAATGAATTGATACAAATACGATATAAATTTTTTGAATTTTTATCATATTAACATGACAAAAACACGAATACAATAAACCAAAACACCAAACTACAATTTTGCTTCCATATCGTATTTGATCTCCGTAAGTGTAAGTGGAGGTATAGCAGCATAGATGTTAATAAAGTGCACCGTAATTAAATGAATTTTTCTTATGGCTTTTCGTGTTTTCTTCTTGAAAAAACATTAATAATTATCAAATATCACAATGAGTATGGAACTGAAATATAAAAATTATCAAATTTAATGAATTGAAAAATATTTATATTAAATTTTTTGAATTTTATCATATCGAAACCTGAAAAAATAGGACATACAATTAAACCTCACCAAACTACAATTTTGCTTCCATATCGTATTTGATCCCGAATGTGGAGATAAAATAGATGTTAATATAAATATCTTTTCGGCTTACACCACTGGATAAATTTTATCTTTAGTGGGAGGCTTGAGTTCGATTATCTTTGGGAATGAATATTTACCAATAAAAAAAAAAAAAGTTAATAGAGTGCACCATGATTAAATAGGGACAGCCCTACAATGTTTTGAGCTAAATGAGTCTCCGGTTAAACAATCATATTTAAACGGTTCACTAATATTATTGGACATAAACACGACTTTAGCAGGTTTTGGGTTAAACGAGTTACTATCGAATTATAAAATTAAAATTTTATAAAATACTAATTTTATATTTAAGTAATTAAGTACATGACATGATGTATCATTTTTTACATGTGAAATTAAATGTCGGAATAATACAAATATTAATTGAATGCAATCACACCAACTAAACATTTAAAAAAAAAAACATTTATGGAGAGATAACAACTCTTTGATATTCAGCATTACTACTAACATTTTATCTTTTTTTGAACAATATATTATCTTTTAGCTCATATTCTTCTAAATAATAAAAAATAATAGAAAGTAAACTATTTTTAAAATTATCATTAAAATTTAATCATAAAATATTATATGGGCTAAGGCTTTAACTCTATAGAACCAAAATGATTTAGAATTTAAATGAATTAGGAAAAATATTGAAAAATAATTGAGTTCATGTTAATTTAGGTTCACACAAGATTTAATCATTTACTAGTTTGAGTAACATTTTGTGTACATTAATTGCATCATATAACTGGTGGACAACTAATATTGTTTATAAAAAAAACTACTATTAACCAACTAATATTGTTTAATGATAATAACTAATAATATATATTAAAAGATAACTAATATTGTTTAATAAAAATAAATATACTCTTTATCCCTCTATAAGTTACTCATTTTATCAAAACAAGCATCCCAACATAAGTTGTCAATTTTCATATTTGTCAAAGTTGTGTCCTCGCATATATATCTCTATTTATAGTTTTATTTTTCTCCATTTCTCAAACTTTTTTTTCCTATCACATCTCAACACCCACTGCATATTAAATATTATTTTTTCTTAAAATATGTGTAATTTTTAAATATGTAACAAAGAGAGAAATATTATTTAAAAATACACAATTGCATTGTTGTATACAAGAATTTTCCTATTAATTTTCTTGCGCTCCTTCTCTTCATATTTCAAAATGTTCCATTTTCAAGCATATTTCAAAATGTTCCCATCTATTCACGTTCTCTCATTTCATATTATAAGTTTTATTTATTCTCCTTCTATCTCCCTCTTTTAGACAAATTTCAAGTGAAAATTTGGAAATTTACCCAGTAAAGTATGATACTCTTGGATAAAGCACACCACTGAATAAATAAAACAAATAGCACAGAGACTGTTCTAAAGGTATAAAGTACGAAATAGTTGCAAAGTATATTTATTGCTGCAATTTTTTTTAACTGAAATGAAATTGTATTTCAGAAGAATTAATAAATCCGCGGACACACAAAAAAGTGACAAGGGAAGCTGAAAGAAGACATAATTATTTAACTTTAGACTAAATAAGGGACCATCAATTAATGAAAAAATCAATTTGAACTGCGTCTCTTCAAATACTTGTGTTGCTAATCTAGAGCAACAACCCATGATAACTCTTCTATAAATTTACACTCTGTGTTTCGCACGACAATTTAACTAAATCATGCACTTTCATAAGTGTAAATATATGTATTAGAATAAAAAAGTGGAGTAATGAATAGAATTTTAAGGAATAATTTTATAAATTTTTAGATATAACGTAATTAAATAGATCGGTTGAATTTATTTATGTATGAACCCAAAAGCAATGACATTGTATGTAAAATTATGAATATTGTAAGAATAAATTTAATTTACGAAGAAATTATTTTGAAATGTGCGAAATTAAAAAGTATTACATAGATATTATATATATATAATTTTGTCATGAAGTAACATTTTGGGTTTTGTAATTTTTTGTAGTCACATTCATCTGTTTTAATATATCAAGGCGTGTTTGTTTCCAATTTTTCAATGAGAATGAGAATGATTTTTTTTTCTTCCAAGTCCCATATATATTAGATGAATGATTATTTTCATGATGTTATATTATTAGTGTTGTATTTTAATTTTAAAAAAGATTGATAAAAAAATTATTGATTGTGAGAATGATTGAGGGAATAATTATAAGAAAAAAGAAGTAATGATTACTTAATTTAAGAAGAAAAAGTGTTATGAATAATTTTGTATTCCCATTAGTCATTATAATAAACATATATCATCCGTTTCATAATTATTTACATACTTACCTTATTTGTACATTCCATAATTGTTTGCACAAAAAAATATATATATATATTTTCATGAATTTCATCCTCACAATATTCACATATTTACACCAAATATCATTACTTTTTAGCCCCACATTACACTTAATCCAACTAATTTCTTTATTTTACACATAAATGTTTACAAAATTAACCTTTAAAACTCTACTCATTACACTTATTTTTAAAAAGTGTGTCTTTTTCTGTGCAAATACTTCCGAGACAGAGGGTATTTATTTTCATTCTAATTTTATTGAATAATTATAAATCAACTGCACCCAAAAAAAAAAAAAAATTCTATTTATTCATGCACCTAAGCTCCAATTACAGAGGGATGACACGTTAAGGTGATCATATTTTTAAAATAGTATTTGAACAATAGAATTATTTTAATATTTTTTAAAAAAGTTGGGTCACATCATTTAAAAAAAAGTGATTATAATTATTTTTTAAAAATGAAAACAAACCCTTAAATAGGATTGAACCAATGTGATTTAATTAAAGCAATATCTGACGGAATAACTTTTTTATATTCACGTGAAAAACAACAAAGCACTTGTTGAATTACTATTACAAACATTTTTTTTGGAAAAATTTCAAAACAAGAGTACTCAATTATAATTATGTAGGTAAAGTGTCAATTTAGATATTAATTATTTTGGAAACGTCTCAATCTGGAGTTTATTTTATTTATTTTTTTTCTTCAGTCCAAAATGTGATCAATTAAATATTTTTTCCCTTCAATACGAGGTCTGAAGAAAATTAATTTCATTTTTTTCAATTAAAGCAATATATATAGATTCATTGAACCTAATATGATGCAACAGTGACTTAGGCTTTCAATTTGCAGAGCTCATTTTTTCCATGAAATATCATAAAAATGAGAATGATTTACATTTAATTTCACAATGTATAAGTGGTATCAAATATCATGGACTCATGTACGTCCATATTAATTAGGATATAAATCAAACAAACAAAATCGTTTTCGAATATTTCAAATCCAAATTCAAAAAATAGTTGTTTGAAATTGTTTAGTAAAACTTGTTAATACAAACAAACAAGCTAATCAAACTCAATAAATTTCTGTATGTTAGCTCATAAGCATATCCGTGAGCAAATTCGTATGTAATTAATAGCCTGATAATGACACTCATAATTTTCATATTTAATATTTATAATAGATATACAAATAATTTCATTAAATTTATTTAATTAAATGAAATTGTAAAGTTAGTGGATATACATTATTTTTAAAAAATTAATAATATAATTATATATTAAGTTGATCTCTTGTTAGGTGAATGCATTCATATATTCGGATTTGTTACGACATATTTAAGTTAATTTTATTGATATTTTTCACTATTAGTTTGCATGATTCTATTCTTTTATGATATAAGTGCATGAATAGAGTAACCTCATATGAAATCAACCTTTATAAAATTTATTAATGTGTGTGTGTGTGTGTTTTTTTTTTTTTTTTTTTTTTTTGACAGAGTAAGAATATAGATTAAGCCAAAAAAATGGGTATCCAAAAAATCCAAACACTCAGGAGCCGCTTGGTTTGGGGTATTAGAATCAGGTAATGAGAATGACTAGTGATACATTCCCATTGATAAATTTTGGAAAAAAAGTTGAACACGAAAAAATTTGAACAAAAAAAAAGTTGAGCGGAGAAAAATGAATGATTGTTAAATGATTGATTATAAAAGGAAGATTATGTAATCAAAATAAATTAGTGATTATTTTATTTTTAAATCAATTCCAAATTGTAAATATTATCAAGCATCATTAATGGAAATGATTAATGAGTCATTCCCATTACCTACTTCTAATACCCCAACCAAGCGTGACCCCAATAGAAATTAAAGGAGAAAATAAAGGCCCGTCATAAGAGTAAGCTAAAAAAGTCAAGCTATTGTCCGTTTTACGCACCCAATTAAAGCATAAATCCACGAAGCAAGCTCTAAGTACCAAAATGTTATCCGCCACTCCCAAACAATGACAAATCAATTTTAGGAACCAAGAGCGCCAGAAAATTCATCTCAAATTGAACTTCAACTTAAATTCAATTAAATTCGAAGGCTACTATTCGAAATAAATTTGAAGTTAACTCAATTAAATTCGAAATAATTTGTGAACCAACAATATAATCGATAAATTGAGTTTGAACTTAGCTCAATAAAAATAAAAAAGAAGCCAAATTTTTAAATTTGGCTGGATTAAATTATACAAATACGAATTTGATTTTATACCAAAAAATGGACACCAATTTATATGCCCACCAATCATGTAATGCCTCGTAAATACAACTATATATACACAGTAGCAGTGAAGTAATAATAGCTGTGAATGGGTGTTGATGGCTACTATTCATTCTCCTTCATTCCAACAGATATTTCAGTTTAAAGTTGTCCTTCAGCTGCTCCAAGGGTCGTAAATATCAGGCGCCCCTTCCCAGTCATTTTTCAATATTATTTTATTTCTTTATTTTCAAGAATTATAAAATAGTTATATAAGAGGAAAAATGGCAATAAAAATTCCCAAATATATTTTATCTCTTACAGCAAGGATGATATGGCCTACAAAAATGCTAATTTTGTTATGGTGAGTGTGCATGTGTGACACCTACTAATAATCTTCAAATAATTAATTTAAGTTCAATCAATATCTAAAAAACAATTAAAAAGTAGTAAGGTTGTATTTAATTTGGATCGTGAGATTTGAAAGTACTTTATTGATTTTAAATGTATTAATTTAAATATTTTTTATTTGAAATCCAGTTATTTTAAGTTTCTTGTTTGAATTAGGTGTCAATTTTTTTAATGGAATTTTAAATCCGGTGTAAGTTAACTATAAAACTTTTTAAATTTTCCCCTATTCGTTATTTAGCATCAATTATAGCAATGAATGTGTCCATGTGTAATAAAAAGAGGGCAACGTTTTATATGATATTATTAAATTATTTAGAAAATTTTAAAGTATTAAATATTTAATTAAAAGTATTACGAATTTCATAGAGTTCGTGGTTACATATATATCATTGTCCAATAGTATCAATAATAATTAATATTATATTATTTAAATTATTTATATTTAATAGGTTTGGTTTCAAATAAATTCATAATTTTAACAAATTGCAATCTAATCTAAATTTTTTATTCTTGTTAAAGAGAACCTTAATTTAATTTTTCTTGACAATTAGCGACCGACATATTTTCTTCTACTCATAAATGACATGCCACCTATGGACAACATATAATTAAATGTATTAACATATCTAGATTTGTTTGAATGAACAACGAAAAACTAATCGACCTTTTCGGGAAGGATAAAATATGTATGATGGTTCAAATTGTCAAAGAAATTAAATTGAGGTTTTGTTTAATAAGATTAAAAAATTTAGATTAGGTTGAAGTTTATGATAAGGTTGTAATTTTATCTACAATTAAGCTTATTTAATATAAAAAAATAATATTATACTTCCTCTGTTCTTAAAATATGTATCCACTTACCTTATTTGTTCCTCTTAAAAAATATATTTATTTATTTTATTAACACAACCACTTTATCTTCACCCTTCAACCATCACTTAATTGCTTAATTGTCATTACACTTTGCTTACAAACAATCATTTTAATCATAAATGGACTTCAAAATACTCTACAATACTCTTTGATTTATCTACTTCATCCATTTTTTCTTAAAATTTGTACTCAACTACCTAAACATATATTTTGGGGACATGGGGAGTAATATTTAAGTTAGTGTATCAAATTTAAAAATAAAATTATATATTTGATTAAAAGTATAAAAAAATGGATAATAATTCCTGAATTTGAATAGTGGTTCATATCACGTATCATATTCATATAAAACCTACACTAAAAAAGATTATGTGTGTTCTTATATGTATGATAAATATATCTCAAGAGCAATACTTGGGTGCATCAGTTATATTGTGACATTAGTGCATAACTAATTATGTTATTCTTCAAGTGAAAATAATTATTAAAATTGACTAACTTATTTCTTTTAATAAAATAACTGATATCATTTAAAAATTCATTTGAATTGCACAATGTACCCAAAATATTAAATAATTCGTTATATCTCAAATACCTTAGAAAAGGATTTAAATTCCATTAGTTTTGCCAAATAGATTGAAAACAAAAATGAAAAATCAACCTAATAAAAGCATTGATAAATCTCTTAATCGAAACGCATTCTAGATGATATGAAGTGGTAGTGGTGAATTTACACTAAACAAGAGTATATATATATTGTGTCAGTTATAAAGGTTAAAAAAGTTAAAATTACAAATAATTTTAAAAATATTTGCACAGCAGTACAAGAGACATTTGCACAAAACCACAAAAATATTTGCAAAATAAATCTATTTCCATTTTTTGAATATTTTTTAATCTATTTGTAATCTTTCCATATATCAGTATATCTTCTCTTATTAAAAATATAAATTATTTTAAATAAATACATATATATTAAAAAAATTATTTTTTTAATAAATTATTGTTTTATTATTAAAATAATACTTTCATCAAAATATTTTAATATTTTTTGGGTTAATATAATTTGCAAAGAAAAGAAAAGTTAAAACATTACTTATTTTGAACCGAGTGAGTAACAAATAAGATTCCTTGATAAATTGCAACTATCCATTACAAGAGTGGTAGTAGTATTATTAGTAATATGAAAAGCATAAGCTATACGCTCTTTTAAAAGAGAGAAAATAATTGCAGTATTTAATAAAATAAAAGTAGCGCCATAAAACTGCAAAGTCGCTTTAAAAGAGTGATGACGAAACCGCATAATATAGAAGAGGCAGCATTTTCCATATTTTCACATTTGCTTTCTCATTCGACCAACAAATTTTCTGCAAATAACAACCAAATCAAACTCCACTTTCATGCCCACCATCAGTGCAACACTGCCCCATCAACATTTTTTATTTTTTATATCTTAAATTAACCAAATAAAATAGGGTAAGTTTTATATGAAATCACAGTCTAATTCTAATATTCTTATTAAATATTGTACTTTAAACGTTTTCTTTGGGAAGACTTAATAGTTTAAAATTAATATTACAGTACTGTATCTTTTGTATTAAACATAAATAATTCAAATAATAGTTATTGGTACTCATAAATAGTACTCCCTCCGTCCCAAATTAGTTTTCATACTAATCTGGACACAAATTTTAAGAAAAAGTGTAATAAATGGAATATTGAAAGATAATTTTGTAAACTTTTATTATTAAAGTAAGGGAGATGTTGGATTGAGTGTAAAAAGTAATGACATTTTGTATAAATATATAAATATTGTGATGGTGGAGATTAAGGAGGGGTTTCCTTTTTTGGAATATGAAAACTAATGTAGGAAAAACCAAAAAGAAAAGTGTGAAAACTGATGTGGGACAGAGGGAGTAACATGATATCCTCAATTCCAATTCTTAATACTCCTAATAAATTTTTAATACTTTTAATTAAAGGCAAATATTTGTGTGCACAATATTTTTATCTATATTATACGGTAACTAAACTAATACTATACAATATTACTAACTAAACTAATACTATACAATGTCTGAAATAAATACTACACTGTAACTAAACTAATATCATTGTTCTAAAAGTCGCTGGTCGGTAGTCGGGCGGAATACTAGGGTCTAGCGTCTAGAGCGTTTAGTCGAGGTCTAGACGGGGCCTAGTCGAAACCACCTAAAATTCATAATATAATAATTTTAAATAATATATAATTAATAATACATAAAAAAATACTTAGGAATATTAAAATTAACATGACACCTACAATTTGTTATAATTGTAAGTAATAGCAAACTAGTAATACATAAAAAAATGAAGTAAAATTTAAAACGCAGTAAAGAAATAAAGATTGATATATTAAACTTAATAAAAAAATTTATTAACAAAAATTCACAAATAAATTAACTAATTAAATAGGATTAAACCCGTCTAATCGATATTAGTCGGGATTAGTTCTGACTAATAATCATATCATTTTTTCTAGACATTTTGAGGCAAAACGGTACGGCATGGGGCCGCCTAGCGCCTAGGCGGCGAAATAATAAAACTTGAAATAATATTATATTGTAGTTAAACTAATATTATACAGTACCTGAAATAATACTACACTGTAACCAAATTTTGTGTACATAATTTTTATTGTGCACAATATGCACACAAATACTACTCTTAATTAAATACTTAATATTTTAAGTATTTTTATAAACTATTTTCATATAAAACTTTATCAATAAAATAATATATTATAAAAACAAAAGCCAATAAAAAAGAAGATGATGCTCAACACCACCAAAATCAAGTGGGGTAAATCCCCTATTCCGTACTAATGTACCTCAACACGTACCCCCCACCCACCCTAATTTTTTTTATAAATTAGGACCACCCCCATTTCTCTTCTCACTCACATTTTCTTTAGGCGTTTGCTATTATAACCAAGCCGATTTCCATATCTTCTTGCTTAGCATATATTTTTATTTTATATTTATTCGGAGTAAATTAAATTAAATCAATCAATTTTGTTGCACCCCGAATGAGGGGATTGGGAAAATCGAGTGATATAAGAAGTCGAGCAACAAATTTAAGTAATGGAGACTCCATATCACGGCGGTCCTCCGGTGTCTCACGGCGGAGGATCTCGTCCGTCGCTCGGTTTTCCACTCGGCACCGCCCTTCTCCTGGTGGTGATCTTCAGCCTCAGCGGAATATTCTCTTGTTGCTATCACTGGGACAAGCTCCGCCGCACTCTGTCGCTCGACACGGCGGATCTCGAAGCCGACGGTGATCTCGGCCCCACCAAGCCTAAACTACCACACATGGTATTTATCTAATTCCCCTAAATAATTATTTGAATCTGTGGAAATAATTTGGTATAATCTCACGTTTTTATTTTATTTCGATTCTTAGGATTTGAAGCAGAAGGAGAATCAGAGTTTGCCTGTTATCATGCCAGGGGATAAAGTTGCCAAGTTCATAGCAATGCCGTGTCCATGCGAGCCGCCGCGACAGGGGGCCGTCGTCGTGGAGTCGCCGCCGAAACCGCCGCCGCATATCGCCGTGCCTCTTTATTGAACTAGTGGCCGACAGCGTTATCAAAATTCAATTCGTTTTCTCCCTTCCATGTATATAAATTTTTAGAGTTGAATTACAAATATACGTTTTAATTATAATTTAATTATACGCTGCGTTAATTATTCACTGCTTGATTTATTTCTCTAATTTCCGTTTTTCTCTCTTAAATCAATTATTCATTCGTAATTAAATGTCTTAATCCGACTTAAATAAATGGATTTTGCAAATATAAAATCTTGCGGTGAAATTAGCGTTAGAATGAATTTTGAATTTCTAAATTTTGTCACATTTTATTTCTAATATCATATTTTTTTCTGATTCATAAAGGGGATGAGAAAAGCAAAAAGAGAAAAGAAGCGTACAATCTGCATAAATTTCCATAACATAAATGTTTCATTCCATTTTAGCCTTTTTGATGCACGTTTTATCTGGTATGGTAGTCTATACATATTCTAATTCCTCTGTTTTTGGTAACTAATATTATATAATAAATAATCTGCACGCCCAAATGAGAAAAGTGCACAAAATATTAATACCCTCAAAATATCAATTTAATTTTAAAAATACCACTCATCTTTTATTTTACTTTATTTTCTCTCATACACTTTATTCAACACAACCACAAAAAATACCCCTATATTTTATTTTTTTCATACATTATTCACACCAAAAAATAACTTTTCTTAATCATTGCCAGACAAAGTATGCATATTACTTGGGATAGAGGGAGTATCATTTATTGTTAATACTATATAAACACACACATTAAATGCAAAATAGTTATATGGTAAAATTAATTTATGTAAATATTTTTCCTGTTTTTTCAACTAATAATCTTTGTTAATTAGATAGATTTTTTAATATACATATGGTGTCTTACTTTGTTATACTATTAATTTACGTGGTTAATGCAATGAAACATTATATAACAACATAAGTGCATCTAATATTGGAGATTGAAGAATGTGAATACGGCTTATGCTCATTTGTAGCTAGATTTAGATGAATATTAGAAATCACCCTAAGATGTTTATTTAAAAGACAATCATAAGGAAAAAAACATCCAATTATTGGGGTAAATCCGTTTGAGATTTTTGGTAGAAAAATAATTGTTAAACTCGATGAGGTTTTGTTAATTAATTGTCATAATGATTGTTACCGTTTTTTGTGTTGGGACTTTTTTCCACTCCAACCATTAATGAATAGTAATTTTTTTTGAAAGGACATTAATGAATAATATTAGGTTCTGGCGATTCTACAAAAATCTAAAAAACTTACTTTGGAAACTTATTCATAAATTAAATACTCGCCCGTTCTATAAAAATATACTCCACCTTATTCACAAAAACTAATATTTTCATTTATTAAAAAATTAAAAGACATTTATACCCTTCTTAAATTTATATTTAAAAGATATTCATTGCCGATAAATTAAGGGTATTATTGAAATAAATATGATAAATTTATATTGATTTGTAGAATGACACTTAAAAATGGATAAAAGTTTGAATAAAATGGGACATTCAAATGAATGGAGTAATAAAAGTTAATTGGAACATTAAATTTCTGAAATTTTTGTGCTGTTTTCACATTTTGCCTTTGTGTATATTTATTTTTCAAGGCAATTACTAAAACATATATTGAACTGAAATAAAACGATATACATTAAATTAGGATAAAAATGAAAATGAAATATTAATGTGATATACATTAAATATAGTAATTGGAATATTTTTGTGGGACAAACAAAAATAAAAAAATAAGTTTATCATTTTGGGAGCAATGAAATATATTTTTATCTTGTTACTCATTTAATCGGTCACTAATTTTATTATAATTTTTTTTTACATTTTTATTCTCTTAACTTTTTTTTTTTTTTTTTGTTTGTTTATTACTTTTGGGTTTATATTTTATTTCAAAATAATTATCGTTATCGTTACTTTACCACTCTTCTCTCTAATTTATTTCTAAATAATCCTCTTTCCTATTGGAGAACAAATTGATGAAAATTTTATAAAAAATCTTAAAAGCCAAAAAAAAAAAAAATAGAAGTATTAGTCAACAAATTATAATCACCCTCTAGAGAGTACCGTGACTTCATACCATCAATCAAATAGTGAATAGCAATGGCTGCATACATCACCATAAATATCTTTAAAATACATGTCCAATGAAACCATTAAAAATCTCTTTCCTCTGTTAAAAATAAAATAAAATTAAATATCACTTTTCTTATTTCTAATGAAATTATTAGTAGAGGTTACATTTGTTTAAGTTGAACACTTCCGACCCTCTCAGATTTTTTTATGTCATTTAAAAATTATTTTTCCTTTTTTAAATAGATTTTACCAAAAGTAGCATGCATATACAGTTCATGAACATGTATTCCATTTTATATTTTACGTGTTGGATTATTAACATGGATTGATATAAAATATAAAGTCTGTTGATTATTTATTAACTATTCACATGTCATACATCAAGAATATAAAACACAAAATGACACACCAAAATTAACACATCTAATGTCATTATATGCACAATTTGGTTCTATGTGTACCACTTTACGTATTTCATTATATGCACAATTCGGAATAATTTTATTTTAAAGGCATGAAGAGTTCCTCAACTTCAATTATAGAAGAGGTCAAAGGAAGATTGTGGAGTTAGTGTTTGGCGAGGAGTTTTATTCATTGTAATTCTTCATTGCTTGATAGATCCTAATTTAGTGCTCTAAGTTGCTGCTGATTTTTCTTGTATGTAAGATTGTGTTTTGGGAAAATTTCTCATACCCTTGGTATTTTTCAATAAATGACTTTTTGCTTGATAAAAAAAAAATTATATGTTTCACCAACCGAATTATTAACACTTGTCGATATGAAATATAAAGTTCGTAGATTTTTTTAATTTTACTATCCACACGTATAATAATTCCGGAAGTGCAAATATTATAAAGTTAAATGTTGATGCTACTTTTTTTAGCGATATGATGGAAATGAGATTTGACATGATTATCAAAGATGAGCTCGGGGAATTTATTATGTGTCGCACAATAGTCATTTTCGAAAATTATCGTGTGAAGGAAGGCGAAGATATGGGGCTCTATGAAGCTCTATCTTGGATTAAGAAGTTGGGGTTCGAGTTTTTGAGAGGATAATAGTCAAAGTTGATGCAAAACTTGTCTTTGATGGCCTTGAGGTCATCTTAATTGCATCTTTCGGCTTTTGGTAGTTTTATTATGTATTGTAAACAGGTGATAAGTTTATTCCACATTTGTTTCAGTGTTTGTCTATTCACTTACTAGAACTGTTACGTTTTCTCTTACTACTTTTTGTTGGGTCAAACATCTTTCTATTGTGAATGATCTCCCTAATATTATTTGTTATTGCTAATAATTAAAATGCTTTCCTTGCCTTAAAATAAATCTCTAGTATTATATATATTAGAGTAACAAAAGACCATATATAATTATAATTGTTATGATAATAAGATTAGATTTTGCAAGTCAAGAAATTTCATGATTCAATGTCTTGTTTGGTTGATGCCCACTAAAAAATGAAATTGGAAACTGACAAAACAGCTGCTTCAACCAATCGTTGACAATGATTTCGTCATCAAAATGAGGCACTTGGAGTTCTAGCATCTCTGTTTATTGCTTCTTTGATGTTCTTAAAATTAACACGGCTTCTCTTTATTTACCTTAAATAGTACCATCATCTCCAATTATTAAATTTAAATGGGAATATTCTTTTAGAATATTTTTAAATTTATTATTTTTATTTTATATATATTTTATCAAATATTTATTTATAATCAAATATATAATTCATATTTAAGTTTAACTCAAATAAATTAAAGAAAATTAAAATGTGATATATTTAATAAAATAACACACATTGTTTTCAATAATATATATAAAACACCAGAATTCAATTGTACATTACAAATGCATATTAATATTAATTAATATAATACAATGCAATATTAAAAATATAAATTACATATAAATAGTCATTAATCTCCATTATTAAAATATTTTATATTATAAATATCATTAAAAAATAATTTGCATTTGGAACAATACTCTACTATTTAAAAGTAGCAATTTGCCTTCATTTGCGTTTGCCTTGGAAGAGGATTGTTGTGGCAAATTGCATTTGCCACCTGATTTGGCAACATTGGATATGGTTTTATGTTAGACTTCACCATCGTCATTGTACATCAATTAATCCTGAATAAATACTTAATGTCTCTCTACCTGTAAAATAATATTTTAATATTCTTTAGCATAATTCGACATGTTATGTATATAAATATAGTGTTATTATTTTATAAATATAAAAATATTAATTAATAAGTGATAAGATAAAATATTGCAAATTGTTTGAAAAAAAAAATCAGTTGCAGTACAACTTTGGATACAAGAATTAGTGATTAATCCTTTTTTCACATGCATTGTATTATATTATAGAGAGGGAAAAATGTTGGGCTAAATAAAAATAAATGAAATTCTAATTATTTATAGTAAACTCTCCTATATAGAAGTTTTATAGTATTTGGATTAATTCTGTATATTATTATATTAATTTATTAAAACTATTATTCTTATATTACATTACACACATAAAACACGTCGAATTATGTATAATATTAATTATAAATATAATGATATTATTAAATAAAAATAGGATATGATGATCAATTTTTATAGTTGAATGACTCTTTATATATTGAACATGGAAGCAGACGAGAAAAATTTTCAATTCACTATATTCTATTAGACTATTAGTATTATTAAATATGTCATACGTATCGTACCAATTATTAATAATACGGATGAATTAATTGAGTAAAATATGATGTAAAATAAGAACCTCACTGGAATATACGAAATACCCCTATAATGTAAAGTGTACTTGTCTATATATAACCAAAATTAATGTGAGACGATTTATAAATTAAAATAAATTATTTTTATAAAATGCTTATGGTATTAGTGAATGTTAAAATATTTTTTTTTCAAATTATATTTTGTGAGACGATCTTTAAAATAAATTAATATTATTTTTTTAAAGTGTTAAAATATTTTTTTTTCAGACATACTCATTATATATATATATATATATATATATTATATCGTATTATTAATTATTATTTATAACAGAAACTAACTAAATATGGTAGAAATTAGTCAATTACAGTGAAGAAGACAAGAGGATGATTCTAAATAGTATTGGAGTAGTTGAGACAGCGTACCACATACTATAAATAAATAAATATATTAATTTTTACATAAAAAAGTAGATTGGGTTACGTTTAGTGGTGAGATTCCATTATCTTTGGCTACGATATATTTGGTGGAACTAACATTAAGAAGACGTCTTGTTAATTTTTTATTAGTCATGATTAAATTAAAATCTGAAATTGACATAATTCATTTTTTCAATTCTTATTTTATTCAACAAAATAGCTGCAACTCGTCTCATCTTGTACAGTATTTTTAATTTAAATAAAACAAAATAAACTTCACTCCACAAGACAGTGTGTCTTATACAACAGGAGCATCGTACAACTAAAATTTATTTTTGAACAATATTGATTTTTTAACTGAAAAATTGTTCTTATTTTTATTAAAAGGCACAATTTTTTTATTTTTTTTTATTTCAATTAAAACAATCAATATTAAAAAAAAACTTAAATTTAAGATGATATATACTACATGACATAATCTTTATACAGAAAGTGCTTACGCGGATCAAATAATCTCCTGTTTTTTGTTTTTCTTTCAATAGAGTTTATAAATGTTCCATCAGGTACTCTAGCCGACCTAGCTAGAAAGACAAACATATAATAGGTTTTATAACTCTAAATGTAATTTGTGATGGTCGATAATTTAAGAGGATTTTTGAATTAATTGTGGTTATAAATATTTCTCAGATTAATTTGCTGCATAAGGTAAGGCATAGGCACTAATGATCACGATCTAATTTGATCTAAATATAAAATAAAGTCCTCAATAATTAACGACTTTATGACAAGACGAGGTATTGATAATGCACTAAGATTAGATTTCTAGTTCAAAATGTGCACGAAATTGCGTTCTTATATTAATTTCAATTAATTTTTTTAATTTGTATGTTATTTAATTTTTTAATATGTTGCTCAAGATTTTTTTTTTTTTAAATTTTTATGGAGTTGGTATTATGTATCCGTATACACAGTAAGATTAACGTGTCACTGCTTTTAAAAAAATTAGAGTAAAAAATAAATAATTAAGGATATTATGAATTTCATCAGGGATATCAAAAATTATGATCAATAATATCATATTATATTTTAGGAGTATCAACAACGAATTAATATTTTTCTATTTGATTTATTCATATTTACTATAAAAAATACAATGTTATAATATTTAAATTTAAAATATCAAGTTAAAAAATAATATTTAAAATATTAAATATGTAACTAATAATATTAAACATTGGATGAATTAAAAAATAAAACATAGTAAATTCAGCGTACGTATAAACATATAAGATTTTATCATTTTTATGTTAAGCCTTGTTCGTCCGTTGTAATCTCTTGAAACAATGTGCCCAATTTCATTATGCCAATTAGTGTTAACTGATTGCAACTTTAATTAATGAAATTTACTTTCAATTAAAAAAAATTAAATTATTTTACAAAGAGTCGGCCGTGTCAATATAAAAAAATTGTCTTTGGACATAGAATGAAAGGTGTGCCCAAAATTAGAAGTCAACATCTTATGATGATCCATCAAGACTTTCTTCTCCACTTTGTTCCCTCCTGACCTAATTTCACTGTACATTTAATTTGCTTTTGTTGAGCTCCTCATCATTACCAGTACAATGCATTTGTACTGCACCCTCCTCCCTTTCATAATCAAAATTAATTCTAATGCAAAAATCACTTAACTTTCCTAGATATTTTAATTACTTTATCTCTTCTTTTCATTAATTACACATATAGTTTTTTTTTTTTCCTACGGACACGCAGATATTTTTTTATCAGAAAAAAACTTTATTCTCGTTAAGAATAAGTAATGGGTATGAGGCATACCTATAGTAGTTTATGTTTTACATGATTAACAATTTAACAGAGATAACAAACCACTCATTATAAAAATAAGAATATATTTCAGGATAGTAAAAAAACTGAATTCTAAAATCTTGTTGTCACCTCGTCAACCAGTTTGTCAACAATGAAGACTGTGTTTTAAAAAAAATACATTATTTTTTCTTTCTATATAAACCAAACCATACAAACACGGAAGATCAATGATTTCATTTTAATGGGGGCATTCTTCATTATGAGAAACAAAATTTTATAAATAAAAGAGGATAAAATTATAGTTTTACGAATTTAATTTTTTAAATAAAATATTATATATACATAGTAATAAAATTGAATTTCTCGCCATGTTTGGTTTTATCTTCAATCATCTGGGAGATTATTTCGAGAGAATATGAGACTTGCCTTCTCTATATTCTTATTTTTCTTGATTTTTTATATTTATATCCTATATGTATAGGAATTTATCAATATGATGATTACTTATATATAATTCTTGGAAAATATTTCAGGTGTGTTTAAATGTAATTTTGGAGTGATTATTTTTCTAAAAATGTGATTAGGCAAATTTGATATAATGATAACATGAGAACACAATGTGTATTGCAAATGAACTAATTTATGTCATTTTTTATTGTTTCCATAACGTGAATAACATTGACATAACATGTTAAAAAATACTCAACGAACCATCATAATCTTAAATTCATGGGTTAAAAAATTCAAAGATGGATACATATTAAAATATAAAAAATGGCACATAAGAATTGAAAGGGGTAAATTGTAGAATGATACTCCCTCCAATTTATTATAAATTACGTTTTGACCATTTATCTCATTTACAAATTAGATGACACTTTAATTGATATTAGAATATTTTGATAAATATATTATTTTAACGAAAAAAGATAAACATTTATTGGAATATAGTAGAAAGTTAATTAATTTAGTAATATGCGTGCATTTGATTCAAAATTATGTATATTTTGAATTACGGGAAATAAAAAATTAAAGAACAATATTAACAACACTAGAATGGAATTAGAATTTACCTTTCCTACTTATCCTGAATTGCAAATTAATAGGGAATTTATATATTTTTAAAGAAAAATCCAGATTTGTGAAGACATGTTAAAATCGTCTTCAGACCACGATTTTTTTTTTTTTTTTTCATTTTAACAAGTAAATTTAACGAATTTATATGCTTTTCACTTTAAATTGTTAACTCATCAAAGTATATTCCAGTGCGCAAGTTAGCAACAAACTTAAAAAGGACCTTTACAAGAAAAATAAACAGACTTAAAAAGGAAATCTTTTAAATATAAAAATGGAAATATTTAATAAGGAAAGCAATTGGATTTGAAAGTGCAAAAAGTACGGATGATACGCAGACAATGCAGGGGCCCTCGGAAATGACGAAACTGCCCTCGTAATCTAACATAACTACATAAGGGTCCCATATGATCACATGTATAAATGGGGCCTTTGGCGACAGCTTGTAGTGGGGTTATTAATTAGGGCCTTATCTAATCACCAGCGAATAATATGCGATCAGACGTTTGATTTATTCCATCTCTGTTAATAGCAGACAAGGATTAGTCTCCAAATCCCATGTTTAACCCCTCATAATTAACTCATGTTACTTATTCAGTTTGTCGTTTATGTTTTAATGTATTACCTTTGTCAAATAAATGTGTCTGCTTCTTTTTTCATAAAAAATACCATTACTTTTTTTTAACAAAAAATCGAACAAATAATGATTCGAACTCATTATTTTTATATCATAAATAGTAGAACTCTAACCACTTGTGATATATTATTTAATCACAAAATATCACTACTTAACATACAAAGTGCCATAATTTAGTAATTTTAAGAAAAATAATATATAAATCAATTTTTTTTTAAATGATAATACTTCATATGATAAAATGTGACATAATACTTGAAATATTAAGTAATCATCATTCAATTTCAGAAACACAAATTAATTAATGTACTACCGATAAAATAAAAAATAATTTATAGTTATTTCCACATACATTAAGGAATGAAAGTTATTATGGTTAATATATAAGTTTTTTGTATTATTTTCTAATTTTGCTCTTATGTAAGTATCTATATATTAGTTTGGGAATAAACAAAATGCATTAAATAAAGGTAAAAATATAAATAAAAAATAAATAATATATTAATATAATAATTGATCTACCTTTATGAAACAGATAAAATATAAAGTAAGTCTATTTTTGTGGAATAGAGAAATACGTAATAGATACGATACATTTACTTTTCTCGTCTCATTGTCTCACAATTGAAATATAAGTTTCTTATGGATTATTATTTATAAGCATAAGAACAATCTTGTAATTAAGAACCTCATGAATTATACTAGTCTTCCCTATTAAAACCTTCTCACTTTTCTTTTTAGTGAGACTTTATAAAAGTTTTCAATTTTTTTTTTTGGTATTTCCAACAAAATATTTAATACATGTTTACATATTTTTATTTCTATTCATCACATCACTTGTACTGATACTATTATAATTCTACTAAAATTTTCTAAATATTGTGTCAAAAGATAATGAGAACCTTTCACTGGACATGTAGAGTTGTTAATTAGATTGAGGAATGTGATATATAATTCGACATAAACTCTTCAGTGAAACTTGTTCACTGTATAAAATTAATATTATAACTTTCATTTAGTAATAACATAACATTCATTTAATAATATTATTGCACTTATAAACTAATATATATATATATATATATGTGTGTGTGTGTGTGTGTATGAGTTTTATTATATATTAAAATTAATTTAGCGTTCCCATTTTTTTTATTTCATCCAAAGGAATGGACCAAATTAATAAGTAATTGTTTCCCTCGATTGAAATGGTTGAGAAAATGGTATGCAATCAGAAAGCAATTAAGTTATGGCTAACGCCAAGATGACATTTTTCGAGAACATGATTTGATGGAGACGTTGCAAAATGACTATATATATATATATATATATATGCTTAAATCTACAAAGTATTGATTAATGTCATGTATGAAAATTTGGTTCCTGCCCATCGAAGAAACTTAAGACCCTGTTTGGATGATGTGGCAAAGAAAAGAATTGAGGATAATCATCTGTAATTATATTGCTGCTCTACTCACCTTAGTGGAACACCATGTAAGCAAGTTAGGTACGCAACAAAAAAAATAAAGTATTAAGAATGTGATGCTCTTCAGATTTTAGATTCGAAACTCACAAGATAACATCAATTTTAAAACGGGTCAATTCATATAGAACTTAACTCTTTTTTTAATTAGGGCCCCCGCTAGTAGATGATGGAGTATGAATCGAATACCAAGACATAAAAAATACATTTAAAAGTTCTACATCACAATTTTGTTGGATTTAGCCCCCGTATCATAGCATTTATAAAAATGTGTATTGAAGGGACATATACATGGGATATCAGTCATTGATTCAGATATTGAGTTATAAAAAAATATATACATATAAAAGTTCTACATCGCACTTTTGTTGGATTTAGCCCCCATATCATAGGGTTTACGAAAATTTGTACTAATCGGACAAATATATGAAATGTGATATTTTTATAAATTTTTATAATATTTTTAAAATTTGAGTATTACAAAACCTTTTTAAAAAATAACATTTCATAATAAGACAACATTTGCTCCATAGTTTTAATGCTTGACCTCATTGTTACGGTGATTTCACCTTTTAAAACAAAAAAATATATCAAACATTGTCATGCATTCAATATATTTTGTATGAATAAATTTGAATTCAAAATTAATCTATAATCACGTTGATTTGTAGAAGATTAACAATAATAAATTGACGGATCAACTTAACTGATGGATGAATAGGTTGAAATTAACTCAATTAAATTATTACTTCAGATTATTTTGATTATAAATATATTTGAAAATTTTAATGCATGAATTATCCCAAATGATAAATTTTGATTATATATATTTAAAAAAAAAAGAATCCCATGATAAATTGGCCACATGATCATTGCTAAATATTAACTGGCAAGCCCATATGGGACCCACCCTATTTTTTTTGCTTATTTTAACCGGAGAAGTAATAATAAGATAATTAAATAAAATTATGGGATCCTAGTGTCATCTATGGTACTAATTAAATTAGGTCAGATTTGAAAGTAGTCATTATGCTCACAAATTTATATATGATATTTGCTCCAAAGGATTGAGGATCAAGTGGATGAGTGGGATTCCTTAATCATTATAAATGTCTGCTATCTTTAACACAAAACTTGCTATACCTAAATATTTACTATTTTTATTTGGGGCCAATTTTGCTGAGCCTATTTAAATTATGATATTACAATCACTTTATGACGTATGGCGTTTAGGTCTATTGTAAAAGGAATGGATTTCATGGCCTTCCCTTTCTTTCTCATTCATATTGATTGAGATTATGGCTTCCAACATGTACAATAAAAATACACTAATGACGAGGTTTATTGGACTAATCATGATCCATAATCAAAATTAATTTATATTTATTTTTTTCAGAAATAATCCATCTAAACTCCCATGTCAAAATTATCAAAAGAATTTCGTAATTTGAAATGTTACCGAATACCTGATTGGCCTTCTAAAAAATCAGTTTAATTGACTTAGAAATGCAAAATCACAAAATAATAATAATAATTAATTGATATAAGACCAAGTCTTTTGTGCATCAGGTACTCAAGTGAATGATTTAAATAGTATTCCTTCCAGTCTCATACTCGTTGTGATATTTACTGTTTGACACAGGTTTTAATGTAAGAGTTATTTAATAATATAAGTAATTTTTTTATGGGGGTAGGATAGTTTTTTCAATTTTAATAAGAAAGTTCATGTTTAATAATATTAAATTGGATTAGTGTGGAAATAGTAGTGGCATATGGTGTAATGTTTAGTGTTTGAGAGGATAGATAAAAGTAATTTTTTTTTTTTAAATTACCATTTAAGGAAATGATGCAACGAGCACGAAACGAACCTTTTTGACAAATATCACAACGAGTCTAAGACTGAGTGAATATGAATTATTTTTATTGAACAATAATAGGTTAACACCTGCAATTGCTCAATGAAAATGAAAATAAATGAACGAACGATTTAAAAATACACTTGAGTTTCACCGATGCAATATGTTGAAACTTATATAGTATTAATCTATAAAAACTAATATGTTGAGTTGGATTAGGTTGGCCGAAGTTGATTTGGGCCAATAATTTCAAGAAGGCCCAATCCAACTCATATTTGTTTCGGGCCAATCTATTGGCAGTCCAGTCCACCCATTTTCTTAGTTATTTGGGTCGAGCAATCGGGTCGGGTTCAAAATATCACGTCTACAATAGCAAAGGGGGTTTCAGAGTGAGTTTGCATGAACTCAACTCAAACACAACCCATCATGCTAGATTAGTTAGATCCATTATATACATAAAAAATACACACTCTCAATGTATAAATTTTAGATTTGTGCATTTACCATATTTTAGTTACATTAATTTAATCTAATGATACGATTTGAGTAACATAGGAATGTAGTAAGATAGAGATATCGAGGAAGAGAATAAGATAGATAAGAGAGAAATTGGAGAGACTGAATATTTTTGAACTTGCTTCTCCTATTTCTCTCTGACCTATTTAATAAGCAATTGGGCTCCTCCAATACAAAAGATTTTGAAGCCCAAATTAAGTAAATAAAATAAAGGGTCAGTTTATTCTCACACCCCAAATTACTAAGTACATACGTATTTATGAGTACACATATTTGTGTGAAAATTTTATCCGAACAAATGATTTTTCTGCAAAATTTTTAATATCACATTCTGAGTATATACACTTGTGCAAAAATTCAACCGCACATCAAATGTGTGTATTTAGAAATACTTAAAAGTGTGTGTATTTAATAATTTGGTGTGTTAGAATGACGTGTCCCTAAAATAAAATGGACTAGGCCTTTAATTATAAAAATATGGCCCAAGCTTACACTCCATTTTTCTAGTAGTACATCCACAGTATAATCTAAATACTTAGTTTTTAAAAAATATAAAAAATGTCACGAATATCCCCATCACTTTGCCTCTCAAAACACAAACAACCATCCCTTAATTTTTTGAAAAAACTTCCGATTTCTTGTTCTTTTTATAAAAAAATTGAAATTAATAGAGGAAGGCAAAAAAAAAAAAAAAAAAAAAAATTGTAGATATAGCGCCCCAACATTTTTCGAAAGTTTCCATCTTAATGATCAACCAACATTGTTGAATTGCCCCAAAACAATTAGAAAAAACGTGTCGTCAAATTTTCCAAATATTTGTTCCAAAAAACATTTTTTTTTCCGACTATTTCTGGAAAAAATTGTATTTTCTCCTTCCAATTTCATTATGCTCGTTTTCCTTTTTAATCCACTAAAAATAGAATATAACATTTTAACTCCACGATTTCAATATCACTTTAATTATTCAAATTGTCATTAATTTTATTTATAAACAATCACTTTATTCAAAATGTATCCACAATATCCCATATACCCTTCAATATATTTAGTTTATATATAAACTACTAATATTTTTTAAAATTCATATAAAAAATTGTAGGCATATTAATTGGATGGAGGGAGAATATTATCTAAATTTTTTTTTTTGAAAAAATATATAATTCGTAAAAAAATCCTAACAAATTTTCAAAATAAGACATAAAATTTGAAAAAAAAACATTTTTTTTAATATAAAAAATAGGAAAACAAAAGAGGGTGTATATTACCTTGGGCCCAAAAATATGTTTTCAAGGTCAAGGCCCAAAACCAAGCCCAACTAATATTCTCCAATGTGAGATTAGCAGCTCATCATTTCTTTATGTTCATGACATAATCTAACCTGGCTGATTTGGCATTATTGGCCTGAAGTTGAAAAAATGGGCTTTCTTGTTTTCTATTCATTTTATTGGTCCAGTTATATACACCTTCATAATTGGTAGATACACCAACTAAAGTCTTAAGTAAAAAATAAATTTTGGACCAACAAATTTCAAAGTTCTCCTACCTCGTTCATAAACATCTCGTCAACTTAGCATGTTCACCCTCGACCCTATACTAATAAAATTAGAAAGATTAGCATGCACAACTATACAATTTTTAGAAGAATTTAAATTGCATATTTTTTACATGTGTTTACTGATTCGTTGTTATCTTGTTATAGTGCACGACCTTATTGGTATAAATTGATATAAATTTTTTTATATGGTGTAATCCACTATTTCATACAATACTTAACAACTTTTGAGAACTTAAAGTTCTTCGATTGATCGGTTTGAAACCTTTTAAAAAAATAAACATATTCACCTTCATTTTCAACCTCGCGTGCCACGTACGCACAACCTTCAACTCCAAATGACCGTCTAAATCAAATTGATTTTCCAGCAACATAAATTCAAAACCACATTTTTTTGGTTCTAGCTGGTACTTCTTTTATCAGTTACCTTCTTCTTCTTCTTCTTCTTCTTCTTCTTCTTCTTCTTCTTCTTCTTCTTCTTCTTCTTCTTCTTCTTCTTCTTCTTCTTCTTTACCAACCTCTAATTCACCAACTCTCTACATTCTTATTATATACCCTTTCCGTCCCTCTATAAGTTCAATATTTTGTCATTTCGAGTGTTCCTTTTAAAGCTTAACATTTTTTTTTATGAAAATTTGTGGCCCCACATGTATAGTAAAATACTTTACTTTTTTTATTTTTCTTACATTTTTCACTAATAATTTTATAATAAAATACTATATTTATTCACACATGTGTCATCCCTTAAATTAGGATAATCATTTCATTCAAACGAGCTGTTTGATGAACCTAACTAATCAGTTCTTCCCTTGATTCAATGAATGTCCTTGACATGAACAAATGATCATAATCTACCACCAATTCATATTTATTTGATTCCTGCATGCAAGAACAAATTCAAACCTTAAAAATCAGAATATAACAAATTGCTAGAAAATTTTTAATGTCTTTCATCTCAAAAGTAAAAAGATACTATGTTCAATTGTAGCATAATGCACAACTTTACTCAAGTTCGGCCTGAGCTTTGTGCACGTGTACATAACTGTTAGGTTAAAATGGTTAAACAAAATTTAGTCAATTTTTTTTTAAAAAGTCTATACGATTGTAAAGGTCTCCGAACAGGTGCACAATTGGACTCATAAAAAAATGTTCAAGCTAAAAAAACCATGATTAAAGGTAAAATAAACATCAAATTGACTTAGATTGATGTTCCCATTAAATTTTCTTGTTACATGACAGTTGTATGGATGAGATGATCAAAAGGGGTTTGAAAGGGTTTATAGGAGCAGTGGAGAGAAATAAATGTATTTAAAAAAATTTATGTATTTATGAGGTTTACAAAATCTAATTTTATACCTATTTATATAAAGTTATCATGATTATTTTATGTATATATATCTATTTTTATCTTAAAAACTATATGGGGTGTGGATAGTGGTGCACCCTCAAATTAACATGGAAAATATCTCATATATAATGACAAACTAATCATGCCAATGTCTGGTAAATTTATATTGAAATATTAATTGGCATGTCGATGAGTTTGAACGGAAGTAGTCAATTAAATTATACTTGCGACATTACAAAAGATCAAATTGAATTTTTGTACGAGTTGTGGGCTCAAGATGTTGTGTAATGACTAATGAGTAATGATAATGGTGACAATGAAAGATAGATCGAAGCTATATTTTTAGTATTAAATATAATTAATCTCCCTAGCTCATTGCATTCCTGTTCTTGTTGATGAAACTTTTGTGCCAAGTTCATGAACTATCTTTTTGAATTTATTGTATAAGTACAAAGAGGTCACTATCATATATATACACAAATCATTATAATAAAATTGCCCATAATACATGCCCCGTAATTCCTGGCTATATTTCGTTGACAAACTGAGTAATATATATAGGATCTACAACGGGGGTGGAGTAAAATAGTTGGATAAATTGTAACGGTTTAGTGCAAACAATTAACACTGCTTTACTGAAAATAATTGATATGATTTAAAAATGCACTTGAATTGCACAAAACATTTGATGCAGAAGAAATCGTTAGTCTAATATAGACCAATGACACCGTACAACTCAATCTTATCATAAAAAACCATCAATAGAAAAGAGAAGGAAATGAGAAGGAGAAAAAAAGTGGATCAGATGAGTAGGGCTATAAATCGAATCAAACTATTCAATACTTGTTTCAAGATGTTAGATAAGCTTGTTTGACCTTGATCGGTTTGACATATATAGATTTCAAACAAACTCCAACAGATTTTTATGTCTAGTTAAAACTTAAAGATCGGCTCGAGCACGATTCGTGTTATGCTCGATTAAAGTTCATTTGTTTGAGCTCGAATCAATTAATTTTGAAGCATCAATTGTATGTATATATGTTTTGTTTATTGACGATAGGCATAGCAACAAAATTCTAATCCAATATCTTTACCAGCATAATATATAAGTTGAGGTATATAATCTTCAGGAAATTAAAATTTATGGCGAGTTATTAACAATTTCTAATATATCTCAAGACGTGTTTTGAAAGTTGCTTGAACCAGAATTATTTTTCTTTCATATCTATACATTTTATTTTAATTATGATAAATGTAACGTGCATGCATAACTAATTAACGACGCACATGCAATCTTTTGTTTCCTTTTGAATTTAATGACAATATTTCAGTATGTCACATCCCCTCATGAATGGAAACAAATAGTGCAATAAATGGAACGTTACTGATGTCGGTATGCATGGTAATGTAATAGAATCGAGTCTGATCTTAAAATGATTGAATTTGATTTATTTATTATAATGCTGAAACAAATTTAATTATTGAATAGATTATTGGTTTACAAATATTTTCAATTTTTTTTTTTTTTTGGGATAAGGCAAATATTTTCAAGTTAACCTAAACAAACTTGATAAAACATATTGTATATAATATGAGTGTATTGACCAATATTTGAATGTGAATAATTGCTCATTTTCAATGTATATATGTTTTTAAATCCACATAGTAAACAAATCAAATATATGATATAACAAAGAAATAGAAATAGAAATAATTAATGTTAATCTCTCCTCTTTTAAAATCAAGAAACACTTACTCCTTCACTTTGATATAAAATTAAATCATGATAATTTAAATATAAAGTTTTTATGTCAGATTATATTCGGTCTAATAACAGCCTAATTTGGTGGATCAAGTTTACTGTCCACTGGCGGAGGCTTCAATTAAAGTTAGAGCAACCTCTATATGGACTGATCCAACACAAAAATTGATAACACCACACCAAGTCTACACTCTATAAGCTTAATAACATACATATATTGCCTAAGTATAAATAACTTCCTAAGTACTTTTCCTTAGGATTAACTTCTAGATTATACATTTGCCTAAGGATTAATATATTTTCTATAAGCTTAATAACATACATATAAAGTCTTAGTGTTAAGAGATCAAAAAATTATGATGTTCACAATATTATTTAACATTTCAGAAAACATTGATCACAACATCAACAATTATAGTAAGACATCGATTTTGCTTAAAAAACTAATTCATGAGCTATTACATTCGAAATACGTCTAATCCAAAAAAAGACCAAGACAAAAAAATAACTTTAATCAACTCCAAAATCTTGAGTTCCTCAGGAAGAAGCAAACAAATTGCAAGATGCACAAATCTAACTAGACCCGGCCCCGATAAATTGCAAATTAAAATCTAGCTAGCACCAATATTTTTCATAATTCATTATATATGTATGTGAAAATATTCACACACGTATGAACAAATCAATTATGACCATGCATCGTACGTGCACTCGTGTGATGCATGGGGTACACACGCTTTAATTATGTGTTTCTATTTTAATTTTCTTTTTATTTTTTTATTTATTAGCATCAGCTGTCAAGGTTGCTGTCTTGCAAATTCCAAAGGCAACGTTTCTATTATGGCGCCAACAGAATTCTTTGCATAAAATAAGATATATCACATTCCTTGATCAGAATATTTTTTGTTTGTACATGCATTTTCTCATTGTGGGTAATTATTATACATTTGATGTTTTTATCACACATATCCAGATCAAAATATATCCATATATTATGATATGCATGTACGTACGTATATAAATCATGATCTAGATCTAAATGATTAAATGGGAAATGACTAGCAATTGAAAAATTCCTTAAAAGGGCAAACATTATTATATCATTAAAAGAATTCTAAAACAACAAATTAAATACATCTAATCATATCATTAATTGTCTACAGGCATCTTCCTCCATAGCCTGCATTTCTGAACAATGCTTGCTTTACATCTTCACAACATACAATTGACCGTTGTTCAGGTGCCTAAAATTATATAAAACAAAACATTTAATTAACTTAATATCCAAGCATTTTGCTATATTTATTAATTATAAAAAAATAATTGCAAAATAAATCATGATATTTTCATGTTTTTTTTTCAATTAAAGCGTACATGTTTAAAATTTGCAATTCGATACACAATCTTTCATGTTGTGCAATTCTATCACATAATTATTTTCCGATGTCCTACTAGAGTGACAAATATATGATGTTGCGAAAAAAAAAAGTGATTAAACTGAAATAATAAAAAAAATTCGTAGGTTTATTTACAATTTTTTCAATAATTTTTTGACCGGCACATCAGAATAAGTTGTCTGAAAATAATTATATAATATAATTGCACAAAATAAAAAAAAGTTTGTGCATCGAAGTGCAAAGTTTAAAAAAAAAAAATTTTAAAAACTTGAAAAAGTTGTGATTTTTTATGCAATTAATCCTAAAAAAATTAAGTACTGCTATTTAATTTAATTACCTCATAGCACGAAGCTTGCAAAGAAAAATCATTGAAACAGCTAATGACACATTGTTGAATATCAAGGCCTAGCACATCTAGGGTGCTGAGAGTTGACAATAATAACCCTGGCTTTGATGTACAACATACCTCGACCCGTGTGTCCCTGCTTCGCCTTTCAACATCAAACTGAAAATGTCCAAAAATATTTAATTAATTGGTCTTTTTTTTCCTATTTTTATACGGATTATTAATTATTTTAGTAAGTATGGCAATAATTGTCCCAGAAAAAGATATGATTAGATCATAATGGAGTAATAAACGTTGTACGTACGTACCTTTGGAGGGTTTCTCAGTTGCATCTCGTTTTTCACATCCTTCAAATAGCTGCTTCCAGTAAGGTCAACTTGGTCATTTCCCTCACCCATGCCCTCTTCTCGTAGCTTATGGATCTTGTCAAGAAGCTCCCTCGTGTAATCGATCGTATCACCAAGTATAGAAGTTCTATCCATCTGATCCATAATTATAACGACTAAGTATTTTGTGCACCAATTTTACCATAAAATTTAAATGTATTTATTTTATTATTTTATACAATATTGTTCGAGGTATTAAGTATTTATTTTTATTAATGATATTACTGGATCAAATATTTAATTTAATTAGAAATATATGAAGAGTTATTTACTCTGAACAATGTCCACATATACACACTATTGTTTTAATTAAACATTATTATTATCAAAAGTAAATACATTATAATAAAAAATTAAGATTGTAAATCAATTTTAGTAAAATGGTTCATGGCTTAAGAAACTAAAGAATATTGAAAATTAATATCAGAGAAATTAAATCATAATGATGCATAAGTAGTAGTACCTTACTGATCTTAGGTACAATCGATCGAAGCATGGAAAGGCGATCGTTTAGTCTTTTCCTTCGTCTCCTTTCGGCCATTAAATTCTTGGAGGGTTGGCCGTCGGGCTTCTTCGATTTGGTCTTTTTCTGGCCGTACAAATCGGCATTGATCGTGCGGTCCATATTCGGAGTTGTATCTGCAACATCAAAACCGTTAATACAGTTATCAAGAAACATTAGCCCATCTTCTTGAATCGACATTGCTGGCAAATCATCCTTCTCGTAAATACACCCCAATTGATCTTGTGAAGTCAAAGCATCAAGAAAGGGTTGAAATTGAAATTCTCCAAAAGGGCAATTCGGGTAGTTCAATTCCAAAAACGAAGGATTTGTAACTGGAAAATGCAAATCTGGGGTTTGATATTCCAATTGAGTGAAATTCCAATTATTTTGGAAAAATTCATTGGAAAAAGATGTATCCATCTTAGGAGCCATGATTAGATCCTCTAAGAGACTAGTGTGTTGATGAGTAAGCTCCATCTCTCTCTCTCTCTTGCTCTCTCTCTCTAAAAAATATATAGACTTGGTGCAAGATTAGAGAATATTTATATGTATATATATATAGTGATTACTACAAAGATTAAGGTGTATACGGATAAAGTAATAGCCATTTGTAGAATTAGACTTTACGGCATATATGTCTAGTGTAAATATAACATGACCTACACTAGAGGGCTTATAAAATAATTATAGGATGGAATCTACTTTTTCCGATTAAAATTTTATTATGTCTGCTTTGTTGCACACACTTGAGGTGGGTTGCGTGTGACCAAATTAAGGAGATTCGGTACGGTACCATCAAAAATTTTATTCCATTTCGTATATCGTACCAAAAATTTCGATATATATAATTACGTAATGGTAGTGTATCGAAATTTTTGGATATGATAAAAAAGTCAGTCAATGAAACTTATTTTCTGTATGAAACATTTATTCAGTAATATAATTACAATTATAAACTAATAGCACACACTATTCTGTATTTTTGTGTGTGTAAAATAATTTGATATTAATTTATATGAGAAATGATATTATTGAATTAATATTATAATATTACTAAATAAATATAATGACATTCCTGATGAATTCAACTTTAATTCTATTAACAAGTTTTAAATGAGAGTTTGCCTAAATTTACTTACCAAATATTGAATTTTTGAATGCTATTAGTATATGCAGTTTCATACCCTAAATTACAGTATACCAAAATTCATTATAAAGGTATTGATATGTTATTTGAAATTATATACTTTATTTTTTATTTTCTATCTAAATCAAAAATTATTTTTGATATACTTATAGTTCCCTTATCAAACAATTTCGGTATCATATATCGAATCCGAAAATTTTGATATACAAAAAAGTCAATATTTTTTATATTTTCAAACTCGATAAGTCCGATATACTGATTTTTTCCATATTAGCTAATAATCCTATGATCCGTAAAAAAAAAAAAAAATCCTATGAACTTTACTAAAGTCTTTATCACCGAAATCTTAATTTAGCGTATGAATTAGATTAGTGTTTATCACCGAAATGTTAATTTAGCGTATGAATTTGATTAGTCTTTATCACCGAAATGTTAATTTAAATTAACAGACAATTAGCCCCATTGCACCTGAAAGGTTTGACCCACTAATCTGTCTTGAACGTAAAGGATTAATTTAGCATCATACACACCTGTCATTAATTATTAGCTTCTCAGAACTTAATTAAACATATATATTTTATAATCACTTTTTGACAGTGTGGACTAGTATATATAATATTACCCCTAGCATTAATAACCATGCACTAATTACGTGTTTAGCTTGACAACTTGTACCTGTTTATTTGTTTTATCTTCTGTAATTATTGGGTGACAGAATCAAAATGTATTCATAGTTTTGCTCTATTGCTCCTTGGGTTGCATATATTAATATTTAATTAAGTTATAATTAGTTCAGATTTCAATAGATACCCATGCCTGGAAAAAGCTTTATTTCTTTTATGAAAAAGGTTTTAACCGATACATTCTCATTGCCTAGCCTAGATGGACGTACAACTAACTTATATGCAGCAATGCAGGGTTTATTTTCTGGCTAAATTATTTTTAAATGTTATTAATTGTTCTTATTAAATAATATTATTATCAAATTAATACATCTTAATATAACAATTAATATTATAAATTAAGTTTACAATAAAATTGATTTACTGTATACAGAGAAAATCTATGTACTCCGAGGTGAGGGCACATGCCCCCATAATTTTTCTTTTTACTAGTACCTTTATATATAGAAATTATATTAATTACTTTCTCCGTCCATACTCGTTATGATATTTATTGTTTAACACAAATTTTAATATAAAAGTTTTTAATAATATAAGTTATTTTTTAATGGGGGTAGGGTAGTCTTTCAACTTTAATAAAAGAGTTATTTAATAGTATTAAGTTGGGTTAGAGTGGGAAAAATAGTGGCATATGGTGTAATATTATAGTGTTTGAAGGAGATAGATAAAAATGAAAAGTTATTTTATTACCATTTAAAAAAAGATGCAACGAATATGGGACGGACCTTTTTAGCAAATGTCATAACAAGTATGAGATGGAGAGAGTAATATTTAGTAGTATTAGATTTTTCCCAAATATGCCCCCAACTTTTAACGGTCAACTTCATTTTCAATTCCAAATCTCAATATTTTGAAGAATCATTTACGCAATTGAAATGTATATATTGAGAGAGAAATTAAATTAAAGTACACTTTAATATATTTTTTATTTGGGGGAAAAAAGACCTCAACTTGGGGTGGAATTTGGATTTGTGTGGCTGGAGTGATTTGGAAATTGAGGAACAAAATAATTTTTGAAAACATGATTTTGGATAGAGGAAAAATTTTGGATCAAATTAAAGGTAAACTTTGTTGGATTTCGGCAAATTTATTTTATTTTAGTTCATTTTCTTTTAGAACATGGATAGAAAGTCCTCCTAGCATACTAAACTCATTTTTGCTGTAAATTGAAAAAACTGCAAACTTTGTATTGTGATAGTACTTCTGGTACCTGAGAGATAATAAATTTATTTTACTGATAAAAAAAAGTATATTGAGAGAAAATTTTTTATAGTGTTTATAATGAGTTAATCATTAATTCAAATATTTTAGTCAATAAAAACTTGTATGTTTCAATTATAATAGATTTGAATTGTTATGTAGTGAAATATTTCATAATGTATTTTACATTTATATTTGTTTTGTGCATCCTTCACGATAAATTTCTGAATCAGTCCCTAATTATATACTCTGCCTAGTAATAAAGAAAAAAATTTAAAGGAAGTGTGCATTACTACGTATAGGAGACAAATTCGCCTAGTTCATAAGATAACTCGACTGATGTGTGCGATCCGATTTTGCTCGAAAAAAAAAAATTGTTCACCTTATAGAAATCGATTCATTCATTGATATCATAATATTCATTCATTAATATTTTTTTAAAAAAAAAATCCATTCGTTAATATAATAACTCTTGCAAACTTTTTTTTTTTCCGATAAAAAAAAATTAACTTGCAAACCAATATTATAACATTAATTTTGCACAAACAAACATATCAAATTGTGTGAATAAATGCTATTAGTTTATAAATATATTGATATTATTATATGAATACAATGATATCAGTTTTATTCAGTGAACAAATTTAACTGAATTGGCTCTAATATTAATAGTGTCAATGTCGGGTTTGGCTAGACCCACGTATCTTGTGAATAAATTTATTTTAGGTATTGTGTGGTCCACTAAAAAGTTACCCATTGTTTTCTTATTCCAACATATGAAAAAAATAAATATTTGTGAAGCAAAACAAATTGTAAAAAAACAATGTGATATACTTTTGGTGAATTTTTCTTTTTCATCCGACCCACGCATCTTTTGAATAAATTTATTTCAGAACTAAAAAAATTTTTCTTATTCTCCATAAAATCCATCTTCAAAATATAATTCAATTTTTCTTTATATAAAATGTTTTTACTTTTTAAAATTTAAACTATAAACTCCATCTTCAAAATATTCTTAATATATTTATATAAAATATCATTACTTTTTAAGTTTATATATATATATAAGCGAACTCATTTCTTAATTTCATATATATAATTTTAAGAAATTACTCCTCAAATTCATACATCGTTATTTTTTATTTTTATATTTTTCTTTCTATGAAATGTTTTATGAGAATGAGGATTAGGCAGTGGCAGTTTATAAGGGAAGAAATAAAACTTAACCTCAATAACATATTTAACAGTTTATCCCGTGTACCAATACCATAAAAAAAATATCATATTTTTTAAAAAATTATTTGATGTAACGAAATAAGAGGAAAATATTTAGTAAAACGAATGTAAGAATGAAAATCGAGAACTGAAACGTACAAATTCTAAAAAAGATTAGACTACTTTTTGTACGGTCTAGCTCTTGTTTTTCCAAGAACACGAATAAGTAGGGAGAATATATTTTGGTTGATGACTGATACATGAGATGGAAAAATGTGGAAAAAAATAAGTACGGTATTTTATTACCCCCTAGTTCGGCCATTAATGTACTCCCTTCCTTATAAATTATTCATTTTTTATTTTAATGTAATTCAAAATAAGTTATTAATTTTTTTTATTTTTAGTCATCATAATTATTTTATATTTATTTTTATTCCTATTGTTATTGAATTTTTTTTAAGCAAATTCACTTTATTTTTTTTCCTCACATCCACGTTCTCCCTCCACTAAACCCAAAGCCGAGATTGGAAGCAATTTCAAATTGGCGACTACCATTTCCCAAAGAAAACGGTTCCATTCTCATACATTGTTGCAATGGCGAGAAATCAAAGAAAAATATTAAATACTATTATTTATCAAAAAATTTATGAAAGTGAAAATTGTCCTGGTGGATTAACACGATGGATTCTCATAAAAATTTTTTTCAATACTGTAAATTTTTTATTTTTGTTTAAAAGAGGGGGACCTAAACAATTGAATGTACCGTGAATAATGACCGTGATTGTAAGGATTAATTCTACTGCACTTTCAAATTTTTAGATGAGATAAAATAAATTATAGTTAATGGCTATAACTCAATCACACATTTTAATTTTAGATTTCACTATAAGTTACTCCACTTATATTAAATTGTTTATTTATTGGGTCTTCTCCCAAAGAATAGAGATTAGAGAATTCGGCTTTAGTCATAACATTAATTAATCTATCAATAAGTTAAAATTTTTAAATAAAATAAAAAAAATTAAGTGAAGGAGCAAAAGGTCAAAAGCTTTTTCCATATACTCTGATGGAATTTGGAGTCATCCTTGTTTGCCCCAGGCAGCATGCAGAGCTTCTGCCCGACCCGGGTCTTTTCATATGACCCATATTGCCATATATCTCCTCTTCCATCCACACTATCAAAGTTGCAACTTGGAATTAATGAACTAATATCATACGAAAATAACAGAATATATTCCCTCTATTCTTTTTAAAATTTAAAATTTTATTATTTTTAGCATTCATTTAAAGCTTAACATTTCTTTTTATAGAAAATCGTGTCTCCACATTTATAATAAAATAGGAGTATATATATTTTTTTACTTTTCTTGTATTATCTTTTTTTCTTTTTATTTTTCTTTTACACTTTACAATTGTTTACACTAACAACTTGACAATAAAATATTATATTTATTAAACATGTGTCATCTTTCAAATATAAAATTTAAAGAGAGACGGAAATACTATATATATATATATATATATATATATATATATATATATATATAACTAGAGTTAAATCTTGCATATTACGTGGGTTAAAAAAAATATATTGGAGTATTAATTTTGTATTAAATATTTTAAATATTTAAATATTACTTAATTTTATTAATGATAATTACGTTTTTTATTTTTTAATGTTGTATATAAATGTGCAATATATTTTTAAATTTTTTTTTTTGAAATTATACTAATAATATGTATTTCTAATTGTATAACACATTGATCTCTTATTTAATACAATTTAAGTATTTTGAAATAGGGTGATCTGTAGAGGTGAATTTGATTCTCCAACAGTAGTTATAAGATATGTGGATTTGTCATTTGTGGGAGACATGCAATGAGATAAAGCCCAGTGCAGCCTAGCTAAATTCAACCATGATATTAATATTATATAACGAGATTAATTAATATTACCTCCACCTAGCTTCTTTAAATTTTATATCCGAAGGATGACACATATTTTATGAATATAATATTTTATTATAAAATTATTAATAGAAAGTGTAAGAAAAGTAAAAAGTTAGAAACAGAATGTAAGAAAAAAAAAATTGAGTATTTTATTATAAATGTAAGATGAAATATTAAGTTTCAAGTGGGATATTCAAAAGATAAAATATAAAGTTTAAAGGAGGAGGGATAGAATATTATTTTAAGTTTCGCTATGAATTTACTCTTTTTTAAAAGAAGTGCGGATGGATTGAAGATTTTTTTTCTTTATCTTTTATTGAAAATGACGTAAAAACCAAATATAATGTATGTGTACAATATTTGTATTTTTTGGATAAAGTTTTGTGTGAACTAGTTTTATCGTGAAATTGATTTTGATAGTATTGATTTTTTTATTAAAGGACATTAGTTATTTATATTATAATGTATTATTAAAAAATATTTATCAATTAAGTATAATATATTAATTATTAATAAAAATGATTCACACAAACCAAATCTTTTAATACAGAGTATTTAGTAAAAATATATAGCTATTAAAGGGTCAAGTTGGAATAATTAAACTAAAACATAGACATTAGTTTAATTAATTATTTTATTAAAAAAACCTAAAAAACCATAAAATTACAAATCTTCTCGAAGCCCCACTAAAACTTTATTAGGGTAAAACATAGACATTAGGAAATCCTATTCTTTTCACATAAGAATTTGATCGATATATTAAAAAAATAGAAGTAAGAAGATAAGACAGTGAAGTGCATGTAATATGAATCACACTCTCACTTGAGTTAGTTTTACCAATTTTTTTTTCCATATTACTCCACCAATAATTTCAATTTTTCATAATTTTTTCATTTAAAATATATTTTTAACATATTATATACCAAAATAATTGTCTTCTAAATATTTTAATTTAACATATGTATTGTATATATAAAAAAAAATTTAAATCTAAATATTTATTTTATTGTTTATATTTTAAATTTTAATTATATGAGTTGAATTTCAATAATTTTATTTCCGATTATATAAGTTTTGTTGAATTTTAAAATAATTTTATAAATTTAATATTTGTGATGAATTTAGTGCATATTAAAATACTATTGAATTAATTAAACAAATTTAATAAATCCATATATAAACATATTCAATCTGTGCGATAAAATTACTATTTTTTTTTTTAAATCAATGATTGTTTCTACAAGTAATTTTTTCTTTTTCTTTTTTTTTTTTTTTTTTTGTGCACTATGTAATGTGTTCACATTGAAAAACGTTTTCTCTGAAAAATCACCATCCAATATAATACCTAATTAAGCTCTTACCAAGCCATTCCCCAAATAAATTAATAAAAACAGGAAAATTTGAGAGGATAATTTGAAAATTAAAACTTACGAGTGTTTGAGTGATGCACTATCTCATGAAATCTAGTTTATTTTATTCATATAAAATTTTAATTTAAAAAAATATTGTATCAATTTTAAGAAAAAAAAAAATTAAGAAAAAAAAAAGGCACAAATATTAAGGAGAGGGGTTTGAGCAACATCACGTGAATATTTCACCTAAAAAATGAACATGTGGCTGTAACTCATTGTACCACTATTAAAGCTGTCAAATCTTAGAATGTTGCCAAAATTACCTTAACCAATAGAAAAAAAAAATAATTAAGTGAAAAAATAAAAATTCTTTACTTCATATTCTGATCACAAGCTATAGCAAAGCTGTCCCCAAAAAGTAACCCAAATATAGCCTTATAGGCTATAGCAACATTATCAAGCTTTGAAGATGAAGGATCGATGGTCCAAGAATATTGCAGTACTATTCATTACACACCAACATATTTTTGTAAATTTATACAATGAGAAATCCTTTTAATTTGATTCCAACGAAATGAAATACTCCCGTGAATTTTTTTTAACTATATGAAATTAAATTCCTTTAATAATATTATTATTTTAATATATTACTCCCTCCGTCCCGGAGTTATCTTCACACTTTCCTTTTTGGGATGTCCCACAATTAACTTCACACCCCAAAAATGGAATATCCTCCATAAACTACACCCTCACAATATCATTTTAATTTAAAAAATGTCACTTTACTTTTCTTCTACTTTTATCTCTATAACTCCCAAAATACACTTTTTATTCTCTCTCCTACTTTAATTTAAGTTTTCTTAAACAACGTGCCACAACACATATGAACCTAACTTTGGGACGGAGAAAATAATATTATAGTAATATTTATAGATATAAACACGTCCAATCGTGTGAATAAATATATAATTTTTTATGTAATTAAATGGGATTTGACTAAAGTGTTCAACATGAGTAGTGAAAACAGATCAGAATAATCACTTGGCATTTTAAATAAAGTTGTGTTACGTGGATGACACTTTTTAAATTAAAGTTACATGTATGTTTACCACTATTATTATCACCGTAATTACGTGTACAATGCTAGTAAGAGGGTATTAAGCACAATTTATATGTTCCAAAGCTTATAAAACGATTAAGGGTTTACTGCATGACACTGAATTCATATTTAATATTAGTTATTACATTCATTCAATAATACTACTATTTTTATAAACTAATTTCATAATATTATACATACAAATATAGTTATTACATTCATTTAATAATACTACTATTTTTATAAACTAATTTCATAATATTATACACACAAATATGCCAATTAGTGTTAATATATATTATTGTCTTATTACTATATGAATACAATGATATCAATTTTATACATAAATAAATTTTGCTCAATACTTACTCATTTAGTCGTTTTATAATAATAAGTATTTTTGTTCCGCAAAATAAAGTGCAAATAAAATGTTTGTAGTTAACTTATAAGATAATTTAAAACGTTTCAAGATTACACTAGTATTTTATAATTTTATTTGCAACCAATGTGCACACCTCTGTGTTTTTTTTGACCTTTTGTCACGATGTAGAGTTGATATCATTTGAAGATTTTGTAGATATACGTCTAGTTTCAATTGTACAATATTGCATCAATGTATTCCATCAAAATGTAGCATTACCTAAGAGGAAGGACATCACAAGATGTACAAGTTGCTAAAAAACAATGGCAGATTTATATTGTACCGTACCCCAAATCGGATTTTTTTAAAAATAAATAAATGCTATTGCAAATGAAAAGGAAAGAGAATTTGACTTTGAAGAAGGTAAGTAAGGGTCTTTTTTGCTAATTTTTTTCAAATATCTTATAAATTTTAATCTTAATTATAAATTGTTTTAAAAGTTTAAAATTGCAAATTTAAATACATTATAAGTTGTTAAATTATTTTTAAAAAAAATCTTTAAGTTCTTTGATAATTTAAGACCAGAAATAATTTTTTAATTTTTGATATTGAGATTTCATTGACCGGCGTCGATCACCACTGGACCGCTGCCAGCCACCACGTACCTCCGGCGATGTTGTTTGACCACCTCTATTTGGAGGCTGGGAGAGGATCTGGTCATTTTTATTGTTTTAAATATATTTAAAAAAAATAATAAATTGAGTGTATTTAATAATTTATGATCTTATAAGTTGTTAAAAGTTTATTTTGAAATTTTGTAAATTGTTAAAAATATTTTAATCAATTATTTTTTGAAAACTTGTAGTAAATATCTTATAAGTAGTTTTAAAAAATTAATAAGCTCAGCTAAATATGATTAATTAATATTAATAGCAGCCATGGAATGTAATTAATTAATAAGGAGAGGATGCAATGAATTTACTTTTGTTGAGTATATGATATATGATGTGTCCTACCAATAATTACTTTGGACTCGCGAAGAAAACTAGAAAAAGAGAAGATAATGACTCGATGAGAAACTTTGGACATAATTGTGTTTCATGTGTCCCATAATTAGTTGTATATATATTCTGCTAATAATTGTCATAATTTGCTTAGATTTACCTCAAAAGTGTAATATTTATATGAAAAAGTGCTCTCTCTTCAAAAACATTTCTCCTCCTATTGATAAGACTTGAGTTGAGGGCAGCCCTCTTTTGGTAGAGCACCGAAGTGATGCAAAAACCGCGGCCATTATTATTCCTAACTCACTTACCTCCGGGTGGTTTCTTGCATGATTAATTAAAATTTACACTCTTCATACTAAATAATCTCCTATTTTAAAATGGAGTCTATCAATAATAAAGCGATTGGTTGAAGTGATTAGCATTTTGAGTAATTAAGTGATATTTGAAGGATGATGATTGGTTGAAGTGATTAGCGAGTGTAAAATTAATAGCATTTTGAGTAATTAAGTGATATTTGAAGGATGATAATAAAGTGATTCTTTCCATTAATGGAATGATCAACATATTGTTGGTGGACGAACAAATAAGACAAATAAATATATTTTTGGTGGATAGAGAAGGGTTGTTCGCCCTGTCTAACGTTAGGAATCCAATTAAAATTTGACACCTAATTTAGCGACATTAGTGATCTATCTTCGCAATAAGATAAAATAATTAATTTTAAAAAAAATATATATAAAAAATTACTTAAATATTTTTATGATAATTTTTCTAGAAATACAAATTTAACATTCTGTACTAATTTATGATAATCAATCATTAATGAACTAAAATAATTAATAATAAAATTTTATTATGTTAAATATTTTATTTATAATTTTAATTATATTTAAAAATATTTTGATTTAAAAATAAATTATTAATAAGGATATATATGTAATTTTATAATTATAATATATTTTTATTTTAAATTAAAAATATATTTTTGTCATTTTATATTTATTAATAGGGCGATGCAATGCGATTGTATATAATACAGTGCAAATATACTAATGTAAAGTGCTAAAATAAATTTCATGCGTTGATCAATGATCCAATAATATCTAATGTATTTTCTGACGCCGTGAAAATTCCTAGGGAAAATAATATTTTACACAGTTCAACTCACAATTCCTTCACTTTTTACACATCATGTCTACTATTTTAAACTCGTGTAAAAAGTAACTAGACCTATTTTTGTGGATAAATTATTTCGTACAATACCAATCATGCTTGTGGTTGGAGACTATGGGGAGTAAAAGCTTAAATTTATTTTATTTTCAAAGACAAATTCATGAAACAAGGTCGTATGTTCATCAGAAAATACTTCTTAAACGATACTCAATGATAGTAATTTAATGAATCAGATGCGTTAAAATTTGTAGTAAATGTCATTCCAATCTAAATATATCAGGGGCAAAAATTAATAATAAATTTTTTTTATCGATAAATATTCATTTTCAAGGGAAATCGAACCAGTGAAAAATTCGGTGGTCAGTTAGGCTAAACCACATTTGGTGCCAAAATAATAATAGTAGTAAAAGAAAATAATCAATCATCTTGCACCGAAATCTATAATCGTCTGAGAGGTTTTCTAAGTCAATTTCAACATTATTAATTTTGACTTGATAATTTATGAAATTGATCGTTAAAATTAGGCACATTGACGTGTGAATATAATATATCTTCTACAATACTCTGATTTTTTTTTTTTTTAATATTGCTCCATTAGGGAAGAAAATGTTTAGATAATTTTTAAGTAGCTTTAATTTATTATTATTGAACTAAATTAATGAACTACAATCTTTATTTAAAGTATTTATAATTGTAAATTTGTAATTACAATAATTACACAATGAGAAATAAAAAAATCAATAAACTAATTAAGTTAAATAAATAAATAATTATTTTTTCTCCGAGAAATCAACATTGGAATTTTTAGGAATTTATTATTAAACTTTTTAGGAATTTTTTTTAAAATAAAAAATAAAAAGAGATAAAAGCTGAGATCCGTAAGTCTTGAAAATAAATCCTTGAATAGAAGGCAGACTGAAGAATCGAACCTTGGCAATCATAGGAAAGAGACTAGTAAATCGGATAAGTACAAATTGGACCCTGAACTAAAGTGTCATATACAAATTATATCCTAAACTATTTTTTGGTACAAATTGGACCCTAAATTAATTTTTTAGGTACAAATTGGACCCCAAACTATTTTTTTTTAACAAATAAACACTTTAACTTTTAAAATTGAACAAATAAGTCCTTCAACAAATAAAATAAAATATGGAGACTATTTCATTAAATGAAAATAAATACTAATATATTAGTGGATAAATTGACAAAAAAGTTAAAAATATTATGATAAATTCTAAAATATGAGTGAAACATCAACAAACACATTTTTTTTAATAATAATGGACTCATATTTTTTTTTAATTTACAATATAAAGTTATATTATAATAATTAAAAAAAAGATAACTAATTTAATATAATAAACTGAAAATAAAATTAAGTTAAAAAAAATCATAATATTAAAATCCGCAAAAAGAAATTATTTTCTAAAAATACGAGACTATTACGTTTATAATTTTTATATATACTTTTATTATTTTAAAACTATAATTAAAGGGACCTTCATGTCTCATTTTATTAGTTGAAGAATATATGTATTTCATTTTAAAAGTTAAAGTATTTATTAGTAAAAAAAAAAAGTTAAGGATCCAATTTGTACTCAAAATACTAATTGAAGGTCCAATTTAGAATTTATTATAGGTTTTTATTGATAAAATAGTTCTTTTTTTAATTTAACATTATATTGTATATTAAAAAAAAATGAGTCCATTATTGAAAAAAAAAAAGTGTTGTTGATGTTTCACTCATTTTTTAGAATTTATAATAATATTTTTAATTTTTTTGTCAATTTATCCACTAATATAATAATATTCTATGTCAATTCATTTAATGAGAGAGTCTCTATATTTTATTTTATTAGTTGAAGGACTTATTTATTCTATTTCAAAAGTAAAAGTATTTATTTGTTAAAAAGAAATAGTTTAGGGTTCAATTTGTACCTGAGACATTAGTTTAGGATCCAATTTATACTAAAAAATAGTTTAAGTTCCAATTTGTATATAAGACACTAGTTAAGGATCAAATTTGACAACACCAAAATGTTTCTGTTATGTTGAAAGTAATCTGTATATAATATAGTTAGATAATAAATTACAATGAGAACAATGATTATATTATTATTAGTGTATTAATCTAATTTTGAAATAAATTAAGATAAAAAAATAATTATTGGTTGACAAATAATGATATGATGGACAAGAAATGAGTATAGGAGATATTTGAAAGTAGGGGTGTAAGTGAGTCCAGCTCACGAGCTTACTCGTGCTTGACTCGAAAAAAGATTGAAATCGGTTCGAAATTAATCGAGCCGAGTCGAGTTTCGAGCTACTCGAGTAATTATCGAGCTCGAGCTCACAGATACTCAGCTCGAAAGGCTCGCGAGTCTTATCGAGCTTGCACTATATTTACAATTTTGTCATTTATTTTATTAATTAAATACATTTATATTATTAATATATAAAAATATGTAAATTAAAAATAACAAAAAAAAAAGTTATCGAGTCGAGCTTAGTTTAGCGAGCTTCTTACTGAGTCGAGCTCGAGCTTAAGAAAAATAGGCTCGACCGAGTTCGAGTCGAGCTCGAGCTTCGAGTATTGTAATCGAGTCGAGTTTCGAGCTCAGCACTACTCGATTCGACTCATTTCCACCCCTATTTGGAAGGCATCATCGAAAGGAAAATATTCAACAAAAGAAACATACAAAAAATTACTTTCCCAACAATTTGATACACACGTAGATGCTATTTCGAAAAAAGGATATGAGTATTATATAATAATGCTTGTCCACAGAGTTGCGGAACAAAATATATTAAATGTATCTTTGTTTGATGGGGTATTCTTGATGCCTCAAGTTTTGAATAAAATGTTCTTTTTTACTAAAAACATTAATGATTACATAAAAAAAGTGAGTAAAATACCCAAGGAACATAGGTTTTGTTTATGCTATTGTTTCAATAAATTAATTATTATAATAGTTAATAGTCAAGTATAATGAGAGATTTGATTGGTTCACAAAAAAAGAAAGGAAAAAACCCTTTTTGATTTGGCTTGATATGTGTAACACATGAAAATGTAGAAGCAATAATGAAGGATGTTGCATCATAAATTGAATAAAATTAATGATAATAATAATAATAATGGGAGGAAAAAAACAAAAAAGAAACCAAGGAAGAAGCCCACAATATTTTTAGGAGAAACCGGTTTTGCAGTGGACCTTTCTGCCATTATTAAATTTGGTAGGACCATTTTTTTATTTCCAATGTGCCAGAGACATATGCTGATTAGCGTCTGCACATTTCCTGCAAATCAGCTAAAACGACACCGTCACTGTTGCTACTTAGTACTTACGTGCATATGTAGTTGTGTACCCCCAACCCTTCTCGTCTTTTCTCTTTTTGTTTCAACTCTTAAAATACGAATTTTAAAATGATGGGATTCAAAACTTTGATTAATTAATATATGTTTATTTTGAATTTTAAATAAGACATAATTTAATTTTATTACATGAGTAAGTGTGATTGCTTTTTTTTTTTTTGATTGTAATACCATATTGAACGGATTCAGGATTTCCTCTTATTCTCTCGGATGTCGCGGGATCGTGTGATTGTAATGGGTTCATATTGACCGCATTTTTTTAATCAGGTTTAAATTTAGCGAGGGGCGAGACGAGGGGCCGCCTCGCCAGCTGGCGCCCTTCCTCTTATTCTATCCCTCGGAAATCCCTCGGCAATTAGCGAGGGGCGAGCCGAGGGATGAGTTAACGAGGAGGTTTTTAGAGAGGACAAGTTTCCCTCGGTAAATCTCTCACTAACGCCGTCCCCCTCGCCAATTCCTTCGCTAAACCCCTCGCCAAAATGTATTTTTTTGTAGTGCTTCATACAGTAAAAGGGAGAAAAATTTTAAAATTCAAGGGGAACGATATGTTAAAAAATTACTAATTTAATGTATAAATAAAAAAAAAATTCTATACAAATAGTGAAAAAAATTTAAATCCAAGGGGGGCGGTCGCCCTAAATCCGTCCCTCATATTATGTTTTATTAATGTATATTGAACTAAAAAAGAAAGTCTGAATAATTGTTATTTATATATTACTCCTATTATATATTAATAAATATGAAATATAGCAATATTATATATAATATTTATTAAAAATTAATATATAAAATAGAGCACGGCTCCGGAGCACCTGCGGGCTAAATTAATATATACAGACTCGTCTTGTTGTGGGGCACAGAAAAAGGAGTAACCCAAACAACACGAATCAAGACGAGTTAAGGTGAGGCGAATTAATATTGTTGTAACAAAAGAAAATTGAATCAAATAAATATACAAATAGGAGCCAAATTCAATAAAAAAACGACTCGTTGCTGATACCTTTCATGTATTTCCTGACTAATACCCTTTAGTAACGTGGGTGATACCTTTCAATTATCATGACTAATACTCTTTATAATATTGTCTTGTATTGTAATATAGGTCATACGATTTATACCATTTAATTATCACGACTGATACATTTCGGTAATATAAGTAACACCCTTTAGTTATCATAACTTATATCCTTTAATAATAAAGTGCATACTCTTTAGTTATCATAACTTATATCCTTTAATAATAAAGTGCATACTCTTTAGTTATCACGACTGATACACTTTAGTATATGACAACTAATACTTTTTAATAAACAAATCAAGTTTCACCATAAATCTTGATCATAAAACTTTGCCAATCCTAAATTAAAGCTGAGTCCCCCTCACCGAAAAATTATATAACCAAGAGAAACCATGAACGAATATAACAGTTTGCCCATCATCCATTTGATCAGGCATTCATCATATTTTTATTTATCCGACAATGATTAAACATTCACCATATATTTAGAATGTGTTTTTAAATTCTATAAAAAAACAATTTTTAATTTTTAAAATTGTAAGACATAATTTTGAAAATAAGTGATTTTAAAAATTATTTTTAATAATTGATTGAAAACAGACATTTACCATTTATTTTGTGCATGTTTTTCTTCAAGGGTTGACCAAAATTATTTTCGGGATTGATTAGAAGATCACACGGACGTCTTGGAAACATTCTAATTATGTGATTAATTTTTGGTAAATTATTCTAAAAATTTAGAATTAATTATTAAATTTTGAACTTAATATAAACATATAAAGTGTTTAGCAAAACAAAATTCTAAATTTTTAAATAAATTTGAATGTAAAAAAAATTGATCAATTTGAAATAAAATTTAAATATTTCAATACAAAAAAATCTGTAATGAAAAAATTTGTATTCCGGTTATAATCCTAAAAAAAATATATATTTTAAATTTGAAATAACAGTTAATCTGAAAATTTCTATTTTCCCATATTTTTAATTAACATTTACGCTGAACTGATTTTTTTTTAAAAAAACTTTACTATGGAAAAAAAGATTATAACTAATACTCCCTCCGTCCCAACATAATCTGCACACTTTCTTTATTTGGACGTCCCAACATAATCTGCACCCAAATAAGGAAAGCTCACAAAATATTAACACCCTTAAAATATTACTTTAATTTCAAAAATACCACTCATCTTTTACCCTATTTTATTCTCTTTCCTACACTTTATTCAACTCAACCATAAAAATACCCCCTACACTTTATCCTCTCTCATACACTATTCAGACAAAAAAATATAATATTTTTAATCTCCATGCCCAGCAAAGAGTGCACATTATACTGGGATGGAGGGAGTATGAACTTAACCATCAAAATATAAAAATCGAATAGTAGCAAGGGTTTCTATATAGATAAAACCACCTTATCATGTCCATACTAACATTACGGTTTTTTTTTTTTTTTTTTTTTTTTTATCGGTAAATGTTAGTTGTTAGTGTGGTAGAAGTTAGTTCGTCAAGTCTCCTTAAAAATCCAAATTCTCCAAGTCTCCTTATATCTTCCACTCCAATTCGTTCCCGAAGAAAATTGAACCCAGGTCTCCCACTTAAGTGAGGAGCCCGGTGGCCAAGTGGGCTATGTCCCTTGGTTCATACTAACATTACGGTTAAAAACGCTTCTGATCAGCTACTAAGCGAAATCTTTGGACGGAGAAGAAACTTTCGTGGACGACGGTGATTTTGTTCACCATTAGCCTTCTTCCTTAGTTCTATCCGATTCTTCCGGAGACAAAATAGTAGAATTGGTCCTGACATTTTTTTTTCTCAGGTGAACAAGAAAAATTGACAATTTTGAACAAAACTAATAATAATAATTTTTTTACAAGGAACTAATTATAATTAAGTGGCTACATGTACAATATATACAAAAACAGGTGAAAGTATAAAAATAAATACTCCTATTTCAAAGATGACTTTGAAGAGTAATTTGTCAATAATATTTTCATAGTTAATTTGTCTCAACACATTTTTTTCAATACATAAAGTAGTTACAGTTAACATTTCTTGCGACACATATATATACAGTAAAACCTTTCAAAAAAATACTCTATTAAGGAATAAACTCTCTTTAGGAATAAAAATTCATGGTCCCAACTTGGGACCAGTTATAATTTGGAATAAACTTCATATTGTCATAATTCATATTTTTTCAAGTCCCAACATAAAGAAATACATCTACATTTAGGAATAAATCATAATAATATATATAATTTTACAATAGATTTAAGTTGATTTAAAATACTTGTTCAAGGTTGATTGTGACAATGATTTAATCTTTTGTGTTGTAATCTTATCCTTCAACTTGTGTGTGCGCATTAGCTCGTCCATATGACCACCTTCTTGTTGAACCCAAAACATTTCCAACTTGTCGAGTAAGCTTAAAGCTTCTTCACATGAAACTTTTTGTACTTCTATGCTATCATCCTCTGGATTATTTTCCTCATTTTCTTGCCTAATTCCTTCAATAAATGTATTATGCATAGTATTTATAGATGAAAAAATTAAAGCAATCAAAAGCAAGTACATGAATCTATGGTGGGTGACTCTTGAGTATTGTCTTTTTATATTATGTGAGTAAATTAGTTCAATTAAGTTCAACACATTACATGTACATGTATCTACTAATTATACCATTATATAATATACATGCATTAAAAAAAACCTTATAACTCTATTTAGGAATAACCCCCATTTAAGAATATTTTTTTGTGGTCCCAAGAATATGACTATAGAGAGGTTTTTTACTGTAGTTGGTTGTAACTTGTAAGTACGAAGTATTCAATACACAATCAAAACATTAAAATAACACTATAAAATATTTACAAACTCAAGAATTTCAAGTGTTGTCTTTTTTTTTTTTTTCTGCCAATAAAATTTCTAGTTACATTAATTTTTAGTTCAGAAAATGAATTATTTATAGCATTCTCAAGGTTTGACAATATTCTTTAAAATATTATCATCAACATAAATCATTTGAATCAACGACGTATAGAATGTTGTGAAAAATTATAAACTAAGATGAGAATATGGAAAAGAAAAAATAGTATTTGTACTTTGCTGAATTCCAAGGAAATAATATTTTTACACATTTGATTTTTTGTATGCATGATTCTTAATTTGTTGATAGAGTTTATAAGAATGAACATTCATTTTGAGGCATACATATACATATATATATATATATATATATATATATATATAGTAACCTCCAAAAAAACCTCGGGGTTAAGGTTCTCTCTCCCAATCTCATGGCCACCACGGCAAAGTGATGGTCTTTTTGTTTTGTTTTGGTTTAATTTGGTTTGATCACTTTAAAGTGGTTTTGGACTTGATGTGATCGTGCAAACATTTACAAAACAATTTCAATGTGTGATTTTAGTAGTATTATATATGTTGAGGTGTAACATATTTTTCTAGTCAGATTGCTTTTTGAAGCTTGCATTTATGTCGTGGGAAGTGAACATATTTTTGTGATGCAAATAGAGTATATAATAAACTATGAATCGCCTAATATATTAATAGGAGTTGTTTTACTTATGTGTCGATTTGTGATACATTTTGTTTATGTGTTGATTTATTGTGTCTTCATTATCGCATATTGTCTTATTATGACGTTAATTATGTTTGTGTATGTGTGAAAATTATATACTCCCTTCTGTCCCAAATCAGTTTTCACACTAATCTGGGCACAGAAAATAAGAAAATCATTGTTTGGTTTTTTTTCTTTTTAACTTTTTGCTAATGAAAGAATTAATTTGTCTATGTATACGTATATGTGTATCAAGCAATGTATATGACTGTATTAAAAACTTATTTTACACATAATAAAAAAAATTGAATCGAGAATATCAAAATTAATCCACAAAAGAAGTCTTGAAAAATTTGAAACCCTACCAGTTTAAATTTACTTATTCACAATAAAAAATTTACAATATTGAAACATTACAAATCTAAGGAAATCTCTCATCAAAAGAAATGGCACCCTCAACTAAAAGCAACAAAAAATAAACTTGTGAAGAGAAAAATAAAATAAATAGACGGATACAGATCCAAATCCCTCAAAATCGAATAAATAAAGAAAATCAGGGAGATGCATGTCCCATTACCTAAATATCGAAATTCCTAAAAAAAATGCCCAACATAAAGCAAATCGTGTTTTTCTTCTTTGATTAATTCTTCAAAGAACTAAGGTTGATAGAAGACTTGGTGTATTTTATACGTTAAAGTGTATTTAGTATAGATTGAGTGTATTTTGTAGGGTTTATGGAGAGGATTGATCAAAGAAAGAGGTTGGTGACGATCGGAGAAAGTTTTAGAGGAAGAGGTAGAGATGAGAGAAGGAGAGGGGGAGAGGGAGCCGCGGACTAGAGAGAGAGAGGGTGGAGGTGGATGATATAGGGTTTGAGGATTTAGTGTATTTGTATGACTCAGAGTGTATTTTTATGGGTTGTATGTATTGTGTATGGGCTTAGTATATTTTTTATGTGCTTTGTATTTAATTAATGTTGAGTGTATTTGTATGATCTGAGTGTATTTGTATGGCCTGCATATTTTATTTTGTGTTGGGTGTATTTTTTTTGGGCTCAATGTATTTTTGGGTGAAAAGTGTATTTTATACGGGCGATGTATTTTATACGTGCTGAGATTTTTTTAATTATGTGTAATTGAGTTGATTTTGGTTGATAAGTTAATTAATTAGTGGGATGTGAGTTAATTGTGTAAGAAAAAGTAATGAAATTGAGGTAAATAAATGAAACTTTTGAGGGTAAGTGTTATAAAAAAAAAATTCCCTTTTTGGTTGTGAAAACTTGATATGGGACAGACGAAAAAGGAAAGTGTGAAAACTGATCTGGGACGGAGGGAGTATTGAGTTTGTAAAAAGTACCTATTGCATATGTATAATGCTTACCACTAAACCAATCCAAATTAGAATACAAGGGGTACTCCAATATATATATATATATATATATATATATATATATATATATATATATATATATTTTATATATATATATATGAAAAATATTTTATTTAATTTCAACTTATAAAAGTGTATTAGATTTTTATTTGATCGTACCAAGTTATATTTTATCTTATTATATTTGAGAAAATACAATATTTAAGTAGTATATTTATAATACTTATGTGTAATTTTTTGCGAGTCTTGATGATGTGTCATATATTGAAAATATAAAATTATGCATATGAATAGGTGTCAAGTGTATAAAGAGTTTGATATATCAGTAATGAAGATGTGTCAACATATAATTAGCCTTAAATAATATAGTATTGGTATCTGATTTATATATTAGTATTTATTAAAAAAAAATTGAAGATAATATCATATACCATATATATTATACTAATATTTATACATCAATCATATAAGACTTTTTCTATTAACTTTTTTTATTAATTATAAAATAAATTTGAAACGAGAATACTTTTTCACACTTATAACAATTAATACCTAGCATGCATTATGATATTATTATAGTAAATTAATCAAAAATTAAAGTATAACAAATATTTATTTATGATTTTAACCATTAATTAAATTAAACATTATAATTATAAAAAAAAAAATCTATTTTCTCAATTCTTCGATTACTTTCACATTTTCTTATACTCTAATCTCACAATATCTTCAATTTTATACAAAATATCGTTACTTTTGAATTCACACTTACATACAATCCAACTCATTTCTTTATTTTATACATAAATATTTATAAAATTACCCCTCAAATCTTTGCTCATTACTTTATTTTCTTAATAGTGTGTCTACTTCCATATGAAAGCAATCATGGGGCAGAGAAAATATTTTATTTTAATATATTTATTATATAATTAAATTATATTATTATTTGATGAAAAATATTACATATAATATAATAAATTATGTTTAAAGTTGAATTTAACGAACATTTCGCGTAATACGCAAGGTCTCATCTAGTATATGAAAAATACACACTAATATAGTTGATTTTAAAAATACTAGAAAAAGTGATAAATTTAAATATGTTGATTCACAAAAAAAATACCGTAAAAAAATATTGAGATAAAACTCTCATTTTTTTGATAATCAAATTCAACTCCCTAATGCAATAATATGAAAACTTAATTATAATACTTAGGTAACAAGAAATATAAATATATTCTAAATACAATAAAATCGGATCTAATCTTGAACGTAAATACGAAAATCTAATTATAATTGAAAATATAATACTCTGTTCGTCCTATGTTAAGTAACTTATTGTCACCAATATCCATTGAAGTTTCGACATACTCCTCAAAAATTGGTGGCACATCACAACCACAATTTTTATCAGAATATTTATCGAAAGTTGGTTGTTCACTATATTCAATATTCACCATGAAATATAGTACTAGATATCAATTTATCGATCATTAATTAGCATATCTAACATATTTTAATCTTCATACGTTGATTGTTTATCTCAAATAGTATCATAAACCGATTGAAATATTGGAACCATCATCGAAAATCTCTGGGTCACTATCAGCATTTAGTTCAAATATGAATGAGTAATTGTAGGATTGATAAACATGTTAGTTCAAATATGAATGAGTAATTGTAGGATTGATAAACATGGGAAGGGAATGTGTACTAGAAGAGGTGCAGGTGATAAGGGTGGAAGCATGTGACCCAGGCCAAGGTATATATTTTTCTTGTCATAAAGATCACATTTAGCAACGAGTTTAAATATAACAACAGAAACATCTTTTTCGTTCTGCCTTAAAATTATCTGATAATTCTATGCATATATCTCTTGTCTATACTCTTGTTTTTTCTCTGTTGGAATAATTGAGAATATATATGTCCTTTTTTGAATTGGAGATCGGACACATCATATAAAGACATTGCATGTTGTGTCTTTCATGGGTTCAATCATCCCAATTGGGAATTTTTTTTTTTTTTCCAATTATTGTCTAATTTACATCACACTAAATATTTACGTTGTATATGGTTAATTAATAGAAAATGCCACTTTTTTTTTTCTCTCTTTGATGATTTAGGTACCTATGTGTTTCACTAATTTTGGGAGCAATGCTTTCTAAATCCTTTTTTACAATAAACATTGACAAGGGTTGTTGCACCCAGTGGATGAATTTTAGTTGAATCCATTTTTCAATTTACATTAATCTGATATTACATTTTACCCTGTGCTCATTGTCGGTGTAAATTAATTTACATAAGACTGATTTAGGTGGACATTAATTCTTTTGATGACTTGTAGCAAAACAGATCCCAATTCAAAATCATATTGCAATACTCGAGTTGTTGAAAGGTTGAGCGAATAAAAATGCAATTCTCCATAACACTATTCACAGTGCATGCTTAATTTATGTTAGAAAATATATTTATATGTATAAATAAAGAAAAAAGAAAAGCAACAAGAGATCATCATTGCGATTCACGTATGAATCGGTTAGGAGACAATGGTCAAGTCGTGTCAATTGGCGCACATGAATCCCACCCTATTCACACGATTAAGACACGATGCAGGTCAATTTCTCAATATGCACTATGTGTGGGTAAATCCAATTTTATAGGGAGAATTACTTTTATATTAAAAGCAATAATTTATATAAGTTTGCAATTACTTTTTTTTTTTTTTTTTTGGTGAATGCAATTACTGTTTTTAAACAATTAAAATCTATCTTGGCAAATCTATTTTTAATTGTTTTTTTATTTTCTAAAAGTCATCTCATTGATAGAAGAGAAAATAATAACTACCCCACATTTAATTACCACCAATATTAATAAGAAATAATTTTTTTTTTTTTGTACAAACTTCTTTAATTTGATTTAAAATTACTTTATTCTCAAACACTGAAATTCACTTTTAATTTTACTACAAGAATTAATTAATATCATTTTTTAAAAGTGAATAGAATTTCAAAACACACCCTAAATATGATGAATTAGGATTCATTCATCCAGTTGTAAAATATTCGTAGGGAGCGCTAAGTTTATATATGAGAAAAGTAATTGAAACGAACCTAAGATAAATGTGATGGCTAATAAGAATGAAAGATATTCAATTCATTTTGATCATATTCAATAGTTAATACAATTAACTACATCCCCTCTAATCATTCCTAGAGTTGATTGTCGGTCCAATTCATCGTGCCAATTGATATTTTTGGGTTGGGTCAGTCCGGTCTAAACTTTCATTGCGCCTATAAAAATTTAGTCCAAGTCTGGCCTAACCTCTAATTTATTTTATTTTTTATTAAAATTATTTATAAATTAAAGGGATGTTTGGTTGAGGGGCTTAGATGTAAATCAGGTGAGAAATGAAAATGAAATAAAAAAAATGTGTTTGATTTAAAGATATTGTTTCTAGTGCTCTCATATCAAAAAATTAAGGAATAAATCATTCCCACTATTTTTGGAGGAATGATTTGATTCTTTATAAAAAAAAAAATTCTAATATTTAACATTTCTCATTTTTAATAAAATAAATAGAATGAGAATTATTCTTTAACATAAACTAAACAAGGACTCGTTTGGTTTCTTTTATTGGATAATACCTAAACTATAATACCTATATTTGTAATACCAGTTTATTTATCAATATTTTGTTTGGTTTCAAAAACTTGAGTTAAATAATTAGTGATTAGCTATCAATATAATGTTTGGTAGCAAGTATTATAACTAGTTTTAATTTATTTTAGACTAATTTGTCCTTATAAATAAGAATAATAATAAACACATCTTGATGAAAGTGAAGAGTGTTTTTGGTATTTTAACATTTAATAGATGTTGGAGAAATATAAGTATTACAAATATCATATGAAACTTGGAATCTATAATACCATGTATTAGGTATTATTTGAACGGGCTCATTCTTAATAACGAGTTGGAAATATAATGTATACAACAAACCAAACAAATGATAAAGTTATATTAGGGATCAATACACCCCTAATAAAGGAAATCAAACGAAGCCTAAAACTATAGAATTTAGCACTTTTGATCTCAGGTCACGGGAGAATTCGATTTTAGTCCCAATACTTGTAAAATTGGTCCCCTTGGTGAAAATTGTTGCATTTTTTATCCCAACTCAGTGAATGAGATGGCACAAATGGAAAATAACACGTGACTTGCACGTGAGCCGTTAGTTCGGCCATTTGACGCGAAATTACAACTTTCCCTCAAATTGTTTCAATTTTCGTCGATATTCGAATCCTAACAATAATTTCTTCCCAAATTCACCCAAATCAATTCTCATGTAACCCTAATTTTCCCCTGAATTCGATTTTAATCATTGAATTGAGAGAAGGAAAAATGCCGTCAATGAGGAACTTGAAGATAAAGACATCAACATGTATATGAATAGTGAAGGAGCACCACTCCTTTGAGAAAGAGGTCGAAACAGAGGCTACTATAACCGCCGATATGAAGTCCAATGGGGCTGATCCCTACGACCTCAAGCTGCAGGTACGTTTACCCTAATTTACTCGCGATTGCCGATAATGTGTCTTAGATCTTATGGTTCGTTCTAGAAACGCAATGTAATATTGGTTTTTTGTGTACTTCTATTGAGAATTTTGTCATGTAAAAGGTGGTTTAAGGTGGTTGTTTTTGGATTTTAGTATTATATTGGTATAACTCTTGTTGTGTTGATTTGTTCTTAAATTTGTTGGCATGATGAGGTAAGTATGAAACTGGAGTTTTTCTTGCAGATGGGATAGTTTTTACAATTGGCACTTAATTTTCATAGATTATGGTTTGTTATGAAACATAAGTTTAAGATCTACGAATGTGAAGAATAAAACAAAGGTAAATGGAACTAGCATATAGTTCTAGTGAAGGAATTCTTGGTGAATAAACAGACTTGTATTGCTGTCTTAGGAATTCTTGGTGAATAAACAGACTTGTATTGCTGTCTTACTTTCATTATATAGTACTAGGACTTGATTGTGCCCATAGTCGTAGTGAAGGGATTCTTGGTGAATAAATAGACTTGTATTACTGTCTTACTCCACTTCTCACTATACAGTACTAGGACGCAATTATAATGATTGTGTGCAAATGTGCAATTGATTGTTGCTAAAATATTATTACTATAAGGTAGTAATATGGTTAAACCTGTACAGTTCATGTGAAGAAATGTGAAACGTAACGAGGCAGAGGTTCCAGGAGATTTCGTCTGTTAGAGTGGAGCTATGACTTCTGCTCTGTGTGTTAGGACAATTGTGTTCGTATTATACTGATGTAGTGTACTTTGGCTAGCTATAACTATTTTGATGAAATCAAATCTTTCTGAAACTTTCCTTTTGATATTAAATGTTCAAGAAAATGTGCTGGCTGTGTCTAGAAGGATGGTTCCTGACTGCCACAAGCCCTACGGATCTTAAAGGCACTTTGGTGAGTGATAATTTTTCCTGCCTCTGATTTCTTGATTGCTGATAATTATTTTTTTGCCTAATCTATTTAGCGATAAGGATTGATGCATGTAATTCAAAGATAAAAAACTTGTAAGAACATGAGCTTTTGTGGTTCTTTAGAAGCACATTTTTTACTTTAGCAGAGTCTTGACTACTCTACCAACCAACTTCAATCCCAAACTCATTGAAGATTCTCATTCTTGAAGTCATTTAGGCAACATTTGGATTGAATGATTTGAGGATGGATTGAAATCCATGGCTAGAATTTTTTATTTTTTTTGGTTGTTATTTGGATTAAGGACTTGGGTAATAGATTTGAAATCCATTATTTTATTGGAACACTCTCTTGCGCGATTGGATATCACGTCATTTTCAATCGTTAATGTCATATTCATTGATCAAATGTAGTATCATATAATACTTATATGCAATCTAACTGCTGTAGGCTGAACTAAAGGAGTGTGGCCAAAAGGAAGGTACAGAAATTTATGATGCTCGGAGCACCATTTCAGAGGTTGAACAATTCTTTGAATGAGACCAAAAATGCCAGTCCACTTAACGGAAAACGTGACGGCAGGACTAAATATACATGAAGGGGACCAGTTTTGCAAGCATTGGGACCAAAACCAAAACATTTTATATTTCTCATATGAATGAACTTGAACCAAACATCCTCTTATTTCTCGTATGAAGAGGAAAATTAATGTGATAAAATTCTTAGGAAAATAATTTTGAATCTTAATTACTTGGTTAAAAGGCCCCACCCCCCACAGCACAGGCAGAGAAGAAATTATATTTGAGATAGAACTGATGGAGCAGAATGACATGCGAATGTCATTATTATTCAGTAGGTTCACCGATGTAAAAAACCACAGGTATTATTATTCAGAGAATGATGATATGTACATATTATTACATTATAATGCACAAAGTATTTGCCAACAAGAGAAGAAAGAGCCACTGAAGTGGCCTCAATTTGAAGCAAAAGAATAATAAGCTGATGATGCCTACAAAAGAAAACAACATCCAAAAACATATAGGACCACTATCTACTTGTATGCTACAACCACATCAAAATTCAGATTCAACCTGAGATTTTTCACCTGATATATTCACATCAGAGGGAGGTAGGCCCCTCCATGCCCCTTCCTCAGAATAAGGGGCCCCGCATTTTCAGGAACCTTATCCAATTCCCTATTGCACACATCAATTACATCATCAAAGCCTGTTGCAGAGGTAGCCAAATGAGACTTCAACCTGATATCTCTGGTCCTCCTCAACAAGCATCTAAATGACCTCCCAAGATACTTGACCCAATCAGCCGGTAGCCCACCCCCAGTCAACCACACTGAGAATTGCGATTGGTCTCCCCGGGCCTGCATCTCAGACCGATAAAACCTCGCAAGCTCGACGAGCATCGACGGTTGAAGAGGTAGCACAGCGACGAACTCAGCTACAAACTGCTCGGTGAGTTCAGGGTTAAGCATCTGTTCCCACAGCACTAGGGCCCATTCGCTCGGTTGGTTGAGGTCATAGGCTTCGGCTACAATTAGGGCCTCCTGGAAACGGGATTGTTCAACGAGTATTCTACGAGCATTGGTTTCGGAAAGATCGAGCCATTTTGTGTCGGGCATTCGTATTTGTAGGGAGACGAGCGAGGCCTGAGCACAAGCTTTGCGGGTTTTGTTGCCCGCATCGATGGACGAGTGGACTTCGGCGGCCTCGATGAAGTAGCTCATTGATTCGAGGAGGTCTATGTTTTGATCTTTGTCATTTCGGTCGAACCATTGTTTGGATGCTTGCTTTGCACGTAACTCGAGAAGAGAAGCCATTTCGTGCTTCATGTCGAAGTGGTTGTATACCTGGAAAAGAGTAATGAGTGTGTATAGTGGACACAAGAAAAGGATGTTAAACATGAATTTAGGGGGTGTTTGGTTCATAATGTTCAATGGAGATGGTAATGGAAATGAATATAAAATAAATGTGGTGGTTAATAAGAATAAAAGATGATTAATTCAAAGTGTGAGGTAATGAGACTGAAAATAAATTAGCCATTACCCTCATTTTGATTAACTACTTTTCCACCTATAATTATTTTTCCTCAATCATTCCAGCCAACAATTATTTCTTGTCTTATTTATTTCATTATTAGAGCAAAAATTAACAATGTAACCACCATTAGGACAACCCTTTCTCCAATATATTCAAAAGAGATTTTCATCCACTAAAGAATTTAAACCAAGCGCCGACTTAGATTTTAGATATATTAAAAAGAGGGTCCTTGAGATTTGACTTATTCACAGGAAGTAAAAACATTTTGTTTTGAAATTACTGATACCCATAGAGTTCTGTATTTTTCTTACAAATACCTCCCTTAATAGGTGCAATTTGTAAAATTAAAGCACATGTCAAGGGAGGCATTTGTAATTTACAAACTTCATTGGGTTTTGTTCCGTGAATAAGTTAAACCTAAAAGTAGTTTTTGTAATCATTCCTTTAGATATATAGGGTTCTGATATTCACATTCGGATATTTGCTCAATACACACATATGTACAACATTTCTAAGCACTATGTATCATCACATATAGCTGTAAAGTGGGTGTATTGAGCGAATTTCCGGGTGTCAATAGTCGCACCCTATATAAAGGGGAGCATGAAAAGGGTCTTTTTTTCCGAGGGGGATATGAAAATTAACTGAGATACGAACCATGGCAAATGCATCAAGATCATTAGGATTAAATTGCTTCAGCGACGTCAGAACAGCCATTCGAAATCCTCTAACAGCCTCAGCAGTACCACTGCTAGCATCTGCAGCTGCAGAATATTTTTGAAGGAGGAGATCCAATTGGCCATTTTCGATGAGAATCCCGAGTATGAAATTGAGAGCGTGGAAGTTTCCAACTCCCGTTATCAAGCGAGCAAGACATGAGAAATCGCCTTCCCATACATAAGCTTCTACCCTCGTTGCAGCAAGAGCTACGAGCACATCAACTCCATCAAGGCAAGATGACAACTTGTAGAAGTGGTGGGATAAAATAAGTAGCTCAACCTGCATCAGTTAGGGGACAACAATTGTTTATCACCAAAAAAAAAAAAAAAGATAGTGCAATCAATGACCACATTATTATGCAACATTGGAGGTCAATAAACATTATACCTCACATTCGTGGGGTATTTCTTGCCCTGTGATTACTAATCTCATTAATGCATGGCCAATTTCTGGATCTGAAGGACAAAGCTCAGCCCATTTTAGAAAGTCGGAAAATCTCCACAGTAATGGAGCAGGACCTTCGTCCTTCTGTGAATCCATATATCCCCCACGATGCGCAGCCAATAGACCCTGGAATTTGTTACATAAATGCATTAGGGAATAATCTCTCTAAAAATATTGGAAGCAATAACTGTTATGACACTACTAGCCATGAATGTTAAGGACGCAAGGCGCAGAGGGGTCCAAGCACCCGAGGTGCGTGCCTCTTATCCTTTTTCAAAAAACATCATTTATATATTAATATAACATATTTTTGACACCTATTGTCCCACAAAATAAAGTTCAATATCACATAAAATCACATATAAATCACATATATCAAATTCAACTTCATCATCTTCAACTCTAAGCCTTAAAAATGAGCCTTTCACACTATTTCCCTTGTCCACTTATTTGCCTTTACCTTTATGTGTCTTAGCACCTGAAATACATATACTTGCTGCTGATTTTTTCCATCTAATTTTATATGCGGAGTCTTCAACTCCAATAGCATCACCAACCACATTCCAGAGCTAAAAGTCTAACCCTAGTTTATTTCTTTGAAAAAAAACGTGGGAGAGAAACATTTAAGAAAACCGTTCAATCTATATAAAAGACGTAAAAATGTTTTATAAAGACAATAAAGTTTTGTGAGCGAGAGGAGTGCCTAAAGTCCATCTTGGTCAACCTGTCTCAGGGACCTAAGGAACACAAAGGCGCGTGCCTTAGAATCTGCACCTGACAAAACACAAAAAAGTTGCAATGCCTATAGCCTCTAGCACCACGCACCTTAGGCGTGCCTTTAACAACTATGCTACTAACCCAAACTGTAGGCTAAGTACATTCAATGGAAAATGTGTCTGCAGCACTACATGGAAAAAGAATATCATGGATTCATCAACGAAAAACTTCTTCGTTAAGACAACTGATAAAATACAACCAACAACAGTAACCTCTTAATTTAAAAAACATACAAGTATTATAACGGAAATAAATATCATATTTACCTTCAGAAATGATTCAGCAAGAATTTGAGCAATACTAGCTGCTGGCATTGAGTGAGTTCGAACTAAAAGATTAGCTTCCTCAAAAGAATCTTGCGCTTTGAGAGAAAGCAATTGCAGTAGTTCTATTGGCTGCTTCTCAAATGCCTCTGAGAATGTAAGACCGAGCATATTTGCGGCCTTCACAACAGATACTATCCTCCTGCATAATCCACGTCCACGACCTTCCACAAGAAGGGTTTCCAAATTCTCCAAGACCTAATTATGCAGTACAACAATCAAAACTGGATGTTCAGTTAGGACTTCAAAAAGATTAAGCAAGAAAACCACAAAAAGATGAAGGGCATCGTCCCAATTCTGTGCCTAAATTTAAATATTGCAAGACAAAGAAATCTTGTAAGCAAGTGATTTATGTGCCTCCCTCCATAAAAATTTCTGAATATGTACATAAAGAAAACACACAATAAACACAAGCTGAACTATTTATTACCCGAAGGGGGTCGATCACTCGAAGGTCAGTCAGTAGATTATATGACTTCAAGACAGAGCGCACATCCTCGTCCAGCATTGATACGAAGACCTTGTTGCTCGGAGTTGAAAGAGCAGCAAGTTTCAAAGCAGCATCTACAAGAGAGAATTCAGATGGTGCATTCTCAGGAGAGAGCTTATTCTGCAGTTGTCTGGCAGCAGTTATTTGCCCAAAATCCAACAACGAAAGAACAGCCCTTTCTAGCTCAGCAGGTTCAACTCTTTCCTCCCACCTCGACAATGATGCATCAATTTTTAAGTTTTCATCTAGAAAATGTGTCTCATCTTTGAGGTTGAGTGGAGAAGTTTCAGACTCATGTTTTTTATCCCCTGCATCAAAAAAAGGCTTTCTTGATGATCCAAATCCTTTTGCTCTCCTTTTTGTCTTTGTGTTCCCTCCAGAAGTGCTTGGGAAGTTAGAGTCACCATTTTCCCTATCATTCTTCTCTGAAGATTTGAGCCTAAGTGAATTTATATGATTGTCCATTTTAGTAATAATGCTCGCACTATGATCTATTAGGTTAGAACCCTTGCCAGCTCCAGGATCCCGGGAAATATAGGTTAACAAATCCTCAGCTTCACTTTTCACCTGATCCGATTCCACAGCCAAAAGCCACACTCTGGTCTCAATTTCGCGTAAAAGATGCAGCGGATAAACCCTGCAAAATTATTCATTATGAGTAACCCCATCATTTGCAGAAACGGAAGTTTTTAAGCAAAATACTCGTATATTGTAAGGAAAATATCTCACGGATTTGACAGAGTCATCATTCCACTCAACCACTGCAGAGCAAGTAGCAGTATCTCATGAAGCTCTCTCGTTGGGATATCTTTTTCTGCTGCTTCAGCATGTTTTAGGAAGAACAGTCCAGCCTAGATACCAAAAAGAACAGGGATAACATTCAGCTCATAAGTGACTATATTTTTTAAAAAAAAAAAGAACTGTTTTTTTAGGGATCCCTACTATTAAAAAATCTATTTTGATGGACTCTCCTATTATGATAAAATACACTTAATATGAGCTCAAACATTAATAACCATACATAAAATGTGGAATACAATTTGGGCCCATAAACCAAGATGAGAAATCAAATATCTAAAGTTTATTTGTATGTGGCCTTTCGTTTTTCGGTAATTTGGTGTTTTAATTATAAAAACTGAAACTGAACTGAATAACCGAAAATTTTAAAATTTAAAACCGAAACCAGTCGGCTATTTCGGTTTTAACCAATACTGCTCACCCCTATATGTCTATTAAGACATATAGGTTATTGACAGCCACAGAACTCCCCATAACAACCCTTCTGTCTCATCAATCAACAACAATAGAAAGAAAAGTAGAGAAAATAAATAATAAAAAGACACTTGACAGTGACACAAGACACTCCCAACTAGGAAACAGATAGACCTCCAGAAACAAAAGATGTATGGAGCACAATTTCCCAACCTTAGCTGTTAAATAATTTTACCTGCAATGCTGGGAAAGAATATGTAATGAAGAGTGTCTGGCAATGGCTCCACAAAGCAACCCTCTCTTCTGGGACATCCCAAAGAAACTCCTTCCACTCTGCAACCATGGCTTCAGCCTAGACATGAGCAGGAACACATGATACACATTGGGACGAAAAACAAATGATAATTGAACAAGAGTCTCATGGCCTTTCAACTTGTTGCCGGTTCTTTTTAATATATACGCTGCACCAATGTAATAAAGGATACGCCATCTTTCAGATTCACATGGCTTATGTAGAGCCTCTTTTATTAAAAGGTCTCACATGAGGGAGTTTCTACATCAGCACTATTACCTGTCCATTGTAAAGGTCTCAAGACCTTTGTACTTGCCAATTCTTTTCAAGATGAATGTCCATGGAATAAAGCTTTTTTCTTTTTTTTTTTTTTTGATTTATTAATGAAAAGAAAGATATAAGGGATGAGGGATCCCTTATGCAGATTACAAGAAAATAGAGTTAACACAATTTACAGATGCTTATAATGCAAAACTCCAATCTCTTACTAGGTCCAATACATGAAGACTTGAGATTCTTATGACCTGACACCCAAAGAGCCCCTCTGAGTTTAATTCTACCCCAAACATCTTCTAAAGACTCGAAGATATCCTCAAAAATCCTGTTATTTCTGTCTAGCCAAATAGACCATAAACAACCGAGACAATAAATTTCCATGAAATTTTGCCTCTCTTGTTAATGAGGCTGCCTAAATCATGTTGTAATAAACCAGAGGCCAAAGATGTGACATCCAATACAAACCTATTCCAAATGCTAAATTATGCCATCTTTAACAAAAGCAGATGAACTCATCTTAAGCAGAAATTTAACAGGAAAGTGTTATGGCAGGTACTTACAAGAACTTTCAGAAGAACAATATGAAGATAACCATAAAGTCACAGTAGCTTGATGCAGAACAGGGTATCATGGAACAGCTTTCAATTACGAATGGAAGAAAAAATTTGAAAATAAGATACCTGCATTTCAGTTACATGATTGGCTGCAGATCTCCAACATGATTCACCGCTGGCCTCCAACTGCTTGGCCCAACTGCGTGCTTGTTCCCAGTAGCCATTCTTTTCTAACGCATTTAGAAGTGAAGCATCATCAAATGTTTCATTTCCTAGGAGTGGGCACTCATCACTCCGAAGAGAGGGTTCAGCCATATCTATTTTCCAAGATAGGCGCCCATATCGTGTTGAAGCAGACCCACCATCAGCAAAGTCTGTAGCAGTAAGAAGCCTAAGCAAGCATCTTTTTTCATATGGAGACGGGCAAGTTAAAAGCATCGCATCAGCAGCCTTGACAGCAGTGGAACTCGGCCATGAGTTTTCAATTTTCCCTTCTCTTTCCCAGTTAGGTTGTGTATGAGACTCTTCTTTAATTCTGGCAGAAAACGATCCAAGATGGGCTGAAGCCTCTGAGAGGCGCATTTGTGAGAAGGCCTAGGATAATGCAAGAAATTGAGTTGATTAAATTGCCAAGTGAAGAGATGGCAAAAAATTAAAATATTGAAACTACATACAAGTTTAGTACTCCCTCCGTCCCACAGAATTCTTCATAGGAGGGAGTGCACACTTTTTTAAAAAGAAGAGTAATGATTGGAGTTTTGAGGGGTAATTTTATAAACATTTAGAAATTTATTGGGTTGTGTGTATGCGTAGGTTCAAAAATAGTGGCATATTGTGAAAATTAGTTGATATTGTGAGGGTGGAGTTTATAGAGGGTTTTCCATTTTAAGGGTGTGAAGCTTATTGTAAGACGGACGGGAAAGGAAAGAGGGAAGAGTATTATGGGACGGAGGGAGTATCTTTTATTATTTTCCAGAGAAAGAACTAGAGCAGCATATTGGATGATATGAACCACCTTAAGTAAAAGAGGGTATAGCAACCCCCAACACTACAAGGCACAGCAATATAGATTATCATGTTGCCTTTCTTGTACCGGCAGCTTAAAGTTAAACTAAACTAGAATATTCTAGCAAGTCTCTTACGCAAAGGACTTCATCGTGCAGTTTGTGTGGGTCATGTGGGTACCAATTGCACTACACAGTCGGAGCTTATAATGTCATGCAAGAGTAGAAACTAAATTAAATTTAGGCTTCAAATTGTGAAAGGTAAACAGAACTCCCAGATAGGCAGATGGTAGGAAATAAATGGTGTGAACAAACAAAAAAACAAACTAAACATAACAAAACAAGCAAGATTTCTATTCTTCAACAGACAAAATCAATTTTAATGCTGATTTTTTTCTACTTCTTGTGATATCAAGTACTGTATTTTAACCAACCTGAAGAGCACGAATGAATGGTAAGAGCGAGCATGACGGAAGAAATATCTCAAAAGCTTGTAGCAGAGGAAGGAACAAATGCTGCTCACAAAGCACAGCTACCATTCTTGACAAGGAATTAGCCATGCTACCACAGTCTGTTGAAAATTTGGTATCTTTATCCCCAATTTTCTCCTTTTCCTCTTCACAAAAAACACCTTGCGTGCTAGAAACATTGGAACCTTTAGAACTTAGAGAAGCTGCTGAAGTCAAAGAACCCTCTGGAATGGGTTCCAGAAGGCGCCTACGTTTTGAGTTTTTCCTATTATAATGGAATGTTATTGTTCTAGCACTCGTAGGAAGGGAGTTAGTTGCCTCAACTGCAGCTCCAACATTTCTTGCAATTTGGGTTGCAATATCATTAACTTTGATGGCCGAAGTCTCCCTGATAAAACAGAAAATTGCCATTTTATTCTTTCTTCAAACTAAAGGAAAAGGTTCAGTGACATAGAAACAAGACCCTCCAGAGGGTAAGGAGAATCAAAAGAAAACATCCAGAAAACCGTCATGATGGAAAAACTTGAAGCAGAAAAATAAACTAGTTCGAACAATGTGTTGATAACTAAGGACAATAATCAAAACCTTGCAGCAGTTATTTCCAGCCAAACTGTTAGGCAGGACAATGGAGAGACATCAGGAAAACAAGATGCAATCATAGCCAAAATTGACCAGCATAAGTTCTTTGCTTTCAGGAGAAGAGCCTCTCCAGGTCTTTCCTGCTTTTCACATTCCGCTATAATTCCAAATAATTCAACAGGCATGTAAAGATTCTCATTCAACATAAATGGTCCATCCCTTTCACCAGTATTCATATTCAATGAACCAACTTTTTTCTTTGACTGCATACTTTTCAAAACTGTTAAAATGTGAATCTTTAAACGAGGGTCACTGAACTCCTTCGATGCCTGACACATGACAGAAAATGCAAATATGGAATTGAATCAGAGGACATATGTAAAGATAGAAAAGGAAAGGTAGTCAGTAGCAGGATGTAAATTTTCCTGAAATGAATTTTTTACAGAAGCTTACCACTTGTAATACTGTTTCATAAGGATATTTTCCAATCTGAGCTTCTGACAAAAAGCCAACCTGGTTTTGGGGGTGGGAAACACAAATTACTTCACTCTTAGACGCCAAACACAACCATTATTCAATACGTATATTAAAAAGAGACACGAGAAGCTTACCCAATCATTATCTCTAGCTAATACAACAAGGTATTTAATGCTTAAAGGAATTTTATGCATCTGACAAAAAGCTGTGACCAATTGCCAGTGCTGGCTTGTGGCTTTCTGTTGAGACCTTAACTCAGCTCCATCTCCATTTCCACTTGACAACCAAGAACCACATGTCATACCATTAGATGGATAAGGGAGACTTGCTTTTTCCAAATTCTGAAGAACAAGTAGAAGAGCTCGTGATGGTTGATCGAAAATTCCGTCGTTTCCATCACTATTTCCCATCATGACACTAGAACATTTAAGAAGATAATCATCTGCAAGTGTTTTAGCAAGAGATTCTGTTGCACCAACTTCAACAGGTGTTGGGCGGAATGCAGAGCCCCTAGGAGATAGTTGCCTATAGTGATTGTTTTCTGCAGACTTGTAGAAAGAAGATATTCTTCTCAGGGCAGCAATATCAATTTGGAGAGTACTAGCCGACAGACCACATAGCTCCAAAAGAAAAGCACATGATGCCACCAATACAGTGTCGCTAAAATGCTCAATAGCAAGGGGTATTACCTGAAAAACAAAGGAGAAAATTGAGTCGCATTACAACCAGATGCGAACAGCACAAAATATATTTGAGTTTCTAATATCCAGCTTCAGTTTGAATCTTCAACCAGCCACTTGACATTCTGGGCTTGATTGCATTTTTCACAAACTTGCAATTTACAGTCTATCCCCATTATTTACCAGTTCCCTTAACAAGGTAAAAGTAGGACTGTTTCAAGGTGTAATCCTTCAAATTCCTTGATTAGCAATCTTTTGTGGGAGGGATATAAACCCCTCAAATTTGAAGAGATATTCAAATACAACATTTATGAATAAGATTTATGAAACTATTCAAATTATATGAAAATGTGTGGCTCACATAATTAAATTATAAGTAACAACTCCATATAATTCACAAAAATGATATGGTGTTTAAAATCCAACAGAATATGACATGATCAGAGTTATATGAAATGATAAAACTAAAGTACCTATAGTACTCAGTTATGCTCAGATATTAATGATATAACAATATTTATTAAAATGTAAAATAAAGACTAAATTTACTAAGGTTTTATTTATTAATCTAAAAATCATTTAATAAAGTGGCCGTAGTTATGCTAGTTAGTGTCATATAAAATTCATTTAAGTTAAGATGATTCAGAATCATTTACTAGTTAGTTTCCTCCTAGTTTAACTTCGGGAAAATCTAAATATCTCCTTTTGGGCCAGGTTTCTTATCACTGCTGCCTACAATCTTATGTAATAACATCGTTATGATCATCCAAGCTCTACATTTGGCTTCACATTCTCAAAACGAGCACATGGGTTTTTTTATTTAGCACCTCCTGATGGTTCTCCCTCTAGATTCTGCACAAAGCTTTCATGTTAATTTTGTAGTTATATCTATCCTGCTTGTACATTTATATACATTGCAAGAACAAAAACGATAATAGGTCTCAATGCTCTACATCCTCCCAATAATAGGTCTGAAATGTAGTTACAACACCCTTCCCGAGCGAAAAAATACTAATTGCTCAATCAATCTCCCAGATCAGAAGTTCATGTAACTTTGAAGATCTCTGCTAGTCACATGAACATGAGCGGTTGACTTGACCTATTGAATGGGTCCATCAGATAGCAAAATAAGGCCAAAGTAGAGAACTGTAGAACATTAACTTATCCTTTACAGCAATCTCAGCCTGAGTTAAACCATCACTTCTAGATTTGAACTCCACAAACTACTAGCACACAATCACATCTCAGAACAAGGGCTAAACTACACAGTTTTAATGACACGACTCTTGTGCTCGACAAAGTTCCCGACTTCACAGATGTAATGCACTTATTAAACAACTTGAGCCAATCAATGACAACCATAAAGAGAAAGAGTAGGAATGAACAGAATGATTATTGTGTTGAGTTCAGCACAACCCTAAATATGGAGTCACATCTACCATGTTAAAAGAGTAAATTTGCAGCAAAACACAGTTGATTTTCAGGTGCAGCATTAATCCTTACAGAAGAGAGAAGAGACTCTTCACTCTCAGTTATTGGTGCAAGGAGAATTTGCACATCTGATTGGACATTTGTTTGCCCACTTGATGGAGTTTCAGGGTGTCTCTGATGCTTATTATCAGACTTCAACCTATGAACCCTAGCTGAGAGGAGATAATTTAAAGCGGCCAATGCACGCCCACGATGCAAATGATGTTCAAGTCCGATGTCAGCTCCCTGAAACCCATAAATAATGTATAGATCATGTAACAACAGAAGGCACAAAAGCCATACGATTAAGAAAAAACTTGAGCAATAGATTCATAACTTCATATACATAATCACAGTATTATCCCCCAAGAGAGGACATAATTATTTCAGAATTTGGAGCCTAAAACTTTCACATGTTTTTGGGAGACAAATTGGAGCATTCAGCATTTGCTAAGCATAACCAAGAATTTTCAGAGACAGAGATTAATCACCTCAAGAGAAGATGCATAGAGTTCCTCTTCTATATGTTTTTGGATGGCAGCTTCCCAGGATGTAGCACTTATCTGAGCATGACCACTGGAATTTACGACATAATAGATGTCTCTCAGAATAGAAAGTTCTTCAGTGTCTGAGTCAGCTAACGACTGCCAACCGATTGGACCCTGTTCAGAAAGAAATCAAGGTAAAAGACGAGAAATGAAATAGAATATCTATACTTCTCATGAGCCAATTCGTAATGGCTCATTGCACAAATACTAAACTCAACTTGTATAAAAGGGTAACAAAATTATATTTTGGTATCACCGATTATTTAATCTCAAATTTTTATCCAATTTTATCATAAGTGGCAATCGGAGCTCCACATGGACTACCACCTCTATTCTGACTGATCACAAGGTTGGGATCCTTTAGTGACATCCTTTTTCACTCAAAGTAAGAGCTTTTTAGCCAATTTTTAATAAGTTTATTATGTAAGAAGATATATTGTTCTCTAACACTTCAAACCAATGAATACACATATTCTTTTTTCTTTCTCTCCAACACCCAAAATAAACATTATTTAGCCTAAAATTCTCAATCGAATCGACACAGAAGTTCAATGTTAATGGCAATAAGCCCTAATCCCTATATATATTCAATTTTCCTTTATTTCATCTCTTTCCGCAATGATATTTGTCATCACCAGTCTCCGGCCAAGACCAGCCACCAGTACACCACCACCAGTATCGCTGTCCCACCCGCCACCAGCATACACTACCTTCATATTTCCATACTGCAGAAGGAAGATCAACCATGTAGCAAGCTGCGAAGAAGATTGTCACACCCTCCTCACGATGTTTGTGTGGCATGGCTGACATCCTCCACTTCCTTGTTGACTGATGGAGGTCATGCGGGCACAATATGAAGCTAATAGCTAAACCTCCATTGCCCTTTCCTCTTCTCCTTCTCCTCTCCTCTTATTCTTTTCTTCTCTTTTTCATATTTTTTAATTGTGAGGATTTTCTGATTACCTAATGTAGCTGAGATGGTGATACTGTTGAGTTTCAGTGACAAAAATGGGGAAGAGATTGCCCAAAATCAATGCTTGTTTCCAGCATTTGTTGGAAATCTCATAAGAACAACATTAATTTCCGTTTGAACAGTTAAAGAACCCTAGTTTTATGAACCAAGGAATAGAACAGAAAACATATTTCTGAAAATTCCCAATGGACATAGCTGGAGAACCATCATTCTCAAAACACATTAATTAAAGGTCTCTGCTCTTTAGCTGGGAGGCATTTGAGAATAATGCATTATGATGAGTCAGAAAAGAGATGGCAGTTCAAGTGGCTTCATTTGCCACAGAGGATAAAATTGGATGCGCGATTTAAGATGGAACTGTACGGAAAAAATGAGTTTAACGCTCATCATGAGACATCAATGTTTAGAACCGAATTTGATGCGAGTGGCATAGTTTAGTGACTTTGTGATCAACCAACCTTAATAACATGGTAACTGTGTAGTATGGTAAATATGTGTAAACAAAGTTCCCTAGAAAAAGACAGTCCTCAGAAATGTGCAGATAATCAAGTCAGTTTCAAAATAACCTGCACGTAGAGCTGAATCAATCTCCGGACAGTCTTAGGGAACCAACATGGGATCATCTGCAGAATTGAAGTATCCCGTACCGAGGAGAAGAAAACACCTTCACGCCAATTCAAGTAGTCTAGCAAATCAGTGTAGCCTGACACTATATACCAAATATAATAATTAGAAGGTAATAGAAATGAGTGTTTCAGTCTTATAATATTCCATGCATGAACGGGCAAGGAAAAGAGTAAGAAAAGGTTATAAGAACTTACTTTTTGCTTTAAGGGCCAAGTTGCTGTAAACAGAGTCTTGACCAAAACATGCTGCCACAATGGTGTGCCACAATGTAGGGAAGCGATAAAGGGCTGGTCTAAGGTTTTCCAAGGTGCATTGAGTGGAACTACATTGCCTGTTTACACTACCACTACTAAGGCATTCTTGTAGAGGTGCAGGAGCAAACATTAATGTGGCTAAAGCTGCCATTTCCCCTGCTCCTTCAGCAATATCGTCAACAGCTTGAATGATGTCATCTGTCTCCAGATCAGTAAGCTTATTACCTGGAATTAAATTACGGGAAGCAACTGCTCGGGCATTAGAAAATGATGTCTCGTATTCTTTTCCTTTAATCCTCATCAAGAGCAAGCATTTTGCCCATTCATTATCACCCTGAAAAAATATATCATATTGATAAATAACCTCAAAATTGATGGACTTGCATAAAGCATCACATTATCCTGTCAGAAATATCTCACAAAGATACAAATAACATTTGCAGAGCAACAACCAATTGCATGACTTTAAAGACCAAAAAATTATCCATGGCTACCTTCTACTATGTGTATCCCCTATAACCAGAAGACAGAAACTAAGGTAGAAACAACCAAGATAAACAGCTATACTTACTGCTGCCTCCAGTAAAAAGGAAAGAGAATCATGGTCAATAGCCAGTTTGTGAAGGTCAAGATAAACGTCCAGAAGGTACAGCAAGTTATTCTGCGCGCAGAAGTGTACAACAACTTTATGTAGGGATCGGGATATATCTGAATCTATTGATGCATCACCAATAACTAGTAGCGAATCAGATGAACTGTCATTCGCTCCTTCCAGTAATGAATTGTCATGTAAATCAATCATAAAACCTGACTGGGCCAGCAACGGTACTATATCTGCTGTACTGTGCCAGTAATCTGCCAAGAAAATGTATTTTTTGGCCAGCTGCTGTTCCATAAGCCTTCTTAACCACACAGAACACGCACTATTTGCAGAAAACCTGAAAACTCTGATGTTTGGGACATTCATGCACACAGTATCCAACTCTTCAAGGAAGCTTGTGTAATTTTTATATCCAAGAAGCTCATGATCATACTCAATGGATGAGGCGGGGCGTATGTCGTCCAGGCCGATGCTAAGGCTTCCACTGGATAATGCATATAGAGGAATTGCTTCTAGCAGCTCAGAAACTTCTAAACAGTTATTGTGGCATACATAGTACTCAAGTTGTGATTCCCACAATACATTAACACCCATAAGAAGAGGTTGATCCAGAAGTATCTGCACAGGAAGAAAAACATATAAACTGTATGGCAGTTTCCCAAGGAATTTTTTGATTCATAATAAAACAACAATACTTCGCATTCAATACAGGATTCCCGCCTTAAAGATTTACCTCCAGTTCAATTAAAATTCTCAATCACCAGCTGAAAATAGCTACCAATATTGTATCACCAATTTAAAAAAAAAAAAAAAAAAATCAATAACCAGAAAATAAAAGTGTGTTAACATGTCACATTTTTCTTCGCCTTTCCTTTCAGATAAATGTTGAGAGGGAAAAGATAAAGACTCAATTTCCACCAGTATTTCCAATTGATCATGGCGGCACCAGATAAGGTGCTAAATATAATACTCGCGAACCAGATAAATGTAATTCATAGAAGGGTGTTCATGCTATGCAGCTACTGCATACAAGATTTGTTTTCTATAAGAAAATGAAAAATTGGTGAAAACTGTAGATTGGCACAATATTTCTTTTTCTTTTTTTTGGAAAAGAAACAGAACTTTATTAATAACAGAAAAAGAGAGGGATGAGAATAAGAGATGTCCCTCAAAGAATACACGGCATTCTATATCACCATTACAATAAAGCAAACCCCCAGTCCCTTATCAAATCAGAAAGACAAAAACCTCTAAACAAGCTATGACTAGAAGCCCAAAGGCTAGCTCTAAACTTCACCCTTCCCCAAACATCTTCTAAAGATTCATAAGCATCCTCAAAAATTCTATTATTCCTCTCTAGCCATAAAGACCATCATACAGCCGAAACAATTATCCTCCAAAGAATTTTATATCTCTTGCTAAAAGATTAGAGAAAGAACAATGAATAAACAAGTGGTTAGACTCAGATTGACATCTACACAAGACACACTAATTTGGGGAAAAGAAAGTTATTCGGAAAACGTTTTTGGATCAAATCATAGGTGGGTGACTTCCCCAATCCTATCAGCCACATAAACACCTGCACTTTCTTCGGAACCAGACATTTCCAAATGAGATTGCACCAGTTGTAAGGAACACAGTTGGTGCTAGAGCAGAAGGAAGCAATAAAAGATTTACAGCCAACCAAAGCCTCCGATCCTACCCACCCTCACTCAACTCAACACCCTCAAGACAAGAAAGGAGCTGTTCCAACTCAAAAACCTCACTATCCCTGAGATTCCGAAGAAAATGAAAATTCCAAGAAGGGGAAAGAGAAGAGGTGGCATCCGGGGATAAGAAAGAAGAAATTGGCTTATTGTGATGGGAGGACAGACTGTATAAAAGAGAAAACAGTGGGAGAACAGAGGCCTGCCAACCATTCATCCTCCCAAAAACGAACTCTATCACCCCTACTAACTTCAACCTCAATGGAACGCTTCCAAGGGCTACGAAAAGTAGATCTCACAACAAGACCAGCTTCCCAATTATCCTCTTGAAGACCGTACTTGCTTCTAATAACTTTGTGCCATAATGCATTCTCTTCCAAATGGAAGTGCCACCACCATTTCCCCAACAATGCCTTATTTTCAAAGCTATAGATTCCCAATCCCAAAACCAACCAACTCCATAGGACGTGCCACAAGCTCCCACAAAACCAGATGCAAATGAATATCATTATCACTCATCAGCCCCATCCCATAAAAAATTCCTCATTTTCCTCTCAATCTAATTAGCTATACCAGTAGGGATCCTAAAAAGAGAAAGAACTAGACCGGAAGTGCATCAAGAACCGATTGAATGAGAGTGTCTTTGCCACCCCTAGATAAAATGTAAAAGAATTTTATCTCATCTAAAAGTCCGAACTTGTAAAGAGGTGTGGATTTAATTTAAATATATTAATTCTCTAACACTCCCCCTCACTCGTGGGCTGGATTCTCAACTTTCCCCTCTGGGGAGGAACCCCAACGAGTGAACAATTTAATGTGGGTGGAGTTGCTTTCTACGGGAATCGAACTTAGGATTTGGGTATGAGGCTCAGATACCATGAAAAAATTTCACCCCATCTAAATGTTCGAACTTGTAGAGAGATTTGGATTTAATTCATTTATATTAATTCCCTAACAAAAAGATTTTTTTCTTCCCGCAAGTCTCCTCAAAATTTTGGACAACAAAGGCTCCCAAAAAGAGACTTTGAGAAGATTATCCCCCAAAAGAATCCCGAGGTAAGAGATAGGCCACTCACTCACTCCACAACCCACCAAAGCTACATAATTGGCAACTTCTCCGTGCTCCATATTGATACCAAGGAGAGTACGTTTTTGTTGAAGTTAATTTTCAAACCAGACATCCTACCAAAAATGCCAAGAATGGTAGTCAACCATCTAAGATACGCTGTGTTATCCTTGTCAAAGAACAGAGCATCATCTGAGTATTGCAAGTGGGAGACCTCAAATTTAACCTTCCCCACAATCAGCCCTATAAATAGCTCAGCCCGTCTTGCCTTATTGACCAATCTGCTAAGCCCATCAGCAACCAAATTGAAAAGGAAAGGAAGAGGAAATCCCCTTGTCTAAGGCTCCTAGAGCCCTGAATTTGCCTCTTGGTCTACCATTTATCATGACCGAAAAATTGACCGAGTGCAGGCAGCCCTTAATCCACAATCTCCATCTCTCACCAAGCCCTTTTTTTACTTAAGACGAAATCCAAAAACCTCCAATCAACTTGATCATAGGCCTTCGCAAAGTAAATCTTGAAGAACAAATCCTACTTACCTCGACCTCTATACTCCAAAACAACCTTGTCCGCGATGACCGCTGAATCCAATATGTTTCTCCCTTCCATGAAAGGTTTGAGCATGGTCGATCGTCTCCACAATGATCTCTTTCAGCATAAGGGACAACACCTTTGCAATGATTTTGTAAAAGCTAGTGACAAGGCTAATAGGGCGAAAATCCTTGATCTTTAAGGTGTCCTCCTTTTAGGAATAAGGCATATAAAGGTCTTATTGGTGATGCCATTGATGATTCCTTTCTCATAAAAATCCAGGAAAAAACCCAGTAGAGCAGTCTTTATGATATCCCAACATTCCTTGAACATAGCAAAGGAGAAGCCATCCGGACCAGGAGATTTGTTCTCGTTGCAGCTAAAAACAGCTCTTCTAATTTACTCTTCCTTGAAAGGCCTATCCAAACGCTTCCTAGATTGCTCCACAATAGGCTGCCAATTGAGCCCCTCAGCCACAGTTAGGATCTTTTGAATATAGACTCGAAAAAAAATCTACCAGCTCTTTCTCAATGACCTCAGGATCAGCAATGATGGAACCATCCTGCCTTCCAAGCTTCGAGATTGAATTTCTTGATCTCCTGGATTGTCACAATATTTCTAAATAGTAATTTATATAAAGATTCTCTTCTTTACTATTTTATTTGTCGCTTCCAACTGCATATATATCTTTGCACGCAGGTGTAGTAGATGCATATACCAACATGAGTCACATGACATGCATAAGCATTGTACAGAATTGAGTGCAACAATAATATCCATTAGGATCTCTCCTAAGAGAACAGAAGAAGAATAAATGCTTCATTACTGATGGCTCACATCCCCTTAATCTGAAACACAATATACACTACTCCAACTACAAAATCTGAAACACTATATACTACTCCAACTACAAAATCAAAATACGTATATGACTGTTACTAGAAGTTTTTGAACACTCGTGATTAATCAATAAGAGAGATGAAAACATAACAAGCATAGGATGTAACAAAAAATGAAACACCAACTGGGGAAAATGTGAATCTCCACTCAGCTGTGAATTAGCTGCAACACCAAGCCTAAGCTCAGGTGGCTAACACCGCGGTCAACAGGTAAAGGGTACATACTGCATACATATTAGATACACACATGCAGATATATTGTTTTCCCCCAATACATTACAATTTGGTTATTACTATCAGTTGGTATGAAAATGCAGACTGTCAGATCACGGATTAGGTTGTATTCCTCCTCTGGTTATAATGGGATAAAATTCTGACACTGATAAGAGCTCAATATGCTAATTGAACAATAATCCACAGAAAGCAGGAATTTAGTAAGTGAAACTGTGAGACTGCCTCCCACCTGAGAAGGAATTATGGTTTCTATGGTGAATGAATCCACACAATTCCACATAATTTCTTAATCATGCCTTGGATTATTGCACATCTCCAAACAACTCAATAGGTCTCTTTGAGGATACTACGAAATTTATTATAACTATGCCTTATGCTTGAAACTTCGTTTTATAAACATCCAAACAAAAAGAACATATCTTAACCACGAAGCTCACATTTATCATGCATAACTGAGTCAAGGAAGACATAATAATGAGAACACGCAGTTGTAGCTACAGGATGATGCTATATAGCCAAACAAACTCGGGTCTAGTGGGAAAGAGTCAATTAATGGTAGTCTTGGCCTAGTGAGTCAATTAATGGTTGTCTTGGCCTAGTTAAAGACTTACAATATTAGTTTTAAGATGCAATTTTTTTCCTGGAAAACAGGGATATTGACAGAATGTATCAGGAAATAAAAATCAAATGACTTACACGGTCGATAACTCTTTGGTCCCAGGCATCTGACCATGCTGCAGCAGCAGCCCAATAAGCAGCATGACTGCTGTCATCATCTACTTCAGAAGCGACAGAATGTTCATCAACAGTTGTCCATGAACCCAAAACAACTCCATCTATCTCGCCACACATTATTTTAAGATTGTTAAATAGCGGGTGCAATAGATGCAGAGTTATCTCCCTGACTGCCTCTTCATCAGATGCTCTCTTAAGCTCCTTTTGTCGAGTAGCTAGCGTATTGAAGAAACTGCTGCAAGGATATACCCTCTGACAATAACATTTGAGTGTAAGGAATTTCCAAGTGTTATAATCTAAAGCAAAAAGAAGAATACCATGTGTTTTGGTAGCATAAAGCCCTGGTGTTAAAATACATGCAAATTTGCCCTTAACACTAATCAAGTCAAACAGTAGCTTTTTTTCAATGAAACGCCTGTTATAGCCTTCATTTTGTTGGACATAATATTACAATATTAAAATCCTCTCTACGAAGGCTGAAGATCTATATCCTGAGATCCACTAGACACCTTTGAGATTAAATCAGAACTACAATAACCCATTCTGTCACTTGATCCTATGAAGAAACAGAAAATTTTCAATACATTGCATCTCATGGAAAAGAAAGACTAGACAGAGGAACATTTTTAAATATATATTTAAAGACCTTATCTTTTCTTCTTTATAAGTTCTACTGTTGGGTGGAATTTATTTAAGCATGAGATATTATTTACTGAATGATTTAAAGAAACTCATTATTTAACCGTCAAAAAAAAAAAGAAAAAAAGAAACTCACTATTTAACTTGTATGATTTTATGATAATTGTAATCATCAGCAGCCAATATCCATCAAATGCATGGATGTATTGGTCAATTTAGGTGAAGCTATTCAGTTGAAATACACAGAGAATCATCTTGGCATACCCTATACATCGATGGTCATCCACAATTGTTGACAGGATAGGAAGTTTAATGCAGACATTTAAGTTCCTCTGAAGATTTGAGGTTATTTTATTAACACAATGCTTTCTTGCCAAAATATGGGGTATGCATTGTACTTGATTTAAGATCTTGGTAAGGTATATAGACCATAAAACTGTCTCGCTTACCTCAACTAGTGATAACATCTCCAATATCTTATATTCATGTGGCCCAAGGTATGCATATTTTTTCATCTCTTCAGCAACTTGCACCCGCAGAGATCTTCTAATGGTTCCAAATACCAACTGTTTCAAGGTAGACTCAACATCCTCCCCAAGCTTTTGCAATGTTGTTATACCAAGCCCAATCTCACCCTATCCATTGAAACTCACAAAAAGTTAGAACAAGCCTAATAGATTATATCAACTTAGTAACCAGAATCAACCAACCTTTACAAATAAATCATAAGCAATCGCTCTTCCAGCAATTCGGACATCGTTAAAGGTATCATGAGTTTCAGTTCCAGGTAATAAATTATTCACATGATGAAGATGCAACCTGAGTACTGCCAGAGGAAGACGACCAGAAAGTAATGCATCTTTTACGACAGTTCTAATGTCAATTTTATCCAACTCCCATCGCGCAATCATATCCTTGGGATTTTCAAAATTAAATGATCTTTTTCCAAAAGCGCTTCCTTCAGAAACTAGGACTGCTTTATTGAAGTTGTGAAAATCTGGGGTCTGGGCACCAACTGTATCTGCAGGCATTAAAGCAAGATTTTCTGCACTACTCAATTCTGCTCCAGATGGAGGAAGAGCCATTTCACGTTGATCTGATATATCCAACAATAAGGCATCATTTGAAACAACTGAGACCTTGGCTTCATCTTCAGCTATGTTCGTCTAATACAACAGAAAAAGTTTCATAACCTATTACTTTCCAGAATAATAAACAAAATAAATAAGAACATACCAACAGTTGTCCTGGCCTTTTGAATTTGGCATTCAACTTCCCCTGCAACCTTCGGATAATCACCAAAAGCTGTGCCATTTCTTGAAGGCTTCTTGAAGTTGCCTCTTCGTCGTGCTCTTTTTCTGTTAACAAAAGATAAGCACCTTCATTACCTGTAATATCCCATGGCTTCTCTGCTACTTTCTTGTGATGCACTAGGCCATATTTACGTATGACCCTAGTTGCATAACCAGTGGCTAATGCTAGAAGCCTGCATCACATTCATAGAAATATAGTAACATATATATAACATGCCATCCAAAAGAAGATTAACTGGAATTTATTTAAGCACGTTAAATATGGTAATCTATTAGCATTATGACAATAATTTTCGTATTGAAATAAATGTTCCAGATATCAACAAGCATAATTTTCTGACATATGACTGGCATATGAAAGAACCATTTGACTGGAATGCACAGAGAACTTAAAACCAAGATTCACAAGCTCCCAAAAAGCAGTAAAAAAAGAAGAAATTCACTCAGAACATTTACTATACTTCAGCTTCTTTAACAATTTTTCTAAGTAAATCATATTTGTTCAATTAAACAAGCTCACCACATGGCTCCATGTATTTTGCCACTATAATATTCAAAGTATTACACTAATAAGGTCATTGTGCTAAGATCTCAGATAATGGTAGTGGCTATTTTCTGGATTCACAAATGTTGATGACTGCACTATGTTGTAATTTGCCATGTGGTAATCATAGATGAGGTAATCGCAGTGATACTGGAGAAAAATGTATGGTGTTATTCTTCGCTCAGGTCATTGGGTCAATCTTGTCACCTAAAGGTTATACTTAGTGAGGCTAATGCCTTCTATACAGCAGTAACTGAAAATGTGAAGTAAGAAAAGCCAAACCCATTTAAGCTGATCAGCCATTATTCTGAGATAGAAGAGTAAAGACATTTGTTACTAACACTTCTAACAGTTAAAACCTTTGACTAGCATATGATTCACCATACATTGCATCTAAGTTAGACAGGATCTTAATGTCATAATTTATATAACTGATAACTTCTATGTCATACTCATCGATAGGGACTCACTGTAAGTGCTAAAAGATCTTGTGCACCGCAAACCATGATTAAGGACCGAATCCATCAGTGTAGACCATTTTTTTTCCAATTAGACTGAGGATTAAGTAATTGAAGTCATTCACATCCAGACCATGAAGGATTATTTTTCATCAAGCTCCAATGAAATTTATAAACCCTATGCAGCCTAATGTATTCAATTTTTAAAGGTACTGTGGTTGAGAAACTTGATGTATATCATACCTTGATGCAGCAGAAACCTCATTATCGCTGCTTATTTTATAGAACATCAAATAAACAGCAGCAAAGAGCAGCCTCAAGATGCCTTCCACTGCCAGATTGACCCCCATAAGCATTTCAAGAGAACTGTTTATCCAATTGAGAAGCATACTTTTAGATTCTTAATCTTGAAAATTGATCCAATATAATAAGTATAAGGGAAAATGTAGATGATAAAGTGTTAAATATACACAGAATTCAAGTACAAGTACTATGCTACTTCTATAGTAATTTCAGATTCTTCAATATGTTTCATGTTGGCCCACTCATTAGTGATTAAATTAAGTAGAAAGCCACAGAACTATGTATGCTTACTTCTCAATTTCCTCAAGTTCCAGGTAGTCCAAAGCCAACTGCAACCGCCGGATCCGAGGAATCCTCAATTCCCAACCTGAAACATTTCAATGGCAGCTGTTATGCATATCATTTTTCCTATGTCTTTCTTCATTAATGAGCAAAAACCTTGAAATCTTAGCACATCCACACCCACATATGACAACTACTGGCTACTGCAGTATTACGATAAAGGAAGAGATGCAAAAGGATTTAGCATGGATGGTAAAAATTTGTTCAGTTTTGCATGATTATTTTAGTACATTATCATAAACAATAATTCATCTCATGGTTTCAAAATCAAGATGTAAAAGATAACTCCACTATCACACTGTGCCATATGTCAAAAGATCAATAAGCACACAACAATTCAATATCACAGCAAGATCATTCAGGTATAACTGGAAAACATGTATTAATACACGAATTGGATTAGTTTATGCATCTAAAAGAAGTGGTCAGTCATTCTAGTTAATCATGAAACTGCGGCTGGTAACCCTAGCCCCAGGTCTCCTTGCTAACATAAAAAAACATTAGGAACCACCAACTCATAAATTAGGTGTCTATCATCAAGGATACGAAAAAAGAAAATATTGAAAAATATGGGAGAAGTTACCAAGGTTGAGGTTTAAAAATAGAGCACTAACATAATAATAGCTTACAGAGGAACATGAGAATTGAAATACCAAAATATATTTTAGCATACTCCATCAAGCCAAATATATCTAAAACTTGTAACACAAAGCTTACAAAAGTTGAAAAGGCAAATTATAACATATATTACAATACACTCCTCAAATTAAAAGTTTAAAATCGTTATTTTTAAGTTTGCTTTAGAATGCTAATATGAGAATACAACAGCATTTGTGGACCTCCCAAAAGGATAACTGGGAGCAGCCCTTAACAAATGAGAGAGTATTTAATACTTTTGAGAAGATGCTCACCATTTACCAAGCATAATTTTTCCGCAACTTCAGGGCCTTCGTACAAAAGCACTCTATCCAAAACCTCCACTTTCCAAGGTGACCGGGGTTTTTTAGTTCCATCAACTCCCATAAGATCACTAGCTTCCCATTTAGTGCTACTAGAAGAATTTGGTAGACTATATCCAATTGCTTCAACAGGAAAGAAATTTGACGGAATTGAAATTGAGGGAAGAACAACTGAGAGTCCTTTTTCTGTCACTAAATATAAATATCCATTGAAATTGCAGCCAACAGCTTCATGGGAAGATGCCTCCCAACCAGGCATTATATAATTTAAGTCATCATTCACAATGAAATCTAATTGCAGATTGGCATGCTCAACTTGACACCACTTCTTCTCACAACTATATCTCTTAATGAGGCGAGTGACTCCAAAGGGAGAACAACAAATAACATCATCTTCACTGTATCCAGAATGGGGTAGAAAAGCTTTCCGCATGAGGCAGGACGAAAAATCAGAAAGCGTAAGTTTCTTCTCATTCACTGTCTGGGTTGCACCGGAAGAGTTAATGATATATATCCCACGATGACCCCTCGAATCCTTGATATTACTATGTTCCATTTTCAGATTTTCTTTAATTGGAAAAATATCAATGGAACAAGAATTTTTACCTTGTACAGCTAATCTACTAATGTCATGTAGCGCTGAAGTATTAGAGAGTACCCTTTGGTAGCCAACATCAGCACCCCCTACCCCCCATCCAGTTAAAAGTCCAAGGTCTGGATGGTGCTGATAATGGAAGTTGTCTTCAAATGACAAATTGTCCTCATGTACATGGTTGTCAGTATGAATAACATCGATTGCACCAGATTCATCCATCACACCCAACAATGATGAATGAGGAAACACAAAGAGCCTTTTAAACCTCCTTTTACTAGTAATACTACCATCACGGTCCGACAATGGATTAACATCCTGACTATCATTTTTTACGACATGAGTTATTAGAGAATAGCCAGGTCTATTAATACTTGCAACACTGAGAGAGGCCATATGTGCACCAGTCATGGCACCATACAATGAGATTGAACCAGATGTACTTAGACAAATAAGAAATTTATGAGAAAAAACAAAGTCTATCCACTCAAATGGGCATGTATCTCGATTTTCGTCAAGCTTTGCTGTGTATAGCCACTGTAGTCCCCAGCTCACTAATCTGGCCACTGAAACCATAACTCTCCTGTATGTTCCATCAGCTACATTGCTGGTGTTAACAGGTGTTGGATTAATATTGATTAGAGCAAATCCAACTAACTGATATGAATTGTCAGAGAACACCTTGTTGCACTTATACAAACTGCTCATAACACCACTACCAGAGTTAGGCGCAGTATCGTCCTCAAGTTTCATGACGGATGAACTAAGATCCGGACCAGGTTTATTTATACTAGAACCCAAAACTGGCATGCCAGAATTTACTTGATCACTTGATGTGGTACTCCCATGAGAATGGAAATCCAAGAATGGTGAATCATGATCAAGTGCCTTGAACGAAATAACTGCATTGTTGGGAAGTGATGATCTCACTGGAAACCTAGTATATACACCATTACCTGATGTTAGTCTTTCGACTTTAGTCAAGAAACTGTGCATCCATATTTTGGGACTAGCTGACTGACGTTCCTCAGTAGGAAAAGTTTTTGACCTTTCCCCAGAGGCCACACAATGAGATCTTAATTCTTCCTGAACCTCGAAAGTGGGAGATACGGTTGTCGATGGCCCCCAATCTACCCATATCCCTTGTTCAACATCACGTGCTTGCTCAGGTTTTAATACTTCACTAGATTCATCAAATTGAGAAAAAGCATGTATAACTACCCCATGTTTTCCAGACACAAAAAGTAGCTCTTGAAATGGTGCCCTTTCATGCTGATCACATGTATTCCTACATAGGCCCCAAGCCACTGAATCTACATCCGATATAAAGGCATTTGAAGATCCTGGAAGACTGATTCCTGATGTATGTTTTATACCACTAGCAAACTCTACAGATTCAGAAGAGCTAGAAACATTTTCCCTTGAACCAGAGATACTAGGCACACTTGATTCATGAGGACTAACAAATGTTTCATCAGAAGTAATTTCAGTATCATTATCACTTGCACATCGACCTGCCAAAATAAATATAATAAACATATAAATGCAATTCCTTGAAACATAACAAGCTATGCCCTCAATACAAATGAGAACTACAATTTTTTGAAGATACCTTTAACTAAGGGAAGCAACAATGCCTCAGAATCATTAGAAAGTAACAACAACGACTTCCTTGTTGGAGAAATAAAACCCTCTCTAAAATTGGAAGGATTATACGGAAACTCAGAGGGACCCCACTTCCGCAACTGCAGGACCGGATGGCTATCCCCAATGGGAGAGGAATCAAAGTCCATTTAGGCCACTGTATATAAGGAAATACCCAAGAGGAATTCAGCAAACAGTCCTTAGAAAGCTAAAGAATAAATATAAGATTCGTAACATGTATTTATTGTGTTACAAAAAATGAGACTCTTAACGCAAAGTTATAGAATCTCCTTTCCCGGAAGTGAACTTAAGTACATAATGAAATCATTCGACTACAAATACAGAGCCATTTGAGCATTAATTCCGCAACAGTGAAGTGAGCAGCATAAGTTCAATCCCCAGCTCAAATGTTCAAAAATCGAGAAAGCATAACATTGCTCAGAAAAACAAATCATTCATTTCACTCGTGTACAGCAACATATAATACAACACATATGTAAAAAATATAATAACAGCGAACAAATACTTCAACTACATCTCGCCCTAATTTTCAACATCCACCACAAGTTCAAGCAACAATTGTAGAACAAAAAACAGATAAAAGAAATGCATGTATGTATATACATATAAAACAGTAGAACCAAGGAACTGAACCTGATACGACGACGTTCTAGATGATCGGTTTCATCAATGGAATTGCCGGCGCTCTTCGCTTCCACTTTCAGATAGATTGGATGGAACAACAGAAATAGAAATTGGGGACACGATGCCTTTGATTTAATTAATTGTTTGTATAATCTGTTTTATCTATTGCATCATTTGCATTTATTTGGAAAAAAATATATGAAATCGAGTTTTCAAAATAGGCTTATATACATTTTTTGTATATTGTAAAGATGCCCAAAAAGTGAGGAATATTTCAAGTGGGTCCTCGACACGACATCACAATTCACATGATTTATAATAATGTTCTTTCTCCATATTATAAAATTCTTCAATAATTCAATTAAGTGGTTCACGAGGTTTACAATTTATAAAAACTTAAGTTTTGGTTCGATGTATGTTGAAAAAATTATGGGTTACTTTGTAATTTTCAAAAGTTACGAGTCATTTGAATCAATTTGTAAGATATTTGAGAGTTTATACTCAATTATAATATATTTGAGAGTTTATAAATTTAAAAAAAATTTGTTAATAATATTACTGTAATATAAAAATATATTTTGAGACCACAAACAAGTACAATGTGATTTATTGTATCTAAAACATTTTAGAATCATTTGATTGGGTCCAAACCTATCTCCCAACTTTTTTTATTGAAATTTTACATTCTCTCTATCGAGTCTGGATTTTAACTTGTGCCATTGCCTCCAAATACTTCAAATAAGTGATAGGGACATATATTTTTACTCATAAGAATTATAGTTGATCTTATGTGAAGTAGTTTTATGGTGCAATTAGGACAAAATTTGGTTTTTTTTTTTTATCGGTAAATGTTAATTTTTGTTTAGCAAGTTAGTTCATAACTCTAAATTCGTTCTCAAATGGAATCGAACCCGGATCACCCACTAAAGTGAGGAACCCAGTGGCCAAATGGGCTAAGCCACCTGATTTTTGGCACATTTATAAAATGAGACTTAATCAAAAAGAGTGTGGACGAATACATAAAGCAATTATGGAATACAGTACACTAAAAAATCTCTCCAAATACTTCAAATAAGTGATAGGGACATATATTTTTACTCATAAAAATTATAGTTGATCTTATGTAAACTAGTTTCATGGTGCAATTAGGGCAAAATTTGGCACATTTATAAAATGGGTCTTAATCGAAACGAGTGTGGGCGAATACATAAAGCAATCATGGAATACAGTACACTAGAAATTCTCTAGTGTGATAAACTATTTGTATATGGACAACTATTTTGAGTGAGAATTGTGTGTGCGAGACATATTTATACAAATTCAAATTCAATAGAAACAATTACAATACATTTTTATTTTAAATTTGAAAAGTTATTTTAATTATGCAATATGGATGTCAAAACAAAAATTAAAAAAATAAAATTTAATTTAATTTGACCACAAAAACTTATATACCATATTGCATGAACCGTGCAATTCGCCCACCCAATTATAGTTCATAACTCTTTTTTTTTTTTTTACAAGAAAATAAATAGTTCATACAATATAATAAATACAAACACAGACAAGCTATCTCTTAGCATCGAGCAATCGCTCCAACCAATCGTAAGGAGTGGAGAGACTAGTGCAATCTCCGTCTTCCCAAGAAGAACCGATCTCTGTTTTCAGAAAGAGAAAAATACAGATACCTTAGCAATCTCATTCCAAGAGTCAAAACAAAAGGTAAAAATCCACCAAGAGCCGAAACCCCAATGGTCAAAGACCCACATGCAACTTCCAAAAGGAAGGGAAGATCACACAAGATGAGAGAAACCGCATACGCAGCGTCAATGATTCACAATAGGAAGACGAAACAATAACAAAACTCAGAGCAAAAAAACCAAGAAAAATAGAGAAAAATAAAACAGAAAATTACAAAAAAATACAAAAACCAAAAGGCCAGAAAAATAAAAAAAAATTATAACTAAAAAAAAGGGTCAATGAGACGATCTGTCAACTAGCCTTTGCAAGCACGACGTTATTGGATGAATCATCCCATTGCCCCACATATAAAGACGACGGACGAGCTAGTTAATGGTGGCCGCGGAGGCAGGATGGCGTAGGCAAGCGCTGACGGTGGAGAGGGGAGTAAAGAGTAAAAAAGAAAGAGTGAAAGAGAGAGAAGAGAAGGGAAACAAAGGAGAAGCTCATAACTCATTATATTCTATTTGGTGGTTTACAATCTCATAAAACTAAAAAATACCAGCATATCTCAAAATGACTTCACTATCTCACAGGATGCTTAGCTAAGGGGTTTAGGGGTAAGGAATGTAAATGGAATAATAAAAATGTATTTGATTCAAGGGTATCATTCCTTGAATAGTGCTCTCATATCCAAAAACTAAAGGGGTGTTTGGTTTCTTGAAAGGAATTGAAATGGTAATGAGTTTGAAAGTAGTGATGAATGGTAATAGGTATGTTAGTTATTGTTGTATTTGGTTTATATGTAGGCATGACTATCATTACCATATAAAGTGTTTGGTTTTAATAAAAATTATTAATAATTAAAATTGTTATTAACTCATTTTTTTAATATTAAAAAATATATTATATAATAATCATACTTAAAATATTACTATTTTTTAATATTAATAAATAATTTAGAAGGTAAAATAAATTTTTAAAAAATTATATATGAAATTTTAGAAAGCAATGACTTTTGGGAGGAATAAATCTATGACTTTAGTTACTTACTTTTAAGATATCAAACATTTTATTTCCTTAAACCAAACATCATACTCTCCTTTCATTGCTATTTCTTAGCTTTAAAGGTGTTAACCAAACACCTCATAAGAAATGTGTTTTGGGAGGAATGATTTTGATTTCCTAAAAAAAAATAATTATAATATTTTATTCCTCTCATTTTTAATAAAATAAATATAATGAGAGTTATTCTTCGACATAAACCAAACATTAAAACTAAAACTAGTACATTTATTATCATTCCTCCCACCTCATTACTATTTCTCACTCATATACCAAACACCCCCTTAATATTTAGGGATTATAATTATTTTCACTAAGTTACTCCCATTTTTTAAAATGATAAAAAAAATCGGCTAAACATATTACCTTATCGGTCAATGCTTATTTGACATTTGTTTACTTTTTCGCCATATGACAGTTTCTTACTTAAATATTTTATATGTGTGTGGCATTATTCATTAAATAACTCATTAAAATTAATAGAAAAATATAAAAAATGATAATTTTATATATTTAAAAAATATTTTGAGGTAATTGTTGGTTATTTTTTAGTTTTATTTAACATTGGTTAGATTTCCGAAGTATATTTATCATTTTTTTAAAATCATATTTTTATAATCATTTAGATTATTATTTATTTTTTTAATTATTATGTGAATTTTTACATTAAATTGCTTTTTTATTTTTTTATTTAGATTTTGATATTAATAAAAATTATGAATATTTTATATTTTAACCAGAATTTGTTTAAATTTGTTCATATATTATTTGGATTTAAAGTTATTATCAAATTTTTACACTCTTTTTATAAATATTAATGAAATATTTAATAAATAATGACATATATATAAGAGATTCAATGACACACTGCCACGTGACAAAAAAGTCAAACAAATGCTAAATATCATTGACCAGTACCGTAACTTATTGTAGTAGATTTTTTTGAAAGGCTTATTGTAGTAGATTTTGTAGTCGGTTCTTTGACTATTTTAGAAAATGGAAGCAACTCAGTGAACCAAAATCATTTACGGAAAAAAAAAGGGACCATATTTAAAAGTGGGTTAATTTGATTTTAAAAAAAGTATAATCACTAATATTATCATCATGTTTGTATAATTAAAACTTATTTAAAGAGAAATGAATTGAATAGGAAAGATGAGGAACTGTTTGCATTTTCAGATAAAAGAGAAATAATACTCCACAGATTTTCGAACATACAAATTTATGGTCCAAGCAAATGACATAAAGGGACACCGAAACCCCAAGTCGCCAACTCGACTCACAGGGCCAAAACCGTCCAAAGCCAATTTCATTTCTGTTTTGCTTTGCTGACACACACACTATTTAACAACCGATTTTTTTTTTTTTTTTTTTGGGTCAACTGAAATTTTGCCATTGGAGAGTTGAGCTCAAAATGTACAACCAATCAACAACATCGCTCATCTTCACCTTCTGCTTGGTGATCACCTTATACTCGATTGCTTCTGCAACTGCAAGTGACGCTGCAACTTCCGAGAATCGGATCCCACAACTGCAGTACCCATGCCACCCACCCCACCATAGCTCATACCTCTTCTGCAACACCTCTCTCCCCCTCAAAACCAGAGCCCAATCACTCATCTCCCTCCTCACACTCCCCGAAAAGATTCAGCAGCTTTCCAACAACGCCTCCGCTGTTCCTAGGCTCGGCATTCCCTCATACGAGTGGTGGTCGGAGTCCCTCCACGGCATCGCCGACAATGGGCCAGGTGTCTCCTTCAATGGAATCATCAAGTCCGCCACTAATTTCCCCCAAGTCATCGTCACCGCCTCCGCCTTCAACCGTACCTTGTGGTCGGCGGTCGCTTCCGCCGTTGCGGTGGAGGCGAAAGCGATGTACAATGTGGGTCAAGCTGGATTGACGTTTTGGGCCCCGAATATTAATATTTTCAGGGACCCTAGATGGGGGAGAGGGCAAGAGACGCCGGGGGAGGATCCTATGGTTACTTCTGCTTATGCTATTGAGTATGTCCGAGCTTTCGAGGGGCGGTACAATAGGGCGGCGGCGGCCGCGAGGGATGGGTACAAATATGGGTTGCAGAGGAGAGTGTTGGGGGATGATAATGATGATGGTGACGGTGATAGATTGACGCTGTCTGCTTGTTGCAAGCATTTCTCTGCTTATGATTTGGAGAAATGGGGGCAATTCACTAGATATAACTTCAATGCCGTGGTGAGTTTCTTTAATTTTGAGCACTTGTTCTCATGGTGAGTATTGCTTTTTGAAAAAAATTGTGTAGGGGTTATGTAAGGGTTATTTAATTAGATGAAAGTTGTGTTGATGGGGGAAATGATCATGCTATATATAGCTCAAGTACGCTGTTGAATTGATAAATTTCTTGCTTATTGCAATAAATGCATTCATAATTTAGCTTTTATAGCTAGCTAGTATCTTAAGGAATATGTATGTTCATATTTTCTTCTTTTATTGATGTAATTACCCTTGCTTTCAGCACAAGATAAATTGTATAACAAGATGTTGAATCTTTGCCCATAAAATAATGCCTGAAATTAGGATACGGGCACTTAATTCAAATTATTCAATGAGAATGATAATTAGAATCATTGAATAGTGAATTACATTGAGAATGATGATTACATTGTTACCATATTGCTCTAATCTTGGATTAAGTTGAGAATAAAATAATAGCTGGTTGAAGAATATTGAAATGTTTGAGGAGAAACAATTATAGGGGATGGTGTAGTAATTAAAAGGGGGTTAGGATTAACTTATTTTGAGTTTCATAATCTCGTTTGAACCAAGCGCCCCTTAGTTTAATTGTGTCCTATATTGATGACAAGGGAGATATGCATGTAAATAGTTTTAGTTGGTCACAACTCACAAGTGCAAATAGTTTAGTTGTAAGAAATTGATCCCTCCATTGGTAAAGGCCCAAGAATTAATTTGGGAAAGAAGGCCTAATTTTGATATCATTTGAATCAGAGAAAATATGTGTATATTAGGTGACTGATCAGGATATGCAAGACACATACCAAGCACCATTCAGAAGCTGCATCCAACAGGGTAAAGCTAGCTGTGTGATGTGTTCATACAATGCAGTTAATGGGATACCTGCATGCGCCAATCATCATCTTTTACAAAAAGCTCGAACTGAATGGAATTTCAGAGGGTGATATTTTTTAATATATGTTTGCTTAATCAAACCAAAAAAATTCAAATAAGAGACTTACCTTTGTCTCAATACTATGACTAACAGATACATCACCTCCGACTGTGACGCTGTGGCCACTATTTACGAATACCAGAATTACACAAAAACCCCAGAGGATGCAGTTGCTGCTGCTTTAAGAGCAGGTCTTTTAAGTCCTTTCACTATATTTATTGTTACATTCTGCTAAATAATTAGGGGGCATTTGGTTCAAAACCCTCGATGACAATAGTAATGAGAATGAGCATGAAGTAATGGATAATGAGAATAAAAATTATCAATTCACCTTCATCATGCTTCATACGGTAATGAGATTCAAAGTAAGTTAATCATTACCCCATTTTGATTAACTATCTTCCCTCTTATAATCGTTTCTCCTCAATCATTCCATAATTCCTCAATCACCAATATTTTGTCCTCTTAATTCCAAAATTAGAGCAAAAACACCAATAATATAATCACATTGGGACAACTCTTCCTCCAACATATCCCTTTCATTAGAGAGAAAAAAGATGTTCATTACCATTCTCATTAAAGAACCTAAACAAAACACCCTTTAGTTTGGTTTCTGAACTTAATTTTGGATCTTTACCAGGAACGGACATAAACTGTGGAACTTATATGTTGCGCCATATGATGTCTGCAATCGAGCAGGGGAAGGCATTGGAGGAAGATATAGATAGAGCCCTAATGAACCTGTTTACTGTTCAGCTCCAGCTTGGCCTCTTTGATGGAGAGATTGGAAGAATTCGGCTCAGAAAATTGGGACCTCAAAACGTATGCACTTCAGAGCACAGGAGATTGGCTCTTGAAGCAGCAAGGCAGGGTATTGTGCTTCTGAAAAATGAGCAAAAGTTCCTGCCCTTAGATAAACATGGTATCTCTTCACTGGCTATCATTGGTCCATTGGCTAATTCCACCAACCTGGGAGGCGGCTATACAGGTTTGTGTTTGCTTCTTGATCAAACAAGCTGCTACTCAATTCAAAAATAAATATCTGTTTGATGGTCAAGGCATTAATATATGTAATTATAAAGAGCATTAGATACTGTTAAAATAAATTGCAAAATTGGTCCCGTATGGTATTAGGTGTTGGCGATCTTGTTCCATACAAATCAATTTTCTCAATTAATTATTGTAACTTTTAAAATTATGCAATATTAATTCTATATTGACAATTTTTTGTTTTTTGTTATTCTTTTAATTGAAATTAATATGTTGGGATTTCATTAAGCATTTAAGCGACGTCAAGTCATTAGTTTTGTTGCTACGGCATGTGCAATATTCCTGTAACCTTGTCAATATAGAACTAAAATTGCATCATTTTAAAAGTTACGAGACTTGTTTAAGAAAATTAATTTTATGAAAATAACACCGTCAACACCTAATAGATATGAGACCGATTTTGCAAGATACCATTAGCTAATGTGCTTACAGGATGGAGAATTTTGCTGTTTTATAGGAGTTCCATGCGACCCAAAAAGCATTCTTGAAAGACTAAAAGAATATGTAAACAATATCTATTATGCTGCTGGTTGCCAAGATGTAGCTTGCAACTCGAGCGCTGATTTTTCCAAAGCTGTTTCTGCCGCTAAAAAGGCTGAGTTTGTGATTGTTGTGGCTGGGTTAGATTTATCTCAAGAAACAGAAGATCGTGATAGATACAGCCTTCTTTTACCAGGGCATCAGATGGAACTTGTTACTTCTGTTGCTGCAGTAAGTAAGAACCCCGTCATCTTAGTTCTTACTGGTGGTGGACCGTTGGATGTGTCGTTTGCAGTGCGCGACCCACGCGTTGGCAGCATTCTTTGGATTGGTTATCCTGGGGAGACAGGTGGTACAGCACTTTCTGAAATCATCTTTGGACACTATAATCCAGGTAAGTTTGCAAATTTTGTAGTATCAAAATATCCAAATGTTAAATGTCTATTACTCTTTATATAAATACTGCATAAATTATGGATTAGACTTCTGTTTTTCTCTCTCATTTTCTTTTCTCATCATCTTCTACCCGCGGCGTATCATTTCCCACCAAAATCCTCAAAAACCATAGATTATTCACAATGACATAAACACAAGATTATTTACAAGGTTGTAGTGGATAATGGAGCAAATAATTCTAAGGAGAACATCAATGTGAATATATTCCATAATTTTTATGTTCATTGATGTTAAAAATATTTATCTCAGTAGTGTTACCCGAATATTGTTTGCGAGCACTTTGTTCGGTCACTGTAACTGAACAAAACTAATTCCCGTTCAAGTAATAGCCTTCGCTCATCTCAAGTGTACAATAATTTTTTCCTTAGTGAAACTGTTTGCTTGATTTTTTTTTTTTTGCTTGATTTTTTATTTTTTTGACAGAAACTGTTTGCTTGATTTGATAATTTATTGTATGTGTTGCTTCATCACACGTATTATTTTAACACAAGCATTTGCAAAAGAAGCTAGCACCTTAGCATAACAACATGGTTTTACTTTCGAAAAAGAGTAACACCTGTGCAAACTTGATTCACATGAACATCATCCCATTTTTGACCCATGTACAAAAATGGGTCTTTAACAAAAACTTGTATATAGGATCTAATATTTAGAATTTATTGGATAGGAACAATGGAGTTCACGGATCTCATATTTAAAACCAGGTTCATGCAAGTTTTTATCTTTGAAAAAACAGGTGGAAGACTAACCATGACTTGGTATCCCGAGTCATTCACCAGCGTGGCGATGAATGACATGAACATGCGAGCTGATCCATCTCGCAACTATCCGGGAAGAACTTATCGGTTTTACACAGGAGATAGATTATACGGGTTTGGATATGGACTAAGTTACACAAAGTTCACATACAAACTTGTATCAGCCCCACAAAATTTGAATTTAAAGGAATCCATGAGAAACATGCTTCAACAGAGGGGCAAACATGTCAATCATATCTATGTTGATGAGATACATTTTTGTGATTCATTGAAGTTTGAGGTGAAGATTTCTGTGACGAATAATGGAGATATTAATGGAAGTGAAGTTGTGCTTCTGTTTTCAAAACCAACAAATAATGTCAAAGGTTCTCCAGAGAGGCAGCTGATTGGATTTGAGCGTGTACACATATTATCATACGAAAGCGTTGAAACGAGCTTTGTGGTTGATCCTTGTGAACATCTTAGCTTTGCAGATGAGCATGGGGATAGAATATTGCCTATTGGTGATCACATTTTAATATCAGAGAATATAGAGCATATTGTTTCAATTGAGACATAGCCTTTGATTCAGTCTGAGTGATTGATGACTTGTATGTGTACTGTAACTTCCATTCTTTTGAATAAAATGCAAAATCTTTGCAAATTGCTATTGAATAGCAATTAAATAATGAGAGGAGGTGTATTTTTTGGTTATTCGATATGAACACGGTTTGATCTGAACAAAAGCTTAGCCTACTCATGGATGCTAAAGATACTGATGATATGTTTCCAAATTGTACTAACAGCTTCTAAAAATCACTTAAAAAAAAAAAAGAAGAAAAGAAAGTTGCAAACACTGCCTGATTATCTGCTTAAGCTCTGAAGGTGATATCTTTGACAGAAAAATACTTCTCTTGTCGGATACCTTCCATCTCTTCTGTCTTTTTTCTCTAGTTAATGCATCTCCATCTAATATGGTGGGATGGAGATATCAAATACTAAATATTATTTCTCATATACCACTATCAATATCGCCCCTACTCACCTAATTAATCTCACAATATCTCCATTTTAATATTAATTTCACATTTATTCCTCATATTTTTTCTGTCTTTTTCAAGGTAATGTATTATCTAATATGGTGATGGACAAATACTAAATATTATTTCTCATATACCAAAATATTTGTTTTAGTCTCAAATATTCCAGTTTTGTTTATTTTCATTTATTCTATTAGTTATTTTATTATAAAACATTAATTTTGAATTATATTAGTTGTTTTATTAAAGGATATTATTAATTGCTTTACTAAAAAATATTAATAGTAAATCAATTTCACACTAAAACTTATTCAAACAATATCAAAATCATTCTTCAATATCTGACCATTGAAATTCAAATCCCTCCCAGAGACTGCTCAAGTTATAATACCTATGAATCATGAGTGTTGAAATTACTTCATGTGTTTTTCTTCAAGTTTAACATTTGATGTATGACACAAATTTTAATAAATATAATATTTTATTATAAAATTGTTGTTGAAAAATAAAAAAAAAATTAAAAAAATAAAGTATTTTATTATAAATAAGGGTCACAGTTTTTAAAAAAATAAAATATTAAACTTAAAAAAACATTCAAAATAATAAAATATTAAATTAAAGAGAGCCTAATGAAGTATTTTTTTTTCCCATTGATGGGCACAACCAGGACCTGCTTTATAACGCGTTATACAGAGACGTAACATGATAAGGTACGTACAACAAGATCTAAAATAATAAATTTTCAACTATACTTATAATAACAATACAAAAAATACTCACCACTATACTGGCAAATAAGAAATGCATAAACTACGTTTGACATGTTTAGAATTTTTTTTACCATATTATTTTTTAGATGACTTGAATCTAATATCTTATTAACTTTGATATTAATATTTTTACATTTAAATTATTTCACTTCGTCGGACCTTCTTAGAATTATGACTTCTTATGTCCATTTAAATTTGATTGTTTTTTGACCTGGATCAATTTGTGGGCTAACAGTCTAATTCCAGTTGCTAAATTAGGTTGTACGTAGCCCAAGAAAAAGTAATAGTAATATTGATAAGTTGATACATTCATTAATTTAATAAAACCATTTTGTATATTAATACCATAACACTTTACTTTGTAATATTAATTTATAAATCTAATAATATTACTAAATAAATATTATGGTGTTATTGAATGTGATAATATCATTTTTATATTGTAAAAAGTTTTACAGTAAAATTTGTGATATATATATATATATATATATATATATATATATATATATATATATATATATATATATATTCTGATAGCTCCCAATTCTAATGAAGAAATGAAAAATCCAGATATTCCAAATGGAATAAGATAGCAAGTGATATGCGGTACACACAATTGATGATATGCCAATAATTGGATACAAATTCGTCTATATTATGTGATGTTACATGTATAATTAATTAAATAATAATGAATTTTCTTATTTATATGGCATAAAATGGTAAACGATAAATATATAAGTTTGTATTCAAATGATTATCAATTCTGATGCAGCATGTTAATAATTGAGTATGGTACAAATTTGTAGAATCATTTAAGCAAAGCAAGTTCATAGGTCATGATGAAATAAATGTGAATCTCTTACTGCACACATGTGCAATACCAGCTAAGCATACACTAAATTATACTCCCACCTTTTTAATTAAATGACATTATTTTTCTAATTTATTTATAATTTAAATGATGTTATATTATTAGTGTTGTGCTCCAATTTTGAAAAAAAATATGAGACAAAATAAGCTTATTGGTAGTGATGGAGGTGAATGATTGTAGGAGGAAAATAAATTAATCAAAATAGGTAGTGATTACCTTATTTAGGAGGGGAAATTGCGTCATGATCATTTATTGTTCTCATTAACCACCATAAATGCATTATACTCATTCTTATTCTCATTTCCATTAAACAATTTGCAATCAATGGCACCTTAATTTGTTATAAAATAATACTCCTATTATACGCACAGTTCATTTAATTAATAAATTTATTCGCAAATTAACCACGCAAAGTAAATTTTATGTGCGCAAAATACAACTCGATCATATCTCTGTCTTTAGCTTACAAATTTTGCATAAATGTTAGTATTAAATTAATTTGTCCAAAAATGTTGAAAGAAATACTAATAATTTTTCTTTTGTCCTTTTTTACCTATTCTTGTGCTGTCTCTTCCTCTAGATAGAGTGGTCCCATGAAAAAGAACTCTTATATATTATTTGTCCATCTGCATATTCATTATTATTCATCTTTATGTGAAGAGTTTAGTTCATCATCCCCTCACCTGCAAAAAGTCGAATATATATTTGCTTCACTTTCTTTTATTTATGTGTGCAAAGGTTTTCTTCTTCTTTTACATTTTTTTTTTTTAATTTGATGTGTCCCCATTTATTGCATAAATTTTGATAAGTTATGAAAGGTTCATATATTTGATCTGAATTTGTCACATGCACACATTATTTCATGACGTTCATGTTAATATTTGAGAGAGTTAGCGTGATATGTGTATTTATATATAGAATTAATCTGCACTTTTGGATATCATTGAGAAGAGTTAAATACAATTTAAAATACACACATTACATATATATAGAATGAAAGATATATATTGTGTTAATTGAGTTAAGCTAAACTAAGCTGACATAAACCCTAAATACTAACAATATTCGATCGCATTGAGTTAATTACATACAACCTAGCTAGTTAATTGTGGAGTTGTATAAGTATTGATTACAATTACGAATACTATTCCCTTTGTTTTAATTTAAGTATCGCTTTTGGTGTTTCACTAAGATTAAAATGGTCATTTACTACTTACTAATATTTAAATAAAATGACTAATTTACCCCTATACATATTATCAGTGAATCATTTATTTAGAATATATTTATTTTATTTAATTAAAGGGCAAAGTTGAAAAAAAAATCTAATATCTATTGAAAAATCAAAAGTGACGTACGTCATGGAACAATTTTTTTTTAAAGCGACAAATAAATTGAAATAAAATTTTGGACTCGAAAGGTTAAAACGTGCTAAAAATAGAGTGTTATAAGAATATCAATCACTTGAGCTTTTATAATATCATGATCATATATAGAAGGTGAACATAAAATCATTTCCATATATATGTTATTATATATTTTCAACAGAATCCCAAACAATTAAATGTTACACTTCTTTGGGTTTTCACTAATTCGTTGCGTTAAAATGTGTCTCTAGCGTTTGAGTGTATATTTTATTATTTATCCTTAAGTTTGTTTTGCAGACTTAAAGACAATGCCGACGTACCAAAAGTATGCATTTGTCAAAGAAATTGACTAGATTAAAAAAGTGGAAAAGAATATATGATAATATTCTGAGTGTGTTTTTCCAAAGGACCCTCAAATCTCAATCAAATTCTTTTCCTATCAAATAAAATAGAAGAACACGGATACCCCACGCACAAGGACTGATTTGAGATACTCCTTCAAACTTTTTTTGTAACCAAATATTGCAATATATATATATATATATATATATATATACACACACAAATAAAATTTATTCAGGATACAAAACTAAATTCATTTAGTAATCTCATTACATTTATTCCGAATATCATAATATTCATTCAATAACACTACTCTAATAAATTAATACCATAATATTTATTACACACACAAATCGTCGAACTTTGTGAGTAAATGCTATGTAGGGGTGTGCATCGGTCCAAAACCTCCAAACTGAATTGTAGACCGAATTTTTTTTCTCAACCCGAACACCGAACCGAAATTTTCAAAACCGAACGGTCGGAAATCAAAATATTTCGGTTTGGTTTCGGTCTCGGACCGAACAAACCAATTTTTTTTTTACATTTTTTTAAAAATTTAAAATTATGTGCAAATATTAATATTAAAATTCTAAAAACACATCAAAAGATAACAATTACATAGTGTTCATAAGTTCACACTTTAAATATAAAAACTAAAATAATTTGTTTATCGTTTGACGATGATACGCTCCAAACAAAAATAAATATAAACATAGCAAACTTTGAAAAAATAACGATGACTCTGATGACTGATGAGTAAGTATTATTATAAATTAATAGGATAATAGGATTAATATAGAGTAAGTATTATAAATTACTTTCTACTGAACACTGAACTAGGAATTAGGATAATAATAGGATTAAGTATTATAGATTAATATATTAAGTATTATACTTAATATATATATATATTTCGGTCGGTTTGGTCTGTTTGATTTTTACATTAGTAAAAACCGAATACCGAACCGAAAACTGAAATTTTAAATTTCTTTAGACCAAAAATCGAACCAAAAACCAAAAATCGAACCAAATTTTTTATTTCGGTCTAGTTTGGTCGGGTTTTTTGGTCCAACCCGAATTTTGCACACCCTTAATGCTATGGTATTAGCTTAAAAGTGTAGTGAGAATACTGAATAATACCAATTTTGTAAATTTTGTTCATCTTATAAAATTGATATAATTATATTCGTTGAATAATGCTATAATATTCATTTAGTAATACAATTAAAAAAATTGATGTGACTAATGATGACTCGACCCCATAACCTTACAACATAGTTAGTGGAGCTCTAACCGGTCAGAATGTTCTGTAACACAATGGTATAACTCTTATGTTACATCAGTTAGATTAGTAACGCATGTCTTTTAGGAGAAAGTAAAGACACATCTCCTAAAAGACACATGTCACTCATCTAACAGATGTAACAAAAGATGTTACACCATTATGTTATAGGAAATTCTGTTCGAACTCTAACCACTTGAATTATACCACTTATAAATTAATGTTATCACAGTGCAAAATATTATGAGTTTAGTTTATAAATAATGATATTACTAAAAAAAAATTATAAAACTATCAATTATCCATTTAGGATTTAAAAATATTAAGTATATATTTTTTTAAAAGAGAAATATTAAGTATACTTGACATCTCATCGTATCATATCATATATATCTAATATAAAAATCTCATATACTCTCTTTATCCACCAAAAGTGCTCACGCAATTTTTTTCAATAATTTGTATTGTTTCATCATTCAACCACCACTTAATTTTTTTTCACACGTTTTGACTTTATACGTGTAAACAACCACTTAATTCATAAATGAAGCACACAATATCTTAAAATATTTTTACTTTATCTATTTTAGCTACGCTTTCTTAAAACCAGTCAAAATTAGAGGAACATATTTTTAGTGGATGAAAGGAGTGATCCCTATTATACTAATAGGGAGTTCAATTTGGATGATGTGTCGTCTCTATATTAATTTGGATGAGATGACATATTTCCATTAAGTGCATATATATGTATAATAATATATTATATTGATGTGTCATTTTTCTATTAATTTGTACTTAATATGTGACATCTTAATATATGTTTTAATTAAAAAAAAATTGCTAAGAAGATTTAAACCTTGCACCTCTTGCATAATCTTTATATTGTTTAATAATTAAGCTAATCAATAAATCTTTAAATACTTTGAATTCTTGTTTTATTTAATATGTCATAATCTTTGTTTTAACATTTTATCATATGGTGATTTTTAAACATAATATTATATTTAACTTAAACCTATAAATGTATATAAGAAAATTTGTGATTATATCAACTTTTATTTTATTTTCCAATATATTTGAGAAAATCATATATTTAAAAATTCTAATTTTTGTGTATTTGAAAATATGAAATTTAATATAGTTAATACATTGATGAATCGATTAATTAAATCTTAAAATTCTAATTATGTGAAAATTAATATTTGATTTACTTATTCATATTGTCTTGAAAACACAATAATTCATTTATTTATCTTATTTTATTAATAAACATTAAATCTTTTATACGTAACATTGCATGTTTAAAAATTTAAAATAATAATATAATATTTATTAATAGAGTATTATAAATATTATGATTTAAACAATATTTATATATAAAATATTATAAAAAAAATCCACGGGAGCTATGCTAGTAGATTATAACACTAATTAATTGGGGGTGGTGGGTGTTAGCAAATATGGTCCTAAATCTAATCCTTTGACGCGCTTCATAATAGTACATCAATTTCCTGTAAAGGAGGAAGAGTTTGTTTATCTCAACATTTTATTGTTTATGGAATATAAAATAAAAATTAGTTAAGCAATTTTAAAAATATCCAATTTTTTCCTTTTTCTTTTTAAATATCCGAGTTTCCAGAAAAGTCCAAAACAAAAGAGGTAGGGCCTCAATCAATTTGCATCCCCTTAATCAGGTGTGCGTGTGGACCCATTTTCATCTACCCAAAAATCAGCACTCCACGTTGTTGCACACGTCATCCCCATACTTCTTCACATGCACGCTGCCACCTCATTTCACTATTCCAGCGCCTAAAATATCCACAATTTTCGATTTATATACTAAAAGTTATATTTATTATTCTATACAAATTTTAATTAAAAACATATTTTATAATTAGAGACAGAGAACACAATCATAACATTATTTTTTTGCACAATTGTGAAATAAATATTAAATTCTTGGATAATAGACACATACAAAGTATCACAAAATGTAAGAGACGTAATTTCCAAAAAAATTAAGGAAATGTGAGCAATTTTTAAATTGTGACCATCACGAATGACAACATCATCACTGCATGCACTTATACGGATGATAGAGAGATAAGTTGGCCAAGTCAATTGTCATGGGTGAGAAATACCAAAATCAAGGATCCAATTAGATATAATTGAAGTCGAAGCAGTCGTGTGTGGCAGTTGGGGTGGAATAAGCCGAACCCGAACTGGAACGGTGGGACTAACGATGGAGAAAATACCAAAAATATCGAATTTATCGAAAATTCTGGTATAGTATAGTTACCATACCAAAATTTTTGGTAAGGTATCGGTATAAAAAATATGAAAATTTCGGTATATGATATATACTGAAATATCAAAAATAGTATTCGGGTATACACCGCACCGTTTCTTTAAATAATAATTATCTAATTAAACTATTTATATTAAAAAAATTTAAATTTAAATTCCAAAATAAATTTCGGTATAATCGGTATATTTTGTAGATACCGAAATTATGCATAGTATGAGATAGAATGCAACAAACTTAACACCAAAATATATATATATATATATATATATATATATATATATATATATATATATATATATATAGGGTGCATGAATAATACAATTAATGATCTTCTTGTGTTGCATTCTTTTAAACTTACTGGTAAACCTCGTCCCTTTATTAGTTCGATTTTAATTTTTTGGAAAACGCCTAATGCAGGTGAGACAAAATGTATTATAAAGGGGAACATTTTGTAAGCACCAGGGCGTCTAAAAGGGGTGGAATTTTTCGAAATAACAAAAAATTTCATATGAACAGTTTCTCTCTTGAGGTAGGGGTTGGTTTCTCCTTCGAGGTGGAGTTGTTAGCGGCTTTAACAGCCATTGAGATTGCAACGCATAAGGGTTGGACAAGGTTATGCGCTGATGATGTAAATTTAGCCAACAAGTCTAAAAATTGAGGGCACGCTTGGTTGGGGTATTAGAAGTAGGTAATGTGAATGACTTATTAATCATTCCTATTGATGATGCTTGGTAATTAGCATTGTCAACAGGGTGGGGCGGGGCCGGGGGACGATCCCCATCCCCGTCCCCGCGAACCTTTCGGGGAAAAAAAAGGCCCCATCCCTGTCCCCGCTTAAAATTTTTTTTTAATAAAAATTATTTTTATTATATTAATAAATCAATTATATATTAATATATATATATAAATAAATATATATATATATATTAATAAAAAAAAAAAATATATATATATATATATTTTAATAAATCATTTTTAATATATATATATATATATATATATATGTTAATATATATATATATATATTATATTCACCCAATGGGTGAATGAATACACCCCGTCCCGCCTTCGGGGTGTATTTTTTCCCCGTCCCCGCCCCACGGTGAATTTTGACGGGGATTCCTCGCCCTGTTCGGGACGGGTCCCCGCGGGGAACGGGGATTCCCCGCCCCACTGCCATAATATTTACGATTTGAAATTGATTTAAAAATAAAATAATCACTAATTTATTTTGATTACATAATCTCCCTCTTGTAATCAATCAACTAACAATAATTCATTTTTCCTCCGCTCAACTTTTTTCTAGCTCTAATTTTTTTGTGCTCAACTTTCTTTCTAAAATTCACCAATGGGAATAAATCACTGGTAATTCTCATTACCTAATTCTAATACCCCCAACCAAGCGGCCCCTGAGTTGACACGAATTCTTGCATTTAGTCCTTAAACTTTTTGTATTGTCTATTAGGGGCTAATTTGCAAGAGTTATATTTTCTTATGGGTGGTTAGTTGAAGTTGTTAGGTGTTAGTTAGTTGGTTAGGTAGAATTGTTGCCTATATAACTAGTTGTATAAGCTCTTTTGAGATATATGGAAAAAAATAGCAAATTAGTTCTTAAAGCAAATTTTTGCTTTGTGAATTGATTTGATAGCTTGCTAGCCCGAGTTAGAGCTTCGAATTGGGTTTCGTTGCTTGCCAACTTAAGTTGGGGCATCGAATTCATCGAGCCTAATTCGCGGTTCTCATCAGCTGACTACGGCTTCTGAGAATTACTAGATTGACTTCGTTGAATTGTATACAATAATTTATTTATTGAGTATTTTAGATTTTGATGTGTTATTTCTTGGAGGAGTGTACTTTTTTTTTCTTGGTCGGGATTGAAGAAGTTTACTTTGACAAGGTTTTTAACGGCCTCTAAGTAATTTGTAACTTTATGACTTTTAGGTTTTCATTTTTATTTTAATAATATCATCTTTAATTAAAAAAAGTTAAAAAAATTTGGTATATACACCAATCAAAATTTTGATATACTGAACATTTTGATATGGTAGCAATATACAATTATGTATACCAAATTTTTGGATGCAATATAAAATATGAAACTCTATTTTCAGAACGTAGTAGCAAAACACCCATATTCCTCCTACTTTCCCATAAATACAAAGATTCCCCTCCACTAATGTTTCCTTTTCAATTGTCTTGATAGACGAGTTGTTTGGTAATAACTTCATGTCGCAAATTGAGTAATGTTTTTTGAGTCGCTCATTATCTAATTGTAACTAAAAAAATAGTGTAGTACACATCTGACCTCCCATCTTGAACAAATTAAGTCTGAGGTTCAACTACTCATCTCTTATAGTAACTCAAAATTGCCTTATTAAATTGAATTTCACACGTACACTTTATATTGCATAAAACAATAGGCGCACATAGATTATCCTTTAGGTCGGCCATACTTGCACAAAACCAGATTAAGTTACTATATTAAAATGCTCCTTTAATACTTGTTTTTTGAGTTGATTTTATTGATCCGAACAACTTATATTGTACAATAGTAGCACATTTTAATTTATTCTCTAAATGGTTTACAATCTATATTGATTGGGTATGAGTTGCGAAAGTGTGGAAGCGATACCATATGGATACGGGAATATGAATTTTAAAAAAAAATTCAGGTGCAATTATGAAGGATACACCTGTTTATTTATATTTTATAATATATAACACTTAATATACATATATATATATATATTAAAAATATTTGTAAATTGAATATATGTAATTCACATTTTTCTCTCATCCAAACATATTCAAAAATTGAATCGAATTAAGTGTCAAAACACTAATTCAATTTTTGTCAGTCCAATACGTAAATTATAATAGTTAAAATGAGTATTATAATGTTAATTTAAATTATATTACACAATAAAATTCAATTGAAATAACATATTTAATGCTTAATAATATGATTCTGTCTAATTACCAGTTGAATACGTGCACCGAATTTGCATTAGTTTATTATTAACGATTTATCACGTGACAATCGAATTCGCGATGGAATCACCACATGACAATCGGACTCGAGAAGGATTTATGAGTCTCATCTTTTTTAAGAGGCGGGTGCGAATTCGATAATGTATTATGAAATTTTTAGAAGAATTCGTGCATCATATATTACAATAGAGCTCACAACTCAAAGAAAAAAAAAAAAAAAAAAAAATTCTATTCCCTATTCCACTTTTTTAATTGATTATTTTTTCACTCTCTACATGTCATTCATCCATAATATGAAATACAAAATAAAATATCAAATATAAATGATCTCGTGTAAAAAAATAAGGTATAGTCTCTTATGTACTCACTTCATACGTGCACTTGAATCTATCATAAAAAGTGATACGTGTTATAATTGAAAAGTGTCACTTACTATAAATAAAAAGTGTTAGTTATAATAATAGAAAAATGTTAGGTGTTAGAATCATTGAAATGTGTCAATGAAATTAACTGAAAAATACCATAAAAAAATTGAGTGCATGGATGCACTCACCTCACAAGACACCAACTCAAAAAATAATTGGATTGACTCTAAAATTGAATAACACGATCCTAATATTTAGGCCAAGTTTTCGATGACATAACGGTTAAGCATTGGTGTGGGTTTGAATCTTTGTGTGGTGTGGTGTAATAACGTCTACCTTTTTTTTTTTTTTTTTTTATTCAATTGTTATACTTATTCAATATGAAACCTTGTATACGAAGTATACTATTCAAAATTCTATTTTCAAACTTTATCTCGAGTATTATTGAAGATGCAATCTAAGCAAGTGCTAGTGTTAAGTTTAGGAATGATAACAGTTGTACTGACTACTTAATAAGTTGATCAGTTGGACTAGTCTTAATTTATATTTATTTTAATTTTATGAAAACTTTTAACTTACTTAAAAAAACTCGTGAACACAAGAGTTTAGTTAATTGAATGCAAAAGTCGACTAACTTGATATCAACTAACTAAAGTAAGATGCAATGACAACTAATAAAATATAGTAGTAACAAACTTTAAGGTTTATAGTGGTTCAAAATTTTAATACTGCTACGTTTATTCTTCCCAATTAATTATAAGATAGTTTTTTTATCTCAAACTTTGATTAGTGTCAAGGGATACATTTTATCTCTTTCAAAATGATTCAACTATTAGCTAGTAGTTGAATTCATTTGAACCCACCATTATTTAACTGATTGCTTATTTGACATTACACCATAAGTAGTGAGTATATAATCATTTTTGTTATGAAAGAATAACAATTATGTGAATCTCAACATCACCATTACCCAAAAATTTAATCCTTATTTGAACAAAATGTTAACTTTTAACCCATTTAATATAAAATATGTACAACAATAAAATTAATTATTAGTAGTAAAATTAATTATCATATAATTATATTAAATTAAATTTTAAAATATTTCAAATACTTGGATGTTCACTACGTATGTTATAATGTCATGAATTCGAGTTACCATTTATAAAAAAAATTAAATTTTAAAATATTACAGAGTGAGTCTCCTATAAACAAGTTTCATATATGAAACTTGTATTTGACCCATTTTTCTGCACATTAAATTTGACCCATTGACTCTTACCCACAAAATCAAAATCAAAACAAGTAAAATAAGTTTAATGGTATGAAATCACAAAGAGTTTGTCAATATTATTACATTGGCTTGCGGCAAATCCTAACCCATGAGGCTTATATTTGGACCAAAATGACCCGAATTAAACTGATTGAATTTGTGATTTATACGGGCCGACTCTATGCATCATGATCTATATATATATATAAAAGTAGAAGTCAGGAGAGAGAAAGTGAAATGTAATGAGAGAGCAAGTGAAATGCATTTGGCATGTAGTGTAATAGTGAGTCTCACTCTCCATTAAAAAAGAGTGAATTAACTTTTCTTTTTCTTTTTTACTTTACATCAACAATTTCAAATTTTCATATATTTTAATTTTAAATCTAATTTTAACCCATTATATATCAACTTAATTCTCTTTTTAAAATTTTAATTTAACATCAGTATTGCACATATAAAAATAAATTTAGATCTAAAATATTTATTTTATTATTTTTATTTTAGCTTTAATTATATGAATTGAATTTAAATAATTTTATTTAAGATTTAATTATATGAGTTGAATTTCAATAATTTAATTTTAGATTATATAAGTTTTGTTGAATTTTAATATTTGTAATGAGATCAGTAACTATTAAAAATTATAGAATTAATTAAATAGTTGTAATATATTCATGGATAAACAATATAATTTATATATTAATAAAAAATAATAGTAAAAAATTAATAAATTAAATTTATATTTTAATTACATATTTAAAATTTATAATATTCAATCCGTGCTCGCATGGTAGAAATTACTAGTTTATTTAACGTCTCTACTCAAACGTCTGGCTGCATAGAGATTTTTTGCAATTATCAAAACAAGAAGAAATTCCGAGTTTATAAAAAAATATGGGGAGTCGTTTTGCAATTTCAGAAAGCCGAGAGGATATCTACAAAATAACAAAAAAATATGGGGAGATGTACGGCATTTACAAATATTATAAGTAGCAGTAACCACTTGAAATACAACTAGCAAAAGAGAACAACCAAAAAACTTGAATCTTCGTTTTAAGCTGTCGCTGTTCTGTTCTGTTTGAGCCTTCTGACATGGAGAAGCAAAATTCAAATCTCAATTGCAAGGTGAAATTGATGTGCAGTTATGGCGGAAAGATACAGTCACGGCCATCGGACCACCAGCTCTCATACATCGGCGGCGACACCAAAATCCTCGCCGTCGATCGCACCGTCAAATTCTCCGATATCATCGCCAAGCTTGTTTCTCTCTCCAACAGAAAAGACGCCGTCGCTATATCCGTGAAATACCAGTTGCCTGGTGAGGACCTGGATTCTCTGGTCTCCTTGATCGACGACGAGGATGTGGAGCACATGATGGTAGAGTACGACCGCATGCAGAGGATCTCTGCCAAGCCAGCGAGGTTGCGCATATTCGTCTTCGATATCTCCGCTCCGGCGGCGAAATCGGGTGCCAAAGAGGCGGGTTCGGTTAACCCGGATTACTTATTCGGGTTCGACAAGGAGTATCGGCCGAGTGTTGGACCGCCGACGGAGCTTTTGCAGATTCCGAGTATGATGCCGGCGGAGAATCAGAATAGGGCGGCGGCGCAAGTGGTTTACTACCGGGTACCGGCTGTGGTGAGTGGAGGAGTGTATCAAAGTGGGAGTTATCCGCACGGAGTGGCGCCTGCAAATCCCGGTGACCGGGAGCAGCCGGTGTACAATTTTTTTCCAAATTTTCATAATGCCACCGGTTATTGTGGGTCAGTTGAGAATAATTAGGAGAGTCAAATCAACATAATCTTTGACTGCTTTGGGAGTAAATAGTGGTAAATATTTGATCTCGTAATCCCTTTTTTTTTTTTTTTTTAAAAAAACTATTTTAGCATAGATGTACTAAGTATTTATTTGTTCGTAAATTATCATTATGTTTTAATTATTGCTTATTTTCTTAAAATAGACAATTGTTTCTTTTTTTTTTTTTTTTTTTTTGGAACAAATTGTTTCTCTTTTATGTACACACAAGTCTTATGGATCCTCGCCCACAAACTATTTGGGCCTTAGTGGATCACGTTGTGGCCCAAGATACTGTAGTAGTTTAAGAATTAAGATTTAAGAGCGTGTTCGTGATGCTAACTCATAAGTAGGATTGTAAACGAATTTGACTCGGTATCAATATCGAAATTTGAATTTGAATTATAAATCACTGTTTTCATATTCGGAGCGGACCGGCTGGTTGGACCGGTTGAACCGAAAACCTTTTTTCAGGTCGGGCCGCTTTAAACCGTCCTGAACCGATCAAAACCAGTAAAACTGGAAACCGGATTTCCCCCTTTTTTTTTTTAATTTGTTTATTCTAAAATGTGGATTTAAAATTTAAAATAATAAACATTAAGTTAAATGAACACATAAATGAGATTGAGAAACTACTCCTCATTTTATATCTCAATAATTGTGTTCATTTTTTCTTCCCACTCGATGTGGGATAAAGCTTGTAGTGAGTGAAAATGAGAAATTACTCCTCATTTTATATCCCAATAATTGTGTTCATTTTTACTTCCCACTCGATGTGGGATAAAGCTGTAAGCAAATTAATATTGCGCCCAATTAAATGGCGACACGTGGAAATTAAGTATTAATATCAAATAAAATTAATTATTTATATTTTGAGAATTTAATTAAATTAATTCTCAAATTAAATAATTTATTGATATTAAATATACACGTAAAAGCCGAAATTAAATCCTACGAATTTTAAATATTCGTAACTTGGTGGCAAAGTAATTAACTTACCATATAGCGTATAAAATTTCGTTAAATGGAAAGTTAAATCAAATTGCCCCACATGGAAACAAATCAAATCGAGTCAAATCAAATCAGATCAAATCAAATCAAGTCTGATGGGCTTCTAAACTCAACCCATAACTTTGTTCATTTTTCATTCCTACTCAATGTGGGATAAAACTAGTGTGCTCATTGATCAAAATTCATGTCAAAAAATTTATTTTGCATACTAAATTACATTATTTTACAAATCCTTACAAATAAATAATAATAATAACAATAATAGAAAAAAATCTTGTCCAACTCATTTTTAATATCTAATTTATAATTAATAAATTGTACAAAAAAAAAAAAGTGAAATGCGTCTTTTTATTTAGTTGATTTTTATTATTTTGGGTCACCTATGGTTCTATTGTGTTTATTTTAGTATGATTATGATAAGTTATAATTTTAATTTTTTTTATAAGTACATATTTTTTTAATGTAAATAGCAAAATAAAATATTAAAAAATAGGCAAGAATTAATTTTAACGGTCCGACCGCCGGTCTAATCGGTCCGACCGGTTGAACCGTGAACCGGTGTCCAATCCGGTTTGATCACCCGTCCGGTTATGAAAACACTAATATCTTGCTTAGTATTCAAATACAAACACAAAATTATAATATTCGATTTGATATTGGAATATTTGAATATTCAAATTGATACTCGAATATAAATAAATATATTATCTTATAAATTCGATTCATTAGAAGTTATGCTCTTAACTCCTTACAACAAGTGACATTTAGGCGACTTATTAGTATAATACTTTTATTTGGAAACATTGTTTATTAAAAGTGAAAAATATTAATGTCTTCTGATGTTGATAATGTAAGATTACCACTTTTTTAAAAAAAAAAAAATCCTTCTATATCTACAAACTTCACATCTAAAAAAAAAAGTAATGTCGTCTAGTTAATCTATATTTAATGTGTATTTGAATACTGTTGAGATTGATATCCTTTTAAAATTGAATTAGACATTTACTTGGAGGTGAGAGTTTTTAAATGTCAAGATGGAGATACAAGTGTAGAGTTTGATGTCGATGTAGTGTAATGTCTTGAACATATTGAGAAAAAATCGAATCAAATAATGTGTTACACTGGGGCAATAATGTGCAGATTTATTGAGTTTGATTTTCAATTTGTGTGACTCACTGAGTTTGATTTCTTGATTCTTGTTTTTTCTTAATTTCCGTTCTGAAAGTTATTTGTATACACTGGGGCAATAATATTTTCTGTTGCATTTATTCATAGCAACATGTGCATTTATATTACTAAAGCTGCACAAAAGTTATTTATTTTGGAAAATTGAAACCAATGGAAAAAAATTGAATGGAACAATTATTCATAGCAAGTGAGGAATGTTATATTTCATTTTTTTAATTCTTAATTTTAAATTTTACAACTACAAATTTGAAATTATAAATGAAAGTATGAAGGAAATAAAAAAAATAGTACATTTATAAACTGGAAAAATAATGTGCAGAAAAAAATGACAAAAACAAGTTGTATCAGAGTATTAGCAAAAACAATGCAAAAAAAAAAAAAAAAATATGACGTCCTGCCTTAAAATGCAAATTTATAATTATATTAAAATACAAATTTGCAAACAAATAATAGTAATTTACTGATTATGAGAAAGATAAAAGGTGAAAAATGATTATGGGGAAGATAAAAGGACGTCAAATCTTATAAAGGTGAATACAACATACTTTAAAATTGTATTTGAGAAGGGAGGAGTAATTTGAGCAAATTGGATCAAAACCTTATATCTATAAGTAATTACAAGATATCTTGTATCTTACCGTGTTAAAGACTCCTAATACTGTGTCTTAGAATTACTGGCCCTTAAATTATTTATATTTATCCTTAACAAACAAAAGAAAGATCCAATTTTCTTGTCCATTGGATAAATTATTATATTCCTCAACTACTCAATCGGACCACCGCTAAGTATATCATCCGTTTGATCAAATTGCTTAGCAATGAAGCATTCAGATTTCAGAACCTGACCTCATGTGAACCTGATCAGATTAATAGTAATACCTAAAATGTTAATATACCGATTTAAAATTAGATGAGAACTTATTGTATTGTTGAATATAATTTTTAATTTTATTTTATTTTATTTATACATTAGTTCTTTCATCACTATGCATTGAACGTATTTAGTAATAGCTAGTATATTGAATAATTGGCTTCAAATTCCAATTATTTAATATTTATGTATTTTTCTATGTAATTAAATTTAAATTGGATAGTATAAAAATTTATTTTAATTAATAAATTATTAATTTATAGATTAATTATTATTTCTCTAAAATAACAAATTATCATAAAAATCTGTGTAAGACGTTCTATGCATAAGACATGATATTTTGATTATTTTATAAATATAAAATATATAAAAAAATTTACATGAGACAATCTCACTCAATTCATTCTCGAAACTTTCAGCCTAGTTATGTGCATGATCTTAGCTTTATCTTTGCATTGAGTTAATACCAGTGACAGATATAGAGACGGCGGGGTAGTCGCCCCTTGAAATTTAAATTTATTATATATATATATATATATTATTTTTAATTCGTAAAATTTTATCATGCATTTTTTCGTAATAATCAATCCCAGGTTGATACCATGCGAATGGTTTTCATGCTTCAATTCATATCGATAGGATAATGCATGTGTAGTATATATATATATATATATATATATATATATATATTTTTAAAAAACATGTGTGGTACATATTTAGTACATGTATATATCAATACATGTATGAGCAAAAATATGTATAATAAACATATATATTAAATTATAAAAAATTGTGTGAATCAATTTTATACATGAAAATAATATATAAAATTTTATAAAAATATTCATATATGAGATTATATCGCATAATACTTACTCATATTAAATATATACCGAATGTTTCTGTATCATGTGATGTGTTGTCGGAGAAAAACAATATCATGATTAAATGTAGAAATATAGATTAAAGTCACTTTTAATATGCTACCCATAGTTATAAAATATTTAAGTTTGATTAATAAAGTTACTTTTTATATGCTATTCATCTCCTTTCTGTTTTTTAAATGTGTAATTACGGCTACTGGCCACCTCTTAAAATATGTTTCAGAATATATTCTACATTTTCAAATACATAAAATTATTTAATATGTATTTTCGGCGTAAAGAAAAAGAAAGTAGATAAGGCATCTTCAATTATAAATTCATATATACGACGACTACTACGTCTTCTTAATACCAAGTAGTCTTCTTATTACCAATTGTACGGTATAATTAGTACACATTTAATATTTTTTTTTTATGAAACAATAATCTCTTTTTTATTGAAATTAAATTGATATTTTTAAAAAATACACATCAATTATACAATATAACCATCCTGACATATATATTATTATCCATACGATTGTATATAATCATTAAAAGGTTATTCATATATATAATGTGTTTACTTTAAATGTTAACCTTGGATAACCCTTCAAAAGAGAGGTGTAGTTCATGTTTACATTTTGAATTAATTTACTAAAGTTATCCATCCAACCCGGATTTATGACCCGTTTGACTCCCTTTAATCCATGATTTCTAACCCACCTTCCCCTTGGGTTAAATTTTAACACTTCCTTATCATCCCCACTATGGTTTTTTTTTTTATCGATAAATGTTAGTTGTTAGTGGTTAGAAATTAGTTCACCAAGTCTCCTTACAATTTCAAATTCTCTAAGTCTCCTTATACCTCCCACTCCAATTCATTTCCAAAGGGAGACGAACACAGGTCTCCCACTTAAGTGAGGAGTCCAATGGCCAAGTGGGCTAAGCCCCCTTGGTTACCCCCACTATGGTTATCGAAGGTAAACCATTACACATTAAGTAAACACTACGTCTTTTAGCTGAATTTGTTTTATAGAGGTCGTCTAGTATAATTTGTAGATTGTTGTACAAATGTATAGTTATTCCCTGCACATTTTTGGTAAGAACTGCTACGAATTCTCTTGATTAGGACAACGAATGTTAGGGATCATGGGATGCACTTGTTAATTTGGTCCCATTTCCTGAGACGTTTTATTTTATTTTATTTTTAATAGAATATATTTGGATGAGTGCATGTGATGCAGATACGAAATTCAAATTCTACATATAAGGGATGGAAGTGGGGCTATGATGATGAAATTTGAATTTAGATGATAGAAATAGACATCGACAAGTGACATAACTTTGACTATATTAATAATTGAAATTTGAAATATATATATCTTTGATTTTAATTTTTAGGATTAAATATGAGTTTTATTTTTCCTTTCTTTCTGCGAAGTATGTCTAGCAGATATGATTTGCTGTTTTGCAAACATGTAACAGTGAAAGGTCCTTAAAAAAAACAGTGGAAAGGGAATCGATGACGATTGAATTTTTCAGTAAATTACCAATCATATTCGAAAATTGCATACAATTAGTTATTTATCTATAATATATTAGAAATACCAGATGCGAGAAACTATTTTTTAAAGAACGAGCCGTTCTTTTGTTTTTGAAAACAAAAGAATTTTTATACTTTAAGAAATGCAAAAACAAAAACTATCAAAGATATCATCCATAATAGTTGGTGGCTTAATCCACTAATAAGAACTTGGGAGTGACCAAACATCCAAAACAAAACAATAAGTCAAATCATTAATTTTTCTATATATTAGAAAATCATGTAATTATTAATTACTATTATGTTACCTTAATTGTCCTACTCACTAATCCACCATTCTCACTATATGTAAAACCTGTCTTTATTATGTTTTCACTGGCGCCACCATCCCTTACTACTAATTGTCCTACTCACTAATCCACCATTCTCACTATACAATTAATCTCAATTTTCCTGATTTGAATTTCAAAGCCTACATTGTGAAATTTTTTTTTTCCCAAAAAATTGACTTCACTAGGCAACACAAAGAACAAAACAAAAGCTCTCAACCCATGAGAGAAACCAAAGCTCTAAACTAGGGAAAGAGAATTAGAGGTTGTCAACTAAAAGAGAAACTAGGGAATACACGACCTTAAAGGTCGACAGGTGCAATATAATTATCAGAGGCAGGGATCGTGCAAACGACTCGAATTTTCAAAAAGGGCAATCCAATATAAAATTTACAAAAATTAAAAATTTTCAGTTCTTAAAAAATTTCAAATCATTAGTTTCATGCGATCTAAAACCACAAATGAGGGTTGACGAACAAATCTTATAGTGGCTTCTAGGTATTTTGAGAAAGAGCCGTTCTTAAGATTTGAGTATGTTATGTGAGAAACTTATTTTGAACAAGTTCATTCTTTTAATATTTATTTATATACAAAACTACCATATAATAAATTATTTATTTATTAAATATAGTAATTATATAAAGTTAATGAGATCACTAATAAATGCATAAATATAAATTTAATCTAAATATAATTATTATACCATATTAATTAATTAAATAAAATAAATATTTTCATGTTTACTGAATGTGTATATTGATTTATATATACTTACACTAGATGAGCTCCCGCGTATTACGCGGTATTTTCGTTAAATAAATTTTATAATATAATATATATATATATATATATATATATATATATATAATATTTTCAAATAATAATATATATTAAAATAATGTATATTTATAAAAAAATTATAATTATAATATTAAATTTAAATAATGATAATATTAATTGTATGACAATTCTGGCTAGAGATTAGAATTATTATAAAATGAAAGTTTTAATTAATTGAAAAGGAAAATTTTGCACCAATATTATATTAGTAATCTTCAATCATGCAATTAATTGAAAATTTAGATCAATTAGTGTCAATAAAATCTATTAATTGAAAATTTCGATCAATTAGTGTTAATAAAATTGGTAAAATGAAGTCAACTTAAATAAAAGACAAAGAATCTAATTTGAATAATTAGTATTAATGTGATTGAGAAAATAAAGAAAATGACACGTAGGATTAAACCAAATGAAATATTAAGGAAAAATACTAAAAAAAAAATTGACACATGTCCTCAACTTAATAATTTTATGACACCTATGCCAAACTCTTGTATGAGTGACACATAGGATTAGACCAACTCCCTATTAGTAATATAGGGATGTATTTGATATTCCATATAAAACTTAAAAGCATATGCATATGACATATTATCTAATTAAATCTTATCAAAATTTAAATCCAACCTCATAATTTGCAGTAAATTTTCTTTTAGCGAGAAAATAATGTTATTAAAAGTAGGAAATGATTATTATTTCATTTATTTATTTATTTTGTTGAAATTATTAGTGACTAAAAAAATCAAAGTAACTTACTTAATTTTTATTATTAATACATAAAGAAAAGAAAAAACTTTAAAATAAAAGATATATAAAAATCTTATATGCATTAAGTGCACTTCAGTTGCACGATTCACCTGTTGTACAAGAAATCTATCTTTAAAAAAATTTAAGAATATTTTTTAAGATATAAATTGAAAGAAATGTTTTAGGTGATGCTAATACCATGTAATTAGTGCGTATTAACATCACCCTTTTCCACCATAAATACCTAACCTTGTATGCATTCATTCACCCTTCCATTCCATCACTAACCTTTTCATAAAAGCAGTGTACAGGTATCTTTTGGAAGCAACTCAATCTCAAAAATGAGTGAACCACCAAAATATGCATACCCATATCCTGCTCAAGGTACAATCCCAATTTTATTTTTAATTAGTTCTACTACAACATAATAAAATGTTTTACTTTCTAAATTAATTAGCAATTCAACTAATGTGTTGGGTAAATAATTAGTTATGACTTCAATCCGTGCTCCATCTAATGTTATTGGTCCTCAAATTAATCAATTCTTGAACCAAACGAGTGATAAAAAAAATTAGCAGCACTACTTTTTATTAGAGTTGATAGTTAATACTGCGTTTGGTAAGAAGTTTGTGATGAATGTGTATTATCAAGGTCAATATTATCAAGGCCCTCCAGTGATGGCCCCTCCACAGTATTATGCTCCGCCTCCGCCCCGGAGAGAACCTGGTTTTCTTGAGGGATGGTATTCTCTCTCCATTTCTCTCTCTACAATCTCTCTCTATATATTATATATATGATAAAAACTTGCGAGAGACGATTTTACAGTAAGATGATTCATAAATTAACACGGATTAATACTTCTCACTACTAAAGTGTTAAAACTATCATGCTCAAATTATGTTTCGTCTCAACGTGAGATCGTCTCATGGAAGAAGAATTCTCTCTCTATATATTTATTGAGTGAAGGAAAGATTAATATGTGTGGTAATTTTGAGATTTGTTTTGGATTTGTGACAGTCTTGCTGCTCTGTGTTGCTGTTTTCTTGTTGACGAGTGTTGCTGCGACCCCTCCATTATTTTCCTCTGTTGATCCATCCTAATTAATTTATTCCTTGCAAATGAAAACTGCCTAATTATATGTATTTTCAGAAAATTTTATGTAATATTTAAGATTTAATGTTTAGTCAGTTATAAGAAAGTGAATTCTCCTTATATGTAATCTTATCATCTTTGAGCTTTCATTTAGAGCCTTTTTTTTTTTTTTTAAAAATTGTACAGGGTGCTTATCATTTGCTTAAAGATACCTTTAAATTGAATTATAAAATGTGCTGAGAATCTGAGATCAAAGACAATTAGATTTTTTTTTAATCGGGAAAAGGGTGACTCGAACCCAAAGACAATCAGAATTAATTAATATATAAAAAATTAAATTGAATTAATAGGAAAATACATAAGAGTAATAAATTTTGATTCATTTTAGTAGACTAATATTTTGGTCGCTAATATGAATTAACAATGAAATTATTTCGCTGCTGAATTTGTTGTAATGCAATCGTTGTTATTTATAATATTATATGATGAAGGGTAAAGTACCATATTCTCCCATGAATTTATACATGTACGTTGCACATTCTTTTCTAAGCTTTGAAATGCTACACTGATCTCAGTTAATTTTTAGATGAAATTTCAGATATTTTGAGTATTTGCGGTTTAAAATCGATTTCAAGTATTCCATTCACATTAAAAATCGTGCTTTTATAGTGTAGAGGTTAGATAGATACTTTTTGTTTCTGAAAATAATGTTTCTAAATTGAGGAGAGAAATATATAAATAGAGGTTACATAAATCAAATAAAATTATTTATTTCATATTTAATATTTTATTTAGTGTGGATAAATAATATAAAAAAAGGTAAAATAATCAAATATACACTACGTCCACTCACATGTTAATAATAATTCAATAGAATCAACCAGAGTGACGGCTCAAAACAAATATGATCCTAATTTCAATCACTTGACGCGTTTAGTATTAATTTCAATTTACTGTAAAGGAAGAAAGCCTTCAAATCCTGACAATTGTTGTCTCAATTCAAATTAAAGATATGTCCCACTTTTCACAAATTTTCAAACATAATGTGGTCCGAATGATTCATCAATTTCAAAATTTAAATTCTACTCCATAGTCCTCTCCTATTCAAAATATATATCATCCAAAACTCATACACACATTTAAAAAAAATTATTTACTTCCTTCTATACTCGTTTGTTTTGAAGTATTAAATTTTGAGTGATAGTGAAACATGTAATACATTTGATTTTTTATGTGTGATATGTTTTATTAAATCATACAAATCAAATGTTGTTAATATATATTAAAACATAGTTTAACATGAGTTATAATATTTTCAAGTGTTTGTATTGAGAATTAATTTATGTGATAAGTTAAAATTTTACAATTATACCTTCATTTACTATTTTTTTTTAAAATAAAAAATGAATATTTTTGTCAATTAACTTGGTAATGAGTGGATGATTATTTTAATACCTCATAAAGAAGGGATCCATTTTCACTCAAAAATGGGAAAACATATATTAGACTTTCATATTTTTGCGGGCCACAAGTAATACAAATCAACAATAACAAACACTTGATTTCTAGGGAAAACAAACTATATCCCTAGTAATCACTCACAACAAACATGCCCTTAAAAAAAAAATTATCAATGTAATTTAACTAATTTTCCACATGACTTTAAATATTATTATTATGAATGTAATTTTTAAAAAACCTAAGGATAAATTGAGAAAAATCATAATTAATTCACATTGAAAAGTGCAAAATAATATTTAAATTGCAAATAATATGAAAAATCAAAACAATATATATTATGAATAAGAGGGAGTATTTAGTTAGTTTGACAACCTTACCATTCCTCTATCTTCCCTAAAATTTATTTAGCCGTCGTTCTCTGGATCTGCCCTGCCCACTCGCAGGCATCGTCATGGTCATCTGCGAACGCTCCCTCCACGTCTTTGGATCCTCCTTAATTTTTTTTTCTATTATACTCTTATTTTTTAATTTTTTTAGTAAATCAACAAACGGAACCAGTCAAAATTTTCTATATTTTTGTTTTTTTGGATTTTAAAGAGAATGTATGTTCATTTAGGAAAAAAAAAAACCCACTTCGTCCAACAATACATTACTCACTTACCAAAAATATCAGTTACACAATAGATTGTCCACTTATCAAAAATACTACTCACACAATATGTTCATTTAGAAAAAAAAAATACTCACTTCGTCCAACAATTGATTACCCAGTTATCAAAAATGTCAATTAGAACTCATCTCTAGATTTTTGCTCATGGGACTCTCCTCCCGACTTCTTGTATTCAATCAGTGCTGGCTGATTCCAATATTCTTTTAATATATGCCTTTTTCCTTTAAAAAAAAAAAAAGTCAGTTACATACATAATAGATTGTCCACTTAACCAAAAATATCAATTCTACCATTAAAAAAATAATTATCACCCTTTTCACATTTCTATTTAGCACAATGCCACTTAAAAACAATTTTTATATCTTTTTATTTACTACTATGCCACTATAAAGTAATTTTATTACATATAATATTAATAAACAACTACCACATTAATATTCGTTCCTATTCAAATGTAAAGTCAATCGTGATTCGTGAGACAAAAGGGCATATACATGCTTAAGTTTGATAATATAAAAAATGTAGATAGTAATACAAAAATTATACTATACTTTCAAAAAAATAAAATAAATCAAAGTTTTAAATAAGAAACTTTTTTTTCCTTACATTTCTATAATTTTATATATTGTAATTTATTATTTAAATAATATTATCTTTCAATTAAATTAATTATAATTATTTAAAAAAGTTTTGGGGTTGGACCAATTTAGCCCTTGCGCCCGAATTAAAACTGAGTTGGACTCCTTCCTTTTCTTGTAAAGCCCATGCTTATATATATATGGAAAGCCCATCACCCATCCAATTAATACAACAAAAATTAGGGGGAAAATGTTGTGATGCTAATTAGGGATTTGAGGATTGACGATCGCCAAACTCACTGAACACGATTGAACTTGAAGGTAAGTTTTTAATCAGTATTGCTATTTTTTCTCATTTTTTTCCTCGTTTAATGCATTTTTTTTTTTTTCAATTTCCGGCTGCTGGAAGCTTGATTAAGGCGAAGCCGCCGGAAAATCTACTAACTCATCAATGGTGTTATATGAGTTCTAAAATCAAGCTAAAGTGTGTTGAACCACATAATAAAACCTGCACTACTTCCTTGAGTAGACTAAACCCCCATACATGAAGGATGGTTGCATAATTATTCGATCAAATTAATCGAACACATGAAAGAGAGGAGACAGCAAGGACAGCAAATAAAATTTGACTATGTATATTGTGTTTGTGTTCACTTTTAAGTATAATACTGTATAATGTTTATAGAATGAATTAATGATAAGTGCTGCCTTTTGTGCATTGATCGCTTAGTTAAAAAAAAGAAGTGAAATCACTAAAATCTATGGCTTTACATATCTTGGATTTTTGCATGTTGTGCTACTGTTTATTTTCAGGTCACTTTCTCCTGACACGGCCTCTCCGCAAGTCCTTTCATATCAGATAATTGTTTCACACTGTTTGAATTCTATATTACCCTATGGTTTGTGTTTTGGCTGCTGAAAACTTGATCAAATCTTGGTTTTAGGAGTGGATTATGTTCGTATTTGTTATGGTTTCTGCATTTTAAGAACACAGTTTGTCTTGCCTTCTTTCCCCGATCTCAGCTCTCCTCGAAAGAGTAGGAACTGAAAGGAGGCAAGAAAAAAAGTGAAAGCCTAATGAATCACTAGTGACATTTTCAGTTAATATGTCAGACAATTTTCTTATTTAGTGACCTGTTTTCTATTTATCTGATGCTGATTGTTCTGTGACTGGAAGAAAACTGTTTGTGTGTTATAGCATTTCTATTGTACATAATTGTGCATTATTATGTTGTGCCGATGGATAAGTTTTGACCATTCATGAATAAACATTTCTAGGCAAGGAGGATGAAGAAATCCAAGGATCCATTTGAGACTGCTTTTGAGGAGCAAGAGGAATCACCTCCAGAATCCCCTGTTGGTCCTGATGAGAATGAAACGCAAAATTCAGCAGGACCCAATATGATAGTTAACGGTGATCCGGACATGAATGCTAATGTTATTGCAACAGATCCTTCAACTTCTGCTGCTGTATCAATTCCAGTGGGGAATTCTGGTCCAATGGGCAAGAACAAAGAAGACGATGAAGAAGAAGAAGAAGACAACATGGATGTTGAGCTTGGCAAGCTCCGATCCACTGGTGATCCTGCAAAAACAGCTAAGATGCAGTGAGTTCAGTTGACTATTGTGTTTAGATGAGTCTTGGAAAGTCTTATACGCTCATTTAGTTCTTTTTCTTGAGTGTCCTTGATAGCTAATGTTAGGCGCCTTATGGTTTTGCTAGTAATGTCATCCTTATTTGTAATCATATGGGGATTATACTGGGAAATTAACTGATTCATCAAAAGAGCTCTATGATATGGGGTTTAGGAGCACAAAGCTTAAGGTTCTCTTTGCCACTGAGACTTAATACAAACCTTTGTTAATTGCTACTTACTTTACGTGCTTTCATATTCATGCTTCATATTTTAGTTTTATACTACAAAAATGAAGTAATGCTTGTATCCGTTGACAGATGTGTAAAAACTGATGTTAGAAATATGGGGGGGGGGGTTTAGAATTCATAAAAAGGGGAAAAATAGATGTGGATTTTAAACCCATTCTAGACACTCAATTATCATTATCCAATTGTTCGATCGGCTTCTAGTGCTTCCTGCTCTGATAGGTCATGCTTCTCTTTGTTCAGATCTGAGTTATATGCTCAGCAGATTATACGTTAAAAGTTTCTCATGGGGTAGTATATGTATATATAGTAGGTGGGATGAATCTTTCTTCAACTATCCAGATAATGTTCCATCTATTATCAAGTTCCATTTGAGACTGACACATAAATGGATCTCGACACATTTCAAGTCATAAGTGCTTTTTAGCTGTCATGCTTTACTGTGCAAAATATTGAGAAGCATAAGAATTTTTTGTTTAATAATGGCTGACATTTCATTCTGTGGCATAAACTACGTGGGGATTGAGTAAACATAACTCAGTTTTACTTATTAAATTGTGAGGTGCAAGTGTAAAGGGAATTAAATGTATCTACATTTCCTTGGGGGTTGACTGATTGAGTACAAGTGAAAAATGTTTTTTTTAATATAATTCAGAAGATCTAGTCTCATATTTCTCCTGTACTTATGGTTGTGAAAAGTTTATTGGCTTTTCTGTTTACAATATTTTAAATTGACAAATAAGTATTAATTTTATGGTCTCTCATACCTTTGCACTGATATTATTATTTTTCATTTAACTTAGATTTCAACTCTACATGATTATTTTTACAGAAAGATATAATGGTATATATATTATATAACTTCTTGAAAAGCTACAAAAGCAGTCTGAATTCTGAAACGTATTTGCTAGGCGTTTTACTTCTATAGTTTGCTTTACTGAAGGGTCTCATTCAGTTTAAGTTCATCTAACCTCATAGCTTGTGTCTTCAGGGAAATTTTATCTCATTTTACGGGGGAGCAAATGAGTAGGTATGAATCGTTTCGAAGATCTGGATTTCAGAAATCTAACATGAAAAGGGTACGCATCAGCTTGTTCTTTTTCTGATCTCCAAATATCAAGGCCCTTCCGTCCTTATAGAAAGTAGATAAAGGAGCTACATGCATTATTTAAATCTAGTGCAAAATGGCTATTATATACTTTGAACTGTGTAACTCTGATGAATTATAATTTTTCACTAAGCAAAAATCATACTTCAATCCTCATTTGTCAAAGAAACTTGTTGGTGAAGAGACAATCTAATGATGTTTCTCTGTTTCGTGTTAAGTGCAGTTATTGTCTAACATAACTGGATCTGCTAAGATTTCAGTGCCTATGACTATTGTGGTATCTGGTATAGCAAAGATGTTTGTTGGGGAGCTTGTTGAAACAGGTATAATGACTTGTTCTTTTACTTGAAGGCATACTCTCCTTTTCTCTACAGGACTAGGAATAACACTTGGATACACCAGCACCGTGCAACTGGTGCACAACTCATACTGACCAACTAATTTTTTATAGTAAAACAACTAATATCATTTAAAATTGCACTTGAGTTGCACGGTGCAATTGGTGCATAGAAGTATTTGCCTAGGACTAGAAGTTGTACTGAGACGACGCAAGGGATTGTGTTGCAGCGAGAGTAGTAATGACGGAGAGGAAGGATTCAGGACCAATCAGACCATGCCACATGAGAGAAGCATATAGAAGACTTAAAGCTGATGGTAAGATCCCCAAAAGATCAGTGCCCAGGCTCTTCCGCTGAAAGACCCTCCCTCCAATGAAAGCTCAATTCAATGTATGTAATCTCACTCGTCTCCAGATCATGAAACATTTTATTTGTCTTTTCAACTATTTGAATGCAAGAAGTTGTCAAGAATGCAACCTATGATTTCATGACCATGGTTAGAGTAGTGGGGGTGTGTTTGGATTATCTGTTAATGTGGTTGAGTCTTTCCTTCGGCTCCATTCTGAGTATATGTATACCTGGGAAGATTGTAAATGAGTGTATGGATAGAGCTAATTGAATTTATTAGACATGGTAAGAGGTTGGGCTTAATTGCATAGAGTCACTAAATTATGTTTACTTGGTAGTAAATTGTGTAGTATTAAACACTACTGCTCCAATTGTAACTAAGTTCCTGTTCAAGTCCACCCCCCACCCACACACACACACATTTAAGTTCAGACAATTGATTTTGAAATAGTGAACTGAAAAATGGTAAAGTTGTAGCTAGCATACCACGAGTCGAGAGGGTGACATGAAATTAGTTTTGGCCACATGCATTTAGAATAATTACATTAAGATTAGTATAAATGAATATAGCTGGAATTTGGAAAATTTTCTTTAACATTAGTCCAACTTCAAATAAGCTCTTAAAGTAATTTTTGATGCATTTAAATTGTTCAAGTATTTTTTCAGATTTTTTTTTTTTTTTGAAAAGGAGTATTTTCTCAGATTCAAATAAACTCTTAAAATATTGTTTTTATGCACATAAGTCCCTTATATTTAACAATTGAAAATAAAAAATTACTTCTATTAATCCAAAATAAATATAGTATTTTGTTCAACTAAATGTGATTAAATGATACTAAATTACCTAATTATAAGAAAAATATAATAAAAATTTTATTTTGGATTAAAAAAAAGTGTTTTTTTTTCAACTCTTGTTAAGTTTGATGGGTAGGATTTTGGTCTATAACTTCCTTATACGATGAGTAGATAGAATTAGAATTACTTTATGTGTAGCACCTTCGTTTCCTCTATTTCTAGCCAAGATAATACAAAAGATCATAGGAGTGAAGCTTTATTAAAATCCTATTTTAATTTAAGAAATCAAAAGGTTACCTTATGAGAGATGAAAGGGTCTTTTTATTTATCACGACGAGAGACAATCAACAAACAAGTTGCAGCTCTGCTCTCTATTACACACTGATTGATTGCTGGAATGTAGAAAATATGTACATACATAAAATAGATGCTTAATATGCTTAAAATAACATTTTGACTCATATCATGCAACAACAATCTCATTTCCTGGAACCATGACTTCATTTATAGGGTGTTCCTTCATGCCTCCACACTGCTCACATTGCCTAATTTGCTTCCACAGCCACCGCTACCGCCGCAACCACCACCACATCCACCACTTTTTGCCATGTTTCCGCAGCCACCGCCACAACCACCACCACAGCCACCACCACAACCACCACTTTTTGCCATGTTTCCGCAGCCACCGCCACAACCACCACCACAGCCACCACTTTTTGCCATGTTTCCGCAGCCACTGCCGCAACCGCCGCTACCACCACAGCCACTGCCGCATCCACCACTTTTTGCCATGTTTCACAACCACCACAACCACCACAACCACCACTTTTTTCCATGTTTCCACAGCCTCCGCTACCTCCACAACCACCACATTTAGCCATGTTTCCACAACCACCGCCGCCACATCCTCCACATCCCCCCCAGACTCCACTGCACCTCCGCACCTGCTGCCACATCCCCCACCACAAGCTCCCCCTTTTGTTGGCATCACAACATTATTCTTAACAGCTGCTACATTAACCTCCACTACCTTTTGCAAAGGAGCCTGGTTGGTATCAGTATCGCCTACTACTGGACCATGAAATTCTTCATTTGAGACTTCTTTGATACCCAAAATCAGACCATTTTGCCCTTCTTTCCTCAATATGTTACCGAGTATAAATGTAAGCACGAGGCCAGGCAAAAGAAACCATTCTTCCTTGACCTAAGAATCCGATTGTATGAGTATTAAAATATACTGGATATGATATTAATTCCTTGTAAGAAAGTAGCTTACCTTAACGGTGCTAGACTTCAAGTCAAGTAATGCAACAGCTCTTCCATATGGATCTTCAGCAGAGAATTTCACAGCTGTAATTAGGTGATGGTCAAGTTGATGCCCAGCTTTGTGTTTCTCACATCGCCTCATTTCATAATCCAGCCTTCCACCAGGGAAAAGTCTTACCTGAATAAAGTAAAGATATAAACGTGATAAACTTTTAACAAATATATCAAAAAATACTATGGACTCTGGTCTTTTCTAAGCTTGGATTTTCCATCAATAATAATTAACTAAAAATAATAGTCCCTTCATTGTTTACAATGTAAGATGTTTTGTTAGGTCAAATGTGATTCAGTTCATGCTAGATAGAATGCTCTCACCCTCTGTTACTGTACCTATAAACATAGATTTTTCGAAATAACTTTTTTGAGAAAATAGTTTTTTTAATCCTATAAGTTACCATTTTTGGTTTATGTTCTGTCAACTTTCAAAAATTGAAAATGGTCTTATTACTTAGATATTTTAGTCTTGTAAGAATCCGGTATGACCACTTAGACTATGTCACATGGACTAATCAGATCCTGCCACGTCAGCATCAACCGCTTCCTATAGTTGGTTAACGAACTAAACTGTCGAACAATTGAAAGTTATCAGGTTATATTCAATTCGTGAAAGTCGACAAGACTGAAACCAAAATAGGTGCAACTTACAGACTAAAAATAATTATTTTCCCTAATTTTTACAGCTCAATACTAGGAAATATGTGTAATCTAAACTTTCTCATTTTCATTTTCTTCTATTGGAGCTTCTTCGTGTAACAAGATATACGACGAAAAGTGGGAGAATACTTACAGTGTGAGGACCAGTGAGCTCTAAGAGGTGGCCATCATCAGTCTTTGTATTTGGAACCTTAAGAGACCATGGAGAATTTACTATAGACCACTCAGACTCAGCAAACTCAGCCAATGTACATGTTTCGCCTGATTCTGTGATGCCAACCACAGCTCTTTTTCTACATTCTTTCTTGCTTTTTGCCTTCTGCAGATCTCTGCGATGAGATCATAAAACATGAGTTTGTCAAAATCCAGCATCTTAAAAAATCACTACAATTAGACTATTCACCAACAAATCAGAGTTTAAAATATTATCCAGAAATTATATTTTCAGCATAACATCTAATTAAATATGTTACAAGATTATATCAATATTTCGAACTAAAAGAAGCTGTTTTGAAAAGCCCAGTATGTTGCTTCAGTAAATTCCCCTTCTGTTACTAGATCAGGATCTCCGGCGTCATCAAGCATGTCATTTAGCTATTACAGTTTTTCGAACTAAATAATACAAGTAAGAAAATGGTATATTAGCAATGAAGGAAAAATAGTTGCTGATATAATTGTGGGAAACAAGCCAAAATAGTTTTAGGATACTGCAACTCATTTAGAAGAAAATGTGAAGTTTAAATACCTCATCTGTAGGCTGAGCACCAGCTTCCCATCCTCGTCAACGACACGTGTCCAACTTTTAGCGAACTGGACCCTAACTGGAAGTGGGAACAAGCAAGAACTTTTTGAGAATGGTCGAGAACGAACCATATGGAGTGTATATGGTGCTGGGGCAGGTACAGTCACTGAGATTGCCACTCTCAAGCCAATCGGTTTCGATTCTGTGATGTTTGAACTTGGCACCAAATCAAGCCATTTTTCCACTGTAAGATTGGAGTCGAGGTCTTGCAGAGATACTGAAGTGGTGGCCATTGTTTTGGATGACTTTGCTAATGGTAAGCTGGAAGGAAAGGTGGAGACAAGTTCAAAGAGAAGGTGTCCAGTAGGTTGGCACTGGAAGGTTGCCACTTGTTTCTCACCAGATTCTGAGAAAATTTTAAGGGTTCTCTTTGCATTGAAGATCATATCTGGTTGAGATTTACTAAAGGACACAAAGAGACTTCCGCTATGTCCTTCTGGCAGATTCCTTACACTTACGAACTCCAACATGACCTGAAGAATACACAAATTATGAAATTTGTTCACATATTTTAATCTCTCAAGAAATCATGCATAAAGGCCTTATGATCTGAAGGGAAAACCTGACATGAGAAATGCTGAAGCTAGATGAGGATCAGATTTGTTTAAAGTATAAAAGGGATTTGGTTATGAGTATCTCAGGTAAGGATGGGTACATATGTTAAAGAAATTTGGATCTTCCGAAACAAATTCAACCCAACAGCCCCTTAACCCAGAAACTGAGATTTTGATCGAGACCTGTTTCTCCTGCTTTGATCAGGTGAGCTTCTTAAATTATTCTTAAATATTGGTAAGAATGATAACTAAAAGAAGAAAAAATATAGTAAAACCAAAAGGCTAGGGGGATAAAAGAAAAAAAATTGTTATCAAAATCTGTCATTCATTCATGAATCTATACTTTTCTTTCTTCTCTGCACAGAACGACAGCAATAAAATAGAATTGGATAATATATTTACATGCATTCATGCCATTTTAGGAGAGTTGTAAAGGTCCTTGTGAACTACCTCAAATACTTCGATCTTAGGAAGTGCTATTTTAGGCTTCTCATCAGAGCCAGGCACCTTTTTGGTGATACTTCCAGTGTAAGGAGTAGTTCTGATAGGTGAAGGGGCACTGCCTCTGTACATTGCTCCAGCTCTCCAATACCTACGACCATACATCTCCTCAAATGTCTTGGTGGTTCCAGAAAAACCAACATCCAGTTTCTGACCTTTACTTCTGTCAGAATCAGTATCATCATGTTCTAAAATTTTTCCCATTATATTCAGAAGATCTTTGCAATAAGAAACTGGATTTAACTGGTGAGTGTGCCAGATAAGGTCAATGTCATAAGTAGGAACTGAGAAGCTCTTTATGTCGTTCTCCTTGTTTCTCTTGATCAGGTGCAGAAATCCTTTATACCTAGCCACAGCTCCTTCAATATAGTGAATGTCATTCATGTGGGGTCGCAAAACCTACAACAGAATATGAGATCTTTTATGACTGTAAGGATTTTAGAAAAAGAAAAGTGAACATGAAAAAACTAGTACAGATGATAATCATTGCAGTTACCTGATAAAAAAATGGACTTTGTCTATGAACAGCTGAGATCAAATCATACTTGGTGCACTTTTCCACCACTTCTTTTTCTCCACTCATATTTTCTTGATGAACACGTTCTATATCCAATTCATAGGGCTCACCTGAATATAATCTTGTCCAAATGTCTTCTGTTGGATTTCTTGAAGTTCCTTCCAGAGAAGAAACAACATTCTGATTGTCAAGAATTCTCCCATAAAACTCCTCACAATCTTTTTTGTATCTGACCTGGAAGATGTGATCAGAATTGATGATTTCAATTCATTGCTAACACAAGATAGAGCTAAAATCAATAGTAAATTAGACAGCAGAAACATACAGGATTGAGCCTGTGACAATGCCAAACCCATTCACAGTCTAAGGGGACCACCAATGGGCCTTCAGAAAGTGGGGATTCAGAATGTCTTGCCAGCAAGGGAAGCCAATAAGCATTGTACCTAATGGTAGAAAAATACAAGTTATTCCTGTGAAGATGATACAGCAAAGGTGTCACAAAAAGATGTGTCGTTTTGCTGAAGATTTTCTTGATGATGGATATGAATTCTTTATTCTGGTCTTTGGCATGAATTCGCAAACTCATTAATAATAACAAGCATACATATTGGTTTATATTCGATAGAAATTTAGTTTTCATATTTATAAACGTTGAGATTTTCTTGCTGTAAGTTGAGTATACTTCAAATTATAAAAGGAAACATGTTAACAGGTCAAGTATCCTGCCGGCTGATAAGAAGAAACCTCAGTTCAAAGCATGAAGAATAACATAAAAATCAATCAAATGGGAGTATCATCATAAATTGTACTCCCTCTGTCCACAAAAACTATGCTCAAATGGTTGGAGACAAGTTTTAAGAAAAAAGTAGATAAAGTAAGGGTATATTGGGGGTATTATGGATCCATATACGAAAAAAAATGATTGTTTGCAAGTGTAAAGTTAACACTATTTTGAGTAATTAAGTGATGGTTGAAGGATGATAATAAAATGATTGTTTCTATAAAGAGAATAAACATACTTTTGGTGGTCGGACAAAGAAGGTAAGTGAACATACTCTTGGTCAACGGGGTGAGTACATATTATGCATCAAAGTCTGTTGCACTAGTTAATAATAAGCAGAAACCACTCTTCAATTGATTAAAACATTAACATTGCATCCATACACATCAACTATGATAATGATTAATGATCACTCAGAAGCATTAATAAATCAATAAACACAGAGTAAACAAGCAAAGCAATTCTAAGATCAGTTTCTTGCCTGTAAATTGCCCTATCTAGACCTGGACCTTCATAGAGCCAACGATTCCGATCAACGGCAGCAAGGAACTTCAGCTGTCTTTCCGCCGCGGAAACAAGGTCCACACTTATCTCAGTGCTCTGTGCTGCTTTCCATTCCAACTCCTGCTCCTTCTCCATTCTTCAAAGCTTTCACCTATCAAACAATCACCTCTCAGAAAACAAGTCTCCCTTCCTTCGATTAATAAACTCTCACAAAATAGATATACACATAAATTTATTGATTTATTCAAATTTCAAGTGGACAGTCTTCAGCAAACATAACTAAATCAAGTCTCAATCCAGAATTCCAGATTCCTGACCAAATTTCAGCAGAAACATAAAAAATCACAGCCAACACTAACCAATAATTACATACGTATCCAGGAAAAATATAATCGTTAGGATGATCACATAAAAAAGGATGATGATCAACAGAAAAACAAAACACTGCTCGTAAATACAGAGGAAAATCACCGGAAAATAGAGGAGACTTGTTAACAGCAACAATCGCGTTGACGATAATTGAGTTGTACTCTATTCCTGGAATGGATTGAGTTATTTATAGCGTTTTCCATGAGTTGAACGAGAGTACGATCATCTCGTCTTCAAAAGTACAAGTTGGAAATTGAAGGACGGAAGTACCCTCCGCCAAAACCAAAAATACCCTCATCCTCTCTCTTTCTCTAATTTCCGCGGGTTGAGAAAGAGGCCAAGTTTGAGAGTGCTGATATTTTACTTTTCAACCTATCAAATGGAAGTTTGCAAGAGAAGAGAAGGCAATTTCATTGGGTTGAAAACGATAAATTATTATTTTAATGGTTACTCAACGAAATGAATATAATAATTGCGCTTAGATAGTTGCTTGTCAGAAAATAGAATAAAAATGAATGCAAGTCTTTGTCCTTTTATTTTATTTTTAAATAAATTGTGTAAAACTTATATTGAGACATTTAAAAAAAGGAAATAATAAATTTTTTTATAGGATGTAGGGAGTATTTAATTTGATCACAATAATTGCTTTTTAAATTCTTTTAGATAAATTATATTCTCCTTTTAAAGTATTACTACTTTTTACTTAAAAAAAAGTACATTTTTTCTTCCATTATATTGAACATGTGGGAACCTAAAAATTACGTAGTCATAATAATAACTTAATAAAGAAGTTTTTACGAATTCATTGGGTGAGATAACTCATGGTCAATATTTTGCCCCCATTAAAGCAAGGAGGAATTAAATGAATCGTAATCAATTATATTAAATTTTATAAATTTAAATCTGATTTCATAGAAGACCTGCGTGACACCATCTACACCTTGAATCTTGCATTTCATATTTAAATTTTTAATTGTCTGTAAAAACAGAATGCACACGTAGCACCCAAAAGTAGCTTGCAACCAAATTTACTTTTAGTTTTGGTTTATTGATAACGCAATGGCCAAATTATTTACCAAATTAAGTTTGATAAATTCAGATTGTGTAATTTAGTAATTTCCACATTACTGGATTTTAACGAATCAAGTGTCATGTTGATGGGATCGGAAATAATGCAAATCAAACACTTTGTAGTTCAAATGTGTATAAAATATTATTGAGATTCAAAATTTTAATTTGAACTTATTTCACAATTAATTAAACTGAACCCAAGCCATGATATTTACATTTATTTTATTTACCAAACTCAAAGTTCAAGCCAATTTTAAATATTTTACCGAATATAAATGTATATTCAAACATATTTGTTATTTACGTCGAATTAAATTTTCACCTAATAATCTCGAATCGTATATGAAACAGTATGTGTCGCCTACTAATTAAGGGGTGTTAGTGAGAGAGAGTGGCTGGGTAATTTTTTTTTAGTAAACATGGGCACATCTCAATTAAATAAACAGAAGCTACATGACATGAGTCCCGGTTCATTTAGTAGATTAGAGAAGAAGTCGTGGGCAAACTTGGTATTTTGTAATTTAAGCAGTACAATGTTGTTGTGTGCCCAACAGCAGTACAGTGGGCGTCCCGCCATTACTATTTATAGCAATCTGTTTCGCTAAAATACAACGTCAGCTGCACAAAACTATGTCATTCTGTTTTCTTCACACACAAAACGCATCCAACCCCACACATTAAGAATCAGGCAGCTCGAAAAAGTGGCTTGAGCCGTTAAGACTCCATACAAAGATCACATGTTAAAGCACGGGAAATCGCCCACACTGTTAGTGTTGTTATTTGAGTTGAACTGAGTACTTAAAGTTTGAACTCGCTCGATTATTCTAACGAGTTGAAAATGGAGTTCAACTCAACTCGCAAATAAATCAAACTTGAGGCTAACAAGTCCTCATATTACATTGAAATTTATGAAAATTCTCATATATCGAGCTAACAAGTTGAGAATTTTACTTCAAAAATTTATCAAAATAAACAGCCAACAAGTTGAGAATTTTACAAGTTCTGTTCATTTATCATAATAAACCAGCCAACTTCAAGTCTTAACAAGTCGGATGGAAGCTCAAATAAATTACAAAATAGGTCTCATATAAATTAGTTGCCGGCTATTTTAATCCCATACAAATTAAAATTCTCAATCCCATAATTTTTAAAATGCTGTAATTTTAAATTTAAATTTACATTGACATTTTTTTTTTAAAATGATAATTATTTGTGAGTTTTTAATTATTTTAATTGAAATTAATATGCTAGGATCTCATTATGTCATGTAAGCAACGCCAAGTTATTAGTCTGGATGATACATGAAATTTTGGCAACTCATGTAAAAATCCTACAACCTTGTCAATATACAATTAGTTATTTTGAAAGTTGTGGAACTTAATTCAGAAAATAATTCGTCCGGGACTAAAATCGTCAACATCCAATAAATACGGGACCAATTTTGCAATTTACTCCGGAAGCTTGAAAAGACATAACCAACTGAAATGCGCATGTTTTCTGGTGAGCGGAAACAGCAATGACAAAACAAATGAAATTTTACATTCATGAGATCATTTTTGTAAGGATGACTAATGAGGTATAAAGCAGAATAATCTATCAAGCAAGAGGATATACACGCAAGGGGAATAGAGTAATTCCATGAGAAAGATGAACCGATTACAAGCTCTCACAAATGTAGTTTGATGAGAGAAGTACCTCATAGGTCTTCTGAGCTCTCGTCCGTCGCTGTTTTTGGGTATTCTGCTCCTCCAAGTACTCCACTTCGATAGTTTCTTTAAGGATGAATAGTCTCTGGATAACGATGGGCTGATTCATTTTCTTGGCTTCCCTAATTTCAGTTTCTTCTTTGTTGAGATGATATGCATCAAGCATTATTTTAATCCATTTGTGCAGCTCCTTCGGAGTTCTGAAACAAATGGAAATATCAACACATAATGACTATTATATCCTCGAAAGTCTCTTCACAATCACATGTGTGATTTAAAAATTTCATTACGTGTATATGGCGTTTGGTTCTTTGATGTCGTGTTCATCACCAGGGGAGAACGCAGTCGCTAATGCTGAAAATCGCTCTTCAGGATCAGTGATGTTGAGCAAATACTTAAGCAGCTTGATTTCTTTTGGTACAATACTCCTCAAACTACTTTGTGTTGCCTTGTATAAACGGTACATTATTTCTTTCACCTATAAGAAATTGCATAATGTTATAATATTCATCATATGCAAGTATACATGGAATTCTTGATTAAAGATTGAGGACTCTCAGAGGTACAAAGACGATAAATTGCCAGGGATTTCAGGGTGAATGAAGCAAAATGATGAAACGAACCGAAATATAACTAAAACAATGTATAGTGTTTTAAGATTATGGGATATCAAATGTTCATCTCCCTACTTGCTCGTTTGCTACCGTGTGTGTGATAACTGATAAGGTGATATAATATAAAAGGGATTTTTAATATGTGATAGACTTATTCAACCATTTACTACAAGAAATAAGCTACAACTCATAATTCGAGTTACCTGTTATCTTGTGTTTGGTGTTGTGCATTATTTAATGAGATAACATAGCAAATGACAAATTTGTCCCTCATTTTCAAATTAATAAAGTATAAATTAGGGGTATTGTTGTAAATTAGGTGATAGAAAGCATGAAGTACAAATAATAACAGGGGGTGGGGTGCTGGGTCAAAGATTATTATACCGGATTGAGGGTATTATTCAAAAACGGAAGCAAACACAAGATAAAGGGGATACAGCATCAATACCTGCCATAACCCACCCTAGCAAACATGCCCTTAAGACTTAAGCTCTAAAATCAAGAATAGGAATGATAAAAGATCAGAGAAAAAATGAAATATGTAATCCAAAAATACCAAAGCTACTAGAGGAGCAGCAACAATAAGTGGATAATGAATCACCAAATTGTAATAGCCAAGTTTTGTTTCTTTTTTACAAATGTCAAATATGTATGGATAACCTCTATCAAATTGGAATAAGGTTTTCCTTTTTCTTTTAAATAATCAAACACAGAGAGATCATTTTAGTACCTCATTTTTCATGGTTGACGACTCCTTAGCTGCTGCATAAGCGCCATTTATCAATAAAATTAAAGAAGAGTCGAGCTCTTTCGACTTGGCTAGGCTTTTTATCCTTTCACATGCTGCATCTATTGAAGGAGAATTCAAGATGTCATCAAACTTTTCCTGGGCATTGTCTAAAGTACCCACAATCTCCAGTGTGTTATCAAAAGCACTCACTGCTGATAAGCATCGAGCCCCTAGCCGTGCAACCGCTGCACAATTATACGAAAGGACATACATCTTTTATTTATGAATTCAGATAATCTGATTTATGTATCAAATAAACAAATAGTTTCAAATTAACAAAGAATGATGATGTTTATACCCAAGTTCCAGAATAGATGATAATGCAAACACTTATTGTAAAAAATAACGGCGTATCTAGAGTAAGTTATAGTGTGTGAACATGTATAGACACAATATGATACAGACTAGGGACATAAAATTATTAAAAACTTAAAAGTTTTATACAAACAGACACATATATTTATATCTGTATAAGTAAAATCAAATATTCCCCTAAGATATGTGGATTCATCATTATGTCTGTCATCACCTCTTTCCCGGAAAATTGAATCTCTCCTAGTTTTTTCCAGCACAATTATATCTGTATATGGTCAAAGCCTCAGCTATATTCATCATTATCATCATCACCAAAGCCCATAGCTATATATTCACACACACACACACATATATATCCAAGTTTTTTCACATCATGATTCAGTCAAACACATGAAACAATTGAGCACAAATAACACATCTTATAACTAGAAACCATTTTTCAATTGCTTACATTTTCCTACAATCAACATTATTCAACCATGTTATGGGAATAGAGTTTTCTAATCTGTTCCATGTTTTTTTTTATCACTTTTGACAAATTGGGATAATTGGGGTGAGGAAGGATTGAACCTCCTCTCTAATAAGCAAGCCAGTACCATCCCTACTAATGATGACTGGATTATCTTTTTCATGGGTTGGATCAAAGAGGATGATTTAAGCATTACCATCTCGGTCCTCCAAGCCGTCATAGGTTTTTGAGAGCAAGGTGAGATGGCGAAAGAAATCATCTGTGAAGTCCCCCGACGCTTTGCTACAATAGCATTTATATCCAACGGACTATCTTGTATCTCTTTAAGAAGCTCAGCATGCTTTTCCATTTCATCATCAATCTGCAAAACTCATGCTCGATCAATACATGTTGCAATTCTCCAAACAAATTACGTGATTGACAAAATTAAGAAGAAATCTACAGTGGTAACAAAGTAAATTTTGACGCTAATATCATATAATGCATTGTTAAAAATCCTATTACAGTTGCAGCCATCCAATCTTTAGTATAAACACAAGCAGTTGAACTGATTAAACATATATGCAGAAACTTAAAGAGCGAAAACCATCAAATTTACCTTTCTAACTTTCCTCGATAACTCGATCAACTTTTGCTTCATTTGGGAATCACTTTCAGCATCAGCACGCACTTTACAACGATTGTAGAATTTTTCCCGATACTGTTTCCACTCATCTCTAAAGATCAAGTATTTTCTCCAATCTTTAGACTTGGGTTTCTCATGCAAGAAAACGTCAATTATCTTATCAACAAATTGGGTAATCGTATACCCTTCAGCAATTTCAACTTCAGCGTCTGTTTCTGCAGCAGCGACACCACTTGCGAAGAACCCTAAATCAAAGAACAATAACAAAATGGGAAAAGAATAACGCATAAAAAAATGGAGTGAATTAAAGAGATTAAGTAGTGGGCTATACCCGTGGTTCTTCTTGATTTTGTGGGTGTTGGAATGTGGAGATTGTGAGACGGCAAAGAAACCGGTAAAGGAAACACGGCGGGTATTTTCGAAAAATCTGAGGGTATTTCTGTACTGAATGGAAAGAGAGTGGAGGTGAAGAGTGAGAGTTTACAGGCCATTGTTACCCCCCTTTCTGCTTTGGAGCTTCGATAAGGAAAATATTGGTCTGGATAAGCAACAAATTTTAACGTTAAACGACGTCGTAACAGTAGTTATACTGAAAATTCTTTGCGAAAAATCATAAGTGTTAGTTTTCCTGTTGTTCAATCGCCGCACTCTGCTGCGTTGTTCGTTCGTCGGAAAAGAGGGATTGTGAAGTGACGCTGTTTGGATGTGTTCGACTGCCGGGAAACGAGGGAGGCAGAAAAAAAAAACGTTCGAAATTTTAGGGCTTCATATTCTTTTAGTTTAATTCAAAAAGTTAAATAAATATTAAAAAAATGTAAAGTAGAAAAAAGAAATCCATATACATCGAAATACCAAAATTTATATCGATACCATATAAAAAATTTCAATATTTTTATTATTTGTCTATATGATAAATGCAGTATATTAACATTTTTGGTATTATTCTCATCCCTATTTTTAAATCCTTCCCCTCAACAAAATTTTATTCGTCTGTCCTTTTTTTTTCTTTTTAATCAGCAAAAAAATAATATTATAAAATTGGTAAATGCATTCAAAATTAAAGAATCGGACAATTCTCGGATTCAAACTTCACTCCTGAAACGAAATCTGCCTAATTACAATATCACTCATGCCCAGCCAAGACCACACATTTGTTCTTATTCGTCTGTACTTTTTGAGTTTTTCTTTTATTCTTTTGGTTAAAATTTCAATTTTCTTGTGTGTATCAGTAGATAAAACTTTTTTCCATTGCATTCAAGTCCTTCATCAATTCCTCAACAGCCACCACATCCCCATCACTCAATATTTGAATACTTCTTTCGTAAATCTTATATACTACTACTATCGATTATTCCTGACGCACATAACATTTTCATTTTTTAAATCTAATAATTTGTAATGTGTGATTGATTGATTGATGTTTATGATAAAATATTTAGTTCAGTATAAATATTCAAACTTTTAAAATAGAGATTTAGTAAAATAAAAAATTATTTCTAAAATAAATAAATGAAATAAATTTTTTTTTTTTTTGGAAAAACCTAAAAAAATGGAAATTAGTTAAAGAATCTCAAAATATAAATTCAACGCATTCACCAAAAAATCAAACGTAAAATATTCGAATACTTCTTTCGTAAATCTTATATACTACTACTATCGATTATTCCTTTTAGACGCACATAACATTTTCATTTTTTAATTTATTTTTTAAATAATTGTATAATATTTTCAAGATTGATTGATTGATATTTATTGAAAAATTTAATATTTATTTTTTTAGTATAAATATTTATAAACTTCAATTTGTAACTTATTTTTGTAAAAATGAGATTTAGTAAAATAAAATTATTTTTATTTATTTAAAATAAATAAATGAAAATTATTTAATTATATTTGATTGTGTTAAAAATGTATAAAAAAATTAAATTTTTAAAATTTTAAAAAATAAAAAAAAAAAATATAAATTCAATGCATTCACCAAAAAATCAAACGTAAAATTGCAATAAAATCGTAATCACAATCACTCCTTTGTTCAAAATAAGACCTGTTTAACAGATGTCATGTCTTCAGTTAGAGGCAAAGGAGTGAATGTATTCACTAAGACTTAATTAGTACTTACCCTATTCTTTCCAAAAAAAAAAAAAAAAAAAAAAAAGTACTTACCCTATCCATAGTTCAATGCTGATTACCCTTGCATAATTTTTAAATTACTTGAGATTTTAAAAAATGAGAGCAAAAAACATGTCTGTTTCTCAGTACCCATTTTTAAAATTTATGGCATACACCATAAGACTATGTTTATCTTGGGTTGTGGACGACTCAAAGTCACTATAAGACAAAAAAAAAAAAGGTAAAATGCAAAATTAAGTCATGACCTGGGCGTCCCACAACTGGTTGGTTGTGGAGATTGTCCATTTTTTCTCATGTCATGTGTTCATTTTTATTGGAGGTTGTGATTTTATTTAGATTAAATTTAGATTTTCGATTAGGTATATTATTTGAAGCAAATGACAATTATTATGATGTGATTTTATTTAGATAAAATTTAGATTTTCAATTAGGTATATATTATATTATGGTAGATTTGTTATAAACTCTCTTTTACGTGGATTACTATTCATTTGACACATGAACATCAAGTGAAATGTCCTTTACAGTCATTTGGGACAGAGCATCACTATTTGCAAATCACAACATTATGTGAATGAACCCTAAATCTCCAAATCTTAAATTAAGGTTTATTATCAAAATTTAAAAGTTTAAATTAAATTGTAATTTTATATGTAATTAAGCTTAAACTGCATTTTTTGACTCTTCTGTTTCTGTTTCTTCATTCATTAATTGGATCTGAAAATCAAAGCATTTTGTTAAAGAGGATTTGCAATTATATTCCCTAAATTATCCAAATGAATTGAAGATTTGATCTATTTAAAACCCACAAATTTAATGCCTAGAATATTCCAAAATTCGTTCCAATCTAAATAACTAATTAAAGACCAACCCATAACTAATCAACATAAATTAGTTTTTGACCAGCCAATATATATTTATTTAGTAAGTTAATGTAAAATACTTAGAATATACCAAGATTCGTTTCAATCTAATTAACTATCACTAAAGACTACTAGTCCATAACTAATAAACAGAAATGAGTAGATCAATGTAAAATACTTAAATATATAATACGAGTATTGTACGGCATGTTAAGTCCCCCTTTATTATATGCAACTGGTGCTGAGAATTGGCTGATAATTTGGATGAAAACAATGAAAAGGAAGAGGAGGAGAGGAGGAAAGTGCTTATGTCTTGTATACAAGACAAAATGAAATAATTTAATTGGTTACATCATTACTATCTATACACTGTGAAACCATGAGTTTGATATATTATTTGATTGTTAATAAAAATAGTAGATTTGATTTCAATACTAGTAATTTTATCCTTACCTTAAGTTGGGCCAAAGTTTATTTTAAAAAGTAACCCTCTTGTTCAATATTTAAAAATTTCACATCCAAAAAATAGAGGCATTTAAAAAATTCACTGATCCAAATAATTATAATTGACATATAAATTAAGTTAACCATAAATAGTCATATTAACATACTAAACTCTTTGTTAGTATATAGAGTTATATACAAACTTCAATATCAATATGTTCATGGCTATTTATGTAACTTTTCTATATCTTCACTATATTTATAAATTCAAATTACCATTTAATTTGACTAAATAACAAAGAGAAGGGTGTGTAAAGCACGTGAAATCCCTTGTTTTATATTTGACATTTTATTTTATACTGTGAATGAATGATGTATATGGAGGGTAAAAAAATAATTAGTAGATGATATACACCACATCGACATGTGTTAATTATTCAACATAGAAGCACACTAAGTAGAATAAAAAAGTGATCATCTTTTTTTTTATATATATATAATATATATAAAAATATGACATTTATGTATAAGACGATTACATATAAATTTTTGTAATAAAATATATAATATTCTAATATATTGATCTTGAATGTAGACAGCCGACAGGCGTGTTACAATGCTACATTGCTGTGAAATACCATTACCAATCTTTGGAATGAACATGATTAAATATAATAATACCACTGAATCTAATAAGTAAACTCTCTTTACTGCCAAATGTCTCAAATTTAGCATGATTATCGCTTACTATAGAAGAAGGTACCAAAGTTTTAGGTTTAATTTCAATACAATATACACACATCGAAAGTCAAAGTGCTGCCTGACTGTTGATATTCAAGTACAATTGGTGATATTTTTTATTTTGCCTTTTTTTTACCTCATAATCAATTTCGCAAATATGTAGCAAAAATATTACATTATAACGTGCGTAAGAATATTACTCCCTCCATCTTTTTATCTTTTTTTTATTAGGCAAACTAAAATGACATTCACTTTAGTGCAAGAGTTATTTATTAGATTTAAAAATATATAAAATTGAGAATAAATGAGTCGTTTTTACTTTATTGAAGGAATGCTATTTTAGTTTAAGAGTATAATTGAGTGACATAAAATGTAAATAATAAATATTTATAACAACTTATTTTAAAATGATAGAGTTGTTTTTATATCATTTTTGGTATAAGAAAAAAATAATAAAAAAAATGAAGAGAGTTTTCTTTAAAGTTAAATTAATTGACTCCGTATTTTTCAATAAATAAAAATGAGTAAAAATTAATTAATCAAATTCCATCCAGATTGAATCTCATCACTCAAGACCTCCCAAAAAATAAAACTAAACAACTTTTAGTATATTTATTTAGAAGATGTTCTCCTACAAGGCTACAACACTCAACAACCAACAAACATTTCTTGATGTATTCTAATCTAAATATGATATTGGTAAATAAGCGCACACCACAAGAAGAATTATGGAATAAAATTATTATAAGTTGACCTAGCAAAACACAAAATGTCAGAAATATCTACATCTTTCCTATCTGTAACATAGCAGCCCTCCCATACATTACCACCTTGTATCTTATTTAATAGTATTTCCAACTCCTCCTTATTCTCTTTTTTGTTAAAATACAAGGATAATTCCAGAATTTCGTCTCAATGGGGTGAAAAGTAAAAGGAAGAAAAATTTAATAATTCAAGGGGACGAAATGATAAAATATTACGAATTTAAGGTATAAATAAAAAAATTTCCATACATATAGTAGAAAAATTTTAAATCCAAGGGGGGCAACCGCACCCCGCGCCCCCCTAAATCCGTCCCTGTTAAAATGTATTCTCATATATGATCCCAATCCAATAACTGTCCTTTACGATTTGCGTTAATAACAAAAAACATAAGAATTTTTTAATCAATCATAAGTAGAAGAAATATAAACTAATTAAAAGCAAAAGGGTTAATTGGGTTGGGGGGATTTTATACACTATTACAAATTTAAAAAGAATTTCAATTTTAGCAAAAGAAAAAAAAAGGACAAAACACGGTGGGAGCATTGCAACTTATCGAAGGTTTATTCCCTGTTAACACTACTTGGCAGTGTCCAATAATACATTCAAATATTGTATTAATAGTTGCTTTAGTATTTTATGTTATAAGGTGTATAATATTTTAAAACAATTTAGCATAGAAAAAATTCTTATCAGAACATATATTATACTACGTAAGTGCCACAATGACAAATAATAAATAAAATTGAACCGGTTTTGCATAAGCATAATTTGAGAGTGATACTTTAATAATTAAAATGAATATTAATTTGAATTAGTTTGTGACAATCGATCTTATCATCTTGAGATGTCTCATATAAATTTTTGTATGGAGCGTAAACTTTTGTAATTTTTAAAATCATGCATTAGAAAATTAAATATGATGCATGAGTAACTTGCTACAAAGCAAACGGGAATGTCTGTCTTATCCACGTTTAATGTAATATTTTTCATGAATTTCTGATTTATGTTGTAACTAGGCTAAAATAGGTCTAATTAAATAATAATTGAAGACTGAATCGAAATTCTTTTTTAATTTATACTCCAACTTCTATGCAGTATTTTCATATTTATTTCTTAAATTTCATCTCGAAACTATTATAATACAAAAAAAAAAAAAAAAAAATTCTAGTTAAGACTTGACAAAACCTTCTGCTTTTATTAATTTTCTTTAAAAAATCAAATAAAAAATGATCAAACTGAAAAATCTTTTAGCTATAATTTTGATAGATAAAATTTTGGTTAACCCGAAATTTGGATACCATTTGACTGAATAAATAAATCCAACATCTTTGTCATCATATAATTGATTGCAAATCATATACGAAACACAATTATTTGAGAGTAAGCCTCGTGTGATACCAATATTATTTTTAAATTAGAAATATTATCAATCACATGGATTGGCCGCTCATTACATAGACTTAAAATTTAGGAGTATGTTACTATTTAGATCTTGAATTTGAAACTTTCAAGTTCTATCAATTCAGGAATTGATCTTCCAAATTAATCGATATCTTGAGTTCGAAACTTTCAAATTCTATCAATTTAGGAATTGATCTTCCAAATTAATCGATATCACGTACGGTGAAACTGTCTCACAATATTTTACCATTATTTAAAGACTAATCCCATTTCCAGGATCTATCATTGAAGGTAAATGACAAAGGGTGGGACGGAGTTCAAACAAAGATGAATGATTATAAGAAAATGGATGCTCCGCCCCATTATTTAAATCATTACAACAAAAGAAATATCAACTACACTAAAACAAACAAAATAACATCAATAATCAAGAGTATTAGTTAAAACTATGGTCATCAATTTTAATTAAATTAACATATCACAATGTCTCAGTAGTACCAACCTCTAAAGTCAAACTGGAAAATAATTCAATCAGAGTATTCTTCAAGTTCAGCTGAGTCTTTTTCCTGATTCCACAAGAAAAAAAAACAAATTAAATTAAGTTTATGATCATCAAATTGCCTGGATGGGGCGACTTTCTGTGATGATAATAGGATGATGGAAGGGCTGCATAATGTAAATGGAATACTCATCATCTGTAGCTTCACTTTCATATCCCTCTACATTCAATCTAATTTTGCACAAGAAGGTATGTTTTTCCAATTTCTGCTTCATTTTTTTTTTTTTAAATTTCTACATCTTGAATCAATTAAATGTATAATCAGATAATTAAGAGAAACTGAATGCATAATTTAATCTATTTTAAGCACTGAGAATCAGCATTCTACATTAGTTTCTATTGAAGTGTAAATCAACACAATCATACTATTTCTTGCAACTGGTTTAATTGTTTACATGAATATCAATTAGTCTAAGTGTGACATGATGAATATAATTCTGTATCTGGGTAGATCTAATACCATCGTAATGAAAATTGAAATTGATGATCTCAAAATTTGGCGAATACAAGCTTAATTAGCATGGGGTAAAGGATTAGGGAAACCATGAAAGTGCTGTAATTATATTAAACTCTTCCATCACTAGACACTTTAAGCAATAATAAATTACTTTTTTCAAAAAAAAAAAAAAAAAGAAAACGACATGAGAAAGGGAGATGATTTATGAGTTGGAATTTAAACTAAAGGTCACTTGCTAGATCAGATTTTTGACCACAAACTATACAGAGGCAAATGAATTATAGGTTGTCTATTCACATATGTTCCTTGTAAAAGAGACAGTAGTAGATGAGAATTCATGTATAGTGTTTTTTTTTTTTTATCGGACAAATAATGACTTGATCCCATGACCTTTAACACAGAAGTAGAGAATTCGAGTATAGTGTATTGGAGAGAAAAATATATTGTGTGAGAAAACAACGTTGTTTATAGTGGGAGAGAGACCTAGGTTAAGGAAAGAAAAAATAACAACCTACATACTAAACACAGAACGGCTTTTAAACTAGGAAACAATAAAGACAGAATGATAACATAATCTTCTACATCCCTCGAAAGAAAATTCAATATTAAGCATCCAAAGAATATTATTACATGCTCGGAGTGCTAATTACACTTGTGTATCTAGTGGATGCAATTACAAAAGTGAGGAATGAGCTACTTACAAAGAATGAAGAGAATAAAGTTCTCAAGACTTGGTCTGGAGATCCTTGCCTCCCTCTTCCATGGCATGGTGTGTCCTGTGAGCTTCTCCATGGTGCATTAATCATAAAAAAATTGTAAGTTACTTGTCCATAATACGGTCTCTTGTGCTCATGCTTCTCTGGATTTTGATCATATTCTGTACAGGACCGTCCTGTGCACTGTCTTGTGCAATAGACCCATACGGGTCCATTGTACATTTTTTACAAATATTGTGTAGTTTAAAAAAATATACAATAGACCCGTGCTGGTCTATTGCACAGGACGGTCATGTACATGACTTGATCCAAATCCTGCTTCTCTATCATCAATATATTATGTTGGAAAATACTTTGTTCCAATAATGATAAAATTGAGTATTAAGGATCGTAACTTAGTGGGTGTGGCAAAATAATGACCCTAACTTTTCAGGCTAGCAAAAAAAGGACCATAATTTTTTGGGGTGGCAAAATGAGGACCGTAACTTTTTGGAGTTGGCAATTTAAGGACCGTATCTTTTAAAAATAGCAAATTGAGATCAAATTAGCCTCAATCAACCCATATTGGGCCCAAAATGCAGCCCAATTACAGGCCAAATTGGACCGACTTTAGCCCAAATCAACACAAATTAGCCCAATTTGTGAAAATCTGGACTAGTTTGGTCTTAATTTGCTATTTTCAAATGTTATTGTCTTTAATTTCCCAATAAAAAAAGTTACAGCCCTTAAAAAAAATTTTTCCCTAATAAAATTTATTATGTGTTGTGCGACAGGGATTTATCCATGAGCAGACTCACAGGGCCGCTTCCTTCCAGTATAACCGAGCTGAAACATCTGAAGGAATTGTATGAATCAGCATTCCTTATAGTCATTGGTTTTGTTAAATTATTCACTTTTCATTGACAATCAATAATAAAACGCAGGAACTTGAGCAATAATGGATTCACTGGCACACTTGCGCAGTTTCCAAATTCTTCCTTGTTAACCTCACTGTAATGCCCTTTTACTCAAACAATAATGTCTTAATTCTATGTGCATAGATTTAGGAAGAATTTAAGGTTGGAGCATGGCTTTCATGTCCACCAATGTTGATATCCATTCACTTTTTTATAAATGCATCACTTTGTTGCATAATATTATACTAAAAGAATCTATCAATTTGTTTGTAGGGATGTGAGCCACAATGATCTCACAGGAAACATCACATGGTCCATTTCCAGAATGCCCCATTTGAACATACTGTAAGTTCACATTTAACAACACTTATTGCTTAAATTGGCTCAACTCATTCTACCTAAATGTAATATGTTTTCTTTTCTTCATCTAGATATTTTGGTTGCAATCCTAAGTTGAGCAAAAATCTTCCTACAAATCTAAACAAAGCAAATCTCACTACAGAGTAAGATGTTTATGCCATTAGAAATCAATTGTATTTTTTCCATTTTCTGCATGTTAATTTGACTCCTAAATACAATCATATTTAGCAATGGAGTTTGCAATGCTCGTGGTTCCTCCCGTTCAGCTCGAGTAATTATGATAGGCGCTATTGCGGGCGGATTCCTGTTAGTTATAGTCGTAGTCGGGGCGTGTATGATGTGCCTGTACAGAAACAAAAAGAGGGCTCTGCAAAAGTTTGATGAGAAAGGCCACACAGTCTCAAAAAGTAAGTACACATTTTGCATTTGAAGTCCTTGGATATGATTTTCTACATTCTTTTAACATGTTTCTTTCAAGTGCAGATGCAATCTATTCAATAGCTAGCACAGAAAGTGTTGTTACAAAATCAATAGCGATTCAGAGTTTCACATTGGAGTACATAGAAACTGTAACACAAAAGTACAAAACACAAATAGGCGAAGGTGGATTTGGAGCAGTGTATCGTGGTACTTTACCTGACGGTCAAGAAGTGGCGGTGAAGGTCCGATCAGCCACCTCGACTCAGGGAACTCGTGAATTTGACAATGAAGTATGTCCCGTCCCGTCCTGTCTTAAAAAGACTATCCATCTTATAATTTGATTCTCTAGCCAGCCGATTTTGTACTTGCTAAGTATCAAGATCGAGTATCTGCCAGCTGACACATTCAACATAACTTAACTTCTTTAGAGATAGGCAGACAAATAATGTTGTTGCACATATAAAAGAGCCTAACAGAGTGTATATTGTGCAGCTGAACTTTCTGTCAGCAATTCGGCACGAAAACCTGGTGCATTTGATTGGCTATTGTTGTGAGAATGAGCAACAAATTCTTGTGTATCCTTTCATGTCAAACGGTTCTCTACAAGACCGCTTATATGGTAACTAACTTTCCACTTATATTTCATAGTTTTTATGTAGGAATTAGTATTCATATATCTTGCAATTCACTAATTACAGGAGCAGCATCAAAGCGCAAAACGCTTGATTGGCCAACAAGACTTTCGATTGCTTTAGGTGCTGCAAGAGGCAAGTATAGTGTGCCATTTTCATTAACTAATACTCCCCACAAAAAAAGTCAAGTTTATTACAAAGCAGATGTCTAAATTGTGATATATTTCAGGCTTAACATATCTTCACACCTACTCTGACCGATGTGTTATACATAGAGATGTGAAATCAAGTAACATACTTCTGGATCACAGCATGACTGCAAAAGTTGCAGACTTCGGATTTTCGAAATATGCACCTCAAGAAGGGGACAGTGGTACTTCTCTTGAAGTAAGGGGCACTGCTGGATACATGGACCCTGAGTAAGTACTTCCTCCATCTCGGACTTAATGACATGTGGTTGTAATATTGAAGTGTTTGAGGGAAATAGATAAAAAGACTAAAGTAACTTTATTGTTATTTAAGCAAATAATGCATTAAATATGAAACGGACCTTTTGAGCAAATGATGCATTTAGTATGAGACGGAAGGAGTATAATGCATACACTAGCACACTTCAGAGAGATGAAGTATTAATGAACAAATTGCAGGTATTATTCGACACAACATCTATCTGCGAAAAGCGATGTGTTTAGCTTTGGAGTTGTGCTACTGGAAATTGTAAGTGGCAGAGAACCTCTGAATATAAACAGGCCAAGACATGAGTGGAGCTTGGTTGAATGGGTAAAGATCTAATTTCCTAGCATTTTGTTTACCTAATCATAAACTTGATAATTGAATTTAGGTAAACACTGCAGGCTAAACCTCATATAAGGAACTCAAAAGTGGAAGAAATAGTGGACAGTGGGATAAAGGGAGGATACCATGCTGAGGCAATGTGGAGAGTTGTGGAAGTGGCTTTATCATGCATTGAACCTTACTCTGCTTATCGGCCGTGCATGGCTGACATTGTGCGTGAGCTTGAAGATGCTTTCATCATCGAAAATAATGCATCCGAATATATGAAATCGATTGAGAGCTTTGGGGGATCTAATCGCTACTCTATGGTTATACCACCCACTCCAATTCCAACAGAAGCGTCTCCTGTGATTATGCAACCACCTCCTCCCCAGCCAAGATAGTCACTCTATTATTCAATTCCAACATACACATACATCTATCTTTTTCACTCAATTGAGCAGCCCCGTGTAATTTTATTAAGAGACTATATTCTTTAATGATGATGATGATTTCAATAGTAACACTTTGAGTTGACACATATGATCACGCATTTCACATCACAGTGAGGTTTATTAATGTTCTTCTACTCTAGTAAACTAAATGCAAATAGATTTCCAGGAACATCAAAAATCCAAAAGCTAAACAACTCTATTACTTGATCACGTAGATTTTTTTAATAGAATATAACTTTTCATACGCACATTTTTGCACATACGTAGACCCGTGAATCATACGCTGACAATAAAGAAATTAAATAGACATATGTGAAATGATAATTCTACCTGTTATGTTGTTTGTTTTTCTTCAATTTTCACCAAATCTGGATTCATTGTATAAGTTATGGTAGTCCCCTTCTTCAGCTTCTCACCAGTCTTGTCTTCTCTTGTGAGGATATCAACAGGGATGGATTAGGGGGCGCGGTCCCCCTGTCCTTAAATTTGTAATATTTTATCATTTCTTTATTAAATTTTCAGCTTCTCACCAGTCTTGTCTTCCATTACAGAAAAAAGTATTACATTCCTTCCATTTTAACGTCGCTTTAGAGAAAAATAATAATTATAAAATATTTGTTTGTTTTGGTTTTTCAATAGACATTAAATATTTTTTCCAACTTTGTCATTTTCTTAATTTTTATGATAAATAATCATAAAAAAATTCATTAATGATCAGAGGGTACATTAATCATTTTATATAATAATAGTTAATATTAAATAAATTTCTTAATATATGTGAAAAGTAAAGAACAACCGTTAAAATGAAATGAAAGACAAATAATGTTATTTAAAAAAAAAAAAGTTCACATAAACTTAATACTATTATTTTTAAAAAGAGGAACCACTTGAACCTAAAAATAGTAGATATAGATCAGGCAATCTTACAAGAAAAGCCCAATTATTTGATTATTGCGATATTCTAGTTTATTAGTACTTGCATTAATTTCATAGTGCCGGCATATCTCTATTTGTATTGTTCTAGCTAGTACACACCAATAAAGAGTTTTAAAATTTAATCGGACACAAAATATGAAACATAGGAGTAAACACTATCCCGGTAAAAATTGAAAACTCGAACCGTAAAGAAACTGACTTGTTCCCACTAAGCTTAAGGATTTCGAAATATAATAAAATAAACACTATTATTTGTTTAACACTTGTGTGAATCGAGTGCATACAATAAATTCTATTTTTACTATCACTGTCATACACATTCAGTATCACTGTCATGCATTATGATAGTAAAAAGAGAGTCATCGTATGCACCGGTTCATACAAATTTTTGCATATCTGTTTTGTTAATATAAAAAGTCAAGATCGCAACAATAATCATAATTTTCAGCTAAACTCAGAAGGGATTAGTTAATATAACCCATAAAACGTGTATGAAAATGTCTGTACGACACAAATGACGTGAAGACAAGTATTGTGAAATTCAGTTGCTAGTTTAAACAAAGGTAAAGCTTTATGTAAAAGGCCTTAAGATGTTGAATAAAAAGGAAAGGGCTGAAGAAGCTCAAGCACGTTGCAGCAAACCATTGTGTCTCAACAGTGCATCAGGGGATGGTTCACGTCCACGGAATTCCACGAACACCTGACCAACACAATCAAATCATTTTAAAGAGTGTTCAACGAAACGGGGTGGGTCCGACCTGTTCGACATTATCAATTTATTATCACTACTAACGAACCTCTAATGGTGCTTTTCCACCTCCCAGAGCAAGAACTGTTTCCCGGAACCTATGCCCGGTTTCCTTTACCGCCTGTTGAAACTCATTCAATCAGTTCAACATACAAAAATGACTGCCCGATGATGTAAATTATGTATGTGATAATAACAAAATCATCCCTGAGGTTTAGCTTATTTATCAAACAAAAACAAATGAAACCATGCAAAAAAAAAAAAAAAAAAAATCGTAAATTGGAGTGCTTGTCCGAGATACAAACCGCAAGGGACAGTTTGTAAAATAAACCAACTCCCCACGGAATATTGATAACAAAATTCAATGGGATTTTTTGTAGTAAAGCTTAAGCTAAACCTTGATTATCTTTAATACAAATCCAAGCACAAGTATGGCAATATGTAAAAAATCAACCAAATACCTTTTCGTCATTCAATCCAACGTCTTCAAACGCAGAAAACGCATCAGCCGATAAAACCTCTGCCCACTACACGAATCATGGCCATACACTGATGTCAGGGAGAGTAACATAGTGTCCAAAATATCGCTTGAAGCGTAAAATTACACGTCAAATTTATATCTATTTATATATTAAAATACAATAGCTTTAAAAAATAGAAGTTTACTATTTTCCCACCAAAATCACATTCTAAAACTCGAAACTTTTACTTTTTTTTCACGGATTTTAAATTTCAATATCTTTTTTGTTTCAAGTCTGTTTTCAACATATAATACATCAAATTAAAGATTTTTTGAGATCTCTAATTTGAATTCAATATTTGCATGTATATGAAAATAAATTTTCAAATTTAAAATATGAATTTATTGTGATTTGAAGTGTTCTTTTAAAAAAAAAATAAATAAATAAATAAATATATGTCACGTTGCACAAATCACACAAATAATTGTTAATATACTGATCATGGATCGCAGGAGAGAATTTCTACTTTGTCTACTAAAGAAAGCATCTATAATAGTTAAAGCTAAGCATTAGGAAAAGAAAATGCAAAATTAGAATGCACTAGTCATATAGTAGGAGGAATACAAATTACCTTGTAGCTGTAGTATCCAGCTGCATATCCACCAGCAAATATATGACTAAAACCACATAGGAACTTGTCCTCCGGAAGTGGAGGAAGTACTTGAGTTCTTTTAGCAATCCTTCGGTCAACATCAAAGATCGACTCTGGACCACCAGGGACATACTTTGAATGCAACTCCAGATCAAGAGAGGCAAAACGGAGCTGCAATGTAGATGAGAGGTGAATAAGTAGTTTTCGAGGTTACAGATGTGCACTTATTGCAGTAGAATGTTTTCATAAAAACCCAGAGCTTAAAACAAACAAATTATTTGACATAGATACAAAATCACAAATTAGGGAAACCTCAGATATGTGCTGTGACCAAGAAATTATCTGAATGGATGTTAAGATAAATAGGAGTCTAGAGATATAACCGAGCAGCTGGTTTCAGAGCAATACTCAAACCACGAAAAAGAACTGTCTGGAAAAACCTAATGTCTAAATCAAAAGAGGTAACTACAACTGTGTTCAATAATGAGCTTTTAAAGGCTTCAAACTGCCTTCCTTTTTTCCTTACCCGGTTCAAAATAAAGAAGGCATCATTTTTTTTTTCTGGTATAGAATCAGCCAGTGTAGGCTAATGAAATATGATTTCATGCTTCCAAGAGAATTTTATGTCACCATTAATCAGAATTAAAGAGAAAGAATGGCCCCCTGACAGCAGGGGTGTAACTACACCTTCTTAATACAGATAGATATCCAGATAGGCATGCATAAACGAAACTACTTATTTACAATTATAACGAAGCACGAAGCTTTGGTGTCTCTAGACACACTCAAGGCAAAGACCAAAGAAAGTGTACAATTCTAAGTTCTCAGTACAATAATATACAATAACATAGCCATATAAACAATACTAAAGCGTGCAAGAGAAGGAAGCCCATTGGGGTGGGCAAGATGTGTTGGTGTTTTTGATAAAATATGCACAAACCTGTCTAAGACTTAGAGAGCCAGCACGGAAGGTCCTAGCAGCAAGAAGCTTTTGGTATATCTCATCTGGTATACTTTCTCCAGTTTCATAATGCTTACCAATACTCATCAAGGTATCTCTGCAAAAGAATTACATAAAATTTATCCTTAGCAACCTGTAAATCTAAAAAGCTACTTCAAGATTGTTGGATGGAAGAAACTTCTGCAGGAAAAACAAGCCAACTTCAATCGGAAATAATTGCAAGTCGTACATTAATTCACCTATACGTTCTATTAGCTTTGAAAAAAGGTAAATGTCAGAAAGGCTTTTCCCAAAAAATTATCACCAGAAGCTCAAAACAAAATCTATCACAAACTGCATCACTCACACAAGCCAAGTACATTCTAAGTATGTTTTACATCTGAAGGTTGTTCAAGTGTTTAAATGGAAATACCCAGCCTTCACGAGAGTGAATCTACATAAAATCGGGAAAGTACATTGCTAGACCAGGCACCGGCATTTTAATTAATCTGACAGCGAGTGGAATTATATATAAAAATTATGAAAATATCTTTGTTTTGAGTATTTGAAAATTATGACATAAAGTATAGAGAAAATATGTTAACATATTTACCTATGGTAGCACCAATTTTCCATGAACTGGGAAGGTAATTCCACAGCATCCCACTCTACCTTTTTTATACCAGCAACCAAACCCTCATCCTGCTTTGTTAGCATATGCTGAAGAGCATGGCCAAATTCATGGAAGACAGTCTCAACCTACATACAACATTCTGTATAAACAAAAGATGCTATCCATAGGTGCTTTCTAGTTGGGAGTGCCAAACAAATGTGCTTACCTCACGAAATGTCATAAGGCTTGGCTTGTCTCCTACGGGTGGCATTTGGTTGCACACCATGTGAGCAACAGGCAACCTAAGAGAGGAACCACTCCGTGACATGACACGACTTCGACCAACTACTTCATCCATCCATGCTCCTCCCCGTTTTTCAGATGGGCGAGAATATGGATCAAAATAGAAGTATGCAATTGGGCTACCTGAAGAATCATTGACGCGATAAAACCGAACATCACTTATCCAAACCTAAAAAACAAAAAGGTTTTATTAGTGACAAAACATGAATCACAAGCAAAGTAAAACCTATCCGCACCTAAAGAAAAAGCATATCCTAAGAAGTATAGGAAGGAGGTAGCTTCTTACTGGAGCTAAACCATCAGCCGGTTCAACATTGATCCCAAACAACTTGTTTGCAAGACTGAAAAGTCCATCCATGACTTTAGGCAGTGAAAAGTAAGGTCTCAGTTCTTCCTGTTTAATTTAACAAAGGCAACAAACTCAGATTATTCATTCAGTGAATGATTTTGACACATAGGAAACATATCAAATAACAGTTTGAAGTGCACATTGAAAAACCGACTATAGTAACAGAATTCAATGAAGCTTTTAAAATCTGCACTGATTATTTCAAACAAGGCACAAAGATAGGGACTGAAGGAGAGTGGAACACTGAGAGGTCTTCATTCAACATAAACATGTAATAACATGATGGATAATAGAGCAACCTATTTTCATAGAAAGATCAGAACTCAAATATTAAAAAACAAGCAATATTAATAGGAATTCATTTGCTTCACAAAGTACAACTTTATTTCGTAAACAAACTATAAAAATCCACTATCTTGTAAATTGCTTCACAGGACAGATAAATAGCAGTATCTTTTAATGAACACAAAATCTGTTAGACAACTAATTTATACAAAAATAAAGGTGCTATAGAAACATGGTTCAAGAAATTACTGAACTTAAAAAACTCATTTCGAAAAATTTAATGGGAGAGATTGATCGAGAGAGCCCACCTCATTTATTTCATACTTTGATTCACGAAGCCTCTCACTCCAGAAGGTAATGTCCCAATGATTCAAGTCATCAGCTTCTGGAGCACCTTGATTCTTTGAGAAAAGTTTGAGTTCCTCCATATCTGCAATATTCAAAAAACAAAGATTTATGCATGATCTTCCTATCTTAAGTCTCTAGCTTTTATATTTAAAAGTATATAAAACAACAAAAATTACAGAGAATTATGGAGAATAGCCTTAATTAAACTAAGGTGGAATGTCTAGTTTGGATTAGAAACAATCCCTGGGATAAGAAATGGGGCCAGAATCATCTATCACATTCCCAATCACAAGAGAAATTTGAAAGTGTAGCTAATTGCTGAAATTAGAGAGTTAGAACAAATGTTTATATTTTAAATTCTTTGATACTTGAATGGTTAAATTGTAAATTAATGAAAAGAAACAAACTACAACTTGTGCCTACATTGTCAACAAAATGGAATCCACACCGACACGTTCTTCCTATGTACACAACCATGGATTATGAAACTGTAATACCTTGAACTGCAGGAATCCAAGATGCACTGCGAAGTTTTTCAAGGAGCTCTTCTGCCTTCTCAACAGTTGCCATCTTGGTGGCCATACTTACCTGATAAAGGTCACCATGTTAGGCATGTCAAGAAAGAAAAATTAGAATTATACATGTAGTACCTCTGCATAGTTCTTATAACCAAGAAGCTTAGCCTTTTCCGATCTAAGCTTCAATATTTGGTCAATAATTCCCGTATTGTCCAGATCTCCACTTGAAGCACGGCTTAAATAGGCACGATAGACTTCCTCACGCAAGGTTCTATTCTTAGCATGCTGCATGACAGCCATAAAACTTGGAGCGTCCAATGTAATCATCCATGGCCCATTCTCAGAAGTAGCATTTTCATGTCCCTGTTATGTTATGCATAGCAGAAATGTAAAATCATGAAGAACATTTAGCTGACAACATATCAAATTTGAAAGATAAATGTACAACCAATGTCAGCTATTCAAATGAAAGTACCTTGGACACTGCTGTTTGTGCAGCTAGCCCAAGAGCCGTAGCTGGCAAACCTTCAACATCTTTCTTGTCTGTTATTAATTTTTCAAACTTCTTTGTTGAATCCAAAACATTCTCCTCGAACTTTTGAGATAATTTTGCCAGTTCCTACACAAAATCAATAGTGGAAAAGTAATTAACCAAGACGAAAACAGTCAACCCAAAAGAAACAACCTCCAAATATACAGGCAGAGGCAGTGTAATGCATGTATTTTTAAAAATGAACAGTAATGGCAGGGAGGGAACTATGAGCATCTCATCTACTTTTTTAGTTCTGTTCTTTCTCAACCCATTAAAAAGAAAATGGCATCCTCAGTATTTTGTGATTTAATATAAAATTTTGTTCTCATATTCATCAACAGACCATAATTATGTCTCTATAATAAGAAATTATGATCTTGTATTTTGTTACACAATCAACAAGTGGAATACATTAGTGATCACAAGCAGGAACCATTTGAAAATTTTCACGTGTATATATTTGGTAGAGAATACCTGTTCAATCTTGTTGAATTCCTCTCTTTTATCATCTTCAAGAGCAATACCATTCAGAACAGCATCCTTGATTTGTGCTGCAGAAAGGTAAGTGAGGAGGACAGTGAAGATCAAGCTGGTAAACTAAACCTTCCAAATAGTAAAGGATAAATGAGGCAAAATGCCACATCATTGAAGCCAAACAAAGCTCATCTGAGCTGAAACTACTGAAATCATGAATATCAAAGTAAAGGTACGTGAATCAGTACGTACATTCAACAATCCGTTTGCGAGCGTCACTTAGCTTATCCCAATCAGGAGATTCTCTAATAGTTTTGAAAGCTTGGTAAATCGGCTTACTCTGTCCTTGCTTTAGCTCAAATGCAACTTTTTCCGGCTATAACGACAGCAGAAAACTCGTTAACCCCAAACAAACAAGAGTGACACATAAACATTCAACAATCCATATGTACCTGGACTTCTTCAATGGCGGAACGGAGGTCCGCATTATCTCTAACGGACTTGAGATGCGAAACAGCACCCCACACCACCGATAGCCTATCGGTTATCTTCTCCAGCGGCTCCACCAGCTTCGGCCATGTCGGCTCCACCGTCCTCTCCAGTTCCTCCAGATCACAATCCTATAATTCCCCCAATCCAGTCAAGCTTCTTAAACACACATTCAAATCAAAACCAATCAGACAACTCAATTAAACACATACCAATTGCTTGAGCAAGGCACGGATGCCGGGACGGACGTGTTTGGCCTCAATCAAATCGAAAGGCGGGAAGTCGAAGTCCTTCAACAGAGGATTACTCTCAGCGTCCGCCATATGTGGACCGTTGGATAAAGCAGAAACAGAGAAGGATCGAATGGATGGCGTCGAAGCGCGGATTGAATTACTTCTGATTGCTTTGCGAAGATGGGGAGGAGAAGCGCGAGAACGGAGAAGGCAGATGGAGAAGGAAGAAGACCAGAGGGGACAGATTCGGGATTTGAGAGAAGAGTGGGGGTAAGATGGGAAGTGGGGTTTGAGGAGAGAGGGTTTAGGCAAGCAGACGGGTTGGAAATGGATAGACCGAGAGAGAGAGAAAAAGGAAGCCATTACAAGAAATTTGAAGAGAATTTGGGTAAAGGAGGAGCGACGAAAACGGGCGGGTGGGTAATCCACGGTTAGGATCCATTCGGATTTCATCACGCTTCACGCTACGGATGAAAATGATTTTGCTGAAGAAATATCAGCCAAAAAAATGATATTAATTATGAGGAGGTCTCCCGTCAAAAAAAAAAATAAATAAATTATGAGGAGGTCTATTTTTTTGAAGAACGGGTGTAATTTTAACAATATGACACTGTACTTTTTAATTGTGATAGTAATGACATTTTCCAGTAACTTGTTTGTAGCTTGTTGGCTTAGCAGTGCCTTGCGTTTTATTGATTCTATATTACATTAGAATCGTATCGTTATTGCTATGACTTGTGTGTTGTGTCTTACTCTTTGTCGTGATAAGTATCTTGGTTATATATAGGGGCAGATTAGGGGGCTCCAGGGGCGATTGCTACCCTTGAATTTAATTATTTTATTATATGTATAGAATTTTTTTTTTATTTATATCTTAAATTAGTAATATTTTGTCATTTCGCCCTTGAATTTTTTAAGAAAATTCTCCTTTACTTTATGAGGTAATTCCGCCCCCGTTAAGCGAAATCCTGATCCATTTCTGGTTATATACTAGACTAATTTGTATTTTATGAAGTAAGGGTACTGTTGTCAAGACATTAATAAAAGAGAGAAAACTGATTAAAATATAGAGAAAATAGTGTAGGGGTCACACGACAAATGTTGTAAATAAGTGTATGTTGTGAAGGTAAAAATAAATAAAAAAAACTTTTTATTTTGGGATGTCATATTAAAATTAAATGAATCAAAGAGGTATATTGACTAATTAAAATTGAACAGAGGGAGTAAAATTTTTCCCTACTAAAGAGCGTCCTGAATTTGTCGTTTGGAATAAACGAGGATAAAAAATGATTGTTGGTCGATAAATATTTAAATAATTTATGAAAAATAATTATAGAAGGGAAAATAATTAATCAAAATGAGATGAATTTCATCATCAAGCACAAAGTATGATAAATCTGATTTGATCCCTTTTAATTTTCATTAACCACCATAATTATTTTAAACTCATTTTCGGTGAAGAATTTTGAATCAAGCTCCTCCAAATATATATAGAGTTATCAACATGATTTTCTCGAGTTCAAATAGAATTTAGACATTAACAGAAAAACTAGTAAAACGAATAAGCATTCATAATAAAGAGAGGAAGGTGTAGCTCCAAAATTCTTCAGTTGATTGCTTCAAAGGTCTGTTTGTTATTCTTAATGTACATATATATTAAATATGGGGAGAAAATAGGCATTTTGTACATCAAACTTGTAATCCCACCCATATTTTTACTTCATCCCCATTCACCTTTGCATGTCTTAGATCAACTGGGCTTCATATATAGATTCCTGGAAAAAAAAAAACACACAAAGTTCCATTCATTATTCTCTACTAAAGCAATCCTATGAACAAGATCTCAACACAACATTGAAAATTTGTGTACCTGTGATGTAGTTTGATCTCCTTAGTTTTTGTACTTCATGGTTTCTTTCTCAAATCCGACTGTGGGAAACTGTTTCGCAAACTCTTCAACATCATGGCGAAGTTTCGCAATCTCCGATTGGAATGAAGGAGTGGACAAGGTAACCAAGAAGTCCTTCAACTTTGTCCCTGGAGTCGAACAGTAGAACAAAATCATCATTCTGTGCTAAATAACAAAGTCAAGTCATGTGTGTTTTGAGTGAAATTATGTTGCAGGATGAAAGAAGATACCTTTTGTCTCGGCCTTTATTTTCACAGCCAAAGTTACAGCAGCGTCAAAGAATTCAGCAACTTTGACGAAATCAGCCTCTAAAAATCCCCTGGAAGTAAGAGCAGGGGTACCTAACACAAAAAACAATTACAAAACTTGGTGTTTGATCAATGAAATGGTTTCATGATTTAAATCTGATTGAGAGAAAAGTAGCTCACCCATCCTGATGCCACCAGGAACCATGGCAGATACATCTCCAGGAACTGTGTTCTTGTTGGCTGCAATGTGGACTGCTTCCATCACCTTCTCCACGCGTGATCCATCAATTCCCTGCAGATCGAAAGTACAAATATTATTACACTTTCATTACTTTCATTACTTTCCAATCTCATGTAACACAAGATAAGAGGTTGATCCAAATCTCTTTCAACCGTTTACCTTGTTTTTCAGATTGACTAGAACTAAATGGTTATCTGTTCCACCCGAAACAAGTTCATATCCATGTGCAGTAAGAGTCTGCAATGGTAGACATGTTTTTATTATTTTTCATGTTCAAATGCAGTGAGAGAAAGGAATATTTCAGACTTGGTTCAAAAATAAAATAAAATCGAATGATGTTTGATGATGATACCTGAGCAAACTTAGCACAGTTGCTAAGGACTTGTTCTTGGTAAGCTTTGTATTCTGGAGTCACTGCCTGCATTTGTAAACGGAATATTGTTCACACTTTCCATTTTCTGGAATTATTCCAAGTATTATTTTCAAATAAAAACTACAACATCCAGTCATTTATATTCTTTTCCATCGAAAAGGAGTTCAAGCAGAAGACACATCATAATTCTGCATCGATAAATATGGTATTTTGAGCGTCGAACCTGTTTCAAAGCAACTGCCAAACCAGTAATGGTGTGGTTGTGAGGGCCACCTTGAAGTCCAGGAAACACAGCTTGATTGATTTTATCTTCAAAGTCATACAACACCTTCAAGAAATAGAGTTCAAAATTTTATTTGAAAATAAAGAAAACCTGAGTGATAAGAAGGATATAGAGATGAAAGGAAAAGAAGTAGACCTCTTTCCCTTGTTTGTTGATCTCTTTAACACCCTTCCTGAAGAAAATCATGGCACCACGGGGCCCACGGAGGGACTTGTGGGTCGTAGTTGTCACCACATCTGCATAATCGAATGGTGATGGGATGACTCCACCTGCAACTAACCCGCTAATATGTGCCATATCTGCTAGTAATATTGCTTTCTGTTTGTCACAGACCTGCCAAAGACATCCAAGAACCACGCTCATGTTTCTTTAGTGAGTAAAATTAACAATCTAATACTGTTTAGTGAAGCAACTAATACCTTTTAAAAATACGCACTAGTTGCACGGTGCAATTGGTGTATATAAGTATTTGACTTTTCAGACAACAGTGAAATTAATTACCTTTCTGATACGTGCATAATCGTAGAGACGAGCATAAGCACTAGCACCAGCAACGATTAGTTTTGGCCTGTAGAGTACAGCACTCTTTTCCAGCTGCACAAAATAAATCAACTCAGTGGAGTTGTAACATAAATTGTTCTCTCATTAAAAGAACTTTGTGATCAAATGCTGAAATAAATGGATATAATCGAATATAAACGGAATGCAAAACAAGAATTAGAGAGATAATTTGAATTTAAGCACTCACATTGTAGTCAGATGATAAAAACGATGAATGCGCTCTAAGAAATCATGATCCACAGGATAAAAGGAAGATACCTGATCATAATCAATGTAACCAGTGCTTTCATCCAATCTGTATGGCATAGTCTCGAAAAATATAGAGACTGCAGATATCTTCTTGGTATCAGTCTGTACAAATACAAAGAAAAATTAAACTCACTTGTAATATTCTTAATAGGCAAAAGTCAAAGATTAAGAGAAAGCACATAGGAATATGTAAAAGGATAACTGTAACATTGAGCAGATAACTTGTATATGTAGGTGTCATTGCTGAGATAACATAAAAGGCAACACACAATATGAAACGACCCTCCATGAGTCTTTCTTCAGGAATAGGAATTCTTCCATATCTCTAATAAACTAGATAAAAAAAGTCAAAGGATATTATCATATTACAGTGAACGACAGACTAAAAGAAATGAAATGACACACCATGTAAAAGAAATGATCCTATAGAATTACTTGAGAGGAGAGAGAGACACAAATCACAGTTGAGTCTTAGCACATGTATAAAATAGAGGGAAACACGATGATCATTAGGAGATAGGCTTTGTTTGGGACATAGTAACAGAACTTGAGTATACCTGATAACCATGAGAAAGATGCCCTCCATGAGGGAGATCAAGTGCCATAATTCTTTCATGTGGTTTAAGTAAAGCGGTGTAAACGTGAAAGTTTGCTGGAGACCCTGATAGGGGCTGCACGTTTACTGCATTAAGCAAGATTAAGTCATAAGTGTTACTGATATTCTTTCCACAGTTTCAATGACTATATTTGTCATTCACTTTAACATTAACATGTTACAAGCCTCAAAGATTGCTGTCTTAAATTTATTTGGATCTTCTTCATGTTAAAACATTTTTAAGTTACCTCCCCATTTTGCAGGGTCCAATCGGAATGCCTCGAGTGCACGCTTTTGGCAGAGTGTTTCAGCCATGTCAATATACCTGCAATTGGCATAACACTTGTTCAGGAGAACATATACTAACGGAGATCAATGGCAACAACCTGAAGCTACTATCATAAGCAGAAACGATGATCATCATTAATCAAGCAAACACCATTAACATATCCCTAAACTATCAAATTTTGGTTCAATGGGTCCCTAAACTAATTTTTGTTTCATAAAGCCCTCCAAGTATTGATATTTCATTTCATGAGCTCCATCGGGAAAAGAATTGACGGAATTTTCTATTCATCTTAATTGTCCCATTAAATTATATATATATGTTGATTTTATTAAGATCCAGATGTGTTTTGCGCAAGTCATTTCAACCCTAATTCTTCGTGTGATGGGTACCTAAAATGACTTGCAGAAAATATTCTTCCAATTTTCATTTCGAGGGAGCTCGTGAAATAAAATTTCAATACTTTTAAAGCAAAAATAGTTTAGGGACGTATCGAAATAAAAGTTGATAGTTTAGGAATCTTTTTTGATGCATTATGCCTTAATCAAAGAACAAATAAGTGACAAATTCTTTTGAAGTTTTCGACTCACTCATTTCCTCCATAGTATCTAGCACCAGGATATCCTTCACTATACTTGTTAGTCATAACTGAACCAACTGCTTGCATCACAGAGACAGACGTGAAATTTTCCGAGGGGATGAGTTCAAGCCCCTACATCATAAGCAACATAAATTCCAATAGTTAACACCAGACAAGACAAGATTTAAGGTTACTTTACAACATAAGTAGTTTGGTACAAAAATAACTTATTACATGTTCAAATTGCAGCAAGCAAAATGCTAAAAAAATTAGGTCTAATTTTAAAAAAAAAAAAATCACGACCTTCGGAGTTTTTATCAATTACATCATGTCTTTAAACTTTGCAATTTGATACACGAACTAATTATTTTATGCAATTTGATGCACCGGGCTAATTTCTAGTGTAACTGAAAATGATGTGTCAGTCAAAGTCATCTTCACTTCAATGTATTAAGCTAATTTCCAGCATCTCACGTGGCATTGAAGGCGGCTCTGGCTGCCCACATCATTTTTAGTTACATCGGAAATTAGCCCCGTGTATCAAATTGCAACAAATAATTAGTTCGTGTAGTGCAAATTTTAAAATGACATTTGTAATTGATAAGCACCCAAACCTTGTGAATTTTTATGCAATTAACCCAAAAAATTACAATAAATTCCCCTTTATTCAATCGGCTTAACTACATGAAAGGTGAGAAAACCAGAAGTTACCTTCCATTGGCGTGCTTTTTCATGCTCGATGATGTCAGCAATCTCAGGATCAACGACCTCCAAAGGAGCATTCAACTGCTTTGTCCACTGCAAATTTACTCCAAAGAATCAGCAAGCATCAATCTAACCAACTAAAACAAGAACAAAGCTCAAACCTACAAACAGAATCAATAAACAACTGATTCCTACACTCAGAACATGCATCAAACAGGTTGTGTGCATACCGAGACGCCATTCTTTTCCTTCTCGTACACCGCTTCATTAGGCAAAGATGACTGCAGAACAAAAGTTTACTCGTATCAGCATTCAAACAAACGACAAAATCATAAAAATAATTGAAAGAAAGACCATATAGTAGAGAGAGCCTCCGCGCTTAATGGGTTTTCCGAGGGAGGAGGAAAGCCTCCTGACAGCCATTGCCAGCACCATTTTTCTCTTCGTTTCTTCTCTGTATTTCCTCTGCCACTACACTTACGCAAAAGACATGAGCAGAGCAAAGAGAGAGAGATAGCTAGTCTCTGCGTCACTAGTTTTGGGTATGGATTGTTTTGGGTGAGAAATTGGGTGGTGGCAGAAAATCGGACAATTTTTCTGGTTGTTGTTGCACCAAATATGGTTTTTTCGAGTCCATGCCCATGGCTTTATTATCCACTGCGCATTACGCACAACCAACGGGTAACAAAGACTGTGTTATAATAATATCTCAATGACGTGTAATCTTGCAACTGTATTTTCTTTTTCTCGTACAATCAAATTTTAAAGACAAGATTATAATTAATATTTAATTATTTAATCACGGTGTGACTTTGCTTGTCTGATGAAAACCGTGAATTAGACTCGATAATTTCGATGCTCCAACTCAGGTCGGCAAGCACAAACTCCTCAAACCCACGTAATTTCGCTGCCCAACTCAGGTTGGCAAGCAACGAAACCCGATTCGAAGCTTTAGGTTGGACTAACAAACTTTCAAATAAATCCACAAAACAAGAATTTGCTTCAAAAATTATTTTGCTATTTTTCATATATCTCAAATGAGCTTATACCACTTGTTATATAGGCAACAATTTCATCTAACCAACTAACTAACTCCTAACAACTCCAACTAACAACTAATAAGAAAATACAACTCTTGCAAGATAGTCTCTAATAGGCAATAGAAAAATTAAAGGACTAAATACAAAATTTGTGGCAACTCAATTGTTAGACTTGTTGGATAAGTTCTCATCATGGTCACAAGACGAGGGTAAATTTAAATTATGACATTTTTTACTCAACGAATTCGATAATTTTTTTTTTTTTTTTTTTTGACTTGGACGAATTCGATAATTAGCGATTAATATTTTGGCTTTTTTATTACTTATAATGAATACTTTTGGCGATAAAATTTCAGGTGTTGTCATTATTTTGTTACGCTAACTTATAAATATTTCACATTGTCTTCGCACATTTACGATGAAATCCAATAATATTCAATGACAAATCTTCTTAAAAATGAGAAAAATGATGAAGATATTGATGAAATTTATTATAATTATATTTTGGTATTTAGATTTGATTTTTTTCACCTAATTTCTATCATTTTGTACTACAATTCTTCTAATTTTAATTTTGTTAAATTTGTATTGAGTGTATGATAATTTTTTCTTATTATATATAATTGTGAATTTAAAATATCAAAAAAATTATATATTTCTTACACTTTTTAAATATATGAAAAATTGATTAATTATAACTAGATAATACTCATAAAAAATATATTTTAGGTTGGGTTGGTGTCACTAATATAATACAAAAGTGATTGAGTTGAGTTCGATTAAATTGTAAATTATGTATATAAATAAGAGAAAAATATTTTTTGTATTTTAAAATTGAGTTAGTGTCACTAATAAATATATTCTTGTGCATGATCCTTCCTTACCCACCCAATCCATCATATGCGACTACATTTTAAAAAAAAAAAAAAAAAAAAATCCAGCAGAGCAGATAATTTTTTTTCTTTTGGTGGTGAGGTAAATAAAATTGCAAAAAAGAAAAGGTTCATAAAGAAAATTGACTACCATCAAATTAAGTTGCATCGGAAAAATTACATATTAGAGTATCGTTATCTTGAAAACATAAATCAAAACTATGACTCATCATGCATACTCATACTCGACTTTTGTTAAGTTTTGAAAGAAAATTTTGATTGTTACAATTCATAAAGGACGAAAAATTATTGAAATTGTGTCCTAAAAGGTTAATTTCTTGTGAAAATCATTTATATCTAGTGAGTGGAATTAATTTTTTAAAAAATAACATCATTTTTTAATGTATTTAGGAGGTCCTTGATTAACACTTTTAAATCTAAGGAATGACAATGAAATGAGAGTGTGATGTTTGGTTGAGGGGAATCAATTTTTGATATATTAAAAGTGAGTAATGAAGGTCATAGATTCATTCCTCCCAATTTTGGGAGGAATGAAAGTCATTGCTTTTTAAATTTTTATATATAATTTTTAAAAAATTATTTTGCATTCTAAATTATTTATTAATATTAATAAATAATATTTTAAGTATGATTATTATATAATATATTTTTTAATATTAAAAAAGAGTTAATAACAATTTTAATTATCAAAAATATTTATTAAAATCAAACACTTTCTATAGTAATGATAGTCATACCTACATATAAACCAAACAACTCAACAATTACTAACATATTCATTACCATTCCTCACTACTTTCAAACACATTACTATTCCAATTTCTTTCAACAAACCAAGCACCCCCTTAACTTATCTTTAATTTTATCACTCACTTGTATATAAAATAGTTTTAAAGATATTAAATTTTTACAATGAAATTAATATTGGTGAACACACAATTGAATGATAGAGATGAGCTCGAGAGGTTGAACAAACTCATCTAATAACAAATTGTACTCGATTTGTCAGGAATATTAAATTTTAAAATCTTTTCTAAATTTTTAATATAACTTTTTGAAAATAATTATTATGCAAAATTATTTTTATGCCTTAAATTAAATTCTTACATTTGCACAATATTCAAAAAAATTTTTTGAACAATTGTTTATGTAGTGTTGTACATAAAAAAAATATTTAATATACAATTCATTACTTCTAAAATCATATAATAATATTGCAATTTTTTTTTGGAAGAAAAATAATATTGCAATTTTAAACAATAAAAATATATACAAAACAAATATTCAACACCTAAAAGTAACCTAAATTTGGAAAAATCAACTTTTATCCATGGAGACAGGCGGCGGTGGAGGAACGGAGATGACAACGGCCGATTTTAGACCGTGGTGGTTGACGCGTTTTGTTTGAAAAATTGAGTGGGGTGTGTGAGACTGAGTTAAAAAAGGAAAGAGCAGGACAGGGAGAAATAGTTTAGAAAATTTGTGAATGCTGAATTGAACGCCACAGTGGTAAACTAAAACAAACGGTAACTAATAAAAAAAAAAATCCAAATAACGTGATTCTTGAAATTATTGTTCATCATATTTTAATCTCATGGGCCAAATAATTAAATTTATTGGTCTGACCACTTTAAAGTGGTATAAAATCTGGGCTCAAATGGGTACATTTGCATTGCATGGACTCAATTAATGGACCGAGTATATATAGTATACACCTCCGCATTGGATACATTATTTCATCTAGGTTTTTTCATATACTTATTTTAATATAGATATGAAATGCCTTAAATACCCTTAATCAAAGAATTTGAGAATAATTCACCATATATACATTCACAAATCAAATTGAGAAAAACTAAATTAATGGATTTGATCAACATAAATATTACTTACAAGTGGGAGGATTTCAAATGACAAAGTTTTGTTGGGTATTTAAAATTTTTTCCTTGTAAGTAATATTTGTGTGAACCAAATTCATTCATTTAGTTTTTCTCCATTTTAATTTGTGAATGTATGATATATTATTCTCAAATTCCTTGATTTCAAATGACTTCATCCAAATGAAGTTTTAATGATTAAATATCAAAACTACACTTATCTTCTTCACTCTATACACCCGGCCACCTCCTCTCTCAAGTTTTCAATCATGTAATATTCGTGCTAGTTCATATTTTTTCTAGCTGCACCATCATCACCAAGAAACCATCGTGTGACTTAGTTCGTGTTTTTTTTTCCTATAAACTACGTGAGGATATGTCTTGGAATATAAAAAAATACCCAAGTTTACAATATTTATTAAATTTTTGCGACTTGTGACTTGTGATTACTTATTTACCAACTTCAAGTTTTTGAACTTTGTATAAATTAGAAGATTTGATTTATTTATATTTTCCTGATAAAAAAATTATTTTTTTTTATATATAATTTTTTTTTTTTTTGGAGTTTAAATTCTTATTTTATCATTTCGTCACCAATTTATTAAATTTTTCTCCCATTTACTCCTTCTTCGCCCTTGAAGATCAAATTCGATATAAATATATATTTTATTATACAAGTAGTAGATTAAATTGAATAAAATCTCTCTTTACAGCAACAATCCAGGGCCTTTTAAATTTTGGGAAAAACAAAACTAATAGTGCAGGTCCCGAGTGTGAAGATAGGGTGTTACTATAGTTTTGCGTGTGGCAGGCATGTGGTGTCTCTGATATATGGGGGAAATTTGCAGGACAAATTTTCAAAATTCACTCATTTATGTCGTTTTGCTTCTATATTCCCAAGCAATATACATTATGTGAACCAAAGACTCACCCAATTTGCAATTGCAGGACGTGGTAGGCCCATAGACGGACTCAAAGCATTGGTCCCTCATTTTTTTTTATTAGGAGTATTTGTGTGCATATTGTGTGCAATAAAAATTGTTCGCACAAAGTTTAGTTACAGTATAGTATTATTTCAGGTACTGTATAATATTAGTTTGATTACAATATAGTATTATTTCAGACATTGTATAGTATTAGTTTGGTTACAGTAGTATTATTTCAGGTACTGTATAATATTAGTATTATTAATAACATTGTATAGTATTAGTTTAGTTACAGTGTAATATTAGGTAAAACTATTGGTGTGCACAATGTGCACACAAATATTTGCTTTTTTATTCTTTTATATATCACTCCATCCGCATATTCATTAACAGGAAGTTTACATTGCTTACGGGTCGTCTAAATACTTATTCTCAGTACCGATCAAAAAAAAAAATACTTATTCTCAGTGATGTATCATTTACAGAATTATTTTAATCCGATATATCGATATGTCAAAGAGTCATATACATGTTTGTTTAATCCGATATATCGATATGTCTAAAATTTTTGTTTCAAAAAAAAAAAAATTCAATTTTGAAATGTTTGACTATCACAATTTTAAATATAATCAAATATTTAATTTTAAGAAATCATAAATCACTTTCCCTTTTATATTTTTTTAACCTAAAAATTATTCATGTCATATCTAATTTTTATTAGTAATAATAATTTACTAAGTTATTGAAAAGCTAATTGTATTATAAAATTTTGAAATTATGATAAAATAAAATTTATATGATTTTTTAAAAAAACAAATTTAATATGAATTTTACTCTTTAATTATAGAATGTGAAACTGGATAAAAATCAGGAGTAGAGCTACTTTGAATGATTGGATTTCAAACCCGATTTTATGTCTCGAGTGAGCTTAGATAGATAGAGGATGTTTCGTGAATCTTTGCTTTGTTTGTGTAATTTGTTTGGGTAGTTTTTGAGACTTGATCCACCAAGGAAGACAGTTGTTTCTGGGAAATAATTTGTTCTCTATTAATTTGCTAAATTGTAATGCCAATTGATTGACACATGCTTGTTAGGAATTTTTATTATTTGAGAGTTCTCATTGTTGAGTTGAGTTTCCAATATTTGTGGATGAAATTTTCAACATGTGTTGTTCTCCAACTCTAATGTTCTTGCGTTCAAATATTATAATTTCTTTTTTGACCCTCAAATTCCAAGTTTATCATGTACTTGCAACATTTAGTATAAACAAATTAGGATTATTTTGGTCCATTTTCGAAATTTACATTTTAACAGATGAAATATTAATTATACTGTATACTGTGTACATTATAAATTAAAAACATTTCAAACAAATTTCCAGGGTGTTCAGCAATTCAATTATTTTTTAGAATCCCTAAAATTTGGAATTTTATGGAAGTGATCTAATTACATAATAAATTAAAGAGAAAGGTTTTTTTAAAAATAAAAATTTATTGACAATCTCAAAACTAATTTCACACATTTTGAGTTAAAATGTTCGAAACTTTTGTTAAAGCAGAAATAAAGCCTTTTTTTTTAAATATATACCTTTATTAATGGGAAGAGATGTTCACAAAATATTTTAGTAAACGAAATTGATTATTAAGATATTATTTTACTCCGGTAGTAATATTAATCGGGCCTTTCTATACAAAATTCCCGATTTCGTTACTGGCAGGACAAATTATGTAGGTTGTTACTTATATTTTATTGGATTGGATATATAATTCTACAAGATTAAAATATAACACCTTAAGGCCTAAATGAATTTATGTTAAGAGGGGAAAAAAAAAACCCTTTGTATTAAAAGTTGGTATGATAAGGTTTGTGGGAGAATTTGAATCATCTAAAAATTCAAATTTTTAGAGATGTTGCATCCAAGATCTGGGTGTGAACCAAAATCTCTGATACCAAAAAATGTTTCATCTAAAAGTTCGAACTTGTAGAGAGGTGTGAATTTAATTTATTTATATTTTTTTTATCGGTCATTGTTAATTGTTAGTAATTAGTTCACCAAGTACTCAAACACTCTTAAATTTCTCAAAACCACCTTATACCTCCATAATTCGTTTTCAAAGGAAATCGAACTTGAGACCTGAAAAATGATAGACAACTAATAAAAATGAATGAATTTAACACATTTTTACAAGTTCAAGCTTAAACTAAGACAAAATTATTTTTTATTCTTACTTCTTTTGTTTATCTTTTCCACTCGTGTGAATATATATATATGTATATATATTTTATATTGAAATTTATAATTTATAAAAATATTGTTGGTTAATTAAAAATTATAAGATGTCAAACATGATCTTATAATGTGATAAATTGATAGTTTCTATTTTTCAGATTCTGAATAGTTTTTGAGATATGAATCGACAAGAAATTTTTTTAAAACTTCTAATTGATATTTTTATTATTTTTTAGGTTGTACAAGCCTACAAAGTTAAAAGTTGAAAAGTTGAAGAGTCACCTTATTTCTGATTTTTACAAATATCATTGTTTAAACGGTCGACCCATCAATATATGATTCAATCTTAGACCTAATTAGATTAGGTCAGATTACATGAAAAAATATTAAGACGATTTCATAAGTGCTCCTCTCAAATATACAAGAATAATATATATATACATGCATATGAGTATGTCTCGTGTGAACTAAATTTTGTGGTGAAACTTGATCTATATTAAAAAAATAAATTCAGTTTATCTTGACTAATACCCTTAGTAATATAGATGATATTTTTTTAGTTATCATGATTGATAATACTCTTTGTAATGTTGTCTTGTGTTGTAATATATAGGTCATACGACTTATACCCTTCAGTTATAACAACCGATACCTTTCAATAATATAAGTAACACCTTCAATCATGACAATTGATACTTTTTAGTAAATGGATCAAGTTTTAGTGAAACCTTTTTGCTTATACATATACTGAGAGAGTATGTAATACAAATTTATATAAGATCTTATATAGTACACATATCTCATTTGTTATACTATAAAATTCATGTGTTTAGGACATGAAACCAATTATATTATATTTTGAAAGAAGCTAGTCAACTTAAGTCCACTTGAAAATCATGGTTAATAGTAGAAATTTGCATTGACCAATTTTATTCACGAATAGCCTTGAATCATAACCCGATGTGGGATGTCTTTTGACGCTTATCCACCACCAAAGAATCTCATCTCTTGGTCTAGATTAATGCCCCTTCATCAGAAAATATGTCTCAAATATCAAAATAAATTTTCGTTTTATATATGAGATCATCTCAGACAAAATCCCTCGTGTATCTATAAAATAAAAAGGGAAAAAATACGGTTACCTCACTGCAGGAGAGAGGGAAAGGAGATAATAAGCATACCTATCCAACTCGATAAAAGTACCGAATACTTTATATCTCGACATTTTTTGTTCTGTTTTTGTGGTATCCATTTTCTTTGGCTCTCTCTAACTTCTTTGGTGCAATGAATCATGAATGTACGATTCCATTGTAACAAAAGACAAATCTGGAAGATTCTTCTTTAATTTTTTAATTTAATTAGAAAATTCAAAAGACCCAGGATATGCAATATTGGATATACCTTCTGGCCAATAAGCTGTATGAGAAAATCAAATTAAGGCAAACTCTATGGGTCGATCTTGATTGACAAAAAATGGATAAACAAATTTGAACTCGTGAATTTTGATGGCAGTGTTTCCTCTCACTTCTCCTAAAAGGGAACCTGAAATTTCACTTTTTTTTAATTAAAAAATCAACAAAAGTAATTATGATGACGTGCTTTATGATTACACTAAACTTCAAGGTCATATATATTTTATATATTCGACGAAATCAGATGCATCTATCATCAAAATTCATAAATTTTGGAAATTTTAATTTGCAGGAATCCGAACAAGGAAATTAATATAATATTTCCTTCGTTTCACAATTTTTTTCAATACCTCCGTCATTTCTTAAATTTTACATTTGAAAATTGCACACTTTTTAATAAAAAATGAAATAGTATTTTATGTGGTAGTGAATGTTATATGATAGAAAAAAATAGTAGGTAGAGAAAAAAAAAAAGTAAAAAAATAGTGATATACAACTATTGAATGAATATTCCGTCAAAAAAATTATTGAATGAATGTAATGATACACGTTTCATACAATAGACAAGTTTATATCGTGGAATGTCTACACAGTGACGTATCTACGCGCCCCATCTTGAAAGCATGTGACCCCTAATTTTTTTTTTGCTATTATAGTTATATTTTAGAAATTATACTGTTAGTATTAATATTAGATTTTTCACAGGTATATGTCATAAGCCCCCAATTCATAACCCTCAATTTTATTTTTCCAAATACAACCCCTCTAAGCTCCAGCAAGGCAGCAGGCAGGACGTCTAAGTTCCAATTTCTACTTCTCATTGCTTCACTATGTAATTTATATTTATATTTTTTCAACATTTATGAATATATTTGCATCTGGATGACTGGTCACACAATTAGTACATATATATGTCGAAACAAAAGTCTAACATCATCTACATTAATAAAGATAGAAGACTTGTCATGTTTTTAAATCCTAATGTTTCTTTACCTTTTTCTATATTCGTGATTGGAGCATCACATGATCTATATATAAAGTTCTACAGAAATTAAGCCACTCACTTAAAACGCTCAATCACCTTAAAATCAACTTTTTCACTTTTTTGTTTCATTCCGACAAAGCAACTGTGGCATTACGTTAAACTGCATCAGCACTCAACATTTCCAACGAACACAAATAATATAATAATTCCTCCATCTAAATTTTGATTGCTCAAATACAAGTAAATTTTGATTGCTCAAATACAAGTAACACAAGTATTGAAAGAATAGTAATTTATTAATATTAAAAAATATAAAATGGAGAGTAAATGAATATTTTCAATTTTATTGAAAAATGTTATTTCAAAGTCAACCATTTTTAAAAGGCTAATTGAGTAACATTGAGGTGTAAATGAGAGATATTTATTGAAGTTTAATTTAATAGGGTAGTTTTTTTTTTTTTTATTTTGGGATTGAGAAAACAAAAATAAAATGTTCATTTTTAGATTTTGAACAATATAAAATAGGAGGGAGGGAATATATTATATGCACAAAGCGTATTGATTCAAGATTATTTTAAAAAAAAAAATCATATATTTTCACTTAATAGTTCCCGTTATTTGCACTAAACAAGTACAACTATTCAACTAATCATATTGCTTTATTAAAATAATTGGACCTGCTCACTAATAATAATTGATACCAATTAAAAATCATTTAAACTATACGAAGCACCTACAGCCTAAGAGATTAATTCAATCAAGGATAGTATATTCCTATTCTCTAGTATTATACCTGGTTTATATATATATTTACATAAAATCAACATTATCACGGTAGTTCTAACTTAAATAATAACAACAAAAAGAAGTTTAAAAGGTAGGCTGGTTGCTAATTAGTTGGTTTGCAACTAACCTTATCTCTCTAACCTATTAACCACAGAAAAACCTTATGATTTAGAAGTTAATTATAGCGGTTTGTGACTAATTGATATAACTAATTAATATAGCTAGTTTGGTGGAAGCATCGCCAATTATGTACTGGCCCACCAATTTATATATATATATATCTCATCCAGTAACATTTAATAATATTAAAATATTAACATTCACCTGCATCTTATAATCATAAAATAAAATGTTGATTTTTTATGAAATAGAACCAGGTATTCTTTGAATCAAGACATTCATCAACTTTATATCTATTGGAAAATATGCTTCTTGAGAAATAACTTCAAAATCAATATATTATTCGTCCAAAATAATGTGTAGATGAATGATAAATTGAGTTTCAAAGTTGATAATGTAAAAAAGAAGTTTTTTCCCGCATCAAAAAATTAACCTTGAAAAGATGATATATTAATAAAAATCTAGCTATGTGTAGTTTATAGAAAATTATTGCAAGAAGACCCCCTCACATGTACAACTCAACTAACATAAATAAAATTAAAATGTACGTATTCCCCCAAATTAAAATAAATATCAAATTTGATACTTATTTTCAAATGAAAGTAGTATTAGGTAATAGTATAATACTACATTTTGTTTGCCAAGTCCTTCTGTTTGCCGTTCAATTCATATGTGTCATTTTATATATTCCACTATGTATTTTATTTTCTGAATTTTTAAAATATGAATTCAGGATTATTGTGGTTCGTAGAATATTTTTTATTTATTTTATGTGTCATTCATCCATGCTGAAAGAATTTCGCCTCATCTAAAAGTCCGAACTTGTAGAGAGGTTGAGAATCAATCCATTTATACCGTCACCCTAATACTCTTCCTCACTCGTGGGCTGGTGTCAACTCCATCATTGGGAGGATTGAGGAGGCCCAACTAGTGTACTTGCGGGCTAATGTTAGCTCCATCATAGAAAGGCCCAACAAGTATTTAATTTAAATAGACGGAGCTGCCAGCAGGGTTTGAAGTCAGAGTTTTGCTCTTATATACCATGAAAGGATTCCGCCCCATCTAAAAGTCCGAACTTGTATAGAGGTTGAAAATCAATCCATTTATACTATCACCCTAATACACGCTATGAAATATAGAGTGAAACATTCATTTTTAGCACAGATGATTCATTTGTTCGGTTTGTATTTAATGATAGTTGCCAAATGCCCAACTCTTGCGCAAGTACTTCTACTTACTGCACAAATAAATAGTGATGAATGACTGATGAGAGTTTGTTCGGCAATAAAGAGTTTTCGTAGTGACAGATCAATATTAGAAGATAAAACAAAATACAGAGGGGTGCTTGGGTTAATATTTCTAAATAAAAGAAATGTACCGTGATTTCGAATTTTTTAAGTTGATTTTAAAAGTAGTGATTAAAGGATACTATGTAAAATGACTAAAGACAAATATTTTTTAAAAAAAAAAATCCTTTCAACTTTTAAAATTTGATAAAAGCAAAGTATTTTATTTTCAGAACACTAAATACTTACTTTTATTTCTCTATAACAATAATTTAAACTATTTCATTAAAGCACAGTCAAATAATATACACTTATACTGTGTATAAAAGGATGCAAGTACAATTTCTTTTTTTAATAATAATTGATTACTACGCCCACTCTACAAATGAGATATGTTTTGTGCGTCATTTTTCTTTTCCATTTAATTTTTTTTGTCATTGTTAAAATAAGCTGAATCACTTTTTAAAATGATATACATATTATTTTTTATAAATAATTGATACTTTTATATTTAATGTAAAATATTTTTGTTGAAAAGTAACACACTTTTGTTTTTCCAGATTTAAATCTGTTAGTTTGGAGATGGTTTTTCATTTAGTCCAGAGATTTAGCACGTTCCGTGGCTCAATTATATCTTCTCTTTCTGTCAAAAAGATTTGGTGATCGCCCAAATATAATATTTAAATATTGTACGAACTAAATGATTTCTTTTAACCATGCTAGATTTGAGAATATGAATGTATAATAGAGTTTTTCTTATTATATTCATCTTACAACTTTGTTGGATGGAACAATATATACTATAATATGGCTACATTGAACAAATGTTCGAGAGTTAATAGTCGACTAGTCCTACTCCATATGATTTTATCCATGCACAAATGCATATGTAATATTACACCATTAAATATCTTTTAAAATATAAAAACATAAAATTTCAAGGGTCAAAATCGAGTCAGATTGAGTTATATGATAATATGAACAATATTACTTGTTTATCCTAAGGGCTCGTTTGGTTTTCTTTATTGGATAATACCTGAATTATAATACCTATATTTTGTAATACCAGTTTATTTATCAATATTTTGTTTGGTTTCAAAAACTTGAGTTAAATAATTAGTGATGAACTATCAATAATATGTTTGGTAGCAAGTATTATAACTAGTATTAATTTATTTTAGACCAATTTGTCCTTATAAATAAAAATAATAATAAACACATCTTGATGAAAGTGAAGGGTGTTTTTGGTATTTTAAAATTTAATAGATGTTGGAGAAATATAAGTATTACAAATACCATATGAAACTTGGAATCTATAATATCACATATTAGATATTATTTGAACGGGTTTATTCTTAATAGCGGGTTGAAAGTATAATGTATACAACAAATCAAACAAGTGATAAAGTTGCATTAGGGATCAATACACCCTAATAAAGGAAACCAAACGAGGACTAAGGGAGCAAATATGTAATATTGTCTCAATGACCTGATTCAACCTGTAATATTTTTTTACCACTGCAAGATTTTTGAAGTAATAGTGATTGTTTTTTTCTATATTTACACGATACAAAATTGTATAAGAGAACGACCCCATTATGTACTTATTTATTCACCTATAATTAACAAATTAATAATACAAATTACATTTCCATATAAGGTAAATTAATAAAAAGTAAAAGAAGCGTGATCAAAGATTCCCAATGACGATTACATGCTCTTTCTCTCTCCTCTAACGATAAAACTTTACTCTCCACATTGGATGCCTTTAGATTTCCCACAACCTCCAAATTCTATAAAGCAAACCCGCTCCCTGCCCTGCACCACCATTCCCACCACCACAACACCCATAAATATTCTCTCAAATCCACCGGAAATTATGGCCGATCTCATTCACCGCCGCTCTTCCTATTTCTCCGGATGTATGTCGCCGTCCTGCGTCCCGGTGCACGAAGAGTACTCCCGCATTCAAACCACCGCCGGCGATAAGTGCCAACGTAGCCGGAGACTGCGGAAACTCATTCGGAAGATAGTGAGTGAAAGTAAGAGTAGTATTTATGGCCAAGCGAAGCCTCTTACTTTCCAGTACGATGCCGTTAGCTATTCTCAGAACTTCGATGACGGTTGCCACAGAGATGATGAGTTTGCTCGATGCCGGTACGTTTCCAGATTTTAGGCGACGGCGGCGACGGAACTGTACATATTTAACATTAATTTCTTTTGAATTTCTCTTTTTGGTCTTTTTTTCCTCTTAATTGAGGAAATTACGAATCACTTTTTAGATCCGTCGGATTGTGCAACAATGGAGTGTATATATGCTGTTCTATAATTTCATTGATCATTCGTCACGACATTCTCACACACACATAACATCAGTTGTGTATTTGGATCTGCGAAAAATCGAGTGTATCTTGAGTAAAAAAAATTTATGAATTATGAAATGAATAAAAAATGTATCCGAGGAATATTTACTTTTCTTCTTCTTCTTTTTTTTTTTAAAGCAGGAAGATTTACTTAGAAAACAATGATTTTCTGCCTTGTTTCTGATAAAATTTTATCTGAATTCTTTTCCGCCAAATTAAATTACGCACGGTATACAGTAAATTAGTTTCACTGAATATTTAGATCTTTTTGATTGAGTTTATTAAGTTTTAAAATAACTCTCATAAGTGGTTTAGTAGTTTATAGTAAATTCTTTCAAAATATTTGATAAAATAAAAATTTTAAAATAAACCGCATAGAAAAAATATTGGGATGTTTCAACTTATTTTTTAAAATCTTTTAAACTATAATTAATAAAACAAATATCACCCAATATGTTGGAGGAAGGATGGACATAAAAAGATGGTTGATTGTAGTATGGGGAATGATCGAAGATAAATTATTGAAGAAAAAGAAAAAAAAATAACAATTATCTTATTTAGAATGAAAAATAATATTATGGGTCATTTTTAATTTTTATTAACTATTATAATTATTATATACCTATTGTATTCCGATTAAAAAATTATCAACAAAACGTGCATGATAACTAAACTAATCTAAGTCGTAAAATATCTTTGATTCAATTGTTATGATTTGATTGTAGTGATCATCCAAATATTTAGAGTAGTATTTGTGTGCATATTGTGTACAATTAAAATTGTATTTTTTAGTGTGCATGCTCACAAATATTTGCCAAATATTTATTAGTGTGCACTTGCCAGCCTATCAGTGTCTGGTCCTCACAAAAAGTTCCATCGGAAATTTATTAATCTTAATTGAATTTAATTTTGCATTGCACTTATGTAAGTGTCCTAATCTAATTTGTACGCGTTGTTTTTAATGAGAGTTAAAATTGTACTTTGATAAAAATGAATATAAGAGTTTATACACGTTTGCTTTGTTTGTGTGCGTTGTAGTGTTGCTTTCAGAAACCTGGATACATAATCATGTGTGAAGTTGATAAAGATGGGGACCAAATTTAAAATTAATTATTCTAGAGGCTCCATTAAAAAAATTTAATTTGAAAATAATGAAATTTATGATCGTTGATTTGTTCGAAATTTAATACTTCATTCGTGTCATAAAAAAATTTTCATACTTTTCTTTTTGAAACGTTACAATATAAGTTTTATATTCTTAAAATAAAAATTATTCACAACTTTATCTTACTAGTTTTATTTTGAACTTGCCACTAAAAATATATATTTTTTTTTTTCACTCAACAGTTCTTAAACACGGTCGTTCCATTTACAAATTTATGCAATATTTGGTCTTAATATTGATTTTTATGATGTAGATATGTGTATATATATTATTTATTACATCGTAAATATATAAAAACAGATAGCCAAGTCATCTAATTATTTAAAAGAGGCTCGCTAACTCAATTGATTTTTAGATTTGATTACTGATCAAGTTTAAAAACATTGAATAAAATGAGAGATACTTGAGGGGAATTTCAAGGACCAAATACTCTTCTAATTTGTGTACGCACCTGAACTTGAAGAATATAGGGATGAGAGAAGTTGCCAATTAAATTTGACTCCAAAATATTGAGTGAAGTTGATTCAACAAGAAATATTTAAAGCACCCAAGTGCATATGGATTGAAATTAAGCTTACATACAAAAATTAATTTAGATTTTGTAATAGTTAAAATAATAAAATGAGAATATAAGGTTTTTTTTTTTTTTTTAAAATGAGAATATAAGGTTAACAGTGTGCCAAAAATTGTTTGGGCCCAAAATCTTTCAACTAGAGGATCAACCCCGTGCCTCATACAGGCCCAAAAATTTGGACCTTCAAAACACTTAGAGGGATCAACCCCGTGCCTGGATTTGAAATCGACAGGCCCATATCATGCGTTCTTTTAAAATGGAGAAAAGCTAAAGGAATGAATTTGATTCAAAATATTTTAAAAAGAAGTGAAAATTTCTAACTTTTTGTTGGGTATTTGAAATCAACCCACATATAATTATTTGTATTCCCAATCCATTCATTTAGTTTTTCTGAATTAAATATATATATATTATCTTCAAATGAATTAAATATTTGCCTGTATTCATATCTTTGCATTATTTCGGACATTTTCTATTTTTCTTCCCACAGAATTGGACATCTTTGATGCTGAAGATAGTATATTTTGCATTTTCTTTTTAATCTTTGAAAGATATTCATTTTTTTTAATGTAAATAAAAACTCGAATATAATCTGGCGACTTGAATTATTCCACCTCCTATATATTAATTATTTGCTCCCTGACATCTTAGATAAGCTACAATTTTCTAATTAACAAGTCTAAGCCGCGTATCAAGTATTTTTATTTTGATTAGAAGATTGGATACACAAACAAAATGCATGCACGATATGATATATATTTGTATTCATAATTTATATAAAACAGTTCAAATCGGAGCAACTATAAATGCAGTTGAAATCCAAGCAATCTTCCCGGTGATTGTAGTCGTCTCGTCTACAAGTTGACTGCTATCTTCTGTTCAACACCACGCCACGTCAGCATATGTAAATATATATTGGGGCATTTACATAATATATTATTACAAAATATATATCATTATAAAATGTGCATGTGTAAAGTGTTATTAATGATGACCCCCATATATATATATATATATATATATGGGAATAATGTATTTTAATTGAAGGACAATATTTAGCAATTTTCGAATGTTCAGACTAAATTGACCTGACACAACCATATTTACGGGCCTAAATGTGGAGAAATTGAATGTTACGGGTCTAAATTTTAATGGTCTCAAACTGAAAAAAGCACCACACACTTTTACATTTTACGCGAAGAGGATCCAAATCCAACAAAAATTAAGACCATAAATATATATATATATATATATCCAAAGTGGATGATTGAGTTGCATATATATGTGTATATAAAGAGATTTGATGTTTCAGAAAAATTTAAAATTGTAAAAAAATTTAAAATTATAAATAGGTTCATTGTGCAAATATTTTTTTTTTTTTGTGCAAATTTATCTTATTCTGTTGTGCAAATATTTTTGAATCTATTTACAATTTTAAATTTTTTTAAACCTATTTATAAACGACCCTCTCTCTCTATATATATGTATACCTTGATTGAGTGGAATATGGTAGTGTTTGGATATGTTGTGGCGTAGGTTGGCTTAGTTGAAGCTGGATTGGAGCATATGGAAGAAGAAAGCAGCTACTTTCATTTTCTGAACTCACTTCCCTTCCACCATAAGCAGCCTGCACATCCACACATTAATTAATTAATTCACATCCACACATAATTTATATATATATATATATATATATATATATATATATTTTATACTATACAAATTACTAACTTATTATTTAATTTACCTTTCTATATGATTCCATGTTTTCCTGTTCAATCAGTTTTGCTTTCTTATAGAGCTCTACGTTCTCTTGATGGATCAGATTTCCCTGTATATAAATTCTTATCAGCACTTCTAGTAGAATTTTTTAATTTTAATTTTAATTTTAACGATAATCATACCTACCTTTCGATTTAGCTCTTCAATTTCCTCAGTTAATATCTGTTCCTGTACGTTATGCCAACAAATACATGACAAGTTAGAGAGAGAAACCTTGAGGGTGTTTTTTTTTTTTTGGATAGGAGATTGATTTAATTTACCTTTCTATATGATTCCATGTTTTCCTGTTCAATCAGTTTTGCCTTCTTATAGAGCTCTACGTTCTCCTGATGGATCAGATTTCCCTGAATATAAATTCTTATCAGCACTTCTAGTTGAATTTTTTAATTTTAATTTTAACGATAATCATACCTACCTTTCGATTTAGCTCTTCAATTTCCTCAGTTAATATCTGTTTATTTCAAATTATTAATCCCAACAAATACATGACAAGTTAGAGAGAGAATCCTTGAGTGGATAATTAATTAGAGGGAAAAAAAACTATTTTAGGGATTGCAAATTAAGGACATTAATATTTTTTTATCTTAAGTCAAATTAGTCCAATTTATCCAAGTCGAACTAAAACAGCATGTGAGTCTCACATGAGGACGAAAGATTAGGCTTTGATCTATATAAATTAAGAGCAAAACCTTTTTTATAATTTATATAAATGTACATCAAATTGGTCCAAATTAGTCAATTTTGATTTATATTTACATAAAAAAGATAAAAAAATTGTCTAATATTTAGGAATATGTAAACATACTGTCTTTAATTTACAATTTCCCCCCAAAAAAAAAAATATTTTAGCGTAATTATAAAGATAGGTTTATAAATGTAACCTTTTTGGTACGAACGCCTCGCAAACTCATTTCGAGTTGGATTTCTAACCTCTGTAGATCATTGACACTCAACCCATAAAGTTCTTCTCCCATCATTCTCCTGTCTTATATATATTGCATGTTAATATAATCCACACAACAAGTGAATCAAGAAACTCGTTTTAATTAATTTCTTTAATGATATACTACATATTAAATTGAATTAATTCATTAGACTTAAATTAAATTACCGATGATTCTCCTGCAAATCCTGTAATTGTTGCCTTAAAGTTGCTGCTTCCCTTTGCCAAAACTAGCAAGTGCAATTAATTGCAAAGATTAAGCAAATATTTATGAGATAACTAAATATAAAACATGCCTTCAATTTTCTCAAAATCTTTATATAATTCTTTTAAATTTGTATTCCAAAAATCCTGTTTGATCAAGACGAACGAAGCTATCTTTTAATGGAATTGCGTATGTCCAGTTTATTAACTCCTGCCTTCATTGAAATATACTGAGGTAATGACCCCATTGCATTTCGATTCTAAGAAAATATTTCTTTGAATTTGCAACAATATGTCAAGAGGGCAGAAATCAACTGTTTCATCAAAGTAGTTTTGATTTAACATATATAATTCCATTAAAAGATAGTTCGTTCCTCTTGGATCCAATAGAAATCTTGGAATATTTAACCTGCACATGCTGCACATGATTAGAAACTATATGTTACATATGCATATATTCGAACAAATGGTGACTCGAATCCATGACCTTACGACATAGATAGTGGACTCCAATCACTTGAGTTATACCATTTTGTCACTATATATATATTTATATTTACCTATAATCTCTCTCTCTACTCAGGCACACAATTATAGAATGTATCGCAAATTCACCTTTCAAGTTACAGACACGAGTTAAATGCAAAAGGGGTTCTTACAAAATTTTCTCATCCTCATTGTACTTTTGATACCTGAAAATTGTCATTTTGTGTATTTTAATTACAAACTGTTCCCATAAGAATCATTTTTATATTTTTTAGGATAACTAAAATAAGTTAAAAAATATTCAAAATTGCAAATAGGTTCAAAAATATTTACACGACAACATAAGATAAATTTGCACATAAATATAAAAATATTTGCACAACGAAACTTATTTGTAATTTTGGGTTACTTTTTTAAAAACTATTACTAATCATTTTTGCAATGATATTTTTCACGTGGGACCTCTTTTGCATTTAACTCTAACCTCTCAAGTGTAATGATTTTACTCCATGAGATAATTGTATAGGAAAAATTGCATTTTTGGTCCTAAGAAAATGAATGGTCTGCAAAATGTTCCTTTTTTTTTTTTTGATATTTTTGGTCTCATAGTTTTTTTTCGATATTTTTAGTCCCAAGAAATTAAATTGCAATTTGGTCCTAAAAAATGAGATCAAATTATAGTTTTGAACTTTTTATCCTAGAAAATAATGGTTGAGACAATTTTTTTTTTAAAAATAAGGACACAAAAAGAATGTGAAATTAAAATTATCGTTGAAAAATTCTCACTTACCAAAACTACAATTTTCCCTAGCCTGTTATGGACACAAGATCATATATATATATATATATATATATATATATATACCCCTTTAGTCATAAGAGGATTGTGCTACAATTCATGATATCAAGTTGTTTGGATTGAAGGATTTGAAATGTATGCATTTACGATGAAATTATTTAAAATCCACTCAATTTGGGTCAAATTCCTCAAAAATTTGCTCAAAATGAGAGCGATGGATTTCAAATCTATATCCATCCAAACAGACACCAATAAATTTGCAACTATATATAGGTTTCAAATTTATTTCCAATCCTTCCATCCAAATGCAAGAATCAAGATTTGTTTATCCTAAACTTTTCTTTAGCCCTAGTTTCTGTAACAAATGAGGGCACGATAAATTCCTTCCATCTAACATTGCATTAATTAACTATTTTAATTAATAGGAAAAAAAAAAATATATTCTGAAAACTAGATTGAAAAATAACATGGAAATTTGATGGCAGAATCATACCTTGAGTTCAGACCCGGGATTAAGCAGCTGATGTTTTTCCTCTTTCGCCTTTGTGTATCGATCAATAACTGATTTCATGCTAACAAGGTTCAACAAAAATATAATGGGGAATATCAGGCCACATTTAATTTTAGCCATAATTCACAAAAATAAGTTTGCAAAAAAACATTTATGAGGGACACGAATACAAATACAATCACATTACTATGAAGAAAATATATATGATCATTATCACCATAAGTTAAATTGCATTTTTGATTTCAAGAGAATGAGTGGTTTGCAAAATGGTCCTTTTTTTGACACTTTTAGTCCCGTAGTTTTTTTCGACATTTTTAGTCCCAAGAAAAGTGCAGTTTTTCCTAAGAGAATTTTTAGTTCCCAAAAAAATGAGATAAAATTTTTTGGTCCTAAAAATAATGGTTGGAACTATTTTTGAAAAAAAGGATGAAAAATTGGGACTTTTGGTTGTTGAAAAATTCTCATGGATAAAAATTTACCATCCTATGTACTAAGGGGGTTTTAGGTCTTTGAAAAAATAATTTGGTTGGGGGACTATTTTTGCAAAAAAGAGTTTAATCTCATGCTCTTAACAAACTAATCCGGCCAGGGAATTACCTTGTCCCAAGCTGAAAATTACTATATTATCCTTATATTTTCTATTCTTGTTTTAATTGTTGAGGGCAGTTATGTCATTTAAATATCAATCCCACCTATTCCATCAATTCAAAAACAAAATTACATTTATCATTAGAAGAAAAAAAAAACAATCCTATAATCCAAACATATATTTATTTCAAATATATCAATCCCAACAGTACAATCCAATTTAATCTATCTCATCTAATCAATCCCGTCTCGTGAAGCAAATGACCCCTAATAGGATAATTCGTGGTACAATTAGGTCAAACAGGTCTTTTTGAATAAATATTCTGTTGTTTGTAACCTTCATTTACAATTTTATTTCATTGACTCTTTTACACCACAAAAATGCAATCTAGTAATTTGATTCGTAAAATACATGTGTGGATAAAAAATATGCGGTGATTTATCCAAAAAAAAAATAAGTTATCGAATATCTTTTCTACTGCAGTGATTTATACATGATGTATATACTACCCATGATTTATAAAGATTTTACACTCAATTAATGAATTTCACCTTATGTAGCACATCAGAAACATCTCTATTTAATATAATTAATTGTTTTTACTGAATAGTTATAATTATTTTTACTTTATCAATATCATTTTATCTATTGTGATTGTAAGTAAAAATAAAGTAATACTATTAAAATTACATTTAAATTGTACGGTACATTTAATCATAAGAGTACTCAATAGGAGAATAAAGTGTTGTGCTTTAGGACTAGGTATCTCTTGAGGAACTAAAATTAAAAGTAAGTTTGGTGGATGATGATGATGATGATAAGCTTACCAACAATGGAGTTTGTGGATGTAGGCCATGCGATATATTAATTAAAGATTAGTGCTCATGATAACATTTGTGGGTACTGTTCAACATGTATATTATACATTGCTATGTGTCTATATGCAAACTACAAACAATTTAATATATATGATGACTTGTACTAGATAAGCTTCAAACCTAATTAAACATAGGATAGTCGACATATGGGAAACAAAGTATTATATATGCATGCATGTGCCTTCACACGAAGTCATTTGCTTACGCTATTATTGTTATGCATATGAAGTGTCAATGTTTAAAAATCAAGTATTTTTATAAATACTAACATTTTATATACATAACAGCAACACTTTGTTTGAATAATAATGACGAAAAAATTCATGAAAATTCGAATTCACAGAAGATTTACTTAAAAAAGAGAAAGGCACTATCTTATATTCTGATTTATTAATCATTAGTCTTCATATACAGAATAGACCTAAAAAACATAGCAATATTGTTTATTTTGTATTCTTGGAAAACTATTTTAATTGATAGGGTCAGATTATCTATCTATATATATATATATGTTCTTCAGGAATTTTTATATATCTGAACATGGAGTCCGATAAGGATTAGTGCAACAGTAAAATTTTCTTGAAAATCTCCAGCAATTTAAAACATTAAGTGCCCGTTTGGTAGGCATGTTTAGCAATAAGATAAGAACCTAATTTAGCCTAAATTGGGTCCTTATCTTATCGCTAAACATGCCTACCAAACGGGCACTAAGGGAAGTTTAGTTTTTGTCATACTTCTTGAGGGCATCTCTGATACCTTTTGTAAGAATTTCGTCTTTTAGATTAATAAGGGTGAAATTGCTTTATTTGGGAATTGAATCCAAAATTTGGGTGTGAGATAAATACTTTGATACCATGAAATAATTACAACTCATCTAAAAGTTCGAAGTTATAAAGAGGCGTAAAATTAATTCATTTACTCCCCGTCTCAAAAAGATAGTCCACTTTCTATCTATACACAGATCAGTAAACTTATTTCTGGCATATAAATTTACCAAGTATTCCTATATATTATACCCTTATTTAATGTTATTGAACACTATTACTGACCAGCATTAATATATGTTTAAACAAAATACTAGTATTAATTAAAAACCAATATCAATTTATATTTTTACAAGTACTTGTCTTTCGTTTTATGTACAAGACAGAAAGAACTGAGGTACAATTAATTAAATCAGAAAATCTTTCATGTATATATGTTATAATTAAGGATTCTATTTTCACATTACGAAAATTAATTAAGAGTAATTAACGGCATGCACTTGTTAACCTGAGACTGAAAATCAAATCAAGTTATTTGATTTTTGATTCAAAATCATTCCATAAAAGCTTGTTTAAGCTAGATTCAAATTAAATATCAAACAAGTATGAACATAAACAAGTATGAACATAAACGTATGATTGGAATAGTCTAGCTTGGCTCAAACTCGAGCTCAATAACTAAAAGACACAAGTGTACAAATATCAAACTATTTGAGCTCTAGTACTTGTGTTCGACTCGATTAAAACTCGTTCGAGCTTGACTCGATTAATTATTAAACAAGCTCAAATATGAATATTAAAACTCGATAATATTTTAACTGATAAAAAAAAAAACAAGCTTGAACACCAGTTCGACTCAAATCGATTCATTTACAACCCTATTATTGACAACATATGACATTATTATAAACAAGGATAGGTCATACGATTAATTATCCTATCTCTAATTAAGAACTCTCATTAATTATCAAGATATAATTAACTGTGGACCACGGATCGAAAACAAGAATATATAAATAGCTAGGCTGTAGGATACACTTTGTACTATTTTGTTCTTGCTTTCTAACAAATCCAAAGTATAATACTATCGTGTTACCATAATGCTAGCTATCTATTTGATAAGAGTAGTATTTGTGTGCATATTGTGCACAATAAAAAAAATTTTATGTGCACAAAGTTTGGTTACAGTGTAGTATTTGAGGCATTGTATAATATTAGTTTAGTTACAGTGTAGTATTAACAACATTGTATAGTATTAGTTTAGTTAAAGTGTAGTATTAGTTTAGTTACAGTGTAATATTAAGTAAAAACATTGTGCACACTATTTTTTAGTGTGCATAATGTGCACACAAATATTTGCCATTTGATAATTGTTTTATTGTTTGTTTCTACAAAAACAACATATAGGCCACATCCTTGGATCAATATAATTAGATCTTATTGTTCAATGATGTCCATTTCATAGGCATCTATTTCTTTACTAACACCATCATTATATTACTGATACAGACGACCGGCTAAAACAAATTTTCGTCTATTTTATTTTATTTCTCCTTTTCTACGGCTGTACTATTTATATACGGTGCTCACCAACTAAAATACATATATATTTGATTGGTAAAATTAATAATATTAATGGGTTTACAAGGCTACTATAATCCTTACAATACATATTATATTAGTTTACACACCAGAAAACAATTTAAAAATTTATTCAAACCCAAATTTATTAAAGGGAAAAATCGTTTTAAAATATATTGATAAACATGAATAAATATATAAACTTAAATAGAAGATATTCTACTCATATATATCTAACCTCCAAAATATTCCAAGCAGTTAAAACACAAAGAACACTAGTATATATGTAATTAATAACTCAATCTTGATTGAATTATTTTCTTCGTACACTAGATGCCATGCAAAACGGTATCATATAATTGCATATAAATACACCCAAAACACTTAATGCTTAGTTCAAACCAAATTAAATAGAAGACAATTAAGCTATATAGCAAGATCGAGAGAGAGAGAAGTGACCTAGTATTTGATGAAAATTCATAGAGTTTGGCAGTGCTGGAAAAAATGATGACTCCAACTTGAGCATCACAAAGAATGGCAAGTTCCTTTGCTTTCTTCAACAACCCATTCCTCCTCTTCGAAAAAGTCACTTGCCTGCTTGTCGAGTTGTCGATCCGTTCGATCACAATCTTTCCCCTCCCCATCTTGATCTTCTACGGCCACGATTAACTTTCAGCTAGGGTTTCTTCTCTGGAAAATCAGATCTCCCAAAAACCACTTTAAAGCTGATTAATAAAATATGGAATACTTTTATTTGATAGCGTGAAAGAGTTTCTGAGCTTCATACAAAGTCAAGCCCTTGCCTTTTATAGGCAAGAAATGGAATTGTAATTTTAGGATCTTAAATTACATTAGAGACGAACTCGAGGACCAATTTGTAATTTTACAAGGGTAGTTTAATGGCGCCGTCGCCGTATAAGTCAGTGACACGTGGGGAATCCAAGTCCTTTTCCGTAGAATTTCCATATGGGGAAAACTTTATTCCCATTTAAGTAATTTTAAACCTTAAAACTGACGATAAAAGCTTTGTGCACAGACCTCACCTCACCTGAGAGATTTCATAATTTTTGGCATTTTCACTTCTATCGAAATACCTTACAGCCATGCTACCTTGTCCTTTTTTATTTATTAAAAAGACTAAATTAGCTGGATTTTGACTTGGAGAAAGATAATTTTATAGGAAATTGCTCCATTGTGTACCCTTTTTTAGATATGCATTAATGTTTTTATTTGTGATTATAATGATTTGAAATAAAAAATTTTCTTGTCAAGTATTGCACCGCGTAGTACTCTAAGGCCTCGTTTGGTTGCCATTATTAGATAATATCTGAATTATAATACTTATATTTGTAATATCAGTCTATTTGTCAATATTTTGTTTGATTTCAGAAAATTTAGTTAAACAATTAATGATTAGCTATCAATAATATGTTTGGTATGAAGTATTATAACTAGTATTAATTTATTTTAGGCCAAATTTGTCCTTCTTATAAATAAAAAAAAAAAAAAAAGAAATGGTGTTTTGATATTTTAAAATTTAATGCATGTTGGACAAATAATAAGTATTAAAAATACCTTATAAGACTTGAAATTTATAATCCCATGTAATCAATATTATTCAAAACGGGTTGTGCTTAATAACGGGCTGCAAGTATAAGCTATACAACAAATCAAACAAGTGATAAAGTAGTATTACGAATCAATAAACCCCTAATAAAAAAACCAAACAAGACCTAAAAGACGGACAATTAACACTCAAGGGTCAAAATCAGGCATAAAGGCAATATTACTTGTTTATTTTAACAATATTATTTATTTATATATGCAGTGTTACGTACATATAACCATTAATATTACATGAGCAATAATGTAATACTGCATGTCTTATATTAATTTATTTTTTTAGTGTAACACTATATGGATAAACAAACAATATTATTATGGTAACCAAGTAATATTGTTAATGTAAACTGATTCGACTCCTGAGAATTTTCAATCGTGAAGGTTTATTCCTATGGTTTGAGAATATTGTGCACCGAATATTAAATTATACGGTGTAATATTATATATAAGTATTTGGGTTGATTTTATTATTATATATTTTAAAAAGTATTACTAATGTTGTGATCTTATTATTTTATTGTTCTCATAAGTATCATGGTAAACTTTACCTTAGGGGATGGGAGAGGGTTTTCTTGATCAAATACACGATGGAGTATTAATTTTTAGCAAAAATTTGTGCAAAACCTTCTCATCATGAAATTATCATGAGACCATTATTATTTTTTCAATATAAATGTTATTATTTTTAATATAAAATGTAATCACTTTTAAATTTTTTACCTTAAAATAATACATTTTTACATTCTATTTTTGAATTTTTTTAAATAACACATTTCACATATATTTGTAGAAATTAAGTAATACAATTTAGTTAAATATGATAATATTAATAGTTAAAAGTGGTAGCTATATCACACTATCAGGTGCTCTTTATTTTTTTGTTTGAGAACCCCGATGGACGCTCCTAAACAATGATTATAATTAAGCAAAATTGAGTGAAAAGAAGGACTTTTATTGGCTGAGGCCACGTGAACACAATTTGGTTACCAATAAGAATCTTTGCTAGCTAATAGGAAATAATAAGGGTTCCTTGAATTAAGGAAAACCCCAAAATCAATGAAATAAAAAAAGAAATTTCCATGGGTATAGACAGGTGTCAATCATCAGCAAATGATAGGTTTGCGAAGACCAAGAAAGAGATTCAAGAATTTTTGGGACAATATATAAGATATGGAGATGTGAGTCATCAAGAAGCAGTACGTACTTTAATTAATTGGTTCAAGTTATCATGTTAAGAAGTGAGATTAACTTTGTAGGCAGAAAAGCACATGTACTCGATCAGGCACCGGAGATATGCCTTTTTTGGAATGGGGTAAGTATGTTCCTTTCCACCACCCACATGCGCCTCTTCTTATAAACCTAATTTCTCTTGAACAACGCGATGACGTACGATTATTAATTTTACATTTAAATTATTTATAAATTCTTGCATAGTCTCAATTTGTATTTTTTTTTATTAAAATAGGAATGAATATAAAATATACCCACCCCAGTTAAAATAACAAGAGTTCGAACAAAACATACAAAATTAGCATTTAAGAACCATCCTTGGATCAGCACTCCAGTTACTAAAGAAAAAGTTAAGAAAAATAGGCTCCTTAATTGCATGTTAATTCCACAACATCACCTAGGGTTTAATACAAATCGAATCAAATCGAATATTACTATTTTAAATTTGTATTTGTGAAATTATTTGAATATTGAATTTGAGTTTGAATTCAAATATTTTTTTGAATAGTACTGATGTGATTTGGATTTGTTTTGAAATTGATATCAAATTCTTTGAAATTATTTGAACTAATTCAATTTTTTCTTAGGTATGGATGAAGTGATGCAAGTGCTAGGGATACATACAACCCTTTTGTCAAACCCATCAAAAGGCTTAATACATTTTATCAAGCTTTTTGGAGGAAAAAAGGGAGTAAATACATTATTTGAATATTATGGAAATGGAGGAATGTTGGGATTACATTATTTGAATATTATGGAAATGGAGGAATGAGTATAATACAATAATGGTGGTTAATTAGAAGAAAAAATTCCCCTCCTAAATAAGGTAATCACTACCCAAATTTGATTAACCTATTTCTCTTCTACAATCATTTCTCCTCAATCATTTTCCTCCACCACTACCAACAAGCTTATTTTGTCTCATTTTTTTCAAAATTGAAGCACAATTATTCTCATTCCCATTGAAGAGTCTAAAATAAGCGTTTCCTTGGTATCATACTTGGGGATTAACTCTGTTATTTTACGTCTGATGTAATCTGACTTTTACTCTACTGTTTTTCGAATCTCACTATGGGTATATCTTATACCATGGGAGAATTTTAATTATTTTAATAAAATTGCCTAAAAAAAAAAAAAAAAGACTACCTATTTAGTCCGCGTATTAATTGATTCGGTCCAAAAATGAATGGGCAAAAATAAGGTTTACAAAAAAACTGCGAAAAAGCGACGAAATCTGGTGACGAATGCATTCAACCAGTAATTTCCGACAAAAACCCCCGTAGAATTTAATATAATAATGTTTTAATAGAAGATAAACATATAACTAAAATATGAAAACTATATTTTGTAAGAATTTACTGATGCCTAGCTAGTTAATCATGTAACAGCAGACTATATTAAGAGGGTGTTTGCATTCTCTTACAAGTTTAAAAGCATTCAAAATAATTTTTTAGTGTTTGCAGGCACACTCTAAATAATCATTTCTGTGCTGATTCTGAAAACAACTATAGACCAACTTAAATTGTAAATTGATTTTTAGTTTAAAATTTGTATTTTCAATTTTTTTGGATTTGGACAATATTTTTTTTCAATTTACAAACATTAAAAAAAACAAAAAGAGAGTTGTCTCCCGTGTGAAACTTGTTCACTGTGTGAGATTTTTATTTAGTATTATCATCACCCGTATAAATTAATACCAAACATAATTCGGCGTGTTTATGTATAAAGTGTGTACGGTATTAATTTTAAAAAATAATGATACTATTGAATGAATGTAATAATACTAATATGAATTAATTTCATATGATTAACAAATTTTACATGGGAGTTTGTTATATTTACCGAGGCCCTTACATTTTAGGTTTTTTTTTTTTTAATTGTTTTTACCTTTTGCTCGCTTCTAAATCTTTCCGCCTTCACTGAATAATAGTAGGTCTTATTTAGCAACTCAAATTCATGGTGAGAATCACTTTTATTTTAAAAAAAAAATCATTTATATAATATTTGCAAATATTTTTTTAATCACTTAAAATTTATTTTGGTAAATATAAATTTACTGTTTTTGTATTTTCTAAAAGTCATTCTCATTAGAAAAAAGAGAAAAATAATAATTATCCCCATACCTAATTACCCCACTATATAATAAAAGTAATTTTTTTATAAAACATCACTTCTTCAATTTAATTTAAAAATTATTTTATTTTTAAACGTTCTTCATTTTTAATTTATTAAAATTAATTATTTTTTAAAAGAAATAATTAATAATATTTTTTAAAAATAAAGAGTTTCAAATTACACCCTGAAACCCTAAGCTGCAGTTCATAATTGGATCGTATTAGATAGTATCAAGTCCAACAGTCTTGCTGGGCTGATACAAATCAAATGGACTGGCTTATTTTGTCTTTAATCAATTGAAGCTAACTAGTTATTACTTTTTTTTTCTATCAAAAAGTTATTACTTTTTTTTTAAAAAAAAAAAAGAGCTTACTAATTATCGTTCATGTTGTTAATAATAAAAATTATTGAAAAAGTTAATAAAAATCAATTGGTTGGTGAATATATAAATTAATTTAGATTTATAACACATTATATCTCACACTATTTAATGTAATGATACTAATAGGCATCACACTGGAGAATTACTAAACAAATTTTTCATGATCTGATTCAATTTGATTGTGACCGCAATATTTCTTTTCCTTATATTCAGGATGTAATATTATATATGACTTTTTTTTTTTTAGAAAAAAAGTTTTGAATAGGAAAAAGTAGTGATATAAATCTAAACTCATTTATATATTCACCAATCAATTGATTTTTATTAACTTTTTCAATAATTTTTTTAATATTTTTGTGAGGTAATATATATGTGAATATTTTACAATTATTAATTTAATTAATTATATAATTTTAAATTATCCACTAATGTTAGTATATATACGAAATTTAAAAAACTTTATATAAAATTCAAATATACTTATATAATAAAAAAATAATCTAACTCGTATATCAACATCAATAAAAATACACTTTGAAATATATCCAAATTTTATTTTTATATATACAATATGAACGACAAATTAAACATCACTAAATTAAATAATAATTAGTTTAATATGCAGTGCATTAAAATATAAATCTGGAACGAAAAATTTATCTAACTTTGAATGTGTGTATGTGAAAATAGTAATCCCTTCGTTCTATACTCAAAGTGACATTTACTGTTCGGTATATATTTTTATGGGAGTATGATATTTTTTTCAATTTTAATAAGTTGTTTAATTATATTAAATTAAGTTAGCCTGTGAAAAACAATGACATGTGTAATATTGAGGTATTTGAAGAAGATTGATAAAATGACTAAAGCTGATCTAGTATGAGACAGATTTTTTTGGAAAATAATATAGTTAGTACAAGACAAATAGAGTAATAAATATGTCAAAAACATATTTTTTTGTAGTGTTTATTAGACAAAATTAATCTTAATTTAAAAACTAAATTGAATGGCAAAGTAGATTGTGAATCAATTTTACCGTAAAATTTATTTGTATTTTTTAACAGTCTTAGTTGAATCATTAAAATCACTACAAGAAAAAAGAGTTACATCGACAAAATTATTAGTCGGAATAACTAAAAGTTCGTCGTAAATGCATTATTACCGACTAACATATCAAATTGATATCCGTCGCAACAAGTCTAAAAATACATTGTTTTTTACCGACCGGAATAAAATTGTCGGTATTATCACCTTATTACCGACCAACATTCGGTCGGAACGAACATATTTTTTATTTAAATATAATTCACATAAATCATATTTACCGACCAGATGTTAGTCGGAATAAATATATTTTTATTTAAATTTAATTCACATATATCGTTTATACCGACCAACCGTTAGTCGCAAATAAGTATTCAGAATATATTTTAATCGATTTAAATTTACTTTTACTGATGGAAGTCCGTCGTAATTGCCTATTGATATATATAAAAAAAAAAAACAGACCAAATTTCTCTTTTGCTATGTGCATTAGCTTCAGAAAATAGCATTATTTTTACAAAAATGAAAGCTTAAAATTTATAAAAAAAGACCACCAATTGATAGTTTAGTTGGTATTAAGAAAAAATTCATAATGAAAAACAAAAACCAAATATCTCAAACTTCTATTACTTTAATGAAAAGAATACACATAAGAGCAATCTATATAGCAACTAATGCAAGCATACACATATGAGAAACTTTCCTTGTAGAAACCCACATTACACTTCTCAACTCTTTTAGCAAAATACCACAAGAAAGATGTCTATATCCCAAGTAAAGTACGTTTAATGTGCAACCCATGAATGTAAGAACTTTTAATTTCAATATACTCTTGGATGCTCTACCATGTTAGTAGACTTGAGAGAAAAAATTGCAAGAAATATTAAATGCAGAAACATTGCTAATCTATTGTTTAAAATGCAAAAGAACAACATAAGTAAAAAGTTTACCTCAACATTGAAGCCTAATTGCTGCAAAGAAAAAAACTAGATAGTATGAGTTTCAATATATAATCAAATAAGAAGAATAATACATGCATGATAAAAAAATATAATATAGAAAGGATGAAACATTTTTTTTTGTGTGGGAAGGTAAAAAAAATATTGTAGAGGAAGAGAGGGAAATGAATTTGTAAAGATATGAGAATATGTAGTTTTAAAGGCTGAAATATGTTTGGGCGCCATATGAATTTTTTTGGGCAGAAGTAAAAATTTTGAGCGGGTATGTGGATTCTTGTACTAAACTTATTACTGACCGACAAGTGGTCGTAACTAATATAGGAACATATTACCGACTACATTGCCGTCGTTACAAGTATGTGTACAATATATTTAGTGATATTTTTTTACATATTATTTATACCGACCAAATCGTAGTCGAAAATACCATGTTTCTCTAGACACAAGCTCTCTACCGACCAACATTTGGTCGTAATTAATATAAAGTCGTGTCAACTAATTACTTGTACTTTACACAACACATTCAGGGATATTTATTTCACATATTATGTATACCGACCAAATATTGGTCGGAAAAAATATGTATAATTTATTTTCACGAGATTTAAATTGAATATAAACTCTCCACCGACCAACAATTGGTCGTAATTAGTTTGAAGTTGTACCAACTAATTATCGGTCATAAATGATATACCAACATTACAACACATTTATTGGTGGTTGGTATGCAGTAAATATACAATTTTACCGTTGAATATTTGGTCGTTAAAATTATATTTAACGACCAATTGTTGGTCGGAATAAAGTTGGTAGTTAACACCGACTTCAATTTCGTCGGTATAAACTTAATTAATTCCAACCATAAATCCGTCGGTATTAGAAGTTATATTTAAAACCCATTGATGTTTAATTCTTTTTTCCTTCGTAAGAATCACTCTGAACCCTAAGAATTACGGCGTGAATGTTTAGTAATTTTGATGGCTTTTTTTGTTGTAAAAGTAATTTGGGCTTAACCTTGGGCAAAAAATTAACTTGAGCTTAATTTGTGACGAAATCCAGGTTATTAGTGACAAAAAAATAGTCTGTAATAGTTGTAAAAAAATCAAAATTTTATTCATTATTACCGACGAATTTTTTGTCGCCAAATTAACAAAATGTTATTAAAATTTTGATTATTTATTTTCCTACTAGGAGTTGGTCGGAATTACATTTGGAGGGAAAATTATTCTTTCCTCCTTTAATTTTAGTGACCACTTTATTATTTTTACCGATGGAATTTAAATTGGTTGGAGTTTTATTTGTTAATTTTGTATCTTTCCGGTACCGACTAACAATTGGTCGGTAAAAATATTATTTACGACGAAATTATTGTAGTCGGTATAAATCCGTCGGAAAAACTCATGTTTCTTGTAGTGAATGTACTAGTTTGATAATAATATTATATGATGAAAACACATAATATTATTTTGATCAGTTGCACGGTGAAACTGATTTACAAGAAATTTATCAAATTGAGTACATTTGTTTTTATTAATTTCAGTTTGTATTTATACTTATTAGGCTTAAACTTGAATCGACTCAAGAAATTTTTAACGAAATACTTTAAATATTATTATTAATTTAAAATTCAATATATATATATATATAGAATATATATATATAATCTTCCAAAATCCGTGAATTGCTGCTATTATTTTATATTTTATACAAAATGGTGATTAAATAACCAATTTCAAATATGGGGTCTGACCCGGACGGTGATAAATAATATAGCGACATCAACTCAAATAATATTAATTTGTAAATACCTTCTGGCATATAGCTGATTTAAATTTTTTTTTTTGATAAAAAAATAATCATTCTTTGATACCAAAATAATTCTTGAGAAAAAATTATTCATGTAATTCTTGAAAAATACCTTTTGGCATAATTATTAACATGTAATTATTTGTGGATAATTCTTGAAAAATTATTTTGTTAAACCCAAAAATACCTTTTGGCATGCATATAGCTGATTTAAAATAATTATTTTTGGAACCAAATATTTTCACATAGCCAAACATGATCTTTCAACACGAACCTCTGCTTTAACAAAGTTGTTTTTATATGCTGATTCTAGGGAAACCTAAACAGTCGAAGAGCACCCCCACTTTCACTTCAAAATATTCATGTAATTCTTTTTTATTAATACATGCCACACTTTTTGTGTGCGTAGAAAAGATCCTATATCGATTTGATGCTTTCGTTTCATGTCATTAAAAACTTTTACCTAACAATTAAATATAATGATATATAATTCAATTTTTTTTGTAGTGAAACCTTTGTTTGTCGCAAAACAGTGCATTAAACACGACGCCGTATATACATATATGATGATGGCTAATGGAGGTATATCATTAAATATTTTTCGGAGAAAATCTCAGGGGAAACACCCTCCTATATATCAGTCACTGACGAGTTTCCGCGTATTACGCGGTATTTTCGTTAAATAAACTTTACAATATAATATATTATATATATAATATTTTCAAATAATAATATATATATTAAAATAATGTATATGTATAAAAAAATTATAATTATAATATTAAATTTAAATAATGATAATATAAATTGTATGACAATTCATGCTAGGGATTAGAATTATTATAATTATGTGAAAGAATTTACTATAAGATTTATTTCAAATTTATTTTACAATTAATAAAAAAAAAGAGACGATTAATAGAATTTTTTTTTTATATAATTGATACATAAATATTACTCCGAATAATATATATATCGTATATTTACAATAAATATATCATATATGATTATATTAAGTTTTTTTTTATAAAAGTTAATACAACCACAATTTTTCTTACATACATTTATAGACTTAAGTTAAATATAATTTTATGTTTAAAAATTGTCATATGATAACACTTTTTAGATATAAAAGAGATATTTAAAATATTTAAAGATTTATATATTAACTTATTCATTAAAAATATACATATTGTGCAAGAAGTTTAAGATACAAACCTCCATTTTGCTTAGATGTCATATATTAATTATAAATCAATAGGAAAATGACGCATAAATTATTAACATATATATGCATTTGATAAAAATGTGACACCTCATTCAAATTAACCTCATGACGACACCTAAGCAAAAACAAACTCCCTATTAGTAATATAGGGATAGTTGTCCGTGTGTAAATACAGGTCTTGGAATGAATAAACCAACGTTGGAGAGGGACTGTCCTTAACTTTTATTAATTGTCATTACAAAATACAAGAAAATTGAGAATTGTCTTCTCTGAAACTTGTCCATTGTTGTGAGATCTGAATGACTTAGTATCATTCGTGGGATGTATACTTTATTCTCAATATTCCTACCTGAAATTATGTAAAAGACAAAGAAGCCAAATTGTGCAATTAATATAGGAGATTTAAATTCCTCCGACTTTATATACCACAAAGATCATGCAATACTATCTGATTAGGTTTAACAAAAAAAATAAGTTTTAATTGATCAAAAAGTAAAGTTCTACTAATAACCATCAATAATGCAATGAATTGCTGATTGCTTAATTAAGATAATTAGTGGTAATCGAATTTAGACTCTAGCCTTTATATACCTCAAAGATCAATAACAATGATATCAATTAGAAGCAGGTTTTTCGTCCAGGCTAAGTTAAGATTAATATGACATGAACTTAGAAAAAAGTTAAAGAAAAAGTAAATTTAAATAATTAATGGTAATCTGATTGGGTTTAACCAAAATGTAAATTTTAATTGACCAAAAAGTAACATTTTATTTTAAAAAAATTGATCAAAATTATATAATAACCATCAATCATGACAAATTTGGTTAATTAATATTAATATGTTTAGGAATCAAATAAAATGAAAGTTTTAATTAATTGAGAAGGAAAGTTTTACTAAAAATTTGACCAATATTATATAGTAATCCTCAATCATGCAATTAATTGAAATTTTAGATCAATCAGTGTTAATAAAATCTATTAATTGAAAATTTCGATCAATCAGTATTAATAAAATCTGTAAAATGAAATCAACTTAAGTAAAAGACAAATAATCCAATTTGAATAATTAGTATTAATGTGATTGAGAAAATAAAGGAAATGACACGTAGGATTAAACCAAAGGAAATATTAAGGAAAAATACTAAAAAAAAAAATTGACACATGTCCTCAACTTAATAATTTTATGACATCTATGCCAAACTCTTGTATGAGTGACACATAAAATTAGACCAAACTTCCTATTAGTAATATACTAGAGTAGCGCTCGCGTATTACGCGGTTTTTTTTAATATTCTATATAAAAATATTTATTAAATTATATTCTCTCTGTTTTATTAATATTACTACACTCTTAAATTAAACTCTTACACATATTTATTATTTACATTTCGTGACACTCAATTAATCCGTTGATAATAAAGGAATCCCTTTCAATAAAGTTAAAAAATATTTATTTACCCTTCATTTTATATTTTTTAATACTTCATCTGCCAAATTTAATATGTCATCCAAAAATGAAAAGTTTTTATTTTTAATTATTTTCACCTTTACAACATATACTTATTTATACCATTTGTCATTTGAGCTTCAACACTATTTTCTCCCTCCTATTAATGATTTGAAAATAATACCCTTAGGTTATGTTTGGTTTGGGATGGGGCCATCTAGATATTCCCATTCTATTTTGGATTGATCACATTCAAAACTCCATCCAACCCTATAATACATCTACACACCTATTTTTACATATCACAATACAATCACATCAACTTTATTTTGCACATCAAATATTTTATATTATATTATTTCTCTCTCTCTCATCATCAATTATTATCCCACAAACTAACAATGATTTCTTTTTAAATATTTTATATAAAATTATTTTTAAAATTATAGTAATTATAATTTTCAATTAAAAATTATTTTATAATTACTTAAGTTTTTAGTATAATTAATACGCAGTTGAATATCCACACACTAATTATTGTATTATGTAACTTATTAGTTACTGTGATTAAAAAATTTAGGTTAGAGAGAAATATATATATGAATGTAATTTAAAATGTATATATCATCTATTAAATTCATGTGTATGATAATTCATGTATTTTTGTAACTTCTTATAATAAGAAGAAATAGAGAAGAATATCATATTGTAAAGAAAGAAGAAACATATGTAGAATAAATTATATTTTAAAAGAAAATGTATTTTCTAAATTTATGCAGATAAAATTTTATTGTGTTTTTAAGTTAACTTCGCTTATATGTCGAATACTAAAATATAAATTGACATGATTTTTTTAAATATATTGAGATAAATATATGTTAATATAATCACAATAAAATATCTAATACACATTTATAAATTTAAGTTAAACATAATATTATAAATCGATGTGTAATTTAAAATTAAGATTAATTGCAGAAAGTGTTCAATAAAATAGTTATAAAAAACTTGTAAATATTTATAAGTTAGTTTAGTTGTCATGTAACATAAACATTATCCAAAAGGTGTAAGATTCAAACTTTTGTTATTACATTTTTTAAAAATTGAACTCAATATTATTATGCCACATAGATATCACATATTGAACACAAACCAATAGAAAATTAACACATTATTACAATACATTTTAAACTTCATGAGAAATGCGACACATCAGCCAAATCAACCTCGAGACGACACATCATCAAAATTAAACTCCCTATTAGTATAATAGAGACTAGTTTACGCAAATATCAATTGCTTTCTATAGTTGTATTTTCTCACACATCAACTATCTTGATTACAAATCAGTTATGCTACTTTTTTTTTTTTTTTTTGATTAAATCAGTTATGCTACTTTTATAAACGAAAGAAGTAAACTTGTTGGAGCAAACAAGAATATTCAGAATTGTTGTGAGATTAATATAAATAAATTAATTTAACATTTCATTATAGGTCTAAATTTGTAGATGAAATTAATTTTTTTTGACTATCAGAGTTTTAAGGCTCATACCCATGTCCAGACTTCTGTGTTTAAATATCGTTAAAAGCGACTTAACTAATATTAATTTGTTCACTCATTGTGTCTTTTTTCAGAGGGAAGAGCTAAAAATTTAGCTCACGAGTGAGGAAAAGTGTTAGAAAATTAATATTAATTAATTAATTTTATACCTCTCTACAAATTTATTAGAAAATTAGTATTAATAAATTAATTTTACACTTTTCTATAAATTAATTTCATATTTTTTATAAGTTCGAACTTAAAAAAAATACGCTTATAAGAACATATTTAAAATTCTAACTTATGTCATAAAGCTTATTTTTTATGAAGATTGTATTTAGATTTTTTTTTTTTTTCAATAACAGCTAGTCAACCATGTCTAAATCATATAATTATTTGGTAACATCATCTTAAGGCTTTTGATTTCATCTCCTACAAATTAACAATAATATAACCTATTGAAATTTAAATTTCTTGAGTTTGGAAGTCTAAATCTGAATTATCCTCCATTGACTTAGCCAAAAGGGCAATTAATTACGCAAGGAGTTGTTGACTTTATTCCAAATTTTAGCATTAATTACTTTATTTTAAAATTTTGGAATCCAAGATAAAAATATAAAAAATTAAAAATTTTTATAAAAAAATGTATATTTAACTATAAAGAAATATCAAATTTTAATAAATTTTGTGAATTGAGGAAAGAATATTAATTATAATAAATTGAAATTGCACAATTTTATGAAATTAGTATCATTACAAAAAATTCAAAATTTCCATTTATATTAGGAATTTAATATAAACTTAACATATATACAAACATATATAACTATTGCCGCGTCAAAAATGTTGGAAGATGACACGTAAATAAAAACGTCGCCTGAGAGATTCGAACTCTCTCCCTATTATCAAATTTTAATAAATTTTGTGAATTGAGGAAAGAATATTAGTTATAATAAATTGAAATTGCTAGGAAATTAGTATCATTACAAAAAATTCAAAATTTCTATTTATATTAGGAATTTAATATAAACTTAACATATATACAAACATATATAACATAAAGTACTTTAAACTCCCTATTAATATAATAGGGACTGTGTGGAGTGAACTGTAAATATTTGACCTCTTCTTGCCAAGGGTAAATAAAAACGTCGCCTGAGAGATTCGAACTCTCTCGCGGGGAAACACCATGAACTTAGCAGGCACACGCCTCAACCGCTCGGCCAAAGCGACTTCGTTACCTTCGTTTTGGGTTTTTTTCTATCTCTTTAATACTCTTCTTATCTCATAAATTATACACTTTCAAAGACAACAAATAGCATACATTCGTGTATGTTCAGTGATGCACAAACACATATTTATAGGGTGCAACCATTATTCATATATCTATATATTTAATTTATTAATATCATGACTAAAGTATTCTGCATATTTGACCCAAATATTATGAAAACAGATCTTATACACAAATATTAATACCATGAACAATGTTCATGTAATATTTTGTATTTTATCAAATATTATTGTTATATATGAAATGTCATTGTCATAATACATTAGTGGCGGAGCTAGAGGAGTACAAGGGGTTACGCTTGTACCCCAAATTGAAAATTTTTCATTAATTTTTAGGTGAAATAAAATTATTTGTACTCCCAAAATTTTGAGATATATCTACATTTATTAAATAATATTGTATTTATTATTTTTTTAGAGTAATATTACGCGGTGTTTTCGTTAAATAAATTTTACAATATAATATATATATATATATATATATAATATTTTCAAATAATATATATATATATATATATAAAAATAATGTATATGTATAAAAAAATTGTAATTATAATATTAAATTTAAATAATGGTAATATTAATTGTATGACAATTCATGCTAGGGATTAGAATTATTATAATTATGTGAAAAAATTTACTATAAGATTTGTTTCAAATTTATTTTACAATTAATAAAAAAAAGGAGACGATTAATAAAATTTTTTTTATATAATTGATACATAAATATTACTCCCAATATATATATATATATATATATATATATATATATATATATCGTATATTTACAATAAATATTATATATATGATTATATTAAGTTTTTTTTTTTTTTTATAAAAGTTGATACCACCACAATTTTTCTTACATATATTTATAGGCTTAAATTAAATATAATTTTATGTTTAAAAATTGTCATATGATAACGCTTTTTAGATATAAAATAGATATTTAAAATATTTAAAGATTTATATATTAAATTATTTATTAAAAAATATACATATTGTGCAAGAGGTCTAAGGTTCAAACCTCTTTAAAAATATATTTTTTAATTAATTCCTATATTAAAATGCCACATAGATGTCATATATTAATTATAAATCAATAGAAAAATGACACATAGATTAATACCATATATATGCATTTAATAAGAATGTGACACCTCATTCAAATTAACTTCATAACGACACCTAATCAAAAACAAACTCCCTATTAGTAATATATGGATGTATTGATTACGTATATAGATTATCGCATTAATGTAACCATACATATTAGAATTAAAATATGAAATGATCACATTATTTATAAGTCAATTATAGTTAATAGAGGATTCCAAATGCTCAGTGACATACAGCCAGCTAACTTTATATAATATAATATTATTCATCTATATATATATATATATAATTATATAATAATTAAACACACACACACACAAGAGTGCGTGCAATTTAATTATATTAATTACGCGACGGAATTCTGAGGCTTAAAGATTTGTGAAGCCATGCTCGCCATCCACTGCCTTTTTTATTAATTACATTTTCACTCATCTCTCTTTTGCTCTCCATCTTGCAAAGCACAAAGTTTCTTGCACCTCGACACCCTATTGCCTCCCATGATTTAAGGGCTGCAACAAAAATTTTTTCATCATCAACATTATCACTCTAAAATAAATAAAAAGAGTTGGTCACATTATCCCAACAAATAAATAAAAAGAGTTCCATTTTGATATTTCTTCCATACATTTAATATGTGACACGTGTTATTAATAATTATTTGTAATGTTATTTATTACCCGCGCCATATATTAAAAACAGTAAAACATGAGAATTAATATTAAAGTGGAATATGAGACATATATGTTGTGCATAACAATTTTTTATTTTTTTTTAAACAGTAAAGATAAGATTTTCATTACGTGAGTACAAGGATACTCAACCTAAATGACAGTTACAATCCCATTATGTTGTGCATAACAATTGGTTTTAGTAAAAATAAAACTTTCCTGATAGTTCTATTTAAATGATGTTTTGTATTTTTTAATGTTAGTTAATTTTGTTTCTTATTCATTAAATATTAACCACTTCCCCACAGTCTTAAAACCTTCCCTAGAATTCTAAAGAAATTATTCCCTCCGTCCCATTAAAGTTTTCACATTTTCCTTTTTTCGTCCCAATATAAATTTCACACCCTTAAAATGAAAACTTTTTTATAAACTTCACCCTCACAATTTTTTTTAATTTACACAAATACCATTACTTTTACTCTCACATACGCATATTCCAATAAATTTTTTTTGCTTTATACATAAAAGTTTACAAATTTATCCCTCAAAACTTCAATCATTACTTTTTTTCTTAAAGTGTGTGTCCACCTACATATGAAAGCTTCTCCGGGACGGAGAGAGTAATAAAGATTATGACGCTAATATCATTACCTTCATTGATCAATTATATCATAATAATCATCATCAAGTAATAGTTTTATTATTGAATGTAATGATATCAATATCAAGTCTGAACTGATCATACTTGTAAATTAATAGTTGTAAGTGAAACAAGTGATACAAATTAATAATAAAAATTAATTACCATCATGATATTGAGCAAAGGCAGGGTAGAGAGAGAAATCATTGATATCGGATCCGAGAAAGGGTAGCCTCCCCTGAGAGGCGTAAACCTTGAGAGCTGCATCGATCACTGCCGCCGCATTTTCCTCTTCATTCACAACAAATCTTATTGGCCCACAGCTTCCCAATACATTTATCGTGATCAACAATCGATTCTTCTTCTTCTTCTCCTTCTCCTCCTTCGAGGAAAAGCCTTTCAATTTCCTCATCATTTTCATAGCTAATTAATAACACTAGAGAGCGATTGAACAAGTTAAAATATTTAAATTAATGGGTCAAGGCCTATGCAGCATGATTCCACCTTGTGGAAAGAAGACTCTGAAGAAGAGAAGGCCAGGGGAGATTATTTGATTTTGATGAGAGAGAGAGAGTGCATGAAAAGAGTGATGGTTTCCACCATTCAAATCGAAAGAATATACCGTAATGAGCATGAATTTAAAGATAGTTCAAAGAAGAACGCTAACACTATTAATTAGCTTATTATGGGAGAAAGATGATGCGTAGGTACTGTGTGTGAGGAAGTAATTAATTTATGGAGAATAACGCATTACTTTGGACTAATCTTGCATCTTTTGTCCTAAATTATCATATACTTGTTTGGCCACTAATATTTTGGTATAAAACACTATTTTCCCATTTAATATTCTTTTTATTTCATTAAAATATAACATAAAATAAAATATGAATGTATATAATATTTTTGTTAAAATAACCGGATGCTACATTAATTACATTACCAGCCATAAAATTACTTTTACGTAAGGACTGGTCCAGTATTTCATCCCAAAAAGATAAAATATTTCATAAAAATAAGGGGATGGAAAAAATTTATAATCCAAAAAGGAAAAAATGATAAAAATATACAAATTAAAACATAAAAAAAATACACATATATAATAAAAAAAAAATTTTAAATTCTCGCGCCAGGAGCGGACCTATTAAGGAAGGGGATATAATTGTACCCTCGACATACAAATATACTGTTAATCTCAAATTTAAATTTTTCAATGGGAATGAGAATAAAATATATTTTCTCTCTGTGCTCCTACAATATTAAAGGAAGAATTGTTTCAATGATAGTTACATCATAAGTGTTGTGCTCCAATTTTGAAAAAAAAAATAATAAACAAAAGAAAGTTGTATTGATGGTGGAGGGGAATGATTGAGGAGAAACTAGAAGGGAAAGAAATTAATCAAAATTGAGTAATGATTACCTTTTATTTAAAATAGTAAAAAATTAGTTTTTTTCATTCCTCATTTTTGAGGTTTCTCTCAACTAAGGAGGAATTTTTACAATTTATATATATATATAATTTTGTCCAATATTTATTTTGACTCCTTCCAAACTTTCAATGCAAATTATAGATTATAGTGATGAAATTAGTCTATGAATTAACATGATTCTATTTCTTCATTAGTAAGACCTTTCCCCAAATTTCTCAGTATTAGCGAAAAACAAAAATACTGAATATTTTTACAATTTATATATTTGATCAGTCCTATAAATATTTTTAAATTGACAAAAAAATTGTATGATACGATCTTATGCATGCACGCGACAAATCTCATTTGACTATATTATACAATCTATGAATTTGTGGGGCTCCAAACTCCAACGAAGATCATAACTCAAATATTTAATTGGAGCAACGTCTCATGCACGTGTAAGACCGTTTCATACAATATTATTTTTCTAAATTATTTACTAAGCACACCACCAGTTTCATATTATCCCTGAATCCGTCACTAGCCGGGCCCCAAAAACCGGCCAAGATTTGAGGTTGGTTATGGAAGGATGTCTTAATGCAGGCTACCTGAAAGCTTTGAACCACAAATATACAAAAAACAATATCAGACGAAAAAAATACAAATCAGGTGACTTCATTAGAGAAAATATTAATTAGTAAAATTATGAATGTATCTAAACAAAAATATTAATTAATGCAGGCTTGTGGCTCCAATCACGCCTCGTGTGAGACCTCAACCTTCTTCATGCTTCAAAGTTCAAACAAGTTTTTTACTTTAAATTTAGTTTTTATTTTATAAAAGGATACAATCAAAATGAACTTAATGATAGTGATATTTCGTATGACTTATATAGTGACTCATTTATACATCATATTAGTTACATATCTGAATATTTCATTTTTCTGCTTTAAAAAAAATATTTAATTTTTCTATTATCAGGATTTTAATATAAATTTTTTAAATACAAAATTAAGTTGAGTATCAAAAAATTAAAATCCACTAAATCAAAAATTACAAACTAAGAAATTATTTATTTACGTTGATCATATTATTCCTATCATCTAGCCTTTTTATTTTATATAAAGGATACAATCAAAATGAACTTAATGATAGTGATATTTCGTATGACTTATATAGTGACTCATTTATACATCATATTAGTTACATATCTGAATATTTCATTTTTCTAGTTTCAAAAAAAAAAAAATTAATTTTTCTATTACGGTTTTGGTCTTTACTAGGATTATAATAATTAATATGGGAGCCAAAAGCCAAAATGCTCCTAAAATTAAACCACCCTTACTCCTCTTAAATACAAAATTAATTTAAGTATCACTACACACACCCCCAATTAAAATCCACTAAATGCACCCCAATAAAATTACAAACTAAACAAAATTACAAAAATTATAAGAAAAAATCAACAAAAATAAAAAAAAAAATTGTATTTAAAATATCAATAAAAACTAAATATGTTTAAAAAAATTTAATAAAACTAATCAAAAATCTGAGATTTTTTTTTAAAAAAAAAAGTTCAAAAATAATAAATTAAAAAATAATTTTATTTAGCTTTAATTGAATATTCAAGGTTTTTTAATTACGATTTTTGTGAATATCATTTAGTTGATTTTTTTAAATCTTTTTTAAACCTAATTATTTTTTCTGATATTTATTTTTAATTATTTTTTAATATTAATTGATAGAAAATAAAGAGTTGTTTCAAAAACAGTTCTTTTTGGGAGAACTGAATAATTTTTCCAACCAGATATTTAAAATATTTGGCAACGTTGAATCAATTTGCACTCAAAGTTGGCCTAAATTTATTTGCATTTAAATGCAATTTTTAATTATGAATTAAGTTATTTTATTAAAATGTATTAATTTATTAGTAATACTATATAATAAAAATAATTAATAATATTTTGAATTGTACGAAACTGATTTACAACAATAATGATTTTGGCTCAATAAATTGACATTGGTTTTAAATTACAAGTAAATACCTCAATAATAAGAATTATAAAACTACAAAAGAAAAGAGATATGAAGTATGATGCAAACCAAGAAAACATTAGCAATTTATAAAATGCTTAATAATTTGATACTGGGTTTATATTACAAGTATATTTTAAATATTTCAATTAATAATAATAATTTGAATTGTGATTTGTGTGAAACTATCACACGAATCCCATTTAGTGGGATGAGTATTTGATTTGACTAAACAAATAATTAGAAAAAATACGGCCCAAAAGGATCGTGGCCCAGCCCACTAAAAAATAAACAAACCAATTATCTAAACAGCATATCTTGGCCCAGCCTATCGCGCTTTCTTTGCAGGTTTCTCGATACAATCTTGCCGGCGTGCCATTTTTTTGTGACGGAAGAGTACTATTTATTACCAGTTGGAGTATTTTATTACATTTCTATACAAGTTCAAATTTTTAAATACAAGTTTTCTGATTTTTTTTTTTAAATATATAATAGAGCTTTCTCAATCATTATTTATGACGGAAGAGTATTAAATCTAAAATTCTCCTTAATTTTACTTGCTTTTATTTCTCGAATATTTTTCTAAGTGTTCGTCTCCTTTCCATTGAATACCAAGTCATTCCTGCTGCTCCAAATTATTTATGACGGAAGAATACTATTCACTCCTAGTTGAAGTATTTTACACCCTCCGTCCCATAAAAGTTCACACTTTTTTTTTCGTCTGTCCCATTATAAATTTCATATTCTTTTTTTTTTTTGTTGGTATAAGTTTCACATTCTTAAAATGGAAAACCTTTTATAAATTCCAACCTCACAATTTTTACTAATTTACAAAAATATCACATTCTTTTTTTATAAACTCCAACATCACAATTTTTACTAATTTACACAAATATCATTACTTTTTTACTCTCACATACACATAATCTAATAAATTTTTTTTACTCTATACATAAAAATTTACAAAATTATTCCCAAAACTTTAATCATTTTTTTTTAAGTGTATGTTCTCCTACATATGAAAGATTTTCGAGACGGAGTATCACTTAATGTACGTTGACTAGGTGTAGGTTCACATCTGTATTGGAGTGTCTCGGTCAACGGGTCAAGTACGATAAATGAGAATGCTACAAATGACTTTTGAACCCTTTTCATTCAACATTGATTGCGATATATGAACAATATATGAAACCTTTTCGTTTTACATTGATTACGATATACACTTGGTGACAACAACTACATATATTAAAGGGACTGATCCTAATTCATTAGGGTTAGTTTTATATAATTACGGGTCTAAACGGTCTCCAATCTTATCGGTTCATTATTAACAATCTTATAATAGTTGTAATTCTAACCCTAGCGGACTACGAGTTAAACGGGCCACTAATGGACTTTAGAAAAAAATAATTTTTTAATATTAATAGTAAATTATAATCATAATACAACACAATACAAACTTAAAATTCAAACCTTATTTATAAACTTATTAAAATTAAATCAAAATAGTTAAATATAATTATAAAAATTCAATTCAAACATTACGGGTACATTAAGAGATAAAGTAACAATTCAAATAAAGAGAAACAATATAATAATTGATAAATAGGGTAGAGAAAAGAGGAAGATATAAAGAGATAAAAATAGAGGATAGAAACAGTGAAGAGAGGAGAGTTGATTTAGGTTTGTTGTCAAAAAACAACAAAAAAAAAAAAACTGTTATTTAAGTTGTAATAAAAAATTCTGAATTAATATGTTTACAAAAAAAATATTCATTAACATAAAAATTTTGCCTAATGAAAAAGAAAAAAAAAATAAATTGTAATAAATAATGTACTTAATTTTTTTAAAAAAAGGCCGGCCCGTTTAACATCTCTAAATGAAATTGACCTGTTCTAATGATACCGTCTCTCGTATAAAATTATTTCTCAAAATTTATGAAGTCATCAAAATGAATAAATATTTGTTGTAAATAAATAAGTAAATTAAAATTACATTTAATTTAAATTTGTGCAACGACCAATCTCAACTACGAATTTTTGTCCAGAATTATATCATGAACAGTAACAGTTATAATCTGAACGTGTTAATGTTCTAAATTGAAATATTTTGGGCATGCGTACTTATTTTCTCGGCATGAAATAAAAAGCAGAGAGTCCCGTCAATTTGTGGTCCACAAATATACACACTAATAATTTTGATCAAGAATTCAAGAAAAAGAAAGAAAATCATAAATAAAACAAAAAAGGAAACGACAAAATAAAAAGCGGGTTATACTTTGAGAAGTAGGGATATAAAGGAAGAAACTCGAGTTAAACTTTAGAATGTTTAAGTTTAATTTGTTTATTTTTTAATGGAACTTGAACTTATTTATTATTAGGTTATTGGTTCATGTGTCTTTTAAAATTTAATTGATTGATCTATACGGATTTAATAATATTACTTATTCTTTAGGTCATTATAAAAATAAAAATACATTATTTTAAAAAAACATATATATATATATATATATATATATATATCTACTACATATATAATATAATTAGTTAATTTATAAATTTAGTTATATATTTTTATATTCATAAAAAAATACAAAGTGTGAAAACTATATATTAAAATCAAATTATTAACTTACAAGCATATTAACGAGCATGTTCACGAGCTAACAAATCGAATATCATTAAGCTTGAGTAATTTGTTCGTTTATGTTAACAAGACCTATATATTAAATGAGCTTAAAATATTTTTCAAGCCGACACTCGAATAACTCATGAAAAGTTTGATCTGATTACATCCCTTTCAAGAATAATTTAGGGCGAATATAGTTACTTTTTTTTTGAAAGGGCGAATATAGTTACTTGAAGAATAGTTTTGTTGCAATATATGAAAAATATAATAAATTGTATATTCTATGTCAATATATAATTGAGTTGTGCCTAAGTCGTATAATAGAGTAAAGGAGATTCATCTCATATATAAGCATATTCATAATATCAAAATGGAGCAACATCTCATATTTGAGAATTCCTCACAAGACTTCCTTTTATCTTGTGTGAAATTATCTCACATATTATTTTGTGAGACGGGTTTATATTTGACATGAAGACCCAAATCAATATTGATTAAATGAAGCCCCGTCTCACAAATCTAACTAGTATTATTTTTAAGTAGAGCTTCGAGCCATAATTTTAGATTCCATCACTGGGTAGGGTTGGTCCTTTTGATTCTGGCGTTAGATATTGGGAAGGGTAGGGGTGCAATAACTCGAGTCAAGTAATGTCAAGTTCGAATTCAATTTGATAGAAAATTTGAAATTCGAAGTCGATCGAACTCAATTCTTTTGAACTCAAGTTCAACTCGACTCGATGACTAACATAATATTAATTATGTATTTTATTTATTAAAAATTAGAGTATATTTATAAATAATTAGCATATTATAAGGAGTAAAATCGTAAAATTATGTGAGTATGATTAAGTTCGATTAGACTCGCAAGAAAGGACTGATCCAAAGGGGGAAAGTGTGGGCTATCAACCCCATAGATTTTTGAGTTTATGTGTGTATAATATGTGTACAAGTATATAATTATATTAATATGCATATTTATCATCCTTGTTTAGATTTATGTGTGTTTGTGTATTATATATACCAATATAAGTGTTGATGTATATATATTAAATTTAAAATATGTGTTTCATTGTACTTTCGTTCCCTCGGCACTTAAATTCTCAATCTACCACTGTTCATGAGACGCTTGACGAGAGCCTAATAGTGTTGAACTCAAATTCGAATTAATTTTGAATTTTATTTTAATTGAGCACGAGTAATTCGTGAGTTGGATTCACGTGTATAAACCAACCATGTGACTGCATATGGTGAAGTTATAGGTGAGGGGGACTTCAACTTTTGATTCAATATGACAGTCCAAACTTGAAACATCACATAAAGGCGGCGGGCCCGCAATCCGAATATACTTTCAGGCCAAGAGCCATGGTTGATTTCCTCTTCCTATGTTAGACTTTCAACCACCAAAAGTTCATACTACCTATCCTTCCATAAATACTTACATCATTTCAGTAGCACGCAAAATAAAAAAAGTAGAGTAATGAGTTGAAAATAATTTTGTAAATATTTATATATAAAGTAAGAAATGAATTAAATTGTGTGTATGTGTGGGGTCAAAATAATGACATTTTGTTTAATATTGTGAATAATGTGAGGGTGAAGTTTATAGGAGGGTTTTTATTTTTACATTGTGCAAGTTATTTTGGAACGTTCAAATAAAAAATTATACAAGTTATTATGGAGTAAATATTTAGTTCAAATTCTTCACCCAACATATATTGAATATATATATATATATATATATATATATATATATTTAAATATGGGGTTGCTCGTATTACACGTGTTAATAGATATGTGTTTTTTTAGTACTAGTAAATTTAACTATATTTTGTGTGAATTTCATAAATTATAAGATATTATACTCCGTTTGTTTATATTTAACTGGTAGAGAAAATTCGTAAAATGTAAATGAACATCAAAGGATAATTGTAGCTAATTAACTTATAAGATGGTGGTATCAATGAATGTAAGTTTAAAAATTTTGTGTGTAGTGGAGCGCCACTAACAACTACTCCTAGTTTGTATATTTGTTTAGAGGAAATCATGAGAGGTTTCTGTTACATCGAATATTATTATTGATGGCAACAAGAAAGAAAGGGATGAGAAGATAATTACAAGTTGCTTGTGGTTGTGGGTCATGTGTATTATTTGTTTATTTGGATTTCTATGAAAAAGACTTTCCTATTGAGAAGATTATTGATGAAATTAAGGTGATCTTCTATGAAAAAATCTTTGTTATTGAGAGAATTATTAATGAAATTAAGGAGAGAATATTGAGTTGGTGCTCTATACATTATTTTATTTTGATGTATCTTCAATCAATGATTGGTCTTTGGACCTTAGGTGAGCATTAGAATGCTAAGGATGTTGTGATTGTTTTGAGGTGTAATGTGTATTACTTATATCCGATTTTTTTTTTTTTTTATAACGATAATTTATTTCTGATTAAAAAAATTATGGGAGATTTTAGATATGGAAGAATGTTTGACTTTGCATATTTGTGTTAATATATATATATATAAGGATTTGATCATATGTCAAAAGGTGGATATCAATTTATATGTCCACCCCCAATCATGTGATGCCACATAAGTAATTAATTAAATAATAGTGGGTTCCTCTGTATATGTGGCATCACATGATGGGCATATAAATTGGTACCCACATGTGAGACATAAGATCAAATCTGTTAAAACAAGATGAATAAAAAACACTCAAAAAATAAATGTTTTTCGGTGATTGCTTGGAAGAAGAGCGCTAAGTATACATCAATTACATGGCTTGCAAAGTCTATATAGGATTTTGCCTTAAAAGAAAGCAGACTTTCATGTTAATTTAGCAATTAAAATACTTTTATAGCTAACATCATGTAATATCGAATGATACCAACCTCGTCTGTATGGATGTTATTTCATGAAACATAAACTAGTATTTAATAAGGTCAAATGAAATGATTTTTTTTTTTTCAATATTTCTAATGAAAATGAGTCGAACATTATTAAAGTCTGATATGACGACAAACAATTTAACTTTACAATCTTAATTAAAGTTTAACGAGAGGCGCGTGGTTTGTAAATTAATTTTATTGTGCAATCTAAAAGATATTGATTATTTTTATTATATAATAATATTATTAAATTTTATATTTAATAAAATAATTAATACTATTTATAAATATATATACAATGTAAATAAATTTTATAGTGAAACCGAGAGTATATATACATTGCCTTGACGAGGACAAATGAATTATAATTAATTCCACAATTTACATCATAATGAAATATAGAGTATTCCCTCCGTCCCCAAAATTTTTTTATATGACGGTACAAACAATTAAAAAAAAAAATTAAAGAATGAGTAGGAATTTGAAGGATAGTTTTGTAATTTTCATGTATAAAGAAGAAAAGGAGATGAATTGTTTATATATATATATATATATATAAAATTGAGGATATTACGAGGGTGAAATTTATGATTTTTTATTTTATTTTAAGAGTGTAAAAAGTATTGTGAGATGAAAGATAAAAAAATATAAAAAATATTATTGGACGAAAAAATATTATATTGTTGATTGTCTAAGACTCCCGTTTCTCATCGAATAAATAATCACATGGAGAGTTTTTCTTCCTAAATGAATTTGCGCACTACTGTGAATTCGTACACTAATTCGCGCAATTCACGCAACAATTATTAATTATGAAATGTCGTTGTTTGCCAACTTCAACGTCTAGTTTCCGAAAAAAAAAAAAAAAAAAAAAACTTCAACGTCAAGTTTTATGAAAAATAAACTTTTATGTGAAATTTGTTTATAAAATTTATTTTATTATATTTATTTAATAAAATTATTAATTTATAAATTAATATCACAATATAAAATATTATAATTTATAAAATATAACTAAATTAATATTATTATATCAATTTTATATGATAAACAAGTTTTAAAAAATGACTCTTTAACGAATTCTTGTTATCGATACTAAACATTTATTCAGTAGACTTTATGATTAGAATATTTGTTATTTTGTTATGTAAATTTACTTTAAAAAATGGGTGACTACTCACACTTGCTACAATTTATACACTCTCTCCATCTCAATTTAATTAGCGATGTCAACAACCTAAATCGAAGTGGTTACTTAAATATCAGGATTGGCAACGCAGAACGAGGCGATTCGCTGTGCGGCATGAGGCAGGACGACCCAGTTTAATTTTTTTATTATTGTAAACACAATATAATTTTTTAAATATATATAATATAGAATTAAAATTTTAATGAATTATATATTGATCTTAAAAATATATATATAATGTTGAATTATAGTTATTTATGTATTATTGATGCGTGTAATATAATGACGCTAACAAGAATCGAACCTTATACCTGAAATTCGATAAACCACCCTTTGAAACACAGCCTCACACCTCGTAACCCCAACTTTCACTAGAGTTCCAGGTACTTGCAAAACACGCCGGAGGGGTCCCCAGCGTAGAGGAACCTTAATACCAAGTAAGGAGCCTCTTACGATTACAGAGAATAACTCTTGAAATAATGAGAGAATACGTAAAATATTGTGCTCGAAGTGTGATAAGTGTGTATTCGAATTCATACACCACCCTTCGATGGAGTTTTTCTCATTCTCCATCGTGCTCCTCCCACGTTCTGTTCTTTTGTCACGTTCCATTTCTATTCTCCGGGAATAATTGCTTCTAGAATATTCTCTCTGTGATTTTTCGGCTCTGTTTGACCAATTCAACACTTATATTTAGTTAACCCCTATTTTTGGGGTTTAACTATTTTCTTGGAATTTATCACAGATATTATCTCAATCGCTTCATCTTATCGGTAACTGAGTCCAATATATTCGTATGAGCTTGATTTTGTATATCTCACATGGTCACTTTGTGGGTCCTATTACCTTTTGGGCCATCTAGGCCCATTTCATCAACTACGGCCCAAAAGTCCAATTTATGCCACATCAATTATAATATATTAATAAATATAAAAATTATAGCAATATATTATTTTCATATATGTGTTTTAATATATAAAACGGGGCACAACTTCAGGGTGCGGGGTCAAAATAATACCCCATCCCGCCCCGCTACAAGGCACGAGGCGGGGCGAGCCAAACAATATGGGTCAAATGGATTTACATTGTACTCATCCCTAAATTTAACTGTCGTTTTTTGTACTTCACATCGATTAAAAATATTATTTCATATCTAATACTCATATTTTTATAAAAAAAAAAAAAAAAACTAATATACCCTTCTACCTATTATCAATGAACCATTTATGATAATTTACTTATCAAGAAATATTTACATCTACCTATTATCAATGAATCATTTATGATAATTTACTTATCAAGAAATATTTACATCTACATTATTTAAGGAAATAACAAAGTTGAAAAAAATTAATATTTCTTGGAAAATTAAAAAATGACAGTTATTTTTGAATAATTTTTTTTCTCTAGAATAACGCTCAAATTGAAACTGATGGAGTGTATATATCATGAGGTGAATTGGCCTCCTTCCAGTCTCATATTGCATGTAGGGGTGGGAATAGACCAGGCTACCCGATAGGGGCCTACGGCCTGGCCTATTAAAGCCTAGCTCGGCTCGGCCCGTTTAATAAATAGGCCAGACTCAGGCCTTTTAAGAAGCCTATTTAATTAAATAGGCCAGACTTAAGCTTTTTTGTAGGCCTTTTAAGCCTAATAGGCCGACCTATTTAAATATATATAATAATATTATATATTATATTTATATTTATATATATAATAATATATATGTAATATATGGTATACAATATATATTATATATTATATTAGATAACATAATAACATTCTGATACGAAAATAGTATATATAAGAAATATATTATAATAATATATATGTAATATATATATATATATATATATATATATATATATATTACATATATAATTAGATTCATATTTTATTTTTCTTTGTAATAGTTGAAGACATTTACTGAATTATTTGTCATTGGGGTATTATTTTTGCACTATTTGAAGATTTTGTTGTTGCTTTTGCTAGTTGATAATTTTTTGTATGTTAATTTTATTAGTATTTTGAGTTTTATAGTATTTACGGTGTAATATAAAAAATATAATTTTTTAAAATTTGATGAAGAATAAAAAATTTACATCAAATAGGCCTTTAAAAAGCTTTCAGGCCTGACCTATTTACTAAAAAGGTCAGGCCGAACCTTGAAAAAAAGCCTATCATAGATAATAGGCCAGACTCAGGCCTAAAAATTATATAACAGGCCTAGGCTTTCTTATGAAAAATCTGGCCTGACCTATTCCCACCCCTAATTGCATAGTACTTTAATTAGGTTAAATTTGGATTGTAAAATAACTTGAGGACGTCAAGGTGGTGAAAAACAACAAACACAACTACAAGAAGGGTTGGAAAAACAACACCATCATGAGAGATAGAGAGAACAACAAGACAGAGTAAAGTGCGATGATTAGATGAAAGAAAGAAAAACGTGAAAAGAAGAAAGAGAGAAGAACCACTAGATTTGTTAAAAGTCCGGTCAGATCCATTCGAATTTTATTGGTGATTGACCAATAATTTAACAAATAATTCATGCATTTAATTTATAATTATAATTCAATGTATTATTATTGGAGATTGTCCTTTTTCTAAAGAATATAAAAATATTCAACTTTGCAGTAAATTATGGGCAATTCGTCCCCAAATTTTAGGTAACTAGTTATTAACTAGAACTAAATTAACCTGTCAGAAAAAAATAGTACATTACAAATTAATGAAAATTGACGTTGTCCTTTAAGGATCAAAACTTAAAGAAGTGTTACTCACACCACGACGTCATGTGTTCACGTTATTGTATCATTGATATTAACATATAAATCATATATGACTCTAAACCATCATTTTTTTAATTAGAATATTATTATGAAAATGTCAATTAAATATTTAACTTATCAAACCGAAACTTTTAACTTATTCCGGACAAGGGAGTAGATAAAATTCCGGACAATGGACTTTTATTTTCTGATTTTATAAATCGGTCAGCTTTTTTCTTTTTATCTTCTGTTTTCACAATTGTAGCCCAAAGTCCAAACAGTTATGTTTTTTTATGTTTTTTTATTTATACTTTTTTCTAATTAAAAAAATGAAATAATATTTATTAAGAAGGCTGAAATAATATTTATGTTAGTATGCTAATAATTTATTTTTTCACCTTCTTAAAAAAGTATTTATGTTCATCATTCTACTCATGTACAATACTATATTAATTTTAAAAAGCGTAAGCGGGCGGGTGTTAATCCGAACAACCTTAGTATTTGGTCGAATTGGGTCTGACCGTTATTAAAGCGATTGAGCCGGTATGATATCATAATTATATAATATATAATTAAATATATAAACGAGTAGATTATAATCCATATTTTCCCCTTTTAATAATATATTCTATGAAAAATATATATTTATTTCAAGTCGTGTTTTTATTTATCAAATATAAATTACACTAATATTAATGGTGTGAAATTACATGTGTACAAATATAACCATGTACACCCGAAGGAAGGCCAGCCAAGAGCCATTCGAGGCTAGGAAACGATTATGATTTTTGCCAGCCATCGGGAACATTGTCAGAGTAAAAAAATTTACTATTCTTTTTTTCACTATTTTTTAAATATATATATCATATATATTGTACATATGATTTTTCTATTACATATTGTTAAAAAAATCAAAATTGATAAAAAACACCATATTTTTTTTTACAAATAAAGTTAGACCGACGAGTTGACCGGTCCAACCGGTCACCACTTTGTACTGCTTTTCCATCTTTTGAGCGTTTCGTGGCCGAATCAAACATCGAGCGGCTCAATGTCTTAAAGCGGTTCGATAGCCTTGCCAAGTAGCATGTGTTTACAAATAAATGTCAAATAAATTCCTAAAAACCATACACATAAATTCATAAAATGCCCATTTTTTATTTTCTCCGTAATTAAATTATACTCCACGCACATATAAAATGGCCAAATGGGTATTGCGAAGGGGGTTGCAGTCGGTCACGGGTGGGAAAGGTGGGTTTGACCCATCATTAACGTTGAGGTATTAAGGTCTAAAATTAAGGTAGTGGGTAAAAATAATAATTTTTAAATAGATGGATAAAAAGGGGTTTTTTTTATTTTTTTTAAGTGGTTATATTTCCCCATTTTCAGTAAAATTTAATTGTTACGTAGTAAAATTCTAAATTCAATTCCTAAGTAGTTTGGTTTACGTTAAAATCTTATTGAGTAAAATTTTACATTCATTTCTTATTGTGTTGTTTTGACATAAGAACCAACTTTTTTCGGATAGTATAAATGTAGATTATTGTTGAAAGAAATAGCTATAATCGTTTAATTTTGTTTTACCAAAATCACCAATAAGACATAGAAAGGAAAAAAGGAATAAATTAACATACCCTAAATTAAGATAGCAAATCGAAAGGATAAAAAGAATAAATGCATATACCCTGAATTAACATAACAAACCGCGAGAATAAAGTGAAATTAATATACCCTACCCTGATCATGATGTGGTGTGACCCGGCCCGGCCGGCATTTAATGTTAACCCACTATAGTTCAAGTTGACTAACCCAAATGTAAATGCTATGGCCGCGCTATTAACTGGAAATAATCACAAGCGAGCGCGTACCACCGTAACAATGTACCTCCAACACACAAGGTAGTCGAATTCCCCCCCTCATTATAAACCCCCAAATGGCAGAATTCTACCGGTAAACCCTCTCTCTCAAACGCCTCAGGCAGAGTGATCGGATTTTCTAATTTCCAGATTTTCGACATTAATCTGTTGATAAGCGGGATTGTGATTTCTTCTCTGCTTTGATAATGGAGAACATGATGGGTTTGCTCAGAATTAAAGTCCTGAGAGGGGTAAACCTTGCTAAAAGAGACACTTACAGCAGCGATCCTTACGTTATCGTTCGGATGGGAAAGCAGGTTTGCTTTTTCCGCTTCTTCATTCGTTTCCGTTTCGATTTTCCTGTCAATTTGTATTTTTAACTAGTTTATTAATGATTTTTTTTCTTTCGATAATGCCGTTGATTTTGCTCTGTTGTTTGATCCCGATTGGCTTATGAACTTAACTGGTGTTGAAACTTTTCATACGTTTCTGCCTTTTTATGCGAAAAAAGCTGAAAAAATTAGTGTTTGGTTTGAAACCAAATCAAATTCTAGGCACGTGGAGAAATTTTTGGTATCAAAAAAACGTGGTGAACCTAAAAGAGATTCTGTTCAACTTTTTTTTGGGGAAAATTGTCGGATGTAGAGATATCAGCTATACTGGATCAAGTTTAATTTATAATGAACGCTTTTTGGGTATTTAGATGAAAAAAATAAAATGAAAACTTAGGCTCATGTGCTGTTTTTCTCTTTTGTTTTGCCGCCTCCTACTTCTTGCTTTAAATATGATTTTATATAAAGAAGATTGTATGTGTTGATTTTGGTTTGTCTTTTTATCTGTACATTTAGATTTGAGATCTATGAACTGGGAATCGAGAAAAAGGGAAAACTTGTTTGCATTTCCGTTTGATCATTAAATATATATATTTTTTTATCTGTAAATGTTAGTGGTTAGTGGTTAGAAATTAATTCACCAAGTCTCCCTACAATTCCAAATTCTCAAGCCTCCTTATGCCTCCCACTCCAATTCGTTCCCAAAGAGAATCGAACACAGGTCTCCCACTTAAATGAGGAGCCCGGTGGCCAAGTGGGCTAAACTCCTTGGTTCGTTTGATCATTAAATATACTTAAACACAAACCGAAATATTTTATGCAAATCAGTTTCACCGTGCAATTGAATTAATTGTTCATTGAAATGTATTAGTTTTTTAACTCAAAAGTATTGTAGAGTGACTGTTGCGAACCAGTTGTACAATAAAACTCTTTAACACAAGACCGACTCGTACAATTTTTCTTGTGAAATCAGAAACTAAAGACTCGTGTGGTGAAAAAGAACCTGAACCCTGAATGGAATGAAGAGCTTACTCTAACCATTACTGATTCAAATCAACCAATCAAGTTGGTATGTTCTCATTTATTGATCTTCTTCTATTTGGTTCTCATATAACCCGTAATAATAATGACAACTGTTATGACCATATTGCAGCAAGTGTACGATCGAGACACGTTCAGTCTAGACGACAAAATGGGGAATGCAGAGTTCGACATTAAGGAATTCGTAAGGGCTTTGAAGATGAATTTGGAGAATGTTCCTACTGGAACTGTGATCACCAAAGTGGCACCAAGCAGGGACAATTGCTTATCTGAAGAAAGCTCGATTTCGTGGGAAAACGGCAAAGTGACTCAACGTATGTTCCTAAGGCTTAGGAATGTTGAGTGTGGTGAAATAGAGCTTCAGCTGCATTGGATAAATATCCCTGGCTCCAAAGGTTTCTAGTTCTGTTATTTATTTCCAGTATGATTATGTACAGCCGGCTTAATTTCGGTTTAATTAAGGCTAATGCTGCAATAAACTGGTTTAAGCGATGACAAATAATGGTATTTGTCTTACGTTATGCGGGTGTCAGCGTTACGAAATGTAATATTTGCTTACATGTTGCTATTGGATAGATGAACATTTTTATGTGTGTGTGATTATGTGATGGTGTAAAATTTATCACAAATGAGCCGTGGTAGGTTTCCAAATGAATTAGTTCAAATTGTATCACCTTGCTAACAATGAATTCCCAATGTGATTTAACAACAAAAATTAGCATTCAATAATGGTGTTTCCTTTAGTAATAAAAGGAATAAAAAAAAATATATATATATATATACCCATTTTGAGAGAAAATAGTTTTCAACGCACTTCTTTAAAACAAAAACAAAAAAAAAATTTATTCATTTTGTAGTGAAAAGACACAAATATCCTTGTTAGAGAAAAAAATTCTACCCATTTATACATGATTTTAACTATTAATGTTTTTTTAATTGTAAAATAACATGCTTTCTTCTAAGGCGAAGTCTTGTACTCACTTTTCATCATGCAATTGACATGTATATTCTTAAAAGTATTAGTTATTTCATTAAAAAATATTACTCCCTCTGTCCACTAAAAGTATGCTCACACTGTTTTTTTCATCAATTTGTTTTGCTTCACCATTTAACCATCACTTGATATTTTCATATGTTGTTGATTTTATATTCATAAACAACCACTTAACTCATAAATAAATCACACAATACCCCAAAATACCTTTACTTTATCGACTTTATCTACATTTTTTTAAAACTTGTCAAAACCAAACGAGCATACTTTTAGTGGACGGAGGGAGTAATATTTTTGAACAAACTATGGTGAACAAGAGACAAACTCTATTTTTTTTTTGTGTGGGTGCATATCCCAACCATGTCCAAGTACTCAAGTATCCGCGAAATATACAATACCACATTATTCATTTTTTTGGAGTAACCAATGCATTCTACCATGCGACTAATGAGAGTGGAGAACATATCTGCAAAGAACATGGGAGTAGGGTTGACCTACGACTGACAAGGCCAACTGGACGGTTAAGATTGAAACCCTAAGTTAGATAGTGATCGTAACTTTTAGATCAAATTTTGTCTCTATAAAATGGTGCTTAACCTTCATTATAAGGGGTTGAAATACATCTTGCAATTACACAAAGAGAGATTTTAAATTCAATTTTTTGAAGCATTGAAGAGCATTTATTCTCTTGAGTGTTACTATTAATTTATTATCAAAGCTCATTCATTTTGTTTGATACTTGATTTTTAGAGTATTCATTGACAATATTAAATCCCTAGTCAACGGTCCAACAATCGTGCACAAATATGAATAGGTTTGAATTTGAAATCCATCACTTCTGTTGTATATTGAGTTTTAAGAAATTTGAATATATTTAAAATTTACTATATATATTTATGTGGACTAAGTGGATTCAATACATAAAATTTAAGAGTTAATCACTAGATAAACTAACATTCATTCATTAATATTATTATATATACTTATAAATTAATATCACATATAATTTAAATAATATGATATTAGTGTATAAAGAATAATAGTATTATTAAATGGATTTTATTGTGAATATTATTAATGAATGAAACTAATTACATTCTACGTAAAATTATTCATAAGAGAGTTTATATAAACTTAAATGGTAACATATGAAAACGCTTATTAAGCCAAATTAAAAAAAAAAAGTAAAAAAAAAAAAAAAAGTAAAAGTTCCTCCCTTATCCAAAATCTCCAATAATAATATTGGATCCAACAGAAACATCTCAATCATTTCCTCTAAACAAATACAAACTAGTAGCTGTAAGTTGTAACTTGTTGGTGGCTCTCCACTACACCATACATATGTTCTGCAGAATTATTCTTTGATGTTTAATTTAATTCTACAAATTTAATCAACCAATTAAATGATCTATCCACAAAGACAAACAATATCAAAATATACTTTGATTCGATGAAAATTGCATGATTTATTTTTAATTTAATTTCACTTTTATTGCTTGATTTGGGTAATTACACTTAAAGACAATACGTATTTTGTTATTTTAGTCATTCCGATTATATTCACATGATCAAGAGACGACACATAAAAGATAGCATAGAGTGGATATGATCATATGACAACCTGCCTATATCATATCAATATGATATCTGCAATATGGACTGCCTATCAACTATTACACAAAACTTTCCACCAATACCAACATCTTAACCTCAGTCATGCCATATCGTTCCAGTAGTATATATGTAATGAAAAACCTTATTATTTATATCATTTATCATATAAGAAAAATCAAATTTACTCCCATGACTGAATTTCTAATTTCAGCATATTATTTATGACTTCATTAACAAAAATGACTATTAGCCTACCATGAGATGCAACTATCTAGAAGAAGCACTGTAGTTATGGATCGGGATTTTTTTTCAGGACCGTAACTTAGGGGGGTGTCAAATAGGTTTTTCACATTCTTATGCACACCAAAAGGAAAAAAAACCTAATTCTGCTCAGAACACCACAAGAAATAAGCAGAACCAACCTCACAAGCATTAATAGAGCATCCAAACATAACCAAGATATTTGCAAGCATGAATAATAAAATATCCAAAACCAGCCACGCCGACCATCAATAGAGTATTCAAACAAGAATAGAACACCACAAAACCAAATAAATTATCACTCAACACAGTATTCAAGCATCCCTATGATATAGGCAAGAATTAAACAAACACCAGAGAAATGTCCAAAATCATCTACACTGACCATCAACACAACACTCAAGTATCACCAAGATCTAAGCTAAATCACCAAAAGGAAAAAAAAAAACTAATTCTGCTCAGAACACCACAAGAAATGAGCAGAACCAGCCTCACAAGTATTAATAGAGCATCCAAACATAACCAAGATATTTGCAAGCATGAAGAATGAAATGTCCAAAACTAACCACACCGGCCATCAATAGAGTATTCAAACAAGAATAGAACACCACAAAACCAAATAAATTATCACTCAACACGGTATTCAAGCATCCCCATGATATATGCAAAAATAAACAAACACGGAGAAATGTCCAAAACCATCTACACTAGCCATCAACACAACACTCAAATATCATCAAGATATAAGCTAAAGTAGGTTTTTCACATTCTTATGCACACCGAAAGGAAAAAAACCTAATTCCGCTCGAACACCACAAGAAATGAGCAGAACCAACCTCACAAGCATTAATAGAGCATCTAAACATAACAAAGATATTTGCAAGCATGAAGAATGAAATGTCCAAAACCAGCCACGCCGGCCATCAATAGAGTAATCAAACAAGAATAGAACACCACAAAACCAAATAAATTATCACTAAACACGGTATTCAAGCATCCCCATGATATATGCAAAAAAATAAACAAACACCGGAGAAATCTCCAAAACCATCTACACCGGCCATCAACACAACGCTCAAGTATCACCAAGATCTAAGCTAAAGCAGATTTTTCACATTCTTATGCACACGAAAAGAAAAAAACTAATTCTCGAGAACACCACAAGAAATAAAGCGAGAACCCGACCTCACAAGCATTAATAGAACATCCAAACATAACCAAGATATTTGCAAGCATGAAGAATGAAATGTCCAAAACCTATCACGCCGACCATCAATAGAGTATTCAAACAAGAATAGAACACCACAAAACCAAATAAATTATCACTTAACACGCATCCCCATGATATATGCAGAAAAATAAACAAACACCGGAGAAATCTCCAAAACCATCTACACGGACATCAACAAAACACTCAAGTATCACCAAGATCTAAGCTAAAGCAGTTTTTCACATTCTTATGCACACCGAAAAAAAAAAGGAAAAAAACTAGTGCAGAACACCACAAGAAATAAGCGAGACCCACCTCACAAGCATTAATAGAACATCCAAACATAACCAAGATATTTGCAAGCATGAAGAATGAAATGTCCAAAACCACCCGGCCATCAATAGAGTATTCAAACAAGAATAGAACACAACAAAACTAAATAAATTATCACTCAACACACGGTATTCAAGCATCCCCATGATATATACAAGAAACAAACACCAGAGAAATGTCCAAAACCATCTACACCGGCCATCAACACAACACTCAAGTATCACCAAGATCTAAGCTAAAGTAGGTTTTTCACATTCTTATGCACACCAAAAGGAAAAAAACCTAATGCTCGAGAACACCACAAGAAATGAGCGAGAACCAGGCTCACAAGCATTAATAGAACATCCAAACATAACCAAGATATTTGCAAGCATGAAGAATGAAATGTCCAAAACTGTCACGCCGGCCATCAATAGAGTATTCAAACAAGAATAGAACACCACAAAACTAAATATATTATCACTTAACACAGCATCCCCATGATATATGCAAAAAAATAAACAAACACCGAGAGAAATCTCCAAAACCATCTACACCGACCATCAACACAATAGTCAAGTATCACCAAGAGCTAAGCTAACGTAGGTTTTTCACATTCTTATGCACACCGAAAGGAAAAAAATAACCTAATTGCGCTAAACACCACAAGAAATGAGCGAGAACCAGCCTCACAAGTATTAATAGAGCATCCAAACATAACCAAGATATTTGCAAGCATGAAGAATGAAATGTCCAAAACTAACCACACCGGCCATCAATAGAGTATTCAAACAAGAATAGAACACCACAAAACCAAATAAATTATCACTCAACACGGTATTCAAGCATCCCATGATATATGCAAAAATAAACAAACACCGGAGAAATGTCCAAAACCATCTACAGGCCATCAACACAACACTCAAATATCATCAAGATATAAGCTAAAGTAGGTTTTTCACATTCTTATGCACACGAAAGGAAAAAAACCTAATGCTACTCGAGAACACCGCAAGAAATGAGCAGAACCAACCTCACAAGCATTAATAGAGCATCTAAACATAACAAAGATATTTGCAAGCATGAAGAATGAAATGTCCAAAACCAGCCACGCCGGCCATCAATAGAGTAATCAAACAAGAATAGAACACCACAAAACCAAATAAATTATCACTAAACACGGTATTCAAGCATCCCCATGATATATGCAAAAAAATAAACAAACACCGAGAGAAATCTCCAAAACCATCTACACCGGCCATCAACACAACGCTCAAGTATCACCAAGATCTAAGCTAAAGCAGATTTTTCACATTCTTATGCACACCGAAAAGAAAAAAACTAATTACACTTTCGAACACCACAAGAAATAAGCGAGAACCAGCCTCACAAGCATTAATAGAACATCCAAACATAACCAAGATATTTGCAAGCATGAAGAATGAAATGTCCAAAACCTATCACGCCGACCATCAATAGAGTATTCAAACAAGAATAGAACACCACAAAACCAAATAAATTATCACTTAACACAGCATCCCCATGATATATGCGAGAAAAATAAACAAACACCGGAGAAATCTCCAAAACCATCTACCTTTGGCCATCAACAAAACACTCAAGTATCACCAAGATCTAAGCTAAAGCAGATTTTCACATTCTTATGCACACCGAAAGGAAAAAAACTAATTCCGCTCGAGAACACCACAAGAAATAAGCGAGAACCAGCCTCACAAGCATTAATAGAACATCCAAACATAACCAAGATATTTGCAAGCATGAAGAATGAAATGTCCAAAACCACCACACCGGCCATCAATAGAGTATTCAAACAAGAATAGAACACAACAAAACTAAATAAATTATCACTCAACACGGTATTCAAGCATCCCCATGATATATACAAGAAACAAACAAACACGGAGAAATGTCCAAAACCATCTACACCGGCCATCAACACAACACTCAAGTATCACCAAGATCTAAGCTAAAGTAGGTTTTTCACATTCTTATGCACACCAAAAGGAAAAAAAAACCTAGTGCTCGAACACCACAAGAAATGAGCGAGAACCGACCTCACAAGCATTAATAGAACATCCAAACATAACCAAGATATTTGCAAGCATGAAGAATGAAATGTCCAAAACACATCACTAGGCCATCAATAGAGTATTCAAACAAGAATAGAACACCACAAAACTAAATATATTATCACTTAACACAGCATCCCCATGATATATGCAAAAAAATAAACAAACACCAGAGAAATCTCCAAAACCATCTACACCGACCATCAACACAATAGTCAAGTATCACCAAGAGCTAAGCTAACGTAGGTTTTTCACATTCTTATGCACACCGAAAGGAAAAAATAACCTAATTCGCTAAACACCACAAGAAATGAGCAGAACCAGCCTCACAAGTATTAATAGAGCATCCAAACATAACCAAGATATTTGCAAGCATGAAGAATGAAATGTCCAAAACTAACCACACCGGCCATCAATAGAGTATTCAAACAAGAATAGAACACCACAAAACCAAATAAATTATCACTCAACACGGTATTCAAGCATCCCCATGATATATGCAAAAATAAACAAACACCGGAGAAATGTCCAAAACCATCTACACCGGCCATCAACACAACACTCAAATATCATCAAGATATAAGCTAAAGTAGGTTTTTCACATTCTTATGCACACCGAAAGGAAAAAAACCTAATGCTCGAGAACACCGCAAGAAATGAGCAGAACCAACCTCACAAGCATTAATAGAGCATCTAAACATAACAAAGATATTTGCAAGCATGAAGAATGAAATGTCCAAAACCAGCCACGCCGGCCATCAATAGAGTAATCAAACAAGAATAGAACACCACAAAACCAAATAAATTATCACTAAACACGGTATTCAAGCATCCCCATGATATATGCAAAAAATAAACAAACACCCGGAGAAATCTCCAAAACCATCTACACCGGCCATCAACACAACGCTCAAGTATCACCAAGATCTAAGCTAAAGCAGATTTTTCACATTCTTATGCACACCGAAAAGAAAAAAAAACTAATGCACTTTCGAGAACACCACAAGAAATAAGCAGAACCGACCTCACAAGCATTAATAGAACATCCAAACATAACCAAGATATTTGCAAGCATGAAGAATGAAATGTCCAAAACCTATCACGCCGACCATCAATAGAGTATTCAAACAAGAATAGAACACCACAAAACCAAATAAATTATCACTTAACACACATCCCCATGATATATGCAAAAAAATAAACAAACACCAGAGAAATCTCCAAAACCATCTACACCGGCCATCAACACAACACTCAAGTATCACCAAGATCTAAGCTAAAACAGTTTTTCACATTCTTATGCACACCGAAAGGAAAAAACTAATCTGCTCGAACACCACAAGAAATAAGCAGAACCAGCCTCACAAGCATTAATAGAACATCCAAACATAACCAAGATATTTGCAAGCATGAAGAATGAAATGTCCAAAACCCGACCACACGGCCATCAATAGAGTATTCAAACAAGAATAGAACACCACAAAACTAAATAAATTATCACTCAACACGGTATTCAAGCATCCCCATGATATATGCAAAAAAATAAACAAACAAGAGAAATGTCCAAAACCATCTACATGGCCATCAACACAACACTCAAGTATCACCAAGATCTAAGCTAACGTAGGTTTTTCACATTCTTATGCACACCGAAAAGGAAAAATAACCTAATTCTCGCTAAACACCACAAGAAATGAAAGCAGAACCAGCCTCACAAGCATTAATAGAGCATCCAAACATAACCAAGATATTTGCAAGCATGAAGAATGAAATGTCCAAAACTAACCACACCGGCCATCAATAGAGTATTCAAACAAGAATAGAACACCACAAAACCAAATAAATTATCACTCAACACGGTATTCAAGCATCCCCATGATATATGCAAAAATAAACAAACACCGGAGAAATGTCCAAAACCATCTACACCGGCCATCAACACAACACTCAAGTATCACCAAGATCTAAGCTAAAGTAGGTTTTCACATTCTTATGCACACGAAAAGGAAAAAAACCTAATTCTGCTCGAACACCACAAGAAATGAGCGAGAACCCGGCCTCACAAGCATTAATAGAGCATCTAAACATAACAAAGATATTTGCAAGCATGAAGAATGAAATGTCCAAAACTAACCACACCGACCATCAATAGAGTATTCAAACAAGAATAGAACACCACAAAACCAAATAAATTATCACTAAACACGGTATTCAAGCATCCCCATGATATATGCAAAAAAATAAACAAACACCGGAGAAATCTCCAAAACCATCTACACCGGCCATCAACACAACACTCAAGTATCACCAAGATCTAAGCTAAAGTAGGTTTTTCACATTCTTATGCACACCGAAAGGAAAAAACCTAGTGCGCTCGAACACCACAAGAAATAAGCAGAACCTGCCTCACAAGCATTAATAGAACATCCAAACATAACCAAGATATTTGCAAGCATGAAGAATGAAATGTCCAAAACACATCCACGCCCGACCATCAATAGAGTATTCAAACAAGAATAGAACACCACAAAACCAAATAAATTATCACTTAACACATTCAAGCATCCCCATGATATATGCAAAAAATAAACAAACACCAGAGAAATCTCCAAAACCATCTACACCGGCCATCAACACAACACTCAAGTATCACCAAGATCTAAGCTAAAGTAGGTTTTTCACATTCTTATGCACACCAAAAGGAAAAAAAAACCTAATTCCGCTAAACACCACAAGAAATAAGCGAGAACCAGCCTCACAAGCATTAATAGAACATCCAAACATAACCAAGATATTTGCAAGCATGAAGAATGAAATGTCCAAAACTAACCACACCGGCCATCAATAGAGTATTCAAACAAGAATAGAACACCACAAAACCAAATAAATTATCACTCAACACGGTATTCAAGCATCCCCATGATATATGCAAAAATAAACAAACACCAGAGAAATGTCCAAAACCATCTACACCGGCCATCAACACAACACTCAAGTATCACCAAGATCTAAGCTAAAGTAGGTTTTCACATTCTTATGCACACCGAAAGGAAAAAAAAACCTAAGTGCTAAGAACACCACAAGAAATGAGCAGAACCAGCCTCACAAGCATTAATAGAACATCCAAACATAACCAAGATATTTGCAAGCATGAAGAATGAAATGTCCAAAACCACCCACGCCGCCATCAATAGAGTATTCAAACAAGAATAGAACACCACAAAACCAAATAAATTATCACTCAACACGGTATTCAAGCATCCCCATGATATATGCAAAAAATAAACAAACACCAGAGAAATCTCCAAAACCATCTACACCGGCCATCAACACAACACTCAAGTATCACCAAGATCTAAGCTAAAGTAGGTTTTTCACATTCTTATGCACACGAAAGGAAAAAAAACCTAATTCCGCTCGAACACCACAAGAAATAAGCGAGAACCAGCCTCACAAGCATTAATAGAACATCCAAACATAACCAAGATATTTGCAAGCATGAAGAATGAAATGTCCAAAACTAACCACGCCGGCCATCAATAGAGTATTCAAACAAGAATAGAACACCACAAAACCAAATAAATTATCACTCAACACGGTATTCAAGCATCCCCATGATATATGCAAAAATAAACAAACACGAGAGAAATGTCCAAAACCATCTACAACGGCCATCAACACAACACTCAAGTATCACCAAGATCTAAGCTAAAGTAGGTTTTTCACATTCTTATGCACACCGAAAGGAAAAAAACCTAATCGCTCAGAACACCACAAGAAATGAGCGAGAACCAGCCTCACAAGCATTAATAGAGCATCCAAACATAACCAAGATATTTGCAAGCATGAATAATGAAATGTCCAAAACCACCACGCCGGCCATCAATAGAGTATTCAAACAAGAATAGAACACCACAAAACCAAATAAATTATCACTCAACACGGTATTCAAGCATCCCCATGATATATGCAAAAATAAACAAACACCAGAGAAATATCCAAAACCATCTACACCGGCCATCAACACAACACTCAAGTATCACCAAGATCTAAGCTAAAGTAGGTTTTTCACATTCTTATGCACACGAAAGGAAAAAACCTAGTGCTCGAGAACACCACAAGAAATGAGCGAGAACCAAGCCTCACAAGCATTAATAGAGCATCCAAACATAACCAAGATATTTGCAAGCATGAAGAATGAAATGTCCAAAACTAACCACGCCGGCCATCAATAGAGTATTCAAACAAGAATAGAACACCACAAAACCAAATAAATTATCACTCAACACGGTATTCAAGCATCCCCATGATATATGCAAAAATAAACAAACACCAGAGAAATGTCCAAAACCATCTACACCGGCCATCAACACAACACTCAAGTATCACCAAGATCTAAGCTAAACTATGTTTTTCACATTCTTATGCACACCGAAAGGAAAAAAACCTAATTCTCGCTCAGAACACCACAAGAAATAAGCAGAACCCAGCCTCACAAGCATTAATAGAGCATCCAAACATAACCAAGATATTTGCAAGCATGAAGAATGAAATGTCCAAACCACCACGCCGCCATCAATAGAGTATTCAAACAAGAATAGAACACCACAAAACCAAATAAATTATCACTCAACACAAAGATTCAAGCATCCCCATGATATATGCAAGAAATAAACAAACACCGGAGAAATGTCCAAAACCATCTACACGGCCATCAACACAACACTCAAGTATCACCAAGATCTAAGCTAAGTAGGTTTTCACATTCTTATGCACACCGAAAGGAAAAAAACCTAATTCTCAGAACACCACAAGAAATAAGCGAACCAGCCTCACAAGCATTAATAGAGCATCCAAACATAACCAAGATATTTGCAAGCATGAAGAATGAAATGTCCAAAACCCGCCATTACCATCAATAGAGTATTCAAACAAGAATAGAACACCACAATACTAAATAAATTATCACTCAACACAGATTCAAGCATCCCCATGATATATGCAAGAAATAAACAAATACCGAGAAATGTCCAAAACCATCTACACCGGCCATCAACACAACACTCAAGTATCACCAAGATCTAAGCTAACGTAGGTTTTTCACATTCTTATGCACACCGAAAGAAAAAAATAACCTAATTCCGCTCGAACACCACAAGAAATGAGCGAGAACCAAATTTCACAAGCATTAATAGAACATCCAAACATAACCAAGATATTTGCAAGCATGAAGAATGAAATGTCCAAAACCAACCACACCGGCCATCAATAGAGTATTCAAACAAGAATAGAACACAACAAAACTAAATAAATTATCACTCAACACGTATTCAAGCTTCCCCATGATATATGCAAGAAACAAACAAACACAAGAGAAATGTCCAAAACCATCTACACGGCCATCAACACAACACTCAAGTATCACCAAGATCTAAGCTAAAGTAGGTTTTTCACAATCTTATGCACACCAAAAGGAAAAAAACCTAATTCCGCTCGTAACACCACAAGAAATGAGCAGAACCAGCCTCACAAGTATTAATAGAGCATCTAAACATAACCAAGATATTTGCAAGCATGAAGAATGAAATGTCCAAAACTAACCACACCGCCATCAATAGAGTATTCAAACAAGAATAGAACACCACAAAACCAAATAAATTATCACTCAACACGGTATTCAAGCATCCCCATGATATATGCAAGAAATAAACAAACACCGGAGAAATGTCCAAAACCATCTACACCGGCCATCAATACAACACTCAAGTATCACCAAGATCTAAGCTAAACTAGGTTTTTCACATTCTTATGCCCACCGAAAGGAAAACCTAATTCTCGCTCGTAACACCACAAGAAATGAGCAGAACCAGCCTTCACAAGCATTAATAGAGCATCCAAACATAACCAAGATATTTGCAAGCATGAATAATGATATGTCCAAAACCAGCCACGCCCGGCCATCATTAGAGTATTCAAACAAGAACAAAACACCACAAAACCAAATAAATTATCACTCAACATAGTATTCAAGCATCCCCATGATATATGCAAGAAATAAACAAACACGGAGAAATGTCCAAAACCATTTACCACGGCCATCAACACAACACTCAAGTATCACCAAGATCTAAGCTAAATTAGTTTTTTCACATTCTTATGCACACCAAAAGGAAAAAAAAACCTAATCATGCTCGAACACCACAAGAAATGAAGCAGAACCAGCCTCACAAGCATTAATACAACATCCAAACATAACCAAGATATTTACAAGCATGAAGAATGAAATGTCCAAAACCAAATGGACCGGCCATCAATAGAGTTTTCAAACAAGAATAGAACACCACAAAACCAAATAAATAATCACTCATCACAATATTCAAGCATCCCCATGATATATGCAAGAAATAAACAAACACCGAGAAATGTCCAAAACCATCTACACGAGGCCATCAACACAACACTCAAGTATCACCAAGATCTAAGCTAAAGTAGGTTTTCACATTCTTATGCACACCGAAAGGAAAAAAACCTAATTCTCGCTCGTAACACCACAAGAAATGAGCAGAACCAGCCTCACAAGCATTAATAGAGCATCCAAACATAACCAAGATATTTGCAAGCATGAAGAATAAAACAACAGAGAACATTTAAAATAGAGAAGTCTTCTCTCAATCGTGATGTTTGCAAGCACATAACAAAGATCAAAACATCTATTTATATATGAAAACCAGCATGGATGAAATACCACTTGAGCAAAAATCCAAAAACGCAAGTGAGAATAATTATAATAGTCTTCACTCGATGTACATATGAGACACATCAGCAATATAATTCACATCAAAGCGCCCCTCCCTATATACATATATATAAGGGTTGGTTTAAAGGAAATTGAAAAAACACAAATAAGATGCATAAATATTGTAGTAGTAGTAGTAATAGTCGTAGGTAAACAAGGAAAATAAGATCACCGAAGATGAAACCAAGAGAGAAATGGTAGTAATGAACAATGTACATTTCAAAGGCCTTCCTTACAATCAAAAGCTGTAAAAACAAAATATCAAAGGCGTAGACATTGAAGAAACATGTTTTGGTGCAATGAGCCACTATCAGCCATTGCAATTTCAGAAGCCTATTAAGTACATGTTTCGAGAAACAAGCATTCAATTTAACTTGGAGAGAGAGAATGAGAGGCAATAATATGATCGGTGAAGATGAAACCAAGAGAGAAAGGGTAGTAATGAACAATGTATAATTCAAAAGGCTTCCTTACAAGCAAACTGTAAATATAAATACCAAAGGCGCAGACATCGGAGAAACATGTTGTGGTGCACCGAGTCACTATCATCAATTGCCATTTCAAAAGACTGTTAAATACAAGTTTCCAAATATAGGCATTCAATTTAACTTAAAGAGAGAGAGAGAGAGAGAGAGAGAGAGAGAGAGAGAGTACCTTGAACTTAACATTGTTCTTTGTAAAGGGGCCTCAAGATAGCTAAGCCACAATCATAAACATAGGGGACAACATCTACATCAAGCTTGTTAACAGAGAGAGGGTGAGAGAGAGAGAGAGAGAGAGTACCTTGAACTTAACATTGGAAAGAGGCATCGGACAAAGGGGACAACATCTTAAATCAAGCAAGATACTTGGCATGAAGAAACCAACAGTGTTTCAAACCAACACAAAGAGAAAAAGAGACAATATACACATTCCCACGTTCCAGAGAAAAAATAAATAGAAGATAATCGAAACAAACACAGAGAGAATATGTGAAACGAGAAATGGAACTGGACATGATTGCATGAGACGCTAGATCAACCATCTTCTTTCTCACTCTCTCTCTCTCTCTCTCTCTCCTCATTCTCTCTCGTATTCCTCTCATTTTTGTTCCACACTAAGCGTCCCTCTTCTTCTCCCCACTATCTCTCCTCCCCTCTCTCTCTCCTACTCTCTCTTCTCCCATTTCTCTCTCTCACTCCCCTCTCAACTCTCTATCTCCCGAAAAGGATAGAAATGATCAATGTAAATTTCAAAGGGCTTCCTTGTTGTCAAAAGCAGTAAAAACAAAATACCAAAGGCGTAGACATCGGACAAACAGCCACTGCAATTTCAGAATCCTGTTAATGCATGTTCACATAATCAGGCATTCATTATACTTATATATATAGAGAGAGAGGAAGCTTCAAAAATATATATAGAGAGAGAGGAGAGTACCTAAGCTTAACATTGCTTCCGGAGAAGGGCCTCAAAATAATAGCTGGGCCACAATCACAAACATGGGGCACAAGATCTTCATCAAGCAAAATACTTGGCACCGAGAAACCAATAATATTCCAAATCGGAAAAAAAAAAAAAAGATAATCGAGAATCGAACAAAAGAGTTATAATAACAATGGACAATCCCGAAATTACTTATATAAGTTAATAAAACATAATAGTAGATACTTGGGACTGAGAAACTAATATATATCAAGATAATTAGAAACAAAAACTGGGAAAATATATGTGAAATATGAAACATAGATTTGAACGTGAAACAAAAAAGGTAGTAATGAACAATTACGACCTCCATCTGATCCAAAAGCGGTAAAAACAAATACCGAAGGCGTAGATATTGTACAAACATGTTGTGGTGAAATGAGCCACTATCATCAATTGCCATTTGAAGCTGATAATACATGTTTCCATGAACATACATTCATTTTAACTTATATAAACACAAAGAGAGAGAGAGAGAGTACCTTGACCTTAACATTGTTTCCGGAAAGAGGCCCCAAGATAGCTAGGGCTCAATCACAAACATTAGGTGCAAAATCAGATACTTAGCACTGAGAAACCAATATACACACTCCCCTATCAGTAACCGCAAAAAACATAAAGATATCGAAACACACACCGAGAAAAAAATAACCCGAACAATAACCATTGAAGTCGTTCTAACTCTACTTGAATAACCTGTAATAATCCATTGTGTATCAGACTTTATAATTCCAATTTATAAGAAACAATTAGAAAGAAATGAAAAGAAATAGCATTTGCATAGTAGGAAATTGCGTTGAGACCTCCAAATTGTTGTGACATTATTAACCCCGCCCACTCCCACCTGAATGAATTTGGAAACTCAAGTCATAAATTGAAAAGAATACCCATCACAAGAGATAAGCAAGTAAAAAGAAGCAGATTTAGGAAGTTCATAGATAAAAGAGAAATGTATAATAATAGAATATGACTACACAAGAAGAAAGCAACTGGAAAAAATAGGTCAATGAAGAAGAGAAGATAAGAGGAATTTGAGATTACAGAATTCGTAAAACCTTGTGAAGATGATGACATAAAAAAGTGAAATAAGATTGATTCGAGAAAGTGAAATAAGAAGGTTACAGGGAGTCAGGTTTATGTTCTTGCGAAGTTGGAGAGGAACATATCACTCACAATAAGTCATGGCCAAACTTAGCCTGCTACAAAAACAAAAATCACAAGAAACAGGAAACCGAACAGAAGTAAACATAAGAAGTTTACAGAATAAATGCAACTGAGATAAAAGGGTCAATGAAGAAATGAAGATCGAATGAGTTCAAGATAACACAATGCATGAAGATGATGTTTCCAAAAGGAAGGCTGAAGTGATTATTGAAAGGCAAAAAAAAAAAAAAAAAAAAAAGAATAAATGCAAGAACAAGTAGCACTAGGGGTAGATGAAGGAAGTGAAATAACATTGATTTAAGAAAGTGAATTAGAAGGTTTATGAAGAGAAACTTCATACTCAAACACATGCATATTTTTGACAAAAAACTTACCTGCATACAGACTGTATAGCTTTAGCAATTATAGTAAACCTGCAGCTAATACAATGGAGCAGCCAAAGGTTATACAAGCAGGGAACCTACAGAAAACTTGGTTTTATGTTAGGAGAATCAAAATTTACTTTCGTCTCTAAATCTCTAATTGTTCTAAAGTTGAAGGTAGGCTTCTGTCATTATTTAACCTTTAAAAAAATTACATGCCTAATGAGAAAGAACGAGAATATTTTGTGCAAGTACAAGAAACAATTCATAATATTATGGCAAAATCAGAATGCACTTGTGACATGTTCCAAGAATTTATTTGACAAATGTTGTGTTACCAAGACACCAGTGAGTGCTGGAAAGGGACTGGAATCCAAAGCTTAAACCTGAAAAAGGAATTTCTCATCAGTTGCAAGAAAGGGGCCTCAAGACAGAAAAGCCACAATCATAAACATAGGGAACAACATCTTCATCAAGCAAGATTGTGTTACCAGTGTCAGGATGAACATGTTCTGGTGCAATGTAGCCACAATCAGAACCCTGTTAATGCAAGTCTTAGAATTAGGCATTCATTTACCTTGTATAAATTGAGAGAGAGAGCAATCGCGAATCCATATTCCTAGTGAACCAAGCCGAATTCATGAGGGAAAAAACATAGTTGAATAGTGAGAGATAGTATACCTTGAGCTTAACATCACTGTTCGAAAGGGGCCACAAGATAGCTAGGCCAGAATTACAAAAATGGGACACAAACACTTGAATTTTGGGGAAAACATAGGTAATATAAATCAACTATAACAAACACTTGAATTTTAGGTAAAATAAACTTTACCCTAGTAATAACTCAAAACAAATGGTTACTCAAGGCATATTTGAGACACATCAACAATATATTTTACGTCAAAGCATCCCCATTCCCTATATATATATATATATATATATATATATATATAATGTTTGCTAAGAGGAAATTGACAACATAAGATGCATAAATATTGGAAAACAGAGACAGATGATACACATAACTCCTCACACAAGAGAATAAATTAAGATCATTGAAGATGAAACCAAGAGAGAGAGAGAGAGTACCCTAAACTTAACATTGTTGCTAGAAAGGGGCCTCAATGAAAGAACCTTTCAAATTGTCCTGTCGAAGTTCATGATAAGTTCAAGTAGCAAATAATTGGGAGGGTCAATTTGCCATATAATATGAAGGAGACACACGTTTGGATAAATTTTGTAACAAAGTAGGCTGAATCTTCAGCTGGTCGGTAAGGAACTGGACTTCCAAATCCAGTAAACCTGTAAAAAGATGTTGAATACTTTCTCCTCAAATGAATGTTAGAAGCTCCATAGTTAAATTTCATAGTATATACCAGCCCTCCTCATAGAACTGCCATAAACATAAGAAAAATTAAATATTTAGATCAAGTACAATATTCAAATGTATCCCAATTTATCAGTGTTCAAGAATAAAAAATATATGACTATTTAAGTAGGACATAAGAACATTCAAATAACAAGATTTCAAAATTTCAAGTATTAAATATCAAAAGTTTAGTCAATCCTTACAATTAGATCCAATCATCTTGACTGCATATTTCATCAGTCCACTCATTCTTAATATATTACACAAACAAAAATATGTCAATTTTTCAAGGGTAAATAATATATGGTCTTAAAAAAAAAGTAAAAGTGAACATTTTCGCAAACCTGGGATAATATGATTGGACCACCTTGAGTTTCATACAATCTTTCTGCTTTATTCATTCTCACAATCTTGGTAATGAACTTTTGCATTGCAGCCTTTTAGACACCAAAAAATGAGGCATAAATTAGATATAAATGAACTCCTAAAATGTAAATGATCAAAAATTCTCAATGATAAAGAATGTTTGTATGTTAAAACATCACTTATCTCACCTTAAAAGACCCATTATTTGTCCTGAAACTGATCGCTAGAACATACTTAACCAAACTAATTATCAATAATTATGAATTATAAACATTGTTGAAGATGGATTATTTTTCTCTATTTTCAGAAAATTTCTTTGAAATATTACCAAAAGTTCCAATCAGCACATTTAGGACCAATTCTGAGATTAACATAATTCCCTCCTTGATGCACCAGCTTAATAAACTTCACCAAATTATAAATGTCATCAAAACAATATTGCAAAAATAAAGCAACTGGAAAAAATGGGTCAATGAAGAAGAGAAGATAAGAGGAATTTGAGATTACAGAATTCGTAAAACATGTGGAAACAAGGGTTACAGGATTGAAAGCCTCAAGCAGGAAGGAATAGTTTAGAAGATGATATAAGATAAAGCAACCTTGTGAAGATGATGACATAAAAAAGTGAAATAAGAAGTGAAATAAGAAGGTTACAGGGAGTCAGGTTTATGTTCTTGCGAAGTTGGAGAGGAACATATCACTCACATAAGTCATGGCCAAACTTAGCCTGCTACAAAATACAAAAATCACAAGAAACAGGAAACCGAACAGAAGTAAACATAAGAAGTTTACAGAATAAATGCAACTGAGATAAAAGGGTCAATGAAGAAATGAAGATCGGATGAGTTCAAGATAACATAATGCATGAAGATGATGTTTCCAAAAGGAAGGCTGAAGTGATTGCAAGGAAAAAAATAATAATAAATGCAAGATCAAGTAGCACTCGGGGTAGATGAAGTTAGTGAAATAACATTGATTTAAGTGATTTAGAAGGTTTATGAAGAGAAACTTCATACTCAAACACATGCACATTTTTGACAAAAAAATTTACCTGCATACAGACTGTATAGCTTTGGCTATTATAGTAAACCTGCAGCTAATACAATGTAGCAGCCAAAGGTTGTACAAGCAGGGAACCTACAGAAAACTTGGTTTTATGTTAGGAGAATCAAAACTTACTTTCATCTCTAAATCTCTCTAAATTATTGTTCTAAAGTTGAAGATAGACTTCAGTCATTATTTAACCTTTCAAAAAAATTACATGCCTAATGAGAAAGAACGAGAATATTTGGTGCAAGTACAAGAAACAATTCATAACATTATGGCAAAATCAGAATGTACTTGTGACATGTTCCAAGAATTTATTTGACAAATGTTGTGTTACCAAGACACCAATAAGTGTTGGAAAGGGACTGGAATCCAAAGCTTAAACCTGAAAAAGGGAATTTCTCATAAGTTGCTGGAAAGAGGCCTCAAGACAGAAAAACCACAATCATAAACATAGGGAACAACATCTTCATCAAGCAAGATACTTTGTGTTACCAGTGTCAGGGTGAACATGTTCTGGTGCAATGTAGCCACAATCAGAACCCCTGTTAATGCAAGTCTTAGAATTAGGCATTCATTTACCTTGTATAAATTTAAAGAGAGAGAGAGAGCAATCGCGCATTCATATTCATAGTGAACCAAGCCAAATTCATGACGGCAAAAACAAAGTTGAATACAGAGAGATAGTATACCTTGAGCTTAACATCATTGCTGGAAAGGGGCCACAAGATAGCTAGGCGGAGAATCACAAAAATGGGACACAAACACTTTAATTTTGGGGAAAACATAGATAATATAAATTAACTATAACAAACACTTGAATTTTAGGTAAAATAAACTTTATCCCTAGTAATCACTCAAAACAAATGGTTCCTCAAGGTATATATGCGACACATCATCAATATATTTCACGTCAAAGCATCCCATTTGCTTAGAGGCAATTGAAAAACATAAGATGCATAAATATTAGAAAACAGAGACAGATGATACACATAACTCCTCGCACAAGAGAATAAATTAAGATCATTGAAGATGAAACCAAGAGAGAGAGAGAGAGAGAGAGAGAGAGAGAGAGAGAGAGAGAGAGTGTACCCTGAACTTAACATTGTTGCTGGAAAGTGGCCTCAAGATAGCTAAGCCACAATCATAAACATAGGAGACAATATCTTCATCAAGCTTGTTAGTACAAGTTTCCAGAAACAGGCATCCAATTTAAGAGAGAGAGAGTGAGAGTGAGAGTGAGAGAGAGAGAGAGAGAGAGAGAGAGAGTACCTTCAACTTAACATTGTTGCTGGAAAGAGGCCTCAAGATAACATTGTCATTCATTAAGAGATGCGTCATAGTCATTGCTCGTTGCAATGAAAGGACCTTCCAATTGTCCTGTCGAAGTTCATGATAAGTTCAAGTAGCAAATTATTTGGAGGGTCAATTTACCATATAATATGAAGGAGACACACGTTTGGATAAATTTTGCAACAAAGAAGGATAAATATTCAGCAGGTCGGTAAGGATTAAGGAACTGGACTTCCGAATCCAGTAAACCTGTAAAAAGATGTTGAATACTTTATCCTCAAATGAATGTTAGATGCTCCATAATTAAATTTCATAGTATATACCAGCCCTCCTCATAGAACTGCCATAAAAACATAAGAAAAATTAAATACTAAGATCAGTACAATATTCAAACCGTATCCCAATTTATCAGGTTCAAGAATCAAAATATATGACTATTTAAGTTGGACATAACAACATCCATATGAAAAGATTTCAAAATTTCAAGTATTAAATTTCAGAAGTTTTAGTCAATCCTTACAATTAGATCCAATCATCTTGACTGCATATTTCATCAGTCCATACTCGTTCTCAATATATTACACAAACAATAAGTATGTCAATTTTTCAAAGGTAAATAATATATGGTCTTTAAAAAAAAAAAGTAAAAGTGAACATTTTCGGAAACCTGGGATAATATGATTGGAACACCTTGAGTTTCATACAATCTTTCAGTTTTCTTCATTCTCACAATCTTGGTAGTGAACTTTTGCATTGCAGCCTTTTAGACACCAAAAATGAGGCATAAATTAGATATAAATGAACTCTTGAAATGTAAATGATCAAGAAATTCTCAATGATAAAGAATGTTTTGTATGTTAAAACATCACTTACCTCACCTTAAAAGACCCATTATTTGTCCCGAAAGCGATCGCTAGAACATACTTTAACCAAACTAATTAACAATAATTATGAATTCTAAATATTGTTGAAGATGGATTATTCTCTTTTTCAGAAAAATTTCTTTGAAATATTACCAAAAGTTCCAATCAGCACATTAAGGACCAACCTGAGATTAACATAAATCCCTCCTTGATTCACCAGCTTAATAAACTTCACCAATTATAAATGTCATCAAAACAATATTGCAAAAATAATGGAAAAAGGATAACAATATATTACCACGCCCATTGAGATAATAATTTCACTACGACAAGGATATATAATAGAATTCAAATATCCCAAAAAGATGGAAAAACAAAACTAACCTTTCCAGCTCCACCCTTGCAACAAACATATGTCTCAATTACATCCAACCCCTCTTCGTTTGCCTTGAATAAGATTTGGTCACATCTACACCAAGAAAAGGTTTAACAAGAAAAATCTAAAAATTTCCCATTTTATTTTCTTTTATTTTAAAATCGAGGGGAGGGGGAGATAGAGATAGAGAGAGTATTGAAAGCTAATATACCTCTAGTGTGCTTCTTGGATTGTGAATGGATCCAAAAATAAAAATACCAAAACGTAATCTTCAGACCCAGACATTAGAATGTCACGAAGGAAATCAGGTTTTTGTAGATAAAGATTAGGTTCGTGTAAATTTGGACAAATGTTGTTGCCTACAAAAGAAAATTCACGAGAAATGGAATACGAACAGAAGCAAAGACAGGAAGTTTACAGAATATAGTGGAAAGGCGGGTAATAAAAAGATGCAAAAAGAAAGCAGCTGGATGAGAGGGTCAATGAAGAAGTGAAGAAGTTGGAGTTTGTGATAAAAGAATCCATAGAAGTCAAGATATGTCTCCAAAAAGAAGACCAAAGTGATTGAAAGTAAACATTAAACTGGGAGACAGCTCCACCGAATATCATTGTGGATCTGCAATCAACTTTACCTAAATATAGTGGATTGTTCACAAGCCACATAATCATTTTCGAAATATCAAGGGTAATAATCTTGAATGGAAAATCACATGAGCTATCATCTAGAATATTGTCAACCGAAGTAGACAGGCAAAAGTGCTTGTGTAGATGGAAAACACTAACCTCAGTCATGCCGTATCGTTCAAGTAGTATATATTTAATGAAAAACCTTATTATTTATATCATTTATCAGATAAGAAAAATCAAATTTACTCCAATGACTGAATTTCTAATTTCAGCTTATTATTTATGGCTTCAATAAAAAATTGAGTATTGGCCTACCATGAGATGCAACTATCTAGAAAAAGCACTGTAATTCTGGATCCATAGCTTCATACCCTTGGATTAAATGCGTGTACATGGCTGGAACCTATAAAGTGAACGACAATGAATAGACCATGAAACTGACTTTTGGACTGACTAGTTTATGCATGTTATAGATCTATAAAGCATTCAAAATCTGAACAAGAAAGGTATCAGCATTACATAGACTAATGTTGACACTATTTCTAGAAAATAATTGATAATGAAGAAAATCAGAGGAAAAAATGTAGCAACTATTGAAGTGCAAAATGACACATTTATTTTATTTTGGACAAAAGGCAAAGGCATCTCACTGTCACTGAAAAAACCATCCGATTATTCTTGGCATTTAACTGTCGAGTTAAGAAATCTATTTAGTAGGTAACAGCAGCAAAATTTCAAGGAGAAAGCAACAAATCTAAATTTCAAGAGTGGCAAAATACGACTCCAGTTTTTTTCATTCCATTGCTATTTACAAGTGATGGTTAAAACAGTTGATGAACAAGTCAATATATTAATATGCACTTGCAGGAGGCAAAAATTGAGAAGAGACCATGAAAATGACAACCTCCACTAGATGTAAAAAAGCTATATTACTCCAGTAAATAACAACATCAACTATGTACTCTTGTCCTTTAGATATGATTCTCTCCACCTCCGCTAGATTCAGAACAAAGAGACACGAGATAAACGCATGCACATTTCTGAGAAAAAAACTTACCTGCATACAGACTGTACGTCTTTGGCGATTATAATAACCTACTGCTAATACAAATGGAGAAGCCAAAGTTTATACAAGCAAGACACCTAATAGAAAAACTGAAACTTCTTTTCGATCGTGAATCTCACTTGTAAAATGTGATCAATCAAAACACCAAAAATACATAAAAAAATTCACATAGTTTACTTGAAAAAAAAGGTACCTGTTATTTGGGTTTGGACAGTCACAACAATAGTACTAAAAATAGAGACGTACAGTAATTTTCTAGAGTTCCATAGGCAGCTCTTGCAAGAAATTAGAGAAAGGTGTGGTAAGAAAATGTTTAGCAGAGAGTCTATATTATCCGTATTATAGAGATTATTGGATGTTTAAGAAAAAATAGATAGCTCACTTGATAATTTGCCATTTACAAATACATGCGGGCGTGGCCAGAGGATGAGACTACGAGAATGGGCCACTTCTAGCCTCTTAGAAATCCTTCATGGGACTCAATATTCACACTAATAGTAGAAACAAAAAGGAGAGGATGAGTATTCATTTTTTAGAAATATTGAAATGAATATTATTGCTTACGATTACAAATACACTTTGTTGTGTACCACAAAATAATCATATTATCCCAGGTTGTATTTATTCTGCTCTCGCAGTCCTACCTTTGTAAATGAGTTTTTGTCCTATGATGATGCTCTTTCTTCGATGTATGATTATAGGCAAGCAACACCTTTGTTAACAGGGGTCATCTTCATTTGTGCACTTTGAGCACCAATCTTTTACATGAAAGTTCAAATGTGTATAAGAACAACCCGATGACTATATATGCTAGTGATTGTGTTATAAAGACAATTCTCAAAGCATAAAACATGAATGACTATTAAGTAGTCATGTTTCTTACCTGTAAACAGTGTTCTTGTATTCGGGAAGGATGTTGATAGACCAAGGAGGCAAATTGTAATGCTTATTCCACAAAGAGATGGTGCAAATGAATGTTGGTCGCAGGTTGTAAGAATAGTAGAAAAATCTCTACTTTCTGATTTGAAAACATAAGCCTATATGGTAAGAATGTATGTGCTTTAGGACCATAATCATTGTACACAATATTTCAGTGAGAGAGAGAGAGAGAGAGAGAGAGAGAGAGAGAAAACAATTTTTTTCCATTCCTTAGAGCTGGTTTACAGAGCTTTGTGGGTCCGCAATTGGGCTGCCTCAACAGTCCTACATGAAATTCAAGATAAATGATGTCATTAGACATGAATTCCGATTATATTCACATGATCAAGAGACGACACATAAAAGATAGCATAGAGTGGATATGACAACCTGCCTATATTATATCGATATGATATCGCCTATCAACTATTGCACAAAAATTTCCACCAATACCTACATATCACTTATTAGTGTAAGTCTAGTTATCAATAGCCACTTTATTAGAATAGATGACAAACAGTGAGGATGCTTATCTTTCATTAAGACACCAGTGAATGCTGGAAAGGGACTGGAATCCAAAGTTTAAACCTGAAAAAGGAATTTCTCATTAGTTGCAAGAAAGAGGCCTCAAGACAGAAAAGCCACAATCATAAACATAGGGAACAACATTTTCATCAAGCAAGATAATTTGTATTACCAGTGTCAGGTTGAACATGTTCTGGTGCAATGTAGCCACAATCAGAACCATGTTAATGCAAGTCTTAGAATTAGGCATTCATTTACCTTGTATAAATTGAGAGAGAGAGAGAGAGAGAGAGCAATCGCGCATTCATATTCCTAGTGAACCCAGCCGGATTCATTAGGGCAAAAACATAGTTGAATAGTGAGAGATAGTATACCTTGATCTTAACATCATTGTTGGAAAGGGGCTACAAGATAGCTAGGCCAGAATCACAAAAATGGGACACAAACACTTGAATTTTGGGGAAAACATAGGTAATATAAATCAAATATAACAAACACTTGAATTTTAGGTAAAATAAACTTTATCCCTAGTAATAACTCAAAACAAATGGTTACTAAAGGTATATATGAGACACATCAACTATATATTTCACGTCAAAGCATCCCATTCCCTATATATATATATATATATATATATATATATATATATATATATATATAATGTTTGCTTAGAGGATATTGAAAAACATAAGATGCATAAATATTGGAAAACAGAGACAAATGATACACATAACTCCTCACACGAGAGAATAAATTAAGATCATTGAAGATGAAACCAAGAGAGAGAGAGAGAGAGAGAGAGTAACCGAACTTAACATTGTTGCTAGAAAGGGGCCTCAAGATAGCTAAGCCACAATCATAAACATAGGGGACAACATCTTCATCAAGCTTGTTAGTACAAGTTTGCAGAAACAGGCACCGAATTTAAGAGAGAGAAAGAGAAAGAGTGAGAGTGAGTGAGAGAGTGAGAGAGAGAGAGAGAGAGGGAGAGTACCTAGAACCTAACATTGTTGCTGGAAAGAGGCCTCAAGATAACATTGTCATTCATCAAGAGATGCGTCATAGTCATTGCTCGTTGCAATGAAAGAACCTTCCAAATTGTCCTGTCGAAGTTCATGATAAGTTCAAGTAGCAAATTATTTGGAGGGTCAATTTACCATATATTATGAAGGAGACACACGTTTGGATAAATTTTGCAACAAAGTAGGCTAAATCTTCAGCTGGTCGGTAAGGAACTGGACTTCCAAATCCAGTAAACCTGTAAAAAGATGTTGAATACTTTCTCCTCAAATGAATGTTAGAAGTTCCATAGTTAAATTTCATAGTATATACCAGCCCTCCTCATAGAATTGCCATAAAAATAAGAAAAATTAAATATTCAGATCAGTACAATATTCAAACTATATCCTAATTTATCAGGTTCAAAAATCAAAATATATGACTATTTAAGTTGGACATAACAACATCCAAATGACAAGATTTCAAAATTTCATGTATTAAATATCAGAAGTTTAGTCAATCCTTACAATTAGATCCAATCATCTTGACTGCATATTTCATCAGTCCATACTCATTCTCAATGTATTACACAAACAAAATATATGTCAATTTTTCAAGGGTAAATAATATATGGTCTTAAAAAAAAAAAAAAGAAAAAAGTAAAAGTGAACATTTTCGGAAACCTGGGATAATATGATTGAAACACCTTGAGTTTCATACAATCTTTCAGCTTTCTTCATTCACACAATCTTGGTAGTGAACTTTTGCATTGCAGCCTTTTAGACACCAAAAATGAGGCATAAATTAGATATAAATGAACTCCTGAAATGTAAATGATCAAGAAATTCTCAATGATAAAGAATGTTTGTATGTTAAAACATCACTTATCTCACCTTAAAAGACCTATTATTTGTCCTGAAACGGATCGCTAGAACATACTTTAACCAAACTAATTAACAATAATTATGAATTCTAAACATTGTTGAAGATGGATTATTTTTCTCTTTTTCAAAAAAATTCTTTGAAATATTACCAGAAGTTCCAATCAGCACATTAAGGACCAATTACGAGATTAACATAAATCCCTCCTTGATTCACCAGCTTAATAAACTTCACCAAATTATAAATGTCATCAAAACAATATTGCAAAAATAAAGGAAAAAGGATAACAATATATTACCACACCCATTGAGATAAAAATTTCACTACGACAAGGATATATAATAGAATTAAAATATCCCAAAAAGATGGAAAAACAAAACTAACCTTTCCAGCTCCACCCTTGCAACAAACATATGTCTCAATTACATCCAACCCCTCTTCGTTTGCCTTCTGAATAAGATTTGGTCACATCTACATCAAGAAAAGGTTTAACAAGAAAAATCTAAAAATTTCCCATTTTATTTTCTTTTAATTTTAAAATTGAGGGGGAGGGGAGATAGAGATAGAGAGAGTATTGAAAGCTAATATACCTCTAGTGTGCTTCTTGGATTGTGAATGGATCCAAAAATAAAAATACCAAAAACGTAATCTTGAGACCCTTACATTAGAATGTCACGAAGGAAATCAGGTTTTTGTAGATAAAGATTAGGTTCGTGTAAATTTGGACAAATGTTGTTGCCTACAAAAGAAAATTCACGAGAAATGGAATACAGAATAGAAGCAAAGACAGGAAGTCTACAGAATATAGTGGAAAGGCGGGTAATAAAGAGATGCAAAGAAGAAAGCAGCTGGATGAGAGGGTCAATGAAGAAGTGAAGAAGTTGGAGTTTGTGATAAAAGAATCCATAGAAGTCAAGATATGTCTCCAAAAAGAAGACCAAAGTGATTGAAAGTAAACATTAAACTGGGAGGCAGCTCCACCAAATATCACTGTGGATTTGCAATCAATTTTACCTAAATATAGTGGATTGTTCACAAGCCACATAATCATTTTCGAAATATCAAGGGTAATAATCTTGAATGGAAAATCACATGAGCTAGATAGGCAGAAGTGCTTGTGTAGATGGAAAACACTAACCTCAGTCATGCCGTATCGTTCAAGTAGTATATACGTAATGAAAAACCTTATTATTTATATCATTTATCAGATAAGAAAAATCAAATTTACTCCCATGACTGAATTTCTAATTTCAGCTTATTATTTATGGCTTCAATAAAAATTGATTATTGGCCTACCATGAGATGCAACTATCTAGAAAAAGCACTGTAGTTCTGGATCCATAGCTTGATACCCTTACATGGTTGGAACCTATAAAAGTGAACGACAATTAATAGACCATGAATTTGATTTTTGGACTGACTAGTTTATGCATGTGATAGATCTATAAAGCATTCAAAATCTGAACAAGAAAGGTATCAGCATTACATAAAATAATGTCGACACTATTTCTAGAAAATAATTGATAATGAAGAAAATCAGAGGAAAAAATGTAGCAATTATTGAAGTGCAAAATGACACATTTATTTTAGTCATTTTGGACAAAAGCCAAAGGCAACTCACTGTCACTGAAAAAACCATCCGAATACTCTTGGCATTTAAGCTGTCGAGTTAAGAAATCTATTTAGCAGGTAACAGCAGCAAAATTTCAAGGAGAAAGCAACAAATCTAAATTTCAAGAGTAGCAAATTACGACTCCAGTTTTTCATTCCATTGCTATTTATAAGTGATGGTTAAAATAGTTGATGAACTAGTCAATATATTAATATGCACTTACAGGAGACCAAAAATAGAGAAGAGACCATGAAAATGACAACCTCCACTTGATATAAAAAAGCTAACTTACTCCAGTAAATAACAACATCAACTATGTACTCTTATCCTTTAGATACAATTCTCTCCACCTCCGCCAGATTCGGAACAATGAGACACAGATAAATGCATGAACATTTCTAAGAAAAAAACTTACCTGCATACAGACTGTACGTCCTTTGACGATTTTAATAACCTGCTGATAATACAAATGGAGAAGCCAAAGTTTATACAAGCAAGGCACCTAATAGAAAAATTGAAACTTCTTTTTTACCCTGAATCTCACTTGTAAAATGTGATTAATCAAAACACCAAAAGTACATAAAAAATTCACATAATTTACTTGAAAATAAAAAGTACCTGCTATTTGGGTTTGGACAGTCACAACAATAATACTCAAAATAGACACGTACAAAGATTTTCTAGAGTTCCATAGGCAGCTCTTGCAAGAAATTAGAGAAAAGTGTGGTAAGAAAATGTTTAGCAGCGAGTCTATATTATCCGTATTTTAGACATTATTGGATGGTTAAGAAAAAACAGATAGCTCACTTGATAATTCGCCATTTACAAATACATGCAGGGCGTGGCCAGAGGATGAGACTATGAGAATGGGCAACTTCTAGCCTCTTAGAAATCCTTCATGGGACTCAATATTCACACTAATAATAGAAACAAAAGAGAGTGAGTATTCATTTTTAGAAATATTGAAATGAATATGATTGCTTACGATTACAAATATACTTTGTTGTGTACCAAAAATAATCAGATTATCCCAGGTTGTATTTATCTGCTCTCTCGCAGTCCAACCTTTGTAAATGAGTTTTTGTCCTATGATGATGCTATTTCTTCGATGTATGACTATAGGCAAGCAAAACCTTTGTTAACAGGGGTCATCTTCATTTGTGCACTTTGAGCACCAATATTTTACATGAAAGTTTGTATAAGAACATCCCGATGACTATATATGCTAGTGATTGTGTTATAAAGACAATTCTCAAATCATAAAACATGAATGACTATTAAGTAGTCATGTTTCTTACCTGTAAACAGTGTTCTTGCATTCGCGAAGGATGTTGATAGACCATGGAGGCAAATTGTAATGCTTATTCCATAAAGAGATGGTGTAAATGAATGTTGGTTGCAGTTTGTAAGAAAAGTAACACAAGCTCCACTTTCCGATTTGAAATCATAAGCCTATATGTTAAGAATGTATGTGCTTTAGGACCATAATCATTGTACACAATATTTCAGAGAGAGAGAGAGAGAGTACCTTGAACTTAACATTGCTGCTGTAAAGGGGCTCAAGATAGCTAAGCCACAATAAAAAACATAGGGGACAACATCTACATCAAGCTTGTTAACAGAGAGAGGGTGCGAGTGAGAGAGAGAGAGTACCATGAACTTAACATTGGAAAGGGGCATCAAACAAAGGGGACAACATCTCAATCAAGCAAGATACTTGGCATGAAGAAACCAACAGTGTTTCAAACCAACAAAAAGAGAAAAAGAGATAATATTCACATTCCCATGTTCCAGAGAAAAAATAAATAGAAGATAATCAGAAGCAAACACAGAGAGAATATGTGAAACGAGAAATGAAACTGGACATGATTGCTCTCATGACGCTAGATCAACCATCTTCTTTCTCTCTCTCTCTCTCTCTCTCTCTCTCTCTCCTAATTTTCTCTCGTATTCCTCCAATTTCTGTTCCACACTAAGTCTCTCTCTTCATCTCCCCACTATCTCTCCTCCTCTCTCTCTCTCTCACTCTCTCTTCTCCCATTTCTCTCTCTCTCTCTCTCTCACTCCCCTCTCCACTCTTTATCTCCCAGAAAAGGATAGTAATAATCAATATAAATTTCAAAGGGCTTCCTTGTTGTCAAAAGCAGTAAAAACAAAATACCAAAGGCGTAGATATCGGACAAACATGTTGTGGTGCAAAGATCCACCCATCAGCAACTGCAATTTCAGAATCCTGTTAATGCATGTTCACAGAATCAGGCATTCATTATACTTATATATAGAGAGAGAGGGAAGCTTCAAAAAAAAATATAGAGGGAGAGTACCTAAGCTTAACATTTGCTGCTGGAGAAGGGCCTCAAAATAGCTAGGCCACAATCACAAACATGGGGCACAAGATCTTCAAGCAAAATACTTGGCACTGAGAAACCAATAATATTTCAAATATGCAAAAAAAACAAAAGAGATAATCAGAATCGAACAAAAGAGTTATAATAACAATTGACAATACCGAAATTACTTATATAAGTTAATAAAACATAATAGTAGATACTTGGGACTGAGAAACTAATATACATCTTCCCAGTTTCAGAGCTGCAAAAGGATAAATGGAAGATAATTAGAAGCAAAAACTGAGAAAATATATGTGAAATACGAAAAATAGATTTGAACGTGAAACAGAAAAAGGTAGTAATGAACAAATACGACCTCCATACAGTCAAAAGCGATAAAAACAAATACCGAAGGCGTAGATATCGCATTTAACATGTTGTGGTGAAATGAGCAACTATCATCAATTGCCAATTCAGAAGCCTGATAATACATGTTTCCATGAACAGACATTCATTTTAACTTATATAAACACAAAGAGAGAGAGAGAGTACCTTGACCTTAACATTGTTTCCGGAAAGAGGCCCAAGATAGCTAGGGCACAATCACAAACATGAGGTGCAAAATCAGATACTTAGCACTGAGAAACCAATATACACACTCCCTGTATCAGAACTGCAAAAACATAAAGATATCTGAAACACACACCGAGAAAAAAAAAAACCTGAACAATTACCATTGCAGTCATTCCAACTCTACTTGAATAACCTGTAATAATCCATTGTGTATCAGACTTTATAATTCCAATTTATAAGAAACAAGAAATGAAAAAAATAGCATTTTCATAGTAGAAAATTGTGTTGAGGCCTCCAAATTGTTGTGACACTATTAACCCCGGCCACTCCCTCCTGAATGAATTTGGAAACTCAAGTCATAAATTGAAAAGAATACCCATCTCAAGAGATAAACAAGTAAAAAGAAGCAGATTTAGGAAGTTCATAGATAAAAAGAGAAATGGATAATAATAGAATATGACTACACAAGAAGAAAGTAACTGGAATAAATGGGTCAATGAAAAGAGAGGATAAGAGGAATTCGAGATAACAGAATTCGTTGAACATGTGGAAAGAAGGGTTACAGGATTGAAAGCCTCAAGCAGGAAGAAATAATTTAGAAGATGATACAAGATAAAGCAACCTTGTGAAGATGATGACATAAAAAAGTGAAATAAGATTGATTCGAGAAAGTGAAATAAGAAGATTACATGGAGTTAGGTTTATGTTCTTGCGAAGTTGGAGAGGAACATATCACTCACATAAGTCATGGCCAAACTTAGCCTGCTTAAAAAAAAGAAAATCACAAGAAACAGGAAACCGAACAGAAGTAAACATAAGAAGTTTATGGAATAAATGCAACTGAGATAAAAGGGTCAATGAAGAAATGAAGATCGGATGAGTTCAAGATAACATAATGCATGATGATGATGTTTCCAAAAGGAAGGCTGAAGTGATTGAAAAGAAAAAAAAATAAATGCAAGATCAAGTAGCACTAGGGGTAGATGAAGGAAGTGAAAGAACATTGATTTAAGAAAGTGAATTAGAGGGTTTATGAAGAGAAACTTCATACTCAAACACATGCACATTTTTGACAAAAACCTTACCTGCATACAGACTGTATAGCTTTGGCAATTATAGTAAACCTGCAGCTAATAGAATGGAGCAGCCAAAGGTTATACAAGCAGGGAACCTACAGAAAACTTGGTTTTATGTTAGGAGAATCAAAACTTACTTTCGTCTCTAAATCTCTCTAAATAATTGTTCTAAAGTGAAGGTAGGCTTCAGTCATTATTTAACCTTTCAAAAAAATTATATGCCTAATGAGAAAGAACGAGAATATTTGGTGTAAGTACAAGAAACAATTCATAATATTATGGCAAAATTAGAATGTAGTTGTGACATGTTCCAAGAATTTATTTGACAAATGTTGTGTTACCAAGACACCAGTGAGTGCTGGAAAGGGACTGGAATCCAAAGCTTAAACCTGAAAAAAGGAATTTCTCATTAGTTGCTGGAAAGGGGCCTCAAGACAGAAAAACCACAATCATAAACATAGGGAACAACATTTTCATCAAGCAAGATACTTTGTGTTACTAGTGTCAGGATGAACATGTTCTGGTGCAATGTAGCCACAATCAGAACCCTGTTAAGGCAAGTCTTAGAATTAGGCATTCATTTTCCTTGTATAAATTTAGAGAGATAGAGAGCAATCGCGCATTCATATTCCTAGTGAACCAAGCCGGATTCATGAGGGCAAAAACATAGTTGAATACAGAGAGATAGTATACCTTGAGCTTAACATTATTGCTGGAAAAGGGGCCACCAGATAGCTAGGCCAGAATCACAAAAATGGGACACAAACACTTTAATTATGGGGAAAACATAGATAATATAAATCAACTATAACAAACACTTGAATTTTAGGTAAAATAAACTTTATCCCTAGTAATCACTCAAAACAAATGGTTCCTCAAGGTACATATGCGACACATCAGCAATATATTTCACGTCAAAGCATCCCATTTGCTTAGTGGAAATTGAAAAACATAATATGCATAAATATTAGAAAACAGAGACAGATGATACACATAACTCCTCACACAAGAGAATAAATTAAGATTATTGAAGATGAAACCGAGAGAGAGAGAGAGAGAGAGAGAGAGAGAGTATCCTGAACTTAACATTGTTGCTGGAAAGGGGCCTCAAGATAGCTAAGCCACAATCATAAACATAGGAGACAACATCTTCATCAAGCTTGTTAGTACAATTTTCCAGAAACAGGCATCCAATTTAAGAGAGAGAAAAAGTGAGAGTGAGAGAGAGAGAGAGAGAGAGAGTACCTTCAACTTAACATTGTTGCTGGAAAGAGGCCTCAAGATAACATTGTCATTCATCAAGAGATGCGTCATAGTCATTGCTTGTTGCAATGAAAGGACCTTCCAATTGTCCTGTCGAAGTTCATGATAAGTTCAAGTAGCAAATTATTTGGAGGGTCAATTTACCATATAATATCAAGGAGACACACGTTTGGAAAAATTTTGCAACAAAGAAGGATAAATCTTTAGCAGGTCGGTAAGGAACTGGACTTCCAAATCCAGTAAACCTGTAAAAGATGTTGAATACTTTCTCCTCAAATGAATGTTAGACGCTCCATAATTAAATTTCATAGTACATACCAGCCCTCCTCATAGAACTGCCACAAAAACATAAGAAAAATTAAATATTCAGATCAGTACAATATTCAAACTTAATCCCAATTTATCAGGTTCAAGAATCAAAAATATGACTATTTAAGTTGGGCATAACAACATCCAAATGACAAGATTTCAAAATTTCAAGTATTAAATTTCAGAAGTTTTAGTCAATCCTTACAATTAGATCCAATCATGTTGACTGCATATTTCATCCGTCCATACTCATTCTCAATATATTACACAAACAAAAATTATGTCAATTTTTCAAGGGTAAATAATATATGGTCTTTAAAAAAAAGAAAAAAGTAAAAGTGAACATTTTCACAAACCTGGGATAATATGATAAGGCCACCTTGAGTTTCGTACAACCTTTCAGCTTTCTTCATTCTCACAATCTTGGTAGTGAACTTTTGCATTGCAGCCTTTTAGACACCAAAAGATGAGGCATAAATTAGATATAAATGAACTCCTGAAATGTCAATGATCAAGAAATTCTCAATGATAAAGAATGTTTGTATGTTAAAACATCAATTATCTCACCTTAAAAGACCCATTATTTGTCCTGAAACTGATCGCTAGAACATACTTTATACCAAACTAATTAGCAATAATTATGAATTCTAAACATTGTTGAAGATGGATTATTTTCTCTTTTTCAGAAATTTCTTTGAAATATTACCAAAAGTTCCAATCAGCACATTTAGGACCAATTCTGAGATTAACATAAATCCCTCCTTGATGCACCAGCTTAATAAACTTCACCAAATTATACATGTCATCAAAACAATATTGCAAAAATAAAGGAAAAAGGAAAACAATATATTACCACACCCATTGAGATAATAATTTCACTACAACAAGGATATATAATAGAATTCAAATATCCCAAAAAGATGGGAAAACAAAACTAACCTTTCCAGCTTCCCCCTTCCACTCAATTACATCCAATCCCTCTTCGTGTCTTCTGAATAAGATCTGGCCACATCTACATCAAGAAAAGGTTTAACAAGAAAAATCTAAAAATTTCCCATTTTATCTTCTTTTATTTTAAAATCGAGGGGGTGGGGGAGATAGAGAGGGGATTGGAAGCTAATATACCTCTAGTGTGCTTCTTGGATAGTGAATGGATCCAAAAATAAAAATACCAAAAACGTAATCTTCAGACCCAGACATTAGAATGTCACGAAGGAAATCAGGTTTTTGTAGATAAAGATTAGGTTCGTGTAAATTTGGACAAATGTTGTTGCCTACAAAGAAAATTCACGAGAAATGGAATACAGAACATAAGCAAAGATAGGAAGTTTACAGAATATAGTGGAAAGGCGGGTAATAAAAAGATGCAAAGAAGAAAGCAGCTTGATGAGAGGGTCAATGAAGAAGTAAAGAAATTGGAGTTTGTGATAAAAGAATCCATAGAAGTCAAGATATGTCTCCAAAAAGAAGACAAAAGTGATTGAAAGTAAACACTAAACTGGGAGGCAGCTCCACCAAATATCTTTGTGGATCATGCAATCAACTTTACCTAAAAATAGTGGATCGTTCACAAGCCACATAAATAAAACAGTGTTTCAAACCAACAAAAAGAGAAAAAGAGATAAACAAAAGCGAGCAAACGGGGTTTAGAATCACAATTGGCACTCCTGAATGTAAGTTTATAAAATACAAAATCAGATACTTTGCACTGAGAAACCAATATACACAGTCCCATATTCCAGAGAAAAATAAATAGAAGATAAACAGAAACAAACACAGAGAGAATATGTGAAACGAGAAATGGAACTGAACATGATTGCTCTCATGATGCCAGATCAACTATCTTCTCTCTCACTCTCTCTCTCTCTCCTCATTCTCTCTCGTATTTCTCTCATTTCTGTTCCACACTAAGCCTCTCTCTTCTTCTCCCCACTATCTCTCCTCTCTCTCTCTCTCTCTCTCTCTCTCTCTCTCCCACTCTCTCTTCTCCTATTTCACTCTCTCTCACTCCCCTCTCCACTCTTTATCTCCCTAGAAAAGGATAGTAATGATCAATGTAAATTTCAAAGGGCTTCCTTGTTGTCAAAAGCAGTAAAAACAAAATACCAAAGGCGTAGATATCGGACAAACATGTTGTGGTGCAAAGAGCCACCCATCAGCAACTGCAATTTCAGAATCCTGTTAATGCATGTTCACAGAATCAGGCATTCATTATACTTATATATAGAGAGAGAGGAAGAGTACATAAGCTTAACGTTGCTGCTGGAGAAGGGCCTCAAAATAGCTACGCCACAATCACAAACATGGGGCACAAGATCTTCATCAAGCAAAATACTTGGCACTGAGAAACCAATAATGTTTCAAATCTGCAAAAAAGAAAAAAAAGAGATAATCAGAATCGAACAAAAGAGTTAAAATAACAATAGACAATCCCGAATTACTTTTATAAGTTAATAAAACATAATAGTAGATACTTGGGACTGAGAAACTAATATACATCTTCCCAGTTACAGAGCTGCAAAAGGATAAATAGAAGATAATTAGAAACAAAAACTGAGAAAATATATGTGAAATAAGAAAAATAGATTTGAACGTGTACGACCTCCATACAGTTAAAAGCAATAAAAACAAGTACCAATGGAGTAGACATCGTACAAACATGTTGAGGTGAAATGAGCCACTATCATCAATTGCCATTTCAGAAGCCAAATAATACTGTTTCCATGAATAGACATTCATTTTAACTTATATAAACACAAAGAGAGAGAAAGTACCTTGACCTTTACATTGTTGTCGGAAAGAGGCCCCAAGATAGCTAGGGCACAATCACAAACATGAGGTGCAAAATTAGATACTTAGCACTGATAAACCAATATACACACTCCCTGTATCAGAACTGCTAAAAAACATAAAGATATCAGAAACAAAAACTGAGAAAAATAAATGAGAAACGTGAAATTGAATTGGACGTGATTGCTCTTATGATGCTGGATCAATCGTCTTCACCATCTCTCTCTCTCTCTCTTCATCCCTCCCATTCTCTCTCCATCTCTCCATCCCTTCCATTTCTCTCCCTCCCACCCTCTCATACCATTCTCATCCTCTCTCGCTCTCTCACATTCATTACTCCTCTCACAAAAAATAAATTAAGATCACTGAAGATGAAGCCCAAAGAGGAAAAAGGAGAAAATCATACCACAAGAAGATGATGATGAAGCTTTAGAGTAACACAAAAATAGGACAGTAATGAACAATGTGAATGTCAAAGAACGTACATACTGTCAAAATCTGTAAAAACAAAATACCAAAGGCATAGACATCGGCCAATTTGATACTAGCGTCAGGACAAAAATGTTCTGGTGCAATGAGCTACAATCAGCAATTGCCATTTCTGAAGCCTGTTAATGCATGTTTCCAAAATTAGGCCTCCATTCTAACTTGTACAAATTAAGAGAGAGCAAATAAGAGAAAGAGAGTGTGCACCTTAAGCTTAACAATGTTGATGGAAACTGGCCTCAAGTTAGCTAGGCCATAATGCAGAAATTACTTTTATAAATTTATAAAACGCAAAACCAGATACTTGGCACTGGGAAACCAATATACATCTTTACCCGTTTCAGAGCTGCAAAAAAATCAGAATTAAACACAAAGACACAATATGTGAATTGAGAAATAGAGTTGGGAGTTAAAGTCATAATCAGAACAAACGATCTGTAGCTCATTTTCGTGGGAGGAATCAAAATCAACAACAGATGTCAAACACCTTTTCAGTCATTGACCTGCACCTGCAGAAGACCCTAATATTTCCTTGAGTTCAATCACTTCATTGTAAAGTCTTCTTCTTTCTGAGCATTCCTCAAGATACTTCTTATTCAGTAGGCCGCACTTCCCTGGTACTTTACAAGTTCAATCTCCAGATAATATCTAGCGGAAGATCACCACTACAATATTTAGAAACTGATAAGATAAAGATCAGTACATTAGAATAGGTATGGATGACAAGAAGAATCTATCTAGCTATTAGGAAAGCCATGTGCTATCAGTGCTTTACGCCATATGCTTTTACACTGTAAATGGTGATTGTTCTTCTCTTAATTGATAATCTTCCAGAAGCCACCTTTGCAATGCCGAAGGTTAAAGATGATGACGAGTCATGGTTACCTGAGAGCTGTGAGTGTGATGTAATCTGGATACCCTGAGCATCCTTGATTTCTTTAGATGCAAAATAAGCTTTCTGGACGAACTCTGATAGACGTTGTGAGATTTTAGACTTAAACAAATAAATGTTTTAAATGCGCTAAAAAGCATTTTGAGATCCATATAAAAATGTTGCTACAATATTTAGTATTGCAACAGGTAGTTCAAGGAAACGGAAATTGATAATGCCATCACTACAGTTACAACTGCTCCCAGGAAAATTATCACAAGAATGCATGCAATTAAAGCTTCCCTCCCTGATCCTACAATACCATACATCCCTTTGCCCCTTCTGCTGCACAGACAAAGAATTCTGCAAGGGGTTTATCTACAAATTACTATGATCCTAATGAGTACCTTTTTTATGTTTCTTGGCCTATTTTTGGTGTGCAACTAAAATATAAGTGTGTTTCCATTTGACTACATCACATATGTACCTAGCAGAAAAGTAATATCTAATTCTGCAATTATTATAAAGCCCTTATTCATGATATTATATTCTATAATTCAATCCTCACTGAAAAACCTATCTTCTAGTTCAATATAATTTCAAGAAATTGCCAAAAGTTAATATTGCAATAAATAATTTATAGTAAAAAATAACAAAAACAGTGGCTTGCAAGGACCACATACCTTGAATTACAACCAGTTTCCAATGATTGAAATGCTTATTCACTTTCCTGTTAACGGAGAAACAAAATGTTTCGGGCATTTCATTACAATAAGGTCGTGTTTGAGTTGGAGAATAGCTCTTCTTTGATCCATCTAGACTAAGTCTTCTATGTCTGCAGTTATAAAAAAAAAGACAAAAACTAGTAATAATCGTTTACAAATGATGAATATTAACATCACTTACTCTCAACCATTTTGAGAAAGCTTGTATTAATGAGAACAATTTTTTTATCTGCAATGCATATATATTATGCAAGTCAAAATCAAAATACATAATACGCGAAATAAACAAAGATAGTGAAAGAAATTGCATTACAACTAAAATGTCCAATAGCATAGAGAAATTGAAAGAATTTAGTCCAGCCCAGACCACGGAGGATAGGATATCCTGTGCATTTTGTCCAGCTACAGTAAAATCACACTATGTTAATAACTACTTACAATGAGTGTAAAATGATTTTAATGGAGACCACTTAGTAGACATTTCATGCACAACTCACAGACACTAGCATGCACGGTGATACATAAGAAAAGAAATAATATCAACAAGAAATTACATTATTTGAAACCTAAAATTGAAAGTCAAATAAAAGGAGCAGTTATCACTTGCGGTTATGGAAAGGGTTCAAATCCTTTAGGTTGGGAAGGAGAGGGACCACTTATACCCTGATAAGATTAATGGTATCCTGTGAGGTACAGAAAATGCATGTCAGGATCTCTAATCCTTCAAGGCATTGCACTCAGTTGTCTCCCAAAAAAATAAAAGCACAAACGAGAGAAGAAAAGCGTGTAAGATGAATGTACTAAACATGACTTGCCTGGATTCCGTTTTGAAAGTTATTAAAAAAATCTTGAGATTTATCCCATCTTTAATCATTCCAGACATTGTCCGCCTTCCATATCTGAGACAAAAAGAAAAGGTGAACAGCGTTCTATATTAATCATTTCAACACATCCAGAAAATTTGCAGGTTATTCAACTTACGTCATGAGGTCCTGTTCCAAAGCATGTGTTCCAGAGTAGCACTTATATCTTTCTCATACTCCATTCATACTGTCTTGAAAAAGCAAGAGCAAAAGAATCATTTTGCTCATAATAACAATCAATGTGACGAAAGCATATAATCCAATATCCTGAACAATGACCATTGCAGTCATTCCAACTCTACTTGAATAAGCTGTAATAATCCATTGTGTATCAGACTTTATAATTCCAATTTATAAGAAACAATTAGAAAGAAATGAAAAATATACATTTGCATAGTAGGAAAAATTGGGTTGAGACTTCCAAATTGTTGTGACACTATTAACCTCGGCCACTCCAACCTGAATGAATTTGGAAACTCGAGTCATAAATTGAAAATAATACCCATCATAAGAAATGGGCAAGTAAAAAAAGCAGATTTAAGAAGTTCATAGATAAAAGAGAAATGGATAATAATAGAATATGATTACCCATCATAAGTTAAATTTATAAAAAAACAGATTATTTTATCTGCAATGCATATATATTATGCAAGTCAAAATCAAAATACATATTACGCAAAATAAACTAAGACAGTGAAAGAAATTACATTACAACTAAAATGTTCAATAGCATAGAGAAATTGAAAGAATTTAGTCCAGCCCAAACCACGGAGGATAGGATATCCTGTGCATTTTGTCCGGCTACAGTAAAATCACACTTTGTTAATAACTACTTTCATGGACCAAAATCAACACTCCTTTGAAGTTCCACGGTTCAGGTACTATAATAGCCAAGAAAGAACGCAGTCATACATATGATAGGGAAAGAAAACAATGAGTGTAAAATGATTTTAAGGGAGACCACTTAGTAGACATTTCATGCACAACTCACAGACACTAGCATGCACGGTGATACATAAGAAAAAAAAATAATATCAACGAGAAATTACATTATCTGAAACCTAAAATTGGAAGTCAAATAAAAGGAGCAATTATCACTTGCGGTAATGGAAAGGGTTTCAAATCCTTTAGGTTGGGAAGGAGAGGGACCACTTATACCCTGATAAAATTAATGGTATCCTGTGAGGTACAAAATGTATGTCAGGATCTCTAATCCTTCAAGGCATTGCACTCAGTTGTCTCCCAAAAAAATTAAAAGTACAAACGAGAGAAGAAAAAGCATGTAAGATCAATGTACTAAACATGACTTGCCTGAACTCCATTTTGAAAGTTATTAAAAACATATCTTGAGATTTATCCCATGTTTAATAATTCCAGACGTTGTCTGCCTTCCATATCTGAGACAAAAAGAAAAGGTGAGCAGGGTTCTACATATTAAACAGTTCAACACATCCAGAAAATTTGCAGGTTATTCAACTTACATCATGAGGTTCTGTTTCAAAGCATGTGTTCCAGAGTAGCACCTATATCTTTCTCATACTCCATTCATACTGTCTTAAAAGCAAGAGCAAAAGAAATATGTTTGTGTCCCAAACAAAAAGAATCATTTTGCTGATAATAATCAATAAACATTATTAATAGTAGGAGAACTGATCATATTTGGTTCATACATGTCTTAAAAGTTTCAAAATCTGCACTAAACATTGAAATATCTTCTGCTGAAGAAAGGGCACCAAGTCTCTGCAGTAGAGACTTCTTTGCAAGTAGCTCTGCACTTTGAAATAAAACATCAAACTCTTGATATGAAGAATTCACAGACAAAATAAGTGCAGCAGAAATGGATATGATGCATCAAACCCGTGTAACATTTGTGCTATCAAGGCAATCGATGTAGTTGGATCTAATTATTGCTTCCAGTTCTACTATAATATTTCCTTCAGAATGTAAAATGAAGTTTGTTCAGCTGGAATAGTAAAAATAAAAGAGCATTGATGAATATCCTCGTAGGATTCTTGCATCCATTTCAGTAAAAGAAATATCAAATGCATGCATTCATTGCCCTTGCTTATCAAAATACCCAGTTGCCAAATGACTGTTAGAAGTTGAATGAGACACACCTGGAGCAATAGGAAATAAACGACATACTATATTTTCTTTTCTCACTACTTAAATCATAATCACGTACCAATCAATTTCCTTCCTATATGAATCTCAAAAAAGTAGAGCAGATGTTAGAAGCAATGCAAGAATAAAGGAATAAGAGAAAACCAATTCAAAAGAGAACAAACACAAAATCGGAAAAAGATGAACACAAAGGAAAGGCAAAGGACGCAGCTCGAAGAAGGAAAAGAAGAGAATTACCAGAATAATGATGAATTATCAGATCTTTCTCTGTGAGTCAGCCTCTCAAAAGATGACAAAAAACAAGGTATTTAGGAAATCGCAAGAATAAGAGGAGACAAAGAACATGTAAATTTTCACAAAAATATACCATCAAAACTACTAATTATACAATTTCGATCAAATAAGAGGGTGGGTTACCAAGTGAAAGTGAGCGTTTAAGAACTAATGTATTCAAGACAAAAGTTTATACAGGGTAATCAAGAATCGCCTTATACTATCAAGAATTTAACAGTGATTTCAAGAAAAACATACCCGAATGATGACCACCGCTGCGCATATCTCTTCTCATCTCTTTTTATCTCTCTTCGCGCTCTCTCACTGTGGATGAGGGAGTTCTTGAACCGCTTGTCTCTCTCTCTGCAAATTCCCTCTCCATTCGCTTCTATTTATCGCGCAGAAATGATTTTTTTGCCCGTTAAGTGTAAACGTTGATGGATTACAGAGAATTATCTTGATTTTCTTTCACAAGGAAAGTTTTATTTTTCTTTTATCAACGGCTAATTCTCTCTTCGCGCGCGCGCTCTCTCTCTCTCTCTTCTGCCTTCGCGCCTAAATGATTTATTTCTTGTTAAGTGTGTGTATGAGTTAACAGAGTTATTTAAATTTTCTTGACAAAATTACAAATACATTAAAATAAATTTAAAATTATAAATAGGTTAAATATGTAAATATTTTATATTTTTGTGTAAATTTTTTTGTTGTTGTCCAAATTTTTGAACCTATTTATAATTATACTACTCTTTTTGAATTTATATGTAAATTACCACAATTTTTGGGAGTTTAAAAAAATTCTCGATTACAGTGTTCGGCTCTGGTTGCCGAACATCTTAGTGTTGTTCGAATTTTTTCCGAATAAGTTGCATATGTTCAAAAAAATTTCAAACACTTTGTGTTCAAAAATATTTGTCGAACATATGCAACTTGTTCGGAAAAAATTCCAAACACATTCAACTTGTTCGGAAATAATTTTCGAATATATGCAACTTGTTCAGAAAAAATTTCCAAACATATGCAACTTGTTCGAAAAAATTCGAACAATAGTAAGATGTTCAAATGAACCAGAGCCGAACATGGTTGTCGCGATTCAAAAAAATTCAAAATATTCATGTTTTATGCACACACATTTGCACGATTAAACAACAAAAATATTCAATACATAACCTATTCTCAAAATAATAAATTCAAACTCTACATTCACATAAATATACATATACCCATGACAAATTGTAAAAAAAAAAAAAAAAAAAGATGGCGACGGCAGCGAGTGACCGCGATGACAGCGGGTTGGCGGCGGCAGCGAACGACAGTTGGTGGGAAACGATAGCGTAGAGAGTTCGTTTTTAGTTTGTGTGAGAGAGTTCATTTTTTCCGTTTATAACACGTTACATTAGTGGGAAAGAGATAAAAGGGTGAGTGGTGTGTTTAGAAATTAATAAGAAAGAGAGATAGTTGTGTGTTCATCAATTTTTACTTCTTGCAAAATTGATTGGGGTAAAATAGATAACTTGGGGATGGTGTGTTTAACAAATTATTAAAAGAGGGTGTTCAACAAATTATTAAAAAAGGGCGGTGTCTTCGTCCGGAGGTGTTTACCTATTTTGGTGGTGTTAGTAACCTGAGCCGATCAAGAAATAACGTCCCATTTTTTCAGCAATTAAAAGCCCAAGAAAGTAGGGAGGCCCATTTGGACTTTACCCATAAACCAAGCATGTCCATGAGCAAGAATAGCTATTTTATTAAATAATTCATGAGGCTTTGAGTCTATTAATTATAGTTTATAAGAAATCAAGGAAAATCAACTGTAGCCTCTGTTTTGTTGCACGCCTCTCAACAACACACTTAGCCACCGAACTGCTACCAAGGAGAGAGAGCGCGTTAATAGTTTGGGGCAAATAGGGGTGGGAATAGATCGGATCAAGCTAGGAGTTTTGCGTAAGAAAGTCTGCGCCTATTATATAATTTTTAGTAAATAGGTCACGCCTAAAAACCTTTTAAAGGTGCATTTTGCTGCAACTTTTCTATTCTTCTTCAAATTTTAAAAATTACACTTGTTACATTACATCAGAAATGCTATAAAACTCAAAATATAAATAAAATTAACATACCAATAATTATCGGCTAAAAATAGTGCAAAAACAATACCCCAATGACAAATAATTCAGTCAATATCTTCAATCGTTATGTTATCTATTATAATATATTTCTCATATATGCTCTTTTCATATCAAAATATTATTATATTATCTAATATAATATATAATATATATTATATACTATATATTGCATATATATTATTATAATATATATATTTAATATATATAAATATATATATAGTATATTATTATATATATATATATATATAAATAAATGGCTGTTAGATCTAAAAGACATACGAAAGCTTGAGTCGGTCTATTTAATTAAATAGACTTGCTTAAAAGGTTTGAGCATAGCTTGTTTATTAAATGTAAATGAGACGAGACGAGCAAGACTTTAGTAGGTCATCGGGTAGTCTAGTCTATTACCACCTCTATTGGCAAAGTTGCTATTAATTGGTTGATAGGATTCAAAATACGAATTATAGAATTGTGTATCTAAAATTTTGGATATTTCTCTCTCTTTATTGGGCCACATATTTTCAGTGATGAATTTAGAATTGGTGAAATGGATCAGATGGAGATTGATAAATTTAGAATTGGTGAAATGGATCAGATGGAGAATGATAAATTTAGAATTGGTCTAGGTGTTAAATGGATCAATCGAACTTATCCCATTTTTGTGCATGTTAATTATCACATAAAACTTCCTTTCAAAAAAAAAAAATTATCACATAAAACTTCCTTTCAAAAAAAAAAAAAAAATTATCACATAAAACTTTAGTTTTATTGAAGTATAGTTGTTATATTGAAAAGCAGGACATAGCTCAATCCCGACACAAGTTTATTTCAAATTGAAGTACTAGTTGTTACATTGAAAAACACGACACGGTTCACCCTTATTTCAATTTGACAACTCTTTCCCACCACTAATTAATTAAGTACTGAGAAACGACGAATTCAGCATGCAGTCGGGATTGTGACGCCACATCTGGTGGCGACATTTTTGGCATTAGGTGAATTGAGGTACGGCCTTAGCGCTGGATTTTTGACATAATTGCAGAAGCAGGACTGCTGCGCCTTCAGCTTGCCGCAACATTCCGACGACGGAATCTGACCCCCCGTTATAGCACCAAGACATGGGCTCAACTCCGCCGGGTTGCAATTCGCCGCCGCCGTCTCCACCGCCACCGCCACCAGCACAACCACCAAGCACCACCCAACAACACCCTTCTTCATATTTCAGCTCTATGAATTAAGAAGAATGTTGTTGCAGTGAACTAAATTATAAGATGGTGGGTACAACAATGGGTATTTATTGAGGTGATTTCATTCGTGGGTTAAACTCAAGTGCTTGTGTAATAATAAAGTACAAGTGTCTAGTAATGTGGCACAAGTGTCAAGTGACAGAACAAGTGTCAAGTAACATAACAAGTGTCAAATAATGGGGCACAAGTGTCAAACTGTCCGTACGATTTATTGCTTCAAATCAGAGGATGCATTGTCGAGCATTATTCATTTAGTTATTATCATTAATCAATTATATATTATTTTTTATTATTTGATGACTATTATGAGGCAATCACTTAAAAGAGTGTCTTGGCAATGGCATAAGAACTCTCGCACCATATTGCGGAATGGCGTGAAAAAAAAAAAATACATCCAATTCAAAATAAATATTGTTTCCACAAATATTAAAATAAATTGACTTTCTACTACACTTTTAATTAATTAATTTGAAATTCATACTATATAAGATATTTTCAATAACCTTAAGAATAAATGTCCTTAGTTAAAATTAAAAGATACAAAATCTCACTTAAGTTACAATTTGAATGACGGATTAATACTAGAATTAGAAAATTTAATAGGAACGTTGATGGGCAAGCCGAAAGAGTCAGATCCATTATTATACATAGAATTAGATTATTCTCACACACCAAATTAGTAAGTACATACATATTTTTGAATATACACACTTTTGCAAAAAGTTTATTCGAACAAATGTCTTTTGTACGAAATTTTTAGTCGTACATTCTGAGTATACACACTTGTGCGAAAAATTCAATCGCACACCAAATATTTGTTCGAAAAATTCAACCGCATACCAAATATTTGTACAAAAAATTCAACCACACACTAAAAGTGTACTTGGAAATACTTAGAAATGTGTGTACTTAGTTAGAATAGCCTCGGTTTTATACGTATCAAAGAGATCGGGCTAATTGGGCCCAACATTCAAACATTTGTTAAACTAATGGGCCAAATTTCAACCACAGGCACCAAATAATTCATTTCATAAAAGGACGAGGCTATTTGTACCCCAATTTCAAAAATTCAATTCCCTTTCTTTCCCATGTCGCACCCATTCAAAACCCTAATTAATTAAAAAAAAAAACTTAGGCTCCATTTGGATGTATTTGAAATCAATGGATTTGAGGATAATATACATGCATTCACACAAACTAAAATGGAAATAAATGAATGGATTTGATTCTTAAAAATGTGTTTCAAATGTACTTAGTTAGAATAGCCTCGGTTTTATACGTATCAAAGAGATCGGGCTGATTGGGCCCAACATTCACGAGCAATTAGTATAAACTAATGGGCCAAATTTCATGGCTGTCTTAGGCTGCACCTAATTATTCTACCTAGACCAAGCTCTACAGTCCAACTCATTCATTTCATAAAAGGACGAGGCTATTTGTACCCCAATTTCAATTAGTACACCCGCCATACACTCGTATTCCTTTTTTCCCATGTCGCACCCATTCAAAACCCTAATTAATTAAAAAAAAAAACCCTAATTAATTCTCTCTTCTTTCTTTCTGCCATTTTCCCAAACGTGCAGACATAGCGACGTCATCCTACACCTCCACCAGACTTTCTATTCATTCCACAACAAAAGCAATTATTTCTACTTCCTCCTCCCCCACTTTCCTTTTTGTGCTTATGGGGATCACCATCCATGGCCTAAAATCAGATCTTCCTAAGAATTGTGGTTCTCCAGATCTAAGAATTTCATTTTTTTTAATTGTGGATTTTTTCGTAATCAATTGCCGAAAATTTGTGATTTTTTTTTTTTTTTTTTGTCGGTTAAATGGTGACTCAAACCATGACCTTTTGGACATAGGTAGTGTGATTTTTTTTTTTTTTTTGAAAAGATGAAAATTTGTTATTTTTTTGTTTTTCTCCCGACAAATTTTGAATTGTTCCGAATTTTTTTTTCAAAAATTCTGGTTTTTTCGTTTTTTTTTTTTGTTTTTTATCGAAAAATAATTGAAAACATAAATAAAACTGTCGAGGCAGTGACTTGACAGCAGTTAATGGATGTGTAAGTTAAAATTTAATTTTTTTTTATCGGCCAATGGGTGACTTGAATCTATAACTTTTGGATCATAGGTAGCGAAGCTCTAACCACTTGAGTTATACCACTTCATCACTAGAATTTAAATTAATAAAGTTTATTTTACATTAATAAAAAGATTATATTGTATTTTCATAAGTTGGTACTAAAAAAATTTGTGGGTTTACAAATACTATTAAATTAAACGTTATGCCACCTTATAATGGGTAAAAAATAATTGAACATTTAACACATCAACTACCTAACAACATTTAAAGATTTAAAGAATTCCGGTGAACAAGATTTATGTGCATCAGGTGTATTTATTTTAATTCATGTACTCGCTATATTTTAATTAAAATTGGTGTTATGTTTCATTTTACATTTTCAATTCTATATATTTTAGTTTAAACTAGTGTCATATTTCAGGTAGACGGTATCACGTTTATCCTTTTTGCCCGATAATTCATTATATTAAGTAAATTGTGACAATGCAAGTTGATTAAGAATATCGTATCATTTAAAAGTATGAATTTATAGAGATATGTAAAATTAATTTATCTATATTAATTCTCTAATACCCACATTAATTCTCTAATTCCCACCTTCGTGGGCTGAATTCTTAACTTTTGTCTTTGGAAGGAGGCCTAACGGGTGGATACTTTAATATGGATGGAGATGTTTTCATCAGAAATTAAATCCAAGATTTGGGCATACGTAAGCAAAACACTTAGGGGTTGTTTGGTTTGTTGAAAGGAATTAAAATGATAATGAGTTTGAAAGTAGTGAGGAATGGTAATGAGTATGTTAGTTACTGTTGAATTCTTTGATTTATATGTAGGTATGACTATCATTACCATAGAAAGTGTTTGGTTTTAATAAAAATTATTGATAATTAAAATTATTATTAACTCTTTTTTCAATATTAAAAATATATTATATAATAATCATACTTAAAATATTATTATTAATATTAATAAATAATTTAGAAGGCAAAATAATTTTTAAAAAAATTATAGTATATGAAATTTTAGAAAGGAATGACTTTCATTCCTCCCAAAATTGGGAGGAATTAATTTATGCCTTTAATTACTCACTTTTAAGATATCAAACATTTAATTCTCCTCAACCAAACATCACACCCTCCTTTCATTGCTATTTTTTAACTTTAAAGGTGTTAACCAAGCACCCCTTCAGATTATATGAAAGAATTCTACCTTTTATCTAAAAAAAATGCGGACAATCACACAAAATGTAGTTTTAAATCTGATGATGCAGTGAAAGAGAACAATTATAAATAATTATACTTCTATTACTAAATATTATTATTTATATTATTAAACAATATTATTATATATTTTTATTAGTATATTGTTAGAAATTACTCTCTGTTTTGTACTAGATACATTCTTTGTCATAAATATGTGTCTCGTTTTAAATATATTATTTTATTATATAATAATAAAACAACTTAAATTTTTCTATCTATTTCTCTCAAAACCCTAAATATCACACCATATGTCATTATTTTTCTCACACTAATCCAATTTAATATTATTAAACAACTCTCTTATTAAAGTTGTCTATCCTACCCCCATCAAAAAATAATTTATATTATTAAACAATTCTTACATTAAAACTGAAATGTCATTTTGAGTACGAGATGGTGGGAGTATTATTGAAAAAAAAACATGTTTACATTATTAAATTAATATAATTTAAATTTAACCTGATAATAAAGATATACACGGAATTTTAAATAATCAACCTATAAAATTATTGCATACCTAACTCTTAATAAGTTTAAAATTTAATGTTTCACTAAAATAGTATTAAAAAGAACAACTAAAATATTTATAATTATATAATAATTTCTATATAAACCAATTGCATGCCTACGCATATATTATACAAAGAAAAATTGAGGAGGATGAGGGGGGCCAAGTCCCCTGTTGAAAGAGATGTAGTACCGCCACTGTCTATAAGGCAATTAATTCTTATACTACGTATTTGTAGTACCCCATGTGCTGCTAATAAATTCACTGTTTTGTTCTGGAAATTGCTTGAATACGGTATTTGTCATGCATTTTTATTAGACAGATTCTGGTATGATATCGTGCAATGTCGAATTACACTATATATTCTGCTTTGTTTTAACAAATATATTTATTAATAAATAATTTATCGGGTCCCCACAGAGAATGGGCCGGGAATCCGAGTCCTATGGAGAAGGTAATCGGAATTTTTCGCCCCGTTCAAGGCAAATCCCCGCAACACCAAGTGGCCGGGAATCTTTGAACGTCATTTAATTTAATCTTAAATTTGTTACCCTAAATTGATAGGATAGGAACCCTTCATTGTTTTCGGACCTTTCAACTTCAGAGTAAATTAACTAGAGCAACCACATGAGTGTTGTGTTATTCCATGATTGCAAAGTTCCCACGCGTTACGCACTTACAAAGATTCCTTGAAACCTAGCTACGTCGATTGGTCCAATAACATTCCACGTCTTTTAAAGAAATACTCTCTTCGTCCCATTTTAATGGTCGTTTAAGGTTGTTTCACACAGATTAAGAAAATAATAAATAGGTGTATAATAGGACAATTTTACCCTTCTTGTGGAAGTAAATTTCAAAATGAAATAAATTTGTCTAGAAAAGTGGAGTCCACAATCATAGACAGATCTAGTGTTCCTGTTGGGGGGCACGTGCCCCCATAGTTTTTTTAAAAAAAATTACTACATATTTATATATACAATTATATGTTGTGTACTTGTGTGTTGTAATAAAATAATTGAATATAATACTTTTATTAATAGATAAAAAATGCGAGTCAGAGCCCAAATCTTCTCTTGGAAGTTTCAAGTTTCACGGCAGTGACGGCACTATCAACCAACCACAATTCACCCAAGTCCCAATTTTAAAAATTTGGCTCAATATTTCTCTTAAATGATTCACATCATTACGACATTTTGCACCATAACTCAGCTCTGAACCTCTATTCTCAAGCTCCCAACGCACAACGGACACAAGACATGTCTTCACTCTTCACAGAATCATAAGTTCATCATTCATGGTTGATTTTTTTATGTATTAGTTTGTTTTCAAGATTTTACTTTATTTTGGAATTAAGAAGTATTATTAAAAGCTTAAATTCTACGTATTTTTTATATATTTCACAATTCACAAGTTCATGGTTTATGAAAAGATTTTATAAAATAGCATTGGAACCACCATTTTCTATTGGTAAACAGGATGATAATGCCAACTCAAATAGGAACAATTTAGATGTAAAAGAACTTCCTACAGACCCGGGGTTGAGAATTTCAAATTTGGATTATAATCCTAATATTCGTGATAAAGTTCGAAGGGTATACATATTGAGGGACCCTTGTCCAGATGATTCATTCTTGGAAGTTTTTTGATAGTGTTGATAATGATTCAATTATGCAAATATTTCAGTCTATGAAAACTCGTAGGTTTCAATTGTAATAGGCTTGAGTATTAATTAGTGAAGAACTTCTATATTTTGTATTGTACTTGTTTTGTGCCCCCTCCAACAAAAATTTCTGGATCCGTCCCTGTCCACAATAAACAAGAACAAGAGTATATTTGGAAAAACTCATTTATTTCTTATAGATTGTTGTAAAATGACAAATATTTTAGGAAAAAATTTAGTTCCTAAAAAGACCATTAAAATGGGATGGAGGGAGTAGTACCGATCCATCGAGAACGCATGCATCTGGTCCCAGGGCTTATGCGTGAATTAATTCTATACTATATTTCTCGGCTTTTAGATGAAATAACCTCAAACATATGATAGTAATACTAGTTGCAACGCCTCCTCATACGATGGCTGCCGAGAAGTAAATTAATTAAGAGGCCCTCATCAGTAATTATTCCTCTTGCATGGATCTCTCTCTCCGTTTCCCTCTTGTGGAAGTATGATGTGTGTTTCCATCATCCAGTTCCATCTCTGTTGCCAATGCATCTTCTCATGGCTGTCTAGTTTCTAATTTTTTAATAAAAGAGGACACATCAACACGTGTCTATTAACCAAGGACGAAAATTTAGATTTTTTTATATGGATATCAATCGGAACAAGATTTTTGCAGAATATCGATAAAATTAAATATCGAGAAATACCAGTAAAATATTCGGAAAATATCGTTAATGATGTCGATATCTGTGAACTGTAGTTCAAAATATGCCAAATTTCAAGATATATCGGTAAATATCGGTGAAATATATATATATATATATATATATATATATATATTTAATATTTCACTCTTCTTCGCCTTTTTTTATTTAACGAAACTTTTAATTCCGCATTTTTTTCCTTTTTTCTCAAAAATAGTCCCGACCATTATTTTTTTTGACCAAAACTGCAATTTTATTTCATTTTCTTGGGACTAAACTGTAATTTATCATTCTATTGGAACCAATACTGCAATTTGTTTGGAACAAAAAATTTCGAAAAAAACTACAGGATCAGAAATGTGAAAAAGGACCATTTTACAGACCACTCATTTTCCTGGGATAAAAATACAACTTACTCTTTAAATACACTACAACAGAAAAGGGCTTTCCAGACATTGAAACGTGCCCCAATATGTACTCTGTTGGAGCACTTATAAATTTTGAGGCAGTTCACATGTGCCTCCAAGTGTAGTGTCCCAATAGAGTTAGAGGCACTTTTTAAGTCTATATACTACATTTTTAAGTGTCTCAATAATTAAATATAATGAGCAAATTTAATTAAGTGTCCCAAAAATAATTATTAGAGACACTTATAAAAAAATGACTCAAAAAAAGTGTCGCAATATGTAGTTTTTGTTGTAGTGATAATTTATATCTTCTATATTATTTTTAATCATTTTTATCAAAAGTATCCTTAGCATGCACCTCATTTGATGCAGTGTCTCTTAAGGGCATTTTTTTGTACAAAAGAGTAAAATAAAAATTGTACAAGTTCCAATAGTGGTATAATTTTAATTTGCTACCATTTTAATAACATGGACGTATTCTTAAGTGCTAAAATAAAGTACGTAATTAATACATACAAGAACGAGCTAGCTAGCTAGCTAGCTAGGTTGGATTATGGGATACGTGCTAAGTGGTAGGAAAAGATGCACGTCATAGAATTTATTTAAATTGGTGAAGGCTTCATTTAGATTTTTCACAAAAAATATGGAAAATAAAAAAATAGTAGTTAGGAAAGGTGCGTGGACAAAAGAGGAAGATACTCTCCTCAGAAATTGTATTGAAAAATTTGGAGAAGGAAAGTGGCACAAAGTACCTCCCAGAGCAGGTAAATAATTAAACTAATTGTTTTGTAAGTGTAATTAGTGTGATAATTAATTATATAATCATGGCGGACAGGGTTGAACAGATGCAGGAAGAGTTGTAGGCTGAGATGGTTGAACTATCTGAGACCAAATATTAAGAGAGGTTACTTTACCAAAGACGAAATTGATCTTATTCATAGACTGCATAAGTTGATAGGTAACAGGCAAGTCTTTTCCATTATTCTTTTACTTTTGTTTTAAGAATTTCATCTTTTATACCTACTTCTTTATTACTTTCTCTATTCTTTACTAGATGTATTATTTATGATGCATCATTTCTTTAAAACAATTTTATCTTTTTTATTTTATTTTTCTCAAACACCTTAATATTAATTAATTACGCGCTATTATTTTTCTTATACTAATTCTATTTAATATTGTTAAACAACTCTCTTATTAAAATTGAAAAGACTACCTACCCCATTACAAAATAATTTATATTGTTAAAATAGTCTAACATTAAAACTTATGTAATATCACTATGGTCTTAAAGCACTGTTCGAAAAGAGTATATTTGTAGATTATGATAAATTACAGTTTTAGTCCCAAGAGATAAAATTATAATTATAGTTTTGGTCCTAAAAAATAATGGTTGAAAATAATTTTGCAAAAAAAAAACGAACAAAAAAGGACGTGGGATTAACATTGTCGTTAAAAAATTGTCATGTTACCAAAACTACAGTTTTCCTTATATAAATTAACATTCATCTTGACCAATGATGAATTTAATGGCAGCGGGTGGGGTCACGCATCTTGGATTTTCTTTTATTATGCTCGATATTATAGTAAAATGAGTTTCACCACTTTAAATAAAATTCTAGATAAATCTCTGATCTAGATTGTGCAGCAGATGATATTATTTCATTGCGAGTTAAAAATATTTTTGGTCTCTCAACTTTCACATTTTCCACATATCGTTCCAAGATAGTTAAGATTAGTCCCATAACTTTGTACGTTGCGATTAATTTATGTCAATTTTTACAAAATAGGATCATTTTTTACTCATTTTTGGTCCTATAACTTTTACCATTTTGCCAATTGTCCCAAGAAATGTGCAAAAAACAACGACATTTAACAAAAAATAACGTATCTTGAGCAATATATAAAATTATAAGATTAAAATAAATTTTGTAACTATCTTAAAATAATTTGAAATACTGAAGATTCATGTTCTCGTACCTCTCCATAATCAATTAAAGTACATGCATGTTGAATATACAAAATTAATTACATATAAAATATTCATGTAATTAATTAAATTTTGGGTGCAGATGGTCATTAATTGCTGGTAGACTTCCTGGAAGAACAGCAAACGATGTGAAGAACTTTTGGAACACCCATATTCTGAAGAAGACACCATCATCATCATCATTACCCGCAAAAACTGAAAAGAACATCTTAGTTAAACCCCGCCCTCGGACCTTCTCCAAATCGCACGTGCCGGTTCGGTCGAGTGAAGAAAATGATAAGCCATCTTCATCAGGTATTGAATTTCCCTTAATAGACAAGGTGCCATTTTCATTATCGGAAGAAGAGGTGGATGAATGCATCCGGTGGTGGCTGGACGGTGATGAACGAACTCCGGCGCCATTTTCCGATGGCGACAGATGGTGATGTTTAACCTTGATTAGGTTCGTTAGTTGGCACTGTCTATGGACCATGCAATTGTCTGTTACCTAAAAGAAGAAGTATACATACCTTTAGCTTGATGTCGACATGCTCTGGCGTACTTGTGTTTAAAAGTAATACATATTCGTTTTACAATGACATATGTTTGCTCTAGCTAATGGATACAAAATTTTAGAGAGTTTTTATATTCGATCTTTGTGCTATTTTTGGGTAAATTATATTTTTTATCCTGACAGAATGAGTGGTCTGTAAAATGATCATTTTTTTATATTTTTGGTCCTGTATTTTTTTTGATATTTTTAGTCCCAAAAAAACTGCAGTTTTGGTTCCAAGAGAATGATAAATTGCAGTTTTGATCCTAAAAGAATGAGATAAAATTGCAGTTTTGGTCCTAAAAAATAAGGGTTGGAACTATTTTTGCAAAAAAAAAAAAAAAAAAAAAAAAAAGAACATGAGACTAACATTGTTATTGAAAAATTCTCACGTGACCAAAACTACAATTTCTCCTGCTATTTTTTGGAAAGATTCGCGTCAACTCGATCCTATATATCCAATGTGGGCTATATTTCAGAGATCAACGATCCTTGAAATATTATATATAAATGTTTGTCAAATAGTAGGAGTATTAATTCAAATGTCTTGTTTTTTTTTTTTTTTTTTCTCGATAAAGAAAAATTATAAAAGAAAATGAGGGTGTAAGACAACCCCTCACAATAGAGTACAGTGACCAGAAATGAAAATACCATACAGACAACCAAGTTTAGGATCCTAAACACATTCTTGGGTTTGTAATTCAATCAAGGTAAGAAAAATTATGATATAAATAATTCTTATGACGTGTTTGTTCATATAGCTAGTATTATATACTCTATCAGTCCCACATCAGTTTTCATATTTTTTTTTTGTTTGTTCCACATTAGTTTTTGAAGATTGAGAATTAATTCATTTATATTGATTCCTAACACTCCCCCTCACTCGTGGGCCGAATTTATTGCTTTCAACGGGAATCGAACCCAGGACGTTTGGGTGTGAGCCTTTTGGCTCTGATACCATGAAAGAATTCCGCCTCATCTAAAAGTCTGAACTTTAATTCATTTATATTGATTCCTAACAGTTTTCACATTCCAAAAGAGGAAACTCCTTCTTAAACTCCATTCTCACAATATTCATATATTTACACACTATGTCATTATTTTTACACTCAATCCAACCAACTCTCTTACTTTAATAATAAAAGTTTACAAAATTACCCTTCAATACTCCACTCATTACACTTTTTCTTAAAATGTGTGTCCCAGATCAAATTAATTTGGGACAGAGAAAGTATATGCTAATTTTATATAGATAAAAAAAAATTATATTGTTGTTCGTGCATATTACTATTTTAAACCAATGTAATACATAATGCTATTAAAATAAATAAATATTATTGTATTCTGTAAACTGATCTTGATCCCAAATTTTTTAACTATTCCAAAATTTTGGACATGTGACACGTTTTTCTTATTTTTAAAATATTGTACAAAAGAATTACTATATGACAAAATGATCATATTTTAATCATTATTCATTTACTCATCATTATTCTTTTTTATCATTTAATAAATAGGGTTAAACAATCTCATAAGTCTTAAAAAGAGTGTACTAGCATAGGACTCTCGCACCATATTGCGGAAAGACAAGTAAATAAAATACTCCATCCAATTCCTTTTTTTTTTCTAATTAGTCAAAGAGCAATTTTCATTTACCGCAACTAAAGCAAACATCATTAAAAAACCATCCACAATAAATAGAAACTCAACCCACATGGTGGGACTTGGAAAAAAAAACACACGAGGCCCTAGCAAGTAGCAACAAAGCCAAAGAGTTGACATCACGAGACACAAAACTAACTAAGCAAGAAAGAAACTGAGAAATAATAGAATTGCAAGCAAGAATATAACCACCAAAAGTTGCAGTTATTTTAGATTAATACACATATATTAAAATAATTGACTTTCTATACTATACTCTTAATTAACTTTTTTTAATTAATTGCTTCGAAATTATACATAAAACTATTACTATCTAAAATATTTTCAATGGTCTTTGGAAAAAAAAAATGCAATTACTTTATAGAATTAGGAAAATTTAATCATTTTCATAAAAGATAGGAAGATGGAGAAGCCAAAATAGTTGGATCCATTCTAATTATGAAAGAGGTCGGGGTAATTGGGCCGAATATACACGGGTAAATGGTAATATAAATATATGGGCCAGATTTCGTACACCCATGTATTAGTGTAATCCAAATTCGCATATGAAAAATTGAAAATCCAGTTGTCTTAATTTCTTTTTAGATTAGTGAGAGATGTTGTTTTACCCAAACTTTTCATCTCCCCATTTTCCGTGAATATCTTTTCAGCTCGTCAATTTGTCAATTAATACATATTGACTTTGAAAATTAAACATCCAATTGCAATTAAGTAAAGATTTCTCCATTTGAATTCACAAGATTAAATGTTGTGCCACTTTATAATTGGTAAATGACGTAGGAGGGCCACGGTCTGTCGGAAAATGGAAAAATGCATTAGTTAATTTTAATTGTTAATTTTGAATGATATTAACATTAAAAGGTATTTGTGGAAAGAAAATATCATTCCGCAAAATATGTAGTGGCATTTACATATAGGTTCAAAAAAACAGTCTAATTATAAATAGGTTCAATTTTTTTTAAAAAAAATAAGTAAAAAATCTAAAAAAAAAAAAAAAAAAAACAAAAAATATTAAATAGACGAACACAAATATTTGAACATAAATCTATTTGTAATTTTAATTTTTTTTCTTTAATCTATTTGCAATTTTCCAATGTAGAATACATAAATCCGGGTCTAAGAGGAATTACTATTCCTTATTTTCAGGATTGATTATTCTTTACGGAATGATGATTTCTATTTTTAAGATAAACCAAACATTGTATTTGTAATATATTTACGAAATGATTATTTCATTCTCAATCTATTCCAACTTATCAATCTCTCTTGTAAAATAATCCATATATATCGTTTTGTTTCAACTTTCTTATTTATTAAGGGACACTTTTGTGTGGGAGTGTCTCATGCATGCGACAGACATGACATGGAGTTATTTTTTAATAAATTACTATTACTTTTTTATAAATTGTTATTATTTTTTTTTATAAATTGTTATTACTTTTTAATTTGTTATCATTTTTATACTAATTTGTTTCACTTTTATAAAAAGTGATGGAGATAAATAATGGTTTATATTTAATTAGTACATTCTTAATTAGTATTGAATGTATTTTATTATATGTGACTTTTGAGTTCTCAGGATATTAGTATTTAAAGAACTCATCTATTCCTTAATGGATAGTGGATTGATAAATTAAAATATTTGAGGTTATTCCTCTTTGAGACGTGTTCGTCTCTGTCTCGTTTACGTTCTCCGGATATTCTCAGAATCAACGGAGTTTTGTTTAATTATCGTTACGCTTTCGCTGCATCAAAAAGTAATAACAATTTATTAAAAAGTAACTCGGTCTCATACAAGTTTTTGCTATTTATTAATATAGTTAAGAGAAATTGCAAAAAAAGTTGATAATTATAACATTTTTAACACAGAGTTTATTTTTGTAAAATATCCTTAAACATATATACTTACAAGAGACCTATTTATAATCTCTATATTACTAATAGGGAGTTTGTTTTTGCTTAGGTGTCATCATGAGGTTAATTTGAATGAGGTGTCACATTCTTATTAAATGCATATATATGTTAATAATCTATGTGTCATTTTTCTATTGATTTATAAGTAATATATGACATATATATGACATTTTAATATATGAAGTAATTAAAAAATATATTTCTAAAGAGGTTTGAACCTTAGACCTCTTGCACAATATGTATATTTTTTAATAAATAAGTTAATATATAAATCTTTAAATATTTTAAATATTTATTTTATATCTAAAAAGTGTTATCATATGACAATTTTTAAATATAAAATTATATTTAACTTAAGCCTATAAATGTATGTAAGAAAAATTGTGGTTGTATCAACTTTTATTAAAAAAAAAAAAAAAAAAACTCAATATAATCATATATGATATTTATTGTAAATATATGATATATATATATATATATATTCCGGAGTAATATTTATGCATCAATTATATATAAAAAATTATATTAATCGTCTTCTTTTTTTATTAATTGTAAAATAAATTTGAAACAAATCTTATAGTAAATTCTTTCACATAATTATAATAATTTTAATCCTAGCATGAATTGTCATACAATTAATATTATCATTATTTAAATGTAATATTACAATTACAATTTTTTTATACATATATATTATTTTAATATATATATTATTATTTGAAAAGGGTCATTTATAATAAGGTAGAAAGAGGTAAGCCTTATTACAACTAGGTGTAAAAAATTTGCACAGAAGCACAAATTTTTTTTGCACAGAAGCACAAAAATTTGCACTTTTACACCTGTTTGAAATTTTACTAATTTTTTACACCTATTTGTAATTTTCCCATTTGAAAATATTATATATAATATATTATATTATAAAGTTTAATTAACGAAAATACTGCGTAATACGCGAGAGCTCATCTAGTTATAAAATAATGTCCACATGAGTAATTATTTAAATAATTATTATATAATTAAATTATATTATTATTTGATAAAATATTATATTTTTTTATATATAAATAGATGGATTATATAAAATTTAATTTATGATCATTTTCATATAGCTACAATGATGATATCTACACTAAAAGACAAATATAAATAAAACAAAACCAATATAAAATGCCATCGACATGCAGAAATTAAATAACGGAGGCAGACTTTTAATTTATTGATGTCTTATCCGCAATTAATTCTTATATAAACTTATTTTTGAAATGTCTTCCCATCTGCTGCTAATAAATGCACTGCTTTGTCACGTAAATTGCTTGAATACGGAATTTGTAACTTTAATTTAAATTTAAAAAATAATGTTTTTCTAAACAGATCGAAATTAAAGTTTATTTATTAAATCACCCAAAATATTTTTCTTTATTCTCTCTCTTATCCATTTTTTTTTTAAGTGACTTTAAGAGTTTCATTGCGTTTGCAAACACACCTAAATATGATATAATCACTTGTGATCCGCTATCCATTATAATTTTTTTTTGAAACAATTAATTGATTAAATAAAAATCTATTAGTGAAACAATGAATAAATATTATTAGGTCTCTTTTCTAAGACTATTTTATAATTAGGTACAATCTTCAAATCATATTACTATTATCACAAATTATGGGTGCATTTATTAATGAGGCACTCTTCTCTATCACTCATTTTTCAAACTATTTTTTTAGCCGTGCAATGCGCGGGTATGTTGTAATTTTTTTTTTAAAGAGTAATGAATGTACATATGCAAATATATAGATATATTAAAAATACGCTGTCAAAGAAACACATCTCAAGGTGACCCAATTTATAATAATATCTTACTTAAATAAATCATGTATCTTTTTATATAAAAATGATTGAATTGAGCATTTGACTTATCAGATTGACGGCTAATTTTTTTTTTGTCATTGATTAAAAATTGAATCAATAATTTAATTAAACTCTTTAATTTATCGGTATCATCAATACACATATACACCTTGAATTATGGAATTCTTGAAAGAGTTTTAATATCATAATCAAATAATATTTATGCTACACTCCTTTCTTAAAGTATTAGATCCGTCTACATTAGGGAAACTCACAAAGAATTTTGCAGAATATTTTCTCAACTTTTTTGTAGCAGGAAATATATTGGAGATCAACATTTAATATCATAACAATCACTTATATATGATTTTAGTAAAAGTATAATAACTAAAGGATGTTGATTATAAAAAAAAAATTAAAATCCCTTCTTTTTAAATTTTAAAAATGAATTTTTAATATTAATTAGAATAATGTTACCAATTTTAAGCAAAATTTTATTACAATGACTTATTTGAGTTTTAAAATTGTCTTTCGTAATGGACCTTTGGGAAAAAAATTAATTTAGTCATTAATTTTATTTGTGAAGAAAAAAATAGGCCTCTTAAATTTTTTTTTTATGTATATCTAATTTCTTTTATTTTTCAACTAAACATATAATTAAAGAAAAATTTAGTATGAAAATAAATGTTGGATTTCCATTGAGAAGATTGGATGTCTTTTTACCCCTTCATCTTCTTTTTATTAATTAATATTATATTTGTATTTCTTTAAAAATGTCTCTCCAACTCCATTGTGACACATGTCAAAAATAGAGGAGTGACACGTGTCAACTTTTGGAGAAGGGTGATTTTACTATTATATATATAGATTGTTATCACTTCTCAATTTGTTATCACATTTATACTAATTTGTATCACTTTTTTAAAAAGTGATAACAATTTATTAAAAAGTGACTAGGTCTCATGCATGAGACGGTCTCATACAAGTTTTTGCCTATATTAATTATAGGATATGCTATGAGACATGTTCCCATGTACAATAATAGTAATTACACGAGTTGAAATTAATGATTGAATTGTGCTCAAAACCCTTGATTAGGGAAATTTGATGTTTTTCCTTTTTATGTTAGTGTCAATGACATGGTACACATTTCTGTCCAAAAAAAAAAAAAAAGAAAAAAAAGGTCATGGTACACATTTCTGTCAAAAAAACAAAAAAAGACATGGTACACATTTAAATTTGCAAATATTAGAACCATTCCATTTTTGGTAGTACATAAATGATTGCTATTGTGCGTTTTTTTTTTTTTTTAAAAAAAAAGACCGATCATATCAACATTTCCGAAATTGAAGGAAGCTGCTGTCCGAATATCACGAGTGATACAGTACTGATCACAATTAAGCAATGGGAACCAATTTCATCCCAAAATTTACTTGTCCTCGGTACTCCATTAGTTGTTATATTACATATTTAATAAATTTTAATAGCAATATTGTATAATTTTTTTTTTATCGTCCATAACCTTTGAGTTATAGGTAGTGAGGCTCTAACCACTTGAGCTATACGATTTATAGCAATATTGTATAATTAAAATGATTAATAACATCATTTTGAAATTATTGTACAATAAAATTGATTTATAAGAATCTAGCTTGCTCAAGGAGTCGTTGTAGTACCCTAAGTTTTGCATTTTTTATACAAGGAAATCTTGACCGTCACATACAAAGTGATATTCGTGATATTTTTAAAAATTCAGTATCACAAAAATATGTATATTACGTTTCATATATAAAAATGTCTCACACAAATATTGTATTTTAATTTTTTTTAATTTGTAGCACTGCTATATATATATATATATATGCTAGCTAGTTCTTTATATATAGGAGGGGTGCTCTACTAGACTAATATAGCAATTTTATTTTTCTTATTTCTTATGACCCGTAAGTTTGATAGTCGTTTAATTTCTGTTTGAAAGTAGTGATATGATATTTAATATTCAAACATATAAAACAAATTAACTGTTTTAACACATGCATACCATTTGAAAGTAGTGATATGATATTTAATATACAAACATATAAAACAAATTAACTGTTTTAACACATGCGTACCATATACTAGTTCTTCTTTTTTTAGAGATAGCTAAATTTATTTTTTATGAAGCCAAAGTCAACACAAATTATTAATACGTACAGTTAAAAAATAACTAATAATAATTGTTTATGTTGAGTTTGGCTTCACGCGAAAACTCAACAGTACGTACGTATAGCCTTGAATTTGATTTAGTCTATATATTTGCACGTTAATAATGTTAAGTGTTGGTTTGGTTTTTTTTATTGGATAATACCTAAATTATAATACCTATATTTATAATACTAGTTTATTTATCAATATTTTATTTGATTTCTAAAACTTGAGTTAAATAATTAGTGATTAGCTATCAATATTATGTTTGGTAGCAAGTATTATAACCAGTATTATTATTTTAGACTAATTTGTTCTTATAAATAAAAATAATAATAAACACATCTTGATAAAAGTGAAGGGTGTTTTTGGTATTTTAAAATTTAATAGATATTGGAGAAATATAAATATTACAAATACCATGTATTAGATATTATTTGAACGGGCTCATTCTTAATAACGGACTGAAAGTATAATGTATACAATAAATCAAACAAGTGATAAAGTTGAATTAGGGATCAATATACCCCTAATAAAGGAAACCAAACGAGACCTTAATGTACTTTAAAATTTTAAGGTATACCAAGAAATAGATGCCCAATTTCAGTTGTAATTTAAGGTATATACAAACATTGATCAAATTCCTTTTAAAAAAATCATTAAAATTGGGGGTTTATTTAGTATTTCTACTAGTGAATAGTGTTGCAAATTCTCTTTTCCACACAAATTAAAACAATAACTGTGTGATTTGCGCATGCCATTAATTAATGGGCATTAATATGATTTCTGTAGAGGCCTGGCCTCTTTTTCAGATGGATGTTGATTGACATGTCAATCAATTAATATTAGCATCCACCAAAATCAAATCGATGAACAAATACTTTCGAGTTTTGGGTGAGATACTCTCACACATGCATGTGTTATGGATTTAATTTTTAAAATTTGAGTTTTACTAATTTTTAAATTATATTAAAATGTTGCTTTATAAATCCACGAATCATAAAGAGATTTATTTCATGTATATATAAAATCACCTATTAATTTTTATTTTTTATTTATTTTTTTATCTAAAATAAAAAAACATAGAGAGACGAGATTGTATTCATGTTGGGAGACCCTATTTCGTGTCTCAAGAACAGGGAACCCATTATTATGATAATAGAGTGGTTGAGATTTTAGAAGAAAAAAATGCATGCATCAAATATTAATTAATGCCGTACACATCATTTGTCACTTCTAATATTAAAGCACGTTGTTATAGTGAAATGTATTTATTTGAGAACTAAAATTTATGGAATGAAATGAGCTTAATTTAGGTGGAAAAAATGTGCGATGCCAATTAACGATTAATATTTTTGAACCATTTTATTTTAAAAATATTAATAAACAATATCCACCTCACGGGATGAAATTCTTCAGATGGTGCATGATTCATAATTACCACTCGCTTTTTATATAATTATAATAATTACATTTGGACCAATAACACAATTATTATTATGCGAGATAATCTTATTTCATTAATGGTATACTATTTACCGTCAAACTTATCAATATAACATAATAGAGTAGTCCCCGCGTATTACGCGAATTTTCATAAAAATCAATTAATATTATAATATATTATATATGCATAAATTAATTTCTCCATTGTTAAATAATATAATTATATTATATAATAACTATATTCAAATAAAATATATGTATAAAATTAAATATAAAAAAATTACATAATTAGAACATTTTATAATTTAATTAATAAATTCAGTAATAATAAAATAAATATACTTAATTTACTTGTTTTTATTACTAACAAAAATTCTAATATACTTTAGACTTAAGATAAATATAGTAGATATTTTGTAACGGCCCGAATTTAATAATAACATATAATAGCTAAGGCGCTACCAAATTGACCCGTTAACTCAATTAAAGAGAAAATTGTAATTGAATTAACGTGATTTATTACAAAATAATCATTTGAGATTTACAGCGGAAAACAATGTAAAATAAATTACATGCAACCATCGCCTCGTGCCCTGCTCGAGCTCCTTTGACCTGTAGAAAATCATAACTGTGGGGGGTGAGTGTTGAAAATACACCCAGTGAGGGAAACATCAATGATTGCACAGTTAAACAACATTCATAAGCGGTATATGATATTTTCATATATAAAGCTCATGAGAACATTTAATGCTTTATCACATAGTACGGGCCATTACCCGGCTTGAACATTGTACGGGCCATTACCCGGCTTGAACATAATATGGGTCATTACCCATCTTGAACATATACACGGGCCATTACCCGGCTTGCACATAGTACGGGCCATTACCCGGCTTGAACATTGTACGGGCCATTACCCGGCTTGAACATAGTGCGGGTTACTACCCGTCTTGATTAATAATGCAATTTAACATAGCAATCATAACATTGAATGTTAAACTCGATTAAGAGTGGAGATTGCCCTCACCTTAAAAACAGTAACTGCAACAAATGATGCAATGCAATACCCCTTAATGATCCTCAACTCCTTGAAAATGCACAATCTTAAAGGTCTCAAGTTACTCCTCCTATCCTACAAATAACATATACTCTTAATAATCTCCAATTCCAAACGCTACGAGCGTCAGATCAATAAACTAATTATAATTCTATAATCTACTAGTGGATACAAGCATTTTGATATATATAATACCACAATTAACAGAGATCGAATACTTACCAAAATGCTTCGAGATCTCTCTCTCTCTCCCTCCTCTCTTTCTCCCTCTCTCTTCTCTCTCTCCCCTGCGCCATTTTTCCTTTCTCTTTCTTTTTCTTTCCTTTCCTTTCCTCTTATTTCTGCTTATGGTGCGTGCATATCTCTTATGCCACCACCGCCTAAGAAAACTTAATAGGTAAGTTTCTTTTATTTATTATATTATTAAAACTTATACTATATATATATATTAATAACACACACGACGCACACACGCCTAACACACTACCACACACGCCACACACACACTATTATATTATATATATATATATATATATATATATATATTATATTTTCTATTTTAAAAATTTATATAATTTAATTAAAGGCTAATTATTAATACCAATACTCAATTTATTAAAAATAATTATATACAAATATAAATAATTCACGTAATGATTTTGGGATATTACAATCTACCCACCTTGTAAAAATTTCGTCCTCGAAATTCAGTTATAGCTTAAATCATCACAACTTATTCTCCATTCTAGATTATCCTATAAATTATTTCTTCATCCTTTAAACTCCAAATGTGGTTCACATCTATACTATTAATCCTTTTGATTAAGGAATCAACCAAAAATAATTCCTATCTTGCACAATGCATAGATCATACTACCTTTCTCACTCTATTTTCTCATATTCAGTGCAAGAAGGTAGCCCAATTGCATAACTACTATTACACCACAATCCAAAATCCATATCAGAATAATAAATTTCATTCTTAAATTAATACTCCAAATCTAAACCACAAAATCATAAGTCACTGCATACGCACTACAAATTTCATTCCTAAATTATTGCTTCAAATCTAAACCACAAAACCATAAGTCACTGCAGATGCACTACAAATTTCATTCTTAAATCATTGCACTAAATCTAAACCACAAAACTTAAACTCACTGCACACGCACTACACATCAATGTACCAGCATGACCACACACGCTCACGAGCACACGCTGCCGCGGTTCAGCGGCTCAGTGGCGGCGATTACACTAGGTATATTGACTATAATGACATCATGCAGAAATAAGGTAACTAAAATCAGCCTTATAATCCACTAAGTATCTCATATCAAACAACTTATAATTATCTAATGGGGTACACATGCACCAAAAATTGCAATTAAATTTAAAAATTTCTAAACCCACAGTTGTATATAAAACCAAAATTTTAATAAAATTGAACATAATGATATCTCATACCTTGTGGAGCTGTCGAGGCAGGGAAGATGGAAGCAAGTAATTTACAAACTATCTTTTAAAAGAGAAGTTGACTTATAATTACAAAATTTTTATATAAAGTAGCAAGTACAGAACCGAAATGCTCTGATACCATTTGTAACGGCCCGAATTTAATAATAACATATAATAGCTAAGGCGCTACCAAATTGACCCGTTAACTCAATTAAAGAGAAAATTGTAATTGAATAAACGGGATTTATTACAAAATAATCATTCGAGATTTACAGCGGAAAACAATGTAAAATAAATTACATGCAACCATCGCCTCGTGCCCTGCTCGAGCTCCTTTGACCTGTAGAAAATCATAACTGTGGGGGGGTGAGTGTTTGAAAATACACTCAGTGAGGGAAACATCAATGATTGCACAGTTAAACAACATTCGTAAGCGGTATATGATATTTTCATATATAAAGCTCATGAGAACATTTAATGCTTTATCACATAATACGGGCCATTACCCGGCTTGAACATAATATCACGGGCCATTACCCGGCTTGAACATATTACACGGGCCATTACCCGGCTTGCACATAGTACGGGCCATTACCCGGCTTGAACATTGTACGGGCCATTACCCGGCTTGAACATAGTGCGGGTTACTACCCGTCTTGATTAATAATGCAATTTAACATAGCAATCATAACATTGAATGTTAAACTCGATTAAGAGTGGAGATTGCCCTCACCTTTAAAACAGTAGCTGCAATAAATGATGCAATGCAATACCCCCTTAGTGATCCTCAACTCCTTCATAATGCACAATCTTAATGGTCTCAAGTTTCTTCTTATATCCTACAAATAACATATATCCTTAATAATCTCCATTTACAGACGCTACAAGCGTCAGATCAACAAACTAATTACAATTCTATAATCTACGAGTGGATGCGAGCATTTTGATATATAATACCACAATTAACGAAGATCGAATACTTACCAAAATGCTTTGAGATCTCTCTCTTCCTCCCTCTTCTCTCTCTCCTCTCTCCCTCGCGCCATTTTTCCTTTCTCTTTCTTTTTCTTTTTCCTTTCCTTTCCTCTTATTTCTTATGGTGCGTGCATATCTCTTCCATGCCACCACCTTAAAGAAAACTTAATAGGTAAGTTTCTTTTATTTATTATATTATTAAAACTTATACTATATATATATATTAATAACACACACGACGCACACACGCCTAACACACTACCACACACGCCACACACACACTATTATATTATATATATATATATATATATATATATATATATATATATTTTCTATTTTAAAAAAATTTATATAATTTAATTAAAGGCTAATTATTAATACCAATACTCAATTTATTAAAAATAGTTATATACAAATATAAATAATTCACGTAATGATTTTGGGATATTACAATCTACCCACCTTGTAAAAATTTCGTCCTCGAAATTCAGTTATAGCTTAAATCATCACAACTTATTCTCCATTCTAGATTATCCTATAAATTATTTCTTCATCCTTTAAACTCCAAATGTGGTTCACATCTATACTATTAATCCTTTTGATTAAGGAATCAACCAAAAATAATTCCTATCTTGCACAATGCATAGATCATACTACCTTTCTCACTCTATTTTCTCATATTCAATACTAAAGGGTAGCCCAATTGCATAACTACTATTACACCACAATCCAAAATCCATATCAGAATAATAAATTTCATTCTTAAATTAATACTCCAAATCTAAACCACAAAATCATAAGTCACTGCATACGCACTACAAATTTCATTCCTAAATTATTGCTTCAAATCTAAACCACAAAACCATAAGTCACTGCAGATGCACTACAAATTTCATTCTTAAATCATTGCACTAAATCTAAACCACAAAACTTAAACTCACCGCACACGCACTACACATCAATGTACCAAAGATGACCACACACGCTCACGAGCACACGCTGCCGCGGTTCAGCGGCTCAGTGGCGGCGATTACACTAGGTATATTGACTATAATGACATCATGCAGAAATAAGGTAACTAAAATCAGCCTTATAATCCACTAAGTATCTCATATCAAACAACTTATAATTATCTAATGGGGTACACATGCACCAAAAATTGCAATTAAATTTAAAAATTTCTAAACCCACAGTTGTATATAAAACCAAAATTTTAATAAAATTGAACATAATGATATCTCATACCTTGTGGAGCTGTCGAGGCAGGGAAGATGGAAGCAAGTAATTTACAAACTATCTTTTAAAAGAGAAGTTGACTTATAATTACAAAATTTTTATATAAAGTAGCAAGTACAGAACCGAAATGCTCTGATACCATTTGTAACGGCCCGAATTTAATAATAACATATAATAGCTAAGGCGCTACCAAATTGACCCGTTAACTCAATTAAAGAGAAAATTGTAATTGAATTAACGTGATTTATTACAAAATAATCATTTGAGATTTACAGCGGAAAACAATGTAAAATAAATTACATGCAACCATCGCCTCGTGCCCTGCTCGAGCTCCTTTGACCTGTAGAAAATCATAACTGTGGGGGGTGAGTGTTGAAAATACACCCAGTGAGGGAAACATCAATGATTGCACAGTTAAACAACATTCATAAGCGGTATATGATATTTTCATATATAAAGCTCATGAGAACATTTAATGCTTTATCACATAGTACGGGCCATTACCCGGCTTGAACATTGTACGGGCCATTACCCGGCTTGAACATAATATGGGTCATTACCCATCTTGAACATATACACGGGCCATTACCCGGCTTGCACATAGTACGGGCCATTACCCGGCTTGAACATTGTACGGGCCATTACCCGGCTTGAACATAGTGCGGGTTACTACCCGTCTTGATTAATAATGCAATTTAACATAGCAATCATAACATTGAATGTTAAACTCGATTAAGAGTGGAGATTGCCCTCACCTTAAAAACAAAAGAATCGCAACAAATGATGCAATGCAATACCCCTTAATGATCTCAACTCCTTGAAAATGCACAATCTTAAAGGTCTCAAGTTACTCCTCCTATCCTACAAATAACATATACTCTTAATAATCTCCAATTCCAAACGCTACGAGCGTCAGATCAATAAACTAATTATAATTCTATAATCTACTAGTGGATACAAGCATTTTGATATATATAATACCACAATTAATGAAGATCGAATACTTACCAAAATGCTTTGAGATCTCTCTCTCTCTCTCTCCTCTCTTTCTCCCTCTCTCTCTCTCTCTCTCTCCCTTTCCATTTTTCCTTTCTCTTTCTTTTTCTTTCCTTTCCTTTCCTTTCTTATTTCTCTTATGGTGCGTGCATATCTCTTATGCCACCACCGCCTAAGAAAACTTAATAGGTAAGTTTCTTTTATTTATTATATTATTAAAACTTATACTATATATATATATTAATAACACACACGATTATACACACGCCTAACACACTACCACACACACACCACACACACACTATTATATTATATATATATATATATATATATATATATATTATATTTTCTATTTTAAAAATTTATATAATTTAATTAAAGGCTAATTATTAATACCAATACTCAATTTATTAAAAATAATTATATACAAATATAAATAATTCACGTAATGATTTTGGGATATTACATATTTAATATTTATAAATTGGCTTAGTTGGTAAAAATATTAGTAGTGTCATTTATGAGGTGTAAAGTTCAAATCTATGTGAATGCATTTTTTTTAAATAGATTTTATAGAACCACATAGATGACACATAAATTTTATACACATATACTCAAGTAAGTTATTTTAGGGTGACATATAAGGCAAATTAATGTGAGTTTGACACATAAGCCAAATGAATGTGAGTTTGACACATCATCAAAATCAAACTCCCTATTAGTATAATAGGGATTTGCACAAAGAAAAATACTAAAATTAAACATAAAATTCATGTGATAAGGTACAGTAAAACCTCTCAAAAAGAATACTCTATTAAGGAATAAACTCTCTTTAGGAATAAAAATTCATGGTCCCAACTTGGGACCAGTTATAATTTGGAATAAACTCCATATTGTCATAATTCATATTTTTTCAAGTCCCAACATAAAGAAAATACACATCCATTTAGGAATAAATCATAATAATATATATAATTTTACAATAGATTTAAGTTGATTTAAAATACTTGTTCAAGGTTGATTGTGACAATGATTTTATCTTTTGTGTTGTAACCTTATCCTTCAACTTGCGTTGGAAAAATATCTAAACATAGTGGACATGATTTAAAAAAATGTATTATACATAGTATTTATAGATGAAAAAATTAAAGCAATCAAAAGCAAGTACATGCATCTATGGTGGGTGACTCTTGAGTATTGTCTTTTCATATTACGTGAATAAATTATTTCAATTAAGTTCAACACATTACATGTACATGTATCTACTAATTATACCATTATATAATATACATGCATTTAAAAAAAAATCTTATAACTCTATTTAAGAATAACCCTCATTTAGGAATATTTTTTTGTGGTCCCAAGGATATGACTATATAGAGGTTTTACTAGGTCGACTTTTAAAAAATATAAGATATATAAGAGCATAAAAATCATATTAATTACTCGAGCATGTGACATAATTGAAAAATGTAAGCATGTGTTCAATTCAGCTCAATTATTGAAGGCTTTATTTGCAGTCCACCCTAACTGTACAATTGTGTATACTTTGTGCTACGTCCATTTCGCAGCTGCGCAACAATTTGCAGCAATTAGGAGCTGAAGTCATATTTTTTTATGAGGAAATATTTAAGGCGTAAACCCCACCAAAAAACATATGTCCTTTTCGTGATTGCAGTTGTAAATCAAATCTATAATGACCATTTTGTTTGAAATTTAGAGGGAGAAGACTAATAGGACACGAATTCAACAACAACCCTTTATAATATTTCACCAAACAGAAGTCATATTCTACTCGATCACATTGATGTTTGGCAACATTATTTAGAATATTAATTTATCTTATTTTGAAAGTAAGACGTTTGAGATGATTGAGGATTAAAGGTGTTAGTAATAACAATTTTATAATTAAAATAGTTAATTTTTAGGAAAAATTATTCTCTATTTATTTTTATTTTGATTTTAGTCATGTCATCTTTTAAAAATTGAAAATAGTCTTGTAATTTTATGTTTTAGACATTTTAGTCTTGTAATGAACTGGAGAGGTGACATTTGGTTGACCAAGGAACCTTTGGTATAGATGGGGAGGTTTGCGCTTTCGAATATTTCTTTTATATATATATATATATATATATATATATATATTAAAAGTTACATGATTATTTTCAATTTGTTAAAATGAACAGGACTAGAACTGAAACACAAACAATTTAAATGATTAAAAAATTATTTTCCCTAAATTTGATAAGGTTGATGAAATTAAATAAGATCTACTTTAGAAGTAACACTACAAAAACTGTGAAATACCAACGAATTTTACCGATAAATTTATTTCTGTCACAAATATTGATGGATTACCGACAAAATTATATATTTTTTAAATTATCTTCTACCGATGGATTTACCAATAAAAATGTTTACCATAAAAAACACCGACATAATTTGAGTTGGTCGGTAATTACCAACATATTAATTTTATTTCATCGATAATTACCGACAGATTTACTATTAGATTAGCCCCTTCCCCTCGATGATCAATAGCGACAACACAAAATTTGGTCGGTAATTACCATTTGTCTGATTGAGTCATCATTTGCCCGATAAAAAAAAAATACTATCCTTTCATTTTATTTTACATTGCTTAAAAAACTAAAAAAAATAAGTATTTTATTTTTGCTTTTTCTTATTAAAATATATAGCAAAAAAAAATAATTATACTCTTTTCAAATTAAACTCTTCCAAACATCTGATATATATTTATATCTCATGTGACTCAATTACAATCTCAAACTAAAATAACCTTCGTTCAATAAATTACAACTTATCCATTTATCCTTAATTTTATATTTACTTGAACAATAAAAAATAAGAAGGAGGGAATATAAAATAACCAATCATTAAATTGAATTTTCCAATAAGCAGACATTAATTAAAGTTCTCTAATGAGGGACGCAGCTACCCAAATATAATGCACGGTGGGGAAGAGTCTTCGTGGTAGTTTCTACAGCCGCTGCAAGCTTTTGACAAATGACAAAAACTTGTATATGATCGTCTCACAGATTTCATTTCGTGAGAAGGGTGTATTTTTTAATTTATTATAACTTTTTAAAAGTGAGATAAATTAGTATAAAAGTGATAAAAATTTGAAAAGTGATACATTTCACATAATAAGTGATAATAATATATTAAAATGTGATAACAATTTATTAAAAAGTGAATCCGTCTCACGAAATGAGATTCATAAGACGGTCTCACGAAATGAGATTCGTGAGACGGTATCACACAAGACTTACCTAGACAGATATACAGTGACAAGGAATTGATATTGGTATTGATATCAGCAGAGGTATTTATAACTAATTCGTTTTATTATAATAATTACCTTTCAATTAATTTCTTTTAATACATAATTATACAATTCAAAATTAATACTGTATTTTATAATAAAATAATTCTTTAATAAAAACAATTTATATTTTCTATAAATTTAATGTGAAACTCACACAACAGTTTACCGACATATGTTGATATTGTACAATACAAAATAAGCCACGGTAACTTGGAAAGTACATGCAAATTCAATTCTTAGACACGTGGGTCATCTTCTTATCCAATTAATGGCTGTCCGTTGAATATTCAAATTTGTTGCTCGACTTAATTACGTGCTTCTGATTTCTAAAATATGATCATTTGATTTCAAATTTGGAATAAATCTTAGACACTTTTTTCTGTTAACAAAAATGAAATTAATAAGACTATTTTAGTGTAATTCAGTTATAACCATGCATATATTTTTGCAATTAATATTTTTATAATAAAATAATACCCCCTCCATCCATTAAATTTTATATTTGGGGGTATGACACAAATTTAATGAATATAATATTTTATATAAAATTATTTGTGAAAAGTGTAAGAAAAGTAATAGAGAAAAAATGTAAAAGAGTGAGTAATAATTGATGTAATTTTGTATAAAAGTAGAGATAATTGTTAAAAATGTGGGATCACAACTATCCAAAAACGTAGAGCTTTAAAGGTGACGCTCAAAATGGCAAAATATATTCAAAGGGAAATAGAGGTAGTATCTTTTAATGAAATGACTAATACTATCAAACTAACACTCCCTCCTTTCCCCATTAATTAGATTTTTTTTTTATAAGGAGGAAATACTTGAAGACGCAAACACTCACACCTGTACCAGATACCCTTGGTTAGACGGGTTGTGTGTATGTGTAAATCCAAAAGTAATAACATTTAAGTTGTGTAAAATTAAGGATTATAAGAGGGTGAAGTTTTCTATTTTTTTTTATGTGCAAGTTATTTTGGGGTGTCCGAATAAGAAAAGTGTGCAAGTTATTATGAGACGAATGAAAACTTTTTAATAAAACCAACTAATAATATTTAAAAATTACAGACAAAATACAAATTAATTACACAATAAAATTAATTTACACAAGTGCTTTTACCCCACTTAACCATTGAGTTTCCTCATTTTAGTGGGAGATCCAGGTTTGATTCTCTTTGGGAACGAATTATGGAGTTATAAGTTGGCTTGAAAAATTTAGGAATGTTTGGGTGCTTAAACTGACATTTACCGATAAAAAAATAAAAAATTACACAAGTGTTACCAATAAAGAAAATTGAGGCGGCTTTCTTTTCACTCTCGCTTGACAACTAACTGTTATTATTGGACAAAATCATGTGCGCGGGCGGTACACAGATTCATGCTGTTCATCCGATATATATATTTTTTTCCATCTTTTCATTTTTTTTTTCTTTTTTCCTCCCCTCTATTATTTTAAAAAATACAATTAAATTGGGCAATATCACATGTACATACGAAATCTACTATTACACAATATCATATAGCGGACTAGATTTTCAATTCCAATTTTCATATTCTTTAACACGTACGCCTATTAAAAACACTTGTTATAGTTATTTTTAAGTAAAACACCAATGCATTAATACGATGGAATAGAAGATCAACTTAATAATAAAATGATAGGGATCACTTGATGCGATCAAATATAATGTCATATTATACACATTGGCGTTTAAATAAATAGTGTTTCATACATAGTGTTATAAGATCAGATCGATCGAATGTACTATCATATATATTCAATAACATATCTTTGAAGATTAAATGCAAAATTGTCGAAATTGCCTTAAGTTCGTTTTGATTTAATTCATTGAAAACCGGTTTTATGAAATAAACCGGTAGTTAGAAAATTTAGTTATGCGCGCATAGTTATGATCGCACATATCGTTACATTAAATAATTATCTTTACACTTCATTTTATTTACATAATTCGCCATCATTTTTATTCTGAATTATTCTCGCGCTTCACTTTATTTCTTCTATTTAATCAAATCATTTGTATTATATTTTATTTAATATTGATATTCCTTAATTTTTATGCAATTTTTCTATGAGAAAATTAATGTGAGACGGAGGGTATAAATGCACGGCGTGAAAGGATCTTCGTGGTTGTTTCTATATACTCATTACTTAGGCTTTCAGACCTTTTGATAAACACACGCGACAACTTTTTTTTTTTTTTAATCAGTTAAATGGTGATTCGAACTCATGATTTTTTGGACATAAGTAGTGGAGCTCTAACCACTTGATCTATAACACTTTGTCAAATACAGACAACTAAGGACTTCTCAACTAAGCAGACAAGTAATGTCCTTTCAAAACAAAGTAAAATAAAAATTAAGACATACATTAATTGGAGATTAATAAGCCACGATAGCTTGCTTGGACAGTATGCAAATTCATATCTTAAACGCGTGGGTCATCTTCTTATCCAATCGCTGTCCGCTGAATTTTTCAGTTTGTCGTTTTACGTACGTGCTTCTTGTACGTTCTAAAGATCTGCAATCTCCACCTTTATTTTTGTAATATAGTATTTCAAATTTGGAATAAATATTAGACACTTTTTCCTATTTATAAAAATAAAACTAATAAGAGTTGTTTTTGTGTAAATTGGTTATCGGAATTGATAATATGTTTGTGAGTGGATACAATCTTATATGTCCACTTTCTATCGTGTGATGCCACATAAGTAAAGACTTATTATTATTTAATTAAATAATTATGTGCGCAGTTGATACACGGATCCATGCCGTTTACCCGCTTTAATTTGCTTATTGTTTTCTTTGTTCTCGCCTATTAATTTTAAGAATAATAAATTGAGTTACACTATAAAATATGTGTACGAAATTCACTCTTGCAAACTATCATATACTTTCTTTTAACCCCTTCAAATATATACCAGACTAGATTCTCAATTCCAATATTTATATTCAATATTTTCACATTCTTTAACAGGTACGCCTGTTAAAAATACATGTTATATTTATTTTTAAATAATACACATTTTGAATCAAATCCTGATGAAAACAATTCAACATCCACTCGATGGACTACCTCCATAAAGCGTAGAGGTTACGAATTTGGCCCACAAGAAATTTAGTTGTCCATCTCCTTTCTAAATAGTAGATGTTAAGAATTCGGTTCACGAGTTAGGGAGAGTATAAGATAAAAATGAATTAATTTCACACCTCAATAAAAGTTCAAACTTTTAGATTAGATGTAATTCTCTCGATTCATACAACGGAATAATAGATCAACTGAACAACGAAAGTGATGGAGATTACTTGATGTGATCAATATAATGTTATATTATACGCATACATTTAGACAATGGTACAACCTTAACACAACAAGAAAAAATCAATATTAATATACAGGCGATATATGTGTGTGTTGACGAAGGCATTCAATATCCCTATATTACTAATAGGGAGTTTGTTTTTGCTTAGGTGTCGTCATGAGATTAATTTGAATGAGGTGTCACATTCTTATTAAATGCATATATATGTTAATAATCTATGTGCCATTTTTCTATTGGTTTATAATTACATATGACATCTATGTGGCATTTTAATATAGGAATTAATTAAAAAATATATTTCTAAGGAGGTTTGAACCTTAGACCTCTTGCACAATATGTATATTTTTCAATAAATAAGTTAATATATAAATCTTTAAATATTTTAAATATCTATTTTATATCTAAAAAGTGTTATCATATGACAATTTTTAAACATAAAATTATATTTAACTTAAGCCTATAAATGTATGTAAGAAAAATTGTGGTTGTATCAACTTTTATAAAAAAAAATAATAAAATCATATATGATATTTATTGTAAATATACGATATATATATATATATATATATATTATTATTCGGAGTAATATTTATGCATCAATTATATAAAAAAAGATTCTATTAATCGTCTCCTCTTTTTTATTAATTGTAAAATAAATTTGAAACAAATCTTAAAGTAAATTCTTTCACATAATTATAATAATTCTAATCTCAAGCATGAATTGTCATACAATTAATATTATCATTATTTAAATTTAATATTATAATTACAATTTTTTATACATATACATTATTTTAATATATATATTATTATTTGAAAATATTATATATATAATATATTATACTGTAAAATTTATTTAATGAAAATACCGCGTAATACGCGGGAGCTCATCTAGTTCAGACTTATATAAAAGATTCATAAAGGAGGTTAAGCCTGATGTTGTGCTCCATGATATCAAATTCGTTGGACATATATTTATTGTGAAGGCAAAAATATATAAGGGATTAAAAGTAGAGATTACAACCTACGAACGTACGATTTCCATAATACAAATTTAATACACAAAAATTATTATTACTAACGTACGATTTCATGTAATATTGTATTTTGTTATTCTTCGAATATCCTAACGAGATATAGTTTAATGGTCCAAATTTTATTTTAGTCGCCTCTAAACTATTTTAGTCATTTTTATCAAAAATACCCTTATCACCTCAGTTAATGTAGTCATGTCTCTTAAGGGCGTTTTCGTAAAAAATAAAAAAGAGAAAAAAATTGTACTGGTAGGAAACGACGCACGTCATACACATGAGTAATTGAGAGTTTATTTATACTGGTGAAGGCTTCATTTAGATTTTGCACAAATAATATGGAAAAGAAAAAATTAGGAGTGAGGAAAGGTGCGTGGACAAAAGAGGAAGATATTCTCCTCAGAAATTGCATTGAAAATTTTGGAGAAGGGAAGTGGCATAAAGTACCTCCCAGAGCAGGTAAATAATTAAACTAATTGTTTTGTAAGTGTAATTAGTGTGATAATTAATTATATAATTATGGTGGGCAGGGTTGAACAGATGCAGGAAGAGTTGTAGGCTGAGATGGTTGAACTATCTGAGACCAAATATTAAGAGAGGTTACTTTGCCAAAGACGAAATTGATCTTATTCAAAGACTTCATAAGTTGATAGGAAACAGGCAAGTCTTCTCTTTTCCTTTTGTTTTCAGAATTTCATCTCTTATACCTATTTTTGTATTACTTTCTTTGTACAGTACTAGATGTATTATTTGCCACAAAGATCCATTCCGTACTATATATTATTAAACTATTTTTATATTAAAACTTGCGTCAAATAATAAATGTTACTTTGGTCCTTGAGTACGGTTCGGAAGAAGTATATTTGTAAATTATGTACACGTACGTACATAATTATTTATGACTTTATTTTGTGAGAATTTTAACTTTTGCATGAGTGTCTGTCTCACATACTATATGAATGTGATTAACATTCATCTTGATCAATGATGAATTTAATGGGTGCGCGGTCGCGCATCTTGGATTTTAAAAATTTCTCACTAAACATATAAATCTTTTATAGACTTTTAATCAATATATATGGTTCGCTCCCTTGAAATTTTATTATGCATGATATTAAAGTAAAAGAGTTTCATCCACTTAAAATAAAATTTTAGATCAATCTCTAATTTAGATCTGATGATATTATTTCATTGATAAGTTAAAAATATTTTTGGTCTCTCAACTTTCACCTTTCCACATATAGTTCCAAGATAATCATAAACACTTAAGAAATTCAATTTAGTGTCATAACTTTGTACATTTACAAAATAAGATTGTTTGTAACTTTTACCATTTTGCCAATCGCCCCAAAAAATGACAACATTTAACAAAAAATAGCGACGGAGTGATATAGCTCAAGTGGTTTGAGCTCCACTATCTATGTCCAAAAGATCATGAGTTCTATAGGAATTAACTAAAATATTTTTTAAAAAAACAAGAAAAATTAGGAGGCTAAAAATGTTTTTAACTCTTTCATTGAACAACTGGAGATTCATGTTCTCTTCCCTCTCCATAATCAATTAAAGCACATGCATGTTGAATATACAAAATTAGTTACATATAAAATATTCATGTAATTAATTAAATTTTGGGCGCAGATGGTCATTAATTGCTGGTAGACTTCCTGGAAGAACAGCCAACGATGTGAAGAACTTTTGGAACACCCATATTCTGAAGAAGACACCATCATCATCATCATTACCCGCAAAAACTGAAAAGAACATCTTAGTTAAACCTCGACCTCGGACCTTCTCCAAATCGCACGTGCCGGTTCGGCCGAGTGAAGAAAATGGTGGGCACGATAAGCCATCTTCATCAGCAGCATCATTGTCCTTAATAAACAAGGTGCCACTTTCATTATCGGAAGAAGAGGTGGATGAATGCATCCGGTGGTGGCTTGACGGTGATGAACCGACTCCGGTGTCGTTTTCCGATAAGGACGATGGCGACGGTGCAGTCATGCAACCGGTATTTTCTCCAGAACAGATCAATGAAAAGATTGCAGAATTTAGTAGTATAGCGATAGATGGTGATATTTGGGACTTTACTAACTTTGATTAGGTACGGTAGTTGGTCCTTTATATGGACCATGCAATAAATATGGCGCATCAAGGATTTTTAATTTGGGTTACGAAAGATGACAGATAAAAGAAAAAAATTTATGTGAAACTGTTTCATGGACCGTGTGATCAGTACACTACAAAAAACTCGCGGAATTGTGACGACATTGAGGAAAATGGTTGTCAAGGATGATCGAAATTTGCGACGACAAACATATTCGTCGAATATTGCGATGGATTTTGTATACATGTTATATTTTTAAATGGTGTTAGTTATTTTCACTAGATAATATTAATTGTATTTGTTGAACAATATTAATTGTTTTTATTGAACAATATTAACTGTTTTCAATATATAATTAGTTGTTTCTATTGAATAATGTTAGGGGTGTTTGGTTGAAAATTTCTCAATGGAAATAGGAATGAGAATGAATATAAGACAACTATGGTAGTTAATGAGAACAAAAAAGATCAATGTTAAAACTTTCCCTCCTAAATAAGATAATCATTACCCAATTTTGATTAACATTTTTCCCTCCTACTTTAATTTCTCCTCAATCATTCCCCTCCACCATCATTACGACTTTTTTTGTTTCATGTTTTTTCAAAATTGGAGCACAACACTTGTGATGTAATTATCTTTGAAACAATTCTAATTCCAATATTATAGGGGTATAGAGGAAAAATATATTTCATTCTCATTCCGATTAAAAAGTTTACAACAAGCGCCCCCTAGTTTATCAGTATTGATTGTTTACGCTGAACAAAATTAATTGTTTGTATGAAATAATATTAGTGGTTTTAATTTGCTGTCCATGTAAATATAAATATATATATATATATATATGTATATGTTGACATATATTAATAGAGCCATTATATATACCTATAAGATTTATATCTATTTACTGAATCATCACCAGTATGTGTTATTTAATTTGCTGTCCATTGATTGTATCAAATCAGTGGTACTTGTTGTTTTATTTTAATAGTTAAGATAATGATTAGCAATTTCAATAAGAATAAGACCATTGCAAAAAGGGTCTTTTAACTTTTCGCACGTGTTCACTTTGTACACATAGTACACCACTAATATTACTATTTGTAAAAATTAATACGATTGATGTAAGAACTAATATTATTATTCATAAAAAAATATTACTAATATTACTTCGTGATATACAATACATAAGGTATACATAATACTTCGTGAATAAGGGAAATTGTTGCTTAAACAATTAAATAAAGACAAATTCTTGTGTAAAGAAGTTTCATACCATGAAACTCTTTTACTTATGTTTTGATTCAGATTTTGTGGGTAAGGGTCAATGAGTCAGATTCAGTGTTAAGTGATCAAGCCTCTTGAACATAGACATAGGCATCAAATTGATGCTTGCACCAAGATCACATAAGGCATTTTTCACCACTCCATTGCCAAGATCACACACGATGGTGAAGCTTCCGGGATCTTCCAATTTCTGAGGCAAATCCCTTTCAAACAAGGCACTACACTCCCTCGTCAATTTCACGGTTTCGGGCTCTTCAATTCTCCTCCTCTTAGCAATTATATCTTTGAGAAATCTTGCATAATTGGGCATTTGCTCAAGAGCTTCCGAGAATGGGATATTGATGTAGAGCTTCTTGAACACTTCAAGGAATTTTGCAAACTTCTCATCCATCTTCTTCTTCATGAAACGTTGAGGAAAAGGAACAGGCTCAACAGTTTTAGGAACTCCCCATGAGTCTCTCTCAACTTCTATTCTTTCTTCTCTAGCCTCTTTAGCCTTCTTCCACTTAGGCTTCTTTATCTCTTCCACTTTCTCTTCTACCACAACTTCTTTCCCTTTGTCTATCCCTCGTTGCTCCACTTCATCAATCAATTCTTTCCCTTCCTCATCACTACCCCCATCTTCTTCCTTCTTTTCCTCTCCTTCTCCCTCAATGGTAGGCATTGGAGGACCTTCATATCTCGTACCACTCCTTAGCTTGATGGATTTACACTGCTCTTTGGGATTTACTTCGGTTGTAGACGGATACTTCCCTTTTGTATGAAGTTGGCCCAATGTGTTTGCAATTTGACCCATTTGAAACTCCACTTGTTTCATTTGGCTTGACAATGAGCCCACCGCATTTTCCATCTTTTCAAACCTCTCCTGAGTGCATCCCATAAATTTTGCCAAGATATCCTCCACATTTGGCTTGCCTTCATTATTTGGAGCTTTTGCACCCGGATCAAAACCGGGTGGGAATTGAACTTCTCGGATTGGCATAGGAGAAATTCTCATGTCTCCTCCAATTGTTGTTAGGAGCTTGTCCTCCTTGTTGAGGCACAAAGGGTGCTTGAGGTTGAGCTCGATTTTGGAAAGGTGCTTGATAAGGTCTTCCACCTTGGTAGTTCCCTTGATACCCTCCTTGGAATTGTGGCCTTCCCATGTAGTTCACCTCCTCCATCGGATTTGGAGCTTGACTCATATCACCTTGGACAAGGGGTTGAGAATTTCCACCTTGTTGAGATGTTAGAGCTCCAACTTTATCCAAAGACGGTATCAAGATATCCTTCATAGAGTCTATCTCTTCACTTGAGACACCCTATGATAACTTCCCCTACTCACTTGAGTTTGAAATGAATCTTGAGCTATGTTATCCATGATTTGATTCATCTCAATCACGGACTTAGACCAAATGGACCCATTTGCACAAGCATTCGAAAGGCTCGATCAATCATTGAGTCCCATATGATCGTTTGCTCGTCAGAAACCCATGTTGAGGACATGCTAACAAAAGGTTCCCGAATCTCTCCCATGCAAAGCAGAATCGACTCCCCACTCTTCCGTCGAAATTGTGAGATTGCTTCTTTTGCTTGTAAGGTCTTGGATGGAGGGTAGAACTTCATTAAGAACCTCCTACTTAGATCCTCCCATGTTCTCACGGTCCCCTGGAAGTGAATTTAGCCAAGCCTTCGCTCTCCCATTCGAGTGAACGAAAAGAGACGAAGCTTCTTTGCATCCTCCGAAACACCATTGTATTTGATGGTGTCTTCTCTAAGAATTGGGCTATGTGACCATGAGGATCTTCATTTTCATCCTTCCCCTCGAATTGCATTCTCTAAGTATCCTTAACAAGCCCGCGTTAATCTCAAAATTGTTAGCCTCAATTCGAGGTCTAGCAATCCCATCGTAGAACTCTCTGGTTGCGGCTCATAGAACTCCCGAAGTGGACGGCCTTGAGGTTCACTTGAATGGGTTGATTTTGAGCTTGTGGTTGAGGAGGTGGTTCTTGAGGATAAGGCATTTGTGGGTATTGTGGGAAGTATGGTGGGGGTGGATAGTATGGATATTGTGGAAATTGTTGGCCTTGTTGAGGATAAGGATATGGTTGTTGTGGATATGGGAATTGGTTTGGTGGATACCCTTGAGGGAAAGGGCCAACTTGAACATTTTGTGGTTGGTTTCTATTACCCCCTTGGTTCTCCACAAAGATTATTTCCCCACTTCCATTTCCATTCGTTTTGGAGGCCCATTCTCTTCTTGCATCGGAGGATCACCGCCTCTCACTTCATTTTCCATCTCATTCCCAGCCTCCATTTCGTCTCTCTCTTGCTTCTCTACGATTACGACCTCGATTCCTCCTTACGGTAGCCTCAATTTCGAGGTTGATAGGTTCGGGTTGAATACCACGAGACCTTGTGTTCATGCACCTACGAAAGAGACGAGTATCAAATTCTTAAAAATAAAGCAAATAAATCGACACTACTAACACCACTCAACAAACTCTAAGTCCCTATTAGCACTCTAATTAGTTCAATCTTTTTTGATTGCAGCTTTTTTCGTAAGTATATTTAAGACCCAATCAAGTTATCGAACCCAAAGGAACTATGTCGAGATAGGATCCCTAAAGCTAAGAGTTGGCATGGTATTATAGAGTCGGGCTCGGGTATTCGAAATTAAATCTAAATTAATTACTAAAAATAATCAAGAGATAATAAATATGAGAAATATGTGTTCGGGTGCAAATCACCAAGGAATCCTTAATTACGAATCACACATGATCGGGGTTTCAATTAACGAGGGATAATAGAAGCTATCTAGCCAAAAATCACATATCAACCGTACTGGATAAGTCTAGGTTTAATATGTCAAAGAAAACGTAAGATAGTTTAGAGACGACACCCTAAGTCTCCTCACTTAATCACAAGAAATAGATTCAAGCAATTAACGTATTCTAATGTAGGTTCTAATGAAAATTAACCAAGTCTCCTTGCGTTAACCCAATATTTACTTCAATCACGAAACTAAGCCTAACACCTAGGAATCAATTTAATAAACCAAATCTCTTTGCGCAAATTAAATCAATTAACAAAGGATCAAGACCTAATCTAATAATTAAATCATGCAAATCACAATAGAATAATTATTCACCTCTATAATTAAAACACCCAATCACATGATCATCAAAATTAATTCACCCAAGGATCATCACACCCAAACACAAAAGGAATTTAGCCAATCATCACGAATTCAAGAAAACCCATGAGAATTGAAAGAGTTGAGAGGGAAGAAAGCATAATAATGGAGAAATAATCCAATAACATAAAAAGAAAAAGGTAGGATGTCACCTTGAATGTGTAGAACAATTGAAAATAATCCAAAATCTATACCTAATCTTGCAAGAAATTCAAAAGAAAATCAAGAACACCTAAACTATGTGTGAAATGTTTGTTTTCTTCTCTCCCAAGCCTGAATATTTCGAAAACCCTCAGATCTCCCTTTTATATCTCTGTTAAAAACGCATGCTGAGAGAAAACTCGCGTTTGCTAAAATTCCGCCGGCCTCGAGTCGAGGCTCAGCCCTCGACTCGAGGGATTTGCATATTACGCCGCCCTCGACTCGAGGGTCAGGCCTCGAATCGAGGCATGTGATTTTCCTGCAATCTTCTCTCTCCAGCCAATCCCTCGACTCGAGGTCCCTGCACCTCGAGCAGAGGTCGAGACCAGGGAATTTTCCACGAGAAATACTTCGGTCCCGACCCCCGTTTTCGCCCGATATGTCCGTCTTTTCATCCTAAGTCCAACGGTACTCTCGGTTTGGCCGACTTCCACCGATTTACCTGCAAAACGGACAAAATACCTCCAGTAATACCTTTTAGGCAAAAACAGTGATACTCTACACATTTAAGCACAAAACTAACACTTTTGATCACTTTTTGCACTAAAACGGGCCCCGAAAACATACATCACTTCCCTACAATCATTAAGTTTAATGGAAAGGAAAATGGATCAAATACAAGTTTCATACTATGAAACTTGTTTTAGGAGACCCACCTAAATAAAATAAATAAGGGAAATTTGGGTAGTTAGTCTAGAAATGAGAACTCTATAAAATAAATATGCACATGCTCGCTCATGGACCCTAATATATATATATATATATATATATAATAAATACTTTCATGTTAAATCTGTTGCTGTCAATAATTAATAAATTAAGGAAACATTGGGTAGTTAGTCTTAGAAGCGAGAACTCTACAAAATAAATGTGCACATGCTTGCTCATGGACACTAGCATATTATTCACGTCATATATATATATAAATGCTTTTATGTCAAATCTGTTGCTTGAATAATAATATAAGGAAAATTTGGGAAAAATGCCACTTTGGAAGTGGTGGTGAAGGTAAAAATGGAAAGAGTCTCACCTCTGTTCAAAAAACTCGCGGAATTGCGACGAAAATTTTGTGACGACGTCACAGTCATTTCCATTTATAACGACATTGCTACAACATTGAAAAAAAATTGTAGTCAGGATCGAAATTTGTGACAGCAGACGTACGTATTTGTCGTAAATGAGACGGATTTTGCAAGGAATTTTTTTATTTTTAAAATTAATTTTTTAAATTTATTTATTGCAGGCGGAAATTTATTTCATATCAAGTTTACAATGTATTTTTTATATTTTTTCAATCTTTTTTTTAAATTTAAATTTGTATTTATTTTTTGCAATGGGAATTTATTTCGACTCAAAGAACGAAATTGCATATATCTTAGTCAATTTGTTTATAAAATAATTAAGAAAATATAATTATAAGGTATTTAGTAATGAAACTATAACTAATAATTAATTTGTCAAAAAATAATAATAGAGATAAATTTTTAATTTATAATTTTAAGGAGTTAGTTTCATTATATGAAATAAATTAAATATAATGAAAATTTAAAAAATGATAGTGAAATATATACATATATATATATATCCCATTATGAAATAAATTAAAGGATCACCTAGCCCAAGTAGCAAAAACCGTCACAAAACGTGTTTTTTTTTGTAGTGGTATCACTTTTGATTATAAAAGTAATCACAATGCGTGTTCTTAATAAAATATTGTTTAATACTTAGAGTCATGAGTTGATGCAAACTAAATAAATACTCCATTATTAATATTCAAGTCAATTTACAAACTACAATTAAGTTTGAAATCAAACTACAAATCAATGATTGAACCGCTTTCCTTTGTCTTGAGTTTCATTGATTTAAGTATACCTTCGTCATTAATAAAAATATAACAATTAAATAAAAATTCTCTACAATAAATTCAAATTGTAAAAATCGTAACAATTATCTAGCTGATCAATTATAAATTGACATATATATATGTTGCAAGAATTAATATTTAACCATAGTTTATTTTTGTTTTAATATTTTTTTCTTATTAATATAGGAGCTTTCTAAAAGAAGTATAGATTTCAAATATATACTCTACATATACAGAGGGTACATTTCAATTTGAGGTAGAATTGTACCCATGTACCCCTCCCTCGGCTACTGCATGTTAGATAAGAAGAAAAGGATACATACCTTCAGCTTGATTTCGACATGCTACTTAAAGAACACATAATTAATTATTTATGGAGCCAAACCGTTATTTGTAGCCATCTCATTCATTTCGGATTTTCGGTAGTTTCTACACAAGTAAAAAGTAAGTTTAGGAAACGTTTGATTCAAATTTTTCATTGAAAACGGTAATGCAAATTTTCATAAATTAATGATATTCTATTTTAAAACTAATTGGTGATTGTAGTCTCACTTCTTTTAATATTTCAATATAAACAACTCACACATAATTTATAATATCTTTAATACGTCTTGTTATATGTGAATCCTTTGTTAATTTATAGATGAGATGAGAATTGTCCCTATTTCATAAGAAATTTACTCGGATTTTTAATTCAAATTAAATTGTATATATGTATATATTTTTTATTTGAATATAATTTGGTGAATCGTTTTGCGTTGAGGACCCATTGATTCGAATCCATTTTACTTTGGGTATTACTGCAAAAAATGACGAGGAGGCGACAAATTTGAAGGATGACAGAAATTTATCGCTGATTGGCTGCTAAGTCCAATGAAGGAGGAGGCGACACATTTGACGTATGAGAGAAATTTATTGCTGATTGGCTACCAAGTTCCAATGAAGGAGGAGGCGACACATTTGATGAGGACCCATTAATATATATGAAAAAATCATTTTTCGTACCCAAAGTTTATCTTTTTCCGATTTGGAATCCCACCTTTAGGCACTCTCAAAATTGGTCACCAAAGTTCATTTTTTGTCTCAAAATTGGTCCTGCCGTCAGTTGACCGTCATTGACTAACGGAAGCACCTGTTTTAGGCGCGAATTCATATAGGGTTATAAGTATTGCCCCCAAATTCGACAGTCCACTTTCCTCTTCTATCAGAACCCTAATTTTTTTCAATTTTTTGGCCCTTGTGTAGGTTAATATTTTTTCATTACCAATAAAAAAATATATTTTTTTCATTAAATGTAATGTATTTTATTTTGTGAAATGTATGTGGAATTAATCTATAATATTTTTTTAATGAATTTAGATATTTCACAAAACAAAGTGAACATTAAATCTATGTATACAAATAAAAAAGGTAAAGCATTGAAACATACAAGACCAAAATTGATATACTTTTATATTTACCCAAGAGAGAAATGACATGACTATATATATGCTTAGCCAACATTAACACACGTTGCAGGTAGGAATTGAATGTGGGGCACTTGGCGAAAATTCAACAATGGAAAGTAGATGAAGCAGGGTCATGGAAAAGGTGATCTCATCCTTACATCGGAGTGATGCATGTTTTTTCGTTTATCCAAACTCTCTTTCACTTCCACATCATCACTCTTTAAATACTTAGGTAACGCTTGTTTCAACCTCTTCAATTAAATTGCAAATTGAAAATACTTTTTTCGCTATGCTTTCTAATATGTTGGGGGAATGATTATCTTTATTATGTGCTTCAATTTTGAAAAAATAAAAATGAGACAAATGATGGTTGTTGGTTGTGCTGGGAAGCAATTGTATAAGAGGAAAAAATTAGTTAAAAATATTTAAAGGAATAATACTTAATCATTTTTTGTTGTACATTCCCTGATGACTACGTGTCAGACATGCATAGACACAACAAGCATGAAGATGATATTTGGGATGAAAATTATGATTGTCACGTCATTATGCAACTGTTTGTTACCGAGGAAATCGTATACCTTCTTTCTTTGAAATCATACACACTCAAAAATCATCGTTCTTTGAAGAGAAAAATGACCTACATAAAATATTTGGTTTATCACTATTTGGTCGGGTCATTATTTATTAACCATGTTCACACATCACATTAAAATGGGTTTCTTTTCCGGACAGTAACTTGAGATTGTAGAGAAATAAACGAGTCTTATTTGTAGAGAACTGAATTAATTGACCCCACTATTTGTTTTATTCGACAAATAATAACTTAAACTCATAATCTTACGGAACAGTAATTAATAAAACTCTAACCATTTTAATTAATACCAAATATTTTACATTATATTACTGTCAAAACTCTCCCAAATTCTCCCCCTCCCCCACCGTCCATTCCCCCTTGCATAACCCCTACCGCCCTCCCTCCTACTTAGAAAATAAAAAATCCCGGGACCAAATTAACTATCGTAACGTTCATTTTAAATTTGGGATTTAAATGGTGATATAAAAGTTAAGAAGGTGTATTAAGGCTAGATTTATTCTGTTCGTCGTCTAATTAAGGCTGGTTTTTTTATTCGTTCTGTTCTTTCGGCAAAATAATGTTCAAAGTTTATTGCATTTTTTAATTTATTTTTGCTAAAAATTATCGAATTAATTTATTAAAGATAAGCATGTAATGTGTACGTACAAACCACAAAATATACGTATGAATCGTGCAAAAAAACATATACCTACAAATTTACTTATTATAATATCTACACGCAATCATTAAATATGAAAATAAGTTATCACTAGTAAACATACTATTTTAGAGATGAATAAATGCATTCATTAGTCCTATAAACAAAGAGCATCAATTCCATCCATACATATAGTAGAAATTAAATACACACAGCAAATTAAAGTTTGTACAACATCGATCAACATACAACTCAACCACCGTCGACACACTCAATTAATCCTTTATTACATATAATATATATATTATACAGTGTGATTAATTAAGTTGATTTAGAAATGGTGATCATGGGTTGCTGAGAAGATAAGCATCCACGAGAGTAGACGCCGTAATAAAAACAGGAATATAGACTTCCGGCGGTGGTGAAAGCAAAGTAAGTCTCTCAAACTCTATTTTCCATTCAACCGAACCCTCCCCAACAGTGAGTGACACAACAAAACTCTTGTAAAGTAACAAAACATTTCCTTCAAGGGCAGCCAATGTTACTGTTTTTGTTGCGTCGTCTATCACCTCCGTCCTCTCCTTCACCGTCATTGGAATCGCTCCTTCAATTTATTCAACGACTAAAGGTTACGGTTGAATCGGAAAAGAAATCTTTTTTACAAGGAGAAAATAATGAGTCCGTACGTGGGAATGATTAGAAAGATCCAATGCAAAATGTTCTTTTTTCATTATATTTTTCGTAAAATGTTCTTTTTGTATGTATTTTAATTGTAAAATTTATTCTATAAGAATTATTTTTTTACACTTTTTAATAAAAAGACTATTATAACTATTTTTATAATGATATTTTTCTAGTGGGGGTCGGACCACTTTTTCATTTAATCCAAATTAACCAAAAATAATGGTATTTCGTAATTTAATTTGATTGGACACCAATTTATGTATTCACCGCTTGATATGATATGTCAACTAATTAAATAATAGTGGGGTCATTACTAATTAGTTTACATACCACATAAATGATGAACATATAATGGTATGTATTTGACATATAATCAAATTCATTTCGCAGTAAAAACATACTGGAGGCAGCCAATGAATATATAATTTAATTAGTTAGTGGTTGTCTCACCAAGAATATAATTCCACAGCCTGACACAACCGACCTTGCCTTCCTCTCCTTCGAGTATCTGAACTCCTGTGTAGACTGCTGGAAATACTTTGACAAGGTCGCTAAAGTGAAACTTGAAGAAATTATAGAACTTTTCAGCTGAGCTTCTTATTGCAACGCTGAAAACTAGGGATTCTACTTTGTTTTCCATTGAATTAATTAGCTGACGATAAGTTTGTTGAGGTTAATTGCACAAGTTAGCTTCTGGATTTATAGTTAATTTTGAGTGTTCATTGAGGTAACCTTCCACCTAACTGCTCAATTTTGATATTAATTAAATATTTTATTTTATATAACAAAATCTCAACTAATGATTCGTGATAGTTAGACATAATCGTGATAGTTAGACCTAATCGTGATAGTTAGACCTATAGTTAGACCTAATCGTAATGTAACTGTTATCTTATATTATAAAAGCAACTCACATTTGAGTTTTGAGTTTTGGCATTTCATCTGGTCCGTTGATCGAATTTCTTCTGATTCATCATGATCATCCACATGGTCAAACATCTAATTTAGGTGGAAGACATGCACAATTAATAGGACGTATATCTCTCTAATTCATCCCTCATTTTCATCCTCACCCTTCACTATAAATTATTGAGTTTTTTGTTCATTTTCATCACAATTACACCACCACCATCATCCATATGTTACGTTGCTCCGGCGAGGAAAGTGGAGGAGTCACTCGACCCAAATTACGAGCACTAATTAAATGAAGAATGCATTCGCAGAATCAGAAGAAAAACAGTGGTGGTTGATCTGCGACTATTCATTTGTAATTTTTTTTATTTTATTGATTCGATAGTGATCTAATGTAAATTATTGAGTTTTTTGAATGGTTATATTTTTTGTAGTTGTACATTAAACAAAGGGTGTTGGATTACCCTTTTTTTTTAAAAAAAAAAGTAAACTCTTAGATATATATTTAACCGTATCAGATATCAAGTACATGAGTCCAACCAAAATACTTATATATGACCTTGACACACATGAATAGTTTCTCAAGAGGTAATACAAAATCAAGATCAATTTTTCAATTCAATATGTATGAACTCTCGAATTCATTAATCATTTAAATTTTATTAAATTTCTTTTTTTTATCATAGTTATAAATTAATTACTATTCACTGATTATTAGCAAAAATTAAAAAAATTAATTTGACAATTGTGTATTACTATAAATATCTTGATTTGATTTTTTCGTACTCTTACTTACTACGTAATTTATCTCTGATTTTATGCAACTGAAATATTAATTATTGCAAGAGAAACAAATTGAGGAGGGAAGAACATCTTCAATAGAGGCGCAATCTAATTATGAGAAACAGAGTGAAGAAATTAATTTGATAACTGTGTGTTACTATAAATAATTAAACGTTATACTTATAATTTGATAATATTCAATTAATAGGAATCGATTTAATTAGTATTATTAGGTAAGATTTAATGTCATATTTAAATTTTGGAAAGATTTTATCATATATTATGTATGATTAATTTAGAAATATTTGGGTTATGATTATAAATGGAAGAACCGTGACTGAATTGCCACGATTAAAAATTACAATATACTTAATTAGTATTATTTTTTATATGTTACATGAATAGAGGTATGTATAATATATTTTATGAGAAAGAGACTGTAGCTTATATTTAAAACACAAATATGAAATTTTCAAATATTTTAATAAGTATAATACAATAATTTTTCTTGCTACAACAATTCAAGTGTATTTTATAGCAAATATCTTTTAATTTTTAACAATTGTATGTAACAATGCCTCACTATTCAATCTTTATGAATAAGTTCTATAACTTTTCAATTCACCATTAAAAAATGGTTCTAATGAAAATTGATTAATCTCATACATTAACAATACACAAAATTAGTATTATATTTAAATATTACATTATTAGAAATATGTATATTATATTTTTGAAAAAAAAAAGACTATAACTTATATTTGAACATACAAAAATTAATTAATTTTTGCAAATAAAAACAACTATTGAAAAATATCAAGGCTAAAATAATTTAATAATATAAAAATTGAGAAACATAATACACTAATATACTAATATATTACTAACATAATTAAAAGTCATTATGGTTAATGAAAATCATTAATATATAATAAATCTTTGAAACAACACTAATTCATCAATATGGTATACTTTATCAAATTTAAAATAGGAAATTTTGACCTTACTCTATGAATTAACTTAAGTGAATCATGTATATGCCTTGAAATTTGTTTTGATATATGTATATGTGATATCATTGTTAATTATTTTGAGTGATTTGGGCATACTTCATCAATTGTTTTGGCCACAATTTTTCAATAGTAGCATCCCGTGTCTAATGATAAATTTCACTTAATAAATTGATTTTTTTTAAGAGTAGCATCCTATAATTAATTGTATTTTACCAGTTTTTTTAGTCTACTATCCTTTTGAAAAAATAATTGATTGAATTTTATTTAAAAGGAAAAACAAATCAAAATCAAATCTCATAATTATCTAAATTTACAATTTAGCTTTACTTTTGTGATATCATTTTTAGAAAGAAAATCAATTGTAAGAAAAAATATACCCAAACAGAAATTATGTGTAATTTACTTCTTAACATAAAGTCATGGGCAAACAATATGACTCTAAATTGGTAATTCAACTAATTGATAAAAGAATTGTTCATGCTGATTAATTGGAATATTTATAGTAGTATATGTGTGATTATCTCAAATGTAGTATCATTCTTAATTTTTAAACTCTTAATTGTTCATTTGTCTAAATATTAAGTTTGTCTAATGACTATAAATAGTATAACACAAGAACTTATTTCAATACAATCATATCGTACTTCAATATCTAAGTTTTCATAATGATAACAAAGAAGGAAACAAATATTAATACATTAATTTTCAGTCCTAAATTTATTGTCCCATAACTTTAATGGTTAATTTCCTATTTAAAATCTTTGACCAAAAAATAAGGTATTTAAAAAAAATTATTTATTACAAAAGATTTTCAAATTAATTTAGAGTGGGAATACTAATGTATTTAATATAAATAAATTTTATAATTCAAGTCGAGCTAACTTGAAAATCAAGGCACCATCCTAATAAAAAAAATATAATTAAGGAAATTATGATATTGAAATTTGGTTCTATTTCCTTTTTATGAAATCCTACATTATCATATTGTTATTTATAATACTTAGTTTGAGATATATTGATTTACTACAAGAATTTAAAGTTCTCTAGGTCTCTCATTCTTCTGTTACTTTTACATGTGAGTTTCTTATTTTGTTTCTATTGTATAATATTATTATGCGTAAGTTCATTTTTCTTATTATATTTTTGATGAAAATGTAGAGCTTTAGAAAAATCATGTATGTCCTCTAATTTATATAGAGCTTTATGAAGTAATTATGCATAGATTAATGCTACGAACTGTTGATTTTTTTATTTCGGTTATAAGTTAATGTCTTTTTCCAAAAATATATAGTTTGCTGAATTTCTTTAACCCTCTTTATGAATATTAGATTTTATTGTATCATGAAGGCTTTAGATTAAGGAATTTTTATTATTTTTTTCTTTTTCTGATGTAGAAGTTATAGTACTTCTTTTACATCCTTGGTAAAATATTTTTTTTCATTAAAATTGAATTTTCGTATCTAAAACTAATAAATGCACACATTCTTTTAAGATTTTTCTTAGACTACTGTATGCATATTAGAATTGTTAATGATTATTTCTTTGATTTGATTATAAAGTCATTGTCCTTTTTTTTATCGATATATGCATGTTAGTAATGAGTTTGTGTTTAAATTTTTGCATGCCTTTTTTTGCAATATTTATGACATTCTCAATCATTTATGTATAAACTATAAATTTAAGGAATAATAAATTGAGTGATATTTTAATTTGAATGTGATTTGTATAATGAACTTTATATATGTAAAATAGTACACTGTATACATTACTATTTTTATATTAATTTTTAATAGGTTGTTTATTATTGGATTTGTTGTACAATAGTAGAACTGGTAGCAGTGCTAGTGAATTGATTTTGATACCAAGATTATCATTAACTCCTTCGGATACAAGGTTGCCCTTTAAATTTCAGCACATATAGTTTCCATTAATTATATCATATGTTATGTCAATCAATAAAAGTTAAGGACAAACATTCTGTCACGTCGAATTATTTTTGAAGAAATCGGTGTTCTGTCATAGTCAACTGTATGTTGCAATTTCAAGGATTACTAATCGAGGTGGTTTGAAGATCTTATTGTGTAACAGTAATGATAATAATTGTAATAAGAGAAAGAATGTCGTATTCCGTGAGGTTTTTAGAAATCTTTTAACTTTTGAGATATTTGTTAAATAAAAATTTTATTATCTACAAAATTTATGTTTGTTTTATGATTTATTGATTTTTCACACACTAATTATTGTATTATTGATTAAATTTTATAATAAAATATTAATATTATTGAAAATACAAAATAAATTATTCATTAGACATTACTAGTTAAATTAAAAGGAAAGGTGATCTTGCATGAGAATTTGACACCATCATACGTACATATTTCATTTCGCAAGATAAGTTTATATATATTTAATTCACATAAAATTCAACTCAATCCCTCTATTTTTTAAATAAACAAAGCTTCGTATCACGGAATATTTATTTTATTTACACCCGTTTTTGTCTTCTGGGAAATACTATTAAATCAATTTATTTTTTTTCTTTTTAATAAATATTCGTTCCCAAAGGAAATCGAACCCGATCTTCTACTAAAATGAAGAACTCAGTCACCAGGTGTGCTAAGCCACCTCATTAAATCAATTGAAATCTTTTGATGATATTTATAACTCGGACGTCATCATTACACCTAACTAAAACTAGGTAAAATTGCCTATTTGATCATAAAAGAATGGGTTCAATATATCTTTGTATCTATGTGTGAAAGTAGTTTTTTTTTTTTTTTTTTTTTTAAATTTGGTCTCATTCGCTATTAATTTTAAGAATCAAAACTGCACTTTTATCTTATTTTCTTATGATAAAAAACTGCAATTTATTATTTAATTTTTGTGATCAAAACTGCAATTCTCTTGAAACAAAAAAACATCAAAAAATATATATATATTTTACAAACTATCCATCTTCTTGGAACAAAGAGTAAAATTTCCCAACTAAAACCTGGTCATGGAGGAAAATCTTGGCAATTGATTCGTGATAGTTAGACTTAGAATTAATTATTATCCACTGCCATTATTAAATTCTTAGATATCATTATAATTTTTATATATAATAGTTGATATACGAAGACATAGCAACCCAATGGATATATTATATTCTATTAATTGTGTTCATTAATTTCTCCCATTTTTTTTATTTGGGCTGATCATCAAGATAAATCTATGTTTATTACATATATATAACATCCATAAATATAAATATATATATATATATATATATATATATATATATATATTAAATTTGTTATTGTTAAGGAATCAATATAAATGAATTAATTATCAACCTTTCTATAAGTTTGGACTTTTTCCTTCCCAGATGAGGTTTAAATTCTTCAATATAATTGGATTAATTCTCAACCTCTCTACAAGTTCGGATTTTTAGATGAGACAAAAGGCTTTCATTTATTAATTCTTTTTAAATTGTTGAAGGTTTTCCGTTGAAAAAAATTCAATGTATCGATCATATCTTAAAAACAACTCTCAATCATATTAAATGTAGCCTTACAGCTCCAAAATTATTAAGAAGATCTTACCTAATGATTTGATAGACGCTCCTTCCCATTAATTCGATCAGAAAAGCTGTTAAAGAATTGCATATCATCTACAAATACGAACTTGCATAAAGGCGTCGAATTAATCATTCCAATCATATTAAATTGTCCACTCAATGGACCTCCTTCCCAAAGGATAGAGGTTTAAATTCGGCCCACGAGTGAGGGGGAGTGTTAACGAATCAATATAATTGGATTAATTCTCAACCTCTCTACAAGTTCGGATTTTTAGATGAGACAAAATTCTTTCATTTATTAATTCTTTTTTAAATTGTTGAGAGCTGTCTCCGCATACAATGTCCGTTGAAAAAAAAATTCAATGTATCGATCATATCTTAATTTTCAAAATCATGGATCGCTCACTGGTGCTGATCATAATATTGAATTATATTTGGTGGTTGTATAACTGCATATTTATGATGTAGCCTTACAGCTAACCTTCATTGTTACAAAATTATTAAGAAGATCTTACCTAATGATTTGATAGGCGTGTTTATGTCTAATTGATCAGTCGCATTAATTCGTTTCAGAAAAGCTGTATAAAGAATTGCATATCATCTACAAATACGAACTTGCATAAAGGCGTCGAATTAATCATACCATAAGAAAAATTTATCTTTTTTTTATCGGACGAATGGTGACTTAAATTATGATTTTATGAGCTATACCACTTTGAGAATTTTATCTTATCTAAAAGTTTGAACTTATATAACTAATAGAGATATTTAGAATCAATTCATTTATAATTTTTTTTTATCGGTTAAATGATGTCTCGAACCCATGACCTTTTGGACATAAGTAATGAAATTCTAATCACTTGAGTTATACCACTTCGTCATTTGCAATATTTTATGATTAATGAACTTATCATTCATGCTGTGAATTTGAAGAGGGATATTGAAGAGGAGACATCGAATCATAAGGTAAATTGCATTTTTGTTCCCAAGAGTATTGATAGTCTGCAAATTAAATGGTCCTTTTTTTATACTTTTGGTCCCATAATTTTTTTCAACATTTTTAGTCCCAAAAAAATTTGTTGTTTTGATCCCAAGAGAATGATGAATTATAGTTTTAGTCCCAAGGGAATGAGATAAAATTACAGTTTTGATCTTAAAAATAATGGTCGGGACTATTTTTATAAAAAAAAAAAAACAAAAAAAAAGAATATAAATTAATGTTGTCGTTGAAAAATTTTAATGAGAACAAAACTACAATTTTCCCTCGTATCGTATTCCTAGTTGAAAATTTTAAAAGCATTGATCAACTTTTGGGTGGTGGACTTTTCTGTTCTGAATTCTGAGGAGTGAGGGTGACAATTTATATCTATATCAACAACTGTGATGAAATGAGCTCAAACAAATATACATTACCCAGACTCCTTTGAATCGAAGACAAATGATTTTAAATAGACAAATTTTCTAATGAAATTTATTCACGATATATATTAAATTGAATTTATTCAGTAACACTATTACCATTATAAATAAATTAACATCGTCACATTTTACACACAAACATGTTGAGCTATGAATAAATGTTATGGTATTAATAAATGAATATTATAATATTATTAAATGAATATAATAATACCGTAAGATAAACAAATTTCAATAGAGACCGACGCTATGTTTAATTTTCACAATAACGTCAGTTGCAGATATATATGTAGGATGTATGTGGCATATATTGGATCTTGATCTTTTCGTAAATAAGAGTTATAATTCTTTTTATTGTTCCGTATATATGATCATTAATTGTATTTAACTCTATGTTGCTTAATTAATAAGAGGTTCTAGTATTATTGATCAAACATTAGTTTTTATGTTTTTCACAATGATTTAAACATAGCGTAGGATACATAATATAGTTAATTAAGATTTCAGTTTGGGAAATTAATTAATTAATGAGGAAAAATGTTTTTTTAAGGGATGTAACTTTTGGAGTTGACAAATTAATGACAATATATAACTTTAAAAACAAATGCATTGAGACCACATTAATCTAAATTGAGCTAATTGACTTGATTTAAAATAAAATTCAGCTCAATTTGACCTGTGAATGAGGCACAGAATCCCATAATTTGTCCCCCACGAGGTTGGGGATGGGGATAAATTATTTTCCGTTGGCGGGGACTTGGTAATACTCAGCGCCACAATTCCTGTAGGGATTATATATATATATATATATAATATTATTTTATATGTTATATATTATTAATTTTAATATTTTACATAATTTAATTTTTATTGATTAATGTATTTAATACAAACTCCGTCCCGGCCTAAGTGTCTTATTTTATCTTTTTTCATCCGTCCCACTTAAGTGTTTCATTCATTTTTTATTCATACACTACTTTTATAATTATCCTTATACTATATACATATTTACACAATAAGTCACTCATTTAATATATTTAAACAAATTTTTTTATCTCTCTTCATCACATCACTTATACTACATTATTATTATTATATTACCTTTCATTTCTCTCTATATATCTATCACATTGCACTACATTATTATTATATAATATTTCTTAATATTTGTGTCCAAGAGTGTGAGTATTATATATTTTTATACTTATTTGGTAGGCGGGCGGGATGGATAAATTAGTATCTTATATATTCTCACCAAAATTGACACATGGTGTAATTAAAGAATCCGGGGACGGGATGGGGAGAAATTTTTGTGCTTGCTTCAAGGAGACGGGGATGGGGCCCATTCACATCCCTCGTGTCCTCATTAATTTTGCCATCTCCGATAAGTTCCGGTACTTAGAAAAATTAACTCTTAATTCATAGCAACAGAACAGAAGCCATAAATAAATATTATCACCATAGCACACAACAAGTAACAAACAAGTAACATAGATTTAAAACAATTCATCAAAATTAGCAAAATCCAAAAGAATTCATGGATTTTAAAAAGTCTGACAAAGTCTTTTAAAATTTGAATTGAATACACCCCTCTTAATTTATAGCAACAGAAGCCATAAATAATTATTATCACCATAGCACACAACAAGTAACAAACAAGTACGCTTGACATACTCAGTCGTCGTCCTTAATTTATTACACACATATATAGGACGGATGGAGATTATTTAAAATTGGATAATACATGGACGACGAGTTGTCAGTTGAGGAGAAGGAAAGCGTCGACCAGAGTGCACACGGTAACTACCAGGGGGATGTAGAGCTCAGGCGGTGGCGAAAACACTGTGGCTTTCTCATACTCAATAGTCCATTCTGCCAAACCCTCGCTAACCCTAATTGAAGCCTTGAAACTCTTGTACAGCTGAAATATGTCTCCTTCCAACACACTAAATTTTATGAATTTCCCCTCATCATCTATCTCCTCCGTCTTCACCTTTGCCATCATCGGCACCAAACCTTCCATTTCCACACAAAATAACATCTCATATTACACCCGTTCACAGTAATGCATGTATAACGTTTATAGATGAATTAATATAAAAAAAAAAGTATTTAATTTGTTGTCTCACCAAGAACGTAATGCCAGCGCTTGACACATCCGACTTTGCCTTCCTCCCCTTCGAGTAACTCAACCCCAGTGAAGCCTAATGGAAATATTTTGACGAGGTCGCTCATGTTGAACTTGAAGAAGTTGTAGAACTTTTCAACTGGGCATTTTATTGCAGACCGGGAAACTAGGGATTCTATTTGGTTTGCCATTTCAAATTAAGATCGATGGAAATTATTTGCTTAATTGATTAAATTCTATTTGTAGATGGTACTGCATGTGTAACTTAAATTTGCGGGTTTTTATAGCAGTGTACCTGGAATAGTACTGTTGCTCGTGGTTGCATTATTGATGGAAACCCTACACCTAAAACGCGCTAATTGTATATATAAAATCTGAACAAAATCTTAGCTAATGATTCTTGGCAGTTGGCCATAATTAAAATAGTAGTAGTAGTTATTTATATACATAGTTTTTCTATTTTAAAAAATATATATAATATAATCACGTAAATTACACTTTTAGTCCCATATGAATATCCCAAAACGTTTTGGTCTACTATATTCAAAAGTGGTCTCTTTTTTTTTTTTCAAAATCAGTTCCAACCGTTAAAAAATGACCAATTTAATTTGCAAATTTGGGACCAAAATTATAAATATTTAACAATTGGACAAATTTTGGAAATATATATGACCACCTTTGAACATATATATGGAACCAAACTGTTTTAGAAATATTTTTATAGGACTAAAAGTGTCATTATGACATTATCCCTAATATAATCAGATATGATCTGGAAGATAGAGCCAAATTAATTTTATAATCAGATATGATCTGGAAGATAGAGCAATATTTTATATTAGCCATGTTTTAAAATTATGTCACGTCAATTAGTAATTTAACATCTATATCCGTAGTACATTACACAATATATCTCGTCTCACGTAAAGTTTTTAAGGACATTTTAGTAAAAATTGATAAATATTTTGTCAAGTCAGTTAAGTGGAGTGTAATGTTATTCCATTTGAAAACTCATAAATATGTTCATTTGCAGGGAGCTTTTGAACAAATAAATGAATATAGATATTGATAAAAATATATATATATATTGTGTAGGATAATCTCACATAATAAATTTGTAAAATGGAGATTCATTTTAACCAATATTATTAACAAAAAAATATGGGTTGGGTTGAGTTTTATGTTGGTCAAATATAGATTCATCTGGCTAAACAAGATCCATAAAAGTCTTACGCAAAGCCTCCTAAAACATATTAAACATACAAGACATGTGACGAACATCTTTGAGAGAGTACAATTATAAGTTCGAAATCATAAATTTATCAACTTGATAAAAATTTAAATTGAATATTTTTTGTACGCATCAGTTGTACAAGTTTTTTAAACTGGCAATACCTTATCATTTATCAAATAATAGCTTCTATGCTCATAAAGCAAAACCTCCAACATTTTTCACGCTATTCAATGTATTATACATATCAAAATGTTAAGTATTGTTTATAAACATATAGGAGTATATTACTTATCAATAAGTGATGTAAGGTATTGTAACTAGCAAGAAAAAACCAAGCAAGCGCAACTTAAACCAAACTAAGAAAACTCACATCCTCATATCTCCCTTACAGTATGATGTGTCAACACCTTCTTCTCATATTTTACAATTCTTTACTCTCATTATAAGTTAGATTAATTACTTTATAATTGAAAAAACAGTTATTTAAAAAAAATTATATTTTAATTATTTAACAATGTATTTTTTAATTATTAACCTATGTGCATTTGTAATTAATATTCACTTTGTCTCATTTTAAATTACTCAAAATTTTAAAATGAATATATTTTTCATACTCAAATGGTAAAAAAAAATTCTCTCAAACTTAGCTCTTTCAAACATCTCTTACTTCACCTAATGTCACTCAATTACCAATTCTACCCTCACAAACTAAAGCAATCTCTCTCCGATAAAATAAACATGACTCATTTTACCCTCAACTATACACATTTTAATACTAATAAATAATTTTTCCATTTAAACTCATGTTATTTTGGCACGATCAATTAAAAATGAGACTGAGGATGTATGTTCTTGTGAATGATAATAATTTTATTTTAATCAAATGTACTACACGAGACTATAGACCTATATATGATGCACAAATTCTTCTAAAAATATCACAATGCAATATTGAATTTACTCAATAAAAAGTGAGATCGCGATGTAAGGTCCGATTGTTACATGGTGAATCATTAATAATAAACACGCACTCGCGAATCTAATGCATGAATTCAACTTGGTGATTAGACATAGCTAGACATACTATTAAACACTAAATATGCTATATATTTCAATTGATCTTTATTATGTAATGTACCTTAGACATTAATGTAACACTCATTTTATATTGAATTCACTATTATGACTTATGTATTGGTCTGATAGAAATTAAATTATTGTTTTTTTATTTAATTATAATATATTATTGAATATGTTAAAGTTTTGGATGATAGAAAAATGTAAATTACATAGATTTGATTTACAAATTTTTTTTTTTAAAAAAAAAAATATATATAAATATATATATTTTAGATATTATATATATTAAAATATAAATAAACAAACGCATTCTTCCCAAATTGCATCCTAAATTTGTTTAAAATTTATTTACCTTTATCGTGCATTTGTAATTAATATTATCAGTATAACTGCAGTTCCAACTCGGCCCAGGTTATATGCACACACTTTTTTATTAAAAACACCCACCTATTAAAAAAACACACTGATTATTAAGGAAACCACCATACCTCCCTAAAATGCCCTTTTTAACAATCAGCCCTCTCAATTGCGCAAATACGTCGAAAAGAATTGCACACCCACCTTCCCTCCAAAGCCGTCGCCGCCCTCTCGCCTCCACCGCCGCGCCACTGCCGTCGTCGCTAAACCGCCTCTGTCGCGCCGCCGCCCTCGTCGCGGTGGCCCCGATCGTGCCAGCGTCCTCGTCGCGGTGGCCCGTGTTTTCCGCAGCGTCCTCGTCGCGCCACCGCCCCTGTCGCGCCGCCGCCCTCATCGCACCACCGCCCCTGTCGCGCCGCCGCCCCTGTCGCGCCGCCGCCCTCGTTGAGCCACGCCACCGGCCCACCGCCTACTTCTATGACAAGAACAAATTTGCCCGGTTAGCAATTAGGTTTTAATTTTTGAGAGAAACAAAAACCCATGTGTTTATGTTACGAATTCTGGGTTGAATTTTGGATTGTTTGTTGCATTTTGTAACTTACTTTAGCATTCTTCATCAATTTGGGTAATTGTATGAACACTGGGAATTTCTTGATAATTGTAATTGGATGGCTGAATTTCTTGAAACTGTATTGTTTATTTTTTTGTGATTTTCATTTTAATTGGATGTATGGATATGATTCTGAGGAGAGATTGTGTATTTTAGATAATTTTACAAAAAATTCAAGTTTTTAAAGAAAATTGCAGTGGTTGTGTGTGATTAATGAATATTGGAATTAAGTGCAGTTGTGGCTTGGGTTTCATCAGTTGGTGTTTGAATTTTTATGTCTTTGATACAAAAAAGTAGCAACATGGGTTATGAATATACAGAGTGTGGGAGAAAGATACAGAGTGTGGGTTATGAACATTGGTGTCTCAATTTTTATGTCTTTGATACAAAAAAGTAGCAACATTGGCGTGAGGAAGATACAGCTTTACATCCACAATTACACCTAGTATGATTCATTGTAGCTACCTGCACTTACCAATTGCAAGACCAGAGTGTGGGAGTTGAACCCACTCTTTTCCATTTTTTTTATAAATCGCTGTTCTTTAAACTGTTCATTTTTTTTCCCGATGATCATATAGAAATCTGGTTGTTTCTTGATTCTCCACTCTGAATCCTTTAATTCCAGCTTTATATTTGATTTGCAATTGAGTTCTTCTCCAGCTTTCTTGAATTAATTTCCTGGGTTTCAGCTTCAATAAAAGCTGCAAAAATAGCAAGAAAAAGTGTGATTTGCAGGAATCTGAGCTTCGCCATGGGCTTTGATATCTTTTAGTTGTTTTTTTGGTTATGAGAGAGAGAGAGAGAGAATGGTTTGATGGAATCTGAGCCACAAAAATTTGTAATGTTGCAATCCATTGTTTACTGGTTAATATTGAATCTTGAAATTACAATGTATATGAATTGATGATCATTTATTTGTGATATATTATGCAGGATTTTTAAGTATTAAAAATCATCTTGTCGACCTGAACTGGTATAAGTTGTTATATTAAAACATACTTACTAGTGATTCGTAGGTAGTTTTTTTTATGTGTTTCAATCACATTTTGATAATTTTCGTATGAAATATAATATCCGATTATAGTTATTTTTGGCAATTGATCTTTATTATGTAATGTATCCTTAATTTGAGAAAAAATATGGTTTAACACTCCGTCCGTTCCGTTTCATATTCATTAGTCTCGTTTTGTTGGTTTGTTTGGTTTGATTGGTCGTTTTCTTCACAATCTCCATCAACAAACCAATCATCATCAAAACCTTCCTCAAAAGCTTCCTCATCTATTACATAGTCTTCGCCGTCGTCCGCCAAATTCTAATATAGAAAAATATAATTATTATATGTTAAAAAAATGAATATTGCACAATTTTTGAAAATATGTCGAAAAAACAAAATATTAGGCCCCTTTATACGATCCATGCATAAATTTTTGAAAAGAAAAAATAAGAAAAAATTCCAAATTTTCGGAAAAATATGTCGAAATATTGCATATTTTTCAAAAAAAAAAAAAGAATATTTCATACTTTTCGGAAAAAATAAATGAAAAAGTTAGCTATTTTCGGAAAAATAAATGAAAAAGTGAGCTATTTTCGAAAAAAAAAAAAAAACCGAAATATTGACCAATTTTCGGTTAAATTTTCCCAAAAATAGGTAAAATTTCAAAGAACCAGAGTTGAAAATTTTTGAAAAAAATCATACCTTCTATAATATTTATCGAATATTTATTTAACACCCAAATTAACCCAACAACAACAATATTAATATAAACATCAACAAATAACACACAAACATAATACAAATCCCTTTTAAAAAAAAACCTAGTTGTACATATGGAAAAGAATTAGTAAACAAGCAATAAACTTACATAAATTTGTTTTGGAAGACCATTTTTTAAATCATATGTCGATCGCTTGACGAACTTGTAATAAGCCACCCACGCAAACTTCCTTCATCGCTCCGAAATATGGTTGTGGGTGTGCGTTTGTTAATTGCTGTGAGTGTGCGTTCTTTTTGGTGTATGGAATTGATGATATGGGCATTTCAGTCATTTAAGATATATTTTAGTTTTAATTTATTTTAAGTGGGTGTTGTTAATAAAAAAGTGTGTGCATATAACCTGGGCCTTCCAACTCGGATCGAATAATTAGCGAGAAAAGAAGCCCATATTGGCCCAACAAAAGAATGTGTTGATTTTAATTTAAAGCCCAACCCACCAATTTCGGCCTACAAGAGTTGACTGGCGTCAGAGAAAATGTCAGAATCCAATCAATGAATCAATCCATAGTAATATGATTATGATATCCTCTGCAATCCATCATCAATCTTCGAACGAGAGACACCGGCGGATTACCAATCCTCTACCTTCCTCAATTGTACTCAACGTAGAGAGAGAATTTCATGTTTTCAGGAGTTTCTGATCCATCAATTTTTCATCGCGGTTGATTCTGTTGCAAAAAAGAATCACGGCTTTACTAAAATCCATTGATTTCTTCTCTCAACTCCCAACCGTTCAAATTCATCGGAGAGTTTTGGCTTTGAGCCTTCCGGTGGACGACAAGCACCAGATCCCATCCCCGCACGGCGGCCGGGGTGCCTTACCCTCCGAAGGCGGCTGCCCCTCCGATCTCCTCTTCCTCGCCGGCGGCGGATTTTTCACCGTTTGCTAACTCTGACTTTTGTTTTTCTTTTGTATATCCATTAACATTTTCTATTGCTTATATAATTTGAATTTGGAAAAGATTTTGAATTATAATATTTTAGAGAGAGGGAGAGATTACGTTGTATAGTGTTCGTATGGAGAGGATGTTGACTATAAAGAGGGTGCCGACGGTGGTTTCTAACTACCAAGAAAATGCTTCTTCTGAAAACCTCCAAGCTATTGCTCATGGCTGCGGCCGCAACTGCCTCGGAAAATGCTGCTTGCCTGGTACATTCTCGCTTTAAATATAGTTTGTACATGCTATGCTGTTATTCGATCAAATTTCTGAAGTTTGCAATAAGTTAAGATTTTCTATTTTCGGGGCGAAACTTAATTGTTGATGACACGTTTTTTTGGAATTATAGTTATTTCTGTTTTGGAATAGCTGCATAAGTTTCTTGTTTTTTTTTTTTTTTCCTTTTTTGTTTGAAGTTGCTTAAGTTTTTTGTTTGAGTCGTCATGATAAACCATGCTAAGAGTTCTTAGAATTAACTTAACCCACTGCATCTTCAATATAGGCAAGTTTACCTTGAAGCTTATGTTTTGTGTAATTTTCTCTAAGCAATTTGAATGCAAGTTTGTTAAAAGCAATTATCGAACAAGCTAATATCACAAAAAAAAAAAAAAAAAAAAACTTTTGAAGAGAAACTGTTATGGTTAATGTGTTTAAGTAGCCCTTCGAATTTTTTCATTCCCGTATTTATTTGAAGTAATCTGATTTCATTGTTAAGAGAGACTGATATGAATTATTAATGCGTTTAGATAGCCATTCATGTTACTCTGACAATTTATTTGTTGTAATGTACCTTTTCAGTTTCCAAGCTACCCCTCTATGCTTTCAAAAATGCTGAACAACAGAGAGTGGACAAGGACCATCATGGATCTTGTGATGGCAGATGTTCCCAAATGTCATTTCTGAACAATCTGTTATTAGGACAATGGGAGGATCGCATGAATAGGGGACTATTTAGGTATGATGTGACCTCTTGCGAAACAAAGGTCATTCCTGGGACATACGGATTTATCGCACAGCTGAATGAGGGCCGTCACCTTAAGAAGCGGCCAACTGAGTTTCGCATTGACATGGTTCTCCAGGACTTTGATGAGAACAAATTCAACTTCACTAAAGTGGGTCAAGAGGAAGTGCTCTTCAGGTTTGAGTCGAGCAAAGATAATTCTACACATTACTTCCCTAGCTCCTCAATTGATTCTGAGGAAGGATCACCCAGTGTTGTTGCAATCAATGTAAGCTGATATAATTGATTTTCTTGATGCTCATATGCAATGGCATTGTGTATATTCCTTCTTATAGAGAAACTTGCATTATTTTTTCAGGTGAGTCCCATTGAGTATGGACATGTTCTTTTGATACCCCGCGTCCTTGATTGCCTGCCTCAGAAAATTGACCGTGATAGCCTTCTGCTTGCTGTGCACTTGGCTAAAGAGGCATCAGATCCTTATTTTAGGGTGGGTTATAACAGTCTAGGTGCCTTTGCCACCATCAATCATCTCCACTTTCAGGTATTTTGCCTTGCTTATTTTGCTCTTACTTAGCTTCTTGTTAGTTGTAACTAGAATTCTCCCATGCGATGCACGATTAGTATATTGGTAATTATTATGTGTGAATTGTGTAATGTGACACATATCTAAAATATACTCCCTCTGTCCAGTATAAACTTCTCATTTTCGTTTGTCCCTCTATAAGTTACTCATTCTATTTTTGGTAACTACCCACTAAATTTATATCCACACACTTCTATTATTTACACATATGACACTTAGTTACCTTTACTTTTATCTAAATATCCTACTTTTTCTTTTCTCTTCATCACATCATTTGTACTATATCTATATTATATGCACTTACCTTAATCTTTGTGCCCAAAACAAACGGGAAGCAAATACCGTGACGGAGGGAGTATATACATTTAAATTTAGTAACACTTTAAATCACAATAAATTCATATTTTAAATACAAATATTTAATATTAAATGCAATATGGGTGTTAAACTAAAGATCGTAAAAAACTCTTTAATTTAATACTCCCTCTGTCCCGGACTTAATGTGACATTTACTGTTTGAGACATGTTTTGATTAAAAGTTGTTTAGTAATATAAGTTGTTTTTTTAGGGGGGAGGGTAGTCTTTTCAACTTTATTGAGAGAGTTATTTAATAGTATTAAATTGGGTCAGTGTGGGAAAAATAATGACATGTGGTGTGATATTGAGGTGTTTGATGGAGATAGATAAAAAGGCTAAAGTTGTTTTATTGCTATTTAAGGAAGTGATGCACTAAGTATGGGATAAATCTTTTGGGCAAATGATACATTTAGTATGGGAGGAGGGTGTATATTATATGTTAAAAACAGACGTGAAACAAAAAGATTGTTGTAATTTAAAATTTGTGTTGGAAAAATTAAAAGTTTCTATTTTTTAGAATATGGTGATTGGCGAGGAAATGATGACCTTTTATTTTTGGCAGACTACTGTGTTTTTGTGTATATATATATATATATATAGTAAGTTATTTTGATTGTTTAACTTTTTACAGGCATACTACTTGTCTACGACTTTTCCAATAGAGAAAGCACCAACTTGTAAAATAATGAGCAGAAAGGGGGCATATGAAACTAGAGTCGTGGTCTCAAAGCTGCTGAATTATCCTGTGCGAGGGCTTGTTTTTGAGGGTGGATATGAATTTCTCGATGTATGTGATGCTGTTGCTAGTTCTTGCATCTTCCTTCAAAGTAACAACATCCCTTTCAATATACTAATATCTGATTGTGGCAAGAGAATCTTTATACTACCTCAGGTAATCTCCTTTTCCAGCTTATTTATCTGTTTATGAATTATGATTTGCCATTAGAGGTATTGTTAGACAAGTATACTTATTAGATGTTGGCAGTTTGTTTACAACTCTAAACATAATTCACCATCTCCCATCAATTCATGGAGTCCTGTGTGCGTGATTATTTAAACTCTAATATCAGAGATCCGACTGCATGAAAATGATCTTGAGGCCGTTACAGTATTTGGACGTACCGTTTGACTCTTATATCTGCTTTAAGCTGGTCTATTGTTAATAGTCTTTTCATTCCATACATGATGTACGTTTTTAATATCCTACCACTTCAAATGCTATTGGATATAAAGGCAAAAGTTAAGTTGGTGTGCAGCACATATTGGTCCATACTTATCCTCAATGCCCATGTAAATTATCATGTTGTACGATCTCAAACCTGGCTTTCTACCTTTCAGCTATAATATGGCAGATAAGTTAAATGGTCAGTCTATATCTCAATTTTTTTCATTGAGAGTGGAATAGCAGAGGAATGATCCATTATGTGTTCATGCTATTAGCGTTGATGTCTCTTCTTTTTGCATGTTTTGCTTGTTGCCAAAAATGATTCTAGGAGTTGAACTATGTTATTCAAAGGATATACTACTTCCTCCGTACCGTTAAGATAGACTACCTTTCTGCCCCCAGGAGGCATAGCCGAGTTGCTGAGGCCTGTGGTGATGTGGGGAGACATCCTCCCCGACAACGTAGGTTAAGACCCCGTGTGGGACAAATTCCCACTGAATTATTGTGGAGGTTTGTCCTAGGGCTTGAACCCTATTGGCTCTCTCCCCCCATGTGTCTGACACTTGGGGACATCCCTCAATTTACATTTCACCCGACTGAGGCACCAACAGTATGGGTGGGGGACTGGGGGGAGTTCTTTCATCTCTCCCTTACCAAAAAAAGATAGACTATCTTTCTGGTTTGGTTGTACCAAATTATAGTCTTGTTTTTTGTTGAGGTCATTAACTATTTTCTAATGGACCAAAATGTCCTTGTTTACACACTTAATGACAGATATAGATTTTCAACTAGTTTTTGTTTATCTCTCTTGTAAGGGTAAAGTCTATATTTATCTATATCCTCCCCCCCCCCCCCTCTCTCTCTATAAACACAATAGTCTGCCAAAAGTAGAAAGTTATCATTTTTCACCAAAATCACATTCCAAAAATAGGAACTTTTAATTTTTTCCATCCAAATTTTATTTTAGAATAACTTTTTCATTTCAAGTCCGTTTTCAACCCACGATATATCAAATTAAAGAAATTTTTTGCAATCTTTAATTTGACATCCATATATAAAAAAAATTCAACTTGTCAAAAAAATAAAAAATCAAATTTAAAAATGTATTGTGATTTTAAGTTTTATTTTATATTTTTAAAATTAAGTTTGAATATGTATGTACACATTGCACAGTTCACAAAAAAAAAATGTCAATATGTTAATTGTGCATCCCAAGGGAGAATTTCTAGTAGAAAGAAAAGAGGAAAAGTTAGAATTTCAACCACATTAAATGTCTTCATAATATGTGTAAAAAATTGTCCAAGTCTATCTTAGTTGTATGGAGAGAGTACTTCTTGATGGTTGTCAGGAGGTAGGAAGTGATTTCCAGACAGATAGTGTATCATACAACTACATGAACACATACAGTGAGATACTTTTGCTTTCTTTCAAGAAGTGAAAGAATCAAAAGTTGACCTTTTTTAGCTCATCAGTTTAATCAAAATTTCCTTCAAACGAAAGCATAAAGTCTCCCTTTTGATGGATTGCAGTGCTATGCTGAGAAGCAAGCACGTGGTGAAGTAAGCCAGGAGCTCGTGGACACTCAGGTGAATCCCGCTGTTTGGGAAATTAGTGGACACATGGTGCTTAAGCGGAGAAAGGATTATGACGAGGCGTCTGAGCAATACGCATGGAGTCTCCTTGCTGAGGTTTCTCTGTCAGAGGACAGATTCGAAGAGGTGATCAGGCACATACGTGAGGCAGCTAATTTGGAATCAGAAGAGGAGCATACCAGTGTAGAGGAGAGTAGATTTGATTCCAATTCACCAAGAGTTGATGCACATCTCCTTCAAGATTGTCTTGTGCTGCACTGACTGGTCAAGATGATTTCTACTTGGTGGAAATGCCTTCTGGCTGTTCTGATGCTAATTGTTGTCTTTGTCTTTTTTTTTTTTTATTTCGAAACGTAGCTGGTTATAAATGAAGTTATCTGAAACTTGTGTAAAACAGGTTAGATTCCAAGATCATGCTTGCAATATTGGTTATGTAATATGTAATGTTACTAGTTCAAATTTTAAGTGAATGCATGTTAATAGGGATGACAATGGACGTGACCTAAATATCCAGGCTCTTCCTGCATTTCTCTCTGGTTGGCCCGCCCTGCCCTGCCCCCGCTCCCGTTTCAGGTTAGCATTCCAAGGTTCATGCCCACCCTGCGCTTCATACCACAACATTTAAAAAGGAAAAAAAAAGTTCCAACTTTATAGCGACAAAAAATAAGAACACCCCTGTGGGGATTTTCTTTTGTTGTTTTTTTGGGTTGGCAAGTAGGGATTTGGGAGTAGTAATTGTAGGCCGTTATGTTGTGGGCTGTAGAGGCTGTTTCTTTTTTCACTTGAATATCATAAACAAAAATTTCATATTTGGTATCCTTAGGCTATTTTTGTTTATGATTTTCCATCTCATTTATTTTATTTCTAATTCAAATCCTTATTTTTTATCCGGATTTTTGTATAGGATTTCAAATCCTTTAAAATTCTCTACTCTATAACACCACCTATAATAAAAACTTTTTTAGAGAGAACCTATAATACATCTATTTTACCTTTTTTAAACACAATTTTCAATACATGATCAATCATTCATCATACACTTTTTAATTATTACTATTATTTATTCAACTCACCATTCTGTGTCCTCTTTTTAACTTTACATATAATTTCTTCTACTTCCTCTTTTTAACTTTACATATAATTTCTTCTACTTTTAGGGGTGTGTCGGTTAGGAATAAGACAAATAGAATAGTAGGTTAATTTTCTAAAAAAAATTGAAAATCGAACTATATTTTTCAAATCAAACGGTCTCAAATTGAAATATTTCAGTTCAGTTTCAGGCAAACCGAAATATTTTTATAAAAATTAAATATATAGAAATTTGAATAGAAAATAATTTAAAAAAATTAAATACATAATTTATATTTAGAAAATATGAATTTTTATAATGAAATAAAAAATATATTTTCTCCAGGATGACATAAAATTTAAATATATATTATATTATTTCGATTCGGTTTGGTTCGGTTTTTATTGGTAAAAGTCAGAAATCCCAAATTTTAAAAAATTAAATTTTCAAAACCATAAATCAAAAACCGAATTAAAATTAGAATTACGGTTTAGTTGAGTCGGTTTTTTCGTTTTGGCTCGTTTTTTCACACCCCTACCTACTTTACACACAATCAATCATCAATTACACACTTTTTAAAATCGTACGCTATCAAATCCTAAAAAATTCACACTTCCAAACATTTAAAAAATCTAAATGCACCTTTTACTTTATTTCAAATTCACTTTATAGGATTTTAAATCCTCTCATTTATTAACAAACATAGCCTAAGAGGTCTAGTTATTATATCTAGGTGGATTTCAATGTATGGCCTCCGTGGATTTTAATTTTTATATCTTGGTGGATTTCAATGTCAATGCATTCGAGGATTTTGATGCCAAGTCTTGGGATCTTGGACCAATTGTTAGGATGCTTTCGTGGAAATGCCAATGTCTTTTTTTTTTATCTTCATGTTTTGATTTCGATTACTTTTGCATCTTGTATGTCAATTCCTAGGATCTGGTGTATTACGTTTGTTCTTTTACCAACCATTAAGATCAGAAGTCTTACCATCAATTGCTTTCGGATCGAGCATTTTTAATAGAGTTTCTATATCAAAAACTGATTTAGGTGGAGTGTATTGCTTTTTGAATTTTAATTTTTTTTATTATATGTATAAAAAAATTATTTATATATTTTTTTACTTGAGTTCGCCTCCTTTGAATGAAAAATATACATGATACTATTTCGTCCCTTGAAATCAAATCCTAAATCTATTTATGTTCTATATCTACTAACATCATTTATTAGGATTAAACTTTAATACTGGTGGTTACTTTAATTAATTTATTTATATTTGTTTTGTTGTTGATGATTTATAAAGTTGAAGTGTACACGCATATTGGAGATGAGTTCTACATATTATGCAATTATGAAATCGAAGAAAACAAAGTTTCCCACTTGGTGTCTTCTTGTTACATCGAAATGTTAGTTAGATAATAGGTTTTTAAGTTGCCAAGCAACAGTATTATATACCTCAACGTCATTTATCTCACGTAAACAACTTGGAACGAGAGCTCAAACTGACTTTATTAAAATAAAAATTTATGTGAGATGGCCCAATAAATATTATTCTTTAAAACAAAGTCCACTAAAATTTATAGTAAGTCAATTTGGATCTCATATAACTAGTATATTCATTTATATAAAAACATACAATAATTCCAATAGGCATACCATGCAACAATTAAACGATCATATAATGTGTTCAATTTGTCAATTCCAAAGGGATAGACAGTGGAAGTTATATAGACAGAGAAAATTTAAAATTAGGGAAAAAAATGATTACTTTTTTATTTATAACACTTGCATTAATTTTCCTAGTTATCACTACTACAGCTGAAAGGTATATTTTGCAATGAATATCATAAAAAAATCATCTAGGCATTCAGATGGAAGATCCATGGATGAATGATATATAGTTTGATTGTATATATTGAGAGAAGATTTTGATTGTATTGATAATGAGTATCATGCAAATATTTCAGGTTATAAAAATTTATATGTTTCAATTATAATGGACTTGGATTGTTATGTTGGAAGAAATTCTTAAATGTTTTATATTTGTATTTTTTTGTGCCTGCCATGAAAATATTCTGGATCCATTCTACGTACATTCGTTTTCATGTGTCCATCATTAGTGTTTTCATTTATATTATATGGAGTTCTATGTACTATCAATCAATATAATATAAAAATTTATGTACATGTTACCTAAATAAATGAATTAATGTTTTATTTTTTTTTATAAGTTCAAAATTTTAAACGAGATGTAAATTTTTTATGGTATTAAAGCTTTTAGTTCATGTCTAAATTTTTGACGACTATAGTATTAGAAAATTTAATAAATGAATTTATTTTGTAGAATGCATTCTTAAATTTGATTGATTTATACAAATATTTGTATTATTAAAGTGACTTAATTTGTTAAAATTATATCTATATATACTGACAAATTCCACAAAGACTTAATATTGCGAATATAAAATTCATGCAATATGATCCAATTAATTTTTTTTTCATACTAATATTCTTTAAACCTGAATATAAAATTCATGCAATATGATCCAGGTAATTTATATTTTTTTCATACTATACTTTAAACCTGAGTTTCTTCGCGTTTTTTACCTTATTTTTCATTATTGCTAAAATGTTATTGTTGTATGAACAAAAATTAAGTGTTAATTTGTTCTGTTTAACCTGATACGAAGAGACTACCTCGATATTTGTTACGATGTCTTTGAAACATATTAAATTCACAAATATTTTTATTTTTTATGTGCAATTTAATTTACACTCGATATAATTAATTCCATTTATTTGAATTCAATTAAAAATGAATTTTTCTTACCAATCTTTAAATTTATTATTTTAAGGTAGTTGGCATTATATAATTTTAAACAAATAACATGGTCACATTAATTATGTGTATTCATAATAACTACTACTCCTTCCTTCTAAACCATAAAAACGTTTTCACACTTTTCTTTTTCGTCCGTCCCAATATAAGTTTCACACTCTTAAAATGAAAAATCTTTTATAAACATCACTCTTACAATTTTCACTAATTTACACAAATGTCATTACTTTTACTCTCACATACACATATTCCAATAAATTTTTCTTTATACTTTATATATAAAGTTTACAAATTTATCCCTCAAAATTTCAATTATTACTCTTTTTTTTTAAAGTGTGTGTCCACCTACGAATAAAAACTTTTTCGGGAGAGAGTACAATAATAATAAAAAAGTATGAAAAACTCAAGGTTAGTTACCGCAACAAACTCAAAGTCAATCCGAGTCATAACTTACAATTATTTTTAAAAAATAAAAAAATAAGAATATCGGAATCGTAACAGAAAATCATTTATCTTAGAAGCATATCCTCATAATTCAAAAAGATAAGCGCGTTGCTTGATAAACACCATTCCGCGTTGGATGATAACGCCACCGATCAAACTGCCCCTACCCAAATGCAATTGTTGCTAATAAACCACAAATAATATTAAAGCAATAAAAGCATCAACCATTGGTTCACACCATCCCAATTAATGCCAATAAAATCCCCTTTTACTCGTGACCACTTTTTCTGTTGAAAAAATCAGCAGTAATTAATGGCAACAGTTTTTTCAGGTTCCAGAGTATTTGAAAGGATTAAAAACTATACACATACTAAATCTACTCCTAATAGTTACTAATAATTCCAGAAATTGAACTAGTAAGAAGGAGTAAGACTATGTGAATTTTGAATTAGTATATGATCAGGACCTAGTCATCATCTTCTTAAACTCTTCGAAATTCACGCAACCGTCGCCGTCGACGTCGACGGAGCCGATCATTTTTTTACAGTCCTTGAGGGTGCATTTTTCCCCCAAACTCCGGAGAACAGAGTGCAATTCAGTGGCGGAAATCTTACCGTTTTTGTCCTTGTCGTACAAATCAAAAGCCTCCTTCAATTCCTTGTTATTGTCGCCGCCGCCTAAGTGGAACGCCTTGAACTCGTTCAAGTCGATGAAGCCGTCGCCGTCGACGTCCAACTCCGACATTATCCGCGACACCTCGTCGGCGGAAGTGGCGGTGCCGAGACCGTTGAGAATGGAGCGGAGTTCTGTCGAGGAGATCTTGCCGTCGCCGTTTGTGTCGAACTTGCTGAAGACTTTCTCGACTTCTTCTTCTAGGGTTAGAGGGATCGCTACTTGATTTTGATTTTTCGCCATTGGGGAAGATTTGAAGAAAAGCGGCTCTGTTTTTTTTGTTTGTTTGTTTGTCTTCTTATGGAAGGGGCTGCTGCGACTACATACTTATAGGGGAAAATAAACGCGGTTTTAATACGCGTAGAGTGAAGATTCAGAAAATTTATTTTTCACCTTTTTAATTAATGATGGCAGATTTTGTCATTAATTCTTTTTTTTTTTTTTTTTTAGAGTAAATTCGTCATTAATTCAATAATTATACCTAAGCTTAATTCTATGCGAATCCTTTCCCACTTATATTCGAACTCTTAATAAAACATACCAAATATCTAACGGAACTTACACTAACCATCACATAAAAATAGAACTAATTGATATTTTTATGTATTCCATACAAATAAATACATTATTATATTTAATCGAGTTTGAACTTATGCCCCAAGGTGGGCATCAATTTATATGCATATTAAAAGAATTGCATGCACTTAATATGATTGATATAGTTTAGTTACTGTATATTAATATTGTTAAAGTATTAGTAAACGTTGAATAAGGGTGTAAGTGAGTTGAATCGGCTTGCGAGTATCTCATGCCCAACTCGAATCATTGTTTTAAATCTTGATTTTAATTTAAGTTGAAATCGAACTACTCCAAAAACTCTCTCAAACTTGATAATACTTGACCCGGCATCGTCAGACTCGCGAGCTTAATTAAAGTTACATAATCTTATGTTAATTAATATAAATACATTCTAATTATAAATATTGTACAATATCATATTTGATTTCTTATGTGAGTAATCAAGTCGAGTTTAATTGAGCTCGAGATCGAATTCGAGTCGAGCTCAAATTCAAAAAAATTGACTTTGATTGAATCCGAATAAAGTTTAAACTCCAAATTTTGTAATCAAATCGAGTATGAGCTTACGATTCATCCACACACCTCGTGAATACAAAGTGGTTCTTGATTGAGTGATTCATATACTAAGAAACGAGATGAGGACCGAAATAAATGTTAGGGCATGCATAAAGGAATGAATCAAAATCTCTCCCTTTGGAGGAAGTCATTCATAAATGAGAGGAAAGAATAAAATACTTTATGCATGAATCAAACCTTCCTTTGGAGGAAAGTCATTCCTAAATGAGAGGAGGAATCAAAAACACAAATCCGATCCTCATATTCTTAGGGCTATCTTTAAAAAAAAAAAAAAAAACTACGTAATATATCCAAAAACGAAAGATAATATAAAAACAAACATTTTAAAAGGATTTCATATAGCATTTTGAAAAGCAAAATCGTCAACGAACATTATCATGTTAATTTGTTTTAACATATCTTTTTCAATGCATAGAGTTGGTAATTCATTTAACATTTTTTTGCGACGCAATTGATTCGTACGAGTATTTACAACAATTTTAATTTAGATAAATTTCTTTTTTAGATCCACAATCACGAGAATAATTAATAGTGCAATAAGACATTAGGATAACAACTCAAAGCATTTACAAACTCAAGAATTTCAAGTGTCGGTTATGTCGATAAAGTTACTGGTAATATTTTTTTATTTAGAAAATAATTAATTTCAAATCAATATTTAAAAAGTTATCATGTGTTAAAACATTTCGAATGTTCTGACAATATTTTTTTTATACAGTTCAAGAATTCAGGGCGATCACCTCTCTCGCCTCACCTCAAGACTATCCTGTAAATACATTCTCATTATAATCATTCTATACATTCAAACTCTTATTCAAATTCCAATTCCAATTCATTCTTATTTCTTTTTAAAAGATCAAACATCTCCTAAAATTTATGGGCCGAGCAACATTTTCGATTAATAAAACCTAACAATGTACATCGGAATAAAATGTATTTGATATGTATTTTAAAGTAGTGGACACAAATTTTTTTAAAATATTGCATCCGTCCTCAAATACCGTCCACTGGTAGCAGGGACGGATTTAGGGGTGTTTGTCGCTCCCCTTAAATTTAAAATTTTTCTATTATATGTATGGAATTTTTTTTTATTTATACCTTAAATTTGTAATATTTTATCATTTCGCCCCCTTGAATTATTAACTTTTCCTCCACTTTACTCTTCGCCCCCATTGAGACTAAATTCTGGATCCGTCCCTGACTGGTAGAACATATAAAATAAAAATAATCATAATGATGAGATTTTAAGAAATAATTTTGTAAATTTTTTATATATAAAATAAATAAATTGATTAGATTGTATGTATATATATGTGTGGACCCAAAAATAATGACATTTTATATTAATTTACGAATATTATGAAGGTTTAATTTATGAAAAAAATATTTTAAAAATATAAAAGATATTATAGAACATATAAAAAAAAGTATGAGAAAAAATTCAGAACGTTTATAAAGGAAATAGGAACCTTACTAAATTGGTAACTTGAGAAATGAGAATTGAGAGGTGGATGTATATTCTCCATTTCTTTGTTGTAAATTTCTTGTAAATTTCAGAGAGAGATAGATACAATAATAAAATAATAGATAAAATACAAAAAATAGGACCCACCTATTATTTTATTATTGTGTTTATCTCTTTCCGAAAATTACAACAAAGAAATGGAGAAGATTCAAATCCGGATGGAGAGGGCTACAAACTTAAAATATTAAAATTAAATAATAAAAAACAGTTGAATGGAAAGTCCCTTTCACTTGCCGTTCAATGATTGAGACATGTACCTGTCAAGGGCATGGCAACAGTTAAACAGGCTACCCTAATGTGTGAGCCAGCACATTGCTCCATGTGATCCCAAATATATGGTAATGCTGCGTCCTAATATTATTAATAAATTTAATTATTATATTTATTTAAAAAATTTATTCTCATTTTTTTATTTGTTTAAAGATATATTCTTATTTTATTTTTAATAATAATTTTATCTCACATTATTTTATTATTATTTTTAAAACACCACATATTTACCTTATATTTTTACATTATACATAAACTATTAATATTTATTAAAATATGCATGTGCCAAAAGAAAAAAAAATAAGTTTTTTTGGATCGAGAGAATATTTATTATTTTTATTTGACTAGTAATGAAAATGAACACGTTTAATTATGGTTATTAATGAAACTCAGCATAATTTAATATTTATTTTATTTTGTTTAATTATTATTTTATTATTTCAGCAATTATTTTTTAATTCATTTATTTCTTCAACATATTTCTTTTATTATGGGAATGCTGAGAAAAAAGGGTCAGTTACAAATAGGTTTAAAATTTTCAAATATATGGTCATTTATTTAAAAAATTTATTCTCATTTTTTTATTTGTTTAAAGATATATTTTTATTTTATTTTTAATAATAATTTTATCTCACATTATTATATTATTATTTTTTAAACACCACATATTTACCTTATATTTTTACGTTATACATAAACTATTAATATCTATTAAAATATGCATGTGCCAAAAGAAAAAAGAATAGGTTTAAAATTTTCAAATTGAAAATATGTTCAAAAATATTTGCACAATAAACATATTTGTAATTTTGAATTATTTTTTTAATCTATTTATAATAATTCTTTATTCATTTTATAAATTTACATAGTATTAGCTCAAATGAAAAGATTTGCGGTTGCTAACTTGACAAATATTAGTTTATCTAAGAACTAATGATGTATACTTGTCTTATAGAGCGAAATTTTCTATTTTACCTTGAAGACTTTTTTGTTTTGGAAAATTTATTTGACCTAATTTGATTCGTTTAATATTCGTAAACTTTTTTTCATTTTTTAAATATATTGTTGTTATATATAAAATATATTAAATAAAATTTGCCCTTTCTAAAAATATATATTTTTTCGTCCTATAGCTCAAGTGATTAAAGCTTCACTTGGGGCATATTTGTTTTGAGTGATTACTACAGATATAGTTTGTTTTCCCTAAAATTCAAGTGTTTGTTATTGTTGATTTGTATTACCTATGGCCTGCCAAAACATGAAGGTCTAACATATGTTTTCCCATTTTTAAGTGAAAATGGATCCCTCCCTTTCTGAGGTATTAATATTATGAAGGATTTTTTACATTTTTTTAAAGTGTTATGAGTAGAGTGTTGAGGCATAATTTTATAAACTATTATATATAAAATAAAATAATTAATTCAATTGAGTGCATGCGTGGGTCTCAAAAGTAATAGTATGCAGGGTAAATATGTGTATTATGAGAGTGAAGGTTGTGAAAAATATTACACCCTCCGTCCCCGTGATTATTTTCACATGTAAAGTGGCACATTTTAAGAAAATTCAATTTAGTGTAGGTGAGATAATATATATATATATATATAAGAGTATTTTAGGTGGTTGAATGAAATAAAGTGTTAAAAAGAGAATAAAGTATATATTTTCATAAGTGGGAGACTGAGAGTTATTTTAGGTGGTTGAATGAAATAAAGTGTTAAAAATTTGTAAGGAGATTTGGCGAACTACCGATAAAAAAAAAAAAAAAAGAGAATAAAGTAAAATAAATCAAAAGTGACAATTTTAAAATATAAATAGTATTGTGAGGGTGTAGTTTATGGAGAACATTCTATTTTAAGTGTTTGAAAGTAATTTTGGGATGCACAAATACCAATTATTTTTAAGTATATAAATATTAATTTGTGTGACAAATAAAAATAAAAGTTTGCAGACTTTTATGCATTGGACGGAGTGATATTTTTCCTATAGGGTAATTTGTTTCTTAAAAAAATTTAAGACTTTTATAATGTTTTAAACTTGATGAAATAATATTGTATTGGTACGTTATTATTTTGAATTATTATTATTATTTTGTTTAAAAATAATTAGTAATTTTGAATAAAAAAATAGTAACCTGAATTCCTGCATATGTGGACACTTTCCCAAGGAGATTTTCCATCCTCGATCCAAACCTAATTATTTTAATCCAATAATAAAATTAACATGTCAATATTATCGCACCATGTACAAAAATAACAAAAGTCACAAAAATAAAACTAGCTTTGAAGAAACAAATTACCCTCTACAACTAATATATTAAAAAAAAAATTGGATAACACGGTCTCACAGATAAAATAATTTATAAACTAATATAAATTAACACACATTCCTTTTAAAATGATAAAATATTATGGTTAATTATACTCCATCAAATAATGAAATGTCTGTCCCACTCAAAATTTAATAAATATATTATAAGATGTATATAGATCTTTAAGCGGGGTTATACAATTTTATTTAAATATATTTATATATATACCTTATAAAATATTGAAAAAGAATTGAAAATGGGGGAATCCAAATCGATATCCCATTCCCCCCTTTTTTTCAAGATTCCCCGACCTAATAATTATAGGTCTTACCGATGAATAATCCTTGTCACCCCTACAGATCATTATAACTTTATACATTTGTACGAGGGTTTGTATTGAAACTTTAAATACATTTTTTTTTAAAAAGGTACTTATTAATTAATTTTTATAGTAAAATTAAAAGTGAGTAAAATAAAATAATTTTAAATTAAATTGAAGAAGTGATGTATTTAAAAAAAAAATTACTGTACTGGGGATAATTAATATAAAAAAAAAAAACAGTTTCGGTCCCATAAGAATTTTTCAACGACATTTGATCTCACGTTCTTTTTTTGTGTTTTTATTAAAAAAAAAAAAGTCTCAACCATCAGTTTTTAGGACCAAAACTGCAATTTTTATCTCATTCTCTTGGGACAAAAACTGTAATATATTATTTTATTGGGATCAAAACTATTGAAAAATTGTGGGACCAAAAATATCAAAAAGGACCATTTTGCAGATCATTCATTCTTTTAGGACCGAATATGAAGTTTATCGGGTAATTATATATGTGAGGGTAGTTAATATTTTTTTCCTTCTCTCAATGAGAATGACTTTTGGAAAATAAAAAATCAATAAATTTACCAAAATAGATTTTAAATGTTTTAAAAAATGGTAGCAAACACAATATAAGTAAATTTTTTTAAAAAATAAAAGTGATTATCCACATGAAATTGAGTTTAAAAATACACACTTAATTAGTATGTGAGTTACTAATTAGGTTTATTCAAACAAGATTAAGCATGAGTTTGTGTATTGAATCACAAAAAATATTCTTTATAATCACTTTTTTCAAAGCTATGTGGGTGTTTGCAAATTGGGAGGATTATTTTTATTTATTTTTAAAAAAATTACCTATATAGTAGGATTTTTTTAATTAAATATAGCGGTTTCCAAAACCGCTCTAAAAATTGTGGTGGTATTCTAATATAAGAAGGGGCGCCATCGGTTACGGCGCCCCCATAAGAAAATCCGACCAATCTGGAACTAACTGCCAACTAATAAAAAAAAAAATTTAGATGGGCGCTATCGGCTACGGCGCCCCTTAAAACAATTTCAACAATAGTTCTGTCATCTCCGACAAAACCTGTAATATTAATTAAAAAATAATAATTATTTGGCCCATGAAGCGCCGTAGCTGGTGGCGTCCCTTAAAACCCACGTAACTGGCTGGCGTGCACTAAGAATCTCAGTCAAGAATCTTTGACTGAGGCGTCCCGAATGTTTAGTAAATGTTCATCCCTTCCCAACACCATTTATATCATCCCTCCCCCAAACAAATTTTTCAAACCATCTTTCTCCTCATTTCATTTCTCTCTCAGACAAGTTTTTATTCATAATTATGAATTTTTATTTTTTATTTTTTTTTTATAATGGTTCTTACTTTCTTAACATGTTAATTATTTTTGCAGATAAATATTTATAGTTTGAGTGATAATGGAGCATCAATTAACAAGGTTAGTCTATTTTACGAATTTTGCAACACACTTCTTTTTATTAAATTTTTGGTAACGATCCGTAGCTCGAATCTAAGTCATTCGAGCTACGGATCATTACTAGAAATTTAATGAAAACGAGTGTGTTGCAAAGTTCTTAAAAAATGTACACGTTTCACATAAAAATTCATAACTCACTGTAAACACATTCAAAAAATATCAAATTTGATTATATTATTTTACACTCAGTAGGGAACAACTTTTATTTAAAAACCTAAGTCATTCGAGCTACGGATCGTTACCGAAAATTTAATGAAAAATAAGTGTATTGCAAAGTTCGTAAAAAATATACACATTTTACATAAAAATTCATAAGTCACTGTAAACACATCCAAAAAATATCAAATTTGAATATGTTATTCTATACTCGGTAGGAAACAACTTTCATTTAGAAACCTATGTCATTCGAGCTATGGATCGTTACCGAAAAATTAATGAAAACGAGTGTGTTGTAAAATTTGTCAAAAATGTACATGTTTCACATAATAATTCATAACTTAATGTAATCTCATCCAAAAAATATTAAATTTGAATATGTTATTCTACACTCAGTAGGGAAATAACTTTCATTTAGAAACTTAGGTCAATGTATACATTTCACATGAAAATTTATAACGCACTGTAAACTCACATCTTGATTTTCGAAAGCTTTTGAAGAGAAACTTAATTAATAATTTATTCAAAAACTAATTTTTATTGTAAATAAACTAGAAAGTTTTGAGGATGAAACTTTACACAAAATTTTGAAGAATAACGTAGATAAAAAGATTTAACACAAAGACTCATATAGTACTTTATAAAAGGAGCCAAAACCAAACAATTTTTGAAAATATTAGTAAGTTCTAAAGTGAAACATAATGAATAGAAATATATATTTTTTTATTAGTTGGTAGGTTTGAAAACCACTGTATTTAATTAAAAAATTCTATATAGTATTTGCAATTATTTTTAAGCACTTAAAATTAATTTTAACAAAAAAGTTTCAATTGATAATAATAATAATTACACTTATTTGCAATTTTTTTTTCTTACAAAAACTTACTTTTTCAATTTGATTTATTTTTTTTAAAATAACTCTTTACTGTTAATTTTACTACAGAAATCTATTAATATCACTCTTTAAAAGTGAATTTTTTTCAAAACATACGCTTAATTATTTGTATTTTAATTCTTTAAAAACAATTCTCATTAAAAAAGAAAAAGAAAATAATAATTACTTTCTCATATACTCCCCCATCCCGAAATAAGTTACCAATTTTTTTGGGCACAAATATTAATGTATAATAATATAATGTCTAAATAATAGAAAAATGTAGGAATATAAATTTAATGTCTAAATAATAAAAAAATGTAGCAATATAAATTTAGTAGGTAGTTAACAAAAAATAGAATAAATAACTTATAATAGATAGGACAAATTAAGATGGAAATATAGGTAACTTTTACCGGAGTTGAGGGAATAATTGTTTCACTATTAGTACAAGTATTTTTTTTTTTTTTTGTTGCAAACACTCACTTTTTCAATTTGATTAATTATTTTTTTAAACAATTTTCACTTTTAATTTTATTAGAAAAATTAATTAAAATTACTTTTTAAAAAATGTTGAAACTGTTTTATAGAGTTTGTAAGCACACTAAAATCATGTAATTTGATTTTTTTATTTTTTATTTTTTAAAATATTAAAAAAATTCCTATATTACTAATAGAGAATTTGTTTTTGCTTAGGTGTCAACTTGTGGTGGATTTTGCTTTAGGTGTCAATTATTAAAGAGTTTATTTATGTGTAATGATTATGTATCAATGTATAATTTGTCACCTATAATTATTAATATAATGAATAAAATGATTAAAAAGGATTGATTCAATTAATTTACTTTATTTCACCCTAATATATATATATATATATATATATATATATAAATATATATTATTTAAAAAATTAATCTAATCATATATGATATTTATTGCAAATATACGATATATATATATATATATATACTATTCAGAGTAATATTTATGCATCAATTATATAAAAAAACTATTAATTGTCTCTTTTTTTTATTAATTATAAAATAAATTTGAAACAAATCTTATAGTAAGTTTTCACATAATTATAATAATTCTAATACCTAGCATGAATTGTCATACCATAATTTAAATTTAATATTATAATTACACATTATATAAAAATTTAATATTATTTAAATTTAATATTACCATTATATAAAAATTTTGATCAAATAATATATATATATTAATGAAATTAATTATATTTTTATAATTAATAAAATAAATTATCATCAAATGTCTCGCTATCAATCCATATTAGTTTTAACCAATTCCATTAGTTTACCTAATAAAAGTGTTTCATGAATTTGATTAATCTTACTGCCAAAATTGACCTAATAAACCAAACTTATTACTCATTTTCCTTTATTTTCTTTTCAACTATTATTTCTAATTTAACTGTTTTTCTAATTAACATTTAAGAGTTCAGTTTTTTTTTCAATTAATATCGTAACTAACTTTTTTTTTTTTTTTTTTTAACACAATATCGTAACTAACTTAAAAAATCTAAAGTAATTAAGTTGTCAATTTTCGGTGCAATATTATGATAAATTCTCGATTTTAATTTGCATTATTTTTTATCAAATTTACATATTTTCTAAGTTTGATCAAAGTTCAAATATAAAAAAATTATTGAATATTAATATAAGTTTCAAATGTATTAAAATAAATGGATCTTTATTAAAGAATTTTATGAAATATTTTATTTTAATACAAAAAGTAGTGACTAAAGATGTGGTGATGTATCTATAATAAAGTGGTGTTGAATACTAGAATTGACAGTAAAATAATGTTGACTGTTGAAGATGATCTCAAGACTCAAGAGTCAATAATGAGATACCTCTTTGTTCACAAAAATTATTTAATTAGTTGTTATATTAAAAAAATAAATATAAAAGCATTTATTTATATCAGCGAAAAGCCAAAACACAAGTTGGGCTGGTGAACTAAATTGGAAGATGGCGAGTGGAGGAGAAAAATGTAGAAGATTTCTTTCTTTTATGATAAGAAAGAAATACGTGAAGTCGCAAACTCCGTACCTTTAATATTTCATCAAAGAATTATCACCACACGCAATTGAACCCGCAACATAGAAGCGTTTTCACTTTATTCATCTTGTTTATTTATCATCCGTCTATTCCCTTGTGAGCCTTTTTTAGCGCATGGAATATGTGTTATTTTGAAAATTAATAATTAGTCTTGAGAGATGCAAGGAAAAACATTAACAAATATAATAATGAATAAAATTTTCACATAACACAGCTGGTAACATTCATTAGGTCTCATGACTTGTATTTTTGAGTGAAATAGAGAGGATGGAGTTAATCCAAAATCAAAATTCTTGTTTTTTACTTGGATTAATTACAACTTGTAACCTATATATAATATATTTTATAATTTGTAATTATACTATATTTTGTAACATTACTATGCAAAATTAACATATTGTTATCCCAATTTAAATTTTGTTCTCTTTCCCAGTCAAATTAGGGATCAATTCTTTGTCAAAAATTAAATATTTAGTAAAAAATAATTAATAGACCTAATATGACAAATATAACTTTGGTTAAGTATAATTTCGTCAGAAAAAAAAATTGAGTTCATGTACCACTCTGTTAATTTTATATGATATATGTTATAATTTATTATAAAATATAGTATAAATTGCAAATTGTAAAATATGACATAGTATATATTGTAAATTGTAATTAATCTCTTTTTTTTTTTTTTTTTTTTTTTTGTAATTTGGAACAAAGGATTTAGTAGTTATCATTACTGGGCCGACTTGAAGGGCTCAGTATGAATGCGAACAATTGGACCGGGTTGACCCAACCCTCTTATAGAGGCCTGATTTCAGTTGTAGATCAAGAGAAAGCCCAGTAGTTGTGTGCCCGTACAAAATGGTGTCAAGAAAAAAGATGACTATAGCTTTGTCGTGGAATTATTATAAAAGAAAAAAAAAATACTAATTTATATTTTCAAACTAAAGTAATACAAGAGGGTAAAATAAACATTTAGAAATATACATCATACTAATTAAAAAAGTTAATGAAGATTTTATTTCCAAATTAATGATATTATTTTAATTTATGACATATCTCTCTAATTTTTAATTTTATCATTTTATATGACTTTAATTTTAATATATATATATATATATATATATATATATATATATATATTTTTGTTGGGGGAATTGAGATAAAAGTAAAAAAAAATTGAACCGTAAATTGAGATGCTTGTAAAGTGAATACTTATATTGAGATTCAATCTAAAATTTGAGAGTTGATCTTGTGTGAACCAATTTCACTATAAAATTGGTTTATAAATTACAATTAATATCCTTTAATGAAATAATGAATATCATTTAAAATTAATATCTTATAATATAAACAACTAATATTCTTTAATGAAATAACTAATGTCCCTTTAAACCGATTTCATGGTGAAATTTATTCACACAAGATTTTATCAAAACTGGATCTTGATACGAAATTCTTCCAACTTATCAACTAGCATATCATTCATATAAAATAACTTTTGTACATATATTACTATGAAATAATTCTCACACAAAAACCATTAAAAAGTCAAATGTGAAGATAATTACGGGACGGAGGGAGTATTAAATAAATAAATAAATAAATAGTATAATAAAATTTAAATAAACTGAAAAATAAGATAGTCAAATTGGAAAGAATTAAAATGGAATTTTGGAAAGAAAAATTTCATTAAAAAATAGTATTCTACCCCCTCCGATCCTAGACAAGTTATGTTTTAGAATTTGTTGGTATAACTAAAAATAATTGTAATGAAAAATATATCCTCATTAAAAAAAGATTTTGTTAAAAGGAAAATGATAAAATTAAAAAAGAAAAAAAATGTGAAAATTATCTGAAATAACAAATAATCAGAACAAAAACACTATTCTAAAATCTCACTTTTTCGGGATAAGTGGGAGTATAGTTTTTAGTCAATTAAAAATTTTATAGTCAAACTTTCCTTTATAATCAACAAATCACAAACTCATGTCATTTTTTATATTTCAATATATATTTTACTTTTTAAATTTTTAATATATGGATCTAAAATTACTGCACTTCGTTTAATATTTTTTAATTTTTACGTAATAAATTGAATTTAAACTAAAAAAAATTGATTGAAACACAATAAACATGAGACATTCGAAATCATTAATCATTTATCCAACTACTGGTAAATTTTGTGTTTGAAGAGTGAAGGAGTGAGGTGATTGGCTGTGGGAAGGGATGAAAGGACGCACATCACTAACACTTGGCAGTTTACACATTCACCCAACTAAACTAAACTAAACTAAACAATTTCTATCTCTATCTCCCCACTGCAATTTCATGCTTAGCTATCTCCGCTCAAATTATTAATCACTGTTACTGTTACTACTTACTACCCCCCACCCACCCACTCGCTACCCCAACTTGTTTTTTTTTTTTGCTTGAGAAGGGATATTTTTTCAGCACTTGTGCTTGGAAACTTTACTGATTCTTTGTTGTTCGATGTAACTTAGGTTGTATGCTCGTTTCAAAGCATAAATTGTAACGCCAAGAAATAATTGATTGTGCCCTGCATAAATTTGTTAGTGTATCAGTGAATTAACTGATAAAATGGCTCTTTATTGTGCTCCCCTGAGCTTCAACCCTATCTCCTTGAATTCACAAGCGTCTGGCCCTTCACATCGTTCTTCTTTTCTCAAGAAATGCAGTGTAAACCCATCAAGATGTATTTCATCATCTCCAGTCCCGTTTCCAAGATTCAGATTTCGAGGTGAGAATCTGTTTCTCTTCTCTGTTTTTGTGTTTCTGAGTGACTTAATTTTGTTATTGAGCTTGATTTCTGATAAAATGCCAAGTTGAATTATCTTGTCTTAAAATTGAATGTCTAGTTTATGTTTTGAGAGATGTACAATCATTATCAAGCATGTGTTATGCCATATGTGGTGGTTCAAAAAACATATGAATTTATTATGGGGCAATAAGAAAAGGTTTTTTTTTGCTCAAAGGGTCTTCAATATGCTCCTTGAAGTTGAAATGTCTTAGAATGCATCCTACTTATTTGAATCAAGAAAGGAAATTACTTCTTTGATGATCTATTAGCTGGACAAAGTTGGGGTTCTGATTGTTTAGTTATAGGACAAGCGGTGGAAAGTGGCAACGGGACATTGGAAACGGATGAGTCCCCTCTCGTGGTTTGCTTTGGGGAAATGCTAATTGATTTTGTGCCAACTGTAAGTGGCCTCTCTTTGGCTGAAGCACCAGAATTTAAGAAAGCTCCTGGGGGCGCACCTGCTAATGTGGCTGTCGGCATTGCTCGTCTTGGTGGTGCATCAGCATTCATAGGCAAGGTACTTATTCAATATCTATGAGCCTTGTGCTATCAACTAATGAGGATTACCAGTAGCTTCTTGTTGCTAGAGTTAGGGGCGTTTGGTTCAAATTTTTCAATAGGAATGATAATCAGAATCATCGAACAGTGAATTACAATGAGAGTGATGGTTACATTGTTAGTGTGTTGCTCTAGTATTGGAATAAATTGAGAAAAAACATGATTGTTGGTTGAAGAATAGTGGAATGCTTGACGAAAAATAGTTATAGGGGAGGAGGTAGTTAATTAAGATGGGCTAATGGTTAACTTATTTTTAGTCGCATTACCTCATACGAAGTATGATGAAGGTGAATTGATCATCTTCTATTCTCATTAACCACCATAATTACCCTATATTCATTTTCATTATCATTCCCATTGAAGAGTTTTGAACCGAGCATCCCTTAATTAGTTATTAGTCATTATGATAATTCACCCTCAAGTTAGTGTTAAAGATATCCATTTGTGCTTTGGTTTCTGTGCAGGTGGGTGAAGATGAATTCGGCTATATGCTTGCTGACATTCTAAAGGAGTACAATGTAAATAATGAAGGGATGAGATTTGATCCTGGTGCTCGAACTGCTTTAGCATTTGTAACCCTCAGAAAAGATGGGGAACGCGAGTTCATGTTTTATCGCAATCCCAGTGCTGATATGTTACTCAAGGAGGACGAACTTGATTTGGAGTTGATTAAGAAGGTAATGATGAACTTCTTTAATTATGAATGATAAGACAAGGGTAACTTAATTACTTTCAGAATGCCGTGAAAACTTATCACTTACTCCTTCCGTACTGAGGCTTCCTTTCCGTTTTCATCCATCCCAAATTATTGTCCAGCTTAGTTATTGAAAGCATTAACTAATTTTAGCAGACCAAAATGTCTCTATTTAACACAGTTAAGTTCATTTAAAACATATTTGGAATACTAAAAGTTAAAGTAGACATATTATCTTGTGCATGGGTAAAATAGTAAGAATGTGAAAAATATTACAATTACAACCACATTAAATATATGTTTTTCTTAATCTGTGTGAAATGTTGTCCAAGTCTATCTTAGTGGTACGGAGGGAGTATCTTACAAATGACTATTTGCTGAAGATTGAGTGATGTCCTAATTTCTTGATCTTAGTTTCCATATTATGGCATACGGTTAATATTTTGAGTTCTTCAGGCGAAAATCTTCCACTATGGTTCTATAAGCTTAATTACGGAGCCTTGTAAATCGGCCCACATTGCTGCTACAAGAGTTGCAAAGGATGCTGGTGTAATTTTATCATATGATCCTAATTTGAGACTACCCTTATGGCCATCTGCAGAAAGTGCTAGAGAAGGCATTTTAAGCATATGGGACAGTGCTGATATTATTAAGGTAGTCTTAATTCTCGAACCTGTTTATTATGAATGACAACCACAAGTGTTGACACCTATGTTTGGATGATGTGAACATTAGATCAGTGAAGAGGAGATAAGTTTTTTAACACAAGGTGAAGATCCGTACGATGATAATGTTGTTCGCAAATTGTACCATGAAAATCAGAAATTACTACTTGTCACCGAAGGTCCAGAAGGTTGCAGATATTATACCAAGGTACGGTGTTTATATATATATAAATATTTTTTCTTATTTCAATAAACGATGTCATAAGTGTTCGTTTTGATTTGCAGGAGTTTAGTGGAAGAGTGAAAGGTCTGAAGGTCGAACCTGTAGATACGACTGGTGCTGGGGATGCTTTTGTGGCTGGAATCCTATCACAGCTGGCTTCTGATACCTCGTTGCTCCAGGTAATATTGATTATGCTACTATAGATTCTTCTAGATATCGTTGCTCCAGTGAATAATGTTTTATCACTATATTATTGTTGAGTGTGATTATAATGATTGGATAATGTGGGTGGTAATTTAAATATATTAAAATGTACGGAGAGAGAATTGATTGTATTGAAAGGTGTCATAGTAGGCTTATAGGTGTTATAGTTGTGATTTTTTAAACCGGATTGCAAAATCCCAAATCAAATTTCACCTTATAGTATGGATTTCAACCTCTGAAACATTGATGGCCATTCGGTTAGAGGTATTTGATAGTTTTCTCGTTTTTTATATACTTTACTCGGAGAATTAGTTGTCACTGTTTTTCAATCCAATCTCGACCTAGCAACTTTCTCGCTCTCTCGTATGCAAACGTAAAATATTAAATTGTTCACAGGATGAGGACCGGTTGAGAGATGCTTTGAGGTTTGCCAATGCTTGTGGTGCCTTAACTGTGACGGAACGGGGTGCTATTCCAGCTTTACCGAGTCGAGAAATTGTACTCAATGCTCTGCTCAACTCAGTAGAATAGATGTTCTTATCCCATCCATCCCATCTCCAAATTTCAAATTTTTCCAAGGTATCATATTCTCTTTTCCTTTTTCTTTAATAGAAAAAGAAGTCAGTTTCTTAGACTTTTTCCATTTGTCATTGTATTTTTTAGGTTGCTGGATTTCTGCAACTCTTCGCTTGAGCTGAGGTTGGCAAATTGGAGCACCATGATTCTTTTACATTTATCCGATGGAATATTTGTAATTTGTAAGCTTGAATGAAACAATATTTAGCCACGCTCGAAAAAAATGTTACCAGAAAACATGATGGATAGACAGGCTAGGATTGAAGTTTGAAAAATTGGGTCTGAGAAATATGTTAAATCAGTTTATTATCGTGCAGTTGAAAATGACATTTCAAACTAATACTTTTTAATAAAATAATTAATATTATTTAAAATATACACAAAATGCAAACAAGTTTCACTATTAAATATATTTTTCGTCTGCTCCTGTTTGATCAGAAATAACGGTAGCAAATGTTCAACCTCGATTCAAGATGTTTTTTCTATTACTCGGGTCATAATTTTACATTTCATTTCATTTCGAGATTTTAGTGATGACATCATACTGTACATGTAATGTAACACTCATCAATGAACAGATAGAAAAGTATAAATTGAACTAACTAAAATTGCATTAATTGTTGATTATGTAATTCGTGCACATATATAGGTGTGACTTGCCAATGTATCAAGACATTAGATCGAATAAGACATGAAAAAATGTTGAATGGCAATCTGAAGGCTGTTGATTTAAGGTATGATTAGTAAGTAGTTTGTGTTTGAGCGGCAAGTGTGGATATTTCCAAATATGGCAAGATGATACCGAGTGAGAAGGATAGCCATATGCTCCTACAAAACAAACTCAACATATATAAATGGATCAATCTTGTTGGACATTCTGAATTTTGGTAGACAAGCATTTATTCTCAAGAATGGCTGATGATCCACAGGACGTGGCGGACCGGGAGAGGCTGTTTAAGCATTTCGACGCGAATGGGGACGGCAAAATCTCAGCATCCGAGCTGGGGAGACTCCCTCAAGGCGCTGGGGTGTGTCACACCTGAAGAAGTCAGATTATGATGGCTGAAATCGACTCTGATGGAGACGGTTTTATATCCTACCAAGAATTTACGGACTTCGCACGTGCAAATCGGGGATTAGTCAGGGATGTTGCCAAGATATTCTAGATTTTTCTTCTTCTTTCAACTCAATTCTTCTATATAAATTAATTATGCATCACATGAATTTTTCTCCTAAGTCGTTTTTTTTTTCTATGTAAAGATTCGACCCTTTTTGATGTTGTAGATATTTTGCCAAGTGAAATATATTGATTATGATATTTGCAGTCAGAAATTTAATTTTATGGTCGTAACATTTTAGTTTTTAAGCTCGAATAATTTTGGAAGAGGATTCCCTCCTGTGTGTGATCCAAGGGTCATCCTTGTACCAATAATTTTAGCCACGCTGGAAACATGGGTTTATTCATTTCAATAAATGTAGTATTATTTTGTTACCAGGGAAGACGACATACTGGACAGAACTTATATTTAAAAAAATGCGCTCAATCAATTGTTTCTATAATTTGAATCTTCGTTTTTAATTGCAAATTATAATTCAGTACGTATATATTGTGGAAAGCACATGCTCGATCCAACTATTTTTGGTGCGATGTCAAGTCAAAGTTTGGAAATGATTACATGTTCAGTGTTTGATACCCATTAATTATATGTGCATCACTTATATTATGATATCAATTAAGTAATTAATTAAATAACGATAATTTTTTTACTTGTATCTAGTATAAATGATAAACATATAAGTGGATATATGATTGTTTCCGAGCAGAAGTAAGTGCATGTTCAACTTATTTCGGTAAAGACTATTCATTCTACAAACAATACTTCCATTGCCGGTCAATATTTTTTTTAAATTTAATTTTATCTACTATTATTGTTTTGCTAAAATCAATGAATTTATATTTAACCAAATTAAGGCAATTTGGTGCAACTTTAACATAATTTTGACTAATGTTTGACCCATTCAAAAAAAAAAAAAAAGTCTTGTTTCTGTTTTCATAAAATTTAAAAAATAATAGAAATTTATATATAAAATAGATATATTAAAGGGTATTATGAGATATTGCGGAGTCAATTTATGAATAATATGGTTGTTTATGAATAAAATCAATGACAATTTGAATAATTAAAAAAAATATTTGAAAGGTAAGGATATATATATATATATATATATATTTTTGGAATATGACTAAATTCTTTGAACACATTGAAAAGAAAAATATGACTAAATTTTTTGGACAAGAGGGATATTATATGAAGAAAAATATTAGTTGATACAAAAGAAATAAAATATTAGTTTATATGCTTTTTTTTTTTTTGAAAGAATCCGATAAAAAAAAATATTAACACTTTTTTAATATATAAGTAAGTATTTTTTATCATATCATTAACTGATACTTTTTGACTTTTTTTAATGATTTCAGTTAAAATTGCAAAAATTGAACGCATTTGCAGATCCACATGCAAATTTGGGTATAAATTTGGGTATACAAGTACCCAAAATAAAAATATTCTTATTATATACTCCCTTCATCCCTTTTCAAACTTAACATTTGAGGGCGACATGAGTTTTAATAAATATAAAGTAAAAATGTAGAGAAAAAAAAAATGTAAGGAAAGTAAAAATGTAAAATATTTTATTATAAATGTGGGGCTATAACTTAAAAAAATTTTTTTTAAGAGGATGCTCGAAATGACAAATATTAAACTTAAATTACCCATATTTATTTATTATAATTACAAAAGTAATATATTATTTGGATATTTACGTTTTTTTATGAATGTTATGTACCGATATTTCTTAGGACAATTTTTTTTTCTTAGGTCAAGTTGTATGCCTTTAAATATTAAATAACATTTTATTAATTAACTATTGCATCCCTAAGTTTAAAATTTTGGAATTGTTACTAGTTGAACTGTGCACGGGTACAAGTGGTGTGCCGAGGTATTATGATGAGAACTGCTAATTAGACACGATCACACGATGATTTCGATGTCCCAACTCTTGGCAAGCAACAAACTCCTTAATGTTATGTAATTTTGATGACCAAACTCAGGTTGACAAGCAACGAAACCCGATTCGAAGCTCTAGCTCGGGCTAGAAAACTTTCGAATTAATTCACAAAGCAAGAATTTGCTTTAACAACTATTTTGCTATATTTCATATATCTCAAGGGAGCTTAAACAACTAGTTATATAGACATCAATTCTACCTAACCAATTAACTAATACCTAACAACTTCAACTACCAACTAATAAAAAAATACAACCCTTGCAAAATAGTTACCAATAGGCAATACAAAAAGTTAAAAGGGCTAGATGCAAAATTCGTGGTAACTCAATTTCTAGGCTTTGTTTGCTAAGTTGACATCATGTTACTTCTAAATTAAAGAATACATTTTACAATTTAAAAAAATAATAATAATAAGGTATTTCCACCGTGACCAGAATACGAGATTAGAATATGAGGACTGTAAATTGTTATAGTGCGGAAAATGTGGTATGCCAAATGTGTTAAATTCATCCCTATTCACAAGGACGACCGTATGTCCCAATCTCAACATAAGCTAATTAATATTGTTGTACAACATTATTCCTAAACAACAAAAATAATATTATTGCCAGGGCAAGGACAAGGTTCCATATATACGTATCAAGAATGGCTGATGACCCACAAGACGTAGCGGACAGGGAGCGCATCTTTAAGCATTTCGACACGAACGGCGATGGACAAATCTCGGCATCAGAGCTGTCCGACGCCCTCAAGACGCTGGGCTGCGTCACCCCTCAAGAAGTGAAGAACATGATGGATGAGATTGACTCTGATGGAGACGGTTACATATCCTACCAAGAATTCACCGATTTCGCCCGTGCAAACAGGGGATTAGTCAGGGATGTTGCCAAGATATTTTAGCTTTCCAACTTCCTATCACTTCTTCTACTTTTCATCCTTTCTTTGTTTAGTCGCATGAATTTTGTGTCTTTCATGAGTAAAGATTTTGTAGATGATATGTCAAGTGCAGGTAATGAAGCAGTATATTCCGTTGATTCAACGAATACCAAAATGAACACATAGGATGAAGGAAATCCTTTGTTTCCTCAAATTTTCTCTGCCCCGTATTGCAAAAAAGAAAGAACTACTCATAGAGTTAGCAGCGCTTCGATGCATCATTTATACCGTGTAACTATTTTTTGTTATATTTTTTTGCAAAATATATAAAATAAAATAGTCGAAAAGTATAGTTCGTGTGATAAAAGGAATCAACTCATATGATGACTATTAGTTGTATATTGTAAAGAAATAATATTCTTCAGGCTACAAACTACTACCTTCGATTCTTAATATCTATCTCATTTTATATATTTACACAAACCAACTCTCTTATTAATCTATGGTATCAGAAGACTCTTATACCCTAGTTTATTCATATAAATCACAATTAATTAAAAAAAAAAAAAGACATAAATAAAAGAAGCATTAAACGAGTACTTCAACGAGAGCATCGTTTACTACACAACCCTCTTCATGGTACGCAAAATACAACCCATCAAAGACCAAACAACAAAGGTTAAACTAGTTCCTATGCACCAAAGATGGAATGGGATCACTTTTTTCTGTATACAAAAATCAAACTTTTTGGTCCTAAGCCTAAGTTACTTTCTTTCTTCCTTTGAAATCAGAACTACCTAAATAAAAAGAGTTCAAGGGAATCATATAAACAACACAAAAATATCACCGGCACTCTTCGTCTTCGAACTCAACCCCTAACATGGCCAAAGCAAAATGACTCTTCATTTCACTCTTCGTTCGCTGCAACTCAGAGCAAGAATCAGCCACAGTTGAGTTAACCGAAACGAGTGTCTTCTTTCTGATTAAACTACTTGATTCTTTTCCTCTCAAAATCGTCACAATTTCACCCATCTCAGGTCTCCTCGACTCGTTGTTTATGCAAGCAGAGGCAGCACAAACCATGCGTGCTATCTGTTTCCTGTTCTTTTGACTGAATTTCAGACGAGGGTCAATCAATTTTTCTACACCTCCTTGCTGCAATAGTGGCTTTGCCTGAAACAGAGTTCCCATGTAAGAAAAAACGAGCTCGATCAACAAATATAAACTACGCTACATCAAGCATTCAAAAGTAACTAAGGGGGTCCTCTGCCCTTGGTTCAAAATTCTTTTAATGACAATGAATATTGGTATTTATGGTGGTTAATGAAAGGATGATCAATTCACCTTCATCGTACGTGGTAGTGAGACTCAAAATAAGTTGATCATTACCTCATTTTGATTAATTACCTCACCTCCTATAATAATTTCTCCTCATCAATATATCATTCTCATTGTAATTCACTATTCAATGATTCTCATTGAAGAATTTGAACCAAATGCCCCCTAATAGGGTTTACGTGCAGCTAAAAGCAGGTTAGCAAGATAGAAATTAGAGCAGTAACCTACCCAAGAAACCAGATTTTCTTCTCCTGGTCCTCTGTTTGACTCGATCGGCTTTCTTCCGGTTATGAGTTCCAACAGCACAACCCCAAAAGCATAAATGTCAGTTTTATCAGACACTTTACCATGCTGGAAATATTCAGGAGCCAAGTACCTGCAAGATTCAAAAAATCAATCTTTGTTTAATATAGGTTTGGATAAAAGGTTTCGAGGAAAGATTTGAAATCCATAATAGCAAATCGATATATGGTTTGTTTGGACTATAAATCCATTCATTCCAAATCCCTCAATCGATGTGCTAAGTTATAAAGGTCATACCCAAACGTGCCCTTAACAGTCTTGCAAAGGAACGGTACTGAAGGTGCAGCAGTCCATGTCGCCAAGCCAAAGTCACACAACTGAACAATAATGTTGAACAAAAGAATTAGGCACACCTAACTTGTTACCAAACTTTAATAATTAATTGATGAAGTACCTTGGGTGTGTTTTTGGAGGAAAGAAGGATGTTGGAGGGCTTAATGTCCCTATGAACAACACATCTTTCGGTACCATTATGTAAATACTCGATTGCATTGGCTATTCCCACAGCAACCTTGTACCTAGTTGACCATGGAAGCCCCTTGCCTCCCCTCCTCCTCTTATCTGCAATTCGAAATGCATCTCAAATCACAAAATATTTCATAAATGGAGATTAAGAGTAGGTAACGAAAAATACCGTGAAGAAATCGGTCTAAGCTTCCACCAGAAACATATTTGTAGACCAAGAACAAGCCCATCTCAGCATCTATACAAAATCCTACTAATGGAACAATATGAGGGTTATGCAGAGAACTTGCAATCATCAATTCCCTGCAAAATGCCTTTGAACATTCCTTATCCTCCTTATCCAACCTCTTAATTGCTACAGCAGTCCTCACTAATCCAACTCTTCCTCTAAAAACACAGCTCAATGCCCCTCTTCCCAACACTCTACCTATTCAACAGAATAATTACCACTAATTCTTGAAATAAATGACAGCAAATGTTTTAGAAAGGAATTTACCTTTGGAGAAATTTCTTGTGGCGGAGAGAATTTCAGAATAGCTGAACCTAATGAGAGAGTGTACAACAGGAGAAATGCTTCTTTCCAGAGACTCAATTCTACTCCATTTCGAATCCCTGGATTTAGAATCTGTTAACAATCCATTATCCAAATTCACCATTAAAACAGTGGCGGAGCAGCTTTTATTTACAGCCATTGATTCAAGCTCTACTTGAGAGCATAAACTGAATCTAAAAGAGGAGTGAACAGAGTGTGGCTCCTCAGAAACACACCCGCCGGATTCCGCCAGCAACCACGCCTTATTGTTCTCCAGATTCCGGCCACCGCATTTTCCCTCCTCCACCTCAGAGCGCCGCCGCGGAATCACACAACCTAGACCAAAATCCCATATCATTTTGTACAGCAGGGACTTGAATTTCACATCGCAGTCATCGAAATTACGGGTTTCACTCAATACTTGTTCATCGCAAGGCTCCATGGAGCTGATGCAACTGGTTCTTGGAAACCCCATTTCAGATATAAGCAAAAGCACGGAAACCCCTAAAGCAAAAGCACGGAAATCCCAACAGCAAAAGAGGGGAATAAAGAAAAGATAGAAAGAGAAAAGGTGAATCTACTTTGCTTGAAAGCAGAGGAGAGAATTTTACTCGAGTGAAAAAGAAGCTAATCTTGAAATGATAGATGCAAATGTGGCTAAACAAACGCATGTATGTATTAAAAAGAATGAATTTCTGGTAAGACGTAATGTGATTGAAGGAGTATAGTAATGGAGAAGGTGAGAGAAATGGTCCCAAGAAACAAAGCAAGACCGACCCAACTGAAATTAAATAAGAACACTAATTAGTAAATGACATTATACTAATATTAACACCAAGAACAAGAAAAGTATGAAGCTCTTGAAGAGAGAGAGAGAGAGAGAGAGATTGGTGGGGCTAATACCAGACAAGAACCCACAACAGTACATATAATTGCATAAAACTGAGAATCAGACAATATAAAAATAGGGAGGTAGGAGAGAGAGCTTGTGGATCACTATAATTGCTTGCTATTATTGAATTCACGTTATCGAGACAGGATCATATTTCTGGAAATAAATTCGGGCCCTAAAAATAAAATTTAATGGTGATCTTGTTGTGATTAAAGAAGAATTGCAATTTCAGGTTGGTGACCTTCCAATTCAAATTATTTCTCATCCCAACAACCATGCTTGACAGAGGAGATGGCTCTCCTTTGCCATTTGGTAGCCTATTTTCTATTTTATTCAATTCATCGATTCCATTTTTTGTATTTCATTTGATGTTCAATGATACTAAATTATTAATACATATTAAAAAAATACATATTAATAATTTTATCCATTAATGAACTTTTTAATTTTTCATACATAATATGAAATAAAAAATAAAATACCAAATTTGGAATACATATAATTTCGTGTGATTTTCATCCTCAAATGTTTCCTAGTTTGTTTAAGGTCACCTAACTGCTAAATAATTCAATTCTCTCACATCCTTTCAAAATAAATAAATAAATAAATTCTCTCACGTAATATACAATTTTAATTAATTTTGTTCGGCTTGTCGATTTTATATTATTTTTTGTTAACGGAGTGCAAAGTTTTCCGTTAGATCATTTAATAAGAATCCAAAATTAGTTAGAATTCGAATTTTATGTGGACTCTGCGTCTTTATACATATTTGCTCTCACCACTAATAGTATTACTAATTTAATTCGATAATTATATTGCAATTGATATAAAGTAACAAAATCTAACAAAATTTAAATTACGACTCTTGGACCTTATTTGTCGAAATTTATATGTTTTCTTTGGCTCCACATACTTGTTTATATATAAGATGTAAAAGTTTTGTATGTATTAGGTGCATTATGTAATTTAATTTTAATTGTTTTATAATATTATCGGTTGTTTTATTGAAAAATAAAAGTGAAAATAATTATATTTTTTTTAATTAAAATAACTGCATTTTTAAATGAGAACCAGTGATATTATTAAAAATATATTTAAATTATACGATACATTTGGTAAAAAAAAAAAACAAAAATCACACAGATGAATTAGCCAACAATATAATACACAACTTTATCGGGTTATGATCTTGATTTGCGATTGATGTTTCATTATGTTGAATGCTCGTAATATGTTACGTGATCATTTGATAAAGTGCCATGGTGATCAATGGATAAACATGACATGATAATTACTTTAAAGTACAAAATTAGATAATAAGTGAAATGTGAGATATCACATCCACTTTTTGACTTATAATAACTTGGAGATTATTTATTTGCAAATTATCATGATTTTAGCTCCATTTTTCTTTTCATTTTTTCGTTCTTTTGGTTAATTAGTTTAACATTTTAACCGATAAAAAAAATTAATTTAACGTTTTAATTTTAAGCACTGCATAAACCACAATTAATGAAGCTAGCTGGGCGGAGCAGGACGTATTGTTTGGGGGACAACCGAATAATTATATACTAAAACGAATGAATAATATATTCTTCCCGTCCTATAAATATATATATAAATGTATAGTTATTTTTATACGGATTAAGAATTAATTATTATTTTGAAATATTAGATTTTTGCCTTATTTTCTCATTTTACTTTTATGTGTATTTATTTTTGAAGACAATTACTGGAGTAATACCTAAATATTATTGGAACAAAACAAAAATACATTAAATAGGAGCAAAAATATAAATAAAATACTAATAACATTTTAAATATAATAACTGGATTTTTTTTGTGAAACATAAAGTAAATAAAGTCTATGTTTATGGGATGGATTTATAAGCTAACAAATTTAACATGTCGATTTTTTTTTTTGGTTTTCTCTAATTAATTAATCGGTAGAATTCTCTCAAGCCTTTTTTTTTTTTTTTTTCTAACCCTCTTTATTTATTTTTTTGACATGTAAATAAAATTCATTAACTAACAAGCCAAAACGTCGGCTTCAAATTTCAGAACAAGAGCACTCGGACACGAGAGGAAAACTATGGAACATCACATGAAAAATCATAAAAAGCTAACTTATGGGTCACTACATTAGTTGTTCTTCCTGTCTAGGTGAAAATAACTTCATCAAACTCAGGAACGGATGTACATATAGACAAACTATGACAATTGCCCCGCCTAATTTTATGTGTAAAATATCATATGTATTCTTAGAAAAAAATTAAAACTCAAAAATTAATTTTTAAAATTAAAACACAACAAATTATTCATTTTATTACCCAATTCTTTTATTAAATTAACACTACTCAATCTATTCACTAGGACCGGATATGAAAATTGGAATGGGGAATTTAGGGTCCATTGAGAATTATATTTTTAGTAATAATATTGAGTTTCTTTCCTTTTATATATCAATATATGAAAATTTTATTTGATCAAGGAAGTGGTAGTGATAATTTATAATTTGTGTTGCTTGATTGATTGTTGAAATAAGATAATTTATTATTTGTTTGTTTGGATTTTAAGGTTGAGTTTTATCTTTATTATTTCAAAAATAGACTTTAGGGTGATGAATGATAATTTAGTCATGCACTATATTTTTAAAGAAATAGTCAATTGTGTATATTCAGTAAAACTATTTAATTTATTTATTTTTTGAAAGGATAATTTATTTTAATTTATATATTTTATTTATTTATTTATTGTGCCCTGACTTGGAAAAAAAGTCCTGACAAAACTCCTCCTCAGCTGCAATATATATATATATATATATATATATATATATATATATATATATATATATATATATATATATATATATATATCCAGCCTTTGCTCGCGCGTGTGACATGATGTGTCGGTACCAAAAATTGGGACCCTATCGATATACATATAATTATTGATGAATATTTAAAACATGACATTAATGATTCTTCTCTTTTCCTAATTTTTAGAAGTTGACGTCAAACTTAGAATAATACTCCTATTATATTCATTATCCACTGCCCAAATATGCGAATGCGAGTATTAATTCATTTTGTAATATTGAGTTGTGTAGGCCATTTTTTCAGTCCATATATGACAACACGAGAGATGAAGTAATATAATACATATATTCATCATATATAACATAATAATGGGAAATAACTATCTTCGAGAATAGTTTGGAGGATGACGACAAAGATGCATAATACAATATCTTTGAAACTAGTTAAAAGAAAGGAAGCACTTATAACATTCAAAATATTTCACAACATTTTTATATACATTTTTATATAAATTGTGAACACAACACCATAACTATTGAATTGAATAAGAAATTATAAAGTATTGATGATTTTGTTTAACAATAAATTTTTAATTCTTCGAATAACTTTTTAATGTAATTTGTTTAAGTATTGATGATTTTGTTTAATTAACAATAAACTTTTAATCCTTCGAACACAGGTGAACTATATTTAGGGTGATGAATTACTGAATTTAATTAAAATCCAGTGCGTTACTTGAAATATTTGCTCCACGTGGGCAGATTTTGCATGAGTGGCCACCCACAAAATTTCTTATAAACTATATTACTCCCCTATTTTATTATGTTGGCCATCAGCTTTTGCGATTTTATATAAAGTTAAGAATTTTTTTTATAAATTTATCCTTTCCAGTTGATTAGTGTGACATTTAATGAGGGGAAAAGTGAATTAATTAGAATGTTTATTGCGTCTATTGTTAAGAGAGTGGGGGAAGGTGTATAGCTATAAGTATAATATTAAGAATAACACTTGTGAACCATTTTCATATGATTAATTATATATTTACTATCACTATCTTTTTTTTTTTTTTTTTTCAAAAATCACAAGAATATTTTATTAGCCACAAATGGCAAGAACGACGGAAGCCCAACCACAAACTATGACGGGTCAATTTAAATATGAGGCTCTCAAAAGAACAATAAGCCTTATCAAAAGAATAAGCTAACGAATTAGCATTGCGATTAATAAAAGAAATAAAAATTACTATGGCGGACAATTTATTATCACAGTTATGCACATTTACTATCATTGTCACATTTACTTATAACAACACATGTTCATGACAGTAATAGTGCATGTTTATAACAGTGATAGTAAAAATAGAGTTTATCATATCCGCCCAATTCACATAAGTTTTTGCCTAATATTAAAGAGAGAAATTTTAGGGAGTGCAAGATTAAGAAATTATTTAAATATGTATATAAAGGTGAAATAGAGATAGTACTAGAAAATTAACTAAAACAATAATCTCTTTCAAACAAAATATAAGTCCAAAAAAAACACAAATATAATTAAGCGAAGGGTGTAATCTTTAAGTAACTAATCATGTTTTCTTGGGAAAGGTTAATTCACGATTTAAGTTTTGTATGATATTTGTCAATCTGAGTCACTGCGATAGAGACATGAAATCCTTTAGGCTCTATTTGAATAGAGTCATTTAATCAATGGATTTGAGGATAATACACTATATATTTACAAATCAAAATAGGAGAAAACTAAATGAATGGATTTGAGTCACACAAATATTACTTATAAATGGAAGGATTTCAAATACCTAACAAAATCAAGTCATTTGAAATCCTCTCACTTCTCCCACTTGTACTTAATATTCGAGTGAATCAAATTCATTCATTTAGTTTTTCTCAATTTTACTAATTTTTATATTTATCAAAATAGTGTTTCCATATTTATCTATTTCTACTTTTTTCTCTCTTTTATCTTTTTTTTTTTTTTTATCTTTTTTCAATCTCACCATAAAACCACAACATATTGACGAATAAATTGGCAAATAATCTTCACATTACTGCATGGAAATATTACAAATAGGTTAAAAAGTATTTCAAAATTGCAATGAGACACACAACATGAGAGTATATGCTATTATTGCTTATGCTTATGAAACTAAACTTTCCTATAATTGCAAATGTCTTTATTTTATTAATGAGACAAAATAATTTCAAAACTTTCAGCATCAGAATATATTGTTTACCAATTTGTGATTAATTAACAATTAAGTAACCAATCATGTTTGTTGGGACATTATAATTCATGATACGTGTTATGAATAATTATTTTGTCGATTTTAGATAGACACGGGTGATCCTCGATTTGTCAACCTTGAATCTTTGTTTTGGTTAATTGCTAGGTCACCTAATGACGTTCACATTGATACTAACATTAATAATAATAATAATAGTAATAATAATAATAGTATTTATTTTAGATAGAGACAAGTGATCACTCAGTACCAAACTCAAGTATAAAGAGCAATAAATGCACTCAAGTTTTAAAAATATTACCAAAACATGCAAAAAATATCATGTCATATATGAAATTTGAAACCGTATAATACAAATTTTTAGTATCTAACCTATTGTAAGAACTGAAGATCTCTTCGAGAAATTCCCAGATCAGTAAAATTGATCAGAAATACTCCCTATATCTCATTTTAGATTGCTCAAAATTAAAAAAACGAATGTCTTATTTTTGTTTTTCTATACCCAAAATGGCTAAAAAGTAACTCTACCCTCTTAAATTAAACTCTTCCAAATATTTCTTATTTACACTGCATGTCACTCAATTACCCACTCTACCCTCTCAAATTAAAACAACCTCCCTCTAATAAAGTTGAAATGATTCATTTACCCTCAACTTTACATCTTTTAATACTAATAAACAACATTTTCATTAAAACTCGAGTCATTTTGGATTGAGCAATCAAAAATAGGACGGAAGGAGTATATAATATGCAATGTGAAGAAAACAAACACCAAGTAACACCTGAAATTGTTGCTAAATTTTGAATGGTCACTTAATCTGTATAAGCATATATAGATTCCAATTAAACCAGAAAAATTAATGAAAACACAAACTAGAAATCTTCATTACAAATTTGTCGAATCCCATGGAAAAAAGGAAATGCTCAGTGCATCTAAATGCTTTAATTTGTACTACCAACGACCATGATGATTCAACAAGGAAATGCACAGTTGTATGTCTAGCAACTCAATGTTGTTGAATGCTAGAGCACTATTTTATCTGACTACAGAGAAAATAGCATATGTTTCAATTATGACATCTGTCTTCAGCAAATTTAAAACACATTTATAAGAATCAAAATAACTTGAGGATAACAAGGTTTACTCAGCAGTGTAGTCCATATTACTCAAAAATCTCCGACACTAGTCATTATTTTCAGATCAAATCAGTCTACAAGCAAAGTAGCATGAGAAACACAATTAGATTCACATTTTGGCTCTGACGTTGATCAAGACTTATAAGTATATCTGCTTTGAAAGTTTACCAAGTCAATGCATATAATATCAATATCCATCATTTTCTCACTTTCTTATGACAAGCTGGCAAGATGGAGTACTCAGAGTCAGAGGTGATGGCAGCTCTTTGATGTGAATCATTGTTTAATTTTATTTTACCATTGTTTTATACCTTTACAGAGGCCAATGTTGAATTTTGTGTTCGAGTAAACGAGCGGTGTAGGAACTAGGAACAAGTGAATGATTACAAATTCGGTTCCCTATATGATTCCAATATGTGATTCTGAAGTTACATAACAACATATAATGTTAAAGCTCGGTATATGAAAGCTATTCACAGGATTCTAGCAGTTGACAGAGAACTAATTTCTGAGAAAAGCAAGTGAATGAACATAAAGTAGTCAATCTAATACGTTGATCAAATGCATCAAGGGTACTTATTAAGGGAGAGTGGAAGAGAATAAGGAATACCATTAACTTGTGCATACACATGAAACAAGGCCAGCATGGGCTGCATTGCATTCACACATCTCTAATAAACAAGCTTTCCTGCATTTACTTGATGATTTTTCCACTTGCATAAAAGCTCCTCATAAGTGAATGCCTTCCCAACTTTAGATAGGCTTTGTTTCAACTTTGTGAGAGTGGCAGAATTCAACTTGACCCCTCGTTCGATCATGTCCTCAGCACACTTAACTGCTTCAGGAACCCGATTCATGTCCCGAAGCCCCACCACCAACAAGTTGCCAGTTTCATCCAAATCAGAACGATAATTTTCGACCATGCATCTCCACACCCTAATTGCCATATGTGGATCTCCACCATCTAAGTATGACTTGACTGATGTAATGCAATCTTGTTGCATAGGCACAAACTCATTTTTCACCATCTCCTTGAATATTTTAGTAGCCTCCCTTAGCTGTCTGTGTTTGATCAAAGAATGAAACAATAAACCATAAGTTTCGGAATCAGGAAATGCCCCATTGTAAACCATCTCATCTAATAACTTTACAGCTGAATCGAAATCCTTGGCATTGCAATGCAAGGAAATCAATAATTTGCAGATTGCTGTATCTGGACGACAAATGTTCTTCCCAATCATTGCCTCCCAAATCACTTTAGCAGATCTTGCATCACTTTTCCTCACGCATTCATCAATTGCAAACTTAAAAAACTTCATGCTCGGATGACAACCCTTTTCCATCATTGTATCAAACAAGATTAGCACTTCACGCAGTCCATCTGGACCATTCAGCAGGGTACATAAGAACACATCATAAGCAGACACATTCCTCTTATCCCATCCAATATCCATCACCATATCCAAGAAAGTTTGCCTCGCTCTAGCCACATCACCCTCCCTCTCCCAACCCTCAAGCAAAATCACATACGCCTCTGCATCCAATCTAATCTTCCCCTTCACAATTCCCAAATAGTCCTTTGCTAGTTGAGTTTTCCCCTCCCTACAGATTGCAAACAGCAAGCATTTTAAAGCGGCAATGTCCTCTGGAACACCATACTGATGCAAAACCTCAAAACTCAAAATGGCCTCCTGCACACGATCAGCAACCACATAATTACAGAACACTGACTTGAAAGTAGCCAAAGAGAGTAATGATTCTTTCCTCATGGACTTAATTGCATCCCACATTGCATCAAACAAGCAATTCTTTCCCAACAAATCCACAACCAAGTCCCAAGCATATGGACTGTGTTTATTATTCAACTGAAAACTCGCCCACCGGAAAAACTTCACGGCCGACCCCGGGCACCCGTACGACAATCTGAGCACCTCCTCCACATCTTCTTCCGAAACCCAGATGCCCGTATCATTAAGAACGCTCTCCACAGACACAGCCGGAGTTTTAGAGACGATTTCGCACAAAATTTTCAGTTTTGGTGGCAAATTGGGTACCTCACTGTACGAAATGAAATTTGAACGCTTACCCGTTACAGGGTGGATGGAATTCCGATTCGAAGAAACATGATTGTTGATTGGATAGTCAAAATTATCAGAAATACGATCGTGTTGATGGTGATGGCGCTTTTTTCTCGGATCAATTTTAGATGATGATGAAGTAGAAGAATCTCCCCCGGGAGATCTTTTTCTGGAATTCCTCATGGATTTTACTTTTTTAATGCATATACGAGATGTGGTTGCGATCATGAACGGAAACGAGCAAAATCAGTCGGAAATTGGGCCATCGTCTGAAACCCTAGGTAAGGAATTGAAGGGTTTTTGATCGGGTTACCAATTGATGAGAACGGGTAACCCGCCCCGCACACTAATATGGGTTGAATACTTTAAAGCCCGTCTGCAGACGTTCATAAATGGGCCACGCTCATGCACCGGTTGGGCTTTGTCTTCAATCTTGATGGCTGAGGTTATTGACACCACCATAATTGTTAAAAACACCATCCAAAAATTTTGACAAAAAAAATTACCCATAAAAAGACTATATGGACATTTTTTTAAATAAAATTAAACATATATCACCCGAATGAATACACCTCCAGTAAAATTAATATAATTTCTTGAATATTTGAATATATACCTAACCACCTCTATATCTTCTTCTTTTCTCCATCTTTTAATTTTAAAATTTTTCAAAAAATAAATTCAAAAACATCAATATTCACCAATTCGTCCCACAAAAAAATTCGATGAACCATAAAATCACTAAAATGTTATTTTCTGTTTGCCCCTGAATTTGTGGAATTCTGGTCAATAAAATGCGATCGGAACTAATTTTTCGAATCTAATGCCCTATTTCGATTTATTTTTTAAAAAAAAGACACAATTTTTTTTAGTAAATACACCCCAAATTTCGATAAAAATTCTAAATTTTAAAAAATGTATTACATGGTTTTTTTTTCTGAAAAAAAAAAGTGGTGATGTCAAAATTTAATTTTTTATCGAACAAGAACACACAATTTTGAAGAATTTTTTTTCGACAAAAACACAATAAATTGTTTTTCAATCATAAAAAAAAATTCAATAAAAACAATGAAATCAAGTTTTCTAGAGATGATTAACCAATTCTCCACTTATTTGTATCTATAACTAGATTAATATCCCACGTTTACGCGGGTTGTTCTCAAATTAAATTAATAACATAATATATTATAATATATATATATATATATATATATAAATTAATTTATTGTGTAAAATAATATATTTATATTTTAAAATAAACATATTCAGGGTTTTATAATGTATAAAAATATGTAATAATTTTTACCAAATATTTTAAAATTTTATTTTTCATCCATCAAATTGTAATATAATATTTATACTCCTATATATTATTTAAAATTGTGATATAAATAGAATTAATCATTATTTGTAAATATTGTGATTTAAGAATTAATCACTATAGTAAATATTAATATTTTCTTGAATATTTGATATTTAGAATTATATTATATATCTTAAAATATCATCTTTAATTTTTAAAATTTTTCATAATATCACCTTCAATTTTTCCCATAAATGACGAAACTACTTTGAGATAATATACTTAATTTGTGAGATTTATTAAATTAGATCAAAATTTTTAAATATTAATCATTCCATTTATTTTTCTTAATTTAAAAATTTTTTTAGTAAATATTGACACATCATCAAATTACTAAAATTTAAAAAATGTATTATGTTTCAAAAAAACAAAAGATTTTAATGTCATAGATATTTTTCAAATTTCGACAAGCCAGTAAATTGTACAATCGAAAAATTCAATTAAAAAAAAATGAAATCAAGTTTTCTAGAGATGATTATTAACAAATTCTCCACTTATTTGTATCTATAATATTAAGCGTGAATAATTAATTTTTTATGGCAATGTTTCAAATTTGGAAACGGTGACGGATGAAATAAAAACTAGATTATGGTCATGGTTAACGGAAAAGTATAGAGTATTAAATTTTTTTAAAAATTTTAAATAGGTTTAAAATATTTGCATGGTAACACAAATTTTTTTTTTTTTTTAAAGGGGTAACACAAAAATATTTGCACAATGAAATTATTTGTAATTTTTGGATTTTTTTTAAACCTATTTTTAATAATTCATTTCGTAGTTGTTTTGTATTCATTGTTATTTTTAACATAGAATAAATTGAAGTATCCCCTTATAATCCAAAAGATGAATGAAACTCTTTATTTCCCATAACTTTTTCTTCCTCCATTCAGTCCTTAATCCAGGGATATCGAATCTTGTAGGCCTTTGTCAATTTTCCTTATCTTTTTTTTTTCTAACAGGCCTCGTAATTTTTAATCATTCGTTGAACATTGGACCTTTCGATTTTTAATGAACTAACATCAGATCTAGTGGTCTTTAGTCTATTTTCTCTAAGAATCAGACCTCATGACTTTAATCGATCGAAGTTTGCATATTTTGCTGATGTCAAACATCGAGGTCCTTCGTCATTAATTAATTTCTTAATAGCTCATAAATTATTATTTAAAAACTTGTAAGCTATTATTAAGAGTTTATATACAAACCAACTCTTCAACTTATAACCTGCCGTAGAAGCTTAATTCCTCTGTGTGTACACAGAACAAGATTTACTTGTAGTGTTTATCCTCATAATTCCGATTACGGTCGACTTCTTTAAAAACTAACTCTAGTGATTATATTTTTCACTAAAGTATTATTAGTAAATGACGAGAAAAATAATTGGAATTAGTATTTCATCATTTACATGGTAATATTGATCTCCGCTTCTTAAAGTCAACTTACATACATAACAGCAATCAATTCACTGTTTTAACATTATATTTTTAAAAAAAAAAAAAAAAAACCTAAATACATTTTGTTACAGATCAACTTACCACCACATTTGACAAAATTAATTTGCATGTCCATGTGCTAACATTCATGAATCAAAGACAGAGAGTTGTTTTCAAAAAAAAAAAAAAAAAACAGACAGTTGAGATGATAATAAATCCTTTCAAATCACCGAGTAAATCTATTCTGCCCCCCTAAATTAATCAGCTCATCAGGTGGATTAAAGTGGCAAGTATAGCTGTAAGTATTTAATTAGTTTAATTGTAAGTATTAATTAAGTATTTTTATTCAGGAATAAGGCGATGCGATTTATTTTAAAAATAATACTATCAATTTTATTTATAATGTTGTGAGGTACTTACTGATATAGGTGGAAACATAAACTCCAGGAGACAAGGGAATTGTGTTAATTCCGAAGCCAGCTTTGGTTTTCTCATTGACTGAACATAGCATTAATGAGGTTTAATAAATAGTCTTATATATATCCTCCTTGATTTTGAGAGATATAAATAAGTTTTTTTTTTTTTTTACTTAAACTTAGGAAGTTCTATGAAATGAATGAATCAACACTCTTGTTAAATATTTTGCGTAAAATAGCATACTTAAGTAACAAACTAAAACTCATCAGTCGAATCAGGTTAAACATGTTTTTTTTTTTTTTTTAATCGGTAATTTTAGTTTTTGTTAGTTGTTAGCAATTAGTTCACCAACCACCCAACACTCCAAGATTTTTCTTCAAACCACTTTATAACTCAAAATTCGTTTCCAAAGGAAATCGAACCCGGGTCACCCACTAAAGTAAGAAACCCGGGTCACCCACCAGGTTGGTTAAACATGTTTTTCTAAAGAATTGCATCATGACAACAAAAACCTTGCTTCAAGGTGTGTTAGTTTAATGTCAAGTATGTCTTATTGTAAGAGAAAGTATGAGTTGTTAGCCTTTATATAAATAAATATTTATTTTTATAGTAATTATAATGACAATATATTTTTATAAGGACAAATATATATATTTATTTTTATTCTTTATCTCTTTAACTCTAGATTTTCTTTTTATCGCGTTTGTAATCATTTTGTTCATGTTGTAACACTTTTCTCCAGACAATAACACATTTTTCTACATTTTACCTGTGTTTACTATAAGGACAAGTATTTGTTTATGTTATTAATGACAAATATGTATTGTTTATCTTTAGAGTAACATATATGTGTCCTTATAATAACACAACTTGAGAGCAAATTTTTTAAAATTTGTTTGACTCGGTCCAATCGGGGTTAGATCCACATTTTTTAAAATTTTGGGATATATTTCACGGATCTTTGATTTGAGAAATATTTTTTATATAAGACTTTATCAAAATGAATTATATGTAATTAATTAAAATTAATCATAATACTTTTCTATTAATATTTAATTTTGACAAGGTTAAGAATAATTGTCTATTTATCAATGATACTTAATTATTCTGAGATATTTTTTAAATTAAAACTGCACTTATTTGTAGATGGGACTGATCAACCTGCTGTCCAGTCTCGTGTAATGATCGACCTTCAATGTCCTCTATGAAATTTTGGTCTATTTACAACAAACTATTTGAATAAAGATGAAAGATTGGTTTAGATAAATAAACATTTTGATGAAGTGGTAAAGTTCAAGTAATTAGAGTTCAACTACTTATGTTCTAAGGTAATGAGTTCGAGTCACCATTTGCTTGATTAAAAAATAAAATAAATAAAGAAACATTTAAATTGAAGTGCCAAGGAAATAAAACAAATTATGTTAATTTGAACATTAATTATATATGAAGATGCGATGATACTTTTGGAAGCAACTTGGAGCACTAAACAAGTGGAATGTCCTAATCCATGCATTTTATTGTTGATTTTCAACATTCCACATCCTCGTAACTTGATACTACAAATTAATCGCCTACTAAAATAAGTGATCCATGTTGCATCAAATTAACTTAATTATAGAAAATTGAGTTAGCTGGTAACATAAAAGAATTCCACTTCATCTTAAAGTCAAAAGTTATAAAAAGATTGAGGGGGGCTTGGTTGAAAATTCTTCAATGACAATGGGAATGAGAATTAATATAAGACAATTGTGGTGGTTAATGAGAATAAAATATAGTGAATGACATTATTATTCCTACCCATTATGATTAACCTTTTCTACATCTACAATCATTTTTCCTCAATCATTCCCCTCCACCACCAATAACAAGTTTCTTTTGTTTCATTTTTTTTCAAAATTGGAGCACAACACCAATGATGTAATCAACATGGAGGCATTCCTTCCCCCAATAAATTTGGGGGCATAGGGAAAAAAGTCAATTTCATTCTCATTCTCATTGAAGATCTCGTAACAAGCGCCCCTGAAAATTAATTCATTTATATTAATTTCAAACATAAATGGTATCAATTACATCATAGTAAGACTGCCCTCATATATATAAATTTCTATATTAAAACAATAGTTATTTGACATACTACAAAAACAAAACAGCCAATTAGAGATCACTTTTGGCAAAGTCAAGATCGGAATTTTAAAACAGTTATAAACATGAACAAATATTTTAATTACAAAAATTATAGATATATATATGGGAAACTATATATATAAAAGTTGTGCTACGCCACCACTAGTACTCTAGTGGTTGATTTATCTTGTAGAGATGTACACTCGTAATACATGGGTTACAAATCAGAGGATACCTGCCTCTGCATGCAGGCATGCAAACAATAATTGATAATATTAATAGGAGGAATTGGTCGTATATATATAGATAAAAAAATTTATGAAATTATCTCATATATATATGAAACAGATTTTCATCACGTATGTACGCATTATACGATTTGTTAACTTATGATTCTATCTAAATTATATTTTGAGGCAAATTTAAATATTAAAATGAAGTTTTGTTGCATACATGTGACCATAAACAAAATCTCGAATAGATTAATTGCGGGGTTGAATATTAAAGCACATTATTATTAATTTGTCACTTGATTTTACATTGATTTTAAGAGTTTATTTCAACAAATGTATCAGAATATATCAGTCCCTTATAGAACATATGTTTGAATTAAATCGATATGTTAAAATATATGTAATATGTCTAAAAACAATCTTAATTAATTATCTTCTACTAAACTTAATTTAAGTTTGATTCAATTAAAAGTTCATAAATTGATGATGAATTTAATTAATTGAAACATAATTTTAAAATTAAATAAAAAATCAAACAAACTTGAGACAACCTATTATTTCTACTCAACATTATATTGGACTCATTATCAGTATTCGATGTATATATTACAAAAACTGAAGTATGATATTCATTTCGTGGGAAAAGATTTCATAATCATTTTCTGACAGTTTTTTTTTTTTTAACAGAATCATTTTCTGACCGTTTTTTTTTTGACAGAATCATTTTCTGACTGTTAGTATGAAAATAATGATAATTTAAATTGGATCTACAATTTCAAATTGAAGACCAGCCCCTTATATATGTATTTTTTTTTTTTTTTTTGAATTATTCTTGAGGCACATGATCCTACTTAAAAAATTGAGATGAAGTCAACATGATGTTATTTCTGTGTAGAGAAGTTTCGATGCATTTTATATATATATATATATATATATATATATATATATATATATATAGAGAGAGAGAGAGAGAGAGAGAGAGAGAGAGAGAGAGAGAGAGAGAGAGAGAGAGAGAGAGAGAGAGAGAGAGAGAGAGAGAGTATAATGACATCTAGACACATTCTGAGAGAAAGATTGCGTGCAAGTACAAATCGTTAATCTCAGTTTTGTACTGTACGTGCTTGGAATGACAGGAGTACACTGATTTACAAAATTATTAAACAAATTAAATATACATAATAAAATTTTGATGAAATTAATTTCCAAAGCAGAAGACGTAATATACGGTTATACACTACTGTATTAAGGAAGTTTCGATGCATCCATTGTGTTGAGCATTTCAGCTTCAAACAAACTTTTGCGACATAAATATCGTAGAAAATCGTGATAATAGTTTCAGAACTCAAAATCTTAAAATTTAGAACATTAGTTAAAACTCTGCCAGCTAATTAACGTACAATTAATCCCCATACAATCCATAAAATAGTAAGTTAATGAATTAGACATACAAAATATGTACACTCGGAAATTCACATTCTACCTTTTCTTTTTTCCTTTTCGAAATAAAGTACTAACCAATTATTATTTTCTTCAAACTAAATTAAATGATATTTTCTTTTCGGAGTATATGTTTTTTCGAAACTAAATACATATGATTTCTTGAAATCATTGAATGACAGAATGTAGACATATGGAAAAATAGGAGGGGACAAGTAAATCAATTAAAATGGTACAACTAATGGTGTGCAATATTTACACCCCATTTAGGACTTTGGGAATTTAGAAAACCATTTTTATAGGACTGGGCATGTGATACCACATGTGATTCATAATTAAACCTTATGGTCTCCATTTTAACAACTTCAATATATATATCTGAAGTCATCACGCATTTACTTCAATTTAATTATGAGTAGATAACTAATGCATATATATTTTTTTTGATAACTCGGTATCCGGCCCAAGGACCGACTAAACCGGGGCCACTCCCACCGTCCACTGACTAATGCATTTATATATTTATATCGAACTAATTAATTGAACGTGAGCATTAATAAAAAAAAAAGGTCTTGTGTGAACCAAATTCATCGTAAAACTGATTCAACTAATACCTTGTAGTAAAATAATTAATATTTTTAAGTGAAACAACTATTACCCTTCAACTAATATTTGTTAATGAAAATACTACCATTATTCAAAACTAATATATTATAGTAAAATTGACTAATATTCTTTAATAAAATAACTAATATTACTAGAATCAAATTCATTGTGAAACTTGTTCACACATAATTTTGTCTTTTTGAGTCATACTTGTGAGCCCAATTTCATATGATGCAATTAGTTCATTTCAATTTATTTTTGACTCATTTTTAAACAAATCAGAACATACCTAAAAGTAAATTAAAAAACTCAATTATACTGTGTGCACCAATTGCACACAAATATTTGCTCTTTTTTTTTTTTTTTTGAAAGAACATTTGCTCTTTTTTTTTTTTTTTTTTTTGAAAGAACATTTGCTCATCTTTTATAGTGTTAGAAATTTGTAAGTTTATTATTAAACTACTATTATTGAAATTAATATGCAATAAATTAAATGTGATGATGCATTAAAGACATGTGAAATGAGATGATGATATACACAATTTCGATAATGCTTTATATGTTATAAGTTAGAACGATAAAATTTTTATTAACACAATTCTCCTCCTTCATCAAAAGTATGCATGTATGTTCACTAGTTGTCTTATTAGTTTATTTATAAAAAATATGTTCATTCCATTTATAAAAAAAATTATTTTATTTTCACTCTCCAACTACATCACTTGAATGAGATCAAAACGTTAAATATATTTTAACCCTTAAATATAATTCCCAACTACATATATATATAGATATTAATTCTTTTCCTTTTAATTTTCTGACCAAAATCCAATGCAAAAATGTGCACATGTACGTACATCAAACATCTAATATAGGCATAAGAGATTCATTGATTCAGAATCAAAACTGTTGCAAGATCTTCCGGAGATCACATGATTTTCAGACTCCAAGATAAAATTACTAGTTTGAAAAAATGAATTAATTAAGGAACAACTCCAAGATCGATGTACAAATTTATGCCACTTAAGTTGCACTTCAATTTATTAATTTGTATTCCCTGGGATTTAGCTGCTGCTTCTTCTCGCCATGATAATTAATTAAAAATGATCAGCTCGATCTCATGATTTGGAGGTGGAGTTTGTGTCTCTTTGAGATGCAAGAATCGCATCAATGGTTTCTCTAACTTGAGAAAGGTCAGGAGCTTTGCCACCTTGTGCTGGCCAAAATTCATCAGTAGCCAAAACCTATATATATATATTTTTTAATATCATTACAAACACAATTATACTAATTAATTAATTTGGAAAATTCTTCAATTTAATTAGCTATTATTTGAACGCACCTTCACTTGCAACTGGAGAAACTTGACGTAACCGATTGCCTTTTCAAGCATGGTAACAAGATCAACCTGCATATACATCAAACATCACAAAATCTAAATTAAATGAAAAATATTATAATTATATTGTAAAAAAAAAAAAAAAAAAGTACCTTGGAACCATTTGGGACAAGTTCTTGTAGTATTTTAAGGCGTTCGCTGATTCGTTCCCTTCGATTCTGCAACACAAACATTCGTTTTAGATGATCAACTTATATAATTAAATGTAATCTAGTATTTTTCTAAAATGTTTTGCTTAATCTGCACACCAACTATATATATATATATAGAAATTATATAAGAATCAAATTATATAACCTTAGCTGCAACACTCTGTGGATCCTTGTATATCGATTCCGACTTCGGTTTGGCCTTCTTTGATGCAACACATTGCTTCTTCACACCTTCCTCATTCTCTCCCTATATATATCATCAATTAAAATTGTTAAACTCATTCACATAATATGTATATATTTTTTTTACAATCATTTGTATATATCTAATTTTTGTCCCAAAAAATTAACTATTTCGATATAGTCTCGATATAAAAAAAATTATCTAATTTTGTTCCCAGAATTGCAAGAAAATTAAAAACGGTGTTGTTTCATGTTACATGAAAATCGCCGGAAAATTGGACAGTAAATTAATAAATTATGGAGCCAAAATTGAATATTCACCTAACATAGAACGCCATTATTTTCATATTCCGGCTATTTTGTGCTAAAATTGGAGAAATTTTAAATATTGAAATTAAATCCAAATAATTTAAAAAATTTGTAACTAAAATTGGTGTTTGAGAAGTTATGGAGACCAAAATACCTCCCATATATCGATAGCAATTTTCATGAATTTAATTAATTATTACCGTAGATGGGCGTTTATTATTGCTGGTCTCCTGAACGCCATCGCCGATGATCTCTTGATCATTGAGCCACGGCACCTGCACGCCGCTGCTGGGGGAGCCGTAATCGGCGGCGGCGTGGTGGCTGCTGGAAGTTTCCGGCGGGCCACGAGTGGACTTGGGATCCATGTGGAAGTGCAAATCGGATTCCCATACAGCTGGATACTCATCTTCATCGCCCAACATTTTCGGGTAAGGAAGGGCCCGTTTAGTTTGGTCAAAGCTGAGAAACGATCCACTGAAATTGGCAAATTCGGGCTTGAAATTGATGACAGAATGGGCCTCCTCGGATAAATTATAAATGAGGCCGTTTGAATTGGAGCTGCTGGGGCTGGAAACTGAAGACGAATTGCTGAGGGCGAAATTCTTGGGCACCTTTTTCGGGCTTTGGTGGTCCGGATAGATGCCTTGGGGGGAGGAGTGAATTAATTTAGGCCCGAAATCGTGTTTGTAAAAAGCACTAGCTTGGATTATGGCCATGGTACCTGAATTGTTTTGCATATGCTCCTTGTTTGCTAGTGCCATATATATTGGATAAATTTGATTTGAAAAATATGGACAAAGACAAATGAGTACTGGAATGAAGGAAGATATGAATATGATGATGAGTTCAAACTTTCTGCATGCCTTATATATATATTAATAGTAGGATTTGGATTTCAGAGTATTAAATATTGACAAGTCTCATATGCAAGTAAGATTTGTATTAAATATTGACAAGTCTCATATGCAAGTAAGATTTGTATTAAATATTGACGAGTCTCATATGCAATTAATATTTATATTATATTAGCATGTATTTTCAGCTATATACTTTCTTTGTCTCATAATTTCCTTCATATATGCAAGAACATACAAAATAAAAAGTGAAATAACGAGTAACTGTGTGCAAGTGTGAAAAAAAATGACATTTTGCATAAAATGCCCTATAAAAATAATGACATTTTATAGAGGGTTTTTCATTTCAACAGTGTGGCAATTATTTTGGGATGAACGAAAAAAGAGAGTGCGAAAGTAATTTGGGAAGAATTGAAGTATATGTCTGCACATTTTATTTCTTATTTTCAATTATATGTAACCTACACGTTTCAATTATATATATTAATCTACAGATTTCACTCCTTAATCTACATATTTCACATACTTTTTTTTTTTAACTCGGTATCTGGCTCAAGGCCTGACTAATTCGGGAACCAATCCCACCGTCCACTAGTGGGGGCCCCACTTAAAGTCAGAGCAAAGCTCGACTGACCCATCTCGGGAATTGTTTGTACCCAATGATTTTCAAACGATGTATAGACCATTAAACCGGTAAGTTTCAAGCCCTCACCACTATATCAATCCCTGAGAGTTTTATTTTTTAATTTTTAATGTTATGGGGATTGTTAGGTGACAGAGTTTTTAGTAATAAAAAAGAGAGTGAGATTAGAAGAGAGGGTAAATGAAGTAGCACAAGGATCAGCGTTTCTTTCGCGATGCGCACGTCTGTTAGATTCGTTACATTACACTCCAACATTAGTTATTTTAGTTAAGAGACGAATTTTAATTAGAATCTTTGATCTCTCCTTCCTACCTATTTTCCTACACACTATACAACCCATGATCACGTGGATTCAACACCTTATATATTATTTTCTACATTCCATTTAGATTTGTCATCGATTTCCCAATTTTATTACTATATCTTCTACTCACCTTCCAGCCTTGATGTTATTCCTTGATTTTTTCGGCCTACACTCTAGGTGAAATCAAAGGGTGATATTAGGCTTAGGGAGTGTAGAAATTATTTTCATAAATATCAATTCTTTTTAGGGAATTATAAAGTATATAACATTAAAATCATACATGCTCGAGTCCAACAAAAAACTATCATTCTGATTTTGAGATCTGTGTTATTTATATGAAAGTAAGTCTCTTTGTACATACATACATATATATATATATATGATACACTGTGCAATGAAAAATGTATTTGAATCAGTGCACTTAGTTCATACAAGACTAAAACTTTATATGAAGTAAAGTTCAATCCTTGTATAAAAATTGTAGTTGATCGTTCCATAACGATAATTTGATCATGGTTTTCTAGAGGAATGAGAGGGATTTTAATTTTAGACTTTTAGATAAGGAATATTAGATATCTAAAATGAAACTAAATTGATGAGTCACAATTGCACACGCTTTGCACGCTATGCAATTCGATTAATTCAATAATACCACATCACTTATCACTTATTATAAATATATACCATTACACCCGATCAAATATATATATCACTATACACTTATAAAACAAGCTATCTATGTGAAAAAAATTATATGGTATCACTTTCTAAATGTAATGATATTACTTGATGAATAATTTTATATTATTGAATGAATCCAATTGCATGACGTGCAACTTGTTTACACAAATATTGTTTAGTTAGTACATCAGATAAATAATTTTTTGTGGATCCGGCAATCTAAATTATGTACGTATAAAAAGAAAAGGTCCATCAAATCTACTATTTATCGATCGCTTGATCAATTCAATGTTAAACAGGCTGGCCCTAACCCATTAGGGTCAGCCCTACAGGGCCACGGGCCTAAACGGTTACGGGCCTTACCGGTTCACTCTTAGCGGGCCGACAATTGTTGGAACCTAAACCTAACCCTAGCGGGCTACGGGCTAAACGGGCCACTAACGGGCTCCGAAGAAAAAAATTAATTTTTAATATAAAATCTTAAATTATAATTATAATATAATATAATACACACTTAAAACATAAATATTGTTCATAAATTTATTAGAAATACATCAAAATAGTTAAACAAAAAGGAATTACAATAAAATAGATTGTCAAATGCGTTTTACATTTCCAGAAAAAAATCGTCATAAATAAACTCAACTTATTTCCGAACATTCTTTTCTTTTTTTCTTGAAATATCTCAAACCCTTTTAGTAATATTTTGTTCTTTATTAACTTTTACCTCTAAAAATTTTCAACTCTAATTTTTTTCTTATTAAATAACTAATAGGCATAAAGTTAGTAAATTAAAAAAAAAAAAAAAATAATAATAAACGGGCTGACGGGCCAGCCCGGAAAACCGGCGGGCTAGCCCTTTTAGCCCGCGGGCTAATCGGTCCGGGCCGAAAAGGCCCGGTTTTAAACGGGCCATTAAACCCCTAGCCCTAACCCTTCATTTTTCAGGGCTAAACGGGCTGGCCCGCCAGCCCGCGGCCCTTTTAACATCTCTAATTCAATCCATGAGGCAGAAGAATCCAAATTGTAAACAATGCAGAGATATTTTTAGGTGAACGTATAGAAAAATCTTTAATTCTTTGAATTAATTTGTTCAACAGCTTTTATTTCTGTTCAAAGCTCGTAATTTCAAACATAACTTTTTTTGCTTTCAGAACATAAAATACTGTATTACAAGTTCACCTTAGACATAAATTTTTACAGGGAAATAAGGTTTAAATGAGGCATGTGGTGCAGAGGTCGCGGGTGATTCCCGTTAAGACAGCTCCACCTATATTAAATTGTCCACTCGATGGGCCTCCTTCTCAAAGGTAGAGGTACTTAATTAGAACAACCCCATTTAAATGAGTTAATATTTAAGTGAAAAATAATAAAAATAAATTAATTGAAACTCCGTGTTATTAAATTAGATTCGTAAAACGGTTTGACGTGCATAAAATTCCCCATTTATATTTTTAATTATATTTATTTAGAAGTGAGAAAGTGAAAGAGGTGACGAAAGTATGAAGTGAGCAAAGCAAGCCATGTTAGGGTAAGGCACGTGCAGTTAAAACTTAAAAGTATATTTATTTTTCGGGTAAATTGCATTTTTGGTCCCAAGAGAATAAGTGGCTTGCAATATGGTCATTTTTTAACATTTTTTGTCCCGTAGTTTTTTTTTTTTAGTCCAAAAAAAATTACAGTTTTGGTCTCAAGAGAATAATAAATTGCAGTTTTAGTCCCGAAAGAATGAGATAAAATTGCAATTTTGGTCCTATAAAATAATATTTGGAACTATTTTTGCAAAAAAAAAAAAAAAAGGATAAAAAAAACGTGGAACTAACATTGTCTTTAAAAAATTCTCATGGGACTAAAACTATAATTTTCCCTTTATTTTTCATACATACTGTTGCTGCTGTTTGCCCCTCATTTTTTTAGTAAATACACCTCCAAATTTCAATAAAAATTCTAAAATTTAAAAATTACACGGTTTCGGAAAAATAAAAAAAAGTTGTGATGTCATAATTTTTTTTTTCAAAATTTTGAACAATTTTCGACAAACTAGTAAATTGTACAATCGAAAAAAAAAAGATTTATTCTTTATCTAATTACCCATATCATTTTATTCACCCAAATTATTTACATTTTGTGCATATTTAAAAGTATAAATTATTTTATTAAAAAATATTAGTTTAATAATAATATAATAAAAATAAATAATATCGTTTTAAATTGAACGATCGATAAAATTGAATTATGACAGATTTAATTACATTATTTTTCTTTGTTTCGTATTCAATAAAAAGAATGAAATCAAGTTTTCTGGAGATGATTAACCAATTCTCCACTTTTTCGTATCTATCTATAATATTAAGCGTGAATAATTAATTTTTTATGGCAATGTTTCAAATTTGGAAACGGTGACGGATGAAATAAAAACTAGATTGTGGTCATGGATAACGGTAAAAATGTTAAGTATTGATATTTATTTTTTGGGAGGTATAAGGAGACTTGGAGTATTTGGAACGGTAAGGAGACAATAGTTTGTAAATAGTTTTTAAATTCTAAAATTTGTTGGGGTGCTTGATTAATGTATAGGGTCTAGGGAGAGGTGAGAATTTCTGGTGGTTGTTTTGTATTCATTGTTATTTTTAACATAGTATATAAATTGAAGTACCCTTTATACTCAAAGAGATGAATGACACTCTTTATTTCCGACAACTTCCTCTTCCTCTATTCAGTCCTTAGTCCAAGGATATCGAACTTCGTAGGCCTTTGTCAATTTTCTCAAACTTCACTTCTCATAATTTTAATATTTTCTAAGCTCGTGCTCATTTTTTTAAATGCATCTGACCTCAACTCCTTATCTTTTTTTTTAATAGGCCTCATAATCTTTAAGTCTATTTTCTCTGAGAATCAGACATCGTGACTTTAATCGATCGATTTTGCAAATATGAAGTCGTGCACATTTATTTCTTTCAGGATGAATTTGAGTCTAGCTCGCATGCATCCAATTGAATTAGATAATGATTGATAGTTGGAGTAGACTTAATTTCTATATGTTTAATTTGAGACATCCCTTCCTCCTGTTCGGCATCAAAATATCTACTATAATGCCATTACCTCTTACAAATTTTACCTTCTCCCCGTACACATCTTTTTTCTATCAGAAAAAATGTCGTTAAAATAACGAATATTTTATCCAACTCCAAGGTATTGATTTAATCTCCTCCAATGCGTTCTCCCAGCTAGGTACTTTATTTCCAAAAAAACACCAAGTTTCTTTCTTTCCAGGTAATCCAAATGAGACGTACACATCTTAATGGGAGACCCGGGTTCAATTTTATTTGGGAACGAATTATGGAGTTATACGGTAGTTTGGAGAAATTTTAGGAGTGTTTGGGTGCTTGGTGAACTACTAACTAACAAACTAACATTTACCGATAAAAAAAAAAAAAAAAAAAGTGTACACATCTAATATCTCATTTGCAACTTAACATTCCATCAAATAATTTTTCCTCGTAAAAATTTCCAATTTACACTTGACTTGTTAGAGTATGTGAGTGCAGCAGCTGGATTCATGCATGAGCCCATATTTCCGGTCTCTTTGACTAAATTTATTTTAAAAATCTTATAAATTTTAAAAAATATATATATATACATATATTGGGATATTGATTTTTGTTTTTTTTTAATACTACTATTTTTTTTTATACTACTATATTTAAGCATAGTTTAAAAAATTAGAAAAACAAGTCGGGATAGTACTGATACTTATTTTTTTGAGTTTATAAAATGTAAAATGTAAAAATTTTATTTTAAAATTTTATAAGTGTTTAAACATTTTTTTTTTATCAAAACACTTTTAAAGAGCTTATAATTTTATAAATAGCTTATAAATGTTATTTAAAAACTTGTATACTATTTTTAAAAATTTATATGCTCATGCAAACGGACTCTTCATCTGATAACCTGCCGTACAAGCTTTATTATTTTGTGTGTATAAAGAATAAGATTTACTTGTAGTGTTTATCATCATAATTCCGATTACGGTCGAATTCTTTAAAAAACTAACTCTAGTGGTTATATTTTTCACTAAACATAATTAGTGATCTGTATTATTAGTACGTAAATGACGAGAAAATTAATTGGAATTAGTATTTTCATTATTTACATCTAGGTGGTTTAGTCCACCTGCCTACCGGGCTCTCTACTCGAAAGATTTGAGTTCGATTCCATTTGAGAACAAATGTTAACTGATTAAAAAAAATAAAAAATTCATCATTTACATAGTTATATTGATCTCCTCTTAAAGTCAACTTACATACATAACAGCAATCAATTCACTGCTTTTCCATTATAAAAAAAAACACTAAATACATTTTGTTACAGATCAACTTACCCCCACCAATTTGACAAAATTAATATACATATGTCCATGTGCTAACATTCATGAATCAAAGACAGAGAGTTGTTTTCAAAAAAAAAGACAGAGAGTTGAGATGATAATAAATCCTTTCAAATCACCGAGTAAATCTGTTCTGCCCCCTAAATTAATCAGTTCATCAGGTGGATAAAAGTGGCAAGTATAGCTGTAAGTATTTAATTATTTTAATTGTAAGTATTAATAAAGTATTTTTATTCAGGGATAAGGCGATGCGATTTAATTTAAAAATAATACTATCAATTTTATTAATAATGTTGTGAGGTACTTACTGATATAGGTGGAAACATAAACTCCAGGAGACAAGGGAATTGTGTTAATTCCGAAGCCAGCTTTGGTTTTCTCATTGACTGAACATAGCATTAATGAGGTTTAATAAATAGTCTTATATATATCCTCCTTGATTTTGAGAGATATAAATAAGTTTCTTTTTTTAACTTAAACTTAGGAAGTTCTATGAATTCAATAGTAAACTCACTTGTAAAAGAGGCTTAGCCCACTTGGCCACCGGGTTCCCACTTTAGTAGGAAATCTGCGTTCGATTTCCTTCGGAAACGAATTTGGAGTGCAAGGTATAAAGAAGACTTGGCGAACTAACTTCTAATCACTAACAATTAACATTTATCGATAAAAAAAAAAAAAAATCAACTCACTTGTAAAATATTTTGCGTAAAATAGCATACTTAAGTAACAAACTAAAACTCGTCAGTCGAATCAGATTAAATATGTTTTTCTAAGGAATTGCATCATCACAAAACAGAAAACCTTGCTTCAAAGGGTGTTATTTTAATGTCAAGTATGTCTTATTGTAAGAGAATGCATGAGTTGCTAGCCTTTATATAAATAAATATTTATTTTTATAGTAACTATAATGACAATATATATTTTTATAAGAATAAATATGTATTTTTTATTTTTATCTCTTTAACTCTTAGATTTTCTTTTATCGCGTTTGTAATAATTTTGTTCATGTTGTAACATATTTTACATATTTTTCAATATTTTACATGTATTACTATAAGAACAAGTATTTGTTTATGTTATTAATGACAAATATGTATTGCTTGTCTTTAGAGTAACATAAATGTATCCTTATAATAACACAGTATGAGAGCGAGTTTTTAAAAATCTGCTTGACTCGGTCCAATCGGGGTTAGGATCCACATTTTTCAAAATTTTGGGATATATTTCACGGATCCTTAATTGATTTGAGAAATATTTTATATATAAGACTTTATCAAAATGAATTATATGTAATTAATTAAAATTAATCATAATACTTTTCTATCAATATTTAATTTTGACAAGATTAAGAATAATTGTCTATTTATCAATGATACATAATATTATGAGATATATTTTAAATTAAAACTACACTTATATGCAGCTGTCCAGTCTCGTTTAATGATCGACCTTCAATGTCTTCTATGAAATTTTAGTCTATTTACAACAAAATATTTGAATATAGAACATTTGAACGAACTGATATAGTTGAAGTGGTTAGAGTTCAACTACTGATGCCCCAAGATAATGAGTTCGAATCACCATTTGTCTGATAAAAAAATAAAAATAAATAAAGAAACATTTAAATTGAAGAGCCAAGGAAATAAAACAAATTGTGTTAATTTGAACATTAATTATATATGAAGATGTGATGATACTTTTGGAAGCAACTTGGAGCACTAAACAAGTGGAATGTCCTAATCCATGCATTTTATTGTTGTTGATTTTCAATATTCCACATCCTCGTAACTTGATACAAATTAATCGCCTACTAAAATAAGTGATCCATGTTGCATCATATTAACTTTAATTATAGAAAATTGAGTTGTGATGTACCACAACTGAGCACTAACATCATTTAATTGTTTATATACACCACATGCCTCATTTAAACCTTACTTTTCCTGTAAAAATTTACGTCTAAGGTGAACTTGTAATACAATATTTTTATGCTCTGAAAGCAAAAAGACTTATGTTTGAAATTACGAGCTTTGAACAGAAATAAAAGTTGTTGAACGAATTAATTCAAAAGAATTAAAGATTTTTCTATGCGTTCACCTAAAAATATCTCTGCATAGATATACTAATAAAAAGGATATCCGATCCGGACTTGAATTTGTTTACAATTTGGATTCTTCTGCTTCATGGATTGAATTGATCAAGCGATCGATAAATAGTAGATTTGATGGACCTTTTCTTTTTATACTTGCATAATATATATATATATATATATATATATATATATATATATATATATGTGATACGATAAAAATGTCAGGCCCAACTACACGTAGGGCCCAAATACGACCAGCCCAATAGGGCCCAATGACGTTATTAGATACCCTAAATAAAGGGAGGAAAACCCGAGATGGGCCCGAGCCCCGATCGGGCCGAAACCAAAGCTACGAAGTCCTAAACCCACCTACAGGGGGGCCACGAGGCCCAGACCTGTATGGAGAGGGGCCATGAGGCCCAAGCCCAACTACTGAGATAGGCCACGAGGTTTACAATCGAATACAGGCCGCGAGGCCCAAACCCGACCGACTCAAAGTGGGCCGAGAAGCCCAAAGCGAGATTTAAAGAGTACGTGAGGGTTTTTGACTAAGCCCATGACGGTTATTTATCTGATAAGATCAAAAAACGCTGGAAGGAACGAGTAGTTGAGATAATTGAGGCCCAAGCCAAGGAATATTCCCCATATTCCTCATTGACTGGGTCTAACCTCCATCCAGGGGGGGAATTCGTAGATATGATTAGATTTCTTGAGGAAAAAGATATCCACGCACGACATCATGGCAGAACGTGCGGGATAGTGCCTGGAGACTGGGTTGACAGTTATGGATCTTAACGTACGTATAAGTAAGACATCCCACAGGGAGGTAACGGTATTGAATCACTATCACTCTCACTTAGCTACCTTATACGTACTTTCTTGAGTGTTTTCCGGTGATCTGACTTGAGCGTCGGAGTGCCTACGCCGAAGAACCCTCCGGCGTGTTTTGCAGGTACGTTTGTTCGAGGGAAGCTAAGGATCCGAGTGCGTAAAAGCTTTACCCACGTGAACCCAGGTGGGGAAACGGGCCCAGGTCAGTTTTTACGCATCAATATGTATATATATTTGATCGTGTGTAGTGATATATATATATATATTTTGTAATAAGTGATGTGGTATTATTGAATAAATCCATTTACACAATGTACAACGGGTTTGTGCAAGTGACTCATCAATTTAGTTTCATTTTGGATATCTAATATTCCTTATCTAAAAGTCTAAAATTAAAACCCCTCACATTCCTCTAGAAAAACCATGATCAAATCATCGGTATGGAACGATCAACTACAATTTTTATACAAGGATTGAACTCTACTTCATATAAAGTCTTAGTCTTGTATGAACTAAGTGCACTGATTCAAATACATTTTTATATATACAAAGAGACTTACTCCCATATAAATAACACAGATCTCAAAATTAGAATGATAGATTTTTGTTTGACTCGAGCATGTATGATTTTAACGTTATATACTTAATTCCATAAAAAAATTGATATTTATGAAAATAATCTCTACTCTCCGTAAGCCTAATATCACCCTTTAATTTCATCTAGAGTGTAGGCCGAAAAAATCAAGGAATAAAATCAAGGCTGGAAGGTGAGTAGAAGATATAGTAATAAAATTGGGAAATCGATGACAAATCTAAATGGAATGTAGAAAATAATATATAAGATGTTGAATCCACGTGATCATGGGTTGTATAGTGTGTAGGAAAATAGGTAGGAAGGAGATATCAAAGATTCTAATTAAAATTCGTCTCTTAACTAAAAAACTAATGTTGGGGGTGTAATGTAACGAATCTAACAGATGTGCGCATCACGAAAGAAACACCGATCCTTGTGCTACTTCGTTTACCCTCTCTTCTAATCTCACTCTCTTTTATTACTAAAAACTCTATCACCTAACAATCCCCATAACATTAAGAATTAAAAAATAAAACTCTCATGGATTGGTCTAGTGGTGAGGGCTTGAAACTTACCGGTTTAATGGTCTATACATCGTTTGAAAATCATTGGTTACAAACAATTCCTGAGACAGGTCAGTCGAGCTTTGCTCTGACTTTAAGTGAGGTCCCCACCAGTGGACGGTGGGATTGATTCCCGAATTAGTCGGATCTTGAGCCGGATACCGAGTTATAAAAAAAAAGTATGTGAAATATATAGATTAAGGAGTGAAATCTATAGATTAATATATATAATTGAAATGTGTAGGTTACATATAATTGAAAATGAAAAATAAAATGTGCAGACAAATACTTCAATTCTTCCCAAATTACTTCCGCACTTTCTTTTATCGTTCATCCCAATATAATTACCATACTGTTAAAATGAAAAACTCTCTATAAAATGTCATTATTTTTATAGGGTATTTTATGCAAAATGTAATTATTTTTTTTTCCACACTTACACACAATTACTCATTACTTCACTTTTTATTTTGTATGTTTTTTCACATATGAAGGAAATTAGCAGACAAAGAAAGTATATAGCTGAAAATACATGCTAATATAATATAAATTTTAATTGCATATGAGACTCGTCAATATTTAATACAAATCTTACTTGCATATGAGACTTGTCAATATTTAATACAAATCTTACTTGCATATGAGACTTGTCAATATTTAATACTCTTAAATCCAAATCCTAGTATTAATAATATATATATAAGGCATGCATAAAGTTTGAACTCATCATCATATCTACCTTCATTCATTCCAGTACTCATTTGTGTTTGTCCATATTTTTGAAATTTATCCAATATATATGGCACTAGCAAACAAGGAGCATATGCAAAACAATTCAAGCACCATGGCCATAATCCAAGCTAGTGCTTTTTACAATCACGATTTCGGGCCTAAATTAATTCACTCTTCCTCCCCCGAAGGCATCTACACCCACCAAAGCCCGAAAAAGGTGCCCAAGAATTTCGCCCTCAGCAATTCGTCTTCAGTTTCCAGCCCCAGCAGCTCCAATTCAAACGGCCTCATTTATAATTTATCCGAGGAGGCCCATTCTGTCATCAATTTCAAGCCCGAATTTGCCAATTTCAGTGGATCGTTTCTCAGCTTTGACCAAACTAAACGGGCCCTTCCTTACCCGAAAATGTTGGGCGATGAAGATGAGTATCCAGCTGTATGGGAATCCGATTTGCACTTCCACATGGATCCCAAGTCCACTCGTTGCCCGCCGGAAACTTCCAGCAGCCACCACGCCGCCGCCGAGTACGGCTCCCCCAGCAGCGGCGTGCAGGTGCCGTGGCTCAATGATCAAGAGATCATCGGTGATTGCGTTCAGGAGACCAGCAATAATAAACGCCCATCTACGGTAATAATTAATTAATTTGAACTAAATCCAAATTCATGAAAATTGCTATCGATATATGGGAGATATTTTGGTCTCCGTAACTTCTCAAACACCAATTTTAGTTCCAAAATTTTTAAATTATTTGGATTTAATTTCAATATTTAAAATTTCTCCAATTTTAGCACAAAATAGCCGGAATATGAAAATAATGGCGTTCTATGTTATGTGAATATTCTATTTTGGCTCCATAATTTATTAATTTACTGTCCAATTTTCCGGCGATTTTCATGTAACATGAAACAACACCATTTTTAATTTTCTAGTAATTTTGGGACCAAAATTAGACACATACAAATTATTGTAAAAATATATATACATATTATGTGAATGAGTTTAATAATTTTAATTGATGATTATATATAGGGAGAGAATGAGGAAGGTGTGAAGAAGCAATGTGTTGCATCAAAGAAGGCTGCCAAACCGAAGTCGGAATCGATATCCAAGGATCCACAGAGTGTTGCAGCTAAGGTTATATAATTTGATTCTTATATAATTTCTATATATATATATAGTTGGTGTGCAGATTAAGCAAAACATTTTAGAAAAATACTAGATTACATTTAATTATATAAGTTGATCATCTAAAACGAATGTTTGTGTTGCAGAATCGAAGGGAACGAATCAGCGAACGCCTTAAAATACTACAAGAACTTGTCCCAAATGGTTCCAAGGTACGTTTTTTTTTTTTTTACAATTATAATATTTTTCATTTAATTTAGATTTTGTTATGTTTGATGTATATGCAGGTTGATCTTGTTACCATGCTCGAAAAGGCAATCGGTTACGTCAAGTTTCTCCAGTTGCAAGTGAAGGTGCGTTCAAATAATAGCTAATTAAATTGAAGAATTAATTTTCCAAATTAATTAATTAGTATAATTATGTTTGTAATGATATTAAAAATATATATATATATAGGTTTTGGCTACTGATGAATTTTGGCCAGCACACGGTGGAAAAGCTCCTGACCTTTCTCAAGTTAGAGAAGCCATTGATGCGATTCTTGCATCTCAAAGAGACACAAACTCCACCTCCAAATCATGAGAGCTGATCATTTTTAATTAATTATCATGGCGAGAAGAAGCAGCAGCTAAATCCCAGGGAATACAAATTAATAAATTGAAGTGCAACTTAAGTGGCATAAATTTGTACATCGATCTTGGAGTTGTTCCTTAATTAATTCATTTTTTCAAACTAGTAATTTTATCTTGGAGTCTGAAAATCATGTGATCTCCAGAGGATCTCGCAACAGTTTTGATTCTGAATCAATGAATCTCTTATGCCTATATTAGCAGTTACATGTTTTGATGTACGTACATGTGCACATTTTTGCATTGGATTTTGGTCAGAAAATTAAAAGGAAAAGAATTAATATCTATATATATGTAGTTGGGAATTATATTTAAGGGTTAAAATATATTTAACGTTTTGATCTCATTCAAGTGATGTAGTTGGAGAGTGAAAATAAAATAATTTTTTTTATAAATGGAATGAACTTATTTTTGATAAATAAACTAATAAGACAACTAGTGAACATACATGCATACTTTTGATGAAGGAGGAGAATATTGTGTTAATAAAAATTTTATCGTTCTAACTTATAACATATAAAACATTATCGAAATTGTGTATATCATCATCTCATTTCACATGTCTTTAATGCATCATCACATTTAATTTATTGCATATTAATTTCAATAATAATAGTTTAATAATAAACTTACAAATTTCTAATACTATAAAAGATGAGCAAATGTTCTTTCAAAAAAAAAAATGAGCAAATGTTTGTGTGCAATTGGTGCACACTGTATAATTGAGTTTTTTAATTTACTTTTAGGTATGTTCTGATTTGTTTAAAAATGAGTCAAAAATAAATTGAAATGAACTAATTGCACCATATGAAATTGGACTCACAAGTATGACTCAAAAAGGCAAAATTATGTGTCAACAAGTTTCACAATGAATTTGATTCTAATAATATTAGTTATTTTATTAAAGAATATTAGTCAATTTTACTATAATATATTAGTTTTGAATAGTGGTAGTAGTTTCATTAATAAATATTAGTTGAAGGGTAATAGTTGTTTTACTAAAAAATATTAATTATTTTACTATAAGGTATTAGTTGAACCAGTTTTATGATGAATTTGGTTCACACAAAACCAATTTCTTTTTTATTAATGCTGATCACGTTCAATTAATTAGTTCGATCGAAATAAATATATATATGCATTAGTTATCTACTCATAATTAAATTGAAGTAAATGCGTGATGACTTCAGATATATATTGAAGTTGTTAAAATGGAGACCATAAGGTTTAATTATGAATCACATGTGGTATCACATGCCCAGTCCTATAAAAATGGTTTTCTAAATTCCCAAAGTTCTAAATGGGGTGTAAATATTGCACACCATTAGTTGTACCATTTTAATTGATTTACATGTCCCCTTCTATATATATTTTTCCATATTTTTTTTTCCATGTGTCGACATTCTGTCATTCAATTATTTCAAGAAATCATATGTATTTAGTTCGAAAAAACATGTACTCCAAAAAGAAAATATCATTTAATTTAGTTTGAAGAAAATAATATTTGGTTAGTATATATTTTATTTCCAAAAGGAAAAATGAAAAGGTAGAATGTGAATTTCCGAGTGTACATATTTTGTATGTCTAATTTATTAACCTACTATTTTATGGATTGTATGGGGATTAATTGTACGTTAATTAGCTGGCAGAGTTTTAATTAATGTTCTAAATTTTAAGATTTTGAGTTCTGAAACTATATATTATCACGATTTTGGTCCCCCGGATTAGTCGGTCGTTGGGCCGGATACCGAGTTATAAAAAAAAAATACAGTAGTGTATAACTGTATATTACGTCTTCTGCTTTGGAAATTAATTTCATCAAAATTTTATTATGTATATTTAATATGTCTAATAATTTTGTAAATCAATGTACACTCCTATCATTCCAAGCACGTACAGTACAAAACTGAGATTAACGATTTGTACTTGCACGCAATCTTTCTCTCAGAATGTGTCTAGATGTCATTACTCTCTCTCTCTCTCTCTATCTATATATATATTATGCATCGAAACTTCCCTACACTCAAATAATATCATGTTGACTTCATCTCATTTTCTTAAGTAGGATCATGTGCCTCAAGAATAATTCAAAATTAAAAAAATATACATATAATATAAGGGGCTGGTCTTCAATATGAAATTGTAGATCCAATTTAAATTATCATTATTTTCATACTAACGGTCAGAAAATGATTCTGTCAAAAAAAAAAAAACGGTCAGAAAATGATTATGAAATCTTTTCCCACGAAATGAATATCATACTTCAGTTTTTGTAATATACATCGAATACTGATAATGAGTCCAATATATGTTGAGTAGAAATAATAGGTTGTCTCAATTAATTTTGTTTGATTTCTTATTTAATTTTAAAATTATGTTTCAATTAATTAAATTCATCATCAATTTATGAGCTTTTAATTGAATCGAACTTAAATTAAGTTTAGTAGAGAAGATAATTAATTAAGATTGTTTTTAGACATATTACATATATTTTTACATATCGATTTAATTCAAACATATGTGCTATAACTTTAACAAGGGACTGATATATTTTGATACATTTGTTGAAATAAACTCTTAAAATCAATGTAAAATCAAGTGCCAAATTAATAATAATATGCTCTAATATTCAACCCCGCAATTAATCTATTGGAGATTTTGTTTATGGTCACATGTATGCAACAAAACTTCATTTTAATTTTTTCTTTTAATCAGAAAAAATGGTATTTATTAATAAATGAATGATATGCTAGTTAATAAGAAACTAGCATATCATTCATATAAAATAACTTTTGTAAATGTATTACTATAAAATAACTCTCAACAAAACCGGAAAATACATAGTTAAGATTTATTAATAAATACCTGGGTATGAGAAATACCCTCAAGGAAAATACATAGTTAATAGATTACAACAGATGCCACAATCTACACCAAAGATTTAGGATTTTAAAACCAAACAGCTAACGACTTATTGCAATTAAAAAAATTCTTCGCTAAGCACCAGCTCCATACTCTTCCTTTTACTTCATCTACAATCATATCAGGTGAGGACTCTTTTTTCTTAAAAAAAGCATGATTTCGAGCCTTCCAAATTGATCAAACGACGCATTCCCAGATACATACAGCCAAGATATTACCTGATTTCTTGTGGAACAAACCAGTATGTGACCGAAAATGTTCTCTGATATTTCTTCTTGGAATTATACCAACTCCCAGCCAGCTATGCACTGCATCCCAAACTTGCCTCAAAATATAATTTAGATAGAATCATAAGTCCACAAATCGTATAATATATACATACGTGATGAGAATATGTTTCATATATGAGATAATTTTATATAAATTTTTATTTTTAATTAATTATAATATATATATATATATATATATATATATATATATATATATATATATATATATACGATCAATTCCTCCTATATATTATCAATTATTGTATGCATGCCTGCATGCAGAGCCAGATATCCTCTGATTTGTAACCCATGTATTACGAGTGTACATCTCTACAAGATAAATCAACCACTAGAGTGGTGGCGTAGCACAACTTTTATATATATAGTTTCCCATATATATATCTATAATTTTTGTAATTAAAATATTTGTTCATGTTTATAACTGTTTTAAAATTCCGATCTTGACTTTGCCAAAAGTGATCTCTAATTGGCTGTTTTGTTTTTGTAGTAGTCAAATAACTATTGTTTTAATATCGAAATTTATAAATATGAGGGCAGTCTTACTATCATGTAATTGATACCATTTATGTTTGGAATCAATATAAATGAATTAATTCTCAACTTTTTTATAATTTTAGACTTTTAGTTGAGGCGGAATTCTTTTATGGTACTAGAAGGCTCACGCCCAGAGGTATTTAATTAGAACAACCCCATTTAAATGAGTTACTATTTAAGTGAAAAATAATAAAAATAAATTAATTGGAACTCCGTGTTATTAAATTAGATTCGTAAAACGTTTGACGTGCATAAAATTCCCCATTTATATTTTTAATTATATTTATTTAGAAGTGAGAAAGTGAAAGATGTGACGAAAGCATGAAGTGAGCAAAGCAAGCCATGTTAGGGTGAGGCACGTGCAATTAAAGTATACATGCAGTTTCCAACGAATGATTTTAATCAAGTTAGAAATTCTAAATATATTTTATTGTATTCATTTTTTATTTAACTTTGGAACATGGGAAACCGCTTGTTATGGGTAACTATACCTGTCATTCTCTATGTTCTTAAGTTTGGCAATGAGTTCATCCATAATATATTAATATAATATTTGTTTTCGAAAGCATATTAATATAATATATAGAATTGGTCTTCCATCAATAAGTTTTATATTATAAAACTTTTAATTTATTATTATCCCGCTAACATGATTCATTAAAGGCAAAAACTTGTATGAGACCGTCTCATGCATGAGACCGAATCACTTTTTAATAAATTGTTATCACTTTTTAAAAAAGTGATACAAATTAGTATAAAAGTGATAAAAAATTAAAAAGTGATAACAATTTATGAAAAGTGATAACAATTTATGAAAAAGTGATAACAAATTATGAAAAAGTGATAATAATTTATTAAAAAGTGATTCCGTCTCATGTCCGTCTCATGCATGAGACGGTCTCACACAAGAGTGCCCCATCATTAAATATAATTTCTAAAATTTGACTTTACATAAGTAGTTTCATAATTTGAAACTGTTCCACCCAAATTTTATGTATAATATATATAATATTGATGATCACCTCTCATTTTTATCTTTTTAAAACGTCGACAACATACATCATTAGTTAATTGGGAATAATGGAAGATTTTTAAATTTTCCCATAAAATATAGAATTTAAGAAAATATATAAAAGATATAAAAAGAGTATCTAAAAGGTTCTCCTCAGATGATCAATAGAACAGTGAGATGACCTGCAAAAACCTGTCGGTGATGCCCAACATTGGGCCTTCAATGCTTAAGTCAGTGGAGCTTTTGATATTATGAAGAAGATGAACTGAGTGTTCATAAACTGAGGGAGTAATGAATAAGGTTTTGATGCATGTTATGCAGCAAAATACATATATCTTGGCCCTGAAGCGGTAATAAAGTCTTATTACAGGGCAAAGGGGTCAGTCGGACCCCAAACACTTAACAAATATTGATCGGAAAAGGTAGAAAAGATACTTATCTCTGCAGATAATTTTTTCACTACACTTATTTAGGCGGCTATAGTGTACCATTTGTCAGAAAAGGGAGAAAGACATTTTGACACAATTGCAGGATCCCTAAGAGGTCTTAGAGATTATTGATTATGTAAGAGGTTTGTCTATATTTAGATTTATATAGAATAGATATTTTTTTTTTTTTATAATAAGCCTTTATTTCTTTCATATTTATCAATTTCATTAAGTCGTACTATTATAAGTTTTTGGGAAAGCTCCCATTTTTATGCCATAGCTCTGGCAAATACCTCTGATAATTTAAGTAATGCAGTTTTAGTAATTTCTAGAACTCTAGTTCATTTGAAGAGTTAAGCTTTTTGAAGAGCTCTTTATGTGGGTCCATATATTTTATTGGGCTTTTATTTATGGAGATGTGAATTAGACCTAACCCAAGAAGATCAGGTCTCATTTATTGCACATCAAGAAGATGCTTTGACTAAATTTATTTCAATATACATTATCTTAATCAGGCTTCTCTATAAATTTTGTTTTGGTGACTATTATCGATGGATTTAAATTAGTTTGTGAAAATGAATTCAAAGATTCATTCCGTACTAAATGCATCATTTCCTTAAATATCAATGAAACAATTTTTATTTGTTTAATCTATCTCCACCAAACACATCAATATTACACTACGTATCATTATTATTATCACACTAACTTAATTTAATATTATTAAATAACTCTCTTATTAAAAAAAAAAAACTATCCTTGCTCTATTAAAATACAATTTATCTTATTAAACAACTCTTTCTTAAAATTTGTGTCAAATATTAATTGGTACATCGAATATGGAATAAAGAGAGTACATGAGATCTAAGTTGACTCGGTAGTTATAGTTATGTAATCATTTTTGCATTGATATAAATTAAGCCTCTAAACTTTAATTGATTTTATAAATTCCACTCTAAAGTGTACGCATTCATAATATTAAATTTTATTTAAAAATTTTATTTTAAAATGGTTTGCCTAAACAACAATCATGTCAAATAATGTACTTTCTTTTCGAAAAAAGTCAAATAATGTACTTAAAATAAAATGAAGGTGTTCGGCATGAGAACTTTGATTAAAGATATGTTATAATTCGGAATTTATGAACTAATTTGATAATTAACCAAATAAAATTTGATCAAGTTTTAATTAGAAAACCTCAAATAACTAATTTTCTTCACAAAGGTTATGGGCTGAAATGGGCTCCACTGTTTACGTGTGTACAGTGCAAATGTAATCAAATTTAATTAATATTATTAAACTTGTTTAATCTTCTCGTGAACCAACCATATAAAAGGTGTAGTTAAAATTCAACTCGGTTTTATTACATCTCTATGTAGACATGATTTCATTCACGTGGCTGAAGTAGGCCCAGTAGTTAAATCCCAATCTCGGCCCGCTTCCCAGTAACTTTTATAATAACCGTGGGCTAAGCCCAAAATAAGTAATGGCCCAATATCAAGAAAATCGGTATATATATGAACTGCTGCCACTTGAAGTCATTATTTATAAAATTTGGAGACTTTAGCATCATATTTTCTATTGTTATCTGCTAATTTATTTATATAAATATAAAGCATCTCTAATATGATAATTAAACTATTGGCATGTAAATGGTAGCATGAGGAATGTAAGAGATGGATAGATTACGTAAGAGTAAGAGTAGGTTGGTTTTTGTACTGGATCATTTTATGGTGAGATGTGATATAATTTAAGAATAATATTTTAAAAATAATAAGTGTTAATTTATAAATTCATACAAATATTTGCATAAAAGCCAAGAAAGAAGGCGATTAGGCGCATGCATATGCATAATCTTCAACTCCACGAGTTCGCACATGGAAAGCAGCTGCACTTACGTTGATGATTCGCGTCGCGTGTCACAACCTTATTGGTTATATCATCGTCCAGATTTCAAGGTTAGTGTCTTCTATTGATAAATTCTGCGACATAATAGTGTTTATACCCAACCACGACCTAATATATATATATATATATATATATATATATATATATATATAAAATCAAAATTTTAATATATAAATATTAATAGCTAACATAAACACATATATATATATATATCTAAAATTTTGGTAAGAAATAGTATATCAAAATTTTTGTATAGCCTGCTATATAGTAATATCATTTAAAAGTTCGATATACACATGTTACTCATAATGAAAAGCATTCTACATTGAGTTGACATTGTGTAAACAAATTTCTATCGTAAAATTAATTTGCAACTAATATTTTTTAATGAAATAATTAAAATTACTCAATTAATATCTCTAATAAAAATACTAATATTATTTAAAATTAATATCTTATAATAAAATAATTAATATTTTTTAATTAAATAACTAATATTTTCAAAATAAATTTTATGATAACACTTATTCACACAATATTTTTATCTTTTGCCCAGGCTGATCTTAATTAAAAGAGATTTATTAAATTTATTTTAACTTTGCTCCGTTGTTAATAAATATTAATTAAATTAGAGATGTGGATTTTAAGAGGATAGTAATGACCATTCGAAAATTAAATTAACTACATTTAGTTACGCTGTTAAAATTAAATTTTGTTGTAATGACGTAAAAACGACATAATAAAAGAGGGTCATTCCTTTATGTAAGGAAAGAGGAAAAAAAAAAAAACTCACGAATCATACACGAATCGAACCGGATCGAACTTTTTAAAAAAATTACGTAAAGGTAAAACAGAAAATTCAATCTCAAGTTGTATAACTATAATGGTATATACTCCCTCTGTCCCATACATATTTGCATAGTTGACTTTTTTAACAATTTTTGTGTGAGAATTATTTCATAGTAATATGTGTACAAAAGTTGTTTTATATGAATGATATGATAGTTAATAAGATCAACTAGCATATTATTCATATAAAACAACTTTTGTAAACGTATTACTATGAAATAACTCTCACACAAAAACCGTTGAAAAAGTCAACTATGCAAATAGGTATGGGACGGAGGGAGTATGTGTTAATATAGTCTGTAATGATAAATATATTTTTACTAATTCTTAGAAAATTAAAATATTTTGCATCTGTTATATAATATATAGGAACAAATATGTATTCTTTATTCTATTCTTTGTTTCTTTAAATTTAATTTTTTTTTTCGATTTTATATTGATTTTATTATGTAGTAATGTGCATTATTTTTCATACAATAACTCATATTTGTTTTTATTGTAACACAATTTGGGAGTGAATTATTATATTTTGTTTTTGCACGATTTTTTTGGAAAATTAGCTTAAACTGATCCGACCCACTTAAAATTCATATATATATTTTTTATTTAAACTTTTGACAGATCCATATTCCATGAAATATTCTATATAAATGTTTATGCGAAATAAAATTTAACAATTAAATATAAAATGGTAAATAATAATTCTATTGAAAAATACGTACTGAGACGATGTGGATATGTACGTGTCGAGTGATAATCATAATCGTACGTTACTTGTTAGACTTTGCTCTAAAATATAAATTTGAATTGTAGTGATCAAATATTTGGACAAATACACGTGGCCCACATGAATGAATTTTGGGGAGACGACTCTCACCATCTTACACGTATATTCACACTTAATGTTGATAAGATTCAGATTTTTTTTTTTTTAAGAATATAAGATTCAGATCTCTTTTAGTGTGTCTCAAAACTAAAATGATTCACAAATTATACAGAGCATCCAATCTTAGGTGGCATTTATTTCAAATTTTTTATTTTTTTAAAAAAGAAATATCTATGTTCATGTATATGTTGTAAAAAGGATTATTATTAGTGTTGTGCTCTAATTTTTAACAAGTGACACAAAAGAAAATTATTAGTGATGATGGAAGAAAAATAATTATAGAAGCGGAAAATATTAATTAATGAGTAAAAGTTATCTTATTAAAAAAAATATTATTGATCAATTTTTATTTGTATTAACCACGGTAATTATCTTATACTTATTTCATATTTACAAATTTCCAATAAGGGCGCCTTTAAAGAAGTCGGCACTTGCGAATTGTGAGAAGAATGTATTTTATCAATGCACCTATTTATTTAAATAAATAGATTCTGATTTTAATTTTAAAAAATTACTCAGTGAAATATAATTCGCGTCCTTAGATGTCGAAGAGGCGGGATCCTCGTTTGTTCTATATTTTTTTTTATTTTTATTTAATTTTGTGTAAATTATTATATATTTATATATATATATATAATATAAAATATATTTCCTCTGTCCAATTTTAATTAGTCAATATATCTATTTGGTCGGTCCAATTTTAATATATCATTTTAATGTTGATTCGTACTGCCTATCAATTTTAATAATGCAAAAATAACATTTTATGTGGAGTGATTGTATCTAATAGATTCATTAATTTTTTGTAGTGTTTAGAAGCAAAAAAATGTGAAATGTAGTATCTAATAGTGATAAATTCTTAAAATTAATTGAATGGAGGAAGTATTAACCTATTAAAACTTAATTATAAAAATATTAAAGATTAAAATTAATTATATATATATATAATTAAGATATATTCTATATTGGTTCATGATATGAACCACAAATTCTAATATTTTTGGTCAAATTTTTTATATTTTAAACATTTTTTTTAATTTAATATTTTACTCTTCAAAATGAATGTAAAATATTAAATTAAAAAAACACTCAATTTACACTTAAATGTTATAATACCATAATTTTTTTGTAAAATATGAATAATAAATAGTAACAAGAAATTAATAGTTGATAATACTTTTAAACAACATGATATATCTAATCTTGATTTTTGAAATTTCTAATAACATTCTTGATACTTTTAATTAAATAATTGATAGTTTAAACTTTTACAAACAGTTTCATGGTAAATACTATTATGAATTATGTTCAATTGTTTATATAATATTTGCCATAAAAATCTATAAATATATAATACACCAACTGATTTTCTTTCTGGGAATGGGCGGGAAAGATTTCTGACCATTGATGTTGATTTCATAATTTAATCCTAATCGTTTGTTTTAATTTAGGAATATTTATTTTTCGATTTAGAATTTTAATAATTATCCAAAAACTATAAAAATATATTCTTTATTGTCATCTAATCATCCAATCATACATAAGTTTCAATAAGTTGTCTTTTTTATTTTTGGCATCATTTTACCCCATTCATCGATCTGACGCCATCGACATCATTCGGTCCGTTCGTTTGGTCAAATCGCTAAATTAGGTAGTGTTAATCGCTCATCAATCACTTAATTTTACTCCATAATTTTAGCATCAAAATCTCCTATAAATTCTGCTCATTTTTTTCATTTCAACCACAACTCACAGATATTTTTTATGTTGTTTTATTTGGTGTCGTTCATCATCATCATCTTTGACATTATCAAACAAAACAAATTATATAATTCATCATAGGTTTGAAGATTTGAAGATGATCGTCCATGACATTGTCAAATAATTCACCGTCATTCTTCAAATATTTGAAGATTAGTTGATGATTTTAGAGTTGAAAAAATCTTCATTAAGTTATTAATCATAGTTTTCAATTATTTTTGAAGATTTGAAGATTTGATATTTTTTTTATTGATAAATAATTACTTAATTCAATCAAAATTTTAAATTGTAAGACTGATTTTTGTTTATATTGATCAAAACTTAATTAAAAAAAAAAAATATTAACCATCGTGCCAACCACGGTTATGGGAAAAAACTAATTAATATATAGTACTAGATGAGCTCCCGCGTATTACGCGGTATTTTCGTTAAATAAAATTTATAATATAATATATTATATATATAATATTTTCAAATAATAATATATATATTAAAATAATTTATATTTATAAAAAAAATTATAATTATAATATTAAATTTAAATAATGATAATATTAATTGTATGACAATTCATGCTAGGGATTAGAATTATTATAATTATGTGAAAGAATTTACTATAAGATTTGTTTTAAATTTATTTTACAATTAATAAAAAATAAAGAGAGAGACGATTAATAGAATTTTTTTATATAATTGATACATAAATATTACTCCGAATATATATATATATATATCATATATTTACAATAAATATCATATATGATTATACTAAGTTTTTTTTTTTTTTTTTATAAAAGTTGATACAACCACAATTTTTCTTACGTACATTTATAAGCTTAAGTTAAATATAATTTTATGTTTAAAAATTGTCATATGATAACACTTTTTAGATATAAAATAGATATTTAAAATATTTAAAGATTTATATATTAACTTATTTATTAAAAAATATACATATTGTGCAAGAGGTTTAAGGTTCAAACCTCCTTAGAAATATATTTTTTAATTAATTTCTATATTAAAATGTCACATAAATGTCATATATTAATTATAAATCAATAGAAAAATGACGCATAAATTATTAACATATATATGTATTTAATAAGAATGTGACACCTCATTCAAATTAACCTCATGACGACACCTAAGCAAAAACAAACTCCCTATTGGTAATATAGGGATAGTTGTCCGTGTGTAAATACAGGTCTTGGAATGAATAAATCAACGTTAGAGAGGGACTGTCCTTAACTTTAATTAATTGTCATTGCAAAACACAAGAAAATTGAGAATTGTCTTCTCTGAAATTTGTCCGTTGTTGTGAGATCTGAATGACTTAGTATCATTCATGGGATGTTTACTTTATTCTCAATATTCCTACCTGAAATTATGTAAAAGACAAAGAAGCCAAATTGTGCAATTAATATAGGAGATTTAAATTCCTCCGACTTTATATACCACAAAGATCATGCAATACTATCTGATTGGTTTTAACAAAAAAATAAGTTTTAATTGATCAGAAAGTAAAGTTCTACTTAAAAAAAAAATTGATCATAATTATTAATAACCATCAATCATGCAATGAATTGCTTATTGCTTAATTAAGATAATTAGTGGTAATCGAATTTAGACTCTAGTCTTTATATACCACAAAGACCAATAGCAATGATATCAATTAGAAACAGGTTTTTCGTCCAGGCTAAGTTAAGATTAATAGACATGAACTTAGGTAAAAGTTAAAGAAAAAGTAAATTTAAATAATTAATAGTGATCTGATTGGATTTAACCAAAATGTAAGTTTTAATTGACCAAAAAGTAACGTTTTATTTTTAAAAAAAAATGATCAAAATTATATAATAATCATCAATCATGACAAATTTGGTTAATTAATATTAATATGTTTAGAAATCAAATAAAATGAAAGTTTTAATTAATTGAAACGGAAAGTTTTACTAAAAATTTGACCAATATTATATAGTAATCTTCAATCATGCAATTAATTGAAAATTTAGATCAATCAGTGTCAATAAAATCTATTAATTGAAAATTTCGATCAATCAGTGTTAATAAAATATGTAAAATGAAGTCAACTTAAGTAAAAGACAAAGAATCCAATTTAAATAATTAGTATTAATTTGATTGAGAAAATAAAGAAAATGACACGTAGGATTAAACCGAAGGAAATATTAAGGAAAAATACTAAAAAAAAAATTGACACATGTCCCCAACTTAATAATTTTATGACACCTATGCCAAACTCTTGTATGAGTGACACATAGGATTATACCAACTCCCTATTAGTAATATAGGGATATACAAAATTCCCAATGGGGCTGGTATCCCCTCCCTCAGGGTGGTGAGTATGATCGATGTCCCTATTCTATTTCTCTCAATGAGAGATGATTTTTTTTTCTCATTCGCATCCCCACATTCACGGGGCACTTAATTAGGGATTTTTCGTTCAGTTAAGAACAATTCTCAACGTGAACAGAGATTCTCTCCACCCATTATTAAACCTATGTTACACGACAATCTTCCTAGAATACAATTCAAAATATAATACTTATATACACACTAAGTATCGTCTCTCAAATATAAAAATCATCTCTAATATTCAATTGTTACCTAAAACTTTTTTTTTTAGGGGATTCAATAGAGTTTGAGTTGATTTTTCAAAGTATATTAACATCTTACAATAAATATTAAGAGAATAATATTTCCGCAATTAATTAATGTAATTAATGAATATATAGTACAAAGTACTTAAGCATATTGCAACTGAGTTGATCCACAGGAATGCGCACACCCTAAACATGTTCCATCTGGGTATTTACTGTAGTATTATTTTTTATTTTAAAGCAGGGTAAAACAAATTAATTAGTTGTGTCGTAATTTGAGTATTATATTTCATTACTAAATAAGAACTATAACCTTAGTAGACTGTAGGTGATATTTTTGTTATGTATGATCTTTTTCTATGAAAATTTAGAGCATTTATTAAAATATATACATTATTTTATTTAATTTATTCAGAATTTTACTTTAATTGAACAAATTTTATTTTTTAGACTATTATAATAAATAGGAGATTAGCGAGATGGTGGTGGAAGTTTGTTGGTTGTTATTTGCTGTAGATTGTGTGTTTGGATGCACCAGGAATTATGTGTGTGATTATGAAATTTATTTGGTTGATTATTCATTATTTAGTTAATGTGTGATTAAAATAATAGTGTGTATAAAAGTGTAAATATCAATGTTCAATATTTAAAAGAATTGTTCAATATTTTATTATTGATATGCTTTTTATAATTTAGTATTATATTTATTACTGACAAAAAAACTGCAAGTGGGATCCGACTCTTGATCAAAAATTTTTTAAGTTCATGCGCAAGGAAACTAGTCGGTATAGAGCATTAATCCATGAATTGAAGCAAACTGGCTTGATGAAAAGCCAAAGTTGACTGGCATACCCGATCTAGTGTGGAAAAGACTTGTGGCTCACTGGAGGGATCCAAAGGTTCAGAAGAAAGCATACCAGAACAGCAAAAAATCGACGAAGTGAGCCCTTAGGACCTGGTACGGGGATGTCCATACATCGAGGAGGCTCTAGAGCTGCCGTGGATCACGCAATTGCTATTGTAAGTACTATTTTTATTTTTACATATTTATTATTTATTTTGTATTTATTATAGATAATATATTATTATTTCGTTGTTTAGGAGAAAGAAACAGAAGCGTCTACTAAAAAATGGAGTGTTTTTTGCAAGTTTCATCCTGATGGTAACACGTATGCGATGCCCAAGAAGATTATGGTGCGTATTAATATTTTGTATACTATTTGTTGCACAATGAATCTATCTCTTTAAATGTGTGCAATCATTATATTTAATAAATTCATTTATCACAGGAAGAAGTAACAAAGAAAGCAGCAGTTATGACTCAGACGGCCTTGAACGATGATGAGATTCTTGATATTGACATGGATAAACTTTTCATGGACTCTACTGTACAAACTAAAGGTCGTGTTTTGGGCATCGGTAACATGGCCGAAAAACACGTCCTCTTTATACTGGCAGCACTTCATATGCCAGTTTAGCCTCACGAGAAGAGATGCATCAGCTGTTCGAAGAGGTGAAGAAGAGGGAGATTATTATTGAAGAAAAATGGAGGTTCTAGAGTCCAAGATGAATGAAGTAGATGAGATGCGCAACCAGTTGAAGGTTTTGATGGATATGGTTGCACGAGGTCATATGCCTTTTTCAGGTCCCTCGAGTTAGTTAGAAACTGTTGAATTAAAACTGAATTATTTAGTTATGGTTATGATTTCTTAGATTTTTCAATTAAATAGCATATCATTTTGTCCAATATGAAAATGTTTCTTTTCACGTATATAATGAAAATATTTTACTTATGAAAATATAGATTGCTATTTATTAAATATAAAAATAAATTATATACTTTAGAACAGAAATATAGGTTAGTATATATTGAATATAATTATAAAAAAAATATTTAAATAATTCAAATTTATGTTTTTGACAGAAGTATCCGTCAATATTTTTTAAATATAAAAATAAAGAAAATATTCAACAAATTCGTAAATAAATTTTTGACGGAAAATTCCGTCTCTAAATTGTCTATTTAGAAATTCAGAAATAAATTAATGACAGAAAATTCTGTCTCAAAATTAATTATTAAAACTTTAAGAAATAAAACAGTGACAGAATTTTCCGTCAATATTCTTTATGTATAAAAATAAAGAAATTATTTAACAAATTCGTAAATAAATCTTTTGACGGAAAAATCCGTCTCTAAATAGTGTATTTTGAAATTAAGCAATAAATTAGTGACAGAAAATTCCGTCTCTAAATTAATTAGTAAAAATTTTAAAAATAAAACAGTGACGGAATTATCCGTCAAAAACATTTTTTAAAAACAATTATAAAATAAAATAGTGACGGATATTTCCGTCGGTAAAAAAATAAAATCTGTTGATAATTTTTCGTAATACATGGGTTTCATGATGAAAATTAACGACGGAAATAAAGTTAATGACGGATATTTCCATCAATAAATTTACCGTCTCTAATAATTTAGCGACGAGCAAAATGGAGACAACAATTTAAAGACGGGGATCCGTTACAATTTTATTTAGCGACGGATTTTTGAATTATTATGATGGAAAATTCCGCCCCTAATTTTAAGTTTTTTTGTAGTGAAATAATAAATAGAATAAGATATACAGTATTAAAGCTGTAGTAGAAGAATTTTGAAATAGAGTATGAAATACATCATTTTAGAGTATAAAAATTTGCATTTTAGAGTTTCGGATAGTTATACAATTCATATACATAGGGTACTTTCAGGAATTCGAATATTTTTATATTATAATATCATTTACATTTTCAATCCAAAGAGAAGGAGCTCATATAATATGAAAGTGTAAATAATAAAAAATAAATAAAATTCTACTTGCATAATAGAAAAAAGAAAAACTTAAATCCGAAGGATCGCCCCATCCCCTCCCCCTTAATCTATTCCGTACATACGATATTATATATATATATATATATATATATATATATATATCTTTAGGTAAAATATCATCACTCAATTACACGTATATAAAATGACCAAAATTTAAGCAAGATAAACGGACAGATGTTATTTGGTGAAACGAAACCTACACTCGTGACGAGGATAAAATTTACCGAGAAGCATTTTTTACGGCAGTTATGAGACCATATCTGGCGAGGTCTCAAAGTGGAGCAAAAGAATTATGTATGGAAAATAAAGGGAAAAATTTATTTTTAGTACCCAAAGTTTACCTTTTTCCAGATTTGGTACCCCACCTTTAGGCACTCTCAAAATTGGTCATCAAAGTTCATTTTTTGTCTTAAAATTGGTCCTGCCGTTAGTTGACCGTCATTGACTAAGGGAAACACTTGTTTTAGGCGCGAATTCATCTAGGGTTATAAGTATTGCCCCCAAATTCGACAACTCACTTCCCTCTTCTATCAGAACCCTAATTTTTCTTAATTTTTGGCTCTTGTGTAGCTTAATATTTTTTTAAATGTAATGTATTTTATTTTGTGAAATTTATGTGGAATTAATCTACACTGTCTTTTTTAATGAATTTAGATATTTCACGAAACAAAGTGAACATTAAATATGTGTAGATTAATTCCACATACATTTCATGAGATATCTAAATTCATTAAAAAAGACATTGTAGATTAATTCCACATACATTTCACAAAATAAAATACATTACATTTAATGAAAAAAAATACATTTTTTTATCGGTAATGAAAAAAATATTAAGCTATACAAGGGCCAAAAAATTAAAAAAATTAGGGTCCTGATAAAAGAGGGAAGTGAACTGTCGAATTTGGGGTCAATACTTATAACATTAGATGAATTCGCGCCTAAAACAAGTGCTTCCGTTAGTCAATGACGGACAACTGACGGCAGGACCAATTTTGAGACAAAAAATGAACTTTGGTGACCAATTTTGAGAGTGCCTAAAGGTGGGGTACCAAATCTGAAAAAAGATAAACTTTGGGTACCAAAAATGAATTTTTCCCGAAAATAAATAATCTGCGCTACATTTTCATTTCTCTTTTTCTTTTTAATTTTTTTTGTGTTTTTATAGTTTTTTTAATATAAATATACATTATAGTGTTTGAAAATTGAGGTGTTTATTCAATTATTTTTTTGTTTAATATTAAAAATTCATTTATTTTTTATCTACACAAAAATTAAACTATTTAAAAATAATGTGAAAATTAAAATACTTCATTTAATTGAAAACATAATATAACATTACTAATAAAATGATCAAACATTACAATAATAAAAACGATTACATAATATTACTACAAATATATAATAATAATAAAATAAATTTTATTTAATATATGAAGAATCTAAATGGAATATTCCATTTTAGCGTAAAAATAGTGCAAATTGTTGGGGTTGTGCTGCTGATTCTACAATAGAGTAATGTTAAGTTGGTTCTAGAGTAGAGTGACTCTTGGAGATGACATGATGAATTTAAATTATACTACCTGCGGCCCATTTTTAATCGGTCAGCCAAAGTAACGAATTTTAATAAAAAATTATTTATTACTTAAAAAAAATTATTAGTATTTTTTTTCAAATTATTTATTAGTAGTAAAAAATAATAAATGATTCAATATAATTTTATTAGAGTGAGGTTTTGGAAGTAGAGTGAGTAATTAAGTGACGTGAGATGAAAATAAAAAATATTTAGAAGGATTTAGTTTAAAATGATAAAAATAATTTTTGTCATTTTAAATTACTTAAAATCCAAAATAAATATGTATTATACCTTGCATAATAATGATATATGTAATACTATATTTTTTCGAAAAAAATTGATATATGTATTATATTGAACTCTTTTTTTATCATATTATTTATTGTATTGAACTCCTTTTTTTTCTTTTTAAATCATATTATTTATTGAAAAACCTTAATCCAGCCAAATGCGCAGACTGCAACGAAAAGCACAAAAAAGTATGAGTTGCTTCACGCCAATCTTACGTCTCCTCTCCTCTCCTCTCCTCTCGTCTCGTCTTTATTACTTTAACCTCTTTCTCTCTCTGCTTCAGATTCTCTCTCTCTACACCCACAAAACACATCTGGGAAGAGAGATAAAAAATGAGCATCGAAGAGAGCAGCTGCAGCACCCACTCCCACCTAACCCTCGATGCAGAAATTGCCGCCCATTCTCCCTCATCCTCATCCTCCGCCGTCAATCACACGCTCCTTCTTCTTCAATCGGATGACCCCAATTTCAGACTGCAGGCGGCCAAGGAGATTCGACGCCTCACCAAGACTTCGCAGCGCTACCGCCGTCATTTCTCCGCCGCCGTGGCCTCACTTGTGGATATGCTCCGCTGCGACTCCGCCGACGCCAACGAGGCTGCTCTCGCCGCCTTGCTTAACCTCGCCGTTAAAGACGAAACGTGAGCTTAATTTTACTATTTGTTTCGGGTGTGTGCTTTTCATGTTTGCTTTGTTGGTACGCTCTAATTTGTAATTGGAGTGGATCAAAGGATTTGGGGTTCTCCATATTGAATTGCTCGAATATACCGATTTCAGGTGTTGATTACTGGATCAAGATTTGCTTTTACAAATAGCGCTTCCTTTATTTTTCCCCAATCTGAAATTGTGGGCGAATTGAAGTTTATATTTAAATATATAAAGAAAAAGGAACTTGATTCTTTGTTGGCTATTCTTTATTTGGTAGTATGTTATTCGAAGTCACTTTCTCACCCTTTCCGTTTAGTCATACTTTTCCTCGGATTCTGTAATTAGAATTGTATAAAATTAGAATGATTTTCCGTTGTTGTTAATAATTGAAGCTTTAATTAATTCTTTGGAATTTCAATTGTCTGTGTTATTTTGAACGGATGAGAGGCTATAAGAGTTGATGATGCAATTACTCCATTCTGCTTGGTTGTAAATTACAGGCTAATGAAAATAGTTCTAGCAAAATATTAATCCCTGTTCTTGCAGATTATGAAATTCAATTATTTTAAAACCATTATAAGCTCTTGTTCTGAATCTGTGGTGCAAGTTTAATATGGTGTTCGCCCTCAAATTTCCCCGTTAAAGTGATGATTTTCTCGCACTTCCGTCTTTTCTTTTCTTTTCTTTTCTTTTCTTCTCTTTTTCTTTTCTTTTCTTTTCTTTTCATATCAATACCTTTGCTGGTTTGGGCTATTTCTTCTCCTCCAGTTTTCCGCTTTAAGCCAAATGGTGTTAGGTCCTCAAAGAATTATTTGATTTGCAAATTCTAACGGATTCATAATTCATAGTAGAAAGGAATTACTGCTGTGATCCCTTCATTCATTCCAGCAATTTTAGGTTTAAATACTCCGATTTCTTGTACGAATCTGGAGTGCTGGAATTTCTAGTTGGATTATTAATAATGATTATGAATAACGAGGATTGAGTTTTTCTTTTTTTGAAAGGGAGGATTGAGTTGAATATTGTCACAATGTTGAAACATTCTACTTTATTACTGAACCAATAGAGTACTAGTAGAGTAAAGGACCTTTTCTGTTTGTTTGGATTTAGCTGAACATAGAACTTGACCGGGTTATTTAAATTTTGCAGAAACAAGGTGAATATAATCGAAGCTGGTGCATTAAAGCCTATCATCAGGTTCCTTCAGTCGGAGAATCTAGCTCTGCAGGAGCATGCTACTGCAGCTTTGATCACTCTCTCTGCATCATCACTCAACAAGCCAATCATTAGCTCGTCTGGTGCAATCCCTCTTCTCGTAGAAATCTTGGCAAACGGGACTTCCCACGCAAAATTTGACGCTGTGTTGGCTCTTTACAACCTATCTACTCACACAGACGCCCTTACCCAAATCCTCAAAACAGAACCTATCCCTCCATTGGTTAATATGCTTAAATCCTGTAAAAGATCTTCAAGAAGTGCAGAAAAATGCACCGCTTTGATCGAATCTTTGGTTGACTTTGAAGAAGGAAGAACAGCCCTGATATCTGAAGACGGAGGTGTTCTTGCGGTTGTGGAAATCCTTGAAGGTGGGTCCCTCCAAAGCCGGGAGCATGCGGTTGGAGCTCTTCTGACAATGTGTCAGAGCAATCGTTCCAAATATAGAGAACCGATACTTAAAGAAGGTGTAATCCCAGGCCTTCTTGAGCTCACGGTTCAAGGAACACCAAAATCTAAACCGAAAGCTCAACTGCTTTTGAGGCTCCTTAGGGAAACTCCTTACCCTAGGTCAGAGCTTCATCCGGATACACTGGAGAATATCGTCTGCAACATTATATCTCAGGTTGAAGGAGAAGATCAGTTAGAGAAAGCCAAACAGATGCTTGCTGACATGGTACAAGTGAGTATGGAGCAGAGCTTAAGGCACTTGCAGAAACGGGCGCTCGTATGTACAACACCCGATCTGCCTATAAATAGTTGCATCTCTCAAGTTCCCACAAAATGAGCTTGTACCACGATTGTTGCATGAATGCCAGTCCAGGCCTTTGGTTTGGGTACGCGGTGACTGGTGACTGTCAATGAGGTGATTTTAGTTGTAGTTGAGTTGAGTTTATTTATTTTACCTTTTTCTTCTATTTTGTAAAACTGAGTGTTGGAAACTATACGAATAACGATATCGTACATAAATATGAATGCTTGTGTCATTGCTATTGTGGTAAACTTTTGTTATACGTACGTATGTGATGTATCCTCGAGCCTTGCTTGCTTGTTGAATTGTCTTATTATTTCGAAAATCCGCGTAAAAATAATTTTCAGAATTATTTCAAAACTAATTTTCACAACTTTTTAAAAAAATATTTAAAAGTTACTTATTTTGTGTAGTTTAAAAGTATAAAGTAGTCAAATGCTCTGTACTTTTTATTTTAAATATAAAATGAGAATTATTTCAATTTCATTATATATCAGCAAAAATTCAGTACTGATATTTTTATTTATATGTTTTTATCCCAAAATTCATTATGATTTTCTTATTAAACAATATTTATTGAATATCTAGCTAAAAAGTTCAAAATATCACATGATCATATATTATCAAAAGATTGTATTATCACATGATCAAATGTTGTTTGTTGAAAACCTTTATTGTGGTGTCGAGCCATCACCCAGTAATGGTTGAAAACGTTAGTTAAGATGTATTTGTCCAGATTGTTGGGCAATGATGACTTTTCACTTTCTGGAAGTTGAATGTCCTTTCACTATACCCCTCACTTAACTTTCCATTCATAATTAACTTCATATTACTACAGTACACAACTACTATTTCTCACCCTCTTTTTAATGTTTATTAATTTCCTCATTAATATCTCATTTGACCATATAATCTCCTAACCGACGTTTAAATTACACTAATTGTACGTTTGATTTTATATTTTCATTCAAATTTTATCTACACGTTTCAATTATATTTATTTATATATTTCATTTATATAAATCTATATTTTTAATTTTTATATCTAAATACAAAATATAATTAGTGCACACGAAACTGAATCTAATGCACTACCTATCCTAATTAATTACCAATGTAGGTATCCATGTCTATCACTCTTGTTGAAGTGGAAAATTCGTCGGTATTATTTTAAGATTTTAAGAGGGGGTTTGTAATCACGTGTGGTTACTTAAAATCATTAAAAAAAACTAAAGAAATTAAGCTTTTTTTTAAAATATATATATATATATATATATATATATATATATATATATATATATATATATAGTTTATTTTCAATTACCACACGTTTTTAATATGTTTATTTTCGCAAATTATGAATTTAAATGTCAGGAACGCTATGATTTGTTTTCCAGATTCAGTGCACACATTCTTCTCACTTTTCACAGGTTTCCTATTTATCCTTTCGGCCGTTTGTCTTGAACGCTAATTTAATTGTTCGTTACTGACTTTTCTTACACTTCATTCAACCCTCCCCGTGCTAATCGTATGGAAAATTCTATAATCCATGAGATTGTATTAAGTTTTCATTAAAATTTGCAGAGTAAATATAAAATTGATATTATTATATTTATTAATATATTTTATTTGTTTTAGGATTGTTTTTATATGAAGGTGAACACAAATATTAAGAAAAAAAATATAATGAGTAGAAATTAATTTGTTGAGTAATTTTATAAAACATTACGTATAATTTACATTTATAAAATAATACCATAACAGTTATCCATACGTTTCGGCGTGTTTGTGTGTATAAAATATTATAATGGTATTAGACTATAAGTGTTGTGACATTACTAAATGAATATTATGATATTAATATGAATGTAATTTTATACGATAAACAAGTTTCATATGAGAGTTTGTCTTTAAAATTTGAGCTACTTATAAAATATTTGCTTATGACAAAGTATATTGTAAAATAATTTCACCATGAAATTTATTTATATTTTATGTATATTTTTTAATAGTATTAGTTTCTTTATTAAAATATACTTCCTCAGTCCCGAAACTATCTTCATATATGAAGAGACACGCTTATTAAGTAAACTTAAATTAGTGTAGGAGAGAGAATAATGTGTAAGGGTATTTTGTGTGGTTGTATGAAATAAAGTGTATGAGAGAGAATAAAGTAGAATAAAGTAAGAGTAACATTTTTGAAATAAAATTGATATTGTGAGGGTATTGAAATTGAGTGTTATTTCCAAATTTGAGCTGTGAAAATAGTTGTGAGATGAACCGAAATAGAAAGTGTAAAGATAGTTTCAGAACAGAGGGAATATTAATATAATAATATGTAATAAAAATAAATATTGATATTTCGAGTTGCAAGTTGAAATTGAAGATCGTTTGACTAAGCTTAATTTGACCATCTTATATACTCTAACATCTTCTAAATTATTTTTAGAGCTTATAAGAAGTAACTTTAAATAGTTTATAAATTGTTAAAATGGTTAACTAATAAAATTTATGTTCTCTGATTATTTGATTTTTTTTTTAATTTTAATATTAATATAAAATAATTATATTTTTATTTTTTTTATGTTGAGGTGGGGGTGGTGGTTTTGGAGGCTAAGGGAGGGGGTCGGTAGGGGGCGGTTATGATGGGGTGGTGAGATTGGAGATGAGTGAAATTTATTTTTTTAAGTATAGTTTAAAGATTTAAAAAAATAATTGAAAAAACTCCAATTTTTTAGAGTTTAAAGAAGTTTATTTTTAAAAAATTATAAGTTTTTAAATATTTTATTTTATCAAATACTTTGAAAATATTTATAAACTCGTAAATAGTCGACAAACGAATTACTCTTAGCTTATATAAACATATGTTTTATAAAAAAAAAAAAACCCATGAACTTTGGAAGGGGATGTTTAGATTATTCAAAAATTATAGATAATTTTGCCCTGTCAATTGTCATATTATTCCTCGGAAAATTGCAAAATTAGTTACCACTCATGACTCATCGTTAGATTTTTACTTGTGTTTTGTTCAAATAATCAATAATTTTGAGTTATAATTATACAAGTGATCTAGATGATAAACTAAAAATTAGTATCGAAAGATTGATTTCTTATACAATTGAAATACAATTTTATACGTTGAATTGAAATGAAGTTTGCATGCTGTTGCAGGAGAAAAGACTAATTAACTAGGTCGACCTTCATCAAAAATTAATCTTAGAAAGTGAAAAATGTAGTTACGTGTTTCCTAGCTCGTTAATGACAATTTGTAACCAACCTCATCATATCTAAGGTACATCGCCACATTTTCTGGCATTAAGATTAATATTTTTTTTTTATTTTTTTGAATTTTTATGAGGCTTGTTGGGCTCATGTGAATTTGAGCCCAACTAATAAATCCCTAAAAGCCCATAGCTCTTCCACACTTCTCTCCCCCTTATTATAGTAAAAAAGATGTTTGTCATTGTGAGCATGTTAAAGTACTTCCTACGTGACTTCATCCATGAAAAGAATTTGGTACGGGTTTTAACAAAAAATAAAATAAAATAGATAAAACGTAATTTGAAAATATTGTAGGTTATATTTATGAAAAATGCTTCTTCCATTCAATTTTAATATGCTCAAAAATTTTTATACAAATTTTAAGAAATATTGATATTTAAAATTTTTTATACAAATTTTCAGAAATATTGATAGTTTAAGAATAGCATAATTATATTAGAGGATATCAAGGGGAATGACGGAGCCAAGGGAGCACTACCCCACACCCCACCACATATTTTACTAATTTTTATTATATATATTGTAGTCCTCTTTTAAAATATATATATATATATATAATAGCCTCAGTGGTTCACAATCTTAAAGAGAAGAGCTTCCTCTCTCTACTATCGATTTTTCTTATTTTTAATTGCAACATTTTATGTATTTGCTCACAGTTTATTACACTTATAAAAAAGATTTATTTATCTTTTTATTTCTTCAAAATTTGAATTTGATTTGTTTTAACTAAATCACTTTTTTTTTTGTAAGATTAACCTGAGTCTTTTTATATAAGCTTTGTGTATTTATTGTTTTGTTAGTAATTAAAGTGATGTTTTAAGGATGAAATAAAATGTTATATTCTATTTTTAGTGTATATTTACTAAAATTGGACGGATTAAAAAGAAAAGAAAACATACTAAAATAGGACGGAGAGAGTAATTGCTTGTGAGTAAAGTTAAATGACGACAATTAAAATAAATATGTGATGATTGGAGGATGAAGATAAAGTGATAATTTCCAAAAAGAAAATGAACATATCATTGGTGGATGGACAAATAAAATAAGTCAATATATTTTTATTAAGTCATTTTTTGCAAGTTAATATAAATTAGTTCGTATCATACTTCGATATTCTTTTCCTAGTAAATTGATTTTGTATACTATTTCATTGCATAGATATACCTCTTTGTACTCTTTCAAAATTAAAGTGAATAACATCTCCCTTAACAACACATTATGTCATTAACAAAGATTCTATGCAAATAATTAGGAATATAAGTTTGATACTTCCCAGTCCCACAGTGTCTACACATTAAAAATAAAAACATTTAAAAATATATATATAATTTAAAAACATATATATAATGAGTAGAATTTTGAGATGTAATTTGATTTTTTTTGTCAGATAAATGTTAACTCGAACTAATAATCTTATAATATAGATAGTGGAACTCTAACTAATTAAATTATACGACTCTATCTAAAGAAATTTGGTAAACTTTTATATATAAAATAAAAAAATTTGTTGGATTAAGTGTTGTGTGGACCCAAAAATATTACTTTTGTGTAAACATGTAATCATTGTGAAGGTGTTTACAAAATTTCTTTTTTTTTTTGAATGTGTAAAACAAATATGCAAACAATTATTTAATAGATGTAGTGATATCTTTAATAGTCAAGTCAAATATCGAGCCAAAATGGTAGGTATTTAAGGAACAGGATTTCCGTGATTAATTTTACGGTCAAATTCAAATGGATGATATCAATTAATCTTATCCTATATATCCCATTATTTATGTACTGGAGAAATCACTCAAGAGGAAACAAAATCAAAAGTTTTCTTTAATTATTCATCGTCTTAAGCCAGCAACTTCCTGGAGGTTAAATTAATAGAAAAGAATAACTTTTTTTATCCAAGGAACGAATAACTCATAAAGGAAACCACTTTCTTAGGATAAATAATTAAGCATAGTTTAATTCTTTTTTTTCTTTTTGAAAGAAAGCTTATAGTTTAATTCTCAGAAACAAAAAATGGCGTCAACAATTGACGAGATGACATCACGAATGGAATCAGGTGATCTTGCCACATCCAATTCAGCCTCCCAATCCAACGACCACAGCCATACATTTTGTTTCTCTTCTGCAGTTGTCACCATCGCACAAAAGGTATTTTATTTATTTATATATTTTTTACGAAAAATAATTAAAAATGTTTTAATTGTTACACTTAATTATCTTGAAGGTGGTAGCAGAATTAATCGGAACATATTTCATAATTTTCGCCGGCTGTGGATCAGTCGCCGTGAATAAGATCTACGGCGGCACCGTCACGTTCCCCGGAATATGTGTCACGTGGGGTTTAATTGTGACGGTCATGATTTATTCCCTCGGACATATTTCCGGCGCTCATTTCAACCCCGCCGTCACCGTCACCTTCGCCGTCTTCCGGCGGTTCCCCTGGAAAGAGGTTGATTATTTATGAGGTTGAATTAAAAAGAGTGTTGATAACTAAAATTTGATTAATTATTTGCAGGTTCCATTGTACATAATAGGTCAATTGATGGGATCAATTCTTGCGAGTGGAACTCTGAGTCTGATATTGGATGTAACAAAAGAAGCTTTCTTTGGAACAATACCAGTTGGATCGAATGGGCAATCTCTTGGTATAGAGATCATCATCTCCTTCCTCCTCATGTTCGTTATCTCTGGAGTTTGCACTGATACTAGGGCGGTGCGTTATTTATTTTATTGCAAAATCTGTATAATGAAATTTTATAAAATAGGGGTAACATTTCTCCTAGACATATGCGATTGTACACAACTTTTTTTTTAATAACTAATACTTTTGAATGAAAACAACTAATACTAATACATTCATGATTTTTTAGTAAAATAATTTATACATTTTAAAAATATGCACAAATAACAACTTATATGGTACACCTGACTAATATAAGTTTTTGTTTTGAAAATTGAGTGACACTTCGGTAGTCTACTTATAAATTTTTGCACAATCTGTTATTTTGCTTTTTTCGGAGTCAAATTTATATCAATTTGCAATTGGTGCATGAAAGAATTTAGGTCAGGTTTTTTTAAATCTTGTTTTCTTCTTTTAACTCTGCATCAATCACAGTAAGGAACCTGACCTACTGTATTTATTTTATTTCAAAGTATCTCAAAAGAGTGAAAAGGCTCCACTATTAATTCATGACCTGTAATATTAGGGAAGGTAAATTAAGGGATGTGCATGTACGTTTAGAATAAAGACAGAAGATTCAGATTAAATTTTTTAAATATTTCTAAGTTCATTCAGTTCGTGTAAATGAAAAAGTCTATTTAACTGTAATTTTTTTAATTGATTGCAATTTTACCGAGCTGTGATATGTGTGCATCTTTTTCACATACAATACCCCTGATTTTATGTCCAAATTACACATTATCTTGAAACTTTAAAGTTTCTTCGGAATTAGTTTAAAATTTCAATCTATAGCAACAAAATTCTGAGCTATATATATTTACACACTTGATTTTTCCTGCTTGAAAATTCAGATTGGAGAGCTGGGGGGAGTTGCAGTCGGAATGACAATAATGCTAAATGTCTTTGTTGCTGGGTACGTAAATCATGATCTTGCAAGCACCATGCAATTCAAGGGTGCCTTTTAACAATCAGTTATTTTATTTAAAACGTGCAGTATTTTTCAATTAATATTATTCAAAATTATACTTAAATTACATAGTGCACGTGACACCTACTATAATTTAGTATTTTTCAATTAATAAAATTCAAAATTATACTTAAATTGCATAGTACACGTGACACCTACTATAAGTAGGAATCATAAATGCTTATTTGTGAATTGTGACAATTGAATATATTACAGAAAATGATGGAAAGTTAATGGTTTCCCAGTTAAAATTAATTTTATAAAATTTTGAAAAATACTCCATCTGCCCCAATTATATAGGTCAATTGAGTTTTGCACAAAAATTAATAATTTTTATTGTAAAGATAAATTATTCAAGCAAAATTTCTATTATAACCCTATTTGATAAGTGTTATAGTTTCCAATATAATTAATAAATAGACTTATATTAGTAAATCAATTAGAAAATATTACCTTTATATGGAAACCCGCCTATATAATTGGGTCATCAATAGGATCAAAGCAAGCTTATATAATTGGGATAGAGGCCAGAGGGAGTATTTTTTTATCTTAACAATTTTATTTTATTTTTCTTCCATCACACAGATTACATTGTGTAAAACGATTTTACATGAAATTTTATGTTTGGAGAATATATTGAGATTGTATATATGTGAATGTGTGTAGGCCAATCTCTGGAGCTTCGATGAACCCAGCAAGGAGCATTGGACCGGCCATTGTGAAACAAGAATTCAGAGGATTATGGGTTTATATATTTGGTCCAATCATTGGAACCATTTTGGGTGCATTTTCTTATAATCTCATCCGGTTCACCAAAAAACCCGAGTCAACTAAACCCGGTTCCTTCCTCAAAACCAATTCCACAGATGATTCTACTTAGATTCAGACATTCGTTTCATAGTCTAGACCTCTGTATTTTTCAATGAATCATTTCATCTACTTGTAATTTTTCCGAGCTTAATCAGATTATATAGGTATGAGGCTATTTTTATATTGAATTAATTAACTGATGATGCCTCAAATAAAAGCCCGAATTGTTAAGGCCCATCATTATATGCCACGCCCCTTCACCAGAAGTCATAGTTTTGTATATCATATTAGATTTAGGCAAAAACTTGTGTCTCATGAGTTTCATTTTGTGAAATTGCTGTAAAATTATTATTATACTTTTTAATAAATTATTATTATTTATAATGTGTAATTTATCACTTTTTAATAAATTATTATTACTTATAATGTGGAATTTATTACTTTTTAATTTTTTTTCATAAAATGATATATTTTAAATATATTTTTGCAAAATTGTATAATTTATTTAATATAAAGTGAATCATTTTTTAATTTTTAACTTAAAATTTTACATTTTACATATATTCCCTCGGTCCCATAAAAACTTTCACACTTTCCTTTTTTGTCCGTCCCAATATAAGTTTCACACCCTTAGAATGAAAACTCTTTTATAAACTTTACCCTCACAATTTTCATTAATTTACACATATGTCATTACTTTTACTCTCACATACACATATCCCAATAAAGTTTTTTTACTTTATACATAAAAGTTTACAAATTTATCTCTCAAAACTTCAATCATTACTCTTTTTTCTTAAAGTATGTGCCCACCTACATACGAAAATTTTTTCGGGATGGAGATAATATTTTTATTATTATTATATCTCAATGTAATTTTTGGAAGTAATTAATTTAAAAAAAAAACACCCTAAAATTTAAAAATAGTTTAAATATTAAATAGACAAGCTTTAACAAATTTCTGATTAATAAAAAATGAGTTATTCAAATAATTTTTTTTTAAAAAAATATTAAAGAAAATTAATATGTGTGCGTGCAGATCACATCCCGCTGGCTGGATTTAATTGATGCAATAAACAATCAATTCTTAATGAGAATCACAAAGGATATATATATATATATATATATATATATATATATATATATATATATTTTTTTTTTTTTTTGTCATTTTCTCATTAATTTGAGCTACAACGTTTCTTTTGTATTCAAGAGCAAATCGTTTCGATCTCTAAAAAAAATGATGGAGATTGTTGTGTTTATTTTCTTACGGGAATTTTGTACACCGATTGTGTGGCACCGCTGTTCACAAACACAATTAAAATTTGTTCGTAAAAACAACTAATATTAATTAATTAATATTTTTTTAATTAAAAAATTACTCCCTTCGCAATTAACTCCACATTTTTTTTTGGAACGTCCCACAATTAACTTCATACCCAAAAAATGGAATACCCTCCATAAACTATACCCTCACAATACCATTTAAATTTTAAAAAATGTCATTTTTACTTTATTCTCTTTTCTACACTTTATCTCATATAACCCTGCACCCAAAATACCCTTACACTTTATTCTCTCTCCTACACTAATTTAAATTTTCTTAATAAACGTGTCTCTTCACATGTGAAGATAACTCCCTCTCCTACACTAATTTAAGTTTTCTTAATAAACGTGTCTCTTCACATGTGAAGATAATTTCGGCACGGAGGGAGTAATTTTTTTAAAAAAGTATATAAATTACACAGTGCATATATATATTTTTTTGTATTTTCTTAAAAGTATGTGATATTTATATGTAAAAGGAAGTTGAATTGTTTTATGAAAACAGTATAATTTTTCCTTTTGTTGATTAAGTAACATTGTTGTTGAATCAACGAGTTCTATTGAAAATTTTATGTGTATTCACAGTTGTGTTACATTATATTCTCTAAGACAAAATTGATTTATAGTAGTATAATTTTTGGAAACATCAGACCTAGTATATATATACGTCTGGCAAGGGATATTAATATGATCTTTTCATCTTCTCCGGATCATTTATGTATATATATATATTTTACTTAGACTATGTTTGTTTTGGAATTTAAGTGTGCGGGGGAAGTCATGACTTTACATCCATGTGTAAAATTTTTGATGAATAGTAAAATTATGTGTTTGTTTTGGAATTTTGGTAGGATATAATTTTGCTTTATATCAAATCAAGTGTAAAAATAAAGTGGAAAAGAGAATGTATAGAGAAAAGTGATGATATGACTAATGATTGAGTGAGAGAAAAGAGAAAAGTGATTGAGAAGAGTAATAATAGGTTTATAGATATTCTTTTTTAAAATGTATAAAGTAAATTGTATTGGGAAAAGTAATAATAAGTTTTATAGGTGTGGATTGAGTATATGATTTTGAAATCTGGATTTCAAATCCCTAACTCGTATGAGACGAGGGCCAGAAAGTCCAAAGTCCATTCGTGTGAGTCTCAAAACAAACGCAACCTTATAGATTTAACTTTCAATATTTCAGATATGAGTAGGTATCTTGTATTTTGTATACACCGTAAACTTACGGTGTTATCACTTTTGAAAAAGTTAAGATATCAAATATTTGATTAAAAGAGTATCAAGAATCTCATCAGGGGTATCAAGAATTATGGCGATGGAGAAGAGATTGCATTAGAGTATTTGGAGAAATATGATCGAGTGAATAAGCCAAGGAAGAAACGTTAATTGTCTTCTGTTCATTTAATTATTTTAGTTGGTATATCATCTAGTTTTGGACCTTTTAAATATATTTTTCTTTATGGGCTTGAGCCCAGCTATAGGAAGTATGTAATCCCTATATTACTAATGGGCTTGGCTAAATACACATCCATTTTTCATAGATACACATATCTTAATATTTTATAATTTTAATATAATTATTAAATACCTAAATCACCCTTACAAACTAAAAAATAAGAAAATTGTATTTTAGATACACTCAATTTTTTCCTACACCATTTTTACCGGTTTTTACCTAGGGTAAAAACCTTCCAACTCCATTTTTTAAAATCATCATATTTGTACTATTTTGTCTATCAAGTAAATCATTGTTGTGTTTATTAAAGGAGTAATCACGCATGGTACCCATTAGAGAGTCTCAATATACATATGTAAGTTATTTCAATGGGTTTGTGATTTTTTTGTATTTTTTTATGTATTGTGTATGTTTTGAACTTTGAAAGTTGTTAATAGGTGTATTTTGATGTATTGGATATTAGATACGATCGCTCATGCCTAAAAATAGGATGTGTATGGTAGTATAAGTCTTCTGCGCATTTTTTTTAAATTTTCACGACATTTTACTTTCGAACCTGGTCTGTTGAAATATAAGCAATATTTCAAAAAATGATGTATGAATATTTGTAAAAAAATCGAAAACAGAGTGCCGAAATCTGAAAATTGTTTCGAAAGATATTAGCCGAAAGATTATGCAACTTTCAGCAATCAGTAGTCGATAATTGTTCAATATTTCCACAACTATTGACCGAACAGTTCTGATAATTGTTGATTTTCTTCAGAATTTGGCGGACGAAGATGATAATCACCCATATGATAACGAAAGTTTTGAAGAAGCATATGCCCAAAGTTGTATCAACTCCGAGGAACTAAATACCGATGAACATTCAAAGCAACCAAATGCATATATTTACTTTCGGCAACATGTTTTTGAAATATTGCTTCAACTTCAGCAACAATTTGCCAAAATATTTCTTTACTTTCGACAACATGTTTTCGAAATATTTCTTCACTTTCGGCAACATGTTTTCGAAATATTGCTTCAACTTCAGCAACAATTTGCCGAAATTTAATGACAGGACGGCAAACCAGGTTCGAAGTCAATTGTTTCAAACTGATAATCTAGAAACGTTTTCGCGCGAAACAACAAATACCCAAGTCGAGTTTGCCGGCCTCGACCTTCCTCTCCGTCGCGGCGTCGCCGCTTGCTTCCCATTTTTGCAGAGATGCCGCCTCCCGTCGATCCAAGTCGTTGGTGTGTGTATGTTACTGTGTTAATTTTGGTGTGTGTATGTTATTTTATTACAGCAGGGGTATTATGGGTATTGCAGGGGAAGTGTATCAATAAAATTAGAATAATATAGAGGAGTGAATCTATTGGGTATGTGTATCTATGATATATGGATGTGTATTTAGTTGGACCCATTACTAATAGGGAGTTTGTTTTTGCTTATGTGTTGTCATGAGACTAATTTGAATGAGGTATCACATTCTTATTAAATGCATATATATGTTAATAATCTATGTGTCACTTTTCTATTGATTTATAATTAATATATGGCATCTATGTGGCATCTTAATATAGAAATTAATTAAAAAATATATATTCCTATGGATGTTTGAACATTAGACCTCTTGCACAATATGTATATTTTTTAATAAGTAAGTTAATATATAAATTTTTAAATATTTTAAATATCTATTTTATATCTAAAAAGTGCTATCATATGACAATTTTTAAACATAAAATTATATTTAACTTAAGCCAGCCTATAAATGTATGTAAGAAAAATTGTGGTTGTATCAACTTTTATAGAAAAAAAAAATTAATATAATCATATATGATATTTATTGTAAATATACGATATATATATTATTCGGAGTATTATTTATGCATCAATTATATAAAAAAAAATCTATTAGTCGTCTCCTTTTTTTTATTAATTATAAAATAAATTTGAAACAAATCTTATAGTAAATTCTTTCACATAATTATAATAATTCTAATCCCTAGCATGAATTTTCATACAATTAATATTACCATTATTTATATTTAATATTATAATTACAATTTTTTATACATATACATTATTTTAATATATATTATTATTTGAAAATATTATATATAATATATTATATTGTAAAGTTTATTTAACGAAAATACCGCGTAATACGCGGGAACTCATCTAGTAAAACTATGTAGGAGAATTACGCAGCTTTGGGGATTAAGAAATAAGAAAATAGGGTTTTAACCCTCTGTTTGTGGTTTTTACGTTGTGTTCACGCTTCACCTGCATCATATGGTCAATGATATATTTGATCGGGAATATAAAAAATTTGACCAAAAATTTGATAAAATTGAAAAATAACATTTAAAGTACCAAATGTTTAACCAAGAGTATCAAATATTTGACCAATAGTATCAGTAAAACATCATAAACTTACTTGTATACGAAACACATAATACTTTGTCTTTCAGATATATTAGTATAATATTATTTCATACAAGATTACGTGCCTTGACCTCATCAATGTCGTGTAGGGTTCATAAGAATTTTAGTATTTCACGCTTGCAAGATTTGAAGAAGCATTATTTATTTATTTGCTCATTAAATAGAAAATTAACTTGGAAATACGTATATGTTTGCTATTTCGTGAAGTATAGCGTAGATATATCAACCGCATTACCTACCAACGAACTATTATTAGTGTGCGTCGTACTACTAAATTTGGGCAACCTCAAATAATGAAAATTCAACAATTCTGTGGCACTTATGGTTATTTTGAAACTCTATTTATTTTTAAAAAATAATATTAATTAATTTTTGTAGCAAATTTAAAAGAGAGTCTTTAAAAGTATTGATTTTAAATTAAATTAAAGAAATGATGTGTGTGGAAAAAAAAACACTTTTTTTTAAAAAATTTGGGTAATTAATTTTTTCTTCTCCCAATTAGGATGAATTTTAGAGAATACAAGAGCAAGTAAAATTAGATTTTCCAAAATTGATTTAAGTGTTTAAAGAAAACATTATATAAGTAATTATTTTTCAAAATAATAGCGATTCACCCGAAATAGAGTATACAAATACAAAGTTATTATGAATTTAATGAGAAATTAGTAATATATATTGTAATTAAATAATATGTATTGCTTAATACTCCTATAATTTATTTATTTTTTTAAGGAATCAATATAATTTATTTTTGAATAATCATTAAATAATATATAAATAATTTTAGAAAAAAACATTTCTTATATAATATTAAAAAATATTAGAAATACTTCGAATTAAATCGAATAGTTGAATACTCTTGAATAATTTAAATATTACTTCGAATCAAACAATATTCACTTCGATTCAATTTGTTTACATTCCTAATTAACTCTTCTCATCAAACTCTCAAAATATATCCAAACATTCCAAAACTACAAGAACATGAATATATCATCTATTTCTTGTCAATTTTACACTCAAAATTGCAGAGTGCTCTGTAAATCCATAGTAAGCATGCACAATATATTATCAATAGCAGCAGGTAAAAAAAAAAAAAACACTAACTATTAACAAAAAATTCTAAAACTTTCTTACATCATAGTTGAAACTGAAGCATGAAGACCTTTTCAGAATCAATCACATGTACAATATTTAGAGCTTCCCACACCAAAAGAAAATAAAAAAAGAAAATATTAAAACAAACACAGTATAATATCTCTTCCACCCCCACCACCCCCAAAAAAAAAAAAAAAAAAAAAAGAGCAAACCTTGATCAAAAGCTAAATCCAAGGCCTCCATATTTACTTGAATTTTGCAAACAAAAATCAAGAATCCTATCAACCGCCTCCGATTCATCTTTACTCTCTTCCATCAACTTCTCAATCTCGGCCCGAGGAAGCCTCAATTTGACCCGAACCGGTCCGGAGCCCGAGCCCGCACCAATACTTGACTTTTCCCTCAACATCAAGCTCTCCAACCGTTCCTTAGCACAGCCCGTACGCGGCTCAGGAAATTCTGGCATTTTAATTAAAAAATAATATTTCCCGGGCATAAGGTCATCATCGGGCCGCAATTGGGGGGCCCGAATACCGTACCTTTTTACTTCTTGGGATTGGAGCAGAACGTGGCCCGATGGGTAATCTTTAAGCACGTCCATGGCGGTGGCCGGGATGTTTATCTTGAAGATTTGGCCGTCGATTTTCATGATTTTGGCCTTTTTATTGTCTTTTCCTATTGCGTTTCCCATGTGTGGATTTGATCAATTCTTGAAAGAGTAGTGTGTGTGTGAATGCCTCCCACTTGAAGAATATGATAAATTCAGTGGGAAAATTGAATTCCATTACCATAGGATTTTAATTTGTATGGGAAGTGGGGTTTGTTTCGTCACTTTATTGTGGAGAAAGATTTTCCAATACAACACTGGATAATCTCATCTTTTTGCATCTTAGCTACCAGGAAGTACTGCACCATACCCAAATATATTTTCCAAAGAACGCATAATAAAATAATAATTATTAAAGTTTTAAATAGTAATTTTTTTACATATTAAAATATAAAAAATATTGTCAATAAAAAATATTTTGCGGCGAATGTAGTGTCTACTTTCTTCCCCGCACACACATATATATTATGTGCGTAATTGATTTCGAGTCTCTGTTTTTTTCAATAAAACACCTAGTAATATGCAAATCTTAGCAATGCTCTAAGAGTTACTAATAATTTTGGACGAGATTTAATAACGTTATTGTATATTAAATGTATGGTGTAATTTTATCTAATTATTTTTCTAAAAAACTAATTCATAATTTATAGTAATATATACTCCCTTCCCTTCGTCCCTTTAATTTAATATTTTATCATTTCGTTCTTTAATATTTTTTATAGTGTCTCTCTACCTTTTTATTTTTTTTTATAATTTTCATTAATAATTTTATAATAAAATATTATATTTATCAAAATATGTATCATACCTCAAATGTTAAACTTGAAAAGATACTAAAGGAGTATCATTTAAGACACTCAGAACTATATATGATGCATATGGTGTTGTAAATACATTTTTGATTTTTTAATGTAATTAAATTTTTTATATAAATATTTTATACTGATACTTCCATAAAGATTAATCATTAAATTTATACCACATGGTGTGTGTGTATATATATATATATATATATATATATCTTCTTTCATGCTACGGCCTACGAATGCAATATATATATTTATTTATAATACTCAATGGTGGGCGGACGTAAGGATGACTGGTTCATAAAATGGATAAGTTATAGATTGTGTCTGCAATTGGATTTATTGATTTTTTTTTTTGACAAAATTGCATTTATTGATTTGATTACTTTATATTGCAACGAGAATTTCATGTCACATCACCAAATTTCATAAACTTATATCAAGTTTCCAAAATGAAGGTGGATGTCAAATCACCAAATTTTATTAACTTATAATTTCAGCAAAGTTTATGTGCTTCGCATCCAAAAAAAATTTACTATAATTTCAGCAAAGTTTATGTGCTTCGCATCCAAAAAAATTTTACTATATTTTATTGATATTATTTGTCAAATACTCCCTCCGTCCCGGGAAGTTGTGCATACTTCTCCGGGCACGGAAACTAAGAAAAAACAGATTTTGTTGACTTTTTGATCAAATAAAGAAGGATATTAACTTGTATGTGCACAACTTTGTTGACTTTTATTTCTATTTTTGGTGTGTGCACAACTTTGTGGGACAAACAAATAAGGAAACTGTGCACAACTTCTCGGGACGGAGGGAGTATTTGATACTTTTAATAAAATATTTAATATTTTAAATATAATTTATCGATTTTATTAAATTTTTTATACTCTTTGTTATGCTCTCGGTCAAATATGATATCATTGAACCTAATTTTTGATACTCCTGATAAAATTCTTATATTCTTGATTAAATATTTGATATTTTAACTTTTCCAAAAATAATAAAATCATAAACTTACAGTGTATACGAAACACCGGATACATATTCTATAATTTCAAGCATTCAAATACGTCCACCATACCTGGGTCACTTATACTTTTTGTATTAAGATTTATATTCTTTGATAACTTAAATGAAATATATTTTAGTATCACTATTTATACCATTCGACAATTTAAGTAATATATGTGAGAAAAAATAATTAATATAATAAATAAATTAAATTCATATTTATCTAAAAATTCAAACTTTTAGAAAAGATTTTTTTTTTTCATTTCAGTAATATAAATAGTGGTGTGAGATATAAAGTGTGCATACACTACAAAAAAATTACGAATTGGCTATAAAAATTTTCAACAAAATTATTTTTCTGCTTAAATAGTGAGTATTTTCTACCCTCTGTCTATTAATTTTTATGATTTATTTTACAATATTTCAATACAAAATTATCAACGAAACAATTGAAGGTATTTAAATATCTATGAAAATAGTCACTAGGCAATGATGCCTACAAAATATTGGTAGGTAATTATCTATTGATTATATTTTCATAGACAAATAAATTCTCTACAATTTTTGTTATTGAAATTTTATATGCAAATTAATATAAATGTCTATAAAATTAAGATAATTGTCTACACAATATTTTGAAGGCAATTCATTATTTTTTTTTAAGTGATAATACATTCTCACACCAAAAAGTAACAAGAAAAGTAAACATTTTAAGCAGATTTTTTATATAATTTTTAATTTAAACGTGATTTTTTCAATTATGTGTGATTTTGATCAAATTGTGAGATGAATGCAAAATTCGTTGATAATATAGTTGACTTTAATGATAAGTTTAAGTTTCAGTCTAGGGTGTTCATTATTTCCATGATAGTAAAAATCAGTATAGGCACCGCTCTAGTCGGTTGTCGGTCACTTTGATTTATTAAAAATTTTATTTTTAGGCGAAAATTGATTTAAGCGCTGCCAAGACGTCTCTTCTCCTACTCGATCATAAATTATAAAATGGTCTCGCGCCTGTCTCTTATTCTTCAAATTAATTAAATTTCTCTTAATTTGTTTATCTGAAAATAATAATTAATGAGGACACCAAGCTGTGAGAAAGAGCACATTGGACAAAGCAAGAAGATCAAATGTTGATCCATTATATCAACATTGGAGCACCCTACCAAACTCTGCTGGTAATTTGTTGCACTATACCTCGCATGCAAATTAAACCCAATTTTTGCATGGAATATTAAATTTTTTAATATAACTAGCTAGAGTGTATAATTCATTTTTCACTTTTATGGAGTCAAACGAGTTGATCGACTCGGGCACGGAAATTGTAATTTTTTAAAGGCCCAAAATTATATTTAAATATACTCCCCTGTCTGATATAAACTTCTCATTTTTCCATATTGATTCATCCATTATAAATTTCTCATTCTAGTTTTGATAAATATATAATAAATTTATACCCCTATACTTTTTACACTTATAATCACTCAATTACTCATAAATATATTTTTTTCTTCTCTCATCATCACATCACTTGTATTATATCTATTATTATACAATCTCCGTCCCATAAAAATTTTTATAAAAAGAATGACACACAAATTAAAAAAGTAAAAGAATAAATATGAATATAAAAGATAATTTTGTAAATTTTTATATATAAAATAAGAAAATGAGTTGGATCAGATAAACTTCACGATCATCCCATCGCAAATAACGCGGAATGAATCAGACGCAATAGTCATTACAGGGGCAAAGTGAATATTTACATCAATTATCATTTTATCCCTTGAAATGTATTACATACAGAAAGACCGATTGGTGATTGCAGAAAGCTAAATCCATCGGGCAAGCTCGAAAGATAATTTAGTAACCGTATATTAACAATTAAATCGCTTTATAAGGTATCTTTGTCAAGAAAATAATGCTGGACAATATTTCAGAAGTAAATACCTGGGTAGTGAAAACTCCAATACACAGCAACCACATAATCAGTTTTCATCACCTATATATCAATTTAAATGGTGACATTTGTGATGGTCACTTGATCTCCCTCCATATCCACAATTTATGATACTAATTGTTTTCACTTAGTAAGAGAGAAGAAAGCAAAAGACGCTCGGATTGCCGAAAATTTACATATTCCTCCACTTGATACAAAGATCTCTCCAAGAGAAAAGTTAGAATAGACTCAGAAAAAACAGGAAACTGAAAATCTGGAATAATGTGATTTTCTCTCAACTTTGGCACACTATATCTCAGTCTAGAAAATTCAATTTCAACTGAAATCAATCCTGAAGTTAAGCTTGCAACTTCCTTTACAAAATTGTAGAAGGCTCCAATAACAAACTCCCACTCAACTGCCAGTTAAAAGATGTGCAAATTTGAACCAGCAACACAAAATCCTGAAGTTGGCTAACTAACAAACTTTGTTGTTGTAACTGAATAACTTTTAAACTGATTTCTAATGCTAAGCTGACTTGTATTTACACCTTTAGATCAAGTATTAAACCTCTATATATTCAGATTAAAGAGCTACATGATCAACACTCCTCACATAGCAATGAATTTCACTTTTTTGAATAAATTTCATGGACATGTATGATAAAAGGCATCAATTGCTAAACACCTACAGAAGGCTCGGATGATTTAATGAGTACTTGTAGAAAGTATCCAACTAATCCAGAAGAAAAATCACAAAATTAACTGTATAAATTCCCTCATTTCATCCATGTTGCCTATTTGCATTTTAGCTTGAATCTTTTAACTCTTAGACGACCAGACTAGCAAATTTGACAGAATACTGGTAACATAACATCAGAAAAAACTATTTCAATATCCAGCACAATGCACAGCCCCGAGGAAGATTAATTTGCTAGGCTTCAAATTTCCTACTGATTAGTATCATTACCAAATTAATCTTCTTCTAGACTCCAATCTCCACACACACTACCAAAGCTCTACTAAAGGATGAAGCTATCTATAACAAAAGGCCCATCACAACTAAAAAGGGGCAATCCTACCAAGATAATGCAGAACTCCCCCACGCCCACTCCATTAAATCAAATCCTACACTACATATGGCGCAGATGATGCACAAATACCATCTAAAAGCTCAGTTTCAACTACTTGGCACATCAACTATAAGAAAGGCTGTGAAAATCAAGCTTGATTAAAGCAAAGTTCACTGCCTATTTACAACATTATTGATGCATATGTAAAATAGATATTGAAAGAAACCATATCAGCATAGCATTTCAATATCTACTTCTAATAAATAAACAAAAGACAGTCTACAAAAATTCAGAGGGCAAGTTAGCATCAGGCTTCTCATTATCACCCAAGCCTCCAGAATGCTGCAAATTTTGCAAAACCTGTGGAGGTAGAGTTCCCATTGCATCATTAGAACCAAAAAATTGACAAACAAGCCTAGCAAGTGCACCAAGAACCTGCAGTTGATTCTGGCAAGCATCAGCATGCATTTGCATCATCTGTTTCTCATGCTCGATCTGCATTTCAACTATTCTCTCTTTCCATTCCATCTCTTCTTCCTCCCACTTCTCCTCTAACTTCATCCTATGCCTCCTCTCCTGCTCAAGTTCTCTCTCTAACCGAATCCGTTTCTCGAATTCCCTTTTCTCTCTCATCATCTGCATTTCTTGAAACTCCATTTCCTTCTCGCAAAGCCCTTCTTCCCTCTCTTTCAATTGCTTCATCATCCGCATTTCCCTCTCTTTTCTCTCTGTCTCACTCTCCATTGCTCCCGCGTCTCTGCTCCACTCTCTTTCTCTTTTCTTTTCCTCTCTCCTCACAATCACATCCCTTAGCGCCAAAACTTTAGCACCCACAACCCTCAATCTCTTCCTTTTAAACGCTTTCTTGAATTTCTTTCCTCCATCGAGGCCCAATTCGTTGTTCCCCTCTTTCTCACCATCACTCACCCCGAATTCATCCGCCTCCTCCTCTTCCTCCTCCTCATCCTCCTCCTCCTCGTCTTCCTCCTCATCAATTTCTTCCTCATCCCCAAAATCATCATCCCCATCAATCCCATATCCCAAGATTTCAGAAACCCTATCCTCCCCAAACCTTTTCCCATTCATCTGATTATTGCTAGTATCTTTAACGGAATCAGATAACTCAATGTCCCCAAAAACTTCTTTGTACTTCAAGAAATTCTCCCAGTGGATTTCGCCATCATCCCAATTGAAGTCGTTGTTGGAAATTCTGATTTTCTGCTTAACCCCGAGATACTGGTGGCGCATGTTCTGGACTTTGATGGAGACATCGCGCCATGACCACTTGAAGGGGAAGGTGATTGGGTGTTGAAGATGGTGCAGGGAATTCACGTGGTCCGCAATGGGCTTGAACTTTTTCTCCCGGGTCTTCAGCTTCGCCAGCGCCCCCGAATTCAGGAGGTCGGAGTATTTCGATAGGAGCGTTTGTTCTTCCACCTCTGACCACTTCTTCCGCTTCATATTGGATTTTCGATTTTGTCGATTACAGGGATGATGAAATCCGGAGCAACAACTTCCGAATTCGGACACAACACAAGATTTGCGCCTCAATTCTCTGTTCCTAATCGTCTTTTAAACTTTTTCTTTTTTTTTTTTTTTTTGCTCGGGAATAATCGATTTTTTTTTTTTGTTTATTTATACTTTAAAAAAAAACGCTGGGAGTTTGGAATTTTGTGTTGGGGTTGGTTTTGGGTGAACCATTTTTACATACAATTAATAATTGAGAAAATTATAAATAGGTGTAAAAAATTAACAAAATTATAAACAAGTGTAAATGTGCAAATTTTTGTGCTTCTGTGCAAAAAAAAGTTGTGCTTCTGTGCAATTTTTTTACACCTAGTTGTAATAAGACTTACCTCTTTCTACCTTAATAATTTATAATAAAATAATACATTTAAATTTAATATTATCTTGTAAAAATAAATAGTAATCTTTAATAAAATAATTAATACTATCAAAATTAATTTTACTTTTTACTTAATTCATGTAAAATTTTGCCTATTTGGAATGGTAGTAGCATATCTCTAATGGTTAGTTGAATTTAATTTAATTATTTAATTTTCTCCACTTCACATTGTATTTATCGTCTCTATCAAATCTATGGTTATTTATAATGAAAGAGAATTGTTTAGAGACATTAAATAAGATTCTATTATATATTGATGAATTCTATCAAACAAAGTACCTTATGGCACAATTTGTAAAAACAAAAATAATTGGCTTTTATTTTTATTTTTACAGTATTTATTCTAATCCACCCTCTTTTTTTTATCCTATCTAACTCAGCCATTAAATCTACTCATCTCTGAATCTAAGTAGAATCATCTGCGGATTTGGTTTTGAGGAAGGAACCGGGCTTAGTTAACTCAGCGATGGGTTTATTGGTGAACCGGATGAGATTATAAGAAAATGCACCCAAAATGATTCCAATGATTGGACCAAATATATAAACCCATATTCCTCTGAATTCTTGTTTCACAATGGCCGGTCCAATGCTCCTTGCTGGGTTCATTGAAGCTCCAGAGATTGGCCTACACACATTCACATATATGTCATCTCTATATAATAAATTTCGAGTGAGATCATTTCACATGATGCCTTTCGTGTGACAGAAAATAAATATTCATTTCTATTTAAAATATATATAATTTTAGATCAATACACATATATTAAAAAAAAATATTGATGTCCTATTAAATTTTTTATATTGAAAAGTGTAAAATGTTTTTTAATTGCAATTAAAGTAAGGATTGAGTATTAATATAATTTCTAAGATAAGAAATGATAATTTTCAAAACTGTATAGAATTAATTTTAATGAAGAAAACATAATTACCTTCGAAGTATTACTTTTAATTAAAAGTTGCAATTTTTTCTTCAAACACATTCAATAATTACATACAAGTATTAGTGATCCCTAAATTATAACATCAGAAATTATGGTGAACGATGAATATGATTTATGCAAATAGGCATGCAAGATAATTTACCCAGCCACAAAGACATTTAGCGTTATTGTCATTCCAACTGCAATTCCTCCCAGCTCTCCAGTCTGAATTTTCAAGCAAGAAAAATCAAGTGTGTGTTAATGTATACCTCAGAATTTTATTGCTAACGAGTAAAGTAAAGTTTTATATAAATCAATTTTATTATGCACTGATTTATATGTTATGTGTATTTTTTAATAATATGAATTATTTTAATTAGTAAAATATATTATAATAGTAATAATAATTGTTTCATTAAAAAATATGAGTTAATTTACTATCTTATAATATATGGAAATCAGTGGAACATTAAAATTATTATTATACATATATGCTTAGTTAAAGAGAAAAACTACGAGATTTCACAAAACTTATATGGAAAAAAAATGTGATTTTCTTTATAACTTCTTGTGAAATTTGAACATATATATATTCATATGTATAGTTTTTTTTTTTTTTTTTTTTACGAAAGTATCACTATTTCATGCAAAATTTTCTATAAAATATGTATAACTTACTTACCGCCCTATTATCAGTACAAATTCCAGAGATGATGAACATAAGGAGGAATGAGATGACGATCTCTATACAAAGAGATTGCATGTTCGATCCAGCGGGCAATGTTCCAAAATAAGCTTCTTTTGTTACATCGAACATTACCTCCAGAGTTCCACTTGCAAGAATTGATCCCATCAACTGAGCTATTATATATAATGGAACCTGAAAATTAAAACGGATCTAAAATTTTAATTTAAAAGTCCTACAAAACTATTTATAATTTAAGAAAATAAAATAAAGGGTTAAATAAAAAAAAAATTATACACTCAAGACTCTTGTCGTACCACACCTCTTTCCAGGGAAATCGGCCGCACAGGGCGAAGGTGATGGTGACGGCGGGGTTGAAATGAGCGCCGGAAACATGTCCGAGGGCGTAAATCAAGACCGTCACAATTAAACCCCACGTGACACAAATTCCAGGGAACGTGACGATGCCATCGTACGTCTTATTGACAACGACTGATCCGCAGCCGGCGAAAATTATGAAATATGTTCCGATCAACTCTGCTAACACCTTCGAGATCAAGTATATATAGATTTTATTTTAATTTCTAGTTAAAAAAAAAAATTTAAAAAGTTGATTTCAAACCTTTTGTAAAATGGTGACAACTGCAGAAGAGGAAAAAAAAACTTGGCTGTCGTTGGTCGATTTGGATTTGGCAAGATCACCTGATTCCATTCTTGATGCCATCTCTTCAGTTGTTGATGCCATTTTTTTGAGAATTAAAATTAAGCTTATTAATTTATCCTAAAAATGTGTTTTTTTTTTCTTTTTTTCTTTTTAAGTTATTCTTTCTTTTTAACCTCCGGGAAAGGAAGTTGCTGGAGAAGACAATGAATAATTCTATTTTTTTCTTTTGGATATTCTTAATTAATACCCCTTTTATTTTATTTTGACTGCGTTTAACCTCCTGTTCCCTAAATTCCTACCATTATGGATCGACAGTTGACACAAATTGATCTAACTGAAACCGAATCTTTGACAACATATTCTCAACTGAAGATATTATGCAAACTTATAGTTATTTGCATTAACATGTAATGACGGATGATAAATCATTATGAGGGATATAATTAATTCATTAAGATGAAGTAATAATAAATTTATTTTAAACCTCATAAAATTAATATATTATAGGAGTAATATATATTGGAATTGTTTGAAGATATCCTATTAATTTTTTTTTATTTTATCTTCCTCCAATGAAAATATTTTTCTAGTGCAGGTATTTAAGGGTACTTAGTAAATTCAAGGGAGTGAAAAAGGTATAAATTTAAAAGGAGTGAGAAATCAAACTCATACATCTCATTAGTTAGAGGAATGACATAATTCCCAAAAATGGAATGAATTCCCAAAAAAAGAGTTTCATTCCATTCCTCACCCTAAACCAAGCATATAAATTCATTTCATTCTCATTCTCTCTCCCGTCCACACGCTCAACCAAACATTCCCTGAGTATTGCTTTTGGCAACGTAATTGGGAATTTGATGATATGATATTTCATTTGGGTAGGTTTTCGTGAACTTTAATTCTTTTTTTTAGTACGTACTTTTGCATGCATATACAAAACATCATTGTTAGTTTGTTATGCATATGATGATATTTAAAAAATACTCAATTATATTTTTAAACAATGACACTTAAAATGCATAATAGTGACGCTTCATATGTACTACAACGATACTTGGAAAAAAATGAATTTACGTACGTAAACTCAAGATTACACATAAGTTTTTGCCTTCAAATGATTATCATAGTACACTCTTTAAAGAGCACTCAACGAGCATATAAATGATTATGGATGTTGGCCATGCATATTGAATATTTTGATGGTTCTTTCAACTTTGAACATCGTCTGCTCTATGCTTTCTTACTTTGTTGGGTGAATTCATCAAACTCATATATGATACGTATTAGCAATGTACTGACTGCTACCGTATTACTTTTGTACGTAGATGTGGTACAAGTTTCGTCTCACTTTGTTTTAGTCTTATAAAAAAATTTCGCCTACAAAAAATGGTCCTTTTACAATTAATATTGGTCTTTACGAACTTTTCACCAAAATTAACAGATGAAGAGCATGTGAGTAACTTGCACCGTTAAAAAATTATTAAATGTAATATTATTAAAAAAATCTTATATATTTTGTAAATCTCTGTTTTACTCAATAAATTTATATAATTTTCAAATTCTCAAATATTTTTTAAATTCTAGATTTATAGATTTCAAATTGACTTTTTTAATTTAAACATATTTAAAATATTTTTCTTATTTGTAATTATAAAACATTATCTCATTTTTAATATAATTTTTTTTATCTTTGGTATTTAAAATTAATTGATAAATAAAATGTGTTAAAATTGGTAAAATCTTTTTATTTATGGGTATTATATGATTAAATGGGCTACATTGGTAAAAAATAGAAAGTATGGGTTAAAATTGATCACTTGTCACATTTTTTTGCCACGTCGGTCGGTCGACATCACAATAATACAACGGTAGTTCACCTAGTTTTTTTGACAGGGTAGTTCACCTAGTTAAAATGCATAGTTAAAATAAATGTTTGTTTTGAGATTTTACAGGGAAGATGATAAAATAGTTGAATAATATTGCAGTATTATATTATTATGAGTATTGGTGTATGTAAGCACATTAATTTTGTGCCCAATTAAATGGCGACATGTGGAAAATTAAGTATTAATATCAAATAAATTTAATTATTTATATTTGGAGAATTTAATTAAATTAATTCTCAAATTAAATAATTTATTGATATTAAATATACACGTAAAAGCCGAAATTAAATCCTACGAATTTTAAATATTCGTAACTTGGTGGCAAAGTAATTAACTTACCATATAACGTATAAAATCTCGTTAAATGGAAAGTTAAATCAAATTGTCCCACATGGAAACAAATCAAATCAATCAGATCAAATCAAATCAAATCAAGTCTGATGGGCTTCTAAGCTCAGCCCATTAAATCAGTCCCACCCCACAACTATAAATAGGGGTCTTCATTCATTCATTCCACACACAATTTGAGGGCAACTCCGACTCAATTCCAGAGCTCGGAGCAGCGAGACTTGAGACGTTCTTCGCAAAGATTCAAAGGCGTTCTTCAAGCAAATCAACCGGGAATGCAGCGTCCGATCCGGGATCAAGGTGTTCAACCCCTCGATCGAGCGTTTCTCCTTGAAGATTCAAAGGCGTTCATCGCGGCCTCTTGAAGATTCAAGAACGCTTCATCCAAAAGTCTCCGTAAATAGCGTTTAATCCAAAATAAGGCTCTTAAGCCCTTAGATTAACGTTATAAGTCCATCAAATCCGCAAATCATCCAAGTCAACACCAATTTTGAAGAGAAGAATCGAGGATTAAATTTAGAGCTAGGGTCCGCTAAAATTTAATCGGTTCAATCCGATTAAAATCAAATTGTAAACTTTTTCGTGTTTTTATAAATTAAATTCACGAAATTTGTTGTTACAAATTTGGCACGCCCAAATGGGACCGCTCTACCTCTCATCTCTTCTCTTCCTTCAACAAATTTGAAGATCATCGAAATGGGTCCTCGAAAGCTCTACCCGATTGAAGCCGGCTCATCAAACGTTTCGATGTCAACGCTATCACTCGAAGCATGTCAAGAAGGTCGCAAACTCGAGGCCTCTTCGGAGCAAACCTGTCCATCGACACTCTGCCGCAAGCAAGCCATCCTACATTCTTCAAGGCAAGGAAGACGATTCCCATGCTCTACTCCCGACTCCTCGTCGGACTCTTCATCAACCTCGAGCATAGCTCCGGTCATGATGACGAATGCCTCAAGCATTGAGGAACAATCGCCGGTTTGACTAGAGCCATAGAGGGCTCACACGTCATGTTCAAGAACAGGACTCCCGCATTTCGACTTGATGAATAAGGTGGAAAACGATGAGGCAAGCATAGCTAAGGGGAAGCGAGTTGAGGGGTACAATGACGAAGAAACCTCGACTAAGCATCATCCAACCGAATCGAGCCGATTTGCAAAGGAGTTGCAGATTTCTGCTGATGGAGGAATCCATGTGGAGCAACTCAAAGAGCTTATACGGGAAACGATGAAGGATAAGTTCGACGACGGTTCTAAGTCATCCTTCACCTATGCCAAGCCATATACAAAAAGAATTGATGGTTTGAAGATGCCAGCTGGCTATCAACCGCCAAAATTTCAACGGTTTGTGGAAGGGAAATCCAAAACAGCACGTGGCTCACTTTATCGAAACATGCAACAATGCTGGAACCTATGGAGACCTTTTAGCAAAGCAGTTCGTCCGTTCCTTGAAAGGAAATGCATTCGATTGGTACATCGACCTGGAGGCTGGTTCCATCGACAGCTGGGATCAAATGGAACAAGAGTTTTTTGAACCGCTTCTATAGTACGGGAAGGGCGATTAGCATGATCGAGTTGACCAATACTCGCCAGTGGAAAGAGGAACCTGTGATCGATTACATTAATCGATGGAGAAATCTAAGCCTCAATTGCAAGGGCGGATCGTCGAAACTTCTGCACCGAGATGTGTATCCAAGGGATGCAATGGGGTCTCCGATATATCCTCCAAGGGATTCGACCAAGGACCTTCGAAGAACTGGTAACAAGAGCTCATGACATGGAGCTAAGCATGATTGGAAGAGGAGTCGAAGGACCACCAATTTTAGAACATCACGACAAGAGTTATGTTAAATCTTTAAATAAAGAATACATAACAGACATGCCTCACGATAGGGGGCAAAGAGGGTTGACTCTGAAGGACATGCGACAAAAACAATATCCATTCTCAGACTCTGATGTCTCACGGATATTTGATGAGTTACTCGATGCAAGGCTGATTGAGTTGCCTAGGATGAAACGGCCGGAGGAAGCTGGACGCACCGAGGATCCAAAATACTGCAAGTACCATCGATTAGTGGGTCACTCAATTCAAGAATGCTTTATCTTCAAGGAAAAGATAATGCAGTTGGTTCAAGAAGGGGATATAGTGCTAGAAGAGACTACTTAAAGTTCTTCGAGTCATGCTCCTTGACAAGAGAATAAACTGTCTGAAATGCTCCTTGACAAGAGAATAAACTGTCTGAAATGCTCCTTGACAAGAGAATAAACTGTCTGAAATGCTCCTTGACAAGAGAATAAACTATCTGAAATGCTCCTTGACAAGAGTATAAACTGTCTATAATGCTCCTTGATACGAGTCAAAACTATCTAAAAGTCCCTTAAATCAAATCTCCTCGACATGAGACGAAACTGTCTATGACTCTCAAATTGAGTCTTTAAAACAAATCTCCTTGACACGAGACAAAACTGTCTATGACTCTAAAATTGAGTCTTTAAATCAAATCTCCTTGACACGAGACGAAACTGTCCATGACTCTAAAATTGAGTCTTCAAATCAAATCTCCTTGACACGAGACAAAACTGTCAATGACTCTAAAATTGAGTCTTTCAATCAAATCTCCTTGACACGAGACGAAACTGTCTATGACTCTCAAATTGAGTCATGTTGCCCCTTGAACTATGTTATGGCTTGATCCTCTTTAAAGAGGTACGTAGGCAACTTAGAAATTCTCTAAGTACAGTCATGATTTAATTATTTCATTTAAGTTCTTAAACTTAATGATATATTTTAAAAAAAATAAAGATTTTCGTGCTTTATTCACTTCAAGTCACAAATGACCGTGAACAAAGCACGAGGGGGCATTTGTAAGCACATTAATTTTGTGCCCAATTAAATGACGACATGTGGAAAATTAAGTATTAATATCAAATAAATTTAATTATTTATATTTGGAGAATTTAATTAAATTAATTCTCAAATTAAATAATTTATTGATATTAAATATACACGTAAAAGCCGAAATTAAATCCTACGAATTTTAAATATTCGTAACTTGGTGGCAAAGTAATTAACTTACCATATAACGTATAAAATCTCGTTAAATGGAAAGTTAAATCAAATTGTCCCACATGGAAACAAATCAAATCAATCAGATCAAATCAAATCAAATCAAGTCTGATGGGCTTCTAAGCTCAAATCATTAAATCATCCCCACCCCACAACTATAAATAGGGGTCTTCATTCATTCATTCCACACGAATTTGAGGCAACTCCACTCAATTCCAGCTCGGAGCGAGACTTCAGACGTTCTTCGCAGCATTCAAAGACGTTCTTCAAGCAAATCAACCGGGAACAGCGTCCGATCCGGGATCAAGGTGTTCAACCCCTCTGATCAGACGTTTCTCCTTGAAGATTCAAAGGCGTTCATCGCGGCCTCTTGAAGATTCAAGAACGTTCATCCAAAAGTCTCCGTAAATAGCGTTTAATCCAAAATAAGGCTCTTAAGCCCTTGGATTAACGTTATAAGTCCATCAAATCCGCCAAATCATCCAAGTCAACACCAATTTTGAAGAGAAGAATCAGAGGATTAAATTTAGAGCTAGGGTCCGCTAAAATTTAATCGGTTCAATCCGATTAAAATCAAATTGTAAACTTTTTCGTGTTTTTATAAATTAAATTCACGAAATTTGTTGTTACAGTGTAATTGAATTGTAATTTAAAAATTGTAAGGGTTGGAGTATCTCTTGTACCTCCAATTTTTATAAGATCTTTCTTTGTCGATAAATAAAAAAAAAAGTTAGAAACAAAAAATATCTGTTTTCAAAAAAAAAAAAAAGAAACAAAAAATATCTCTCAATTGAACCGACAACTATAAAATAAAAATTTAATTCGTGTCAAAGGCATTTCCTTCGGAGTTAAACAACAATCTCGTACTCATACTCCAGTGAAACAAATGAGATATAAGAGGAATGGTACATCATAAGTATTGTGTTCCAATTTTAAAAAGATAAAAAATAAAACAAAAGAAGATTATAGTGTTAGTGGAGGAGAATGATTGAGGAGAATCCATTTGCATTAACCACCATAGTTGCCCTATATTTATTTTTATTTCTGTTCCCATTAAAAAAAATTCAACCAATCGCCTCCTACATCTTCCATTATTCATTAAAACATAGACTATATGATTGAGATAAATATTATATTAATATTTATATTAGTTTTAGAATATTTATATGTTTTTATTAGTGGGTCGGACCTTTAGGTTTTAATGCCTAAACCCTAGTTTATATATTATATATAGGGGTCTTATGAACATTGTAAAGGGAGTTGAATTATGAATTAAAATATTGAGGTTCTTCCTCTTTGAGACGTGTTTGTCTCTGTTTCATTTATATTCTCCGGATATTCTCAAAATCAACGGAGTTTCGTAATTATTCTTACGCTTGCGCCGCATCACCATACATCCCACGAGAAGGACGATCTAAGATTTCAAAGGTCAGGGTACACCAATAGCGTTTACTAAAAAAATTCACCAAATGTTTAACCTTTTATCAAGTACCTCGTATCTATTCAAAAAATATATTCCCTATTTTAATAAATATTAATAGTTTATATATCAATTATCAAGTAGAAATCATGTGGTGAATATCTAATGTTTAGAAAGTGATGATAAAATAATTTTAAATATAATTTTTATTAAAAATAAAAAGCGAATAATATTTTTTAGACGAAAGAAGTACATATTATTAGTCAGTTGAGAATTATAATTTTAAAAGACACTTATATTCTTATTTAATACACTTAAGTTTGTACTTTCAAAATGATTATTACCAACAATTTATTAGGCTATTATTGGGTATAAGATAAATTTGTATTGATTTGTGTAGGATGATATTTAATTTGGATATTTAGTCATGTGTATTAATTATTTCATTAAAAAATATTAATTGAAGGGTATTATTTATTTCATTAAAATTATTAATTAGTTTAGTATAAAATATTAATTATAAATTAATTTTATTCAATTAATTTTTTTAATTAAAATGCATTAATTATTTCTTTTAAAGATATTAATTATAATAATTTAAAATATTAATTGTAAACTCATTTTAGAGCAATATTGATTCACACGAATCCAACTCTGGTTAGGTAGACCTCACAAGTCACAAGCGAGGTTGCATTTCTGTGCTTGTCGCTCGCACACATGAGAAAAGGCGCATCTCCCAAAGCAGCCGTAAGAGGAAATTCCTGTATTGCCCTTGCATAAATGCATCCGATTCAGCACCAAGTCAAGCCACGCAACCAAAAAATCCATTCATTCATCATTCAATTATTTAATTTAGTTTATTAATCAATTTCCGCTGCAACAGCAAGAAATCCTCGTAAATTTTCATCATATACGTAATCGAATCATCATATACATAAAATCAAATTATACCTCACATTTTTTATGTTAAAGTGTGAATTCATTCGTAGTACATTTCAACCAAAGCTCTATCAAAGTTTCTACAAATTCAGGTGGATAATTCTCCCCCTCGCGTTGAGCTGTGTTCCTACATTAATTCATGTTAAATGCGTATTTATCTGTGGGTCTTGGATGTGATTTTAGGTCGAGAAGAAGCACAGAGAAGGGGGTTATGGCGCCGCCACCGGTTTTGGCTCTAGCGCTGCCGTCGGAGACGGGTCGGGTTCTAAGTATTCAGTCTCACACTGTTCAGGTATATCTGCAAAATGATATGATGATTTCGAAATATTTTTCGTTCTAGGTTTTCTTGTTTTATTGGGACACCGAGAGCTATCTGAATCTCTCTTAACTGTTGAAAGCTACTGTAACAAAGAAATATATAGTTGAGCGTTTTTTTTTTGAACAGCCAAAAAATGCATTAAAGAAATAGAGATATATATAGTTGAGTATTATTTGTTTGATCTGCAATAATCGCTTTGCTTTTCAGTTACTAGTGTGTTTCTTAATTTTCATGGGTGTTTGCTTTAAAATCTTCACTGGATTGCAATGCATGTTCTAATGCGCCATGTAATTGATTGATTTTTTTGTTGTCATTGCGAAGTTTGTCTGCTTTGTCATTCGTATTGATTGGGAAGACAAACAATTCAAATACCTCTAAGTTTATGCGAGATCAAGTATTATTAGATCTCAGTAATACCTCTTCTTTGTTGAGAAGCATATGATGAGCTCCATATTTTGTTAATTTTTTTAGTTGAACATTTTTTGTTTTTGCTGCTTTACAACTTAAGTGCTACTAGATATAGCTTCTGATTCTGGCCATTACTAAATTCCATTTACTGTAGGGATATGTGGGCAACAAATCAGCTGTTTTTCCTCTGCAGTTACTTGGATATGATGTCGATCCCATAAATTCAGTACAGTTCTCAAACCACACAGGCAAGCTGCTTATATCACTTGATTCGGTCTGAAAACACGGTGCGAGGTCATCTGTGAATCTGTAAATGTTCAGACATGTTAATTAAGAAAAAATATTTATCCTTTTTATAGCATAATCACACCATAACTTGTGCAGGGTACCCCACTTTCAAAGGGCAGGTCTTGAATGGAGACCAACTTTGGGATTTGCTTGAAGGCCTTGAAGCTAATAATTTGTTGTACTACACACATCTTCTTACAGGTATCCGTAGAGCAGCTAGTTTAATGCTGCCATGGAACATCTTTTTCTACTGTTATAAACATCTTATCAATTTAATGCTTAAGATTATTTGGTTTTCAACTACACGATGAATTTGCTGATTAACAAGAGCCTTGTGATTGAGCAGGAAGAGTAGTATTGATATTGTCGGTATTTTTCATGTTATCATTTTGTAGTTAATTACTCGTGCTTATTTACATTTCTTTTTTAAGCTTAACCAGCTCAATGTCTTTTATGTTATCTATGTTAACGATCAACCCCACATTGTAGGCTATATTGGTTCAGTCTCCTTCTTGAATACTGTTCTAAGAGTTGTTGATAAGCTTAGATCTATCAACCCCGGGCTTACATATGGTAAGTACACTTGTCTTAGCTAATAAAATGTTGTTCATTAGCACCTTTAACAGTGCACTATTTTTTGGGTTCCTGATTTTTTTAATCAATTTTTAGATGGATGATATCTTATTCTCCTATTCTATTGCTATTGCGTAACTGAACTTTTTTTATCAGTTTGCGATCCAGTGTTAGGCGATGAAGGAAAACTATATGTCCCCCGGGAATTGGTATCTGTATATCGAGAGAAGGTATTCTTCTATCTGAATGTGAATTTTTATTTAGTCAAAATCTGAGTTATTGAATTATTCTGCTTTGTCAGGATTCTGGTACTAGTACAAGTGCTGATTTAGTTGCTATCTGAGAGCAAATAATAAATTTGCATGACTTGGAAAATAGTTAAAGTTATGAAAAGTCATAGTGTAATAACTATTCAACTACATTATCATTTGGAAACGTTAATTCCCTTAAAAAATCAATGTATTAAAAGCATTACCTTGCATCTATTAGAGGGATTTTGCATTAGGAGTGCAAATTTTATTTTATTTTTAGCCAGAAAACAAATCCTACTTTTTGTCTTTACGCAAGCATTGGATGCTCTCATATTGCATAACGACAGCAGTTTGTTATACTTGATCTTATTCAAAGTTTTGATGACACATACTGATAAAGTAATATATGAGATAATGTTATATTGATTTTGTGAATGTTTACGGGTGTTGGCTGGTGAAGCTTTGACTGGCTTGTGTTTAAATGATGGCCTGCTATTGAATTTGTACTCGTGCTTGAGTGTTTTTTTTTTCTTTTAATCATTAGGACATTACTTCTTTCTAGTTTTTTCCATAAAAGTTAAAATCTATATTTTATTTTTACTACCTTGTTCATAATAGGTACTGCCTCCGTCTCATAGAACCCTTCACACTTTCCTTTTTCCCGTCCCACAATAAGGTTCACACCCTTAAAATGGAAACCCTCTATAAACTCCACCCTCACAATATTCACTAATTTACACAAAATGCCATTACATTTGGACCCACACATACACACAACCCAATAAATTTATTTACTTTATACATAAAGGTGTGCAAAATTATCCCTCAAAACCCCCCAATCATTACTCTTCTTTCTTAAAAAGTGTGCACTTCCTCCTATGAAGGGTTCTATGGGACTGAAGGAGTATTACTCAAACCCAATAATGTATAATGAAAGTAAATATATTACTTAAGAAAAGACAGTTGGATACCAGATTACATAAATACACTTCCATATAAGACTTATTCTGATGGCAATTGTATCTTCTCCTTCTGAATAGGTTGTACCTGTTGCTTCTATGTTGACCCCAAATCAATTTGAGGCTGAACTGTTGACAGATTTCAGGTATTCAACTACTGAACTAGCATTGAAAATTCAAAAAGCTAATCTAACATTATTATATCTGTGTAATCATATGTTATGAGTCTTATCTACTAACTCACTAAATATTGAAGTTGGTTGTAAAAAGCGGAGGGACCAATCTCTCAGACACTTGTAAATTTGAAAATGGGGAATGACTAGTCAAATGAGTAATAAAGGAGAAAGATCTGCCCCCTTTCCATTTTATTCTGTTTTGATACCAAGCAATTGGCCCCGTGGTGTTTATCTTTTCAGGATTGCAACTGAGCAAGATGGCAGGCAAGCTTGCAATATTCTTCATGCTGCTGGACCATCAAAGGTTTTATCTAATATTCTAATATAAAAAAATTATATTTCATTTTTTAATTGGTCTTTTAAGTCTGTTCCTACATTAAGTTTGTCCATTGATTCCATGCCAACTTTAAGAATTTCAAATTGCTATTTCTGAAGACAATGTTATAAAACAGAATATTATTTCCTTTAATTATTAACGGACTCATTAATTAGTGTGGTTTCAGAGTTTTACGCATTGGATCACACCATGTTAAACTTATATTTCATCTACAATCTTTTAAAATATACATCTTATTTCAGGTTGTCATAACAAGCATAAATATAGATGGGAGTCTTCTTCTAATCGGTAGCCATCTGAAAGAGAAGGTAATGTGAACACCAGCAGTTTGGAGGAGGCTGCTACTATTTCTATTTTTAATGGGGTGTACTGTTGAAGGAGTAATTTTTTGTGCTCAAGGATTCTCTTTTTAATTTTAAATGCTCAGTTTGTAGTTATTAGCTGGTCGGCATCTTCATGAATATTCCATTTTGAAATGTAAATGTACACATCGAACACTGGTGTGCTAGTACAATGCTTGGTTATTAAAAATATTCACATTCTTATTCGAACAACTTTGAATGTGATAGGGCCAACCACCTGTGCAGTTCCGGATTTCTATCCCCAAAATTCCTGCATATTTCACGGTATGCCTTGGTTTCTTTTCAGAACAATGCCTTTTTCTGAGATAGAGGCGTCTATTTTCTCTTAAATTGCTTATCATGCATGGTCAGGGAACATCATCTATATCATCCGCTCACAGTTTTTTTAAATGCTTTCAAATACATGTTATTATTATTGTCAGTACACAATCTACATGTATGAATGCTTTGTTGCTCTCCCTCTCCATCTCTCTCTGCCCCCCACCCCCAAAGTAAAAGAAAAAAGCATACCTGTCAAAAAGAGCTAAATAATACAAAAGTAACATGAGGTTTGTAGAGTGGTTCAGTTTCATTATTCAACATCAAACAATTCTCTCAAATTTCTATTCTAGGTTGCTATTCTCATACCACATCTTGTTTGTGCAGGGAACAGGAGATCTTATGACCGCACTTTTGCTTGGATGGAGCAATGTAATGATTACCTTAAATTAGGTCCTTGTGCCATCTCACACATGTTTATGCATCATTTCTTATTCATTTTTCTTGTTATGCAGAAATATCCTGACAACTTGGACAAAGCAGCAGAATTGTCTGTATCAAGCGTGCAGGTATGTAGATTCTGAGCATAGTCTCTTCTTATGTGCAAACACATATTATATGTTAACTGCTAAAAGTTTGGAGTCTTGAAACAAGTAGTTGACTGAAGATTCATATGATGCTAGTTAACTAATTAACTCTTAAAAACAGAAGATAAGGTGACAGGAAAAGTATCAAACGAGAGATATGATGTAATTGTTTCTTACTAATAGTTAATGTAATTTGGAGCACACTTACTAATTCTGTAGAATGTAATAACAAAACTACATTTTTTGTTAACATATTTAATGCAAAGGGAAGTAAGTATAAATATTTTCAGGGTCCACCCTGTTTAGGCCATCAGATATCCTCAGATTTGGTCTATAAAAACTGTCAGTGAACATGAGATGAAAATCTCTGTTCTCTTTTTTTCTTTTCTTTCTGCATCATATTTCATGAAAAATCAGAACAATTAGGTTGATTTGTTAGATGACAACAGATATCAGGTTTATCCAAAGTTGAATCCATATCTACACCAAATGTGCGAGTGGGTCTTTTAATTATACACTTCAGACTCGTTTCATTTAGGGACGATATTGTTAACATTGGATAGAATTAAGTGGGACTGCTTTGTTCCTAAAGACAAAATTTGAATTAAGTTGTATGCTTGGATTAATGTATTAAATTTTATATATTGTTATGATAAGTTATGCGTGAGTTGTTTGGATAGAGTGACTGATGAGATTTTGACACTGAATTGTCTACACTGTCCTTACGTTTTCTTGCTTTCAGCTTTTTTAATTGTCATATTAATTAAAAATCTGAGGACGAAATGTCTTTTAATAATATTTGTATTGTGCCAAATTTGGGGGGACAAATAATCAGAGCTTTGATGAGCTGATAAATTGTCCGAGGAATGGAATAATACTTAGGAAAAGGAGCCTGGGCCGTCCATCTTTACTGGGTCTCAATATTTCAACCAAATGTCAGATATTGTCTGATAAGTAATCGAATCCCATATATACCTTCAAACCAAACTAGCCCTTAAGAGATTCACCAGAATGGTCATATGTTCCTGTTACCAACTTGCCGTCAACTAAATTCGCCTGCTACCATACCAACATATGACACAAGCTCGCACCATTCATCCATCTCTCATAGGATAAATCCACAAAAAAATTATCATCACCTACTCAACATAGAGATCATATATGCGCAGGCAGTAGTTTCTGATGGAGTCTTTTAACATTGAACTAAATCTAATATGTGGATTTTATCTGCTTTTCTATCTTAATTTTCTTATCATCTATATTTAGAATAAAGTTCTACTTTAAATTGTTTGACATGTTTCATTCAATCACTATGGCTTGAATATGAACTAGTTTGTTGCTCATTAATCTTGGTATACAAATTGTGGGATCCTCTATTATTTCCAAATCTGCCGATTGTTTTGTTATCTCTCTTCTACAAAAAGTTTTGAAATGTCCCCTAAAATCTAAATCATTGTCTTTGATGCAGGCGCTTCTGGTTAGGACAATAAACGACTATACAAAGGCTGGGCATGATTGTCAATCGAGCAGTTTAGAGATTCGCCTGGTTCAAAGTCAAGATGATATCCGAAACCCTGAAATCAAATATAAGGCTGAGTTATACAACTGAGATCGTCTCTGCTGAGGTGATCGAGTCAATAATACAATAGCTTTGTAAAATGTCAAATCACAGGACCTTGATTTGAGCAAAAACTTGAGGATAATATACAGTAAATTTGGGTTTGGGGAAGAGTTAATCCAAGTTGTTATGTTGTATCACAATGTTCATTCTGCTTCGTTTTCTATATATGATAATGACAGGTTAATTAACTGAACGGAGACAAGGTGAAGTGTGTGGTATTGGTGTATTCTATTTTATATTTGTTGAACGTAGGATTCCTAATTTATTTTAGGCGTAATTGCTGCAATAATCACTAGACTCCTGCTTGGACTCATGACTTCAATTTGGGCTGTCTTGGGTGTAGTTGCAATGTTAACTAAATTTGTGGATAATGACAAATAAAATTTCGCAATAGAAATATCAATCATTAGGTCTGTCCAGGATTCAAAACTTCAGTTTTTTCTGGTATATACTATTACCTACATTTCCTTGAACCTGTCAGCTTAGAACTTTTAGTGCCCGTTTGGTAGACATGTTTAGCAATAAGATATGGACCTAATTTAAGTGTCAGTTTTGTATACAAAATTGATAGGTAAGGGTACTAAATTGTCTTGAGTTTAGATAGATGGAATGAAAGATATATTAGTGCTCGGATTATCGAGAATGAAGTCGCGAATTTGTGATTTGGACAAATTTTCATATTGAAATTGACAATGAATGATGTGATTTACAAAATTAAAATTCTATTGAGCTGACGAAATTGATGATCGATTGGGCTGACGAAAACTGAACACGAGTTCGGATGTGCCCAAAATTATCTGATTTTTGCCCAAAGTATCTATATGAATTTGTGCGTATTATCATATGTATATGAGGCACATATGTAATTCATTCCATACTTCCAGGTAATATTTTTTTTAGATAATAATGCTTCCAGGTAATATTTACAGGACTATGATATGGATTTTTTTTTTTTTTTTTGAAAGACTATGATATGGATTTAGAAAGCCCTTTTATGTCATGATCGGGTAAAACTGAAATTTAATTTTTTTATGATTTTTATTTTTGACATTAATAGAAATTAATTTAAATGAATTAATTCGACACCTTACTACAAGTTTAAATTTTCATATTCGATAAAATATTTTCATAGTACCAGAGCATTCGGCTCTAGAAATTTAGTGTTTCATTTTGCATTTTCATTTTCACATATCATATTAATTGGTGATATTATTTAATATAATGGAATACATATTAAAAGTAATCAAACACAATATTAAATATAAAATCAGAATAGAAGATCCGATGCATAGCAGATTTTGTGATAAAGTATTTTTAGCCTATCCCATTGTCGTGAGAATTAAAGTTTATACGTGCAATTTTATTGGTTATTTTATATTTTTATTCAGAATTATTATTATTATTATTATTTTATATTTTTATTTTTTTACAATATCTGAATTCTTTTCAATCTATTTTGAGAAAGACAAAAAACTTGTATGAGGCCGTGTCATGCATGAAACCTAGTCACCTATTAATAAATTGTTAACACTTTTTAAAAAAATGATACAAATTAGTATAAAAGTGATAACGAATTGAAAAGTAATAACAATTTATAAAAATGTGATAACAATTTGTGAAAAAATAATAACAATTTATTAAAGAGTATTCCTTTGAGAAAAGAAGCCCTATAATTTGTTGAATTAGTGATTGAAACAGTAATAAAAATGGCCCGGCGTCTATCTTCCCGGCTACCGTTTCTTTTCTGCATCGGAAAGAAAACCCATATTCAAACTGCCCCCAAATCGCTATGTTTCTCAGATGCCAGAGATCCATGTTTTCTTCACCGCTCTAATCCCGTGTTTCTCGGTGAGGTTGCTTTTCATGAACATCTAAACATGCATGCACTCTAAGTGTTTGATGTAAGTACTCACAGAATATTTTCAATGTGTTTCCTCAACCAATCAAACAGCTTATCGTTCGTATGCCCGGGATAGACGCCCAAGCTACGATCTCTTCGGAGGCAAAGTTCCAAAAGCGAAGGAATTCAGAAAGGAATGGGCAAAACGAATGGAGGACGACGAGGACCATCTATGGACAGGGAGCGAGGACGACAGCGACAATGAGAGGGATGATCATAGCCAGTTGAAGAAAGACATAAAGAAAGCGAAGCAACGGGCGAAGGAGCGCTCTGATCGCATCGACGCTGATGATAGTGATGAATTATACAGTGTTTGGTCTGAAAGTGATGGGGAGAAGTCCCTTTGGACCGGCGATGAAGGAGATGATGATGATGATATACCTACTGAGGCTTTCCCTAATGAGAGGAGTGATAAGCACATTGACAATCTGTTCGAGTTCGAGGAGAAACCCAAGTATCGAACACTTGAACAGGCTTTGAAAGACGAAGATGAGCCCGAGGAGCTGTCACCGGGCAAGCAGGCCCGAAAACAAGCTGTGCAGAATGCTCTGAAGAAGCTGAAGAAGGGCCCGGACGGGCGGTATTGTAATGTGTGGGAGGTGATGAGTGACATGGATGTTCTGATTGGGGCGTTTGAGAATATTATCTCAGGACCAGAGTATGAGCAGCTTAGGCAGGGTGGGCCGAAGAGATTGAACATGGAGTTTTTCAAGGATATTCAGGCTAAAATGAGGGATCCTAACTATAAGTGGTCTCCTGAGATGAAGTTTAAGCCCAAGAGCAAGCTGGTATCCAGAAAGAAATGGCAGAAAACGCAGTCCAGGCGGAGAAAGGCTCAGAAGAGATGATATGGATTGATGTGTGTATGTATTTAGGATCCTTTTGATTATGAATTGGAGTCTATAGTTTTGTGGATTTACTTTCTTGAATATGTTTTGAAGAACTTGACAATTGGAGCATATGATCTAATTCATATTTGTTTGAGATTGAAATAATGTGTATCATTATCTGTAATGGATGAAAGAATTAGATCTTCTGTTTTGCAAAGGTATTATTGATGATACCATTCATATGGTGTGTGAAGAGCTTCCATTGCTTGTAGCTTAATTTGGATGGAGTCTGAAACTGCAAGAAATTTGTGAACGAAATTGCACCATTTTGAAATGAGGTTGAGTATAAAAATAATGATATTCTACATAAAATTACGCATATTTTGAGAATAGAGTTTATGGAAGATTTTTCATTTGAAAAATGTGATACTAGATAATATATATAATGAGACGAATGGAAAAAAAATGTGAAAAGTACTGCAGAATGGATGGAATAATATTTCATAAAACATTATAATCCTCTCCACACAGTTTACTGATTTTTTTTTCTTTGATGAGGAAATACCCGAAGGCGCAAACCCCTCACCTGTACCATAGGCCCCTTGGTCAGGCGGGTGGTAAATCGAGGGATGTGCACAAATGACAGCCATGCAATGGAGAGGACTTTCGGGAGACACAATTCCAGCAACAACCTCTGCAATATTTCAGCAAAGAATTATCACCACACGAAATTGAACCCATGACGTCGGAGTGTATGTGCTCCAGTCAACTAACATAATTTTGACTCATAATAAAATAGAAACATATGATAAAAGGTATTAATTTGTAGGTAGAAAAATATTAGTTTATATATTGTTAAACAATATTATGTACTTTAAAAAATATATCACATGAACTATTATTTTTTATTTTATGTATATAGTGATATTATTCGATTATTTTGTTCTATGATATGCGGAAAAAAAAAATCTTTCTTAAAAATTTGTTTGTAAAAATTATACTTAGTTGTACGAAGTGTTAATTTTCATTCTTTTTCAAAATTCTGTCTCTCTGCAATAAAAGAAATAAAATATTATGTACAGCAGATAACGTAATTTGATCTTTTCCAACAACAGTCAGAAACGTCGGAAAGATTGGTCTCTGCTTTCTTGCTTTATAAATAAAAATATTATAGAATTATTGTCGCAGCGCCGCTTAAAATTAATTAAAATAATGAATCAGTGGATAATAGCTTTCTGCCGGGAAAAGAACATGACTATCATCGCACTACTTTCTGCTGCAGTTTTGATTTTTGTTTTTGTTTTTGTTTTTGTTTTTGTTTTTGTTTTTGTCTAAAGGAAAATATTAGATTTTTGTACTATGTGAATGCTAGCTATAAACAATGTCTTAGGTTGTCCTTCTTTTGTATCACAGTCACGTATGCCATTTTAATTATATATTGTGATAGAATAATAGATGTAATGAATTCCTAGTATTCATGTTAAGGTATAAAACCACTTTCCTTAAATTGCATTTTTCTTTTCGGAAGAATATAGAGAGTAAAAAGCATTTTAATTCAATTTTTATATGTATTTATCTTGAATCTGTGTATTCCTGTCAAAAAAAAAATCTTGAATCTATGTATTACAATAAGAGGAAGATTATATATTTATTGGTTTTAAATGAATTTACAAGAATCTTATTCGATTTCAACAACCTTTATAATCATGACACTCATTTTGAATAAAATTGGCCTCCTCTTCGCGGGTTTGACAACCGCAGTCTCTTTTCCTGTGCTTTTCGTTAAACAATTACGTGTAGTTTATACTCCATCCAATTTATTTTAGCAATTGTTTAAAGTTGGTAAAGAATTAAAAAATATGTTATACAACCGGATATGAATCACAACGAGGATGTTGGGATTGTGTTAAAATAAAAGAGTTTTGTTTTGTTTAACATCAGTTTGCTTTTAACGGGGAGGGACTTCGTTTTATTTTTTTATTTTTTATCAGGCAAAGATAATAAAATATATAAAAAAGAGGGTTTACGGGAATAAGGTGTGCCCGTAAACAAAGGTTCGTTACAGCCATTTACAAATGAAACAGAAAAAAAATCAACAACTCTCAAGACAAAGCAAAGGGCTTGACAACCAAAGAGAATAAGGAAAAGTGCATAAATAAACACACTTCGTAATTTTATTTAAGAAGTCTGATGTGTATTTTATGCAAATGCATCAATAAACACACTTTAGTTTTGTATTTGATTCTAGTTATATTCTTTTCTCATTTTCTCTTATGGTTAAATTATGTAAAATAAAATGAGATTTTTTTTTTTTTTTTGGTCAATGTGAAAATTATGTAGACTATTTGTTATAGTGTAGGGGTGTCGAGCAAAAGAGAGAAAATCTGTGTGATTGTACAATATTTCATATAGTGATATTTCTTTTGTGATCCATGGTTTTTCTTTGATTTTGAAGTTTTCCACGTTAAATTTTTGTGTTGTGAATGTTGTAGATGATTTCCTATATATTAGTAAATGAACACCCAAATGGCATGCCCAACAACTATGAAAGAGGATGTGATAAAGTTGGTGAGACCAGGTATGCATTGGTTGACATGGATGCAAGGTGTGTAGTGTATGTTATGTTCATGATTGTCAATGAAGATGTTTGATATTCATGTATTTAATTTGTTTGGATTGATATGGTTTTACACATATTCACATAAGAAAATTGACTAATTGCACTTAAAATGAAAAATACTGCATTATGTTGATTTTGTAGGGAAATTCATGAGAATTTTGAAAATAAAACAAGAATTTAATATTAATTGAAGTCAATTTAAAATTTGTACCATGTGAAGAACGTTGAAAAGAGGATCATAACAAAAAAAACGAGTTAATGAAAATTTGAAGAGCTCAAATTATAAAAAGAAAAAGAAAAAGAAAATGAGTCGTAACAAGCTGGAAATTGGGAAAAAAAAAAGCTGCTCAACTGAGGACCCGCTCGAGCAAACCCACTTCCAATAAATTTTGTGAAATAATCAAATTCAATATTTATAGTGGATTTGCTGGTGTACATGTGATTTGCGTTCATGATAAATATTGCATGGATGTATTATATCAAAGTATGTATAATATAAATAATTTTTTTTATTGGATAAATGATGATTCGAACCCATTAATTTGGTATATAAATAATCAAGCATACGTTGTAAATACATATTTCACCAACTCCAACATTTAATCAAACTTTAGTAACTCCTGAAAAATTGGCAAATGCCACAAAACAATAGCAACAAATTAAAGCCTAAAAACACCACTCTGAAATTAAATTATTATACAAGAGATATAGAAATTAAACCAGAAAACAAGGTTCAACTGAATCAGACAACACCAAAAAAAGTTGTCCTAGATCTCATGTGCTATACTATGTACTTATTTCCTCATCTCAAAAGTCCCTTATCTAAACACCAAACAAGAAAAAACCCTCTTTGCATAGTCTCTAAAACACGCAAGTAAGAGTACTTATATTATTTCACATAATAGAACAAGCGTTGGGGTTATCATCACTGAAGAGATGTGTGATCCCTTCTTCAGTTGTATTCGGCATCATAGGGACGGCCTGCGCCACGTTTCGTACAAAACCAGACGGGGCCTTCTTGTCGTAGGCTTGCGAAGCGTACGGATATTGGACTAAATTGTAGGGTATATAAGGCCAAAATTCAGCTCTTTTTCCAGTGTTCTTCACTCTCTTTAGGACCTTGTTTGCATCCACAAATCCACTCACTGTTAATCGGTGTTGTTTCCTACTAAGTTCCACACTTCTCACTCCTGCCAATCAAACATATATATTTTATATATGATCATCAAATCTAACGCACAAAAAATTATGCATATTTCTATTAATTATGAAACCTTACCTTTCATGTTTTTCACAGCATTCTTGACCCTTCTTTCACAACCATCACAGTCTATTTTCACTTTGATCTCCACCGTCTGTGTAATAAATCAAGTCAGAAAAAAGACACACAGTCATTGGTGTTTGTGTGTGAAATTACAAGACTTAAATTAGGACGAGGTGGCATAGCTCGAGTGGTTAGAGTTTCACTGTTTATGCGCTGAGGTCATGAGTTCGAGTCACCATTTGTCCGATTTAAAAAAAAAAAGAAAAGAAAAGAAAAGAAAAGAGGACTTAAATTAGTATACCTGCATTGGTTTTCTTCTGCTCCTTGTGCTGGTGACAGTACAAAAGTGTGAGAAATAATCAAGAGCACCCATTTCTTTTTTATTAATTTGAAAGAATTAATGATGAGAAGGGTGATTCTTGATATTTATAGCACTGGAAAAGGGAAAGACATGAGTGAGAACAAGCTGTATGTATGCATCTCTCCAGGAATTTTGTGGGTTGATATATATTGAGAGATTTCTTGATTTAAAAACAGAAAAAGGAATAAATAATGCCCAGAAAGTAAGGTAATGTGCCCTTGAAATCATGATGAGCAGGTAACAATTAATGCTTTTGGATTTCAAGATTTGTTAATGCTGATTAATTAATCATGAAAATGTTGTAAAAGTGCTTTACTGTTTGCTTTCATTTTCAGTTGATGAGTTTGGCGCTGCTTTTCGATTGTTTATTGGTGAATCCCACAATAATTTATTCTACTGTTTTTCTACCCTTAATTTACGTTATTTGAAAAACTATCCTTACTTTGTATTTAATCTTGTATTTTATTCCAATAGTATATAACGTTATGTGTATATTCACAATATCATACGTGATGAAATGAAACTAGAAATTAACAAAATAAAAAAGGAAACATGCATAAAATAATGGCTTTAGATTGTTCATTGTTTTTCGTTCTCGTCTTAAGACACAAGAACAGCTACTTAGGATTTTGTTTAGTTAGTGGGTGGGTGGGGTGGGGGTGGGGGGTTCTCTTATACACATAAAAATGTAAAGAAAATCGTTACAGAACTTTGATCCTTGCATCATTTGGTTGAATAAAGATTTAACGAAGTAAATTTGGAGACCAAACTTCAAACATAAAAACTAACAATCACATTTCATGAAAAAGTCTCACAAATCCTATTTCATAAGACGAAGCATCATAATTAATATCTCACCCGTTAAAATATAGAGACCAATAAAACGAGTTATGATCAGTTTAAATTGGGAGTTCATCTCATGCACTTAACTAAATCTAATATATAAGAGAAATTCAAATTGCTTTCACTTCTCTTCTAATTTATACAAGGAGCAAAATATTAGTAATATTTCATCTTGAATTTCATTATGACCACTTCAAAGCTATCGTGTACCACCATCACACGATATGCAATAATACAATAAAACACAAGATAAAACATTATTTTCATCGTAAACCATCAAATAGAAATTTCCATTGATTATGAATAAACGGCCTGAAACCCAGCCTTGAGAGAAGATGTTTACTAGCAATTCTGCTATGCCTGAGAGCTTACTTTGAACCATCAGGTTTTAATACAACAATCAAAAATATTATCTGTACCTTAAGTTAGCATGATCACAGCTTCTTTAGTCTTTTGCCTCTCAAACCATTCCAAAACCCAGCAGCATTTACAACTTTTTTACCTGAAAGCTGAACCTCCAATATCTGCAAGGTTATTACATATTATTACCACAAAAGACTTGGGCATCATAAAAAGTTTTAAATATTGACCAACTATGCGAATGCTTTCCTACTTCTACTATTTGAACTTGTTCTATTCTAAATCACAATAGATATGATAGCTCACCTCAAGTGCAGTTCCCTCACCACATTGAATTACCAATGAGCCCTTGGCATAGAGAATATCATCCACTTCGCCCCTAGAAATCTCATTATTCTCAAGAACTCTCGTAGTGATGATTTTAAGCTCTATGATGTTCTGTTTATCAGTTTCTGGATCAATCACCTTAACTTTTGCTCGAGTTCCAGGCCAACCTGAAAATGCCCGAACCTGAAAAGTTACATGTAATGTATCCATGTCTCAATCAAATTCAAATTTGAGCAGTACTCTCTTTGTTCCACTTAAACTGTCGCTATTGGGTATTTCACATAGATTAAGATAACCATTTAATACCTATTTGTATAAAATGACTAATGTACACTTTTGTGTGTTTCACATAGATTCTTGTATCTCAATAAATGAGACATCACAAAAATTAAGAAAATGACAAAGTTGGAAAAAATATTTAATTTCTCTTGGAAAATCAAAAGAAATAGATATTCTGGAACAATTTTTTCTTCTCTAAAACAACCGGAACGGAGGGAGTACCTTGTTGTGAAGGACTGTGGCTTTCTCATCAAAAGATAGCCACGATTCTTCTGGACTTATCTGCATAAACAATCAAATAGTGCTACTGCACATTATGGAGAGTAGAAAAACCTTCGGATATAATATCCTTAACAGAAAGAACCAAGCACAATCACATATAATGCCAGGTGACTTGAAAATAACAGTGCCCTCGGGATATGCTAATGAAGAACCTAGTGGTATAAAATTTCAGCTTTTTGAATAGCTATACATGTATTCAATCACTATACTGTGTTACTCATTACATTTGTAATCTGAATGACAGACTATGTCTGCATATGAAGCACAACTACATTCCAAACCGTGAATGTACTGAATTAGATTGTTTGCTTTATAGAAACTTGAGTTGTCAGCTGCAGCTTATTTGTAAAAATGCGCAGAACGGTCATCCATTAGTGTCTGCCTATCATGAATTGGGTATGGAATATGAAGGTTAATTTAGGTTAAATATATTAAGCACTTTATTTTGATTTGTTCCTACCAATAGTAACAGACTGAAGCATTCTGTTGCTTCAAGGTTGTATTGTCCAAAAACATTAGCAACCAAATAAGTTTATATGATGTGAATTAGCTTAAGATAAAGAGTTGGGTCACCAAGGAGAAGGGGAAAAACTAGAGCTAAACCAGATTCCATTAGGAGGGTGTTGCGCTCCTACTCAAGCAGGAATCAATATTCTGCACAACAACCTAACCAAACTGTTTCTCAATTAGTTAAATTACCTTGTCTAGTAATGTAATAAAAATCGTCTAACTTGCAATAACAGGTTATATTGACAGCAAGTGACGTGCAATAGTAAGATCACAGCATTTGTTTCAGGACAAAGGAAAATAGCGTACTTTTGGAGCCAATGTAGCCTTAAAATCATCTTGTGGAAGTGCTTTAGCTTTTGCTGAACCATCAAGTATTGCCGGAAGTTCACTAATCAGAAGTTTAGATCCTAAGGGAATTCAGAGAAGATTCGTCAATTATTAATATACAACTTGTGCATATGAACACTTGATTTCTTATTGTCCCTTATAGGTGCAGAGAAAAATAAAATGGAACCAAAGTCTAAAGATTCCTAATAAAACCACAGACAAATGATAAAACACTCAAGAAAAGAACCAGAAAGCGTTCAAGTTATTTACAGCACAAAAGACGTGTTTATAACTCAAATGTTGCAAGCACTTAAGTGAGCAATTGATCTGTAGAAATTGATGAGGGAAGGAGGAATACACACCTTTAGAAAACAACAGCTCGAGTAACTCTGGTGCCTGCAGAAAGATATCACACAGTTAAAACTAATTCAATACATTAGGCACATGTAAAAAATTGGAAGACGTTTTTGAGTAGTTAGGCTATCTATATGCAGTTGGCATTAGTGGAATCCGAATCAGTAGAATGATACCATGAATAGATTCTCTCTAAATTTATTCATATTCAGGAGCCAATACTTAGAGCAGTTGTAAAGAGAAATTGAGGGTTGAGCATCCTTCCCACATAGGACTGTGTTTCAGACCCTTTTCGACTCTACTTTTTTAATGAATTTCTCTTGCTCAAAACTATGGGGAGCTTTATCTGACAGTAGCATGTTTACCTTTAATTTATCATCAATTTCCATTTTTTCGCAAGCAATAACAGGACCAGCATCCAGTTGTCGAACTGTGTATGCCAATGAAACTCCTGTTTCTCTAACACCATCCTATTGAAGTTCAACTCTTCATTATGCAGTTAAAGAGAAATAAATCCAGCAAGGAGAAAATAGTCATTTTAAGGTAATGGACCTGCAAAGCCCTCTGAACTGGCGCTGCCCCACGATATAGAGGAAGTAAACTGGGGTGTATATTGACCGTCCCTACAAGAATGGATTTAAATCTGAGACAGCTAGATGTCAGCCTCTGTGATAAAACATAATCATAATACAACATGAATCAAATCAGTTGCTCATAACAACATATGATAAAATCTATAGGTCACAATATAACGGAATACAATATAGAAAAGCACAAGCGAGTAAATGAAACAGAATAATATCAGATACACAATATAGCTCAACTTATATGGCTCAATACCCAAAATGGCCATTGTAATATCAGATTAGTGATGTAATGATATCAAAGAAAGGTCATCAGAGCCATCATCAGAATGATAACCTTATTAGAGATCCCCCTCTTGATATATACAGAATAACAAGATTTTGTTCTGCGAATCAATAAAATCTTATACTGTGATACATAAATCAGGTTCAAAATCTCCGACTCCTGTACTGACATTTGGAAAACTTATAGGCATATATCCTTTTTATGATCTATGTTTTACTATAATATTTAAGTAAAGATAATGGACAATAAATATAATCAATTAGACAACAATAGCATCAAATAGAGGAAGAATTCTGATTACAATGCATAAAAAGAAAGCATAGAATCTTTAGACTAACCCATAGTTGGAATTTTAAGGAATTTTGTAGGTAAGATATTCCCATATGCAGCAGTTATGCAAAGTTCAGGCTCCAGAGCCTTGAAGTTGCAAAGAAACGATTCCTGCACAATGGGGGCACAAATATATAAATCAATTCATCCATAGAAGTAATAGAATCAAGGGTCCTTAGAGAAATTTCAACTTCTAACAGTACAACAGTACTCAAAATTAAAATTTGCTATGTCATCGATCTGCAATTTTGCAATGAAAATGGCTAAATGCCTTCAAAAGTACTGGACCCTGTACTCAGTTTTGCTTGAGCAACACAAGAATCAAAACATATATTCTCCCTCTCTTCCAAATTGATGCTCGTCGTTCCCTTTTGGGATGTTCACACAACATTCTCCATTTCCTAACATGGCAGACTTCTTTCTAAAAATGCTTTGTCTGATGATAATGTGACTCAGTGACTCCAATACAAGTACCAGGCAGTATTCATGAAAATGTATAAGAATATCCAATATATTCATTTCTTAATTGTCATTGGAACTCTCATGCTCAGGAAATTGAATCGGGATGAAGGAATCTGAAAGTGAGATAGTTTTCTTATTCTATCTTAATTACTGACATATTGCAGTCATTACTCATTACATATTTGACCTAGTTGTTCATGATATGAGCATGAAAATAAGGGTTAAGTGGTGCTTCTACTTAAATTTTTTAAAATATGATCCGCCTAGTAGATAAGTAACAAGTCACGTTATTTGAACATCTCTGTTACTGAAGAACAGTCAGCATGTAAATCCAAATATATGTAAATAAAAGAAATCACGGATCAAATTTTAAGTAATGAAAAATTGCACACGAAAATGATACCAAAACACTTGGAGAATATAATTTACCTCACCAGCTTTCACTGGTGTGAAGATCAAATCAGGTGGGAAACCTCTATCTAGAGCATGTTGAGCAACAGGAGAAGGCATCACCTTTCGACCCCTATCTCTTCCAGAAGGTGGCTGGGTGACAATTGCTGCAATCTGGAATTCAGTCAATGAGTATTCTCATCAAGTATATCAATAGTCTACTAAAATGAACACTATGATATCAGTGTCCTTTCAACAATATATACAAACTCATCATCTCGACTAAAAGTGAATAATTTGACTAGGTTATTTCACACACTAATAGGCAATGCAGAACATATTAACAATTGAAAGCATTATACCCAAATTAACAAATAACAAACATATAGGTAAATAAATTACATTAGTATTAATTGTTCGGTTGCAACGAGAAGACAGCATAATACAAGAACAATAACTTTTTTTTCTCCATTTTTAACTGCAGTATTCACATTCACTAGGTGATTTAATGGGGACATCTAAATCTAATGAAAATATACTTGAAATACATGATTTCTCAGAATCATCACTCTTTTACAACTAAATTTTATAGTTAAGCCCGAGAAAGATATATCAATTAACCATTAGGATCAAGAGCAAAGAGAAATAAAAGGAATGCATAGACTTCAACAAGTAGTATAAGGCAAAATAATATTAATAAGTTCACAGCACCTCAAATAAGGGGTCTGGCGCAGACGAGGCATTGAATAGGGCATCGAGAACAGAAGCCGAGACCTGGTAGTCAGTCAGCGTTCGTAACAATTCGTAATTATGTGCATTTACCTTGCATTGTGTAAATACCGAGAGAGAGAGAGAGAGAGAGAGAGAGAGAGAGAGAGAGAGAGAGAGAGAGATGTACTTGAGGGGAGCCCAGGAAAACGAGACGTTTCCTGTGAGAAGTGAGGGTGCGAGACGATGCGATAGTAGAGGAGGAGGGAGAAGAAGCGGCGGCGCTAAAACAGTAGAAACGGCGGAGCATAAGGGAAGACGATAACATCCTGACAGGATTTTGCAGTGCAATTCCTAAAATCTATTTTCATTTATATTTTTGGCACAAACTTGTGTTACTCTATATTTTTTCACTAGTAATTTAGAATCCGTAAATTGGTGAAATAAAGGAAAATTATATAAATAATAAAAAATTATAATATTTTTTTTAATATTTTTATAAATACGAATTTTAGAATACAATTAAAAAAAATACATAATATACTTAAGCTAAAATAGTAATTCAAATATGAATACTTGATAACTCTATAAAATACTAATAAATTAACAAATTTGATTTCAGGCCAAATATTATAATTATTTACAAATAACATTTGTTGTACTTGAATGGTCTTCCATCGAAATCGAGACAAAAAATTTTTAATTCTCTTTTACTTTTGATTTAAAAAACTGCAAGCCTGAAACATATAATATCATATATTTCTAATGTGAAGATCGTAATATGTGGAATGATTAAAAAGTTAGATTGTAGACATTTTATTTTTTGTTGTTCATGTTATCATGTACTTTATAAATTGAATATATAAATTAAAAAAAAAAATTTACGTGCATTTTAAATTTCTTATTAATTACATAAATTTTATTCCTTTAAAAAGTGCAAAAATATAAATGAGATTTACATTAAAAAATAATTAATTTAAATAATCTAAGTACAATAATTTTGTATATATGCAATAGTACAAATCAAGTATACTTCTACATGGGATTAACATGTGGATTAAGCAGAATAAAAAATTAATTTATAATTCACACTTTATTTAAATAATATTAACTATGAAAAATAATATACTTTTTTTAATAAATTATTGTGAATACATGCTAATAAAAAATCATTACATATAAAAAGTAAAAAACTTTCTATTAAAGTAGATAATAATATAAATATGAAAATTAATGTATAATGCATAATTGATGAAAATTACATCATTTAAAAAAGTACCATACTTCATAGATTTTGAAAAATAATTTCTAATGAATTGAATTGGAGATTAGAAGCATAAGATAAGATAAATGGTTGAGATCAATCTTTGAAATGAAATGAATGAGACTATAGGAATTTTGAAATAGAAGAATATGATTTTATCACATAATCTTTTTGTATATTTATCTTTATAAAATTATAAATTTAAAAATTATTTTTTTAAAAAATATGTTAGCTTAATTAATTATTTTCTTAAGGTTATATTGGATCACTTAATTTTATAAATCACACTTTAATCAATAAAAAAATTATCATATCTTATTTTTTATCAATAATATTAATTCAATAAATTACTAAAAAACTAATTATATTATAAGGTTTAGGAATTACGAAAAATAAATTTTATAGGAATTTTTATTTAAAAATATTTTATAATATAAATTTAACTCTTTAGTATTTAAATATTATTTTATATATTATGAATATTGATTTTACGAACATTACGCGTATCTAGGTTTATATACTCCCTCTATCCCCTCTTAATCATTCCGTTTTGCTGCGTGCACCTCTTCCATAAATATAATGTATATCACTAAACCAATCCATTAATATTTACATATTTTAAAAAATTATTTATTTTGTCGTGTGCACCTCTTACATAAATATAATGAAATAGTTTTATGGTATGAAACTATTTTTGTGGGTCAATTTTAATGAATCATATTTTGTGGGTATGAGAAATGTGTTAAATACAAGTTTCATAGTATAATACCTATTTAAAAAAATATATATATGCTAAATTTAATAAAAGAATTATTGGTATAATTTGATTATGAGAAAAAGTATGTGATAGTTTTGTTGAAAAAATGAAAAGTATAAGCTAAAATGGATAATTATGACTTTAATAAATAACATGTGTAATAAATAATATTACATAATATTATTAATAATATTTGTCATATTTTAATAACTAATGAAAAAAAAAAGATGAACATTAACTGCATACCAATACGAGAAATCAGTTGGAAATGTGAATGGGAAAGAGAATAAATTCCATTATGTGCGTGATTAAGGCTCCACATTTATTAATTATTATGATGATGATGATAAGATTAAATTCCAACCAATATATATACCCCTCTTCCCCTCCTTTCATATTCATAATATCGAAAAAACAATAATCAACTATGAAGACTCATCTAGTAATTCTTTCAACTCTGTTTTTGGTCTTCTCCGGATTGGCCACTTCTACTTTACTATTTCAGGTACGAATTCAATTCATCTTTTTGTGTGTTTTAAAAGCTAAAACCATGAATTTTGGTGTTAATTCTATATATATAGGGATTCAACTGGGAGTCGAGCAAGAAGGGAGGATGGTACAATGCGCTTCTGAACGTTGTACCTGACATAGCTAGCGCTGGTGTCACTCATGTTTGGCTACCTCCACCTTCCCAATCAGTTTCTCCTGAAGGTTCCTCCCTCCCCCCTCTTTCATTCTATACCTATATGTTGAAATGATTTTATACTACGAAACTAGAACGAAATTGTTTTTCTGTGTTCGTTTTAATGAGTCAGATTTAACGGACCACTTTTAATGGATATAAAAAATGAATCAAATATGAGTTTTATAGTTTGAGAATTCTTCATGGAAGACTTTACTATATTATCACTAAAAAAAATTCATGTATATATGTTCAGTTTTTGTCGCACTCAGTGCACTCTTTATCAAATTTGATTACGAAAATACACATTTAGTCTCATATTTATTCCACCTTAGTTGACTGTTCATAATTCACATAATCAACTTTTGAATCCTAAATATAATATTTAAAATTTTCTACTTAAATATAATTATCAAAGTTTTTCGAAAAAAATATATAATTATCAAAAATATATTTTTTTAATATTAACACCTTAAAAGAATTAATTATGTAAGTTTGGTCCTCTACTTTAAGAGGTTTAATGGAAATCAAAGTTATAGTGTGTGCTTGGAATGACTCTACTATGACTTTGATTCCAAAAAATATAGGAATCATTCATAGTTCACCCATTTGAGTGGAATGACTTTAATTCCATACTCATTTCATTCCTTGCAATTTTATCAATCACCCCCTTAATAAACTGTCAACTAACTTCGGGACAAAATTTTAAAGAAAAAGTGTATTTAGAAAATTAAATTTAATGAGTGAAATAAGAGATGAGTAAAATGTTAAAAGGTAAAAAAGATATTATATCATTGAAAACAATAACAAAGAATTCCAAGAAAAAGAAATGGAGAATTAAATGAGTGGAATGTATGATCTACACCTATATAAAAACGGCGACAGTGTATCTAATTGGTGGGGCAATAGGATTGTGTAAATACTTTCTCATTTTCTTTATTCAAATTGAAACTTGGAACTATACCTTTGAGCTTGAATAAAGTTGATGCATTGACTTTGTTCAAATTTTTTTGTTGGGCCTAAATTAATGTTTTGACTAATTTTAATTAGAATGGATTGTTTTGCGTAAGATTCCAAAATATAGACATAAAGATTTACTCCAGTTTTTAGTTTGTGATTAAGATCATCACAAATTCACAGTAGATTCACGAAAAACTTTGTAATTCAAAAAATATTTTAAAATTTATAAATTTAGCATTTTTTAAGTAATCGACATTTAGTTTATTTATACTATTTTTTTAATTATGTATTTTTTTATGGCGAATCTTTAAATTCACTCAAAAATTAAAATAAATATCAATATATTAAATGAACAAACTACAATCAATTAAAACAAATTTTTATTTTCTGTCAAAAAAAAACAAATTTTTATTTAATATAGCACAAAAAATAATGAATAAACTGATTTATAAAAGAAAAAAATGTGTTGCTGCAGGATATCTTCCAGGAAGACTGTACGATCTTGATGCATCAAAATACGGTAACGGAGGGCAACTGAAGACACTAATCAAAGCAATACACGATAAGGGCATGAAAGCAGTGGCAGACATCGTAATTAACCACCGAACAGCAGAAAAACAGGACAGCAGGGGTATATACTGCATCTTTGAAGGAGGAACGTCCGACGATCGTCTCGATTGGGGGCCCTCCTTCATCTGCAGAGACGACGTCAAGTATTCCGACGGCAACGGAAACCTCGACTCCGGCAAGCCCTACGATGCAGCTCCCGACGTTGATCATCTCAATCCAAGGGTGCAGAAGGAGTTATCGGATTGGCTAAACTGGCTCAAAACTGACATCGGATTCGATGGCTGGAGACTCGATTTTGCAGCCGGCTATTCGCCCGGCGTCACCAAGATCTACATCGACAATACCAAACCGGATTTTGCTGTGGGTGAGGTCTGGAATGCTCTGGCGTACGGTCAAGATGGAAAGCCCGATTTCAATCAGGATAATCATCGGAACGATTTGGCTAATTGGGTACAGGGTGCGGGGGGTGGTGTTGTCAATGCTTTTGATTTTACTACGAAGGGCATCCTTCAGGTTGCCGTTCAGGGAGAGCTTTGGAGGTTGAAGGATTCCAATGGAAAACCCCCGGGCTTGATCGGGACCTTGCCGCAGAACGCCGTGACCTTTGTCGATAATCACGACACCGGGTCGACTCAGAGATTGTGGCCTTTTCCAGCTGATAAAGTCATACAAGGCTACGCTTATATTCTCACACATCCTGGAACTCCATCACTGGTATTTATGATGACTAATTTGAAACCAAAATTGGGCGTTTTTTGTTTTTATATTTTTAACCTTGTTTTGGTATGCAGTTCTATGATCACGTTTTCGATTGGGGTTTGAAGGACGAGATTTCGAAATTGAGCGCAATTAGGGCGAAGAACGGCATCTCGGCCACCAGTAAAGTGGAGATATTGGCGGCTGATGCAGATCTTTATGTGGCCAAGATTGATGATAAAATCATCACTAAAATTGGGCCAAGGGTGAATGTTGGAAATCTGGTTCCATCTAATTTCAAGGTTTCAGCTTCTGGAAATAATTATGCTGTTTGGGAGAAACAAGCATGAACATTAATGTGTTGTGCCAAAGCCAATTAGCTAGGCTCCAAATAAGATTTGCTTGCTTCTTTCATTTGAACGTGTTTTTAATGAAGTTCAATTGAAGGGTTAATTTCGGTCTCCACTCTGTATTGGTCAGTCTTTACTGTTATTTCTACAGCCAGGGCAGCTCCAGTAATATAACTAGATCCAAACGAAAGAACTAATACATAATAAGTCCTTGGTTAATAAAGAATTAAGACAAGTTTAACAAATATAGCAACAACATCGACGTGCATGTTACAGAAGTTCAATAAAGATCTAAAAGCCCAGAATTTGGCCAACTACAACACAAATTATAACATCCAAGTTACAATTATCAAAAACGCATTTAGCCTAGAGAGTAAAAAGTCAACCAGCACAGGGCAGGTTTCATCCTTATGCTGATGAGCAATGCGCGCAGCTGATTTGTGCTAATAAGATTGCTAGGTGAAAAGAGTCATTTTTGCAGGCCATTTTGACACCACCCCCACAGATGTTCTATGCAACAATTAAGAACGAAGAGCACACCATTGGTTCTTTCTTAAAGAATAACATGCTTTATCAATACTGTAAATGAAGATGTAAATCTTAGAGCCGGGGGTAGTATTGCTTGGGAGAATGCGTGTGTTTTAAAGCAAAGTGATCATACAAGCACTTGGAATTGCCAATAAAATCGCAACAAGGGCATTAACAAGGAACGTAATTACGTAAACATTTTACATATTTTATGAGAAAATAAATATTGTACTAGTTTCACACGTGAATTAATTTTTCTAACTTTCTTTTGACTTTATTTAAGTTTATCCTTGGAGGATCATGACTTTGATATCTACTCTCTCCACAAAAACTATGTTAAAAGGGTAGAAAAATAAGGGTATATTGGAGGTATTGTAGGTCTATTTAAAAATAAATCGATTGTTTGTGAGTGTAATTAAGTGATAGTTGAAAGATGTAATAAACAAATTATTTACATAAATGAATAATAAACATACTTTTAATGGATAAACAAATACAACAAATATTTATTTTTATAATGACAAATATTTATTACAACGACAAATATTTATTTTTATAAGATCAAATATGTATTACTTATACTTACAATAATGCATACTCATCTTTATAGTATAATACATATTTGATATTACAGTAATACAATGTGGAATTAAATTTTTATTTTTTTGGCTTTGTGCAATTTTTTGAGATAACCAATTGTCCCGATTCGACCTAATTAGAATTTTCTAGTCTTTTATTTGGATTATAATTTTATGGCTTCATGATCTGTAAAACTTTTTATATAAGTGTTTGCCAAACAAACATACCCTACATGTGTTTACTCTATTTTATTTCCCAACCATCTTTGAAGTAATTTAATTTTTATTGACCCACAATCCGACGTAGTCAAGAAGTCAATAGTGTAATATAGGGTCCGCTTGATTGGAGGTATTAGACGTAGGGAATGGGAATGACTCATTAAACATTCCCATTGATGATGTTTGGTAATATTTATAATTTGGAATTGATTTAAAAATAAAATAATTACTAATTTATTTTAATTAAATAATCTCTCTTATAATCAATCATTTAACAATCATTCATTTTTCCTCTGCTTAACTTTTTTTCTCGCTCAAATTTTTTCACGCTCAACTTTTTTTTCAAAATTCATGAATGTGAATGAATCACTAGTCATTCTCATTACCTAATTCTAATACCCCAACAACAAAACGCCCCCTTAATACATCTACAAAATTCCAAACCCAACGAAACGTTTGTTTCAGGTGGTAGTTAATGTTAATGATACCACTTTTCTATGTTCACATCATATAGAAGAATCACCATACCCCGCAACTTTAATACTCCATTTGTTTACTAGTCTTTATAACCTAAATTTTATTATCTTACAAATTACCCACCCAATTTGTGAAAAATACAAATTACCATTTGACTCCCAACAATGAAATATTGTATTAAAAATATCGTATTTCCGAGCCCCCAGGGGCATAAACGGATGGTAAGTGGGCAAGGTGACTAGAGCACATACACTCCGACGTCATGGGTTCGATTCCGTGTGGTGACAATTCTTGCGTCTTCGGGTATTTCTTCCTTATCAAAAAAAAAAAAAATCGTATTTCCAATTTCAAACCTCTGACTTTTAGTTCTAAGTTCTAATGTCCGAAATCTTAAAAAGAAATTCTAATGTATTAATTCTAATATTATTTTTACTTTCTAATTCTATTTGATTGTGCGGTATTGTGTTGTTTATAACTCTACTTTGTTTATTTCAATATAAAAATTTATAAGTTATATATATATATATATAACATATAAAATATTTGAAAAAAATAAATAGGTATAGTTTTAACAGTTTAACTGTCGATAACCACTGATCGATGCTCAGCTTGGTTTCATTACTGGTTCGATTATGAAAAAACTGTTTGTATTTTATGTTTCATTACTTTTAATAAATAATTTGTGTTATAAATGAAATTACAAATTATCATTAATGATGGTTAAAAAATGAAAAAAAGAAATAAAAAACAGAAATAGAATAGATGAAATAACTAGAATACGAGAAAATTGAGTTGCAAGTGCGAAGATTATATGTCATTATGTGCGTGTTTTAGCCTCCATAATATATATATATATATATATATATACCCTTTCCCCTACTTTCATAATATCGAAATTAAGAAGAATAATCAACTATGAAGACGCATCTAACAATTCTTTGCAGTCTGTTTTTGGTCTTCTCCGGATTTGGCACTTCTACTTTACTATTTCAGGTAAGAATCTAATTTTTCAATTGCTGTTCGATCATTCGGTCTTAAAATTAAAGTGTAGTTAATTTGTTGTAATATTATAAATAATAAATAATAGGGATTCAACTGGGAGTCGAGCAAAAAGGAAGGAGGATGGTACAACGCGCTTCTGAAAGTGTAGTTAATTTGTTGTAATATTATAAATAATAAAAAAAATGTTGGTGTTTTTGCAGGATATCTTCCAGGAAGGCTGTACGATCTTGATGCATCAAAATTCGGCAACGGCGGGGAACTGAAGACACTAATCAAAGCAATACACGATAAGGGCATGAAAGCAGTGGCAGACATCGTAATAAACCACCGAACAGCAGAAAAACAGGACAGCAGGGGTATATACTGCATCTTCGAAGGAGGCACGCCCGACGATCGTCTCGATTGGGGGCCCTCCTTCATCTGCAAAGACGACCTCCAGTTCTCCGACGGCACCGGAAACAACGACACCGGCAAGGCCTTCGATCTAGCTCCCGACATTGATCATCTCAATCCAAGGGTGCAGAAGGAGTTATCTGATTGGCTAAACTGGTTCAAAACTGACATCGGATTCGACTCAGAATGTGTGGCCTTTTCCTGCTGAGAAAGTCATGCAAGGCTACGCTTATATTCTCACACATCCTGGAATTCCATCGCTGGTATATATTATATTAATATCCAAAATTGGGCGTTTTTTGTTTTTATTTTTAACCTTGTTTTGGCTTGCAGTTCTATGATCACGTTTTCGATTGGGGTAAGAAGGACGAGATTTCGAAATTGAGCGCAATTAGGTCGAGGAACGGCATCACGGCCACCAGCAAAGTGGAGATATTAGCTGCTGATGCTGATCTTTATGTGGCCAAGATTGATGATAAAGTCATCACTAAAATTGGGCCAAAGATGGATCTTGGAAATCTGATTCCACCTAATTTCCAGGTTTCAACTTCTGGAAATGATTATGCTGTTTGGGAGAAACAAGCATGAACATTAATGTGTTGTACCAAAGCCAATTAACTAGGCGCCAAATAAGATTTGCTTCTTTAAGTTTGAACGTGTTTTTAATAATTAAAGTGTTAATTTCGCTGCTCTCCGCTTGTGGAGTGTTGGTTAATCTTTACTGTTATTCATACAACCAGCAGCTTCACACAAAGGACAGATAAACAAGTGGTAGAACTAAGATATACAAGTCCTTGGTTAATGGAGAATAAAAATGAATTTTGATATAAATCAAAGAAACCTCATATCTTACCCAACACAAGCTGAATCCCAGAGGTTTTCAATTAAGTAGTAGTTACAAAAGGGATATGAACACAAATACAACATCATTGATGTGTTTAAGAAGTTCAACGAAGAAATTTACAATCAAAATGTTAGGAAGGGGCAGGTTTCTTCCCTATAATAAGCTCCAAATGGAACACCTGATTCCATGGAACAACAAGACTCAATTTTATTGGGAGGATCTGTGCTGTCCATTTTGACGTCATCTCCACGGACGATCTTAGTGTGATCGAGTCATCCATGGTTTTTGCTATAAGCTCATACGATATCGTTTCTGAGGCCGGGGGTGCAACACAAACCACGTTGAAAATTTTCCCAAGAGTCTTTATGCTACAATTAAGAAGGAAAAGCACACCCTTGGTTCCTTCACGAAGAATAACAAGCTTACTGGTGGTGTGGATGAAAATCCTAGAGCCGAAGTAGAATTCCTTGGAAGAATCCTTGTGCTGTAATGCAAAGTGATCGTACAAGCACTTGGAATTGCCAACAAAATCGCAACAAGGGCACGAACAAGGAACGTAATTGCACGCCTCTTCATGAGTACGTTTCTCACTGTAACTTAACACCTCCGCGCAGCCATAAGATTTGTGCTGACATGTAGCCCTGACAGAATCAAGAACCTTTTCGATAGCCGTATTTCGAATGTTTTGAACAGCGAGGCCGCAAATTGAACATTTATTCTTCAGTATGGTAGTGCAGCAGAAAGCACAAGCTATATGCCCATTCTTGCACTAAAGTTTTAAAATGCAAAAAACCAATCAAGTTTACTGTGAGTTTTGAAAAAATAAAAGCAATAACTAGAAGATGTGTTGTGAAATAATGAAGAGGAAGGGGAAAGTGATGAACCTGGTAGACAGGGGAGCAGAGAGGTTCAAAACAAACGGGGCAATCCAGCAAATCCGGGTCGGCTAAGGTCAAGGACTCACCATTCCCATTTCCATTTTTTGTATGATTTGGGGCAGATTCCTCCGTCTTCTGCTCTTCCTTAGGGGGGGTAGACGTGGGGGTGCGGTTGGCGGTGGCGGTCGTCCGGGGTTTCTTGGCGCTGCAGAGTCTATCTTTTATGGGAACGTTGTCCACATCCATTTTTTTCAAACAAAAAATCTCAGATAAAGAACACCCACGTGCATGGAAGGAGAATAAATAGAGGAGGTTTGGGTTGGATTGATATTTGATAGACGACTCTGAACATTTCAGATGCTTTTTCCCATAAATAGAGGTTTATGGAAACGTTGTCCACATCCATTATTTATTGTATGACAGACTCCACGTGATAATTATTATATTCCCGACTCTTGGCGTACAAAATTAGACCTGTTACCTGTCCTACGCCACATCAAAATCCACTGTTCAGCGGCCTCGGCGACTCAACCCACACCCCCTTTTTTTTTGAATAAAATAAATATATTATTTAAAATTGATAATGAAAAATGACTATGAAATAAACAAAGATATGATCATTTTGCAAGTCATTGCTCGGTCAAGTAGAGATATTAAATGGGCCAACCATTAGGATAACTACTACGGTGCTACGTGTCTAAACGATTTCGGACTTTACAGGTTCATTTTTAGCGGACCGACAATTGTTGAAATCTAATCTTAACCTTAGCGGCTAGGGATCTACGCACTAACGGGCTCTGAAAAAAAAAGAAAATTTTAATATAAAATCTTAAATTATAATTATAATATAACACAATACAAACTTAAAACATAAGTATTATTCATAAATTCATTAAAAATAAATCAAAATAGTTAAATAATAAGGAATTACAATATAATAGATTGTCAAATGCATTTTACATTTCCAGAAAAAAATCACCAAGAAGAAACTCAATTTATTTGCTAACATTGTTCATTTTTTTCTTGAAACCATTTAGTAATATTCTGTTTCTTATCAATTTTTACCTCCAAGGATTTTCAACTCTAATTTTTCTCTTATTAAATAATTAATAGACATGAAGTTAGTAAATTAAAAAAAATAATAATAACCAGGCTGACGGCCCAGCCTGGAAAATCACGGGCTAGCCCATTTAGCCTGCATACTAATCGATCCAGGTCAAAAAGGTCCGGTTTTAAATGGCCATTGAATCCCTGATCCTAACCCCGTATTTTTCAGGATTAAACGGGCTGACCCGCCATTCCGCAGCCCTTTTAACATCTCTACTGCCCTTTTAACATCTCTACTGTCAAGAATAACAGCCTTCGAACTCAATGCAATTCAGAGATTGCAAAGAATCAGTAACAGAAAGTATCAAAGAATATAAAATAAAAATTGAACTTTCGAAGTATCCAAAACTGAAATTTGCAAACTTTTGATAAGTGATACCAAAATATTCCAGCAACATAATTTCAATCAAACATCTTTCACTAATCCATCTGATTATTTGAGATAAAACCTCTCAATTCTCCACCATAGCTCAAAAAATAATAACAAGTCTTCAAATACAAGAGTCCTACCACTGCTTTTAATTAAGCTGAGCAACAACAACTTGGATCCGATCTTTCAACACATCCCAATTAATTTTACTGATGAATGCACACATTTAAGAAAATAATAATTTTCTATTATACCATTAATAAATACTTAATTTTCTAATAAAAGAACAAATTTATCTTAATATTTTAATAACATTAGAGGTAAATTTGAAAGAAATGCATTTTATTTGCATTGGAAAATACAAAACGTGATCTAATTTGCAAATAAAATTAAAGTTCAAAACAATATTTATTTTGAATGGAAGGGTGTATAATATAATTGTACATGAAAAATTTCACGGGAAGTTGCTCTTACAGTGGATAAAAGAAATACATATGGTGAAATTTAGGATTTTAAATCGTAATGGTATGTACATCATGTGCTCATATTTTCGCGGAACATTAAAAAAAAAAAAAAAAAAAACTAAAACAAAAAGACATTAACACCATTAAAATTAAAATAAAATAATTCTCCAACTCATCCCTGAACCCTAATTAAGCAGTCAGCCGCTGCATTTCTTGCGTCCCACTCGCGGGTAGAGATATTAAAAGGGCCGCGGGCTGGCGGGCCAGTCCGTTTAGCCCTGAAAAATGAAGGGTTAAGGTCAGGGGTTTAATGGTCCGTTTAAAACCGGGTCTTTTTGGCTCGGACCGATTAGCATGCGGGCTAAAAGGGCTAGCCCGCCGGTTTTCCGGGCTGGCCCGTCAGCCCGTTTATTATTATTTTTTATTTTTTTAAATTTACTAACCTTATGCCTATTAGTTATTTAATAAAGAAAAAATTGGAGTTGAAAATTTTTAGAGGTAAAAGTTAATAAAGAACAAAATATTACTAAAAGGGTTTGAGATATTTCAAGAAAAAAAGAATAGAATGTTCGCAAATAAGTTGAGTTTATTCATGACGATTTTTTTCTTGAAATGTAAAACGCATTTGACAATCTATTTTATTGTGATTCCTTTTTGTTTAACTATTTTGATGTATTTCTAATAAATTTATGAACAATATTTATGTTTTAAGTTTGTATTATGTTATATTATAATTATAATTTAAGTTTTTATATTAAAAAATAATTTTTTTTCTTCGGAGCCTGTTAGTGGCCCGTTTAGCCCGTAGTCTGCTAGGATTAGGTTTAGATTCCAACAATTGTCGGCCCGCTAAGAGTGAACCGATAAGGCCCGAAACCGTTTAGGCTCGTGGCCCTGTAGGGCTGGCCCTAATGGGTTAGGGTCAGCCCGTTTAACATCTCTAATATGAATAACTAATAGCCTACCCGTTCTTTGGACGAAGGCGTTGTCCCAAAAGAAATATTATTTATTTATACAAAAATTATTTTGTAGTACAATTTAGCTCTCAACTTCACTCTAAGAGACAATTACTATTTAAAATTACTGACAGATACATTTTGCCACATAATTCTCTAATTTGATTCTCAAATGAGAATAGTGATTGTACCTTTCCAAAAAGCAATGTTCCCCTCCTACACATCACTATTTATGTCCCATCACTTCATCACTTTTATCAAGTTTGCTTCCATCATCTTTCAAATTTCAGGCTCCTCTCTTTCTCATTACCGTGCCTGGATGTGTGCACATATGTTTGTACATATGCACATATGCTGGACGTGTGCACATATGTGTGAATATTAGAGATGTTAAATGGGTTGACCCTAAGTTCTACAGGGTCACGGGCCTAAACGGTTCCAGACCTTACCGGTTCACTCTTAGCGGGCCGAAAATTATTGGAACTTAACCCTAACCCTAGCGGACTATGGGTTAAACGGGCCATGAACGGGCTCCGAAGAAAAAAATTAATTTTTAATATAAATTCTTAAATTATAATTATAATATAATATAATACAAACTTAAAATATAAATATTATTCATAAATTCATTAGAAATACATCAAAATAGTTAAACAATAAGGAATTACAACAAAATAGATTGTCAAATGCGTTTTACATTTCCATAAAAAAATCGTCAAAAATAAACTCAACTTATTTGCGAACATTCTATTTTTTTTCTTAATATCTCAAACCCTTTTAGTAAAATTTTGTTCTTTATTAACTTTTAACTCTAAGAATTTTCAACTCTAATTTTTTTCTTATTAAATAACTAATAGGCATGACGTTAGTAAATAAAAAAAATAAAAAATAATAATAAACGAGCTGACGGGCCAGCCCGGAAAATCGGCGGGCTAGCCCTTTTAGCCCATGGGCTAATCGGTCCGGGCAAAAAAGGCCCGATTTTAAACGGACCATTAAACCCCTGGCCCTAACCCTTCATTTTTCAAGGCTAAACGGGCTGACCTGCCAGCCAGCAGCCCTTTTAACATCTCTAATTCATATAAAGCATAATGGGTGCCAAGCCCACCAATTAGGGGTGGGAATAGGCCAGACCAGGCTTTGCATAAGAAAGCCTAGGCCTGTTATATAATTTTTAGGCCTGAGCCTGGCCTATTATCTACGATAGACTTTTTTTCAAGGCTCGGCCTGGCCTTTTTAGTAAATAGGCCAGGCCTGAAAGCCTTTTAAAGGCCTATTTGCTGTAAATTTTTTATTCTTCATCAAATTTTAAAAAATTATATTTTTTATATTACACCGTAAATACTATAAAACTCAAAATACTAATAAAATTAACATACAAAAAATTATCAACTAGCAAAAGCAACAACAAAATCTTCAAATAGTGCAAAAATAATACCCCAATGACAAATAATTCAGTCAATGTCTTCAACTATTACAAAGAAAAATAAAATATGAACCTAATTATATATGTAATATATATATATAATATATATATATTATTATAATATATTTCTTATATATACTATTTTCGTATCAGAATGTTATTATGTTATCTAATATAATGTATACCATATATTACATATATATTATTATATATAAATATAATATATAATATTATTATATATATTTAAATAGGCCGGCCTGTTAGGCTTAAAAGGCCTACAAAAAAGCTTAAGCCTGGCCTATTTAATTAACTAGGCTTCTTAAAAGGCCTGAGCCTGGCCTATTTATTAAACGGGCCGAGCCGAGCTAGGCTTTAATATGCCAGGCCGTAGGCCCCTGTCGGGTAGCCTGGCCTATTCCCACCCCTACCACCAATATTCCTCACTTGGTTTTTTTTTTTTTAATATTCCTCACTTGTTAAGCAAAGAGTTTTGACCTCTGATTTTAGTTCGATCGACTGGAAAAAACAGAAAATGGCTTAAAATCTCTAGTAACTACGGAGCCAGGAATAGTAGGTAGGGGGCCCAATTTTATGGAATAAAGAACAAAGTTTTATATAAGATAAATTCGTCTATGTATTACCGGATATGTGACCTGTTGTAGCAGGTAACATGACTAAAATATTGAATTTGTGTAAATTATAGGATGATTTTCAAAATTCAAAAGTTAGAAGAACGAAAACAAAAAATGGAGTAAGTTAATGGACAAAAAATTGCAGTTTACCTTTAGGTATATATAAACATACAAAATATCACATCTCACATATAAGATCATTTAAAAAAAAAATTGTGATATAAAAATTAAAAAAATGTAATATATGTAATGAAATGCATCTAAATTCAAATTTTTAATAATTTTAGTTCCAAGAAAAATATATAACCTGTTAATTAATAACGATGTAAAGAAATTAATGTAAAATTATACCATTATTTTATATGTAATATGTAGTAATGAGGAAAATATTGAATTTTAGATTACGAGATAAAATATAAAAGGAGTAAAGTAATACGTAGTAACGAGTAAATTTTTTTTATTGTCTATTAGGGCTAATTTGCAAGAGTTGTATTTTCTTATGAGTGGTTAGTTAAAATTGTTAAGTGTTAGTTAGTTGGTTATATAGAATTGTTGTCTATATAACTAGTTGTATAAACTCATTTGAGATATATGAAAGATAGCAAAATAAGTTCTTGAAGCAAATTCTTGCTTTGTGGATTGATTCGAAAGCTTATTAGCCCGAACTAGAGTTTTGAATCGAGTTTCGTTCCTTGCCAACCTAAGTTGGGACATCGAAATTATGTGGGATTGAGGGGTTCGTTGCTTGCCAATCTGAATTGGGGCATCGAATTCATCGAATCTAATTTGCGGTTCTCATTAGAGACACACAATAGGCTTTATCAAAAGATTTGTAATTTATCAAAAGCTGTATATAATTTTCTTGAGCAAGTCTTTTGTGAATGTATCACATATCTATTTTTAATAAATTGTTATTATTTTTTAATAAATTACTATCATTTATAATATGAAGTATATTATTATTTTTATTTTAAAATAATATATTTTACATATATTTTTTTGTAGAATTGTAAAATTTACTTAATACAAACTGCATCACTTTTCAATTTTTGACTTAAATATAATAAAGAAAAACTCAAATATATAATAATGAACTAATGACATTTATATAATATACAATTATATAATTTTTTTACGGATACAATTATATAAATTGATCGTATAGGATTCTAGTTTTTTTCCCACTACATTAATCCACTTTTGAATATGGTCCACATTTCTTCTACACCCGTTTATTTTGAGGCATTAAATTTTGAAAAATAGTGAAATATGTGATATATTTAACATTTTACGTGTGACATATTTTACTATATTACAAATCACATGTTTGTTAATATATATTACTACAACATAGCTTAACATTAATTATAATAATTTTTAAGAGTTTATATTGAGAATTAAATCATATAATAAGTTAAAATTTTACAATTATACTCTTATCTACTATTTTTGTTTGAATAAAAAAGAAATTTTTTGTCAATTAATTTGGAGATATAATGGGTAATAATTTTAATAACTCATGAAGAGGGAGGAATAAATTTTCATTCATAAATGAAAAACGTATGTAATTTTTATCAAAGACAAGGTTCCTGAAATCAAATTCGGATGAATTGCCCAACCTTTGCGTTGGTGAATTATTGGTTAATCTTTACTGGGGCAGCTCTAGTAATATAGCAAGTTCACTCAAACAAGTCTTTCCTTAAAAAGAAGTGCGACGTTATTATTGATTACAAACGAATTCTGATATAAACCAAAGAATCAAATCTTTACACCACAAGCCCAGCTTCAGCAGAGGTTTGTAGGAAAAGAAACAGACTAATAATAGATTAAAAAAAATATGATATAAACAAAAACACAGCAACATCAGCACCATTCATAACGTTGAAGTTATAATTAACAAAAACACATTAAGTCTAGAATTTGACCAATTACACACCATTTCAAACGTAGAAGTTTCAATTAGCAAAAACACCTAATTTAGCAACAAGGCTTAACAAAACACGTTAAGCCCGAACTGTAAAAGGCCAATTAGCACAGGCATGTTTCTTACTTATGATAAGGCACAAGCTGAACGCCTGACATGTACTAATAAGATTGCGGGGAACAAAAAGACTCATTTTTGCGCGGCACTGTGGTGTCCATTTTGATATCATCTCCACAGACGTTTCTGCTTTGAACAAGTTCTCTTCGGAAGAGGCTGAAAGCGAGTACGTGAATCTCTCTTCAGAGGCAGAGGGTGCCACACAAACAACATTGTAAAAACTCCCAAGACTATCTATGTAATGATTAAGAACAAAAAGTTCACCCCCTTCTCTTTCTTGAAGAATAACATGATTCTCAGTACTATCCATTGACATGTAAATCATAGAGTTGAAGGAGAACTGCCTGGAAGAATCCTTGTGTGTAAAAGCAAAGTGTTCGTACAGGCGCTTGGGCGAGCCAACGAAATTGCAACCAACACAAGGGCATGAATAAGGAGCATAATTGCATGACTTTTCATGAGCAAGCTTCTTATTGTAACTAATCATCTCTGAGCACCCATATGGCTTGTATTGACATGTAACTATGACTGATTCAATAATTTTTTCTACGGCTCTGCAACGAATGTCTTCAATTGGGAGGCAGCAATTTGCACATTTGTTCATCAGTATAGTGGCGCAGCACGAGCCACATGCTATATGCCCATTCTCGCACTAAAAAACATCCATATGTATCAGATCAATTTTCATTATAAAAAATTACAAATAGGTTAAAAATAATTCAAAATTACAAATAAATTGATTATGCAAATATTTTGTGCTTCTCTGCAAATTTATCTTGTGCTGTTTTGCAAATATTTTGAAACCTATTTACAATTTTGAAATTTTTTTTAACCTATCTGTAAATCACCCTTTTAATCATTGAGTGAAATTTCATTCCAAAAAACCAATCAAATTTAATTTAAACTAGGAATATTATAACAGATTGAATAAGTGAGAAATAATGAACAGGGAAATGAAGAACCTGGTAGACAGGGGAGCAGAGAGGTTCACAGCAAACGGGGCAATCGAGCAGATTCGGATCCGCTAGGCTCATGGAAACGGGCCCACCAGTGCTTTGCTCTTCATCTACTTTCTCTGCTGCAAATTCCTGTAGCACCTCATCGGCGGTGATGTGGTCGCCGGAATTGGAGGTGGAGGCGGCAGCCCTTCGAGGTCGTTTTGGCAAGGGTTTATACAAATTTCCGACGGGCATATAATCAAATAGGTCTGAGAATTTTTCCATGGCTGCATTATATAACGATAATTTAATGAATTGCATGTGGAATTGAAGAAGGAAACAAAGTCATTGAAGTTTGATTTTAGAGTAATTTCAATAAAATGATATATTTCCAGTATTAAATTGTATCAAATCAAATACTCCTTTTTCCCTGTCAAAAAAATAAATAAATAAATAAATCAAGAACTCCTTCGATTCACCTTTTTCGTTCCCAATTGGTGTCTTCGATATCACTCCTGCTGCAGTTCGTCGTAAGGTTTTGTGATCTTCAGCTAGCTCAAAACAAGTTATATATATACACTCTTAAATCAAAGGTTATCTACTATAGGTTGTGATCGAATCATATATTTTTGATTTGATTCGATATTAGTATCTCGTATTTGAAATTTTAAAATTTAAATTCACATACAAATAAAATTATGATATTCAATTTAATATTAGTAAATATTTAATTCGATATTTAAATGTATATATTATATCAATAGTAATAAATATAACTTTTTAAATATAAATATTTCAGTTCATTAGGAGTCATGATCTTAACCTTTTATCCAAGGAGCAGACCTTTACGTGGCTCATCAATGATCAATTTAATACTTTTATTTGAAACATAACTTTAATACTTTAATTATTAAAAAGAAAAAATATTAATGTCTTCTAGTTGTTAATAAGGTAAGATCTTGAAAGTGTACCATTTCAGAAAAAAAAACAAAAAAAAAATCTTTTTCTACATTTACAAAGTTCACGACTAAAAAAAAATTAACACCACAAAAAAAAACGAATTTGGCGAGGGGGTTAGCGAGAGAATTAACGAGGGGGAGGGGGTTGGCGAGGGCTTTACCGAGGGAAGGTAGCCCTCGGCAAAAACCTTGTCGGTAACCACTTCCCTCGCCAAATCCCTCGGCAATTAGCGAGGGCAGTGCCCTCGCTAATTGCCGAGGGATTTGGCGAGGGCGAGTTTAGCGAGGGCTTTACCGAGGGCTGATTTGGCGAGGGAATTGGCGAGGGGCGTGGGGCGAGGGTTTTGGCGAGGGGCGTGGGGCGAGGGTTTTGCGCGGGCCACCGGCGAGGAATTGGCGAGGCCACCGGCGAGGGCGGGCCTCGCCCCTCGCTAAAATTATTGTAATAAAAAAAGAATTGCGGCCAGGGGGGATCGAACCCGCGCCCCTGGCCACGGCTGGGGGGCTAGCTGGGCATTTTTATTTCGCGTTGCAAGGGATCGAACCCGTGACCTCCGAGAGAGTGGAGGAGAGAGCTTGGGCGCTTTACCGTTTGGGCAAAGCTAATCATTCGATATGTTTTTGCTTTTAAATATATTAATATCATATTATGTTCAATATTTTATATATTTTTAATTTATAAATGTTATTCAATTAAATATGTTTAATATAACTATTATTCAATTATATATGTTATCACATATATTCAATTAAATTGTATACTATATTTAATATATTTATTATTTTTTAATTATTATATATATTCAATTAAATTGTCTACAATATTTAATATATTTATTATTATTTTATAATTATTGTATATATTCAATTAAATTGTATACTATATTTAATATATTTATTATTATTTTGTAATTATTGTATATATTCAATTAAATTGTATACTATATTTAATATATTTATTATTATTTTTTAATTATTATATATATTCAATTAAATTGTCTACAATATTTAATATATTTATTATTATTTTATAATTATTGTATATATTCAATTAAATTGTATACTATATTTAATATATTTATTATTATTTTGTAATTATTGTATATATTCAATTAAATTGTATACAATATTTAATATATTTATTATTATTTTATAATTATTGTATATATTCAATTAAATTGTATCCTATCATTTACTATATACAATAATTAAATAAAACCACATTATTACACTATTCAATGGATCGAACCCCTTCCTTGAGCGAACAACATTTTTTTCAATACGTCCGGGGGACTCCCAAATTTCACTACTTCCTCGAGGATCCCCTAGAAATCATTCTCATCTGCATCAAAAATTTTTTTTCCCCCTTTATACAAAAAGCCACAATTTGAAGTAGATTTGGATGAGCCATAAGTTCGTGTGTGAAATTTGTAACCTTAGTAATATCCAGGTATGTGGTGACACAACTCGAAGGACCGCTAGAAAGATCACGTATCCCCCCGATTTTGAATATTGTTTATCCTTACAAGTTGTTCAAACCCCGATGCAAACTCATCTTGTAGTCTATTATCTTGTTGACCCTCGAGAGTCCCGGATGGTATTTTTTCAATTGCTCGGAAAACATACTACAAAAGGGTTTTATTATTTTAAAATACGGATTGGGGATAATTAACAAAAAGTTGAAACGTTATAAAAAATTACTCGATATACGATTGCAACTTTCGGGACAATTCAGTAACGCGTGCATTATGAGCGTGTTTTCTCTCGTCTGATCCGTCTTTTGTTCACCTTTCCAAGATTCGCCCGGGGGGGTATAAATATGGACAAAGTACCTTTCGCTACTTCGGAGTACGTCGCCCCGACCATCGTAATTACGAGGTACTGTGCCGCCTCGTGCGAACGTGATCGCCAAAATAGAGAGACAAAATATTGAGGCCTCTTTTGTTAAATACGCATTTCAATCGATGCTTCAACATGCGCCTTGTTACCAACAGAGTTTTAAATTGTAAAGATACCTAATTAAATGAATCAAGTGTTATATATATATATATATATATATATATATAACCGTTTTGGGTAATCAAATAATTTAGAGTTATAAATTACCTCTCAAATGGATACATCCGTCTATCTTGCCACCAGGGACCCGGCTATGCTTCGTATGCAAGGTGCCTGGGAGCCAGATGCTCCATCGAGGTGAAGAAGCTGGGGCGGAAAATCGTTCCAACTTACACAATATAAGCTGGAACATCTGTTTCCCAAATTTCGAGCCATTTCTCTCCGTAATGGATGTAAAGTTAACCCCCCAAAAAGAACAAACTAAGTTCGGTGATTGCTTTCCACACATTGTTGTGAGTTTCACGAGAAAAGCAATGGGAGTAGTCTGCTGCCAAACACATGACAATCATGACTCTTCATCCCAAACATCTTCAATTTGCTCGAGTCTACACATGGGGAAAATGGGTTAGACACATAGTCTCGGAAACTTCAACTCGAGTTACCCATCTGCGCGAGATCACCCTTTTTTTAAAACTCATCAAGTGAATAACAAGTTTTGGGGGGATACTTTCTGTGCGTTGACATTTCTCTAGAGAGATGACGACAATATTCATTAAGTTCATCCCTAGACTTATTTGTTTTTTTGTTTTCCCTTCCCATTCATCCCTTTTTAGAACAAATTATCAAACACTTTTTTTTCAATGTGCATCACACCCAAATTATGGCGGATAAAAGAGGGTACTCCAATATGGCAAACCCCAAAAAAATACTTTTCTTCCCCCACCACCATCTAATCTTTTGTGGGCCTCGGCCCTTTTCTTGTCACTTTCCGGTACCCCAACCAATCAATTTCTTGTAGAAGCATTTCATTTGTTCGGATGGGTGGTGGGTCATCTTTTTTACTACATTCTTCGTGAATGCAGTCTTGTTCTGCGATACGGATGTCCCTGGTAAGAACTTACGATGGTTACCCAAACCCCACTTTTTGGGGTGAGTTTTAAAGTGAAGGCATCGGAGTATTTAAGCTTAGGGAAAGGCCAACCCCTTCCCCGGGGTTTTTCCTCGGGGCGCTTGAGAAAGGGCCCGGAAAGTCACAATGGTCAGTTTCGGCTCGCATCAAAAAATTTTCCGCTTTCAAACAACATCATTAAGGTTTCCCCCCCTTTTCCCCCAAAAAAGATTTTTAAATCATGAATTAGTGGTTTGAAAAACCATCTATTTTTCCCGGTTTTTGGGAACCCCAAAACCTTAAAAACATGAATTGTTCTTTCATGCACAACCATGGGGGCAAATTATGCGGTGTCCCCTATCAGCGGCCATGACGAATACTGTTTTCCCATTGCCCAAGCGGTGAAAACCATCAGTGCTCAAACCCCCCTAAATTGTTTTTTAATTTTAAAAAAATCGGGATATGAATAGTCCCGGGGTTTCCAAGCCAACGAATTTGCGGGGGGCATAACACCTTCGTCATCATTATAGCAACTAGCATGCCATATCATATCCTTAGCGGTGGGAATTGGGGGTCGGTCTCGTCGAGGAATGATAAAGGGAAAAAAGAACATCTCTTTGAAAGAATTTTTTCTTTTTCCATGACCATCCACACCCGCCCGAGGTTTGAATCGGGACCGACCACAAACCTTACAAGATTCAAACTCCTGTGCACCCCCAAAATATCATACAATTATTTGCACAAAAAATCAACCCCTTTTTACGGGAAAAATCCCACCCATCAACTGTTTTGATCCGGGAAAAATTTTTTGGGCAGGTTTTCGGAGGACAAATCTCCTAATCAAATCAACTATTTGGGGTTTAACCCTTCCAGGGATCTATTCTCGGTTTTTAAAGTTTAAAAACGGGCATTGAATGACAACCCGGGGAAAGAGACTGCAAAACCGGGGTACGGAAACTTTCCCAAATTTTTCCCACGAAGCATGTCAAAAAATGCCGACAATGAGGTTCCTCGCTGGGGAGCTCTTCTTCCACGTTTTGAAACTGATGTTAGGACAGTTAAGTCCATCATCATATTGGCCAGTGCAGCTAGATGCTGCGGTGTAAGTCAACTCTACTGATAAAAGTCGGCCTTGGTGATCATATAGTTCGGTGTGAGTAGATTCCTGTTTTTGCTCACCGTGCGAAATCAGATTGTGATAATTAGGCGTAAACCCGTGTCTAAATAAATGTGATTTCACCATCGATGGGTTCTCTAGAACTCACGGATTTCCTATATTTGAATTTCAAACAATAGCATGTATAGTGTAGTACCAAAATTATATTAACATAAGAAATAATACACATTAAAGAATTTATTTTTATATTTAATATAAGTTGCTCTTTTCTTAGCCTTTCCATTATTAGAATTTATGGAAATCTCGTTTATTTTAGGCGGATTGGGCATTAATCGACGCCTAGGTGGATTAGGTTTATGGTTGATTTTTATTTTTGTTTGTTATGTTTGAAACCACGCCACAACACATGAGTTGAACATGACTAGGGACTATACAATTTGCCCATTACTATGTACACTGAAGTTACAAATAGAACATATGTCCAAAGCATAAAAAAAACATTACATTAATGATTAATATGTATCGTCAAAACATCAACGGGCAACTGGAGGATTCCTCTGTATGATGAGATCCCAGATTCAGCAGAGGTTTTCAATTAGGTTTGTGTAGGAGAAGAAGCAAATTAATAACACATTAAAAAGGATATAAACACAAATACAGCAACATCAGCACCATTCATAATGTCCAAGTTATAATTAACAATAACACATTAAGCCTAGCATCTGATCAACTACAGCACCATTTACAACTAGCAAAAACACATGATGTAGCCAGAAGAGTAGAAAGTCAATTAGCACGGGCGTGTTTCTTCGTTATGATAAGGAACAACTTGAGCACCTGAGTTGTGCTAACAAGATTGCTAGGAACTAAAAGAGTCATTTTTGCAGGGGGCTGTGGTGTCCATTTTGATATCATCTCCACAGACTTTTTTACTTTGAACGAGTCCTCTCCAGAATAGACTGAAAGCTCATACATGAATCTCTTTTCAGAGGCAGAAGGTGCCACACACACAAGCAACATTGCAATAACTCCCAAGAGTATCTATGTAACGATGAAGAACAAAGAGTTCACCCCCTTCACTTTCTCAAAAAGAACAACATGCTTCTCAGTACTTCCCATCAAGATGCAAAACATAGAGTTGAAGCAGAATTGCTTGGAAGAATCCATGTGTTTTGAAGCAAAGTGATCGTACAAGGGCTTGGATATGCCAACAAAATCACAACCAATACAAGGGCAGGAACAAGGAACATAATTGCATGCCTTTTCATGAGCAACTTTCTTGGTGTAACTAAACATCTCTGCACACCCATACGGCATGTATTGACATGTAACTCTGACTGATTCAAGAATCTGTTCAACGGCCCTATTTCGAATGTTTCCAATTGGGAGGCAGCAACTTGAGCATTTGTTCTTCAGTATGGTGGGGCAGCATGAACCACATGCTATATGCCCATTCTCGCACTATTTTAAAAAGAACAAAGTACATCATACATCAGATGAATGTTCATTAACTAATCAAGTTTCTGGCAGGGGTTAAACTAACTATTGCTGCACTCGAGATAAAGCTCCCTGATTCTAAGTGATTTCATAAAACTACAGCTAAAATCTTAGAGCCGAAGATGAAGTGCTTGGAAGAATAACTAAGAATTTAAGTGCAAATGGGGCAATCCAGCAAATCCGGGTCGGCTAAGGTCACGGAAAGGGGCCCGCTCAGTGCTTTTGTGATCTTCCTTAGGGGTGGTAGACGTGGTGGCGGCGGTCATTCGGGGTTTCTTGGTACATTTTGTCGGAATGGGGCTGTTTATTTCCATCTGTTTCAATTTTTTTCTCAGATAAAGAAGAGTGCATGGCATTGGCAGGAGAATCCGAATAAATACAGGCTTGGGTTCGTTGGATTGAGAAACGACTGACTGACTCTTAACATTTCCAGATGTTTTTTCCCATAAATAGGCATATTTAACAATATAGATAAGGACCTAAATATATTAAACGGGCACTAAATATTTTGATACTCTCTCTCTTTGTATGACTGACTCCACGTCATACTTTTTTAGGGTATATATTCACCATAAAAAATTACACCATACTCACGGCCCATCTGTTCAGCGGCGACGCAATTCACAGGTTTTTTTTTTTCGATTTTTTTAATAAAATAATATATTGTATAAATTGATAATGAAAAGCAAATTGATAAGAAAAATAATTTGTCTACAAATTTTTTTTTTTTAGTTTTTCTTAATTTCTTTATTCCTGTCAATTATTCGATGAGCATAACATTATAAAATTTGTGATTAATCCTTCCATCCCATACATATTTGTACACTTTTCATTTAAACGTTTCATATAAATTTATAAACATCAAATATAAAAAAATACTTATAAATTATACCTAGGGCATGTTTGTTTTGAGTGATTACTAGAGATATAGTTTGTTTTGTTATTGTTGATTTGTATTACTTGTGGCCCACAAATATATGAAAGCCTAACATATGTTTTCCCATTTTTGAGTGAAAATGGATCCCTTCCTTTATGAGGTATTAAAATAATCATCTATTTACTACCAAGTTAATTGACAAAAATATCCATTTTTTATTTTTAAAAAAATAGTAAATGGGGTATAATTGTAAAATTTTAACTTATCACATGAATTAATTCTCAATACAAACATTTGAAAATATTATAACTCATGTTAAACTATGTTGTAATATATATTAACAAACATTTGATTTGTATGATTTAATAAAACATATCACACATAAAAAGTCAAATATATTACATGTTTCACTATCACTCAAAATTTAATACCTCAAAACAAACGAGTCCAACAATATTTTTATATTTACACAATATATTATTATCAAATAACTCAATAAAACGACAAAGTGATATAGCTCAAAATAATTTTCAAAATAACTCAATAAAATAAAAAGACGAAGTCCGTTCGGAACGGAGTAGTTTTTCATTAAATTCTCTAGAAGTAAGGATTTGGAAGTGTTTACTAAAATCTTTTTCTTTTTAATCTTCTTATAGAAACTATTATCAAGAACAGACATATCATACGTGAGATATTAATTGAAACGAAAGGAAATATTAGAATTAGAATCAGTTAAAAAAATGAACCTGACAAACAGGGGAAAAAAGGGGACGAAAATCCCAATCGGATCGGTCTTGGATTTACGAATTGGTATGGATTCCACTCCTGCAGATTCACCCTGATTTTGAGCGTCCTCATTTACATCCTCTGCGGCGGTTGTGCGACATCGTTTGGCAGAGGGTGAACCTTTTTCCATTCCCATTTTTTTAAATTTTTTTCAAGGAAATTATATATATATATATATATATATATATATATAACACTTCTCACATTACCACTCCCCCAAGATTTTTTTAGTTTAAAAAAGTACCGTAAATTTTAAAAGATTTTGTAGAATTTTTAATATGAGTTATTTCTATTATTATAATGTTTTATTTCAATAGCGTCTCTTTTTTATCGCATTTCATAATGAAATTCTGTAATTATTTTTTTTTTTTTTTGCATTTCACACTAAATTTTTTTGCTCAAATCAAATGTTTTTTTTATCAACAAATGTCAATTTAATTGTATTTTTTCAATGTTTTTTTATCCACAAATGTCAATTTAATTATATTTTTTCAATTTATTGTTATTCAATTCTCTTGAGTAAGATTTTATTGATTCTTTTATTTATAATAACTCACACACTCAATACGCGATGTACATTTTCTTTATCAAATGATTATTAGAAATTCTCTAGAACTTTTAACAATATTTTTAAAGATTTTTCTAATTTTATTTTTTTTGAAATTTTTGAAAAACTCATAAACTGTTAAGAAGTCTCAATTTGTTTATATCTTACAACTTATTGTTATTTGATCTTCTTACATTTAAGAAGTCAATCGGGTGTTCTCCTTGAAAACTTAGGTTTTTATAGAGCATTTGCATAAATTGTAATAAACCCTGTGTGGAGATATCTAGGTACAACTTATATGAGTTTGATTTAATTGAATAGTGATATCATAATTTCTTGAAAAAAATATAATAACAATTGAATTCATAATAAATAATTATATATATATATATATATATATATTTATATTTAAAAATGTTTATTATAATGTAATAATAGATATGTTCTTAAATTACGCAATATACAATTGCAAAAACATTGCATTTGAAAGTGTTTAAAATTTATAATAAAATAAATAATAGAAATCATACTACACATATAATTACATATACAATTTTTAAAAAATAATATATATTAAGTTAATAGATATAAGATATTATGTATTACATATAAAATTAATATAAAATTAATATAAAATTTATGTTCAATTCCACGTTATACGCGGATTCTACGATAGTCTCTTCACATTACCACTTCCCATTAACTTTTTTGATTTGAAGATACATTCGTCCGACTCCCCATCATTCCAGGGGTGTATTAGATTAGGGTTTTAAAAGATTTTTTTAGTTTGAAAAAGTACCGTGAATTTTAAAAGATTTTGTAGAAATTTTAAGATTTTGTAAGATTTTTCAAAACTCTTTAATATCATGTCAAAGACAAAAAAAAAAAAAAAAAAAAAAAAAAAAAAAAAAATTGTAGGGTTTATAACATAAAATAAAAGTTCAATTTTTAATATTTTATAGATTTGAACAACAACAACGGCATAAATAATAAAAATAATTTTAAAATTTAAATTCACATACAAATAAAATTTTTGATATTCAATTTAATATTCGTAAATATTTAATTCAATATTTAAATGTATGTATTATATCAATAGTAATAAATATAACTTTTTAAATATTTCAGTCCATTAGGAGTCATGATCTTAACTTTTTTTCCAAGGAGCAGACCTTTACGTGGCTCATCAATGATCAATTTAATACTTTTATTTAAAACATCACTTTAATACTTTAATCTATATATATATATATATATATATATATATATATATATATAAAAGTAGGATATACCTACTCCATTTATTGCCAAGTTTCATCTTTTATATATTGACATGTGTCATTTTAAAAAAAAATTCAATTTCCATAACTTTTTTCAAAAACTCTTCGTATACATGGAGTTATTTATGAAGACGTTCTCTCTTCCCTCTATCTCTAAAAAAGCGTCTCTCTTATCTGTGTGTTTTCTTAGATTTGGTTGCAATGAAGTTAATTGAGGATGATCTGGAGGTACATTTTATTTGGATGTGCTGTAAAATTTACTTCCAAATATTATTAATTGCTTGAGGAAAATATTATTGTAGAGATTAAATACTTATATAATATTTTGTGAAATTTTTAAAATTGAGTATTACAAATTAAATAAAAGTATCACATTTCATATATGTGACAATTCCAAACAATACTTCCTCACTTATATTAAGTAATATGTAGCAATTCTTTTTAAAGTCAATGAATTGCATAGTTGATAGTCATTTACATATGAAAATTGTTCAACTTCCTTTTTTGTGTGAATATCATAATATATCTATTAATTAATATGTGTTCATATATACCGTCAAAAACTAAAAAATAAAAAAAGAATTACAACAGATCCGTACAATGCACGGGCAACTACCTAGTTATAAATAGAAAAAATATTAATGTCTTCTGGTTGTTAATAAGGTAAGATCTTGAAAGTGTACCATTTCAGAAAAAAAATCTTTTTCTACATCTATAAAGTTCACGATTAAAGAAAAATTAATGTTTTTAATATCTATGTTTGATGTGTATTTAAGTATTTTTTTGTGATTATGTTTCTTTAAATTTAGAGATAAACATTTACTTGGAAAAGGAAGTTTTGAGATATCAATTGTATTTGCTTAAAACATGCTTGAAAAATAATCAAATCAAATATTTGATTTAGAATATTCAAATAATTCAATGTAAATTCAAATTAAATACAGATCACATTTATTATTCAAAAAATTATTCGAATTTAAAATCGATATTCGAATAATTTTACAAATATGAATCCAAATATTCGATTCATTTACAAACTCTAGTTATCACATCCTAAAAATGAACCCAAGCACCAGCTCCAGTAATATAACTAAATGAAAAATTAGAAGAGAGCACAGACAGAAGCCCACCATTTCCCAAACGCAACTTTGCTAAAATACTCGAATAATATGTGCATTGAAAAATATCGGGAAAATTGACAAGGAAGAGTATAAAACACATTTAAACAACAATAAAAATTTGTAAAAATAAAATATACAATTCGTCCATGTCTTCCAAAATAATTATTAATATCTAAATAAATATTAATTTAAAAAGAGGATCAAAACCAAAAATTAAGGGGCGCTTGTTACGAGATCTTCAATGAGAATGAGAATGAAATTAATTTTTCCTCCTATGCCCCCAAGTTTATTGGAGGGAGGAATGTCTCCATGTTGGTTACATCATTGGTGTTGTGCTCCAATTTTGGAAAAATGAGACAAAAGAAGCTTGGTATTGGTGGTGGAGGGGAATGATTGAGGAGAATTGATTGTAGATGTGGAAAAGGTTAATCATAATGGGTAATGATTACCTTATTTAGGAGGAAAAATAATGTCATTCACCATCTTTTATTCTTATTAAGCACCACAATTACCTTATATTAATCCTTATTCCCATTGCCATTGAAGAATTTTCAACCAAGCGCCCCCAGTAATTAATACATTTTCGTGTTTCGGATAAAACTAAAAAATAAACATATTTTCGTAACAGTCCGAAAATAGCATGTATAGTGTAGTACCAAAATTATATTAACATAAAAAATAATGCACATTAAAGAATTTATTTTTCTATTTAATATAAGTTGCTCTTTTCTTAGCCTTTCCATTATTAGAATTCCAGTGAGTTAATTTCTATGGTTCCCACGCACACGATAGTAGTATTAAAAAACAAGAGTCGTAATATTCCAAAATATCTCAAAGTAATATTGCAAGTTCACACAAATGACAAACAAACAAGTGAAATAACTGAAGTATGTCCTTTCTCAAATAGATATCCAATCTTTACATCACAATCTGAATGATGCAAACAAGATATCCCAGATTCAGCAGAGGTTTTCAATTAGGTTTGTGTAGAGAAGAAGCAGATTAATAACACATTAAAAAGGATATAAACACAAATACAGCAACATCAGCACCATTCGTAATGTCGAAGTTATAATTAACAATAACACATTAAGCCTAGCATCTGACCAACTACAGCACCATTTACAACGTAGAAGTTACAACTAGCAAAAACACATGATGTAGCCAGAAGAGTTGAAAGTCAATCAGCACGGGCATGTTTCTTCGTTATGATAAGGAACAACTCGAGCACCTGAGTTGTGCTAACAAGATTGCTAGGAACTAAAAGATTCATTTTTGCAGGGGGCTGTGGTGTCCATTTTGATATCATCTCCACAGACGTTTTTACTTTGAACAAGTCCTCTCCAGAATAGACTGAAAGCTCATACATGAATCTCTTCTCAGAGGCAGAAGGTGCCACACAAACAACATTGCAATAGCTCCCAAGAGTATCTATGCAACGATGAAGGACAAAGAGTTCACCCCCATTACTTTCTCGAAGAACAACATGCTTCTCAGTACTTCCCATCATGATGCAAAACATAGAGTTGAAGTAGAATTGCTTGGAAGAAGCCATGTGTTTTGAAGCAAAGTGATCGTACAAGGGCTTGGATATGCCAACAAAATCACAACCAATACAAGGGCATGAACAAGGAACATAATTGCATGCCTTTTCATGAGCAACTTTCTTGGTGTAACTAAACATCTCTGCACACCCATACGGCATGTATTGACATGTAACTCTGACTGATTCGAGAATCTGTTCAACGGCCCTATTTCGAATGATTCCAATTGGGAGGCAGCAACTTGAGCATTTGTTCTTCAGTATGGTGGGGCAGCATGAACCACATGCTATATGCCCATTCTCGCACTATTTTAAAAAGAACAAAGCACATATATCAGATGAATGTTCATTAACTAATCATGTTTCTGGCAGGCATTAAACTAACTATTGCTGCACTCGAGATAAAGCTCCCTGATTCTAAGTGATTTCATAAAACTACAGCTAAAATCTTAGAGCCGAAGATGAATTGCGTGGAAGAATAACTAAGAAAATAAGTAACTGTGAAATAATGAAAAGGAAGAGGAAAGTAATGAACCTGGTAGACAGGAGAGCAGAGAGGTTGAAAACAAATGGGGCAATCCAGCAAATCCGGGTCGGCTAAGGTCATGGAAAGGGGCCCGCTGGACTCAACTTTTACATCTCCATTTGGTGTGGATGCAGTGCTTTTGTGCTCTTCCTTAGGGGTGGTAGACATGGTGGCGGCGGTATTTCGGGGTTTCTTGATGGAGCGTCTACATTTTGTCGGAATGGGGCTGTCTATTTCCATCTGTTTCAATTTTTTTCTCAGATAAAGAAGAGTGCATGGCACTGGCAGGAGAATCCGAATAAATACAGGCTTGTGTTCGTTGGATTGAGAAACGACTGACTGACTCTTAACATTTCCAGATGCCTTTTCCCATAAATATTTGGATACTCTCTCTTTGTATGACTGACTCCACGCCATATTTTTTTAGGCTCCATTTGGATGGAGTGGATTTGAAATCAATAGATTTGATGATAATATACATGCATTCACACAAACTAAAATGGAGAAAAACTAAATGAATGGATTTGATTCACTCAAATCTTAAGCACAAGTGGGAGAAGTGAGAGGATTTCAAATGACTAGATTTTGCTGGGTATTTGAAATCCTCCCACTTATAAGTAATATTTGTGTATCCCAAATCCATTCATTTAGTTTTTCCCTATTTTGATTTGTAAATGTATGGTGTATTATCCTTAAATCCATTGATTTCAAATGACTCCATCCAAATGGAGCCTTAGGGTATATATTCCCCATAAAAAATTACACCATACTCACGGCCCATCAAAATCCACTGTTCAGCGGCAACGCAATCCACAACTTATTTTTTCGATTTTTTTAATAAAATAATATATTATATAAAATTGATAATAAAAAATGACTGTGATATAAAAAAAGATTGCAAATTGATAACAAAAATAATTTGTCTACAAAATTTTTTTTAGTTTTTCTTAATTTCTTCCTGTCAATTATTCGATGAACATCAACATTATACATATAAAATTTGTGATTCCTCGTTAAAACAAATACTTCTTTCATCCCAAACAAATTTGTACACTTTCCATTTTAGACGTTGCATATAAATTTATACACATCAAAAATAGAAAAATACTTATAAATTATATTTCACAATATTATTATATTTACACAAAATATTATTATCAAATAACTCAATTAAACAAAAAAATACAATTTTTTAAAAATCACCCTTACATATCAATCCAATAATACATAAATACAATTTTTTTATCTTGTGTGCCTAAAAGTTAGTTCAAGTTCGTACGGAACCGAGTAGTTTTTTTATTAAATTCTTAAAATCAAGATATTCGAGGATAATACAAACATATATTTACAAATTAAAATGGAAAAAAATTAAATGAATGAATTTAATTAACAAAAATATTTTCAAATACCGAACAAAAGATCAAATCTTATTTAAGTTAGTTTATGCGTTTCAAGTCCATCCCATCCAAATGGAGTCTTAAAGTAAAGATTTGGAAGTGTTTACTTGAACATAATTTTTAATAAAATCATTTTTTTTTAATCTTCTTGTAGAACTCAGATATGAAACTATTAACAAGAACAGACATATCATATGTGAGATATTGATTGAAACGGAAGGAAATATTAGAATTAGAATCAGTTAAAAAAAATGAAGAACCTGGCAAACAGAGTAGGAGGGAGGTCCCATCGATGTCATCCAGAAAATCCCAATTGGATCGGGTCTTGGAAAGGGGACCCTTGAATTACGAATTGGTGTGGATTCCACTCCTGCAACTTCACTCTGATTTTGGGCGTCCTCATTTACATCCTCTGCGGCGGTTGTGCGACATCGTTTGAAAGAGGTGAACCTTTATCCATTCCCATTTTTTTCACATTTTTTTGCGCCGATGCAGGGAATAAATATATATATATGTATACACTATAGATGACTCTTCACATTACCACTCCCCCATTAATTTTTTTTATTTAAAGATACATTCGTCTCCACATTCCATAGGACCCGCTTGCTTGAAGGTATTAGGAGCAGATAATAGGAATGACTCATTAATTATTTTTATTGACTTTGTAATATTTATATTTTATAATAAAATTAAAAATAAAATAATGATTAATTTAATTTGATTACCTAATTCCATTCCTATTAGGGGTGCGCAAAATTCGGGTTGGACCGAAAATACCGACCAAACTAGACCGAAATAAAAAATTTGGTTTGATTTTTGGTTCGATTTTCGGTCTGAAGAAATTTAAAATTTTGGTTTTCGGTGTTCGGTTTTTACATTAATAAAGACCGAACCGACCGAAATATATATATATATATATATATATATATATTATAATAATATTAAGTATAATACTTAATATATTAATCTATAATACTTAATCCTATTATTTTATATTAATAATTTTTTGTTTAATATATTAAGGTCTCGTTTGGTTTCCTTTATTAGGGGTGTATTGATCCCTAATACAACTTTATCACTTGTTTGGTTTGTTGTATACGTTATACTTCCAACCCGTTATTAAGAATGGACCCGTTCAAATAATACCTAATACATGGTATTATAGATTCCAAGTTTCATATGGTATTTGTAATACTTATATTTCTCCAATATTTATTAAATTTTAAAATACCAAAAACACCCTTCACTTTCATCAAGATGTGTTTAATATTATTTTTATTTATAAGAACAAATTAGTCTAAAATAAATTAATACTAGTTATAATACTTGCTACCAAACATAATATTGATAGTATTTAACTCAAGTTTTTGAAACCAAATAAAATATTGATAAATAAACTGGTATTACAAATATAGGTATTATAGTTCAGGTATTATCCAATAAAGGAAACCAAACGAGTCCTAATCCTATTATTATCCTAATTCCTATTTCAGTAATCAGTAGAAACTAATCTATAATACTTACTCATCGTTATTTTTTTAAAGTTTGTTATGTTTATATTTATTTTTGTGTGGAGCGTATCATCGTCAAACGATAAGCTGATTATTTTAGTTTTTATATTTAAAGTGTGGACTTACGAACACTATGTAATTGTTGTCTTTTGATGTGTTTTTAGAATTTTAATATTAATTTTTGCACATAATTTTAAATTTTTAAAAAAATATAAAAAAATTCGTTTGTTCGGTCCAAGACCGAAACCAAACCGAAATATTTCGGTTTCCGACCGTTCGATTTTGAAAATTTCGGTTCGTTGTTGGGGTTGAGAAAAAAAATTGATCTATAATTCGGTTTGGAGGTTTTGGTCGGTTCGGTGGACCGACCCGACCGATGCACACCCCTAACTCCTATAATCAATCATTTATTTTTTTCTTCCCTCAACTTTTTTCTTGCTCAATTTTTTTCACTCTCAACTTTTTTTTTTTCAAATATCATCATTCTCATTGACTAATTTTAATATCCCAACCAAACGCCCCTAAAATTGCTATAAAAAATTAATCACGTTTCGTCACTCATTCATAACATTTGCTTTATTTCGTCTTTTCAAATTCCATAAGTATTTGTTGGACTCACCCATGTATTTTTTATTCATTTATGGAAAAACCCAAATATATAATAAAAAGTACTCCATTTATTTATATGAAAGAATATATTAAAGGTGCATTTGATTCAATGGATAAAGGTGGATAGAATATATAATTCAGACTAATCCGATGTTTGGTTTAGTGGATATTGGCTCATGATAGATATTAGGCCCGAGCTAAATTTCAGTCATTTCCCGTCAATGCAGGATTTTTTTGTCCGGGGGTGCTGGATTTTTTTGTCCATAGTGTTAAATTTACCATATTGTCCTTTCATATTTAGAAAAAGTAACCAATATATCTTAAATTTGATTTTTTTTATGATTGGACAAAATTATCAATTACACCATTTTTGTTATTTATTCCACAATCCAAACATTAAAAAAAAATAAAAAATTATCCTACAACAATAAATAATATAATCCATCAATCTAAACATATTACCTAATTTCAAAAATTATAATCCGAATCATACCATCCTTACTAATCTTATCTTGAATTATTTGTCCCATTTACAATTATATAAATTGATTGTTAGGGATTATAGTTTTTTTTTCACTAAATTGATCCATTTTGAATATGATCCACGTTTTTTTCCGTAAGTAATTTTGGTCAACTAAATTGCTTTCGTCTTTTAAAATGACCCAAAAATTAACTACAACAAGTACCTTACCATTCAATGTTTACATAAAGAATGGCTCCACAAATATTGGTAAGAAATTAAAATTCAACTAATTTTTATTTAAAATTATCCCTAAATAAACTGCCCTTAGTCCCAAAATGTCGTAATGGTGTGAATAGAGCAATGACGAAAAAATCGGGAAATATTGAAATTTCGGTATTTTTGAAATCCCCGTATGGATATCTATTGGAACGAGAAAATTTTCAAAATATCGATAAATATCAGGATATATCAGTATCGATATCAATTTGTGTTAGTTCAAAAATTCCTGAATATCGAGATATATTGGTAAAAATATCAGTAAATATCGATTTTAAAATATATATATATCTAGTCAACTCAAACATCAACTTTAGTCACTTCAATGCCACATTTTGTTATTAATTGTCTAGTATTAATAATTATGAATACTTATTGTATCGTTTTGCACTGTTTATGCATTTTTTTTTATTTATATGTTTATCATAAATAATTTATTTTGTTGAAATTATAAGTTAAATTCGTGTAATAAGGTTAATAATAATGTTATAAGTTAAAACATTACATTAATGATTAATATGTATCATCAAAACATCAACAGGCAAGTGGAGGATTCCTCCGTATGATGAGATCCAATCTTTACAACACAATCTGAATGATGCAAACAAGATATCCCAGATTCAATTAGGTTTGTGTAGGAGAAGAAGCAAATTAATAACACATTAAAAAGGATATAAACATAAATACAGCAACATCAGCACCATTCATAATGTCCAAGTTATAATTAACAATAACACATTAAGCCTAGCATCTGACCAACTACAGCACCATTTACAACGTAGAAGTTACAACTAGCAAAAACACATGATGTAGCCAGAAGAGTTGAAAGTCAATTAGCACGGGCGTGTTTCTTCGTTATGATAAGGAACAACTTGAGCACCTGAGTTGTGCTAACAAGATTGCTAGGAACTAAAAGAGTCATTTTTGCAGGGGGCTGTGGTGTCCATTTTGATATCATCTCCACAGACGTTTTTACTTTGAACAAGTCCTCTCCAGAATAGACTGAAAGCTCATACATGAATCTCTTTTCAGAGGCAGAAGGTGCCACACAAGCAACATTGCAATAACTCCCAAGAGTATCTATGTAACGATGAAGAACAAAGAGTTCACCCCCTTCACTTTCTCGAAGAACAACATGCTTCTCAGTACTTCCCATCAAGATGCAAAACATAGAGTTGAAGCAGAATTGCTTGGAAGAATCCATGTGTTTTGAAGCAAAGTGATCGTACAAGGGCTTGGATATGCCAACAAAATCACAACCAATACAAGGGCATGAACAAGGAACATAATTGCATGCCTTTTCATGAGCAACTTTCTTGGTGTAACTAAACATCTCTGCACACCCATACGGCATGTATTGACATGTAACTCTGACTGATTCGAGAATCTGTTCAACGGCCCTATTTCGAATGTTTCCAATTGGGAGGCAGCAACTTGAGCATTTGTTCTTCAGTATGGTGGGGCAGCATGAACCACATGCTATATGCCCATTCTCGCACTATTTTAAAAAGAACAAAGTACATCATACATCAGATGAATGTTCATTAACTAATCAAGTTTCTGGCAGGGGTTAAACTAACTATTGCTGCACTCGAGATAAAACTCCCTGATTCTAAGTGATTTCATAAAACTAGAGCTAAAATCTTAGAGTCGAAGATGAAGTGCTTGGAAGGATAACTAAGAATTTAAGTAACTGTGAAATAATGAAAAGGAAGAGGAAAGTAATGAACCTGGTAGACAGGAGAGCAGAGAGGTTGAAAACAAACGGGGCAATCCAGCAAATCCGGGTCGGCTAAGGTCACGGAAAGGGGCCCGCTGGACTCAACTTTTACATCTCCATTTGGTGTGGATGCAGTGCTTTTGTGCTCTTCCTTAGGAGTGGTAGACGTGGTGGGTGCGGTATTTCGGGGTTTCTTGATGGAGCGTCTACATTTTGTCGGAATGGGGCTGTCTATTTCCATCTGTTTCAATTTTTTTCTCAGATAAAGAAGAGTGCATGCCACTGACTCTTAACATTTCCAGATGCTTTTTCCCATAAAAAATTACACCATACTCACGGCCCATCTGTTCAGCGGCGACGCAATCCACAGCTTTTTTTTCGATTTTTTTAATAAAATAATATAGTGTATAAATTGATAATGAAAATGACTGTGATATAAAAAAAGGATTGCAAATTGATAACAAAAATTATTTGTCTACAAAATTTTTTTTTAGTTTTTCTTAATTTCTTTATTCCTGTCAATTATTCGATGAACATCAACATCATACATATAAACAAATTTTGTACACTTTCCATTTAGACGTTCCATATAAATTTATATACATAAAAAATATAAAAATACTTATAAATTATACCATTACAATATTCTTATATTTAAGCAAAATATTATTATCAAATAACTCAATAAAACGTGGACAAGATAATTTTAAAAATAACAATAACTCAAAATAACTCAATAAAATAAAATCTTTTTCATTAAATTCTCAGGATTTAGAAGTGTTTAATTGAACATGATTTTTAATAAAATCATTTTTTTTATAATCTTCTTGTAGATCCAGATATGAAACTATTAACAAGAACAGACATATATGAGATATTGATTGAAACGAAGGAAATATTAGAATTAGAATCAGTTAAAAAATGAAGAACCTGGCAAACAGGAGAGGAGAGAAGTTCTTTGGAATGAGGTTATCCAGAAAATCCCAATCGGATCGGGTCTTGGACTTACGAATTGGTGCGGATTCCACTCCTGCAGCTTCACTCTGATTTTGGGCGTCCTTATTTACATCCTCTGCTGCGGTTATGCGACATCGTTTGGCAGAGGGTGAACCTTTTTCCATTCCCATTTTTTTTCAATTTTTTTCAGGGAATAAATATATATATATACCCCTCCCCCATTAATTTTTTTATTTGAAGATACATTCGTCCAAAAAAAGATTTTGTAAGATTTTTTTATGATTTTTAAGATTTTATGTATTAGATTAGGATTTTAAATGACTTTTTAATTTGAAAAAGTCCTGTACATTTTAAAAGATTTTGTAGAATTTTTATGATTTTTAAGATTTTGTAAGAATTTTCAAAACTTTTTAAACCATGTCAAAGACCAAAAAAAGAAAAAAAAATTGTAGGATTTGTGACATAAAATAAAAGTTCTTTTTATAGGATTTTGTAGACTTTATAAAATTTGATAGATTCGTGACATAAAATAAAAGTTCAATTTTTTTTTTCAAAGATTCGAATTTAAAAGAGTCAAAAAAAAAAAAACAACAACAACAACAACAACTGCATAAATAATAATAATAATTTTCTGTAATATCATGTCCTTTTTTTTTTTTTTTTTTGACGGGTAATATCATGTCCTTTTAAATAGTATTCATCCACATATCCATAGTTATACTAAACCTCCAAGCATTATATATATATTTTTTAATTACATTTAATTTATAAATTATGAATAATTTATTGTACACCAACTATCATTAAATTTATTTTATCTAGGAATAAGGTACAATTTGAATCCCCAACTAGTGTCTCGTGTACAAACTGGAGTCTGTGTACAATTGGAGCCTAAATTTGATTGAATTTGTACAAATTAGAACTTGAACTAATGTCTCGTGCACAAATTGAACCCCAAACTATTTTTTTTAACAAATAAATATTTTTACTTTTAAAATTGAACAAATGAGCCCTTCAACTAATCAAATAAATATATGGAGACTCTTTCATTAAATAAATTAACATATAACATTAGTGGATAAATTGACAAAAAAATTAAAACCATTATGATCAATTTTATAAAATGAATGAAACATTAATAACACTTTTTTTTTATAATGGACATAATTTTTTTAATATACAATATAATATTTTTTTTGAACGAATATACAATATAATGTTAAACTATAATAAAAAAAAAAGATAACTAATTATATTTATATAATGAATTGAAAATAAAATTAAAATAAAAAAATTATAATATTAAAATTCGTAAAAATAATAAAAAAATTATTTTCTAAAAATATGGGACTATTACGTTTGTAATCTTTTTATATATTTTTATTGTTTTAAAACTATAATTAAAGGGACATTCATGTCTCATTTTATTAGTTAAAAAATATATGTATTTAATTTTAAAAGTTAAAATATTTCTTTGTTAAAAATAAAAAAGTTCAGATTCCAATTTATACTCAAAATACTAGTTCAATGTCCAATTTGTACAAAAAAATATTCAGGGTTCAATTTATAACTGAGACACTAGTTGAGAGTCCAATTTGTACTCAATATACTAGTTCAAGGTTCAATTTGTACAAAAAAATAATTAAGGATCTTATTTGTACCCGATATACTAGTTGAGGGTTAAAATTGCACCTTATCTCAATATTATATAAATGTATATTAGTGTTTCAAGATTAAAAAAATAAAAATAAAAGTTTAAATTATTAGATTTATTATTAATAAAAATTATTGTGCTGGTTTTAGGGGGTTTTTCTTTTACAGTAATTTTAGGGTATTTATTAATTTATTAAAATAATTTCATTTTTTTTTAAACAAAATTCTTCAAAATCCCATTAATTTGGATCAGATTGTTGGTATTTATAAATACACTAAAATGTCCTTTAAAATCCATCTAAAACAACAATTCTTTAAAATTTTTATATTTTTTAATATCAATGAATTATTTTAAAGTAGTAAAAAGTCTTGAATGAATATCAATGAATTTTAATGGACTCTTTAGAAAATCTTAAAAATTTAAATTGAATATCAGTAGATTGTTTTTAAGTGACATAAAATTTTAATGGAATACCACCGATTTTTTTTCTTTAAATCCACCAAAACCCTAAACCATTACACCCTCTAACATTGCTACCAAAAATTAATGACGTTTCGTCACATATTCATAACACTCACTTTATTTCGTCTTTTCAAATTCCATAACTATATGTTGGACATACTCATGTATTTTTTATTCATTTATTCATTTATATGAAAAATATATTAGGGGTGCATTTGGTTCAATGGATAAAGCATAATAGAACTATATAATTCAGAATAATCCGATGTTTGGTTCAGTGGATATTAACCCAAGATGGATATTAGGTCCGGGCCAAATTTGAGTCATTTCTCGTCAATGCGGAATTTTTTTGTGCGAGGAGGGTGCTGAATTTTTTTGTCCATATTGTTAAATTTACCATATTGTTCTTTCATACTAGAAAAAATAATCAATGTATCTTAAATTTGATTTTTTTTTTATGATTGAACAAAGTTGTCAATTACACTATTTTTGTTATTTATCCCACAATCCAAATATTTAAAAAAAAAAATTATCCTACGACAATAAATAATATAATCCATCAATCCAAACATATCACCTAATTTTAAAAATTACAATCCAAACTGTACAATTCTGACTAATCTTGTCCTGAGTTATTTGTCCTAAATTGATTGTTAAGGATTATAGTTTTTTTTTTTCACTAAATTGATCCACTTTTGAATTTTTATTTATTTTTCGAAAAGATCCACTTTTGAATATGATCCACGTTTTTTTTCCGTAAGTAATTTTGGTCAACTAAATTGTTTCGTTTTTTAATATGACCCAAAAATCAACTACAACAAATACCTTACCAATCAATGTTTACATGAAGAATGCCTGTAAAAAAAAATGTTTACATAAAGAATAGCTCCACAAATATTGGTAACTAATGGTAATAGCTCCACAAATATTGGTAACTAATGGTAAGAAATTAAAATTCAACTAATTTTTATTTAAAATTATCCCTAAATAAAGGGGCCCTCAGTCCCCCAAATGCCGTAATGGTGTGAATAGAGCAAGGAAAAAAGGGAAATATTGCGGAATTTTCGGTATTTTTGAAGTCCCAATATGAATATCTATTGAAACTAAATAATTTCCAAATATCGATAAATATCGGGATATATCGATATCGATGTCGGTTTGTGTTAGTTCAAAAATTCCTGAATATCGGAATATATCGGTGGAAATATCGGTACATGCAAAAAAATATTGGTTTTAATGTATATATTTTTTAAAATTATTGCTGATTTTTTTTTTTTAATTTTATCCGGTCAACTCAAACATCAACTTTAATCACTTCAATGTCACATTTTGGTATTAGTTGTCTAATATTAATAATTATGAACGGTTATTGTATCGTTTTGCATTGTTTATGCATTTTTTTTTATTTATATGTTTATCATAAATAATTTATTTTATTGAAATTATAAGTTAAATTTGTGTAGTAAGGTTAGTTTTAATGTTATTTAAAATTCATGTTACATTTTCATAATTTTAATAAAAATTTCTAATTTTTATCGATATCCCGATATCGATATTTCCACCGTAAATTCAAGGTACCAATATTTGAGCAAGTCTCTTGTGAAATATTGCACCGTGCAATATCAATTAAAAAAAAGGAAATTATTAAATCTTGTGGGTCAAGATAAAGAACGGGTCAAACTAGCGCAAATTTCTTTTTCTTCCTCCACGTAGATTTCTTCTCTTCCTCCACGTAGATTTCTTCTTCCTCCATTCTAACCAACCAACCCCAACCACGCATCAAGATTCTTTCAGACGCAGAAAAGCCGACGATGAGAAGGGATAAAACTGTGAACTCCGATGAAAAAAAAGGAAAAAGAGAGATGATCCGATTGATGAAAACAGTAGTGGATAAAACTTAATAAGTGATGAATACAAAGCTTATGCGAACCTGTGATGATAAATTTTTATTTCTGTTTAAACTGGAATTAATATCACAACTCCTAATTTGATTCTGATTTATTCATATAGTAACACACATTTTTCCATAAAGTAACATGTTTTTGTTCATATAGTAACACGTTTTTTTTTTCCATATAGTAACACATATTTCTCTATACAGTAACACGTTTGTGTTCATATAGTAACATATTTTTTTCAAAAGTATGTGTTACTGTAAGAACAATTATGTGTTACTGTAAGGGTAAGTACGTGTTACTAATCCTTAAAAGAATAAAATATTGGTTTTGTTCATTAATAACACATTTTTCTTCGTACAATAACACGTGTTTGACCTAATAATAACACAACCTGAGAGTAAAAATTTATTTTTATCTTTGCACAAGTTTAATACATATATTTGCCCTTACAATAACACATATTTACCTCATAAATCTTATATTTGGGGATCAATTAGACCCATGATTTTTTTCTAAACACATTAAAACCATTTCTCTTTAATATTGAGATCAAATAAGTCATCATCTTAATAAAATCACACTCTTTTAATAAGAATAAAGTTGTCGAAGATTAAATACTTATTTGATTCACACATATAATTAGATTAGAGATTTATTTGATCATTTTTTTCATTTTTATTTTGCATTTGAGCGATTATTTTTAGACAAATACATATTATTTATTTTATAGTAACACATATTTATCGTTTAAGTAACATATGCGTAACCTAATAGTAACACCCTTGGGAGCACCTGAGGGCGAATTTTTTTTTTTCTTTTGTCCCCCGCGAATTTTTTTTGAAAATATCTATTGGATCCAATCCGACTAGGATCCACGAATTTCATTAAATGGGTAATTCCACGGTACAATATTACATATAAGAATTTATCCCGATATTTTCAAGATACCAATATTTTCGTCCTTGGAATAGAGAGATGACCTTTTCCGTTTCCGTTTGGGAATCGGTGACATTGTTTCACCGAGGAATTAAACAGTGGGAATATTCCGCCCAAGTCTGGGTTTATTTTTTTAAGTGGGATGAGCAAAGATGAAATATGTGCGTGAGTGAGATGATGAGGTACTACTGCAAACCATATGACCTGCTCCCTCAATTTTACAAATATTGTACACACGCAGCAAGCTTTATCAAAAGCTGTATATAATTTTCTTATCATCACAACTAGTTAGTGGATACCACATTTTAAGGTTAAATTAAATGTTTTTTTTATAAACACCTTGCATCTTTGTCTTTGTAAACAGTATGCATGCCATGCTGCATGACACCTTTTATTGTTGACGACAAAAATTATTAATTCTCCCTTCATCCGGAATAATTTTCACAAGGGAAGTTACATACTTATTAAAAAAAAATTTAATTTCGTGTAGGAGAAAAAATAAAGTGTAAGAATATTTTGGGTGATTAAATGAGATAAAGTATAGGAGAGATAATAAAATATAACAACACAAGAGTGACATTTTTAAAATTTAAATGGTATTGTGAAGGTGTTAATTGTATGAACTTTTCTTTTATATATGTAAATGGTACTATAAGGGTGTTAATATTATGTAAAAATAATCTTGAAATGTCATGAAAAAGAAATTGTAAAAGTAATCAAGAGATAGAGGAAGTAAAATATAAAAAGAACTTCATGCAATATTTCATTTTGACAAGTTGCAAGTATATTGTAGACATAATTATTGATACAATAAAATATGAAACAAAACATATCACAAATTTTCTGTCTTTTAGCCTTTTATTACTGAAATTTCACTGAATTGCTATGATTCCACAGCCACAACACAGTTGTACATAACTAGGGGACTCTACAATCTGTCAATAATTGTGCACACTGATGTTACAAATGGAACATATCTTAGGCATAAAACAACATTACATTAATGATAAACATGTATCATTACAGAAACATCAACCGGCAAGTGGAGGATTCCTCCGTATGATGAGATCCAATCTGAGCAGACCGCTTACGCTGATAAAGTCACTAGGAACAAGAAGACGCACTTTTGCAGGGGGGTGTATCGTCCATTTCGTCATTACATCCACAAATGTCTTTAATTTAATTGAGCTCTCTCCGACAGTAGCTATAACCTCGTACGAGAAAACTCTCCTTTCCAAAGATGGTGCAATACAAACAACATTGACAAAACTCCCAACAGTCTCAACAGAACGAGTAAGGATGAAAAGTGTACTCTGGCTCGTTTCTTGAAGAAAAACATGCTTCTGAGAATTATCCATTGAGATGGAAATAACAGAGCTGAAAGAGAAACGTTTGGAAGAGTGCTGTTGACTGAAATGTGAATATAAGCACTTGGATACAGCAGTAAAATCACAACCACTATAAGGGCATGAACAAGGAATATAAGTGCATGCCTTTTCATGAGCTAGTTTCTTACTGTAACTTAATGTCTCTGGGCACCCATATGGTGTGTTTCGACATGTAATTCTGACGGATTCTAGAACCTTCTCGATTGCCCTGCAACGGTTGTATCCGATTGGCCAGCAGCAATTTGCACATTTGTTCTTCATTGTAGTGCAGCATGAGGAACATGCTATGTGCCCATTCTCACACTAAATATTTTAAATGAAACAGGAATATGTGTTAGATTGATTTAATTATCATGGTGATATTTGAAATTTCCATAAAAAGTTATGAAGTTTCTGCCAGGCATGAAAGTTTCAAGTTGTTATATACAAGACCTCTTTCTCAGCATTATTAAGAAATTAAAGGTGTATCTTCTGAAGATCACAAAGGATTCGGTAGGATTCCAAGTCCAAAACCAAGTAAAAGAATGAGATTGTTTTCCACTATGACTTGATCAAGTAACTATGTTTATTTAACTATAGCATTAATGAATCAGTTCAAAAAGGAGATGAAGCATGCAAATTCATAAGTTGACCTAGATGACAATTTCTTTTACAGAGTAACAAGAATTAATAATGCAAAAAAACCATAACTGAAACAAGGACAGAAAACTCAAACTTGCTTTCGGAATATGATTTCATATGGAGAAACATCATGGAGCTTAAAACCCATGCCATAATCTAGTCTTGAAAATCATCAGATGAAACACCGATCAGTTTTACAAATTAAAATAGCACTCCAACCATGAACCATACATAGAAAACATAGCTACATATCAACTACCCATATAAACTAATTTCTATTCAGCAATCTAAGAGCCCACTAAAACCTCAATTCAAAACTAGCTGACTTGACAAACTAAACATCAGTGGATAATCACACAAGGTTGCAAAATTCAAGAAAGTTTTGAAATCTATGTTATGTCAAAAATTTATGTAATAAAGAGTTAACAAAGGCCAGATACAAACATTAGTTAACAAAAACCATAAAGTTGCTTTAACATAGAATGTGCATTAGAGCATCCATGTTCTTTTTCTATCAGGGAGTGGAGAAAGGAGTCAAGGAGTTGTCTTCCATAGTTGCTGTCTTTCTGTTCTTTTTCTTTTTGGGGCAATTTTGATGTCTTTGCTGTTCTCTTTGTAAACGGGCAGAGTACCCCTTGTAGTCCAAGTTTTTATTTATATTTCTTTTTGGCAGTTAAAAAAAGAAAAAAGAAAGAAAGTGCACTAGAGCATCCATGTTCTGATTCTCCATTTAAATTACCAAATTGATGCAATGCAAATCTTAATTAAAATGTTAGAGCACACTCACCCAAACATAACCAAAAGCCATATTAATTTTCAACAATCTATCCCGTATTCCTGGAGCAAATGGGCCTTGTGACAGTATATCAATATGAAATGTGGCAAATGCTTTGTAACTGAACCAACAAACTCGGAGGATAAAACAACATGAGGGTCTAAATACTTTTAGGTGGTTTCTCTTTTCCAGGATAAAGATTAATGTAAAAGCTTTCAAATGCAGAGTAAAATTGTGAGGAAGAGTGAGAAACTTTGGAAGAAATGAAAGAAGGTTCTCATTGTCTAATGATATAATAATTCAAACCATAGTTGTTAAAGGCGCAAGGTGCCCAGGATCAGCGCCTCTCCATGACAAAGGCAGGAGATGTATGCTAGGCGTGCGCCTTTTGATATCAGGTAAGAAAATGTTTGTGTTATAAACTCTTCACATTGCAAGGTAAATGAAATCCCAGCAATATATTTACAAATAGACCTAGGGAAAGTTAATGTTTTATCAAAATGACATCACATATAAGCAAGACAGATGAAAACAAACAGTCAATCTTGGTATGAAATGAGCTTCAAGAGTAGTCACCCAACACTAAACAGTATATCATTCTAGAATTCAGTATGCTTCCATGTCCAATATCAAATAAAAGAATTTGATATTACTCTTCACAATGAGGCTATCAAGTAACTAAAATAAGTTAGATAAATGATCATACCACAATGCCGCAGACTATAATAAAGTACCAGTAATATTATCCTCCAATTGTGAACCGTGTAATGGAACTAATCACTTGGGAAATCTTACCAACGCCATGGTGCTGAAAAGTTTGTTTTTGAAAAGGATGAAAGCACTAACGCGCACATTCATAATCAATTAAAATAGGAGACGAAGCACGCAAATCAATAATTTAACCTAATTGACAATTTCTTTGCAGATTTACGAGAAATAAAGAACCAACAGGAAATTGAAGAACCTGATAAACGGGAGAGCACAGAGGCTCATAGCAAATGGGGCAATCCAGCACATCCGGATCCGTCAAGGTCACGGAAACCGCACCACTGAGACCCTCCGACTCTCGGGGCGCCCCATGTCCATCCAGTGCCTTCAATCGCTCCGAAACGGGTATTTCCTCGTTGCCGCTTCGTTGATTTTCCTGTTCTTCGTCCGAAGCCTCGTCCGATTCTGAGGAGGTATGATCCCACGACGTGTCCGATTCTTCGCTGCTTTGATCTTCGGATTCTTCCTGTGCTGCAACTGTCTCCTCCGGCCGTATTGTCTCGGCGGCGGCGGGGCGGCTGCCGGAATTGGAGGCGGAAGCGAGAACGGAGGCGGTACCCGCCCTTCTGTGGGTGTATACAATTGGTTCGGAGATTCGGAGTCGTTTAGGTAAGGGTCTATTGCTGCTGGGCCTCTCTTCGTTTCCATCACCATCTCCGTCCACTGAAAACCTCACCATTTCTCTCTTCTGCAGTGGAAAAGGGTAATCAACATCATTTCCACATGTATTTGCCGTACGAGACTCAATTGCAAGTCACTCCTTTGATTTTCTATATTTCCAATAGAACCACATGTTTTTTCAAAATAATGTGCAATTAGAGGACTAATATGAAATATACATTATACTGTATATCATTATATGCCAAATTTTCACTTACTACATTTTTCCAATTTAATTTTCTACATTAATTAATCAAAAAAAAAATTCTAATTTTTTTTAATATAAAAAATTAATCAAACAAAAACTTTGATACCAGCTAAAAGGTAATAAAGAAATTACTAAAAGACTTTAAAAATAATAATGTCTAAAATAAAAATATAAAAGTTTAACGAGAGAATAACATGAAAAAAAAAAAACTAGTCCTTAAAGTATATATATGTATTTCATGATAAACCAATTAATTAATTAAATGCAATTTAGTCATGTGTGTTGAGTAGAATTGTCTCGTATATTTATTAAATGATAAACAGTAATTTTTGTCACAGCATGTGCAGTGATTTTAATTTTTATTTCATTCAAATTTTCGAATTTATAAAAAAAATAAAATCTATTTATTTATATTAATTCTTAAAATATGCTCTGCAACGGGCCATCTCTTGTAGCATTTCTTCTTGTTACAAGTTCAAGATCGGAAAAGGGTTAAATAGTGATATTTTCAATGTGATGAGCCATGCAAGAATTCTTGTAACTACAAGGACCTTAACTTTAATTTTGCATTTTTGATAGGATTATTTTGCTGAAAAACAAAAATCCAGAAACCACGTCGTATAGACTCTGTTCAGCGAAAACCCCAATCTTGTTTCTCCTGGAACTAGAATTTCAGCAGAATAAGCAACAAGCACACACGGAGATATGGAAACGGGTTGTATAACGTTCACCACAGCCACATCAGCTCCGTCGAGACCCGCCGCCGCCGCCTTCCTCAGCCGCAGGGCTCCAAGTTTCCGGCAATCCCGCAGTAAATGCCAGCAATTATTCCAAATACGCAGCTACAATTATAATAACCTTAGCCAAAATACTAGCTGTAGGAAAAACAAAAGCAGCTTGGTTGTGAAAGCTTTAAACCAGAGTCTATCGAGCAAAGGGGATTTGTCTAACTACGCAGCTCCTTCATGGCTTCCGAGATTCGAAGAGCTTGACACTACCAACATGCTTCTTCGACAGCGCATTATCTTCTTGGGTACTCAGGTTTTGCCCTTTCCCCTTTTTCCATAAATTCATGTTTTAAAATGGGTTTTGCGGTTTATCTGTTATGTTCAGCTATCTTCAATTGTGTGTTTTTCCTACGCAAATTGATACGATTGTATTACTGTGAGGCACTTTATGTTTTAACGTTAGAAGTAGACATTGATTATTTCGATTCATTGGTTGAATACATATACCTACATAGAATAGAAGTGTATGATCAGGTCAATAAATTATGAGTTTTATCTGGTCTTTGTAATTAACTTTATATGGAATTTAATTTGTTCTCCCTTATAAATCAATTGATGGTGAACAGATAGATGACATGACTGCAGACTTCGTCATAAGTCAGCTATTGTTGCTCGATTCAGAAGACCAGAAAAAAGACATCAAATTGTTTATTAATTCGCCCGGTGGCTCCGTGACTTCTGGTGAGCCCGATTTTCCAAAATGTTGAGCTAAAATACCATGAGTGCCTAGTTTTGAAGCTTATATTTTGTGAAAAATAATTTAGTTAGATCACTATCCATGTTCTATTCTATCCTTGAATATATTCTGATTATGGTGGAATTGTTGCCTTTTGCTTATATACAAAGCCTGATCTCATGCCCACTTATTGACAGTCACTGCCTGCCTGGACTGCTAATTTTTCTCTTGTGGAGTTGAATTTGAACTTTTAAATGCTAAAAGAATAGAATTTCTAACATACAGTAGTTGTTGATACTTCTTGTTCTTGTATGTGGACAAATAATTTTTCGCTAAGACTTCATTTTCTTGACCTGTATTGTGCCTTTAGAAGTACTTGTGTAACTAAGTTTCTAGTCATTTGCATTCAGACCTAATTTTAAATGCATAAAAGTTTTCCTTAGTTTTCTCCAATTGCAAAATGTGAATTCCTTGCTTTTGAATTACCTGTTAAATTAGTGAACTCACTTTCGTCAATTGCTCCACATAGGAATGGGTATATATGATGCCATGAAATTGTGCAAGGCGGACGTGTCTACCATTTGTATGGGTCTTGCTGCATCCATGGGTGCTTTCCTCCTTGCCTCTGGCACTAAAGGAAAAAGGTTCTGCATGCCAAATGCAAGAGTGATGATCCATCAGCCTCTTGGAACAGCTGGTGGTAAAGTATGTGTTTTATCTTTATCCTTTTTTGGCGCTTTTTGTTGTTTCTATTTTTCATGCCTTTTCCTCATAGATTGAGAGGTGACGTTCTTCGTATCATAATTGATGATCATTGATTTATCCTTGTCTTCTGCTATTATATAGCTCATATGTTGTTATAAGCATTTCATTGTGCAAAACTTAATCTATATGTGTTTAATGATCCAAATGCTTTCTCACTGAGTTTATCATGAAACAGATGAAGCCTCATTAGCTTCAGTAAATAACTTGTGGATGAGTAAGCTTACATGTTCTGTATTTCAATTAGTTCGCTGGTCTTATTACCTAAATGCATCAAAATATTAATTTGTGTTACTGGCTATGAACAAGTCTCGTGTGGATGAGTAAGCTTACATGTTCTCTAGGCAAAGTCTCGTGTGAACAAGTTTCACCGTGAAACTGGTTCTGATAGTATTAGTTGTTTCATTAAAACGTATTAGTTGTTTTACTATAAGGTATTAGTTTGTAAATCTGTTTCACGGTGAAACTGGTTCACACAAGACCAACTCTTGACTCTAAAGTGCATTAAAGTAATTGGCATTGCAATATGTAGATACGTTTCTCCTACCAATTCTTGATTTGTTTTGTAATGTCAGTTAGATTGTGATTGGTATGATTAGAAGATATGGATAGTTAAGAGAATCAGATTTCTTTGTGTCGTATCTCATCATTTGGTTCAAGTGTTATCACTCTGTTTCAGTTCAAATGGCTTCCTTCCAATTTCAGTGTGCTGCATCTTTTTGTGACCTTTTAGACACACATCCTTCTCTGGGAGGCTTTTGTTAATGTGGGGATATTATTTATTAATAAAAGGTTGTATAAGATGGAACGAAATTGAAACACGAAGTTCCTCATTGAATTGACTTGAACACTTGCTTCAATATTCAAATACCTAAGAAGCTAGCATATTTTAGAACATTAGAACACATACAAAAGTGATGACCACACCCACTTTGAGCTTCTTCTTACTTGCTTAACACTGCTGGATGGACTCTACTTATTACTAACAAAATTCATTTTAAATATTAGAAGCTTGGTTATCACTTGTGTGAATAGGGCGTTTAACCTCACAAGTCTTATTTCACCGGACTGTTCACTGCAAAACACCATGTTTATATGTATACCACGATGATTCACATGTATTCATTATAATCATGTGTCTGAGAATATTTAAATGCCTTAGTTAGCAGTCTACAATTCTTGTTTTTAGTGCTAACTGATCATATGACGAAACAATGAAGCTTAGAGATGCTTAACACAACGGTCGGCCAACTCTTCAATACATGCTTTATTTATGCAAGTTCATACTTGTAAAGAGATTTCCTTCTGATAATCTTGCTGATTCTGGAATTCTTCGTTACTTATCACGTATTCTAGGCAACTGAGATGAGCATACGCATCAGAGAAATGGCTTATCACAAAGTTAAGCTGAACAAGATTCTCTCACGAGTCACAGGGAAGCCTGAAGAGCAGGTTGGTTTATCCAAATCTTCCTCCTCAACCTCCCCACCCACCCAAAAAACAAAGAGTTAATTGCATAAAAAATCATGACAGTTTCACATTCTTCAATTACAGTGTATGTTTTAAAAATTCACAATTAAATACACACACTTTTTAAATTTTGCAATTATATCACATGACTGTTTTCCGGAAACTTATGCTAACGTGACAACCAAAAAATCTTTGAAACATTGTTAACTTCACGATCTTTTTTTATTGTTTCAATTTAATCACAAACTTTGATTTTTTTGCAATTTCATACACTGCCACGCCAACAGGACTTGCTGGAAAATAGTCATGTGATACAATGGAAAAAACTTGAAAGGTCTTGTATCAAATTTACCAATTTTAAAAACATGTGTTTGTAATTGAAAAAAATATGAAAACATCGTGATTTATTTTACAATTAACCAAAACTAAAAAACTTTGATCTTACTTGTTCATTGTTGTCTTATTTGTGTGATTATTAACAACATTTTGCAGATTGAGCTTGATACAGATCGTGATAACTTTATGAATGCATGGGAGGCAAAGGAATACGGGTTGGTTGATGCAGTAATTGATGATGGAAAACCCGGACTAGTTGCCCCAATTGGGGATGCTTCACCCCCACCTAAAACCCGGGTGTGGGATCTTTGGAAGGTTGAAGGCAGTAGAAAAGCCAGGAAAAATTTACCCTCTGAAGAAAAGTTTTTGCTCTCTGTTGGAAATGATAGTGACGATAGAGGTACAGAACAGAAAGATAGAGGCACAGAACAGAAAGAAGAAGCATCAAGGCCTGAATGAAATCGAGCAGTGTTCGGCCCGAAGATACAGGTGGTTTTCTCATTTTTTGCTTGTTCAGTTGTAGCTATAAGTTACAAATTGCGTCAAGATTCTGCTCTTACCATGTATGGTTAATCAAAATCACATTTATTAAGTGCTTGTTTGTTTGATATGTTAAGGAGTGAGTTTGGTGTGTAAACCAACATTAGAATTTTGGAGATTTCCATCAAAATCTTACTCATCTTCATTTCCATAACAAATCGCCTCCTCCGTCTCGTTCCCTTCATCTCCGACTGGCAGCTGCCAGACTTCTTTTTCCTCATTTTTTTTTTTTAAGAAAAGAGAGTTAGTTCTTCACCCTTCTTCCCTACCTCTCCATCTCCGACCGTCTAGCTTAGTCTTTTCTTCTGTGATTTCGATTTGGGGATCGAGGTTCCAGAAACACTACTGGGATGTCTTCTTCACTGCAATTTACATATTCCATAGATTTTCCAAGATATTTCAGTGATGGGGTAGCCTTTTATTTTACAGTTGGAAACGAATTCTACTTAATTTCTCCGTCGATGTCATGGTTTTGGGGTTTTTAAGGTTTTCTGAACTTTATTTGCTTTTGGTTAATTGAAGAAGAGTGCTTATGCTTCCACTAATCTATGATAAATAAAGAAATGCAATATAAGTTGAATCTATGATGCACCAAATTTATTTTTGCAGATTTTGATTTCTGGTAGAAAAAATTTTCTAGAGTGGGGTTTTGATTTCTGCAGATTTTAGAAAGAAGAAAGGGTTTTTTTTTTTTTTTTTTTTTTTCAGTTTTATTGTATGAGGAATATGGGTATTTTTGAGAAGATGAATCATTTAATTCTTTCAAGAGTAATTTTATCTATTTATATTTTTAAATGACAAATCGAAAATTGTACAAGCAAACATGAGATAGGTTTACATAATCCGTCTTAACAAACTCGGCTCATCCCAACCTTGTTAGCAAACGAAGCTTAATAAGTGTTCATGGTCAGAAATTGGTAGAGATTATACTTTACGGTGTTTTAGTCTCAATTTGATTTCATCCGTACACATTGCAGTATGATGTACTCCATATCTTTATATCAATATAAGAAAATGAAAACAAAATGTGTCATGAAACGAGAAAATAATTGGTCTTGATATTTGTATTATTTGGAAAAAAATAATTAAATTATCTACGTCAAAATTAACACTTTTTTTTTGCAGGACAATAATAACACTTTTTAAAGTAAAAATAAAAAAAATAAATTTATGAGAAAAATATAAGTGAGTATTTAGCCTTCAGAATAATACATCTTTTTATTGTAAAGTTTATACTACCTCTGTCCCATACTCGTTGTGACAGTTACTATTTGGTACAAATTTTAATGTAAAAGTTGTTTAATAATATAAATTATTCTTTTTATGGGAGTAAGGTAATCTTTTTCAACTTTAATAAGGGAGTTGTTTAATAGTATTAAATTGAGTTAACATGGGAAAAGTGGTAGCATATAGTGTAATATAGTAGTATTTGACGGGATAGATAAAAGTGAAAAAATTGTTTTATTACCATTTAAGGAAATGATGCAACGAGTATGAGACATACCTTTTTGACAAATGTCACCACAAGTATGGAACGAAAGGAGTGTTGTATTTACTATTACACTAACAATATGTCATCAGACTCGGATTGTACCAGGTAGGCCCAAATATATAGCCGGATATATCCTCTGCACTAGAATCCTTGGTGCTGGCTGTACTACATGAACCAGCATCCGATGTACTGAAAATAGACGAGTTGTCTGAATCCACCAAATGGACTCCCGTGAAATCATTGGGAGTCATCCAATCGAGGTGTTTATTAGAAGTTACTGGAGGAAATAGCTTCCATGTTTCTCTTACTTTTTCCATCCGAATACACACTGCTATTCCTAACATCTCGTGGGGTTTCCCTAAAGTGTTAAGCACGCTTAAGTTCGATTTAATTCCAAATAAAATGGGTGCTTTTGAAAGGAAAAAGATTACTCGTTTATTACCTAGCGTAGAAGAGAATGTATGCTTCTACATTTAAAACTGTCTCCAGGCAATGTTTTTAAAATCGGACCGGTAAGCGAACCGGACAATGAACTGGGTCACTGGTCCAACCGGTTGAACCGTTGTAAAAAAATCGGATAACTCGAATATTTATTTATTTATATATTTATGTATAATATATATCAATATATTATAAATATATTTTTTTATTATAAATATTATAGATATTCATAAAGACATAACATAAAATTCAATATTATAACAAAATATTGCATAAGATTATGCAAAAATTAAAACTTCAGACTACATATCCATAAAAATAAAATCTAAAGTTTAAATTTTTACAATTAAAAATAACTCAAGCAATTTTTTCAACCAAAATCAATCCAAAAAATGCTAAAAATTAAATTTAAAAAAAAAATCCAAAAAACCGGGTCAACCGGTTCACCTGGTCACCGGTTGAACCCGGTTTTTTGGCGGTTCTTACTGGTTTTTCTAAGAACTGGTATGCACAAAGAATCGGACCGGCACCGTGACCGGTTCCCGGTTAAACCGGTCAAACCGGCTGGTTCGGTCCGATTTTCAAAACACTGTCTCCAGGTCCACACGGCTTACCTATATGAAGAAAGAGAAATCTTGTCATACACACTGTGGTAGAATCTAATCACATCTTTTTCACACATTGCAATCTAATCTAAACTTTTAAACCATAGTAAACAAAACCTCAATTTATTTTATTTTTTTGTAATTCAAACCAACAGGCAAATTTGCTCCTTCCTGGAAATAAGATGTCACCTACCTAACAACGAATAATTAATTGTATTAACATGTTTAGATTTGATTTGGATAATAACAAATAATTAATCATCATTTCTAGGCAAGAGGGAATCTGACTGTTGGTTCGAATTACAATTTTTTTTTTTTAAATTGAGCTTGTTTACAGATTTTCAAAAGTTTAGATTATATTATAATTTGCGAGAAGGTTTTAATTTTATCTGCAATTAAGCCTAAATTAAAGTGAAAAGATAGGTAGGATATCCGGTGATTTAAGTGATTGATTTTAGGATTTTGAAATTTGAATATTTAGGGAGAGTTTTTGTTTGTAATGTGATGTGATTGATTTATTTGAATTTTTAAAATTTTGAAATATAATTTGGAATTTTGAATTTTGAAATAAAGGGTATTGAAGTCTTTTTGACACCTTTTTTTGAACCTCTTTGAAAGATTTTACTACACCTCTTTGTAAATAGGGGAGTAGAATGAACCTACATGTCATTTACTCTAAGGCTCCATTTGGATGGAGTCATTTGAAATCCATGGATTTGAGGATAATACACTATACATTTACAAATCAAAATGGAGAAAAACTAAATGAATGGATTTGGTTCAAACAAATATTACTTATAAGTGGGGGGATTTCAAATACCCAACAAAATCTAGTCATTTGAAATCCTCTCACTTCTCGCACTTGTGCTTAATATTTGAGTGACAAATCTATTCATTTAGCTTTTCTCCATTTTAGTTTGTGTAAATTCATGTTATATCATCATCAAATCCCTTGATTTCAAATCCACTCCATCCAAATGGAGCCTAAATTTATTATTTACTATTCTCCTCCTATTCCATCCCCATCCAATCCAAAGTGCGATTTATTAATTGGATAGAGCTACCTACAACTGAACATGGTCAAACCAACCAGGTCGGCCATGCATACGATCTATATTTTTCCACGACTTGGAATTTGGAAACCTTTGTATTGATACAACATGCATGTATCGTCTTTTCTGAAACCATTCTCAAATACGTAATTAGTACGGATTCTATACTTATCTAAGGCTACATTTGGATATAACTAAATAAATGAATTTGATTCACACAAATATTATGCACAAATAAAAGGATTTCAAATGACAAAATTTTGTAAGGTATTTGAAATCCTCCCACTTATAAGTAATATTTGTGTGAACAAATCCATTCATATTATTTTCAAATCCATTGATTTCAGATGACTCCATCTAAATGGAGTCTTAATGTAATCAAACACAATAATAATAACAGTAAGTCTTAATTGAAAATAAAATTACAACTATAAACTTTTGAATCTTGTTAAAAATATCTCAATTTAATTTTTCTTGGCAAGTAAAATCAATAGACATATTTTCCTTATCCAAAAAATTACATGTTAATTAATAATTAATTAATTATATTAACATATTTAGATTTGTGTAGATGATAAATAATAACTAATCATCATTTTTGTTTAGAATAAAAATATCTAATGATTTTAATTACCAAAAAAATTAATTAAATTGATGTTTTATTTAACAAAATTAAAAAAAATTAAATTAAATTATAGTTTTTTTTTAAATATTTTGATTTTATCTACAATTAAATATGAATAATAGTCAAAGCATGGGGTAGTGGCCCATAACTAGTGCATGCAAAAATTCCATTTCGAAGCATAAAGTGCACATGACTTCACGCTCTTCATCAGGTTGATAATTAATTAATCACTCTCCATTTCTCCCTATTTTAATTGGGCAAGCTTCCGATTAAAAAAAAAAAATTGGGCAAACTTAAGTCTCCACGATTCCACTTTTTCATCACATCCCTCTCATTTACTCCATCCATCCACACACAACTCAATTTTTTATTCCTATAATAATAATAATAAAATAAAATAAAGTACCTACCAAGTAAGCAATATTAATTGATATATATATGTTTTTTTCCTGGAAATAAGAGGTTTGTTCGGGTGGATATTCTTTTCTTTTTCTTTAATTAATCTTTGTTTGGGGTCTTTTCTTATCTTCTATCAATTTTTTCGAATTATATTATTAAGTGTAATGAGTAATATTATTAAATAAAATAAGTAATATAATTTATTGGTGTGCATACTACAACTAATTATATTATTCAATTAAACGGATATTATCATTTAAAAAAATGGGTTCACATTGCAAATGATGTATACAAAAAATTATCTCTTTAGATTTCATGTAGTATTTCAAAATGGCAATATTTTATTGTACAAGTTACATATTAGTGTGTATTGTAACACTATGTACATACTACAAGAAAGAAATTAGATGCTCACCATCGCACCACATAAACAGAGGAATTCATATTGTTTAATTATGTGCATCATAACATATATAAATAGTGGACATGATATAAATTGATGTTTATCTATAAACATATGATCATTTATGTTAAAGATGGATATAACATATATTTAGATTGGGAAGTGTAAAAGCAAATCAATTTAATTAGTTGGAAAAACAGTTGTTTTAAGTAATACATATTGTGTGTTTGATGAGTTGCTTGTTGCTTCAGGAGTTCAACCACAATTTGTTGGGATGACGGTCGTTCCTTGCTTTGTAATGCCTTAAAACTAAAAATTCCATGCATGTAAAATAAAATAGTATTTAAATTACTTAATATATAATATTTACATAAGAATATAAATGAATTAAACTTATTTTTAATTTTTAATTTAAATCCATCTATTACATTTTTACCTTTTCCTTGGAGAGTACTTTTTCAAAGATTTAAGCTTTAAACTAATCTGATATAATTAATATATATGAGTTATAATATATTTTAAATTGATACTAGTAAGAATAAAATATATTTAATTAAACCCTAAAAGGAAGATGTTCGAGTTTGCAAGTTGCATTAATAAGAGAAACTAGATAAGAACGTCGTCCTTGTTTCTTAGTTTCAAAATCTAATTAACAAAGTCATAACCAAAATTTCAATATATATATAAATAGTAAAGGAGTCTATTGTGCACTAGATAAATCGTGTAATTTAATCATACTTTAATTATATCAATTATATTTACGACACAGTTATAACTGTTAGAATTGAATAATACTGTTCACTTTTATTTGCAACAATTTCAAACTTGAAAGTGACAAATATTAATGGTATTGTGTATAGCTTAGGAAAAGAGAACATGCAGAATTAATTTGACTTGTGGAAGCAAATTAATTGGTTGCTGCGCCTTAAGAGTTACATCAACAACCCGTTTTTTCTGCTTTTGGTACATATGCAAAAGTTCCTTCAAAGCAACCCCCTATAGATAAAAGGCTATCATAATTGTATACCACGTCTACACAAATCTATGCATCTTCATTTCTCATCACTACATGTACATCCATCAATATACATAGTATGACAACATAAATATATATATGACATGATGAAATATGAATCTACTAAATGATCGACACGTATGACATAAGAAATAATATTTACCTACACATCATATATTTATCAAGTATATATAGAGATAAACTTACTTTATATGGCTAGCTTATTATATATAGGGCTAGATATGAAAATTGCGGTTTAATTAATATTTAACTTTACTATGTTTGCATTCTTATTGTCTCGAGACGATAACAATATAAATATTTTTTGTCGAATCGTTAAAGTGAGATATAAGCTTTGATTGTATATAACTATATATGGCTTGATGTTTTGTAAATTTATTAAAGCTTTTGTATTTTATTATAGTATTCTATCGTGTCATATTGTAAGATATTGTAATAAAAATTCGACTTTTAAAGTTAGTTTTTCTTTTATCATTTGTGTTTACTTTTATTATATCATATCACTATCGTATCGACACGAAAACACGAATTGTCATCCCCAATTATACATATTGATCTAGGTTTAGCAATGAAGTGGAAAATTCTCATTTCTCACAGGATACATATATATCCCGAACGGGAGGGTAAACCCAGATTTCATCTCCCGTGAAAATGGAGATGGGAAAAATTTATTCCCTGCTGACGGGATGGGGTGAGAATGGTGATTATAATCTCTGTCCCATTGCCCGTGAGATTTTAATTTTTTTATATATTATTTTTATTACATATATAATTTAATATGCCTATGTGCAAGTATTTTAATTTTTATACTTTACTTAATTTCATTTTTATTAATTAATACAATTTTTAATATATATTCTCAACACATTTTTGTAATTTAGTTAAAAAAAATTATAATAAAAAATAGAAAAAAATAAAGATAAACGGGGATGAGGAATCCGTGCAGGGATGGGAATTCCCCGGGGACATGATCTTTATTTACTTGATGGAGATGATGGGGACGGAGGATCCCCGATTTTATGGAAATAGGAATTGATCTTTCCATCTTGATCTCCTCACCCTGTTAACATTTTATTATTATAGTGTAATAATAGGAGAATCGCGGTCCGGATCTCCTGGTACATAATGATGTTACATCTCCTTTTACATTAATTAGATTTGTGCCACGTGTACATACATCAAAATTTACAAATAAAAGAATAACATCCTAATATAATCGTATGTACAAGTGGCGCAAATTTAATTAATGTAACAAGAGATGTAACACCATTATGTAACAGGAGATCCTGTGTGGGAGAATCGTACGGAATTAAAACCCAAACCCGATAAGAAGTAGAGGATCAGACATCAGTTTCTTTTGCAATACGATGCTTCCATTTCTAAAAACCCTTTGTCTCTACGTATAACTAACCTTCGATCACCATAATACATACTCTCGTAATATATATATATATATATAAACCTAACGTACCCTCTAGTTCTCAATATATATTCCACTTTTTATATCACGCATCAATCTCTCATAATTTCCTGGCAAACGAACATGGCTTCAATTAGTTTCTTACAAGCTACCCCTAGGTTACCAAACAGAGGAATAATCCGAAGAAACGGGCTCATCATCAAGCGGGCTTCCATCATTACCTCAAAGCAAGATGAAAGCGACGGAAAATCCGTCGACGAAAACATGATTGTTCTGAGAATGAGGATCAAGAAAATGAAGGTGTTAGAGAGCGGCGACGGAGAGGCGGCGGCGCCACCTTCTTCCGATTGGACGGAGTGGGAGAAGAAGGTATTTTCGCACTATCATGAGGGTGTTTTCGACACTATGCAAATGTTGCAAACCTATTTGATGAACACAAGACCGAGTGTGGCTTTGGGGATGATGGCTTTATTCGCGATGGCCCTTCCTCTCTCTTCCTCTGTTGTGATGATGAATGTTCTCAAGCTGGCCAAAGGATTGCTAGCTGGTTCACATGTGTGTATAGATATTGATTTTTGAGATAATTAATTATATTGTGTGTCATAAAGTTAATTTGATTCTATTTAATTGGCGTTATGCATGTACATATATAGAATTAACGAAATCAGGAAAGAGTAGTGTGGAAATTAATTATATGTACATCATGTTTTGGTTTTTTGTTTTTTTTATATCATCATTTCTTGTGCGAAATATATACAACATATCGTTTATCACTATGTACATGATCGGTAGTGTTTATGTAATTGAGTACACGGGGATAGATTAAGGGGCCGATCACCTCCTTTGAATTTTAATTTTTTTTATTATATGTATAGATTTTTTTATTTAATCATTTAATTAATTGAATTGAATTTATTCTTATAAATTGAAAATAGATACCATATTATAATATAAAGAATTGTACCCTTTGAAATAAAATTATAAATCTCATCTCTATGTATAAAATTCTAAATCTCATTATAAAAATTCAAAAATTATAAATCTCATCTCATTCTTGCTGGAAATATTTTAGCATCCAAATATCTTGTGGGTTTTTCTTTTACCTCAATGTGATATTTAGCTTAAGTTTCACGTTACATGTTTCACTATTTTTCACTTTACATTTGTCATCCAAACCTATTCGATGGGCTGGGCCGGGCCGATGCGGGCCCACCGAGCTGCACACCTTTGGCAGGCCGGATCAGGCTCGGTCCGGTTGTGTTTCGGACCTGTATTTATAAGGTCCAACCTAGCCTTAGGCGGGCCACCGGGCCTAAATGACCATTTTTAAAACATATATATATTTTTAATTTACTAAAATAATTCATAATAAGTTCAAACAATAATTCAATAATCTATAATAAGTTCAAAATAAATTCATAATAACTCAAATAATAATTAAACAACTTAAAATATATAAATTCATAATTAATTAATAAGTCCATAACAAATTCAACATTCCCATAATAAATTTAAAATAATTCAACAATTCGAAATAAATTTGAATTCATGAACACTCTCATGGCTTGTGTAGGGATGAATTATATATGCATCAGTTATAGGGATGAATTTAAAGTGCAAACCATTTCTTAAACTCTCCACCATTAGTCAAAATATAAAAAGTGCAAAAATAATGATAATGGGATTTCTCCAAAGGACGTCCAATGAAAATCATGGACTTTGGTATCATAATGATCTTTAGCTTTGCTTTGATTCTGTTTTATAAACTACTTTACTTATATTATCTAATATGGCAATGAAATTAGTGTGTTAAAGTAACCACTTACTAGAAATCTGCTCAAATTTATTTGGCTTTGCAAATTAGAGGTCAAGCATATTTCATTCTATTACTTTATTTGACTGCTTGCTTATTTTAATTTTAAAAAATATATATGTTCCTTAAAATATATATATATATATATATATATATATATATGTGGGGATTTTAAAAAGCCCGATGGCCTGGCCAAAATTGGGCTCAAGACCGGCTGGCCCGGCGGGCCTTGCGGGCCGGGCTTTTTAGGTCAGGTTCTTTTCGAGCCTGCAAATATCAAGTCCAACCTGACCCTAGAATCTGGCTGGATGGATCGGCCCAATGGGCCGGACTCATTTTGCCATGTCTAGGTATAAGAAATTTAAGCTGATACTGAACTTCATAGGAAGCTCATCATCATGTTTCATATCAAAATTAAGTGCATATATTAGGTTTATCATATGCTTTTTAGGTCTTCTTGTTATTATTAGATCGTCGTATGTTTTTTAAAGTGCTCTAAGGTGCAAGAAATGCTTTTCAATTAGGCTGAAATACTTTATTTAAAAAATGATAGGCTGAAAAACATTTTAGTGAGGTTTGGAAATTTTTCATTCTTATATAGTAACATATAATCGATATTTTTTCCATTTATATTCATTAACCCTAAGGTACATAATGTTTGTTTTAGGTTTTAAAAAATAGAATTTGAATATTGAAATTAAAATTTAAAATCGATTTAAGTTCATGATTTTAAAATTTGATTTTAAAAAATTATCATTACAGCACATATAAGCATACTATATATCACACTTTTCAATACAATCAATTATCTCTTCTTATACTTTTATATATATTTTAAATCATAGCCCACATCATTCAATTATTACAATCACACTTTACACATTATTTTCACATAAAATAAAATCTTATCATACTCAAAAATTCAAAATAAACACACACCTTATTATTTATCAAGATTTCAAAAATCAATTTTTTTTAAAAATAAATTAAAACTCAAACCAAACATTAAGAGCGAATTTTTTTTTCATTACACTTATTTATATTAAAAAAAAAAGTAGAGTTCATTTCCCAACGAAGAAACACAGTGCAATATTGTAAGGTTGTTGTTGGATTCGTGTTCTGTTGGTCCTCTTCCTTGCATGGTTGTCACTCGTTCACATTACTCGATTTACAACTCGTCTAACCAAGAAACCTCTAACACAGGTGGGGAGGTTTGCGCTTTCATGTATTTTTTCCTTATAAAAAAAAATTTTAAATGAAAAAGTATATAACTGCTAAATTAGATTTGATAGTCCAAATATTTGGCAAGTTCGACCGGCCCCTATGCCCTATATTTGTGCTTGCTTGCAATGTGAAGTTTGTATTTATAGGAATTGGATTACGACGGGCACTGGTCCATTTTAAAAGAATTTAAGGGTATAAAAATAAATACGCTGCTCAATTTCGTCCTCTTGGTAATTTTTTCTTTTACTCCACAAATTTGAATTTATATTCCTTTTCGGCCTATGACTGTCTTAATAGTTAATAGTAGAGTTTAGAATATTTTATATATTAGTGGTGAATATATAAGTTAGTGTTTATTAACGAGCAATATATAATATAGGCAGATTTTTTTTTTTTGATCGGGATATAATATAGACAGATATTTGTGTGTATATTGTGTACACTAAAAAATACTGTGTACAATGTTTTTATCTAATACTACACTATAACTAAATTAATACTATACAATGTTGATAATATTTCACTGTAACTAAACTAATAATATACAATACCTGAAATAATAATACACTGTAACCAAACTAATAATATACAGTACCTGAAATAATATTACACTGTAATCAAACTTTGTGCACACAATCTTTTATTGTGCACAATATGCATTCAAATACTACTCTATAATATAATAGTTATAAGTCTTTTTAACTTGAACGTTAAATATATAAACTTAATAGTTATAAAAAATGGTATTAACTTTTTAAGAGCGCGGCTAGATGCACCCCCAAAGATTTTATATGCGCACCCCCACTTCATGAATTTACCCCGTTTAGAATTTGAAAAATATAAAAATTTACTAAACCCACCCTTTTACCATACCCTTTTCATTATTTTCTCTTTCACAATTTGTAGGCAAGTAAAAAAAAAAGGAGAATCAATGCAATTAAAGAGCAAAGAAGAGGGAGAAAAAGATTGAAACTCCTCAGGAATGGATCTTTACATGCATTTCGTTTTTATAAATTTCTTGTAAATTTTGGAGAAATATAATCATATAATAAAATAATGAGAGAAAATACAAAAAAGTAAGATTTATGAATTGTGTGTATCTTTCTCTGAAATAAAAAAAAAAATAGTAGGAAGATTCATATCCGAAAATCCTCTCTCTCTCTCCTCTCTTGGCAATGTTTTTCTATCTATAATGAGATTATACATCTCCAACTTCTCACAAGTAATTTAAATTTCTTGATTTATTTTCTAAAGTAAAACAAAAAATGAAAGAGAAGTTAAGTGAAAGAATATATTTTCCAACCAATCAAGCAAGCTTGACTCGAGTTTTCCAGCCGAACATATAGAAATAACTAGGCAATAGAAAAAAGAGGGAAAAAAAAAATCTGCAAACGGTCCTTTATAGCAGTGCCACGCAAAAATTCAGACTCAAATTTGCAGAAAGGCATGAAATTTCTAGCCTTCAGATTCATCAATGGTTAGGCAAATTCCAAAAAGATTGCAGTAGATGTAGCTTGACTAGTTATAGTAGATCCAATGACAACAAATTCTTAACTTTAACATCACAATTAGGGAAAATTAGGGAATATAAAAAAAAAAAAATATATATATATATATATATATATTATCAAATATTTTTTTCTTTTCTTTGGCCTGATAGAGCAATGAATATACGAGTAATTTAGAGAACAAATGATGGATTGAGTGGAAGAAGATGCCGCGAGGAAGAGTGAGAAAGATAAAGATCTAATTCATTCCTTAAATATAAGGATAGTAGTGTCTTTTAACAAAATAATATTTTAGTCTAATTATTTTAGGGTTTGTATAGAAATTTTGGGGGTGTATTTAGCTGCGGTCATTTTTTTTTTTTTATTTTAGATTTATAATTTTTTATATAATTGTTAGATGGGTTCCTAGGGAAATTCATGTCTCGATCATTCAACGTGTGAATTATTGTTTTATAGATGTTATGATGATATAGGTCTGATTGCAGATCTCTGGATATATATTTGATGTTATGATTGAATGATTTGGCAATGGAATATGATCCATTACTTGGATGGAAGACATATATAATTTTTAAAATTAATTAAGAATTTGTAATTATTAACGAGTCCACATTTTTTATTTTAAACATGCAATTTTTAGGGAAAATTATCAAAACTTCCCTCGAAAATTTTTAAATCACCAAAAGAACCGCATAGTTTTGAATAATTACCATATATCTCCTAGTAAATGCAAAATCATGAAACATGTAAATATGAGAAAACAGATTCCGCTTGGTTGGGGTATTAGAAGTAGGTAATGGGAATGACTCATTAATCATTCCCATGGATGATGCTTAGTAATATTTATAATTTGAAATTAATTTTAAAATAAAATAATCACTAATTTATTTTGATTACATAATCTCTCTTATAATCAATCATTTAACAATCATTCATTTTTTCTCTGTTCAACTTTTTTGTAGCTCAAATTTTTTCTTGCTCAACTTTCATTTCAAAATTCATCAATGGGAATGAATCACTAATCATTCTCATTACCTAATTCTAATACCCACAACCAAGCGGCCCAAGTCTGCAATTTATACAATAATTTGTTTGATAAGATTTTTTTAAGTATATAACTCTTGTGTGAGAAGAAATATATTTTGAAATTATTTTTTTAACATTTTGAAATTGATTAATATTTTGTGCTAGTTTGTGAACAGTTATCATAAGATTTTCTCACACAAATTTTAATAATTTATTATTTTTAGCAATATAAAATAACTAGTATTAGATCCCGCGAATTTCGCGGAATAGTGAAAGAAAAATTATATATGTACAATAAAAAATTAAATTTAAATAATTAATATACACAATTAATAAAGGTGGAAAGAGAGAAATTATGTATATATTATCAAATACCAAATAAATTAAATATACATTTTTTGCTGACTATCAATATAATATGTATATATCACAAAACAAAAAAAATTAAATATATGTTTTCTTTTTGCAGATTATCTATATAATCTGTATATATCATCAAATAAATTAAAAATACGCTTACTTTCTGCACACGTTTTATATAATTTGTATATATCATTAAATAAATTGAATATATTTATATAATAGGTATATATTATCAAATAAATTAAAATGCACTTTCCAAATATTTGAATACATATTAGGTCAAAAAAAAATTGAATACAAATTAGACAACTTGATTTAAAATTTTAAATATTTAAACGTAGATTTTGTGATGACTCTTATAAAATAAATGAAGGGATGAAATTAAAACGTATAAAATTGATGAATGTGATCAATACTTAAAACTTAAATGAATGAGAAAAGGGGATTTTAAAATTAAAAAATGTAACTTTACCGCATAAATTTTTATAGGTTTAACTTTACAAGATTATAGATATTTCAAGTTATGATTTTTTTCGTTAATTTGAAAGAGTTCTGACTTTTGAAAGGGGGTTATGATAATTTTTTAATGTCAAGAGGAATAATAAATATAATTTAGGTTAAATGTCGCACCAATTATTGATATTAATTGATAATCCTGTCCTGTTTCTGGTAAATGACGACAGATGAATTATTGGGGTTTTGCTACCTGTCCTGTCGTGAATTCACTACGAAACTTCCTAATAATTTATAATTTAAAGTTTTTTTTTTTTTTTAAAGTAGCTTTCAAAAAATATATATATATGTACATATATATATATTTAAAGTAATTTTTTTTTTATAAAAAAAGCTACTCCAAATAATCCGTTTCTAGTTTTGTTTTTGTACCTGTCGTGCATTCACTACGAAACTTCCTAATAATCCGTTTCTAGTTTATAGGTATGTATAATACGTATGGATTATTTTTAAATAACCATAACAATAAATGTACATAAAATAGACATAAATATGAGATTATATGAAATTCATTAATTATGGAATCAAAATTCAGAAGTTAATTCATATATTTTTTTTAATGTTAACCATAACTACATAATTATATGTTAAATCAAAAGGTTATAATTCACACATATAAAAATAGAATTTAAAATTGAAAGTATCAACAAATAAAAATAAAAAGCATTGCTACATTAGGCAAATAGATGTTAAAATCATGATCTCTTTTATTAAGAAAATAAATTTTAAAATAATAAAAGCGTGAAGGGAGTGGCTTTATTTGTGATTTAAATAAACAAAGGAGGGTCGGGGAACAGCGACGTCGTAATTTATTTTTTCACAACAAAAACAGTAGTCCTAATAAACAAAAATATTACTTTAAAATTTAAATATTTAAATTTAAAATTTAAATATTAAGATTTCCGGATTTGAGGATGATAATCGCATGGCTGCCTCTCTAGTTTCTTCCGAATTCCCATTGTAAGTTGGACTCTCTGTTTTTCCTTCCTATATTGAGTGCTGTGTGTATATTTGCGCGTATATATATATATATATATATATATATGTGCGTGTGTATATTCATTCTCTATTTCGAGAATCTGCTGGAGATTCTTTTTATGTGGCTTCTGTGTTTTCGCGTATATTCTATTGTCGATATGTATTCAATTGCGATTTCTGTTCAATTGGATTAGGTTTCTGATTGTCCTTGAATTAGAGTTTCCTTAATCTTGCCGGTTACGTTTCTTCCATTGTTTGGTATAAAGAATTGAGATCCATTCTCACAACCCCCAATTTTGATTGGAGTTTTCAAATCTGCTGTTGTTTTAGTGTTGGAGTTTTTGGGGTAATACAATGGGGTCATTATTAATTCAAAATCAACCCCAAATGAATTCCACTAGAGAAGATCTTGTCAACTCAATTCTGCCAGTGTTGAAACTCATCACTCTCACTGTTTTCGGGTTAGTTCTTTCCCGCCCTGGGATTCAGCTCATTCCCAAAGACACTTTTAAGCTTCTCAGCAAGCTTGTTTTCATGTTGTTCTTGCCTTGCTTGATTTTCATTCATCTTGGGGAAGCTATCACAGTCAAGAATTTCCTTCACTGGTGGTTCATCCCTGTTAATGTTATTCTCAGTACTTTCATCGGTTGTGTGTTGGGGTTGTTAGTAGCTAGAATATGCCGCCCCCCACCGGAATACATTAGGTTTACAGTTATTATGACTGCGTTTGGGAATACCGGGAACCTTCCTCTTGCAATTGTTGGGTCCGTTTGTCATAGTGATCACAATCCATTTGGACCAGATTGTCAACAAACTGGGACAGCTTATGTTTCTTTTGCTCAATGGTTTGCTGTTCTTCTTGTTTACACTCTTGTTTACCACATGATGGAGCCCCCAATGGAGTATGATGAGGTTATTGAAGATGGTGCGGAAATTCAGGAAGAAGGGCCTACGAATGATCTCAGTAGGCCACTTCTTGTGGAAGCTGAGTGGCCAGGGATGGAGGATAGAGAAACCGAGCACTGTAAAACACCATTGATTGCAAGAGTTTTCAAGAGTTCAGCAAGCCTATCTCAAAGTTCTATACCCGAGCCTGATTCATTAGAGGATGGAGATCCAGAGAGTGGTCCTAGGAATCCAAAATCACTTAATTGTCTAGCAGAGCCTCGAATGATGAGGAGAATAAGGAACATTGCTGAGAAAACTCCTGTTAGTCACATTCTTCAGCCACCAACAATAGCTACACTATTGGCATTCTTCGTTGGCATGATTCCTCCGATCAAATCTTTCGTCTATGGAGAAGATGCACCCCTCTCGTTTATAACCGACAGTTTAGAGATTTTGGCTCAAGCCATGGTGCCATCTGTGATGCTTATTCTTGGAGGGATGCTTGCTGAGGGGCCTAATGAATCAAAACTTGGGCGTAGAACTACAATTGGGATCATTGTTGCAAGGCTTTTGATACTTCCCTTAATTGGTATAGGGGTTGTTTGTTTGGCTGATAAATTACAATTTTTGATCCCAGGGGACCCAATGTTTCGGTTTGTGCTTCTGTTGCAGTATGCTACACCAAGTGCCATCTTGTTGGGAGCAGTTGCTAGCTTGAGGGGTTATGCTGTTTGTGAAGCTTCAGCTCTTCTCTTTTGGCAACATATCTTTGCTGTCTTATCTCTGGCCATATATGTCATAATATACTTCAAGATTCTGCTGTTTTATGATTGAGGTAGTTTCTTACTCCTTGATTGATTCTTTTTCATGCCCATATATGTCGTAAACACTTTTACATTTAAGACTGATGGTAAAGCATAACAAATTGACTTTTTCCTGAGTTCAGAGTTTGATATTGTTCGATTTTGTTAAATGTTCGTTACAAGAGACATGATAGTTAGCATTGCATATGGTAAATGTTTCAGTTGTAGGATTTTATTGTATCACTGCTACTAGAAAATATAATCTCATCTGCTCATTAATCACTTCAATATGAGTTCATAACAAGACAAGCTACCATTCCAGAAAGGCACCAGAAAATCTGTCACATGTGAGAAATTTAATATTTTCTGCGATCCAGCAATTCTTTTATTCTTGTATTTTGTTGTAGGTTCTTGAAAAATGGCACGCTATAGAGTTGGTGCACGCATATGAAGAAATTGTTTCCTTGATACCGTGCTGTTCTGAGAATGCCGGTTTTAATTACCACGAGTATTCCGCACACTTGGGAATCAAGCTTCTCCAGACATTATGGGGTTACACATTCATTTGTAGTATACAAATTTCGAATGGTGGGAGAAGAATACTTCTGTTATCACAAGTGTTAAAAGGTATGTAGTTTTTGATTAGTGCAGTTAATAAGTGGTGATAGGCATGTGACATTGCTTGAATTTTTTATGTTTTAGATCTGTTTCTGATAGGTATGTGACATTTCTTATGTTTTTATGTTTTAAATCTGTTTCTATTATGTATTATTGCCAATGTATCAACTTTGTATGGAGGATTCATTTAGACTCTCAAGCATAATGCATTATAAAAAGACTATTAACTATTAACTTTTGTTTCGAAAGGGTCAAAATATTTTTTTTTTTTTGTTTTAAAAAATTCTTAAACTTGATCTAATGATCCACATCATTTGAAATCACCATGACTTAAGAGACACAACTACAACTAAGCCTCGTAAATATATACAGAATGAAATAACTAACCCTCATAAATATATACAGAATGTAATAACTAACCCTCATAAATATATTCAGAATAATATTTCAGTCGTAGAGTTTTATCAATATGGATGAAATTAAATAAGAGATGTTTAATAATACAATTTTCTGGTTTAGAATTTGTGGGGAAATGGAATGCAACCATTATCTGGAAAAATTGGTACAGATAAGAAAATTGAAATAGCTTCAACCCACTTAAATTGAAACCCTTCTTCTCAAACCTGAAATTAATTTGTGAAAACTCGCCGGTGAATATTTTATAAAGTAAGGTTCAAGTTTAATTTAATTAATAATTAATTTTTAGTTGAGCAGCAACAACTTTGAATAATATACAGAAAAAAAATGATGGTTTTTGACTAAGAATCTATTCTGGTGTACACCTAATGTTTTAATCATGACAAATTTTAATTTGTATTAGATAGTGTAATATTGTTTGATATAAATAAATTAAATAATCATTACTTATTAACAATAACTCCTTCTATCTCATTTATTTTCTCACACTTGCTACAATGATCCTCTTAGCAATAAGCAAAAAACAATCGTGATTCATTGACTTAATTTATCGATCTTCATTCGTGCTAGCAATTTTCACTTTTTAAAAAGAAGTTATCAATTTTAAATTTGAACATTATCACTTTTTACTTAAAATACTATTGTTTTCCTTTAAAAATAAATAAATAAATAAATATCACTTTTATGCATAACACATTTTGTGTTGGTTTATGTAGTACTAACGATAACCTTTACAATTATTGGGATGAAAATAAGCAACAGATAATAAAAACTGAAAATTAAAGTATTACAAAGTCGAGTCAAGGATGAAATCTTTTGAACGAACTGAAAAGTATGTGATAATTGGATCACACTATATGAATGCTATGATATTTTCTTAGGCCAAAGACTCAAGTCCACCCAAAGTCCAAGTCCTGGGGAAACAACATGAAATGCATCCTCTCAGGCCCAAGACCCAAGTCTACCCAAAGTGCAATTGTAAAAAACTAAGATCCAAATCCTAGGCACACGGGCTCGAATCAGCACGACCGGACGGGTAGCGCGTGTGGTCCATTGGATTTTATACTAGATCACTATAAATTTGAATTATTCTAATCAACTCTTGCAGTTAAGGGGTGATTTTTCTCTCACATTAATCAATGTGAGATAATTATCTCTTTAATATCACTAATTCCAACACTTTAATTCATAAAATGTGTTATTTTAACGTTTTAATTTCGTATATTAATTTCTCACTCACCGAAATTCAATTTTAAGATCATAAATATACTAACATAATCTACTCTGAGAGTAGATTGATCTCGTCTCATTTAATTTCTCGAAAATTAAACTCCAAGCCCGCGTTAGTTAAATAATCAATTAAATATACGCTTAATTGATTTTAAATTAATTAAAATAAAATTTCCCCAACATTTTGGACTAGAAAACTATCACTTTTCGTTTAAAATATTATAACTTTTCTACATAATATTACTTTATATATTGCACATTTTAAACTTATACCTTTTGATTTAAAAAATATCATCACTTTTATTTAATGTATTATTACTTTTATATTTTGAATTAGATTATAATTAAATGAAATTTCGTCCGAATCTCAGGCAAAACTACCTGTATAGATGAGGGGGAGAAAATATCAATGTGTGAGAGAGAACTCAAGGGGTGAGAGAAAGAGAGATGAAAGAGAGTGAGAATGGAAAAAATGTGACTTATTATGGAGAGTGAGAGACAAATGTGTATATTATTTTTTATCCAACAACGAATTTCAATTTTTTTTTCGATTTGAAATTCATCGTTCAAATGAATTTCCTTCATTTAAATACTATTTTTTATAATTTTATAAACACTTATTATTTTTATTATCAAATACTTTTTCTTGCATTCACTAAATTAAATCATTTTCTCAAAATATAATGTACATCTATTTATTTAAATTTTATAATATATATAACACCTGTAAAATATGTAGAAACAACAATTCAAATACCAGTGTAATTTGTACATTTAAATTTTGAATTTCACTATAAAGAATTTATAGCTTCGAACTTTAATGTTTGAAAAATTGCAAAAAAAAAAAAAGAAAAAAAAAACGAAAAAGAAGTGAAAATTTAAAAAAATGCACTTTTTCCTCACTGAATTTTTTATTTCCACGTAACTGATTTTCGTATCGAATTTATTTTAAAAAAATTCCCCGAATCTACCACGTGGCACATTAGATGGGAATTTAATGCAAATCACACCTACACAATATGTGAAAGAAGACTTCGAGCATGAACTTGCCATAAAACTACAATCCATAGACTCATATATAGTTGAGTACCCAATTCATTTCACAGTTTCATACTACGAAACTGGTACCATTAGAATCACTCTCTGATATCATTAAAATTAGTTGCTGATATGATAACCATTTTATACTGTAATATCAGTTTATAAGTGTAATGGTATCACTAAATAGATGTTATAGTATCAATAAATAATTCTAATGGTATTAATTGCATACTATAAAACTGCTTCACACAAGATTTTGTCTTCTAAAATAAATTTCTCGACTTGTGAATTAAACTGCCCTGAAATTTTCGTACAGAGTTGGCCTTTTGATTCTCCAATGAAATCAAAATAAATTACTTTATTAATATAAATAAATATATCCCGTGTATTACCCGAAATATTTGTAAAATTTGATTATGTAACATAATTATATGTAAATAATCTGTTCATGATGTTAAATATTATAATTATTTAATTATAATAAATATATTCAAAATATATATACTTCCTTCATCCCACAAGAATTCACACCTTATTGGGCACAAAGATTAAGAAAAATTATTTTTGGAGTAAAATTAGGGATATTTTGGATAGTTGGATGAGATAAAATGTAGGAGAGAGAATAAAATAATTAAAATAAGAGTAATATTTTTTAAATTTAAATGATATTATGAGAATGTTAATATTGTGTGATATTTATATTTTAATTGCAAATTATTAATACGTTAAATTTATTTGAATAATATATTACTTGTTCGACCAGGCTAATCGAACTCAGCCCCCAAAAATTTTCATTCCCAGTAATTTCTTCAAACCACTCGACCGTGCAATCTCGCTCGAGCGGGACTCAACCTTGTATTTTTACCACAAAATTCGATTCTTGATTCGTTCTTCACCCATTTTTTTTTTTACAAAATTTTTTTATAACCTCTAAAAAAAATAATTTTATAACTTACCTTAATTATACTGCTAATGATATTTTTAATAATCTTAATTAAATATATAATATTTAAAATTTTTCAGAACAGTATCATGAACTATTTTCATATAAGATTTGTCTAATTAGTTTTTAGCATGACACTCATCAATATTTATTTTTGTTATTAATTTTTTCAAAATAATTTCATCATAAACTATTTTCATATAAAATTTGCCTAATTAGTTTTTAGCATGGCACTCATCAATATCTATTTTAGCAAAAAAAATTCAACCATTCACGAACAATTCTATAGCATATTTGATGTTTCTGTCTAAATTTCATTCAATCTGCTTTATATTATTGTTTAGTATTTTGCATAATAAATTCTAGGCAGTAAATAAAGGTATCTGATTCGACACATTCCTTTATGAGATGATAATTAACGAGGTGTATTAAACATCACGATACTATTTTAAGGCAATAAATTCCCCTGTTTAAAAAAATGATTAAATATTTATTGACTTTCATAATATTTCTCTTAATTTTTTTTATACAAAGTAATAAGCTATCGGCCTTCAGGGATTAATTAAAATATTGTAATTATGGTCACGCTAACACAATATCAAAAGAAGTGATTTAAAGATTTACTTTAGGATTAAATACATAATTAAGTAATCACGTGGTTTTATAAAGGTAAATCAATAATAATAATAATAATATTACATTAAACGAGATAATGATACAGACTTGAAATTTCTCGAAAGAAAATTTGACGGCAAAACCTGCATAATTGCGAGTGGGGAGAAATCGTGCCTTTGTGCTCTGTTCTTTCCGTTTTGGGCGTGGAGGAAGTGGGAGAGGAAAAGCTGAATGAGAGAGAGAGAGAGAGGGAGAGAGAGAGTATAACTGAATGAGTAGGTACGAATATGTGACAGTGATTTGAGGCTGCTGCCATGAATTTTCAGCAGCGCTGACAACACTCAACCGCTAACTTCATTCCGAAATATCTCAAGAAATCGCAAAACGAAAATAAACGATAGATATAGTTGAAGAAAGGAATGTTAAACAAGTTTTGTTGAAGTTGAATTACGTTTCTTCTGCAACAGAAAATCCCATCACCTCTCTTGTAAGCTTTCTTGACTTGTTCTTGTAGAGTTCCTTCATTCTTTAATCTTGTAAGAGTAACCTTTTCAATGGATCGTTTTTTATGCCTTTTCTCATCCCTGTATTTATGTCATTGCAATGATTCAATGATTTCTGGTTCGATTGTTGCTTCGTCTTCAAGAGTATTTTCTTCCTCTGCCATTGTATCTTTGTTTTATGGAGTTTTAATTTTCTTTCCCAGAATATTTGTTTTTCACAGTGAGAAACGAATGGCGTTTGTTTCACTACAGTGGGCCTTCATGATTTGATGCACATAAATGTCTGTTTGCTCATATTCAGCCCCATTGAAAATTATTGTGCCTTTTGTTCTTTGTACGTAGAAATTTGTTCCTCAATAATTGCTTCCTTGCACGCCCATGTTATCATCCCAATATATGACGTGATTCCCTTTAATTTCCTTCAATTTGAAGTAAATGATGAATTAATCCCTTTTTTTTTGTTCATTCAATTTGTAATAATTGCTGAATTGATCTCTTAAAACCCCACTTTTCTCATGTAAAGCCACCCCTTCTCTTTGTTGCTGCTTTTCCATGATAACTAATTGTTGTTTACTATCCTGTTTGTGATTATTTCGTCGACGATAAAAGCTTTCGTTCTTCCAAATTTTTGCTGAAATATACATTACTTTACTTTGTTGATTAGCTTTTGTTCTTCAGCACCTCTAGGCATGTACTTACTCTTTTGAATGATTATGATCACAAGGGCTTATTTAGATTATTAAAAAATGGAGGACCATTTTGTGTTTCTTGTGGATCAAATTATCAATGAATCCACCCTAATAACTACCTTTTCTTCCCATAGGATGGAATTGGATGCAAATTTAGGGACATCACCAATGAAATTAGGACAGTGTAGAATTTGTCACGACGACGACGAAGAGTCGAACATGGAGGTGCCCTGTGTTTGTCGTGGGAGTTTAAAGGTCAGTCTCTTGAATTAGCATTATCTCATGCTAATTTTATTTTCAACTACAGATTATCTAACCATATTCTTTTTAAATAGTAAAGTTCTTTGCTTCCTTTAAGCTTGGAGTCTAGTATAACCTGTGCTATAATGAGTAGCATGATATCTCTCAAGACATAATCATACTAATAATATGCTAATTTTTGTAGTTGGGAGTGTGTTTTGTGTTTGTAAAGGATTGTGGGATGTTATTAACTACACCAACTTGTTTGAACCTCTTTGTTTTCTGAGTTGTAACTACTCTGTACCATAATTAGATTAAGCTTTTTAGTTTTCTTTTTTGGCTGTAAATCTGCTCCAGTTCCATTATATAATGGTTTATGTAATGTTTCACTCGAATGTTCTAAGAGATCCCGACTTGATGCGCGAATTCCTTAGAAAGCCCCTATTAATTTTCGGGCTACAATGACTTGAATCATTTTAGTGAGCAAGAAAGTAGAAGTTCAAATCCATACTTGGAAGAGATTTTGTTTGGGAAGTGCTTATAAAGGAAATGCTGGGTCAATTGAGTGGTTTTTACTCTTTTAAGAATTCAATTTGTGAGTCAAAAAAAAAAATTATTTCCTGATTATGGAATAGATCAGTGCTTCATTTGGAAACGCTCTGTTAGAGAACCATCCATCCATATATGGTTATTTTTTATGACTAGATTCTAAAGAAAAGATCTCAAAAGTGTTGATAATTATCTTTTTGGTATTGCATCTCGTGCTGCTCTTGTATAATACCAAAATTTTATTCTGTATATCTTCTTTGTGAGTAAGTTTTATAAGAATTTTGGGTGTTTAGTAGGATTTGGAATACTTGAAACTAACAAATGACATATTGTGAAGTAAACTTTTTTCTTAACTCAGATGTAGTATGGTACATTAACAATTCAATTTCTTATGCCAGTTTAAAGTATGATCTTCATCTTTTCTGCAGTATGCTCACCGAAAGTGCGTTCAAAGGTGGTGCAATGAGAAAGGTGATACTACCTGTGAGATTTGCCGCCAGGTATGTTTATTAAGATTGGATTTGAAACTGCTCTAAAAATATTAGCACGAGTCTAAGCAATCAACATTACAATCATATTAACCCGTTGTTTACCATATTGAAGCACTTATTTTGTATTCAATGCGAGATTGCAGCTTTTCAAGCCAGGTTATACGGCTCCGCCTCCTCTTTTTCATTATGGTGGGATCCCGATGAACTTCAGGTCTCTTTTCATTCCTAAACCTATAGTTCAATTGAGAAACAGTTTTATTATATTGATTCCTGTCATAATCTTGCATCTTCTATCTCTGTGCAATATTTTTGTTGATTGAAAAGTCAAACATCGATTGCTATATTTCAGGGGAAATTGGGAGATATCTAGAAGGGACCTCCATAGCCTTCAATTTATGACAACAGGATCTGCAAACGGGAGTTTTCTGGATTCGGACATGGATGACTATCCAGTACCTGCTTCAAGAAGCTTGATTTGCTGCCGTATCATTGCCATGATTGTACTCCTCTCTCTGTTATGCTGGATTTCTTTAATTTAGATGCATCCCAAATCGCCCTCTTCATGAGTGACACCATTTAAACCTTGTGTAATTGCAGTTTATTATTCTTGTGGTGCTACGTCACACTCTACCCTTCATCATTTATGGCGCTGGAGAATACTCGATTCCTTTGGCCATGGTGAGCCCTTTTTCCTGACACTAATCTTAGGATAAGCTTGAGCAGTATGTCACAGTTCTTTCGATTGCAGTTAGTGATGTTACGAACGATTGGGATTCTCTTACCGGTCTATATTATGGTGAAAGCATCAACAGCTATACACCGCAGGCGAAACAGACAGGTATAAACAAGAGATTGTGTCCAGATTTGTAATCTTTATCATGAAACTATGCCACACCTATCTTCGTATTAAGTATAACATTAGGCTCGAAGAAACGTAATGACAGCAACACTTGTGATCAATTTTGAAAGTGAGTCTTGTTTTGGTGATAGGATCCACCCATTTTCACGTTGGACGAAGAGAATGAATTACCACGAGAGGCGCATGTCATTCACGTTACGTGACTTCTGGCATGTTAGCAGACGGTCCACTAGTCGTGAAGCTGATCTTCATCGTAAATGTGGAGGGTGCTCGTCGTTAAGGAATCCGAGCAGAATGCTTTACTCTGATGCTAATGTCATTGTAGGAATCTGCAATATCTTGATGATCGAATGAATGTTTGATCTGGCTTTTTACATGCTCGGTTGTACATATATATCATACGAATCAATCAGGGTTAAAAGGAAAGCATTAAAAAGATTCACACATCTATTCCACTCTTCTTTGAGCAGCTTCATGTCAGATGTTTATACACACCCATCAGTTGGTCAACCTCGTTTAAATTACCAAAGTTATCTTTGTTTAAATATTTTTTTTAATTTAAACCTGCTATCGATTCTCGATGTGAAAAATGGGGTTAAGGGGAGGGAGAGCACTCCATTTTTAAATTGAGAATCAGAGAGAAAAATGGTTTAAAATAGAAAAGCATAAGAACAACTTTTTGAAAAGATTTTCATGGGATGGGGTAAGGTAAAAAAAATTATTTTGTGTTCTTTTGAAGTTTGACCAACTGGACCAGCTTTGCAGTAATAATTCTAAAGTTAACGAATTAAACGACTTTGCAGTAATAATTCTAAAGTTAACGAATTAAACAAATCAAATATCAGCTCGGTCTAATTTAATGCTATTATTAAAAATATATCTCATAGATACATATATATATCATGCATGAATTCAACCACCATCTTTTAACGATTGAAGATCCAAAATTCAAAAAATTATATAAAAAATAATTAAATAGCATTGCACATAAAAAAAGTATGCATCCAGAACTTTAATTGAAGAGGGACAAAACATTTTATATTATAATACTTTCTTCGTCTAATACTTGTCGTGACATTTGCCAAAAATATTTATCTTGTTTACGTTGCATTATTTCCTTAAATGATAATAAAATAATTTTTTTACTTTTATTTATCCTCTTAAACACTACAATATTACACTATATGCCACAAATTTTTTACGCTAACTCAATTTAATTCTATTAAACAACTCTCTTATTAAAGTTGAAAAGACTACCCTACCCCCATAAAAAAATAACTTATATTGTTAAATAGCTCTCACATTAAAATTGTGTTAAACAATAAATGTCACAACGAATATAGAACGGAGGGATTATGTATATTTTCAATTAAGAGGACGAACGAATATAAAAAGCGATACCCAAAATCCATCCCTATCTTCTGAGATTTTTCAGTCATGCGAGAACTTTGTAACATGATATTTTATGAGATTTCTCATGTTTCTTGTAAGGCTAATATTGTCACGAATCACATTTTTGTTGCATTATTACCTTATAAAATTTATATCATTATATTTATTTAATAATATTATTATATTTATAAATAAATATTATAATATTAATTTATATGAATATAATAGTATTAGTAGTATCAATTTTATAGTAGAACTTAGCTCATAGCCAGATTGCCTTGTAAAATTTTATTTATTTCTACCTGGCCGTCGTTTCTTTATGTTAAAAAAAAAAATCGGTCTTTGTTGAAATATTATAGAGGTTGTTGCTGGAATTGTGTCCCTCGAAAGTCCTCTTCTTATAAAAAAAAAAAAAAAAAAAAATCGTGGGTGCATTAGGTCCGCCACGTCTAACCAATTACACATGAGTAAACTTTTTTTTTTTTTTTTTTTTGAAAGGTGAGTAAACTGATTTGTGTGGGATGAAACATATTCCCCTGAAGCTCTGCCCAAAACAATTTTCCGACGGGCGCCGGTCCTATTACAATGTCGCCACTACTCTTCCTCTATACGACGACGATAAACACGATGGTCGCCGGCCTCCGCCTCACCACCATAATTCCAAAACAATTGCGCTTGCAGTATCAAACTCCCCCAATCTAAAGCAACTACGCCAAGTTTTCGCCCATATAATTAAAACCCGTTTTCTACAACTTTATCCCCATCCCTTTCATTATAATAACATCAGTAGAATCTACACCAGATTAGACTCTCCAAGAGAAGCATTGCGTGTTTTTATTGCCATGCGTCGAGCTGGAATCTCGCCGGATAACTTTACGCTACCGATCGTTTTGAAAGCGGCGGCTCAAATCTTGGATCGTGTATTTGCGGAACAAGTACATGGGATTTCGATTAAGATTGGACTCGACAGTGATGTGTATTGTGAGAGTGGATTGATTAGCCTTTACTTCAAAACGGGCGAATTTGATTATGCGCGTAAGGTGTTTGTGAATAGTACTGATAGAAAGCTGGGGTCTTGGAATGCTATTATTGGAGGGTTGTCGCAAGGAGGGCGAAGCAGAGAAGCCTTGCAGATGTTTGTAGAAATGATGCGAACCGGCCTTTGCCCTGATGATGTCACAATGGTTAGTGTGACTTCGGCTTGTGGAGCTTTAGGGGACTTGAATTTGGCTCTTCAGTTGCACAAGTGCGTCTTTCAGGCAAAGAGTATGGCAAAATCTGATATTCTAATGATGAATTCAGTCATCGATATGTATGGAAAATGTGGTCGGATGGACTTGGCTTACAAGGTCTTTTCTGCAATGGAGGAGAAGAATGTCTCATCATGGACATCCATGATCGTAGGCTATGCTGCTCATGGGCATGTGGATGATGCTCTGAAGAGCTTCTGGTGTATGAGAGAAGCTGGAATCAGGCCTAATCATGTCACTTTCGTTGGAGTGTTGAGTGCATGCGTCCATGGTGGGATGGTGCATGAAGGAAAACATTATTTCAACATGATGAAAGATGGATATAGCATTAAGCCCATGTTACCCCATTATGGATGCATGGTGGATTTGCTTGGACGAGCAGGTTTGATCGAAGAAGCCAAGATGATGGTGGAGAGAATGCCGATGAAAGCTAATGTGGTGATATGGGGGTGTTTGATGGGTGCATGTGAGAAGCATGGGAATGTGAAAATGGGGGAATGGGTGGCTGAGCATTTGATAGAGTTGGAACCTTGGAATGATGGTGTGTTTGTGGTTTTATCGAATATATATGCTAGTCATGGTATGTGGAGAGAAGTCGAAAGATTAAGAGAATTTATGAAGGGTAGAAAGCTGGCCAAAATTCCTGCTTACAGCTTGCCTGCTTAGCATGAACAAGAATTGATCACTAAAATCAGAACATGCTTTCACCTCACAAATATCTCTCTGCAACTAAAACAGAGTTAGTGATTTCTTTCTCCATTTGTTAGGCTTTGATGTGATTTGAACCTCCACATCACATTTTTATCCTTTAAAACAGACAACCTGTCATTTTTCTTTTTATTAATTATCAAGTTTTAAATGATTATCTTTACAAACAACAAAGCAGCACTGTAGCAATCGAGCAAAAAAGTCTTTGCTTTTTGAGTTAGAGAAATCCCATGCTGATATCAATTTTAATTACCTAATTAATTAGCTGGCAAAGACATCAACCTAATCAACTCTCCACATATAATCATATATTGGTATGTATTTTTCCTTCATAGTTTAGGGAAAATGGCTTCCCTATCCTTACTACCAGCTTATAATCTAGGCAGAGCTACTCTTCCATGCAAGAAAACCAGAATTTGTCAGCCCCTTCAAGTTAAAGCCCAAAGGTACAGAGATCACCATGAAGGTAATTTAACCTTTATTCTTTTTTCTCCCACATTTTCTTGAATAAATACATACAAGTTCACTAATCATTAACTTTATTATATACCCTTGTGTAACAGGGAAATCAAGCGATATGGTAGATGCGAATTTACGGCTACTGTGGATGAGGATAGAAGCAGCAAAGAAGAAGGAGAGGCTTGAAAGATGCTTGGTAGCTGAGCATGGATGGAATTATAATTATACACCTTTCAAACCCAAAACAAATATTAATAATGAAATTATTCATGTGTTTGTTCATTTTGTTGGCCTGGTTGGTGCCACTTTTGGTCTCACGATTCTCAGCTGCAGCTTTTGCCTCTGCATTGCTTCCCTTTTCATTCACTTAAATCAATGACTTCTCCTCTTCGATCTGCATAATCTACCTTATAAATACATCAAAGATGCTTGCATATACTTATTTAACTTATATATATGTGTGTTTATATGTACACACTTTCCTTTTTTTCATGTATGTTTGATCTTGATTCTTGAATGAATGGCATGATTTGCTTGTACCATTTGTTTAAAGTTTTTCTTTTTTTCTTGAGGGTAATTTATTTAATATTTTTGGTACAATGCATGACATTGATGGCTACGGGAAAAATCATGTTTGTCGACTGCATAAATTATTTTTGTTTCTAATTGCTCTTTCTTTCTTTTTTTCTCTAAAAACTCTTTATCATTTTGGTTATAAGGAACTCAACAATTATATATTTCTTATACTCTCTCGCCCAATTTTAATTAGAAAATAGGCTGCATGCGGATTTTAAAAAATATTACTTGTTTATGTATAAAATAGATGAGTGGAGTAAAAAGTAAGAGTATTATTATCAAATCATTAATTTAAGAGAGAAAATAGTGTTGGGGTTCAAATGACAAATAATATGTAAATAAATATATGTTGTGAGGGTAGAAATAAGTTAAAAAAATTCTATTTTTTGATGACATATTAAAATTAAAGGGATTATAAAAATATATTGACTAATTGAAATCGGAAGAAAAGAGTAATTGTTTTGAATTTATACCCAATATAATTAATGCAGAGAAGACCGGGTTCAAAATCGAACACTACTGTTGTGCATCTACACATGGCCCTACAGAATTCTCAAAATAATTTTATTTTTATTAATTTTCATATACCAGTCATGAGGAAATAAACCTCCCCTCAGAGTTAATTATAAAATAAAATGGTAATGTAATCAATGTTATTTCAATTAATATATGTAGTACTTTTAGTAGTAATTAATGAACTAACCGTCAAATAGAGTATGACATACGAGAAATTCAAGAGACTAATGCAAGACAGTTCACATTTCAAAATCCATACACGCTTGAGTGCATTATATGAATATCATACTCTACCTCATAAAATAGTGTACATTAGATCTAACTTTTATTATTAATTTCTAGGTATATTGAATATGGTTGATAATATAAATCACTTACATAAACTACTATTCAATTTTTAATACTTTTATTAAATATTTAATATTTTTTATTAAATACTTAATATTATAATATTTTTTTAATTTAAATATTATAATATTGTAATCCCTCCGTCCCGCAATTAACTTCACACATTTTTTTTTTGGTGCATCCCACAATTAACTTTACACCCCTAAAATGAAACACCCTCCATAAACTACGCACTCACAATATCATTTAAAGTTCAAAAATGTGTTTTATTCTACTTTATCACCTCTCGTACACTTTATCTTATTCAACCATCCAAAATACTCTTACATTTATTCTCTCTCGTACACTAACTTGAGTTGTCTTAAAAAGTGTGACACTTCACACATGAAGTCAATTTCGGGACGGAGAGGGTTTTTTTATGTTAAATATTAATTTAAATAGTAAAAAATTTAATTGTTATTGATATTCATGAACAATAATATGATACACTAACTCTAATTATTGATACTACTAATGAGATTATCAATATTATTGGTAAAATTATTAATACTTTTAATAAAATATTTAACACTTTAAATTTTTTAAATAATTTCATAATTAGTTTATCATTAACCATTTTATATAAAATTTCATATATCCATCATGATATAATATTATTATTATTATTAGAAAAATTTTCCGACAGCATTTTAAACTAGTACTTATATTTTTAATAGAGAGAAAGGGAAGAAAATCGAGATAATGAAGAACATTCTTACGTATGTACCCAATAAAACAAAAACTAAATTTCCAGGAAATTCGAATGGAATTTTGTACCGGAGTGCAAGTAGGGAATTATTCATACTAAAATGTTTGAGTTGATTGTGTGGGAATAAATTTCATTGCGAAATTAATTTATTGTCAATATTTTAAAGTAAATAAATAATATTTTTTAATGAAATAATTATTTTTTCTTTAAAAAAATTAATATTAGTTAAAACTAATAACTGAAAGTATATACAATTAATATCCTTTAATGAAATAACTAATGCCTCTTCAAATCTCTTCAAATCAATTTTACAGTGAAACTTGTTCACACAACAATTTGCCTATAATATTTGTGTAAGTCGTTTTAAGAGTAAATCTCTTGTGCATAGGTGGATCATGCAAGTCAAATACATTTTCAAATAGTATTTTTTTTTTACTTAACAATTATGGTTATTTTCACTGAACAGTAATCTTGACTCATTTTAAATACGTATAATTCACACATTATATTAGTACTACTTATTAGTTATTATCACTGATCATGCATGATACAATTAAAAGAAAGGGATTAAATATTTTATTTCCATAGTCATATTTTCATTAATACGTGTGTTCGTTTTAGTAAATTTGAATGCACAAATTTGTCAATTATAAGTCTTGAATCGAATTATAGAAATTATGGAGTACGAATAGTAATACTCGTCAACAAGCTGATTCAAACTTGAAATTCATCTAAAACGTGTGTCTACTTTTTTTTGTTGTGTTTAGTACTACTATGTTGCAGCATTGGTGTAACCACCCGACCCACATAAAATAATATTGACATCTAAAATTTAGGGAGATAAGTATTTTATATAAAATTATATATAGCTGTGGACGCGGTTTGACGTTGTCTAGCGCGCTGAAAAATGGAGGCATGCATGCATATTTTAACATGATTTTCTTAAATAATTTGAGCACTTTTTTGGACTCTTTTAATTAGTAGAAAAATTGGATTTATAAATTATCCATTACTTTGACAAATAATAATGACAATTGTATGAATTGCATATACGATGATATCTTCGCCCCTTAAGTTGAGTATATCCATCATGCTCGACAATAAACATACCTGCCAAATTAATTAAAGATTAATTGATTTGACGTTCCAGCAGACACTTAATCGATTCAATATTGTGTTATTTGGTAGGAGTATTTTATGATTTTATTATTAGGCATTATATAAACGTGAGATCATCTAAATGAGTTAATTTTTATGATAGCTATGGCCTGGGTGATATTATCCTCATCTTTTCTATATAGTAATATTAAATAGATTTATTTAATATAAAAAAGTAAACTTCATTTGAAGAATTGCTGAAACATGAAACAGTTAAATAAGTTTATCTTCTTTTCGTGTCTATTATTCACCAATTAATTAACCAATGGTTTACTAATTTGGGACTAAATTATAAAAGTTCTCGTAAGCAACTATTTTTTTTATTAGTCACATAGCCACTTAAATTGTTCAATTATCGTCTTATGATTCTAGAAATCACTCAAAACAACATCATTTCATCAGCGTATCGGTAACGTATCATTTTAAATTGGGACTTCCCAGTAAGCTCGTGTTTTGTCAACTTTATCGTTGACACGACAAAATTTTTATACAATTGACAATTAAATATTAAAACACACATCATTAATAGTTATAAACAAAAATATAAAGCACATGATACCAGATGATGTAGCTTCAAATAGGTATTTAAAAAATAAAAAATCATAAATCAATAAAACTCACTAATCGCTTCCTACCAAATTAAGGCGGGGGCTTTGGGAGTTTTCATGGATTTAGGATTTTTTTTTTTTTTTGGGAATAACAATTTCAGATATTTGGGGCTATAATATTTGGTATACCGTGTTTTCTATTTTAATTTATGTTTGTTTTTCTATTTCTTTTTTAATTATATAACAATATGTATGAGTTCAATTTAATTGTCAAGTGTATAAAAGTTTGTAATGATAGTGACGAAACACGAGTCTCGCCGAAAAACCCTAATTTAAAATGGCACGTGGCTAGGATGCTGGTGAAATGACATCGTTTTGGGTGATTTATGGAATCATAAAATGAAAATTGAGCAATTCAAATAATTATAAGACTAAATCATTAATTTCAAAAAATAATTGTAAAATTAACTTAAATAAGGTGTAAAGTTATCATACCATTTGGTATTTAATCTTTGTACCAATTAATTCTCGAACGAGGGGGCTACGTTGTTTAAGTCCAAATTGATTCATTAATTAAAAAATCTGCGCGCATGACTTGGTCAACAAAAAATATATATATGCACACACGTTACGTGCATTTACCTCATACATATTATACGCTGCCGTCTACCACCAAATTTCAATTTCCCCTAATTAAAAATAGTATTGACTAATCAATTTATAAATTAATTCTTGGATCAAACAAAAAAGAACTGGCATGCATATTTTATTTTTCCAACTCACGAAGATATATATTTCTTCAGTATAAGTACTCCTCAATCATCAATAAAGAGAGCCATATATATTTCTAGAAAACCATATAAATATATACGTACATATACGTCTTTAATTTCCTAGCTAAACATTAGGTGTTAATTACTCAAATTAAGCGTAGGAAAATAATTAATGGCGTCCTTATTACCAGGTGCAGCTTATAATCTAAGCACATCAATTCTTCCATGCAAGAAATCCTGCAGATTCTCTCAGCCCCTTCAAGTTAAAGCTCAAAGCTACAGAGATCGTCATCAAGGTAATATTATCTTCTTTAATTTAATTAATTTTCTCTCACATCAAATATTTCATATATTTTTTTTATCGGACAAATAGTGATACCTTTCTTTTTAACTGCAGGGAGATCGAGCGACATGATCGACACGAATTTAAGCGTATTGAGGGTGAGGATTGAAGAAGCAAAGAAGAAGGAGAGGCTTGAAAGATGCTTGGTAGCTGAGCATGGATGGAATTATAATTATACACCTTTCAATCCCAAAACAAATACTATTAATTATAATTATAATGAAGCCATTCAGCTTTTGAGCATGGTTAGTGCCACTTTTGGTTTCACAATTTTCACCTGCACCTCTTGCCTTTGCCTTGCTTCCCTTCTGCTTCACTTAAATCAATAATTGGTATTTTATATTCTTTCTCACTACCTAATTTATTCATATTTTATTAATTTGATCCTGATTTAATTTTTTTTCTTTTTACATGTATTAATTAATAGTTTGTTAAAAAGTAAATACCATGATGTTCAACGGCGTGCACCGACAGTTTGTTTATTGATTACATTTTTTTCTTCAAAAATTTGTAGTCCAATCCCTCGATTGTTATGGTGTTACGTTTTATATATTTTATTATACTTTCAGTACATGGTATGTGTATATATTTGTAATAGTACGTTTCCCTGTTGTCAATTGATGATTCAATATGTAGTATATACTCTCATATACTCACTACATGTAAATATTATTCATAATTAATTTAATTATTATACAGATTCGATTTTGAGCATATAGTAGCATGATAAATTCTATGGGCCTAATTAAAGTTAAAACACTAAACTCCCCTTGATTGGTATGGTAGTATGACTGGACTGTAAATGTACGTTTGATACTTAAATATATGTTTCTTTCAAAGTTTCAAGTTCAAAATTTAGGTGTTATATATCAATTTTTGTGTTGGGTGATTAGTCTATATACAGAGTTCTGCTCCGTCTTCAATTGGACCCCATTATTGAACGATGGAATTAGTTCTCTAAATTAGTCAGTATCGGTACCGAATCATCGAAAAAATAAAGTTAAAGACTAATGCATGTCATTTTAAGGTATTAAAATCCAATTCACACGACGCTGTATCACAAAAATATAATATTAGATCTAACATTATTATTAATTTTTTGAATGTTCATCATATACAGATTAATGTCCTAAGAACTCTCTTTTTTGTAAGTTTTTTCTTAGAACACAACGTTGAGTACAGTTGCCAACACTACTTTAATTTCTATTAAATTTTTATTGTTATTATACATGACAAAGCACCGACAGCCTTTTTTTTTTTTTTTAATTAAATCTTCAAACAAAAACTAACAAGGACAGAAAACTGATTAAATCATCCATTATTATTTAATTATTTATTTATATGATATATATACATATGTTACTGATGAATATATGCATATGATCATTTTCGACATTCATAGTTACTCCACATATGTTTAATTATAGTAGAAGACAACATTTTTTGAGTAAAGTTGATTTTGTTTTATCATGCACTCATTAATATACTTTAATAAAATAATTAGTATTATTAAGAATATACAAAATGCAAATTAGTAATATAGTAAAACTGATTTATAAATTATAACTTTATACAAAACTCTATCTTCTGCTAAATTTCAAGAATTAATAACACCATTTAGTGTTCTTTAAAGGTGAATTTCCTCGTGAACACAAAATTTATATAATTAATTAATATTATCTCATCTTATATAAGATCGTAATATAGAATAAGTGATACTCCCCCCTATGTATTCGTAAGCAAATTCTAGTACAATTTTAAAAATAAAGTGTAATAATTATAGTGTTGAGGGGTAATTTGGTAAATATTTATGAATGAAGTAAATGAAATGGTTGGATGAATGTAGTATGAGCCCAAAAGTAATATTAATATTTTGTGCAAATATGTAAATATTGTAAGAGTAGAGTTTATAAAAAAAATTATCTAAATTTACAAATAATAGTGAACGCTTAAAAAGAAAAGTTTATAAATAATTATGAGATAGGAGGAAATATTAATTACTTAAAATGTCACATCATTAAACTTAAAACGTCAAGAAATTGTCATATCGCTAAGCTTATTAGTTTAACCCCAAAATTTATTACCATGATAGAACATTTTATTTTATATCTAATATTTGAGAATCACCCTCAATTCACCAAAATTCTCTATTTCAAAATATTCAAATTCTATACATTTGAGCTATTTATGGTATCTTTTAATTTAATTGCTTTCAAAGTTAATGCATATTATTCATTTTCATTAATTAAATTCCAGCCATACATTTTCTCTTTCATATTATATGTTTAAAATTAGATTTTAAATATATTTACTATGATATTATTGTGATATATTTTAATTTTTTATTTAAAAATTTCAATTTATATTTTAAAAAATATTTCATATTAATATAGTAGAAATTTATAAATCTATAAGTTAATATACAATCATTTAAAAAAGATTTATCATATATTACCAAAAAATTATAGTTTATAATACATAGATAATTTAATATTAAAAATGAATATAACACATTTTAAAACTATAATATATGTTTAGAATAGAAAAGAATATATTTTTAAGTTTTAATTTAATAATAACCTAAAATTTATTTTCAAATTTTGTGTGAATTACACCCTATTTTCAATTTTATTACGCCCTATATAATTAATATTCAACATACCTTAAAAATATATTTAAAAGAAAATATATAACATATATACAATATTAAAATATATATATATATATATATATATATATATAAATCAAATTAAGTAAATTAAGTAAACATATATACAATATTGAAAAAATTAAATATATTCAAATCAAATTGAATAAATGGTTGAAGTATTTACTATAAAATTAAATTATTTTTTCAACCCCATAAGTATGCGGGATTCTACTCTAGTATATATCTAAAAAAGGATTCTATAAAAACTTCCAACTGTGATTCACATGTACTCTATTTTTTAAAATTTTATCATTAATATATTTTATTTGTCTTTTTGTAAGTTATTCATTTTTATCAAAACGAACATTTCGACCTAAGTTATTTATTTTTATATTTATCAAAGTTGTGTTCTCACATCTCTCTCTTTTTATCTTTATTTGTATTTATCTTTCTCTATTTTTTTTTTCTTTCAACACTCGTTATACATAAAATACTATTTTAATACTTGTGTCATTTTCAAATGTGTAACTTCAAAGAGATGGAAGGAGTACAAAATATTATTATCTATTCTACGAAGTATTACTGTTTATTAATTTTTTTGAAAAAAATACATAAATTATATATTTTTAAAACACTGAAGTAAACAATGGTATTTACTCTATATTTTTAAATAGTAAAACTTCATATATTAAACTTCATATATCTAAACCTTCATACATGATACGTCACATCAACAATCCTACCTTGTGCACACATCTTACAACAATGTATAAGGCCCCGTTTGGTGTGGACCACTAATTATTAGTCCAATTCACATGTTTATATATCGGCCGATATGATAAGACAATTAGAACAGTTATTTGGTATGCACACATGCTGTGATATTTGTTTATTTTTTGAACAGTTTAAATGTGTGTGAGATGTTTATGATTGTTTATACTTTTTTTTTTTTTGAAAGCAATGAGTGTTTAAACTTAAACAAGAGACTTTCTAATTAAAAAATAATAATAAGATTAAAGCATTTGCCAAATAATTACATGTATACCAACTTTACAAATTATAAAAAACATATATGAACATGAAATTATAGATAACAAATTATAAAAATACATATATGAACATGAAATTATAGATAAGGGTGTATAATTGTATTCACGCTCGGGACGGACATATATAATATATTGACATAAAAAAATAACATATCAGAGCCAGGTTTCGATCCTGGGACCTGTGGGTTATGGGCCCACCACGCTTCCGCTGCGCCACTCTGATTTAGTTGTTATATTTTGTACACTATTATTTATTAATTCTATCTATTACATATTTTTAGATAGCAAAAACCAAAACTGTGGTATTATTTTACACCAGTCGTACGGATTGAATATTAATTAACTTTTCAGCATTATATTATATTGTGAGAAATTTTTTGATCGAAATTTAATTAAATTTTTGTACTCTATCAATTAATTCTTATTAATTTTTTTACTAATATTTTTAAGAAAAAGTATGTGAATTTTATGAGATACTATATTCTATATTTACGAGTGTATCAAAAGTATGGACTTAATTATATAATTCCTAATATGTACAAAACATTGTCATAATAAAATTAAAATTCAATATAACTAATCAAAATTCTACATCTAGTTCAACTTATATAATAAAAATCAACAAAACGCTTTTAAATAATAAAAGAAATAGATATGAGCTTCATATATACAATATGAATATCAAATTAATAATGTAAAAAACAATTAATTTGATATATAACATATTTAAAATAACATAAAAACTTACTGAAATTATAAATGAAAAAAATGAAAATAAACTTCATAATGGATAGATTTTTTTAAGACAAGCCAAAAGAGAGTGAGATTTTGTAACAACACTAGTTCAAATAAAAAATTATTCAATAGCTCTCACTGCTATTTTAATACAGTAAAAAATTGCCTATTCAAACCTCTATAACACGAGGCAATGTGCCAACATTGGAGCCAGTAGCCTCCTCTCCTTGAATGTAAGGTTAAAGCAAATATTTATTAACCAAGACAAATATTTCCTTTTTTTTTGGTGGAAGCGATTACCTAACCAGGACATATAAAGTGTCAAAATAAAAGAGAATTAGCGTCTATAAAATCTGGATACAAATAACATATTGAATATACACAAGAAACCTTCTTCCCTGCCATTCCTCTATCATATGCTACCACTTCAACATAAATTTTAAATTACTAAAAAAAAAAAACTTGTAGCCCCTCTCAAAAGAAATTCATTTTCCACAGATAATTAATTAGCAAATTCGCCAAATCAATACCAAACATCAGTCACACAAATTCCAAGATCATGCAAAAACACAGTCAGACGACAAATCACTTTCTTTGAAAAGCAACTGTTGCAACACGAGATCCAACCGATCCTCCAAACATAAATGTTGGATATGTGCGAATGTGGTCAACGTATTGGAGTATGGTATCAATAGCATTATCTGGGGAACCACTTCTCCTTTGGTTGAAAGCCTCCACCTCTTGTATCAGTTCATCTTTCGTGCTATTGCAGGATGTAATAACCTGAAGCATACGAATACAACACAGGGTCGCAAGCTGATTAATATGAAACAGAGAAAGGAATTTAAGCAAAAGTACATATACTCACCAGTAACCCACCAGAAGCTACAAGTCCAGATATAGAGTCCCAATACATTATCCTGAAACAAAGATGTATAAAATCAGAAAGGTTCAGTTCATTATTGATCAAATCGACATGCTTGGGCTGGACATTACTTGCAGTCTTTAGCTAGAGGTACAAGCTAGAATATACCCCCTCCGTCCCAGAGACCCTACCTTTACTTTTCACAGTGATTAAGACCCTACCTATTATACCATTATTTAGTGTTGTTAGACAGACATTTTACACACTTTTAACAAGGGAAATGGAATATAATTTTGGTATAGATAAATAAGGAAACATGGACTATCTTTGTGGGGGCAAAGGGTATAGAATTTATACCTCGGACATATAACCCATAAACACAACTTTTCTGGTGGTTGTGGTAGGGTGGGGGCACAGGGACAATATAACAGCATTCAGCAATACACAAAGCGGTTTTATAAAGAAAACATTAAGAAGCTTAAAATTTAGACAATTTTACCCTTAATCAATTAATAACTAAAGGAAAGAATAATTTAAGACCAAAAAAATACCTTAATTAAAAAATTATGAGATATTTGAATGGGGGTAAATTGGGAAGAAAGGGAGTGAAAATAGCTAAAAGGACAAATAATTTGGAACAAAATTTAGAGTCTAAAAGGACATTAATTAAGAAATGGAGGGAGTATGTCCTTTTTACCTTTTGATAGGACCATCAGGATGCAACCCAATTGCATCCAGTGTTCCCTTATCTACGACAAGCTGAAACTTTCGATCTAGTTTTGTTTCAAGAACATCATCAACCTGAAAATCAGTTTTCATCACAAAAAAAGCAAAAATGTAAACAAGGCCATAGCAGTTAATAAGTGGTAAAAGTACTTTAGTATGCAGAACTTAAGTTCAGCCTTCAACTGAACACCAAATTACAAACAATGTCATTGAACATAACAAAATTCATCAAACAGAGTCATCTACCTCAATTCCACTATACAGTCTTTGAGCACCAAAAATACTAAAAAACAAATTCCACCCATCACCACCGCCACTCTCATCCAGTCAAGACCACTCCACCACCCATCTACACAGGCACCTACTTTGCTACCTCTCCTCCTTCGATACTCCTCAAATTTAACCTCTGTTCACCATAGACCACAAGCTCCATCAGCATCAGCCTCTCCAACACTGGAGAGAGAATCCTCTTGCAGCAGCAGGTGGGGGATGAAGGAAATTGAAAAATGTATGAAATAGAACAGACTATGGTTTTAAAGGGTAGTCGGTCTTGGGACTTACAATCCAGTTTTTGCCAACCTAGTGTAGACAAGAATTTTGAACTTGAAAGTCCAAAATTTGAATGTCCCGATGCATGTCCAAACATGGCCAAAATGACTTATAATCAATTTGGACAAAAGTGATTGACAAATTAAGTGGATTGTACACAAATTAGTTGTGGTTGTCTACAAAACAGTTTCTTACATTTATTTGAAAGGAAAATTGATCACCAAGGTTGTAATAGATGATAATCTTCCACATCAATTATATATATATATATATATATATATATATATATATATATATATATATAGAGAGAGAGAGAGAGAGAGAGAGAGAGACTTGTAATAAAGTTAAATTTAGACAAATTGCAGTTAGAAATTTCATATAGTATAATTTATAACTAAAATAGCAAAAAGTATTAAATGGCACCAGCATTGATAGCGTGATCACGAGTGAAGAGAATGTGAAAATAATATTAGGGATCATACCAGGAATTTAATATTAGAGACTCCATCACGATGGGCAAGGCTTCGAGCTAAGTCGACTGCTCCTTCACTGTAATCAGTTCCAGTGAGATCTGAGAACCTAACACAGGAATACCACAAGTACTCCGAAGTCAGGTTTGAAATTTACTAATTTAGTAAAATCAGCCAGGGTCAATTATAGAATTTTTGATATGTCAACATAAGAACTACAGTAAATGCAAGATCCTATCATGAGTAGAGGAACATATCATTGTTGCTAATAAGCATTAATTCAAAATTTTCATTTCAGCAGAGGAAACACTTAGCAGACAAGTTCAAACTGACCTTTTTGCATTATGCAAAGTTTTTTCCACAAAATTCAATCAAAGGGAATTTCCACAGCTTCAAGCCACTAATTGAAGAAGTGGCTCTGAAATAAACACGTGACATGATAAAAATTACTTCTTTGAATGCATATGAAGCAAAGTATCTTTCTCAATATGGCTGTATGCAAGAGGCATTAGAAAAGAAAAATCCCCATTAGACTTATTAATTATCATGTCATAAATTATGCCCTCACTGATCACTAACGCATCAATGTCTTTGATAGTCACACATTGCCAATAGGATGACCCAAGACTCTGTGTTTTAAAGTCATTCACATTAAAAACAAAACTATATCTATGAGAAGCTGTTACTTTGCATCCATGTGTATGGTTGCTGGGGCAAAACACAGATCATCTTTATTTCCTAGTAATATATGCTCACAAGTTCTTCAAGAATATACTTCCGATGGAGCAAGATAACATGTTCTCTCTCACAGGATTATATATAGGGAATTCTTGTGCACAAGAAATACTATATATGCCTGTATATCTAAAAGTGACGGGGACAGTGATCAAAGGAGATTAGGAGAATAAACGACTTGCATCCACTTGTATGATTGATGGGGCAAGATGCAAATCATTTGTATTTCCTAGTAATATATTGTTAACATGTTCAAAAATATACTTCCCATGGAGCAAGATAACATGTTCTCTCTCACAGGTTTATATCTAGGGAATCCTTGTGCACAAGAAATTCTATATATGCCTGTATATCTAAAAGTGATGAGGATGGTGATCAAAGGAGATTAGGAGAATAAGCCAATGAAACTAAGTTATTGACACCATCTATATAAAAGACAAGGCTACTGAAATATCACCGTAGAATCAACACATCAATGGTGAAAATGTTTCTCTCTACAATTTGTTAAGGGCACAACTTCCCATCACATCAATATAACTGATGTAACAGTTCAAATGTAAAAGTGGCTTCTTAAGATGTGTATATATGATAATGCAACAACCATCAAGGAAGAGGTGAGGTCCTAGTTGGCTTGTGAACCTCTAATGAGAAGTACATAAAAGAAAATTAGAGAACATAAAATTTGGGGATTAAATTTTCAGACAAGCTTTGAATAACAATGAATAAGAGATATGTGAATGTGACAGCAAAATTTCTGACGTTCACCATACCCCTGCTTGCTGAGCTCCTGAAGAAGCAAACCATTGCCCGTCCCAACATCCAGGACACTCCACCCAGACAAGTCCTTATCAGGCTGCCCAACCGGCACACAATTTGTGTTATCTACGTGATTTGGTAAGTTATGCTGAGAAATTTCAAGGCATAAGCTTTTCGTCCATGTGGCGACATTTTCCATCACATCAGATCCAAACCTACAAAAGGCATTGTAACAAAAAACTCAGCTACAGAAATATGGTTCGGGATAACAATTTACACTTCCAGAGAATAAGAAGAGAAGATGAGAGCAGTTAGTGCAATGCATTTGATCTTCATTCATCTAATTTTAATCTTATTGCGCTTTTATTGGGGCAAATATGCATACATCTATAACTATAAGGTTTCTTTGTAAGTTGTAACTTAGTGTGAATTTTTTGAAGTCAGCTGGAAACATGGAGTAGAATTAATTTAAGAGCACAATTAGTTTGGATGCATTATACTTTAGGTATAAAACTGGATACAAGCTTGCATATAATGCCAATTAAGAAGAAGATCTTAGCTCAAAGAAGAAAATTTATTGTTTGTTAGGTGAATCAGAAGGTCCAATTATCGCATTGCAGGCCACCCCCATGGTGGCCCTTCACCTAAAACTGGCCAATCCTCGCTTTTGTGCACGGACAGGGTAAATCTTATCCTATACATGCATGCAAACAACGTGAATATTCTAAAGAACAATGAGATCAACCCAAACCTTCATGTACAGGATATAGATGAAAAAATAACCAATAGCACCAAGACTCAACAAATTAATAATCTAAAACCAAAATGTTGACTTACCAAACTTCACCAGCATGGCCATGTTCTCGGAAATTAGCCAATTCATCCGCATATGTGGCATCCCAATAACTCTGGAAACCCAGCATTGAAGAAACTGCCTCAGCATCTGGCTCCTCTTTATCAGAACTACTCAACAAAAAAATGAGTTTTTAGCATTTCTAAAATTAGATTCCTAAGCCAAAAAATATGATATTCGTATAGTATATCCCAAGTGTAGCAAGCAAACTTTTTTTTTTACCTGTATATATTGCAATAAAACGTATTCTGTCAATCTATTTCAAAACCTAATCGACAAAAAATTGCCTGAAAATCATAGAATAGAGGCTCCGATTTCCGCACTATATAAATCATAAATAACAAAATTATAAACCAGCAATACAAAAAGAAATGCATTAACGACGACCGGATAGTGTATCGCGCCATTAAAACCCTTCGATGACAACGAGGCGTCCAATTACATACCATATCGTGCAAACATAACTGGTCAAATCGAAAAACTGTAAGCTTAGCGCGTTAATCAGAATGAGAGATATGACCTGTAGTCAGAGGCGGCACGATAAGCGGCGGCGGAGAGCGCTTCCGCCGCGTCAGCTTGGCGCTGCTCGTCGTCGAGAGTGCTGCCATAATCGCTCTTGATGGACCAGGAGTCAGCGGCGATCGAGCGGTCATCATCAGAGATCAGATCGACGGCGGCCACTTGCCGAGCAGCTTGAGATACGTCGGAGTCTTCCGGCGGAAACCTAATTCCCGCCATGTCAACGAAATCGGAGTTAAATATGGAGATAGAGAGAGGAAATGATCGAGAAACCCTAGTAAGGGGAGTTTGGGGGTTCAGAAAAGAGAGGAAGAGAGAGTAATGGGTCGCTGGCAAAATCTGCTTAGAAAGCAGATGAACTTTCAGATTCACCACCACGTCGGATGGCGGGGGTATATTCGGGAATTCGGCCTAGCTTTAGTTTTTCATAACAAATTTTCTTATAGGTTCAAAATCTTGGAATATAATGAGGAAAATAAATTAATAATTTTTCTATACAACCATTTGCAAGTGCACTTCTTTTAAATAATATTACTCATTTTATTAAATAATACTCCATTCGTCCCGAAACTATCTTCACAGTTGACTTTTTAACGGTTTTTATGTGAGAATTATTTTATAGTAATATATGTACAAATGTTGTTTTATATGAATGGTATGCTACTTAATAAGTTCAACTAGCATATCATTCATATAAAACAACTTTTGTACACATATTACTATAAAATAATTCTCACACAAAAACCGTTAAAAAGTCAACTGTGAAGATAGTTCCGGGACGGAGGGAGTATTAATTATTTCACTAAATGGTACTTTCTTTGTTCCATACTTGATGTAACATGTAACGTTCGACACAAGTTTTAATCGATGTTCTAAACAAAATTCGACCATTTCACATCGCTCTTACACTAATCTCTTTCCTTGTGAATTGATATTCTACTTATCACGCTATAATTTGAGAATTGTATGCTTGCGAGTAATCAAATTTATGTGTTGATTAAAAGTGGAACAATAGTGTCAAACTTTATGGTGGCGACATCTTTCGATTGTAGGAGCTTTTTCATAGCTGTCATTGCGGATGCATTCGAAAATGGCTTCGCTTCTAAGGCGGAATTGGCGATGGCAATTGAGGCTCTATTGTTAACCGAACCGAATAAGAAAAATCGAATTAACCGAAATTTGCAGTATCGGTACACAGATCCGAACCGAATACATGTAAAATTGAAATTTAACCGAATCGAAATTTTCGGTTCGATTATTAACCGAATAACCGAATATGTGTAACCTGGTTTTTTTTTTTGGCAGAAAATATTATAATTAATTCATACATAAATGCAACCCAATTTTAAAACACTCCAACAAATAATTAACAATAAAATAAAGTGTTACTGCTATTGTACTGCTAGAGTGCTTGGTTAAAACTTAAAACTAAGAATAATACTTTTTTTATTATATTAATATTAATATATATATAATTTTTATTCGGTCAATTTTTGGGTTTAACCGAACCATAACCGAACCGAAAATTTTAAAAATAAAAACCAATTCCGAACCGAAAATCGAATAACCGAACCGAAATGTAAATTTCGCTTGGTTCGGTCGGTTAATTCGGTTTTACCCGAATACAGCACACCCTTAGGTTTGATACTTTGGTGCAGTTTGTTCAATGATTTCATTAGGCTTGTATCTTGGCCTGATATCTTTGTTTGCTCAGCTTGTATTCTGGTCTTTCTAGTTTTAGAGTACTATATATTTTAGTCGGAACAATTTGAGATTCAACCGTGGTCTTATATTTCGTCTATTGTTACTATTTTTCTCCTTTACGCCGGTTTTGTTATGAGGGGATTTTACGATGAAAGATTTTTAATAAGGCTAGACGTTTACAATTTTTTGAATCCGAGTTGTGGATCGTTTCTTTTTTCTCCCTTCTTTTCTTTTATTTTCCTTTATTAATTAAATAACCAATTAGGCCTATTAAAATATCAAATTAAAAAAGTAAAACCATAAAAGGAATAAACAAAACAGACAGATAACTTTGGAATGAGTTCCTTTTGCTTTAAGTCTCTTCTCCCCACATACATATTCGACTAATTAATTATAAATATTTTCATTTTTAAGTTAATAATTTTTTTTACGAGAAATATATCCAAGAAATGAATTAAACTCATCCTATGATGTACATGTTTTTTAATCACATGTATTTTTTTTTTTTTACTAAACTCAACTTATATGATATTTTATATTCCATTACATAAATTTAAAAAAGAATAGATATAATGTGCAAAAAGTAAATATAATTGTAAGTCAATAATGTAAAACATTGTAAAAAAAAAAAAAAAATTGAATCGGACAAATGATAACTCGAACACATATTTTAGATTTTACAACATAAACAGTGAAACTCTAACCACTTATTAAATTATATCACTTCATCAAATATTATAATTTTTTTCTATTTAGTAAGGATGGATGAATATAGAATCGTGGTTCAATTGAATCAATTCTTCTATACCCAGGAATTACGTAGGTTATGAATCAAACTTTAAAATAATAAAGAAAAAGAACAATCAATTATATAATACATGTATATTAAATCCTTTTTCCAATTATATATAATCCTATTTAAAAAATAGAAAAAAAAAATAAGTTCCTCCCTCTTTCCCTAAACTTGAAAGAGAGAACTTAAAAAAGTTACAAAATATATTTTCTTCCATCAATATTATTTTTCCATCACCTCAGAGAAACTGGTTCTTCAACAATAGTCTCCAACAATGGCTTCTTCGATCTGCACATCGACATTCTCTGTTTAAACTCCGGCGTCGTGAACTCTTCAATGTCATCCAAATTCAGCTTCGGCGCCGCCGCCGCCGCATATTTCTCATTACTCTGCAAATCGCAGCCGCTCTCCGGCAATATTCTAACGCCGGAGCGGGAGGCTCTCTTGGCAGAGGAATTCGCCACCATCAATAGCGCGGCCATGTCCGCCGCCTTCACCACCGAGTTGACTCGGCTCATCGGGAAAAACACGTATACATTGCCGATTTCCAGATCTTCATCCGCGTTCAAAGCAGAAAATCGTTTACCAATTTGAAGAGATCTCGTGTTGACGATGAAAGAATTCGGTATCTCGAGCATGAGTTCCGCCGCCTTCGTCGGCTCATACAGGTGGCGGAGATCGCCGGAAGGGAAAATGACTTTAGTAGCCCTGCAGGGTGCCCTTCCGACGGGGCTCGCCAAGGTGCAGGATATGTAATTCCCCATGGAGAGAATTAAACTGAGAAGATGTTGATTTGGTTTAATGTGCTTTGAGGGTGAAATTGTGTGAGGAATTGAGAATGTGAAAGAGTATATAAAGGGTTTGGGGAAAAAGTCAAATTCAAATGTTTTGAGTAAAGAACACATTCTTTGCCAGTTGTATTGGGGGTTTCGCAAATTCAAAAAATTAATGGGAATGTGGTGTGATTAATTTTGATGAGGATTAATGGGGATGTGGTGTGATTAATTTTGGTGAAGATTCAATAATTTAATACTGTTGGCGTGGGAGATGGAGGGGAAAGTAGTTTGATTTTCACCTTTTATGCACTTTTAAAAAGTGAGTGATAAAATAGTTGATTTTTATAATAAAATTAAAAGTAAAGAATGTGTGAAAAAAAATATTTTTAAATTAAATAAAAAAGTGTGTTTATAAAAAAAAATTATTTTTATTTTATAGTGGAGGTAATTATATGTGAGAGTGATTATTTTTAGAGAATTTAAAAACAAGTTAAACTTGTTTTGTCAAAATTGATTTTAAGTGCTTAAAAAATAATTTGAAACACTATATAAGTGAGTGTTTTCAAATAACCTCATGAAGTTGGGTTCGCAAGCACCCACTTAATATTAAACTCCCTCAATTCAAACTCTGAATGTATGTATTTCATTTTTCAGTTCAAATTTAATATATATGTCTCAAAATATAAAAATAATACTACCCTCATCCCGTATTTAATAACCAATGCGACATTACTGGTTGACATAAGTTCTAATGTAAGAGTTGTATAATAATATAAGTTTTTTTTTTTATCTTTATGAAGGTATGATAGTTTTTTCAATTATAATAAGAGAGTTGTTATTAATATTAAATTGAGCTAGTGTTTGAAAAGTAATGATGTGTGGTATAATATTTTCCTGTAAAAAAAAATAATATGTGGTATAATATTGATGTATTTGAAGTTGATAGATTAGAAGACTAAAATTATTTTATTATTATTTAAAGAAATGATGCATATAATACGAGATGAACTTTTTGGCAAATGATACATCTAATACAACAGAGAGAGAGAGAGTATCTCACAACATTTTATCTTCACAAACATCTATATAATTAAAATTTAAATTATCATTAATTTTATTCATAAACAATCGCTTTATTCATAACCTTTTTTCCATCGGTAAACAATTCATCAACTTTATAGGTAAACAACCGACATTTCTTAAAATCCATCCACGTAAAAGGAATCTTACATTTGGAAGAAGTGATTAGTATTTGATTAATGTATGTTATATATATTAATCAATATGGTTCATACTTGCCAAAATATAATGCATTAGTACTCACTCTAATCCTACACTTAATCAATTAAAAGTTAAAAGGAAAATATCAATTACAGCTCACGAAAGATATGAAAGATGAATAATAAAATTTCCATAATCGAAGCAATGTAATTATTTAAATTTTGTGTTCCATTTACTATATTTTGTAAATAAATATTTCTACCTAGGCTATATAGTAATTCATAAATATAGAGTTTTATGTGATTGATTATAATTAAACGATCTACAGCATAGTGTTTATAATTTAGTATATTGTAAATTGTAAATAAATATAATTGCAACCAAAGATAGATATTGTACTCGATGCCATCTATTTCATGTCTCACATGTATAAGTATGACAAATATAGAGTCTATAATAATTCTAAATCAAAAGTAGAAAAAAAGTACGTACGTAGTTTTCAAAGAATCCAAGTTTATGTGAATTTTTTTCAGTGTTACAATTATATATATAAAGTGTTACGAGTGAGGAAGACTGTTAAAAAAATAATATAAAATAAATTAATTTTACATATTTCTATAAATTCAAACTTTTAAATTAAATGAAATTATTTTCATATTTGATGTCTAACATGTATAATAACGACAATATACCATCTATATGAGATAAAATATTTCATGTTTGATGTCTCAGCATGTATAATAATGACAATATAAAATCTATATCTATACATGTACCAATTCCTAATCAAATATAAAAAAGTAGTTACCCTATGAATTTGAGTTTATATGAATTCTTTATTTAGTGTCATAATTATGTATATTAAGTGTCATTATTATGTATAATAAATATTACTATTTAAAAATATACTTTTTAAACAGTAATATTTTTATACACAGTGCAACAATAATATTTAAAAAAATGGAGTTCACATGAACTCCAATTTACATACTTTTTGCCAACTGTTATTCAGGTGCCTCTAACAACAATTTCGACTCATCGTAATTTAATTTCTCGCTAGGGTACGGCAAGTTGGCTTCTCCTAAAATGTGGTGGATTATTATAATTCTTATAAATGTGATATTGAGGCTGAAATAAAATAAGCTAAAAATGTATAATTTTTATTAGGCGGGGTGGGGGGGTGGGGGGTTGAGTCCGCGTCTGGTAAAGTAGCAGGAAATGAAAGAGGGACAGTTGTATCGGAAATTAGATGGAAAAAAGCGTAAACTGAATTCCAGTTGTTCATATATCATAAGCTGATTTATTACTATTATTATTATTATTATTATTATTTCTTTTTATTTTTTAGCAATCATTAATCTGCTGGTAATGCGTGTGGATCCCATCTCCACTTTTTTGGTGTATGCTATAATTAAAAAAAAAAACATTCTAAATTAAACTTATTATCTGGTGAGTGTTTGGACAGTTTGGTACTATGATTTTGACGTTAGATTTAGAATTTCATTCATCACTTTACCTAGAAAAAGTAATCGAAATATTTTCATGACTCATCAGGTTTACTCGGATTCATTTATAAGTTTTTTATTTAATTAATTTACCCTAAACTGATATCATCACATCAATTCAGTAACACTATAATATTCATTTAATAATATCATTTCATATATAAACTAATACCATAATATTTATTAACACAGTTTAACATGTTTGTAAGTATAAAATATTATGATATTTTTTTGAAAGGGAATAAATTTATAAGAATAGTGATATTATTAAATTAATATTACGATATTATTAAATAAAAATAATTATCATTATTGAAAGGAGTATATTAATGTTATGACATATATCTCAGTTTCCCAAATTCAACACATAGCAGTTGTTGCCGGAAAAATAAAAATCTTGACAGTATATAAATATGATAAATCAAAGCTTCATTTTCTTTTAAATAATAATATATATTAGAGTTGCATGTGGATGTGGTTGAAGTGTCACCAAATAAATAGACCTGTGAGATAAAACGAGAGTGATTATATTTATTAGAAGTATAAATTAAGAAAAGCGAGAAATATATTGGATGAAAAGTGACGTAGAAGCTTTTGAGTTGTGATCCTCATCCATGTACCTTTCTCTTTCTCTTTTTGATATATAATTTAGAACTTCAAAATCGATATGTTTATACTGATTTAATTTATATGTAGATATAACGGTAACTAAATGGTAAAAGTTTTTTTTTTTTTTAAAGCTAAACCACTTTCATTTAAACATCCCAACACGATTATTTTTTTTTTTTTCGAAATCTTTTGTGTTAGTTTTTTTTATTATATAATATTACTATCAAATTAATATATTTTAATAAAATAATTAATATTATTAAAATAATTGCAAATAAAAATATACATTCTCTCTTTTTAATGGTGAAGCATAGCATACGACACATTTTTTTAATGGTGAATTAATAAATTGTTATTATTTTTCATAAATTATTATTATTTTTTATAAATTATTATCACTTTTCAATTTATTATTACTTTTATACTAATGTGTATCACTTTTTTAAAAAGTAATAACAATTTATTAAAAAATAAATCGGTCTAATGCATAAGATCGTCTCATACAAGTTTTTGATATATGCGAGTATTTTGAATATAATTTCGGACTTTTTACTTTTGAGAAAATTTCATACTGATTATTAATTACTTGATCAGAGTGCTAATTTTCGATATTTAAATCGTGTTTGACTTTTAGTTAGATGTTTATTTTTTAATTAAAAGTCTAACCCTAAAATATATATGGGAGGAAAACTGAGATGGTCGGTTGCGTGGGTATGTTTGAGAGTTGAAAATATTTACGTTTTTTATTAGTCAGAATAAAAAAACTATAAATTCACACCGTCACAATTTAATTTTGACAGAGCGTATATCTTCATTAATTTAAAGCTGCAAACGTGAATCGGTAAAATAATGATTTCATAGGATTTATATCAAAATAGATGCGAGTTACGTGGTACGCCTGATAAATTCATGTTAACGATAAATTCTGGCGGTGTAGTGAAAAAATTAAATAGACTGAAATCAAAATTATTCAAGTTAATGAACTAAAAAATTACTTTAATTCAAATATATATATATTTTTAAAAAAGAGAGTTTATAAAAATATATTTAAAAAATATTAGGGTATGACAGCGCGTGTTGGACGCGTTTCTGAATGGGCTAACTATAAAGCTGAAAGATCATCATGTGATCTCCGATTCTCCGCGGCAACATCTCATAGTTTCACATTCTTCGTCCTACCATTAATTAATTCTGTAAGGATATTCATCTTTATTATTCAAACATAAATACATTATTAGCCTGTTAATTAATTAAATTATTTAAATCAATCATTAGCATAAAACGTCCTATGTTATGATACCTATGTGGGCAATAATTAATCAAGCGGAAAACAATGTTTATTAGTATGTTGTACTGTATGTACATCATCATTATAAAACTGATTAGTTAATAAATTTGGAGTATGCCTCGTTCTTGCTTTGAGTGCACTCATTGACCCCAAAATAAATTTATTTATGGGATTAAATTAAAAAATTTAATCTTTTTTAAAAATTGTTGGACGAATAATGATATTAACTTTTTCTTTAGTTATATATGAAAAATAGACTCTGACGCTAAAAGATTTTAATACGTAGATATTTTAAATGGGTTCGGGTCCATCAACCCAACCCATTCAACTATATAGAAATTATAGAATTAGGGTTAAACATTTGATAGTGCATTTAAAACTAGACAAAAACTTGTGTGAACTGGGTGCATACGATGAACTTTATTTTACTATCACTGTCATGCACATTCGTTGTCACTGTCATGTACATATATTGTCACTGTCATATTTACTTATAATAATACATATGCATGACAGTGATAGTGTATGTGCATGACAGTGACACTGAATGTGCATGACAGTGATAATAAAAATAGAGTTCATCGTATGCACCCGGTTCACACAAGTGTTACTCTTAAAACTATACCTTTTTACTAAGATCGGGATAAACGAGCTAGTCCATCTTTTTCCATCAAATAATATTGTTGGGTACTTTAAAGTTTAAATAGTATATTATTTATTTTACATTTACTTCATAAATTTATAAAATATTTTGATGTAATTTTCTAGCTACAAAAATATTTATAGGACAAGAGTATTTTTAAAATCTCTAAATGTAGGATAATCGTGCAAATTACTTGACATTTCAGTCTCATTTGGGTTAATTGGGGTCCGATTGTCCTGCATTTACAAATTTTAAAAAATAATGTCCTAAATTTATAAGCTCTTAAAATTATTGTCTTTAAAACACAAATCCTCTAAATTGTGGGCTTAAAAAATAATATTCCCCTAATTAGCCTGCATATTAAATTATTCAGCCTAGCTAATTAGCATGGGAAATAATTCGACCACTACAGTTTTTCTTGGGAAATAATTCGATCACAACAATTTTTCTTGTCAATGTTTTTGCTTAATCGTTTGGATGTGATTGATTTATGAACCATACATGTTTGAGATTGTTTTCATATGATTGAATGAATTTATAAATTTTGTTTGAGATTTAAGTTTAAATATTATCGTTTGGTTATTATTTTATATTTTAATTATTAACTAAACATGACTAAACCTAATGAGTATGGATGTAGTCAAACCAAACTGAGTTGAATTTTAGATTGTTTGAACTTGATTTGTTTATTATCGAATCGAACTTGAGCATAAATATCTAATATACAAGAGCTTAATCGAACACATACGAGCCTAGATGAGTTTGATAATATCAATTTTAAATTAGATTATTCATCAATTAATTACAAAACTAAATATTTCTAAAAATCAAATATATCTAGCTAATACTATATGTTTTCATATTTGAATTAATTAAATAAGTGAAATTACTTATTTTTATATTATTTTAAATATTAAATGTGAAAAATATAAGTAAAGTAAAAAATATTCATGATTAAAATTTATACAAACTAGCTTACGATCTAACTAATTGAATATCATAGAATTTGAGTTTATTTGTTTATGTGGACATATTTTAATTATTAAATTGGCTAAAATAATTTTTTGTTTTTTAAATCCAGCTCTACTATTAAAAAAAAAAACACAAGAACTCAAATATTTAAATGAATTTCCGTCTGATGCATGCTATAATCTCACACAAAATTCTTTTAAGCTCCATTTGGATGGAGTGATTTGAAGTCAAGGGATTTGAAGACAATATAACATATATTTACACAAACTAGAATGGAGAAAAACTAAATGAATGGATTTGATTCACTTAAATATTAAGTACAAGTGGGAGAAATGGGGATTTCAAATTACTAGGTTTTGTTTTGTAACACGAACTAAAAAGTCGATGCAAGAGTTTGACTCTCTTTCCGTAAGACGATATTGCCCCGTACTAGGTGCAATACGGTATTTAAGCAATCGTCCCCAAGATACAACGACTTTAGAACTTCACGGTCACTGCACTACAATCCGGAAGCTATCGGCGAACGGACTCGGGTATTCGAAACATTCTTGACTCGACTCTAATGGAAGTCTTAGATTGCTAGTATGCTTTGAGAGTGCTATGGAAATTCAAGTGATTTTGAAGGCAACTATGAGGGTGTATTTATAGTTTCTGAAGAGTTGTGGTGGCTCTTTGAATGCACCCATTTGGTTGGCCCATGATTTGATTTGAATTAAATTTGATCCGTTCGATCGCATCGTACGATCCTGATCGTGTCCCTTGGTTCGAACCCGAACCGTCGCACCCGTCCGCCTGACCCCCGCGCGCGTGAACCGTCTTGGGTCCAAAACGCCACATCGGTTCGGCTTGGGCGCACCTGACCGCCTCGCGACCCGATCTGGTGTCGGCTGCACCATAGGTTCGAACCCTACTAGCCTTTCCGAGCCATGATTTGATTTGAATCAAATTTGATCCGTTCGATGCGTACGTGCGAAGTGCGCCTCTAAAGAGGCCAATACGACTAAGTGCGACGTTCCCGTGCAGGTGCGGTCAATGGACCCATATAGACTTTTGGTCAAATCTAATTTATGACTCACAAGTTTACTTATATGAAAGGAAACTCCTCTCTAATTTTCCTATGGGACAAGGAAACTTATTTCCTTTTCCCCCGCATTTCAACTTTTCAATTCCCAATTAAATCAAATAATAAATTGCTAACTTCATGTATTAATATCTCATTCACCCGAAATTGATTTTGAGCAAATCAATACATTAAATTCATCTACTCCGAACGTAGTTTATAAATTTGCAATTTATTTCCATTTTTCACAAATGGAGTATTACAATAAATTTGGTCAAACTTGGGTCAACACCCAACATTCAACCAATTTCCAACATTAATTTATAAATATATAATATATTATTCGTCAATGCCTTGATTTCAAATCACTCCATTCAAATGGAGTCTTAATTAAAACAAATTAGTTCAAGTTTTTCAACAAGAAACGTCATGATTTAGGGGTGCTTGTTTGGACCACTTTTGGTTGATTGGGATCACATCTCAAATTTTGGCTATTACTTATCCTAAGATAATACATTTAGCCCAATCAATCATACTCATAATTTAATTTCCTTTCCCAATCACACAAAAACCAACAATCTAATTGCACGAAGGGTCGTCATATATATATAATTTGTGGTGACTGTGACAAAAATATGTTTTTTTGGTTAATTGAAAATCTAAAATAGTACAAAATAGACTTGCAAGTTTCATCATGTTGCTATCTTTGGACCACAAACAGATCTTGCCATATCGTGATTGATTCAGTCAAAGTGGCGTCGTTTTATGTCAATTCTAAGGCCTATAAATGGGCATGCAGTTAAATGATTAGCATAAACATTACACATAGTTCCCATGGACAAAATGAGTATCACAGATGATTCTTCCAAGCACCACATGATAGGTGGTGATGGTCCTCATAGTTACGTTCGAAATTCCGGATATCAGGTGAGTATTTATACCTTATAGTGAAACAACTAATACTATCAAAATTAATTTCACGGTGAATTAAACTTATTCTCACAAGACTTTAATCTAAACTCACTCATAAATTAATTTGTACGTTGTGTTGGGGTTTCTTACTTTGACAAACTGATAGGAATAATAAAAACATGTCAATCTATTTTTAAGAAAAAGTATCTACAAAAAAATTAGTATTAGATTTACAGTTATTTAATTTCCTTCTCTAAGCCTATAATTTAAGCCTTTAAAGGCTACATTTTAAGTATCTTTTACTATTATTGATATTGAATATTGAATATTGAATTATCTACTTTTTTTCTCAATTCAGTCAATTGTTCATGTGTTTTACATAAGTCCTATCTTAATTGTTTATTGTTAGCATTACAAACAAATTTACTCTATTACATATGTTGTATGCAACTTACCTAAGTCAACATATTTCACTTGACATGTTTTATAGAAAAATAAATACCTCTCTCGTCCTAATATTATTCACACACTTTCCTTATTCGTCCGTTCCAAATTTATTTATACAAATGAAAGTATCACACAAAAATATCATTTAAATTTAAAAAATGTCACTCTTGTTCTTTCCTGCAGAAACAATTGTTGCTCTCTGCAGGAGACTTGATGCAAGAATTTATCAACAAGAACCTCGATACTGAAAGCACTAGTTTCGATAACACGTTTCGGATAGCGGATTTCGGGTGTTCCGTTGGTGCCAACGCTTTCTTAGCCGTCGAAAACATCATTTCAGCAGTAGAAAATCGATGCAAGTCGAAGAAAAGAACCCCAGAATTCCATATATTTTTCAATGATCTGCTTCACAATGATTTCAACACTCTTTTTAAGAACATACCCACCTTCAGAAATTACTTTCTTGCAGCATCCCCAGGGTCATTTCACGGTCGCCTATTTCCTAAAGGAACGATTCATTTTGCACACTGCTCCACCGCACTCCATTGGATATCAAGAATCCCAAATGAAGTAACAGAGAGGAATTCAAATGCATGGAACAGGGGCAGAATTCACTATTCTGGAGCTAGGAAAGAAGTCGAGAATGCGTATTCAGGCCAATACCATAGGGACATGAATGTCTTTTTGAATGCTAGGGGGGAGGAGGTTGTAGATGGAGGACTAATGGCATTAGTACTACTTGGTTTCCCTGATGAATATGTTCTTTCCTCTGATTCTAGCATTGGGGTAGCCTTCGACATACTTGGATCCAGCCTGGTCGACTTGGCCAAGATGGTAACTTCTCCCCGAACCCAGTTTATTTGTCGTTTAAGAATGTTCCACACCAATTAAGAATGTTCCATTTTATTTTTGCATTTTTATTTACCTATATAATCATAATTTATACATTTGAAATTGGAATATGATATTTAGTTCTCCTAGATCAGTGCAAGATGACAATTATTTGAAATAAAAATTCTTCTTTAGAAAGACAAACAAAATGGATCAGATCAACAATATTGTTACCACCATTATTGCATATTAGTAATATGCAACACTAGCAGTAACAAATGATGCAAACTTAAGATATTGTTATATTTTTCGATTTTATTGGTTTAGTGCGGCCAGTGGTCACCCCAGACCAATCTTTACCAATAATCTATAAGAGGATGCACATCTTTAATTAAAGAATTGGTGATGAATTTTGGTCATATTATAAATTTTAGGGAAAAGTAAGAGAAGAGAAGGTTGATTCTTTCAACCTGCCTTTTTACTATCCATGTCCATCAGAAGTGAAGGCATTGATTGAGGCAAATGGGAAGTTTAGTATTGAAAGAGTAGCAGAATTGGGAGGTCCCATGAGAGGTAAACCAGATGCTCATATTTTGACAAGTCATTTGAGAGCTATTATTGGAGTACTTGTGGAGGATCATTTTGGAAGTGAAATTGTTGAGGAATTGTTCAACATCCACTTGGATAAACTAATCAAGAGTCCTATTTTAGTTGATCACAACTACTGGAAAGAGACGAGTTACTTTGTGTCTCTCAAACGCAAAGCCTGATTTTATTGGATCCATGCATGCTTGGTTATTATAATTAACACTTGTCTTCATTTTTATTTTGTTATAATGTACTACTTTTCCTTTCGTCCTTTATTTAATGTAGCATTTACTGTTCGGTACAAGTTTTAGTACAAAAATTGTTTAATAATATAAGTTATTTCTTTATGGGGTTAAGACAATCTTCTCAAATTTAATAAGAGAGTTATTTAATGGACATATATTGAGTTATTGTGGAAAAGTAATGGTATATGTGCAATATTGAGGTATTTGAGAAAAATAAATAAAAAAGTTAAAATTATTTTTTGATATTTAAGAAAATGATGCATTTAGTAAGAAACAAACCGTTTAGCAAATGATGCATCAAGTACGAAATATCGAGATTAATTTTTATTAAAATAACTCGACTTTGGAATTATATAACATAATCAATTCATATTCATTATACTTAAAATGAACTCAAAATAAATTAATAGTTATTCCATTTTATTAACTACTTTTCTCCTATAATCATTTCTCAATAATTCTACTATTTCTCACCCTATAATTATTTTTTATCTTAATTTATTTAAAAGAACAGGTCTTATATGAGTCGTGATAATACTTAGGCTTTGAAAACATTACAAAACAAGTAAAAATATATCATATATAATTTTATGTATTTGTGAGTAATTAAAGCAATTCATTAATAATGTAAATCATTCTCACTGTAATTATCCATTCCCATTACCAAGCAACCCAAGTAGAGCTATTATTTAAATAGAGTGGCTCAAAATTCGTAAAATACACAATTAATAACAAGTCAGCTCAAGCTCAAAATATTGTAGGAGGTCTAGAAGTCTACAAAATACTATCTTTGCCTTTTTGGAATAAGATTGTGTGAGACTATGAGGTATGTGAGTTTTTCTCTTTCTGAAATCGGAAATCAGTTTTTGACAGGCAAGATTATGCTAGTCCCTCCACTTCTCTCGATTGTTTGCGAGATTTCGGTAGTCTCTTCAGTCCTCTCAATTGTTTTGAAGCGATTATTAGAGCTCAGGAGCTTGATTGTAGTTGTTGTTTTATTTAAAAACTATTTCTCCCTTTTTTACAAAAAAAAAAAAAAAAAAAAAAAGAAACAAAATTAATTATCAAGTGCACTTTCTCGAGCTCTCCGCAAGTTAGCAACCCAGCCCTCCTCTCAAGTCTAATCCCATCTTGTTTCTCGAATTTTCTTCCATGGCCGTCGTCCGATGCTCCCTTGCACTTCCGCCGGAAGTTACTGAACCCCTCTCTACCTCCGCTTTTATTGTCAGGCCACCACTTTCAATTCTCTCTTTCTCTAATCCCCGGAAGCTTAAACACCAAAATTTCTCCTTTTCTCCCCAACTCCTGAGAACCTCGCATCAAGGTAATTCATTTCTCCGATTCTCTGTATAAGATTGGTAAGTTTGTTTTTACTTGAGCGATTGTCTACTTACTCGTGCATTTATAAATTAACGCGCGTGTTCGAAATTTGAACTTTCCGCGTTGTGGCCGTTTTTGTATTGCGCCTTTTTTCGATTGCTTGATGTATTAGAATTTTCCATTATTTGCTTCAGTTTTATCCTCTTGATTCTGGTTTGATAATTACATTCTGAATGCAATTTTTTATACATTTGGTATTGCTATTCAGTATTGGATGCCGCATTGGGTTTGTTCCGTTCCTGCTATTGAATATGGATTCGGATTTTCGTTAGTTTATTGGGCGAATTTCTTCCAGTTTTCCAAATTTTGCTGTGGTTTAACTTCTGGCAGTTTTTGTTAGAGCAAGAAGTGTATATTTGAATAAGTGCAATCTTAGAGCAAGAAGTATATGTAAAATAGTTAATTGGTCGAAGTATGCCTTATTTTTGGTTAACTAATTCATATTCTTCGTGAACCAGTATTTCATGAACCAAATCAAATTATTATTCCAATGACATTTAGATTCTGCTTATGAGTGGATTTTCATAAAATTCCATATTGGACTGAATGTCATCACTGCAACAACCCTCGTTTAGGATTAATGTGAAATTCTAATGGTAAAACACTGTAATTCCAGTGAAATATACGCAATCAAAGTACGGCGCTGAGGCAAAATGTTTTTTTTTTTTTTGGATATTCAAGCATTGCATATACTAGCTGTAGAAGTTGATGGAGTTTAGTTAATGAAAACACTCAGTATCAGAAGATTTCTTGTTGACTTCTCTCTCTTCTCTTTCAGTGAAATGTAAGCCACTAGAATCTGAAGACAGTCCACTTGCATATACCTTTGCTGAGTTCAAGCAGTTGCTTCTTCCAGTTGTAGATCGTAACCCTTATCTAACAGATGGCACTAAGCAGGTATTTTCCTTTCAGTCAGTTTTGTTTTGAGAAATTTTCATTGCATAAGACCTCCGATGCATGCAAATGAGATCCTGTGGGGATATTAGCATCTTTGTTTGAAATTTTAGCTGTAGATCTTTATCTAGTTAATTCCATATGCCCTATTTAGTTTTTCCCTGTTTTTCACTTATACTATCCATGTGTGGTATAGCGCTAAGACCCTCACATAGCATCCACATTTTGTAGATTTTATTTATCAATGCATTATCTAGTTATTTGCTTCAAAACCTGAGAAGAGCAACTGGTTGTTTTTTGAGTCACACTTGCTCATAGTTATGTCTCCATAATTTCCAAAATAATGTGAAGCATCATTTGAGCTAGAGCTCTATTTTGCAGACCGAAGAGTAGATACTTATGGTGTAAGCATGACACTATTATTCTTTTGTGGTCATACATAGTTGTTACATGTCCAACATTGTTTTGATAGGCGACATCCACAACTGCTGCTTTGGCAAAGAAATATGGGGCTGAGATAACGGTTGTAGGTATGATCTATGATCTTCATAATTTCCATTTGCTGATGGGGTTGGGACAGAAGTTAACGTTGCAGAATGTTTGATGCCAGATTCTAAAAATATAGAACGCAATGTTGTTTGCAGTTATCGATGAGAAGGAGAAGGAGAATTTGTCGGAGCATGAAACTCAACTAGCTAGTATTCGGTGGCATTTATCTGAAGGTAGGTATCTGCAGAAGCAATAGAGATAATTGCAAAACAAATAGCCTAATTGCTTGATTGCCTTGAGTTATGGCTGATGAATGTTATTACAGGGGGGTTCCAAGAATTTAAGGTGTTAGAGAGACTTGGAGAAGGTAACAAACCAACAGCTATAATCGGAGAGATTGCTGATGAAATGAATATGGATCTTGTTGTTATGAGTATGGAGGCAATCCATTCCAAGCATGTGGATGCTAATCTCTTGGCGGAGTTCATCCCCTGCCCTGTCTTACTTTTGCCACTATGAATGAATCATAACTATCTATCTATATTCCATGGAATTAGGGTGTCAATGGATTGTTTGAAATTGTTTACTCTCTTCCTAATTTTACCCCCTTTCTAAATTGTTTCTAGTCTTGCATTTTAATTTAAAGATCAATCTTAATTTTGTGATTATTACTATGAATGGCAGATGTAACATTAAGTGATTCATATTTTATTAATCAGTTGATAAAATACATTAAAACTTTACTGGACAAACACATATATTTAGATTGTATATTAAAAACAATTTAATACAGTTTTATACATTTCTTTATTAAAGATATATTTCACGTCATATCGCTATTCTACAACTTTGGTGTAAAATAATGTAGTATTATCTATAAATGTAATTATATTACTTGATTTTTTTTTTTTTTGAAAAAATTATATTACTTGATAAGTGTTTTTGTATTATAAATTAAAAGAAATTATATTTAATAAGTATTGTTGTATTATAAATTGAAATAAATTGTACAGTATACGTATTACACTTTTATGCTAAGAGCCTGAGATTAATGACCTTAAAAAAGGTCATGAAATTTCATTTCAAACTTTATCTTGTCTTCCTTGGCTGATTAATTCCAATTCATTATTAGTATATTTTACTTAAAAAAAACAATTTCAATTCCGCAGGGGATTAAAAAAGACATTTTCATGAGTAATATTTGGGTGAATTTGGTGTATATAATAAATTTTACTTATGAATGTACATATAAATAATAATAAAAATATAGGTTTTGCCAATAGTTTAGGATATAAGGATATAAATTAATTTATGAGGTTAAGTGTGCTAAGCGAAAAAAAATAATCACTGCGATTACTCCTCCATGATCGACCGTGCCGCGAAATCCAATGTCCGCCTCGGAACAAACTCAACCGCTAACAACCGCCGCCCTCCATCGCGCCGCCCTCTCCTCCCTGTCTTTGCCACCACAACCACCACCCACTTCCTCCGTTAGCCCTCCCCCCGCCTCCATTCCCCACTCCAAACTCATTCCCCGAACCCGTTTCATCGTAGACGGCTTCAAACACGCCGACCCCAGTTTCTCCGTCTCTTACTTCCTCTCCCACTTTCACTCCGACCACTACACTGGACTCTTTCCGCAGTGGTCCAAAGGCATTATTTATTGCTCCTCCACCACTGCGAATCTCCTCCATCGAATCCTTAACATTCCTCGACCGTTCATTTTCCCCTTACCTCTCGCCCAACCCGTACTAATCGATGGCACGGAAGTTTGTCTCATCGACGCGAATCACTGCCCCGGCGCAGTTCAGTTTTTGTTCAAAGTCCCCGCGAGTGATGACGGTGGTGCAGGTAATAATAGTATTGTTAGGTTTGAGAAGTATGTGCATACTGGTGATTTTAGGTATTGTGATGAAATGAAGAATGAGAGTGTGATTTCTGAGTTTATTGGTGCTGATGCTGTGTTTTTGGATACGACTTATTGCAATCCTAAGTTTGTGTTTCCAAGACAGGAGGAGTCGATTGACTATATTGTTGGGGTGATTGAAAGGCTTGGGGTTCAGAGTGATGGTGTACTTGCGAAGAATGTATTGTTTTTAGTGGCAACTTATGTCATTGGGAAGGAAAGGATTTTGATGGAGATTTCTCGGAGGTGTAAGAGGAAGATTCATGTGAGTGGGAGGAAGATGTCGGTTTTGTGTGCCTTGGGTTTGGGAGAAAGTGGGGTGTTTACAGAGGATGAGTTGGAGAGTGATATTCACGTTGTTGGTTGGAATGTCTTGGGTGAGACTTGGCCGTACTTTAGACCTAATTTTGTGAAGATGAAAGAGATTATGAACGCAAAAGGTTATTCAAAGGTTGTTGGGTTTGTTCCAACTGGGTGGACATATGAAGTGAAGAGGAACAAGTTTGCGGTGAGAACTAAAGACTCTTTTGAGATTCATCTTGTTCCTTATAGTGAACATTCGAATTATGATGAGCTTAGAGAGTATGTGAAGTTTTTGAAGCCAAAGCGTGTTATTCCAACAGTTGGTGCAGATGTTGAAAAAATTGACAGCAAACATGCCAATGCAATGCAGAAGCACTTTGCTGGATTGGTTGATGAAATGGCAATCAAGCAAGAATTCTTGATGGGTTTTCTTCGCGGTGGGACAAAAACAGTGGATGCAGAGAAAGATTCCCCTTCTGCATTTGACAACAGTATTACAGATCAAGAGGATGAGGTGGCTATCTCGGTGTCCCATTGTTGCAACGACGTTGAACAGGATAATGACATAAAATCTTTATTTCCTCAGAAGGAACCTGCTTCACATGATTCAAAAGATATAAAAGAAGATGATATGGAGAAATTGGTTCAAGAACTTCAGGACTGCTTGCCGAGTTGGGTGACTCTATCTCAAATGTTGGATTTACTTGGTGGTTCTGGTGGAAATGTTGTTGAAGCAGTTTCTAATTTTTATGAACATGAAACAGAGTTTCATGAACAGGCCCTTCCTGGTACATTGGTTTCCTCTGCTTCCTGTGGAGGCTCAGAAGATGAACCACCTTTGCCTTTTGAATCTCATTCTCTCAAGACCACAAATCTTTCCGAGAGTGTTCCCCTCAGTCAAAGCTTTAAATTATCTAGTCCTGGGAATATAAAGAAAAATGGAACTTCTCCAGGTAAAAGGAAGAGAAAACTTGATAGCAAGGGAACAAAGAGAGCAAGAGCAGATTTGACCCGGAGGTCTACTGATTCAAAGCAGCATACCATAACCAAGTTCTTTAACAAAAAAGTGCCTGTTGTAGCTGAAGATAGTAAAATTGTAGTTGAGATTAATGATCGTTCTGATGATAAAAAGGGGTCCCCTACTGTTGCTACAAAGCCATACAACAAAGTGGTGGATCAGTTTATTCAGATTGTAAATGGTGATGAATCATTAAGAAGCCACGCTGTAACAATTCTTGAGAAGGCCAAAGGAGACATTAATATGGCTCTGGATTTATATTACAATGATAATGCTGGTGTTATTACGGACAATAAAGACAGTCTTCTGTGTAGTAATAAATTGAGGGAGTCTGAGTGCACGCTTAGAGGCTGCTCTCTGGATGGAGATGCTGAAATATCTGAGAGCAACAATCTTGGAATCAAGTCTGATATTCTTTACCCTACTTTACCAAAGGACAATCTTTCCGTAAATTATGCATCACTGCCGCCTGAAATATACTCGCCTGTTGAACATGGTTGGTCATCTTGGTCTCAGGTCATCTAGTTACTAAACTTATTTTGCATCATGTTTACGTTTGAAAAGCTAAAAATCTTTCCAGCTTGCTGGAGGAAAGGACAGCTAGCACCATACATTCATATAACACGCACTTTTGATTTGGTTGAAGAGGAAAAGGGGAAGCTAAAAGCTACATCAATGCTATGCAACATGTTTAGGAGGTGTGTTCTCAATTGAGCATTATTTCTATAATTTTTCTCTTTTTAAGTTGTTTGGTTAACCTTCTATTATCACTTTTTTGTACGATCAGTTCTCTGTTAATTGTTATACAGTTTATTGGCCCTTTCACCTGAGGATGTGCTACCTGCTGTGTATTTGTGCACTAATAAGATTGCTCCTGAGCATGAAAATATGGTAATTTTTTATTTGACCTCATCTTGTTTAATTTTTTTTTTTAATAAAATTGTACATCTTTGTACTATATAGGAACTGAATCTAAATACAAAGGCTGAAAGTTGCTGTATTATAGAGATAACAACTTTCCTAATCGTGTTGTGTTTACTCCCTTTTTGACTATGTATAAAAATTAGTTCCTTTACATATCACATACTTATACTTGAAACAATTTGATCCATACACGATGTTTGTAGGAACTGAATATTGGTGGTAGCATCGTTGTTGCAGCCCTAGAAGAGGCATGTGGAACCAACAGATCGAAAATAAGGAGTCTTTATAATAGCCTTGGCGATCTTGGTATTTGAGCTAAGATTTTTTTTCTTCATTTTGTGGTTTTGGGTTCTGGGCAGTCAGATAAGGAGTCTTTAAAATATGTGCTGAATCAGGTGATGTTTCTCAACTTTGCCGGCAAACCCAATCGCTGCTTGCTCCTCCAGCACCTCTTACAATTCAACAGGTGTATTCCGTTCTCCGGAAGATAAGGTATGCATTTCATAATTATGGGAATCAGCACATAGAAAGATGTTATTCTGTGTTTCTGTTATTATCTTAAAGGGTGTGCAGGACGAGTTCCTTCAGTTAATTTCCTAGAATCCAAAGTGTGCGTACACGTATGGGTCTTATGTGGAGCATAGGGTCAGGAAGAGTACTCCAAAACTACCGTGTTTTTCTGTTTATTTGTTAAAAAAATACAACATTTTACTTTTTGTCAACAGCATTCTTCTGACACTGTTTCAATTGATTAAATTTAAATGATGATTGAAGTATGGAATATGTTATTGGTCTTCTGAGTTATTGTAAGTTCTACAGTTGTTATCCTCATAAGTTTACCTCTAATAATTCTTTTTGCTTTACCTTTCTTTTCCAGTCTTTTTGGAATTGATTCTCTTTCCCAAATGCAAGCTTCACTGCCTCTACACAGAGAATTTGCTTAGCAACTCCTTTTCTTGTTGCATTTGTAATTTATCATCTTTTTCTAGTCACTGTATTGTTTAAGCTGTCAATAGTAATGTTACTGGTTTGATGAAAGAGATATTGAAATTTATCTTGTTTTATGTGTACTTCATAAAAATGTTCAACCATTTACATGGAATTTATCAGTGTACAAACAGGTAGTGGCAGTACACTCAGGAAGAAAAGCCTTATTGTGAATCTCATGTGTTCATGTAGAGAGAAGGAGATGAAATTTCTTGTCAGAACTTTGGTATGATTAAACTAACATTCTGCTTATTTTTTCGTTTCCATCAGTCAATTTTTGGCATTTACACTGTGGAGATGTCCGCATGAAATTTAAAGCTTACCTTCATTTGATTTTATTTTTGGAATTATTTTGTGCAAGTAGATGCTATTATTAAAGAGAAAAGAAAAAACAATACAAAAAAAGGTCCTAAAGTGACCCCAAAACATAAAAAAGCAACCAAAAACCAAAGAACCCAATCTTCGGGCCTTGGATTTATTTTATGTATATTTCACTGTGTAAATAGTACGGGGACAGCTGCAGAAATTTTCTCAATTTTGTGACTTTGATTCTTAGTTGGTAGTACAGAGTCTCTCTATTTTTTTTTCATGATTCCCTGATATAGCAAGCAGAAGAAACAGGAAACTTTTGTATAGGATTGAAAAGTAAAAAAGAAAAAAAAGAAATGAAGCAAGGAAAGGATTGGGTGTACTCTGAGCTTGAAGATGTTAGAGTGGAAAAATGATGAGGGAAGGGGTACACTATAGAGAAGCTGAGATATTGCAGAACGTAAAGGAAAATAAGAGGCTACATTCTATGTCCCTGGTGAACATGAATCTGCATCTATTAAATATCTTTTGGAGACCAATGATATATATAATTATATTATGTTGTTAGCTCACTTGTAATTACTGGGTATTATGCATTGTAAAGGATCCCACCCTGATTGCAATTTATCTCTGTAATTTGTTTTTACTTGTTTTATTCAGTATATGCATTATACCACATGTGTCATAAGCATTTACGTGTTCGTAAATTGACAAAGGTTAGGAACTTAAGAATTGGAGCTATGATGAGGACTGTTCTTCCCGCTTTAGCTCAGGCCATTGTGATGAATTCAGTCTGTGAAAGAATAGCTGAAAATTTGAAGGAGAATATTCAGGTTTGTTTAGTTTGGTTTCTTTTATTGTGCCACCTTATGTATGATAATCAAAGTTTTGTAATTTCTCTGATGAAGCTTTCAGTGAATTCAATGCTCTCGCTTTGTCTACTGGGTTTTTCAATTTTCCTTGCTTTTTTTTTTTTGCAGCGTCTCTCCAGTGCTGTAGTTGAAGCATACAACAAACTTCCAAACTTGGTAAGTTTTAGCTCTCTCTTGCATCATTCTTGTTCCTTTTCTTTTTTTTTCGTACTCTTTTCCTGCATTGAATATGGTTGAATATCCATCAGTATCAGTATTCCTATTGAGTAGAGGTTTGCCTGTCATTTCCTTATTATAATTATTTTCATGTGATTACTTTTTCCATATGTGGCTTTTATTCTTTATTGAAAGCTTCATTTCTTGGGACTTTTGTTCTTGTAAGTGATTTTTTCAAATGATTAAGTAGCAGAGGGACAATGCTGAATTCTCTTAATTTGTTTCTTCCTCCTCTTGTTGTAGGATTGAGGGTGTGGATGATTGATTTTGTACTTGGGCTAAGGCATACTTTTTTATTCCCTTAATGAGTAAATAATTTGTTGCCCGTCTCTGGCTGCTAGGCTAGGCCCCTATAGCACTAGACAGTTTATTGGTCAACACAAACACACATTCGGACTATCTCTTGATAGGAATATATCGAGGCAGTTATTTGCCATTGATCTGCTCTGAACATTTTAGCTTCTTTTTTTTTTCAGGATTTACTTATCCCATCTCTGATGGACAAAGGGACCCAATTTTCATCATCAACTATATCAATGATTCCTGGCATACCTATCAAGCCAATGCTTGCAAAGTAATATGGCTACTACTACTATATTTAATAAATAAGGTTTTTTTCTAGATCTCTTTGTGCTTATATTTTGTGGAATTTCATTTCAGAATTACAAATGGAGCGCCTCAGGTGCTGAAGACCTTTCAAAACAAGGCATTTACTTGTGAATATAAGTAAGTTTTCACTAGTTGTCTTATAAGGATTTTTTTTCAAACTTCACTAGTCATCTTAAAATAGTGTTTGTGTGTGTGTGTTGATTTCAAGGTTGTTCCTTGAGAATCCTGTTGTGCTTGTAGTTTGTGGTAGTCATTTCCAATTCTCTTGAACATAGATTTCATCTGACAATGAAAGCGAATTTTAACAAAAATTGTTTAGCTGAAAGTATTTTCTGAAACCTCCATGTGAGGTATTCATGGTTCAAAGACAGTAGAAGGATCCATCACCTATGCCTCTTAATTCCTTTCGCCAGTAGTAGCTGCTATTTTCTCTTTTGTCCATCAACTTCTGAAAACTATACATTTTTTATTCAGAACAACTCTCTTCATTAAGGAGTTTGTTTGCTTTCTGAGATTGGTTTTTGTGGGGCAAAGATAGTTATGATATTTATTAGCTCAATACACTAGTGATTTATATTTTGGTGTTTTTAGAGTTAAGAAAATTTTATTTTATTCTATTTGTTCCAAATTTTGGTTACAATTGGTTCTATTACATTACTTTAGATCTTTGCATCAGAGAGCCCATTCTCCCGCTGAATAATTCTTCTCAGCCCTGAGTATTCAAAGCACAAACAATTCGGCCCATGTTTCCCAATTTTTAGAACAAGGGACCAAAGAAATACTCCCTCCGTCCCATAAAAGCTTTCACACTTTCCTTTTTCATCCATCCCATTATAAGTTTCACACCCTTAAAATGAAAAACCCTTTATAAACCCCACCCTCACAATTTTCACTAATTTACACAAATGCCATTACTTTTTACTCTCACATACACATAACCCAATAAAGTTTTTTTACTTTACACATAAAAGTTTATAAAATTACCCCTCAAAACCTCAATCGTTACTCTTTTTTCTTAAATCGTGTGCCCACCTACATATGAAAGTTAATCCGGGACGGAGGGAGTATAATTAAAGTGAATTCCACATCTGTGCGACTCCTGTTCATGTTTGAATTAAACAAATATTCATAAAAGAGGCCCAGGGGGTATATTAGGAAAATTAATTGCTGATGGTTTGGGAGTTTGTCTGATCGAGTGATTTACCTTCTAGATATGATGGCCAACGTGCTCAAATTCATCGACTAGAAGATGGTTCTATACACATTTTCTCAAGGAATGGTGATGAAACCACATCGAAGTTCCCTGATTTACTTGACATAGTGAAGGACTCTTGCGTACATGCAGCTGTAACATTTATTTTGGATGCAGAGGTGATTCCTTCCTCTTTCTTCCTTCTCGTTTCCTTTTTCATTCTTTAGTTATCTGAGAATGCACCTAAGCTATGTCTGTTTAGCAATCCTCATAATCATATTTATTGTTGAGCTTCCCATATAAAGGGAATTGAGTTTTATTTTTGGTTTCAGGTGGTTGCAATTGATAGGAAGAACAATATGAGGCTTATGTCATTTCAAGAGCTATCTTCCAGAGAGAGAGGGAGTAAAGATTCCCTGATTACTGTCGATAAAATCAAGGTCTTTAATCTCATTTTGATCAAATTCATAGCTGAGCATGAAAATATTTTGTCTTAGCTCTGCTCACATGTCTATGAAGTATCTATTAATAATGAGATCTGTTGCGATATCAATCTTACAAAATGACCAATGGGGTCAAAATCTGTTAATTCCTCCTTTTTCTCTAAATAATTCCTTTTTTAATATCTTTTTTTGTGGATAATTAATTTCTCTGAGGATAGAATTATGAATGTAAGCTTTTCTTTAAATTTATTTTTACTGATATACATAAATAATTAACTACTTATAGTTGCTGAAAAGAATTAAAAAATATTGACCGATTAAGCTGTTTAATGGGCAGGTGGATAATTGATAATCAGGCCCACCTTTCTTGTTTCTTGGGTTGTGTTAGTTTTGCTGCTCTCAGAATTAAATTATATTTGGGTTTTGAAATTAGTTTTGGGTTCTTAATAATTTTTAAATATGTCTGGATACTTTCTTAGGGTCTTATTGTAACTCATATTAGGACATTCATGAACAATGATAGAGATAATATCCATAGTTTAATGGGTGAAAATCGTCAGATTTTTGTAGCAGAAAATCAACACAGTAAAAATTAATTCAAGTAAATGTGGTGCCTAATTGAGCTGCTAAGAACAACATATATCACAAGATAGACACATTAATGTGAGAAACCCTTGCGAAGTGGGTTTTATAATGGCAAAATTTATTCAGCATTGCACGCTAAGATTTGTAAATCTGAGTATAAGCTGCTTATTACTACTGTTTTGTTTCGGGTAGCTGACGTCTTCTGTCCATGCAGGTTGACATATGCATTTTTGTCTTTGACATAATGTTTGCAAATGGAGAACAGTAAGTATTCTCTTCAACTCTTTTGACAATGTGTTCGTTTTAGTTACGCCACGAGAAAAATTATGTATAATCCTCACTTCCCGCTTTCCCAACCCCCGCCCCCCCACCCCACCAAAAAAAACAAAAAACAAAAAAGAAATAGATTGCATATGATGATTGATTATTATAACCAGTTTAACCGATATACTAAAAGATGTTTAAAATGATTTTATATATGGGCAGCTTGCTTCTGATTTACTCTTCTACTTTATATTGCTTTATTATGGTTCTTGTTCACTTCAAAACTTCTCAGGCTGTGGAGAATTTGAATGCAGGTTGTTGGATCTTCCCCTTCGTCTAAGGCGGAAATGTATGCACTTTCCTCTGCATTAAGATAACCTTTTGTGACTGTTCTACTGTTTGACATTTATTATGCTGTAATATTAACGTGCAATCTGATAATGTGATCTCTCTTGAAATCAGATTTGAAAGATTTATTTGGTGAAGAGAAACCGGGTTACTTTGAATATGCCAGAGAAATGACTGTAAGTTCTTTGTTCGTATTTATGAATGATGTCAATACGTTAATAAGTTGTAATGTATTCACCCAGCTCTTTTTAGGTGGAAACTGAGGATGCTGATGTAAATAATGAAGCTACAGTGAGTAGGATGAGCAATTTTCTAGATGATGCCCTCCGCTCCTCATGTGAAGGAATCATGGCTAAATCTCTTGATGTTGATGCTGGGTATACTCCATCAAAGCGTTCTGATGCCTGGTTGAAGGTGCTAATGAGTTGGAAACATTTTCGAACCAAGAGATATAGATGTTTTAAACATTGAGCAAAATATCTATTTGTTTTGGCAGGTCAAAAGAGATTATGTTGAAGGACTAAGTGATTCCATGGACCTGGTTCCAATTGGTGCTTGGCATGGAAATGGAAGAAAAGCAGGATGGTAATACGACTGTATAAATTTTCTTTGCTATATTTCACTTCTCCAGAAGTTAAATAATTTATACATTTAATGTAGTAGTTTTGGTTCATGATTATGAATTTATGAGGCTAATCATGAACTAGAGGCCATTAACTTTATGCTGGATACTGTGGATTGAAAAAAGAAAAATATCAGTAATTGTTGTTAGGGCTGAAGGACCGTGCTTGCTATTTTAGAATTCGGAGGGCGCTTGGTTCTTAATTCTTCAATGGGAATAGGAACAAAAATGAATGTAGGCTATCTGTGGTGGTCAATGACCTTCATCATACTTCGTACAATGGTTCAACTAAGTTAATCATTACTCCATTTTGATTAGCTACCGTTCCTCCTATAATCATTTTTCCTCCATCATTCTAGTATTTATCAACCAACAATAATAATGTACCATCGTTCTCATTACCATTCCCATTGAAGAATTTGAACCAAATGCCCCCTCAGTATTGCGTTTACATATAGTAAATATTTAGCTGGTGATTTGAGTGTGGTGAAGCTAGTTTGCTTCTTCCCACATGTCTTGCTCAGATTCTAAAAGAAGTTAACAGAAATTCAGTGGCACAAGTGTAAAACTGCATTTCTGATATTCCAGGTTTAGTCCTTTCCTAATGGCCTGCTACAACCCTGATACGGAAGAATTTCAGAGTGTGTGCCGTGTGATGTCTGGATTTTCAGATGCTTTTTACATTGAGGTATGCTATCTTCTTATTGGTGCGACTCTCCACGTTAACCTGCAATGACTGAAATGATATTCTGTATAGCTATCAACGGAGTTGCATTTCAAAATATTGAAATTTTTTATATGAGCCTGTTGATTTTAGGTGTACAATATGCGATATGGGTGTAAATATATGATGATCGTAAGAAGCCACACAGTAATTGTTTCAAACTGTAATCTGATTGAATTTTGCAGATGAAAGAGTTTTTCTCAGGGGATAAAGTTGTATTGAAAAGACCACCATACTACCGAACAGGGGAGGTGCCTGATATGTGGTTTACTCCGGAGGTGGTGTGGCAGATAAAGGGGGCAGACTTCACGGTGTCACCTGTTCATCATGCTGCCATCGGCTTAATCCATCCATCGCGTGGTATTTCAGTTAGATTTCCGAGATTTATACGCTCTGTATCAGATAGAAAACCCGAAGAATGCAGCACGGCTGCAGATATAGCCGACATGTTCAGTTTGCAGACTAGAAAAATGGATGTAAGCATCAAAGAGTGACGACACGTTTTTTAGTTTTGTACATGATTCTTAATTTGCTCAAATCTTTTGCACGCTTCAGGCCGCTGTTAATTTGCCACATTATCTCTGTAAAAACATGTACAGTTTTTTATGTGCAAAGAAGAAGAATGCCATGTAATGTATATATTGTCGTATAACCCTTAAGTTTGGCCAATTGGAAATTACGTATTATTATTATTATTATTATTATTATTATTATTATTATTATTATTATTATTATTATTATTATTATTATTATTATTATTATTATTATTATTATTATTATTATTATTATTATGTTTTAAGGAACTATGAAAACCAATAAGTTTCCTTGTTTCTTTACAAGTACCCGTTTGGTGTAATTTGCAAGTAGAAATGAATCGTGAGGCAACTATTATCAGGTATAAGGCTGGTTGTGGAAATTGCTTTTTACTCCTACCAAAAGTTATAATTACTTTCTATTACAAAAAAGCATGCGAATCCCCCCTTCTACCCTTACTTTGGTTGTTTGATAGTTTTTAAATACTGAGAGATGCGACACTGGAGTTGCTTTCTCAAGACACAATTACTTTATGACTAATTCAATATTAACGGCATGCTGACACGTTTTTTACTAATGATAATTAACCAACATTCACCTTTATTACTTCTGGACTAATTTAATATTCAATTAACCAATATTCACTTATAAAAATTATAATGAATTTTGAATTTATTATAATTGATTATAATCTTAATGCATAATTAAGGATTGCAGGTTTATTTGGGGATGATAAAATTTTTGGTAACAAATTTGTTGTTTTGACCCAATTAACAAATCCATCAATCATGGCTCTTCATTTATCTGTTTATATTATATTTGACCAGTAAATTTCTTCTCAATTCCATCTTGATTGTTAATCTTTTATCATCAAAATTTTTAGATAGTCCAAGACCGAACTATTTTATCTGATCGTGTGACTGATCTCATTAATTGGAAGTATGAAATGATATAATATTGATGTGGATCAAGTTTGAAAAATATATTTCATCCGTACAATTTTAATTAGTCAATATATCTTTTTGGATAAAATTTTGTGTGAAGCAGTTTCATAGTATGAAATTAATACCATTAGAATCATTTACTGATACCATAACATCTATTTAGTGATATCATTACACTTATAAACTGATATCACAATATAAAATGGTTATGGTATCAGCAAATAATTCTAATGGTATCAGTGAGTGATTCTAATGGTACCAGTTTCATACTATGAAACTGCTTCACAGGAGAGCGACTCATCTTTTTGGTCCATCCAATTTTAATATGTCATCCAAAAATGAAAAGTTTTTTACTTATACCTACCCTCACAATAATATTTATTCGATAAAAAAAAAAATCATTTGTCATTTGATCCTACACTATTTTCTCTCTTTTCAACCAATTCTCCCTCTCCTATTAATGACTTGACAACAATACCCTTACTTTTTATTTCACTCATCTACTTTATACATTAATAAGTAGTATTTCTTAAAACTTTATTTTTTTGTCAAGTAATATTTCTTAAAACTTGTCTCTAACTTATTTGCTTAATTAAAGTTGGACGGAGGGAGTATTATTATATTACTATATTAACATACATGGACATCAAGTTTTGAGATTTGCACAGAAGATGTTTCTTAAATAATCTAGAAAAACAATAATTCGTACATATTAAGTTAACAGTGATTTAGTTATTAATTTGACCTTATGATTAGTATGTAGTTTATCATAAAAAAATTAAATTTTAAAATTTTCAATTATGAATGTCTTATCAAGTAGTAATTTACAACACTACTTGAATTATTTTCGTTAATGAACAAATCTTCCCTTACAGGTATTGCTAAATACGTAAGCCTATATCCAAAACACTACAAACCTCCATTTTTTCTATCCGACTCAATGTGACATTACAAAAAAAAAATACTATTTCATCTTAATTTTTTATTAATTTAAAATTAAAATTCTAATCACAATTTAAATACAAAACAACTAATTGCGGTCATACAATTATAAAATAAAAATTATTGTATCAAAATTTTTTCTTATTTAATTTAATAAATTAAAGACTAAATAAATATTCAAATATTTAATAAAAAATAATAATATAATTATTTTCAACTCACATATTACGGGGTTATATAAGGATGAGTAACACTTGTGTGAATCAGATGCATACGATGAACTCTATTTTTATTATCACTGTCAGAGACATGCACTATCAATATCACATGTGCATGAAATAATAGTAAAAATAGAGTTTATCGTATACACCTGCTTCACACAAATTTTTGCCTATAAAGACTAGCTGCTTTGAATTTCTGGAAGAAGAATTCGGAATTTAAACTCATATTTATATGCTATAATTACTATTGTGTGCAATCAAATGTCCTCGGAAGCTAAATATTATTCTCTGTATTGTTTTTGCTATTAAATTTTTACATATAATAATCATAATAATAAAGTAAGGATAAGTCTCTCTCTCACCAAAAAGTAAGGATAAGTCTCTTATAAAATAATTTTACTGTATAACTCAAAATAATATTCATTATTTTCATAATAAATTATTATTCTCAAATAAATATTTTTTTAATAAAAAACTATATTATTAAAAAATACATATTTTCGCCTAAAATAAGTTATGAAATTATGTTGCAATAAAAAAATAAAGGCCCAGGTTATATGCACTCACTTTTTTATTGAGAACACCCACGTGGTGAAAACATCCACCAATTATTGAGTACACTCCCCAGTAACTTCCTAAAATACCCTTTATTATTCAATTTCTGAAAAATTGTAAACCGTTCAAATAATTTTTACGAAAATATGTCATTTTTTTTCCGGAAATTATTTTCGAAAATTAGGCTATTTTTTGCAAAAAAAAAATAAAAAATCGAAAGTTGGTCACATTTTCATAAAATCAAACTCGAAAAATTTATAAAACTCAAACACCAAAAAAAAATATTTATCGTCGTATTTACGTTCATTAGCATTGAAAACAACTCAACAACAAAATTAATACAACAAATAACAAATAATACACAAACATAATACAAATAAGGTGATAAGGATATTTTTGTCATTATACATATATTTAACTTTTAAATTATCTCAGGTGCATGTTCTCAATAAAAAAGTGTGTGCATATAACCTGGGCCAAAAATAAAAATCCAATCATCTCTTTTGATGGGTTATATTTCTAGTCCAAAAGGCTTAGGTTACTTACACCTCCATATTTGTTAAAATCACCTCCATTTTAAACTCACCACCCTGTTTTAAAAAATTGTTATTCACACCCTACCCATATTGTCTATTATACCCTTTGTAAGAAAACCCTAATTTCTTTCTATGTTATTCTTCTCTCTCTCAGTTCCTCTTCTCTCTCTCAGAACGCCGCCGGCGCCAAGGTCCTTTCTCTTCTTCTCAACGCCGCCGCCTCGCATCTTTTCTTATCAAGCGTCGCCGCCTCCCCTCTTCTCTCATCAAGCGTCGCCGTCTCCCCTCTTCTCTCATCAAGCGTCGCCGTCTCCCTCGTATTCTCTCATCAAGCGCCGCGTCTTCTTCTTCGTCGCTCGCTCCGTCTCTTCTTTCGCCGCCGCGACATCCTCCGCGTCTTTCGGGTTCTTTTTCCTTTTTTTTTTTTATTTTTTTGAAAAAAATATGGATCTTAAAAAATATTATGAATCAGATGCTCTTGGAAAAAAATATGCTTTGAATCTGTGTTGTTCGAAAAAATCCATCGAAATTTTGTATTTTTTTCGATTTATGTTTCTGAAATATGTGTTCTTGTTCGAAAAAAAAAGCCGATTATAATTTTTTTTATTTTTTTCCGAATTTATCTGGTTTGTTCGATAAAATTTTTCGAAATACTACTGTTTTTTCGAAAAAACAAATCGACATATTGAACTTTTTTCGAATTTGATTTTCGAACAAATTTGATATGTATTTTTAAATTTTTTTTGTTTTTTTTTTCCGAATTTTTGGGGTTGTTCGTTTCCTTTTTTTGAATCTTTGTTGTCTGTTAGAATTTTTTTCCCAGAATAGTATCACATTTTTGTGATTTTTTTATTTTTGGATTTTGTTTGTTATTTTTTATTTTTTATGTGATTTCTCATAATATTTATATTTTTTGAATTAAATTTAAAATTTGACTCATATACGATTGTTTATATAAATTAGGTTTTGGTTGATTTTAATTTATTTAAAATAATAAAAGGGTAATATAGTCTTTCTATGTGTAATTTTTTTTGTCAAAAATTTTGGGTGGTGTCTTTATTATATCTGGTGGTGTGAGTAACCTGAGCCAGTCCAAAATTTACTGAAGCCCAATCTACTTAATATTTAGGGCCATTGGGCTGGGCATAGTATATATCGAAGAAGCCCAAAATAAAGAAACTCCCGCCATTCCCGAGACCTGCTACAACCGGTTACCAAAGCAGTAGCCGGTCATCACTATATATTCTTCAGAAAGCAAAATTACATGCCCCCAAACCTGAAACGGTTTGTTTTATTTATATATATTTTCTTCGGTGCTCTTCTCTTACATACCATTTCTGCTTTGTTCATCTCCTTAATCTCCGAAAAATTTTGTTCATTTTCTTGTATTTTCTCCTGCTGTTCTTCCGTTGCATGAAGTTTGCTTTGCGTGAGGTTCCATCGACGGCGTGTTTGAGTAGCTCGAATTCTGTGCGTTTTATCACCTCTGGGTTTTGGTACAATGAGTGCGGTGAATATCACGAACGTGGCAGTGCTTGACAATCCGGCGTCGTTCTTATCCCCTTTTCAGTTCGAAATCTCGTACGAATGTGTTACGCCTCTCAAAGATGGTAATTGTTGATTTTCTGCTTTTGTTCTTCTTCCAATCTGCTGCGCCAAATGTTTGTATCTTGGTTTATTTTGTTGGAAATAATTTAGGGTTAGTTAATTCTTGTGGATATGCGTACACCTCTTGGCATTGAAATTTTTTTCTTTTATTTTTTAAATTAAATTATTTTTTGGTATAAAAACTTAATGATTCGCTAATAAAGATGTCGATAATTTGAGGAAGGGAAATGTTGAGATGGGCGTATTGGAAATGGGTTGGGTGGGAGGGGGGGAGGGCTAGGGCTAGGGTTTTTATTAACAAGCTTCAAACTGGAATTAGATAAACAATGTCATCTGCTAATAATGGACTTAGTTCCTTAACTGCTATATGCTAATTAGAGATTAAGAATGGCGGAGCTTAGGAGGAACTTATTTAGAAAAGAAGATACCAGATCGTATTTCTTAACAGACCTTGTATAACAGAGGGCAATACTTTATGATTTAATCAACTTTTAAACTAAGATACACTATGAGTTTTGAGCTGGAATCGTCTTGCAATGGAGTTTGAAGAGTCGAGGATATTATCTGTGTTTGTACTTTGTACCATTGTAGGCAAAATAAGTTATGACAAACTGAAGTGCAGGGATCATGGAAATAATGCTTCAACTAAGTAGTATATCCATCTCTATGACATCTATTGCCAAACTAAATGATATATATACTTATATTGAGAAGTCAATACTTGTACTCAAATTCCTTGTTGATACAAACAAGATTTTACCTCAAACTTTGAGTCCTAGAGTAAAGGAGGGTGGTGGTGTTGGTGGGCTCAAGCTCAAGCAGCTCAAATCCAGCTGTGCAATTAACGTTCTGTAAATTGCAAATGCGGGAAAACAAGAGGATGACACTTGCAAATCCACGAAAGCTCATCACCTCAAGAATCATTTAGTCATCATGTTACTCTATAGATAAAAAGCTAATTAAGGATGTAAAGAAGGGGGAAACTAAACAATTTTATTGTCCTATATCCCTATCTTTAGTCTTTTGAGTTAATGATTTTATTGCTGGTGGCTATTTCTAATATGAAAGATAAGCATAAGGCCCTTGAAGTTTGCTTTGTATCCTTTTGTGGGTTATCGTAATCATTAGTGGAGGGAATCACAAAAAGGTTGACCTGGGAGAAGAATTAAACAATGAAAAGGAACAACCCTTGCACATATTTTCCAGGGTAAAGAAGAAAATAGAAATACAAATTGCATGGTTATGTAGTTGTGAAATATCTGGCATTCTCTCTGCCGCATTATGATTATATAGTTATTTCAGTCTCATGTGATAAATGCATGAAATGCCATGATTATGCATTTTTAGGAAGAAGATCGCAAATAAATGCAAAAAGTTATTCCAAATTGTTATTGACAAAGTGGTCTGCAGATTTAGAATGGAAACTCATTTATGTTGGATCTGCTGAGGATGAAACTTACGACCAACTTTTGGAAAGTGTTCTTGTTGGCCCAGTAAATGTTGGCAATTATCGTTTTGTTTTGCAGGTAAAAACAACAGTTATACGTACTTATATCATGCAAATAATTAATGCATCGAGATTTACACTTTCTTTTGGTAAATTGATTTCAGGCAGACGCTCCAGATCCTTCCAGAATACGCGAGGAAGACATCATGGGTGTAACAGTGCTTTTGTTGACATGCTCTTACGTGGGTCAAGAATTTGTTCGCGTGGGCTATTATGTCAATAATGACTATGAGAGTGAGCAGCTCAGAGAGGAGCCTCCTCAGAAGGTCATTATTGATAAGATTCAGAGAAACATATTGACTGATAAACCAAGAGTGACCAAATTTCCCATCAATTTTCACCCTGAAAACACAGAGAATGACGAGCAAGACCCTTCACCCGATCATGCTGCTGAAGCGGATAAGCCTGAAGAACAAATGCCGCCTTCACCCAATCCTCTTTCAGATAAAGAAGAGCCTAAGACATGGCAAAACTAACCCTCTCAATTCTGTGGTGAGGTGTCCTAGTGTCTGTGTTTACATTGTTAATTTTGTTTAGATCTTGATAAGGATTATGAGATCCCCTTTTTGGGTTGTCAGACATGCTCTTTGTTGTGCAGTATGGTGCTGCTTTGACACCTTAGGTCTTTGCCTGGATTTCTTACAAACTTTACTTGTGTTGTTGTACAAGCACTTTTTGGTTCGTATCATTTTGATGAAAGGAAAACTTGTATGCGATTGTTGTACACCAACTACTCACCTTTTCTGTTAGGATCTTGAACGCAACTGCCCGATCAGAAGCGCTTGGGGAATTTGTTCTAATCACGACGCGTAGCAGGTATCCCTAGGCTTCTGATCGGGAAATTGCTCTAATCACGACGCGTGGCAAGTATCCTGGAAGTTCGGGATCACGGGTGCTGTCTGGCTGCAATAATTAATGACAATGAGATCTCATAATGGGAATGTTCCAAAAATATAGCTTCTTTGTCCAAGCAGTAGGCCATCCGATAAAATTAAGAGCAAAATCACCTGAGTTTCTTGAGAAAACAAAGTATATGAGAATTTTGAGAAATCTTCTACTCTGTTGAATGCTTAATTGGACACTTTTAATCCCTTTCCGCTGTTAATTCACAAGATCCGGTGGTTGAAAATGTGCATTGGATCCAATTCCAACACAATAATTATTTTCCCCATGTATTATTTTCACGAGATCAAGTCAATATCTAATTGCTTTCACAATGAATGCTTAGTACATTTGTTAAATTTCTGTTAAATAATAAAATCAACGTATTTAATGGTGTGCAAATTTCGACCAGAACTGAAAATATCGATCGAATCGAACCAAAATTAAAAATTCAGTTATTTTTTTTTGCGGTTTGGTTTTGATTTCTTTACAATGAGAAAATTGAATAGATTGAACCGACCGAATTTGGTAAAGTACATATAGAAATTATAATTTATTTTTATTCCATTATTTACGAGACTTTTAAATTGGTTCGTTCCCGAGTCCTAAACATAATTTGCTGTATTAAAAAAAAAAATCAATAAAATTACATCCCAACTGGATATTTTCTACTTATATTTAATTTAATAAAATAAGTCATCGAATATAACTCAACGCATAAATTACTACAAATCTCATGGCTTAAAATGCAAAGGCATGGATGTCATCATGCCCCAAGGATATAAGTTAAAAGTAAATAGTGTCAATAAAATATCATAACAAAACCCATACATGTATATACTTAACTCACAAAAGGCCAATACCTAAAAAATTAAAGCATGAAAAGAGAACTAAGCGAAGTAGAATATTATGTGTGTGTTTGTAAACCCAATTTTACGAGAGAATCACTTTTATTTTTGAAAAAATCACTTATATAAAATTTGCAACCATTTTTTAAACATTTAAAATCTATTTTGAAAAAAATTGATTTTACTTGTTTTTGAATTCTCTAAATAGACAAAGTAACAATAGGTAAATATACCTATTTTCACTAAAAAAAAAGAAAAAAAGATCTATACCCACATCTAAAAAAAATGGATACCCACTATCCATGTTTATTCCACTAATACCCTCACTTTATCGTGATCAATACCCCACCCCCACCCCCACCACTCAGCCATCTCGCCCCCCAGCCCCTAAACGACCAAATAGAACGACTCGTTCCAGGGGTCGTTCCTCACAAAACAACATCGTTTTTAGGTGGAAAGACCCCTGAAACAAGTTGATCCATTGGATCATTCTGACTTTTTTTTTCTTTTTTTTTTTTTACAATTTAGTAGGTTTAATATAAATTAAATAAAAAAAAACCGTTAAAACAAAACACTTAATTGCCATACGAAAATAATCATATGTCTACCAATGGACACCAATTTATATTTTTACCACTTATGTTATGATTCATACATGATACAATTAGAAAAACCACCACTATTCAATTGATTGTTTATATAGTTATGTGACATCACAACATAAGTATTGAACTTATATATTGGTGCCCCGTAGACATATGATCATTTATATATATATATATATATATATATATATATATATTAGCGCCTAGGCGGGCACCGCCTAGACGCTAGACGGTCGCTGGCCGCCTCGATTTTGCCTAATTTTGGCATTTTCGTGATCAGGCGGCCAATTTTTTTTTTAATAAAAATTAAAAAAAAAAACCTAGGCAGCCTCAAAACCGATTTCTAATTTTTAAAACCTTGATATATATATATATATATATATATATTACAATTCGGTTTACCGAGAAATCGACCAAATATTTTTGGTCAACTGATAATTCGGTTTTCAGCTATTCAGGTGGGTCGTATTGCTGCCAAATTAGGAATTCTGGTATTCATTAACAGTAAACGTTTCTCACCCTATATTGTTCAGTTGTTCACCTCTCGACCAAGGAGAAAAACAAAGTACAGAAATAAACCAACAGACACAATATCCACTTTCTTTACCATTCAGATTCCAAATTTAGACAAAATTGTACGATATCAAAGCAAAGCGAAGAGGTTGTAAAATTGTTAATTCGAAACTTGAAACTTCTAGTTATGAGAAAACTGCAGTCCTTTTAGAAGGCAAAATGTGTTCTCTTCAATCATCGTTCCTCCGTTTCTTCCCCCGTTTACTTTTTCCCCACTTGGAATCCTTAGACGAGTCAGAAAATTGAGTTATAATTGGAACAACTCTAGAGAAAACAATCACTCAATAGCAACGGTAATAAGGAATTTCTTTACCTGTCTCAATCTCTTTCTCTGTTCCTGGCTGCCTTTGCCTCTTTTATTTTGTTTCACTGCCTTCTGTTTAAATCAGGAAAAGGCGGTTAAATATGCAACTTATCAATCCATTATTTCAGCATTCTCCAATATGAAGGATAATACCTGCCCAGAAAATGTAGCCTCATCATCAGCAGGAATATCGCCCTCGAGTTTTCCATCATCGTTCAGCATAAGCTTAAGTCTCCCTTCTTTACGTAATTTCTCAGAGCGTGCATGCCTCTGGGAGATGACACAAAGTTATTGACACTAGGCATATGTCGGAGAAAATACAATTGTTTTTCTGGATACATAAATTTTAACTGTTTTACCAGAAGTCTGAACCCAATCATCTATTTTATTCTAATGATTTCAAAGAATGTTATGCAAATTAAATCACTTTTGGTGACCGTGACAAACAATTTTTGGAGAAAAAAATACCAGATCAAAACAGAAGGATAAATATGCAAAAAGTTGAAAGAAAATGGTCTCAATGAGAAAATTCCGGATAAAATTGACAAAAAGCTGATATAATATTGAGGAAAGACGAATATATATGTATACACTTGCCTTGGAGTTTAGATGAGCCTTTATTGTATCCTCCGACAAGCAGACAATTCTAGGGCAGAGACGGCACTTGAAGACTGATTTACATTTTATAACACAATCTGCGGTATCAAAGTCCATTTTTTCATCTTTTTCAGGGGCTCCGGCAAGAATACTGTTGGCTTCTACATCAGGAAAACTTCCTAACATGTTTTCCACACCGTTTTGAGCTGCCACATCATCATCACTTGTAGGAACACCTGCAATGATAAATTGTATTTTGTAAAAGAATATTCTAGAATGAGGTAAGCTTTTGATTCAAAATTTGTCTATAATGACAATTATTGAATACTCCTTGGTAAAAAACTGTCTTGGTTTATAGTACACAAGGTCGTTTGTGAATTTAGAAAAAAAGCAACTTCGGGAGTGCTCCATATGGGACTGGTAAACTTGGATCATTCTGCCACATATCTTGGGCAAACTATCATTTTACTCGTATATAATTTTCTTACCCATATATAAATCTCAAAGTCAAGATTCGTCATCAAAATCAACTCCATATGGGGAAAAGACTAAATTGAGATATTATTTTAAAATGATCAAGTGACAACAAGGCATAAAATAGAAACAATGAGAATACAGAGGGAGAATTGCGCTTCAGAGGCTAAAGAGAACTTTAAACCATAAATGTAGGGCTTGAACGCTAAAAAGACATCTTCTATGTCCAAAAGTTGTGCATTCAACATTTACGTGTTTTGCTGTACAATTGATCTTATCATATGGATATTGGCATAAATGAAGGCGACTGGTTTAAAATTCTGCAATTGGAACGGTAATGGGAATGAGCATGGGCAATTAATTGTGGTGGTTAATAAGAATAAAGATGACCAATTCACCTTCATTGTACTTAGTACACGGTAATGAGACTCAAAATAAATTAATCATTACCCCGTTTTGTTTAACTACCTCCCCTCTCCTTCGATAATAATTTCTCCTCAATCATTCCAATCATTTTTTGTCCCTAATTATTCCAAGATTAGAGCAAAACACTAACAACGTAACCATCAATTTCATTGTAATTCACTATTAATGATTTTCATTACCATTCCCATTGAAGAATTTGAACCAAGTGCCCCATAATAATATAGGCATTGGCATATGAATTGCAAGAAGTATTTGTACAGTGCAACATAAATTGTTGCCACGAGCATTACATAAGCAGACATAAAAGAAACGAAACCAAGGATTTTCGGTTCCAAGACCTCAAAGCAATGTCGTGAGCAAGAGATGAATTTATAGGAACCCTCAACCATTCATGCCAAACAGGGCAGGGACGAACAACAAGTATACTCTTTCGTGAAGAGAAATTGTTCATTTCTTTGCAAATTTGATCCAAGAGATGTATTAATTTAAAGAAAGGATGATAATTAACCTGATGAATCAAGATTAACTTCGTTCACTGAACTATCTTCACTTTCATAACCTGAAATATTAAAAATATCAATAAAAATTATTTGCAGGAAAAAATGTTTTCCAACTTAAAATCTATTTACAGTAGTACAACCATATGATTAACTAGCTAAGATCAAGGAAAAGAAACAATTGAAATAAAAAAAACGCAGACAACAGTTTAAGGTTAAGTGGAAAAGATCATGAGACAGTTATAGTAACACAGACCAGATGAAGAGGAAGCTTCTCCCTTCTCTCGCACGTCTGAAACAACATTTTCTTCTTCATCTCTGTCTTCAATTTCTGTCTCATGACTCTCATCATCACTGGCCTCTGCCTCCAAATACGAATCCGAAGAGGACGAATCAGATCCAGACGGGGCATCCCTATTACTATGGTCAAGCCTGTAGAATCGCCTCTTTATCATAATTATTGCCTCTTAATTTTCAACTGCAACAATAAAGATATCACCAAACAAGGAGTTGCTATTAAAATCAATCCAATAACTTGTCTATGTTTGGTGTAAAAGGTGCATCACTTGCGCAGTTGATAGAATACTATCCACAAGTATCACAGGAACAATGTCATTAGCATTCACCCAATCTCCTCAGTTTCATTGTAATAGCATTCATCAACCACTACCGATTAATTTCAGTTTAAGCAGAAATTTTCAATATTGTATATTTTCTCCTTATAAAGAGCCAATAATCCACACAAAAACACATATCATTTCAAGTGCAACCATTGAAAAAAAAAAAAAGGGAAATTAATAAAGACATGCTCTCCATATAAATTGAATAAAATTCACTAAATTTTAATTCAGGTTCCCAAGTTTTACTAATTTTCCTGAAATTGTATCTAAATATTGCTTGATATTTTCTAGGGTTCAGGAAAGCACGTGTAACACAGAAGCGAGAAAGAGGGAATGGCCAGAGAGAGAGAGAGAGAGAGAGAGAGAGACCTGCAAGTATGAACGGCTGCCTGCCTGCCTGAAAAATAAGATGTCGCAATACGAAGAGGGGGAGAGGGTTTTTGGTTTTAAGGGGTTGGAATCCAGTGCAGCAGCATAACCCTGTTATGGGGATATGCTTGTCATTTGACCATTGTTTATTGGGTGAAATCGGTAACGCACATACAGATTCTTATGCTGGTCATAAGTCATAACTTCAGTTTTGGTGTTGAATAATCTAATTTTACCCCTTTATTTTGTCATCGGCAAGAACGTATATTAGACCGTTTTCCGGTGAGTCATTATAAGATTATTATAATTTTTTAATAAATTAATTATTATTTATAATGTAAAGTGTATTATTTTTTTAAAATTTTATATAATACATTATATATATATTATAAAGTTGTACAATTTATTTAATGCAAAAATATATCACTTTTTAAATTTTTTTTATCTTAAATGATACATTTTGCCAATGTTCTTTTTTTTTTTTTATCGGGAAACGGTGACTCGAACACATGACCCTTAATACAGTTTAACATAAATATGATAATAGTCTCAGATTTAATCTTTGTCATTTATGCAACAACAGAAAAAAAATCTTTGTCATTTAATTTTTTTTGTCTATCGACATGTGAAACTGTAGGCCCAAAGCCCAAACATGTGGGAAGGCCCAAATACCCAAGTGGACAAGAAATTCCCAGCCCACCGATCGGTTCCATTGACGGATCCAAAAATTCACAATTATGGGAATACTTTTTTTTTTTTTTTTTTAAATCATACAATTTAAATGTAAAACAAAGTTGAATAAAATGTGTAACATAAACAAAATATAAAAATAATCAAGTCAAAGTAATATTGAGAGTGATTTAGAAAATCACTTGATTTCGGCCTAAGATAAATTTTGTTTAAATATTTTATATTACTACTGTTATTTTAGTCCGCTTGATTGAATATATTCTGGCTTTGTAACTCTCTGTACCCCTATTGTATTATTCCACACTCGCATTTGTACTTGGGTAATAGGTAGTATCAATGCAGAATGGAAAGTGAAAAGGAAGGTTGCACATGTTTATCAATTTATTAGTGGAGTTACTTGTATCAACTGTTCAAGAACGATTTATTCAAAAAATTATAATAAAATTGAAAAGTTATGATGATTGTATTAAAATTAGGTAAATTAAAAAAATATTAATCCCTTAAGTTTTATATGTCAATTTCACGTTCAAAAGATATGATAATATTTTTTTTGTCATTTAATTGCTTCAATTTTATACTACTAAATACTTGATTACACTATCTACAGGCGGTGGAAGCACGACGTCGAGTTTTTTTCAAGTATTTTTTCCAGCTAGTAATGTATAAGTTTTTATTTAAAATATGAGTATAACTTTTCACTAAACATTATCACATATCACATCACCTTGTTATGGATGTGATAATGTTATGTTGCACATTTTAAATTAGTAATGTAAGTATTTACTCAAAATATTATCACTTCTAATTGGTAAATATATAATTTCATACGTTGCCTCCATTTAAACGAATATATAATTTCATTTTCAAACTTTTTAAACAAGAATTAATGAATGAAAGTCTCATTTTGATGTCTCCATTTATCTAACTCATAATGAATTAGGTACCACTATTTATCTAAATCAAATCTGATTCTATAGGTGCGGAAAAGAATAGAGATGTTAAAACTTAAAAGGACCTTAAACTGCCCGTCCGGTTTTGGCCTGAAAAATGCAGGATTAGGGCCAGGGGTTAAATGACCCGTTTAAAATCGGATCTTTTTGTTCCGGACCGATTAGCCCGCGGGCAAAACGGGCAGCCCGCCTGTTTTTCAGGCTGACCCGTTAGCCCGATTATTATTATTATTATTTTAATTTACTAACCTCATGCCTTTGATTTATTTAATAAGGAAAAAATTGGAACTGAAAATTCTTGTAGGTAAAAACTAATAAGGAACAGAATGTTACTAAAAGGTTTGAGATATTTGAAGAGAAAAAAAAAAGAAATAAATGTTATCAAATAAGTTGAGTTTGTTCTTGGCGACTTTTTTTCTGAAAATGTAAAACGTATTTGACAATCTATTCCATTGTAATTCCTTATTGTTTAACTATTTTGATGTATTTCTAATGAATTTATGAATAATATTTATGTTTTAAGTTTGTATTGTATTATATTATAATTATAATTTAAGATTTTTTATTAAAAAATAATTTGTTCTACCTGTAGCCCGCTAGGATTAGAATTAGGTTCCAACAATTGTCGGTCCGTTAAGAGTGAATCGGTAAGGCCCGTGGCCCTGTGGGGCTGACCCATTTAATATCTCTAGAAAAGAATATACTCTCATCCCTTCCATATAACTTTTCACACTTTATTTTTTCGTCTGTTCTATACTAAGTTTTACATTTTTAAAATGAAAATTTTCTATAAATTTCAGAGATTTGAGGCTATGCTGGTATCCCGTGTTTTGCATTTTAGTTTTTGTTTATTTTTTATTATATAATGATGTGTATTTAATTTAATTGTAAGGTGTATAAATTTTTTCCATGTCAGTGCTAGAACAGAGCCTCGCAACGAAACTCCAATTTTAAATGGCACGTGATGATCACCCTGGAGAAGCATCGCCGTTTGGATTATTTCATGGGACTAAAATTGAGCAATTCAAGTAGTTATGAGATTAAATCGTTCCAAAATAATTATGAGTCGAAAATTAAGCAATTCAATTAGTTATGAGATTAATTCGTTCTAAAAAATAATTATGACTTTAAATTAAAAAAGGTACAAAAGTTATAATACCAATTAAGATTTAATCCCGCGCGAGTATTTAGGGGGCGCTTGGTTGGAAATTCTTCAATGGCAATGAGAATGAGAATTAATTTAAGACAATTGTGGTGCATAATGAGAATAAAAGATGGTGTGTGATATTATTTTTCCTCTTAAATAAGGTAATCATTACCCATTATGATTAACTTTTTCCCCATCTACAATCGTTTCTCCTCAATTATTCCCCTCCACCACCAATAACAAACTTCTTTTGTCTCATTATTTTCAAAATTGGAGCAGAACATCAATGATGTAACCAACATGAAGACATTTCTTCCTCCAATAAATTTGGGGGTATAGGGGGAAAAACCAATTCCATTCTCATTCCTATTGAAGATCGCGTAACAAGCGCCCTCGTATAAAATATGAATGATGTGCGTATCTATTGATACCCTTTCCATATACACGTACGGGTCCATACCCGCATGCATTTTTTTTTTTTTTTTTAAATTCTTTTCGAAAGCAGTTTTTTGGTCATAAAAAATAAAGTGCAATTCTTCCATCTTTTGTCGAAGAAATTAATGGAGGTGGAATCGGAAAGGCTAGTGCCGAAGCAAAACGAGAACAGCTGCAAAAGCGTGTTAACAAGATGGGGCGCGTTTGGCGTGGAGATAAATCGTGTGAATGGCATAGCCTTGCCGATGATAGTGGTGACGGTGACGCAATTCCTGCTGCGTGTTTCGCCCATGTTTATGCTGGGCCATCTGGATCAACTTTCCCTCTCCGCCGCCTCAATCGCCACCTCTCTCTGCAATGTCACCGGTTTCAGTGTCGTCGTAGGCCTATTACTTCTTTCTTTGCTTAATTACCTTTTTTCACTGTCATTAATGATCGCTTCCTATCATTAAATGTATTTGCTGTGCAAGACGTGTTAGCCCTGATTGTTGGTCCAGAACGAGCTCAATCTCAACATTGCCATGATATTGTTCGTAAGAGTGTGCATAATTCAGATAAAACTAAATAAATCGAATCAATTCGGTTCGGTTATTTATTTCAAAAAAATATTAGAATTCGAGTTGGTGACAACATATTTAACCTATTGGAACATTGTTTAACTATCACAACATAGCTAAATCATGCTTAAGATTCTGAGTGAGTATTCTGCTCTGCAGTTTGGGATGTCAAGTGCTTTGGAAACTCTATGTGGGCAGGCATATGGTGCTGAGCAATATAAGAGAGTGGGAACCTTCACTTGTGGGGCTATTCTTTGTCTCTTTCTCGTATGTCTCCCACTCTCTCTCCTATTCATCTCCACAGAAAAGCTGCTGGTAATAACAGGCCAAGATCATGTAATCTCTGCTGAAGCAGGCAAATTCGCTATCCAGCTCATCCCCACGCTCTTTCCTTATGCGATTCTTCAGTGTCTCGTCCGTTACCTCCAGAGCCAGAGCTTGACCTTTCCAATGGTGTGGAGCTCATTAGCATCCCTGTGCCTGCAGTTGCCCCTCTGTTGGGCTCTTATATTCAAGTTCAATCTTGGAAATAGTGGGGCAACATTGTCAATAGGGATATCTTATTGGTTTAATGTCATCTTGCTTCTACTTTATGTCAAGTATTCTCCGGAATGTAGGAACACTTGGGGGCCTATCTCAAAAACAGATGTTTTTGTAACTGTGAGGGAATTCTTTCAGCTTGCTATACCCTCTGCTGCTATGGTTTGGTAACTTCACTGTCGTCTTGTATCGTGATCGAAGGTATACAAGATCAGGTTCTGTATAGTAACCTTGTCTGTTTTTAATGTTTACAGTGTGGAATGGTGGGCAGTTGAGCTTATACTATTGTTCACAGGACTGTTGCAAAATCCACAGTTAGAGACGTCAGTTTTTTCTATATGGTATACTTATTTGTGATGTTGGTTTCCAGCAAATCCAAATTCAGATCATCATATTTCTGAATCCCTGCTTTCCCTTGCTTGCAGCATCACCATTTCCTTTTTGCACTATCACATCCCATATTCTTTCGGTGTTGCTGCAAGGTCCGTCAATTTTTTATTTTTTTATATGACAAAAGAATCTGCAGCTCTTATGCTAGAATTTTGGCTATTGATGGAGCGATTGGTTCAAATTCTTCAACTGAATGATATTGAGTTGTGAATTGCAATTCTAATGATGGTTACATTGTTATTGTTTTTGTTCCAATTTTATTATAAGTTGGGATATAAAATGACAGTCGGTTGATGAATAGTGGAATGATTGAACATAAATGATTATACAAGGGAATATAGTGATTAACTTATATTAAGTCTCATTACCCCGTAAGAAATATGATTAAGGTGATCATCTTTTATTCTAATTAAACAATTAACTTGTGTTATTTCCGTTATCATTTTTATTGAATTTTTTTGAACCAATCGCCCCTGAACATTCTTGAAGTAATAATATATAAAATAGAAGTATTTTTCGTCTTCTTCCAGCACTTTGATCTCAAACGAGCTAGGGTCAGGGAAGGCGGAAGCAGCAAGAGCAACCGTCTACGCAGTATTAGCTCTGGCAATAGCAGAATTCGTAATAGCCAGCATAGCCACTGTAATATGTGGTCACATGTTGGGTTACGCTTTTAGTGAGGACAAGAAAGTCACCAGTTATGTGGAAGCAATGGCGCCTTTTCTTGCCATCTCGATCACCATGGATGGCTTACAGGCTGTTCTTTCAGGTAGTCGCCTCTTTTCAAATTAAAACATCGATTAATGATTTTACTAAAATGTAATTAGTCGGTATTAGTAGTTTTCACTAAACAATATTATGTATTTCATTGAAAAATATTAGTTGCACACCAAATGCGCAGTGCAACTGATGCACCCAAATGTTACTCTCGATCAAAAAGTGACATTCTTCGTTTCTCAGGAGTAGCAAGAGGCACGGGGTGGCAGCATATAGGGGCTTATGTGAATCTAGGGGCATATTATCTGGTTTGCATCCCAGTAGCTTTACTCTTAGCATTTGTTTTGCACCACAAAGGAAAAGGACTTTGGAGTGGATTATTAGCAGGCGCAACAGTACAATCTATCACACTTTCAGTAATAACAGGCTTCACTGATTGGGAAAAACAGGTATAATCATAAGTTTTTCTTTCATTCATCATTTGTTTGCTTCAATTTTTTTCTACTGAGTACTTGATTACACTACCTACAGGCACTGGAAGCACGACGGCGGATTTTTTCGGGTGATTTTCCAGCTAGTAATGTATAAGTTTTTACTCAAAACATAATCATTTTTCACTTAATATTGTCACTTTCAGTTCGTGAATATATAATCTCATACGTTGTCCTAAAAGTGATAATGTTATGCATTACACATTTTAAACATCTAATTTTGAATTAGTAATGTATAAGTTTGTACACAAAATATTATCATTTTTCACTTTTAGTAATGTATAAGTTCGTGAGTATATAAACTCATATATTGTCATAAAATAGATAATGTTATAAGTAAATTATTATAGGAATTATTACACATAGATTCAAAAAGTATCACAAAATTGCAAATAGGTTCATTGTGCAAATATTTTTGTGTTTGTGTGCAAATTTATCTTGTGCTGCTGTGCAAATATTTTTTAACTTATTTGCAATTTTGAATTTTTTAAACCTATTTGTAACTGACCCTTAATTAACAGTAACATTATTGTTATGTATGGCACATGTTAACATATAATTTTGAATTAATAGTTTATAAGTTTCTGAATTAATAGTCCTATAACTTAACACAATTTTGAATTTGGTCCACATTGTTTGCACATTTCAATTTTGGTCCTGCAAGTTTCAATATATTTTGATTTTAGTCCTTTTACCCGCTATAACAGGTTGCTTAACAGGTAACTGCTTATGTAGCTTAATATTTTTGTTTTTTTTTTTCTTTTATACAGTATTTGCTTTTCTTTTTTTTTTTCTTTCTATTTTTGTTTATTATGAATATAATTATAATTATTCTGAATTAATATTACAAATAGAAATTATTAATTAGAATAATTGTAATTTATAATTAAAAAAACTAATAAAATTAAAAAAATATTTATTATAAAACATAAATATTTTTAATTATGATTTTAATATATTTATAATAAAAAAATAACAAAAATTAAAATATTATTTGAAAATATTGTTATAAATTATTTAAATATGTATAATAACTCTATAAACTTTTTTTTAAAGGATAAACTAAAACATTTTTTTTAAAAAAATTGAAAATTACTAAAATAATGTAAACTATATGTGATTATATTAATAATTCCAAAAAATAGTGTAACCTATTATAAATAAATAAAAAAATACTGTAAACTATTAATAAATCATAAAATATTAAGAAATAAAGTCTGGAAAGTTATACTAATAAATCTTAAAGATAATTAATTATATTTAGTATACAAAGTAAAATATATGAATAAATTTGTAAAATTTATAAAAATTGTAAAAATGTGTTTAATTCTATAGATTTTACACATATTTACGATTTTTACGTGTGCCAAGCCAGGAATTATTCTAAAATTATTATTACAAAATCCTGAAATTAAACAGTCTACTATCACAATCATATATGTAATGTATACCCTTCACCTTTCACTATTATTTATTAAATATGCTTATTCCGAACTTGCTTTTGTAGGGAGGTCTGGTGTGGCGGTATGATAAAATGATTTTACACATTTTTACATTTTGCATTTAATTTTACAGTTTTTTTATATATTTTTATTTGTATTTTAAATATAATTAATTATTTGCTAAAATTTATTAATATAATTTTCCAGATTTTATTTCTTAATATATATTTTTATTTATTAAGAGTTAACAGTATTTTCTAAGATTTATAATTGTTTACATTATTTTAATAATTTTCAATTTTTTAATTTATACAGTTATTTTAAACATATTAATTTTGTAATTAAAACATTTTAGGTGTACTATAAACATATTTTAATTTTTAAAAATTTAAAATTATAAATTATATTACTCTGAATTAATAAATAAACAATAATTCTTTAATTGATTAAAAAATAGAAAAAGGAAAAAGGAAAAAAAGGCACATATATAGCATAAAAGGAAAATATCCACATAAGCTGTTACAAGCTAAGCAACTTGTTGTTGCCGGTAAAAGAATTAAAATAAAAATATTTTGAAATTTACAGGACTAAAATTGGAATGTGCAAGTGGACCAAATTCAAAATTGACAAACTATAAAAAATTTAATCCCATAAGTTTTTACTCAAAACACTAACACTTTTTATTTAAACATCATCACTTTCAATTCATGAATATATAAATCTCATTTGTTATCATAAATGTGATGTTTATAAATGAAAAGTGATAAATTTGTTAATTTAAAGTTATATGTTTAATTTAATGTATGTAGTTTTGATGCCTCCATTTATCTAACTCATAATTAATTAGTACCACTATTTGTTTTAGTCAAACCTGATTCCACAGGTGGGCAGCTTACTTAACTGATATTAATAGATCGAGTTATCATTTGATCTTAAAAAATAAAAAATTAAAAAGAAGAACAGAAGAAAACTCAATTTCACGTCTGGAGTGAGCATGTGATATTAACAGTATACCCATTGAAACGATCTAAAAAATAATATATTATTTTGGTTTTTTTTTTTTTTTTTTTTTTATCGGACAAAAAGTGACTCGAACACATGACCTTTGGGTCATAGGTCAGCTATAACCACTTGAGCTATATCATTTCGTCACTATTTTGGATCTTTTAGGTGAGGAGCCCGAATAAAATTAAAATATGTGATGGGATCCATTTGAATGGGATTCAGTCTTAAAAAATGAGATTCGTGAGACAATATCATGCGAGATCCAAATTTTTTAATTTTTTGTAAGGTTTGGTATATACCCCTCCCACGTTAATAAACAAACACTAATATTTTATTTTATCTATAAAAGTCCTATAATACCCTTATCAATTTAGTGCTTGTTTGATTTGCATGATTAGGACATGATAAATGAGTTAACATGGACTGACAAGTGTTAAAATAAAGTCAATCGTGTCTGCCGGATAATTAATGAGAGAAACCAAACGAGCACTTAAATATAACAACCACAAACTCTAATCTTAATTTAAATTAATACCAACCGCTATCCGCCCATCGCCAACCATGTCGCCCGCCACTCTACGGCCTGTCGCTGCTGTCATTATTTATCTTTTGTTTTACTCCTTTTTCAAACACTCCTCTCAAATCTCAATGTCCGTCTGTTATTAGTCGAAAAACATGACATTTTTTTATCAAAATCAATCCAAAAATAACATAATTTTCGATAATAATAATTCAAATACCATATTTTTTATCAGAAATATTTGAATACCATCACTTTTTTCCGACAATATTTGATCGAAAAAAAAAAAAGAAAATAAATATCAGATCTAAAAAAACACACGCCACCTCTCTTCCAAATCCACAGGTAAGCAACTCACGATTTTTTTTCCTCCCCTTGCCATTAACGCCGCCTCTCATCTTCGCTGTAGCCTTCGCACTTTCAGCGATTGGTACTTTGATGAAGAAAAAAAGGTGAGTAGAGTTCGCAGGTGGGTTGATGAGAAAAATGAGAAAAGAAAGGGAGGAAAAAAAATGATATAATTGGTAGAAAATATGAATGATGTGTGTATCTATTAAGATAAAAATTTGTGCGAGATCGTCTCACCGTGAGACCATTATGAGATCATTATTAATTTTCAATAAAATGTTATCACTTTAATTTAATGCAAAGTGTATCACTTTTTAAATTTGGATTTTTATCGGTAGAAGTCCTGAAAGATATGTTAATTATCAATCCGGGACCTGAAAGATAAAATTTATCAATCCGGAACCTGAAAGATATTTATATTAAGGATTTTATCAATTCGTATCAATTCGGGACCTTAATTCTAGGTCTTGAATTGATAAAATCTATTAATATAAACATCTTTCATGTCCCGGATTGATAAATTTTATCTTTCAGGTCCCGAATTGATAATTAATATATCTTTCATGACTTGAACTGATAAAATCCCTTTAAATTTTTGTATTAAAATGATACATTTTTTAAAAGTGAAGTGTACACTTTTAAAAAAAATTTCTTAAAAATAAAATACTCCATTTTTACAAAAAAAATGATATAAACTTTAATATAAAAAAAATAATTTTCTATTAAAAAGTAATAATAACTTCATAATAATATGACACAAGACATAACCATCTACCTATATTGGAGGGATATATAATCGGAGCCTTTTCTATATCTCAATCATACTGAAAAATCAGAAAACATACTTATTCATAAACACGAACGGGTCAAGATCCGTACCCGCAGGCATTGTTTTTTTTTTTTTTTTTGGATAGCAATTTTGATTTAGAGAGTCGAAGAAATTAATGGAGGTAGAATCGGAAAGGCTAGTGCCGAAGCAAAAGGGGAACAGCTGCAAAAGCGTGTTAACAAGATGGGGCGCGTTTGGCGTGGAGATAAATCGTGTGAATGGCATAGCCTTGCCGATGATAGTGGTGACGGTGGCGCAATTCCTTCTGCGGGTTTCGCCCATGTTTATGCTGGGCCATCTGGATCAACTCTCCTTCTCCGCCACCTCAATCGCCACCTCTCTTTGCAATGTCACCGGTTTCAGTGTCGTCGTAAGCCTATCTGCTTAGTTACCTGTTTTCACTGTCATTAATGATCGTTTCCTTCGGCCATATCATTAAAGACTTTTAGCCAAAGAAGCCATAATGAGAACCGAAATTCTGTCAGTTTTCTCTTTTCCATGGCTTTCTATGCATTTTGATGGTGTGTACGAGCCATGACTGTCCTGAACGAGCTCTCCACATTGACATGAAAAACTATATAAATCGATTATTTATTAGAAAAATATTAGAATTTCAATTTGGTTTCGATTGAAATCCGAGAAAATTGGACGCACCGAATAAATCATAATGTTATTATTTTCAAATCAAACGTGATAAGTTATAATGTGAAATCAAATATAGCTCTATAAGGATATTTAATTAATTGTTTTTTTTGTTATGATTATATCCAAATAAAGATGTTTTTTCTTTGAAAATGATATGAAATATATAATTTGGTTATTCGATGACCAGTGAGCCAAAATAAGTCATTTGATAGGCTATTTCGGTTCTGTTATTGTTCCGAAATGGTATAATTTGGTTCAGGTTCGATAATGGTATGTTAGGTTTGTGTATTTTGGTCCGGAAACCGAATCGAGTGATGCACACCCACCCTTAATCATTTATTTATCGATAGACTTCCTCCAAAAGATTTGGTACCAACAGGAATCCATGAACATTTCCATTTACCTCCATATTTAACCTTTTGGAACATTGTTTAACTATCACAACATAGCTAAATCATGCTTAAGATTCTGAGTGAGTATTCTGCTCTGCAGTTTGGGATGTCAAGTGCTTTGGAAACTCTGTGTGGGCAGGCATATGGTGCTGAGCAATATAAGAGAGTGGGAACCATCACTTGTGGGGCTATTCTCTGTCTTTTTCTCATATGTCTCCCGCTCTCTCTCCTATTCATCTCCACAGAAAAGGTGCTGGTAATAACAGGCCAAGATCATGTTATCTCTGCTGAAGCAGGCAAATTTGCTATCCAGCTCATCCCCACGCTCTTTCCTTATGCGATTCTTCAGTGTCTCGTTCGTTATCTCCAGAGCCAGAGCTTGATCTTTCCAATGATGTGGAGCTCATTAGTATCCCTATGCCTGCAGTTGCCCCTCTGTTGGGCTCTTATATTCAAGCTCAATCTTGGAAATAGTGGGGCAGCATTGTCAATAGGGATATCTTATTGGTTTAATGTCATCTTGCTTCTACTTTATGTCATGTACTCTCCGGAATGTAGGAAAACATGGGGGCCTATCTCAACAACAGATGTTTTTGTAACTGTGAGGGAATTCTTTCAGCTTGCTATACCCTCTGCTGCTATGGTTTGGTAACTTCACTCTTGTCTTTCTCTCGAATCTTGATGGAACATATACAAGATCAGGTTCTGTATAGTTACTTTGTCTGTTTTTATTGTTTACAGTGTGGAATGGTGGGCATTTGAGCTTATACTATTGCTCTCAGGATTGTTGCAAAATCCACAGTTAGAGACGTCGGTTCTTTCTATATGGTATTCTTATTTGTGATGTTTTCCAGCAAATCCAAATTCAGATCATACATTTTTCTGAATCTCTGCTTTCCCTTGCTTGCAGCTTCACCATTTCTATTTTGCACTATCACATCCCATATTCTTTCGGTGCTGCTGCAAGGTCTGTCAATTTTTTAATTTTTTTATATAGCAAGAGAATCTGCTGTTGTTACGCTAGAATGTCTGGATTTGAAGGGAGGCGATTGGTTCAAATTCTTCAATGAAAATTATAATTAGAAAGATCATTGAATAGTGATACAATGAGAATGGTGGTTACATTGTTAGTGGTTTTTTCTAATCTTTATAATAAATTGGGTCAGAAAATGACTATTTTTTTTGGTTGATAAATTACAATGTTGATTGGAAATGATTATACGAAATATAAATAATTATTTTGGGAATCTCATTATCTCGTCTCATTATGATTAAGGTTTATTGATCATCTTTTATTCTCATTAATCATTATAGAGGGAATATAATGATAGCTTACTTTGTGTCTCATTATCATTTTCATTGAAGAATCTTTTATTCCAAGCGCCACTATTATATTTTCATTCAAATTTTTGAACCAAGTATTTTATCCGTTCTTGAACTAATTATAAAAAAGAGTCATTTTTTTGTCTTCTTCCAGCACCCTTATCTCGAACGAGCTAGGGTCAGGGAAACCGGAAGCAGCCAGAGCAATTGTCTATGCAGTATTAGCTCTGGCAATAGCAGAATTCGTAATAGCCAGCATAGCCACTGTAATATGTGGTCACATATTGGGTTACGCTTTTAGTGAGGACAAGGACGTCACCAGTTATGTGGAAGAAATGGCGCCTTTTCTTGCCGTCTCGATCACCATGGATGGCTTACAGGCTGTACTATCAGGTAGTCTCTTTTCAAATTAAATCATCGATTAATGATTTTACTAAAATGTATTTAGTCAGTATTAGTAGTTTTCACTGAACAATATTATGTATTTCATTGAGAAATATTAGTTGCACCCCAAATGTGCAGTGCAACTGATGCACCCAAATGTTACTCTCGATCAAAAAGTGACACTCTTCGTTTCTCAGGAGTAGCCAGAGGCACAGGATGGCAGCATATAGGGGCTTATGTGAATCTAGGGGCATATTATCTGGTTTGCATCCCAGTAGCTTTACTCTTAGCATTTGTTTTGCACCTCAAAGGAAAAGGACTTTGGAGTGGATTATTAGCAGGCGCAACAGTACAGTCTATCACACTTTCAGTAATAACAGGCTTCACTGATTGGGAAAAACAGGTATAATCATAAGTTTTTCTTTCATTCATCATTTGTTTGCTTCAATTTTATGCTGCTAAGTAGTTGCTTACACTACCTACAGGCACTGGAAGCTCGACGGCGGGTTTTTTCAGGTGATTTTCCAGCTAGTAATGTGTCCGTTTGCAAGCATGATAAATTGGAGAAAACAGTATTGTGATTTGTGAAGGAGATGAAAATGATGCAAGGAAGCATTGGTTCTAATCTTGATTCCATAAGATCAAGTGGAGGAAAAACTGAAATCGAGGGAGGAGGGTGATCAAAGGGTGGATCAGTATAACAAAAAATGTTACATTATTATGTAACCGGGACCGAAGCTTGGCTTATGGGATAGCTTAATCTCAAAACAGTGTTCAAGGAAGAACCTGCAGGCATGCACTAGCATCGGACAAAAACATATATGCTCAAATCATGGATTGATTCCCAACTGTTTTTCTTTTGTTAAATCTCGTATGAAACTGTAATATTTATATGCGTGTTTGTGATACTTACTTTTTAAAAGCACGACAAAAACATGCGTAAATAAACATCTCATGCATGATTTAAGTTGAGAAATTTTTATTAGAGCTATTGTTTTATAGTGTATATAATATCCCATATTTCAGAAATTCGGCAAAGTCAAAATGGTACGAGTATTGGTGAAATGTTTTCTTTCTTTTTTAAAAAGATAAGGTCTTGTATATAATAGGTGTATTGTGCAATTTAAGAGTATTTTTAAATAGTACAATGGTTTTCACATAGTTACGGCTATCTAATTGTAACTGTTCAGTGAAAATAACTGTAAAAATAATATAATTTTTTCATGTGTAATGTATTTACTAAAGAAGGGGTGCAAATAAATCTCCTGGGATAATAATTCTTTATCAATTACAAAGCGGGGCACACCATGGTGCTTCGAGGAGCTAGCAAATGCAGAGATGGTGCACAACAAGTGGAAAGGGTTGAGGTTGCAATTTACTCAATTTATTCATAAAATTTCACTGCTCCAGAAATAGGTATGTGAAGGTTGCCACTTGCTAGAGCAAAGAAAGGGCTCTAAATAATCTTGAATGTGCATTTACGCACCCCGGTGAGTCAGATATACTCCCTCCGTCCCAAAAAGTTAAACACACTTTCTTTTTCGTTCCGGTCCAACAAGTTATGCACACTACTAAAAATAAAATATCACACAATATTAATACCCCCACAATAATCATTTAAATTTAAAAAATATCACTCTTATTCTACTCTACTTTATTCTCTTTCATTAAATCACCTAAAATATTCTTACACTTTATTCTCTATATTACCCTTTATTCTCATAAAAGTCAATAAAATTAATTTTTTTTTTTTAATTTCGGTGTTCCAAGAGGTGTGTAGGCAATATACAATAGTCCCTCCGTCCCAGAGGAATTTGCACAGATGACTTTTTCAACAGTTTTTGTGTGAGAATTATTTCATAGTAATACGTGTACAAAATACTCCCTACGTGTACAAAAGTACACATATTACTATGAAATAACTCTCACACAAAAATCGTTGAAAAACTCAACTGCGCAAATTTGTGTGGGACATAGGAAGTATTTGATAAGCTTACTTTATTTTATTATTTAGTTTTTGGTCAAACTATATTTGAGCAAGCAAACTCAAAATTGATCTATAATGAAATGGTGAGTTGGTGCTCTTCATGAATGAGATTGATTTGACATTAATATTATTTTCTTTTTCATATTTTATTTTTATTTTTGACTCAAATTTTTTTAAAAATTTCCCACGTTTTTCATTTCAAATATATTTTTGAGTTGGTGACCTAACTCTTCATGAATGAGATTGATTTGACATTACAAAATTAATCAATCAATATTATTTTCTTTTTCATATTTTATTTTTATTTTTGACTCAATTTTTTTTAAAAAAAATTCACACGTTTTTCATTTCAAATATATTTTTAGTACATCATAAATCAAATTAATTGTCTATTTATAACCCCTAATTCGGTTCATATGTAAATAACATTTTAGATTTAGAATATTATTTTTATTGTTTTTAAAGTGGTTTTATTGATTTTTTTTAATTATATGAGTTGATTTTAAATTGTTTATTTTTGTCATATTAGTTTTATTGGAATTAAATATCATTTGTAAATTTAGTACTAGTTGTTAAAACAAAGCAAACAGCTAGGAGTAATTATTTTATAGGTGAAGTATTGTGTGAGATAATTTTATATATAAATTAATTTTTTTAATGTTTGAGTCATATTTTTTCTTAAATTGTGAATGGATTGCGACTCTATAAACTAATCAGTCATAGTAATCCAGCAAATAAGATCTATCTCATATAAATTTAAGAAAAATTTAGAAAACCAAGACTTCGATACCACGTGTGTTGTGCGTTACATGTAAGTAGCTAATAAATATTAATAATAGAAAAATAAAATAAAAATTTCAGAAAACCAAAACTTCAATGCTCGATTTTTTTAAGAAAATAATAAGTAGAGTCAAAGTTCAATACACACGCATGCAATTAAGAATAACATAACATCTCTTGTTGCTTCAAGTAAAATTTAATGAATACTAATCAACAAAAGATCGCAAAAACTAAAATAAAATAAAAAAACTAAATGAGCAATCAATCATAATGTTAGTATCCTGCTTTACTTAGAGAAATACAATCATATATCATATATATGCACAAATAAATACTATAGAGGATACCATATATATGCTCAAATAGATATCTCCCAGATTTTGACAGGAGAAAAGTGCTTGATTTGAATTATTCTAAACTGTAGAGAGGATCTTATAACTATCATTTTTAGTTTCTTCAAGAATATATATATATATATATATATATATAAATAAAAAAATATACAAAAAGAAAAGCTTCTAAATATCATGCCGCTATACAATTTGTGGCTTCCGTCGCATAGTATTAGATGGGCATCACATTCAAAGCGACAAAAGAATTGTTACCTTGAGTTGGAATCATAAAGTACAATAATTCACATGGTGCATTACAAAATTAGAATTGAAAACCTAATACAACTTCAAAACCTTCTAATTCTTTCTAGACATAAGCAAAATTCAAAATATAAAAGAAGTACTCCTTCTATCCCTCTATATGTTTCTCCTTTCTTTTGGGCTCTTTATTTAAGAAAAAATTATTTTATTAATATATTGTGGGGTCATTGAATTGCTTTTGTTGAAAAGTAAAGGGTAATTTGAATAATGAGTGACATTTTTGGTAATATTGTTTAAATAGAGAGGGTAAAAGTTAAGTATAGTGGAGTATACTTTTGTTATTTATGTAATGAGAAACTTATTGTGGAACATCTAAAAAAGGAAAGTGGAAAAGTTATAGTGGGACGGAGGGAGTAATATTAAAAAAAAAAAAAGGGAAGTGGTAACCTTCCATCCTCTTGGTTCTTTCATCACCATTTTTTATTGCTTGAGCAGCTTTTGAGTCATTGATTGTACTAGCTCTGCAACAAGCTCAGAATATCCATCAAATCTGGCTTCTTTGCAATTCAGAAATATAAAATTGAATACTTGAAAATCGATGATCTCAAAGGATGAGATAAAAGTCTAATCAGATCATATCAATGGAATTTTTAAACAATCAGTCAAAATAATCAAAATAATATGTGACATTGTTTTAACTTTTAATGCCTATACTATCACAGATTGTTGATTCATTTATATTTTTAAGTTGGACGTTTCTTAACATTGGGGGCGATCGCAACGGCGGTGTGCGAATAATGGATATTAATTATCGAGCGATTACCAACCTCAAAATCAGAGCAAGCGGGGTACCGGCATAGCCACTGAGGAAAATACCTTCACTTCTCAATTCACGTATTTGTCTCAGATGGAAGAACGATTAATTGGGCATCGATCAATGGTAGATGGAATGAATCAAGGAAAAGAAACGCATGAAAAGAAGAAACGGAAGAGCGCATGAAGAGATGGCAGCACACACGGTAACAGATTAGAATTTTGGGGAGTTTTGGAAAATGAAAAGATAGGATCAAATTGTGGAGGAAAAAAGTGAGTAGGGGTAAAAGGGTCCAAAAATGATTCTCATACCCAAGCCACTTTTATATATAGTATAGATGGATAGGAAATATAAGTGATGATTATACTTCCTCCATCTCTCTTCAAATTTAATTAACATTTGAAGAATGATACATATTTTAATAAATATAATATTTTATTATAAAATTATTTGTGAAAAGTGTAAAAGAAATACTAATAAAGTAGAAATAATGTAAAAAACAAAAGTATAAAATATTTTATTATAACTATGGAGCTACAATTTTAAAAAATAAATATAAAATTTTAAAAGTAACGTGAAAAATGACAGTATGTTAAACTAAAAAAATGGAGGGGGTATTTAGTAATTCTGGTATATAACCAAACCCGCGAATATAGCCGTGCATGTGATGTGAGATTTCATAGCAGGACAAAATTTGTCAGTTACATTTCAAACTTGGAGTGAGGGTAGATCAATCATGCATTCTATATACGTACTACAATTCGCTTACGCATCATTATTTTTATCTTTTTGTGCAAAAAAATCATAAAAAAAAATTAGAAAATCTTCATTATGCAGCGACACTTGCGGCGGCCATGGTCGTATATACATAGCCACGTGCACGGTGCACGGATTTGGTCGGATATAAATTTTTTATACCATAATTTATTTTATTTATATTTTGAAATTTATGATATTTTTGAATTATAAATTTTTCCTTTTTCACTTTATGATGATGATGATGATCATAGCCATGAGATACAGCAGTTAACCTCTCATGTCTAGATAAGATCGTTGAAAACCTCGCAGAAATACAGAGGTAAGTTTTAAGCCCCCGAAAAATGGAGGGGGAGGTACCTTTACTGAAGAAATCAAGCAGGGGGAGCGAATGGGGGTGGGTTGCGTTTGCAGGAGAGCTGAATCGAGTGAATTTAATTGCGCTGCCGATGATCGTTGTGACATTATCACAGTACCTTCTGCGTGTTTCGCCCATGTTTATGTTGGGCCATTTGGGCGAGCTCTCTCTCTCCGGTGCTGCAATCGCCACTTCTCTCTGCAATGTTACCGGATTCAGTGTTCTGGTAATCTCTTCTCTACCTTCCTCTTTCTCATAGTATATTACCTAAATATTCCATCTGATCGCTGATCTGGTTGTTTGTTTTTACTGCTTTATTGAAGAATTTCTAGACTAGTTATAAATTTGATTGATTATAGTTTAATGTTAATCCAAGATACATCAATTTCAAGTGATTGCATAGTTACTCTGCGTAAGTGATGATTCCACCCTGCAGTTTGGGATGTCTAGTGCTTTGGAAACCCTATGTGGGCAGGCATACGGAGCGAAGCAATACCAGAGAGTTGGAACTTATACTTATGGGGCTATTCTATGTCTGTTTATAGTATGCCTCCCAGTTTCTATTCTGTGGATCTATACAGAGAAGCTTCTCATATTGATCGGTCAGGATCCTTTAATCTCAGCTGAAGCAGGGAAATTCGCAATTCTGTTAATCCCGACGCTGTTTCCTTACGCGATTCTTCAGTCCATAGTTCGGTATTTGCAGACTCAAAGTATAGTCCTTCCAATGCTTTGGAGTTCATTAGCATCCCTATGCTTCCAGTTGGTCCTCTGTTGGTCTTTGATATTCAAGTTTAATCTTGGAAGTGGTGGAGCAGCACTGTCCATAGGGATATCCTATTGGTTTAATGTCATTTTGCTTGTGCTCTATGTGAAATTCTCTCCAACTTGTAAGATGACATGTGCTTCATTTTCAAAAGATGTTTTGCTAACTATGAAGGAGTTCTTTCAATTTGCTCTCCCCTCAGCTGTAATGGTCTGGTAATTTTCACTTTTGGAGAACTTTTCATTACATTACAATTTATGTGTTTATTAGCGCCTCACGTTCTTCCGTGATTGCAGTCTAGAGTGGTGGTCATTCGAGATAGTAATATTGCTGTCAGGATTGTTGCCAAATCCTCAGTTGACAACATCAGTTCTTTCTATATGGTACTTGTATAATCTTGGCACAATGATTTTGCGTTTCAGATTATGTTTACTCACTAATTGATTATGTTTACAGCTTCACAATGACTTCCTTGCATTATCACATACCTTATTCTTTTGGTGCTGCTGCGAGGTTGGTTTTCTTGATGACTCACATTCCCCACTAACATGTGGAGTAAATAGGATAAAAACAAAACAAACTCATCTCAATTGCGTTTGTAGCACTCTGGTCTCAAATGAGATTGGAGCAGGGAATCCAAGGGGGGCTAGAGCAGCTCTCTATGCAGTTCTGATTCTTTCAGTCTCGGAGTTTGTGATTGCCAGCATTACTATTTTCCTTTGTCGACGTATTTTGGGATATGCTTTTAGTGGGGAAATGGAAGTTGTGAATGGTGTCAAAGAAATGGTCCCTTTCCTTTGCCTCTCCATCATCATGGATAGCACGCAAGCTACACTCTCTGGTAAAGTATCCTGCAATTGCAAGTTTGATTGTTTGTCCTAATCCTAATTAATTAAATGACATTATTGCAGGAGTAGCTAGAGGTAGTGGATGGCAGCATATAGGGGCTTATGTAAATCTGGGGTCCTACTATCTGGTTGGGATCCCAGTTGCTTTACTTCTGGGATTTGTTTTAGACCTTAAAGGGAAGGGCCTTTGGAGTGGCCTGGTAGCAGGAACTACAGTGCAATCATTCTCTCTTTCTCTAATAACAGCTCTCACAAATTGGGACAAACTGGTAATTTCATCTTTCAACTACTCGTACCAAAGCCCGCATGGGCCTCTATTTGATGCTGCTAAATATATAAAAATAAGTTGGCAAATTGGTTCGAAACTATATCCCTATATAACTACTCCTGGTGTATTGATGTCATATAAACTTGTTCTTATGTTCGTTAAATAAATTTTATAATATAATGTATTATTATATTATGTTTTCCATCAAGTAATAACATATATGTATAAATTTTTGTATAATTATAATATTAAATTTAAGTAATGGTAATATTAATTGTATAATAATTCATTCTAAGTATTTGAATTATTATAATTGTATGAAAATCTACTATAAATTTTATTTCAAATTTATTTTACAGTTAATAAAAAAAGATAATTAATAGAATTTTTTTTTATATAATTGACATATATATATTAGAATAATATATATCATAAATAAATATCATATATGATTATATTTAATTTTTTAATAATACTAATATATATATATATATATATATATATATATATATTTATTAGGATGAAATAGAGTAAAGAAAATTGACACATTAGCAAAACTCACCATAATTGACACCTCACAACAAAATGACACGTGACAGTGAAAATACAAAAAATTGACACATAAGCAAAATTCACCACAAATTAACACCTAAGCAAAAACAAACTCCCTATTAGTATACAGGGGATTTCATTGGTTGAATTTGATTATTTTAATAAAAAAATTATTTTGAGCTGTGTGCATAGTTTCATTTTAAAGTTGTGACAAGTGAGAATTATCTTACTGTTAACCGATAATCCTAATGGTAGTGAGGTCATAATTACATAATTTGTATATCCTACAGGCAAGGGAAGCAAGACAGAGAATTTTTGGTTGCGTAGTTCCATCTGAAACCCAGTCCATCTGAAACAACATTGAAGATCAGAAGATGTGCATGGAACTATTTTTTTCTCCATTTATCCCTTTCTCTTTTAAGGTAAGTCTTCTTTGATGAATTTCGGACATAATTGAAATCTTGATTTCATATCTTCGGCTGTACTGTACTCTCTCCGCTCCCTGCTCGATTTTCCATTGGATTTGGTCACGAGTGTTAATATAAGAGTTATTTATTAGTATTTTGAGTAATAAAATTGAAAGTCGAAACTAAATGTAGAGATTCTGAAACCCTTTTGATTTAATTTTTTTATATATGCATTGGATTGGATTGGATTGGAGGCGAGAGATTTGGTTTATGGATGGGGTAATTGGAAGATGGCAGTAGTTGTAGAAACTAAATGAAATTTTAATTTGAATTGAAACTGAACCCTTGATACATTGGGAAATTTAAGTTAAATAAGAATAAATTAATAAATTAATAATTATATTTTTAAGTTATTAAATTTATTATAACAGTGCTATATGATGACGCAAAATAATAGTTAGTGCAATGCAAAATTATATTTAATGTGATCCAAACCGATAAATAATAGTTAGTGCAATGCAAAATTATATTTAATGTGATCCAAACCGATAAATAGTACGATGGTTAATGCAAATTAATTTTAAATTTAATAGTTCATATAAAATCAAAGCAACATTTTGACTATTGTAAGAAATTCTCAGCGAAGAAAGGTGTGTTTTTTTTTTTTTAAGCTCAAGTAAGTATTCAACAAAAGAAAATTTGAGAGCGAAAAAGGAACGACAAAATTTTTGTCCATTCTTGAGTGCATGTTGATGCCAATCACCTCTTTCTTCTTTTTGTTTTTGTTCCTTTCCAAAAATTAATGTGAAATTATTAAACATTTTAGAAACTTAAGGTCTAGATCTGAAATGGAAACTTATAAATTCCTCAAAATAATTTAAAAGTTCTCTAAAATTGTTTAATTAAAAAAAATAACAGATTATAAAATTTTAAAATAAATTATTTACAAAAAAAAAGTACACAAAAAAAAAAAAATCGACTATCTCAACTTATTTTTCTAAAATATTTTAAATTATACTTTTTTTTAAAGTATTTAAATTATACTCAAATAATAATTTTTTAAAAGTAAAAATCACCCCACTCCCCCAACCCCACAGTCTGCCCACCCTCCAACATACTCACACCACACTCTACGTACCCAACCCCCAATTTAATATAACAAATTTAATTTAAATTATAGTATATTAAAATTATAATTTAAAAAATACTTATCTCAAATTATTAAAAAATTATAAATTTTATTAATTAAATATTTTAACAATTTATAAGTTCTTTAAATATTTATTATAAATTCGTCAATAATTTATAAAATGTCAGAGAAGTGTTTTAATTAGTTGTAGTGCAAACCACACCTTTTTTTTTTTCAAAAGCAGTTCAAGTCGTACTTTAAATCATCAAATAACTTAAAAAGTGCAACATACGCATTTTTTCTGTCCCCTTTATCATTCATTCCCCGCATTAATCAATTCGATGGAGTTTTAGAGATTGATTTTAATTTGATCATTGGATGATGAGTTTTTTTTTTCTCAGCTATAGCATAAGATGAACGGCTAGGGAATGTTGGTAGAAACTTGTCATAGTCATAGGGGCATCTTGTTAATTAAATTGTTGACGAACTGTATCTAATTAATTTTATCTGATTTATAATAAATTAAAGTTGATATAGTTAAATATTCACCTGCTTTATAAAAGAAAAGAGAGAATAATGTAATCAGTAGCCACAACCGACGAGCTATTAACAGACCAAAGATTAAACGCACCTATAGCCTATAGGGATCGATTTTGGGCTTCATTAAAACTCCTAACGCAAAAATTCCGTTAGATAGAAAAAAGGGTTGGGCCTGCGAAGTCGTAATTTAATATTCTCTTCAATTCAAAATAAATGTCGTTTTCGCCTTCCATATTATTTATAAATTAAATGATGTTTTGTATTTTTTAATACAAATTAAATGCATTTCTTCCAAATTTACCCCTAAATTCATTAAAATATTTAGAAAAATATATTTTTAATTAGAAAGACAAATGTTTATTAAGGGTATAATAGAAAATCAATTAGTTTTTTAATATGTGTACATTCATCTAGAATGACATATATTTTGAATAGAAGAGAGTATTTAGTTTTCTCTATCTCTTTTACTTTTTGGATTTGCAAATTCAATTATCTATTCAAATACTTATCCCTATATTACTAATAGGGAGTTTGTTTTTGCTTAGGTGTCGTTATGAGGTTAATTTGAATGAGGTGTCACATTCTTATTAAATGCATATATATGTTAATAATCTATGTGTCATTTTTCTATTGATTTGTAATTAATATATGACATCTATGTGGCATTTTAATATAGGAATTAATTGAAAAATATGTTTCTAAGGAGGTTTGAACCTTAGACCTCTTGCACAATATGTATATTTTTTAATAAATAAGTTAATATATAAATCTTTAAATATTTTAAATATTTATTTTATATCTAAAAAATGTTATCATATGATAATTTTTAAACATAAAATTATATTATTTTTTAATAAATAAGTTAATATATAAATCTTTAAATATTTTAAATATTTATTTTATATCTAAAAAAATGTTATCATATGATAATTTTTAAACATAAAATTATATTTAACTTAAACCTATAAATGTATGTAAGAAAAATTATGATTGTATCAACTTTTATAAAAAAAAAAAAAAAAACTTAATATAATCATATATGATATTTATTGTAAATATACGAGATATATATATATATATATATATATATATATATATATATATATTATTCGGAGTAATATTTATGCATCAATTATATAAAAAAATTATATTAATCGTCTCCTTTTTTTATTAATTGTAAAATAAATTTAAAACAAATCTTATAGTAAATTCTTTCACATAATTATAATAATTCTATTCCCTAGCATAAATTGTCATACAATTAATATAACCATTATTTAAATTTAATATTATAATTATAATTTTTTTTATACTTATACATTATTTTAATATATATATTATTATTTGAAAACATTATATATAATATATTGTATTATAAAATTTATTTAACGAAAATACCGCGTAATACGCGGGAAATCATCTAGTTCATTTATATTATACACTTAGTACCCGTTGGGTTTCCCTCATTAATTATCCGACAGACACGATTGACTTCATTTTAACACTTGTCATCCCATGTTAACTTATTTGTCATGTCCTAATCATGCAAACCAAACAAGCACTTATATATCTAAAATTATCACATCATACAACTTTTTTTACATTTACTTATTTTATCTCCCATTTTTTTATACATTTACTCATTATCTCTCTTACTTTGTTTTTTCATCTAATCATTATTTAACTAACCAATATCAATAATATAATACTTCATCTTTACTCAAAAATATTGATTTGATATAAAGTTTCATCCACTCTTTATTCCTCCATCCCAAACTATAACACAAATTTACTATTCATTGAATTCGTTTTATCCATTTTATTTCTCTATCCAAATTTATTAAATTTCATTCAAATTGAAAGAGACCAACACCCTAAATGAAATGAAAAATATTATTATCCTGAGCAATCATTAATTTGTTTGACAAAATTAGGGTCGTGTAGTCTGAAAAATTAGCTACGGATTGCCCACTCTCTCTTGAAAGATGGAAAACACATAAGAAAGGTCACTCTCCAAATGAATGCTCCTCCAATTCCAACCCTGCAGCTGCCAAACAATTCGTATTAGTATAACTTATAAAATGCAACTATTTATTACTATAACCCCACTCAAATTTTTCTACCCTCCGTCTTCAATGGTTGGCACTACACTAAAATAAGGTTTGAATAAGTCTACAATAAAATTCGCGTTATATTAAAATTCATTTTCAACCATCAATGCTACATTATGTTCTACACTTACTATTCTATTTTTTTAATTAAATTTTTACAAATTCAAACTTAATAAATACACAATCTATTTATTTTTTTATATTAATTATTATATATTTTTTTTAATTAGTTAATGCAATCATACATATTAAATTATATTTCATGATACAATGATACAAATTTAAAAACATAAATTAATATAGTAAAAAAGAGATTCATGATACAAGAGAATCAATAACAACAAATAATGTGACTTAATTATAATTTGAAATATTGTTATCGTCTAGAATTTAATTAAATTTTAAATATTTATTATGTATTGATTATACAATTTTAAAAATGTATATGTAAGTTTTATTAAATCATTAACTAATTTAATGGATAAGTATTAAAAACAAATTTAACATGAAAAAAGGCAAGCGCGATACATAATGTAGCGTTGATTCAAAGCTCAACTAAAATCTTAAAAAAAATTAAATTAAAAAAAAATAAACAAAAAAAATATAAATCTCCAAAAAAATTAAGCTAAACAAAATTTGAGAAATATTTTTAAACTAAATTTTAAAAAATTAATTAAAATTTTATTTTGCTTTGAATTTTGATGGTTTAATTTAATTATTTAGAAGATTTAGTTTATTTTTTAAATGTTAGTTAATTTTTTTTATATTTTTAAATGATTTTTCATGCATTAAAATATTTTTTTTATCTAAAACGTCACTTACCTTGGGTGGTTTGTTGTTGCCGATAAAATGGCGTAATTTTGAAATTTTTTAAACATAAATGACTAATTTCAAAATTTAAAACTTTGAGGACTAAAATTCAAGTTAACAAAATTTAAAGAACATTTATGTTTTTAGAAGGGTAACTTAATCCTTTTATACACATTTATGTTTATATTTTAATTATAAGAGAATTTCTGGAGTGAATAGTGACACTCTTTATTTTATTAGAAAAAAATAACGTTACCTTTTAAATAACTAGAAATTTGTTGAAATTTACTAAAGAAACTCTGAATATTTGTTCAGTCGTCCAAATGGTGAGAGGCATGAATTGTCATCCTAAATAAGTGTTTCTACTCGTGTACACAAATTATAGAAAGATTGTATAAATAAAAAATTCGCTAGGTGGGCGGTTTTGGATTGCCTGGTGGTTCAACTTTTTTTAATGCTTCACTGCAGAAAAAAAAAAAATATATATATATATATATATATATATATATATATAACACGGTAGTTTAAACAATATATAATTTCAACTACAAACTATACCGAATCAAATAACAAAAAAAATATATTTATATATAATAATAAGTTAAGAACATAATTATAACTTCATAATGCAACTAGTCAAATAGTTCAAGACTCCGACACATTACTACTACAAAACTAAATACATGTTTCAAATCAAATTAATTCAAATTAGGTTAGCACTTTAATTTCAATTTTTTTTGTTTTTTTATTAATAAATTTTACAAGTATAATCAACAGATTCGAATCAACCGACCTAACTCAACCATTTAAACTCATTTTCATCTAAAATATAAAATTTATAAAAAAATCACATTGATCGGCTGCCGCCCAGTGTCTAGGCGCCGCATACGCGGATTTTTGCACCATGGGACTACATAGGTAATTGACTCTTTTGTATACTCTTTATCAACTCTGAAAAGTCGGACCATTGCTTTTTTTTTTTTTCTTTTTTGTTTATACTACCAATCATGAAGTTGACACATGCGCATTTTTTTAATAAGTACCATTTTGTTTTTTAGATCGTTAAATTGTTTCTTCATTATAAATGCATTTTTTTTTTTTGCGTGAAAAAAAAAATGCAAATATATTTCTTAAAAAAAATTCAAAATGAAATATAATATTTTTTGCGTAAAAAATGAAATTTAAATTTTTATTTTATTTTAAAAAGTTTATTGCTAGCTTTACTTTGACAATCTATATATTACAAAAAAAGTTTAGAATATAAATAAATGTTGGTTGAATTTTATATTATATATATGATAAATTTAATGATAAACTTGTAAACATTAATGGATCCATATGTATAAATTATTTCACTAAAATAATATTAATTTATTAATATATTTGTTGAATAGTCACAATAAATATCATATATAATGATTTGATATATAGAGAGAGAGGATATATGATCATTTCTCTCCATCGAGAATGTTCAATACGTAGTTAATAATACATTCTTGTCACGTGTGTTTGCTTACCAGCTCATCTCATCTCATCTATTTAATTAATTCATCAATTACATTTCTTCCTATAATCAACCAGCCCCTTCATTGAGAAATGGAAGCAGAAGTACCTTTGCTGAAGAAATGGGATAGGCCATGGATGTGGATGTCAACAGAGTGGAGGAATAAAGCAGTAGAGCTGAATCGACTCGCTCTTATCGCACTTCCCATGATCCTCGTCACCATTTCGCAGTACCTTCTCCGTACATCGCCTTTGTTCATGCTCGGCCATTTGGATCAGCTCTCTCTCTCCAGTGCTTCCATCTCCATCTCCCTCAGCAATGTCACCGGTTTCAGCATTTTGGTAATTTATCTCCCACTTTATGAGGCCTTCAGTTCAAACTTTTTGACATAATTTCATAAATGGTCCTGTAACTTTGCCCGAATTCAGATTTGATCCTTTTTTTTTATTTTATTAATTGTGGTCCTTTTGATATAAGAAAAGGTCCTTTTAGCATGATAATTCAAATTTTGGCCGGAAAATGGCCAGAAATCTTTTGTTGCATAGAGAATGATACGAAAATATACCAAAACGACGGGCTCGACAAGAGAAAAAAAAACTTATAGGCCTCAAACCTCCCCTTATCGTAAAACACTCGGAATTAGTGATGAAAATTGACAAAATTTATGAGGAAAGTGTAATTGAAATTAGTTAAGGGCTTTGCTTTCTGGATGAGTAACGATTAAAATGAGACTTGACATGGTCGTCGACGTGACAAGAACAAAAAATTAGGACAATTTTTCAGCAAAAATTTGATTTTTCCGGTAAAAAGGACCAAAATTGACACTGAAAGGATCAAAATTGATAAATTAAAGAGAAAATGACTAAAACTTGATTCAAATGAAGATAGGGTCGTTTGTGACTTTTTCTCCAAACTTTTTCAATGACAAGGGAAAATTGATTTTCTAATCTTAAGTTATTCCAATTTCAGTTTCAGCCCTGCCAATTTTTACGAATTGAAAATAATTCTATAGCTTTCATTTCTCGACATGTTGGTCAGGTAACCGAATGTAGTAGATGAACCATTTGGTTGACAGTTTGATATGTTTCACCTCTTATAATTGGTTACAGAACAAAAATATCAAAGAATTGAAAATTACAAGACAGGACTGAAAGCGAAATAGAGCTAACTCACGAGACTAAAAAACACTATTTTCCCAATTATAGAATTACAATTAGAAATTTGTGATAGAAAATAATTACCGGTTGGAAAATAAGGAAATAGTCCCCGTGAAACGACTATAGGAAATGAGATAGTTAATCAAAAATAAAAAAATAATTATTTTATTCTGAGTAATATTATTTAATTACTTGAAAGTGTATTAATAAATAAACTAATTAATTGGACTACAGTTTGGGATGGCGAGTGCTTTGGAAACTCTGTGTGGGCAGGCCTATGGAGCTGAGCAATACCAGAAAGTGGGAACTTTTACTTATGGAGCAATTCTATGTCTGTTTATAGTATGCCTCCCAGTTAGTGTTGTATGGATGTGTACAGAGAAGCTGCTAATATTGATAGGCCAAGATCCTTTAATCTCAGCTGAAGCAGGAAAGCTCATGATTTGGCTAATTCCCACCTTGTTTCCGTACGCCATTCTCCAGTCAATTGTTCGTTTCCTGCAGTCTCAAAGCTTGATTCTTCCAATGCTTTGGACTTCGTTGGCATCTCTGTGCTTGCAGTTAACCCTCTGTTGGGTTTTTATCTTCAAGTTCAATCTTGGAAATGGAGGGGCAGCTTTGTCCATAGGTGTGTCTTATTGGTTTAATGTGGTTTTGCTTATTTTATATGTGACGCTTTCGCCTACCTGCAAGAAAACACGCGTTTCGTTTTCAAGGGACGTGTTGTTGAGTATGCCTGAGGTGATCAAACTAGCTATCCCCTCGGCTGGAATGCTCTGGTAATTTTTATCTCATCGACCGATATAAAGTATCGTCAAACTTGTTTTGAAACTATTAGTTAGTTGGGATTTTCTACGGTCAGACAGACTTCACCCTACATGACGTCAGTAAATACATTAGATATTATTGGATCATTGATCCAACATATGAAATTTATTTTAAGTAATTGCATTTTGCATTAATGCAATATGAAATGATAAAAATATTTTTTTATTTAAAATAAGAAAATATATTAAAATTACATATATATCCTTATTAATATTTTATTTTTAAATATATTTAAAATTATAAATAAAAAATTTAACATAATAAAAATTTATTATTAATTATTTTGGTTCATTGATGATTGATTATCCTAAATTAATATAGAATATTAAATTTGTAAATTTGTATTTCTAAAAAAAAATTACCATAAAGATATTTGAGTAATTTTTATATATTTATTTTTAAAAAATTAATTATTTTATCTTATTCCGATCGAGATTTATTGCTAATAACAATATTAGATGAGGTGTCAAATTTTAATTGGATTTCTAACGTCAGACAGGGCGAACATCCATGCCTCACCGTAGAAAAACCCTAGTTAATTTATTATAACTTGGTATTAGTTAATTGTATCACTCAAAGTAATTCACACATGACCAACTCTTAATTCATTAGTCTTGATTTTGTTACGATGTCTTCGTATGACATTTTAGCATCACTTATTACAGTTTGGAATGGTGGATATACGAGGTGGCAATTCTGCTCGCGGGGCTGTTGCCTAATCCCCAATTGGAGACGTCAGTTCTTTCCATATGGTATCTAATTTTGTTTGTAGTTACGTGTATTAAAAATAATGAAACACAAAATATTCATTTAGGTATATTTGGTTTTAATTTCGTTTATTTCCAGCATGACTATTACGTCGTTGCACTGCCACATACCTGAGTCATTGGGCGCTGCTGCAAGGTCTGTTTTTCTTTAGTATTTCCTTAAGACATGACAAATTATTAATAATAAATTATAATCTGAAGTACCTTAATTAATTTGCAGCACGATAGTCTCGACTGAATTGGGAGCAGGGAAAGCAGAAGCAGCCAAATTTGCTGTAATAGCTGTTTTGTTTCTGTCAGTGACAGAGTTTTTGATAGCAGGGTCGGGTCTTTACATATGTCGTAATGTATTAGGGTATGCATTTAGTGAAGATAAACAAGTTGTCAATTATATACAAGAATTGACTCCTCTACTTTGCTTCTCCATCCTTGTGGATAACCTTCAATGCGTGTTTTCAGGTAATACTTTTCTCCAACGATTTAATATTATTTTATTCTAATTTTTATTAGTATTGAGAGACATTGAATTTTATAAAATTATGTTTTGTCAAAGGATTTGGTCAATAGGGTTATTAATTTAAGTTTTTTATTTTTATATATAAATATTAATATGGAGCATTTGAATTTTTTTTCTTAATTTATGTGTTTAGATTCAACACAAATTCATATGCATGAGAAAAATATTCACTTACAGTTAATTTATTCTATTATTTACGATTTTGGACAAATCTTTGCAATATTTAAATTTTTGATAATTCAATTTTTTATTTGGACTCTCAATAAGTAAGTGTTTTTATTCTTTTTTTTTTTTTTACTAAAAACAAAATTTTGTTTATAAATATTTTTTTTAAATAAAAATTTGAAGGTGAGGCTGGACTTGTCTGTTTGCAAACTAGCCCATATAAGGCATGGTTGGATTATATATTTTGTAAGGTTATGTTTGGAAATAGATGTTTGCATATTCAAATCTTCATTCACATGTATAATGAATCTACACATCTATTTTCACACAATTTCATATAATCACATCACTACTTTTCTATCACTCACTCTTTCTTTTACTTTTGTACCACTCATTATTTCTCCTATTTTTTTTCTTACAAAGCTCATTCTTTTCATACTTATTCTTATTCAATTTCCTATTTTTCTTTTACTCAATCATTATCATACTAACTAACAGTAATAAAATAATATAATATTTTTATTTGACATAAAGCTCAATCCAAACTATATTTCTTCATATCTAACTAAACACAAATTTTCTATTCACTGCATTACTCACATCCTCTTTTTTCATCTTCATTGATCCACCACCCACCCTGATCAACCACAGCCTAATTTTGACTTAGTTGGATATTATTTTACGATGATATATATTTAATACACGTGGTAATTTACTAATGGTCTGTCACATTTTAAATTAATGTGAAGTTAATATGTATGAAGTGTTTTTTAATATATACAGGGGTAGCTAGAGGCAGTGGATGGCAAAATATAGGGGTTTACGTGAATGTGGGGTCTTATTATGTAGTTGGTGCCCCATTTGCTTTACTACTGGGATTTGTTTGGCACCTCAATGGGAAGGGCCTTTGGACTGGATTAGTAGTAGGGACAACACTGCAAAGTCTTTCACTTTGTATTATAACTGCTCTTACTAATTGGGAAAAACAGGTACTATTTCTTAAACCCATAATTAAAGATATATAGATTATTGTATTGCATTAATTCATAATATAATTGAATATAACAGTAATCATATATGTTACTCCATCCTAAAAGATAGGCTTAAAGGTATTTTCACACAGATTAAGAAATGAAAGTTATTATAGTTATAACATTAAATTTTTTTTTTACCCTTTTGATTTCAATAAATAATTAATGCATGTTTTTAATACCTACTCATTTATATTGATTTGGAGAAATACTAGATGTTGTAATAATTAGGGGCATTGATGGATTAAATATAGAAATCAATCTATTTTTGTGGGACAAAAAAAAAAATAGAAACTAAGTCTATCTTTTGTGGACGGGGGAGTATGTATTTATGCATCAAAATAAATATTACTCAGATTCTTTTGTGTCCCTACAGAACATAATTGGGTAAATTGCATTTTTGGTCCCAAGAGAATGAGTGGTTTGCAAAATGGTCCTTTTTTTTTTTTTTACACTTTTGGTCTCGTAGTTTTTTTCGACATCTTTAGTCCCAAGAGAATGATAAATTGCAGTTTTGATCCCGAGAGAATGAGATAAAATAGCAGTTTTGATCCTAAAAGATAATGGCCGGGACTATTTTTGCTAAAAAAAAAAGGACAAAAAAAGGACGTGAGACTGACATTGTCGTTGAAAAATTCTCATGGGACCAAAACTACAATATTTCCGAACATAATTAGTTTTAGGAAAAATGCACTTTTTTATCCTTTAACTTTGCCCGTTATTGGTTTTTGTACTACTAACTTTCGAATTTTTAAAATTGTCTTGTAATTTACACAAATTTGACATTTTAGCTGCTACTACAGGTCACGTGTCCAATACATGGCGTGATCTATATACAAAAGAAAAAATATGCCACGTCATGTATATAAACATGCCATGCATTACCGGATACATGACCTATTGCTAAAGTGTCGAGTTTTATAAGTTATAGGATGAATTTCAAAAAGACAAAGATAAAAGGACGAAAACCATGAGATGAAAAAGATAAAGGATAAAAAAGTCTATTTTCCCGTAGTTTTATTTATTACATCCTTCGTTTTGAAATAATGATTGCTTTTGAAATTTTGTATAAAGCGTTTAGAGGAAAGAGGTGTGTGATTGAAACTAAACTTTCCAATTGAAAGGAAACTTTTTACACATGAAGATAAATTAGAGAGAAATATGAAAAAATAGTTAAAATGATAATTATTTTGGAATAAAATTTAACTCAAAAAAATGACAGATATTTCAAAATAGGGGAAGTATTAAATTAAATCTTAAATTGAATGTAAAAGTTGATCATATGTGCACTTATATCTTGATTTTATTGTTTTTATTCTACAGGCAAGGGAAGCTAGACTGAGAATTCTATCGGGGGAACTTGCAGCTGACCAAAACCCCTCAATTTGAAAGAAAACAAGAAATGGTTTAGTGATTATCAAATTCTATCACCTTTTTTCTTAGTTTTCGAAAATGTATTATCACAACGTACGTTTATACTACATGACAGGCTAAAGGTATGACAACAGTTCAATTCCTCTGTGTCGTTTTGTATATTTCAATCTATATTCCACCTTCTGGATCTGTAACACATGGACTAAAGATTGTAACAGCGTTAACATAATATGCGTACAAATATAATAGGACATAATGTACAAAACTTCCTATTCCCACTAGCTCACCATAAACAAACATATATATAGTTATAGACAAACACAACTTTCACTAATCAAGTTCTCGTATCTGCAATTCAAGAATCAGAGTTTTTTCCCAGAAATTGCACAAATCTCTATCAACTCCGAGTTGGTCAATACAGCAATTATATCAAGGACTAAAATTAGTATTCCTTGGCTTTTTGCCTCAATTCTTTCAGCTCCTGCTCAATTTCAGGATCTTGAAACTTCAACGCACTTGAAACAGGTCTCCCTGCTGGGAGCTCTCCCTTCTGCACACCAAAAAAGGCACCTTCATCTTTATAAATTTGATCGAAAGTCTCCTTACAAGTATAAAGGAGAAAAATCTTTGAATAGAGTTACCTTGGTGCTTCCAGAGAGTTCTTTCTTCAAGCTGGCAAGATCATCATCAACTGAAGTCGACTCTAGCATTGCAAACTGCAAAAATGCAACCACAACTTTATCTAATAAACGAATTCCGCATTGGTTTTTAAAATAGAGCATCATAAGGCACCATCTCTTTTAGATTGAGTAGCCTGGATTGAGTCTTGACCAAGTGTTTTCAGATAAAGTGTTAAAATTATGCTACAAAAATTGTAGAGATTACTTCGTAATGGCCTATACTTTTGGATGGATTAGAGGATCTGAATGTAATACATCTATAATTGCTTATAGAGACTCCGTACATTGCTTAAGCTCTTGCCAAATATTTTAAATTCCAATAAGAATAACAATTAAGGAATGAAAGCCCAGAGTTAACGGATAATATAGAAACACATAACAATATGAAAATAGTAAATGAAAAGGAAGATCTTAAAAAATATGAGAAATTTGGGTTTATAGAAGAAAAAAGCTGAGAAATACACTTAAAGAAAATATTGAATCTTATATAATTAGACAACATTCAACTACCTTTCCTTCGAGTTCATCACTTGAAAGCTGAGTAAGAGCATCTGCCTGAGATTCCATTGCCATAACTGTCAAGAAGAAGAAATTAAAAAACGAGAAACATTTTTAAGATAATTTGTGCTAAACAACGTAGACAGACCCATGTACATTGTCATATAATTCATATTCTATTAGTTTTACCTTTTTCTTCCATCTTCTCGAAAGCTGAAAGAGCACTGCTTGTATTTACATTCCCCAACATTTCACTTACCTTTGTTGAAGTCCTGAAAGGGGATGGCCAGTTACAGGAAATCTGAGTAAGCAAAGGGAGATATCGAATACTATTAATGAAGGGGAAGAACAAACTTGGCAGATTGAGCTCTTGCTTTCAGAGTATCTTTTTTGGACTTAGCTTCCTGTATTTTGCTTTCCAACAGCTGTCACACAAGATAGCCATTCAATAAGACAAACCTATAAAGGTTAATGGTAGGAGGACAATTTATAAATGTAGTTCTGTAATCAAATAGTAGAAGAAAATGGTGATGCAACAAGTGAAAGAATTTAATAGGAGGAGAAAGGCCATTTAATAGCTGCATATATCCAAAGTCTAAAACAAAAACTGCAGAAACATAATTGTACACATTAGTAAAGCAACCCACCCTTGTATTGGAAACTAGGGTGTCAACGACACCTCTCTGCTGATCAAGTTGAGCCTTCAAAGAACTTGCATTATCCTGGAAACATTTGCAGGAGCATGAATTGTGATATGAAGAAACTATATTCAAACAAGAATAATACAGCTTGTTCATAATAAGCGGTAAGCTATCAGTATTATGCTATTATCTAATGGCTAAAACTTATTGAGACAAATAACCCTGAAGACAGCTAACTGATAAAAAACCTTAACTGGGTTAAATGAAGTGTCATACCACCAACAATCAAGTTTTCACTATGAAAATATTTGCACCTCAAGTAACTTACCCCACTTTCCCTCAAATAATAAGAAAAAAAAACCAATTAGGAACTTTTAAGGGTGAATTTATTTGTTAAAAAAAACCATCTGGTTCAAGCAAGGGATATAGTGAAGGCCCCCACCTAATTATAGCTTCCAAAAGAAGCAGGAGGGGAAATAAAAATAGAAGTGAGCACCCAAATCAAAAAAGCATAGCACCGACAATGTTATAAAACACCTTTTAATCTTAAAAAAATGTAACTGATTAAAACATAATATTGAATTAAGGATTCCTTGCATCAAATGTAATAATAATAAATGCCCCTGTAACTCAAATCACTTCAGTAATAAGATAATAAAATCCACAGGTGTTGCAAATGGAAATGATGCATCATGAAAGAAATTGTTTTCTTGAATCTATCAGTAAATAAACTCATCAGAAAATGAAGGTAATCTTGTTATCCCTTTTAAAGCTAAAGGAAAACCCTTACAGCATAAGATTTCCTACGCTTGAGGGCTTCACGAGCAAGGTCCTCATCGCCCTTTCCAAGAGCAAGTTGCGCTCTACGGTACCTGTGATTAAACTAAGCCTATATCAGAACTCAGACTTCAGAAAGAAAGGAATAGCATGACAGATTCATGGGAGTTACCAATCTTCAGAAGCTTGTTGTGCAGCTTTATATTTGTTTTCCATCTGCTTCTGTGAAGCCAAAATCTACAAAAGAGACAAATAGAATAATAACTAGCCTTCCCCTAATATATCATAAACTTTTAGATTATGTTTTCTCATTGGAATCAAGAAAACATATGGAAAGATGACATTCCAGGCAAACCTTTTCTTTTTAAAAAAGAATATTTAGGCTCTCTCTCTTAAGAATGAACATAGTTACTAGAATTCAGTAACGTATGTAATTTTTTTTGTCAATGCTCTTCTTGGAATTACTAGAATTATAGGACTGCAGTCTATTGCATCAACAATGCTTGTGTTCTAGATAATTCCTCTACCCCAAATCCCTCACCAAAAGAAAAAACAAGGAGATAATTGCAAGAGAAGAAATGGAAAAAGTAAGAGAGAAGTTATCATGGCATGACATACTTGTGCTGTAGCTTGACGTAACTTGACCAAATCCTCGTTCATTTCGATGACGGTTTGTTCCAATATTTTCTCGGGATCCTCAAAGGTACTTATTAAAGCATTTGCATATGACTACACTTAAAAGAGTTAGAATACAGTCAGTAACATTTCATTGGCCTACAATGAAGCCAAAAGAATCTTAGGAACTCCAAACAACCTTCACAACTCTAGCAAACCGATCAAAGAGATTCATTTGAGTACCAAGACCACCCCCTCCATGGCTGTTAGAACGGGATCCACTAGAGTAAGATAGTCGTATTCCTGAATATTTTGGAGAACCCACTGCGCAAAAAGAGCTCTACCATAAATATTGGGGAAAACACATTTAAATTATTCCATTAATAGACACAAAAACACAAACAGACAAACTAAACTCTTTAACCTAATGTGTGATCTGTATGGATCATCAATTTACATATCATGTTTGAGTTCTTCAGCAAAAGGAGTAGCAGTTTCGATTGCAAACATATATACTTTCAGCAAGTTCCACAATATTTATTATATAACAGAGAGTCTACTAGATAAGCAAAGAAAAAGAATTGCTCATCTAACAATGCATCAACAATAACACACACGAAGGTGTCCCTCATAATCCAAAGAGAGCTCTCAAAACCTTGATCAGATAAATTGGACAAGGGTGAAATAAACCAACAACTTTAGATTAACTTTGCCAAGTTTTAGATAATGCATTCAATCATAAATGCTACAGCAAATTGAAGGTAGATCCTCTTTGTATACGAGAACTTAACCTTTTCACAAATAATCTGGTGGAATTTTTCATAATTAATTTGTCCACAATAAGCATAGCTTGCCTTAGAAATACAATGTATTTTTTAACTAGTAACAAGAGCTCATACATATAGTATATGAAGTGCATCCATTGCATCCCACTTGAACAAACAAAATTGATGAGTAACAAAAACATTTCCAACAACATAGGCAGATGGAATCCACAGTTATCAGGGTAAGTATGACACTTCAAGAACACATGGAACCACTATGTCAATCCGCAGTACGTCACGCTCAACAAGTCGTACTTACTCTATCATTGCCAATTCTCCTTCTCCAGTAATCAATTTTGAAAATTATTACAAACTACAATGAACAGTGTTTGCTCCATAGCATAATAAACGCACAATTAAACCATGAATACAATACAAATTACACAAAATCCTTCAATTACCTCCATAGCCGAAAAAAGATGGCCTGAATGACTGAGCTTTCACAATAATGACCCCTCTATTATACGAGGGAGCAGAGGGGGTAACTGCCGGAGAAGCCATGCTTAACCCAGGCACCTGCGCTCTCACGGCCACTACCATTATCTTCTTCTCCGTAAAACGTGTTCACAGTATGCGATGACAAGATTGACGGAGAAAGGAGAAAGAAGCTCTGTGAATCAATCAACAATTACGAGGATAGTTGCTGGAAGAATCTTGGGGATAATCACAGTGATTTTGTAATTTTTGTTTTCCTTTCCCCGATTTTGTGATTTCTCGTTTGTGGTTTGAGGGTGAGGGAGGATCAGATTTTAATTCTAATTCTATTTTGTTTTGTATATTTTTTCTATTCTATTCTATATTATGTTTCTGGATTATATTTCACTATGGCGTGCTCCATTATTTATTGGGCCAATCTTCAAGTTGTTAATGGGCCTAATTTGTTTAAGTACAATTGGGCTTATTTGTTCGAGTTATTATTGGGCTTAATTTGTTTAAGTTGTTTATTGGGCTCCTCAAATTCACAAAAAATTGAAAATTGAATATGGAAGAATTCTACAATTTTTAGGTTTTGTATTAATATAGTTTTTCAATTTTATAAATGTTTTCATTAAAGGTTCAATTTTTTATTTTTTTTTCACAATTCAAGACCGACAATTTTTCTACTACTCAATTTCATTATATCATTAATTGTTGAAAATCAGTCGGTTCTGCTGAACTTTACTACGATGCGAGTAATATTGTTTTGTCCATGTTTGAATACTCGAATTTACTACAGTGAACCCTGTAGTGATCTTTCTCGTTGTTTTTCTCTTGAGACTAACAATTCGATCATGGACCCAAGCAAGAATGTGAGTTCAAAGTTAATTTGAAGGATAAAAGTTCCTCAGTAGTATAATAAATAGTTAGACAGCTCTGTTTTAGCAATCGACAATCTAAATATGTAGTTGATGACATTTTGCAATAATAATGTTTTAGAAAAACTCTTGACAATCAAATTATAAGCGTGTGATTTTATATCATATGAATTTGAAATTTCATATATATACTAAAGTTTTTGAAGATGCAAATTAAGCAGGTATAATTTCCAATTCCAATGGATATTAATTTGATGATCAATAAGCTCTTGACTTGGTAAAAAAACTGAATTTGTTACATATATGTGCAATATACAAGTAAATACAACACTTTGCATATCCAACCCAACGGAAAATCAAACTCTTATTTCGAAACTATATAGACACGGACTAGCTCTAGCTTGAAGCATGAGAATCAATAATACGGCGGTTGTGGCGGATCATAATTACCGGGAAGTACGGTGTACGACGGCGGAATTGGAGGAGGAGGTGGCGGTGGAGCAGCGTAGTAACTCTTTGATGGAGGTCCGGGAAATACGGTATATGGCGATGGAATTGAAGGAGGTGGTGGTGGAGCAGCGTAGTAACTCTCTACGGGAGGTAGAGAGGCGTATGGTATGGCACCAAACATGGGTGGGCCTAGTGGCGGTGCAAAAGCGTTTGGGGGCGGCGGTGGAGGTACAAAACGATTTGGAGATGGCGGTGGTGGTGGTGGTAGTGGCGGTGACGGTGGCTTTGGTGAGGGTGAGTTTGGTCTGAACGCCATGAGGAATTAATTAGTGGCGATGAAACGATCAGCAATTGTGTGAGCTTTGTGTAATGTATTGCAGGATTGGAAGGTCGGCTCTTTTTCCATAATAGTTATATTTATTTCAAATATTTTAATTACTTTTTATTCCAATTAGCTATATTTTTTTGATAAATATTTTCTTATTATGAATATTTATGTTATTATAAAAGTCGTCATCAGTAAATTAAATTGGGTAGAGATTTATGTGACATATCCCCTATCAAGTTATGGATTACGATCAACTGGCCGACTATTTAAAAAACTCTTGTTAGGATTGAGATACGCAGTTCAAAAATATATTAAACGTATATATGTTGGCACAGAAAACTTATTAGGTAAGAATAGGTACTGTGGGCTTTCGCCAGAAACGTTTACACGTATATATGTTGGCACAGAAAACTTATTAGGTAAGAATAGCCACTTTGGGCTTTCGCCAGAAACGTTTACACGTATATATGTTAGCACAGAAAACTTATTAGGTAAGAACAGCCACTGTGGGCTTTCGCCAGAAACGTTTACACGTATATATGTTGGCACAGAAAACTTATTAGGTAAGAATAGCCACTGTGGGCTTTTGCCAGAAACGTGTTCATCCTTTAAACTAGGATTGGGAATTAAGAATAGCCACTGTGGGCTTTCGCCAGAAACGTGTTTATCCTTTAAACTAGGATTGGGAATAGGTCAGATTTGCGTAAAAAAAACCTAGGCCTATTATATGATTTTTATGCCTAAATCTGACTTATTATTTATAATAGTCTTTTTTTCAAGGTTTGGTCTAACCTCTTTAATAAATAAGCCACGCCAAATAGTCTTTTAAAAGTCTATTTGCTGCAATTTCTTTATTCTTTATCAAATTTAAAAAAATCACATTTTTTATATTACACCGTAAATATTATAAAACTCAAAATACGAATAAAATTAACATACCAAGAATTATCAAATAGCAAATCCAATAACAAAATTTTATGTAAATTAAGGTGACGTGAGTTATTTTGTTCATTATTAATATTTTTTATCAATACTTTTTACTAATATGTACATTTATGAGATAAAATATATGAGTATCTCACAATTATTAATTTAATTATATATTTTTTTAATTATACACTAAACTCAATATAAATATTATTTTTTGAAAATAATATTAAAAATTTAATAAAGTTATAAAAAAAAAAATTGATTACTTTAATTTTTTTTTAATAATAATAGTTTTATTGGATACTTGATTACTTTTTAGATGATTTACTAATGAAATATTTACTTCTATTTATACAAGTTCAAATCTTGAATGAATGGTGGAGACTATTTTAATTTAATAGATGAGAATGATTTCTAACATTTCACAATTCTCTACGTAAATAAAACATTTAATAATCATTCCAAAATGTTACAAAAATGTTATTATGTTATCTAATATAATATATATTATATACCATATATTACATATATATTATTATATATATAAATATAATATATTATATTATTATATATATATATATATATATATGTAAATAGGTCGGCCTGTTAGGCTTAAAAGACCTACAAGAAAGCTTAAGTCTGACCTATTTAATTAAATAGGCTTCTTAAAAGACCTGAGTCTAGCCTATTTATTAAACGAGTCAAGCCGAGTCAGGCTTTAGTAGGCCAGGCCGTGGGCCCCTGTCGGGTAGTCTGACCTATTCCCACCCCTACTTAAGACCGACAACCTAATAATCATAGCGCTTGTAGCAATTTTAATGTTCTATTTTATACTCCCTCCAATCCAAAACTGTGTAGGTCTACACAATTGATTGAATATAAAGATTAAAAAAAATATTTGTTTTGGTGTATTGACCAATTTAAATAAAGAATATTATATATAAAATATGTGTATGTAAAATAAGAGATTAGTTTGAATGTATGTAAAAAGTAATGACATTAATATACATAAATGTGTATTGTGAGAGTGTTATAAATAAAACTTTTTTTTATATGTAAGTCTGCAAATAATTGTGAAACGAACGAATAAGGTAAATGTCCAAATAACTATGGGATAAAGGGAGTATTTAACAGTATTAACGCATAATTTATGGACGGTTAAAAAATTATTAATTAACGGTGTGTATATCATATCAATACGTGATAATAATTTAGTGAGTGAAATACATGATAAAATAAGAAAATTGACACAACGAAATCAAATTGTTCAGCAAAGTCCTGTATATTTGTCAATTTTGGTGGTCTACGAGAAAAAATGAAATCATCTGTTTTATACACATTAATTAATGATTTTTTGGTGGTCTACGAGAAGCAAATGAAATCATATGTTTTATATTTAGTGTTCGACTTTGTGTTTTAAAGTGTGAATGAATAATATATGGAGGGTAAAAAATTAATTACTGGATAGTATGAACTACATTGACATTTATTAATATAATTCAGTAAAGTGAACCATTAAGTAGAATAAAAAAAATTGAACTGGTACGAGAGTGTGTGTGCAGTGTTCAAAATTGGCTGGGGAGTTAAAAATCTTCAGAATTCAGATATCATATCTCTAATGGTTGAGCAATAACAATATAATTTCAAGATTTATATTTTTTTTTTTCTTTCTATTCAGAATTCAGAATAATATCTCTAATGGTTGAGCTTTTGTTATCAGTTTTTCAACTGTCTTTTTGCCCAGTTTTCGAAATTCTTAAGAATTGTTTTTATAACTTAACTAGTTGATAGGGAATTTATATTTCAACCTTCAGATTCCATCTGAGAATACAAAAAATATGGGACTAATAATCATTATATATATATTGGATATTATGAACTATATATTGTTAGGGAAGCTAAAATATAAATGGACTAATTTCAAAAGTTAGTGCTTAATAGAGATGAAAAATTAATTTTTTTTGTATTTCTACCTTTGGCCTTTCCGGACTCAAGTACAGTTCAACTTTTTTTCCAAGTTATTTATAATTAACTCACATTATTAAGCTTTTAGCTCATTCTATTTAAACTCAAATTTGAATCCAATTAAAGTTCAACAAAAAAAAAAAAAAAAAATCAATACCAACACATTTATTTAACACAAACTCGATCTCAATCTTTTTTTTTTTTTTTTAAATTATGATGGTCCACATATTTAACCAATTAACCCAAAACACAAACTATCATTAAATTCAAACTCACTCATAAATTAATTTGTATGACGTGTTGTGTTATTTTGATTTGACAAGAAAATTTACTAAGTTGATATTATATGTGCAAACTAAATTTACATATATAGTACAAACTAGACATGTTTTATAGAAAAATAAATGTTGTAATAGTTACACATGGGAATTAATGTTTCAACTTTCTTATGATCTTTATCTAAGTTTATTGTTTAAGTGTTATGATTTTGTAACTAATTTATCCCTATTGATTTTTTTTTTAGATTTTATTAAGAATAAATATGTATATATTTAAATATAAAAGTTTTTCATATATACATATAAGTATAGAGGTGTTTTTCTTGTTGGAAGAATTTTTCCTTCTTTTTTAAGGTCTTGGTTAAAATAATTATTCCACTTTTTTTAGCACTTTATTTAACTTTTTATTTTTTGAGTATTATGACTACTTTGTTATCTATTTTTTTCTATATTGAATTTATCTTAGAATATATTAAATATAATTATGTAAACAAAAAGTTGCATATTTTTTATGAAAATAAATTATATATTTTTCCAGGTCAACTCCTCATTAATTTCTGAATCAGGCTCTAACTGATGCTCTGTACACTTTCCATCTTTAATGTCACTGGAAATTGTTAAATTTTGTTCTATTTAAAAGGGTAACAATGCAAATTTTACAATTCGATCATATTTTTCTTTAAATTTTAGTGAATTTAGTCATGTGATAACGAAAATTAAAAATCCCACGGAAGAATATCACGTGGAGTTGGTCTTTTTAAAAATTAATTCATGAAATTTTTATTTAATAATATTATATTTATAAACTAATATCACATAGAATTTAATATGTTTGTGCATAAAATGTGTGGTGTTAGTTTATACGAGTAGTGATACGCATTACTGTATGAATGTAATGATATATGGATCCAAGTTTCACACGAGTGTTTGTCCACAAATTAACAGGTCAATGCAAATGGGAAATAATAATATAATTTTTGTTCCAATTATATAGGCGAATTGAGTTTTACACAAAAATTAAGATTTATTTTGAAAATACAAATTTAATAAGCAATTTTTTTTATTTAACCTTATTTAATAAGTATTATATATACTTTTTGATATAATTAATGTATAGAATTATATTAGTAAATAAAGTAGAAAAAAACCCTTTGTAGAGAAAGAAGTCTATATATATAATTTGGATATCTATAAAAGAAAAACATGGATTAATTGAAAAAATATCACGAGTTTTAGTGTTTTTATCGATTACAGTATTTTTTTTCTTTGCAATTCAATACACCACCTTCTCAAATTTTACAATTCGATGGATCTGGCCATTTTTTGATAACAATTAAATGACGAGGCTGTCGGAGATGCCACATAAATGTCCATGTTGGCACCCGTAAATAAAATTATATTTTTTTCAACTAAAAGTAATGACTTTTAAAAATATTTTTAACATAACTTAAAGTTATAATATTTTAAAAAATAATTTAAAAAGGCGTTATCATATTTTTTTAAAAAATTATTTGTTAGAATCTATGTGGATATTTGTGTGACAGACATGTCATTTAATTGTGGTCAGAATATGGTCATATTCATCGAATTACAAAATTTTAAAAATGTGGTATGTCGAATTACAAAGAAAAAAAATAGTATGTTGTAATTAATAAAAATCCAAAAAATTATGATTTCCTTTTTCCAATTAACCAAAAAAAAAAACAAATTTATATAATTGGATGGAGGGAGTATCAATTACCTGTGGTTTAGCGCTAACTTGAATTGAAATCACAGCTCAAATCTATTGCCCTCCCCCTAGTGTCATTAACATTACAGTTAACATTTTGGTGCTGCATTAATTAACATGTACCACTGATTGCCTTTGTTAGGTTCAGTAAGATCCTAATATTTGTAGGATATTCAAAATAATTATGTAAAATAAAATCATATTTTTACTGTAAAAAAAAATCATGGTATTTTAAAATAAAAAGAGGGAAACATAAACTGGTAAAATTAAGATAATGTCTAATTATGTTATTTTGTAGATTAAAGTTAATCATTAATTATTAGATTTAAAATCTGATGTGGGGCAAAAGTGTTTTGATCAAATTTTTTATTGTTCGTAAGTAAGAATAAAATAATCTTCATATATCCCCTTATATGCAAATAGAGATTTGAGATTTTCTTTTTTACAGGAGAGATTTGAGATTGATGAGGTGGCTTTTGTGATTAATCTTGCTTATGTCGAATGTCAAAACATAAGTTGATAAATCATAATAGAATATCTAATACCCATTTATAGATTCAAATTCATGTGTGATAAAATGTTAGATATAAAATTAAGATTAATTCCAAAAATTGTTAAATAAAATAGTTATTCAACATATATATAAATTTATAAATTAATTTAGTTGATAAATATAAAAATTACGCAAGAGATGCAAGGTTCTTGTTATTATTATATTTTTTAAAATTGAACTCAATATTATGCATGAATACTACATATTGAATACAAATCAATAAAAATCAGTACAATATATTTCAAACTTCATAAAAATTAACACCTCAACTAAACAAAATAATTAAACCACACATCATAAGTGCAAAATGCAAATTGGGGGTGGGGGAAAGGAGGCAGCAAATAAAGAAACATAAGTGCAAATATGAAAGGAGTGACGTTTCAGGGTGATGACAGGAGAATAGAGAGCACAAAGGAATGAGATGCAAGCTTTGCACTTCAACATCTGTGCTCTCTATCTTCTGTCAACAACCCTCCCACCCTCCAATATAATAATTAATAATTAAAACACAAACATACCGGAAATACCAGGCCGATAAATTTTGGCTTTGTAGTGACCTCATTTCTACTAGACTACTACACCCTCCTCCTCTGCAATTCAATTTGTGGGCTACTGCATTGAATTTAGTAATCGAAGTAATGAATCTAAAAAAATTTATAATATAATATAGTGTAAAATTTCAATTTAAAATAACAAACCTTCATGAAATTAAAACAAAAATAAAAAACTTTACATAAAAAATGAAAAAAAAAAATCAAATTCAAGGGGGATGAGTTGTATCGAAAAATGAATGAGACGAGAGTAGAGTGAAGGATAACCAGGTGATGACAAAAGAATAGAGAGCACAAAGATTGATATACACATGACTCTATCTTTGTATTATCATCATCTGTGCTCTCTATCTTCTGTCAACCCATCACCAATACCACCTCACCCTACACATGCCATAAAACTAGAAAAAAAAAAAAAAAAAAAAAAAGAGGTTGTAATATTGCAGAAACAAAAGAAAAGGAGGAGTAAGTCAATTTGAATGAGTTCAAGCCTTTCGACACCTCTATTTATAGAGCAACACCTCTACCGAAAGGATGATAAAAATCTACGGTTTTGATATGGAGTATGATGATGGATTTTTATGGAATACAAATAGTTTATTCCATAAAAAACCCACGAGATATCGGGATTCTATATAATAAAGAGTAGTATTTGTGTGCATATTGTGCCCAATAAAAATTTTGTGCACAAAGTTTGGTTATAGTGTAGTATTATTTCATGTACTGTATAGTATTAGTTTGATTACAGTATAGTATTATTTCAGGTACTGTATAATATTAGTTTGGTTACAATATAGTATTATTTCAGACATTGTATAATATTAGTTTAATTACAGTGTAATATTAGATAAAAATATTGTGCACACTATTTTTTAGTGTGCACAATGTGCACACAAATATTTGCCTATAATAAAATGTGTATATAATATATACATATATATATTCAGCTCTGAAGACTTAATTAGTTTTGTGGGCTTGACGAATATCATTAATCAATATTAGAATCTGTGTATATATGCATGCAATAAGAAATTGTAAGATACTCTGCAGAAGAATTAAGAATAAGAACCTTGCAAGAATTTTGGTTCGATGCGTTTGTGCAGCTGGAAGCTTATAATTAATTCATGACCACATTATGGCTAATTAGACGACTGCATATATACTCTATGACATTAAAAATAAAAATAAAAATAAAAAAAAAATAATTCGAGGGTGAGACTAAGGCTTAAAATTCATTTAGTAATTAAGAAATATAAATATGAATAGAATTAGCTAGTAAGTGATATGGTAAAGTGCATTTAATTTGTACACGTTTTTAGGTCATTAGAGAATCATAATTATTACTACTAAATAGTTTATATTTAACTCTCCTTTAAAAAATAATATATTTAACTCTTCTAATTACTTGAAAATTTAATTCACGAAAATTAAAATTGTCGTGTACATATATTTCAAAAATAATAATTTTAATAATATACAAATGAGTTGGTCTTATATGAATCAGTTTCACTTAAAATTGAGGGAAAATTACAAAAAGTTATTATTTTTGAATAAAACAAGTGAAACTTATTTATGCAATTTATAAGTTATTATAACTTATCCAAATTATAAGTTATAAAATTACTCAAATATCGTGCATGATTTATAAATTTTGCTAACAAGTGGTAAAATTGGTTATTTGGAAAAAAATGAAGTTAATTACACCCTCAATATATTTGAAGTTTTATAGTACGCTACAATTTGTTAAATATATTGATGTTTTACTGGTTTCAAGATTAGTTATTCCTTTTGTCTCATTTTAAATTGCTCAAAATTTTAAAATAATTTTTTTATACTCAAAATAACAAAAATTAATTCTATTTTCTCAAACCAAACTCTTACAAACATTTTTTATTTACACCTTATATCACTTACTTACTCATTTTACCCTCTCAAACTAAAGCAACCTCTTTCCAATAAAGTGAAAATAATTTATTTACCCTCGATTTTATCCTTTTTAATACTAATATATAATTTCTTTTTAAAATCCATATCATTTTGGATAGAATAATAAAAAATGAGACTATAAATTTTTTTCCGAATTATATTCATGAGATATTATAACTAGTAGATATTGTTTTCTTTTTTTACAGGAATAACTAGTAGATATTGTTGGAGTGTTAATTTAGAGTACTCTTGGTAAGTTAAAAATTCTTTAATATGTGTGGTGTGTACATTGAACACTCTTTTTCGGCTGAAACTTAATTGCTATATTTTTATTTTTTTTTGCGTGGCGGTGGGGTAAGTAGCAATGTAGCATGAAGTCGGCAGATGTAATATACATCTGCCACGTGTCTAGGGTTTAAATTCTGAAGGGATTGATATGACCACTAACGGCTGTGCGTCCCCACGCCTAAATCCGTTTCATACTTTCATATGCCTATTCCACAAGTTATTTTCTGATACGCCCACCCCCCAACAATATTTGTCTTGACCGGAAATTTATATTTAGTTTGACGAAAGTATTGCTACAGTATTAGTTTTCTTACTACAGAATATGAGATATATTAATTTTAAATGATATTAGTTATTTAATTAAAGGATATAAATTGAATGTTACTCTCTCCGTCCCAAGAAGTTATGCACACTTCTTGAGATGCGGAAACTAGGAAAAATTAATTTTGTTGATTTTTTTAAAAATAAAAAGTAAGAGAGAGAAAAAAATGTAAGAGTATTTTGGGTGATTTAATGAGATAAAGTAGGAGAAAGAATAAAATATAGTAGAATAAGAGTGATATTTTTTAAATTTAAATGATATTGTGTGATATTTTATTTTAGGAGTGTGCATAACTTATTGGGACGAACGAAAAAGCAAAGGACGAAGTGGTATAGCTCAAATGGTTAGAGCTCCACTACCTATGGCTCAAAGGTTATGGGTTCGAGTCACCCTTTGCCCGATAAAAAAAAAAGACGAAAAAGCAAAGTGTGCATTTCTTGGGACTGAGGGAGTATTAATTATTTCATTTTGTTTCACTAAAATACATTAGTTGTAAATTAGTTTTATATTGAAACTTATTCACGCACTAACAATTCTTTAGGTTGTTGGTTTGTTTCTTAGGGGTGCTTGTTTCGAATTTTCTAATGAAAATGAGAATGAACCTATTTTTCCTCTACCCTTGAACCATATATTATTTTTTTTTATGTCCAACACTATGTTTTGCAAAAAAAATTGAAAAATCCGTAGCAAATTTGTTGAAACTTGGTTTACTATAACAATTGTTCGATTTTTTTCCGAACAAATGACACATGTTTGGATAAAGAAGTCATACAATTTTTTTTACTTAGTTCACCACCCTTGCGAAAAAAAAATAATCGAAAGTAGCACATTTGCTAAAAAAAAATTGAACATTAAGTGTGAAATGAGCAAAAGATTAGAGTCGGACATTTGAATCTAGTAAACACGAAAAATAAAAGGCACGAAACAAGAATTAAATGTCAATATATATTCGTTCCTATAACATTTTAACTACTCAAACAACACCAATGTCAATAAAAACTAACAAATAAACACAAACATTATCTAAATATTTTCAAACTTTAACCTAGGACTACAAAAAATGAAGAAAACTTGCATATGTGCGTTGAGAACCACAAGTTTGTTTCATTGACACCCAAAATGAGTTGTATATATGAATGCGATTGATGAAAACTAGACTTTTGACATGTTTGAACGTGTGAAAGAGGTTGAACTTAGTAAAATGATAAGATTTAAATTTACATAAAAATATTTTAATTTTTACCGAGTATTTTGAAAAGAATAAGTTTCAATGAATGAATTACTCAATTTTGGATCCGTATAACCTGATATATATATATATATATATATATATATATATATATATATATATATATATATATATATATATATATAATACTTATGACAAATGAAATTCGAGACCTCAATTCAAACAAAATTCAATCGAAAGTTTGGAACCCAATTTATAAACAGAAGTTCAGTTCAGGGGCCCAGTTCCAAAAATAGAAATTAAAAGTGCATCCTCCAAGTAACCTTCAGAATTAGTATGGCGTGGGAATTATAAGTAATTAAAAGTACAACATCCAAATGGAATTGTACAACTAACACTCATTCAAAATAATTAGAAGATGATATCTCAGTAATTTGAACTTTCTATTAGTAATAAAAAAAATTATGTACTGAATTTATTCATACAATATTTTATTCTGATTTGAATTAGACTCTCAACTATTAAACAATGAAATCGACCACAAATTAGTTGGTTCCAGCACCGAGTCGTAAAAAAGTAGAATATCCAAATGTAGTTTAATTATGGTTCCTAATTTGATAATTAAGCGCTTTTTATGTGGTGTTCTTAACTTTATTGTAATTCTTACATGGTTTTGTTTTACAAAAATAGATTTTGCGAGTCTGATCAACACTTTTAACCATTCTATTTCCTCGCAATTTCAGTTAGTTATTAATTAATTATTTAAATTGAAGTGATTCTTTTTCTTAGATTAATGAAACGACTACAATCCTCATCAATAATTCATAACCATTATTTTATAATTAAATAATTAATATTCTTTAGTAAAACAACTAATAATAAGAAACTAAATTTTTTTAGTAAAATAATTAATAGTATTATTCAAATTACAAATGAAAAACAAATCAATTCCACCATAAATTTAAATAACGGTTCCGAGTTTAAGAATACATAGTTTATTCATAGAAATTCTATTTAATGGTTTTCAAATTCAAGACTTTACAAGCTCCTACCAACGAAACAATTTGGTTGATGCTCAGTTCTCTATAGATCTATACCTAGTCTGACAAATACAATACGACTATGTTTAATTGTGTGTATTAATGATACAATAGACATATTTCCTATGGTGTAGCTTCAATAAAATCCTCTAATTATATAATTAAATCTCACCATTAATATCACGACAAAATTTAAGGTGTATGTTACACTCAAAAAATTTTGATCCATATTAGATCTCATCTATTTTGACACAACTTGACCGCACACACACATACAGAAATTATATTATGTAAGCTATTAGTTCATATAAAAATTAGTTCACATAAAAAAGAGTGTTCATTTATGTGATGAAAAACATTAGCAATTTTCAATATACAATATATTTTTTAATCACATGAATGAATACTTTTTCTTATATAGACTACTATTTTCAAGCCGTTTTTTTATTTTTCTAGTAAAACTCGAAAATTAAAACTAACATGAACAACTTTTTTTTAACAAATTGGTTAAAATTGGGTGGGTCCACCGTGCATGCAAGTGTTAAGGCTAATTACATAGTAACAACTGTGTGAATTAATTGAATTGTGCAACTGATATTCTAATAATATCATATAATGAAATGAATAATACTATTCAGAAAAAGGAATAATACCACTAAATTAATATACACATTGCAACTAACTTTTAAATAATATAATGAAATGTGTAATACTATTTAAAATGAGTGCACGGTGCAAATACTATACAAGAATTTGCCCAAATATTATTGATCAAAGTTCACTTTTGGGTATATAGTCTAACTAATGCTTAATTTAAAATTTGAACGGATGTATTACGGTTAAAGTAGCATTTACTTTGAATCTGATAACACAATCTTAAGTCGAGGTAATAAATATATAAGAGTCGATTCTGTATGGTGACAATTCTTTGCTGAAAGTTCTCTCCCGAAAGTCCTCTTCCTTACATAGTTGTCACTCATGCACATCCCTCGATTTACAACCCGCCTGACCAAGGGGCCTGTGGTACAGATGGGGGGTTTACGTGTTCGGGTATTTCCTCCTTAACCAAAAAAAATATATAGTAAATATATAAAAGAACTAGACTGACAATAGTAAGCTAGAATCACGCATTGAATTCTCATTTACCGTCTTAGGTTTCGTCAACACATAAATATTCATTTTATCAGCTCTAATGTAGCACATATCATATGCCCCATTCTATTTCCACATGTCTACATTATATAATTATGAAATTGATCCATGAAATATATAGATATATCTAAAAAATTCGATATAATAAAATAAAAACTCTGCAGAAATAGGGACAGGAAAAGAGGTGGGGAAGCTGCTTTTGATCCGCTTTCTTGGGCTGATATTTTGGACCATCACGATTGCGACTAATGCAATGATGACTAGCTCCTAAATATTCCATATTTTAGATTATTCATCTTCCAAATGTATGGAAATTAATATGAAATGTTAATTTTGATAAAGTATTGCACTCTGGATTGGTTTCATTGTCAATTTTGTATATTTTTTTTTAACAGTGTTAATTATTTTACTAAAATTAATTTTATAGTAATATTATATTATATAATAAAATAATTATTAATATTTTTAATTGCACGATAAAATTGATATACAATATACATAGGATGTGCTTCAGTTATCACAACTGATACCCTTTAATAGTATAAACAATACCCTTCAGTTATCACGACTGATACATTTTAGTAATATAGGACATACTCTTGAGTTATCACGACTGATACCCTTTAATAATATAGCTAATACCCTTTGATTATCACAACTGATACTTTTTATTAAATGAATTAAGTTTTACCATATATCCTTATTCAGTTTGCCATATACTTACTCCCATAGACGAATAAAAAGAAAAAAGAAATTGCAGTGGTCCTAGAAGCAAGGAGAAGATGAATAATGACCGCTCATCATAAATGATTCCTTATCTTGAACAATTTGACTGTGGTGTGTGTTGCTTTATCCCTAATCGCACCACACAATTGGATGATTGTATATGGGTGCTCATCTTCCACCTGTCTTTCCCCCATAGCTTCACCCTTATTCCGCTTGTCCCCCTCAATCTTTAACTCATCATCATCATCATCATAATTTTCCTCAAGTTTGTGCGTGGAATCTCTACAAGATTCATTAACGTAAGTGTCAAATTTGGGCAGGTTAATTAGTTGGGTGCTCATTGACTAGTGGCTCAAATGGTTAGAGTATCACTATTTATATAGCAAGAGATCATAAGTTCAAACTTTTATCCGTCAAACTAGGTTAATTATACAAGTTTTTTCGTTTCAATATTCTCTGTCTTTACATCGAAATTAAAAAAATTGAGTTATTTTTTATTGATTTATATTCATACAAATGTCTCACTTAATTTTACAGTAAAGTAGCTCAGCATGAATAATGTTATATTCTCAGATCCCATAAAATTTATTACGTTTTTCTTTTTCTTTTGTCCCACAGTAAATATCACACAATTAAAATGGAAAATTCTTTAAACTTCACCCTCATAATATTCACTAATTTACATAAAATGTTATTATTTTTGGACTCACACAATACACGCAATCCAATAAATTTGTTTACTTTATATATAAAAATTTACAAAATTATATTTTAAAATCCCAAACATTACTTTTTAAAAAAAAAAAAAAAGAATATATACGCTCTCTCAGTATAGGTTATATGGAATGGAGGAAGTAGATGTGCATCAAAGAATTTGTTCTAGAAACTTTTAAAGACCATATTCCAATTTTCTACATATATATTTATATAGACCAAGCACCAACAGGCAGAATATTAAAAAAAAAATTGAAAAGGCAAAAACGAATAGAGGAGGATTACCCTTGAGAAGGGGATCAAATGTTCTTCTAATGACGTAGTTTAGGGCAAGAACTCCAGAGAGAGACGGGCCGAAATGATAATTCTCAGCTCGACGTCCCTAAATATGGGCTTAAAAAAGCCTCTAATTTTGTCTAATTGATCACTAATCCCAGCTCACCCTTCGTATATACGAATTATTTATTGTTGATGGTTGAATAAGTTCATACGTACAACCACCACAACATGGTTGTGTCAAAAAAAGAAAAAAACAAACAGTGCAACAATTGGAATTTATGAGTACTGCATACAATGTTCAAATAAATAACTAATTTTACAGTACTTCATCGTATACAATTTTTAAATAAATAACTAGTTTTACAGTACTTTATCGTACAACTTCTAATATCTATTCCTCCACCCCCACCTTTTTTAATCCATTATGTTGCATTTTACTATTAAAATTAAAAATAATTAATGAATAAATAGACTATCTCACCGCAAGGTCGATATCACTTTTTAATATTATTATTATTATTATTATTATTATTATTATTATTATTATTATTATTATTATAAATTGTACAGTATCTTTTTAAGATAAAAATTCTAAATGGTGATATACTTACGTATTACTCCCTTCGTCCCAAGAAGTAATGCACACTTCTTGGGATACGGAAATTAAGAAAAAATAATTTTGTTAATTTTTATGATAATAAATGGTAAGAGAGAATAAAATGTAAATATATTATGGGTGATTTAATGAGATAAAGAGGGAGAGATAATAAAGTAGAGTAGAATAAGAGTGTTATTTTTGTAATTTAAATGATATTGTGAGGGTATTAATATTGTGTGATGTTTTCATTCTAGGAGTGTGTATAAAGTAATAATATCTCTATTGAAAAATGATAATGATCTCGCAATGAGACCGTTTTACATAAATTTTTGTCGGGAATATGATATCTAAACTTTGCCACGTATGAGCTCCTAATGATTGCTTAGTAAATGAGGTCAAGTTTAAAAAATTAATAATTACATTATAATTATACATATGTTAGTTTCTTCTTTATTTTAAGTTTGAACTCCAAGAAAGATAAGAATTGATGATTAATATAAGAGTGAAAAAGTTAATTAGAGGAAGTGGGGAAGAGAGCAATGACAAGGGGCAGAGAAAAAGCAGCTTTGTTAGGGTGATAAGATATTAAGATAGGGTTTTCTCGTAAATGGAATAAGCAAGTTGCCATAAAAAGCAGGGGTCAGGCCACTTGTCCCTCTCTCAATGGCTCCCAATTGACAAAATTCTTGACTATGCCTCTTTTAGAAAGCTAGAGCCTAGTGGTGAATCTTTGTTTGTGAAATGTCCTATTTTACTTTTCTTTCTCTAGACTATTTCCATCCATTTGATAAGATTCAAAATATCAGTACCGTATCAGAGATAAAAATTGATTTACAATTATTTTAATTTTTTAAAATTTACAACATTTAATTAATAGTGTTGAGAAACACATCTAATCATTCTCATTTTGGAGTCCTTGATTTGCCAAAATTGAGAATTGTATTTTCTGTACCAAAATCTTTTTTAATAATAATATTCTATCATCTCACCACAAAAACTATTTCCGTTCACCTGATTAAGTTCTAAATGTTTTTTTTTTTATCAGAAAAAAATATATTCTATAAAGAATATAGGGTACCAGAGATACCCAAGAATACAACAAATCTTTACAAATTTTCTATAATGCTAATTGGATTATTCATCCAAACTGAAATAGAAAAAGAACTAAGCCTAGGAAAAACATTCAAAACCCATGTCCACAAACGCACTCTAATCTTAAGTTCTAAATGTTAAAATGTTGCATACATGTATAGTAAAAATAAAATTGATTCACACAGAGACACTTAAAAATTGTCGACAAACACCTCTTAGAGCAATTCTAACACTTAAAAAAGTGTCGACAAACACCTCGTAGTAAAAAAATAAAATAAAAATAGAAACACTTAAAAGTGTTGACAAACACCTCTTAGAGCAATTCTAACAACATTCTCCTTTTGCCCTGTCAAAAAAACAGCATTCTCCTTTTGAAGTTCTTGATTTGCCAAATAGAGACACTATATCAAAATCGTCAATAATAATTCTCCATACTATTAAATTTCTTTCTCTCTATACAAAGATTATTTTTATTCACGAGATGAAATTCAAATTATCAAGATATCGCGCACACGTATCAAAAATAAAATAGCTCTACACTCATTCCAAATTTAAAAAATTAAAAAGTAAAAACACAAGCACTTAAATGTGGTGCTTAAATGTGTCAACAAACAACTCCTAGAGCAATTTTAACCACGTTCTCATTTTGGTGTTCTCGATTTGCCAAATTGGAGAATTGCATTCTCTATATCAAAAAAAATCATTTTCAACAATAATTCTCTATTATTAAAATTCTCTCCCTCCACCACAAAGGTACTATTTCATCAAAATATCGTATTCATATTAAAGATAAAATTTATTTACAAGTCATTAAAAAACTTAAAATATGCAATGATTAATCAAAATAAGCATTAAAAAGACCACCCTCGGACATCCTTTGCACTGAACTGTAGACAGGGATGAAAATATCGCTATCACAATAAATATCGCAACTTTAATTTTACAGATATATCGATGGATATATCGATATCGCATATCAACATCGCAAAAAATTGAAAAAAATGATGAAAACTTTATTAAAATCTTGAAAATTTAACAAGATATTTCATGGATTATTATAACATATTATTATGCACATATTCCATTAAAAATTACAATAAAATTATATTTTTAAAGCAACTATATTGATAATAAATTATATAAATACTGTCTGACACAAAATAAGTGACAATGTAATACGTAATACAATACAAAATGACTAAGTATACGTGATACAATACAATTAATACCAAAATAAAAACCTATGAGGTTCAAATGTAGTAGGTTCACATGTGCATAACTATGTCCAAAATTACTCTAATGTGATGAGTTGATATCAATATTGTTTAAACAAAGATGGCATAGTTATGAGTGAAGTCGGCATCACCAGTAAACGAACTTAATAACACCTGTTTTGAAAAATAATCATCTTAATTATTTCCACCATCACCGTCATTTCCACAATTTTCCCATCACTATTTCCTCCATCCTCGGTTGAGCTATCTATTTTTGAAAATTTTGCAGACAATTGATTGCCTATAAGTCTATGTCTCAAATATTCTATTACTAGATGAGCTCTCGCGTATTACGCGGTATTTTCGTTAAATAAATTTTATAATATAACATATTATATATATAATATTTTTAAATAATAATATATATATTAAAATAATGTATATGTATAAAAAAATTGTAATTATAATATTAAATTTAAATAATGGTAATATTAATTGTATGACAATTCATGCCAGGGATTAAAATTATTATAATTATGTGAAAGAATTTACTACAAGATTTGTTTCAAATTTATTTTACAATTAATAAAAAAAAAGAGACGATTAATAGAACTTTTTTATATAATTGATGCGTAAAATTACTCCGAATAATATATATATATATATATATATATATATATATATATATATATATATATATCGTATATTTACAATAAATATCATATATTTTTTTATAAAAGTTAATACAACCACAATTTCTCTTACATACATTTATAGGCTTAAGTTAAATATAATTTTATGTTTACAAATTGTCATATGATAACACTTTTTAGATATAAAATAGATATTTAAAATATTTAAAGATTTATATATTAACTTAGCTATTAAAAAATATACATATTGTGCAAGAGGTCTAAGGTTCAAGCCTCCACAGAAATATATTTTTTAATTAATTCCTATATTAAAATGTCACATAGATGCCATATATTAATTATAAATCAATAGGAAAATGACACATAGATTATTAATATATATATATATATATATATATATGTATTTAATAAGAATATGACACCTCATTCAAATTAACCTCATGACGACACCTAAGCAAAAATAAACTCCCTATTAGTAATATAGGGATTTATGGGAAACAAAAAAAATTTAAAAAAAATAAAAATTGCGATTTTAAAAAATTTTGCGATGTTTTGCGATATTTCCGCGATATCCGAGAAACAATACACTACACCTAACCGATATCAATATTTCCGCAATATCCGAGAAAAAATACATTAACCCCTAATATTCATATCCCAACTTTAATTTTTGAGATATTTCAATCCTTGGTTGTAGAGACAAACTCAAAAGAGAAAATTAATTAAAGGAAAAGTGGTGTTTCATTATATATATATTCCTCGATCCCCTTGTCATCCTTTAGAATATCCCATAAACAAAGATATGGAGAATTGTTGGAACAATGCAATACTTCAATTTCTTAGAGCATCTTGCAAGATTGTCGAAGATTTCACAGGCGAATAAATGTAACAAATAATATTGAGAATTATATTTAAATTATGAAACATAGAGGAATAATTTTTTTAGTATTGATCTTCATAATGAGGTAGCAAATTGTAGAACTATTTGTAGATGGCAGACAAATTTAAAACATTTTAATATTAATTTAGTACGTTTAATCCGTTAAATTTAATTTTCACATATTTAAACTAAATTGATAACGAATTAACAATAAATATAATAGCCTAAACTTGTCAACCACAAACATAATATCTTATTATTGTTATTCCTAAGTTACGTGAATTTTTTTATAACCTGAAATTAATATATATATATATATATATATATATATATATATATATATATATATATATATATATATATATATATATATAGAGAAGGCATCGGTCTCGGCATACTACACGAAATTGAAAGGGATTTGGGATGAGATTGAGTCAATCTCGACGATGCCCAAGTGTTCGTGTAGTATGCCGAGACCGATGCCTTCTCTTGACGTGTAAGCGTAAGATTTCTCTTTAGCTCGTACGCTTTTGGTGCGCTTTCTTTTCCGAACCTTTCTTCAAGATCGCTCCATATCTCGCGTGCCGTCTTGGCATGCTTTACGCTGTTTCGAATTTCTTTGTCCATGGCCACAACTAACCATCCCTTAACCATTGCATTGCAGCGTTTCCACAACAGGAAATCCGAAGATCCTTCCTCGGGTATGGGTATGGAGCCATCAATAAAACCAAATTTATTCTTGGCGAAAAGACAATTACTTATATATATATATATATATATATATATATATATATATATATATATATATAAACTCTCAACCACAAATTCACAATTATATCAGTCTATATAAGTCACACGTTTATGCACCTGGTATTAATTGTACTATTAAATTGTATTAATTATTAGCATTAATTGTGTTTATTGTACAATATTAACAGTTTTACTGAATAATTGTAGTTATATGTGAATATATGCATATATATTCAATTGTTTGTTATGTAATTTAGTTCCAGCACAATTAGATAGGAAGATGATTTTGAATTTATAAACGTGAATATATGCATATATTTATATTTATATATATATATATATATATATATATATATATATTAATTATTGATTTAATTTAATATAAAATTTAATGATGATGATTTTTTTAATGAGATATTTGTATAAGAAATTCACAATTTTTTTTAGGAAAAAATGATTTTTTTGTCCTCTAAGTTTCACCAATTATTATTTTGGTTACGTTGACTTTGATTTTTTAATTCTCGTCCTTTAACTTTTATTTTTTCGATATTTTCATCCTCTAACATGCTACAATAGGTAACCCTTTCCAGTAAATTCGACGTGAATTTTTTTTAATTTTTATAATTGATAAATACCCATGTGGCACAAATTTTGGTTACGTTGACTTTAAATTTTTTACTCTCGTCCTCTAACTTTTATGTTTGTTGGAGAAATTAGGTTTAATTGTTTTAATCAATTTATTTGATTATTTAATAAAATAATTTGATGTTTAATTTCCGGGAAATTAAACGAAATTATAGTGAGAGTATAATTAATTTCTTAAAACCGAATTTCGGTGAGTGAGAAATTGATATACATGTTGAGATGCTAAGGTATCACACTTAAGTAATAAATGTGTCACATTAAACTTAAGTGTAATTGTCCCACATCGGTTAGTGTGGGAATTAATGCACTCCTTATAAGTAAGAAGTGATTATAAGAATTCAAACTATAAGTGGGCTATGCATACATAAATGGGCCACACGCGCGCGCGCGCCGCCCATCCGGCCGTGCCGAGCCCGGGCCCGTGTCCTTGGACTTGGACTTGGACTTGGATCTTGGCAATTGGACTTTGGATGGACTTAGCTTGGTGGTGGTGTATGTATAATTTTTTGGAGCCCAAAAATTCTGGGCCCAATCCGAGTCAAGCCCAAGAAGTTGAATGTCATCTGAATTTGAATTTCATGTGAATTTCAGTGACATTTCATGTGAATCTGAATTTGAGTTCAAAAGTCAGAAATGAATCTGGACAGAAGGATGTCCAAATTCGTAGCATTTCAATAGTCACATGTAACAGCTGGGTTGACTTTTCAATATCTCAGGTGTTCTGCCTATAAATAGGAGACATCTGCATGTTGCATGGTCACCTAGCTTTTCGCACCCCTTGCATTAGCATATACACCCACGTCGAATTTTTGCAAATTTCACGTTCAATTTTTGCATACATACTAGTTTGCAGTCCAGTTTCACATTCTTCAGTTCGTTGGAGCTCGTTTTCAAGTGGTGCTACTTGAATACGAGATTAAAAGTCGTTTCACCTTTGGAAACATTACGTCGAACCGTGAGCACTAGCCGGGACGTATTTGTTTTGCGGGCAAAGGATTCTTCCTTGACTCGACTTACTTGTTATTCGTGATTGATCAAGTTCGTTGCCGTTGCTGTTTGAAGCTTGTTCGTTGTTGAAGAAGAGACTAATACTTTTCTATTGAAAAAGTATTACTTATTGTAATCTTCTTTTTCTTTTGTATTTTTCTCTTGCTTTTTCTTTTCGTTATTTCCGTTCCGTTTATTGTAAAAGCCATCGTTGGTGCACTTATAAACCAACAATGTTTTCCATGTTTTCGTCCTTAAATTCACAAATATTTTTAGCAATAAAAAATTGTGCCACGTGATATGACCGGAAGGTGACTTGATGTAGCAGTTCAGAGGACAAAATTATCGAAAAAATAAAAGTTAGAGGACACGAATCAAAAATTCTAAATCTACACGACGAAAAAAAAATTATAGATGAAACTTAAAGAACAAAAAAATCATTTTTCCAAAAGGAGCTAATATAAACTAAAGTGTACAAGATCTTTGAGTTGGGGTCGACTCAAAGAACCAAGAATTTGATTTAATCATATCATTACTCATTATATAATATTGATATTAATTATTATTTTGAGGACAGCCAAAAACAATGTTATGCTTCCACTAATTGAAATGATAATATCCTGATATGGTATCATTTCAAATATAATATCCATTTTAAAATAAAAGTATAATTAATTAATTAATTAATTAATTATTAATGATTATATATGAGTACACTTCGATCATTAGAGGTGATCAAATAGTTGGAACAGTCGATTCCAATTCTAAACAGACTTGAGGTTTCGATTTTTCAAATATATAAACTAGAATCGAACAACCTAGTTAATAATACCCCTTCTATTCAAAATGTATGTTGCTATTCACTTTATTTACAATTTAAATGTCGTTTTGTATTTTTCATGATTAATTAATTATGTTTCTTCCCAAATTACCCTTAAACTCTTTAAAAATAACTTAGATAATAATAGTTTTTAAAGAATAATGTCCGTTCAAAAAAAAAGTTTTTAAAGAATAATGTAGAATTTCAAAGTTATTAATTAAGAATATAAAAGGGAAATAATTATTTTCTTAATATATGTGTATTGAATTAAAATGACATATGTTTTGAATATAAGAGAGTAGTAGATATTTTGTTCCCAAACTAGCGATTGAGATTCTAACAGTGGGTTGACGGGTTCTAACGGACATATAAGTCTCAAACAACAACCAAATTTACTGATTCAAAATTTTTAAAAAATAAAAAGATTTGAGAGTGTGTGGATAACGGGCAGAGAGCAGTTTGAGTAAACTAACCTAACGAATAGTGAAGTGAAGCAAGCGGTCAATTAATTAATTAATCCTGTAAAAAATATTTAATTAATTACAGGGTTCAAACTTCAAATAACCGTGGCCAAAGGCCCAAAGCAATGAGGGCAAATGAAATAGGCAATTATAATTTATTTGGCCCATATATAACTTAACTTGCAGCCCATCAAATAGGACCGGAAATGAGATAATGGCTGGCCCTCTGTTGTGGCAGCCCAACTCTACGGCCCAATATCAGCAAGTAAAAACAAAACGGATATCTCATCTTTTATCTGGACCCATTTCAGAATCTTGGCAATTCAAATGCAAGTCTTAAAAAAAAAAAAGAAATAAAAAATTCGGTTCGAGCTTGGGAATTCGACCGTTTTGGTCGAGCCTGATCTCTCTTCCGAACGACCATTTTTGTAAATATTTAAATCAGGACCGATCATCAAATTAAATAATAATTGGGATTATTGGGTTATAAATTTAACCGGTTCAACCGTTAAAAAAACCTGAATAATTGACCCTTTCAAAAAAAAAAAACCTGAATAATTGAGATATGTATTACTATAATAAAACAGAATTACAAAACCAAAAACAGAATTTAAAAGTTAATAGGACAAAAAAATCGACAAAAATTAAAATTTAAAAGTCAACCGGACCAAAATAAAAAAGTGGTGAATTATAGAATGAAAAAAAAATCTTGTTCCCTATATATAATACAACCAAAGATATGAGGAAATCAATCAATAATTCATAATAGAAGTCGTACCTCAAAGAGAAGGGAGGAAAAAATAAAAAAAAACGGTTCATGCATATCTTCAATATTGTTTCAGATGGACTGGGTCTCAGATGGAAGTATGCTACCAAAAATTCTGAGTCTTGCTTCCCTTGCCTGTAGGATATCATTAAGCAAATGACGTAATTATGAACTCTCTATGATTAGGGGGAATTTCTTTTTTTAAGGACGGTACATTAGGGTGTAGCAAAAACAGTACCGTACGTTTGCGGACTGACAATTTTAGGACCACAGCTCTCCCGAATTAGCAATTTAAGGATAATAACTTTTAAAAATTGCAAACGTATGCCAATAACTTTTTTTTTTTTTGAAAAGCACGTAGGCCAATAACTTTTAAAAATTACAAATATAGATCAAATAAATTCAAATCAGCCCAAATTGGGCCTAAGTTTAGCTCGAATTAAGCTCAACTTGGGCCAATTAGCTCGATTTGAGCTGATTTGACCTTAATTCATGACTTTTAAAAGTTGTTATCCTAAAATTGTCAGCTTGTAATTAAATGTACGATTTGTTTTTGTTACCTAATATAAAGTCCTTAAAAAATATTTTTCCCTAATTAGGTTAGCACTTAATTGTGAGATAACTCTCATTTGCCACAAAACTTTCATATGAAACTATGCACACAACTCAAATTTTGACCAAAAAAGTTAATACTCCCTCCGTCCCATTAAAGCTTTCACATTTTCTTTTTTCGTCCGTCTCATTATAAGTTTTACACCCTTAAAATAGAAAACCCTTTATAAACTCCACCCTCATGTACAATTTTCATTTCTTTACACAAATATTATTACTTTTTACTCTCACATACACATAACCCAATAAAGTTTTTTTACTTTATACATAAAAATTTACAAAATTACCCCTCAAAACCTCAATCATTACTTTTTTTTTCTTGAAGTGTGCGCCCTTCTACATATGAAAGCTTTTCTGGGACGAGGGAGTATCAATTAATGGATCCGACTTTTTCGAAAAAAAAAATAATAATAATAATTAACGGATCCAACTCAATAGAACAATGTTCAGGAGTACTCAAGTAGACCATGAATTATAATTATACTAGTATATGCACCCTGTGTGTTACACGGGACAAAAAAAAAATAGTTTATAAAAACATATAAAATAAATTAAAAAAATAATATGTTATATTTAGTCCTACATGATACAATTTTTTTTTTTTAAATTAAACTTTTATATATCAGTTCCTATCAAACAATTTATTTGTATAAAAATTTTTAGAATATATACAAACTAAATTTACAATTCAACAAAATCTATAAATTCCAATAATAGAATATCTTCTGGATACACTGATAGTCTAGAGAGGGTTGAGGAAACCTAAAATTTGTGTTGGAATTGGATTGATTTTTAATTCTGGTTGATGATAATCTTGTACTGTGGCATTTCTTATGCCTGTTATTAATATATTTTTCTTTTTCCAAAAAAAAAAAAAAATCTATCGCATGATATAGAATTGCACATATTTTTTATTTTAGTAAAAATAATATTAGGTTAATTCTAATATTATGTCAAGAGACATTATCCTAATTAAATTAACTATGTCTTAGTTTAATAGATGTCTCTAAGTCAAATGACATGTATATATAATCAATCAACAAATAAAAATTAAACACCTCAAAATAATTTTTTTATTAAAATAATCAAATTCAACAAATGAAATGACACATAAGTTACACTCACTAAGAACAAATTTATATGACATCGATACAGCAGGAGTAGTTACATAGGGATATAGTTTCGAACAAATTTGCCAACTTATTTTTATATATTTAGCAACATTAAATAGAGGCCCAAACGGGCTTTGGTACGAGTAGTTGAAAGATGAAATTACCAGTTTGTCCCAATTTGTGAGAGCTGTTATTAGAGAAAGTGAGAATGATTGCACTGTAGCTCCTGCTACCAGGCCACTCCAAAGGCCCTTCCCTTTAAGGTCTAAAACAAATCCCAGAAGTAAAGCAACTGGGATCCCAACCAGATAGTAGGACCCCAGATTTACATAAGCCCCTATATGCTGCCATCCACTACCTCTAGCTACTCCTGCAATTATGTCATTTAATTAATTAGGATTAGGAGAAACAATCAAACTTGCAATTGCAGGATACTTTACCAGAGAGTGTAGCTTGCGTGCTATCCATGATGATGGAGAGGCAAAGGAAAGGGACCATTTCTTTGACACCATTCACAACTTCCATTTCCCCACTAAAAGCATATCCCAAAATACGTCGACAAAGGAAAATAGTAATGCTGGCAATCACAAACTCGGAGGCTGAAAGAATCAGAACTGCAGAGAGAGCTGCTCTAGCCCCCCTTGGGTTCCCTGCTCCAATCTCATTTAAAATTGATCATTGAAATAAGAAAGGGGCAACTGAAAATTTAACTGTGTCTCGAATCCCACAATTAATTGCAACAATTCAGCGCAAATTGTCCGAGAAATTAAAAGATAGAAATAAGCTGCAATTCTTTAGGCCTAAAACTTGAAGATTCGGGTAATTTTCACCACACGGTCTGGATCTTCTGTTACATAATGATGTTACAACTCATGTTACATTAATTAGATTTGCGCCACGTGTACATATATCAAAATTTATAAATAAGAGAATAACATCCTAATATAATCGTATGTACACGTGACACAAATCTAATTAATGTAACAGGAGATGTAACATCATTATGTAACAGGAGATCCTGTGTGCTATTCATTGCGGATTTTTTTGTTCTCATTTTACGGAAAAAAACAAAAGACTCTCAGGCTCCATTTGAATGAGTCATTTGAAATCAATAGATTTGAAAATAATACATCATACATTTACAAATCAAAATATGAATAAACTAAATGAATAGATTTGGTTCACACAAATATTACCTATAAGTGGAAGGATTTCAAATACCCAACAAAATTTAGTCATTTGAAAACCTCTCACTTCTCCCAACTTGTGCTTAATATTTGAGTGAATCAAATCCTTTTATTTATCTTTTCTCCATTTTAGTTTGTGTGAATACATGAAAATTCATTGATTTCAAATCCACTCCATCCAAATGGAGCCTCAAAGTTCCGATCATAAATTCGGTTATTAATCGAAATCAAACCAAAAATTTCGGTTAGGTTAAATCTCAATTTTTTTTTTTATGTTTACGGTCAGTTTCGATTATCGGCTTTCAGAATTTTGGTTAATTCCATTATCAAAATTCGATTGAATGTTCATTTTGAATTGGGCCGCTCATGTTGGGTTTCAAAATGGTTGCAAATGGGCTCAACAATTAATTATTTGGGTCCATGTTTAATTGATCAAGCCTTTCCTTCAAACTGCATCCATATCAACTCCTCACGACAAACAAGGATAGCAATGGGCTGCCTTCTTTTGGTTTTTTTCCTGACAGACAAATAGCTGATTTAATTATGTAGTTAATGAGACGTGGGGTCCTGGAATTATCAATAGTTGTACGTTTAATTTGTCCTCCCTCTGTTCACTAAAATAATGTTTAATGGGTTCGATACAATTTTTTTAATAAGTATTCTATTTGTTCCGATATAAGTTATCTGTTTTTTTTTTTCCACAAAGCTTAAAGTAAAGTAATATAATATAAATATGGTACAAATGATGTGATGGAGTAAGAAAAAAGTAAGATATTTAAATAAGTGTAAATGAGTGACACATATGTAAATAATAGAAAAGTGTAGAAATATAATTTAGTAGGTAGTTGTCAAAAATAGAATAAGTAATTTATAGTGGGATAAACTAAAATGAAAAAAATGATAACTTATACCGGAACGGAGGGAGTAAATAAAATAAAGGTATGTTGGAATATCGCAGGGCCATTTAAAAAATAAGGTGATTATATGTAAGTGCAAAATTAATGATATTTTGAATAATTAAATAATGGTTGAAAGGTGATAATAGGGTGATTATTTTCACAAAGAGAATGAATATATAGAATATTTGCTATTGCAAAAAGGGTCGGGAATGCGATGTTAAATGAGGCGGGTTCGCATGCTTTACTTTGCTCCCAATTAATTAATACTCCTTCCGTCCCATACCTATTTGTACAATTGACTTTTTCAACGATTTTTGTGTGAGAATTATTTCATAGTAATACGTATACAAAAGTTATTTTATATGAATGTGCGACAAAATATATTTTTGCACATGTATGTCTTCTGCGACAAGCAACTATGTTATGTGCGACAAAATAAATTGAACAACTATGTTGTGTGCAATAAAAAAAATTTACACACAGTGCATTGTGCGGTGAACCAGAGTAGAACATAAGCATATGAAAAACATCAAAAATTTTAACGCACCAAAAATGTAATACCATGAAAATAATGATATAAATACGTAATATGATCTAAAACAACTCACATTACCATCCTAGGGCGCTAAATACACAACATTTCAACAAAAACCCTAAATTTTAAATTCATACTCAAAACATATAATACAAGAACTTATATATGTTTTTTTAGCCCGTTTCGAGCCCTACATTTCGACAAACTATCGTCGAAATCCCCGACGCAAGTTCTTCTCTATGGCACCACGTTCCCAACGTTAAGTTTCTTATGTTTGTTCGTCAGTTTTTTTTGTTCTTAACGTTTGGTGTCCACCACCTTTCCACGTAAATGTAGTTATTGTGGTGTGTGTACTTAGACGTCCGAAAATTTAAAATTATAAAGAGAGTATTTTAGACATTCCACATCTGCTTTAGTAAAAAAAAAATCATGTGTGTGCCTTTAGGTTTTTTTTGTGTGGCAATAACCTGGCCCAATCAATAAATGGGCTTATCCAATTCCAAGTTTTCGGCCCAAATAATTGTAGCTTCTTTCATCTCTCCACTTCAACAATCTGCGTGGAACTGAGGATGTTGGGTCAGGGGAACAACTAACGTGCAGTATATACACACCTCTATTATAAGAGATACACCTTGACGTATCATGAATTATTCATTATACTAAAAAAAATAAAAAGAGAGCCCTGTCAAAAAAAAAAAAAAAAAAAGAGAAAAATTACATATAAACCACTAAATTATTATGTCAGGTACAAAAAGCCTTTATACTATTTTTTTTTTTGTTCAAATAAGTCCGTCAAATATTTTTACAAATTCAATATGCCCTTAGTGCCCGTTTGGTAGGCATGTTTAGCAATAAGATAAGGACCTAATTTAGGCTAAATTAGGTCCTTATCTTATTGTTAAAGTATTTTCTTGGTGCAAATAAATTATTTATCTTTTCAAAATTGAAAATATGAATTTACCTTTTCCCCTAAAAATACCCTAACCCTAAATCTTTTTATCCTGCCTCTTCCCTCCCTTTTTAATCTGCACCGCCCACCACATCCGTCACTGTTCACCACTAATATTATGCTTGTAAGAACTCATACTATTGAGGTAAACGCTAATAATATTACTGGTATAAAATTATTATTATTGTTTAGTGATGTACGGTGCACAAAATTTATATAATACCTTCTCAAAATAATATGTGTCAATATTGTTAAACTATGAAAATAGATAAAATTGATAACTTTACATTTTATTTGTTTTTTTTTTTTTTTGACAAAAACATGACATTCCGACAATCCACATGGAAAGGTCTCGTCAGAACTTTAAGCAGGAGCCACTTTTAAATATAAATTGAAAATATGTATATCGATATATATAAAAAGAATGTATAAGATTTAATAAAAAAATGTAAATTGGGCTAAAATTAATCATTGAAATAAAAAAGGGGCAACTGAAAATTTAATTGTGCCGCAGACCCGACCCCACAACTTCAATTGCAACAGTTTTTTATTCATTGTTTTTTTTATTCTTATTTTATGGGTAAAAAGACCCTCGGAATATCGGTTATAAATTCGATTATTAATCGAAATCAAAACGAAAATTTTGGTCCGGTCACACCTCAAATTTTTTATATTTTCGATCAGTTTACCTAGTTAATATGTGGTTGAATTTTTAATTAAGAAGTGACTGAAATTTCAATTGGGCCGCTCATGTTAAAATGACAATAATTAATAATTAGGGTCAGTTTATTCCAACACACCAAATTATTGAATACACACACTTCTAATTACACTCATTTAGTGTGCGATTAGAATTTTTCGCAGAGGTGTGTGACTAAAAATTTGGCACGAAAAATATTTGTTCAAATAAAATTTTTGCATAAACGTGTATACTGAAAAAATATGTGTGCACTCATTAATTTGTTAGGTTGAAATAACATGGCCCAATTAATTATTTTGGGCCCATTTTTAATTGATCAAGCCTTTAATTCCTTCAAATTGCATATCAGCTCCTTAAGACAAACAAGCATACATTGCAAAGGCTGTCTTCCTTTGGTTTTTTCCCTGACGGACAAATAGCTGATTTAATTATGTAGTTAATATCACGTGGGGTGACTGCACTGACTGGGGTCTTGAAATTGTACTCCCTCCTCCCATTAAAATAATATTCAATGAGTTAGACATAATTTAAAAAGAAAAAAAGAGAGAATAAAAAAATAAGGGTATTGTGAAATATTGTAAAGCCAATTTAAAACAAAATGATTGTTTGAATAATTAAATAATAATTGAAATGTGATAATGGAGTGATTATTCATACAAAAAAGATTAACATAGTTTAGGATAAATCAGATAAGTAGTGAACGGAAGAAGTATTCCATTTGCTATTGCAAAAAGGGTCGGGCCGACCCCTTTTCCCTTTTGGGTCAAATGTGATGTTAAATGAGACGGGGTCCACATGCTTTTACTTTGCTCCCAACCAATGATTAAAATATCGACGATAATGATCGAAATGTCGGCGACATTTCGGATTTTCTGCACCAGAATTTTTTTTTTTACAGAATGTCAGTAAAAATATTGGTACATGTCGATAAATATTGGTAAATTAACAGTATCGGTTGACTCCGGTTAAGATTTTACAAGATGTCAAAAATATCGGTCAAAATATCAAAAATATCGGTAGAAATGTCGGTCAGAAAATATCGGTATTCTTTTTGGATTTTTTCAAAATGGGAATCAACTAATACTCTCAAATGAGATTTTTTTTTAATAAAGGTGACTAATATCGGTATCAGTACTGTTTAGATCAAGATGATATTTTTTCTTTTACATTTGAGCCTCATAGGTCATAATTTTGGTATTAGTTGTCTTGTATTAACTAAGTATGAACAATTATTATATCGCTCTAGACTGCTTATGTATTTTTCTGATGATATGTTTGTCAAAAACAATTCAATTTAGTGTGAATGTATAATTAATTTATGTATTAAAGTTAGTATGAACATTCTCTAAAATTTCATGTTAAATTTCCATCAATTCTTTAATTTTTACCGATACCGACATTCACATCGATATTTCCACTGATATTTTCGTAAATTTAAGGTACCGATATTTTCTTCCTTGATCCCAACTAATTGGATTGCATAAAAGCTATTTCATTTTTCATGTGATTTCCATGCATATATGATACACAAATTAATGGCAGCTTGAAAGTGCGATTTTGATGAGGGACCAAATTCATAGAAAATTGCAATTTTGATCCCATAAAAAAAATTCAATAATAATTTTAATATTATGTTCTTTTTCTTATCATTTTTTTATTTTTGCTAAAACAATCATAATCATTATATTTAAGATTAAAATTACAATTTTATCTTTTTTTTTTAAGACTAAAATTGCAATGCTATTAGGACCAAACATATCGAAAAAACTTCGAGACCAAAAGAATTAGAAAAAAAATATTTTATAAATCACTCATTTTCTTGAGAGATGTGCAATTCTTTTAAGTGTGAGGGGCCATTTGTTTGTCTATTTCCTTGCTTCAAAGTCAAACTGTGAAATTCTAAAAAAAAAAAATTCAATTCTTTTTTTTGAGTGAAGTGCGCTCACTCTTAATTTCGAAACAACACATCTCTTTTCTCCTCAAACGTGAACACGCCTAACAACTAAACATCTCTACCATTCTCCAAGCCTTATTTTTCTTGATTCAAGGGGTTTAAAGAAGTTCACTCTTATTTTAGTTTTCTTCTAATTTCTTCCTTTTTATTTTACTAAAAATTAGGTACCTATTATTCTTTTAAAAATCTTATTTATCTTAAAAAATAACAAAACACAAGTTATAACTAGTCAAAATTATATTTTCTCTGTCCCGAAAAGTTTGCGGGAATCTTGACACAAAGTTTAAGAAAAAATTGTGATGAATGGAGTATTGAGGGGTAATTTTGTAAACTTTTATAAATTAAATAAAAGAATGAATTGGATTGAGTGTATGTGGGGTATCAAAAGAAATGAAATGAAGGGTAAATATGTGTATATTGTGAAAGTGAAGGTTGTGAGAAATATTTTTATTTTGAATTATGCAAATTTTTGTGAGACAAATTAAAAAATAAAAGTATGCAAATTTTTGTGGAATGTAAAGAGTATAAAAAAAAAAGAAAAATGCGATGTCGGTACAGAGTACAGACATACATCAGAATCATAATGGCTTCTTCCCTAGAGCTGTCGAGCATATGCCAATAATAATTATCACTGTAGGCTAATTTACCTAGAAAAAAACTTGTATGAGACCGTCTCATGCATGAGACTGAATCACTTTTTAATAAATTGTTATCACTTTTTAAAAAAGTGATACAAATTAGTATAAAAGTGATAACAATTTATGAAAAGTGATAACAATTTATGAAAAAGTGAAAACAAATTATGAAAAAGTGATAATAATTTATTAAAAAGTGACTCCGCCTCATGTCCGTCTCATGCATGAGACGGTCTCGCACAAGAGTGCCCCATTTACTTATGTGTGGTAGTTTTTAAACTTATTTGTAAAAATATAATTCTTTTTAAAAAGTTTTATTTTATTTTTAAGCTTATAACGCATTAGCTCGTTAGCTAGGTGGCATGAATTGATCTTCATGACTTAACTTCATTAATTTATCATCCCATTATGAACAGGGTTTGCAAGAATTAATTCCAGTTCTGTTTCACCTTTTCAATCCTTTTAGCTTGATGTGATCTGTAGATTTGGTCCATATAAATATAAATATAAATAGAAAATTGGAATATGGACTTTTAAAATTTTTGGAACAGATTCTTAATGTCCATAAGGGTATCTTTAATTTGGAGGTCCTTTACTATAAAATTAATACTCTCTCCATTCTTCATTTCAATTTTGTTTGACTTTTTACAAAGATTAAAAGTTTTATTAGAAAAATAAATTAAACAAGTATAATTTTTATTATAACTATTTTTTAATGTAATTAATGTATAGGGTTATATTAATAATGAATAAGGAAATATTATTTTATATGAAAATCAGTTTATATAATAGGAATGGAGTGATTATAATTGAGGGAGACAAGTGGAATCAGGGTAAAGACATGTGGAAGATAAGCACTTATATTAATTATATGCAATCATAGCAACGCATGGGATGTCATTTGAATTGTCTACAGAATCATTTGTGATATTGAGGGTCATGATTTTTCATCTTCTCCATACTTCTAGGACCACTTGTATTAATTTAGTCCATTCGTATCTCTTATTATATTATGGCGTAACATCTAACATCAATTTCGTAAATATATAAAGTAGGCATGTGAAAATAATAGAATTGGGCATATGTGCTACAGTTGATCGACGGAAAAACCTTTTAAGTTTCTATTGGTTGCATTTTAAGGACAATAATTTTTCGGGTTTATACATATGAAAAATTATATTTTAAAATTTTATAATAATAAGACAATGAAATTCGAATTAGTATAAATAGGATTTAATCACACATATGATTATCCTACGTTGACAAATTTATGACCTGTGTAATATAGGACATTATGTTTTTAAAATTTATAAACGTAGGATAATCGTGCAACTCACGAGACATTTTAGTTTATTTAGTTTATTCGAGCTCGATTGTTCTATATTTACAGAAATATTATTATACATACATTCACATATCCATAAAATTATTGTATTTAAACTACAATCTTCTAAATTACATCCTAAAAATATATTATTCTCGTAGATGGAGCTGATAACACAATATAATTAATTAATTATGTGCTCAAGAAACCTAGCTATGCGCCACTCTTATATATATATATGATATGATCTAATACAAATACTTACTTAGCAATATTGGGGGTCTAGACTAGTTCTATTGTATATAGACCTCGTCTTCAAATCACTACAAGAAAAAAGAGTTACACCGATAAAATTATTAGTCGGAATAACTAAAAGTTCGTCGTAAATGCATTATTACCGACTAACATATCGTCGCTGATATCCGTCGCAACAAGTCTGCTCGGTATTGTTTTTTACCGACCGGAATAAAGTTGTCGGTATTATCACATTATTACCGACCAACATTCGGTCGGAACAAACATATTTTTTATTTAAATATAATTCACATAAATCATATTTACCGACTAACATTCGGTCGGAACAAACATATTTTTTATTTAAATATAATTCACATAAATCATATTTACCGACCATATATTAGTCGGAATAAATATATTTTTATTTAAATTTAATTCACATATATCGTTTATACCGACCAACCGTTAGTCGCAAATAACTATTCAGAATATATTTTAATCGATTTAAATTTACTTTTACCGATGGAAGTCCGTCGTAATTGCCTATTGATATATATAAAAAAAAAAAGGACCGAATTTCTCTTTTGCTATGTGCATTAGCTTCGGAGAATAGCATTATTTTTACAAAAATAAAAGCTGAAGATTTATAAAAATGACCACCAATTGATAGTTTAGTTGGTATTAAGAAAAAATTCATAATGAAAAACAAAAATCAAATATCTCAAACTTCTATAACTTTAATGAAAAAAATACACATAAGAGCAATCTATATAGCATAATGCAAGCATACACATATGAGAAACTTTCCTTGAAGAAATCCACATTACACTTCTCAACTCTTTTAGCAAAATACCACAAGAAAGAGGTCTATATCCCAAGTAAAGTACCTTTAATGTGCAACCCATAAATGTAAGAACCTTTAATTCCAATATACTCTTGGATGCTCTACCATGTTAGTAGACCTGAGAGAAAAAATTGCAAGAAATATTAAATGCAGAAACATTGCTAATCTATTGTTTAAAATGCAAAAGAACAACATAAGTAAAAAGTTTACCTCAACATTGAAGCCTAATTGCTGCAAAGAAAAAAACTAAATACTATGAGTTTCAATATATAATCAAATAAGAAGAGTAATACATGTATGATAAAAAAATATAATATAGCAAGGATGAAACATTTTTTTTTTGTGTGGGAAGGTAAAAAAAATATTGTAGAGGAAGAGAGTGGGAAATGAATTTGTAAAGATATGAGAATATGTAGTTTTAAAGGCTGAAATATGTTTGGGCGCCATATGAATTTTTTGGGCAGAAGTGAAAATTTTGAGCGGATATATGGATTCTTGTACTAAACTTATTACCGACCAACAAATGGTCGTAACTAATATAGGAACATATTACCGACTACATTGCCGTCGTTACAAGTATGTGTACAATATATTTAGTAATATTTTTTTACATATTATTTATACCGACCAAATCGTAGTCGAAAATACCATGTTTCTCTGGACACAAGCTCTCTACCGACCAACATTTGGTCGTAATTAATATAAAGTTGTGCCACTAATTACTTGCACTTTACACAACATGTTTAGGGATATTTATTTCACATATTATGTATACCGACCAAATATTGGTCGGAAAAAATATGTATAATTTATCTTCACGAGATTTAAATTTGATATAAACTCTCTACCGACCAGCAATTGGTCGTAATTAGTGTGAAGTTGTACCAACTAATTATCGGTCGTAAATGATATACCAACATTACAACACATTAATAGGTGGTTGGTATGCAGTAAATATACAATTTTATACATAAACTTTACAGAAACACACATCAACTCTCCACCATATTATGTGTTATCCTCACCCTGACTATACAACTCCTCAACTTTAACAATTTTTTATGAAAGATAAAGGACATCAACTCCATTCGCTGTAGGCTTGCTACATTATAAACAAGAAAATAGTATTAACATTTTCCTAATTCTCAAATAGAAACGACAATTTCAATACCTTTCTTTCCTTTTAACAGCGGCGAGTGCATTATCGGCGAACAGCCGACGGCAACCAGCAGACGCGATCGGCGGACGGCAACCGGCAGACGCAAACGGCGGAGAACGGAGGACTGGAACGGCTACAAAAAATCACTCTGAACCCTAAGAATTACGGCGTGATTTACAGTAATTTTGATGGCTTTTTTTGCTGTAAAAGTAATTTGGGCTTAACCTTGGGCAAAAAATTAACTTGGGCTTTATTTGTGACGGACTTTTGGTTATTAACGACACATATTTAGTTTGTGATAGTTTTAAAAAAATCACAATTTTAATTATTATTACCGACGAATTGTTAGTAACAAAAATATTTTAAAATTTTGATAGTTTATTTCCTACTGGGAGTTGAGCTTAATTTGTGACAAAATCCAGGTTATTAGTGACAAAAAAATAGTCTGTAATAGCTGTAAAAAAATCAAAATTTTATTCATTATTACCGACGAATTTTTTGTCGCCAAATTAACAAAATGTTATTAAAATTTTGATAATTTATTTTCCTACTAGGAGTGGGTCGGAATTACATTTGGAGGGAAAATTATTCTTCCCTCCTTTAATTTTAGTGACCACTTTATTATTTTTACCGACGGAATTTAAATTGGTCGGAGTTTTATTTGTTAATTTTATATCTTTCCGTTACCGACTAACAATTGGTCGGTAAAAATATTATTTACGACGAAATTGTTGTAGTCGGTATAAATCCGTCGGAAAAACTCATGTTTCTTGTAGTGAATTAAATAAGGTTATCAAAGTACATGACGTACTTTAACCATAATACACCTGTTATTAGACTAGTCTACCACCCCCCCCAAAAAAAAAAAAAGTCTAATGCTTATATAAAATTGGTTCATGATAAATCTAATAAGAAATTATTTTTAAAAAATTTAAAGTATCAAATATTTGATCAATAGTATTAAGAATCTCATTAGGAGTATTAAAAATTAGGGTTAATGATATTATATTATTGTTCAGGAGTAACAATAACAATTAATTTTTTACTATTTAACTTATTCATATTTAATATGAATACATAGTATTATAATATTTAAGTAAGTATCAAATTAAAAAAAAAACATTTAAATATGAAGAATTGATAGTGATTTATGAAATTGAATAATAGTTAATATCATGAATCACATTCACATGATAAAACCTAGTCTAAAACATCTACTTAAAAGAGAATTTTGATCATCAATAATATTAAAAGACAAATGTATCGCTTATGTGTACCTACCGCTCCACCCAATCTTGATCAATTTTTCTTAAAAAAATCGTGTAACACATAATATTAATAAATTAATATTTTTTAATAAAATTATTAATATTATTTAAAAATATACTTGAATTGCACATTACACCAGTGTTATAAAAGGAATTAAGGTATCGAGGGTCCTCCTTGATACTATTTTGAACTCCCTTTAACTCTCTCCCTAGTCCTAAGAGCTTTGTATTCATTTTTTGATGTCCAGAATTCTTGGACTAATCTCTCCCATGTCTCACCCCACCCCACCCCCTCGTTGGAGGGATACATCCATATTTATAATCATGATTCGATCAACAATATATACATCAAAAGAAAGTAGTAAGTTTAATTCAATATATTTTTTGAAAATCCATAATCACACGAGGAAAGTAATAGTTTTGTTCAATGTTTATTACATAAATTATGAGAGAGACATCACAAATCACACATAACACATAAAGTTAAAGTAATAAGCTCAATCTTAATTAACGGTACATGATCATGAATAATTTTATCAAATGACACACAATCACGCTTAATTTTGATAGGAGATCAAGCCTTTGCCATGAATGGAACAAGCACAACCAGAAATCCCAATATCCTCTTCAAGGCAAGGAGGTTCAAATTTGGCACAACCATACCAAATACTTCTTTTTTGGACAAGATCATTCACAAATTTGTCCAATATTTCAATTGTGACATGAGGCATCACAACAACATGTGCCATGTTTCGTTCGCAAGAAAGTTGCCAATGTTGAATAAACTCGGGATCCAAAGGGCGCTCGAAAACAACACACAAGCTCATTTCGTTGAGCATTGTACTGAGACCGGCATTTTTCAGTCGATTTCTCAAGTATTGAGCATTCATCAAACAATTCTTGACAATAGATGGCAGCTCACGCCCTTTCATATTCAAACCGTACCATATGAAGATTGGTGCGAGACCATTTCGACTTCCCGATATTGTGGAATCGAGAATGTCAATGTTCTCAACTTTTCTAGTGATAGTGGAGATGTTTTTTTTTCTTGTTATTAACACACCACATGGCATTGGTGCTCCCAATAGTTTGTAAGCAGAGACACTTGCACTTTCAATAGGCTTTTTAAAATCAAACCTTGGACCCTTTTAAACACCATAATATAAAACAAAAATTAAATGAAGAAAGACAGGAGGAGTGAATTGTGAGAAAAATATAAATAAATTATACAATGTTAACAATGTTAATGGGAAAATTGTAGTTTTGGTCCCATGAGAATTTTTCAACGACAATGTTAGTCCCACGTTCTTTTTTGGTCCTTTTTTTTGCAAAAATAGTCTCAATATTATTTTCTAGGAACAAAACTGCAATTTTATCTCATTCTCTCGGGACTAATACTGCAATTTATTATTCTCTTGGGATTAAAACTGCAATTTTTTTTGGACTAAAAATGTTAAAAAAATACTACGGGACCAAAAATGTCAAAAAAATGACCATTTTGCCCACCACTCATTCTCTTAAAACAAAAAATGCAATTTACCCTCAAATATACTAACCATATACATTTGCACTCGAGAGTTTTTAGTTCCCTAGCTTATTGAAACTAATGCAAAAAAAGTTTGATATGATTGAATCAGTATAAATAAATAAATATCAATAAAAAAATGATAACATATAAAATTTTCCATCCTTGTATATTTAAATTAACTAATTAAATGTAATAAACTATTGTACTTTTAAACAAACATAAAACCTTTTCAATAAAAATGACCAAGCACTTAATTACCTGTTCAAGGAAAGGGGAAATGAGGCCAAGCAATGCTGCATCACAATGGATGTAAAATCTGTCGCGTGGGAACCCACATTCCTCCAGGGTTCTTATTACATCATCAACATTGTCAATACCACCTTTAAAAGTGGTCCCTAACAAATTTCACATTAGAATTAAATTAAACGAAATTCAATAATATAAAAATATACACAAACATACATGCAAATAAAAGAAAAGGGAAAATTGTAGTTTTGGGATCCCATGAGAATTTTGCAACAACAATGTTAGTCCCACGTTCTTTTTTTGTCTTTTTTTTTGCAAAAATAGTCCCGACCATTATTTTTTAGAACCAAAACTGCAATTTTATCTCATTCTCTCAGGACTAAAACTGTAATTTATCATTCTCTTTGGACTAAAAATACAATTTTCTTGGGACTAAAAATGTTGAAAAAAATTACGGGACTAAAAGAGTCAAAAAAAAAGGATTATTTTGCAAATCACGCATTCTCTTGGGACTAAAAATACAATTTACCCTAAAAAAATTTTACAAATTTAAACATAAATATAAAAGACATTACCTTGACTTTATGCATGCATGAGTCAAACGATCGAGAAGTTAATTGCAAAATTGATTCCACATAAAATTTCTCACTTCAATTTTCGATCGCATAATTCTAAAAAAAGTCAGTTTAATTAGAACATGTATATACCTATGTTAAGATTGATGATGGCTGGTTTGTCGTTGTTGAGATTAAGTTTTTCACGTAGGTCCTTGCAGTCTATTTCTCCACTGATTAAGGTGTTGATTATTTTGCATTCCATTCTATACATTCTTGCTGCTTTGAATATAGAGTAGTGTGATTCTCTTGATGTGTACAAAATCCCGTCTGGTAGTAACTCTCTCCTGCGACAACACAACATAATCATGGATTATGGTCTGGACTCAATTGTCTTACATTTATAAATTTAATTTGTTAAAAGATAGCTTTCTACTCTCACATGCTCATAAATTCATCCTTGTCATTTACAGACCAAAATGTTAAGGGCAAAATTCTTTACGATCTGTAAATATAGAACACTATATTTTAAAATTTATAAATGTGAGACAATTGTGCAACTCACAAGTAAATTGTGCCCGATTTAGCTCGATTATTTTACATTTACATATTTTAAAAAATAGTGTTCTACTTTCCTATACCCGGAAACTTATTTTTATTCTTAAACGTCAATCCGTAAGTTACGAACCATACAATATGTAACGTAACCCCAAATATATATATATATATATTGATATTTTGGGCGGGGTTCCGTGACATTTGTATGAAAGGGAATGTACTAACCCCATGAACAAGCCTTGAAGATTGCCTTCTGTGCCACCGTTGGTGACGTATCCCCAATATTCATGTTTTTCAATTTCCCAGAGTTGACTAAACCAGTCTAAAACCCCAATCTCATACTGCTTTGAGTGCAATCCGTAGTTGCTATTCTTGAATGGATCACCAACGTTGTTGATGTGGAAACGAAGCAGTGGAGATAGAGCCACCAGATGGTCGCATTGGTCCACATGATAACCTAATTAATTAATTATATACTTATCGCTAGCTCAAACGTTTATATATATTTGGGAGTAATTAATTAATAATGGATATGAAGAATTAAAATAGTATGTAATTTGTATATATACCTAAATGATGAGTAGCTCTTTCAGCAAGATGAAGTTGAAATTCAGCCATCAGTTGGTGCGCACCATAATCCGCATACGGTTCCACCAAGTCAAATTTTGCTTCCTTCTTTCCATTCCGATATTCAATATCATTACCCATCCTTACTATAATTGATGAATTGGACCTAGATTTGAGCCTCTTTATATAGTCCAAAAAATAGATATTACACCTGCTATTCTATACTACCTTTCATATTTTTCTTACATACTTTTCTTATTTATACGTACCAAATAACTTGCACAATACAAAAAATGGAAAAAAATCTTCATAATTTTTTTTTTTTACAATATTCACAATTTTACACAAAATGTCATTATTTTTAGCTCAAATATGCATTATCCAACAAATTTATTTACTTTAAACATAAAAATTTACAAAATTACCCCTTAAAACCATACTCAAAACTCCACTTTTTATCTTATGTGCTAGCTTTGGTACAAGTTAATGTGGGATGCAGGGAGTAGTATTTTGAGTTTAAAACATTTTGGGTTTCGTCACTTATATTTTTTTAAAATCGTCCAAAAATTCAGTTTTTCACATGCATTGAGACGATTGTGAAAGATAAGTTACTTGACCAAAAATGAGAATGAGGGTTAAATACAAGAGTAGTCCCACAAGAAAAATGTCACTTGAAAAGTGGTCCTTTTGTTAATAAAATAATAATAGTCATTTTTGTATAAAAAGTGCAAAAAAATAATTCTTGTGGGATCAGTTTTGCAAATAAAATGCTAGTAAGAATTAATATTATGTTGTACGAACTAATAATATTACTTGCAAAAAAACAAATATTATTGTTTAGTACCTTAGTGGTATACGGTGCACAAAATTTATATATTGCCAAAATAATAATATTGTTAAAATGTGAAAAGTATATGATTAAACTGACAACTTTACATTTTCTTTGTTATGTCACCCAACAACATGGCATTCCGATGGCCCATGTAGGACGGGTCTCGTCGGAACTTGAAGCAAGAGCTACTTTTTTATATAAGTGGAAAATATGTACATCGTCGATAGATAAATTAATAAAGTATGTGTAAGATTTAATAAAAATGTAAAATTGGGTTAAAATTGATCATTGAAATCAGAAAGGGGCAACAATAAAATATATATATATATATATATATATATATATATATATATATATAACTTTCAAATTAAATTACAACTAAATTGATTTTGTTATATCTATATATTTCAAGGCGATGTATGATATTATCATAAATAATTTTTAGAAACACATTATTCTTAATAAAAGAATAGTATACAATCGAAATGACATATCACAATAAAATAATATCACAAAATTAATTTAACATACATATAACATTTTATAACAGACAACTTCATATCAATTTTTTTAAATAAATTAACCCAACAACCAAACCAATAATACATATGAATTTTTAACATTCAAACTACTAGTACTAATTAATTAATAAAAAAATAAAGAATAAAGAAAGAAGAGAGCCCTTTACGAATTGTTGGAAGAAAATTTTATTTTTAAATTTTATAACGAATAAAGAAAGATGAGATAGAGTAAATAATTGTTGAATTGTTGGAAGAAAAATTTTTATTTTTAAATTTTATAATGAATAAAGAAAGATGAGAAAGAGTAAAGAATTGTTGAAAGTGATTTTATTTTCATAGTTTCAATTTATTTAATAAAGAAATGTTTTCAATGGGGTTTGAACTTTGATATCTTGAAATATAAAAGGTAAACAACACAAGTAGGCTCAAATACACCTTATAAATTTTTTATATAGTTGAATATATTTCAATTTGGAGACATGTGCCATGCTGCATACGCGCTGATTCAGCGCAAATTGTCCGTGAAATTATAAAAGATAGAAATAAGCTGCAATTTATTAGGCCAGAAACTTGAAGATTCAAGTAATTTGCACAACTATTCATTGCGGATTTTTTTGTTCTCATTTTACGGGAAAAAAGACTATCGGAGTTCCGATTATAAAATCGGTTATTAATCGAAATCAAACCAAAAATTTCGGTTCGGTTAAATCTCAATTTTTTTATGTTTACGGCCAGTTTCGATTATCGGCTTTCAGAATTTTGGTTAATTTCATTATCAAAATTCGATTGAATGTTCATTTTGAATTGGGCCGCTCATGTTGGGTTTCAAAATGGTTGCAAATGGGCTCAACAATTAATTATTTGGGTCCATGTTTAATTGATCAAGCCTTTCCTTCAAACTGCATGCATATCAACTCCTCACCATTGGCTTTAAAATTTTTCTATTATATGTATGGAAATTTTTTTTATTTATGCTTTAAATTCTTAATATTTTATCATTTCGCCCCCTTGAATTATTAAACTTTCCTCCTCTTTACTCTTCGCCCCCTTGAGACGAAATCCTGGATCCATCCCTGCTCCTCACGACAAACAAGCATAGCAATGGGCTGCCTTCTTTTGGTTTTTTTTTCCTGACAGAAAAATAGCTGATTTAATTATGTAGTTAATGAGACGTGGGGTCCTGGAATTATCAATAGTTGTAGGTTTAATTTGTCCTCCCTCCGTTCACTAAAATAATATTTAATGGGTTCGATACAATTTTTTTTAAAAAGTACTCCCTTTGTTCTGATATAAGTTACCGTTTTTTTTTTATTTTTTTGGACACAAAGCTTAAAGTAAGGTAATATAATATAAATATGGTACAAATAATGTGATGGAGTAAGAAAAAAGTAAGATATTTAAATAAGTGTAAATGAGTAACACATATCTATAAATATATAATACACCATTGGATTACCATATATGGTTTTCCCGCCTTTTTTCTCTGGCCGTAGATCTAAACTTGATTATTATATCGACCGTTCATTTTTTCTTCAATATATAAATGACAAGTTTGACTCTAATATTTTTTATCCTTAAATATATTTTTAATTTTAGCCATTTAATTTATACTTGCTATACAAGGTAGTTTTGACTCTTATTACTCTATTTATTTGCCATCTAATTATACGATAATTTGTTTCTTAATTAATTACATGTTTGCCTATTTATTGTCCAACAACAATATCAAAAAAAAAAAAATTCTTCAATTTCATGTGAGATTAATCTTACAATTTCTCCCTCTACTTATCTTTTCATGTAAATCATACATATTTCTTTTGATTTATCTTCCTAATATTGTTTTTTATTTCCTCAAGTTTTTGTAACAAGTGAGTTTAACAATATATATTCGTTGATTGTAGTCAACTTTTTTTTATCTTATTATTGTTTTCATTATTTTTATATGTGCATATTATTTGTAGCAGATCATATCATTATTACAGTTCAATTGAAGATGATGTCCAACAATTTACTTAAAAAATTTAAAGATACCGTCAATCGAATATCACAGAGATATTGATGAAGATTTCAATGTTAAGATAGTAATGTCAATTGTTGTGAATTTGCTTCTCTAAATAATGTTTGAAAGAATCAATGTCTTGATCCTCTACAAAATGAAAATGATCACAATATTTAGGGTAAAAATTAATAAAAAATATATATTGATTAAAACTCAGTAAACTATGTTAACCACCGTGCGAAGCACGGTTATGGGCAAAAACTAGTGTAAATAATAGAAAAATGTAGGGATATAATTTAGCAGGTAATTGTCAAAAATAGAATAAGTAATTTATATTGGGACAAAGTAAAATGAAAAAATTGGTAACTTATACCGGAACGGAGGGAGTAAATAAAATAAAGGTATGTTGGAGTATCGTAGGGTCTATTTAAAAAATAAGGTGATTGTTTGTGAATGTAAAATTAATGATACTTTGAATAATTAAGTAATGATTGAAGAGTGGTAATAGGGTAATTATTTTCTCAAAGAGAATGAATATTTAGAATATTTGCTATTGCAAAAAGGGTCGGGCCGACCCCTTTTCCTTTTTGGGTCAAATGTTAAATGAGGCAGGTTCGCATGCTTTACTCTGCTCCCAATTAATTAATACTATATATATATTTTTTTGAAAGGTAATTAATACTATATATATTTTTTTTGACAGGATTAATACTATATTTCATATCTCCCTTTTTTAGCTAACGTGTTAGGTTGGGTAGCTCTGGGGTCCATGGACAAAATAAAACCTTGCTGCTATTTCATTCTTCACGTGATTTCCATGCATATACTGATACACAAATTAATTGACAGCTAAGAACTTTCGAGAAGTGCAATTTTTTATGAGGGACCCAACTCATTGCCTTAATTGTTTCCTTGATTCAAACTGTTAGGAAATTAATTAATTAATTTTACACTTCTATACAAGTTACAATTTTCTGTCAAAAAAAAAAAATCAACTTTTAAAGAAGATGAAAATTTGAATATCATAATATTAGAGTCTTAATGTGATTTACACTTAAATCTGGAGCTTGATTTCTGCAGAAATTAATTCCACCCAAAAATAATTCCACCCACATTAAATTATTCACTTATTTAACTCCTATCCTGCCCAAGAGGGATGGTAAATTTTAAGGACTCATTTGGTAGGTTTAATGAGATAAGGGAGATGAGATAGGTGAGAAAAAAAATATGATGGACTCTCAAGATAAAGTGAAAAAATGTTATTAGTATGATTGTTTGGTAGGATAGAATAAAAATGGTATGAATTTTAATAATTTGTTTGATAGGAGATATAAAATGTAAGAAAATGTTAAAAATACTATTATGTTCTTCAACATTATTTCAATTTTTTCACATGTAATTAATTAATAAAAATACAAAATTCAAATTAGAAAATTCAAATAATAAAATTTTTAATTAACCAATTAATAAAATAGAAAATATTAAATAGCCACAAACTTTCGAAAACAAAAATTAAACCGTATATAATTATGTAAACTTCAATTTAGAAAAATTAAAATATTAAACACGATTTCCAAAAATAAAAATAGAGCAATTAAATTTGGAGTTCTTGACTTGTGCATTTATCCGCCTTCTTCCGCCAATTGGGGATCTAGACGCCACACAGCGGCGGTCTTCCATTTGCAACGACGGCGATCTTCCATCTTCGACGGGGGCGTACTTGTTTCTCTATTTTTTGTTGGTAATTTGATTCAGATTGTTAAATTATTTTGATTTTGGTTTTGATAAATCGAAATTTTGGATTTTTGATTTTGATTCTTTACAAAATTATGAAGAGCAAGAAGAATATGGTGGCTGTAGAAACTAATTTTTCAGGAAGAAGAAGATTTGTTGAAGGGTTATGTAATAATTTTCCATCTTTTCTTGATCACGGTTAAATCCATGAAAAACAATCCGATGGGTATGCCCAGATATGGTTTATAAGGTGTTGTGTTGAAATTGTAAGAAATTGTAGGAAATAAGAGCTGACCGAGAAAATGTTTGGACAGCTGAAAAAATTTATCAATTCAACCGAACGCTGTAAGTGTTTTGCTTTTGAAAATCCACATATTTTACCTAAAAGTAAAATAACAAAATACCAGTTTCGATTGACACAATACTCATTACGTTTATCCTTCATCCCTTCAGAAGCTACGTGCATGACTGCATGCATTGTCGGAACTGTCATGCATCAGAATATTAATGTACTTCTTCCCTCAAGCTGTCAAGCATATGCCAATAATTGGCACTTTAACCAACCTATACTAAATACAAACACCAAGAACATAATTCTGCTTTAAAAGTTTAATTATACTACTAAACTCATCAAATTATTATCAAAATGTATCTAAATCATTAAACTATTTTTTTTTCCATCAACTATACAAATTACCATTTTTGTATATACAAACCGTGCACTAAACTAATTTTTAGGTTTAAATGGTACTTTCATCAAATATTACTTAAGAATAAACTCTTTCATCCAGACTTATTCTTCATCTAATTCAACCGTTCAAGACTTAGAATTATATGAGATAAAATTATTTCTAGTATCAGACTAGTTTTCTGTTCACGTCCATATCCTAAGTTCGATTCTCGTATAAAGCATCTCCACCCATATTAAATATATCACTCGTTCGGCCTCCCCATAAGTAAGAGTTGAGAATTCGGCCCACGAGTAAAAGAAAGTATTAGGGAAAAGATATAAATAAATTAACTTTATACCTCTTAAGTTTAGAATTTTAGAAGAAATGAAATTCTTTCAATTAATGTGTGCAAATTGATAATTTGTATAATTCGATATTTAAAAAAAAAAGTTCAATGATTTAAGTGTAATTTCGATGATAATCTGATGGATTTATTGTAATTACACCAAAAGAAAAAAATACATGAAAAAATAATCCTTTATAAAAAAGCTATCTTCTCAACTGCATTTCTTACCTGGAAAACTCTGTACCGTCGGATATCACTATTAACCTACACAGATTTTAACTTCTACTTCTTTTGCCTATTTAGTTACTGGCTTTCATATTCGTATATAAATTAATTAATTACCACCTTTTTTTAACGGCTCCAAAAAAAATTCAGTTTAATCGGCTCAAAGAAAGTTTTATAATTTAAGTATATATGTATTGAACTTACACTTAACCGTTTTGTTTGTGACTCGGTAGTAGATATGTAATTGAATAAGCTATATTTAGGCTCTATTTGGATGGAGTTATTTGAAATTAATGGATTTGAGGATAATACACCATACATTTACAAATCAAAATAGGGAAAAATTAAGTGAATGGATTTGGTTCACACAAATATTACTTATAAGTGGGAGGATTTCAAATACCCAACAAAACCGAGTCATTTGAAATCCTCTCACTTCTCCCACTTGTGTTTAACATTTGAGTGAATTAAATCCATTCATTTAGCTTTTCTTCATTTTAATTTGTGTGAATGCATGATATATTATCTCAAATCCCTTGATTTCAAATTCACTCCATCCAAATGGAGCCTTAAAGTAATTATTGGGTTAAAGACGGTGGTGGATGAGATGGAAATGGGGTAATTCAATAAATAGTAAATATGTATTTGGTTAGATACGGAGAAATAGAGTTGGATGAAGTTTTATTCAAATCAAAAAATAATTGTATTATTTTAATATTGTTAGTTAGTGGGATAATAGTTCAATGAGATAAAATAAAAGATAAAATTTAAAAAATATATAAAAGAAAATAAGCATGTAAAAAAAAGGAAAAATAAAAAATGAGTGAGAAAAAAGTAGGAGGGAGGGTGGCAAAGAGAAAAATATATGATGACCAAACTAAAAAGGAAAGGCTGCCTTTTTAGATGTGATCCATGGAATTGAGTGAAATAAATGTTTAGATTCATTATAGGGGTAGATGAGTATTTGAATGAAGATTTGAATGTGCAAATTTAAAATAGAATGAGATAGGTAAAAAAAAAGAATGAGATAGAAAATGAATCACAAATGGAGATTTAAATTTGTCTTGAAAGCTTGGTCTTGGAAGGGGTAAAATAAATATAGACCTTTAGCATCATATGTCTAAACCTCCCACTTGTCAGGGAATTAAATTGAGCCCATAGCTCAAAGTGACTCAATATTTCTCTATTTTATTTAAAATAGTGTGCGAGTTTATTTTGAAATTTAAAAGATATTATTTATTATATCAATTCGATGCATAAAAATATCTAATATTATATTATTTTATTATGGAATGTAATTATAATGATTAAATGATTGTTTAATAATTAGTATATTTATTGGAAGTTGTAAAAGTGAGAATAAGATGTGTGAAAAGTGATAGTATTGAGAATAAAACATCATAGGTCATTAGAGAAAGTGTGGTACAGAAAAAAATTAATTATGAGAAATTATAGGCATTTGTAGGGTGTATATTAGTTATTCAAATTCTGGAATCTAAAATTCTAAAGGACAATCGAATTTTTTAGTACTCCCCCGTCAAAAGATAATGTGCACATTTTTTTTATTCGGTTGTTTCAACATAATGATGAGAACCACGCCTAATTTTCCGATACGCCGGTGCTCCGACTCAGGCCGGCAAGCATCAGCAAGACAAATAAAGAGTTTGCCAAGATGATTTTATTGATTTCTGATGAAAAAATGATCGATTACAATTGCTGGTATTTAAAGAAAAACTGCCTAACAAAAGGGAAGTTACTGGACTGAAAACAATAGCCCAAAATTAATGGACCAAAAAACAATAATGGCCCAAATACTAACAGCAATTAACTAAAAAAACTTGGCATTACTTCTGGGCTGAGAACTTGTTTACTGCTGCATTTTAGCAAGTCGAGCCCACGTCCCTTCGTTCTCATCACATAAATTGCACATGCACCCTAAAATGAAAACATCACATAATATTAACACCCAAAATACTCTTACACTTTATTCTCTTTCCTACATTTTCTACTCAAAAAATCAAGTTTATTTAATTTGTGTGTCCAGCAAAGTGTACATATTATCCCGGGACGGATGAAGTAGGCTTGGCAGTGGGGAGGGGAATCCCCGTTCCCCGCGGGGATCCGCCCCGAACGGGGCGGGGAATCCCCGTTTAAATTCCCCACGGGGCCGGGGAAAAAAACTCCCCGTAGGCGGGGACGGGGCAGGGACGGGGACAGTATTCTCCACTCCGATCCCCGCGGGGCCCCGATAGTATTTAATATATATATATATATATATATATATATATATATATTACATATATTATTTTATTATATATAATATTTTATATGATTTTAAAATAATAATTATTTTATATGTTGATAATGAGGAGGGAGAGGTAAATAATTTTTTTTATTTTATATTACTTTGCTTTAATTATTTATGAACAATTTTTCTAATATTTTACTAATTTCTATTTTATTGAAATTATTTTTGTGATCCAAGGAGGGACTTGAGCTTGATATGGATGCATCTGGAATAGAGTTTTGAAGTTGCATGTGAATCGGAGGAAGAAGAAAATAAATGAGCTTGTCATTTAAAAACATTTTTTTGTTGATTGCTTGTTGAATTATTGCCATTAAAAACTATTTTTCTTGGATGTTGGTGTAGAAATAATTTTTATATTTCTATGTATTTTTATATTGTTTGTTTTAATTATTATAATTTTAAAAAAATATTAAAAAATATAAAGCGGGGAATGGGGAATCCCCGGCGGGGCGGGGAATGGGGGAAAAAATTTCCCCGTTTAGTTCGCGGGAACGGGGATGGGGAATGTCCCCCCGGTCCCGCCCCGCCCCGTTGCCAAGCCTAGGATGAAGTAGTTTTTTTATCCTTATAATATCTTTCCTATTACATTTTTATTTTTGATAAATTGCATTAATTATTTTTAGTCCAGTATGTTTTCAAAATTATACATTTAGGTTATAATTAAGATCAAAATCAATTGCATGGTGTTTATATTATGCTTTTGTTAATCATAAAGAATTGCACGAATGAATTTTAGTTTAGTATATTTTCAAAATTCTACCTTAAGAACATGATATATACTTATTATTGTAACTACCAATTGCAGCTTATGTACATACTATTTTAATTTTTCTTAATTTTTTTATAATTCAATTGGAAATGTGTGATGGATTGATGCTTATGAAACAAAATTTAATATTTTAGGAAAAAATATCTAGACAAAAATCTCAGATATTATAAAAAAAATAGAAATAATTAAACAAATCTTGCCCCTGCTTGATTGGGCATGACTTTTTCTATAAATGAGGTGGGCCTGGCTTTTACTTGTGTTTCATATTAGTATTATGAATGATTTTTTTTAAACAAGTATTTTTTTGAAAGGGCCTGTCTGTTGCTATAAATGACGTGGAGCCCTTGGTTATTATTACATGCCGACTGCTGCTCCACTAATTATATTAGATATTGAAGGTTCACGTGCGGGAAAATCAACTTAATTGAGATATGCGACAAATTGCAGAATCGAAATTTTTGTTGCAAATTACAATTTGTTGCATATATTATTTACAAAACTACCGATAAAATTATATTTTAAGAAATTATCAACGGAATTCCATAGATGAATTTTTATTTCTGTGGGTAAAATTTTCAATAATTACCGATCAACTCATATTTTATTGGTAAATTCGTTGGTAATTATCGACCAACTCATTATCCGTCAGTAATGACCAATGAAATAAAAATCATCAATAATTATTTTTGTATATAATTTTAAAGCCAACTCATAAATGAATAACTTCAAAGTGAAAAAATTTAGAGGACTAATATCAAAGTCAATAAAATTCAAAGGATAAATAAATTATTTTACACAATAATTATATAAGGGTATTTATTCATTATATATATATATATATATATATATATATATATATATATATATTTATATTTCAAATAAATTGGATGTGTTTAGAGGATTTCAAGGTGTGGATATTGGTATTCTAATATATTATTATATATAACACTAGACACTCTAAAATATTACTTATTTAAATTTAAAAATAAACACACGCTACTTCTATTGATTAAAATTTTAAAATTTAAATCCCAAATCAATCATTGGCGGACAAGCTAGTAAGTGTGGAAGATATATTTTTCATTCATATTGATAATTTACATTGTACAGTATATATTCAAAGAGAAATTCTGGATGCATACAAAATATATGAAAAATACATTAATCGTGATTTCTAAATTTGAAGAACAATATTTTTTTAGTATCCTGGACATTGATGATATCTTGAGATAATTTGGCACGATCTTACTCTTTAATTTCTACCAATACCATATATTTAATAGGCCCCGCAAAATGGATGATCCATCGGAGATGCCAAACTTATAGAGATTTGATGAGGATGCATGTAAGCTAACTGATCATGACTGGACACCTAAGAAACACAAAACGTACCACTGCATGGACACATGATTCATGAGTTATATATTTATTGCAATATGTTTCATGCCAAAATAAAAATAATCATTTAATATATGTTCTTGATCTTTGATTTCTTCCAATATTAAGTTAGTAATTGCTATATAATAGAAAACCTAGGAAGTTATCCAATCGGCTGAATAATTTATCTTTATTTTTTGGACTATATAAAGAGGCTCAAATCTAGGTCCACTTCATCAATTATAGTAAGGATGGGTAATGATATTGAATATCGCAATGGAAAGAAGGAAGCAAAATTTGACTTGGTGGAACCGTATGCGGATTATGGTGCGCACCAACTGATGGCTGAATTTCAACTTCATCTTGCTGAAAGAACTACTCATCATTTAGGTATACAAATTACATACTATTTTAATTCTTCATATCCAATATTATTAATTAATTAATTACTCATAATATATGTATGTATATAATTAGGTTATCATTTGAACCTAGACTGCGACCATCTGGTGGCTCTATCTCCACTGCTTCGTTTCCACATCAACAACGTTGGTGATCCATTCAAGAATAGCAACCTCGGATTGCATTCAAAGAAGTATGAGATTGGGGTTTTAGATTGGTTTAGTCAAATTTGGGAAATTGAAAAACATGAATATTGGGGATACGTCACCAACGGTGGCACAGAAGGCAATCTACATGGCTTGTTGTTGGGGTTAGTACATGTACACCCCCTTTCATACAAACCCTACCACTACAAAAAAATAGTCATTTACCGACGGACTTACCGACGGATTTCCGTCGGTAAAACTGGTCATCCGTCGGTATTTTTCTCGTCGCAAAATACCTACGAAAAAGTAATTCGTCGGTAAATATCGATGGATATTCGTCGGTATTCCGTTGGTAATTACCGACGAACCTATTCCGTCGGTAATTACCGACGAATATTCGTCGGAACACACTGTTTATAAAAAATTTAAATTTTTGTAGGTAAATCTGAAATTTGAAATTCCAACGGTATTTTGTCGGTATTTTATCGATATTTATGACGAAATTTGGTCCGTCGGTATTTCATAGTTTTTTTGTAGTGTACATTACATATGGATTGACATTTAAGAATATATAATAAGTTTCCCGGTATATGAAAGTAGAACACTATCTTTTAAAATATATAAATATAGGATAATCGAGTTCAATTTGCTTGTGAGTTACACAATTATGAATTATCCCATGGTGTTCCACATTCACATATCGTAAAAAAATTAAAAAAAATTAAAAAAATCGTCCTTAACATTTTGATTTGTAACTTAGTGGTTGACTTTTATTGATAATTTTATGCGCATGTGAAAGTAGGATGCTATCTTTTTAAATTTGTAAATATATATAGGACATTCGAGTCCAAATTAGACCATGTACATTTATATATGTTGTGTTGTCGCAGGAGAGAGTTACTACCAGACGGGATTTTGTACACATCAAGAGAATCACACTATTCTATATTCAAAGCAGCAAGAATGTATAGAATGGAATGCAAAATAATCAACACCTTAATCAGTGGAGAAATAGACTGCAAGGACCTACGTGAAAAACTTAATCTCAACAACGACAAACCAGCCATCATCAATCTTAACATAGGTATATACATGTTCTAATTAAACTGACTTTTTTTAGAATTATGCGATCGAAAAGTGAAGTGAGAAATTTTATGTGGAATCAATTTTGCAATTAACTTCTCGATCGTTTGACTCATGCATGCATAATAAGTCAAGGTAATGTCTTTTTATATTTATGCTTAAATTTGTAAATTTTCTTTTATTTGCATGTATGTTTGTGTATATTTTTATATTATTGAATTTCGGTGAATTTAATTCTAATGTGAAATTTGTTAGGGACCACTTTTAAAGGTGGTATTGACAATCTTGATGATGTAATAAGAACCCTGGCTGAATGTGGATTCTCACGCGACAGATTTTACATCCATTGTGATGCAGCATTGCTTGGCCTCATTTCCCCTTTCCTTGAACAGGTAAGTACTTGGTCATTTTTATTGAAAAGGTTTTACGTTTGTTTAAAAGTACAATAGTTTAAATCATTAGTCAATTTAAATATACAAGGATGGAACATTTTATATATTATATATCATTTTTTTTATTGACATCCTTTCACATTTTATTTATTTATTTATATAACTTATTCAATCATATCCAACTTTTTTGCATTAGTGTCAATAAGGGAACTAAAAACTCTCACGTGCAAATGTATATGGTTGGGAATATTTTTATTAAGGATCGGACATTAGAGATGGTAAAAACAGGCCCATACGAGCTGATGATTTCAGGATAGCAGCTCTCCCATGATGCTAAATTAAAAATAATAACTTTTAAAAGTCACAAATATATGACAATAACTTCTAAATCGCAAACGTAGGCCAAATCAGACCGAATTAGCTTAAATTCGGGCTGAATTCAGGCCAAATTGGGCCAATCAACCCGAAGTTCAGTACGAATTAGGCCAAATTCAGGTTGATGATTTGACCTACATTTGCGACTTTTAAAAGTTATTGTCCTATATTTGTGACTTCGAAACATCTACTTGGTTGCTGCTGCTTAGCTGCCAACCCACCTTTTTCCTTCACCGTGTAGGCGCCACATGTCGTTTCTCATGTACTTTTCAGAATCTCTAAATTTTGAGTGTATTTTGGCGGGAATTTTCCTTTTGGTACAACTTTGTTCTTACATTATAGAAATTTTAATTAAAACTTCTTAGGGAGATTTTCTTAAATATGAAGGAGAACATGTTAACATTGTATAATTTATTTATATTTTTCTCATAATTTACTCCTCCGTTCTTTCTTCATTTAATGTTTGTTTTATATTATGGTGTTTAAAAGGGTCCAAGGTTTGATTTTAAAAGACCTATCGAAAGTGCAAGTGTCTCCGCGCACAAACTATTGGGAGCATCAATGCCATGTGGTGTGTTCATAACAAGAAAAAAAAACATCTCTACCTTCTCTAGAAAAGTTGAGTACATTAACACTCTCGATTCCACAATATCGGGAAGTCGAAATGGCCTCGCACCAATCTTCATATGGTACGGTTTAAATATGAAAGGACGTGAGCTGCGATCTATTGTTAAGAATTGTTTGATAAATGCTCAATACTTGAGAAGTCGATTGAAAGATGCCGGTCTCAGTACAATGCTCAACGAAATGAGCTTGTGTGTTGTTTTCGAGCGCCCTTTGGATCTCGAGTTTATTCAACATTGGCAACTTTCTTGCGAACGAAACATGGCACATGTTGTTGTGATGCCTCATGTCACAATTGAATTATTGGACAAATTTGTGAATGATCTTGTCCAAAAAAGAAGTATTTGGTATGGTTGTGCCAAAGTTGAACCTCCTTGCCTTGAAGAGGATATTGGGATTTCAGGTTGTGCTTGTTCCATTCATGGCAAAGGCTTGATCTCCTATCAAAATTAAGTGTGATTGTGTGTCATTTGATAAAATTATTCATGATCATGTACCGTTAATTAAGATTGAGCTTATTACTTTAATTTTATGTGTTATGTGTGATTTGTGATGTCTCTCTCATAATTTTATGTAATAACGTTCCATAAACATTGATCAAACTATTACTTTCAGCTTTACGCGTGATTATGGTTTTTCAAAAAATATATTGAATTAAGCTTACTACTTTCTTCTGATATATATATTGTTGATTGAGTCATGATTCATAAATATGGATGTATCCCCTCCAACGAAGGGGTGGGGGTGGGATGAGACATGGGAGAGATTAATTAGTCCAATTTTTTTTTTTTTTTTTATCGGTTAAATGGTGCCCATAACCTTTTGGACATAGGTAGTGGAGCTCTAACCACTTGAACTATACCATTTCGTCTGGTCCAAGAATTCTGAACATCGAAAAATGAATACAAAGCTTTTAGGACTAGGGAGAGAGATAAAGGGAGTTCAAAATAGTATCAAGGAGGATCCTCCATACCTTAATTTCTTTTATAACACTGGTGTAATGTGCAATTTAAATATATTTTTAAATAATATTAATAATTTTATTTTTATCAATATTATGTGTTACACGATTTTTAAAGAAAATTTGATCAAAATTGGGTGGAGCATACCATTCATTAGGTACAGATAAGTGATACTTTTAATTGAACTTTAGGTACAGATAGTGATACTTTTAATTGAACTTGAATAAACTAAAATTAGGTTGAAATGTCTAGGGAGTTGAATGATTGTCCTACACTTACAAATTTTAACAACATAATGTCTTACATTACAGACCCGCAAATTTGTAAATATAGGACAATTGTATGCGCAATTGAGCACGATTTATATTATTTCGGATTCTATTTTTTATTTATAAATTTTAACGTTATATATTTATAGACTCGTAAAATTATTATTCTTAAAACGCAAACCACTAATGAAAAAAAAAATCGTCGATCAACTGTAGCACATATGCCCAATTCTATGATTTCCACATGCCTACTTTACATAATTACGAAATTGACCCATATATCAAATACTTTTTAATTATTTCACTAAAGAGTATTAATTAAATTATTATAATATATTAATTTTGAACGATATTAATTTTTTTTTTTCACTAAAAGCGTATTAGTTATAAATTAATTTAATAATAAAATTTATTTACACGATACAAATCTGCTCCTAAATATATATTTTAGATTATTCATATATCTTCCAAATGTTAAAGAAATTAATTAATATTAGATGTTAATGCATAATATAATAAGAGATACGAATCGACTAAATGATTACAAGTGCTCCGATCCTAAATATATAGATTATGGCAAAAACTTGTATGACACCGTGTTATGCATGAGACCGAATCACTTTTTAATAAATTGTTATCATTTTTTTTAAAAGTGATACAAATTAGTATAAAAGTGATAACAAATTAAAAAGTGATAACAATTTATGAAAAGTGATAACAAATTATGAAAAAGTAATAATAATTTATTAAAAAGTGATTTCGTCTCATGTCCGTCTCATGGATGAGACGGTCTCACACAAGAGTGCCCCATAGATTATTCATACATTAAGGGGTCGTTTGGTTTCCTTTATTAGGGGTGTATTGATCCCTAATACACCTTTATCACTTGTTTGGTTTGTTGTATACATTATACTTCCAGCCCGTTATTAAGAATAGACCCGTTCAAATAATACCTAATACATGGTATTATAGATTCCAAGTTTCATATGGTATTTGTAATACTTATATTTCTCCAACATCTATTAAATTTTAAAATACCAAAAACACCCTTCACTTTCATCAAAATGTGTTTATTATTATTTTTATTTATAAGGACAAATTAGTCTAAAATAAATTAATACTAGTTATAATACTTGCAACCAAACATAATATTGATAGTTAATAACTAATTATTTAACTCAAGTTTTTGAAACCAAACAAAATATTGATAATAAACTGGTATTACAAATATAGGTATTATAGTTCAGGTATTATCCAATAAAGGAAACCAAACGAGCCCTAATATTAGATGTTGCGCGTACGCCATGATATAATTAAATAAGCGATACAAATCGACTAAATTATTAGGAGTTGTCCTGGAAGATGATGAAAAATGACCGCTCAATATCACAAATGATTCTGTAAACAATTTCAATGCCATCTCATGTGTGGCGCCACACAATTGGATGACTGCATATGCATATCTCATCTTCCATATGTATTTTCCTTTACACTCCATTTGGATGGAAGATAATACATCATACATTTACAAATCAAAATGGGGAAAAACTAAATGAATGAATTTGGTTCACACAAATATTATTTATAAGTGGGAGGATTTCAAATACCCAATAAAACCTAATCATTTGAAATTCTCCCACTTCTCCCACTTGTGCTTAATATTTGAGTGAATCAAATTCATTCATTTAGCTTTTCTCCATTTTAGTTTATATAAATGCATGATATATTATCCTCAAATCTCTTGATTTCAAATCCACTCCATTCAAATGGAGCCTTATTCCACTTGTCTCCCTCGATCATATCACTCCGATTCAATTATATAATTTGACTAGTATAAAACCCGCATAATACGGGGATTAAAGAGAATTTTATATAATTATTTTAAAATAATATTTAAGAAATTATTTAATTATTTAGAATAGAGTAATTTTTAAAAAATAGTTTAATTATTTAATTTGAATTTGTCTTGCATGCTCAACACACTTGTATTTAAATGGAGAATAAAACACATCTAGCATCATAAAATGTAACCTTTTAAAAAAATTTATTATATAATACTCCCTCCATTGTAATTTATATAGTTCAAAATTAAAAAATGAACGTTATAATTTTTCTTTTCTATACCCAAAATAGAAAAAAAAAAAAACTAAACCCTTATAAACATCTCTTGTTTACGCCTCATACCACTCAGTTCTTCACTATAATTAAATCTCTCTCACTCAATTACTCATGCCAATAAAGTTGAAAAAACACATTTATCATTAATTTTACATCTTTTAATACTAATATCATTTATTGATATTAAATCGTGAATTGTTTATTCCAGTTATATAAAATATAAAACGACATTGGAGGTGCATTAAAAACCTTCTACGAAATATATGTTGGTTGATTATGTTAAAATTATTTAACATATATATTACTCCTTCCATCTCATGATTACTTTCATAGAGAGGGAGACATACATTTAAAAAAAATAACTAAATGAGCACAGATGAGAGATTTGATGGGTAATTTTATAAATTTTTATATATAAAGTAAAGAGATGGGTTGAATTGTATGTAAGTGTAGGCTCAAAAGTAATGTCATCTAGTGAAAAATTACGAATATTGTAATAGTGTAGTAGTCTTCCATTTGAAGGGTGTGAAAGTAATTTTTGGACAGATGAAAAAAAAAGTAATCGTGGGATGGAGGGGAGTAATAAATTTGTAATTTCTGATATTTCTCTACTTTAATCAATGTATTCAATTTTCATACATAATTTGCTATATTACATATTTAAATCTGAAATTTGAACTTGAATATAAACAAAATTGAATAACTTAATTGATGATGAAAACTTGAAGGTAGGATTGGACTTGTAAAATTTTGGAAGATAAATTGGAGAATGATTGGAACATGGAGGAGGTAGTGAAAAGGTGACATGATCAATAATTGGATTAATAAAACTTGCAAGCTGGAGTTGGCAACTACATGCTCTTATTACATAAGAGGCTTTGATATTTCAATTTTCAAAGAATTTGGCTCTAAAAAGTGTTGCTTTCGTATGACTTACAAATATAATGAATTTAAAAATAAATTAATATATTATACACCATCGGAACATGCATTTTATCAGGCATACTGCGTAAGAATCCTTTTATTGAAAATCAAGACGAACCTTTAAAATATTTTAAATAGAAGCTTCAACAAAAAAAGTGCATATTTTTCTCAAATATATAACAACTAATATGCTATTGTCAAATGTTCAATGGTGACTAAAAGTGACAACAAAACCGAAATATCATCATATTGTTGTAGCCCAAACTTCATTAAATGATTAGTTATATATTTAGAGTTAAAACCATCAATGTTATACAATAATTCTAAAACAAATCAAACAAATTTCAAGCTTTTGCAAATATATGTTCGCATAGGATGTTTTATTCAGTCGTAGACCATATGATCCATGAAATTCCCTTGAGAGCAAGCAAACATTTCCAATATAAATAATTTTAACATAATCATATTGTAAAACAACAAAATATAGAAAAAAAAAAGTAGAGGAGAAGAAAGTATCGTGAATATTTTCAAAGAAGATAAACCAAAATACAACAACAAACCAAATACTCATAAAATTAAGGATACAAAAATAGAAAAATATTAATAAATTGTGATTGGAGAGAGAACTAAATAAATTATCCAGAATCCCACGATCCAGTTTGATTAAAATTCCCTTTTTTTATTTTAATTTTCGAAAGATCATTCTCGATTGATTTGGTCAACATCACCAATTATCCAAAATTTTCAAAATTAATTACGTCGCTGCAAACCTCTAGCCATTTTTTTTTCGCAAAACTAATACCATATCTCCATCGCTGTTTTTCTGCAAAATTAATACGTATCTACATCACCGTTTTTCTGCGAAATTATTCCCTCTTAACGGCGGCTCCAGCGAACCACCATTTCACGTTCAATGTCTCGTCTGCTAAATTGTATATGCAACAACGATTTCCCTCCAACACTGGTGAATTGTGCAAGATCATTTGTTGTGAGTTAGTTGTCGATCATGGTAGAAGATGAAAGAGAGCGGTTGAAGCCACATAAGTGAAATGAAAGAACGCAGGAGATGTAAAATAGAATTTGAGAAAGAAGTAACTAACAACGGTTATCAATTTTTAAAAATTAATTTAAAATTTTAAAAATTCAAAATTATGAGAAAATTAGAAATTGAGGAAGGAGGTTTTGTATGAAGCCACGTCAGAAGTAGGAAATTGGCAATTAGATGAAAAGAAGATATTTCATTTATTAATATCTCAATTATATATTTATTTTTATATAAAATAATATTTTTTTATTCATTTATTAATCCTATGCATTAATTACATTGGAAAGTAGTTATAATAAAAAATTTATTTGTCTAATTTATTTTTCCAATATTTTTTTAACCTTTATAAAAAGTCACACAAGTTTTATATAATTGGGATAAATAGAGTATTAATTTTATAGTAAAGGAACTCGGAATTAAAAATATCCTTATGGACATTAAGAATCTGTTCTAGAAATTTTGAAAGTCCATATTCCGGACCAAGCACCTACAGATCACATCAAGCTAAAGGGATTGAAAAGGTGAAATCTGGAATTAATTCTTGCATGAGTTGGTAAATTAATGAAGTTAAGTCATGAAGATCAACTCATACCACCTACTTACTTAACCAGTTGATCCTACTATACCAGGCCGGCAGAACTCATATTACGAGTTTAATCAATCAAAATTAGACAACATCGTAATGCGTAAAATAATTTTTTATCCTGAGGTACCTTTGCATAACCCTCAAAATAAATGGAGACGTATAATACAACACATGTTGTGCAGGTGTCAACATGCATGTGTCGAATTCTCAATTAACAAGTGCTCATCATTCAACAATAAAATAAAATATCTCACCACTTATTTAGACGGTAAATAGAGGAATGACCAATATTGAGAAATAGGGAAAATTACAGTTTTGATTCTAAAAGAATGGATCTAAAACTTGTGAATTAAATTGATCACTTTGTTTAAAGTTGACTCGATTGGATTGTTGTAAGGGTTGGAGTATCCCTTATACTTTTTTTTTTTTAAAGGAATGAGTTCAAAAAACTTTTAGTACCTATGTCCAAAGTAGTTCTTTTTTTTTCAAATTGAACTCATTCATTATTTTTCAGGATTAAATTAAACTGCAATTCATCATAATTTTGAGACCAAAATTGTAATATCATATCAAAAAATGATCGCTTTACAGATAATTTATTTTTTTGGAACCGAAAGTGTAATTTACTCCGGAAGAAGATGGATGTTTTTCTAGTACTAGATTTTCGCCCGTGCCATGCACGGGTCTATTGTAATTTTATTTTGCCTACTTTGTTAAAAGATAAATGAATTTATACATAATACATTAAAATACACTTATATAGAGAGACATCTCATATTAATCCTATGTCTATTAAATTGTATTTTAATAAATTATGTAACTTCTTACATTAAAATAATTGAGTTTAACCTTATGACAACCACAATGGATCCAAAATGTAATATATCTGCAGGAGAAGATATACAAAAATCACTCACACTAATATAGATCCAGTTTGCACAATTTAAACCGATTCAATGAATATTAGTACTACTTATATCATTAAAATCATGAGTTCAAATCAACATTTTGTCCTATTAAAAAAACGTAAATTAAATATTCATTATATATTCAAATCATAATTTTACAATGAATTTTTTTACAAAAAATAATGGAAAAATACTCAAATTGAATTATCAATGATTGGGAATGCAAAAGATGTGTGAATTATGGAGAAATTATTAATACTAAGGGTTATTAAGAAGATAAAAAGATAAACATGGTAATTGAAAAGACTTTTGATTCAATTAATAATAATACACTATAAAAAATTAAAGTTTAGGATTATTTAATTTTAAAATGACACTTGTCATTATATTAGAAATGACATGTGGCAACATTTTAGTGAGGTAGATTGTACTTTTATATATATAGATTCTTGGCGGACCGAGCTAATTTTCAGCTAAAGGGTCACTAATTCTGCCTAATTGCATCTCTTATAGCAGTTCACATGCCCGAGCTAATTTTCAGCCAAAGGGTCACTAATTCTGCCTAATTGCATCTCTTATACCAGTTCACATGCACTTCACGTGTACTAATTATTTTAAGTCGAATTAGTTCATACTAACAACCACCTCAACACGTCACCTTCTACAAAAATGACCTGGGACCGAACCCCGCCCTTTAGACCCTAGTAGAAAATAATAATTGGACAATATTTTTATTTTGAACAAATAATTGGACAATTTCGACGGCTTAATTATTTGATTCATTAACAGTTGGCATTTGTAGTGTAAACACAAATTTTCGTATTTAAATAAATAAATAATGAAAACTGGAAAAATTACAAAAATAATTGAATTGAATCAAATAACTGTTTCCTCTGATTCTCTCTTCGTGATTGACTTTGACTTGACTTCCGAGCTTGTCGGGGTTGAAACTGTTGTTGACGAACTTCGGAGGAGAAAACGTTGATCGGAGGGGCTTAGCACCTTGATCTCAAATCAAACGCCGTCTTTGACGAAAAACTTGAAGAATTCTGCGGGAGAAACGCCAATCGAAGGGGCACCTTAATCTCGGATTGAACGCCGTTCTTGATGAAGAACCCGAAGAACTCCTTGAATCGCTGGACTTGATCCGCAAAACTTGAAATCCAGTGTGTTTCGATGTTTTCTGTGTATTTTGAAATGGCTGAAATGAGACCCTATTTATAGGTGATGAAAACCCTAGGTTTTACGAGTCTGGCTTGTTGAACCAGAGAATATTCCCGGCATTTACAGGAATATGTTTTTACAATTTGATTTGTTGGGCTTTAGAAACCTGACATATTGGGCTTTAGAAGCCCAACTCAATTAATTGGACTTTAAAGACTCAAATTGATTTATTGGACTTTAGAGGCCCAAATTTATTTGTTGGGCTTTAGAGGCCCAGTTCGGTTAATTGGACTTTAGAAGTCCAATTCGTTTTATTGGACTTTAAAGGCCCAATTCAGTTAATTGGACTTTAGAGGCCTAATTCGATTTATTAGGTTTTACAGGCCCAACTTGATTTATTGGACTTTAGAAGCCCAATCCGGTTAATTGAACTTTAGAGGCCCAATTCATTTTATTGGACTTTAGAGGCCCAATTTGATTTATTAGGTTTTAGAGGCCCAACTTGATTTATTAGACTTTAAAAGTCCAATTTAATTTATTAGGCTTTAAAGGTCCAATTCAATATAATGGACTTAGAAACCCAAATTGATTTATTAGGACCCAATACTTGGACTGTGCCTAATTAATTTAATAGACCAATTAAATTATCAATTATTTATTATATTAGAAATTATATGTATTTAAATTCCTAATAATAAATTTAATTGATATTTAATATATAATTTTCACGTGTCACTTCTTGATTCGGCAATTAAATTGTAATTTTAGTCTTATGAAAATTTTGTAAAAATAGTCCCAATCATTTTTTTTTAGTACCAAAACTATAACTCATTCTTTTAGGACCAAAGTAACAATTTATCATTTTTTTGGGACCAAAACTGCAACATTCTTGGGACAAAAAATGTCAAAAAAATTACGGGACCAAAAATATCAAAAAAAAAAAATTATTCTGCGACAACTCATTCTCTTGGAATCAAAAATGTAATTTACCCATGGTATCTAAACTTTGCCATCTATGACCTCCTAATGCATGTTAAACGAAGTCAAAGTTTAAGCTATTTATCATTCAATTAATTATACTACAAAAATTTCTTCTGTATTAAGATATGGTTTCTTCGTAAATTCTCTAAGGGTAAGTTCTTTTTGGGATTTAAGTGTGCGTAGTGAGTTATCACTCTACAGTCATGAGATTTGAAATCCTGGATGAATAGTAAAAGTGTGTGTTTCTTTTGAGATTTGAGTAGAGTGAGATTTTACTTTATGTCAAATCAATGTGTAAGAGTGATTGATATTGTATTATTATATTGTATTTGTGTAAGAGTGAATGATATTTTATTATTATATTGAGAAGAGATATAAAAAGTAGTTTGTATTGTAAAAAGTAATGATAGGTGTATAGGTGTGTTTATAGGTGTGGATCGAGTGTGGAATTTAAAATCAGGATTTCAAATCTCTAACTTACATGGTACGGGAGCCGGGAAAGCCTAAGTCCATCCGTTTGAATCCCGAAAAGAACATAGTGTAAGTGCCTCTCAATTGACAAAATTCTTGAACATGCCCCTTTTAGGAAAGCCAAAGTCATATGGTTTCTTCGTAAATTCTCTAAGTACCTTCTAAGTGACAAAATTATTGGACATGCCCCTTTTAGGAAAGCCAAAGCCTAGTGGTGAATCTTGTTTGTGACATTTCCTATTCTACTTTTCTCTCCCCACATCCCCAGTGGGATTCAAAATATCATGATATAAGATATTACATGTGTATCAAAATAAATTAATTTATTCTTATTTTAGCTTTTAAAAATTAAAAAGTAAATACAGAAACTTTTACCAGTGCTAATTAACACCTCTTAGAACAACTCCAACAACCAACAACATTATCATTTGGAGTTCTCTATTTGTCAAAATGAAAATTAAATTACATTCTCTGTATCAAAATCTTCTCCAATAATAATTCTCTATAGTATTTTTTTAATTTCTTTAATAATTAATACAATGAATGTATTTATAAAATTAAATATTTATGTAATGCATTATTAAATTATAAAATTAATTTGATTAAATCAATTAAGAAAAAAAATTAGAAAAAAAGTAACTCCGAAGCAATAAAGTATTGTCCAGAAAAATGAAAAAATAATTTATAATATGCATGATTAAATAATTAAAACAAAAAAAAAATATATTAAAGAGTCATCCTTTGCACTTAATTACCTGCAAAAAAAAAATCTGTATAATCGAAAACCTAATTATTTTGTTTAATACAGTTAATTCGGTTAGTTTGATAATAAAAAAAAACCTACAAAAAGAAAATCTTTATAATTAATATTAATAAAAAAAAAAAGCATTAACAAACTCTTGATTTTGGTCTTGTAATTATATGTATATGTATATCATGCGTGTATGTATCTTATTGAACGAGAGGAATTATTTTTTCTGTGGAATAATGTTTGTTATTTTGTCCTCCAACAATCTTTTTTAGAACAAATGTAACCTTTTAATGAAGACGATGATGATTCCCATGGTTTCTGGGTATGACAAATTCTTTCACATATATATCTTTAGTAGGATATGTGTATTACCTCTATATATATATATATATATATTCAGAATGAAGTTAGTAACTGTAATTTATATATATAATATTTCTTCAGAAATATAGTAAGAGCAGGGTCATCAAGTGTGTACTCGAAATTTTAGTGCGGGGCAATAGCCTGACCTTTCTTGCTGAATTGAGCTGGAAACGGACAGTCATTTTCTTCTTTCTGGACCTATTTGATGGCCTGCAAAATGAGTTATTAATGGGCCAAATTATCGGAATGGCCCATTTCATTTTCTTCTTTAATCTGGCCCTTTTGATATGTACACCATAGCTAGGATGGAATTTATATATATATATATATATTTTTTTTTTTTTTGACGGAGGAATTTATATATTTACTGTGCACCCTAAAAGTAGTTCAGAATGCGATTAATGAATTAATTAAGGCTCCATTTGGATGGAGTCATTTGATAATATACCATATTTTTACAAATCAAAATGGAGAAAAACTAAATGAATGGATTTGGTTTACACAAATATTACTTATAAGTGGGAAGATTTCAAATATCCAACAAAACCTAGACATTTGAAATCCTCCCACTTGTACTTAATATTTGAGTGAATCAAATTCATTCTTTTCTTCATTTTAGTTTGTGTGAATGCATGTTATATTATCCCCAAATCTCTTAATTTCAAATCCACTCCATCCAAATGGAGCGTAAATGTATCTTAAGTGCCCGTTTGGTAGGCATGTTTAGCAATAAGATAAGGACCCAATTTAACAGTTTACGCAGATGCATAGTAAATGCTATATACTACATTCAATTAAGCTTTTAATTATGACTTACAAGATTGGGGTTATACTGCAAATTCAGGGACTGTTGATCAGTTCGCATTGGAGGACCTCCCGGTGCTACCTCCTAAAATATCATTAAAGTAGTAAACAAACATAAAAACATCATACAAAGGAACTTTAATTAACATTTAGGTTTATCTATGTGATCTATAAATTTTACCTCTTTTAACTTTTTGGTCCTTTTAACTTTTGATTTTTTATTTTCATCGTGTATCTTATACACTTTTACTATTTTTTTATTTTGATGCATATGCAAATTACATGATGGAAATTAGGAATTTAAAAGTCAACAGGACCAAAAAATCGAAGGAGTTACAAGACCAAAATAAAAAAGTGGTAAATTACAGGATGAAAAAAATCATTTTTCATGAAATTAATTTTAAATGATCATTTAATTTATCACATAAACATATTTAGTTGACTAAAAAATAAATTGAAAGAATTCCATACGAAAAACTAAAGTTCGCGATTATTCTCATCTTCGAATTAAACAAAGTCAAACACGAGTACAGTATGGGCCTAATTTTATAGTATTGAATTTCAACCCACAGCGAAAAACCCATACATATAGCCCATTACTTTGATTCAAGATTTTTTAAAAAACTCTCTTTAATCTGCTCATTTTTTTCTAAAAATTACAAAGATGGTATCCACCAAACGCCATCGATTTGCATATGTTAATTTCTTCTTTTTTATAGCACTGGATTATTCTAAACCTATATGTGTATTTTTGCTGTTTATGTGTGTTTTTTATGAAATAATTGTAGTTGGGTGTGTATATACTTGTTAGGGAACGATACTATGATCAGAAAAAATTGGTTATGCTGTTTTTGTGGGTATTGTGTTTATCTCCCGTTTTTATTATTTTCAGATCTGATTATTCGAATTTTCGATGTTATTTCAATTTTTTTTTTTTTTGAGATTTCTTCTTTGTTTCAAATAAAGTTTTGAAATGTATTCCGGCATCTTCCAACTTCTGTAGGAATTACTTTTTTGCAAGTAAAAAAAAAAAGTATAATAACTAGAGTATGACTAGCAATGATATAACATATAAAATTGCTTTCCAAAAAAATATACACATAAAAATCCAAATAAATTCACATCTGCGGACAGCAGAGTAACAAAAATTAAAAGAACAAAAAAAAAAACTACTAGTGGTTGGTGTGACCTAATTCAAGAGAAGCAGACATGGACTTGTAAATCTCAAACACCAGCCTGTTTTCGAACTCGGTTCTAGAATATTCCATTTTATCATCTCTGGATTTGGGAATCCTTTTGGCATCGAAGACAGTTGAGGAATTGGTGGCCATATTCAAATAAGCGTTCTTCAATTTGGACCACAGTTTTAGCGGACTCATCAGCCGCAGCTTCGGCGCTAGTCTTAGCCGCCACGAACGCTTCTCAGCTCCAAGCCGAGCCACTTTCAAGTTCCTTCGATTTTTAGGTGACGTTCTGTTGTACCCTGATCTTCTCTTGCTTAGACTACTTGTAAATGGGCTGATTTCCATCGTGTAGTAGTGCTTGCTGTGTCTGCTTTTTTTACTTAGAGAGAGAGAGAAAGAGAGAGAGAGAGAGGATGATGGAAATTTGAAGCAAATTTCTGAAAGTTTTATAAGGGGAGGGAAAATTATTGAGGTCAACAAAGCCGGGGTGTGACCATATTATGTGTACATTTCCAAGTAAATATATATTATAAAGTGGTCAGTTATGTTGTTCTTGATTATTATATAAAACTCTGGTCAAGAATAGAATCCTCAAGTTTTGGATATATGACTTATGAGGGTACCATCAATTTCCGACTAATTTTATATAAATTAGAAGTTGCCAAGTTGCTGCTAGCTGCCATGTTCCATTCATTATGAAAATACGTACCATGGAAAATTAATTAATAGTCATACTGTTGGAAAATCAAGGTAAATTCGTGTATATACTATTTTCAATATGTATTTTTCTTTAAGATATTACTTGTTTTATTGAATAATAATATACTTTTTATTTAATTGTATTATTCGAAAACTGGTTGCACCATGCACGCCAAATGAACGATATTACTCGTTTCACTTAATGATACTCCCTCCGTCCCGAAAAAGTTTGCATATGTAGGAGGACACTCACTTTAAAAAAAAAGAGTAATGATTGAGGTTTTGAGGGGTAATTTTGTAAACTTTTATGTATAAAGTAAAAAAAAATTATTGGATTATGTGTACATGAGAGTAAAAAGTAATGACATTTGTGTAAATTAGTGAAAATTATGAGGGTAGAGTTTATAAAGAGTTTTTCATTTTAAGGGTGTGAAACTTATAATAGAACAGACGAAAAAGGAAAGTGTGAAAATTTTTATGGAACGGAGGAAGTATTACTTGAAAACCAATTTTAGTGCACACAAGTGTTACTCGAAAATTAGTGCACACAAGTGTTGCTCGAACATTAATATTTGTGAATTCAGAATACCAACCTCTTCAGCAGCGGAGTGATTTGTTTATATTCAATCCGAATACAGTTACAAGAATTTTATCTGTTAAACCAATAACCCAGAGCTTTCTTTAGCAATTGATTTCTGTTGCTGAAAGTCAATCTCCGATTCACAATAGTTATGACCGGTTCGAACAAAAGCTGGTTTTCACCTTCAATACACTGGTACAAGGCAAAATAGTATTATTTTCAACTTTATTCACATGCAACAAAGTCTTTAGTTATGCATTTTAACCACATTGATTTTGTCATAGCTCTGTGTATTCAGTTTGATCAGTTGTCAAGACTTAAAAGAGCAACAATAGAGTGAATACATAGTCTGCCAAAGATTTTTTTGTCTGCCATGCAAAGTCAGAATCTACAAAACCTTCCAAAGGATTCTTCACCTCTTCAATGCTTTCAAATAGCAATCCAAATATCAGTAGTGCAATTCAGGATCCATTTTAGAGCATCCCAATGTTAAACTTCCTTTCCTTCTCTAAGAAAAACTATATAAATTTATATAGAGAGAGAGTGTTCACGATTTGAGAGTTTTCAAGATTTTGGATCGGGTGTGGATTTGGATGGAGTATTGATTAGTGTGAAAGTTGCATGATTATTGTGTGCTTAATTGTGTGCTCTTCCTAGGCTTATCCAGGTACGGTTGAGTGCTACATTCGTGATTGACCTTATCATTCTCTTGCATGTGGTTATCCGATCTTGTTTGATCCATGATTGATGATTCATTGGTGAATTGCATCCGAGCACTCACTTATCCTTAATATTTGTCTCGTGTTCTTTGCTTCTTCGTTTAATTGCTTTTTACTTGCTTGCTTGTTTTAGTTTATTGCTCTTTGTTTTAATTGTTGGCTTTAGTTATTTGCAAAACCCTGTATTTGATTCTCTAAATTCGCGAGGCTCGTAGTTCTAGGGATCCTTGCTCTCCTATTTCACTTGGGTTCGATAAATTAATTGGTCATAAATATTTGCTACTATAAAACGATGACAATCAAGTATTCATTAGAGACATCTTTTTTCTTAAAAACAGTTTTTTTTTTTTATTAAATAATAATAAAAATTCAACAGAAATGTGATCAGAAGCCTTTAATTTTTTTTTTTTTTTTGAGACTCAATATATATACCATTTTCATGAAGGGGTGTAACAGGTGAAACGGAACTACATTCTTAACACATAAATTCTTTGTACGATAAATTACGACAACTTTAAAAATAAGTTTTGCAATTAATTTTTGTATTTTACATAAAATTGAATGCATAAGTAATGTATGAAACAATTAATAAATATACTGGTTTCTCTCAGAAACAAAAAAAAAAAAAAAAAAAAATCGTTATTTTTACAACCTATCAATATGGAAATTTTCAATCTTGAGGAAACCGCGATTCGATCCGTTCAAAAACCATAACTCATAAGTAATCAAGCATAATGTATGAAATAATTAATAAATATATTAATTTCTCTTGGAAACAAAAAAAAAAAAAAATCGATATTTTTACAGCCTATCGACAATTCTTTAAATACAAACTACCAACATTTCCATCCATGAATATGGAAATTTTCAATCTCGAATTAGCCACGATTCTATTAAAAAAAAAAAAACCCAAACTAAAGAATATAAGACTATGAATATTGTTTGGTGTAACCCAACTCAAGAGAAGCTGACATGGACTTATAAATCTCAAATACGAGCCTGTTTTCAAATTCGGTTTTGGAATGTTCCATTTTAGCATCTCGAGACTTGGGAATTCTCTTCGTACCAAAAACATTGTTGGTATTTGAAGAGCCTATGTTGGTGGCCAATCGCAGCATCATGTTCGTGTAAGCGCTCTTCAATTTGTATAACACTTTCACCGGTGACGCTAGCCGCAGCAGCCGCAGCTTCGGCGCCAGCCGTAGCCGCCATGATCGCTTCCCGGCTCCGAGCTGAGCCACTTTCAAGTTTCTTCGATTTTTAGGTGACAATCTGTTGTAACCTGATCTTCTCTTCCAGTGCCTGCTCACACTTCCAACATATGGGATGTGTTCCATTGTAGTACGTACTGTAATAAGTATTGTACTTTGTGCTGCTTGTTTAGAGAGTGAAAAATGTTAATGATTATGATGGTGGTGATGAGAATTTGACGTAAGTTTGAAGAGATTTTATAAGGAATTAAAGGGGAATTATTCAGGTCAACAAAGACAGTTAATCAACTTCGTGGATTTTAAAATTAATTTCGTGCAGTTTGCACGGAAGTATCGTAAGCTGGTCAATTATCTTGACTTTAATTGTTACCATGATTATTGATTTATTTTGGTCAATATTAAAATTCTTTGAGATTGAGTGTGACTATACATAATATTGTGTCAGTCAAACTTTGTGTCCGGAATGCCATCTTCACTTTTTCTACTTTATTTTATTTATCGAGTTTTAAAAACATGCTGACGTGTTTCAAACTTATGATGTTCTAGAAGTAACAATTAATTGGGTGGAATGGAAACATGGTTATATTTATAGAATTAAATTATTGCTGCCACCTCAAACTCTCTCTAATTTCCTTCCCTCTCCCTCATCCTCCCTTTCTTCTTCATTTTTAGCAACATCTTTCTTTTCTATACTTCTAGCAACATCAATATTTATACATATAACTCCTTTCTCTCTCCCTCCATGTCGGTGCCCGTCTCCTCCACCGCCCGCCTGCTGCCACGTCAACTAGCTCGTCCGTCGACTTAGTTCATAGGTCAACAGGACAATTCCTCCAATGACATCGTGCATGTGACAGCTAGTTGATGGATCGTTCTATTGACTTTTTTTTATTTTTCTTTTTTTACGTTTTCTGATTTTGTTTTTTTCTCTGTTTTTTTCTCTATTTTTTTCTTGTTTTTTTTTTCTTAGCGTCTTTTCGTTGTTTCGTCTTCCTTTAGTGAAGTCTCGACACTACGTGTGCGGTTTTCTTCATCTTGTGTGTTCTTCCCTCCCTTTTGGAGGTTACATGTGGGTCTCTATCTCTTGGAAATCGGCTCTTAGTGGATCTTTTTTTTTCTTTGACTTCATGGAATTAAATTACTTGAGGTATATGTATTTTATTCTTTTTGAGAGTGGAGACCGGTTTTTCTCGGCAGGCGGAGATTGTACTCCATCCCTCTCGTTTGGTTTGGAGCGATTGTTCGAGCCTATGAGATAGTTTGATCGTTGGAGACTATGATACTCTAATATTAAAGTCTAAAAAATTTAGTGTTCCATTTTTAGAGAATAGGTAAATATTAGTTGTTAGTGGTTAGAAGTTAGTTCGTCAAGTCTCCTTACAAATTCAAATTCTCCAAGTCTCCTTATATCTCTCACTCCAATTCGTTCCCGAAGGGAATCGAACCCAGGTTTCCCACTTAGATAAGGAGTCCGGTGGCCAAGTGGACTATACCCCTTGGTTCTATTTCATCTCTTTGAATTTAGATTTTTTTTAGTCTTGTGTACTATTTTTTGTATATAATAATATGTTTTTTATACAGTAATATTTTTGTGTTCATATAATAATACATAAGTTTCAATACTTTTGCATGTGACTATAAGGACAAGTATGTTATTATGTGAAGAAAAATATATTATTATAACAATAGATACTAGTTTGTTCTTATAATAACACATACTTTTATCTATAATAACACATAATTTGTCAGTTATTCTATTAGTCTTGCATAATTTTATTTTTTTGGGAATACCCGATAGATCCTGTTGATCACTAATGAATCCACAATTTTTTTTTTTACCCTTTCTTAAATTTTAAGCTACCTTTCTATATATTTTGGTCAAATCTGATTTATGAATATCGCGATTCATCCTAACCGTTGCTTCCTTTGAGAAAAAACCAGCTTAGTGCACCGCTAGCTGGCTTTTGGTCGTCGCGGCTGAACTTTCAAATCCGAAGATACATTATTTGTCAAGCAAAGTTATGACTTAAAGCCGTTAATTTTTTATGACTCGATCTCCAAATTTATATATAATTGGTGGAACCGAAACTACATTTTTTTTTCACATGAATTATTTATACGATAAGTTAATTAGACTAACTTTAAAAATAAATTTAATTTGTAATTGATTTTTGTATTTAACATGAATGCATAAGTAATAGGCATAATGTATGAAATAATTAATGAATAAATTGGTTTCTCTAGGGAAAAAAAATTAATATTTTTACAACCTTTCGAAAATTTCCATTCAAAAACATAACCCAACACAAGAATATAAGTCTATGAATATTGTTTGGTGTAACCCAACTCAAGAGAAGCTGACATGGACTTGTAAATCTCAAAGACGAGCCTGTTTTCGAACTCTGTTCTAGAATGTTCCATTTTGGCATCTCGAGACTTGGGAATTCTCTTCGCACCAAAGACGTTGTTGGTGTTTGAAGAGCCTATGTTGGTGGCCAATCGCAGCATCATGTTCGTGTAAGCGCACTTCAATTTGTACAGCAGTTTCACCGGCGACGCTAGCCGCAGCTTCGGCGCCAGTCGTAGCCGCCACGATCGCTTCCCGGCTCCGAGCTGAGCCACTTTCAAGTTTCTTCGATTTTTAGGTGACAATCTATTGTAACCTGATCTTCTCTTCCAATGCCTGCTCACACTTCCAACAAATGGGATGTGTTCCATTGTAGTGCGTTCTGTAATAAGTATTGTACTTTGTGCTGCTTGTTTAGAAAGTGAAAAATGTTAATGATGGTTGTGATGAGAATTTGAGGGAAGTTTGAAGAGATTTTATAAGGAAATTAAAGGGTAATTATTCAGGTCAACAAAGCCGGTCAATCAACTACGTAGATTTTAAAATTATATAATTTCGTGTAGTTTGCAAGGAAGTATCATTACCTTGACTTTCACTGTTCTTGATTAATGATTTATTTTGGTCAATCAGATTGAGTGCGACTATACATAATACTGTCAGTCACATTATCATTTCCAAATTTTAAAAGCATACTAACGTGTTTCATAGATGCTTGCAGCCAACGATTCTATTATGTTCTAGAAGTAACATTTAATTGGTGGATGCAACAACATAGAATTAAATTATTGTTGCCACCTCAAACTACCAACATGAAAAATTACTAGTAATAACTTTGTTGTCACAACATATATATTTTGCTATCATCATTTTGTGGAACTATATATTGACTTGATTTTATTTTAAAACTTTTTTTATCAGCAAGCAAGAATTTCATTGAACAGAAATATAAGGGGTCAGTGGTGGGCCCAAAAATATAAAATTAAGGGTACGATGGATAAATAATTTTAAAAGTATTTGTAATGAACATTGTATTATATTTACTGGTAATTCTTTCATGTGATGCACTATTTAAATATTATTTATTTTTAGTACAATCAGATTAAATATGCATAGAATTAAAATATTGCATAGAGTTTAAATAAAATTATGATTACGGGTTACAATTGAATTCTTTGAATCTTATTTTTTTGGTGTCCACTAAAGCACTTGAAATTCTAATTCCACATTGTAAGCATTAACTTGAATTTCAACATTATTTTTTTGGATTTGGGGAGTAAAAAATTGGAAAGAAGGAGATTCACTGCCAATGAAAAAAGAGTCTCGGTTAGTAAGAAGTTTCTTAATATTTTGTCTTCTCAAGTATAAATTGTCATGATTGGGTTGCTTTCTCATTAATTGCCTTTAAATTATTTCATTTTGATGATTCATTCCTCATTTTTTGAATAAATTAGTAATATATATATATATATATATATATATATCATAACATATCATATTGAATTGACAAACTAAAAACAATAATTTGTGTTTGAAATATGTCCTCCAGAAAATATTTTGCATATCACATCATATATATTAGACAGTTAACTAGTATTTTCAATATCACTCAAGAACCCTAGAATGTGAAATTGAAATTTCTAACTGATGAATTTTTTTTTTTTTTGACGGGAATTTCTAACGGATGAATTACAAGGGGAAAACTTGCTAAATATGTTCGTCTACAACCGCCCTAACAAAGCCCGACGGCAAGAGTCAGTTTGTACTTCGCGCTGTTTCAGTTTCTTAAGCTCAACTACCGGCCCAAATTAGATAGTACCGGTTCAGAAGAAATCCACCGGTTCTCAGCATAAATGGACCGGTTCTGGACTTAATAAAGAATACAACTGAATGGTATATGTATAATGTATTAATCACCAATTGCATATATTGTCATTGATCTATTTCAACAGTATTTCACATAAAATTAAGTAATCAAAGCATAATGTATATATGAAATAATCAATTAATAAGTATATTGGTTTCTCTCGGAAGCAGGAAAAAATAGATATTTTTACAGCCTATCTATATTTCAAAGAAATACATATTACCAACATTTCCATCAATATGGAAATTTTAAATCTTGAATTAACCACAATCCATCCAAAAACATAAGTCTATGAATATTGGTTGGTGTAACCCAATTCAAGAGATGCAGACATGGACTTGTAAATCTCAAAAACCAATCTGTTTTCGAACTCTGTTCTGGAATGTTCCATTTTGGCGTCTCGAGATTGGGGAATCCTCTTCCTACCAAAAACATTGTTGGTGTTTGAAGACCCTATGTTAGTAGCCAATCGCAGCATCATGTTCGTGTAAGTGCTTTTCAATTTGTACAGCAGTTTCACCGGCGACGCTAGCCGCAGCTTCGGCGCTAGTCGTAGCCGCCATGATCGCTTCCCGGCTCCGAGCTGAGCCACTTTCAAGTTCCTTCGGTTTTTAGGTGACAATCTGTTGTAGCCTGATCCTCTCTTGCTTAGACTTCCAGCAAATGGCATGATTTCCATTGTCTCAGTGTAGTACTTGTTGTGTGTATTTTATAGAGAGAGAAAAAATAAGAGAGAGAGAGGGAGGATGATGATGATAGATGAGAATTTGCAAATTTCTGCTGAGATTTTATTAGGGAGGGGAAATTATTGAGGTCAACAAAGCCGGGTGACTGCATAATTAATTAAATAATTATTATTTAGTGTAGATTTTAAGGAAGTATTATAAAAACTGATCAGTTTGAATTTCTTTGTTCTTGATTATTTATTTTATTCTGGTCAAGATTAAATCCACAAGTTTTGGATGTGTGAAGTCTACACAGACGTCTACATGTGCCATATCAGAAGTTTCCATGTTACTGCCATCTTCCCTTTTTTTTTTTTTTTTTTTTTTTGGTAAGGAGGAAATACTCGAAGGCGCAAACTCTCAAATCTATACCAGAGGCCTTTTGGTCAGGCGGGTTATAAATCGAGGGATATGCACAAGTGGCAAGGGAGAGGACTTTTAGGAGACACAATTCCAGCAACAACATCTGCAGTATTTCAGCAAAGGAATTGTCATCACACGGAATTGAACCCGAGATGTCAGAGTGTATGTGCTCCAGTCACCCCTGGGGGCAAATATGACTTTTAACGGTTAAATGGTGACTCGAACCTATGACCTTTTAGACATAAGTAGTAGAGCTCTAACCACTTGAGTTATACCACTTCGTCTCTTCGCTTATTTTCTACTCCCTCTCTCCCACGGATACTTTTACACTTTTCTTTTTCATCAATCGCAAAATTACTTTCACACCCTTAAAATGGAATACCCTAAAAAAATACATCCTCACAATATCATTAATATTTTAGAAAATGTCACTCTTGATTTATTCTACTTTATTCTCTTACGTACAATTTATCTCATTTAACCACGTAAAATACACTTACACTTTATGCTTTCTCCTACACTAAATTAAATTTTTTTAACAAATGTGTTACTTTACATGTGAAAATTATCACGGGACATAGATAATACTAATTTATTGTACTTTATGTCAATGTATCACGTGCTTGGGAAGCCCCATTTCAGTGACATTCTAGATACCACTACATTATTAACTTTACAAGAGGGTTTAATTTATGAAGATAATATTTTTTTCTGCACACTATTTTATGGAGAATGGTAAACACAGGACAATATTTAGATTTTCGCATTTAGGATATTAATATTTAAATTGGGTCCATTTGACAAAAATTACCTAATCTGGCTAAAATTCACTTGAGTGCTGTTTTCCAGTAAATTTTGCCACATTGAATATTAACTTAAAATGGTATATCTCAAGTGGTTAGAATTAAACCTCCACTACCTATGACTCAAAAATTATGAATTCGAGTCATCTTTTGCACGATCTAAAAAATATATAAATATAAATATGAAAAATAATTAAAAATTATAACCAGAATTCATTTCTTCTCGATCCAGCAACCCGTTTCCGTCTTCACCTAACACTGCCACACCGCCATTTGCCCTACTTCCCAACTCCGATTATTGGAAATTTGCATTTTTAATTTCATATGCATGTTTTTAAAATATTTTTAACACTATGTATTAAAAGTCACTAGTAACATCAAAATATTGAAAAAAGTTATATAAAATTATGTTTCCATCTCTTTTATATTTTTCTTAATTTAGTCATTTTTATTTAGAAGTTATATTGTTAGGTAAACAAGACTTTTTTCTCACTCTAAATATAGGAGCCTCCTACATCGATAATATCAACACTATACATGAATTTAAAAAAATTGCAACTTCGATTCCACCGATCAAATCATCAAACGAAATTGTCGTAAAACTATAGGTTTTGGTCCACAAGAATTTTCATATGCAAACTTGGTCTCATTGTTACGTTTTCCATCAAGTTTTCATCCAGTTTGGGTCTCAAATGGAACCTGATCTGACAATGTGGAGGAACATAGGAAGAACAAGATCATCACCCTATTTTATTTTATTTTATTTTATTTTTGTCATATCCTTGGAATTGAACCCAAATTAAATCTGATGTAAAATCGAGGGTAAACACCTAGGCATGCGTCTGAATTGAGATCGAGGCACATCAATAAAGACGTAAAATAAAGTTCATTCGATGAAACAATCATAAAATTTGAATTTTTTATGAACAGAAAAATCGAAAATCTTAGGGTTGTGGTTGGAGTTTCCGGCATGCAATTAAGGGTAGAGAAATGACGTGCAGAGGTGAGAGGGAGACGGCAGGGTGGTAGGAAATGGCCCTCAGAGATCGGCGATTTGGGCTAATTAACTATTAAAAAAAAAAGAATTTCGAACCGAAAATTGATGTAGTAGAGTGAATTTTATCTCATCTAAAAGCTTGATCTTGTAGAGAGTTGTAGATTTAATTTATTTACTTTAATAATCTGAATTTGAACATGAGCTAAAGACTTTAATACCATAAAAAAAAATTATCTCATTTAAAAGTTCGAATTTATAAAAAAAATGTAGACTTACCAGTAGTGAGAAATTGATTATTGATCCAGGTACAAGAGGAAACTACTAAGTAATCAATCATAATGTATAAAATAATGAATATATTGGTTTCTCTTGGAAACAAAAAAAAAAAGTCATATTTTTACAACTTATCAATATTCTCTTTACATAACCCAGTATGGAAAATTTCAATCTCGAATTAAGCACAATTCCATTAAAAACATAACCTATGAATATTGTTTGGTGTAACCCAACTCAAGTGAAGCAGACATGGACTTGTAAATCTCAAAGACCAGCCTGTCTTCGAACTCGGTTCTGGAATGTTCCATTTTTGCATCTCGAGATTTGGGAATCCTTTTCGTACCAAAAACATTGTTGGTGTTTGAAGAGCCCATGTTGGTGGCCAATCGCAGCATCATGTTCGTGTAAGCGCTCTTCAATTTGTACAGCAGTTTCACCGGCGACGCTAGCCGCAGCAGCCGCAGCTTCGGCGCCAGTCGTAGCCGCCATGATCGCTTCCCGGCTCCGAGCTGAGCCACTTTCAAGCTTCTTCGGTTTTTAGGTGACAATCTGTTGTAACCTGACTTTCTCCTCCAATGTCTGCTCGCACTTCCAGCATATGGGATGAGTTCCATTATAGTACGTACTGCAGTAGGTATTGTACTTTGTGATTTTGTGTTTCTTTTTTAGAGAAAGAGAGATGATTTTTGTGGTGGTGATGAAAATTTGAAGCAATTTTGAAGAGATTTTATACGGGTTTGGGAATTATTCAGGTCAACAGAGGCGGTTAATCAACCACGTGATTTTAAAATAAGCTAGTCTATTATTTTGAATTTTTTGTCTTGATTATTGGGTCAATATTAAAATCTTTTTTTTTTTTTTTGACAGGGTCAATATTAAAATCTTGGAGTTATATTATATATTGAGTGCGACTATACAAAATGTCGGTCAAACTATGCATACGGGTATGGGGAGTAGACACGTTCAAAAAAAACCGGAACCGGACCGAAACCGGCGGTTCGGCCGGTTCGGAACCGGCGGTTTGCCGAAACCGGCGGTTTCGGTTTAAAAACCGAACCGCAACCGTGTATTTACGGTTCGGTTTCGGTTCGAGGTTTAAAAAAACCGCAAACCGCCGGTTTAACCGAAACCGGCGGTTGAACCGGCAAACCGGCGGTTTCGCGGTTTTTATATATTTTTTTTTTTTTTAAATTTGAAAATCTGACCGTTAGATCATCTAACGGCCGAGATTAAACGACCGTTAGAGATCTACGGTCCAGATTAACTGACCGTTGGAGCAAACCGCCGGTTCGAACCGAAACCGGCCAAACCGGCGGTTAACCGGCGGTTTTAGGATTTTTTTTTTTTTTTTTTTTTTTGCCTTTTTTTACACTCTATAAATACCTCTTCATCCCAAACCAATTCTTACACCAATCTCTCTCAATTCTCCTCTCTCAATTCAAGCATTCAAGCATTCTCAATTCTCAAATTCATACTTTCTTAATCTTAGTATTTATTTACTTACATTCCTACTTTTATACTCTTCTCTTATCAAAAAAAAAAAAATGTTTAGCAAGAAATCATCATCATCAAAGGGCAAAGTTCCTTCCACCTCCTCTACTCATCCTACTCAAACTTCAAATGTTCGAATTTTCGATCTTGAAGATGATGTAAATGTTGATGATATTCATCAAACTCTTGGTCCCGGTTATGAAGATTTGTTTTCCGATGGCGATGATGATCAACATCAAACGGAAATGCCACCTCCTCAACCACGAGGTGGTCGATCACCCTTTTAGTCATCCCGATAATTTTATGTATACTCAAATGGTTCAACTTGGTCTTCAACCATGCGCAAAAAAAATTTCACGTTCTACTTGTACTCGTGATGTTGCTAAAGTTGTAGGTGAATATAAATATGTTATGATTAATTCTTTTGCCGAATTAAGTGTTAAAGTGTCAATTTGTGCCGATATTTGGAGTGATAATTTTCAAAAACATTCATATATTGGAGTTACTTGTCATTGGATAGATGATTCTTGGACTTTAAACAAAAGATTAATTGCTTATAAAGATTTTGATGTTATGCATTCCGCCGCTAATATTAGAGATAAATTGCATGATATTTTGGATACATATACTTTGACAAATAAAATTTTTTCAATTGGTTTTGATAATGCTAGTGCTAATACCGCTAGTATAGAATATTTAAAAGAAATTTGTCAACCTTGCCTTGGTGGTAGATTTTTTCATGTTAGATGTTTGTGCCATATTTTAAATTTATGTGTTCAAGATGGTTTACATGCTTTGAGGGAGCATATTGCTCCTATTAAAGATGCTATTACTTATTTGACGAGACGTGGTAGTTTGATGAAAAAATGGAAAATGTTTTGTAGAGTTAATAATTTGCATCCAAAAAAATTTTCTCTTGATATTTCTACTCGTTGGAATTCCACATATAAATTGTTGAGAGAGTCTATGGAATATAAACAAGCTTTGTGTGGTTTTTTTAATCAAGAAAATCTTGGTATTCGTTTATATCCAACTTATTGGGATCCATGTGTGAAGATTTGTTCTATTTTGGGTATTTTTAATGATGCTACTCTTGCCATGTCTAAAATTTATGAACCTTCTATTCATCTTGCTATTGATCATTGTTTACTTAATTGTTGGAATTTTACGTGAAAATATGCATGATCCTATATTACATTCTTCGGTGTTTTCTATGATGGAAAAATGGATGAAATATTTTGCTACTATTCCCGATTTGTATTTAGTTGCTAAAGTTTTTGATCCTACGTATAGGTTAGATGGTTTAGAAGAAATTTTAAAATTGTATTATGAATGTTTATATCCATGTGGTGAAATAACCGATTATGATCCATTTAGTGATGTACGTCCTAACGTAGATGAAATAATGTCTAGAATTAAACATACTTTATAAAATTTATTTAGAGAGTATGCGGGGTCACAAGTTAATTTGGATCTTAGAGTTGGTCAATCTAGTTCTTCATCATCTTCATCATCTTCTCGTTCTATTAATGTTGGTCATGGTGGTGGTGGAATTCTTAGTCGAATAAATAGCTATATGGATTCTCGTTCCCAAAAAAAGATCAAGATCGAATGCTAATCCTTGTCAAGAGCTTGAAACTTATTTGACAATGAATTTTGTGTATCAACCGGATGAGGAAGGTGACTCGATTGACATCCTAAAGTGGTGGTCGAGGAGAACAACTGTATTCCCTATAATGTCCAAAATCGCAAGAGAAATTCTTGCATGCCCCGCCTCAACCGTTGCTTGTGAACAAGCTTTTAGTGTGGGGGGTTACACTTTGGATGCAACAAGATCCAACATGACGGTGGAAAATGTTGAAAACCAATGCTTACTTGATGATTGGGTTAGAGCCGAGCATAGAGCTCAACTAGCACTCGAAGATGATCAAGAAAGCGAAGAATGGACATCCACCGGCGGAAGTGAAGATTAAAGAATCGAGCATCCAACGTATAACCGAAAAGGTAAGTTTTGAGGTAAGAGAACTACGTGGACTTTGATTCCTAATTGGATACGTAGGCAACTTAATTTTAAGTTATGGACTTAGAATTTCTAAGTTAATTTCTTAAAATTAAGCTCAAGTCCAATTTTTTTAATCCCTCCCCCTTCCCTTTAATTATATTTAATTTGTAAATTGATCTTTATTTCAATTAGTTATAAGTTGTAAGTTGTAAGTTGTAATATTTCAATTTCAATATTTTAAAGTTGTAATTTGTATTGTAAGTTGTAAACTAGTAATATCTAAATTTCAATTTCAATATTCTAAGTTGCAAGTTGTAATATTTTCATTTCAATAAATTCATTTATACTTCAATTTCATTTCAATAATTCTAAGTTGTAAGTTGTAACTTTTAAATTATAATATTTTAATTTTTAAAAAAAAAATTGCAATTGTAATTTTTAAGTTGTAAGTTAAAATAAACTCAATTTTAATGTAAAATAAATTAAAAGTTGTAACAAATAACAATTAATATGAACATTACATAATACAAATTACCAAAACAAAAAAAAAAAAATTAAAAAATTAAAAAAAAAAAAAAAAACGGCAAAACCGGCGGTTCGGAACCGGAACCGCCGGTTCGGAAACCGAAACCATAACCGAGTAACCGCCGGTTCGGTTCCGGTTCCGATTTTGGAAAAACCGAAACCGCCGGTTCAGAACCGAAACCGGCGGTTTCGAAGCGTTGAACGCCTCTAATGGGGAGGGAAGTGGGCTACTTTTTTTCTAGCTTGTTTTTTTTTTTAAACCAAATTTTCCAGCTTGTTCAGTGTCTAATTTTATTCATTCGTATAAATTAATATTTTTATTTATTAGAATATCAAAAGAAATTTATATTTTTATTATATTTAAGTTTATATTTACAAAATGATTATTACCAATAATTTATTAAGAGTATTATTACAAAAAAATAGATAAATTTGTAATAATTTGTGTGAATGACACAATAATTTATATAAAATGAGATATTTATTTAAAGACGGAAGAAAATTTTAATTTTACTTTTCGAGTTTTCAGAAAAACTTTCTGACTTCATGCTTGCAGGCTTGCAGCCAACGAATTTCTGTGATGTTCTAGAAGTAACATTTTAAATGGTCGTTGGTTATAGGTAGAATTTAATTATTGTGGCCACCTCAAACTACAAAAATACTCCTGTCCAAAAAAAAAAAAAAAAAACAAAAATACCAAAAGACACAGAGTTTCGCAACGGGCTAAAAAATCCATTATCCGTTGCAAAATGCAATCGACTTGTGATGGAATGGTCGAATTGTAAAATAGTATCGAAATTTGAGATTAGATGTGTTCATCAATACTATTTAATATTTTTTTTATTTTACAATTGGTCACTTCAACTCATAACTAAACATTTCTATTATTTATTTATTTTTATTTATATGTAAATAAAATGTTAGTTTTTAACCGTTTCATCTAGAATATGTACAACAATAAAAATAAATTATTAGTAAATTATCATATAATCATGTTAAAATTAAATTACGTAAATTAAATGGATTGATGGGCTGGTCCTAACTATACAAGACTCAATTCTATAGGGCTTTGGGGTAAACAGTGTGTGCCAAAAATTCCTGACAAAACGATCCTAAAAAGTCTAAGGCCCAGGTTATATGCACTCACTTTTTTTATTGAGAATACCCACGTGATGAAAACACCCATCAATTATTGAGTACACCCCCCAATAACTTTTTAAAATACCTTTTATTATTCAATTTCTGAAAAATTGTATACCGTTCAAATAATTTTTACGAAAATATGTCATTTTTTTTCAGAAATTATTTTCGAAAATTAGGTTATTTTTCGCAAAAATAAAAAAATCGAAAGTTGGTCACATTTTCATAAAATCAGACTCGAAAAATTTATAAAACTCAAACACCAAAAAAAATATTTATCGTCGTATTTACGTTCATTAGCATCGAAAACAACTCAACAACAACAACAATTAATTCAACAAATAACACACAAACATAATACAAATGAGGTGATAAGGATATTTTTGTCATTATGTGTTCTCAATAAAAAAAAGTGTGTGTATATAAATTGGGCCAAAGTCTAAACCTAAACATAATAATTTTTGGGTTTGGGCCCGCTAAAAAAAAAAGGGTTTGGGTCAGCCCTGCAGATAATGGAGAGGAGAGAGAGAGTAGTGGAGGGAGAAAATTATAATTTTTTTTAAATGAGTAAAATTGGTTCTCTGTGGTGAACCGTGAATGTACTAATTTAGCAGGTGTACTACATACAAAAGGGGTTTACATAATTTGTGCCGAATAAATGGGCCGCTCCTATCCATTGATAATGGGCCGCCAAAAATTGTTAAAATGGGCCGTATCAATGGGCTGATTTTTTTTTTTTTTTTTGAAAAATCAATGGGCTGAATTAAAGAGAGCATTTTATTTCTCATTCCTATCTTTACTCATTCCGCTCCCGATTGTAGCTCTCTTCTCTATTCGCTTTTTAAATTGACCTCAATAAAAACAAGACATTTTATTTCAAAAATAATAATAATAATAATAATATAATTGAAAAAATAAGACATTTGTTTTTTTCTCTAAAAATCTTGATTTTGTCTTAAAATAACCAAAAAAGAAAAAGAAAAATTCATTCAAATACAATCAATCAATTTAGTCTAATTAATGCATGAAATCCTAATTACACACATAACTTTTAAGATATTATCACATTAACCAGTGAGTATATCAATGTGGTGGATGGATGTGTATATTTAATAGAGTGAATGTAAATATTACGAGCAAGTTTTATATGAATATAATTCATGATTGAATCATTCCATTTTTAATATTATATTGGTCAAATTTTTGATACTATTAATCAACTACTTGATATTTTTTTTTCTATAAAAAAAAAATTACTATTTTAAAAATTTTAAAATAATTCTATAATAATCTTATCATGAACCATTTTTATATAAAACTTTATTAAATATTATTAAAGTGTATAAATATGGTTATGGATGATTCACCCCCTCTCATCAGATATTGGATAGAGACGTCTAATTCTCCATATATCATTTTTATTTCACTTATTATCTCTTCTATTTTTCTTTCACTCATTTTTTCTCTTTTCTATTTTTCTTCCACTACTAATTAATAATAATAATAAATTAATACATACAACATCTTTTTTAATTTGACATAAGATTTCATCCATTACTTATTTATTCGTAACCAAGCGAATATTAATTTACTGTATAACCTATCCACCTTTTTTCATTTTCATTTCATCTTATTAACTATCATACCTAACATTCACTTTCATATAGGCGAAAACAATACTACTTTTTATTTATTTTTATATACTTTTATTCATAACCAAGCAAATACTAGATAACCGTATCCACCTTTTTTCATTTTCATTTCATCTTATTAACTATCATCCCTAAAATACACTTTTATATAGGCGAAAACAATACTTTTTTATTTATTTTTATAATACTTATATTTTTTTAACCTTTTTTATATAATACTTATATTTAAAAAATATTATAAAAATATATAAAAGTTCACACTTCATTATTTATGTATGAGATGGTGTAACCAAGACTTTCTCTAAAATATATATATATATATATATATATTCTTAATCAGTAAAAATTCATTTCCTAAAAAAATCAACCCAAATCTCTCACTAGGTGTGAAACTTGGTAGCAGGGGCTAATCCATCTGGCTAACTTCCTCTATGTTAATGTTATTTCTAGGCACACAGTACTTGCCAAAGGCCACAAACCAAAAGTAATCTATTTCTTATCCACTGCAAAATATGAAGGAACATTTTTTTGCCAATGGCCTTAACAAGGTAGAACCCGCACTTCTATGGAAATGGAAGGGAATCGATTTTCATACGGAGGAACCGGAAGGTAAGCTGGCTCAAATCTTCAGCGAAACCGGGCGGAAAATGAACGATGTCGTTCTGGGTCCCGGACTTGGCGCCGGGATCGGCTGCGGCGCCGGATTGGGTCTGGGGGTAGTTGGCGGCGCCGGCTTACTCGGCTCGGCGTGGAACGATCTCAGACCAGTGTTTGGGATTGGAGTCGGATGCGGCGTCGGCATCGGAGTCGGGTACGGGCAGGGTTATGGCGGAGGCTTCAGCTTGGGATCTCTCAAATCTCATCTGTTCGACCCGAAACCCAAATCCAAGAAGCGGGTCCGGGTTTAGATCTGACTGTTGTCGATCCGAACAAATTTTGTTGGTTATTTCCGCGACTTTTCTTTATTTAAATTATGTGAAAGAGATTTTATGTACCTGGTATAGATGTTTCATAATTTGCTGCATTAATATATCATCGATTGATGACTGTGGCCGCCTACGCATCCAATTTGAGCATTTTGATTGTCTGTTGAGTAGTATTCGTGTGCATATTGTGCACAATAAAAATTGTGTGCATAAAGTTTAGTTATAGTTTAGCATTATTTCATGTACTGTATAGTATTAGTTTGGTTACAATATAGTATTATTTTAAGTACGGTATAATATTAGTTGGGTTACAGTGTAGTATTATTTCAAACATTGTATAATATTAATTTAGTTAGCAATATTATATAGTATTAATTTAATTATAGTATAGTATTAGATAAAAATATTATGCACACTATTTTTTTAGTGCACAACGTGCACACAAATATTTGTCTTTTCTTTTTCTCAAAATATACTTATCTACTCCCTCCCAACAGCCATATTAAAAGAAAAAAAAAAGATTGGGCAGGATATAGAATAAATACATCCAAAATAAACACCCTAATACATCCCTATAAAAATATCAAAATATATAGGTGATCAATCTACTTGAACAAAATAGAGCTCAAATGATCAATATGAAGCTCGGAAGGCAATATGCAACATGATTTGTGGAGGATTACAACCATAAAAATTGAAGAAATCACAATCTTTGAAAATGACGATTTTGATTTCCATCAAATGTTGGCTTGAGGATCACGTTCCAGTGAATCATTCAATTTTTTGTGATTGAGGGGAGGTTGGACATTAGGATGATTTTCGTTTGTCTTAGGTTCCTTTTGTTTGAAGTTTGTAAAGAATAATTCAATAGATTTCCTTTTTTTCTCATTTCCATTATTCTTTACCTATTACTCCCTCTGTTCGTGAAAGTTATGCTCATAGAGCATTGCACAAGATTTAAGAAAAAATACTTGTTTATTGTATAAAATAGATAAAATAAAGATATTGTGAGGTTCATTTTGTTAATAAAATAATTGATTGTGAGTGTAAAATTAATGAACATAAATTTGATGGATGGACCCATAAGACAAGTGAAAATAAATTTGGTGGATAGAGGCAGTACAAAATTAAATACAAAATTAGCAAAATAATTTTAATTAAATTTAAAAATTAAAATTGTAATCATGTGAAATCCAAATACAATACACAACCAAATAAAATTAATTATAAGACATATTACAAGAATTTGACTTTGAAAATACAAATCCAAATACTATGCACAATCACAGCAAATTTTATAACTTATATCACTACACCAAACCAACCAAATGTCAATAAAAATCACAATCTCTAAACATAATATAATACCAAAAGTATAAAAATTTATATTCCTAATTTCACTTTTTTTTTTGATCGGTTCCTAATTTCACATTAATAAAACATATATTACAAACTCAACACAAGAAATGACATTATTAAATAATACTCACGAGAGAGGGTGACGACTGACAACAACAACAAAATAATGGCTAGTCGGCGGTTGGGGGAAGGCTACCGGCCCAGCAAGAGGCGACCAATAGAGCTTTGGTTCGGGAAAAAAGATGAGGTTAAAGAGGGGAAGAGAAAATATAGGGTTTTAGAGGTGTATATGTCTGCAATGGTCATTGAAAAAGAATGGTGGAATAGAAAATTTAGGGTGAGTGTATTATACCAATAGTTGGTGCATCTGACCAAAAAAAAATTCCAATAGTTGGTGCACTGATCTGATTGGGATCCTAATAAAAATAGGGGTGCAAATAACATGGGCCTTCGTCACATTCATTGTCTTTTTTTTTTCTTTCACACCATCCTTTTGGCCACTCAGGCTCTACATCACTTGATTAAAGTAGAAAAATCGGTAAATAAATTTTTCGTATGTTAAATACCCATTAAAAAATACTGTATATTAAAAATATTATTGATAATAATAAAAACTACAAATAGATTTAAGAAAAAATTTAAAATTATAAATAAGTTAATGTTCAAATATTTTTTTGAACTTCATTCAATTTTTTTGAACCTATTTGTCATTAGACTATATTTTTTTTAACCTATATGACCCTTGATAATATGTTACACTACGTTTGAAAGTTCATGTGACTCATTTCAATTACTTGTGTGTCTCATGTGAGATTACTCTATTCATAAATTCATCTAACAAGAGAATAGTATCATACAAATTAAAATTAAAAAGTATCAACAAAATATTTAAAAAGTGTCATAACAAAATCCGACACTCACCTCACAAGAGTCAAAATCCTACTATAAATATCACAATGAACCTAATTTACTAACAGATCACGAGAATCATTTCAATTTATCTAGAAATATCACATATAAATTAGTGTCGTTAAAGTGGGATGAGTCCGTTGGGCCAGTTGTCCCGCCATCATAAAAGAGAGGGTTGGGTCGAGATTTTTCAGTCAATTTAGAGACAGACCTAGACAAAACGATCGTTAGGATTGTAGGCTTTGGCGTGGGCGACTGGGCTTTGATGGGCTGATCCGGTTCCAATTTTTTATATTATGCACTCTCTTAACACCTATAATATCATTTTTGTGTTACTTTGTAAAGTTTATTTTATGGATGATGAATTCAATTTGTAATAGATTATTTTTATTAATTATTATGGTTAATGAATGATGAATTTCAATTTGTAGGAAGTTATGTATGTGATTAATGAATGATGAACTTTATATGTGAGATATGTTTTATTTTAATACTTTTATAATGACGGTCAACCATTTTTTTTAATTATAATTGATTTCAATGAATTTTATGTATTATTACTTTATAATTATATTTTTTGAAATGTAAAAAAAAAAAAATAGTAAAAAAGTATAGGTGGGTTGGTCCGCCTGAACTCGCGGCTGGACTGGCCAATAAGTGAGTTGGATTGGAGGTTTTGCAAACCGCCAGATTTTCAGCCCGCCCCGCCTCGTCAGCCCGTCTCGACGACTTTACATATAATTAATTACCTTAAATACAATAAATCTACTATAATACTCTCCGTGTCTCTCTTTAAGTTTAACATTTTATCATTTTGTACATTCCTCTTAAAACTTAACATTTTTTTTAAGTTGTGATCTTACATTTACAATAAAATATTGTATCTTTTTTTATTTTTTTACACACTTTACTTTTTTTATTTTTCTTATATTTTTCACCAAAAACTTTATGTTAAACTTGAAGAGAGTTGAGTACTAGTACTAATGAGCGAACATTTTCAACTACCAATCCGAGATTCTTACTCGTTCACTATCATATTAAAAAGGCAACGTCCAATCTGAAATTCTTACTAGTTCGCTATCACATTAAAGAGGCAACGTCTCGTTCATATATATATATATATATATATATGTTTTATTGGTAAATAATTCGTCCCAGCCACCTGATTGATGTCTCGTTCATTAACACATTAATTTACATGAATAAGTTAAAATTTAGGGTTGAATTTTACGGTTGATTAAAAAACGAGTATATGGTGTCATTACCATGATTATTATTTTTTTCTTATCCGGTATTTACTTAATGAAAGATAATGCCAATCAGCAATGTTAATTAATTAATTAATCTTAAAATTGATGTGCGGTGAGGTGAGATGTCATATATATGACCAAATCCATAATCCAAGCAAAGTTTAGTAGATTTGCCCTCACCCCAAGATACGGTTGAGCTTAGCTGTTAACTTGCTTATTTAATTATATTATCTACTATATTCAACTTGCTCGTATTTTATTTAACATGTACGTAGTAATTAAATTAGGTCATCATTAACTGTTAAAACAAACAATTCTGAGTCTATAATGCATCTAGCTGTGTCCAGTCAAATTACCATATACCCCGTCTCGTGTTGTGTGTATTTAATGATTTTCTTTTACTCCTTTTGTCTCGAAATCGGAAATTCCATGTATGTAATTCATTGCGCCAATGCATGTATAAATAAAACATAAGATATAAATTACCACCTCCATTTCGAATGTATGTTTTTTCAATTGCTATATGTTAGAGAAATTAAATCTCTTGGAGTAATTAAACCTCTGATCATTACTATACAATTTAAGTATATATTTTAAAAATACCGTTCACCCCTTCGAAAATTTTCAATTTTACTATTTTGATCGGTCTAGACCCTATTCAAAATTTCTCATTACATTTCAACATCCATTACATTATTCTCGTTTTACTTTCTCTTTTTTTTTTTTTTTTTTTTGATCGGTAAATGTTAGTTGTTAGTGGTTAGAAGTTAGTTCACCAAGTCTCCTTACAATTCCAAACACTCCAAGCCCTCCTTATACCTCCCACTCCAATTCGTTCCCAAAGGGAATCGAACCCAGGTCTCCCACTTAAGTGAGGAGCCCGGTGGCCAAGTGGGCTATGCCCCCTTGGTTCGTTTTACTTTCTCTTTATCTCTCTCTACTTTTTCATTTCTCATCACATCTCAACACGCACTATATTTAAATATTACTAGTAATTTTTTAAAATGAAATGCAATTTTTAAGTGAGAAGCTTTCGAAGAGATGAAATGAGTATTAAATATTTTTACTAAATAATTATAATTGAACAACTATAATTATTCTCTGAAAACAAATTATAGTTGCTCCAACTTCCATGCAAACAAATCACAGTTGTCCAGTAAAAACTATTAATATAACTTAAATTACACGGTGCCAATTTTGTTATTATACTAGGTACTAGGTATACATCATTCTAAATTTAAAAGTATTTTTCAGTCCTTTGTACTCTAAATATAACTTTATTGATTCATTGAACATATGTTATCGTGAGCAATTGGTGTGCTATTCGATAGTCCAGTTAAGTTATTCCAATACCATTTTGATTTGAGTGAAAAATATATGACACTGTGTAGTTGGTATGAATAAAGTTTTTTATTTCAGAAATATATTACTACATGATATCACATAAACTAAATGCCATTGACAACTGAAAACAATGAAATGTAAAAAGAAACATTTACTCAAAAAAAAAAAATGTGATTAAAAAGACTAAATTAATTAGTCGAGTTTGGGTTGAGTTTAATTTTTTTAAAAATATAAAATACGGTAGTAGTAAATATACACTTCGATTTGAAGAGAGCGAAAATTTTCAAATGACAAAATCTAATATGAACAAGGGTTTGATCGTGGTATTTATCGTGCAAGTATTGTTACGACCCAATCAAGTTATCGAACTCATGAGATATGATATGCAATGAGGCCCTAGAGCACAAGTTTTCAATGACTATTGATGCAAACAAGATTTATCTATCAATCTACTTAAACACAAGGATGAAATACCAAAACAATTAATTAAACTAAGAGCAAGGAATTAAACTACACTAACTTTCAAAAATGTGCAATATGGGGAATGGGTGCTAGGGATAATCTCCACCAAGGAATCAATAATCACCACTATAATTGTCTCAAATTGCTATTCAATTAAGATAGATAGTATAAACATCATGCAACAATGTCTCCATTAATCACACAATGTCTAAATGTGAGTATTCTTAATGCAATGAATCTCTCAATTACAAAGCATTTAATTCATACAAACATACACAATTATAACTCGATTAATTCCTAATCACGTCAGCTCAACTCTCGCTTGTTGCTAGGGTGATCAAACACCAATCAAAATAGATAAACATGTATGAAGCACAATAAGCATCAACAATTAGGAAACTAACTATCTCAATTAAACAACAATCATCAACAATTATAGCAAGAGCAATCAAATCATCCCTAATTTCAATTATCTGAAGCACAAGAGAATTAGCCCATGGTGCAAAGAGCAAATCTCATGAGTAAGTAATCAAATAGCATGATCAACATGATAATCAAAACAATGAAGCAATAGAAATTGAGAAATAGAGAAAATATCACCAATTTGGCCAAATGCAATAGGAATTGAATGCTTCAATCTTCTACAAATGAAACTTTTCTTCAATGGAATTACATCTTCAAATGTCTAATCTAAGATAGAATTCACTAATCTAATGAACAATTAATTGAAATCTAACTAGGAACTTGAATCTAAGTAGCTTGGAAGTGGAAATGAGCTAAGAACTGAAGAAATCGCCTAAAATTCGTAAAGTAACTGCCTAAAACTATTTAATGCTCTGTTTTTCGTCAAGAGGGGATTAAATGGAGAGAATCTGAAAAACCGCCACCTCTAGTCGAGCTTCAGGGCCTCAGCTCGAGCCACATGACCTCGACTCGTGCTCAGCCGCCTCGACCCGAGCTTAACCAAAGTCGTACGCATGTTTTCTTCACAAAACCCGCTCGAGCGAGTAGCCAGCTCGACTCGAGGTGGGTTGGCTCGACTCGAGCCACTCTATACTTTGCCAAATCTTGCGTTTCGTCAACGGCCTCGACTCGAGCTCCCTTGGGCTCGACCAGCGGTCGAGTCCAGGGATTTTTGTGGGCCCGACTTGATCTCCAAACCCCCATTTTTGCCCCACATGTTCGTCTCTTCGCCATATGAATCCTGATACTCTCGGTTCGGTCTAATACATCCGAAAACTCTGAAAATAAGATGAAACAATTCGAAAGACCATTAATTTCCACATAGTAATACATTTCATGCAAAAGAGTGATACTCTACACCTTAAAACACAAATACTAACAGTTTTCATCACTTTTTGCAATTAATCAGGGTTCATGGTGAAACTTGATCTATTTATTAAAGGGTATCAATTGTAATAACTAAATAGTATTACATATATTACTAAAGGGTATCAGTTATGATAACTTAAAGATATTACTTATATTACTAAAATGTATCAGTTATGATAACCTAAAGATATTACTTATATTACTAAAATGTATCAGTCGTGATAACTGAAAGATATGACTTATATAGTTATATTACAACAGGACAACATAACGAAGAGTATTAGTAATGATAACTGAAGGGTATGATCTATATTAAGGGTATTAGTTAGAATAACTGAAAGGTAATTAAATCTATTATTTTTAGTATAGATCAAGTTTTATCATGAAATTTGGTTCATAGAAAACATACTCTTTTTCAAATTGATAGAGATACCATAAAATGTGTACACTTGATATTAACCTTATTTATCTTTCAACTTATAATACCTTTTAATGAAATAATTCATATTATTTAAAATTAATTTATTAAAATAAAATAACCAATTTTGCTCTAATGAAAAAAAATTAATACCATCAAAATTTGATGTAAGACACCCCAATACTTTGTCATTATATCCACAGGTGAACATAATATCTTCATGCACAATTGGTGAAGGTGCTATATACTCGGAATTATGTCTTTCAAAGGACTAATTTGGAAATTGACTAACAAGTAAGTCAAAAATTGGATATTACTATAATTCCAGTGAGAATATATATATATCATAAAAAAAAAAAAAACTGGAATTATAATAATACACCCTAAATAATTAAATACTGGAGAGCCCCTCTAAGAGTCTAAGTCGTCGATATTTTTTGATATACAATAAGTTGCAGCTTAGTTATTTATTTATTATGAATTAATAATATTGCATAGCAGATACTCCCTCCGACCCAATAAGTTATGCACACTTTTCTTTTCGATCCGTCCCAAAGAATTATGCACACCCCTAAAAAAAAAATCACATAATATTAATACTCTAACAATATCATTTAAATTTAAAAAATATCACTCTTATTTTATTGTACTTTATCTCATTAAATCACCCAAAATACCCCTTATATATTTTTTTTATACCTCTTACCCTTAATTCTTATAAAAGTCAACAAAATTAATTTTTCTTACCTTCCGTGTCCCAAAAAGTGTGCATAATTTTTTGGGACGGATATAATATTTAATTATGACTTAAAAATAATGCATCTTAGATACTTTAATCATTTATGACTTTAAAAAAGTAATGCATCTCATATTATAATTTTCTTTTTAGAAGTGAGCTGATTAAAACGAGGGACGGAAATTCCAAAATTTTGTCATTTGAATTAATAAATTAACAATTAAAATGTATATTTTTAAAATTTTGGAACATTATCGGTAAATTATCAAAAAAGGAAAAAGAAAAAGTTTATTTTATTTGATAATAGAATAATCTTTCTTTACCCCCAATATGAGCTGTGAGCATGAGGCGTAATTACCGCGTCACGCCTGATGTTCCTCCCGCTATGAGTAATATTAAACCTCACTCTCTCCTCCCTCAACCCTCCACCCTCTCTCTCTCTCTCTCTCTCTAGATGGAGCCCCAACTTCCGCCACCCTCCGCCACTCCTCAGCCGGCTGCCACCTCCCCCCGCCCACCCATTGCCCCCTCTAAACTCCGCCTAATGTGCAGCTACGGGGGCCACATAGTCCCCCGCCCGCACGATAAGTCCCTCTTCTACGCCGGCGGCGACACCCGCATTGTCGCCGTCGACCGCCGCACCACTGCTGCGTCACTATCCGTCCTCTCTACCCACCTCTCTCGTACCCTTTTCAACAATCGCTCCTTCCACCTCAAGTATCAACTTCCCAATGAAGACCTTGATTCCTTAATTTCCGTTATCAGCGACGACGATCTCGCCAACATGATCGAGGAGCACGATCGAATTGCTCCACCCACTCGCATCAGATTATTCCTCTTCCCAGTCAAGCCGGAGTCGGTCGGGTCGGCTCTACTCGACCCGAAATCAGAGTCCTGGTTTTGCGACGCTTTGAAGAATACAAGGATTTTGCAGAAGGGACAATCTGCGGATTCTGGGCTATTGATGGGTTTTGGGCCGGATTTAGAGGTTCCGGTGGAGACTGGGAGTAACAGTGGCGGCGGAGGCGAGGGTAAACTCGGGGCTGAATCACTGGTCTTGGAAACGAGTTCGTCGTTCGGGTCAACTAATTCATCGTTTTCTATGTCTAACTCGCCGCCTATTGGAACTGTCAACTGCGACGAGAAGGGGTTGAATTTATTTGACGCAAGGAACAGGGTGCCCTCATCAGCCTCTATTGAAAGGTAAACAGTTTCTTCCCAAATATTTATGCATAATATGTAGCATTATTTGGAGCAAGTTGTGTTTTACAATAAAGGGGATAGATAGTAATTTAATTCTTCTGTCTTCACGATTTGGTGAACAGGTTGGTGATTTACTTGGTTTCAGGAAAATTTCTTGCGATGGACTTTATTGTTTTGTTGACCACCTAAATTATGAGATCTGTTGACTGTGGTTGATTATTGCACCCTCTTTCTTAAGTATGACATGTGACAATTCTGATTATATGTAAAAATTGATCATTAAATAAATTCAGTAACCATTAGATTTTATTTTTGTGTAGTGTAGCATGAAAGTGTAGTATAAAATTAATCTTCTCAGCTCAATGTTTTTTAGCATATAGTTTGTAGTGATTTGTTATACTGAATTTTACAGTGAAAATAGCATTGGAAGTTTAGCCACCTCGTCAAAAACTGGAGTTCTCCAAGAGCCACTAATTCAGGTTGATCCTGAGGAATCATCTGAAAATCTTACTACAGACCCTTCGTTTGATATTACAACACAAAAAGCAGTTCAGGTACTAGGGTACCCTTTATCTCAGCTACCAGATGGAATAAAGCAACAACAGGAAACACCCTTAGTTCAAGGAGGTCTACATTATATACCTCAATTTCCAGGTCCAATGCCCGTCTCACCTTACTATCCTGTATATCAAATGCCAATGCCCCCACAGCAAATGTCTTGTCCACCAAATCAGCCATACCCCATATATTTGGTGCCCGTAAGACAATCTCAGTACCATAATATGCCAATGCCATGCAACTCCTTTGATGCTAATACTATTAGTCCTTCAAGTCGGCCACCTTTGCATCCACAGACTGCAGTTATTACTCAACCAATCGCCCATAACGAAGTATTTGGATCTCAAATAGCTGAATTGGCTACAAAAGCTTACTGCAGTATTTCTGCTTCAGCACAAGTATTAAACAAATCTTCTAATCAAGGTCAACTAGTTATGGTGCCTTCAGAGCCTCAGATTTCCTCAGAACCAGTTACCAGTGCCTCAACTATCTCTGCTATCCAGGGCAGTGAATTTGATGAGGATGTTGCATACAACCAAATATATAAATCTCAGCCTTCGCTGCCTGTATTGCCTTCTCAGTATCAAACATTGTCAAAGGGAACAACCATGCTTTCTGAACCTTCAGTCCACACTAGATAAAAGTCAACGTTGCCGTAGGTGTATTCCTCTGTCCATCTCTCTCTCAAGTTTGTTAACATTTCGTTGGCGTGAAGTTGAATGCATTGGGGATGAGTACTTGGAATTTTTGTCTCCCGTGGAGGACGGTTAAAATTTTGAGGTTATTGCTAGAGCGGTAACATATTATTGTATTTGAAGGTTTGATTTGGTGAGATATGTACCTACTCAAGGTATAGTAGTAGCTGAATATTATAGAATTTCTTCATTTGTTTGTTTGTTCGTCCTTACATATTTGTTCCTCTGTATTACCTGTTATTTGATTTTTTAATTATAATGTACCTTTTAGCAGAAAAAAACATTGTATCCAGTGATATTATTCCAATGATTTGTTAAAAACTGCTGATAGTATTCATGCTTTGGCCGTTGCAAATGGATTTAACCTTTCTCCTCTTACATGCATACATTGCATTATGTTGTACTCCCTCCGTCTCATAAAAACTTTCATAGGAGGGAATGCACTCGAGGTTTTGAGGGGTAATTTTGTATACTTTTATATATAAAATAAAAAAAATATTTGGTTGTGTGTATGTGTGAGTCATAAGATAATGACATTTTGTGTAAATTAGTGAAAATTGTGAGGGTGAAGTTTATAAATGGTTTTCTATTTTAAGGGTGTGAAACTTATAGTGAGATGAACGAAAAAGGAGTTGTGAAAGTTTTTATGGGACGGGGGAGTAATAAATATTAGAAGTCATCACCAAGATTGATTTTCCTTTCTTTCTATGTATCAAGTCTCAAATTGAAAAACTTAAGAATAAAAGAAATATGCAAAAGTTGCTTTTGTTCAACGCCTATGTGGCAGTGCCAATTGAGTTGGATCTATATTGTCTTAAATTCCTAAATGCTGGTACAACTCACCTAAATTTGAACCCTGTAGAGCGATATATGTTCGGATAGTGGTGCTTGATTCTTGTATTCAATTAGCGCCTGTGATGCTTTTACTCTCTGATTATAGCTGAGAGACAGGATTTTCTTCTTTTGACGTCTCTCTCACTTCCTGGGGTGTAAGTCATTGCTACCAGATTTGTTTGCCTTCATAGTTTCATTGCAGCAATTATATCTGTCTGTAGTTTTGTCTGAGCAGTTAGGGCTGAATCAGGATTCATACGACTCTGTCCTGCAGACCTGCAATTTGATGAGTTGCATATTTACAAGCATGGGAGTATTGTGAGTTCCTACTTTCCACTCATTATAACTCTACATGGATTTTTTCTCCTAGACCCTATTGATACTCTAATGAATGTGATTATCCTCAGCAAATACTTAAGATATTGCAATTGTATAAGGTACACATACTTAATGTAACAGTTGTGACTAACTACTTATTGTTATTGAATATAGCGTTCTCTACCAGAAAATAGGTACCATCGAATTTTACAGGGTTACAAAAAAAGAGCAATAACTGATGAAATGACCAAGAAAGACATAATTATATTATGTAAACCAAGTCAACTTTTAGTCTTGCAGTTTTTGTACAGGTTATGAATTTCTCTCAATGCTCTTTCCACTGAAGAACTTGGCTATATTTGGCATCACCTTTCTTCTCCTCCTGACTGGAAAAAATGTGGATCTTGGAGTACCATGAACTACCGGAGATGCAAATTTTCGAGCCTTTCCTCGTCTCGTCGGTGTCCTTTTAATGCTTTTGTTCATGGCTTTGGTAGGAAGTGCATAACCGGGCTTTAGCTTTTCAGGTTCCATCATTTGCCTCCACTTCTCAAAGCTGCTTTCATCTATTTTCTTTGAATTCTTTGATCCTTCATTTTGATGAACCTCTCGCTCTTCCTCTACTCTTTGTTCTCTAGTTTCTCTTCGTAAGAGCTCAGATTTAAGCTGAATTTCTTTCTCACTTGCTTTCAGGGCTTCTACCCAGGCCTGAGCAGCTGCAACCTTCTTCTCCGCAATTTCATTGGCTCCAGCTGCATTACCTATCAGGTACTCGTATTCAAACTTGGAAATTGTTATTGTTGTGCTAGGTCGAGAAGCTGAAGCTCTATTTCTTATCGTTTTCTCAATTAGAGCTTTAAGATTCTCCAGGGCTATTGCTTCTGATGATTTAGCTGCTTTAAGATCTTGTATTGCTGCTTGTAATCTTCCTTCAGACGAGTCTATCTCAGTTTCCCTTCTCTCAATTTCTGCCTTAATGGTTGCAGTTTCTTTGCTGATTTCTGATCGTTCTTTCTCATGCGTTGCAGCTTCTGATTTGACCTGTTCGAGCGTGAGCAACAGATTTGATGCGATTGATTTAGCCTTCTCTTCTGCTGCAGACGTTTCTTTCAGCTTCGCTTTAGCCCTCAGCAGCTTTGAATTGAGATTCTGAATAGTCAATTCGGTTTTTTCTTCTTTCTTCTTCAGTCGAGCTGTTTGCTCTGCAACATGCCTGAGCTCATTCCTGATAACATCCATTGAAGCCATAAACTGGAAACTTCCTTCTTTAACTAGAGCCAATTCCTTCTTCTTAGCCTCCAACTCTTCCATTACAGACTCTTCGTTAACCTGGTATATTACGATTTCATTTCTTTCAACTCCCTTATCCATTTCCTTAACTTCATTTATCTCACTCTGCAGCATATTTATATCTGAAATTGTGATAGCCAGTTTAGTTTCCAGCTCTTTTGCATTTTCAATTTCATTGATCATTTTCTGCTTTTCCTTCCGACCACCCTCAATAGCAGCTGAGTACGATTCAGCCTTCTCTCTTACTTGAGCTTCGATTTCTTCGTACTCCTTAATTGCCTCAATTCGGGCCAACTCAACCAACACATGCTCTTCGTTAATCTCCTCAATCTCCGCATTAAGTGATTCAACTGAACTCATGTAGTACTCTCTTTTTGACAAAGAGTCCCTCGTCTCTTTTTCTGCCCTTCTCTTTTCTTCCATAACTGAAGCCATATCCAGCTTAAGCTTACTCAATTCTCGTTTTATCGATTCCATCTCTCTTATAACTTTCTCTCTCTCAGAATCCGTAGTCCTCAGTTCTGATTCCGTTCGCTTGCCCATCTTCAGTTTCTCCAAGTCCACGTGTCTTTCTGCTCTTGCATTCGTTTCTTCGATTCTTAGTGTTAACTCCTTTACCTTCTCCTTTGCTGCCAATAGCTCAGAGTTAGCTTCATCTCGTGCTGATTCCGCAAGTTTTCTGCTTTCGTTTAACTGGTTAGTGTCTATTTTCGCCTGATGAAGTTCTCTTCTTTTTGTGAAAGGCTGCTGAATAAAAATATGACCCAATAAGATTTATTTTATAAAATTTGAGGAATGCATATAATAAAGAATTGTTGGTACCTCAGGATAATTTGTTTGGAATTTCTTAATTGTGTGATTCACTCCTCCAATTCGATCTCCGTAGGAACTAACCACTGCTTTAACCGAGACGGTATTTCTGTCATCCAACTTCTCTCGATCCATTATTTGTCTGAGATTAATATCTGAATGAAATTGTATCAGAAAAGTACGACATTGACAATGTGTGAAGAATGAGTTTTGTTACAATAAATGGTGCTTTCTTCTACCTGGAATTAGTGGTGCTTGCCGAATCCAGGTCAATGGAGTAATAGAGGAATGGAGGAGAGATAAAGTGGTGGTGATTGGCTGCTATTGTTTGTATCACCAGCCGTTGGAATTTTCTTCCCTGGGCCCCAGCAAACCCGATGTTCTCTACGACAGAGAGAGAGAGAGAGACATAGAGGGCAGCCACCCTTCAATGTTTCTTGAGGTATTTTTGATACCTTTCGATACCTGATTTTATCTTTATTCAGTGTCTTGATTGCAATTAAGTATCGGGTTTGCGGTGAATCAACGGTTACCCATGAAGCTTACCGAATTCTAGTCCAGATTAATTAGGCCATATTTAAGAGTAGGTTTTTTTGCACTCAAGTGCATTTTATAATAACGGATTTGATTTTATGCCCGCAAGTGGACATCAATTTATATGTCCACCACCAATTATGTAATGTCACATAAGTAATTAATTAAATAATAGTGGGTTCCCCTGTATATGTGGCATCACATGATAGGTGATTGACATGCCACATAAGCGGTGGACATATAAATTGGTGTCCACCTGTGAACATAAGATCAAATCTGTTTATAATAATATCGATTGTTTTCATTGTAAAATACAATTATTTTCACTAATGCAACGGTACACCAAGTGTATACAAGACTTTGTCGATATTTAATCATGATTCTCTACGGCGATTTTTGTAATTCGATTATATATATGAAGTTGCTTGGCATTTTATTTCTCCAACTTCATTAAACATTAAATTATGCGAGAACTTTTTACTTCTTGATCTTTATACAGTAGGTATTATGTGCCTTAATTGGGGCGTAGAAAGTTGATTAAACATCCAAATACTTGATAAGTGAGTGACAGGTGGTGGCGGTCCTGAAAATTGTGGTGATAATCTGCTGCGAAGGTTTAGACAATCAAAAGGAGCAGGCGTCCACCGACATCTTATTTGTAAATTCGGCTGCAATTACAATATTATCCTTAAACAAGGGTGCAAGCACAGCCACGTGAGTCCATCCTTCGCCACTCCGAACAAGTTTTTCCTTTTTCATATGTACGCCCTCGGTTTCAAGTATTTTTGCACATTTTTCTTTTTCGATTTCTCCCAACTCTTTTTGCATACTTTAAAATGAAAATATCACACAATATTAACATCTTTCCAATAATATTTAAATTTAAAAAATATCACTTTTATTTTATTCTACTTTAATCTCTCTCCTACACTTTATTTTTATAAAAATCAATAAACTTAATTTTTTTTTTTTAATTTCTGTGTCCAGAAAAGCGTGAAGAAATACTTGGAAAGGAGGTATTATATTATATTTATTCGGCAGAAGAAGTTAGCATTGATAGCCGCAGAGCTGCCACGTCTTATACAAGGTGCCTGTCTGTGTAGCGGAAAATCTACTGTACCTCGACTTTGCACTTGTTTGGTTTTACTCCCCGCGTTTTCATACATTTTTCTTGTGAAATTTGAAATTAAAATTTGACTTGAATTAGAAATTACACGTGGATGGTGCTTTTAAATCTTATACAGATACACTTCCTTCATTCTACAATTAATTGATCGATTGACTTTGACACAAATTTTAATGTAAGTGTTCTTCATTAATATTTGAAGAGGTAGGGTGGTTTTTGATTGCAGGCCGTCTCAATCTTTTCTATTTTATGATTAGAATAAAAAATATTTTTTTGGTTACTTTTGAAGGTATTTTAGTATTTTAAAGGATAAAATGTGTTTGCTTTATTGTCTTTTATGTTATGAATTATTGTGGGATGTACATTTTTTTTGTAGATGGACAATTATTTTTTTGTAGATGGACAATTTATTATGGAACGAAAGAAGTAATAAATAGAAGACATGATGTAGTATTGTTCTCAGCAGTTTTTATTATTTTATTTTTTTATGAAAATTTATATGTAACTTACTTCATTTACTTATATTACCCATTAGTTTATCAGCCTCTATCTAATTATGTCTTAAAAGAGAGTATGATTTACATATTTAAGTAGAGTATAGCTTATCAGACTCTAACCTAATTATGTTTTACAAGAAAGTATGATTTACATATTGAAGTAGAGCATTGTCTCATATATGAGTCCATCAAATTTTATCTCTTTATATATTTCATTTTTCTAATTTTACTTATTATTTTTATTTGTCTTAATTTTATCTCTTTGTAATTTTTATTTTTATTTTCTCCCACAATAACAAAAAAAATATAAAGTACGAGAGAAAAATATAAGTTAATTCAAAGATTTAACGTCATTTCTTTTCTTTATTCATGACAGAAAAAAAGTACAAGAACCCTTTCAAAAAAAAAAAAAAAGTACAAGAAAATAAAATTAAAAAAATAAAATATAGGGAGCAAAAGTTGGATAAACCTTGAATTTGGTGGGCTGAAAAGAATCGGGCTATCTTTAACCTGGTCCAGTAACCAGTTTAAACAATCATTAAAATAAAATAATCATCAAAATATTGTGCGTAGAGATGTTAAATGAATTGTATCTAATTTAGTGGGCTTAACAAACCCAACCCATGAGATAATCACTTTTATTTTGGAAAAAATTATATATATTATGTTTAAAATTATTTTTTTAAGTATTAAAAATTAATTTTGGCAAAATATGTTTCAATTGTTTTTGAATGACAAATTTTTATATGAAATATTTCACGGATCCTAGATTCATGAAATAATCCATGTTCAAATCCAAATTAAGAAATTTGCGGATCTAGGGTGGGGCGGGGCGGGTTTAATGGATATTTCCAAAAAAAAACTTGCGCAAGGGTAAAAAAAAAAATCGCCCCCGCGTGCTCCAGGTGTGTTACTATTAGGTTAAACATGTGTTACTTTAACAATAATTATGTGTCACTGTAAAACAAAAACTGCATATTTATCTAAAAATAATCTCTCGAATGCAAAAATAAAAATCAAAAAATGGTCAAATAAATTTCTAATCTAATTACATGTGTGAATTAAATAAATCTCTAATCTTCAACAACTTTATTCTTATTAAAAGAGTGTGATTTTATTAAGATGATGACTTATTTGATCTCAATATTAAAGAGAAATGATTTTAATGTATTATGAAAAAAATCATGGGTCTATTTGATCCCCAAATATAAGATTTGGGGTAAATATGTGTTATTGTAAGGACATATATGTGTATTAAACTCGTGCAAAGGTAAAAATAAATTTTTACTCTCAGGTTGTGTTATTATTAGGTCAAACACGTGTTACCGTATGAAGAAAAATGTGTTATTAATGAACAAAACCAATACAACACATGAATAAATATTTTATTCTTTTAAGGACTAGTAACACGTACTTACCCTTACAATAACACATATTTGTTCTTACAGTAACACATATTTTTGAAAAAAATATGTTACTATATGAATACAAACGTGTTACTAGTGAAAGATGTGTTACTATATTAAAAAAAAAGTGTTACTATATGAACATAAACGTGTTATCCTATAGAGAAATATGTGTTACTATATAAACAAATCAGAAACAGAGTAACAACAATTGCGAAATTAATTCCAGTTTTTTTTAGAAAAATATGTAACTGGTAACAAAGACAATCCAAACAACAACACACTTCAATTTGATATTTGTTGATAAACTTTATTATTATTTTGATCAGATCTGTAGCAATTATTTGACAATTTTCAAAAAATTCATCCAAATCTTCTCTTTTTTCTTTTATATCTCTGTGTGTTTCTTTTCAATTTAGTGTCTTCGTTGATTTCCGCTGTTGTTTTCGTCGGAATTCTCTGTTAAATCATCTCCTAATCAACAACGTTTCTGTATTCTTGATTTTCTGTTGCGAATTCTAAGCGCACCGCCATTAAGAACTCCAAGTAGAGAGAGAAAAAATTTGCGTGTTTTTTTTTTAAATTTTGGATCCGATTTTGCAAGATGACCCGCAAGTTTTAGATTTTTCCTTTTTTAATTAATATTTCACGGTGAAATATTTTACAAGAGAGTTCCTCTTTTTGAATTATCAAAAAAACAATTGTCATTGGGAGAAGAAAAATAAGTACTCCATTCCCTCCGTTTCAAAAAGTTATGCACACTTTCTTTTTTCGTCTGTCCCAACAAGTTATGCACACTCCTAAAATGGAAATATCACACAATATTAATACCCTTACAATATCATTTAAATCAATATCATTTAAATCACAAAAATGTCATTCTTATTCTACTCTACTTTATTCTCTCTCTTACTTTATCTTATTAAATCACTCAAAATACCCTTACACTTTATTCTCATAAAAGTCAATAAAATTAATTTTTTTTAATTTCCGTGTCCCAAGAAGTGTGTACAACTTCTCGAGACGGGGGGAGTAATAATTATCATCACATATAATTACTCACGATTAATAAAAGAGATTTTTTTCGCAAACATTCACTTTTTCAATTTAATTTAAAATCATTTATTTCAGACTCCTCACTTTTGATTTTACTGCAAAAATCAATTAATATCATTTTTTGAAATTTAATAGTTTCAATATTAGAGTCAACCCTATAAAATTACAGGTTCAACGACATATGAATTAAGAAGTTCACTTCATACGATTTATTGATAATGGAGATCTAACTCTAAATTTATGGACTGTGGATGAACAAACTACATAATAAAAAAAATTAAATTTATATTTAAATTCAATATTATATTGTAATATTTTTAGAAGAATTCGTGCATTATAAGTTAACACCTATTAAAAGAATCACATCACTCATTCACTTGCTCCAAAATCAACCACCAAGAATATAATAACCATTTACCTAATATAATTGGAGAGTATTTTTTTTTTAATCGCAAAATGAATTATATTGTAATAAAGGTACAAGAAGTACCTTCAAAATAGAGTTACATTTCATGAATTACAACAATGGTTGAATTCTAAAATCTTGCCGGATCACTAAGCCACTCATTGGAAGATAAATTACACATTTGCAGGACTTAACTCCACAATCATCCTTTAATTTTATCTATTAATCTCTCATTTGCCCATGCTCCGTTCTAAAAAATAACCTTGTTTCTCCACTTCCATAAAATATCCATATCACATAAATCCAAATGCCACCCGCTAGCATTTCTCCCTTTTTACCCCAAGCATGTTGAAAAATGAAAGATAGTATATCTTAACTTAATTGTGCATTGCTAAAGTGGTTTGAAGCCATTTTAACATTTCTGGCCAAATTCCCTACGCCATGTGACACTCCAAGAAAAAGTGTCAAAATTGCCTCTCCGCAGGCCGTGCATAGTGCTTCTTCACCTATATTTATGATTCTTTTTCTCAAATTTGATCTAGTTGGGAGTATGTCCCGAAGGAGTCTCCAAGCTATCACTTACTGTTTGAAAGGAGCAATATTCTTCCACACTAGTTCAAACATTCTCGCCGTCTCCTGGTTGTCGTCGTCTCCTTGATCCCTCTTTAATAGAAGATCATAAACATCCTTTATTTTGTACACGCCTACTGAGATTGCACGCCACCTCCAATTGTCTTTAACGTCTTCTATTAATTGAAGAGTGAAATAGTTTAAATTATGAACGGTTGAAAGTAAAATTCAACATTAAATAATAAAACAAGATTTAAATTTGGTTTAAGAAAGATGCATTATATTCTGTAAAAAAAAGGCCGCATTATTTGTTAATATAAAATATTTCCCAGTTTCCATAAAAACTTTACATTTTGACATTTAAAGTTTCTCTTTAAAATTTTATAATTTTTTCAAGAAAATTGTAATTCTCATTTTTTAACAATTATTCCTAATTTTACACATAATTATACTCCACAATTCAATTTGAAATTATACATCTGTCAATTTTTTTTTTTTTTTTTAATTATACAGTTTTTTTTTTTTTTTTTGCGCCTAAATCCCACGCCACAAGTACAATACAATTGCAATTGCAATTGCAAATGAAAAGCATTGACCAAAAAGACAGACTCTGGCTGCACGGTTGCAAATGGCGTCAGCTACACGATAGTATGCACAGCAGCTGATCACTCCTCTCTCTTTTGTTCCATATAAATTCCCAACAGCCATCCAGTTGTGCGACATTAAAATAATAATTGGAATTTCTGAAACTCTTCAATGACCAAATTTCCACGCTTGTTAACAGATCTCAACGAGAGCTTCACACCAGAAAATGTGGCTTGATTCGCCACAGCACAGGGTTTAAGTCGAAAAACGACGTTCAAATTGGGATTGCCAATTCCAAATGGACGTGGAGAGATCATCGCTCTGCAATTGTGTGGTGAATTTCTTACTGGAAGAGAATTACTTGCTGTCGGCGTTCGAGCTCCTCCACGAGCTCCTCGACGATGGCCGCGACAATCAAGCTATTCGCCTGAAAGAGTACTTCTCCGATCCGACTCATTTTCCTCCCGATCAGATCTCGCGCCTTAATTCTCTCCGAGGTTCGCTCTTTGGATGCGTATAATTATGCGAACACACGCGCTGTGTTAGTGTGGGTGTTTAATCATTTATTTTGTGTGTCATATTGGTACTTGCATTTCTCTGTGTGTTGGTGAAATTGTAGCACGATTTGCGTTATTATCAACTTACAGTTTTTACTATTTTTTGGATTTAAATTTAAGCTGGTTTAGGTTGGCGCTATGTTATTTGGCATTGAGGTCTAGTTCGATGCCTGTGTATTTGTTCCCTTATTATTAATGTAAGAAATTGGAAACAGAACTTCCTGATGCTCGTTCGCTGTTTAGGTGCATGTAATAAAGTGTTGAAGTTTTCTTTAATTAGCTGTAGAATTCGAGGTATAATATTGCACATGACATACTATGTAAAGGATAACACCGTCTCATACTCTCCGTTATTAGCTAGAGTCATACCATGACTCAAAATTGCAGTTTAGAAGTAGTATGCTAATATCAATGTTCTGAGCTATGTGATATCCAATTCACAATCATTCACATATGGGATGAGAGACTAACTGTACTAATTTTAAATTTTAGAGGTTTGAAAGAATGAAAATATTGGTTTACCATGAGCTTTATAAAAATACCCAAATTTTTGTTATCATTTCTGAGAATTGTCCATATTGCATTAAAGAGTGCTAGTTCTAGGTAGATATTATATTGGTTTACCATGAGCTTTACTACCTAAATTTTTGTTATCATTTCTGAGAATTGTCCATATTATTTCCCTTATCTGTGATTTGTTGAAGATATTCACTTTGATCTTATAATAACGCATGAATGGTGACTCCATTTGGATTTTGGACCATAGTTGGATGAATATGCGATTGGTCTGAAGACCTAACTGAATGTAAAACTTCCACTGCCAACAGATGCATTAAACCTTCTTATGTGAACATCTATGCAAAGAGTGAGTGAATAATGATATAGAGCCAATTTATACAATGCTATTCCTGTCTCGAAATCTAAAAGGAAAAAAGAGGGGGCATATACAGGGCCCTATACCATATATCTCGCTGCCTGGGGACAACTGCACCTTACATCATAGCAGCACAACCAAGTGGAGGCAGCAAACAATCCCTAGCATAGGTTTCCCACTTTGTATTAGACTAACTAGTTACATCCTAGTTTATTATTACTGAGCTTTTCATTAATTTCTTAATAGTCAAGCGGTGAGCTGGATAATTGAAATACAACAGGATCCGGTCAAATGTAGAAGAATCTAAGATTTTTTATGGAGTTGATAATCATTGTTTGATAGACGAGTTACAGCGGATGTTTATTGGATATCTCAACACTTAATGCAATTTATTGATGTTTAACTCAATCTAGAATCTGTTTATCTGTAATTTTCTTTCTCGTTGGCTTTGCACTAAGTTCTAGATTTCATTTTTGTTTAGAGGTTCACTCATTGGGGATGCCAATTTATTTCCTTTTCTTCTATTGTTTTTGCAAACAGTGGCAGATCCCCAAAGTCTATTTGAGGAAAAGGAATTACTGGAAGAAAAAGTGGCAGTCCGTGAGTATGAACTTCGTTTAGCTCAAGAAGACATTTCTAGCCTCAAGGCTGAGTTGCTGAAGAAAACTGAGACAAACTTGGATGAATCAAGAGGTAATTACTCTATAGGCAGTTATTTGTCTTTGAATATACTCTCAATAGTTACTAATGTTACGTTGATATTGTTATGCACTCATGAAAATGATTTTTGCATTTTCCTTTTAGGTGCTTGAAAATAGACACCTATTACATCCTATTCCAGTTTACAAATGTGATATAATGGGCTTTTACCAACAGCTATGTTTTCGTGTATCTGTTGCAATATGTGCATTTCACCTTAGGTCAAGTTGGATTGCTCATTTGTGTCTGTTTTTCAGGTTGTTGTTTTCTAATGATTTAATTTGTTTTGGATAATTCAGGTCCAAATATTAATATACCTGAAAATAATGGATCAATTGTTCACTCGATACAGAGGGACTCACCTTCCTCAGATTTGGGTCCTCTGAAAGACAATGAACGATTGGATATCAATTGCGCAGTGAAGGAGTATTTATTATTAGCCGGGTACCGCTTAACTGCAATGACATTTTACGAGGAGGTACCTTCATCAAAGACTCTTGTTTGGTACTTTAGTTCTTCTGATTGGTGTTATGTGCGTTTTTGGTTACTCCTGTACAGTCTGCTGGGGAATATGTTAATGTACTACTGGCTTTCCAGGGCCACATTATTAGGTGATTTCCTGTTGCCACTTAGCATTATTTTTTTTTTCTCCAATAATTAAGGACTAGCAAGGAGATCGTCCCACTGAACTTAAGAGTTAAAAGGGTGTCCTAATTCACTAGCCATTTATTTTCAATGATGATATCTACTCTGAGGTAGATTACTGATCACCTAGTACTTTTTCATTGGTTGTCTGGGGGAACTTTTTCCTTCAAGTTGGTGGATCAACATGCCTTACTGTAGTCCATTCTCCTTGTGATCTTCTAGATAATCAAATAAGCCACGAAAATGACCAAGTTCATTTTTTAGACATACTGTTTAGGAAATATCTCACACGACTTATATTATATTCCTTTTCATTTAGCTGTTGCACTCATGCACGAGTATAAACATATATCTAATGTTGAAAATTATTTTATCTTTACAACAGGTTACTGACCAGAACTTGGATGTATGGCAAAATTCGTCTGCATGTGTATCAGATGCACTGCGACATTATTATTACCAATATCTTTCTTCTACTGGAGATGCCGCAGGGGTAAATCTTGAATATTCATAAAAATAAGTGACTATTACGTTTTGTTTAGCCTAAAAGAGATGAACTAAATAGCTGTATTCAAGTTCAAACAATTGATTATCACATGTCCATCCTGGTTATTGTTTTTTCTGCTCAAATCTACTGTTTTTACTGGTATGTGGCTCTATATTCTGACATTGCCCAAAATAAATAACATTTAGGTCATATACACAGTACCTTTAGTTACCTCCCAACAATTCACCTTATTTGCTTCTAATTGTACTGTCCACTGAAGTTATTAATGAACTTTTGGTCCTGCAACTTAATTGCAACTACAAATTGTCAGAAATTAAAATTAAAGAGGGGGTAGGTGGTGGGCTGACTATTGATTTCATCATTTTAATCTCAATTTCCTGGACTGCCTTTTAATGGATTTGGGGGGGGGGGGGGTGTTGAATTCATTCTGTTGCTATGGTAATCCTGGGTTGTGAAGTTGTGAGTAAGCATATTTTAGTGGATAACAACTTATGGTAGATTTACTAAAACACTGGAAGTTGGAAAGATTTCTGTAAGATGGCATCACTTAAATATGATCCTTTGAGCTTCTTATAGTAACAAGCTAAACAGCAGCACTTAATATGTCACACATAAACACAAAATTTTTATCTTTTACGATTATTTTTCTTGTTCGAATCTCTCATGCTGATAGTTTTTTTTATACTGTAGGAGAAAATAGCGATGCTTCGAGAAAAGGAGGCTTTGGTGAAAGAAAATGAAAGGTTGAAAAGCGATCAAAAATCCTTGCTGAAAAGCAAAGAAATGTCAGATGGACAAGCCATGACATTGACAAAATCTCTGGAGGTGCTTCAGAAAGATATAAAGGACAAAGAAAATATGGTAATTCTCTCTCTCTTTTTCTCTCTCTTATGATTCAGTTTTGTTCCACTTATTTATATATTTATAGATTTGAATGTGTATCAGGTCCAAGATTTGAAGAAGACTGTGAAAAGTCAAAGAAAAGAGCTAAATGATTGTAGAGCTGAAATAACCTCACTGAAAATGCTTATTGATGGTGCTCGATCTGGAAAAATTGTTTTGGCAACTGACTCAACACCTGTTCAATCAATTACAGAGAGCCACAGTGACAATGTAAAACTTCTCTCAAATGAAGTAGAGATGTCAGAAGCCAATACCTCCATGAATGCAAGCTCTACAGAGTCAGTGAAGAGAGAGGAAGGAAAAGTGGGGGAAATAGAAGCATTTGAAGAGGAACAAGTGAATGATAGTGAAACAGCTGCAATTGGTCCATTGGCTGATGGAATAACTGCTGACATGCAGGGAAATCAGTGTTCTGATGACACAACTAGCATAACTGAGACAGTGCTAGAGGACTTGATGACTTCTTTAGGTGACAGTGGGTTAGCTGGAAAGAGTGGAGACTTTTCCAAGGACAATGGAAAACCTTCCTCAGAAATGGATAGCCTAAGTACAAAGTTGGAAAAATTTGATGCTGAATTGAATACTGAAAAGATGGTAAAATTCTTCTTCCTCTTTGGAACATGCTAATTGAGAGATTAATTTACACAGGCTAACATGGAGAACTCATTTTTACTTGTCAGGGTGTGGGAACTATTCAGATACTATCAGATGCTTTGCCTAAAATTGTCCCTTATGTTTTAATCAACCATCGAGAGGTTTGCCAATCAATTTGCAATGTGTTATTTTTAAAGCCTTTACATGCTAGGACTAATAGTTACTGGATGTGTACTTCTAGATTTCTTTCCTGTCATGGTTATTATTGTATTTCATATCTTTTAGGAGCTTCTTCCTCTGATTATGTGCGCAATCGAGCGCCACCCTGACAGTGCAACTCGCGATTCCTTGACCCACACATTGTTTAATCTGATAAAGCGCCCAGATGAGCAGCAGAGACGAATTATAATGGATGTAAGATTCTGAAAGCAAAATATTGCCGTTTAGTAAATGTTACACTTCATAATCATGTAATTGTTTGTTGAATCAGGCTTGTGTTACTCTAGCCAAGAATGTAGGAGAATTAAGAACCGAAACAGAATTGCTGCCCCAGTGTTGGGAACAAGTATAACCATCCAAATTATAGCATTTCCCTTATTTACCTTTGATATAAGGAATGGCAAATTTATTTTACGGGTGGCTTTGATGTTTGTAGGTTAATCACATGTATGAGGAGCGTAGACTGCTTGTTGCTCAATCATGTGGTGAGCTTGCTGAATTTGTGCGACCGGAGATACGTGATTCCCTCATCTTGTCCATTGTGCAACAGCTCATTGAGGATTCTGCTACAGTTGTGAGGGAGGCTGCAGCTCATAATCTGGCTTTGTTGCTGGCACTCTTCCCAAATACAGACAAATATTTCAAGGTCAGCCTCACTAAATATGCTTCGAGGCAATCATGGAGAAGATATCTGACTTCACAGTTTCGTACAATGTAAGCTCTGTGATCTAGGAAATGGAGCATTTTTCCTGATCAAAACATGATGCCTTACAAAAGAACACATAAAAATAAGGAGTTTTTTCTTTTTTGTTCTCCAACACGTTACTCTTGTTTCTGAATAGGTTGAGGAGATGATGTTTCAATTGGCCTGTGATCCATCTGGTAACGTTGTTGAAACTACAATAAAGGATGTAGTTCCTGCTCTAATAAATTGGGGAAACAAGATGGACCATATGCTACAAGTTTTGCTCTCTCACATCTTATCATCTGCCCAGGTATAGTACATTTGCATAATTCTTGGCATTAATTGATGTTACTCTTATAATGCTAACATCTGAAATATTGTGTTTTCCAGCGGTGCCCACCTCTTTCAGGGGTTGAAGGTTCCATTGAGTCATATCTTCATGTTTTAGGGGAAAGAGAACGTTGGAACATTGATGTTCTATTGCGGCTGCTCACTGAACTACTTCCATATGTGCATCGCAAAGCTGTTGAGACTTGTCCTTCCTCTTCAGTTTCAGATTCTACAGGAATATCATTTACTCCATCTTTGCTTGAACTATATGCAGGGTAAGCTTGCTGCTTATTCTTCTCTGATGTCCAGTGCTACCATGGGCTTTGTATGACATATTAATTTATTGTTTTTGAATGTGAATGTTGGCTTTAGTACTTGATGGATTAACATTGATTGATCAGGGGACATTTGGAATGGCCTGCTTTTGATTGGTTGCATACCGAGTGCTTACCCAGTTTGATTCAATTGTCATTGTTATTACCTCAGAAGGAAGATAGTTTAAGAAGCCGTGTAACCAGGGTATTTTCTTGCTTATTAAATTGAATTGCTTTTATTTTATTGGAATGTCCATGATTGCTCTTGGTCTGCATGTTTTTTTTTCTAAAATATTTGAAGTCGTGACAACAAAATGCAGTTTTTGCTCGCGGTAGCTGAACAGTTTGGTGAACCTTATTTGACCTATATCATGCTGCCAGTGTTTTTAGTGGCTGTTGGAGATGATGCTGATTTGAAATTCTTCCCATTAAAAGCTCAATCAAAGATTAGAGGTAAGTAACTCTTGAACTTCATACTTCTGTTAATATGAATTTGCAATAATTAAAAGTATCGTGCTTTCTCCTTACAGGTCTAAGACCTCAATCTACAATTGATCAGAGGCTTGCTACAATGTGTGTTTTACCACTTCTCCTGGCAGGCATACTAGGACACCCAAGCAGGCACGAGGACTTAATAGTGTACTTGAGAAATCTTCTGATTAGAAGTTCTTCACATGATAGTCAGTCATCAAAGCAGGAGATTACCAATTCAGTTCGATTTATTTGGTTTGTATTTGCATAGACTGTTTCAAATTATTGAGCCATTACATATTCTTCATTTGTTGATGCATGTGATCTTTGTGATGCAGTACCTTAGAAGAAAACCACAGTATAGTATTTAACATTCTGTGGGAGATGATTGCGAGTTCTGATTTAAATTTGAAAATCCGTGCTGCCAATCTTTTGAAAGTCATTGTGAGGCTTCTGCTTTCTTTTTCTAATTTTTACACCATTTCATTTCTGAAGAAATATATTTCCTCATCTTTTGCAGTGATCAAAATATATGATGTCTTCCTGTTGTAGGTACCTTATACTGATGTAAAGGTTGCGTCAGCTCATGTTTTACCTGCCCTTGTGACTCTAGGTTCAGACCAAAATCTGAATGTAAAATATGCAAGCATTGATGCTTTTGGTGCTGTAGCGCAACATTTTAAGAATGATGTGGTAAAAATTGTTTCTAGATTATGTTTGCTGAGGTTATGGAGCAGTATTATGAAGTTGACTGACCAAAGTTTCTTTCTAGATTGTTGACAAGATTCGCATCCAGATGGATGCTTTTCTTGAAGATGGATCACATGAGGCTACTATTGCTGTGATTCGTGCACTTTTGGTAGCCGTGCCACATACAACCAATGGGCTGCGAGATTATATCCTCGACACTTATTAAAGTCTATTTCCCTTTACAATAATCAAAGATAGTTTACTTTCATTGTTCTCATTTCCCCTTTGGCATTTGATTCCTTTTCCTCTGCAACGACGAAATATATTTATGTTTAACTTCTCAATGAGCATGTTATTCCTTAATTTTTGTACATCTAGTTTCCAAGATTTTTCAGTTCACGGCATCACCATCCTCTTCAAGTGATGTAATGCGTCGGAGAGAGAGAGCTAATGCCTTCTGCGAATCAATTCGTGCTCTTGATGCAACAGGTATGCTACTTGAGATTCCTTTAGTGACATTATGCACTCCTTATTGAATTGCGTAACATGTTAATGATAATGAAAAATCTGAGTCAATATTGATTCATACAATCAATTAGACTTCGTATTGAACATGGGTAATGCTAACTTGATTGAAAGTAAAATTAATCGGAGTGCGCACGGTGTGATCCCACAAATTGAGTCTATCAATATATGAAGGTGACTAGCCACAACCCAAGTGAGCTTCTCCTCCCATCACCAATTGAACATGAATATCTTTATTTTTTTAATAAATCTGAAAAAATCAATTAAATATCTGAAAAAAAAATCAATTAAATAAAAAAAATCCGAAAAAACAAAGTAAAAATCAGAAAAGACCAATAAAAAATAAAATTCTGAAAAAATCAATTAAAATATTAAAAATCTGAAAAAAATATTAATTAAAAAATAAAAAATCTGAAATCTGAAATCAATTAAAAAAATCTGAAAAAAATCAATTAAAAAAATCTGAAAAAAATCAATTAAAAAAATCTGAAAAAAATCAATTAAAAAAATCTGAAAAAAATCAATTAAATATGGTTAAATTGATTTTTTTCATTAGTTGATTTTTTTAAGGTTTCTAATTGATTTTTTTTCAGGTTTTCAATTGTTTTTTCAGATTTTTATTTTTTAATTAATTTTTTCTGATTTTAGATTTTTTTTCTTGTTTTTTTTTTTCTTTTTTTACATTTAATTGATTTTTTTATATTTAATATATACTTTTTTATTAAAAACAAGAAAATATGAAATGCCGCATCAACATTACCTCCTGAAATACCTGTAACAGCCGTTTATAGGGTTACAATAAAAATATAGTGTTGTCAGAGGACTTATTTCAAAATGAAAATTGGGAGATTGAAACCAAAATTGGGTAAAGTTAAGGTACTAAAAATTATTTTACCTTATAATTTTTTTTCTGAAGAAATTTATTTATGATCTCAACTTTTCAAATTAAGTTGATGTTAGGCTGTAGTTTCTGTCAAAGTTATCTCGTGACAACTAAAAAAGGGTACCACCATAAAGATAAAACTTGGTGGAGCTCTTGTAGGGGAGAGCTCTTAGAAGGGTTCTTTGTTTGGCAATAGACGCTTGCCTAATGGACTTAGAAGACCTAGAAGCAGATTCTATGTCTACTAGAGTGACAATTTAAGGCACTAATAGTACATGGTGAGGGTTGGGAACAAAAGAAAGGAAATGAAATAAACAAAGAATGCTAAATTCAGACTTCCAAGTCAAAACAATAAGAATATGAGAACTCTGATCTCATTCTTGATAAACAAATACTCAAATCTGCCTTCTATCCTCAAAGTACCAAGTATTTATAGGCTGCAATAACAATAGGCAACTGGAAATAGAATACTGATATTCTACATCATTTTATGGTTGTCAAATATATTCCACACTCAGTGTTGAACGTCATTGTTTTGTTCGCTCTTGTATGTACTATGTACACTAGTTACCACTAACACATTTATGATCTACTGATGCAGATCTTTCAGCTTCCAGCGTTAGGGATTATCTACTCCCTGCTATCCAAAATCTACTGAAAGACCCTGATGCACTTGATCCAGCCCATAAAGAAGCTCTTGAAATTATATTCAAGGAAAGATCAGGTGGTACATTCGACGCGATTAGTAAGGTGATGGGTGCTCATCTCGGGCTCGCCTCGTCTGTCAGCAGCTTTTTCAGTGACAGCGGTCTACTTGGAAAAAAAGAAAGTGGAGATTTAGGGCTTCCAGCAGTCGATGCGCCAAAAATAATTCCACAACCACCGGTACCCACTGAGGACACGAGATTTAGACGGATTATGAGGGGTGGTTTCACAGACATGCTCAGAGGGAGAGCAAAAGGTAATGAGGAAGGCCATCCAACTGAATGAGCGAGATCAGGTACTGATTTATATTTTTTTGTTGTAAAATGCTAGGAAAAGAGGAGAAAATTAATTAGTGTACAACTAAATATATACTTGCCCCCCTCTCTCTCTCTCTCTCTCTCTGGGTTTTGGGCTTCCCCTATTTTTTTTATTGCTTGTTTTCATTGTAATTTTTTCACATACATATAGTCTCCGCCTTAATTTCAAGATAAAGGGAGAAAGACAATAAATTTTTAGTTTCTTATACAATGTCTGGATTTCCTTCTGTGGTGGTGTATGTTCATACTCTCTTGTTTCAATTATATATGCTTGTTGTTTATATATATTTCAATTATATAGATTGATTATTATATAGAGTAATATTTTTTAATTTATTTAATAATCTTGCCATATTTAAAAATTATTACTACTTTAAATTTGTATTATACTTGTGGGTGGTTATAAGTATATTTTTGAATATTTATTTAAAAAAATGGCTGAAATTATTTATTTTATTTCCTCAATGAGATACAACAATTATAGAATATAATATCATAAATATTAATTAATCAATTAATATTAATGCATAGTTTCCTTATTTAACATTTTTAAAATGGTCAAGATTATTTTATAAACGATGTATGATTGAGATTAACAATATATAAATAATTTAATAATATGATAAATATATTGTTGTAGAGACATGTGGTGCTGTCACATTACTTCCCAAAAAATTTATCTTCGATTGATACAAAAAATAGATTATTGATTTTAAGGTATAATTAATGGGGATTCTACCACAATGCTGGAACCTAAATTAAGAAATACTCACTCTATTCTAGTAAAAACTTTTCCATTTTCCATGTTTGTTCTAATAAAAGTTTTTTATTTTCTTTTTTTGACGTATCACTCTTATACATTTATCATTATACTTTACATTTATTTGCAACAATTGTCACTCATTTAATATATTAAATTACACTTAGGTTTACTTTTTTTTTATCTCTTTCAATCACATCACATGTATTATACTATTATTCTATTACATTTCTTAATTTTTGTGTCAAAAACAAATAAGAAAGCTTATCCTCAATTAATTAAAGGATATCGCAATTATTGTATGTGAAAGATATGAGAGATAGTTGAAGAATTAAAATTATAGGTAAGTATAATTTGTAACCTATATTGTAGCACATTTTATAATTTGTAATTTGTAATATATTTTGTCCGTAATATATAATATTGACAGGTTGATATCTCAACTCAAATTTTGTTATTTTTCTCCCAAATTAGAGATCAATTCTTTGTTATAAATTAAAAAATGAGTATAAAAAATTAATAAAGCTAAAAGGACAAATATAACTTTGGCCATATATATTTTGGCAAAAACAATTGAAATGAGATATTAATCTATCAATTTTACGCTGTACGAGTTGCAATTTGTTATAAAATATAATACAAAAATTTTATTGTTCATTTGATTATTTGATTTTTTTAAAATTTTTTGTTATAATTAATTTTTTTAATTATTATTGAAAATAGAAATATTTTTATATATTATTATTAATATTTTTGAAATTATTATTGATTATAAAATTATTTTGAAATTATTCTTATTGCTAGAATTTTAAATATTATTATTGTTAGACATTAATACTATTATTTATTGTTGAAACTATTATTATTAATCAATGAAAAATATTATTAATATTATTATTATTATTAATATTGATGATAACATTTTTTTAACCACAAAACTAGAGAAACAGTTTCATAGTATGAAATTAATATCATTACATTTATTCATTGATACCATAACATTTATTTATTAATACCATTACACGTATAATTTGATATCACTATATAAAATGATTATGGTACCTATGAATGATACTAATTCTATACTACAAAACTACTTAAAAGGAGAGTAACTTTTTTTTATTATTATTACTATTCTTGATTATTGATTATTGAACGTGGGAGTTAATATTGTTTCATAAAAATAACCCATTCATCACGTGTGGAAATACATAAACTCATAGGTATGAGAGGAATCACTATTCCATACTTTGGAATGATCATTCTATTACAATGACTATTCCCACTAAAAAAAATGTATAAATCATAATATTTGGAATAGATTAAGGAATCATCATTCCATTCCTAATTTTTTTCAACATACCAATCATATACCTTAGATGTGAGTAAATTGGAAATAAATAAGAATCAAAGTCATATGATATTTTTGAAATGAGAACCAAATTGTGCTTAGATGTGAGTAAATTGGAAATAAATAAGAATCAAAGTCATATGATATTTTTGAAATGAGAACCAAATTGTGTGATCAGAATTAGGAGAATTATGTGATGCCCTTTTTGGATTTTAAAATTTAAAATCAATCATAGTTTAAGTTTTTGAAAATTATTTTTAAAGAATCACCATTACAGCACATATAAATTTAGGGCGTGTTTGAGTTGTTGAAAATAATCGGATTGATAATGAGTTTGAAAGTAGTGAGGAATGTTAATGGATATTTTAGTTATTGTTAAGTTATTTGGTTTATGTAGTTATAACTATCATTACTATAGAAAGTGTTTGGTTTTAATAAAAATTATTAATAATTAAAATTATTATTAACTTTTTTTAATATTTAAAAATATATATTATATAATAATCATACTTAGAATATTATAGATTATATTAATTAATAATTTAGAAGGCAAATTAAATTTTAAAAAAATTATATATGAAATTTTATAAAAAAATAAATTTCATTCCTCCCAAAATGGTAAGGAATGAATCTATCCCTTTAATTACTCACTTTTAATTTATCAAGCATTTGATTTCCCTTAACCAAACATCACACTCTTCTTTCATTGTTATTCATTTAGCTCTAAAGATATGAACCAAACATTCCCTATAGTGTTACACTTTCTAATACAATAAATTTTCACTTTCTTATATTTTAATATATATAAATTATAATTCATATCATCCAATCATTTCAATTACACGCAACAATAATATAATTTCATTCACTCTTACCATTGATTTGACATAAAATTAAATCTCACCTTACTAAATTGACGAAGTGGTATAACTCAAGTGATTAGAACTCCACTACCTATGACTCAAAGGTCATGGGTTCGAGGTCATCATTTGGTCGATAAAAACAAAAAACCTACTAAATTATCCAAAATAAAAACATATATTGTTTTTTTATCAGAATTGCAAAATCCACTAAATTTCAAAAATCAATATTTAAAAATCACTTAAAATTAAAAAAGAACATCACTTGAGTGTGCTTGATGTGAGAGTATAAAGGTAAGGAATGAAAAATGAATCATATGTATATTTTGGTGAAGAAGTATGATTCCTTTATAGTGTGTTTTATTCCCAAAAACTAGACAATCCTCAATACTTAGTATTTTGGGTGAAATATGCCTTTCATTCCATACCCCAAATAAATAAAATATTAATATTAGTATATTTATTTCTCTTAAATAATAATATCAACTATTAATTTTTAGTTTGGATAAGGAGAATAGTGTAATGTTCTTCTAAAAAAAGAAAATTTAAAAAATGTAAAATAAATTGATTCTATTCTCAAATAATTTGAAAAATTAAACAACATTAATGGCTATGACAGTCAATCTAATTACAAACCAAACAATAGAATTATATAGAATATACCGTTTTCATTCCAATTTCAATTTTCATTCCAAACACTATTATGATTTTAATTATAAAAAACGTAATGGACTCTTGTTTCGAGTTTTTCAATGAGAATGTGAATGAAAATCTATTTTTTCTCTACGCTCTGAATATGTTGGATGAATGATTATTTTTCATGTTAGTTACATCATTAGTGTTGTGCTCTAATTTTGAATAGATAGAAAAAAAAAAAGATTATTGATAGTGGCATCGGAGAATAATTGAGGATAATGATTATAGAAACAGAGAAATGTAATCAAGTGAGGTAATAATTATCTGAAAAATAGTGTTGTGGATCATCTTTTATTCTCATCAACCACTATAATTAACATTTATTTATTTTCATTCTCATTAATTACCAAACAAGCGCCCTTTGAGAATTCCACGCCCTTATCATTTCATACACATACCGAACCATTCATTACAAATTTCAGTGAAAACAATTGTACTTTTTAATGTCATTAATATATATTGTTAAAAAATACATTTAAATTACACAATATTGTCAGTGCGCGAATTCAAAATTTTGTCGTATCTAAAAATACATTTATTGCGAAAAAAATAATTTAATATAATATTTTTTATAGAAAGAGAATCTTTCAAGCCAAACTAGAAGTGTACCAATATATATATACCCCTTATATGCAAGCAAACCTCTTCACCCTTAATCAATCATCTTCATTTCACTACCTCTCTTCTATACTCAAATATTCACATGGCCTCTTCCATGCCCTCATTGCTTTCTCATGAAAATGAGAAGAAGAAAGATCATCAGAGCAAAGAAGAGGTGAAACCCTTGAAAGAATGTGCATCAAAGAATCTTCCATCTTCTTCTCAAAAGAAGGAGTCCAACAATGTTTCTTCGCAGGTGGCAAGTTTTCTCATCGTCAAAGATTTGGGGTATAAGGATGATGAGATATATAGACTATCCTCACAAGAAGAAATGCTCGACTCCTTTATAAAGGATAAGCTACTATGATTCTTGTTTTGGGCTTTCTAATTTCGTGTATCAATCAATGTTTATGTTGTTCTAATTTTATGACATTGAGAAATCCTTTATCTATTTAAGTTTGTTTAATTTGTCACATCATAGAGTTTTCATTATTAGCTTGTTCTTGAGGGATGAGAATCTTATTGATTTATGGCTTTTTTTTTTTTTTTTTTTAATCCAGTTTATCACGTACGTATGCTAGCTGTTTTATACGATGTAGCTTATGGGGGTTTTTATGACATTAATTGAAAACCTCCGTTAGGACTCGTTTGTTTTACTGTTTTCTCTTCAAACAACTAAAAACATAGGCAGAATCTTTTGTGTGAAGAAATTTTATCGTAAAATTTATTTTGATAATTACTATAAGCTATTGATTTTGAATAATATTAATTATTTTATTAAATGATATCAATTGTAAATCAGTTTTACAGTGAAACTAGTTACCAAACTCATAAATATATTCACCTATTAGATTGTGGTAGGCCTCATATGTAGATTCTGTAAAACAGATGAATTCAAGCTAATTAATTAAGACCCTGTTTGGTAGGCTTGATAAGACCAGATAAATTTTATTTATGTCGTAGATCATTCTAAATTATGGCTGACCCGTACCGAAAAAGTAATAATACCCTCTTATCTCCAATACCAGGCACACGCCCCCGGTTAAATTAGTCGTTCCCCCATCGTCGATGCCCTTGCCCCCGATTGAAAGTTTTGGGTGGCGGCGGGATGGATGCAAATGTGTGGGCTGAACATTTAGGGCAAATTTGTATTAAATTGTGGTAGACCTAATAAGTAGATTCTATAAAACACATGAATTCAAGCCAATTAATTAAGACCCTGTTTGGTAGGCTTGATAAGGCCAGATAAATTTTATATGTGATTTCGTAGATCATCCTAAATTATGACTGATCAGTACCGGAAAAATAATAATACCCTCTTATCTCCAAAACCACACACGCCCCCGGTTAAATTAGTCATTCTCCCATCGTCGATGCCCTAGCCCCCGGTTAAAAGTTTTGGGTGGCGGCGGGGTGGATACAAATGTGGGCTGAACATTTAGGGCAAATTTGTATTAAATTGTGGTAGACCTAATAAGTAGATTATATAAAACACTTGAATTCAAGCTAATTAATTAAGACCCTGTTTGGTAGGCATGATAAGGCCAGATAAATTTAATATGTGATTTTGTAGATCATACTAATTTATGGCCGACATTAACCGAAAAAGTAATAATAGCCTCTTATCTCTAAAACCAGACACACACACCCAATTAAAATTAGTCGTTCTTCCCACCGCCGATGCCCTTGCCCTCCAATTAAAAGTTTTGGGTGGCGGCGGGGTGGATACAAATGTGGGCTAAATATTTAGGGCAAATATATATTTTTTCTCATTATCTCAAAAAATTAAAATAATGACAAAAATTTATGTGACACTTTTTTTATCATGAGACCATTATGATTTTTTAATAAAATAATATTATTTTTAATGTAAAGTGTATGATCACTTCTCAAATTTTTGCTTTAAAATATTATATTTTACATATATTTTTTGAAGTGATACTCACTCTGTCCCCTAAATATGTGTATACATTGAGTTTGACACAAATATTAAAAAAAAAATAGGTAAAGTATTGTAGGGTATTATGAGGTCCACTTATAAATAAAATAGTTATTTGTAAGTAAAATATAATAACAATTTGATTAATTAAATGATAGTTGAATGATGAATATAAAATAGTTGTGTCCATAAAAGGAAGAGTAGTATTTGTGTGCATATTGTGCAAAATAAAAATTATGTGCACAAAGTTTGGTTACAGTGTAGTATCATTTCATGTACTGTATAGTATTAGTTTGGTTACATTATAGTATTATTTCAGGTATTGTATAGTATTAGTTTGGTTACAGTGTAATATTATTTCAGACATTGTATAATATTAGTTTAGTTACAGTATAGTATTAGATAAAAAAATATTGTGCACACAAATATTTGTCTAAAAGGAATAAGCATATTTTTAGGGGTCTGACAAAAAAGACAAGTGAACACATTTTTAAGGGAGAGAAAAATTACAATTTAATTATTTAAAATAAGGCGTATCACTTTTTAAAATTTTATCGTAAAAATAGTACACTTTACATATTTTTTTAAAATGATATTTCCTCCATCCCATAAATACTTGCACCATTGTGGACGTACAAAATAAAAAAATAGAATAATGAGTTGAATTTTGAAGGGTAATTTTATAAATATTTATGTACTCCCTTCGTCCCATAAAAGCTTTCATACTTTCTTTTTTCGTCCGTCTCATTATAAGTTTCACACGCTTAAAATTGAAAACTTTCATAAACTCCACTCTCACAATTTTTACTAATTTACACAAATGTCATTACTTTTTACTCTCAGATACACATAACCCAATAAAGTTTTTTTTTACTTTGTACATAAAAATTTACAAAATTATCTCTCAAAACCTCAATCATTACTCTTTTTTTCTAAAGTGTGTGTCCTCTTACATATAAAAGATTTTCCAGAAGAGAGAGAGTATAAAACAAAAACTAAGTCGGATTGAACAGAGAGGTGTATAAATAACATTTCTATTGAAAAGTGAAATAGAACGGAATCAAAATTAACCTATACCACTGCTGATCACTCCCAGTCCCAGTCCCTCCTCTTCCTTTACCTTCCTCTTTCCCACTCCTGTGTTTTGCTATCTTCTTCCCATTTCCATCATTTGTATCAATAAATTGATGCAAATCAAATCAAATCGAAGCAGATATAACGAATTGAAGGATTTTGGAATGATAATTGGATTGAACGGATTTAAATCCCAAAAAATGGGGAAAATCGTGAATCATGATCCTTTTTCATTGTTTTTCTTTCTGCTAATTTCAAGATCTTCATTTACCCCACCTTCCATTCGTCAGCCACATTTATGTTTTTGTGGCGTTTGCGTAGTGTGGATGGTCATAAATTTGATTTGTGTGATGGCGGCGGCAGCAGCCATGCGCCGACGACTGAGGTGGTACCATTTGGGTGGGTTGGGAGGGGGTGAGAATTTTATTTTTATTTAAATTTTTTTTAAGATTTATGGTTTTTAATTTTGGATTTTTTCAAAACAATTATGGTGTAATATTTTTCTTTTTATGTTAATTTAATCTGAAATTGAGTAGTTCTTGGCAAGTGATGTTTTCCCACTTTTCCGTTAGTTTTTAAACGGCGTGTGGTTAAGTGGGATTGATGCTGCAATTTTGGAAATTTGAAGGACCATTTGTACATGTGAAAATATTTAAAATAGTTGAGACTATTTTGAAATTGATACGTGTCCTGTGGCTATCAATGACGTCTTCCTAAATTCAACCAAGAGAGAAAAGAAATTGTTCTTAACTCATGAATTCTCAATAGGAGAGTTGATATATGTAACTTTTTTTTTAAAGAAGGAAATAGGTAAATGCGTAAATCTCCCACATGTATATGTAACATATTCTTCTAAACAGGAAAAATGTAAACATAAGAGTTTAAATTTGTGACTTTTAATCGTCACAACCATGTGCTCGACAATCGTATACAAATTTATTTAGGGTCACTCAAGCGCAACTCTAATAATAATACTCTATTATATATTTATATATATAAAAAAATTAAAATTATTAAAATTTTAACGGTTATTTTAAAAAAGAAATTCAAAGAGCTTCAATTAATTGCAAGATAAAAGTTGTTGAGAAGGTAATTAGCAAATTCCAAATGTTCAATCTACACATAAGGTCTATCGAAGACACAATAGACACTAACATATATATGTAACATAAAATTGGCATTTCTATTGACAAAACTAATTGATAAATAATAGTTCAGTCCGTTTAAACTCATTTGAATTCAGTAAAATTTATTCTTAAAATTAAACAACTCTTGTACACTAGTTTTATGATACAAATGTACACAACACATATTTTTTAGTGAACACAATAATACTTTTATTTGAAAACAACTGTTACTAATGAATTAACATGTTTTATAAGTAAAACAACCAATATTATTTGAAAATAAATTTGTGTTGCACAATGCACCTAGTTAACAAACACTGCAAAAATCTCGATGTTTATATATCCCATTGTGAATAGCGAGGGTTTTGACAAGAGCAAACACATTCGGCGTTCAGTTTTAACGAGAGTAAAATCTAAACAATGAAATTTACCGAATGCTTATTCCCCATACCAAAATGCTCCAAGACGTTGAAAAATTACAAAGTTTGGGACCAAAATTGCTAACGCTTAATAGTTACCATAATAGCGAACCAAATTGACAGAAAAAAGTACGAATGAAATCAAAATTGTTAATATATGGACTAAAAGCATAAGCTCCCATGATCTTTATGACTAATATTTGCAATTTTCACTTCAAAATCGTATTCAAAATCATGAATAGACATACTGACCGAGTATGTTTCAATTTCGGTATAAGTTCACAGTTGTACTATAAGTGGATTTATTTTTAATTCATTAATGACAAAAACTTGAAATATATTAGCAGGGGTACCAACTATATAAAACGCGTATGAGACTGAAAATTAAATCATTAGTTATGATTCCAGGGGGCGCGGCAACTAATTAGGTAAAGTATGTGAATTTCCTTTTTGGAACCAAAATTTCCTATTTGTTCTTTTAATTTGGAACAAATTTTTCTTTCTTTGATTTAGAGAGAGAATATCAAAAGCCTAACTTGGTCTTGAAGTAAATTAATAGAAGTAGTATGATATATATAGATTACAGGGAAATACTATGGAGAAATTACGAAACTAAATAGTCTAGTATAGTTCATACCAAGAGATTGCAAGTCTTATACGCCAATTGTTGTATGTATAAATTGTATCTCATGCAACATTTTTTTTATCATGCAATTTGTAATACTACATTACTTATTAAGTGACAATTACACTTATAGAAAAATACCATAATATTTTTTTTTTCACAATTCAACGTGTTAGTGCATATATATAAAAAATATCATGGTAGTATTACTTAATAAGTATTGTGATATAACAAATTAAAAAAATTGCATGTGCATACAAGTATTACTTTAAGTCTTCCGAATTAATTTATCATCATTCTTATTTTAAAATTTAGAAAAAGAAAAAACCGCCAAACCTAAGCGGTTAAGTTTCAAAACCATAATAAATATCGTGAGTAAAGCGGTTAAGATTCAATTTCAGCACTACAGCACTACATCACAACTGTTCCGACCGTTGGATAGGTCTACTAGGAGTCTAGAAGTGATTTTTTTCTTTTTTGTTTTTGATTTAATTAATTTATTGGATGACAAATTTTTAAGACGGTATTCACAATTAAATTAGTTTGTTTTGAGTTCTCCATGTGAATGAAATTTCTTTTGCATTTATATTTCCTCATGATGTGCTCTAATTTTTTGAAAAAATAAAATAAACAAAAGTTGTTTGTTATGGTATAAAAAAATAATTGAGAAAATGATTATAAAAAAGAAAAATATAATCAAATGAACTAATGATTATCTTTTTTATATAAAAAAAAATGTATTATTAATTATCTCTTATTTTCACAAACCTCTATACTAATTATATATTTTTATTTTTATTAAAGATTGTACAAATCAAGCTATCACCTGAATCATTAATGGAGATTTCAGTGCGCCCGGGAAAAAAAGTATATAAATTTCCTTTCCTGAACTAAAATCTCTCTCTTTTTTATTTTTTATTTAGAGAGAGAATTGCAAAAGCCTAACTAGGGGCATTCCTTCCGTAATACCCTACCTCAACCACGTCTCCCCACCCCCACCCAAATCAAGCCTATTTATACAACACTTCCGCCCTAAATTATTAACTTCACTTTCTTGATAACGAAGATGGCTTCATTAGTGTTCGATCGTGGAATTAACTGTGACAAGATCACATATAGCAACAACGTGAAACTCTTCCAACAATGCCCATCAGTTAAAGCCAAGAATGTGGAGATGGAAGCGACGTCGTCCGAAGTGCAGGCATTCGTGGAAGAACCCGTATTATTTAACTTCGGTAATGATTATGGGAACAAGCTGTTTCTTGATTCCAAAGAGGAGGTGATGTGGAACAACTTTAACGCCCTTGTTTATGTTCGCCAAAGCCCTAAACTTCGATACGACAACGTTGAACCCAGCTGGAAGAACAATTCGGATGATCATGATGTGTACAAATTCTCATCCGTCGAAGACATCATCCACTACTTCCTCAAACATAATTAATTAGTTTGCTGTCAATATCTTTAATTATTTAGTTTGTCCGTCACTTTTTATTGCTGATTTTGTGGGTATTTAATTTTTTAGACTTGTTGATTTGTATAGTTTGTTAGGAAAATTTTAGGGATGATTTGTTGTGAATCTTGATCTGTGGAATTCTTTATAATAGTTATATATCATCTCGTTTATCACGAAACAATGTGTCTTATTATGCAGCTATGTGGGTTTTTTTTTTGGTCTTTTTTCTTTTTTCTATATTTATGGCTTGTTGATTTGTTTACGTCTTGCCCGGAAATTTTCACGATCAACTCGTTCTTCAAGGATGATTTCTTCTGAAGAATCTTGATTTATGGCTTTCTTTAACGGTTATAATTTGGTATTTGGGTAGATTGAATTTTTTGTCCGAGAAGAACATAATTTTGCTCGATATTTTTTTTTCCCCAAAGAAATTACAGATTTGGGTAGTTTTGAAGTAAAAAGAATGTGGTTAAATTGCAGTTTTTATTCTTAAAAAAAATAATGGTTGGGACAATTTTTAAAGAAATCAAATTAAATTATTGTTCAAAACTTCTAATGACACCAAAAATGCAATTTGCTATTTCATTTGAACCCACCTAAATTTATGTCTAGGGAATAAAATCTTCTTCAAATTAAATCCAATGAGTTCTTAAGTAGAGGATGGAGGATGTACAATTTAATACGATTTTCAGTATGAGTAATTGAAAATTTTATATTCAAATTCGTACTTTCTCTCTAACATTAATTAAGATATATAGATTTGGAAAATTTTTCACACAAACTAAAAACACACATATTAAATGTTATTGGAATTATAAATTTTCCTACATTCGTCCTATTTCACCCTTACACAAAGATAACAAAATAATTAAATGTTCTTAGAAATTTTATTAATACGTTAAATAGGGATATTTTGATGTTGTGAGGAATATTTAACGCTTTAAATAAAATAAAATAAAAAATCTATAGTTTAAGACCACACAAAAATAGAAATGAAGAAATGAAGGCTGTTTTTTAGGGGAGAAAAAAAATCAGCTGGGTTTGGAAATCAAATGGTCAACACAAATTCTCGATGATCAGTCCTTTTTAGGTCTGATGATCTCAAAATTCCGTATACACTCCTAACTAGAAGTGGATTTATTTTTTAATTATATGGTCTTATAACTTATACAGAAATCCACTTTAAAATTTGAGTCATTCTCATCTTTGAGTTAAAGCTCTAAAAATTCATGATGAATAATATTATATATAATATAATAAATGAGATTTGTCACTTATGAGATTATCTTTGTATAAATTTTTATATGATAAAAATTTGTGTGACACCGTCTCACCATAATAAGACCATTATCATTTTTCAGTATAAATATTATCACTTTTAATGTAAAGTGGATCACTTTCCAAATATTAATTACTTTAAAATAATACATTTTACATATATTTTTGCACACTAAAATGGACACACTTTTTTTTAAAAAAAATTAAATGTAATGAGTAAAGTATTGAAGAATAATTTGAAAAACCTTTATGTATAAAGTAAAGAAATTGATTAGATAGTGTGTAATGTAGGTCCAAAAAGTAATTATATTTTGTATAAATATATGAATATTGTAAAGATAGAATTTAATCATGAAAAAATTTAGATGTACAAATAATTATGGGACGTACAAATAAGATAAATGCGTATATAATTATGAAACATACATAATACAATTTATCTTTTTTTTTTTTTTTTTTGAAAGGCATAATACAATTTATCTTAAAAATAATAAAATTCTATTAAAAAAATAACACGATATGATCAGGTGATACGATTTCACACAATAACATATATTTATTTAATTAATTGGGATTCAACTGACCCCGTCAAAAAAAAAAAAAAAAAAAAAATTGGGATTCAACTGACCGCGCCACTACGGGAACGTAGATAAGTTTATCATGTATATATCCTTATTTGTCGGTTTGAACCACATATCTTTTTCTATTTTGGATAGAAATTAAAATGAATTTCAAAAGCCTAACCCTGAACAAATAAACCTACATCTTTTGATCTTCACTCTCTTCTTGATAATCAAATTATCTCTTGACAACATATATATGGCCTCGTTTACGCCCAAAGTATTTGATCATGTGATAGAAAAGAAGAGGGTCAACAAACCCTCAACAGTTGATCAGAGGCTTCTTAGAAACAAGCGCAACCAAGAACTGAAAATCAAGAATCTCCCTACTTCTTCCTCTTCTACGAATTTCGAGGATAAATATGAATTTGATCATAAAGTGCAGGTGGATGATGTTGATTATGGGAATAAGTTGTTTCTTGATTTGCAAGAGGAGTTGGCCAGCAATAATTTTTCTATGCATCCCGTCGTTAAAGATTTGAGATTTTTTGATGATGAGATATACAGATTGTCATCGGAGGAAGACATGATCAACTCCTTCTTGAAAGATAAATTGCTCTGAATCTAATTGATTTAATATTTCGAGAACTAATATTGTTAATTAATTTATCACGAATTCTGATTTATGATGTGGGTTTATTTGGTTTTTGTTCATTTATGTGTATTACAAATTCAACATGATTAGTTCATTGATAATTATTTAATTTGTGTGAACAATTAATGTGACATATCTAAAAGGAGTTGATTGCTCTACAACTATATTTTTAGATCGAATGCGATTTTAGCCAGAAACATCGTGTTTTTATATCGAAAAGTTTTGACGGACATCGTGTTTATATATGTATATTTATATCGCTTTCTTTAATAGTTATAAATTAATAATCTCGATTAATTATCATGGAATAGTACATATGGCTTAAATCTTTAATATTAGGCAAAGTTTACTATGAAAAAGTTTATGGTCAAACATAATCCATTATTTAATAAAGGGTATCAATTATCATGACTGAAAAATATTATTTATATTACTAAAAGATATCAGTCGTGATAGCTGCGTATGAGTGATATGACTTATATTACAAAACAAGACAACATTACTAACAATATTAGTCATGATAATTGAAGGGTATGAACTACATTATTGAAGGATATTAGTAATTAAAGATAACTGAAAGGTAAACTGAATTTATTTTTTTTAATGTGGATCAAGTTACCGTGAAACTTGGTTCACCGCAGACACACTCTTAATTTTATGACATTGAAAAATCCTTATTTGGGTTTATTTAAGACGATTAATGTTTGTTTGTATATATATTTGGGTTTATTTAAGACGTATATGGTTTATTAGTTATCATGGAATAGCACATATCGATTTTAATGTTTGTTTGGTGCAGCAGAAACGTTTTCACGATCAACTCCGTCAAAAAGGGATAATTTGTTCAGAAACTTGATTAGTTTATGGCTTTCTTTAAGTCTCCTTTATTACGAAATAGAATAGGTCTCATGATGCAGCTATGTGGGTTTTCAACCCTTATCTAGGTTTAATTAAGACTTTGTTTGTTTTGTCGCATCCGAAAGTTTTCACGATCAACTCGTTGTTGAGGAACACTTTGCTCAGAATCTTGATTGATTTCTGGCTTTTTTTAATCTCGTTTATCAAGTATGTATGTTGTTTTATGATGTAGCTTGTGGGTTTTTATGGTATTGAAAACCTTTTTTTGGGCTTTTCTTAAAAAAAAAAAAAAAAACACTTTTAGGGCTAGCTGATTTTTTTTAAAAGAAAAAAATCGGAAATGAAATAAATCAATTATTAATTTCATACCTATCTATTAGTTTTAATTTTTAAATAAAATAAAATTATTTTATGGTATTATGGCAAAATTAAATTTTATGTTCAAATTCTATTGAAAATAACTCCACACATATTAAATTAAACGCTAGTTGGACTGAATATTCCCCAAATACAAATATAATGCTTCCAAAACCAGACTAATATGGTCTGTAAAAGCTTAACTCCACACATTTTAGGACTTTTTTGTTTGTGTCCCTTTTAAACAACTAAATATCCAAACTTAACTATTTGTGTGTTCAGTCTATCTATGTATTGATTATTGGTGCATTGGGTGTCATACTTCTAAAGCTGTTATTCGAGTTGAGTTGAGTGAGTATTTGAAGTTCAAGCTCGACTCGAGCATTTATCGAGTTGAATCGAGCTCGCCTCGATAACATTAACAAGTTGGAAATAGAGCTCGACTCAACTCGCAAAACGAGTCGAGCAAAGTCGAGCATAATGAAACTACAAGAAAATTCTTAATTATAGAGCCTAAGGAGTTGAGATCGAACTAACTCATTTATTTAACGAGCGAGCTCGATCTCGACTCGTTTAACGATATGAGTCGAGCTCACGACTCACGAGCGCCTCGTTTCGTTTAATAACACTATATGTGTCGCTTAATATTGAGTTTAATTAAAAAATATGTGCATTAAATAAGATTGAACCTTGCACCTCATGAATAATATTTATAATACATATCAACTGAACCAATTTGTACATTTTTACATGTTTGGAATATTTATTTTATTTACCCTTCTTGATTTTACAAATTTATATGTGTGGATCTATAAATTATTTGTGTCATCACATGCGACATTTTAACATTAAGTCTAATTATAAAATACATATACATAATTATTTAACACTTTTTTATTTTATATCTAATACTTTATAGAAAAATAACTAATACAATTCAATTAATTAATATTCTTTATTTAAATGGACATTGATCATCACGCAAGGTAAGACCTAGTCTTTACGCACTCAAGTTCGATCGGTAGCGGTGGTGTGATCCACATAAATTAACTAGTAATCAAGCCAGGGAGGGAACATACCCCCGGTCAAACTATTTGAATGGACTAGTGAAAAATAATAATTAGGGTTTTTTATGTCGTATAATAAATAAATAATATATATATATAACAAAGGAGATGTATACTAATAAAATATGTTATATTGTAAATAAATAATATATATATAACAAAGGAGATGTATACTAATAAAATATGTTATATTGTAATACTATTTTCAAACTCATCAAATCAAAACAACAAAATTGAATAAATTACATACACGATATATATTATGAAAAATTGATCTTCTTATCGTTTCACAACTCACAGTCAACTTAGGTCTTATAAGGGAATGAGCAAACCAACTGTACTGATCAAAACAATTAAAATAATTATTCTATTTTAACTTATACTCCTCCGTCCAGAGAATTCGACTAGTATACCATTCATATAAAACAACTTTTATAAACGTATTACTATGAAATACTTCTCACACAAAAACCGTTGAAAAAATTAACTGTACAAGTTCCTCTCAGATAGAGGAGGTATATATATATATATATATATATATATATATATATATATATATATATATATATATATATATATATATAAAATAAATCGGGCCGGGTTGTCGCCGAATGGGGCTTGTGCAATGGCACATCCTACACACCGAAAGCCGGCTCTGTCTATAATTATTCACTTATTTATTTAGTTTATTCATATATTTTTGTTTCTAATTATATTGAATTAGTACTTGAACAAATCTATATATATAAAAGGAGAATACACATCTCCTGCTTCTGCGCGCACCTACATACTGCCATGTGTTTCTCTAATTTTTTATTTTTATTTATTAATTATAATTATATTATTATTTTAATTTTTTCTAGCGCCGCTTCATTTTTCCATTCTGTTTCTCTCAAACTCTCTTCTCTGTCCGTAAAATAAAAAGACACTTCTCTATCTATGTTTTCAGGCGAATTCGGGGCGGTGTTGGTGGCAGGAGGATAGCAACAAGTGAACGCCGTGGCTAGCGCTGCTGCAGAGATATTTTTTCAGTCAATCAGGGTACACACTACGGATGTTTTGCTTGGATTTCAACAAAGGACACCTATGTTCTCTCTATCTCAGTTTTTTCAAAGATCATCGTTCTATACAGGTAAACCACAACCAATTTCGTCACGAATTAGGGAAAGCAAATCAATTGCGTGAATAGGGTTTCAAGCCCTTATTCTCTTGCAAACGGCTTTTCCTGGGTATGTAGATGAAGGTTCAATTTATCCAATTTTAATTTGGAGCAAGGACAGCATATAAAATTTGACTATGTATATTTTGTTTGTGTTCACTTTTAAGTATTATACTGTATAATGTTTATAGAATGAATTAATGGTAAGAGCTGTTTTTTGTGCATTGAGCGCTTAGTTAAAAAAAAGTGAAATCACTAAAATCCATGGCTTTACATATCTTGGATTTTTGCATGTTGTGCTACTGTTTATTTTCAGGTCACTTTCTCCTGACACGGCCTCTCCTCAAGTCCTTCATATCAGATAATTGTTTCACATTGTTTGAATTCTATATTACTCTATGGTTTGTGTTTTGGCTGCTGAAAACTTGATCAAATCTTGGTTTTAGGAGTGGATTATGTTCGTATTTGTTATGGTTTCTGCTTTTTAAGAACACAGTTTGTCTTGCCTTCTTTCCCCGATCTCAGCTCTCCTCGAATGAGTAGGAACTGAAAGGAACTGAAAGGAGGCAAGAAAAAAAGTGAAAGCCAAATGAATTTTTTGTAATTGGCGTAATGGTTGAAATCGTGTACGTTCAATTTTCTGTAATTGTTGCAACAAGGATTCCAAGAGTCTGCGAATATTTTTAACAGATTTGTTAATTAGAGAAGACATAGTTGTAACCCTTTTGATGTTCTTCGTTCTTAAAGCAATTAAAGATGCTTGGGACATGGTTTCTGTTGTAGCTAAAACTGGTGAGACGGGAAACCAAGAATACGATGAATTTGCATAAGCTGAGGAACTTGTCAAGGAAAAGGTAACTTTTTTTTTATGGAAAATAATCATTCTCTTGATCGAATTGATCACGCCTGGAACTGAATTCATGGAATTGCTGTCATTTTCCCTTCAATATTATGTAAATTTAAGGATGAACCATGATCCTATGTGGAGGGAATCAAGGTAAAATATCATCACACTTTATTTAATATGACCCGTGGGGATCTTTTCATCAGTTCATGTAATTGTCTGTGATAATGACATGTATAGTTATTTCTGATGCTTCTGTCCCTGGGGAAGGAGAGCATAAAATGATGTCTTATATCCGATTACAAAGAGATCTCACGTGTTTGATCCAAATACACGCCATTGTCTGCATGGTTTGGTAAGTTAATGAAGTTAACTTTGCTTCTCTGTTTCTGATTTATTACATCTACATTGAGTATGCACCGGTAATTTTGTTTTTTGAGGTTTATAATAGAATATTCTCTCCGTGCCATGTTAAATTGCACACTTGTCATATTAGGATGTCTCATTTGCACACTTTAAAAATGGAAATTTACTTTCAAAATTCACCCTCACAATATCTCTATATTTACGCAAAATGTCATAATAAAGTAATTCAATAAAATAAAAAGTATATTTTTGTGATAAAATTATACCTCACAAACCATTCCAATCAAACATAAAATGCATTTTTATTATTTTGTGTGTTAAGAAATTAGTGCAAGCTAATACGGAGAGTATGTAAATATAGTTTTATATAGATATATTCAAATACTTTCACAAAGAAAGAGGTTCAGCAAGTCTGAAGCAGAGAGTACCTCCGAAGATCTCTCACAAATGTATAAGGAGTGTTAGATTACCGTCAACAAATTATGTGATAATAGTTAATTAAAAGTGTAGCAATAAATTTTTTAAATTCTCTTTGTCTTATAATATATTTCACACTTTCATTTTTCTTTGTATCTTGAATTTTCCTCATTTTTTTCTGTCATTCTGTGTATATAATATTTGTTGTTTTGAATAGGGGGATCCGTATTAATGAATATGATGTGATATATGAAGCCCAAAGGATAATGAGAAGATCCAGTTATATATGAATACAAACTAAATTAATTGTTATTTAAATCAGCTTGGGAGTGGAACACCTTGGTGGATAGGTAATTGCTTCATACTCTAAACCATGAATGATTTTAATATAATTGAGGGCATCATTTATAATTGTTTAAAGTTATTAAGAAGTGAATTATATGTTTGAATCGATTAGGTGTCTGCACTTGAAACTAAAATTTCTAAAGGTGGGAAAGTGGTGGAAAAAGATGTAATTAATTTGATTTAGTTGTTGATGAAGCAATTGCTTAAATTGGATGTCATCACTGCTGATGGTGATATCAATTACAGAGGAAAATGTAGGTAAGAATTTCATTACAATCTTGATTTATAAAATGTGATTCTTAAAACATTATTATTTACACTCTGATTTGATCATAAATGTCCAAGGTGAGGAGAATATAGAAGAATGTGGAGACTCTTTATATAAAGCTCAATTTTGGTTGTTTCATTCATCGGAAAATTCAGTTCTGGTTTGGATCTTTAAATTGTTGGACATGGATGCAAGTTCAGGTGTGATGGTTCTTTTAGTTTTTCAATTTCCAGCGCATTCAATTTGTTTGTTCTTGGTTTGTTACAGTGCTTCTCAAGAAATTGGGCTTTTTATTTCTGAACCTGGCATTAATCCAGTATTCAAGATATTACATTTGTTGTCACGCGGCGCACCGCTATCAAGGACCTCTCCAGTTTGTTTTGCTAATTTTAATGAGACTATGCATTGTTAATGAAATAGTTACTCTTCTTAGTTTATCACTGTCTGTGTTGTATTTTTTTTTTTTCATTTTTTGATCGGGCACTGTCTTTGTTGTATAATACGTAAAAAAAAATAATAATAATTGATGATAAGCTTAGTATTGCCTATAATAAGAGAATTGAGACTATGATACTTCAAAAGATTCCATTGATTTCAAACAAGAAGACTCAATAGACTGAATGTAATTCTTACCTCTCTTTCTATGTACTTATTGATAACATTACAAAATCTTCTTTATTCATGGTATTTTTGATGTAACATGAAGTAAAGATTTCTTTCCATCGGAAAAAAAAATATTTAGTCTAGAATGTGGTTTAGACTGTAATTCGAAAGAAAATTATAACATTAAAATGATATTTTAATAAAGGTAATTTTCTTCGATTTATGTTCATTGAGATTGAATGAGGGTCGTACTATTCATGATATAGTTTCAGACTTAAGCATTAAAACAAACATTAAATGCAAAAATATTATTAAAAAATTAGCGACTTTTATTTTATTATTTTAGAAAAATTGTATCTCCTATTATAATGTTTAGATTTTTATTTATTATCGTAGAGATGATGGTTGATTGATTGATTTCTATTTGCAGGGAAGAACTGATAGCGTTAGTTTTATTATACCACCAGGTTAACAAATAAGTGAATTTGCAGATTCTTCAAAGCTAAGAAGCTTGACCTGTGCATATGTGGGTAAAATGGAGAAAAAAAATGGAGTAGATTCTATTATTCAGGAGTCATAAAATGCTATTGATTTTGTCATTCTCATTTTCCTTTCTTCAGAACAGACAGTTATGAAAAGTATGTGTTTTAATCTAACAGTTTAATTATTCAGATGTCGTAAAATGCTACTGATTTTGTCAACTCATTTTCTTTTTATGAGAAGAGATAGTTATGAAATGTATGTGTTTAAATCTAATAGTTTATTGAGATGAGAACTAATATCATAATAGGAAGAGGTATATATGGTTGTTTACCTGATTTCATTAGTTTTTAAGAAAGTAAAAATACATGTCCGTTAGTTCGATACATTGGTCTCATAATTCATTCTTTGTGTAAATGTCGTGAGGATATGAGTTCGTGTCACCATTTGTCCGATAAGAAAGAAGATGATCACCATACATCTATTCTATTGGAATAATATTTTGTATTGAAAAATTGAATTTAGATATGTACGAGGTTCTCTATTAAAAAATTCTATGAATCGTGTAACTTTACTAGGTGGCCTTAAGAACTTCAAACCTATTAAACCTTTCCAAGTCTTTCTGGCCTCGAGGCATATACGTGTATTGATGATTCGGGAAGATAATGAGTTTAAATTAATTTATTGAACAAGATTTTGATCCCCAAAATATAATATTCCATCTAAGTAGCAAAAGTGCTAAAGAACATTGCCTCTTTAATTATTAAATCGAGCACTGTTGATCAAAAGTTTATCACTCGAATAAAAGAATTTAAAACATAAAAATTTGATCAACACACACTTTCTCTATGAGTGTGTTATAATAAATCTATAAATAGATCTGCATTTGCCAAAAATTTAATACTGTAAAAAAGGAACTTACGATAGGCCCGTGTAATGCACGGGCAAAAAACTAGTAACAATAATTAGGGAGTGTACAAATTCAGGGTCATATTTTCGGATTACAGATGATCGTTTTTGTTAGATTTTCCCAAGTATGTATAATGTATTTTCAATACGTGTTTTTTACGCTTGTTTATCAATATATTATTTTTAGGGTTAAAAAAAGGTAATGATGTGGTATATAAAATGCTAACATTCTTATTAATGATCTTAGTGGTAGTTTGTTACCATCTCTTAAATCAGAATAAAAATGAAATTATCTTTTTCTCAAAAATAATTGTCATCATAATATCATTAATGTTGTGCTTCAATTTTTTAAAAAATGAGACAAAAGAATGTTGTCGGTGGTGAAAAAGTTAATCAAAATGTGTAATAGTTTACCTTATATAGGAGAGAATTATATTATTATTGATCATTTTTTGTCTCATTAACCACTATAATTATCATATATTCATTTTCGTTTTCAGATTCATTAAAAAATTTACAACCAAACATACCCTCCCAATCTTTACATTAGATTTGCTGGTTAAGAATCGTGTCAAGCCTGAATTGTCATAAAAACATATATAAAGGGATAATTGGGTAAATCTAATAGTATCGTATAAACATCAAATATACAACCGACTCATTAAAGATTCAGGTATTAGTTGGTACGTAGCTCTATTAATACAAAAATTTATTGCAATATAATAAAAAAATTAAACACTCATCTAATCATAGGCTAATAAGTCAAACAAATTGACCCTTTTATCCTACTTTCCCAGATGCCACATCAGGCATAGAAGGAGTTGAGGGTTTTTCCAGAAAGCTACTATGCTTCTCAAGTTGATTAAAATCTACTTAATTTGATCCTGAATCAAAATCAAGTTAGAAGAAATAGGAGCCTCCACAATGCTTCGTGAAATCGTAAGTGGTAAAAGAGAATTTAAATTTCATGTTTTTTATGTTATGTAAAAAGTTTAATTGTAGATAAAACCACAACGTTATTACAATTTTACAAATTGCAATCTAATTTAAATTTTTGAATCTTATTAAACAAAATCTTTTTTTTTTTTAACGATTAAAACCAATGAACATATTTTCTCCTACCAAAAAATGACTATAAATTATTTGTTATCATGCGAATAAATCTAAACATATTAATACTATTAATTATTCATTGTAGGTAAGTGACATGTCATTTTTAGGGAAGAGAAAATATGTCGGTTGGTTTTAGTTGACAAATGAATAAAATTGAGGTTTTAAGTTAACACGATTTACTTTTCGAAAAAAAAAAGTTAACAAGATTTAAAAATTTAAATTAGATTGTAATTTACGATAAATTGCGATTTTATTTGTAATTAAACATATATAAAAATCACTGTTTATTCATATAAATGTTCTCAATAACAGTTCAATTTTTATATGTCATTCTTTATATTTCAATTCTACCTCTTGAATTTTTAACATATGAACATAATTTGTTTGATATGTTTTAATATTTTATATGTCAAACTATGTAACAATGATCAACATAAAAAATAACATAAATGATATCATTGGGTGGAATACTTCACCACACTAATTAGCTTGCATTTGTAGATAAATATTCTCTATCATCTAGTTTAATTTGTTTTTCAATTCTATATCTATTCGCTATATTGTAGCTCATTTACAAGAAGATGAAGCGCCAATTCTTCGTAACTGCCAAAAGTTTCACATTACTCTTGCTTGGAACAATTCTGCCATCAATCCTTAATCCTCCCCCAATTTTATGCGTTCCAAACGAACTATACACAAAATGCGGAGCTCGCTTCAACTGCGGGATATTCACCGGAATCGGGTTTCCATTCTGGGGCGGCGACAGGGTGGAGGAATGCGGCTACTCCGGCCTCAAACTCGACTGCAAAAATGGCACTACCACGATACAGATGAACAGGGTAGAATACCGCGTTTTGGACTTAAATCTAAAAACTCAACTTCTCAAAATCGCGAGAGCTGATCTCTCTCAGAGCCTCTGTCCCCAACAACTCGCGAACACGACTCTCGATACCGGCCTCTTCGAGTACGCTTCTTCGTACGTGAATCTGACGCTTCTGTACGGTTGCCCCGCCGTCGATTTCCCGGTGCCGTTGCAGTTCGATTGCGCCGTGAAGGGGATACAGGAGAAGAATGGGTATGTGGATTTTGGATTACAGCTTACGGGGATGTGCTATTCGAGCGTTGTTGTTCCGATTAGCGATGCAAAATTAGTCGATTTTAAGGGTTTAGAAGAGATGATCGGAGAAGGATTCGTGGTACGGTTTAAGGTGGAGAGTGGTGGTTGCAGTGAGTGCGAGGGTTCGGGTGGGAGCTGTGGATATGTTGATGCAGGGGAGAAGTTTGTTTGCTTTTGCTCCGATCAAACGGTGGCGGAATCGACAACCTGTCCTACCGGCGCGGTGGCTGCTGTCGGATCTTCAACGGCACCATCAGCAGCATCATCAGGTACGCATGAACTTTGTCTACTAGTTGTTTGAGCAAATTACTAAGCGGAAAAAAATAGGATTACCGATTTTAGTAACCAATGTGTTTTGATCACTCAATTAAACAAACATCATATCATTGGATTCATTCATTGCCAATGGTTAATAAATTTTTTCCCAAGATTAGTAAATTATAAATCAATAATTATATGTTTGGAAAATAAAGCGCAATTATATTAAAATTGAAATATAAATGATGAAGTTGATATACACTCCAGTCCAAATTTTAGGAAAATATGACCCAAGTAGATGCAAAAAAATTGTATGGCATTTCGACGGAAATTTCATACATCGTGAATAAAATCACCCTAAGTTTTGCAGATGTTATCACTTTGTAACTAGCTGAAATTCATTTGATACTGTTTATTTGCACACTTACATGCGAGCATAAATATTCAATTTTGTGGAGTATAAATAATTACTAAGTATTTAAGTATGTAAATGATAAATTCTACCGAGTACATTTATTATTAATTGTGTGTGCTATATGTATATGTATCGACTAAAAATAGATATTGGGTGTCACACTTGACGAATGTACCGCGACCGCAGCATAAACTATGGAGGTCATGCAATCTGTATCCTAATTTGGCGTTTTTGCGTTAATGGTTGGTAGTTGTGAGATTGTCGTGAACAAATTTGTTATTCCAAACTCTGCAAATTATTTTCATTCTAATATTCCCAAATATATTAAAAGAAGGATTATTTTATTGTTATATCAATAGTGTTGTGCTTTAATTTTTAAAAAGAAAATGACACAAAAGAAAATTATTGGTTGTGATAGGAAATGATTGGGGAAAAATATTTGTAGGACTGAAAAATATTAATCAAAATAGGTACTAATTACTTTATTTAGTCTGTCAAAAAAATTACCTAAAAAAAAAAGTATTATTAATCATCTTTTATTCTAAGTAACCATCATAATTATCATATAGTGTAATTATTTTCATTCACATTTTTATAAAAGAATTTCCAACCACTTTTTGGGTATTAGGATCTTTCCAAACTTTACTGAGAAGAGTTTGAAAAAAAAAATCTCTCATGAGAATTCCTATTACATATAGTAAAAAGTTGTGTGACCCTAGTCATTACATATTATTAATTATTAATCTAATACTTCCTCTGTACGAAGAAGTTATGCACACTTTTCTTTTCAATCCGTCCCAACAAGTTATGCACATTTCTAAAATGAAAACATCACAAAACATTAATACCCTCACAATATCCTTTAAATTACAAAAATATCACTCTTATTCTACTCTACTTTATTCTCTCTTCTACTTTATCTCATTAAATCACCCAAAATACCTTTACATTTTATTCTCTCTCTTACCTTTTATTCTCATAAAAGTCAACAAAATTAATTTTTCTTAGTTTCCGTGTCCCAAGAAGTGTGCATAACTTCTTGGGACGGAGGGAGTATCTATTTATTTATATTAATTAAGATAGAATATTGCGTGAATAAATTTCATCATAAAACTTATTTTGAGAGTATTACTTATTTCACTTAATGATAATAATTGTTGTTACTATAAAATATTAATTAATGATATTTGTTTTTTTTATCGGTAGATATTAGTTTATTAGTATATTAATTAAGATAGAATATTGTGTGAATAAATTTCCTCATAAAATTTATTTTGAGAGTATTACTTATTTCACTGGATGATATTAATTGTTGTTACTATAAAATATTAATTAATAATTTTTTTTTATTGGTAAATATTAGTTTATTAGTAGTTAGATCACCAAACACTAGAGATGACAATGGGGCGGGGCAGGATGGGTATCTAAATACCCAGGCCCACCCCGCGCACTGCCCCATCCGCCCCACCCTGCCCCGCGCCCCGCTGCGGGTCGAGAACTTTAGCCCCAAGCCCGCCCCGCATGGGGCGGGTCTGCCCGGCCCTTAAATTATGAAAAAATTATCAGATAATATTATATATATTGAATACAATCAATATATGTAATATTAAATACATATAATATATATATATATATATATATATATGTGTGTGTGTGTGTGTGTGTGGGGCGGGTGATGAGAACCGCGTTTTCTATCGATACACCAAAGCTCCGACTTAGGCCGGCAAGCAACGATATTTGCAAGAATTGCAAGATCAACGAACTATTTTCGGCGACACTCCGGCTCGGACCGGCAAGGGACGTCGGTTGCAAAATGAGCATGTACAACTAGTTATATAGGCATCAATTCTATCTAACCAACTAACTAACACCTGACAACTTTAACCAACAACTAACAAGAAAATACAACTATTGCAAAATAGTCCCTAATATGCAATACAAAAAGTTAAAGGACTAAATGCAGAATTTATGGCAATTCAATTTCTTGACTTGATTTCTAAGTTCGCATCATTCCCGGCCCCATAAAGAACATCCTTGTCCTCAAGGATAAGCTCCGGACCTGTCCATTATTTTTGTAACGTCAAGTGAAGATAATAAGATTTTTCCTCTATCGAAAACGAAAAATCGGTCATCCAAAGTTGAACGAAATCGTGTAAACATTTCGACTTCAGCCATCACCAATTTTTTCTTCATATTCCCATTCTTGACAATATCTTTCTTCGACTTCTCATTAATTATGAAAGCACCCATATATCCACTTGAATACGGTCCATAGCCAGGAACATAATATAGGAGTGAAGGATTATCCTGTTGGGGACCCGTGTAAGAACCACCCGGCGGGTTAAAATAGCCTTTGTCATCAGACTGTGCAAATTCGTTATTAACTCTTGGATAATAGTACTCATAACAGCTCGTAGGTGGATAATAAACACCCTGCTCTTGAGTCAAGTGTTGATCAAGAACATCTTTTGCTACCGATACAACATTGACTGCAGTAGATACAAAAGACACTGAACCGGATGGTATTTCATCACTACCCATATCTTTTTCAGGCAGATTGATAGATGAATCAGATTTCAAGGCAGAAACACTTAGTTCAGATGTCTCTACTTTCTTGTTGCTGGACATTTTAGCCTCCAATATTAATTGTTCAACCTCTTCAGATCGATCTTCTTCCTCTTGCACGAAATCTTCATGATGATAACAAGAAAAATACGGCAGTGTTTTCTTTGATTTCCTTGACGACGATTTAATTTTATTTGTTTGTTTCCGTTGCCTTACCTTCTCCAACTTCTCCGCCATCTTGATGATTCTCGTTATCCTCCTCTCGATGACCTCGAATCGATTTTTCAAGATCTCAATTCTTTCTCCGAGAGTGCCTGCACCATCCATCTTTTTTTTTTATATTTTGAAGCGCGATTCTCATCGACGATAGCTCTCAATGAAAGCACCAATTGATGAGAACCGTATTTTCTATCGATACACCGGAGCTCCGACTCAGGCTGGCAAGCAACGATATTTGCAAGAATTGCAAGATCAACGAACTATTTTCGGCGACACTCCAGCTCGGGCCGGCAAGGGATGTCGGTTGCAAAATAATATTTGCTCAAGAAAGAACTATATTTCTCATATCTCAAATGAGCTTATACAACTAGTTATATAGGCATCAATTCTATCTAATCAACTAACTAACACCTAACAACTTTAACCAACAAATAACTAGAAAATACAACTCTTGCAAAATAGTCTCTAATATGCAATACAAAAAGTTAAAGGACTAAATGCAGAATTTATGGCAATTCAATTTCTTGACTTGATTTCTAAGTTCGCATCAGCGGGGCAGGACACATACTCATGCCCGACCTGACCCGTGCACAGGGCGGGGCGGACCTGCCCCATTTTTTGAATGGGGCGGGGCAGCCTCGGGGCGGGTCGTTTTGCCATTCCTATCAAGCACTTAAAGGGAATCGAACTCGGGTCTCCTACTAAAGTAAGGAACACGGTGGTCAGATGAGCTAAACCACTTGGTTAATGTGTATTGATATTTGATAATGATACGAATATGGACAAATAAGCTATTGAGATTTGGTACAGATAGTATTATTTCTGTCTCAGACATCATTCTACATACAAAAACTTTTTTTTTTTTTTTTCAATCTTTTCCTATTAACATTATTTTACAAATCTTCAATCCCTTTTCTATCTCGTCCTAATAACATTGTTTTATCAATTTTTCGGTCCCACCTCATAATTTGGCTAATCTTTATAGCATACCAGGCTTCTGACAACGATTATTTCGAGTGATATCTAATTATCTAATCCATAATTAATTATACTGGTAACAAACTAAGTTACGAATAGGTATTGGATTCAAACTCGAATTTAGATTCCCTCATATTACAGAATGGTCCAGTTACAACTTACGGGAGAACCGTTGGATCACGCACATACACATACCCGTGCGGATGTGTATAATCCAACGGTCCCTTCTCTAACTGGACTTTCATTACTTAGACCTGGAACTAGGATGCTTGGGTAAGGCCAGTGGACCGATCAAGTAAGCTAAATAGCTCCCACACCATTGACACCAACATTAATAATAAAACTAAACTCATTAACAATTATTTTTCCAAAATATGCAACATTCTTTCATTCTTTGTTCAAATCTTTATGTTTCATATGATTTAATAGGTTCCAACTCCTAATAAATAAAAGTATGTTTCTTGTCAGAGCCAAGTCCTTGGACTAATTCTGCATTCTTTTATTCCTATGATTCTTAATTAAATAAGGCAGTTTCAGATGAGATGATGAAATTTATCAGTGAAGTCTTAATACCCATAAGGTAATATGATCAAATTAAATTTAGATTTTATATGATACACTTCTAAAATTGTCTCACATAAACTTTTGGGATAAAATATATCAAGAGACCATTCTTCTCGCACTCAATTATGTTTGGAAGGAATGAATAATAAATGAATTAATTTTAACATTCCCTACTAGTTCGGCCTTTAAGATGAGATTAAATTCATTAACAGTATCATAACTTGTTGGCTCATATCCACTCCTCCTTGAAGGGGAGAATTGAGAATCCGGCCACGAGTATTAATAAATTAATTTCATATCTCCCTTCAAGTTCAAATTTTTAAATGAAATGCAATTTTTCAACCCAGACTTGTTGTTCTTTAGATATGATTATATGAAGCATTTTCTATAATTAGGTAGAAAATTTACTCAAAAAATGAAATTAGGTAGAAATCGCTCAACTATCCATCTCTTTGATTAGGCAAGTACTTCTGTAGTACCATTTTCAATGTCTAACCAGAAATTTAACTTGGTTTCTTAAAATTATGTGTGTCTATTTTCATTTCAATCACTATTCTTTTCTTTTTTAAAAGCAAATTCATTTTGCTTTTGTCAAAAGCTTGTATGATCTTCTTCTCAACCACCAGGGCTAATTATATTAGCTCTGTACTCCTCCCAAGAGTATCAATCATGTTCATGAATTTCCAAACCTTCACATGGCTTTCCTTCCTTCATCTCCTATCTGTTCTGCTTCAATCCTCTTATGGATTCAGCCACCCTGAAGAGTATTACCACACCTGTGGCACCACCTTCAGTTGTGGCTCAATCACCGAAATTGGGTACCCTTTCCGTGGCCATAACGATCCTCTCTATTGTGGCCATCCAAGCTTAGTGCTCACCTGTGATGATCACTATAATCTAACCACCATTGATATCAAGAACACTACATATCGGGTTCTGGATATCTACCAAACTACACAGACCATGAGAATTGTTAGAGAGGACGTAATGGGGGGAGCTTGCCCCCAAGAAATGGTTAACACGACTCTGGACTACACGATCTTCGACTACTCTGCTTCTTACACGAATTTCACCTTCCTGTATGGATGTCCTGCATTGAACCTTTCTGGTCTTAGCCTGATTTCGTGTGGATACGACGACGTTTATGTCTTTTCTGGAACTCAGGGCCCTGTATATTGTAATACAAGTGTTGTAGTTCCAGTTCTTTTAACTGGGAATGGAAATGAAGGGTTTATGAATAGTACGAAGTTGAGTCAAATTCTACAGCAGGGGTTTGAGATTAGATGGAAGATTGGTAACCATGGTTGTAGTGATTGTGTTGAGTCTAAGGGACGATGTGGTTACAGTTTTGAAACTGCTCGGACAACTTGCTTTTGCCCTGATCCACCGTACGTTTCTGATACTTGTGTAATGGCTATTGAATCTTCACCTTCCCCTGGTAAGTTTAATGCTTTCTAATGGAGTGTTCAATTTAGTGAATTAGAATTAGTATGATTCAGCCTGTCTAGTCTTCTAAGTCGTTCCTCTAATCTTTGAAATGCATTTTTTGTTAAAAGTTGAGTGAGAGTTTGCTTTGAATTTTAAGTGGTTTTTAAATATTGATACTCAAGGAGATTTTGAAATATTGATGAATAATAAGGCATGTGTTGAATTTGAGATTTTGAGTAGGGCGGGATTAAATTTATATCAGATTAATGTATATAAGGGCGAATGACGTATTATATTATTATTATTATTATTATTATTATTATTATTATTATTATTATTATTATTATTATTATTATTGTTTGGTGTGGTTGTAATTATTGGATGATGTGAGTTCTAAATTGAATGTATTAAAGTGTTAGGAGAGAGAATTGATTGTATTGAAAAACTGATCTTTAAAACCCACTATGAACATCACCATAATGGTAAGGCCGTAAGGGGCATTTTTAGAACTAGGATTATAAGACTAGAAACAATAGATTAGAACTAGTCGTGTCCATGGATTCTGCTGTTGTACGAACTGCAAGAATGTAAGTTTGGTTTGAGATTTTGAGCTAGACTAGAAGTTAGAAATTGTAGTGTGGGTGTGAAAACACATCATTTAATGACTTTATTCAAGGCAATAAACACACCAACAGATAGTCTTTTATCAAGTCTTCAGCTGGATTAAGATATATCTTGACAACTTCCTCTAATAAGATGGTTCTTTTGACTAATTAAGAAGGCTTTCATTTGTTCAATAACGAATGCGACCACACATAACAGACCTTCCATTAATTCCAACAGAAGCTTCTATTTGAAGGGAAAAAACTGCACAAGATGGCACGTTTTAAGACAGTATACACATATTAAATCCATCATCTCTAACATCCTTGAATCCTACTTCACAAAAGATGAATCAAAAACTTCTCTCCCTCATCCTCACAGGCCTCGTAATCCTACGAATCCCGAGTTTTGTCTGTCAAAATAATTATCTGTATCAAACCTGCAGCCAGCCATTTCAGTGTGGCCGCTTAGATGACATACGCTATCCATTCCACGGAGGAAACCGGCCCCTTTCCTGCGGCTATCCGGGCTTTGAGCTCGACTGCGAAGGCGAAGATGATCCCCTGATCAACATTTCATCAATAACCTACCGAGTCCTGGACATTGACAACTCAACACAAACTCTGAAGGTCTCAAGAAACGACCTGTGGAGCACCCTTTGTCCAGGCTCCTTCTCCAACACAACTTTAAACTTCACCCTTTTCAATTTCTATCGACCTGCTAATGATCAGAACATCACTCTATACTATGGCTGTCCCCTGCTATCATTGTCTGTCAATTATATGTTTAATTGCAGCAGAAGCATATTTAATTTCTTCGCGACGCCTGAACAGTCCCTGCAGCTAAGTATCGGCAACTTATGCAACAGCCTTATTTATGTTCCGGTAAATGAGAAAGCATATCGGGATTTGGAAAATCCTACGTTTGCATCGGAAGTTCGATTAGAGAGTTCGATTGAAAGTGGGTTTTCAATCGAGTGGTCGGCGGATAACCGGAGGTGTGATAACTGTACGGTGTCGGGTGGGGTGTGTGGGTATAATCAAACTACGACGTCGTTTGCTTGTCACTGCGAGAATGGTACTTCGGAATCCAATTGCTACGGTCTCCAAACTGGAAATGGAACCACAAGTGGAAACGGTAAGTTATATTTATTTTGTGTGTATATTGTTGGGAAAAGGTACATGCAGGACCTTCAATTATTGTTCAAAGATTAAGTAGGAGCTCGTCGTATTTTGTGCTGAAATAAACCCTTAGAGCCCGTTTAATTTCGAAGACTAGATTGATGCCCCTCTCTGAAAGTGAAAATATTGGAGGATATTATTCATCCCTATATTATTAATAGGGAGTTTGTTTTTACTTTGGTGTCGTTATTAGGTTAATTTGAATGAGGTGTCACATTCTTATTAAATGCATATATATATTAATAATTTATGTGTTATTTTTCTATTGATTTATAATTAATATATGACATATATGTGGCATTTTAATATAGAAATTAATTAAAAAAATATATTTTTAGGGAGGTTTGAACCTTAGACCTCTTGCACAATATGTATATTTTTTAATAAATAAGTTAATATATAAATCTTTAAATATTTTAAATATCTATTTTATATCTAAAAAGTGTTATAATATGATAATTTTTAAACATAAAATTATATTTAACTTAAACCTATAAATGTATGTAAGAAAAATTGTGGTTGTATCAACTTTTATAAAAAAAAACTTAATATAATCATATATAATATTTATTGTAAATATACGATATATATATATATATATATATATATTATTCGGAGAAATATTTATGCATCAATTATATAAAAATATTCGATTAATCGTCTCTTTTTTTTTTATTAATTGTAAAATAAATTTGAAACATAATTATCTTTTTTTTTAGTAAATTCTCTCACATAATTATAATAATTCTAATCCTTAGCATGAATTGTCATACAATTAATATTACCATTATTTAAATTTAATATTATAATTACAATTTTTTTATACCTATACATTATTTTAATATATATTATTATTTGAAAATAGTATATATATAATATATTATATTGTAAAGTTTATTTAACGAAAATACTGCGTAATACGCGGGAGCTCATCTAGTTTTCAATATTTCGAACTGAGTGTGTAACTGTGAGAAAATACATCTTCTGATGTGACTTATTCTTGATGATATACCTAACAATAGTTTTCTAGAGTTGATCTTTTAACGACGCCTCAATAGGATGGTTATTTTGACTAACTCTACAAGTTAGGTGTAACCATCCTCCATTCAATTTATAATCCTTCATTGAGAAGACTTGTTACATCTTCCCAACAAAGAAGGCAATGTGTTTAACATATTCTCACAGAAGCTTCGACTAAGTTTGGAAAAATTTGCGCAAAGTGGCAACCTTAGTCAATCCGATCAGGTCATCCATCCACATATGTCACGTTCCACACAAGGTCATTAAAGAAAAGCTCCTACCTTTTCTAACGCCCTCCATCCCCCTCCTTCACACACGATGAATCAAAAACTCGACCGGAGATTTCTCGCCCTGATCATCTTGCTACTGGAAATCTCCAACTGTGTGTGTCAAAATAATGATCTGTATCAAACCTGCAGCGAGCCATTTCAGTGTGGCAGCTTGGATGACATACGCTATCCATTCTACGGAGGAGACCGGCCCCTTTCCTGCGGCTACCCGGGCTTTGAGCTCGACTGTCGAGAGGACGATGACCTCCTCATTACTACTGCATCGATGGCCTACCGAGTCCTTGATCATGATAACTCAACGCAAACTCTCAAGGTCTCCAGAACCGACCTATCGACCAACCTTTGTCCACCTTCTCCCCCCTCCACCACAACCTTAAATTTCAGCCTTTTCGATTTTTATGCACCTGCTAATGATCAGAACATCACTATATACTATGGTTGCCCTGTGGGTGAGGCGAGGATCCCCAGTCAGTTTAATTGCAGTGAGAACTGGGGGTGGAGTTTTTTTACAGGGGCGACGTCGTTGGGGGAGGGTGTTGGTATGGGGTGCAGCCGTCGAATTTCTGTTCCGGTGAACCAAAGTGCGGCCGTGGAGTTGAAAATTATTAATATTGCATCCACGAATCTATTGCAGAGCGCACTTCAAAGTGGCTTTTCAATCCGGTGGTCTGCGGATGATGATAACTGTCGTGAGTGTTCACGATCGGGTGGGTTTTGTGGGTATAATTCGACTTCAGCCTCATTTGCTTGCCACTGTGATAATGGTACTTTTGAGTCAACTTGCAATGGAAATAGAAAAGGTACGACTATATATATATATATATATATATATATATATGATTCATCCCCTGTTTGTGGTGGTGTGAATGTTAGTATTCTATTTCTGAAAATGATTTTTTCCCTTTTTTTAAACAAGTAAATTTATTGGTGATATGGCAATTTACAACCTAACCTAAATTAAATTAAAGCCTCGTTAAACCTGAATTATATAGTTTAAAAAATAATTTAGGAGAGACAAAATTGATAGTTTAGATGTCTTTTAATACATTAGTCTTATTTCTAATATTGCGTATAATATGTTTTGATAGTAAAATTTGTTTGGAAACACTTTCTGATATTTTGAAAGAGATTCTCTAATTGAGTATGCTTAGCTTCTACTTTTTCCTAATTGAATCAATGTGTGTGCTAATGTTTTTTGTTAAAGCGAACATTATATATTTAATATTTTTTTATAATAAAGAGCACTTGTGGAGTATATGGCATATGCACAATTCTTTTTTATTTTCTTTTTTGATAAAAAGAAAAAAACATTTCTGTTTAAAAAAAATAATTCTAAATTAGTTTAGGGTCTTAAAATATTATTTGGATAACACCAAAAAATTCTTAAAACATATATTTAGGATTTTGCATAAAAAAGAAGAAGTTTTAGAATTTTCAATTACACAATGGTATAAGACAATTTTTGATTAGGCTGTTATGTTATTCATGAACAATATAATAGGAAATCTGAATTTAGGTTTTTTTTTTCCTATTTGTCGTTTTAAAGATGGAGAAGCCCGATTTTAAAATGTGTTCCTTAATTAATTTCAGACTTTTAGCCTGATAGGGGGGTTGTCATAGGAAAATAATTCACCTTGTTTTCCAACAAGTTTGTTGAATGGAGACCATATTTTAAATTAAATTTAATTTGAAGGTGTTTAATCATGCAAATTTATTACTATTAAAACTGCACCAATTTGTACAAATAATTTGACCGATCAAAAAAATTTTGCACAAATAATTTGTAACCAACGTGACTGCTGGCAAGCCTATTCTGTCCTCTTTTCAAACTTTGTGGGCTGTGATTTTTTAATTACTTTAATGGGGTCGATTTGGTCAATCAAGTAATTATATCGTAATTGCACGTTTAATTACTTTACTAATTACGCACTTGTTTTTGTGATTCTCTAATTATTATTATACCATTGTTTTGTAGTTGATTATATAAATATCATAATACATAGTAACATCAATACTCCACTGAAATACGATTAGAAACATCCAACCATTATTATCCTCTTTTTAGGTAACTGTTAATGGAATATTATGAAAAATAAAAATGTGTGTTAAAAAAGGAAAAAGGTATTAAGAGTATAATGAAACTTGAAATTCACCCCCTAAAATCTTTCGAAATAAATTGAATGGGAATTCAGAAATTCAAAATCCCAAGACCTTCATCGTAGCCCCCCATTTCATTTAGATTCTTCTTATTTTATTTTTTATATTTCATTTAGTATTTCATTCTAATGAATTATTAACACATATTAATATGGTGTATATTATTTATTGATTATTTTTTCACTTTTCAAGTATTATTCATTTACAATATAAAATATATAATGAAATATTAAATATGGAATAGGTAATTTTATTTATCCCATTTTAGTGTCACCCATTTTTTAAATAAAAAACATCTGCAATTGTTAAACATTGCTCTGTTGATATATGGTTGGTAATCAATCAGTATAAATCATAATCACCTACTAAATTATCTTTATTTCTCTCTTGTATAAGTATTGTATTGATTTTAGGCATAAAAATTAAGGTAATTGATACTTTTTTATCCTATATTTTTATTGCTCAAACTAAAATGGTACACGTTTTAATAAAAAAAGTTGTTTATTAATATTAAAAATTGTGAAAAGTTGAGAATAAATGAGTTATTTCAACTTTATTGGGGAGAGATTATTTTAGTTTGAGAGAATATATTGGGTAATTAAGTGGTATAAGGTGTATATAAGAGATTTTGAAAAGGTTTAATTGGAGGAGTATGAAAAAATAAAAATAAAATATGCATTTTTAGACGTAATTGAATGACATATAAATTAAGTGTAAGAATATAAATTTAAAAATTATTTATTAGAAATAGAATAAAAAATTTATAGTAATACTGATCATAGATGGAAGGTACAAAAGAGTATGTTACCTTCAAATTAAAATAACCCAAAACAAGTATCTGTCGATGACAATATTTTCCCGGTCAATCAAAGGCTGCTTTAAAAACAAAAACATTTCTTTCAATCTTCGCATATTCATCCGGAAAATGCCATCTCACTGATACTCTCCCACCATCAACCCCGCCAATGCCTCACTCTCTCTTCTCTCTCGTCATCATTCTCACCGCCACCCCCCTAACGGCGGCGTACGGTCAACCCCCCACCACCACCACCGTGACATACCCCAACTGCAACCGCACTTTCTCATGCGGCTCCATCGTCAATGTCACCTACCCCTTCACCGGCGGCGAACGCCCCTCCCGCTGCGGCCTCCCCGAGTTCGAACTCACTTGCCGAAACAACATGACCACCTTGTTGACTTCCGGTTCAATCACCTACCGAGTCCTGCAACTCGACCAAACTCGGAAAACCCTCATTCTCTCCCGTTCCGATCTATACAACAGCACCTGCCCTTCTCAATTTCACAATTCTACCCTCAATTCCACTCTGTTTTCCAGCGACGGTGCCGAGAACGAAAATATTACATTGTTCTACGGCTGCACCAAACCCGCAGTGCCCATCTGGACCCATAATCGTTTCACATGCGATTCAAATGGTTTGAATTATAGTGATGCTTATTATTTGATCGGGCCGGTGCCCCGTGACCCGGTTTTCAGAATTATACATTGTAGAATAAGTATTAGTGTAAGGGTTTTGAGGAGCATGGGCGATCAGCTGTCAAATTCACAGCTGAGTCTTGGGGAAGCATTGATGCACGGCTTTAGTGTAAATTATAGTTTTCCTTCTCAAGGATCATGCTCTGATTGCATTAGATTTGGCGGGCAATGCGGGTTTGATTCAGTGTTGAATCAACCCGTTTGCGTTTGTGGCGATAGGCCGTGTCCTTTCGCTTTGACAATTACCCCAGAGACTACCAAGCCTCTTGAAGGTATTGGGATTTACTAATGTATTGTTTCTTGGAAATGTTTTCGATACCATAGTTGTTGTTGGTTAAAATCTGCCTTTAGGGCTTTTGGAAAAGAATTTAAAATTATTGGCTGTTTTTTAACAGTACTAGCTGCAGAGCCGTAATTCCTGTGTTAAAGAGTTGAGATTATATTGTGTATGAGTTTGCATTTTGTGGTTATTTTCCAGTTTTATACTGCATCATAAAATGCTCTGTTTTGGTTATGCAATGTTTTTGTAATCTCTTTTGTGTTTGGATTTCTAGCTTGAATGCTAAAAAATTCCATGTCTTTGTTCATGGTAGTTTTGGCATTTGATCAATTTGCTCTCATTTCATTGACCTCTAGCATGTCTCGTTTTAAACTTATTATTATTATTCTTGCTTTCTTTAATGCATCGGCAGCATTTTTCTTCTTTAATTATGTAAGATGGATGGATTATACATTCATAAACTCCTATTTTTTTATGCAACTAACATATTTTGATCTCATGTCTATTGCAGGGAGTAAAAGCAGCTCAACTTTGAAAATTGGTACGTTATATCTCTGATGTCATAATTTTTATTCTCAAGCAAACAAAATTAGCTTTAAGTATTGTAATTCATCCTCTTACTGTCCATATCCAGGCCTTCCCATAGTTGGTGCAGTTCTTGCTGGTGCTGGCTTCGCATGGTTGGTTTTCTACTGCAGGAAACGGCGCGTTCAACGCCTTGGTTCTCAATCTACCCAAATCACGAGCAAGAACATCTCGACTCCTCCTTCAAGCAACAACCCTCTCTCCTCGCCTAAATTCACTAGAAGTATCCCTTCATATCCTACTTCAAAGTCTGACCTGGGTAGGGGCAGCACATACTTTGGGGCGCAGGTGTTCGACTACGCTGAACTTGAAGAAGCTACGGATAATTTTAATTCTTCTAGAGAACTGGGTGATGGTGGATTTGGTACAGTATATTATGGTAAGAAAGCTCATCCTATGCTATTTTTTTAAGTTGAACTCGACGGATTTGAATCCTCTGTTGTGCAGAAACACAATAGCAGCTGTTGTGAAAACACCCTGGCGGCTATCATCCACAGCAAAGGATGTAAATCCGATTTTTACCAGTTTGATTACAGATTTTAAAAAGGTTATTGCCGTAAAGTTGTCTTGTTTATACCAAAATATGGGTTGGGACTAGCTTTTCCTTGAGTGTTTAAATCCGGGTTGTTTTGGGTTGAACTCTGGGTTAGGGTCAACCCGTTTAATATTTTTAAATTTAATTTTCATATAATTATATGAAGATTACATTAAATAGGGATAATTATATGATAATTACACTAAATAGGGATAATATTTCATTAAATGTTAGAAGATAACATTTTGCTTAATTAGGGATAAGAATATATATATATATATGTGTGTGTGTATATATATATATATATATATATATATATATATTTTGCCAAGGAAAGAATAGGGATATGAATATTGAGTAGTAGAGATGTTGAGTATTAAATAATTGTTATATCTTCGTGAATGTCTTAATCTTTTAATATTTGGTTGATATGATTGGATTTGATTTTTTTTTTTTTGATCGGGATTGGATTTGATTTACCAAGCATGAATTATTTTTTTATGTATCTTTTAATTTTATAAAGTGAATTTAAATTTCATCATATTATATAGTAATAGTTATTTTGAATTTTAAATTTAATCATAATATTTTAGTTTTTACTCTGTAGTCCATTAGTGGTCTGTTTAGCTCAAAACCCGTTATGGTTAAGATTAGGTCTCAACCATTAATGGACCGTTTAGTGTGAACCATTTAGTCCGCAGCTTGTTTTAGCCTGCAGCCCTACAGTGCAGGCCCTAACCCATTTAATATCCGTAAGTTTGATTATCAAGTCTATATATATTTCCAAACAGGGATGTTGTCCGATGGTCGTGAAGTTGCTGTTAAATTCTTGTACGAGAACAATTTCAAGCGAGTGGAACAATTCATGAATGAAGTCGAGATCCTGACTCAATTGAGGCACCCGAACCTCGTGATCCTCCACGGATGCACATCCAAACGAAGTCGACAACTATTGCTTGTATATGAATACATATCAAACGGAACAGTAGCCGATCATCTCAATGGAAACCGCTCCAAATCCAGGCTGCTATCATGGCCCATTCGTTTGAATATCGCCATTGAAACTGCTGAAGCTTTAAATTTTCTCCATAAATCCGAAATCATACATAGAGATGTCAAAACCAATAACATCCTTTTAGACAATGATTTCCATGTAAAAGTTGCTGATTTCGGACTATCAAGATTATTCCCTAATAATGTCACTCATGTCTCGACTGCTCCACAAGGGACTCCTGGGTATGTTGATCCCGAGTACTACCAATGCTACCAACTTACAGAAAAGAGCGACGTCTACAGCTTTGGAGTAGTTTTGATCGAGCTTATATCATCACTCCAGGCTGTGGATACCAATAGGCATAGGCATGACATCAACTTGGCTAATATGGCAGTCAATAAGATACAAAATCATGCGTTGCATGAGCTGGTCGACTCATCTCTTGGGTTTGAGACGAGCAGTACTGTAAGAAGGATGGTTACATTGGTTGCTGAGCTGGCTTTCCGGTGTCTGCAGCAGGAGAAAGATACGAGGCCCTCTATGGAGGAAGCATTGGAGGCTTTGAGAAGAATACAGAATGAAGATTTGAATGCTCATAAGGTAGAAATTGTTGATATATTGATTGATGATGATGATGATGACACAGGGCCGTTAAAGGGAAGCGTTTCTCCACTTTCGCCGGATTCAGCTGGAACCGAGAAATCGGGGCGTGGCTCCATAACGAACTCTGGTTCATCAGTTTGAGATGTCTCTTAGACGGCATGTGTTTTGTTTAATGCATTGATTAATGTATGGAACTTGTTAGAGATTTAACTTTAAAATAGTAAAGTATATGTTCATAAATCGTGTCTTTGAATGTTGGATATGTAATGTAACATGGTCAGGGGAATGTATATAGTACGTAGAGCTGTCTCGTTAAGAGGTTATTTATGATACTCGAAGTTTTTTGTTTGTGAGAAATTGAATGTTTCTCCTGCAGTATCAGCTACGTGTTGATTAAGCATTACGATTTATTTTTATGGTTAAATTACAAATCCAAATTGCCAAATGAGTCTTTATAAATTACAAATACCACTCATAACTGAGTCATAAGTCATAAAAATATGCGTTTTTAAAAATAATGAAAAAATTTAATATCTTAATTGACATAAGAAAAATGAGAACTTTAAATTGAATATTATTTCTAAATTGAATTAAATCAACATGTGGTCTAGAATTAAATATTCCAATATACTCAAAATTCAAAACTCTTTTCTACAAGACATTGTACGATTGTACTATAATGTGTTGTATTTTTTACATTTTTTTTTTATAAATATATTAATACTATGAAGATGAAATTTATAAAAAAAAAATGAGTGTTTAAAATGTTGTGAGATGTTTAAATAAAAAAAGTGTGCAAAGTGATGAATACTGAGAGGAAAAAGCAGAAAAGAAGTGGGCCCAGTAGCCCGCATTCCGAGACACGTGTAGGAATGATGGTGGAATTAAGATTGAAGTCTCAAAAGACCCCCACACACACAAAAACTAAAGCCTTATTATTCCACCTCCTGCTTTTTCTCTCTCTTTCATTTCACTCACTTCCACACTTCTTCTCTCACATTCTCCACGTACATTATATATAAAGAAACAATAAATTATTTGTTTTCACAGAATTCCCAATTCTCACTTTCCCCTCCTCTACATCCAAGTATTATTCCTATTCCTAAACCCCTCCTGCATTTTGCTAATCCATCCATCTTTTTGGATTCCATATAGCAACTACGAATTCCTCAATTGAAATCAAATGGCAACTCTGCAGAAATTCAAGCTGTTGGCTATGCAGTGCGCAGTTGCTGGAAGCCCTAGCAGAAGTCCGTCCGCCAGCCCCGTAATTCACCTCCGCCGTAGAAAAACTCTCCGGATGCTGCTCAGCCGCGCAACAGGAGGCGTCGGGAGAAGGCTGCCGCCGCGCTGCCACGACGTCTCTCCGGATCGGAGGCCGAGCGGCGCCGACCGTAGATCGCCGGAGAAGGAAAAGGAACTGTTAGTCTGCAGCAACAAGCTGAAGGATTTGTTTGTGTCTTCGCCTCCGGCGTTGGCAGAGAGAGTTTCGGAGAATGTGAGAGAAATGTTGCTGCCTTCGAGCGGCGAATTGAGGAGAGGTGGCGGCGGGTCGTTGCGGCCGTTGTCGGCGACTTTCCGGCAGCGGTTATTGAGGAGAGCTTGGCGGCCGGTGCTGGTCGCAATACCTGAGTAACTCAGTGCAATGTGTAGAGAAAGATAAGAGAGTCAATTTTTTGTTTCTTTGTAACTCGGTATTTGGAAATCATAGTAGTTTCTTTTGCTATTCTGTGAAACCATTTTAACATTCCGATTATTGACATTTCCAAATGAGTAATTTCATTTTCAGAAATAATTTTGAAAAAAATCAAGGGTTTAGCCTTTAAATTACTCCTATTAGAAGACTAATTGCTTATTTTTTTTAAATTGAATTTTTTGTACGTGCGAGAATACAAAATGAGAAAGTAGAATAATGGATAAAATTAAAGGGTAACTAATTATAAATTAAAGAAATAGATTGAACTATGTCTATATACAGACTTAAAAATAATACAATTATTTTATATGTAAATGTATATATATTATAAAAATGATGTTTATGAAGAAATTTTTATTTGAAAAATATGTAAATAATTTTGGAATATTCGGGAAATTTTTTTTTAAGTAATTGTGTGGGGGGCGTAGATGAAGAGTACTGACTTTTGATGAGTAGGTATAAAATGTAGTAGGCAAAATGAGCACTTTCATTTTCAGAAAATTAATTCAAAATCAAGGGATTTAGGCTTTTAGCTTCTTCTTTTTTAGGCCTTTAGCTTTTAAATAAACTATTTTAAAAGGGTAATCCCGGAACAAATTTGTTTCTTAACAATATAGTGTATTTTTTAATTTTTAATTCTCCTTACCCCCACCACCCGACCCACTCCAATTCTAAAATATTTGAATTTTGGTACAAAATACAGATATTTTCAACTATCTGACCATATGTGCCGGAAGCATCTTTATTTCTGATAAACTTTTAATTAAATATTTTATATTTTAAATTTTTTAAACAAAATATTCATAATAATTTTATTTTAAATCATTTCCATATAAAATTTTACCTTAAACTTTTTCAAAGGCTTTCGGTGTAAAAACCACCATATATGATATTCACTTTTCTTATACGGGTATAATGTACTTTTTAATTAGTAAATTTTTATCTACATGCTTTTCCTATATACTTTACCTTATATAGGAGAAATTTTTACGACTTTAGATTCCAATTTTCCTTTAACATAAATACAAATTTTTTGATCTCATTAATAATCATATTGATTTGCAGATTCAGAAATTTGATCTAATTTTCCTCCTTTAGGTAAATTTCAATCTAATCACGACTTTCATAAATATAATAAGAAACTCCAATCTTTAATGTTATTGCCAATCAATACATATTTTTTTCGATCACGAGAAAATAATGTGACTCACCGAAGAATGGAAATAATTGTCACGTTGAATTACACATATTAAATAGTTTTATATCCTTATTCCACATCATAAAAATACTTCATAAATGTATAGTTAATACTTAAAAAAATAGAAATAAATTTAAAGCAACTAATAAACAATTAAAAATGTAAAATAAAAAAAAATCCAAATTCCGTTCATCTTTCACCACCTCTCCCTCCTGCCGGCAGTGTTACTAGGGAGCAGATTATTGAAATTAGATCTAATATTTGTGTCATTAATTTCTTCAGTTCTTCATCTTCTCCAATGTTTTCTACCTCTCTCCAAGCCCCTAATGGCCACTGCTCCGATCAAATGAAATTTTCTGTGCCACTTTTGGTGTTTAACTCCATGTTTTATAATTTGAATGGATAACGTGTAGCATGTTAAAAATATCCAATGAACCACACAATTTTGGGTCTATGTGTTAAAGATAAAAAAATATAGAATACAACTTGAAACATAATTAGTAACACGGAGGAATTAATCGATCCTAGTGGAAATCCATCTCTAAAGCACCCTCTCACAATGAACACCCTTTTAAAACATATATGTTTTCTGATTTTAATAATGTGCAAAATATATAATCAAATTTTTAAAAGTGTTGTTTTTAATTATATTTCTTTTAAATTTTTATTTTACATTTTATTTCTTTTAGACTTTATAAAGTGTTTTTTTAGTTATTTTTAAAAGTGTTACTATTAATATATAATATGTTAATATGATGTGGATATTGGATAATATAATGTGGAATAATTAAAAAAAATATTTAACATGTGGCACACTTACACAGGTTTGGCTAGCCACGTTATCTTCTCCTAGTAGGAAAAAATATGTATATCAAGTTACAACTCGATCAAAAAATAATTTTTTTTATTATAATTTTGAAAATCGTGATTAAATTGAGGAGCTTATATAAAATTAACCCATTTAATTTATTTCATAAATCATCTACGATCTGTCTGACGACAAAATTATGATTACAAATTTTAGTTGAGAACCACATGACTGCTTTTTGCCATTTTTGCCCAACAAATTAAAGACAACAAAGGAAGAAATAGTCAAAAGCTAGTTGAGCTATGCTTGTTCCAAAATCTTTGAACAAATTTTCATCTTTTTTTCCTTTCGGAAACCGAGATATGTCTACATAAATACATAATAGAGGCGAGGGGTGATTGGTTAAAAGGGTATGGAATTAAAATTATTATGGCGTTTTTTTTTTATTTTGGAAAATTACAGTTAAAATAAAGGTATTCCAAACATAAACTATGATTTTCATTTTCATTTCTTATCTAGTATAGTCTCCAACCAAACACCCCTAAATTTTGAATAGGATTTATATTAAAAATATTTTATGATAAATTTATCACTAACTACTATTTAATTTCATTTAAATTTAATTTCTTTTGGTGAAATGTATGACACAGTTGGTTAAATACTTGATATTTTATTTTTTTTTAAGTATGATACTTTAAATTTCAATATTATAATATTGTATTTTTTATATTAAATATGAATAATTTAAATTAGAATAAATTTAATTATTGTTGATATTTCTAAAAAAATGATAACAATGTTCCTAAATTTTGCACTTCCCACCCACCCCCCACCCCCCTCAAATACTCAACTAAACAATTGATAAGAGTAAATTGGTAAAAGGAAATATGTTTTTTTAATTTCATATAAAATTAGTAAAGCAACAAATATAATAAAATGGATGAAGTATTTTCTTAAGAACAAGTCTCTTGTAAAATATTGCACCGTGCAATATCAATTAGAAAAAGGAAATTATTAAATCTTGTGAGTCAAGATAAAGAACGGGTCAAACTAGCGCAGATTTCTTCTTCTTGCCCCACGCAAATTTCTTCTTCTTCCTCCATTCTAACTCTTTCTCCTTCTCTGTTCGCTCCACAACTTCCATCGTTGTGCCTATGTTCCCCCAACCAACCCCAACCACGCATCAAGGTTCTTCCAGACGTAGAAATGCCGACGATGAGGAGGGATAAAACTGTGAACTCCGATAAAAAAAGGAAAAAGAGGGATGATCCGATTGATGAAAACAGTGGATAAAACTTAAACAGTGATGAATACAAAGCTTATGCGAACTTTTGATGATAAATTTTTATTTCTGTTTAAACTGGAATTAATATCGCAACTCCTAATCTGGTTCTGATTTATTCATATAGTAACACACATTTTTCCATAAAGTGACATGTTTTTGTTCATATAGTAACACGTTTTTTCTTCATATAGTAACACGTTTTTTCTTCATATAGTAACACATATTTCTCTATACAGTAACACGTTTGTGTTCATATAGTAACATATTTTTTTCAAAAGTATGTGTTACTGTAAGAACAATTATGTGTTACTGTAAGGGTAAGTACATGTTACTAGTCCTTAAAAAAATAAAATATTGGTTTTGTTCATTAATAACATATTTTTCTTCATACAATAACACGTGTTTGACCTAATAATAACACAACCTGAGAGTAAAAATTTATTTTTACCTTTGCACAAGTTTAATACACATATTTGCCCTTACAATAACACATATTTACCCCAAAAATCTTATACTTGGGGATCAAATAGACCCATGATTTTTTTCTTAACACATTAAAATCATTTCTATTTAATATTGAGATCAAATAAGTCATCATCTTAATAAAAACACACTCTTTTAATAAGAATAAAGTTGTCGAAGATTAAATACTATTTGATTCACACATATAATTAGATTAGAGATTTATTTGATCATTTTTTTCATTTTTATTTTACATTTGAGCGATTATTTTTAGACAAATACATATTATTTATTTTATAGTAACACATATTTATCGTTTAAGTAACATATGTGTAACCTAATAGTAACACCCCTGGGAGCACCTGAGGGCGAATTTTTTTTTTTTTTTGTCCCCCGCGAGTTTTTTTTGAAAATATTCATTGGATTCGATCCGACCCGACTAGAATCCGCAAATTTTATTAAATGGGTTATTTTACGGTACAATATTGCTTATAAGAATTTGTCTTTTCTTAATATCATCTGAAGGTTACGAATTAATAAATGCCAGGCCAGCTTATATTACAGACCGCGTTTATCTGCATTATACTAAAGGATTTTCTATACTTAAACATATTTTAGTTTTGCATTTTACTTTGTCAAATTATGACATGAATATAATCACAATATCATATTATTAATATAATATGTATTGATAAAATTATTGTAAAATTATATAAAAATAAATGATCATGCATAGAGGCCATGTTTAAAAAAATTGAACAAGTGTTCCGAGTAAGTGTACTTAGTAAGATTTGAACTCATTATCTTAATCGTTGTATTAATTTACTTCACCACAATATTGAAATAAGACAAATTCTTGCGTGAAACAGTTTCACCGATAGATAATTCACAAAATTTGTACAAATTAATACTCATTTCTACTAAAATATTAAAGTGTCATTCTCAAATTATGTTCTGTCTCATCGTAACACCATCTCATATAAGACATACTCCTTAGATAATTATATGGGCAATTTATTTTGGTGTTTCTGAAAAAAATCATTGAGCATGTGAAAATTTATATTAATCTGAATTAAAGTTCACCCTTGTTAATTTTGTTATATATTTAAACGTGTTTCTGCTTTTTTTACATTTTAAGGGTAATTATTTTGGCCATGCCTCTCACTTTTCCACTCCCCCAATAAAGCTTTTAAATTTGAATTCTAAATTTGGAGAGCATGTAATTAAAATTTGTACTGCACTTTTATTTGAGTTACAAAATACATATAATTTTGATATAAAATACATTATTAGATTCCGTATTTAGTCAATCTCAAAGGTAATTTAATTACTGCAAATTACAACTCCCTACATCCCATAATACCTTGCACAATTTCCTTATTTCTATACCTCAAAAATAGAAATTTCACTATAAACTCCACCCTCACATTATTTACAATATTGCACAAAATGTCATTATTTTTTGGTCCACACATATACACAGTCCAATTCATTTTATACTTAAAAATTTATAAAATTACCCCTTAAAACCCAACTCATTACTCTACTTTTTTATTTTGTGTGCCCACAAAGTGACGCAAGTATTTATGCGACGGAGGAAGTAATAATTTATGTGTGTTTGAATTCTGCTATTTGTATTAAAATTAATTGAGCTTTAAAAGACATCCAAAAATATTGAAATGGCACAGATCCCCGTATGTTACACGGATTTTCAATTATTCTACTAAATTTAAATTTTAAACTTTAGTACTAAATTAGACTTAATTTGCAAACTTTCTTCATAAAGCACATTCCTCCACATATTTAATTTTTTTTGCCTTAAAAGCGAGAAGAAGATTTTTTTTAAAGGGAAAAGCGAGAAGAAGATAAAAGAGACATTTGTTTTTGTTTTTTTTTTTTTTTTTTTGAGCGGGAAGACACAAAATTGAAGACATATCACTGTATTCTTCCTCCATGGAAAATCGATTTTTGCATGATGTGAATTTAAAATTGTTTCTTTTTATTGTGTGGGAACGCATCATTCATGCTCGATATATATAGTGGTAGGTTTCACGTGTAATACAACAATTAAGTCAGGCAATGATCAATTTTTTTAGACAAAGTTTTATATATTTTGTATTTACGATAAGCTTACTATATTTTACTTTCAAATTTCATAGGTTTTATGTATTTATAGATTCTAAGGTGTCAATTCGTGAATATATATGCACACATTGAATAAATTATCACTTGTATTTTTCGATAAAATATATCGGTCAATAATTTTTATAAACATTCACAATGTTTAATTCACAACTTTTTATATATTATTCAATCAAAATATAATTTTAATTTGCTTTTAAATTAATAACATTCTTTTAATTGTCTTAATTCGTGACAGTTAGGAATTTATTTCTGTTTAGTTAAAATTTCATTTGTTGTTGTTTCAGATTGAAATAATTAGTACAAAGTAATGAGTAAATATATATATATATATATATTTTTTGAGATAATTCGTGTATCATACGAGGATCAATCTAATACTCATACAAGAGTGTATATCATCCATCAAGTTTAGTTATTTATATTGACAGAAACAAAAATTCCACTAATTAAGGACCAAACTACATATATAAAATTTTAAAATATATATATATATATATATATATATATATATATTTTAAAACAATATTATGTATTAGAATCAATTTTGATAAAGTTAATAAATTATTTTTTATTACATTATAATTTATTTACTTAATATAATTACATCATAACATTCAACAATTGTTATAATATTGATCTTATTGTCTATGAAAAATCTATATAAATAAATATATATATATATATATATATATATATATATATATATGTTGAATTAAGTACGTGAATTTTGTAGATATTATTCATGGAATTGATCTAAAATCAAATTATTAATAATTGTGGTTCCAACAACAAGCAAAATATGTAATCATATAAAAACTTAAGACTAATAATTTGTACATGATTGTTATATACATATGGTGCACACATTGGTAAGTTATAAAAATAAAATAAATCCAACAAATAAATAAATAATAAAGTTATCATTATTCTTAAAATGTTAGATTCTTTATTGGTAATTGTTGATGTCGCATGTGATGTTATCACATATTCTGCTACATCAGAATTTGGCTCTTTCTTTCTTCATATAACTAATTTTTATTCTCTAACAATTCAATGTTGTAGTAGATGTTGTGACATTGCAGGTTGAAGATCTAGAACATTCTATAAGGATCTGGAATGAAGACTTAGTCAAATGTTGTCGTGGATGCTGTAACATCAAGTGCAACATTGAGGACGGATTCCAGAATCTTCTACAAGAATCCAGATTCAAGACTAATTCTAGAGAGATTTAGAAGGATCTAGATCATGCGGTTGCAGGAGTAAACCACGAAATCAACTATCTACATGGACGGTTAAGAGAGAGAAATGAGGGGAAGCTATTTTGGAGTTTTTCTAGATCCATGTACAAGGATTTATGGTTGAAGCCAAGGACATCTATAAATAGAAGACCGAGGACTTCAGCAATGTCAAGGAATATCCAAATATCAATTGTTGAGTGCGTTAGTGCATCCAAGAGATAGGGTCGTTATTCCCCCTTTATGTTGCTACTTGCGCATGTTACCTTGTTTAGCAACATAGGTATCTTGAAGTGTCATTAGCGTAGATGTCTGTGATACTTTGATTTACTTTTGACGGTGTAATATTTTGTAATACTACACTTAGTCGTTTAAGAGTCAATAGGTGATATTGAGTCTTTATTTCCGTTGTAAAGGTTATGTCTTGGAAACTCTTTACACAAACTTTTGTATTCACTCTCGATTTAGTGAAATATTTCGCAGTAAGGCATCATAGACTTTATTTAACAAGTCTGAAAAATTTATTCATTTGCATTGTAGTGTTAGTCTTCCGCTGTGTTTTACATTCTGATATTTAGATGTTGTAGTGCATGTCATAACATTCAGTACAACATCATTCTGTTTTACACTACACTCACACTTTCAGTAATTTATATGACGAATCAGAAATCCCATTAAAAGATGAAAAGATGAGACAAAAAAAAAAAAAGCAAATAAATAAATAAATTTAGAGTTATACGTGTGTTTTCAAAATTTACAAAACAATTTTCTAATTTTTTTAGTGACAATTTTAAAAAATAATAATTTTAAAAGGTATTTGTAATGGCACGTACGGGAGTGGAACCTTGGTCTTTTTCAAGGTGAAAATATTTCAAATGCGACTCAGTCAGTACTTGTATACGAATGATGGAGTTATATTTTATTAAGAGTCAATGCCATAAAAAAATCCGACTAGGTCAAATCTACTCTAACACAAATGATGATTGAGCTGATGGTAAATCACTTGAATGGAAATAACATATTGAGATTTAACTCTACTCATTGTTCTACACTCTTTAAGTTGGTTCTACGTATTTTAATTCCACATGTAGTTAGTTTATTCTAGAGATTTTTTCTTTTCAAAATCTTGATTTGGTCAGAGTTTATCTATTGAGTCATTGAAAATAAATGTATCCTTACGTATGCAGGAAAATCTTGACTTGTTCCTCGCACCAATTTCAGAAAAATGAATCAAAAACTCCAAAATAAATTTATCCTTACGTCTGCAGGAAAATCTTGGCTTGTTCCTCCCACCAATTTCAGAAAAATGAATCAAAAACTCCATCGGAGATTTCTCCCCCTGATCCTCTTGCTACTGGAAATCTCCAACTGTGTGTGTCAAAATGATGATCAGTATCAAACCTGCAGCCAGCCATTTCAGTGTGGCAGCTTTGATGACATACGCTATCCATTCTACGGAGGAGACCGGCCCCTTTCCTGCGGCTATCCGGGCTTTGAGCTCGACTGTCGAGGGGACAATGACCCCCTCATTACCACTGCATCGATGGCCTACCGAGTCCTTGATCTTGATGACTCAACACAAACTCTAAGAGTCTCGAGAGACGACCTATGGAGCAACCTTTGTCCGCCTTCTCCCCCCTCCAACACAACCTTAAATTTCAGCCTTTTCGATTTTTATTCACCTGCTAATGATCAGAACATCACTATATACTATGGTTGCCATGCCGCTCAGCTGACGTTCCCTAGTCAGTTTAACTGCAGCCAGAATGGGAGAAGCGGCGGCTCGAGTTTCTTCACATCCTTGACGGAACCTGGAATCGGATGCAGCCGTCGAATTTCTGTTCGGGTGAATCAAAGAGCGGCCTTGGAATTAGCAAATTCTACTACTGCATCAACAATTCTATTACTGGGTGCACTTCAAAGTGGCTTCTCAATCCAGTGGTCTGCAGATAAAGACAACTGCCGTGATTGTTCGCTATCGGGTGGGTCGTGTGGGTATAATGCGAGTTCAGCCTCATTTTCTTGTCATTGCACTAATGGTACTTTTGAATCCACTTGCAATGGTTCCATAGCTGGTGGTCAAAACGGTGCGTAATTCGTAAAATATAATTCTTTGACAAAGTAGTCTTTCAACCTGCAAAGGAGAAAGAGAAGGGAAGCATTCATTCATGTTCTAACGTTTGATATTTTCTTTCAGGACCTAAAATGGATGTAATATTAGGTAACCCCTCTACTCTTGCCTGTATTATATATGTTGAGCATATTGATAGAGCATTCACGTTTGAATTGTCCTACATTGGAAAAATTGAAATAAGGGAGACTAACTCACAACTCTAGTGGGAATTCTCCTCTAATCAACAATTATTGGTTTTAGGATGGAACATTAGGGGTGTGGTTAGTCTCCTTTACATATTGATGCGCTTAGATTCTACAATAGAGTCTAATGTTCCTACACTTCTACACAGTTGTGAAATTGTCAATTGCGTAACCTAGTTCCTGCCTCTGTACAGGTGTGCCACTAGGTATAGCTGCTCTAATTACATTTTCCATCATTGCCTACTACATCACAACACGGTGCAGAGTGCATCAGAAAATTAATCAAGAGGTTGACAAATTTCTACTCAGTTATGGATCTCTGGCTCCAAAGAGATATAGCTACAACGAAATCAAGAAAATAACAAAATCCTTCACAGATAAGCTAGGCCAAGGAGGATATGGAATTGTGTACAAAGGAAAAATACCTGATGGTCAGATTGTTGCAGTGAAAGTCTTGACTAAGACTCATGACAACGCAGAAGACTTCATAAATGAAGTTGCCAGCATCAGTAGAACCTCTCATGTCAACATTGTCAACCTATTGGGATTTTGTTATGATGGAAAGAGAAGGGCTTTAGTCTACGAATTTATGCCCAACAAATCTTTAGACAAGTTCATTTCCAATAGTGACTTGATTGATCAAGAATGTTCCTTGGAGTGGGAAAAGCTATTCCGGATTGCAGTTGGTGTTGCTCGAGGTCTTGAGTACCTGCACAGAGGTTGCAACACGAGGATCGTTCATTTTGACATCAAGCCTCAGAACATTCTTTTGGATGAAGACTTCTGCCCGAAGATATCCGATTTTGGGCTTGCTCAATTGTTCAAGGAGAAGCAAAGTATAATGTCTACAGTTGGAGCAAGAGGAACTATTGGGTATATTGCTCCTGAAGTATTTTTCAGAAGTTTCGGAGCAGTTTCTCATAAATCTGATGTCTATAGCTATGGAATGATGCTTCTGGAGATGGCTGACGCAAAAAAAATTGTTGAAACTGGGGCAATCCAATCAAGTGAAAATTATTTTCCCGACATAATCTACGAATATGTCTTGCTCAAAAACAAAGAGTTAGACGATCTCATAGCTGAAGAGAAGGAAGGGATCAAAAGAAAAATGTTATTGGTAGGGCTTTGGTGCATTCAGACAGCTCCATCAGATAGGCCATCAATGACTAAGGTTGTGGAGATGTTGGAAGGAAGTCTTCAGTCTATACAAATACCCCCAAAGCCACTCCTCTCTACTCCTAAGCAGTCTGTACCACAATTTTCGTCTTCATTCTCTGTAATTATAGAGACAGAAAATAACTCTGAAGGTTAGCTTTACGACAATTTATTTAAGGGATAAATACTTAGATATCACTTCAATTTTAATTGAATTCTATGATTTAACCCTAGTGTTGTCAACTGTTCTGCAGTGGAGATACTGAAAATGTAATGATTTAACTCAATATCTTGAATCAGTTTCAATTGTACAAGTGATCCCACAAACGATCATTTGACAATGTGCAGAAAGGTAGATTATATGTTCCCCAATATAAAAGAAGTTCCACAAGAACATACCCTTATCAAAGCGTTGCATATCTTTTTGATTCCACTATGCCACCTCAATACTATAGACGATACATATGTGTTGAATAGGCTTATCAGCTTCTGTAATTAATTCTTCTTATCTGAAAGCTCGGCCTGCAAATTTGCGCATTAACTGATTTATAAATGAAACAAAAGCATTGAGAATCATCATCCACATTTTAAAAGATGGAAATGAAAAATCATCAGCTGAGGCTTTCAATAAACGCAGTTCGTCCGGGAGAATTCAACATATCCATCTGTCATGTATTAATCACCTCTGACAAATCTCTTAAAATAATATGCAGTGTTAAAATGACAGGAGAAAACAAATTGTTTAAAACGCAACAAAAAAAAAAAAAAAAAGAGGGCCTTTTATTGAGATGAACTCAAATACTTACTCCAAGTCTTTGGATTTCCAGTGACTAAGACAGTGCCTCTCTCTTATTCAGCAAATTACCTGCTGGTGTCTTTGGGCGTTTATAGTTTTTCCCACGATAAACTATAATTGCATGGCCTTCTTTGAGTTTAATTACATCAATCAGGATCCCACCACTTTCTGCCTCAAGAAGTCTAGCTGAATGCATGACCTGTGAAATTATTTTCTGCATTGTAATCACTTTGACTACTTCTCTGTGCTTCCAGGGCTGATGCATTCCTTCTATAGCACCATCATAAACCCCACGCCTTCCTGAAGCCATAACATGTTAGATTAAAGCATATATATATATATATATTAATTGAAACAATTATATGTCAATAAAAGTAAAGATTCAGCGAAATAAATGCAAGCAACAAAAATTTTTCTGCTTACCAAGCACTAAGCTGCTATCAATCCTTAACCCCATCTCTCGCAAGCATACTCTTTCCTCTTTAGATATAATTTCCATATCTGGATCTTTCTCAGAAAATTTTGATGCATTTTTCAATTTCTCCAGTTCCTTCACCGATTTCTCAATCTTCCTCTTAAGCTGTAAAGCAACAGCTAAGCATTACCTTTTTAGTAGCAAACTTCAATGTAAACAAGAATAAATCTTACAATGAGAAGACTTCGTTCTTGATCTTTGAGCTCGTTCTTGAGTCTTTCCTTTTCTGCTTCCAGTTGGATGTCAACCTCAGTCTTCCCTTTGTTCAGAACCCCAATTTCTGAGTCAATGCTACGAAATTCTGATAAAGTTCCCATTATGCCAGAGTTAAGTAAATGTTCATCAGTGATAGAAAAGCTTTCACTTGCTTTTATTCTTGCAGCTTCTTCTTGAAGCTGACATCTTGTGAGCTCCATTTCTCGTTCAGAAACTATTTTTGCCACTTCAGAGGGAAGGAAATCATTGCCTCTATAGAGAATTATCAAGAACTTATTACGCAGCAAAAGTACTCCTCCAGTGAGACTCTGCATCAGGAGCAATATGATTTTAGATGCACATAATTTTCATTCGTTCGAAAAGTCTATTTCTTTTCCTTTCTTTAACATGACTTCTGTTGCTAGTGGAATCCCTGAATTAACAAAAGCATATACCAAGCCAATTACATGGATAACAGAAAGCTTCTCTTAGTTGATTCATTGGAATTTGGAGTAACCAGAAGATCATATGCTGTACTTTTATCCATCCGTTATCACAACAGAATTAAATTTTGATTTGGCCTCAGACCCTGTACATTTCCCATTCAGTTTGGTTCGACCCGTACATAGAACAGTAATCATTCTATGAAAGACTAAGTTGAAAAACATATATTCTACATTGGTCACACAACAGAAAGAATTTGAGCAATATAATCAAAATTCAAACATACAAATTTATATCATATTTCAATCAGTCTTGCCTTGAGTTCATCAGCCATTTGCTCATTGTCTGTGTTTTGGACCCCCCATTTCAAAGCAATCTTTGCTATATGGCATTTTTCCCACAATCTTACAATAGCTGCAGCCAATCCTTGAAGATTCCTGTTTCTTTTTAAAAGGAAAAAAAACAATTTTTCTATCAGAGCTATAAGCACAGCCTACATTTACGAACATAATATTTCAACAGAATGTACATACTAGTGCAAGCAATATTCGAAAAACCAAAATATGAAACTTCATATCATAAAAATGCACCAAGCTACAAATCAACCTTAAATCTTAACCTAATAAGATGAAAGAGTATACCAAGAACAAAATGAGTTGGTAGAGGGCGAGCGAGCTTCCTCAGATATGTAAGCTCAGCATCTGTCAGCTTTGATCTAGTAAAAGGTGGAGAAAGTCTAAAAGGCGTCTTATATCCAGGAACAAGTTCTGGAAGCAAGTCTCCATCAACAGGCAAAGGCTTATGCATCCACCAATCAACAAAGCGTGGGCCCAACCCATCAAGTAACCTATCAGCTTCCCTTTCATATAGTGATGCCATATGCAGACTTTCCCCTTTATCGTCTTTCTCATGGATCATTTGGTCTGGACCACTTCTATCAGAATTTGCTGGAGCAACATATGCGACATTTCGGTAATTCATAGTCGAGGAAGAATTTCCTTGATCACTGGCAGTGTTTTTATGCATACGGCGGAAATATTTTGAATCCGAATCATAATTGCACCCTCTATAAACAGCAAGAAAGACTTTGTTCCTCCAAACAACGAGTCCTCCAGTCTTCATCTGCTTAGGAATATAGCAATATTTCAAATATGTTGGAGGAACACTTATTGACAGAACATTTTAACAATAAACAAGCGGAACACAGGGAGAACATGTCTTCTTTGGAGTGAATTCTTTCACATTATTAAGTCGAAAAGTGAAACTATGTCCTGCATGAGGGACTTTCAGAAAGAAGTAATGAAAAGATAAGACAACAAGCATAGCTATACGCATCTATATAAAGAGGATTAAAAGAATGCAGAAAACTTGTCATGAAAGAGAATTGAAACACTAAAGCCAGTATGAACATAAATTGTTGATTATCTTGCACAAACTATATAAACTTGCTCTACATTGCCTAATTATCACTCTAATCTTCCTACTACTAACTCACAGAAATATTTCATAGTTGATCAAGATCCACTAACCTCAATGATTTCTCGAGCTCTGTCCATATTATGGGACAAGGGAATATCAAATTTAAGCAAAGCAAGTTCGCTATTTCTCCAAGTAAAATGTACTTGATCAACAACAGCTTGAGTCACCCCAGCTTTCATAACCTTTACCCATTTCCTTATCAGTGCAGCCTCATCTCTCAGTCTTTCCAGCAACACTCCATCAAGGCTCAATTCAGCAGCCGTTACTAACTTCTCCTTTTTCACCCTCCTAATAATCATTTTCTCATCCCTCTCCCATGGAAACTTTTTCAATTTCACTTCTCTCTCCACCTTCGACAAGGGAATATCGAATTCATCACTTTCCAATTTCTCCTGCACCACCTCATGATCTTCCTCACCTTTAACATTGTTTTCATAATCCCCATTTCCCCAGAGGACTCCTGGTGCGAATTTGAACTTTTTATTTTCTAGGGTTTTGCTGATTTCCTCTAAATTATGCGTGTCTTGGAGATTCTCAATCCCTCTCAAAACTTTCTTCATTGCTAACCTGCCTCTTCCACCTCCCACTTTTCCAGTTAAATCCACGTCAGGATGTTTTTCATTTCTGCCAGAGCTGGAACCCTTTTTAGTTTGTGGCTTCATAGATTCCATTTCACTGGGCTTAACAAGGAGAGGCTCATTCATCCACGGAGCAGTGGGAGCTTTAATACTTGAACGAGAATGCGCTATTGATTCTGAAGATTTTATACATGTATCTTTGCTTTCATATTCAATGCTTCTTCCTTCAGTTTTTGGGCTGTTGCTGCCATTGGTGGGAGAGCTACAAACGGTGATGATACTATATTTAGAAGACCTACAAGAGATAAAAGGAGTCGGAATTTTGGTAGGGTTGCAAGGGAAAGAGGTGATGGCGTGGGAGAGGAATGGAGAAGCAGACATGATTCAATCTAACAATCAACTATAGATGGAATTTGATTTTTCCCGAGTTTTTCCACTGTCTTCGCCGGAAATTGTAGTGATAATGTGGTGGCGCCACCCAATGGCGGACCCAGGATTAAAAATTAGGACGGGCTGTAGAATAAATACAATATAAAATTCAAATATGCAAGTAAGAGAGTATTTTAACTACTTCATCCATAAATGACCATTTTTTTATCAAAATACACAGAAAACTCATCTAGTACACATTCTTAGAAAATGCCAAAACATATAGGCAATCAACCTACTAGCATAAAATAGAGTTCAAAATAGAAAAACAATCAATTTTTTTTTTTTTTTTTGTGTTTACAGAAGTTGCGCCCTGCGGTTCTTTCTTCGCATTTCGATTATCCATTATCTATAACAAAATTAATACAAAATTAGTAAATTCACTCATCATATTTCAATTCTCAAATCAAAAGCCCTAATTTTAATTATCAAATCAAAAGCCATAATTTCAATTCTCATTATATACAATAATACAAAATGAATACAAGATTAAGTAATTTCACTCTCATTATATTTCAATTCTCAAATAAAAAACCCTAATTTCAATTCTTAAATCAAAACCCCAATTTCAATTCTCAAACCAAAAGCCCTAATTCAATTCACGTTATATACAATAATACAAATACAATTAGTTACATAATTTCATATGTAATACGAATGTACATACATCAACCCATATTCATTATATTTTCATTCTCAAATTAAAAGCCCTAAAAATCCAATATCACATTTCATAAAAAAAATCTTAAAACCTAGAGGCTAAAGTTTTATTACCTGACGGTGAGCGGTGGTGAAGCCGGAGTCGACGATGTCGGCGTGCCGCGTCCGGCGGCGGCAGCAGCAGCAGTTCTCTCACGTCCAGCAGTACTCTGTCTCTGTTCGTTATCAGCGTATGTTATGTCTTAAGTTTTATTTTATTCATAAACTAACTAAAATATGTATATATATATATATATTTAAATGTACATGTATATGTAAAACTTAAAATGGCTCAGTGGCTAAGTCATTTGCCTAATTGCCCCAGTCTCAGATTCGAAACCTGGGAGGGCTGAATTAAAACCTTTTTTTTTTTTAATGTAATTTTTTTTTTTTTCGAATTAGGGTGGGCTACCCCTAGCCCATATGTAGGTCCGCCCTTGGCGCCACCGCACCCACCGGAGAAACGTGGATTGCGGGGTGTCGTTTGAGGTGGAGAGCGGAGTTATCTGACTTCAATATACCCTGGAAAAACAAACATATGTTTTTTTATTTTTTAGGAAAAGAAATTTTATCCATGCACACATTCAACTATCCTTTTTTCATGATTAAGGTTAGAGTTTTTTTAAAGTGAATTGTTAAATTCATATCAACTCAATTAAACAAAAATAATATATAATTCATGATATAATCCAGCATAATGGTTTATGACAAAGACTTGTATATTATTTAAAAAAATAAACTGATTGAATTGATTTAAATATTGTATAAGATTAAATAGAGATTTGTCACGCCTACTTGTGAATTATTGATCCTCTTTATCGTCCACTTTGTTTTTCATTTTACAAGTACTAGATTTTCGCCCGTGCCATGCACGGGTCTATTGTAATTTTATTTTGTCTACTTTATTAAAAAATAAATGAATTTATACATAATATATTAAAATACACTTACATAGAGAGATATCTCATGTTAATCCTATGTATATTAAATTGTATTTTAATAAATTATGTAACTTCTTACATTAAAATAAATGAGCTTAACCTCATGACAACCACAATGGATCCAAAATGTAATATATATGCAGGAGAAGATATACAAAAATCACTCACATTAATATAGACCCAGTTTGCACAATGTAAATCGATTCAATGAATATTACTACTTATATCATTAAAATCATGAGTTCAAATCAACATTTTGTCCTATTAAAAAAACGTAAATTAAATATTCATTATATATTCAAATCATAATTTTACAATGATATATGCTAAAAGATTAGTAAAATCGGAAAGAAATAATTGTGCAACCCAATTTTTTTACAAAAAATAATGGAAAAAAATACTCAAATTGAATTATCAATGATTGGGAATGCAAAAGATGTGTGAATTATGGAGTAATTATTAATACTAAGGGTTATTAAGAAGATAAAAAGATAAACATGGTAATTGAAAAGACTTTTTGATTCAATTAATAATAATACATTATAAAAAAAATTAAAGTTTAGGATTATTTAATTTTAAAATGACACTTGTCATTATATTAAAAATGACATGTGTCAACATTTTAGTGAAGTAGATTGTACTTTTATATATATAGATTTTTACATAATACATTAATAGTTTTAAGTGGGACCCCCGCTAGTGGACGGTGGGATTGGTCCCCTAAATTAGTCGATCCTTGAACTGAATACCGAGTTATAAAAAAAATACATTAATAATGATATCGTGACATATATTTCTTTTAAATTTTTATTTTACATTTTATTTCTTTCAGACTTTATAAAGTGTTTATTTTTTAATTTATTTTAAAAAATGTTATTGATGTGGATAATATAATGTGGAATAATAAAAAAATGTTTTACATGTTGGCACACTTTCACAGGTTTGGCTAACCACGTTATCTTCTCCTAGTCGGAAAAAAAATATGTATATCAAGTTACAACTCGATCAAAAATTAAATTTTTTAATTATAATTTTGAAATACGTGATTAAATTGAAAATCATGGTGAGTTTATATAAAATTAACCCATTTAATTTATTTCATAAATCATCTAAGATCTGTCTGACGACAAAATTATGATTACAAATTTTAGTTGAGAACCACATGACTGCTTTTTGCCATTTTTGCCCAACAAATTAAAGACAACAAAGGAAGAAATAGTCAAAAGCTAGTTGAGCTATGCTTGTTCCAAATCTTTGAACAAATTTTCATCTTTTTTTTTTTTTCGGAAACCGAGATATATCAATAGAGGCAAGGGGTGATTGGTTAAATGGTATAGAATGAAAATGTTATTAAATAAAAAGAAGATGAAATTAAAATTATTATGGCGGATTTTTTTATTTTTGAAAATTACAGTTATAATAAAGGCATTCCAAACATAAACTATGATTTTGATTTTCATTCATTTTCTACTAAAGTCTCCAACCAAACATCCCTAAATTTTGAATAGGTTTTATATTAAAATATTTCATGATAAGCTTATCACTAACCACTATTTAATTTCATTTAATTTTGGTTTCTTTTGGTGAAATATATGACACACTTGGTTAAATACTTAATATTTTAAATATTTTTCTAAGTATGATACTTTAAATTTCAATATTATAATATTGTGTTTTTTTATATTAAATATAAATAATTTAAATTAGAATAAAATTAATTATTGTTGATATTTCTAAAAAATGATACCATTATTCCTAAAGTTTGCACATTTTCCTCTATCTCACTCTTGATAATAGACACAATATATATATTTCTTTTTCTTTCTTTTTCCCCATTCAAATACTCAACTAAACAATTAAAACGAGTAAACTGGTAAAAGGAAATATGTTACACTACATGCACACTTTCAGTAATTTATATGACGAATCTGAAATCCCATTAAAAGATGAAAAGATGAGACAAAAATAAATAAATAAATAAATAAATTTAGAGTTATACGTGTGTTTTCAAAATTTACAAAACAATTTTCTGATTTTTTTAGTGATAATTTTGAAAAATAATAATTTTAAAAGGTATTTGTAATGGCACTTACGGGAGCGGAACCTTGGTCTATTTCAAGGTGAAAATATTTTAAATTCGACTCAGTCAGAACTTGTATACGAATGATGGAGCTATATTTTATTAAGAGTCAATGCCATAAAAAAATCCGAGTAGGTCAAGTCTACTCTAACACAATTAGTAATTCCCTCATTAATGATTGAGCTTCCACATGTAGTTAGTTTATTCTGGAGACTTTTTCTTTTCAAAATCTTGATTTGGTCAGAGTTGATATTTAGAGGCTGCACACATGCAAGAAAAAAAAAAAAAACTTTTATCAATATTGAAAATAAATTTATCCCTACGTCTGGTCTGCAGGAAAATCTTGGCTTGTTCCTCCCACCAATTTCAGAAAAATGAATAAAAAACTCCATCGGAGATTTCTCCCCCTGATCCTCTTGCTTCTGGAAATCTTCAACTGTGTGTGTCAAAATAATGATCTGTATCAAAGCTGCAGCCAGCCATTTCAGTGTAGCAGATTGGATGACATACGCTATCCATTCTACGGAGGAGACCGGCCCCCTGCCTGCGGCTATCCGGGCTTCGAGCTCATCTGTGAAGGGAGCGGGCGATGACCCCCTCATTAACATAGCCTCAATGACCTACAGAGTCCTTCATCTTGATAAGTCAACACAAACTCTAAAAGTCTCGAGAGAGGACCTATGGAGCAACCTTTGTCCACCTTTTCCCCCCTCCAACACAACCTTAAATTTCAGCCTTTTCGATTTTTATTCACCTGCTAATGATCAGAACATCACTATATACTATGGTTGCCCTGCCGCTCAGCTGAAGTTCCCTAGTATGTTTAACTGCAGCCCGAATGGGAGAAGCAGCGGCACAGGTTTCTTCACATCAGGGACATCCTTGACAGAACCTGGTATCAGATGCAGCCGTCGAATTTTTGTTCGGGTGAATCAAAGTGCGGCCTTGGAGTTAGCAAATTCTACTACTGCAACAACAATTCTATTAATGGGTGCACTTCAAAGTGGCTTCTCAATCCAGTGGTCTGCGGATGAAGACAACTGCCGTGATTGTTCGCTATCGGGTGGGTTGTGTGGGTATAATGCGAGTTCAGCCTCATTTTCTTGCCATTGCACTAATGGTACTTTTGAATCCACTTGCAATGGTCCCATAGCTGGTGGTCAAAACGGTGCGTAATTCGTAACATATAATTCTTTGACAAAGTAGTCTTTCAACCTGCAAAGGAGAAAGAAGGGAAGCATTCATTCATGTTCTAACGTTTAATATTTTCTTTCAGGACCTAAAATGGATGCAATATTAGGTAACCCCTCTACTCTTACCTGTATTATATATGTTGAGAATATTGATAGAGCATTCACGTTTGAGTTGTCCTACATTGAAAAATTGAAATAAGGGAGACTAACTCACAACTCTAGTGGGCATACTCCTCTAATCACCAATTGGTTTTAGGATGGAACCTCATTAGGGGTGTGGTTAGTCTCCATTACATATTTGGTGCGCTTAGATTCAACAATAGAGTCTAATGTTCCTACACTTCTACACGGTTGTGAAATTGTCAATTGCATAACCTAGTTCCTGCCACTGTACAGGTGTGCCTCTAAGTATAGCTGGTCTAATTACATTTTCCATCATTGCCTACTACATCACAAAACGGTGCAGAGTGCATCAGAAAATTAATCAAGAGGTTGACAAATTTCTACTCAGTTATGGATCTCTGGCTCCAAAGAGATATAGCTACAACGAAATCAAGAAAATAACAAAATCCTTCACAGATAAGCTAGGCCAAGGAGGATATGGAATTGTGTACAAAGGAAAAATACCTGATGGTCAGATTGTTGCAGTGAAAGTCTTGACTAAGACTCATGATAACGCAGAAGACTTCATAAATGAAGTTGCCAGCATCAGTAGAACCTCCATGTCAACATTGTCAACCTATTGGGATTTTGTTATGATGGAAAGAGAAGGGCTTTAGTCTACGAATTTATGCCCAACAAATCTTTAGACAAGTTCATTTCCAATAGTGACTTGATTGATCAAGAATGTTCCTTGGAGTGGGAAAAGCTATTCCGGATTGCAGTTGGTGTTGCTCGAGGTCTTGAGTACCTGCACAGAGGTTGCAACACGAGGATCGTTCATTTTGACATCAAGCCTCAGAACATTCTTTTGGATGAAGACTTCTGCCCGAAGATATCCGATTTTGGGCTTGCTCAATTGTTCAAGGAGAAGCAAAGTATAATGTCTACAGTTGGAGCAAGAGGAACTATTGGGTATATTGCTCCTGAAGTATTTTTCAGAAGTTTCGGAGCAGTTTCTCATAAATCTGATGTCTATAGCTATGGAATGATGCTTCTGGAGATGGCTGACGCAAAAAAAATTGTTGAAACTGGGGCAATCCAATCAAGTGAAAATTATTTTCCCGACATAATCTACGAATATGTCTTGCTCAAAAACAAAGAGTTAGACGATCTCATAGCTGAAGAGAAGGAAGGGATCAAAAGAAAAATGTTATTGGTAGGGCTTTGGTGCATTCAGACAGCTCCATCAGATAGGCCATCAATGACTAAGGTTGTGGAGATGTTGGAAGGAAGTCTTCAGTCTATACAAATACCCCCAAAGCCACTCCTCTCTACTCCTAAGCAGTCTGTACCACAATTTTCGTCTTCATTCTCTGTAATTATAGAGACAGAAAATAACTCTGAAGGTTAGCTTTTATTTACGACAATTTATTTAAGGGATAAATACTTAGATATCACTTCAATTTTAATTGAATTCTATGATTTAACCCTAGTGTTGTCAACTGTTCTGCAGTGGAGATACTGAAAATGTAATGATTTAACTCAATATCTTGAATCAGTTTCAATTGTACAAGTGATCCCACAAACGATCATTTGACAATGTGCAGAAAGGTAGATTATATGTTCCCCAATATAAAAGAAGTTCCACAAGAACATACCCTTATCAAAGCGTTGCATATCTTTTTGATTCCACTATGCCACCTCAATACTATAGACGATACATATGTGTTGAATAGGCTTATCAGCTTCTGTAATTAATTCTTCTTATCTGAAAGCTCGGCCTGCAAATTTGCGCATTAACTGATTTATAAATGAAACAAAAGCATTGAGAATCATCATCCACATTTTAAAAGATGGAAATGAAAAATCATCAGCTGAGGCTTTCAATAAACGCAGTTCGTCCGGGAGAATTCAACATATCCATCTGTCATGTATTAATCACCTCTGACAAATCTCTTAAAATAATATGCAGTGTTAAAATGACAGGAGAAAACAAATTGTTTAAAAACGCAACAAAAAAAAAAAAAAAAAAAGAGGGCCTTTTATTGAGATGAACTCAAATACTTACTCCAAGTCTTTGGATTTCCAGTGACTAAGACAGTGCCTCTCTCTTATTCAGCAAATTACCTGCTGGTGTCTTTGGGCGTTTATAGTTTTTCCCACGATAAACTATAATTGCATGGCCTTCTTTGAGTTTAATTACATCAATCAGGATCCCACCACTTTCTGCCTCAAGAAGTCTAGCTGAATGCATGACCTGTGAAATTATTTTCTGCATTGTAATCACTTTGACTACTTCTCTGTGCTTCCAGGGCTGATGCATTCCTTCTATAGCACCATCATAAACCCCACGCCTTCCTGAAGCCATAACATGTTAGATTAAAGCATATATATATATATATATTAATTGAAACAATTATATGTCAATAAAAGTAAAGATTCAGCGAAATAAATGCAAGCAACAAAAATTTTTCTGCTTACCAAGCACTAAGCTGCTATCAATCCTTAACCCCATCTCTCGCAAGCATACTCTTTCCTCTTTAGATATAATTTCCATATCTGGATCTTTCTCAGAAAATTTTGATGCATTTTTCAATTTCTCCAGTTCCTTCACCGATTTCTCAATCTTCCTCTTAAGCTGTAAAGCAACAGCTAAGCATTACCTTTTTTAGTAGCAAACTTCAATGTAAACAAGAATAAATCTTACAATGAGAAGACTTCGTTCTTGATCTTTGAGCTCGTTCTTGAGTCTTTCCTTTTCTGCTTCCAGTTGGATGTCAACCTCAGTCTTCCCTTTGTTCAGAACCCCAATTTCTGAGTCAATGCTACGAAATTCTGATAAAGTTCCCATTATGCCAGAGTTAAGTAAATGTTCATCAGTGATAGAAAAGCTTTCACTTGCTTTTATTCTTGCAGCTTCTTCTTGAAGCTGACATCTTGTGAGCTCCATTTCTCGTTCAGAAACTATTTTTGCCACTTCAGAGGGAAGGAAATCATTGCCTCTATAGAGAATTATCAAGAACTTATTACGCAGCAAAAGTACTCCTCCAGTGAGACTCTGCATCAGGAGCAATATGATTTTAGATGCACATAATTTTCATTCGTTCGAAAAGTCTATTTCTTTTCCTTTCTTTAACATGACTTCTGTTGCTAGTGGAATCCCTGAATTAACAAAAGCATATACCAAGCCAATTACATGGATAACAGAAAGCTTCTCTTAGTTGATTCATTGGAATTTGGAGTAACCAGAAGATCATATGCTGTACTTTTATCCATCCGTTATCACAACAGAATTAAATTTTGATTTGGCCTCAGACCCTGTACATTTCCCATTCAGTTTGGTTCGACCCGTACATAGAACAGTAATCATTCTATGAAAGACTAAGTTGAAAAACATATATTCTACATTGGTCACACAACAGAAAGAATTTGAGCAATATAATCAAAATTCAAACATACAAATTTATATCATATTTCAATCAGTCTTGCCTTGAGTTCATCAGCCATTTGCTCATTGTCTGTGTTTTGGACCCCCCATTTCAAAGCAATCTTTGCTATATGGCATTTTTCCCACAATCTTACAATAGCTGCAGCCAATCCTTGAAGATTCCTGTTTCTTTTTAAAAGGAAAAAAAACAATTTTTCTATCAGAGCTATAAGCACAGCCTACATTTACGAACATAATATTTCAACAGAATGTACATACTAGTGCAAGCAATATTCGAAAACCAAAATATGAAACTTCATATCATAAAAATGCACCAAGCTACAAATCAACCTTAAATCTTAACCTAATAAGATGAAAGAGTATACCAAGAACAAAATGAGTTGGTAGAGGGCGAGCGAGCTTCCTCAGATATGTAAGCTCAGCATCTGTCAGCTTTGATCTAGTAAAAGGTGGAGAAAGTCTAAAAGGCGTCTTATATCCAGGAACAAGTTCTGGAAGCAAGTCTCCATCAACAGGCAAAGGCTTATGCATCCACCAATCAACAAAGCGTGGGCCCAACCCATCAAGTAACCTATCAGCTTCCCTTTCATATAGTGATGCCATATGCAGACTTTCCCCTTTATCGTCTTTCTCATGGATCATTTGGTCTGGACCACTTCTATCAGAATTTGCTGGAGCAACATATGCGACATTTCGGTAATTCATAGTCGAGAAGAATTTCCTTGATCACTGGCAGTGTTTTTATGCATACGGCGGAAATATTTTGAATCCGAATCATAATTGCACCCTCTATAAACAGCAAGAAAGACTTTGTTCCTCCAAACAACGAGTCCTCCAGTCTTCATCTGCTTAGGAATATAGCAATATTTCAAATATGTTGGAGGAACACTTATTGACAGAACATTTTAACAATAAACAAGCGGAACACAGGGAGAACATGTCTTCTTTGGAGTGAATTCTTTCACATTATTAAGTCGAAAAGTGAAACTATGTCCTGCATGAGGGACTTTCAGAAAGAAGTAATGAAAAGATAAGACAACAAGCATAGCTATACGCATCTATATAAAGAGGATTAAAAGAATGCAGAAAACTTGTCATGAAAGAGAATTGAAACACTAAAGCCAGTATGAACATAAATTGTTGATTATCTTGCACAAACTATATAAACTTGCTCTACATTGCCTAATTATCACTCTAATCTTCCTACTACTAACTCACAGAAATATTTCATAGTTGATCAAGATCCACTAACCTCAATGATTTCTCGAGCTCTGTCCATATTATGGGACAAGGGAATATCAAATTTAAGCAAAGCAAGTTCGCTATTTCTCCAAGTAAAATGTACTTGATCAACAACAGCTTGAGTCACCCCAGCTTTCATAACCTTTACCCATTTCCTTATCAGTGCAGCCTCATCTCTCAGTCTTTCCAGCAACACTCCATCAAGGCTCAATTCAGCAGCCGTTACTAACTTCTCCTTTTTCACCCTCCTAATAATCATTTTCTCATCCCTCTCCCATGGAAACTTTTTCAATTTCACTTCTCTCTCCACCTTCGACAAGGGAATATCGAATTCATCACTTTCCAATTTCTCCTGCACCACCTCATGATCTTCCTCACCTTTAACATTGTTTTCATAATCCCCATTTCCCCAGAGGACTCCTGGTGCGAATTTGAACTTTTTATTTTCTAGGGTTTTGCTGATTTCCTCTAAATTATGCGTGTCTTGGAGATTCTCAATCCCTCTCAAAACTTTCTTCATTGCTAACCTGCCTCTTCCACCTCCCACTTTTCCAGTTAAATCCACGTCAGGATGTTTTTCATTTCTGCCAGAGCTGGAACCCTTTTTAGTTTGTGGCTTCATAGATTCCATTTCACTGGGCTTAACAAGGAGAGGCTCATTCATCCACGGAGCAGTGGGAGCTTTAATACTTGAACGAGAATGCGCTATTGATTCTGAAGATTTTATACATGTATCTTTGCTTTCATATTCAATGCTTCTTCCTTCAGTTTTTGGGCTGTTGCTGCCATTGGTGGGAGAGCTACAAACGGTGATGATACTATATTTAGAAGACCTACAAGAGATAAAAGGAGTCGGAATTTTGGTAGGGTTGCAAGGGAAAGAGGTGATGGCGTGGGAGAGGAATGGAGAAGCAGACATGATTCAATCTAACAATCAACTATAGATGGAATTTGATTTTTCCCGAGTTTTTCCACTGTCTTCGCCGGAAATTGTAGTGATAATGTGGTGGCGCCACCCAATGGCGGACCCAGGATTAAAAATTAGGACGGGCTGTAGAATAAATACAATATAAAATTCAAATATGCAAGTAAGAGAGTATTTTAACTACTTCATCCATAAATGACCATTTTTTTATCAAAATACACAGAAAACTCATCTAGTACACATTCTTAGAAAATGCCAAAACATATAGGCAATCAACCTACTAGCATAAAATAGAGTTCAAAATAGAAAAACAATCAATTTTTTTTTTTTTTTTTGTGTTTACAGAAGTTGCGCCCTGCGGTTCTTTCTTCGCATTTCGATTATCCATTATCTATAACAAAATTAATACAAAATTAGTAAATTCACTCATCATATTTCAATTCTCAAATCAAAAGCCCTAATTTTAATTATCAAATCAAAAGCCATAATTTCAATTCTCATTATATACAATAATACAAAATGAATACAAGATTAAGTAATTTCACTCTCATTATATTTCAATTCTCAAATAAAAAACCCTAATTTCAATTCTTAAATCAAAACCCCAATTTCAATTCTCAAACCAAAAGCCCTAATTCAATTCACGTTATATACAATAATACAAATACAATTAGTTACATAATTTCATATGTAATACGAATGTACATACATCAACCCATATTCATTATATTTTCATTCTCAAATTAAAAGCCCTAAAAATCCAATATCACATTTCATAAAAAAAATCTTAAAACCTAGAGGCTAAAGTTTTATTACCTGACGGTGAGCGGTGGTGAAGCCGGAGTCGACGATGTCGGCGTGCCGCGTCCGGCGGCGGCAGCAGCAGCAGTTCTCTCACGTCCAGCAGTACTCTGTCTCTGTTCGTTATCAGCGTATGTTATGTCTTAAGTTTTATTTTATTCATAAACTAACTAAAATATGTATATATATATATATATTTAAATGTACATGTATATGTAAAACTTAAAATGGCTCGGTGGCTAAGTCATTTGCCTAATTGCCCCGATCTCGATTCGAAACACAGGGAGGGCTGAATTAAAACCTTTTTTTTTTTTTTTTAATGTAATTTTTTTTTTTTTTTTCGAATTAGGGTGGGCTACCCTAGCCCATATGTAGGTCCGCCCTTGGCGCCACCGCACCCACCGGAGAAACGTGGATTGCGGGGTGTCGTTTGAGGTGGAGAGCGGAGTTATCGACTTCAATATACCCTGGAAAAACAAACATATGTTTTTTTATTTTTTAGGAAAAGAAATTTTATCCATGCACACATTCAACTATCCTTTTTCATGATTAAGGTTAGAGTTTTTTTAAAGTGAATTGTTAAATTCATATCAACTCAATTAAACAAAAATAATATATAATTCATGATATAATCCAAATAATGGTTTATGACAAAGACTTGTATATTATTTAAAAAAATAAACTGATTGAATTGATTTAAATATTGTATAAGATTAAATAGAGATTTGTCACGCCTACTTGTGAATTATTGATCCTCTTTATCGTCCACTTTGTTTTTCATTTTACAAGTACTAGATTTTCGCCCGTGCCATGCACGGGTCTATTGTAATTTTATTTTGTCTACTTTATTAAAAAATAAATGAATTTATACATAATATATTAAAATACACTTACATAGAGAGATATCTCATGTTAATCCTATGTATATTAAATTGTATTTTAATAAATTATGTAACTTCTTACATTAAAATAAATGAGCTTAACCTCATGACAACCACAATGGATCCAAAATGTAATATATATGCAGGAGAAGATATACAAAAATCACTCACATTAATATAGACCCAGTTTGCACAATGTAAATCGATTCAATGAATATTACTACTTATATCATTAAAATCATGAGTTCAAATCAACATTTTGTCCTATTAAAAAACGTAAATTAAATATTCATTATATATTCAAATCATAATTTTACAATGATATATGCTAAAAGATTAGTAAAATCGGAAAGAAATAATTGTGCAACCCAATTTTTTTACAAAAAATAATGGAAAAAAATACTCAAATTGAATTATCAATGATTGGGAATGCAAAAGATGTGTGAATTATGGAGTAATTATTAATACTAAGGGTTATTAAGAAGATAAAAAGATAAACATGGTAATTGAAAAGACTTTTGATTCAATTAATAATAATACATTATAAAAAAATTAAAGTTTAGGATTATTTAATTTTAAAATGACACTTGTCATTATATTAAAAATGACATGTGTCAACATTTTAGTGAAGTAGATTGTACTTTTATATATATAGATTTTTACATAATACATTAATAGTTTTAAGTGGGACCCCGCTAGTGGACGGTGGGATTGGTCCCTAAATTAGTCGATCTCGAATCAATACCGAGTTATAAAAAAATACATTAATAATGATATCGTGACATATATTTCTTTTAAATTTTTATTTTACATTTTATTTCTTTCAGACTTTATAAAGTGTTTATTTTTTAATTTATTTTAAAAATGTTATTGATGTGGATAATATAATGTGGAATAATAAAAAAATGTTTTACATGTTGGCACACTTTCACAGGTTTGGCTAACCACGTTATCTTCTCCTAGTCGGAAAAAAAATATGTATATCAAGTTACAACTCGATCAAAAATTAAATTTTTTAATTATAATTTTGAAATACGTGATTAAATTGAAAATCATGGTGAGTTTATATAAAATTAACCCATTTAATTTATTTCATAAATCATCTAAGATCTGTCTGACGACAAAATTATGATTACAAATTTTAGTTGAGAACCACATGACTGCTTTTTGCCATTTTTGCCCAACAAATTAAAGACAACAAAGGAAGAAATAGTCAAAAGCTAGTTGAGCTATGCTTGTTCCAAATCTTTGAACAAATTTTCATCTTTTTTTCCTTTCGGAAACCGAGATATATCAATAGAGGCAAGGGGTGATTGGTTAAATGGTATAGAATGAAAATGTTATTAAATAAAAAGAAGATGAAATTAAAATTATTATGGCGGATTTTTTTATTTTTGAAAATTACAGTTATAATAAAGGCATTCCAAACATAAACTATGATTTTGATTTTCATTCATTTTCTACTAAAGTCTCCAACCAAACATCCCTAAATTTTGAATAGGTTTTATATTAAAATATTTCATGATAAGCTTATCACTAACCACTATTTAATTTCATTTAATTTTGGTTTCTTTTGGTGAAATATATGACACACTTGGTTAAATACTTAATATTTTAAATATTTTTCTAAGTATGATACTTTAAATTTCAATATTATAATATTGTGTTTTTTTATATTAAATATAAATAATTTAAATTAGAATAAAATTAATTATTGTTGATATTTCTAAAAAATGATACCATTATTCCTAAAGTTTGCACATTTTCCTCTATCTCACTCTTGATAATAGACACAATATATATATTTCTTTTTCTTTCTTTTTCCCCATTCAAATACTCAACTAAACAATTAAAACGAGTAAACTGGTAAAAGGAAATATGTTACACTACATGCACACTTTCAGTAATTTATATGACGAATCTGAAATCCCATTAAAAGATGAAAAGATGAGACAAAAATAAATAAATAAATAAATAAATTTAGAGTTATACGTGTGTTTTCAAAATTTACAAAACAATTTTCTGATTTTTTTAGTGATAATTTTGAAAAATAATAATTTTAAAAGGTATTTGTAATGGCACTTACGGGAGCGGAACCTTGGTCTATTTCAAGGTGAAAATATTTTAAATTCGACTCAGTCAGAACTTGTATACGAATGATGGAGCTATATTTTATTAAGAGTCAATGCCATAAAAAAATCCGAGTAGGTCAAGTCTACTCTAACACAATTAGTAATTCCCTCATTAATGATTGAGCTTCCACATGTAGTTAGTTTATTCTGGAGACTTTTTCTTTTCAAAATCTTGATTTGGTCAGAGTTGATATTTAGAGGCTGCACACATGCAAGAAAAAAAAAAAAACTTTTATCAATATTGAAAATAAATTTATCCCTACGTCTGGTCTGCAGGAAAATCTTGGCTTGTTCCTCCCACCAATTTCAGAAAAATGAATAAAAAACTCCATCGGAGATTTCTCCCCCTGATCCTCTTGCTTCTGGAAATCTTCAACTGTGTGTGTCAAAATAATGATCTGTATCAAAGCTGCAGCCAGCCATTTCAGTGTAGCAGATTGGATGACATACGCTATCCATTCTACGGAGGAGACCGGCCCCCTGCCTGCGGCTATCCGGGCTTCGAGCTCATCTGTGAAGGGAGCGATGGCGATGACCCCCTCATTAACATAGCCTCAATGACCTACAGAGTCCTTCATCTTGATAAGTCAACGCAAACTCTAAAAGTCTCGAGAGAGGACCTATGGAGCAACCTTTGTCCACCTTTTCCCCCCTCCAACACAACCTTAAATTTCAGCCTTTTCGATTTTTATTCACCTGCTAATGATCAGAACATCACTATATACTATGGTTGCCCTGCCGCTCAGCTGAAGTTCCCTAGTATGTTTAACTGCAGCCCGAATGGGAGAAGCAGCGGCACAGGTTTCTTCACATCAGGGACATCCTTGACAGAACCTGGTATCAGATGCAGCCGTCGAATTTTTGTTCGGGTGAATCAAAGTGCGGCCTTGGAGTTAGCAAATTCTACTACTGCAACAACAATTCTATTAATGGGTGCACTTCAAAGTGGCTTCTCAATCCAGTGGTCTGCGGATGAAGACAACTGCCGTGATTGTTCGCTATCGGGTGGGTTGTGTGGGTATAATGCGAGTTCAGCCTCATTTTCTTGCCATTGCACTAATGGTACTTTTGAATCCACTTGCAATGGTCCCATAGCTGGTGGTCGAAACGGTGCGTAATTCGTAACATATAATTCTTTGACAAGCTAGTCTTTCAACCTGCAAAGGAGAAAGAAGGGAAGCATTCATTCATGTTCTAACGTTTAATATTTTCTTTCAGGACCTAAAATGGATGCAATATTAGGTAACCCCTCTACTCTTACCTGTATTATATATGTTGAGAATATTGATAGAGCATTCACGTTTGAGTTGTCCTACATTGAAAAATTGAAATAAGGGAGACTAACTCACAACTCTAGTGGGCATACTCCTCTCATCACCAATTGGTTTTAGGATGGAACCTCATTAGGGGTGTGGTTAGTCTCCATTACATATTTGGTGCGCTTAGATTCAACAATAGAGTCTAATGTTCCTACACTTCTACACGGTTGTGAAATTGTCAATTGCATAACCTAGTTCCTGCCACTGTACAGGTGTGCCTCTAAGTATAGCTGGTCTAATTACATTGTCCATCATTGCCTACTACATCACAAAACGGTGCAGAGTGCACCAGAAAGTTAATCAAGAGGTTGACAAATTTCTACTCAGTTATGGATCTCTGGCTCCAAAGAGATATAGCTACAACGAAATCAAGAAAATAACAAAATCCTTCACAGATAAGCTAGGCGAAGGAGGATATGGAATTGTGTACAAAGGAAAAATACCTGATGGTCAGATTGTTGCAGTGAAAGTCTTGACTAAGACTCATGATAACGCAGAAGACTTCATAAATGAAGTTGCCAGCATCAGTAGAACCTCCCATGTCAACATTGTCAACCTATTAGGATTTTGTTATGATGGAAAGAGAAGGGCTTTAGTCTACGAATTTATGCCCAACAAATCTTTAGACAAGTACATTTCAAATAGTGACTTGATTGATCAAGAATGTTCCTTGGAGTGGGAAAAGCTATTCCGGATTGCAGTTGGCGTTGCTCGAGGTCTTGAGTACCTGCACAGAGGTTGCAACACGAGGATCGTTCATTTTGACATCAAGCCTCAGAACATTCTCTTGGATGAAGACTTCTGCCCGAAGATATCCGATTTTGGGCTTGCTCAATTGTTCAAGGAAAAGCAAAGTATAATGTCTACAGTTGGAGCAAGAGGAACTATTGGGTATATTGCTCCTGAAGTATATTTCAGAAGTTTCGGAGCAGTTTCTCATAAATCTGATGTCTATAGCTATGGAATGATGCTTCTGGAGATGGCTGACGCAAAAAAAATTGTTGAAACTGGGTCAATCCAATCAAGTGAAAATAATTTTCCCGACATAATCTACGAGTATGTCTTGCTCAAAAACAAAGAGTTAGACGATCTCATAGCTGAAGAGAAGGAAGAGATCAAAAGAAAAATGTTATTGGTAGGGCTTTGGTGCATTCAGACAGCTCCATCAGATAGGCCATCAATGACTAAGGTTGTGGAGATGTTGGAAGGAAGTCTTCAGCCTATACAAATACCCCCAAAACCACTCCTCTTTACTCCTAAGCAATTTGTACCACAATTTTCGTCTTCATTCTCTGTAATTATAGAGACAGAAAATAACTCTGAAGGTTAGCTTCTGACGACAATTTATTTAGTGCCCGTTTGGTAGGCATGTTTAGCAATAGATATCCTTATCTATTGCTAAACATGCCTACCAAACGGGCATTTAAGGGATAAATACTTAGATATCACTTCAATTTTAACTGAATTGTATGATTTAACCCTAGTGTTGTCAACAAGTTCTGCAGTGGAGATACTGAAAATGTAATGATTTAACTCAATATCTTGAATCAGTTTCAATTGTACAAGTGATCCCACAAACGATCATTTGACAATGTGCCGAAAGGTAGATTACATGTTCCCCAATATAAAACAAGTTCCACAAGAACATACCCTTATCAAGCGTTGCATATCTTTTTGATTCCACTATGCCACCTCAATACTATAGACATATGGTTCACAAGACGATACATATGTGTTGAATAGGCTTATCAGCTTCTGTAATTAATTCTTCTTATTAGTGATGATATTTTGTAACAGATGAAAAATGATGAGGATAAAGATTTTATTAGTGATGATATTTTGTAACAGAAATGTTAGTGGTTAAAATATTGACTGCACAATAAATACAAAGTTAAATGGGCATTAAGTATGATTTAGGTGAAGAGTTTGTACCTCTTTAAAATAAAAAGGTAGTGGTTAATTTTTTAATTATTTCATTATTACATTTAGAATAGAATAAAAAGGTGGTGGTTAATTTTTTAATTATTTCATTATTACATTTAGAAGAGAAGAGATGTTACTTTGTAACAGTAATTGTAGTAGTTTAAATAATTATTGCACAATAATTAGTTATTATGCACATACTCCTCCTTACTGCTCAGTCTTCTATCACCATAAGTAAAGGATTAACATATTAAAATAACAGCTAAAAAAAAAAAAAGATAACTTAAATGGCTAACAACCTATCATCATGAAAATCATTGCCAAATAGATTAATAAAGATTCAATGAAAAAAGCAAAAGAAAGAAAAAGAAAGAAAAAGGTCATATACCTCTCCGGCAACTCGCCCACATTCCCAATAACCCCTCCCTGCACCAACCCATCAGCGACTCCACACAACGCCACCACGGCGGTTTATAACAGGCACCGTAAACCCCTACTCTCCCCTTCACATACGAAACATCAATCAACGGCACCGCCACCAGCCCTATTAGGAACAGCGCGTACCCAGTATTAATCCTCGCAACAGGATTCGATTTGTTAGCATATACGACTTTCTTTAGCAAATAATTATAAGAACTGGCTCATCAAAGCAAGTGAGGAAAAAAAGGCAGCCAATTTAACTACCTGTCCAAGCAATAATTCAGCTAAACCACATCTTGCAGACCAGATGTTGATGGCAGTAGTATATTCTGTCGCACCAAATATAAGTTCTGGAGCACGATAGTACCTCGAACATATATATGAAATGTTTAGCTCTCCTTTGACCTACAAAATCGAGCCAAATAAGATAAATGATAAACAGCAACAATATCATTGATATACACTTCCAAAAAAATTCAAGAGATATACAGCCAACATAATTGCAAACTCACCAAAGTGTTTTGCTTCTATTCACCTCTTTTCCTCTTTCTATTACAAACTACAAGTCCATTTTGAATTGAAACATTATTCTTCAGTTCTTCAGGAGGGTCTGTTGAGATTGCATGCTTCGTTGTAAATTATCATGTAAAACCCAAGGGAGATTCCGATAAGTTGACTCTTTGATAAACAACTTAAGAACCCGTTTACTAAATGGTGGATTCTTTAATGTCAACGCATCATCGTTTAGTAATGTCTTTCCACTCATTTTGTAATCACCACTAAGCCATTCAATTTCATATTGCCTTTTGTGCATCTAATTTCATATTGATTCCCTGTCGACCATGATGGGTCCTCACTGGCCTAAAATTAATTATGCCCGCTAAAATAATTTATTTAATTTGATTCATTCAATCCAACCATTAAATATTTTAGAGAGAATTAAACTAATTAAATTTGTGTGTGGCCCTGGTTTTTTATCAAGAATTTATCTAAAACCTCTAACACCAGAATCAATCATTTATGATCATCTGTATTTGTCTTTTCTAGAAGAGTGAAGCAATGCCTTCTCAATTTCTTACAGCTCATGTGCTACTTATCATTACAAAAAAAGATTAACGTCTTCCCACTGCACGAAGTATGCCTGAGATAACTATAGCAGCAGAAAAAAGTATGCAGGGGATTTGTCAATTTAACTCTACATAAAATTATATCAATATGAGAGCTATAACTGGAACATCATTGATACATCTGTGGAGGAAAGTCAAAGGAAAGAAAAACATCAAAATGGGACTGTAGCTGTCACAGTTCTGTGTCTAGGATCCGTACATAACATCCGAACATGAAATTACGCAGGTGTCAGGTTCCCAAGAAAAAGAGTAAATATATTAAATTTCAAATACACAACGACAAAATTTTCAATTTCCAACTATATTGGAACAAAATTGGACAAAAAAAAAAATTAACCAAATCGAAATTAAAAAAAAAAATTGGGACCAAAATTTGGGATGATAACTTGGTCAAATTAAGGAGGGTTTAGGTAAATATCATTGTTTAAATGCATTAACCATAATGTCCCCCAAGTTCAACAATGAATAACTACCTACAAATGAAAATGCAAAAGGATGCATCAAAATATATATACATCCATTACATGACTCTTTTCCTTGCAAGCTATATTTGTTATTGTGTATCTATCCAGTTATTCGCTTCCCTATCAGCAAATCTATTATCCATGTACTGACGAACAAACAGAAAAAGGTCGAAAGATAAGATAGCAAGGTACTGACTGACAAACAAATGAAATCGTGATTTAATTCTAGCATTTTCAACTAACTGCATAAACAAGATCCACCATATAACCAAATAGACGGAACAATAACAAAAGCAAATGAGTTATCAGATTGATTCAGTTTTGAATGCATACCAGCTGGCTGATGGCAAATGCAGTAGAATGGTTAACTATTTATCACTATTGCATTCAAACAACACATGCAGATATCATTCACGATAAAAATAATAATTAAAAAAGAAAACTGTCACACAAATAAACAAGCACGCAATATATATAGAATTTGGTAATATATTGCATACTCTAATCATGTTGTGCATACTCTAACAGCCATAGGCTAAAACGTGCTCATCAACTACATACCATGCCACTTAAGTGCATCACATCCCCTTTTCCTGTTTTACGAACAGAAGAATTCCATTGTTGGAATTCTGAGGCGGGCAGGTACGAATTGACTTCACACCGATATAAAAATTCAAAAGTGCATTAGAAAGCAAAAACATATATTCATAATATCAGTAGAAAATATAACATGCACATGCGTTTTTTATACAAGAGCTGAGCAACATGTACCTCCCTACAGATGAGAAGATCTTCATGAGGTTTTGTTAAAACAAAAGCTGACCTGTACGAGCAGGTAGTATGTCTTGTCTATTGAACAATGGTTACAGCGCTGAATATGCTTCTATCATAAACAAAAGAACAAAAAGACAATGAAGTTTCCACCTTTCTCAATCATAGTTGTTAAAAGCGCGCCTGAGGCGCGAGGCGCACGAGGCGCAAGGGGAAGCGCCTCTCCTAGGCTGAGGCAGGCGCACTTTTGAAAAAACTACTTTTTTTTTTTTTTTTTAAAAACGTGGCTTATGGTTACTTTTTATGGTAATAAAATATTTCTTGGGCCCTAAGAAATAAGTTTAGCCTAAATATAATTAGGGTTAAGTGGTTAATAAAAGATAATAACCGTTCAGCAATTCCCACCACTATCTATCTCTCTCCTTTTCCCCACTAGACCACCCAACAGCTCTCCTTTCCCCCACTAGACCACCCACCAGCCGCCACTACCCACCCGCCATCTGCCGCCACCTAGTGCGACCAGGTTTCTTATTCCTCCCTCAGCCCCCCTCTATGTCTCACCAAACACGTTCTCTTTCTGTTTTTTTTAAAGAAAAGCAGCAAGAGCCACATTTTTTTTCCCAGCTCAAGTAAATCATGGATGAAAGTTGTAGTAGTACTAATACTACAAAATATCCATCCAATGATCCGGGTATGAGATATTTTCAGTTGGTTACACCCAACAATAAAAATGATTTGGTGTTTGCTACTTATTATCAAAGTTTATGTCTCTAATTTGTGTTAGTTATGAACTTTTGAATTTAATAGTTATTTACATGCTAATATGTTTAATTTAAGTTTATATAGTGTTTTATTAGTTTTCGTCACAATGTACAAAAGGCGCGCGCGCGCTAGGCACACTCTTGCGCCTTGGAGCCTTAACAACTATGTTCTCAATATAGCTAGATTAAACAATAAGCACTCAGAATCAGTCAACAAGATTAAAAAAATGGCAATAAACAACCATTTTAGTTGTATTCTGGCCATTTTATATCCAGTATAACACAAAAATATATTCAATTCACAGATGTATTGAGGACAATCAGAGCATACAAACAGAAAAATCAATTAAGTTGCAAGTGGCAGCAAGTTATAAAGTAAAATTACCAGAGAGGTTGTGCACAGGCGATGTCATAATACTGATTGATGCACGAAATACTGCAAAGCAAATACAAGAACATCACTAATTTTAAAAGGAAAGTAGCATACCGGAAAATTAATTTTGTCACGCATAAAAGCAGAAAAACGAACATATAGATAATCTTCAAGAATCTGTAATAAATAACCAGCTCCGTCAGGATTTCAATGACATTGAATCGGCTCAATTATGACGAAAATCTTCCACTACTAAGACGATAAAAGAAAAGAAGAGCAAATTCAACTAAATTGGCACCTAAATTCCCAACAATTCAAATTTTCAATAAAATTCTTCGACGAATCAAACCTTAACACTATGGTCTGGGATTACGCAGAATGTGACAAGGAATCAAACCTTAACACTGTGGTCTAGGATTAAGCCGACGTCAACAACAAGGAATGAATGTGTCACTGGGAAGAAGAGATGCCAAGAAAACGAAACGTCAAATACAATATGCAAATTTAATAGTAGGGATAGAATTGTGTAAAATAAAAGATGCAAGGATAAATGGTCCAAAAATGTTTCCTCCCACCAAGCCAATCTTAACAAAAATATACCGGAAAATGGATAAATCAAACACAAATGTTAAGATATAAGTACACTGGAGCATCAATTGAATTCAAGTTATCAAATTGAACAAAACCATAAGCACAACATAAATCTCAAATAATATTTGATGCATCAGAAAATATACCTCTAGAACCACCCTTATTCCTTCTCCCTGCAATAATGGTTACTGAATTAGAAACAACAATTAACAAAAGCATATGTCATCTCAACTTTTGCACTTACAGAGAAGTGAATGTCCCCATTCCTTGTCCATTCCCTGTCCAATTAATGCCAATCCTTAAAGATTTGGAAAACATAGAAAGATTGTCTTCATCATTTCAGATGCATAGCTGCAGCCATATTTCTCAATCTCTGCGCTCTCTCTGAGAATGACGGCCTTGTTGCTGGATCAGAAGCCCAACTACTTTCCATCAATGACTTCCATTCTGGGTCGCACCATGTTGGAATTTGTGGGCGCAATGTGTTGTTCACAATTCCTCCTGCATATGCATACAAAACGATTGTAACAGGACAATTAATTGCCATTCTCAAAACAAGATACTAATATCCAGATTGAGCACTTAGATATAATTTGCAGGTTTTTAATACCAATTCATGCAAGAGAAACATTATCTCAAGGAATTAGATATGATTATAAAAAATGCCAACTTTAAGAATAATTTTAGTAACTCACATAGATGCATCATGTTGGTGCAGTGGTCAACCAAGAAGATTATCATGATAGATGATATATTTATCCAAGATTAAAAAAATGGCAATAAACAACCATTTTAGTTGTATTCTGGCCATTTTATACCCGGTATAATAGAGGTGTTAATTGATGAAGAATGAGAATACGGTGGGGCAGATGGAAAACCGAAAACCGGATTGATCAGAACAACGGACGTTCATGGAGATGATTGATCAGAACAACGGCATCATCGGGTCGATGGCGGCGACGATAGCATTTACAATAGAGGTGTGAATTGATGAAGAATGAGAATACGGTGGGGTAGGTGAAAAACCGTAAACCGGATTGCAGTAAATGTTAGAGAAACAAAAGGTCAGAGTGCTGGAAAGAAAAGGCGGCGACGATAGCGTTTACAATAGAGGTGTGAATTGATGAAGAATGAGAATACGGTGGGGGCAGGTGAAAAATCATAAACCGGATTGCAGTAAATGTTAGAAAAACAAAAGGTCAGAGTGCTGGAATGAAAATCAAGATTGGGTCAAATTGTGTGGAGGAAAAAAGGGCAAGGGTAGAAACGTCCAAAAATGTTTCTCATACCCAAGCCACTTTTATATATAATAATATAGATTAATTGAAACGATTATATGTCAATAAAAGTAAAGATTCAGCGAAGAATAAATGCAAGCAACAAAAACTTTTCTGCTTACCAAGCACTAAGCTGCTATCAATCCTTAACCCCATCTCTCGCAAGCATAGTCTTTCCTCTTTAGATATAATTTCCATATCTGGATCTTTCTCAGAAAATTTTGATGCATTTTTCAGTTTCTGATGAAAAATCATCAGCAGAGGCTTTCAATAAATGCAGTTCGTCAGGGAGAATTCAACATATCCATCTGTCATGTATTAATCACCTCTGACAAATCTCTTAAAATAATATGCAGTGTTAAAAAAAATGAAAGGAGAAAGTATATGTTACCAGTTTCCTCTTCAGATCACACATTGTCTGCTCTCTTTGCTTGGCGAAGAACTTCAATGACTATTGAAAAGAAAAGGGAAAGTCCAAGTATTGAGAAAACAAATTGTTTAAAACGAAAAAAAACAAGGAAAAAACAAAAAAGATGGCCTTTTATTGAGATGAACTCAAATACTTACTCCAAGTCTTTGGATTTCCAGTGACCGAGATAATGCCTCTCTCTTATTCAGCAAATTACCTGCTGGTGTCTTTGGGCGTTTATAGTTTTTCCCACGATAAACTATAATTGCATGGCCTTCTTTAAGTTTAATTACATCAATCAGGATCCCACCACTTTCTGCCTCAAGAAATCTAGCTGAATGCATGACCTGTGAAATTATTTTCTGCATTGTAATCACTTTGACTACTTCTCTGTGCTTCCAGTGCTGATGAATTCCTTCTATAACCCCATCATAAACCCCACGCCTTCCTGAAGCCATAACATATTAGATTAAAGCATATATTTATATATATTAATTGAAACGATTATATGTCAATAAAAGTAAAGATTCAGCGAAGAATAAATGCAAGCAACAAAAACTTTTCTGCTTACCAAGCACTAAGCTGCTATCAATCCTTAACCCCATCTCTCGCAAGCATACTCTTTCCTCTTTAGATATAATTTCCATATCTGGATCTTTCTCAGAAAATTTTGATGCATTTTTCAGTTTCTCCAGTTCCTTCACCGATTTCTCAATCTTCCTCTTAAGCTGTAAAGCAACAGCTAAGCATTACCTTTTTTAGTAGCAAACTTCAATGCAAACAAGAATAAATCTTACGATGAGAAGACTTCGTTCTTGATCTTTGAGCTCGTTCTTGAGCCTTTCCTTTTCTGCTTCCAGTTGGATGTCAACCTGAGTCTTCCCTTTGTTCAGAACCCCAATTTCTGAGTCAATGCTACGAAATTCTGATAAAGTTCCCATTATGCCAGAGTTAAGTAAATGTTCATCAGTGATAGAAAAGCTTTCACTTGCTTTTATTCTTGCAGCTTCTTCTTGAAGCTGACATCTTGTGAGCTCCATTTCTCGTTCAGAAACTATTTTTGCCACTTCAGAGGGAAGGAAATCATTGCCTCTATAGAGAATTATCAATAACTTATTACGCAGCAAAAGTACTCCTCCAGTGAGACGCTGCATCAGGAGCAATATGATTTTAGATGCACATAATTTTCATTCATTCGAAAAGTCTATTTCTTTTCCTATCTTTAACATGACTTCTGTTGCTACTGGAATCCCTGAATTAACAAAAGCATACACCAAGCCAATTACATGGATAACAGAAAGCTTCTCTTAGTTGATTCGTTGGAATTTGGAGTAACCAGAAGATCATATGCTGTACTTCTATCCATCCGTTATCACAACAGAATTAAATTTTGATTTGGCCTCAGACCCTGTACATTTCCCATTCAGTATGGTTCGACCAGTACATAGAACAGTAATCATTCTATGAAAGACTAAGTTGAAAAACAAATATTCTATATTGGTCACACAACAGAAAGAATTTGAGCAATATAATCAAAATTCAAACATACAAATTTATATCATATTTCAATCAGTCTTGCCTTGAGTTCATCAGCCATTTGCTCATTGTCTGTGTTTTGGACCCCCCATTTCAAAGCAATCTTTGCTATATGGCATTTTTCCCACAATCTTACAATAGCTGCAGCCAATCCTTGAAGATTCCTGTTTCTTCCTTTAAAAGGAAAAAAAACAATTTTTCTATCAGAGCTATAAGCACAGCCTACATTTACGAACTTAATATTTCAACAGAATGTACATACTACTGCAAGCAATATTCGAAAAACCGAAATATGAAACTTCATATCATAAAAATGCGTCAAGCTACAAATCAACCCTAAATCTTAACCTAATAAGATGAAAGAGTATACCAAGAACAAAATGAGTTGGTAGAGGGCGAGCGAGCTTCCTCAGATATGTAAGCTCAGCATCTGTCAGCTTTGATCTAGTAAAAGGTGGAGAAAGCCTAAAAGGCGTCTTATATCCAGGAACAAGTCCTGGAAGCAAGTCTCCATCAACAGGCAAAGGCTTATGCATCCACCAATCAACAAAGCGTGGGCCCAACCCATCCAGTAACCTATCAGCTTCCCTTTCATATAGTGATGCCATATGCAGACTTTCCCCTTTATCATCTTTCTCATGGATCATTTGGTCGGGACCACTTCTATCAGAATTTGCTGGAGCAACATATGTGACATTTCTGTAATTCATAGTCGAGGAAGAATTTCCTTGATCACTGGCGGAGTTTTTATGCATACGGCGGAAATATTTTGAATCCGAATCATAATTGCACCCTCTATAAACAGCAAGAAAGACTTTGTTCCTCCAAACAACGAGTCCTCCAGTCTTCATCTGCTTAGGAATATAGCAATATTTCATATATGCAATCAACAGAACATTTTAACAATAAACAAGCGGAACAGAGGGAGAACATGTCTTCTTTGGAGTGAATTCTTTCACATTATTAAGTCGAAAAGTGAAACTATGTCCTGCATGAGGGACTTTCAGAAAGAAGTAATGAAAAGATAAGACAACAAGCATAGCTATATGCATCTATATAAAGAGGATTAAAAGAATGCAGAAAACTTGTCATGAAAGAGAATTGAAACACTAAAGCCAGTATGAACATAAATTGTTGATTATCTTGCACAAACTATATAAACTTGCTCTACATTGCCTAATTATCACTTTAATCTTCCTACTACTAAACTCACAGAAATATTTCATAGTTGATCATGATCCACTAACCTCAATGATTTCTCGAGCTCTGTCCATATTATGGGACAAGGGAATATCAAATTTAAGCAAAGCAAGCTCGCTATTTCTCCAAGTAAAATGTACTTGATCAACAACAGCTTGAGTCACCCCAGCTTTCATAACCTTTACCCATTTCCTTATGAGTGCAGCCTCATCTCTTAGTCTTTCCAGCAACACTCCATCAAGGCTCAATTCAGCAGCCGTTACTAACTTCTCCTTTTTCACCCTCCTAATAATCATTTTCCCATCCCTCTTCCATGGAAACCTATTCAATTTCACTTCTCTCTCCACCTTCGACAAGGGAACATCGAATTCATCACTTTCCAATTTCTCCTGCACCACCTCATGATCTTCCTCACCTTTAACATTGCTTTCATAATCCCCATTTCCCCAGAGGACTCCTGGTGCGAATTTGAACTTTTTATTTTCTAGGGTTTTGCTGATTTCCTCTAAATTATGCATTTCTTGGAGATTCTCAATCCCTCTCAAAACTTTCTTCATTGCTAACCTGCCTCTTCCACCTCCCACTTTTCCAGTTAAATCCACATCAGGATGTTTTTTATTTCTGCCAGAGCTGGAACCCTTTTTAGTTCGTGGCTTCATAGATTCCATTTCACTGGGCTTAACAAGGAGAGGCTCGTTCATCCACGGAGCAGTGGGAGCTTTAATACTTGAACGAGAGTGCGATATTGATTCTGAAGATTTTATACATGTATCTTTGCTTTCATATTCAATGTTTCTTCCTTCAGTTTTTGGGCTGTTGCTGCCATTGGTGGGAGAGCTACAAACGGTGATGATACTATATTTAGAAGACCTACAAGAGATAAAAGGAGTCGGAATTTTGGTAGGGTTGCAAGGGAAAGAGGTGATGGCGTGGGAGAGGAATGGAGAAGCAGACATGGTAGGTTTATAGGTGAAGATGTTGCAAAAATGAAATAATCTACTTACGAATTGATTCAATCCATCAATCAACTATAGATGGAATTTGATTTTTCCCGAGTCTTTCCACTGTCTTCGCCGGAAATTGTAGTGATAATGTTGTGGATTACGGGGGTGTCGGTTGAGGTGGAGAGTGGAGCTTATCTACCGGGGGAATGTGGATTGCGGGGGTGTCGTTTGAGGTGGAGAGCGGAGCTTATCTGACTTCAATATAACCGGAAAAAACAAACATAAATTAGGAAGATATTTTCCTTCTTCGACTTTTACATTTAAAAAAAAAAAAAGCGTTGTATGCATGAATCATGATGCATCAACATAAAATTTTATTTAAATATGTTTTTTTATTTTTTAGGAAAATATATTATCAAAAAGAAATATTCATATATCACTAATAGGGAGTTTGTTTTTGCTTAGGTGTCGTCATGAGGTTAATTTAAATGTGGTGTCACATTCTTATTAAGTGCATATATATGTTAATAATCTATGTGTCATTTTTCTATTGATTTATAATTAATATATGGCATCTATGTGACATTTTAATATAGGAATTAATTAAAAAATATATTTCTAAGGAGGTTTGGACCTTAGACCTCTTGCACAATATGTATATTTTTTAATAAATAAGTTAATATATAAATTTTTAAATATTTTAAATATCTATTTTATATCTAAAAATTGTTATCATATGACAATTTTTAAACATAAAATTATATTTAACTTAAGCCTATAAACGTATGTAAGAAAAATTGTGGTTGTATCTACTTTTATTAAAAAAAAAATTTAATATAATCATATATGATATTTATTGTAAATATACGATATATATATTATTCGGGGTAATATTTATGCATCAATTATATAAAAAAAATTCTATTAATCGTCTTTTTTTTTTTATTAATTGTAAAATAAATTTGAAACAAATCTTATAGTAAATTCTTTCACATAATTATAATAATTCTAATCCCTAGCATGAATTGTCATACAATTAATATTACTATTATTTAAATTTAATATTATAATTATAATTTTTTTATACATATACATTATTTTAATATATATATATATATTATTATTTGAAAATATTATATATATATATATATATAATATTATAAAGTTTATTTAACGAAAATACCGCGTAATACGCGGGAGCTCATCTAGTATATATATATATATACATAATTATTGAAGATGAGAAATTTTATTCATGCACACATTCAACTATCCCTTTTTCATGATTAAGGTTAGAGTTTTTTTTAAGTGAGTTGTTAAATTCATATCAACTCAATTAAACAAAAATAATATATAATTCATGATATAATCCTGCATAATGGTTTATGACAAAGACTTGTAAATTATTAAAAAAATAAATTGATTGAATTGATTTAAATCTTGTATAAGATTAAATAGAGATTTGTCACGCAAAAGTACTTGTGAATTATTGATTCTCTTTATCGTTCACTTTGTATTTTATTTTATAAGTATTTGTACTTAATACATTAATAGTTTTAAGTGGGACCCCCCAGTGGATGGTGGGATTGATCCTCCAGATTAGTCGGTATTTTGGTCGAATACCGAGTTATAAAAAAAAATTACATTAATAGTGATATCGTGACATATATTTGTAAATTGAAACATAAAAGGAAAATAAAATTGGCATTTTCTTAAAAGCTTAACAAACCACAACCTAGCCAAAATTCAACTGGTACTATATATTTGTAAAATAAAACATTAAATTACTAACCTAAGATCAATTTTAACCCATAGTCATTCAACATCAATTTTCAATATTGTGTACCAACTATGAATTTTGATAGCAGTGAATTATTAACATGTATCTGGTATAATATATATATAGTCCATTAAATTTTGTTTTACATTCCACATATAATGCATTCAAACTGTGGAGCATTAAAAGTGTCACATGTGATATCATTTCTTATGTCAATGACAAAACAAGAAATAACCCCAAATGAATTCGTATTTATTTTGACAACACAATACCAGCAATTCAAACCAAAGAAGAGCCTAGATCCCATTTAACCATACTCCTTACAACAAGGCAATTACCTTCCAACATGATTGATGCAGAGTACATTTTAACAAATGGTCATACAGAACTCAACAATCAGCTGTTTCAACCCTACTTCTCTAGTACAATCCTAAAATAGGAAAAATCAACAATTGTTCAACGAAATGTACATCTAATGCACACACATGATTGGAAAAACCCAATGCACCAGAGAAAACAACCGTAGTACCCAGTTTACACAATGTACACTATATCTTCTTGGCCTCGTCTTCAGCTGGATCGCGAAGAGTCCCAAACATCCAATCCATCCATATCGTGTAGTGGCCATAATTGTGACGATATGTGGTGTGGTGTATGGTATGGTAGCCTGCACCCATAACCGGCCATAGTTTCCCGTGTATGCAGTCATGAATGTTTGCAGTCCATATGGCCTCGATGAACAGAAGGGCTATGTGGGTTGTGAAGTGCACTGGCAGCAGGAAGAGAGCTAGGACATGGGGCACTGCCTGAAGTATACCGTCCAGAGGGTGGAACGCAAGACCTAATTGGAAAGGAGACGATATAAATCATGCATAACAAAGTCATAAATTTCATTATAACGCCATAACTGTAGGTAGAAATTAAAGAATGCAACTTGAAATGTGATACACAGTCCAAAGGTGGAACAGAGTCTTGAAATTTCCCAGTCAGCACCAAAAGTTCAGTAATCAGTGAAGAAAAAGTTTAGAGATCTTCTATTAATGAGGGAGTATAAGAAGTGAGAAGTTATTGAAACGTATTTAAAAGTACGATACTGGCTTTATCATGTGCTATGATTTCCGTGGAAGAAGTACAAGAACGTGAATTAAAAAAAAAAAGTTAAGCACCTATAGGCATCATTATATTAGTATTAACACTGAATTTTGCCAGGTGGAATAAAAGAGCAAAAGCCTAGATGGATCCTTATGTCTTGGAGACGTGCAGGCATCTAACAAGTGATGGACTCGTTGTGCTAGAGGCAGAACACTGAAAAGTAAAAGAAAGCTAGTCGCAAAAAGAATATCGCTACTTCTTTCTTAGTACAGACCTTATATGCGTTTTTTTTTTTAAAAAAAATACAGACCTTATATGAGGAAGAGAGAAAAGTCCATAAAATATCAACTTCTTCCAAGTAATCTTAAGTCATAAAACTCATAACCAGTTGTCTAAGCCATTCTGATAAGGAAATAATACCAAGGGACAATCAAATATAAACATCAAATCGAATACTACGCAATATTCTTTATAGCTGCGGTCATGTTGCCTAACTAAATTAAAATTTTGATAAAGTCACCCAAGGTTAACGTTTGATGAAACAGAAAGTTCACTTTATGGAGTACTGAAAGAACAAGAAGTTACCAGCAAATGGGGAAAGCGTATTTTGCTTGTTATAGATGTGATGTATGGTATGAAGATACTTATAGAGAGGTTTTATGTCATGTAACTCCCTATGCATCCAGTATATCCCAAACTCTACAATCACAAGATAGGCGATCAGATAGCAGAGGTAGGCAGCCCAACCAACATCGCTTATCCTCGGAAAGCATTTAGTCCATCCATGTTCTATCATGTACTCAGAAATTGTTGGGAGAAGAGTGTACCATGGCATAGCTTTCATGGCAACTCCTATCTGCAAAAGCATGGCTTTTCTTGAAGGAATTGCATCTGTAATTGAACAGTTCATCAATAAACATATTTCACGAACCCAATCAACTGAGATTTACATTCTTCACTTGCAGAAAGTTAATTTATTCAAATGTAAACACCACAACACACAATTAGATGACCTAAAATTTGGTTGGTATCAGAATTCGAACACAGAAATAGAACAAAAAAGAATAACAAGATTAAAGTCTATAGACTAAAGAGCCCATTAAAAGCATAACCTTACTGTCAGGCAACTATGTGAAAAGGAAATTTCATGAATGAACTGCATCAGAGTTTTCAACTTTTGCAACTACTTAATCTCAATAAAGAAAAGAACAAGAAGGTCAATATACTAACGAAATATCATTAGATAGCATTTAGCCTAAATAATACACACAAAGCACATTCCCCACCCCAACCACTGCCCAAAAAAGAAAAGAAAAAGAAATCAACAGCAACAAATAATTAAGGGGATTTGAAACGGAAAAATCATATGGATACAAATTTGTGAATGCAAGAGAGTTCAGGAACCGTATGAATGTAGAGAAATCCAACATCAAACATGCGCCACCATAATCAACATGATTACAATCCATAGCTTTATATGGAAACGACACACATGAATAACTTACCTACCCTTAATATTCAAACGGAAATTCAAACAACAGAAGTAGCATTAAAAAGGGGAAACTGAAAACGTGTCTCCTAACTGAAAATAAAATTCGCACATGATTACAGAGCAACATCCAATCAGATCGGCAAAATAAAATTGATGTTAATTAGCAAATGAAAACAGAAATCGCAGAGAATCAAACCTTTAGGAACATAAACATTGATCTTCAAGTAGTAGATATAGAAACACCACAAGATTCCAGAAACCAGGTAAAGCAAGGTTCCACCAATGTAGTTTCGGAGCCAGGCTTGATAGAAGTGAGGGAGTAGCGCCAACCATTTCTCCGGCAATAATGAGCCAAGAACAATGTGGTTGTACCACGATGTTTCTTCGACGAAGAGCTTCAAGTAATCGTCCATTGCGGCGGCGGTGGTATGGTGGCTGATGGGCCCGATACGAGAGTTTGTGGACCGGCCTTCTATTTAACTTTTGAGCTGTACAGTACAGCCTGTACTACTATATACTCCAATTTAATACTACTCCCTAATCCTAGAGATCCGGTCCGGCCGAAATTTATAAAACCTTCACAAAAACCGAACCGAATAATATTAGAACCGAACTAACCGGTTATTTCGGACGGTTATAAAAAATGTATTTGCAAATTCATCATGCAATCCACAAAATTGAATCACAAAACAATGTGAGAGATATATGTGAAGAAAAAAAATGTATGTATATATATATATATATATATATCAAAACTCACCGAGTCTGCTGGCGGTGGGCGCGCACTGAAATGAGGCGGATGGGTTGGGCCCAATGGCGGAGGGAGAATAAAATTTTAGGGGGGCTATAGAAAGGAGTGGCGGTCGGCGGTGGGAGGTGGAAGGCGGCGTCCGGCAGGCCGGCGATGGCGGGTGGCGGCAGTGGGCAGTGGGCTGGAGTGGCGATGCGCAGCAGAGGGTCGCGTAGTTGCTGCTTCTTTCTTGAATCTTTGAAATTAAATTTGGGGTTTAAATTAGGGTGTAATTAAATTTTAGTAAATATAAGTCTTAAATACTATTATTTATTTTGTCGAAAAAAAAAATACTATTATTTATCAGTAACTTTACAGAAGTAAATATTGTCCAAGTGGTAGAGGTTTTCAAATTATTTTTAAATGGTCCAGCGTTCGATCCTTGGGGGCCTGAATATATAATATTTTATTTTTTTTTAAAAAAAAATTATTTCTACTTTTTCAGTTTATACGGTTTTAGCATGGCATAAATCCAAAACTATTTACTTCTGTTTCTAAAACTTCTAGTCGAATCGAACTTGTTGACGTATTTAACCGAAATTCAGTGGTTTGAAAATTCGGTTTCTCAATATTTTGTCCACCCCTATTCCCATAGTTTCTTTAAGATAGAAGAGTAAACAAAAAAAAAAACAAAAAAGTAGGTTAGTTAATAGTTCCTCTATCCCTAAACATAGTCATATTATTTTTATCCAAATTAACAAATGGAAGTTATTAGGGTTAATATATTAATTTTTTTATTATTTTTTTAATTTTGTTGTTGGGTAAATACTTAAATATGATTTGGAAAAAATAAAATACATTAAATAGGAGTAACTATGTACATGAAAAATAAATACTAACATATTAAATATAGTAACTGACCTATACTTATAGGATGAATTAAAATAGAAAGTATTATTTTTTTGGGATGGGGGAGTATAAATTTGAAGGATAATTTTGTAAGTTTGTATGTATAAAGTAAAGTAAATAAATAAACAAGGTTGTGTGTAAGTGTGGGCCCAAAAAATTGTAGATATTGTGAGGATAAAATTTATATATTTTTCATTTTAGTGTAAAAGTTATTTTAGAATCAATAAAAATGTGAAAATATATATAATAATAAAACAATTAAAAAGGGCATCATTATTCAAATTATACTCCAATTTAATACTACTCCCTAATCCTATGGATCCGGTCCGACCGAAATTTATAATACCTTCACAAAAATCAAACCGAATAATATTAGGACCGAATTTAACCGATTATTTCGCACGGTTCGTTTCATTGAATAAAAAATGTATTTGCAAATTCATCATGCAATCCACAAAATTGAATCACAAAACAATGTGAGAGATATATCTGAAGAAAAAAAAAATGAATCAAAAATATATATATATCAAAACCCACCATGTCTGCTGGCGGTCAGTGGCGGATGCAGCATAATACATGGGTACAACTGCATCCCCAAATTAAAATATATTCAACTACGTAAAATATTTATAGTGTATATTTTAGTATAATGGTGTTGTTCACTTTTTATATTTCAAGAACTCTATTAACAACATTTCTTTATTAAATAAATTGAAACTATGAAAATAAAATCACTTTCAACAATTCTTTACTCTTTCTCATCTTTCTTTATTCATTATAAAATTAAAAAATAAAAACTACTCAATTAATAGAATTTCTTGTCCGTTCAAAAATAAAAAATAAAAAAATAAAAACTTTCTTCCAATAATTCAACAATTCTTTACTCTATCTCATTTTTCCTTATTCGTTATAAAATTTAAAAATAAAAATTTTCTTCCAACAATTCGTAAAGGCCTCTCTTCTTTCTTTATTCTTTATTTCTTTATTAATTAATTAATAGTAGTTTAAATATTATAAATTCATATGTATTATTGGTTTGGTTGTTGGGTTAATTTATTTATAAAATTGATATGAACTTGTCTGTTATAAAAAGTTATATGTATGTTAAATTAATTTTATTGATATTATTTTATTATGATTTATCATTTTGATTGTATATTATTCTTTTATTAAGAATAATGTGTTTCTTTTTTTTTTAAAAAAAAAAAACAAGAATAATGTGTTTCTAAAAATTATTTATGATAATAACATACATTGTCTTAAAATATATAGATACGACAAATTCAGTTTAATTGTAATATAATTTAAATGTTATGTATATATATTTTTTTTTATTAAATTTACATTGAGTTGTATGATTTTTTAAGTATTAAATTTGTTAATTGCATTTTGTATTCCAAATTTTAATTTTTGGATCCGCCACTGTTGGCGGTGAGCGCACATTAAAATGAGGCGGGTGAGTTGGGCCGTCGCTGAGGCGGCGGCGCGCGGAGAAGAAAATGGGCGGTTGCGTTTTATTCAATCAGATTCTTTTAAATCGTGGCGGTACGCACTGAGAAGAAAACAAGCGCACAAGCAATAGCAACAAGGTTGAGGCGACGCCAACGCTGGTGGCGGAGAGAAGAGAGAAGAAATGGCCGGCGGAGAGGAGAGAGAGAAGCAGCAACGACAAAAAATCAAAGAAAGAGAGAAAAATGAGACGGGCAGAGAGTGTCGGAGAAGTCGTGGAGATGGGCAGAGAGAGGCGATGATCGGTGGTGCAGCAACGTAGAGAGGTGGTGTATCGTGGTCGGAGGGTGTGAAAGTGATACGGCTGTGAGGCCTGAGAAAGTGGGGGAAAAGGGACATTTACATATAGATTCAAAAAAATTAGGTTAATTACAAATAGGTTCAAAAGATTTGAACAGAAGCATAAAAAAATATTTGAATAGATGCACAAAAATATTTGAACATGAACCTATTCGTAATTTTGATTTTTTTCTTGAACATATTTGTAGGGGTATGCATTCGGTCGGTTCGGTCGGTTCGGGCCTGTTTCGGACCGAACCAAATAGACCGATTTTTTTTAAATCTTCCCGAAAATCGAACCGAATAGACCGAATTAATTTGGTTCGGTTATTTCGGATAATTCGGGGCAAAATCCAAAATAAGTAATAAAATCATAAAATTGAGAGATACAAAAAGAAATAACATTCAATAGCAATATTTAATAGATTACAATACCAAATTAAGTTTAAAAGTTCAACACAATTAATCAAACACCAAAGTTCAAATTTTAAATAGACTAAAATTCAAATAACACCATCAACGATCAATGTTTAAATGGTCCAAATTCATCATGTCTTCATGGAACTGTGGAAGATTCAAATGTGTATATAATCAAACTCGAAATTAATCAAAATGACAGAAAGTAAAACAACAAATTTCAAGAAAATGACAAAATTAGCCCATCGTTTTCTCTATGCTTAAATATGTAGGAATTATTTCTTTAACTTATATGAACCATTGCAAATTTCATACAAACTCTATTAGAAATTTGGCAAGGTATACAGTCGACCATGAAATTGATTATTCTAATTTAGGCCTGCTTCTGTTTTTTAAAAGATTCGTAAACAACATATTATGAGCGTACACAAGCAATAAAGAAGAGGAAGAAGCATATTTGATATCAAAGACTACTTACTTTTTATTCGGTGAGGCTCAGCAGACAGCAACGACGAACGATGGCTAGGCTAGGCTCAGCGCAGCGGCGACGCGACGGCTAGACTCAGCGCAGTGGCGACGCGACGGCGGCGAGGCAAAACAGTCAGCGGCAATGAACGGCGAGGCGTTGCGGCGTTGCGTATTGTGATTTAGGGCAGCAGCATATTGTGAATGAAGTAGATTTAGGGGCTAGGGCACTGGACAGATATATATATATTATAGTAATATATAAATATATAATATATTTCGGGTATTTCGGTCGGTTTGGTTATTTTGGGGTTAAAACCGAACCAAACCCGAAAATCGAAATAATTTTTTTCTACCGAAAACCGAATTTTAACCCTCAAAATCGAACCGAATAGCCCGAATTTTATCGGTTCAGTTCAAAAATTCGATTTTTTCGATATTCTGCTCACCCCTATCTATTTGTAATTTTTCCATTGATAATTAGGAAATTAGGAACTGTACTCTAAGCTAAATTAATAAATATATGTAATATTTTATTTTTAAAAAATATATTTATTTCTACTTTTTCAGTTTATATATACAGTTTTAGAATGGCATAAATCGAACCGAAACTATCGAATTCAGTGGTTTGAAAATTCGATTTCTCAATATTTTGTCCACCCCCTAATCCTAGAGTTCTTTACGACACAAAAAAAATAAAAAGTAGGGTAGTTAATAGTTCCTCTATCCCTAAACCTAGTCATATTATTTTTATCCAAATTAACAAATGGAAGTTGGGGGTGGTTAATACATTAAATTTTTTTTATTTATTTTTCAATTTTGTTGTAGTGTAAATATTTAAATACTGATTTGGAAGAAAAATAAAATGCATGAAATAGGAGTAATTATGTACATGAAAAATAAATAATATATTAAATATAGTAACTGACTTATAGGATGGCTTATAATAGAAAATATTATTTTTTTGGAACGGAGGGAGTATAAATTTGAAGGATAATTTTGTAAGTTTATATGTATAAAGTAAAGTAAATAAGTAAATAAGATTGTGTGTACGTGTGGGCTCAAAAATTAAAAATATTGTGAGGATAAAATTTATATATTTTTCATTTTAAAATGTAAAAGTTATTATAAAATCGACAAAAATGTGAAAATATATATTTAAAAAAAACAATTGAAAAGGGCATCATTATTCACATTATTTTACTTAGTTCAACCACCTAATTTTTAGACAAAAATAGAAAATATTACTTTACCCTTTTATTTCAAGAAAATAATATAATATATTTTTAAATGTATCTTATTCTTTGTGTCACATAAAAGTTAAAACACACCCGAAATATAACAACCCCAATTTCAGAAAAAGAAAATTTAAATCCCAAACAAGGAAGATGAAGAATTACGGGAAACTAATACTCCCTCCGTCCCAGGATAATCTTCACACTTTCCTGGGCACGGAGATTAATAAAAGTTGTTTTTTGGTGATAAAGTGGTATGAGAGAGAATAAATTGTAGGGGTATTTTGGGTTGTTGACTTTTAAAAAGTGTAAGAGAATAAAGTGTAAGAAGATAAAGTGTTTGACTTTTAAGGGTATTAGTGTAAAAAGTACTTTCCTTATTTGGGTGTGAAGATTATGTTGGGACGTCCAAATAAGGAAAGTATGAAGATTATGTTGGGACGGAGGGAGTATAAGTTAATTTCAATATCATACCTCTTTAAAAATTCATTTCAGGTCATGGTTTCGTTGTTTTTAGGTTTAGTTAAAATTCAGAAGTGTTCGACCAAATTATCCCAACAAATAAATTTAATTTTTGTTCTACATATGCATTTGAACATATGACAGGTGGCAAGTTTGATGGTTTATTGATGCTTGATTTATCATTTTCGATTTACACTAATATATACATGTGTTGCTGCAAATTATATTTGATAGTCATTCAATACTTCGAGTGATTAAAATTCCACTATTTATGTCCAAAAGATTATGAGTTCGAGTTACCATTTAACTAATAAAAAAAAATCATTCAACACCTCCGAGTGGAGTCTATTAATAGCGGATCAATTAGCTCGACTTTGAGTGTGTCGTCAATTGCTGATGACGTGTTCATATTTGGGACTTGTGATTTTTTTTTTTTTGCCTTTTTTTTTAACCAGTTTTTTTTAAAAAAAAAAAATTAACCAGTTTTATTTTAAAATTATTTTATAATTAATATTAATAAATAATTAATATTTTTAATAAAATAATTATACCCTTCAATTAATATATTTTTTAACAAAATAACTCATATCAATTTAAATTGATATCTTATAATAAAAATAATTAATACTATTTAACAAAATAATTAATATTATGAAAATTAATTTTATGGTGAAATTGATTCACACAAAATATTTTCATAGTAAAAACGTGCATTTACATTTTATTTTTGTTTGATAGTTTGGGGTTTGTATTGTGAGAAGCATTTGATAGTAAAATTATTACTCCCTCCATCTCATTTTAATTGCTCAAAATTCAAAAATTGACGTCTTATTTTTGTTTTTTCATATTCAAAATATCAAAAAAGCAACACTACCTTTTTAAATTAAACTCTCACAAACATTCCTTATTTATAACTCAATGTCGTCACTCAATTAACTCTTTTATTAATAAAGTTGACTTTAAAACAACACTCAATAAAGTTGAAAATACTCATTTATCCTTCACTTTATACATTTTAATACTAATAACAAAATTGGGACGGAGGGAGTATATTGTAAAAACAATTATGAAAATTATGTAAGAAAATGAAAATTATGAAAGAAACTATGTGCTATTATAAAGAGTTAATAACAATTTATAATCTGTATTAATCATATATTTTATTTTGTAATTTGTACTATTTTTTAACAAATTATAACTCGAGACAAATATAATCTTGGGCAAATACAATATGGCCGAGAAAAAGAAATAAAATTTGAGTTGAGGTATCGTTCGATCAATTTTATATAGTATAAATTGTAATTTATTAAAAAAATAGTACATATTGCAAATTGAAGAATGTGATATAATACAAATTGCAAATTGTTATTAATCTTATTATAAATTTGTGTAAGAATGTTTCATACATCTAATTTATTAGATTAATACTATTTTTAAGTCAAATCAAATTAGCATATTTTTAAATGAAAATGTATTAAATTATATTAATTGGAGTTTTTTTTAGACGATCTCACATAAGACCCCTTATTTATTATACGTTAGGAATATGGTAAAGTTTAAAGTTCACAGCTAAGATCCTTCAAATTAAAAGTAGCAAAGTATTGCGCGAACAAGTTTAATCGTGAAACTTGTTTTAAAAGTATTAGTTATTTTAGTAAAAGATATTAATTATTTTATTATAACGTTTTAATTTTTAATAGTGTTAGTAATTTCATTAAAAAAATATTAAATATTTTACTAACAATATTAATTAAATTTTATGATAAAATTTGTATAAAAGGTAAAATCATTTCTTTAAAAAAACTAGAAACAAACATAATTATATTTGGATGAGTGGTCCATTAGAGTAGATGGCCATGTAGTGAGGTACCTCTCCTATTAGGAGGCGGCAGGTTCCAATGTTTTATAGACTTTTAGTGCTCTTTACTTTGTACGCAGGAGAGTTATTAGGAGTATCCTTTTTTTTTTTTTTTTAATTTTTATATATATACGTAGTTATTTTTTATGATAAGAAAGCTGCAACCATTATTTAGGGTCTGCTTGGTTGGGGTATTATTAGTAGGTAATGAGAATGATTCATTAATCATTCTTATTGATGATGTTTGGTAATATTTACATTTTGGAATTGATTTAAAAATAAAATAATGTCTAATTTATTTTGATTACATAATCTCCCTCTTATGGTCAATCATTTTAATTTTTAACAATCATTCATTATTTCTCCGCCCAACTTTTTTCTCGCTCAAATTTTTTTGTGCTCAACTTTCTTTCCAAAATTCATCAATGAGAATGAATCACTAGTCATTCTCATTACCTAATTCTAATACCCCCAATCAAGCGGCCTCTAGATGATGCAGGGCGAGTAAAAGTTTCAATTCTCAAGTAATGATTTACAAATTACATAAAAGAAAAAAAAAATCACACTAGACTATGTTGGCAATTGTTTTAGTAAATTCTCAAGTAATAATTTACAAATTACATAAAAAAAAAAAAAAGAAAAAAAAAACACACTAGACGATGTTTTTTTTTTTTTTTTTTTTTTTTTTTACGGGGAACACACTAGACGATGTTGGCAATTGGATGTTGGCAATTGGTTTAGTAATTACTGTTTACGTAATGTTGACCAATTTCAATATGGAGATTTATTGGTTGAAAATGGAAATAAGTTGTAAAATTGTAATCTATGTTACGGGTAAATGAATTTCGTGTATTTAATTATTCAAAATCAATTTCAAGTGAATAAGATATTAATACATTTGTGTATCAATTTTACATTGAAAGATTAATTTGAAGAGTTAGAAAATTGGGTGGAAATAAGAAAATGATTTCTTGTTCCACATCGAAAAAAGGAGGAACTAAGCTCCTTATATGTAGACGTGTTCCTTAAAGATTAAGTTGATTTAAAATGTACATGGTGGTGTGCTAAAGACTGTTAATTGCACGAATAACATTTGAACAATTGTAATTATTTTCATAGTAGTATTTGTGTGCAAATTACATGTGCACAATAAAAATTGTGTGCACAAAGTTTGGTTATAGTGTAATATTATTTCATGTACTGTATAATATTAATTTGGTATAGTATATTTCAGGTATTGTATAATATAAGTTTGGTTATAATGTAATATTATTTTAAACATTGTTTAGTATTAGTTTGATTAGCAACATTGTATAATATTAGTTTAGTTACAGTGTAGTATTAGATAAAAATATTATGCACATTATTTCTTAGTGTGCACAATGTGCACACAAATATTTGTCTTATTTTCAATGCAAACAATTATAGCTGCTCCGTAAAAATAAAAATAAAAATTGTTTATTATTTAAATAAATGTACACCTGAATTTCACATTACTTTTGGCTATTATATATTTATATGCTGAGATCTCAAATCCATGGGCTATCATGTGAGCTTCCCTTGTGAAAAATATACTAATTAATCGTATCTATGATCTGTCACCCAGTCTTTTTCTATTGTTTCATATTTTATTGTAGGCAAACATAATTAAGAATTATTATTAATATATATATATATATATATATATATATATATATATATATATATATATAGTCCTTTGAGCGCATACGTACACTTAAATTTATCAATTTTTAATTAATTTTGTTAATAATTTTAGCGTATTTAGCTAAGAACAAGGGGTATAATTGTACCTCAAAATATATATTTTTTAAATTTTTTTAGGTAAAATTAAAAAAAAAAAAATTATGTACTCCCAATATTTTTTTCTCTCACTTATTATTATTTTTCGTACCATAAATTCAAAAGTAACTATATATCACGTCAGACCAATACATAACATATAGGGTGTATACATATTCATATTTAGTTTTAATTAATCCCTATATTCTGACGAAGTACCACTTAATTTAATAACTAGATCAGCTCCCGCGTATTACACGGTATTTTCGTTAAATAAACTTTATAATATAATATATTATATATAATATATATTAAAATAATATATATGTATAAAAAAATTGTAATTATAATATTAAATTTAAATAATGGTAATATTAATAGTATGACAATTCATGCTAGGGATTAGAATTATTATAATTATGTGAAAGAATTTACTATAAGATTTGTTTCAAATTTATTTTACAATTAATAAAAAAAAGGAGACGATTAATAGAATTTTTTTTTATATAATTGATGCATAAATATTACTCCGAATAATATATATATATCGTATATTTACAATAAATATCATATATGATTATATTAAGTTTTTTTTTTTTATAAAAGTTGATACAACCACTATTTTTCTTACATACATTTATAGGCCGACTTAAGTTAAATATAATTTTATGTTTAAAAATTGTCATATGATAGCACTTTTTAGATATAAAATAGATATTTAAAATATTTAAAAATTTATATATTAACTTACTTATTAAAAAAATACATGTTGTGCAAGAGGTCTAAGGTTCAAACCTCTATAGAAATATATTTTTTAATTAATTTCTATATTAAGATGCCACATAGATGTCATATATTAATTATAAATCAATAGGAAAGTGACACATAGATTATTAACATATATATGCATTTAATAAGAATGTGTCACCTCATTCAAATTAACCTCATGACGACACCTAAGCAAAAACAAACTCCCTATTAGTAATATAGGGATGAACGTGTATCCTCCATGTATCATTTTACATTTTATATGAAGTTTCTTTTAATTAATAAATATCACCTTTAAGTTATTTTGAATTAAATTTGCATTTATTATTATTTTTATGGAGATACTTTTAAAATTAATGCCATTAAACTAATTAGTTTGCTTTTACATGTTCATACTTTTGACTTTAACAAAATTATATTAATTATCTTATTAATTTTACTCAAATTTGAATAATATTTAGTTAAAAGTAAATTTTAATAAAACAAAATATGATATTATTAGATAATTTTAATTAATAATTAGTTAATGTTTTTATTTTACGAATTAATTTTGCAAACTCTACACATTTAACTCATTTGTAATATAATTCATTGTGCCTCATTTACATTCTTTTAATTTTAATATTGAAGAACTCAAGGTTTTTATTAGGCCTCTCATAGTTGGTTAGACTGACCGAATTATGTGATTGGACTATTCGACACTCTTTGCAATATTCGAACATAAGTTTCTTGGGGTTCGAAAAAAATATATTTTCGTACGGATAATTAGCATGCCCAATTCCTCACTCGTTTATGTAAAATTACGAATCAAATTATTTGCTATAGCTAATGCAAAGTCTTGTATACAGTAGGTTTTGTTTGGTTTCATTATAGATAATACCTGAATTATTATATTTATAATTGTAATATCAGTCTATTTATCAATATTTTGTTTGGTTTCAGAAAATTCAGATAAATAATTAATGATTAGCTATCAATATAATATTTGGTATGAAGTATTATAACTAGTATTAATTTATTTTACACCAATTTATCTTTCTTATAAATAAAAAAATAAAAAGAAAAGGGTGTTTTTGGTATTTTAAAATTTAATAGACGTTGGACAAATAATAAGTATTACAAATACCATATAAAACTTGGAATCTATAATCCCATGTATTCAATATTATTTGAAACGGATCCATTCTTAATAACGGACTGAAAGTATAACGTATACAACAAACCAAATAAGTGATAAAGTTATATTAGGAATCAATACACCCCTAATAAAGGAATAAACCAAACGAGTAGGTATATGCATAGTATAATTTAAGTACATTTTTAAATAATGTATATCTGTAATTTTTACATAACAGTTTGCAATTATCTGCACTGAACAATATATTACAATTATCCAATTGTTAGTGTTCAATGAAAACAATCATAACTATTAAGTGAAAGCTAATATTATTTAAAAATACATTTAAATTACACGGTGCACTGCCACACAAGAAACTTATTATTTGTTCTATTAATTATGTTTCATCACACTTTAGACACATGATAATCGATTACACAATTTTGAAGTTTTATTATAATTACTATTTAATAGATTATTAGTTAGTTCAAATCTTACGTACCACTAATTTGTTATTTTCATCATAAGTTAATTTGATGGACATAACAAAAATAATACTCCCTAATTATTAATATGACAATGTCTTGGACTCTTGGTAAGTATTTCTTAATCTTTACTGTTAGTGCTTCATTAAAATTTATTAATTTAATAACATTAGTTGTTTTAATTACTATAAATTGATAACTTGCAAAATAATTCCAACTCCAATAATATTGATCGATCACTAGTATCTCCCAAGTCCAACTCTTCGTATAATGATTCAATAACAATAACAATAATAATTGTAAAACAAAGTACTGCATGTTTATTAACAAATTAATATAACTACAAAATTCAATTTATAGAAAACAATCAATAAAATAAGGTTAATTAGAAGAAAAAAATATCAAGGATCAATCAAATCCTAAAAGAGAGGGAGCAACACTCAACAATGGCCCAAGCGTGTTTGGTAAGAACTTCCTACCAAAAAGGTGACACACATTAGTTACATTCCCATTGTAATCGCACTCATACTCAAATCGGATATGATTCAACAATTCAATTTTGACATCAACCCACCCAAATTTCCTAGGATGGGGTCCACCCCGTGACCAATCAACCCACGTAACGGTCCTATTCGAGTTCATGTCGGCATATAGAATGTTAGCCAAAGTTGGCAAATAGTGCTCGTCGTTGTAGCAAGGCGGGAGGCAAAACTCACGAAATATGGGGTAGTATTTGTGGTCCGAGACGACCGCGACGGCCAGGTCGCGGTGGAGCTCAAACCACTGCGACCCTTTCCGCCACTGGTCGATTGTAATGTTTGGCCACATGCGGTGGTTGTAGCGGCCACGGCCCGACTTCCTGGGGTCGTCAAATGACCCCAGGAAGCTGTGGTTTGATCCGATAAGGTAGTTATAGGTGGTGGTAAAGTTAAAAACTGGAATGCATGAATCAGAGAGGAGGACGAATCTTTGATTTGATGAATCGAGAAGGGCGTTTGCTAGGAGCCTTCTTTCTGCATCGATCATTGACATTGTACCCCAATAAACTGGCTGTATTAATTATTCAAACAAAATATCAGCATAAATATATTTTAAATCAGTTTTATCATAAAATTTATTTATCTTTTGTGTGTATTTTTTAATAATATTAATTGTTATATTAAAAGTAATTAGTTTTATAGAAATATTGTATAAGTTAATTGCACGGTGAAAGTATTGATTTACAAGAGACTTATTATCTTTTTCTATATTGTATGTATTCAATCGAATTAAATACTTTTTTGTCTCATAATTTATCTACTATCTAATTTTAACGTAGAAAAGTTAGCATTCTCAATTTAGGGGGGTGTATTGGTTCTAGAGTCTGTAGGATTTTTTTAGACTTTCAAAATCTGAGGGTATTCAATCTGGATTTTCAAAAGTCTTTAAAAATCCTGAGGTATTCAATACGGATTTTAAAAAATCTTAAAAAATCATGAGGTATTCAAGAGTCTATGGATTTTAATAGTCTATGGATTTTATTTGATTCTCTTTCCAAAATATAAATAGATTTCACTCTCCAAAATCTCTTCTAACAATGAGAGATTTCTACGTATTCTCTCAGAAGAAAAAAAAACCTTTGTTGTTTTTCTAACAAAATACTCTACAAATTTTTTTCTGCTCTTTATTTTGGATTTTGTCGTCAAGACTTTTGTTCGTGATCCCAGTTAAAGTTTCACAATCACAGTTCAATCTCTCTCTACATAACTTTCTTTAACTTTCTTTACACAACTTTCTTCAGAAAAATGCCGCTCGAAAAAAATCTCAATTATGAGAATGATAGAATAAATCTCAATTATTTCGTAAAAAGAAAATCTCAATTATGGGAATGATAGAACAAATCTCAATTATTTCATGATAGGTCACATTTATTTGAAAAGAAAAAATGATATAAAGTTGCTTAGAGAATATTATTAATATTTTTTCGCGGTGTTACATAAAGAAAAAATAAAAATGAAAGAAACATATTTATATATTTTATTAAAAAAATTATATTTCAAATTTTAATATTTACATCAATAAATTTTGAATTTTATATTAATTTAAGAACAAATATAAAAAATCATTTAAATTATTAATTTTAATTATAATCATTAAAATTATCTCTGAGATTTTTTATAAAATTATTATAGGACTTCAAAGATGATGAGAATGAAGATGAGAATAATAATGATGAATAATAGTAATGTATTTTTGATATTTTTTCTAAACAATTTGGATAACTTTTTTTTTTATAAATAAGTGTGTTCCATATACATTTGCATCAATAGTTTCATCGCCGAAATCTATGGAAATCCATGTAAATCAATAAAAAAAAGTCAGTCAAACTCTGCATGGAGTCTATAAAACTCTATATAGAGTCTATGGATATTCTAAATCCACATACTTTTTAAAGTCCATAAAAATCCAATAGAATCCCAATTGAATACACCCCTCTTAGTTTCCACTATTAAAAGAATATCGTGGTCCAAAATCATCAAAAAATTGAAAACACTATCATTTTATATCAGGCGAATATTAAATTTTTGATCTAATAACTTATTCACTCTCCAATTTGACCCAAATTAAGTCGACAAATTTTCGTTTACCGGAGATTTGTGATCAAAACTCAATAATTTTTTTAAAAATATATATTTGAACATAAAAAAATTTGAGTTTGCTTAATTGAAGAATTTGAATGCAAATAAGTAACCTGGCTAGGAATACTTCTGCCATAGAAAGCAGAATCGCGAGGCGTTGAATCATTGTAGGAAGGATGAGGATGAACATAAATAGAGTACAACCCTTCATGCCCTTTAAAAAATCTGTCCCAAAGTGGCGCAAGAGGCAATGCTCCCGGCGTCAAAAACATAAACGCGACTTTATAAGTCGCGTTCCTTCCCTCTACCGACACACTTGATGCTTTCAACAGCAATTCCTCATCACTCATATTGTGCATCAATGCGCTCAACCTCTCATCACTCTTCAAAGAAACATCCAAAGACGTTTCATTCCATTCTAGCTTCTGCAGCCCTGGCGGTGGCGGAGGCGGAGGTGGAGTTGGTGGCGGTGGCGTCAGTTGTGATATCGAAGGGGCCTGGACGAAAAGTGGGAGGGATGAGAAGGTGAAATAGAAGCTTTGGAAACATAAAGTGGAAACGACACCAATTGATAGTCCTAAGACCAAAAGAAAGAGGGGTTGAAACAAACGGTTGTAGAGGGCCGCCATGATTTAATTTTGTGTCATGGGGAGGTGGCAATTTAATTTCTATTATATATATGTGAAGACAAGAAAATAAGCTTGAAACGTACGTTTAAGATTGCATGTACTTTCACGTCAAATTCTCTAGCTAGCTACCTTTGCTTGAGAAGGATTGTTATTTAGAATTTTAAGAGTCAAAGAGGTGAAGAAGATTAGTAAAAGATGGCCTAATAAGATGAATTTAGACAAGAAAGAGGATGATTAGAGGATTAGGATCATAGAATGTGCCAACTAGTTGGATTTCAGCACAAATCCCCATCATTAATTATATGCATTATTTTTAATTTTATATATTTTTACTTTTTCCTGTAAAAAAATAGATATTAAAACTTTTTTTGAAATCAGAAAAAACAAAATGAAAATTGTAATATCTCATAATAATATCATCACACTAAAGTTAAGTTAGTTGTACTCCACCCATTAGTCATGTAATAAACTTACAACCATGCATGCATGCATATTTAATTTAGTGGTCTTAATTGTGCTAAGTATTGGTTTGAGTGTCATCCAAGCACCCTCAATGTCAAAAGTCAAATCTTCCAATAATCAAGAATGTGCTCCACTCATAAAGTCAACTTGCTACAATATTGACTTAGACCATGCATTTACACTATTCTAGAAGACGAACCATATAATCTACACATATACCTCACTTGGCCACCGAGTTCCCACTTTAGTGGGAGATCTGGGTTCGATTCCCTTTGGGAATTGATTTGGAGTGGGAGGTATAAAATTTATAAGGAGGTTTGGAGAATTTAGAATTATAAGGAGACTTGACGAACTAACTTCTAACCACTAACAACTAACATTTACCGTTAAAAAAATAATAATAATCTACACATATACTTAGGAGCACTTGCCGCTTGATTGAAAAAATTTCAACGAAAATGAGGTATGATTTTTTTTTCGATAAAATAAATTTTTACTAACTAAAAAAAGGAGTATAAGGATTATAAGGTTAGAGCAAAAATCTGGTTCAAATTTAAGGATACGTTTTCTATAAAAAAAAAAAAAAAAAATTAAGGATACGTGCGTTAGCCAAATACTCTAATATCATTAAAAAAAATTCAAACTCCATTTATTCATGGACTGGATCCTCAACTTAAGTTTTGATACTATGAAAAAAATTCTATTTTATCTAAAAGTACAAACTTGTAGAGAGGTGTGTAATTAATTCGTTTATAATAATTTTCATAACAACGTCAACCCACGACACACTCATTAGGCCTGCTCAATCCTTTCACAATGTAGTTGATGTCATCCCACAAGTGAAGGAGAATATTAGTTGTTTTTACACCTCTTTACAGTTTCAAACTTTTAGAAGAGGCAAATTGTTTTTAATAATTATTATGGAGACAATCATTTCTCCAAAATATTCTGGAGCATAGAAGAAGATTTAAAAGTTTACATTTTCATTCCTATTAAAAATTTTGAAGCAAGCGACACCTTAAATAATATTTATTTTATACTTTAAGAATGAATTGAAGATGATCAAACGGAAAATTGAATAAATTATAAATAAATTAATAATGAATGATGATTTGGAGATAAATTTTGAAGCAAGTACGCGTTCATATTGTACTTCTTTCAAGGAGTACGAATTTTGTGTGACAAGCAACTGAAACTTGAAAGTCGTCGAAACTAGATTTTCCTATGTTCATTTGTCCCATGATTAATTAATGCATTTTTAGTAGATGTTAGTACAAGTTATTGAGAACATGCTCACTATCAAATTGATTGATATAATTAAGTTTGATTAGATCTATTCTCCCTAATTAATTAAAGACTTTGCTAGGCTTACAGCAAGATATGTTATAAACTTGGGATTTACAAATTAATTAAGTACACCAAATAATTTATTTTCAAGTCTGCAGAAACATCCAAATTTAACTCTTTTTTTTTTTTTTTTTGAAAAAAAAATGTCTTTTTAACTTTTAAGAGAACTTTTATGTTTGTCACAACGATTAGACCCCGTTTATTTTATGGAATAAATCTGGATATGATACAATTATCCGAGTTTATCTTATTTATTTTGTGGGACAAAAAATTTTGAGCTAACCATGGACCGGATCATTGTAACATGCATGCAAAAATAATTTAATTTATGGATTATTTTCCAACCCAGCTCCACTCCGAGTTTATAATTTAATGATGTATATTTTCATCTCTTGGTAGAAATATAAGATATCTAAATTTAATTTATTATAGCAATTAATATCATTTTAAGTAGTACAATAAAATTGACTTACAAGATATTTACTCTATTTTTATAAGAATAGTAATATTACTAAATTAATAATATGTTAATGCTGGAGAAATCTAGTTTCACACATTAAACAAATTTCATGAGAGTTTTATTATTTTAATTTGAGAAATTTTGGTTGGCTGATATAGAGGCTTTTGATGAGTTCCCGATTTGAAATCCGGCCCAAGTTGCGTTCAAAGCCCATAGTTTGACAAGCAGAAAAAAGAAAACACAGAGAAAAATTTACAGAGTTGTAATGGAAAGAGAAACAGAGGAAGAAGCAGACGGAAGGAGAGAGACAGCTATAGCATCTTCGGCGTCTTTACGCCCCAATTTCAAGCCCAAAACTGGGGTTACCGACACCCAGCTCTCCAAATTTCAGGTTACCGGATGAACATAAACCCTAGAACGGGTCGATTTTTTTGAGAGAATAAAAAATTAGTTTACCTGGGCACAATTGACTCTTGCGTTTCGATAGTAACGTGTCCCCTTCCCTTTTTTTTTTTTAACGTTTATGTGTTAATTTAGAGTTTTGTTAGATTCTGTGTAAAAATTTCCATCATATTTCTTAGAGTGTAGGCATTTATAATTTAATGGCTTAAAAAGATGCAGCTAAGAAATAGTGTAGGTTATGGTATGATTCCATTTAAATCTGATTGAATTGCTGAACCCTTATGAACATGAGATGAAGCTGCATTCAATTCAGTCGAGTTGTTTTCATCTTTTTTTTTTTTTTCCTAATTATAGTTATGTTTTGGTTCTGGATTTTTTTATCATTTATCGATTACTCTCTGTTAAGAAAGCAATTTTTTAAAGCCCCTTGTTTTGTATGTTTATTGTTAGGAATTGCACAGGAGGCGTTTACAAATCAAAGCCAAATCTAAAGTACATAAGAGAGACAAAGGTGTGTAACACTGTTGTGCTTGGGCATTGATCCTCTTTTTTATTGGAAGTGTTTTAATGGTTGTTGGAGGAATGCAGGAGGTAATGGGAAAGGTCCCACAAGAAGGCCATTGAAGTTCATGAATGTGTTGATCATGAACCAAGCAAACCTGCTGGTGATTCAACCAGTGTTTTAATCCCAGAAAACAGAGAAGGAAACATCTCGACTGAAAAAGATAATATAACGAGAAGTCTGGCACCAAAAACGCGCCAGAAGTTGTACTGGGGGTATTCCTTCGTCTTGATTGATTTATATATATCTCTATATCTATTTTCACAATTTAGTAACAATTTGGAAAAGGAAGAAAAAACAAGATGATTTGTTTGCGTTTGTTGTAAATTCTCCAGGCTCGACACAAGGGAGAGGTGGGAGCGAAAGTCCAATATGTGAATCAGAAACTTGCCTTTTTTTGCAGCACTATAGAATTTTTGTCAAGTATGATTCTTGAGTTTCTTATTATTGTGATCATTTTTCTTACCACTTTGGTATTATTAATGAAATTCTGCAAAATCAGAATCCTGGCTAATGTTATTCAATGCCAGTGAAGAACCCTTGACAATATAATATCAAATTGTAACTGCAGCCAAGTATTTATTCATATACTACAAGACGCAAATCCCAGATACACTGTGCTGATTCCAAACTTATTTACAACACTCAAGAAGTAGAAACCGATGACAAAATTGGATATCTGTTTGATTCTTTTAAAACAGCAGCACAAACTTTGAGAATTAAATATTTTGATTTACTCTTGTAAATACATTTGCATATATATATTTTGAAAAAAGTTTGGGAGGAAAATTTAGGGGTTATTATGTGGTCTGTTATTTAACACTGAATTTCCCACTCAAACAGATATCCAATTTTGTCATCGGTTTCTACTTCTTGAGTGTTGTAAATAAGTTTGGAATCAGCACAGTGTATCTGGGATTTGCGTCTTGTAGTATATGAATAAATACTTGGCTGCAGTTACAATTTGATATTATATTGTCAAGGGTTCTTCACTGGCATTGAATAACATTAGCCAGGATTCTGATTTTGCAGAATTTCATTAATAATACCAAAGTGGTAAGAAAAATGATCACAATAATAAGAAACTCAAGAATCATACTTGACAAAAATTCTCTAGTGCTGCAAAAAAAGGCAGGTTTCTGATTCACATATTGGACTTTCGCTCCCACCTCTCCCTTGTGTCGAGCCTGGAGAATTTACAACAAACGCAAACAAATCATCTTGTTTTTTCTTCCTTTTCCAGCTGTTACTAAATTGTGAAAATAGATAGCAGATATATATAAATCTGAACTGAAGACGAAGGAATACCCCCAGTACAACTTCTGGCGCGTTTTTGGTGCCAGACTTCTCGTTATATTATCTTTTTCAGTCGAGATGTTTCCCTCTCTATTTTCTGGGATTAAAACACTGGTTGAATCACCAGCAGGTTTGCTTGGTTCATGATCAACACATTCATGAACTTCAATGGCCTTCTTGTGGGACTTACCTTTCCCATTACCTCCTGCATTCCTCCAACAACCATTAAAACACTTCCAATAAAAAAGAGGATCAATGCCCAAGCACAACAGTGTTACACACCTTTGTCTCTCTTATGTACTTTAGATTTGGCTTTGATTTGTAAACGCCTCCTGTGCAATTCCTAACAATAAACATACAAAACAAGGGGCTTTAAAAAATTGCTTTCTTAACAGAGAGTAATCGATAAATGATAAAAAAATCCAGAACCAAAACATAACTATAATTAGAAAAAAAAAAAAAAAGATGAAAACAACTCGACTGAATTGAATGCAGCTTCATCTCATGTTCATAAGGGTTCAGCAATTCAATCAGATTTAAATGGAATCATACCATAACCTACACTATTTCTTAGTCAGATCTTTTAAGCCATTAAATTATAAATGCCTACACTCTAAGAAATATGATGGAAATTTTTACACAGAATCTAACAAAACTCTAAATTAACACATAAACGTTAAAAAAAAAAAAAGGGAAGGGGACACGTTACTATCGAAACGCAAGAGTCAATTGTGCCCAGGTAAACTAATTTTTTATTCTCTCAAAAAAATCGACCCGTTCTAGGGTTTATGTTCATCCTAACCCAAAATTTGGAGAGTCAGGTGTCGGTAACCCCATTTTGGGCTTGAAATTGGGCGTAAAGACGCCGAAGATGCTATAGCCGCCTCTCTCTCCTTCCGTCGCTTCTTCCTCTGTTTCTCTTTCCATTACAACTCTCAAAATTTTCTCTCGTGTTTTCTTTTTTCTGCTTGTCAAACTATGGGCTTTGAAAGCAACTTGGGCCGGATTTCAAATCGGGAACTCATCAAAAGCCTCTATATCAGCCAACCAAAATTTCTCAAATTAAAATAATAAAACTCTCATGAAATTTTTTAATGTGTGAAACTAGATTTCTCCAGCATTAACATATTATTAATTTAGTAATATTACTATTCTTATAAAAATAGAGTAAATATCTTGTAAGTCAATTTTATTGTACTACTTAAAATGATATTAATTGCTATAATAAATTAAATTTAGATATCTTATATTTCTACCAAGAGATGAAAATATACATCATTAAATTATAAACTCGGGGTGGAGCTGGGTTGGAAAATAATCCATAAATTAAATTATTTTTGCATGCATGTTACAATGATCAGGTCCATGGTTAGCTCAAAATTTTTTGTCCCACAAAATAAATAAGATAAACTCGGATAATTGTATCATATCCAGATATATTCCATAAAATAAACGGGGTCTAATCGTTGTGACAAACATAAAAGTTCTCTTAAAAGTTAAAAAGACATTTTTTTCAAAAAAAAAAAAAAAAAAAAAAAGAGTTAAATTTGGATGTTTCTGCAGACTTGAAAATAAATTATTTGGTGTACTTAATTAATTTGTAAATCCCAAGTTTATAACATATCTTGCTGTAAGCCTAGCAAAGTCTTTAATTAATTAGGGAGAATAGATCAAAATAATTTGCCTCTTCTAAAAGTTTGAAACGGTAAAGAGGTGTAAAAATAACTAATATTCTCCTTCACTTGTGGGATGACATCAACTACATTGTGAAAGGATTGAGCAGGCCTAATGAGTGTGTCGTGGGTTGACGTTGTTATGAAAATTATTATAAACGAATTAATTACACATCTCTCTACAAGTTTGTACTTTTAGATAAAATAGAATTTTTTCATAGTATCAAAACTTAAGTTGAGGATCCAGTCCATGAATAAATGGAGTTCGAACTTTTAGATGAAACACAATTTTTTTTAATGATATTAGAGTATTTGGCTAATGCACGTATCCTTAATTTTTTTTAAATCTTCCCGAAAATCGAACCGAATAGACCGAATTAATTTGGTTCGGTTATTTCGGATAATTCGGGGCAAAATCCAAAATAAGTAATAAAATCATAAAATTGAGAGATACAAAAAGAAATAACATTCAATAGCAATATTTAATAGATTACAATACCAAATTAAGTTTAAAAGTTCAACACAATTAATCAAACACCAAAGTTCAAATTTTAAATAGACTAAAATTCAAATAACACCATCAACGATCAATGTTTAAATGGTCCAAATACATCATGTCTTCATGGAACTGTGGAAGATTCAAATGTGTATATAATCAAACTCGAAATTAATCAAAATGACAGAAAGTAAAACAACAAATTTCAAGAAAATGACAAAATTAGCCCATCGTTTTCTCTATGCTTAAATATGTAGGAATTATTTCTTTAACTTATATGAACCATTGCAAATTTCATACAAACTCTATTAGAAATTTGGCAAGGTATACAGTGGACCATGAAATTGATTATTCTAATTTAGGCCTGCTTCTGTTTTTTAAAAGATTCGTAAACAACATATTATGAGCGTACACAAGCAATAAAGAAGAGGAAGAAGCATATTTGATATCAAAGACTACTTACTTTTTATTCGGTGAGGCTCAGCAGACAGCAACGACGAACGATGGCTAGGCTAGGCTCAGCGCAGCGGCGACGCGACGGCTAGACTCAGCGCAGTGGCGACGCGACGGCGGCGAGGCAACACAGTCAGCGGCAATGAACGGCGAGGCGTTGCGGCGTTGCGTATTGTGATTTAGGGCAGCAGCATATTGTGAATGAAGTAGATTTAGGGGCTAGGGCACTGGACAGTGTAAGATTAATAATTATATATATATATATATATATATATATATATTATAGTAATATATAAATATATAATATATTTCGGGTATTTCGGTCGGTTTGGTTATTTTGGGGTTAAAACCGAACCAAACCCGAAAATCGAAATAATTTTTTCTACCGAAAACCGAATTTTAACCCTCAAAACCGAACCGAATAGCCCGAATTTTATCGGTTCAGTTCAAAAATTCGATTTTTTCGATATTCTGTTCACCCCTATCTATTTGTAATTTTTCCATTGATAATTAGGAAATTAGGAACTGTACTCTAAGCTAAATTAATAAATATATGTAATATTTTATTTTTAAAAAATATATTTATTTCTACTTTTTCAGTTTATATATACAGTTTTAGAATAGCATAAATCGAACAAAACTATCGAATTCAGTGGTTTGAAAATTCGATTTCTCAATATTTTGTCCACCCCCTATTCCTAGAGTTCTTTACGACACAAAAAAAATAAAAAGTAGGGTAGTTAATAGTTCCTCTATCCCTAAACCTAGTCATATTATTTTTATCCAAATTAACAAATGGAAGTTGGGGGTGGTTAATACATTAAATTTTTTTTTTTTTTTTTTTCAATTTTGTTGTTGTGTAAATACTTAAATACTGATTTGGAAGAAAAATAAAATGCATGAAATAGGAGTAATTATGTACATGAAAAATAAATAATATATTAAATATAGTAACTGACTTATAGGATGGTTTATAATAGAAAATATTATTTTTTGGAACGGAGGGAGTATAAATTTGAAGGATAATTTTGTAAGTTTATATGTATAAAGTAAAGTAAATAAGTAAATAAGAGTGTGTGTACGTGTGGGCTCAAAAATTAAAAATATTGTGAGGATAAAATTTATATATTTTTCATTTTAAAATGTAAAAGTTATTATAAAATCGACAAAAATGTGAAAATATATATTTTAAAAAAAACAATTGAAAAGGGCATCATTATTCACATTATTTTACTTAGTTCAACCACCTAATTTTTAGACAAAAATAGAAAATATTACTTTACCCTTTTATTTCAAGAAAATAATATAATATATTTTTAAATGTATCTTATTCTTTGTTTCACATAAAAGTTAAAACACACCCGAAATATAACAACCCCAATTTCAGAAAAAGAAAATTTAAATCCCAAACAAGGAAGATGAAGAATTACGGGAAACTAATATAAGTTAATTTCAATATCATACCTCTTTAAAAATTCATTTCAGGTCATGGTTTCGTTGTTTTTAGGTTTAGTTAAAATTCAGAAGTGTTCGACCAAATTATCCCAACAAATAAATTTAATTTTTGTTCTACATATGCATTTGAACTTATGACAGGTGGCAAGTTTGATGGTTTATTGATGCTTGATTTATCATTTTCGATTTACACTAATATATACATGTGTTGCTGCAAATTATATTTGATAATCATTCAATACTTCGAGTGATTAAAATTCCACTATTTATGTCCAAAAGATTATGAGTTCGAGTTACCATTTAACTAATAAAAAAAATCATTCAACATAATGAATGATTGTTAAAAATTAAAATGATTGACCATAAGAGGGAGATTATGTAATCAAAATAATTTAGACATTATTTTATTTTTAAATCAATTCCAAAATGTAAATATTACCAAACATCATCAATAAGAATGATTAATGAATCATTCTCATTACCTACTAATAATACCCCCAACCAAGCAGACCCTAAATAATGGTTGCAGCTTTCTTATCATAAAAAATAACTACGTATATATATAAAAATTAAAAAAAAAAAAAAGGATACTCCTAATAACTCTCCTGCGTACAAAGTAAAGAGCACTAAAAGTCTATAAAACATTGGAACCTGCCGCCTCCTAATAGGAGAGGTACCTCACTACATGGCCATCTACTCTAATGGACCACTCATCCAAATATAATTATGTTTGTTTCTAGTTTTTTTAAAGAAATGATTTTACCTTTTATACAAATTTTATCATAAAATTTAATTAATATTGTTAGTAAAATATTTAATATTTTTTTAATAAAATTACTAACACTATTAAAAATTAAAACGTTATAATAAAATAATTAATATCTTTTACTAAAATAACTAATACTTTTAAAACAAGTTTCACGATTAAACTTGTTCGTGCAATACTTTGCTACTTTTAATTTGAAGGATCTTAGCTGTGAACTTTAAACTTTACCATATTCCTAACGTATAATAAATAAGGGGTCTTATGTGAGATCGTCTAAAAAAAACTCCAATTAATATACTTTAATACATTTTCATTTAAAAATATGCTAATTTGATTTGACTTAAAAATAGTATTAATCTAATAAATTAGATGTATGAAACATTCTTACACAAATTTATAATAAGATTAATAACAATTTGCAATTTGTATTATATCACATTCTTCAATTTGCAATATGTACTATTTTTTTAATAAATTACAATTTATACTATATAAAATTGATCGAACGATACCTCAACTCAAATTTTATTTCTTTTCTCGGCCATATTGTATTTGCCCAAGATTATATTTGTCTCGAGTTATAATTTGTTAAAAAATAGTACAAATTACAAAATAAAATATATGATTAATACAGATTATAAATTGTTATTAACTCTTTATAATAGCACATAGTTTCTTTCATAATTTTCATTTTCTTACATAATTTTCATAATTGTTTTTACAATATACTCCCTCCGTCCCAATTTTGTTATTAGTATTAAAATGTATAAAGTGAAGGATAAATGAGTATTTTCAACTTTATTGAGTGTTGTTTTAAAGTCAACTTTATTAATAAAAAAGTTAATTGAGTGACGACATTGAGTTATAAATAAGGAATGTTTGTGAGAGTTTAATTTAAAAAGGTAGTGTTGCTTTTTTGATATTTTGAATATGAAAAAACAAAAATAAGACGTCAATTTTTGAATTTTGAGCAATTAAAATGAGATGGAGGGAGTAATAATTTTACTATCAAATGCTTCTCACAATACAAACCCCAAACTATCAAACAAAAATAAAATGTAAATGCACGTTTTTACTATGAAAATATTTTGTGTGAATCAATTTCACCATAAAATTGATTTTCATAATATTAATTATTTTGTTAAATAGTATTAATTATTTTTATTATAAGATATCAATTTAAATTGATATGAGTTATTTTGTTAAAAAATATATTAATTGAAGGGTATAATTATTTTATTAAAAATATTAATTATTTATTAATATTAATTATAAAATAATTTTAAAATAAAACTGGTTAATTTTTTTTTAAAAAAAAAACTGGTTAAAAAAAAAGGCAAAAAAAAAAAAAAAAAATCACAAGTCCCAAATATGAACACGTCATCAGCAATTGACGACACACTCAAAGTCGAGCTAATTGATCCGCTATTAATAGACTCCACTCGGAGGTGTTGAATGATTTTTTTTATTAGTTAAATGGTAACTCGAACTCATAATCTTTTGGACATAAATAGTGGAATTTTAATCACTCGAAGTATTGAATGATTATCAAATATAATTTGCAGCAACACATGTATATATTAGTGTAAATCGAAAATGATAAATCAAGCATCAATAAACCATCAAACTTGCCACCTGTCATAAGTTCAAATGCATATGTAGAACAAAAATTAAATTTATTTGTTGGGATAATTTGGTCGAACACTTCTGAATTTTAACTAAACCTAAAAACAACGAAACCATGACCTGAAATGAATTTTTAAAGAGGTATGATATTGAAATTAACTTATATTAGTTTCCCGTAATTCTTCATCTTCCTTGTTTGGGATTTAAATTTTCTTTTTCTGAAATTGGGGTTGTTATATTTCGGGTGTGTTTTAACTTTTATGTGAAACAAAGAATAAGATACATTTAAAAATATATTATATTATTTTCTTGAAATAAAAGGGTAAAGTAATATTTTCTATTTTTGTCTAAAAATTAGGTGGTTGAACTAAGTAAAATAATGTGAATAATGATGCCCTTTTCAATTGTTTTTTTTAAAATATATATTTTCACATTTTTGTCGATTTTATAATAACTTTTACATTTTAAAATGAAAAATATATAAATTTTATCCTCACAATATTTTTAATTTTTGAGCCCACACGTACACACACTCTTATTTACTTATTTACTTTACTTTATACATATAAACTTACAAAATTATCCTTCAAATTTATACTCCCTCCGTTCCAAAAAATAATATTTTCTATTATAAACCATCCTATAAGTCAGTTACTATATTTAATATATTATTTATTTTTCATGTACATAATTACTCCTATTTCATGCATTTTATTTTTCTTCCAAATCAGTATTTAAGTATTTACACAACAACAAAATTGAAAAAAAAAAAAAAAAAATTTAATGTATTAACCACCCCCAACTTCCATTTGTTAATTTGGATAAAAATAATATGACTAGGTTTAGGGATAGAGGAACTATTAACTACCCTACTTTTTATTTTTTTTTGTGTCGTAAAGAACTCTAGGAATAGGGGGTGGACAAAATATTGAGAAATCGAATTTTCAAACCACTGAATTCGATAGTTTCGGTTCGATTTATGCTATTCTAAAACTGTATATATAAACTGAAAAAGTAGAAATAAATATATTTTTTAAAAATAAAATATTACATATATTTATTAATTTAGCTTAGAGTACAGTTCCTAATTTCCTAATTATCAATGGAAAAATTACAAATAGATAAGGGTGAACAGAATATCGAAAAAATCGAATTTTTGAACTGAACCGATAAAATTCGGGCTATTCGGTTCGGTTTTGAGGGTTAAAATTCGGTTTTCGGTAGAAAAAATTATTTCGATTTTCGGGTTTGGTTCGGTTTTAACCCCAAAATAACCAAACCGACCGAAATACCCGAAATATATTATATATTTATATATTACTATAATATATATATATATATATATATATATATATATATAATTATTAATCTTACACTGTCCAGTGCCCTAGCCCCTAAATCTACTTCATTCACAATATGCTGCTGCCCTAAATCACAATACGCAACGCCGCAACGCCTCGCCGTTCATTGCCGCTGACTGTGTTGCCTCGCCGCCGTCGCGTCGCCACTGCGCTGAGTCTAGCCGTCGCGTCGCCGCTGCGCTGAGCCTAGCCTAGCCATCGTTCGTCGTTGCTGTCTGCTGAGCCTCACCGAATAAAAAGTAAGTAGTCTTTGATATCAAATATGCTTCTTCCTCTTCTTTATTGCTTGTGTACGCTCATAATATGTTGTTTACGAATCTTTTAAAAAACAGAAGCAGGCCTAAATTAGAATAATCAATTTCATGGTCCACTGTATACCTTGCCAAATTTCTAATAGAGTTTGTATGAAATTTGCAATGGTTCATATAAGTTAAAGAAATAATTCCTACATATTTAAGCATAGAGAAAACGATGGGCTAATTTTGTCATTTTCTTGAAATTTGTTGTTTTACTTTCTGTCATTTTGATTAATTTCGAGTTTGATTATATACACATTTGAATCTTCCACAGTTCCATGAAGACATGATGTATTTGGACCATTTAAACATTGATCGTTGATGGTGTTATTTGAATTTTAGTCTATTTAAAATTTGAACTTTGGTGTTTGATTAATTGTGTTGAACTTTTAAACTTAATTTGGTATTGTAATCTATTAAATATTGCTATTGAATGTTATTTCTTTTTGTATCTCTCAATTTTATGATTTTATTACTTATTTTGGATTTTGCCCCGAATTATCCGAAATAACCGAACCAAATTAATTCGGTCTATTCGGTTCGATTTTCGGGAAGATTTAAAAAAAATTAAGGATACGTGCGTTAGCCAAATACTCTAATATCATTAAAAAAAATTGTGTTTCATCTAAAAGTTCGAACTCCATTTATTCATGGACTGGATCCTCAACTTAAGTTTTGATACTATGAAAAAATTCTATTTTATCTAAAAGTACAAACTTGTAGAGAGATGTGTAATTAATTCGTTTATAATAATTTTCATAACAACGTCAACCCACGACACACTCATTAGGCCTGCTCAATCCTTTAACAATGTAGTTGATGTCATCCCACAAGTGAAGGAGAATATTAGTTATTTTTACACCTCTTTACCGTTTCAAACTTTTAGAAGAGGCAAATTATTTTGATCTATTCTCCCTAATTAATTAAAGACTTTGCTAGGCTTACAGCAAGATATGTTATAAACTTGGGATTTACAAATTAATTAAGTACACCAAATAATTTATTTTCAAGTCTGCAGAAACATCCAAATTTAACTCTTTTTTTTTTTTTTTTTTTTGAAAAAAAATGTCTTTTTAACTTTTAAGAGAACTTTTATGTTTGTCACAACGATTAGACCCCGTTTATTTTATGGAATAAATCTGGATATGATACAATTATCCGAGTTTATCTTATTTATTTTGTGGGACAAAAAATTTTGAGCTAACCATGGACCGGATCATTGTAACATGCATGCAAAAATAATTTAATTTATGGATTATTTTCCAACCTAGCTCCACCCCGAGTTTATAATTTAATGATGTATATTTTCATCTCTTGGTAGAAATATAAGATATCTAAATTTAATTTATTATAGCAATTAATATCATTTTAAGTAGTACAATAAAATTGACTTACAAGATATTTACTCTATTTTTATAAGAATAGTAATATTACTAAATTAATAATATGTTAATGCTGGAGAAATCTAGTTTCACACATTAAACAAATTTCATGAGAGTTTTATTATTTTAATTTGAGAAATTTTGGTTGGCTGATATAGAGGCTTTTGATGAGTTCCCGATTTGAAATCCGGCCCAAGTTGCGTTCAAAGCCCATAGTTTGACAAGCAGAAAAAAGAAAACACAGAGAAAAATTTACAGAGTTGTAATGGAAAGAGAAACAGAGGAAGAAGCAGACGGAAGGAGAGAGGCAGCTATAGCATCTTCGGCGTCTTTACGCCCCAATTTCAAGCCCAAAACTGGGGTTACCGACACCCAGCTCTCCAAATTTCAGGTTACCGGATGAACATAAACCCTAGAACGGGTCGATTTTTTTGAGAGAATAAAAAATTAGTTTACCTGGGCACAATTGACTCTTGCGTTTCGATAGTAACGTGTCCCCCCTTTTTTTTTTTTTTTTAACGTTTATGTGTTAATTTAGAGTTTTGTTAGATTCTGTGTAAAAATTTCCATCATATTTCTTAGAGTGTAGGCATTTATAATTTAATGGCTTAAAAAGATGCAGCTAAGAAATAGTGTAGGTTATGGTATGATTCCATTTAAATCTGATTGAATTGCTGAACCCTTATGAACATGAGATGAAGCTGCATTCAATTTTGTTTTCATCTTTTTTTTTTTTTTTTCTAATTATAGTTATGTTTTGGTTCTGGATTTTTTTATCATTTATCGATTACTCTCTGTTAAGAAAGCAATTTTTTAAAGCCCCTTGTTTTGTATGTTTATTGTTAGGAATTGCACAGGAGGCGTTTACAAATCAAAGCCAAATCTAAAGTACATAAGAGAGACAAAGGTGTGTAACACTGTTGTGCTTGGGCATTGATCCTCTTTTTTATTGGAAGTGTTTTAATGGTTGTTGGAGGAATGCAGGAGGTAATGGGAAAGGTAAGTCCCACAAGAAGGCCATTGAAGTTCATGAATGTGTTGATCATGAACCAAGCAAACCTGCTGGTGATTCAACCAGTGTTTTAATCCCAGAAAACAGAGAGGGAAACATCTCGACCAAAAGATAATATAACGAGAAGTCTGGCACCAAAAACGCGCCGTGTTGTACTCGGGGTATTCCTTCGTCTTCAGTTCATTTATATATATCTCTGCTATCTATTTTCACAATTTAGTAACAGCTGGAAAAGGAAGAAAAAACAAGATGATTTGTTTGCGTTTGTTGTAAATTCTCCAGGCTCGACACAAGGGAGAGGTGGGAGCGAAAGTCCAATATGTGAATCAGAAACCTGCCTTTTTTTGCAGCACTAGAGAATTTTTGTCAAGTATGATTCTTGAGTTTCTTATTATTGTGATCATTTTTCTTACCACTTTGGTATTATTAATGAAATTCTGCAAAATCAGAATCCTGGCTAATGTTATTCAATGCCAGTGAAGAACCCTTGACAATATAATATCAAATTGTAACTGCAGCCAAGTATTTATTCATATACTACAAGATTGAGTTAAATAGCTGGAACCAAGGGATGTTGAATTTCCTCCAAAGACCGCCCCTTCGTCTCCACAACATTATCAGCTATGTACATTACAGCTAGGAAGCATACAAACGCAAATCCCAGATACACTGTGCTGATTCCAAACTTATTTACCACAATCAAGAAGTAGAAACCGATGACAAAATTGGATATCTGTTTGAGTGGGAAATTCAGTGTTAAATAACAGACCACATAAATGATAACTTCTGATGCATTTTCTGTGTAAATTATACTTGTGGTCATCAATCTTTGCACTTTGTAACAAGTTATTATGCAACCTTTGGTTATTTATCTTTTTGTCATTTAAATGTTTTCATTGGAAATTGATACTTGTAATTCCCACTTTGGGGCTGCATACATATGTATTATGTCACAAATTGATACTCAGCCTTTGATTTAAACATTTAATTCAACCGAACTTGTTAAAAAATGTAACACACATGTTTGTTGCTTGAGAAAACCACCTGGTCTTTTATATTTTAAAGTTTGGTGATTAAAATGTCAAAATCGAAAGGTTAGATGCCAATTTATTACAAAAAATGTGAAGGTTAGTGATTGGAAACATAATTTAGTAAGCTTTTAACTTACCCAATGCACGCCCAAAGATAATGCCACTGCTTTTGCTCTGATTCTGGAGGCAAAAATCTCCGGAAGCAGGAGAGCAGGCACAGGGCCAGCACCAAGGGAAAAAGATAAGACATAGCTGTTGTAAAGTAAGAAACATGGTTTTATTAGAGTTAATAGAGGACAAGAAATAACGTTACTCGATACAAACTATGTGAACATGAACTACCAACAAACATTACTTACAGAAGAGTCCCAAGAACAGCAAGTGTGCCCGAATATGGTGCTAGGGCCTTCCAAGTAAAACTCAGAGAAAGAAGCAACATAGAAGCAGCCTTGGGGTGGGGTGGGGGGGGGGGAATTAGAAAATAATAATAATTTCTGGATAAGCTAAGAAAAATTAGAGTTAAAGTTGTACCATTCCAGCAAAGCTGGTAAGTAGAAGGCGTTTGCGTCCCTGCTTGTCCATCAACCACGATGCAACAATCGTGCCTAGGAAATAGCTAGCACGAGTTTTGAAAAAACACTTGCATGATCACTAAGGTGGTGTTTGCAAACTCTACAAAGTGGAGCAAATCACTTCTTTTCTTTTTTTTTTTTCCCCTCAAAAGCTAGCCTTTTCAGCTTTTGATAAAATGATTTTGGAAACTGTTTGTAGAGTTTACAAACACGCGCTAAAACCAATTCATTAAAACTAACCCAAAACATTAACAGATCCAACGAGAGCACTGGCAGCAACATCAGATTTAACTCCAACGCTGTTGAAAACTGAAGTTGAATAATAGAAAATAGCATTTATCCCTCCAAACTGCTGCAGCAAGTAGAGACATCCACCTACACTAACCACTGCGAAACAACCTCAACTTTTCACCAAGTGCTTTCATGATGCCCTTTATATATCTCTTTGGAACCATATATATTACTCCCTCAGTCCTAATATAAATTTCTTGTTGCTTTTGGGCACAGAGATTAAGACAAGTGATAAAATAATAAATGTTGTACTGGTGATGTGATTGAGAGAGAAATAAGTAGTTTCTTATGTAATTTGATAATAATTGAGTGACATTTAATGTAAATAAGAGTAAAGTGTAGAGATATTAAAATAGGAGGTGTTTGGCAAAAATAGAATAAGAAATTTATAGTGCGACGGTCCAAAAAGGAAAAGTAGGAAGCTTATATTATAACGGGATGGAGGGAGTAATAATAATCTAAAACCTCACTAATTTCTCTTCAACAATCAAATTTAGCCACGAGTAAGGTGTACCTTTCCAGTAGCGGCTGCTGAAAAGATCAAACCAAGTAGCCTCATCCCCACCGGAACCTTGTCTTGTTGCATTCAAATCTTTCATAACCTCGCCTACTCTTTCTTTTCCAAATAATCTCTTAATTGATTTTTCAGCTTCATATGTTCTTCCTTGCTGCAAATACGAATAGCCCTCTTTTCGTATTATTCACCAGAAACTCACGCTATCACAATAAATAAGAGAAAAAAATAATGTTAAAGTGGAATTGCTATTAAGTTCATAATGAAACCTGATAAAGCCAGCATGGACTTTCAGGTGAAAATGCCATTCCGAGTGCCAGTAAAACCGATGGAATTACTGCAATACCGAACATTGTCCTCCACCTGATAGTTGTTACGAGGCATTTGATTCTTTTAAAACAGCAGCACAAACTTTGAGAATTAAATATTTTGATTTACTCTTGTAAATGCATTTGCAAATTGCATATATATATATATTTTGAAAAAAGTTTGACTCCACAAAGTTTTGCAGGAAGAAAAGAATTTAGGGGTTATTATTTGGCGATTCTGGGAGGAAAACTTACCAGAGAGGATTCTGTGCCAAAGGCAAACCAGCTACTAATGCTGCAAGAAGCCCAATGCATATGCATAGCTGGTTTATGGATCCAAATATACCACGCTTTTCAGCAGGCGAGATCTGGCAATTGAAACAACGCGAGACATAAATTTTGGATTTGGACCCTCTACTGTGCACAAAACCTGGTAAGCCATATTTGATACCTCAGATATGTAAAGTGGCACAATGGCAGAAGATACACCAATACCGATGCCAACGAGTAACCGGCCTATGATCATCGTCTCTATACTCTGTGCTATGCCACTGTGATAACGCAACAGTTAATTCTTATGTTTTGAGTCACATAGTAGGGCTCCATAAAAAAATCCATGAATCATATAATATGATAAGTGCATTCTGTCATGAGGCTATCTCATACAAGTTATTACTTATGTTTTACCCCCTAAATAGTTATCAAAGAAATCACGGCATTACCATAGAGATGCTCCTAGTGTGAGTGGAATTGCGTCCAAAATTAAAGTCCTTGTTCGCCCGAACTTATCTGCCAATGAGCCCCCAGTAAACGAACCGATGGCAGCGCCAGCAAGAAGTGAACTAACAACCCACCCTACAACACAAACTTCGATTTCATTCATCTAAGAAAGGAAGACTAATAATGCAAGTTTATGCGGATGATTGTGTTTCTAGAACTTGCCTTGCAACTCGGTGTTGTCTGCAACACCGAGATCCTTGGCAAGGTACACTAGAGCTCCGTTAACTACCCTGAAAGCAACACGTGTATCAAAACGACGAAATAAGTCAACTCGTACGAAAGATTTACTTTTTCTTTTTAGGCCTTCGAAAAATCAGCAAATTACCCTATCTGATATCCAAATATGATCGCTCCTATGCAGGCAAAGCCAACATATGGCAATACTGATCCTGATGACGTCACTTGGGTTTTGGGAGGGGCAACATTGTCAACATCTCCTTCTGCACAAACGTTGTAAGAAATCACCTCGATAATAGCATCTTTAATAAATAAATTTATTCATCAATGTAAACCAAAATGATTTTCAGAGTTTAACAGCAACATTCTACACTGCTTAAACATTAATTCCTCAAATAAGAGCTTCGAAAACGAACCAAAAGCTTGAGCTCTGATCACTAAGTTTGTGTTGCTCGGTGATCGAACCGAACTCTCGATTCTGCTCCCCGTTCTTTCCATCGAACTTGAATCGAACCGAAATTTTAAGTAATTGTTTCTCTTGATCATACAAAGATCGCATCGTGCAACTGCTAAACTTGATGAAATCCTGCGGCTTTGGAGGCCGAAGCTCGATCTTGGTTTGATAGCATTAATGGAAGCTTCCATGTTTACTCTTAACTAACTGAATTTTAAACACAAAAAAAGGTTACCATTTTAGAACGTGTAGCTTGAATGCACAGTAATGGCAAGTAAGAATGTAGGAAAAAGAAAGAGACAAGACAGATGCCCAGATTTACGTGGAAAAACCTTAATAGGAAATAATTATTGGCGAAAAATTCCAAAAACAGGGAAACACAATGAGCGAACAAACAAACAAAAACAGGGTGATTGAGGGAAAAAATAAAAACAAAATGATAAAATGTGATTTTAGTATTTATTACCAGTGAGGAGATAGTAGAACAGGGGATATGATTGGAGGTTTGTGCTTCTTGAAATAATTGGTGAGTATGTGAGTTGGCAAAGGGCAGGTTTAATATTGAATAGTGGTAATTAATATGATAGAAAACGTGGGCCTTGATTTGATTGGGTGTCGGAAAATGGATTCTCAATGTTTTTTGTACTGATTTTTTTTTTTTTTTTTTTTTAAATTTGAAGATAGAGACATATGATAAAATAATGAGTAAATAGTGAATATAAAATAGAATCATTCATTATTTTGTCATGTGTCTATATCTCTTCAAATACTAGAAATTTATTAAAAAAATGAAGAGATCCAAATATGTCGGTGCAAAGTGGTGCAAGATCGATTTCTACATTTATTTTTTTGCAAGTGTCATTGATTTGGTCGATAGTTTTTAAAGATAGCACATTCTTGCTATACTTCCGCAAGTGGAATGGATCATTATAGTAGAGAATGAAGCACAATACTCATGCCTAATTTTGGAGGGAAAAAAAAATTCTTATAGAGAATGAAGCTTGGTACAAAGGAGTATCGAACTATGGGATTTACGAGTACGATATACCCTAGTGCTACGTGTCGACATGCTATTGTATAAGCAAAACAAAAAACAGAAGGAAAGAAAATAAAACATTAAGGTCCATTTGGATGTAGTCATTTGAAATCAATGGATTTGAGGATAATACATCATACATTTGCAAATCAAAATAGAGAAACTAAATGAATAGATTTGAGTCACACAAATATTACTTATAAGTGAGAGGATTTCAAATACCCAACAAAACTTATTCATTTGAAATCCTCTCACTTCTCCCACTTGTGCTTAATATTTGAGTGAATCAAATCCATTCATTTATTTTTTCTTCATTTTAGTTTGTGTGAACATATGCATGATATATTATTCTAAAATCCCTTGATTTCAAATTCATTCCATCCAAATGGAGCCTAAAAGAAAGCAAATAAATAGATGGATACATCAAGAAATAAAACTAGAATTAATTAAATCAAAATATGAGTTTAATATTTGCAATTATCTCAACATCTAAGAAATAAAAAGTATTAATCCATCAATTTAAACCCCAGAATCTTACAAAAGAAAAGGGTTAATAAATTTCATAGACTCTTAATTGAAAGACAAAAATAGAAAATCGATTAAACTGAAGATAATATTTTGGTTTAGATTTCATAGACTCGTATAAATTGTGAAAACTGGTGATATTTAGAGGTATAGTTGTTGTGGCTAATCAGTTTGTTGGTTTGAGAGTATTGCTGTCAAATTATAAAAATGTTCGATCAATTAATTTCTTTCATATTTGGGCTTTTTGTTAACTGAGTATTGGGCCTCTGGTTATGATCTAATTTTTTATTATCAAACTAGTCGCTTTCTTTTTTAATTAGGAAAAATATCATAATATAGAGAATTTCTTTTACTGTTGTGTCATTAAATTTAGTGACAAAATACGAATAATATATATATATATATATATATATTATTTAACTGAGTTGGTTGGTTTTTTAATTATTAGTAGATTTTTTAAAGGGTGTGACTATCTAATCTACCCCACTATTTTACTTTGTTTCCCCACCTCAATTTGTTATGTCTTATTTTTTTTTTTATCAGCAAAAAAGGTATTCATAATAAATTAGAGTACAAGGGGTACTCCAACCCATTACAAGTTTTCAACAACACACCCGACTACACACCCGACTTCACTTCACCTCCTATACGGGTTTTCCATCCACTCCCTAAACGAAAGACTATTTTTGTATTTCTCCTTTACACTAAGCCAAGACCATACTCTTATTTTTATTTCCTTAAAACACTTAACAGTATCAAATTTCTTTCCATTAAAGACTAATTCATTCCTACCATTCCATATACTCCACACAATAGAAGTCCAAATTGTTGCCGCTATTTGTTTACCTCCCTTCTGGCCGAATAATTCCATGTGTTGCAGCAAGTGTAGTATTGAATTGTTTTGGCTCACCATGTCAATATTAATCCACCTGTAGTAATGACCCCATATTTGCCAGCTGACTTTACAAGAAAATAGAACATGCATCACTGTCTCCTCTTCCTGGCCGCTATTTGTTATGTCTTATGGCAAAAACTTGTATGAGACGGTCTCATGCATGAGACCGAATCACTTTTTAATAAATTGTTATCATTTTTTAAAAGTGAAACAAATTGAAAAGTGATAACAATTTATGAAAAGGTGATAACAAATTATTAAAAAGTGACTCTGTGTCTATGTCCGTCTCATGCATGAGACGATCTCATACAAGAGTGCCCCATGTCTTATATATTTTCTTAAATACACCCACTATGCAATATACCTGGTAAACTTGTTTTGTTACTTTTTGTGATTCCAACTGTTTCTGAATTTCCAAATTTTTCCTTTCATCTTCGAAACAAAAGGTTAGTTTTATTAAAAAAAAAAAAATAGCAGTTCTTCCTTTCTTGATTTATATTTCAATTTAACAAATATTTTTACAGTTATTGGTTCCTTTAAGGATCAACGACGCCGCTGGTGGTTAATTGGTAGGTTGAGTTGTTTAATCCTTTATCTCAGCTCCCCTTTCCTCTAAATTTTTGATGTGAGATTCACCACAATTTTTGTGGTTTCTTCCACATTGTGGGATTTTTCTTCAACTTTTTTTTATCTTTCTTTGTTTAAAAATTTAGAGTTTAGTTGGATCCATTGTTGGCCATGCAATAGTCACAAAAAGGTATTGATATTTTGGACTCGATAGGTGTGACTTTTATTCATGGTTTCTTGGATTAAATATGAACACGATGAGGAAAAATTTGTTTATATTTATATTTTATCTCAACCGTATATTTAATTTGAGTTTGATTTTATTTTTTTTTAGTTAGATTAGACTTTAATTTGTTTGTTGTATTTTATTTACTTCTAATAATAGTTCCCTAAAAAAAATTATATTTCATATACAATATTTGCACCCACAATCCTAAAAATGCATATCCCAATCATATAAACACTGCACTTAGTCTACTATCATCTATAGAGTTGTTAAAATAAACGAGCTGCTCGTGAGCTCGACTCGGCTCGGCTCGGCTCGACTCGTAGTGTTAAACGAGCCGAGCTCGAGCTCGCGAAATACTCGTTTACTTAACGAACCGACTCGAGCTCGACTCGTTAGGCTCGATAGATAAGATTTTTCTTAAATTTCCATTAGGCTCGGCTCGACTCGTTAGGCTCGTTAAACCCGTTATCGAGTCGAGCCGAGCTCTATTTCTAGCTCGTTAATGTTATCGAGCCGAGCTCGAACATCCAATACTCGGCTCGGCTCGACTCGAATAACAGGTCTAATCATCTAAATGTAATACTCAATTCATGGTCTTTTATATATGCATACATAACATAAATTCGATCATTCAAGATGTCCGTTCAAATTATCTAATCATAAATGATATTTTGTCTCGCACAAGATTTGCACATATACAATAATAATAGCATAATACAACATTCTATTAATATATGCAAATTTTTTTATATTTTCTCTCATTAAATCTCTCAAAATATCATTCTTTAATTGACTCCACATTCTTCAAATATTATTTTTTTAATATGTATGTGGTAGTAATAACCTTATGGAGGAAATAGTATATAACATATATAATTATTTAATTATTTGTATTGATGATGTGATATGCAATGATCATTATCACATGATTACACAGACTTGGACTTGAAACTTGAACGTGATAATTAAAAAAAAAAAGACAAAGACTATGATGTAGAAGTAATTATTGATTATGTATAGGCCAAACACTAGAGCCAAATTAAATTGCCCCACATGCACTGCAGTGATGCACATTTGTTAATTCATTACGCTGCTGGAGATAATACAAGCTTACAAATTGAAATCTAACAATTCATGTACTGCAATTTTTTTTAGTGGATAATGCACTTCTGTTGGAAAAAATGCATAATTTTTATTTTGAAATTTCAATTTTTTCTTTTTTTTAATATTGCTTCGTGCAGTTTTTATGGTCGTACATTTCATATTTTGGATTGAATTTATATATACGTGTTCAATTTTTTTTAGATTAGGTCGTAATAATTAATTTATTAAAAATCAGAGTCATTTTGTTTTCATTACAATAAAAGAATAGTCTTCATGTAAGCCATATATATGCAAATGAAAATTTAATGACTCACTAGACAAAATCCAAAGTATACAGATGACATTAAGTTTTTCCTCCCCTTGTAGATCAAAATTATGGCCATTTTTTCCTTTAAAAAAAATTATGAGAAATTAGCCCAGTGAATATTGCACATTAGAATATTATTCTATCTCGAGTTTTATTTTATTAATATACATAAAAGTTTAAAATATCAAATGTATTAAATATGTTTTTTTAATTTGTGTAAAAAAAAATAATGAAACTATCTTAATAAGTGATAGAGAGTAATGTAATATTGTCATCTATTTACATTTAGATGTATAATAGAGCACAATCCCGCGTATTACGCGGGTTGAAAAAAATATTAATTTTAGAGTAAATACTTCAAACATTTATTTAATTTAATTAATTTGATTTAAATAAAATTATTTTTTTTCAAAATTGTATATATGTTATATATTTCTTTTTAAATATATTTTTAAAGCATGTTGAATATTAATTATATGAGTATTTTTTTGTAGCAAGTCAATTCCAAATAAAACTTAGAGGGTGTAGGTTTTATTTTATAGATTGTATCATTCATTCATTAATCATAAATGTGCAATTTTTTTACTAATTAAGTAATTAAATTTATATATATATATATATAATTTCATCTATTATTTGGTCAAAATTTATGGATAGAATGTATACATATTTTTTATTGTCCTCTATGAATAAAAATTAGAGGTGTAGATTTTTTTTTACAGAGGTGTTAGGTGTAATTATTTTATTAAATTAAAACTTTAGCATATATTATTTTTCTATTCTAAACATATATTATAATTTTAAAATGTGTTATATTCATTTTTAATATTAAATTATCTATGTATTATAATTATAATTTTTTTGGTAATATATGATAAGTCTTTTTAAATGATTGTATATTGAAGTTATAGATTTATAATTTTCTACAATATTAATATGAAATATTTTTTAAAATATAAATTGAAATTTTTAAATAAAAAAAATAAAATCTATCCCAATAATATCAAATTAAATTGTATATTTAAAACCTAATTTTAAACATAAAATATGAAAGAGAAAATTTATGGTTGAAATTTAATTAATGAAAATGAATGTATGCATTAATTTTGAAAGAAATTAAATAAAAAGATACCATAAATAGCTCAAATGTATAGAATTTGAGTATTTTGAAATAGAGAGTTTTGGTGAGTTGGGAGTGATTGCCAAATAGTATGTATATGATAGAGATGTAATTAATGTGTAATATATAAACACCGAAACCCAAGCAACACTATAAATAATTACTCAATGAATTGCTCTTGGTCAAAATACTTTACACATGCACTTTAGTACAATAATTAATACCGAATGAAAAAAAAAATACTTACAAATTAATTAATACTATTTAAAACTATAAAATACAAACCAAATAAAACTAAAAAAAATTACTTTACACAGCATGTTTAAATTAAAATTAAATTTAACCACTCGAAAAATTCTCAAAATAGATAAGCAAGATAACAAGAATGCCTGAGCACTCACCCCACATTTTTACTGAAGCAGATCAGGTCAGCAATGCAAGCAAATTTTACCTGTAAGGAAGATTGAATTATGCTATCTCAATTGACCTTGTAGGATAGCACTGCATCAAAAATCATAAGATATAATTTTATTTTATATTATATACTACTTTTTTTTTTTCTGTATAGTGTCAACACAATTTAATTTTCTTACAAAAAAGAAGAGAAAAGAAAAGAGTGGTTAATTAAGGTGAATTAAATAATCACTTTTTCTTGCTCTTATCCTTTCCACCGGAAAACATGGAAGTGAAGCCAAACAGATTTGCAGGAGGAACATTCAAAATTTTAATCCTACTGCTGTTATAGCTACTCTTCTTCAATGGCGGCTTCTGATGACTCGTCTGCTTCGAGGAACTGTTTGGCAATTGGTATTTCACAAAATTCTGTTTCTGATTATTCGAGATCGATGACCGCTTAGCGCTAGACGTTGAGCCGGCCGAATTGCTTCGGGATAAAAGCGGCAATGGGCATAAAGTGCTGGCGTAACCGCTGTCGCAATTCAAGCTCGTGCTGCGCTTAAACCCCCAAAACGACGTCGGCTTGGAACTCTGATTTTCGTCCGTAGGTTTTGGAGGCGGCGGCGGAGGCAGAGGCGGCGGAGATAATGTTTTTTTGATCTGGATGGGGAGAATTTTGCCGTCGAAGAAAAGCTCATCAGCAGAGGATGATTGTTGATCGAAGGTTTGGCGGAAAACGCAGAAGTCGAAGTCGATGGTGGAGGTGGAAGAGGATTGAATGTAGTGCTCGACGGGAACGGTGCCGTTTTGGGGAAGATCGTGGGAGAAAGAGATGCGGGGGCTCATCCCACTGTCTGGAAAAACTTCGACCCCCATGGCTGGAACTCAATGCTTGATCACAAAATCAGAACTCAAAAATTGTGGTTATTCAAAGTGAATTGTATTATAATAATAGATTGACGTTGAAGTCGAGGTTGAACCGTTGAAGTTGGTTTCTTGGTTATGCGCACAGTGGTCAAGGAAAAGGCGTCAAAGAGGACACTTTGCATCCATTGTTCGTTGCTTGGTTTATTTATATTAGACTTATAATAATAATAATAATAATAATAATAATAATAATAATAATAATAATAATAATAATAATCTTTCATACTTTAGTAAAGAAGGTGAGTGATTGGAGTTTTGAGGGATAATTTTGTAAACTTTTATGTATAAAGTAAAAAAAATTACTCCCTTCGTCCCACAAACATAAACTTACTTTATATTTTCATGCGTCCCACAAAGATAGGCATGTTTACCCATAGTTAAACATTTTTTTTTCAAAAACAATATCTATGTACTTAAATAAGGGTAAAATAAGAAAACCAAACAAAAATTTATTATCTTAACCATAATAACTTTCATTTCTTAATCTGTATAAAAATAACTATAAGCCTACATTAGTGGAACAGGGGGAGTATTAAGTTGTGTATATGTATAAGTCAAAAAGTAATGACATTAAAGAGTGAAAATTGTGAGAGTGTAGTTTATAAAGGATTTTTCATTTTAAGGGTGTGAAACTTATAGTGAAACAAATAAAAAGAGAAAGTGTGAAAAATTTTATGGGACGAAGGTAGTAATAATAATGCAAAATTTTGTGCGAGAATGTTTCAAAAGAATTAAAAGACCATTTTTACTTTTTAATAAAATATTACTTCTCTCATATCATTTTTTATTAATCTAAGCCTAATGAAAAAGTTGTTTATTAATATTAAAAATGTAAAATTGAAAGGTAAATAAGTCATTTCAACTTATTTGGGGGACATTGCTTTAATTTGAGAGAGTAAAATGGGTAATTAAATGACATGATATGTAAATAAGAGATGTTTTGAAGAGTTTAATTTTAGAGAGTGGAGTTATTTTTTTTTGTCATTTTAGTTATTTGAAAATAAAAATAAGACATTCATTTTTGAATTTCGAACAATCTAAAATGGGACGGAGGAAATACACTATTTTTCAAATTTTTGTCTTAAAATAAAATATTTTACATACATTTTTGAAAAGTGATACTATGATTAGTGTGAAAATTGCATGTTTATATTGAACTTAATTATTTAATTTGGATTTGATTTCATGCATATTTCACTCTTAATTGACTAATTCCACTTGATATAGAGATTGATATTATTTTACTAAATGTGTAGCTAATCATTGACTTTCAGATCAATTTGAAATCTCTATATTTACTAGAATCAAATGAACGATGACACTATTGGAAAGAGGGCTGAAAGAGGATCGTAACGGAAAAAGAATCGAGTCGATTGGAGGTCGGATGCTCAAGTTATATATAAAAACTTAGAGTTGAGATGACAAATCACTCGATTAAGGGTAGAAAGCCACTCGACCGAGTGATATTGGAACAAAAGAGACTCTACTCGGCTAAGTCAAAGAAAATTTGTTAATATTAAAATAAAATAAAAATATTAAATATTTAAAAAAAAAAAGAGTGTTATTAGACTGGAATTTAAGAAGAGGTTGATATTTAGAAGAAGATAAAATTTTGTGCGAGTAAGTTTCATTGTGAAACTATTTTTAATAGTGTCAATTATTTTATTAAAAAATATTAATTATTTTTATTATGTATTAGTTTTGATAATAGTTGTTTCATCAAGTGGTGTTGATTGAAAGACATTAGTTACTTTATTAAAAAGTATTAATTATTTTATTATAAGGTATTACCTGTATAGAATTTCACATGATGAAACAAATATCACAAGCACTTCGTGTGACACGGTGGTATTAATTTATCATTATTATACACACAAGTATATACTCCTTTCGGCCACAAAAAATTATATTCATGAAAATAATTATTTTATATCCGCCTTCTAATAATCACTTATTTATTCAAAATGTTATTGAATTTTACTCATAAAAAGATCATTTTATTCATATATATAGATTTCATAATATTCCTACAATACTCTTTTTTTATTGGGCACGTGGTGACTCGAACTCATAATCTTACGGCATAGATAGTGAGACATTAATCACTTGAGATATACTACTTCGTCATTTTATTTATTTATTTTTAAAACTTGTGTACAATTTTTTAGCATTTTTTAATGGATAGGGAGAGTGTATACATTTTTTTTTAACGATTAAAGAGAATGATTAGAGAGAATGAGAGTTTTGATTTACTGGAAAACTTACACATGATAGTAGTTGGGGGTGGGGAACAGAGAGTAAAGAGGAAGACATGGTTGTTTTGATTAGTGTACAAATAAATATGACATGATAATGAGAACACGCATGTGATTCAAACTACCTATATTAATAAATAAGCTACTTATCTGGCAACCTAGCCCACTTCCACAATTTATTTTTTATTTTAAATTAAAAAACACTGATTTCTTAGACCTTGGTTCATACTCGGAAATTTTGATCACTTTATTAAAAAAAAAAAAAAACAATGCATGTTAGTACAAATAAGTGGGCAGAAAAGTACATATTTACATAATAAAAAGTACTCATTCTATTAAGTATTAGATGCAATATTTTTTAAAACAGTAATAAAATAACTTTTTTTTTATTTATCTCTTAAATACTATAATATTACATAATATGTCATTGTTTTTCCACTAATTCAATTTATTACTATTAAAGTAGAAGAATTACTCTACCCGGTAAAAATAACTTATATCATTAAAAATTCTTACATTAAAATATATGTTGAACTGTAAATGTCAATTTGAGTACGCAGGGAGTATTAACTTATGTGATGAAAAAATATATATTATTGTTGAAAAATGTAAATTTTGTTCAACAAACAAATTAAACTCTTCTTTTATGCAAATTAAGATTTTTTTTCTTTATTATGAATTTATACATTTCATAACATAATTTCTATTATTTTTTGTACAAGCGCTCAAACAAGATCAAGCTTAATGGAGTGCATTGCATGCAAACATTTTATCTATGTAATTTGTGGGATAGATGGGCATTGCATTATCATTTATCCACATTATACATCAATTGAAAATTCTGTTTCATTTTAATATATCTTGTATTTTAGGAAGAATATATTTAGATTCATGTACTCTCTTTGGAAATGAATTGTTACATATATCTCGTAGGAGTTTTTATATTTGATGTGCATTGAGATTGCAGATTCCCTTGTTTTTGGCTAAACATTGTCTTTTTATATTAGGTTTAAATGGCCAATGTTTAATGGCGTAGGAATCACATATTTATGCAAAATAGAATGAAAATAATTTCACCACATCTAAAATTTTGAATTTATAGGGAGGTGTAGAACTAATTTATTTATATAAATTGATTGTTAAAATTAAAGCACTCTATTTAGTGGAGAGTGAAATTTATTATTACACCAACTCACCAAGTACACTTTACTTTTCTTCCTTTAAATAAAAGTGCACTTCACTTGCTCCAATAAAAATTATATTTTCACTCTCCTTACTTTTTATATATATAGATATCGATTAGAAAAACGAGATGAATCAAGTCCTAATCCAAATAAGACAGGCACAAACCCATTATACTATTGAGTCCATAATATTATGGTACACTTTTATGTGAGACGGTCTTATTTTTGAGAAGATACTCCACTTAAAGCATTTAGATAATAATTTTTTAAAAAATATAGTTAGGTTGAAGTTCCATAAATTCATGGGTAACATAATATAAATAAAAATAAAAATTCGAATCTATTTTATACAAATTTTATCTGATGTTATATATCATTGAATTGAAACTTTTTTTCCAAAAGAGAAAAAGGAAGAAGGATAAAAATAGAGAATAAAGCATCAATGAAAAGAACACCCGCCCATATGTCCCACATTCAGTGAATCATATAGGTACATTCATTCAATACTATGATTTTAAAATCTGTCACATATTGTTCGTTTTTTGTATTTTCTTTTTATTTAGCACACATAGGAATATATAATTATGTGTATATAAACATTTAATGTTACATAAGGTAAAATCTACAAAAATCAAATGATATTTCTACTGCAATGTAGACTATAGTTGTAAGATTATACTCTTAAATTGATTTCCTTTTGAGACCTATTTTCCAACTTGCCCATGTGAACAGACACTTGTGGCTCAATGCTTAATGATTTTGTACCATGTTCCACTTCTATGTCCCTATCCCTATCCTTATCTCCACTTTTTTTTCTTTTTTTAGTTGTTTTATTCTTTTTAATGATTAAATTAAGAGTGGGGCTAAATACTCAATTTTTTGCTGGATACAATTAATTATATGTACCGATTCCCACTTTAGTGAGATGCCTGGGTTCGATTCCCTTTGGGAACGAATTTAGAGTGGGAGGTATAAGGAGGCTTGAAGAATTTGGAATTGTAAGGAGACTTGACAAACTAACTTCTAACCACTAACAACTAACATTTACCGATAAAAAAAATTATATGTAAAATATTTATTAATCATCGTATACAAATGTAAAATGATAAGGTTTCATGAAAATACTTCATAACAAGTTTATTATGAAACTGTTTTAAAAATTTTTAAGCACTAATATTTGATTAAAAATTTTATCAAAGATATCAAGAATTAGGGTAAGTATTATATTATTGTTCAGGAGTATCAATAATAATTGATTATTTTACTATTTAAATTATTCATATTCAATATATAGAATTTAGTATTAAAATATTTAAGTTTTAAAAAATTACCCCTCCGTCCCATAAAAGCTTTCACACTTTCCTTTTGTGTCCGTCCCAATATAAGTTTCACACCCTTAAAATGGAAAACCTTTTATAAACTCCACTCTCACAATTTTCACTAATTTACACAAATGTCGTTAATTTTACTCTCACATACACATATCCCAATAAAATTTTTTTACTTTATACATAAAAGTTTACAAATTTATCCCCCAAAACTTCAATCATTACTTTTTTTTCTTAAAGTGTGTGTCCACCTACATATGAAATTTTTTCCGTGACGGAGGGAGTATAATATTAAGTATTTGACCAAATTAAAATATTAAAAATTGCAATAGTGGTTCATACCATATAAACTCTACTCATATAAAATAAGTGTATTCGATTGAAATCGAATGTCATTAATCGCACACTTAAATAAATCGGACAGTCAATTATTGGTTTAATTGGAGGATTTAATTAATGTAATAAATTGGATAGTCAAATTAAAATATTTTATTCTATTTAAATTGACTATCCAATTTATTGTGGGAGAGTTGTTTTTTTATAAATGAATAATTTATTATGGAACAGGGAGTATTATGTTTGACAGTTTGAGTGTAAATAACTAATTTTATTTTAATTTTTCTGTTTCCAAAATAATTTATTCTGTTATTATTTAAATTTTTAAATGATTAGAGCTCCACTACCTATGATCTAAAGGCGCCGTTCCTGATAAAAAAATATATATGTATACAAATTTGATAAAGCAGAATAAAGTCTTGTGTTCTCTTATCAAAATAATAATAATATTACAGTCAACATCTATCTCAGCAGAAAAATAATTGCCTTGTAGTTAGAAACAAACCACGTTTTCTTTAACATGTGCTCTTCTACATTATTATCCATTAAGAATTTTCAAAATATCGAACTTGGTACTCCCTCCGTTCCGTAGTTATCTTCACAATTTATTTTTCGGAACGTCCCACAATTAACTTCACACCCCTAAAATAGAATATCCTCCATAAACTACACCCTTACAATACTATTTAAATTTAAAAAATGTCACTCTTACTTTATTCTACTTTATTCTCTCTCCTACAATTTATCTCATATAACCATCCAAAATACCCTTACACTTTATTATCTCCCCTTTCACTAATTTAAGTTTTCTTAATAATTGTGTCTCTTCACACATGAAGATAACTCCGGGACGGAGAGAGTAAAATAGTTGATATTTTGCTTTCTTTTAGAAGAAAAAAATCGAATATTAAGGAACTGGGAGTATAAATATTTGATTTAATTTGCTAAATTTAGCATTAAAACTCCATAAATAAGTTGTGATTTATCATTTATGTTATTAACTAATTAAGAAAAAAATAATAAAACATGCTGCCGAATTAAGAAGCCCAATTTAGTCATCAGTGGGCCTAGTCCATTTATCTTAGGTGAGTTAGTTAGAAACTAAAGCCCATTTCAGCCCAAAGAATATTTATTTAGGGCCATTATTATTTATTAATGTAAAGAGACTACCGACAGAAAAGTCAACAGTAAACGACAGAAGTCGTTGAGACAGAAACTGCAATTGGCTGCAGTCGACCCCATACCCTTACCATACACTCTCGTATTGTAGTTGAAATACTTGCTTCCTCGTAACCCCGAAATTTTCCAGCATTAATTAATAAAATTTTCAAATATCAAGAAACAATTAAATTATTTTAAAAATTCTCCCACTCTTTCCTTGCCAATCTGGCCCTTGTCTTCACCCCAATAGTCCTTTCTCTATGTTCAGAATTCTTGATTTTTTAAAACTTTCTTCATTTTTTTAATTTTTTTTTTCTGCTCTGAGAAGTGGAAGCATGAATCCAAATTGGGAGCTGAAGAATTGTTGTCAGCATAAACAAGTTGTATTTCTTGCCACCATTGGTGTCTTCACTGTTGTTATTCTTGTTGTAAGTCTATTTTCTCCTTAATTTTGGCAAACTTTTTTAAAGAGCTTTCCTCTGTATTCCTCTTTCTTTTTGCTGTGGAATCTTTGCTCCTTAGATTCAAATTAGAGAACCTTTTTATTTTCAAATGCACATATATATTTTGATAGATAGCTCAATTTAAGGGGTTGATGGAATCTTTTAGTAAGATCATTACAATGTTGGTGTATATAATCAATCCATCTCTGATGTTCATACTTATGATATCACTTAATTTCAGAAAATCATACATTCTTTCTTTCTTGCTTCAAGCTATGTTACATGTATGTTGGCTCCATATATAGCATATATCGCACATTAACAAGAATATTCAGGAGGGGGCGTTTTTTGGCCCAATTAAATGTTGTTGATTTTATCGGAAACCTTAGATCGAGCTATTAAGAAATCATGTCTTGCTTAATCCTATTATTCAAGTTAGCTCACATTTAGAGAATTTCCATCTATTTCTTGAATGAGTGCTGATTTCCTAAGCTTCAATCATTCATGGGATTTTCTTTGATCTCGTCGTGTTAATTGAAAAAATTAAGACCTCCTTTCAAAAATTTTAATGAGCTATTTTTCATGAGATTGTCTAACTAGTCATTTTCATGCTTGAACATGTATGTTTATTGATATTTTTGCTCTGATGATTATGACAGTTTTGGAGGACATTTCTATTAACACCTTTTAAGCTCATCACTGTATTTCTTCATGAAGCAAGTCATGCAATTGCGTGCAAACTCACATGCGGCGAGGTAAAAATAGTTGTTCTATTGATATTTATTCAGCACATTGAATTGGGCTTATGTGTTGAAGTTGAAGAATACTAGTGATATTAGTGTTTCCTAATTATAGTATGGCTTACTTACATAGGGATTTTATAGATTCCTCTGAGTTTGGTTATATTTCATCTCTAGGACATTTGATCCCCCAAAATACATGTAGGTTGAAGGCATCCAAGTTCATGCTAACGAAGGAGGGATGACTCAAACACGTGGCGGTGTCTATTGGTTGATCTTGCCAGCTGGATGTAATTCTCTCTTTCCTTTCGATATTTAGGGGACGCTTGGTATGGGTAATGAGGGTGGGTAATGGGAATGAAAGAGGATTTATTCCCATTCCTTATGTTTGGTATGATGTAATGGGAATCGAAATAAGTTATTTATAACCCCATTTTTATTAACTATGATTCTCATTGTCATTTATATTGAGGAATTTGAACCAAACGACCCCTTAGTTTATCCAGAACGATGCTCTTTCTATTTTGCCAGTAAGCTGATTGATCGTGTAATCTTCCATTCTGTCTTTTTCAAGCAATTTGGTTCAAATTGTTCAACCGATGAACTTGCGGTAATTGTGGTGGTTAATAAAGATAACCTTCATCATACTTCATACGCCGCGATGTGGCTCAACATAAGTTAATCATTACCCTGTTTTATATAACTTCTCCACCTATAATCCTTACTTATTCCAAGGCTAGAGCAAAACACGAACAATGTAATCATTATTCTCATTGTGATTCGCTATTCAATGATTCTCATTACCATTCTCATTGAAGAATTTGAACCAAATATCCCCTAAGTTTAACATGTACACGTTGGATTATCATACTTCCAATTTTTTCCTATTACAGATCTCGGTTCATCATTTTGGGGTATGGCCCTCATACTTGCATCAACAAACCTTCTGACTTCGAGGATTGCTGCTGGCTGCCTTATCCTTTCACTCCTTATTGTGCTCTTCATAGCCAAAAATGTTAGAATTCAGCAAACATTCCCTGGAATATATATTGTATTTCATGTCTACATGATGTTTTAATGATGAATACATTTTACTAACTTTTTCAACAGTGGACGCTACGAGGGCTTTGTATAGGTAAGTTAATCGAAAAATCTTGTGCTTAAACATGCAGTACCTTCTAACAATTCAAGATATTCATTCCTTTGATATTCTGCTCGTCAGGATTCATCGTTTTTCTTGGTGTTGTCTGGATTCTTCAAGAAACAACTAAAGTTCATATCCTTCACTACATTATTCTCTTCATTGGTATACACTCATTCTCATTATACTTTCACTACATTTAACTTGATATCCCTAAATTTGCTAATGCATTTTAATTTTCTTCAAATGGCAGGTGTAATGAACAGTTTGTTTTCTGTCTATGGTACAAACTCGTTGTCTTAGTTAATAAGTGAATAAAGTCAGTTAGTACATAGCAGAACACAATATGAGCATGTCTTATGATGCAGATATATACGATGATTTGATATCTCGAAGGGTTCACACAAGTGATGCTGAGAAATTTGCAGAAGTTTGCCCCTGTTGCACTGGAGTCGGGTGGGGTGCCATTTGGTATGTCTATGTGAAGGAATTCAATTTAATCATCGAATGTCCTATTATTAATTCATTTCATTTCATGGTAAATTTTATCATCTAATTACTTATAAAATGAGTTTGAAAACTAAAGTGTTCCAACAAATCTTATTCACACAATTGTTATTGCAAATAGAGAGCTTAAATCGGTTTTAGATTTAACTGACACTTATGAGCAAAATCTTCTTGCAGGGGATTGATATCTTTAATATTTCTTGGTGCAGCAATATATCTTGGACTCGTTATCCTGTCCTAAGGTACTTTATTTTGCAGTATTCCAGTTGTCTGATGAAATTTTCCTATAATTAGCGTCATTTTGTTGTCGTCGTCTGTCCATCCGTTCGAGCATTGAGTTCTGTATTTTTGGTATAGTTTATGTCAATCTTAGGTTGCATTTCCAGATAATTGTTGTAATAATCAGGAAACAACTTTGTGGTGATTTTTTTGCTCAGGGTTCAAACCACATTGCACAGTGAAGAGGCAACAAAGCAACAATTTTGCTTCCATTTTTCAATTATTAATCTCATTTGTTCACTTATAATGTACACTATGGGAATATATCAAATTCATTTTTGGCTGGTGCAGGGAAACTACCTTTGTTCTTACATTTAATCAACCCTCAAGATTTTAGATAGTAAGAAACAGAATGTGCAGCAGTATATTTAGATGAGAGACATTTTAACATCATAAAGATGCAACAAACCATTTAAGGCTCAGCATACCTCGAATCTACTGTTTATACCTCACTTTACACCACAACTTGTGAACTGATGCAGGAGATCTAGCAATGATTAGAGTAATCCAGAAATTTAAATTTGGGAATACAAAAATTAATTAATAAATTATTAGAACTCTTTTTTTATAAGTAAATGAGGTATATATATAATTCTTGAATTTCTTACATGAAGGAATGCAGATATGAGTCAATTGGACAATTCAGGATTTGGATCCTCTTTTGTACATGAGTATCCAATGCATATTTACAGCCTTTGGATCTCATTGGAATTCTTTACATCTCTTAGATTTCATTTTCACAAGCATGGATTGAATTTTTTTTTTTTATAGGTAAATATTAGTTGTTAGTAGTTAGAAGTTAGTTCGCTTCAATTCGTTCCCGAAGGGAATCGAACCCAGGTCTCCCACTTAAGTGAGGAGCCCGGTGGCCAAGTGGGCTATGCCCCTTGGTTACAACGACTTTACCATGAATAAAACTTATAACTCGTTAAAAACATAATACAATAAATAAAATATAAAATCACAATATCATTATAAGTAATTTTTAATTTAATATTTAAGATAAAATTGGCTTTAAAATATTTTAATAATAGGCTTTTAAACTCAGCTCGTTTATTAAAAGATTAGACTTGGAGGCTACAAAAATATTTATTACAATTAATAGGTCAAGCTTGAACCTAGTAACTACATATTAAGCCCAGGCTTTTCAAACAGAAGCCCAAGTCGAGCGCATTCCCATCCGTAGCAATGACTTTGGTTTGTAACTTTATATGATATATCTAACACACGTACGGACTAACTTCAACAAAAGTCTAGAAGTCAAATAAGGTAAGGCAATTCTTAATGCCATGAACTTGGCAGCAGCACTCAGCAGAGAAAACATATTACGTGCCTGTGGGAAGGAAACCATGCAACCAAGTCGGCCCTACTGCAACCCAAAACCTTCAAGGTGACACGACCCCATGATTCGTCTAACGCTGGAACTTGATAAATACGGAAATTACAACAAATCCAGGGAAGAAATTCAGTATCTGAGCGAATTCCGGTTGAGATTAGCTGCTGTCACTCTGAAACTTTGAATCGTTCATCACCACCGTAACATGAGTCTTCTTGAAAATCCTGCCAATTTAAATGATGTGATGGAAAGTCGGAGTCAAATGTCCAAGTCATCATCGGGATCCTCATCTGAATCAGGCATCTCATCGTCCGAATCACGAAAATAGATTATCTCCCCTCTGTTAGACTCCTCTTTCTCATCACAAGTTTGTGGCAATTCAGGTGTTGCATCATTGAGAGATTTCCGACCATCATAGATTTCAATGGTTTTGCCATTTCCTGAAGGAAAAAGCTTAAGGTTATAGTAAACAAAATGCAAACCCTAAGCATATACAAATTGAAATGCATCTATACCCTGGTGCTCAAATGGAAGAACAACTTTTGCCCTGTCATTCCGCTCCTTTTCAGATAACTGTAGATTGAACTGGACCTGCCAAAAAAAGAACCATTTGCAAATTCTTCATTTATATGCTTGTCAGCATTCACGTATCTATACATAGTGTATTAGTATTTTGATTTAGTGAACTAAGAAAGCAAACATATGCAGTCATGGCTGGGAAATTGCATCGCTAATTTCTATGCAAAAAAAAAAAAAAAGATCAACCTACCTTAGGCACAAGACTTTGAGCAGTTGTTTCTTCTGTTGAAGAAACAGGTGTGAATTTAATGGCTGAATTCTCAACAGAAATCTCTTCCACCTGATAGCGAAAATTGGTAAGTGGTAAAATATTTGATATAAAAACTTATATGCATTTTAGTGGTATATGTGAATGCTTGTGGTTGCCAAATGAGGGGAAGAGGGGAGTACCATCATTCTAACACGACCATTTCTGCGTTTAACATTCACACGGAACTTTCCTCTTCTTAAGTTATGTTCCATCAAGGCGAGGTTCTCAGAGTTTCCTCTCTTTCCATCCATCGGTTGAACCATTTGTTCTATAGTAGCCTTCATAGAGGACATGTACTCAAGGGAAGCAGTAGCCCGGGCCTCATGAAGATCCGAATGTAATAGCCAGAACAAGCTACAGACTCGGTCTGCAATTAAAAAAAAAAAAAAAACAGAGATCTGAAAATCACTTTCATGCTGGATTTAGTTAGGATCAGCCTAAATGAATTACAGAGCGCCATAACTAACAGAAAATAGATTTTATTCGACTGGAAGGAGGGTGGAACTCAAAAACAACAGTATATTTTAAAAGACTGATATGTGTGAGTTTTTATTGTTCTCTTTGTGTTTTCTCAATATTTCATGACCTTCAATAAGCTAAATTGATGAAAAAGAAACCTCTTATCAATGCAAGATAACTACAAAAAGCTCCACCATGAAAATCAACGCGGACCTCTAATATAATATTATAAGCCAACGCGGCCAAATGATACCACTACAGAGTTGTGAAGAATGAGTACTCTCAAAATGACAGAAAGCCACCTCTCCTCATTTAAGGGCCAGCTAAAGCTAATTACAACAGATACAAGCCTCACTTCACTAAATAAACGTTCTAATTCTCATAAATTTGGTTTAGCTTACTATACAAAGTACATTTTCTAAGCACAAAAGTAAGTTCCTGGTGTTGTGTTATCAGCGACAATGATATGTTAGTTTAAAATGACTGCAATATAACATATAGCCTGACTTGCCATTATATCATATAATCTTAATCTTGTTATGATTTAGAGACATGAAACAGGAATATTAAGGCTTGGCATATTTCGTAAAGCTAAAATGCGGACTATTTTCAAATGAATGGCCATAGAACTTAACAAAAGGCTAGCTCAAAATAAACTGGGGATGCAAAGGTCTTTGTGGCAATTTTGTGAACAAAGTGCAATTAGAATATGCAGCATGATAATGTTTAACAGATATTAATTTTATCATTACAGATATAATGCAATGCTTTCTGCCTATAGTTATACTCCAATTCAACAATTAGCCTGGGACGCTATGAATGTAAAATGACTGAAACAACATAGTCTCCATTTGTAGTTATTACAGCAAATTAACGTACCATGACTCCTAAGGTCGCTTAAAAGTGAAGCAACTGACAAGACAGATGTATGTCTTAGCATCTCACTAACCTGGAAACAAAATTACAAGTGAGCATAACAGGTTAGTGGACAAAATTTCTGTTGATGAAACAATAGTTTTACATTCATTAAAGGAGGAAATCCTCTTTCACGAATTTCCTGTAATTCAAAGTTCAACCGTAAAAAAAAAAAAGAAAAAAATCTCAATTATAAAAAACCTAATAAAAACTCCTATGATAATGACTTTTTCATTCATTTAGGGGCTTAAACATGCTGTGATGAGTTTAAGAATTATTATGAAAGAAGAAAAATGTTGATCAGCAGTCAATACATATATAAACAGCTAGTCATGATATTATTATGTATTATCGATAAATCAATCAAGTGGGAGATGGTGTGCTAACTTTCAGCATATACGTCGTGTTAGTGTTAGCATTAGCAATGTACATCTCAGAATTCCATCGTGAATTAAATACTGGAAAAAGCCACACGAGAGGAAAACAAATTACCGAGTCTATTGCAACCACAAACCGGCCCTTGCCATCTCCACAAAGTTCTGCAATTCGAAAGATAATTCGATGTGTTATCATCAACCAACCAACTATTACGTTACATACTAGAAAACAGCAAAATACCAGTCATATAGAACTACCTTTGCCAAGTTCAAGAATTGATGACGATAACTGATTCAAGTCTTTGACATTTTTACATAAGTTAACAGTTAATGAAGATTCAAGAGGGACATTCCCAATGATCCCACTATTCACGAGCTTGGTTTTCCAACCCAATGGATCCGTATAACAATCCAAAACCTTGAACCTAATTAAATTTCCAAATCCCCAAAAAGGGGCGCCGCAATCACAACGAAATTTTCTTCAATGAAGCTTCTCAAAATATTAGGCGATAAAATGAAAAATGGAAAGAATTCAGAATTCCAAACCCGGTGGATGAAGCAACGATGTCGTGCCCTTTGGTCTTCAACAATTTTTCATAGTACAACGGACTACGGGAAAACGCTATCAACACAATGCCACTGCTCGAAAAAGAAAATACAATCACAAAACCACAGCATGAGACGAAATTGTGAAATTAAAATAAAACCAGGACTATAACAAATTTCAGAGTGTCTTATCCTTTCGAATTGACCTTGATTGGGATTTTTGGGAGAAAATGAAGGAGGAAAGCTGAGAGAGGATATGCTCAAAAACAGAGGAGCCTAGGGGACAACTGACTGTATCGTTGATAGTCAGAGCAGGGGCGTGCTCCCCTTCTAGGCCGCCGTCTCGAAGCGTTCGGCAAACCCATTCCGACATATTCCGCCGTTGCGGTGGCCGGAGACTGGAAACGTAAACCCTCACCCTGGTACTGGGGTTTCGAGGCTTTAAACACTACTACAAATTGTAAAAATATAAAATGAGAAGGGAAATTTTATTTTTATATATATACTGTCCCCGTCACAAATCAGTTTTCACAGTTGATTTTTTTAACAGTTTTTGTGTGACAATTATTTCATAGTAATGTGTGTACAAAAATTATTTTTTATGAATGGTAATATAAAATAACTTTTATACATATATTTTTATGAAATAATTGTCACACAAAAACCGTTGAAAGTCAACTGTGAAAATTGATTTGAGACGTGAAAATTGATTTGAGACCGAGAGAGTACCATATACGCATGCCAAATTAAAAATCGTAAATACTTATGTTGTGTTATACGAAAGGCCCAGGTTAGTCACACACAGAAAAATTCTAAGCGCACACATAAATCAGTTTTTCTAAATCCAACATAATGTGTAAAGACAAAAATACCCTTCCCCCTAATTTCAAACATAGTGACCTTCCAAGTACACACACACCTTATTATAGATTGGAACGTGAATGACGTAAAGTGAAGAACACGTTCTCCACCCCAAACGTCCCCAACGAAAACTGCAAAAAAACTCCAAAAAAATTACACTGTGGGCATTGCGTGGCTGGTGACGGTTGTTTTTGAAGTTATTGGTCGAAATGAAGCCTAATACACGAGCTAGAAAGAAGAATGTAAATATATATATTGAAGTGTTTTATATGAATTTAAAACTAGGGTTTTTGTTGAAATATTGTGTTTTAGTGCCATTTTATGATAATGTGAGTTGTTTAGGACCATATGACGTATTTAAACTGTAATGTCGATGGTATTTCATTGTTCGCACTCAGAAATTTTCGAGCTTCTCGTAACCCCGTGTGCGGACCTGGTTCGCAGCACAAAGGTGTGTTGTGCGAAATTTTGTGTCGCACAAGACACACTTGTGCTGAAACAATTTTCGCACAAAAAAAAATACACACAACATACACTTGTGCTAACAAAAGTTTCGAACACAAGCACTTTGTGCGAAAAAAAAATACGCACAACATACACTTGTGCTAACAAAAGTTTCGAACACAAGCACATTGTGCGAAATTTTTGTTCGCACATGTGTATGTTGTGCGTATAACCAGAGTCGCACACTAACCCATCAGTTTCATTCAAAAACCCAACAAATTTTTCAATTTCGCTACGTATTAATCAACCCTAAACCACATAATTCATAAATCATGCGTAAAAATCCACATTTGCAAATCCTAAACATGATTTTCAATGTTTCAACCCACATATATATGCGTAAACATTATATCAGACGACTTAGCGGCGAGTTGCGGCGGTTGCGCGGCAGAAGGTGCGACGGGGCGGCAGTTGTGTGCAGAGCAGAGGAGAAATTTGTGTGTGTGTGCTGCAAATTTTTTTAAAAAAACGTAAGGGAGGGGAAATATACTTGCAAAGGTATTATTGTACATTTCAGTGTGTGTACCAAAATTTTATGTGTGTGTCTTCAGAATTTGTGTGTGCTAAGATATTTTATGTGTGTGACTAACCTGGGCCTATACGAAAAAATTGGTCTTGTATTACAATTTAAACTTTGAATTATAAAAAGGGCCAGGATATTGCCACACAAAAAAAATTCAAAGGCACACAAACTCTAAGAACACAATCGAAATATTTAAAGGCACACACCTGAAAGGTCAATTATACCCCGTCTCTATTTCCCTCTCCCTCCCTCTCCCTCGTCTATGTTCTGGCTTTTGTACACACACTGAAAAAAAATTCTGCCACGCCACAGGTCGCCGCCGCTGGTTTTGTCACACACTCTCAAGCTCGCCGCCGACCACCGCGGCAATGACGATACAAGGAGGTTATTTTTTCTTCTCCAAATTTCTGCAATTACATATATGCGATCAAAATTGTGTGTGTGTTTGCGTGTTACATATATATTTGCATATATATTTTACGTATATGTGTTCTTTACGTATATGTATATGTATATATAATTTATATTTTGAAAATCTAGTTTAGGGTTTGCTAATATCGATTTTTTTCACCAAATTCATGGATTATGTTGTTTAGAATTTATAGGTATGATTAATACGTTATTAAATCGCACAAACTTGTTAATTATTGAATTCAAACTGGTATTACCGTGTGCTACTCTGGTTTATGGCACAAGTTCATAGAGTTCGACGTTTTTTTTCGCACAAGGTCTCATAGTTCGACTTTTGTTTTCGCACAATATCTCAATGTTCCACTTTTTCTTTCGCACAACACTGCATTGTGCTTATCATCACTTGTGCGAAAATATTTTTCGAACAAATGTGCCATGTGCGAAAATTTATACCGCACAACCGTGTTTTGTGCGAACAAAAATTTCGCACAAGTGTAACTTGTGCTAAGAACCAGTGCCGCACAAAGCTCGCGAAAAAAATCAAAAACTTAATGGCGCCAACAATGCAATACCATGGAAATAACGATTTAAATACACAATACCATCTAAAACAACTCACATTACCATCATAAGCCTCTAAATACACAATATTTCATCAAAACCCTAGTTTTAATGACATACTAAAAAACTCAAAATACAAGAATTACATGTTTCTTTTTTTCACGTTTTAAGCCCTTCATTTCGAAAGGTAATCGTCAAAATCACCGGAGCAACTCCTTCTCAAAGTATTCACGCTCCCAGGGTTTTTTTTTTTTGTTCTCCCACGTTAGTGCACGTCGGTTTTTTTTGGTTCCTTGCACTTCACCAGCTTCACACGTAAATGTGCTGTACGTGGTGTGTGCCCTTGGTAGTCAGCAATTTTGAAATTTTAGGGGAGGGGTATTTTAGACATTAAACGTCAGGTTTGGTAGAAAAAAAAAATTTGGTGTGTGCCCACTGATAATTCTTGTGTGGCAATATCCTGACCCTTATAAAAAGTAAACGAAAAAATGATGAGTCCGGCCCAATGAACCTATCTAAATGGACCGTAAAAAATGTGGACTAGGCTATGGAAATATAAGCCCAAAATATTCAGGCCTAATCTGCTTAGCCCAAGTGATCATGGGATGGGCTCGGGTCGATTCATTGGCCTGACATATTATGTATCATTTTGAAAATAAAATATGTGGTATACTTGAAAAATATAGAAAAAATGTAGATATTAATATATTTTTTAAAAAATTTTACAAATAAATATATCATTTGTATATAAATAATAAATAATTTTTAAAAAAAATTCTTAAACTTTTTTTCGTTTATATATAGACATTTATGTTTAAATACTTATTTTGTAATTTAGTATTTCAATGAAGTTAGTTAATTGCTTACTTTAAAAAAAAATGGTTGGATCAATTTGGCTTGTTGGCTCGTGATCGTGAATAAAATAGAGGCCTAGGATATCTGCACACATATTTTTATTTAGAACACTCCTCAATAACTCACTAAAATACCTTTTTGCGAATAAAAATTTTAAACCTTAAAATTCAAAAAAATTATCCGAAAATGTGTTCTTTTTTCGGAAAACATTTCTGAAAATTTGGAGATTTTTTAGCCAAAATATGAGAACAGTAGATTTTTCGTTAAAAAAAATAAAAAAAACCCTCAAAATTCGGAAAAATTATCCGAAAATATGTTCTTTTTACGGAAAATATTTCCGAAAATTTGGAGAAATTTGGGCCAAAATGTGAGAACAATAGGTTTTTCGAAAAAAAAAATCAAACCTTAAATTTCAGAAAAAATTGCCAAAATTTTGATGTATTTTCAAAAAAAATTGCCGAAAACTTGTACATTTTTTATAAGGGCATTTTTGTCATTTTATATTTATTTTATTTTTTTATTTTCACAATGTAGATGTTATAAATAAAAATGTGCGTGCATATGAGCCTAAAACAAGTCCTACTCTACTTTTACAGGTCTGGTGAAGCAATGCGTTGACCCATTGGACATAATCGGATAACCAAATTTTAATAGGTAGGACAATAAACCATGTCAAAAAAAAAAAAAAAAAGACAATAAACCATGTCCTATTTCCACTCTTAATTTAATTACAAATTTAACTAGCTATCTGATTCTCATGGCTCTTATGTCTTAACTAATTTATATTCAAAGAAAAAGATTCTTACTTAAAAAGAAAACATTTTAATTTTGCTGCAACATTGTGTCAATTTGTTTCTGAATTCTGTGTAAGCATCTCAAAATGGTATTTAAAAAAAAAAATTAATTAAATATGCACATATTGAATTAAACGTTAATAATCTTTTTGGGCTTTGTGTCACAAAGAATCAATGAATAAAGAAATAATTTTACTCTTTTGAAATATCCCCTCGAAACATCTCAAATTTACATCATATATTATCTCATAAAGTAAAAAGACTTTCATGTTTTCTGTTTTATTACTTAAAGCATTACTTCTTTCGTCTCATAATAACTTGCACATTTTTCTTATTTAAATGTTTCAAAATAATTTGCATACCCGAAAAAATATAAAACCCAACGAGGATGAGTATACACATGCACACAATTCAACTCATTTATACATAAAGATTTACAAAATTACTCTTCAAAATTCGAACGATTACCAAATGATGCAAGTTAATGCAGAATCGGGGGAGTAATAAATAATTTACACATTAAAATTTGTATTTAAATCTAACGATAAATTAAGTAGGGGAGTGAGGATGAGTATTTAATAATAAAATTTTTGTTGGTAAATGAAGGAACTATGAGTCTACCATATCCTAATTCATATTCTAACATATTGCTGAATAATTTTAAATTCGAACCTTCAGCTGCGTTTTGTGGGCTAAGTCAATCTAGTTGACCCACACCATTCCTAATTCAACAACTTGTTCAAATTATTTTCTTCCACACCATTCCTAATTCAATAACTTGTTCAAATTATTTTCTTTTTTGACAGGTTGTTCAAATTATTTTCGGTGATGGACCAAATCCGTAAACACTAAATAGGCCCACAGAGTACAACAATTGTCCAGTGGAGTACAACTATCGCCAAGCGCCAATACTTCAATTTATTGTACTTTTTTACAGCTACCGTGACTGTGCGTGACACCGTCTATGGTGCATATCTTTGCCGTACACATGGTTATAACTTATGGTATACTACAACAAATTAATTATTAAAGGCAACCGATATGTTCACGCATTTTTTTGTAAAAAAAAAAAAGCGACATATTCACTCCTCAAAAAAAAAAAAAAATGAATACACCCATTCTTAAAATACCTAAATATAAAAGAGTGAAGATATTTAATAAAGAATTGAGCGCAAATATATCTGGCCAAATAAAATTTACACGATTTGGTACACTTTTTTTTTTTACACTATTTGGTACACTTTTTTTTTTTACACTATTTGGTACACATTGTTTATACAACATGTTTTTCGCCATTTTCTCTAGAACTTTCATTCGAGTGTGAAGTCATTCGCCGTGCCTTTTTTCTTATTTTGCAAAAACTACTGTACAATGCATGTGTTCACATTGTTATTAATACTTGAAAAAGATATGCTATTTTCTAATTAATTTAATTTAAAATATATACATCAACAAAAATGCTAAGTTATTAGAATAATAAAAATATATATCATTTTCTTATATAGTACTCTCTCCATCCCAGATCAGTTTTCACAGTTGACTTTTTCAACGGTTTTTGTGTGAGAATTATTTCATACACAAAAATCGTTGAAAAAATCAATTGTGAAAACTGATTTTGGACAGAGGTAGTAGTAGTTCTTTGAGTCCATACAAAAAAAATCATGGTTTCAATTGGGCTCCACTATTGGACGGTATGATTGATTCTCCAAATTAATAGGTCATAAAACTTTGTCCCGACTTCAATTGAGAGTCTCCCTAATGGACGGTGAAATTGATCCCCAAATTAATCGGTTCTCGTAGCGAATACCAATTATAAAAAACATTATTTTTTTATTAATTAAATCATTAAAGAGAAAGAAGAATATCCAATTTATGGGTTGCGTGGTGGGCGTGGCGTTTATGCGGATGGAAGAAGCATCGGTCCCGTTATGATAAGTTACTTTCAGGAGGTGGCTTTTCGGCACAACAAGTTAGTTGATGTGAATATGCGATGAAGAATCAGATGCTGCTGAAACCACGCTTTTGCGTTAATTTGATGCTATATTATAATGTGGCAGCTAAGGCGTTATCCATCACGAATACGACTTTGATTTTATCGACGTTAACGTCTCTACATCATAAGTCACATGCATAATTTTAATTCTTTGTATTATTCCAAATTATTGAGATCCTCTGATGTTCTATGCTAACCTTGGACCACTCCATCATAATTCCTTGGAATGAGACCCACTATGCTTTTCCTTGATTAAATAATTTCCACGTTTTTCACTCATTCATTCCAATGATAATAATTCTGAAATTTGATAAAGAAACGAGACGAAACATATGGGTCCAAATTTATAAAATTACAAGAGAAAAATTACGATTATATAATGTGAAAATTCGAAAAAAAAAAAAGGTGGAAATTAGATGTAGTCAATTTAAAAGAGAAAAGGTAATTAAAAAATTAAAAGAGAAAATAGAGATTGTGTCATGCGAAGATTCCATAGAAAAATGCAAAGGAGGAAAGGTGAGGAAAAAAAAAGAGAGAGATTAAGGAAAAAAAAGAGAGAGAGATTTAGATAAATCAAAAGTGAGGAAATTGTTAAAAGACTTAGTGTTGAAAAAGATAAATTCTAACCCGCGTAAAATGAGGGTTGAAAAAAATTATATTATTATTTTTTATTAAATATTTCAAATATATATTTAGTCTTTAATTTATTAAATTAAATAGAAAAAAAATTTGATACATAAAATTTTCAATCTTTAATTGAATGATTTAATTTGTTGTTTCCATATTTAAATTGTGATTAGAATTTTATTTTTTTAATAAGAAAATTAGAAAATAAAATAGTAGCTTTGGGTATTGTAATGTAAGCTCGAATAAAAAATGGAGGTTTATAGCACTTTTAATATAGGTTTAACACATTTAGCAATAAATCTAAGGGAATATTTGTTCATTACCCAATATAATTCAAGTAGTATTGTAAATAACTTGATAGTACAATCATAATTAATATATTATAAAAATATATAAATAATTAAATCATAATAATTAAGATAAAAAATAATTAAAAGTAAACGAGACAACATGAAACTAAATTAAAATATATGCATAATATAAAATGACCTCATATAAGTAGAATCTGGAATATTTACTTGAGATAAACTATTCAAAATAATTACATGACTATATGAACCTTTTTTTTTTTTTAATAAAGACAACTTCGTATTGGATAAACAAATAAAGTATTAAAAATGAAATTATATGTAATCAAATAAAAATAAACGATAATTAATTGTCATATTAGAAGACAACAATTAAAAACATACTAATATTATATTATGGCATAAGGGTTTTTATATTGATTCAATTATTTAATTTTAAACAGTTCAGAAAATATAAAATTTTGATTTTCATGATAAACAAAATAATATTCATGTGGTCATAAGTAATAATTAATTCGCTGTACAAAATTATTTTACTTATAAAAATCAACTATGTTTGTCACATCAGACTCAAAGGGAGCGTTACGAAAGTCAAATTTGTCAAAATATAAAAAATCTATAATTTAATTGTAATATTTCAAATGTTTAAATTAAATTATAATTTTTTAATGCTGGTGATTTTTTTTTTTGTTTTTGCAATTAGTCCTTTAGTTTATATAGATTATAGTTGTCATTTTAATAATATTCGAAGTACATATTAAATATAGAGGCCGTTTGGTTTGTTACAAAAAATGAGAAAATGATACTAGTAAATTAGTATTAAGAAATATAATAAATATATATATACTCCTTAAAGTTGTATTGTTTGATTGATAAAAAATATTACTATTATAATCATTGATTTTGTTTAATTTGCTATAAAAGTAGCTAGGAATGAAAATTGTTTTTTTCTTTTTTTTTTTAAAAAAAGAGAATTACATTATTTTAACCATCTTTTGTCATAAAAAAAATAGTATAAAGAGGGTCAGATTTCAATTTTACAATAGGCCAACATCCATTCATTTAGTATGAATTTTTTCACATTTTATCCGTGATATTTTCACCGTAATCGTGTTTAAATGAGAAAAACAAGCATGCCACTATAGTGGAAGAATGTGACAAATTTGTAATGAAAGTGAGAAATAGAGGAAAAGATATGAATGAGAACATTGTAAATTAGTATTTTTGGGGAATGGAGGTGTGAAATGTAAGGTATATTTCAATGAAAAAAGTAATTATATGTTTTTACCTAACACTATTTTTTCTATCTTTTTCTATTATCTAATTCGAAAGGTGTCTACAAATTGAAAGGTGTATACAAACAGATCCTTATAGTGAACATACAAAATTTAATTGCTTTATACTCTTTCCGTTTAAAAAAATAATTCATTTTCTATTTGTGCACAAGTTAATAAACTATATTTGATATATAAATTTACTCAAATATTCATGTTTTTTTTTTTTGAAAGAAACTCAAATATTCATGTTATACCCTTATTTAATGTTGCTGAACATTAATACTAGTATTATATTCTCTCTCTTTTTTAATTTGTTTCTACCCTATTTTAAAAGGTAACAAATGCCTTTGTATTAGAATTAAAATAAGTCATGCATTCTTTATTGATGACTAAAAAAAAGTTAAAAAATAATTAATCCCAATAATCATTAAATGAGGATATTTTAAAAAAAAATTTGAGAATATAAAAAAAGTGGACCATAATTTAAAATTATTCAAAAAATAAATAATAGATTCTCTTTTCGAGACAGAAGTATGTCATTTTTTTTCCAAAATTCCTGAAGACAACATGGAATAGAAAAGGATGAGGATGAATTTATGCCACCTTTTCCTTGGTAGTATCAATTTGGATGCGAATGATGAGACTTTCCTATCAACATTTAATGGTGATTACATATATCAAAAAGATATTACTAGAATATTTTGTAATTTTTTTATTAAGGAGAAAATATCCGAAAGCGTAAACCCCCACCTGTATCAGAGGTTCCTTGGTCAGGTGGGTTGTAAATTGAGGGATGTGCACGACTGACAGTCATTCAAGAGAGAGGACTTTCGGGAGACACGAATCCACCAACAATCCCTGCAATATTTTGTAATTTTGATTATGAACTTGGACAATATATAACACAAGTTAAGCGGTAATACATTCTTAACCATCTCTACCTAATTTTTTTTGTCAAAATGTTTATTTTCATTCTTAATTTCTCCAACTATATCCTTTCTAATATTGCATAAACTTTAGTTCCTATAACAATTTAAATAAATTTGTGCCACCATATGACATAATATCATTTAATTCAGCATGAATTATTACTTTTAAGCGTACAACAATTTGATTCACCCCCTATTATAATATTTAAGGTCGTACCAGAATTTAAAATCAATTTGTACCGCCATATATTAAGCTCATAGCATAATTTAAATCGGTCTATATCATCACTTTAAAATTTGTACTGTCATTTAATTCAGTTTGTATCTTTTTTTTTCAAATTTTGTTAATTTTATTAAAGATATAATAGTCCAAAAATACTAAAAATGATGATTTCAAACTCTTTGACTTAAAAAAAACTTTTTTTTATCTATTTTTGACTATCCATAAATTTATCCCAGTATTATAAAAAAGAAACTAGTATTCAAAAGAGAGGAAAAAGAAAATGACCGAGTAGAACGGAAGAAATATTGATGTTGATCCACGAGGATGGGGCCCAACCCGCAAGTTACCAGCTTGGGTCCCACTATGCTGACAACCGCGAAATATGGACCTAGAAACTGTCAAACGCCGTTACTACTATTGTTGTCAACTCGGTGACGATGTACGCCACCGACCCACCGAGTCGACCGCCTCCGTTGTCCCTTCCGTTATAATCTAACGTCAACGCTAAAATAATACTACCTTCGTTTCATATCAGTTTTCATAGTTGACTTTTTCAATGATTTTTGTGTGACAATTATTTCATAATAATATATATGCAAAAATTGTTTTATACTAATGGTATTAACTATCATACCATTCATATATAATAATTTTTGTACACATATTACTATAAAATAATTCTCACACAAAAATTATTAAAAAAATTAACTGTGAAAACTGATCGGGAACAGAGGAAGTATTTCTCTGTAAACTTTTTTAAAATATTTATTATCATTCTATTTTTAATACTAATAATTTTATCTCATATTATTTTATTATTATTTTTTTAAGATTTTATATTATTATCCGTAGATATCTATTTTGTACCTAAACTATAACAATAATTAAAATTGGTGAAAAAAAGTTGGGGATTAAATTTTTTAACGGCGCCAGGACAGAGAGTATCAGTCATCTCTCTCTCCAGATTTCCCTCTCGATCGTTGTCTTCAAAAACCCAACTCCGTTACTTTTTCAAATGGACTCAATCTCTTTTCCTCTTCTACTCTTCTCAGTTTTCCTCTGCTCCTCTCAAATTCCTCTTCCTTTCTCTCTCTAGACCTCTGTTTTTCATACATGGGGGCTGACATTCCGGGGATTGTCAAACTAAGGTGCTCCGTGAAGAACTATGACTGGGGTAAGGTTGGGGAAGAATCGGCTGTGGCGCGGCTGTACGCGAAGAACAGCGGGGAGGAGGTGGACGGCGCTGAGCCGTACGCGGAGCTATGGATGGGGACTCACGAGTCAGGGCCGTCCTTTGTTGTTGTGCCGGCGGAAGTTAATGGTGGAGCAAGAAATGGCGGTTTCGAGAGAGAAGACGAGTTTAAGCCTAAACACGGAAATCTGGTGAGTTTGCACGATTGGATTGAGAGAAATCCCAGTGTCCTCGGGGATAAGGTGTTGAAGAAGTGGGGTCCTAATCTTCCTTTTCTGTTTAAGGTAATTCATGAACTCTGTCTTTGTCTGCCACTATTTCTATGAATTTTGGTTATGAATTTCGTGTGGATATCGCATCATTAAGGATTTTGTGGGAGAGAAGGACTCTTATGTGTTGGAAATAATCAAAATTCTACGTGATGCTTGTGTTTTATCCTTTGAACGATCAGGATATTGATATGTTTGTTAGTGTCTTTTCTGCCTTCACGATTAGAAAGTATTGATGAAGAATTGAGAACACTTGCCAAAATTTTAGGTACTTTCAGTGGCGAAGGCTCTATCAATTCAGGCGCATCCGGATAAGGATCTAGCGGCAATTTTGCACAAACAGCAGCCTGGAGTGTACAAGGATGGTAATCACAAGCCGGAGATGGCGTTGGCGCTCACTGAATTCGAGGCTTTGTGTGGGTTTGTTAGTCTTGAGGTAGTTTACTTACCTTGTCTCTGTTTTTCTTTTTTCCATTAACTTTTGTGTTCTTCATTTGGAAGTGAAAATCTTTGCAAATGTGTTTGAGGAACGTGTAATTGATTTTTGAGTGTTTCCTATATCAGGGGCAGTCGTTATTATGTGAAAATCTATCACTACATATGAATGTCAAGCGTGCTTTGATCTCTTGAAGCATGCCAATTATGGCGGTTTTCTATCTAGCCATGGAATTATCTCCTTATATATGGCTTAAAGAGGCCATTAATCAAATGAGTTAAGTGGTTATCTTGTTGTACAACTTACTATTAGGTCCAATTATGTTTATGTAACTATTCTACACAAGGCTTCTTGAGGAGTACTTTGCTGGAAGTAAGGGGAAATGCGATCATGATTTTCTTTCCTGCACTCCAATTAATTAATTTATTTTCCCTTCATTTTTGTTAAATATTTGATTAAAAGACTATCCGACAAAAAAAATCACGTGTGTGAGTTCAGTTCTGGAATTGATCTACCAATTTCTATCATCAGGCGTGACATCAGTTAAAACAAATCTACTCTGAGAGTCAGTACCGCTTGCTCATGTGCTTCTCTTGAGGTTCTTGATATTTCTTGAATGAGATGACCATTAAAGAGAGAGATAGTAATGCCGTTCTAATTAAATTAAGAAATTAGTGGCTTCTGGTTAGGTCCAGAACTAGGCAATAGCTGAACTTGATCGGGATTTACTGTTCTGTCCCTAGTATTTGAGGAAGTTTTCTGCATTTAAGAATTTGTTAACATTGAATGATCTTTATCATTTATAGTAAAGAATAGTTTCCATTAAAGAATCTGCAAGTAGCGTCAGTCTTACTGGAGTTACAGTGGTTGCTTAAGGTGTCACACAATTTTATGCTCCTGACACGTATAGAAGCATTTGTATATATCTGAAACATAACTAACTATAGTTGTATTATATTTGAGTGCATATGAGATGAAAAATATAATGGCACTTTTAAATCTGGGTTTCATCCCCTCGTTATTATATCTAGCTAAATCTTAAGTACAGCTACTATTGTCACGTGAAAAGGTCATTGCATTTAACCAGACATTCTTTCTTCACTTTTAGGAACTTCAGACTGTTGTTCACAGTGTACCTGAGATTATTGAAGTGGTTGGCAGTTCATGCGGGGATCAAGTATTGAACATACGTGAAGAGGATGGGGAGAAGAAACTGAAAGGGGTCTTGCAATCCCTGTTCACTGCTCTCATGTCAGCTAGCAAACCCGTGGTCTCTGAAACAGTTACTAAGTTGATAAGTCGATTGAATTTAAAACGTGAGGTACCTGAGAATTATTACTATCGACTTGCATTTATTCTATGCTTGAATCAGCATGTTAGATGATCAAATATTACATTTAATGTATGCTATGATGGCCTTTCCAAGAAAACTTGCTTTCCTTTCAATGCTAAGCCTTATAAAAGATTGGGTTTGAAGAAAAGTTGTAACAAAGTACTTGTCATTGTGTGTTTTTCAAGGGAACCTTGCCCGAAGAAATGTTATGTGGTTGTCTAAGTATCCATAGTTTGATTTCATTAATTAATTTTTTTAGATTGTTCAAGTAAATTGATACAATCACATAATCTTATTACCACAAACCCATGTATTTTATTAATCTGCTATAGTAGAAGCTTTGTTTCCAGTAAAAAATCCCTCTATCACAACCTTGTGAATGAGCTCTTGAGTCTTAACCAGCCTGTGCCTTGTTACAAGCCAATTCGCTTTGGAAATGTTAAAACATCTCATTATGATGGAAGTTTGGGTTTCACTTTTTTTTTTTAATCGATTCAGTTGATATGAACTTGAATCGATTATTTTGAGAAATACCATTGAACGATTTATATATATGGAAGTTTAACCTTTAGGTACTCCATGAGCCACTTGATTTCTTTTCTGAAAATTGAATTTATTAACATATTAGCTTCTTGCAGGTGAGGGAATTAACCATTAAGGAGGAGCTAGTTTTGAGACTGGAGAAGCAATATCCCGAGGATATTGGTCTGATAGCGGCATTTTTGTTCAACTTTGTGAAGCTGAATCCAGGTGAAGCCCTATACTTGGGAGCCAACGAACCCCATGCTTATTTACAGGGTGAGTGTGTAGAGTGCATGGCAACATCAGACAATGTTGTTCGTGCTGGCCTCACACCCAAGAACCGGGATGTCCAAACTCTCTGTACAATGCTCACATACAAACAGGTGAGATCTTTTAGAACATCGGTTGGCAAACGATTAAGACAGCAACTAACTAAGACTTTTCTTGCAGGGTTTCCCAGAAATCCTACACGGGATTCCTTCAAATCCTTATACTGTAAAATATGTCTCTCCTTTTGATGAGTTTGAGGTTGATCGATGTAACCTTCCAGAAGATGCATCTACTGTTTTTCCTGCAGTTTGTGGTCCTTGTTTGTTTGTGGTTTTTCAAGGAGAGGGAACAATGCGTGCAGCTTCTTCTATGGAGGTGATTTCTGAGGGTGATGTGGTGTTTGCACCAGCAAATTCTGAGATCACCGTCGAAACTACTTTGGGTTTGAATGTTTATAGAGCCGGAGTGAACAGTCGGTTTTTGGCAGCTTGGACGGAAAACTAGGTTAACGGTGAATGGGTGTGCTACGTGCTCTTTACTGTAATATATACAAGGATCCAGATGTAAATCTCCCATTTTGATACTATTAAATAAAGATGCCAAATAAGCTCTGCTGCCAGTTGCTTAGATTTGATTCATGCTCGGAAACAGTTACCAGATTCTTTCAAAATGCAAAATTTGGAAGAATATCATCAGGAGAAAAATAAATTGAATGTTAAAAGATTGGTGCCTAAATTGTGAAACGGAAATTATGAAATACCATACTCAAATTTTGCAGTTTCTTGATGATCTGTTGCTAAAAACAATTGTGATATTTGAAATGATTTATCATACTTAATTTGTTACAGCTTCCAGCTGATGATTTTCTATTAAAATAATGCGAAAAAAATGCAGTCTCAACAGCAAACATAAATATAACTAAAATTATGATCCCGGACGATATGCAGATAAATTAAAAAAAAAAAAAAAAGATTTCAATATAGAGATTTATAGGTTAATTGCTTTGAACTAGAAAACTCGGCAATTTTTGCAGAAGCTAGTCTGTCATGCACAAAAAGCATAATATAGTTGAATTTCCATAAAGCAAAATAATCAGACAACAAATAAAATAGTTTAAAATTTCAAAAAAGGAGCAAACATCTAATAGACATCCATATTTTTTCTTGATCAAAACTTCAAACAAGCTCATAGTACATTCATTAAATAAAGAACTAAAAGTAAATCATGGAAGTAGTAAACATTTTTAGGCCTCCGTAGTAGGAAATTCAAAGACAACATCTTTCCCAGAAAGCTTCCTGTATACCCCAGCAAATGTCTCCAGCTTATTCTCGGTGTCGTTCTTTCCCTTGGGATCCAAGAGAACCTGCAGTTTCAGGAAAAGAATAGTTACAATTTGATCTTAGATATATCAGGTGTGTAGAAGACATACAACGCAGTAAAACCAATTAATCACCTTCATAATCTTGGATCCATCAATTCTGAATCTGACACGTTTTCCAACAATCTCAGCAGGATATACAACATCCTCAAGCATGGCTTCATGCACTGCGGTGAGTGTTCGTGTTCGAGGCCTTTGAGCAGCAGAGCCTTTCTTAGGTGGGCGCACTATCCTTCTGGTTGCAATAACAACGACCTCCTACATAGCAAAATTCAACAATAAATGAGTACATTTTTGAATGCAAGATTATTTGAGGAACTAAATAGATATGCAATATAAAACAGAAAATTCCAATCAGTTCTACCTTTCCACTGAACTTCTTTTCAAGCTCTCTGACCAGCCTTGGGTGAATTTTGCGGAAAGCTTTCCTCAATCTGTAGGGAACATGGATCACAACAGCCTTCTTGCCTCCAGAGACATCAATTTGGCTACAGAAAATTAATATTGTTGATTATCATCACACTCAGATATCAGACAGAGTTAAAACAGTGCAACACCTACATGGCAGAGTTGATATAGAGGTCTTTCAAGTCACTCTTAATCTCTTGGTTGGTATTTTCCAAGTCGAATAAAGCCTGTTAGATACATTAAAAGCATACAATTCATAACGTTTTCCATTATTAATAATTATATTATTGTTGCATAGAAACAAGTAGAGTAACATCAATTTTGATGAAGACCTGAGCAACATTCTCCTCAAACTCAGTGGGTTCAGCATCCTTGTCTTTGTGAATCTTTTGTAAGGCGGTATACATATTGAAGCCTGCAGAAGAGATGTACAACCAATAAATTAATCCCAACCAAAAAGTACTGTCAACTTGGGAAAATTGAATTAGCAACAAGCAAATAAATGAGGTGATCATGAACAACAATGTAATAATAATTCATAAAAACTAAAAAAGTTAAAATTTAATTCAATTCCAGAAGAGAACAGGCACTATACTAGTTGAAAAAACTAGGTATGTTATTTACCATTCAACTACTGAATCAGATATTGATAAAGGACTCCAAAAACAATATACAAATTCCAGCTATTCTAATTCTAAACAATTCCATTCCAAAAGAATTTTGCTGAGGAGATAGAAATACAATTTCATATTGATGCGAGTCAGTTAATCTATATGGAAGTACCAACTATTATCTACAAATCAAGCATGCTAGAATCACATCCTACATAATCCCAAACAATAAAACATCAAAGCAACAGTAGCTTAACGTTGAAGCAGGGAAGAAACATCTGACATTTGCATCATCATCAAATCACAATTCTCTCAATAGAACAAAGGCATAAATAAAGAAGTGTCTCTATAGGCAAAAAGAAAAACCTATTCAGCTCAAGTTCAACCCTCAAATTAAAAACAGCAAACACCAGCTTTTACGTTAGGATTTTTTTTAAAGACGAGGGGAAGACGAGTTATTACACCTTACAAGTACTGTGGACATCTCCAGACTCATTAAGCCTTCGAAGTCATCACAGGCTCCCATTTTAATTTTTTCTAAAAACAGAATATAACCACACCACAAATGCAGCAACAAGAAATCTAGTTTTATTACGTCAAAATGTCTAACACCTCTTAGCAATAGCTCTCATTAGATCGAAGAAAACCAAATAAATGAGCAATTTTTCACACAATTTACAAACACCCACACAAAATTTATCTGGACATTAATAAGAAGGTATAAGAAGAAAAGCTTCAAGCAGACACGATTCGTAAACTTGACTTTCACAGAAAACCAAAATAACTTGACCCAACAATAAAACCAACAAAGCAACTTCAGTAATCACTAATAAAAATTTTGTTTGCCAAATCCTCATTAAACCATCAATATTTAGCTATTTCGGGTACAAATCAAACCAGTATTCCCATCAATGCGTTATATATTAAAACATCAACCTACTCATAAACATCAGCGAATGTACAATTGAACAAAACCCTAAAAATCAGACTAAAACTACTTAACGACAATTTCAAACACTCGAGACAGATTCCAAGTACTGTGTAGTCGTACCTTGGTGGAGGGAGGCAACACCGGCGGCCACTCACTGAATATAGAGATGACGAAAGAGTGAAAGAAAATAGGGGAAAATGAGATTTTATAAGACCAAAACCCTAGTTAGTTAGTGTTGGGCTTGGGCTTGGATACAGTGTAATTCAAGTATCTGGACCGTCAATTACTAATGGGCCCAGGTTATTGACACCGCTATATTGGTTAAAGACACCACCCCCAAATTTAGTTTTTTAAAATAAGAGATGAATGAACAATACTACCCTCTATATTAAAATATAATTCTTCCAATTAATAAAAACATCATGTTGGTAAAAACATCATCTACAATAATTCACTTTCCCTCCCAAATTATTAGTAAAAACATCAACCAAAAAAAAAAACTTCGAAACATTTGTTCATGTTTGGCAAAAAACTGAGCAAGAAGCTCCAAGCTTTCCTCCCATACCAAGGCGCGATCAAAGGTCAGATTCTAAGGTGTTAGGAGTGAGATATTGCATCAATGGTGAAGCCTCCAAGCCTCCCTCATTCATACGTAAGTTTTAAATATTTTTTTAAAATTAGGTTTTGAAATTTCTTAAAATGCTATGGTTTGGGTTATTTTTATGATAAATACATGTAGGTTTGTTGTTTGAGTGCATAAAATGATGTGTATATGATAATGTTTTGGTTTTGTGAGCTTTGTTTGATTTAAAAAAAAAATTGCGTACCCTAAATGTTCGGCTCTGGTGTGCCAAAATTCCTATTGTTGTTCGGCATTTAATTTCGAACATATATGTTTTTTTCATTTTTTTTCGAACATAACTCAATATTTCGGTTAAATTTTTCGAACATTGATAATAATTTCGGTTATTATTTTCGAACAGAGCTGATTTTGTAATTTTTTTTGTTATCTTTGCAATAGGACTTGGGCAGAGATGATGAAGAGGATTTCGATCTTGATGATGATCATGTATTAGATATTACACAATATTTTGAAGATGAAATGGTTGATGATGACGAACAAAATATTGTTGAAAGAGATGATATAAACGATGAAGATGTCAATGAAATGGTAATGGATTACACGTCCGTGTTCACAATGATGAAATATTTTGAATCTCGTGACTTACTTATGCAATGGGTCCGTCGAACTGAAATTGAGCATAATATTGTCATTGTGGTTAAACGATCGAACAACGGAGTGGGGAACAAAAAGCCTTGTGTTTTCTTGGCTTGTGAACGGGGCGTAATATACCGTGACACTAGTAAGGGCAAGGAGTTGGTTTTAGCCAAGGAGGCCAAAATTGAGCAATCTAAATCAATGAAGGGAAGGACGACGGGCACTAAAAAATGTGGGTGCCCATTTTTGCTGAAGGGTAAACAAATTAGTGATTCCGAATGGGCATTGGAGGTTAAGTGCGGGACTCATAATCATCCCATTGCCATGCACTTGGAGGGTCACTCGTTTGTCGATCGGCTAAGCCTCGAGGAGGAGGCGTTCGTCATCAACATGTCAAAATGCAACGCTCCACCTAAATTCGTGCTGCAAGAGTTGAAAAAAAGACACAAAGCAAACCATTCTACCATTCGCAACATCTACAACGCTCGGAAGAAGTACAAGATGACGCAGGTTTGTGGTCGTTCTCAGTTGCAGTACTTGATGAGCCAGCTCGTGGATAAGAAATACATCCACTACAGTCGGAGTTGTACGAAGAGGAATAGCATTCAAGAGCTATTTTTTTCACATCTTGTATCCCTTGAGCTCGTGCACGCATTTCCCAAGGTTCTGATGATCGATTGCACCTACAAAACAAACAGGTATCGATATGGAGGTTGTGAGCGTTACTTCTACCGGCATGACTTTTTCCGTGACATCTGCATATCTAGCTGCCGAAAAGGAAGAGAATTACGTTTGGGCCTTGGGAGCACTGAGGGTTGTGTTGGGTGATAGGTCGTTGCCCACGGTGATTGTTACGGATAGGGAGAAAGCATTGATGAATGCTATTGCGATCAAGTTTTCTGAAGCCCGTCATTTTCTATGTACGTGGCATATTGATCGTAACGTCTTGGCAAAGTGTAAAAAACATTTCAAAGATCAAGAAGATTGGAAAAGTTTCTATGCTCAATGGAACAAGGTATGGAGATGTGATAACGAGCTTGAGTTTAATGATGCCGTTCGTGAGCTCCACACAGATTTTGCATCGTTCATGACACCGGTGAACTATGTCATGAACGAATAGATCACTCCTTACAAAGACAGATTTGTTTGTGCTTGGACGAACCAAGTTATGCATTTCGGAAACACCACATCGAACAGGTAATATAAATCATTTTAGTATCATTGTTTATTTATGTTCTATTTATTGCTTCTTTTTAATTATTTTTTGAATTGTATTGTTGTTTTCAGGGTTGAGAGTCATCATGCCGCCCTTAAGAAAATGCTAGGAAACTCTATGGGCAACTTTGAGACATGTTTCGCAAAGTGTGACACACTTTACGAAGCGTGTCACACAGAGAACAAGCCAGTTTTGAGAGGAGTATTAATGTTGCACAACATAAATTTTCCTCCGACCTTTTCAGCATGCTTAGAGGAGTGGTGTTTGTTTGTGCCTTAGAGTTGCTATTTGAAGAAATCAAAGAAGTGCGTCAACCGTACTTTAACCCGAGCGACTGCAAGCACACTCTTAGAACCATTTACGGTTTGCCCTACGGGCACGAAGTAGAGGAATATGTGTATTTGGACAAACCAATACCCATCGGTACCGTTGACTCCTTTTGGCGAAAGTTAGATTTCTCACCCGTTTATGAGGATGTGAAGGTTGACATGAAAAGTCGGTTTAGCGACGCTATAAAAGATATCACAGAGGTCTTTGAAAATTTCACTCCGGATGAGCAAAATTTGTATTTGAGGAAGATGCGGGAGTTGGCAAATCCCGATACCACGGCTGTAGTTGAGCCGCTCCCAAAAATAAGCACATGTGGCCGTCCGGCGGAAAAAGACAAAGGGAAGAAACTACATGAAATTTCAACCAAACGAAGGCAACCCACCCCTTTGTATCAAAGCAAAGGAAGGCCTGCGAAACAATCGGTTAGTTATGTTTTTACTACTTTAGTTTATTATTCAACTAATATGTTACAATGAAATTAATTATTTTTTTGCGAATGTTATCAAATCATTCGTAAACGCACCCGAGTCACGGCTAAGTCAGGCTTCCTTGAGTCTATTCCATCTCTATATCACCCATACATATTAAATATAGTGAATGTCAAAGGTGATGGACATTGCGGGTTTAGATCCGTGGCTTCAATGATGGGTTTTGGTGAGGAGAACTGGGCACGTGTACGACAAGATCTAATGACGGAGTTGAGCAAGAACCTCCACCCAAGCCTACTACTCGTAAGTAGTTGACTATCCCACGTTTCGAAACACTCCGCCATTGCACCCCATTAGGGGTGGCAAATCGTGTAATCGTGTTATTTATCGTGTCGACACGATAACGACACGACACGATAAGGTAACACACGAACACGACACGATAAGAATACGTGTCGGCACGACACGAACACGAAAATTTTCGTGTCGACACGACACGACACGATAAGGACACGATAATATTAAAACTGAAAATATAATTTAAAATTTTAAAATTTTAGACACGATAAGAACACGATAATGACACGATAATATTTAAAATTTTAGATTTTAAAATATTTAATTAAAAATATTAAAATTTATATTATGTTGTATTGTTGTAATTGTATACATGTCATTAACATGTTACTATCAAATACGTATTAGTGATGTATATCAGATCACTAACAGATTAACAGGTTGCTAACGGGTTAACGTGTAATCTGTTAATTTTTATCGTGTTAACGGGTTGACACGACACGAATACGAACACGACATGAAATTTTCGTGTCCTTATCAGGTCGACACGATAAGGACACGAACACGATAAGCCCAAACACTAACCCGCAATTTTCGTGTCGTGTCCGAAATTGTCACCCCTACACCCCATACAAGTCTGGTTCTTCTAGAAATAACACCATCATTCCGAAAACGAGCACCAACGGCGAGTGACTTCTCCGGTATCGCTTGCACATAACCGTATTGCCTAAGCACTCGATCTGGCATATATGTTCAACCATTTCTCCACAAACGATGCACCCGTGGAAGAATGTCACCCTCTGCAATGGATATGAATCTCGAACAGTAGAGTACGGAGTCCACTTAACCTGTAATTAACAAATAACATAAGATATGATGGCAGTACAAAATTAAGAAAAATCAGTAAATGTAATCATTCGATGCTAACCTGCGAAGCAAGGAATACATCTAGAGTCTCTCTAAAACCATGAACACGGTCGAGATTTGGACCCGTATGAGCTTCATGAGAATATTGAATTGCTAGCGGAAGAGGGTATTCAAAATCAGGGTTCCAAGGAGGCAAAATCAAACTAGGAAAGTGCTCATAAATCCATGCCTGTAATTAAAAGTATGTATAATATATATATATATATATATATATATATATATATATATATATATATATATATAACACATAAATCTACTAAATTAAGAAATATACCTCTAATAATGTCAAGTATCCTCCAATTTGTCTGACTTTGAATTGAGAGGCCAACCCTAACTGCTTGTACAAGTAGGCCAATGTCGCAGCACCCCAAGCATAGTTGCCAAACTCGACCATGTCCTCTGTGTATTGCAACCACAAACAACCTACATGGGTACCACTCTTATCAGCAAACAGAGTGGTACCAAACATGTATAGAACATATGCTCTAGCAGCATACAACACTTCATCTTCATTATCTGACTTCATAAGCTTTGAAAATGTATCCTTCAACCACCGAAGTTCGACAGAGGAGCCACGTTTCCCACCAGTAGCCAGTCTCGCCTCATTTTCAGTTCTACCTAGAAGATTCATCACATCTTCCCAACCAGTTACTTTCTCTTCCCGCTTTGGCTGTACCGGAAGACCATCTGCTGTTAATCTAGTAAGGCAGTAAACATCATCAAGCGTGATAGTCATCTCTCCAAATGGAAAGTGGAAAGAGTTGGTCTCCGGGTGTTATCGCTCGACAAATGCAGAGATTAGATTTTTGTTTCGAATCTTATAAGATGCACGTCTAATCTTCAAGATTTTAGACTTTCGGAAAATGGAGCAGAAATCTTGTAGGTCATCTTCATCGTCCATCTCCCACGATAGTAACTTCCCTACGTGACTATGACATTTCAAAACACCCCGCTCAGTTCCTTGATATATGAACTTAGTGACGTGTTTTTGAAAGCCAATAGATAAATAAATCCACCCTTATTGCTGAACAACTTTGAGCCAAATGGTTTTCCAATCCAATCAGAATGCTTGAACATACCAAAACGGTTTTGTAAAACACCTTTTTCAGAAACCTTAACAGGTTTCATAATGTCGTGTCTCTCGTATACAATAACCAAATCTCCATCCATTATACAACGGTTAAAAGATAATTTTTTGGTGGGATCAGTTGTCAACATCTTTAGAGGTTAGTGAATTCAATTTTCAATCAGGTACCTGCAATTTATTTAATCAAGAAAAAAAAAAGAAAATCAGAAAATATTGATAAAAATGTTCAATAAAGAACAGTACAGTCAAATATAAATTATGCTCACACAATGTGACCAAATGTTAGCAAGGAAAGCATGTATACGTAATGTCATGTAGAACATCTGTCTAATGTACTCCCAATAAATCTAACCATTGCATCATATCTCCAAGTAGTTCCTAGATATACTTTGGGGAAATGTTAAATGCTTCACTCTCTCAAAGATGCATAATTTTCCTCTTTTCTTTTTGAATCCGTATTCATTCACCCAACTAATCAAATCCCTATTTAACGAAGTGATATAGCTCAAGTGGTTAGAGCTCTGCTAGGTTCGAGGCACCATTTGTCCGATTAAAAAAAAAAACAAACCAGGCAATGCAACTTGATTTTGATTACATACTTCAACGGTTATAATTTAGTTTAAGCAATTTAGTAGCATACATACAAGTAATACGTCAAAAGCTCTTGAGTTTTTAGTGTGTTGCTAGTGTATTCTAGAAATCAACAACAATTAGATATTAAAAACAAATTGAATACAGTCAAAACTCAGAAATAACAATGACAATAAAAACCCACGCACAATACTCCCCTTTGTAGCATCTTTCTACAATTCTACACAATCAATTAGACAAAATTAAACGTAATTATCGTTAATTAATTCATAAAATCCGAAACGTTTTCTAACTAAGCTAATCAAACATTTGTGCAATGTTCCATCTTTTTCATTAAAAAATGTAAGCTGAACGTGTAAGAACAATGAAAAGGGACGGCGACAGAGGATTTTTTTTACCGTACCAAGAGAGCTTGGAGTTGTGAAGAGACGGGGACAGCGACGACGAATTAAGTCGAGCAATAAGAATGTGTAAATTCGTGACGACTGTGAATTGGTAATTTGCTTTTGCTTTGATCAAGACGACCCAATAAACTCTATGCTTGGGCTTAAATTTTGCTTCAATGACCAACGGGCTAGACCCATAAGTTTTTAGTATCTCCATTATTTTAAAAAGGAAAAAAAAAATCCACACATTTCCTGGTCACCGGAAAATCTTCTTGTGAAGAAGTTCATGATAATTCTTTGAGACCTAATAGTATTTGAAAGAAAGAAAAACTAATGAGGTTGCAATGCTCTATTATAATTTATACACAAAAATTTACGAAACGTTTTCGTTTTTATACATAAGACGTGATATATTGTTTTATATACCATTTGCACCGTCTATTTTTTTAATGATATTACTAAAAAATCAGTTGCATTGTGTATACTTAATTGAATAATATTACTTGTTTATTAAATAGCCTTATTTAAAAATCAATTGCACGGTTAAATTAATACATACAAATATTACTCGATGTGATATTTTTATAAATTTTGATAGTACCCATTTTTTTATTGGACTCAAATACCCCTCATAATATGTAGCCAACATGCTCCCCTGTGACCCTTAGACCTTTGAGGCCGACCCTTCCTATGACCCAAATTTTTGTACAGACCCTTCCTGTGAACCCGATTCGGTCCACAATTCTTCCCAGTTCCCCCAACCCCGACTCAGTAGGGTTATTTAGGTTCAATTTTTTTAGGTGATGTATTTGCTTAAAAAAACTTGGGTAATACTTTAGTGATACTGCTCCAATTTTTTTGTTGTTGTTTCAGTGTGTAATTTTGTAATGCGTAGGTGTATTTGCTTAAAAAAAACATAGGTGACATTTTCGTGATACTACTCCAATTTTCTGTCGTTGTTCTCAGTGTGCAAATTTATAATGTAATATCCGTTTGTTTGAGTATTTTCTTGCTAGTACCCATATTTCTACATAATTATTTTATTCATTTATTCCACATATATTTCCACACCCATAAATAAAAATATTTTTTATTTTTAATATCTTCATAAATACATATTTTATTTACATAAATATTATTTTTTTTAACATAATTTATTTATCCAATATAAAAAATTAAATGAAATTGAAAAATAATACTCGACGATAACATAATTTTATCAAAATCATCTTTCTTCTTCTACAGTTACTACTAATTCTCCCGTGCATTGATATTGATTAATTTTAGGCATAAAATTTTATAATATGAGATGGATTGTGATAAAAATTTAATAAATTTATTTTATTCAACTATAAATTGATTTTTATTATTATTTTTTCTAATTTTATTAATATATTAATTTTGTGAGTTAATATATATTTAAATGTCTTACAATCATGTAATTATGCACCAAGTACTTTGATACAAATAAATATTTTTAAATTCAAAATCATGTAATCAAAATTAATAAAAAAAATACTTAAACACAATAAATTCAATGCTTCATATTAGATTTTTATTGTTATATATGCAATATATAACAAATTAAAAATTACAAAAGACAATAAATTTAATGTATAATATATAGTGCGTTAAAAATAAATATAAATTAAAAAACTTATTGAGATTTGAAATTATAAATGAAAAGCCATAAAGAAAAACCTGGTAAGACCAAGAAGTTCACAACCAACCAAAACATGTGCAACTCCAATGGCTTAAATTGAAATTGATCAATCATTCTCACTAATTTTGTTTTTATATAGTAACAGTATATGAATTCCATCTGTCTCATTCATTTGCTGAAAGCCCTTCAAATAGAGGGACACAAGTCAACAAAGCCGTCCAAGATTGTCTAAGAACACTAGAATGTGAAGGAACATAAAATACCAGAAAGAGAAAGTGTTGGAAGAATCTTAAACCTCTTAAAACATCTTATCAAATAGTTGCAATATGATAGAAAATGTTTTACATAGTGCAACCGAGTCTAGCAAACGTTAAGTAACCAGTATGCCCTCTAGCCTCACCTGTCCGTCTAGCCATAATCGTCTGTGGTCGAGAGTTGTCATGTCCATTTGTCGAACGCTGTCTTTTTTTACTACTCTTACGAGACGCTAAACCCCCATCAACATCTTGCCAATTCCCCATGTGACCTTCTCGAACTTCATACGTGTGTAGAAGCACTTCAAACGTTCTTATATCTGTTGACACCAAACATAAAAACCAATGTAATAATTAAACATCGTAAATAGCTTAGTAATATTCATTTGGAAGGGAAGTATTACCAGTAAAATTGTGCTTTAGTGTTTCACAAGATCTCTGTACTTGCTCAATGCACGGAGAGAAAGAGCACAAGACCCCATCTTGCTGCAGCATTTTTGCAGCAGAAGGTATAGCTAACCATGGTTGAGGCAGGTCAAGGAAAACAGAGTCAGCTTTCCCTATGAATTCATCGGGAAAACCCTCTCCCTGAATGTCTCTCACACCAACCGTAACCAAACTGTTCAATCCTGTGAGTTCAAAATCCTCCCTGAGTAAAACATTTGAAAATAAATGCAATCATAAGGTTCAAAAAATATGAACAAACCCTTCATCACAGCTATAAACTACTCCTAACTGCAAGAAATGCAAATTAACATAATCAAACTTCCAACATCTAGGTTTCATTTCCTTCAAAGGAATAATTTAGTGATGGAAAATGAATGAAACCTAATTCAATTCAAACCTTCACCACTTTAACCTAAAGGCAAATAAAAACTGGTTACCAAATAAATGAAACACAATTGAAACTTTCCTTCATTTCATTTTGCAACCAAAAAAAAACATAAACATCATCATCGATAGTTTTCTCAAGATCCGAAATAAAAATATCAAATGAAGAACCAACGTCAAAAAAATAATCAGATTCAAAAACTACTCACCTAGCTGATTGAGCCCTCTGTTCATGGAAATCAAATGTGTATACATGCCCGTTCGGAGCAACTGCCCTAGCAAGTGAAGTACTCAAGGATCCACTTCCGGTGCCCGATTCAAGCACCACACAACCGGGAACTATCTCCAAATACATTACAACAAAACTTATATCCGCGATATATAAAATCTGAGTCCTATGACTTAAAACCAGAGTCCACAGCTCAGGAGTTGGGGACAATAGATAAATAAATCCACCCTTATTGCTGAACAACTTTGAGCCAAATGGTTTTCCAATCCAATCAGAATGCTTGAACATACCAAAACGGTTTTGTAAAACACCCTTTTCAGAAACCTTAACAGGTTTCATAATGTCGTGTCTCTCGTATACAATAACCAAATCTCCATCCATTATACAACGGTTAAAAGATAATTTTTTGGTGGGATCAGTTGGCAACATCTTTAGAGGTTAGTGAATTCAATTTTCAATCAGGTACCTGCAATTTATTTAATCAAGAAAAAATAGGAAAATCAGAAAACATTGATAAAAATGTTCAATAAAGAACAGTACAGTCAAATATAAATTATGCTCACACAATGTGACCAAACGTTAGCAAGGAAAGCATGAATACGTAATGTCATGCAGAACACCTGTCTAATGTACTCCCAATAAATCTAACCATTGCATCATATCTCCAAGTAGTTCCTAGATATACTTTGGGGAAATGCTAAATGCTTCACTCTCTCAAAGATGCATAATTTTCCTCTTTCCTTTCCGAATCCGTATTCATTCACCCAACTAATCAAATCCCTATTTAACGAAGTGATATAGCTCAAGTGGTTAGAGCTCTGCTAGGTTCGGCACCATTTGTCCGATTAAAAAAAAAAACAAACCAGGCAATGCGACTTGATTTTGATTACATACTTCAACGGTTATAATTTAGTTTAAGCAATCTAGTAGCATACATACAAGTAATACGTCGAAAGCTCTTGAGTTTTTAGTGTGTTGCTACTGTATTCTAGAAATCAGCAACAATAAGACATTAAAAACAAATAGAATACAGTCAAAACTCAGAAACAACAATGACTATAAAAACCCACGCACAAGAATTGTGGAATTAAGATGTGCTTGAAGCATAGGTTTCCGACGGACCACAGCTGCGAGAAGCTGAAACCGGCGGCTTCTATTAACAAATTTTTGGTTGCTTTGGGTGCGAGGACTGACAAAGATTGTGGAATTAAGATTACTGGGAATGGGAATAGGAATAGGAATAGGTCACAGCCAACTGTTAAAGCCTGCTGATCATGGAATTAAGATTCCATGATGTCTATTTTTGATTGAACTAGTATTCGAGAATTCTTTCATGACGTTAATTGCACCCACATTTTTTATAAATATGCACCCACCCCTAAATTTAAACAATACACAGTCGCTTGATTTAGAAACTATGGTAATCACCTATAATTTATTCCAAATCCTACTGCCACATCAGATTGATATCTCAGCAAAATTTTAGATTAAAAGATAAATTTTGCTAAAATCCAATTTGAAATAACTTCATTTTTCTCCTACAGCAACTGCACCATCCTCAACATATTAGTGATGATTTTGAACTAGAATGACTTCATTTGCAATTGAAATTAGGATTCACAATACAAAAGGGTTAGACTAATCATGAACGTAATCTCGACTCAATAAGATGAGATTAATAAAAAAGTTGATGAATTTAAATTGAGAGAGTGTCATATTGATGTAGCATTCCCACTCACTAATTTGTACATGTATACTTCAACTTGTTGGTGGCGAGTGTATATATATATATGTAGGTAAATGGAAAGATAGTGCGTGGATATTACACCTAATTAGTAAGTAATGCACCTGGAGGAGTTATTCATAAATCGCATAACGGAGAGGAGCAAAACGGGGTAATAACTAATAAGATGAGGCGCTTCAAGGGCTGACGCACACTATTAACAAAACGGGGTAATGCAATATGAATATGGTAACTTCAAGGGCTAACCGCAAAACTAGGCAGGCCACTACAGAACCAACCAGTTATATTTCGGAATTTTTTCCCGAAAAAACCACATGAATTCGAAAAAAGATAAAAAAAAATGTTAATCGATTTTTTTTTTCGAACAAGAACATATATTTCGGAAAAAAAAAATCGAAAAAAAAATGGACGGATTCAGATTTTTCGAATAAGAACACAAATTTAAAATCAGTTTCCTTTGAATAAAAACACAGATTCAAATTCCGAAAGAAAGCATAAGGAAAACGTAAAAAAAATGTTTATCAAATTTTTCAATAAATACAGAAAAAACAAAGAAAGAAAACGAACCTGGAGAACGACTTAGGGCGACGAAGGACGGAGAAGACGACACGGCGGAGAAGAAGAGGGGGCGGCGTGGAGGAGGCGGCGACTGGGAGAAGAAGGAGGATGGCGCGAAGGAGGAGGAGAAGAAGAAGAGGCGGCGCGGACGAGGCGGAGCGGAGGCGGCGGCGCAGAGGTGACGGAGAGGAGGCAGCGGCGCAGAAGGGGAGCCGCAGAGAAGAGTGAGGAACGCGAGACACCGAGCTATGTTTTACTGCAAGAATTAGGATTTTCTTTGATTTAGGGGTAAAATTGGTAAATTAGTTATGATGTGTTTACCAAGTGATGGTGGTGTCAATAACCTCACCCTTACTAATGTTGCCCAGGCCCATCTTATATTTGTTAATATAAATGAATATGTGTTCATGTCATGCAATGTATGAATTATAATATGTACCGTATTTAACTATTTATTTTACCTTCTTTTTTATTCTACAGTTATATAAAAAAAATATTAAATATACTGTATAATACACGGACGGGGTCTATGCTAGTGTATGAATTATGATTGAGTAAATCATATAGTAAATTTTAATTTATTTGTAATTCAAATAATAAAATTAAGTATATTGAAGGTTTTTTTATTCTATCGATTAATTAAATAATTAATTTTTTTTTAAAGAAGGGTGGGTGGATGTATTCTGATTTGTGGGGAGGTGAGAAATTAGATTCAAGAAAGGGTAATAATGATTGTTTGTGGGTGCATGTACTAATCTCAAATAAAATTTGGGTGGATGAACTAATTCTGTGGATATATTTACTATCAATGGGTGTGCGAATATCCTGATATTACTTTTCGGCCAGGTTATATGCACTCACTTTTTTATTGAGAACACCCACCTGATGAAAATACCCACCAATTATTGAGTACACCCCCAATAACTTCCTAAAATATCCTTTATTATTCAATTTCTGAAAAATTGTAAACCGTTCAATTTTTACGAAAATATGTCTTTTTTTTTTTCGGAAATTATTTTCGAAAATTAGGCTATTTTTCGCAAAAATAAAAAATAAAAAATTGATCACATTTTCATAAAATCAGACTCGAAAAATTTATAAAACTCAAACACCAAAAAAAATATTTATCGTCGTATTTACGTTCATTAGCATCGAAAACAACTCAACAACAACAAAATTAATACAACAAATAACAAATAACACATAAACATAATACAAATAAAGTGATAAGGATATTTTTGTTATTACACATATATTTAACTTTTAAATTTATCTTAGGTGTGTGTTCTCAATAAAAAAAGTATGTGCATATAACCTGGGCCATTACTTTTATACAACGGCCCCAAAACAGAGCCCATAAAAAAAGCCCATCTCTCTCTCTCTCTCCCCTCCCAGTCTCTCTTAAATAAATTGAAATTCAACTCCTGTTTCAGGCAATTAATTCTACAGCATTGAATTAAAGCCAAATTTCCCCGAAATTGTTCCTCTTTTTTGGCTCCATCTGCATTTACCCGCTTAAATTCATGTGATTAAACAGTTGCGTAATCCTCCTCTGTTTATGTTTTTAAGGGGATAATCAGTGAAACAGAAATATGATGTCCCCAAATCAAATCCAGGAGAGCCGGAGCCCTTCTCGTCCCACTACTTTCAGGTCAGTCCATTACAATATGTATCCGATGATGATTATTAAAAATCAATCAACGCATTCTTCATTTGAACTGCTTCATTTTCTTTTTTTCCCAATGAAGGAGTTTCATGGTATATAAAACGCTGAAAACTTGCTCGTCTGAAAGATTAGGTAAATTTGCGACCTAGTTGTTATAGGCTTTTAGTAGTGAGTGGTGGTTAAAATGGGCTTCTATTAGATCACTGAGAGCAGCATATTTCAGTGAGTACGTGAATGTGACAGGCATTTTCTTGCAGCTGTTGAGTAGTGAAGTGGGTGCGTTTTAAGAAGGATTATTTGTTTCCAGAGTGTGTTATTTGCTAACCATGGAGTAGAAAAGAGGTTGAGAGTAATGTTGGTTCAGCGTTTATATTTCTAACTTTTAGTAAAAGAACACTGATCCTGAAATACACAAATGAGCGTGCTGTTTGGGGATTAACTCAGTGAGTTACCCACTTACCGGGAGACTGATACTGTATTGTTAATTATGCTACAAGGTCATATAAATTAGTAGTCTTAAGTTTGTGTAAACTAGAAATGGTAACTGAGTTGATATTTCTGATTTCCTGTTTCATAGTTTGCTGATCTGATGTTGTTGCTTGGGTGTAGGCAAACTCCTTTACAGGTCATCCATATTTTTGGTAACTTAATGAGAATTTGGTCAGTCTACTCTGTGTACCGCTATTTGTCTCAATCAGGGGCTTCAGTTGTTTTGTTTATCTTCAGCTGTCTTGTTCCATCATCCATTCTGTTTTTAGTTTTGCAAAAGCCTTGGAAGGGCAGGCCTCTTTCTAATACTCAGGTCATCACAAAATGTATTGAGTGTTTTTATCATTTTTCCATTGCTTCTTTGAACTGATATTTGATGCGACTGTCCTTGCTTACTTGGTTTAGCATTCCTTTTTTGTTTTATAGGTAGTGCCTTCTGTGATAAATGGTGGTATAACTGCATTATACTTCATCTTGTGGGGAAAGGGGCTTAGATCTTGTGGTCCTCTCAGGTGAAGATTCAAACTAAGATCTATGTTCTACTTGAATGTCTTACCTTAATGCTAGTATCTTGCTAGCATATCAAAAATAATATTTTTTGTGCAAGCTACTTGAAACGAACTCTGTGTTAACCTGCAACTTGATGTAACTAAAGTGAAATTCACAAGATTATTTGTCTGTAAGCCAATTTATAACATGGTGTTGTACTTGATCTCAACAAGTAAGTTTTAGTTGCTTTTAGCATAATGCTTACAACATTTAGGCGTATAAAACAAGGAATTTGGTCTGTTTATTTTTGAAGGAGGTTCCTTGTTGAGCTTAGTTTAGGGTTTAGACACTCAATGTTCCAACGAAAAACTTCTATATGTGTTTATCAGGCTCATGGTTATATTTGGCTGTACCAATCCCATGCTTTCAAAGGGTCAATCCAAATTACAAGATGCGATTTGTATCTATTACATTGTTTTAAACTTAATATCTATGTTGATGCTGCTGATTCAGTAGGTCAAGTTTATCAAAGCCAGATACTCTATTCAGGTGTTAGATGAATGGAAATCATTCTGTTATGACCCTTATTTGTTCATCAAATTATTGGTTCTTTATTCGCATGGATATATGTTGCTTCATGAAACAAATGCTTACTATGTCAGGGTTGTATTGGCGGAGTATTCAGGTGCTGTTCTTGGAGTGTTATCTGCAGTCTTGTATGGGAGGAGAGGCAGTATCTGGAAAAAGGTATTGTTTCAACTGATTTTTGCAAATTTTTACCTGTTAAAATGGTTGATGCAAAACATGTTTGTGTCTTATTTTACTTCTACTTATCAGGTTTTGTTCTTGGTTATTACTTTTCAATTTGCTGATGTAAAGGTGTGTGGAACTAGAATTCCTTCTGGATACTGGATGCAGATCGAACTGTTATTTTAAGTTACACGCTTGATTAAAATTAAGTAGTTTTTTTTAAAATGTCAAATGAATGGACCAGCAGATACTGAATGTTACTGTAGCCCAACAGTGGTCTACAGATCAAGGAATAAGGTGGACCAGCTATTGTCAAAACATGTTAGTTAATCGGTTTTTTACTAGTTGGAATATTTTTTCTCTTTATCAGGTCGGCGGCCTTTTTGCGGTGCTAGCTTCATTCTACCTCTTGTCCCAAGGATGGGCCATGGCCACACGATCTCCACTTTATATCCTTTGAAATTGAGCTACTATTAATCATAAAGATATCTCATGCTTCGAAAAAGAGGGTTGAATAATTATTTCATACAGTCATGTTCCATCAGTATGTTATACCTCAGTTATTGGTGAACTTAACTGAAAATTACCATTTAGTGATAGTCAAGATGTAGAGGTCCAGTCAGAAGAAGTTTTAGGAGTTAAGGAGATGTTAATTCCTGTCTTTGCTGGAATTTTATCAGCATTAAGGAGAGTGATTGCAAGACGTGTCTCGCTTAAGGTATTGATTGTCTTCTGCTATATATTCTGTATGTATCTAATTACCAATTTCTTCTAAACCTGTGTACACCCTGAAGATTAAAAGAACTCACTATTTTTCATTTTGTGATTCCAGAATCAACTTAAAAGACGGCTTAATGCCATAACTATTGCTTCTGCTACTTGTTTTCTGTTCCCTGTTGCCATGTGGGACATGATCATTGTGAGTTTTGACTACCTGTCTTTCTTCTAATGTAATATTATAAAATATATATATATATATATATATATATATATATATATCTTCTTTTGCCATGTGATATGACCATTTGATCTGTACTCAGACATGGTTTCCTATTTTTTGTGTTCAACTTTTCAGGGTTCAGACAATGTTGAATTGCCATTTTCTGCATGGGCCTTTTCAAGTTTTATTCTTTTTGGAATTATCTTGATATTTTATGTAGACAGTATTGCAGAAGAGAGGTGCTTTCCCTGTGGGCTTTTCTGTAATCTGAATTACAGCACTAATGCATAACACGCTAATCATAATATTAACTTCTATCAAGAAGTAGCATTTTCACTAAATTTGAGTATAAATGTGCAGATTGCACATGGTGTTCTCATCTCCAAGACATTTAATGGTTGCTGGAGGATGCATCATTCTCATGGAGATAGTGTACAAAATGGACTTTTCTCTTGCTGGTTTCTTATTTTGTGCAGCCATTTTGGGATTTGGTATGAATGAGAGCATTTGCTTTAATTTTTTGATTTAGTGTAGACGCATCTTGGGTCATGATTTAACACTGAATTAAACTAGGCCTACTTTTAGTAATTTAGTTTTGGAATGATCCAGTTTTGTTAGTTCTGATGATTATGTCTTCTATTAAAGTTAAAACTCGAGAGAGATAATGTGATTTGATAGATGAAAAGAGAACTAGTATCATGTGATTTGAGTTTTCAGGGATTAGTGTCCCAGGCCATTTAAGCATGATTTCAGTATATGCAATTTGTTTAATCTAGGAAACCTGGGACAGTAGAAAAGCATTGCATGCATTGTCTGTTATTCTTGTGAAAAGGGAACAGGAGTAGTCTTTCAAATCTTTAAGAGGGTGATTGAGAGAATAATTTCTTAATTGTAAGTGTGGTGAATGTTCGTAAAATCTGCAGGAAGTAGAGTATTTGGTAAAAGATTTGAATAAAGTAAAATATTAGTGAAAGCAGAATCAACAAGAAGTATGCATCTCTCAACTTTTAGATTATGGATTCAAGTGATTATTAAGCAGAAGCATTTTATTTAAAAACACTTACAATCTAATTTTTTGAAGCAAGAGCAGAGATTGATTATAACTCCTATAAACACCCCTAAGTGGAATTTATGTTTGATGTATTGAAAAATCTTCCCAGATTTCATCATATATTTATGCTGAATGAATTTGCAGATTTGCCCTTCATCCTATTTGTAGGGTTGTAAAAGGTTTGTAGGTTATTAAGGGAATACATTTTTTTTTTAATTCTACCCGTGGATACAATGATCTCCATGAATACCTGTAAATGGTGTCTCTATGATCAAAGATTGTGCATTTTTATTTGTAGGGATCCATGAAGCAACTGCTTTGGACCGTACCAGGAAAGATTCTTTGCAAAGTTCAGATATATCAGATGGAGTTTATGAGGACCGAATTCAGATGTCAGCACTTCCAACTTAAAAGTAAGAAAACCTCCACAGAATCTTATACGGAGTACTTTTTAAATAAAATGATTGCAGCATCTGGATTCTGTTTCATGTAAATGTTTGCCTGTAATTTTCTTCTTTTGTTAATAGATGTTGAATCTTGAAATTTACTTCTAGCTGCATAGTTGTAATCTTGAAATTTTGCCCATGGCAAACATTCATGTCAGTAGGATGCATTTAATAGGAAGGTGACTTCGTTTCACAAAAAAAAAAAAAAAAAAGATATACAACCTCTGTTCTTAATTATGTGTCTGATTTTATCCATTCACAAACCAATTTTTCATTAATTCGGATATCAAAAAATTATTATACTCTTATTTATCAATACTAAATGAATTAATAAACTTATAATTAGGGTGTGTTTTCAAACTCTACAAAACAACTTCTAGAATCACTTTTTTTTTAAAAGCATAGTGTTTCAAAACACACCATTAAGAAGATGGTTAGTATTTATTAGGGTATTGGTGGAAAAAAAAGATAATTTTTGGTGATATTAGCAAAGTGACAGCTAATTAGGAACGGAGGTAGTTTATGCTTGCAAGAGCCAGTTTCAACTCATGTATTGTCCTAGGTCTAGGTTGTAATAGAACAATTTAATGAACGGAGACTCCTTTGTTCGAGAAAAATGAAGTTTCTTATTTTCTTTTATACATATTAATAATCTCTGGCATGGCATTATACAACCTTACTCAGCAGCAAATCAGATCTTGACAAAATGCTGGGGCACTATTGTAGGTGATAAGGAGTCGCAACGAGATATTTTAACCGAATGGGAGTAACGAAACTTTGGAGTATCTTGCTCTAGAATGTGCAATCAGAATTCTGACGTTTGGACATCAGGAAATCTTTCAGCTGATGGAGTAAGACTAAAGCTTGGACTATAATTATATTTTGAAGCATGTTGGGTTTATGATTCCAAATATTAGTTACCGTACAGATCATGCCCTTCTCAATTCTAGGTCTCATCAATTTACAGGTTAATTTTTTCTCAAAAAGAAACTACAAATACCAATCTTGGTGTTATTGGTGCGCTCTGACTTTGTTGTCCGAATGATATGTAGATGTTTTCTTGAATTTTATGCTTTGTTACTAACCCAGATGAAGGATCAATGCTGCTCTTAGAGTACAATAGAATCGCAATTTAGCAGTAACAACTTTGATATTCTTGTAATACTTCACTTTTCATTTCTTAATTTTGTTAACATTCATTTCTTTCTGGGTGGTTGAAGATTTTGTACTGTTTTTGTTTGTGTGGAGAGTCCTTGTCGATGTGTACCTGGAAATGTACACCTTGATTTTGCAATTATCATTTTTCTTCATAAACCAAATTCAACATAACTCTGAAAATATGATAGTATTCCCTCGTCCGTTGAAACAATATTTAAAGGATTAGCCACAAGGTATTTTTTTATAAAAGTAGATAAAGGATACTGTGTCATTTACGAATAAAGTAATGATTTGCTAAATCAATAATATTTTGAATAATAATATTTTGAATAACTAAATGATGGTTGGAAGATGATAATAAAATAATTATTCCATAAAGGATATATATATATATATATATATATATATATATATATATAATTAACGAACAAATAAAGCAAATGAACATATATTTGATAGATTGAAGGAGTATTATTTTTGTATGGTTTGAATTGAGAAGGAAAACAAAAATAAACCCCAAATTGAGAACTAAACTTAGCATTGTATCTTGATCAGAAAGGTTTGCTTAATTTTGTTGAAGGAATTCATCAAACTATTGATTCTGAATCCATGAGCACATAAGGTGCAGCTGGTTTCTACTCTTACAATGATAAAAACTTGCATAGGTATGCCTAATTTTTTTGAGAGATGACAAGTCAATTGCATCTGCCATTATTGTCATGCTGATTCAGTAAATGAAAAGCTAGGCGATCAGTAAATCAAATGAATGAAGATCATAGCTTCCTCAATGAACTCCATGTTTAGTTTTCTCACTGCTTGTGGTTATAGCTTTAGTAATGAAATGGGTAAGAATTCCAATGGGACAAAACAACAGGCATAGACAAACTGAATGTCGGGTTTCTATGTTTTCTTCCAGTCCGTCAAGATAAACCTGCCTGATTCAATCCAAAACGAGCGTCAGATCAGAGAGAGAGAGAGAGAGAGAGAGAGTTGCAAGAGATACCTTGCAGCAAAAAGATCTACAGCTAACAAATGAATCCAAGCAGAAGCCAATGTCATCTCATTTGAGAACATCTTAGCTATACCTGGTAACTGAAACATAAGTACATTCATCAGAGTTTTATCAAATCTTTTTAGTGTTTTTCTTGAAATTTTCACTGTAGAATTTGACAAAAACACACCTCTGGTAACCAATATTTACTGGCGAACATCAAACGAATAGTATCGGGAGTCCAGGAGAGATAAAGTAGATACGCATATAAAAGCCCAAGACTGATATAGGGTACACTGCTTCCTACTATTTTCTTGGTCTGCATAACACACAACAGCAAACATAATCTTATACAAGATATAACTTCACATTTCGTCTCAAAGAATTCACGATTGTAGCTCATATATTGGGCAATGCATAATGGTTCATACCAAAAAACATTGTGGATACTAGAAAACAATCGAGATTGTCTGAAGCACTTACAAACTCAGCTTGAGGGGCAACGACCATGGAGGTGTAAAACGGAAGGACAACTACTGTTCCCCATGTAAAAGCACTACTAGCAATCTGACTACTTGGTAGCCCTGCAAATGATCATATTGAACAAACTCACCCCATTTATTTAACACCAAATTTCGACTCATTCACATGTTCAATCGAGATAACCATATACCACTACTTTTCTTACAGAGCCACAGATACGAGTTTTGGGAAAACTTCTCACTTTTTAACACTCATATGCAGACCCTAAAGTGATGTTCGATTTGAGATTTCAAAACTGATTTTGGGATTTGTATATCTAAAGACGGTTATAATTCTACTATCACACTTTCCAATATAATCAATTTAATATATTTAAATCATAACTCATATCATTCAATCATTTAACAACAACGTAGTAATACAACATCATTCACTCCTACCCATTGATTTACCATAAATTTAAATCCCTCCCTACTTAAAATCCCAAAACAAACACACATCATTATCGTTTATTAGGATTTCAAAATCCACTAAAATTTGAAAATCGGTTATCTAAATTCATATAAACTCAAATCAAACATCACCTACGTCAGTCAAAACAAAGCTTCATAATCAAATTTGATGTACAAAATAGCAAAAATAGCAGCTAGAGAACATTACATGAAGCAGATATCACCGAGCTTTTTCTGCAGAGAGTGTTTCTTCCGGGCTCTGGTCTGCTAACAATTCTTGATCCTCCCAAAAAATTCCAGCTGGTACATTGATTCAATCCCTTTCCTACAATCAATTTGCCTAAAAGCCTGGTTTTCGTGCTTTCAAGAGAATGCGGTTGGTTTATCCGATTGGTACATAAGTTGCTGCACGGAAAACTTTTACGATGATCAATCTGCAAGAAGCAGATACAAAATTTTAAGAATCTAATTGTTGTTAAACAGTTAAGTATCATCAACTGAAAGGAGAAAACCTTGTTCATAATTATGTTGAAAAAGAGCACTTAAAGTGAGAAGGTTGGACAATCACTATTCTAAAACTTCAAAATCTTACATCAAACGCTTAAAACAATTTTTTAAAAAAAGAAAACCTGAAATTGCGGGTTCGTAGATGACATTTAGAATGTCTTTTTATATTGACACTTGAACAAGGAGAAGGTATCCACATTACCTTTAGAACTAAAAGCAGCAATGTATAAAACTAAACAGGTGATCAGAGTGTCGGAAAAACAATCAATAAAGCTAACTACCAGTAACAAGGAATCATTACCACAATCAAGATTCGCAATCGAGATTTCTACAAGCAAAAATCAAGAAACCCCAAATGACGAAATCAAACAGGGAATGCAGCAAATGTCAAAGGGATCAATTCAGTTAATGCAAACATAGTTATCAACATCAAGTGTTGAGAAAATCAATGCAAGAATTCAAGGTTTTCACATCGAAAACAAGACAAAATTAACCCAGAATAGAACCCAAAAACACACACATCAGTAAAGAAGCCATAACCATAAAACATACCCTGAAAGAGGCGCAGAGAAAATTGCTGAAGGAAGAAGAAGACAATGCCATGTTTGGACAAAAGACGAGAAAAACAGAAGACCCACAAAATTAAAATTCTTAAAAAGCAAGTAGAATCATTCTCATCAGCGCTGTATATGAAGAGGGAAAAGTAATTGGAGAGCAAAAAAGGAAAATTTTGAGGCTCCTTTTTTAAAAAACGAGTCCATGTGGAGGAAAGACTGGAGTTGCTACCCACCCCACCAAGAATTTTATTGCAAATTTTTACATGGCAAATGGAAATGAATACAGATTTTTGAGTATTTATTGTTGTGACAAATTTATTGGATAGATTGGATTGTCTCTCAATTATCAGAAAAATGCTTTCACATGATATTGGCACCTCATTTGATTTGAGTCATTTCTTCTTATCTGGTAAAAAGACATGTGTAATTTTACGTGGCGCACGTGTCAGGCCACATGCTTTATTTACACTCTATGCAATTTTTTTTTTAATTTTTATAATATTTTGTCGCTTATTATTAAGTACTATATTTATAAGATAATATTTTATTATTTTTATACACATAACATATCAAATTGCGTAAAATATGCTAGGATAAAGTTTTATAAGTACAGTAATATTATTTGATAAGTGATAAATTATTATAAATTAAAAAAAATTACATAGTGTAGCTGGTATGTGCAATGATTACTTTTTGAGGGATTGTTTGTGACAAAAAATTGTAGAGGAGAATACATGCAATGTGTTCCCATTTCATGTATATTATTACTCCCTCTATTTATTTTTTATTGCTCAAGCTAAAATAACAAAATATTAATAAAAAAATTGTTTATTTGTATGAAAAGATATAAAGTTGGGAATAAATGAATTATTTTAATTTTATAAGAGAGAAGTTGCTTTAGTTTGAATGGATATAGGGGCGATTGAATAACGTAAATACGAGATGTTTGGAAGGACTTAGTTTGAGAAAGTAGAATTATTTTTTTGTCACTTTTGGTATGGGACAACAAAAATAAAATATTTATTTTTAGATTTTGAGCAATATAAAATAGAAGGGAGAAGTATATAATTTGTAAATTTATATTTCTACCCAAATCATATTTTAAAACAAAAGGGGTATAAATATTAAAGTAAAATGCCGTTTCATGAAACTCTCGTACAATTTTAAGGTGTTTGCCATAGAACCAGCATTAACTGTACAGTTTATTCCATCTGTATAATTTATGAGTGAAGGAAATTTACCCGGAAAAAAGCTCATCGATTTTATAAAACAGATATGATATTGCAACAGTCACACAAATTATGAAAGTCAACGATAAGTGGATATTGCACTACCAAAATATCAATGTGACCTAACATATGGAAAGCAAGGTTTTGGACCCACAACCAAGTGTGTTTCTTCTTCTGTAATCATGATTCATAAGGAGTGTTGGATATATTTTTTTAACTCCATATCTAGTCTAAGAACCATTAATAGGAGGACCCAATTGAAGAAAAAACAATATTTTAAGAATTGATAGCATTTAAATATAAAAATCTAAAAAAAAAAACCACCAATTAAATAACCCCCAAGAGAAAAAAGATAGTCAACGCGTGTTTAATTCCAATTTTTGCAAAGGAGAAAGCCCATCATTTTGAAGCAAACTGGCAACAGTGTCTGAATATACAGGCAACATTATTAATTATTGGTCATATGGTTTTTATAATACAATCAAGAGTCATAACCACCTTGCAAGAATTCAAGATTATGAGTAACTATGAGTTCGAATGCATGTAGTTTATTCTGGATTTGTTATTTCAAATGATTATAAATACATTGGTGTTGATTCAATCAATCGCTCGGAATTGGAGGCGTGTGGCTATCGAGCCAAGATATGATATCGGCAAAAACTTTTAGAATCATATCATCGGGCTCCCCCTCGAGCAGAGCATGGAAGGCGTTGTCATATAGGTTGAGTGTCTTGTCGGGACTTCTTGCACTTTCGTACAATGCCTTGCTTACGGATGAATCAGTCACTTTGTCCTCCTTTCCATGCAAGATCAATAATGGCAGAGACACCTGCAAATTCATATAAGTTAATAGATAATTTCAGGGGTGCTTGGTTCAAAATTTCAAATTCTTTAATGGGAATGTTAATGAGAATTTGACGAGATGATTATAGTGGAAGGTTAAAATCAAAATTGGGTAATGATTAACTTATTTTGATTACCCGTACGAAGTATGTTGAAGGTGGATTAATCATGTTTTATTCACATTAATCACCACAGTTAAAATGAAACGTTTGAAGCATATTGCAGACCAAACTATGTAAGTATAAAGATATCTAAGCAGAATCACTAAGAAGATGAAGACAAGGGACCTTGAAATCTTGACTGAATATAGCGGACATTAGACAAGCAAACCAAAAAAATGATCTCATGCATGAAACAAAGCTCCACTTTGGCATTTAAGTCATAATTTCCTTGGAACATTATAATATAATAAATGAGACCCCGTCATATTCAAATTTTTGCCAAAAAAATAGTTGACGAGGTTTCAACAATGTAATCAACATAAACAAGCAATGACGTTGATACCTTTTCAAGCTGCTGCTCTATCTCTTGCGTTGTCCTCAACAACTCCAAGGCCGTTCCCAAGCGCGGTTTGTGCTTGTAAGCAACAACATTATAGGCACACTGCAGAATTAACAAATGATCTTATATAGCAAAGTAAAAAATACACAACCTTTTGACCTAATTTTAGTTATGGCACGAACTTTTTTTCTATTTTTAAATACACGACATGGGGCATCAATTTAGAGGGAGAACACTACACCCACCTGTTCTCGTTTCTTTACATCTCTAAATGCCAACTCAGCTAAATCCTTTTGCGGAACGAGCTTTTGTTTTGGAAGCAATTTCGCAATTCCAATTAGAATTTGGGTAACTAACCATGGCGGAATCATGTCGTCTGCAAACTAGATAAATATCTTTCATCAAACCAACGCACAAGGAATGCTTTATCAAAAGGCCACAAATATTTGCACCCACCTTTTTGTTAAATGGACCCACTTTTTCTTAAGGGTGTATATAGTATTCATCATTTTTAATGAGGGGTGGGGTGTAATCAATAAAAAAGTGAGTGCAAATATCTGCAGCCTTATCAAAAAATGAGCTTGGTGGAGTACCTTGCACATAGGTGCAACGAGAATTGCACCATTCCAAGCATCGGGTTGTTTTAAATGCACTTTGAGGGCTACTGCTCCTCCCATAGATTGACCAAACAGAAAACTTGGCAATTTACTAAACTCTGGGTTGTCTGCATCAAGGATCAACTGGTTGTTATGAGGTAAGTTGTAAAATATAGCAAAAGTGGTCCCACAAGAATAAGGCCATTGCAAAAGTGGTCATTTTTTTTACCAATATTAGTCCCAACAGTGAAAAAATTCTTGTGAGATCAGTTTTGCAATTAAAATACACACAAAAGTACCATTTTCGAGTATAGGCACCAAAAGTGCAATGAGAAATTTCTTATGGTGACCAGTCTTGCAATAGACCCAATAAGTAAAGTAGTAATATAAGCCCAAATATATAGTAAAAGGACTTGTATTGGGTGTTATTTATGCTCAATTGGTCAAGTTAGATATACTTGACAACTGTAAGCCATAAAAACATGAGAACCCTACATATACGTGAACCATCGAGTCTTTGAACGCAAGTAGCGCCCCAAGCCATTAGACCGAGGGCACATCTACCTGGGCATCACGCATCGCGTGAAAAAAATAAAAAAAGGTACACTTTCAATGATCCACGTAACATTATTAAAATATGAATTCCACGCTTAGTGTATGTTTAGCTTCTCATAGACGTAGGAGAATGTGGAATGTTATCGAAAACGTGATATACAGAACATATTGGGTATGCGTGCGAGTTTCTCAATTTTGTAGCAATAATTGATAATTTACTCGTCATTTGAAAAAAAAATAAAGATATTTTAAGAAAAGGTGGAAATCTTTTGCACAAAGCTGCCATAAACTTAGCTCAATCCACACATTCAAGATGATCATTTATTATTTACTAATTTATACCACCATCATTTTTTTTTTCTTCACTTTCTTGGTCATAGAACTTTCATGAGGGCCTAGTACCTTATTAATTCATATTCAATATTTTGTTCTAGGTTAATAAATAACGTATAGATTAGTTAATAACAGAGACTGTTGAAATCATCATACCAAATTTATTTTGTACTATACCTTTCACTTTAGAGTAATGCTCGATGACATCATCAACAATCAGGTCGAACTTCGGAATGTAGCAATGTAGACCTTCTGAGAGACCAAATCCTGGATAATCCATAGCGAAAACTCCGTAACCAGAAGATGCTAACTTTCTTGCAATACCTACAAGTAATTATAGATTAGTTGAGTTAAATATTTCTCCAAAAAAAGTGTCTATCTAAGTAATTAACTAGTGTGCCACATGCCTTCAAAGAAAAATGTGCACGTATCACCATAACCATGACAAAAACAAATCACTGCCTTCGGGGACCTGCTATCTGGAAGCCAACTTTTCGAGAAAATTTCCAGTCCTCTGGAATTCACTTCATATGACTGTAAGCAGATATAGAACAAAAATCCTTCACCAAAAACACTAAGAACTCTTTCATTAACATTAATCATCTTATATACAAATTAGGGTATTGAGCTAAATATCACAGCATGAGGATATTCCTTGATTCATCGTGTCAAAATTGACAAAAGCCAAAGGGTACTGGTGAATGAGCGATATGATTATAACTATGATAAAAAATTGCAAAGATATATGAAAAGTTTACCTCCGTCATCTTCAACCCGTCACATGGCATCTGCAGAACATGTACGACAAGTATGAACGAACTAGAACTTCAAGAAGTTATAAGACAAAATACTTGGAGAAATATTGAAAGTTATTACAATATATCAAAAGAATTAAAAAAAAAAAGAAACAGAAGTGGGCATACAAGCAGAAAAAAAATCATCAGGTACACTGCAGAAAAAGAGTTTAAACAAAGGATTCGGATATGAAGATAAAACTTGTCCAATGAAGAACATATGGATAAATAGATGTAAAGCAACAAATATTCAGGCAAACGAGATGAAAATCAATAAAACATGAATGAAAACATACTTATCAATAATGCATTACATGCTAAAACCACGCGAGTGGCACATGCACTGGCATTACCAAAGGTTATGATTCATAATAAGAGCAAATAGGAGAAATTTCTATTTGGAAAGGCATCCAGAAAACTGGCCATTGCAACGAATTGGCCCCATATAATCAATCTAACTGGTGTTTGTTTTATATTTGTGACAATTACCACAAAATGGTAAGATCCTCATTCAATTCCTATCAGCAATTTTCGAGTAATTTTTTTACTACTATCCAAACATCTAAATAACCATGAACTCGATCAATTAAGTTTGGCACTAGAATCGATCAAATAATTAGAAATCAGCAGTTCAACATCATCATCATTCATCCACAATAACTATTACTTTCAATGTGAAGATAATTGAAATTCAATTATAGGCACAACACAAAGAACCGAAAGATTCAATGTTTTACTTGAATTAAACACACCCAATTCGAAACAACGACGTATGCATATGCCAACTTTAAAATAGATTGAGCAAATCTGGAAATACCTTAAAGAGGATATGATCAATTGAGAGCTGAATGTCCTTGACGGCCTCACGGGCACGGCGTCTGGCCCCCACTTGGTCCATATCAGCATCTAGAAACTTCTGCAACTCCTCGCTCACCCCCTCTAACTTCACTGCCTTTCCCATCACCTTTAAGCTCTCTCTCCTCGCAGCAAAAACCTTGGGCTTCAATACTAGCTCATGCAACACCAAACCCAAAAGGAAATTTTAGAGGAAAGAAAAAACAGAGAGAAAGGAGAAAGGCAAGACAATGAAGGAGATGGAAGTAGATTGAATTTGAGTTTTACCTTTTCCATGGGAGGTCAAAGGATGCCTCTTATAAATCTCTGCAGATATTAATGCCATATGGAAACGTGTACGTGGTAACGGATATAATAATAATTTAATTTAATCATATATTTGACGGAATTTTAATTTAATTTAATAATCATATAATATGGCGGAGAGCTATTTTTTTTTAAAAAAATTGAAGGTGAAAGTTGATCCGAACAACCTTAATACTTCCAGTTGAACTTGTAATTGAAAAATATATCAACTGTAGATTATAAATTATAATTTTTTCTTTTCAATAGTACATCTTATGAAAAAATATGTATTTATTTCAAGTCCTATTTTTATTTTTTAAATACAAAGAATAATAGTAATGGTTCGAAAATATTTGTGTACAAATATATATTGACATAATAAAAAAAATTTCATATTCTTTTTCCACTATTTTTAAAAAATAACATACGTGGTGTGAGAATTGCGCATGAGATTAATTTATGAAAAATATATTAAAATTATTAAAAAAAAAAACCAGTCATTGTTTTTTGTCGTTGTTCGTGGCTGAATCGAGTATCGAGTAGTCTAACATTTCAAAGCGATTTAATAGTATTGTTGAGTAGCGATCGAACTGGTCAAACTCGCTTTTCAAACATAGGCAGAGAGAGAAAGAGGAAGTGCCTAGCCTATGCCACATAGGGCAATGTAAAGTTGTAAAATTAATACTTAAAAAAAAATATCATCATTTTAAGAAAAATTCACTATATGAAAGATATTAGTGTTTAATTGGAAAAATTCATCATTTAGTATTTGTGATTTTAAATAAAAAAATCACGTGATCCTCGAAAGTCGAAACATGTGGAGTAGTATAAAATTCAAAGTTGCCCAAAATGATCAAAATACACACCCCTAGGACTCTAATATATTATTTATGCCCACGGCTCACCCAACTCTTGTCGATCATTTATTTCGGTTTACTGCGCGACACCCTAGTGGTTGAAAATATTGTACGAATTTTTTTAATGATTTATTAAATAAAATTAAATCATTTATTAAATGAGTTAATTGTGTTATTTATTTACTCTATTTTTCGTTTTTTTTTTTGAAAAAAATTAAAATCTTGAAACTACAATATAAAAGACATAACGAGAAATAAAGGAAATAGATAACATCATTAATTTATTTTTGAAAAAAATGGAGAATTAACTTTATTTAATAAAATACATGGCAGTGTTGTGCAACTTCCAAATTACGAAAGAAGTTTGCGCCGCATTTCAAAATCGCGAGAGATTTTCGTGATGTGATATTTTTGTAATATATAAATTTTAAAAGTGTTAAAAAAATTACAAAAGTACCCGACTAATAAGTTTTTGTATTAAAATAGTGTTGTGTAAGATAATTTCATATAATACACAAAAATTTATTTTTTGATATTTAGATCATATTATTTTTTTAACACGGTGTCATCTCAAACAAATTTTTATCTTTTATCTTTAAATTTAAACATAGACCACCTCACCTTTCAAAAAAAAAAAACATAGACCACTTCAATCCGAAATCAAGCATGAGAACTCCTATTTTGCTCCAACCCTTGTTTATTTATAGCCTTGGGGCCCTATAATATTATAATATTTTCCAAATATTTTTTTTTTCAAAAAGAAATAACTACATAAATAAATTGTTGGCCAATATATGTATTTTTTTGACACAAGAGTCGAGCTCGAATCAAGGGGTGTTACAATTAGGAGTTTACTTGCCAACTTGCATGTCCTCATCTATCATAACAAAGGGAAGAGAGTCATTACAACACCTTCATAAGCAAAATTAATACGAGCTTCCAAGGACTCCTTCATCTTTGTTTTGCTGCCTCCTGCTTAAAATAACTGCTGTTTTGACCTTTTTCTTATGCAATTTATGTAATATTTTGCACTTTTTAATGAAAATTTTATTTGTATATTTAACAAATTTACTCTTGAAATTATTAAAATATTTAGATAAATGTGTTTTTATCAAAAAAATAAAAATTTATTAAGAATATACTACAAAATTAATTTTTTAAATATATGTGCGTTCATTCAAAATGACATAAAGTGTGTCTCCAGTGAACAAATTTCATGATAAAATTGACCACATTACAAAAATAGATTCAGATCATTGACTAATATTTTTAAGATATTTTCACTAATACTCTTTAATTATCTGATTAATGACAAATTCTTATATGCAATATTGTACCGTGAAATAACCCATTTAATAAAATTTGCGGATCCTAGTCGGGTCGGATCAGATCCAATAAATATTTTTAAAAAAACTCGCGGGGGACCAAAAAAAAAAAAATTCGCCCTTAGGTGCTCCCAGGGGTGTTACTATTAGATTACGCATATGTTACTTAAACGATAAATATGTGTTACTATAAAATAAATAATATGTATTTGTCTAAAAATAATCGCCCAAATGCAAAATAAAAATGAAAAAAATGGTTAAATAAATCTCTAATCTAATTATATGTGTGAATCAAATAAGTATTTAATTTTCGACAACTTTATTCTTATTAAAAGAGTGTGATTTTATTAAGATAATGACTTATTTGATCTCAATATTAAAGAGAAATGATTTTAATGTGTTAAGAAAAAAATCATGGGTCTATTTGATCCCCAAGTATAAGATTTTTGGGGTAAATATGTGTTATTGTAAGGGCAAATATGTGTATTAAACTTGTGCAAAGGTAAAAATAAATTTTTACTCTCAGGTTGTGTTATTATTAGGTCAAACACATGTTACTGTATGAAGAAAAATATGTTATTAATGAACAAAACCAATATATTATTCTTTTAAGGACTAGTAACACGTACTTACCCTTACAGTAACACATAACTGTTCTTACAGTAACACATACTTTTGAAAAAAATATGTTACTATATGAACACAAACGTGTTACTGTATAGAGAAATATGTGTTACTATATGAAGAAAAAAACGTGTTACTATATGAACAAAAACATGTTACTTTATGGAAAAATGTGTGTTACTATATGAATAAATCAGAACCAGATTAGGAGTTGCGATATTAATTCTAGTTTAAACAAGAATAAAAATTTATCATCAGAAGTTCCCATAAGCTTTGTATTCATCACTGTTTAAGTTTTATCCACTACTGTTTTCATCAATCGGATCATCCCTCTTTTTTCTTTTTTTAATCGGAGTTTACAGTTTTATCCCTCCTCATCGTCGGCGTTTCTGCGTCTGAAAGAACCTTGATGCGTGGTTGGGGTTGGTTGGGGGAACACAGGCACAACCATGGAAGTTGTGGAGCGAACAGAGGAGGAAGAAGAGTTAGAGCGGAGGAAGAAAAAAAAATTTGCGCTAGTTTGACTCGTTCTTTATTTTGACCCACAAGATTTAATAATTTTTTTTTAATTAATATTGCACGGTGCAATATTTCACAAGAGATTTGCTCCTGATTAATATCTTTGTAATGTTGATTATACTTTTCAATTATAATAACTGATATTTTTTTTAGTAATACGACTTGTTTGACTAGAAATGTAAATTTCCAAAATCGGGCATATCATATCACTTGTTTTTTTTTTTTTTTTTTTTTTTGGAATATCATATCATATCACTTGTTGAGGCAGCCAAATTTGTGCATTCATTTATCTGAAGATTTCCCGTACCGCTGGTGGCGTGTTTCTTGGGAAATCATCCCAAATAACTGCCATTTATTTCTCTCCCACAGGCAATATTCCACATTTTCTTATTCGAATTTCGCAAGTATCTTTTTCGTTCGAAAATCAATGTTTATCTGAGAAATTGGAAGGATGGATTGCTGTGAAGATTCAGCGGCTATGCGTCGGGTCGTTTGCCCCAAGCCTCGTCGTGCCGCGCCATTCAAATCTCTTATACGGTATTTGATATTTCCAATTCCAATTCCTACGATGTTCTTTTTTAAATAAGGGAATCGGATAATGATTTAATTAATTTCTCGTTTATATGGAATAGTAATGATGCGGCGTCGAAAGCTGGTGCTGAGTTGCTTGGCCAAATCCTTCGTAAGGTAGGTTTTTGTTGGTAATTTATTATTGATAATTAAATTAATGTGGTTTAATGAACGATTGAGTGTGGGCGACTTCTATTCTTATGTGTTTTACTTGATTTCTTCTTGAATCGATGTATGTGGCAGTGTGTACCCCTGCGCGGATGTGATTTAGAATACTACATTTGTTGGTTTCTTCTTTTCTGAAACTGTTTGGTATGAAACTTAAACAATTTTTAGAAGGAACTTGTTTTGATTTACAAGTTTGCATTTGTTGGTTTGATGCAATTTATCACAGGTGCATTCGCTTGTTAAATCTTGTCGACTTATATTGGAATTCACTATACTAGTTACTGAAATATTACAAAGTGTTGATCTGCCTAGATGTTTAAGAATAGATATTTCATTCTGTTAACTGGAATAAATATAGTTGCAACTTGCAAGCATTTAGGTTGAGGTGCTTTGCAATTCCTCATCCTGAAAGAAGCAAAAATGGTCGTACAAAGTTTTCAGGGATATATAGCACATATGACTGGGACTAACTTTTATATCAAATAGATTGAATGCAATATGCTTTGGTAGTGATAAAAGGAAGGGTACTCAAGTCGAGATATTCGTGATTTAAGGTTATCCGTTTGAGGTCAAGAATTAGATTAGGTGGTGTTTGCAAACTCTAAACATGAGGAAGAATCACTTACTTTCAAAAGCTATTAATAGAGTTTGCAAACACTTCTTAAAACTGGCATGTTTCACCCCTATCAAATGCTATCCTGCTATAACTTGTGACTTTCAGCTTCGTATGAACAAATCATCTTGCCATACTTCTCGCATAACATGAAGAGTTGTTTACTTATAAAGTCTCTACCCATTTCTCGACCTTAATTTTCTCATGTACTCATTCTTTATAGGACAAGTTTGAAGCAGAGCCATGTGCAACTCTATCATCATCGCCCCCATTTTTGTTCGGATCTCCTCCATGCAGAACCCTAAATCCTGTAGTGCAAGACGAACATTTCAGGGTTGAAAAGCTGAGTTTTATAAGTGAAGTACTCACAGAACGACCGGCTCTTGCCAGAGAACAGTTGGGGAAGCAGCAAGCAGCTGTAAGAGTGGAAGGTTTTGACTGCTATTGTTATCACAAAAAATCTATTAATTGTACATAAAGATGAATCGAAAAAAGGCAGAAGGGAAATGGCGAATTGCAACCTAAACAAGTGAAATACTGAAAATTGTATAGGAGAATGTTGTAAAGAAAATAACAACCTAAATTCTCGTGGTTGAGTGAAGTGATTTCTTGAGAAAGGCTTGTAAAGATTTTACTTGTAAATATAGCATCAAGCTTCTTCGAGTAAGTATTTTGAGACTTTCAGTTTTAGTTTACCCCTTTTTTGAGATTTTTGTTGGACAAACACTTATATAAAGAATTTTACGGATTAAGGTTCTGTCAAATTATAGTTCAAATACAAATAATTGTTTTTATAAAGGCTGGTAATATATACTTTTTCCGTCCTGCAATTACCTTCATACATGAACCTACACTCTTTTTAAGAAAATTCAAATTAGTGTAGGAAAGTGAATAAAATGTAAGGATATTTTGGATTTTTTGAATGAGGTAAAGTGAAGGAGAGATAATTAAGTAGAATAAAATAAGAGTGACATTTTTAAAATTTAAATGGAGTGTATTTCATTAAGGGTGTGAAAATAATTGTAGGACTGGCGAAAAAGAAAAGTGTAAAAGTAATTGTAGGATGGAGAGAATATTTATTTTTATAGTAGTGTGAAATACAAAAAGTAGGACTCATTCATTATTTTATTATTATGTTTATCTTTCTGCGAAATTAAGATTCATTTCCAACACACATGAGAGTGAATTTTCTGTTTTATCTTTACAAGATTTTTTAAAAAAAATCTTTTTGACCCGACTTGACGGGATTTCATTTGTGAGTTTTTTTTTACCTTTTTTTTTTTAAAAAAAATATACTATTATAATTATATATAAAATTTTGTACAATTTTTTTTGGATTAACAAACAGCGGTTTTATTACCTTTAGCTTTTAATGATACAGATGTTCACATTATCAATTATGTGCTACAATAATTTTTTATTTTTTTTAGTTTGCTTAATAATAATGTTCATAAAACATAAGAATCGTGGTTAGAAAAAAAACTACGCAAGAATCGTGAAGTGCATAATAATGTTGTCATATAAACAAATATATTAATGCAGCATCTTAGAAACAAATAAATTAGCAGAAATAAATAGAAAAAGTAGAAACTTTTTATTTTCTTTTTTAAACTTAATATGGATCTTCATACCATTATAGATTTATATTATATATACTCCCACGCATATATATAAACACTGAATTTTCTATTTGATATTATATGTCCAATGAAAGATACTAATTTATATACCCATCACCAATTTGATAATGACATATAAATAATTATTTATATGTATCATGTATCATCACCACATTAATGTTGAATATATAAATTGGTGTCTACCGGTAAATATATGATCATTTTTGTATATTTTCTGTTATGTTTGAACCGCCATGTTCCGATCTTTCCATTTTTTGGACCCAAATTTGATGATATATACATATAAAATATTTGAGTTGGTATTGTGTGAATAAATTTCACCTTAAATTTAGTTTACAACTAGTTAATATTATTTAATAAAATAACTAATACTCGCTAGTGAACGATGAAATTGATTCCAAATTAGTCGATACTTGGGCTGAATACCGAGTCATAAAAAAATTATTTAAAATTAATATTTTATTATAAAATAACTAATATTAAAAAAAAAAACAATTAATATTTTTAACACAAGTTTGTGCAGAGCCCAATTAGAGTTGCAGCCAGTAGCAACTTTTGGGCCTAGGAGCAAGCTAGCCCATTGATGAGTTAGAACTACGACTCTTTATTAGGTCCATTCTTTAATTAGTTTGAGGGAGTGTATTGTGTCTTTTTCTTCATGTATGTTAAAAGTATTTAAGTTTTACCCTTAGATTATATGTATATGTATTGTCAATTGGAAGAAAACATTTTTTGCAACAGGCACTTTAGTTATTCACTTTTTATCATTTTGATAAAAAAAAAAATTAAACGACCAAAAAAATGAAAATAGAGATACTTTGAAAATAGAAAATACAAGGCGCTAAAATAAATATGAAAAAAAATTTGAGAGGGTAAAAGTTTGAGAAATGAAAAGTACAAGAAACAACTACTAAAAAAACACAAAAAAATATGAAAATATTGGGAGACAACTAATATATTATTTTTTAATTCTGTTATGTTTTAGTATTTCTAATTTTTACACTATTTATGCATATGCTTCATTTCAAAAGGCTCAATATACACAAATTGAAAAAAGAGTATCATATCACTTATGGACCAAAGTGGTATATTATTTGCATAATATACTTGAATGAAATTATTTATATAAGATAATTAATATTCTGTTCATGATCAATTAGAGTATCAACCTAATTGGTTTATACATTGTTCAAGTCTTTAATGTGTACAATGATGATAGTTATATCGTCTATTCGACTTTCATGTTGTAACCATAACTTGTATGATTCACTGACTATGGCAGAACATGCATCTGTGGGATCAACACATTTGTTAACCATGTCCACTACTGTTTGGCTTGATAGGAATTCGAAAACCTCATCACTAGCAACAACGAAGAAAGGATGGGTAGAAGTAAGGTCCACCATAGACACTTCTGGATCAACAACCACCCCAATTTTCTCTCCGCCATATTATCACTAACACTTCGCGTAAATGCAGTCATGGGATACATCCTATTTTGAACTCACAACCTCGGGGGATCACTCCCATCAGTCTCCTCATCTCCCCATGATTGATTTCTAGGATCTTTAACACTTTCCACTTGATCAGGGAATTATTTTATGTGTCATATATTAGCCCTATGATAAAGAATCTAATTGGAAAAAAAAAATTATCTACAACCTTTCATTTCAAGGGTAATACTTGTAATGTTTACAAAGTCAAATTAAGAATATTTATAAATTTTAAATATCCGTTATATTTAATTTAAGTCTATATATGTTAGAAAATTTGTTGTGATTGTAAAAATTTATATTTTATTTAACTACATTTAATCTCAGGGATTCTATATTTATAAAATCTTAATTTGTTAGTAATTCAAACAAGTAAATTAAATATATTTATTCCACTATTATTTAATTGATTAATTAAATTATATAAAATTCTAATTATGTGAAATTTTAATATTTAATTGACTTATTTTTATTTTCTCATTGTATTTGAGGGTTCATATTTAAAGACTCCAAATGTGTGAAAAAGTTTAAAAATTTAATTAAATGTATTAAATATTTTTTATTTTTTTTCAATTAAATAATTAATTAAATCGTAAAAATAATCATGTAACATATAGGTACGAACTGTATGCATATATAAATCGTGCATAAAATATGTACATACAAATCGTGCACGAAATATGCATGTAAGGGTCGTGCACAAAATGTGCATACATATAAGAATTGTATTCCACTTATTATTTTTGTTCCAGGGCGACGACTCCATCCCGAACTCGTGTCAAGCAAATCAAACATTGAACTCCTCATAATTATTTTTTCTATCCTTCATAATCTCACAAAACAAATTAGACCTAAATAGATAAGACAAGAATTAATGCAATTTATACTTATTGCATCCACAAAGATAGACTTGTTTTCTTTTTTCATCTTTCCCATAAAAACAGGCCAGTTACAATAATTATCATATTATTAATGTTTCATTTTCATCTTTATCTCTATTTAATGTATTTTATTTTATTTCAAATCAATATTTAAATATTAACAATTGCTTTGAAAAATAAATACAAATAAGGACAAAATGAGAAAAAAATATACAAATGTAATGTTCCAACTATAGTAACTTAAACTTGAGGGTCCTATATATTTTAGTAGGCATAAATTTTTTTACACTTGTTTTAAAAATATTAGTCACTCTACCCTTAAAAAATGTGCCTATAGATTTGAACGCTTTTTTTTTTAAAAAAAAAAAATACATAAAATAAAGAGTATTGTGAATTTATTTATGAATAAAATGATTGCTTGGTACTAAAGTACAATGATAATTTGAGTAGTTAAGTGATGCGTAGAGGGTGAAGATAAAATGATTATGTCCATAATGAGAATTAACACATTTTTAGGGATGGACAAATAAGACAAATGAACACATTTTTTAAGAACGAGAGAAGTAGTAGTTTATTTTATAAAGTAGACATGTTGGAGGGTATTATGAGATATTGTGAGGTCTATTTATAAACAGAGTCAATGAAAAATTAAATAATTAAACAGATATTTTGAGAGGTAAAGATAAAGTGTTGTGAGGTGTTTTTATTCTATTTTTGGACATACATATTTAAATTTGACAGACTAAAAAATGTACTTCCTCCGTTCTTTCGAAAGATTTTCATTTGAAAATTGCTCTTTATTTTAAAAAATAATACTCCCTCCGTCTCGGAACTATCTTCATAGTTGACTTTTTAACGGTTTTTGTGTGAGAATTATTTCATATTAATATGTGTACAAAATTTGTTTTATATGAATGATATGCTTACACATATTACTATGAAATAATTCTCACACAAAAATTATTAGAAAGTCAACTGTGAAGATAGTTTCGGAATAGAGGGAGTATATTTTATGTGTAGTGATTGTTGAGATATAGTGGAAAAGAAAAAAAATAATTAGAGATAGAGAAAAATAAAAAGAGAGATGTGAGAATATTTTTTTCCATTCAAAAAAATAAGAAATTTTGAATGTGTTAGACCAAAATGAGTAAATGAAATTTGTTTGAGTTGACAAAGGGGGTATATATTTATTAAAATTAGATTTGAAAAAATATTTTTTAATTTATGTGAGAATAATGGAAAGGGTAAAAGTAATTAATGTAAGAAGTCCAAGGTTATGGGATAAGAAATGGGATAAGTACAATGTGAAAAGAAAAAGTGGGAAATAAGGCGCCCACAGAGAGGAAAGCAGAAACCTATGGCCTGTTTGGGTAGAGTGGTTTTATTTTGTGTGACTTCCCTAAAACCGGGAGTAGGTGGGTCCTTCCAACATATGTGGCGATTCGACCGCACTCTGACACCCCTCGTGATGCCCACGCGCTAGCACACATCTTCCCCCCTATGCTTCTTCACGTGTTCTTCCTACACTATTGTGGCTATATTTGGCTTTTCATGCCAACTCACACACATACCCCACCCTACCCCACCCCACCCGCCCCATTTTTTATTTTTTCAATTGTTATGGGCATAAATGCTTTGGTTTATTTTTGTCCCAATTATTTTAATTTGAATTAATTTTATTTTTTTCCCAATTATTTCTAAAATCTTATCCCATAAAAATAAAAATGCATCAAACATTATATATATATATATATATATATATATATTTTTATATACTCTCATCCCAATCTAGCTAGCCACCTCTATTTAAGTGAATGCTTGTAAGTTGGCATACTTTTAATTTACTCTTATTTCTCATGGTTCCTGGTTATGATATTTTGATGAAAACGAAAAATATGAAAATTATATGGTTAGTGTATTGATTTAATTCTTCATTCTACGAGAATTATCAAAATATTATGACTCAATTTTTTATGCACTAATTGTATTATATAATGAATTACATAAATAAAATATAATACTAATCTTGATTGAAACATGATACTAATTTAAATTAAAATAAACAGTCTATTATAATTGAAACGTGATACTAGATTTGACTAAAAACTTAAAATGAAACGTGATACTAATTTTAATCAAAATATAAAACTAATTTTAATTAAAATATGATGAATACACATATTTAAAATTCGTAATTCATAAATATACTAGGTGCATATGTATACAATTCAATTAAACTCAATCTGAATTAATTCCTACAAATGCAACATCCCTCAATTTATTGGATTGAGAACTCTAATTAAAAATCAATTATACTTGGGAATAATATTATTAGTCTTTCTCACCGACTAAGAGTAGTACTACTACCGGTTTTCAAAAAAAAGAACAGTACTACTACCAAAAAGACCGACTAAAAATATATAGTACCGTCATAGGGATCGAAAACCGATAAATGTGCTCACGCAAATTAGTTCACCCTACTAAAAATAGTACTACCAAAGAGATAAACATTTAAATTCATCAAAAAACAAACAAAATAAACTCATATAACACCACCACCTTACGCTATTCTTTAATTCGGATAAGTATAAAATATAATTTTTTTATATTAAAATGGTAAAAAAGACAGGTGTTGTAATTATAATGTATGTGCTTCGCACGCGCTGGCGCCGAGAGTGGGAGTAGTGTTAAAATGTACATCGTTTGACATTTTATCGTTTAATTAATGAAATTCAGTGGTGATATATGCAGAGACAGCCGCCTCTCTAATTCCATGAATGTGGAATCTGCAACACCACTTTACCACTAAACTGCATGCGACCCTAGTTTGTACCCCTACCCCCCACCCCCACCCCCTGTACACCCTACCCCCTATATATGTACATATATAATGTACAGTTATTTTCTCAAGTCTCAATCAACTTTTCTTTCTGATTTTTTTTTTTTTAATAATCTGTAACAAAAAAATGCGGTTGAGTTGTAATGGATGTAGAGTGCTGAGAAAGGGTTGCAGCGACGACTGCAGCATAAGGCCGTGTTTGGAGTGGATTCAATGCCCTTGTTCTCAGGCAAACGCTACTGTTTTCCTTGCCAAATTCTATGGCCGGGCCGGCCTTATGAACCTTATCAACGCTGGCCCTGTTGATCTCCGACCCGGTTAGTTCCATTTCACTGCAACAAAATTCACCTGTAATATAAAATTTCTGTTATTATAATTTCTCACCTAAAAAAAATTCGAAAAACAATTTTTAGCGACACAATTTTGTTATTGAAGTTTTTTTTTTTTTTTCTGTCGAAGATATATTTGTTACGTTTCTGATAAATGAATATTTTGGAGTGCAGCAATTTTTAGGTCTTTACTATACGAAGCATGCGGGCGGATCGTGAATCCGATATATGGATCGGGCGGGTTGCTATGGTCCGGCAACTGGCAACTCTGCCATAACGCGGTGGAGGCGGTTTTGTCAGGAGCTTCGATTACCCAAATAACGGCGGACGCTGATGAGACTAAAAACGGGCCCCCGCTTAAGGCCTATGATATCAGGCACATCAACAAGGATGATAATAAATCCAAGTCGAATGATTTCCGTCGGATCAGAAACCGAAAGCGTTTCAAGCGGTCGGGTCCGAAGTCGAAGCGGGTCCCCGGCCCGCCCGTGTCTGCTGATCCTCCGGGTCGCGAGGAGGTTAACGGGTCGCCGAGCCACGAATCTTCGTTGAGCCACCAGTCTGAGGCGGCGGCTCTCCGGAGCCCGGATTGCAATAGCTTGGCTTCGACTCAGAACGTTGAGCCAGCTTTGAATTCGGCTGACAGAATTGAGCTGGATTTGACTCTTGGACTCGAGCCGTTCAAACGCTGTGGGAAGAAGCCGGTAGATTCGAAGCAAGCCGTTGGCTCAGCCGAGGACGAAGCCGAATTCTGTAGAATGAAGCTCGGGCTTGATTAGAATGACGGCTCAGATCACAGTTTCATTATTTTGTTTTTCAGTCTGAAGTGTTTTTTTGGTGTAATAAGGTATACGGGGTAGGTGATACTGTTTTTTGGTACCTCGTTTGTTTAATGTTGAGGAGACATTAGTTTTGATATTTTATTTAATTTTATGTATTAAGAATATACAGTGAAAGATTAAGTATAATAAAACATAAGAGCTTGCAAGAAATGTTGGTATCGATATACAGTATACTACAGAGTAGGCGCCGCCGTGCCCTGTAAACAAGAAAAATAGGTCAAGTTGAAGAACATTAATATAACACCCTATACATTAAGAGCCTGTTTATTATTATTAATAGCAAGAGATATGAAAATCTTACTTTTTATCGTTTGTAATTATGATTTAATTTTCATTCGATCTATTAAAATATGAGAGTTTGCAATCTTATTTCTCATTTTAAGATTAAGTATAATAAAATAAAAGAGCTTGCAAGAAATGTTGATATTTGATATACTACAGAGTCGGCGCCGCCGTGCCGTGTAAACAAGAAAAATAGGTCAAGTTGAAGAACATTAATATAAATGATAATCCTATACATTATCGGAAGTATATAAATAAAAAGAATAATTCTTATAAGAAATATTTCATGAATCTAGGATCCGTGAAATCCATATAATGAAATTTGCGGATCATGGACGGGTTGGGTCGGGATAGATCGTGTTTGGTAAATATGTTTTAAAAAAATTCCCTCAAGGACAAAAATACGATTTTCGCTTTCAGTTGCTCCCAGTGATATTATTATTAGGTTAAATATGTGTTACTTTAATGATAAATATGTGTTACTGTAAAATAAATAATACTTATTTGCCTAAAAATAATCACTCAAATGCAAAAATAAAAATGAAAAAAATGGTCAAATAAATCTCTAATCTTATATGTGTGAATCAAATAAGTCACTAATCTTCGAAAACTTTATTTTCATTAATAGAGTGTGATTTTATTAAAATGAGAGCTTACTTGATCTCAATATTAAAGAGAAATGATTTAAATATGTTAAAATAAAGTTCATGGGTCTATTTGATTCCATGTATAAAATTTTGAGATAAATATGTGTTATTGTAAGATTAAATATGTGTACTAAACTCGTGCGAAGGTAAAAATAAAAATTCAGTCTTAAGTGTTTTACTATAAGGTCAAACATGTGTTATTGTATGAAGAAAAATGTGTTACTAATGAACAAAACTAGTACAAGACATGAATAAATATTTTATTCTGTTAAGGACTAATAACACGTATTTATCATTACGGTAATACATCTTTAATCTTATAGTAACACAACTATATATTAATATAAAACCCTATACAGTAGGAGCCCATTTATTATTATTAATAGCAAGAAATGCGAAATCTCACTTTTTGTCGTTTGTAATTATTGGTTTAATTTTCATTCGACCTATTAAAATATGAAAGTTTGCAATCTTATTTCTCATTTTAAAATTAAGTATAATAAAACATAAGAGGCTGCAAGAAATGTTCATATTTGATATACTACAGAGTAGGCGCCGCCGTGCCGTGTAAAAAAGAAAAATAGGTCAAGTTGAAGAACATTAATATAAATGATAATCCTACACATTATCGGAAGTACATAAATAAAAAAGAGCAGAAGGAAAAAAACTAGATAACAAGATCAATGGCTTCTTTTTGGGTGTTTTTTTTTTCTCCTCTACTTTTATAGATTATAAAATGAAGGTGTTTTTGAGAAAGGTTGTTAGATAAAAAAAGGGCTATGTGTAAAATAAAATTTTAGTATGCCTTAATTGTGTGAATTCAATTTACATTTAATTTTTAAATTGGTCAAAATGTGAATTAATTTCACCGTATATTTTGATTAATAATTAATATTTTAGTAAAATAAATAATATTATTTAATAAAAGAGCTAAAATATTTAATAATACCCTTTAATAAAATAATTAATATTATTAAAAACTAATATCTTATAATATAAATAATTTTATACTCTTTAATGAAATAATTAATACCTTGCAAATCGATTTTACACTAAAACTTATTCACACAAGACTTCGTTTAATATTCTCTTCAAAATATCACCTCTTACATACAAAATACTCTTATATTTCTTTTAAATCACTATTTAAAAAAAATATATTGTACGTGTCACATTTATATATTAAAAATAAACTAACCTGTGTTTATAAGAAATTTTGTCATAAAAAATAGTTTACTTTTTTATAAAATTATGTTAAACAGTAAATTTAGTGCGGTCCGTCCTCTTCAACCATTCGTCAATGTTTACCTCAGGAGTTTCATAACCTAATCCGTGATTTTTGCACTTGTAATCTCTCTATAATATAAAAGGTGCAATGCCACACAATGATATAACTTTAGGCAAAAATTTATGTGAATGGGGTCATACGATAAACTCTATTTTATTATCACTGTTATGCACATTTACTATCACTGTCATGCACATGTACTATCACTGTCATACACATGCTCTGTTATAAATAAATTATGACAATGATAGTGCATGTGAATAACCGTGATAGTGAATCTGTATGATAGTGATAGTAAAAATAGAGTTTATCGTATGCATCCGGTTCACACAAGTATTACTCATAATATTATATATTGACATTGCAAAGAAGAACCGTGAAATGATAAATATTTGCACTAAATGTTATATTATTGTAATATAGAATGTTACATTATTGTACAACGGAAGATGTCATCTTTAGGTGCATGCAATATATAACGGGAGATTTCATCTTCAGGTGCATGCAATTAATGGAAAATCTCATCTTTCGAATTTAAACAGATCAGGAACAACTAGCTAGTCACTGTTAGGAAATTAATGAACTACTTTCATATGTTTTTAAAAGTTCGAAGATGAGATGAAATCTTTTTATGGCATCAGAGCTTTTGACCCACGCCCAAATCCTGGGTTCGATTCCCCCACAAAGAAACTTAATTCACTTTTAGATGAGATAAAATTCTTTCAGTCATAACTCTTTTTCGATTTGAAAATTGTTAGTAGTGATCAAAAACAGTTAGTCATCACCAAACGCTATTGATATGGTCATCATCATTGATTGTACGTATACATTCATAACATAAGGAATTGATTGGTTGCATTACACAACCTATCACAAGTTGACATGATATTTTCAGACCTTTGAATCTCCGACAACCACATGCGCATGTCAGACTGCATGCTCCTTTTTTATTTGAAAACTGTCGGTGATGAAAAACAGTAAGCCGTCACCAAATATTATTGATATGGTCATCATCATCAACTGTACGTGCATAACATAAAGAATTGATTGGTCATTACACAACCTATAACAAGTTGACACGATTTTTCAGACCTCCGAATCCCCAACAACCACATGCGCGCGCATGCCAGACTGCCTGCATTGTACCGCCCTTTTAGTCATAATTTTTATTTTATTTGAAAATTGTCGGTGCTGAAAAACGGTAAATTATCCCCAAACATTGTTGATATGGTCATCATCATTAATTGTACGTGCATAACATAAATAATAGATCGGTTACATTACATAAAATATCAAAAGTGGATGAAATATTTTCACTGTTAGGAAATTAATGAACTACTTTCATATGTTTTTAAAAGTTCGAAGATGAGATAAAATCTTTTTATGGCATCAGAGCCTTTGACCCACGCCCAAATCCTGGGTTTGATTCCCCCATAAAGAAACTTAATTCACATTTAGATGAGATAAAATTCTTTCAGTCATAACTCTTTTTCGATTTGGAAATTGTTTGTAGTGATAAAAAACAATTAGTCATCACCAAACGATATTGATATGATCATCATCATTGATCGTACGTATACATGCATAACATAAGGAATTGATTGGTCGCATTACACAACCTATCACAAGTTGACACGATATTTTCAGACATCTGAATCTCCGACAACCACATGCGCATGTCAGACTGCATGCTCCTTTTTTATTTGAAAACTGTCGGTGACGAAAAACAGTAAGCCATCACCAAATATTATTGATATGGTCATCATCATAAATTGTACGTGCATAACATAAAGAATTGATTGGTCGCATTACACAACCTATAACAAGTTGACACGATTTTTCAGGCCTCCGAATCCCCGACAACCACATGTGCACGCATGTCAGATTGCATGCATTGTACCGCCCTTTTAGTCACAATTTTTATTTTATTTGAAAATTTTTGGTGCTGAGAAACGGTAAATTGTCCCCAAACACTGTTGATATGGTCATCATCATTAATTGTACGTGCATAACATAAATAATTGATCGGTTGCATTACATAGCCTATCACAAGTGGATGAATTATTTTCAGACGTCCAAGTCTTTAGCAGCCACATGCGCATGCCAGACTGCAGGCATTGTATTTTATCCGCCCTATACTATGTGATACAATTGTCAAAAAAGTCTATCATCCTAAACTTATACATTTCATTAAAAGGAAATAAAACAACATAACCATTTTCATATATATTTTTCAAAGATCTAAAAATTACATACAATGACAATAATTTATCTACACTAAAAAAAAAAACACCTTGCAATAAAGTAGAATAGATTATTATACTCTTAGAGCTTATTTACTTTACAAATGAGATTGATTAGTTTGAATAAGATAAAATAAAAGAAAATAAATTGGTTGGAATGATTTAATTGAGATAATTGATCAAGATCAATCATACAAAGCAAATAAAAACTTACTTATTTCATTTAACCAAGTATTATTAATTGTTGAGCGTGTATAAGTTATAAAAATTGTGGCTCACTAAAGCAAAATGTTCAAGTCACTAGAATGAAGATTGATGGAAAAAAAGTAAAAAAATAAATAAATGATTAGTGTGTCTCATGTGAATCATATTTCACGATAAAATTTGATTTATATTGAAAAAATGTATATATTTTATCCTTCAACTATCCCATGCTAATACACTTTAGTAATATGAATTATACTATTCAATTATCATGACTAATACCTTTTATAATATTATCATATTGTAATAAAAGTTGCACCCTTTAGACTTCAATTATTACAACTGATATCCATTAGTAATATAAATCATACCCTTCAGTTATCACGATTGATACCCCTTTATAATATAGGACATACAACTTATACCCTTCAATTATTACAATGATATTTTTAATAAAATGGATCAAGTTTCATGGTCAAGTTTGACCATCAAACTTTTTGATTGTAAACTTTGCCAAGACTGATTGATAACGTCATACATGCTCTAATCAAATAAGGTCATAATAGATCGACAAATTGGTGCATATGATTTACAATTTTGGAGTACGACTCATGTGAATCACGTTTCACGGGAAGTGGGTGTGGGAGTTGGATTGGAGGAGGGAGTTGTTAGATAGAGAGAAAATTATTCTTAATGAATTGTTGGAAGTGCTTGACAGGTTTTCGTTGAAGGAAGGTAAGAAAGATCGTAGGAGGTGGAGGGTGGCGCCCTCCGAAATTTTCCAGACAAAGAAGACTTATGATTTGGCGGCGTCGCATGTAGAGGTAGACGACAATGAGGAGATTCCGGATTTCGATTTTAGATTGGTCTGGAACAAAATTATTCCTTTCAAGATGGACGATATGGCTTGGAGATTAGCCTGGAACAGGCTACCGATTAGGGACAACCTACTAAGGCGAAAAGTGATTGTTCAGGACGAGCATGCGGCCTGCCCTTTATGTGGCTTAGTGACAGAGACTGCTAATCATTTGTTTGTGGAGTGTTCCAACGCTGCTGCGGTTTGGACGAAAATTCATAAGTGGATCGAGCTACCTATGGTGTCGCATAATCAGGTTAGAAGACATCTTTTACAACATTCTACTCTTTGGCATGGTAAAATTGGCGGCTCTATTTTGATTAGTTTGTGGATATGCGTTGTTGAGTTATGTGGAGGAGAAGGAACAATCTGATTTTTGAAGGTCTCTAATGAGATGCGGCAACGACTGTGGATGAGATTGGAAGTAGATTTTGGAGTTGGCTCTTGGTTAAGTTTTCTTCGGTATGTAATCTTTTCTTATTCTTATTGGCTTTCAAATCCTAGGTTTTGCATTGAGGCTTGATGTTTAAATTCTTAATGTAGATAAAAATCTGTATTGACGCTCAGCTTTGGGTACACCTTGTTCCCTTAGCCTATTCTATTTATATTATTTCTTGTCTGATAAAAAAAATAAAAATATGTCGCCAATTGAATATATTTCTTGACAGATCAATGAAACTGGTATGTCTAATTAAATGCAAAGCATACTATACACAAAAATAACCACTTTCAAACTTTGGGGTTGGATTATAAATTAATTAAAATATATAATTAATAAAATTATTAAAATAAATTAAAGTATTTAAGAATTTGAAATATTATTTGATATATCCAAAGAAATCTATTAAAATCAAAAGGTATTTGGAAAATCTGAGAATAACCAAATAAAATCTTATCATCCAAAATTACCAATCTTGTTTAATCTCTATACATGTATAATAAAAACACCATTAAGATAGCTTCCCATAAAAAAATAGCCATTAAAGATATAATAAATGGGCCAAATAGCAAAATAAATAGAGACGTTTCTTAATTTCTTTTTGAAGTAAAGAAGCCCAAATTGGAAATTTGGAGGGGCACATTTATGCCACTCCCACCTCTAAATCATCCCCTGTTTAATGACAAATTCTTCTTCATGGTAAAAGTTCATTAAAAAGAAAGTTATCGTAAAAATAATATGAAGGGTGTATTTATTATTTATTAAATGATACTTCTTTTTATTCTAAATGTATGTTATTTTAAATTAATACACACAAATTAAAAATAAATCTTTGACTTATTCCTATACTCTTAATTAATAGCTTTGTAATTTTACATTAGACTTTAAAGGTTATTGTTACCTAAATTATTTTTAAAGAATTTAAGGATAATTTGAGAAAAATATACTCAATTAATATTGAAAAATATAAAACCACATTTAAATTGCAATAAAATGAATAATCAAATGACATACATTTCGTTGGATGTCCCGAAAGGACAAGTGACATACATTTTGAATAGGGGAGAGTATTAATTATTTATACTATAATATATTAATTTTGAATGATATTAATTATTTTATTAAAAAATATTAATTAGGGTCATTTACATATAGGTTTAAAAAGGGTAGTATAATTACAAATAAATTCAAAAAATTTGCACAGAAGCACAAATTTTTTTTTTACACAGAACTACAAAATATTTACACATTCAATCTATTTGTAATTTTAATTTTTTTTAACCTATTTATAATTTTTACTATTAATTATTATAAAAAAATATTAATAATACACCAATTTCAACGTTGCACATGAACCAAGTCCTAATTAAAAACATGAAGAAGAAGAAGAATAATCCAATTCTTTGGTCTTCATATCGAATTGTTGGTGCAGTTTAACTGACAGCAAACTACTTTTATTTTATCTCCCGCGCTCGACGAAGACCGTACTCTCACTCTCTCGTCTTCTTAGAATAGTATGATTACCTTCAGCTTTCCGATTTATTGTGTTCTTCTATATATGAAGCCTAATTTCTTGAATCTTGAATTGATTGCTCCGAGAAAATCCGATTGGAACTCTTTTTCCTGTAATTTTTTGTTTTTGTTTTTTGTTTTTTGTTTTTTGCTTTCCGGTTCATATTCTGAAAAGTAGGTTCTGAAAAGCTCTATGAACTGTGTGAGAGGATTTATTCAGGCGTTTGATTTATTTGCAGATAATTCGTGGTTTTAATGAATTTCAAGTTAGAGTTCGAGGTTTTTAGGGTATATTCAATAAAGGATGGCTGAATTACTAACTTAATTTGTCTTAATCACCGGGGTAGGTTCTGGAGAAATGATAATGGTTTCGAGTTTTGTTTTATGTTCAGCTTTGTTATTGAATTGTTTATGTTCAGGTTTTGGATCATGGTGCTCTGTTGCTGCTGATTTCTTATTGTTTGCGCTACAATTTTAATTTCATCTTAAATTGGAATTACATTTTAGAAATAGGGGAGCTTTACAATCGAATCTGACTTCTCAATGACAAGAAAGTTTAAATTTCTGATACGTACTCTGCCTATGAGACATGACAGGTAAGTTTAAATTTATTAATTGATTTCTTATCTTTCTCTACTTCAATTGGTACATTATTTTCTTTGATTAGAAATAGAATTTCCTTGTGGAAAGATACTCTATGATGTTCATGAGAAGAAAAAAACCAAATCCCGAAATATATACAATAATTTCAGACAATGGAGGGGAGAAAAGATTTGTGGTGGTGTGTCACAAAGTGTATGAGCAATAACAAGGGAAACAATAATGAAACAGTTGCATGCCAGTATTTTAAACTTGAAAAACCATTATTTTGTTGCTGACAGGAGAGTTAACAAGTATATATGTCAACTTTGAGCTTCCTTTTATGCTGTTGGTGCTATCAGCTTCTTCTGAAATTGGTTGCATTATTGAATTGCAACTACATTTACTATGAATGTATTGATTATTTGGATGAACTCATAGAGAGTTTTGTATGATCATGCACACGGTACGCACTTACTATGAAGGTGCAATACAATATTTCGAAAGATACCAAAATAGAAAGAATTCGAATTGGTATTATAATACTTCTGTGTTGAAGTTGAGAATGAAGCATCTGGTTGTTATCATGAGCATTGTGTAGTATGTATGTGGTTTGAATATGTTACTTGTGTATTTACTGGTTAAAATTGTTCATGTTTGTGATTTTCAATAGGGCTTTCCAGCAATGATATACAACCTCTTGCCTTTAGACTAATGTTCTTTACAGATTGAAAGCAGGGAAATTGGGCCTTAGAATATGGATCCACTGTTGGCTTGTAAGGTCATTATTCCACTTGGGCCTTAATCTACAAAGTATATGATATTGCTGTCTAATTAATTCTTCTCATTGTGAAATTGGGCCTTTTTGACTTCTTCTTCTTCCCCTGTTTACAACTTTGCGGTCTTGGATCAACTTCATTCTCGGGTCGGGCATCAAGAAGCGGAATTGATATCACATATGCCCTTCTCTTTGGCCCATAGCTAGCAACTTACCGTACCAAGCGTGGCAGTCTCATCCCCTCGAGAATGAAATCCTACCCTTTTTATATGTCAGCCAAAGATCCCAGATGGGACGAGACTTGTCCGGTCAAGAGAGACTAGATGAGACCTTGTATTCAGTACTCCCAGACCAGGGCTAGTCATTTTTGATCCCTCCCTCTGTTCCACACTAGATGCATCATTTGCGAAAAGGTCCGTCCCGTACTAGATGCATCATTTTCTTGAATAGCAATAAAACAATTTTAATCATTTTATCTTTCTCCCTCAAACACCTCAATATTATACTATATGTAATTACTTTTTCCACATTAACCCAATTTAATACTATTAAACACTTCTCTTATTAAAGTTTAAAAGACTACCCTATAGTGGTTGACCTATCAACATATCAAAGAACAACTTATATTATTAAACAACTTTTACATTAAAACTTGCGTTGAAAAATAAATATCACATTAAGTACGGGACAGAGGGATTACTGTATAGTAGTTGACCTATCAACATATTCTAAATCCAGCTGGATTAAAGAACCAGAGGCAAATGAAAATTTTGAGCTGAGTATATCTCTGGGCCATGTTTCTGTGAGGGTGTTACTCATCATGGCATTTTTTTGCAGATCAAAATTAGCCTTCACAGTATGCTGCAAAGTAAAATATTGCTAAATCTGTATATTAGTACCTTAACCAAATAGTTTGGGCTCTGATTGTCGGCATTCCAACCCAGTATTCTCTCCTTTAACATTTGCTTCTAATTGTCGGCATACACATTGTGGGACAGCGTGAGCTTCCACTACAACCACCACAAGATTTACAAGGTTGAGAATCTGCAGATTGAGTGTTTTTACTGTCACTTTCCATAAAGTTAAAGGAGACAAGATATATGTGAATAATCTGGTTTATATGTGTGTGTGTGTGTATATATATATATATATATATATTTTTTTTTTTTTTTTTCATGACTCGGTATGTGGTCAAGGTTGAAGCCAGAGCAATGCTCTTTATGGACTGACCCTCGTGAATTGATTGCACCTTCTGATTTTGAATCTGAGACCTAGAAAGAAGCATTTATGGACTGACCCTCGTGAATTGATTGCACCTTCTGATTTTGAATCTGAGACCTAGAAAGAAGCATTTATGGACTGACCCTCGTGAATTGATTGCACCTTCTGATTTTGAATCTGAGACCTAGAAAGAAGCATACTCTTTAGTCTCAAGCATACACCACAAGGCCAACCCCGAGGGATCTGGTATATGTTGATTCTAGTTTTGATCTAATGCTTTCTTGGAATGCATAATCTTTGACGTTGTGGTTTTGGATCCTTTTGGCTGATCATCATTGACTTTTTAATCATAGGTGTACATTGTCGTGCTTCCGCGTATTAATAGGCATGATTTTCTTTGAGTATAGTACTATTGTGATTTATTTGGAAAGTGGTAGGATATGTTTCTGTTGACAACGACTAATTTGGTAGTGGCAATAAAACTTGTAGTGATGGTGTTATGCGATATTGTCAATGTTACAAGACCATTCAGTTCGATCAGCCAACAGATCTTCTAACAAATACATGCAAAATCCGTGCAGTAAAAAGTACCCGAGTAATGCACAGCGAAATCGGGTTTAAAATTTCAAAACTGCTGTAATAATGTTCATGCCCTTTTCAATTTGAGAATGCAGGCGTTTGGTAGTGGTCGTGCAACTTGGCCACCTATTTTTGGCACGAAGAAAAATGTAATGGAGATCCATAGTTGCTGCATAATGCCAAAGTAGCTGTTTCTATCACCTCTCTTGTCAAACCCATGATCGATCCATATCCACAAAAAGATCTCTTCCACCATCTTTTACTTGTCGTTTCAACAGGGCACATCACTTGCTTTCTTTGCTCACTACACCGTTCGTTGCATGGATGAGTCGAGTAAAGACAATGCGTAGTTGAATTTTCCTTTGTTTTGCAATGTGTTACTGATCATCAATTCTTCATGCATATTATTAGATGGAATTGATGATGAGTTCAGATTTTTTTTTTTTTTTTTTTTTTTTTTTTTTTTTTTTTAATGAAGAATAGAATTTAGATGATACAGTACATAGTTGCTATGTCAAAGCTCAGCACTGAAATTAATGAATAGGATTTAGATAACAATGTCCGAATAAAGAAGGGCAGTGCAGTACACCTGGTGGCTGGTACCTTTAGTGCCAATTACCCAGCAATACAATAGTACATTTTATCTCTTAGTATATGCTATTTGAAAAAGGCTTAATTGCAAATAAAATCACTATTTTTTTACAAATTGCAATTTAATTTAAATTTTTAAATCTTGTTAAAAAAAACTTCAATTTATTTTATTTTTTTTGCAATTCAAGCTTACGGGCAGTTTATCCTTGCCCGAAAGATGATGTGTACAAAAAAATGTACAATCATCGTCCCAGTAAGCGTTCACATCAGAAAATATGCATAATAAAAAGGCTTAATTGCATATTATATTAGCATCTTTTTCCGAAATTGCATTTTAATCTAAACTTTTAAATCTTTGCAAACAAAACTTTAATTTAATAAATTTTGTCAAGTTCCCAATGAATTGAAATACCCATCAACATGTCAAGCAGATAAAAATTGTACTGTCATCCGTTTTTGCCGGATTATGTGCGCACGTGACCAACACGTGAGCGAAATGACGTCGTTTAATTTGTTATTTTTTAATTTAAATGAGATAAAATTAGTTTAATTTTTAAGTTTTAGTTTTGATTAATTTTTATACAGTTTATTTTACAATGCATAGTACAAATATAATAAAAAAATTAAAATTATAGTCAATTTTCATTTAAGCAAAGAAAATAAAACCCTTAAATTTCAACGATAAATCAGTTACGGGGAGAAGCTAATATGCCTGTAAGATCGAAATGCAAAAAAAATATTGATGGAAGTTTTGTTTAAAAAAAAAATCAAAAGTTTAGATTAGATTGCAATTTGTTAAAATGTGGTGATTTAATTTACAATTAAATATTGTAAAATGAAACGATGTCTTTTTTTTCGCAGCCACGTGGACGCCACGTAAGCAACGGGCAGAGACAAATCTGCCCGTAAGCTATAATTGCAAAAAAAAAAAAAAAAAAAAAATAAATTGGAGTTTTGTTTGCTAAAATTCAAAAGTTTAGATTGAAATGCAATTTCGAAAAAGGTGGTAATTTAATATGCAATTAAACTTTTGAAAAAATAATTATATGAGATTGTCTCACGGAATGAGTTCTGGAGTTTGGCAAAATCTTGTGTGAAGTAGTTTCATAGTATGAAATTAATACCATTAGAATCATTTACTGATACCATAACATCTATTTAGTGATACCATTACACTTATAAACTGATATCACAGTATAAAATGGTTATGGTATCAGCGAATGATTCTAATGATATCAGTGAGTGATTCTAATGGTACCAGTTTCATACTATGAAACTGCTTCACAGGAGAGTGACTCGTTCGGTCTCATACATAACCACCCATGCTCTTAAATGTTAATTTTATTGGATTTTGTATTAGTTACACTCTATACGTTATCTCAATATGAGTTGTATTGCATATCTCTACACATATGATAAAAATTTGCATGAGATTGCGTCTCATTTATCATATTTAATGACTCAAAGGTTTATGAGTTTCACCCTAATCATATTTTAAAAGAAAACATGAGTTAAATATCAAAGTGAGTTTCCGTCTCATATATACGAGACATAATTTTTTTTTCCACATATATGTATCAAATGTGAGCGATTGTTCGCAAGTCTGTTGTGGATAATCAAGAATGAGATTAAGAGGAGGATCAAAATCTTTTTATGAGAGGATAATTTGCGATCTAATTTCATATTTTAGGATAAATTTTGTTTTAACCTAATTATGGGTACATTAATAAAAAACACTCCTATTTTTCATTGGAGATCCAACTTTTCGTTGTTCAATACCCCACATCTCTTACGCAATGTTGGTTTTGGGTTTTAAGTTATTTTTTAGAATATAGTGGTTTTTTAAATTTAGGAAATTTTAAAATGTATGTTTGTTTTGAGTTTTTAGTAAGAGATATGATTTAACTTTACGATGTAAAAGACAAATTCTTGGGAACTTATGTGGAATCACCCCATTTTTTTTACAGCAATTATATTTTAAAATAGAGGGTATATGTGTATTTTTATATTAAAATAGATAAATCCTTTTAATGGATCAGGTGGATAGAATTTTTTTTTTAATGAAAGTGGGTATTTTTATTTTCCTCCCTTTTACCTCAAAATCGAATAACTCATTTCTTTAATTTAAATCACAAATGTACAAAAATTATATACTCCCTTTGTCCCTTGAATATGTGTCTATTGAGTTGAATACAAATTTTAAGAAAAAATGGATAAAATATATAAATAAAGAATATTATGGGTTATTGTGGAGTTCACTCATGAATAAAGAGATTATTCACAAGTAAAGTATAATGACAATTTGAGTAATTAATTAAGTGATAGTTGAAGGGTGCAGTGTACTCTCTCCCACTACAAAAAAATAGTCATTTACCGACGGATTTATCGATGGATTTCGTCGGTAAAACTGGTCATCCGTCGGTATTTTTCTCGTCACAAAATACCGACGAAAAATTAATTCGTCGGTAAATATCAATGGATATTCATCGGTAATTACCGACGAACCTATTCCGTCGGTAATTACTGACGAATATTCGTCGGAAAATACTGTTTATAAAAAATTCAAAATTTTGTAGGTAAATCTGAAAGTTGAAATTCCGACGGTATTTTGTTGGTATTTTATCGGTATTTGTGACGAAATTTGGTCCGTCGGTATTTCACAGTTTTTTTGTAGTGTCCGTCCCATGATTTCTTTCATAAGTAGGGAGGCACACTTATTAAGAAAAAAAGAGTAAGTGTAGGAGAGAGAATAAAGTGTAAGAGTATTTTAGGTGGTTGAATGAAATAAAGTGTAGGAGAGAAAATAAAATAAGAGTGACATTATTGAAATTTAAATGATATTGTGAAGGTGTAGTTTATGGAGGGTATTCCATTTTAAGGATGTGAAAGTAATTGTGGGACGGACGAAAAAGAAATGTGTGAAAATAATCACGGCGAAGGGAGTATTTCAATAAATTAAATTCGAGCTCAACTCGATAATAAACGGATTAAATTTAAACATTTTAAATTTCGACTCAATTTGGTTGATTGCATCTTCGTAAATTGAGTTAGATGGCCTAAATTGATACCTCTAATTTAAAGTGAGAATTGATCATATTCTAAACGTCTTTATGTGCGATGCAGCACCTAAGTAAAAATGTATAATTAATGTATACAAGTATAGATATTAATGTATGATCACTTAAAATTCTCGTGCAATAAAGTATTTTGACTGTTTTCAGTTTTATTGTATAATAATATGTACATGCCCATATGTGCAATAGTGCGAAGACATAATAAAGAATCATGATCTCCAACACGTTCCAAGTCAACTTCCAAATATCAAAAGATGATAAGAAAAGTAAAAGAAAATATTTTCTGATATGATTGATTTGAAATTCCAAAAAAGAGTAGTACTATTTTTTTTTAAAGAGTAGTACTATTTTTTTTTTAAGGGGAGAGAGGAGTAGGGGTGAGCATTATTCGATTTTTAACCGAAAACTGAACTAAACCAAATCGAAATTTTAATTCGGTTCGATTATTTTGGTATTTGGTTTTAAATTTTGAAAATTTCGGTATTCGATTTTGGTATCAATTTTATGAATAAAATTTCGGTATAACTGAAAACCGAACCGAAATTTAATAATATTAATATATAAAATAATATAATATAAGAAAAATTACAAATAATATAATATATAATGGAGTATGATATATATATATATATATATATGTGTGTGTATATATATATATATAATTTTACGAATTTGTATTAAATTTTGTATTTGATATTTTATGTTGATTTTTTGATATTTTGGATTTGGATTTTATGTTGGAAGTTGGAACTTGAGAACATGGAACTTAGTATATAAATGATTTATATTTGCTTGTATTTTACTTGTTTTGGTTGAGTAATTATTATTTTTTTAAAAAAAAAGTCTAAAAGAAAAGTCTCAAAATTTATTTTAAAAAAAAAGTTTGGTATTCGGTATTATACCGAAACCGAATCGAAAATTTTGGTTTCGGTATTGATCGGTTTTTACATATTTCGATTCGGTTTCTTATAGTGCTAATTCGGTATTTGTTCGATTTTCACTATTTAGTTTCGGTTCGATTACCGAATACCGAATGCACACCCCTAGAGAGGAGTACTATTAGTTTTCCTAATAAGTGATATTCGAAAGACAATCAATTATATGAATAGTGTGTATATTATGAATTTTATTTTTTTACTATTACTATTACTATTATTATTTTTCATATTCATTATTACTGTCATGTTTACTATAACAATTATAGTGCATGTGCATGAAAGTGATCAATAGTGAATGTGCATGACAATAATAGTAAAAAAATATACATGATATGCATCCGGTTCACACAAATATTACTACTCCATTCAAAATATGATCTAGCATTAACTTTGACGATAAAAAATAAAAGTAGTTTTTCTGTGAATTCGTGTTCACGTGATTTTTTTTTAAATATTATTGTTTAGTATATAATATTGTATCACCTTCAACGTATGAAATATCATTATTTAAAAAATATTTGATTATATGTGTTGTTCTTCTCAGATCACTAATAGAGATACTTTGAAAAAAGAGTACAAAAATTTGAATTTATAACTTTTTTTTTTTGAAACAGATGGCATAATTATGTATAATAAAAAAATAATACTCGTTTCTTAATAATTTTTTGCGAAAATAATATATTAAATGATTAATATATTTTTTAAAAGTATAAATAAATTAAATTGCATGATATATTTAATGTATATAAATTTTATTATTATAGAAAAGGCAAAGGGTGGGCCGGTGGGGTGGTTAAAAACGTTAAGGAAATAGAGAGGAATATGCAAATATATCACCAGTGCCAAAAATTATATTCCACTGTATAAATGACATGTGAAATATTAAAAAATATCTTACGAACCATCATAATTTTGGATTCATGTGTTAAAAATCCATAAAATGAAATAAATAGTGAAACATAAAAACTGAAACAAGGAATTTAATTAAGAAATATGAACCAGTTAAAAAAGAAGTTATGTGATGATAGAATAAAATCCATAAAAGAATTAAAATAATAAATTCAAGATTTACTACATTGAAATAATGAAATATGGAGTGATTAGATTGCTGATAAGTAATGCATGGGTCATTAAAAAAACTTGTTTCCTTATCATGTCATTAATTTTGTCCACTAATATATATAGGCCACTTGAAACATGATTGTCATTTGTCAAGCACTCACTAAATGTCATTTGTCAAGCCCAACCTAGGACTACCAAAATGCCAATTGTCCTTAATATCCAATATGTAAAATTCGAGTACATTAATTTTTTTTAAAAAATTTAATTTATTACTATTATGTATATGAACTATTTCAGCTATGCATATGTACTAGTGTCAATATTTAAAAGTTAAATATTTTTTAATATAATGACATTCTATATACATAACAAAAACATTTAAAAAAGAGAATTTGCGTGAATTCAAAATTCAAATTTACAGAACACGTGCTATCATTCTTTTTGCTTCAACCATACTAGATAGTTCACATATTGTAAATTTATTTATTTTAATGTATAAACTATTAATATTTATCACATGAACGTAACAAAAAAAAAAAAACTCAAAATTCGTGCATGTCTTTTTTTTTTTTGGAATCAGTTTCTTACAAAAGAGCGGACAAAAACATACTATTAATACTGTTCAACATACAATTTAAATATTTTTCATGCAACAAATATTTTTATAAATATAATTTTCATTTTTTTTAGTAAAGAATCAGTGGCGGAGCCAGCTGTGTACAAGGGGATACAATTGTACCCCCAAAATAATTTTTTTTTAAATTTCTTTAGGTAAAAAAAAAAACATTATTATGTATCCCAAATATTTTTTTTCTCTCACTTATTATTATTTTTTGTACTCCAAATTCAAAATTCTGAATCCGTCACCGTAACGAATCAAAGTTGAGTCAAAAGTTAATGAAGTATCCAAAAGCACCGAAATTTTTGTCCATCCAAGTCGAGCTAGGAATACACACACGCAATATAAGGCAATTTTTATATGACATGATGAGATTATTATAATTTTTTTGATTAATTTAAAGTACTAAAATATTTAATTAAGAATATTAATTAGGAGTATTAAGAATTAAAATCAATTATATCATATTATTTTAAAGGAGTATCAATAACCATTAATTTTTTACTATTTAAATTATTTATATTTAATAAAAAAAAATACGGTATCCCTTCTTCATTGATCTGGGGAAAAGGAAAGGTCTACCGGTTGGGAAGCTAGACATAAAGTAAGTGGCTTGATGAGGATAACTAAATATTTAAGTTTAAAATATCAAGTTTTAAAAAATATTTAAAGTATAAAAAATATACCCAAGAGTATTAAAAATTAGATGAAATTGAATAGTGATTATGATAAGCTTATCATGAACCATACATTTAACTGACATAAATTGTATCACACATAATTTTTTCTTTTTATTTATGATATAGACAAAATATATTGTGAACAAGTTTTATCGTAAAATTAGTTTATTTTGTGTATATTTTTTATAACAATATTAGTTGTTTTATTAAAAAATATTAGTTTGATAGTAATATTATATAATAAAAAAATTGATACTTATACCATTTTACATTGCACGGTTAAACTGGTTTACAAAAGACATACTAACATATAGCATATTAATTTAGATAATTTTTGCATGCATCAATTGCACCGTGCAATCCCTTTTAAATTTGTAATACCATATCAAATATCAAGTAATACTTCAACCTTATAAAACAATACATCAACAATTTACATGCATAATATGTTGAATTGTGTAAAAAAAATATTTCAGTATTGCTTTATAAAAGTAAAAGTATTGTTTAATAAATGATACATAAAAAATATAAATTATGAAAAAAACAACAACTATATAAAATACAATATGTGCATAGAAAAATTAGCCATTAATTTATCGTTCATCCTTTAAAATCATGTGCAGCGTGCTGCCCTCTTTATATTTTAGTGTTAATGTTGCACGAGGGTGTCCCTTAAGATATGAAGCAATATTCTTCCACTTAATTTTATCATGTTATTATTAATATTAATATAGATAAACTTCAGTACATCTATACATATTTTATGTAGATATTTTTGAAGGATATGTTGAAAATAAATAAATAAATAATTGTAGCGTACAACTGATCTGAATGATAATGACTGTCATTGTCAAACACTTTAAACTAAGGGTGTAAATCGTGTAATCTTTGGTGGTGGGAAAGGTGGTTAAGGTGACTAATCATCATTTTAATTAGGCGTGCCTATTTAATCAAACACCAAATCATTAGCCTTAAGTGGTTATTTAAGTCTTAACATATAGATATAGTTGAATTTTGTATGCCATTTTAGAGTGTTGATATTTAGTATTGAGGGATCATGTTAATTTGGTGTTGTATTTTATTTCATCACTATTAATAATAATTATTGCTAAAGAATTATTTGCTCGAATTCAAACGTAAAATAAAAAAAAAAAAGAAAAAAATTATATTTCTCGAGTTTAGCTTAAAGGGTCCGTGAAAGTAGCTAAGGCAGAGTGTACTTTAACTTTGAAGTGATGGTTTTATTTAAAAATAAAAAATGATATTTTATTCTTCGTTGCATGTAAATATTTCGTTAAACAATTTCATGGAGAGTACATTTTATGATCACATATAATTGATAATGTTATTTAATATGCACAAGATGTATTAAAGATAATAAAATATAAAAATAAACATCAATTGAATTTGTGACTCGTTTAGCATGTAATTCCCACTTTCCAGAGAGAAAATTAAGGTGAGATGATATTTGTATTTACCAGAAATAAATATATATGTCCGTTCATCAATTAGCAACAATTTATATATTCATTATTTATGTTATGATGTTATATTATTAATTAATTAAATAATGATAATTTTTTTATTATCTATTTAACATTATATACAAATTAATGGTGTCCACCAATAAATATACGATATTTCGATTGTATTAGATTAATATTAAAACTTATTTTTCATTAACTTTGGGCACTAACTAGCTAGGCCGCTCGTGCAAAAGATGCATATCTTGTAAAAAAAATAAAAATGAAAAGGTAAACGTCTAATCATTCTCCTGGGATAATATCTTTTATGTGAATGTGGGTACAAATAAAGTACTATGCTCACGGCGGCCTTAATTTTTAAGGCTCTTAAATTAATACTCCCTCCGCCCCGAACTAACTTGGACAGTTGACTTTTTCAATAATTTTTGTGTAAGAATTATTTCATAATAATATGTATACAAAAATTATTTTATATGAATGATATGTTAGTTAATATAAAACAATTTTTGTAAACGTATTATTATGAAGTAATTCTCACACAAAAACCGTTGAAAAGTCAACTGTGCAAGTTAGTCCGGAACAGAGAAAGAACTATAATTTTTGATTAATTCAATTAATTGAATTTAATTTGACCAAATCAAGTCATTACGTGATTTCGTTGTACCTTTTCAGTGTAATTATTATTGAATCCATAGTGTAATTATTATTTAAAACAACATTATGAATAAAAAAATTGAGTCGACACTAATAAAGTAGATTGAAATATGATTAATTGGTAGTATAAGATATTATTGTTGAATTACAGGCCAGTCAACCACCTAATTAAATGTTACTACTGTTTTCAAGCTCATAAGCACTTAATTAGAAGACTATTTTTTAGTATATCTCAAAGTTTTATTTATCATTATTTCTGTTCTGCGCCTAATTAAACATACGCACCAGACCAGACAAATAATTATTCCAATTGTGACATATATATTAAATTAATGAGAGTTGTTAATGCATATTTTGTAAGTGAACTCCAAATAATAATTTTATGTCCACAGATCGCAGTTGATCGAGCATTCCCAGAACCTACTGTCCACAGAACAAAAGCGCTGTATCTTGTAAAACATTATGGAAATCAGTGTTAGATTAATTGTTTCCTACCCTTTTTATGTATTCTCTGTGGACACAAAGTAATAAATTGAGTTTTGATGGATGATTTCGTAAACTTTTATATATAGAATAAGAAAGATGTTGGATTTTATGTACGTGTGGACCCAAAAGTAATGACTTTAGGTGTAATATTGTGGATAATGTGAGGAGGGGTTTATAGTGAATTTTCTATTAATTTTTGGGTGTGCAAGATATTTTGAGACGTTCAAATAAGAAAATTATACAAATTATTATGAGACAGTGGGAGTATTATTTATTTTTAGATAAAAAAGGGTGCATGTAACGGTCAAATTCTACTTTCACTAAGATTTCATATACATTAGGTGCATGAATTTCACTAAGATTTCATATACATTAGGTGCATGAATTTAAGATCCGTGCACTCCCCTTATCCGACCAAGTCCAACTAACAATATTAATATTGTACACGTGATACTAGCCTTACTGAAAGGTGTCACTTATTGAAACAAAACAGTATAATCACAAAATAAGTTTTATTATCTTCTTCGCTTGAACAATATTTGTGGTGTTTAATGAAATGTAACGCTATCTTTTATTAAAACATGTTAGCTAATGTAACTGAACAATTTTAGTTTATCCATTTCCGAAACCCATAAAGTGAAATCAATTTCTAAGATGGGTCAGTCCATACATATCTTAGCTCGAGCTTCAATTGAGATCCCAACTACTGGACGGTGAAATTAGTTCCCCAAATTAACCAGTTCTTGGTCTGTATGCCGAGACATAAAAAATAGTTATCCGTGTTTCAAAATGATCCCTCTTATACCCGATTACATTGTGCACTAGTTTATAAGAGGCACGCCCTATCTTCGGGTTAATTCTACCAAAACCCAATAATTGTTTGGGTAGGATCACAGACGCAATGATATGGAAAAATCTTCTCGTGTCAAGCGAAACTAATTTTAGAAATTTGCATTATATTTCATTTTATTTACATTTAGATCAAATTGATACAAAATGTTAAATCACCCTTCATTGGACTAAAATGTCTAATGTTGGCCGTGGCACAAAATCGCTTAGAATTTGCGATATAAACTGTAAATTGGCCACAAAAAGTCAATTTTGTAGCGACGTTGTATATCATTGCCTTAAATTGTACTTAAATTTTATGTTGATATTCATGTTGGAAAGTTTTAGCCAGACAAATATATCTAAGCAGTCCCTACTAACACAATTTTAAAGATTCGAATTAATTGTGATCGATCAAATATTATTTCAAAAATATCGCATGTGATATTTATATATGGGGGAACGACCGCATATAACATGAATATGTAAATAGTTAAATTATATATGTATAGTAAAAAAAAAAAATTAAATTAAACCAAGAGAGGTAGGCTAGTCAACGGGGCGGGGCGGGATCGGGGGACATTCCCCATCCCCGTCCCCGCGAAATTGGGGATTCCCCATCCCCGTTTCCGCGAATTAAATGGGAAAAATTCATCCCCCATTCCCCGCCCCGCCGGGGATTCCCAATTCCCCACTTTATTTTTTTTAAATAATTTTTTTAAATCATAATAATTAAAACAAACAATATAAAAATACATAAAAATATAAAAATCATTTCTAGACCAACATGACAGCATCCAACAAAAATAGTTCCAAAGGACTATAATTCAACAAGCTTACAACATTTTTTTTTTAAATGACATGCTCATTTATTTTTTATATTAATTATTAATTTAAAATAATATAAAATATTATATATATATATATATATATATATATATAATATTAACTAACATACTCTTCTAGGTTTTCTATTTTTTATATTAATTATTAATTTAAAATTATATAAAATATTATATATATATATATATATATATAATATTAACTAACATACTCTTCTAGGTTTTCTATTTTTTATATTAATTATTAATTTAAAATTATATAAAATATTATATATATATATATATTAAAATAATATTATATATATTATTTAAATTTATCGGGGCCCAACGGGCGGAAAATACTGTCTCCGGCATATTTTTTCCCGTCTTCGGCCCCGTGAGGAATTTAAACAGAAAATTCCTCACTCCGTTCGAGGCGGATTCCCGCGGAGAACGGGGATTCCCCGCCAGCTGCCAACCCGGTGTCAGAATATACCTATTTATGGTAATAAAGCGTGGCAGCTGCCAGAGTGTAACACAAAACTGCAGTCTGGCCTATACTCTACCAGGTTTGATTAATACTTATTTTTTGTCTCTAACTATCAATTTAATTAACAAGTATGCTTCAAACCCTAATATGGACATCTACACATTTTGATGAATGAAAGATGCCTTTTGTCGCGAATTCAACATTTCTAGAAAACAAAAATTTATGATCAACTATACCTGCAGGTCATCTATCCTGTCAATATCATCGTATGTAGTTTTACATTCACAATTTAATTATACTTAATTAGGACTCAATTATTTATTGATTAGGCCTTGTTGTTACACTTAATTTGTTTTGACTTACTTTATTCTTTTTTTCTTTTTTTTTTAATCGGGAAAGAGTGACTCGAACCCATAATCTTTGGGTCATAGGTAATGATACTTTAATTATTTGAGTTATACCGCTTCATCCACTACTTATGTATATATGGAAGATGAAGTGGTATAGCTCAAATGGTTAGAACTCCACTACCTATATTCAAAAGGATGGGTTCGAGTCACCATTTAACCGATAAAAAAAAATGTATATATGAAACAAAATGGCAGGTTAAAAGCTTCGTACCCATATAGCAGTAGTTAGTTAAGTGAATATTTATATATAGTACACCCTTTCTCCCATCAAAAGTTTACCACTTTTCTTTTTATTCAGTTCTAGTTCTAATAAAAGTTTCACGTTTTCTTTTTAATATTTTTAATAATATATTTTTACACTTTTTTATCACACTTTTTTTTTTCCTTCAGATCACTTATATAATATTATTATTATTTTATTACACTCCTTAATTTGTGTTCCAAAAATAAATGAGAAATTTTTATGGGATGGAGGAGTACTTAATAACAGGCGATTAACGTGACAAAACGATGGGCTTTGATTTATATATATGCAAGTTTTGGTTTAGTGCTGCGTGTTTGTTTCTGTCTTCCACGTCTTTGTCATAATGTCCTTCCAAATTAAAATTAATCACTTTAATTAGTGGTAAGCATACCAATTTAATTTCTCAGTGCTGCATTTTGATATATTTTATTTCTATTTTTTTGGGTTGCGCCGGGTGTGATTAATTAGGTTTTCCCATAATATATATTTTTTTATTTGTTTCCATTTAGTGTTATATTTAATTGTGCCACTCGTCAGATCCTCTCATGTAATATGGTCAAAGTTCATCCATGAATTAAAAAATAAGTTGCAATTTTATAACTATGTCATGTACAATCGTCTGAAAATTGCTTATATATAGTTAGTATTTCAAAAAAAAAAGGGTCACTCTCTTGGCAATATAGTACTAATGTACTATCATGCAATGCCTAAAAATATAGAAACCATATCTCGTAGTTCTCAAAAACCAGCAGATAAAAAAATCGCCGGTCAAATCAGATCATAAGAATAATATTACTTTTTTTACCTTCTGTTACTGCTAATAGGAGGCACATTAACTATAGACGTTAAATTAATTTTGTTGTTCTTTACTCATTTTTAGATTGATTAAAAATTAGGGTAAGGGAAACGAAGTACAAAAAATTGGAAAATGTCACCCATTTAACTTTTTTTGACCTATGAAATTAATTATGAGTAACATTTTTTCGAGTTCCAACCTGAAGTAAAAGAAAGAAATAAAACAATAAAAAGAGTGTTAGTGGAGAGTGCAGGATCCAGACAGGTTTAGGCAGGTGATGGTGTGGCCAAGAATTGAGAAAAGAAAAAGATATTTTTTTTAGTGGTAAAAATAATTAAGAAAATAAAAATATTCCCAGTTGCATAGTTGCCCTATTCTTCAAACTGAAAGCCAAGTTCAAATGAATTGTTTAAGAAATTGAGTCGAGAAAAGAATCAAGCAATGATTATATACGTAAATTAAAAAGCATATCAAGGGCTAAAGCAGAAACCCTTTTTAACCCATCACTTTGTCTTATTAAATTTTTTTTAATGGTTTCTGTGGTCATTTTAGGCTTATCCATTATCATGACAACTCAATCATTAATTCCTTTGTAAAATACATAAAATAATTCCAATCGTCTTTGTTTCGGGATATCTCTCACGTCTTTCCAAAATGTGCTATTTTTTTATTTTTTTTATTTTTGAAAGGAAATGGGCTATTTTTTTAAGAGTAAAGTTCTTTGTGTATTAGATGCAATAGGCAATTCAAGTATTTTTTTTATTAAAAAATATTATTTTAATTAAAAATTACCGTTGTTTTCATATATATTTTTTTGGTAAATATAATTGCAATTTAGAGTAAAAACAATCCATACAAAAATACACTTAAATTACATGATGCACATGATACATACAAAAATTTGTTTTTATTTAGAGTTGATCTTATTTAAGGTCCTAATTCGGTAAATATTTTAATTTAAGGTTCAATTTTTAATTTTTAGATACAAATCATTTTTAGTACAACGTACGTTCAACGAAAAACTTGTTTTTCCAATTAAAGTTATACAAGATGATTAAAAAATGTAAATCACCTGATTATTACTAGTTTTCATACTAATCTGAACACACATTTAAAAAAAAATGTTATGAGTGGGGTATTGAAGAGTAATTTTGTAAATATTTATTATTAAAGTAAGAGAGGTGGTTGGATTGAATGTAAAAAGTAATGACATATTGTGTTAATATATGAATATTGTGAGGGTGGAGTTTAAGGAGGAGTTTCATTTTTTGGAATGCAAAAATAATATGGGACAAACTAAAAAAGAAAGTGTGAAAATTGATATGGAACAGAATGAGTATTTATTAATTATTGCCGTTGTGGTATAATTTGAATTGAAAAAAAAAATCACCGGGCCTTGACTTGAAACTAAAAAATATATATTAAAGTGATATATTTTAAGTGGTTAAAGTTCCACTACCTATGCTGTAAAATTACTGATTCGGGTCACTATTTATCAGGAAAAAAAATCTTATACTGTGGGAGAGAAAAAAAATAAAAGAAAGCGGGTCGGCTTGAATGGGTTGCACGAATCTTGTACAAGGACTTTTTTTTTATTGGACAAAGGATGACTTGAACCCATGATCTTTGGGTCATTGATACTTTTTCTTTGATCTCTCATGTTTAAAATTTTTCTTTTAGCGTTTTCGAAAAATTCAATTAATCTTTTAATTGTTGATAATGTCTCATTGAAAGATGCAGATTTTTGCTAATGAAAAAGAATAACACAAAAGCATCATGTCTCATGTTGTTGCTTTATAATTCGTCAAGATTTAACATATGTGAATTATGTTTTAGAAATTTTCGCCCAACACACATAATTTAAAATATTTTGATACAATTATCATTAAAGGGCAAATAAATTGTATTTTCATTGCATTACATAATGCACATGTTAATTGTCATATACTACCTGTAAGTAAGACAATGCGATTTATATTAATGAAACTAGTTAAGAAAATTAACTACTTCTATCAATTTATAAATCTCTATTTGTTGGCCCACTTTTTGAAAATTCTTGGTTCCGCCTCTAATATATTTTTGTCCATACATACACATTTCATAACAAGGGTATGTCCTATATTTTTTAGTACAAGATTTCCCATTATAAACCATAAAAGAAAGTACTTGTAAAATAAATGTTCCATCAAATCGAACTAGTGTCAATTAGCTAGACCATGGGTGCAATGAAATTGGAATTGAAAAGGAAAAAGAGAAAAAGTCATGGGTGAGACTGAGTTACGGTGAGACGGAACATAATTTGAGAATGATGTATTAACACTTTGAAGAAAATATATTTTAATTTATGCTAGTTTTATAAACTATTGCACTGTGGAATCATCTCATTTTTTCCAAAAAGAAAATAGTTAATTTGAAATGTAATATATCCGAACGAAATACATATGTTCATTGTTTAAAAAGTTGAATAATATTTAATCAAGCCCAAAAAAGAAACAGTACCCTTTGATCAATTATTCAAAGTACCCTCTCTCTCCCTCTGTCTCAATTTCATTGTGGACTACAACATTGTCAAAAATCACTATCTATATCAAAAAAAAAGAAAAAAGAAAGATTAATCATGGATAATTAATTCAAGGGTTTCAAAATGACTTGAACTCCATACTTAGGTTTCATAGTAAGAACAACTTGTGGGGCATGACGGTAATTTGGTGAAATGGTGAAGCTGAATTTAGACACGAGCATTGCTAATATAATCTTGGCTTCCATTAGGGCAAAGCCTTGTCCCACACAATTCCTCGGACCAGCTGCAAATGGCATGAAATGTCGACCCGGTTTGAAGGACTTCAACCCGAACCGATCCGGATTGAAGTCGTTAACGTCTTTTCCCCATATTTCTTCATCGTGGTGAATTGCAAGCACTGGAATCCATATTGAAAGGCCTTTTGGGATGTGGAGATCTCCCAGTTTTATGTCTTCGAAAGCCATTCGAGGAAGAAGTGAAGCCGGTGGATATAGCCTTAGTGACTCATTGATCACCATATTCAACTATAGTGTAACAATATAAATTTCAAAATTATCATTAGTAGCACAATAAAATAATACGATTGAAATGAAATTGGAAATACATGAAGTATTAAATAAAATATCTAGGAATATTTAGGGAATTTGAATGACCGGCAGATTATATAAATTAATCTCGTTAAATTATAATTGATTGCGAGAAATTAAAGGACGTTTAATTATCCGGCCTCCGCACTACTAAAAGTTAGTGTTTGTCACTATTAACAATTGTGCAAATTGAATGAAAATTTTACACCATGTATATTTTATTTTATCGGTAAATATTTATTTTCAAATGGAATTGAACCCGGGTCTCCCACTAAAGTGAGGAACCCGGTGGTCATTTTTATATTACACCATATATACACTGTTTTATATGGGATTTTTTTTTTGTAAATTTTTATAATATTCATTTGTAAAAAAATTTTGGTTTTCAAAAAAAAAATATAAAAAGTTTTTAAATGGTATTTTATTTGGAAACAACTTGAATAATATTATTTGTAATTCAATTGCAAGTTGACTGATTCACTATTGTGTTAATTTTACAAAATTTGTAAAAAAATATTACATCAAATTGGAGTTTTATGATATATACATATAGTTAGTTACATATAAAAATTGTTACAATTAAATATAAAATATATAACCAGTAAACAAATTTCAAGAGATGATTAACATGACGCATCCACGAATTACAAAAACAAGAAAGAAAATATTAAATTTATGTAAGAAGGCGCGGCATTTTAAGTGGTGATAAAAAAAAATGAAATTTGCTTACCAAAGTGAGCTTGGAAAGGTGTTCAACGGACGGTGGAGATTCACCGCAGACGTTTTTGAGCTCATCTCGAACTTTGTCTTGCCAGGAGGGGTTGCTGGCAAGCAGCATAATCGTCCACGTAAGCAAAAGCGCCGTCGTATCGTGGCCGGCGAAGAAGAAGGTTTTGCATTCGTCCATTATGACTTGAAGATTCAAGCTGAAGCCATTCCCAGATCTCTTCTTCTGCATTTCGTTGAGCAGCATTCCCAGTAAATCGTTGCCGTGCGAGGTGCTTCGACCGATTTCCACGCAGTCTTTCCGACTCTGTATGATCTCCATTAACAGCCTCTCCACCTCTGTTTTCAGTGACTTTATTTCTCTGTTGTACTTGCTTGGTACAAATCTGCAGATCAGTAAGTTTGTTAGAAGAGTAGAAGAGTTGAGTAGATTTTGTGATTGGGGAATGAATTAACCTGCTGCCAGGAAAGCACAAATGGCGGGTAGATTTGGCACAGAGATGTTGCAAAACAGTTAGGAGATGAAAAATCTGCTTCCCCTTTTCATAATTGGTATCAAATTCAGTCCTGGAGATAATATCAGCAGTCAAACGAGTCATGTATTCGCCTATCTCGAACTCAGTTTGGCCCTTTTCCACTTCATTTCGCAGCGACTGCACCATCTCTGTAGTGCAATCCACCATGTACCCTGCATAACTCTGCAATACCATTTTTTCACCCATTAATTATCAATTAAAAAAATTAAATATATACTCCCTCTGTACACCAACCAAAAGGATGCTCACACTGTTTTTTTCAACTATTTATTTTGCTTCACCATTCAAAATATCACTTAATTTTTTCATATTTTATTGATTTTATACTCATAAACAACCACTTAACTCTTATGTATGTATACCTTAAGCCTGTCTCCCATGAAAGCGGGGGCGACGATGTGGCGCTGGTGGTACCAGTCGTCGCCATTGGCCATCAAGAGGCCGCGTCCGATGAAGTGCTTGGAGCCCTGTTGTTGCTGCCACGATTTCCCTGAAATGGCGTTGTGTTTTGACAGAAGTTCCTTTATCAGCTCTGTTTCTGTCAAACACATCCGAGGCTCAACCCCATTCCAATAAATGAACCTTTTTCCTGCACCACCACAATTTATTACTCCATTTATTATTTTTTTAATATTAAGTTTGAGTGTGATATGATATATAATTTTAATTACCGTAAATTTTGGACCAGACGACGAAGTGGGGGAGGAGGCGGGGGACGAGGTCGTGGTGGATGGAATCCATGTCGGCGGCGGTGGATTTTCCGACGAGGGAGGCCATGTCCAAGATATTTCCGACAAGGAAGCGGGGTTTAGGGCCACGCACTCCTTGTTTTTCCATGATTTTCCTGATGCGTCTTGGAGTTAACCAGTAGCATGATATTGTTTCGTACCCAAGTTTTAGGATGAAGTACACCACGCATAAAACTAATATCCACATCATCAACGCCACCATTTTCATCTCTCTCCCTCTCAATTAAATTAGTATGCAAGCTATTGTATGTATATGTAAGTTATATAGGAGAGAGAGGAAAGTTCAAAATTTAGAGAAAGAAAGTTTGATTCCGATGATGGTGTGTGGAGACCATATTTATAGTTGCAAATATCAATTTTTCTTAGACTAATTTCTCCTCAGAATCTTGTTTACCGATATTCTTATAGCATTAATTTATTTAATAATATTATTATATTTGTAAGTAGATAAGTTCTAAAAAAACCTTCTGTTTCTGAAAACGCATTTAGATGATGTGATTTCAATTAGTCAGACTAGATTACATAAAAACGAGAACCAAATATGTTTTTTAAAAGTGAGAAAGAAAAATGAAGCGTAAAATGGGCTTTGAAACGAAAATTACTGTTCAATTTTTTCTAACTTCCTCTTACTCTCCATACATGAAGTTTAAAAATTTTAACTTTGTTATGACTCTCAAGTGTTTTTGTTGTCTTCCTTATTATCTTTAAAATATTATATATGCACAAAATACACTACCTACATGTTACGGTATTTTTAACAAAATATACTACACTAGCGCTAGCGCAGATCCCGCGTGTTACGCATGTTATGAAATATAAAAAATTTAAAAAATTTTTTACACCAAAAAAATTGAATTTTAAAGTATAAAGTAATAGAATATCAAATTTTAATAAATTTTGTGAATTGAGGAAAGAATATTAATTTTAAGAAATTAATATTATTACAAGAAATTCAAAATTTCCATTTATATTAGGAATTTAATATAAACTTAACATATAGACAAACATATTGACACATAAGTAAAATCAGCAAGAAGACGACACGCAAACGAAATGAACCAAAAGACAACACGTGAGTGAAATCAACAAGAAGACGACACCTCATCAATTTTAAACTCTCTATTAGTATAATAGGGATGTGCATAATTTTATCATTAAGTACAATATTATGTATATGAATTTATATTGTTAATATACGTATAATATATTATAAATACTATTAAAACAAAAATTGAATATTAGTTATAATAAGAATCTGGTGTTGACTACTTTTGACGAAGCCAAGTCATTGAGGCTGGATTTCATAAATCATGCAGTGATGAATTACATTAACGGACAGCAGTTAATTTAATACGAATTACAAAGATCACTATATATTCTTTTTTTATCTCGTCAATTAAAAAAATTAAAAGCAGTGTAATTTAAAATTCAATCTTGTAATCAAGCGCACATAGTAGTAGGATTTGATTTAACAGTTCAAGACGAGAACGTGGGGCTGGCCTTTAGTGTTGTGCAAGGGGCTATTTGCAGCACCAATTGAGGTTGACCCTGGCTACCTCATTTTACTACGTACACTTGGGAAGATAAAATCTCATTTTGGCCCAGAATTATAAGCATTTTGTTAATGTGTCTCTTAATTTATTTTCTTTTAGACGGTGACCAAAATGAATGCGTCAGAATTTTGTTTGGTAAGTTGACTAAAAAATTAGTGGATGTTTTTCTTAAAACCAAAATATAGGTTTTTAATACATGCCTTATTTATCATTTTAGATAAAATATTGTGTAAACAAGTTTCACCGTAAAATTTATTTTGAAAGTATAAGTTGTTTTACTATAAGATTTTAATTTTGATGTATAATAGTTATTTTATTAAAGGATATTAATTGTAAACTAATTCATAGTAAAACTTGTTCACATGTACAATACCAATTGATAAATTTATATATATATATATATATATATATGGAGTATATTTATAAAATGAATATAAAAAGGACAAAAAATTCTATGAACTGGGTTCGCGTTGGTGAATTCTCTTTACAAATATTACTATTTAAATAATACTTTGTGTGTTGTTTACTCAAAATTACACGACAATGGTACTTTATATGCACAATAATAATACTTCAAACAAAATTATGTAATATTTTGCCAAAAACTATATATATTTGGTAAGAAAAGGAGTATATTGCAGTATATACCTACATAAGACTCTATTCCTCCCCTTTGTTAGTTGATAGTCTCGTTTTCATTTCCACACGAATATCCAATAAATGTTATCTCTCTGTACATATATAATACACCATTGGATTCCTAATATAATTTTCTCGCCCTTTAATTTTGACCATTGATCTGACATGCCTAATGAGTCTTGAACATTTAATTTATATGATTAAGTTTATGGTATATTTGACCATCATACTCTTATTGTAGTATTAATTTTTAATCTTAACCATAAATATTTTTTCATCTTTATTTATGTTATATATTTGACTTTTATATTTAGTACTCCATCATTCACGTCTAATTATTTGTTTATTTTAAGGGTACATTTATTATTCACTTATAAGAATCACCTCATGGTTTATATTCATCATTCTATTTTTTTAGTCTGTTTCATTTTATATGTATTTCTTGGTTGTAGTAATGGTCTGTTCATAAAATTTGGATGTAGTGCATATCATTCCTGATTGAAGGGAAGTTTATATTTTGAATATACATATTTATATAGTATATTACTCCTATATAATATATTCTTACGATATCTTATTTTTCTTGCAGTAGTTTGGATATGAATCCATGTTTCGGCTTCATACAGAATTGTTTGGTTTTTTATAGTTTTTATTCAGTGATTGTAGACGGTTCTTTTTTTTTTATCAGAAAATATATATATATATATATATATATATATATATATATATATATATACACTAAACGGGCACAAGAAATACCCAAAAAGAATAATACAGAGTTGCAGCTTAACATCCCATTACAGATCTGGGAATAGTAAGCCAATCAGTATAAGAAAATGAACCAATTTCAGTATAAAAAGAAGACGCCCAACTCCACAATCTAGCCTTAATTTCATCTACTACCTTCTCTAAACAGAATTCCCCCCTTTCGAAAATCACTTTGTTTCTCTCTTTCCACAACACCCAAATCGCACAAATCCATAATCCAATCGCCAAATGTTTCCCTTTTTTTCCAACTAAACAGCCCTCAATTTGCAAAAAATGATTACGGACCGAACTATGCAAAGCCACCAGAATATTAATCCAATTACAAAGTTTGTACCAAATCCCCCACGTACCTTTGCAATTAATGAACAAATGATCAGCATATTCCTGTTCCTCCTTGCAAATGCAGCAGGTTGTCTCCGAGACCGAATCAAAATCTTTCGTTTGAACAGCGCGACCTTTGTAGGTAGCCGATCCCACATGAGCCGCCAGGCTACGGCAGAGGCTTTATGAGGTGCTATTTTGCTCCATATCTTCTGAAAAGGGAATTCTTGCTTGTCTTCATTTGGGTCCACTGCAAGTCGCCTAATCTCTGCATATGCCGATGAAGTAGAGAATTTCCCGCTGTTGTCCAGCCTCCAATTCCAGCAGTCCCTCGAATTCATTTTCACCTTTGACCTGTTAACAACATTCAATAAATCATTAAGTGCAACCCTATCCCTATCCCTAAGTTCCCTCCTCCAACTCCAATTCCACACCCATACTCCCCCCTCCCAGCTCCCTTTCTCCTTCACACTCACAGATTTCAGATTACTTAAAGCATATAATCTCGGAAAACTGCTTCTAAGCGATCTATCACCTACCCAACAATCATCCCAAAAAGATGTTTCCCCTCCATCTCCTAGACATCTCTCCAAACCCTGCCAAAACCACCTGCCCCCATTACCCGACCCATTTAATACAACCCCCCTCCACCAACTCGACCACTTCTTCACCCTTCTATCAACCGAAACTCCCTCATCCCCCACCCTTAATTCCCCATATAAGGAATTCAGCACCCTTACCCATAAGGACTCTCTCTCCCCCAAATACCTCCAAAGCCATTTCCCCAAAAGAGCCCTATTAAAGGATTCTAAATCTTTAACCCCGAGACCCCCCAAGTTTTTAGAATTGCAAACCGTATTCCATTTGATCCAAGCGATGCACTGTTTGTTCTCTCTCTCCCCCCCCCTAGGAAATTTCGCTGCAATGATATAAGCACTCTCAAGGTTTTCTTTGGAATCTTGTAAAAGGATAACTGATAAATTGGAATTGATGAAAGCACTGCTTTAAGAAGAGTGATTCTTCCTCCTAAGGAAATCTTCTTGTCTTCCCAAGACTTAAGCTTCGATTTTATCTTATGAATTAAACCTGACCAATCGGAATTACTTTTATTAATTCGATTTTTGTCGTACGAATTACATCTATGATTCGACAGGCGGTAGCCATAGGTGTCGATGATCATGTAGCCGTTGCCGCAGTTCTAACATTTCTGACACCACAATTTATTGTTTAGATCTCTCGTTACATTATGATGTCTTTCATATTAATTGTTCGTGATAAAAATATGAATATATAAATTTACCAAGTTATCTATGCATTATGTATTTGTATAAATACAATTGGTGTACATTATGCAACTGGTAATACGAGTATTTGTATTGCTTTAATTTGTTTTTTTTTTTTTCCATTTTAGACATAAATTTCGCTTTAATTTACTCTTGAAATGGTAATGATTATATTGATGGAAGTAGTAATTGTCGGCTGAACCTTAGTAATGGTGTTCAAGTAGCTAGTGATTATGATGGTGGAAGAAGGATGCAAATATGAAAAGAAGACATTATAACAACCTAAGATAATTAAAATATATTTATTTAAATTATTTTTGGATTTAATTTGCTAATATATTGATAATTCTGATATTTAATTTTGGTCAAAGTTATATGTTACTATGAGCATAATGATAAATGATAAGATGTAATATAAAATAGAGATAATATCAAAATGAAACATGTATTATACTCTTTTTATTAATTAATTTGATTCTTGAACAATTTTTTATCTGATTACATCTTATACTGTATATACGAAATTGATCAATTGCATTTGTCCACACGTGCCTGAGTTTCGTGAAAATTAAACTATGATAATTAGAAACAACTTTAGCGATTTATTTTGATGTGAAATTAAAATGTGTATTTATTTGTTGGTTGTCTAATAAGTTTGAAAAAATAAATGATCTCGTTTATAAAATAAAAATAGTTAACCTGAATGAATAAATATAACCTTGGTTGTAGGCATGCGATACACTTATGGCAAAAAATACCATATAAATAGAATTTAGGTTACAACCATTCAATTTCGTTTAGTATAAATAGATATTGTAATCACATAAAAAAATTATACAAGTACCAAATAAATAAAAATAACTATAACAAAGGGGGTATAGCCCACTTGGCCACCGGACTCCTCACTTAAGTGGGAGACCTGGGTTCGATTCCCTTGGGGGACGAATTGGAGTGGGAGATATAAGGAGACTTGGAGAATTTGGAGTTGTAAGGAGACTTGACGAACTAACTTCTAATCACTAACATTTACCAAGATTTATCGAGAACATCTAGAAATTAAGACAAAAACTTGTATCAATCGAATACATACGATAAATAGTAATTAATTGTCAAATTTTAAACACTTGATTAGAAAGAAGATTGTGATATGAATAACGTCTCGAGGGAATCAAAAGTAATGAGGAGGTTGAATATCAAAATCCTTACGTAATGCCCTAAAATCATTCTCCCAAATCCTGTATGATAATTACTTCACGATTTATAAAGGACGGAAAAAACGTGTTTGACTACCTGACGCTTGTCATACAACTTTCTTTTTCCACCATCTACTTTTGACTCCGACTTTGAATTTGCAACACATCATATATAATTCATAATAACAATTAGCCCCACCACTGTGATCTTCTATTTGTTTGGAGCTGCAAGAAAAAAAAAAATCAAATATATCATTTATAAAACTCGTGGTCGACACAAATTTAAATCTCCAACCTTCTCACTAAAAGAGAAAATTAGATGCCTGCACTTCACCTTATTAGTGACGGAAAGAAAAATCTTGATTCATCACGTTTTAACTAAAAAAAAAAATGTGAGATTAAGGAATATTTAATAAAAATATAAAATAATAAATTATACAAGAAATATAAGTATTACTTTCAAGTGAAACACATTTACTTTTAAATTGAAAAGCATTGATGTTTTCTCTCACAAAATAATCTCGTAAAAAGGAGTACTTATATAAAATTTACTGAATACTGTAATATATGTAAGTTCTTTTAGTAAACTAAAGCATGCAAAAAATATTTTTTGTGGAAAATTATCGAAATAAAAATCATCCACGTAAGGAAACCACGAAAAAAGAATTCAGGTGAATCTATTTTACAGGGCATGCATATCAACATTATTGATCAGTACATATTGAACTTAATTAAAACCTTTGTGAGTTTTTCTATTTGATTTTGGCGAACATTCCTAATATTAATTAATATGTGATCAGATCTAGATGTATTTATTCACCGACCATGAATAACCTTTCCCCATTTTTCTTTTTAATCAATTTTTTCTAACACATTAAACTTATTAATAAGGTTCGATTTCAATCTGATATAAATAATTTATTAGGCCTAGATACAAAAATGATGTAAAGCAAGAAGGTAGAGAGCTCCATCAATGTAATTTATAAACGAAGCTCCTTTAATTTTGGATATACCCAAAGTCTTGAAAAAAAAAAATTAGCGTGCTCAAATCGAAGGATTACTAGATCTTTCACGAGGACGACCAAAAGCCCTACCTTTCATACCATGCATGCCTCATCACTTTATTTTTAATTTTAAAATTAATAAAAATGATTAATTTGGATTAACCGTACCATTGTTGCTTAAGTCAATCTAAAGGGTTGATCAATTGATTATGTCCAACCATGCTGATAAAAACATATTAAAATATCATGCCGATTAATATTTACTGAGAAAAAGAGGAAATTCTTGTGTACGTAAGATAGTATAATTTTAGACAAATTCAAATTAAATGTATTATCAACATCTAACATTATCTGTTTTTCTCATGACTAATTAATGTCATTTTGTAGAATTTATTTTTTATTGTTAATTTATTAATTGTCTTATAATATTAGTTTATTGGGGTTTTCTATAATTAGCTATTAAGTGGTAATTCAAAGTGAGAAAAAGAAATGTAGAAATGGGAAAGGAAAGGTAAAAGCAAATTGTAGAGCAAGTGTCATGAAATGCGGAAAGGGCAGAGATTTTTCTCGATGATATGGTAATTATTAAAATTGACCCATGTCGTGTTTTTTGGGTCAAAAAGATGGGATCACAAAGTCAAAATTATGCATAAAAAAATATGAATATAAAACTTTATATATTCAGATTTACGTGATTTGTTTTAAAAAAATATCACTGTTTAATGCACAAAATATTATTCTTTAATGATGTTGAGAAGAATAAAACACTTTTTTTTTTAAATATTAATATTCCATATATCAAACATATATACTTGGGAAAAAAAAAGAGTTCACGTTTACTCAATTTACAGAAATCTTACTCAAATATGAATTCCTTGTCGTAATTCATTACTACTCCATTATTCTAAAGGATAAAATTTGAACTCAAATATGAACTCTTACTCAAATTGGTTGCTAATTCAAAATGATAAAATTGTACCGATATTTATCATCCTCTCCGAAAATTAATGGAAGGAATAATTCGAATTTAAGAGGAAAAGAGAAAGCGAAGAAGGAAAGCAATTGTAATTATTAAGCGGTTTCTTGTTAAATATGCGATGTAAAAAGGAGTATATTTTGAAGAAGCATATATTATATTATATACTCTTCTAGCTAGATATTTTGATGATTTTAAGGATCCACCAAACAAAATATTGACGCATCGGTGACGAAAATATAGATTTTGGTTTTCTTGTAAGGATGAAAAATACTCAAAAAAAAACTTTATCAGTATACATTTGTAAAAGATGAGTAACACACTAATCAATACTTTTGTCTCTTTAATCTTATTTTTATTGATTTAGTAATCTATTCAGTGAGAAGATATAACATTTTCTGATGATTTTTAGCAAATTGAGAAAGTGTTAATTATGTAAGGCGTGACGCCAATATTGAAATTTGAATGATTTTTTTTTTTTTTTGTTAAGGTGGAAATACCCGAAGGCGTAAATCCCCCCACCTGTACCAGAGGCCCCTTGGTCAGACGGGTTGTAAATCGAGGGATGTGCACGAGTGGCAGCCATGCAAGGGAGAGGACTTTCGGGAGACACGAATCCAACAACAACCTCTGCAATATTTCAACAAAGAATTGTCACCACACGAAATCGAACCCGAGATGTCGGAGTGTATGTGCTCCAGTCACCTTACTCACTTACCATCCGTCTATGCCCCTGCGGGCACAACTTGAACGATATTTACTCTCCACAGGACTGTATGATTCATAATCGAACGAGTCAGTCGATTTAGACACATGACCCAGACCCAAGCAAATGAAGGTCCTTTTCCCAATTTTGTGAGGTCCATGTTAATTTTAATCCTCTATAGTGTTGGTTGAAATTGAAAGTTGAAACCTTTATTTAAGGTTGTATTTTGATTTTTTAATTCATAAATACAGTCACCCTTGTATAATTTATAGCTAACTATTTCGAAAATATTCGTGTTTTTTCCTCCACAATTTTACTTCTTCATGTTATGATTTTTTTTTTCTTTTGCAATTACGTAAATTAATCTATTTATATATTAAAAATAATAATTAACCTTACTATGAAATAAAATTATCAAAACATTTCTTTAATTAGAGTAGTTCATCAAACATAGAAAACACATTATTTTTCTTTAATAATTAAACTCTTGATTAATTTTTTAAAATAGTTATTATATATGAAAACTAAAAGTAATTCATAGAAAAATAACTTTGGCTTCTTTGAAGCATATGTTAATTCCAGAGTTGAGGTTTTTCAAATTTGGAAATGTGTGCAGTACAATCTCTATTTCATATTTATTATGTTAATTGATTAATAAAAAACAAAATTTTGAAAATAATTAGAACTATAAATTAATTTAGGATTGAACTCAGATGTGTAGAATTTAATTTATTGATTTTATAAGAAAATAGTCAATAAAATCCAGGTGAACACTATAGTAATTATATAAATATTTAAGATTTAGAACTTTAGGTATTTAATTCATCAGTGACTTTTACGAAATCGACTATTTGGGAATAGGGGTGGCAATTTCGGACACGACACGATAACACGACACGAAAACGACACGAAAATTGCGGGTTAGTATTTGGGCTTATCGTGTTCGTGTCCTTATCGTGTCGACCTGATAAGGACACGAAAATTTCGTGTCGTGTTCGTGTTCGTGTCGTGTCAACCCGTTAACACGATAAAAATTAACAGATTACACGTTAACCCGTTAGCAACCTGTTAATCTGTTAGTGATCTGATATACATCACTAATACGTATTTGATAGTAACATGTTAATAACATGTATACAATTACAACAATACAACATAATATAAATTTTAATATTTTTAATTAAATATTTTAAAATCTAAAATTTTAAATATTATCGTGTCATTATCGTGTTCTTATCGTGTCATTATCGTGTCTAAAATTTTAAATTTTAAATTTTTAAATTATATTTTCAGTTTTAATATTATCGTGTCCTTATCGTGTCGTGTCGTGTCGACACGAAAATTTTCGTGTTCGTGTCGTGTCGACACGTATCCTTATCGTGTCGTGTTCGTGTATTACCTTATCGTGTCGTGTCGTTATCGTGTCGACACGATAAACGACACGATTACACGATTTGCCACCCCTATTTGGGAATAATGTTGTTTCCTATTGTAAACTTCCTGTACCGCTGAGATAAATTTGTTTTCTAATTTGTTATGTACCAAATTATAAGTTTGTTTGTTTATTTTATAGTCATAAATTATTTTTAAATGAGTCTAAATGACTCTACTTAATAAAATATTATTTTTAATCTCAATGAACTTTTAATTTTTATATCATCTTTTTTGTATGGGTAAAAAGAAGGGACAAAAAGTTAAAATTTCAAATTATGTTAAATATGTTTTTTTAATTTGTGTGAAAAATAAAATAAGTTTTTCTGAGCGATTGAGCCTTAAATTAGAAAAATACTAAGGGGATAATACACGTTGTAATGTAGATTTGGAAGCGGGTGTTACAAGACAAAAGAGGCCTACGAATTAATTACTACAAGTCTTGTGCAGGGGCAGCTTCCTGAGGAGTCCAGCAACGGGTTCAAATTAGTGTGGAATAAGCTTGTGCCTTCAAAAGTAGCAGCTCATGCATGACGTCTACTCCATGATCGATTGCCAACAAAAGTCAATTTAAAGAAGAGGGGTATTGAGCTGTCTGATGCCGAGTTGAAGTGTATATTGTGTGGTGCTTACGAGGAGACTAGCAACCATTTCTTTTTCGAATGCAGTGTCACTCATGAAGTTTGGATGACAGTTTATCGTTAGCTCAATACTCCATTCATTCTACATTCTCAGGCATTGCAAAACTTCCTTGCTCATAATCATATTGTTAAAGGGAAAAAAGGTAAATGTGTTTCTAATTGTATTTGGCTAGGAGTGGTGTGGTTGATTTGGAAAGGTCGTAATGAGAAGATCTTTAGGGATGGTGTTTTTTCGGTTGACAAAATAGTAGAGGAGGTTAAGGTTAGAATTTGGATTTGGCTTAGTGTGAGAGATCTAACTTATTCACTATTCTCTTTTTTCGATTGGTGCACTAATCCTAGAATGGTAATGTGCCGTTAATCTTGTAAAACTTTATTTCTGGGTACTTCTTGTACCCTATTCTTATTCTTATATTTATTGAATTTTACTGATAAAAAAAATGTAGATTTGGAAATTGGACCGAACAATCCTTGGGCTCTGGGTTAGTTACTGTTTGTTTTGGAAATAGCCCAATTTAATTTGGCATTTGGTTTGAGCCCAAAAAGACGTGTTTGGCTGCTACTTTCATGTTATTCTTAATTTATTTGCTTTTCTCGTATAAATTAATTTGCTTAATGGACTCTATTATTTACACCTCTATTTTTATTAGATACACCTCTATGTACAATAATTTTTAGCTTAATGTACCTTCAAATATAGCTATAGAGTGAGTGTATCTAATAAAAGTGAAGATGGAGAAAGTAAGAGCCTTAATTTTTAAGAAAGTATACAGTGATTTAATTTTATGGTGAAATTCAAGTATATTTTAATATAAGAATTAGTAAAATTATTTAATAGCCAGGTCACTTGATAATTATTTGGGAATATTAGATGAAACATTAAATGGAGCAATGAACTCTCAAGTCCAATGGTAAAAATAGAAAATTGAAAGCTCGAAAAATCTATACTAATAAAAATATATACTTGGTGAGTTATATATCATTATCATGTACAAATGACAACATCTTCACATGAAAATGACAAATTGTTGTGCAAACATAATTATTTATTCAATTAAATAAAAACTCATTTTAAAATAATAAATTTTAATTGAGTGATTTTGATAATTGACCACATTAGAAGGAATACTCTCTTTAGTAAAACTAGGTAGTTGCCTGTGCATCGCACGGGTCTGTTGTAATTCTTTTTTAGTTTTTAGCTGTATATATGAACACATACTCCCTTTGTCCCACATTAATTTGCACACTTTCTTTTTTAATTTGCCCCACATTAGTTTTCACATTCCAAAAAAGGAAATTCGTGCTTAAACTCCACCCTCACAGTATTCATATATTTACATAATATGTCATTATTTTTTACACTCAATCCAACCACCTCCCTTACTTTAATAATAAAAATTTACAAACTTACCCTTCAATACTCCACTTATTACATTTTTTCTTAAAATATGTGCCCAAATTAGTATGAAAACTAATCTGGGACAGAGGGAGTATAAATTAATAGATATATTATGACACCCACACAAAAAGAGAAATTGTACAATTTTCATATTTAAATAGCTATCAACTATGCAATTCATTGACTTTTTTTAAGATAAGTGAGGAAGTATTGTTTGGAATTGTCACATATATGAAATGTGATACTTTTATTCAATTTGTAATACTCAATTTTAAAAGTTTCACAAAATATTATATACACATTCAATCTCTACAATAATATTTTTCTATAGCAATTTATAAAATTTGGAAGTAAGTTTTGCAGCACATCCAAATAAAGTGTACCTCTGCATCAATATCATCCCCAATTAACTTCATTGCAACCAAATAAAAGAAAAAAATTAAGAGAGATGTGTTTTTTAAAGATAGGGGGAGAGAGAATGTCTTCATAAATAATTATATGTATACGAAAAGGTTTTAGAAAAGAGTTATGGAAATTAAAATTTTCTTAAAAGGACACATGTCAATATATAAAAGATGACACTTACAACATTTATAGTAGATACATCCTAGTTTTATATATATAGATTAATAACACACAAGTTAATTTCAAGCTAATGCAGTGATGAATTTAAGGGGGTGTGACCGTTCGAATTTTTCAATAATTTCACTATATATGTAAGATATTTTTTTATTTAGACTTTTAAATATTTATAAAGGTTCATCCCCTTTAAAATTTAACTTATACATGATATATAACATGATGATTTTGTTCTCCTTGAATTGAAATTCTAAATCCATCTTTATGTACTATTATCTTGATAGCTCATTCTAATTATAAAAAAAATTGTAATTTAGAGGACATTATTATCAATATAATAATAATAATAATAATAATAATAATAATAATAATAATAATAATAATAATAATAATAATAAATTTACAACTACGTACAGAAATGTAATACTTTGAAGTTATCTTGAAGACGAATGATCCAATGGGAGGGGACTGAATTTGAAACACCAGTGAATTTCATGCATGATATATCAAATCAAATGTAATTTGGTTACAAGTTTATTAATTCATTTAAAAAACGTCATCATATAATTAAGACGGAAGATCAATACGACCATGCACCTCTGGAGTTTAGACTATCAATATATTATAAAAAATATGAATGCAATGCACATTAAGGTATGAAAATGAGAAATGATGATCACAACATATCACGCATCTCATCAAATAAAAGTAAAAACAACAAGAATAATGAACTAATCTACGAAAATAATAACAAAGTAGGAGAAATGAGCCGAACAAGAGCTATATGAGTATTCATCTGAACTCTAATATGAAACAATATTCATGAAACATGTGTGAGGTGAACAATATGACCACCCCAGTAATGATATATTATTGCATATTCTCAATTTTGTTAAATTTATTGCATCATTTTATGTACCGTCTGTTATTAATATATGCCCAAAATCCCCACATGTTAGTATAGTTTTCATGATTCCATTAAATGATGTAGATGTAACGTGAAAAATAAATAAAATGAAAATAAATGCAGATGTATATAATATATATATAAAAATTAGATTTTATTTTCCCAATTTATTGAATTTGATCCAAATCCAATGGCCCTGGATTTGCATGGTGTACCCATTTTTATCCAGAAAAATTGAGAGCAGTTATTTGTAATTAATTAAATCCCCAGAGCGTGCAACGTCCTTAAACGACATCAAAGGGGAAAATGTACAAGCAAAGACGCCATGGTTGCATTGCATGCGATCCTATCGTGTATGTATATCTAATTCCATCAGAGCTTTACTACTTCCGGGATGTGCACCGGATAACGGTGGATGCAATCTTCCCATGGCCCTTCCGTCGGAGTTTTGATCGTCCGATTACATTTCCAGACGGCGGAGTTACACTTGAATCCGCTGCCGAATGCGATTTGCCACACTCTGTTTCCCTTCTTCATCCTCCCTTTTGCTTCGATGTAACTCAATTCGTACCACAGTGAAGAAGAAGAAGTGTTGCCGAATCGGTGGAGGGCCATCCGCGACGCCTCCACGTGCTCCGCCGACAGCTGGAGGTTCTTCTGCAGCTCGTCGATCACCGCCCTGCCGCCGGCGTGGATGCAGAAGTGTTCGAACGCTTGTTTGAAATCTGGAATGTAGGGCTTCCATTTGGGATTGAAGATTTTCCGGCCGATGAGGGTGAACAGGAAGAGGAGCTGCTCCGACGCCGGGAGAACCAACGGCCCGATGGTCGTGATGTTCGATTTCAGAGCTTCTCCGGCGATCACCATCAGGTCTTTGGAGAGGTTGATTCCGACTTTTCCTTGCGGGTCTTCCTGCTCGTACACGCATTTGAAGGCCTTGTCGTCGGCGCCTTTGTGTGTGCGGACGACGTGGACGAGCTTGTACTTTGCGCGGCCGCTCTCGCGGCGTTTGTTGGAGAGGAGGATGGCGGCGCCGCCCATGCGGAAGAGGCAGTTAGGGAGGAGCATCGCTCTCTCTGACCCCTGGTAGTAATTGGGGGTAATTATCTCTGTGCTAATTACAAGTGCGTATGAATTGGGATGAACCTGTAACAAATCCCGACCTAAATCGATTGAAATTAAACCGGCGCTGCATCCCATGCCGGAGAGATTGAAGCTCTTAATGTTACTTCTCAGCTTGTACTTATTCACCACCATAGCTGAAAGCGAGGGAGTAGGAGAGAAAAGGCTGCAGTTAACGATAAGAATGTCAATGTCTTTTGCCCTAATTCCCGTTTTCTCCATCAACGAATCGATGGCGGAGAAGATGACGGTCTCGGCCTCGCCTCTCGCCGCCTCCATCGTCGGCGTCGGTGGAATGTAATGAATCGAGGGCGGGAGACATGTTTCTTCCCCGAGGCCGGATCTCTCCAAAATCCGCATTTGGAAATCGACACTTTTTGGATTGTCCTTGAGAATCAACCGCGAATGCTCCATGAATGTGGAGAAAGGGACTCGGCAGGTGACCGGCGGCTTGTAGCAGGAGTAATCGACGAGGTAAATCGATCGGGGTTTGGACATGAAGTAGACGGTGCCGGTGAAGAGGACGAGGAAGGCTGAGCAGAGGATTTGAACAAAATCAAAGCTGAGGGAATTCCAAATTTCGTAAATTTCATGGGGACCTAAACGGAGAATTTCGAGGAGGACTGCGATCATGATTGGGATGAGCAAGAAGGTGAGAATGTGATTGACAAGGTACTGGTAGCCAAGTTTGACGTACTTGAGCTTCACAGAGCTCGTCAAGCTTGGTATGATTTGCGGCATTTTAGTTTCCAGAGAGGCGGAGGCGCGGTGGTGGTGGTGGAGGAGGAAAGAGTGTGAGGAGGGAAGTGGCGGAGAAGGGGGAAATTTAAAGAGGGGGGAAGGGGAGAGCAATGAATGAAGACAGGTGACAAGTATTAATGAGCATCTTTCATATCACACCGCAGCCCCCTCTTAGCTGGAGTTTTCTGTTGCTAACCAAAATTACCAACCAACTCTTTTTTCCCTCCTTTTTTCTTTCCATCAATTACTTACTCTTTTTTATATTAAGACTAACAATGCAATTCAATCGAATCTTACTATTCCCATGTGTAATTTATTTTATTCAAAAAAATCATTTTTTTTCAATATTACACATCCTTTTTCACAATATTATACCCTACCTGCTAGGCTACTACACAACACATCTAATAATCAGCAAATATCAAAATTCACGTTTAATATATATCTAAAAATTCATATGCCGAATTTCGCACACAACACATATCCAATCCCGAAGATTTCAAATTTAGGGTGAGATTTCCTTTAACCCATCATTGTAGATGAAAAACACATAATTAATTGCTTCTTACATTTAATTACTAGTACTCTAAAATTTGTGTGAATCGGGTGCATACAATAAATTCTATTTTTACTATCACTATCATATAATAATATATGTGAATGACAGTAATAATATATGTGCATAACAATTATAATGTAATAAAAATAGAGTTTATCATATACACCTGATTCACATAAATATTACCTAGGCAAAAACTTGTGTGACTAGTATTATTCTCGTCCTACGCACGAGCAATTAAAATTTTGAATAGTTTATAAAAAAATTAATACATTTATAATCTTTTTTTTTTTTTGAAAAGAATACATTTATAAACTTAACTATATATATTTATATTAACATATCGGTAGTTCCTCAAACTAAAAAGTATTCTTTTATTCCAAAACTTTATACATTTTGAACACTCTAGGAAATATTATATTTGTTTGTTGTATTACTATGTGAATTATCATCCTGGCACAACAATGTTCTCAAGCACATTCGATCTGTAATTCTTGAAACTGTTATGTACAATTAATCATGATTAAACATAAAACTTTCGTAGAAATACTTCTATATGAGAAAACGACTGTATTTGACTTTTATTTATTGACATAACATATGATACAACGAATGAAAATTGTTTCTACTGAAATTTTAATGACAAACTAGGATTAGAATGAGTCAGTGAAAGTTTCAAATTAAAATTAACTGTCCGGCATTACTCCACTTAGGACCTAAGTTGATCCTACAAATCATGCACCAACAATATAATTTGATATATTAAAAACATATGAAATGAAATATTTTTTTCAAGTAGACTTTCTTCATTTAATTTTTCATTATTACTACAATTTTAGGATTTTTAATAAAAGGACATGCAAATTTAGATTGCACGTGTCATATTATATATATATATATATATATATATATTAGAATAACCACATTTAACCTATGGTATAATCGTTTTCATTCTTTGGAACAATCACTATATAAGAAAATCGATGAGGGTAAACCCGGCCCACACAATGATGAACATGTCCCAAATATACTAACTTTTAAAAAAAGTCAAAACCTGCCCAGCTTCAACTTTTCTCACATTATTAACTTATATTTTGCCTTTAATCTTCTCTTATTCTTAATTTTTTATAATATTAATATCACAAATTATTACTCCCTTCGTCCCATAAAGTTTTGCACACTTTCTTTTACAGTCTGTCCCAACAAGTTTTGCACACTCCTAAAAAAGAAACATCACACAATATTAATACTCTCACAATATCATTTAAATTTAAAAAGTGTCACTTTTAGTCTACTCTACTTTATTCTCTATCATACTTTATCTCATTAAATCACCCAAAATACCCTTATATTTTATTCTCTCTCTTATCATTTATTCTCGTATAAGTCAACAAAATTAATTTTTCTTAGTTTTCGTATCCCAAGAAATGTGCATATAACTTCTTGAGACGGAAGGAGTAGTATAGAAAATTTAAAATAAAAAACAAATACTATTACACATATATTAATGTCACATTATACTTGTTGTGACTCGTTCTAAATTTTGGAGATTTGTGGTTAATGTGGATTGAATTAACAGGTTGTTAAGCTGTGAGCAATAAATGTTTGGAAATATATCATGATACAACAATATTAAATTAACTATAAAACATATATTGTTCTATTGTTGCAAATTGACGTATGACTTGTGTTTGCATTGGAGAGCCTTTCGAGTGTTTATTTGAGTTTGACATCAAAGTTTGTGTTTGGCATTGGAGATGGTCTTAAGGTACAATTTTTTTTTTTAATTGCATTGCTTCACATCACGTAGTAATAATAATAATAATAATAATAATAATAATAATAATAATAATAATAATAATAATAATAATAATAATAATAATGTCAACGAATAATAATAATGTTTATATATACTAGTAAAATGAATTGTGACTTATAGAAAAATAGAATTTGATAAAAATGTCAACGAATCACGGATCGATCACTTGAAGAATACTTTGACGTTTTTGACAAAATTTAATAAGATTTGACCAAATGGTGTGTTTGCAGATAGTGTCACTTTAAAAAAAAAAAAATTGATACACAGGTTATTTTACGACAGTTGGTGTGGACAAAAATTCAACTGCCAAGTCAATAGTAAATTGTCTTAAAATAATTCCGTGTATCGAATTATAAAAAATAGAAGACGGTATGATTTTGTAAATTAGTGATAATTTTTTTTTTAAAAAAAAAACCATAAATTTATTTAAATGTACTCTTTTATATATATGGAAAAACTCTTTCATCAAACACATAGTATATACATCATCGTAATGTTGATCTTGATAATTTTTTTTTTCGTAATCTCATTTATTTCACGATTTGTACTAGTTCTTTCTCATCACGACACAAAAGTTTAAATTTTCTTTATCGATTGAATGATGACTCAAATCTTTGACCTTCGGACATAGATTATAGAGCTCTAACCACTTGATGTATATCACAAAAGTTTTAATTATATATCTACTTTATATGTATATACAAATACTATATACGTGTTCGATCTGAAGTCGCAATCAACGAAGGTGCTTTCGTGTTGTTAAATGCAATTGCAAGCCCATCTCATAATCTTAATGCATTCACGAGTCTTCAATATTTCAACTACTTCTAAATATCACATTTTATATCACAAAAATAAACCCACATAATCATCGATCAATCCATCATCACCATATAATTTATTTCACATTTCGACCTCTGTGCCTTAATTTATACTAACATCCAATATGATGAATTTGGTCTCATTTCAAATCGGGCATGATCCATCCCGTCTAAAAGAATTATATCTCATCTAAAAGTACAAGTAGAGAGATGTAAAATCAATTCATTTATATTAATTTTTTTAACATTCTTCCTCACTCGTGGACCGGATTCATAACTCTCCCCTCCGAAGGAGGCCAATGCGTGAAAATTAATATGAGTCACAGGATGCGGGCATGAGCCTAAGTCTCTAATATCATGAAAAATTTCATCTCATCTAAAGATGTTAACTCAAGGGCGGAGGGAGGGTGGGGCTGAGGGTGAGCACTTCTCCCACTTGAACAATATTTAATTTTGTGATATTATTGACAAATAATAGTATTTAACACTTATATTCAGCCCCCTAAAATTTTATTCTACCTCCGCCATTGTGTGAATTTATAGAGAGACGTAAGATTAATTCATTTATATTCTAACACCGCCGCCGCCTCCCTGGCTCCACGAGAGAAAAAAATAGGATCGAACTTCCCACCCTATTCATGTAGATCCCACGAGAAATGGAAATTTCCAACCCCATTGCCAAGTCTAATCATAAACAAAACAGATGTATTTCTAAACGTGGGTCATGGGTATTATAAATAGCCGATTATGGCAAAATTCAATTATTAATAAATTTTGATGGAAATTTTTAGTTTGCCAATCATATATTAGGAAGAACTCATAAAGAAATTAAAAAGAAAATGAAGAAGACGAGATAAACTAGCTAGGGAGGGTTTGGCAGTTGGGGTGGTTGTTGGTTAAGTAGTGACTAATAAATAGTTTGTGTAAAGTCTGGGACCATATTTCTGTGTTTTATACCAGCACTTTAATAATGGAAATTTCACACGTAATTCTTTATTGTATAATTTATTGTTGCATTTTATTGTTCAACATTAATCATTCATTTTCTGACAAATAACATCGATCATTAATATATGTATACATTATATGTTTTATAATATTCATTTTAAATTAAATTAAAGAACAGTCGAGAATAAACAAGAGTTGGTTGCAAACTCTAGAGTTAGGATAATTAACTTTAGAGCTAGCCACTTATTCTACCTATTAAAATATTTGCACATAATCATTTACTTGTTAAAATTTATTTCAATGTAATATTGATAAATTTACTTCTTAAAATATTTGAAATATATAAACATTTAGATTTTATACTTACATTCATCTTTAATTTTTGTATGCCCTGTCAAAAAAAAAAAAAATCTTTAATTTTTGTATGTTTGTGTACAGTTTGTAAATTCATTTTTTGTATTGTTATTGTTCAAAATAGATCATATTTTTTATTTGTCCGGGCTTAAAATGGTAAGGACGTCTGTGTTCACAATATATAGAACATATTGATTAGACTCTTTTCGAAAAAAACATGTTGATTGGACTTTTTTCGAAAAAAACATGTTGATTAGACTTAAAACAAAATTCATCTTCTAAAAATTTCAAAACAAACTCTTATTATTACTATTTTCTCAAAATTTCAAATTCATGATATTTCAAAATTCAAAAATCTCCTCCCATGCTGTAATCTCAAAACACATACCCCTGAAATATATCATTATATAAAAATACAAATATATGTTATCTTTCTTATTTAGTTGCACATTCAAAATAAATATATGAGTCACCTTTCTATGAAACTTGATCACCGTATGAAATCGATATTATTACCTTCATTTAGTATCATTATTATTTTTATAAATAATATCATAATATTTTACATCATGATATTAACTTATAAGTACAATAGTATTACTAAATAAAAGATATGATATTATTATGTATATATTATATATATATATATATATTTTGATATGTATATATATTATATATAATATTAACAGTTAGGGGCGAGAATGGACTGAACAAAAGCTTTTCATTGTAAAGTTTGAGCCTGATATATAGGCGTAAGATTCAAGCCTGATATGTTATCTATGATAGGCTTTTCTAGTTTGCTCAAGTCTGACTTTTTTTAATTAACGAGTAGGTCTGTTTAAAGCCTTTTTAGGCATATTTGTTAAATTTAAAATTAATTATAATAATATTATGATTTTAAAATTTATTTATTTTATTACATTTAAAAAAAATTAGAATTTATTGATGATAGAGTTTATTTAATCGAATAATTAGTTTAAATATATATTATTTTATGCTATTAATTAAATTATTTTTATTGATATAAAAAAATAGTTAATAAATATATAATATTTACTTTGGATAATATATATTTGTAGACTCAAACGAGACGACTGTTGATCTTAAAAGGTTTTTAAAAAGTCTAAGCGTGACTTATTTAGTAAATAGACTTTTGAAAAAAGTACAGAATTGACTCGTTTATTAAAAAAGTCGAACGGAGCTTTAGTATGTGGGGTTGTAAATTTCTGGTGGATAGTTTGACGTATCCCATACCTAATTGGTGTAGACTTTATCCAATAATACTGAATTGACACGACTGCAAGTCTACACAAATTAAAATTGCATCATCCCTGGAATTTTTTTTTTTTTTTTGAAGAATTCCTAGAAAATAATTAATACTTCCATTGTCCAATTTCTCACAGTAGAATCTCCAAGAACACTAGCTATGACTATGAATATCCATAATTATACCAAACAAAGCTTTAATTCCTGAAAAGCCACTTGTGCATATACCAACCGCCTCTACGATTGCTTAGCTTATCTAATTATCTTCTTGTTTAATTCAACACTTATTTTGTTTGCTTTAAATTAAGAAGTTAATTAATAGTATAATCTAAGTTAATCTAATGATCTAGACAATATGAAATTGCCTATCTAGTTGGGCTAGGTAGTCAATTAGCTAGGTAAGGTTCTAGAGTAATTACTCGTGATGTATCTAAATTAGCTAATTAAAAAACTCGTCCATACTTAATTCAATAACTTATGTATAGCTAGTTTGTGATTTGAATTCCACGATCTTATGCCTACAAATGGACACTAATTTATATGTCCACCGTTTATGTGGCATATCAATCACCTATTATGTGATGCCACATATATAGGGAAGCTCACTATTATTTAATTAATTATTTATGTGGCATCACATGATTGGTGATGGGTATATAAATTGGTGTCCATCTGTGGGCATAAGATCAAATCCGTTGATTTTCATAAGTTATTTTAGGGAGGATTTTCAAATGATTCATTAAATGAATTTAGATTTATTATAATAACTTTTAAATGATGGACTTCAAATATATAATAACCTCATTCAAACTAGGTATTTTAGGGAGGATTTTCAAATGATACATTAAATGAATTTAGATTTATTATAATAACTTTTAAATGATGGACTTCAAATATATAATAAACTCATTCTAACTAGGTATACGTGCCTACCCTCACTAAATTTGTTATTAGACAAAAATTTATTTGAGATTGAATATCATTTACTATATTTATTATATGATACATGCATGAATTTACGGAGAGCTGAAATAAATTATATTTTAAAAATAAAGCATGATTCAAATATCAAATACAAACACTTATATAAAAAATTTCACAAATCAAGGACCTATGAAATTATAATTATCCAGGTCGGGTCGGTCCGGATCAAATTTGTGATAGTATGTATGTATGTATGTATATCTTGATTAGGCATTTTGTCTCTCTCAGCCCCTCGTCCAACGTCTCTATCACCTATCTGCTACCCCTCACAAATTTGTGACCTCATTGCAAATCCATTTTCACTCGTCACAAATATAATTTACACAATTTCAGGGTTGTCCTCACTAAAACTTCCCATATTTTTTGTAGTGTCAAGTGACTAAAATTGGCCAAATTTTTGAAGGTTTTTGGTTTTGATTTATATTTCTGAGCAAGTTAAGCAGGGGGGTTGTGTATATATATATATTACATCACTAGGTATATAATATATTGAAAGGTAGATACGAAGTGATATAGTTTAAATAGTTAGAATTTTATTACATATGGCGCAAGGTCATGAGTGAGACAAATCTCATTTGCTTTTATTATATGATTTATGAACTTATGTGATCATAAGAGAAAGTCCTCGATTGTATTAATATTAATTGATATAAATAGATGTATTAAATTAAATCTAAGGAGACGCTTGTTTCAAGATTTTCAATGAGAATGAGCTTGTTGGTAGTGGTGGAGGAGAATGTTTGAGAAGAAATGATTGTATGTAGGAAGGAATAAGTTAATCAAAATGGGTAGTGATTACCTTATTTAGTGGGGAAAATGATGTCATGACAATTTTTTGTTCTCATTAACTACCAAAATTTTATTATATTCATTGTCATTTTCATTCTCATAGAAAAATTTGCAACCAAACCCCCTAAGATAATAATAAATATAGTGTTGATGATGTGGGCAAAATTTACGTAAAGAGATATAATTGATATCTTGATTCTCGACGTGTGGAAAAAGGAATGGCCCATCGGCTCTTGCTATTTAATGTAATGAAAAGATTTATTTAATTCATAGAAACTCTCCCAATCTTGCAACTTCCAACAACTTAATGTGATCAAAATTAGTAATGTCACTTTTATTTCCTGTCAATTTTATCACTTTAATTACTTCAACGAAATTGACATGGATAGCCCAAATATTTCATTTTTTTTTTATCGATAAATGTTAATGGTTAGTGGTTAGAAATTAGTTCACCAAATCTCCTTACAATTCCAAATTCTCCAAGTTTCCTTATATCTCTCACTCCAATTCGTTCCTAAAGGAAATCGAATCCAGGTCTCCCACTTAAGTGAGGAGCCCGGTGGCCAAGTGGGCTAAGCCCCCTTGGTTAGCCCAGATATTTCATATTAATTTGGTGTTCCACTTTATTTTTTTTTAATCGGTAAATGTTAGTTGTTAGTATTTAGTTCATCAAGCGCCAAAACACTCTTACATTTCTCCAAGCCACTTAATAGCTCTATTAATTCGTTCTCAATAGGAATCATAACTCCATTAATTCGTTCTCAATAGGAATCGAATCTGGGTCTCTCACTAAAATGAGAATCCAGTGGTCAGGTGGCTATTGACTAGGTGGGCTAAGTCACCTGGTTTGGTGTTCCACTTTGTATTTTACAGTGTGGATGAATAATATATGGAAGATAAAAAAATAATTTATAAATAGTATGTATCACATCGACATATGTTAATAATTCATGAGATGAAACATTAATTGAAATTAGAAAAATGAAATTTCATTAAGGAATCCAGCGGGTCAAATCGATCTAGAACTTTTGTATTAATTTAATCCATGACACTTAACAATTGAAATGCATCGCGATAATAAAATAAATTGCAAAATTAAGCGACACCATATACGATTAATATTTTTGTTGGTAAAAAAATCAATATTATTGTTCTATAAATTAATATTATTAGTTAGTACTCCCTCCACTATAAACTTCACTCTCACATTATTCACAATTTTACACAAAATATCACTACTTTTGACACACAATCAAACTCATTTATTATTTTATACATAAAAATTTACAAAATTACCCCTCAAAACTCAAATTATTACTCTACTTTCTTATTTTATGTGCCCACAAAATAATGCAAGTATTTATGGAACGGAGGGAGTAATATAACAATGCACAAAGTATGCATAATGTGTGTTTACAAACTCAATTTCATGAGAAGAATCAATTTTATTTTTTAAAAAAATATTTATATAATATTTGCAACCAAACACTTAAAATTTATTTTGCAATAACAGGTTTCACCTGTTTTGAATTCTCTAAAAGTAATTCTCATTGTGAAAAGAGAAAAAAATAATTACTCCCACTATTAATTATTTTTTAGTTTTTATTTTTACAAACATATCACTTTCAATTTGATTTAAAATCACTTTATAAAAAATAACTCTTCATTTTTTATTTTACTACAAAATCAATTAATATCACTTCTTTAGAGTGAATAAAATTTAAAAACACCTATAATACATTCTCAATCATCAATATGCTAATTCTAATACAGTTAAATTAAGGCACGATGCATCTTCTTTGAATATCAACATTTATTAGAGAATCTCTTAAACCATTTCTTTTGTTTTAAGGAACTCTTGAAATATTTATTTTGTTTGACAAAATCCTTTTTAAAGATCTTTCGAAATAAACTTTAATAGTTGAAGCTTTAAATGAATTATTTTATTTAAAGAACTAAAATGGTCTCGTGAAATAAATACTTCAAAAGATGTTTAAAATAAAAAAATAGTTTAATAATCTTTCGAAATACACAATGTTAGTTTACATATTGTTAAATGCATTATTATACCTAATTAAATAATAACCACTTGAACACGTAAAGTAATTATTAAAGACAAATTTTGCTATTAATGTACTCCCTCATATTCAAAATATATGTCATCCTAAACTCATGCACACATTTTAAGAAAATTATTTACTTTCTTTTATACCCCTTAATTAATAGCTTTGAAATTTTTCACATGACTTTAAAAATTATTATTATTAATGTAAATTTTTTAAAAAATCAAGGGTAAATTGGAAAAAATCATAATTAATTCATATTGAAAAGTGCAAAATGACATTTAAATTGCAAATAATACGAAAATTCAAAACGACATATATTATGAATAGAAGGGAGTACACACTAATTACCGGAGCAACTGATAGTATTTTTAAATGATATTAGTATTTTTCACTTAATAGTATTAGTTGTATTTATTAAATAATATTAATTGTATTCATTAACAATATTTGCTATTTTTATTTGAATAATATTTGTTATTTTCACTATAAAATATTAACTATAGTATCAAACAATATTAATTATACATATCAATGACAGTAAATGTTACTCAAATTGTTAGTATTCCATCACCTTGATTTTGCTGGCTATATTGTTTACTGGATGAGTGATATATAATGTAAAATTCATGCATGCATGCATACGCTCCATTAGTTAGTTATCATTGTCAATCATTTTTTAGGTGAGAGGTTGTCGTGTGAAACGGGTTGTATGACGAATTTAATTATGCTAATTATATTATCAATTCATTATCCATTTACTTATAAACTAGAATTAGGCCCCGCGAATTTCGCGCGATAATAAAAAATAAATTATATATATAATAAAAAATTAAATTTAAATAGTTATAATACACTATCGATCTATTTAAATTACAAAGCAAAATAAAGATGGAAAAAAAGAAATATCATAATCTGAATCCGGTGGTCAGGTGGGCTAAGCCACCTGGTTTATATTATCAAATAAATTAAATATATATTTTTTAAATATTTAAATACAAATTGAACAACTTGATTTAAAATTTCAAAATTTTTAACGTAGATTTGGTATCTTCTCTCATAATTTATAGACTAATATATAAATAAATGGATAGATGAGATTAAAACTTATAAAATTGATGAATGAGATCAATACTTAAAAACTAAAAAAAATGAGAGAAGGGAGATTTTGAAATATAAGAATGTGGATTTGCCACGTAAACTTTCCTAAGTTTAACTTTATAAAATTATAGATAGACACGTGCTTATATCCTCTTTTAATACTTAATAAATTTCGACCGACGGCCAAGGAGTTAAGAGGTTTGTATTTAAATTCCAATTTTTATACTTAATAAATTTCTACCGACGACCAAGGAGTCAAGAGATTTGTATTTCATTTCCAATATGGGACTTGCTTCTTACCATATTTACCATTCTACTCAAAGTTTAATATAAAAATTATTTAATAATATAAGATATTTTTTATGGGATAGGTAATATTTTTAACTTTAATACTAGAGTCGTTTAATAATATTAAATTGAATTAGTGTGAAAAAAGTAATGATATGTATATAATATTGAGGTGTTTGAAAAGAAATAGATAAAAAGGCTAAAATTATTTTATTACGACCATTTTGGCAAATGATTCATGCTTTACCATTCACTGCAGACATCTTCCAAACTTGTCGTGATACACTAACTTCCCATAGAAAAATTAGACATTATTCTATTTTGTGCGGAAAATTAGAAATGATAAAGTAAATAAACGAGACTAATTCCAGAAGAAGTTGTGTAATCATATACTCCCTCCGTCCCAACATAATCTTCACACTTTCCTTATTTGGACGTCCCAACATAATCTTCACACCCAAATAAGGAAAGTTTTTTTTACACTAATACCCTTTAAACATCACTTTATTTCAAAAATGCCATTGAATATTTAAAAATTAAAATTGCTAATTAAACATAACCCAACACTTATTAAACCCAAACCCAACATTAATTAAACCCAAAACATTAATTAAACCCAGTCCAGCCCATAATTTAAATCCAAAAACAAAACCCTAAATCTACCCAACCCACCATCTGCCGATTCTTGTCTCTAGAATCTTCATCTTCTCTCTCGAACACTCAAACCCTACCCTCGAATCTGCCCAACTCTCGATCTCTCAAACCCTACCCACTCGAATCTGCCACCTCTCGATCTCTCAAACCCTACCCCCTCGAATCCGCCACCTCTCGATCTCTCAAACTCTACCCTCCCTCAAATCGGCCCTCCTCTCGATCTCAAACTCTAAACCCCATGGAATCCATGAACTCCGGCGACAAAACGACACCCTCCGTCGTGGAGATGGAGTCTCTTGTCGACGATACCTTCGATTCCGATTATCCACGAAACTTGGTGGTCGCCGATTCCGAAGACGACACAGTCGTCGACGAATCTCCTCTGTCCGATGGTTCTGAACACGGCGATGGGTCCGATTTCAATGGGCTAGGGCTAGGGTTCGAGGAGCATGACGATGGCGGCGATTCGCAAGGGCTAGGGCTGGGGATCGATGAGCACGACGGCGGGTCCGGTTTGAAAGGACAACGGGCTGATTCGAAAGGTAAAAAACCCGATTTGGTTGATTCACAGTTTATGGATACTCAGTTTTTGAATTTTGATAAGTCTTCTAATGATTTGTCATTTACCGATGGTGAGACACCCTACTATGGCCCACTGCCGGTGGTTAACAACGAACTCAGTGACGAGATTAAAGCGGAGCTCTTTGAGTTCATGTGTATATATATTCCTAAACTAAGGTATATCTTGATCCCTTGGGAAATTTCAATGCTTGTTGGACACTGCCCTGTTGATTTATGTGACTGATTCATTACTTGTTTGAATATTGGACACTGCCCTGTTGATTTATGTCTTGTATGTATTGTGTATGTGACCTATTCATTAAATGAAATAAATATTGGACACTGCCTTGTTGATTTATGCCTTGTATACTTGTGTATGTGACCTGTTTATTTCATGCAATAAATATTGGACACTGCCTTGCCCCTTACCCGATGATTGAAATGATTCTGAGGGTTTACTCAAACTGAAATTGTGATGATATTATGTGTTTGGCCACTGTCCCTTGTCCCTTACCATATTATTGAAATTTTCTGAGGGTTTTCAGTGCTAAATTGCCATGATATTATGTGTATGTGACCTATTTATTTAATGAAATGAATATTGGACACTGCCTTGTTGATTTATGCCTTGAATGCTTGTGTATGTGACCTGTTTATTTCATGAGGTGAATATTGGACACTGCCTTGTTTGCTTATGCATTGTATGCTTGTGTATGTGACCTATTCATTACTTGAAATAAATAATGGCCACTGTCCCCTGTCCCTAACCCTGTGATTGAATTTTTCTGAGGGTTTTCATTGGTATATTGCTATGATATTAATGAGTATGTGACCTGTTTATTCATGAGAATCAATGAATATTGGAATCTACTTGTTGGTTTAGGCTTTACATGCATGAGTATGTGATATATTTATCTCATAAGGTGAATATTGGACACTGCCTTGTTTGCTTATGCATTGTATGCTTGTGTATGTGACCTATTCATTACTTGAAATAAATAATGGCCACTGTCCCCTGTCCCTAACCCTGTGATTGAATTTTGCTGAGGGTTTTCATTGGTATTATGTCTATGTGATGAGAACAATTGAGATGATATAAACATGATAAGCTATAAATACATGCTTTATGTGATTGTTTACAACCTAAACAACACATTGTGCTTCAAAATGACCTCTACCATCTAACAGGCTATGTGTTTAAGCATTAAACATCACTGCATGTACAAAAAAATGCCAAAAAGTATTCTGTCCCTAGTGACAATCAGTATCCTAGGTCACCCAATAGACCACCTATGTCATATTCTGGTTTATAAACTTGTCCTTGCTCAAGGAGAAACTGAATGCACTCCCTCACAAGTGCTTCATCTACTTCTAGTGCAAGTGGCAATCTTTGTTCCCTTAGAAGTCTTTCTTTGCCCATGTGTTGCAGCTTATAATTGTTGTGGCCCTTTACTTTCATGATCTCAAGTAAGCATTGTTGTAGACTTAAAAATACGTTGTTAAGCGTGACGGCTGTCAACTTTTCAAATGATAGCAACACTTGCTTAACTAATGCATCCACATTATAACTTGTTTGTTTCCACTTGTAATGATTGAATGGCTCAACCATCCTAAATCATTGATGTTTGTGTCGGGTGAATTTGGTGGTTGGCAAACAAGTGTGATGTTAAAACCATCACTACTTGTCATGCACCCTAAATTCAACATCATTGTTGTTAATGTGTGGCCTCGCATTATCTTGTTGAATGAAGATGTCTTTGCTTGCATTAATTGGCCACTTTGCCTTGATAGCTGGTATAATCAAAAAATGATTGAACATGTATGAGTATGCAAGTAATTATCTATGATGAAATTATTCTCGAGATAAATATAAAACCCGAGATATAATGCAGTCCTTAATGACTTGTTTGGTGATTGATTCTATTGGTTTGGTCTCCATTGTACCCTTCAACTGCTTTTTGAATTCCCGAGTCTTGGTTCTTCTTTTGTGAATGGAAAAATTCCAATTTTGCCATCAAATATTAGTTCCCCATCACTTGCATAATGTGGTCTTGCAACAAAGACACATAAACATGACCTTAGGGATAAATCTCTTACTCTTACATGACCTATGTGGCTCATTTTCTCCCGGTAGGATGTAATACCTCTCACTAGTATTTGTCATATAAAATCATTTTTCATCAATGTGCACTTTGTATTATGCATGGTAGAAAACTTGATTTGATTTATAGGCGATTATACCCTAATGCACTCAAACCGAAATTAAGCCTTTGAAGCTTGTTCTTTGGAGTTAGCTCGGGTTTAATTGCATTAGTATGTGGCCTAATTGCTCCTTGTTTGATCCATCTACCCACATGACTCTTGCTCACATCTAACTCCCTAGCTAGCCTCCTAATTGTTGTCCTTTTTCAAAAGCTATTGATCGCATTCTTTCGGTATCAAGATGTATGTGCTTTGTCTTTTTGTACCTTTCATCTTGCATGTAAGGTGAACTGGAATACCTTGTTGTACTTGTTGCTTTGTCTCTTTCCGTGTGTATGTATTGTCCTGCTTTGCTCACATTGAATAATTGTCTGCCTCTTTCACCTTTCCATGGTGAACAGAACCGTTGGTACTGTTCAGAAGTAAAAATTGTGCTATTCTGTTCCTATCATCTGAGGTAAGATTTGGTTTTGGCATTGATGGTGAAAAATTAATTGCTGGCTAACTGTTTTGGTGAGTAATGAATGCAGATTTTGTGGTTGGGGGTATTTACTGCAGTTGGCTTAATTGATTTGGAGGGAAAGTTGAAAATTTTGGATAATATGGAGCTGAACACAGATTTAGAGCATTAAATGCAAGCTTAGACCCTATGATGAGATGTTTCTGAGGGTCAGATTTTGAAAAATCTCAAATTTTATTTGCCTCCAAAAAGTTCAGATTTCTTCTTCATTCTCTAATTAAATTTACGAACAGTTTGTAATTTTAATTTTATGAACAATATGTAATGTTAATTTGTGAACAGTGTGTAATTTAAATTTATGGACAGTTTGTATTTTGAATTTTAAGAACATTTTGTTATTTAAATTTATTTAATGTTCTTCAATTTTTTTTATTTTTTGGAACTGACGAGGTTTGATTGTGTGTTTTTCACAATCTGATTGTTTTCAATCAGTTTGTGAAATCTACCATCTTTTAAAAAGTGTTTGAGGTTAACTTTAATCATAAAGTTAATCTCTTACACTTTTTAAAAGTCAACAACCCAAAATACCCCTACAATTTATTCTCTCTCATACCACTTTATCACCAAAAAGCAACTTTTCTTAATCTCCGTGCCCAGGAAAGTGTGAAGATTATCCTGGGACGGAGGGAGTATATAAAAAAAAAAACCCACTAAAAACGGCAACTTAAAATATCTTTATCAATAAAGAATAGAGATATCAAAGAGAACCCATTCAAAAAATCATCTCAAAAACACCCAAAAAAAAAATCTATGAAGGCAATCGAAAGTAATTTGGGAAGAAAATCTCACAGCTTAAAAGTCGAAGAAGAGTATGAGAGAGAATTTATCACTCTCCAAATAAACCCACAAAGGGAGGAAGGAAATCGTGAAGAATCTGAAAAAAAAAATTATTGCTTTTATCCAAGGGCTGAGAATTGCTTTCAAGGGTCCAAATAGTCCTAATATATTTGCTATTGTTAATTCAAAATTTTATCCCAAAATCCTTCAGCCTTATGGAACATAATAGAAGGCCAGCTTGAAAGGCAATTGGTGATATTTAAAAAATAAAATAATAAGGTTATTTGATCCAAGAAGTAGAGCAAATTAGGATCATCATTAACGGAACGGCATACAGATACAACAAAAGTTCAAATCTCTTCAACTTCCTCAAGGCATCAAAATTTGTTCTTAAACGCAAAATGTAGCAATGAAGAAGTTTAAAGGCTCTTCTTTTCAGTATCAAGTTGAGTGGAATTGGTAGATGGTGCCCACTGTTTCTTGTTCATATATATCGAAACCAATACAAACTGAGAGAAACAGAAACTCATAATCACAGCTTCAAAGAGGAAAGGATACTTATCTGGTGGAGAAATAGCTATGTATACAATATGAAGGAAAATCATGCAAGCAAATGCAAATGACTGTAGAATGGACAGACCACGATTGGTCACTTCTGCAGCCTTTCTACAGCCGGGTGTGTAGTAGAGTAGGACGAAGAGGCCATAGAGAGCAACATATGGAATTTCCAGTTTGTCTCGCCTTAAGAGAGGGAACATGGAGAGCAAAGCATTATATATCAACCAACGGAAAATGAACGGTTCTTCTGAGGCCAAAAAGCTCGCTGGAAGAAGCGGGAGCAGGATGGATTTCTCATGAACTGTAAAATTGGAATACCAAGATCAAATCAAGGAAATTTGTCAACATTTGGCTGAAAGTTACTAATTAGGAAACTATCACTGCAAGGCCTGAAAGATCAAAATTATCAATTTATGACTCAAATATTAAGACAATGTTTAGCATCTTATAGTTTATATCCTTATTTATTAATGTACATAATTATTTTTTCGTTCCTACTTTCTTTTCTTATTTTTCCACTCACGTGAAATTAATAGTATATCTTTTATTTTTTGGAATTGTGATTTATAAAAATATGGTTGGATCTAAAATGGAAGTTTCTATCTTTCAGGTCATGGATTGATAGTTTTCTATTTCTTAAATCGATAGGATAAATCTTTCAGGTTCTAAATTGATAATTTTACTATTTTTCAGGCCTTAAATTGATTAAACTCCTTTAAGAAAAAAAAACAGGAGAAAATGACAGATACGATAGTGCTGGTTATACATACCTTGGAATGAGAATAGGTAAAATGAGAAAGAGCAATTCAGCAAGCTTTGCAGAAAACCACGTTTCGTTGGTGAAAATACAAGCTGAACCATGGATGGTAGACAAGTCGAAACAGTTGCAACAAGACTAAAAAGTCTGAGTGACTGTGTGGTAAACAATCTCTTCCATTTTATGGCTACTGAAGTAGTGCACCAAAAATTTGCCACATAATCCTCATATATACCTCTCTCAAAGGGAGCTAAGCGAGAGAGAACCTGTCCCAAGCATCAATTTTTGTGAGCAGTGAGCAATAATGATAGAATAATGATAGTTCTTCCGAAAAGTAAAAAACATAGTTCTTCTGGTTCTACATTATAGAATAATGATAGAATGACCTTCTAGCAAACACAAGACCCCATCCTAAGTAAACGATGCAAGTACAGAATTCCACATATTGACTCCCTAACATCATCGATACAGGAAGCTATACAACTGATGAAAGATGCCAATTAAGAAAAGAAAAATCTAACATAATCTGGCATTAGAGTGATCGTTAGCACTTGAAGAGGAGTAACAAAAAAAATTGAAGTGGAGTCATTTATATGTCCAGCAGTAAAGATATAGAGAACAAAAAGAAATAACAAACTAGATATATAAAAGCACAGTACGATACCTCCAAAGACGCGTCCACCGAATAAAGATATGGGCACCAAACTAGAGCAAAGGTCCCCAACACCACTAAACCTAGTTTTAAGACCTCAATAATTGGATTGCTACGCCTCAGACACTTGCCAAAAAGATAGCCAAAAAAGGCAGGTGCATAATATGCGTTCATCTGAAAGCCAAAAAAAATAAAGAAAAAAAGATTATCAGCTTACAACATACAACATGTTAAAATGACTTGTGTAGCAACTACCCAACAAACTTCTCTTTGACAGAAACATTATACTGGTCCAGATACAATGACTAATGAAATATCAAGCAAAGATGGAAGCAACCTCTGTTATGTGAACAAGGCAAGAGATACTACTGCAAATTATCTGCTTAGTCAATGATCTCATTACCTCATGAACCCATATTATTTTTTTATGACACAGCTAGTCTAAGGTGCACATTCACCTTTTCAGTGTCAAAAGACAATAAAATGCATATGTAACTGTCGAAATGAATACATATTAACTATTTGCCATGAAACAGATTTCAAGCACATCTAAACCTTAGTAACCTAAGTAGTTTTAGAATTCATTTTCAACAAAATATGGAAACTCTATTAGCACACTTAACATACCTAAGTATCATATTCGAGCCCGATTTGCCAAGACAAAGTAGGGCTGCTGATCACCCTGTTTATAAGAACTAACTGGGTGTTGCACCATAACCAACAAATTATGTGTGTTTGCAGCGTGCCAACCTAACACTTTTTGGGTTGCCATTTACCCACCAAACTTTGCGCCAAAACTAATCAATTCAAATCTATCATACTTATTTCTTATCATTTGAGCTGAGTTCAGATGCAACAGGCTGCAAAGGACTAAAGTGATATCATATTCATATATACTTGCTTTATATCCAAGAGACATAATCATCCCTTAGTTGATTAACAACATTATTGTTATGACATCTGAATATGAAGCAAACAGAATGCTTTGCTTACATCATTTACTCTTTATCAAATTAATATGCAAGTATTGAAAAAATTACAGCTCCTTTTATAGAGCCACATATCACACAATTACATAAACAAGATCTAGTATCATGGATTGAAACCCAATAAGAATAAACAACTGATGTTGATCTTAATCCTTAAATAGAAAGTTACCTGTTTGTGGTTGAGAGCAAGGCAGAACAACATAGAGCCAAGAAGGTCTCTATTTGATAAAACCGCAGCGACAGCAGCAGCAGTTAACCCCAAACCAATACAATTGTACTAACAAAAGAAATAATAGAGACATTAAAGGGTGGTCAAGCATTGGGGAAGGAGGGTGGCGCGGGGGAGAGTGAGTTACAAGTGAGATAACTTAACAAAATTTTTCTGTGAAATTCATTGTATACCTGAAAATGGCCATGATCAATCAAAATGAGACATGGGTTCAACAAAATCATCACAGTATGCCAAGCCATGCTGCTTTTCTCCCCATCAGGTTTCCCAGAGTAATAAACAGATACAAAATAAAGCACTGCAGGAAAGAATATCATTACATCAGACATCAGAACCGTCCACCTCATCAACAGCTTCCTACATAGAAACATCGTGAAAAAAGAGAGTCAATCAGGCAGATATTTCTTTAAGATACCAAAAGAATGAAAAATCGATGGGTCCCCAGATTCCAAATCCCAATACTACAGTTTTTTTCCTCAGATCATGTCTATGCACATCTCTCTTGAGGATTACATTGATAATCACGCAACGATTTCAATAGTTTCATGAAAGTGTATATACAATGAGTCTTGTGAGATGAAACCAGATTAATATAAATTTATAAAATTTAGCTCGTATCATCCTACATTTCAGGTAGGAGTAATAAATGATTGCGAATTGTTAGAGTCTGACACAATGTTTCGGTGAGCTACTAAGTTCGGACATTAATCAAAAGCTCCAATCTTCAACAAAAACATTAATCCCACGGTAAGAAATATAGAGATTATTAAACGCCACATTCAGATCGACCAGTATGAATTTAAGTAAAGATGGAGCAATCGTCATACCCAAGATAGGACTCATATCCGCGAGAAGTCAAAAGCGATACCGAAGCAGGATCAAAGAATTTCAACAAAATTCCATGGAAATAACTCTGGTATGCAGTTAGAGGGGGGTAATCGAGGCCCCAATATCCGAGATCATTGACGGTGCTGTTGCGATACCACTCTTTTACCGGCAGATTGACCGTGACTTCCATCCAATGGCGCTGCGCCTCATAATCCCCGAACATCGGCGGCGTGTGGGCACCGGAATAGGGGTGGAGCGCGACGGCGAGACGAATTAAAATGGCAAAGAGGCTTATACAGAGGAACCATGATTTTGAGCTTCTTGTAGTGATGAACGACCAGATATTTGAATCAGAATGGGATTCGGGTTCGGAAAAAGTCTTGGCCGGTTCCTGAGAGCCACTCTTCCTCTTCTTCTTCTTAATCTGGTTCTCCATTGTCGTTTCCGAGAAGGTTTTGGGGATTATTTCAGTGGACTCATATGAGTTACAGAGCAAAGTTCGCTTACTTTTTCAGAGATAACATCACGGATCATCCTATAGGCTATACCTATAACATTAGGTGTACTCCAATTTTAATTCGGTATTTTTTTTTTAAAGATTTTGATCATGTTAGCTGCAAAATTTAAATTTTTTGGCCTTAGAATCGAAAATTTTGTCCAATATCAAACTCTTCGCCCATCCAATCTATTTTTATTGTACTTCCAAAATTTCAATTTGATTACATGGAAATTTCATTTTTGTTTGACAAATTACTGAAAATTTTTGCCAGAGGGTATAAAAATTCACATATTGATTTGGGAAAAATTAAAATTTTCAACGAAAAGAATCAAAATTGATACCAAGAACTAAAATTGATTAAAACAGAAGTACCACACTTGAAAAATTAAAATTTTACGGACTAAGATTAGACAAGTTGAAAGTTACTAGACGATTTATGATACTATCTCTTTACTCTTTCATAATTAATTATATATATTTGTAAATTTTTACCTAAATTCTCGTGTTTAAATAAAAATTTGAACCATGCACCAATGGCTAAATTTATGTCTAATCTAAAATATATTTTGTATTCCACGGTAAGAAATGTAGAATGTGGTTGCTAGTATTTAAACCCCTTATTTGGGTATTCCGTCTTCCAAAGGACAACAAAGTATATTCATATTTTCACAAAAATAATCAACTGAAACGATTTTATGAATCTAATTTTGTGAAAAAGAAAATGTATCAAATAAATTGCTACATAAACTCAAGTGACAATCTTATAGGAGAAATATACCCTCACAGTTTACAATACATTTTCTTCAGTCATAGTTACATTTTTTAAACGCTTCACTCCAAAAGATCCAAACATTGCACCAAGCTCACAAACTCTAATCAAACTCATCCTACTGGATACAAAAAAACCAACAAGAATGATTCATCACTGTTAATACAGGTCATGTAAGACTCAAAATCCATTTGATTGTCGGATTTTTCATAATCGTGATGATAACTGCAATAAGTAACCCTCGTAGCACTGATAATGATAAGTGGGTTTGTTGAATTTCGATCATCCTCAGAGGTCAGATGCCCTACTTCAATTGCTAATAATGGGTTCAAGCATTGCAACACCTAATCTCAAAATGTTGGGAAAAAAAAAAAGGTGCACTCAAATTCTTCGATTTGGCCTAGGATGAGATTGCATGAGCCGTTGCTAGGAAAATCCGAGCACCCCAATTTCTTGTGTATCGGTTAGTGCATACTACCACTAACTGCTGGGAAACTTTTTATCGTCGTTTTCTGAATCATCAATAGTATTACTAGTCCTCTCATGATGATCCACATCAGAATCCTGAACGGAGGCCACATCAGGATCATTTACGGACACTGCCTGAATTTCTTGCTCAACAATACTGGGAGTATCAAGATGATGCTCTGTATATGGCTCTAATGGTAATTCTACAGGTTGAAGATCTCGTTCATACTCATGAGAAGCTCCCATGTGATGCTCATCAGATTGAACATCTGAGACACACTGATTATTCTCACTGCTGACCCCCAGCTCTGTTTTCTCCAGATTCTCCAAAGAACGATCAATGTGCTCTTCCCCTACATGATTGGGCTGAATATAGGGAATTATCTCATCAGAATTCTGGTGATCGCTACCATATACTGCATCAGATGCACTTGCAGCATCATCAACCTCATGATCTTCGACATTCAAACTTTGTTTCTTGCTAGGAGACGGGGAAGCAAAGTGTGTATTTGCAGCTTCATCAAACTCATGATCTTCGATATTCAAATATTGTTTATTGCTAGGAGATGGGGAAGCAGAGTGTGCATTGTGGTCGCTCTCTTCTCCGCTACTATGACCTGAGATGGAGGGGGGTCTATCTGGGGGTGGATCAATTTCGTTTCCTGATGCTGGAAACGACTGGAAAGTATCCCAGTCGTCTTCCTCTTCCTCTTCCTCTTCCTCACCAGACTCCTTTGGGGGTTCTACTGGAGGAGAAATTTTCTCAACGTTTTGATCTGTCTGTGATGGTAACTTTATCACCAAGGCTGGTCCAGCGGATGAAATAGGTTTGGGGTTCTTATCTTGAATTACAGAAGCACGGATAATATCCTGAAAGCAAGGAGCTATAGTGTTAATCGCTAGTTCTTAGAAAGAAAAAATTCAATGGTTTTTCAGCAAGCAACTCCCAGTAAAATCATATGCATGGAATTAATTTACTTCATCTGAATTCATGGAATTGATTCAGAAAGGGTTCTGGATGTATGAGTCATGATAAAATTTAAAGTCAATGATTTATTCAAAAAGGAGAGGGAAGAAAGAACCTGAAGCTGTTGTCTTTGTGCAGCAGGCATTGATAAAAGAATATCCTTGATGGAAGCAGCTGAACTTGGAGTTTGAGCAAGCTGTGAGACGAGCTTTACAGCTATGTTTCGTAAATCATTAGCTTCCTGTAAATGTAGCTGATGATCAGAATAGGTGAAAACTAGAAAACAGCTGTAACATATATAGCATCGGGCATTACCTGAGAAAGAGAGCCATCAGATGTCGAGAAAATCATGAGAATAGCTTCCAAAAGCAGATGTATAAGGCCCTTCTGAAAATCACTTCCTTTTGATAATGTTTGTAGAAGCATTAAAATTTTGAGACACTCCCCAGCAATAGCAATTGCTTCTCTGTTAATCGGTTTCTGCAACCAAAATCACAACAGGCCATTTAGGGTGTGATACCAACGTGGGTTTTTTTCTTCTTACAATCTATAGATAACATTTTTTACCTCCACAATGTTCTGGACAATGACGAATATATCTTCAACGAGCTCCCCAAAGTAAAAAAGTAAGAATGGATCAAATTCTGCACCAATTCCTTTTTGTAGCATGACTTTTACAACTTGCAGGCCAACAGCTTGAATCTGCATACAAAGTTCATGTTAACCTATATAAACATGAAAGTCTCAATAACGAGAGATCTTATAAAATGATCACCTCTATATCAGAATCAGTAAGCACAGTCTGGATAGCCTGAATGCTAAGATGCAGCACCCTATATAACACGGGGCTCTTTTCTTGGCTCTCTTGAGGAGCTTCAAATGCATAAGCTAGAGTGGTAAATGAAAAGAGCTGTTCAACAGAATAAGCAAGCTTCAGGAGCAACATCTTCCTCAAGTTGGACCTCTTTTTTTCTAGTTGATGGATTGCTTGGACACAACTATTAGTCAGAGTAACTGTTGCATTTAGACAAGCTCTGGTTACCGATACCAACTGGGTAATGCCATCAGCCCCAAGTTCAGATTCGCCTGTAAACAAATGCTAATGATTACTGCAGATAAAAAAATAAAGTAGACGGAGACCATTTTAATAAGCTGATGATGAACCTAGATTCATTCTCATGAAACAAAGTTTGAGGTACTTGCCAAGTCTTTTTAGTGAAGAAGTAACAGACAGGACAAAGTCATTTATCCTTGAAAGGGTCATCTCAGTTGATGCTTCTCCAATACATTTGTAACCAATTAGAAGATAAGGCAACAATAACTTTAGCTGCATCTGCATGAATAAAAGAGTTGATAATAAATGAAAGGTTCCAGCACAAGAAGAGAGGCTACTCTGTGGCGTATATAAAATGTGTTCTACCTCAGCTTCAACACGTTCCAACAGCGATGAGGCAGCAATAAGTGCAGTAGAAATACTTTTTTCAGAGTCTGAAGGGTATTGAGAATTCGCATCGCAACTGAATCAAAAGCAACGTCATTATTTATGACATTAACTATCAAAAAGGTTTACAACATATAATATGATAAACAGGTACCTTAATAATAATTTGAAAAGAAAAGTCAGACATAGTTCTGTTGCCAAATATGCAAAATTATCCACTTCAAGGAAATCTTTAGGACAGTTCTGAACAACCTGATAAGCCCAAGCAAGAAATGAATGATCAAAACATATAAACTATAATACTCCAATAGAAGCACACAATCTTTTCCAATTATATCAGAATATGCAGTCATGAACTTGTAATCAAGCTATCAATTTCACGTCCCAAGATTCACTCGTCTGTTCAAGTACCAGTGAATTATAAAAAGAAGTATTAGGCTTTAAACAATGAGAAGAATAAAGTAGTAAATGGATAGCGCCACCATTGTAGTCAGTGCATACAAGAGACAATTTACATGCACAAATTACAAGCCAAATAGTATTTTAAGAGATTAATTTTCTTGCATTATCCATATGATTAGTTTCATCTGCGAAGCTGGACGGGTTAACAAAAGACAAAATCACAATTATTACCTGGGAAAGAAAAGAGACAGCAAGATAATCCCATGCATCTTCCCTGTAAATTGAATATGAGAAGACCTGCATAAAGTAATCATTAAAGAGTCATAAACTGCATCACCTCCATTTATGTCATTAGTTTCACGGGGTACTACCAGCTTTCAGGAGATTTTACAGAAATTGGAACTGATAGGGTTCCAATACAATAAAAAACCGTTCTCCCGATGTCTCATGACTTCAGTGAAGAAATTTTGAATAAATCAAAAGGGGCACAATATACTAAATCTGAACAATTTCCTTGGGAAGTTATTGCAGAACATTAAGAACAGATTCAAAATGGCAAGGGAAGGCTGAGTAGCCTGATAGAGAACAGATAATACATACAGGGTGAAAGATTCAAATATGAAGCTAAGCAGTACCATAGAGTCTGGCAGAAACGAGAAAAGCTTTCGCTAAATAATAGATGGCCTCATAATCAACACAGGACATGCCAAAAAGAGGGTGTCCATGGCTTGGAGAACAAAATCTTTATTCAATATATTTTAGGGTTCGATTCCACATTATACATACATACCATGCAAGATTTCAGTTAAACACTTGCACACCTCAAATTTTGTTGTTGTAAATAAGAGAGTTCCACAAACTGGATTTCCATCAATTTAAGCTTGAATCATGTCCAAGCAGAGATTTCATAGATAGAAGTGGATACATATTAATAGGAAAAGTCACACACAAGGTTTACAAGAGGCAAAGTCGCAAAGCAAAATTTCAGAGCATTGCAGTCTATTTATAAGTGAAACATCATATGCATGTATGCAAAAAGGGATCCTCCATTGGCTTTTTCACACTGGGCAGATCCAAGAAAAAATATTCCCTCACTAACATTAGGCAGATACAACAATAACATGCATACCTGCAGTAATTCCCGACAAGCATCCAAACTGAGGAATCCAGAGGTGAAGAATCTTTTGGTGGACATTTCTTGTAACACAGAGAAGAAAATGGTGTACAACTTCAAAGATGAAGAATTTGAATCATCGACTGAGAAGTCACTGCTGGACTTGGAAGTTATGGAACTCACTGATATAATATGCTCACTGAGGGCAACATCTTGCTCCTGAAATAGAACCAGAAGTAAGAAACCCCACAGAAACTCAAAGTCATCTAATCGCAACTCCACCATGCTGTATCCAGAAGCAGGAATATTTTTTGATCTGTCTGTTGGAGAAGATTCATCTACAGTAGAATTTGCAGGAACAGCATCCAACAACAGTGCTTGCAGAATTACAGGCCAAGCTTCTTCTAGACATGTGTACAACTTAACTGAAATAGCTGATGATTGAATTCCATCAAGAAATGGTTTCCACTGTGTGTCAAAAAAAGAAAGAAGCAATGGGTCAGTAAAAAAGGCCACAATCTTTTCCCTCAGACTGATGCATATTCAGTTGAAGCAAATAGCATGACTGAAAGAATAAGGTTCATGCTCACATTGTCCAAATGCAAGTGGAAGCGGACAAAGCTGTAATCTTTAAGAAAGGAAAGCCAATATGTCCCCAGAATGTTTGAACTCTTAGAAAATAATGGCAGTAGAGCTAGGTACTCATCAGGGATTTCATCACCTTGTCTCCTTAAGGATGTAAACATGTAACATTTGAGAGAAGCATGGACTGTGAGAAGCCTGATTTTAATCTGCAATTACCGGCAATAAAAATGGTAAGCATCTGAAAAAAGGCTCCTCACTAACGGAAAACTAACATACATTATGCAAGGAACTAAAGTAAGATTTACTTGAGAAAACAATATAATTTGTTCAAATTCAAATGGACCTTGCATGACACCCATTCCGCATATGATGGGTAGTAAAGGTCATTGAAGTCATCCAGTGGACGTGAAATCAGTGAAAATATTCTCTTAACTGCCACTTGATCTCGGCTAATGATACCACTTGTCAGCATCTGGAATTCATAATGTCATCCGCTGAATTAATAAACGTCAATTCACTTTAAAAACAAACCAAATTTCTGGCTGTGTTCTTTACCTTAGTGGCAAGTTGCAGGCCTGCTTCTAGTAATATTGGGCCGGACAAAGAGTCCAATGAACTTCGAACAGCGGACACCAGTTGGGCCTAGAGTCAATAAACTCAGAATGCAATCAAGTTGGCTTCTAATAACTATTTACATTGTAAATTTGCAATGAGGCACTAAAAACTTGTGAGGAGATGCCATAAATATGTGTCATATAATAGTGTATGCAACAAAATTTGCATGACTGGCAGAATTGAAGAAACTAGGGTCTCCAACCTGATATTGTTCCAGAAGGAGGTGATCGGGAAGCTCCGGGTCCGGTATTGCTGCAAACTAACAATATAACGGTATAATAGCAAGCAATTCAAAAATAACATATTTTGTCGAACACAGTTTAAACTTAAGTTTATAAACAGAGTGTGTAATGGGAACAATTTCTTGAACATAACCCAAGGATGACAAATTGAGGATATCTAAAACACTTTGGGTAATACTGAGTTTCTAACTGACGCTCTATGAGTTTAAAGCATCATGAGAAAATAGTAATGTATGATGAGGATATCTGCATGAACCTCCTGCCAACCCACAAAAGAAGAAGCAAAAACAATATGTGAATTTTTAACTGAATTTTATGTTTTTCTTTAATCGCTACTTCTTTTGGTAATCAATGAAACATATTTTACTCATAGTAAGTACTTAATTACAACATTTTATGCTTTTACTATCTTCGTGGTTTTTTCTGCTCATTTGAAATTTTGGGCAACTTCACTTAGCAGTCTATGAAATAAAGTATTTTACTAAAGTAAAGCGAAAACTTTATAAGTAGGGGATAAAATATCCACAGAGGAATATAAGTAGGCTGGACTAAAGCATCATAGAGCTATCCTCCAATCTCTAAGCTAATTGGATATAAATGAGTGGCACTATAACCCATGAATTCCAACGATCTATAATTGCAGCCTGTACTGTCAAATATGTAATCTCTAGATTACTATTGTAATCACTATGCCTGCTTCAAGATTATTTAGTACTTTAATCACAAGAACATGGCAGCAATGTTTACCTTATCCATAATTGTGCATAAAAGTGAAACACCTATTGGCCGCATTTTTTCAAACTGGATGGTGCTTATCTGCAAGTTATGATGTGAAAAATATCAACAATCTTTATCCATGTATTTCTTTGCAAACACAACAACTAAGATAGACAGATAGCTGTTTTATTTATAGCACCTGATAAGCAAGAGAAATAAGCTCTTGCAATTGAAGAACCAGCCAGTCTCCTAATGGTTTCCCATTAGCACGCTCTGCCCTTGCCAATGAGAGGTCAAAGTGAGCTGGATTTTCGCCAACAGCTTCAGGAAGATGACTCAAGCACCTGATTCCAATAACAGTTTTAGTCAAAATCACTATACAGTATGAGAAGGAGATGCCTGGATCTAATAACCTAAGGATACATGAGTCAAGCGATTCTCACAGCTCAGCACATGGAATGCCAATCAGATGCAATAAATTAAGTTTTGCATGAAAAGTGGACTAGCACACCAAATCCAAACATGTGTGTTTCTCATGCAGCTCAAAAGCAATTCTATTGAAACATACAGTTTGAATCCAACTAGAGATACACAGCTAATAAGTCAAAAGAAAAATAAGTTCCGAATTATATATATAGGTTCATCGCAGGGAGCCGCAAGTGACTATATATGATATGTGATGAGATAATAGCTGAAAATACAAGGTCAGTACAACCTATGATGTAATTGTCAATGGTTTCACCATCTAAAGGCAACTCATAGCTTTGTCCCCCTATAACCAATATTTGAGCAGAGAGTACAAAAAAACTTCTCAATGGCTAATCGTTTTTCTTTCTTTAATTTGGGGTGGGACTATATGATTCTTGGCATGAAATTATGCATAGAGACAGCTGTTTTTTTATGAGATATTCCTACTGAAAAATAAATAACAGAAGAGAAATGTTATAATTCAGTCAGGCACTCTCAAACTAATGACGCACTAAAGCATGATTTAAGCTAGACAAGCCTAACAAACTACTATACAATGTGAAAGAGTCCAGGGGAAAATATATATGCACATAACAAATAGTGACAATTCAGGAACAACAAACCCATGTGAAATAAAATGACCGACTAGCTATAATACATAAAAGGTAACAAAAGCAGGTTAACATACTCGGCAGCAAAAACTCTTGTTCGATATCGGAGATGCTTATCACTTGAAAAGCTAGGGCTGGAAAAGTCACCCGTATAACGGCGATTTTGTGGTACTTGGGAGCTAGAGACCATGTTCTCATCATCATCCCCGACAGTCAAGGTTCTCTCACCATCCATACCAGTTGAAGAATCATTCACCACATTATTGCTCTTGCTAGCACTATGTCTTGAAGTAGAAAGAATCTACATGAAGTCCATCAAAAAAAAAATTCACGATAAGTAACAATTTTCAATGACTACATTCTAAATAATCAGCATCTCAACCAAAAAAAATCATGACAAGTATGAAATTGTGAAAATAAAATGTTCATATGCCAGTTAATTATTTTTTTTTTGAAAAAGAAACAGACTTTTATAACATAGAGCAAAAAGTTGGGGATGAGAAATCCCACAGAAAAGTACAACAATACAACCAAGCAACAGCTTACTAAGCCACACTCCATCTTCTCACCAGGTCAGAAACTAAAAGACCATTGAACAATTTATGACTAGAAACCCAAAGGCTAACTCTATACTTAATTCGACCACATACATCCTCAATAGATTCATGATTATCTTCAAAAATTCACTTATTTCTTTCAAGCCAAATAGACCAAAAAACTCCCGAAACTATAACCTTCCATAACAATTTACACGAATTTGGATCCTCTCCATTTCTTTGTTGTAAATTTCTTGTAAATTTCGGAGAGAGATAGACACAATAATAAAATAATAGGTGAAATACAAAAAGTAGGACCCACCTATTATTTTATTATTGTGTCTATCTCTCTCTGAAATTTACAAGAAATTTACAACAAAGAAATGGAGAGGATCCAAATCTCAATTTATACTTCTTGCTAAAAAGTCCCAAATTGATTTGGAACAAATCTGTAACTGCCTGAGGTGGAGCCCATTGAAAACCCAACTCTCCAAGCACCCTGCAGCAAAACTGATGCGCGAAAGGACAGTGCACGAACAAATGACTAAAATCCTCTGAGTGACACCTGCACAAAACACACCAATTTGGGGGAAAAAAAGCATTCGAAAAACGTTTTTGCAGCGAGTCACAGGTGGGCAATCTCCCCAAGACCACCAATCACAAAATAAAACTGAACTTTCTCAGTAATCGGAATCTTTCAAACAAGATTGAACAAGTGAGGAGGCTACTGCTGGAGAAATAGGACAAGAAAAATGACTTAACAGAAAAGGATCTGGAAGAATCAGCTACCCAGATTCTACAATCATCCCCACCCTCCCCCAAACTAACATTCTCAAGACAAGAGAGGTGCCCTAACTCACCAATCTCAGCATCTCTGAGATTCTAAAAAAAAATGGAAATTCCAAGATAAGGAGGGAGCAAAAGAGCCAGTTAATAACCAAGGTGGCTTAGCCCACTTGGCCACCGGGCTCCTCACTTAAGTGGGAGACCTGGGTTCGATTCCCTTTGGAAACGAATTGGAGTGGGAGGTATAAGGAGGCTTGGAGAAATTGAAATTGTAAGGAGACTTGGTGAACTAATTTCTAACAACTAACATTTACCGATCAAAAAAAAAAAAAAAAAAAGAGCCAGTTAATATTTCAGCACTTGGCATCCTCTTATATAATTTATATGCTGTTTAACAAAGAAATGCACCTTCACGCCTTATGGATAACATGCCTGACTTACAACAGTATAAAAATTATATCATGACAACTTTTAAAAAATGTTGGAACGCACGCAAGCAACCATCACAATGTTGTTGATACTATGAATTTACAATGGTTTATGTAGAAGAATGAGAGACGTAAAGGAGAATATAAGAAATATACCACCTAATTTGCTTGGGAAAAAGAAAAGGGTGGGTCAGTAAGGTCATGGAGTTTCTATACATATACCACCAAATATCCAAACCGCCCCTTCCATTTTACCTCATTGAACCAAACAAAGCCTAAGCATATCTATACATATAAGGCTTTTTGTTCTACTATTATGATAAACTAATAAAAATGCCAATAGTAACATCTTTTAATTATTGTTTCCTTTAAGAAACTTATTATACAATAGAACAAAACTGATACAGGCTTCTTTTATGTTTTCAACTAAAATTCATTGTTACATTATGTCTAAATTACTCTCATGATCGTCAAGTGTTTTTTACACAGCGACATAATATAAATTTCGTTTACATTGAGAACAATTATGAGTATCTAGCTTTGAAGTAGCATAGTCTATGACCTGCATTTTCTAGTCGATAATGAAAAAATCTAAATTATGCCATCCTGATCCTTAAAATATATTGCATGGGTGGTCCACCTCATACTACAGAGCTAATGGACCAAAATATAGCAAGCATGCATAATTCATCTCTAAACTGCATACATCAATCTTTCAACCAATTCTCAGATTTAAGCCTGTAGTAATCAGAAGCTGTGAGAAAGATAGGCACAAATAGCATATACCACATACAGGTCCATATTCTGAATATATAGGTAACATACCATGTTGTGGCATATTGACAGCCAACGTGATGGACGTGTAGGACATGATGCATTAAGCAATCTCATTATTGTACTACGTGCTAAATTCCCAATCCTGAGAGACAGAGATTTTAGTGAAATTACTGGGCAACAATTTAAGATATTCAAGTGATCCAAGCTAGCCATATTCAACAAATCTCATAGTTGAGCAGAAGCAAATTATGTCTTTCAAATATATTATAAGTTGTGTCCAAGAAACAGTGAATAGTCTCCCAACAAAAAAAAAATGCTAGCAATGGCAGAGTACCTAAACCCATAAGAATATATTAATGAACTTTCTGCACATCAAGCGCCATGCATTAAGTTAATCGAGGGCATTGTAAATGGACCAGTGACGGAACCTTCTTTTAATTTGCCACTGATAACAAGGAAGACAGGCAAAGAATCACTCTCAACAGAAACCTCTCCATCAAGTAAGCCACTACTCCATATTGCTTGGTTTCAGTCGGCATTTGAAAATATAATTGCAGTTGCACAGTCATGCTTCATATATTGTCATTACTAGAAAGTTTAGACTGCAACTATGAATTATTCAATGAAATAAAATAAAGATACAACATAGGTACATCACATTAAAAGAAGAGCTTGTGTAACAACCTATCCATTTTTATGAACCCCATATCCTGTTCAACTCATGACCCACTAAAAATATTAAACATTTTTCAATGTCTCAAGCACTTGGATCCACCACACTATTATAGGCAAGACCAAATCAAGGTCAGATAAAGCAGCACATCCTCAAGAACAGTAAATCTAGAAACATTAAACTACTTCAACAATTTCAAAAGAAAAATACAAGAAATGCTTACAGAGTGATTCTTATATAAAATAAGCCTTGAGGTTATACCACAATTCTAAAACAAAACACGTATCATTTCAGGAAACAACTCACTCCGTATCAGTTTCCTCATCCAGCATGTAGAACAAAGTTTCTTCAATTTGTTCACCAATTATGGAGACCTGCAAATAAAAAATTTGATAGGGAACAGAATGTTTTATTTAGATAGAGAAGGTATGAGGGATGAGAGTTCCCTTTAACAAATTACAAATAGAAGAGAATAAGTACAATAGATTACAGTATCACTTAAAAGAGAAGCACCAATCTCTAACTAAATCGGAAACATGGACACCTATAAAGTTCTTATGACATGATGCTCAAGGAGCAACTTTGAATTTTATCCTACCTCAGACATCTTCTATGAGCTGATCATCATATTTTCATATTCTACTAATATGTTCTGTGTCTACAATCATTATCATAAAAAGAGAACTAGGGTAGAGGAGGAGAAGTCCTCATGCTCAATTAAATTGGAAAAACCACTTCAAACTTTAACAAAGATGTATTGGGGGATTCTTCTAAGGTAGCTCACAGAGCAGTTCTCTGATTATATTTTATGCAAATTGACCCAAAAGTAATCCATATAATGTATGTATACCTCACAAGAAATTGAGGATTTAAATTTAAATGTGCTTCCAGAAAATTAAATTAAATTAAATGATTTCATACGTTCTCTATTCTTCAGATAATAGTCATTCCAAAAATAAGTAAACTAAAGGAGGCTGAGAAACGTGCTACTTCCCTTTGTTCACTGAAACTAAAGCAAATATATATAACATAAATTGGATGAAAAATAAGAGTACATAGATACTAACCGCATCCTTTTCTATAAGGTGTCGCAGGGTGGATAGAGCTAGATGTCTCAGAGTCGGCTAACACAAACAAAATTAGATCTGTTAAGAGGAACAATAAAATATTTCTTAGACCTTAAGATCACACAATTAAAGATACCTGTCTTGAGGACAGAGTTGGGAGGAGAGTTAACACATGGGAATGCACTGGAACTGCTTGTGGTGCAAAAAGAACAAGCTGTTGTGTGAAGCGCACACTTCTGTTAATATGAAAAGAAAAGAATAAAAGAAAATTTATGTAAGATTGTTGCATTTTATACAACAGCAATAATTTAAAACTCAGCCAGCTTCAGGCAAAAACAGAAACAACCCACTAAATGAGCATAAACAAATTGTAAAGTCCACATACTCGAGAAGTGTTGCTGTTTCTTGGCAGGAGCTTATCTCTGCAACAGCTGACTATTCACAAAAGCATCAATTAGGCGGCACTCGTAATACAGCCAATAGTTAGGGAGCAAAAAAGGTAAGATTATAACTGAAGGAGGGTGGAAGAGAAATGTCTTTGTTAGATTGGACCAAAAGAAATGGAGTTGGACAACTGTTAGAACTCAGTTCCAAAAAGAATTACACACTCTTTATAAGATTAGAGAGCAAAAGACATTTTGCATTTGAGATTATATGATCTATAAAATTTGAAATATGGATAAAGTACAAAGACATCCCTTCAACTTTAGAAACATTAAAGCATCAAGATGTGGGCAAATAATGGTCAGTTAATAAAACTAATAAATAATCTTTTAATTTATTTTAAGTCGAGAACGAAATAATCATATTCATGACCTCTTCAATACAAAGTGGGGGACCTTTTTTACTATGAACGATGGAGAGAAGCTTGGTGATTTAACAAATTCAGAGTGGACATAGGTGTAATTAATGCATAAATTAAAATTCCCACTCCATCCATCACTATTGGATTGAGTCAAGCAAGTTTTTATATTCACATAATACCAAAACAAAATTTATTCAACATCTGAAATACTGGAACAAAAATTTGAAATTAAAAAATGATCAAACAACACCTGTGTGTATTAAAAAATTCAGAGAAACAGTGAAAAAAACAAACCTTGCAACGCGAGAAGAAAATGCTCCCAGGGGCAAGTTCGGGACCTATTACAGCAACAATGGCATTAATAAGACGGCCTACTGCTTGCTGCAGGTCAACCCAACCAGTCTCTTCTGATAAGATAATTTCCATTACAAGGCCAAGTGTCGCCTGCAGTAACAAAAGGCAGGGAAAAGTAACATAAGGCAGGGAAAAGTTGAAACATTAGATATACAACACCCCAGAGACTGCTTGATCACATACATTTTGATTCAATGAATCTAAAATGGAACATTGCAAGTCAGCATACTACATACCAAACCCAGGTCCACTGACCACATAGCAAAATTTAGTATAATTATTGTTTCCATGTATACATCCAATTCATAGATTTACCATATAAATGACAATATGAAACATGTTGAAGATAAACACATGCTCTCTTATGTTCCCTCCATCCCCATCCAATTTACACAAATATCTTGCAGAATTTTGTACTCCCTTCGCTAAAATTTAAAAAGCAAAAATATTGGAATATCTCGATCAAAAACCTTTTGAAAATTAGTAATCCATCTTTTTCTTAAAATGAGTCACAAAAAAAAAAAAATCTCAAACTTTCACCCAGGCACTGAAGCTTGTCAAAAATCGTTTCAAGTTTCTATTCCAAGAAGGGAAAGCTAAAGATTATATGTCAACACAAAGAAAAAATTATTACTTGATCATTGGGCTGTGTTAGTTGATGGATTTGGATGAAAGGATTCTAATTTATGGCATTGTTCGTCTAATATCACACGAAAGCAAAGGTTTTGAGCTAATTGAGTCATTCCAGTAAATAAAAAATTCATGTAATGCAGCAATTTGATCCAAAAATTTAAATCCTTAGACCAAATGCAAGCTTAAAAAATTTAACTCCCATTAGTTATATCCTTGCTCTTAAGTCAGAGAAGATATAGTCATAACTTACAGGAGAAAAGTAATAATCTGAACTCTTAAATAAGAAACCATTAGTAATATCTGCAGACATATTTATACCTGAACCTGAGATACATAAGACAAGCCTGCTGCTTCAATGGTCAAAAGAAGTCCATGCAAAGACCAAATCTGTAAACTTGATATTGAACTTTTAGCAAGTGAAGAGATAATGTTGACTGTATTGGGAACTAAACTAGACAAGGCCATTCCTCCTGCACTGTGGACAGAAATTCTCAATTATTCTCAGAAAGAGCACCATCGAGGCAAATCATTAGCTCTCAGAGTAGAAGAATCAAATTACAGGGATTGATGGGCAGAAGACAAGAGAAAGGAAAATGTACTTTCTAGAGTGATTGCAAACAAGCTGCTTCTAAATTAGCCATGTAATATTAAGGCAACAACTATCACTATAATTATCCATGATAACAGAAAGGCAAAAGAAGCTACATACACGACAATGAAGAAGGTCCATTACAACTCCATAGTCCATACCATGGTCTAGTGTAGTTTAAGATAGAAAAGGGAATTTCTTAAGTCATTAGGCTGTATAACAATGAAGCATATGAAGCATTTATATATAACTTGCCCTGCAAATATTAAAGACTTAAATTAACTGTATACCCAATCATAACAAGTTGAGCACTGGTGTAATCCTAAATCAATGTTAAAATACAGTTGTAATAGTCATTTCCTCTGTTCCTGGTAACAAGATACACACTGGGGAAAATAGGGCAAAGCCAAGCACCTGCCAGCCTACAATGGGACTTATACTTCAATGACACAGTAATTGATGTAATATGGAACAGATGAAAATGTTTGAACAAGGCCCTCAGAGTATACACATCCGCTTATCTGTGTGTGTGTGTGTGTAAGAGAGAGAGAGAGTTCAAGCTGTATTTTAGTTACATGTCTATTGAAAGTCTCAAGGTTACCTGCGATGAATGCAGCCAAGCGCAAAAGCAACTGATCCAGCATAGTGGGAATCTGTATTGCCAGTTACATCACCAAGAAGTTGTTTCGTCTGTTCACAATAAGAACCAGTCAAGTCGATAACCGCCTAAAAGTGATGCTTCCAAAGAAATAAAGAAGGAGCTGGCAAGACAGGTTTAGCCACCTAAGTAGTAGTTAATTATTCCCTTTTTTTCCATTTCAAATTGAATGGGCAGTAAAGATGTAGAAAGTGTCAATTTATTAGAAACAAATGTCGCTAATAAGACTTGTATATACAATGAATAAATGCAGAATCTTCAGAATACTTCCATTTGACAAACTAAACTAGTAAACAACAATCTAATTTCTTTAAGAATTAGATGCCCTAGCTCCCTTATAAGAGAAAGGGAGAAACGTCATTTGTGCATAGCTAAGCATCATAAAATCAGCCATAATAGTAAGTGCATAAATTTTTAGAACATGACTAACCATTCTGGCAGTAAATGTATCATTTCCTAGCCTAGCTAATAACCCAAGCCCTTCTGATGATGCTCTACGTTGTGATGCACAAATGTCACCTTCAGCCAAAATAACCTGTCATGATACCAAGGTTAAGAATCCAAGAAAAAGAAGAAAGGCTGGGTCAGAATATCACGAATATACAATTAAAGAGTCATCAGAACCTGGAAAATAGCCTGAGCAGAACTCAGTATCTCCATTCCTAGGGGTTCAGGCCGTTGAGCGAGCAAAGTCTGGAATAAAGCAGGGTAATGTGCAAATTGCTAGAGCAAAACTAGGCCGTATGAATGACCACGAGATAGAATGTAACCTTCAGTCCAGCTAGTAACCCAACACATATATTGGTAACACTGGCAGCACGCCAAGACTGTCTTCTTCCAGCTTTCAGACACTGATCAACCGTGCCAAGAAATGTGAGCATACCGCTACTATCCTGGGTAAATGAAGGAAATGTGACGACACATTCAGATCTTCATATATTGATCAGCAACAAAAACTACACACGATTAAATAATAGCATCACCTACCTGAAAAGCAAACATAGATCCAAAGCAGAGAAGCATCTGATTCACCAGCATCTTGCTTATGGTTTCAGGCTTCATTATTAGTTACACGTGTTAATGTCAGGGATCAAGAAAGAGATGTTTTAATAACTCATCCAACTTTAGTGAAAGTAAAGTTGGCGAAGTCATGACTATATGTTTACCTGAGGAAAACTAGGAGGCTCATTTTCCCAGACACATGTCAGCACTCCATCTTTTCCCCCTTGAAATGATCGAAGTTCATCTTCAAACCAATCCCTAAATCAGCGAATTCAATTTACATTAAAAATGAGAAGATACAGAAAATAACCTCAGAAAGAGTCAATGAGGAGGAGGCAGAAAACCATTAAGAATAGATTAGAACTCACAGATAAGTATTAAAAAAACATGTTCACAAAAAAAGGGTGAGTACGAAGATTACACCTTCCGGAAGTCCAAGGACCTAACCAGGCGTCTCTCTTGTCTAATAACATCCTCAGGCAAGAGCTTTCATCGCATCTAGAAGCTTCCCTGTTATACATGTCAACATAAAACAACAGAAGATGAACTACGCTCCTTCAAGAACAAAAGGAGTATGTGCCTCACCGACTTCAATGTGAAGTAGACTATACAGTAAATCAATAGAAGAAACAGATGACTTTAGGGACATCACCTTACTTTACCTAAAAGGAGTAGTGCATATCTGAATAATAAGTGCATGGTCACTTTTGTATAAAGAAGGATCTGAGAGTGCTTGATATGCTAACAGCACCCGGACAATAAACAAGTCCATTGAAGAGCTTACTCCTGCTTGTTCTTTGCTTGCTAGTTGTGATATATAGGAGAGTGCTCTAGTTCACACAAAATCGAAATTCAAAGAGTTAGAAATATAAATCACTAAAGGAAAGAACAAAATATGGCCTAATTGAGTTTACTTTTTTTGTTTAAAGGAGAGAGCAGGAATGATATGAAATTTTTGTACCCGTTCAGGTATAGAAGAACTGGTTGCAGCAGGATTCTTCTGTTCACAGGGTCAGACGAAAGGAAACATTTTATGTATGAAGTAAGCGCATCAATGGCAGCTGACCACACACTACAGAAAAAATAAAATATCTTAAGAAAAGATGCCACAGAAGTGGTTTTGCAATCGAGAAGAAAAGGAACAAAATGAGAACCACTACAGAACCAGATGCTAAGATAACAAAGAAACAAAGCCTCAAAAGAAAATGAAGCTCAAATATTATAACAGCGATTGCAAGTCCTTGAAAAGGTTGTTAGTTTATTTAACAAAACGTATTTTATAGCTGGAGATTGATAAGTTTGTTACCCAACATTTACAAGACATTGACCTTTAGTCTCCTAGTTTAAGTGGCGATTGAAAAGAAAAAAAAAAGATTTAAGACAACGAAATGGAGTTTAAAAGAACTAAAAGTGGAATGACAGCAGCATAGCTCGTGGTATGGCTGTGAGGTTGGAAATGCTGTGCAGGGCGCAGGCAACGTGGGAACGTAGTGATGATTTTGTTAATATATTTTCTTTCTCTAGTTTTTATTTCTATACTTATCTTTCGTTTTGCATATCACTTGCCCTAAACCTAGATCCTATCAGCTTTTCCTTGATTTTTTTTTTTTAAAAAAAATGCACCGAAGTCATGTCTTGGGAGCACCTCGACTGAGTCCCAAGGCGCCTGTAGAACAACGCCCACCTTTGGGATCTTAGAGAGCAACAGACGCTTGTGCTTTTAACAACTATGCTAGTTCTTCACCTTAGATTAGAAAATGTGTGGCAGATTTCAATGTAGAAATAGAACACATCCAATGGAAACATGTTCAAGCCAAAATTACAGGTAAAGATGAAAAAATGAAGTCAAGAATGAGCATGATTCAACTAACCATATATCTGATGTGAGATCTTGACCTTGACTAATCTGATGTTTAGGGTTCCCACTAAATGTGGATGCCCAAAATGCAAGAATGTCAAAAACTTGGTCATGAAGCTCCTGAGACATCAAAATTGCCTCATTAAGAAACTGAAATGGAATTAGCCTACAACGTATAAGAACTGGACATTACCTCTTTTGACACAGAAGTCAATAGTGAAGACAGAAGATTCCATCCAGCTTCTTTTTCAACAGAAGCTGCTAACGGGTTCCTACTAGATTCCATCAGCAGGTTCTTGCAAACTTTGAGTACAGATTCTGGCAAGCTGCACCCAATACACACCAGAAGCAAATAAAAGAAGAACTCTTATACTATACTTTACATTTAAGGATTAGAAAACATTTGTCATTGACAAGTCATTGATCTTTCACATTTACTGAATTATGCCTTCATGAAACAATATGAGCACCTATTGCACTTTCAACACTTAATAATTATGTTAATGCAGAGGAGGAGACAACAGAAAGAATTAAGAACTCTACCTGGTTGGATATCCAAGGGGTAACTTCCGCGAGATAGACACTAGTGAAGCCAAAACTGCTGCTTGCCCATGTAAAGAGTCAAGCTCTCTTTTCAAATTTGATCCCTGAACCAAACACGTTAAAATGACTAGAGCAAGAGAATCGTGACAAAAAGAGAAAAAAGAAAGAAAAAATGTTCATCATCATAGCCAAAAAATATTATACCAGAATGGGAAGCAAATGAAGATGGTGAATTAAGCCAAAAAAATAAAATGGTGTTGAATCGCTGAAGCACCTTTGCCTTTGATTACATTGTATTAGTACAATGAGAAATCAAACAGACATACTTAAGTGTGTGTGTGCGTGTGTGTGAGAAAGAGAAATTGCATTGGTGAATTAGCCATTTCCTATGAGTTCAAAATGACAAACAGGTGCTAGTTTACATCAAAATATAAGTCTAAACAGATGGAAAGTTCTACTAAAAATGCAACAACAGATATGTATGACAGTCATAATAGAGTAGGCATCTTCGATAGGTTGGCTAAAATATTGAATTCATTGTTCCCAACACTCTTGATACAAATTCTGTTAAAGCTCAATGCATATGAGAGAATAGAAACATGATGCTTATAAACTCCAAGTTTGTATATGAGCATAAATGGCCACTCAAACTGAGGGCTTATCTATTAAACCAGAGAGAGGTAATGATGAGGTCACCCGACTCCCCAACCACCCACTCAACCACACACATATATATCCAAAGTGAACTTATACACCAATTTAAACAATAGATCATTTGTGGACCCGGTGATTGCAATAACTTATATCCAATCTAGTAAAAGTTCTACCTTTTAGGTTCACCAAGCTGTTTTCAAATTTCAACTCTGATTTTTCAGTCTACTGTTTATGTGTATATTCAGTTTCACAGGTAGAAAAGAAATCCAAATAAATTACAGAAGAAGAATAAGAATCATAACTACATAAATATAACAATTAAATAGAAAGAGGTTGCAGGCACACAGTGCGCCTGAGTAAACAAGTTTTACCTTCTCAAAAGAAACATTTTCTTTTGCTGCACTAAGCATAGTCACAGCATAAGATATCAAGCCACCAATGCAGGAAGGATCAACTTCAGCCAGAGCACGAAGAGTCAAGGCAGCTTCAACTCTTACCTAAGCAACAGCTTCACTTAATAGTTAAGAAGAGCACACCAGGTACGAAAAGAAACAGATGCATCAGATAACGCATAAGAGTATATAAGATAATTTTTAACTACATTGTTCATAGAAGCTATGCCACAGTGCAGTTACAATTCGTCCTTAAAATCCATACAAGGGGCACATAAAGAAATATGTCACACAATTAGTAAAAAAAGTAAAAAGAAAAACAGTAGCATATTTGAAGCAAGTAACAAATATAATAAGCAAGATTCCAGAAAGTAAAATTGATTTAAGCATTGTAAATCTGTTGTGTATACATATAAAGAAAATTGATCTCACAAATGTGGTTAAAATGAAAATATCATCATTTCAATCACCAAACCAATCATCCCTTCCAATACTCAGTTTTAAACAGCAGTAAACACTTGGCCATAAGCAAGCAGTTTCAACACAAACACCAGAGAAGCTATACCTGTCACCAAACAAGGTGGTTCTAAGAATTTTCATGTGCTCCGAGCTTTTTAAGGCCAGAAAGGAAAACCGATACCCTTCAATAATCGAGACATATGATATCCAGGAAACTAGTGTTCTTATAAGTCATTAAGGCTATGCTAATTAAATCCTAAATAGAATACACAAGTCAAAATATTTCATCAGGATGTGAAGACGGCACAACATCCACAACCAAGAAAAGAATATAACGTGACGTATGATATCCAGGAAACTAGTGTTCTTATAAGGCATTAAGGCTATGCTAATTAAATCCTAAATAGAATACACAAGTCAAAACATTTCATCAGGATGTGAAGATGACACAACATCCACAACCAAGGAAAGAATATCTTTAATTTACCAAATGTCAAATGAATGGAGCAGAATACGTGTAAATAGTTGGTCCAACTAACATGGATTGAGACACGAATTTCTCTACCTTTGCCAAAATATCAATACCAAGTGGTGACATAACAAAGTTTTGCATGCTCAGTTGATCTCAACTATGGTTATGGGCAGAATGATTCTCAAAGTTACATTAAATCAATATTATCACAAGCTTACCAGTGCTGAATGATGGTAAACTGCTGCAACAACAGTGTCATCAAGAACTTCCTTGAATTCAAGAGGAACCTACAGTTGGACATGTTGAAGCATTATTCTCATAAAATCTTTATAATGAACTCCAATATAAGCAACACAGCCAGAACACTTGTTTAGCTTTCAGAAACTAAGTCAATCATATACAAGCAACCCAGCATCGCAAAAAAATGCAAAACCAGCATACAAAATGTAATATACCAGTTGTGCTGTAAAATGGCAATTCTCATGCCTGTACATTTTTATGGTTCTTTAATAAGAACTCCTTTTCGTATCAAAAAAAAAAGAAAAAGAAATGTAATATACCAGATTTAGTAAGAATAATGTTAGGTGTTAATCTCCTCCCTTTGCTTAATTATATCATTTCATGAAGTGTTGTATATAAATTTCAATTTAGAATACTCTATTCAAACAGAAGTCAACAAGAGTTTTTAACCTTGAAGTGTCCAAGAAGAGTTGGTTATAACATATTGGAGGACAAAGCCATCTGTAGACACTTATTAACACAATGATATCGTCAAAAAAAAAAAAAAAAAGTTCCCTAGTATAACCCCTAAAGTTACTCACAAACAAATAAATTCTCTCAAACAAAACCCTGACACCCTCAAACAGATAGGGCAAGAGAAGGAAGTTGCCGACAACAAACTATTGGACTAATATTTTCCTCTGAAACAAGAACGGAGACTGTATATTCATGAACCGAGTTCCTAGACAAGCACCACATGCAAGCACATGGTTCTTATTCTCTCTTCACTCATTTCACATGAAATCAGGATAATACTAGCCCATATCATGAAATCAAAAATAAATGTAGTGTTTCAAGGATTATACACTAACTAAACAATATCCAAAAAAAAAAAATCCAAAACAAAGGGTGCTAAAAGAGTGGATTAGTATCCCAGGTATTTGCACATATCCAGCTCTTATGTTAATCAGTGGATCCATCATTCATGTATGAGCCAGCATTGAACCAAGTCACAAAGGTTAACGAAAGCTCATTAGATGGGAGAACACCATGCACCAACTGGCTTCTGCAAGTAAACTGGTTTTGCTAAAGTATACATTTAGCACGTTTGACCGTGTTAATGCCTCGGAAGATTTTATCCACAAAACAAGGGTTATATTTGCCCATTACATTCGTTTTTAGACTGAAAAATTTTGGCACAAAACTGTTAGCTTCCCCTGGAAAGTGGAAAAAGCAAATCCATTAGCACCCACCTTTGACCATCACCACATTCTACATTCCTAAAGCTTATTATTCTTTATAGGACCACATTTTTGTTTCAATAGTCAGAATCATATCCAATTTATACAACATTAACAATGGTTACATAACGCTAAATATATTTCACCGCAGAATCTCAATATCTACCTTACTACTACTCTTACCATGACCATCCCCTGAGAAGAGGGGAAAACGGAGGCGTATTATCAGCAAGTGGAAAATCATTATCAACATTATATACGCACATATGTGCCAGCTGCTAAACATGTTACTAAAATTGTAGACTTGATTGGTGATTGTACAAGCTTGAATGAGGAACCAATTATATGAAAGTATGTTACAAGAAATAAAAGAAAACTCACCTCCCCAAGTGTTTTCAGAACATATGACAGAGTTCTTAAAGCAGCTACTCTCATGGAAGGGGTGGAATCAGAAGATAAAAGCTGCAGAAAATGTTTTTGTGAATTTTCTTAATAGAAAAAAAGCCAATAAAAATATAAGGCCCGATTTGGAGCATTTGGCAAACCTGCTTCGCAAGAAAAACTGAAAAGCCTCGCTGAGTGGGCTCGCTCATTTGATCAGTTATACCAACTCGCATAATGTAAAGTACACAAGCCTTGAAACAAAGAAGAGACATATAAGGAGCTTGAATTTACAAAGGCTTACATGGTGTACAAGAAATACTCTGCTCATAAGATGATCACAGCACGTAGTAGCATATCAAAGAGAATTGTGGATAATTACCAAGAATCCATTTTTAGAGTGCCCTATATGATATTTATTACAAGAAACATGAAGTTCTATTGATGTTTATTTTTATTTTTATTTTGGGGAGAGAAGGCAAGGGATGAGAGATCCTTTCCCCTGAACACAAACATTTAACATGATGTTTTATTGTTCTAATGTTAGATAGTAAAATGGGGAGAGAAAGAGTGCATCAGAGAACTGACTGTATCCTCCACTCATCTTCTTCTTTTTAATAAAAAACAAAAAGTCCACTTGAAGGGAGTTATCGGAGCAGTTGCAACCCTGGGGACTAGAACCCAGGACATTGAATTCCATTTGTCACCTCCCCACCAACTGGACTAGTCCCTGTGGGCTTTAACCCTAATTTTTTTAGAAACCACTCACTGTAGAGGGTCCTTAGGGGTTCCCACCCACAGCTGCCCAACTCTGGGGAAATCATGTGTGCCTCAATACCTGGGACCTGGAGACATCAGAAGGAGCTGCAGCTGTGGGGATTAAAAATTAGGACATTATTAGTCCCTTTGTCACCTCCCAACAAGTAATCAACTGGACTGGCCACTTGGGGGCTTAATCTACAAATTATAAGATATGGGACAGTCCAAGAAACTTAGCAAGCATGTTACAGTTGTCCAGATTTTCATACACAGAATGCACCAATTTGGCAATTTAAGGACGTGCTGAAGACGTTTCTGTAGCACGTCACTAGTGAGCAGCTTGCCCAAAACCAACAACCATGAAAAAACTAAACCTTCTCTGGCACAGGAACCGTCCAAACAAATTAGGGGGAAAAGAAAACAGAAGGGATAAAGATATAAACAGGGATTTACAGGAAAATTGTCTTGATGAATTGAACTTCCACCTCATAATTTACTCTGAAACCTCACTCAAACTCACACAATCCAGTGGACCAAGAAAGGAGCATAAGTCATGTGTTGTAGGATATGGCAGAGAAAAGAGATGGACCAGAACATGGTGAAACAAATGAGCCATTAAATTAATTGTGAAAAGATACCAGTGCTTGAGCATCAACTGATGCATCTGACCGAAGCAAATCCATAACCTGCACAGCGTAGTTTTGCAGTTCGCTGTCTGGCTGGAGATACTTTAAACACATGGCCTGAAGACATATGAGATAAATGTTAATAAAAAATAAGACAACTTGAGACCTACAAATTATTTTTAACAAAACATGAGACTTCTATTACAAGGTTTGAAAAAAAGAGATCATTATCATAGAACACACAGGACTGTAGTATTAATCGTTTCACTTTTCTCATTTATACCAATTCTTCCATCTACTTTCCTATCAAAATCAGAACCTTCAAGACACAGTTTTCATATTTTCTAATGTGGGAAGGAAACAGCCTGGAAGCGACAAGAGGAACTGGGATTGCAATGTTATGACATATAAAATGGGGGCTAGGAGTCAGCATATCATATATGTTCTCACTCGACAATATATCTACTAACCTTTTCATGCATGAGTTCACAGATAAATGCATGAAAAAAGGGTCTAGCTACCCTGCTTACCATTTCGGATATTGAGAAGTTTCAATATTTTGTAACAAGTGACATTCTTACTGTTGCACCAAACATTGTTTATTTAATTAGAAGGATAAATAAAAGTGATCTTTGTTTGCTCCATATATTGTTTCTATTTTCAGTAGCTAGAGAGGAAAGAGAGTAGAAAATCAATGAGACCCAAGGCAGAAATGAGTACAAGAATCATTTATATATATATATATATATATATATATATAACCAGTCATCCCTACCAAGAATATATTGAACATGAAAAACCAAAGAGGAAAGAGGACATAATGAATCATGGCAAACTTATTTAACTACCTGTAAAAAGCAGACCCAAGACAAGGAAACGCCTACGCGTACGTCCTTCAAACGAGGTCCACTTACTGCAAGTTCACCATATATCAGAAGAAGGTGAAGTAAAAAAACTGTATTTTCATGAAAATGGGTAATTCTATGCATCGCCAAAGTTTTAAATACTAAAAACTGGTCGGGTGCCTCTGGGAAATGAGAATAGGTGGACTTCATATTCTATCCTACAACCTAAGATCTATCAATTAAGATCCTTCTCATTGTAGTACTATATGCTTTTTTGCACTTGATTTATATTCCGCATAGTTTACTTATTTAATTTCGTGCTGACTTATTTATTTTAAAAGTAAATGCTACTCCCTCCGTCCCATAGAAACTCTTCATAGGAGGGAGTGCAAACTTTTTAAGAAAGAAGAAGAATGATTGGGGTTTTGGGTAATTTTGTAAACCTTCATACATAAAGTAAAGAAATTTATTGGGATGTGTGTATGTGTGAGTCCAAAAGTAATGACACTTTGTGTAAATTAGTGGATATTGTGAGGGTGGAATTTATAGAGGGTTTCCATTTTAAGGGTGTAAAGCTTATTGTGGGACGGATGAAAAAGAAAAGTGTGAAGAGTTCTATGAGAAGGGAGTATAAGTTTTTATTTATTCTTTTTGTAATGTATAATGTGCATTCACACACGCCTGGTGTCCTGGGGATTAAAGAAAACCAGAAACCAATTATGCAATACCTCGCTCAAGACCTCTTACAACATCAGTGAAAATTCGTACAGTGTGAAAATTGGCAACTTCCAGCTTCTGGTAATGAGGAAAACTAGGAGTTCACTAAACTTCCGAGGTTAATGGTCATTTCATGTTTTTGCCATCAACCACAAAGATACTAGATATTTTACAGCAGCATAAGGACCAATTTTGCACTTAGTTCTACCTTTTGTAAATGGGATAGCTAAGTGCTTCTGCAAGCTCCCTTCTAGCTTTTTAGGAGTAGCTTGGCCTTTTCCCCTTGGTTGCACCTAATATAAGTTGATAAAGCATCAGATTAACACAAATAGCAGACAGAAGACTGAAGACTGAGTGCAAACCTGTGCATCAGGATTCATTCCAAGCGCCAGCAATGCTCCTAAGGCTTCAGCAAAAGCATCCCTTACCGGTTTCACAGGATCCTCAAGAGCCTATAATGTATGAAATATAACTATAACTATAGGTATACATGAAAGGAAGATTTCTTGAGAATCTGAAATAGAAGAATGATGGAACATGAATATGTTAACTGTTAAGAACCTTGACAGAATAAGACAAGCAATTTTCAATTTCTCCAGTCCCTAAGCCTGGTCCACCAATGTTTGCAAATGCCTTCAGACATCTTGCAGCAGCTATTTTTACACGGAAAGATTTATCCACGACTCCAACCCGCATAATTACACGAAAAGCCTCCATGTAGGCTGCAGAAGAGGCACTGCCATCAGAACCCTCCAAAGCATTACGAAGCATGTGCAGAGCCTCTTGTCTCACAAAATCCTAATGCAAAAGGTGATCAGGCAACAGGTGATCAGGCAAGGATATATACGCACGCGCTCACACACTTACATGACCCAGAGAGGTTCACTTTCAAAATAATTAGAAAAGAAAAAAATTATCGTGCCCTGAGACGACATTTCAGTCACATGAAAACTGAACTACACAGTCTCCATAAATAAAACTCTAGGATAAAATACACCATTGGTCATCGGATCAGTTCACATATACTACAGTTTTCAATGCATAATCTCACACAACCAAGGAGGGGGGAGAACACACACACACACACACACACACACAAAGTATTTTCTAACAGCATATTGTATGCATGGCCACCATGTGCATCAAAAATCCAAAAGAGATAAAGATAAATTAAGTCTATGTGCATATCAAGACCTGAACTTCCAGGAAGGTTTATAAGATAGCATACATCCATTACTATGAGTCCTTATTTTCAGAGAAAAGAATGAGAGCTTTATGGGCAGCAAGACCCCCCCTGAAAGTCAAGAGCATCTTGATGTTCTTTTGAATTTTATGGAGTCTAAACGACATCATAACTTGAATTGAAATGAAAGATTATTTGTCCAACATTAGTAAGTTGATAACTATCAATATATGCAAAAAGAAAAACATTGAGACTAGTGCCTTTCAAACAAGGTTCCTATTCCTTATAAAATTGCAGCAATTTAAGTCATCGGAGTTAGTTGTCATTTGATTTGGTTACCAACATTTAAGATGGGCAAGGAAACATTCTGCATAATGTTGAAAAGGTCTACAAAGTAATAAGAAAGACAAAACTTAAGGTCCTTAGTATGAGCCCAAGCATATTCAAAATACTTTTAAGGGTTCTAAAAGCAGCAAATAATGATCCATTTGACTGTGATGTATAAATTGTATGAGTTTGGTTAAAAGGCACATTCCAAATAACATGAATCAGAAACTGACTACCAAAAAATCATCAAAGGGATTTTATATGAGAAACCTTACTCACATATCACAGATTTCACAGGCTTGAAATCATTATTCCCAACTCTACATGGTTCCAACGTAAAAGGCCCATTAGTAAAAGAAAAAAGATCCATTGGTTCAATAAGCGCGACACTGAAGAAAGTATGAGTCTCCAAGATGAGCTGTTTGGGAAATCATTTATCCTTAGGTTGTTTTGTGATATCTATTAATTGATCATTAGCATACAATCTGCTTTGATTCACTTTGTGTAATTGTATTTGGATAAGTAACAACAAAGGAAAGATTGAGACCAACGTTCTACAAATATTTCAAAAAAGTTCTGTGCAAATCCAAAACATTTTGGACCAGAACAGGCTGTTGATCATCTAGATTAACCAGGATCATGAGTTGATTTTATTAATCATATAAATGTGTATTGTCCTAAATATAATGCATTATTAATGTCATTTTAACGTTAACTATTATCATTTTTAATAGTTATGTTTTAATTTAAAGTATGATTACCCTAATTTTAAAACTGTTTAGTGGGCTTAGTTAATGTTAATTGTAACGATGTTCCTGTATATTCACAAATTCTTATAATTGAACTGTGCTTGCACAGGTGATACACTAATATAGAAGACAAACAGGAGCTAATCCACAGCAAATTAAAGAATAAAGAGCCACAGGAGAAAGAACTGGGTAAATACATGATGAAATAGAGATATCAGTACCTCAGTAAACTTTAGTAGCTTTGCAACAATATTAGTCGTTTCAAGTAATCCAGAAAGAATTCGTCTCCCGAAATACCTATATAGTTCTCCCAAGCATTGTGAAGCACCTTCACCAACATCCAAAAGAAAACAAATAAATAAATAAAAGTTGATATTTCTCTTAGACTTTAAACCCTTTACAAATCATACACAAGCAGAAGGCAACATACAAAATGAAGTCTCTGCCTTCTTCACCCAAGTCAGATAAAAAAAGACCAAGAAAGTTAACAAAAACCATGTGACATTAAGAATCTAATTGCAGCAAGGGAATCTAGTTCCAGGATACTTTTTTTTTTTTACATCTTATTTTTAGCCAAATATTGTAGTTGGATTCATATGGAGCATACACCGAAACAAAAGGATTTGCTACAGGCACCGCTCAATTGGTGCAGAATATGTTCTTCCAGGTCCTTTTATTCTTGTCCTTGTTCTCCAGCAGTAGTGTTCCCCATTCTCATTGGTTCAATCTTGTTTGGAAGATCCCGGTTCCTAAGTTCAGGTTTTTTTGTGGTTGGTAGTTTTGGGGAAGTTGCCCAACTGTAACTCACTCCAAAAACGTTTTTCGAATGTTTCTTTTTCCCCAAATTGGTGTGTTTTTGTGCAGGTGTCATCAGGGGATTCTAGTCACTCATTCGTGCACGGTCTTTTCGCTCATCATTTATGGTGTAGGGTGCTTGAAGGGTTGGGTTTTCAATGGGCTCCACCTCAGGCAGTCATGGATGTATTCCAAATCCATATTGAAGGTCTGTTTAGCATGAAGTGTAAAATGTTGAGGAACATTATAGTTCCGGGAGTTTTTTGGTCTATTTGGCTTGAAAGAAACAAGAGAATTTTTTAAGATAGTCATGAATCTATCGAGGATGTGTGGTACAGGATAAAGTATTAAGTAGCGTTGGGTTTCTAGTCATAAACTGTTCAGTGGTCTTTTAGTTTCTGACCTAGTGAGAAGTTGGACTGTGTCTTTGTAAGCTGTTGCTTGGTTGTCTAGTGTACTATCCTGAGGGTTGTTCTAAGAACTTGAAGTTTGTTTCTTTTCAAAAAAAGAATATGGTCTTTCAGAGTTTGCCTTTACTCATCCCACTTGTTGCACAACTCATCATAACTACTCTCACGAGTTAATGTTATCTCCATCTGTGCAATGAAGAAAAGAATCTGACAAACTTCTTCCTTTTCTCCATGTTTATTTGACGTCCTAACATACTGCAGAAGATCCTCAAGGTCGACACCAGCCATCTGAAGTGATCCACATTATTGTTGACAAAAAACAATGTATAGTCCACGAACTGTAAGTGGGAGACTTCCTGATAATCCTTTCCCACCTCGAACCCTCTAAACTTAGACATCCTCTTAGCTTGATCCACTAATCTACTCAACCCATCAGGCACCAGATTAAAGAGATAATGGGAGAGTAGGTCACCCTGTCAGAGGCCTCTCGAACTTTTGAATTTCCCCCTTGGCAGACCATTAATCAAAACGGAAAACCTAACCGAACTGAGGCATCCCGTTCGTCCATCTTCTCCACTTCACGCCAAAACTTTTCTTCCAAAGAAAAAAATCGAGAAATCCCAATTAACGTGGTCGTAAGCCTTAGCAAAATCAATCTTGAAACCTAGCCCACTCTTACCCCTACATCTACAGTCCTCCACCACTTCATTTGCTACCAAAGAAGAGGCTAAGATGTTTCTACCCTCGATAAAAGCATTCTATGCAGCGTCGATTGTCTCAGGTATTACCTTCTTAAGAGTTAAGACGAGTAGCCAAAAACATCGCAATAATTCTGTAGAGATTAGTTGCAAGACTGATCGTCGAAAACCCTTAATTTAGGCTGAATTATCTTTCTTTGAGATTAAACAAAAGTATGTTTCATTGGTAACCCCATTAATAATTCCTTTCTCATGGAAATCCGCAAAAACTTCCAGCAACTCATCACACAAAGTATTCCAACACTCCTTATAGATCGCAAAAGAGAAACCATCCGGACCGGGAGATTTATTCTCATCACAACCCATAACAGCCTGTCGAATTTCCTCCTCCAAGAAGGGTCGTTCCAATTCATCCCTAAGGAGCTCCGAAATCAGTTGCCATTCTAAGCCCTCAACTGCCCAACCACACTCAGAGTCCTTAGTATAAAGCCTAGAAAAGAAACCTAAAATTTTCTCCTCAATAGCTGCCTCCCCCGATATAACAAACCCATCCTCTATTTTTAATCTTGAGATGAAATGTCTAGATCTCCTGTGACTAAATTAAGAATGAAAAAATTGGAACTAGCGTCACCCTCTGTAATCCATTTCATCTTTAGCTTTTCCCTCAACATTCTCTCTCATCTCCCCCCTAAAGTCTTTTTCAAAAAGGATTACAAAGCCACCTAACGACTTGTTGAATCATAAGAACTGAACTAGCACAAAAGTCTTCCAACAAAATCACTCTCTCAAAATCCCAGTGAATTTATGCTCATTCACTGTGCTTGAACATGGAGAAGAATCAATTCACGATGAAGCTTCAAAATCAATATATTTGTGTCAATAAGCGTCTCCCATATTAGTTTGGAGCAAATCAATGGTTATCTGGGGAGGAACCCACGAAAATCCCAACTCGCCAAACACCCTACACCACAGGCGATGAGCGAAAGAACAAAGCAAGTGGTTAGACTCCTCAGATTGACGTCTAAACAAAACACACCAATATGGGGAAAGAAAGCTATTCGAGTATAGTTTTTTAATCAAATCACATGTGGGAAACTTCCCCAATCCAATCAACCACATAAACACCTGAACTTTCTTAGGAACTAGAATCTTCCAAATGGGATTACACCAACTATATGAGGCAGAGTTGGTACAAGAAAAGAAAGAAGCAAAAAAAGATTTGCAAGAAAAGACCCAGATGACTCAGCAGCCCAAAACTTGCGATCAGCCCCGCCCTCACTTAACTCGAACCCCTCAAGACGAGAAAAGAGCTGCTCCAACTCACCCATTTCATCATCCCTGAGATTTCTAAGAAGGTGAAAGTTCCACGAAGGGAAGTGAGAAGAAACAACCGAGAATAGGAAAGATAAAATTTGCTCATTGTGAAGCTAGGACAGCCTGTATAAAGAAGGAAAACAACAAGATAACGAAGACCTGCCCAACCAAACATCCTCCCAAAAACAAACCCTATCAGCCGTTTGATCATGAACCTCAATGGAACGCAAAAAATCTGGGTAGACGAGCGAAATGAACTTCCAAGGGCTACAAAAAGTAGATCTCACAACAAGACTTGCATCCCATCTATTCTCTTGAAAGTCATACTTGCTTTTGATAACATTATGCCATAATGTCTTCTCTTCAACATGAAAACACCACCATTTCCCCAAGAGAGCATTATTCCGAAGCTACACACTCCCAATCCCTAGACAACCCAACTCCTCCGGACGCGCTACCAACTCCCACGCGACCAGATGCAAATTTCTCAAGTAACTTTTGCACAATCTTGAAATTGAACCATTTCTTCAAATGTAAAAGTAATTATAAACACTCCTAATAGTATAAAAATTTTAATTCTACAAGAAGGAACAATGTTTGTTAAATGGACAAAACAATCTCAAAGATACTCCCTCTGTCCAATAAAATTATTCCCACTTTCCTTTTCCGACTATCCAAAATATTTATTCTCATTCCATTTTTAGTAATAATACTACCCCACACTACTTATCCTCACCCTCTAAACACCACTTATTTACAAAAAAGTGCCCTTTACGTTTTGCTAATTTAATAAGGACTATTGAATGGACAAAAGTGTCCTTTACTTTCTACCCCACATATCTACTTTATACATAAATTACTAATATTCATTAAAACCTGTCCCAAGAGAAATGAGAATAATTTTATCTGATGGCAAGATTATATTTCAATTACTCAGGTATAAACTCAATAAATTTCAATAATGTACAGGAAACTAAATATGTACAAACCAGCTACTTTCTGAGCCTCATTCTTCTTTCCATCAGCAAGAAACCCCTGAAGGCTGCTTGCTCTAGAGTATATCGAAATCCCATCACCCTTTAATATAACCTTAGCCATTGCCACTGATGCCAGATGCCGCACAGGCCTACGAGCTCCAAGCACCAGCAATGAGTATAGTGCATCCTCACATTTCCTTTGGCACAACAGTAAAGATTCCTGAAATTTAGAAATTATCATCGGATATATATTCCCACGCTAAAAGTAAAGGAAAACTCAATAATGTGGTTGAATCCAAAGAAGGTTATGGTGAAACAAGAAATAACTAAATTATGTAATAGATTATAATTGAAGCGAGTATAATTAATGAAATCCTTTTACCAATCAAAAAAATAAATAAACAAATCCTTTGGCAACAAAGTCGGCATCAGCCAGAAGACCAGATGTACGATTTTTCGAGAGCAAATAAGGTTCCAGCCAACAATCAAGATGTCACCAGAGAGTCGGAGACAAATCAACACAAACAGAGATAATGAAAATGCTTTCTTCCCCCTCGAAAAAAACAAACCAAAACAGAACAAGTGTACTTAACAGTGAAACTGAGAATGTGGCCAAACGAGGCAAATATCAAATTAGTGCGATCAACTATGAAGTTCAACTATCCTACGACATCGTTAATTCAATTAGCCAACAGTACTTTCCCAATCCTAACGCCGAGACATTACATTCGTCGCACAATATCTGAACATAACCAAAAAGAGCAATAATAAAAAAAAATGTAGAGAGAGATATCAGACCTTGGGCTCCTCCTCAACGGCGGATATAAGGTCAGAAAGAAGATCGAAACAGAGAAGGGGGTCGGGTGGCTTGTGGGCGGCGGAAGCGACGATTGATTCTAGTTGTGCCACCAGTACGCCCAATCTGGATAACAACGCGTTCTCTCCCGCGTAGCTCCTCGCCATTTTCGTTCAAGTGTGAGTGCTTGTGGCGGAAAATGGCAGCTCAGTTAACTGTTAATTGCAGTGGGATCTGAGATGAAGTTTACGATGAAACGAAACTCAAGTGTGTTTGGGAATGTGAATTGATTGATGCTGGGAATTTAGGCTTAATGAAATTTTTTTATAGTGATCCATCCATCCCGAAAATGTTTTCATATGTAGCAAACACAGATTTTAAGATAATGATTGAAATTTTGAGAAATAAATTTGTAAACTTTTATGTATAAAATAAAAAAAAATTATTAGGTTATTTGTAAGAGTAAAAGTAATACATTTGTTTAAATTATTAAAAATTTTGACGGTGGAATTTATAAAGAATTTTTTATTTTAAGGGTCTGAAACTTATAATGGAATGGACGAAAAAGGAAAGTATGAAAGCTTTTATGGGACGGAGGGAGTATTATTTGTTTAAGTTCTTGATTCCTTTATTTTTTTTTGAAACAAGTGTTTTTTTTTAAATACAAATAGTACATTATTTTTATTTTTTTAAATACAAAGAGTACATTACATTAAAAAAATACAAATAGTACATATATTCATTCAAAATAAAGGTTCATTTTAAGCCAACCAAATTTTACATTAGTTTTTTTTTCCTTAATTTAGTGTTTCTAGTTTATTAATGAATGTTTTTTTCTTAAAGTTTTTGTATGTATCCAATAGTTATTTATGTGTCTTTTATTTTAGCAATTTTTTTTGATGTACAACATTTATTATATTTTTCTTCTTTCAAAATTAGGAAATTTTATCGTTGAACCACATTTGATGGAAAAAAGGGACATTTATTATGGTGTAATAGTCTAATAAATGCGTGCCTTTGTCCAATTTTAAAATGAAAAGAGTCCGCATCAAAAAATATTAAAAATATTTTATTTTCAATCTGGAATAACATTGGAGGCGTCTGGATACACTAAAAACTTTCAATTGATATTATTTTATTGAGTAATGCTGACGTAAAACCGTCTCACAATAAAACAAAACATAATTTAAAAACGATTGTTTAACATTTTAAAAGAGATGTGTTTTAATTTATAGTACTAATTTGTATACCATCTTACCATGGCACCATTTGCTTTTTTTTTTTTCCCTGAACACTTGAACTTCTATTATTGACCACATTTCCTGGTTAATAATGAGAATTTTGAGTTAAAAACGAACACACAACCAATATTCAATTTTCACAAGAAAACCAATTTGCAATCAAAATCTCACGAGAAATGACATTTTTAAATCTCATTGACGAACATACTCTAACCTATTTTAACGACTTGTTTTCAAACACATCTGCAAATAGTTAGAATCACATTTTTATGAAGATAGTGTGACCCAACTTAATATATATTTATATATATATATATATATATATATATATATATATATTCTATTGTTCAAGACTTGAGGTAGTGTCTCAAAACACCACCTAATAGTTGAGCGAATCGGAGAGCTGGACAATCAAACAACCAATAAACTTAGAATGGCAGGACAAGTAATTACATATTCCATGATAACTGACATATACTATCTCCTTCAAAGAAAATTGCAATCCGAGATAGACCTACCAAGAGATTTGGCCATGAAACGATGTATTTTCCCTTTATCTTCGGGAAATAATCTACATACATCGTCTGTGAAAACAATCTCAAAGGCTCATAGACCTATTTCCTTCCTCTTGAAGCATATAATCTTTCTTCATTTGTTCCAACACGGAATCGTTTGTGCTGTAAAACAGAATACAAGGTCTAAGATATTACATTACTACAAGGAATAATCAACTTGCATTAAAGCAACAAAAGGAAGAAGTGATGCGCAGATCTTTACTATTTTGGAGTATACGACCTATATTTCTCAGTCTCAGCACCGACAACTGGTTATAATATCTGAGACTAAAATTGACCTCAAGCATGAGACATACTTTAGGAGTTCCATAGATCACTCACCATCAAAGCTGCAACTACTCTAGGATACAGAAATCTTGGGCATGCAAATGTTGCAATTTTTTAAGTTTGGTGTGTGTGTGTGTGTATAACAAGGTATGTCTCACAGTCTTGAGTCTTTCATATCTCATGATTCTATCTAAAAATTAAACTGAAATTTAATAGTTGTATTATTCATTATTAGTTACCATCTGTATTGATGATCTTAAACCGGAGACAAAAAAGAATGGAAGAACTACCAAAATAAAAGATTCAGCCAAGATTTTTCTTTTTTCAGCTTGCTTGTTCTGCCAACTGCACTATATATTGGTATTGGCTTACCCTCCTTATACATAGGCAAAGGTTTATACAGCTACGGCTTTAAGCAGATTAAGGGAAAAATGGGTATGTCATTCAAAGCTTATTAGGTTTGGACCGTTTGGTTAATGCCTTTCTCAAACTATTGCTCGTTTTGGTACTGTGGGCATCAACCTGTGTTTATTAAGAATGTAAGAAATTATGATATGAGGACATTGAGGAGATCTTAAAGTCGTGAGGTACGCCCTTTAAAACAATATGACGCTGTGGAATCCTGGTAAGCCAATTACTTCAGTGAACACGATCCTAATGTTCCTTGACCACAAAAATAAACTTGTTCACAGTACAGAAAAAATATAAGAAATCACCCAAACTATAAGTAGCTGTAGATCTATGTGTATATATCAGTGTATATACAGATTACATACATGCATGTGGAGAGAGAGTTAGCATCAGCAGGCTTGAGTCGAACTGTTTTTAGCAGATGTAAATATTAGGTCATCACCTTGTCCATTAGGAAAAAAACTCTTTCATGAGTCCTTTTCGGATATTGTAGAAATAGCGTATAATTTTAGGCGCTTTTTGGTTCAACAATATCTAGGAAAGAGAAACGATTAAACGAACAAGTACATTCCAAAAAATTATTGTAATGACTATAAGATGGAATTTTTCATGGTTATGCAAAGTTTCACGAGATTTTTTTTTTCGCTGTTTCCTTTAGTGTTCTCTATTACCTTTGCCAGTGAGCTGGGAAACTTGGAACAGTTTTTTCTTTCAAATTATTTAGTTAAAAATAAGCACATAATATTTTCACCAACCCAATTCGGCAAGGAGCTGACAACGCAAAACCAAAAAAAAAAAGGGTAAGAAAAAATGTAGTCATTGGTTTAAAAAAATATAAGGAAATACCAAAATCTGAAGTGAATAATTTTCCTTTTGGGAATATCAAACAAATAACATTTTCTCTATGACAAATAAAAAATAGCGAGAAAATTTCGACTCCATGGTCAAGCTATTAAAATCTTAAGAAAGTAATACCAAAAAAGACAGAGAAATATTGAACTTACAACTGATGGAGACATTCATTCAATTCCTTAGCTTGTCTGCGACATTTCCAGACAACAGACATCGTTCTGCCAGCAGCACATTCAGCATATTTTGATGTGTATTGCTCACATTCTTTTAGTGCTTTCTGCTTCATTTTACTGCGCAAAGCTGGGGTTTTTTATGAATGATTATTTGCATCTTTGTTTAAACTTCAAAAATCCAGAATGCATAATTACACAAGTATCTGCCATCAGCATGCTTACAGGATAATGACCAGGTGAAGGAATTGTTAAAAATGAACTTCAGAGTTTATAATCATGCAAAAAAAAAAAAAGCAAAAGTAACCCAGGGTTCAAATAGTTGATTCAAATGATTAATCCAAAGAAAATCCTAATGTGCACAGGGTGGGGGGAGTGTTCAACCAAGTTATAATATAGTGAGAGAATTTTTTCTGAACAGCATTTTAATTTATCATTGCAAAATCTATGTTTACATAATGCATTTCTTGTAATTAGAGTAGCATAGCTAAGGCTACTGCAAGAAGCATGCTCTAACACTTCAATCGCAGATCACTAAATTGCAGAACTTACATGTAATTCGGAATAACATAAAATATCAACATTTCTGAGGGTGGCCATCCCTACCTTAGCATAAACTGCAGCAAGGGGCTGAAAGAGAATAGGACTATAGGAGAAGAATTTTAACAAAAACAGATATGCCTATGTTAATGAGGCCTTGATTGACAGAGATATAGGGTTTAGTAGTTAGTTTGATTCTCCACATCAGATGAACAACAGATAAATTTTGTATGGACTATGGATAAAATGAAACTAATATACAATTAAAAGAGAAAATATCTAAAGGATAAAGCAATGGCATGAGAGAACCTTACAGGTGTCATAGTTAAATGAGGGTAAGGAAGAAAGTCGTTTATTGTAATAGTCATCAGACATTCAAATAACAGAGGGTAGAACTGAGAAGAGAAATATTGTTTTCTTGGCTCATATGATATATGCGAAATACATAAACATTTACCATTTGACATCTAAGTATAGAAAAAAATACTATACTGCTTGTTTCCATGAGGAAATTCAAATTCGTCATAAGACCCTATCCATCACACCAACATTTGGAATCGAGACATTTTACAGCTAGAATGTAAAGAAAGTTGACAAAAACGATTACAAAATGAAATGTCCATCAGTTTCTCAGGCATTCAGAAGCTGCAGTAGTGGACAACACTGGTGTTGCAGCATCCAAAACCTTCGTAAAAATCTTAGTCACACTTGAAAAACAAGCATTCTGTTTCAACTCCCTAAGCGTGAGATGTGCTCCCAAGCTTTTTGCAGGATGAAATCCAATGTTTCCAATACACCAATATAGACTATAATTGTAAATTGATCATAACATTTAAGAATCTCAAATACTAAAACATCAACAGAATGACATATAATTCACTTTTATCATCAAAATATTCAAATATCAGCAGTATGTCAAAACAACAATTTGCAGCCAATCAGGATACGGTAGTCACAATATAAACCTAAGTAAAATGCGTCGCAATTTTTTCCCAATAAAAAACAATTAATTATTTCCTTGTCGCGCAATTTCAATCCTGAAACGCGGAGTTAAAAAAATCCAATACATCATTCAGCAGCTGCAAATGGACAATCGTGACGTGAAAAAATTGCAGGCTTAAATATAATGTAATCTAGGCAGAGGAAATACCAGTGATAGGGTTTAAGGTGGGTTTCTATAACTTTAACTTAATTAAAAAAATCCCCAAAGAGAGGGAGAAGGAGGAGGGTAGGAGTGAGGGAGGTACCTTCTTCAACCTTCTTCTTCACGTGATTTTCTCTGGCTTCTTGTACGTAACCCATTTTACCGATTCACAGTTCCAAATTCATCTCTGAGCCTATGAGTCGGGTTGCATATTACTTGATGGATTGTACAGTAACCTTTCCTGCAAATTTCTTCAATTCAACTAAAAGCGTTTTAACGTAACTCGCAAATAATAAAGAGTTGATAGCAACTTCCGCCAAGGCAACGCCCCCATTTTAATTAGGGTTAAGTATGGTCAGTTCACTGGCAATCAAAATCGACCGAATTAAATTGATATTGACCGAATTAAAATTATCGCAATGACATTTATTAAAAATTTCACTCAAAGGCAAAAAGCATTATATACTTTTTAATAAATTGTTATCACTTTTAAAAAAATGATATAAATTGAAAAATAATAACAATGTATTAAAAAGTGACTCTGTCTCATGTCTGTCTCATGCATAAGACGGTCTCACACAAAAGTGTCTCATATAATAAAATTGGTTCCTAATCCATCCTATTTTATTTAAACTTGTATTGTATCACCGTATTAAACTGGATAGTCATATTTTTAAACTCGCTGTCCATGTATTGTTTAGAATTTAAACCTTCAACTTTTGTGGAATATATCATAATGCATGTAATTTGTAATAATAGAATTAAATATAAATCTTTAGAAACAATAAATAAATAATATAATTACACCAAGGGATGTTATGTCTTTTATGCAGTAAATATGAAGTCATGTCAAGTAGTACTCCTTCCATCCCAATAAATTACTTTTTTTTTTCGGTTTTAACTAACAAAGTTTTGCATACTTCTAAAAAATTAAACATCACACAATATACCTTCACAATATCATTTAAATTTTAAAAATGTCACTCTTATTCTACTCTATTTTATTCTCTCTCTTCTATTTTATCTCATTAAATCATCTAAAATATTTTTACATTTTACTCTCTCTATTACTCTTTATTCTCATAAAAGTCAACAAAATTAATTTTTCTCAATTTTTGTATCCCAAAAAATATGCACAACCTAGTGAGATGGAAGAAATATTATCTATCAGCTGTCTATTACCATCTATCTCTATTGCCCTCTCTGTCGTTCAAGCAAGGTTTACGCGATTTGAAAATGATTGGAATTTGGAAGATTGCAACAGTTTATATTTTCTTTTTTAATATAATTCACACAGCTAACCATTGTTTTCTTAACAAAAGAATTTACAACCATTACATGTAAATACAGGCATGTAAAGGAGATACAAATTTGTGTCTTTATATATTTGCTCAACTGTTTTACCATGATAAAATCTTATGTAAATAAGTTTTAATTGATATACTTTGTAACAGTTTTAGTTATTTCAAAATATATTATTTTGTAAATACTTATGTCATTCAATAATATTAATTGTAATGGTATAAAGTGACAATTGTGAATTAATTGTATGATAAAATATTTTGAGTAGGTCAAATGTGTATCAATGTATCGTGCAATTCAAGTATATTTATAAACACAAATAGTTGGTGTGCACTGAATAATTATAACTATTTAAATTGAACAGTTATGAAAAAAAATTAAACAGTTATGATTAGACGATAATAATTGTTCAGTAAAAATAAATTTAAATTGTACAGCATATCTGATGTATAAAAAATCTTATCAATTGTTTCATATCAGACGACTTGTTCGACCAAAAGTAATCGTACGTTAGAATTGATCAACATTGGAATGTTTTAAACGTGTTTGATGGGTACTGTTCCAATATGTCAAAAAAGTGGACATTAATAAAGAACCGAATACAAATTAAGGTTTTTTTTTATATAAACAAATAAAGGTGTGTTAAAAAAATAAATAAATGAATAAAGGCCAAGCAAAATGTAAATAAAATTTTACTGTAAAACTGATTTAAAATATATTTGTTATTTATACTATAAAATATTAGTTATTTTAGAATTGAACTTAGATCTTCCACTAAGGTGGGAAATTCAGTGGTCGGGTGAGCTAAAGTCCTTGGCTGATATCATAATCATCAGTTTATAAGTGTAATGATATCATTAAATGAATGTCATTGTATCAGTAAATAAATATAATTGTATTAATTTCATATTATGAAACTAACTTACACTAGATTTTCTGATTACATATTTTATTATAATAAAATATCAGTTGTAAATTATTTTAACGATAAAATTGGTTTACACATTATCAACTCATAAACGAAACAAGATTATTATTTTAATTATAAAATTGAAATGATATGGAGTAATAATATACTTGTGAGTGCACATATGCTTATTCTTTATTTGTGATGGTACAAGAACAAAGGGCCTACAAATTGATTTAATAATAATGCCACAATAAGTCCATTTTACTGTTTAGACTAATATATTGAAAAAGGTTGTATTTTCCACCCAGATTCAAGAATCGCACTACCCCCTTCAACTTTCCAACCCACTTTTCTCTCAACTTATATAATCTTTGCAGTTTGCACTACCGCCATTGTTGTACGGTACCATCATTCTCCACTATCATGGCCTCCAAAGCCGCCGTCATTGCATGGTTGCTCCCTCTCCGTCTCTCTCTCTCTCTGTGTATATATATATATATGACACTGGTTTCTAATCTTACTCTATTATCAGGGGTTCGGGTGAAGACGGGCAACTAGGAATAGGAAACCAGGAAGAGAAAGAATGGGTTTGTGCCATCTCTGCTCTTCGCTCGGAAAAAGTTAGCTCCGTCGTCGCCGGCAGCCGTAACTCCCTCGCCATCTGTGAAGACGGCAAGGTTTCTTAAAACCCTTCAATGTCACCTTTTCTCTTTCATAGGCTTTGAGTAACTATTGTAGTTACAATTTAGGGTTACGATGTTATTAATGCAACTTATTTGAAATTTAGTTGTTTACTTGGGGTTGGAATCAAAGAGGGACCTTAGGGCACCCATCAGAAACCAAGACTGAGAATGTTCCTAGTCAAGTCAAGGCTCTTGCGAATGTTAAAATTGTGCAGGTATTTATGTTTTCGATGTTTGAATCATAATAAGATTGTTAAGTATAAGCATTGATATTGAGGTGTCAATGGTTTGATTTGATCTCAGGCTGCTATTGGTGGTTGGCATTGCTTGGCTGTTGATGATCAGGGTCAAGCTTATGCGTGGGGTATATCTACTTTATTTCTAAGTACTTTGCAAAATGGCTGGTGTTGTTCTCAAAGTGGTTCTTTAGATTGATTATTGGAAATTGTATATTTTGAAGGCTTTTTTTTTTTTTTTTTTTACTTTTGAAGGCTGAGGTCTATTGTGATGTAGGTGGTAATGAGTATGGGCAGTGTGGTGAAGAACCTGAGCGTAAAGATGATACCGGTAGACCTGTTAGAAGAGATATTGTGATTCCACAGAGATGTGTGCCAAAACTTTCAGTTCGTCAGGTGATTTAGCTCCACATATCTAAGTCATGGAAATTATAATATTTTGCATGTTAATCTTTTTATTAAATACTGAAAGTTTTTGCGGAGAACTTTATTTGTTTTGAGCATAGTGGAAACTTATACTAGAAATTCAGTGTAGTTGTAAACTAACGTAGCTCCTGAAACAGATGACATATTTGTTCGTTTAACTAATCTTTTAAAGTTCAATCACAAGGGAGTTGATTCTCAGAGATTTTACAAATGGGAATTTCTTGTTTTGCCCATCATTTGCAAACTTTAGGTGTTAAAGTTGGAGTTCCTTAATATCTACCTGGAATTTTTCATGTCTAATTTTCTCACACCACAGGTAGCTGCTGGTGGTACACACTCTGTAGTTCTAACTCGGGAAGGAAATGTATGGACATGGGGCCAACCGTGGCCTCCAGGAGACATGTATGTTCCTGTGGACTGTAATCCGGAATATTATTTTGAGTAAAATAGTTTTTTTAGTCCTGTAAGATATCCCTATTTTGATTTCAATTCTGTCGAATTTCAAGAATTGAAATAGTTATGTAATTTCACTTTATCAACATTTTGGTCCAATAACCGGCTGTGAGAGATGAAACATTCGGTTGACCAATCAAACTCTGCCACGTGGACAAATCAGGCTTTGCCACGTTAGCGTCAACTAAATGTGTCACCTTCTACCAGCCAGTTATACTAAAATGTCAAAAATTGGAAATTACTGGACTATTATTTCTATTGATGAAAGTCAACATGACTAAACCAAAATAGGAATAACTTACGGAACTTAAAAAAAGATTTCCCCTTATTTTGAATTGAGCTACTTTATTAATCCTTTAGATCATTAGCCATTCTTCGTACTCTATCAGTTCTTAGCTTACACCAGTTGCTTATATTTCATATGCGTCTCTTATTTCATAAATAGTTGACTCCATTTGCTAAGATTTCTACTCATTTGCTTATCTCATTTACAGAAAGCAAATTTCCACCCCAGTTCGAATGCAAGGTCTTCAAAGTGTAAGGGTGATTGCAGTTGGAGCATTTCATAATTTGGCTCTTATTGATGATGGAACTGTAATGGCATGGGGCAATAATGAATATGGCCAGCTTGGAATTGGTGATACCCAGCCTAGATCTCAGCCTGTTGCCGTCCAGGGACTCACTGATCTTAATTTGGTTTGTATTGCCTCCCTTGCTATATCTTCTGGAAGCATTATCTTACTTGTTAATAGCACAGTATCTTGTTCGTATTATCGTATATTAATGTTTCACTGCCATGATATTGGCTTTATTCTGATTCTGAGCATATTCATCTATCTCCTTCGATATTGGTTCTTTCATTAGATGATCAATGCATCATGATTTTGATGGTATTACACATGCAACAATTTTCTTGGCATCTGTAGGTTGTCATGAAGCAAAAAGATAACACATAAAGATTCATTCACCAGTGCATTAACTATTACTGAGTGGCAAAGATAAGAATTATCTGAAAAGCTTCTAAACAATACTCCCTCCGTACCATTAAAGACAAGATTCCTTTCTACTTTCGTGTGTCCCAAACTGTGGGCTTGTTTATGTATTGAAAAACATTAAATATTCTTCAATTGGCCAAAATGTCCCTATTTAACATACTTACATTTAAGTAAATTTCAATGAACATTAACTTTTTTGTCATTTTGTATAAGGGTAAAATAGGGAAAATGGAAAAACTTATAGCTCCAATAACATTTAATATGTCTTCTTAATTTGTGAAAATGTATCCAAGCCTATCGTAGTGGTACGCAGGGGGTATAAGAGATTCTATATGTAAGGGTATAATAGGAAAAATATAGGAAAAACTTATAATTCCTAAACTTTTAATAGGAAAAATATAGGGTATAAGTGATACTATACACATGATAAAATGCACGAGTAATGAATTCACCAAAATAGCTGATGATTATTTACTATTTATACAGTGTAAGAAAACAGTAAAGTCAATCACTTGCTGCTATAGAAATGGTTCAACTAGTCGATGAAGCATTTGCCTGTGCCAAATTCTATTGAATCAGTAATTTGTCAGAATTCATTAAATCCGGAATGATTGGTCTTTGTCTTTCCTGTCATGTTATAGCCAAGCCGAAACAAACACAAAATCTATTTGATCTACAACTCGATATAAGCATGCCTCCTGAAAAAGTAAATGAAAAGATAGAAGATTTGTATCTGGTTTTGTTCAACATTGGAATAAGATGCTCCACTTTGATTTTGCAGGTTGATATTGCTGCTGGAGGATGGCATTCTACTGCATTGACTGATGATGGAGAGGTAATTTTTCCATTCTTTACCTACTCTACATTTATTCAATTAAACATCAACTTATGATTTTCTATAGTGAAAGAAAGTGAAATGTCTACCTCAACTCCGTTTCAAATTTTCAGTGAGATTATATAGTGATATCTGAAATATTTGTGAGGCCTTTGTGAATTTCACCTAGAGTATTTTCTGGAAGTTTTCCTCTTTATTAAGTTTTCTGCTCCTTTGGGAATTCTCAAATACTGGAAATATAGCAATCCTAGTTATAACTTTGTGTCACATTAAGTAGAATGAGTAGTTATTTACAGCAAACGTAATCAAATTTGGGTATGAATTGCAACCACGGAACCTCCTCGATCCTACTGTTTGCTGCCCACAGGAACAATATTAGCTGGATATAAATTTGTGCCAGGTTAAGGTTTAAGGAGAATGACATGTATTCTCAAAATTTCTAATTTTGGGTCAAGTTAAGGTGAACAAGTATTCTCAAAATTCGTCATATTAAAAAGTAGAACCAATGTAGGTAGTGTGATATATTTATCTCCTTTTCATATCCAATCTATGTAATGGCACCCAGCACTTGCTCGCGGATAATCTAGCCTTTCCTAATGACAACAAAATTCTTAATATAGGAGCCGAATGAGGCAAGATATGCTTAGTTTATCTATTTACCTATTAGGGTGCTGCACTCTTCCAACTAATTGGATTACAACTTGGTCATTTCCACATTAATATAGTTTTGGAGCTCTATTATAGAATATTAATTGCACAAGTATTAACTGTATGATACTCTTTGTTGCTTGTTCTGCTGGAGCTCACATACTTTCTGGGAAGTGATCTTTTATGGTATTCAATACGCCATGCTTTAACTGAATTTGAATTTTCTTGAATTTTATTTATGGATTTTTTGTTACCTTCCTGTTAGGTGTATGGCTGGGGCAGAGGGGAGCATGGGAGGCTTGGGTTTGGAGATGACAAAAGCAGCAAAATGGTTCCTCAAAGGGTTCAACTTCTAGTAGGCGAAGAAATAGTGCAGGTGTGTCATATATCACAGTCCTTACAGAAGTGCGTTTCGTGTGTATCTGTCTGAATATAGCATCCCATGACTTTCTTGTACTCAAGTGCTCTGCATGGAACTATTGAGGCTGTAGATGTTGCTATCTCTAACCTCATTTCCTTGGATGAGTTCACTCATTTCTAAGTTAAAAAAGATTATAAGAAATAGAAGCCGAGAAATGGCATTTGGATATATTTATTAAATGAAAGATACTCAATACGTGAAAAGATAAACGTTTGACTGTTAGTTGATGACGCCTTTTAAATAATTGTGCATGTTGCGTTGTGGGTTTGCATTTTGCTGTTAAAATAATTGATTACAGCTTTCATTATCATTTCCCTTGGTTCTTATGTTATGTAGGTTTCCTGTGGAGGCACTCATTCGGTTGCACTAACACGAGATGGGCGCATGTACTCGGTGAGTGATTTAACATTCATTTAGTCGACCCTTATCATGAACAGGCTACAAGAACACATGGTCTTAGCTAGTCATATAATATATATAGCTTTGATATAGAGTCAATGGTGGGTTTTCTAAAGGAGTCCAACTGCTGATGTGACAAATTATGTGTGCTCTACGTGAAAACCCTCTATATATACACGTGCATATATTTAAACTTTTGGATTATCAGCCCAAGCATACATGGTAAACCCGCTAAAGAAGCATGATTGGATGTTTTGGATGATTGTGTTTAGAATTATGTATACATTTAAAGAGTATTTATGTTGATGTCAGTTTGGACGAGGGGACCATGGGCGTTTGGGATACGGGAGAAAGGTGACAACAGGGCATGCTGCAGAAGTACCTATAAACATCCCACCTCCTAAGGATGCCGATGAAGGTCGTTGGTGTGCTACTCTTGTTGCTTGTGGGGGCCGCCATACATTGGCAATTGCAGAATGGCGGGATAATGAACCGGAGGAGCAGGCCCATGAATCGGACGAGCTGCTTGAATGCTATTAGACTTTGATGAGTAGGTTTGGTCATTATGTAACAAAGTGTGTTCCCACAACAAGGACGATATCTGGGAAATGTAACATGTTCTGGAGTGTGTCTGAAAGGTGTTGATGTGCTTGCAAATTGACAGAAAATACTGTTCATGAACTGAAACTTGATAGAATAAATTATATGTTGCTGCTTTTGCATATCTAATTGAGATGCTATGACAATTTTAGAGATTTATGGTTTGCTGAGTTGGCTTAATTTTGAAAGTTTTGCTGTGCTCCATATTGATAATACATATTATTGGATTCAAATCGATGATAAATATTACTAACAAATTATATTTGCAATGCCCATTATTCACCATTCCTCTACACACAATTCCATATTAATAATACGAACATGAGAATATCAGCAATTGAAAGAAGCCATATTTCTTGCCTTATAATTATAAACAGTAAAATCTTGTTCTTGAGATATAAGTTCAATGTCACTTCAAACACAGATTTTACACATTTTGATTTTTAATACACAAAAGATGTCAACTTCTCCTGAGTATATTTGCTGTACTGTATAAATAGAGCGACAACAAAGTATCCATATCCTAATTTATTCAATCTAATCAGTAAAAGTTTAGCCATCATAAGCTGGTCCGTATCTGCTGTTAATCATGCCAGCGTGCAGAAGCAGCAAGTAGAGTAGCTGGCTCAGTCCCGATATAATGATAAAAGCTTCCAGCGTTTGCTGTAGAATTACACGCATGCTTTCATTAAGAGTACTTGATGATACGTAATAAGATCAGTAGCAACTTAATTGACATGGTGACATCTTACCAGGCGTTTACCTCTGTGTCCTCCCATTGCAATCTGCTTGCAAACAAGCCTGTGTCACATACCAGACTAAGATCAGAGGAATATAAATTCTATAATTTATTAGCAACAATATACCAAAATATATCATTATATTGTTGGCGTAAACAATTCATTCAGTGAACGGACACTTTCCTCCATTGAACAAATTGATTTCGTTCATGTATTCATTCGGCAAACGATTCATTCATTGAAAGAAATCATTCTTGATTTGGTGGTGGGTCTGTGGAAGAATATTGATTCAATCCTTGCTTTTTGACTAGAAGAGCAAATGTATGTCATAGAACCCACAAGTTAAGTAGAAGTTTAATTTTGTTTGGGGAGCGTATGAAAGAGTTTGTCTTATAAAAAGGGCAGAAATATTACTTTCCACATTATATTAATTCTTCATTCTTTTACTATTTGTCAATTAGTTATAAGATGCATGCTCAATGAAATTTTTTAGGGAGACTACATAGGATTTTTTTACCAATAATACAATTAGAGATGTGATGAAGAGACATTATGATATGTATAAGAGACTAAGTAAATTACTTCAATTTTGATCGGGTTCTCAATCTTTGAAGAAATGAAACACAGCCTAAAAGATAGGTCATTACCCAAATATGGGCCAGTTCAAAGTCGCAAAAAAGTAACATTTGGGATATGAAATATTGCAGATTCCCCTAATTACCCACCGTGTGGTATTTCTATCTATTAAGTACACGTGTCGGACATCAGATCGGTTGGTACAACTTTCGCAACCGAAAGGAGTCTAACAATCATGTTAATTAAATTCAATTTCCTAGGATATTTAAGAAATGAGACGTGGAGCCTCCAGATCAGCTCATTTCCTAACTAACTTCGGGTCAAGCTCAAGCTCGCTAAAAACTAATAACTAGAATAATGAAGGTTGCAACATGCAAAAGCCCCTACTTACCTAGTATGTGGATACTTATATTTATCGATTCATGGGCGTGTTATGTAAGCGCCCATGCAACGTTTAATATACAAATGATTCAAAAAAAACTTTTAATATACAAAGGTTCCAACGTTCAGGTCTCCATGTGATTTTCATCGTAATAAAAGGGTCTATTACGCTCGATATGCATGATAGTCTTATTGTTGCATTATCCATTTTATTTCGTGTTCCATATTCTCTGGACCCCCTCCCCTTCGGATATTTAATTTTTTTTTTCATTTTATATATATTTTTTTAGACTTTTAATAAGGGTTCACATTCTTTGGATTGAAATTATACACTATATTATAATATGAAGATTTTCAGTACCTAAAATCTTAGATCTGGCCTATTTCTATATACAACTACAGAATAATGATATCATCATAATTCATACATACATGACATATAAGAGTACAACAAAAGAGAAGATCCAATGTCAAGAAAAGTGAGAATCAAGTGACATTATGTGCAATATCTACTTTATCCTAAAACGATCACTGCACACTCTAAATAATTAATATATCATCTCAAATAGTTAATAAATATGAATGATAGAAGGTGTAAATTAAAAAAGTATAAGGTTGCTTAGGTAGTACCCAAAAGCAAGTGCAGTTACGGCCCACGAAATAATGGCAGAAGTTGCAGCAGTAGCAAGGCTGACATTGTTCCATACACGAAGATGAATGTACCCTGACAACACCGAGCACCCACCTATTGCTCCTGCAATCAATGCATATACTAGCAGGAATATTGTCGAAGGGTTTCCGCCCAAATCTGGTATCAATTAACACGAAATTACGCATCAGAATTCATGTATTGATTAAGCTGTACATCTGAATAAATTTAAAGAGCAGGGGAAAAAATTCATGAGAAAAAGATTAAAAAAATAAATAAAAATTGTGTGATTTTATACATATATATATATATATGTATGTTCATGATAATTTGCCTTTCCTTTTGCTTTACTAGGAAAAAAGTTCTGCAAAAAAACATCATGTATTTGTGTACCATTGATTATTTCGCTACACTCTAAATTCTAAAATCATTTCAAAACATTTCCAAGGAGTAATTCTATATACGAATTGTAGAAACCGGAAACAAAAAATTAATGTAAAAAGCAACTAATCTGGAAAATGATTTTAGAGAGAGAACGAGAGAGGAGTTACGCGGATGATCCTGGTGGCCGTCGATGTATTTGTTGAGAGACCATCCGGCGAGGCCTAGTAGAATGAGGTAGACGACTGAGTTCACCATCAGCAGAGGTCCCATTAGCCTTCTTCCATCCCTTCCATGCGCCATTTCAACTAACTTCTACGCTCTCTCTCTCTCTCTCTCCACCTTTTATCATACCTCTGCAATTTATAACGGCTCCCCCTCTGTCTCACACGCGTACAACGATTTTCTTTTCTTTTCTTTCGAGTTACAGAGGAGGATTTAAATTAAGGAGACTTCATCGGGAATAATGCATGTAATTAATTATAAAAATTACATTTCAAATAAAGTTAATAATTCTGCTCCGCATTTTTAAATTTGATCAAATTTATATAAATTATTATTAAATTTTGATATATTTTCTTCATTAAACTTATGCCTGAGAATTTGATTTAATTCGATCAGTTTTGAACCTTTTTTTACCGAACTAAATTAATCGAATTATGTATAATTTTATTGATATAATAGTGTTTTTTTTTTTTTTTTGAAAGCAATTGATATAATAGTGTTAGATTTATAAATATATATAAAACAATTATAACAAAAATAGAATAACATACATAAATAATATTCAATTTATTTCGATTACTAACCGATTCAAAATTTTCTAATTTAAAAAATCGAATCAATTTTCAGAAAAGTTAAGGTCATGTATATATCCGGTACAAATAATTATAATTATTCGTTAAAATAATTAATACTATTATTTTCATAATATACTTGAATAGTACGATAAGAAACTTGCCTTTTAATAAATTAAAATTAAACGAACCAAATTTCATCATTTCGATTAAAAGATTGATTTTTTTTTTTTATCTGTCTACTCACTCCTACGCCAGGTTGTTGGATCTTCCACACTATTATAGAAATATTTTTAATTTATTTAGTAAATCTGTTTTAAAAAAGCTAGTTAATTGTTTTATGTATGCTCCTTTATTTATTTGTAATTGATTTATTTTACTCTGTAATGTTACTTCATTTAGTTAATGAATCGTGTCAAATACAAAATTTAAAAACGAACTCAGCTATGACTCTTGAAATAACTCTCTGTCTGGAAGAGTTCAGGAAAACTATTTTATTTATTTATATGCGTATTATTTAAATATTATAAGTATATATACAATAATGATACGAAACATGATCAAAGTCTAATACCCATAATAAAATACTTATCTACAATACGTGATATAAATAATAATATTTGAAAAAGGTATATACTATATTAAAAAGGGGTGGGGAAAATGATGAGATGGTATGAGTACGTGGTTGCTTGTGAAGGACCCCATCCACAGGTGTCTCTTCTCTCATGCACTTTATTGAATTAACCCAAAATCATATTTCCCATTCACGTAATTACGAAATTGTTTTCTAAATCTCCTTTAAAAAATAAAAAAAATTGTTTTCTAAATCTGGATACAATACAAATATTTATTTCAATTTACCAAATTTCCATGTGCTGCCAACTTTGGACGGATGCATGCATGCATGTGTGCCACTTGCCAATATTTCATTGGGCTGACTACCTGATTGAAATATTTTTATTGGATCGTTGTTTGCACCTTTTTTTTTTAAATCATTCTAGAAAATACCTGACTACCTCATATAAATTTTCAGTCTATCTCGTGATCGAAACTTGAATAACATTCATTTTGGATCTTAAAATTGAATGAACTTGTGGTTCTAGATTAAAGTTTGTAAAATTTTGATTAATGTTTGTGTTTATTTATGTTCATTTATTATTTTTTATTGATATTAGGGTTGTTTAAGTATCTAAAATGTCGTTATAGAAACTAATATATGTTAGTGATTATGTCAGTCATTCTTGTTTCATGCCTTTTATTTTTCGTGTTTACATTCAGAGCTGCTCCTAATGTAAATCAGATTGAGTTGGTTGACACAAACCTAAAAAGAAATCTCCTTCATGTTTTTTTTTTTATCCCACATACACTTAAAAAAAAATTATTAAACTTCACCCTCACAATATTGATGCATTTATCCACTCAAAGAGCGAGGTTCGGTTCTAGGTATTGTGACATCTGTAACCTTTTTTCTTGACAAAAAATAAATAAACTTTAATATTTTTTTTCCTTTTGAGAGTGATATTTAACAAAAAAAAAAGCTTTAATAATATTTTTTGACTAATTTCCTTTTTTGACAATTAAAAGACTGCGAATTTTTTATTTTCTTAATTAAAATAAATTTATACATAATAATTATAATTTGAACTAATATATGAATAAAGATGGTTGAATGATAAAGAAGGTAGGGCATTTAAATTTTATATTAATAACTATAATTTATATAATTAATATGAATGAAGATTGTGGAAATTATTATATCATAATATCTCTTGATTAATAATATGATGAAATTTATATATCTAATCTCAATCTACATATTTAATTATTTATCATATTATTTTGAGAAATTATTTATTAGACAAATTTAGTTAATACTTTTGCCAAAAAAATGTGAGGAGATGAAATATCTATTTTGGGGTGGTGATGAATTCAGCTCATTTTAGAGTTTAATTACGTGATACTAATATCAGGTGGACATGACAATAATAAAATTTTTGCATGACAATAATAGTCGTTGTATATGATAATTATAATAATTATGTATGACAGTTATAGGGCAAAACAGGTTTATAGGATGAACCAAATACACCTAAATTTTTACCGATATGTTTGTTGTATAAATTTCAATATAAATGTAAATTGTACATTGTATAATTCCAATTTGAATTTTATTTCATAGTTGGGCCATGTAGTTGTTGTATCAATTATTTTAAGGGCCAGGTTATTGACACCACCGTATATGTTAAAGACACCACTATGTTGAAGACACCACCATCCGTAAATTAAGAGTTAACACTCGAAGATCATATCTTTGTACCAAGGACAGGAACTTGTAAAACATCCTGTGGTCAAATCCTCAAGGAGAACGAGGACAAAAGACCGTTTCGTTAGTAAGGCCCCTGTGGAGTCAGGGAGAGTGGACGTAGGATTGTTATATCCGAACCACTATAAAAATCTCTGTGTCTTTACAAGCTTTCTGCATTCATACTTATAACTGCTCATTCATCATTGTTTTAATAAACTTGCACTAAAATTGCTAAGTATTCTTCACCAAGGTTTTCATTAAAAGGGTTTTTCAAATACACACGAGATTAGCTTCCGCACCATCAGAAGACTTCGAGTTTTCGAAGTCTGCTGATCACACCTAGCACACTCTAAGTACCTTGCTGTAGAAGACTTGAAAGCCTTCTAACCTCACACTCAGCTCACAAAAAGTCGAAAAAGTTTTGAGTGTGGTAAAGTCTATTCAACCCCCCTTCTAGACTTTACACCTCCGTTCATATCTCGTCCGGGACCAACAATTTGGGTTTAAAAAAAATATCTGAAATTAAAAGTTTGATTGAGGGTGTTGTAGATAAATTAGGTTTTAATTGAATTGAATTTATTTAAATTAATAAAAGGGTAATATGGTCCTTCTATGTGTTATTTTTTTTGTAAAAAAATTTGGATGATGTCTTTAACATATATGGTGGTGACAATATCCTGAGCCTTATTTTAAATAGCAGTCCATTAGCCTTTTTTTTTTGAAAGCAGCAGTCCATTAGCTTTTTTATTTTTTTGAAAGCAGCAGTCCATTAGCTTAAAACAATCCATTGAAGGTAGAAAAAAATCGGTTCAGTTTGATATCTGGTTTTGCTCTATTTCGGTCGGTTTTGGTTCCTTTATTCATATATTTCGGTTAAATCGGTTTTTGAATTTCGGGTCGGAACCGAACCGATGCTCACCCCTCTGACAAACATCAGAAACAAGCGGCTGCGGCTAGCCAGATTTCAATTCATTCTGACCGTCGATTTCTTCGTGAGATTTCAGCGCGAGTTTTCTGAGGTACTAAGCACCAAGGTATATTAAATTTCAGTTCTAACCTCTTTTAGAATATCTAATTTCAAAACTTTAAACCCTAATTTCTGTGGTTATGATATGAAAATTCGATTTGATTTTAATAAGAAATAAGAATGATGAATGTTCTCTGTCACTTGCTTCTGATGCCGATACAGGCCCCAAACCAGTAGTTTGAAACTTGACATCTTTGAGTAATGTGGTAAACCAGCTGCTGTCTCCTGAGATTATTAACTTGTCCTGTTAATTTTGATGTTGCAATGTACAGATGACATCATGTTGAACTGTTTAATTTAACTAGATTGCTATTTTTGTTGAGTTATGATGTAATTGCTGGGAAGTAGGATCATTTTCTATTTTGAACTCCATCATATCATTGTGTTTTTCCCTTCACTTGTTAAAACAGATGTGAGGAGAATAAAGGGAAGTGTTTTTTTCACTTGTGCTGATTGAGTGTTTATAATAGGAAGTTGAGTACAAGAATTGCAAGATTTGATATTCTAAACAGTTTTGTTCCTTGGCGTCATGATGTGACAAATTCTATATAATGTCAAGATAAAGAGGAAGCAAGAAAGATTATAGAAGATGTGTATACCAGGGATCTCCTTGCTGTTAACATTTGAAAGGTTCATCAAATGCATCAGTGGGGGGTATGAGTTGGGTTTAGTTATTTATATCAATTGATTGTGGAAGAGTGAACTAACCGAAGAGGAAAGATTGAAATTGCCCTTTTTGCAGACTTTGGGGTGAGTTAGGTATTTATAGGAGTAGGGAAACATTATCAATTCTTTGGTAAATTGAAGTCTTTGTTAAATTGGGTTTAAACGTGAATGCAAGCTTGTAAATTAGATAAGATAGAGTTTAGATACTGTTTGTCTTGTTAACTTGATGCTGCACTCCTGGTTTTCAAGCTCCAAGAGAACTCAATAAGTTTGGTGCCTTTCGTCCTTTACAGGGGATCATAGTCAATGTGGCCTATATTTGACCTCGGCCTTTGCTAAACAATCTTGAATCAAACGGAGAAAGAAAAAAAAAAAAAGGAATGAATTCTCCCCCAAAACACAATCCTTTGTTCTGCTTAAAATGGCCATGGCTGAATCATCAATACCAAAACAATTCCAAGAATTATAATCCCTGTACCTTGGATACCCCTTGGCTTTTCAAATCACTCACGAATTTCGGAACTGTAGCCTTGAAATTAATCAATTCTACAGTATCCCAGAATAGCAGAAACCCTTTCCAATTCAACCAGGGGAGGAAAATTTTGGGGTCTCAAGAGCAAGGAGAGGCAGAACAAAGAGCATTTGCGGCTGCATTAGCAACTGGCAAAGCGGCTACACTTGTTGAGTTTTACTCACCCAAGTGTAAGCTCTGCAATTCTTTGCTTCCTTTTGTGATGGAAATGGAGAAACGCAACTCTGATTGGCTTAACATTGTCATGGCTGATGCAGAAAATGACACTTGGTTGCCTGAGGTAATTTTATTTAAATGTCAAGCATTTATTTATTTCATGTATTCTTGATGAAGTTCTTGATTTATGTGTTGCGTTAGAGTTGTTTTAGCCTCTATAATCGAGTGTTTAGATGGCTTTGAGATAAGATTATTGAAAATGTAATGCATAAAAATGTGAATGTGTTTGTTCGGTTATATTGAATTGTAGAGAAAAAATGGAGGGTAAGGGAGACTTTTGGCAGAATGCAACCAACCTAGATTCAGGTAAGATAATAAGACTGCTGCTTATCGCATAACAACCACCATTGTAGTGTTTTTAACACACAAAACTACAAAACTTGTAAGAGGTCCAAAGCAGTCTACAAGTATTTCTTGTCTTGATAGGTTGATGAAATTTTACCTTTGGTTGAAACTGGAGAGGGCATGTCGTGTTATTCGTTCTTACAATGTATAATGGGTTATATATTCTTCTTCTTCATCTATATTTAATTATGTTGAAACAGCTCCTCCATTACGACATAAAGTATGTGCCATGCTTCGTCCTAGTTGATAAGAATGGCAAAGCACTCTCAAAAACAGGTGTTCCAAATAGCAGACTTCATGTGATAGCAGGTGTTTCTCATCTTCTCAAAATCAAACGCCCGAATGAGATCCAACATTGATATATCCACACAAGCCCTGGTCTTTGAAAGCAGCATCTCCACTCTGTTTGCCTTATAGTAAGAGACATGATATGTTTATTACACTGGAAAACACAAAGTTTGTAAATGATATGATAGTAGTATTATTAATCTGCATTTTTTTTAACATACATTGGCAAGTTAAATTTCAAACCACAAGTGGGGTTACTCAGCAATTGCCTAATAATCCAACACCAGGTGCAATTTTACATATATTTATAAGAGTTGCAGTGCAAAGTGAAATAGTTTAAGTGATTAGAACACCCTACTTGTGCTGCGAGTTCATGCGCTCGAGTCATCGTTTGATCATATGGAATAAATAAAAATTTATAAGAGTCATAGCTGGACAAAGAATAAAAGAAATTAGCAACATTGGCCTCTTCCAACATTAGGCCTGGGCAATTTGTTTCATCTGTGATCCTTAATTTTCCATTACATTGGTAATTATATTTTTGCCCTCCCAACAATAAACTTTCCTCTTTATCCACTGTGAAGGACTCAGTTTCACACACTTAATCGAAATTATTCCTGCCTCCATTTTACAAATTTTCATGTGCTACCAATTTGGCCATTTGTCAATATTTCATTGGGTTGAGCACCTTGATTAAAATATTCTTATTTGTATAACTTTTAGGAATGAAAATTGGGCCGGGATTGAATACTCTTGTCGCATAACTTTGACCATGAGTAAGAGTCTGTCTGCAAATTCTATTTTAAAAGTAGATTTTAAATTAAAAAAAAAATTATAAGTATTTATAACTATTAATTTAACCACTTATAATTCATTTTGAAGAAGCGGCTATGACCTACTTTTAGATTGTCAAGAATCAATTCTCATGTATAAAAGATGTATCTCTCAATTAAAAAGAGATTTAAAAATTATTAATAAGTGATTTTTTTTGTACCACATTCACTTTTTTTAGAATCACTTTATTTTCAAACAATTTTTACTTTTCATTTTACTACAAAATTAACTTATTGATTTTTCAATAGAGATTTCAGTCTCTTTGAAACCAAAATTACCGTACAATTAAAAACGATATTAATTATTTTCACTATACAATATTATTATTAAACTAATAATTTTTAATACAATAACTAATACTTATGTAAAATACACACGAAAACAAAAAAAATTCACGATGAAATTATTTACCATATACTTTATCTATTTAAAATGCTGCTTGTTTCTAATTGAGTTTACTTATGCCATATTTAAATATTGCTTGTTTTTATTCGATTTCTTATTTTCACTCGAACATTGATTTGGAGCTTGGATTTTAAGAGATGAATCTTGTGCACCTAATTGGAATAGAAGGGTAGGTAGCTCTCAATCTTATTGAAAGTGCCTTTTATTTTCAGGTATTCATTATTTTGTGGTCTGGAATAGAATTGACCTCTTAGCGTTATATGAATTTTGAAATGAATAACATCTTTAAAGATAATACTCCTTACTGAAAAATCCTTCAATTGTGAAATACGAGAACAAACTCAGTAAATATATATCACTTTTCAGAGGATAACATAACAATTTTCATCATATATCAAATTGTAATTATATTATATATGACGAACACTTTTATTTTAATTAATGAGACACACACACACACATAATGATATATATATCAGAAGGGGTAGGATCTGGTATTGGGTGTATCAGCAATTTTGAGAGTTTCTTGGACAAGTTTTTGAGCTTTTCTGCTCCTAATTTCGAGCCTCATACTTTGACTCTTTTCAATCTTGTCGTAATTCTTCTTCATTTTCATTTTCATTTTCATGGACTTCAACACCTTCAACTTCAAGCTTCTCATTAGTCTTTCCACTGATCCCATCAACCTTAATTATCTCTTCAAATTTCATTTACACCCACAAAACAAACCTCTGCAGTTAATATAAGGAAGAACAATTTAAGTATGACGAATTTTGAAGATTTTTTAATTAAGTAGGATAAGATCGATCAATTTGCAGCTTTAGAGGGAGGGAGAGTGTTTTTATGGCAATTGACATTGTTATTTGTCGTCTTGAAAGTTAATTTTGTCATGAGACATATTTTCATAAAGTTTTATTTATGGTGATTGATCGATACAAAAGGCAGGCAATATTGATTTGATATCTAATTTTATTATTTTATAAAAGGTTATTATTCCTAATTGAAACAATAAAAGTAATTAAAATGGGAAGCAATTATTCGTAATTAAAGTAATTATTGGTTTAATATCTAAACATTAATTTTAGTTCAATTGTATTAATGCAACAAGGCGAAAATTATTGTCTATAACTTTTTTGTAAAAAAAATTGATAGAAAATTTTGAATTACTTTTTAGTTCGGTATATGAATTTTTTTATATAATGTTCACTTTTTATTTCGCTATTCATATTTATTTTGATTCTGCATCATTAAATTTTTATAGAGTAAATTTTATATGAATGTAATCCATAATATGAACCTCGTCATTTTATTCAGATATTTTTGATTAAATATTTTGTACCTTAAATATTTTTTTAAGAATTGTTACTTTAAAAAAAATTCAAAAGGACTTAAAACTTTAAATTTAAATGTTATAATATTATATTTTTTATATTAAATTAGATAGTACTCTTGAACAAAAATAGATACCTCTTAGATTTTTAATATTCTTGATCAAATAGTTAGTTTAATCATCCTTTATAAGTCAAAATCATTCTTAATGTAACTAATTTTGAGTTGTCAGTATATATACTCCATGGAGTTTTGAAGTGGGTATCGATCAATTAATCCAATTTATTCTGATTTCCTGCGCTTTCTTTTGTTTAGATTTATTGTGTATTAGCATTATCATTGATTCATTAACAATGATGTGTTTACAAACTTCATTAACAATTTTATGAATCAAATTTTTCAAAAGTCAGTAACTTTTTTAAAAAATGATTATTTTCCATCTTTTATTAATTGAACATATCCAACATAAATTAAAATTCCCAAACTTTGGCCTCTATTAGAACTGGTACATGATAACAAAGCATTATGCAGAAAAAGTACTATTATCATCATAAACTGAAGCTACTTGATGGCAACTTATCTCTCCCATTTATAACTACATTGCATTCTATAGTGGAATATTATTGATGCCTAACTAGCTGCCTCCATTATATCAGCTCGACTGGAGGTTCGATAACAAGAAGCAAAGAGCTTAACAGCAAGATGAAGAGGGAGAAATACATCAGGGATTTGCAAGGGTCTGCAAATTGTTGAACGAGAGTGATTCGTTCTTGTCGACCTGCTTCTGAAGATGCATCCTTCACTTGTACGGTTGGACACGTGACGAATCCATAAGCTATACCAGTAAAAGCCGCACCAAAGTGTGCCCTGCCAACAAATGAATCATAAAATATCTTCAGGAGTGACACTTGCAGTTGGTGCCCAACTAATATTGTTTAGTGAAAACGAGAATATTTTAGTAAACCAACTAATATCATTTAAAAATGTATTTGAGTTGCACGGTGCAACTGGTGCAAGAAGTATATGCCTATCTTCAATCCAGACAAATTTTGCATGAAAATGAACTTCAAAGATTATCAAGCGAATAAGCATGTGAATTTAAAAGGGAGTGAGGGCTTGCTTACCAGTCATCAATTGGACTAAAACTGCTAAGAATGCAGATCAGAGCTGTTGTGATAATTGCACTCCGAAACATTTTTTCGTAGGCATTCTTCGTGATTACGTCTTTGTTTTGAACCTGGTAGATTAGCCAAGCTCCAATTATGGCAAATACGGGTCCCTGAATAAGGAGATCCAGGTTAAATATGCACTAGGCACTTTCATAATCACTAGAAACGCATTTAAAAATAAAAAATGAGTAAAATAACCAACTTGACGTTGATGTGCAGCTAGGCGACTTTGCCTTTCATTTACTACTTGCAATTAAATAATATCTTTAGAGAAGGAACATGGTGTGTATGCAAAATATATCATGAATATGAAACTAAAACATCAGTTATGAAATTTTCATCAGCTGCATTCTTTTAAAAAAAAAAAAAGGACAGAAAGAATTGTTTAGTTGATAATACAAACTTAAAAACTTAAAAGGAAGAATAAACAACAATCAACAGATAAACTAATGACATTGCAAAATGACGCTAAGTAATACTTAAATAGGTTCCTTACCGTCCCGCCAACAGTTGGCTCTGCTGTGTGCAAAAAGCTGATTAGGTTTCCAGAAATTCCCCCAAGAACATATATCAATAGAAAAGTGAATAAGCCGTACTCTCGAGACACTTGAAGCCCAAAAGTGAAGAGGGCCCAGCTTCCAATTGCTATGTGAAGGATTCCCCAATGCTGTGAAGAACAAAACTTCAACAATAAAGAATGTGATATAACAAAAGGATATCTTGGGAATTGAGATGAAATGATTGAGTTTCTCACAATAACAAAATATTATGTTAATTTAATGGAATTAGACGCACTTCTTTGATCTAGCATTGCCATACCAGGAATTTTAGCTTGAATGGAACATAACAACAAACCAACAGTAATATACCCTAGGTAAAAGGAGGTCTAAACTTTCACCTCATCCCCCTTGTTTTTTTTTTTTTATCCCCCTTTGTTTTCGGTACCAATCATATTCTCACGAATTTCAGCCTCTAGATAATAAAGGAAAGAAATTTATCTATGTGAGCATTGCTTTCATAAAACATTTAGTTTATGGATATGTGGATTCCTGCATTTACGATTTAAATTTACTCAAGAAAGTGTTTACGATCTTTTCACAAGCTAACAACAGTATTGAAGCACGAACCGAGCATCAATCTTGTACCAGAAACATTGGTGTCACTAGCCTCCACCACTCTCCAGTTAGAATCAAGTCATTTATCTTGGCTCCGTAAACCATGGGGAGTGATACTAGCTCGAAATAAGAGCTCTTTACTGGAGTAGCTATCTCAAAGAGAAAAACTGCTATGTTTATAGACGCCAAAGCCCCTCTGCAAACACCAATCACAAACAAACAAGTTTGATGAGCAAGGTAGGTTTTCCATTTCCACAATACAGCATAAAAACTTAAAAGAGGTTCACATATTACATTAAGTAGAAATCAGAGGCTTCGTCATCAGATATCTCTTTGCCCTCAGAATTTGCAGGCTTTAATTCCATATAATTTTTCAATGATCTCTCCCTTACACTTCCTTGGTCCTTCGTTCCTGAAGTACTTATTGATGCAAGTATATCTTTATCCATATAGTTTTCTGACTCCACATCTGGAATGAGGGGAAAAGGAAATGCTATCAAATATCTATAAGGTCTACTTATCAAGGGTAAGCATGAATCTAACTTGTTACCACCTTTAGCTTTGTCAAGATAACTCTCCAGAGATCTGAGACCACTTTCTGCTTTGAGTTCATCAATATCACCAACTGATTCGGTCCTATTGTTCAAACTTTTTGAAGAAGGCTTCTTGATATCATCATGGAGTTTTTCAAGATAGGAATTTAAAGAATTCAGATGCTTCTCAGACCTCATTGCTTTTGTCACCATGCAATATTTTTGCTTTTGTGCACCCTTGTTAATGGATGGACATCCTACGCCTTTCTGATTTCTGAGAAACACATATTGTTCGATGGTCTCAGCCAGTGTAGATCCAGTTTCACCTTTCCACATATTTCTTCTTATTGGTGGGGTGATGGCATCGTATGATACATGCTCTCTCTTGCCTAAATTCACAGATTGAATACCAATTAATACAGGATGAAGGGACTATATTTCCAAATAAGTGTCTTCTTCTTTGATACCTTTTGCACTTATGAGATTATTATCTGTGCAGAACAAACTATGGCTCCCTGCAACTGCTGCCATTTATATCTGATCCAAAAACAGTGAGCAGTTTAAACAACAACAACCTTAAGAGCATCATGTTAGGGAGTTCAAATCATATTTTGTCCCATAACTTTCGGCATAAATGGAATTAGACTAAAAAAAGTTTAATTCATGTTTAGTCCCAACATTTCTAACAATGTACGATTTTAATCTCAAATTGGCTGGAAAATGTAAAACGGCACCATTTTTGCGGCATGTGATAGACAGATTCCGGTGAAATTGCCTACACGTTAAAACAAAGTTGTTTGTATTTTCCGGTCAATTTGAGACGGAAAAATTGAGATTAAATCGCCAAATTAACTTTTTTGGGACTAATTCCATTTATATTGAAATTTATGGGAACAAATATGGTTTGAACTCTCATGTTAGGCATAGTAACAACATTCAAGGCAATCCTTTTTAGGTAAATAAATGACAATAATAAGTTTAACGTTTGCTTCTTAGGAAAATAAATCAAAAAACTAAATGAATCCTAACTAACCCACAAAAATGTTGTATAAAAAAGCCTCCAAAAACCATCACTTGCGAGCCGATACGCTACCGATATCACAAACCTCCAACCAAATCTTAAACAATATACACTTTTCATCTTACAAAGTTCAACGCACACCAGAAACCATATCAAAATTGATTTAGGCATTTCAACAAACAACTTATCAGCGTCCAAAGAAATCCGAGAAAAACAAGATACTGTAGCCAAGTTTTCCTCGTACCTTAGTTTACAAGAAGACAGGTGAAGGGGAAACGTGATTCGGAGAGGTGGATGTGTGCTACTACGAGTTGTAGTTCCATTAATACAAGTTCCCCAGCACTTGGAACTCACTCTTATCATTACTATTTTATTGCGCCGAAGAAGGACACAATAGGGATAGGACGGAGAAGTCCAAAAAAGAATTGTACCTTATCGCTGTTTCACCCAATCCTCTTTGCCCACGTGCACATGATGAAGTACAACCACAATTTTTTTCCTACGTGATTTTGTGGGCCCTTGAATCTAGACTAGACAAAGACGACTGGGCCATTCTCAGATTTGGGCCTATAAATAAATATTTGTGTTTGATTATGTTGAATTTAATTTAATTTATATCCTCATCCTCATTATATTAATAGAGAGTGATGTGTCAGAGTTCCATCGTCAAATTCATTTTTTTAAGTACTACTACAAGTTCACAAAATGTCAGACGTGATATTTTTATAAATTTAAGTATTAACAAAACTTGCAAAAGTATTATCCTACAAAACTTGATTATAAGTTTTTGATGTGCATCTCTTTTCAGAAATAAAAAGTTTTTATGTGTATTTTATAGTCCCTCCTATTCAAAATATATGTCATCCTAAACTCATGCACATATTTTAAGAAAAATATTTACTTCCTTCTATACCCTTTAATTAATAGCTTTAAAATTTTCCACATAACTTTAAAGATTATTATTATCAATGTAATTTTTAAAAAAAAATAAGGGCAAATTGGGAAAATTTATAATTAATTCACATTAAAAAATGCAGAACGATAATTAATTTAAAAATAATATGAAAAGTCAAAACGATATATATTATGAATAGAAGGGAGTATTAATTTGTATGGAAAATACAATTTTGACTAAATCTTCTCATTCCCGAAAATATGTCATTAGGGACTGGGGGTTAATCGGATATGTGGTGTAAATGTGTCGATAGTGTTAAATTCATCTCGATAATAAATTTGAAATACAAGAGCCCGGCTTGATGATTTGTGTAAAATATTTTAGAGTTTTTTTTTTGTTGTAGTTATTTATGACTATAATATGTTAGTAAATAATTTGTGTGAAATATATGAGCTTAATTAGGCTCGTGAGTAACGAACATATTCGATAATTACTTCAGTAGCTCAAATTTTAACTCGAACACAAATTAATTTAAAAAAAGAAATTGAACTGTACACGAGTAGCTCATGTATTTACTCGACTCACCTCTACCCCTAAATCAACCCTTGGCCATATGTATCACTTATGTGTTTTAAAATTTAATAATAATGTTTTATATCCACATGTTATTAGGGGTGGTTTGGTAATTTTAGGAATTAAAAAATGAAAATTCCCCTCCAAGTTTCCAACTCACACCAAAAACCGAACTATCTCTCAGTAAAGGGATATTTTAGAGCACAAAAAATTGTTTATGGGAGTATGAAAGTTTGAAATTAAACATTTTCTAGTCGTGCATTAAGCATTAGACAAAAACTTGTGTGAATCGGGTGCATACGATAAACTCTATTTTACTATCACTGTCATGCACATTCGTTGTCACTGTCATGTACATATATTGTCACTGTCATATTTACTTATAATAATGCATATGCATGATAGTGATAGTGCATGTGCATGACAGTGACACTGAATGTGCATGACAGTGATAATAAAAATAGAGTTCATCGTATGCACCCGGTTCACACAAGTGTTACTCTAAGCATTATACACAACCACACAACCTCTTTTTTATTGTTTTCTTTTAAACTTTTTTGTTTAGTTTTCATTTGATTAATTTTACAATTAATTTATATTTTGTGTGTATTTTTAAATAATACTAATTATTTAATTTAAATATATTAGTTTGATAATATTATTTGTTCAACTAATTATATTAGTTGTTTTTTTATAAAGTGTGATAATTGAGAATCATTTATACAATAAAATTATTTTACATAAAACTAACTCATTATATAATTTTACTATGTATTTACATGATTGACGTCTATATTTTATTCTTGAATTCAAATTATCATTATTATTATTATGTTTAAATTGTAAGTATACATAATTATTTATCTCATGTTTGATCAGTAAATATACATAAAAATATAACCATTCATCACATACTTACCAACTAAATAAATTTATAATTTATTTTATATATTTTGAATATTTATATATTTGCTACTATTTTTTTTTTAAGATAATTAATACTCGTATTAACAAGGAATGTAATAATTTCAGCCTATTATTTTTTATCCAGAATACCTATTATTTCTTGGTTGAAAGTTTCTCAATTACAATTACCATTACAATTTTACATAGAATATGTATAAATATTTTTTTTAGATGTACATTATTATGTGATAGATTATGTCAAATAATTTTATAATTTTTGAAAATTACAGCTTTAACATATATGTACTAGAAATATTACATCTTTTCACTTTTTTTTACACATTCTCAGTACCTTTTTACTTTTCTTATTCAACAATAATTTTACAATAAAATATTATATTTATCAAAACTCATGTTATCCTTCAAATGTTAAACTTAAAGAGGGACAAATGGAGTATTAAGTATATATATCACTACAAAAAAATTTATTATGTAGCGAAAATCATAACGGTGATCATCTGTATAGTGAGGAAAGAACGATGGGATATGTAAAAATGACTTTTAGCAGACTTAAAGATAGCTGAGCAACCCTGCTATATAACAACTTGCAATGCAGTTATTGACGTTTTAAATAAATTTTGGCGCGAATTTTATTTGCCTCGCTTATATCGATCTCCTCGCTAAGGCAAACGACATAGTTTTGGGATTAACGGTTGGAGAAAATGATAGAAAAAAAATTAATGGGAATTATTTGGGTTTAATGAGGTGCAATTTTACTCATGTTTGACCAATTATTTGAAGGGGTTATATTTAATTTCATGGAAATTAAATGGTATAACGTTGTTCTACTCCGTGAGTAGATGATCGTAGTGTATCTAAACTCATAAAACCGAATTGTGGTGAGTGAGATATTGATACACAAAGTTGAGACTTTGGATCAATTTTGATTGATTGAAGTGGAAGTCAAAGAGGCACTAAAAGTGTTCTTGTCCCACATAAGAAAATTACAAGGATTTGAAACATGATATAAGTATGGAAAGAAACTACTTAGACTAAAGTGTGCTAGTGGGTATGCACCTATTATTCTACATATTTTGAAAATATTTCATTAATGAAGCGAGTCGAGTCGTTGACTAGTAAGAGATATTTTGAAAATATTCCATTAATGAAGCGAATCTTAAAGTCCACCACCGTTGTCGCTTGAAATCGAGCCGTCGTTGACTAGTAAGAGATATTTTGAAAATATTCACTATTGTCGCTGGAAATCGCTGTTGACTAGTAAGAGATATTTTGAATCTTAAAGTCTCTCACCATTGTCGCACCGTTGTCGCATGAAATCGAGCCGTTGACTAGTAAGAGATATTTTGAAAATGTTCCATTAATGAAGCGAGTCTTAAAGTCCACCACCGTTGTCGCTTGAAATCGAGTCGTTCACTAATAAGAGATATTTTGAAACATTTTGAAAATATTCACCGTTGTCGAGATATTTTGAAAATATTCCATTAATGAAGCGAGTCTTAAAGTCCATCACCGTTGTCGCTTGAAATCGAGTCGTTGACTAGTAAGAGATATTTTGAAAATATTCACTGTTGTCGCTGGAAATTGATGTTGACTCACCACCGTTGTCGCTTGAAATCGAGTCGTTGACTAGTAAGAGATATTTGAAATCGAGTCGTTTACTAGTAAGAGATATTTTGAAACATTTTGAAAATATTCACCGTTGTCGAGATATTTTGAAAATATTTCATTAATGAAGGAGTCTTAAAGTCCATCACCGTTGTCGCTTGAAATTGAGTCGTTGACTAGTAAGAGATATTTTGAAAATATTCACTGTTGTCGCTGGAAATCGCTGTTGACTAGTAAGAGATATTTTGAATCTTAAAGTCTCTCACCGTTGTCGCATGAAATCGAGTCGTTGACTAGTAAGAGATATTGACTAGTAAGAGATATTTTGAAAATATTCCATTAATAAAGCGAGTCTTAAAGTCCACCACCGTTGTCGCTTGAAATCGAGCCGTTGACTAGTAAGTGATATTTTGAAACATTTTGAAAATATTCACTGTTGTCGATGGAAATCGCCGTTGACTAGTAAGAGATATTTTGAAAATATTCCACTAATGAAGCGAGTCTTAAAGTCTCTCACCGTTGTCGCTGGAAGTCTTAAAGTCTCTCACCGTTGTCGCTGGAAATCTCACCGTTGTCGCTGGAAGTCTTAAAGTCTCTCACCGTTGTCGCTGGAAATCGCCGTTGACTAGTAAGAGATATTTTGAAAATATTCCATTGATGAAGCGAGTCTTAAAGTCCACCACTGTTGTCACTTGAAATCGAGCCGTTGACTAGTAAGAGATATTTTGAAAATATTCATTGCTGAAAATCGTCGTTAACTAGTAAGAGATATTTTGAAAATATTTCATTAATAAAGCGAATCTTAAAGTCTCTCACCGTTGTCGCGCTTGAAATCAAGTCGTTGACTAGTAAGAGATATTTTGAAAATATTCACCGTTGTCCCTGGAAATCGCCGTTGATTAGTAAGAGATATTTTGAAAATATTCCATTAATGAAGCGAGTCTTAAAGTCTCTCACTGTTGTCGCTGGAAATCGAGTCGTTGACTAGGTGAGAGATATTTTGAAAATATTCCATTATCTCTCATTATAACTCAGTCTTTCCCACTTATGACAAAAAAAAAAAAATGGAAGATTGTGTCGCCGTCCATCACCGTTGTGGCTGGAAATCGAGTCGTTGACTAGTAAGAGATATTTTGAAAATATTTCATTAATGAAGCGAGTCTTAAAGTCTCTCACCGTTGCCGCTGAAAATCGAGTTGTTGACTAGTACAAGATATTTTGAAAATATTCCATTAAGGAAGCGAGTATTAAAGTCTCTCACCGTTGTCACTGTAAATCGAGTAGTTGACTAGTAAGAGATATTTTGAAAATATTCCATTAATGAAGCGAGTCTTAAGGTCTCTCATTATAACTCTTGGAAATCGAGTCGTTGACTAGTAAGAGATATTTTGAAAATATTTCATTAATGAAGCTGAGTCTTAAAATCTCTCATTATAACTCGTCTTTCCCACCTATGTCTGTAACTCTTTAACAAAAAATGGAAGATGGAAGATTGTGTCGCCGTCCATCACCGTTGTCGCTGGAAATCGAGCCGTTGATTAGTAAGAGATATTCTCATTATAACTCACTCGTCTTTCCCACTTATGTCTATAACTCTTTACCAAAAAAATAGAAGATTACCAAAAAATGGAAGATTGTGTCGCCGTCCACCACCGTTGTTGCTGGAAATGGAGCCGTTGACTAGTAAGAGATATTTTGAAAATATTTCATTAATGAAGCGAGTCTTAAAGTCTCTCATTATAACTCGTCTTTCCCACTTATATCTGTAACTCTTTACCAAAAAATGGAAGATTGTGTTACCACCATTGTTGCTGGAAATCGAGCCGTTGACTAGTAAGAGATATTTTGAAAATTTTCCATTTAGGATAAAATTTGATGCCTAGTGATTGGAGATCACTTTTATGCTCTTATTAATGAAACTAGTATTTTTTCTCGTGCGATAAATGGTTTGAATATTAATAAATTTAATGTGAGGTAAGTTATTTTGTTTATTATTAATATTTTTTACAAAAATATAAATTTTATAAAATAAAATATATGAGTATCTCACAATTATTAAATTAATCATACACTAAACTCATTATAAATATTATTTTTAAAAAAAATAAATATTAAAAATTTAATAAAATTATAAAATAAAAAAAATGATTACTCTGATATTTTTTAATAATAATAATTTTTTTGGATATTTAATTACTTTTTAGATGATATACTAATGAAATATTTATTTCTATCAAATCATGAATGAATGGTAGAGATTGTTTTAATTTAATAGATGAGAATGATTTCTAACATTTCACAATTCTCTACACAGATAAACATATATTTAGTAATCATTCCAAAATGTTGTAATAGGTTATATAATATTCTATATTTATGTGTATTCAATATTTTAGTTAAAAATAATTTTAATTAAGAAAATGGACAAAATTTCAATTTACAATATCGTAGGAAAATTGAACTAAAAATTTTCTAAAAAACTGTCAATAATTTTTTTTTATGTATATATTAATTCTTCCAGAAAATCATCAGGGATTAGATATAGAGTTTATATATCATAAATAAAAAATATGAACCTAATTATTTTTGCACCTACATATTTAAGAGAGATAAGGTGCAGAAATTGTGAGACAATTTAAAAATTGGCGAATGTGAATTTCAAAAGTAAGATTTGGATGATTGAAAAAAATTCTTACCAAATTTTCTATTATTTTTATCCATTTTAATATGAAAATAAAAATTTAAAAGATATTAATATTAAGAATAAACAGAGATAATGTAATAGTGAAGAAAAAATAAATTTGGGTAGGAATATATTGGAGAATCACTATTTTCTTTATATATATATATACATACATATATATAAATACATATATATATATGTGTGCAAAATATTAATTTACATTAAAAAACTCAGAGAAAGTTTTTACCAACATGAAATGTGTATTTACAAAAAGCACAAATTTTTTACTTACTATTTTTTTTTAAATAACATCATTTTATATGTATTCGACTTTATTAATCATATTCAATTAAAAAAATAAATAAATTATAATCCCTTTTTGCGTCGTACCACCACATTCCAGCAGATTCCTAGTTGCGCTATCGCTCCACCAGGTTCGAATATCTCGAACCTTTTCTCTCAATTCTCCTCCTCCCATCTCCATTCCCAATCTGTTTTAATAATGCATGCTTGATTTTTTTTTTTTTTTGTTTATCAAAATTTATTTTTGATTACCTGATGTAATATTTACATTTTTTTTACTGAATTATTTGTTTTTTTTAAAAAAAAGAACATCTAAAATTTTTGGATATTTTTGAAAGAAAAAATGGAACATATTTATTATTTTTATTGAATTTTTTCAGTTGACATATCTAATTTTTGATTTTTTAAAAAATTTTTTTGTATTAATTCGGAAAAAAGTCAAACAAATTTGAAATAATTCTATGTTGATTTGAGATTGACTCGATGGTGATTCACAAGAGTGACTCAACAGGTTGTGAGTGTATATATTTAGATTTTGAGTTATTAAATTTATTTAAATTAAAAAATGACAATATTATATCTTCACATGTTAATATGAGATCAAAGAATTTTATTTTAGGGCTTAATTTTTAGGTTTAATCTCAATGTAGATCATGAATTTTGAAGTGTTTTGAATTATATCTATTCACCAATCAAATAATACTTTTTTTCACAATTGTATTTTTAATACACATGTTTCAATATTATGCTAAATCTTTTAAAAAAAACTTCATCTATCAAAAAATCAATTTAATTTTTAATTTTTGCAATTATATTTTAAATACATATATTTGAATTTTATTAATTAATTTGTAATTTATTATTAATACATATATTAAATATTTTTAATTATTAGTATTAGTTAATGTAGTACTTTTAGAATTCCTTTACATATTTAATAATAAATTTTTTGGTTCAAAATTTTTATTTCTATAAGATTTTGTTATTATATATGTATAGATTATGAAGTAATTTTCACTCCATTCTCATCCCCTGTTCCCAAATCACCATACCAAACATGCCCTGGTTGAAATAATAGGTATTTCCAATCCAATCCCATCCCATCCCATCCCCATTTACATCCAAGTGATCCATCAACCTGAAAAGTTAAAAATCGTTCTAACGAAGGCGGGAAAAGGTGTCGGAAAAAAGACGGTGAAATTTCGATTGGCGCTCAGTCCGCCATTGGAACCTCCGCCCGAATCTTTATTCCCAATTTGGCATAATTAGTGAAATTGTTGTGGTGCGCTCCTACATTTCAAGACTATAAATAAGCTTCCTAAGAAACGAAAAGAAAAAAGAAGGAAGGACTCGCGCCGCCACCCCTAAAAATTCGATCCCAGTTTTCAGGATTCTGACAGCAATGTCGGCTGAACCATCGGGAGTGATTCTGCCTGTTTCCTCGCCTGTAAGTCGGGAGAAATCCGTCAGAAATGGTAAACATTGCCATCAGGTATTCTAATCTATTCCAGCAAAACCCTCATTTGTTCTTGTTGATTTCGTTGAATTTCCAACTAGGGTTGATAGAGATCGGTTTTTTAAGAAGTGATTTATCCAGACATTTCTTCTGTAAGCTAGCATTTGCTCAATTTCAGTTTTTCTCTGCCTGCCCATGTGTGCTGTGTTTTTGACGACTTCAAACCTGATAATAGAGTTGCTATTTTTGTTAGAATGTTTATCATTTTACACTTTTTTTTCTCACATATACTCCATGTTTTGAAGTGTCGTCAAAACAGGGAAGTTGTTGCACCATGCAAGAATCAGAGGAATAATAGACCATGTTTGGTAAGGATATGCAACAAATGCCTTTTGAACAGGTCAGATTATAGGCGGTGTTTGCTTTTACTACAAAAAATTCTGTTTGAATTGTCTTAAGTTCTCAGTTTATCATATTTCCCAAGACAGGTATGGAGAGAAGGCAGAGGAAGTAGCTACTTTTGAGCAGTGGAGTTGCCCAAAGTGCAGGGGCATTTGCAACTGTAGTGTTTGCATGTGAGTCCTCAGGCTGCTCTTCCAATGATCTCCCAGTATTCTTTTCTTTAGTAGCAGCAACATTGTTAGTAGAGTACTAACAATAATAAATAGGACATAAACTTATGTGAATCATGTTCACATAAGTTCGGTAATACCTGTTAGCAATATGAAGTATCATGTTTTAGTGACTTTGAGAAGAATAACTATTTGTAATTGTACATTCAGGAAGAGGAGAGGTCATCAACCCACTGGTATACTTATCACTACTGCTAAGGCAACTGGATTTTCTTCTGTCTCGGAGATGCTGCATAAAAGCGCTGACCGTACAAACAATGAAAAAGATTGTGCTGACATGACTGCAGATCATGAAAAGGTAGGCACTTTACTAAGTCATATAATGCATCCTGCTTTGCTGTGGCTGCTTGTGCGATGAAGTAATAGCATTTCATTTGTGCCAACTGTCGTGTATGAAATGACTAGCCTGCTTCGTAAATTTTGGATCTCATGCTTTGCTTCTGAAATTAACAGGGTGTTGATTTTTCATCCAGAATGAAGGGGAAGGAAAATTCTTTTGCTGGAAAACTAGATGGAAATTTTCAAAAGTAAGGACTTGAGGATATCCATGACTATGATAAACAGCGCAGTATTTTATCTAATCACACTGAATTGGTTCATGTAGCTCAGAAGAAAACCTAAAGAAAATAAAGCGTGACCAATTGGATGAAACAAACAACAGTAAAGTTGATAAACAAAGTGAAATGAAGACTAGTATTCATTCTGCTGGGAAGAAACCTAAGAAGCCAAGAAGAGAGGCGTTGGACAATAATGGTGATGGCTTGTATGACCAAAAGGCTGAGTGTTTATTGCCAATGGGAACGGACTTGACCAGTGTGGCTGACATTGACATGCGTGCAGAAGACGTTGGCAATGCATTGCAGTTCATAGAGTTCTGTTCTGTTTTTGAAAAGGTTAGTGATTTTTGATAATATACTTACTGCTAGTATAACTATCACTGCTCTTTATTTCTTTCTTCGTTTATTGACCTACTTGATGACATGTCTCTTAATTTGTATAGGTGTATTCACCTAGATATTAATCAATCATTGTTATGCATATGAGCATATTAACTCAACCATTCTCATTTCTCAATGACTGCAGTTATCTCATCTATGACTGATGATCAACAGTTTCTAGTTTACTCTCGTATTGTTCAATAATCAAATGGGTTTTCATATCTGTAGCTGTTACCTCTATTCTAAATGTTCTTTTACAGTAATTACAACTGCCACCTTTGTGATAGTTTACCACACCAATACCTTAACCATTATTGTTTCTGTCATCTTCTGCCCCCCTCCATTAATGAGCAACAGATATTGGACATGAAAAAGGGTGAAGCAGAATATATTCTACAAGTTGTACTACAAGGGCAACCTGTTCAAGGAGGAAAAACTTCTCTGACCGTTCAGTTTCATATGCGTCTCCTATCAATAATACAAACTGATCATGGAGAAAAGTAAGGTCCACTACCAGTAAATTGGCAATTCAATTTCTCTTCTACTGGAACAAATTATTTATCCTTTTCTCATGTAGGTGTGTGACATATGGGTTATGGTTCAACACGCTTAAGAAATGCTTGTCTGAATCTAAACACATTTCAAAAGAACCAGTGGTGGTTTCTTTAAAGAATGCAGCAAATTATGAGGCTTTAAATGCTGCTGAAAAACTTAGGGTTCTGAATCTTCTATGTGATGAAGTTCTCGGGACGGAGTAAGTACCTTATTCATTTGAAGTCTTACCTGCCATTCTTTTTCTTTTAATTTATCACTCTCCCTTCTCATGTGCAGAAAGGTAAGAAAGTGGATAAACCACCAAAACTCTCAATTTCATGAAGAGTTTAAGGAAGCTAAAAAAGAACTTCGTGCAAAAACGAAGGTAATAATATTTCCAGTTTTGGAACTAGGATGCAGGAGAACAGTTTGAAGCAGAAAATGAAAGATGATATTGTCAAAGCAATTATTGATAGGGGTTTGCTTATCTTATCTTTCCATTTCTGAGCAGGGTACAATTGCCTCCTGCAGTAAATCTGGGCCAGCTGAAGCTAATGATGAACAGTCTCTTGACATGCTTTCAAAGAGTAAGTTGTGTAACGCTAAATACACCATTATCCAGAGTTTCATAACTATGCAGATATTTGAATGTGATTATATGGGTATCATTATTTCTTTGATTTTTTCGCTTCTCCCCTTTGCTTAATCTGTCCAACTTTGTCAGCTACTTATCGGTGTATAGGTATGATAAACTGTTTGGTTATCTAAAGTCATATGACATTTAAATTTTCAGGTCGTCAGGAGTGTGATGCTATGAGAATAAAACCTATGTTCATAGAGCATAGTGGTCATGTGTACTGGAAATTAAACTGTACTGGAAAACTTGATGTACTGCAGCAAAGTAAGTGATCAGTGCATACGTTTTTGTTTTTTGATGACTGTTGTGCATAAGTAACTGTATTTCCTTTTTTGACTGATAGATGTTGGAAAAGGGGATACTCTTACCTTGGATGAGAAATGGTTCACTATCAATAGTGAAGGAAAAGAAATGCTTGAGAAGTATATTAGTTCTTTGAGGTAAGGTACTCTCTGCCCATCATGAGAATTTGGTTCTTAAGTAAACTTCCTTTAATTTTGCATAAAATTCCATAAAAATGTTGCTTTGATATAAAGTGGAAATTGAGGGCAAAATATTTAGATATAATTTTAATAGTGGAATGTTTTTATTTTGATGATTATTTGTTGGCCTCGTCCTCACCGAAGCCAATTTTTTACGTTCATGTTAGTTTACAAGTTCCATCTCCTTTTCCTGCACTAATCTTTTCAAGCTGGTTCTATTTATTTTAAGATCAAAAGAGCTTTCAGAAGTGAGATATAATTGAATGGAGTAATAACAATAATAAATGAATACAACAATGAAATCTTCAGTATTTTGAATTGTGAAAGTTCTACCTGTAATGCGTGTAAATAGATCTCTAGCTGTCTTTGTACTCACTAATACCCTTGAAACAGGAGAAAGTAACAACACAAGATCACTGCTGGAATCTGCTTTAGTAGCTCATGAACCTGCTGTAATGTTGTATTACAGAGTTTCCTGGGAAAAAGGTTGTTTTTGTTGCAACCAATATGAATGTAACTTATTTTGATGATTTAGCAGACCACAGTTTAAAGAATTACTTTGTATTTGCTATTTATTTTTTTCCTTATTATGATGATTTAGCAGACCACAGTTTAAAGATTTACTTTGTATTTGCTATCTATTTTTTTTCCTTATTATGATGATTTAGCAGACCACAGTTTAAAGATTTACTCTGTATTTGCATCTATTTTTTTTCCAACCAAGTACTTCAAATTGAAGGCAAAGCCTTTTGGCCAGAATTGCCAAGATTGTTCTTCCCACACTTTATAATGTGCACATTTGCACTTTGTAGTTTATACTCCTACCATGGTAGTAAAAAACAGAATCATTATCTATTTTGACTTAATTTTCGTGCTTAAAATTGAATAGCACTGGCATGCATTTTGAATTTTCAGAGATTTTGATTTTAAATAGTTCAAGTTGTATAGCAGAATGATCTATACAAATTGATATGGTTTGATTTTTTTTCCGAAACGAAAAAAAAAAAATAGGTTTAAGAAAAAATCTAAAATTACAAATAGATTTATGTTTAAACATTTTTGTATGTCTGTTCAAATTTTTTTTGTGTTTTTGTTCAAATTTTTTGAACCTATTTATAATTATATATATATATATATATATATATATATATATATATATATATATATATTTAACCTAAATGCCAATTAGTATTTAGTACTCCTTGTGTTCAGTTTGCAATGGCTCAAAATTTGAAAATGGACATTACATGCCACCAATTAATTTCTCATTATAATTAAATCAACACCACTCAATTATTCACACCAATAAAATTAAAAAAAAAAAAACTCATTTACTTTTCACTTTATACATTTTAATACTATAAACAATACCTTTTATTAAAACTCGTATTATTTAATTTTCCACGTATATCTGTGTGAATTATGTCCCATTATTCCTCACTAAAAATCTCCCGGATTGATATAGTGGTGTTGGGTTAAAGTTTATGCTTTTTTTTTTACCTTTTTCTACTTAATTTATTTTAAGCCTTGGATGCCAGATTATTTGCACCACTATTTTTGACACATACACCCACTTGTTTTTTTATTTTATTTTAAATTAATTGTGAAAATTCCATGATACCATTATAATTAAAATCCTAAATTTTCAGCCACCCCTCTCTCTCACCGAGTCACCATCTTCCATCATTTCACTAAATTTTCAGCCACCTCTTTCTCTCACCGAGTAACCATCTTCCACCATTTCACGGAATAAACATTTTATCGTGCTCCTCTATGTCTCAAATTCAAAACCAACAAGGTGTAATAATTCCTAAAATGAACCAGTTCATACAAAACTTAGCTTTAACTTCAATTGAAACACTAGAATGAACAAGGTGTAACAATTCCTAAAATAAACCAGTTCATACAAAGCTTAGCTTTAACTTCAATTGGAACCCTTCTAGTGGATGGTGAAATTAATCACTCAAATTAGTTAGTCCTTAGATTAAATACCGAGTAAAAAATATACTCAATAAAAATTGTGGAATCAATGGCACTGGGTTCTGTGACCACAATGAAATAAAGAAAACTTCACAATATGACATATATGCAGAAGTTTAAGCAAGTTTGTATAAAAAGAGGGAGACCTGCTAATATTAAACGAACTATGCTATACAATGGGGTTACAAAAATGTAGAAATCCCTTTATATAAATAATCTATACAATCTCCAATAGAAAGACTTGTACAACTGTGTTTACGATGTCGTGTTGGAAATTAGCTTGACCTCGTATATATCTTTCCCTCCCACCGCTGCAAACACAAACTCATGGATATTAGTCTGGGACACAATTCATCTCACAACTCATGGGAGCGTTTGTTTCGACTTCTTCAATGGAATGAGAATGAAAAATCTATTTTTCCTCTATGCTTTGGATATGTTGAATGAATGATGTTTACAAGGTGGTTACATCACTAGTGTTGTGCTCTAGTTTTAAAAAAAGATGGACAAAAAAAAAGGTTGTTGGTTGTGGCATAGTGAAATAGTGAAATAATTGAGGACAATGACTATAAGAGAGAAAGGTAATCAAATGGAGACCATCTTTATTCTCATCAACCACAATAGTTACTATATATTTATTCTCATTCCTATGGAAGGATTTCAAAACTAGTTGCCTCTCTTAATTCTTAGTACTCATCTCTTTCAAGAGAGTACACAATGCAAACAAGGTATAGAACTTACCAATTTCAGCTGTGATCCCTGGTCCAAAGAAAGATGTGAATTTTGCCTAAAACATTTACATTGAAAAACAGTGGGGTTAGGACACAAATAGGTACTTGTGAGAGAATAAGTAGATGCTGTAAAGAGTAATTTCAGAAAATTTACAGCAGAGACGACGAGAAGTATTTGGATTGGATGTAAATAAATTTTACCTGTCTTCGTTCAAAATCTGACAACTCGAGTGCTTTTGCCTCAAATACTAAGACCAATGCGTATCTGCCATCCTCAGTGACCTAAAATACGGGGATAATTCGTAAGTCACCAAAGGTAGCTCGCCAAATTGGAAAACCAATAATGTGTTAGAATCTTTCCATATTGACATTGTAGAGCAAGTAATACACATGAGAACAGAGTGTTCATAATGCTAAGTCAATAAGGGATTTTATGTAGTGAAAAATGATGGGTTAATTCTAAAAGAATAAGCGACCTTTTGACCTAATCTCCAATTATGGCACAATCTTTTTTTCTTTTTACAAATACAAGACCTTTTAAATTGTTGTAATTTGATACAAGGTTTGCATTTTTAATACAAATTTTTCGATGCAGGAGGGAACATTAGTGCTTGGACTGTAGATCTCTCTACATGGATGAAATCGTCCAAAGAGGGCAAGGAAGTTTGGTGCCTAGCATGAAAAATTATATCATAATTTATAAGCGTGTGCCAAATTGCAACAATTTAAAAGGTTGTGTATTTAAAAAAGAAAGTTTAGATCATGTCATAATTGAAATTAAGTATAAAGATCATGCATTGTTTTAGAATTAACCCAAAAATGATTGGAAAACAAGCAAGGCTAGGAACATACTTCTTCACGTATCTTTTGTAGAGTAGGAGCGCTCCTTCGAGGAATGCCTCCACCCTATGAGAACATAGATTCCATATCAGCTATCTTGCGATGAGATCAAATGAACAGGGTAGTCGTTTCGTGCACGTGAAAAATTTATTACTTGAATACTAGATGACATTGAAAGCCTCAAAACTCTAAATATTAAATACAAATTGAAAAAGAAAATCTGAAATGAATCATAATATAATTTCATAAACAAAGATAATTGCTACTTCATACGGAAGGTCCCTATGATCTGGTTTTCTAGCTCATAAATTAATTTCTTTAGAAGGTCATAATCAAATGGTAAATATTTAACGGAAGATCTCAAAACTATCTAAAGATGTAAAATTTAAAACCAATTTCGTGCTATCGCACAATGCAGTAGAAAAGGCCTACCTGGCCATATTGGAAAATTCGCTTTAATGCTTCTTCAAGATGCTGCTCGTCCCCATAACGGTATCTTATAACATCACTTCTGACCTAACACATAAGATGAAATCTCATTTCTAGGAAAAACGAGGCAGGGGAAAATAGAGTACCATTGATTGTTATGTAGCAATAAGTATATTACAACAAAAACATATGTCTCACTTCATCACGTTGGATAAAACATTAGGGTCGTCAAAATCTGAAACATTAGTTTAAATACGAGCACAGCAAGAAGCAATTCACAAAAACGGATCATTCTCGGACCACAAATTGAATTCGGACACACACACATACATCAATAGCAGTTATATAAAATTTATGAAAATCATCAAATTGCATTAATTTATGAAAATATTCCAAGAGAAACTACAATCGTTATGGTTATGAGAGAAACAAATGTGAAAATTATCATAAAAAATATGAGATACACATAAATATACCTGCTTAAGAATTGGAGTTGCACATTTTTCTCTAAGTGAGAAAGCATCTGAATACGTCACGCAGGGTACAGGCTTAAGTTCTGCATACTGGACAATAAATATCACAACATAAGTCAGGATAGGATAGGATAATGATAATTAATAAATTAATAAAAACTGTTCGTGGAATAATAACAATATACATTCGAATTTACCTTGAGAGCCATGCCAATAATAGCTAGAGGAAAGCCATAGGTTAGCATTATCGCTGACCATTCAGACCCGGGGAGGATATTGAAGTAAGCCCCAAAACCGTACCTATATGAGGATAATTGTAAAAAAAATTGGCACTGCTCAAATATTTAATATAGTGATTGAATGCAGGTAAATTCATTTGGCAGATGACCTGGAGTGTTTATAATATTAGATTCATATTCTTTCACATGGAACAATTATCCAATATGATATATTTCAGGGATAAAAAGACAGAATATACTCACGAGAGAAGAGTGACGCCGACACCTAATCCAATGGTACCGAAAGAAACCTGTATAGAGTAGTAAAATGTTAGTATAGTGAAGAAAAACTGAACAGCTTGATGTTTCACCATTACCGAAATTCATCGTAATATAAGTGGCAACTATAGTTCATTTGGTTTTCTATTATTTTTAACCAGAAAAAAAAAACTCTATCCATTGCAACTTGCAAGTTAACTTTGAATAGTGCAGGCCATGGTTCTTCTAAATGCTTACACCCTTTCACTACGTTGCAAGTGCGTATGCTCATAGATACGCACATCAGTCCATCACTATCACTAACTGGTAAGCAAATTCTTTATTTTTATATGCAAATTTTATGAATCTTATTAATAACGCAAACATTATGATCACAAATTCTGAAATTCATCATGAAGTCTACGCCATATGATGTGATTACCAATTTAGGAAACAAATTCCAAAATTAAAAACAGAAAACAAACAAAATAGAAAAAAAAATGCTGAACAGAAGAAATTACTTTGGTCACCGAAATCTCGTCATCAGGAACGGTCGGTTTATCGGCACTGGTGGTGACGGACGACGACTGAGTTGAATCGGCAGCTCCGACGACGAGTCTGAGCCTAGGGCTCCGATATTTCAGATTGATTTTGGGTAGAAATAGACCTTGACAGTTACCGGCAAAGCTACTGGATAAGTTGGGTAAAAGAGTCCCTAAAGAAGCAGACGGCAGTCTGTTTAGAGAGAGAGAGCAGGCGCAGCCGGAAGCGGTGAGACCCGGGGAACAGAGAAGTATTCCTCCGGCGGCGGCGGATGCCAGTGACATATCGTGGTGTGAGGTGGAGGAGAAGGGAGATGGGTGAGGATGACACTTGGGAGATTGGAGGGAAAGGGGAATAACTACGGCCACTCAACCGCCAAAATCTCCATGATGACGTGGCACTGCGTTCTCTTCTAATTGTCTTTTAATTTAATATAAAAATTATTTTTTACAAGAAGTTGATGTGATTTGTGAATGAACCTTGGTCCTTCAGAAACACTACTTGTTCAAATTTACTTGAAATGTAGTGGAGTTTTGAAATTATATTTCAGGCTTATTAATTATTAATCGAATTGGGTAGAGTTGGAACAAGTTTTAATCAAATCAAATACTAATTGACTTAAATTTCAAACTTTACCAAATATAAAAATATGATCCAAATCTATGGCGAACAAAATTCAAGCAAGTTTTTATATATCGATCTGGAATTGAATATAAAATAGATTTGAGATAGTTTCTTGTGCAATAATTATATTGTGCAACTGATCACGGTGGTGAAATGTGCAATACTCATATTATTGAATTGTGTTGATAAATATTTTTTGACAGGAATTGTGTTAATTAATATGAAATATACAAATTAATATAATTAAAATTAACAAAACACATGATGCTAAGATTCCCACACCATATTAGACTTGGTGAATAATTTTTAATTTTAATTTGATTTTCAATCCTATCTAGTATCTACAATTGTATAATAACTGGAGAACCTAATCTCAATCAGATTGGGTTAATTCATTTAAGATAAAATTTTACTAATTAATCAAGAGTTAGTCAGTGTAAATCAGTGTTACCATAAAACTAATTTATAATTAATATTTTATAATAAAACTATTAATATTTTTTAATGAAATTGTTAATACCCTTTATTTTCAATTAAATTCATTCCCATATGTGGCACTTGGGCAGGAAGGCGCGTTGGACTTCAACATTCACCCAAAACAAGCCCTTTATCTTTAAAAAAATTTATACAAATATGGGCTTGGTGTATTTTATTAATGTAAAATATTTTATTCTTTTAAGTCTAAACAATAATATAATTTTTTAGCCCTAAACAAATATGCACTTTCTTACTTGTTTACCCACCAAATTTGGTATATTTCTTTAAAAAAATAGTGTGTATCATTTGAAATTTTAATACATACATATATATATATATATATATATATATGTTAAATATAAGACTTTGAGTATTTTTGAAATACATAAAATATGAGTATATTGTAATATATAAAAAATGGAAAAAATAATTTAGGTGATGTAATTATAGCATATATATGCATGGAAAAAGAGGTAGGATAAGTTCTTGTGCAAATTTACATGGATTTAGGATCCGTGTAAATCAAAATACATCCCAATCTATTCAAATTTAATTAGAGATGAATTACTCCACTAATATTTTAGTTTTGCTATTCTAAAGTGGTGGTGTTGAAAATGAAGAATGAGATACTTTTATAAAATGGAATGGAAAATATAAGTAATGTGTTTTATGCATGATTCATTAATCATTAAAGCAAGCATTGACGTGATAATGAAAAGTAGGTGAGGAAGTGGGATCTGTGTTGTCTCTGGATCTGTGCCACAAACCCTTCAGTGATAGGCCACATCCTCTTCTTCCTCCGCCTCCTCCTCCTCCGTCGCACCTCCACCTCCACATCATCATCATCATCACTTTCTTTCTCTCTCTTCCTTCTTTTCTTTCTCTCACCTCTACCTGCATTAAATTCGCTCTCAAATATTCAAATATATGTAATCAAGTAAAACCCAAAAATATTAGTTTATATAATAAAAGATTTTTAAGTCATGTGATGAAAAAGTATTAACTTGTATATTAAGAAATACTTGATATTATTCAACATGCAAACTAATAATCCCTCCGTCCAACAACTGTTTTCACAATTGACTTTCTAACGGTTTTTGTGTGAGAATTATTTCATAGTAATATGTGTACAAAAGTTATTTTATATGAATGCTATGCTAGTTGAAATAATTCTCACACAAAAACCGTTAAAAAGTCAATTGTAAAAACAGCTGTGGGACGGAGGAAGTATTAATTTTTTATATGCATTCCTTTTTTTTTTTCTTTTTAAATTTGACTAGTATGAAATAATCACATAAGGTGTACCATGCACACAGTTTTTATTATATATATATATATATGACTATGAGTGAACACAGGGTAAGATGAAGAGGGTGACAGTAGTGCACATGCTGAAGGGACCATATAACATATGCAGTACCCCACCCCCCACAGCAGGGCTAGGGGCACACACCTATGATGGGTATGTAACATAAAATCTGACTTGTTTGGTCTCTTCCAACTTATTATATATTCTCCAAATTCTCCATGTCCAGGGATGTTGTGTCATTGTGTGAATATATTATGCTTAACTTAAGATATATAGGGACTCACATATTTTATTTAACTTTTCCTAAGCTGTGCATCAACATTTTTCATTCGCTAGCTGCCTAATTAATACTCTACCTATCATTACATGCATTGATAAAATGAAATTCATTTTTAATACTAAAACACAAAAATATATAACACACATTTTATAATACCTAATCTAATTTCATTAGGTATAAATACCGATTCTGCACAGGATATGATCCAAATCTTTAATTCACCTAGTCCGTAGCTACATTGTATTTAGCCATTACTAAGAAAGATTTAAATGCGAATTTTAAGGAATAATATATAATTACCTCTGCTTTTGGATTTTGTTTTCCACTAGAAACAGATGAATCTCCCTCACTCTCCTTTCTTGATCTTGAAGGGCTATAACTGCTATCTGAACTAGTATCACATGGCGTGCTCTGAATTCCCACATCTCTAGTTTCACTCTTCTTTTTCTCTGCAGATAATAAATTAAGTAAAACAAATACTCATAATTCCATGCAAGTCTAATTCCAGCAATTAATGACAGAAATTCGCATGACACGGTTTTATACATGAGGGAGATGGATTCTATTATTATTTTATTTTTCATGTATAAAATCGTCTCACACAAAAATGTCTGTCCAGCAATTAATTAAGACTGGTTATTACAAACCTTGGAGTGTAAATTTGGCATGATTATGATGTTGAATGATGGGAGATTTGGGGTGCAAATGTGCAGGATAAATGAGGGGCGCAGACATTGTAATTCTGGCGCTTAAACTTCGAGACGACAGCGTTTTTGCAGATAAACACTCCAAGGGAACTTGCCCAGATAAGGGATTGCATATGTATTTTTCTGCATCATTCCACTTTGAATTCAGAGTTAATCCATCTGATGATGATATGTAATACACACTTCTTGCCTGTAATGCTGCACAAATAATCATAACATAATTAATTAAACTTCACCTTTTTTTAATTAACCAATTAATTTCCAGGAATTTAATTTTTACCTTTCAGGGCTGTGCTAAATGAGTATGTTGAAGGGTCAATTTCATCTGCACAAATAAAAAACTTATAATTAAATAAATTCTACTCACAACTCATAAGTGATGAATAAATAGTTACCTTTAATGGAGTATCCAGGGGATGAAACAGTGCTGGAAATGGTTACATTTGATCGAGATGACATTTCATTTTCTATAAAATTCTTCGAATTTGATGCTAAAAATCTTCTTGAATTCGTGTTTTCGTGTCGTGTTTGAAGCTTGGGTCCCGACTCAGGCTCGTTGCGTCGCCTAGAATCGGAACAAGGCTGCTCCAATATGGATGCAGGCATATTCTTAAAATTTAGATTTTGAATTTGGTTTGAGATTGCAGCATTTAATTTGATAATTATATAGTGGCGTAATAGAAAGTGACAAAAAAATTGAATGAAGCGTTTGAAATAATTAAATTTGAAATGAGGCCAAACAATTCAAACTCAATAAACTGTTGATTCTTTTCCCTTTCTGCAAACATCTTTTGAGCTAGCTATGGGCCATGCTCTCATTGGCATCTACTGCAGGGAATCACAGGAGGAAAAATCTATTGGCTATGAATTATTTTTTTGGATTTTAATTTCTGAAGCACAGGTACTATCTGGTAAAGGCAATTATGATTTATTAATTTTATTCGTTTTTTCAAAATAACGAGGATATTTTATTTGAATTTTAAATTCATAGTACAGTTTGAACATATATAATCATTGTAAATGTGCTCTTTTTGTGTGTATATAATATGTACAAAGTGTTCTTTCGTATTATTGTGAATGTTCTCTTCTTTTCCCTTTAAAGCATACAAATCATGCATGATCGATCGTTTTGATGTCACCAGAGTAGAAACTAAAATAATTTAAATCTAATTAGTCTCCTCTGTACATATGATATTTCCATGAATATTATTATTATTATTTTACTAATTAACTATCTTGATTCAACAATATTGGGAATGAAATATATACATATATAGCTTAGTTTTTTTTTTTTAATATTAAATAAAGAGGAAGTACTGGATATTAATAAAAAAAATATAATATGCTGCTATCACTTCGCTGGAATATATCGCACAACAAAATATTGTAAGACTTAATTAATTGATCTTGCATATATTTACACAAATCAAATTTCAGTGAAATTTGTTCATTATATGAAATTTTCATTTAGTAATATCTTAACATTTTCAGTAATCATTTCAAAAAGAAAAAAATATATACATTCAATAATACTATTACATTTATAAAATAATACCATACACAATTTAGCATGTTTTGCCAATAAAATATATAGCTAGTCCGTCTTTCAAGTAAATCGAATGTGATTACAACATGCAGAAACTTGGGACTAATCTAGCAATGGAAGAATCCCATGATTTACCTCTTCTGTATCTAGTTTATACACATTGTTGAAAATATAAAAATTACATGTGATAAGTTGTCTTGCATTGAATTATTAAAAACAGTAAGACCAATTTCTCTTATTACTAATTGATTTTAGGATGAAACCCAATAAAGAAATGATTAGTCTCCTTCCTTTATGTATTCAGTGTGGTCAATTTATAGGACCGCATCAGACACACCCGATTAATTTCTACACACTTGACAACATTTTGATCATATGGAACCCTATATAATTCTCCAAGATAATAAATATTTGACACATACATATACATGTATACTTCATCATTGCTTATTTTAAATATATATATATATATATATATATATATACTACATTAAGTAACAAAGAAGAGATGGGGTGGATTTGTAACTGTTGGTGATAAGTACACATCAGTGTTGGGTTATTTTCACGTTTGAGTTTGACAGGGAAATAGTATATGCATGGGTGAACATATGCATGCATACATGCAGAAAGGATCATGGGGGGAATACTGAAATGTTCAGGTGTGCATGGTAGTGGAGGGTAAGGTCATCGTCACCATCATCATAATCATTTCCCCACCACATACATATGCATGCATGCATGCACAAACTCATCATTAGGAATGTTCATCAGGAGTGCCTGTGCATAGCATATCCATGGTATTGGTACTTAATTAAGGCCATCATCACCATCATGCATCATGATGATAATTTCAAACCATATCTGGATGTTTCACTTTAAATAGGCCGGTTTCACATATGGCAGAGGATAGGCCCAGTTGGTGGTTGTCTCTTTTCTTTCAAATATGCTCAAAGTTTTTTTTTTTTTTTTAAATTTCCATTTTTATCTTAATTTTGTCTTATTTCTTACCCATTTTTATGTTTGGGCTTCGGCCCAAGCCCATTGAAGTCCTCTTCGGAGTTCGGACCTTATGGAAATATGAGATGTTCGACCAAGTAGTTTTGTACCATTAAATTAACTTATAGTTAATATATTATAGACTAATACTTTTTAATAAAATAATTAATATTTTTCAATTAATACTAAAACTAATTACTTTATAGTATAAACAAATAATATCCTTTGTTAAAACAACTTTAACATTCAAATCAGTTTTATGGTCATGAAACTTGTTCACACAAAATTTTACCTTTAAACCTGATTGGTTCTCTTTTTTCTTAAAAATATAAAACATCCATATTGGAGGAGTTTATCTAATTAGGATTGCAATTAGTAGTATACATAGATTTGTTATTGTTATTCACATCTACTACAAGTAGGTTTCTTGACAAAGTTAGTTAATAAAAAATAGTTGGAACAGACTAATCTCTTCTCTTATATCTGTCTAATTAAAGTGTAGAACTTGTCCCGAAATTCACCAATAAACAAAGTCGTGTTTGTTGGCTAATATACCCATTTCCCTCTGCTAATTAAGATGAATGTATCATCAAAATTTTTTTTTTTGGCAGAATTCAAGAGTTATTAGTTGACAATAGTATCATGAGTAGGTTTTTTTTGTTGTGAAGTATGCAAATTATTTTTAAAATTTAAAACTTAAATTCGTGGATCATAACAACGAAGAAATATAAAGAGCAATTGCAAACCTGAGTTAAATTTGGTATTTATGGGATCCTATACGAAAAAAATTAATTTTTTGAAGTTGATGTGTTCGAAAAAGAACAAAATTTTGACATGTACTTTTAATAATTTGTTTTCCTCTTTCCATTCGTATAAAAATTATGAAATTTTATGGGTTCGTTGTAATGTATATTAAATTAGTATTTATTGGATCTCCACGAAAAATGAATAATTTTTTTAAGTTGATGTGTTCGAAAAATAATAGGAAAATTTTGACCTGTATTTTTAATAATTTTTTTTCTCTCTTTCCACTCGTATACAAATTATGAAATTTTATGGGTTCGTTCTAATGTAAGTTTATTACAATATTTAAACTTGATATTTATTGAATTCTTCACGCAGGAGAAATAATTTTTTTTTAAGTCAGATGTGTTCGAAAAAGAACAAAATTTTGACCTGTAATTTTAATAATTTTTTCTCCTCTTTCCACTTGTATAAAAATTATGAAATTTTATGGGTTCATTCTAATGCCAATTTATTATAATATATTTAAATTTGGTATTTATTGGATCCTCCACGAAAGAGATCAAATATTATTTTTTTGAAGTTGATGTGTTCGAAGTTTATTACAATAATTATTAAATGGGGAAGTGATATAACTCAGGTGCAAGTTAATGTTCCACTACCTATGACTCAAATATATATATATATATATATATATATATATATAGGAAAGATAAATAATTTTTTGAAGTTGTGTTCGAAATAAAAAAAAAATTGATCTAAATCGCTTGACCATAATTTTACACAGAAAATGACCATTTGCAAATTTTCCGATTCCTATGAAACGAAACTACAATTAGCCTTAATTGACTGTGTTTAGATACAATCGATAGCTTGACAACAAGAATGCTAGATATGTCGATTTGGTCCATTTGGAGCTTTATTGACTTGAAAAAAAAAATTCCGTTTCTATTAAAGAAGAAAGAAAGACGTTTCCATATATATAAAGAAAATGACAACATAAAATAAATACAAATACTGCATAACAACTAGGCGTGCCAAACTAGCACCCCTTTGGTTTAATGTTTTATTATTAATTTATTATATTAGTATTACAGATTATAGATGTGGAATATTTATATAGGAGTATATATTTATATATACAAAAATAAATTAATACTTATGAAATGGCTTGATATGATAATTTCTGAAAGTAAAATTTTAACAAACGAAATCTAAATTACGTTACTAAATTGATCACCAAATTCACTACTGATGATCACGGGTCCAAATATGTAAAATTGATTACTTCCCCTCTAGAGATTCTTCTATATGATGCACAATAATTTATTTATATTATATTTCATTTAGTAAGACAAACTTATTTCCTATGTTTGTGTGTTTCAAATTATATTAATCTATCTAGTTTCTTATTTAATGCATTGATTATTTTCAATGGCTTAAAATGTCCCTATTCAACACAATTAGTTATTTTTAATTTCTATGAACATTTAATTTGTACGTCTGTCATCTATAAGGGTAAAATAGAAATAGTACATGTAGGAAAAGTTACAATTCCAATTATATTTTAATATATTTTCTTAATATATGTGAAAATTTATCTAATCTATAATAGTGGTACAGAGAGGATAAATTTTTTGTATGAATAATGTAAAGTGGGATGAATTGTGAGATGGGTCAAATAGTCATATAAAATAATCAACAAAGAAACAGTTAAATCACAATACATTCATACTTAAATTTAAAATTTTATTCTGTCAAAAAAAAAAAATTAAAATTTTATATATATATATATACACACACACATATGGATTATATATATACGCGCGCATTCAATACGGATTTTGAAAGAAACACAGTTTGGTAAAATTGTAAGGAATAGAATGAATATAGAAATGGAAAGGGTATGAAATCAAAGTCATACCACTCAAATAGGTGATTTATAAATGATTCCTTTGTTTTTTGGAATCAAAGTCATAGCAAAGTCATTCCAAACATACACTATGACTTTGATTTCCATTACTCACTTCCTAAAATAGTCAATCAAACACCATTTATTAACATTTAAACATTATATGTGGAAAAAAGTAAAAGTTTGGAATTCTAAATTTGCAGAAGAAAAAATAATAATATTATCGTAGTTATAAGTTAAATTATTTCGTTCATATACTTATATTTATGTCATTGGTATATATCATTTTTGCATTAACTTACCTGTTAATTGACTAATCAGTGTAAAGGAGAGAAAATCAAGTTAACTAGTCATTTTCCTTTCGAGATATAAATCGAGATCATTGAAATTGGTCCTATTATCATTAGAATAAATCAGTGTATGTTTGTTTTTGGATTTAGGTGTTTGGGGAAGTCACAAATTTGAAATCCTATTGATTTGAAAATTCTGATGAATAGTAAAAATGTGTGTTTGGTTTGAGATTTTAGAAGGATATGATTTTACTTTATATCAAATCAATGTTTAAAAATGATTGGTGCTGTATTATTATATTATATTGAGTGAGAGAAAAGTATGAGAGAGAATTAGTGGATGAGAGTGAATAAAATAATTTGTATTGGGAAGAATAATACTCACTCTGTCCCAGATTAGTTTTCATACTAATTTGGGCACACATTTTAAGAAAAAGTGTAATGAGTGGAGTATTGAAGGGTAATTTTATAAACTTTTATTATTATAGTAGGGGAGGTAGTTGGCTTGAGTGTAAAAAGTAATGACATTTTGTGTAAATATATGAATATTGTGATGGTGGAGTTTAAGGAGGGGTTTTCTTTTTTGGAATGTGAAAATTAATGTGGGACAAATAAAAAAGGAAAGTGTGAAAACTGATGTGGGACACATGGAGCTAGCAATAAGTTTTATAGGTATTTTTTGGTGTGGATTGAGATTTGGATTTACAAGTCCGATTTTAAATCTCTAACAAATATGAGACGTGGTTCGCAAAGTTCTAAACCCATCTATATTAGTCTTAAAACAAACATACCCTTAAATCTTGGATAATGATTCCACTCCTCTATAAATACCACAATTCCTTTCCATTATGAACATCAAATTCCACAAAGCATTACATATCATATGAGATCTATCATGGGTAAAAGCATGTGCAGTTCATGGATAATGATTCTTATGATGGCCATCATCATCACGTGCAACTCTGCAAAATGTAATGCTGCTTCTCGCCATCTTTTAAACTCAGCCACCACTCAAAATATTGGGCCCCTTTTCCCCACTCCATCTTTGTTGCCGCCCTTCCCCTCTCCTGGACTTGCGCCGTTGCCACCCTTTGCTCCCTTGCCATCTCCGACACTTTTGCCGCCACAATCGCCGCCCACTGCTGCCCCCTCTGCCGCACCTGCAGCTTAATGCCGATTGAGCTAGTTTAATTGATGCTGCGTATCATCTCTCGTATACTTGAAATAATGTTGAAGTTACTAGTCATATATGCATGTCGTAATAAAAGATAAACCCTTGGTAGGAATCGAAATTGATCGTTTTGTATCATTTTCTTCATATATATTAAATATAATATTCGTATGCATCTTTTTGTGTATGTGAATTTGAATTATACTTTAGCAGTTGAACTTCAAATAATATCCTTTATGTTCAGAGACATCACGTCTCACATGTCTTACATAGTGACACTTCCTAAATTAAAATGTGATACTTTGAATCAAAAGTAAACTGGATTATTGAATAGTATATGCCAAAAAAAAAAAAAAAAAAAAAAAACTATACTAATTGTCAATATATGAAAACTAAAGCTCCATTGGATACAGTCATTTGAAATCAATGAATTTGAGAATAATACATCACGCATTTACAAATCAAAATCAAAATAGAGACAAACTAAGGGGGCGCTTGGTTGGAAATTCTTCAATGACAATGAGAATGAGAATGAGAATTAATATAAGACAATTGTGGTGTTTAATAAAGATAAAAGATGGTGAATGACAATATTTTTTCTCCTAAATAAGTTAATCATTACCTATTATGATTAACCTTTTCCCCATCTACAATCGTTCCTTCTCAATCATTCCCTTCCACCATCCATAACAAGCTTTTATTGTCTCATTTCTTCCAACATTGGAGCAAAACACCAATGATATAACTAACATGAACACATTCCTTTCTCCAATAATTTGGGGGCATAAGTGTAAAAACCAATTTCATTCTCATCCCCAAATGAATGAATTTGGTTTACACTCATTACTTTCACTTGTGCTTAAAATTTGAGTGAATCAAATCTATTCATTTAATTTTTCTCCATTTTAGTTTGTGTGAATACATGATATTAAGATTACAAATTTACAATATGATACCCGCACATTATGACCCAGAGTCTTTAATATGATGCGATTGCTTCTATAATCATCAAATGAGTATTAATTTTTTTTTTTTAAATTTTACTAATTTTCTAAAATCATTTTAAAAAAAAAACAAACAAACAGAACAACAAATTATTAGTTACTAGCTAACAACTAGAAGAAGTTAAACAAAATTACAAAGCTTGGATTATAAATTTACTTATATAATATAAAAAAAAAGATGTCACAAATATTTGTTACAGCCATAGAACAATTTCATTCTTGTCTACATTAGAGAGACCACAAAACGAGAGGGAAAAGGACATATATAAGAAGATGAATCTGTTCAAATGCGTGATTATAGAGGAAAAAAGCACAAAACGAGAGGACACAGAGCACAAGACATAGCAGAAATGGGAAGAGGAAACAGAGCAAATCAAGAAGAATAATTACTTGTTCACAAAGAAAAGCCCCATGTCGAACAAACACCTGAAAAAAAGAAAAACTTCTCCAACGTGTAAATTAAACATGAATCACACTTGTAGTGCAAATTCTAATTCAATTTTAATTTATATATTTTTAAACAATTCAGATCATATTTAAAATTAAATTAAAATTGGATTGAAAAATCAAATGCATCGAGTGCACCAATTGCACAAAAATTGTCATTTAAGTGCTCGTTTGGTTTCCCTCATTAATTATCCGGCAGACAAGATTGAGTTCATTTTAACACTTGTCAGTCCATGTTAACTTATTTGTCATGTCCTAATCATGCAAATCAAACGAGCACTAACTTTGTTGTATGTATCAAAAGTTGTGACGTGGTTGCGGTCATCAGCGGCGAAAATGAGTTCCTGGGTGTGATGGTTCTTCTCCACGATCCAACACTTGAAGAACCCGTGGAAGAAAGAGGCTATTTTTAAGTAACTTTATTGAAAGGATTAATTGAGTGACATTGAGGTGTAAATAAGAGATGTTTGTGAGAGTTTATTTAAAAGACAGTGTTGTTTTTTTACTATTTTTGGTATGAAAAAACAAAAAATAAGATGTCCATTTTTTGATTTTGAACAATAAAAAATAGGACGGAGGGAGTAATATTTTTTATTTTATTAAATGATATTCCCTCCGTCCCAACTCTTTCTCTATATTTCTCTGGGCACGGAGATTAAGATAAATTATTTTTATTGAATTTTATGATAATAAAGTGTAGGAGAGAGAATAGAGTGTAAGATTATTTTAAGTGATTTAATGAAATAAAATAGGAGAGAGAATAAAGTAAAATAAAATAAAAGTAATATTATGTGATGTTTCAATTTTAAGGTGTGCAAAAAGAGTTGAAACGAACAATTAAGAAAAGAGTTGGGACCAAAGTTTCACTTGAAAGTAAGCTACACCATGCACATAAGTTAAATGGTATTATCATTTAATAGAATAATGTTATTTGAAAACGAAATGAATATTATTCGTCTCGATAAAGGAAAACTCGCTTTGCATGATTAATTCTAGGGGAGGAATGAAGAAGTAGCCACCGTTGTGGGGGATATTTAGGGGTATAATTTCTGATGAAATGGGTTAAATTGATATAATGTGTCCTGATAAAAAAAAATTGATATAATGTGTGGGTCAACTATGAGATACGATACTCTCACGCAATAGTCTCTCACGTGCCAATTTGTGTGACCAAAAAAAGTTAAATTATAAAATGAGTTTATGTTTCTATATATGTTACAGTATGTGTTTAATTAGGATATTTCATATCATATTGAATATTTGAAATTCTCTTTTGTGATACACGATTTGAACGATTTTTATTTAAAAAAGTATTGTATATGGCAAAAATTTGTGTGCACATTGTGCACACTAAAAAATAGTGTGCACAATGTTTTTATCTAATACTACACTGTAACTAAACTAATACTATACAATGTTGCAAACTAAACTAATACTATACAATGTCTGAAATAATACTACACTGTAACAAAACTAATACTATACAGTACTTGAAATAACACTATACTGTAACCAAACTAATACTATACAATACATAAAATAATACTACACATTGTGCATACAATTTTTATTGTGCACAATATGCACACAAATACTACTCATTGTATATACCTATTTATTATAGATATCTAGTTAATACTTCTACCGTCTCATTTTTTTTTTCACACTTTTTTAAGCAAAAATATTAAAAAAAAAGTTTACTTTATATTTTAAAAAAAAATAAAGTATAAGGACATTTTGAGTGATTTAATGAGATAAAATAGGAGAGTGAATAAAGTAAAATAGAATAAGAGTGACAATTTTTAAATTTAAATAATATTATAAGGGTGTTAATATTGTGTAATTTTTCTATTTTAAGGTGTGCGGATGAATAAGAAAAATGTGCAAAAATAAGTGGGGCAGAGGGAGTAATATTATTTTTTAAAGCAATGGTATTAATTTTTACAGCAATAATTAAATTTTTACAAGCAATATATAATTATATTTGAATCATTGGTATATATGTATCATTTTTACATTAATTTACCCGTTTACTAATTAGTAAAAACAAGTTAATTAGTCTCTCTCCGAGCGTAAATTGAGATCATTAAAATTGGTCATTAAAATCTTTGAATCTTGGACCTAGCTATTACGTGCCATTCAACTCTATTCCTCTATAAATACCCCAATTTCTTTCCATTATCAACATCATTTATCGAAGCATAACACATTAGATATATCATGGGTATAAGCAATTCCAATTCATGGTTAATGATTTTTGTGATGGCCATCATCATCACATCTGGATGTGATGCTGCTTCTCGCCATCTCTTAAATACACCCACCACTGATCAAGTTTTTTACAATCCTTTTTTGCCCATCCCTAATTTATTCCCCATCCCCGGATTTTTTTCGCCGCCATCCAAAACTCCGTCGCCACCGCCCAAAGTTTTGCCGGTGCTGCCGCTACCATCGCCTGCTGCTGCCCCCTCTGCTGCACCTTAATTTCGACGGAGTTTGATGCATGTGTAGCATCCCTTATATAATAATATTGAAGTCTAGTTATATATGCATGTCATAATAAAAGAGAAATCCTACTAGGAATTGAAATGGTCTTTTCTATGATTTCATTTCACTCTATACAGATTTGGTCAAGTGAAGTAACATGTAATGTTCTCCAATAATACGTTGTAATCTGACAATAAATTTTAAATAATTTTTAGATCTATTACGTATGATTTTTATTTTCTCGTTGCATATAATATGTTTTATATATACGAATAACACAAGTGATGTATGTTGATAAAAAAAGAAAAATACAAAATAGAATACATTGTTTTAATTGGTTCTTTACTTGAAGGCTTAATTGTGGATAAAATCACTACAGTTTCGTGAATTGCAATCTAATATCAACTTTTGAATTTTGATAAATAAAATTTCATTTTAATAATCTTTTGCAATTTGAATTCACATTCAACATATTGTTTTACTTAAAATGACATGACGTTCTATCTAGTAAAATTTATCATATCATCATTTATATGGCCGAAGCGATAATGTTTCATACCTGAATAAAGTGAATCATTCGCACTTTTTTTCCCAAACAAAAATTACCAAATCTCCGAGGCCTTAAATTGACATCCTTTCTGAACTTAAATCATATGCAACCCAATGAATTCCTGGGGGATAAGCTTTTTTAGTATAGCGCTTCTCTCTTTTTTTTTTTTTTTTTGGAAAAACTATCACTTTATGTTTAAACTCAAAACGACGTCATTCTGATTTTAATATATGGACAACGTCGGCGTTTATTTTTATATAGGTAACAATGTCATGCACGTCATTCCAGTATATGCAGCTTCATATTCTTACCCAAAACATCCATATACATATATAGTATGTAATTTATGTAAAAATAAGGCTAAAAATAGGCCCAAAAATATCAATATATATATATATATATATATATATAACAATTTTTTTGCTCTAAGCTCAATTTGAACAAATAATGTAGTATAGGATATGATTAGACCGGATTTCATCATATATTAACATGTAGAAATCAATTTATATGTTCACCATTAATATAATAATTAATTAGATAATAATGGACTCCTTATAATTAATTGACATGTATATAAAATAAAACAAATTAATTAAATGACAATGAAGTTCTTACTAATGAGTCGATGATTTGACAACATAGAGTTGGAAATTTGGGTTTCTCACCCAGACCATCAAGCCAATTAATACTTATGGATTGGTCTAGACTTTTATCAGGGCTACAAAATATAATTCGTTCCAGTCTTATTTGGACTAGTTAGGGGACTTGCCCAACCTCAAACTTTTATTTAAATCTTATGGTAAAAAATATTAATAGATTAAATTTACTTTTTTTTTTTATAATGATTAAGTATAAAAATATTAATCCACTGATAGTATGAACAAATAATTGAATAAATATTGCAAAGTCCTAGATAATTGAAAAAATTAACTGGCAATGAATAATTTTTACATGCAGAAGCAAAATTTAGCGGCAAAGTGTTGAATCGAATCACGTATTTTAACGAAGGATCTCAAATATTCCGTATTAATTTATATTTAAAAATATAAGTTGCAAATTAATAATCCAAATTAACTAAATTATTCAATAAGGGTCCGTTTACTTTGAAGGATAACCCGGGATAAGAAATTATTTAAAGCACAAAATAATTTTTTATCCCGGGTTATCCATGGATAACCCTCAAAGTAAACGGACCCTAAGAATACAACTTTACAAAATACAAAATACCGACCAAGTGAAAGTGATAAAATAACTTTTTTTTTTTTTTTTTTAAATCGTTGGGTCATTGAATCAACTAATTAAACCTTCATAAATGAAAGTCAAAAATCAATTTCAAGGCACCATATGCTCAATTTTAAATATTTTTTCTGATTTTATTTATTTTTAATTGGTTCTAGAAGAACTCTTTTTATTTAATTATTTTTAAGATTTAGTTCATTCTTTTTCAGAATTTATTTAGGTTTTCCTTTTTTTTTTTTTTTTTTTTTTTTTTTTTTTATGATTTTTATAATTAAATTAGTGTTAACGATTTAGTTGATTTTTTTTTCAGATTTTTCCAATTTTATTTAGCTTTTTTTTTTTTTCAAATTGTATTTAATTTTTTAATTGAATTTTTACGATCTTTAATTGATATTTTAATATTTTTATTTATAATTGATTTTTCAGATTCTTAGTTGGTTTGTTTAATATTTTTTAGATTTTATTCAGCTTTAATATTTTAATTTTCAGATTATTATTTATATATTTTCAGATTAATTGGTATCTAAAATTGTTATCCAAAATTTACAATTTTATTCTAATTTATATTTAAAATTTATAATTTTTTAAATATTAGGCATTATTATAGATTTTTATTTGGTTTATTGCCATGTGGTAAAAAAAATTCTCAAGAAAATGTCAGGTTAGCCCTCAATATATTAGGTATACATTAATATAGTACATTAATGAGTTGTAAATTCACTTCCATATAATGTTTTTTTTTTAAAAGAGTATAATGTTTGTTTAGTTATCACGTTTTTGTACAGATTTAATGAATGTGAGCTATGTAGCCCACCTTTTTAAATGGGCCAAATGAATTACAGAAATGAAAGATTGGGGTGAGTCTATATAGGGTTTGAAAGTTGACATTCTAAAAGTTTAAGAGTCATTTTTAAATAATTTTAATTTAATTTTAACTTAACAGTTTACAATATTTTTAAATTAAATTGAAATTGAGTTAAATATTGAGTTAAAAAGTGATACAAATTAGTATAAAAGTAATCCACTTTACATTATAAGTGATAATAATATATTTAAAAGTTATAACAACTATTAAAAAATGAATCCGTCTCACGAAATGAGATTCGTGAGACGGTCTCAAACAAGAGTTACTCCTCCTAAAAATATCAAAATATATAACTGCAATGCTATAATTAAATTAAATAGATGGCTCATTTTGAACAAATAAAGTAAAGTAATATTTCATATTTGACATCTAGAGTTGGCAATTCGTGTGGCTCACCCCAGACGTCGGGCTGCAGGTCTATATCTTCATTGAATCGATCAGCTCAATTTTACTTGAACTAGCGAGTAAGCACAATCCCAAAGTTTTATTTTCTAAAAAATAAATTAATTGACGAAGTGGTATAAATCAAGTGATTAGAGCTCTACTACTTATGACTGAAAAATCATGAGTTCGAGTCATCCTTTACTCTATTAAAAATAATAATAATAATAATAATTAAATCGCATATCACACATAGAGATTAGTGACACACAAGTTATCCAATATTCTCTAACAATGTGTTCATTTGCTTTATTTGTCCATCCTAAAAAAATGTGTTCATTAATTTTTATCATTTTTCTCTATGGACACATCTAATTGATCCACGAAATTAAAGCTAGATCGTGGAGTTGGGTCTCGGCTTATTATCCAAATTCAGTAGTGACTTTTTCAATGAGTGGCTCAATGATCCTAGAAAGGTTTTGGAGTGTGATTTGCAATTAGCGAGATTTGTATTCTTGAACTCTTTCTTGGGGTATTCCTTGTACCCCATTTTTTGAAATATAATTTTCTTTCCCGATCAAAAAAAAATCACTTAATTACTCAAATTGTCATTATACTTTTTTTACAAACAACTAGTATTTTATTCATAAATGTCATTGTCACGAGTCATCTCATTATAAAGTTAATTTATGTTTGTATGTATGTGGTAATTTTATGTTTGTGTATTTTATTCATAAGTGCAGCGATACCTTAATGTTTGTGTATTTTATTCATAAGTGGACCAATATCCTGCAATACCCTTTACTTTATCTATTTTTTCTCAAAATAATTTATGTTTGTATGTGGCAGTTTTATGTTTGTGTATTTTATTCATAAGTGATCAATCCTAATGTTTGTGTATTTTATTCATTAGTGGATCAATACCTTTTACTTTATCTATTTTTTCTTAAAATTTGTGTGTACCTCTTGTGTTGGTCTTAAAATGTCTACCACTAAACCAATCTATAGATACTTATATATTTTTAAAAATTATTTTATTTAATTTTAGTTTATAAAAGTGTATTAGATTTTTATTGTGATCGTATCAATTTATATTTTATAGAAACTCCAATATTTATGAAATTAATTTGTAAGTATTTCAAATAAGTGAATTCTCATATATATTAATATGGAATTTATTATGTTTATGTGTTAATTTTTATTTTTTTTTTTTAGTTCTGATGATATGTCATTAAATGGGAAGATAAAATTAGGCATATGTTTATATGTCAAGTATTTAGGGGGTGCTTGGTTGAGGGGGTTTGGGGGTAAGGAATGAGAATTAAAGTTATAATGTGTGTTTGAAATTGCACACCTATGACTTTGATTCCCCTAAAATAAGGAATCCTCCATACCTCACCTTATTGAGAGGTATGGGTATAATTCCATTCCCTTTCTCATTCCATTCCTTAATCATTTTACCAAGCACCCCCTTTGTGATTATTATGAGTTAATGTGTAATTAGTTTCATATACAATAGTATTAATATTGAAATTATAAAAAGAAGAATAGATGACTCAATCAATTTAATTTATTTCATCATAATATATATATATATATATACGTATGTATACATGTTAATATTATTAAAAAAAATAGAATATAATCATATATATATGATATTTATTTATAAATATACGATATACATTATTTTAATATTTATATATACATCACTTATATAAGACTTCTTTTATTAATTATAGAAAAAAACTTAAAACAAATTGTTATAATAATTCTAATATTTAGCATGCATTATGATATAATTATACTAAATTAATTTAAAATTAAAGTATAAAAAATTATGTTATTTATGATTCTAATTATCATTACTTAAATTAAATATTATAATCATACAAAATTATATATATGTGTTATTTAATAATATTTATTTTATAAAAAATATATTAATTATTTGATGAAAAAAATTATATATATATATATATATATATATATATATATATATATAATATTGCATTGTAAAGTTCTATTTAACGAATATTTCGTGTAATACTATTTTTTATTTATAAATGTTGAAAATTGTAAGTATAATTGAAATAATATTTGTAATAAAGGATCTCAGTTACTGAATAGGAGAACGAATTGTCATGCAGTATCGATACGTTTGAAGTTATACTAATCTAATGTTTCTTCATCATGAATTTGCTTATATTTAAATTGTCAAAAATCTGTATGAAATGAGTTTATACATGAGATGAATTCTCAATCACATGTTCGTGAATTTATACTCTTATCAAATTATAACATATATAAAATTGTACTTCACACAAAACTCTCTTACATAAATTTATTAGGGAAGGATTTTATTTTAGGGCTCAATTTTTAGGTTGAGTCTCAATTTAGGTCATGAATTTTGAAGTGTTTCAAATTAGGGTATAATTTTTTTTTTCTCAATTTAAGATCTAATTTTTTATTTTTTGTCTTAATTCAAGACGTCCCCGGTAAATTTGTCTTCATTTTATTTTTTTATAAAATACTCAAAGTATAACAACTTTCTTTCTAATTAATCTTTTAAATATAATATATTAAATTAAAAAATTATAATTTTTATTTGACACTTGCTGATTTATTCAAAAATAAAATTTCAAATTTTTTATTTTTTAATTTAGGTGATGTACGTGAGTATTTATAATAAATGCGGTGAGAACAATATAAAAAATTCGAAATATAAAAATATATAAAATGTATTCTAAAATGTAGATAAGAAAAATTATATGATAATAAAAAAATATATATTTATAAACAAATTAGCGGTGTATGATTAAAACTTTTTTTAAAAAAAAAAATTGGGTCTTGAATTGAGACATAATGAATAAAATTGAATCTTAAATTGGAAAAAAAAAATTAGACCCTAAATTGAGATACTTTAAAATTTAAGACCTATATAAAATGAGACTCAACCTAAAAATTGAGCACTGATATCAAATTCTTCCATTTATGATTTATAAAAATAAAATAGAACTGTTGTACATATGTAGCATATTGATTTGATTTATCATATTAAATGGAGTCACACATGATTTTCTGTTACATAATGGTATTACATCTCCTATTACATTACTTAGATCTGCGCCACGTGTACATACGATTATATTAGGATGTTATTCTCTTATTTGTAAATTTTGATGTATGTTCACGTGGCGCAAATCTAATTAATGTAACAGGAGATGTAACATCATTATGTAACAGGAGATCCGAAACGAAATAGACCATTCCATTTATTCATTATGTCAAATTAATTATATAAGTTCCTTCTGATTATTAATTACCTTCATATATATTAATTAATTGCATGCAATTAGACACTAGAACGCATGTACGCATACGTCGACTTGGAGCATATATGCTTGTCAAAGAAACAAGGACAACATAAAATGAATGCAACTGAATAACTAGGCGTGCCAAACTCTTGCACCCACTTTGGTTTAATTTTTTAATTATTACAGACGTGGAAAATTTATATATACAAAAATACTTTAAAAATGGCGTGACATGATAATTCTTGAAAGTAAAATTTAACAAACGAATTCTAAATTTTGTTACTAATTAATAATCATTGATCAAACTGATCACGGGGTCCAAATTTTAAAAATAACTTTCATGTCTAGAAATTATTTTCTCTATGATAAGTATATTGCTAGTTTTATTGTATATGTGAACATGCGTAAAATGAGATGACTTGGGGTATATGTCAAATAATCACATATAAAAAAACAATAAGAGACATTTATATCCTAATAAATTTAATTTATATACACACTGTATGGATGACATTTTTGTGTTGATTATGAATTCAAACAAAAAAAAAAATATTGAAATTAAAAATATTACGCGAGGAAAAATAAGTTAATTAAATAATCAAGTAAACGAGAAAAAAACCTCTCGAGCGTACGGCGTAAATTGAGATCATTAAAATTGCTCCAATTTATCATAACCTTTAAATCTTGGACCTAGCTAAATGACCTAGTTATTACTAGTTAATCTAGTTCGATTCCTTGATTAATTCTATTTCTCATTTCATTTGGTATTTCACCGTGTTGAATGTCAATGTATACTATTTTTTTGATTTTTTTTTTTAAATTTTCATTTCAATATCAAATATGGAATAGATAATTTCATAAAAAAAAATGGACTCATAACTTATCTAGTGTCCAGTTTTGTCCCAATAATTTTGACAATTCAATTTTGGTCTAATAACTTATGTAATTGTCTAATTTTGGTCTCATTTTCGCTGAAAAATTGAAAACGACGTCGTCTCATTTTTTTTATTTATCATTTTATTACACTTATAAACAATCATCTAAATAAAATTAAAACAAAATTACATTTGTAATCTAGCTCAATTTTTAACACAATCAAAATTTAAATTGTATTTTTTTAAATACAAAAAAATTAAAAACAAAACAAAAGCAAAACATCAATTTCACAAGTCATAACAAATTAAATTGAACGAATTGAATTGGTCCCTAAAAGAAGACGATCTGCCAGTCGGCTTCAACACACCAGAATTCTTCCAACAATTTTTGAGCAGCTGTAAAATATCGCGAATTTCTAAAAAATTTATGATATTCTAACATATATACAAAGCTACTCAGCATCCACGTCAACATTTGGAATCAAAATCCCCAATTTTTTTCGGCATGTATGTCTCACGTGACTGAAAATAATGTCATTTTTTATTTTTTTGCAAAAATTGGATCAAAATTGGACATTTACATAAGTTATGGAACTAAAACTGAATTGTCAAGTTATGTTATGGGACCATTTTTTTTCTCGAGGTATTACGTACCATTCATCTCTACTCCTCTATAAATACCCCAATTTCTTTCCATTATCAACATCATTTATCGAAGCATAACACATTAGATATATCATGGGTATAAGCAATTCCAATTCATGGTTAATGATTTTTGTGATGGCCATCATCATCACATCTGGATGTGATGCTGCTTCTCGCCATCTCTTAAATACACCCACCACTGATCAAGTTTTTTACAATCCTTTTTTGCCCATCCCTAATTTATTCCCCATCCCCGGATTTTTTTCGCCGCCATCCAAAACTCCGTCGCCACCGCCCAAAGTTTTGCCGGTGCTGCCGCTACCATCGCCTGCTGCTGCCCCCTCTGCTGCACCTTAATTTCGACGGAGTTTGATGCATGTGTATCATCCCTTATATAATAAGTGCATTTATATATGCATGTCATAATAAAAGAGAAACTCTACTAGGAACTAAAATGAGTCTTCTCTATGATTTAACTGAATACAGATTTGGTTAAGTCAAGTAACATATGTAATGTTCTCTAATAATAAATTTATGTACGATTTTTATTTTTCTCATTGCATACAATATATTAATTTTTATATATATACATATATATGCATATAATTATAACAAACACTGCACAACTAGTGTATGTTAATCAAATGAAAATTCAAAACAGAATTTCCTAATGTTTTAATTGGTTCATTAATAAATTAAATTATGATCAAAGTTTTATATGAAAATGATTTATGATAAATTTATTATTTAAACAAAATTTTATGTTTGTGTATTTTATTCATAAGTGCAGCGATACCTTAATGTTTGTGTATTTTATTCATAAGTGGACCAATATCCTACAATACCCTTTACTTTATCTATTTTTTCTCAAAATAATTTATATTTGTATGTGGCAGTTTTATGGAGAAATTTTTTTTTTGATCCCATAACTTATTGAGTGTCCAGTTTTGGTCCCAAAATAGTTGTCTGTCCAATTTTGGTCCCATAACTATTCATTTTGTCCAATTTTGGTCCCATTTTCGCCGGAAAATCGAAAACTACGTCGTTTTAAGTCACATGACATGCACGTGCCGGCGAAAATTGGGGATTTCCAATCTGAAAGCTGACGTGGACGCTGACTAAGTTATTTTTTATATTTTGATTTTTTTTAAATAAAATTTAAAACACATGGCATTACAACTAATAAAAATTAAATCAAAATTGAAATAAAAATGCTGACTAATCACTCAACAATTAAAATAAAACAAAACAAAAATAAAATAAAAATAAACTAATACAATAAATTAAAACAAAATATTAACCACTTAAAAATTAAAAAGCATCTGCAGGGAGAAAAGACAGAAGAATACGTATTCTTCTTTTCTTCCCCAAATCGCAAATCGCGAAGGTTCGTCGATTTCCCCCGAAAATTTCCAAATTGTGAAGCCAACTCCCACTCTAAATCGGATTTCTCACAACCCAACTGTAATCATTTCCTAATTGTGGGTTGTAGGTTGAATTCTCTGTCAAAGTTTCATCCCCAATCGTAACCTAATTTCTTATTGTGGTCGAGGTGTAATGTCTGAATCGACTCGTAACTCCGAACCTACAATATGCTACTGCGGTTGTGTTGCAGTCTGTGTAACATCTTGGAAGGACGACAATGCTGGTCGGAGGTTTCTTGGTTGTGAGAGGTATCCGGTAAGAAAGAAATTTGAAATATTATTTTTTGTGGTTAATGTAATACGAATTAATTATTTTTGCAATCTTTTTATTTTAGATTGATGGATATTGCAAATTTTTTCGTTGGGTTGATCCACCAATGTGTGAGAGAGCCAAACAATTAATTCCTGGATTATTGAGAAAATTGAATGAGAATAAGTTGAAGTGTAGAACTCTTGAGACTCAAGTTGATAAACTTGAAGAGATGATCAGGATTTTGCAGAGTGTGAATTGTTCGTTGGAGAAAGAAAATAAGCTGCTGAAGTTGGAGAGGAAGAAGGCAGATGAAGGAAATATTGTCATGAAATTTCTAGTGAAGACGATGAAGATAATTGTTTGAATATATGCTTGTCAAAGAAACAAGGACAACATAAAATGAATGCAACTGAATAACTAGGCGTGCCAAACTCTTGCACCCACTTTGGTTTAATTTTTTAATTATTATAGACGTGGAATATTTATATACACAAAAATACTTTAAAAATGGCGTGACATGATAATTCTTGAAAGTAAAATTTAACAACCGAATTCTAAATTTTGTTACTAATTAATAATCATTGATCAAACTGATCACGGGGTCCAAATTTTAAAAATAACTTTCATGTCTAGAAATTATTTTCTCTATGATAAGTATATTGCTAGTTTTATTGTATATGTGAACATGCGTAAAATGAGATGACTTGGGGTATATGTCAAATAATCACATATAAAAAACAATGAGACATTTATATCATAATAAATTTATATTTCAAATTAAATTTAATTTATATACACACTGTATGGATGACATTTTTGTGTTGATTATGAATTCAAACAAAAAAAAAAATATTGAAATTAAAAATATTACGCGAGGAAAAATAAGTTAATTAAATAATCAAGTAAACGAGAAAAAACCCTCTCGAGCGTACGGCGTAAATTGAGATCATTAAAATTGCTCCAATATATTATCATAACCTTTAAATCTTGGACCTAGCTAAATGACCTAGTTATTACTAGTTAATCTAGTTCGATTCCTTGATTAATTCTATTTCTCATTTCATTTGGTATTTCACCGTGTTGAATGTCAATGTATATATACTATTATTTGATTTTTTTTAAATTTTCATTTCAACATCAAATATGGAATAGATGATTTCATAAAAAAAAAAATGGACTCATAATTTATCCAGCGTCCAATTTTGTCCCAATAATTTTGACAATTCAATTTTGGTCTCATAACCTATGTAATTGTCTAATTTTGATCTCATTTTCGCTGAAAAATTGAAAACGACGTCGTCTCAATTTTTTTATTTATCATTTTATTACACTTAGGAACAATCATCTAAATAAAATTAAAACAAAATTACATTTGTAATCTAGCACAATTTTTAACACAATCAAAATTTAAATTGTATTTTTTTAAATACTCAAAAATTAAAAACAAAACAAAAGCAAAACATCAATTTCACAAGTCATAACAAATTAAATTGAACGAATTGAATTGGTCCCTAAAAGAAGACGATCTGCCAGTCGGCTTCAACACACCAGAATTCTTCCAACAATTTTTGAGCAGCTGTAAAATATCGCGAATTTCTAAAAAATTTATGATATTCTAGCATATATACAAAGCTACTCTGCATCCACGTCAGCATTCGGAATCAAAATCCCCAATTTTTTTCGGCATGTATGTCTCACGTGACCGAAAATAATGTCATTTTTTATTTTTTTGCAAAAATTAATTGGACCAAAATTGGACATTTACATAAGTTATGGAACTAAAATTGAATTGTCAAGTCATGGGACCATTTTTTTCTCGAGGTATTACGTACCTGGTGCGAATACAAAAAGTCAGTATTGGTCCAATAGCTAATAAGATTTTCATTTAAGATAATTAGCTATCATTTCTTTTAATTGTAAAGTTGTTAGGTAGTTTTCTTTAAAGTTGTTAGGTAGTTACTTGGTTAGGTGGAGTAATTTGGCTATATAACTCCTTGTATCATCACTTTTGAGAGATTATGAAAAATATCCAGTAACTTTTACTTAGTAAGATTCCTTGCAACTTTCGATTTTGCTTGCCGACCCGAGTCGGGGTGTCGAAACTATTAATCGTAAATCGCGGTTCGCATCAATTGGTGCTTTCATTGAGAGTATCAAGAACCGTGATTTTGTTTTGGAGATATGAGTATGAATACAATTGGTTACTCTATGGATCGAATCAATGCTTCTATAGATCGAATTGAATGTATGTTAAAGCGGTTGCTTCGGCGACAACGCAAGAAGGGCGAGCGGCAATCAAAGCATAGGAAATTGGATATTAGTTCTTCACAAATTCCTTGCGTGAATCTTCAATCCTGCCAACGTGAGTTGGGGAATGAAACAATTTGTGTGATTAATAACAAATTGGTGCAACCAACCCGTAAGCCTTCCTTGATGGAGCAGCCGGCAAGTATCAAAGAACAAAAGGCTGATGCAATGAAATTAGTATCGTTAGAGACGGATAGCGAAGACCCGAAGCCCAATGGCGGTGCATTGAAGGCTGCTACCAATGCCGATATTAATGGTCGCGATATTATTGGTGATGCAGATTTAAAGGAGAAAGGCAGTAGCACTAGCGACTTTTCCGACGTGGGACAAATTAACCCCAAGATAAAGAAGCAGAGAATGGAAACCCTTTTGTCGGTCAGGCTTCTTAATCCGATTCGAACTGCTGAAGCTGTTGCCGACATCAAAGGCGCTGTTTCGATGGCTTTGGTGAAAGAAGAGCCGGTTACAAAAAAATCGGTGGTTACTTCGATGTCAAGTTGCAAACAGTTTTGGAAAGCTAGAGATTATGATAGTGGCTGCGATGATGCTGACAAGTTTTTCGATGCAGAGGACAAAGCAATGAAGGAGGCTGGTTGTGTGCCTTCTGATCCTTTACAACTTCAAGGATTTTGCACGTATGGCAATCTGGACGAAGCATCTAATAGTCTCCAAAAAATGATTGAGAAAGAAGGGGTTTCTTGTACAAAGCATGCTTTAGAAGCATTAATTACCACATACTGTGAGAAAAATGAACCATTGGATGCTTACAAGGTCATTTCTGGAATGGTGAATGATAAGGGAATAATTCCTCGGTATGCAATATACAAAAGATTGGAAAAAGGATTGTTAGCCCTAAATCATTTCAAGGAAGCTCTAGATGTTATGAGTATGATCAAGAAACAAGGTCACTGTCCATACTTTAATCCCTTTGTTGAGTATTTGTTGAGTGCAGGTGGTATCAAAGAGGCTATTGAATTCACACGAGCCATGAAATCAAAAAGATACACAGTGATTAGGGTAAAATTGCATATGATTTTAGGGCTTTATTATCTTGATTTGATGGTGATTTATGGCTTAATTCATAATTAATTGGTCCAATTGCATTTAATTGTTGGATTTGGTGTTTTAAGTTGAAATTGCAGGTTTTAGGCCAACTTTGAGTGCAAATTGAGGTCTGTTAACATTGCCAAATCAAGTGAGAAATTATATGGTTAGAAAGAGGGCCGAGAGAGCTTCGCAACGCAAAAAGAATGAGGTCATTCGGAGTTCGTATGAAGGAGATACGGTCGAACGAAGGAGACGGCGAAAAACAAACTGTTACACCCAGAATCGCATGCACCCTTCGGATTAGGAAATACACCCACCCAGCACACCCACAAAATTGATTAGTTCACCCCTAGCGAGTTTTTTAAATTGACGACGCAGCAGTTTTTTTAGAAGAGTTTTTTTGAGTTTTCAATTTAGGGTTTCTTCTCTCTCATTGTTCTCCACACACAAACACACATAGTTAGGGTTTCTTGAATTCTTTTTCAATTTCTTGAAGATTAGGTTTAGATTTTGGATTGATTCAAGCATTCAACATTCAAGGTGACATCAAACCTTTTTCTTATTATTATTAGTGGATAATTTCTTGATTCTTATGTTCTCTTCTCATTTAATTCTTTCAATTTTCATGGGTTTTCTTGAATTCATGATGATTGGCTAAATTCCTTTTGTGCTTGGGTGCGATGATCCTTGGATGATTTAATTGTGATGATCATGTGATTGGGTGTTTCAATTATTGGGGTGATTAATTATTCTATTGTGATTTGTATGATTTAATTGTTAAATTAGATCTTGATCCTTTGTTAATTGATTTAATTTGCGCAAAGAGATTTGGTTTATTAAATTGATTCTTAGGTGTTAGGTTTAGTTTGGTAATTGAATTCAATATTGGGTTAACGCAAGGAGACTTGGTTAATTTTCATTAGAACCTACATTAGAATACGTTAATTGTTTGAATATATTTCTTGTGATTAAGTGAGGAGACTTAGGGTGTCGTCTCTAAACTATCTTACGTGCTCATTTGATGTATTAAACCTAGGCTTATCCAGTACGGTTGATATGTGATTCTTGGCTAGATAGCTCCTATTATCCCTCGTTAATTGAAATCCCGATCATTTGTGATTCGAAATTAAGGATTCCTTGGTGATTTGCACCCGAACACATTTTTCTCATATTTATTATCTCTTGATTATTTTTAGTAATTAATTTAGATTTAATTTCGAATACCCGAGCCCGACTCTATAATACCATGCCAACTCTTAGCTTTAGGGATCCTAGCTCGACATAGTTCCTTTGGGTTCGATAACTTGATTGGGTCTTAAAAATACTTACACGAAAAAGCTGCAATCACACAGCAACTTCAGTGTTTATCCGGTTATTTGAGGAATATTTTAAAGAGTGTGATGAAACTGGAGCTAAAGATGGTGTCTAGAATAAGAATGTGAAGAAAAAAATTGTGATGACCAAAGTGGAAATGTTCACACGGTTTCGTTCAACTTTGGATGGTGTATTTTTCGTTTTCGATAAAGGAAAAATATTGAATTGGGTGACTCGGGAGAATTTTCGTGCAATAAGAGATCGGTTTTCGGGCTTGTCCTTGAGGACAAGGACGTTCTTCAAGGAGACGGGAATGATGCGAATACAAAAAGTCAGTATTGGTCCAATAGCTAATAAGATTTTCATTTAAGAGAATTAGCTATCATTTCTTTTAATTGTAAAGTTGTTAGGTAGTTTTCTTTAAAGTTGTTAGGTAGTTACTTGGTTAGGTGGAGTAATTTGGTTATATAACTCCTTGTATCATCACTTTTGAGAGATTATGAAAAATATCCAGTAACTTTTACTTAGCAAGATTCCTTGCAATTTTCGATTTTGCTTGTCGACCCGAGTCGGGGCGTCGAAATTATTAATCGTAAATCGCGGTTCGCATCAGTACCATTCAACTCTACTCCTCTATAAATACCCGAATTCCTTTCCATTATCAACATCATTTATCGAAGCATAACATATATATCATAACACATTAGATATATCATGGGTATGAGCAATTCCAATTCCAATTCATGGTTAATGATTTTTATGATGGCCATCATCATCACATCCGGATGTGATGCTGCTTCTCGCCATCTCTTAAATACACCCACCACTCAAAGTTTTTATAATCCACTTTTGCCCTTCCCTTACTTCCCCATCCCCGGATTTTTTTCGCCGCCATCCATTACTCCGTCGCCATCGCCAAAAGTTTTGCCGGTGCTGCCGCTACCATCGCCTCCTGCTGCCGCCCCCTCTGCTGCACCTTAATTTCGACGGAGTTTGATGCATGTGTATCATCCCTTATATAATAAGTGCATTTATATATGCATGTCATAATAAAAGAGAAACTCTACTAGGAATTAAAATGAGTCTTCTCTATGATTTAACTGAATACAGATTTGGTTAAGTCAAGTAACATATGTAATGTTCTCTAATAATAAATCTATGTACGATTTTTATTTTTCTCATTGCATACAATATATTAATTTATATATTCAAATGAAAATTCAAAACAGAATTTCCTAATGTTTTAATTGGTTCATTAATAAATTAAATTATGATCAAAGTTTTATATGAAAATGATATATGATAAATTTATTATCTAAACAAAATTAAATAATAGTTTATAATAAACTTATCACAGAAAATTTGAAATAATAATCCAAAAAATTCCATTTGTTAATCAGAGATCTCTTGGCCTCTTTTGGCCATTATGGTCTCTCGAGTCTCACCCACCAACCACTACTTTTAGGCCTTCCATTTGCAAATAAGAGATTTTGCTAATACTTGTAAAAACAAGGCTAATATTGCTGAATGACAAACACTTGTGTGAAACTGTCTTACGGATATCATTTCGTGAGACAGTGCACTTAGTTATAACTTTTTAAAAAGTGATACAAATTAGTATGAAATTGATAAAAAATTAAAAAGTGATACACTTCACATTATAAGTGATAATAATAATATATTAAAAAATGATAACAATTTATTAAAAAGTGAAATCTCACGAAATAAGATCCGTGAGACAATCTCACACAAAACTTACTCTTCCTAAAAATATCAAAATACTAGCGTAATGCCCGCGTATTACGCGTTTTTTTTAAATATTTATATAAATTATTTTTAAAATTATAGTAATATTTATAATTTTCAATTAAAAATTAATTTATAATTATTTTAAATTTTTAGTATAATTAATACACAGATGAATATCCACACACTAATTATTGTATTATGTAAATTATTAGTTACTGTGATTAAAAAAATTAGGTTAGAGAGCAAAAAATAAAAAAATATATTAATGTAATTTAAGATATATATCATCTAATAAATTCATGGATATGATAATTCATGTATTTTTGTAACTCTTTATAATAAGAAGAAATAAAGAAGAATATCATATTGTAAAGAAAGAAGAAACATATATAGAATAAAATCATATTTTAAATGTAAAAAGGAAATATTTTTTAAATTTATGCAAGTAAAATTTTTTGTGTTCTTAAATTAACTTCGTTTATATGTCGAATACTAAAACATAAATTGACATGATTTTCTTGAATATATTGAGATAAAACACATGTTAATATAATTACAATAAAATATCTAATACACATTTATAGATTTAAGTGAAACATAGTAGTGTAAATTGATGTGTGAGTTAGATATGAAATTAAGACTAATTGCAAAAAGTGTTAAATAATAGTTATACAAATCTTATAAAGATTTGTAAGTTAGTTAGTTGTCATATAACATAGAAATTATTCAAGAGATGTAAGGTTCAAACCTTTATTGCTAAATTTTTTTTTTTTTTTTTAAATTGAACTCAATATTATTATGTCACATAGATGTCACATATTGAACACAAACTAATAAAAAATTAGCACATCAGTACAATATAATTTAAACTTTATGAGAATCCGACACATCAGCCAAATCAACTTCAAAACGACACATCATCAAAAATATACTCCCTATTAGTATAATATGGATAGAACAACAATGCTATAATTAAATAGATGGCTCATTTTGAACAAAAAAAGTAAAGTAATATGGGATATTTGACATCTAGAGTTGGCAATTAGTGTGGCTCACCCCAGACGTCGGGCTGCAGGTCTATATCTTCATTGAATCGATCAAGTAAGCACAATCTCAAATTTTTATTTTCTAAAAAATAAATTAATTAAAATTTACTTTTTTTAGATAAGAATTAAGTATTAAATATTAACATACTGAGAACTTGAATAAATAATTGAATCAACTACATTTAAATAATGCAAATTACTAGATAATTGAAGAAATTAAGTGTAAGTGAACATTTTTCTCACGCACAAGGATTTGTATCAAATCGAATCACCTATTTTAGCGAAGGATTTCAAATACTCTACATTAATAATTTATATTTGAAAATATAAATTGCAAATTAATATTCCAAATTCACTAACTCTTTCAACAAGAACACAATTTTATAAAATATTCCATCGGTTATAATTTAGATTGCTCAAAATCAAATGACATGAGTATTAATTTTTTTTATAAAAGTGTTGTTTATTAGTATTAAAAAGGGATAAAACAACAAGTAAATATATATTTTCAACTTTATTGGAGTGAGTAATTGGGTAAGATAAATTTAATTATAATTGAGAATTGAGTAACATGACGTGGGTTAGCTTGATAGAGTATATTTGTTTTTTTTTTCTTTTTTCTATTTTAAGTATGATAAAATAAAAATGTAACATTAAAGAGTACAAAATTGGTCTGGCCGGCCTAAAATTTCTGAACCTAAAACTCTTCAGATTGATTGGGCTATCCATCAAACTTGTGAAACCTTCATACAAAACCTTTGAAGAAGCCCATTACATTTCTTTTTTTACAACAAAGCCCATTATATAATCTTATTTTTATGACCGAGCGACATTTATTATTTTATTTATGGAATCATGAAAAATCCTCATAATTTCAAATTTTAAAATAAGATCTCCATATCATAATAATGTTGGTTTGCCAATATAATTAATTGGGCAAAACCTTATGTGTTTTGTATATATCATAAGCTTATGGTGTTTTATTGATATTTTTGTTTAAATATTTGATACTTTAAATGTTATTTTTCAATTTCATCAAATTTTTATACTCTTAGTCAAATATGATATCATTGACCATAATTTTTGACACTCCTGATGAGATTTTTAATACTTTTAATCAAGGCTTGATTGCTTTGTTGAATCTGGCCAACTTTAAGTTCTCGTAGTCACCCCTTCCTTACCCCTTTGACCTTCCTTTCTTCCTTTTGTGCGTCGGTTTCGTTTAGTTATAGGCTTAGCTTTAGCTTTCTAGTGACGAATATTTGATACTTTAACTTTTTAAAAATGATAACACCGTAAGTTACGGTGTATATAAAACACAAAAGACCTACTCAATTAATCTCATTTTATTAGTTGAGATTTCAAAGATATAGTTATTCCATAAAGTTAGGAGAGTTTATTTGTAAAAAAATAATTCAGAATTTAAATTGTACCTGGAATATCCTACCTATCTATATTTCTGAAAATCTAAATTCTATGTGTCATTCAGGCATACAATATATATTTGGTAACTTTTAACCACAATATTTTATTTCAATTTTCCTCCTCTCTCATTCACTTCTTAATTTTCTTGATTTATGGGTATGATCTATACCATTCAAATTTAAAATCTAATCTCAAGCGTCCATCTAATTTATATTTGTTTATAAATACCTATCATCTATCATTTCATTAATTTCACAAAACATAATTTTTTGTCCTCTCTCTTCTCTAGCCATTTTTTTTACAGGTCAATCTTAATCGATCACATTTATTTCATATTTGTTTTCTCTTTTCTCTAACCATTCTTTTTGTAGGTCACCAATATTAATCCATCTCTTTTCCTCTATTTTTTCTTATAATATCAATTTTCTTTTTTTGATGTTGTGTTTATCTATTTTTTGATATTGTGTTTATCTATTATTAATCAGTTTTGCAGGTTTATGTATTTAGATTTTCTATTTTTTCTTATAATATGTGTTTTTTAGATTGTTTATATTTTCTCTAACCATTTGTTTTGCAGGTCAATAATATTAATCAATTTTCTTTCTTTGATGTTTATTTATTTTTTTTGATGTTGTGTTTATCTATTTATATTAATCAGTTTTGCAGATTTATGTATTTAAATTTTTTTTATTTTAATTTTGTGTTTTCTACAATTTGATGTTTCTTTTTTTTTTTTTTTTTTTTTTCCGATGTTGTTCTTATTCGTATCAACTAATTTTGTAGAAGAGGAAAGGGCGCATAAAAAGTTGATTGCTCATTTAAATTTTAAAAATTTGTGAGTAAGTACATTTTTTTTTAAAAAAAAAAGTTTGAAAAAATTGAACTCATCTTCAAATAGGAAAAAAAAGATTGTAAATAGAAGAGTTAGAATTAAGGACAGCGGTTATCAATTTTTGAAAAATTAATTTAAATTTTTTAAAATTTAAAATTTTTAGAAAATGAGAAATTTTAAAGATAAAATAGATAATGTTTTTTTTTAATATTTAAATAGGAATAAATTGTACAATATCTTAAAAAATATATATTGTATTCATATTTGTAATTTGAAATTTATAATTAATATAAATTATAACATACCAAGAATGGTTGGAAAAGTCTTCTGGATATTTTACGTGGCATTTTCAAGAGTAAAGAGTAGAAAACGATTGAAAATTCTTTCACTTGGCTTCGATGGAAAACCATCCAAGTATACTACAAATGTTGTGTACAGAGAAATTTTTTTAAATTTGTAGTTTTAGTTGTAAATTATATTTTAAAATATATGAAATGATAAATTCATTTTGTTCTACATTTATATGATTTAATAACAAATAAATATTTAGAATTTTTTTTTGTATTTTTTAATTTAAATTTATATTATATAATAAATATGTAAAATAATTATTATGATTTTATCTATCAACCCTTGAGATTCGCGGGCCAAATATCTAGTTAATTTATATAGTTCAAATTATAACCTAAAGGCTATAATTAATATAGTTGCTCTATAGACTATACCCCCGCCCCTTTTTTTTAGCGACATGGATATATTTAGAAAATGTCCGATGTAATTTTTTTTAAGCAACTAACAATATTTCATTAAAAACAGTAAAGAGAGTAGATTTCTTGTACATATTAGATACATTTTTTTAGCAATATCGATTATTTTTATTAAAAAATGCAATAATCCACGTTACTTTTTAATAAAAACAAATTAACAAATTATACTATTTAAAAATACACTTGAGTTATATAATTAACCTAATACATATAAAATTTTGTCAATGGTTGAAAGTCCAGCATAATTCGCCCTATATATCTATGTGAGAAGGTGGTTTATCAACCCTAGTCTAAGGACACCAAACAAGGTCATTTTTTCTAGAAGACTAATCTTTTCGGTATAATTAAATGAATTATATAAAAACATATTAATATGAATATCTTCGAATATGATCCTTAGGTGTCATATTTGAACCTTCTGATATCATTAATTTTTGTGTTGAATCGATTCACACAAAATTTTACTTTGACTTCAATTGAGTTCTCGCTAGTAGATGTAAGATTATTCCTCGAATTAGTACCGTGTATTTAAAAAAAAAAAAAAAAAACTTTGAATACATTACGCAAATTGAGAATATTGTTACTCTACAGTCTACACACCTTCGTATGACAAAGACTAATTAATTCTTAGCGTTATATGCCCAATCTATACAATGTCAAGACCAACTCGTCTTATTTTCACCAACCACGTCGTCACAAGTTTGGTCACCTACGCATACATCAATGTAATATAAGTAAGTACCCTCATACAAACCCTAATTCTTCATTATCACTTCATCAATTAATCATGGGTAGAAGCATTATTACTTGCCTTTTGATTGTTGCAGTGATGATGATTGGCAGTAGTGATGCTGCCGGCCGTCATCTGTTGCAGTCTGTGCCGGGCATGCCGACGATCCCGCCGATGCCGTCTTTTCCGATGCTTCCTCCGATGCCTTCATTTCCTAAAGGCCTGCCAAACTTCCCTTTTAATATTCCCAGTTTCTTTTCTCCACCACCTTCCAAGTAACTTCATTTATGTCACCTTAATTAATTAATTAATGCTTCTTGCATGGCCTACTACGTCTTCTCCACATCTATGTATTATATATATACGTACTGAGTGAAGTGGTACGTACCTAGCTAATTCCAACTTTTAAATAGTATATATCTTCCCCCTTGATCTTTGTTAATTATGGTTTTTACAAAAGTTGCCTTTATGTTATGGTGTGTAAGTTGTTGTGTAACATGGTTTGAGTAATTATATAATATATATATATATATTTTTACCATTAGGTATATGTATTGTACAACTTGTTTCCTCTCCAATTTCACTCGCTACCAGGTAATTGGATGTCTTTGACGGATCTACCCTTGTTTTCTGCAATCGGATTTTGCATTGGTTTATATTGTACACCATTGTATTGTGCCAATTAAAAAATAATCGCTCTCGTATATATATTACACATGTCAATAATTCAATTAAATTCAGGATATTTCGATTGCCCATGACGGAACCAGGATAAATATTCTTTTTATTTACATAAATTGCACTCTAAATTTTTTTATTTGTTTTCGTTTAAAGCCCGAAGGCTAAGACTTTTAATTTAACTGATTTTTTTTAATTAATTTAAAGGGTTAAAAAAATTGTTTTACAAATGATTAAGTGAAAACGGATATGGCCTGGGATAAAGTGAAGAGTTTGAAATTTAATATTTAAGGTGGGCTATTGAATAAAACATATATAAAATAAAATTCTAATGGTTGGGGTTGCAGCCTATCCGTATGACATGCATCATCATTATATGCATGCCGATGCTGGTAATTAAAATGATCACAAAATTGATTCTTGTACGTATATAAAAAACCCATCAGTAGTCTACACTTGAAGATTTAGAGTGTTTGAGCCTGACTCGTTTGTTTTCAAGCCGAACTCGAACTTATTTATCGAATATATTGTTGGTTCACCAAACTGCAACTTAGCTACTCATGATCAGCGGGCCACAACCGAAATCTAATGACTCAAATCTTGGAGATTGATTCCAGATAAGTGAGCAAGTTCCGGAAATTGCTTCACCCCGCTCAAAAGCTGCAACAAGAATAACCTTAGCCAAAGAGAACTGCTACATACATTACATACTTTGATTATCTTAAGTTGTGAAATTAAGGAGTATCTTACCTCTCCATTTATTAACCAGGATGGGAAGGCCTGAAGCTCGATGTCATAACAGGCTTCAGCCATTTTGGTTCCTGCTTTTATCCCATCAGGGTAACACTCTACGTAATCCAACAATTTTGCAGCTTCACTGCCAAACATCTGTTTCAATATCAATTAAAAGGAAAAGGGACTCTGTTGAGAATGATTTGTTTTAATGAAATTTATTTTTCTGTCAAAAAAAATATATATATATCAATTAAAAGGAAAAACTAATTAGTCTACAAGTTCTTGTAAATATTTTTGGCATCACCGATTAAATAGCTGAGTCTATATAACAAAATCAAAGGATTAATGCCCGGCAAGGAAAGAATATATACAAAATATTATTCTCGATGCAACTGGTTGTATCTTCAGGTTGGTTAAATTGAATCGTGGGATGAGCATAACCAACTAGAATATCTCATTCACCCTCGAGGTATATTCAAATTACTTAAAAAAAGAATATTGTGGCTTGAAAAATTACTAAAAATGCCAAAAAGAAAAAGTTTGACTGATGATGAATAATGAAAGATCATAAAGTAGTTTATCAATGCAAATATGAGAAAATCACAAAAAGTTAAATGATTTTGCATTTCTCATTCAATCAAACAAAAAAATTTGGTCTTTTAGGGGGGTATTTAATAATTATTCAAAAAACGCAGGGTTCATTTGGTAATAATTTTGGCAAACTTCGGGGTTTTTTTTGGTAATTTTGACAAACTTCGAGGGGGGGTTTTGTAATTTACCCCAAAATCAAATGGCATTTGAGGGGAAGAGGGTGTCTAGAATAATTCAGTTTACTTATGAAGACGAATGATATTTATCATATTCTAGCACAATAACTGATCATGAACTAATTAAGCGCATACACACACATATACACATAAATAATCAGCATACAATATGACATTTAGGAAAATTGAATTATCTAGTGTATAATAAACTTTTTTCAGTGAAGAAATAAAATTTTAATCATATAACTAAATACTACAGCATAATGCTCAATTAAGATTTTATCATCTATAACCCCAAACACATGTCAAGAGGCTTATGAAAGTAAAGACTGACAAGATTACAGAGAGCAAATTCCATGAACAAACTCTCTGAATCTATCCAACATTCAAATATCTCTAAACTCTTCTTAGATATCTTTCAGAAGAAATTTAACGGAAACCCCACCATTTGAATATGAAAACTGAGGATAAAAGGTGATTATCTAAATTGAGAAGAATATATAATCAACTGGTCGAGTTGTTAGATATCCTAGCTATACTACTAAACTATCTTGGATAAGAAAAAATTAAAGGAAATTGTTGACTAAAAAATTAAGCAATAAATGGCCAAAGCTAACCAACGGATTTTAGGACTTCTCCAAAAGATTACTAGCCATCAATTAATGGAACGCTGAAAAAAGCAGGTTTCTAGTGAATTGGTAAACTGCACCTAACTACTAGATTGCCCCTAGAACTACGTTAGTAGTCCAGAAGGTCTTTGATCAATATCTGGTCTTCCTCGTTTTATATTTTGTATTAGACTTTTAGCAGTTGAGATTATCAAAATATCAAAAGAGCACTGATTCATAACAGATGAGCATAAATGAAAATACCTGTTTCTGATGCACACAATGTGAACACCAGAAAGCTCCATATAGTTTTGCTCCAATAGAGTGTAAATGCCTTGCAAGAGAAAGGGCCAACGGACTGGACTCTCCTGTTATCTCAGTTTCAACATACGGCATTTCTGTTGCAGCCAGGCTGTTGTATTTAGGAGGAAAAACTCAGTACATAAATCACTTATGAGTCATCTTGCGGCATAAGGTCTAGTGTTCTCAATCGAAGTTTCTGAAAATACTGCATTTCTATTAATCTGCACGTGAACCCAGAGGATCCATCGTAAGTTCAGATTGATGTCACGAACAATCCAGATTACCCTTCATTAGCCCTTCAACTGACATTTAATGTAATACTGATCCTATTTATTGCTTGATTCCTATCTGAAGAGCTGCCTGACTATTTACACAATAACTTGGAAAAAGAAAGAAAATTATCCCTGTATACTATATGAATCTTGCCTCATTCGGTTTTTCAACTTAGAGAGCCTATCCATAACTTAGAGTTTAAAGCAAGGTTTCTTCACAAGGAATTAGTAACTTCGTCAAGAGAAACAATCATAGTGTAAAGACTAATGCCATTAGAGAATATCTTTATTTATGTATCATAGCTGAATTCAAGTTAGCTAAATGTTGCTCCAGTCTCAATCTTACTCTAAGTAGACTAAAAAATTGCCTTAATTTCTAGGCCAGAGCATCCAAAACCAATGTGAGTATTTTAGTTACACATCAGTTTATCAAGCAAATTAATGTCATTCTGTATCACAAATTACCAGGTTACCTTGGTAAGACAGGTTGAAAAGCATTATATGATGTACACAAGGCAATAATGACCAAGCTTGTGCACAACTGTGAACCCAACATTTTTTTAATCTTCTCCAATCCAAAATCCTGAAAATGAACCCAAAAACTTCTCTCATTATACAGGATGAAGCCTATAAACTAAAAATAAATAGGCTTACTAAGAATACCTTTATGTCAAATGCCATTTTTTTGTGACCTAGTTGTAGTTGCAGGCCAAGAGATGCAACTAACCCATATGCAAGCATACCACATAATGGAAGAGGAACACCTTGGATACAAAAGACACTAATGTTAAAATTTCTAAGCAGACCTGGAATAAAAGTGTTATCGTCCTAAGATGGTGGTACCTAGATAAATAAACAATCTTCCAATAGAAGTGTGGTGACCAGTCCTGTCCTCAAGAGCACGTGCATCAAAGGAGTAACATAATGACAAGGTACGGGAATGAATGTGGCATATTCTTTCAGCACAACTAGTTCAACAAGTCAAGGGCCTTAACAAAAATTCTTGTACACTGGAACCATTTTGTCTAAACATCTCTATTTCCTTATACAGTATATAGCATATGTTTATCTTGGTCTACTAGTGAACTATTTTTTCTTCTCAGACGTTATTCAACTACTTCCATTAGAGACTCTGAGAAGCCAATTAAAGTATAGAATTAGTTGCTAGGAACAATATGAGAGCAATAACATATTTACATAAACATGCACTATTTTTGTTCCATGTGCACAGTACGATAAGCCAAACTAAATATGGTAATTCAATGAATTTGAGATGCAGTCCAATTAAAAACAGAATCTGAGTAGCAAGTAATCATTTTTTCTCAACAGCACCCTAAGCACCATTCTTTCAAGCACATAGCCAATCGGTGCTTCTGATCCATCTCAATTTAATTAACTATCCATCAATTTTGGATTATCTAGAGGATAGGTGTACCAAAAAGGGGGGGGAGTTCTCTTGGATCCTCTCTTCCACTAGTTTCATGGGAAAAAAATCACCAGGCAAACTCCTTTTGTGTACACTAATCAATTCCATATGCCTGCTCCATCAACCATATCTAGCATCTACAGTCAAGTTTCATAATACCTAAACCAAAACCCTCATACCAACCACACAAATCCACAAAATTTAGTCACACTGAATCAAAAGAAGCACCCAAACTACAAATAAGATAAAACTATTAAGCATTTTTCTCTTTCAACAAAGTTTGGCTAAGAGAGAATACCGAAAATGGATAAGTCACTGGTGAGAATGGTGTTGCGAGATCCCTCTCCCACGGGACAGAAAACGTCTGAATCGGTGAGTTTCAGGTAAGTCAAATATGCTGTCTCCAGAAACCCAATGCTTCCAAGAGCCGCACACCATCCGTTTGTTGAAATGCTCCTATCATCTCCGGCAATGTCGAAGGAAGGAGAAGACGACGTCGTTCTGCACACTGTTCCCTTACTCCCCTCCAATTCGCAGTTCACTTTAAGTATCACAAATCTTTGTCCACGGACACCTTTCTACAATGGCAACAGATTAACAGATAACAGATCTGTTACTAGCAAAAACACCATATCAAGATACGCGTAAAAGGAGATTACGAAGCACGAACATTGAACAATGATATAGGTAAGAGAGGAGGAGAGAGGAAATGGCTTGTACGGCATTGAAGAGAAGAGGACGAAGTGAAGAAGCTGGCAGCCGTCGACATCGTCATCGCCCGATCGTGCTCCTTCGGCTTCTATCGCAGATATATAATTTGATATATGTTGAGAACTGTGATAACAATTTCAGGCTAATGTGAAAATGCAGATTTTGTGTTCACCATAGGTGCACATTTTTCATATGTACAGGTATCTGGAGTTTCAAGATTCCCCCGTTAATCATATTATAATACTGCTTACACCAATCTCCAAGGGCATGCCAACTGAAGTCCAAATCTTCAATAAGATCTTTGTTTGACGCAGTGCATAAAAATAAAAGTTATACATGCACAATGCACACAAAATAAAAAAATGGAATAATATATTGAGGTTTGAGAAATAATTTTGTAAATTTTTATGTATAAAGTAAGAAATGAGTTGAATTGGATGTATGTATGAAGGTCAAAAGTAATAATATTTAATGTAATATTGTGGGTGATGTGAAGGTGATTTTTTATTTTTATTTTTTTTAATTTTTATGACCTAAAAGTTATGGATTCGAGTCACCCTTTACCCATAAAAAATGTGAAGGTGGAGTTTTTATTTTTTGGGTGTGCAAGTTACTTTGGAATGTCCAAATAAAGAAATTATGCAAATTATTATGGGACGAAGGGATTATCAATTTAAAATATTTAAATTTAAAAATACATCCATTCAGAGCTCTTACTGCAATTTTAATAACAGTCCTACAGTTACGCAGTGGCTTTTCATTTCGAGTGTTACTAATAGTGTTTGTAAGAATATAATTGTAGTCCTTTTATATTTGAGATCATAATCTCGATCCAATTTGATTTGATTTGATCCAACAATTGAATCTTTAATGATAGAATCAACATATACATACACACCATAAAGGTGTATGTATTTCTTCATTTGTATAACAAGATGAAGTTTTGTATGCCATTATTGATTTAATGAGCTAGAAAAGAGATATGAGAAACCAATGAATTATTATGTTCACTAATATACTATTTTTCCTTTTAAATAAAGTAATTATTAATTATTTTGATTAATTTTTTTCCAATCTCTATAATTATTTTTCGTCAATCATTTCTCACCACCACCAACAAACTTCTTTTGTCTCACTTTTTTCAAAATTAGAGCATAATACTAATGATGTAACCACCATTAACACATTCATTCCTCCAATATATAATCCGGGGCATATTAAAAGAAATAATTTTTTTGTCATTCCCATTGAAAAACTTGAAATATATTTTCATATTCATACATGTATTTACTGTACAGGTTTTTATATTAATGATGTAATATATCTTGGGCCGGATTTTTATAGCCCACGATTTGTGCTGGCCAGTGTATATTAAGGGCACAATCCATTAAAGTGATGTTTTTAGGCCCATGTAGTAGCATGTAATTACCGTTGACATACATTAAATCATTAACACCTAATTAAATACCACTTGTGGGCGATCATTTAATGTAGAATATGTGATCATTTAATGTAGAACATGTGATCATTTAATCATTATAAATACGACTAACTATTAGTTATTTACTGAACTTATATCAAATAATGACATTGTAAAACAAATTTCGTATTTCAATAAACACAAAAGTGAATTATGATTTGGCGTTCGAATTTTTCGGAGGAATATCCGCAACCCAGATCTTAAATTTGACACATTTATAATTTTATTTCTTTAATTCTCTTTTCAATTTTGACTTTGTTTGGCATTCGAATTTCTTGGAGGAAGATCCGCAACCGAATTGTATCCGATCTTGAATTTTAAATTTCGTAATGTTAATTGAGAGTGCAATATTTTTCGAAAAAAATTGAGAGTGCAATATTGTATTCCTTATCTTTTAAATTTTGAAATACTTTGTGTAACATTAGCTTTTCAAAATTACGTGTTTAGAAAAATATTCAAATTTTACACGATCGAAATACAAACGTAAAAACATTCCCATCTTTTTTCTTTTATTTTAAACACAGAAGTCAGAACATAAAAAGTAAAAGGAAATTACTTATCTATATAGCAACAACCACACAGGCAATTTCGATGGAACGGATAAAAAATTAAATTTATCAGACCAAAATAAAAAAGTGTAAATAATTGAGACCAAATTCAAAATTGTATCAAACTATAGAAGTATAAATAATTTAATCTCATCTCTTAATTCAAAAGTTGCATTTACAAAATCAGGTGTGATTAATTAAGATAGAAATTGAATAACATACCAAGGTTGTGGGGCTTGTTGCTGTGGGGCGGGGCAGCGGGTCATCTCAGATTTCTCTCGGGAATAGAATTTGTACGCCGCCGTTTCTCTCTCTCTATTCGCTCACAGCTATGTACAACTAAAGGAGCACAGAGTACTACCTTGCTGAGGGTATGAGCGTATGAGAAAACAATGGGCGTATCATGCGGCAGCTACCTCCGGCACACATGGGAACGCGCCGCCGACCGTTGTTCTCGCTTTTTCCACTGCCTCTCTGATCCAGGTTATTATGATTTTGCTTGTATTTCAATTGATATTGAAAATCAGAAAAAATTGGTTCTGATTTTGTTTGGTCGGTTTTAAATCTGATTTCAGCCCGAAGATCTGCTTTATCTCTGAAAGTAGCGTTGGTGATACTGCATCTTGTTTTTGCGGGGGTTTTATTTCTGTTTGACCATGATTTGATTGAGAAGACCAGAAGGGAACCATGGTAACGTATATATACTATGTTTGCATTTTTAACTTCATTCTTTCTGTACATGTACGTGCGCTAAATATTGTAGGTCAATGTTGGGAAATTATCATCGTTTTGGTTGATTGTGAGCCTGATTGATAGTTACAGATGTAATTTGCCTATGGTCATTCACAAAATGGAAAAGCTAGGTTTCCGAGTGTTATAACGTAGATATGTAACAATTATCAGTCTATACTCTATTGTTGTTTCAGAATTCTTTAAGAGACGCAAATTTATTGCATTACTACTTTGATGAACTCCACAAGTATCTTTTAAAGAAAAACTATGGTTCAGGTCCCAATAGGATATTAAGATCAATAGCATATCAGGGCTTCCACCATAAGGTTTTGTGTAATTTTGTTGCACAGTTAAGCCTTAACTGTGCATAATGCTTATTCAAATGCTGAAAGTTGAGCTGATCCTTTTATGAGGCTGATTTACATGGTGTCCAATCAGCATTGTTAATGATTGTGGTGGGCCTTTAAGGAAGTTTTGGCCTTTTCCTCTTAAACTTCTTTCATTGTAATGGATTTGGAAAATTATGATCCATGTGGTTTCTTTGAGCTAGTTAAACTGGCCAGACCTAGAACATTCAACTAGCAGGAACTAAGAGAACGTCTCGGTGAGAGCTATAACTGTTATAATTGGTTCTCATGTTGACCTGTTGCATACTTTGTAGTCAATATATGTAATGGTTTATAGACTATCTTTGTGGCAGTATATTTATTACTTTACTATAGAAATAAAAGTCTTATTAAACACTTCGGATCTTTGTATTGCATGAGGGTCATTTGGAGAAAATTAAAGCTGTTGAAAATTGAAGTGCCAATTAGGAAATTGATTAATTGCTAATCTTTGTTCATTTAGCTTTATTCATAGCGATTTTTTGTCTGTGCTTTTATCCTGTTTACATATCTATCATGATACTTGTGACATCATTGCTTTTCCATCCCAACAGGTACACTGCTATATATGTAATGTTGTTTGTTGCTACACTGGTTCAATATTTTGTTACTGCTGGAACATCTCCTGGGTAATTATAATCATAACCTGTGCCTACCTCCAAAAAATTCTATAAGAACTCTTTTTGAGAATAAATCTTATATTCCATTGCTGTCTTAGTTAGGCCTATTTATACCTTTCTTTCGTTGAAAATCTAGATATGTACTTGATGCACAAAAAGCTGTTGATGAAAGAGATACTTCAGCTAGAAGGGCATTGTTGGCCTCAAAGTAAGCAGGTTCTTTCTTATTCTTTTGTAAAATTAACTTTTAACACTAAAGCCAAAAACTAATATGTATGTATATGACTAAGAAGAATCTACACATGGTACTAGTTTATCCGAGTATGGAGTTAACCAATTTGTCATGTCTTTGGGTATTTCTTGTTATAATGTTCAAGCAAAGACAACCAGCATCAAGCAAAAATGGCAGTGTGGTAATCAGTATGGATGGAAGGAACTATCACAGAGGAAACACAACTGCTTGGACAAAGCTAGTAATGGATTTGTATCCTACAGTGACATCTACTAGGTATGTATGCTATTAGTACTTTACACTGTTTAAGTTAATGAAAAGTATTGACTTGTGGATGAAGTTAATTAAAGTTCCACCTTACTGAGATGCAGAAGGGTTTCCTGTGATGGTTGAATTAGTTCGCAGGTCAAATTAGGGGTGGTCGTTCGGTGGGTTTGGGGTATTTTCCGACTGAACTGAAATAACTGAATTTTTTAAAATATAAACTGAAACTGAACCGAATTTTTAAAAAACCGAAATAACAGAATTTTCTAAAATATAAACCGAAACCGAATCGAATTTTTAAAAACCGAAAATATTTCGGTTAAACTGAATAAAAATTGATTTTTTAAAGTAATTTACTATCCAAACTATATTTATTCAATATATTAATTTATTATATATATTTTTTAAAATTATATAAATAAATATTTCGGTTTTTAAGCTTTCAAGACCGAACCAAACCGAAAAAGCTGAACCGATTTAACCAAAATCAATTCGGTTTGGTTCGGAATTTCGGTTCAAATGGATAACTTAAGCTTGCCACCATTACCCGAATGGTCACTTCTTGAAATTTGAAAAGACTTAACAGTGGCTTGCCCCTTTAGAGTTGGGACACCAAAATGTAAAGCTGGTTTAACTTCTAAATGATCTTGAAGAATTGAACCTTCTGAAGGAACCCTGTACAGACTTTAGAACAAGATTTTATGTTTGTTCAATATATGGACTTGTGGAAGGATTAGATTTGCCTTTATTTCCTTTTCTTTTCCTATTCATGAATCTGAGAAAACCTAATCTTTTTTGTCTTAAAAAGTAGAACCATTTCGCGTACAAGGTAGGTTAGAATTTAATATCTGGAAGTGGAAAGAATTTGTGTGTATCATTCTTTGTTTCTTTTGTATATGAAATTGAGACAAGTTAGTTCCCCATGCTTGGAAATGTTACAGCTCATTGAGGAACAATCTTTGTGTTCTATGTGAAAAAGAAACTGCCCAACGTGGTGCAAATAGTTGCATGGCAGTATTGCACATACAATAACATATAACTGTATAAGCACTTCAGATTTTATGATGATTATCTGATTAAATTTTTGTATGGCATCTAATATTTAATGATGCTAGTTCATCCTGATATATATATATATATATATATATATATATATATATATATATATATATATATATTGAAAAAAACAAGAATTTATTGCTGAAAATAAAGAAATAGGGATGAGAAATCCCTCAGAATGGTACAATCAGTCAATGAGAACAAATTGCAAGGCGGAACTCCAACTCCTCACTAAAATCAGAGACAAGAAGACCTAGAAACCCAAAGACCACCATATACTTTATCCTACCCCAAACATCCTCAAGAGATTCGTGGCTCTCTTAAAAAATTCTTCTATTTGTTCATCCTGATATATTAATGAGTCATACATTTAGTTCTTGCTGCATATGAGACATGAGTCGGCTAAAGTGATAATTTTTTACTTGATCAAATTGGAAAAATGTGTCTCCTTGATAGGTAGAGCTTAACTCTTAGTCTTTTTATTGCAATGGATGATACTAATGGTCTATCTTTGTCAATACTAATTACAGCACAAATTGTTTGTTTTTGGTATCTATGCTGTCATTAATATTGTACTAATCTTGGCCCTGAGGTGCTTTAATCGACAAGAAAACTGGTCCTTGGTTAATGAATTTATACTGCTTATACATGAACAGCTAAATTGTTGGGACACTGATTTTATCACCAAGGGCATCCATAGACCTACATGGAGTAGACTTCATCTGTGTCCTTGAATTACGCTGACACAGAGAACGTGCATCTTATTTGTTTTCTTAAGAATATACCTTACATTATCTAACTGTTTTTCTAATCTATTTATTGTTTCCAGAAATTTGACCTGCCCATACTGCAATGTCATTCAGGTAATAACCATTCTCTTCTGTTTTCACTACCTGTATAATGTATACTGTTCATGTTCAGATTAAACCATATCAAGATCTTTTGGCATTGATTCAATACTAGCTTCTTTTAGTACCTGTAAGTTGGTCTTGTAGAAAGTATGTGTTCATCTAATATTTATGTTCTTTCAAGTTCATCACAGAAATTGGGGTTAAATCAGGCAAAATATGATTGAACTGGAAGTCTTTGTTACCTGGATTTTTTCTCAGAGTTTAGATGTGGTATTATTCTTTGAGACTAAATTTGTGGTTGAGTAATCAGAATTTCAGTTAAGAACAAACATTCACTAAATGAAAATGGCTGGATGCTGGGGATTTTGGTTCTTATCAATTTAGTGAAAGCGGACCACTTGCAATAGATAGATATCCAAGTACAGAATGGAGATTTCATATGTAGTCAATTAGATAAGTTGTTGACAATTATGGTCCAAATCTTCTCAATTTCTGATCTTGGCATTGTTGTATTTCTATTGTAGCCTCCACGATCAAAGCATTGTCATGACTGTGACAAGTGCGTTCTTCAGTTTGATCATCATTGTGCTTGGCTTGGGACATGCATAGGCCAGGGAAACCATTGTCGTTTTTGGTGAGTGTCAATCTGTATTTTTTAAAATTGGAATCTGACTAATTGTTCTGAACTGTTGCTTCTTGTGTGTCTTATTTGAAACATTTTCATATAAATTGTTTGTGCTTGATGAAATCCATGTATTTAGTTAGTTAATACGCCATTATTTATCGTTTTCTTAATATATTGGCATACTTGAAGCCTTGAAACGTATTCTGACAATGTATGTTAAACATGTTTAGATAATTTTTTTATGACATTTTATTGTTATTTAAGTATTCAAATCTGTTTATATTGATTAAGTTTGTATTTATGGTTCACCAGGTGGTACCTATGTGAGGAAACTTCCTTATGCATTTGGACTAGCATATTGTACATTGGATACCTCAAGTCTTACATATTGAAGGCATGGTATGTAGACCAAATACCTGCAGGGACATTGGAAACATGCCCACGGTCTTTATATTCTAAATTTAATTCGTCTTTTGACATAGTGTTCTGTTTTATGTTTTTTGCTAGTCGTGATTGAGCTTCCAATATTGTTTGAATGCTTAAAGAAAAACTGATTGGATTTCTTCAGGTGGGCAGATATAATATTGATCTTGCTCTTGGCTGCTTTGTCAATTTCTCTAATTTTTCTGCTGCTGCTGCTCCTTTTTCACAGGTATTTATAGTATCATCATCGTGTGTGCATGCTTGTGTCTTCCTATCTTCTGAATTCAATTTTTTATGAAGTGCATCAGTGCTGCTCTCTATATAATCATAATTTTCTTATGGAACAGCTACCTTATTATGACTAACCAAACCACTTACGAGCTTGTTAGACGCCGGCGAATTGTGTATTTGAGGTTCGTTCTTAAGTTTGTCTTTCCTGATTTGTTTTCTTGTTTCTGTAGTCTTCTGCTCTCTTTTCTCATGTTGTTCGACATTTTTGTTTCAAGGATTGTATTGTTGGTCTTTTACTTTAATCAATTGCAATAGCTTTAACATCTAACACAAGTAATTGTGCTCATGAAGTAGTGTCATTTGGTGTTCAGATTGTGAGATAATGTACTTACATGTGAAGTTGTATGTTTCTTCCAAGATCACACATCAGACTGATGTTTTATGATAATGGTTAAATTATCTACCAGTCTTATTCTGACAAAAGATGATACTTGGTAAAAACAAGTTTGCATAATTGCATCCCCCATTCACCCAAACATAAAAAAAAGAAAAATAAATATTGCAGACTGAAGTTGTTAAAGTAATTAGACAGGGTTCTGGTGGAGAATTTATCAAAATATTTATGAATAGCGGCTTACGGCTACTAAAGAGCCTCAGAGATCATCCTGGCTTGTGTATTTTAGCTCAAGTTCTTTTCTTATTAGGGTACAAAATTTGATATTCTACCCACTCCTCGATTTAATCAACTTACCAACTTGCCTATACAGTTGATAATCATAGGGACCAAGTCTTTTCTTAGGTTGCATATTACATTTGCACTTTTTGTTTATCAAAACTATACTTAATTTAGTAACTGTAATGCAATTTTTTTTAGTGATTCGGTGTCCAGCCCAAGGACCAACTAATGCGAACTGCTATGCAATTAACCCACAGTTTTGGGATTTGGTTGATGGAAATGACTTGCATTTGTGTTTAAACTTCATTGACTTCTGCATTTTGTCTATAATACTAAGACTAACTTGGACTGTGCAAGAAAATGGAGAGGCACATTATTTGGTTGATGCTAAAAGTTTATTGCTAAAATAAACATATATTAAACCCTTCGTATAGTCCCCATTTTCAGTAGACATCTTAATGGATTTTGCAGAGGGATTCCTGAGAGAGTGTATCCATTCAACCAAGGAATTTGCCGGAATTTATATGTGTTCTGCTGTGCAAGAACCAGAATGTACAGGATGGAGCCACTTCCCACGGCAGAAGAACTGGAGGAGAAGTCAAGACCTTATACATGCTCTGATGTTCTCTCATGTCGTTGCTGCTGATGGTCTCGACCTTTGTAATTGTAATCGGACAAGCTTAATTGCAAGAGAATGCATCTCAAACAGTCAATATTGTTTTATCTGTCCATTTTGAGGTTGCCTGATGTTGTAAAATCAGGGTGGGTGCGCTTGTAGAATTATTTTTTACTTGCAGATATACATTTTGCATTTTTTTGTATGTTGGCGTGTAACTTGAGGAGCTAATGTAAGTTTTAGTTCGCTGAACACTGAATTGGTTCAAGGATCTAGAAAATCTTTAGTTTTATTACATTTTTAGTTGGGAGTACAAAAGAAATGAAATTTGTGGGTCCTCTTTATAAAATCAATGATCATCCGTGGTGGTTTGGGTACAAATTCTTGTATACATCATTTGCATTGTATATTAGTTTTAAATGGTATTATTTATATCATTTAATGATAATATTTGAAAATTATTGCACCGTGCACACTAGTTAATTAATGTTATTTGTTCATTAAATAGTATTATTCATTTTATTGAGTGGTATTCTTTAAAAATTAATACACGGTACAACTGATTCACAACAATTGTTATTCCAAATATTCCCCCAAGTTCTTAGACTTTATGGAAAATTTCCTGGAAATTTGGCAGTGCAACTTTTTAAGTTTTTATTTTGAAAAATACCACCCAGTATGTTTTTTTTTTTTTTTTAAATACCACCCAAAATATTTTTTTTATTTCTACCTAGATATCTAACGCACACAACTGCAGTCTGCAGAATCGGTTGAATGCTTGTGAACTAGAAAGTAGAGGGTTCAGGATACACCGTTGAAGGCACGAGGCAGAGAAAATAATCATTTCTCTCTTTGATTTATAAGGGTATTTCAGTCTTTCTCATGTAGGACGTTTTTGTCCGTATGAAAAGTGAAAACATTGTTTGGATGCGAATAGCCGAGTCCATTGATCAAATTCAAGAGCCTTGAAACAGGCGGTTGGAAATTTTTAAATAGAAATAAAAATAAGAATGAATATAATGTAAATAAGATAGTTAATAAAAATAAAAGATAATCAATAACCAATAACCTTTTTATTTTTAGAATTAGAGAAAAACATTATATCAAATAACCTTTTTATTTTTAGAATTAGAGAAAAACATTATATCAAATGATATAACCCATGAAAAAAAATTCTTCTCCTAGGGAAAAAGATCGTTCCTCCAATATATTGGAAAAAAAATATTTGAATTCTCATTCTCAAAAACTTGTCATTCTATATAATTTATCGAGCCAAGAGCCTTGTGATAACAAACTGAAAGTAGAAGAAAGATGTTTGAAATTAGTAAACATTACATTTGACTTTATATAACTGAGGAATCAACCGAAGTCATCAATGAAAAGTGAGCAACATGATGCTCATTCATTCATCTTTTATTTCACCATCAAACAACAATACCTACTACCCTAATCCTCAATTGAACCAAACCTGCTTCATTATCATAATCAAAACTTCACTAATCTAAGAAGACCAAAATCCAGTTGAATAACATTTGCAGAATCAAACACAATTCCACAAAATCAAAAGAATCAACAACAACAACAAACACACAATTTCTCAACAATCATTCATTCATTCATGCCTTGCCTGGAAATCCTTCATGAAAGCCACCAACTTCTCAACACCAAGTAAAGGCATGGCATTGTAGATGGAAGCTCTCATTCCTCCCACTGATCTGTGCCCCTTCAGCTGCACCATCTTCTCCTTCGCCGCCTCCTTAATGAACTCCGCCTCCAGCTCCGCCTTAGCAAGCGTAAACGGCACATTCATCAGAGACCTCACGCTTTTATCAACAGGGCACCTGTAGAAACCTTTGCTCCCATCAATGGCGTCAAACAAAATGCCTGCTTTCTTCTCGTTCTTCTTCTCCACCTCGGCTAGTCCGCCCTGCGCGATGAGGTCCTCGAAAACGAGCCCGCAGGTATAAATGCCGAAGCATGGGGGTGTATTGTACAGAGAATTGTTATCCGCGTGGATCTTGTAATCAAGCATCACGGGAGTAATTGGCTGCGCGTTTCCGATCAAATCTGATCGGACGATCACGATGGTGACTCCTGATGGGCCCACGTTTTTCTGAGCTCCGGCGTAGATCAAACCGAATTTGGTAACATCGACAGGTTTTGAGCAGAAATTGGAGGACATATCGGCGACGAGCACTGTGTTTTCACTCGAGGGTTTCGGGTAATCTTTGAATTCAACGCCGTGAATTGTTTCATTGGCGCATATGTGCAAATACTTGGCGTGCGGTGTTTGCTGCAGCGAATCGAAGCTGGGAATCTTGGTGTATTTCTCAGATTTGCCGCTCCAAATCGATTTGGGTTTGCAGTATTTGGAGGCTTCTTTGAAGGCCTTGTCGCTCCAAGATCCGGTAACGACGTAATCAACGGCGTCATCGGGGTTGCAGAGATTGAGAGGGATGGAGGCGAATTGGGTGGTGGCGCCGCCTTGAAGGAAGAGAACGCTGTATTCGGACGGGATGTTGAGAAGGGTTCGGAGATCTGATTCGGCTTTCTGGATGATGGAGAGGAATTCCTTGCCGCGGTGGCTCATCTCCATGACGGACATGCCGGAGCCGCGCCAGTTGTAGAGCTCCGATTGGGCCTTGAGGAGGACATTCTCCGGGAGGGTGGCCGGCCCGGCGGCGAAGTTGAAGACGCGATCGGTGGCGGAGGCGGCGAATGGTGGGGATTGGACTGTGGTGGTGGATGAGCAGGTAATGGAAATAGGTTTCTTGGCGGAGGTGGTTGGCCGTGAGAGGGTGGTAGGGAAGGCGGCGATTTGAGTGCGGGCGGGGATGACGGCTTTGAGGTGTGGAGGAGTGGAAACGGCGGCGGCGGCGGACATCGACATTTTTTTTTTTGCCTGTTTTTTAATTTACAAGCGAGGGTGGGTGCAGGAGGAGATCTGAGTGTCTCTTAATATAGTCCAGCGAGGTTGGTGAGTAAAATGGATCTCTATAAAAATGAAAATTAACCTCTTGTGACTTGAGAACCGTTGATAAGATTAAAATTTTTTAAATAAAAAAAAAAAATTACTCACTCACTCCGTTCTAACACTTTCATTTTTTATCTGTCCCAATAAGTTATGTACACTCAAAAAATAGAAATATTACACAATATTTATACGCTTACAATATCATTTAAATCACAAAAATGTCACTCTTATTCTACTCTCCACTTTATTTTTTCTCCTACTTTATCTCATTAAATCACTTAAAATACCCTTAAATTTTATTCTCTCTCTTACACTTTATTCTCATAAAAGTCAACAAAATTAATTTTTCTTAATTTCCGTGTCTCAAGAAGTGTACAGAACTTATTGGGACGGAGACAGTAGTTCAAATTGAGTTTTCGGCAAATTATATTTAATTCAAGTGGAGATTTGCAGGAAAGATTTAATATATGAGGTAGACCTTCAATTTATTATTTAGATCATACCTATTTTTAAAGTATATTCTATCTGTCCAACTTTAGATGTTTAATTGTTATTCCCTCCATTTTGAGAAAACTTTAATATGTAGGAAGATACATATTTTAAAAATAAATAGTAATGATTGAGATTTTTTTTTTTAAGTAAAATTAATTATATAAAAAGGGGTATGAGCAATATCCAAACAATACAAAAAGTTTTACAAACAATCAACACCAATCAAACTAGGATTAACAAGCCACTCCGAAAACGATCTATCTCGGGATATCAAACCTTTGACAGACAACCAACTCCAAACTCTAGATCTAAGTTCATTAAAAATTTTATCAACAGAAAAAACACCACCCCTAAAAATAACATCATTCCCCCATCTCCAAATAATCCAAATAACTCCAAGCCAAATAGACACAGAAATTTTTGTACCTTTCTTTCCTTCTATCAGATGGCAATGCATGGAGAAATGGTTATATATCTGTGAATGTAAAGCTACTTTGTCGCTGAACCATTTATGCACCTCCAACCAAACTCTATAGGCCATTTCACATTCAAAGAATAAATGTCTCCCAATTTCTTCAAAATTACCACAAAAGACACACTGCAAGTCATTATTTGGTAAAATCACACCACGTTTCTGCAAGTTGATTTTCGTTGGTAATCGATATTTCAACATCCTCCAACCATGCGCTTTAACCTTCAAAGGGGCAGCACTCTTCCATAGCAAATTGTACACCTTTGTCTTCTCAGTTGGAATCTCCTCGTCCTCAATGATTGAGGTTTTGAGAGATAATTTTATAAACTTTTATGTATAAAGTAAAAAATTTATTTAGTTATGTGTATGTATGAGTAAAAAAGTAATGATATTTTTGTGTAAATTAACAAAAATTGTGAGGATAAAATTTATAAATGATTTTTCATTTTAAGAGTGTAAAACTTATAGTGGTATGGACAAAAAAAGAAAGTGTGAAAGGTTTGTGGGACGGAAGGAGTAGTATTATAAGTGTGACAGAGCAGTCTCGAAGGATTTGTCTTCTGACCTGCTCCACGGACGAGGATCGTTGTGCGTCAGATAATAAATATCTTCACTCATACCTTCATATGGATCCATGTCATTGCTCAAACAAAACATTTCTGGCTTTTTCATAGCCCTGTTTTCACTTAATTTATAGCCTCTTTTCTCTTAATTTATATACCCAAGAAAGAGTTTTACCCACGGATTTTTATTTTGAAGGCTAGGGTTGGTTGGATCATATAATATATATATTCGGATTCGTATAATATATATATGTCAAAATATAAGAGGTGAATTATATCAACTAATTCAAACATTACAACTTGTTAAAAAATACCATCCGATTCAAACATTACAACTCCTTAATGTGTATAAATAATTAATAGGAAAATATAAATAAGAAACCATCACTAAACAAAAACTCCAAATAAAAGTAAAAAATCAGCATAAATAAACAAAAAGTCTGAAGCAAAAAAAAAAAAATAGCATTTCATAAACGTCACTTACAAAGATGCCAGGCCAGAAAAGTAAACAAACAAAACCCTAGCTAGTTTGATTCATACTATTAAAAAGAATAAAAAAACAATCCAAGATTTTAGTTCACGACTGCAAAATGGATTCGGAGTTCGTAATAAAACTGAAGTTAATCCAATCAAGGCATCAATAATTGTTTATTTGTGTGCATTAAAAAATAATAACTAATTCTAACTAATGTTGGTAAGTATAGTACATTAAGTAAGGAGTAAATTGTAATTTGGAAGATCTCATATCCAAGAATTGTAAATCGTCGGCTCAAGATTAGGGTCGGTGAGATCGTATATGGGCGCCGGAGCAGGGATGGCGAAGCTGATGCCGGGCGGCGTCGGAGCAGGGACGGCGAAGGTGGCCAAGGCTGTGGGGAGATACGGCGGCGCCGGAGCAGGCACGACGGAGCTCGGGCCGTGAAATGTGGGGCCCTGATAGGGCGTTGTTATGTCGTGAATGCTGGATCTTTTTTTGTGTTTCTTCTCCATTTTTTGACGTTGGAAATACTTTTGAGCATGACTTGCAATTTGGTAAGTAGTTTTTGTACGTAATACGTTCCTGGAAATGTTCCTCCAGTCGCCTTTTCCATATATCTGCAGACCCGTTAAGAACAATCTGTGTTCCTCTTCTGTCCAAGGTGAGCCCTTCTTCTTCTTCTTTACCAATTCGGGTGACCCCAGAGAAGCCTGACCCGGATCCGAATGCCCCGCCTCAATCTCCGTGGGATGATCCTCCTCCACTCGGCTTGCCTTGTGCATCCAGCGATTGGGAGTTTCCTCTGGAACTTTACACAGAGCAGTCTTTAATATTTGGTCTTCTGAGCTGCTCCACGGAGGAGCATCGAAGTGCGTCAGATAATAAATATCCTCACTCATACCTTCATATGGATCCATCTCATCGCTCAAACAAAACATTTCTTGCTTTTAATTTCTTAGGCCCTGTTTTCACTTAATCTATAGCCTCTTTTCTCTTAATTTATACCCAAGAAACAGTTTTACCCACGGATTTTTATTTTGGATCATATAATATATATATTCGGATTCGTATATAATCTAATCTAAAGTAAAATATACAAATATATTATGTAGTAGAACTTAGATATTACTTTAATTTAAATTTTTAAGTTTAAATTTTAAATTTAAATTTTAAATTTAATTGACCATTAATATTTTTATATAATGCAATTATAAAAATACTGCACTTAAAAAATATTAAACAATTAAGAAAATTATAGTAATTGAATTGAATTAACCCAATCAAATATATACATATATATAGATTAGTTAATCTAAAAAATAATAATATAATTATATTTTTTTCATTACGTGTGAATTATGAACTAGTATATCATATTTATATTTTGAGTAACACTTGTGTGAATTGCATGTATACGATCAACTCTATCTCTATCATTTACATGTATTGTTTATAAGTAAATGTGACAATAATAATATGTATATGACAATAATAATAAATTAAAGATTAGCCAATTCATACAAGTTTTATCCTGTTATATACACACATTCATGGACTTCTAGATAGTATCATATCTATATTTTATTCATACATTGCGTAAATCATGTTTATATTTTATCCACACAATAACTAAATCAACATAACTCATTTTCTTTCTTAACCAATTTAATTTAACAGGAGTTTCACTTAAGTTTTTGCCAAACTTAAGACAATATAATATTATAAATTAAATAAAAAAATTAAGAACATCTATGTCTGAATTAATTTCTTAATATCCACTCTTTCCCAATGTTTATTGCTCAAAATTTAAAAATGGACATCTTATTATGATTTTCTCACATTAAAATAACAACAAAACAACACTACCCTCCCAAATTAAATCTTTACAAATATCTCTTATTTACATCACATATTTTTCAATTAACTTTTTCAATAAAGTTGATAATAAAGTAATCACTTTTGATAAAGTTGAAAATACTCATTTACCTTTCACTTTATATCTTTTATTGCTTATAAATATTTTTTTTCTTAATAATCATGTCATTTCTCTTTTTGAGGTATTAAAATTGAGACGGAGAGAATATATATAAATATAAATATTATTCACACATATTGTTCGCAATGTTATAAATGTCAATATTAATATTATATTCCCTCCGTCCCGAAAAAGCTTTTACATATAGGAGGGCACACATTTTTTTTTAAAAAAAAAAAGTAATGATTGAGATTTTGAGGGGTAATTTTGTAAACTTTTATGTATAAAGTAAAAAAAAAAAAACTTTATTTAGTTTAGTGTATGTGAGAGTAAAAAGTAATAACATTTGTGTAAATTAGTGAAAATTGTGAGGGTTGAGTTTATAAAGGATTTTCCATTTTAAGGGTGTGAAGGACGAAAAAAAAAAGTGTGAAAATTTTTATGGGATGGATGGATGGAGTATTTTTTAACGAAAATGATACAGAGCCTATTGGTGAACATTATATGTATGTCAAAATATAAGAGGTGGATTATATCAACTAATTCAAACATTACAACTTGTTAAAAAATACCAACCGATTCAAACATTACAACTCCTTAATGTGTATAAATAGTTAATAGGAAAATATAAATAAAAAACCATCACTAAACAAAAACTCCAAATAAAATTAAAAATCAGCATAAATAAACAAAAAGTCTGAAGCAAGATTAAAAAAAAAAAAAAAATAGCATTTCATAAACGTCACTTACAAAGATGCCAGAAAAGTAAACAAACGAAACCCTAGTTGGATGAAATTAGAAAGTAGTGTACAATAATCGTACCTTGTAAATAGAATACGAAAGACTTAGCGTACAATTTCTGTCTTAATTCGATGTATCTCGCATCATCTCACACAAATTCAATTAAATTTGTTAACAATGTATTTAATCTAATGTATCTCCCAATTTTAGATAAACACATACATTAATTGTTATTTAATACTTTCTCTGACTCTTTAAAAAAAATACTTTCTATGACTTTACATAGAGTTTAAGAAAATAGTATATATTTTTTTAGTATATTGATCAATTTAAATAAAAGATATTATAGGTAAAACATATATATGCAAAGTAAACTATTAGTTAATTGCGTTAAAAAAATAATAATATTGGTGTAAATAAATGTGTATTGTGAGAGTCATAAAAGTGAAAAATATTTCCAATTATAATGTGCAAATCAGTTGTGAATAGGAGAGGAGTAATTCTTTAATTTATGCAAAATATTTTAAAACCACAAATAAAATGGAATAAAGTGAGTAGGTACTCTATTCACTCTACTCATGCACAGCATGACTGCATGGATACAACTCTAAACTGTTCAAATCCGTCTAACATAATGCTAATTAGTCATGATTCAATCGATCCAAATAATGACAAATATATGAGTATGTAATATCCAAATTAAAACTTTACTACGTACTACTTCACATAATATATATTTGGCCCAGGTTATATGCACACACTTTTTTATTGAGAACACACACCTGAGATAATTTAAAAGTTAAATATATGTGTAATGATAAAAATATTCTTATCACCTTATTTGTATTATGTTTGTGTGTTATTTGTTATTTGTTGTATTAATTTTGTTGTTGTTGAGTTATTTTCAATGCTAATGAACGTAAACACGACGATAAATATATTTTTTGGTGTTTGAGTTTTATAAATTTTTCGAGTCTGATTTTATGAAAATATGACCAACTTTCGATTTTTTTTTTTTTTTGCGAAAAATAGCCTAATTTTCGAAAATAATTTCCAAAAAAAATGACATATTTTCGTAAAAATTATTTGAACGGTTTACAATTTTTCAGCAATTGAATAATAAAGGATATTTTAGGAAGTTACTGGGGGGTGTACTCAATAACTGGTGGGTGTTTTCATCACGTAAGTGTTCTCAATAAAAAAGTGAGTGCATGTAACCTTGGCCTATATATTTAATTTTCATTATCCATACAAAACTTGTTCCAATTTATAATATTTCTTCTAACAAATAAAATGTGAAGAAAAGATGATAATGTAACAGAGAATTAGGCAATTAAAGAATGTATTAAGAAATCAAGAAAAGCGGGGGATAATACTTACATAATTCAAACCCTAAGTACGTCTGAAGAAACAGATTAAATCAAGAAATTCGCATAAGAAAATATTTGACGAAAGAACTAACCAGCTAGCTGCTTCTTGATTTCTTTGAATTTGCTTCATCATCATCATCTTTACCTTCATTCTTCCTAATCTTAGCATCGGTGGAGTCTTGATCATCAATGATGGCCGATGATTCATCATTAGATGGGCAGGGTGGTGGCGCCGCCATTGTCCAACGGCGTTCGGGGCGGCGATATTGTCGTTCCAGAGAGGCTCTCATTGGCAGTTCGCTGCTCATCTTTCCCCAAATAAAAGGAACTAGAGGAGGACGCCTGAACGTAACAGCCTCTATATAATTAATTAATTAATTAATTTAGAGAGAGTATTATTGATGCATGCATGCACTCACTTTTTTATGATAGGGTTTTGCACAACAGGTAGCTTTTTTGGCGCATTCTCACTCTCCTCCTTATCAAGAAAATGCAGAAGAGGAACCTTGGATTTTCGGCCGCCGCCGCCGCCGTCGGGTCCGCCCGCCGCCGACATTCAATAGACTTTCTTTTTCTTGAACAGGAGTCTCGCTCTAATTTTCTTGGGATATGTAGAAGTAGAACGAACAAGACTGGGAATTAATAGGGGCTGATTATAATTAACATAAACTTGGTTCGCCGGGCCGGGCCTAAAAACTTTTGCGGGCTATCCCCCGTTTTGCTACTTATTCGAGGATTCAATCCATTCAATTACCAGATACTCAACTCTTCCCCGTTTTATAAATTTATATATATAATGTAAATAAATTTATTGGATTGTATGTATAAATGTGTTTGAAAGTAATAATATTTTGTGTAAATTAGTGAATACTGTGAGGATGTACAGAGAGTTTTCCAATTTAAAGGTGTAAAGATTATTGTGAGACAGACGAAAAAAGAAAGTGTGAAAATTTTTATGAGAGGAGTATTATTTTTAAGAATTCAATTGCTACTTCTAGTTGTATTTAAACGTTTTCAGATTAATTTTTTTTATATAATTTTCCTATTTTATTGGATTCATGGTCTTAATAAAATACTATGATAGATTGATTTCAACACCTATATGTTATATGGCGGAAAATTTTAAATTTAACTTATCGTTAGATAAACAGTCGTTGGTGGGTAGTTGGGGGAGTGCGGGACAGATTGTTCTTTTTTGAATTTTAATTAATTTTACTTGTATTTTCAAAAAATAAAAAATAAATAATTTTACTTGTTAATTTTTATTAGAATTTTAATTTTGTATGAATTTGTTCCCTTAACTTCAAAATATACATTTTATTATCTTATAAAAAATTTCATTCTCCTTAAAATAAAATTTGTGATTTATCACTGATTGTTGGTTATTGACTCATTAAGCATTGAGATCTACACAAGCTTATGACCTTTTCTGGCTTTCTGCCTAACTTATTTTCCTTTTTTCATTTAAAAAAAGTAATTAGGAAAATTTGAGAAACTTGCCCATGAGGTTAGGGATAGCGAAAATTAATGCAAGTCATGTTAGGGGTAACAATTTATGCCCCTCAGTTACCAATCTTTTGCAATATATGTCCAAAGTTCCCGAAAAGTGTAGATTTACCGTCCTTCGCCGTCGTTGCTGTCATTTTACGGTAAATTAAAGGACGAGTGATGCCCAGAAATCGGGCTTGAAAAGACAAATAATTTGATATATCATTCATCCTTCAATTCGTTGGAAAATGGCGGCGACGGCGCGAACGACGGTGAAATTTATACTTTCGGCGACTTTGTGCATAAATTGCAAAAAATTTGTAATTGAGGGCATAAATTGCTACTCTATAACTTGACGGACAATTTTTGCTACCTCCTTACTTGATGAACAAATTTTATACTTTCCCTATTATAACAACAATGCATTCTTGATTTCATTTTTTTTTTTCGTGAGACAGTGAAATGTGAAATGAGAGAGATTATATATTATATATATTTTACTCTCACTTTTTAGTTTTTGAACATATGAGATTATTCAAGAGAATATTGTTAATAGCTTGTTTGTCAGGTGGAATTAAATGGTTAATGTGACTATTTAATGTACCCAACTAACAATTTATCACACAAATGATTGGAGATAAATGCAAGAACACAAGAGGTGGGAATTAAAATGCAACCAATTCAAATATTGCAATTCCTTAAAATACATAATTTACCATTTATGTTTTTATACATATAAGCGGTGGACTCAAATATTGTGCCCATCAATGGGCTCTATATAATTTTAGGATCTTGAATATTATTCGAAATTCAGAAGATCATAACAAAAAAATGCATTGTGGAAGAATCGATAGTTTCTTTTTGAGTTCGGTAAAATATAAAAAGAAAAACAATTTAAATAGTCTTTTTTTGTTGTTGTTGTTGCTTGAATATAAAATATTCAATTGAATATAATAATATAATAAAAAAAATCTTTTTGTTTTCTCAGACGAAAACGAAAATTCCTCTCTAATTTTTTAAAAGTTTTCAATGTTCGATCATGATATAGAGAGAATGGTGGTTTTCATTAAAAATCTTATGTTCAAATAAGAAAGAATAAAAATTATATATATTAATTATATCACGAAACTTCTTTGAATTTTCTTTTGTTATCTTACATATCATTTTAGTTCATTAAAAAAATGTAATAAAATATACTACTATTACATGTAATAGTAATAAAATATACTACTATTACATGTATATGAGAAAATCTTCGTTAGATGATTAAGTGCATCAAAGACACTTATAATGCTTTATTTTTTAGAATAAATCTCTTCTGCACTAATTAATAAATTAAAATTTGTGGGCAATTCATTTTTAATTGAATGCATTGTATATATTGATTTGCAGGAGTTTTAAATCCATGAAAATGCACAAATATATGTGTTATTTTTAATATTCATAGGTTATGTCGATAATAAAAATTAGTATAGATAAATTACTATTCGGAATTTCGTTAAGGATTTAAAGTCAATTTCCAGTTCCAAACATTTCTATCTTTCTTAATTTATTTTAACAATAAGCACGAATAAGTGGCTGATGTCACACATATGATGACGACGTAGAGTTAAAAAAAAATTATTATTATTATATGATAATGATCATGATAATTCCAACAGGGTTGGTGAAGGAAGTAAAATTACCTTGCTGGCCTACCCCAGCAGTCAACGTCAAAAAATATTCCTTTCCCTTTATTTATTTATTTTATACGCAAGATTCAAATTCAAAATTAGTGCAAGGGAGGTGTGTGTGGGGGGGTGAGGGACTTGTTAGATTCTATCTAAACTTATGTAAACAAATAAAAAAACAAATGCACAAAAAAAAAAAAAAACCAGAGAATATGTCATTGTTCAGAAACAACTCAAACAAGAGCAGTATCTTTAATTAATTATTATCAAATGTAATCAGAAAGTGCAGAATTTAAACAGCAATGAATTCTGCTTGCCTTTCTTGAAATCAGAATAAACAATTACAACAATTAATTAATTCCCCCCGGGGGCAACACAAAGTTGCTACACTACTACATCTTATTTGTTTGGTAATTCTTCCTCTGCATTTCCCCCCCAATTTTAGTATTACAGAAAACACATAAAGTTAGTATAATAACTGTACATGTGTTCCTGCCTTATTGTGCTGCTGCTGTTTGTACAAGAAAATGTGCAGCTTCACATCTTGCAGCATATCCAAACTTGGAAGTGTTGTACTTTCTGTGAACTCCGGTAAGTTTTCCGGTCGCCGCCTTCTCGTGAAACCCGACCATCAGTCCGGTGCATTCCCTGAGACAGACACAATCACATTAGTACTATCATCCATCAATGCAAAATGAACGGTGGATGATGCAATCAAGATCATCTACTCTACTTTAGTGTTTCATTATTTTTAATAATTCTCGCGTCCTGCAATTCAAGTACATTTTTAAACAGTATCAGTTGGAAGACGGCAAACTTACAAGAGCTGATCTTCGGAGTAGCCGGTGTGCCACTCGCAAGTCTTGTTCCATTGCCCGACTCCGTATAGAGTCGATTGAGCGGTGTATATTGCAGCAGCTGCGAGAAAGGACGGCGGAAACTTGAGCATTTCGTATTCCACGAGACAGAGCTCGATCAAGAAGAAAGAGAGTAGCTCCAGCTGTTACAATAGAACGAAAGATGTTCTTTTAGTATAATAATTTATGATAAATGGCTTGTTTATTCCATAAAATTGAACTTGGATGAACACCTTTCTATCGGATTGAGCTGCCTTGAGGAATCTTTTCATGAAAACATAAGGAGTTGGAACAGACATATTGAATTGCAATGTGTTCAGCATCAACTTCTCCTGTTGAAAAATAGATTTGTTACTAAATTAATTCAGAAATATAATAATTAATTTCATATATACAAAATTGAACTTACCATTTCGAGTACTTCTTTCCTCGAATAAGCCTTGTCTGAAATGAAAACCAAGTCGTCGACAACAGGCACAGAAACTTCCTCATATTTGCAAGCCAAAAGCAATGCAACCAAACCCACAAGCTGCAACTTTTTTCTTACCACAGATTGCTTTGCCAAGAATCGATCGATTAGATTAACTGTTAGAAACAGAGTTTCCTCTCTAAGCTCAAATTTGTGATGCACCTGTTGATTATGGTCAATATATGTTAAAAATGGCACAAAATTTAAAGGTAATACAATCATTTGAGATGAATTTTAACCATAAAAATTGTTACTTTTTACCTCTATGAGCCAGTCAATGAGAATGGCCCTCATTCTTTCATTGATGTCAAACTGCTGTGATATATATCCTGGTGAAACACAGCTGGAACTCTGCAATAAAAAAGGGTGCATTAATTTAGAGCTCATTCAGTCTTTAGCATTAAATGAATGGTATCAGATTCCAGCTCAATTGGATCATAATGCTTATATACAAGTAATATAAATTTATATCAGATAACTAGATAATTAGGATGTGAGTTCAAATTCAAATTATACACATTGTCTCTATTTTCAGAGACAATTTTTAAATTTCGGAAGCTGCTTTTTGAATTTTCAACTCAATCATTTAATAATAAGAATTCAAATTATTCTTTACAAAATCTAGATTTAGGATTTTTAGATCCTTTATCACCTCCATTTTCTTGTAGTAAGTGTATAGATCGTCGATGTAGTCGACAACAGCCAGCGGATCCTTGGCGTCGCCCCCGTCTATGTCCACAACCGTCTCTTCGATGTCTTCCATTTCAACTTCTTTCTACAAGATGTTCTTACAAAAGTCACATATATGACAATTGTGTCCTAACTCGTATTAATTAGAAGAGGTAAAAGGGTGCTTACCTCTGGAATTTCCAACTCTGATTGTTCCAAAGACATGGGGACAGGATGGTCTTTTGCTCCATGATCCTCTGAGTCTGTTATAGGAATGTCCTCCCATACTGTGAATTCATCGCTCGATGTCTTCGGTTTCTTTGCTTCCTAATAAATTCAGAGTAGGGAAGCATATAAGGCCTACTATCTTCAAGATTTTATGCAAGAAATGAAAATTTTGAATTCAAGATTTGTATCTAAGTCAGCTAAAATCTGAGTAGATTCTTCAAGACATCTTGATTAAGACTTAAAAATCGAGTAAGATTCAAATACGTGTGTAGAAGAAGAGATCTATTAGCCAATTACCTCTGGACATGGATGCTGTGAAACAGCCATTTGGGCCGCATATTTCCTTTAAAAAAAATCAGGAAAGTCGCATCAGAAGATCATGGAAAATTCAAATTTTGAACTTTATAAAAAAAAAAATTAAATGGAGGACCATTAATCCATAATCCAACCTTGTGATTGGTCTATGTGCTGGAATCGGAGCATTCTTATCACAAATCCCATTTGAACTGAGATTCAAAAATTCAGATAAATAAATACTTAATCTCCAACAAAAAACAAAAATTATTAAAAAAAAATATTTGAACTTGTGAGCTAAGATTTATACTCTGGGTAGCCTCTCTTGTTAACAGTGTGATTAATCACACTTAAAGCTCTTCTGTTGGGCCTGATCTCAGCTCCAAATTTTCTCACTCTCATTTCTCCCCCACCTTTCATTAAAAAAAAAAAAAGATTTAGGAAAATTTAGAAAGTGATTAAGCCTAAGCCGCATTTTCTCAAACAGTTACCTTGCACATTTGCGGGTCTAATCTGAACAGCATTGTTTTCATCAGACAAACCCATTTTTTTCACTTTCTTGATTTATACGAAGAAAAAATCAAATCCAGAAAATGGGTCTCTTCCTCCGCTAAAGAAACAGCTCCGGCATGAAAAAAAATGAGGAGCGAGAAAGTTGGGCAGTGGTGGAAAGAATGTAGAGAGAGTGAAAGAGTATTTGTGCAGTGGGAGAAGCGTATAATGAGCTGTTCTTATTTATTTATTTTCAAATCCAACGGCTAGTGAAGAGTGCCCGTTGCCCGTTGGATTGCTGTAGTAAAACCTTTCTGTATGTGTGTGTGAGAAAAGAGCACAACGGTCACCTATGTGGGCACGCGCCACGTGGAAAATTAGAACGTTACTTTCAAATGCTGTTTAAAAAAACATGGGTGTTGTCTGTTTAGGATATTGCTTAATTATTGCTTGTCTTTGAGTTTACACTTTTTGGGTAGTAATATTAAATAGTAATAAAAAGAATAATAATGATAAATCTCTGAATGAGAAGCGCTCTTCCCCACTTTGACTTTTTGACCAGTAATAACTAGATACTTCGGATTTTTTACCTTTTATTAAATAATAGTTTGGATTTTTGCTTTTTAATTATTATTTTTCTATGCATCGTTACTTATGTTTTTTTTTTAATCGGTTAAAGATTAATTTTATTAAACCAAACATTTGGGTACAAGATATATCCAAAACAAAGTCATAAGAATTTACAATGCCATATTTTTAATTTACAATGCCAAAAAAATATGGTAGAAAATTTGTAGTGAAATTTTTTTCTCATTGGTTAACAATTCAAAATCATACAAAAGTTGTCCACTCATCTCTGAATTTATATAATTGCCTCCAAACCAACTCTAAAGTCTTTATTTTTCTATGCATCGTTACTTATTTGATGTAGACATACAATTATAATGAGGTTGAAATACAATATGAAATGTCCCCATCAACAATTAATTTCACGAGCTTAATCAAAGATGTGGCTCAATTAATGCAGTCTACTTTGGATTTGGATCCACCCATTTAATAAATGGTAAATTTTATTAATTTTGACCATATGGTAGTGTATAATATTTGTTTGAAATAACTAAAATTTTTTTTTTTATTTTAGGTGAATCTTGGTGTGAAATTTACAAAATATATTATGCAATAAATGGATGCTCTTAAAAAATGGAAATGAGCAAAATCTTATCTACATCGGATCAATAAATTTCGCTAAAGTAGTGGGAATTTCGAATATTTTCGGAAATTTCTCGTACTTTTTTTTTCTCTCTCGTCCCTTTTCCCAATCCACCACTAACCAACAACATTATGGTCATGGACGAGCTCCCTCATCATCCTTTGGGCAATACCCTCATTTTTTTCACTTATGTATGTGTGTTTTGGTTTGTTTCTGTATATTGTGGGTATTTTGTGGGTGGGTGTTTGTGCTCGTTTCTTTGTAAGGTCATGTAGTTGTGATGGTGAGGTGAATTACGAGTTTCGGATAGTGGAATGTAGCAAAGGACAATACTCAATAAACAAACATTTAAGCATTCGTTTACCGATTTGAGGTTGTGGATGATGTTGGTGATGCAAACCATTATTTTCATAACCGAACCGGCGACCAAATCGGATTAGATACGGTTCAACTGGTCGGACCGGTTAGACCGACGGTCCAACCGTTAAAATTAATTTCAGCCTATTTTTTTCATATTTTATTTTTATATATTACATTAAAAAATATGTACTTATAAAAAAATAAAATTATAACTTATCATAATCATATTAAAATAAACATAATAAAATAATAGACGACCAAAAATAATAAAAATTAACTAAATAAAAAGACATATTTTACATTTTTTTGTTCAATTTATTAATCATAAATTAGATATTAGAAATGAGTTTGGCAAGAGTTTTTTTTTTCTATTATTATAATAATAATATTATTATAATTTATTTTTGTGAGGATTTGTAAAGTAATGCAATTTAATATACAAAATAAAATTTCTACATGAATTTTGATCAATGAGCAGTTTTATCCCACATTGAGTGGAAAGAAAAAATGAACAAAGTTATTGGGGGTATAAAATAAGAAGTAATTTCTCACTCTCACTCACTATAAGCCTTATCCCACATCGAGTGAGAATGAAAACTAAACACAATTATTGAGATATAAAATAAGGAATAGTTTCTCACTCTCACCCACTACAAGTTTTATCCCACATCAAGTGAGGAGTAATAATAAACATAGTTATTATGTTATAAAATGAGTTGTAGTTTTCAATTCAGTTGTGAGCACAAAGTATTTTCACATATAAGTTTAATATTAAAAAAATAAGGTTTGGTGAGCCCACATTGAACCAATAATGAGTTTTAAATTTTTATTTTTTAAATTAAATAAATATTAACCGGTTTGACCGGTTTTCGGGCAGTTTTGACCGGTTTCGGCCGGTTTTGATCGATTTTGACCGGTTTGATGTGGTTTAACTAGAAAAATGATTTTTATGGTGTTGTTGGATTGATACCGTGATCGGTTCCCGATTGAACTGGTTGAACCGACCGCTCTGTTCCGGCTCTAACAACACTGATGCAAACTAGTGTGGCGATGATAGTATACGGAGTATATGCCAATTGGCCGATGATTGTAAAAAAAAAAAAAAAAAAAATTGCTACAATGACGCAAAGTGATTGTACAAAAAAATTGCTACAAAATTTTGAATAAACAAAGAAGATAGGGAGAAGAATAATTAACTCCCGACTTTTCCTATAAGAATATATTTGTAATTATCAACCACATGTAAAAAAAAGTTATTGTACTCCTTGCAATGATAATTGCCTTTTACCGTTAAAAAAAAAAAATCTATCTTCTATTTTCTTCCCACAAACAAAGTAAAAACACCATAAGGCTCCATTTGGATTGAGTCATTTGAAATCAATGGATTTGAGGATAATACAACATACATTTACAAATCAAAATAGAGAAAAACTAAATGAATGGATTTGAGATACACAAATATTACTTATAAGTGAGAGGATTTCAAATACCCAGCAAAACCTAGTCATTTGAAATCCTCTCACTACTCCTATTTGTGCTTAAGATTTGAGTGACTCAAATCCATTCATTTAGTTTTTCTCTATTTTAGCTTATGTGAATGCATGTATATTATCCTCAAATCCCTTGATTTCAAATCCACTTCATCCAAATGGAGCCTAAGTGTATCTTAGGTGTGAATATGGAAGTTGGGTGTGAAATTTAAAAAGTAGATATTTTACTAATTTACACATCCTCAAACACACATGATCTCAAAATATTTATCTTATTTATTTTGGAGTCGATCTTCATTGAAACTTGTTCACTTTATGAAACTTTTATTTAATAATACTATTAAACTCACACTAATGCCACACACGGTTTGTCGTATTTTGTGTGGGTAAATATTTTAATTTTAGTTTATAAGAGTAATGATATTACTGAATAAATGTTATGAATATATATATATATATATATATTTTTTTTTTATCAATAAAAAAAAATTTATTAGAGAGATAGATGTAAGAAATATCCATCTCATCAAAAGCATTTGACCAGAATTTACATAAGCCAAATCACTCAAAAAAATTATAAGACTAAGGAAGATCTAAAGTTGAAATTCTATCCTAAAAACTAATATTTTGACAAGCAGTCTTCTTGACAATACACCAACTCCAACGTCTCATTTTTAGCTCATCCAAGAATTTATCCTCATCGAAAATTTTGTTATTAAAGATAATGACATTTCTCCATTTTCAAATTAGCCAAACCAACCAAAGTCAAATATAAGTAGCAAATTTCTTCCCTTTTTTCCACATAAAGTGTTCCTAAAGGCAAAAAAAAAATTAAAAAAAGAATCTACCTGCAATGGCATTGAGGCTTTAATGCAGTCTAGACATTTTACCCAGATGGTGTGAGAAATATGACATAAGAAAAAGAGATGCTCCTCCGATTCCTCCTTCTCATTGCAAAGACATCACTTCAAGTCGATGTTATGAACATTATTGAATAAATATATTGATATTATTAAATGAATTCAAGTTTGTATGAAACTTGTTCGCAGAAGAGTTTATGTTTTGAGAATGACCTTATAAGAGATGAATATTAATTTGTATTAGATTGTGGACCATGTCACACTAGTTTTTGCCTTGTATTTATTATGATTATTCAAAATACATAATTTAGAGATAAACATGATAATTTCTAGAGCAATTTGAACAATTTGTTTAAGAAGAAAGTCTTGTGTGACACCGTCTCACAAATTTCATTTCGTGAGACGGATTCAATTTTTAATAAAATTTTATAACTTTTATATTAAATTGTACTCCGTCCCAACATAATATGCATACTTTATCTGGCGCGTAGATTAAGAAAAGTTGCTTTTTGGTGTGAATAGTGTATGAGAGAGAATAAGTGTAGGGGTATTTTTGATAGTTGTGTTAGATAAAGTGTATGAGAGAGAATAAAGTAAAGTAAAACATGAGTGACATTTTTTAAATTAAAGTGATATTTTGAGGGTGTTAATATTTTGTGGAATTTTCTTATTTGGGTGTGCACATTATGTTGGGACATCCAAATAAGGAAAGTGTGCAGATTATGTTGGGACGGAGGGAGTATCATTTTTAAAAAATTGTACACTTTCATAATAAATAATGTATATAAAATGCACATTTAAATAAAAAATACGGATCCAATTTTTAATAAAAAATTATAACTTTTATATTGAATTGTATCAATTTTAAAAAATTGTACACTTTCATAATAAAAAATGTATGTAAAATGCACATTTAAATCAAAAATTGAAAAATGATACACTTTGTATTTAATAAATGGTACATTTTTACAAAATGATACATTTTTAAGATAAAAATTTAAAAAGTGATATATTTCATCGTCTCACAAAATGAGATTCGTGAAATGATTTTACACAAATTTTTATAGAGAATCACTAACAAAATCTTTTTTTTGATATAAGGGGAACCAATCCCATCGTCCACTAGTTGACTAACCCATCTCATGAATTTTTTTATTTTTTATTTATCGATAAATGTTAGTTGTCAGTGGTTAGAAATTAGTTCCCCAAGTCTCCTTTACAATTCCAAATTTTCCAAGCCTCTTTATATCTCTCACTCCAAATTTGTTCTCAAAGGGAATCAAACTCAGGTCTCCCACTAAAGTGGGAACTCGGTGGCCAAGTTATATTTACCGATCTCATGAATTGTTTGAGACCCAATGAATTTCGAACCTGAGACCTATGGAGTATCACACTTCTAAGCATCAAGCCCTCATCATTAAGCCAGGGTTGAATCGATAACAAAATCTAGCAATTAAATCTTTATGATATACTAGTATTTCCCTGTGTTGATATATGATATGAGTATTGATAATTTTAATGTGAGAAGAATTGTGATAGGAATCCAAATTAAATATATTTTGTTCTCTACCCATTAAATCTTTAACTAATATTTTTTACCAAATTTATGATTTTTTTTTAAAGATATTAAATGTTCAACGCACTAGTTATAATCCATGGTTAGGGTTTTATAGGCTTACTTTAAATAATTAAAGGACTAGGTGTGAATACATTTGTAAATATGAATTTAATTTCATGGCGAACAAATTTAACTAGAGACGAACTTTTGATTTAATAATTATGAGTAATTTAGCTCCTCGATTTTTTCTATTAGAATATCATAAGTGCACGGCCCAACCCTTTCGCAGACCAAAGACAAAGTAAATTCTTTTTAGTTGTAGTCCTTCATCAATTATTGATTTCTCTTTTTGACACCCAATAATTCCTCTTTTTTCATCAAACCCTCTTATTTTCCCTCGAACAATTAATGCGCACAGCAAGGGAGAATTAATTGAAAGTAAGAGAGAAAGAGCGAACCCCCTCAGGGCTCTGATTTATTCTGCGATCGATCCATCTCTGGTTTTCCGAATTTTTGTCCAAGATTTTAATATTAGTATAGAAGAATAGAATGGGCGGCGGCGATGTGGCGGGTGACGGAGTCGTATCAAGCAACGACGGCGGAAAGGAGGTGATGCTGAACATCCGTTGCACCAATGGCTCGCAATTAGATGTTCAGGTGAACTTGAATTTAACTCTTGAATCTTTCAAGTCAATCCTTGCTCAGAGATGCGAAATTCCGGCTCACCAGCAGCGTCTAATCTACAAAGGCCGCATATTAAAGGACGATCAAACCCTCAAGAGCTACGGTATACCTACTGAATTATTATCTCTCCTGTTTGTTTTCAGAAAATAATGCTAGGTGCATATTTTTAATTTAATCTGGATGGTACTGGGAAAATCCATATTTTTGCTTGCTAAAATGAATGCCAGGATTTGTTGCATCTTTTCGATGAAGTATAATGGTTCTTCACAATAAAAAGTAGAGCGACCGCAAAGCCAACTAGAATTTTACCATCTAACATGATTAGCATGCTTGATAAATGGTATGCTCTTTGCAACATATTGACGTTAATGCTAACATGAATAATTGAACTTTATTTAGGATGGTATAGATGATCATGTGATTAGTAACATTGGTGATGATTCACACAGATATCTGAAGGGCAGTCAATTGTTTCTAGATTTGTGTTAAATTTGTTAATGAATTATTCATTTGACTGTTTATTAAATGTTCAACTTGGGTAAAAATTGCAGTAGAGACTAGAGAGCTGGAGTAACACGTTTTCTCGCATATTATTAACAATATGAGTGTACGATATCGTCACATCATTATTTCTCCTTATATGTTATAATCAGACTTGCCTTTTCTGGATAGGTATTGAAGCAGATCACACTATCCACTTGGTTAGAGGTTTTGCAACAGCTGGACCTGCAAACAATGCAACTACCACTGATGCTGGAGTTCGAAATCCTGATCCAATTTCAACAACAGATGATGGTTCTAATCAAGGTGGGCCACTTGGTGGATCTGATTCTGGATCTCCATTGTTTCCTGGACTTGGCCTCAATGGGTTAGGAAATGATAGTTTTATATTCGGAGATGCATTTCCAGAGATGGAACAAATGCAGCAAATGTTAATTCAAAACCCCGACATGATTAGAGATATTATAAATATGCCTGGTGTTCAGAATTTAATGAGTAATCCTGAAACAATCCGCAACCTAATGATGAACAATCCTCAGATGCGTGAGGTTATGGATCGTAACCCAGAGCTTTCCCACGTACTAAATGATCCTTCAACACTCCGTCAGACAATGGAAGCTGCACGAAACCCTGAAATAATGCGTGAGATGATGCGTAACACTGACAGGGCAATGAACAATATTGAATCTTCTCCGGAGGGTTTTAACATGCTTAGACGGATGTATCAGAATGTGCAGGAGCCCTTACTTAATGCATCAACCATGACAGGGGATGATGAATACAATATACGATCAGATGAATTTCCACCCTTGTTGCCTGCTCGATCTGGAAGTGAGAACTCAAATAACTCCCATGCTCCAAATACAAATCCACTTCCCAATCCTTGGGCCTCTGCTGGTGGTAAGTCTCATCCTTTGTTTGCTGGTTTTACCCTTCTATATCCAAGATCTAAAAAATGTTCAGGTCTCTACTCTTTATTCTTTTAAGATGTTGGATTATAATTAAAATAAAAAGGATTTATATCTACAGTTCTACACTGAGTAGTTTTGAACCACTAGTGCTGTATACCTGATCATCTATGTGTTCTCTGAATAAATCTATCTTGAAATTCTTGAAAGTGTGTTGTCGGTATTGTGTTTGTTGTTCAATTCGGGAAATCAGTTTTCCATTTGTAACTTTCTTATTATTGTTGCACTTTTTTGAACAGCTTTATCATGTTCTTAAATTGAAATTGCAGCTAGAGGAATGCAGACAAACTTGCGTTCTCAGGTCAATCCTACTGGCAATGTTAGGCTTGATTCACCTGATGGCTTAGGTGGACTAGGTTTTCCAGATCTTGACGTCATGCTGGGTCTTACGCCGGATAATACATCTTTTAATCAATTAATCCAAAATCCAATCATTTCTCAGATGATGCGCAATCTCTCTTCCGCTCCTCAGTTAATGAATCAGGTATTGCTAAATTTTCCTTGATTATTGAATTCAGGACTACTCTCTTTTTCTCTTTATTTTTCTTTTGCTAAATCTTTCTTCAGAATGTTATTGACTTAATTCTTCTGTATGAACCCTAGTTTCTTGAACGCAATCCACTGCTAGGCAATATGCTTGATTCCAATCCTCAGCTTAGAGATATGATGCAAAATCCTGAATTAATTCGTCAATTAATTTCCCCTGCAACAATGCAGGTAAAGTATTAGATACTCACACCTTCAATATCTGTCGAGTTTATCCTTGTAACGTTGTTTTTGGTTACTTTGTAATGCATTTGATGCTCTGAATTCATGTTACATGAGGTGTATGTGTTGCATTGTAGTTGGAATTTCTGATCCTGGTGCTATTACAATGATAATGTTAGAGATGGTGTACTTGTTGGGAAATACTGTCAGGGATGTGCCTTTTGCAATACTAGGAAATGTAATAAATATTTCACAATAAAATGCAATTATGGAAACTTAGATATGAGATTTCTTACCCACACCATTGCCTAATTGTACCTTGCTCCTGTCTCAGCAACTTATGAATATTCAAGGCGGTCTGCCATCTCTAGTTGGTCTTCAGCCATCTCGGTAAGTTTGGCCCTTTTTTTTTTTTGTCCATGTTTTTCTGAAAGAACTATTTTGAAAACTGGAAATTGAGCTTCTCCACTTCAGTATATTTTGCTGTAGCATTTGTATAGAAGGCACACCTCCAATTCAGATATTTGTGTAGAATGTCTGGATTCTGTGAAAGATGGATCCACATTCCAGTGTTTTTTTTTTTTTGATCAGTAAAAAAATTTTATTGAGAAAGAAAAGCAGGTACAAGACATACCCGAGGCAAAGAATACAAGTAAAGATCCAACACCACAAATCACTCAACCCCCCAAAACCATTCTAGGATTCTCCAACCAATCTCTAAAAGAAAAATTATTACAAGTCGTATCTTTAATATAGAACCAACTCCACAACCTCGCTTTGAGCTCCTCTACAAGTTTGTCCACCGAAAGCGTTTCACCTCTGAACACGATATTATTTCTCCATTTCCAAATAATCCATACTACACCAAGCCACAAGCACACTGCCTTTTGTTTCTTTTTCCTACCCTTGAGAATAGTTGAGTAAGCAATAATATTCATAATAGGATTCGAATGAAAGACCATAGGTATATTTAGCCACCTAGAACACTCCATCCAAATCCCATATGAAATATTGCATTCAAAGAAAATATGTTTCCCAGATTCATCATGTGTATCACAGAAAACACACCTCAAATTATCGTTAGCAGTGAGGACACCTCGCCTAAGCAAATTGTTCCTCGTCGGCAGACGATCCCACAGTACTTTCCAGCCATGTGCAATAACCTTTGAAGGGGCAATCTTATTTCTTAGAAGCTTGAAAGCCAGCTCCTTTTTGATCCACATTCCAGTGTTACAATATGCATTTTACCTTTTTGATGTTCTGTTTGGTTAATTAACTGGTAAGCTGTGTATTGCAGGGAACCAGACCAAAATGGAGAAACTGGTAAGCTTCTTGCTTATTGAAACTTACATTTGTCTTCATTGTTCAATCTGTTAATTTGGCATTCGGATCTTTGTTCCAAAAGGCGGTGTTTAATTTACTTGACTTGACATGACATTGCAAGTTTATGTGATTTTTTTTTCAATTTTTTTTTTTTTAGATAATATGCTAAAGTTTGATCTCAATTATTGAAATTATCTATTTTAGGACGGCATTCTTAAATTTCATTGGTCTTAATTAGAGAATATAGTCTCGATAAAAATGCTCATGAAACAAACAAAATATACAAGAGCTATCAGCAACTTACTGATTATTCATTGCATTAATATCAAGGTGTTCACATCACCCGTGCCAGACGACATGCCATGATAAAGCCTTTCTTGAACTATATGATTGATTTCTTTATTTCGCAAAGGGTTCATAGAAATAGAAGCTATGATTGCGCCAAGTGCATTTTCTTTATTTATGTAAAAGTGGGTATGGATTGATAGTCTTTAACTGGTTTAGGAAAATAAAAAGAAAATCAATACAGATAGTGCTCATTTCAGTATTTTTTAGGGCTGTATATCAGCAAAAAGCACCCACATACTTGGATCAAACGAAATAATAATTGCATATATATTATACCTTTCACATAACAAATTGGGTATGAAATTATAGCTGGAGCAGCTGTCAACATGGGATTGGATCAGTTGTTGAGCTTATTTACTGGACTTGGGACTGGTGGTGGTCTCACTGCTCCAAACAGACCTCAAGGTTACATCTCTCTCTCTCTCTCTCTCTCTCTCTCTCTCTCTCTCTCTCTCTTGTTTGTTCCCATCTAATTGTACTCCTAAATATGGTGCTTTATTTTATGCTTTACTGCAGTGCCCGCTGAAGAGTTATATGCCACTCAACTCTCTCAGCTACAGGAAATGGGCTTCTTTGATACCTCAGAAAACATCCGAGCACTGATAGCCACTGCAGGGAGTGTTCATGCTGCAATTGAACGCCTTCTTGGTAATCCTAGTCAGTAGAGTGATATTAATACCTTTTGGGTGTGTATATAACTCCCGTGATGGAATCTGGACAACATGTATACAAGGTAAAATCAATTGAGAAAAGGTAAAATGAAAGGAACCACAAACTGTAAGTCCTTGCAAATACAGTGTGAAATACAATTTATTCCTCCATCTTCCATAGGTATAACAATACGGTCTTGTGTTGCGCTCTATTCTTTAACTGGCTCTCATGATTAGTATCCTTTATAAATTCTACTCTCTCTTTCGAGATTGGATGAGATGTTACCCCTTGTATATATTTGACATTTCATATAAGATCTAGCAACCAGTATCAGTATTCCAATCTACACTTGCATTGGCCATTTCTGCAATTCATTATCCTTTTTTTGTCTATTCCTTTTCAATTCTTGCATCAAATACGAGGAGTTATTGTACGACCAATGGTGGTACTGCTCGATAGTAATTGATAGATATTCAGAGGGGGTGTAATTTTGTGCAGTTTTGACTCTAATGGAAATGTAATATGTTGAGAAAAGTAGCACCCATTATTTTGGATATTTGAATTTTTGTAAGGTACAGACAGTATTTATTATCAAAAGCTCATGCACTAGATACTTTGGGATATCATCCAATTCTTTTATTTGCTCTCTTATATTTTGCTTTTCAAGAATTTGTTGGTGTTCTCCAAGTGGAACAACACTTATTCATCGACTACAAGTAGAGAATGAACCTACTACATGTATTAATTAAATGGATTAAAAATAAGAAATGTATCTTTTAACGTCTCAATTAATATGGATTTAACCAACTTCAAACTCTCCTTGTGATTTCAAACACTTAAACATTCCAATAATCCCATGGATGAACCTTCGAGAGGCAATAGATGAAGTCGGATCATTCTAACAGGAAAAATTAGTCGTACATAAGATTCACCAACTACCCAGGACAGGAGAACCCAAAACAAAAAATGAGCAGTACTGAGCAGCTCATTGAAACTACGGGTGAGAGCTCACTCCTTTCATTTTCTATTGTAACTAGTTTTGAAAACTTGTACACACTGTTTTCAACAGTAACCTTCTTTTAAAAAAAATATATTTTATGTGTCGCCCCTTGTAATATTTGGTTTCAGTATCATTATATGAATATTTTCCGACAAGTAATTCTTATTATTTTATACATATATCTTAGATAGAGGTGAACAAAATCACACTTTGGATTTTATACATATATGCAATTTGTAGCAGTAATCCATTAAACATTGTCTCAGGAAATATTCGAAATTGGAGAGTAGTGTGAAATTAATTTTTTATCTCATTTTTTTAATGAATTTATAAAAAAAATATGAAATTAATTTATTCATAGGCCAACAAAACGAGAGGAGCTTTGAAATTATGTACTACGTTAATTACGTACGTCTTTCGTTCCAAATTTGAACATACATTGGATATGGTGGGAATTAATCAATCAAATTAACCTCAAGTTTATGCTATAAAGTAAACATTAGGAAACTGAGAATATGGTAAAATATTGAAGAAAATTGTAACAAATATATTATTAATTATTTTAATTACTATTAATTAAATTAAATATTATAATTATATGAAATTACATATTTATTATATAATATTTTTTTGAAAAAAAATATATTTATTATATAATTAAATTATTATTATTTGATAAAATATATTATATATAATACATTAAGTTGTAAAATTTAATTTAACGAACATTCGGGGTATCATCTAGTACTATATATACACATTCATCCAAATAAAAATACCATATTCATCCCCCTTCTAAATTATAAATAATATGTATTTTATTTCCAATTATGAATATTGATTAAGTTAAATTGGAAAAATATTTAATACAATATTTTATCTTTAAATGTGGATATTGATTCTTACATTAATTGATGACCGATTTGAAATTTAAATTAATTAAATTAAATAAGATTTATGCCCATAAAAGGACACTATAATTAAATTTAAACTAAAATGTAAAGTAAAGTAATATATTAATTAGAATACCATAAATAAATCAAATACATGAGAATCAAATATTTTAAAATAGAAACCTATAAACGTTTGCTTCACAAGACGGGATAGATTAGTTGTGATAGAATTTAGTGGGATTGTACTATTTGGATTATTTTGTTTGAAAATTATATATGTTTGGATTGCAGGACTACATTCCTCTTGATAATGATTATATTATGTTTGCATTGCAGAATATATGGGATAAGTATGGTAATTGTCAATAATATCATTTCTTATTATGAGGAATTAAGTTATTTTGTGTTAAATTTGAGGGATATTAAAGACATTATGAAAGAGGGATAGAAAAATCCTGCCATAAAGCATTGGATAAATCCATCAACAATGGCATTGATAAGTGCATGATTTCTTTCCGGGCGGGCCAAAATCTCACAAACCAAACAACTTGTTACTCGGGATTAAAGTATCCATCCCACCTACTCTCTTAAGAAGATGGTGGTTGATTCACAGTAAAAAATATAAAGACGCGTGCATGTTCTAAATAAATTGAGACTCGGGCTACGCAAGTGTATAAAAACTAGTATATATAGTATCCACGATACCGTTCACATCGGTCCGGATCTTCTGTTACATAATGATGTTACATCTCATGTTACATTAATTAGATTTGCGCCAAGTGTACATACATCAAAATTTACAAATAAGAGAATAACATCCTAATATAATCATATGTACATGTGGCACAAATCTAATTAATGTAACAGGAGATGTAACACCATTATGTAACAGGAGATCCTGTGTGCGTTCACATACTTATGTATGAAAGATATTTAGGAACGAAATAAGATTTATTGGAGCGTAGTAAACTGATCTGTCGCCCTGTCAATAGGCAATCTATTATAATATCTACACATAATTTTTTTATTATTAAATTATCTACATAAAACATGCAACACGTGTGAGCATGCCATTTTACGGAGTGAGTATGTAAGATAAAACTTCATTTAATCAAACTATTCAAAGCCGATCTCGAGAGTGTGCAGGTTATGCCGCCATTTAAGGTTTTCTTGTAAAAACTGTTACATACAATTATAATATATTTAATTAAAAAATATATTTTTCATTTTTTGTGAACTTCACCATTGAAAATATTATGGCATAAATTCAATATTTTATTCAGTATCTTAATTATATATTCAAGTATTATTTTCAGAAAGTAATATGCAAAAACTGCATGAAAATCGACCAAGTGATACCTGAACATATATAGTATGCAAACACAAAATCTATTTTCCGCCTAAACACAAATCAAAAAAATCACCATGCAATAGAATCAACGCCACCCTTGGCCCTCTATAAATTTCCACCTTTTTTTTTTTTGCAATGTTCATCTTCACCACAGACTTTCGGCATTCTTCTTCATATTGCAATTATATATAATCTGCGTATATATCCTCCTCATCTCATAATCACCATGACCATTGGTGGCCCCAATGAAGGATCTGAAAAGATTGACACAAGAGTGGAGAAGGTTTTCTAATATTTCTGCATACTAAAAAGCTACAGTACAAAAACGCAATATATACATACTAGAAGACTATAATAACCAAAGCTAAAAGGAATCTACCAAAATTACATAATCAATTACACAAAGAATCAACCGAAAAAAGTGGATCGCAGATTGCATGCATGAGAAAGGAAAGAGAAGCATGTATTCACAAGGCAGGTGTATCGCGTGTATCGTGCATGATTTCTAACACTCCCCCTCAAGTTGGTAGGTGAAGATTGCGAACCCCCAACTTGCCAACAAAATATCTTAGTCGATCGGATCCAAGTCCCTTGGTGAACACGTCCGCGAGCTGCTCAGAAGTAGAGATAGGCTCCAGTATAATGTCTTTGGACTCGACTCGCTCTCGAACAAAATAACAATCCATTTCAACATGTTTTGTACGTTCATGAAACACCGGATTATTTGCAATATGACGAGCGGCTTGATTGTCGCAGAAAAGCGGTGTTGGCTGTGATAAGTGGACTCCAAAATCCTTCAATAACCACCGTAACCATAGAACTTCACTCAACGTTGTCGCCATTGCACGGTATTCGGCTTCGGCTGACGAATGAGATACCACAGATTGCTTCTTGGTACGCCAAGAAACAGGTGCTCCTCCAAGAGAAATAAAAAAACCGGTCCTAGAGCGACGAGTCATGGGACATCCACCCCAGTCTGAATCACTATATGTTTTTAAGGAAAGCTCCCCAGCTGTAGGCAAGAAAATGCCTTGACCTGTTGTTCCTTTGAGGTAGCGGAGGACTCTCAAAGCTGCCTCCATGTGAGATTGTCGCGGCGACGACATGAACTGGCTCAGAACATTCGTCGCATATTGTATGTCCGGTCTGGTCACCGTGAGATAAAGAAGACGACCTACCAATCGTCGATATTGGAGTGCATCGACAACGGCTCCTTGTTCATCAAGGTCAAACCGAGCGTTTTGCTCCATCGGAAAAAGGGCTGGGTCGGCACCCTTGCATGCCACAATCCTTTAATATGTCTAATGTGTATTTTCGCTGACTCAACACGATGCCTTCAGTCGAACGAGCAACTTCTATCCCCAAGAAATACTTCAAGGAACCTAAGTCCTTAATGCTGAAGCGTCGATCAAGATATTGCTTCACCTCAACAATTTTATTCTCGTCATTCCCAGCAAGAATCACATCGTCAACGTAGATTAATGTCGCTACATATGCATGTTCTCTTTGAAAAACAAATAGAGAGTGATCCGCCTTGGATTGCTTGAAGCCAATGTCCATAATGGCTTGCGTGAATTTATGATACCAATTTCTCGACGCTTGTCTCAATCCGTAAAGTGATTTACGCAGTTTACATACACGTGATTCTCCACTCTTGGCATACCCTTGGGAAATTTTCATGTAAACATTTTCAACAAGGTCTCCATGCAAAAAGGCGTTATTCATGTCCAATTGGTGTGTCATCCAATTCCGTTTGGCCGCTACGGTTAACAAACTTCGGACGGTGACAAGTTTGGCAACCGGTGCAAAAGTCTCATGGAAATCAACTTCTTCAATCAGAGTAAAACCCTTTGCCACAAGACGAGCCTTGTACCGCTCGAATTCGCCATTTGGTTTGTACTTTATTTTGTAAACCCATTTTGAATCAATGGCTCGTTTTCCCGTTGGTAATGGTACGAGTTCCCATGTTGCATTTGCTTCTAATGCTTCAATCTCCCTTTTCATTGCTTCTTGCCATTGGGGTGATTTTGCTGCTTGAGAAAAGAATTTTGGCTCATCGTGTTTATCGATGGCCGCTAAAAAACATTTATGAGCAACAGAAAATTTGTTGTAAGAGATATAATTAGCAAGAGAGTGTACCGTCGAGGTTCCTGAGGTGGACGTGGGTTGCGTGTGGTCTATAGATGGCGGCAAGTCGACCTCATATTCTTGTAAGTGACTCGGTTGCCGTCTAACTCGTCCACTTTGACGCGTATCTCGCGTTGCATGCTCTTCCACTTCCCTTTCAGGAACAACTATAGCTTCGGTGGTCTCACCAATATTCTCGACTTGTACCAAATCATGTGCATCATTCCTCTCCTCATTTCTTGAAATTCGAACTTGGGGAAATATGTGCTAAAAAAACTTTACATCACGCGAGGTATAAATGGTCTTGTTTTGAATATCGAAGACCAGGGACGGATCCAGGATTTCGTCTCAAGGGGGACGAAGAGTAAAGGGGAGGAAAATTTAATAATTCAAGGGGGGCGAAATGATAAAATATTAAGAATTTAAAGTATAAATAAAAAAAATTTCCATACATATAGTAGAAAAATTTTAAAGCCAAGGGGGGCGACCGCCCCCCGCGCCCCCCCTAAATCCGTCCCTGTCGAAGACCTTGTACCCCTTTTGTCCATGGCCACAACTAACCATCCCTTAACCATTGCATTGCAGCGTTTCCACAACAGGAAATCCGAAGATCCTTCCTCGGGTATGGGTATGGAGCCATCAATAAAGCCAAATTTATTCTTGGCGAAAAGACAATTACTCATCTCCTCCGACCAATCTCCATAGTTCCCGTCACTGAGAATATCGGTGACGAACACATGACTCGGATTGTCAGACGGACCGATGTAGTAAGGAGACATAACATCAATGGCGGTTCCGATCTTCTCACCGTCTTTCGTCATTGATTTTAGAATTTGTAGATGCGCGGAAGCTTAGATCTTAACCTGCTCTGGTGCCATGAAAAGATTGACACAAGAGTGGAGAAGGTTTTCTAATATTTCTGCATACTAAAAAGCTACGGTACAAAAACGCAATATATACAGACTAGAAGACTATACTAACCAAAGCTAAAAGGAATCTACCAAAATTACATAATCAATTACACAAAGAATCAGCCGAAAAAAGTGGATCGCAGATTGCATGCATAAGAAAGGAAAGAGAAGCATGTACAGGTGTATCGTGCGTATCGTGCATGATTTCCAACAGGATCATCACCTAAGCCCCATCTTTGGAGGGCATCACAAACACTAGTGCTGCTCCGCATTCATGCCCTAGAGAGCGTGGCGGCAGCCCATTTAGAAGGCCGGCAAATGGTCATACGCCCCAGTTGACCTTCACCCCTTACATAAGGCCGCCGCCACCACCACCACAGCCACAACCTTACTTTCTCCTGGCTCTATCAGACCAAGTGAAAATGGATCCAGAGGTTGTGCTGGTGGGTTAGGGTTTCACGGAGCCCAAATAGTACCTGCAGGTGCGAGCAGTTCAGGGGGGCGGCTGCCCCGATCAGTGGGAACCCCGGGTTAAGAAAGAGGGTCCGTGATGGGCCTGTTGCCGAGGGGAATCTTGCTGGGAAGTTGAATTGGGCAAGATTTTTTTATTTTTATTAAACTTTACCTTTTTATGTTTATGTTATTATAAATATCTTTTAACTTTAATATGTTATGTTGATATTTTGAAATAATACATATTTATATACATATATATATTAAAAATTATTTTATTTTTTGAAAAAGACGAAGAGAGTTCTGCATTAATTTAGAATATTCTATCCATTTTTTTCTCATTTCTTTATCTCTTTAGATTTGTAATACTCTCTCCGTCCCAAATATATAGGATGGTTTGCCATTTTGAGGTGTCCCAAATATATAGACTGGTTTCTAAATGAAGTAATAATTTTCTAAGTAATTTACTAATATATTCCTATTTATTATACATCGTTATACTCCTAATCTTTTTTACTATGCACGGAAAGTTATGCAGGAAATATAGATTAAAGAGAAAACTTAATGCGACATTTAAGACAATAAACTCCTCTTCCCCATGACAATGTACTAGATAAACAAACTTGATGAAACACTTTCAGTGCAATTTTGGGCAACTAAATCTGCTCTTCATGAGTAAAAATTTTGAGAAAAGCTCAAACACCACTAAATCTATAGAAAATATATGGAGGACAAGTTCTCGAACTAATTTTGAATCAAAGAAAGCAATGAAGTCCATGCTTGATTTGAATGAACCGCCGAAATACGATGGCTACATTTCGCCTTCTTAGGAGTTTCATCGTACGAAGTTTCGAAGTGATTTTGAATCACATGAAGAAATGAGGCCGCTGCTTGATTTGAATGCACCCCCGACATATGATGGCTACATTTCCTCTTCTCAAGAACGTGATCGTACGGTAGCGAAAATGTTAAATATTTTGCTACCACAGTGGTTTTGAGATTCATGTGGTTGATTTTATCATTATGGATGCAGTAGTTTGAAATTCATGTGGTTGATTTTATCATTTTGGATGCAGTATGAAATTCATGTGGTTGATTTTATCATTATGGATGCAAGTTTATGTTGATCTTTTCTCATTTTTTATGTCCCAAAAATCTCAACTAAACTTAATATATGCATCAAAAAACGAATTTTTAAGTATACTAAAGAAGATCAATAATGGTCTTAGAAATAAGAATGACATTTCATCATGCAGATTAACCAATACAATGCCTTTAAATAGAACTAAGAGTTGTTTTTGCTATATCTAACACTTCAGATTCAAACTCAATATAATTTGTTAGTTGTTCATCCTTAATGAGTTTATGTTTGTTCATATGTGGAATCTTGTAGCTATTACTACCAAAACATTTCATCACCTCAACCATGCATGTCTGCAATGTCAAAAAGACATTGTTTAACTCTTGAGGAGGATATTCATTAAAAGCTTTCTCCACTGCTGAAATAAACTCTTCAATAGTAGATGGACCTTCTTCATGTTGAAGTGCATCAATGGCTCTGAAAAAACCAAGATCTAAGACATTCATATCGGACTATTTGGAGGTTGACAATATAGACGAATATCAAATCCATCACTTTGAGCCGCCTCTACAAATTCAGCATCATTGACATCCAAATGTGGCCTCGCATTATTTTGTTGAATGAAGATGCGCTTTTGATCATTCAAGTTTCAAATTGTTTCTGCCGTGTGTTTTGTCCAAAAAGATGAAAATATCGATATCTCGATACTTTGAATTTACGGATATATCGATAAAAATATCGATATCGAATATCAATATCGGTAAAAATAGAAAATTGATGGAAATTTTATTAAAATGATAAAAATTTACCATGAAATTTTATATAATATTATTACTAACATTATTACACAAATTTAACTTGAAATTTCAACAAAATAATTTTTTTTATGATAAGCATATCAATAAAAAAATACGTAAGTAGTGTAAAATGATACAATAATTATACATCATTATTTAATGTTAAACAACTAATACCAAAATGATGTCCTATGAGGCTCAAATGTAAAAAAAATATATGCCATCTTCATCTAAACAACATGTATTTTTTAAAAAAAAAAAAAACTGATATTTTAGAAAAACTTATATATTACCAATATGTCCACTGAAATATCTCGATATTCAGAAAATTTTGAACTACAACTCACCAATATCAATATCGATATCAATATATCTCAATATTTTATCGATATTTTCAAAAAAAAATATTCTAGTAGATACCGATATCGATATCAATATAATTCGATATTTTATCGATATTTTCGAAAAAAATCATTCTAGTAGATATCGATATCGGGAGTCCCAAAAAAATAGATATATCGAGGATATATCGAGAAAATATCGGCATATTTACTTCCTTGGTTTTGTCCACCTCTTCTTTAATTTAATTAATCATATTGTCTCTTCATGGCATATAATCATTAAAAGATGCATTAGTTATGTTGAATATAATTATGATATCCAAATATTATCACACCGTAGTAAATAAGATTAAAATAGGAACTTCAATTGTATAATTTGTTTTTCCAAAGACTTTCTTAATCTGTATGTAAATGGCAATCAGCCTATATATTTGGGACGGAGAGAGTAGCTTATTATTCTAGTTTTTTTTTTTTTTTTTTTGGTATTTAGGTAATAACTAGAAAACAGTACTTAGCAATTTATATATTTAATTGTATTTTTCATATAAAGTAAAATATATGCTCCAAGTTAATGTATTTATTTTTTCGACCCCACAAAACGCACACATACTAAGAATTATGAATTCCTCGATAATCGTTTTTTTTTATATTTTTCTGATGAATCGGTATGTTGTTTCTTGTTCATTCAACGGTAAAATATAAGTAATATTGAAACTAATTAATATGCATAAAATACGTATTTCCCGCTTAATCCAAAAATCGCGATGGGTGTAATGAATCATCGCCACCCTTCGCCCCCTATAAATTTCCATCATGTTTCCAGTGTTCATCACCGCGTACTTTTGATATATATTCCTAAATTTTGCAATTCACTCATCATGAGCACCGCCAATTCCAATAAAGAATCAATAACGGAGGAGAGCCCAAGCCCACCAGTAATGGGCGTCCCGGGCCAATCTGCCTTCGTTCCGTATACAAGACCACCGCCACCACCACCATCGCCACCACCACCGCCGCCACATTGGGTGTCGCCTGGCTCAAGCAAAGGGCCCAGTGGAAGCGGCGCTGGAGGTTTTACTGACGAGTTTGGCGCCCAGGCAGTGCCAATTGGAGGTAGCGGGTCGTGTGGGGTGGCGGCTCCGGGGTTGCGGATTGGTGGAAACCCGACAGCGAGGAAAAGGGTTCGCGAAGGTGGTGCTGGCGGCGCTGATGGTGGTAGAAACCCTCCGGCAGAGGGTGTAGCTAATCAAGTGCAGTGCAGCGTGTGTGGTAAAGTGTTCTCGACGCATAAAGCGTTATTTGGACACATGCGCTCACACCCTGAAAGAGGGTGGAGGGGGGCACGTCCTCCGCCTGCATTCCGGGCAGAGGACGAGTTCGTCGACCTTCCCCTTCAAGTAGGGGATGCTGCTGCCCCTGCCCCTGCCCGTGAAGACGGCGGAGGAGCCGCGGAAGAGGAGGAGGAGAAGGGGCAGAACTACAGGCTGCCCGACCTCAACAACTCACCACCAGCCGATTCGACTTAATTAAATATTGGAGTTTCAGTTTGCTAAGAACTGTGTGTTGTGTTGTATTTTTATCTTTGTTATCATTATGTGTAATTTTGTGCAGGACGTGCACTGCTAATGCATTTGAAACATTTTGAGAAAAATAATTTTGATAATTGGATTTTTTTTTTTGAAAGCGGCTAATTGGATGTTAATGCATGTATTAATTATTATTAATTATGCACTGATTATAAAAAGGTATCTTTCAATATGGATTTCACCAACTTAATGTGCCCTTCAAATTTTGCAAATTTAATTATTTACATGTGTCGAGGTACGCCAACAAGATCCGATCCAATTTGTAGTAGTAATCCATTAAACATTGTCTCAGGAAATATTCGAAATTGGAGAGTAGAGTGAAATTAAATTTTTATCTCATTTTTATTAAATGAATTTATAAAAAAAATATGAAATTAATTTATTCATATTAATTTCTTAATAGGCCAACAAAACGAGAGGAGCTCTGAAATTGTGTACTACGTTAATTACGTACGTCTTTCGTTCCAAATTTGAACATATTGACAAATATATTACTTCCTCCATCCCGGAAAAACTTTCATAGGTAGGTGAACACACACTTTAACAAAAAAAAAATAAAGATTGAAGTTTTGAGGAATAAATTTGTAAACTTTTATTTATAAAGTAAAAAAACTTTATTGGGATATGTGTATGTGAGAGTAAAAATAATGACATTTGTGTAAATTAGTAAAAATTGTGAGGGTGAAGTTTATAAAAGGTTTTCCATTTTAAGGGTGTGAAACTTATATTGAGACGAACAAAAAAGGAAAGTGTGAAAACTTTTATGGGACGGAGGGAGTATTAATTATTTTAATTACTATTAATTAAATTAAATATTATAATTATATGAAATTACATATTTATTACTCTCTCCGTCCTGTTTTTGTTTTTCCATTTGACTTTTTGACTTTTTTTTTGTGTGAGGATTATTTCATAGTAATATGTGTACAAAAGTTATTTTATATAATGATATGCTAGTTTATCTCATCATCTAGCTAGTTTATCTCATCATCTAGCATATCATTCATATAAAATAATTTTTGTACACATATTACTATGAAATAATCCTCACACAAAAACCGATCAAAAAGTCAAATAGGAAAACAGAAACAGGACGGAGGGAGTATATAATATTTTTTTTGAAAAAAAATAGTATTTATTATATAATTAAATTATTATTATATGATAAAATATACTCCCTCCGTCCCATAAAAGCTTTCACACTTTCCTTTTTTGTCCGTCTCAATATAAGTTTCACACTCTTAAAATGGAAAACCTTTTATAAACTTCACCCTCACAATTTTTACTAATTTATACAAATGTCATTACTTTTACTCTCACATACACATATCCCTATAAAGTTTTTTTACTTTATACATTAAAGTTTACAAATTTATCCCTCAAAATTTCAATCATTACTTTTTTTTCCTTAAAGTATGTGTCCACCTACATATGAAAACTTTTCCAGGACGGAGGAAGTATTATATATAAAATACATTAAGTTGTAAAATTTAATTTAACGAACATTCGGGGTATCATCTAGGACTACATATACACATTCATCCAAATAAAATTACCATATTCATCCCCTTTCTAAATAATAAATAATTTATTTCCAATTATGAATATTGACTAAGTTAAATTGGAAAAATATTTAATACAATATTTTATCTTTAAATGTGGATATTGATTCTTACTTTAATCGATGACCGATTTGAAATCTAAATTAGATTTATCACCATAAAAGGACACTAGAATTAAATTTAAACTGAAATGTAAAGTAAATTAATATATTAAATAGAATACCATAAATAAATCAAATACATGAGAATCAAATATTTTAAAATGGAAACCTATTTGAAGATGGTGGTTGATTCACAAATATAAAAAAATGTTCTCTTACTTATGAAAGATATTTAAGAACGAAATAAAATTTATTGGAGCGTAGTAAATTGATCTGTCGCCCCTGTGAATAGGAAATCTATTACAATATCTACACATAATTTTTTATTATTAAATTATTCACATAAAACAAGCATGCCATTTTACGGAATGAGTACGTAAGATAAAACTTCATTTAATCAAACTATTCAGAGCCGATCTTGAGAGTGTGAAGGTTATGCCGCCATTTAGGCAAGTATTTTTTTTAGAATGTAATATGCAAAAACTGCATGAAAACCGACCAAGTGATACCTGAACATATATAGACGGTAAACAACAAAACCTATTTTCCTGCCTAAATACAAATTCAAAAAATCACGATGCAATAGAATCAACGCCACCCTTGGCCCTCTATAAATTACCACCATTTTTTTTTTTGCAATGTTCATCACCGCAAACTTTGGGCATTCTCTTTATTTTCCAATCATATATAATCTGTGTATCCTTCTCATCTCATAATCATCATGACCACTGGTGGCCCCAATGAAGGATCATCACCTAAGCCCCCATCTTCGGAGGGTAGTGCAAACACTAGTGCTCCTCCACATTCAAGCCCTAGAGGGCGTGGCGGCAGCCCATTTAGAAAGCCTACAGGTGGTCATACGCCACCTATCATGGGCGTCCCAGGCCAGTCGGCCTTCACCCCTTATACAAGGCCGCCGCCGCCACCACCACCACCACCACAACCACAGCACTTACTTTCTCTTGGCTCTAGCAGGCCAAGTGGAAGTGGATTCGGAGGTTTTGCTGGCGGGTTAGGGTTTCATGGAGCCCAGGCGGTTCTTGTAGGTGCGAGCGGTTCAGGGGGGATGGCTGCCCTGATCAGTGGGAACCCGAGGGTAAGGAAGAGGGTCCGTGATGGGCCTGTTGCCGGGGAGGTTGACTTTAATCCGGTGAGCTGCAGTTTATGTGGCAAAGTATTTATGACACACAAAGCTCTATTTGGGCATATGCGTTCACATCCCGGAAGGGGGTGGAGGGGTGCACGCCCTCCACCTACATTTCGGGCGGAAGAAGAATTTGCAGATCTTCGTCCGCCTGATGCTGCTGCTGCGGGTGCCCCTGCAGCAGAAGAAGGAGAAGGAGGAGCGGAAGATGAAGAGGGGAAGAACTACACGCTGCCTGACCTAAACAACTCTCCACCCGAGGACTCCACTTAATATATTAGAGTTAACTCAATGTTCGAGTGTGAGTGTGAGTGTGGTGTATAATCTACATTTTTCCTGTTGTAATTAGTATAAGTATATGTCCCTTAAAATTGATACCCTTTTTTTTTTTAGATTTATATATTATTATAATTTATAGGTATCAATTTAAATTTTTTGTGAAATTATGAAGTAGCATCAAATTTATACAATGACAGTTGCAATGACCTTCAAATTCTCCTCATGATCATTTCAAAATTTATTAGATATTAATTCCTAATTGATTAATTTTCACATTGGTTAGTTTCCCCTACTAACAAAGAGATATCCCAAAATCGTACAAGTTCATGACGAACTATTAGAATCAAATTAGCTTTAACACGCTATTAATGGATTTTAAAATGAATAGAAAAAAAAATAGCATACATTTGGATATTAATTTGAATGGTGCATGATGAAGATTAATAAACTTAATCGAAAGTTATATGTATTCAATCAAGCACTCGAGCCAATTCTTCCACTTTCACTCGTCCCCTTGCTCCAGAGATTCGCAATGTGGCGATGAAAGTGATGGCCTTATTTATGGAGTGAATGATGATTTGCTAGGGTTTAGGGACAAGTTGCGGACTTATGATTATGAAATTGGTGTAAGATCCATGGATAATCTAAAAATATATTATAAATTTAATGCGCTATAATCTAAATATATATTATAAATTAGTAATTAAATGCGCTATATTTTCTTGAAAAAAATAAATTTAATTACTAATTAATGGAGTATAATTTATATCTTATACTTATTAAAAAATATTTTGTGAGATATTATTAAATCAAAAAATAAGCACTTAATGTGTATGTACAAAATATTAATATACATATATAAATGCACATACACATTGTGCACAGAATGTGCATGTACGGATCGTGGACAAAATGTGTATATTTTATTTGTATTTTACCTATTATAATATCTACACATAATCAATTAATCATTACAGGTGAAAATATCAAAAAGAATGTTTTTGTCTCTCAAAATATTTTAAATTGTCATTTTAGACGATCTATTTTATATTTCTGTTCATATTTTTTATGTGTGTGTAATATAAATATATATATATATATATATATATATATATATATATATACACATTCACACTTGATTGTGTCTACGTTGTTTTCTTGTCATCTCCCACCATTCAAATTGTTAATATTTTACCAAAATTCAAGATATTCTTATTTCATAATTATAATTATTTAACAATTTAATTTAGAGGAATTTTTGTATAAGATAATTTCAAACATTATATATATATATATATATATATATATATATATATATATATATATATATATATATATGATGCTTCATTTTTTTTTTTTGATTCAAATTCATTTAAGTATTTAGATTTCTCTTATTTAAAATATAGTTGAGTTTGAGGTTTATATTCATTAATCAGATGATATAAAAAATGAGGTTATCTCATTTATGAAACCATTCCATACTATTTTTTATCTTTAATTATAACTCTGTCGATGAATTTTTATATACATTCAATTTTCAATTTTCTGTGAAGAAATTCAATTTTAAGTTTAAAAAAAAAAAACTCAAGTATATAAATTTATTTTAGTAAATTACCATATTATAACCTAAAAGCTATGTTGATATATTAAATATAAATATGTTATTTTAAAATTAAATATAAATTACATATAAAAAATGGATTGCAAATATTTCACGTTGAAAATACTAAGTTTATTCGATTTTTATTAAATTTAAAATCTCAACATTCACATTTTCATCAAAATTTTATAATTTTACAAACATGATACTATTAAAATATTTAATTTAAAATTATTCAAAAAATAATTTTAAGTCTAATAGTCAATAGTATATACAACTCCGGAATGTTCGAGACTGTGGAGCATGCACTGGGGGATTGCCAATGGATTAGTCAGGTCTGGGCCTTGCTGCCTTTTCCATGCAGATTATCGGAATAGTGGAATGGATCTCAGATTATCCACCTGGGAGTAAGTGGTATTCATTATTTGTGTGTTGAGACTGACTCCCAGATCCTATTTTGGATATTGCTGCTTTGTCTTTTAATTGGATACCTAGATCAGCAAACTCTCTAGCTGATAGGCTTGCTTTATCATGCACTGAGGTGTTTTTCTCTCATGAGTTGCGTGTTGTTGTGGGAACTTTCTTGTCTTGATGAGGTATTTTATTTCCCTTGAATTAAAAGATGTGCTGTTTCGATCCAAGAGAGAAATATACTAAAAACACATTAATGTTCGTGTTACGTGGCGTCATCCTTGAAATTTGCCGCCAATTAAGTTGGGGTGAAAATTTCTGCTGTACTTGCATATTTTTGATTGATTGAAATATCGATTTGTTTAGTATTACTACAGTTTTTTTGATGAAATGATAGGGCCGCTATCATTACCACGTGTCGCATTCTGGCAAATTGTGTTTCTCAGATTAGCAGGAGAAATAAGCGTTCAATGGGGGATTGCGAGTAGTGCGGCATTTTCTGTTAAGAATGTATCAAATGTGCTCAATTCCAACCCATTCTCCTCCACTGCTCAATCTGCAGAATCCTGTTTCAAATCTCAGTAGTAAAACTGAGAATGATGGAGAAATCCGATCCTACACAGAAGCTGTACAACAGAATGCGGCTCTGGGAATTCCCCGATCAGTATATCCTTGAGCCTAGCGACGGCTCCTTCGCCCCCTTTCTAGCTGTCAATCGCTTCGATGGATCCCTAAATCTTACTGGTAATTTCAATTTTCACACCATTAATTGACAAATTACTTGTGATGGGTGGTGGTAACTAGTGTATGTTCTTCCTTTTAATTTCCCCCACAGATGATGTACCGCACTTCACTCCTGATCGCGCTCCGAATATTTGGACCATCTTTGGTGTGGTTGGGATTCTCAAGATCCTAGCAGGCATGTTTATTTATAGCTCGTTGTTAATTGAATAAGTACACTTGAGACATATGGCGTTGAAAACAGTATATTGCCCCTTATTGTTGTTGAAAAATGGTGACTGATTGAGTAGTCTCATAGACAATTTTTTGTTGTTGTGATATTGCTTGGGGCAAGAGACTATTTTCACTAGTATGAACTTGGGTAGGCTACTTATCACCATCACGATATTTTTTTTATAATTATTGCCTTGTCACTGTGCTTCTACAAGATTTAGTTGAAATAGAGTCATGAGGAAAAAGGTGGTCAGGCTAGGTAGATAATTCGCTGGCAGACTGTTTCTGTTCGGGTGGGCAATGGGCATGGGTGCGAGTTCTTGGTGGCTCACTGTCTTATTCCTACAAGTTTTCCTAGAAAGGGAGCGTTTAACCTTTTGCGTAATCTTGTGGATGGATCAATTTTACTAAGCACTAGAAAACATGCTTATAAGATAAAGCAAAAATAACAGAATAATATATACAAGCTAAAACATATAATACATATGTGGTGCCCATGAATAGATTCAAGCTAAAACATAAAATATATATGTGGTGCACATGAATAGGTTCTGTGACATGTTTAGTTTCTGGAGAGATGGCCTTCCCCAGTTTCCTCAGTGGCAGGTCAGATTCTCTCCATATGTAGCATTGGACTAGAAAGAATAAATAAACACATTGACTTTGAAATGGAGAAATCAGAATCTGATATGGTACCTGGTTTCAAAATTAAAATAAAATTCTCTTTGATAATTGGGTTTCAAAATTAAAATAAAATTGTCAATGATATTTCTTAATTAAACTAAAACTGTCTTTGATAACTGGTTTCAAAATTCTTTCTTAGTGCAAAACAGACAGAAAAGATAATGATCTTATATCTTTATTTTCTTGACTTGTTAACGAAAATATTGCAGCCATGAAGATAGGATTGTTGAAACTTTTTGTTATCAATTTATTTAGTTCACGTTAAGATTTAGCTTCATTGTTACCATATTATTGATGTTTGCATCACTTGTTTTTTAGGGTCGTATTTATTCGTGATAACTGAACGTGCATGTGTTGGATTCTATCGGGGTCATCCCATCTTCAAAATCATTACAATGAAGATTTTTCCTTGTGACCAGTCTCTCAAAAATGCTCCAGAAGAACAAGTATACCATTTACCCAGAGTATTTTAATTTAAATATGAAGCATAATTTTAGTAAAAGTTGTCCCACTGCTCTATAATATACATCCTTTCGGGCAGAAAAAGATGGAGCGTGAGTATTCTCATTTGCTGAAAGTTGCAGAGAGGACTCCAGGTCTTTATTTCTCTTATGATGTGAATATAACATTGAGGTGAAGTTGCTGAAATTTTAAGTGATTTTTGTCATTTTATTCAGAACATGTTATAATACTTTTACCGATCTGTTTAATTCTGAAAATCATACCTTGAGCAGTGCTCAAAGACTGCATGATTTGGGTGATGAATCAAAGGTGCTTCCTCTTTGGAAACAAGTGAGTTTTCTTGACACCCTTTTGCAGTTCTTCATAATTCTGCTAATGTGGATTTATCACAAACTGGTAGTGTTTTTTGTCCTAGAGTAACTTTATTTTAGTAATCGGGTGAAAAATGGCTTTGTTTCACACTATCCTAGTAAACTTTTCTACAGGCAGACCCTCGATTTCTTTGGAATAGCTATATGTTGGAAATGCTAATAGATAACAAGGTCAGTTTTCTAGTTGAGTCTTACAAACATCTTTTCTCAAGAAGTTATGTTCGAAGTTTGTAATGACTGATATGCTATCGTAGTTGTGCAGCTTGATCTGTTCTTACTTCCTATTATGCAAGGGAGTATCCTTTTTGTGTGCCTCATTTCCAGCAGTTACTGTCGAAACATGATGATCACCGCATATGTTTTTACCATGTAAAGTTGAAGCCTTAACTAGTCATCAGGTTACAAGAGCTTTCAATTTGCTATTGGTAAAGACATTCTTGATGTCACTCTAGTTGCTCGAAGATGCAATAGAAGAACTGGTAAGCCTCAACTCCATCCTCTCTCCTCACTATCCTTCCCGGTCTTTTTCTGATAAAAAGAAGTGAACACATAATTCTGCTATTTATTACGATCTCCTTATTGCCCTTGAGTTAATATGAAACAATTCCTTACTGCCCTTCTGAAGTGGAATTGCTCAAGTGGATAGAGTCCACTACCTATGACTGTGAGGTCATGGGTTCAAGTCACCATTTGCCCGATAAAAAAAATTTTCCTTACAATGAAACCCATAATGAAATTCATTGTTTTCTATATGATGTTCGTATTTATATTACCATTTGCAGAAATTACTAAAATGCATATTTCCATGCCACTTATCACTTATTTGCAGCTTTATTTTTTAGCTTTTGAAATGTGTCCATTTTTTGAATTTAATTGTTTCCCTAATTTGATGTGCTGCTCTGTTTAGCTTTCTATGAATTTTCATTTCAATTGATATTTTCAAGAGTTTGATGGTCTGACAATCTTAAAAACTTGTCTGAGATGCGATTCTTTGAAGTGGTGTAGTATTTTATTCTTTTGATTTCTTTGAAATAAAACGTTAATGACCAGATATTGCACATTTACAGTCAACCTTTTAAAATGGATTCTGTCTTTAACTTTATCTATCTTGCTATTCCAGTGGATTCTTATTTTGAATCTTTCTGAAGGCACTCGGATGTGGAGAAGAGGAGCTGATTCTGATGGTTTTGTGGCAAACTTTGTGGAAACTGAACAAATTTTACAGTTGAACGGGTACACTGCTTCATTTGTTCAGGTAAAGTCATCATAGGATTATTATATATTTTATTATTCATTTATTGTATGCACTGGCCACAGTAGCTTCTTGGAAGCACCCTTGTTGGACTAGAGAGCTTGATCACAATCAGCAGTCATGTTGGTCAATTAGCAGCAGCAAAATGATGTCATCTTTCATCATCTGTGCAATGAAATTATGAAAGGTTTAGATTGCTGTGGTACGTTCATTAGGAATAGTTACTGCTGCAACATATTTCAGATAATGATATCATAAATCTTGAAGTGAAGCATGCCTATTTAATGCAAAAAAGTTAGCAGCATGAATAGACTACAGATACAAGAAACCATTCCTCTTGGGGCTGTACCTAATGGGATCACACATATTCCATGTCTTGTTGGTGTTCTAGTTACTTATTTAAATAATAGAGTGACACTTTGGAAGGCTGGAAAGCAATTTGAATCAAGATACATGATAGAAAGTACATTTATCTCTTCTTATAAACAGTATCAGCACAGTGTTTTAAATTGGAAATATGTTGCCTCTTCTAATCGACATAAAAACAGTTTAAAATACTAACTGATGCCCAAGATCAATCCAGGCACTATTACCAATTTAAGTGGGCCTCTTGTGAAGTCAACTTTATGCCTCTTACTTTATTCTTGACAAGAATAAGCTACAATAAGTTGTGTGATTTGATTTGATTTGAATTTTATTTCTCAGCATATTCAGATTGTTATCAACAAATTAAAATTATATTTTTCCTGTTCATTTTATCGGGCAAATGGTGACTCGAACCCAATTATATTTTTCTTGTTGATTTGCTCTTGTAGGTTCGAGGATCAATTCCAATACTTTGGGACCAGCCTGTTGATTTGAAGTATAAGCCTAAGTTTGAAATCACGAGATCTCAAGAAGTGGTGGGTCACTTCTGATCCTCTCTAACTAAGTTGATTTACAGCATGAGTTTTTCTGCTGACTAGTACACGTGTCTGCAGCCTCAAGTAGTAGAGAGACACTTCATGGATCTACAAAAGAAATATGGAAATGTTTTAGTTGTTAATCTAGTTAACAAGGTACATATAATGCCATCATGTTACAAATTTGCAGATTGATGTGGTAAATTTTCTTGTAGAATTTTCCCGAATTACTATACTCCCAATTTACTCAACCATCTTCAGAAAAGATTTCACAGCTTAGCTCTAACAGTTGGTTTCCACTTTTAGTAATGTTTTTGTCAGCATCTTTCATGTTTGTATTACATAACTTCTTCTCCTTATCTTTATGCTTGTTCTTGTAAATATTCAATAGCATGGAGATGAGGGACGCCTATGTGAAAACTTTGGGGCTGCAATGAAGCATGTTGCTGGGGATAAAGTGAGGTACATTCTCTAGAAGTTTTTATTTATTTTTTATCAACATGTAAGATGTATCCGCTCTAAAAGTTTCTTGCTTTGATGCTGACTCAATTTTAACTGATTAACATTGCACAGATATTTGCACTTCGATTTTCATAAAATATGTGGAGATTTATATGTTGGGTGGCTTTCCATTCTTTATCATCGAATTTCGGCATTTGTCTACACAAACAGGTAATAGATATTATGTTGAGTCAGTTAGTGTTTACGTAATATTGTTTCCATGGTTTTTACTACAATCTTATCTATCTTTAAGTTGGTCGATGTAAAAGAACTTAGTCATGCATGGTAATAATAACTATGGGAATAAACTAGGATCAGTATACAATATGTGCGGGTAATCTATTATTACTTTAACAGTATTGAGTACATAGTCAAAATATTCCAATTAGTTGAGGTTGTTTCTTATATTTTTTACTATTATATTGAGATTTATAGGTACTTCTTATTAAATGAAAAGGGGGAGAAAGTTTTGAGACAAGTTGGAGTAGTAAGGACCAACTGTGTTGACTGCTTGGACCGTACTAATGTCACTCAGGTGCTTTTTTATGTTTTTTTACTTGAATTAAGTTTGACCATTTTTGTGATCTAGATGAAATATATCATGATGGTGTATGATCACTTCAATCATTGAGAAGTCAAAATGTCATTACCTTCAGGGAAAGCATTGTATCATTTTTTTTTTCCATATTTTTGCAGAGCATGATTGCTCGAAAGATGTTGGAATCTCAACTTCGAAGGTTTGGTGTATTTGATGCTGATGAGACTATTAGTAGACATCCCAATTTGGATGAAAGCTTTAAAAGTTGTCAGTATTCTTTTTTACCCAGAACAATATAACTGATGTTGATTTAATCGAAGACAGAGTATTAAGAGTACTTGTTTAACTTGATTATTTATTCTAAAGCTAATTTTTCTATTCTTTTCCATTATTTCAAAATCAATTTCAGTGTGGGCTAACCATGGGGATGACATTAGCTTCCAGTATACTGGTACTCTTGCTATGAAAAGAGATTTTGTCAGGTATCATTTAGCGTATCGTTTTTATAAGCAGGCTATAAAGCTCATTCTTTTTTTTTATTTTTTTATTTTTTGACCTTAACATGACAGATACAATATTCTTTAGTTAAAACCAACCCCCTCTGGACTAAGTAATTTCAGATGCACATAATGTGTATATCTTACAGACTTGCAGAAAGTCTTTTTGACTGACCAAATATCATATCTCTTAGATCAAGCTCTTCCTTTTTGATCACGGCTTTCCAGAACAAAACCATTTTAATTAATTACATAATGAATCAAGATTTTTCTTTTCTTTTCTTTTCTTTTTTATATCAGATTTGGGCGGAGAACAGTTGAAGGAATTGTGGAAGATGCTTGGACTGGTCTTGTACGATACTACTTAAACAACTTCAGTGATGGTACAAAGCAGGTTTGCATGCTTTTCCCAACTTTGATCTCAATATTTTCTCTCTGTATTTTCTTGGAATCTAAAGTTTGCCCTTAGATTGTAGGATTTGAAGGATTTCTCAGTAATACACCTGATAATTTCCCTTTACTGCAAGGATGCAATTGATTTATTACAAGGGCACGCCATTCTATCTGGTTCTGGGAATACGACGAAGAATGATGGTATTGAAGCCTTAGCTGTGAGTAATCCAACACTAACCAGCTTTCTTAGTGAAAAAAATAAATAAGGGTTCTCATTAAATACCCTGATAATTGTCCAACTGTTTCACTTGTGCAGTCCTTTCCGCTGGCCTTTTCGCTGATTATGACTGGTCTCTTCTATGCAACATTAGAACTAAGACAAGGTAATACTTGCATGTATGAGATTAGCTAACAATTGCTGTAAACGTTGTTCTTAGAGCTGAATGTTGGTGTGTTATTTTTTAATTTTAGTTCGATATGATCCATGGAACGTATTGTCCTCAATAATGTGGGGAAGCGTGAGTATGATCATCGCAAAATTTGTGAAGGCCAACGGTCGTGCTTTCTGTGATCGTCCCCGTCTACACCGACCCAGGCGTTAAGCATCAGTTTCAAGTTGTCGCATTTGTTTTTCTTTTCTCAAATTAGAAATTTGAAACGTCTTCCGAATGGAAAGTAGGACTACTATATTATTAATCTTACAAACAAACCCAGAAAAGTATGATACATTGACGCAATTGCAAACATACAGAACTAGTAGTATTAATCTTACACAATTCTCAGGCAAGAGTTGAGCATGACTATACTAAAAAATAATTGATATCAAACAATGCCAATTGACAAATAATACTAAAATTCAGATTGTTAATACATCAAGAGCTACCCTTGGTCATCTTTCTGCTCCTGCTCCTGCCCTGGGTGAACGACCATGCTGATAGGACGACGAAGTAGAATGCGTAGGATTAGTTTTTGTTTGCTTAGGTTTCCCAATAGCTGCAACCTGTTCTAACTCTTCCACCACTTCTTTCATGGATGGCCTCTTTCTAGGCTCTGCTTCCAAGCATCTGAGAGTAAGCTGAGCTGCCACCAGTGCCGCCTTGGACGAATACTGTCCTTCCATACGAGCATCCATGATCGTTTTCAGTTTCCGTTTTTTGGAAATAATGGGTCTCACCCAATCAACCAAGTTTTGCTGGCCATTAGGCCGTCTACTGTCGTGCGCTCTCAACCCGGTCAACATCTCAAGCAGCACCACTCCGAATCCATACACATCGCTCTTCACATATAGATGCCCTGTTAAAAATAAAATAAAGATGAGAGCGAAGACATGAAATATAGTAGGTAGGGACTGACTCACCTGTTGCAATGTACTCGGGAGCAGCATAGCCATGAGTTCCCATAACTCGAGTCGTTACATGAGAATCCCCCCCTGACGGCCCCAGTTTCGCTAACCCAAAATCCGATATTTTTGCATGGAAACTCTATAAAGCAAACAAAATGGCAAAGTAAGAGACTTACAAGTCGCAAAATCCAAAATATGTAATAAAAAATCTTACCCCATCGAGAAGAATATTGGACGCCTTAAAGTCTCTGTAAATGACTTGCCTCTCAGAAGTGTGCAAAAACGCCAGGCCCCTTGCTGCTCCTATGGCTATTTTAAGTCGTATATCCCATGATAAAGGTTCAGTGGCAGCATTTCCTGCATAACCGCAAAAACAAACAAATCAAAAAGCCAGATTTGTTAATAATACACTTCTAAACCACTTTCTTACTTCTAAATAGATGGTTTTCCAAGCTTCCCTTCTGCATAAACTCATACACCAGTAACAGCTCTTTATCTTCCCAACAGTACCCCAACAGCTTTACCAAGTTAGGATGTGATAGTTTTCCCAAAAAATCCACTTCTGCCTGAATTTTCAAATTAAGAAAAAAAAGTGAGCATCCAATTTCTGATTATATGCAGTAAATGGGCATAAACAGGACATATTAATGACCCATTAGAGTTGAAGAGAATCCTGTGAATGATGTTCCTAATCAAGATGTACACATAAATATATTGACTGAGAAATGCATGGCCGTATCCAGTAAATAACCACCAATAAACTAATATAAACATAAATGAGCATCTCACCCGTATATCTAATAAATGGGCAAATAAACAATATTCTCATAACATTTGGCCTGATAGTTTGTGTTTGCACAATACTGCTATTAAACATAGCAAGTGAAAACCGATCATACGCTAGCATGCTCATTAAGACATCATTTTCATTCAAACCATTGTTATTAAACTTGCAAAAATGACTGCTTTATGAATGTAGTTTCTTTTCCAAATTCAATAATATCATAGAGGGGGCCACAATCCAGAGACGAACCTCGAGATCAATCCAGAGACGAACCTCAAGATTCATCGACAATGGAATACTATAGCCTCACTAGAGGACTCCAGTTGACTAATCAGAGCAAAACATCCTAGTTGATCATCATTTCATCTGCTTCTAAGTTATAAAGTCCACATTTGGAAAACTAAACTAGGCTAATTAAGCAAACAGCACAGAGACAGAGCTGTTCACATATTACCTTCCATTCATCGAAGCCTTGCGTGCTTTCGGAGTTGAGCTTCTTGATAGCAACCATCTTCCCAGTACCGAATTTCGATGGAAGGAGTGTCTTCTCATCCACCCACCCCTTATACACTGTCCCAAAACCACCAACACCCAACACCATATCACCCTTGAAACCCCTTGTGGCATTCTTCAAATCACCAAAATTGTACTCCTTAATATCAGGATTGGGCAATATTTCTCCATTAATACTCAAACGAGCATCATCACTTAATGCTCTTGAAAATTGGCTCAGCCCTGCACTGCTGCTCGTCGCAGAATTACCTCCACCATTGCTGTACTCACGCGATGTGCCTTAATTAAATCAAACACATGTTAATCAAATCCACAAACACAAACAGAGCATACAAATTATACTAGTACGGTCTATATCCATAATCAAATCAAGATTTCATACCCACCCCACCTCGCCCCCTCTTTAGGGGCTAAAATTGAAGCAAATTCAACAAGCCCAGAAAAAGTAATGAGCATTAAAGCTGAAAGTGAAGTGAGAAAGTACCTATGGTGGAGGAATTAAGATTGCTGGAATTGGGATTACGATCAGCAGCAAGATAGAAGAAACTAAAACAATTCCCCATTATGGAATTCCCTTCGATCGACCCTCCCCCTATAGTGACTGCTTGAAGCAATCAAAATTTGGAAGTAAGAGAGAGAAAAAGTGAGATTCTTTCTATAAAAAGAACGAAATTACGATGGAGAAGGCTGTGGAGGTGCTTTCCTGCTGGACTTCGAAATCAATTACTTGGAAGAGTCCATGTTGTTTCGATGATTTGCGTTATTATGGCAAAGTTTTTTTTTTTTTACTTTATTTTTTTTTTTTACGCGCCATTACAGTTTTGTTTTAACTTTTCAATCTGTAACTTCTGTTGAACCGAAAAATTAATAGTATTATATTTTATTTCATATCTACAGTTAAATATCACGTTTTATTTTAAATTTGTGTTATATTGTAGTCAAAATTAATTTCATATTCACTTTTCTACACAATTATAAGTGTGTCTCCAATAAACCATATTTCACGGTGGAACTTGATTCACATTCAGAGAACAAATCAATTTACCTTTCAATTATTCTGATTAATACCCTTCAATAATATACATAATACCCTTCAGTTATCATAACTGATACCCTTTAGTAATATAGGTAATACCCTTCATTTATCACGACTGATACTCTTTAGTTAATATAGATAATACTCGTAATATTCTCAAGTTTCACTTTGAACCCTTGTTCATAATAGATTTTGCCCACAGTTACATGGTGCAACTAATTTATATGAGATTGATTCATCCAAATCCCTATTATACTAATAGGGAGTTTGATTTTGATGATGTGTCAAACTCACATTCAATTGGCTTATGTGTCAAATTCACATTAATTTGTCTTATATATCACACTAAGAATAACTTACTTGAGTATATGTGTATAATATAAAATTTATGTATCATCTATGTGGCTCTATAAAATCTATTTAAAAAAAATGCATCTACATAAATTTGAACCTTGCACCTCATAAATGACACTACTAATATTTTTACCAACTAAGCCAATTTATAAATATTAAATATCTATTATATTTATCTTAAGTCTAAAGTATATTAGAATTTTTGTTAGTAATAAAAACAAGTAAATTAAGTATATTTATTTTATTATTACTGAATTTATTAATTAAATTATAAATACTAATTATGTAAAAAATTTTATATTTATTTTAACGTCTCACTATATTTGATGATTTTTTTCATTTAGAAAATCATGAAAATTTCAAATATGTAATTAAATATATGAAATGAAATTTTAAAAATAATATTGAGTCTAATTAAAAGAAATATAATCACATGGATTTGAAACTATTATAAAATTGACGTAAATCATAATTAAATTGAGATTGAAATTAAAGGTCGTGCATCAATAAAAAAAATAGCTTATAATTTTATACATATATTTTATTTGAATATATTTATTATATAATATAATTATATTATTTCAACAAATTAATTTATACATACATACATAATATATTATAATATTAATTGATTTTTATGAAAATCCGCGTAATACGCGGGAATCATTTAGTTTTGTCTATATAAAAGAGTTTTATCATTATCTAGTCCACATTGCACAATTTTATTTTATAATACAAAATCTATTATGAACAAGGGTTCACGGTGAAACTTGATCCATTTCAAAGAGTATAATAATTGAAGAGTATTACTTATATTGATTAAAGGGTATCAGTCGTGATAATTGAAGAGTGTGTCTTATATTACTAAAAAGTATCAGCCGTGATAAATGAATGGTATTGTCTATATTACTAAAAGGTATCAGTCATGATAACTGAAGGATATTATTTATATTATTAAGGGTATTAGACGGAATAATTGAAAGTAAAAAATATTTGTTCTTTCAATGTGGATCATGTTTTACCGTGAAACTTGGTTCATATTAGATACACTCATATAATAATTATTTTTTAAAAAAGATTAATCATTAATTTTTCAAATGATTAATTAATAAATACCGAAAAATGGAGTTAATAGTACATTTTACAATTTGTAATATTTTGTAATAAATTATAACAAGTATTATATAAAATTGATAAATTGAGATGCCAATTCAAAATTTGTTGTTTTTTTTTTACGGTAAAATTAGGGATTGATTCTTTGTTAAAAAATTAAATATTTAATAAAAATAATTAATAAATTTAAAAGGACAAATATTATTTGGCCGAGAAAAAAATTTAAGTTGAGGAATCAATCTGTTAAGTTTATATAGTAAGTGTTGTATTAACATATGGAATAATATTTCATTCGTGCTTTAAACATCATAGTATATAAATATGGTACTTGCGTCATGTAACAGTAAGGTTCCATTTGGATTGAGTCATTTGAAATCAATGGATTTGAGAATAATACACCATACATTTACAAAATCAAAATAGGAAAAAACTAAATAAATGAATTTGAGTCACAAATATTATTTATAAGTGGGAGAATTTCAATTACCCAATAAAACCTAGTCATTTGAAATCTTCTCACTTTTCCCACTTGTACTTAATAATATTTGAATGAATTAAATCCATTTATTTAATTTTTCTCTATTTTAATTTGTATGAATGCAATATTATCTCAAATCCCTTAATTTCAAATTCACCCCATTCAAACGGAGCCTAATAGAAATGTTGCGTGCATAGCATAATTACAATTGGATAATTGAACAATGGTTAAATAAACAAATAAGTATACTAATGTGACACGTAAATCAAAATACAATGTGAAAAGTCTATACACGTGACTTTATTATTTGAGAATTTTGACTCATCATTTACGTACATATTAGCTATAAAAATTAAAGATTAGAGCGAGATGGTCCCACCAATTTCTTTCCATACAACCAGTCTCTTCTTTTTAAATTTAGAGTAATTCTTGTATGTTGTTTAATTTCTTTTATTTAATAATATTTTATTACTTATTAAATAATATTTATATGTTTATAAAATAATACTCTAGTATTTTTCACACAATTTAACATGTTATGTATATAAAAATGTTGGCTTATTACTTTTAAATGAATGTAATATTATTTAATGAGTGACAAAATACTTTACATCGTGCCCTTTGCGTTCTCATTCATTAATATATATCGTTGAATCATGCTCCCTCCGTCCCGAAAAAACTTTCATATGTAGTAGCGCACACACTTTAAGAAAAAAGAGTAATGATTGAAGTTTTGAGGGGTAACTTTGTAAACTTTTATGTATAAAGTAAAAAAATTTATTAGATTATGTGTGTGTGAGAGTAAAAAGTAATGACATTTATGTAAATTAGTGAAAATTGTGAGAGTGAAGTTTATTAAAGATTTTTCATTTTAAGGGTGTAAAACTTATAATAGGACGGACGAAAAATAAAAGTATGAAAACTTTTATCGGAGGGAGGGAATATATATATTATACTACACATTATAGCATGTCTATAATTTGTTGTATGTAAAATTGTCCCCATCAAACACATTAATTAAATTAATGCAATGACTTCTAGAAATGTGAACGTATAAGACCTGAGAAAGAAATCGAGCAAAGAGTTAGCATCATGCTTTTTCTCTGTTCATACTATATATATAGACTGTTATTACTTATTTTAGGGTGACGGTGTTGACAAAGTCTTCTTTTCATCATACTTTCAAAACTAAAGTCTTCTTTTCATAGAATTTAGGAATATATACGAAGAAATTACATGAAATTAAATTCTATGTCCGGAGAAAAACAAAGTAATGATATATAATGAGGACACTAATTGAAGAATTAAATAGAAATAATAGATTATATAGGTGGATCCAGAAATTGATGAAATGATGGATTGGAAAATATAATTTTTAATAATAATAAAATTCATGTATAATAAACAAAAAAAAAATCATTAATTATACTTAATAAAGTATATATAAAGATAAATTCATTAATGGGAAACAAAATTAGACACCAATTAAAAGTTATACAAAGTGAAGATATGTGAGTGCTCCTAGAAAATAGCTTTTTTTTTAATCATTAAAAAGTTAGTTAGAAAACAACTGGAGAAGCTTTTTAGTTTAATGAAATGAACAATAGCTGTTCCTGGTAGTGGTAAACAATCTGTGTATTCATATCATTCCACACATTTACCATTAATTTATCTTTAATTCAATTCATCCTTACATCTTCTAGTTAAGTGAATAAAACTTAATTCAACCTAATCATTAATTTATTTAAAAAAAAAAATCGGTGAAAACAAAATTTAACCCAGTCAAATATTATGATTGATGAACACAATCATTGAGAGTGCTTAGTTTGTCAAAAAAGTAAAAGGAATAACATCACTTTGATAGTAGTAGGACTATTATTATCATACAAATTATTAATAACTAACGGCTGCTTGGTTGGGGTATTAGAATTAGGTAAGAATCATTTCAATTGATAAATTTTAGAAAGAAAGTTGAGCACAAAAAAATTTGAGCGAGAAAAAAGTTGAGCGGAGAAAAAATGAATGATTGTAAAATGATTGATTACAAGAGGGATATTTAATCAAAATAAATTAGTGATTATTTTATTTTTAAATTAATTTCAAATTATAAATATTACCAAGCATCATTCATGAGAATGATTAATGAGTCATTCTCATTACCTACTTCTAATACCCTCAACCAAGCGGACAAAATTATTACCAACTCTTATTTAATATATTAAAAATATAGTTTGATATACTAATATTGCTTAAAATATTATAAATAATTTAGAAATGAATGACATTCATTCCTACAAAAAAAAAAGAGAAATGATAAATAATTAATTTAATTATGTCTTTCATTCCTTATTCTAGGATACAAATGTTTCATTTTCCTTAATCAAATATTATTTTTTTCATATATCATCAATATTTAAAAACTTGCTTTTGATTTACATATTAAATAATATTTCGATCAAGAGTGAGATGGAAAAAAAAAAAAAAAAAAAAGATATCACATTCGGACAAATAATATCCACTGTTTAATTCATCAACACTTGGAAAACCTATAATTCTAACTTCCCAACTCTATAGTAGAATTGAAACAGTATGATCTTTGTATGGACATCACGTATACACACACATATACACTTAGCTTCTGCACAATAAATTTTAAACTTGCATGCAACATCAAAGAAGGAGACTTAAATGATCAAATGCAAAAAAGACTCTACATACATGCATATCAAGACGACGACGGGGACCCCTTCTTGTCGTTTTCAGCAAATCGCAACACCTCTTTCGCCATTGAAGAAAACGAGCGTGCTGTATCTTGCATCTCCGTCGTTTTCAAGCTAATACCCTGAATGCCCCATCCAATGTACTACCTACCTTTAGTTTATTCATGCAAAAAAAGTTAATTATAATGATCATCTAATAATACCTGCAACTTCTTCAGATTTTCACTCAGCTTGCTCTTTGCCATGTTTGCAGCACCTGCCTCCTGCATTCGTCACACAAAATCGGCTCAATTCCTTTCTTTTTATATATATAGCTATTGCATCGTGACTTACACCAGACGAAGAAAAGCCGTATTTTTTCTTTATTTGATCAACAGCCCCACTTCTCTCATCCTGTGCCACTTCAGTTACCTCAACGTTTCCTGTCTTCACCTTTGAATTTTTCAATTTTCCTGTCAAGTGTGACAAATGAAATAAGCATACACATAAGGTTTTCACAATTATTAGACTATGAGTTCTAAATTACCTTTAATTGCTTGAAATGTATTCGTAATGTTGTGTCTATTCAATCCTGCTATCTGATATCCTCTTGGTTTCTCTTTAGGTTCTTCGATTTCAATGTCATCTTCGAGCAAACACGAATTGGTTAATGCAATAACCTATACTCGATCGTATACTTTTTAAATCATTAGGATGATGAAATTAAACAGAAACATTGCAGAAAAGAAATACCTATATCCAACTCCACATCCTCATTGTTACTATTAGTAACATTCTTTTCCTCAATTTCATTATGATCGGTTGGAAAATTGACTATCGAAAATATGGTGGATAGTCCTTCGATACTCAGTCTACTATCTACGGTTTCCACTTCAAGCGACTTTGTAGCCTTATTGTCTTTCAAAACAGAGCTAAATATACCCTGTTGAATTATATTAATAAACGAAATTTCACGAAAGATGTACGTATGCGTATAATCTTTATTTGTGCGAACAAACCTTTTTCTTTTCTTTAACACGAGGCGAAGAGACGGGCCTTTCACCATTAACAATGTCCTTGTTAAGAACTTGGGAAATAGAGTCCAGAAACCTGCATTATTATTTTCTCTTATGAACATGATAATGAAAATAATTAGTCTTTTCTTGACTGCTTAGTACCTACCTGTAAGACTCCTTGTGGAGCAAAGTCGAGACGAAGAGTAATTCCTGGTCGCAATTGACCTGATTATAGTTTATAGTGTGCATCAGTTAACAGAGTTTCAATGTAGATTGACAGCTCGTAACGTTGACTTACAATAATGAGTTCACCATCATGGGACGTCGATACTATAATGTCGGATACAGAGAATGGTCTGAAAGTCGAAAATGTGAGTGTTCTTATTGAACTTTCCTTCACAAGCGACAATTCTGGCAAAGACCTGAAGTTTTAAATTAAACCAATGAACTGGATTCAATAATTCAACATATTAAAAACAGTTTATATTTGATCTATAGGTCTACAAAGGAGGTATAGACAGATGGATTTAGGTCGATAATCAACAAAGTATACCTGATCTCGATTTTCCCACTCGTGAAAAGAAGTACAAGGCCAACATCGGGAGAGCCAAATGTCGAAGCCCAGAAACAAGTTGAACTGAATTTCTTTTTGTAGACCACTTTCTTGACACCCTAAAAGAATCACAACAGAGTACAAGAAACGAGTTATCCCGTCTGCATGTGGTTACGATGAATACATCATATCAGCAACCGTACCTGCACTAAATGCGATAAGGAAAACACATAAACGGACTTCTCAGTGCATAGCAACAGTGTCGAGTTCTCAGCACTGATCCTGTTCACATCTGAAGCATCTTGTCCATCTGTTATTACATTGAAACCGATAAGAACGACAAAGATATCGAAATATTAATTTAGTTCAATACTCCAAATAGAAGAGATGCTCACCCAAAATCTGTGTAAATAAAGCTTTCTTCGGTTTAGTCGGATGGACTACACCTGAGCTTAGTGTATTTCCCGTATCTTTCTCTAAAGCAAAAACAGACGAATCTTTTGTCGTAACGATCATTACATTTTTCTCAAAGCCATGGAAACTGCACATTTCGAAATGCATTGAAATGATCCCCGTGGAGAATTCGCTTGCAATATGTGTTTGGTACAAGATACTGGGACCCTCTGGATCAATTAACATAACCTGTGTGTAAAGGTTAATGTAAAGACTTGAGATACAGGAAATTCGATTAAATAGACCATACATGAAAAGAAAAGCTCACATATCCTTGTTCAGATCCAACAGCAATTTGTTTTAGATTTTCGGCTGTGCTTATAGAGAGAACTGCACCATTAACCTTCACGACTTTGATTCTACGAATTATATGATTGCTTCCCTTCTTTGAACTTCCTGGCAACCAATATAAGGAAGTGCAAAACATTTATATTTCTAATTATTGTTTTAAGTTACCATTTTCAAAGTTTAACAGTTGATGGTGTTTTAGTTATATAGCCTCAATAGATTAGTTAATGCGTAGGAAAAGATGCATCTTTACTACCTTGGAACGACATGAAAGTGCTTTGCGGGGCAAATATCTCCGATTTAAATGTGTAAATACGGACCTGCATAAAAGCTATAGGTGAACATCTGAATCCCACAAACATGCCTCAAGATATATTTTTATTTTTTTCACCGTTCCACTTTGATCTCCGGACACGAGAGTATGGGAGTCATAGCTGAAGAGCAATGCTGTCAATGGTATGCCACTTAAAGAAGAATCATTATCGCTCTGCACGAACAAATCAAAGTAATATAGGATGACACGTAAATTGAGTAGCCATGATTTAACAATAAATAGGAAAATAAATTTTACGTGTCGCAACCTGTTGAGTTATAGATGCTACTGGAAGCAAAAGTGGGCAAGATGCATCCCAGAAATTTATTTCACCAGAACTATGTCCTGTTATAAACAGGTTCTTAGCCTTCGAAAATGGAGTACAATTGTTCGAATTTGAGTTGCTTCCATCTTTTACATTTCTTTCAAATGGAAAAAGTGGCAAACTGTTTTTCATCACTGAATTAAAGTCCTACAAAATAAAAAGAGAGAGAGAGTAAAGGATCTAAACATCAAAAACAAAGTCTGGCTCAAATAGCTTGGAACATATGCTTACCCCTTCAGAATAGCACGTGTTGCTTGTTATGAATTTAGCTACAGTGATGCGTGAATCACCATATTGTAACTTTATCTTTACCTCCTTTGGAAGTGAAGGCGAGGATTTGCTTTGGCTTTGTAAGAGGTACCTTTCGATTAAAGAATCATCACACGTGTAGACATGACTTGACTTCCCAAGCAAAAGAAGATGATCACGTCTATGCTTATTTTGTTCGAACGAGGAGCTTGTAGTAATTTCTAAGTCGAGTAGTGACTCAGGGGGATGGAGGCCTAATTTAATAGTTCGACTTTCAGTATGTTCATTCAGTAGAACTACCTGCAATAATTCCATTTCAGCCCCTCCAATGTAACCCCCTTCATAAAAAATTAAAAAAAAAATTGATTTATTACCTGTAACAAGTTTGTGGAATTACAGTCAGAGCTGCTGCCTAAAACATACAGTCTGCTCGATTTTCCATCTACATAAGCCCATTTCAACTTTGCAATCGGAATTTTATCTGCTTTATATCCAAGATTCAGCTTACAAATAGGAGTAATTTGAGAAGAAGCTTGTTCAGAATCTGAAGGGCATGGAACATTCCAGAGGATTATATCTCCGTTGCTGTATCCAACGGCCACTTTAGTTCCAGTCGAGCATGCCCAGCACGCTGCTGTCACTTTCTTTCCTTCTTGATACGTAGATTGCACAGTGGTAAATATGACTTTACTTTCCCAGATTCCCCACAATGTAATAACCCCATCAGAATAGATAATAAGGACCCTGAAGAACAAAAATGATCATCGTTCATACAACCAAAATATTTCGTTCAAGTTCAATCATACTACCAAAAAATACAGTCAGACTGACTACCTTTTAGCTTCAGCTGTCGGTTGAGGCAGTATATGTTTTGCTGAAATATCACCTCCAACTTCATTTATCTTGCCTATATGTAAAATATTATGCACCCGAAAAATTTATGATCAAATCAATTATGATTATTAGCCTGTTCTTTGCATCTGATCAACTATATATCCGACATTTGAAGTACACCAGAAACTAAGAAACTTGAATATATATACGTAGGACTAATATTTAGTCTTACCATGAGACGCTGAAGGAGGAATACGGTATTTCATCTGTTCAATATGGAATGGATCTTGATGTAGCCTCAAGATGGATACGTCTCCAGCAGAATCTCCGATGTATCTGCCAAACATGTATTCATTTATATATACATGAATCAATATTTGGAAAAAAAAAAAAAAAAATTAGGGAGTAATACAGGTAAGCTCCGTTGCACATGGCTGCAAACGAGACGATTTCCTTCTCAAATTGATGTGCAGCAGATACGCATTTCCTGTCAACATCCCAGACCTACAAAGAACTCGTTTTAAAAAGTTAACTGCAGCCGAGACGAGCTATGCTGAAATAAAAATCTACAATTGTTGAACAAGTTACCTCAATATGGTTGTTAACATTTATATTCAGAAGAATGCCCTGATTCCCAATAAACTGTCAACAAAAAATTTTATTTGGTGTGAGTTATCCACGTCGTAATAGACGAATGCTTCAGTGCATTATACGAGACGATTAATTACCAGCAAAAATTTGCTTGGTACTGTCTCTGAAGATTCTAGTAGAGTTTGTGAGCCGTCTTTACCAAACAATTTGATTTGGCCGTCTCTGAGAAGAGCAAACTAAAACTAATGCATACATAACTAACTTTAAGATCAATTATTTGATCAAATCTGAACGAGAGACTACTTACCTAGTCGAAATAGCAAGAATTTGTTGAATAGTATCGTATGCGAGAAGCGTGGAGCCTGATGGAAACCCATAATGAAAAACCAAACGAGGGTTTACGTCGTCAGGTTTCAAACTGTCTGAAAATCCTGGTTGCTGCGGAACACAATTTAACCAAATTAATTTATGTTTTTACAAGTATATTGTCCAAAAACCAAAATGTAATCCACATTGTTCAAACTACCCTTTTTACACTATTTTTTTAACAGTTTTAGCCTTCAAAATCAACTGATGCAAATCTACAGGGGAAAGTGTTGCAAAAACAGGTGAAATCTATATTTACGTATGTGTAAGCTTTGACTATAGATTCCATAAAACTATTATAGCTCTCAACAAAAACTAAGTCAATTACTCTTCTTTCATCTTTTTGAACTATATCAAACTGACTAAACTTTTCCATCGTAATTCCTACGTTATTAATTCTTCCCATTTATGAGAATTCCCTACTCTATTTGTCATAAAAATTGATTCTTTATCACAAATTATGACATTCTTACTACAAATGACAAAACAGTGGTAAGAAATTCAGAACTCTGTTCTTTACTTGTCAACTCCCAAAAAATTACTCCAGATAAACCTAACGAATGAATGCCCAAGAAATCGAAACCCCTTTACTACACAAATTAAACGAGGGAGAGAGAGAGGGAGGGAGGGAGGGGGAGAGAGCATGAAATTGGTACAATCCCTCAGCAGCAAATGGTCCAAATTGCAAAGAAACTAAAATAGGCCACCAAAAACAAGAACAAAAAAAAGTGCAAGATTGAATTGAAGAGAGGAGTTTACCTTCTTCAAGGAAGCCTTTTCAACAAGTTTCTTCACGAAGACAGACATATCATGTACACAGAAATTAAGATCAAATAAAGTTGTAACGAAATCCAATGGAAAATGAGGAATGGGGGATTGAATATGAGTAGAGTGAGAAGTGGGAGAGAAAAACAAGAGCGGAAATTTGAATTAAATATTACAAGAAAACGGTTGATTTGGTGCTTTAAAGACGGTTTCTCTCTCCGGATTGGATATACAATATAATTTGTTAATAAAGAAAGGAAAGATGACAATTGACAGATGGAAGAAGGAGGTCGGTTTGATTGATCTTTAGTTGATGGGGACACGTGGAAGCTGACAACGTTGATCCGAAGATTGCGACTTAAAAAAAAATAAAAAATCAAAACCTTATTTTTGTCACTAACCAACTGACTCAAACAAAAATAACACGTAACGATTTCAGTGGCATTCAGGTCATTTCACGCTACACGACGGCCGTATGGATTGATTCATTGTTTATTTTTTGTAACGTAGCGTGTGATGAATGATGATGGTTAGAATCTGGAAATAATGTTAAGCTTTCCGAAAAAAAAAGGGGGGGATTTTGGAAACATTGTCCAAAGCAAAAATTAGAATAGTTAAGAAAAACTTTTTTCTCTCTTTATTATACAGTAATTTATTTTAATCCCAATTGAGGTATATATCGTGCGTGTAAAAACAACATTAATGCTAATGTACACTTGGCTGTGATTAATTTTGTAATAGTTTGACCTGAAATTAATTTATAATATTAATTATTTTATTAAAAGAAATTAATTTAATTAATTTAAATTATTTAAAAAATAAGAAAGTGGCTTTTGTCTACCATATTATTATTGTTTTTTTTATCAGGAAAAAAGGCTTGTATATATAAACAACTGGGTAAATACCCAAAGAATACAAAGCTACGTCTCAATAAATCAGTCTATGAGTGTTCTAGGATCTATCAACCAACTTGGAAAATTACCATTACAAATATTTGGACAAGAAATAGACAACCAACTCCAAAGCCTACACTTGATTTCTTCCAAAGTATTCTCCCATCTGAATTCTTTTTCATCAAAGAGCACTTTGTTTCTTTCTCTCAATATGACCCAAATCAAACATATCCATAAGCCATTTGCCAATTTCCGCATAATCTTATCACTAAAAGAACCCAATATGAAATGGAATTAATCCTGCACCTTATTCATAATTGAAGAACTAAAGTGCAACCAATTAAAACATTTGTACCAGATTTGAGAAGTTCCTCCACAATGCAAAAATATGTGATCTGCTGATTATGTTGCATTCTTGCAAAAAAACACACTTAATGTCATCATTCTCTCCAAGTATCCTTCTTTTGCGTAAATTGTCCTTTGTCGGGAGCCTATTCCGTGCCGCGCGCCAAGCCGTAATTGTTACTTTATGAGGGGCAATGCTCTTCCACAATTTTCTGAACAGAACCTGCTCCTCATGACTCACGTTCACAGCAAGCTGCCCACGAAGAAGATGATATGCATCCTTTGTATTATACCGGCCATTCTTGGATCCTGTCCAAAGCCAAGCGTCCTGTACTCCTTGTGTGAGTGTTACCCTGTTAATCAAAGAAGTTAATGCATCAAAAGAGTTAAGATCTCTCTCACGAAAATCCCTTCTCCAACTCCAACTCCACTCCCATTTCTCGTTACTCCAAACTCCTTTATCCCTCACTAAATCCTCCTGCTTAGTACAAATACGAAACAACCTAGGAAAACTAAATTTCAAAGGATATTCCCCAACCCAAATATCACCCCAAAAAAATGCGTCTCCCCCATCCCCCAATTTTTTTCTCAAATTTTCCCAGAACCACCTCCCCCCTTCACCCGAACCTATCTCGACTACATCCTTCCACCATCTAGAACATCTACCCATTCTCCCTCTCATACGTACTCCCTCTAAACCCAAGGACAAACCCCCATACAGAGAATCCACCACCCTCACCCACAGCGTCTCCTTATTGCTAAAATAATCTGGCCTACTTAAAGTTTGGTGTGACTTAACCTATTTAGCAAACGGGTTGAGCTTAAAAAAAATCAACTCCTATTTAAAATGCATGGATTATTTTTTTTTTTTTTACCAGGTGGTATAGCTCAAGTGGTTAGAGCTCCACTACCTAAAGCCCAAAGGTCATGGGTTCGAGTCACCTTTACCCGATAAAAAAAATGCCTATTTTTTTTTTTTATAAAAAGCTTAATAGGTTAAATTACCCAACATAGATCTATATTTGACCTCCTTGCCTACTTAAAAACGGGTGTGACTTGACCTTTTTTTTTTTTTTTGAAAAGGGCGACTTGACCTATTTAACGAATGAGTTGAGCTAAAAAAAAAAATTGCTTAATAGGTTAAACTACCCGACATAGGTTTATATTTGGCCTCCTTACCTACTTAAAGTCGGGTGCGACTTGACCTATTTAAAGAATGAGTTGGGCTAAAAAAAAATTCGAAGCCTATTTATAATTAGATAGATTAGACCTAAACTTTTACAAAAGTCCTCAAATCCTAATAGGCAGGTTTATTTAATCCTCACATATCTATGTAAATAAAATTAAAAGGTTATATTTAAATTATATAGATAATGTGATTTAAATTTAAATATGTCTTAAAAAGATATACAGGTCAAACCTATTCACTCAGATAGAATTTTTTTTTTTTATTCACTCAGATAGAATTAAAAGCTCAAATTTAGGCCTACAAAAATGAATGGACTCGGACTTTTCGATTCGAAATCTTGTATGACATGTCCTATTTTCACTTCTACTCACATCTCATAAATTTTTTTGTGAAAGTTTGCTTGTTTTGAAAACAATAATTTATTTAAACAGTATTACTTTCTATACACGTTAATTTTTATTTTTATATTTTTTGAAAATCAAGTGATTTTACGATGCTCTCGTTACAGTTATCATTCATTAACCTTGTGGGTAGAGATAGTACTGCATTAACAGGGTAGTGAGTCTAGTGACTGGTAAGAGTTGTGACAAAAGTGTAAAGCAAACTTGTGAAAAAAGGACAGGTCATATTTTTGCTTTAAGGATTGGATTTTATATATTTTGAGTGGAAAAATCAAAAGTTGTTATAATGCTTTGATTACAGTTATATTTTGGTAATCTTGTGGGTTAAGTTTTTGACTATGGATATGACTGGAGATTAAACAATTTGATAGTTTTTTTGGTACTACGTTGGATACATACATATTTTATTTTTTGTATATCATTGTCCGAAGACTATTATTTGAGATATTACGTGATAGACCGTTCAAACTTTTGAAAATTATATTTATTGTTATTATTATTTTTTTTTTTATGCTCAGATATATTTGTTGTTATTTAAAAGGTGAAATGGGAAAATTTGAACAAGAGCTTTGGTGTTTGAAAAGACAAAATTTTATGGGACTCTTACTATGAAATCATTATTTTTTTAATAGAAATATTATTATTTAAAAAAGTGAACAAGAGCTTTGATGTTTTATGTGACTCTAACTGAAATCATTATTCTTTTTAATAAAAATATTTTTTTTATCGGGCTAATAATAACTCGAACCCATAACTAGGGTTGTAAATGAGTCGAGTCGAGTAGTGCTGAGCTCGAAACTCGACTCGATTGCAATACTCGAAGCTCGAGCTCGACTCGAACTCGATCGAGCCTATTTTTTTCTGCTCGAGCTCGACTCGATAAACTAAGCTCGACTCGAGCTCGGCTCGATAACCTTTTTTTTGTTATTTTTAAATTACATATTTATGTATTAATAATATAAATATATTTAATTAATAAAACCAATGGCAAAATTATAAATATAGTTCAAGCTCGATAAGGCTCGCGAGCCTTTCGAGCTGAGTATTTGTGAGCTCAAACTCGATAGCTACTCGAGTAGCTCGAAACTCGACTCGATTAATTTCGAGTCGATTTCGATCTTTTTTCGAGTCGAGCACGAGTAGCTCGTGAGCTGGCTCGACTCACTTACACCCCTACCCATAACCTTTAGGTTAGTAGTGGAGCTCTAACCATTTGAGCTATACTACTTCGTTTAACTATATCATTTTTCAAATTTTTTTCTTAAAATGATATACATTTTAAATATATATTTTTTTTTTAAAGTGAATCACCTTAAAAATGATAATATCCGTATTTCAGTCTTTGATAGGGATAGTTGCCCCATGATGCGATGGTCTCACGTAAACGGTAAACCTTACTAGTTCAATTAATTAATTTTTTTTTTATATATATATATATAGGTTCAAATACATCATCCAGCCTTAAAATGAAAAATTAATAGAGAGGGAAGAATCGCACGTTTATCCGTAATCGCATTGTGCCCCAAATTATCCGACTATTTGGGCCTCAAACTGATATCGACTAATTGGGCCTCAAACTTATATCACTAATTGGGCCTCCATTCACGAGTCTATCTCACTAATTATGTATTCAAATTGACTCTACGTCTTCCATTTCTCAAATATAACGCCCTTCTATAGCAGTATAGCACTCTCTGTTAGGTGCGTAATTGTGATCGTTGTATTTAAAAATAATAATTTATATAAATAGATCAAAAAAATTTAATTTATATTTATATAATAAAAAAATAATCATGTTCAAGGTTGGTGATTTAGGCTGTATCTCATTTTAGATAGCATCCCTCTAATAGAAGTTATGTTGGAATCTGACTTTGATCATACCCTAGTTAAGATTTATATTTAACGTCAAATGGTTGTTTGCTAATTTACTCGTATATTTACTTTCTTGCGAGAATATGATGATCGAACAATGTAGGCACGTGAAATGGTCATTTGCTATTTGCAAAGGTGAAAGTCTTTATCCCACGAAGTAAATTTAATATATCATTAAGTAAATTCATGCTTGGTATGTTTATTGACTTGTTTGGCCTGATGTGGGTGTGATTGTGAGTGCTCAAGTTGGATTGGTCATGTGTATCTATATATCAATTTAAGGTCATTCTTAATGTGAATTTACGTCATGCTTATTTTAGGTGATTTAAATAATAAAATCTAAAAATTTAACCTAGACAAATTTTGACTCATATGTATCAATTAAAGGTTCATTACCTCATATATATGGTGGTCCAACTTATATCCCAAAAATATGAATTGGTTCACTCATTAAACCCATAAAAAAACTGAGTTAGCTTTAAGGGTTCTCTTTTGTTTATTTATTATTTTTTTTTAAGAGAAGTATTAGGTTCTATGCACATTGCACCACGAGGGCACATGCACGTTCTTTTTCTACATCATTTCATTTTATGCTTTGTTGTTGCTTTTACAACCTTTTTTTTTTTTTTTTTTGAAAAGACCTAATTTATTTATTTTAAGCCCCACCAAAACTATGATTTAGCTTTTCTTATTCTCTATTTATCTATTTCCAACGCAATTCTTTGGTTTATATTCCATTGGGTCCCTCCTCTTTGAGCCTACATGTCTCCGATCTTTGCTGATTTGAGCGTGTGAATATGTGATTGTTTTGCTCGGTCGATTTGAATGATTTCTACTACGTAAAATTAATTTATAATAAAATAGCTAATATTTTTTAATTCAACATATATTGTTTAATGAAACAGCTAATGTCATTCAAATTTAAAAATATTATAATAAAATAATTACTCACTTCGTCCCCGAAAAAATTTTCATATGTAGGAAGACACATATTTAAAAAAAAAAAAAGAGTAATAATTGAGGTTTTAAGGAATAATTTTATAAATTTTTATATATAAAATAAAAATACTTTAATGGGTTATGTGTATATGAGAGTAGAGATGTTAAAAGGACCGTGGGCTAGCGGACCAACTTGTTTAGCCCTGAAAAATGCAGGGTTAAGGCCAGGGGTTTAATTGCCCGTTTAAAATCGGGTCTTTTGGCCCGGACTGATTAACCCGCGGGCTGAACGGGCTAGCCCACTGGGTTTCTGTCTAACTTCATGTCTATTAGTTATTTAATAAGAGAAAAATTAGAGTTGAAAATTCTTGGAGCTAAAAGCTAATAAGGAACAAAATGTTACTAAAGAGTTTGAAATATTTCAAGAGAAAAAAAAAAAGAACAGAATGTTAGCAAATAAGTTGAGTTTGTTCCAAGCGATTTTTTTTTGAAATGTAAAACGCATTCGACAATCTATTTTGTTGTAATTCCTTATTGTTTAACTATTTTGATGTATTTCTAATGAATATATGAACAATATTTATGTTTTAAGTTTTTATTGTGTTATATTATAATTATAATTTAAGATTTTATATTAAAACTTAATTTTTTTCGTCGGAGCCCGTTAGTGGCCTGTAGCCCGCTAAGGTTAGGGTTAGGTTCCTACTATTGTCGGTCTGCTAAGAGTAAACTGGTAAGGCTCAGAACCGTTTAGACTCGTGGTCGTGTAGGGCTAACCTTTATAACGGGATTTCCATTTTAAGGGTGTGAAACTTATAATGAGACGGACAAAAAAAGAAAATGTGAAAGCTTCTACGGAACGGAGAGAGTAATATTTTTATTGAAACAACTCATTAATACTTTTAAGATCAGTTGCATGGTGAAACTAGTTCACCTAATATTTAAACCTTTTTTATGTATACAATAATAGTTGACAAAATAAAATATTGGATTTATATGATCAATTTTGATTTGGAATTTGATTTTTTATTTCTTAAATTTAAGTATTTGTAATAATACGCTGTTGTTTTTATGTATGTATGTATGTATTCAATATTGGAGATTGATTGTTTTATGTGTACACATGATACACTTATCCAACATTATTTTTTTAAAATAAGAACGAAAAAGAAAAAAAAAATATAGCAAATGCTAGCATAGGCACACCAAATGATCAGAATTTAGAAATTTAGTAAACACTATTAGTTAAGAAATTATTATATAAGCTAATTAATTAATTATAATAACTATTTTTAGAACAAAGTAGTAAGCATATTGGTAAACATATATAATACAAATGAAAATTATCATATATAAACCGATACACATAAATTTATATACCCACAATTTACGGTGTGATGTCATATTATTAGGACGTCTGATCATTCTCAATAATATAATATCCTTTTATTGTTACAATAAAATCATATATATTGGTGTTTCAACACAACAATTGTATGTTACAATTTAGAATGAGAATCCCTTCCATTTTATCATAAAAAAAAAAATTATCTACATAGAGGATCAAATTCCCACGACTCCACAAGTAAATATTCTCATATTTACACTTCTCTGATTTCACTTATAATTTTATTAATATTATGATTTACTTCTCTAGCTTGCATAAATTTTTTTATCCATTTTTTTTAAACGTCCAATTTTTTTTATATATATAAAAGTACACGTGTCCTATTTTAGTTGTTGATTTTGGCAATCAATAAAAGCGGCTTTAATTCATTTCATGATCACTCAGCGTCGGTTTAATTTCTTAACAAGGGTTTCCACAGGCCACAGCCGCTCACCTCAAATTTTATTCTTATTTCACAATCATTATCTCAATACTCTAATAGTCATATGCAGTAAGATATTCCCCTACTTTCCCAAGTAACATATTATATTTTATTAAAACTTGGTTTAATGTGTGTTCAAAAAAAAAAAAAAAACTTGGTTTAATGTTTTTTTATTACTAATTTATGAATCTGTAATTTGGATAAATTACTGTATAACCCCTATAATATAATTTGGAAAATTACTCGCTAATGAACCACGTGATTTCAAGTATTTGGACAAACTTCAACAGGTAATAATTTACTCAAATTAGGGGGTCATTTGCAAAAATATCGAGAGGGTTAGTTGTAATTTACTTCAATTATGTAATTTGTTTGGGAAGAACCTTTTTTTTTTTTTTAAAGGAGTTTGGGAAGAACCTTAGAGGGGCAATAAATAAGTGGAAATACTCTAAGATAAACATTTGGATGTATGATACATTCCACTAAATTTGACTCAATTAATTTTGACTGCGTCCAAAAAAATATGTCATAAAAAATATAAATTCATATAAATTAAAATGCATACAAGTATTATTCATAGATGGGTCTCATAACCCTTTCCACACAATACTATCACACATAAAAATTTGTGTGCAAGAAAAAACGATTAGTTAAAGTGACCAACAAAGTCATTGTCTAAAATGGCAACACCAAAAAGAAGTGCATGGGTGATGACCACCATTCAAAAGAAGCACTGTTTTCTGTCAAGTGATCGCCATCTCATTTCCTTCTTCATAAAATTGACAAATATTAATTAGGGATATTCCTTATAAAAATGACAAATTTTAATTAGGGAAATTTCTAAATAAATTAACCATCTTCACTTTGATATATATATATATATATATATATATATATATAGTTTAATCATTAACTTTTAATTATTGTGATAAAATATTTCCTTAGCTAACGCGTGCGAATTAAGTTTAATTTTTGTATATTAGTTTCTATTAAAATTCTCATTAGTGCATTATTATTATTATTATTATTATTATTATTATTATAGAAAAAGTATTATGTACACCTTATATTGTTTACACTAGAAAATAGTATTAATTTTTATAAGTAATATTGTTAATTCTAATTAGTTCTTATATAAAAGGAAAAGAAAAAAGCCATAAGATCACACGTCGATCCAGAGGCGGAACTCCATTAAAACAAAAATTAATCCCCTAAATAAAGGAAGAGAAGAAACTCTATACAAAATCAATGTAGAATCCATAAACCTTATGTTGTTGAATCCATCACGTTGTCACACCAAACATACTACTGCACCGACTCATCTTCACACATATCTGCCCAACTCTTAGAAGTCATAGCTCGCATTGATTTAAGAGCATCTGTATCAGCATTTGAGGTAATCACATAGTTGTTATCATAAGGAGGCGAGGTCCTCACTCCGCTCTGGCTAGATTTGTTTCGCAAGTTATAATCCCGAGTCTTAGCTCGAGTTTTCCCTCTTTTAGTAGTAGTCTTAAAGGTATGAACAAGTGAGCTGACCGAATTCGAAGACGAACTAATAGAAGTACCTGCCTCCCCCAATTCATCCTTCGAATTCTTTCCAGAATCCACATGAGCATCAATTGCTAAGCCTGCATTTGTGCCAATCTGCACGTCATCCACTGCAATCGGCTCATGTACCTCGCCGTCCTCTTGAGCTTCCTCCTCATTCAATCCATCCAACGCTCCAAATGCATTAGCAGTATCAATCTGGTCCAACTCCAAATTTTTATTCTTCTTTTGACTCTGAGATGGTCCTAACTGGCCTCCAAGAATCTGCTCCAATTACATATATAATACTTTATTCTTTTTAATTATATATATACTTAATTGGATTTTACTAACACGATTGGATTTCTTTTTAAATGATTTCAGGCAGGCTATTATTCCAATTTCCACAAGATAGCAAACATAATTTCCTATTTCAAAATCTGCAATTTAATCTTCTGCTGTATTGTTGAACTCACATGCATCATTTATTAATTGAAAGAATAAAGTAGATTCATAAAGTATAATAAAATATATTAGTAACATTAATTAAAGCTTCAAAGATCTTTTACACGGTTTCTGGAATAACAGCCAAATGGAGCATGTGTGCGTCAATTTTGCCACCTGTTTCTAGGCTGTTCTCAGTTTTCTCATTTATTATTGAAATAAATTAATTAATAAAGATGGAGTGATTAATTAGTAAAAATGCAATAGTATATACCGATTTTTTTTTTCGAAAATCCTTAATTGGGTACAACAATTAAATATAAAAATAATATGGTCATTTACAATACGGTAGAAAGAGGTAAGTCTTATTACAACTAGGTGTAAAAAATTTGCACAGAAGCACAAATTTTTTTTGGCACAGAAGCACAAAAAATTTGCACATTACACCTGTTTGTAATTTTGCTAATTTTTTACACATATTTGTAATTTTCCCAAAATAATAATACTAGTTAATTATTACAACTAGATCAAATTGTAAAAATTTTAGATTCTGGTACATACATGTTATTAATGATATATTATAAATACTCCCTTTTATTAAAAAAATATCGATTTACATAAATGCACATATATTAAAAAAATAATTATTCCTTTATATACTATTCTTTTAATAAATGTGTGACCTTTTCTTAAATAATACATTTAACTAGATATTTTAATAATTGTGGGGATAATTTTTTTTTAAATCAATTAATTTCCATTGAAAAGTGCATTTAATTGCAGTCCGATACATATTTTTTTATTAGTATCAGCATTAATATCAATTTGATCATTTTTTTTTAATTTATATCAAAAGTTGAACATTTTTTTTTTTTGTATCAGACAACAACAACAACAACAAATGTTGATTTTTTTATTATAATCACAAAATTCGTGATTAAATTGATACTTGACCTAAATATCATGAATTAATATAGAATTAATCATTTAATTAAATAAATTCAGTTACATATTTTATATTTGTCATAAATATTAAATGTTAAAATTAATTACAATCAAATTATTGATTATAATTTATAGAAGTTAGTGTATGAGTTTACTAATAAGTGTACTTAGGAGTTAACAAAATGAATATCATTGAACTTTAGTTTATTTATATGGTAAAAAATCTTGTTAAATGATTTTAAACAAAAAATAAAAATACGAACCAAGACTCAAATAGTATACGACAACTTAATTTTGTTACATACTTATAATATACTTCTATTTAAAAAGCCTATAATTATTCGTTTAAAATGGCCTTTTTTTTTTTATCAAAAAAAGAATTGTATTGCAAATGAGTACAAGTGTTCAGTTTTTACATCAATTCAAAACTTTCAAAGGATCACATAGCCACTCACTAAAACTTCTATTTTAAATTTTCGGATAAAAAATTGACAACCAACTCCAAAGTCTTGCTTTAATCCCTTTCAAAACATGCTCCCAGCTAATGGTTTTATTCTCAAAAACCACTTTATTTATTTAAAATGATTATTATACATTTTTGAGTTTTTCACATAAATTTTCAATAACTGTGACATATCACAAAAAATAAGTAAAAAACTAATTGAAATTTATTACTTTTCTTAAAAATTAATATATATATATATATATATATATATATATATATATATATTAAACGAGCAAAAATAATATAATGCTAGTATTTATTAGTTCGTAAAGTCTTCTGTGAATAAATTTTAGTATAATTTTTTTTTTCTTTTTTTGACAGGAAATTTTAGTATAAAATTGGTTTGAAAAGTTTTAGGCTCCATTTGGATGGAGTTATTTGAAATCAATGGATTTGAGGATAATACACTATACATTTACAAATCAAAATAGGGAAAAACTAATAAATGAATGAACTTAATTCACACAAATATTACTTATAAGTGGGATGATTTCAAAAAATATCAAACAAAACTAGTCATTTGAAATCCTCTCAATTTTCTCACTTGTGCTTAATATTTGAGTGACTCAAATTCATTTATTTAGCTTTTTTCCATTTTAGTTTGTGTGAATTCATGATATATTATTCTCAAATCCCTTGATTTCAAATTCATTCCATCCAAATGGAGTCTTAGTGATTTTATTAAAATTCTTTAGTTGATTGTAATATAAGATATATAATTATTTTATTAAAAAATATTAATTATTTTTATTTAAAAATATTAATTATAAATTAATTTTACAATAAACTTGTTCGTATAATTAATAAGACCAACTCTTATTAATTTAGTTTGCATAAAAAAATCTCCAATTTGGAGGCCACGTGAGGACAGACGAAGAGTCCTCACTGTCCTACGCGCACCACGTCGGCCGTACCGTATTTTGGTATGCGAACAACGAACAGTACTATGGAATGAGCCAAGGTAACTATCGCCTGCTCCGCAGCATGCTGCACCTGAATAATAAAATTAGTGTAAAATTCCAGTAAAAGCTTTTTATTAGTTTTTGACATAAAAATTAAGATGTTTAATAGAATAAGGGCTCGTTTGGTTTCCTTTATTGGATAATACCTGAACTATAATACCTATATTTGTAATACCAGTTTATTATCAATATTTTGTTTGGTTTCAAAAACTTGAGTTAAATAATTAGTTATTAGCTATCAATATTATGTTTGGTTGCAAGTATTATAACTAGTATTAATTTATTTTAGACTAATTTGTCCTTATAAATAAAAATAATAATAAACACATTTTGATGAAAGTGAAGGGTGTTTTTGGTATTTTAAAATTTAATAGATGTTGGAGAAATATAAGTATTACAAATACCATATGAAACTTGGAATCTATAATACCATGTATTAGGTATTATTTGAACGGGCCTATTCTTAATAACGGGCTGGAAGTATAATGTATATAACAAACCAAACAAGTGATAAAGGTGTATTAGGGACCAATACACCCCTAATAAAGGAAACCAAACGACCCCTAAGAATAATATAGTACAAGTGATATGATGATAATAAATATAAAAAAAACAAAGACTAATGCAATTTAGTATACTAAGTAAGTGACAATTGACGTAAATAAATGTAAAATATACACAAATATATGTAAATGTTACACCAAAATACGAATGAAAAACTCTATTTGAGACTGATTGAAAGAAATACATAACATTTTTACTGGGACGGATGAAGTGTATAAGATATTAGTTGTAAATTAATTTCGCGGTGACACTGGTTCACACAATATCAATACATTTTAAAAGACATGTTGTACTCCCACCGTCCTGTAATTAATTTCAAACTTTTCTTTTCGATTCATTCCAAAATTAATTTCACACTCTTAAGATGAAAAATTCTCTCTAAACTACATTCTCACAATATATTTAAATTTACACAAAATATTATTACTTTTAAATTTACACATACACACAATTCAACCAACTTCTTTTATTTTATACATTAAAAATTATAAAATTAATCTTCAGATTCGTACGCATTCATTTTTTTTTTTTTTTTTTTTAAATATGTGCCGCAAAGTATGAAACTAAACTAATGAACAATCAAAACTCGTGATTTTTTTTATTCAATAACCCTTAGTTTTATAATTTTAATATTTTAATTATACAACATCCACAGTAGTTAGGGTGGTTCTCCCAGCACCTGATTATTTTCCATTGCAAGTAATAACTGTCCAGTCAACACAGAATATCAAGGAGAGAGAAAGAGGGAGGGAGAAAAAAGAGTGTCTGGAGAGAGAAAGAGGCTTTTGAGTTGCTGGTGGTGTGATTTCCAGCAATGGATTGTCATGCCAAAAGCAATCCTTTTCTTCCTTCATTATTATTTGTACTTCATCTCCGCACAAACTACAACTTCTTCTTTCCACTCCACTCCATTCCTAGCTCCCAAATTCTACTTCCTTGTGGTTCTCTCTCCTGTAATTCTATCCAATTTCGTTTTCTAAGACCTGATGGTTGAGCTTTGACTATGTCGGCTAACTTGTGATTCTAGTGAAGGACGTGAGCTCTCAATCGATTGACCATAGTATCGAGTTGATTTTATGATCGTGAAATGTGAGTTTCGTCCCCTGTTCCTTTTTTTTTGCCGATATTTAGTTTGGATCAGAGATAATTAACTTTCTGGTGAACTTTGTGATAGATTGGAGTTTGTTTGATTCATAATACTGTAACTGGTTTTGTACTGTTTTTTCAGTTTCCAAATGTGATGAGTTTGTTGGTGTATTCATAATGTTCTGTTTTCATGATACAAATATTTCATTTGTTGCTATAAATCTCATATAAGTCTGTTATATATATATTGCTGGACGATTTAAATATAACTGGTTGCTCTTTTTGGTTCTCCGGTAGATTCATTCGTTGATTTCCTTCAAAACTAAAATCATTTCATTAGAGTAATCTTCCTTCATGAATCATGCTCAAAGGAGGGAAAATACAGTTATTTGGTTCCTGAATTTGCGTGTGGAAAGTTATTTTTGTAATCCATTGCTCCTTTATATGCGAAATTCCAAAGTAGTACGCAAAAATTACCTAAAAAATGTATGATCAATTTGGTTATGGTTGGCTTCTATATTCCTGCATATTCTGTGTTCGAAATAGTTGAGTTCTATGCATTCTGATGTGCTTTATCGTTGTATAACTTAAGGTCTATGTTCTTACTTCTGCAGGATTGAACTGGATAGCTATTCTATTCGTTTTCGTTTCTTCTACAAGTCAAGACGGAGGACTATTTCAAATTAATGGAATAATACAAAGATGATCTTTTGAGCATATTTGGTAACAGTATAAATCTTGTTGATTTATTTCCAATACATTGACATTAAAGGAGACTTCATGGGCAAGAAAGTTTTTACCAGTACAAAACATGGTGGTAAGTATCCAAGTAATCAGCAAATACACCTTTGGCATCTTCAAGTAAAATTCTAGAATAATTTAACTTTCTGGAAATGATAATTAATGTTACTCAATTATGATAGTAGTTTGGTCTTTTTCCTCATAATATGAAGATCACTCTGCAGGGGACGATTTTATTGAAATACAAAGATGAAAGTTAATTGTCTTTCCATTGTTCTCATCCTCAAATTAAATAGAACTAATGCTCCTTGGTTAATTTTCAGCCCTCCAGACTCCTAGAAACAGTTTTGAGCTACCAGTGGACACATCCTATGGCTTGTATGCAGGGAGAGATAGTAAACTGGTAATAACATTTGTTTTGTTTTTTGAATTTATGAATTTTCCATCAAGTTTGGTTGTGGAGACTGTGTTGATAGTATATTGCACACTATAAAGTCTAAAGAATCTCAATACAACAATCTTTTCTATGGACGATGTGTCTAAGAGGCGATCGGTTGTTTTATGGTTCATTCCATTCTTCAAGTCTTTGATGATCCAACAGTTCTCTCTCTTTGCCTTGTTGCACCCAACTGATAAAACTGAAATCCATGAGTGACTATAATCGAATAATATTAGGATGTTTTCTCATTTTGTGTGCATAACATTTTTTTGTTTGACTATTTGTTTTCAGTATTCTTGTCGTTCGATCAAAGAGTCATCTGAGAAGAACTGTTACTCCATGGAAGCTCCCATGAAGAAGTTGATTAGTGAAGAGATTTCTAAAAGATCAAACACCAGAACAAATGTACCAAGCATAGTGGCTCGTTTAATGGGCGTTGATATGTTACCTGTTGATTCGGGACAAGCACCATTAATGGCTGGGAAAAAGAATGAAACCCCTGCGGGAAAATTGTCAGACAAGGAACGACCGGAAAAGGGATCAGTTGGCGATGATCTCTATATGGAATATTCATCACCACAATGGGATGTAGGTTCCTTTGATAGCTATTCTGAGCGCTGCAGTAGCCACATGAAGTTGAGGAAGCCTAAACCCCGAGAACATCCTCAAGAAGAGGAATTGCAGAAGTTCAAGAAAGAATTTGAGGCTTGGCAAGCAGCACGATTTAAAGAATGTTCTAAGGTGATAGAGTTTAGCAATGCTCCAAATCAGTTAATAGCACATGAAGAACTCAAAGAAAACACTTCTCTTTATGCTAAGTCTAGAAGAATGAAAACTGGTGAGAATCTGATGGAACCTCAGAGAAAGAAAAAAGACTATTTGTTAGATGGGGTGAAGGAATCACTCTATTCAGATAGAAGGTCAAGAGCAGACATTCAGCCATCTAAATTGATAAGTACTGATCAGAAATTGGAAGTTGTTGCTGCTCCGACCAAGATAGTTATTTTAAGGCCTGGTCCGGACCGGTTGGGTGTTAGTGAAGGTTCGTGTAACAGTAGTCCTAGCACTACTTTTAACGAGCGAGGTAGTATTTTAGATTTTCTTGAAGAGGTGAAGGAAAGGTTGAACTCTGAAATGCAAGGCACAAGTTCGAAAATGAGTACAACATTTCGAGGAGGAGGAATCGAGACCCCTTATCGAGAAAAGCCATCAGAACCAAGACAAATAGCTCAGCGTATTGCACAGCAAGTGAGAGACAGCGTCACAAGGGAGATCGGGATGAATTTACTTCGTTCAGAGTCTACAAGGTCCTACAGAAGTGAGAATGGAATAGCTTCTCCAGAGTTCATTAACAAAGATACTAGGAGACTGTTGACAGAGAGGTTGAGGAATGTTCCGGAAGTTTCCCAACAAAGGCTACGATCATCTGTGTTAGATCACAAGAAGAGCAAAGTTATAGAAAGCCAAAGTAGGTCTTTCAGGCAGGATCATGATGATGACAGAATACGGTGCAAGGAACCGTCTCCTGGAGGGCTTGTAAGATCTTTGTCTGCTCCGGTATCAGGAACGACCTTTGGGAAGCTCCTTCTGGAGGATCCTTATATATTGACTGGGGCTCAGATAAGGATGAAGCATGAAGTTGTTGAGAATGTTGTCAAAAGACAGACGAAGGATAAGTTCAACATAAGGGAAAAGGTTTCGAGCTTTGGATACAGTTTAACCCTTAGAGGAAGGCTGTTTCGTAGAAGAGTTCAGTCGGTAGATGAATTGCATTTTGAGAGAGATGACCTCTTCAATGATATTGCAAGTGGACCAACGGTGATGATGAGTTCTTATGGAACACATGTGAGGATTTTCATTTATTTATTTTTTTTACTTTCTAAAAGAAAGGATATATATTAGTTGCTGATTAGATGATAATTAATTTTGCATGCTTATTGTCTTATTATATATGTTGTAGGAGAATTCCACTGAAGTGCCACCAAGCCCTGCATCTGTATGCAGTAGTGTTTCTGATGAAATAGCAGCTTTTACGAGCCCAATATCATCAGGTGTAAACCAGCAGGAGGACAACGAAATTCCTGATGTTTTCAGCCAAATAAACTCCAACTTGAATGGTAAGTGACCTCACTCTTACGTCAACTTGTATGACAAAGGGTTTAAACTTCAGCAGCAAAATTTCCATAGAGAACCGGGTCCACGAACGAGGGGAAGTGTTGGGGAAATTAATATAAATGAATTAATTTCACACCTCTCTACAAGTTCTTACTTTTAAATGAGATGTAATTCTTTCAAATAGCCTTATGTTTTGGTCCTTTCCTTTCCTGTCTCAATAGATCTTCAGACACAGCTAAACCAACTGGAATGCACTGGTCTGGAGGAGCCTAAAACCGAAGAGGGCATAGTCGACCCCACCAAAGCTTACGTTAGAGATTTGCTTGTTGCTTCTGGTTATTACGATAGCTCATGCAGCCGGTCATGGTCCAAATGTGATCCACTTGGTAAACCTATCAGCAACCAAGTCTTCGAAGAAGTAGAAGAGTCTTACAGACAGAAGGCCAAGGATCAAGAACACTGTAAAAAAGATGAAATAAATGACAGGATATTAATACTTGATTTGTTAAACGAAGCACTTCCAACTCTACTTAGACACCCCGAGAACATGTCTAGGTCCGGAAGGGCTGTTTGGTCTGTGCATAAACCTCTTCAAGGATGGGATTTACTATCCCGTATCTGGGAAATTGTCAAAGTTTACGTGCACCATGAAGATGATAGATCGTATTATGGTCTTGATAGGATGCTCGTGCAAGATTTGAAGTCCGAATCAGGGTCCAGATTGATGGATGATGAGATCAATGCTCTGGGTAAAGATCTCGAATGTCACATTACTGGTGATCTGATCGAAGAAATTATCAAAGATATGCACTTACTAGCTTGATGAGTGATCTTGATGCATGGTTCTCTTCCATGGCTGTTACTTGTTGGTAGTTTTAGCGAGTTAGTTATGATCGTTCTAATGACGAATTAAATGTGTAATTAAAATTTGAGGTTCATACAAAGGTTTGTGGTTGCACATATTGTGGGTAAGGGAGGTTGTTGATTATTAAACTGAGTTTCATGAACTGATTTGTCATGAGGTTATATATTGTCCGATGAATAATTAAGGGCGCGTATTTTTTGATGGATATATTGTGATTATATTGGTTAATTAGAGTAAAAGATTATCTATTAAAACTATTTTCTCTCCTAAATAAGATAATTATCTCCATTTAATTAACTTTCTTCCTTTTATAATTATCATCCTCAATCGTTCTTTTATATCACAACCAACATTTTTTTAAAAAAAATTAAGTGATGTAACAATCATTCATTCAACATATTTTGGAAGGAAAAAAAAAATAATTTTCGTTTTCATTCAGGCGCTCTCTAAATAAATGCAAATTTTATTGCATTCGTAACTCTATATATTCAGCTATCTGCATAACTTGCTATAAATAATAAGTATAATCCACTGTCGGAGATGTAAATGTATATTAATGATCTCATTTAATAAACAACTTGATGCATGAGGAACAGCATGTTTTTCAAGAGCGGAGCAGGGGCTCTCAAGAACGAAAATGTTAACAAAGTTAAATTCATAAATTATTAATATTTAAGAAATAAAATGTACGAGGGAATAAATATTATTTTGAGATTTTTAGGAACTACAAACACCCGATTGGCCCATCCACTTTGAGGCATTACCCAATGGTAGGGCCTTGTGCTTGGGCCCTCTGGATGGTAATTGTGATTATAGTGATTATCACTGTTCATATATAAAATATGATATTTTTAAAGTTTTTTATAATACTTTTAAAATTTAAATATTATAAATATTTGTAAAAGTTATTATGTGCATAAGACAGTCTTATATAAAATTTACTCAATTCTGGATCAATATAAAATGACAAGTTCCAGTATGCTATTCATTTATGTTTTGGTAATTATCCAGAGGGACCTATATACATGTAGTTGTTTTCTTGAAAGGATTGTTTCCCATCACGTTAATATAATTACTAATTCACAAAAACTCGATGCATTGTGCATATGGTTTTAAGTCGGATCCAAGAAAATTATTATAATAATATAAAGGGCAGTAACTCTAGGGTACAATATTAGACACCCTATTACTATTAGGTACAGTTTTTTTTCAAATTACTAGGAGATACAACATTTTTCCAATTTTACCCTTCCTTCTCAATTTTGTGCAGAAATTATCTACTTTTCAATTTGTGCAGAAACTTCTCAATTGTGATGTCACACATTTTTGCCTACACATTTTTACACATTACATTATTCATATTTCTAGTTTCATTATTAATTATTGTGACCAAAATATTTTGTCCCAATTTTTTTCATTTCTTCCATCGTTTCTGAATCATTTTGTCGCTGATTTTTTTTTTTTTTTCGCTACATTATTTTTTCTCGCTACATTTTGATTCAAAATTCAAAATTCCAAAATTCAAAATAACACGAAAATCACCATACAACAATCAAAAAATAGTTCCACAATTATTCCCAGAAAAGTAATTCTGGGCATGAGCAGAAGAAAAGTAATTCTGCACAAAAATAATTCTGCACATGTTCAATACAAATGCATATATCTCACGAAAAAAACAACCAAAATCTTACACCATACAACCAAATCTTGCAAAATACAATCAAAGCATCTCAGAAAATTGCTAAATCTTGAATTTTTTTTGACACAGTACCACAAAATATTGATTTTTTTTCTCTGTTACAATTCAACCAAATTTTTCTGCACAATACAACCAAGAAAAACAATACAAAATCTTAATGTAAAAACAAGAAAAACAAAAAAATCTTGAAATCGGGAAAACATGAAAAACAAGAAAATAATACTCTGTTACAGTATATTGTGACCCTCGAGATCTGGGATGCCCCCGTCGCTGGCGGATCTAGGGTTTCCAGCGGCTTCACCTCCACCGCAGCGGGTTTAGGATTTTTCAGCGGCTAGAATTTTTTCGGCGGCTTCACCTCCGTCGCTCAGCGTCGCCCACCGCCGCGGATCTAGGGTTTCATCATCCCCCATTTGGCGGCGGCTTCACCTCCATCATCGTCGTCTGGCCGATCTACGACAGCAGCGGCGGCTAGGTGGTGCGGTGGTTCTTTCCAGCGCCGCCTTTGTCTCGCCCTTGTTTATGTAGTAGCGTCGGCGATGGGTTCGGTGGTACCATACAGCAGCGGCGGTGGTAGGAAAATGAGAGAGAGAGAGAAAGAGGAAGAGGCAAGGCGGTGATAGCCTAGGTTAGATGAGAGAGAGTCTGAGAAAGAAAATAAAGAGAGAGAGATTTGAGGGCAGAGAATAAGGAGAGAGAGATATAGGGAAGATGGGTCACGTGAATTGGGAATGAGGGTAAAATTGGTATGGAAAGTGTTGACTTGTACCTATGAGTATTTTGACTTTTTTGTTGTATTGGATAGTAATAAAAATTAAAATATGGTATCTAAGAGTAATAACTTCTAATATAAATTATTGATTAAATCAAGTATTTTTAGAAAGTTTTTCACTAAACTAAACCAATGTAAAAGGTGCCCAATGATGAAAGCAATGACAATGATGCATGTAATTTGGGAGTTTGACTAGAGAGAATAAATTACGAAGATGAATGGTTAGTAAAGGCATAAAAAATTGCAATTCTAATAATGACCTTCTCCTTTTTACGGTCAAAAGATGACCTTTAAGATTTAACTAGAAAAAAAAATACGATATACACTCAATGCTCCTCTGGATTCTAAATAGCAATTGCGTATCCATGATAATTTTTGTTGGATTTGAGCTTAAGTTCGTAATGTGTTTCAAAGATCAAATCTTGTATACAGTAGAAATTTTCATAGCTATGGTAAAAGGTTGTTCCTCGTAAAAATTAATGAGTGGTTGCTCGGATTGATGCTTTCTGCTGTTGATCGAATTAAAAGAGTTATGCCATGGACGGTGGTGGCAATTGGTTGGCTTGATTTTCTCTTCTATGGGTTATTAATTATACTTTTTTTAATTAGCAAAAGGAAAAAATATTATAAAAATTATAGTAATAGGGTATTCCAACCCCTACAATATTTTAAATTTTGTCATCATTTCAACAACAGGATTTGATTCTCATTCCAAAAAGGAAATAGATCTCATGGATTTCTCGTTAACTACGAGCCACTACCATATCATGTGGGATTGTGATTTTATTTTTTCAAAATTATGGAGTGGAATTGATGTTATCGAACACTAATGATCGGAGGAGAGACAATTCAACGTTCATAGTTCAACATTGAGGGGGTGTTTGGTTTATTGAAAGCAATTGGAATGACAATGAGTTTGATAGTAGTGAGAAATGGTAATGGGTATGTTAGTTATTGTTGAGTTGTTTGCTTTGTATATAGGTATGACTATCATTACCATAGAAAGTGTTTGGTTTTAATGAAAATCTTTAATAATTAAAATCATTATTAACTCTTTTTTAATGTTAAAAAAATATATTGTATACTAATAATGCAAAAAAAATATTATAAATAATATTAAGAAATAATTTAGAAGACAATTTTTTTTTTTAAAAAAATTATGTATAAAATTTGAGAAGTGAATGACTTTCATTCCTCCCAATACCTTTCATTCCTTACTTTTATATTAAATTTATCAATATTCTAACAGTGAATTTCACAGGAAAAAATAGTAGTTAAATTAAAAAATAAAAATTTGTGCTTGCCATTAATATCATTTTTCAATATAAATTTTATCATTTATTGCAATAAAGTGTATCATTTTATTACAAGTAAAAATAATATTATATTTTACATATTTACATAACATTTTTATTTTTCAAACTTATTAATGTTTTCTTCATTTATTATGGTAACGAAATTAGATAAGATTAATATATGGGAATTTTATAATGTTGTTTCCCAAATATCCCCAAATTAAGGAATGTATGAGAGTATTATTATTATCATTACTAAGGTCAATATAGAGGTGTACTGCAAAACAGTAGAATAGATTTTCTTAAAAATCGTACCTTTGACACACGCAGATCACCGATTTCTGATTCCAACAACACTCACCGCTAATTTCGGGATAAAAAAAAAAAAAAAGTATGAATTTCTATTCTACTGCACCCCATTACTGTTCTTTGTCTTCATCTCTACATACATATATATATATTAGTCTCTCTTTTTGCTTTCCTTTGTCGTTACCTTTTTCCTCTTGTCTTTTCCTCACCAACAATATTTTAGAGTTTAGAAGAAATGGAGTGGGAAAAGCAACCGCCGCAACAGGCGGAGGAGGCGAGCGGCGGCGGTGGAGGAGGAGGGATGTTTGTGAAGGTGATGACGGATGAGCAGATGGAAGTCCTCCGCAAGCAGATTGCCGTCTACGCCACCATTTGTGAACAACTTGTTGAGTTGCATAAATCCCTCACTTCCCAACACGATCTTGCTGGTAATTCAATCATTTATTGTCTCACCATTAATGAAATGCTATTAATTAATTATTGATCTTTTAATGAAAAAATTGAAACTCATTTCTCCCTGCAGTTAATCAATGAACCCTTTTTAATTTATTATGGGTTTGCGATTTGATTGGGGGAGGGTAATCAACATTTTTTTATCTTATTATGGGTTTGCGATTTGATTGGGGAGGGTAATCAATATTTGGGGTTTTTAATTTAGGATTTTCAGTGATTTTGATTCTTTAATTCTTGTTCTTCTTAATTTGCTTCTGATTGATTCATATTCATATTTGGATTCTTGATAATACTATAATAAATGCTACTATACTCAGTGAATTCTATGTTGATCCCCTGTTATTACACTAACTGTTTAAAAGTTGTTGAATTTATTAGGCTGCTACCTGATTTTTCCTCATATTCTCAGTCAGAATTTAGTATTTGGTATTCCATTCTATCTATTTTTTTAATTTATAAATTCAGTTCTCAATCAAAATACACACTGACTCCTATATAATAAACATGTATGTCTAAAATTATCACATTTTTTTTTCATATACTAATTTCTCTCATACTTTTTTTTTTACATTTATTACTAAATCTCTCTCTGATTTTTTCATCTACAATAAAATAATATATCATCATGACTATTAATTTGATATAAAAGATTGAAATTAACTGCTTTGAGAGTGTCTTACAATTTTTCTTCTCGTCTATATATATATATAATATTTATGATGTCCCGGTATTAAATAGGCTCTTCGACCGACCCAACCTAATTTCTATATTGGTTGTCTTGGTTTTACATTTGCATTGATTTTAGTCAAAGTGATGGATAACTTTTCTGATTTTTTTGTATTCTTTCCCTCTATTTTTTTTTTCAAAAAAACACTTAAGAAGTGGAGAGTAATTTATTAGTACATTGTTTAAATTGAGCATTCTGTTAATATTGTTGATGGGATTAAGGTGTAGTTATGGTTGAGTATGGTTGAAATTGAGGAGTACTAGTTACATTATAACAAGTTCGTCATTGTGTTTGTGATTTCATATCAGGTGTTAGGTTGGGAAATTTATACTGTGATCCATTGATGACGTCCGGGGCCCACAAAATCACGGGGAGACAACGCTGGACCCCGACCCCGAACCAGCTCCAGATTCTGGAACGTATATTCGATCAGGGGATTGGAACTCCTAGCAAACAGAAGATCAAGGAAATAACCTCCGAGTTGTCTCAGCATGGCCAGATTTCTGAAACCAACGTCTATAATTGGTTTCAGAATAGGCGTGCTCGATCAAAGAGGAAGCAGCAGGCCACACCAGCAAATAATGCTGAATCAGAAGTTGAGACAGAGGTAGAATCACCAAACGACAAGAAAACTAAGCCTGAAGAATTTCAGCCGCTTGACCCTCGCAGCACCAAACCTGAACCCATCTTGCCTTCCGAAGGCACCTCTAAGTTTCCTTCTAATTTCGCCCAGATGCCCTTCTATGGGACTATGTTATCCAATCCAAGTACGTCATTTCTTACTATCTCACTGCTATATTTTTATTCAAGGTAATTGCATGCTGTTTATGTTTGTTATCCACTTGAATCTTGATGCATTTTTTTATCTGGTTTTGTAAACATAAATATGTTGACTTACAAATAGACTTGTTATTGACAATGTATGTATGTATGTACGAGTCATCATGGTATACCTTCAAGAGTGTTCCCTCAAATTGAAGCATTTGATGGAATCAATCATATTAAGTTGGGTAAGCCTTTAAGGATGAGTTGGGCTCATGTAAAACAGTTTTACCGTGCAACTAGTTCACATCTATCATTTTATAGTAAATGAAACGACTAATACTATCAAATTAACACCGTTTAATGAAATAGCTCAACAGTATAAAATAACAAAAATGCAACCCAGTTGCACACTATAAGTGAATTACACAAGGCTTTACCTTTAGAGAAAGTTGCACTTCTGATACGCTATTCTGCAAAATCAAATCACTTTATGGAATAAATTGCAGCAAATTGGTACTCCTTTAAAACATATTCATAAATACTTGCATAGCTTTTTTTCAAGTTGTGACAAATATTCATCAGCAATTTATGTAAGAAGTTGTACTTCTTACATGTGAACACACACATTGACGGTGTGAAATGCAGGAATGGACCAGTTCATAGGAAAGATAGAAGTTCCCGGAAACTATAATCCGTATTTGCAGCAAGACGACTACAACATGGATGGATAACTGTGTGTTTTCGACTTCTGGTATATGTGTTTTTTAAATTGAAAACCTTTTTTTAACTTTTGCTGAAATTTTTCTACTCAAACTTGGAGACTAGGGCTGCTCATCTTATAACCTCTGTAACGCCTCCAAGACTTTCTTTTGAAGATGTGATTTTGTTGGTATGATCATTGAAATCACTCCACAAAATCTATCACTCTCTTTTGTTGCAGACGGTGTACTGTCTTCTTTTCAATGCTTTTTAGTATACGCCATGTATATATGATCGAGTGATGGAATACATAATCTTGTTTCTTCTTTTTCTTGATTTTAACTTCGTCTCTGTTTTGTTCGTGGTGATGTGTGCAGGGAGGCGATTGCCCCCTTAAATTTTAAATTTTTCTACGACTTTTTTTATCTTTATTTTATGTGAGTAGTCTTAGATTGAAAATATGCCTGATATTATAATATAAAAAATTATATATCCTTCCTAATTGTGTGAGTATATCAGTATTTTTTTTATTTTAGTCACTTCAGTAAATTCATGAGTCGTTCCCTTTTTACCATTAGATTCTTGTTTGTGATGTTATTTTCTTTATATTTTATTGCTTTCATTATATGTCGTCATTGATAAGTACCCGTTTGGTAGTCATGTTTAGCAATAAATAAAGACGTAATTTATGCATAAATTAGGTCATTATCTATTGCTAAACATGTATTGCTCCCTACGTCAAGAAAAATAATCTCTCTTTTTTTAATACATATTTAATGAATATTAATAATTTATGTATAAAATAAAAATGTGTAGTGAATATTTGTTCTTTAATGTGAGATAGAATTATTGGTGATGTGAAAATATTTTTGGACAAATAAAAAAAGAGTAAAAATAATTTGTTTGGACGAGGAAGGAAGTACCTTTTTTATAGGGGGAGTAGAAGTATATATATTTTTAGGAACATCTATCGAGAAAACTCATGTATAATAAAGGATTAGGTGATGTTCTTTTTTGTTTTAAGTGATTTTTTTTTTTAAATTCAGCTTTTGAAATTTAGGAATTTTTTAAATTTAAAGGTTTTTAAAAATTTATGTTTGTTTTTGGGTAATTTTATGATGTAAGAGTGAATAAAATTTTATTATTATATTATTTTTTTAGTGTGGTTGTAATGATTGGATAATTGAGATATATGAGAAAATATATATATATATATATATATATATATATATATATATATATTTTAAAAAAAGGATGAGAGAGAGAGAAAAACTTTTTTTTTTTATAGGTGTATAGTATAAAGTTTTTAAAACTAAATTTTAAAACCCAAAGTGAAATAGGTTTTAAATTTTAAAATCCAAATCTAGGATTTTAAATCCCAATAATAACATATCCCAAGTGTTTCATGCACGTTTTTTTTTCCGCAATCATACAATTTTCGGATCTAAAATTTCAAATATTGAGCTAAGATTTCGGATAAAAATTTCGAAAACTTACTATTTTTTCGAAATTTTTTATTGTAACATAAATCCTTGTACAATTCTTTACTATTTTTACCAAGTTTTTGCATTAGCTATTTTTTAGAATCATTTATCCTCTGCTTTGAAATATTTTCCGAAAATTTCAAGAAATTAAAAATAATATCGAAATTTAATAGGTTTAGTTACTAATTATAGTAGTGTAGTGTACTAATCCTAAAGAAAATATATTTCCACCTTCTCACCATTATTTGCATGTAGCCCACATATTAACAAAAAAATATTTTTGTCAAAATAAAGTATAGGAGATAGTATAAAATATAAGGATATTTTGAGTAATTTAATGAAATAAAATATAGTTGAGAGAATAGATCAGAATAAAATAAAAGTGATATTTTTTAAATTTATATGATGTTATGAGGTTGTTAATATTGTGTGGTGTTTTTATTTTATGGTGTGCAAGTAATTGAATGGTTGAAAAATAAAAGTGTACAAGTAATTACGGGGCAAAGAGAGCATTAATTTGATACTAAAAAATATAGGCCAAATAAACAAACTATAATTAATGTTAGGGAGGATACACTAATAAATCAAGATGGTAAAAGTCAAAAATTGTTAGGCAGGTGATTTGGTGCAACTTAGTTTTAGTTTTTTTTTTCTTTTTAAATGTTCGGTACCAAAAAATAGTTTAAACTAAAAAATAACATCAATAATTCGACCACTTAGAATCCGACTTTGTCGTTTAGGCAACGCCTAAAATATATGATTTGTGAAAATTGTATCGGGCGCGTAATTCAAGTTTTGCAATTGAGATTGAGACCTTGATGAATGTTGACAATTCCCCCTCTTGTCGTCATTTATATCTATCAATTCTATTCATTAATTAACAAAAACGCTCTCATATTATTATTTTCTTATTGATATATTTTGATAGGGAATACATTTTTTTATTGATTAATTATTTTTTTATAACCGCTCTCATATAATTATTTTCTTATTGATTAATTATTACTACTCTGAATACATTTTTAGGTTACTCATAGTGATATTTTATTTATTTTTTTAATTGAATATTGATTAATTGTTACTACTCTGAATAAATTTTAAGGTTACTCATAGTGATATTTTATTTATTTTTTTAATTGGAGCACGGTGACGTGTGTGGATATTAGAGATTAATCATGTAAAAGTAGATCATTCTCTTAGGTCACCTATAAATACATTGACGATCAAAACTCTTTCACATTGGACATTCAATCATATATTTCTATGTGACTCATTTCAATAATTCATACTATGATATGATTAATATTGTTCAATATACATAGCACATGTTGATAATGTAAAAGTAGATAATGATATATCTTCATTGGGACCATTTTGAGCATTCATACCCGTAAATTTCACATATTGTGGAAGAGAAATTATAGTACAAATAAATGAAATAAAAATAAAATATTCGAATCTCAATTATTGGTGACTCACTTTCTCTTAATCATTGAGATCACTCCTTTTCCGTAAAATAAAATCGTTGAGACCACTCGTATTAGCCTGAAAGATATATGTTTTTTTTAAAAAAAAAATTAATTAGTTGTCTAATTTTGCTAACTTAGCTATTTAGTCCTCCTATTTTTTAGATTTTGAAGGACCAGATATAAGATCAAAAAAATATATATGCAACACTGCCCAATATACTTTTAAGATTTGAAGGAACTGGTCCCCTTGGAATTTTCCAAAAATATATATTATGTTTTTGTTTTTGTCAATATATATATGCAACACTGTCCAAGTACTTCAGGTGATTGTCTTCGATCTCCCCAATACTCAGGTAACCACTTTAAAATTGTTTTTTCAATTATTCTTTTGACATCATAACTTTTGGTATATATTTAAAAAGTTTGAGAATAATTATTTAAGTGTAAAGTTCAAAGACTAATAATTTTTTGTTGATTAATTAACGAATTCTTATTATATAAATAAATATAATGAGGAGATCCGATTATAAAGTTATTGTGCAATGCTTCCAAAATATAAAGAAATAAAGAGAAATGCTATAATTTAACTATTTTTTATTTTTATTTTTAGTGTAAATGCAACTAATTATTTTTAACATTTTCCATTTCTGAATAAAGTGATTGTTTGTTAGTAAAGATAAATGACAATTCAAATAATTAAGTAATAGTTGGAGAGTGAAAATACATTAAAAATAAAGTGATTGTTGACTTTTAAATTGTAAACACGATTTTAAAGGACGTTCAGATAAGAAAAATAGAAATAATTTTGATGGATAGATAGGGTAAATAAATAATTGAGCCCCCTGGTCGACAATTTTGGCTACAGAGAACTTGCAAGAATCAGTTTTGGGAGTTTTTTTTTTTTTTTTGATAGATCAGTTTTGGGAGTTCTAATATATAATTTGTGATATAAATAATACTCCATCCTTCCATGATATTTGTTTCTATTGAAATGAACACGATTTTTAGAAAAAAAAAAAAAAAGTATACTGTGGTCCGTTATAAATAAAATAATTATTTTGAACAAATTCTGATGACAATTTGTGTAATTAAATGATGTTTCAAAGAATAAAGATAACATATTCTTTCAATAAAGTGTGCGGGAATAAATTTGGTGCACGTTCCAATAAAATAAGTGAATATAAATTTGGTGGACGGAAGAGTATTTTTTAAGATTAAATTAAATGAATCTATGTTTTTTTTTTAATGATTCAAATATAATAATTGAAACTCAATATCGTGTGTGTTTTATTTAACGGATTGACAAAGTGACAGGTATTATTAGCATCAACGTTGAATTAATGATTGAAAAAATACTAGTTAATTTAAAAAATAGATATTATACAATTATACCATACAATTCCAAATTATTATATAGCAAGAGATTCACGGGTGGATGCATATATGTATATATATATATATATATATATGGGTGCAGTTGTACCCGTTGAAACAAAATTCTGAGTTTGGCACTATAACAAAAAAAACCAATTCAACTCGTCTTTATTAGTTTAATTTGTTTGGGAATGGGTGTGCACATGGACATGGTTGACAGCAGACATTCAGATGTACACTTTTAAGATCTTGCCAACCAAAGACACTCAACTCAAGGAAAGAGCCAAGAGATTTTACATATACTTTTTATTTGAACCTTTATCATTTTTTTTATTGGTAACTCAAATTCATAATTTTTAATTATAAATAGTGAAACTTTAACCACTTAATTTATATCACTTAGTTATTTAAACTTTTATGTAAACTCTTGTTTATTTGAATCACTTAGTTATTTGAACTTTTATGTAAACTCTTGTTTAATGTTAAAATGTGAATTATATTTCTACTACATATGGATCATATTCAATATTTTAAATTTTGATCTGACACTATGTCAATTCTAACCAATACTATGCATTAAGAAATTTATAAAAAAAATACAAATTCAAAATTTTAAATAATTAAGATTGATTTTTTTTTTTTATGATATTAAAATTTTAGGTTCACCAAAACGATGGACCTAAATATTCCATGAGGGGCATGTGCCCCACAATATTTTTACATATATATATATATATATATATATATATATATATATATATATATATATATATATTTTCTACACTATCATATGATTTGTCTACTATTATATATATTCTGATTTCTAAAATATTAGAAAATAGTATTCTACTAGTACAAAACTCGTGTAACACTCGTTTAATAATATTTTTGAATTAATAATATAAATTAAATTAATTCAAAATTCAACAATGTAGTTTAAATTTACTTCAATAATTTGGAACTCACATTTGAGTAGCATATATAAAAGATCGATTAATTTTTACTTAAAATTTCATAGCGCAGTAAAATGGAGAAAAAGACAAAGACGTTAAATGAGGAAAGACTCTAAAAATATAGAGAAACAATTTTATTGTGAACAGTCAAAGATAAATTTAGAATTGAAACTTTTAAAATTTAAATTTAAATTTTTAAATATAAATTTAAAATGAAAGGAATTTTAATAAAAAATAACTGCAAGTATAAAATTACAGGATTTCAAAATAATGGTCCATGATAAAACCATATAAAATAACGGGAGATTTAAAAAAAGAAGAGATAAAAGATACTGTTTTATATCACATTTCTAATTATGTTGATATTAGTGATCTATATCATCACATGATTCGGGTTGTCTACACTATCAAAATATTTATGATTAGTATTTGTATTATGTTCAAGACTTCTCTATAAATGATAAATTTTGTTAGAATTTAGTATTTTACCTTTTAAGATTTTTCTACAATTCAAATTGAGGTATTTGATGATTAACTTGAAATTTATATGCTTAATATGTGTTCTAAAGATTAAAAGATATTGAAACTCTTGCACAAAGATGATAGAGACAAAAAAGTGTAAGGTGTATTTATTGATTTATTTGTTTATAACATTTGCATTAATTCTTTTGGTTCTCACTGCTATTGTTGAAAGAGTATTTTCTACAATGAATAACATAAAAAATCTTCTAAAATCGATGAATGAATGAAAGTTTGATTGTATATATTGCGCGAGAAATTTTTGATAGTGTTAATAATGAGTCAAATATGTAAATATTTCAATATGAAAATTTGAAGATTCCAATTATAATAGATATAGGTTATTATGTAGGAAGAATTTTTAATATAATTTATATTTTTTTCGTACCATGATTTTTTTTTTTTGTAATCTATTCCTAACTCATCTCATATGTAACTGGTAAAATTTGCTTGCCTGGCAGCTCATGTTGCCCATTTACTAATGACAGAAATAAAATGCCATCTGTCACCCATTATTTTCCTACAAATAATTTGTATACGATAACGTACAAATTATGCACTCATTTTTATTTTTCTTGTTCAATTTAACTGTAGTTTTTTTTAGAAAAAAATCCAAATATATGTCACATTTAATTCAAATGAAACACCAAAACCAACAGGAAACAAATTATACTTGTATCCTAAAGATTTAAAATTATTAGCAAATTCTATGATTAAATTTAAAAGGAAGTGTATTATATAAATTAATTATACAATTTTTTTTATAAAATATTCAATTAATTCTAAATATTTAAAAAAAAATCTTATTCATCACAAGTTATATCCTAAAGATTTTAAAATATATTTTTATAATTTTACTAATATTTATCATAAATTAGATCGTAAAAATTAAAATAAATGTTTTCCAGCTTGGCAAAAAATTTAATAGGAAAATTTAATGGTTTCCAATTTTAGATTATTATACATATAAAGAAGATAACACAACTGGTGTCGATAAATATTCAAATTACATGTATATATATTCATATATATATATCCACATAGCAATTATAATTGGTACACTAAATATAGATCCGAATCTCATTCCGCCACTCCCTCTGAAGTATTTCACAAATATGAAGTTTTTATGCGTCCAAATAGTAAAACATATATTAATTATTAATTTGGGGCCTAAAAAATAAAACTTATTAATCTGGGACCTGAAAGATGTTTATATTAAGAGATTTTATCAATTCTGGACCTGAAATTAAGGTCCCTAATTGATAATTTTCCTATCTTTCAGGTCCCGAATTGATAAAATTCTTTAATATAAACATCTTTTAGGTCCTTGATTGATAAATTTTATCTTTTAGGCCTTAGATTGATAATTAATATATCTTTCAGGACTTGTATTGATAAAAATCCTTTTTAAAATACTCTTCTCTCTCTCCCTTTCTCTTTCTTGGTGATTGCAAATCGAATTGTTGCTTGATGTCTCCCCCATCCCAAAATTACAAAACATTCACGCACGTTCCGCCACAGTCCACAGACATACGTATGGGAGTGTATACAAATCTCTCTCTCTCTCTCACTCTAGAAATTAATATATTTATATTTGTTTTTGGTTCGATCTTTATGAGTTTTCACGTGCTTCCATAATAATTGACATACGTGGTGGTTACAAGTTCGTCGTTTCAAGTGGCTGGCAACTTCAGCCTTTAACTATTTGGTGATAAGCGCTTTCCGTTTATTAATAATAACGCCTATAAAAAGAACTGCGCTTTTACCGTCTACAATATTAGATTGGGTCGGCTATTCATGCATATTTATTCAAAGTTAATTAGTTAAGTAACAAATTCTCACTGCTCCAATTTTTCTGAAGCAATTCCAATAGTGTTATAGAACAGTGATAGTGAGTTTTTTTTTAGCTAATTCTGGCATGAAAGTTGAAACCCTCCTATGGTGATATTTTTGTAATATTTACTGTCTTATACAAATTTAATAGAGCTGTTAAAATTGCTCAGTCTGCCCCCATTGTACTTAATTAGAAAGTGGGTTAGTTCAAGCAAAAATTAGCTAGCTTGCCTAGAGGCGGGCATACATTCGGGTAGCGTGTTTTGACATGTGAGTGTTCAGCCCGTCTTTTAATTTTGTTTAAAAAAAATATCTTTTAAATATTAATATATGTTATTTTTTAATATATTTGATGACCTTTATGTTTATAGATGATGAAAAATTCGTAGAAATTTATGTTTGTGAGTAATTATAGTTGATGAATGATGAATTTCAATCTATATAAATCTACGTTTGTAATGAACTTAATTTTATGAGAATGATTTTGTTTTCATTTTTATAGTGTTAGTCAGCAAAATATATTGTTTGATTACATTTAATGTACCAAACCTTTTAAATTACATAATTTTAGCCCGGGACCGCTCATAAATGGGTTGGGGTTTGACAGCTTCTCGACCCATCTTTCCTCGACTGCTCTAAATTTTATTTTCTATATTACAATTTCTTGGTGGGCCCTATTATTAAGGTATGCCCACTTTTCTTCCAACACCTAAAAATGTGCTATAATTCAACATCAATGCATATATATATATATACATATAATATCCTGTCAAAATATATATATATATATATATATATATATATATATATGTTAAAAATTTAAAAGTCTGAGATATGACCAAATACAATTAACATATGTATTAATGTATATGTATATACATCTTCTTGTTCTCAAGACATGCATTATTGATTTGATTTGCAGGAACCCCAGTAAATTTAAAAGCAATTTGAAATAATAACTTTTCGATCGATCGAGTGAGTGCAGGTAATTAATATATCTTTTTTATGCGTATATATTTTGAGGATATAAAATCTTTGACTAATTCTTTAATTAAATAAATAATAGTTCCTTTTTGAAAAATCCAGAGTGAATTTTGCAAAGTTCACACCAAATAATTCATTGTTATTTAAATAGTATTACGTCCTATGTTAGTAACAAATCAAGTTGTCATACAAGTATTAAGTGGAGCAGACTACTTTGATTGGTCTTTATATGGTGCCAATAAATAAATAAATAAAATAGTCCGTACCTCCATAACTTAAATCTTGAATACTATTATTTAATTCCCTACATATACATATGTATGTATCATGTTGTGAAACACGTCTCTCTCTCATATATATATTCTTGTTTTAATTCTGTTTTAGGTAGAGAGAGATCTATCTATCAATCAAAGAGGAGAAAAAAAATGGGGTTGTTATCTCTGTTGAAAGTTGCATCAATGCCCATATTGCAGGTGCTCCTCATAAGCATGGTAGGGGCTTTCATGGCGACTGATTATCTCAACCTTCTTCCTCAAGAAGCTAGAAGGTTTATTAACAAAGTAAGTAGTAATTAATATATTATTACATATATAAATATTGTTTGTAGAAAATAGTGGTATGTTTTAAGTGCAGATACCATACCATTAATGCAATGCAGGTAGTGTTTGTGGCGTTCACTCCAGCGCTGGTGTTTTCGAGTCTGGCAACCACCGTCACACTCGATGACATCATCTCTTGGTATGGATGTCGATACCATTATTCTTTAATTACTAATTAATTTCATCTCTCATTATTTATAAATTCAATGTCATGACTTCCAGTCACATCAGTTTTCACACGGATAAGAACAAATAAATTTTAGAAAATAACTTTTTTGCTTTAATAAAGTGATAAAGTAAGGACCTTTTATGATTTTTCTACGTTTTGATAGTGTGTATTGTGTAAGGAGAGAGTAAATAGGTGTATATTGTGAGAGTAATGATTATGTATAATTTTTTTGGATACAAAAAATTGATTTAGAACGAAGGAAGTATTTGATTATTGACAGATCTAAAAATTAATAACGGAATAAATTATGATATGAAAGTTTCAATACAATTAAATCGCAAGTTGATCCTAAAATGTTGTTGAAGGTTGTCGAGTTCATTGGAAATGTGAGGATCTTGTATAGTAAAAGTGATTCCATTTCTTTCTTTTTTTTTTAAAAAGTGATTCTAATTTTGATCAGGAAAAGCGTAAAAGACAACAAGATGTCTTCAAAGAAAATTCTCAAAACATAAAAGTGGTCGGGATGCGAGTTTTTTTTTGTTTTTTTTGTTTACGTGGAATTTGTTTAAATTTGGCTTTTGTTGATCTTAAATAATTAAGAAATTAAAAAAATATATATATGTTTTTAATTTTTTATTAGCACTAGGCTAGACAATAGTCTAAAATGGAAATTATATATACAGAAATTGAATTTGTTGGTGAGATGCACTACTACTGTGTTGTTCCTGTGTTGATTCGCCCATAATAATTGACAGATAGATAGTGCATGGTATATTATTATGAAATTAAGTTGGATCGGGTCGGATTCGAAAACGAGTATGACCTGAAACATACCTTTCAGACAAAATTATAAAATGAAAATTTGAACCAAACGCTTTTTGCATATGGATGAATTTTCTTTTATGTGTATGTAATTAATTTTTATAATAGAAATTAGTTCATGATCACTCTTCTTGAGGCTAACAATTCTTGATTTATACATATAGGTGGTTCATGCCTGTTAACATTGGGATAACTTTTATAGTTGGATCAACATTTGGATGGATTGCAGTCAAAATACTGAAGCCAGAACCATACATTCAAGATCTCATTATTGCCATGTGTTCAGCTGGTAAATCTATACATACATATGTTTTTTATATGGTAATGAGTAAGTTGTTCATATATATAAATATCACTGATTAGGAAACTTGGGGAACATTTTGTTGATAATCATCCCTGCAATCTGCAAGGAGAAAGGGAGTCCATTTGGAGACAAGTATATTTGCTCCACAATGGGCCTTTCATATGTTTCATTCTCAATGGCGGTACCTCTTCTTTACTCAACTTCAGATACTGTAATACTAGATGAGAAATTAAACAAATGTTGATGGAATTTACAGCTTGGTGCTTTCTACATATGGACTTATGGCTTCCACAAAATACGAAGCGCCGGTGTGAAATACAGGAAATTTCTTGCAAAGGAGGAGTCGGAAAAGGCACCAAACAAGGATTTAGAGGCAAATGAAAAGTCTCTTCTTCTTAACGAAGAAGAGAGTTCCCAAGTACCTCCCTTGGCTGAAGATACTAAACAACGACAAACGGTGAGTTTGTCTTGTTTTAACTAGGGACGACATCGTATAAATTAATTAAAAGTCTAAATAAATCTGTACACATGTTGAAGATTGAGTTGAATCAAAGTGCGACATTTTGGGATCAAATTGTGGTGGTTCTTCATCAACTAGGAGAAGAGTTATTGGCCCCTCCAGTCGTTGCTGCTGTGAGTTGTGTTTATTTGTTATTACATTATTTAACTTAAGGGTATAAGTGAGTCAAATCGGCTTGCGAATTACTTGTGCTCAATCAAGTCGAGTTGAACTTAATTTACTTGAGTTCGAGTTCATAAATACTCGACTCGAAAGGCTTGCGAACCTTATCGAGTTTGTACATATTTACTATTTAACCATTATTATATTAATTATATATATTTATATATCGAGTGTATGCTGAGTCGAGTCAAGTAGTGTTGAGCTGAGCCGAGCTGAACTCGAGTTTAATTTTGCAAAATAATACAGGTTATCAAGTCGAGTTTATCGAGTTTTTTACCGAGTCGAGTTCAAGCTCAAAAAATTGAACTCGGTCGAGCTCGAGTTGAGTTTTGCAATCAAATCTATTTCACTCAGCACTACTAGGCTTGACTCGACTCATTTACATCCCTAATTTAACTATGGTGATTGATGCTAGCCAATCGAATGAATTTCAGATTCTGGGACTCATATTTGGAGCGGTTACGTGGCTTCGACACCTCATAATAGGTGAAAATGCTCCGCTTAGAGTGATCAATGACACTATTCAATTACTTGGGTACGTCCCTTAAAACAAACAAACATTCTCTTAATTATCTTACTAAACTGTTTGATAAAATATTTGTAATTTTGTAGGGAGGGCACCATCCCCTGCATCACCCTCATACTAGGAGGAAACTTAATAAAAGGTGGTACATCTTAATTTCTTTCATTATTTGAGTGGAATTGAACAAAAGATGACGTTTGGATGCAGGTTTACGCAAGGCAACATTGAGACCAATAATGATAATTGCAGTGATTTGTGTGAGATACATATTACTTCCTGTAATAGGGATTGGTGTTGTCCGAACAGCTTCATACTTAGGCTACCTTCCTCCTGATCCTCTTTACCATTTCATTCTCATGATCCAATTCACTCTTCCACCTGCAATGAATTTAGGTAATTTTTATTTATTTATTTATTAAAAATAATATTGTCATTTAACAAAAACATTATCACATCTCTCTCTCGAAACGACGACGTAGGTACAATGACGGAGCTGTTCGACGTGGCGCAAGAAGAGTGTGCGGTTTTGTTCTTCTGGACTTACCTGGCGGCCACCATTGCACTCACTGGCTGGTCAACTGTTTTCATGTGGATTTTGACCTAAACCAACGGCTTGGATCATTTTTTGGCATATATTACAGATGTCCATGGTAATAGCAAGAAGCCACGTTGTAGATGATCAAATGTGGATCATTTCATCATTATCATCATCAGCATAATCAAATACAAATTGTTTGAGAGTGATGCATTTGCAAGAAGCCTAGAAGAGCAAGGTGGTATTATAATGGACTGAGAATTGTAGCATATGACTTTGACTAAATTATCAAATTACGTGTATAATAGTGAGGTTTTTTTCATATGATTTTTTATGTGCTATTTATTTTTTTGTTCCAATCGCCACGTATTGTAAATTAATATTTATTTTTTTGTGTATAAGTGATAATATATATTGAGTTTTTATATATGTAACAATTATATATTGAGATTGAGCGTGTGTAGTGGTAATGTGTTTATTAAAATTTAATTTTATCATTAGCGTCTCGTGCATTATAGTTTACCAGTTAAACCAATACATAAATGCTTACTTAATTTCATATTTTTTACTTTTAAATCATTTTTTTTTCTCACATTCAGTTTGTGTTTAAAAAACCATCCATTTAATATTTCAGAAATAACCAACAGACAACCAATTTAGACAGCTGGAATCCTATGTGGATTTACCCAATCATCAAATGAAAGACATATATTACTCTGACAGCGTAAAAAAATAATAAAAGACATAAATTTTGAAGATTTAATTGATTTTTATTAAATTATTTCTTAAATATTTTCAGATTTTATTTACATCTAAATTTTTTAAAAAAAATTAATTATCTTTTGAAAATTTATCTAATTTTTTTAATATTTTAAATTTTTTTATGAATTAATTACTACTAGATACCATCTTCACAATTTTATTACTTTCTAATACAATAAAAAAGTCAAAATACTCTCCACTACAAGTCAACTTATTTCATACCAATTTTGCCCCTCCTATTTAATACCAAACCCTACACGCATTTCTCATCCCCTCTCTCATTCTGCCTCCCTCTGTCTTCCTCTCTCTCTCTCTCTCTCTCTCGTCCCAATTACGGTTACGGTGCATCTCTCAAATTCCAAATTTATCCACAATACACTCTCTCTCTTTAAAAATCCCACCGCTTCGAGAAGGATGACCACGGGGAGGAGACCATCCATAAACGACGGGCCACCACCACCGAAGCCGACGGCCCCGCTGCCGCTGCTGTGAAGGTGCCGAGCGACGGCGTTGCTCAACGGCACCGTTCGCGACGTAGAGCGCACCTAGGCGGCGGCGCACCCACCGCGACAGCGACGACGATGACGCAGGGCGACCCGAGATCGGCGGATCCATAGATCTAAAGCCCCGCCCACAGCGACGGCGGCACCAAGGCGCGACGTCGGAGGGATGATTGCACGACGGGCGACGAGGCATGAATGTTGCAGATCTGTTTCATTCTGGTTTTTTTTTTCTTAATTTCTTCTGAGTGTTATAGATCTGAATATTGCAGATCTGTTTGCTTCTTAATTTATTTGTATACGTTGGAAAAAAATGTGCGAAATTTTTTTATTCTCGCACATGTGCGATTTTTTTTTTTCTCGCATGTGCGAGAATTTTTGTTGTGGTAAAAGTTCGGATATGTATTTTTATTTGTTGTGTGTTGATTTTTGTATTCCCGAAATGTATTTTTGATTTGTTGATTTTTGGAAATGTATTTGTTGATGTAACGGAGAAAAAATTGAAACGAAAATTGTTGATGTAACGGAGATTGAAAATGATATATGTGCAGAAAATCTATTGAAAATGAAAATGACAGAGAAAATTGCAACGTAAATTATGATATATGTTGGAAAGAGAAAAATTGGCAAAAATTGAAAGAAAAAAATTAGCGTGAAGTCAAAAGTATTTTTAATTGAAAAAGTAGCCAAAAAAAAGAGGAATGCTACATGTAAGGGTAATTTTGGAACTTCAGTCCAAATTATTGTATCTCATAGTAATTACTCAAAAAGTTGTATTGGAGAGTAATGAGACACTTAAAATTGTATTGGATAGTAATGGACTCTTTTTTTATTTGATTTTGAAATCATTTTCTAATATCTGATATAATATATTTATTCTAAAAAATAAAATTTAAATAAAAAATATCACATCATCTATAATCTGATGATTACCTGTGAAAAAGAATTAAAATTTAATAAAATATATAATTAGAGAATTAATTTTAAAATGAAAAAAGATAAAATGATTAAAATCAGTCAAATTAGTAGATTAAAAAAATACTTGACCCATAATAAAATAAAAGCCGGAGGATTGATCTGTATAAAAAGTGAAAGTTGAGGGGTCAGAAAAGTATTTATCCTATTTTACTGTGAAACGGTTGTGTGATTTGATGGTGCGGGAAAAACTCTCTCTCTCTTTCTCCCTCCCAAAAAATGTGGCAATGAAAGCTCAAATCCACACACATATATAGAAAAATTCTTCCTACTACCATTCTTCGCCTCTTCTTTTCATACTGTTACCTTTGTTTTCTTCTCTTTCAATCAAGTCTCCGATAGCTACATATCCACCTGTGTGTAAAATCAGAGTTGTTCGCATTTGGTTTGGTCGATTGATTGTTTATGAGTTGAAATTAGGAGATGGGTTGTTGAATTCAGATCAAGACGAACACTAGACTAGTTGATTGGGTTTTTGCAGAAATTTTTACATGGGTCCAGGCACAGACGCAATTGCCTTTCAAGGTAACTTAGAAAATGGGTTTTGCAGAGAGCACGAAAGAGTCCCAAATTTGGAAAATAAAACTCATGAGGATTGCGATGATTCAGCGCAAGCAAAAGCAGCTCGACCTCCATTGATGCGGCATTGCAGCAGCCAAGCAACTTTGGCTGATCAATTTTCATTGGTAAGATCATCCTTCTTTCCAATTTTTTTTTTTTTTTTTTTTTTTGTCATGTGTGTATTTTTATCTTCGGTCTTTTGAAATTCGAGAGAAGAAATTGATTATGAATGGTTGATTTTTATGAATTGGACGATAGTTGATGAATTTGATATGTTCACATGAGTTAAGATTTTCCAATTTAGTCTGCAGGTTTAAGGGTGGAACTTTTGAGTAACTAGATGCAATTCTGAGGTATTAAGTTTACGTTTTTTGCTACATTATAGATCATGCATTTGATAGCTTAGGAGCTAGTTGAGGACAATATGATGGATTTCTATATAGTCTTGCTAAACATGGTTCCAATGTTATAATGGCAATATCAGTTGTCCAATAATGATCATACTTTAATAATACCAATTGCATTTCAAGTCTCTTATGATCTTGTATGATAACAACAATACAAAACTTTTTTCCTTGTTACTGCAAATATGGTTGATTAGTGAGGGTTCATTAGACTGCCCATTTTGATTTCTTTATTTGAATGTCTAGAAATGTCCTACCGACATTGGTGTAAAGTCGTCAAGCGAGGATTCTGGATTTCAACCTACATTTCGCTCAGGATGCTGCTCTGAGATAGGTCCAAAGCAATATATGGAGGATGAGTACATTTGTCTCGATGATCTTTCAGAACATCTTGGTACATCGAATGGTTTCCCAACTCCTGGAGCATTTTATGGGGTGTGTAACTTGCTTTCAGTTTAATCCTTTGAATATGCGTCCCATTCTCAAGCATGGTATCTTGTATATGACTTGAAATACATCAAAGAAAAGGCATAGGAGTTTTCTGCTCATTATGAGACAAAAAAAGGTGCCAACTGCTCAAAGAAATGGCTTTGTTAATTATGGCATACTTAAAAAGCAAGAAGAATTTACCCGAGTTATGGTGTAAGTTTCATGAGACTGCTTTATCGAGTTTTTTCTTTTTTCAGGTGTTTGATGGTCATGGTGGTAAAGATGCTGCATCTTTCACTAGAGAAAATATTCTTAAGTTCATCACCGAGGATTCCCATTTTCCTGATGGGGTAAAACGAGCTCTGAAGAATGCTTTTGTGAGAACGGATCATGCACTGGCAGATCACAAGAATCTTGACCGTTCATCTGGCACCACTGCTATCACTGCTCTAATTTTGGGAAGGTATGAATTTGAACTACTTATGACTAAACTTTTAGTTTTATTACAACTTAATAATAGGCATCAACTATTTTCTCAAAAAGGAATATAAAAAGATCATCCATTTCCATAACCATTCCCATTAAAGAATTATGACCCAAACGCCCTTCCACTTTATAACACATGTTCTGTTACATTCATAAATTTCCTTTCTTCTGTTACATTAGGACATTGATAATTGCTAATGCTGGCGATTCTCGAGCAGTACTTGGGAAAAGAGGTAGAGCAATAGAATTGTCCAAAGATCACAAGCCCAATTGCACATCAGAAAGACTTAGAATAGAAAAACTGGGCGGTGTTATCTACGACGGGTATCTCAATGGCCAACTCTCAGTCGCCCGTGCTCTTGGGGACTGGCATATGAAGGGTCCCAAAGGTTCCCAATACCCTTTAAGCTCGGAACCCGAATTAGAAGAGTTGGTCCTAACAGAAGAAGACGAGTTCTTGATAATTGGGTGTGATGGCCTATGGGATGTGATGAGCAGCCAATATGCTGTAACAATTGTGAGGAAGGAGCTCATGGCACACAATGATCCCGAGAGGTGCTCGAGTGTGCTTGTTAAGGAGGCGCTCAAGCGCAACACATGCGATAATCTAACGGTTGTTGTGATCTGTTTTTCGCGGGACCCACCTCCGCGGATTGAAATCCCGAGGTCACATAAGAGGAGGAGCATATCAGCTGAAGGGCTGGATCTTTTGAAGGGTGTTTTGAGTAATGCTTGAGAAACAGAGGGTATTTTTGATGTTTTGATTATAGGCATCAAGCTCTATGGAGTGGAGGTGTTCGGGTGATCCTAGACGTTGGATCATGGGGGCCGTCTCTGCATCTCGAACGAGATGGGGATGAGGTACTATGATATGGCCATGGGATCAGTTCTTGCAATTTGCATGGGAAACTAGGTAAATATTGAGAATGTTATGTTGCAGCTTAGGGTTTTCCTTTTTTTTTTTTTTTAATTGAGTTGGGAAATAGATCTCTTTTGACAAATTGAGATTATCACGAGGCAACTCTAGGGTTGGTTTTGCATCTTAGCATATGTGTTATTAGTTTTAGTGTTTCTTGAGCAGCTAAAATTATGATAGTTTCTCAATTTTATTGCTATTTAATAAAGAAATTTCAATTTAATTATGTACTAATGTCTTTAGGAAAAGTCCCTTGTAGTTGTGGTGATTTAAGATAGATTGATCATGAATATCAGTTTCAGTAACATATTTTTATAAATTTGTATAAATTTAGGATCCATGCAAATCAATCCACATGGATACGATTATATATCATCTGTTCCCTTTTTTTAAGTTTGCATATTTTAAGATAATTTGCACAGGAGATTTACTCAGTTTTAATGCTCAAAGCACGAATAATAAAATATATAATTAAACTTCGAAAGGACATTGAAAAAATATATAATTAAGAGAAAAAGCACATTGAATGTAGAAAGTTTGACTTCTAATTATTTTTCCTTAATTTTTTAAAGTTAATTAGAATTATAATCATCATTTTTTTAAAACCAATTATAATCATCATTTGAAATAGGAAAAAGCTGAGAAAAGAACTTTATCTGCCCAATGGGTAGTTTACCCACTTTTATATTTATTTGTAAAAATTGATATATTGTTCAATGTTTTTTTCTTTTACTATTATTTTTTTATTGGTTGGATAATTAATCAGGGGATGGATACAGTATTCTTTGAATAGGTGTGAGTGCCATTGATTTGGATCGATTAATCTTTTTTTTTTTTTAAAGAATCATATGTTTGACATATACGTTATGTTTTTCATTGTTATTTTTATGGAACAACAAATTTATTTGGTTAAAGATTAAATGATCAATTAAAACGTGAAAAATAAATTATCATGATATATAAAAGGAAATTGACAAATTTAGTATTTCAGTCAGTTATTAATAACTAATAAGTTTGATCCTTAAGACATTTCACCATCTCAACATTCCATACCAATTACATAATAACTTAATTAATAAAAAAAAAAAAATCAATGAAAGAACACTATTTTAAAATATTCCGTGGAGGGCTTGCCACGTAAGCACCATTTTTTAAGCCGACCTATAGCATAATTCTATATAGATTGATTAGAGATACACACAATAAATTTTAGTCAAAATTACTAAATACACAATCAATTTGACTTGCTTGTATATTATGGAAGGTCATTTCTTTGTATATACTCCCTACCATTCAAAATGTATATTTTTTTGCTATATATTTTATTTACAATTTAAATGTCATTTTGCACTTTTCAAGGTTAATTAATTATGTTTCTTCTCAAATTATTCTTAAACTCTTTAAAAATAACTTAGATAACAATAGTGTTTAAACACTAATGTAGATTTCAAATCTATACAAGGATATAAGAGGGAAGTAATTATTTTCTTAATATGTGTGCATTGATCTAAAATCCCTATATTACTAATAGAGAGTTTGTTTTTGCTTAGGTGTCGTCATGAGATCAATTTGTATGAGGTGTCACATTCTTATTAAATGCATATATATGTTAGTAATCTATGTGTCATTTTCCTATTAATTTATAATTAATATATGACATCTATGTGACATTTTAATATAGGAATTAATTAAAAAATATATTTTTAAGGAGGTTTGAACCTTAGACCTCTTGCATAATATGTATATTTTTTAATAAATAATTTAATATATAAAACTTTAAATATTTTAAATATCTATTTTATATCTAAAAAGTGTTATCATATGACAATTTTTAAACATAAAAGTATATTTAACTTAAGCCTATAAATGTATGTAAGAAAAATTGTGGTTGTATCAACTTTTATTAAAAAAAAAACTTAATATAATCATATATGATATTTATTGTAAATATACAATATACATATATTATTCGGAGTAATATTAATGAGATTAATTTGTCTGAGGTGTCACATTCTTATTAAATGCATATATATGTTAATAATCTATGTGTCAATTTTCTATTGATTTATAATTAATATATGATATCTATGTGACATTTTAATATAGGAATTAATTAAAAAATATATTTTTAAGGAGGTTTGAACCTTAGACCTCTTGCACAATATGTATATTTTTTAATAAATAATTTAATATATAAAATTTAATATTTTAAATATCTATTTTATATCTAAAAAATGTTATCATATGACAATTTTTAAACATAAAAATATATTTAACTTAAGCCTATAAATGTATGTAAGAAAAATTGTGGTTGTATCAACTTTTATTAAAAAAAAAAAAAACTTAATATAATCATATATGATATTTATTGTAAATATACGATGTACATATATTATTCGGAGCAATATTTATGCATCAATTATATAAAAAAAAATTCTATTAATCGTCTCCTTTTTTTTATTAATTGTAAAATAAATTTGAAACAAATCTTATAGTAAATTCTCTTTCACATAATTATAATAATTCTAATCCCTAGCATGAATTGTCAAACAATTAATATTACCATTATTTAAATTTAATATTATAATATATACATTATTTTAATATATATATTATTATTTTAAAATATTATATATAATATATTATATTGTAAAGTTTATTTAACGAAAATACCGCGTAATACGCGGGAGCTCAACTAGTGACATATATTTTGAATAAGAATGAGTATAGTTTTTGGGCCTGTAACTTTATTGTCTCGTGTATATACAACGGAGATACACGTTGCAACAAGTGAAAAAGAAAGTAGGAATTGTGAATAAAGCAATTGAAGAATCGAAATTAATAAATGTGAGATACAAATTATAGAACTAGAAGAAGACAATTAATCGACAGACGTCGACTGAAAATAGATAATGATAAATGAGGTACTACTCTCTTGACGCTGCAACCACAAAAAATAACACCAAAGAAATCCAATCCAAGACAAAAAAATAAGACTTCTACCAATGATATAAAGATTCTGAGGAATCAAAACATTTATAATTGCAACCAAAACTTCTCATATTCAAATTCCAATTACTCAAATTTATCTTATTCAATTGAATCCAAATTAAAGAAAAAAAATCATTAGTATCACACTAAATCAGGAATATCATTAAATAAAATAATAATGAAAGATTTATGTATAATAAATAAGAAGAAATTCGACTCTCTAAAAAGAGAGTATTGGTGTGTATGGTAGGATTTTAAAGGTGGGTAATTGCTGTAACTTTGATATTTCAAAAAATTAAATTTGAACAAATAGGCTAAACGTTTATGAAGCATTAATAAAATAAAGAATATGTTAGTAATTTTTCCATGATAAAAACATCCAAATTCAAGATATCATTACTAAAATCTTAATTACCAACACATTGCATTACCAATAATGTCAATACGAAATCCAAGCTATGGAAATTAAACTTGAAAAAAAGTTTGAAAAGTCTTTGAAATATTTTGACGCCAAACATATTGAATTACTACAATTGATTACTTTCTATAAACTAACGTGTCATCATTTGAGTTGGGGTGCAAGTTGCATGCTTAGGTATTATCACATGTACGAATTTCATACTTTAGAGCTCAATACGAAAATTTCAAAATTTCAAAATCGTGCATTAAAAATGTTATAGAAAAATAAAGAGAATTTCAAGGGCAAAGCCATCCTACTTCTTTTCTCTTTTTAATGAAAGCACTCATCCTTCTGCAGAAGTATACGTTACAATTAAATATAAATTTAAATAATATCAATTATTTTAATTAAAAAAATGCAATTAATTATTTTTATATATAATTTTTAATAAAAGCAATTGTACATTTTAAGAAAAATATTTATAAACATATTTAAATTGTATAGTACACTGCATGCATACAAGTTTTGACTCACTTCTAAAATATTTAGCACATAATTAATCTTATGTCCATCTGTGGACACAAATTTATATATCTACAACTAAGAGAGTCTGCTATTATTTAATTATTTATTTCTGTATATTTATATATCATGTATATAAGTATAAAATCATTTTTGATATTTAACATAAAAAACTTCTCTGAATGGGAAAGAAAGAGAGGAGAGAGGGGGTGTGTTAAAAAAGAAGCGGAAGAGCGAAAAGTGGAGAGAGTTGTGTGTTGAAAGACACATCTCACCGCACTTACTCCCTAATCAAAAATAGTAAATATATTAACTAACAATTTCAATAAATAATCAAAATTGATCAATCTTCTCCACCATTGCACCAAGCACGAGCAGCTTTTCCTCCCAATCTCAACACCTACGCCCAATAAATTCGAAAACAGGAACTGAATCACGCGATCGTCGATCGTGATTTCTCTATATTACTTAACGGATCGCCGATTTGTGAGTTGCAACTATAATTTTTGCAGATTGTGATCATCATGTCTGGTTGCCCATCGTCATCTTCAGGATCCGAAGACGAGGATGAAGGATACGATTCGTACAGAAAAGGAGGGTACCATGCCGTTAGAATCGGCGATTCATTCGCTGGAGGTCGATACATCGCTCAGAAGAAACTAGGCTGGGGTCAGTTCTCCACCGTGTGGCTCGCCTATGATACTCAATCATCCGTAAGAAATTTCTCGTCCTTTTCACTTTCTTCTTTTTGTTGTTTTCGTTTTTCTTATTTAATTTTCTGATGATATTGTTTAAATTAATTAAAATTAGCTAGCTGTATAAATTCGAAGATCGTGCCCGGATCAAATGTTTAGTCGTTCCAAATTTCATTTATTTATTCTTAATTTTCACGAGTAGAATCAGAATTTGGTATCGATATTAGACTCTAGTAGCTACCTTGCATCTTCAAAAGTTCTTGTAGACACTGGTGGTTGAACTCTTAATTCGCTGATAAATAGCAAAAGAAGGGGGGCATTAAAGAACATTTAGTTTTTAACTTTACTAGGGTACTCTGATGAGTTGGTGAAAACTGAAATGTAGATGCTTCAGGAAAGGAAATACATTCAATTTTCAAATACAGCTGTCAACTATAATAGAAGACAATTAGTGCACTGACTTTAATTCAGATGAATCATGAAATGGATACATTGTTGTTACCATCTTTGTATACGACCAAGTGATGTTATAATCGTCATATTGTGGTCCCATCTGATCAATTAATATGAAAGCATAATTTGAGCACTGAAGGAATGTTGTTTTATTCCCAAGCTATTTCGTACCAGGAAAGTATGCTTTTCACGTACAGAGGGTTCTCTCTGTTGTACACTTGGAAATATTGAATAGTAGTTTGACTCTTGGAAGCATTTCGTTTTGTATTACTTATTCTTGGAGAATGCTATAGCTTTTATGTATCAATGCTCTCGCAATGATTTTATTAGGATTTTCTAACATTTTCTTGTTTGTGATCTGTTTGGTTTCATAGAATTATGTTGCCTTGAAGATCCAGAAAAGTGCACCACAATTTGCTCAGGCAGCACTTCATGAAATTGAAATACTTTCTGCCATTGCCACTGGTGATCCTTCGAACATTAAGTCTGTTGTGCGCTTAGTGGACCACTTTAAGCATGTAGGCCCAAATGGGCAGCATTTATGCATGGTCTTGGAATTTCTTGGTGATAGTTTGCTCGGCTTAATCAAGTATAACCGGTATAAAGGTCTTGAATTTAACAGAGTTAGGGAGATATGCAAATGCATTTTGACAGCTCTGGATTACTTGCATCGTGAATTAGGAATAATTCATACTGACCTAAAGCCGGAGAACATTCTTCTATGTTCTACTATTAATCCTTCAAAGGATCCAGTTCGGTCAGGAATGACTCCCATCCTTGAAAAGCCTGAGGGTAACCCTAATGGTGGAGCTGCCATAAATAGTATTGAGAAAAAACTGAAACAAAGGGCACGAAGAGCAGTTGCAAGAATATCAGAAAGGAGAGCATCTATGGGAGGGGTAAGCCTAGTCCCTGCTAAACCTGCTAGGTGCTTGGATGGTATAGACTTGAGATGCAAGGTTGTGGATTTTGGAAATGCATGTTGGGCTGAACAGCCAATTGCTGAAGAAATTCAAACAAGGCAATACAGAGCTCCAGAAGTTATACTTCAATCCGGTTATTCTTTTTCTACTGATATTTGGTCATTTGCTTGTACTGCATTTGAACTTGCGGCTGGAGAGATGATGTTTACTCCCAAGACTGGACAAGGTTTCAGTGAGGATGAGGTTATGATCAACTCTTACTTTCATCTTCATGCATTATAGGATGTGCGAAAAATAACGTTAGTATGCTTCATCTGTAAGAGTGACTTTTTTAATTAACAGCATCTTGTTGGATACTTGGGTTAAATGATGTCTTCTTGAGGTGCTGCTGGCCATTCATGATTTTCCGTCGCTTATTTCTTTGGAGGAATGCATTAATTTTGAAATCTATTACTTATAAGTGTACATTGTGGTTGGATTGCGATTTTATATTGGTTATTGATTATTTGATAAATAGCTAGTTTTACCCTCCAATGATCAAAATAGATAATGGCCCTTAGTCATAGTGCCTCATATGATAGATTTCTTTTTCAGGATCACCTCGCTTTGATGATGGAGCTCCTTGGAAAGATTCCACGGAAGGTGAACATGTATTTCTCATGTCTCTATATTACTCTATCTAACTGCAATAGTTTCTAATTCTCACTTAGTGCTTGAATAAAAGATTGCAACAGGTGGGGCTCGCTCCAAAGATTACTTTGATAGATATGGCGACTTGAAGAGGATTAGAAGGCTAAAATACGGGTCTCTTGATCGATTACTTATTGATAAGTACAAATTCTCAGAAGCTGATGCTCGTGAATTTGCGGAATTTCTTTGTCCCATGCTCGATTTTGAGCCAGAAAAGCGACCGACTGCCCAACAGTGTTTACAGCACCCGTGGCTTAATATTGGCAATCAGACACAAGATGAGGTAAAGAGTGAGTCTAGCGTAGAAAAGGTGAATGCTGGAATTTCCAACCTGCAGATTAAGCGCAAGTGATCTAGGAGGAGCTTTCCCACATGTTTTGAGTTTTCTTTGGGGTAAATTTTTTGGATATTTTGATTAGATTTTGATATATTGACTAGCTAAGGATGTATGTAATATATAATACATGAGTAGCACAAGGAATTGATAAGAATTGAAGAAATTCATGACCGTGAGACTGATTTTCGATCAAGTGTCTAATGCTGAACAATTCATGCTTTTCATTCTATCGGGGACCGTTTGAACGGACCCATATCCATCGGGGTGGAATCCTTGTGACTTATCAGATGGGTAGGGATCCAGACTGAGAATCCAAGGAAAAGCAAGTTAATGTTGTAAACGTAGAGAGAGAAACATGTTCAAGTGTCAAAATATCAGCAGCTGGAGTTGGTACAACCGATCATTTTGGTGAAGAGTAGCTGATGATGAATTGCTCTCAGTTTGGTTTGGTGCTTCCAAGGATTGTGATGTTAGAATTTAGACGTGTGTGTGTGTGTGTTACTATTTTTTGTATTTGGAATTTTCTCAACTATTATATGACACTTTGCAAGTTTTTCTTTTCCTCATCATTATTAATGTTAATACTCTATATTATTTGGTACATGTACATGTACATGTGATGATGGCCGAATACCACATGATCTTTTGCTCAAATGTGTGTTGTGCAGGATGACATATCAATTCTTTGTTTGGTGGCCTTACAATACAATATATTATTTGGTACATGTACATGTGTGTTGTGTATCTAATATATTATATGGGTTTATTGCCTATTTGCCTTTTCGGATAAAACAAAATGGCTGAATCCACACGTTAATTCAAATTTATGGGACAGAATTAATTTACCTCCACCCCTCAAATAATTTATCCTATCCTATTACATCTAATCTTACGCCACGAAATAAGCGCACTATTGTCGACGTACAAAATAATTTTGTGGTCTATGGTATCCAGTCCTTTTTCAAATTACTTGACTTGTCATCCAAATATGATGAATGAGTAATTTTGCATGAGATCGATGAGACATGATGTTTTTGTAAATTTTCTAATATTTAAATTAAAAAAAAAAAAAAAAACAGGTATATTAAGTTTTTGTAATGATGGAATTTATGTATCTCACAAGTTATTTGGTTTGAATATTTTACCGCGATATAACATATAACATACTACTTCCTTCCTTTACAAAATGTATATCTAAATGGGTGGATACATATTTTATGAAAAATGAATAAAATAGATAAAGTAGATAAAATAATAATAAAAAAAAAGACTATGGGTTCGAGTCACCATTTAATCGATTAAAAAAAAGGTAGATAAAATAAGAGTATTTTGGGGTCCATTTTTTTTTTAATAAAATGATTGTTTGTAAATAATGATAAATGACAATTTAAATAATTAAGTGATGGTTAGAGAACGAAATAAAATGAAAATAAAATGATTGCTAACTTTTAAGGTGTAGGAACAATTTGAATGGACGTTCAAATAAAAAAAAGTAGGTACAAATTTGGTGGACGAATGTAGTAGTCTAATATGACACATGCTATATGATAGTGAATCAACATATTTTCCCTACCATAAGCGGCAATATAATTGAAATATTTTCCCTACCAGAAGGGGCAATATAATTGAAATAGAAAATGTATTAATTTAACAGATAAAAAGGGCAATGTTAGATTTTCTTTTATTCTTGTTTAATTATAATTTAACACACAAAGTTTTCGTCTTATATGTGCACCATTTGTGGAAGTCAGTCTCCCAGATTAAGATAATCCAATTTGCCAGAAAAAAATATTTATAATTAATATTTTTCTAAATTAATTGTTCAAGAAAACCTGAACTAAATTAACAATAAGTTGTGTAGACTTGATCGTTCGATATACAGATGTGTTAAAATTCCTTATTCAAAATTATTAAATTTTAGTGGTCGAATCTGTCACAACTAACAAACATTAATAATTTATTACAAGAGTTGCCTTGAAATCCACTTATTCCAACTATAACTGCAAATCCAACTATTCTACCAAATGACACATAATTGTCGACAAAGGCTTGTATTTATTGGTGTACAATTTAAATATATCCCAATTACCAAAAAGATGTATAATGATTAATTGTTAATAAAGTCTTATATGCACTAAATGTACGTGCAACTTAAACACATGTTTTAACCATATCAATTATTTTTAGTGAAAAGTACAAGTAATAACAACTGTAATTTAAACAAATAAATAAATGATATTGTTCAAAAAAATACACTTAGAATTGCATAATATACCTAATACAAACCTCCTCATAATTGTTTGGCTTATGATATCAAATTATGTCTCGCAGATGACCTCAATTTTCTAAACCAATACATTAACATGTGCTAAAAGTAATAAAATATCCAGCAATACAGCAAGATAAAAATACCACAGCAAGTTAAAGATTTTCTGAACCTTAAACAATTGACGAAAAAATACAGATCATTATGAAGAAGACAAGATAAAAGATTTCAAACACATTTAGGCTATCCGGCCGTACAATGTACTGCTAACTGTCACTATACCTACAAGAGGTGCTCATGTATCACGAGGACAAAAATGAGTGGGAAAATTCTGCATTGTCTACATACAAGCACACGCGTTTCTCTCGCTCAGACACGCGTCTTTTGTATGGAGTGAAGCCCTTCTTACAATCTTCAGAGCTTGCTGAACTTCTTTTCTGACTTAATCTTCTGTGCCTATTTGATGTTGATCCGCTAGAAGAGACCTCGTTTTCTTCGTTTTTATCCACCTTTTCTATCTTCTCGTACGATTCAGCTTTGATCGCCATTGGATTATGCACTTCTCTACTTGAAAGTGTCAACCATGACAAAAGAACTGGACCCTTTGCAGGAAATTTCAGAGGTATGACTCTCCGAGGATATAAACAATTTTCCTCGGTTTTATCCAAACACGACTCTATGGTCGAATCAGATGTTCCAAAACAATCTTTGACTAATAATGTCTTACCGAAAAGCTTCAAGCACTGCACAGGTGATTGATCTTCTTGAACAAGATCATCATTAAGCTCTAGTTTCTGTTTAGAAGAAGTGAACACAAGTTAGTCCCGTGTGAATTGTATCCTAATAATAGCTAAAACAATCACGTTAATACCAGAGGAACGGGATTAGGATTTTCATTTTCGTTCCCAAGTTGAGATATGGAGTCATCTGGTATCAACTTAGGTGCTTCTGAACCATCTATACCAGCATCGGGAGCAAGAATGGATGAGACGGGCGATAGGATACCGTTGGGCGCACATGAATCAGCTAGAACAGACGCGTCTGAACTGTTTGCAGATAACACGGATACAGGAGATTGGTTCTCCTGCTCCGAAATAGATGAATCCTGAGATACTGATCTTGTTAACTTCTCAGGCATCATGAGTTTAGTTTTATCTGGAAAAACGAGCTTCCGAGGATAAGGGTGCGCCGGTTTCCTCTTAGGTCTAGGAGGTGGAATCTCGATTGCTTTTGCATCAGTGGTGTCTCCATCCTCAGATTCCCGAGCAATCTAGAATTCACAGTTTTCCAGTATAAATATAGAATCACCATGCAAAATTGCACCATGCAATTAGAAAAAAGTTCTTTTCAATCTTGCAAGTTTTGCCCATTTTTTATTTCACAGACTCTTCACTTTCCCGAATTAAATTTCATCCTTTTAACTTTCAAAATTCAAAACTTTTTAATCATAAGACCAATTTTAGTCTTATGACCAGCTAGTACGGTTGAGCAACCAGTTTTGATCTGATATTCGACTTTTTTGTAAAAAAAAATAAATAAATTCTTTTTTTACTAACTCGCTATTGCTGGTCAAAACACTAAAAAGTTGAATTTGGGAAAGTGAATTGTCCTAAAAACATAAATGGGCAAACTTATTGGACTAAAAAACTTGGATGCCAAAATGTTGAAAGTACTATAACTTACACAAAAGAGTTCATCTTTAGTGCACCAAATGCACAAATTATCACTTTTTAATAAAACAACTAATACTTTTTAATTAAACAAGTAATACCAATAAACTAATATTTTTTTAATGAAACAACTAATACTTTTTAAAAATACAATTTAGTAGTGTACAACTGATGTATACAAGTTTTTTCCTACACAAAAAGCAGCACATACTATATAGCAATAGATATCGATACTGGCATACAAACAGTTAACCTTGGAAAAGAACTTCTGTGCATGGCTTCGGATTTGAACGGCAGTTTTCGTCCCAACGTGCTCTGGACAAAGAATAACATAATCTCCTCAGAATGCATCAATTGCTAGAAGATAAATCTCATAAGAAACCTATACCAATCAATCAGTCACCTTCGATTTTCTTCCATGCTCGTCCATAAAGTTTCAAGGCATCAAGAAATTTTGTATGCTCTTCTTCTGTCCACCTTTCCCTTTGTTTAGTAATCGTATAAGGCTTCCTCACCTACACAATAGAAGACACCATAGCCAATGTAAGTTGGATGTCTGATTTTATGCATACTCAACAATAGAGACGGTATAAACCTTTAAAGTAGAGTCATCCCCAGAATTAAACTGCTGAACATTCTTATCAGTAGTTTTACTCTTTAACAAGATTTCATCATTTGTAGGACTTCCATGCATTTCCTGCAGTTGAAAATCTTGTTCAAAAGAAAGCACATTGCTCATACAAACATTCCAAATCTTTACTCGCAGCATGCATCGTTAACTAGTAAATATGCATCTTCTTGTTTCTATATAATTATATAACATATCTACTTTAATTGTTTCTTTCCATACTCTTTTAGGTCTTCTCCTTCGCCTTTAATATGAATTAATGATTCTCTACTTTTCAACCGCTCTATTGGAGCATCAAAGGGTCTCCCACATGAGTTGACCTTGTGTGAATCAGTCTAATTTACAACTAATATCTTGTACTCCCTCCGTCCCACATCTGTTTTCACAGCTGACTTAACGGTTTTTGTGTGAGAATTATTCAATAGAATATGTGTACAAAAGTTATTTTATATGAATGATATGCTAGTTGTACAAAAGTTGTTTTATATGAATGATATGCTAGTTGATCTTTTATACACATATTACTATAAAATAATTCTCATACAAAAATCGTTAAAAACTCAACTGTGAAAACAGCCGTTGGTCGGGTCGGAGGGAGTAATAAAACAACTCATACTCTCTAATGAAACAATGCATTTCTCCAATTTTCACATCTATTGGTGCTAATCCTACTCTTTTTATGAGAACGCATGAAGAAAGTTCCTAAAACAGTTCATGAAATAAAACAAAAGCCCCCTTTGAAGAGGCCGATTTCATAGTCTGACTGAACTAAAACTCCATAATTTATATACCAGAGAACACAATTTTGCTGCTGATTAAATAAAGATGGAAATAAAACATATAAAATTCACACTCAATTAAATAATCCCATCCACTAATACAATGCATAATCTAATCATGGGCATACCTCTACTGCCACAGCTACAGAAACCATACTTCTTTCAGATACCCGCAAATCTAATGGAACTAATTTCTGATCCTCAATCCTTCCGAAAAACAAACTTATTAAATTAAGGGGAAAACAAATTAACTGGAAAAAAGTATGAACATAACAGCGATTCAAGAAATCAAGAAAAGGGTCTGTTCAAAAAATAGGAGTAACACATCAAAGCCTCCTGGATCTTTATCTTAATCCGACGATTGAAAAAGTATGTAATAAGCGAGGGTAGTGGGAGTGGAAGACCCAAATTTAATTCATCAAAAATGGATATTAACAATAATATCCGGAAAATTAGAGAGAAGCATCAAACAGGGCACTATTTTTGGGGGTGGGTTTGATGTAATGAAAGAAAAGGGAAAGAAGTGAGGGAGAAGGTGCCACGTCAGATTGGTAACATACTTTAATTAATTAATAAAAATGGAAATTAACAGAAGTATCGGGAGAACCCTGCCTGCCTTGTGGCTGAAATTCAAAGACAACTATAGGACACGTGGCGAGTAGCCTACGCCTGGGACCCACGACTAACTCTTTTTTGCCCTTTTTCCACTTCCACTTGTCGCATTTTTAGTGGTGCTCTGCTGTATGCACTACGATTTTATAATAAGAAAATTAATATAGTTGATTTTTTTAATTAATGAGTGGAAAAGGAAAGAGTACCATAATTATGGAAAATACAAAATAAACATCTAGAAATAAGATTTTGATTTTATTTTATATATGTGTTTTTTTAACAATTTTAATTATTTTATTAAAATATATAAATTTAGTAATATTATATGAGTAGAAATTACTTGTTTATAAGGTATTTACTCAAGTAAAGTTGTCCAGTTGTCTCCTTCACTTTTGTTGGAAGATATTATAAAATATGACACCATTAATGTGGGAATTATAAAACATTAATGTACACCTAGTATATATAGAATAATATATAATCGTATTGACATTTGACATCATGTGAACCATCTTGTGGGTTGGGAAAAAATAATACGGAGTATATAAAATAATTATATTGAAGATAAAAGAAAATTGTACTTGCAAAAAGTATGAAATAATAAAATTTATAAGTAAATGTTGGTATTCACAAGTTTGGACACTTTGAATAATAAAATTGACGCAGATAAATAATATCATCGGAGTGTTATTTTGTTTCGGAGAAAAGCATATTCAAGATCCGTTTAACATTTATGGGTTTTAATGTTTAATTAATAAGTATTCAGTCGAATTCTTTTGAAACGGATTTTTTTTTAATTTCAATAAGATTAGATCAAGTAGTTTCATTTTTATTAAAATTATGTATTTTTTATAAACAAAAATATATGTGCTTACACTTCAATTTCAATAACACTTTTATTTGTAATTTACACACACTTTTATATAAATTGGTATAAGCTCAAAATTCATACAAATCAAACTATACTCTCAATTCAAACTTTTGATTAAAAATTAAATTCTCTTAGTATTTAATTTGTTTATTTTAGTGTAATTTGCATTGTGCAAGTTTTCCTCATTGAAATTATGGTCTTATACTTTTATTATTTTCCATTTTGACCTTATTTAAATATTTGTAATTGATTTTGATACTTAAGGAAGGATGTGATTTATTATAATTTCGTTTTAGAAATTAAATGTAAATATATATTTAAAATTAAAAAAATAAGTTGAAAATAATTGTTGAATGAACTTTTTAACGAGTTTAAGCAGATTCATTTTTTTTCTTAAAATCAACTTTTCAAAGATTTTAAAACACCAAAAAATATCTGTTATTTAAAAATTGTAATTATAATTAGTAGCAAAGAAAAGATTGCAGAGTACATAAACTCAGAATTAAGGGTGGTGGGGCCGGAGGTGGGCACACCTTTCTGCACTTTTCCACCACCGCTCGCCGCCCCACATTTATTGACAAAATCCGCCGACTCTATTTACTTCGACTGCTATTAAAATTATTGTTGATAATAATAAATACCATTCTCAGTTATTATTATTATTATTATTATTATTATTATTATTATTATTATTATTATATTAATTTTTTACATTGCACTTATTAAAAATAATCAAAAGTTTATCCCACGCAATATAAGCAGATTTATAAAATTTAGAATATATGTAAAGTAGATATATTTAAATGTATTATGAGAAATTGTGTGTTCCATTTTATAAATATATGAATGAAATTGTTTACTGATTAAAAAAAAATCAACTTATGAACAATAAAATTAAAAATCCAAAATAAAGACACAACTTATAATTCAAACAAATTTTGATGAGTACTCGTGCTTTAATAAATGTGGAGAGACGATTGTAATTTAGTCGATCAATACTTTATGGTTGTACCAAATCTGAGAGGTGAAAAAAAAACTTTACAGGAGGAGGGAGGGTGGGGATGAGGTTGATATAGCGCATGTTTTCAACTGATATTTAAATAGAGAAAATTAAAGATTGAAGTTATGTGTTAAATAGAAATTGCAAAGACGTAGCTAGGTAGGGAAGTGTGTGGTGCAAGCAGGTGTGGTACCAATGGATACTTTCACTCCATCTCTGGAAATTGATAGATGATGACATGAATACTGAATAGCATGCACAAAGATTTTTTTTTTTTTTTTAAAGAAATAGCATGCACAAAGATAAAGATAGATATGTAATTAATAATACACAAGTGAATTGGAGTTTAGATTAATTATGAAATGTGTGCAGTGCTTCTTATTAATTGTCATGTTTCCAGTGATGACATCTTCACAATGCATTCACTCATCCAAAACAGCAGACCAATTCATTATTACTTTGCTACTTGTTAGCCTTTCAGACATTATCTGCATTATTATATAACTTCAATTTATATTTATGTACAAAAGGCCCTTAACTGTGAACTCAAGCAACTTACTTCCAGCCATGCAATACTCAGAAGACAATGCTTGCTTCTAAAATGTATCATCCATAATCTAAAAAATTCAGTAGAGCATACGTAGACTGAACCAACTTAACTTAGTCGATGTCATCCCAGCTACCAAACTCAATTCTAACTATATTCACCTTCATGTGCCCTCTTCTGCTAAACTTTAACCCACTTCTTAATACTAAAAGGTTCAGTACATACTATGATGCCCATATTTTAGACCAAAAGAAATTGATGATAAAAGTTCTATAAAGCCTTTTCCAATCTTGAAACTCTAATCAGCATACCATAAAACATAATTTTAGTCATGAAAACTGAGCATATCTCCGGGAATCTAGTCATCTACTCTTACAACAAACCATACCAGATATAAACAAGAAACCCAAAACGCAGGCCTCAACTATAGCACGACGCACAATCTTTTTCTGTTTTTCACATTCAGAGGACGTTACAGTACTTAAGCCGTGTATTACTATTTTCCAGGTGCTCATTAACTGAAAATCATAAATTTAACAATAAAAGGCACATGTTTTAAATCATGTAAATATTCGGAAACACATGACGCTGAAAGAAAGAAATTAATGTCTTTGATGTACAGAACGATGGCACTAAATTTACCAAGTAAAAGGAAATCTATCATCATAGCAGTTGTTACTATGAATTAATGTTGGCATTTAGACCATGTGCATTTATATACAAGTAGTATATATGGATCAATAGCACAAAATACATAATTATGGAAAGCCTTGAAGAGCTCAAGGCTACTCACACACATTATAAAGAAAAGTAGTGAGTGTCAAACTCTAAATTGCAAAAAAAAATGTCCCACCCCCTCCCGGCTAAAAGCAATTAACATTATACAAATAGCTCATTCATTCTGTGAAACATCACAATCACCGGCATATATCTACTGTATCGAAGTGATCCTTTCACAAAGTTGGCAAGAATGGCATAAACATCTTCAAATTTTCAAATATTATGTCCTTGGAACTTGACAGGGTATATTCGATCAAACAGATAAGTTTACGCATGTACGTAGATAGTAGATACAAGATACAGTTGAACATCTAAGGTCCTAACAAAGTAAAAATCTTTGCAATGAAATGCCTTAAATATTAGATATCGTCACTCAGTAATCAAATCCATATATGATAAAAAATGCAATGTATAAAATATCTACAGAAAATGTTAAAATCACAATCATCAAGATGGAACAGTGCATAAGCGAGAAACACGTAAACATGATTGGAACAAATCATAAAGGGGAAATATTTGAAGTGCATATTCAACAAGGAAAACTCAAATAAATTGGAATGAAAATATTGACTAACCTTTTCAGGATTGAAAACATACTTGGATTATTACAACATTCTGTATCTCTTCACATCAAAATTGGATGTAAGATGATAGTTCCACTTGTTTGGGTATCAGTCTAGCAAATAAAAAACAAAAACAAACCACCTAAACTATGATGATAAACCTTCAAAAGCTGAGTTTACGTGATTAATGTCATCAAGGTCAATAAGGAAGCTCTTGTAAAGCGAAAAATCTGACATATGCAAGATGAAGCCAACCTCCACAAAATAACAAATAATCGCAATACCTAAGATACTCCTGATAACCAACTCTCCAACCAAAAAACAAGATTTCATCACTAGGGTTTCTGATTAGATTCTATGAGCAACGCATTCAACATTATTTGAATGGCAGAGTCATACACAGCTCCATTATAATGCATTCCATCAGCTGTACAATGAGTGCCACATAAATCACTCAACAAACGCATATCAAGTTTTAAGAGGGGTCCACCAGATTGACGCAAAATCTTGCTCCCGTTAAGCTCAGTATCATAAGAATTACATACTTCGGTGGTCATCTTCTCCCTCTTCTCATTAGTGTTTAACATTGATGTTATCAATGTTGGCATTCCAACCCAAAATATATGCAAAAAGCTAGGTTTAGACTCCCTCACCCTTCCACCATTAAAATCCAAATTCGAAGATACCGGTAAAAGAGCCAATACATGATCCCGTAAAATCTTCAAAGAAACTCCAAAGTCAGTGGCATTATTCACGTGCAGCATATCCCACAACCCTGCCCCCATCAACAGAACATCTGGTAAACTCTTACTTCGCTTCAACCTTACCATCAATTCAGTCAAATTTGCAGCATAAGGAGCCCAAACAAAATCCAGCTTCATCCCGATCTCATCCACCATTATCGAATAATCACTGTGCCTCTTGAACAAATCCTCTCTAATTCTCTCTACACCCTCTGCTCCCATAACTAGCTCTAACATAGAAACAGCCATTAACCTCGACTGAGAGTCACCAGCAACAACCACCCATGACCCATTCAACAAATCCGATGCATCCGATCTTTCTAATTTCTGAAACTCACATTCTTCAACCTGACCCGTCTTGATCCACTCCCACGACTTCTTACAACCACTCTCATTATTATTATCAGAAATCCCACCAACAAGATCATCACATTCACTATCCTCTCTATACATAACACTATGAAGGAAAAGAAGGCAAGAATCACGATACGAAGAAGAAGGCGACGAAATTACCTCAGATGTGGAGATGAAAGAAGAAATTGAAGGGAAATAGGGCATCAAATGGACACCAACGGCAAGGGTAATGAAGAGGGCGCAGCTGAAGAAGAGCACCTTGTTGCGGCTCAAGTGCCAACCAGCCATACCCATCGGCACGAACAGAACTATGCACGCCGCTAAGAGTCCTAACTGGAAGGCCCCAATCATTTCTTGCACTCTATGTGTTCGACGAAAGATCTCTGCTTTTCTTCACATCTGAAATGTGGTAATTAGGTTGCAACGGCGAAGTTTCTGGTTTGGAGAGTGATAGTGATGGACTAACAAAGGCGATAGCTGCAACCCCTTAGCCCGATAATTTGAGGGTTTTTCAATTTTGAGGTGAATTAAGATAGAAGAATTGAAGAAAGATCAGTGTATGGTGGGTCGGTTGATGGCGGTTTAGGGACGATGAAAATGAAGCTTTGAGTCTTAAAAGATTGGGGGTGGACTTGCCAGATTTATCCTTCTTCTTTTACAATACAACTTTGTTACTTCCAAATATTACCTCATATTCATATTATTAATTCAAATTTATACAAGTTTAGGACAAATTATCAACTTTCTTTTAGGATTGGAAAGTTGAATTGCATAATATATATTCCTGTAATAGTAAATTAATCTTGTTGATCATGTAACGTAGTGTAACTGTTTGATTCGACAATGATTGGAATATTATGTATTTTTTCTGTTTTAAATATGCATTATAATACTATATATGTGATTAATCATTATAATACTATATATAATATCCTCCTCATTAGTCATTAATGACCAAAAGAAGAAAAAACGGGAAAAGAAGAAAGAAAAACCCAAAAGAATTGAAGGTTCTAAAATAGTAAAGGTGCCCAAATTTAGTTTTATATACTTTGATTTTTTTTTTAATTGTGGTTCATATTTGCAAAAAAAAAAATGTTTTGGTTTGAAAATTTATTTTCTGGTGAGTTAAAAATTGTGTTATATAGTGAACTATTCGTTTAGTGCAACTCGTTTTATTGTTACTTTCAATCGGATTATCATAATTTTAAACTTTTGTTTGTGCGTTATTGGGATTTAAGATAATTGAATTCTCTAGCAAGAATGATTAAAATTGATACTAAAAAAAATTAAAAATTTGTGTGAGTAGATGGAACTTGCCAAAAATTGAAAATGTTTATCATTTTGAAGCTGAGTAGATGGAAAAGTGGCACAACATCATGTATGGTGAGCTTCATCTTTCTGCTACCATTTGCCTTTATACTGTTTGATCAAATGCCTCTTAGAACGTCGATTAATATATCTTTTGGCAGGGAAGTGCTGTAGAAGTGGCTATTGATTAATTATTTTTTCTTAACATCTGTAATGTTTATGGTTAAATGTATATTAGGCTAACTGAGACTTTTTTCCCCTAGGATTTCAAGAATTTGTTTTCTTAAATATTGTGTGTCTCTTAATGCAATGACTTTCCATCATATGAATGTTGTTTTCTTATGTTTATATATATACATTTCTTTAGAATGGTATTGGCGTGCATTATGTTGTTGACTGGATAATTGATTCAAAAGTGTACGATGTAGTATTGTTTACTATTTCTATACAACTTGTCAATAAGAGTGTGTCTCTCTTTGTGCTGATTTGGTTTTGTTTCTATGTGATTGGTAGTTGAAAATGCGCTTCGTCTCAAATTGTGTGGATGTGTTAATAGTTCAATTCTGGATTTTGATCAAATAAATTGGAATAATTCGTCTCATAAAAATTAAACATTGATTTGAAGCGATGCAAATTATGCTTGTAGTGTTGTATAATTCTTCTTAATCAAAAGACCGCTTTGAAGAGGATAAAGAATTAGAATGAAATGAAAGTTAGCTGATTGGTTGGACGGTTTGATTCTGTAAATAATTTTATATCAAAAAAATGTGAAATCAAGTTTATAAACACATTCCTCATCTTGTTTTGGGATGAAAGTCATTTCCCTAAAATATATTTTTTTTAAAAAAATTAAGCTTCCAAGCAAATATATTTTATTAATTGATATTGCAGAAGCAGCTGCTGTCAAGTATGGAGTTCTTTGGGCAATCAATAGGGGGTGGCGGCCATTGAAATTGAAGTTAATTTGCAGGCGGTGTTCTTCTATGCATTGAAGCAACCATCCTTGAACCTGTCCCACGTTGGAGGTGTTGTTGAAGACATTCTGCATCTATGCAAGTCTTTTTTCCCTTTCTTTTAGCTGGGTAACATTGTTGCTCACTCCTTAGCACAATTTGCTTTTTCTTGTGCGGGAAATTTTTTCTCTACATCCGTCCCGGATGAGATATTATATGCGGTTGATACCGATCTTTTCGATTTTAATTAATGAATTTTATTTTTCTGTCAACAAAAAAAACAATTATTAGTATTATTATTATTATTATTATTATCATCATCATCATATTATAACTTGACCATCATTTTCCTTTCCATCCAATTCCATGACTGTGAGCTGCTGTATATTCCATGTTTAGTTCAAAATTTTGGGCCGTGATTATGGGCTTGCTTTTGTTCAAATTTAATAAAGATGGCCCATAAGTTTTGGGCCTCAGTTCCTCTTCTTCTTTTCTTCTTTTGCTTCTCATTTTTCCTCATTATTCTCTCCCCGATTTATTCCTTCATTTTGATTTCATAAATAATAAATATGTATTTTGATTAAAAAATTCTTATGTTCATACAAAAATAAAAAAAAATATATATATATATATATATATTTATATACAATTAGTCAATTTAAGATAAATAATGCATAAAACTCTATCAAAGTAAGCAAATAAAACACATGAATTTCAAGCAATTATATACTAATCAATATTATATTGTTAAAAATAAAAAATCTACATATTGAGAAATAAAGCTTGAGAGTGAGAAAATATGTATTATATGTTAGGATTGTGGTTGTAAAATCTACCCTTAAAATCGTATGAAACAAATGATGATAGAGATATAGAAAGTAAAATAATTTTTATTGCAAGGGAAAAACAATCATATCCGGGCGATCAGTGATGCTAAATGATTGCCAATTGACAAAATTGAATTTGTGATTGAAGGGATGTGAATAAGATGTAATACCTAACTATATAGAAAGAGAATAGCTAGCCCTAACATGCAATAGATTAATGTCAATCCAATGTATTTCACCTCGACAACAAGACCATGATATTACACAAGAAAAGTACTGCACTAACCCTAAAATTTGGATCCTGGCATAGTGCTATAAGTAAGATTGTGGAGGTTTTTTGGCTTATGCAAATGTCATTTGTGATGATATTCAACATATATATATATATATATATATATATATATATATATATATATATATATATATATATATATATCTCTATTGTGCACATCGTCATAATGTCGATTTGTGAGATGCTGACATGATATCTATATATATCAACATTCTATTTTAATTACTACCCTTAATTTTGCATTAATAATTTATTTAAATGGTTGTTTTTAATTTGAAATAATTATGAACATATGTATACATATTTATATTATATGTAACATTTTCCAAACTGGTGTATGATATATATCCTGAAATAGGAACAAATTAAGAATTTTACTTTCAGGGGTCGAATTTATTTATATTATAATATTGTGTTTATTTTCAATTCTAGGGAGATGAACTCAAAAAAAAAACATAAGTCTAAATAAGAAAAAAATACATATAATAGGAAAAAAAACTAAAACCCAAGGAAGGTGATCCCTTATATCCGTCATGTGGGCATGAAATCTTGAAGACATAGAGACATAATGTTGGGTGCATATAATATATAGGGTTTTGATAATTCAAAGTATGCATGATTGGTTTATATTGTGAGTAGTGACAACTCCTTCGATCATGTGATAAGTGTCTTTATAGGTCAATAAGTTGGGTAGGGTTTTTTTGGATGAAATTGTTGGTTTTTGCTATCTGTCCTTGAGTGAAAATAAATCAAGCACATATAGTGTCAAATTAATATTTACTCATTTTAATTATATCCGCTCAATTTTTTTATTGAATTTCAACATGTAAGATGGACGTCGTGTCATATTCATATCAAACCAAATAACCCTCAATGAAATTGTTACAATGAATTTCAAGTTCATTCTCAAAACGCAACCTTATAGTTATTTTATTTACAAGTGCATTCCCAATTGAGAAGAAAATATTACCATTTTTTTCCTTCTTCATTAATAAAAAGATTTGTGTTTATTTGCTATGTACATTCTATGTTACCCCTTTCATCCATATTTGCGTTGAATAATATTTAATACTAATTAATGAGAAGTGGATTAAGAGATAATTTTTTTATCACTAATTACGTGAATTCAAAAAATATATATAAAACGTTCTTAAACATAAGATGTGATATTTTTACATATTTTTATAATAATTATAAAATTTAAATATATAAAAATATCACATTATATATATATATATATATATATATATATATATATATATAATGAAATGATTTCATATAAAATGTATCCTTACATGAAATCCAAAGATGGAGGGCATATCCTTGCCTGCAATCCATAGATCGGGAGATAGAAGTGGGAAAAATCGATAACTTGAATTTTATATTTTACTTTTTATAACATGTGGAGGGAATATCGAGTGATGATTTGAAGTCGAGATATGTAATATCTATCAATAAATTAAGGGTGTATTGGAAAAAAAAAAAAATCAAACTTGTACAACATGAATTTTAAAAAGTACGTAATAAAAAAAAATCATAGACAATATAGATTATATTTTTTGACATCAAATTGCTTCCTCACCTCCATTACTAGCTAGATGTGTTTTGATGAAGTTGTCATATATCCACCACTTTTTTCACAATTCGTAGTTAATATTATATTAATTCAAGGGTTGAAGATAGAGTATTACACTTTCTACTCTCGATTCATTATAGTCGTGGCGATATATAGCTTGTAAAATATATTTGGTGGATGTATAATGATCTTGTCAAAGTTCATCTAATGATAGCAACAGTGACATAACTAGATGTCAAATATTATCGATTTGTAATTTAAAAAAAATTAGAAGTTTGTGATTATTTTTCTCTGTACATTCATGTTGCACTTTCAAATTCACTAAAAAAAATCAATAAACCGATAAATTAATTCAATAATTGAACTACTCGTGTCTAATCTAATGTCATTAAAATATATTAATCGAATTGATATATCCTACTACGTACATAATTAGGTTTATTCCTTAGCTACTTTTTACCCTAGCTATTAAATTTATAGAATATGCACACCTTTTCCTATAAAGTATATATATATATATATATATATATATATATATATATATATATATATATATATATATATATATATATATATTTACTCAAAACTTGCCATATGAAGTCGACAAAATTATATCAGAAAAATATATTTGAAGTACATACATGGGTTTGTCCAAAATCAAAATTCTAGAGCGTGATTTTTCACATGATATGGACCGAGAAAAATAATTAGACTATGTTTGGAACAGTTTATAATTTTTTTTTTTTTAAATTGTGATTTTGTGAGCAATAGTTTTTTCAATGTATATATATATATATATATATATATATATATATTCATTTTGTAGAGTTAGTAAACACCACTAAGTTACTTTATTAGAGTAGTTGGATTTATTAAATTATGGACAAGAATGTGAGAGACAATGTTGTATAAGATGGATTTACTTTGATTGTATTTTTACAACATTAATCATTCATCCACTAATTTGTAATTAGTTAATATATTTTGACTATTCAAATTAATCAATCTCATAAAAAAGAGTGTACTTAAACTATGAGAGAACATTGGGTCTTTGAAAAATTAATCAATTTAAACAATATTTTACACCAAAAACCACTATTTAATTTCTCTTTGGCATATCAATATCAATTTTTTTATATTCCCAATTTTATCAATGTCTCACAAAAGAAAATAAATTTAGATTTAATTACAGAATTTACGTAAATGTAGTATTTATTTCAAGGTTTTAAATAATTAATGGAGTGATAAAAGTCAGTACTGTATAAGTACTATTCTAGAACGTGGAATATGCTTTGCACATGCATCCTATATTTATATATGTCTATAGCTATAAAAGTGGACACTGAGTTTGATAAATTATACGCATGAAGCCGTATATATTTTCGCATGGCTTTGCACCACTAAATTCTACATAATAAATTCATTTATATAATACATATATCTATCCTAAATACTACTCCATATACACGTAATTACATATATACAGTGAATTTTGGATTTATATATATATATATTAAATTATAGGATGATGAGTGTTAATAATAAATCGATCCCATAAAATGTCACGAATAAAGAAACACTTAAAAACTATGCGTTACACATTTTGTAGACAGAAGTATTTGAGCATGTGCACATGTACGTAGCGTGGATGCAACAACAGACCAAATTAATCACAAACAATGTGCTCTAGCTGCGAATACTTTGTTGTGAGATCTTCATATGTCAAAATATCACATGACATCATTAATTTCGTGTTTTATATATATTATTTAATTTTCATACATAAAAATATGTATGCGACAATGCCATATATTAATATGATAATACTTGGCTATTTTTGTGATACTGAGATTTTAAATATATTACAAAAATATATAAAAATATTAGTTTATGACGTCTCACGATATAATCTAGCAACTAAAAATAACAGATGTATATTATAAAAAAAATTATATAGATATTGATGTTAATTTTTTTTTTATTTAATCAGGCAAAAAATTATTCATTAAATAAATATCAAGGTATGAGACATTCCCAAAAATATTATACAATTTTCAGCCCCAACTACAAATTAAAAAAGGGGCTCATAAAAAGGGGTTTTGGATCAAGAAGTCAAGAATGTAAGGAAGCATTACAATGAATTACATTTTTAAACAAACACCAACTCCACATCTTTCCTTTGATTTCTTCCATAATCATGCTTCCTTTTCCGGGCTTAAACTCAAATTATATGTGTTTGACATAATTTATTACTCCCTCCTATTCCAAAATATTTAATTTTTTAATATTCATTTTTTTTTTATGAGAAATGTTTTAATATTCATTGGTGAAATTATAAAGTGATAAATAATGATAAATTTGACTTTAATTAATTATTTTTTCTCACCGCATTCCATAATTTTAACCTACCATATTTTCCACATCTAAGAAGGATAAAATTGGAAAAAAATAAAAGCTAATACATTTGGACAAAAAAGCTAGCTAACATATCAAATATTTTAAACAGAGGGATTGACATATTAAAAATCAGTTAAAGGAAAAATGTATCTCCAAAAACAATTCACATAATCGTGTGAATTCATTTCTTTTTGGCCTTGGAGTTTTTCTTTTTCCTTTTACAAATTAAAAATATGTCACGTTATCACATTGTACATACCTTGAAAATTGAAAATGTTTTTACAAAGCCAAATTAGAGTATGGAAAATAATAAAGAAAAAGGAAAAAATATTGTGCGGAAGAAATCCAAGCAATGGGTATGGTTGGGGTAAAGTAAAAAGTGTTATGGTGAACACGTGCAACTGTTGTTTCAGTAACTTCAAAAATCAATCAATCTGTGTCTCATCTTGCGCACGACAAACCAAACCAACACTAATCATCACTTTCAGTTCTCTCTCTCTCTCTCTCTCTCTCTCTCTCTCTCTCTCTCTCTCTCAGCATCATATACTAGTGCACGCACAGGCACTTAATAATTTGTGGGAGGTTGGATTTTGTTCCATGCAAAGTGAAAAAACACACAAGAAAAAGCATTACCATTTAAGTTCATCTCTTTAACTCAGAGTTGCATGAAATTTGCAAGAAAATGGGTGAAGAATCTCTACCATCAGTTTCCTCTGCTTCTGACAGAGCACTCGAACAGGTTTTTTTTTTCTTTATTTGACTTTGAAAATTTTGTAGTTCTTACCATTTACATACATATATTTCTTTATGTTGGTTCTTTATTAATGCTAGTGACGAGGTTGTAGTCTTTGTTCTGCTCTTTCATTTGGTTATTGCATTGTGTTGTGAAATCAAATTCTCATAAAATATTTTTGATTTTAAAATATGATTATATATATATATATATATATATATATTGCTTTCTTGATTCTTAATGTATTTAGCGCTTTTCTTAATAAAATCTAAGGTTTAAACAACAACCCCAAATTTAATTAGTTTGGTCATTTATGTAGTTGTTTTGCCCCAAACAATATAAATGTCACTGCTATATAACTAAATAATCTGCTTGTTTCATCATTAATATTGTTTTTAATTAGCAATGTCTTGATGGTAGCAGGTATATTATGATCATGAGATTCAATTTATGATTCCTCTATCAAACTTGTGAAAATTTAGCTTATTCATGTGTGTTTTCGAGTTATTTTTAGTGAAAAAGCTTCATACTTTTACTTAGGCAAAGAAAATTTGTTCATTTATTTAATTTCCAAATACTATGTCTTAACAGGCAATCGTTGCCTTAAAGAAGGGCGCTCATCTCTTGAAATATGGGCGTAGAGGGAAACCAAAATTTCGCCCTTTCAAGTTGTCTATGGTGAGAGTAGATATATCTCAGTATTCTTTAATTAAAGGGTGCAAAATTCTTAAAGCCAGATTTTTTTTTTGTGTGGGGGTTTCAGGATGAGAAATTCTTGATCTGGTATTCTGGTGAGGAGGAAAAGAAGCTCAGATTAAGCAGTGTAACCAATATCCACCAAGGCCTGCAGAACGCCACTGTATGTAAATGTAATCATCACACATTATAATTACTTTTTCCTTATATGTATGATTGTTTGGTTTACTGGACAGAAACAACTAGACCTTGAGAAGGAAAGTCAGTGTCTCTCTCTCATCTATTCTAATGCCAAATGCTCTCTTCAGCTGGTGAGCAAAAAAGAAGGCCTCATCTTTATTACTTCTTCAGATTATTACTAAATTAATTACGCGGTTGTAGATATGTAAGGACAAAGTGCAAGCCGAGTGTTGGTTTCTGGGCTTAAGAGCCATAATATCCAGGAATATTAGTAAGGGTTCAACTGCAGACACATTGAAAAAGCAAAGAGGGGCACAAAGCTGCATCAACAGCCCTGCTGCTTTTATCAGAAGAAAGCAGATTTTAGGACTATCACAATGTAAAACCACATCCTCTGAGGTTCTACTCAAACAAAACATTCTTCTTCAACTTCTTTTATTGCAATGCCATCTATTTATTCACTCTCTTGTTTGATCTCAAGGTGCAGAGTTTATCCGGCAGCCCCCCGTCGTCCTTTTCTTGCTCGTCCGACAGCTTTTACTCTGCCTCAAGCGGTTCGATTACTTCTCTGATCCACAGAGATGCTTCATCTCGTATGTTGAAAGATGTTTATGTATGGGGAGAAGGAAATGCTTTGCAGCCTAAACTTGTAGAGTCCACATTGATGCTTGATGTACGGACAATCTCTTTTGGAAGAGGACACGTGGCTCTAGTTACCGAGCAGGGTGAATTGTTCTGTTGGGGTGAGGCCAAGAGGGGTAGAATTGACCATAAACTCGATATTCAATCACTCTGCCCCAAACTTGTTGACTCACTGGCCGGAATCCAAGTGAAGCACATCGCTTGTGGCGAATATCAAACGTGTGCTGTAACTGTCTCCGGTGAGTGTTACACGTGGGGCGATGATGATAGCCGTTGGTTGCCACGTAGACTTTCCGGCTCATTAGATGGTGTAACTATATCGAATGTTGCTTGTGGAGAATGGCACACGGCTATTGTGTCCGAATGTGGCCGTTTGTATACGTATGGGGATGGTACATTTGGATCTCTAGGCCATGGTAATCTCCAAAGCTATTCACATCCTAAACAGGTCGAATCGGTTAAAGGTTTGCGCGTTCAGACCGTGGCGTGTGGGCCCTGGCACACGGCTGCTGTTGTTTTCGAAGGTGGTAACAGAGGTGGGAAGTTGTTTACTTGGGGTGATCCGGACAAAGGAAGGCTCGGGCATCCTGATCAAGAACGAAAGCTCGTGCCTACTCGTGTTGCAGGCCTTGTTGATCATGATTTTGTTCAGGTTTCATGTGGGGATACTCTGACTGCTGCCTTAACCACCACGGGCAGAGTTTACACGATTGGGGCGTCGATTGTAGCTGTGAAACTCGATGAGTTTGTCGTGCAATTGTCGTCAGGATGTTTTCATGTTGCTGTTTTGACGTCCAATGGGAATGTGTACACTTGGGGCAGAGGTGAAAACGGGCAGCTAGGTCTCGGTGATGCTAAGGATAGGAACTCTCCGTGTCTGGTTACTGCCCTCACGGGCAGAAAAGTCGAGAAAGTTGTGTGTGGATCGAGTTCCACAGCTGCAATATGTGCACATAAGTCTTTAACTAGTGGTGATCAGTTATCTTGCAGAGGATGTGGTAATGTGTTTGGTTTTACCAGGAAGAAACACAACTGTTATAACTGTGGGAGATTGTTCTGTCGTTCGTGCTGTAGTAAGAGGTGTATGTCTGCGTCTCTTGCTCCTAGCGAGACCAAGCCTTTTCGGGTTTGTAATGGATGCTTCGGTCAGCTCCAACTGGTTTTATCGAAGGTGGAAGGCAGTACCCCGAGGCCTATAACAAGCAAGTGTTATGATGGTGATCAAAGTTCTGAAAGGAAATTAGGTTTCAAGATTCAAGGACAGAAGCCTCAGGTTCAAGATTTCATTCCTGTGGATGAGGCTTTGCCAAGATGGGGGCACGTTTCGTGTCCTAAGATTTTTACGAGTGATTGTAGAGACGCGATGGAGAGACGAAATCATGTATCAGGGAGTTATGAATTATCTTCTCAACTGTCGGTTGAAAGTCGAGGCTGGAATCAGTTGGAAAAATACCTCTCTGAAGAAATCTTGAAGCTTAAGGCTCAGGTGTGTTCATGGCCCATCATTGTGTATAATTCAAAAGAAATGGCCTCATAAAATTCTTGAAATCTATGATTTGATCTTGCAGGTTGATAGCCTTGAAGAACTATGTCGAACGAGGAAGGAGAAAATTCAAGAAAATCAACAGAAAATCGAGGAAGCTCGATCACTAGCAAAGGAGGAGGCATCCAAGTGTGAAGAGGCTAACGAAATAGTACAAGCATTGACATCAAAGGTAACTTTTCTGATAGGCAAAAACTTGTATGAACCTGGTTCACAAATCAGGTCCTAAATGGAATAGAGTTCAAGTAAACCAAGTACACACACGTATGTTTCCATAACTATATACTTTAATCGTGTGATCATGAATCATTCTTTAACTGGCCTTTCTATACTTGCAATGTCTTCTGATACCTATATTGTTACATGTTGATCGTGTGTGGTTTTCGTTTCAGCTTTGTGAAATGTCGGAGAAGAATTCCAGCAGACGAGAAGTTGATTCAAGGGTTCCTCAAACAAGGATACGCCCTGTTCTTAGTCATGTTACTTGTAAGCCAACTAAAGTTGAAGATAGCAATGTAGACAACTTGTCCACTTCTTCAGTTGTTTTCTCAAGCAAGTTAAGATCCTCGCACGATTCTGCGAAAATGGCAACCAAAGTTGAACGTATAGAAGAGTATCAACCCGGTGTGTTCATCACATTCACTGCATTGCCTCATGGAAAGACAGGCCTTAAACGAGTCAGATTTAGGTATATTTTCATTCTTGATATATTCAAATTTTGGCTTTTATTCATGATTAATGACCATCTATTTATATATATGTGGGATGCTTATAGTCGGAAGATATTCAATGAGAGAGAGGCAAAGACATGGTGGGAGGAAAACCAAGAACAATTGTATCAAAAGTGTGGTATTGATGCTCATTCAATCACAAATAGGTAAGGCTCTTTAATATACGTGACGTTATTTGTATTAAAGGGAATGAAACACAAGATAAAATAGATAATTTGATCCATTCTTAAGAACGATGGTGTCAATCTGACCCGTGAATGTTGTTTCATCTCGTGTTTTATTTTAGTGTGTGAATATACTGTCTATATTGTAAGATGAAATAGAGAATGTAGTAGAAGTTTAGGTATCAAGTCTTAAGTTTTAATTGTAGAGAGATGCTTCTGATTATTAATTAATGTAGTAATAAGTGAATCCATGTGTTTCTGAGTTCGAATTGTCCATTCCTCTAGACAGGACTTTGATTACAGGTGCATAGTTTATCTGTATTTAAGGATCTTATAATTAAATGTTCCCTAGATTGTAAAATATCATAAAGAAATTCTTGTGATTCTCTCTCTCTCCCTCTCTCTGTCTCATTAATAACTCTATCTTGATTATAAGCACCTCTCTGGTGCATTCCAGTTATCAATTGATCTTTTATAATATAAAAGATAATATTTTTTTTCTATTAAAAATGTGCTACCTCTGTCACAGATCCATTTTCATATGTACTGGTTTGGACAGAGAAATTAAGAAAATGTAATTTTTTGTTAATTCAAAGTGATAAAGTAGGGACATTTTAGATTTTTTTTTTTTACTTTTTAATAATGGATGTGAGTTAGTTTAAGAAAAAATAATGACATTAAAGAGAGTAAATAAATGTATATTGTGAGGATAAGGGTTGTGAGTAAAATTTTCATTTTTGAGTGTGAAATGAAAATTAATGTTTTATATATTATTCTTCTCAAATTGACAAATATATTACTTTGTATGTTAATATGTTTTACTTTATAAACTAAATAATATTACTCCAAACATGCAATTTCGACGTAACCCTCCCACTCATACTCATGTGGTTGCTTACATTATTTTGTCCTTAATTATTGTGTGTAGATGATAAATTATTATTTGGGTTGGTGTTTTGTAAATCAATTTCACCGTGAAACTGATTTGTAATTAATATTTTATAATAAAATAACTAATACTTTTTAATAAAACAATCAATATTATTCAAAATTAATATCATATAGTAAAAATATAAATACTCTTAAATGAAAAAATTAATACTATCAAGACTAATTTTACGATAAAACTTATTTACATAATACGATAAAACTTATTTACATAATACTTTAGCTTACTATTTGTGTGTGACACCCTCGCTCGCTCTATTTTATTTTGACAAAAAAAAAAAAAAAGTTGACGTAATAGTTAAAAATATTATTTCTAACCGATTAGTTAATTTATCTCATATAATACTGTTCATTTAAAATAGTGGTACGTTGAGTAAGTTGAGTTGATCACATGTCACCCACCGTGCAATTTAATACTAATATTATACAACTCAACTTATCATGTAAATATATTTGAATGCCGCCCAAGTAAGGAAAAACATAAGCGCAACAGGTTGATAAGTTGAGTTTTCTATGGAGAGAAAAAATTGAGAATTCAATCCGCAAAATATAAATTCAGATGTCATGCAATTTTTTGAGATGCCCCCACATCGTTAATAAATAATATTTTTTTATTCGAAAAGAATAATAATTAGGATATTATTATTATTATTATTATTATTATTATCACAACGCACAAACACTATCTTGGACAGCCCCTTACCTTGGTGTTTCCCTCACCCACCAAAACTGCCAATAATGTCCTCATTAATCTATGCTCCCATTCTTGTATCCCCTGAAGGTGACGGGTTCGGGTCGAACCCGCAATAGGTGATGACAGTGACACTATTTCTCGACTAAACCCATCAAAATATTTAATTTCAGTATATCTTTTGTGGAACATGTGTATCGTGCAATTCAAGTATAATTATAAATAATATCAATTGTTTTTATTTAAAAGTACAATTATTTTCACTAAAATGTACAAAAAATTTCGCTCGCACTTTCAGTATATATATATATATATATATAATATCACTACATTCATTCATATTAATATCATTAAATTCTACTCTTATAAATTAGAGAAAGTCATGATGTGGGAGATTATTTTATATATGAGACGTGTTACTTTTACATGTTTTTATGATATTTTTTAAATATAAGTATTATAAAAATAAGTAAAAGTATCACGTCTCATGTATGAGACTGCGGCACACAAATTTTTGAGTACTGTATAATTTAATACCACACACAATTTACGCACAAACACGTCGAACTATGTTTGTTATTAGTTTATAAGTGTAATAATATTATTGAATAAACGTTATAATATTATTAAATGAAAAGTTTATATAATGATATATAAATGTCTTAATAAGAAACAATTAATAGTTGTAAGAGTAAGTATACAATAAATCAATTTTATCGTGAAATTCAAATGCATTTCTAAATAGTATTAATTATTTTTATTTAATAATGTTATTATCAAATTAATACATTTTGATAAAATTTAGTAATAGTATAAACTAATCTTAATTACAATATAACTAGTTCAAGATATATTTTTCTTGTTGTAATCGGCCTATCTTAGGTTTGAATTGACTTTTCCGATATATAAGATTAATTCTTTACTATTGACTTTTCTGATCAAGAGATTATTCTTAAAATTATAAAGATATGTATGATATGATTAATGTGTAGGTCTATGTGGAATTGCAGCTAAACCTCTACAAACATATCCAACTTCAGGCATGTCATGAATCATATTGTATTTTGCCAAGTGGGCATTATTAATTATGCATTTGGAAGAAGATGGACACCTAATTAATTATATATTCTTATCTTTTGTTTGGTTCATACAACAAGCTGCCTTTTCAAAATGGGCAACTTTTGGCTCTGTTATAATTATGGTTAAAGTACATTTAAGGTTCTTTAATTTTTTTTTATGGAAGCAGGTTCTTTAATTTGGTGAACATGATAAGCGTATATCATATATATATATAGCACTTGGTACATATGTACTTAATTTAATTATCAATGTAATTAAAAGGTATCAAGTCTTATCCCATCGAATATAGCAAACAAGCCCTTAACAAATTCAATTGGACGAGTGTCTTCTACGCATGTATTATGTGTCTAAACCAATAGTACTACTGCTAATGTAGAGATTAAACCTAATGAAATCTATTAGGTAGAAAACCATTGGTTCATATAGAGTAAAGCCAGCTAATGTTAAAATTATTCCCTATAGATACATTTAACTATATAAAATACTCTCTCGATTTGATATTAATGATCGTATTTGGGATTATTTTTTTTAAATTAATTAATATTTTTTTTCCTTCATTGATAAATCAAGATTAAACTAAAAATAACATAGTCATACTATATAGAACACTTAATATTTATAAATTGGCAAAATTTTATATTAAATGGTTCATGATATATAATGCTTATCATGAAAATGTTTGGAAACTTTAAAGTATCAAATATTTAATTAAAATTATTAAAATCTCATCAAAAGTATTAAGAATTAGAGTCAGTGGTAACATATTATTTTTCAAGTGTATCAACAAGAAATAATTTTTTACTATTTAAATTATTCATATTTAATATAAGAAATATAGTATTATAATATTTAACTTGAAAGTATCAAGTTTTTAAAAAAAAAACATTTAAAGTATCAATCTATTTAACAAAGAGTCGAATAAAATTAAATTATATTTATTTAACATTTAATCAATCTATTTAATCATAAGTATCAATCTATTAATTTAATTAAAAAAGATTAAAGAATCAATTCATTTAATCATAAGAATAATTAAATAATAATTAATATTAAACTTATTATGAATTATATTCATTAAAAAACTTCCTCGTGTGAATTGGGTTACGGCCGGCCTCATGCTCTATTGACCATCCTAAATTAATTGGGTCCAATTCATCTCTCTCTCTCTCTCTTTCCTTAGACTAATTAAATAATTCTTCATTATTTTTAATTACATCAATCAATATTTTAATTTATCGTACAATATTATAGACTATAGTATTATGTACTAGCCCTTATCAAAAGTTTATCAGCTTTGACCCACAGAAAATTACATTCAGATTACACTAAACATAGACTTTTTTTTTTCTTACTAAACATAGACTTAATATAAACAATAACTTGATTTTTCTTTAAAGAGCACATTGACATGAATTCCAATTAGAGATAGGTACTAGTTACCGTTAATTAATATATATAATATAATTCATTCCAAATTCGATTAATTAAAAATAGTCCCATGCCTCCTACCCTTCCCATCCCAACTCCAATTAATTATCATTATCTACATATAACCTGTATCCGCTTCAACACATATATTTTACGTACATATATAAACATTATATTTCTTGAGTGTTTACATTTATGTATATATAAAAAAAAAAAACACAGACATATACAAATAAATATATATTTACATAAGAGAAAATGTTATGTATTGCGTACACCACCTAACAATAATATTCTTTTTTATAAGTAATGGTACTAGTTAATTTAGCGCAATAATATTAATTCTTATAAAACAATAATATTAGTAGAGTAATTATTTTTTATTGTGTAATAAAAAAATAATATAAGTGATGAGATAATGAGAGAAGAAAAAAGAAAATGTTTATTAGTAATTGAGTAACAATAAATGTAAATAACATTGAAGTGTAGGAGTATAAATTTAGTAAGTATTTATAGAAATAAAATGGAAAATTTATTATTAGACGGATCAAAGTGTAAAAATAAAAAAATTATGCCAGAACGGCAGAGTACATAATATTGTTGCGTTTGAAAAGTGAGTAATCCAACATATAGCCCCACTAAATGAAACTTACAATCAAGCTCGTCCCATACTAAACAAAAACCTTGTTTTACAATTTATATTGATTCGTCATATACCCACAGATACTAATTAGTTGTCATTCGAATGTCCAATAATCAGTGATGCGCCAGGGTTTAATAATGGGATTGATTATAAAATAAAAGGTACTACTATATATAATTAAAAAAAAATTATGCCAAATGATAGGTCCATTAGCGGAAAAAGTTATGTACTAGGATGTAGGAAGTCATAATACTTTACAATAAAACTAAATAAAGTACAGAAAACTATTGAGGGATTATTTTTTTGTAAATTAATACTAGTATAATATTAATTTTATTTTCAACTCAAGAGGGGTGCAATCGTGGAAAGAGGCATGATATATAACTATCCAAGTATCCAACTATATACAAATTACGATTTTAGATTAAAATGAATAGGTTTTTATTTTTGGATTATGTTAGTGATCAACCAAGTCTGAAATTTTAAGTTGGGTAAAAAATAAATCGTAAATTCACGTGAGATTATGTTACCAATTAAATGTTTAAATAAACTCATAGTCAAAACATAAGTTAAGTCTGATACAAATAAATCTTTAATTAAACTCATAATTAAAACTTTTAGGATGATTTTAACCTAGCTTATATATTATTTCCTCCCGTTATATTAATTATTTCATATATATAAAGGTACTTAAAATAAGAAAGTTGAATAATTAATAGAGATTTAAAATATAATTTTGTAAACTTTTAAATTTAAAATAAATTAATAAATTGAATTGTGTATGTATGAATCCAAAAATAATTATATTTTGTGTAAAATTATAAAGACTGTAAAAATAAGTGATTTTTAATTTTAAAAATATTAAAAAAAATTTTTTTTTTGCATAATTAAAAATATTAAAATTAAAAAATGTGAAAGTAATTGTGTGAGGAGAGTATATGCCAAGGGAAATAAAATAATAGGTGGGTCCTACTTTTTATATTTTATCTATTATTTTATTATTGTGTCTACCTCTCTCCAAAATTTATAAAAAAATTATAACAAAGAAATAGGGAGGATTCAAATTCATAAAATTTATAACAAAGAAATAGTGAGGATTAAAAAAAAAAAAATCCATACGAGGGTCATGTGAGGACAACCAAACAGTACAAGTACAATACAAAGGAAAATTTAAAAATAGTATAATAATAATAATGGTCCAGTGAAGGGACAGCCCAATCCAACTGCAAAAAGGAAGTGGGGGAGAAACGGTTATGGCGTGAGTGTGCATTGCCAGCTGTTTATGGTTGGATGTACACGTGTTATGTCTATTTAAAATTTAATTTATATAGGCCTTAGCCCAATGTCATTTTTTACATATATAGGGACACTCCTTTCTTATTAGACCGTGTGACTCTAAGTCATTTTTTAATAAATTTTTATAATATTTTATAAATTATTATCATATTTTAATTTATTATCATTTTTATGTAAATTTGTATTATTTTTTAAAAAAGTGATAGCAATTTATTAAAAAGTGAATAGGTCTCGTACAAGTTTTTTTCTTTTATATATTTCTTCACTCATCGCACACATTGGAGAGGAAGCTACTTAATTTAGTTTTATGAGTTTATATTTTTTTATTTGTTTCTTGCGCTTTAATCGCGTCTTTAAAAAGAAACACTGAGTTATTCATCCATAATTGCTTTCATATTTATTATTTTCGTTTTAAAATAATCTTTACATCATTAAACAATTTTTTTCCCATAAAATTTATAAATATCTTCAATTTTTCGCAAAATGTCATAATTTTTTGTCTCACACTACATACAACTCATTTCTTTATTTTATATGAAATTATCCTTCAAATCTCTAGTTATATATATATATATATATATATATATATATAACTCGGTATCTGGTCCAAGAATCGACTAATTTAGTATGAGCTAACATTTGTTAGGTGGCCTTTTTTTTTATCTGTAAATGTTAGTTGTTAGTGGTTAGAAATTAGTTCACCAAGTCTGCTTTAAATTCCAAATTCTGCAAGTCTCCTTATACCTCCCATTCAAATTCGTTTCCAAAGGGAATCGAACCCAGGTCCCCCACCTAAGTGAGGAGCCTTGGTTTAGGTGGCCTATTAAAAATAACGTAATTAACATTTTAAAAAAATTCTAACATATTTTTGAAGGTGAGTATGCAAGAACAAACTCAGAATGACCAAATAAAATTCCACTCCTATAAAGAAAAGTACTTGAAATCAACAAAATTACAAATTTAGAGCTTAACTACAACATAACTGTTATGCTGTAGCTTTTCAAAAAAACTACAACATAACTGTTACAAATATATAGTCTAATGCATGTAAATATCTTATTTCCTCTCATTTTCCTTTCTACTTAAAACTATCTATACTTATTTAGTTGTTCATACTACTAGTAGTAAATTGTGCTAGTGACTCTTGATATCTTACCTAAGATTAAGATGGATATCTCTGTAAATGATAATTTCAAGAATAGTAAGACTAAGAGTTCAATTGATAATTTGATGGAAATTCTTCATCTTATGGAAAAATAATCTTTGCGGGTTTATCATAGATCAAATCAAAACCTAACCATTTATGCATGTATGAAACAATAGTTCATCTAATGTTAATTACTTTTTTCAATTTATTTTAACCGTCTATTTAGGGGTGAATTCTTATTTCAAAATAATTATCATTTTCACTATCCAAAAAAAAATTAAATAATCAGATTTCAATTACTTTATTACACTTATTTTTTGCAATAGTTCATGTTCCCTCCATTCTATTTTATTTGTCGTTTTTTAGATTAAATTTTATTTTAAAATTATTTGTCCGTTTTTGCTATTTTTTTTCACTTTTCTCTCTAATTTACTTCTAAAAAATTTCAATTTTAAAAAATATATTTTCTCAAACACCATCTCTTCCCTTTTTTCTGTTGTTGAAGGATAAATGTCAAAATTTTATATTATCAATTTTGTACAAAATTTCAAAAGTAAACAGAAATAAAATAAAATATTAACTATGACCGTGTCAACAAAAGGATAAGATGAATAGGGTGAGTAATATGTTACGTTACTTCAAATATCCTTAATTATATAATTATGTAATATGTTACGTTACTTTAACTTTCCATAATTATATACTAATATGTTGCGTTAGTTCAATTTAATTTCTATAATTATATGTCGTAATTAATTCATATATGCTTTCCAAGACGCCGCCTCATTTATATAAATTAACACGTGGCTTCTTAGAAAAGGTCTAGCAGGTTCCATTGTTTGGCTACTGTCGACCAATCATATTACATACTCTCTCCGTCCCAATAAGTTATACATTTTTTTTTCATGTGTCTCAACAAGTTATTCATACTTCTAAAAAGAAAACATCACACAATATTAATACCTTCATAATATCATTAAAATTTAAAAAATATCACTTCTATTCTACGCTACTTTATTTTCTCTTCTACTATCTCATTAATTCACCCAAACCACCTTACACTTTATTCTCTTTTACCCTTTATTCTAAAAAAAAATCCACAAAATCAAATTTTTTTTTTTAATTTTCGTGTCCCAACAAGTGTGCATAACTTCTTGGAACGGATAAAGTATTTTATAATTTGGATGAACGACACGTTAAATATTTAAAAAAAATATATGATCACCCTTCTGCACATTGCAAGAAGATGTTGTGATTGTTAAAACAATCGTCACAAGTTTCTTAACCATCAAGTACTATATTCTCATTAAAGGAAACATGTCGAAAGTAAAATCACACGATGCACTAAAGTTATATATATTATTATATGAACCAATTTCATGTACATCAATTTCCCAACTTTGATTAAAACGAAATAATAACTTTAACTGAAATATACATACTAATATAATTAAAATGTAATATTAGATTTGATTGAAAAATGTAGATGAAATGAAATGTAACACTAAGTTTAATTAAATCGTGACACTAATTTTAATTGAAACATGGTAAATGCACAAATCATACATAATTTGAGATTTTGCCATACTATTTGCCAAAATTACCAAATTAACACTCCAATCATTACATTTTATTCACTTAAGTGGGAGACCTGTGTTCGATTCCCTTTGGCAACGAATTGGAGTGGGAGGTATAAGGAGACTTGAAGAATTTGGAATTGTAAGGAGAATTGGTGAACTAATTTCTAATCACTAACAACTAACATTTATCGATTTAAAAAAATATTACATTTTATTCATAATATTTGTCAAATCAATTTCTTTACTTTATTCACAAGAATTTACCAAATTACCCTTCAACACTCTAATCATTATATTTTATTCTTAAAATTTTTGTCACTAGTTACTTGCAAATTGTTAGGCGACAGAAAGAGTATTTAATTTCAAGATTTTAAAGAAATGCTCGATATAAAAAAAATTGGCAGAAATTTAGGTGCACCTGGTTAATCCTATGAACTTGGTTTGCCCTATCACTGTCATGTACAAAAACTATCATTATCATTCATTAAACTATCACGAAAGTCATGCAAAAGTTTTATCACTGTCATATGCAACTACTATCATTGTCATGCTCAACTACTATCACTATCATCCATTATGTTATCACGGGTCATGCAAAAGTCTTATTACTGTCATATACAACTTGTATTATGCATTGTCATAGTCAACTACTATCACTATCATGTAGAGTTTACGTGAACTCTAAAATAGGTAAAATTTATTTAAGAGTTACTTAAATCTATTAATGCTGATCCCAACAAAATACAAATAGGGTTTAAAAATGCTTTTTCTTTTAAAAAAAAAAATTATTATTTTAAAGTGGTTTAAGGATACCCTTGACATTTGACAAGTTGGGTCAAAATCTAAGTGCCTTTAGGTCATAAGGGGGTTAGAGGAGACCATGCAAGACAAGACTTTAGAATATCCTTATTCCTTAACCTTCCTTTCCTTTTCCATCTTCTCAAAGAATCAGAGGATATATTTCGTCTGCCAGAAGGAAAAAAGAAAAAACTAAAAAGTAATACTTCGAAAGTGAAGAATGATGCTCATATTTTTCTCCTAGAGGATAATTTTGTACTGTTTTGAAATATATACTATTAGACAACGGGTGTGTATAATTTTAATAAAATATTACTTCTTTATTTATAAGTTAAATTGCTCAAAATTAAAAAATAAACGTCCCATTTTTATTTTTACATACTCATCATAGTAGAAAAAAAATTATATCATCTCAAATTAAACTAAAACATTACAAACATCTTATATTTAAATATCATGTCACTAAAGTCCCCATTATAAATAAATTCACACTCAATTAATCACCCCAATAAAATTGAAAAATAAAAACTTGTGTGAACCAGGTGCATATCATGCACATTCACTATTATTATCATACACTATCACTGTCACATTTATTTATAACAAGTACATGTGAATGACATTGGTAGTTCAAAATAAAATTAAAGTTTATCGTACGCACCTGATTCACATATGTGTTACTCAAATTGAACTCATTTTACCTTCAATTTATACCTTTTAATATTACTCCCTCCGTTCCAAAATAGGTGCCACATTTTATTCATTCATACAAACCAATATTCTCATTTATTAGAGTTTCAAAGGCACTTGTATCCTTATTCAATGCACTTAAGTTTATGCTTACAAGATGATTATTAACGAGCAAATATGATAAATTTGCATTGATTTGTGTAAAGTGACACTTAAAAAAGGATAAAAATTTGGATAAAATAAGACACTTATTTTGGGACGGGAGACTAATAAACAACACTTTATTAAAACTCATGTCATTTGATTTTGAGCAATCTAAATTATGACAGATGAAGTAGTTATTTTTATTGAATAATATTAGTTATTGTCACTAAATATTACTCATTTTGTCTCATACTCGTTGTAACATTTACTGTTTGGCACAAATTTTAATGTAAGAGTTGTTTAATAATATAAATTATTTTTTTATGGGTTAATATATTATTTTCAACTTTAATAAGAGAGTTGTGTAATAGTATTAAATTAGGTTAATGTGGGAAAAATAGTGATAATATTGTAGTGTTTGAGAATGATAAATAAAAAAAAAAAAATTGTTTTATTACCATTTAAGGAAATGATGCAATGAGTACGAGGTGGACCTTTTTTACAAATGTCACAACGAGTATGGGACGGAGGGAGTATTAGTTATTTTTATTGAATAATATTAATCATTGTTATTGAATAATATTAATCATTATTATTGAACAATATTTATCATTATTATTGAACAATATTAGTTGATGTGTATAGATTATTTTCGCTTAATATTATCAGTTAATTTTGTTGAATAATATTAGTTAAGTTATGGTTCGTGAGCATGTCATCATTTAATTAAGATCGTGACGTGGACGAAAGAATTAACTAAATTAGACTATTTAAAAAAAAAAAAATTAAAAAATGATGCAATTGATTTATACAGGTATTATTCTTTAAAGTATTGTTTTTTCCACCCACCTATATTTGTATTTTACCGTGAAAATAAACCTTAATTGCCTCCAAAATCGTATGTAACTCGTAATAAAATTTCCATCTTCTAGTGGAATTTCATCGATACACGTTAAGTCGTTAAAGTTTATATTAATATATGATGACTCAATATATTTTATAATTATTAAAAAAATGGACGTGTTGACTTTGGGCTACTTGATTATCAATATTATATATATATATATATATATATATATATATATATATTGTTTATTTGAATACCTTATTATTTGTTTCTAAGTTTTTTTTTTTTTTTCCAAAAAAGTCTTATACATATTTTTGAAAGTCAAAATGATGGATTTGCTGTTTACATTATGAACCTATTTGGTGTATACATTATAAACAAAGGGTATGTTTGTTTGTTTTTTTTACAAGAAAAATAAAGGTTTTTATTACTTAACGATTGTAGTCTCGCGCCTTACATATTTGAGGATAAAATAATAGCAAGAATTTGGAATACTTCTCATTTCTCAAAACAACAAGAATCACCAAAATAAGCTAAAGGATGGACGACCTTGTTCGCATTTCTTCCACACCAATTGGAAGTGGTGCCTTGAACATTGCTTGCCAAACTTCGAATTTCGTCCACGATCACCATCACATAAACATCCTCCTCCCGGATTCCGTTAAGGGCTTTATGAACAAAGGGTATATTTGTTTTGGAAACAATGAAGATGTGACATTACCTGTTTTGGAATTTCAAAAAGAAGTTTTCAAAATTAATTTTTTATTCACACAAAAAAATAATTATTCATTTTTATACGATTAATTTGACACAAAATTTCATCAACAATTAATAATTAATATTATGATAATATCATATCATCAATTTTACATACTTTATTTGACATGAAATTTTCTTTAATAGTAATATAATAAAATGACATCACTTATTATTACACAATTGATACTTGATTTGACATAAAATAATCTCCAAATCTCAAAATAAACACTTATTATCACTCTTCATCAAGATTTTAAAAACTCTATATTTCATCATCCAAAACTCCATTATTCACCACAATCCTAAAATAAATATAGCCCAATTAATATCACCGAGTATAGGCCATTGGCTTGTGTGGACACCCCTAATTTCAACATCCCCAAAATACTATTTATTTGACAAAAAAATAGTGTGCAATTAGAGCCCAACATGTTAATTCAATTAAGTTAGTTACATTTATACCCCTTTAATCTCTTCCGTGCCCTTTACTTTTTTCAAGATACAATCGAGTTAAATAGGGTACCAATCCTATTGACTTTTAATATAGTTGACAAAAAAAATATTTTTTCTTTCTAAGATTTATAACAATAAAAAAGATTTATAACAATAAAAAAATTGTCCGCAATAAAAAAGCGCAAGAAAAAAATTCATCATCATCATTGTATCTATGTATCATAAATATTGTTACATTTCTTGGGCAGTACATGAGTTAAACCGAGTCAATTGTGATTGTAGTTCAAGTTTGTTTGAAATGTTAACGAGCTTTGAAATTCATGTTTGAGCTTGTTTGGTAATTATCGAATCAAGTTTGAACGAGTTTTAATCGAGTCACAAATCCACATTGAATAATTTGATATTTTTATACTTTTTTAATTTATCGAGTTCGAAGCAAATTTTAATTAATACCAAATACAAATATATATTCAAACTTATTTGATATATATATCGAGTCAAATTAGACAAATTCTTATCGTTGTCAAATTATTTGATTTGATTTTTAGCATTATACATTCCTCCAAAAATTCCACATTAAATCAACACATCTCATAGGAAATAAATGTTACATTTATCAAACTTGGTAGTCTACGAATCTAGTCATAACTAAACAAAATCTCATTAATTAATAGTTTACACTTTCCATTAAACATATTTATGAAATATCAGTTCTAATGTGAGAAAATAATGATAGACGGATCCAAAGAAAATTATTATTCTCCAATCTCATTAGATTATCTCTTCTAACTAATTTATGTCAATTTGCAATTTTACGAAAAAAAGTGACTTTCTTTAAGATAGCAACGAATTTTAATTATGAAAACATTCTCATTATTGAAGTAGCATTGAATAAACATTGATGAAAACTAATTGTAAGAGAAACTATTCCTTTTTTACCCCAATATACATAGCCGAATTGATAAGGTGTGTAGGATATGGTGAGACAACCTTTGACAATATTGGTTTAAAATTAAATTTTTTTAATATATCTATCAATCAATCGATCAAATGTTTTTCTCAATTTACAACTCATCCAATCGAAGGCCAACGACACAATTGAGGTAGCTCGATTCTCTTTTCCCACCAAAAGTATTCCGCTTATCGCCCTATAGGAAGAGTTTAAAAAGGATGCCAGCGAGTGTGTGCAGCTGGCCTACGCCCACCCAAAGGCTATTTCCGGAAACAGAAAAATTGTAATAGTGATAATGAGACTATAAATCCGGACAAGGAAAGCGCTGCGTAGATCTATTGATAAGCCATATCTCCGTCTTTGTCTTTCCCAAAAAAAAAAAAAAAAAACTAAAAAAAAAAAAACTAATTATCCACCGATATTTTCCCAATTTTTATTCTCTGAATCGGTATTTTGGACATCTTTTCCCAGGACAAGTAATTGCTGAATTGCTGCATATATTGAAGAGTTTGAGAGATCTTCCCCACCATGAACGTTGCTTGGATTAATGCATAATTTTACTTGAGCTCCGTAAGTGCATTTCTTTTATTTATTTGTTAATTTTTGGTTGTCGTTGTGCATTGATTTCTTTACTTTTTTTATGATTTTCAATATTGTAATTATTGTTACCTTTTTTGGTTTTTGAAAATTGAAAGCTGTTGCATTGTAATTTTATTTTTGGAGGGCGGCGGATGTAATGTAAAACCGCAGTAGTTATTGATTTTTATTTGTCTGATGTTGAAATGAAGAAATTTGAGTTGTTTCTCATCTTTCATTTTCGGCTGTGGGTTTTGCTTTGAGATAGCGAAATCAGACCGCTGTTGGGTTATTCTCGTGATGTAGAACAGAGCTAATCTTTCATTTTCTTTTGGAAATTCCGCAGTATTGGTACTTGTGTTGTTGATTCCTTGTATCTGTGAGAAATTACAGGGAAAAAAGTTCGCAAGGGAAGCGGTGATGGAGTCGTCATTGAGGACAACCGACGATGTGGTCGAAGAAATTATGAGACTTCACCGGTCGCTGCCGGCCCGGCCCGGAATCGATGAAATCGAAGCTGCGAAAACTTTGATCCGGAACGTTGAGAGGGAAGATCAGTTGAAACTCGAGGGAATTGCGAAGCAAAGCAAGGGAAAAGATGTACCAGAAGAATTATTCAAGATATTGCAAGAGTTGCGGAGGAATATGATCCATTTTCAGAGCAAGGAGCAGAAGACCGAGGCTCTGAAACTGCTGGATCTCGAAAGTGTTCACATGGTGTTTGATGATTTGATTCAGAGAGCGTCCAGATGCTTGCCTGGCTCCACAGATTCACAGTACTCTGAATCCGTTAAAGCTTCCTATAGCTCATCCAGCAGTTTGAGTCCCGCAGTCAATACGACGGCGACAGCATCGGCATCATCTTCGTCTTCCAGTTTCTATAATGAGAAGGAGAACACCAAAGCTTCCGAGGTGCTGTTCACCAAGGATGACACATATGTGAAGAAGGCAAAGACAGCGTTTCATAGGGATGTATTCGGGATAGGAAATCGATCTGGAGACATTTCACCTGTGCCACAGATTGTAGATCCCACTCTTAAGCCAGCTGTTGCTTCAGGTGAGTTTCAAGATCAGTTGTGGTTGTGGTTTAAATTATGTTTTTGACTCTTTTGTTACTGTAATAGATCAACTGATTGATGATGCAGGGAAAGATGGTGATAAACTGAGTTTAATAAAACTCGCAAGTCTCATTGAAGTTTCAGCAAAGAAAGGAACTCAAAAGCTTATCCTCCAAGGCAAATTATCTGATCAAATTGAATGGCTTCCCGATTCAATAGGGAAGCTCTCGAGTTTGATCACGTTAGATTTATCAGAAAATAGGATTGCTGTGCTATCAGAAGCTATAGGAAGAATTTCCTCATTACAGACATTAGATTTACATGGAAATAGAATCTCTGAACTGCCAGAAGCCATTGGGGATTTGCTTAGCTTGCTTCATCTTGATCTGAGAGGAAACCAGTTAAGATCATTGCCGCCCACCATTGATAGGTTAGTTCAACTTCAAGAGCTTGATTTGAGCTCTAATGGACTCCCATCACTTCCAGAGACTATAGGGTCTCTTGTTAGTCTTAAGAAGTTGAACATTGAAACTAATGATATTGAGGAAATCCCTCATACAATTAGTCGATGTGTTTCACTCCAGGAGCTTCGGGCAGACTATAATAGGCTGAAAGCACTACCTGAAGCAGTAGGGCGGATTGGATCTTTGGAGATTCTTACAGTACGTTACAATAACATTAAACAATTGCCAACCACAATGGCATCTCTGTCAAGCTTAAGGGAGCTCGATATCAGTTTCAACGAGCTTGAATCTGTCCCTGAGAGCTTGTGCTTTGCTACAACGCTTGTAAAGATGAACATAAGCAACAATTTTGCAGACTTGCGATCACTACCAAGGTCCATTGGGAACCTTGAAATGCTGGAGGAGTTGGATATGAGCAATAACCAAATAAGAGTCCTCCCAGACTCGTTTAGATTGCTAACTCGTCTCCGTGTCTTAAATGTCGAGGGAAATCCTCTGGAAATGCCCCCAAGAGATGTAATTCAGAAAGGGCCTCAGGTGATCTTATTAATTTCTCTTCCTGCTGCGTTTTAATAACCACTATTTATTTATCTATTTATTTCTGTTTTGCTTTCCAAAAACTGCTGAATCCTAATTAAGATTTTTTTTACCACAGGCCATCGTCCAATACATGGCTGATCGTGCTGCCCAGAAGGAAGTTAAGCTACAACCGGTGAAGCAGAAGAAATCTTGGGCACAGATATGCTGCTTTTCAAAGTCTAACAAACGAAAGCGCAACACTGTGGACTATGCCAAAGCCTGACTTGTAGCAGTTTAGAATATACCTCTTCAAACTTCTTGGGTATTGTCATTTCTCCTTTAGATGACCAATTTTTTCCATTCCTATTAAATCCATAATTTGCTTCCAGTTTCCAACATGTATTACTTCGTTTACTAGGGAATTTGAACTTGATTTTGTGTCCTGAGAAAGTCTGACATGCTCTCCCGTTTATATGCAGGATGAGGGAAAATTGGGTGGAGAAGTTCTTGAATTTGCCACATTCTTAGATCTTGACAAAGGTTGTGTCGAGATGTGGTTCTGATCCTTGATCACTATATTTTCAGTTTATAATTTTTTTAATTTTTTGTCTACTGTTTATCGTCTGTGTTTTTCAAATCAATGTTTTATAGTGAGCTGTACAATTAAGTCTATCCGGCTAAAACAGAAAGGAATATGTATTTACCACTGTTACCCTGTGAAATCGCTGTGAGCGTAATTCACTTTGTTATAAACATGAAACCTGTCTTTGCTTATTCTCATTAATCTAATGCAGTCTTCATTACATAATTGAAATTTGTGAGATTATCTAGTTGACATTATTCATTTTATCCTCATAATCAATAACCGCCAGCAAGGCCTTTGACCAATATAATTTGTGGAGTTATTCTCGTCCGGATGCTATTTCTTATGGCCCACACATGCAGTTCTGTTAGTGTTATGTGGTGGTGGATCTTTGTGTTTGATTCTGATCACATTTTGTTAAAATATATCCGCCTTTCAAATTTGTTTACATCTTAGGATTTTTAAGTAGAGCTGTAAGTTGATATTTAAACTGTTGCAATGGTCATGGTTTTCTTGTGGTTGATATGATTATTTCCACAGTAAAATTAGTTTGAATTTAGTTACGCTCTGTTCTGTAAAGTGACTTACAACTCAACGTTCCAGCCTGTTTCCAGCAGCTTCACATCAAATCGTAAACCCATCTGGAGAAACTAAGATATGTGAATATTGACTACATTTGTTGCACTTATGTCTATGCTAAGTAGGACAGAAGATGAGTTTGTTGATAATGGAGGAATAAGTGATTTTGCAAAGGCAAAGCTAGTATCCTCTTTGATTTGTTAACATATGCCCTTCTTGTGTAATTATTGTAGTCGTTTGTTTGCGTCAATCTCGTCCAGTCTCTGGTGATATAATAGCAAAGACGCCCACACCTGCAACAGACACAGCCAGTATCAGATAAGTTTCATTTTCATCGCAAACTTGTTATCTTTTCGGTTATATGATTTATTCTATGATACTCTTTTCCGACCTGCTTATATTGTATGCCTGAAAGTAGAGTCTATCTACTTGATAAAAGTAAAAAAATGCAGTCACAGGCCATCTACTAGCAGAGCTGAGGTCTGTGACACACAATTTTCTTGCCCTCTTAATTTGCTGCTCCATAAAAATCTCTATTCATCTTACTATCTCAGACAATATGTGGTCTGAAATCCCAGCTTGTAATAACTCATCCTGAGGTAATTACTAAAGCACAATCATAAGAGCATTGTTATTTGTTATCAAGCATAAGCATCTCATGTGATGATGAGATTTAAAACGATCTGCACTTGCTCTTCTCCGACACACTCTGTAGTATTCAGGAGCTATGCCCAGAACTGGTATACTAACTAATATAGTAACAGTATAGATTCAACTCATCAAAGTTGTTGTATCTCGATTTCTTCATATCCATCCTCATTCCCTCGGTCATATACCCTGAATGGCTGCAATATGCAGAAATGGGGGCATTGAGTTGGAAAAATGATTCAAATAAATTATTGGATCCAATTCAATCCTGAATGTCAAAAGGAAACAAAGTGTTGGGGCGCATAGTCCAGCACTTTCTAACCTCGTCGGGCGTGATAAAGACAAGTGAGCCAAGTCCAACAAACTTTCGATAGGCATAATAAAGGAAAGTGGGCCAAGTTTAGTCGAGCGTGATAAAGGTAAGAGGGCCAAGTCCGGCGATCTTATTTTCATCCGGGGGGAAAATAAATTTTGAATGAGTAGGTATCTTGTAAATTATTTTTATCGTGAAATTCAAAATAAAATTAATTATTTTTATTATATAATATTATTATTAAATTAATTAATATTGTTAAAAATATACATGTACAAAATACAAATAAATTTTATGGTAGACTTGGTTCGGGTTAATTGCACATTTGGTCTTATATGAATTTTTCAATTTCACAATTGGTCCTTATGTTTGCAAATAGTTCTTGTACATGCATAATTGGTCTAACTGTTAACTAAGTTAACGGATTCCGTTAAGTGCTGATATTGTGGGACTAAAAGTGCAAACTTGCGGGACTAAAAGTGCAAACTTTAACGGCGCGTGTTATTTACGCGCTCAAATTCCGTTAAATATTGACGGAATATTAGTATATGACCAAATATGCATGTAAAATGACCATTTTAAAATCAGAAAATTCTTACGGAACCAAATGTGCAATTATCTCGAATTAATTCATATTATACCTTGTCATTTTGAATAGTTGAATAAAGATTGAATAGGTAATAAAAAATATTAAGTACAATTTAAATTGCTCAAAATTAAAAAATAAACATTACAAATTTATTTTCTCATATTCAAAATAGCCAAAAAAAAAAAAAAATTACTCTCTCAAACTAAACCTTTAGAAATATATATTTTTTTACATGTCATTCAATTCCCCACTATAATTAAATTTCTGGCACTCAATTACTCACTTCAATAAAATTGAAAAGATTCATTTGCTTTTCATTTTATACTTTTTAATACTAATAAATAATATTTTTATTAAAATTTGTATCATTTACTACTACGCAATAACCGAGTGTATGCTATTTTTCTTGTAGTGTATGTGATGTATGAATTAAAAAGGATTTATGACCCTAAGATTTTTGAGAGATGAAAAAGTGGATATAATGAATAATTCTTACATGAAATCAATATTTTTCTACTATTCTGTGATATTTTAATTTTTAAAATATTACAAAAATATATAAAAATATCGTGTTTCAAATATAATATCCTCTCATATAATTTTTTATGTTACAGGAGTAATATCTTTTTCTATTTGAAACTTAGCATTTACATTTTTCTTTGTGTTTTTAAAATTTAATTTTCAATTGATTTTCAATTTTTTTTATTATTTATCTAAAGGCGTTGACTTCAATTTTTTCACTCAATTTTATTTTTGTTATGTTGTTTCTTGGAGAATATTGAATTTTCTTGTGAATATTCTTTTTTATATCATATTTAGTCTAGGACTTCTTTTTATTTTTTTTTTCTTTCAATCCTTAATTTTTTTTTTTAACAATTGAAATACATGTACATAAGTAACTACTACATATAATAAGAAACTTGCGTTGGATATTGAACCGTAAAACCGACATTCCCACAAAGGGACATTGAACCGTAAACCGACATTTCCACAAAGGGATATTGAACCGTAAATCGACATTTTCACAAAGAGATATTGAACTGTAAAACCGTCATTACAACAAATGAACATTGAACCGTAGACCGACATTTCCCACAAAGGGACATTGAATCGTAAAACCGACATTCCCAGAGAGGGATATTGAATTGTAAACCGACATTCCCACAAAGGGATATTGAACCGTAAATTGACATTCCCACAAAGGGATATTGAACCGTAAACCGACATTCCCACTAAGGACATTGAACCGTAAACCGATATTCCCACAATGGGATATTGAACCGTAACACCGATATTCCCACAAAGGGATATTGAACCGTAACACCGCCATTCCAATAAATGAACATTGAACCGTAGACCGACATTCCCACAAAGAGCGCATTGAACCATAAAACCTACATTCCCAGAAAGAGAAATTGAACTGTAAAATCGATTTTCCCATAAAGGAACATTGAACCGTAAACCGACATTCCCACAAAGAGATATTGAACCGTAAAATCGACATTCCCACAAAGGGACATTGAACCGTAAAACCGACATTCCCACAAAGGGACATTGAACCGTAAAACAACATTCCCACAAAATAACATTGAACCATAAAACAACATTCCCACAAAGGGACATTGAACCATAAAACCGACATTCCCACAAAGGGGCATTGAATCGTATCCGTAAAACCGACATTCCCCCAAAGGGCATTGAACCGTAAAACCAACATTCCCACAAAGGGACATTAAACCGTAAAACCCACATTCCCACAAAAGGACATTGAACCGTAAAACCGACATTTCCACAAAGGAATATTGAACTGTAAACCAACATTCCCACAAAGGGACATTGAAACAAAAACCGACATTCCCACAAAGGGATATTGAACCGTAAACCGACATTCCCACAAAGGAAAGTTGAACCATAAACTGACATTCCCACAAAGGAAAATTGAACCGTAAACCGACATTCCCACAAAGGGATATAGAACCGTAAACTGACATTCCCACAAAGGGATATAGAACCGAAACCGACATTCCCACAAAGGAACATTGAACCGTAAAACCGACAGTCCCATAAAGGGATATTGAACCGTAAACCGACATTCCCACAAAGGGATATTGAACCGTAAACCGACATTCCCACAAAGGGACATTGAACCGTAAACCAACATTCCCACAAAGGGATACTGAACCGTAAACCGACATTTTCACAAAGGGATAATGAACGGTAAAACCATCATTACAACAAATGAACATTGAACCGTAGACCGACATTTCCCACAAAGGGACATTGAATCGTAAAACCGACATTCCTACAAAGGGATATTGAACTGTAAACCGATATTCCCACAAAGGGACATTGAAACATAAACCGACATTCCCACAAAGGGATATTGAACCGTAAACTGACATTTCCACAAAGGGATATTGAACCGTAAACCGACATTCCCACAATGAAATATTGAACCGTAAAACCGATATTCCCATAAAGGGATATTGAACCGTAACACCGCCATTCCAACAAATGAACATTGAACCGTAGACCGACATTTCCCACAAAAGGACATTGAATCGTAAAACCGACTTTACCACAAAAGGATATTGAACTGTAAACCGACATTCCCACAAAGGGACATTGAAACATAAACCGACATTCCCACAAGGGGATATTGAACCGTAAACCGACATTCCAACAAAGGGATATTGAACCGTAGACCGTCATTCCAACAAATGAACATTGAACCGTAGACCGATATTTCCCTCAAAGGTACATTGAATCGTAAAACCGACATTCCCACAAAGGGATATTTAACCGTAAACCGACTTTCCCACAAAGGGACATTGAACCGTAAATCGAAATTCCCACAAAGGGATATTGAACCGTAAACCGACATTCCCACAAAGGGATATTGAACCGTAAACCGACTTTTCCACAAAGGGATATTGAACCGTAAACCGACATTCGCACAATGGGATATTAAACCGTAAACCGACATTCCCACAAAGGGATATTGAACTGTAAACCGACATTCCCACAAAGGGATATTGAACCGTAAAATCGACATTCCCACAAATAGATATTGAACCGTAAACCGATATTCCCACAAAGGGATATTAAACCGTAAACCGACATTCCCACAAAGGGACATTGAACCGAAAACCAACATTCCCACAAAGGGATACTGAACCGTAAACCGTCATTTTCACAAAGGGATATTGAACTGTAAAACCGTCATTACAACAAATGAACATTGAACCGTAGACCGACATTTTCCACAAAGGGACATTAAATCGTAAAACCGACATTCCCACAAAGGGATATTGAACTGTAAACCGACATTCCCACAAAGGGACATTGAAACATAAACTGACATTCCCACAAAGGGATATTGAACCGTAAACCGACATTTCCACAAAGAGATATTAAACCGTAAACCGACATTCCCACAATGAAATATTGAACCGTAAAACCGACATTCCCATAAAGGGATATTGAACCGTAACACCGCCATTCTAACAAATGAACATTGAACCGTAGACTGACATTTCCCACAAAGTGACATTGAATCGTAAAACCGACATTGCCACAAAGGGATATTGAACTGTAAACCGACATTCCCACAAAGGGACATTGAAACATAAACCAACATTCCCACAAAGGAATATTAAACCGTAAACCGACATTCCCACAAAGGTTTATTGAACCGTAGACCGTCATTCCAACAAATGAACATTGAACCGTAGACCGACATTTCCCTCAAAGGGACATTGAATCGTAAAACCGACATTCCCACAAAGGGATATTTAACCGTAAACCAACTTTCCCACAAAGGGACATTGAACCGTAAACCGAAATTCCCACAAAGGGATATTGAACCGTAAACCGACATTCCTACAAAGGGATATTGAACCGTAAACCGACTTTCCCACAAAGGGACATTGAACCGTAAACCGACATTCCCACAAAGGGACATTGAACCGTAAACCGACATTCCCACAAAGGGATATTGAACCGTAAAACCACATTCCCACAAAGGGACAATGAACCGTAAAACCGACATTCCCACAAAGGGAGATTGAATCGTAAACCGACATTCCCACAAAGGGAGATTGAATCGTAACACCGTCATTCCAACAAATGAACATTGAACCGTAGACCGACATTTCCCACAAAGTGACATTGAATCGTAAAACCGACATTGCCACAAAGGGATATTGAATTGTAAACCGACATTCCCACAAAGGGATATTGAACCGTAAACCGACATTCCCACAAAGGTATATTGAACCGTAGACCGTCATTCCAACAAATGAACATTGAACCGTAGACCGACATTTCCCTCAAAGGGACATTGAATCATAAAACCGACATTCCCACAAAATGATATTTAACCGCAAATCGATTTTCCCACAAAGGGACATTGAACTGTAAACCAAAATTCCCACAAAGGGATATTGAACCGTAAACCAACATTCCCACAAAGAGATATTGAACCGTAAACCGACTTTCCCACAAAGGGACATTGAACCGTAAACCGACATTCCCACAGAGGGATATTGAACCGTAAACCGACTTTCCCACAAAGGGATATTGAACCGTAAACCGACATTCTCACAAAGGGATATTGAACCGTAAAACCACATTCCCACGAAGGGACATTGAACCGTAAAACCGATATTCCCACAAAGGGAGATTGAATCGTAAACCGACATTCCCACAAATGGAGATTGATCCGTAAAACCAACATTCCCACAAAGAGACATTGAACCGTAAACCGACATTCCCACAAAGTGACATTAAACCGTAAAACCGATATTCCCACAAAGGGCGCATGGAACCGTAAAATCGTCATTCCCAGAAAGAGATATTGAACCGTAAAACCGATTTTCCCATAAAGGAATATTGAACCGTAACCCAACATTCTCACAAAGGGATATTGAACCGTAAAACCGACATTCTCAAAAAGGGACATTGAACCGTAAAACCGACATTCCCACAAAGGGACATTGAACCATAAAACCGACATTCCCACAAAGGGGCATTGAATCGTAAAACCGATATTCCCACAAAGGGAGATTGAACCGTAAACCGACATTACCACAAAGGGACATTGAACCGTAAACCGACATTCCCACAATAAGATATTGAACCGTAAACCGACATTTCCATAAAGGAATATTGAACTGTAAACCGACATACCCACAAAGGAACATTGAACCGTAAACTGACATTTCCACAATGGGATATTGAACCGTAAACCAACATTCACACAAAGGGATATTAAACCGTAAACCGACATTCCCACAATGTGACATTGAACCGTAAACCGACATTCCCATAAAGGGATATTGAACCGTAAAACCGACATTCCCACAATGGGATATTGAACATAAAACCAACATTCCCACAAAAGGATATTGAACATAAAACCGTCATTCCAACAAATGAACATTGAACCGTAAAGCCCACAAAAGGACATTGAACCGTAGACCGACATTCCCATAAAGGGACATTGAATCGTAAAACCGACATTCTCACAAAGGGACATTGAAACATAAACCGACATTCTCATAAAGGGATATTGAACCATAAACCGACATTCCCACAAAGGGATATTGAACCGTAAACCGACATTCCCACAAAAAATATTGAATCGTAGACCGACATTCCCACAAAGGGATATTGAACCGTAGACCGACATTTCCCACAAAGGGACATTGAATCGTAAAACCGACATTCCCACAAAGGGATATTGAATCGTAAAACCGACATTCCCACAAAGGGATATTGAACCGTAAACCGACATTCCCACAAAGGAATATTGAACCGTAAATCGACATTCCCACAAAGGGATATTGAACCGTAAAACCGTCATTCCCACAAAGGGATATTGAACCGTAGACCGACATTTCCCACAAAGGGATATTGAACCGTAAATCGATATTCCCACAAAAGGATATTGAACCGTAAACCGACATTCCCACAAAGGGATATTGAACCGTAAACCGACATTCCCACAAAGGGATATTGAACCGTAAACCGACATTCCCACAAAGGGATATTGAACCGTAAACCGACATTCCCACAAAGGAATATTAAACCGACATTTTCACAAAAGGACATTAAACTGTAAACCGACATTCCCACAAAGGGATATTGAACCGTAACACCGTCATTTCAACAAATGAACATTGAACCGTAGACCGACATTTCCCACAAAGGGACATTGAATCGTAAAACCGACATTCCCACAAAGGGACATTGAACCGTAAAACCGTCATTCCAACAAATGAACATTGAATCGTAGACCGACATTTCCCACAAAGAGACATTGAATCGTAAAACCGACATTCCCACAAAGGGACATTGAACTGTAAACCGACAATCCCACAAAGGGACATTGAACCGTAAACCGACATTCCCACAAAGGGACATTGAACCGTAAACCGACATTCCCACAAAGGGACACTGAACCGTAAACCAACATTCCCACAAAGGGACATTAAACCGTAAACCCGACATTCCCAAAATGAGATACTGAACCGTAAACCGACATTCCCACAAAGGGATATTGAACCGTAAACCGACATTCCCACAAAGGGATATTGAACCGTAAACCGACATTCCCACAAAGGGACATTGAACCGTAAACCAACATTCCCACAAAGGGATATTAAACCGTAAACCGACATTTCCCACAAAGGGATATTGAATCGCAAACCAACATTCTCACAAAGGGATATTAAACCATAAAGCAGATATTCCCACAAAAGGATATTTAACCGTAAACTGACATTCCCACAAAGAGATATTAAATCGTAAACCGACATTATCACAAAGGGATATTGAACCGTAAACCGTCATTAGCATAATGGGATATTGCGACAAGAGAGGCAATTTTTTGTGAAAAATGATTTCTCCGGTTGTATGGTGGTCTATTTGATTAGAAAGGAAGAAGAGGGTCTTTGAGAATAATGTTGAACCCTTAGAGGAAGTTTAGGGTAGGATTAAATTTAAAGGAGCTCTTATGGTGTCAAGTCGTAGAATTTTTTATTAGAAAGGAAGAAGAGGATCTTTGAGAATAATGTTGAACCCTTAGAGGAAGTTTAGGGTAGGATTAAATTTAAAGGAGCTCTTATGGTGTCAAGTCGTAGAATTTTTAAGGGACTTTATGTATTGGATCTAGTTAGAGATTCAAGTTTTGCTTCATTAATTAAATTTATGTTTCCTTAAAAAAATAAAATAAGGCAACCTTGTATCATAATGATGCAATCATTCTATAACTATCCATTTTCAACCCTTATAACAGAGAAGACATGATCAAGCATTGGCGGTAAGAAATGAAATGGAAAGTTAATATGGGAGGAAACCAAGTTTTAAAAATAATGATAATAATAAACCGTATGTAAACAATTTTCCATAGCATAATGGAGAAAAACACACTTACCACTGGACACACCATCGAGTCTCACGCTTCTCAATAACACAAAGGCAAGTGCGCAATGCCTCTACAGCACGCTCTCGAACATCCAGTTTTGGATCCCTCAAAGCAACCCATATAGCTGATGGAATAATGGTGCTTCAGTTTACTTGAGTGCTACACAATAAAATATATACAACTGCATTTAAAAATCAATTCAATCATTGTATTAAAAAAAGGAAATATATGGAACAGATGATTTAGGACTTTATTTATGCATAATAATCAACAAAAGGAATGATGACTTGAATTTCAATATTAGTCACAAAAAGAAAGGGGTGGTTCATAAGAAGAGTATTAGCAAGCATTGCAACTCTTCCTACATATAAACAACATTCCTTTCACACTCACCAATTGCAGCAATTTTCATCTTCATCCATGCAATCAGCAGCAATTTTCATCTTCATCCATGCAATCAGCATCATCAGATCGTAGTCGATCCGAACCTTTTCAACGTTAATATTTTCCAGATCACCCTGGAGAACGGGACATCGAGCATGGGAACTACTCAGATCAGGAGTTGCATTCAGGTAACACAATAGCATCTCCTTTACTATGTCTATTTGGTGCAATCTACGCTTCTGCAGTAAATTTGAAGATAATGAAGGATTTTGGGTAAAAAACATTTGATACGATAACCATAACTACATTCAAAATCTACAAATTCAGTATATACTGAAATAACGAAAAAAAAATCAGTATTTCTGCAGAATACATGTATATCATTTTAAAATGCATATCAATATTCTATATAGATGTTGTCGGTAAAGAAATTCGGTACGAAACTGTATATTAAATTTTTGGTATGTAATGGTGTATACCAGATACCGTTCAAAAATTTGGTACACCAAAAGTTTCGGTATGGTACCGATATGAAATTTTATATACTGTATATGGTATGAAATGGTATTTTCAGTATACCTTACCAAACCATCCGTACTGATACAGTACACCCATAGTGACAATAATAGTGTTGCACATCTATTAGAAACACAGTTAACAAGAGTAAATTCTCAATTTCTCTCGCACCTTTGACTGGGGGAAGAGTATTTGTCCACCTCGACTGACATTAAATAATTGTTGCTAATAAAGGTTGACCAGCTTGCTCTGCAGATTTGTTATCAAAATAATTGTAATTCTTCTTCGAGTCTTCGGGCCCAAAGTGAAGGACAGACAAAGGTTTGCTGTACTCTGCAAAGCAAGAATTTACATAATTATTCAACAGCTAAAAGGTGGATGCATATTCATTACTCAGGAAGTTAGAGTAGCTCAAAACAATAGCAAAGTACCTTTCTGGGAAAAAAAAAGAGAGAAATGATTAAATAGCTTCAAATGGAAGTACCTTATAGATCAAAGATTTTGCCAAATCCGCAGGTGTAATAGGAGAGTGAAGGAAGAGGGCAAATTTTCAGCAACTTCATTTCTTTCCAAAAGACTTCTAAGACGATCATACAACTGATCCATAAACCATGAAAATGCTTCACCGCTAAGATCACGATCTTGTTCCTCAACATTTCCTCTTAATGCTGAGGCAGCTCCATCCTACATATTAAATTAATTTCAGTCAGAACAATAATTAATGTCCCGTTAAAGAGCATTAACTGTTAAAGGACCCTCAATAAATGACCCAACTGTAAACATGTCAATATTTCAGAAAGCATAAGATCACTAAAGCACAAGACTTCATTTTATGCCCAGTAGGCTTTGCATATGTAAAGTAGTAAACAGACAAATTAGAAAACATAAACCTAGACTAAAGAAATATAAACACATCAGGCTGCAAGCAACTGACGAACTGATTCCATTCCTTCAAGTAACCGCAAAGAAGCCAACTCCATTCCTTAAATAAAAAACAAGCAACAAAAAATCATGTCTTATAAGCCCCGTGAGTCTCACGCCTGACATTTCCTTTTTAACAAGAATTTCAGTGACAAAATCATCCAAAAGAGAACTTATTACCAATTATTGGCCATTAAAGCTTGAATTTAATTAATCCAACAAAACGGCACGTGGGTCTCACGCCTTGCATTTCCTTTAACAAGATTTCAGAAACAAAATAATCCAAAATAGGACTTATTACCAATTCTTAGCCAATAAAACTTGAATTTAAGTTAATCCAACCAAAAAAAAATAAGGGGAAGAATGTTGAAAATATATTTTTAGGATCTTGGGATTGCCGTAGGTCATTCTGTAGGATGCCCAGTAGGTTTTGCATATGTAGTAGTAGTAGTAAATAGACAAATTAGAAAACATAAACTTAGATTAAGTAATTATAAACACATCAGGCTGCAAACAACTGACGACCAGTTTACATTCGTTCAAGTAACCGAGAAGAAACCAACCCTATTCCTAAAATAAAAACCATGCCTCGTACAACCCGTGGGTTTCGTGCCTGGCATTTTCTTTAACGAGAATTCCAGCGAAAAGAGAACTAATTGTCAATTCTAGGCCAACAAAACTTGATTTAGGATAATACAGCCAGGAAAAAAAAAGGGAAAGAACAAATTTAGAAATATATTTTTTCGGACCTTGGAATTGCCTCGGGTGCATAGGTCAGCACGCACTCGGTTGAGGGCATCCAGGTTGCTAGCGCCGGTGGACGCTGCCGGAGCAATGTAGCGAATCGATTGTGCTGTCGTCGCCAGCGAATTTTGTGCCAGTAAATGTATACGTATGTACACAACACTTGCACTGAAATATTTGAAAACCCTAACCCGATCATTGTATGATGCATTAAAGAAGTTATGCAGGACAGGGCTATCAAGAAATATTAGAATACCTACGCACGCGGTGAAAAGACGCTACAACTACAATTCTCGGTTTGAGAACTCCTCAGCCAACCAAATCTCAGAAGTCTAGCCTGATTCTTGAAAGGAACAAATAATTCTCTCAGATTTCTGGCTATCGGCATTCAAGAAATAGTTTGAATTTGTGAATTATTCATTGTGCGCAGAGGTTTTTGTATGTTAATTTTTAGAGAGAGAGCAGAAGCAACGGTAAATGCTGTACAGCTGATGCCTCTGCATTTTATTACCGTTATTACTTGTTTAGATAAATTTGGTTTTTGCTTCTTGTTTATTAATTTAAAGGTTAATTGTAAAATAATAATAAGAATAATAATAATAGTAATAATAATAATAATAAATCATCCCTTTATGATTATTATCAATTACAAACATTTTTTTTAAATCATAAAGCATTTTTTTTTAATTTTTTGCAAATTGAAAATGATCTTTTTTTCCGACAACAATTAAAATACGTAGTTGTCAAATATGCTACATAAATATCCACGTAGATGTCAACAAATAAAATATGGTTGTGTTTCTATCCAATTTAGTGATGTTTTTAGGGTTTTAAGTTAAATATTTATTTTAAAAATCTTTTTAAAAAAACATTCTTTCATTAAAAAAATGATTTTACTTGTTAGATATATACGTATGGAAATTATTTATGTGATTTTTCGGGCAACCATATCATTTAATTGTTGCCGAAAAATGATCAACTACAATCACTTAATTTGGTCGCAATGTAGAGGAAGTAAACATGAAATAAAGCCATTACAGGTGAGTAATATGGACTATAATGAAATGATTTTGATATCTCAGGATATATTATTATTGTAATTTATCTAAAATTTAATTTTCAGACTGTTTATTCATGTTATTCTAATATTAATTAATGTATGAAGTCAAATAAGAATCTCATACGAAAAACCTACCCGTTTATGCCTTATTAGGATGAATTTTGCAATTGAGAAAAATAATTGTCTTGTGAATTCTCCAGTCTCTTGCATTTATATTTTTAAAATCTCTCTTACATGACATATCTTTTTAAAATCTCGCTTTCATGACACATGATTATTGCCAAGAATTAAGATAATAAATTCTTGAAACATGAGATTATTTCAAACGTTAATTAACACATATTGAAAAGCCAACTGAAATATGTGTAGTTCTTATGTCTGATAGATGAAAATCAAGGAAATATAGCATCACTATGATAAAATTCGCTGGAAATGACCATTAAATTTGAGCACATGATTTCCATCTTTCTTCAAGCATCTCTTTCTGTCGAAAATCACTTAAGAATACTAATTTTTGCATGCATAAATTGTGAAAACGAAAATTTATTACAACAATAAGCAGCAAAATCAAACCCAGTGAATCGAAAAAACCGACATCGTATTCTTTGTTTTACCTCTATCAAATATCTAATTTCATTCATCAATATTTGAAAAATCATATCGTTTGTAGGTTTTACGCTGCAAAGGTTTGAACCAAGATAGTCTTCAAATTCTCTGAATTGCTAAGAAATTGAAACCAGCTTTCTAGAATCTCTTCAGCGAAGAAATAATGTTTTGAATCCGTAACCAAATTTTAGAATGTCATTGGGATATGATATATCGATCAACACAATTATAGCACCAGTAGTTATACCAAAATGATGCCACAATTTATTTTTTCCTGCAAGCGTATATACAGGTCAATCTACCCAAGAAAAGAACCATAAAATTTTATAATTTTTGAACAAGTTGAAAGAGGAGAAAAAATTATTAAAAGTATTGGTCAAAATTTTATTGTTTTTCGAACACATTCAAAAAAATTAGTTCTCTTTAGTAGATGATCCAATAAATACCAAATTTAACTATATTGGAGTAATAAATTGACATTATGACGAACTCATAAAATTTAATAATTATTGTACGAGTTGAAAGAGGAGAAAAAATTATTAAAATTACATGTTAAAATTTTATTCTTTTTTCGAACACTTCAACTTTAAAATATTATTTCACTATCGTGAAGGATCCAATAAATACCTAATAAATAAAAAAGGTGGGCTCGGAGGGCCTTTATATTAGATGGGATTCTGATAATTTGTTATTATTCTGAGTGGTGAGTTGTGTTTTATTGTTATATTTAAATAACAATGATATGACTTAACGGTAGAAACTAATACTCCCTCCGTCCCATAATTAAGTTCAAATGTGAAGTGGCATATTGTTTAAAAAAACTTAAATTAATGTAGAAGAGAAAATAAAGTATAAGAGTATTTTGGGTGGTTGTTTGAGATAAAGTGTAGGAGACACTACAAAAAAAATAGTCATTTACCGACGGATTTCCGTCGGTAAAATTGGTCATCCATCGGTATTTTTCTCGTCACAAAATACCGACAAAAATTAATTCGTCAGTATTTCGTCGGTAATTACCGACGAACCTATTCCGTCAGTAATTACCGACGAATATTCGTCGGAAAATACTGAATTAAATTCACAATATTTTTGTAGGTAAATCTGAATTTTGACGGTATTTTATCGGTATTTATGACGGAATTTGGTCCGTCGGTATTTCACAGTTTTTTTGTAGTGAGAGAGAATAAAGTAAAATAAAGTAAAAGTGATATTTTTTAAATTTAAATCGAACTGTGAGGGTGAAGTTTATGGAGGGTATTCCATTTTAGGAGTATGAAGTTAATTGTGGGACGTCCCGAAAAGAAAAGTGTGAAGTTAATTGCGGGACAGATGGAGTATTTGTATAATTCTATACATAACTTAATATAAACAATTACAAATCGCCAAAAATCTTTATTCGAATCCAATTTTAGTCATTTTTCTTTTTACATTATCAATTTTAATCATTTTGGTGTCAATTTTGGTCCTTTTCACCGAAAATTTTCAATTTTGGCTAAAAAATTATCCTAATTTTATATTCTTGTCATGTTGGTGGCCGTGTCCATTCTCATTTGCATCATCTGTCATCCAAGAAACAAAACCTTCAATTAATTTCAAGTTTCACAACTTCCTCGAGAATCGCGCGCGACTTCAAAGTCATGAGTTTTGTCAATTTTTGTCGCTAATTTTGAGGGTTATAAGGGTCGAGGCCTATAAATTTCTCTTCCTTTGGTCGAGTCGATCCGTCCTTTTGGTAAATTTTTGTGTCATTTTGTATGTTATAATCAATTACGGCCATTTTTCGGTAATTTATCCGACCAAAATTTGAATCATCCGACGAAAATGACCTCTTTTGATATCAAAAGGACCACAATTAATAAAATAAAAAGAAAAAAAAATTAAATCTAGATTCGAACAAAGTTACAAGACTATTTGTGAAATTATCTCCAAACTGTATATATTGAATATAACGTCAAAATAAATTTTGGCAGTATATACTAAAAATGCGAAAATGCAAGTTGACATATTTATTGATAATTATAGGATTACACAAAAGTCTAATTAGTTATTTTATTAAAAAAAAATTAAAAGTCATAAAATTAAAAAAAAAAAATCCAGAGACCGCACCCCACTGAAAATCTTGATAGAGTTACACAAAAGTAATATATATTAAAAAGCATTACATATCCAAACTTAGAAGTTCAATTTTGGGTAATTATGAAACCCGATTTCAATTGGCTTAACCAGACATTTCATTATATACGAACGAAATTACATAATATTTATTTCACCAACAAAATTGTATTTGATATTTCCTCTTTATTCATTATTTTGTTTCGTGACTCAAAACTAGAATATTTACAATGTAAACAACAGACAACGCATAAAACCTAGATAGAAGATGGTGCAATGGAGGGAGGAACAAAAACGGTTTTAAAAGCCCCAACAAAAGATGAATGTGGCGGCAATTTAGGTATGAACGGAGACAAATTAGGAAAGTGGAAGGAGGGAGAGCGAGGCACGAGAATGGGCGACGGCGGTGAATGTTTTGGTAAGAAGGGGGACAAATTAGGAAAATAAAAACCGGTAGGAGGGAGCACACCGATGGGTGTAGTCTTTGGTGGCGGCGGCGAAAGTTTAGGAACGAGGGTAAGTTCGGTAAGAGCAGGGACAAATTAGAAAAGTGAAAGCCAAAAGTAGGGGGCACGCTGATGGACTTCGTCCTTTTTGCAGGCGGAGAAGAAAATTTAGGAAATGCGGGCAGGGTGGGTAAGAGAGGAGACAAATTAGGAAAGTGAACTCTGGAAGGAGGGAGCACATTGACGGACATCATCATTGGTGGTGGCGGCGGAGAAAATTTTAGAAATGAGAGTAATTTAGGAAGAGAGGGCAAGGAAGGTAAAAGTGGGGACAAATTAGGAAAATGGGAGCCAGAAGGAGGGGGCACAACAACGGGTGTCCTCGTTGGTGGCGGCGGAGAAAATTTTGGAAATGGGGGCAAGTTAGGAAAAGGGGGTAAGGAAGGTAAAAGTGGGGACAAATTAGGAACGTAGAAGCCGGAAGGAGGGGACACAACGACGGGAGTCCTCGTTAGCGGCGGCGGAGAAAATTTTGGAAATGAGGGCAAGTTAGGAAGAGGGGACAAGGAAGGTAAAAGTGGGGACAAATTAGGAAAGTGGAAGCTGGAAGGAGGGGGCACACTGACGGGAGTTCTCGTTAGCGACGGCGGAGAAAATTTTGGAAATGATGGCAAGTTAGGAAGAGGGGGCAAGGAAGGTAAAAGTGGGGACAAATTAGGAAAGTGGAAGCCGGAAGGAAGGGGCACATCGACGGGAGTCCTCATTAGCGGCAGTGGAGAAAATTTTGGAAATAAGGGCAAGTTAGGAAGAGGGGGCAAGGAAGGTAAAAGTGGGAACAAATTAGGAAAGTGGGAGCCGAAAGGAGGGGGCACACTGACGGGCGTCATCGCGGGTGGCGGGGGAGAACATCTTGGAAATGATGGCAAGTTAGGAAGAGGGGGCAAGGAAGGTAAAACTGGGACAAATTAGGAAAATGGGAGCCGGAAGGAGGGGGCACACCGACGGGCGTCATCATGAGTGGTGGCGCTTAAAAATCTTGGAAATGAGGGCAAGTTAGGAAGAGGGGGCAAGGAAGGTAAAACTGGGACAAATTAGGAAAATGGGAGCCGGAAGGAGGGGGCACACCGACGGGCGTCATCATGAGTGGTGGCGCTTAAAAATCTTGGAAATGAGGGCAAGTTAGGAAGAGGGGGCAAGGAAGGTAAAACTGGGAACAAATTAGGAAAGTGAAAACCGGAAGGAGGGGGCACACCAATGGGCGTCATCGTGGGTGGCGGCAGAGAAAATCTTAGAAATGAGGGCAAGGAAGGTAAAAGTGGGGACAAATTAGGGAAGTGAAAGTCGGAAGGAGGGGGCACGCCGGGGCATCGTCGTTGGTGGTGGTGGCGGCGAAAATTTTGGAAATGATGGCAAGTTAGGAAGAGGGGGCAAGGAAGGTAAAAGTGGGGGCAAATTAGGAAAGTAAAACCCGGAAGGAGGGGGCACGCCGACGGGCATCGTCGTTGGTGGCGGTGGCGAGCGGCGGCGAAATTTTTGGAAATGAGGGCAAGTTAGGTAAGAGCTAGCAGGGACAAATTAGGAAAATGAAAGCCTGCACGCGCCAACAGGCGTTGACATTGGTGGCGGCAAATATTTAGGAAATAAGGGCAAATTAGGAGAGTGAAAGTCGGAAGAAGGGGCCATAGCAATTGGCGGAGGCGAATATAAAGGAAAGTTAGGAAGCAGAGGCAAATTAGGTAAGAGAGGAGACAAGTTAGGAAGTGGGGTTAAATTAGGTAAGTGAGGAGGCAAGTTAGGAAAATGAAAACTAGAAGAGGGGGGGAACACCAACAGGGGTCGTTGGTGGCACATATTTAGGAAAATATGGCAAGTTAGGAAAGGGAGAGAAGTTTGGGAAGGGGGGAAAGAACGGAAAAGAAGGGAGTGATGGCTTTGGGGAAAACCAGAAAATCTGTGAACTTCGAGGGTTGTATGAGTGTGAAGGACTACTTGTAGCATCACATGTTTTTGCAGTGTTACTCGTGAGGATGACCATCATGATAAGAATTATATTGCATGATAGGAAAATGGTTCTGTCCATAATCAAAAATGATATGCAATGTTTACTTGGTTTTGTTAAGGGAGTTGAAGAATGAAAATAAGATTTTTAACGCATGCAGGTATATATGTTGATGTACATTTTTTCATGTTTTAGCTGCATGAATTAATTGTTTGAAAATTTTGAATATTGATATTAGTGTATTATGTATATTAAATAATATTTATTGCTTTTGGTAAGAGCAGGTCCCAACAATATTGAAGTTGATTTCTACTGTCTTGATGAATGATGACTGGGAATATGCAGCACGAATTTAAAAAAATACCGAATAATATTAATATGTAATTAATAGTTTTAGCTAGCTTTTTATTTCCTATCTTAATTTAATGCAAATTAATGACTAATTAAGCTATAGACGAGGGATATTGAATCAACCACTTAAATTAAATTTTAACGGTGTTCAATTTCATATTTGTACGATTTATAATTGTGTGTGCATGTTTTCTGTTGAGTTGCAAAAGGACATGTTCCCCTATAAATGAGTTGGGAGGGGAAATTTTAAAAAATACCCCTTCAGGCTTCAAGTTTTTTTGATGTCCCACTTGACTTCTGCCCAAACACCCCACCCCACCCCCACCTCTGAATTGTCTGATTCAATATTAATTACTAAATTCTGATAAAAATAAATACTTAAGTACTAAATTTTGTGCTGTTCAAACCAATTTATATATCAGAAATATCAAAATTAGTTGGCACGTAAACTGAAGTAAAAGGCACAAAGATAAGGGTTTTAAAAGATTTGATCAATTATATATCATATAAAGATTTGGAGCGGTACTATTTGAATCTTTTGATTTGTAAGATATATAAATTTTATTTTAATATTTTTATAGTTGTAGTCATCAAGATAAATTATTTTATTACATTTGATTTTGATGAATTTAATATAATTAGGAATTTTAAATGGAAAACTTTGAGTGGGCCGATCAAAATAATAAATTGAAAAGTTTTCGAATGGTTGGAGAGAATATTTTTTAAATATATAATATATATTAACAAAAGAGGTAGGCTAGTCTGACTGAATCTATGGGCTTGTCCAAAAATGGATTAAGTTGAGGGTTTTATAGCCCGTCAGATTTTTGCCCCATCGCGACCCATCAAAAGTTGGCTTTTGTGGATTTTGGTCCGCCCTATCGATCGATTTCTACAGCTCTAGGTACATGTCAAAGGTGTATTTAATAAAAAACAATCCCATGAATTAAAAATAATAATAATAATAATAATTTTCATTTAATTAAGAAAATAAAAAACAATTATGAAAGAATAAGTGAATAACTTCATGCACAAATGAATCTCATTTTATTATTTGTTAGGCAAAAATTTGTGTAAATCGGATACATACAATGAACTCTATTTTTACTATCACTGTCATGCACGTTTACTATCACTGTCATTCACATGCACGTTTACTATTTGTGTAAAAATGCATGTGCATAACAGTGATAGTACATGTGCATGACAATGATTATTAATATATATGCCGGTGATTATAAAAATAGAGTTTATGGTACACAGAGTTTATGTGCATGTATTACTCTATTTTCATTTAAAATTAATTCTCACCCTTGTAGTTGTGTTGTCTTCATTTATTTTTGTGAATGTCTTGTTTGGGTATGTCAAGCTCATTATACTCGCTCATTACATGTTTTTTTTTTTTTCTTTTTTAAATCCTAAGTAACTGATGAAATTATTTGGGATTCTCTCCCAAAATTTCTTCTGTTAATTGATGTTCGTAATTTTAGTTCTTTAATAAAATTTATTTATCTATATAAAATTAAATTAAAATTGCATGCTAATTTATTTATCCTATGTCTTGTTTGGGTTTGTCTCGCTCATTACATGCTTTTTTCTTTTTTTTTTGTTAAATCCTAAGTAACTGATGAAATTATTTGGGATTCTCTCCCAAAATTTCTTCTGGTAATTGGTGTAATAAAATTTTAGTTCTTTAATAATTTATTTATCTATATAAAATTAAATTAAAATTGCATGTTAATTTATTTATCCTATGTCTTGTTTGGGTATATCTCGCTCATTATACTCGCTCATTACATGCTTTTTTTTTTGTTAAATTCTATGTGAGGAACTCAGTGTTCAAGTGGGGTTAGTAAGTTATTTAACTTTTTATTTAGCCTCTAATTTTATCTCTCTGAATTAAGTAAATTTCTTAACTTCTTTCCTTTTTTTTTTTTTTACTTTTAAATTGAAATCAAATAAATTCTTATTTTTGTGAAAAAAGAAAAGTCAAGTTGATCCCTAAACGGCTAAACTTATTCACCGTATATGATTTTTTTATTCATATATATAAACTTTGTTTTTCTCAAATAGAAGTCCTTTTTTTTTTTTTTTGACAGGTCAAATAGAAGTCCTTATTCTTTTAAAAAGTCAAACATGTTTATCATTTCCCTCACCTCATTAGGTGTTAGGACATATATATGTCTCGAATAATGTAAACATTAATTTAAAATGATCAAATAGTTAAATTTGCCAACTATTTTTAGTATTTAATCAAGACCCTACATTAAACTTAAATTACTTAATAGAACTTCATTCGTATTTCTATACGTTTTGAATATAATTAGTCGGGTATTTTAAATGCCTTATTATTAGATAATAATCTAATACTAGTGGGCATGGCTCAAGGAAAATAAATAGATTGGAAATTAATGACATAGTTGATTAGAACCATTCTTCCACCGAAAGAAATGTACTTATTGAGAGAAAAAAAGGTTTTTTTCCCATAATTTGGTCTCCAATTTCGGTCCCAAAAAAATTATCTACCCAATTTTAGTCTCATAATTTTGAATTTGTCCAATTTTGATCTCATTTTCACAGAAAAATTTAAAACGACGTTGTTTATGGTCACGTGACATGGGAATTTGTCCAATTTTGGTCCCATAACTTTTGAAATTGTCCAATTTTAATCCCAATTTTTGTCGGCACGCTCATGTCACATGACCAAAAACGACGTCGTTTTAGATTTTACAGCGAAAATGAGATAAAAATTGGACAAATTCAAAAGTTATGGGACAAAAATTGGACAAACTCAAAAATTATGGGACCAAAATTGGGCGGACAACTTTTTTGGGACCAAAACTAGAGACCCATTAAATTATGGGACCAAATTTATTTTCTTCCCTACTTATTGACAAGCTTTCACTTTCTTCCCAGCTTGACACTTTCATGAGATTAGCGCCAATCTTTAGCCTTTGCAGTTGAGAGAAACTGCCCATTCGACTTCATTGACATTAATTAATACCAAAAAACTGATACACTTTTGCACCATCAAGCTCAGAAAAGAAATGGATCCGGCCCCTCTATCTAATTCTTTTTTTCAAAGGGGAACCCTTAGTTGGGCTATAATTGACAAGAATAGAAATCGATGATCCCCTTAACACTTCCCTCACTCGATTTTCAACTTTTTTTACTTTGATAGCATGAAAGAATTTTGTCTCATTTAAAAATTCGAATTTGTAGAGATGTGTGAATTTAATTCATTTATATTGATTTTTCAACATACATCATATCATGAAGGAAAGCAAAATCCACATAATCGTAGCTAGCCTTCTCGAATTTTTAAGCATGAAAAGAAGATAATAAAAGATAATTCCTATGAGATTGAGCTACCACCACATTTAATTTGCACATTTATACGATATTTAATGATCATAATTTTCCTCTAGAAAATTCCGATATTCATGCAAGGTTTTGTAGCATTAGAAAGTCAACTCAATTATCTTTTCAATCATACATTACAAAAAGTCAAACATAAAGATTTCAGAGAGTTATGATTTATAATGCTCGATTTCAACACAAATAATAATTTAGTTTGTACTGAAATCGAGTCTTCATAAAAAATACATAACATTTGACTTTGTATCATTATTCTATACATATGATTAAAATAAACGAAATTACATAAATATTTATTTCACTGACAAACTTGTATATCGGTTAGGGATTCCTCTTTATTCTTTGTGTCGTGACACAACATATAACCAGACTCTTCATTATTCAAAGTAAACAGTGGATAATGGGTCAAACTTAGATGGAAGATGGGGAAATAGAGGAAGGAATATAAAAAGTTTTTAGAGTGTCAACATGAGACGAATGTGGTGGAGGGGGTCTAAAAATATTAGGAAAAGGGGGTAATGCAGGTAAATGAAAGCCTGAAGAGGGGGGCACACCAACAGGCGACTTGGAAGGTAAGGTGGGCAAACGAGGAAGTGGAGGAAAATTAGGTAAGTAGGGTAGATGAAAACCGGAAGAGGGTGGCAAGGCAAAGGGAGGTAAGTTGGGTAGATGAAAACCAGAAGAGGGGGGCAAGGCAAAGGGAGGTAAGTTGGGAAAACGAGGAAATGGAGGAAAATTAGGTAAGTTGGGCAAATGAAAACCGGAAGAGGGTGGCAAGGCAAAGGGAGGTAAGTTGGGTAGATAAAAACCGGAAGAAGGGGGCAAGGCAAAGGGAGGTAAGTTTGGAAAACGAGGAAATGGAGGAAAATTAGGTAAGTTGGGTAAAGGGGGGAAGTTGGGAAATGACGGGATGGTGGGAAAGGGAGGGAAAGACGGAAGGCCTAGGGATGGCTTTGGAGTAAAAAATAAAATTTGGGAGCCTTGAGGATCAGCACGCGCAGCATCACATTTCTCAGTGTTGCTAGTGATGACGATGGTCGTCACGACAAGAATCATGGTGCATAATTTGAAAATGCTTCTATCCATCATCAAATACAATTAATATGTAATGCCTATTTAGGTTTGATTGGTGGTTGAAGAATGAAAATATTTTCTTTTTATGGAATTCAACAGAAATAAGGGTATTTATATAAGAATTGGAGGGTTGAATCGAATTACTACATGTGCATGTTGATGTGTATTTTTTTCTTATACCTAAGCTACAAATATTAATTGTTTGAAAATTGATATTAATGTGTGTTTAAAAAAAATTATTGCTTTTTGATAAGAATTGATTATATATGGACCAACAATAAAGTTAACGTGTTATTAAATCTTATTTATCTCATTTGAATGCAACAGTATACAAAACAAATTTGAACGTGCTCACATTTTGTCTTGCATTAATGGTCTAAGCCGAGCACATTGCTCCTTGTAAATTATACAGTACTTATTAATATATTTTTATTAAGTTTAGCCATATGAATTTTTAATTTAATAGCATATAACATATTTATATATTAAAAGTATTTTTATACATCATTTATATAACTATTATCATGTAAATTAATTGTGCGTTTTATTTACATACGTGTACGCATATTCAAATCAATTGATTTTATTTTCTATGCAAGCACCTTTTATTCCCTTAATATGAGAATGATATTTACTAACATACTGCAAATTTAAAAAGTACTAAATAATTCATTATAATTGATAAATTAATTAAAATTTGAAAAATAATTGTATGAATATGAAAATTACTTCTACAATAAGAGAAAACTAGAAAATAGTCGCAAAAAAATTCATCATTAAAATTCATTTTCGGCACAAAGGCATTTTAGCAACGACTTTTTTGCAATTTACATTGTAAATATAGCTAATTTGTTAGCCACGAAACATTGTATGTCGTGGCTAACTTTCTGTGACTAAATATATATTTCTTCTGTCTCTTTTTAAATTATTCAGAATTTTAAAATAAATATTTTCTCCGTCCCTGAAAAGTTTGCATAGCTGACTTTTTCAACGGTTTTTGTGCGAGAATTATTTCATAATAATATGTGTACAAAAATTAATTCTCGCACAAAAACCGTTGAAAAAGTCAACTATGCAAACTTTTCAGGGACGGAGGAGTATTTTTTTTCATACTCAAAATGATTTTATATATATATATATCCTTCTAAACTAAACTCTTATAATTATTTTAATAAAATTTGTATCATTTTTTTAAACGAAATTTGTATTATTTTACTTGAACAATTAAAAATAAAACAAAGGGAGCAAACATTTATCACTAAAATAGCGAAAATTGAATAAAATCTTTGCAAATGATACGGGTGTACAATTTAAGCAATGAAAAACAAATTTAGTAATGATATCTTATAATTTCATCACAAAATTTAGCGTCAAAATATACTTTGTCGGGAAACTATGAGACAAAAAGTCGTGTTTCTGCAGCAAAATATAGCGACAAAATTTTGTTCTTGCTGCAACAATTTGCGGCGATATTAAAACTTTCGGCGGAAATAAGTTTTAATTAATTAGTCGGATTTTACAAGTATATATTGACGAGATAAAAAATAATAATTATTATAATTTACAATCAAAGACCTAATATCATTTTATAGGCTAAAATTAAACAAAAGCAAATGCAAGAGAAATATTCAGTTAAACTAAATTAGCAATGAAATTCAAATTTAATCACAAATAATAAAATTATCGATAAAATAATAAGTTTATTGCAAATATGAGAGATGATTTCTGTTATTCATTGCTAAAAATGACCATTATTTTAAATCATTTAATTAGTAACGAAATATTATGTTTCGCAGCAACAATATAGTCGAAAATATAAGGTTTTATTTGGATGGAGTCATTTGAAATTAGGGAATTTGAGGATAATAAATCACACATTTACAAATAAAATTGAGAAAAACTAAATGAATGGATTTGGTTCACACAAGTATTACTTATAAGTGGGAAGATTTCAAATACCCAGCAAAACCTAGTTATTTGAAATCCTCCCACTGCTCTCACTTGTGCTTAATATTTGAGTGAATCAGATTCATTCATTTAGTTTTTCTCCATTTTAGTGTATGTGATGCATCAAATCCCTTGATTTCTAATTCACTACATCCAAATAGAGCCTAAGTATTAAACGACAAAATAACAAAACTTAATTTATCGCAAACATTAGCGATATTTTTATTTTTCATCGCTAGAAATGACCAATTTATTAATTTCTTTAATAAATTTATTTGCAATGAAATATCACATTTCGCCCCATAAATTAGCGACGAAGTCTATATTTACTCGTAGATATAAATGTTAGCAGCAAAATAATATAATTTGTTTAATTTTTTGAATTAGCGATTAAGTACATATTTTGTCACAAATATAAATGCTAGCGACCAAATAATTACATTTGACGCAAACAAACAGGGATAAATTTTTTGTTGGAAGAATTTCATATTACGCACAATTTTTAGGTTAGAGTCTTAATTTAGGTCTTGAATTTTGAAGTGTCTCAAATTAGGGTATAATTTTTAATTTTTTTTCAATTTAAGATCCATTTTTTCTCTTTTGGTCTCAATTCAAGACCCGATTAATTTATCTTTATTTCAATTATTTTTATAAAATACTGTATAATAATTTTTTTCTAATCAATTTTTAAAAAATAATATATTAAATTAAAAAAATAAAAAATCAATTTTTTTCAATTTTTTTTATTTTTCATATTTTTTATTTTTTAATCAAGGTGATGAACGTGAGTATTTAGAATAAATGCAGTGGCAACAATATAAAAAATATCTAAAATATATAAAATATATTCTAAAATGTAGATAAGAAAAATTATACATAATAAAAATATTTTTTTATAAATGAATTAGCGGTGTATGATTAGAAATGAAAAAATAAAAATAAATTTTGGGCCTTGAATTGAGACATAAGGAATAAAATTGGGTCTTAAATTGAAAAAAAAAACTAAAAATTAGACCATAATTTTAGACACTTCAAAATTCAAGACCTTAATTGAGACTCAACCTAAACATTGAGCCCTAATATGAAATTCTACCATTTTTTGTTTTATGTTTGCAACTAAATATCATATTATGCCGCATAAATTTTAGTAAGTTTATATTTAGTCATTAATATAAGTGTTAACCATAAATTAATGAAGTTTACTTGTAAACTTTAGTTTTTGTATACATTAGATGCAATGTACTAATGGAGGTATGAGGTGAAATGTACAACTCAAGTGTATTTAAAACAATTACCATTGTTTTCATTGAATAGTCACGATTGTTGAATCATAACTGACTGTAATTGTTCAATAGAAACAATTATGATTGTTCTGTGAAAATAAAAGTGACTATTTAAAAATGCATTTGAGTCACTTGATATAAATACATAGTGCATAAAAACTTACTCTTACTCTGCAAATATTAGGAGTGGATTTATGTTTATTGTTACAAGAAGTGACTATTTTTAGGTATTCTTAAAAATATTACATATGCAACGAAAAATTATATTTCGCACCACAAAATATTATATCTGGGACAAAAAATTATTGTTCTGGCTAATTACATGAATTCTTGTAGTAAGTTATAATATTAGTTACAAGCTCCAGGGAAGTAGTTTTTTTATTATTGTAAGTTACTACTATTTTGATTTTAGTCCTGTCAAAACTAAAAATAGTCATATAATTTTTAAGGGGCACTCTTGTGTGAGACTGTCTCATGCATGAGACGGACATGAGACGAAGTCACTTTTTAGTAAATTATTATCACTTTTTCATAATTTGTTATCACTTTTTCATAAATTGTTATCACTTTTCATAAATTGTTATCACTTTTTAATTTGTTATCACTTTTATACTAATTTGTATCACTTTTTTAAAAAGTGATAACAATTTATTAAAAAGTGATTCGGTCTCATGCATGAGACGGTCTCATACAAGTTTTTGCCAATTTTTAATTTTTGATAATGTAATCCAGTAATTAATTGTAGAAGGTGAAATATTCGGTTGATGCGGATATCTAGTTAAAAGTCTAATTCATTTACATGATATATTCTAATTGGTCCACCGGATATTTCACTTGTTCTAATGGATCAAAATGTCAAAAAAGTATATATACTAGATTATTTTAAATTCTTGAAAGTAGATAGAGTGAAAACAAAATAGGGATAACTTATATATTGAAAAAAAAAACTATTTTCTCCAGATTTTACAAGATATAATCTTGTTATTTTTTAAACAGTACGTACAACGTTTTTCATGTCATATTTAAATGGCTTTTTTTCTAGAAATAATTAAATAACTTTGACTTGAAAAGCTTAATTTAATGCAAATGTATAAGCTATGAAAGATAATGAGTCAACTACTTTAATTAAATTTTAGTTATGTGCCGTTCTTATATACTTTGTACTCGCTACCATTTATGATGATGAGAAAGTGTCGTAATTGGGACTTCATCACACACTATGAAAGTTGATAATAATAGTATATATCTTTATAAATATTGAGACCGTGAATTTGTGAAAATATAGATAGATATATGATATCGATGAATTTAAGAATTTATGAGAATTTAATAACAAACTTTTAATATATAAATTTAACAAAAGAATTTTTTAAAAAAAAATACTTATTATTTTTTATAGTCATATTTAATTGCGAAATTTATCAATATGTTATTGGTATTAGGCTAATTTTTTTTAAAAAAACAAAGCGATATTAATATTGCATACCGATATTCAACGATATCATTTACGAATATTATGAAAGCATTGTTCTTTTGAATATTAATATTGGTGACCATAAAAATTGTACTTCATGTGTCTATGTACTTAATGTGATGTTTACTATTCGGCATAAGTTTTAATGTAAAAGTTATTTAATAATATAAGTTGATTTTTATGGGGTAGTATAGATAAAAGAGTTGTTTATTAGTATTAAATAAAAGATAGATAAAAAGGCTAAATTTATTCTATTATTACTTAAGGAAATGGTGCATCTAGTATGGGATGAATTTTTTGGCAAATGATGGATCTAGTACAAGACAAATGGGTATATAACTAGATGTGTCAGAGATATTTCTAGATATTTTAATTTCGTCATTGACAGAATAAAATTCGTAAGACGGTCTTGCACAAGACCTTCTATACCATTTAACATATTATGAATGACGGAAGAAGAAAATTAAATAATATTTAGTTTAAAGATAAAAAAAGATAGTAATTTTCAATACAGTGTAAGAATTAATTTTATTTGGATCACATAAGTATCAATTTTTTTAACTAAAAAAATATTATTTTTAACTTAAAGATAATCACAATTTCAATATAAGTTTTACATTTTTCGGCCAGATATGAAAAACATGCGAAATGAAGAATGACTTTACATTATTTTACGAAATTTAAAAAATTTATAACTCTCTCATTTATATTCATATTTAACGCATAATATATTAAATTATGTTCAATTGACTTATAATATCGCATTCTCTGGTCCCATTGTTAATTATTTTCTACAATCTTTAATTTGATATTCAAATATCATACTTAAATTTTGAAGTGTAAGTTGAATATGTGCTTTGGGTGTAGATATTTTAATAAAGAAGTTCGAGTCTTTGAGTGAATTTAGTTAAAATGTGAAATTTTGAATTTAGAAAAAAAAATTATTATGTGAGAATGTAATTTAAAAAAATGAAAAGAAAAAGATAATTTTCTCATTAAAATCCGTGTCAATTTGGTTTAATCAATAAAAAATAGGTTGAGAGATGTAACTAATAAGATATTCCAAATTACAAGAAAAATCACTTGCATAAAATGCAATTTCTGCATCAATAGGAATATAAGTCACTGGAGTCGACTCTCGTAAACTATTCATGTTCTACTTGAATTTTTTTTTTCCAATTATCTTGAATTTAATCGAGTCGAGCTCGAACCCGAGCTACTCGAGTAGTTCTCGAGCTCAGTATTAATACTAGACTCGTCAAGTTTGGAAGTCTAATCGAGCTCACATAACTTCATTATTTTACTCTTAATATGTTAATTATTTACAAATATATATACTCTAATTATAAATAAATAAAATCTATAATTATGTGAGTAATCGAATCGAGATAGAGTATTTCGAGTTTCCCATTGAGTCGTGCTAGATTTAAAAGGAATTGAGTTTGAGTCAAAAAAATAATTGAAATAAAGATAAATTAATTGGGTCTTGAATTGAGACAAAAGGAGAAAAATGAGATCTTAAATTGATAAAAAAAAAAAACTAAAAATTAGACCCTAATTTGAGACACTTCAAAATTCAAGATCTAAGTTGAGACTCAACTTAAAAATTGAGCCTTAATATGAAATTCTTCCATTAAATTTATATATATTAACGAGTTGAGCTCAAGTTCAAAAGTATAGATATCGATCAAGTTGAGTTTTGAGTTCCAAGTTCTTTTATTGAGCCAAGTTCGAGCGTAGCACTACTCGACTCAATTTATTTACATCCATGTGCATTAATACTATAGATAATATATATACTCTATAACTAGAGTAAAAATAACAGTATTGAAAATGTAAAAATGCAAATCGATATATTTATTCAGGTACAAAGGTAATATTAAAAAATATTACATATTAATTATTCAAAATCTATGGAAAAGGGTCGCATATATATATATATATAATTTTGATATAGAGCACAATATTGAGTTTCTTATGGAGCTCGATTTCAACACAAATTATAATTTAGTTTGTACTGAAATCGAGCCTTCATAAAAAAATACAACATTTGACTTTGTATCATTCTTCTGCACATATGATTAACATAAAAGAAATTACATAGAGATTTATTTCACTAACAAACTTGAATATCGGCTGGAGATTCCTCTTTATTCTTTATTTTATATGTCGTGACACAACATATAACTAGATTCATCATTATTATTCAAAGTAAACCGTGGATAATGGATCAAACTTAGATAGAAGATGGGGCAATAGGGGGAGGAATATAAAAAGGTTTTAGAGTGTTAACATGAGACGTATGTGGTGAAGGGGGACTAAAAATGTTAGGAAAAGAGGGTGGCGCACCAACTGGCGACTTGGAGGGTAAGGTGGGCAAACGAGGAAATGGGGGAATATTTGGTAAGTTGGGTAGATAAAAACCTGAAGAGGGGGGCAAGGCAAAGGGAGGTAAGTTGGGCCAACGAGGAAATGGAGGTAGATGAAAACCGGAAGAGGGGGGCAAGGCAAAGGGAGGTAAGTTGGGCCAACGAGGAAAAGGAGGTAGATGAAAACCTGAAGAGGGGGGCAAGGCAAAGGGAGGTAAGTTGGGCAAATGAGGAAATGGAGGAAAATTAGGCAACGGAGGAAAGCTGGGGAGGGGAGGGAAAGAAGGAAAGCCTAGAGATGGCTTTGGGGTAAAGAAAAAAATTTGGGAGCCTTGAGGATCAGCACGCGCAGCATTACATTTTGCAGTATTGCTAGTGATGACGGTGGTCACCATGACAAGAATCATGGTGCATGATTTAAAAATGCTTCTATCCATCATCAAATAAAATAATATGTAATGCTTATTTAAGTGTGATGGATGTAGAGGAAGATTTTTTTTTATGGAATTCAATAGAAATGAGGATATTTATATAAGTGTTGGAGGGTTGAATTGTATTAATGCATGTATCATGCATGCATGTTGATGATATTTTTTCTTATATCTATTTAAGCTACAAATATTAATTGTTTGAAAATTATGAATATTGGGGATACCGTATATTAAACAATATTTATTGCTTTTGACAAGACTTAATTATATTGTATATGGACCCAACAATATATATATATATATATATATATATATATATATAATATTATTTAATTTTAAAATGTAATTTTACTTCAACATAATGATATAACTAATTAGAATCAATTCAAGTCGAATAAGTGGAAAATAATATGCATTTAGATTCTGACCTGCGCTTATTCGCTTAAATTAAACGTCTCACACGACAATTTTAGTTGCAAAAATTAATTGTTTGAAAATTATGAATATTGGTGTTACTGCATGTATATTAAGGGGTCGTTTGATTTCCTTTATTAGGGGTGTATTGATTCCTAATACACCTTTATCACTTGTTTGGTTTGTTGTATACATTATACTTCCAGCCCGTTATTAAGAATAGGCCCGTTCAAATAATACATAATACATGGTATTATAGATTCCAAGTTTCATATGGTATTTGTAATACTTATATTTTTTCAACATCTATTTAATTTTAAAATACCAAAAACATCCTTCACTTTCATCAAAATGTGTTTATTATTATTTTTATTTATAAGGACAAATTAGTCTAAAATAAATTAATACTAGTTATAATACTTGCAATCAAACATAATATTGATAGCTAATAACTAATTATTTAACTCAAGTTTTTTAAACCAAACAAAATATTGATAATAAACTGGTATTACAAATATAGGTATTATAGTTCAGGTATTATCCAATAAAAGAAATCAAACGAGCCCTAAGAATATTTGATGTTTTTTTATAAAAATTGATTATATATGGTCCCAACAATGAAAATGCTTTAGTTTAAATATTATTACTTCAACATAATGAAATAACTAATCAGAATAATTCAAGTCGAATAAGTAAAAAATATATATATACATTTAGATTTGGACCTGCTCATATTTGTCTTCATTAAACGCAGCAGAAATTTATTGTTTGAAAATTATGAGCATTGGTGTTACTGTATATTAAAAAACATTTATTGCTTTTGACAAAATTGATTATATATGAACCCATAGACGAAATTGCTTTATTATTATTAAATCTTCGTTACTTCAACATAATGATAATAACTAATCAGAATCAATTCAAGTCGAGCAAGTGAATATTAATATACATGACCTGCTCATATTCGTCTTACATTAAACGCTTCACAAGACAATTTTAGCTAAAAAAAAATAAATTGTTTACAAATTATGAATATTGCTGTTGTTGTATATTAAAGAATATTTATTATGTTTGACATGAATTGATCATATATATATGGACCCAACAACGAAATTGTTTTATTATTAATTCTTATTTTACTTTTAACATAATGATATAAGTAAGCTAAACAATTAATTGATTAAAACTTGATTTGAGTATTAAAAAAAAAAAAAAAAACTGCAACCCCGCTGTTAACACTGTATAAAACATATAACCCGAGAATCTTGAATAGTTCTTCAATCTTCTTTCTGTCACGCCCTTCAAGATTAGTAAAAATAGTTTATAAAATAATAATGTAAATAAGTATTCTTTCAGCTAATCAAAAAGAATGTGTCTTATGTGAACTGAATTTCATGGTGAAATTTAATTCATATTGAAAAAATAGATTCACCTTTTATTTATCTTATTAAAGGGCAATACCCTCTAATAATGTAGGTCATATCTTTCAATTATCATAACTAATATTCTTTGTAATATTGTTTTGTTTTGTAATATAGGTCATACAACTTCTTCCGTTATCACGACTGATACCCTTAATTAATTTAAGTAACACCCTTCAGTTATTATGACTGATACCCTTTAATAATATAATACATATTTTTCAGTTATCACGATTGATACCCATTAGTAATAGAAGTAATACTCTTCAGTCATGACAATTGATAGTCTTTAGTAAATGAATCAAATTTCATTATAAACCTTTGTTCATAATAGAATTTGTCATTTAAAAAATAGTACTCCCTCCGTCCCGGAACTATTTTCACAGTTGACTTATTAACTAGCATATCATTCATATAAAATAATTTTTGTACACATATTACTATGAATTAATTCTCACCTAAAAATCGTTAAAAAGTCAACTGTAAAGATAGTTGCGGAACGAAGGGAGTAATAAATTTAAATTGAGATAACCCCCCAATCGAACTCGGCATCTGTACTATTGGGTCACGGAATTGTAGTACTGTACGAAAATGAAATATATTAAGGGTATGTTTTGAAATTATATTTATTTTTAAAAATTATACTACATTAATTGATTTTTGTAGTGAAATTTTAAAGTGAGAATTGTTTAAAAAAAATTAAAATTGAAAAAATGAATATTTGCAAAAAAATATCACTCTTACTAACAGTGGGGACAATTATATGTGAGGATAAATGTTATTTTTTTCTTCTCCCAACGAGAATAACTTTTAGAGAATTCAAAAATAAGTAAAACTTAATTTGACAAAATTGATTTTAAGTAATTAAAAAAGTAGTTACAAACACCATATAAATGATTTTTTTTTTTCAAAATAAAAATGATTCTCCCAGTGAACCTATGTTTACAAACACCCACTAAGTCCTCCATTTATTCTAAAGAACTCAAAACCTAAGCAAGAACTTGCACCTCGTATCACAGGAAAATGGAGCTCCACCCCCTTTAAATCTTTCTTTAAATTATCTTAAAACTAATTAATTAACTACGTAAATATGGTGATTTGTGTAATACCAAATTATCATTTGGCTCCACAAGGAGATCATTATTAAAGTCCTTATCAAAACCGTATATATATTGAAGTACATATGTATAATTGGCATAACTGTACATTTAGATGGGAGAGTCTAGATCTGCGAATCCAAAAGGCGGATGGGATCGGAAAGTCCCATCCCATCCCCGTCCGCATGTTTACAGAGTTGTAAACAAACACAGCCTATGTTGGGATGCATTACAAACCTACTGTAACTGTATTTTCTCATGTATCACCTACCTCAAACCTCGTACATTACTCAGAATCTGGGCAAATAGAGATTGCCTAAATTTCCACTTACGAGAATGGAAATAGGATTGTTCAAAGAAGTGCCAGCCTATATACACCCACATCAACATTGATCATAAGAATAAGGGTTAGAAATACAAATAATAAATAAAGCTTAATCTCCTACCCAATAGGACAGCCAAAACTAGTGGAGATAATGATTTGCCAATCTAAATTAATCCATTCAAACGATGAAATGATATTGGAACTACACTCATTATATAAGGATCCCAAAATGATATTCATCATTTAAATGGTTTTCCGATGCCAAAGCTCACACCTGAAAATCAAATTTTCCACAAAAAGATAGTAAAGCCAGCCTATGCTTCGAAGAACTATAACACTGGCAAGTTGAATTAAGTTAGTCATAGGCAACTTCAATCTCAAAAGTGATTTCCAACAATCAAGTTCTAAAGCACACGTCCAGCAACGGTAAGCCTTCAGAAATCGTGTTATACAAACTATCAAGCATTCCTCAGAGCTTCGTCCATGTCTCGACTAGAATGCTCATTTCTGTATGGTTAGATAACTATATAGTATGCATCAACCACTTTTAATTGGAAAATGGTTGCACTCTATCCAAGTTGTTGGCACGTTCAGGAGCATAAAAATCACATACCATCTTCTTAAACTGATGCACGTTCAAGATAAAACTTTCTGTTGATCACATCATAAGCACAGATTGAACCTGTAAAATCCATCAAAAGGAGGTCACCACTCATCGAGAGCCATATTTTTTTAACGAACATCTTCATGTGAATTTCAATTTTTATCGACACATGAATACAAAATTTTCATAAAAGCAGACTAGTTACATAATACTGCTTTGAAGTACCACTTTGATGAGTTCTGAAAACAATGTCCTTTCTGACATCAATTTCCAGATTTAATGTGTGTGTAGAAAGCCTTATTGACTAGATCACAGAAGTACTGGAAAAAGACAGATTCATAAATTAATCTTATAATATATGAGAATCTTATTTGAGAGAATTAGATTTAAAGTATTACTCAAATTAGAAGATTATCTCAGAATCTCTTATTAGAAAAAAGAAATGATCTTGGCACATAATTGAACATATATGTGTGTGTGTGTGTGTGTGTGTGTGTGTGTGGCATAGCTAAAGTATGAAGAAGACGTGACTGAAGAAAGTAGATATGTTTTTTCCTTTCTGAAAAGGAGAGTTTACATGCAATATAACTTTGATAAAATTAAGTCAACGAATAGTTTCATGTATAACTTAAGCATCTTCTCTTCCATGCAGCATGGTTAATGTTGTATATCTTCATGGAAGGAGAAGCAGGTCACTATGGGGCACAAGGATCAAAGTCCAGTAAAGTTAAACTTGTTCCTTAGGAGTTGAACAACCACATATTTAACTGTTCAACACTTGATGCGTCAAAAAAATAAGGAAACTAAAGAACGTACCGCTATTACAGAGCATGCTTTTGCCCACTGCTTTCTCCCACCAATGTTTCTGTACGAGTTCACAAGAAAACTCGGTATACACTTCGAAGAAGTGGCAAAAAACCATGGGAAGAGTATAAAAAAAAGTATAATATCTAATATTCTAATGACCCCAAATTTTTATGCACAATGAAAATATATATTAATATATAATTATAAATAATTAATTAATAATAAAACCATACAAGCAACGCTGTGGAGTTGCTGCATAAGTTTTTGATATAGAACAATTTCTCTTTTTATAAGAAAAAATTGACTTATGGCATGCTAGGTAGCATTTAGATGTAACTTTCAATTCTCCATTATATGAAAGTAGTCGTTATTATATATTTAAAATATAAAAAGAAAATAATATATAATAATACCAATTATACAAGCAACACGGTGAAGTTACTGAAGATGTTTTTGCTATAAAACAATCCTTTTTAAAAAAAAAATGACTCGTAACATACAAGCGAGCTTAAGCCATGTAACTTTCAGTTTTCCATTATATGAAACTACTCACTATTCAACTTTTTTCCAACTACCTATACCTATTTCAACCACATCTACACCAATATAATAATGTCAGCATACATTTCTATCACAATATGGTCTAAGGACACAAATGGGTTAACATGACCGATCAAATCCCAAAAATTGGGCAATATTGTAAATTGAAGACTTTTTTGGTAACAATTAGATGTAACGAAGAAGCCGGACATAATGGGTGGGCAATAGATCCTCCTCCTCAACCAAGATATATACCAAGAAACGGAGATAATCTAGAACAAAGGGAAAAACGAATAGAAGATTATACCATGCACCACTCCAGCAGACAACAAATGATCCATATTGTCAATTCTACGTTGTATGGACTTCAAAACAGTGTTTAATGCTTTAACTCTTTTCCTAACAACAGAAATCCTTGCCGCGTGCTGCATAATGAAGGGCGATGGAGCATCTTCTAGCAACTTATCCAGCTCTGGAAACACAGAGAAGCTATATAATACCAAAAGACATAACTCAATATTTAGAAGGTGCACATCCAACATAACTAAAATATCAAAGTAGTGCAATTGACCAATAATCATAGCAACCTCATACTATTATGATATGCAAATTTTAAATAGTAAAATAAAGTGGGAGTTTTAGGTGAGACGGTCTCATACATGACATGCAGTTCCACTTTGTTGTTGGGTCACACTTTTATTTAAAATATGATTGGGCCGGAGCCATAAGCCGAAGAGTCATATAATATGGTAATAGGGGTTCCCATCTATAAGACTGTCTTCATAAAAGTTTTTGCATAAAATCAGATATGCCAATAACCATCTTTAGTGAAATAGTTGCCTTTTACAAGCATGTCCATTAATTTAATTTTACAAGATTAAGCCATTTCACACGAACATGCCTTGGGACCAAAAAAACAGTAGCTTTACCATTGCATAGCTGAGTAACTGGAATTTATTTGAAGGCTAAACACAAATTTCGCTTGACTTAGGCTTTCCTATAGAGTTTCAAGCACACCCTTAGAGCCAATGATATCCAAACATTGTCATCACATGTTAAATCAAAGAGACGGAGATGTTGCAGTAATATAATCAATTAATGTAATCCTGCTCCACACACAGCAATCACAAATTAATAGTGTTTTAGTACATACAAACTATTCAGGAAAATGAAAAGGAGAAAAGAAATAAAAACATTGGGAAGTGTTTTGATTACCTCCAGTGAGACGATCGAGGGCAGATGCAAGTTGGTCTTGGCTGCGAGTAGTGGCTTCGGCTCTAGATTCAAAAGTTGTCATTACAGAAGATAACAAAGAAGATAACCCCTCCGCCACAGATGAATTTGAGCTACTTGCAGGGATTGTATCGTCGATATTGTCGCATTTATCATCCCCGCCGTTTTCAGCGATGGGGAGGTCTCCGGCGGTGGAATCTTGCTGGTGGTCATCCGGATTTCCGTCCGCCATGATTGCAAATCGCAATTGAGGATTTCTAATTTCTAAAATAGCAATTCAACTCGAAATTCCTGAGGAGGAGTACAAATTCATTCAACCCTAATGTTACTATGACCTTGTTTGGTGGACAGATGAGCCAAATTATGTGCGAATAGAATTGGAAATTTAAATCGCAAATATTTGTCAAGTGTAATATTATTGTCTAATAAATATTACTCTCTTCTTAAAAAAAATAAATATTACTCTCCATTTGTATACTTAGATAATATATTTAACAAAAAAATTCGTCTCAAACTGGAGTAAAGCAACTTAAATCATCTTTATAATTTATATATATATTTTCAAATACTTAAAAATTACAAAACAATAATTTATAATAAACCATACCTCAATTCCTTAAATATGGTTATTTCTATAGAATTTTGGCAAACCAAACAAAAAAAATAATTATAATAGTGATTCTCATTATTAAAATCAAACAATATAATTTTATGGATTATATTCATTTCATTCCTTATTATTATCATTACCATTCCTTTCTTCATTATTCATAATAAATCAAACGGCCCCTAAAACTAACATGTATGATTTCATCTGCTATGCCCGACATACAACAATAATTGCAATTGTGGGGACTGGGGTGGTTGAAGAGAGAGATATTACAGTAGCCAAAATTAATTCAACTGGCCTACGAATGTCTCCCTACTGTTTTCCATCAAATAATAAATCAGTTTATAAAATCCATCATTTAGACGACAAGTGGCTCTTTTATTTCAAAGTTTTGTAATAAATTTTTCTCTCTCTCTCTAATTAAAAGAAATATGTTTCATACCAACATGATTATTATACGAATTATTATTCAATTTTTTAAATGTGATATTTAATATTTTTGGTTAAATATCTAATATTTTAAATTTGATAAATTAAACTTAAATATTTTAATACTGTATTTTTTTAATATTTTTGATGAAATATTTGATACTTTAAAATTTTTAAAATAATAGTATGATAAATTTATTATGAACCATTTTCTTATAATATTTTTCCCACAAAAAAAAAAGGTAAATTGCTACATCTTTATACTCTTTCCGTCTTTATTTGTTCTCTCATATTCAAAATAACAAAAAAATAACTCTATTATCTCAAACTAAACTCATTCAAATATTTTTTATTTACATTTCGTATCACTCAATTACCCACTCTACTCTCTCTAACTAAAACAACCTCTAAAATTAAAATGACATATTTATCCTTACATTTATACCTTTTAATACTAATAAATAATTTTTTATTAAAATTCGTATTATTTTGTTTTGAACAATAAAATATGAGACGGAGGAATACTATATAAATATATATATCTAATTAAAATTATTATTTATTACTATACTTTAAAGACAAATTAATAAGATGTAAGAAGAATTAAATAAGCCACTTATTAGCAACAAATTAACACTCTCTCCTTCTCAAGTATTTTTGCACTTTTTTTTTTTTCCGGTCGTTCCAACTCTTTTTACACATCTTAAAATTAAAACATTACATAATATTAACATCCTTAAAATATCATTTCAATTTCAAAATGTTAATCTTATTCTATTTTATTTTATTCTTTGTTTTCTTTTATCTCATTAAATCACCCAAAATATCATTACACTTTATTATCTACTCTATATTTTATTCTCATAAAAATTTCGTGCACAAAGAAATGTGCAAAAGTATCTAATACAAATGGAGTAACATATTATATCAACGTTAATAATTTTCTACGATTTAGTGGGGTCCCATCAATAACTGGACTATTAATTAATGAATGAGGCAATCAAGCATATGTTAATGTATATAGCAAATCTTATTAAAGTGTAATTGTTTATATATGAAATGAGATTTTGGGCGTGAAAATGTCAAATATTATATTGATTTCGTGTACTGTCACTGCCAGTGTGAGGGAGGGATGACGCATTTTGGACGGAGGTACAAACACGTTTAATCTTTTTTTTTTCCGTATACAAACACGTTTAATTTTAAAAAAATTATAATAACACTGTGTAAATCATATATATATATATATATATTCTATTTTTACTTGCTATTTTTAAATTTATTGAATTCTCAAATTTTATTTCACTGGCAGGCATTTGGTGCGGCTAACACCTCCAATAGAAGAAGGATATGTGTCATCTGATGTGGAAATAGCAATTGAACATCATGGTGATACACACTTAGAAGACGCTTGTTAGAAGCTCTTCACCCAAATATGCTAAGAAAAAAAATATTTTTATGGTGATTATATCATTAGTGTTGCTCTAATTTTGTAAAAAAAATAAGATAAAATAAGTTTGGTGGTGGTGAGGAAGGGAAATAATTGAGCAGAGATAATTGTAGGAGAAAAAAAAATTAATCAAAATAGGTAGTGACTACCTTAGTTAGGAGAAAAAAAATGATGTTATTGATTATTTTATTCTCATTAATCATTATAATTATCTTATATTAATTTTTATTTTCATTAACATTGAAGAATTTTTAACCAAGCGCTCCTCAGTGGTAAGACCCCATGTTCCTGCTTGAATATCAAGTCAAGTTGCATACGCTTTCATTGAGGGAGGTCGATCCGCTCTTAAGGGGATATTTGGAAATAATGAATAGAGTTGGTCTTTTGTGAGGTGAGTGAATGCATGCACTCATACTTTTTTATGATACTTTTCAATTAATTTCGTTAGCATATTTCAATAATACAAACATCTAATACTTTTCTGTTATTATAACTAGCACTTTTTATTTATAAAAAAATGACACTTTTCATTTATAACAAACATTACTTTTTATGATGAATTTAAGTGCATTCATATTGTGAGTGTATATGAGACTAAACCCAATGAATAAGTGGAGGTTTTCCACATTTATTAGCACTAAGGGATTTTTTTTATTTATTTTTTTGAAAGGGACTAAAGGGATTGATCCTTATTATTAAGGGACGTGAGAGACATGTCTAAACAATTGAAAAACTAATGTTCCATTTGGATGGAGTGATTTGACATTAAGGGATTTGAAGATAATATACCATACGTTTACAAATAAAAATGAAGAAAAACTAAATGGATGTATTTGATTCACACAAATATTACTTATAAGTGGGGGGATTTCAAATACCTAACAAAACCTAGTTATTTGAAATCCTCTCACATCTCCCACTTATGCTTAATATTTTGAGTGAATATCACTCAATTCAAATGGAGCCTAATAAAATTCATGAAACATGGATAAGCGTATTTAACTTAACGGTTATTTTTTTCCACTGTACAAAAATAAGTGATCTTAACTTAGAAATAACAATCACTCAAACTGCCGAATACATATATATTTTTTGAAATCACATTGTTCAACACACTTTCCAATCAAAATTATCTTTGTTGGTGCTAATATTTTCGCATGTAACAACATTTAAAATTTTATATTAAAATCTTAATTGTTGAAGTTTGATGTTTTTTCCCGTCAAAAAAAAAAAAAGAGTTGGATAATTTTATTCTCCGGAAGATATTGTTTCATGATAAAACACAAGAGGTGACAGGCTGCACGCTCAGTCAACTTCACAGAGGACTTCCATCTACCCACGCGACACGTCCACACCCCACATCGTTATCCTGCCATCGGAGTTTACTCACTGAATCCAAAAATATTCAACTCATTTTATTTTTTAATTTGTTAAAAAAATTATTCTATTCTATTTTTAATAATAATTTTATTTTACGGTATTTTATCATCACCCTCTAAATATAACATATTTGACATACATTTTTATTTTATAGATCAACTGCTAATATTTATTAAATCTTGTACCAAAAGAAAGGAGAATAAATTTTTTGGACGAAGAGAATATTATTTAACATTAGATACTACTCCATCGTCTCATTTAGATTGCTCAAAATTAAAAAAAAAATATATATATATATATATATATATTTCAATTTTTTTCATGTTCAAAATGATAAAAAAATGATACTACCTTCTCAAATTAAACTCTTCTAAACATATATTATCTACACATCATGTTGTCACTAAATTAGGCACTCTATTTTTTCAAACAATGTTTCTTTAATAAAATTAAAATAATTTAATTATCCTTAATTTTATATATTTTAATAATAATAAATAACGTTCTTATTAAAACTCTTAGAAAAATAAAAATGTGAGGAAGTGGGTTGTAAATTAATAATCTACTTATATGTAAAAAGTACGTTATTTAAGTTTTATTTTATACTAGTAAAGAAAACAAAAAAGGAAAGGTGGGTGCGATGCACGTGATCGCTTATATTACAGACTGTCACTCGTGGTCGTTCCCTTTTCTGAATCATTACTGAAAGAAGAATTGTACATTTCTTTCACTTTACGGTTATCCTGTTCCCTCACGCTCCTTTTGCCGCTATATCCCGCCTATGTGCACCGCACTCTTCACCATTGTTCATCACCTAATCATACTGTGACGGGTTAGTTTGATTGAGGCCTAATTTCTTTCAGTAAGTAATGGCGGAGGAGGCGCCATTGTTGTACTTACATGGAGATTTGGAATTACATGTCATCGAGGCTCGTAGCCTTCCCAACATGGACCTCGGTACTGAGCGCCTCCGCCTCTGTTTCACTGGCTGCGACGTCTGCCGTACCACTGCCGACGGCGACACCGATGAAAACGGAAGCGATGATGCTGGAAGTAGAAGAAGCCGGAGTGATAGGAAGATCCACCACCACGGGAAGATCATCACTAGTGACCCGTACGTCACGATCTCCGTTCCTCAGGCAACTCTAGGACGCACGCGCGTGATTTCCAACTCCCCAAACCCCAAATGGAACGAGCGGTTTCATATCGCCTTAGCGCACCCCATGGCGTATTTAGATATCCGAGTTAAGGATAACGATGTTTTTGGTGCCGACACCATGGGGAAAGTGTTGATTTCTGCTGAAAAAATCTCCTCTGGCGAGGAAATTTCCGACTGGTTCTCGCTCATTTCTTCCTCCGGAAAACCCGCAAAACCCGACACGGCGCTGCGGCTTAAGATGAAATTCACCCCCTGCGACAAAAACCCACTATACAGCCACGGCATCGCCGGTGATCCATTACAAAAAGGGGTTAGGAACACTTACTTTCCCCTGAGAAAAGGTAGCTCGATTACTCTGTACCAGGATGCGCATTGCGATGGCAAAAAAATGCCTGAAATCGGGTTAGATAATGGCTTAATTCGCCAACATGCCCAGTGTTGGGAGGATATTTGCTACGCCATAGCAGAGGCGCACCATTTGGTTTACATTGTGGGATGGTCTGTTTTCCACAAGATTAAGCTGATTAGGGAACCGACGAAACCTTTGCCTCGAGGCGGGGACCTTACGCTTGGGGAATTATTGAAGTATAAATCTCAAGAAGGGGTTCGAGTTCTGATGCTGGTTTGGGATGATAAAACTTCACATGATAAATTCTTCATCAACACGGTATGATATCTACGATTTCTTTATGTATTCGTGATTCCATCAAATCTTATTTGTTACCGAAATTGTTTTGTGGAATTGGGAATTTAGATTACGCATAGGAAGGATGTTAGTTTTGCAGATTGATGAGCTGAGGAACTTTATAGATCTTTCAGCTTAAATTTAAAATATTTGGGGTCTGAAATAAAATACTTCAGCTTAAGTGGGCGTATTAATTAATCTTATATCACTTAATGTTCTTTATATTTAGGGTTTTGTTGAAAGCATTTGATATGCACTACATCACTCAGTTTTTCTAGGGATTGGTTCAAATTTTACAATGAGAATGATGGTTATATTGTTAGTGTATTTACTCTACTTTTGGAAAAGGTTTAGATAAATAATGAATATTTGTTGAGAAATAGTGAAAGGATTATAGGGGGGAGAAGGTAGTTAATCAAAATGGGGTGGTATTTAGTGGCAGATGCAGGATTTGAAATTTGAGGGTACGAAAATAATGAATAAAAGACAAATAATTGCATGAGATCGTCAGACCATGCAACTTTTAATAAAAGCGTACTTCATCTGTTACAATTTAGATTGCTCTAAAGTATAAACCAAATGACAGGGGTTTAATAAAAATGTTGTTTATTTAAAGGTGTAAAATGAATGGTAAAAGGTTCTCTAAGACTTTATTGGAGTGAGTTAGTGAATGAGAGAGATTTAATAATGGGGAATTGAGTTGCATGAGGTGTAAATAAGAGATGTTTGTAAGAGTTTAGTTTGAGAGGGGTAGAGTTGTTTTTTTGCTATTTTGGGTATGAGAAAACAAATTTTTAACATTCATTTTTGGATTTTGAGCAATCTAAATTATAGCGTAGGAAATATCAATTTTCAAATTTTTACCTTAAAATGATACTACATCTTACATTTTTTTAAGTGATACAATTCACTTTAAAAAGTGATAATCTTTCTATTGAAAATTGATATCGGTCACATGGTGTGACGACCTCACACAAGACTTGCTCTTAATAAAATATTATTTAATACTTAAAGTCATACAACTTTAAGAAAATATATAAAAATTATATATTATCAAATCAAATTACAATTACAATTTAGTTCATCAAATTTTCATTTTCAGAAGCAATCTATGGCTTATCATAATACTCAAATCTTTATAAATAATAATCAGGTGCTAATATCTATGTACATTTTTTTTTACATAGAGTGGGGGGGATTTTTTAATTTGGGGGTATGGTTGTACTCCCATGTACCCCCTCCCTCCGCCCCTGGGTAGTGATTTACTTATTTTGAGTCTCGTTACATCGTACGAAGTTTGATGAAGGTGAATTGATTATCTTTTATTCTCATTAACCACCACAATTACTCTATATTCATTTCCATTATCATTCCAATTGAAAAATTATGAACCAAGAGCCCCCTTAATTAATTTATATTATATTAATGGATCAGCAGTAACATGTATTCTCCAATGCATGTCATCTGGTTGCAAACAGTCATTATATTTATTTTTATTTTAATATCATCAAAAGCCTTTCTTACTGTATGATAACATAAAAGTGAACTGGTGGTGCCTTTTTGGGATCTTGTTGAGTCAACCATCATTCATGTCCAAAAATTCGAGTCATAGAAACTATGCAACCTTACTCTCTGATAACATAAAATGAAGATGCTTTTCACGACAACTGTCCACATGGAAAGATCTGGGACTTGGTATTGGTTCACAAATTGGAACACTATAAATTTCAATGTACTAAGAAAGTAAATAATCGTATTACATCTGAATGTATACTTGTACCACTGGTTACTCCTGTTCTTCAGAATATTACAATGGGATTGATTGTTGGTGTAACTTTTAGACTTCCCACTTCCACGCTTTGCCACCACACACATTTGATTACCTGCATAGAAAATTAGAGCATATTTGCTTTAACATCCCATATATTGGCATTCACGTCAATTTTCACTGCTTTGAATTTGCTGGGGATTAATTCCACATCAGTCAAAAATGCTGTAACTATGGCTGGCAACAATATTGCTGCCATCAATTTTTTTTATTTATAAATTCTATCTCTCTATCTAGTTGGGGACTTGTGTAGTTCAGACTCTGTTGCAGTCTCTTTTATTTAATATTTTTTATTCATTCAATATTATTCCTCCGTCCACAAAGAGATTCCCATTGAAATAGGCACGGTTTTAAGAAAAATTAGATAAAGTAAGGGTTTGTGGTGTATTGGTGAGTCCATTTATAAATAAAGTAATTGTTTGTGAGTAAGTTTAATGACAATTTGAATAATTAAGTGATGGTTGGAGGGTGAAAATAAATTGATTGTTTCCATAAAGGGTATGAGAATAAACTTTGTGGACGGACAAATAAGGCAAATGGAAATAAGCTTGTGGTTGGAGGGAGTACATTTTTCTCTTATTGGTGTCAGTTCAAAAAGTAGAAATTTTGATAGAGAGTGGTGATTCTTTGCACTTACTCATAGTTACTCTAGATGCAAATGACAGTGTGATGAACTCAAAGCCTCAAAATAGTATTGTAGTATAGCTCCTCTTGGTTGATAAAAGCTGCCATGTTTCACTTAGAAGTTCTTGATGTGCAATATAAGACCTGCAAAGAGATATTTTGTGTACTCTGGTTCTTTGATTAACTATTACGTACATCTTTCTGTATGGAAGTACTTCTAGTAGTAGCAGTCACAGTTGAATTCTTGCAACGTGCATTTCTAATAAAAGGTTTTGGTGGATCTGGATGCAGGTGGGAGTGATGCAAACACATGATGAAGAGACAAAGAAGTTTTTCAAGCATTCATCTGTAATTTGTGTTCTGTCACCACGTTATGGGAGCAGTAAACTTAGCTTTTTGAAACAACAGGTAAGAGTTTTATATACTTTTACATGTTCTACATACTGATTATGACTATGAATAGTCTTTTGAATGCAATCTTCAGAAGTTGTCTAGTATCATCGTCTTGTGCTTTGAATCTTTGTTGATTAAATCCTGTGCTTCCAGGTTGTTGGAAACCTGTTTACGCACCATCAGAAATGTGTTCTTGTTGATACTCAAGCCCATGGCAATAATAGAAAAATTACTGCCTTTATAGGAGGTCTTGATCTGTGTGATGGTCGTTATGATACACCAGAACATCGACTATTCCGTGATCTCGAGACTGTTTTTAAGGATGATTATCATCAGCCCTCAATTCCGGTGAGTGGTTTAGTTGATTTATTTTTACTCAACAAGGTTTATCTGTCATTTCCAATGGTTTTAAGGAAAAAATATGCTACAACGTTCTCCTCATTTTATTAGCCGATCTGCGTTCAACATCCTTGATCATTTTGAAATGAGTTGTACATTTTGAGTTGGCTATTGGAAGTTTTCTGCATTATTTGATTTCATTTGATATTGATCCTTCTCTTCCAAGTATCAAGTAGATCAAAATTTTAAAACGTTTGCAAAGCAATCTTTTATTACCCGTCCGTCTCTTCAAGATACATCTAAGTAGCTGCAGTCCATTCTCTTAGATTTGATCTCCAAATTTTTATTTGTTGTGAATATTAACTCCATGATCAAGGTGTATGGCTAGTTATCTGTCTTATGCTATTCAACTATATGTTTCTGTCTGATGTCATGTTTGCAAATGACTAATATTCAGTGCAGAATCATGATATAACTGCTCATTTATTTAACTGGTAAAATATTAATGAATCCAACCAAAAACTGCCTATTATCTGCTTGGTATACCAGGGTGATGACAACGGAATCAAGTATTTAAATGATTCACCTTTTTCACAATTTTCACCTAGTGGGGATGGGTCTGACCTTCAATTTATTGGTATCAAGAAGAGAAGGAATCCCTCCTTGTTTGCTGTAATAGTGAAAGCAAAGTGGGACTCAAATGTTTTTATTGGTTTCATTAATATCACATTAACCAACTCAAAATATAAGAGGGAAAAGGAGAAATTTCTCATGCTTATCGCACATTATTAGAATCAAGGTTAAAGAAGCAAAGATGATGGGAATTTGCATTCAGTTAGACCTTGAAGGTAGCTAGCCTTCTAGCAGGGAATTACTTAATAGGAGCTTGTTACTTACTGTGATGTCAATAATAATCACGTTAGTGAGCATCCAGGTTAAAGCAAGCCAATAGAAGAATGATATGGCTGGATGGACCAAAAAAAACGCTACCATACAAGTGAAGGACCTCTTGCCCTCACTCAATCTCCACTTCAATCCTCTCTGTTAGTTATAGCTTAACATTGAAAAGCCAACTTGGCATTTTGATAGCAGTCTAGTGGGTACATATCAGGAAACATTGAAAGGTTAGTGTGGTAATATAGGACTGTACAAATCCCAAATGCAGGAAAGTAAGTTTATGGAAAGATAATCTGAATAAATTGATCAAATGAGGACATATTACATTTGGTTATAATGCTATTTAGTGTTTCTGTAAGTATTAATTTGATGATATGTCAGTCTTATTTTACTTTTGACACACTGGTTAGTTTTAACTTTTAATTCACTCTCTCATACTTTTCTCATTAAATGCCTGTTGTAGGCAGGAACAAAAGCTCCGAGGGAGCCATGGCATGATTTGCACTGCAAGATTGAAGGGCCCGCTGCTTATGATGTTCTTTTAAATTTTGCGCAACGCTGGCGCAAAACTACCAAGTGGAGGGAATTCAGTTTTTTTAAGAAAAAGATTTCCCGATGGCATGACGATTCTATAATAAAAATTGAGCGAATTTCATGGATATTGAGCCCTGCCGTTTCTTTATCCAAGGATGGAACTTCCAAATCTCCCCCAGAGGATGATCCTAAGCTATATGTGTGTAGGGAAGAACAACCAGAGAATTGGCATGTGCAGGTTAGAAGTCCCTAGCTTGGAAGAGTGCATATCTTATTGTTTGATAATCTTGAATTGATGTATTTAACCTTTGTTTGCTTCTTCAGGTCTTCCGGTCCATCGATTCTGGCTCAGTCAGAGGTTTTCCCAAATTCTATGATGAAGCTCAGGCACAGGTTACAAATGAAAAATAGTTTCAATGCCATTCTTTCTATGGCTTGTTATATACAAAGCTACTAAAGATTCTTACACATTTCTTTGATTGCAGAACCTTATCTGCTCCAAGAATGTAGTGATAGACAGAAGCATTCAGACTGCTTACATTCAGTCGATAAGATCTGCTCAGCATTTTATCTATATTGAAAATCAATACTTTCTTGGATCGTCGTATGCTTGGCCATCATACAAAGATGCAGGTAAGATCACAGTTGCTCGATGCACTTTTCATAAAGTTTGTTGCAAATTTCATACAAAAAAAACATAATTATGTAAAATCAAACCTCCAATCAACTGTCATTGCCTCATTGGTTTAGATGCTACTTAGTATCTGTTAAATACTGTTATGATATACTAGATGGTCCTGATTACTTATTCTGGTAATTTGATGCATAACAGTTTCTTGTTCTTCCTGATGACTAGTATTTCTATGTGCTTGCTTACCATCATGTCAGTGATAGTTTCCCTCCTGTGACAAAATGTTAGGGGCTGATCATCTAATCCCCATGGAATTGGCAATGAAAATTGCTAGTAAAATTAGAGCCAAGGAGAGATTTGCTGTGTATGTTGTTATACCCATGTGGCCGGAGGGAAATCCCGTAGACAATGTTGTGCAAGAAATTCTATTTTGGCAGGTGATCCATTGAATTCTCTTGATTAATTTACAGTTTGTTTATATTTGAGAAATTTTACCTTTCTGCAGATACCCAGGTTCAGAGATATCTATAAGATTGTTGAGTGTGTGGAACTGTATGCGTTATTTTATTTATTCATGACAAAGAGCCTATGTTGATGTTAGATCTTACAATCTAAGAGAATAATCTTGCTGCTAAATTTGTTGCGACTCAAAGCAGAGAATTGCTGGTTTTAGAAGAAATGTATGATGTTAGATGAAGAACTTAATGCATCATTAGAGACCTTTGCAATATATAATGATCCAATCAAACCATTGGTAAGGCGTGAGACAGATGTCTGATAGCCAATGAATTGAACTACGAGTCAGTTCCATTGCTCTTAATGTGTCCCCTCTAGTCTCTCAGGTGGTGGCTTGGTGGTCTATAGCTGTTATAATTTAACTAATCAGTCTTTGAAATTCTCTGATCACTTGATGACGTTTCAACCATTCGCTAGCCTCCAGAAAAGTTGTCATTTTGGTCTTGCACCCTGTCTTATTTCATGAACATTAAATGCTTGGCTGGTCCATGAGAACAAACTTTCGCATTTCACCATTTTGCTGCATTTACTAAATACAAGGAATTTTTTATTTTTGGGCATATGAAGCAAAATTTGATAAGAATTATATCTCAACGAATATGGGAAGATACACTCTTACATATCTTTTTATGCAATAGGGCCAAACAATGCAGACGATGTATCAATTTATTGCAAAGGAGATCAAATCAGCCAATCTTGTGGATTCACATCCACTAGATTACTTGAATTTCTACTGTCTTGGTAACCGGGAACCAATTACAGGTGCTGCTGCACAGGTCTCAGGGGATGCTGAGAAGGTAGTTATCCTAAAAAGTGGCTTATCATTTCTTGTGTTCTTATACAGTAATGTGTTCCATATAATCAGGAGATGGTAAATGATTTCCCAGATACATTAATGCAAATTATTGTCTGTGCCTGAGATGCACTAATAATAGAACCATCTGTGACTGTGATTACAAAAAAGAGTTGGCTGCAATAACTTAATATAAGGATTCTCCTTGCAAGTAAGTAGTTCCAACTGGGAAATTTTAGGCTTTCTTGAAGAAATAAAGCTGTTTGTTCAATATTTATTACTCTGTTCTGTGTACACTTGTAATAGGTCTCCAGAAAATTGGGGTTAAGGGTAGATAGTATACTGTCTGCTTAAAAAAGTATGAGAAATATCTATTAAGTAGTAGTACTTTAAAATATGACAAGATTTGTTCCCTCTTTGAGCTGGACAATCCATGTCAAATTTGGATGGAACTCTATCGTTGGTGGAAAGTAAGAAGATACGATCGCAGAGTGAAGAAAGACTAGACATTGGGATTTTATCTACTGGCAAACACTATGTTGATAGTCAATGAGAACATTCTATGTTTGGCGAGAAATAAGAAAGATAGAAATTCTGGAGATAGGCTAGTCCAGTTCAGTTCTTGATGTCAGCACTGGAAGTACATTTTATAATGCCCCAGGCCTTGTGACTCATGTAATATATCTGAGGCATCTGCAGCCACATTTTATGGACTTGTGATTTTCACAAGGTTTTGCATTTTGCCTAATAAAACCTGATTATGCAATTCTACGCAGATTTCAGACTCACAGAAGTTTCAGCGCTTCATGATTTATGTGCATGCCAAAGGAATGGTAGTGGATGATGAGTACGTAATTATAGGATCAGCTAATATAAATCAAAGATCGATGGCTGGCACAAAAGACACAGAGATAGCAATGGGCGCATATCAGCCTCACCATACTTGGGCAAAGAAGCAGTCACATCCACAAGGCCAGGTTTGTTCACATTGAGAAGTTTGTTCCTATTATCATATAAACATGACGTTATGGAAAAACTGTTTAATTGGTGATCTTTGTGTTTTTAATCGTAACATAGAAGATGATGGCCTTGATGACCAGTGCCTCTCCCTATTAGTGCAATACTGATGTAGAGCAATGTTGACTTTAATAATAGCCTTCAGATGAATGATAGCAAGTACTTTCCAAATTTAAGATTTGGACTTGGATGATTGTAGAGATGTACATGAGCCATGTGTGAATCAGTTTTAGAATGCGTTAATTGTAAAATAAAATGAATTTGGGTTATAAAACCACCGTTAAAGCTGTAGGAACCTCTCTATTTTCTTGAACCTCCAAAACTTGTCATTTTTTTTAAAGAAATTGTATGTTTTAACCAAATAGACACCTGACAAATACTACAAATGGGCAACTTTCGGCCAAGTAAAATTTGTGACAGCCTTGGAAGAAACTTGATTCAAAACCTTTGAAAGAAATTCCAGTTACCAAATATTAAATGGTTGTATTAAAAGTACATAATGAGCGGGATTTCGGAGTAGGGTTCGTAGATGTGTTAATCCCGTCTGATTGTTTTCTCAAGTGAGTATATGCCAATACTCGATATGAAAATGCCCTCTCCCTAATTAAGAATGTAGATTCAGTATTTGCCCTGTCATTTACATAGTGCTGTAATTTTATGTGATTTAGTTGTTATTTGGTTGGCTCTTTTCTAGTTCCTAAACCGTTATTCCCACATATATCTGCAGGTTTACGGGTATAGAATGTCATTGTGGGCTGAACACCTTGGAAAGATCGAAAATTGTTTCATGGAGCCAGAGACGTTGGAGTGTGTAAAGAAAGTAAATGAGGTTGCTGAAGAGAATTGGAAGAGGTATACGAGCGATGAGTTGACAACATTGCAAGGTCACCTCCTCAAGTATCCAGTGGAAATAGATAGTGATGGCAATGTAAATCCCTTGCCTGGACACGAGAACTTCCCGGATCTTGGGGGCAGAGTTCTTGGAGCTCATTCTCCTACTATACCTGATATTCTGACGACCTGAAGCGTGGTGAGTATTGTACCTTGTGTTCAAACTGCTTCTATGCTTTTGTTTCCTGATTCCTCTTTTAGATCAGGGAATAAATATTGGCTTTGGGTAATTGTAATTGTAATTGTAATTGTAAAAAAAATATGTGGATATTTGATCAATGTTGGGATTGACAGTGACAGCAAGAAAATGGTGTGATTGAAGTCTCTGTAAATGTGCTGTACTGTACTGTTTGTTCATCCCTTTTAAGAATTATGTATTCATATTTGAAGTGGGGAGGGCAAAGGCTTTTGTTATTGAGATTCTTATTTCGAGAAATAATTATTTTTTTATTGAGAATATCTAAATAATATTGAAGGTACTCAACAAGTAGTAGTACTAATATAAAGAGGGGCCAGCCACTTTTATTTTTTTATTTTATTTTGGAATGCTTGCTTGGTCGCTGTACTTCAATTATAATTTTTTGGTTTTCATGCTTTTCAATTGCCGTAGTCGTTACTGTACATTTACTTTACTTATTTTAATTAATATTAGTCATTCTACTAAAAAATAATAGTTCAATTTTAGTTGTTCTATTAAAAAATATCAATTATTCTACTATAAAGTGGTTAGTAGAATAATTTTACATAGTACCAACTTTTTTCAATTGAAATAAGTGAATCTCTACTTTTTATTATAAAAATGAGTTTGTCACAAAATGTTTTGTATATATGAGATGTGTATTTTTATAAGTTTTTGTGATAATTAAATTTGAAAGTATTATAAAAAATGAATAAAAGTATTATATTTAATGTACGAGAACAATATGTTTTTTTTTTATATAAAAACTGAGTCCTCGTCGTTTCAATTTTGGTCAATTGAATGTTTATACAAGCACCTAACTTTTGAAAATAAAAGCATATCATTCACATCTAAACAAATCTTGAAAATATGAGGATATACAATGTTTATGAACAAAAATATAATGCTTTAATTCTAAAGAAGAATTAAAAGTACCTAAATATACATTTTTACTAATATCAAGGAAAGGATTATCGCCCCAACCACCCAAATTTTGAGGATGAGATACCGACATACCGACAATGTTTTTAAAACCGGACCGGTCAGCGAACCGAACAATGAACTGGGTCACTGGTTCACTGGTCCAACCGGTTGAACCGTTGTAAAAAAACCGGATAACTCGAATATTTATTTATTTATATATTTATGTATAATATATATCAATATATTATAAATATTATAGATATTCATAAAGACATAACATAAAATTCAATATTATAACAAAATATTGCATAAGATTAACGTAGTATGCAAAAATTAAAACTTCAGACTACATGTCCATAAAAATAAAATCTAAAATTTAAATTTTTACAATTAAAAATAACTCAAGCAATTTTTTTAACCAAAATCAATAAAAAAAATGCTAAAAATTAAATTTTTTTAAAAAAAATTAAAAAAACCGGGTCAACCGGTTCACCGGGTCACCGGTTTAACCCGATTTTTTGGCGGTTCTTACTGGTTTTTATGAGAACCGGTATACAGAAAGAACCGGACCGGTACCGTGACCGGTTCCCGGTTAAACCGGTCGAACCGGCCGGTCCGATCCGGTTTTCAAAACACTGCATACCGTGAGATATTTTTTGCATCCATTTTGTAGTTTACAAAATATAAAAATATTTTATTATGTTTAAACACAAATTTCAGGAGGGTGCATGGTTGTATTAATCATAAAAAAAATAAAAATGAGGCAATATGATAACGTCTTACTTACATAATTGGTTGATTTGTTCTTTCATAATAATAACCGAACAAAGAACACAACCTCCTATGTTTAGCCTATAAGTTCTTCAGAAATACTTTGATTTTAAAGGAAACTAATACTCCCCCGTCCCGTCTTTAGCTTCACACTTGTATTTGCACACTTTTTAAGAATATCTGCTTTATTGACTTTTATGAGATATAAAGTGTAAGAGAAAATAAAATGTAAGAGTGTTTTGGATGGTTTAAAGAGATAAAGTAGGAGAAAGAATAAAGTAAGGTAGAATGAGAGTGGCAATTTTGAAAATAAAATGATATTGTGAGGATGTTTTTATTGAGGGGTATTTCCTTTTAAGGAGTGTGAAGCTAATCTTGGGACAAACCGAAAAAGAAAGTGTGAAGATAATTACGGGATGGAGGGAGTATATAATTGCATAATTATTGAGATGATTCAACTTATAATGGGGCCCTAATTAAATATGTATTAGCTTTTTTTTTTTCATTCTACAATATAACTATTAAATTAATATTATTAAAAAATACACACAAAATATAAAAAAATCATTACGGGAAACTCACAGTTGTCATATTTTAAAAGTAAATTACAGTATATGTGTATATGTATTATTAAGGTATTTAGATTTTGGAAAATGTGAATTAGGACAATGAAGATACTAGTTCGAATTCACATGTTATTATTCATTAATGATGACAATTACTACAATTATTCACCTATTTGAATTTGTAAAATATGCGTTAGAACTATTCCTTCCTATTCAAATATATGTCACTTTAGATTAATGCACACATATTAAGAAAATTATTGACTTCCTTTGAAATTATACACAAAATTTTAAAAATTATTATTATCTATGTTATTTTTCAAAATATTAAGGATAAATTGGGAAGAAACATCATTAATTAACATTGAAAAGTGTTAAATGACGTTTAAATTATAAATATTGTGAATACCCAAAACGGCATATATTTTGAATAATTAGTGTGTAACAACTCATATTTTGAATAGGAGGGAGTACTACTTTATTTTAGGCTTATCAAGCACTATTTAAAAAAAAAAAAATACTTTAATGAATTACATGCAATACTTTAATTAGTAACAAAAAATTCTTTTAATAATTTATGATAAATACTTTAACTAACGTACAATATCTTAGTGAGTGACAAATAATACACCAAGGGCTCGTTTTTTGTATGTATTATAAGGTGAGATAATGTAAAAAAATTGTTTAATTAACACGTGATAGTTTTATTCAATCGTTTGCTAAGTGATATCTCAAATTGTTTGTCATCTTATGTTTGATGATGTACATTACTTGTATAAGTATAACAAATAGTAGCAAATTTACCCCTCATTCAAATTAAAATAGGGAGAAATTATGAGTATTTACCTCTCTTATCACCCCTAGCAAACGAGACATTGTGTACTACTTAATAATCCTTGCAATATTATCTATTGCTCTTTAAAATATCGATCGTAATTTTTTTAACGTAATGTTTGATATTTAAAAGTATTCTTTGTTACTCATAAAAGTATAATTCGTAGTCTCTTAAAGTATTCTGATAAAGTATCACAAATATGTAATGATTTTAAAGGTAATGTGTAATGATGAAAATAGAATATGAGATAAATTATATGGTAAAATAAGATCATCCAAATCAATTTTTGATTTTCCCATTTTCTAAAATGATTGTTTTAGATCCAACAACTAATCAAACGGAAAGATTAAAAATGTAATTTGACCTAGATGTAAATGTTGTTGATGTTTCACTATCTTGTCAGCAGTATCTTATTTCAATTTTATTGTAAGAATCTTTTCTCCCTAGTTGTGTATTTTTTTTTTCAAATGTTTGATGGATATTTAAAGATTTTTTTTTGTATCTATGGATTAGACTAGTTGTGATTGGTGATGTTGAAAGGTTAAATAGAGTATGGATATAGAGATCCATCTCATGAATAGTTTCATATATTTCAATTTTATAGAAAAATATTTCATACATTATAAATATTAATTTTGATGAGAATACACATGGAAATAACTATATTTAAAAAGACAAAAACTTGTGTGAACCGGGTGCATACGATGAACTCTATTTTACTATCATTGTCATGCACATTCGTTGTCACTGTCATGTACATATATTGTCACTGTCATATTTACTTATAATAATACATATGCATGACAGTGATAGTGCATGTGCATGACAGTGACACTGAATGTGCATGACAGTGAGTGATAATAAAAATAGAGTTCATCGTATGCACCCGGTTCACACAAGTATTACTCATTTAAAAAAGTTGACAAAAAAACTTGACAGATTCGAAGTCCGCAAACTCTATTACTCTAATCCAATAAACGTGAATCCTATGTACAAATGTTTGTTACTCATTTTGTAAATTAATTCAAATAAAATGGAATTTTCATAAATTAAATTTACGAAGTGTTATTAAAAAAAAAAGAAAGTTTAAAATCTACTTTCAAAAAATTAGGCAAATATTTATATACATGCAAGTATTATTAAAAAAAAAAAGTTTAAAAACTAATTTTAAAAAATTAGGCAAATCCCCTCATATACTAATAGGAAGTTTCTATTGTGTGTCGATTTTTCATGTTCTCATTATTACATGTCATCTCATTATAAAGTTTATTTATGTTTGTGTGTGTATGTGACAGTTATATACTCCTATTAAGTTTGTAAAAGTGGGCTTGAACCTTAAACCTCTTATGTTGGTCTTAAAATTTACCACTAAACCAAACTATAAATATTTAAACAATTTCAAAAACTATTTTATTTAATTTTAGTCTATAAAAGTGTATTAGATTTTTATTTTGATCGTATCAATTTATATTTTACCTTCTTATATTTTAGAAATTCAAATATTTATGAAATATTAATTTGTGAATATTTCAAAAAAATGAATCTTCATATATATTAACAGGGAGTTTATAATATCTATGTGTTATTTTTTTGTGAATTATGATGCTATGTTATTAACTTAGAAGATAAAATTATGTATGCGTTTAGATGCAAGTATATAAAAAATTTGTTATATTAGTAATGATGATGATGGATTAATGTGTAATTAGTCTCATATACAATAGTATTAATATTAAAATTATTAATAAGAGAATAGCCGACTCAATCAATTTAATTTATTTCATATATGATATTTATTTGTAAATATACGATATACATTATTCTAATATCCATTAGTTATATAAGACTTCTTCTATTACATTTTTTTATTAATTATAGAATAAACTTGAAATGATTCGTATGATAGAATTTAATGAATATTTCGCGTAATGCATGGATCTCATCTAGTATTTGAATACACCTGAGTTCGCTCTGTATAGTTGATGCATGTTTTTTAAGATATTAGTTACATCACTAAAACGTATTATTAGTTTGTTAGTAGAGTATTAATTGTGTTATCAAAGATATAATTTAACTTTATTAAAAAAAAGTAATATTAGTTTATACAACTGAAAAAGTTAGTATAAGATGCATGTGGGGGGTGGGGGTAGGAAAGTGCTGGAGTTTGTGGCAGAGGGTATTTTGAGGAGGATCAAAGGACGAAACGGCGTCGTACTGAACGAGTGTGCCATCACTTTAGACAAGACGATACACATAATTGACATAACTATTCTTCCACGTCTTTTTACTATACTTTTCCAAATAAAAACAAGTACATTGTACTCTTTCTTGTGCATTTCTAAAAGCATTAAACAAATACAAAATTCGTAAAATACAAGTTGGTCTTTAAAGAAGGGAGTGTTTGGGTGTAGAGTTATTATGCCACGGTTGGAATTAACAATTTTAAATTTAAGGGTATGATAAATAGATAATAAGTACTTTATTTGTCTCATATTTGATATTATATTTACTATTTGCACAATTATTAAAGTAAATATTGTTTATTGATATTTAATGAAATAAAATAATAATATAATAGTTTTTTTTTGACCGGTAATAATAATATAATAGTTCATCTACTTTATTAAAAGAGTGTAATTTTTTGTTAGTAATAAAAATATAATGACATTTTTATGTAATTTTTAGGTGTTTAAATTTTGAAAGATATATATAAAAGTAATTACGTTACTTTATTTCCTTTAAAAAAAAGTGGTAAAATTTTTATTAAAAATTGGATCCGTCTCATGAAATTAAATTCGTGAGACGGTCTCTCAAAAAACTTTTTTTTTTAATAAATTGTTGTCATTTTTTTCCATAAATTGTTATCACATTTCAATTTGTTATCACTTTTATATTAATTTGTATCATTTTTTTAAAAAGTGATAATAATTTATTAGAAACTGACACAATCTCATGCATAACACCGTCTCATACAAATTTTTGTCTTTTTCTTCTCAGTTTCTAAGTACACAATTATACCCTTAAATACCCTTCTAAATTCGCTAACGCTTGTTATTCACACCTTCAATTCCTTAAAATACAAACCACATAGTTTTAAAATAAAAATGGACCAACACAAAATTATCAAAATATTCTCTATATAATGATTGTTGCCTAATAAGTTGTTATATTAAAAAAGAAAATATAAAAAATCATAAGATCACACTCTGATCCCAAGACTTGAATCCCATTTAATACCTTGAAATAAGACCCTCCTTATGGAAACCGCTAAAAAAGGAAGATCCTATGAACAAAACAAAGAACCTGAAGTACTTAATAACTCAATCTGATCCGTACCTCAGCGGATTGAACTCATCTTCACACATGTCTGCCCAACTTCTAGTAGCCACAACTCGCATTGATTTAAGAGCTTTTGTATTAGCATTTGAGGTAATCACGTAACTTTCATCAAAAGGTGGCGATGATCGCATTCCACTTGGTTGAATCACCACAGACTTATTTCGTAAATTATATTCTTTTATCACTGTTGTCTTTCTCCGTGTGATACCCTTTTTTACAGCAGCAGATGACGAATGAACCAACTTTGAGCTGCCTGTTTCAGAAGATGTCTTGCTCGAGCTGGCCGGAGCTCGGTTACATTCTGTCTTTTGTAGTCCTTCAGCCGCGACTTCCTTTGCACCCTTCTTGATTGTTGCTGCCAAAGATGGCACCAACTTTGAACAACATGTGTTGAAGATTGAGGGGTCTGTCGCTATTGTAGGCAACACTCTGGGCATATCATGAACATCCCTCCCATTCTCAACGTGATTCGGAGAGTCAATTCTCTTGTTAGCTTCTAGGTCCTCTTCCAGGTTCGTCAAAGCTTCATAACCATTCTTTGTAAACAATAAATCTGGTTTCTCCGGTGACTTGTAGCCACCCGGAGGAGGAGCTCCAATACGAGTACAACCTCCCTCTCGAGAGTGACCCGAAGAGGTGTTTATCATCTCACGAAGGCCTACTGAAGCCCTACTCTGCTCAGAAGTTGTATTCATTATGTTGTTTTTCTCTTTGGACTAATTAATCCCTGTATCCACCACGACATTATTCTCCTCCTCCGGATCCAATGTTGCAAGGTCTTCAAAACCATTCCTAGTTAACACTCCACAAGTGACATGATTTCCTTATGCATCCCCCAAATTTGACTCTGAGCCCACCTTTTGGACCCAAACCTCTTGTTCCTTGTGCATCCCCCAAATTAAGACCCTAGCGTAATGGCACATAGAACGTTGTCTTGTTCTATCATCCAATTTAATCACCGTGACTAGGGCAGAAGCCATGACATGTATTATCTTGGGATGAAAGTATTCCATCGGAATTTCAAAAATGCAGACCCATACTTGTGCTAGGGTGGAACTAACCTTATATGGGTTAAATCCCCTGGTGCAACGCTGGACTCTTAGTAATCCAGGCTTCAAACCCTATGTTCGTGTATCTAAAATCCTTTCTCTATCTCCATCACTCAACAATTGAATGTTGTAATATCCCTTACCCAACAAAATCAACTTCTAGGAATCAGATACCCCACAAACCTGGCAAAGTTTTAAGTGCAATTCATTAAGGGAATACGGTTTGTCCCCAGGGGGCCATGGAAACTCTCCCAATTAAAGAATTTTGCAGCTGCATGATTTCCTGTTGAACCAAAGAGTAATCGATTGGCACTGAGAAATAATCCCCCTTTCTTTGAGCTTCCATGTTACCGCTATCAGTGTGTTGTTGCGGAGCAAGAGCCTGTCTATAGGATGTCTGCATGTGAACACCAGGAGGAAGACCATCTGCAGTTTCTTGATAATCAAGATTAGGGTTAATCGTGTCATTAGGAGAAGAATTACCTTGTTTCCCAGAATATTGTAGCGCAATATCTCCGACAGATGTGGGAGGCAGACTCGAGTTCACCACTGGCAAGTAATAGTTATTCCCTGGCTTGTCATTGGAGGAAGCGTGAGGCATCTTCATGGAGTTTAGCATCTCCAATAAAGAATTCTTAATGTGTTGGTTGATCATATTTTTTAGAGTTGTCAATAGATCAACCATATCCGCCATGCCGGGGCGACTGGAGCCGCACCGGCGAGAGGAAATTTGAAAATTCAAATTGGATGCTGTCTAACTGAAATTTCTATATAATGACTCTTGTGAAGTGGTGTTTGGTTATAAGGCCGAACATCAATAGTATTCAATTTTTTAGGTCAACCGCTAATCCCACGAATTATTTTTTTATTTTTTACATAATACATGTATATAGTTTTACATAGTATAGCGTGTTTAATGCCTAAGACCTGAACATTAATAAAATAATAAAAAAAAGTACGATTAATAAAATTCAAAGTTTTTTTCAACACACTTAAAACATTAAACACACATAATAATATTTAGTATGAAATTGCCTAATTTACCCCTCTCACTAATCCATTAAACATTTTCCTTTCATCTTATATGCCCACCCCACTGACCCACCAACACACACACAAATCTCTGGAAAAAAAATTGGTCAGTGAAGTTCCGAAAATACACCATTCCATAATTTATTTTGATATTTGAATGAGTTGAATTTTTTTAGTGTTAATTTAATATTTGTTGTATCTAAGCATGAATTTGTACGAATTTCATCAATATTTAATTTTTGTGTCATCTTATTAAGGATAAAATCGAAAGAATGTAGGAAAATTTAGTATTTCAATTACATTAATATGATTTTTTTAATCTTTATAAGAAATTGAAGAAGTCTATTTTAGTGATACTATATCTATCCAACACATTCTCATAATTTATTTAGTTATTTTTTTAAACTTCGAATCAAACCCATTATGGTAGAATAGTATGGAGTAGGTCCAAGTTGAAGTTGGAGTTGCAGCCAAACAAGGCCTAACCCATTTATAGATGTAAAAAAAGTGTTAATTGTAATAAGAAATAAACATAGTTTCCAGCCCCAAAATGCCCAAACATTATCTCTCATGTCCTATTCCTCTGCACTTTCAAATGTGGACATCTTCTTCTTCTTCCTCCCCTCGTGCCCTTTCCAGGTCACACCCATCTACCACTTCTTCTTCTCCCGCCGCCGCCGCCGCCGCCTCCTCTCCAAAAACTATGGAAGAAGTATGGGAAGACATCGCTCTCGCCGCCGACCTCCACCACCACCCCTCCAGCCGAGGCGTGATTCTGCAGGACTTTTTCTCCAAAGATCCGCCGGCGACCACCGTTTCCTCCTCCGGGTTCTCCCCTTCGCCGCCGCCGCCGCCCACAATGCTCACCTTGAGCTCCGGCCCTGATAGGTTCAACGCCCTGCTGATGCAACCCCATCATCGGATTCAGCCCATGTCCCCTGTTGATGCGGTGGTTCGCGAAGACGCCGCCGCCGCCGGGAAGAAGAGGTTACCGGATTTCGACAGAAGCTCAGGCGACCACCGGTTTAAGCGTATGATCAAGAACCGTGAGTCTGCTGCTCGATCCAGAGCTCGAAAGCAGGAAAGCTTCTCTCCTCACCTCCTTCCTCTGTTTTCTTTTTAAAGATTCATGATATGAAAATACAAGCAGAATAACTTGGATATCTCACTTTGTAAATTGCAAGAAATCGTTTCCCTTTTCATATTCTTGAATCTTATAGTTTCTTCATTGTTCCTATTTACAGGCTTATACAAATGAATTGGAGCTTGAAGTAGCTCAATTACTGGAAGAGAATGCTAAGCTCAAGAAACAGCAAGAACAGGTGCGTGTGTGTGTGTGTGAGAGAGAGAGAGAGAGAGAATATCCTGCATATCTTTCATTCTTTTGAAACCCTGTTACACAGAGAATGAAAAAAGACAAAAGAACACGCATGTTTGAAGAAATTCTTCCCCTTTTCACTCTTGCAAAAAAGGGAAGAACCCATGATTCATAAGTGTACAAAATTTGATCTGAAAATGGCATATTTAGTTGGAATAAATTGTTGTGCTTTTGGGTCACATGTTTTTTGATGATTTATAAAGTTGCACATGCTCATTCCATAGATGGAAAGACACATAATTGAGTGATAAATTTTGTCAGTTATGTAGAGCTGCAGCAGCTGAGCATCACAGGAAGAAGGGCCTTCATAGAACTTCAACTGCCCCATTTTGATACTATTTTAATGGTGTATTTTGATGGAATCAACTAGTATTAGTATTAGTAGTAGACTAGTGGCAGTAGTATGTGTAATAGTATTATTGTTAATTCCAAATGAAAATCTTTTGTAAAAAAGGATATTTTTTGCAAGTGGAGGCTGCTACTTTTTTGGGCTGGTGAAAGGACATACAAGAAGGCAAGGGGGGGAGAGAGAGAGAGTGAGACAGGGAAATATGATATAGTAGGTAGACCTTTTTTATTTTTTATTTTGTTATTTTATCAATTTTATTTATTGTTAGCTGCTTGGAACTCATTTTTGCTTGAAATTTCAATTTTTGTTAGGCCCCATTCTGCTGACGTGGAGGCAAAATATGCCACGTCACATACCATGTAGTATCTGTTCAAGGGTAATGATACATTACACCATAGAAATATTGCAAAATTGTGTATTTTTTTCTGAACAAACTAAATTTTCAGATTTCTAAGGATTTTTTTTGTTATTAATAGGTTATTTATTTTTTTTAATTTTTATTTAAATTTAATTTGTTACTTCTTTTGTTTTTCTTATTTTAGTAGTAATTTTCATGTTTTTTTTTATAAAATAAATATACCAAGGCAACGTCATGTGATATATTTTGATTTTAGTACGACTTAAAATTCTCGCATTAATTTAGAAAAAAATTGAAATTTCGAATAAAAAGGATCCAAATTAATACTTAAATATTTAGCATTGATAAAGTAATAAATATATATTCATGATCAAAGTATCTAAACTAGATTATTACTCTTGAAATTAAATCGTAGGAAGTACAAAAGGTTAGAAGGAGAGAAGTTATTTGGGCAATGGCTTTCTTTTTCTTCCATTTTTCTTAATAATTAATGCTGCACCTGCCGTAATTGATGTTTATTTATTTTTATTTTTCTTGACAGAGCTGCCGGAATTGATGTTTGATGTGATGTTTTGTTGCTTTCTTTACTAAAGTCGTAGTGTTCATGGAACGGAGTGATTTGAAATCAAATGATTTGAGGATAATATATCATATATTCACACAAGGTAAAATGGAGAAAAACTAAAAGAATGAATTTGATTAACTCAAATATAAACAACAAGTGTGAGAAGTGAGAGGATTTCAAATGACTAGGTTTTATTGGGTATTTGAAATCCTCCCACTTGTGCTTAATATTTGTGTGAATTAAATCCATTCATTTAATTTTCTCCATTTGATTCGTAAATGTATGGTGTATTATCTCAAATCTCTTGATTTTAAATGACTCCATCCAAATATAGCCTATTTTTTTTTTTTTAAGTGATAATCTTTTATATGATTGGATTGGATTTGATGTGAATAAATTTGTAATCATATTTGATAAGATCTTGCAGGCAAAACTGGAAATTTTAATAGTAGTTAGATATAGTGAAATTACGGAATTAAAGATATAAGTAATTTTCTCCCTAATTAATTTGTCAATATTTTGAAGGAAATAAAGTATTCCCCTGAAAATCTATTATGATTTTTTTAGTCTTTCAAATTAATTATTATTATTTTTTTTTATAATATTTTTAAGCATTATTAATATATAGAGTAATATATTTTAATAAATTATAATTGTATTTTCTAATATAAATATTTTTTTATTAAATCAATCAGGTAATAGTGCTGGACAGTAGTATGACGTCAGATTGTTTATTTCTAATATATGGGGCCACATACTTCTACAAATTAATTATTATGTCTATTATTTTTTTATTCTTATTTTCTCCTGTTTTCTTTTGTTTTATGTTTAAAAGTATTTTTTCCCGTGCAATGCACGGTGAGAATATTTATACCTGTTTATTTGGTTTTTTTTTTAAAATATGTATTGTGATTTTCATAACCACTTACATATATGTGCAGTGGTTTTGGGGGATTTTATAAAAATAAGGGGCGTCCAAGAGTTAGGTGCCCCGTACCTTTAAACAGTGTCAGCGCTCAAAAGTTTGGCGCCCTTTTTGGGATGAAAAAATTTTGGCCGACAACACTGCAAATTAGCTAGTAAAAAAATATTTTTTTAAAGGGGCGTCATACTCTTAGACGCCCCTTTTGCTAAATTTGATCCACCAATAATATCTGCACACAATTAAATTTATGTCAATTGTCTTAATTAAAATTATTTTTAACTAAAATATTGAATACACATAAATATAGAATATTATACTCCCTCCGTCCAATTTTAGTATGCATATTTTCCTTTTTTGTCCGTCCAATTTAAGTATGCATGTTCTAAAATGGAATATAATACGTTATCTTCACCCTCAAAACATCTCTTTAATTACTCAAATTGCCATTGACTTTACTCACAATCAATCACTTTATTCATAAATGGACCCCACAATACCCTCATAATACCCTCCAACATATCAACTTTACACATAAACTATTAATATTTCTTAAAACCCGTGTAAAAAGTTTTATGCATACTAATATTGGACGGAGGGAGTATAACATTTTGCAATATTTTGCAATATTTTTAATATTAGTTTTAAAAGAATAATATTTATAATGAGTTTAGTGTATAATTAAAATATATATAATTAATTTAATAATTGTGAGATACTCAAAAGCACACTAAACTTTTAATTCAAATAGATTAAAAAAATTTGCACAGAAAAATAATTTTTTTTAAAAAAAAAAATAAAAGTACACATTGAATTTATTTGTAATTTTGAATTTTTTTTAATCTATTTGTAATTTCTCATTTTAATTTTTGTTCAGGCCCATAATAATATTTTATATATTTTCAGCACGTAGGATCTACTATTTCACCAAGGCGCGAATGCAACGGTACAATCTTCCACCAATTTAACAATGCCGCTGCTTTTATATATTTATAAATTTTTTAAATATGTTAATTATTTTAATTGCTTGATTTGTTTTTCAGCATTTTCTTTTTTATCTTTTACATTGCCTTTTATTTTCACTCGAAAAAATATTATATAAAAAAATTATTTTAATAATGTTAATTATGTTCAACCTGTAATATTTTTTTAAAAAAGACAATATAATTAATTAATATATTAAGAGTTTCATAATTTGTATAATTAAATATATGAGAAAGTGAAAGATTAATATAATGAAAACAAAAAAAAAGTAATTCAGTTGTTCTGCCTGTTGCAATCAAATATACATTTTTCTTATAAAATTGGTCAAATACATCAAGCCCGAATATGATTCTGGTTGAAAAAACAAATCAAATGGGCTTCTAGTTCTTTGTCATTTTTCATAAAGATTATTATTTTTTAAAATAATTGAATCACTTAAAAAAACGTGTAAAATGTATATTTTCAGCTAAAATATTGAAAAATAATGATTCATTATCTAAATGAAAAATTCTCTCAGTTTTATGATAAGACAGTGCTGCAGTTTGCCTTTACAATTTTCTTTACCACTAGTAATGAGGCCAAAATCACGGTTCACTTTTATTGTTATTTTTTTTCAAATTTTAAATAGTATTGTAAATTAATTTTACTAAATCGAACATATATTTATAAAATATTATAAACAAAAATTTGAATAAAGAAATAAATAAACATTCTATACATTAAAGAGCTAGTAAATAATTATTTACAACACATCCCATGACTAATATGACGAAAACTACATCATTTTGCAAACATAAATGAATGAAATCAAGTAAGTCATTATATCCAAAAAAAAAAAAATTATGTGGCAACATATAATAATATGGTCAAAATTTTGAAGTGCATTCCTTACTTTCTGTAAATTATCTATGAAAAGAAACAATCAAATTTCAAAATTACATTGCAATGTAATATAAATAAATCGTAATCAAATATAAATTTGATGCTAAAATAGTTTATTTTTAAATTTAAATAAATGATACATAATTAATCTTGTTTAAATACTGACTGCAGATTTTAATTTGGCTTTTTCATAATTCATTTCTGAGATCGCATCCATATTGTGATTTAGTTCGATTTGATTGGGCTGGGTGGGGTCAGTTGGTTATTTAAAAATTGTCAGCTTTACATGTGGGCATGACGAGTCAACCGTCATCTAAAAATACAAATAAATGTCATCTTCTTTTTTGTTCTTAGCTGAGGGAGCAAAACAAAACCCTCTCATTCTATCTCCCACTCTCTTATCTCTCTCCCCCCTCTCCCTCTCCTGTGGTTATGGTTATGGTAAAAAATGTGTGTATATATTTATACATATACTTCTTCCGTTCCTTAAAAAACTTTTTATTTTATTATTTTAATCGGTCCACTTAAAATTTTTAATTTTTTTAAATGGCAAAAAAGTATCCCATGTTCTATTATTTCTATCTTTATTTTTCTCCTTTCTCATAATATTTAAAATATATTTTTTTAAATAGAGTGTAATTTTAAAATGAAAATTTTTCAAAGGGACAAAAAGGAGTATATGTTAGTGTTAATTGATTAAATTTTCAAAGTATTACCGCTCTTGGAAACCCAAGAAAGAAGTTGTATGTTGTGCTCAACAAATCAACGATTACTCACTCATTTAGAAATTATTTTATGTCACGCAAATTTAATGTCAGTTATTTTACAAAAGAAACTAGTGGAGGCTTTGTTTGATTAAAAATTTAACATTATCACCTAATTAACACACAATGAGGAAAAAATCATTAAGTATGAAAGTTTGTAAGTTGAGTACTTAGACGGAAAATTTATAGTGAGGACGTCAGCGGATCAAGTTAGAGGTTGAAACTTAAAAAAAACTACTTCCTCTGTCCCACAACTGTTTTCACAGTTGACTTTTTGTGAGAATTAATTGAGACGTGTGAAATCTCTATAATATTTCTATACTTAATTCTCTCACACGATGTTCAAATTGAATATTATTAATTTTAATGTGAAATTGAATTATAATATAAGTTTAATTAATTTTATTTTGTACACCTACTAATTGATTTTTATTAATTTATTTACTAATATTTTTATTAATATATATTATGAAGGTTATATTGTATATACATGAGTGTCTCATAATATTAATTAATTATAAATTTTTTAAATATGTATTAAATTTACCATACATACTTATAAAATGGTATTAAAATTCAACAGAACTTATTTAATCTAATATAAAAATATTTAAGTCCATCTCATTAATTAATATCAATAAAAACACACTTTAAAAATAATAAAAACGATATCTTAGATATAAAATTTATTTTTATTCATGCAATATATATATATATATATATATATATATTAAAATTAAAGTCTTTTAAAAGAGAATTAATTCAATATATAGTGAAAATGAAAAAGGAAAAGTAAAAAAAAAAGAATCAATTAAGCTAATGAGAATGTTGACTCCTACCCAAGTAATCATTTATTTCATATTTGATGTTTTATATTTTGGATAAGTCACACGTAGTGAATAAAAAAATAATCAATTGGTGATATATATTATCATTAAAGAAATAAACATTTGAAAATTAATTAGCCCTCGATTCAATCTGTCTAACTCCATCCCAGAATCAGATCTCCAATTTCCTACAATTTCAACCTACTAATCGATTCCCAAATAAAACATAACTCAGTATAGATAAACTAAAAATTTGACCAACTACTCATTTAACAAAAAAATAAAAATCATCACATTCACCTTGGCACGTTGTGAGGCCTGCAGAGAAGTGTTCCCTTTAAGCAAACATGTTGGCCACGCTGTGAAACTTAATGCTCATATATACCTGGAAAATTCGTTGTTCAAAACCCGAATCAAGAATCAGCACATTTCACCAAAATGCGCCGGAACAAAGACAATATCCGGTGGGGATTCTTCCGGAGAAAGCTTTTCCGGTCATCTCCGTCTTCTCATCACCATCACGACAGCATTGTTCTCCATACCAATAATGAAAGTTTCAGCCAAGAACTCGACAGCAGTAGCTCGCATGAACAGACCGTTGGCCCAAGTTTCCTGTCCAGGGAAGAAATGGCCGCCATCACAATCCAAGCAAGCTTTAGGGGCCATCTTGTATTATCCTTTCCATGATGTTTTACAGCTTTCATTACTGTACCTGTGAGTCAATCATATGATTGTATTGATGTATGTATGCGTGTATGTATAGGCAAGACGAGCTTACAGAGCACTGAGAAGCTTGGTGAAGCTGCAAGCACTTGTGCGTGGGGTGATCGTGAGAAGACAAGCCCGCATAGCCCTGGATTGCATGCATGCTCTTGCTCGACTTCAGATCACTGTTCGGGCCCGCCAGCTGCTGCTCGACAATTGACTAATAGAGCCATCTTCTTCATCATTAACACAAGGAATCAACAATTTACGCATATATGCACTTTCAATATCTTTTATTTAATCTTCAATCAAAAATGAGAGTTCTATTTATGAGTTTGATACTAAACATGTTGTACAGATGCATTGGCAGAGTAGACAAGGATTGTATATTGTTTATGGTGATTAAAAAACTAAGGTCAGAGATAGTAAGAAAGAATGGATCAGATCAAATTTAATATATCTATACAATGATGGTGCAACAAAATTTCGAACAGGTTTGCTATCTGGTTCATCAGATTGGGGGAGGTCAACTGCCCCAGTTGGTGGCACACTTGCGTAGTTTACAGATTTAGGTCCGTAAGCATTTGAGTTATCCAGTTCATAACCTGTATTTAGCCAGAAAATTCATTCACTCAGTTATATGGTAAGCTCAAATAAGCAAATATACAATGATTTGCCTCCAAGCAATAACTTACAGTCAAACTTCTTCCAACCAAGGACAAGTCTTTCCCGATCAAACACAATACGGTAGCCACTCATAAAATTTTCTGCAGAAGGATTATTGCGCCAAAGTGGTCATCTCAAACTAAAGTAACATAAAGGGGAGAAACCAAAAAAAAAAATCATATTTAATGACTTTGTAAATAGGAAATGCATCTGCACAGGCATGGGAGTAAGCAGAGAATAGAATCAGAAGATATTGATTATACTAAGAAAACTTACGCCCGAGTATATTCAATTCTTGACTCTTGACAACAGCAAGGCAATAAATAAATTCACGCTGCAAATTACAATCAGAAAATCACTAGAGTAACAGAGAGAAAAAAAATGGGACAAACCAAGTAAAATGGCTGCATTTTATTTAGGGTACGCTTGGTTCAAATTCTTTAATGGAATGGTAATGAAAATCTCTTTTCCATCTACACCCTCATTACGAAAGGAATATGTTGGAGGCAGGGTTGTCTCAATGGTGTTTACATTATTAGTGTTGTGCTCTAATTTTGGAATAAAGGGGACAAAAGATGGTTGTTGGTTGAGAAATTGAGGAGGGGAGGTGATTAATCAAAATGAGGTAATAACTTATTTTGAGACTCATTACCCCAACAAAGTATGATGAATGTGAATTGATCATCTTTTATTTGCATTAACCACTATAACTACCCCATGTTCATTCCCATTCCTATTGAGAAATTTTGAACCAAGTGCCCCCTTAGATTACCGGAGTGGAGATAACAATTGCTGGATCATAGATAACCAACTGGCCTCCCCCTTCCATAGTCAGGCTAATACCAGGAATCCAACTGGTAGTTGTATTGGAGCTATTCTCCTCAACAGAAATAGAAAACAATTTAGAACATGTTTGGAAGAAATTTTGAAAGAAAGCATATTACAGCTCTGACCTCATGATATAACAGTATTGGAAAGGCATTCTTGGATCAGGGTGACGTCTTGCATCGCGAACATGAGAATGGAACTGCAGATAAATAATACTGTACGAATGAGCATGGATAAGTTGGATATGTCATCTTCATCTGAGGGCTTACACTGTCTGAAAACATTGTATATAATGGGTCAACAAGATATGTAAAGGAGGTGCCAGAATCGAAAAGTGCAGTGAATTCGGAGTCCAGGACAGTAGTTCCCACTTGAACTTGAGTCACATTGACATTGTATACTGGGCTGCGAGGCAACACCAATAGAGACAACATATGATGCATTAGGTGCTAGCTTGAAATTATAAGCTATCCATAAAATATAATGTAAAATCTGAGATCACATGTACTCACTGGAATGAATTCATGTTGAATGGGGTCTCTTCCTGGTCAAGGGTACCTTTATCTCCAAAGTAAATCGTTCCTGTCCCATCTTGCCCAAAACACATGGAGAAAGAGTTTGCTATATAACCTTCCCTAGACAAGATACTAGGAACTGATACTTTCTCAAGACCTAATCCAAATAGGCCATTTGGAGCTGCAATATCTAAAAAGGAACCAGTTTGGACCTGTCCACAGCTAATCAATTAAGAGGAATGCGTAAAGATCAATCAGGTGGTTGAATTGGGAAAAAAAACTATCAGAAGATATCAGGCATTTATAAGGTTTTATTAAATAAAGGAATTTTCCATTGCATAGGGTTCATGTGTATCTGATCTCCAAAAGTTAAAATTTTGTAACAAACATGAGTTAAATGCAAATGGCTTCAAAGTTCTGATGCAGTCACGATGGTAATGGGCAAAGATTGCGACTGAATTATGAAGGAATAACAACCCTTTAAATGACTAGAAAATAATGAATTATTAAGGAATAGCAACCCCATGATTGACAAGACAATGTTTCATAGCATGGTTTTGGGCTTATAATCATGCTGATACAGCTAGAGGCAACAACTTAATATCAAGACAACAGGTCATGAGGTAAACAAGGGAATTCTCAAAGCAAGTGCATCAGTAATATAGGTAGAGATTCTATAAACTAACCCAAATGTGACATATGCCTTTATAAGTTCCTGATCATTGTCTTTGGCCTGTAATTGTAGGATATCCTCCAAAAGTATTCCAGAAGTTGAAGTTTCTGAGGAAACATATGAGACATAGTAAGGACAACTACTTGAAGTATCATTGCAGCTTCCGTGGTAGGTACATAGGTCATTGTTGCAAGTGACATTTTTGCTAGTAGATGACTCATCTGGATCATATATGCTAAGCTGAAAATCCTGCCATGGTGAAGAAAACTAATAAACATAAAATATTATTATTAGATACAAAAGCAAACAAGACTAACCTAGATAAACTAAGGGACCAACGCTAAATGATCCAGAAAACAAATAGGTGAATGTAGAAGCTTAGCTGGGGATGCAAGAAAACATTGTTAATTGAGAATTGCATGTCAAGAATCCTGCAAACATGCTAAAGTACAGAATAAAGCCTATACAGACAGTTTATTCTCTTGAGCATTGATATATTCATAGAGACTGGTTACATGAGTATAAAAGAAATACAATCTCCAGGCACTTCACTGTGCACATTGTCGGAGTAAAAGAATACAAGAAAGGTAATATTTGAAGGTTTAAAACATTATATCAAGCTAATGGATAACAATTTCTGGTTAAAAAAATTAAAAAATATATCTACTGGTTGGTTCCTAAACTAGCTGGTGTTTTGTAGGTTAACAGCAGTCAAACTGTCAAACTAGCCCTTCTCAAGGGAGCTAGGATAAACAACTGAAGGGCATAAATATAACTACTAAAGAAGGTAGAAAGCAGAATAAAGAAGAGCACGCGATTAAAAAGAAGAGCAAGGGAACATACAGAACTATAAGGTGAATCATCCGTCGAGGCACATTGTTTACAATTGCATGGAACCCAAAACAAATCACTCCCTGTATCAAGCGCCACCAGAAACTTCATCCCTGGAGTGCCGACCGTCACCGTCGTGTAGTGTAAACTACAGCAATCTCCATATACAAATTAAATAACTAATGGCCCTCACTTCATAAAAAGTAAAACCATATAAAAAACAACTAAATACTTCAGCAATTCAACATCTAAATCCTTATAAAAGAGCTCATGGATCAATTGAAAAAATTATATATATTTATATATTCACTGAAAACCTAATTAGCTTCACGTGGCATCATTTCATCTAATAACTTCTTACAATCCTAAAGAGCTGATCCGAAAAGTGGCATTGCCGTCGGAGAAAGTGAGACCACCATCGACACTTGACAATGCCCGCCCACGAATCGCAATATCATGGCCCACCAGGAGCTCATAGTACTCAGCACTACCCTTTTCCGGCCAATTGTGAACCGGAAAACGGGCTCCGCTCCGGTGAGACCACTCCTTGACGTGATCGGAAAACCGGTGGTGCATTTTCACAGCGTAAATCCGAGCGTCGGAGAATGAAAGCATCCATAATAGGCAGATCAACAGAATGAAGTGGGAACTCATTTTCTGAGAAGAAATTTAGAGATATTTTGCAGCGAGGGAAAGAACTTGGAAGTTGGAAAACTCCCTCCATTCCAATATCCAATTTTATACACACGTAACGAACGCGAAAACGTCAAAACGAACACTTTAATTAAATAAGAAAATTAAAATAGTACTTTCTCTTGTTTTGTTTTTTTCTATTTTGAATTTAACCCTCTCCATTACCATTTATGATTTATCCCAAAGTGTCTCTTACGATTTAGATGATTTATATATAATTGGAAAATAAATTTAGATGATTATTATTGCTATTATTTAAAATAGATAATTAAATAACATAATTGTTTCGAATGAATTTGTTTAAATTGATTCTTTTTTATCAGTTAAATGGTGACTCGAACTTATGACTTTTTTGGACATAGGTAGTGGAGCTCTAACACATATGTGGAATTGTCATAATAATTTTGGTTCGGTTCATTATTTATAATTGAATTTTGATATTCGTATTCGAAATTTTATAACTCAAATCTGAATATAATTTTTTATTCGGTTAGTATTAACATATAAATACAAAATATAATATTTGATTAATATTCACAAATATTTGAATCGATATTTAAATATAATAAACATTATAGTGCTAATAATTTTTTTTATATAAATTCCAGTCTTTTAGAATTTAAGACAGTTGCAGAGTTATGCCTTTAACTCCTTATCCAACAAGCAGGTCCTTAGACGCTCATTGGTTTAATACCTTTATTTAATATTATTTTAATACTTTAATTATTAAAAATATTATTGTCTTTTGTCTATTGATAATGTAAGTAGGGGTGAGCATTATTCGGTTTTTAACCGAAAACCGAACAAAACCGAACCGAAATTTTAATTCGGTTCGGTTATTTTGGTATTCGGTTCGATATTCGGTTTTAAAATTTGAAAATTTCGGTATTCGGTTTCGATATCGGTTTTATAAATAAAATTTTGGTATAACCGAAAACCGAACCGAAATTTAATATATATTAATATATAATATAATATATATTAAAATATATATAATATAATATATATATTATATATATATATATAATTTTACGAATTTGTATTAAATTTTGTGTTTTATAATTTATGTTGATGTTTTGATATTTTGGATTTGGATTTTATGTTGGAAGTTGGAACTTGATAACTTGGACTTAGTATATAAATGATTTATATTTGCTTGTATTTTACTTGTTTTGGTTGAGAAATTTTTTTTTTTTTTTTAAAAAAAAGTCTAAAAGAAAAGTCTCAAAATTTATTTTTAAAAAAAATAAAAAAAATTTCGGTATTTGGTATTATACCGAAACCGAACCGAAAATTTCGGTTTCGGTATTGATCGGTTTTTACATATTTCGGTTCGGTTTCGGTTTCTTATAGTACTAATTCGGTATTTGTTCGGTTTTCACTATTCGGTTTCGGTTCGGGTACCGAATACCGAATGCACAACCCTATGTAAGATCATAAAAGTGTATCATTTAGTCTTTTTCTACATCTACAAACTTCATATCTAAGAAAACTTAATGTCTTCTAGTTTATCTATGTTTAATTTGCCTTTTGTAAAAAAAAAAATATTTGATTTGTACTTGAATAATGTTGAAATTGATGTTCCTTTACATTTATTTTGAGGGGGTGTTTTTAAATGTTAAGATGAGAATGCAAGTATAGAGTTTGATGTTGATGCAATTGAAATGAAATCAAATATTTAATTCGAATAGTTTTGAATAATTCGATATCAATTTTATATTAAATACAAATCATATTTACTATTCAAAATATATTAGAATTCACATTCGATATTCAAATAATTTCACCAATACAAATCTCACATAGTGATATTCGGTTCGATTCTTTTACAACCCTATGTCAGACAACAACTTAAAAATATATGGGTTGAATTGATAATTAGCAGAACCACAGGGGTGGTAAATGTAATACACGTTTTCGTCGACGGGAATAAAGCTCGAGAATCTCCCGACAATTTCCACCGTCCTTTGAAGAACTACAGAACAAGTATAATAACTTCCTCTCACGCGGTTTTCCCCAAAATTTGCAGAATTCGAGCTCGGAGAAGAAGATGCAGCAGCAAACTGACACCACTCCGTCGTCCTATTACCATCAATACTATCAGAACGCCGTCGCCGCGGCCCCCGATCATCCGCCGCTCAATCCAGTTTCCTCCGCCCCGTACGCCTCCGCACCTCCTGTAATGCCTTCGGCCTCCGATTACTCAAGTTTTCCGTCCTATTACCCACCATCCTTCCCTTCAAATCCCGATACTGTGCCTAACCCCCCTCAATACTCTTTCCCTCACCTCCAGGATACTTCTCAATATCATCATTCATACAATCAAAACCAGGCGCCTGTGAATTACGATTATGGTCCTGGAAATAGTAACCCTAATCCCGACCCGACATATGATCCGCCGTACTCGAATTTGTATCCGTATGGCTCTTCAGGGTTGCCCTATCATGAAAATTCATTTGAAAGCAATCTGAATTTTGGCGGAGATCCAAGGATTTATGATGATGGGGTTTATAAGTATAATGGTGGCCAAGTGGAGTATTCTCATGGTGAGAAAGGAGGCCGATCAACGGATTCTGGAAGCGGCGGTGGGCTGATGTTTGATGATTATGGGAGGCCGATTAATGTTCATGCAGGAAAAGAGCATAGTGGGTTTGGAAATTCTTCCACTAAGATTGTGAAGGCGGTACCAAAGGCAGAGGACTCTGAGGATGTTAAAAGTGGTGTGCAGAAGTTCCGCGTCAACCTGCTGTCTGAAGGGTTTGGTCAGAATGATATGGATGTTCTTTGTCAGGTTTGAGCACACTGTTCGCTAATTCATATTGCTTGATTTAGTACCGTTTGATTTTGAATTGGATGTGATTTTGGTATTTGTTCGAATCTTGATAAGAATCTGTGCTTTTGCAACATTTGAGTTGATAGTGCTTGTAGTGGCTAGTTGTTTCTAATTTGGTAAGGCGGTTAATGACAAGAAATGTGAGTAAAACATGGAATTACTTCCGCTGCTTGTTGATGTGTTCTGATGTCTATTGACAATTTCTGTAGCTGGTGTTTTGGTAATTCCATGGACTTATATTTGAGTTTTATATTGGTTTTAGATTGGCCTTGATGGGATACGCTTTTTGGATCCAGCAACTAGTCGGACATTAAAAATATATCCACTTGATACGGTTGCTAGATGGGAGGTATGTCTGTGAAGCAGTGAAGCTGCATATAGTTCATTACACTTCCAATTTTGTCTCGGAGAGATTATATTGGGCTTATTCTATTTTCTTCCCAGGTGTTAGATTCACATATCTTTGCATTTTGGGCCAAAACCAGTGTTGATCCTGAACCAAGACGGATTAGGCTGAAATCAAATGGTTATACGACAAACAATATTCTGGATATGGTGACAGCTGCAAGTATACAGGTTGAGACATCCCCTGTATCATATAATTTTTCTTAGTACAGTCTGTGTTGCAAATTTGTAATGGCTTATTGGTTTATCAAGCATGCTTACAAATTGTTTTAGTCTATTAACATCATACCGATAGCTCCGTGGTTGATTAGGAAACTGATACTATGTCATATGTTTGTTTCACGTTACTCCTTAGTGTAGAATTAGGTGGCTTGATTTTGAGGTTGTATTCTGAGATTGAAGTACATGCTTCTGGAGTATAAATGTTGTGGTTGGCTATCTATACTAGATGGCTGCCTACTCCTGTTATTTTTTCATGGATTTGCTTTAATTCATTGACAGAGGGTCATTATCTGAAATTTTCACGATATGCTTCATCCGTAGGTATTAATTATGTCTGGGTTTCATATGAACTGATTGTATCATATTGTAAAATTGAATAATATTGTATTAGGAACCCATTCTTTTGATTTTGCTGCGTAAATATTTTTGGCTTGTGTTTTGAATCTTTCAAGTACAACACCCCCCCCCCCCCCAAAACCCCCGTCTTTGTTAATTTTTGCTCTTAAGAGTGCATGGGTTAAGATTCGAGTAAAACTAGAATACATTCTAAAATCTAAATCTTTGTATCATGGGTTTTTCTTCTTAGTGGAGCTGTTATGATTTTAATTGATTTTCATAGCTTTGAAATGTTAATATACAGATTAATTTATCTTTTCTTTTCATATCGACCATTAAGTACGTGTTTTCTGCTTAACTTATGGATATGGGTTTTGTGAAGCAATCTTTAGGATGTGAATTACTGTGATGTTTACTTGTGTAAGTTACTAATTCTACCATGAAATAATCTTACTTGGCATTGTTGTATCTTCATCTTTGCCTCATATGAGCAGTCCAAAGAGATCGGTGCTAGCAGCAACCCTTCAGATACAACTGAACAATCACTAGACAAAAAGAAAGGGATTATTGACTGGAGGAACTTTATAAAGCCAGCCAACGAGGAGAAAGATCACTGGGTAGATTAACATTTGTCTTGATTCTCCTTTTTTCCATTTTTCATGGAATTGAGTTTTATTTGAACCTTGTGTTACATCTCACATATAGGTTCCTGATGAAGCAGTAACCAAGTGCAGTGCTTGTCGAACAGATTTCAGTGCTTTCAATCGAAAGGTTAGCATTGTTTTAATGGTTATGTGTGCATTGTCACACCTGTTGGCAAGAGGTGTAGGGTCCTGGGTGGTGTTTTTGGTTTCGATGTTTGTAATGATGATATACCGGTGATTATTGAAACTGCAAAAACTATGGAAGAGTATTGAAATTAAAGTTAGTAGTGTAAATATGAAGTCAAAGAAGGATAAATTAGTTTGAGTCCATTTCCAGATTTCTATTATTTTACAATCATGGGTAGATTGATCCGTCTTTCACTCAAAAAAGAAATACTGATACAATTAGTTGGCATTCTTAATTAAAGCCTTTGAAGGAAAATAGGCATGACTTTGCCCTTAAATGAAGAAGTATGCACTGTATTCTTATAATGTTAGAATTTTTATGAATAAAGAACTACTTTTAACTCTGTAGTGCACCAAAATATAAGATTCAGAGGTATCCTTTGATGTAACTCTTTCTTAACCATTGTACAATTATTTTATATTAATTTCCTTAAGTGTTCCTATTCATTTACTTTGTTATTCTGCATACTGGAGCTTATCTTTCTTGCTTATTAGTTTTTTACTTTTGTCTGCATGTCATTAGCATCACTGCCGAAACTGTGGTGATATTTTCTGTGACAAGTGCACGCAAGGACGAATCGCCCTCACTGAAGATGAGGATGCTCAACCAGTTCGAGTTTGTGACCGATGCATGGTATGTGCTGTAGTATACCAAAAAAAGAGTGTATATGTGTGTGTGCATTTTATCTTATATACTCCCTCCGTCCCGCAATTAACTTCACACTTTCTTTTTCGGGACGTCCCACAATTAACTTAACACCCATAAAATGGAATACCCTCCATAAACTACACTCTCACAATACCATTTAAATTTTAAAAATGTCACTCTTACTTTATTCTACTTTATTTTCTCTCCTACACTTTATCTCATACAACCACCCAAAATACCCTTACACTTTATTCTCTCTCCTACACTAATTTATGTTTTCTTAATAAACGTGTCATTTCACACGTGAAGATAACTCCGGGACGGAGGGAGTATTTATTTTGAATTTAATGTCGTCAACAACCTGAAACTGGGCTGTTATGTGTAGAACTAGGTTTTAGAAATGTCTTTTGTTTAAGCGGTCAAAGCTAATGGTATGCACCTCCTCTGCTTCAATGGAAGAGTACATTATTGCTAGAACAAAATGGAAATATTGTTAGTGTGAAGATCCTTGGAAAACTAGTATTCCTGATGAATGTATCTGGTCGCAATAGATTGCCGATTGACCGGGCTGGAGCAACTGTTTCAGCAGCTGTTCCATGTGGCCCTTAATGAGGCAAAGTATGATTAGAAATTTAGAATAGGCAAGTGTTATACTATGTGGCTATGTTTAAACTTGTAGGTTGTGTATGCCTGATTTATAGCATCCAAGGGACCTAGCAAAATTCTGATTGTTGAATGATATTATATTCTCTGCCTTGGAGTTCCATTTATGAAGTATTAACAACTCAACTCATGTCTGATCTGTAAACCTGTTTATGGCTTTCCTTCGCATCATTTATTTATATCTTAAAGTTCAAGTTCTTCTCTAATAAAAATATCATATGTGGTACATATTGTTTTGTTTAGAGGTTCTGTTGTTGCCCTTCTTATACATTATACCGTAATCGACAAGATCAGTTTATTATGTGATCTTTCTTGATTAATGAAATCTAAGTACCTAACAAAGGGAACAGACTTTCACATACTGAAATTATATGAAGTATCTGAATGCTGCAATCTAGGATTTATCTTGGTTCACTTATAAGGAAGTCCTAATGTATAATTAGAATGCTACATGCGAACTTTGTTGTTTGCTCTCTGAATGTTTTCCCACTACATTGCTTATCTTTTGTGTGTAGAACAGAGTTTATTTAAGTTATTCTCACTTTGTCAATATGTTATGTCAAGGTTGCATAAATTGACATATATGGCTTATTGTTTATGTTCTCTATTTTGTGTCCTGATGTTGCCATTTTTCTTCTTTTTCTGTTTGCAGGCAGAAGTAACTCAACGACTTGGCAATAAGGCAGCACCAGGTAGAGCTGCTGGATTGCAGAGCCATGAGGATCTGGCTAGAAAACTGCAGGTAATGGAACAAGTGTGTGAGTTGAGCAGTGTAGTTAGTTTCGTTTCCACAAGGTTTATATATTTCAAAGTAACTCTTTTCTCATGTATAGTTATATCGAATTTCGTTGGGGCATTCGTGCACGTGAGCCAACGTGATTCTATCATTGGTTCATGTAGCCTACCCAATTATTTGGGACTAAAGGTTCACTTTGTTTGTTTGTGTTTGGGGTTATATAGTGATTTCAAACGATCACTCAAACACAAGGTTTGGTTAGCCCTATCATCTAATGCATAGTTAGTGATCATTTTCATGCCAGGTCCAAGAGCTAGAACCATAGAATTGAAAACATTGATGAAGAATAGTATTAATACAGCCCATAAAAAAGTAGAATAAAAAGAGAACCCTAACACAGTACATGTGAAAGGGAAGGGGGCCGGACCGGATCGCCATAATAAGCAGAACACCCTAAAGTAACTTGGACAGGCCTGCAAATAGGTACAACACAACAAGACATTTAAAATAAAACAAATAACTGACCTTCGGTCTCCATCGTACGATTGTTTAAGTGGGATGATTGAAGCATTTTGGCAAAGAAGTGATTCCTCTTTCTTCCAGGGGAGGTCCTGCGGACGTTGTAGTTTGAGCATGACTAATCCCTCGTGTTTGTTATTGGTCTTTTTAATATTTGTTATACAGAGGGAGAGAAGAGCAAGAAGTTACTTCAGTGGTTTTGCTCTCGGTGCTAGTTTATCTCTGATCCTGATTTCTCCTTTTTTTTTTTTTTTTTTTTTTTTTTTTTTTTGAGATGGTAAAGTGAATATCTGTGTTGCTTGTGAGTACCTCATTGAGCTAAATGACTGTGATTAGTATAGTATATTTATGGTTTTAAAATTTATTCCAGTATATTGTATTCTTACACATGGGATGAGTATGCAGTCATAATTTGACCATCTCATGATTTCTGACTTAAAATGTCTCCAATGTGTCCTATTACAGGAGGAGATGGACAAAAAGCGCAAGACAGGTAATTAGTAATAATTAATGTTCTTTTATTATTGTTTGTAGTTTGTCAGCTAAAGAAGTTATATTTGTAGGAGTGAAACCCGAAGTCTCTAGCACACGAATGAGAGAAGTTGCCTGTCCAACATGCACAGTCCATTTACAGGTTTTGTTCTTTAGCAGCTCCGTTAACTTTTAACCTTTGAAGTAGCTTTCTCTCTCTCTTATATATGAAATCAACCTTGGACAAACTGTTAATTTATTGAAATTAATGTTTCGTTTTCAGGTCCAGGTTCCCGCATCTGGCTCTGAAACAATTGAATGCAGTGTGTGCCAGCATGCATTCCTTGTTAGTGCTCATTGATATGCGTCACTATGTGCTGCTTGAACCACATTCTTGTGTATGTTACTGTATAGACGGCTAATTTGATTTGCATCTTGCAATTCGTTTGTGAGTTGAGATGTGCATATAAATATAAGTATAGTAATGGCTACTCATTATATACCCGTTGTCAGTTAGTGCAAAAGTTATTGTTAATGAAAATTCAATATTATTTTGATCCCTGCTGTGGATTGATTATTAGCACGGATGATGACCCCCAACCCCTCTTGTGAAATTGGGTGACTATGATGCTAGTATATGGTTTCGTTGAAAGATTATTCACCTGTATTGTGTGGCTTTCACATTTCAAGTTTCATGACTTCTTAATTGAGATTTTTGATGTTCCCATTGTTCAAGTTTCATGTGCTCTAAACATCTATAGTTACATCTAATGAAGTAATTATTATATATAAACAAAATTAATTGATACTCAGATTCAAAATGACTAAAAGCAAGCTCATCTGAGAACACTTGATAATATATTAAACACTGGGGTAAAATAATTTTACACGCGAATGAAGATTTGAGAGGATAAATAGTAACCCTAAAAATAGGCAATTGAATGTGTTTTATGATGTATAATATACTCAAAACTGAGATGAGAGGAAGTTCTTCATGGGAAAAGAGATATTTCCGCAACTGAAAAGCAATCGTTGGGACAGCAACTGTACAAACCACTACAGCACTACTATAACACTTATTCGGTTGAAAACCATCTAAATCTTTCTAGCCCTAATAACTAACCCCAACTTCCCATCATAACCAAAGAGCTAAAGCATCTACGAAGAAATTGGGACGAGGTATATATACATAGGAAACCCCACAGTCGAATCAACGAAGTTTGTTCTGAGCAACAGCCTGGCACAGCTCATCCTCGTAGAACAGAACTCTATTGGAAGCCAGGGATTTGCATATTGGCGGCTTCTGAATAACTGAAGGCACCGAAAACTTAGACTCAAACTTAGACTCTTTGAAGAGAACAGCTGCTACTTGCTTTATCTCGGTTAACTTTAAACGAGAGGGGGGGCGGGGCCCATGCTTAGGCGCCTTTGGTGTGTGGGGACTCATGACAAATATCCCATTTCCACCTCCTTTGCTGCATGAGGTTGTATCAAATTAATGTATTTTCTTGAGGCTGGTGATGGGACTTGAGAATGCTTACCTCATAAAAGGCCAGTGATCTGTCTGGAGTGGAGTCATTGCATTCAGCATCTCCTGCCTCGATCTATCTGGAGTGGTGAAATTGAAGTAGTATTGCCTTGCTTGAATAACCTTTACCAATCAAATTAGTGTTAATGACTTAGCGTGCCTCATTTTATTCCCAAGGTCACAGGTTTATAGTAAAAAAGAAGTGTGGGATATAGGACGTACTGCCTTCCTAATTCTCTTGGAGACATGGAAAACTGCTCTAAGCTGATCGTGGTGCAGGTGGCAAAGTATTTTGACCTAACGAAACAACATGGAACAATCAAACATAAGTCTCCACAATCCAATGACATATATGGCAAACAAAAAAGACAAGTAATTGGTGGGGTGGGGTGGCGTGTCATTTTTCTTCCTTATGTCTAATTTCTCAAAACATTAAACAGAGCTGGACATAAGGAAACCGAATAAACCTTTGAAGCCGAGAGAGAGTTTAATACATAACCTTTCCCCAAAGTTATTTTACTAGACCGATACTATGGACTAATTATCACAATACCAAAACAGAAAAGGAGAAACAATGTCTACCGAAAATGACAGGTCTGCAGACCAGCAGATATCTTCTACTGGGTTTGTAGAGAAAAAATGTTCGTGAAAAATCATGTCAACAAATAAATCCTACCTCATCAAGTTTAAAACCTAAAGCTTAAAAGCATGCTCTTTCAAATTCAATGATATATAAGATTGCAAGAAATCACTAAAACAGACAGATGCTATGCAAAATCACAGCTTTGCTATCAGACAACAAACAATATATTCTGATGTATTCCGAGTCATAAAGCACAATGGTCCTAAAATCTGCATTAACACATAAAAGTTTCAACAACATAATTAAGATGTGAGTCTGAAGATGATCAGTACCAGCAACTCAATGGGAAGTGACTCCAGCCTTGACTCAGACTCGCATTCTTCAGTTCGAGGAGTCATGTTCCCCAAATTGTTCGGACTAAAGACATCAAATGGTCCAAATGCAGGAGCAAACTGAAACCTAGCAGGTGTCAAACAAGTGGGGGTTGTATCAGTGTTATTGAGCTGACTTGTCTCAGAGTCGTTACTTCCACTCTGCTTCGAACTAATAACTGCAACTCTTTTCTTCCCAAGATCTGTACAAGACTTTGAACCCGATGCCCTGCGTACACGGAGCTGAAGAGCACCAGGTTTCAAATACTTATTGTTTGCTTTCCTTGAACGCCTTTTTTGTCTATCATTTTTTGATTGCCTCTCATTCTGAGATACTTTCCCCATTTTTGGATGAAATAACTCTGTTCTTGCTCTCAGAAAATCGCTGATACGCTTTTATATTATTACCTGGTATGTGAAATACACAAACAATATGCAGAAAAAAAAGATCATCACAAATCGAATCAAAATAATGACGGAATACCGAATATCATATGAGGAATATTCCCCATCAAAGCGTAATGATTTTCTTGGTCTATGTTTCACTCCATACAAATCAAAATCACACAGTATTATGTGAAGATACAAAAATCAAATCAGACACAAAAAGAGGCACAATCAATTGAACTTGATAACAAACGACGAACAGCTGAACACTCAAACTATAAAATACCAAAATATGGTAAACAACGCAGCTAGAACCAACAAAAAAAAAAACAGGATTCAAAACCAATCAACCAATCTCGAAATGAAAGGCAACTAATTAGGATCACGAACCTTGGGAAACACCGAATAATCATCAAGGCTACCAAAAATGGAAATACGCCGCACTGAGAGACTGGGAGAGAGAGAGAGAGAGAGGAGGGAAAAGTAGCGGCGGGCTAGGGTTTTGTTTGTGGAAAAGTGAGATTTGAATATGATTTGGATAGCAAATTTGCCCGCCAATATTTTGAGCAACAGTTACCTAAATTGAATACAATAACCGCAGATAATGGTAACCCCTACACGCGTCGCTGTCCAATTGGATAATGACGCGTGTGCCTCGTGATGGACGACAGAGGATCCAATGTAATTCCAATCTCAGGCATAGATTCCGGGGGAACATATTTCAGATGGGCCCCAATGCGTTTATTGTTTTTATTACTATTATTATTATTATTAAAAATAATACTATTTTCTTTTGTCCCTAAATCAATTTTTATAAATTTTTATTTGTAATTCTGCAATTATTTTTCACACTAATAAAAAATCATAAAGGTCACTCTTAATATAATATTTATATATTTATATAAAATATTTATTTTTTACGTTTAATGCAACCAATTTCTTTACTTTAATAATAAAATTTTATAAAATTGTCACTCATCACCCCACTAATTACATTTTTTTAGTGTGTCAAAACATGTATAAAAAGGAGATAGGAATATGAATTGCATTGACGTACACCAATCATATATATCCTAATTGGTGATTATTAAAATCTCAATTTGCAATTCAATTGTAGATTCTACCAATCTAATGAAAATTCACATGTTTTTACAATTATGATATAATATGTTAACTATTATTTAGGATATTTAAAATGAGAAAATCTAGATATCCAACGAAGTTTATAAAATCATCAAAGATTATATTAGTAATTTTATTTTAAGAAATGGAAAGGGTGAAACAACAATTCAATTATATCTTGTCGAAAATGTGCATGATTGTCTCCACCAATGATTATCATTATCATTTTTCAATTTATACACATGATATGTGATGATGATAAAAACGATAAGGCAAAATCTTGTGTGAAGCAGTTTCATAGTATAAAATTAATACCATTAGAATCATTTATTGATACCATAACATCTATTTAGTGATACCATTACACTTATAAACTGATATCACAGTATAAAATGGTTATGGTATCAGCGAATGATTCTAATGGTATCAGTGAGTGATTCTAATGGTACCAGTTTCATACTATGAAACTGCTTCACAGGAGAGTGACTCAAAGGATAAAATAAAATTTAAAGTAAAGAATCTTGCATGTTCTTTTCATGCAACATATCTAGTTAGCTATTAGTATTACATTACTAATCAGTATTCTTTTATATTCGTATGTATATAGGCATGCAATCATTACTCACTTGTTCAATGATTTAAGATGAAAAGACTTTAATCAAATTCATTGGGATCAATAAAAGCAAATGTTAATCAAAGTGGGTGTATTAACAATTTTGAGGGTGAACAAAAGATTGAAATGATCAAGAACGAAGAACAGTAACCACGAAACAAAACAGAAGAACAACACAACGATTTACGTGGTTCGATCAAATTGATCTACATCCACGGGGAGGGAGGAAACTAATTCACTATATGAAACTGGTAATTACACAATACAATGATCAATCGATCTCTGATTTCTCGGATTTCTTCTCTCAAAGTATAAACCCTAGAAAACACAATTGACAAAATGTGAATACCAAAATTGGGGAAACTGCTCTCAATCAATTCGTCTCACTCTGAAGAATGATGCCCAGCAACTGATTTTGATCGACGACAAACGAACAAACTGAATTGAAGCTGGATTAACGAACTCAGCTTATTCCTAACTGAAATGGAAGTTACACCTAACTACCGCTTCGAACCAAAACTACTAACACCCGGTTCGAAGCAAAGAGACTTGTTCACAAGTGAATAGGACCGGTTTTGAGCTTAACAGATCAAAATGAGCTTAACCTCAGTTGCTGATATCTCCATATATTCAAACTATTGAACTTGATTCCACAACAAACTGATTAATTATTTTGTTTTTTGGAATTGAGTAATTGAAAATTATGTTACTATAGAGTATAGAAGTCCGAATTGTGGATATGGACCGTCTAGTGTTTAGGCCACTTTAGTTGTCAACTATTTGGTTAGACTTGTCTTTGTGTATCCATATTTTAAATATGACTTAAATTTTTTCTAGGATATATAATTGCATAAGTCAATGATTTAATAGACAATAATCAATATCTATAAATTATAAATTAATAAAAAAAATGGCAAACAAAAATAAATAACACGTTAGCATAATTTCAACTTCCAAATACAAATAATCAAACTACACAACCATGTTTCACATCAAATTAAGTAAAATATCAAACCAGGTGGCTTAACTCACCTGACCACCGAGTTTCTCACTTTAGTGGGAGACCTGAGTTTGATTCCCTTTGAAAACAAATATTTACCGATAAAAAAAAAATTAAGTAAAATATCATAAATGCATCATTTATCGGCAAAAAAAAAAAACAATATGTGTCTAGCCTGCTAAAAGCCAAACGGCGTTTAATGCATAAAACATCTAATGTGTACAATTACACTAAATTCGGATCCACCGTCGGCCATCTAAACCGGTTTGTACATCACAGTTATAAATTTCATACTCCTATATATTTTCAAATTATTCTCAAGAACCTAGTGCATAAGTTTGGCCAGGTAATTGTAAGAATAATAATTTCAAAATAGAGGCCGTGGGCCTTAACATAAACTTGGCAAAGATATTCTAGCCCATTTTAACATTGGCCCAGTAACCCTTGCCTAAAATAGAGTATTACATTTGGACCCGCACCTCCGAAATTGATATATACACCCGCGTATTTGCGGCTATTCTTCCATTTATTCTGTACTTCCCCCCAAATCAGTTTTCATACTAATGTGGGCACGTATTTTAAGAAAAAAAATGTAATGAGCAGAGTATTGAATGATAATTTTATAAACTTTTATTATTAAAGTAAGGGAGATGGTTGAATTGAGTGTAAAAATAATGACATTTTATGTAAATATATGAATATTGTGAGGGTGGAGTTTAAGGTAGTTTCTATTTTTTGAATGTGAAAACTAATGTGGTATAAACCAAAAAGAAAAGTGTGAAAACTGTGGTGGAATTGAGAGAGTATTTTTTTTCTCTCAACAAATCTCAGTGATGTTGCCTCCGTCGTATGACAGCTAGTCGCTGTGCCAACCACCATATGTCAACAGTCAACATCATCCTTTTTTTTCTTCCGCTTCTCCAAATGCGCTTGGCGCATCCATTTTCAGGGTAGCCTTAACCACTTGTGTTCACCATCATGAAAACTTTGAAGGTTGCTTCTAAATTTAACCATTTTTTTCCTCTTATTTTACTCTTGTTCTATTGTTCGATCATCTTTTGCCGAAAATCGTGAGGGTGGTAGATCAATTTTTTGTTGAAATATATGGCAGTGTTTGATTATTTTTTGTCGGAAAATATATATTGTTGTTTAAATTTGGTCAAACTAGAATGTGAAAAAAATATCAATTTTTGGAATTCGAAAGATTATCCAGATTTTTTTCTTTTTTTTTTTTTATTTATTTTGGTCGAAAGTTATTGTAATGGGAGTCAAACAACGTGAAGAGTATATCCAATTTTGTCTATCAATTTCTTCATCTTCAACTATTGTAGCCGATGTTTGACAACTTATATTACTCACTAGTCGTAATTAACTTTACACTTTACTTTTCGAGACGTTCTACAATTAACTTCACACTTTTAACATGAAATACTCTCCATAAACTACATCCTCAAAGTATCATTTAAATTTAAAAATTATTATTTTTACTTTATTCTACTTTATTCTCTCTTTTACACTTTATCTCATATAATCACCTAAAATACTCTTACATTTTATTATCTCTTCTTCACTAATTTAAATTTTTTTAATTAATTTAAATTTTTTTAATAAACATGTATCGGTGAAGATATACGTATCACATATACGACTAACATAAGAATAAAATAATCATGTGCAACGCGACTTTTCTCACGACCAAACCTTAGGTCCACTGTCCACATCGAATAAAAAGGACAAATTGAAGGTCAAATTAGGAAATTTTAGGAATACAAAACTAAATTATTGATTTGTAGTTATATATAGTACCCTCCACTGATGACAATGTCACATCATCTAAATAATATTTATATTCATTCAATACTTATTTTTATTACTATCACGAATTTTAGATCTTAAATAGTAAAAAAAATAGATATCATAAATGTATAAGCAATTTAATTTATATGCGTGGTGCAAAAGATGTTGTATTTAGAGGAGTGCTCCAAAGTTTATGGTTCTTTTTAACTTTGTCGTTTTTTTATATTTTAATATGAAATAATTTTTTATTGCGAAATATTTTATATTCCACAGCTTTTTAAAATATTTAGTGGTATTGTAAACAATATAACATTTATATTTTATGTTAAAAAATATAAAATTTTATAATACACTAGCGTATATGTTATCGTGCATCACATTAGTAAAGTTATTAATATTATTAATAATAAATTTTAATTGTAGGTGTGTATTGCAAGCAAGTAAAATTTTTCACTTATAGTTAAAGCTCATTTGTTTTATGTGATTACGAGGAATATAATTATTTTCCCAAAATTCAAATGTTTAATCGAAACTTTAAAAAAACTTAACAAACTTGATCATATCAATTATAAATTTAATTTTCCTTATTTAATTACAAAAACACAATTATAATTTATTAAAATCTCATATATATACACACTAAATCATATCATTAATCTAATTAGATAAGTTTATTTATATTTTTAGTAATATTTTGGCACACCATTTGTATTATGCAATTCGTGCAATTTTGACTAAAAATTTCAACCCAATTATTTTTTTATATTTTATCGTAAATTCTACAAAAGTTGTAAAAAAAAATATATAGTTCGAGTGATGAAAAGTTTTAACTCATACGCTAAAAGCACTAGTTATATACTGAAAAATATAATAAATATTTTTCTGTTTACAAGTTAATACTTTCCTTTGTACGAACTAATACTTCTTATATGAACTAAAACTCCTTATCATATATTTTAAGTTTTTTTGTGAATATATATTTTTTTAAAAAAAAAGTTTTTTTGTGAATATATCAAACTCGGGTTAAATTTTGAATAATTGCACAGTACAGCTAAATTAATGTAACAGAAGTTTCTACCTATATTTGTATGTTTATAATAAATATTAAGTGTAAAAGTTAATTAAATTGAAACTATTAATATTTACCACTATAATTTATATAAACTTGTATAACATCGAGTTAATTTTTTTTTATTGACGAAATTAATTAAACAAGTTTAAATGAAGATCATTTTTATCGTAAAATTATTTTACAATTAATATTTTAAAATAAAATAAATAATACATTAATTAAACAATTAATACTTTTTAATGTATAGTTTTCTCTATGTGCCTATATAAGCTATCAATTTACCAAAATGAGTGTCCCATCTTAAATTACTCATTTTACATATTTATCAAAATTATGACCTACATCTATCTCTACCTTTGTCTCCTAACCTTTTTTTTCATTCTCATCGTATCTCAACCCACTAATTTACACTGTCCCGTAAAATATTTTTACATTTTTTTTCATCTGTCCCACTATAAATTTTACACTTTTAAAATAAAAAACCCTTTATATATTAACTCTCACAGTTTCCACTAATTTACACAAAATATTATTACTTTTTGACTCACACATATACACAATCCAATAATTTTTTTATTGAGCGTGTCTATTGTGAACCAAGTTTCACGATGAAACTTGATCCATATGAAAAAAATAGATTAATTTACTTTTCAGTTATCCCGACTAATACCTTTTAGTAATATAAATAATATTCTTCCGTTATCATGATCAATACTCTTTAATAATATAGGTAATATTCTCCAGTTATCACGACTGATACCCTTTAGCAATATAGGACATATTTTTCAGTTATCACGACTGAAACCTTTTAGTAATATATGTAATACCGTTCAGTTATTACAACTGATACCTTTAATAAATGATCAAGTTTTACCGTGAACAAACCTTGTTCACGGTAGACTTTGCCTTTTTTTTATATACATAAAAATTTATAAAATTATTTCTCAAGTCCAAATACATATAGATTAGAAAAAAAAAAAACTCCACCGTTTTGCTAGGCTGGTAGCTCGTAGAGGGATATACTGTGGAGTGGTCACGGAGTCATACATCACTAAGTGAGTCCCGACAAGGCACACCGCAGCCTCGAGTCCGTGAGTGTAGGTGAGAGGGACGTCATATACTCCTACTCTCCTACACGTGTGTTTGCATCATTGTATGTATAATTTGTCCTCGTATTTGTTTTTGTAGCGGTATTGCTGCGTATTTATGTGCTTTTTTGCACTCTATTTCAGTCCCTTTCTTCTCTTCTTTCTAACTGACACTCAACCAGCTTCTTCTGCCTTCACATTAATGCCTTAAATCGCTGTTTCGGCTTCACATGATGCTAAACCCATCTCCAGAAACTCCCCCTTTCTCTTTCACTGCGTAAAATCAAGAATTCTGTTCTTGTTGAACTGTTTCTGCAGTGTTTGTGATTGTATTTCGAGCAGGATTTTGGTGGAATCTTGAATCTTTGAAGGTGGGTTTATTCGATTTGTGTTTATTTAGTATGACGATTTGGTCGTTTTAATAAAAGGGATAGTCAAACAGTCTTTATTGTTTGCAGCCCTTTTTTTTTTATTTGTTTGACGCTTTTTCTTTGTCGGAGAAAAGAAAGCAAGGTAAAGAGTGATGGGAGTTCTGTATTTATTTCGTTGTCTGTCTTGGTAGATGTGTTTCTTCAATTCTTGATAATCTGGGTTTTGATTTTTCGGAATGATTGTTTCAATTGGCTCTTTTTTCCTTTTTTGGTGGTCACATTGTGTTGTGAAATCTGCATAAAGAAGGAATTGTTTACCTCTTTTTCTGTAAAATGTTAAGAACATGAAATTTTGGAAGTGAATTTAGTTGAATTATTCATCAACGTATGATAGTTTGAATTGGTGTTCTGATGATGAGAAAAATCTTGAATTTCCAGTGATCTGCTGATCTGATCTGAGTGCATGATTTTTGTTGCCTATTTGGAGGTTGAAAGACTGATTACTTTAAGGAAGTTTAAGAATGTCACAATGGGAGCATTTTGGAGAAATTGCAAACATTGCCCAACTGGCCGGATTAGACGCCGTGAAGCTGATCGGAATGATAGTGAAGGCAGCAAGCACGGCTCGAATGCACAAACAAAACTGCAGGCAGTTTGCTCGCCATCTGAAGCTGATAGGGAATTTGTTGGAATCACTCAAAATTTCAGAGCTCAAAAGGTATCCTGAAACTCGAGAGCCATTGGAACAGCTTGAAGATGCATTGAGGAGGTCTTACATTTTGGTTAACAGTTGCCAAGATCGGAGTTATTTCTATCTCCTTGCGATGGGATGGAACATTGTTTACCAGTTTCGAAAAGCTCAGAATGAGATTGATCGATATTTGAAGATCATACCTCTCATTACCCTTGTTGATAATGCTCGTGTCCGGGTATCAGTCTCTTTTTTCTCTGATATGTCAAGTAGTTGATTGATCAGTAATAGTATCATTTTATGTATTCTTTGTTGGTATAACTGTGTGGGTCTAAGTGTATATAAAGTTCGATTCATACAAGTGGTGAACACCAATGATGGTTCTTGAAATTACTTATGTGATATTGATTTTACTTTTCCTTGATTTATCGTCTTACCTACCTGTGTTATTATAGAGTTTCTGATTGTGGTTGTTTTAGCTTTATTATGCTGTTATTGGCACTTCACCAAACTTTCTGCTGCACATGTAATTGTGACTGAAAATCCACCTATGGTTGAGATGTCAATTTGATAACAATGTTTGTTGGGGTAGTTTTAAGGCACCTAATTTGTAGAAATCTTAACGTGATATGAACATCATGAAATGGTTGAATGGAATTTAGGTTAATAAAGAAGTTCGTAAAACTTCTAGTTGATCAAATAAGTAGAGTAGCACCCCCGCCCCCCCCCCCCCCCAAAAAAAAAATAATAATCTATTAAATCGAAAAATTAAATATGCTTTTAGCACAACTGTAATTTTTGTGTTCAATGCAACTATTCCTTTGGTTGTAAAACTTTAGGGCATGATTTGATTTCAAATGAGACTTAGATCGTGGTTTGGGAGATGCAGTATTGGGGGAGACCACATCATGTTGTTTCCCAAATATCGAAGTAATAATCCTAGTTTCCCTATCCTGTCAACACATATCAAGAGATTACATGAAACCCTTTTTGCTCTACTCATGCTGATGATTTAATTCGTCTGTGATATAGATGTGTGTTTTTTAATCTCATAAGTGGTATTCATTCACTCTATTGTCTATCAGGAACGATTTGAAATAATCCAAAGGGACCAACATGAGTATACCCTGGATGATGAGGATAAGAGAGTGCAAGAGGTGATTCTCAAACGTGAGCCATCAAGGCATGATACCATTGTTTTGAAGAAATCCCTTTCTTGTTCTTACCCAAACGTGCCCTTAAACGAGGCCATACGAAAAGAAAGCCAGAAGCTTCAGTTAGAACTGCAACATTCGCAGTCTAATTTGGATGTTAGAGAATGTGAAGTGATTCAGCATTTGCTTGATGTTACCGAAGCTGTTGCAGCAACTTCGTTGCCTGAAAAAAATTCACCAGTGAAAGAATCGAAGGTGGAGCAGGCCCATAAAGATGTCAACAATGAAATGGAAATCTATGATAAAAATTACTCTAAAAACAGTGGAAAACAGCCACCTTCAAGGTTGTTTTTTTGTTAATTCTATTGTGATGGTTAATTTTGAATTTTTTATGTAGATGAATTGACTTTGAATAATCATTTATATATGAAGAAGTAAAGTGGTTACTTATATCTACGTTAACGTTTCACAACCTCCTAAATAGTCTTTCTATTCTTATTACAGGAATACATCGTCAGTTTCCTCAACTCACGAATTGCTCTCATCTAAAAGTTCACAAGATGAATGGCACTCAGATTTACTTGCCTGCTGTTCAGAACCTCTGATTTGTATGTTGCTCCTTGTTTACTTGCTCTCTTTATTTTTTACTTGTTATTTTCAAGTCATTCTAAAATGAATTTGTGGATTTCGATTACTATGAAATAATATCAGGGAGATCAAGGTACTATTCTTATTCTTCTCTACCATAGTGTTGAAATGGCCAGCTATACTTTTAGTGAATTACAATGAGGATATCAGTAGGGAGGAAGTCAATGTAAAATCTTATCAAATAAAATCTGATTTATCCCAATAATAACTTACTTGTGTCACAATTATTTCGAAGTATCAACTTTGATTTTTAATGGAGTTGTTCTCTGGTGAAAAAGTGTTGTTTCTGGACTTCTCTAATTCAACTATTTTATGAGATTGATGGTGCTAGGGTATAGCAAGATATTTTTTTAAGATCCCTCTGTTTATTTTAAAATTTGATGCTTATTTGTAAACGAAGGGCTGTACGTTTTACGAGGATCTCAAATTTCAATATATTTAGAATATAAATTGTTCTTTCATAAATGCAGGCATGAAAACCTTGTTTTTTCCTTGCGGCACAATATCCAGAGTTTCTTCAGTGGCAGCTAATAGACACGTCTGTAAGTTGATCATATCAATATTTGATAATCAATTTCCATATAGACATCTCTATAGTAGTATAATGCATTTTCTTCTGCTTAGTTTTGTTTTAGAGAAAACATCTCTTTATGTGATGGTAGAACAACATAGAATCTAGTACAATCTAAAGTAGAAAATTCGATTTTTTTTCACTATTTTGGTCTGAATGAAAAGCTTCCCAATGATTCAGCCATTTCGAATATCATAGCTTTGTGATGGTATCATTAAATTTCCTACAGCTTGTGCTCAAACATAGACTGAATCCCCAAAGAAGCTGTCAGAAAGAGAAAACCTTGTTTAATCTTCGATGTTGTGCAGAAATATTGAAGATCGACTGAAGCAGCCAGCTGCTTAATACTGCAACTGGGAAAAAATGAACATGTGGCTTATTCTTAAACTAAAGAAGTAAATGAAAAGTCATAGAATTAAAGACATTTTTGGTGAATTAACTCTAAGAACCCTGTATTGTTTAGGCTTCAACCTTTACTGATTCTTATGATCGAAATAATAAAAGGAGTTGCCTCCAAAAAAATTAGACTTAACATCAAGTAATGCTTCTGATCTGCAGCTCCTGGAGAGGCCTGTAATGACTTGATGGCTTATTCTTTGATATTGTCCTGCTGCTGCTATACTTGTTGCATCAGACGGAAACTTCGGAAAGTACTTAACATCAAGGTAACTACCCTGTGTCCTAGCACAAAGATCTATTTTCGACTGTGTTCTAATAGTACAATGAAGTAGAAACTATATATAGCTCTTTATTTATTGACAAAAAACTTGTATGAGCCTGGTTTACATATCTGAGATTCGTGACCGCTATTGACCCTACCCTGCAAATCATAAATGGATCCTGTAGGCAGGTTTTTGTTAAATGGATAAAAAATGAGATGGAGTTCACACCATAAGTGTTGCTCTTATTTATTTGTTCTGGAATTGGAATTTTTGTTACGATGGAGAGTGTTTTTTCTCACTTTGTGCATATGTACGCATCTTTACAGGGAGGCTTATTCGACGATTTTCTGTCCCACCTGATGTGCTGCTGTTGTGCCCTTGTCCAAGAATGGCGAGAAGTCGAGATACGTAAAGTTAATGGTATAAATCTCTATTCTATTTTTACTTGACCAAAACTTATGTAAACCAGTTCTATTGTGTAATTGGTTTGTGAATCAATTGTACACTAAAATTGTTTTACATATTACAACTCTTCTTTTCTTTTGCACCACGATAATCAATCGATCAGCTTCTTATAATGTCGACCTTTGCAGGTTCTGAAAAGACGGCAACAAGCGCCCCGACTATACAATACATAGAATACTAAATCGATAGACTGCACAAAGATTATATGGCTGCATTGTTGTTGTTGGGATCACATCTTGTACCTTGTTTTTTTAACCATTCTGTACAGTGCTTCTTTCTGGTATCAACATTTTTTTTTTTTTGACAGAAGGTATCAACATAATGTATGTTAACATGTAGTATTAGCTATTCTTTCATGCAGAATTACAGTTTATCCTTGGATTTTGTTTTGCTTATGATGTTTGTTTTAGGTTTTAAAAATCAGGATTGAGATTTGAAATATATAGTCGATTTAGTTTTGGCAGACCCGTTTTGAAAAACAATCCCTACAATTCTTAGAAACTTAGTGTTACACTTTTTAATCCAATCAATAAAATGCACTTTTTATATGTGTCCGTGCAATAATATTCTCGATTTTTCTGTTTTTGGGTACCTCGATATGAATATTCGGTGGAATGAAATATCTTCCAATATATCGAAAAATATTGATGTCCATATCAATTTCGGTAAAATCATTATGATATTAACTACTTCTTGTATTTATGAATATTTATTAAACTGCTTTAGATTTTTGATGTAATTTATTATTGATATGTTTGTCACAGATAATCCATCTTGTTGAGTTTTTATGTAAAATTAATTTAATGTATTAAAATGAGTGTAAAAAAAAACAAAAAACCAAACAGCTTGATGATAAACAAACTCAAATTCAATGAGCAAATTCTTGTATACACTATTTGCACATAGTATGTATGCACTCATTTTGATGATTAATGACATTAATCGCTTTATTATTTTTTTTATCGGTAAATGTTAGTTGTTAGTGGTTAGAAATTAGTTCACCAAGTCTCCTTACAATTTCAAACTCTCCAAGCCTCCTTATATCTCCCACTCCAATTCGTTTAGAAAAGGAAGCCTCCTTATATCTCCCACTCCAATTCGTTTAGAAAGGGAATCGAACTCAGGTCTCCCATTTAAGTGAGGAGCCCGGTGGCCAAGTGGGCTAAGCCCCCTTGGTTACATTAATCGCTTTACTAAATGATAGTATTACTCAGAAATCAATTGCACCATGCACATTAATTGAATGATATTATTAAAAAATCAGCTGTATGCTATATCTAGACAACTAGTTGACACAAGTGTTACTCAATTCAATGATATATGATTTACAAGCACATTAGTAAGCTTGTGAGCTAACTAAAAATATTATCATGAATAGTTTGACTTTTACTCACTCGGCCTCAAATTAGTTTTCATATGAACTAACAAAATATGTGATGAGTGAAAAATTAAAGAGTAGTTTTGTAAACTTTTATTATTAAAGTAAATGAAGTGGTTAATTTAAGTGTAAAAATAATGACATTTTTTGTAAATATGTGAATATTGTGGGTGGAGTTTAATAAGAGATGTCATTTGTTGGAGTGTGAAAACTAATGTGTTACAAATTCATAAAATTATTGATATTTTGTATAAATATATTAATATTATTAGGCTCGTTAAGGTTTGTATAGACTTGAATAAGCTCGAAAAAATTCATAAATTAATAATACATTCGATAATTAGGGTCAAACTCAGGTCAGTGTTAAACAAGCAAATTTCACTGTTTGACTCCATTATATTTACATGGCCTAATGCCCTATTCAGATTACGTCATAAAGGAAAAAATCACAAAAAAATATAGAGTATTCCAAAATTTGAATAATAATTTTATAATATGAAAATATAATTAACTTTTTTTAAATCAGAAAAAATTTACAAAACTTATTTTAAAAAACCTAAATTACATTTTTAAAGACATAATGCATCAAAAAGAACTATCAATATTTATTTCGAAAGACTCCTACATTATTTTTTGTTTTAAATTTTTTAAAAGTAGTATTATTTTTTATTTTAAGAGACCTTTAATAATTTAATATGATAATTATGAAGTCATTTTTATTCATATTATTAACTGATTTTTCTTATTTTCTTCACTGTATGTAAGTCTGTATCCTTCTGATTTGTCGAAGTGCAATCGATACAGAGGGAGAGAGATGATCGCTGACGGAGTTGAAGACGAAGACAAATGGCTCGCCGCCGGGATCACCGGCCTTCAACAGAACGCCTTCTACATGCATCGCGCCCTAGTACTCGCATTTTCCTTTTGTTCTTCGTTTATGTAATTTCTGCGATTCAGTTAAACCCTAGTTTCTTTTTCTTTCTAAATTTGGAATTGGTTTTAAATGTAGGATTCGAATAATTTGAAGGATGCTCTCAAGTACTCCGCTCAAATGCTTTCGGAGCTACGCACTTCAAGGCTCTCCCCTCACAAATACTATGAACTTTGTTAGTAACTAAACCTTGATTTTTCCCATTTCAACTTAATTTTGCCAGTTTTGCCTTAATCATAGTTTGATGTGTAGATATGAGGGCATTTGATGAGCTGAGGAAACTGGAAATGTTCTTCAAGGAGGAGACCAGTCGTGGTTGTTCGATCGTCGAGCTCTATGAACTTGTGCAGCATGCTGGCAACATCCTGCCAAGACTGTAAGGATATATATTATTTGTATTGCATTTGCGAAACATTCTTCTTTCTGTTTTATTGCTGATTTTGCTGTTAGGTTTGCCTTTTGATTCATTTTAAGCGCTTGTACAGAAGAAATTAAGAGGCTACATGTTGACATAAGGAACAGTATATTAGATTGTTTATTGGACTCTCATGTTATTGATAGTGCTCTCTTTGATTTCTTCGTTTCCATTTTATTCTATTTTTTAAGGTCTTGATAAAGAAGAATTGCTTATATTTAAGTTCATAGATCTTTTTATATCTATGTGCATTCGTTGGAATTAAAAACCATGTACATGGTTGTTTTATTTTGCAAATTTGTTTTAAAGATGGCATAGTTTGTGCATGGATCCGACATCCCATGGTTTGGAAGGTTAAACCTCGTTGTCTCCAAGTTAAATGGAGCTTTTGCCCCATGCCTTGCCTTTTCATAGATACGTAGTATGTCTACGTGGTGGAGTTGGGTAAACTTCTTACTTTTATCTTCTTTTATTAGATATTTACTATGTACCGTGGGTTCGGTCTACATAAAATCAAAAGATGCTCCAGCAAAGGATGTTCTTAAAGATCTGGTAGAAATGTGTCGAGGCATCCAGCATCCTCTGCGTGGGCTCTTTCTAAGGAGTTACCTATCTCAAGTCAGTAAAGATAAATTGCCGGACATTGGATCTGAATATGAGGGGTAAGGATATAATGTTATTATTATGTGCTTTGGTGTGAATTTAGCCTCAAGGTTATCCATTTAAGGCCCATATTCATTTCTAAGGGGCTACAAGATAACACTAAAAAACAATTTTAAAGCCATCTGCATGGTTTATTTGACTATTTGACCTCGTGCTTAGTATGTTTTGGTGAAATATCAACTTCTATCCCATGCTTGGTGCTCTTTCTTTTTTTTTTTTTTAAAAAAAATTAGTTGAAAGAATTTCCTCCGAAATGTAAAATAGAGTGCAGCAGTTGATTTTCTGGTAATTCCAATGTTATATCTCTCTTTTGAAGTTATGATTATTAGCAAATTCCTTCTTTAGTTATGTTGCAAATATTTTTTTTTTGCAGTTTAGCTTATTTTCTTGATTTTGTTAGTTTGGGAGTTTAAGAAACCAGTGACTGATACCTAGCACTGTTATTGTTATTTTTCAGTTTTGTAAATGGAGTAGGTATATATATTTAGTTGTAGGGCTGATTACTAAGTGTAGAGGTCATTCTTTAGATATGATGACTTGGGCTTTTAGAATTGAATAAGCTGATTCCAGGGAGTAAGACATGATTGTAGGGTTTACATTGATGAGTTTGTACATATGTGTACAGTGACCTTGTGCACTTCCAAGCATATGAGAAATAAGAATAGTGTAGTCTCATATATTTTTGAAAAAATAGTTTCATTTCGAGCAATCATAAAGCTTTAAGCTTAATTTCTGTTTACTTATATTAGTATTTTACCTCTCGCTGAAGTGTCCTCTGATTCTCTTCATATGATAATTTGTACGTTTGTGCATGTTATTATTGATGGAATCATATTCTTGAAACTCTGGATGGACTTCATTTGCTAAATGTTCCTTGATTCTGACAGGGATGCTGATACCGTCATGGATGCAGTTGAGTTTGTGCTCCAAAATTTCACTGAAATGAACAAACTTTGGGTTAGAATGCAACATCAGGTGAGATGAGATGAGAAACAAAAAGATCTAGAATCTATTCTTATCAAATGCAGACATTTTCCATGTTCCGTTTTGGAATAATTCATGATTCTGGATTCCAATTCGACTTACCTATTTGCAGGGACCAACTCGAGAAAAGGAGAAGAGGGAAAAAGAAAGGAGTGAACTACGTGATCTTGTAAACATCATCAACTAATTTCACAGTTCTTGATATCAGTGGTTGCATATACTTACCAAGTTTTTGTTCTTGTTCTTATTTTGGTTAGGTTGGTAAGAACCTTCATGTACTCAGCCAGATTGAGGGTGTTGACCTTGAAATGTACAAAGAGATTGTGCTTCCCAGAGTGTTGGAGCAAGTAATAGTTGATTTAGGTGCTAGATATTTATTACTATTCTTGTACATGTAATTTGATGTTATGCATCTCTGGCTCCAGGTCGTCAACTGCAAGGATGACCTTGCCCAATATTACTTGACGGATTGCATTATTCAAGTCTTCCCTGATGAATACCACTTGCAGACACTTGAAACCTTATTGAATGCCTGCCCTCAACTTCAGGTATTTACATTTCCATGCTCTATTAGATGGACTGGTCTTTGAAACTTGTAGGTTTATTCTCTATGTCAAGTGGTGTTGTGGTCGTCTTATGTGTCATATGAAACTTTTGTCACTTTCCTTCATGTTTTTCCGCAGCCTTCTGTTGATGTCGAAACAGTGCTTGCGCGTCTAATGGAAAGGCTATCAAATTATGCTGCTTCTGGTGCAGAAGTAAGTAATGTGTAGTTTTATAAAAATTGGTGCGGAACATTTGCCTCATGAATTTCATGCTGCAGGTCCTACCTGAATTTTTTCAAGTTGAAGCCTTTGCAAAACTAAACAATGCTATTGGCAAGGTAAATCTATCAAGTTTTCTTCTGAAGTTTAAAGATATTAAGAACTTAATAGTTGATTTGGAGTAGAATTTGCATTTCAAGTTGAATGAGCAGAAATAGTGATAGCTTCAGCTGGAATATTTAAATACAGGATCCAATACATCTTGTTAATATTAATGTGGTAGCAATGATTGATTCCTCTGTTGAAGCATATATTTCCTTCATTTACAATTGTGTTGATGGTCACATAAATTGTTTTGAGTTGTCTTAGATGCACTATGAATGGGTATTTTGGAGTTACATCTCTATTATTTTTTGACATATGAGACCAGGACACTGAGGTTAACCTTCTCGCACTAAGCACAATTATCACCCATGATGCAAACATTACGTTTCATGGGTTGATTTTAATTTTTTAGCTTGCTTGTTGTGTTTATGTTTACTCATGATATGTGAAGCTAGTGAACTTGTGCAATCTGATCATTGAATGTTTTATTCTTTATACAGTTCTTTACTTGAGACATCATCACGTCCTATTATTACATACATTTCATTAATAGTTGCCCTGTGAGCTGCAAATTGATTTACATCCAGACGAAGCGTGGGTTTTTGTTTTTTCCTCCCCTCTCCCAATTAACAATGTCTGCTTTGTGTTCAGGTGATAGAAGCACAAGATAATATGCCTATTGGCGGAGTAGTAACTTTGTATGCATCTCTCTTGACATTTACCCTACAAGTACATCCTGATCGGCTTGATTATGTCGACCAAATTCTGGTAAGTTTCTTTTTGAATGCATTGCATCTCTTGGATTGAAGTGTCATTGTTTTTCACTCCCCCCCCCCCCCCCCAATGGATGATTGTGATACATGAGTGGATTATTTGAGTTCATTGATTTTAAATATATCATTAGTTATGAATAAAATGTATTGTTTCTTAAAAGAAAGAAAGAAATAGTACCGTCAACTAGTAGCCCACTAACCAGTATCTTGTTATTCAAGAGATGGTCATGAGAATACTTTCTTATCTATCAGTTGATATAGAAGATCACAAGATGCAGTTCTATTGAACAACTTCTCTATAAAAGTTAATCCTGCTTTTCATCCCTTTTCTGTCTTATTTAGAATTCTTTAAAACGCACCAGAAGTTTTTATGTATAAACTTGGTGGGGAGCTTTTTTTTTTTTTTTTTTTACCAATTTCTCCAAGCAGATCCCTCCATTTTCTGCAGGGAGCATGCGTACATAAACTATCAGGAAGAGAAAAGCTTGATGATAGGAAAGCAACAAAACAAATTGTTGCCCTTTTAAGTGCTCCACTCGAGAAATATAAGGATATAGACACTGCACTGAAGCTGTCAAATTATCCTCGTGTCATGGAGTATCTAAATGATGAAACGCATAAGGAGATGGCTAATGTTATTGTACAAAATATAATGAAAAACAAGACTTGCATTTCAAATGCTGAGAAGGTGTGTATTTCACGAATTTTCTATAGTTGGTTGAAGATATGTTGCTTTCGTTGACATGGATTTGTTGCTCTTGTAGGTTGATGCATTGTTTGAATTGATAAAGGGGCTCATTAGGGATCTAGATGGAGGTCTTCATGATGAGGTGGTTTTTCCATGTTCTCTATATGTGGCTGTAACTGACATCTTTCTTTTTGAATTTGTTTTCCTTCTAAATACAGTAGGTTGAAATATTATTTATGGTTATTGTTACCTTCATTATTTGCTCTGAGATACTTTGTTTCCTTTATTCTTCAGCTTGATGAGGACTTCATAGAGGAGCAGAATTATGTTGCTCGTCTTATACAAATGCTGCATAATGATGATCCAGAAGAGATGTTGAAGGTAGTCATTTTCTTATTCTTCAATCACTGTTAGGTGTTCCAAGTATTATTTTCGGTCACCCTTTATGTGACATTTTTTGTTTTGTTATTGACTCTCCATTCCTTAACTAGGCAAAGTTCATACAATTTTTTCTCATTTTACTGTATCCTAACTCTAATATGTATTGTTTTATCTAGTATCTGTTTCTATATACGTTGAAAATTGTTACTATCTCTAAAATCTAGCATTGATAGGATTGGGATGATCTGTCTTAAAGTTGTTTTTAGGTCAAAGCTGGAGATGCTACTCTTAATTTTAAAAAATGTAGCCTAAAAATTGCTGGACATGTTTACAAAGAGATATATCATATGAATCAACAGTGTCAGCTCAGCACCTACTATTCTCTCTCTCTCTCTCTCTCTCCCCCTCTCTACCCCGATATGCCTGACAAAATTTCCAAATTTATAATCTCGTATAGATTTGTGATTTTATAGTTTGTACACCTGAGAAATAGATGTGCTCTCCATCAGACTTGGACATAATCCAGACTCTTATTGCTGGTATATATACAATATTAGATTTTCCACTCTCCAGAGGCACAGGTGTATACTGTAATTGTATTAAATAAGAAATCATATGTTGTTCTAGGAAACATATTCGTAATTTAAGTTGACTTTAAAGCAGTGAACATTCGTGTTAATTGAAGACAATCTTCACTATCAGATGTTCCACCTATTTGTGCCCAATTAGGATTGGGCATGACTGGAATTTTTTAATACCAGCAAACATCCTAAAGACAGCATGTACAATATCAGCACTGCACCTTATTTAATTTATAAACAGTCATAAGACGAGATAGGACATCATGTGTTTGAGTTGAAATAAAATTTAAAATTCCTTGCTATCAATCGACTTGAATTAATTCCATATAACAGAATAACATTGTCAGCAAATTACCTGTCTGAGATATGTCAGTGTACAATTCTCATTTGATTGCTGTCTTTTCTTCTTCATGCTGTTACAATTCTTTTATTTCTTTTGTATATATCTCCACCAGGAAGTGATCCTTCTGCTGTATATTTTTTTAGTTTTATTGATCCGGCCTGTATTTCTGTGGCAATCACGTTTTTTTATATATTCTGTACTTATGCTTCGATTTCATGACAATCATATTTATGTTGGATTTCAGGTCATTCAGACTGTGAGGAAGCATATTTTGACTGGTGGACGAAAGAGGCTTCCTTATACTGTCCCTCCACTCATATTTAGTTCTCTAAAGGTATATCAATTTTTTAGCTAGTCTAACCATTTCCAGCTTTATGCTCAAACATTAGAAGCCATCTGGAAATTATAATAGCTTCACATGATCTAGGATCAGCATGTCCATTTATGGCTGTATCTGATCATAAGCATCAAACAAATTTATTCTTAATCCAAGGTTTTCAATTTGTTAATTTGCATTAGATCAACCAAGTCCATTTCTTACGCATCAGAGGATCAAACTCTATACTTCCATTTGCATAGGACAATGCTTGTTTTGGTTATATAGATATATGTCTTGTGGATCCATGGGAGATGTATGTAGGCATCCTTTAGATTGTTCATAGGTGAAACGGGGAGATGAGTGAGATCTATCTGGTCCACGCACAAAGTAATGCATATTCTGGCAAACTTGAGGGATAATTTGTTTATTGAAACAAGACAGGCTAAAAAACTCTGCAACCCTGTTATCATGTTTTCATACACCTTTTTCCTCCAAAACATGGATAAGTTGTTCGATGAGAATTACGAGATATGCATTATAATTATATATATCCCTGTTTGAAGCACTAAGGTTGAGTTTGGTTTTATTTATAGACTTTGAGTGTGTTGATTCTTTGGAAAAGTAAACATAAGATAAAGTTAAATTTTTAATATAAAAAGAAATATTTGTTTAATAACCTATCACTTTTCTTGTCCATTCACATTATGAGATGTCTCAAGATTTCATGGTGTTTGTATGATTGGGGATGTTAGTATGAACTCTCTAGTGGTTTTTGTAATTGGAGATGTAGCAGGGGAAACAGGTGGGCGTGGCAACAGTTGTACCATGTTCTGTTTCATTGCAGATGATTGAGTGGGAACGTTGTTATGTGGTGCTGATTCTGAAAAATTGAATGTTATCCCATATTAACGTGCCCGAGACAAATAGATAATTTTCAGGATTCTCTAATATTAAGTGGTTATGTTTGCACTATCTAATGCCCATTAGTCGTGCAGTTGGTACGACGGCTTGAGAGTCAGGATGAAAGTGCATCTGGCGATGAAGCATCAACGACACCAAAGAAGATCTTTCAGTTAGTGGCAGAGGTACTATAGATTTTATCTTGCAACATTCATTGATTCCCTGTTGATTTTTGGCTGTTATTTGGTCATTAATTGAGCTTTTTGGCAGTTGGAAATATATTTTCACATCATGTCTAATATTGGATCTTTCTAACTCGTTTATAGTTCATGTATTTAGAGAAATGTCTATGATCAATCTTGTAGATAATTTTGATTTTTTTTTCCGGCTTTGACTCTTCAGATGTAGATAGCCGGACAGATCTTCTCAACGCTAAAAAAAATAATCAGTTTGATGTGTGATGGGCTAGAATTTTTTTGGGCTAAACCCAATTGTGAGGAAGCTCATGTAGTTTAGTTACTCTATGTAATTGTATTTCAGACGATTAGCAAGCCCAAGGCTCACTAGGGATCCATCCTACGCACATGGCGTACACCTATAAATACTCCACTCGGTAGTTAATGATGAATCAGATCATGAATTATGCTAATATCTCATTTTTCTCTGTTCATCTTTTTCTTACATGGATGACTATCATCACAATCTGATCCCTTTCTTCAGCTTTAATTTCCACTACGACCTTTAATGTTCTCCTTTTTGTAGACAATCGAGGCCTTGTCAAGTATTCCAGTACCTGAACTGGCTCTAGCGCTGTATCTGCAATGTGCTGAGGTATTTCTTTCTTGATGTGGATTAGGTGGAGTATTGTTATTTATCTGACTCGTTGCTTATTTGTGTTTCCAGGCTGCAAACGACTGTGACCTTGAACCTGTAGCATATGAATTTTTCACTCAAGCTTATATTTTATATGAAGAAGAAATCACGGTAACTTTCTCTTTATCATTTTCTTTTGACCATGTTAATTTGTTAGTTGGATTGAAGCACCTAAGTAGGCTTATAGTTTCGCCTTTGCCTGAATTATTTCTACAGGATTCAAAAGCTCAGGTGACTTCCATACACCTAATAATAGGCACACTTCAGAGGATGCATGTCTTTGGGGTTGAAAATAGGGATGCACTAACGCACAAGGCCACAGGGGTAAATTTTTGTAAGCTTATATAATCAATTTATAGCAATCATATGAAGTTATCTTAGTTCATCTTTTCTTATCATGTCTTTAGTATTCTGCAAAGCTGTTGAAGAAGCCTGACCAGTGTAGAGCTGTTTATGCTTGCTCGCATCTGTTCTGGCTAGATGAACACGATAGCATCAGAGATGGGGAAAGGTATGGCCGAACAAGTTTGGAATTTGTAGGAACTTTTAGCTTACCCACCAAATCCATTTGGAAGAAATACGATGACTGAGTTTTTGAATAATCTTATTTCGTCTTTCTCGGATCTTTATGTGATTTGTGAATGTTTAATCTAGGGTCTTGCTTTGCTTAAAGCGTGCCTTGAGAATTGCAAATGCTGTCCAACAAATGGCCAATGCAACTAGAGGCAGTGGAGCATCAGTCTTACTCTTCATAGATATACTAAACAAGTAACTAACTCATAATAATATGCTTACTTAGTCCTCGTATCGTGAAGAAATATTCATCGCCTTTTTATGTTGCAATATAATTGATAGGTATCTCTACTTCTACGAGAAAGGGGTCCCCCAGGTTACAGTAGAGTCAATCCAGGACCTGATTGAATTGATCAGAAACGAGATGCAAGGTAACAATTCAACATCAGATCCAGCAGCAGATGCTTTTCTTGCAAGTACATTACGGTATATAGAGTTCCAGAAGGAGAAAGGCGGTGCTGTAGGGGAGAAATACAAGCTCATTAAGGTGTGATTTCATCTCGTTTTAACACCATGCTTTCGTTTTCTGTTTGCCTGAATGCTGAGCTCAATACCCGACTGACACTGACATCGCGTGGGACGATTATGTCCGACTTGTTAAATCGAAAAGTGGTTGGTTCTGAATAAGCGAGTGGTGGTACATACACAATTTGCCTGTAATTAATCACTAACCCTACATTTTATACTACCAACCCCAAACAATCCATTGCCTAAATGAGGAGTCGTCGCTGTAATGAGAATTGTGTAACGTATTGATTTATGCTTCTTTTTTGGCAGCTCTATTTCTCGATATTGTAATTTTTTCTTGTGTTCATAAACGATTATATGACTGAAATCGGGTATACTGTATCTTCTAATTTGATATCAAGTCAACAACGTATAACAAGTGAACTAATACTTCTCCCTACCCTTCTTTGCTTTCACTTCTGCTAAGAGTCACTTAATATTCATCTCAATTTATTATTTGAAATTTCAATTATATTTTAATTGATTTGAGACCACAAGTCAACATGCCATTTGTATTATAGAGTTGTACCAAAACTGTCCCCAACCTGAAATATATTATAGTATTGTACCAAAATTGACGAAGTGGATTAGCTAGTAGTTATAATTCCATTATTTACTATTTGTTCTATAAAGTAATGAGTTTGAGTCACTATTTGAATATATTTTAAGAAAGAAGAATAATTGGGATTTTGATAAAGTAAAAAAACTTATTGGATCGTGTGTATCATTACTTTTGTAGTATAAATTAGTGAATATTATAAGAATAAAGTTTATGCAGAGTTTTCTATTTTAACGGTGGGAAGTTTATTGTGGAATGAAAAAAAAATGTAAAGAGCTGTATAAAACGGATGAATTTACCAAAAGTTATCCACGACAGTAGCCCATCTTAATCGTAGGTTTTCCCCTCAAAACTGAACCGGCTTAGATTTGTCCTAACCAAATTTTGGACCCATTTTATTTAGAAAATTAAACCAGTGTATATACTCTCCCTTGACAAACACTTTTATGTAAAATTGTACAAATCTAACTCAATATATTTGGATTATTTAAAAAAAAAATTACATTTTCTTCGGCAGGTTCTTCATCATCTTCTTTGTCACGTTCTTCTCCTTCTTGTTCCTTAGCCCCATCTTGTTGTGAAATCCTCCAAATCATTCTTCTCTCATTTTTCTCCAAGGTGACTTGCGATTTCTTTTCTATAGTGGAGGTGATAGCCAAATCCAAAGTTGATTTTGAGTAATTTGGAGATTAAGAACCAAATTTTTTTGTCATGAAAGAGTATTGCAAACCTCAATCATGACTATATATGTGTTGATTGGATTGATTTGAATTCCTCGGTAAAAATTTCATTATTTGTTGAAAATATAGGAATACTCAAATATATTGAATTCTCGATCGATTCCAAAGTTTTTTTTTTTCAGATTTGGTGGTACTGAATTTTCTCTCAATTTTCTTGACGGTGCATTGACGACATCATTATAAAAGAATTACTTAAAAATTTCATTCTCATGTTCTTACACAATTATTTTGAGTTTCCATGTATGAGATGTGATATATATTTTATATATTTCTGTGATAATTTTAAGTATCACAAAAATATATAAAATATACCACACGTTACAACTCTTTGTGTATTCTAAAAGTATATAAATGATTAAACATATTTATTTCCTATAGTGCAGGTGCACATAGACATAATAATTGTTATTGCAACATTAGAAATGCATTCACTCCAAAAATGTAGAGGATTTAGATGAGTACATTATTACAATCGACCACACACACACACCATTTGTAATAGAAAAAAATCGATACATGAAAATGAAGCTCAAGAAATAAAAGTGATTAAATATTTGTGTTTTAGGGTTGGGTCAGCACATGGCATACTTATGGGTCCAATTCCTGGCCATAGAGTCATACTTGGATTTATCAGCTTTATACATATGTGCTATCTCTGGCACTAGTGGATCATCTGGGTTTGGATCTGTCAGCAATGAACATATCGACAGCAGTACCTGAAATTCCAATAAAACAAACATCAATCAATCATCAAAATCATATCATTTTATTAAAGTTAAAATCAAGAAAAAGAAAAAAACCTTCGAAATTGTGAGAGCTGGGCTCCACTGATCTTTGAGGATATCCAAACATATGTTCCCATTGTTGTTTATATTTGGATGAAATACTTTTGTCCTGAAGGCTACCTGCATCAATTTCTTCATTATCAACCAAAAAAATTGATATTTGAGGATGATAATTTGCACATCAAGAAAGAGAGAGGGAGAACCTTGGGAGGTTTAAAAGGATAATCAGGAGGGAAATGAATGGTAACTTGGAAAACACCACCAGCATAGGGGCTATCATTTGGTCCAATTATGGTTGCTTGCCAATGGAACATATCTTGAGCCACAGGCCCTGCACATCATTCGTTTCAAATCAAATTTATTATACATACAACACTCGTATTCACCACATGATATCATCCGTGTCATTTCTATGTTCCATAATCTAAATGAATGACACTTGACATGAAAAAAACATCACAATCTTAAGTCCATGTGTTAAAGATTCAGAAGTAGAATATATACTGGAACATAAAAAGTGACACAAAGGAATTGAACTGCATATATACGTGGTACTACACTCGTACCTGCACTGCACGAAGTAGGAGGGTCTCTTTGCAGCTCTCTAAGCTCTTTCACAATTCTTCTTGACGCCATTCTTAATTCCCAAGTAAGGAGGAGGAGGAAGAAAATCAATGTAATATCTATCTGTGTCTTGGATATCCCTACTTGTCTTCTTTATATAGGAGGTGGGAGAAAATGGTTTACGGTACAAATTCCATTCACAAAGTTAGACCAGGGGACCCCTACCCCTAGTCATCTCTCTTTTCTTCACAACAAAGAAGCATTTGACTTTAACATAATAATAATAATAATCCACTGAGTTTATTTACTTTTCAACGGCATCCTTCCACAACGTGATTATCAATTAGTATATCATGAACGATTTCGAGAATTTATTCCTCTTATTTTAATTTAATATATTTTTTTAAAGATCATGATGAACAAATTAGAAGGGTAGGGTTGGCCGTAATATTCGAATAAAAAGCAACTAGTTGTCCCTTTCCTTCATAGTACAACTATACAAGCATTATTATTATTATTATTATTCAAGAATCTTGTAATAAAAGAACAAAAAGAAGAATGAAAATGAACGACGCATATGTAGAGAAAATACGTCCAAGTAAAGCTCATCCACATATGGTGGATTCATCAAACGCCCAAAATATAGCTCAAGACTCAAGTGGGGGTAGCTATTCAACAAGTAGGAACACAATAACAAACGAATCTAATCCTTATACTTGCCACTTTATTTATGGCTTATCAATCAGTGAAGAAGATGACACGAATGAAACGCACAAAAATAGTAAGATGAACGCGTGATAATTAAGTAATACGAGAGCGACGCTCAAAATGGTTAAGTATATATATATGGAATCCCAGGTGTAAGAGAATCAAAGTGCATACTTACAAAGATATGAGAGTATAGTTAAAGGCAAAGACAACGTAATTAGAACCCTTAACGTTAGCCAACATCGTAAAAAATATTTGTTTGATTATAACAAATGAAAAACAACAAATCAAAACAGGGAGAGGGCACAAGGTAGTGTGGCCTAATATGTGACTAAAAACATGGATTATCATAAGGACAATACCCAATATTTAAGCCACCAATTGTGATTGCTAGGCTAGTGCTTTGATCAAGGGCTACTCCTATTTCTTTTGAGGCAAAAGAAGCAGAAAAGGACGTAAACCGGGAGGAGCAGAATAATAACTTGTGAGCTGATCACAAAATAGAACAAGCCTTTTGACCCTTTCCCTTCTTTTTCTTTTGCTTAGGCGGTTGAAGCACCACTTTAATGGCAGCATCGAAAACTGATTTAACATTCTGTCATACAAAAATATCATGAATTTCAGTGCAAACCCCCAAAAACATGACACAGAGAGAGAGAGAGAGAGAGGGAGAGGGGGGGGGGGATCCATAAAAACCTCTTGTGTCTTTGAACTACATTCAATGTAAGCAGGTGATGCAATCAACTTCCTTAGCTCTTCCCCCTGGATGTATTAAAGAAGGTAGAAAAATCATAATGCTTTTTTTCCTCACATTACATGCAAAAGTGGAATAGAAATAAACACAAGAAAAAGGGGAAATAGTTCAAATTGGATTCTCACCTGTACTGTCGTGATTGGTACAGCACCTGGATGATCAGTAAAGAAGTCCTTGTCATCCCGAAGATCTGAAATCATATAAGTAAATCAAACATTATTTGAACAGGGCAATCCAAGAGTAATTGTGTGTGCAAGTGTGTAAATTTTATACATTATAGATACATTCCTGATAAAGATAACAAATATACGCCAATTATCCAAAGAAATTTATCCTAGTTAACATCCCACTTTTTACTAAACCTATTAGAACAGAAAGCATTCAAGAGTTTCGAGAAATAATTCCATGGTTTTATGCATATCCCCCCAAGCGCCAATAAACAAACTATAACGTGATGAATATATAATATATATACGAAAAATAACACAAAAGATGATCATTCAATGGATAGACTGAAATCTTGGAGCATCAATGAAGACAAGATTAATCACAATATATGCATACTTCCCTTCAATTCATAAATGTGTTTTACAGACAACTTCCAATAGGGGAAAAGCAAATGAGAACACAGCATTGTAAGTGCCAGAAACAGCTATAAGTTAAGCACTAAAAAGCTTGAACAGGATAGACCTCCTCATCAGTAAAATCATATGCTTTTACATATGTAATATTCACAAAAGGTAACAAAGCCAAGAATGGTACTAAACCACTTTTAGTTATTACTACTACCAAGAAAATCATTCACCTCGACATCTAGGAGTATAAATCATAAAAAGCATTTCCGTAGTGGTTGCAGCAGGGGAACTTAAAATTGACAGCCTCTGTCCGTCAATGTTCTTTACATATCCAACTCTACGTTATGCTTTTGTGAAGTTCATGCAATTTAAAAGATTAATCAGAGATCTCACCCAGTTTTGTGCCAACAAGAACGATAGGTACACCAGGGGCATAATGCTTCAATTCTGGAATCCACTGGAAAAGAGAGAAAAATATTTCATAAGACAAGGAACTTGTGCCAAAAAAAAAAAACTCCCTCCATCCCTCTTCAAGTAGTTTAACATTTGAGGGATGGCACAAGTTTTAATAAATATAATATTTTTATTGTAAAGTTGTTGGTGGAAAGTATAAGAAATGTAAAAGGTAGAGAGAGAGAGAGAGAGTGTGTAAGAAAAGTAAAAAGGTAGAATATTTTATTGTAAATGTGGGGCCACAGCTTTCCAAAAAAAAAAAAGGAAATGTTAAGCTTTAAGAGGATGCCGGAAATGGAAAAATGTTCAAACTTAAAGAGTGACGGAGGGAGTAGAATGTAGGAACAGTCTGACAAAATTAAAGTGCAATGAAATCCTTGCCTTCTTGGAAACATTTTCATAGCTAGCCTTGCTAATGAGAGAGAATGCCAAAATGAAAACATCAGCTCCGCGATAACTCAATGGTCTTAATCTATTGTAGTCCTCCTGTCCTGTTCCATAAAATGACAGACATAGGTTTTATAAACCTTTAACAGTAATTTAGAAAGATTAAAATAAACCAAACCCCATAGATAAGTATGCTAACACAAACATTAGCAGATATTGAAATACAGGTCTTAGTGAAAGATATTTCTAGTAATTACCAGCAGTATCCCACAGGCCTAGGTTAACGGTAGCACCATTAACGACAACATTTGCACTGAAATTATCAAATACAGTAGGCACATAATCCTGTTTCATTCCAAACATAAAGAAAATTGTTAAGAGAGATATAGCCACAAGCATTAAACAGGTATGCAATTACATAATAATTTGGACAAGCTTGGAAGAGACATATGGCCAGAGCAAAATTTGGTTAAATAGTAATTTACAGAAAAAGGATTAGAAAGTGAACATAAACATTTTCGCACAAGAATAGTTCATTTATTTCATCATCAGCAGAAACATTCATCAATCCAGTTGATCCTTCTAATCTCTCAGAAATAGGAGTTGCAAAATGTCAAATTCAATGAGTCTCAGGGATAACTTTCGAAAGTGAAATCTCCAGTGAGTCAATTATATTGCATAGACTGCCTTTTATTCACTTTTCCCACTGCCATGGAAAAAAACGAAATTTTCAATCAGAATGAAATAATCTTTAAAACAGTAATGGGGTGGGGGGTCTTCATATGTCCATCTATTCTATTCATCCATGATAATCTGAGAAATACTAATAACGAGGGAAAGCACTCGAATGCAATTGGTTTTCTTAAAAAAAAAAGTCGTAGCTAAAAGACTAATACACGAGAGAGTGAATTACCGCATTGCAATCACAATAAGAACAATATAAAGAATGAAAATTCGCGTAAGAGGCTCACCGTAGGGAAGGTATTGCTGGTGTAAGAAATCAAGAGACATGTCTTCCCTACGGCACCGTCGCCTACAGTAACGCACTTTATGAATCTGGAAGCGCTCATTCTTCCCCCCTTTCTTTCCTTTCCTTTCCTTCCCTTTTCTCACTCCGTCTCTCTCCCTCGTTCTGTGTTACTCAGATCTTCTCTTGAAGACCTGGTGCAATGCGCAATTATGTAGACACCTAATCACACATAAACGAACATCGTACAATCAAGAAAAAAACGAAAATGACAAAAACACAAAGCTTTTGCACCCCCTCAACTCCGGTACACGAGAGAAGCAGCAAAAAAATCAAACCCTAACCATAAAATTAGAAAAATAAAGCAAATGTATGTATGGGGAAGAGGAGAAAATGGGGGATCGAGATCTAGAGAGAGAAATGAGGAACGAAAGAAAGAAATAGTTAATCGAAGGAGAGGAATTCGTGTATTGTAGGTAGCAGTGCGTGTGTGCGTGAGAGAGACAGTAATGGGTGGGCAGTAATACTTTCGTTTAGCCGGGAAATGCTGCAACGAACCGCTCCTCTCTCTCTCTCTCTCTCTCTCTCTCTCTCTCTCTCTCTCTCTCCTCTGTCACACGCTTTCTTCAACAATTTTTTCGCTCTCCAAATTGAAATGCATCGCATATCATTAATTAATTTATTATTTTTAATAAAAAAACATTTAAATAGTATAAAGAGGAATAATATGTAGTCCCTCCATTTTAGTTTTAAAATTTATACTTTATTTAAAAAATAATCTAATCACGCTTTTCAAAAATAATAATAATAATAATTAGACTCAAAAAAAAAAAAAAATAATAATAATAATAATAATCTCATCACTAGCTAAGAGTAGTAGAAATAAATGTTAAATCTTTGAATTAACACATATTTTCTCCTTTTACTTTTTATTTTAGGTTTTTTTTTGACAGATACTTTTTATTTTAGGTTAGTTATGAAGAAAATTAAAAAAATAAAAAGATAAATAAAACTACAAAATATGACATTTTGTCTTATGACATAGATAATAATTTTTACGTAATAAATGTAAGAGGTGATTTTATATGTGAGACGATGAAATTTTTGTAAATTTTTATAATACTCAAATTTTAAAAAAATAACAAAAACTTATTAAAATTCATGTTTCATCAATAAAACAGTTTCATACAAAATTTGTATGTTCACTGTCATACTATTTATGCTTATTAAACTAAATACTCCCTCTGTCCCGGATTAACTTGCACAGTTGACTTTTTCAACGGTTTTTGTGTGAGAGTTATTTCATAGTAATACGTTTACAAAAGTTGTTTTATATGAATAATACGCTAGTTAATAAGATAAACTATCATACCATTCATATAAAATAACTTTTGTACACATATTACTATAAAATAACTCTCACACAAAAACCGTTGAAAAAGTCAACTGTGCAAGTTAATCCGGGACAGAGGGAGTATTAACAATTAAACTATACTGTTTCACTACCATCATCTCTTTATTTTACTATTTTAATGTTCTTATAATTACTGTTTTAATCATCCAGCCTATTTATACTGATTTCAATTTCACATTTCATGCTATTTCAAACCTTTCCTTTGTGAAAACAACAAAATCCAACTTGATAGCGGTTTGCTTGGGAATAGCTATGAAGGCAACATCTACAGATTGGTTTGATTAATTACAGTTGAGTTTTTTTTTTTATCACTCAATATATTTTTATTTATTTATTGAATGCATGTACTTATATTATTTGTTGTTGGTACTGTGTTCAAGTGCTTCTGTTTTTGCTTGCGTGGTGATACTTCAAGACTACATATTGACGTTTAACGCTCGTTTTGATTTTTCAGCATTCAAGGGTTTTTTTAATCTCTTTAATTTTGAAATAATATTTTGTATGTAATGTGTTCGTTCTTTGTTGTAATTTTTTTTTTTTTTTTTAAATTTGATATGATTATAAGGCGTTAAGGCACATTTCATTGTGATGTAGTTGTGAGCCAAATTAATAGTAATATATATATATATATATATATATATATATATATATATATATATATATACACACACAAGTGGGTAGGGTTTTTAATTATATGAAATAATTTGATGATTTATTAGCAAAATAATAGAACTGATAAAATTACTAGATATATTTTTGACTTAAAACAAATGTTATTTTTTCATAAAAATATTATATATTTATTTATATATGTGACTCAAATATTATTTTAGGATTTTATTAATGGGTAAGTGTAATGTGAAAAACAAAAACGTCAGATCAATTTCTGGGTCACTTTTTATGTGTTAATATATGTTCTATTTCTTGTATTTTTAATACACAGACCAAAAATTATGATGATTCATTTAACATTTTTTAACCACTTATCATTCATCTAGATTATAAAACATATAGTAGAACACAAAAAAAAAAAAAAAAAAAATAACACGAACCCAAACCGATAGGAAATTATCCTACCCGGCCAGTAGACCTTAATTTTAAATTTATTTTTAAAACACTAAATATTTAAATAATCCAAATCAAAGTATATAAATATTTAATATTCATCTGATATTAAATCTATATACAGTTATACACACAATTAAATTAGACACACATTAATATTCGATAATCTCACCATTACTTCCATTTGACAACCTGGCTCAATATATTTTTACATTACCAAATTAATGACCCTGCATTTACCTTACCAGATTAATGGTGGGTAAAGACTAGTTATTATGAAGGTGAAAATTACTAAACCAATCAACAGGTTCTCACTTTTTTTTTTTGAGCGGGATCAACAGGTTCTCACTAGCTATTAGTGAGGTTTGTACAAGTACAACATATTATTGAACAAGTTCTAGTAATGGTACATGAAACGCCTTATGGTATAGTTGGATAACACACAGACAAAAACATACATACACGATGACACAAAGTCATTAACTTAAAAGAAAACTCAACTAAGATTTGCAGAATGCGTGCAGTGTGTCGTCGAGGGCTTGTCTATCATAATCACCCGTGAAAACACAATTGCCCATTGGACCTTTTAAAAGGATGAGTCTTAGCAGACCATCCGCCACCTTTTTATCCACCTGAATACCAAAATACAAATGTTAAGTGCTTGCATTAGAGTAAAAATGTTTTTCTTTTTTGTCCCATAACTTGCTTACTGTCCATTTTGGCCCTCATATTGAATCCTCACGTGACACAAAACAACACTGTTTCAAATTTTTCTGCGATTTTTGGGCCAAAATTGGACATTTACAATTTTTTAATATTGGACTAAATTGAGATAGTTAAATTTTGGGACCAAAATTGGACCGTAGACAATTCATGGAACCAACAAACTTTTTAACTTGTTTGTGTTAGTAGTCTCTTACCGCCATGACAGACTTGAACATGTCAACGGTCATCATTTCCGGAGGAGTTGTAGGTAATTTAGCCTGTTGCAAGATCTTAAGCACCCGCTTTACCAACACATCGTCGATCCAGCCTAGCCGGTAAGACATGTCAACCGCCATTACCTGAAAATATGCACATACCATTTTAACAACAAAACAACACATGGATCAAGAAAAAAATCTCTCATACCGTGCCAGCAGCAACAGCTTCACCGTGAAGCCACTGCCCGTATCCGAAACTAGTCTCAATTGCCTGCAAATGCATGCCAAAAAAGAATATTAGGTACCTGACTTTCTTCAATAAAGTCCATATTTCACAAGCATCACCATTACAGGTAGAGAGGATATAATAACTATTGTTACTGGTGTAACATATTACAATCAGTTGAGGCAATAAGAAATAGCATGCATTGTGTTAGTCGTTTAAAGAGAGTAGTTGTATATTGAAGTTGAGAAATTGATACTTACATGACCAAAAGTGTGCCCCAAGTTTAATGTTGCCCTCAATCCACTCTCCTTCTCATCTAAAGACACAACCTCAGCCTTATTTTGACACGAGCGCTTGATTGCATAAGCAAATGCACTTGGATCCCTGCAGAGGAGGGACAAACACTTATGATTACAAATTAAATTCCATTAGAAAGTGCACCGCAAGGATGAAATTATAAAATAAATGACTTGACACAATAGATACCTGGCTATGTTCTTTAGGTTTCAGTTTAATTAATTGTGTGTGAAGTTAATTCCTCATCTTATCACATCTACGTTCTTTATTTCAAGTTTCAACAGGGAAGAGAATGACATTAAGTAGAACCACACAATCATAATACCCAGGAATAAAGGGGACCCTGTATGACTACATATATTTACCTTGCAAGCAGTGCGGGCATATTCGTTTCCTGCCACTCAAAAAATTCAGCATCTCTAATAAGTCCATACTTAATGACTTCTGCAAGTCCTGATGCTAATTCTCGATCCGGTAATGTGTTCAATGTATCAGTATCTATGAGCACACACTGTGGTTGGTAAAATGCTCCAATCAAGTTCTTCCCAAGCCGGTGGTTTATTCCAGTTTTACCCCCAACGGAAGAGTCTACCTAAGAATATAAATGAATTTATTAGAAAATATCAAACACCATTGCATCAACTAAGATGCTTAGTCATTCTGACTTATACCTGTGCCATAACAGTAGTTGGAATCTGAATGAAATTCACTCCCCGAAGAAAAGAAGCTGCAGCATACCCACACATGTCACCAATGACTCCACCACCAAGGGCAACAAATGTACATCTTCTGTCCAATCTCGACTCAATTGCTTTGTCAAAGACTTTCATTAGAGTATCCTGTGAAAGCATCAAACATTATGCTCACGGAGTCAATTATCAATTATTGTCAGATAATAATGCTCGACAGAGCTTAGGATACCCACCATGTCTTTATATTTCTCTCCATCCGGCAAAATTACACTCTCAACTTTGACATTAGGGTTTCCTTCAGTTAAAGCCCAAATAGTTTTATCAAGATATAATGGTGCGACTGTTGTGTTGGTGACCACAAGGACTTGCTTGCCGTGAACATGCCTATAACACAATATCAACTTGACAATTGTAAGACAAGCATATGAGAATCAAAAGAAGAGCAAATTTAGAAGTCAACTTATATTTACACGTGATAAAAGAAATTAGCAAAGAAAAAGGTAGATCAAAATGTTGGATTGAACAATCAACAAAATTAATATTATAATTTTTAAGTCTGTAAGTACTACTATAATACAATCAATCATTTTCATTTTCTGCACCATGTATATATTCGCAAAAGGACATGGATTAATTGATGCCACTTAAAAATGTGCAGGGACTTCTGATCATGAATCACAAAATCAGGAAGCAAAGAAACTTTTATGATGTTCAAGCAACTAGGCAGCAAGGTGGTTATGAACAGAATGGAAACCAGCATCTCTCTTAAAATGGAAAACCACAATCAACAGACTTTAAAACAACGAATCATGCAGAAGCAAACCTAGTTTTCAAAGCCTAGGGGAAAAGGTGGACCAAAGGGGCGTGTCGTAATGTACCATGGCCATTATGTATGAAGACTCTAACCAGATATACAAACTCAAAGCAGCAGCAGCAGTTGGAAAACAATGGCACTGGTATTAAGTTCCACCATTACTAAATCGAACAAGTTCGGCCAACTATTCTACTCCCAAGATTATACCATCTGCCTTATGGTTAGCCGCTGTAAAATATTATTACTGCGAACATTCACTGGGATCAACATATTATAAAGCAAATATTACCTATCGAATCGTTCAATGTTCACGCCCGTGCAAACAGGCTATTGAGCAAGGTTCACTTAAATTACTTGCAAGTTAATCAACTAATATGCCAACCAACATAGAAAGTACCAAGAAACATACGCATTATAGAGGAATTATATAAATTCAAATACGAGATGTAGACCTTAAAAACAGCAAACAAATGCTTTCAATTAAGAAAACTACCTACCTTTGCAGCAGCTCGGGTTGATTTAGAAGTCCGGAGCCGATGTAGATAGGGTAGCTACGATTCCCCAAATCGACCTCTACAATTTCAGGAACTGTGGGAGAAGACGAAGTGGACTGATCCATCACCGGAGCAGCAGGAGCGGCCGAAGCCTTCACCACAAAATTACGATTATTAAAATCAAAGAATAAACGAGAACGCGTAGTAATGGGAGAAGCGGCGGCAGGGAAGCGCAGAAGAGGTTGAAGTGAGGTCTTGTGGTTGTGGGAAGCGGCGGAGAGAGAAAGAGCGGTGTTGGGGCAAAAAGAAGAAGGTGCAGCTGCCATTCTGGTGGTGGCGCGGCGGCGGAGAATTTGCAGGCGGCTGAATCCGTCAATGACAAAATTGTATGGATGAATGCAGTTTTAGCGTCGTGAAAATTGTGAATTATATTTGATTGCTTGTTAGGTGTTCAGGCTTGTTTGGTGGTCTGGTCAGTGGTAGGTGAATCGAGTATGTTGAACTGTTTATAATTTCTTTTTTTCTTTATAGTTTATATAAAGTCTCTTTATTTTTAACTAGACCGTAAAAAAAGAAAAAATATTTTATCTGCTTTAAAAAAGTGATATTAATTGATGTTCGAAATAAAATTAAAAGTGTGTATTTGAAAAAAAAATTAATTAAATTAAATTAAAAATGTGATTTTTTGCAAAAAAAAAAAAAAAATCACTTTTAATAATTGTGGGATAATTATATGTGAGGTAATTATTATTTTTTTCTACTTCAAATTAGAATTGCTTTTAGACTTTAGAGAATTTAAAAGCAAGTAAAATTTATTTTGGCAAACTTGATTTTAAAACATTATATAAATAATTTTTTACAAAATAAAAGTGATTTTCTCCATAAAGTTGTGTTTGCAAAACACCCACTAAATGTATTGGCAGACTCAATTCTATGGGACAATTATTTTTATTTTGGAAAAAATAATTTATATAATATTTGAAACTATTTTTTTAAGCACTTAAAATTTATTTTAGCAAAACTATTTTTTATTTATTTTTTGATTCTCTAAAAGTCATTCTCATTGGTGGAAGAAAAAAACAACTACTCACGTATAATTACCCCTATTAATAAATGTATTTTTTTCGATAACACATCACTTCTTTTTTCGAAAAAATAACACATCACTTCTTCAATTTATTTATAATCACTTTATTTTTAAACACTCACCACTTTTAATTTTTCTACAAAAATAAATTAATATCACTTTTTAAAAGTGAATAGAGTTTCAAAACACACCCTAAAAATATGATTATTCTTTTTGTAAAAATTATTACTTTATTATCATCCTTCAACCATCACTTAATTACTCAAAATATCATTAATATTACATTCACAAACAAAAAACTATTTTAATTTATAAATGGATCACACAATACACTTACTATATCTACTTATATCCATTTTTTCTTTAAATTTGTGTACATTCCTATGAACATACTTATTGTAGACAAAGGAGATAAAAAATTTATTTTGTTTGATTACATATTTTAATTATAGTCATGTTTTTTTAATATTATATATGTATAATATATTTCCTTTCAAATCTATTTTTAAATTGTAAATAATATATATTTTTATATTAATGTATTTAAAATTGTGTATCATGCTGATTCAAATTTTATTATTTTGCCACAGTAAAATTATCATTTTCATTACGTTTGTATTAAAACACTTATTTATTATCAATATTATATTTTAAATGACAGAAATTATTTAACAGTTTAATTAGATTGTTTATTAAAAAAATAAATGAATGAGATATTGCTTGACAAACAAAACATTATTTTCTAGATGTGATACATTAATTATAGAATATAATATAAAAACTTATCACAATTGATTAATATTAGTGAATATTTATTTTATTTAACATTTTTAAATTTAGTGGTCAAGATTATAGATAAGTAACTGTTTACGAAAATATAGAAATTTTCAAACGAAATAATATGGTGGAATATAGCCATTGGTGTTGTAATATAAATTTTCAAAAGTTTGTCTATAAAGATAAAGATAAAGATTTGAGGTGATAATTGAAATTAAATAATCTTCTCCAATTTAAATGAAATAACAAAAAGTTGGTCCTCAAAATTAAATAATCTTTTCAAATCACATAAAGTTGGCCTTATGTAATTTATGATGTAACTAGATCGTGAATATACCTTTATATTAAAACAATTGATATTTTCTTAATAAAACTATTAATATTAACAAACTAATATATTTTAATAAAATAATTAAAACTCTATGCAAAAAAATTAAATTAATTATTATGTAAAATCGATTTACGTATATCAATTAGCAAAAGGTATAAGTTTTAAGATTACGAGTGACATTGCATAATGATTCCATTTTATTTTATTTTTGAGCCAAAGCTATAATCGCATCTCAATATTTTTTTTTTATTTTTTTGTAAATTTTAAACATGATACCTATAAAAATCACTCTCTAATCTACAACTTTTCATCCTAGGTCGACCCTTAGGTATAATAATATTTATTACTTTTAGAGTGGTATGTTTTTATTAAAAATATAATTGTTTTGCCATTGCACATATATATATGACACAACACAATCATGTACGACGGTTGTGTACACATTTTGATGCTTACAATAACTTTTGTTCAAATATGTACGAATCTAAATTCAGTCAACACACAATTCAACTAAAACTATTTATAGATTCTGATAAAAGTAGATTATCACACTGATTTATTTATTTATTTATTTATTTTTTGAAAGGGATCACACTGAATTTTAATTTGTTTCTTGGGCAAATTTGTACAAGAAACATTCTCTGTCACGTTAATTAAAGCCAAGGTCAAAGACGATATGATACTTTTGCTATTTTCTTGAAAATGTCAAGTATTATTGGTAGGTGAGGTTTTAGTTTCTATCACCTAGTTATAGTAACTAGTAATCTTTTCCCCATGAATCGAATATTATAAATATTAAATACAAAATTATAATGTAAATTAAATTTATTAATTTTTTAACTTATAATTTTTTATTTATATAAAGATTATATTGTTTACACATTAATATAATAATTTTCACACTCACTTTTACTGAGAGAGTTCTCTCTCTCGACACACACGGGTCTCTCCTTCTCCAACAAATTCAAGTAGATTATGCATTCATAAAATTGATCGAAGCCACTGAAAATCAAGCGCTCAGGTCCTCCGCTCTCGGCTCTTGCTCCGTCGGTCAGCTCTCACCGGCTTTCGGTCGGCTCTAGTACCAGTTCCCCCTTCCTTTTTTTTTCTAGAGTTTTTTTTTTTTGATTTTTTTAGATCAACGAGTTGACCTCATCAAACGACGTCGTGGCTATGATGTCGTTTGGTAGGTTGACCCGTTGGATCTTGTTTCTTTTTTTCTAGTTCCTGTTGTTTTTATTTTTTATTTTTTGTTGTTTTGTTTCATATTTTCTGTTTCTGGTTTGTATTTTGTTTTTCTTTGTATTTTGTTGTCTCTAGTGTATTGTTCTTCTCTGTAGTGTTTTGAGAGTTTCTTTCTTTCTCTTTTTGGCTCCTAGGTGTGACCGTGTGAAATTCTCTACGCTATTTGCGGTCTCCTTACCTCTCATGGATTTTCTCCGTCTCATGTGGTTGTCTGCCCTCCTTTGGGATTTTTTCATGAAGAAAATGCGTTGATGTTGGTGAACGACACCTAGTAGGTGATCCTATTCACTATGAGACTTTTCAAAGTCACTCACGTGGTTGTCTCGCATCTACTGGACCTCACGATTGGTCTAGCTCAGAGATGCAGTACCGGATTCAAGGTCTACAAGTTTAGATGTTTGGTTTTATTATCTTCAATGTAACCTTGTTTTATTTTGTCAAAAAAAAAAAATTCACACTCAAATAAGGAAAGTCAACACAATATTAACACCCTTGTAATATTACTTTAATTTAAAAAATATCAATTTTATTTTACTCTACTTTATTCTGTCTAAACACTTTGTTTCATTCAACACCTAAAATATTCATACCTCTTATTCTCTTTCCTATCACGTGTTTCTAATTTATTGTGAAAATTATCACGGGACGGGAGAGTAGTATATTTTAGGATCTAAAATATATTTTTTATTTTTATATGAAAAAAATATACTTTAGACACTAAATTAATAATTTTATTAGTTTCTAGGCTCTAAATTGAAAAAATAAAAAAGATAAATAAACACGGCAAAATTATACAAAAAAAAAACACCCAAATCAAGGAGAGAAGAAACCTCAAGCCTCCAATTTCTTCGCCCATGAAATTCTCTCCTTCGCAGAGGTAAACACACTCCTCAATTGCACTCTGTTTAGGGGTAAAACGGCGCAGAAAAAAGAAAAAACTGCAGTAATTTGATCTATACCGCATATCCGAAAATTAACAATTATGCGTTTATGTGACACTTTCTGATGTGCGGGCTTGTTTTGCGTGTTCGATTATTCTTATGCTATCGTTTTTAGAGTTATTTTCTGTGATTGAATGATCCGTTCGGACTTTTAGGAGGAAGAGTTATCATTTCAGAAATTTAATGGATTATTTGCAGTTGAATAGTTGACGATAAAACTGGGTTGAATCCTGTTGCAAAATGTAAAAATCATATTCTTTTGTTTTTCCATTTCAATGAATCTTATTTCCTTTTTTTCTAAATTATAATTCAAGTTTAATGAGCTATATATCAAGTCGATATTTTAGTTAAATTTTGTGTAGCCCAAGTTTTACTTTTCTTCATATCCTGGACCGTCTGCTGCTTCCAAGTTGGCATGATATTTGTAGTAAAATTTGGCTGTGCAGCTTGATCATCAAGGCACCGTTCAAAAAATTGTTTAGTTTCCAATATATTTTTAGATGACAGAAAATATCAGTGTTTAGTTTCATGCCATTGTTATTCTATACTGGAATGTTAGTCTGTATCAAGATAACGTGTATATGCTGTGTGGTATTTGTTTCTCATTTGAGGGTATGAACTGGTAGATGGCAAGTCGCACAACACGTTCAAGGAAAGCTCAATTGGTGCAGCAGCCAGAGAATCAGTCGCGTGCTAAGTGGACAGCATCATTGACTAAAGAATTGGTAGACTTGATGGTAGAAGAGATTCAGAAGGGAAATAAAGCAAACAAATCTTTTAGCAAGAAAGGGTGGAAATTCATTTGTGATAACTTCCGCATTCAAACAGGGTATTGGTGGGACAATGAGCAACTAAAGAGCCGGTATGTTGTCTTAAGAAAGCAGTATATTAATGTAACTTTGCTACTCGAGCAACCTGATTTCCAGTGGGATGAGACAACAGGTGCAATAATAGCTTTGGATGAAGCATGGGATAGATACATCAAGGTATATATTTGTTGTATCTCTTATGTTTTACACATCTGGGCTAGGAAATCTCCCATTAAATTGTTTCAGTACATCAGCTCGATTAATATTAATGCTTAAGTTTCTTGATCTAATAAATATTCATATCTTACTGCGAATTTGCATCAGAAAGGAAGTAGGGCATGGGAAATTAGAGAAATGTGCTTACTATGGTTTTGATATACATTGGAGACCTTGATATGATCCAATAGTAAAAGGAAGAAAATATTTGAAAAGAAAATACTAAAAAAGATGTGTTATATAAATGAGAACATGTGTCTTGATAGAATACAATGACGAGATATGATCCATATGGTCAACCCCACATAGTAGAATGAGGGCATAGGGTCTTGCCTTGGGCTATGTTGTATGTTGTGAAGTTTGTTTATAAAGCCTTCGAACGCTCCCCAATGAAGAAAGCTTTTTAGTAATTCAAACTAGATTTTCTAATAAAACATGCAAATCAGGAACATCCTGATGCTGAGACGTTGAGGAGTACGGGCTGCCCAATATACAATCAGTTGAAAACAATATTTGCAGAACCGACATATGAGAAGCAAAATGGATCAACTGACGATATTGAAGGAATTCCCAGTTCACCAGGACATCCCAATGTAAAACTGGAGGATCTATCTCCATCAGAGTCTGAGAAATTTGCAGATCTAGCTGGTCGGAAGAGGGGCAGAAAAGGAATTGAAGATGCCTTTGCTCGAGGGATACTGGAGATGGCTGCTGCTACAAAAACGAGAGCTGAAGCCATAAAGAAGTTAAATAGTAAGTTCTCTATCACTGATTGTGTTGGGGCTTTGGATGAGTTGCCAGGTGTTGATGATCAAGTTTATTTTGCTGCTTTGGATTTATTCAACAACCGTAATGCAAGGGAGACGTTCTTAACTCTCAAAATCGACAAACGTGTGATGTGGTTGCAAAGGAAGTGTATGATCTGTAGTTTTCCATAGGCTTAGAAGAAGTTTATCAATCTCACCTAGGTTAGGTGATTATTTTGCATTGTATATATGATAAACTTGCATATTTTTTGTGGTGAAATAGAAATTAACCGAGTTTCGTTTCTGTTCTCTCTAGACTTTATATAGGATTAATTTTGCACTCCTACTTTTGGACAAGTAAAATGTAGGAGGGCTCAATGCATTTGAGATGAGGTTTTAAGGATCAAGGTGGAAAATGTTCATCTCATGATTTTCTTCATTATCATTTATTTTTATCAAACTGAACTTTTAAACTTGAAAGTGCTCCTTATACTCCCTCCATACAACAATTTTTTCACACATATTATGAAGACTTATTTATTAAATGTGGCAAAAATTTATATGAGATAGTTTCATACCTGAGATGGATTCAATTTATTAAGTTATATGACCAATGGATTTGTGGAGCTCCAGCTCCATCCCAATCACGTTTTAAAAGTAAGCATGACCAAAATATAAGAATTTCTTAGCAAATATTATTGGAATTATAAGTTTTTTCTACATTCTTCCTATTGTAATATGACAAAAAAAAAATGCTCATTGAAATTTTGTTAAAAAGAAATGGGTTAAATAATGATATTTTGGTCTATTGAAGAATATTTAATACTTTTAATAAAATCATACTCCATTTTTACATGCATAACATACCGAATTGTATGAAAAAATATTGAGGTATTACATGATAAGTTATAAAATATTGCAAACTAATGAGATTACATGGTGCAAAATATTGAGGTATTACATGATAAGTTATAAAATATTGCAAACTAATGAGATTACATAGTGCAACTGTTGCATATGAGATTTATTTTTTGAAAAAATATACATATATAGATGAAAATTATTTCTTTAAAAATAAAAAATTCATTAATGAAGGATGATGATATTAGGATACTGGTTCACATTCACAACCAGTGACAGCAATAACAGTTAATTTATACGCCCATGAAAAACTAATACTGGAATATGATTTGATTTTAAACAATTTTCAACACAGAAATGCCAATAATAAATAAACCTTACAAAAGATAAATTAAAAGTCTACAAGGCAAGACATCCTGTTTCTCAGAATAATTATCTGTCAAAGAAATGTGAATTATCTTTCTTCACCAAGGACCTATAATTCAATCTAACCACAAAACTCTAAGTCACCTAGATTGGACACTACAAGAAGCAAGAGTAATTACACAGGCTGAAAATTGTTTTAGGCCTGGCCTTCTTCACCACCTACAAAATGTAGCAGAATCCCTTTATACATGGAGTTATATTAAATCATTCAAGGTAATATCATTTTCACACAGTGCAGATCCTCGGTGCTTTTGGCCTGATTGTGCACCGATTCAAACGCCTGTGTGCATACGTTGGCAAAACCCGTCATTGCCTGAAAAACGTGGGGCAACCCCATCTGTAAATTGTTCATTGTCATTGCCCTAGTAACACTGATAGATTTTTCATACTTAGCCTTTTCATCCTCTGCCTTTGACCTCAAGGCTTCTACCTTTGCTCGTTTCTCTCTCACAGGATCCTTACTCGTATCTTCTGGTATTGAGTACGGGCCATGCTTGCTCTCTAACGATCTAAGTTCACCTGCTTTCTTTTCGAGCTCCTTAAATACTGATTCTGACCTCCTCTTTTGTTTCTGCTCTTCAGCTTGTTGCACTACGATTGCATGTATCACTGATAGGAAACTCTTGATTCCCTCTGATGCCACTTTGTCTGGAGCATTATTGATTGAGAGTTGCCATTCTTCACAGAAGGAGTAAATAGCAGAATCTTGCTTCGTTTTGTGTGCTGGGTTGTTACCTACTTGAAAGAGGCTGAGACGGAGCCATCCAGTTAATGATTGAATATAATCACGTTGAGCTTTGATGAGATTGCAGAAAGAGAGGTGCCATTGTTGAGCTTCGAGCTCAAGTTGAAGAGTCGATTGTCGATGGATTTCAGATGTGGGCTCCATTGATGGAATGCTGTTGAGGTACTTGAGCTGCTGGACTATGTGTGTTTGGACCTGGTGGAATTCGTACATGCTTCTCCACATGCTCATTAACCTGAAAGATGATAATTGCTTATAGAACTAGAAAACTATGGACAATTGTTAATTAAAAGAGCAATGGAGATATTGTTAACAAACAACCAGTAGCAATTAAAAGATTTTGTGATCAATTTCAAGGATAATAATTAAAGCAAACAAATTTTACAACCAGTATTTATCATCTATCCTTAACCCAAGGTCACAATAGTCAACGCAACACTTACACAGTTACACTGTACAACTAGTGCAATTTTGACCAAAGTGTGACTAACTCAAAAAAGTATAATGAGAACTGAGAAGTACAGGTTCATATGAAGAAAAATATTAGTTCATACAACAAAAAAAAGTAGTTTGTAGGCTGAACAATATTAATACTTTTTCAGTATACAACTAATATTTCAATATATGAACTAATATCTTTTAATCATATGAACTGATACTTTTCGACCATTTTTTCTATAATTCGCGAAATATATAAAGAACAGTTTGATTGAATTTTTTTCTCTGACCCCAGTCCTCGCACTTCATATAAGATATAGGGAACTTCATATAAAACAAACAGTACAAAGGGACAAGTAATCCCTACAAAGAAGGTCGAGTATAATCTAAAGATCACAACTCCAACCCTTGACTAAATCTGAAAATATGACAGTGAAGCTAATTCAACATAACAACAATAAAAAAAAAATATATGAATCCATGCATATGATAATACTACAGGTGTGTTTGCAAACTCAATTGGACCGAGTAGAATCAGTTTTTTTTTTATTACACAAAAAGACTGAGTCTTTACAACATTTTTAAAAAACGATTCTACACCATCTTATTGAATTTGCAAACACCTCCAACATATACTAGTTAGCTTTTCAAAAGTCGACCTCCACATATTCAGTTTTAGAGCCAAGTTATAAAAACTACGAAATTTATGTTGATAGATATGGAGAGGACTAACCCCTCAACAAGCCTAAGAAGTTGTGGATAAAGCTGTGACTCTCTTAATTTGATAATTTCCGAGGAGGTAGTCTCAATCGCTTGCAGAGCAACCATTATCTGTGATTCCAGTTTCTCGACGTCTTTTTTAGCCTTCTCGGTCTTGAAATAATCAGCACTCTTCATCTCTAACTTCCTGAGAAATGCTGCCTTTTTGTCATGCTCTACTTTCAAATTCTCAGCATTCTACAGTGTCCAAGAGAACATTTTGACTTAGACATTGTACATATGAGTCTCCAAACCCAATTTTAAAATAGAGTCATCGTTTCCAAATATAATAAAATGAGCATAAGACGAAAGGTTTTCATTCTATACATAACTTATCATACTATCAGAAAATAGGATACGGCAGATTAAAAAGATTACGGCTAGGAAAAGATTCAGCCTTAGATCATAATCAAATACCTTAACCTCCTGGTAGAGTTTCTTTTCCCAAGTATATAACCTCTCCACTGTTGAACAATGGGTGGCATTTCCATCAACTAGATTACTGACACTATTTCCAATTGGATCCTCACAGAATTTCCCAAATGCATTCCATTTCGCACTGCTTGAACCCCATGTCCACAATAAAGGACTCGAATTTTTTCCATAACCACAATCCTTACCTGCAGCCAGAAAAAAAAAAAAAGGTAAGAATAAAAATAAAAGATCACCGAATTGATTGTGTGGTTTTATAATTGCATAAGCACTTAGTCATCTCTATGTAAGTTGCAAGATCAATGTGAAAAATATATTGCAAACAAGATTAATTGTAACAATTACCTAGGGAAGATTGTCGATTGAAACTACAAATCGGGACTTCCAATAGCGCGGAGAGTGGACCACCAGCATTAGCAGCCTTGAGGAAGTAGTCATCTAGTTCTTGGATGATCACAATCAGATCTTTACCCTTGGTAGATACCACCACCGCAAGGTCACTACTAGCGGTGGTGGCAGTGACCACAGAAGGCGGAGCAGCAACGTTCGCCGCCGCAGCCATGGTGGTGGGGGTGGTTGGCACCTCAGACAGTGTAGTGCTCTCCCATTCCTCCTCAACTGGCCGTCCGGAATTCGGCATGAAAGGATCCCAAAAATCCCAGGTGGACGCTGAAGGACCTGGCGGCGGCGGAGGGGGCGGCGGAGGTGGGCGGATAGCTGAGAAGGGGGTTGTAGAGGAGGTAGTCCAGGAAATAGGGCTCAATGGTGGTGGCGGGTTGGGCAACGGAGGTGGCGGAGGCGGAGGCGGCGGAGATGGGTTAGCCGGTGGGGGATGAGGGTGGTGGAGGCTGGTCTCGGCGGTGGCGAATTGAAGAAGGGCGGAGCCAGTGTTTCGAAGCGACCTTAAATACATGCTGTGGGCGGCGGAGAAAGCGTGCCTAGCTTTAACAAACTGCTTCATGTACCTCTTCCTAGCCTTGCATCTCGAAACCATTTCTTTACTATCTAGCCTTGAATACCAACAACCCATTTCTCTCTCTACTGCGTGTTTGTGTGTGTGAGCGAGAAAAAAAAAATCAATCCAACTTTACTCTAATTGGAATTCGAATTCGCATACCAGTCAAAATTCCTCTCTCTATTTTTCTGCACTAATAATCATCTCATCATCAGAGATAAAAACGAAAAATCAAAACAGAAATTAGAAATGAATCAATGTGGTTACAATAAGTACGAATGATCTCCCTCTGTTCTGAACACAAACAGAGATCAGAAGCTATTTAAATTTAGAGACAGAACGCCAGTAAGATTCCAGTGAAGTCAAACAACGGTGAAAATCACGCTGAATTAACATTCATTCACCTGCAACAACAACAAAAAAAAAAAAGCATTGATTTTCTTTTACTCAGATTCGTGAATTTATCAATTCAATTAATTCTTCCACAATCACTCCCCATCCAAAAAATCAATAAGAAAAAAAAGGAAAACATCATAAAGAAAGATGAAGACCTGGCGTTTACAGCTTTCCTTTCCCATTCATCACCATTAGAGAGAGAGAGAGAGTGGAGAGAGGGCGGAAGAAGACGACATATATATGAAGTTTTTTTTGGGCGGAGTGCCTTAAGTTTAATTACCGAGTTTATATTCCTGTTTTGCTCACTGTTTCACCATAATGCCCTTTAATTATATTTATTTTTTCCTAAATAATTTTATTTGCTTTTAAATAATTGAGGTACATTTCAATTTCATAACAAATAAATTTGTTGCGCATATAATGTAAATTTTAATTATTTAAATTTATATTTACAGTTTGAAATTATTAGTGATCCGCCAGCTTTTACCTGGAATACTTCTACTTTGAATATTGGCATGCAAAGAAGCATTGAGGGCAGTCTTGGAAAGTCCAAAAGTCCAACGGACTGGATATAATATTATGGAAATAAATTCAAAATGGAGGAGGGGTGGAATGGTCATTGTCTCACCCATTTTCAGGATACGCAAAATTGTAAACGGTAAAAGGTAATTTCAAAGGGAATTTTTTGTTTGTAAAATTGGCGTAATAATAACAACAATTCAATATTTGTAATCTTCTGAGGACAGATTTAATGGCACAGCTAATTTAGTACTTTTAAGGATTAATTTCTCGTGCTGTTAACGGGCAAATGCCTTTTAATTTGTTGTTTTCCTTGGGATTAATGGCTAATTAATTATACTAATATTTTTTTAAAAATTACTCCTATCAAATTTTGGTAGTCATGTTTTTTCTTTAAAATTAAATAACGATATTCCACAATCCTTTATCTTCACTTTTAAAATATTTATTTAATTACTCAATTTGTTATTAATTTTATTTATAAATAAACTATACAGTACTTCGTAAATTATAATATTCTTCAATATATCTATTTTATATATAAATTACTAATATTTTTTTTAAGGATGTGTAAAAAAATTTATGTTTACTAAAATTAGAGGAAGATAGAGTTATTTATATAAAGCAAAAGGTGAAAAATAGTAAAAATAAATTCTTAGTTTCATTTGGTCGAACTGGGAAAATTCTCAATTTCAAATTATTTTAAAAAACAATTCTAAAGAATCAATATAGACTGATTAACAGAATTTGACTTTGATGCCACTTTTTTTCTTTTTTAGAAGGTTCAAAGTTGACATTATGTATATTTTGAATTGAGTAGATTTTATACGAATATGATTATTTTTTTATCGGTAAAAAGGTAAATTAAATTAATAAAAGTATGTTACCAGAGATATCAAATAGCAAGAGTTTTTTAATAAAATATAAGTATAGTTATTGATAAGATTAATATGAATCATTATTTAATTTAATGTTACAATCCAAATTTAGATACATTTAATTAAATACTTGATATATATATATATATATATATATTTTAATTTGATACTTTAAACTTAAATATTAATTCATCTGTTCACCAAAAGTTCATTTTCCTTATTTGTCCGTCCACAAAAAAATGTGTTCATTTTCTTTATGAAAATAATCACTTTATTATTACCCTCAAACTATCACTTAATTACTAAAAAAATTTATGTTTTAAAAAAATTTTGTCCAATCATTTGAGCATTATTTTAATGGACGGAAGAAGTATAATATTGTGTTTTTATATTAAATATAAATAATTTAATTAGTGAAAAAATTAATTATTGTTGATACTAATAAACAATAATATTATATCACTAACTCTAATTCTTGATACTTTTGATATAATTCTTAATAATTTTAATTAAATATTTGATGCTTTAAAATTTTCAAAACAGTTTAACAATTCTATACATTTCTTTACTTTTAAAATTTATAAAATTATTCCTTAAATTACTCATTTTTCTATTTTTATAAAAATATGTCCACTTACCTCCTCCTCCTTTTACGTATAAAAAGTATTCAGAGCTGGAAAATATTAATTATACATAAGTAAAGTATCACTTTTTATTTTTTAAACAAAGATTATTTTAAACGGTTTTACCGAACTGATAAAAAATTTACTATCAAACTACATTTAAAAAAGAAAAAGAAAAAATATAGTAGTATTTATATATACACAGAGGCACAGGTGCACGGGTGTTAGTGTGAGGTGGCATCCTAGGAAACTGTGTCAGTGGAATCGCACTCCTCATCACTAAAAATATTCCAGAATCCAGATTCTCTCTCTATATATATATATAATGTGTCTTGACCAAACTACCCTTCCAAAAATAAACACTAGATAACATTAATCACGAAGATAACTGCAAAATAAATTTATAGATAGACATAGACATGTATTTAATTTAATTTCGTCTCAAAATTCATTTAATATCACAATATCTCACCCACAAGAGTTTGGACTAACGTGTTGGAAAATTTTGATATTGAATAGTATACTCCTTTCCTCCATGCCCCCTCCTCCAATTTAAAATATACATGTCATTTAATCAATACCAATATATAAATATTAAAAAAAATCATTTATACTTTTAATTAATTATTTTGAAATTATACATAAAACTTTAAAACTATTAATATTAAAATATTTTTAATAACTTTGAGGGTAGATTAGAAAAAAAAAAACATAATAAATTGAACTTAGAAAATTCCATAACGTTATTTAAATTGTAAATTATTTGAAAGACTAAAATTACATGTAAAAAAAGGGGAGGGAATATCAATTTTTACACTAATCTGAGCACATAAATTAATAAAGTAGAATTTTCTACTTTATTAAAATGATAAAGTAAGAATATTTTAGATCTTTCTATTTTTTTATGGTTATGTGAATTAATTGTGTAAGAAAAAATAATAATAGAAAATAAATAAATGTATATTGTGAGAATAAGTATCATGAATAAATTTTTCAATTTTTGTGTGAAAATTCTAAAACAAATTAATTGAAAGAATTGTGAAAAAAAAATTTGGAATGGAAGAACTATATTAATAACTTAAAATACTAGATCTAAAACATTTCAAGAGTACTTCTATTTTTAAGTTGTAAAGAGTTGCAGTTTCTCAAACTATATGCTAAAAGATCTAAAACGTGTAAGATTTTGTATAAGAGGACAAATGATGTAATTTTACAGCTAATTCAGAAATTTCATTTTATAATATAATAATTAATATACTTTTTAACAAATAATTAACATTAATATTTTTAAAATACAAACTAATCATTTGGTAAAATTAATTTACATGACACTGTGTTGAATTACTCCGTTCACTAAAAGTACTTGCATTTCTTCTTTTTGTCTGTACATTAAAAGTTTGTTTATTCATTTTATGGATATATTCAAAATGCCATCAATTTTACACTCACGTAATAATTATTTTATTTACAAATAAATCTCATAATACTCTCAAAATACTCTTTACTTTATTTATTTTATTTCATGAAACTTGGTTCATTCTTTTAAGCATACTTATATTTTGGACAAAGAAAAGAATACCTTATTTCAGCATTTCATTTTAGGTTTCATTATTTTTTATAACTTCAAATTTCTTTTGCAAGTCCAACTTAAACTGAAAAAATGCAGAGCTGTTAAAAGACAAAGAATGCTGAAAAAAGAATGAGTTTTATTGATAAAAGAAGAGCCATAAACGGCAAATGATGATGAATAATTTAGAACCATTTATTCTGGTCTCCCTATTCAAGAACCAAAGAAACTAAACTCAGGAGAACAAGTTCATCTCCAAAGATCAACAACAACATTAAAATCAAGAATAACTAAAAATTAGCTTAAGTCACAAATTAATGCTACAAAGTCAGGCCCTAGGACTCAAAGAGTGTGTAATATCTTGAAACACTTTCAGCCTCTTATCCACCTTCTTTTCATCACCCTTCTTCTCATTATCAAATCCCAAAACTGCTGCAATTATAGCATCCTCAAAATCCTTGCTATCCGGCAAGAAATCTGCCCAGCTTTTCTCCGGCGAAATCGACTGTTTTCGCAGTTTGTTTTCCTCCGAATTCGCCACATTTCCGGACCTACTCCTCTTGAGACCACTCTCAGGCAACAATTCCTTGCCAAACTTTGATGAATAGAAGGGCTGTGCATCAATGTTGAGTGAGTTCATCATCATGTTCTTATGATGAAGTTGGTTTGTTCTCATGATATTGGAAGAATTCGCATTTTCGTCACCAAATCCATCATCTTGAAGAAGCTTAGATGATGATGATGATGATGATGATGATGATCCCTTGGAAATGGGGTTGTTTTCCTTGCAAGGTTGAGGTTGCCAGATTGCAGAAGAGCCCAAAAAAGCATCAAAAAGTTTACTTTTTTGGACACGATCTTCACCCCCTCTGTTCATCATCTCTGATTCAAGATCCCTCAACATTTGCTGCGCTCTCTCATAGGCCTTGAGATGAGAATCAATGCCTCTTGGCCCGTCTGCCACGGCTGGTTTTACTCTCCTAAGGGTCTCTTTGGCCTCTACTATTCTCCCTTGCTTCATTAGACATATCCCAAGATTGCACATCTTGTTATTATCTGGTGCTAGCAGAAGTGCTCTTCTGTAAGCCTCCTCTGCTTCAATGTAGTTGTTTTGCTGCATCAATGCCCATCCTAAGTTCCCCTACAATTCATTTACAATTCAATCAAGATTCAATCTTTCACATTGTCAATTTTAGGAATCAAGATTCAATCTTTCACATTGTCAATTTTAGGAATCAAGAGTCAATCTTTCACAATGTCAATTGAGGGTTCTTACCAACAATCGAGTGGCCTCTTGCTCGACAGAGACCTGAAATTTCTTCCCCTGGGATCGGGCCGTTTTGGTTCGTTTGCCATTGAAGGCCATCCCTTGTTGAATTAGAAACAGTTTGTGCCTCAACAGTGCTATTTGATCATCTAATCTTCCACATCTCTGCAAATTAAAACACATGTAAAAAAAGGGGCCTACTTTTTCAAGAAAAACAAACACCAAGCAATGTGAAGCAACCTTATAAAGATCTAACAGAATGTTATCAAGTGATTCTTGCGCCTGATCCGAACAACGGCTACGCAGAGATTTGATGGCTTCCACGGCTTCTTCAGCTCTGTTTTGCTGCTTCATTACAATGGCCATATCTTTGAGAGCACTATCCACCCTATCTCCAGCATTAATGGCTGCCCAGAATAAGGGTATTGCCCTCTCTGGATCCTTATCAACAAGCTGATTAAACAGAGCAACATCAATCATCCAAAAATCCCAAATCAGGAAAGATACTCCCTCTCTCTGTCCACCGAAAATATGCTCACACTATTTCTTTTCAACAATTTGTTTTGGGGAAGCTTAATTTTTTCACATACTATTGACTTTATACTCATGAACAAACATTTAACTCATAAATAAAACACACAATATCGCAAAATAATCTTATTTTATCTATTTTATCTACATGTTTTTAAAACCTGTCAAAACCAAATGAGCATAATTTTAGTGGAGGGAGGGAGCAGTAAAAAGCACAAATTGAAATTGAACTCACTTGAACGTTTTTGGCACGAACATAAGGGGTGTCTCCAACTGGGACCTTGTGGGCGACATGGAAGGTTTCCGACCGGGTTCTTGAGACTCCGAGCGGCTTCGCCGGCGAAGACGGGGCTGATTTTGTCGGTCGAAAACCGGGAGGCGCATTCCTCATCTCTTTCATCATCATTACTTTAACGAAAAGAGACTGGAATGGCAGAAATTGAGGGATAAAGGAAGCACAGATCAACCTTTACAGACGAACAGTAAGAGAGAGGGAGAGAGAGAGAGAGAGAGAGAGAGAGAGAGAGAGAGAGAGAGAGAGAGAGAGGGGGAGGGGAAGGATAGCAGGCAGGGAAGAAGAGAGGGCAAGCTTAAGACTGCGGCCGATGAAGATTTTGAAATTTTAAGACCGTTGGAGTTTACCGTTTCAGAACTAGCCGTTGGTGCTAACATGTTACTCGGTTATTAACGGGAGGGAGGGTTATTTGTGTCTCTCCACATTATTTTATACGAATTTTAGTATTCTTTTACCATATTGCTTTTCGTTGACTATATGGAAAATAAATGTCTTACCAATTTACTGTTTTTATATGGTAATTTGAGTATCTGTAATGCAATTTTGAAATTAATTGAATCTTTGCACGATCTAACTATATTACTATGCCTCAAGTGCTCCCACCTCAAAATTATTTTTGTATGTGTAACACAAAATAAAAAATTAAAATAATGAGTTGGATTATATTTATATGTGAGGTAAAAAGTAATATTTTCATGGCCCCAATTATATAGGCTTATTGAAAGATTAAGAAATTTTATTGAAAATACAAATTAGATTAGTAAAATTTGTATTATATGTAGTCATATTTGATAAGTGTTATATTTTTCAACATAATTAATGCATAAGATTATATTAGTAATAGAATTAGTAAAAATTATTTTATATGGAAATAAATCTATATAATTGAGACATAAAAAAAAACTTATATAATTGAAACTGAGTAAAATTTTATAAAGGGTTTTCTAGGAGTGTAAGTTATTTTGAAACATTGAAAAAAAAAAGCGTAAAAGTAATTATAGAGTTGATGAAGTAGTATCTTTATACATGTAATCCCTAAGGGTTGGCCTAATGATGTAGACTTGAAATTTATACATATGCTCCATAGACGGATCATCATTCCCCCAAATTAGTCGATTTTTGGATCAGTTTATATTGTGTTATGAAACCCTAAATTAGTCCTGCACAAGCTAGTCTTACTATAAGTATCAAATCCAAATACACTAAATAATTTGGCAAAATTATAAAATCCCAACTATTTGCACTCTTGAATTCATGCAAAAATATCCAATCTTTTCACACGCCCTCACTCAGAAAATGCGATTCATGATGAGCACGCTTTTATTCAGGCAACAAGATGCATTTTCTCCAATCCTGTAACACACATTACAGCATAGCTAAATTTATATGACTAATCAAATACATGAAAGCTATTCCTTCAACATGTGAGGAAAGATCCAGTAGCATTATATGCCGAAATAACGAGTAGTCAAAATGCAATAAGTACATGTACATATGAACAAGATGATGAGGTAAATAACAAGTAAGCCAATCCAGTAGCTATCAAAAGAACAAGTAATGAAATCTTAAAGTCCTCTAAAACTGTCCACTTTATCAAGTCTTGCAGTGCCTGAGCTCGAGGATTCTCCCATAACGTCCGGAGAAGCAGCTGTGTGGGATGATGCCTTTCTCAACGAAGTTGGCAAACCAGAAATCTCCTGCGGATAATGTACACAACTTACTTATTCAGTACATGTGAAGTGAAGTCCTCTTTGTTTCTGTTAAACAGCTTTAGCTTATATATTCATGACATCTATATAAACTTTAATAAAACCAGTAAATCTTTTAGTCAGTGGTAGTACTTTGTGGAGTCATCTTTTTCCCACAAGAAGTTTTTGAATCCCGGGAGACCATGAAATATCCAGACATAACATAGTTAAAGCCAGAAACAAGAATCCTCAGAATGGAAAGAAAGATAACTAGATAATTTGCACTCACGTCTCTCAAGGGAGAGTATATATCAATTTGAGCTTGTTAAAAATACATGGTTTTCTTGACTGCCTTTTATAACCAGCAAGCGAGGAGGGAGGGAGGGAGGGGGAGAGAGTTAAGAGTTGTTTCTTCACATTTATTCAGGTTATATAGGGATCATCAGCTAGAGCAAAATGAGCTTGAATGTGCCAGCAGTTACGGAATAATTTTCAAAAGTATAGAAAGAAAATCAAAGAAAATAGAAAATAAGGTTCAGTTCCATTTAGTACCTTCATTAAATGCAATCTCAAGTCGCATGGTCGAGCCTGATTTCCAAGACATGCCAAAGCAAATTTTGAATATTGAAACAGGACATCTGCAGCAGCTTGCTTCTTTTCTTCAATCTAAAACATATTTCATGGTCATGAAGGAATAAGATTTAAAATAAAGAAAAAATCAAATACAAGAACCCAAAATAAGATAATTCATGTAATACTTTGGAACAGACTTTAGAAAGTGATGGCAAACGCTATGATGCCCTATTCCACTACTGGATTAGTGTCTCACCAAAGGTTTGCATTTTCTGAGTATACTTCTTTTTCTGAGTTCTGAGAGTCAACTTCTTACACAAATTGCATTGTTTTACTAGGTCAATTTGTTACATAATTATCTTATAAAAAAAGCATTAAAAAAACAAATTATTACACAAAGTAAGTATCATTATATCCTCTTGTTTATAACAAAAACCTTTAAGAAGGCAAGGAACATATTCTTCGGTTTAACCTCTAAATGCATCTTCTCGGGATTCTTCAACCCATTCAGGATCATGAATAATTAGGTGTTATTTTGTTTTTCAGTTGTCTCAGTTCAGTATATCTTTAACAGGCTCCATTTTTTACAAACTTCAACTTTTAGATTTTTTCGGTTCAGGAAAATAGCATAAGGTGAGGTATACACTCGACATTTCATATGGGTTAAATTTAACATAGTCTCATGTTCGGTAAGTATAATCTTGGTATTAGAGTTTTACAAGATTATTCTCAAAAGTAATACATAAACAGCTCCTAATTACACTGCCTCAGAGCTGCGGACATGTCATTAAGAATATCTGATACCACATACACAGCATTAAAATTCCTCATAAAAACTAAGTTAGTAGCTATTCGACTCTAGTTCTTTTCTTGTAATAACAACCCATACTTAATGCCAAGTTCAAGATGACAAAAAGTCAATGTTCCAATCATAAACCATTTCTCTTTATCCAGTATGTCTCAAACCTACCCCGTCCACCAATATGATGCCCTCAAGCATGCTGTCTAGATAAAAAGTTTGTTACTGACATGTCTACATTATGGTACAATATAACAAGAAGAAAATTTTCTAATTTAACCAGCATAATATGGTAACATCATGCCAATGCAAGAGAGAATAACGCAGTCACACACGACAATACCAACTACTCCATTAACTAAAAAACGTTAACAGAAATTTTCTATAATCGTTACAAACAGAGGGCTAAGTAATCATTTAGTAAAATGCATAAAATCTATGTTATACAGACTATTAAATTCACTCTAAACAAAGATTTCACTTAAGTGGATGTACATCTTGAATCCCTCAGTCACATCAACCTAACCAAACAACAGACACACACTTGATCTAACTACAAATAGATTCTCTCACACAGACTAATACGGAGAGTATTAAAATTATATGCAGCAACAGATCAAAATGATTACATATTTTTGAAGGAAATCAATCATGCCAGAAGGCTATAAATCCCCCTAATTTCAAATTGAGTTCGAAATTGAACCAGAGATCTCATATCCCAATTCCAAATTAATGCTCCAAACACATCATGAGAGAAACAACACAACGCAAAAAATAAAAAGACGCGTTTCAACAATGAATCATCAGAGGGCAAACACGATGAAGCTACAAAAAGTTTTCGAACCTAACAAACCAAAACTTATACGATGGGACAAACATTTCCAGCACTAATTTCAATATACTATCAAACATAGGTAGATGAGTGTGTAAATTACCTCGTAGTCTTTCATGGCTGAAGCTGGATACCCTTTTCACCACCGAGGCATCGATTATGTATTCCTGTGTTATCAAATAAATATACCAACTCATCTCCGTTACGATTAAATATCTTGTTTATTCTTTTTTTAGTATCAATGGCCCATTAGCTCAGTTGGTTAGAGCGTCGTGCTAATAACGCGAAGGTCGCAGGTTCGAGACCTGCATGGGCCATTTTTTATTCCAATTTTTCGACTTTATTTCTGGGCTGCGCTTTTAAAGCCCATTCAATTTCGGCCATTTTGGGTTGGGCCGCCCTCTACTTTATTTGATCAAATATCCAAAAGTAAAGCAAATTGATGTAAATGCAGGGATTAAAAAAAAGGAGTTACTTCATTTTCTGATCTTGTTATATCACATATATAAATTGAATTTTTTAATCATAATTAATGGAGGAATTATATAACAATTCATTCTCAATTCAGCCAAACGTGTTTCTCCAAACCTTATACATATGATTTTCTTTGTCGTACAAAAATTGGATTAGACTCAAAAGAGGCCATGAATCAACCACGCAAGAGTTTTAACGCCTTGCAAAATTGGACAATTGCAAGGCTGACTGACAGACATCAACGAAAGGGAGGAGGCTAACGAATAAAAATGAGGTTAACCAAAAGAATAATGATATATACATAATAAAACACCAAAATCCTCCAATTGAGAAGAAATTTGTCATCACTTGGATTTTTTTGCCATCTTTTCAGATAAAAGGGATTGAGCAGCAGACTTGGTTAGTGCAGTAGGCTTGAACACAGCTTTGGGATTGATAGCTTGCCTGATCTTGAACATAGCCCATGCTGTTCCCACCGCGTGCCCTGCTGCCCCCATGCCCTCACTTGCTGCCTTGCCCGCCTCCTCGCCGTACCTTCAAACAAGGAACAACAATATATCCAAAACTCAGATTCAGCTCCATTTTCCGACAACGGAATGGACACATTCACATTACCTGTGAGTGACGAGGCCAGTTGTGACGGTGTTGGAGGTTTCCATCACATTCTTTCCTGCTATTTCAACAGCATCACAGATTCTGCCTGTCATCAAACAAGTTTGAATATGGAATTACTTTCACCAATCTCATCTCTCTCTCTCTGCCTAATGTTCATTCTTAATTTAGTTTCATGATGAATAGCTAGCTATTTAGTAGTCTCAGAGGAGCTAACAACTTCCAATTACACAAATGTCCTATTGGAAAAATCTCAAGTAACTAAACTACCATTGATGATATAACTAACCTATAGTATATATGTCATGCATCCAAGACACAGAAGAGATAGAGATGTAGGAAGGACATACTGAATCCATCGAAAGAAGCAAGGACCATCTCCCCTGGCAACATACCAAAGAACTTCTTTCCTACTTTAGAGTTTGCAACCGACCCAGTAAAGTATCCCGACACCTTCACAACTCCTGATAATACCCCAGTTGCTACTTTTTCTGTCATCTTAGTGACCTTCTTCACCCTGCACACCAAATTATTAAACACATAACAACAGTACAACACCAAGATCACCACCAACTTCATATTATATGTATGGCTTGAAACCACTAAAATTGGAGGAAAACAAGCAGACACGACAAGAATACATGAAAACAAACATGTCTACCTCAATTGACGAACTACAGAAGCTGATACCTTTTAAGCCATTTAAGATACGAGAACACCAGATTCAACCAAATTTTGAAGAATAATAAAGAATAAACTCACTGCACTGCAGAAGCTCAAGACAGTGGATTTCTTGAGCATGAAGCTCAAAAATCTAACTTGTGCAAAACTAGACTACTTTCACAGCACATATCCTAGTCTTATTTCGTATCATAATGATTACATCTCTCTCTCTCTCTTTTTTTAACACAAATGATTAAAAACTCATATTTGCAAGAATCCACATTATGTGCGAAAGAAACTATCAATGGAGCTACTGATCAAGTGGAAATGAGGAACAAACCGTTTGATCCTCTTCAACGTCTGAGGATCGAGTTCTTTTTTACTATCACCGGGAGCCATCCTCTGTCTCAGCACTTCGTCTCCCCATTTCAATCGATCCACAGTTACATCTCCACACCACAATATTCCCTTAACCAGTTGGCCGGACCCTTTGGCGATCAGCCTGGCCGCCGTTCCACTATACTCCTCCACATTCGGCGCTAGCGTCGTCCAATATGCCGCACACTGCCCCTCCACTTCCTCCATCTTCTTCTCGTCCCTTTTCAGTTCCCCTGCAGTGATCTCTCCTGCAGTAGCTCCAGCCACAGCCATCGCCGCCTTCGCCTCCACCTTATGCACCGAGAAATTGCTGAAAGTTTCGAGAATCTCGTCCAATTCCTTCAGCAACGCTTCCTGCCCCTTGGAAACTATTGTTAATCCATAGCTCAAAACTTCGGTTTCTTCTTTCTCCTTTGTCTTGTTCTTTTTCTTTTTTTTCTTCTTCTTATCGTCCTCGTCACTGGAATCAGAACCGTCGGCGTCGTGCGGGGCTCGAAAGGAGAAGAAGTAATGGGATGAGTCGAGCTTAACGGAGGTGAGGTCTTTGGTTAACGGCCACTGGATCTCGTCGGAAACCGCAGCGAGGGCGGCGACGGTGTTGTCGCCCTGGTAAAGGCAGAGGATTTGGAGATCGCCGGTGGCGAGCTCGACGGAGTATTGCTTGTCGATGAGGTGAAGTATTGCGCCGGGGATAGTGAGGAGTGATTCCTCGGAGGAATCCGGCGGGGCGGAAGGTGTAGAACCTTGGGAACGAGGGGAAATTCCTTCATTGGAGTGGGGAAAGAGGTTTACGAACAGATCATTCATTTCGACGGTGGGATAGAGAGACGAGGAGGTGGAGGAAGTGTTGAGGGGAGGGGCAGTGGGTGAATATGGGTCGATTTGGGGGTACATGGGAGTCCGATTCGGGTTAGGATCTTGGGACGCCATTGTTACGCAGATTCGAGCTGTGTAATTTTCGATTTTTTGTGATCCACTGTTTCTTGAAGAAGATTTGAAAAAGAGCGTAGAAAATAATAAAGGAATTTTTATTTTATTTTTTTTTGAAAAGGAAATTGGAACGCGTTGAAAACAGCAGTTAAGGAACTTAACAAATCTCCCGCGCGAAAATCGGTGATTTATTTTATTATTATTATTAAGCGTGATTTAGATTATTAGAGCTTAGGTTTTCTAAAACTAGTCCTATAATTCCAATTTTAATTCTTTTGGTCGGAAATTCAAAAATTTTGCCCCACGAAATACATTAGGGATTTTTCATTTTTAATTTTCCATATTTCTGACTTCTGAGAGCAATGTTTTCGAAATTTGTTTTTTCACAAGGACAAAAACTATTAATACTTGTATATTTACTTAATACACTCAATTTATAATTATATATAACTGTACATGATGTTTAAAAATATTTTGCATAAAAATGTATTCAGCAAAAATATCAGGTGTTAATTAGTCAGATCTTTTCATAATTGCTCTATTAACTTTATTTATCTTTAGGGTACATCATTTGTCCCCCTTGTCTAAAATCCAACTTTTTATTTCTCTCTGACTCCAACTACATGTATAAGTCTGCATTCTTGCAAATACAGGATATCAAGCGGATTTTTTTTTTTTTAATTTTAATCAAAATTATGTTTGACAAATGAGAAAGTAACTTTTTTTTAAGCAAGAGGTTATCTCAGATAAAATAATCACGCAAAATTTAAAGACTGGTTTATGGTGGGCCTAGATGTTATTTGAATTTGATTTTTAAATAATATGGGTTTGGATGACGGTCTTAGAGTTTGGATTACGATCTTTTTTAATTATATCTGAAATAATATTTCATGGACTCGGTTCATTTGGCATGGAATTAATAATATTTATGCCCTAATCTAATTAATACAATGAATTAAACATGATTACGACATAAAACTATATTATTATATTATCTGATAACATCATAATATTAATTCAATAATATAATAACATTCACTCAATAATACCATATTATTTATTCACACAATTCAGTTTGTTTGTGCAGTGAACAAATTTCACATGAAAATTTCCGATTTTAAAAATAACAAGTTGCCAAATTTCAACTTCAGAATAGTCCCCATTTTCTTATTCAACACAGCATTAATTGAGTATTATTTATTGAGGGAAGCAAGTAGACAATGATTTATTATGATTATGAACCAGGAATGACAATAACGACCCCTCTCTCTCTCTCTCTTGAAAATTAAGCAGCAGATGCAGCTTGTTCTCATTCAGAATGTTAAGATGAATGTGCGAATCTCCATGGGACCAAGCTCGACAACAAGACTCGATTCGTCCACAGGACGGCCTCTCTTTGGAGTCGACCTGTTCTGAGTTTGGCCTTCGACTTTCCAAGTCATCGTCTTCGTTTCAGACTTGTCCTGATTTGCTGATAAGCTTGTTTCCTTGATCTTCTTTATCTGAAAATCAAAGAAAAAAGACATATTGCAGAAAAAGAAATGTCTGTCGATGTCATTCTTGAAATTGGAAAAAAATACATACACTTTTTTCAGCAAACATCTTTTTGAGTTCAACTTTGGCAAGTGTTGAGTAGTCAGGATCTTCACCAGCCTACAACATAATGCCATGAATAGTTCATATAATATGGACGATAGTAGGCGGAGAAAATAAAACGAGATCAACGGGGTTCACCTCATATAGATTTGCTAAACGAATGAGCACACTTCCATCAACCAACTCCTGAATTAAAACATCCACATAGATCAGTGGCAAGAAATTACGTGTTAGATAATGGGAGCAGAAGTGATCACCTGAAGAGTAATTAACGCAACATTTAAAGGTAAAGTATAGTTTGATTCCATGGTTGTGGCCTTTGTGATATGAGAAGATTTCCATTTCTCTGACCCCTGCAACAGTTCAATATCGCTTACTCAGCTAACAAAAATTTGTATAAACCCGGTTCACACTCTATTGATCCTACCCAATAAATTCTAAATGGATCCTATGTATATGGTTCTATTGGACCCATCTTGTAAACGGGTCAAAAATGAGATGGAGTTCACGTGAACCAAGTTCACACTAGTGTTACTCAATCAGCTAACATGGGTAGTTGATATTCGACATTATGCTCAATCTACCTCGTGTGAGAAAGCTAAAAGAAGGGGTGAATATATTTCTTGGCCGGTTGTTCGTCTCCAACGTGCTCCAGCTCCAAGTTCATTGATGCTCACGTAATAATTTCCTCGAACCTAATGCAAGAAGAATAGAAACCAATAAATATGTCTGAAATTTTTTTTCCAAATTTGTTCACCAACTGTAGTAATGAAACGTAGTCTCTTACTGTGAGTCCTTCACATGTCTTGTTGTTGTTGATGCATACAGTCTCGTCAAGGGGTTCACCTACTCCTCTAGAGTCGTCTTTCAGAATACGCCTGGATATGTATTGATTAGACAAAGGGAAACAGTAGAACAAATTTACAAAGGTGTTGGAAATCCAATTGAGGAGTTTGTCCAATTTTACTGTACAACTGATTCACAACTATCACTTTATAGTATAAGTCTAATACTTTTGAATAGAACAACTAATATTGTCAAACTAATAGGTTTTTGTTTAATAAAACAACTAATGTTGTTTAAAAGTACACACAAATACAAACCAGTTGCACGGTAAGACTCGCTTACATAAGACTTCGCCTTTTTTGTTATACCTGTGTAGCATTAGTTCAATTTCGCCATCATTGATGCTGGATCCTCCAGTGGCCCGATCAACCAGGACAGAAAACTCGGACTTCTTATCCGCCACGTAAACTCCAAGATTAATCTGAAAGCAACAAATAATCGATACAGATTTCATTTTTCAGCCTCTTTATAAATGTCAGAATTTATAGTCTCGTTGCGATCAAATATAGCTTTGAGAAAATATTAAACCTGCCAACTTGGTTGTGGAAATTGCATTCACCTTCAGATATAATTCATTACAAGGAAGGTATAAGCATTAGAATGAGTTGGTTTTTAAGTACAGAGAATAAGTCCAGAAACTGCATTTCTAGCATGTATAGACAATAAAACCTGTTGTTTGAAGATATTAACAATGCTTGACTAAGTGCTTTAACTTATGTCTTTAGCTGCCTAACTAAATGTTACAACTCGACAACATACAAGCAACATTTTCGATTGACCACATAAATATAGAACCAAATCCAGAATAGAGCAAACAGCATCATCAAGTGCAAGCAAGTGGTATACTTGAAGGTCTACAGCTTTCAGAATAACATGAGCATTGAGTAACTAGTTGTATAGACTAGCTGACTTTTCACAAGAACAATGTTGTTTGCATCAGCTGGCATTTCAATGAGTTAAAGAGTTGAGAAAATTACTGGATAGTAATTCCCAGCTACAGGTTGAGTAACTTTGAGAGGCCAGTCGGCTCTGTAATCTCTAACCTGAAATTTTGGAGGATAATGATTCGAGAAATGAGAACAGAATCACAATGTATCTCTCAAATACATGAATTATACTTCACACTGATATATAATTGGATCATACAATTACCATTATTAGCCATGATATAGTGTACAGTCTAGGTAATGCGAAGGACTTGCTTAAACAGAAGCAATTTTTTATCATGATTTAAAGAAAAACGGTCCTCTCACATTTCCAACTTACATCTGGATGGACATTGGAAGACTTACCCGTTTGAGGAAGTCCCTTCCATTTGAATCAGTATAGAACACTTCATCAGTGGCCATATTAGCTGACAGTCTTGTGATAACCTCTTTCCCAATACCATCGTCTGTGGGAATTGGACCAATCTTTGGATGGATCATACATCAGATTTACATAAAAAGTGGCATAAGTATCAATAGACAACTCAGAAAAGGAAAAAAAAATACGACGAAAAAATGAAATATTGTATATTTTAGTGGTGTGGTCCTTTAGTAAACAAGAATCACTAACCGTGAATTCAACTTCAGCATGATCTTTGTCTTTGTAAACTCTAATTATCTGTAAACGAGACAAGGAATAACACAGAAAATGATTATATAGGTTAAATAACATTAAATATTCATAAAATCATATGCGGTTGCTTGAGAAAAAAACCAAATATATTTGACTGTAAAAGGTGGTTCTGATTGAAAATGCACGACTTTTAAACTTTCACAAACTATTACTATATATTTCAAGCTGCAGGTAACTAATCTTTTTCAGGGAAAAAAAATGCATAGAAACAGAAAAAAGAAGAAAGATCAAACATTGGACCTGGTGTATCCATGAACTGAATTGCTGATGAACTTCATCAACTAGTGGTCCTCGAATGATCTTCAGAGGAACCTGCAAACAGCAAACCAAAAGAAAAATTAAATTTAACACAATCAGATATATGTAGTGGTTGAAGATTTCTAGCCATATAAAAGTTGAATAAAAGATTGATCACTCAGACAGTTGATTGAAACTCCAGGTCACTCACTGATCTAGAGACGATTGAAGGAGTCGATCCAGTAGGACGGAAAATGTATGCACCAGAAGCCTGTAAGGTTAGAAATGGTTCAAGTTTAGCAATTACTGCATACATGGAAATGGTAGAAGTATAAGAGAAACCTAGTATAATCAGGTGTATATACCTGAGAATCAGCATCCCCTTGGCTTGAAGCATACCAAAGATAGCTTTGTTGTACTGGTACATCAATCTTGTATAAACACGTTGATCGTGTTCAGAATAATTAGGGATCTTTTAGATGGAGAAAAAAGTGCAGAATGCAAGTTTACAGTGAACCAAGTCAAAGAAAACATATTAATTATTCTTGAAATAACTGAAAGAGGCATCAGCTAAAATTATTGAGTATGAAATTTTAACAAATTAAAAGTTCTAAATATAACTGAACAACTATGGTTGCAAATGAATCATAGTACAACCATTTACACATTTGCAGTTAACATGCTCAAAAAATTTAAACAGCTCGGTAGATACGACTCTTTAAGAAGGCAATAACGTAGAAGAGTACGAGAACATATGAAAAAGAGGAAATATTAAACAAATTTTACTGCATTTTAGATCATTGCTTGATGTCTAGCTTAACAAGGCCAATTCAAAATTTACTGTCAACTAAACAGCAATCGATCTTACCCCTGTTTTAGAATTGAAAATGCGTTTAAGTTGCCCGGATGAAGAGGAAAATGAAAGTTTCAAGTTTCCTGGTCCAATTTCAATAGTTTCTTTCTGTGGAAGATCGGTTATTGACACAAAACTGCTCATTTTTCCTGCATAAAAAAGATTCAATAATCAAATATTATACTAATCAAAAGACTATGTCTAATTAAAAGACCATATGTCCTGACTATCAAGTGATCAAAGTACACATTGGAATCTTCTTATGGTACCTTGAGATTCTTTAGAAATGAAGTAAGTACTCCAACCCAAAGGCGGGACAGATGCTGGAAAAATAAGCCAATATTTGGCATCTTTTTCATCTGAAATTCCAGTGTATGCCTCCACATAGAACTTCTTCAATTTTTGTGTCACAATATCCACTTCTACATATTGGGACTTAACAACAATTCCCATGGAATCTTTCACAACAAGATTTTGATCATTAACCTGTAGTGTGTGTATTAGTTCAACTAAAAATGGAAAAAAAAAAAAAAGACACCAAAATTCCAACACTGTTATTGAAGGGAAAAACTCCAATTATGAGCCTAAAAGTCTATGTCTGAAAAGCATGACTTTGTCATCTTCTAGAGAGATTAACTGAAAATGAGAGAAAAGATTCATGTATACAGCAGTGGCCCGACTATCTTGCACTCTCTCTAATGAAACAGCAGAAATTGGAAAGAAAATTATTATTACTCACAGGAATTCTGATATAATCAGTTCGGTTCCATCCAAGTGAATTGTATGCCACAACCACCTGAATTGAAATGTTTGATCAAGTAACATTTTTCAAGAGTGGGGTTAGCTGAACAGGTGTAAAAGCAGAGAAAATTATTACTAAGCTCTTGTCTTGGGGAATATCTTGTTCTGTTGATGGACAGTAACTTATGTTGAGCAACTGACACTGTATAAAATCAAACAATAAAAAAGAAGAAAAGGTTAGCAGAAAATTAGAAGACAGTAGAGACTATCAAAACATAACAAAGGCTTTCTGCAAAGAAACTACAATAAAATTAGCTCATAGATTCAGAAAAAGAAAATTTGGCTTATCTAAAATTCTTTGCTACTCAAAGGAGACTAAGTGGCAATTTCACAAGAATATCTTATGTAAAAGACTTAAACAATGTTCACACCTCATTAAACAATAGCAATTCAATCAAATTGCAAAAGACAACCATTAACTTATTCTTGATCTCATTAGTGAAGCCACAATGCTGCCCTTAAGTACAGTTATCATGTCCGCTCAATCTGGAGGGCAGGTATATCCGAAAGAAATTAGGTACAAGGGAAATTTCTAATAACGTGTGTACTACCTATTCATGAAAGATAGAGAAAGCCCCAAATAAACATAGTAAAATGCCACAAAGAGTAACAAAAAATGAAACAACTTGAAAAATGGTAAACAGGAACCTGGCTAAATGTCACTGTAGGTGCAGTACAGTCACCAGTCAACTTTGAATCAACCAGACATGATAAAGCTGAATCGACAACGGTCTCTGCCTGCTTAATCAAACATTTTTAATAGCAGTTGAAAGGTTAAATTTTGTTTATAAACAAGAAAATATTAAAAATCTTAAGATGTGACTATCAAGAAAAAATTACAAAAAAGCTCACCTCTGAGGTTCCAATAGCCAATCGTTTTGCATAATCATCTGTGGTATGCTGTTTAGCAGTACCAGTAACTGCATCGTGGTGCTGCGCAATTCCTAAAGCATCACCTAAGCGGTCAGTATCAGCACTAATTGATCTCCTTCCCATCAGAAATTCAAGTTGACGAGCTGCCTATGAATTCATAAACTACATGTACTTCAGTATCTTATTTAAGTTATTCATACTACAGGAAGCTGACATGAGATGAAAATTTTCAAAAATATTATTATGCAGTGATTAGTGATGCATGTTTTCAATGATTAAATCCAAGGAAAATTAAAAGCACATAATTAAGGGTTTATTTTTTTTTTAGAAAAGTAACTTTACTCATTTTTTATTTTGGTCCAGGTTGTTTCCACTTTTTGAAATTGTGCGTGTAAGTTTACCATATTTGATTTTTCCGTCCATGAGCGGCTACTGCCGGTAACCCAGCCGGTCATTGGACAAAAAAATCAAATACGGAAAACTGACTGAAAATAGAAATGGTAAACTTACAGACCAATTTCAAAATAAATGATGTGGCGGCTGAGTTACCGGCAATAGCCAATCGTTGGACGAAAAAGTTAAATATGCATCCTAATTATAAGGACCAAATGACAGGGAAAATTGCAAGTTGCTTGGTATGCATCCTACTAAAGCGACTGCATGAAATTACCAGATAATATCCACTCAGCAATCGGACGTATCTTTTTAAGGCTGGACGACTTGTAAAATAGCCAGTCCAATAAGCATTAGAACTATCTGCATATCTATCAAATAATAGAAATACTTATGTCTTCATCTTTGATCAGATTAAATAGAAAACTTCAAAACAAGCTTATTTAATGCTCACGGGAAATAATCATCGAGTTTCAGAGGCCATGTTTCATTAGCAGCATGTTTTGCATCTGTGTACTTGGATGGCGTTGAATATAATGCATTAACCCGACCATCCTGTTTCAGTAAGCTCTGTTACTCACTATGATGAACATATATACCCACACATCCATACATCACCCAAAAAGATGTTTATATAAGTTAAAATTACTTTTAAAAAATCAGAGGGAGCAAGCATCTATATATCAGCTTTTCCTAATTTAAAGATTTACGTACCTTGTTAACATAATGAATAAGTTTGTCCATCTGCTTGAACCAGGTCTCAGCGTATTGATATTGGAAGTCATCTCCCATAGTCCACATAATATGATTAGTTCTCGTAACATTTGCCTGTGTTTTCAAAGCCAAATGCTTCTTAGTGTTCTTCTTTATGTTTTTTCATGAAATAAATATGAAATACTCGTTTTTACCTGAGTCATGGCAGCAGCAACAAAATCATTTACACGTTTGTCAACATTAAAGTCAAATAGGAGAGGATTATCCTGCAGTTAAGTGATCTGATAACTTTAAGCAAGAATGTAATAGAGCATGGCTACAAGTTTAGTACTGGCTAATAATTCTAATTCATTTGACCTGAACTGGAACGGTGTCATCATCTACTTCAAAATGAAATCCATCGGGTGGGCTATAGTGACGAGGAAATGCATTGGTAAAAATCTGCAAGAAATGAGACCTCAAAGATGACTGACTATAGTGTAGAAGCGAATCAAACATTTAAGGCAAATACTTCTATGCACAAGTTGCACTGTACAATTCAAGTGCATTTTTAAATGGTATTAATTGATCAGTTTTAGTTGTTTTCACTAAACAATATTACTCCCTCCGTCAAGGTTTCTTTTTTTGTTTGTCTCAAATTATAGTCAATTTCCTTATAAAAAGGTATAATATGTCTATTGGAATACAATTTTCATTTTGTCATTCAATAAATAAGGGTATATCAAGAACTTTATAGGTAAAATTCAGAATTGCATGGCACAATAAATGATATTTTATTGGTCTGCGTGGAAAATAAAAGTGACTATCTTTGTGAGATGGAGGGAGTAGTTGTTTTTGTTGAACAATATTACTTGTGCACCAGTTGCATGGCGCAATAGTTTCTTTTTTCACCTGAGAAGAGGAACCAAATGTCCTGGAACCCTGCCATATGACTTCGAGAGATTTATCGTCCTTCCGTTTGGCTCTATCTTGGTAATCAATCCGTGCAAAATGAATAGAGTCAAATCCTAGCTACATAATCCAAATCCATAAATAATGTATTACTAAATATAAGATTATTTCAAAATGAGTAGAAACTGATAGCATCATAGATTTGAATAAACTAAGCCTTCGAGACTAATGTTGATTCATTAGATAAACTTCAATCAATGATATATTGTATACCTCTGCCCCTAATAGATAACCTTGCACTGCAGAGTGCCCAAATGGATCGATCTGCCATCCAACACGAGGAGTCATATTAAATTGACTCTTTATCAATTGATGGCCTAGAGTTGTTTGGTCTATCATGTCAATATAATGAGTAGCTGCTTCATCATGCATGCACCATCCTCCATTTCTGCAGAGACGGATATTGATAAACATTGTGTTCTACTTCTAGAAGTAAGGGGGAGTTTGGTTCAAATACTTCAATGGAAACGGTAATGAGAATCATTGAATACTGAATTACAATGAAAATGATGGTTATATTGTTAGTATTTTGGTCTAATCTTGGAATAATTAGGGACAAAAAATGATTGTTGGTTAAGAAATAGTGATGACTGAGGAAAAATGATTATAGGAGAGGAGGTAGTTAATCAAAATGAGTAATGATTAACTCATTTTAAGTCTAATTACCTCGTACAAAGTATGAAGGTGAATTGAACATCTTTTATTCTCATCAACCACCATAATTACACATGCTCATTCTCATTACCATTACCATAAATAAGTACTAATTTACAAGAAATCATCATACACGAATTCCAACCGGCCAGCATGAACCAGCTTTCTTACTACTTCTTGAATTTCTGGATTTTGCTCTTCCCACCATCTATTGAAAAATGCCTATTTGGACCCCCAGATTACAGACAAGTTAATAACATCATAACAACATTTGAAACTTAAGTAATTGCATTTGTTCCTATATCTAAAAACAAACAGGTGGTCTTTTTTTCTTTTTTTTTTTTTTTGATCGGACAAACAGGTGGTCTGATAAAAGCTATAGCAAATTTGAAACATAATCCTACTGAAAACAGTGAAGAGTTCATGTTGTCAAGATTAATGATAAATTTCGGAACCCCTTGAGCAAAAAGTACATATTTATAGTTACTAAGCCATTATATATGCATTCAATAATACAACAATGTGTACGAAATTAATACAACAAAAGAAAAATTGCTACAGAGATACTAGTCATTAAACCTTAAAAACACCAAAAAACCACTTTCTACTCCATGATTTGAATTCCCTCTTTTGCAAAATAGTACGTTTATGTACATAATCCCATTTTTTGCATTATAATAAAGACAGCAGACAATTATCCTCAAGTATTTTATAAGCAATATAAGACATTTATTCGCTATTTCGAAAGGCAATACAACACATCAAATAGGAATAAAATTATAGCTACCATTTCGGCATATATGAACTTCCTATTAGGGTTTTTGAGCAACGAGACGACAACGGAGTCCAGAACGTTTTCCACACACGCCCCCTGCAATAACAAGCATCAAACAACAAAAGAAACTAAAGATGCTTAAACTAATCAGTTCGAAATGACATTCATAAATTTAAAACACTCCACTTAAACAGGATTCAGATTAACCTGAATAGAGTTATTGGATCCAACATAGTACTGATCAATTGTCTTGAGCCAACCGACATCATCATGCGTGTGAGCAACCAAGTGAACATTCAATTTCCCATCCACAATGTCACTCCCAGTATCATATTTAATGTACCCTTTAACACCCACATCTCCATATGAACATAAAACTGCTGCAATCCACAAGAAAACCGAAAAAGACAGTGATAAACCTCTCATCTCCAAATCCAACCAAGAATTATAATTATTATTTTCTTTCTCCCTAGAGTTCTAATAGAACACAAATTGGCACATCAAAATACCCCCCAAAAGGCGCATATTCAGTATTAAGTAATCAAGAAAGGAAAAGGGACATTTTCATTGGTTTCTTCTTTGGAACTTAGTAGCCGGCCTACAATTACTGAGCTTCACAACAATTTTTGTCTCTTCCTGAATTAAAAAAGGGGAGGGTGGAAGTGCTATTCTTGCAAAAATTGATTGGATTTCTCACACTTCCATTTTCTACTCTAAACCCTTTCTACAGATAAACCTATCAATTATCCAAGAATAGTAGAAAATATTAAAATTACCATGGTTGAAAACATAGTTAACATCCAGGCAATGTCGTTGTTGCAAAGTGGGGCTGTTACCGTACCGTAATCACCCACTGCTGATAAAGTTTTGCTTTTTCTTTGAAAAAAGAAAATGGTTTGCATGAGGACATTTGGCCGTTATAAATAATTGAGCAGATTTCTCTTTTTAAATACAGAGGATAATAACAAAAGGAAAAACTCTTTTTTAAAGGAACAAAAGGAAAAACTGCTAAACTACAATCATTTATTTTAATCATGCTCCAGGAGATTAACTTTTAATTCACCCAAAAATCATATTAGGTGAACGTATATTATTAACTAACATGTAACGTGTAATGATAATAAAATACAAGAAAATGTTGAAACAACTTTATATTACCATGTCAAGTGACACTAGCCTGACAAATTCAGAGCCCTCATGACATAGATTCACAATGTATTATTGATATATTCTTCTTAATAGACTATCTTAAACTCACACACATCATTTGCTAATTAGTTTGTTATATATCAGTAAGCTAGCAACTAATAAAGTCTCAGGTGTTTCAATCTTTTGTGAGATTTCCTAACTAAATATTTGTAATCTATCATTTGAATTTGAATTTATTTTTATGTTATTATATTAGGAAACTTCACTGTGATACAACTAATAATTTAGAATGTTACTATATATATATATATATATATATATATATATATATATATAAAAGAATTTTGGGTATAACTATACTCAACCCTGTCTCATACTAAGTTCGCCAATAGAAAATAGAGATGACAATTAAACAGGTTCAAATTTAAAATTCTATTAAGCTCACTCAGCTTTAGACGACTTTAGATCTGGTTAAATAAGTTTGGGACAAATCATGGTTATTATAAAATTGCCCCATGAACACGCAGATGGATCCGCGACTAGGGTGGAAAAATACCATAAATTTTGGTATACCGCACTTTGCGTACCAAAATATATACTTAATATTTTGGTACAGAGTGATACTATTACCGAAAATTTTAGTAAAAGAACAGTATATAAGTTAAAAATCTTGGTATTTTTTCAATATTTCGATCTATATCGATATACCAAAAGATTAATATTTCGGTATGACAGCATCTCAATATTTCGGTATCATGTACAAAAAATTCGGTATGAACGGTGTACCAAATTTTCGGCATGAAACGATCACACCAAAAATTTTGGTGTGACACGATATATACCAGAATTTTGATGCAATATGGTATGCAATATTCATTTTTAGTATACTGAAATTTTCGATATGGTATGTTGTATTCTCGGTATATATATATATATTTATTTATTTATACTTTTATATTTAAATATGTATTTATACAAATTTATATTTATATAATTGTATATATTTAAATGTGTATCAAAATGTTATTTTTAAATATTGGATGAATATTAAATATCATATTAAATAATTATATGTGTTAATGTAAAATCTTCAATGATAAAAATATTTTATATTTTAAAACTAACTTAAAATATAAATAGGGTAAGTTAGACCTAACGGGTTGATGGAGCATGTGGGTCTCGAATCCATTACTTTTCTAATGGATCGGGTCCTTGGCCATACTAAATCGGTTCTTAACTCGTGCCATTATCATTCCAGATGAGACAAATAAAGCGAGTTAAGTACAAATATAAAATATTGCAGAGATTTTTCTATGGGAATGAGAATAAAATATATTTTTTTTTATGTTCCTAGAATATTGGAGGAAAAATTGTTTAAATGATGGTAACATCACAAGTCATGTGCTCCACTTTTGGAAAAAAAAAACAAAAGAAAATTATAGTGATGGTGGATGGTAATGATTGAGAAGAAACCATTGTAAAACAAAATTGGGGTAACCTCACTTCGGAAGAAAAGTAGTGACATATTATTTTTTGTTTTTATTCCTATTTCCATTGAGGAGTTTTTAACCAAGCACTCCCCTAATTAATTATCATAGTGTGTTAAATGCTATTGTGCAACAACGTAACATTTTGAAATCATAATTATTGTTATGTTTGAACTTTGAAGTTAGACCCAATTTATTTAGGCAACGTCTTGTATGAATAGATATAATGTACAATTCTGTAATTTTTAACACATATTTTACCTAAAAAAATTATATAATTATTCACTGAAAAATATTTACAGTGAAATAGTTAATACTGTTAAAAATATACTTGAGATAAATCACTATAATCTTGAGATAGGTGGGAACAAATGTAATTGTTGTAGAGGGGCGAAAGGAATCATTGAATTATCAAATTATAATGAATCACCATAATCTTGAGATTGGTGTTGACAAAATGTAATTGTTAAAGGGGACGGATGGAACACTTGTAACAATTTGGGTCAATTAAATTACACTATTCTGAGACTCTTATCAATAATGTAGACTAACTAATTCAAATTGAAAACGATATAAAGATTATCCGAGTAAAATATCACTTCTTCGGAAGAAGTATTAGCCAACAGTCCCATGTAAATGAATTCATAACAATTAAAGACAATATACATACAGCAGATTCTCAAATCCATCCAACATAACGACATGCTAATGCTAATGCTAATGCTAATGCATAGTATGACGATTGACAATCTCTAAAACAGAGAAAGAATAAACCCATTTGTCCAAAACTATATATATGTATAATGATAAAAAAGAGAAACGACCGAAATGCTAAAAAATGTGCATCAATAGAATATCATACTAAAGGTAATCATTGAGGCGAACATCAGGAAAAGAGTAACAAAGTTTAGCACAAAGAGTAATTAAGCCATGCAACAATGAATGATATTCAATTTTAATAGGTCTTTCTGACAAACTTGATAAACTCTTAACAACCTTCTGCGTAAAGGATCCTTGACCTGCAAGACCGAAATTTCTCAATAAAATTACATGAAAAAGACAAGGGTAAAAAACCAACACATTGCAAATAAATTATAAAATGAGTAAAACCAATGAAGGTTGAAATTACACCTGATGGTGGATATTTGAAAAAAGGCTCTTTACTTCTTTTCCTCTTCCTTTGGGTTCTTGTCTTCTTCTTCTTTCTTCTGCTGGAACCATGTAGGTTAATATTAATAAATAAAAGAGAGGTGGGTACAACCTCTGCAAATAAAAACCCTTAAACAGATAGTAGATTTCGTATCAGCAAGTTCAGTCAAAAGACTCAAAACATGAAAGTCTATAATGATTAACTATTAGCATAAATTTTGTTTCAACTAGTGGCATAATATTGAGCAGTAAACTTCCATATTCAACCTATCGCACAGAGCAAGGCAAAGATTAGAATACTATTAATTACCAATAATACTTGATAAATTATGAAAAATAAAAAACATTTTCAAGGCAAGATTTAAGAAATCAACACCACATTTACAGATCTGAGAAGAAGTTCATTTTGACTTATCATCCAATTCCATGATCTTTCATCTCATCCTCAATCTAATGATAGTCATACAGCTGGTGTGGAATCACTCTAATATGTAAAACTGAACTTGAAGAAAACTAAGACCGACAAAATAGTACTCAAAGAAACAGAAACAAAATAATATAAATGTACAAACATAGTAATTTGACCTAGGGTGCTTAAATAATATCTAGATTAAGATTAAATAGTCTATGATTCAATTTCTTCAACCGAAATCATTTAACTCACCTCAGGTTGGTTCTGCATGGAAGCAAGTAAATCTTTGACATGGGGGTCGTTTGGATCAACTCCTGGAAGCTGAAAAAGCAAATCGAAGTATAACGAAAACAGGTCAATTAATGTGTCTTTCATTTTGTTCAATACATACCACATATTTTAATGATCAGTCAACTATGATAGTGTAGTGCAAAGCAAGAGTATATAAGAGGCATGCCAGACTTACTGAAGAAAGGATAGAGGATACGAAGGATTGATCTGCCAACAGCTTATTCACGTCTGTCGGGTTTGATTGATCTGCTGCTGCACCGTCTTGCACAGACAATTGAAGAGCTACAAGAAATGAATGCCATAATAAGAGTAAGTCAAGTGTAGATGATTCCACTGATTTCCTGTATATCAAACTAAGATATAAATTTCATTAAGGGAGATGCAATGCACAGATAAACATCATAGTTGTCAAAGGCACGTCTGAATTGAGATCTGGGTGCTAGGCAGTGCTGGAGTGCCTTGGATATACTTGGGGCATTCATCTTTCTTAAGGTGCGCTCAGAAAAAAAAAGTTACTAGGCGAAGTGAGAAAAGGCAAGCGGCAAGCCCAAAAAACTTTGGTAAATGCATAAAAACCCAAATTCATATATCTTAAATCAGGCTAAATCAGTTTAGTTCCTACTAGAAAATAAAATAATAGAAGGCTCCTGAGCTTGAATTTGACACCCCCCCTTAAGTCACCAATTGAAACTACGATCTTCACTACAGCGTGCGACACCACCCCTACTGCGCTGGAATTTGATACACCTCATATTATTTTTTTGACAGGGATACACCTCGTATTATTAGTATTACTATAGTTGGGCTTTTTAATTTAGGTTCTGGAATAAATTGTCCACGGGCTTTATTGCTTAAGGCTTAAAATTTGGTTTAGGTTCAAGAGTCAATTTATTTTGTTTTTCGCTTTTCTTAGTAGGGCATCTTTAGGATAATTGAGTATTGAACAACTTCAGCTTGGGATGGGATTTATCCTGGCAATTTACAATTTTTTTATTACTACTGCAATTAAGCATTATTCTGTCAATTAGTTGTGTTCTCCTCTTATTTACATTCTGCCAATTGGTACAGAATTTTTCAGATTGTGCTTCTTTCTTTCTCCCCTCCAGTGTTGCCTATTTCACTCTCAATCTCCTCCCCTATCTCTCTAATAGACACATAAATAGGATGCTCAAACTAAATTCTTACAGCAACTGGTGTTTTGCTACTTAATTGTTGTTTTTAATGTTTCATAGTTGTCTCTTTTTGTTTGCTTATTCCATTTGAGTATATCAAGTGTTTTACATCTATTTGACTGTGCATGCACTTTTCTAGTCATTCATCCATGTCAATTTTTCTTTGCCCAGAAAAACGATGCAAGGAAAGGAACATCCTCCTAACAATTATGCATTTTAAACACCACTGGTTACTGGATAATACCCTCAATGTTCCAAATTGTTCCTCTCAGGACCCCCTTCACTGGCATCCTAATGATTTATCTACTAGAATAGAAAAAAAAAAAAAAAAAACCCCTCCCTCCCCCCAGAACTGACCTCTCACTTCACTAATCATACGACCCCTCAAAATCTCAACCATTACTTAAATGGTGGGCAAACACGCAAAACTTTAACAACTACAATACACCGGGACTTTCAGAATCAACCAATTATGAGTGCACAGGATACAAACAATAGATGAATTAATACAAGATTATAGCTAACAAGCATAAGGTCTAACCAAGTTGCAAATCATGATCATCAGCAGATGCATCTGCCATATCAGTATCTCGAACAGCAACCGTGCCAGAAGGATCATCCATAGACATTGCTAGGGCTTGCTGTAACAATGCATTCTCATCATCCTGTAAGAACACAACATCTATTATTATAGTTGATAGAGCATGTATCATCACGAACAAGAAGAGTCACAAGGCATGAATGAGTTTCATGACTTCTCCAAATCAAAAACAACAATTAGGGGGAAAAAACCATAAAACTTGCATAGGTAATAGAATGCATGTAGTCAAGTTAGATGAAAACAGACAAATTTCATTGAGCTTTTTCCCATATATAAGGAACTAATCACATAATACTTTCTGAGGACCATGAACATGTTTCTAATATTTCTTTCCACCATGCTAAGTGATCACCAATCTCTCAAAGGGTAAGCACATGGAAATATGGGTTCTAAAACATTTTTAACAAGCCAAAAACACATCCACACAAGCTTTTATCCCCCTTTCCTTTTACTGTATTCATGGCCTCTTAAAGATTCTAAAGGCGACTTGCAAGCAGTTCCCAAAATCCACATACATAACAAAGAAAGTAAGACATTCAAGTAATGAAGAAGTAATAATAACAGAAAATGAGTACAGCTATATCATTATCATGTCAAAAAAGAAAAAAGTAATTTAAACTAGCATTCATGCAAATCCAATAGGAGAAGACATAAGCCATGTAAACTATGCTTTGACGCTTTGAAGAAAAGAGCTAAGTCCCACATAATATCAATGAAGAGGAGACTCCAACCGTAAGATCATGTGTCTTCTTCTGAGGTTCTGAAGTTCCAGGGGTCACACTCTCGGCCATTGTTGCATCCTGGGAAGTGGATTGCTCCTCCCCTTTCTCCTGCTTTGAAGCATCTTCTGCAGCTTTCTTTGCAGCTGCTTCTTGCCTTGCCCTTTCCTCCTCCATTGACACTCGAAGTGCAAGAGCAAGTTCAGGATCCAAGTTTGGATCCACACCAAATTCAAACCCAGCAGCAGCTGCAGATGCAGCAAAACCACTTCCTCCTTCCCCATCACCAGTAAATATTGGGGTACTGTTGCAGTGAGAAACAGAAAGTATAAATATATATAATAAATTAAGTAATTCACCTTGAATTGACATATATTGCAATTTAAAATAGAAAGAAACCTGATAAGCACATCCGAGAGAGCAGTGGGACCAGCAGGAACGTGGACAATATGACTAGTGTCATTGTTATTTACAGCAGCAAGTAATGCCTCAAGTTTCTGAGTCTTCTCTTCATCTTCCTCTCCAAAGTTCACAATATCAAGAGCTACACTGTTCTTTTTCAATTTTCTTCCAATCCCCTCTAACACCTTCTTCTCAAACGGAACAGGACTACACACAAGAAAATAAACAAAAATGTATGTTAATAAAGAATAACAGCTGGGGCCCAAAGTATCGACTGCAAAGCATATATCCTAGTGATTTGTACCTTCCCACAAACACAATTATCCTTTGTTGCTGCTTCTTATTTTGGCGATGCTTGAGAGCCAACTGTGCAACTTGTATGGCAGATGTGAAATTCGACTCACCGCCTATTTGCAAACCTATATGTATATATATAAAGCACAATGTTAACCTGAGTACAGCAATAACAAAATTCAACTAATCACAAAAGCATCAACTACAATTTAATAAAAAAAAAAAAAAAAAAACTATAGATCACAAATGTTGCTAATTTTCATATTTTCACAGCCATAGGAAACCAAGATCTCGTTAATATTTTCATTTTTCATCCTGAAGGCAAATATCACAATAACGTTCTAAATACTTCAGATACAACTTTTTCATCCTTAGCATTCTTTAGACAAAATCACATTTCGGCTACAGAATTTTCCACCAAGAAACAAACAGATAACATTAAGATACTAAATATATTTTCAACAAGTTACAAATGCTAACCGTGCATGCAAGCCAAGATCTTGCCAAGATCGCTGGTCGGAGTGACCAATACTCGAACATCTTTTCCAGCCATTGTCAACACTCCTACTGTGTTCTCAGGATTCGACTATACCAAACAACCAAACAAATCAAAAACACTAATCACAATTAAATGAACACAGAAACACAGAACTGAAAATCAGTAAGAAGAAAACATGTGGGCCTAGAAATAGATACACTAGTCAACATCGTAACCACGGGATACTAAAGATAAAAGTAAGAAGAAAATACTTGAGTTTTAGCTCCACAAATTAGGCTAACTGCGTCGGATTGAGCTTGGAATCGAGTTGGGGGGTAGTCACCGTTCCGCATCCATTCCGAATTGTCGATGCAGATCATTGTCGCCTATTCCAGCAACGTCAAAAATAAATCAGTCAGCAGCCAATCCAAGTAAAGTAAACCCTAAGTTTCAAAAAAGAAAGACAACGAGTGAAGGGGCAAACCTCGAGCACCATGATTACGCAAAATTGAAATCAGATTACAGAAAAAGGAACACTCAAATTATAACAAATTAGAAGAAGAATTGTTATTTGCGTTGTTTAGAGTGAAAAGAGTTTGAGATTTCTTGAGAGAGGGGCATAGTCTTTATGCAGAAGGGTTCTTTGTGTTCACTGTGACGGTTATGGCATTTTACGGGTTTAAACCCTGAACTTCGGGAAATCGCAACTAAGCCCATGAATTTTGTTTATTTCTTTCTGTTCCCATCATTTACGAAAATATGCAAAATACCTTTATGTGGTAACTATAATATTTAGTCCGGCAAAATTTGTGGGGATGAATAAGAAATTATATGTATAATAAATAATTATATTTGTATTAAATATTTATCTATATAATCTGTATATATCACAAAATAAATTAAATATTTTAGGTTTTTCTTTATATAACAATTAATTAGACAAAATAATTTTTTTTTCGAAAGAATTAGACAAAATAAATTAAATATATAAATTTTGCATACTATCTATATAATCTTAATATATCACCAAATAAATTAAATATATATTTTCTGTAGACTATTTATATATCTGTATATAATATCAAATAAATTAAATATATGTTTTTTATACTATCTATATAATTTTAATATATTAATAAATAAATTAAATATACGTTTTTTTGTAAATTATTTATATAATTTGTATATATTATCAAATAAATTAAATATATATTTTTTTGCATATTATCTATATAATTTGTATATATTATCAAATAAATTAAATATATATTTTTTAAAATTTATATATACAATCGGTATATAATCTCTGCCTACATTTTTTAAAATTTATATTTGGGGGGCTAAAAAAAGGTTCCAAAAAAAGAAATTTATATATATATATATATATATATATATATATATAATCGGTATAATTTTTTATTTTTTATTTTTAAATTCCCCCTATGGCCCATTAATATTGTATTCACTCTCTCCCCCAAAATTTTCGATAAATTGATCTTGGCTTTGTACACAGGTAAATTCTTTTCTCTTTTATGAGATTTTAGACATCATTAATATTTTATTGTTAAATTGGATTATTAAATTAATTTAATGATATCTATTGAAAGATTATGATATATAATATTTTTACATTTAATATGGACGTACATATAATATTGATTATGCTAAATCTGTAATTATTCTTTTTGAAGTTCTGTAAGTTGTCATGCTATTTTGCTATTAAAGTAAAAATATTCAAATAAATAAATTTGATATTAAGGTTGAGTTATTTGTACTTGGTCTGTGATATATATATACATTAATTACATCAAAATATATTATACAGCTCTGTTTCAAAAAATATGTATATATTATACAGCTCATTTAATTAAAAATATGGAAAACAAAGAATCTCCAAATATGATCATTTTATTATACTGACAATTTCAGAAAACTAATCATACTATATGATCATTATACTACCAAAATGGCATTCAATCTAATCTTTTCCTATTGCATATGATATGACCTACTATTCCATGCACCCCTATCTGAAATACACTCCAATTTCCAACTTAATTTTTCTGTTCTTATAAGGACAACAATTACACAATGATCCTCAATTTACATGCCCAATAGTTTCAATTTCTGTATCCTTTTTCATATCAGAATTTTCATCCAGTTGAGCAGTACAAGCCAGATGTAGATCCTCATTCAATGAAGACATCTCGTTTTGTTTTTTATCCGACACCAAACAACCTCGTGAGCTTGTCGAGCCTTCTTCCGTGATCCCAGAGACATTCTTCGTCTCTTCGTCTCCCTCTTCCGCAGTTGTTTCCAAGGATGATGGCTCGGTTAAAGTTGGTCCGTGTCGAGTCTTCACTTTCCTCCGCCACCCGTGTAGCGATTCCCTCACATTTTCAGACACTATCGTTTTCTTGAACTTTGACCCCATCTGCAACAAGAAAGATTGTAAACTACAGATAGATGTTACACTATTTTGTTATAATCGAAAAGGCATAACGCACCACCTGGGCTACAATTACATAGAGGGGAAATGTGATGAAGCTACACCAGCACTGGGATACAACCCTGCAGAAAAACCAGTCAAGTGAACAAATTTATATTTGCTCGTATCACAAAAACTTATGTGGGACCGTAATAGCAAGAAACGAGCAGTGATGTACCCAAACGTCAAGCGAACTACTAGAATAGTTCGATCACCAGTGTAACATGAAGGCCCCTTTATTTCCCACTGGAAAATAAACCACTCAAAAGACATTAATCAAGGTGAAAGATTGCAATTTGTCAAGCTTCATCTTTCTGATTTAATTATTTTCCTAAAAGTATAATGTATCCATGAAGTCTTACCATGGACCATAAATATGTAGCCATTTCAAATGCATTCTGCAGCACACAACAGCAGTAACTGATGAAAATTTATGCTACATATAGGTTGCTTCTTTTCTTTAATAAACTGATGTCAAAGCTATATTTAGTAACCTGAAACGATATGAACTGTATCAACCGAAGAAGAAACCTGGGTTTTCCGAACCAGAAGAGCTCGTCCCTCAGATTGAATCGTTGAAACTCTGTCCATTGACTAGAATCCATGATCTCAACCGCAAGCTTAACAACTATGCGATGCAGTTTTGTACCTACCACAAGGATCAACTACTCGAGCATCATTCAGAGGGTGACACAAAGAAATTAAACTGCAAAATGACAAATGGAAAAGGCTAAAAAAACTCATAACTTACAATGGCCGGGAGGAAAGAAATCCAGAAATATATATTTGTTCCTGATGCCGGAAAACATTGCACCTCAGAGTTTGTAAAAGTTAAAATCTATTTATTAAAAGTTAAATTACTGAGATAAGAACATCTGCAAAATCTTTAATAACAGATTCACGGTAAATATAGTTTTAGTTAGAGGAGTTCACCATGAAAGCCTAGAACAGTGCAGGTAATAGCAAAGATCCAAAGTGGGACACTGCAAAAGAGGGGAAATCAATATACAGTCCAAATCTTTGTAGTTTCACTTTTGTTATCGTGTAAGATAATTTGAACAGATCAATATACAGTATAAAACCTGCAAAAAATAAAACCATAACAGAATATTTTCAGTAATCACTATACTTGATTGCTCCTTTCATGCATACACATAAACAGAATTATACAAGAAAATAAGCACAGGAAATGGATCTTTTTTTCCAATTTGAGGCCTCTTTATAAATGCTAATTGCTCCATAAACTTCAAACCGTTACACAACATAAGAAAGTGTATAAAGTAATAATTTGATAATGAATCTTTTGTGGTACCTAATGCCAACAATGTCTCGAAACTCTTCCTCCATACTCCGAAGCATGTAATTATGGAAGTCGTAAGTAAAAGGTAATTGATGGGTCTGCAAGCCAAAACCAAGAGAGTTAAAGTGTTCCATTTGGACTAATAGGCTGTAATGCAATTTAGGAGATAACTTACAGTAATAAAGCCCAGTCGCAGAGCCATGTAGTCAGCTTGGCTAATCGAACTCCAGAATTGGCGAGTGAAACAAAGCTGAGGGAAAATCGGTCATGAAGAGTTCAAATTCAGAGACAGAACAAAAAAACATAAACAGGAAAACGATGAATTTCTCCAAATTACGAGACAACTCTATGTTAACAAGTGTATGCATACCAGCCAAACAAGAAGTCTGTGCTGACTCCAGGGGTGAGAGGTATGATGTGATACGAAACTTGATAATCGTCTTATCCTTAGACCATCTGCTCCAACAGCTTCAGCATCTATACCAAATTTCGAAAGAAATTATATGTTGTCGATTTCATATAATAAGGATAAAGATTTCAGAAATATAATAGTAGAGATTATGAATTACTGGGAGAAGCATCTGCAGTAAGCAAGCCTCGAAGAGCCAACGTTTTGGCATGACTTTCCCATGTCCTCCAGCTATAGATCTGTATTGAGGACAGCAAGTCTTCAGCATAGGTGAAACGACGTACCATGAGCCACAAGGGGTAACTTTGGAAATGATATATTGACCTTCATCATGGCTAGAGCTATAGCTAGAAAACTATACGAGACATGTGTAATACCAAGGACGAATAAGAAGCGGTGAAGCTGCTCAAGGCTCTCGTGCGAGGCAAATGGTTCACGGTCCTGGGAGAAAACGGGGTAAATGTTGGACTTCTGAATGATGTAAAACCAATGCACTCTTCAATCAAAGGAATGATCAACACATTACTCAACAAATCACCATTACACACAAAAAAACCATGATGTACATTTATAAAACAGGACATACAATCCCCAAGTACATGATGATGGACATGAAAACATACTTATTTAGTTCATATGCAAAGAGTACCTTGGGACAAAACTCGTGATTCAAATCCTCCAACAACAACCGCGTAATCGAGGAATTCAAGTGTTCAGCCCTTAAAACATCCATGTGATTTTCAAATGCTTGTTTTTTCAGATGATTCGGGGGAGCACATGGATAGAAACGGCTGCTCAAAGCGGAAGACTTAACACAAATTTTGGCCACAAAAACGATCCAATGACCCATCAGCAATGACAGAAGCCCAAATACCATTAGCTCTGATTTAAACCAAAACACACAACCTCATACATTCCAAATCCAGCTGAAATATCAAGAAATCAACACCATAAAAGAAACACACATCTGCTTACCTTCCTTGATCTTTTCCAGTGCAGAAAGAAGATGCTTCCTCTTAGTCCTATCCAACCACTACCATACAACAACACACTGAAAAAATCATAAAAAATTTCAAGAATCCATGCCCCCTTTTGAAAAATAAACTCCAATCGTCATTAAAAATATCAAACAAGTATTATTACCTTCCCAAATTTTTTCAACGCACCATGAAGTAAAAACCCAATGGAAACCAAAAGGGCTACGACTGTGCCAACGGCCCATGTGGGCGTTTCAGCCAACGATCGTCCTTCCTTACTCACCATTTCACACTCAAAATAACAAACCCTCAGTCAGAAAGTGCAAACGGGGGGAGGGAGGTGTTGAAGAAATTGGTGATTAGAAGAGCACAGCATTAATGAGATGAGCTATAATTGATTCGTTTGAATGTGGATTTGGTACACCAAAGTGAGACCATGTCGCACACAGCATTAAAAATAGGCTGCATGGGGTGTTATAAAACAGGTATGCACAATGGCCCCATTAACGTGTATGCCTCATTACATTATTTAAATAAAATACATACGTAGAATTTATTTTACCTCAACCAACTGCTAACTTTTCTATAATTGAACATAAATGATCTTGTAACTACTTTCCCCATAAAATTATTACCTTCATCCATTCATACTGGATACTAAATGGTACATTTGTAAAAAAGATTCTTCTAAACTCAATAATACATTTCATTAAAAAGAAATAAAACGAGATAATCATCTTTATATATACTCTTTAAACACCTAAAAGTTAGGCACAATATCATTACTTTATCTATATTAATCTAAAATTATACTCTTGCAATAAAATATAATGAATTTTTATACCTTTACTTTATACCATTCAATATCAATAAATAATGCATATCTTAATAACTTACAAACATTAAATGTATCATCAAAGTGAGTACTATTTAATAAAATAATTAATACTTCATCATTCAAAATTAATATTTTATAATAAAATAAATAATATTTTAATAAAATAATTAATATTATTAAAATTAATTTCACGATAATATTGATATAACACCTGTCATTTCTGAGAAGGTCTCGGCGGTAGGTTCAGTAGTTGTGGGGGCAATAAACGATTTTGATATTGATGAGAAAACAGATGTTTTGAATGAAACGAATTATAAATGTATTGATAGGTACAGTTTGTGTTATTTAATAGTAATAATACTAGTACGATACTGTTTATTATTATTATTAATTTATTATTAAAGAGACGTGGTTCTTTCGTGTTTGTGTTGTATTCCAATTCCATGTTTTATTCCCTGTCCTGTGTATTTTTTTTTTTTGGGCATAATAGAAGATTAATTATGGTATATAATATATGAAAAATACACTAAAATATGATTTTATATATAATATATGATTTTCGTAGACCAAATTAACATATCCTTATCCTTATATTAATAATAGGGAGTTTGTTTTTACTTAGGTGTCGTCATGAGATTAATTTGGATGAGATGTCATATTTTTATTAAATGCATATATATGTTAATAATTTAAGTGTCATTTTTCTATTGATTTATAATTAATACATGACATCTATGTGGCATTTTAATATAAAAATTAATTAAAAAATATATTTCTAAGGAGGTTTGAACCTTAGACCTCTTATATTTTTTAAAATATGTATATTTTTTAATAAATAAATTAATATATAAATCTTTAAATATTTTAAATATCTATCATATACCTAAAAAGTGTTATCATATGACAATTTTAAAATATAAAATTATATTTAACTTAAGCCTGTAAATGTATGTAAGAAAAATTGTGGTTGTATCAACTTTTATAAAAAAAAAAAAACTTAATATAATCATGTATGATATTTATTGTAAATATACTATATATATATATATATATATATATATATATTTATGCATCATTTATATAAAAAAAATTCTATTAATCGTCTCTTTTTTTTATTAATTATAAAATAAATTTGAAACAAATTTTATAGTAAATTCTTTCACATAATTATAATAATTATAATCCCTAGCATGAATTTTCATACAATTAATATTACCATTATTTAAATTTAATATTATAATTATAATTTTTTTATACATATATATTATTTTAATATATATATTATTATTTGAAAATATTATATATAATATATTATATTGTAAAATTTATTTAACGACAATACCGTGTAATACGCGGGAGCTCATCTAGTGTAAGTATGTAATTAAGATAATTCTGGTGGCTATACATTTGGAGTCAAAAGTAAATCAGAGACTTAAAAGTAAATGTTAATATTTGAGAAATTCTAATTACGGGAATAAAAAATGTTGAAAATCTCTTTTGGATCATCAAATAGAGGGCTCCTGGGAATCGGTGTTTAATTAGCTGGGAAAGATTTTTTGAAACAGTCCTATTGTTTATAAATTCGCACAAATTAATATATATTTTTTTAAAATATTAAATTATCATTCTTAAAATATAATTTCATTTCACTCGCGCAAGACCAAAAAAAAAGAAAAACTCCAATATCTATTATTTGAGTAAAATTTAAAAAAAAAAAAAAAAACTGTGAAATAAAATGTTTCCAACTCTATCTTGTGTCAATAAGAAGTATAGTTAAATCTCTATAAATTAAAAAATTATTATCGTTAATTTTCATTTCCAAAAGAAATTAAACTCAGGTCTTCCATTAAAGTGGAACCCGGTGGCCAACTGATTAAGCCCTCTTGATTTATTTTAAAACTTTATTAATTTTAATAAGATAATAATTTTTTAACTATATAAATTAGTGGCCAGTCAATATCATCAAATATTTTTTTAAATTATAAAATAATTTAAATAATTTAGTAAAATAAGAATTGTTAATTGTTTCTTGTTAAACATCAAAATTAATTGAACCTAATCTCTAACTTTTCTAACCTAATCCAATAATTCCAAATTGCTCCAAAAAATTGTGAAGCGTTCTAGATTGTTATAAGTGTTTTTTTTTTCATAATTAATTTCAAATATATTGTCATTCTTCACGTTATTCTCAAAAATTGTTGCTACACATTATTATTTTATGTCTAATCAATATATTTATTATATAAGTAGTTTAATGAATATAATACACTTATTTTTATAATAATAATTTTGTATTCATTATATTGAAAAAATATTTTTTAATTAAAACGTTTATAAAATAATAATTATTTTTGAATCTAATAATATTAAATTATAGAATTTTATTTTATCTCAAATAAAACGGATACTTTATTTCACTTTATATATATATATATATATATATATATATATATATATATATATATATATATTTATTTATTAAATAAAACACTTTTCATATATATATTTCAAGAGTTTTATGTCTTTTGTGGTTGCTAAGTTGGTCTAAGATGTCAGATTAAGGTTCTGCCTCTCGAAGGGCATGGGTTTGAATACACGATTTGAATATTGATAAATTTAATGTGAGATGAGTTATTTTATTCATTATAAATATTTTTTATTAAATTTTTTTACTAATATGTAAATTTTATGAGATAAAATATATGAGTATCTCACAATTATTAAATTAATTATATATATTTTTAATTATACACTAAACTCATTATAAATATTATTTTTTGAGAATAATATTAAAATTTTAATAAAATTATAAAATAAAAAATTTGAATACTTTAAAATTTTTGAATAATAATAATTTTATTGGATATTTGATTACTTTTTAAATAATTTACTAATGAAATATTTATTTCTATTTATACAAGATCAAATTATAAATGAATAGTGAATATTATTTTAATTTAATAGATGAGAATGATTTCTAACATTTCACAATTCTCTAAACAAATAAAATATTTAATTATCATTCCAAAATGTTGTAAAATGTTATATAATATTTCATATTTATGTGTATTCAATATTTTAGTTAAAAATAATTTTAATTAAGAAAATTGACAAAATTTCAATTTAAACTAAAAATTCCTTAAAATTTGTCAATAATTAATCTTTTTATCTATTAATTCTTCCATAAAATCATCAAATCAAGAGATTAGATATAGAGTTTATATATTATGAATAAGAATATGAATCTAATTTTTTTTTTTTTGAAAATGAATTTAATTATTTTTGTACGTGCATATTTAAGAGAGAAGAAATTGATTGTTAACCCTTTAAAGGTGTGAAAATTGTGAGACAATTTGAAAATTGAAAAAGATGAATTTCAAAAGTAAGATTTTGGATGATTGAAAAAATTCTTACCAAATTTTATATTATTTTTATCCATTTTAATATGAAAATATAAATTTAAAATATATTAAAAATTAAGAATAAACAGAGATAATATGATAGTGAATAAAAAATAAAGTAAAAATAAATTTGGGTAGAAATATATTGGAGAAATCACTATATATATATATATATATATATATATATATATATATATTATGTGTAAAATATTAATTTACATAGAACTCCTTTACATATTTGCACTTTATTAAAATTTACATTTTAAAATTTTCTTCTCATTAACAAAAAGTCTTATATTAATTCTCATTCCCAACAATTTTATTTTAATTAATATTTGCACTTTATTAATATTTACATTTAAAAAAATTCTCATTAACAAAAAGTCTTATATAAATTCTCATTCCCAACAATTTTTTTAATTAATATTTGCACTTTATTAATATTTACATTTTTAAAATTTCTCATTAACAGAAAGTCTTATATTAATTTTTATTTTTATTGCTATTAAAGAATTTTTTAATCAAGCCCCATATTTTTTAAAGAAAAACACTTAGCCAGCCAGAATTTGAGGAAAAAAAAAACTTTTTTATTCTTTTAGATAAATTATATAGTAGTTATAGGAAAATATGCGTTTATTTTTTTATTGATGAAAGGACGGAAAAAGGAAAAAAAAAAAGACTTAGCCAGCCCAAATTTGAGAAAATGAAAAAGCACTAACATTTAGAACTAACATTTATTGGGCTCAAGCCTCGTCAACTTAATTTGTCAAAATTACTTGTAAACGTACGAGATGGCCCAACCTATATAGAAGAAAATTTATTTGAAAAAATATTTTTTTCACCATGTATTATATATATCAGATCCACAACTTTATCCCATATAAAAAGGTTAGTGTCAAATCGATCTATATTGGTACAATTTTATCTATAATCTAAAAACTAAGACTAATTCTAAATGTTATTTAAAAATATGTCACTAACAAAGCAATTAATAACTAGTTGAATTCAAATCAATAACAAACTCATATAATGTAAATAATAAAATATGATTGAAAATAATCAAAGAGTTTAAAGAACTTTGCAATATTTAGAAATTCATTTATAATTAAAAACTCATTTAAATGACATTGTGTTTATTCCTATGGTTAATCAATTAATGAAGATTTAAATGATGGGTTGGATCCATAAAATCAAAGGAAACAATCTACATATATGCATTGCTACTTAGCAATGCAATTGCAACCGACATAACTATTAGGACAATTCAATTCTCTCACAATAATGAATCCTCTCTCGAGATTATAATAAATTGAGTGGTGTACTTAAGTTCTATTAATGAAATAAATCTCTCACTCTTATTCAAATTATCAATAAATAAAATAACATGCTCTCAAGTAATATTAAGCACACAAATATCGTTATTTTTGTAAGAAAAATATCTTTTAAAAAATCTTATTTATGACGGACCGATCCCACTAAACACCAATTCATTTCGTTCGAAAAAAAAATGGAATGATTTCGGATATTTAATTATCAGACCCGAACCTGTCCAATTAATATTCTTGTAAAAAAAATAGTGTGTGCCAAAAAAAAGGGAGATAATTGAAAGAAAGAAAAAAGAAACGTTGCGTTGCACAAATTCAAATTGTACACAAAATTTTGTCAATTTATTTTGTATCATCTTATGCAGAAGTGGATTTCTTTCGTTATATTAATTCCTCCCCTTATGCAGAAGTGGATTTCTTTCGTTATATTAATTCCTCCCAATAAAGTAACCTTTTTATTTTGCCATAGTTGTGATTTTTAATTTAATGCTGAAGTATATGTGGGCCAGAGTTATGGTTACAACATAATGGAGTGGCGTACCCATATTGAGTTGAGTGGAATCTTCCATTCCAATGACGAGTTTTTATTTTATTTAATAACTTGAATCTATATATTTTAATGAAACAATTAATACCTTTCTATATTATATAATAATAAAATAAAATTATCATCTAGATTAATATAACATCACCTCTCTATATTATAGGAAAAAATTCATTTTTGGTACCCAAAGTTTACTTTTTTTTTTTCAAATTTGGTACCCCACCTTTAGGTACTCTCAAAATTGGTCACCAAAGTTCATTTTTGTCTCAAAATTGATCCTGTTGTCAGTTGACCGTCATTGACTAACGGAAGCTCCTGTTTTAGGGGTGAATTCATTTAGGGTTATAAGTATTGCCCCCAAATTCGACAACCCACTTCCCTCTTCTATCATAACCCTAATTTTTTCAGTTTTTTGGCCCTTGTGTAGCTTAATATTTTTTTATTACCGATAAAAAAATATATATATTTTTTCATTAAATGTAATGTATTTTATTCTGTGGAATGTATGTGGAATTAATCTACAATGTCTTTTTTAATGAATTTAAATATTTCACAAAACAAAGTGAACATTAAATCTGTGTATACAAATAAACAGAGAATTCTTTCTATCCTACACAAGAATAGGATGTTCACTTTATTTTGTGAAATATTTAAATTCATTAAAAAAGACATTGTAGATTAATTCCACATACATTTCACAAAATAAAATACATTACATTTGATCGGTAATGAAAAAATATTAAGCTACACAAGGGCCAAAAATTGAAAAAATTAGGGTTCTGATAGAAGAGGGAGTGGACTGTCGAATTTGGAGGCAATACTTATAACCCTAGATAAATTCGCGCCTAAAACAGGTGCTTCCGTTAGTCATGACGGTCAACTGACGGCAGGACCAATTTTGAGACAAAAAGTGAACTTTGGTGACCAATTTTGAGAGTGCCTAAAGACGGGGTATCAAATTTAGAAAAAAAGGTAAACTTTGGATACTAAAAATGAATTTTTCCCTATATTATATAACAAAATAAAAAATTACAAGATGTACATTGCCACGTGGATATTAAAATTCACATCATAAGTGTGACCTAATTCATCTCCCACTAATACCCATAAAATGTCGAGTCATACTCCTAATATTAAAATTAATATTTCATTTCATCATTCTCACTCAAACTCTATAAAAACACCAACACACAAATCTCCCTTTCCACCTGCTTAAATTTCTCTGCTGCCTGCCAATCAAATCACCCTCTTTCATTTTCATGGATTTGGCCAAGAAAAGGTATACATACAAAAAAAAAAAAAAATACAAACACAATTCACACACTCTTAAGAGTGAATTTTATCAACCCCCTTCATCTTTTTCTTGTGTTTTTTGCAGCTCAGCAACAGAAGTTACCACAGTTGATGTCCTTGCAGCTCAAAATCTACTGCAGCAAGGTCACCGCTATCTTGATGTCAGGTAAAAATTCTTTTACTAAAATAAAATTATTAGGATTTTTTTTTTTTTTACTGAACTAGTAAAAGTTGTTATTTTTACAATAATATACTTATGTTAATTATAGGACTGAAGAAGAATTCAAGAATGGTCACCCGGAGAATGCTCTGAACATACCGTACATGTTTAACACTGCAGAAGGTGGAATTAAACGTACAAATTAATTTATTTTCTTTAGCATGATATTTACACTAAATATTATTGATTTGATATCCGATTTTAATTATTGATATTAATTTTATTTGATTTCGAGGGGTTAGGCAGAGTCAAGAATCCCAAGTTCTTGGATCAAGTTTTGGCTGTTTGTGGCAAGGAAGACAATCTTGTTGTGGTAAAAATAATCGAATGAACTTATCGATTCCATATATCCATCAAATCGGTATATGATAATAATTACAGAATAAAATAGAATAGAAAAATTAAATACAAATGTAATATTTATTTTTTCCATATTTATGTGTTGGAAACTTGAAAGCATTTTGAAAATGTTGTTCAAATTTCAGGGTTGCCAAAGTGGGGTTAGGTCTGCCTATGCAACTACTGATCTTCTTGATGCTGTAAGTTTAATCCTTAAAATAAATTTTTTTTTTTAAATACACATAAATATAAATTAATGGTAGGATAAAACTAGTTTACATGGTAGTTAGACTTTTTACTTATTTCATGCTAAATGTTTAAATTTTTCATAATAAATTCTAACCACTCGATTTATATCAATTTATCATGCTACCATTTTGCTAATTTTGAATGATAGGTGTATATAGTTAATTTGGCCCATAGAAAAAGGATAATTTACATTTAATTTTGGTTTGCTTACAATTATAGTCGCTTTGTAAGCGGTAATTTACATTTATTTTGAATTGCAAATTAGTTATTTATAGAAAATGTAATTGTCATATTAGTAATCGCTGACAAGAGAAGGTCTTTTTTTTCCCCTATTTTTGTCGCAAATGAGTCATCTGCGAGTATGCTTACTAAAATAGAGGTAACAAAATTAACTCTTAGAAGTTAGAATTAAAAAAAAAAAGTGACAGTTTGTATCAATATATAGTCAGTCAACTATTTATACTCAACGAGGTACTTTTTTGCTTGTGATAATCTCTCATCCATGAAATAGTGTTTTATTTAAATATTTAAAGTATGCCATCATTTAAAATATAATTAGGTTGAAATTTAATAAAAAAATGTGTCAAAATTTCCTAAATTAATGAATCATATACTCCTATAATATAATACAAAACTTTCATGTTTAGTTAGTAGTTACGACACTTGGGAAAAAATAAATAAATAAATAAATGGATAATACTTTTCTTCAAATTTAGGGTAAATATTGGTTTTAACAATGCAGGAATTCAAGCATGTACTCAATATGGGAGGTGGATACATTGCTTGGGTTGGCAACGGATTCGAAGTGAAGAAGCCCAATTATTAGAGATTAATAAAATATACATTTGAATATTTAAAATTGTTTTATCTATAAAAGAATATTGAAATTGAATATTCTGTGTGTTGGAGATGGGCCATCCAGCTTTGGTTAATTTATTACACCAATAATTGTAGCTTTCAAGCTAAAAGAATAAATCAATTTGCATGATTGTGGGCTACGTAGGATGTAAATTAACCAAGCCGTTCACGAACCATTCGGGACTCGACTCGAAAAATATTTGTTCAAATTCGTTCGTTAAATTTCACGAGCTGAGCTCGCGCCCAAACTCGAACTCGTTCATTTTATCAAGCCAAACTCGAGCCTGTGAGTATTTGATTCAAAAGTTCGCGAACAAGCTTGTTTACATAATAATTCGAACCCATCCGCGAGCGTTAAACGGTCTTGTTTTCAAGCATTGTAAACAAGTCAATTTGCAAGCTTTGTATTATCTCGTTTTCGAGCATTGTAAACAAGTCAATTTGCAAGCTTTGTATTATCTCAACTAATTCTACCGATTTTGCAATTGATTAATATTTAATACACATCAAGCAAATGTTATCTCTAACAAGTTCAATTTTATAACTAGTTTTCATTATTTTTTGAGACTGTTTGTTTTGATGTGGGTGAAGAGAATGGTCATTGATGTGACATTAGCACCTTTTTATTTTCATTATTAATATGCGACGTCTTTGGAGCCAGTGTGCACAAAATTTGTGCGCCAATAATACATTAATATACTATGGTACTACCAGCGTGCAGAAATATTACTCTTAATTTAATTTTTCTTTTTGAAAGAAGCTTAATTATTTATTTTTGAACTACGTAACCTCATACATAATTAATACGCCAGATTAAATGAGAATCCAAATATATATGACCCTACATCCTAACGAAGTCGGGATACTTATTGATAATATCATTTAATTTAATACATATATTAATTAAAACAATGAAACATAAAATATTATATCAGATAATTTCAAATTATGCATACGGGCTTAAATTATTCTGAAGTAGCTTAGCATGAAAAAAGGATTGCTAAGTCTTGCTTTTTAAGCAGAAAAATAGGAGATTCAAATCAAAATTCGAATAACGTGAAATAATGATTATGGAAATAGAAATTATTTATAAATCTTTTACTAAATATTTTATAAAAAAAAATGAAGTGGAATCCTTTTAATTGGTATGTAGAAACTTGTATGGTTTGATCTCATATGAGGTAAGTGTATGCATGCACTCATTTTCAAAATAATAGTATCCTAAAAATTAAAAATAAAAAGGAACAATAAATTAACTGAAAAGTATCATAATAGAATTCAAGTGCATGCATGCACTCATCTCACATGAGATCAATTTATGGAGGTTTGATTTCATATGAGGTGAGTGTATGCATGCACTCACTTTCAAAATAATAGTATCCTGAAAATTAAAAATAAAAAGTAACAATAAATTAACTGAAAAGTATCATAATAGAATTCAAGTGCATTCATGCACTCAAAAGATTCAAAACTAAAATTCGTGGTTTTATTTATTTTATATTTAAACAAGCATTCTCAACTTTAACTTTCTAACCTTAGTTTAGAACTTCCTCTATTTAAATTTAAAGATCAATAAGAACAATTTTTTTTAAAAAGAAATAAAATAAAGACTCAACCTAAAATTATTATCTCATAAATAATTTCATAATGATGGCATGTACACTTCTCCTGAACAATTATAGTGAAGGCCCAAAACTCTGAAATCCTTAGGTATAGTCCATTACTTTTTGTTCATTTAATCGTTATATTTGTTTGGAGAAAAAAAAATCTTTTGTTGCAACCGTATCAAGGCTGAATTTCTTAATTAGATAAATTTTGTGCACAACAGTTTCATTGTAAGACAGTTTGTAAATTAACACTCATCTATTTTTAAATATTAAAATATTATTTTCAAATTATGTCTCATTTTATTGCGATACAATTTTACCCAAAACCTACTCTTTTTATTAAATTAGCGATTAAATTAATAGTTAATATAGATGGCGTGAATTAGTAAAACATAGCGTAAAATGTAATGTAAATTAATAGGTATGCGCACCGACTGTGAGTATCCGGCAATAGATACGATATCCACGCACCGACCAAAACTACTTGACATTAAACAAACCCACGCAACATCACTACTCTAATTCCAGCTTACAACATTAAAATTATTTCACAATATCATCACCCACTCAATAAATAATCAATTAATGAACAACTTTACAATTATTATTAAGAATGAATCTGATAGTTTATTTTAAAGAATTGTATAAAAATATGATATTTTTTTAATAACGAGATTATGTCATTATATATTTAAGACATTTAACTAACGGAATTTTAATGACATGATTATTATCTTTAAAGATCTGTTTTTTTTAGTGTATCATTAGAGTATTTTTAAAAATAACAGATAAAATTAAATATTTTTATGTAAACATATATTAATAATTACTCCCTTTTGTTGAAATAAATAATATTTTGATCTTTCATTTCATTTGTAAATTAGATAATTTATTGTAATTTTTAATGTAAATTAATTGTATTACTTTCAAATCTATCATAAAATCATTAAAAATATTTACATAAATGTGTTTTATTAATGAGTTTATTTAGGGTATAAATGTATTAATACAAATAATACTCCACATATTTTGAAAAGAAGAAATACTACTTAAAAAAAAGAGTACACGTAAATCGAATTCATCAGAGATTTAATCTATAATTATTTAGTTCTTTAATTTGCTCTTTAATTTCTATTACTTAGATATATGTTTTACTTCTGAACAACATCAACACCTCCATTAATGGTTTCATTTTATAATTTTTCTTCACTCTATTGTCCACTAATAAAATCTGGAATCTAAAACATAAATTTGATATCTTTTTTTCTATTCGAAACGCATATGAGAATTGGTCCATTTTGAGAAAAAAAAAAAAAAAAACCAACAAATAAGTGCTCCATTTTACAACGACACTAATTCCAATTGATGAAAATTAAATCTCAAGAATTGTAATGCAATGAATATATAATCCCATTTGGACTCAGAAATTTTGTCCTTCCATCCTTTCTTCCTGTTTCAAAGCATACGTGATACGCCTAAACCCAGTCTCGATTTGACACGTGTATAGCTCAATGATCGATGATGCATTCTCGGTTTGGATGCTCCCACATTGGGCCATACTCAATACCTCGTGGGCCTCAGGCCCAGATGTCGTGATGGGCCGGCCCATCAGTGTAACCGCCATAAATTCAACAACATGGCTGCTATGATGATGAGAACCAAATTGGAAGACAAATTCAGAGGCTTGTTTCTCAACCCACCCCCATTCGATACCAATAGAGCGCTGCCTGTTCCGCTTGATTTTTGACTGCACAAACATTTTCAAACAATTAAAACTAAAATAATATATTAAACCATGTATATACATATGTATGGAAAATAACAAGGTAGAGCTCATACTCATAGCAAATAGTAACAAATTACATATAGTATTAAGATATAATGAATGAATTACCTGGTTGAAGGAGTAGGGCAAAAGGTGATGGTATAATCCGCTGAAGCACAGGTGAAGGTGCTGGTACCATCATCGTACGCGTAGCTGTACGCGCGAGGGCACGCGTTTTTGAACACCTCAGAGTACGCGCTTGGTTTGCAGGTATCCGGCGTTCCGTACGCGCCGCTGCAGCAGTACTTGGGATCCCCAAATGCCTCGCACGCGCTTCTACACGCTACGCACCCTTCTCCTCCGCCGTTGCCGGTGGCAACCGCGCTGACAACCTTCAGCTCCGACGGACAGGCGGTATTAAGGTCGGCAACGCATCCTGTGATCGTGCAATTTCCTCCGCCCTCAGGAGCAATCACCATGGGTAGATTATAGCCGTCGACGAGGCTGACGTCGTAGAAATCGAGACCGCCAGCGCCGTTTAGAGTGAATTCAGCTAGAGTCGCCGGCGGCGCTGCTCCGCCTCCGCTGCACTCGACGGTGCCGGATCCGCAGTCGCCCGTGAGGCAGGTGAATTTACCAGTGGTGGAGTCCTGGGAACAGAGGGAGCGGCCCCACATTCGGCCGGACCAGGAGGCGGGGACGGAGACTGGGAAGGAGTCGCCGGAATTTAGGGGAAATCCGGTGGTGGAAAGCTGGGCGGTGCCGGCGCCCGATAGAATACCCGGCCACACAGTGTACTCACACTGGTTGACGAATGTAAATGTCGCCGGAAACACCGGTTTCAGGAGAGATTGTAGAAGAAGAAGCAGAATAGGGAGATATTGGTGTTTAGGCACCATTATTATTGAAGCTAAGAAGAAATTGAGATGTGTTACGGAAATAGGGATGCAGAAATTGCGGAAAAGAATGCAGAAAGTATGAATGCGAGGAATGTGGATGACGAAGTATAAGTAGACAAAAATAAACCGACGTTGGAAGGGGGAAACCGCCACTGGAGGTGTGTGCTTGTAGTGTAGGTCGGCGGATGAGAGAGAAGAAGAGTAAGAAAGGATTAATGAAGGTGGGAATATTATATCAGTAATGGCGGGATTAAATAGGAGATTATGAGGCCAATCTCTTCTCTTCTCTTCTCTTCTCATCATTAAAAAAATATGGGTTAATAGGTATTTTTCCTCAATTATATCCAATTTCAAATCTTCGATTCATTTCCAAAGGAAGTCGAACCCGGGTCTCCCACTAAAGTAAGGTGCCTAGTGGACAAGTGAGCTAAGTTATCTGATTTTAATTCCTTAATTTTATAGTTTTTTTTCGAATTTTTGTCCCTTTTGTTGCAAATAACTCAATCAGTTACTATTAAGGTTATAATTTTTTTTTTTTTAACTTTTTAATCTTATATATTTCGAGTTTTTATTCCTGGACTGGTTGGATTCCATTAATTGATAAAGGGATGAAAATTTAAAAAAAAATAACTAAATTAAGGGACTAAAATCAAATTAAAATTGTAATGACTGGATTTAAAATTGAGTTAAATTAATAAAAAAAACTAGTATTCCCAGAAAATAATATACAAAAAACAAATTACTAGAGAGTAATAGCCTTTTGGGAGGGAATAATTTATATAATATATTTTTAAAAAACTTTTGGAAAGGGGAAGGAACATATGGTTATTGGGCTTTGATATACGACAAACGGGCCCAGCTGAGCAGCAGTCAGAAAAGGGCGGCCCAATGGTTGTTCTATGCTTCTGAAGTGGGGCCCAATATCCAAAAGTTTATAAGGTAATGGCACCAGCTGCTGACCATGCTGCATCGTATTTCACCCCTCAAACAGAATAAAGTACTACTACCTATGGCGTATTTAGTAATTTTCTTAGCTTTATATATATATTTTAATAAATTCTGCTCGAGACGTGAGATAAATTTAATTTTAAATGTAATTTTATTTTAAATCATTTATTTATTAATTTGAATGCATTTTTACTATTTACTTACAAAAAATAAAAATTAAATGTCTTACATCACATGAGATAATTTTATTTGTAGATGAGCGAACAAACGTTTTCTTTTAAATGTTTGTGTGACAATGCCTTTGCGAAATGTCTTTTGTGTGTCAATTTAAAAAAATTCATATATTTTTTCAACATAAATGTAATCGAGGAAGGAACCGGATCTGACTTCAAAGGAGTAAAGTTTTTTGTATTGATATTATATACTCCCTCCACACCACAACTATCTTCACACATTCTATTCGGTCTGTCCCGGAACTATCTTCAAACTTTCTATTTCGATCCGTCTCACAACTATCTTCACACCCCAAATTTAAAAATAACACTCAATATCAATACCCTCACAATATTAATTTTATTTAAAAAATATCACTCTTATTTTATTCTATTTTATTCCCTCTCCTACACTTTAAATCACCCAAAATACTCTTACACTTTACTCTCTCTCCTATACTAATTGAAGTTTTCACATATGAAGATAGTCCTCCGGGACGGAGGAACATATTTTATATTTAATGGGACAATTCATATAAATGAAGGTAAAAACTAAAAAAACTTCTACATATCCTGTGAGCATACAATAACTATTATAAAAACAGTCAAGTCCTGTTTCACTCAAGAGACAACGAGAAAGACGGCGATTCCGTCATCTAACACAAGTAAAAAACAATTATATTTCCTAATCATTCACTTTGTTGCACAAACAATGAAATAAATAGCCCACCAACTTGTGCCTAGCCTATTCTGAAAAACTACAACAGGAAATCGGAAAGTATTAGCCATAGACCCTGTGTAATGATCTGTAAATAGTGATACCTCCCAAAACTCCACTTACCCATTCAAAACCTTGGATACTCTTGACAAAATTAATAAGTCGTAAGTATCTTATAAACCAGTTTAAAAGTATAACTCAAAACAATATTAGTTAGTTTTTATGGTACAGTGTTACTATCAAACTACGGTTCAAAATACACACAAGTTTCACGAGTGAATATGGTTCGTTGTACATTAGTAGCATATACACATTCAACAACAGCCTATTCTAACCTAATTCAACTAAAAGGATCCCAATTTCACCATAATTGAAACCCACAGACACAACATTGGACACTGTAACGTACAAAAATTGCACTCAACATAATGATTGTCAGTCACTTTATCACCTAAATCAAACAACATAATCCATACTGTTTAGCATTCATTACCCTCCCAAAACAAGGACAGATCATCATTAACCAAGCCATCATCATGTTCATCAGTATAGTGACTACAAACAATGCTTGAATTGAAGTTTACCTTCTTAGCATTGCAATTGCATCAATTAAAGTAGTGTTTCAAAACACCAATTTTGACAAGAAACATAATAACTCAAGAATAATAACAGAGAACTGTATAGTATATTTAACCAAACAAACCCACAGAATAATCAGAACTCAGAAAAAAGGCTCATGGATAGGGATAAATTTTAATTAATCGAACCACCATATTATACAGTTATGTGCCAGCTAACCGCAGTAAATATCAGTTCACAAAATCAGTGGATCGTAATGCCAAAACATAGCTAACCAAAAAAACCATTCCAAAATATTGCAAGCACCATTCTATAGACTATAGGTAGGCATAACAAAAACATAATAACACCATAAAACCGTCCACAAAATAACAGAACCAAAGAAGATGAAAGTTAACTCATCAATTTATTCACGAGCTGCTGCTTCGCATTCCCTGGCAAAGTGTCCAGACTCCCCGCAGTTGTAACACTTACCTCCACCGCCGCCTCCACCGCCGCCAAACCTTCCACCAAAACCACCACCACCTCCTCCACGGCTATAACCGCCGCCTCCTCCGCCACGGCTGGTACAATCTCTAGCCAGATGCCCTGGCTCCCCACAAGTAAAACAAGCCCCACCTCCACCGCCGCCACCACCTCCGCCGCGACCTCCACTAGGACACTCCCTCGCCAGATGCCCGATCCCTCCGCAGGTGTAGCACGCTCCGGCGCCACTTCCCCCACCACCACCACCTCCGCCGCCTCCGGTGCAATCTCTAGCCATGTGCCCAAACTCTCCACAATTAAAACATTCGCCGCCACCGCCGCCGCCGCCACCGCTCCGATATCCATACCCATTGCCGTCACTCCTCCGATCGCCATACCCAAACCCTCCCCCACGGCTGTTGTTATTCCCCCTTCTAGAAGTCGTATCCACAGGGCCACCGCCAGGTGCAGTGACGTCAGTAGCCTTGGTCTTTTCACCATCTAAGATGATCGTGAACTCAACCTCCTGGCCATCGCGCAAGGTGCGATAACCATCGGATTTGATGGCAGTTTGATGGACGAACAGATCTTCGCCGCCTTCATCCGGTTGGATGAAGCCGTACCCCTTCTGATCGTTGAATTTGGTGACAACACCTTTGGATCGAACAGCCTTCTCCTCCGCCATCGAAATTGGAAAAAACGAAACCCTAAAACCCCAATATATCCTTTTTTTTTCCGTATGTATCGACGATAGTTCTATTGAGAGTGTGATTATGCGATATTTATAAGGGGCTGCGAGATACGAAGCCCTAGTATACGCATTTAGGGCTCTTTGCCATTCTAATGGGTTGGAAAATTTCTTATTGATGATTAATTAATTTGTTCAATTTTTATATTTTTTTTAAATAATTTACAACCACAGTTTACCATTAAGATAGTCTGGTCTTAAACGAACAAAAGCTTCTGATTTTTTTTTTAAGGACTGATATATTAATTTTATTTTTCGAAAAGGATATATTAATTTTATGAGAAGGTATTATACATACTTTGTACATGGCAAATTACTAAATAATAATATTAATTCATTATAAATAATAAGTTTAGTTTTTATAATCATAATATCAGTCACAAGTAATAATATTAATTATGTATTGTAAATAATATGCACATTACACTTTGTGCAATTTTGTTTTATGATAAGCCTCTCACTTGAATGGGGGCAGTGTCATGTCCGATTCTACATCCTTTAAATATATTTAAAAAATAAGAATTCTTCAATTTAGTAATTAAATTAAAATTATAAGAATTTTGAGCTACAAACTTATTTCAAATATATAACGTCATTATAAGTTACTTAAGATTATCCAACCTTTTTTAATATTAATAAAAAAAATTAAGAGCATAGACAAATTTCGATTATAATATGTTATTTAAATGCAACTTTAGAATCATCCAAATTCTCCATGTTGTGTTTAAGGAGAAAGGTCTATTTTGTAACTGTACGCCTGAACTTTGCTATTATTATAATTATTTATTATTATTTAATTACAAAAATCCAATTGACATTTTAGTTGAGAAAGTATTTGACTTCCAATAAGTTATAGGATTGAGTTTTTTAGTGGAATTAAACTAAGAGGGAATTCTGTGTTGGTTAATTGGCATTTAAATATGTTTATGAAAGGTTATTTATAAGAAATAAGTGAGAGGATTAATGATCAATTGGGTAGGATTTATAACAAACCTAATAATTGAGGAACGAGTCATAACAATTACAGGGTAACAAGCACCCCAAAGATCTTGATTTTGTTAATTTTGAATATACTAATGATAATCATTCCAAAGAAAAAAAAACCATTTCAATTTTCAGTACGACTGCAATATGCACCTTGTTGTATACCACTAATACAACTATTTATAAGTACTAATACTATTATTTCAAAATTAATACTATTACTTGAAAATATAATATTATTATTAGTGATGTAAGGTGTACATAATATCATCTTTGTAGAGAATCCTTGATTAAAAAAAAAAAAGATTTATGCTGAAAAGAGTGATAAGTTGTTTGACTATAAATTTTTCGTAACCATGCCCTCAAGTCTCAACATCTGGAGATAGACCATGGATGAAGACGAAGATTGAGATTTGAGAAAATAAACCAAATTAACAAAAAAAAAAAAAAAAAAAAAGATTACCTATCTACATGAGGAGAGAGAAAATCATGCAGGTGAGCTGATATTTGTACAACAACATTAATATGCAAGAATTAGTAGACTTCCACATTCCATTGCTCTGCTTTCTTCAACTGCTTCTTGTAGTCTAACCAGTCGATACCTAAACAAAAAAAAAAGTAAAACATGAGAGAAAATTGTGTAGTTTGTGTCTTTCTGTTTGAGATTTATAAGAAGAAAATTTAAGGGATAGAAATGTAGATGACATATATAGGTGGCAATAGAAACAGAATGAGAGTAGAATGTTGACATGTAGAGAAAGAATGAGGACATAATTTGATTACCATCTTTTGCGGCCAAAGAAATCATGATGTCATCAATTCCTTTTTCCATTCCCTTGAGCCCACACATGTAGACATAAGTGTTGTCTTTCTTGAGAAGCTCCCATAGCTCTTCTGCGTATTCGGCCATCCGAGTTTGAATGTACATTTTCTCGCCTTTCGCGTTCGTCTGTTCTCTGCTAACTGCAAAGTCTAGCCGGAAGTTGTCCGGGTATTTCTCCTTCATCTTCTCGAATTCCTACACAACACCAAACATCCTCATTATGTTATCGATATTGAGAATTAGTATGGATGATTTCCACATCGAAATATTGAAAGAAAGGCAATAAGCTTAGTGGGCTACTTCTCGTATCACTTTAGGATGGAAAATTCAAGAATCACATTGAGTTTACCTCTTTGTAGAGCAAAGAGCTGCTCGTCGGAACACCCAGGAATAGCCATCCTACACCGTTGAACTGCACAAGAATACCATAGTTGTCTAAATTTCATCTACATTTGTATAGTTTGAAATGCAAGTATGTGTCCATGACTAGTATTTTAATATCATCATTTTGTTCTCCAAAAAAAAAAAAATCATCATTTGCAGTAATCGTGTTTCTCGAAGTTTACCTTGTAGTCCTCATGCTTCTCAAAGAACATCTTCCATAAGAACGAGCGGAATGGAGCAATCCCAGTTCCCGTACCAAGCTATAAACATCATTCAATTATAACAATGCTAAATCAGTTATAAGTCTACGTAAAACTAATGAAAAATATTTAAAAGAAAATCAGTGAGCTCAAGTGGTACCATAATAATGGTAGCATTAGGATCCTTTGGCATGAGCATCTCTTTCCCAACAGGTCCAGTAATTTTCACTTCAGAACCAGGTTTCAAGTCACCTGAACTCTCAGACCAACTCAATTAGTTCGTCGAGACAATTTAGACAAACAACCTCGTTCTGATAAGATTTTCGTTCAATACAATTGACTACTTACACAAAAAGTTGGAGCAAACTCCTTTAACAATTTCCCCTGCATCGTTGGTGTAAACGAGCCTTTTAACACACAATGAAACCTGTTCAAGGCAAAGAATCGAAGTAACTAGTTTGAATTCTACTTAAAAAGTAAAAATCTCCATAACCGAAGGCTTACAGTCTTGGAGTCACCAAAGTCACCAAGAGCACTACTAGCAATGGAGTACAATCTCAGCTTATGAGGCTTCCCATTCTTGTCTAGCCCATCCGGTATCACCCCAATTGACTGCCCTTCTCTGTACGGCACTTCCCCTGTTCAACATTCTCAACTAATCACTTTCTTCAAAAGCAATAATAATTGATTTTTGTAGGGGAACCAAAAAAAAATAATTGATTTTTGTAGTAAAATAAAAAAGGATTGTGTTTGAAATTAAGTACTTCTACTTTTTAGATCAGTTTTCACTTTCCTTTGGCTTGTCCTACATCAGTTTTCACACACAAAAATGAATTTTTTTACTCACAACTTGTAACCTCCCAAGATACACTTATTTAATCATCTAACACCCACTGTAAAAAAGTAGAAAGGTCTGAAATGCTCTTATTTTATCAAACATTGTAGTTTCTCAAAATCAGCTTAAAAGTGATTATTTAATCAGGTAAAAGTTAAGCAAAAACACTTATATTCCCTCGTTTGGGTTTGCAAACACCCCCGAACTACAGAAACACACTACACTCAAAAATTATCTAACAATAAACATAATTTCTACAGTAATCTCCCTGATCTCAAGCTTAAAGCCTCAATCCATTGCAAAAAACCATAATTCCAATCTGACAAAATAAAAATATGATTTATATTGGTTGGGAAAATACCCTCAGTGCTGAAGACCATGTGCCAGGTCTCACCAGGAGCGTCGTCTCCGGTGATCTTGGTGTTCAAAAGGCATCTACCAATGTAAGGTTCTTTAGGCTTGAATTTGTTGACAATCACTCCTTCCTCCTGTTTCTTGGAAATCTTCTCCACTTTAGCCGGAGCCTCAGTGGTCACCTGAGCTCTGATCGGAGCCACCACTTTGGCGCCAAAACTGGGTACATTTCTGTAGTACAACGGCACCTGCATACATAAGTCACAAACCCTAGATAGTTAAATTTAACTCATTGATCAAATTGCACATCATAATTATATAATGAAGAGCCAAAATCGCAGAAAAATTAACAACAACGGGAAATCTTTAAATATATCGGGCCATTGAAGTGGAGATCATAGTACCTTGTTGAAATTGAGTCTTTCTGGAGAAATAATGGAGGTTCTAACTGGATGGGAAGTGGATTTGGAGGAAGGAAGAGAGACTGCGGCACTTACAGCAGCAGCCATGTTTAGAAATGAAGAATGAGGAGAGAGAGGGGGGGAGATTATGTGAGAGAAAATGAAGTGTGGGAGAGGGGGAAATTGGTGAAGAAGGAGAGGAAAAAAAGAAGATTACGAATTGGGTGGAGGAGATTGGAAAGCGAATGCAGTGGCAACAGAAAGGATAAGAAAATGTGAGAAATGTATGACTGACATATTTCTTAAATCATCAACTCTTTGATTTTTTGATTCACCACTACACACCAAACTAAAGATCTCTGTCTAGTAATCACTTTTTTTTTTTTTTTTTTGAACAGGGAACTGCATGAACTGACGTAATAAAATGATTTTTTTTTCTGTGAATTTACATTTTTTTTTTAAATTTGAAAATATTGCTCTACTAGAAACATAAATACAATAAGATTATCAAATAACAATTCTAAGCAAATGCACCGCATACCCAGCAAAGTGTACTAAATATACAATTTATATTTTGCTCAGATTTTTTTCTGATTGAATAGTTGTTTTACAAGGGTTTTGTTTTTAAAAAAAAAAAAAACTCTGGCTTCTTTTATTTCAGACTGAACCTTTAACAAAATTGTAGTATTTTTTACACTATTTTTGTATATTATAAAAAAAAATATTTGAGTATTGTAAATTCATTGTCATAATTGGAAGATATTATTATATACTAATATAATAAATTTGAAATTAGAAACTGTGTTGAATTTGTCAGATTGCATCAAGATATAATTTGATATCTGCTAGAATCAATTGTAAAATTCATCTAATTTAAAGATATTATTTGCCTGGACCACGAGAACCCTGAGGGGTTCAGAAGCTACCCAATGTATACTAATGAAAATCACCGCAATATTAAACAAGCTGTCACTAACTCATTAGGTTGGTCCTATAGGACACAGACCTAAACGATCAAGTGTTTTATTGGTTGATTCTTTATGGTTCTATAATAGGATCTAATCTTAACTTTAGCAGGTCGCGGGATAAACGGGTCACTTATGTGCTACGGAAAAAAAATTAATATAAAATATAAAATTGTAATCATAATACATTGTGTTCAAACTTAAAATCCAAACATTGTTCATAAATTCATGAAAATCAAGTCAAAATGATTAAACATAATTATAAAATTGTAATCATAATATTGCAACTAACATCTTTCACATAGTAATTTAAGTAGTGTCATTTAGTATCATGATCAATATCTTTAAGTAATCTAAATTATGCTCTTTATTATTAATCTAACACTCCATCCGTCCCGAAACTATCTTAATGTGTGAAGAGACACATTTATTAAGAAAATTTAAATTAGTGCAGGAGAGAGAATAAAATGTAAGGGTATTTTGGGTTAGAATTAAGTAAGAGTGACATTTTTGAAATAAAATTGATATTGTGAGGGTATTAATATTGAGTGTTATTTCCAAATTTGGGGTGTGAAGATAGTTGTGAGACGGACCAAAATATAAAGTGTGAAGATAGTTACGGACGGAGGGAGTAATATCTTTTAATAACTTAAGTGATATCTTTTAGTATAATGACTAATATATTTTCTTTAAATTATATATACAAAATTTGTGATTATGAATTTACAGTCCATTAATCAAATTCAAATGCAACATAAATCTAGTCACTACAAATAATGAAGATTTATTGTCCACTACAATACAATCAAAATATTTTTAAATTAGTATTGTATCTCATGTTAACTAATATGTCTATACATGTACTCCAGGTTGGTGGGCCAGCCTTTTAAACCGACGGGCTACCCCGTTTAGCCAGCGGACTAACCGTTTCGGGTAAAAAGGTCCGGTTTTAAACGGGCCACCAAAACTACTAACTTAACCCTTTAAATTTTAGGGTTAAACGAGTCAACCTGTCAACTCATGACTCTTTTAACATCTCTACTTGTAAGTGGTATCACCCTAACAACAAATTCATTGATATTATTATCTTTGTTATCATTGCTCTTTGATTTTAGAAGTGGTTCGCTATAGTATATCGAAAATATTACTATATATTGTATTAAAAATTTCATAATGTTATTATACAAAAATTTTGGTATGAAAATTACTTACCAATATCATACTGAAATTTCGGTATGTCTAATTTTTGAACGGTATCAGTATATACTGGCTTATGTCCTCGATCGTTCAATATTGACTTTGCCACTTGCTCAACCTCCTAGTCTTGTGATGTTGTTGCTTGATTTTATGTAATCTCAATTGACTGATTAAAGCCGTCTAGAAAAAAGTGGCGTCGTCCAATCAAATACATAAGAAATTTCTTGTATGGAAATTAAAAGTAATAATGGGATTAGGCGGGTTCTTAAAAACTCATATCAAATATTTAAGGTTTGATCTCATATAAAGTTACTTCATAAGTGTGTGCTCGCATTTTTAAAAGAGTAGTATCGTGCAAATTAAAAGTAAAAAACATAAAAAAAATTAATTGAAAAATAACATAACAAAATTCAAGAGAACAATTCAATGTTTAAATAATGAATATTAGGTTATTACTATTTCCAAATTCTCTATCACCCCTTTTGATACCAAAGTTCCCCCACCGATCGAGCATCGATCTTAATTCCACTGTTGCCAAGCACGTGAAATAGGAAAACTCAAAATGATCCCTCCACCTCTACTGCGGCGGCCACCGTCGCAATTCTCCTGTTTTGATTTTCCGCCAGCCATTGAAGAAACTAGAAAGCTAAAAAAATCAAATAAATAGAAATGAGTCTTTTAACAAAATACACCACCAACAGTTCGAGTTAAAAGAGCAGCAACTACCCCCTAGTGTTTTTTTCATCATCAGACTAGACAATGGTTATCAGTCTGGCCGTTAAAATAATCAGTACCTATTTATTATATATATATATATATATATATATATATATATATATATTATGTGATATTAAAAATAAATATGCATTTATAAAAATTTAAAAAATATAATTTATAATTTTCATATTAAAATAAATACAATAAAAATACAAAACATATTATTATTTTAAATACTAAAATTTAATAAATGCTAAAAAAATAGTACTAGAATGAGAATGAAATAAATAGTCAATAAACATAGCAATTTTGAAAACGGAGAGACTGTTCAATGAATTTAATAATTAAAATATTAAATATAAGAGAATAAAGAATATGTTATTATTTAAATTTTAAATAAAAGATTTTTTTTTTTTGGTAACTGGTCGATTTTTTTTCGATTCAACTTTGTAAAACGGTCTCTTTTGGTAATTGGGCATGTCTCATGACGGGTCAACCCGGTACTGCTATCATCAATAGTGCTCTCACCAGATTCCCCCGATTCAACTTCCGCTAATTTCAATAATTTATCTGAGGATGCAAATGTAATTTTCGTACATGTGGTTTCCTTTATTAGGGGTGTATTGATCCCTAATACATCTTTATCACTTGTTTGGTTTGTTGTATACATTATACTTCCAGCCCGTTATTAAGAATAGGCCCGTTCAAATAATACCTAATACATGGTATTATAGATTTCAAGTTTCATATGGTATTTGTAATACTTATATTTCTCCAACATCTATTAAATTTTAAAATACCAAAAACACCCTTCACTTTCATCAAAATGTGTTTATTATTATTTTTATTTATAAGGACAAATTAGTCTAAAATAAATTAATACTAGTTATAATACTTGCAACCAAACATAATATTGATAGCTAATAACTAATTATTAACTCAAGTTTTTGAAATCAAACAAAATATTGATAATAAACTGGTATTACAAATATAGGTATTATAGTTCAGGTATTATAGTCAGTATATTAACCGCCCAATTCGACCGATTTTTTTATCAGCACGATTAATACACTCTTATCCCGAATTTTGCGACAAACCTAAATTATTTATCCCAATTTTAATTTATCCTCCAATGTAAACAAAACCTTACTAGAAACCCTCCATTTCACAGTACTGCTTCCCAGTCTCGACTCACCGCTCCGACGACCTCCAGTAGTCGTGCCGCCGAAGGCCACCCATAGTCCGGTCGCGGCGTCGACATCCAGCAGAGGCGCGCAACAACGTCCAGCACCCTGTTGTCGCGCTTCTCACCACCTTCATCTCCATCTTCTCCACTCAACCGCATTCTCGCGTAAATTCTTCTATTTCTTCGTCTGTTTCTTTTTTTCGGTTTCAGTTGCTCGATTTGTGAAGTTGTGAACTGAATCTATTCTATTTTTGAAATGATTTTGATTTCCTTGAATTTTGAACTGAATATATTCTTTTTCTTTTTTTGGCCGATTTCGGATGTATGATTTGAAATGATTTGTGAAGTCGACCGATTTCAGTTGTTAGATTGTGAAATGAACTGATGCTATTGCTATTTTCTTATGAACTGATGTGTGAAATAATTTATAAACTGAGGCCAGTTTTTCTCTGATTTGTGAAGTGATTCTATTGCCATTTTTTACAACTGATGCTAGTTTTTCTCTGATCTGTGAAGTGATGCTTTTGCTATTTTTTATAAACTGATGTATTTCTGTTGACTGATTTTAATTTTTATGAAATAGGGTTGCATTTGATTTTTTATCTTATTTTATGAATTCATTTGATCTGGTTACATTTTTTGTCCAGATCTTTTTATTCAGTTCAAAAATAGAAAAAACTGCAAAATGAAAAATGGGGTGGGGTGGACCTGCCCCGTGCAGGGCAGGCACGGGGCTAAAAGTCCCCACAGTGGTACAGGGGCAGGGCAATGCGGACCTGGGTATTTAAGTACTCGCCCTCACCTGCCATTGCTATGCCTCCACCTGGGTTATACTTCTTTTTTTTTATTTTTGTGTAACTTATATCTCATGCTGCGCAGTAAGATCTATTCCTCAAATGATAGGGCTAGGATATATTATTCTTATTATTAAGGTGCTTATCGTTTGTATCTACCTCAGTGAGTAGATATTGCCTGGTAAGTTCTAAGTGTGCTTTATTCTTGCATATCTGGCAGCTTCTTCGAAGATATAACCTCAAAGGCCCATTGCTTTATGTAGATACGATGCAAGGTGTTTCCAGCAGGAGTCGTCACTTGTTACCATCTTCAGCTTGTTTCGTCTCCCCTCTCCAACCCCCAAAGGTCGTCTCAGATGCACCTACTGAAAGTAGGGCTTCACAAAGAGAAGAATTCCCCAGGAAAAGCAAATATATTTCTCATGAGTCGGCCATCAACCTCATAAAACAAGAGAGGAGGCCAGAACGTGCGTTAGAAACTTTTAATAAAGCATCAGCCCAGAAGGGTTTTCACCACAACAACTCCACTTATGCTGTAATTCTTCATAAGCTTGCTCAATGCAAGAAATATCAGTCTCTTGATGCTGTTCTTCATCAGATGACCTACGAGACCTGCAAATTCCACGAAGGTATATTCCTTAATCTCATGAAGCATTTCTCTAAAGCATCCATGCATGAGAAGGTGCTTGAAATGTTTCACTCTATTCTTCCAATTGTACGTTCAAAGCCCTCCCTGAAAGCCATTAGCACATGTCTTAACCTTCTCGTTGATGCGAATAAAACCGATTTGGCTAGGACTTTCCTTGTGAGTACTATAAAGGACTTCCACTTGGATCCCAATACATGCATCTTCAACATTATGGTCAAACATCATTGTAAGAAAGGTGATCTGGAATCTGCTTTAGATGTAATGAAGGAAATGAAGAAGTCTGAATTATCATTCCCAAACTTGGTAACCTACTCAACTCTGATAGACGGTCTTTGTTCACACAGAAGATTTGAAGATGCGATTGATATGTTCGAGGAAATGGTCTCTAAGCATCAGATTGTTCCTGATGCATTGACTTACAATGCCTTAATCACTGGATTTTCTCGTGGAGGGAAAACCGATAGAGCTAGGAAGATAATCGAATTCATGAAGAAAAACGGGTGCAATCCCAATCTATTCAATTACTCATCCTTAATGAACGGGCTTTGCAGGGATGGAAGAATCGAGGAAGCCAAGGAAGTTATGAACGAAATGAAAGCTTCTGGGCTGAAACCGGATACTGTTACTTATACAACTATGATTAATTGGTTGTGTAGAGCTAGCAGAACTGATGAAGCTATCGAGCTTCTTAAGGAGATGAAAGAAGAAAAATGCCGGGCAGATGAGGTAACTTTTAATGTAATTCTTGGTGGATTGTGTAGGGAATATCGATACAACGAGGCTCTTAACATGCTTGAGAGACTACCCAATGATGGTATTTATCTTAATAAGGCTAGTTATAGGATTGTGTTAAATTCTTTGTGCAAAGAAGGTGAACTGGATAAGGCAGTAGATTTGTTAACTCTGATGTTGGATCGGGGTTTTTGGCCCCATTTTGGGACGTCGAATGAGTTGCTAGTTAGTCTTTGTGAGGCCGGAAAGGCGAATGATGCTGCTGAGTTATTGTGTGCTTTGCTCGAGATTGGATTTAAACCCAACCCAGTTACATGGAGTAGGCTAATTGATTCGATTTGTAGAGAAAGAAAGCTATTGCCTGTGTTTTTACTTCTTGATAAGTTGCTACTTGTTAAACAGATGTAATTGCAGTGATGTTATACTGGAAATTGTTGGCCAATGAATCCTTATCATGTTTGTGTGTAAATTTGAAGAGAGAGACTTAATAACAGAATGTGTGAATAACATTTTTTAAAACGCATAAATTTCTTTCCAGATTTACGAAAATAAAATTGAGAAAGATTCATGTCCGGGATACAGGTCAAATAGATTTGGCTCTTGATCCACTTTCATATCTTTTCCTGATTAAAGAATCAATGTTTAGTTGAATGCCCCCATAAATTGATGTTTCATTTTGTAATTAATGTCTACAAATATAACTAATCTAAATTATGTTTATTCAAACAAAAATATACATCCCATGGTCATGAAAAGTATGCTCAAAGAGCTGGACAGAAGTTAAAAAAATAAAAATAAATTAAGAGTATCTGGGATTCATATATAAATTTATAGATAATGTGATTTTTTGTAGGTAAAATTCAATAATAATTTGAATAATCAAGTGATGATTGGAGAATAAAAATAAAATTATCATTTTCATATACTTTTGATGAATTGACAAATAGGACAAATAAACATTTTTTTTTTTGGATACACATTTTAACCAATACAAATGGAGTGAATTTCGGCTATCCGTCTCCTTAAATAGAGTGAATGTTTGTATTTAGTTATTGCTTAGCTTTTTTTTTCGAAAAATAGTTATTGCTTAACTTCTATCTAGAATTAGTATCAAACTATCACAAATCATTTTCCCTTGTAAAATTTATTGCTCTCTTTATTAAATAAACCAAATCAAGAAAACGTCCCTACATAAATCATTCCAAATCTAATTATGTGAAACTAAGAAAAAAAATAATAATTCTTGGAAGTTTGTCTTCCAAACAATAATAAACTACAGTCCATAAGAATGAATCCTCCCACCCCACCCCACCAACATGAACAATTCGAAAATCGATTAATGTTAAAATTTGGGTATCTAACATATGAATTACAAGTACAAAAAAAGGAATTCTTGAACTTGTTTTTCCAAAGAATCACAGGCATAAACTAATGCTATATACACTCCATAAGAATGAACCCACAATATCACTCCAAAAAAATAAGCAAGACTGATAATAAACCTTAATCTTAAACATCAAAAAATATTTTCACATGTACTAATGAACCTTCTTCAATGATATAATCCCCTAGCTCCTCTTGATTGATAGAGCTCCAGCTTCCCCTTAGCCTCCGGCAACAACCTCTCCACCTCTTCAATCTGGCTCAAAAACGCCTGCTTCGACGCCCATTCCAACACCCCAAGAACTTCAGCCCGAGCAAGCTCTTCACTATCCGGTACGTGCATTGCAATATAGCACAACAGGATCAATGCACATCTCTTCACAATCTGTTCCCCAAAGTAAACGAGCTGGACGAGATGCTTGGCCCCGCCTGCCCCAATGATCGCCTTACAATGATCGAGATGGAGGTAATTATCCGGGCAGGCGAACTTAGCTAGGGCAACACAAGCTTCTCTTGAAACCTCAGCCTCTCTCTCATCTAGCAATTTTACCAAAGGGCTAATCATTCTTGTCTCAGTGGCCTTGAATGTCCTGGCTAGATTACCTATGGCCTTAATGCAAGGGTTCAAAAGGTCCGAATCACCCTTTTCCACGACTCTGTAAAGCTGATCAACCACGGCTTTACAGGCAGGGGAATTGGGCTTGAACGCTGAACGTCTGAGTTCAGCGTCTGATTCAGCCACGGCAGTGATCTCCATCAGTGCCATGGCCGAATAGTACTCGACTTCTTCGGGGCCCTTTTCTAGAAGGACCGCGAAGCAGAGCAATGCTCGAGACTCTGTGATGCTTCTACAGATGGGAGAGTTTTCTTTGGCGAGATGCCAAAGGGCTTTAGCTGACATTGCCTTTAAATTCGCTTTAATTTCGGGATCCTCCATTTCCCGAGCTCTGTTATTGGCCCCGGCTAGTGATAAACTGGGATGATGATTATGGTGATGATTCTGATGATGATGATGATGATTTGGAACAGAATTGGTACCCTTAGTAGACATTGTGGTGGTGACAACATTGTACATTTGATTAGGTTGCTTATTGCCTAATAAAGGGTGGGCTAAGAGGCTCTTATCATCATCCAAATCGTGCACCTTTGGAACGCCATTGTTAGGGTTAGGGTTGTTACTGTTGGCTAAGACGACGGCGGCGGCGTGAATCGACGTCGCTTTGCTGACGACGGTGTATTTGCTGTGTTCTTGAACGGTTTCGAAAGCTAGATGGCTAACGAGAAGGCGAATGATGTTGTGTTGAGCGAAGAGATCTTGGCATTTAGGGTAATGGGCTGTCAGCTCTGCCACCGCCCACGCCACCGTCGCCTGCACCTTCATCGGCCCTTCTTTCAGGATTTTCGCAAACACCGAGCAAACGCCGACGTGAATCATGTGTTCAACGCTTTCCGGATCTTTTCCGAGGAGTCCGATCGCTTTAGCCGCGTTTTCCTGCCCTTCTAATTTCCCCTCTTTCACCAATTTCAATAACGGCCCAACGCCGCCTTCCTCGATGATCAATTTCCCGTACCGGTCGTTGTCGCGAGCCAGCGACACCAGCGACGCGGCGGCGTCGGCGCGGTCGTCGACGGAGCCGGTGTACAGAATGGCTATCTGCTCCCATATGAAGCAGAGGATGGGCTCGTTGGCAGCGATGGGAGGCAGGCCGAGGTACTCGTCGCCGCGGTCGTCGGCGGAGGCGGAGACGCGGAGGAGCCACGACACGTCGCCGATGGAATTCTCCAGTTGCGTAAACATCTTCCGGAAGGCGGCGGCGGGAATGATGGTGAACACGCGCTTCATGAGGCCGTTGCCGCGGCACTTCAGCACGAGAGCCAGCGCCTTGTCGAGCACCTGCACCGTGTCGTCGACGATGCGGCGCGTTGGCCGCTCGTAGAGATCGTTGCTCGCACGCGCCGCCTGCCGTAGGAGCGCCGCGAGTTTTTCCGTCTTCGATTTGAGATCGGCGCATTCTTGCTTGAACGTGGCGGCGTCGTCCGCCGCCTTTATCACTTGATCCGTCAACTGAATCGGCGTTGCTAAAGTTTGCTTCACTAAATCCCCCATCAAAACACCAGATCAAAAAAAAAGAAAATTGTTCCAAAATATACAAAGAACTTCCAAAAGATTGAATTTTTACAAGTGGGATTCTCAAGAAAATGGATCTAGATTGAATTTTTTTTTTTAACTCGTCTATATTTAAAACCCCCAAGTTCTTTTTTTGTTATAAGTTTATAACAGAAGAAATGTAAAGAAATGGCAGTGAACTGAGTCGACGGGGTTTACAAGGTCAAACGCGGACTTTGTTATAATACCTTTTTTCCATCATTACAAAAAGAAATCCTATATTCCTGATTACCACAAAAACTTAAAGCAAATAATAATAATAATAATAATGAAAATGAAAATTGGAATTTTTTTAATACAGCTGAAATTTATTACAAATAAGCTGTCATATGATTTGTGAGAATGCCCTATCCCACTATCCCATCCCAACCACTATAAAAGAGTCAACCGTTGCAAACTAACCGGCGCTGCTGATGTTTTCAGTTTACCAACTCAATTTAATTCATCATGCCAACGCATAATACAGCCTTTTTATGTTAATTTTTTGATTAAATTAATGGATACTAATTACGTTATTTATTAATCATCTTGACGCCGCGTATCTAATCAAATTAATGAGTATTATATGGGCTCGTTTGGTTTCCATTATTAGATAATACCTGAATTATAATACCTATATTTGTAATACCAGTTTATTTATCAATATTTTGTTTGGTTTCAAAAACTTGAGTTAAATTATTAGTGATTAGCTATCAATATTATGTTTGGTAGCAAGTATTATAACTAGTATTAATTTATTTTAGACTAATTTGTCCTTATAAATAAAAATAATAATAAACACATCTTGATGAAAAGTGAAGGGTGTTTTTGGTATTTTAAAATTTAATAGACGTTGGAGAAATATAAGTATTACAAATACCATTTGAAACTTGGAATCTATAATACCATGTATTAGGTATTATTTGAACGGGCCTATTCTTAATAACGGGCTGGAAGTATAATGTATACAACAAACCAAACAAGTGATAAAGGTGTATTAGGGATCAATACACACCTAATAAAGGAAACCAAACGACCCCTATATCTATAGATAATACTAATAACTTTAACACTCAATATATGTTGTAAAAAAAAAACAAAACACTTTTGTTGAATAAGATTTAGCTGTACAATTTCAGATTGGTAATAGTGTTTTTATTATATTTTATTACTATTAAAATAATATATTTATTAATAAAGTAATTAATATGATCCAGTAATATAAATAAAATGCAAATAAGTTTTACGATTAAACTCATTTCAAATATATCTTGTCATAATTCATAAAATCTACAAAAGAGAAATATAATTGAACAAACTTGTATTTGAAAAAATAGCAACTGAAATGAATGGTAATTTCTTAATTTTCAAATTCAAGTTTAAGATTAATTAGAATAGTATTGTTTCCTTTAATGCGAGAACCCCTTTTAATTTAATTTTTTGTCGTTGACGTTGCCTTGAGAGCATAAGATTATTCTTATGTTTCTTGCACATTACTAATATCCCTGGTTGAAATTTTAATGACTTGGTCAGCCAGATGTTTAATACAATCTCAAGAAATGTTTCCATTCATTAATTTAAATTAGAATCTGTATAATTTTTTTTATAACAACTTTGTTATTTTTATTTTTTTGAATAATTCAAATCATATAGTGTTACGATTAAACAACACTAAAAATGCCTGAAGAGACAAAGCAAATACAGTGTGATATGCTTAATCCTAAACATATAGGAGTATATAAAAGGGTTTAACCTCGTAACATAAAAGTAATTGTTGGACTCTTGCTCCAAAATCACATTCATAATAAATATATATAATATTTCGTCGGTCTCTCCTTAAGTTTAATGTTTTATCGAGCGTCCCTTTTAAATCTTAATATTTTTTTTTTTTAAGTTGTGACTCTACATTTACAACAAAATAATCTACATATATATATATATATATATATATATATATATATATATATATACATATATTTTTACACTTTCTCTCAGTCTATGTATATTTACTTTTTTTACACTTTCTCGCTATATTTACTTTTTAAGTTTAATGTTTTGTCGAGCGTCCCTTTTAAATCTTAACATTTTTTTAAGTTGTGACTCCACATTTACAACAAAATAGTCTACATATATATATCTTTCTCTCTACATTTTTATTTTTTTCACAATTTTTCATCAATTTTAAAATAAAATATTATATTTATTAAAACTCGTGTCATCCTTCAAATGTTAAACTTGAAAAGAAGAGAGAGTATATGACAAAGTCTTGTATAGACAAGGTGTATTTTAAGTTTGTGCATTTATCACGCTTCAATAAAAGTTAATGTTATATTTCAGTTATTCATTTTAAAATTTGGGAAGTTAAATGGAAAAATAAAACAAGGAAGAATGGAGTATCATATAATAAAATGCAGAATGTTGCCTCTTAAAATATGATGTATTTCTTTTCCACACATATATATATGTGTGTATACATGATTTTTTTCAAGATGATTTCTCACTTCTCAGACAATATGATTTTCAAAAATAATGTCACTCCCTTAAATCACGCCACACTCATACAACAAGAATCGCGGTCCGAATCAACACACATTTTGCAACTTTTTTAATGTTGAATAAAAAATGTATATAAATGCACTTTAGCTAATAAAAATTAAAAAATGTAAAAAAAAAAAAAAGTGTACTTAACGTGTCGACGAATCCTGTCTGAACAAGATGGATTATAGTTCAACTACGCTGTATTCGAATATTATTCTATTCAGTGGAGTATAATAATTACTCACTCCATTTCATGTGAAATATATAATTACATTTATTTTTAATTAATTATTTTTTACGCATGTTTCTTCATTAATTTTCTTAATTTTAAATAGGAATATATTTGTATTAAGGAGAGTGAAGAAAAAAATTAATAGATAGTAAAAATGTCAAAATTTATTGTTTCTTTTCTTAATTTAATTATATTCTAATTAATTCTCTAAAAAGAAATTTAATATGAAACAAATAGTGTAATTATTAACAATGTTGTGATACCCAATCACTCACCTTTTAAATATCTGAATTTTCAGCGATATTGTGATAACCAATCATTCACCATTTAAATATCTCAATTTTCATTTACATATACATACAAAAGAATTAATGTTGTATTAATAGAATGATTGCAAGAATTGTTTTGGCAAAGTGTGTGCTGGAAAATATGAAAGGCGAGGAACGATTTGATTTTTAAGAGTGTGAATCCAAAATGAATTAATGAAGGTAATTGATGATATTAAAACTAGCTCGTGGAAGTGGATCGGGACGTATTTTTCCAAATATTTTTGTTTTTCTTTAGATACGTGAAGTGTTCTCTTATTTATTTTATTTCATAAGAAATTTGTGTACCCCTTTATTCACGAGTTAGTAATTTATTTTTATTTTTAATATATATATATATATATATATATATATATATATGTGTGTGTGCGTGTGTGTTGTATTACATGGAAGCACATGATACGTAAGTTACATAATAAAATTCATAGGCAGTTTCCAAATTAGCATTTATTGAACCAAATTATTTTCCATTGTATTAAAAGTATTAGGATCTCCTAATTTTAAAAGTTCTAACATGATTTTTTCAAAAAAAAAAAAAAGTTATAACATGATTAAAAAAAACGTTACACTTTGCCAATTTATATCCTAAAGCTAAAAAAAAATTCTAATTTTAATGCATGATTGCAAAAAGACAATTAGTAATAATCGAGGTTGAAAAAAAAATCAGATTAAAAGACAATAATAAAAATTAAAAATAAAAATGAAGCTGGCAAACAAAAGGATATGCGCCCAATAAACGAATTTCAGCCACAGAGCATCAAAATGATGAAACGATGATTCGAGTATGATGGCATTATAAATTTAAATTTTAAAATTTTATAGAGTTTCAAATTAAAATTTAATCTAATTTTAATTTTAGTTTTTTCTTTCAATTTAGAATTCAATTTTATTCATTTTATCTTAATTTAAGGCTCGAAATCTTTTTTTCCCCCTAATTATACGAGACGTACACCACTAAATTAAGGATATGTATTTATATACTCCACTAAATCTTTTTTTCCTTTTTTTTTAGATTTTTTATTTAATTTTAAAATGTCCCGATCTATTTAATTAGGAAAATATCAAAATTAAAGATGTGTGGCATTTTCTTTGCAGGGTGAAGGTGCATTTTCTAAGGATGGGATCTTCTGTACTAGAAGCATGTACAACATTTTACTTAGAGCTTAAAGATGAAATTGATCATGTTCTATCTAAATTGTTGAACAAATTAAGGAGTTCTAAGTAAAGTATCTTCTTTCCTTTGTAAAGCATTTCAAAACAAAATTCCTACTAGAGATAATTTAGACTGGATGCTCTCAATTATTTTAATAATTTTTTTTTTTTGTAAATTTTAGAAAGAAATAGACATATGATAAAATTAAAAATAATGGGCACATTTTTTTTTTATTTCACTCATAATTTTATCGTGTATCTATTAAATTTACAAAAGATTTACGTAAACGATATATAAATGATCAAAGTAATAAGGGTATATTTTATGTTCTGATGTTGTCGAATATATAGTACACTTGCTGATTTTTAGTCCTTGTTCCTCTCAAGTTAGGGCGATTGTTTGGTGGTGGTTGAGGTTTTTCTTATCAATTGGTGCCAAACTTGCAAGAAGGCTTTGTCAAATTCTACCATTTTTTGCCAAGTATGAAGATTGTGAAAAGTTAGAAATAATTCAATTTTTAAAGAAGTACTTTGGAAGTGGACAAAATTGTTGATGGAGTTAGAGTGAACTCGTGGAGGTGGATTCGAGCACATTTTCTCTTTTCCTTTTGTTATTCTTTATATGTTTGATTATAAAGCAACTCACCGTATAAAACTGATACCGCTACATTCATGCAGTAATATTATTACTTTATAAACTAATCCCTATATTACTAATATGGAGTTTGTTTTTGCTTAGGTGTCGTCGTGAGATTAATTTGAATGAGGTGTCACATTCTTATTAAATGCATATATATGTTAATAATCTATGTGTCATTTTTCTATTGATTTATAATTAATATATGACATTTATGTGACATTTTAATATATGAATTAATTAAAAAATTTATTTCTAAGGAGGTTTGAACCTTAGACCTCTTGCACAATATGTATATTTTTTAATAAATAAGTTATATATAAATCTATAAATATTTTAAATATCTATTTTAAATCTAAAAAGTGTTATCATATGACAATTTTTAAACATAAAATTATATTTAACTTAAGCCTATAAATATATGTAAGAAAAATTGTGGTTGTATCAACTTTTATTAAAAAAAAAAAAAAACTTATGGTAATCATATATAATATTTATTGTAAATATACGATATATATATATATATATATATATATATATATATTATTCGGAGTAATATTTATGCATCAATTATATAATAAAAATTCTATTAATCGTCTCCTTTTTTTTATTAACTGTAAAATAAATTTGAAATAAATCTTATAGTAAATTCTTTCACATAATTATAATAATTCTAATCCCTAGCATGAATTATCATACAATTAATATTACCATTATTTAAATTTAATATTATAATTACAATTTTTTTATACATATACATTATTTTAATATATATATTATTATTTGAAAATATTATATATAATATATTATATTGTAAAGTTTATTTAACGAAAATACCGCGTAATACGCGGGAGCTCATCTAGTATCATAATATTTTCAACTGTAATATTAGGTTATAAGTGTAATGGTATTATTAAATTAATGTTATGATATTGTTGAATAAATGTAATGAGATTAGTGTCATACAAACAACAAGTTCACATGAAAGTTTGTGTTGGTTCTCTAGTCCGATACATACTTTTCCTTCTAAACTATATATAATTGTGGTTGAACTTTTCTATATATAAGGGATTGAGTATCTCTTGTACTCATGTTGTTAATAATTTTTTTTTTAAAATGATACAGTAATAAATACTATACACTAATTTATCATCCTTTTTTTTTTTATATAAAAAAAAGACCTTGATGATTGACTACTTTTGGTGTTACAGACACAAAATAGACAAATTATTATGAATATGTGGTTAGTAAATGTGATGGTTATCGGACCCATTGGCTATTTCAATCGGATCACTTTTACAATTTCTTGATTTTAATTATCAGAATAATTAATGTCCCTGTATTTTTGTATGACTGATATATCATGAATGAGATCTTCCTCAAATTTCAAATCAACTAAAGTTCGTTTAACTTTAAGACAATTTTATTTGGTTCGTTCTTGATTTCTTTCTCCAAGGGTTACTTTTTCATCGATTAAGGGTTTAACTACTGTCGTTATTATTGTAATACTGATTGTACTTATATAAAGGGACAATTCTATTTCAAGAAATGTAATTTCATAGATTTTTTTTTACTTCTGTGGACTATGATATTATTATAGACATTATTATGCTCGTCTCAAACATGAGATGAGTCAAATTATATTTGTAAGTTAACATAATAGATGGGTAATAATATGAATATGTGGGAGAGTAGATCAAAATACGTTGTGATGACGGCAGAGTGAAATAATTTAAGTAGCATGCCATAAAATTATAGCTATAGGTTCGATTTACCATTGGCCATTGATGACGAAATTGCTCACTCGTAGTTCATAAATCACGCAATCAAATTGTCAAGTACAAAGAACATGTCTATGCTGCTAAATATGTGAAAAAAGGTATACCATTATTTGTTTGTTAAAATCTGTTGTCCCACATAACTACAATCTACAGAGGTGGCTTTTTGCCTTGCTCTAAAATAATTTTTGCAAGGAAAAGCAACCATGTGACTAGGCTATCAGTCCATCCAAATTGTCTCGTTATAATTAAAGCGGTTGAAATATGAAAATGAAAGGATATTAATTTCAACCAAAGTGACAATTATAAGAATAGTTTTCACCGCTTTACAACAAAATTCGCGTCAGTTTATAATAAAATTCGTGCTACGTTAAAATTCATATCCAACCATCAGCTCTATATCTCCTCTATATTTACTATTCTAATTCTACTTTTTTCTAATTAAACTTATACAAATTCAAAGATAATTTTTTATTTTTGTTATATATTAATTATTAAATATATTTAAATATATTTTATTAGCTGATAAATAATCATAACATATTAAATTAAATTTTATAATTTAATATATAATCTTATAGACTAAAAAATATAAATTAATACATAATAAAAAAAACATAATGTATTCAACGACAATCATCAATTAATAATACTTTCGATATGTATGGTGGATATTTTCAAAATCTTGGAGGATCGGGAAGTAATCTCAAAAATTATTAATTATTAGTAAAAAAAATTCCAACACTCATTTACCCTCTCCAATTCCGAGCAAGACAGTGTAGGCCCTCAATGATACAATTCTATTTTTCTGTTTCATTTTTCATATTTCACTTTATGTTTTATTCTATTGAATTTTTAACACATGCCAATTATAATGCACATTATAAAATATAATATAGAACGCCAAATATGGAAAAATCTATTTCATTTGTCAATGATAATGCACATCATATTAATCGATCTAGTTGCTTTTTGAGATATAAAATAACGGTGTAGAAGCCATCAATCAAGACAAGTTGAGTTCATAGTTGGTTATTATTAATTATTATAGGTAATATTCTTTTAACCTATCAAACTCAAACACAATTACATGTTTTATTAAAAGTGAAAGGGAACTTTCGAATTTATTTGTAAATAAAGGATGATCAAGTCAATCAAGATTCAAGAGTTTGACAATGAAAATAATTTTTTTTTTTCAGAGCCTTGACAATGAAAGAATTGATAAGACTAAATCTAACCAAATGAAAACATTCATGAATCATATAATATATAATAAAAGTTGCATTTGTGGCTTGGAAGGAAAAGCCAGCATGTGACTAGATTATTGCCACTTGTTTATATTCTAAAATTTATTTATTATATTCAATCAAAAAAAATTATTTATTATATCTCATATCGTATTTCATATATGTACCGAGATATCATGGGCTACACAAAAAATACGAAATAAAATCGACATAATACGTACAAAAAATCATATGCTGATAGGAGGATAACATGCAATGCAATGAAATGCAGCAATAATTCAAGTATTGGAGTCCAAAGGGAGCTTTGCTTGGGACTGTGACAGATGGGGATGTTACTTGAAGCTTCTGATAATAGACAGACTAGGCTCGATTATTGTATTTCAATTTTACGATATAATAATTCATGAGAATATATTATTATTATTATTATTATTCATTCATGACAGATATAATCCCATCAAGAAACTCGGAAAAATAATCTGCAACTAGAAAGATCCTTTGGCAAAAAACACAAAGATTGTCCTGATTCCATACAATCACCTACAACTTAAACTACATCATGCATATATATATTAATCAATTTCAATATCCATTCACAGAGCTAATACATAGATGGATTTACCTGTGAAAGGTTTAAAGATACGAAATTCCGATTCAGTTCCAAACTTCCGATTGCATAGACTAACAAGCCTCCGTTCAATTCCTATCAAGCTTTGTCCTTATGCTGTTGCAAAATAAATAAGACTTCCATTATAAATCGTCTTAATAGTTGGAATCATTGTACAAAAGGCATGATCTTAAGCAGTATTGAAACCCACTCTTCTTATTTATCTATACAAATTGCACATTAATTATTACAACTAAGCCTGGTCAGCAACATGGATCACATTTCTCCATCACGTTTCGTCACAAATATGCTCACATTCACACACACTCATATATATATATATATATATATATATATATATATATATATATATATATATATGTAACATCAAACATCAAATACCATTTATACGAAAAAATTGACAAACAGACCGCGACAAACAGATGAGCAATGCTGACCAGCGACCTCCATAAATACTTTGACCACTTTGTACGCCAAAATAAACACATCCCAAGTAATATCACGTCATTGTCACTTTACAACCCACTTCACACAGGAATACTCTATCTAGATAACAAGAGTTGGGACATTAATCAGCTAGCCTTTTCGCTTGGTTGAACTCAGCCCAGCTCATGCTTGACAATATTTGGTCCAAAAGCACACAATTCACATTTATGCTCAAAGATTACATTTTTTTAAGTAAGATTGAATGTGTGAAATGAACCCAATACCTTTTAATAAACACAGAGAGCGTCTTCAGAAGCTGCACAGAGACATGATGGGCACCATCGCTGAAATTTGAAAAGTGACAAAAAACGGCATAGTTCATTGCCCATCAAGATCATCTTTTGCTCTTTGATTTTGCAGTAGCCCATTTGAAAAATCCACAGTTCGCTTCAGGATTAGATGAAGGTCCCTGAGGTATATATAAATTGCCATTAACAACAAATTTATTTTTCAAGAAAAATTACCTAACAAGTCATGGAACTGTTCATATCGGAGACATTTCTTAATCCTAAAGCACCTCACTGTGATGCAAAGGTAATCCAGATGTAAAATATATTACTAACACCATTTAAAAAAATAATAATAGAAGCAAAGGGCATGCAAAAAAAAAAAACAAATGGATAACTTCAAAAGGACTGGTATTGAGAAAAATCAAAGTACACAAGTCATGGAACTGTTTGCAAAGTGTAAAGGTTGTTATAGAGATTTTGGCTAAAAGAAAGTAGATGCTATCAGGAGATCTGTTTTTGCTTGTAATTCTGTAAAGTTAAGCTACAAGCACAAAGTTGGTAATAGGGTTTGCAGAAGCTTCTGATGATCTTTGTAAACACAAGTTATCCAGGACAATTTTTACCTTAAAAATTATTTGAGTAGCCCAAAATGACCTTACAAGTATAGAATTTTTCACCAGCACAACAAAAAAAAAAAAAAAAGAAGCTTTTTTAAGATTAAAAAAAAAAAAAAAGGCACCACATTCAATTAACTATTATTGCACAATCTGCGAGCAATTATATCTTAGGAACTTTTTAGGGTATAAATGGATCACATAACCTGGAGAGATAGGTCTTATTATCATCTATTGCAAGCAAAAATGCCATAAAGATGGAAATGTAGCAATTATAGCCACTAATACCTCAGCGCGAGCACAAACATAAAACCGACGTCCTAAATTAGGACCAGATTTCTTCACTACACGGGAGACACAAGGTTCCTTGTGGCCCTTGCAAAGAGGTATGCTAGTTTGCATAAGATGCCGAATCCTTTGCCACTCAACTAAAGCCATGTCATTATTTTCTTTTTCTGAAGGCTGAGGAGTAGCCTCTTGCATTGATGTGCTTTGTTCTGACTGCAACTCCTTTGCAGCATCTTGCTCAGCACAATAAGTAATGGAGATATCTTCTTGAGTAAGCTCCTTATCAGAAAAAAGCTTGTTTGAGTCACTACTGGCTTTTACTGTTTTCTGGAAAAACGATTTGAGTGAAAGCTGACTTTGTCTTGCTTTTTTCTTTGAAACTAAGGAGGAAAATGACTCAGTATGACCAATTTCAGGGTAGGGTGGACCAGAAGATGATTCTCTGTGTGAATCTTCAGGACAGTCATCTGATGTACAGAGAGCACCTTGTTGAGTCAAATCTGACAAACCTGGGCATGGATGTAGCGGCCTTTTATTGAGTTGACTGCACCTTTCAACAACAATTGTATCATCTGAAGTAGAACTGGGCCCTCCAGATAAGTTAATTTCTTCAGCAGATAGCCTTTTTGCGAACATTGACACTGTAATAATGGGTGCGAATATAAAATTTAGTGAGAGCAAATTCATCAGTGGGACTATTGTATCAAAATTTCAAAGATATTCAGCCGAATGATGCAAAAGTCCAGGGCTCCTCGTCTGTGGGAAAGTTATGCACCAGAAATAAAGGAAAGTACCGTTGAGTTCCCCCACCCCCAACCTTACCTAAAATACAAGGATGACTTGACTAGAGATCGGAGGATGGTAAATTTCAACAACATTGATCTCCGGGGTGTAGCCCCAATTGGAGAGTAGGAATTATCAAGTGCTCAATGTAAATGGGTTGAAAAAATTTGAAACAGAATGCTATTGGAAAATACTCCAACTTGCTTAACTTTGATATTTTAAAGATCATTATCTTTGCAGATAAAATACTGATTGCTGGTTGTGGATATCTGAGTATAGTGTTTAAGGTGACTTGCTAAACCTTCCATGTATTGAAGAGTGGGAACAATTGTCTCAAAACTAAATTGTGATAAACTCAAGTGGTGCATGCATCTTGTCAATAGCGATGCAATGAACAAACAAGATACACAAAGACGAGATGAAAATAGTAAGATCAAGGTGGTGCTAGCTAAAAGCATGAAAATCAACAAAATCATTGACCAACTTTTATTTAGATTAAAAACTAAACGAACTTTTATTTATTATTTCATAAATAACATATTCCTCCAAACCAAGCAATGTAATAACACTTAAAAACAAGTACTCACATTTATGCATATTTACGTATGTAATTACGAGAAATCAGTACCGAGTGTCTGCTGACATCCATAAACCTGAGGACAATATCGAGTAGACAATGAAGGAGTGTTATGCTGCTGAACATTGGGGATCTCCACTAAGCTCATATAGACAGGAGCATGATCTGAGCCCTCCAATTTAGCATTTCTTGAGTTTATGTCTTTATGCCTAGAATATTATTTTGAAATAGTTACAAAGAAAAGCCAAAGACGATGATTGGCAATATAGAATGGCAAGCATGCTTCTATGTCTAAAACTAAAGTAACGATGCCGAAATTGCAATAAGAAATTCTAAAATGAGGTCAGTAGTCCCTTACCTAGGTGTATTACCAGGTTTCCAACGTTTGAACTGCTCTAGTATGTCACATTCTTTAACATGGCAATCAACAAGTGTATGTTCTTGATTTTCTCCTTTATGTAAGCATGGCCCAGCACCAAGAACGTGATCAATGCGTGTTCCGAAGTTGAACTCCTCTGCCCCACTATTTGTAGGCCAACATGTGTAGGCTTCGCTTCTATCATATGGTTAGAAACACACGAATATCACAGTCAAAAATTTCACAGAAAAAATAAAATTAAGTACAAAACTCAAGAAGCTTTAGAACCTCTGAGGATGTTTTTCCCGGAAAACATCAAAAAAAGCACCTCCATTTCTCACCAGCAAAGATCTAAACCAAGTCCTAAACCTGCAAAGATGAAATTTATTTATAACTGATCTTTTACAGTAAATATTCAAATGAACTCTAAATTCTTACCCAGGACCTGTACTCCTCAAGAAGTGAAAAAAGAATTCAGAATCATTCAGCTAGCAACTCACTCATTTTTTTCAAAATCTGGTCCAGCCTCACAACAATCGATGGCAGAGGGAGCAATGTTAAGATCCCCAACAACAAATATCCTTCGTCCTTGGCCAATAAGAGACTCCCACCTTTTCTAAAAAAAAATCATAAACATTATAGTTAAAGTATGCACTTCATCAGCAAAGATCCACCAATCTAATCCATTAAGAAAAAAGAAAAAGAATCAAGATTTTAAGCATATAACAGTAAAGGGTTCTGCAGTATCTGTATAGAATTTGATTTCTTAAACTAAATGCACCCAGAAATAATATTTATTGCTCTAAATAACTCCTCTGCTGTTAGTCAATTTATATAATCAAAGACCTCGAAAAGATAAATGTTAAAGATGAGAACTGCAAAGCTACCCAAAACCTCACAAGAATTCTGATTCACTTATCGTAAAACTAACTCAGACTACATCATATATTTCCTGTACGCACAAAGGGATCTGTACATGAAAAATTTAGACTCTCGTATTGAGCACTTATGATTTTCAAGCAAAAGGCACAAATAAATTTACCTGCATTATGTTGAAAAAATTGTGCTTAAATTGTACTCTTTCGGTATCATCATGTTGAGCTCTAGGTCCATATACATTGAAAAGAACTGAAGAAAGAAACATTCATCTGTTACAAAAAAAGCTAAGTTGGCAACTGACAAATTATCGAAAGCTAATGAGAACAAGCCTTTCACATGAAGCTCTTCATTGGAGTATCAGTCAACTAAAAATGTTACTCACCGAAATGTTCATGATCAGTTATGATACAACGTCCTTCACCATCAATTTTCAGAAGCTCGTCAGAGGAAAATTCTTCTAGCCCTTCCACCGTTGATGAATATTCACTTTTCCTGGACAATAAACCTGAGGAAATCTCAAGAACACCAGTGAAGCCCTCCTCTGCTGAAACTGGCAAAGATACTTCATAGCTCGAAAAAGCCGACTTGACACGGCAAAATGTCGCAACACCTAATTAACATATAAGAAAACTAATTTCACCTTTCTCCCAAGACAAAATACAAGCAGTGCCTAGAATAGGAAAAGAGAAAATCATTGCCAAACACTGTGAAACCAGTTTTCACGGATTTAAGTTTTCACTCCTCAAAACACCTCCATTTTAGCGGTTTGAGAACAACTTCTATACACAGAAAATACGTTCAAACTCATCCCAATATTTTAGTTATCAGGACACATGTTTGATGTTTTCAAGGAACAAAAACACTTTGAAGCACGGGTTTTCAGACAATACACACTACCCTTATCTGAAAAAAAAAAATACTTGAAACTTTACAAGCATGAAAAGAATTACATAAATTCACATGTTATTTAGCAAAATTTGTCTCAAGAAGCTGGTACTCGTCTCAGGTCCCAGCTTTACTAAACAAAAAGCATTGAAAACTGGAATCAGCATATATATTGGAAAGGCAGAAATTGCTACCAGAATATCCGGTTCGGCCTTTCTGAGTAGTGCGAGTGCAAGAGAAAAATGACTCATAACCCTCCGCCTGTACCAAATCCGCTTTCAATTCTTGCCTCGACAATTTCGTCTCCTGTGAATGGGACCAATAAAATGGATGAAGAAACATTCAATGAATAAATCCAAAGTAATGTATCTGAGACAGAAACCTGAAAGCAGATGATATCGGCGTCAAAAGAATCGAGCAATTTTCTAAGAGAACCGAACTGTGAGACTCGAGGTTTCAGCCCGTTCACATTATACGTCACTATTTTCATTCTGCACTACAATTTTTTTCTGTGGGTCGACAGGCAACCAAATCAAATAATATAATCGCTTCATCCACCGCTAACCTAAAAAATTCGGGGGAAAAGTGCATATCAATTATCAGGTAATTATATGATTAATTGCTAGAGCAATTTGCGCAAAAGGAATAAAAGCATAAACACATACCATCTCCATCAAGTGAATAAATTGCGACGCGTGCCTGCGGAATAAAAACCATGAAAAGCCAATTTTCGGGCGAGAGCAATACTAATTCGATTTTCCACTGATTCAAGCATAAAAGCCAATTTTGGAGTAACAGCTACAGAAATGAAAACAATACAGAGAGTAACAAGAATGGCGGGAACAATGTTGCTACTTGCTTCGCCCCTGAGAAGAGAGAGAGAGAGAGAGAGAGAGAGAGAGAGAGAGAGAGAGAGAGAGAGAGTATTTTAACCATGATTAACTCGCTCGGGATGATTTAACCATGATTTCACAACTCAGGTTAGTCAACGCAGCGCAAAATGAAATAAAAAATTTATAGTGGATCGTGTCAAAATGGAAAAATGAAAATTTTACAATAGAACGAAAGAATTGTAAAAAACCTTGTTCATATCATTCGACATGATGAGGCTTCATCTTGGTAAAGTTTTTCTTGAGACTTTTTAATTCACCTTTATAGTTCTATTTAGTGGGATTTTCTTTACGAAGGCATCTATATTTATGATAATTTCTGATTTCTTACATTTAAAAAGAGAGTTTTTATGGTCTTCCCTATGTCTTCTTTTGTGTGTTTTTTAACTATTGAGTGATAAGATAAGCTTTAATATCTGAAAAGTTGAAAATAAAATTCGGATGTGTGTGTGAAAATCGAGCTTTGCTTTTTCTTGTTTGTTGTTATATTATATGTTGAGATCATAGGCATGACATTACATATATCACTCACTATATGTTGGTTTACATTATGACTACATTAGATTTAATTTTTTGTTCTTTCTGATATAAGGGTGTAAATTAATCGAATCGAATCGAGTGGTGTCAAGTTCAACTCGACTCGATTAAACAATTTAAAACTCAAAACTCAACTAACCGATTTGACCTCGATCGAACTCAGTTCATTTTAATTCGATAAAAAACTCAAAAAACTCGAGCTTGATTCTATAATAATAATTGGACAAAAATTACCCACAATCGTTTGATAGTCAAAAATTGCTCTGTAATAATGTACAAGTGAGAAATATGGGACAAACAATCATTATGACTTCTCCTACGGAACCAAGATAGAAAAAAATAAATAAAAAAACCAATCAACTCATTCACATCCACTGATGAAGAATTCCTCAAAAAACAAAAGATCAAATAATAATTTTTTGAAATCGTATGGGATTAATCAAATTTTAAATAATAAAATTTCTATGCAGCAATTCTCAGTGACCAAATCCATTCCTAATTTAAAAAATGAGTACAGATAATTTTAGTACTTTTATTAAAAATAATTCAATGCATGTAGAGTTTTGATGGACCTTGTTTGGCAAGTTAGGTGAATTCTAAATCCTGTTTATACACATGGCTGCTTGTACAATAATAAGGAGTCAGGTCAACCTGCTTATTTGGAAAACACAAAATAAACAAATCGACAACGATTTTCATTGACGACATCACTTCATCATCATGCATCTTACAATATTCTCAACAGAACAACCACAACATTTACACTAACATATAAACCCTCTTCATGCCGAGGCCGACAACGAGCACGACAAATCAATCCGTGGCCACGACGTGCTCCTACCACCACAACCCCCGAGAGATCCGTAAAACGTTGTTGAATACGAGCAGATGAAAAACGACAATAGTCTCCCAGTGGAAAAAAAACACGGCAGAAGAATGCACTCTCGAGATACTCTCATTATAATCACCACTCACAACATACGTACCTCATTGAAACGGCATCTTCTGCGCAGCTCGATGTGCAGACGGGCTAGGCACCCCCCGTGAGCTCATACTAGCCGTTCTTAAAAGTCTACGGAATTCAGACAAGCTGATTCGTCCATCTTTGTCAATGTCTGCTTCTTCTAGAAGGGGGTTTATTGAACCCCTTAGTCCTGTATGCTGTATAGTATAGTACAATAAAAGAAAGTAAGAATCGAGGCAAAAACTTGCATGAGAAGGATCTCATTTACCATGTTATATGATCCATGAGTTTATAGAGTCTCAGTTCAATCATATGTTGTTAAAGGTAAATATAACTCAAATACTAAAGTGGAGCTCCGTCTCATGTATGAAACCGTCTCACACAAGACCCCATCAAGATTCGAAGTTTTTCATGAGCATGAGATTATGGTTGATGTTTGTACTACTAACCATTTTAAGTTCGTCTGGAGTGATGAATCCGTCTCTATCAACATCGAACTTTTCAAAAGCTGCCTGTGACCTTTGCTGCCATTTATCCGAGTTGTGCTCCTCCAATTGATGCACGTGTAGGGTAGCCGCAACAAACTCTGAGAAATCTACGAGCCCATCCGTGTTGCTATCGATCTGAGACATCAATCAGAAATTGTGTAAGCAAACGAGGGGCGAAATTGTCAAATTACAACACCAGAAACACGTAAATTTCTCGTGAACATACCGCTTGAAGGATTTCAAGAACTCGTGAATCCTTCATTTTCCAAGGAAGATCCTTCTCCAATGCCTGTGCAATATGAACACGATGATGACTAGAAATAAGCAGATTGGGATGCAATTGAAACTTGGACGTCAGTATGTTTTCCCAGTGGAGAATATCATTTTTTGTCTCAAAGTTCATTTTTTTCCAGCTTTGGTCCCTCTTTTTCACTCACTGTCAAATTTGGTCCTGGAAGTATTATTCCCATTTTCGGTCCCACCGTTAGTTGACTGACGTTATCAACTATTTGGGTGTGCTAAATAAAATTATTTAAAAGTTTTTTATTTACTTAAATGCAATTATTAGAAAAAAAAAAAACTTTTAAATCTTACATTTAACACCCTCAAATACTTGATTATGTCCTTGATTCTGTCCGTCAACAGACGGGTCAACTAGCGGTTGGACCATATGTGGGAGTAATGTGTACTTTGAGGACCAAATTTGGTTCTGAATGAAAAAGAGGGACTAAAACTAGGAAAAAGGTACTCTATTTTTAGGGGCCAAAAAAGATAGTAACAATTTTCCTAGCATCTCCAAGAAACATAAATGCGATCAGGCAAAAGCAAACTAACCTGTCTCATTTCTTCAAGACTAATGACACCATTTTTATCCACATCAATTGCATCAAACTGATCTTTAACATCAGATAGCTCCTCCTCATCAAGTGTACTAGCCAATGCCTGGTTGATCCCGACAAAAAATTATCTAGAGAACTTATATCTTTTAAGAGCCAGAGATGATTCACAAGTACAAAAGAACGACTTACACGAAGTGCAAACTGCTTAAATCGACTGTATTTCACAAATTGTCGCATGTTATTGAGAACAGAAATGTCCAGAGGAATCTCTGAAGCTTCACCTCCTTCCCGTACCCATGGATGAGCTGCACAATTTACGAATATGAGTAGAATGCTAATCCAGTACCAGCAAAGGACACAATAAAAAAAGTCAAATAAGGGTACAAAATGCCAAATTATACATAATTGTTACATTTTTTCAAAGTAATAGAGGAATCCATGTGTCTAGAAAGGTTCGGTCATTCATGTCTTATTTCTATGAGTTAGTATTTACTTGTCTATGTATTGATTTTTGTTATTATAAACCTCTATAGCCATTTTCAAGTCCAAGAAAATGAGCAAGGTGTAGCTAACGACAAATTGCATGTAAAACCTGAAAAACATTCTTGATTGTAAGTGTATAAGAGATGCAAGACAAAAACGTACTGATTTCAGGAGAAAAGTGATAGTTACATTTCAGACTCTATTTCTGTTAGCCATAAATTAGGTTTGTCTTTCCTCCAAAAGAACACTAAACACCCACCGTTTGTGCTCCAAAAATTGAGATTCAATGAGCAACTAATAGAGACAAATTTCATCCTTTTTCCAAGGTAAATGATTAATTCCAACTTATACCTAATAATAGTTTGACATAGGACTTACTATATTTCGTATTATGAAAATGAATTGAATTATATTTGAGTGTGGTACGAATAAATAAGCACATAAAAAATATGGTACCAGTAAAAACATGTATGTTACTCCAAGCAAAAGTTGAAAACATTTTTCATCAACCTACCCTATTAATTTTCAAATTAAACATTCTCCAAAATGGAATTCATAATTACTCTCTTCGACGTTTCTTCTCTCAAAACAAAAAATAGGCAGCCACTTGTACTCCTCAAAGATACTCTTCCACTCCCTCCCCAACCACCACAAAGAAAGAATACCAACCATGTATGAAGCGATGTGCCAATCAGTTTTATGAGGAGATGAAAAAATTTAAGAGCTAAGGGGAAATCACGCCTCAACATGGTAAAGAAGAAAATGTGAGCATCTTCTAAACCAAGTGTTTTTTCATGTTCTAATAATATAAAGTTGCTAAAACATTTGCAGAGGTCATATTTTATGTCAGTCACATTCACAAAAACCGTAATTGTTTGTACAAGAAGTACAAAAAATCAAATGATGCCAGAATGGAAAGTAATGTTTCAGCACCTAAAGAGAGAGAGAGATGAGAAAAATCTTGTGTTGATGAATTGCAGTAATCCATTAATATTCATAAATATAATATTAGTACTAGTTATATGAGAGACAGTTAGGACATACATAAGGCCTGAGCTGCAGTAAGTCTCGCCTGAGGATTTTTTACTAGTAACTTCTTAACAAAATCTTTAGCACCATTGCTAATTCCAGGCCATGGTTTGCGCCTAAAGTCAGGCTTGTTCCTGAGAACCTATAAACGTGAAAAACGCAGTCGTAAGCTAAATTGACATAACAAAGTTGTGAATGTAGAAATTTGCACATGTAGGATAAATGTTTTTTTGTCCCTTAACTTGCAACAATTTTGATTTAAGTCCACTAACTTTTTAACTATGAAAATAGTCCCTTAAGTTAACCAAATTCAACTAAAAGGACGAAAAGGTTAAATTTTGTTAACCTGTTTTAGCCGGTAAAAGGACGGAAAAAATTGAATTTGATAAACTTGAGGGACTATTTTCAAAGTTGAAAAAGTTAGCGGACTAAATTAAGAATTGGTGAAAGTTAAAGTACTAGTCTAAAAATTCTTGGAAGGAGTAAAAGAAAGGGACCGGAGGTGGAGAAGGATTCAGACACTTGACCTTCTCTCCATCAGAGGAAGCAAAGTACCAACTCTTCTAGCAAGAGTTGGGCAAATTCTTAAAATGAGTTAATATTATTATCTGATCTTTTACCAGAAGGATTTCCATGACTCTTTCTATATCGAATACTTATCATCGGGTGTTAGGGGAGGTAGGTGGCAGATGGAACTTGGAAGAAACAATAAAATACTCCCTCCATTCCTAATTATCTATCTAATTTTATCCATTCACACAAACCAATTTTTCATTAATTAGGATATCAAAAGACTGTTATGCCCTTATTTATTACTAAATGATGATAATATAGACCACAACTAATTAATTTAATATTTATCACATTATTCATTGATTCTAGGAACACATTCATATCTGCTTGCCTAGACTTCTCTACCGTTCATAGTTTTATCTTTTCATCAATCTACGAAAATTACTCCATCACCAAAATTCCTCCGCCAATATTTGCCGCCAAAACTCCAATCTATTCAAAATTTCAATCAAGCGAAAAAAAAAACCCTGTTGAGAAAAAGTAAGATTCCATCCCATTAAAACTCTACACAATTAATTAGAGTCTTGAAAATATAAAAAGTTTGTCAATGTAGGCCAAAATAATGAATTAATAAGCTTATAAATTTTCAATTACAAGGAGATAGTTAATATTTATTAAGGGTATTTGTGGAAAAAAAGGGCAACTTTTTGTTAATATTAGCCCATCTTGGATAGAATCAAACAAATAATTAGGAACGCAGGGAGTAGAATTTATTATAAATTCAAAGATAAATTTATTGGAAATAGCAAGAGCATTTACGGTCTGATTCAGAGAACTGTGGGATCATATAAAATTTCAGGTTAAAATGAATATGAACATAATATTATTATCCCACCTCCTTAAATATACCGTCCTCGGTTTTGTCCCAGAAAGGCCGCCGCCCACACAGCAAAATGTAAGTAATTACACCAATACTCCAGACATCTGATTCAGGACCCGATTTTCGCTTCAATACCTCTGGAGCAACATAATATGCACTGCCAACAATGTCTTGAAATTTTTTTCCTGATACAAATTTGAAGAGAGAAAATAATTAATAAGTCTGTGATACTTAACATTTCATATAAAATACTTATGGATGGGTTCACTCAGAAAACTAAACAATCATTTAATACTTGGAGTGAACTTTCAAATATAAAGTGATCCAGTTATTAAAAAATTAGTTTCTTCATTAATATTAATGTTTGAATAACAACAACGAAAAGCTCAGAAGTGATTACCTGGTCTTATAAAGTCTGAAAGACCAAAGTCTGTGGCCTTCAGAGGTGAATCCTCTTTCGCAGACTTAAACAGAAAATTCTGAAGAGAAAAGTTGCTTTAGAACATCGATTATGTTTGTTTCTAGATCAGCAAAGAAAGATTTTACTTCCAAAATCTAACGCATGTTTGTTCGTATGCAAGCTAGATTCCACCATAATCCTAACCTATAATACCCACACTAGCTTACATTCTCTCTCATACATTTCATTTTCCCAATAACGCACACCTTTATTTTCACAATATAATAATCTCACTATCACTTACTTTTTCACTATATTTTTCTAAAACCTAACCTATTACATTTAATCAACCAAACATACACAGAAGTCAAATTTACTTTTTACTATTCCAGGATTTTCCCAATCCTCCTACAGCTCAAAACAAACATACTTACCAGCTAAAAACAGAATAATTTTGCACATACCTCTGGTTTCATATCGCGGTGTACAAAACCATGTAAATGGCACTCTGCAGCAACTTTCAGCATCTGCCTTACAACAATTGCTGCATCTTTCTCCGTGTAACGGCTATCCTTTCTGTTAGAGAAAATTAACTTGAAGTCCCAGAAAAAATGATTCTAGCAAAAGGAAAATATGTAACAAATGCAGTCACAAAATCAAACACTTAACATAGAACTTAATCGTGCTTACTTTGATAAAATACGGTCTAGCAATTCTCCACCCTCACATAACCTTCAAAACGGAAGTTGATCACGAGTCATTAGCATAGATTCAATGTAAACAGCTTAAACCAGAAAAGTATTTTGTCGTAAGATGAAGGCATGAAGTTAAAACTTACTCCATCACTATATATACATAAGAATCATCGTCAAACGCATTATAGAAGTGTACTACATTCTCATGGCCTGCTAAAGCTTTCAATATCTTGACTTCTCGTTTGACATCTTCGACAGCAATAGGAAGAACCATCTGTCATGCATTCATGAATTGTCACATACATAGCCTTGCCTTACATTTTCCAAGATGGTCCTCTATGCCAAATAAACAGTGGATATACACTGATACATGGGAGCAGCACGATAGGAAAAGATATCCAAAATCCAGAATTAAATTATTTTTTAGAACGCTATCAACTCCCGTATCCCTATTCTTGTGCCAACCCGACCATTTTCCAAGAAAGTTCTCTTTGCCAAATACACGGTGGATATACATTGATACATGGAGGCAGCATGATAGGAAAAGATGTCCAAAAATCAGAATCAGATTATGTTTAAGAAACAAAAGGCTACAGAGGTTCTTGAAAATTAATTCGGCCATTAAGATGTACATTGTGTGTTATGATAAAAATCTGGACTAAAGAGCTGAAATTGATGTTTACTTAAGAAGACAGCAAAGAACATCAAGCATATTTATGTGTGGCAAACATCAAGCTTGTTCAGGTGACAATAGCGATTTAAATACAACAGATGGTGGATTATCTGAGCTCATTGTACATTCCCTTGGAAAATCATTACAAAGGTTCAATAGAATCAGCATAAATTGAGATCCTGATACTCAAAAAAGGTAATTAGTAAAATCATTGCAAGTCGATGCTACATAAGCACAGAAGATTTTCACTGAATCATACATCTCATATTAAATAATGTATTCAATCACTTCAACTAGAGAGCTCAAAAACCACAAAGGGGCCAACAATAAAATTCCACTCTCATTTTAATTCCAAGAAATTAATCCAATCCAATATCACAAAACAAGTAAACATAAAAACTGAGGCCAAAACAGACAATTTGTCCTAGGTTGCGTATAAAGCAAACATAGCCATAAAACAGCCCTAGTTGAGTCAATAAGAATACACTAATATACGAATTAGGGGAAAGGAATGAAAAGAGGCGGAAAATGTGGGAAAATAGATTACCTTGCTCTTATCTATTCTCTTAACAGCAACACGATCTCCATTAGACTTATCAATTGCAACATATGTATAACCAAATTGACCGTGTCCCAACAATTTCCCGATGGAATACCTCTTATCAAAATCTTTATCATACCCGAAATCTGTTCGTTTGCCGCATGGAATAACCCCACTTGGCCTTTTTGAGGGATTCTTGATAATCAGCTGAGATGGCTTTTGTTGTTGATTTTTAGAAAATTCTCTTGTCTTATAATTACTATTATGAGAGGCCTCTTGCCTTTTCGCTGTAGTTGACGAAGAGGTCGCAGGGGCTTGCCTGGTTGCGGCGGCGGAGCGGCGGTTCTGGTGGTGGTTGGTGGCGGTGGCGGTGGATGGGGTATTGCTATTGGAACCACTGACTTTTGCGGTTGAAAAGCAGCTACCCATTTTTGAATGTGAAAACAAAAACCCAAATGATTCCAACCTTTTTCAAATCAAGGGATTTTGAATATTCAAAGAAGAATTCAAGAGAGATCACTGGAGATGATCAGCCATGTAATCACACAGGAATAGCTGCATAAATCGAGAAAAAGGGAGGAATTTATATTGGAGCAAATACAATGTGAAATGATGAGACATATAATTTAATTTAGAGGAAAGATTGAAGCAGATAGGAGGAAGAAGGGTAGAAGGAGATGGAGGTGGTGGCCAATGGTCAAAGAGACTTTTTGGTAGGAGAAGAGAAGAGAGAGAGAGAGGGTTACAAAAAATTTCCCACTCTTTTTTAACTAATTTATGTTTTTGTTTTTATTATTGTTATTTACTTTCAAGTCTTTGTGATCTTCACCTTTTATTAGGTGCATATATTAATAAAGTGGGGAAATATATAGAAATTTGAGGGTAAATTTGTACTACTGTTTCTTCATAATTTTTTATCTGTAGTGGGCGTTAGACGAGAAAGAAAAAATAGAGAGAAATAAAGGTAGAGAGATGCGATAATATTTTTTTTGTCATTTATAAAAAAGGGTATTATTAGGTGAGACGGTCTTATACATGTGACGGATATCACCCCTAACTCATTTTACATAGTTAATACTTCTACTCATATATATATTTTTTTATCGGTAAATGTTAGTTGTTAGTAGTTAGAAATTAGTTGTCTCTTTACAATTCCAAATTCTCCAAGCCTCCTTATACCTCCTTATATTTGATAACTCTCCTCACATGTTTGATACTCCTGCACTTGATATCTCGCATATATATTTGGTCCAATTTGATATTATTGTTAATATATTTGATACTCATTTGAGGAGTGAAACCCGTTTCATATATGAGACGGTCACATACGAATTTTCTACAAATTAGCATTCACTTCATGCATTTCTAATTCATTTTTTAAAGTTTGACAAAAGTCTAAGACACATGAATATATCTTTTGTACACCACCTTAATCGCTTAATCCAAATGTACTGTTAAATAAACTAAGTTGTTTTCACTTAAAATTATCATTTTTAGCCAAACAGGTCTTAAGTATATATATGGAAGTAGAGTTGGCATGGTGTGAATCTGTTTCACCATGAAACTGGTTTACAATTAATATTTTTTAATCCTATCAAAAAAAAATTAATATTTTTTAATAAAAAATTAATACTCTACAACTAATACATTTTAGTTAAACAATTAATATTATTCAAAATTGATACACTTTAATAAAATAATTAATACTATCAAATTAAGCTTCCCGGTGAAACTTATTCACACAAAACATGGTCACGAAAGTAATATTAAATGAATTGAATAAGGTATATAATTCAATAGTCTTTTGTACATTTTACACTTTCATGTATAGCATCAAGCTTTAAGGATTATGTTTAGATTTAATTTAAAAGTCAATAAAGACTGAAGACCTATAATTAAATTGTATATCTCACACAATTTAATTTTATACTTGTGTTATCATTTTTACTTATTGAATTGGAGCCTAATCAAGTTGTAAATTTTATCCGATGTAAAAATATGTACATTATGTGTTAATAGTTTTTTTTTATAATCTAATCATTTTATAATTTTAAAGGAAAAAAAAATCGTGTTTTCGGCCTCTTTTCATTTTTTTTTTTAAATCGATATCATATCACTTAAAGTGTAATTTTTTTTAATAATAAAAGAATTAACTTATTTTCCAGTACTTCTAGGTGTATCCGTGTGTGGTTCAGTAGTTCCAGATAATTGGGAAGAAAGCAGAAAAGTCCAAGCGTATGAGTTGCTGCCGACGGTGAGATAATAAATGTAAATGAGATTTTCAGTTCACATTGTATGATATACTATCATATCATTTAATTAATGTGATTCATATTTTTATTATCATTTTCACTTACAATAATAAATCTTTTTGAGGTTCACACACATGTGCAAATTTAAGGATTGCAATTGTTTACTAATAAAATAATGCATAAATATGAGAATGAAGAATATGCAATAATAATATTGTCCGACATGGAGTTGTATTATGCGAATAAATTTTACTGTGATACTAGTTTATAACTAATTATAATGAAATAATTAATATTTTCTTCATCCTATATTTTTATTGTTCAAGTCAAAATTATAAAATTATTTATTAGTATTAAAAAATGTAATCCCATCTGACCACCGGGTTTCTCACTTTAGTGGGAGGTTTGGGTTCGATTCCCTTTGGAAACTAATATTTACTGATAAAAAATAAAAGTATTAAAAGATGTAAAATTGGCCCCCGCTAGTGGACGGTGGGATTGGTCCCCCGGATTAGTCGGTCCTTGGGCCGGATACCGAGTTATCAAAAGAAAAAAGATGTAAAATTGAAGGTAAATGAGTTAATTTAATTTTTTGGTGGAAGATTGCTTTAGTTTGAAAGAGTACAGTGGTTATTTGAGTGACATGAGTTGTAAATAAGAGATGTTTGAAAGGATTTATTTCAAAAGGGTAAAGTTATTTTTTTTGTCATTTGGTATGAAAAAATAAAAATAAAACATCCATTTTTTTTACTTTGAGTAATTTAAAATGGGATGGAGGGAGTATTTTTTTATTGAAACTTCTAATATGTTGCAGTAAAACAACTAATACTTTTTAATAAAATTACAAAAAAATTTCACCGTGAAACACACAATACTTTGCCAACAAAATATGCACACAAGATTTAGAAAACATAAAGTGTGAGTAAACTGCGAGCATGAAAGATTAAGTGAAATAGAGGAAAATTATTCTCTTCTATAATACACGTATGTACATATGGGGTACAAGTACAACAGCAAAAAAAAAAAAAAAGAAGGAGGAGGAGGCAATCATTAATTAGATAATCGTAATTAGAACACTCCATCATAACTCTAAATAATTATTTTAGTGGAACTAGATTAATAAATAATGTTGACTTTTTATTACATGATTAGACAATGTCCACACAGAGTAAAAAACAAAATAGCAAAAAACTTCTCCGAAAGTACTTAGTAAGTGGTACATTTTTTTTTTTAATTTCTAGTAAGTGATACATATTCAATGTGCTTTCTGGCCTAGTAGGTATATTATTATATATGATCACATTGCAAAAGTTAATTAAATCTGAGTACACTCATTTGAACCAATTGTATCATGTAATTAATAACTGGTTTATAAATAATATTATTCAGTTAAACAAATTATATTATTAACTAGATTGAATAATATCATTAAAAAAGAGTGCATAATGTAATAAATGGTGTATATAAAAATTTATTATTATATATGTTTATTTAATAAATTTGCACTTATAAAAAAATTAACGCACCCACTTGTGATAGTGTCTCAGTAATTCTGTCAAAATTCGTCAATTAACAAAAAAAAAAAAAAAAATGTATGGGTAGATGGGTAAAAATGTAAAAGTGCAGAATTAAATTCATCACACATTCACCCATCTTGCAGAAAAAAATTGTTAACTTTTTTTTTATTATTGCTTTAAACTATCATTATTGAATACTTTGACAGAAATTATGTCGTCCCCCTCATTCATATATAAGAACATTGCACATGTCTCGTTCTGCAATTTAAAATGATATTTAAATTATTTTTATTATAAAATATTATTACTATTAAACTAACATATTTTAATAAAATAATTAATACTTATTTAAAATTATATATACAATAAAAATAAATTTTACAAATTGATCCGCCGTATATTTTGCCAAAAACATTTTATATTAGGACTACGTAATCAAGTATTTTTGTTTATCAAATTGAGTTTGAAAAGTCTATAATTTAAACAATTACTAATTAATATGTTGCTGGAATTTTAGAATGAATGAAAAGTTGGTCACATTTTAATAGTGTATATTAAATTAAAAATGTGTTTATAAATAGGTGTGTACAAAAAGTTGTGTACATTTATAAACATAATTAATTTTATCATGTCTTTTGAATGAAAGATATAAGTAAATTGATTTGGTTCATTCCAAATGATGCACCAAATCACGATTTTACATCTAAATATTAATAAGTACATCTTCCCCATTTTACTATCAATAATTCTAGCTAGAATCATATTTTGATGCAGTACAAAAGGTAAACACAATAAAATAAACGAACTCACAGTATAAAATAATAAATAAAATAACGTTGAATCAAATGATTCTTCATCTAAAGGATTACATCCTTCTATTTTTCTTCATTCATATTCCCCAATCTTCTCTTACAAAGTTACTTTAGCTCCTATGTATAACTAAACTTGGCCTGTATTCACTAACAACTCAATAAAATTAAAACCTAAAACTATATTAAATATAAATAACTATAAATAATTAATACAATCCCATCCCCATCATATTTTTATTCACATTTTTGTGTCAAAAGAGGGCTCAAACTAATATTTGATTTATTTGTTTCTTGTAATTTGTAGAGTTACTGTCACAATATATATATGCAAGTTGTCGTATTTTGGGGCTATTAAAATAGACCATAATAGTGTTCTTAAAAAAATATTTGATCCTATGTAATATAATGAATCGAATAAAATGATCGCGAGAAAAAAAGTCTAAATCTTGTCTCAACTTAAAATTTTGTCCCATAATTTATTTATTCGATTAACTATATTACACACATGATCAGATATTTATTTGTGGAATGAGGTGTATTTATAAATTTTTATTAGGTATCAATAGGTGCACAATTTGGTATCAATCATCAAGACCATTCACTTGTATTATTGCGTATAAAATTAAACACTATGATTATTTTTATGAACGATCACAGTATTTAATATTTAGTTATTCATATGCACATTCTAATTTAATAAACATTATTTTAAGTTGCCTAATTTTCTATCCATCCCAAAATTCCAACATAATTTCAAAGAGAGAAAAAAACAAAACTACTTAATATTTTTTTATTTTAGCGTGCACATTAATCATTACATGTACATATGTTAAACCATTTATTTATATTGAAAGTTTTCATTATTATTATTATTTTTTTGATAGACATGGTCCACAGCTTGGAACATAATAATTTTGAATTCGTCAAAAAATCATAATTTAATGTACGTCGTGTGAAAAGAAACATACTTTTCACAAGTCATTAAAATTGTGGACATTATGTTGACAGAGTCATTTGGACATATTTTCATTTTTGGGATAAATTTACTTTTCCTTTTCACAACTTTCCTAGTCCACTCTCATGCATGACTTAATTTTATTAGTTGACCGATAAGCATTCAAAATATATATATATATATATATATATATATATATATATATATATCTAACATTATGAAAGGTTTTCATGTTGTCCAAAAATTCAAATTTATAAAGAAATTTAAAATTAATTTATTTATATTAACCTTGTTGATGGTCATTTTTCACTTATATATGCTAGCTCCACGTGGACAAACATTATTAATATAAGTGAAATGAATAAAAGGCAATAATGTGGGCAGTAGAAATCGAGAAGCCTGAGTCGATCAAAAAGTTAGGCCCTCAATATTTTTGTTCATATGAATTCATATACAAGCAAATATTATGTAATGAAAATTGTTGTTTATATAAATTAAAATACAAACTGAAATTATATATATAATGTACAATACTTAAAATACTTTATATTGATCAAATGAATATGATTGAACATGTTTAAAATAAATACTTCATTTGCCTTACCGTTTCTGTGGCAAAAGATATTAACTAAATTTATCTAATCAAGTTATTCGATAAGTTATTTTTCAAATTAGTATGAGATTCTTAAACTTATAATCAAGACATATTATTATATAATAATTTTCACAATCATCATTCATATTAGTATAAGGAATGTACAGTCATCAGTAAAGATGAATCGTTTGTAGTTTAAAAATATACTATTTGATTTTATTTTTTTTTTGGTTGAATAATCGAATTTGAAGCTAGATGTCAGCCTATCACATGAAAGTATGAAACGTGAATCCTAGGTAAGATCATGATGCATATAAAATGTTAGCTATTTTTTATTTTTTGGTCATGCAAGTACGGAATACTCTCCTATCTAATTCAAATTCATATAAGTTGAAAGTTCATCATCGTGATTTTTTTAATCTCTAGCTAATTGGAATGTACATGGAAATTTTGAAAAAGTAAACTGAAATAAGATAAAGATCAACATCTTAGTTACAGGGATAATGAAAATTATACAATTTTATAATAAAATCATTAGGACAATTTTAATTTACAAGTGAGATGGTTCAATGTGGGACAAATTAAAATTGAGTTGGACTTTTGTGAGGTAGGTGCATACATGCACTCAGGTTTTCTTACGATGCTTTTCAGTTAATTTTGTTGGCATATTTTAATGATTCTAACATCTAACACTTTTCTGTTATTATAATTAGCACATTTTATTTATAGAAAGTGATACTTTTAAATTATAACACGTAGTACTTTTTATGGTAATTCAAGTGCATGCATGAAGTTAGCGCACTTTTTTTTTTAGCAGTCAATGATTTTTCTATCGTCTCAAATTCGAATCAAAGCTTGAGTTTGATGCAAATGAGCATAAAATATGTGGTCAAAGGAAGTTAATATGTATAGTCAATAATTTATAATCGTATTAGTAAATATTCCAATAAACAGAGTCATCGTCAACTTATTATAGACTAGAAATCTTTGAGTAATTAATTATCTTGTTGTGCTTGACGACCACATTAAAATTTTCCAAAAAGTGGTGTTTTTAATTAGAATTTAATGAGAACTAGCTAGACAAATCCGACCTTTCAAATTAATGGGGAGTAATTAGTCTTGATAAAAATTAAAAGAAATCAATATAAATAAACCAATTAATAACAATTAATCCTCCCCCCCCCCCCCCCTCCCCCTTTTTTTAGTGTTACTTTAAAAATATTATTCTCTCCGTACCAATTTTAATTACTCAAAGAGAATTAACACAAGTATTAAAAAAAGAGTCGTTTATTAGTATTAAAATATATAAAGTGGATGATAAATGAGTATTTTCAATTTTATTAAAAGAAGTTATTTTAAAGTCAACTTTATTGAAAGAGTTAATTGAGTGATTTTGAGATTGTAAATAAGGGATGTTTGTAAGAGTTTAATTTAAAAGGGTAATGTTGTTGTTGTTATTGTTGTTGTTTTTTTTTTCCTATTTTGGGTATGAAAAAATAAAAATAAGACGTCCATTTTTTAATTTTGAGCAATAAAAAATAGGATGAGAGAGTATCATATTTGCTATTTTCTCTAATTTATCTCTAAAATCTCTCTCTCTCTTTTTTTTTTTTTTCTGGAAATATGTTTTTCTCCGCACACTTTTTCTCCTCTCTTTCTCTTTTATTGAAGAATAAAAAAGTAATAGAATAAGTATATAATATAATGTATACTTCCTTCGACCCTCGGCTACCCATTTTGACAAAATTGACATCCCACATAAGTTACCAATTTTCGTTTTGGCAAAATATTTTTACATCTTCACTTTCCGTCTTTTATCTTTCTCTATCTTTATATCCATCTACTTTTTTTTTTATTATATTTCAACACCTATTACACATCAATATTATTTTTCTGATATTATTTGTTAGTATGTTTTTCATATTTACATCTGTGTATGTTTCGATCAAACACATATTTTTAATCATCTTAGGGGTAGTTGGTAATTATTTAAACTATGAATTACTTTTGTAATCAGACAACTTTTTATTTTTTATTGGGTGGGGGTTTCCGTAATTTAGTGAATAAAATTTGATGAATAATATTGCAAGTTGAAACAAATCTATACTTTTGGCCATATGTATTATCAACTTTATATTCTATATCATACCACGTGAATCGAGTAATAAAAGGACCACTCTGTTGAAGGGAAAGGCCCAGCCAACACACAAGGTCATGTTATCATTTTAATTTTTTTATTTAGGTTAGATTAATTAATTTAAAAAAAAAAAAAAAAAGGATGCCATCATGCCATACACGAGATCCTCATTCCTTGTTCAACTTATTATTTTGTCAAAATATTGTATGAACAAATCTCATATATCCGATATTAGTATATTATATAACAAATAAATTTATAGTGTCTTAATTCAATTATATTTTAAAGAAAGTACAATACAAATATCATTGTTGTTATCCGTTTCAAATCTCGTGGATTTGTGGTTTAATGTGACGTATTAAACGGATAAAACAAAGAGTATTGATGATCAAAATACAATAAATACACAAGATCAATCAATGCAAATGATGAGCAATAAATGCTTGAAAGCAGTAAATAAGAGAGGGATTGAGGGTTTTGGGAACCTATTTATTGTGTCATAAAGACTCTATTTATAGGGCAAGAATATTGCCCTAAGATCCCACGAATTTGGGAGATGCATTTAATGCGTGTATTCTCATTTAATGAGGGGTGCATCATGTCCGTACTTGGACAGACGTCCACCCACTCACGTCCCGCCAGCTGTGTGCTGGTGGGAGGTTTTCTGACTTCTATTGATTTGTTTCTATTAGTACAAGGTATGCTTGATAGTAACTTCTACCCTGACATAAAGATATCATTTCTAACTAAGGCTGATTTCTTGTACTAGTCATTGAGATACTGACAGATCTTCATCCTTGATCGACTATATTCTCACCTTGGGCGTGGTGGGTCAAGTTCTTCTTGGTTGGCCAACACTGCTAGGTGTGGAAGTCCTTTACTTGGTCAGCCGAGGGCACTTCTGACTGTCTGTGAACTGAACATGACTGATCGGCCTGATTTGCCTTAGATAATCTTGATAAATGACTTGGGCCATTGAGTGAGCCGGACCTAAATTTCTTAGTGGGTTTGTGCTCACAAAATACTTAAAAATATGTCATGATATAAAAATCATAATAAAATTTAATATTTTATGTATGAAATTATTTTACATGTGAGATTGTTTCACATAAATTTTTATCGTAATTAATTGTAATTGGATTAGGTCGGATAGCTACTCGACAAATTTAACTTCCATCACATCAAAATATCAAATTCATTAAAGTAGATCTGATATGATATCTTTGAATATAATCATTGCCAAAAATCCCTATGCGTGTTACTCGATTCTTAGAAACGTTACACCTTTATTATTTCATTGCCTTATTTATCAATTCACTCTATTAAGATAGTTAAAAAATAAAATAGTTTTCAGAAAAAAAATGACTTGAAGCCTGAAGATAAATAAATTATCATTTTTTAGTACAATATAAAAAATAATTTTTATAAGAAAAATATTAGTAATACTCTTTACTTTTATGTGAGGAACTTTTTTTTTGAATTTTTTTTTTTTTTGTCAATGGAAGAAATAGCTTCTATAAAATAACAAGAACAAAAAAACACCAGCTATTTCCTAGGCTCGATAACCCAATCTTGAGGAGAGGAGGGACTGGTGCAATCTCTGCCTGTCAGCAAACCCGGTCTTCGTCCTCGAAAAGAGAAAATCCCTACACCTCAGACAATCTCATTCCAAAAGACCAAAGACATAATAAAAGGTCTTTGCCTAATCTCTAACTCAGGGACCCACAAACGAACTCATACAAGTGGAGAAAACCACCACGAGAGGAAGGGGGCACAAAGAGACGGAAACTCCACAAGAGAGAGAAAAAAACCCAGAACAGAAAGAAACAACCAGAACCAATAACCAGAACCCAAAAAAACCAAAAAACAAAACAAAAGAAAAAAGAAAAGAAAAGAAAGGGGTCAACGGAACAATCCGGCAACGATCCGTCGCATGCACGACGTCGTTGAAGGAATCGTCCCGTTGGCCCAAGTACAAAGTCACCGGCGGACTAACGGGCTAGTAGTCGGTGGAAGCAGACGGCAGAGGGAATGGCCGTCAGCCGACGACCGACGGCTGCGGTGGACTGAGACGGTGGAACAAGGCGGAGGCGGCTACGCTCGGGGGGTAGAGGTGGGGGAAGCTGGCAGACAGCGGCTTCTAGAGAGTTTCCGAAACCTCGAGAGAGAGAGGACAAATATCCTATACTTAACCTTTTTTTTTTTTAATTAAGATATGAATCATTTTAATATCGTTGTACAAAACAAGTCTAGTATCTGACAAGTCTAATTCCTATATCATCCCACTTGTATTAAAAGCCAAAATAGCCAAAAATGGGATCCATTAGTTTTTTTTTTTTTTGTAAGGATCCATTAATTTTCTTTTCTATTACAATTAATGTTAGCCATTGTATTAAATGCACGTAAAGCGAAATGTGGTATACTAGTTTGCTAGTTTTTTTAATGTTTCAAATATTCTATCCAAGTATTAACTAATCTGTGGATTAATTTTACTGTTTATTAACAAAAACTCCAATTTAAAAGCAATTTTTTTTAAAAAAAAATATAAACTAACTCAACACATAAATTGATAGTATTAAAAGCCAAAATAGAAGCAAAATGTGGTATGTTAGATTTTTTTTAATGATTATGTGGACTAACTCAATACAAAAATCCCTATATTACTAATAGGGAGTTGGTCTAATCCTATGTGTCACTCATACAAGAGTTTGACATATGTGTCATAAAATTATTAAGTTGAGGACATGTGTCAATTTTTTTTTAGTATTTTTCCTTAATATTTCCTTTGGTTTAATCCTACGTGTCATTTCCTTTATTTTCTCAATCACATTAATACTAATTATTCAATTTGGATTTTTTATCTTTTACTTAAGTTGACTTCATTTTACAAATTTTATTAACACTGATTGATCGAAATTTTCAATTAATAGATTTTATTTACACTGATTGATCTAAATTTTCAATTAATTGCATGATTGAGGATTACTATATAATATTGGTCAAATTTTTAGTAAAACTTTCCTTTTCAATTAATTAAAACTTTTATTTTATTTGATTCCTAAACATATTAATATTAATTAATCAAATTTGTCGTGATTGATGGTTATTATATAATTTTGATCAATTTTTTTAAAATAAAACGTTACTTTTTGGTCAATTAAAACTTACATTTTGGTTAAACCCAATCAGATTATCATTAATTATTTAAATTTATTTTTTCTTTAATTTTTTCCTAAGTTCATGTCATATTAATCTTAACTTAGCCTGGATGGAAAACCTGCTTCTAATTGATCTCATTGCTATTGATCTTTGTGGTATATAAAGGCTAGAGTCTAAATTTGATTACCACTAATTATCTTAATTAAGCAATAAGCAATTCATTGCATGAGATTGATGGTTATTAATAATTATGATCATTTTTTTTAAGTAAAACTTTACTTTTTGATCAATTAAAACTTATTTTTTTTGTTAAACCCAATCAGATAGTATTGCATGATCTTTGTGGTATATAAAGTCGGAGGAATTTAAATCTCCTATATTAATTGCGCAATTTGGCTTCTTTGTCTTTTACATAATAGGGAGTTTGTTTTTGCTTAGGTGTCGTCATGAGGTTAATTTAAATGAGGTGTCACATTCTTATTAAATACATATATATGTTAATAATTTATACATCATTTTTCTATTGATTCATAATTAATATATGACATCTATGTGACATTTTAATATAGAAATTAATTAAAAAATATATTTTTAAGGAGGTTTGACGTTTGTACCTTAGACCTCTTGCACAATATGTATATTTGTTAATAAATAAGTTAATATATAAATCTTTAAATATTTTAAATATCTCTTTTATATCTAAAAAGTGTTATCATATGACAATTTTTAAACATAAAATTATATTTAACTTAAGCCTATAAATGTATATAAAAAAAAATTGTGGTTGTATCAACTTTATAAAAAAAACTTAATATAATCATATATGATATTTATTGTAAATATACAATATATATTATTCGGAGTAATATTTATGCATCAATTATATATATAAAAAAATTCTATTAATCATCTTTTTTTTTATTAATTGTAAAATAAATTTGAAACAAATCTTATAGTAAATTCTTTCACATAATTATAATAATTATAATCTCTAGCATGAATTGTCATACAATTAATATTATCATTATTTAAATTTAATATTATAATTATAATTTTTTTATACATATACATTATTTTAATATATATATTATTATTTGAAAATATTATATATAATATATTATATTATAAAGTTTATTTAACGAAAATACCGCGTAATACGCGGGAGCTCATCTAGTTAATAATATATGTGAGTTTCGAACTTGGAATTGAGTGATATATATACAAGGCAATACAAATGCTTATTTATGCAATTCAACAGTAGAACCCCAAAAATATAACTTGTAAGTAATTAAATAAAAATAAATTACTCTAATAAATTGGTAGATAACAAGTGAGAATTAAACATCATTGTGTATATATATATATATATATATATATATATATATATATATATTTTAAAGGACATCATTAGTAGAATTTTGTTACGAGATGGTGTCTCCTATTTTAATATTACTCAGAATTGAAATCGAATTGAAACAACATTGATTTCTTAAAATCATTAGTCTAAACTCAAAAGAAAAAAAAGACCAAATTGATAGATTCTCATTCGATCAACTAATACGATTTTATCCTAATAATGCACACTATTAATAGTTATTACAATTGATCTCTAAAAAAATAGTTATTACAAATTGTTTAGTCGAGAAAACATATAAATGTTAGTAGGTCTTAATCATTGAACTTATTTATCATCAGATTTTATACCATATATATATATATATATATATATGATTGTGAGGTTATTTCAACACATATATTATTTGTGCATTCCTACGGTTTATGAATATAAAAAAATACATATGATGTTAGTTTTATTATAATTATATCCATTGGATAAAAGGTGTGTATTTTTGTGTCAAATTAAGTAGAAAAGGTTATTTTATGTATACGTATGTAAAAATGTCTATTTTGTTAAGACAAGTTTGGAAGGTAACAACTAACAATACAACTTGAGCACCATGAATGGTTCGACAAAATTATGTTTCATGATATTACAAGAACCATAATTAAAAGAGCTACTAATTAAGTTTATTATGAGATCGTCTCACATAGTCACATGGACGAATATAGTTTATTCATTAATTAAAAAATATGTAGGATTAGTGAGTAAATGGTTAAGTGAGAAAAATATAATTAATTTTGATCTGCACACTATAATTTGTCATATTTATTTATTTTACAGCATTAATACCCTTGGTAAAATAGTTAATACTATTTTTTAATGAAACAACTAATACCCTTAATGAAAAAGCTGATATCACTCTAAACTTGTGTTTATAATAAAAATAACTAATATCACTCAAAAGTCAAAACTAGTAGTATATAATTGTAAAAACAACTAATATCTTTTAAAAATAACAAATACTATTAAAATCAATTTACATTGAAATTTATTCAAACAAAACTTTATCATCATATAAATTATTACCATAACAATTTAAATTTAATATGTTTCATTAATTTTTTAAATAAATGAGCCGAGATATCTCTAATATGGAACATAATATGTGTGTGTGGTATTTTAATCATTGTAGTGATTTTCGAGATTTTTGCCATTAATTTTCCTTTCCACAACCAAATTATTCACAATTCATTTGTATGAGATGAACTGGCCAGGCCCAATTTAAAATGGGCCAAGCCCAATATAAATAGGCCCAACGGTACCGAGCCCGAAACCACGCATCGGTTCAAATCTCAACGGCTATTTTCGGCCGCCTCAATACGCTCTAACGGTCATATTACCTCTCCCACAACCATTACTATCTAAATATTTTTCCTTAATTTCTCTATATAATCTTTGAGTCTGCACCTTAATCACCTTCATATTGATTCACAATTCTCTCCATTATCACCTCTCAACACTGCCGGCGATCACAAAACCTGAATTTTCCGGCGACCCACATCAAGAATTTTAATCTTTTCTGCAATTTGTATCAATGGAAACCCCATCATCTTCAAGAAGAGTTACAAGATCACAAACCTTAGCTTCTTCTGCTAATGTTTCCAATCTACTTTTATCAAGTATGTTCTTTTGCTCTTTGTTATGGGAATGGGTGCAAGATTTTCTTGATTTGTGTTCTTAACTCTGTTTTTTTTTTTTTTTGTAGAGAAAGTTGAGGAATCTGAAAAAACAATGACGAAATCGAGGAAGAATAAGCAGCAAGATCGATCTGCGCTCATCGATATAACGAATGATTCACCGATAGTTGGGCTTGCAATGGGAAATCTGAAGACCCCATCATCGGCAATGTCGAAGAAGAGAGTGAGCAATGGATTCGCCCGAACGCCGGGTTCGGGCGAGGCCCTCTTGAGGGGCCAAGTGAAGACCCTTCTGCAGAAAGTTGAAGAAGAAGCAGAGATTTCGAAAATCACTTTGGAAAAAAGGCCTTTCTTTAATCTTCAGGGACATGTTAATTCTCCTATAAATCTTGTTGCCCCTACCCCTGCAAACACACCACATGTCTTGAATCTCTCTGCAGATAATGATGATATGCCTTCTGTAACTCCGGTTACTGATAAGTTTCTGATTCCACAGGTTTGATTTCCCCTGTTTCTTGATGTTTTGAATAAAGATTTGGTTTTTATTGGGATTTGAGTTTGTTCTGTTTTGTTGTGAAGATAATGATTGAGAAGAAACAAGAGATGGATGAATGTGAGAGTCTGATCACGAGGTCTCTGCTGCTCGATTTCTCCGAGAAATCCGATTCATCGGACTGCTCATCAGTTTGGTCTCTTCAGGTGAATGCAAGCAGCACCAGAGATGAGGACGAAGAAGAAGACTATGAGGACTCTCTTGAAGATGATGATGATGATGATGATGAAGAATACTACAACTACGATGAAGGGGGCGATAATCTGGATGATCTTTGTGAAGAAATGACCAAGATTAGTGTTGAAGAGACCAGATTTATGGGGAAACACATTCGATTTGTTTACAACAGTGATGATGAGATTGAAAAGGAGCAAGTATTGGGTGTTCTTCGTCTCAAAGGATTGCCAACCCCCAAAGGGAAGCACCTCCGATTTCCTGAGACTTCATAGAAAATAATCCTGATGATGTTGTTTTACTGCTACCTGTTGGATTCTTGATTTTTTTATGGTTGTCTTCCTTGTGACACCATGATGGGTTGATATGATGATGATTCTGTATTTTGGGTGCAAAATTTATGATTTATGAAGAATGGATGGATCTTTCTATCTTTTTGTGTTCCTCTCTAATTTTACGATGTTATGACAGGTTACCGTTGGGTTTGCAAGTATCTCAATGATCTATAGTTCTGCAGAATTTTTTTTAATCATACAAAGTAAAAATAATAATAAAAAAAATTGTATCTTCATGTTTTAGTCTTTTTTTTTCTCTCCTTCTATACAAAATATTGTGTGAACAAATTTCATCGTAAAATTTATTTTGAGAGTATTAACTAATTCAATAAAAGACAGTTGCTATTATGATGTTACTAGTTTAAAATAGTACTAGTTGTTTTATTAATTGTTTCATCAAATAATATTAAATTAAAGGGTATATTAATTATTTTATTAAAGGTTCAATTTAATGGTGAAATTTGTTCTCAGCAATACCAACTCTAATTTCTAACAAAATATTGGAAAAAATATCACCCACCCATTTTTAAAATATTTGGAAAAATGTCACATGTGCAACTAATGTGCGTGGCAAAGCTTCAAACAAAGAAGAAGCCCTTTTTTGTAAACACTTTCTATAATATGTTGAGAAGTTCAAAGAGATCCAACCAAGATCAATTATTTCAAGGGCATAATAATCCGTTGAGTCGAGGAATTTTGCTTTCTACTTCAATATGAAATCTGCATGACATTTTTTCGAATTCCCCAATTTCTAAAACTATTTTGTAATGATTTTAAGAAAGATTTTATTTGCTCAGAATATAAAATGTAAAACACCCCTTTTTTTTTTAAAATATATATATATATATATATATATATATATATATATATATATATATATATATATATATATATATATAAAAACACCCTCTTTAGTCTCATTTTATACCCAGTGGCAGTGGCTGTGGCTCCATGAGGTTCACTTCACATGTTGCCAAACACGGATAATTTTTTTTTTTTTTCAATAACCAAAATAAATTATACTAACATTTTGAAAAATTAACAAATCTATCTTCAGTCATAATTCCATTCATTTTTCAAAACGACTGTCATTTTAACCTCTTTCATACATTCTCCAGGGAAAGGCTCATAAGATGAAAGATACATTTGTATATTTGGCACCTTGATTGATTTAGGTTTTAGTTGTTGCAGATAGGTTAAAGCAGAAATATATTTACACCATATTTCAACATCATTTACAAGATAGATAGAAGGGACTTCTTCTATACATATAACTAACTGTATTCAAAAGAAAGAAAAATACATGAATTAAATTTAAAACCAAGGATGCCAAGTTGGATCCATCATGCACAAGTTTCTGGGAGTGAGAGCAGCCTCCACTAACTCAGCTACACCCCTCTGCACTGCTTGTGGTGGATCTACACCATTTTCATCCTGTTCTCACAAATCCAAAAACCAAGAATTAAACCTAAATGAAAAGCATGCTTCTTTACTTAACTTCAAATCATTTTTGACCTATTCATATGTTTATGAAATTGCTGAACTCTACACTCTAAAGCATGCATACCTCTTCAGAGATGTATTGTGGGGCGATGCTATTGATCCGGCCTATCACATGCTCAACATTTGTGGTGACTTTCTGTTTGAGGTCAGCATTATTCAAACCACCGCCACCAACAGCAGCCAGGGGCGCCCCAAGAGGTCTTCTCCACGACCAAGATATCAACTCATCACGGAAAAACATAGCTAAATGATGCCACAAATGCTGACTTTGCTGCAATGGGGAATTTAAAAGTTTCAAAACAAATACAAATCACTGAGAGAGACTTTTACTAATTAACTGAAGATAATGTTTTTACAGTGCAAATTTACCTTGGGCGAAACCACTGCCTGTGCAGCCGCACACATGGAAGAGACAATGAGGCCCTCCACACCAAAGTGAGAGAAAAAAGCTTGAAGATTCCTCGTCAATCTAAAAGGCACTGGCTCGTTAAACTCGATCATTCCATTAGCATCATATGCTGGATGAAAATCTGTCTGGAATATCTTTCCAGTGTTCTTTGCAAAGAGAATTTTGTTTGGGGACCTTCCTCCAATTTGAAGCATGAAGGACATAAAGCTAGAGAGAGCTAACTGAACCGCAAATTGTTTCTTGAATGCCCATGTGTGATTTCCATTTAACAAAGTCTTATACATATACTGAGAGAAGATGCTCTCGGTAACAATGTTTTTTGTGATATCAATGTATGCTTGTTGACGAAGATCCACAACAGCTTCAGGTGATATCTGGCCACTTATGGCTTGGTTTAGCTGCTCTTTAAAAAAAGTAATTGGTAAGTCTGCCTCTCGGTCGTTTCTAGAACAATGGTTTTCATACACCTCGAGGAAGGTGCTGTACATCAGATCATCTTCGACCATTCGCACCTGACAAAAGTAAAATGAAGCGAGACAAGACCAGGTCAGTTTCAGCTAAAAAGTAAGACTTTGCAGGAAAGCTCTAAGAAGCCTTCTAATAAAATAATAGAAAGCCACAGAATGCCATAATAATACATCAACAACGTTATTACCTGTGACCAAACAGGAATTATGATGGGGGTATGAATGCAAATGTGGCGACGCCTGGATTCCTTGTGCTTATCAAACATTCTGTTCATAACACGGAAGAGCTGCAAGATTCTTTCGTCGCTTCTAGCATTTGGAGTCAAAGATGTCTGAACTATAAAATGCCGCTGAGAGCCATCAGAACCTATCAGAGTCAAACGCCGGAAACTGCTACCATGCCTTCTAACAATTGGAATGTCGGGTCCCACTCTATCCAACTTCACTGTATGATCAGGTGCAACTTCCTGTAATCACACAACAATGACTTGCTACAATTAGAAACTTATAAATGAAAACCAGCTGTAGATGGGATGATACCAACTGCTAAATTGAACGGGACAAATAATAAAAAATATGCATGAACATTTAGTTTAGGGTAAGAGACAATTAATGATTTAATACGGCATTCACAAATCAAATGGTGTACCTGATCTGCAAAATATTGTCCTGGAACTTCCACATCAACAACATGGAAGTCTCGCAATACTCTGCTTTCATCCTCCAACTTCAAAACAGCTGGAAACCGGTCTTCAACATTGCTCTGTAGAATATTCTTCCAGTGCTTCAATCTTTCTGTCAGATCAGCAAGGGTAGCTGGAAATGTAGCAATACTTTCTGGATCAAGGTCCCGCTCAAAATCCTGCTTGTATTCTCTCACGAATTCAACATGCTTGTTCACAGCATCTGCTGAAAAGCAAGCTCTGCAAACACCAGAAAGCTCTTTTTTGAGAGATTGGGGAACTTCTGCCGTAGTGGCAGTGGGGTACTTGTAACAGCGATGAAGCAAGGCATTAACTACAGCCAGCAATCTCTCTTCCGGCAATGTAACAAACCTTGAGCCAATTTCTGTGAGTAGAATCTGCAAAGAAAATAAGATGACACCACGTCACAATGTCATTCTAAGAAAAGTCAAATTGGATTAAAAAGCAGCATTTCATTTTCAAATCTAAGGTCTCGGCATGATAACAAACCATTTAGAATTCTGCTCTGGCACTAATATTAAGGCATATTAAAATGGAAGAGTATATATGTTTCATGATAATGTTTATTTAACTGAAATGAAAAGAAAGGGCTAGCCCATTTTATAAGACTAAGCAAATTGCATTACTCAGATATCCCAGATAAATTACCTCAAGTTCACTAGCAAGATTGGTATGTTTGCTTCTAAGAGTCTCCATTATGTCCTTGGCAGCATCAAAAGCACTAGCAGCAGAAGCAACCAATCCCATTGCACCATTTCGCCTCAATACATTTTGTCCTTCACTGTTGGATGTACTAGGATGTACTGATTGGTCATTACCAGAAGGCATGCTACTTTCAGGAGCACCAGACCTTTCGGTTTCTTGTCCCTGAGAGCCACTTCCATCAGATTGAACCCCCTGGTGAAGTTGATTTTCTGAGACCATTGTGCCCCCACCTTGAACAGCTACTCTTGCACTTCCATCAGGCATTCCAACATGCCCGGGTCCACCAACACCAGAGACGTTTTGCTGCATTCTTTGCTGAGCCATTGCCATTCTACTATATTCAGATTTATTAGCAACATCACGACGTTCGAGCAAATATGTGCGCAGCCAATAATATAATGCCTAGAATTTGAATGAAGATGATATTAGCACAGAGGTCGACATGAAAAAATGGAGTATGACCTGTTGTAAATGACATCTACCTGAGGATATACACTTGCAACTTTAAGTAAAACAAGTTTGCAGTGAGGAGCTTCAGTCCTTTGTAGGGATAAAAGTAGCTGGGGAATCCAAGAAAGCCAAACCCAATTAGGTATTTGGTCCAAATACTTATCAAATGCCCTGCCCACGGGCTCACTAGGAGTATCAAAGCTGAGAAGATATAGAACTCGCGCCAGGTGGCTTCTCGAATTTGGAATGCCAAACTTGACTCCCTGAAGAAAGCAGCTCACTGCATACTCTAACCACACATCTTCATGTGTTTCCCTGTAGGCCTGCAAAGAGAGAGCGGAATCGGGATTTATATTATATGAAACAGAAACTTTTAAAAACCAATCAAGGTATTCGTACCACGTCACAATAATTTCCCCAACTAATCCAGCCTTTTGGCAAGTTCTTGAAGAGGGTGATAGCGTTTGAATATGCAACATTAGCACCTTCACAGTCACTAAGCTTCAACAGAAAATCGCCTTTAAGACGAAAGATTTCAGCCTTGTGTTTGACAGGAAAATACTCCAGATTAGTACTATTGATCAAGTTAAGACCACTAGTTAGTTCTCCCTTCATTTCCAGGTATGCTTTTGCTTGTTCTCTAATTTTAACGAAGGCTTCCTGCAGAGATAAATGAAAATGTATTGAGCAAGTCAAAACAGAAACAGCAAGACCTGTACACTTATTTCATACCAACTTTGCCACCATTCCACCACACTTCAAACCAAATAAAAAGAAATTGTAAAAATAGGATTTCAAGTAGGGTTCATGATAGGACTGGTGGGAAAAAATGATGTCAAAAGTCAATTGTACCTGTACTTCCATGGTGGAGTGACCATACATCTTCTCCAGTATAGAAACACAAACATCATGTAATCCATGCTTGCGAGAAATGTGAGCAAGCTTATTGACATTCCATGCCTTGTCGCGGAAACCGAGATGATGAAGCTGTGAATTCGTATTACCAAAATCCTTAAACGCTTCTATAACTGAATTGTACATCTCATTTCTCCATTGCAGCAAATCATACCAGACAGACATATTGTCCCATTCATTTGGAGTTCTCAATCTCCACGTCTCAAGAATATCCTTGAGATCTGCATATAAGCCACCATGAACACCACCAACAGAATTTCCAGAAAGCTTGTTCCCATTTGCAATATCAACAATAATCCTAGCTGATTCTTGGACTTCGACCAGTTGCTGAAACTGCTGCAAAAGAGGTATTCTGGCATGAACAGACATTTCAGGCAACTGCCACCACTGTTCCAAAGCTAGATCAACACCTTTCCCCACTATGTTTTCAGCATCTGAAACCCCATTAGTATTCTTTTCGTGAAGTGCAAAATATGCCTGAATGATACGAAGTTTTGGAGTTTCTTCTAATTGAGCCTTTGGAATAACTTGATCCTTTAGATACACCCAATCAGGCTGTTTCCAGAGACTATCAAGTAGTATCTCATAATTCTCAACGAGTTTTCCAAAATCAGAAAGAGCATCCCATTGACTAAGTTGAGTGGCACACTGAAGCCACTGCTCTTCCCAAAGGCACATCTCAGCTTTTGGAACAGTATTGTTGTAAGTACCTTGGGTTGCTTTCATCATAGCCTGAAAAAAGAGGCCTTGTGCCCTTTGCCAAAACCCATGCTGAACGAGGGAAAGACCAGCCCTAGTTTCTGCTGTAACTGAACGTTTCATCCACAAGCCACACCTCATATCCTCCTCATTGAGTAAACGGTAAAGCTCTGCCAGAGACTCAGAACACTTGGTATCATTCAAGAACAGCATTACATGACTTTCAAGCAGTCCTAATGCAATATGCCAAGCATTGTAAGTCTTTCCTATGTACTTGATTAATTCGCTAGGCATACGTGGCTGTGGATGGCTTAATTGAAGCCCTTCTAAAAGAGCCTGCACAACATTTGGTCGATGTGATTGCTGTTTCTTGTGATAATCTTTTGATAAAAGAGCAATCATTGGCTTAGCTAGCGCCACCTGCTCTTCCTTATGCAAGGTCACCCAAACAATAGGAAAGACCAAAACCCACAAATGATATGCGACATTTGCATCTGTATGCGCAAGCTCTCTCAGTGGAATAATAAGGTCTGCAACCTACAGAACAAAACAAATTGTAAGCATTAATAAACCACCAAATTTTGGAAGGAAAAATGAATATCCATAGAGGCGTACAGTAGTATCTGTATTTTGGAAAAAACACCCACACACAAAACAAAGAAAAGAAACACTAAATCAACCAAAGAGCCAACTTCTGGCAAGAGAATTGAGAGATATAGTGTCTAGAGACCGAAACATGATAAAAGATAAATTTTAAGGCAGCTTGATGCCGCGTGCCAGAATGGCGATGACCTCAACAAGTGAAGCATCATCACCAGATACATACTTAATGTCAACAGGTTCTTTCATTGCCGAGAATAAGGAAACAGGTAGCCTTAATTTTAAAACACAAGTATGAAGTATGAGAAATAATACCTTAAGCTTGCTCATTTCGTTAAGAAAATGAGCATGCTTCAAGACAAGGGTGTCCAGTGTCAGAGGAGCTTCCTCTGAGCCTTCTGGAATTTCAGTAGCCATTGGCTGCACACTGGTGCCATCAGAAACTGCACCTGATAGCAAAACAGGTCGGATCTTTGCAGAGTTTGGAGCCAGTGTTATAGGTTTGTCCTCGACTAATATGGCCAAAAGGAGATCAAGTCCCTGTTTAAGCCAGAAGACATCACTCAAAGCCTCCCAGTCCTGAATTTGAATGATATACTGAAGCCTTGTAAACAATGTTTTCCCAAGGGAATCATGGTAAAGACCAAAGAACTTTTTGCGTGCATCAGGATCTTTTGCCCGTAAACCCAAGAGATACTGTCTCTCTACTTTCTGAAATACTTCTTGACGTAGTGAAAGATGATATCTGCAAAAGAAACTAGGTTAACATATTGTGCGTGTATAAAGGTGTCCGAGGAAATATAGATACCAGAAATATAATTACTTATTGGAGTCAGCACAAAGCCCATAAAGAAGTTCAAGATACTTCCGGTCCCATTCTTCTGCCGTGCTAGTAGAAAAGTTCTGCTTATCAACTTGTGAAAGCTTCTGGAGCAATGAAACAACTTCCTTGGGAGTAAGAAAAGTACCAGACGCAGTAGAAGTTCCAGATTTACCAAAATCATCTTCAACCCAACCCTTTATTAAGTCTAGAATACACAGAAGCACAGAAGGATCAATGCCCTTCTCAGATAACAAGGAGTTAAGAATCTGAGTTACAGATCTTTTACAATCAGGTATGGTCATGACTCTATCTGTGATAAGTTTCAACACAGATTTCAAGTTCTCAATGACAACTCCAACATCAGCACCCTGACGAGAGGAAGTGGCAGAAGAATCTGGATCTGTTCTTTGACCCTGAACAAGTAGACAAACTCGTAAACATAAACGAGGAATTTCGAGAACATCAAAATAGGTAACCAGCAGTTTGTATACTAAAGAAATATTAGGCGGAAGGAGTATGGCTCTATGCTCAGAATCTAGCAGAGTCCATCAACAAGTGTCAGATGCCAACCAAAAGATACTGAAACTAAGCGAGCAAAATACACCCAATTGGACTAGTTGGAAGAGAAAACATACTTGTCTTGTATATGTACCACTTGATAATCCCATGTCACGTGCAAGTCGTTGAAGGACCCGGACCAAATTGAAAGGGTCAACAAGGTTTTTATGCACCTCTGCCAAGGATTTAATTACATGAAGCACAAAACTGATCATGCTAGCAGAGTTATCTTCTCCTGAAGTCTGAGGAGCAGCAACCACAGCAAGATGCTTTTGTACAAGCTCCTCCATTTTTTGATACAGCATCTTCACATCTTGTGGTGTATTCACTGGTTCAGGAGGAAATGCAGCAGAAACCATCTTTAGAAGGGAGCATAAAGAATTTCCAGCATCGAGCATCTTGAATTTGAAACATGGTTCCAGAATCTGTCAAGATATACAAATAGAAACAGTAATGTTGGAGCATTGGCCAGTCATGAAGGCATACAACAAAATCATATTCTACAAAACTACAACACGTACTTGGCAAATCTGGTTGATATTATTTCTTACGAACAAATGTTGTTGCTTTTCGAGAACCTTGTTCATCACATCTAGACCCTGGGATAGAGCAGTAGACGGGTCCTTCGATTGAGATGATGGCGTGCTGCTGAGCAACTTCTCCAAATAATTGAATTTGACATTAGCATTTGGCCACACTTCCAAAGCTTGGGACAGAAGCTCCAAAGCTTGCTTGAACATAAGACTTGCCTCCTTATCTTTGGGTTCTATTACTAGGGCCACCTGCATAAGAATCCAAAGCAAATTAAACTAACCACTCAGAAGTCATTACTGATAACGGAACACTACAACAATGTACACAGCAGAAAAATACTGAAGACGCGAAATAAAAAATTTCACTTCCATTTTCCTTATTTTTATTCTAAATTTGGAATTCTAAGTCCTTCAGTTATAGCAGAATAACAAGCAGACAATATAAAGCCCAAACTCCAGTCACATTGTTAGATAAAGCACATGTTATGCTAAATGTCTGCCACCAAATAACAGCAACCTTTCAGAAAGATGGTGTGAAAGGCAAAATTAAGTGAAGGAAATACTTCCCAAAAACCACAACTATCATGCAGTCTGATGCATTTGCAAAATATGATAACTACAACAGAAATCGCATATCATAAACAAAAATGTTCTGCACTTAATTTTTTAAGTGAATCTAGATGATATAACAGGGTCCATACGCACGTCTACACACTCAAATACATGTTACACAACAGAAGGGTATGAAACATACTCTTATAAGAAAGTTGATGATCATCTCTTCCATGGCCGCATTAGGCTTGAATTCTTCATCAGGTTGTCCTGCAGACCCCGGAGTTTCAATGTTGGGTATTGACGAGGGACCTCCAGGTGACATGACACACAGAGATTGAAGACCGGGTTCAACCTTGATTCTCTTACTTGAATCATCAGAAAAAGTAGATCCATCAACAGAAAGCTTAGAATCCCCTCCAGCAGAGGTAAGATTGACTGCATCATTACTCTGACTGGTGCCATCAGTAGTAGCCCCCTTTTTTAAATCATTTTGCCTTTGTTTTTCCCAATTGACAACCAACCCAGCAAGTTCAATAGCAAGACGCCTGTTTTCTGCCGTGGTATTATAGGGCAGTCCAAGACGACTGAGGGAATTTACCATCTGAGGTACAAACTGGGCCCTACAGCTGTAGAAAAGATCTGAGTGCCGGACAATGAGCTGGAATATGTGAATTAGGTTAGGAATTGAGTGACCCTCCTCGACTAAAATTTTCTTAGTATAACGTATCCATATAGGCATACGTGAATCACCAAGTGGCAATCTTCGTGGAAGTGCTGGCATGAGAATATCAAGCGCTTGTTTGACCAACATTTTATTCTCTTGCTGGCAAGTCCTTAGAAGTGCAACAAACACCTGCAGCTTCCAGTTTTAAAGACAATCCAGAACAGATGAAGTGACAATCACATGCAGAGGGAGTTACAACATTAAAATAAGTTGCAGAATAAGTTGACCAGATATATTAGGAGATTTCAATTGGGTTGAGAACTGACCATTACACTTTATACATATTTTTAGAACCAAAGATACAGACATATTAGTTGGGGTGATTGCATATAAATAAGTTAAGGCCACATGTCTACTCAAATGCAACCTGCCCAAAGTTCATGATCAAGCCTCAGTTATTTCAAGTAGTATTAGAAGATAACACATGAAAATAATTACAAGCAACTGGTATTTTTTAAAGGGCCACTAAATTTAAAAAAAAAAAAAGGAGAGAAAACATATGCAGCACAACAAACAATCCATATTTACAGAACAACAATTATATGGGACTATGTCATGTGATAAATTACTTTTTATGAAAAGATAATTATGTTCATGAATTATGCTCTAGTACATCTTGAAGTGCTGCATCAGAAAGAAAGGCAGATGAAGCCAAGTAATCCACATTCCCAGAACAACAATTATGTGGGACTATCAACTATGTCATGTGATAAATAACTTCTTTATGGAAGGATAACAATATTTACTTTGTAACAACTATTACAAACAATATTTTCAAATCCATCTTAGTCCTCTTTTTTTAACTTTCAAAGTCTTAGACAAGCACACAGGAACATATCTGGATACACTGAAAGTTTCATACATAAAGCAAAACAGAAGGCACCAAGAGAGTACTTAAGAACCATATAAACATGCACAAGAACCTGTAGGATAATTTTCTCCGGAGCTTGATACGCCTCCAAGAAGTGGCAAACATTGACAAATGCCCACTGCTTACTAGCACTTTCTTCCCGCTTGAGATGATTCCAGCCAAATTTGATAAGTTCTTTACGATGCTGGACAAGGTCATTCTGAAGATGCTTGAGAAGCAGAGTAGCAAGTTGCAAAAGCTCAATCCTGAGGGGCTCATCATAATCCGCAGATATCTAGAAAAGTAAAATTAAGATCAACCACACAATCCAAATAATAAATCAATCAAAATATAGTACAGCTGTGTTACTCCAATAGCAATACCAATTTGTAATAGAATAGTGCTGTTTTACACGATTGCAACATCCAATTAAAATTCACTTAATAGATAAGTATTAAAATTGGGATATATCACAGCTCAATTCAAGATTTCAAAAGATATATAGATTCCATTGCCCTCGCCTTACCGAACCAACTCGCCATCACCAGCCCACCTCAGTAAAATAGTATAGTCAACAAGGGTAAGATGCAATCATGCAGAGGAACGTAGCGCTGGTTATGACTGTGTTGTTACACACCAGCTGAAAGGGCTGTTATGGGCGCAGAGGTGGCAGGATGAGGGGGATGGCGGCAGGGGGAACTCACCAAAGAGGACAGAATGGGAGAACGAGTTGATTGGTCCAGGAGAAAAGGTAGCATGAAATAATCAAGGAGATGTGGAATCCTGGTCTTTCTGTCAATATGTTTCCATATAAAACATAAAAAAAACTAGTAATCCTGGCTAACTGATAACTTATTGTGACGATGTTTAGCCAGGATTAAAACAAACTGCATTGAAAAAGACTCTTTGATATTCACTGGAAGAGGCTCTTCAATATCTGAACATTTCCAAATTTCAACTTCAATTTCTGTCTAAAATTCCTTAAAATGCAAAAACTCAACCACCATAATTAGAAAAGTAGGTCAAAGAATTTACATAATTAACACCCCCTCCCCCACCAAAAAAAAAAAAAAACCAAATAGATAGACAAGAATTTCAATCTGGCAAAGCCATAAACCCAACCAATCAAATATAAATACCAAATGTACCTCTTCTGGGGGATCCAGCAGTTTGTCCACTATTGTCTTGATTGTAGCTGCATCAATGACTTCCCAAGTTTGGCCATTCTGAAAAGCATGAGCTAGCATCGGAAGAATGAGCATTTGCATAACGATTACCATATGATCATGGCTCAATTGTTTTTGCTGAAACAGGTTCAGAAAATGAAGTAACAGAGCTTTCTTCAAGTTGGGAGGATAACCCTCCGCCACCTATTTTTAGGGGATACCAACTGTTATTAAAGCATCCATGAAATACATATAAAAGGAAATAAAAAATTTATTGCTCGGTAGGTGAATGCCATAAAACACACACCTCAATGATATAGAACTCCTTTAAGAAAGTAAAGTCTATGCGAGTCCGGTGCAGGAAGATGGCAAGAATATCAAACAATACATTAACCTCCATTCTGTCATGGCGCAAGTAGTTCAGAAAGCATTTGACAAGCCACTTGCTTTCTTTCACCTGCACATATATATATATATATATATATATCTTTCAGCAGTCGGTAAGCTAGGAAACAGAAGCTTCTAGGTATACAGAGAAGCTGATCAACTCAAAATACACGGCAATCTTTCTAAACCGTAATATGTTTACCTAGTTGATGGTATTAAACGGATCGGCAGTATTTCTCTAACATCCTATCAATAACCTGCTTACGGTTAACAGGTTTAGCCACTTGTCAAATTTAAGGAACTTCTTTTTTTTTTTTCTAAAAATACTCTCAGCCATAAGTGGTTCCTATACAGAAGCAAACATTACTAGAATGCCTATGCACTTCTATAAAAATTGTGACAACATAAACTAGAACTCCAGAGCATGCCACCAATTAGACTGCATCCAGAAACCAAGTTCCCAAGGTACAATGAACACACGTATACCAAAGTAATTAAAATATAGGATTAAACCAATTGTTACCCATCTACGATCACCAAATACAACATGATTCAATAAATTATGAAAGCTGAAGGATGATAATAAAAATACCGCCTATTATGGGCAAATAAAATAATGTAAAGCTACTTACTGTTTCTCAGCTGATTAAAGACACTAATAATGATGAAATTTGATGGGGAAATCCCCTGAAGCATGCAATTTCATGATCAAACCCCTCATAATCCACTGAACATGCAATTTCCCTTAACCAGTTTAGCCACTAGAACCAAGAGCAATTTAAAAATAAAAAAATGTTTTTCGTAGAGATTTTAGACCAGGATAAAAAAAATTCATGTCATGAAAACTTATTTCATGCCCACCTTATCCCAATTTATTTCATGAGAACAGCTTCAAAGTTAACTATTGAAACTTCTAATTCCCTCATTCAATGTTGTTTTACGTGAATGCATACCTCATCAGCTAGTGGACTTTCATAAATTTGTCAACATATCCTTGACAGTTTAACCTCTAGAACCAGGAACACCACATGCTTTTCAAGAAGATACATAAATACTCCATTATACAGAAATAGAAAATTACTTGACTTACTTGCATTAAGTTCAATTCTTGCTCATTTTGTAAACGAGATATTCTAGCTGGAGACTTCCACAACAGAACCAGTGTATCAAAAATGACGCGGTTGCTTTGCAACCAACCAGGCATCAATTTGACAAGCGTTTTAACCAGAGCAAGACCCTGAAAATATGCATCCAATGTTGCTGCAGAGCTGGTTACCAATTGAGCAGAATCTTCAGATTTAGGTGTGACAAGACTTTCATCACCCACTAAATTACCAGAAGGATTAGAAGATCCCTGTGTTGCCTCAGTTCTTTGTGAAAATTCAGGAAATGCACTAGCTATAATCTTTTCGGGGGACTTTGAGAGTTCTTCTCTTAATGGTTGGCCAGCATCTGATCTTATAATATACATGAACCTGTATAATTTTGAAATGAACACCATCAAGACGATGAAAAACCATCTTGCAAACTATAGCATACAACCGACTAGCATTGCTATATTAAGATTACCTCCTGAAATACTTGGGTTGGCTTAACCGAGTTAGAAAATAATCAACAGCAGCCGCAGGATAACGATTGAGAAATTTAGTGAGCGGCAAGCGATATGGACTGTTGATCTCACTATAAAATTGACCAGGTGGAAGGGCAGCTTCCAAATCAATAGTTAAAGTTACAAGGTCATCGAGAAACTTCCCAGCCGCAGAAGGAAGCAAGTGGAAGAGCTCAATGATAGCTGAAAAATGTTCAAGTAGAATCAATAGAACACATAAGTAGATGCTCTAATTAGGCGGGTATGTTCTATCATATGTAGGCTAGAATAAGAATAATGGAGCCCTAGTATCACTCACCAGCAGCTATTTTAGGTTCTTCACCAGCCTTCCAAGCCTTCTGGCTCAGAGCCAGTTTTTCAGGTTCCAACCATTTCTTAAGATGTTCCAACAATTTACCACCTAAGGTAACATTGAACCAGTTAGACAGAAGTTCAAGCAGTCGAGCAAGGCCTTGCAAAAGAGGCATGCTTAGATTTTTGGTGTGAGCCAAATTAACTAATATAGGCCTCAAGCTGCTCTGCAGAAGTTCTTTTGGCATCCTTTGCTGTAGAATAACCTAGAAATGATGGTTGACAGTAAATCAAGTAAGTCATTATGAAATATTAGCTAACATTCATATTCAGTGAATAAAGCATCTACTTCAACTCGTTAATTACTTGACTTGGACGAGAGAATGTCCAATTTAGGCACAAAATTGTTTCTAAGAAATTAAGATATAAGTCAAAACTTACAAATCTTCCTTTTTTTTTTTTTTTTTTGTGATAAGAAACAAAATTTTATTGCAAAAGATTAGAGATGAGAGATCCCTACCAATGTAACAAAGGACAATATTATAACGCAAACACCAACTCCTAGCTACATCTGACGAAGAGTCGAAGACAACCCTTGGAGAAACTCTGGCTCAAGATGAACTTATTATTTAATTCTAACCAAATCTGTTCAAGTTGCAAAACAAAAATTGACCTTTCTCTTTGTGCAAAAAGGACATAAACGAGGAAGTGTTGCAAATCTCTAATAAGACCATGCAGTAATGGGATTTATAACATAACCAGCTCATGGCACATTTTATCCAACAAATTTTGCTTTGAGTAGAAGTCAATAAAATTAATTTTAGAAATAAAAGGAACACCAACGAAATGGTGAAGCAACGGATGGAAAATAACAAAAGCAAAAAATAGAATAATGGAGACCCGGATAAGATAAAAGACCAAGGAAATATGTTCTACGTGATTGAAGAAAGGTACAGATTGAGGGTGCTGCACATATCATAGGTAAAAACACTTCAAGTTACTATTACTTCTAGTTGTTTATCTAATTTTTTCAGCTACTTTGAACCCAGAACTGTTGCTGGAATGAAACGCAGACCAGAGAGTGGATTTCTACTTATTATTAACGTCAGGATAAGGAAGCATTTTGATTAAGAATGAGGTCCAAGACCATGTTATTGACGTGGTCGCCTAGATCAAATGGAGCCCTAACTCACCCCCCGTGGACGAACCTTGCGGAGGAACCCTTAGGTTTTCGGGGCTCCTGGACCTATTCTGTGTTTGATTTTGAATTAGTCGTCGCTACGCTGTTCCCAAGGACTAGCAAAATCTACGCTTTTACCCAAAAATGTCTTTCCCATATCTTCTTGAGTTTCCCACACATGCAAAATAAGTAAAAAGAATAGTACACAAGCATTCCCCACATGAAAAAAACTAGATCAGAATTTGAACAACTATATTCGCAACTGCCAAAGTAAATTTCATATAAATAATATTGAACCTTAATATTCAGATAAAATCAGTCAGCAAAAACCAAATAAAATGAACAATAAGACATGAAAAACTATCAGACGATGGAAGAATTGTCATACAAAGAAAAAATATTGAGCTCAACTAACCTGACGCAGACCTTCCTTAGCAACAGCTACAATTTCAGAACTTCTACTTGTCAAGGACTTGAAGAACATGGAAATTACTTTCGCTCGCAACTCTGAGTGATTTTGAGTTTTGAAGTCCGCCCATGCCATGGCAGTACATAAGAGTTCAATGCAAGCAGTACGCAGTTTATTCAATGATGTAGCCACCTTTGGGTTCATATATTTCACAGCCCACACAGTTTCATCGGCCTCTGCTATTTGCAAAGCTTCTTGCAAAAAGATAATGAGTTCTGGTGTTAATTTAAGAAGCGGAGGCCTCAAAGCTAGGCAGAAATTCAGAGCAGTAACCGTGCCAACCTGCAAAATTGCATGAATTAAATAACAAAACATGTGAACCCCATTTCCCTCAAGAATCCAACCTTACCTGTTGTTCAACAGTCTTAGACCGCAAAGGCCGCATGATAAGAGGCTGTAGCAAAGGCTGGTGCATAGGTTCAAGTAACTCAGAAACCTCACTCCCAGTCCTACTTGCCAGAAGTGCCAAAGAAGACTGCACGATCTTTCTCACATTTATAGAAGAGTTGGCATTAAACAGTTCTGAAGCCAAATACTCAACAACTCCATGAAAACTTTGTCTACGTACTTCACTATTTGCTTCATCAACATTATTCACCACACGTAGAACCTGTGTAAGCACCTGACTTGTCTCTTCCTGTTCTTTAGTGGCATACGTAGGAAGTCTTTTCAGAACAAAGACTAGCCCTCGAACAATACGTACTTGAAACAGACACAAAATGTCAACAGTGACCTTTCCAATCAAGGCACCAAGGCCCATAACTCCCCCCATTTGTGCTTGCCAGGTGCTTCCATAGCAACAATGCAAAAGTCGGGGCAATAGGTGCTCAAAACAAGGAACCCGAATACTTGGAGGAGGTGAATATACAGGGCTCATTGAGGGGCTGGAGACAATCATAGGAGTGCTAGGACCTCCTCTAGACATAAGCACATCAGAATGTTTCGAGTTAGCAAGGAACAATAGAGTCTCAGCAAATATATTCAATGCATTCCATGCAGCTTTTGCATGCAGCCTATTTTCATCTGCCAGTACTTCTACCAAAGCATCCAAAAATATCAAAGGATCCAACTCTTTCAAAGATGTACTGTGTTTCAACTTTGAACCCATGTTGGAATTGGATGAAAGCATGGAACCGCCAACGGATGTCGAAGAAATTGAACTCTGAGCAGCTGGACTCTCAACATGGAATATAATAGCAAAATGCCGACATATTTGTGCGACATATTCATCCTTGGGTTCATGTAACTCAGGCTCCACACTTGCAGCAATAATTGTCATCAACAGGATCTTGAAAACAGATTTCTCGGCCATAAGTTGGGTCTTTGTCTTGACACCTAAGTCAGCCTAAATAACAGAAATAAGCATAACAATAGTCAATAAATATGGTCAAGTATGCAAATGTAGGTTTTATATAATTATCCTACCTTTATATCAGATGTATCAGATCTTCTCCAGGATGCATCAACCGAAGAACTTATACAAGTTGACAGCAGCCTAGATGTTAATCCATCATCATTAACAAGTCCAGGCAAATTTAGCTGAGAAGACAAGCATACACGAAGAAACATAAGTGCCTGCTTTCGGAAAAAGGCATCGACACAGCTACTCTTTTGCATGACTGCTGCCACAGCAAGATTAATACAGCGATCTAGTGGCACTAGAAAAGGAGTGGAAGGCTCAAATGTGAGAATTAATCGAAGGCCGTGCTCTGGATTTTCCTTGCACTCAAGTGCAAGTGGTTCTTTGAGAAACCGTCTGTTACGACCACCTAGCTTCCCAAGAAGTTGCAATGACTTGCCACCCCAAGGGTAGGGTGGAGGTCTTAAATGAGACCATAATGCCAAAATCACCTCAGACATGACATTTGCCATGCTTGGTTCCAGAAAGTCAGGGTTTAAGCTATCAATCCAAAACTCAAGTGTTCTTAAACCAAGATTTATGAGGTCATCACTCCCCTTGAGACACATTACAAGAGGCTTCATTAGGCGAGGAAGGTGAGGGAGTAGCGAGCTTAACCGTGAAGGCAATGTCAAAGAAAGCTCCAATAGAAGTTCTCGCATATCTTCCCCAGTAGGTCCCTCAAGCATAGCCAACATCATATTTAAGCACGGTTGCAGCATAGGAATCAAGTCTCGAAGAAGAAGTTCAAACTTGCCTCCAGCAAGAGCACGAAACATTGTGCGTAGAAGTTGCAAATAAGCAATTGGTCTCTCAACCTCAGTTGCATTTTTCATGCAAGTTTCCATAATCACTGACACATGTGGTTGAAGGATACGCTCACAGTCCGATGGAGCTTTCGCCACTGCACTGAATAGAAAGCGGAAGAGATGCAAAACGAGTTTTGCAGCAGGAGAATCAGGATGCTTAAGAACGTCAAGTTTGCTGCTCACAAGAAAATTAACTAAAACATCTGCAAAAGGGCGAAAAACTTTTGGCGCTTGCAGAAGAGTAGAAAAAATATGAACTAGCTGGCCATTTGAAATCATGTACTCAAAAAGCTCTGGCATGCACAATGAAAACATGTCCATTAAGTCCCGTGGTTCCATGATAGCCAATATATTGGAAAATAGATGAACCATTTCTCTCTCTTCATCCTTCTCCTTAAACAAGGCTAAGCAATGCACACCACTCTTCAAAACACCCGAGGCTTTGCAGACCTATCAAATTCAAAAAATAAGATAAAGGCCATGTACGAATAAGAAGATATTGTGAAAAAATTATACCTCTTCTTCTCTCATCCCTTTAAAAGGCTGTGCTATAGTAGAACCAGATGATGCTTGCTGAGGGTTAGCATGTGTTGAAGGTGAAACCTATATGATTAAAACATCCATGTAAAATAAGGCAAAATTTTGCACGGAAAACTGTAAGTGGCATGCATACCTGCGACCTAGGTATATGTGCATGAGTGATGCTCCAGATTATAGTCTTCATTCCTGTAATAATGTCAGGATGACATAAGAAAAAGCCTACGGGCATAAATATCGAAAGGAACAGCATATAAAACCTGATAAAGAATATCGGCATCCGAAAAAATGGACAATGATCATTACCCATAACTAAGGTCTTTATCAGATGCTTACAATCGTTCACTTCCTTGGAATGCTCAACAGACAAAGGCAGATTAAGGACTACCTGCTAAAATAAAGCCCATTATTAGAAAATTCAGGAGACTCCAAAGGAATCTCGAAGCAGTCTAAATTGTTCAATTTTCAATGCCAATTTGAAGAATTCTCAGTGATCTAATAAAAGAGAAGCTACTTTTTTCTACTCCCTCCGTCCCGTAAAAGTTTGCGGTGAATCTTGGGACAAAGTTTAAGAAAAAAGTGTAATGAATAGAATGTTGAGGGGTAAATTTGTAAACTTTTATGTATAAAGTTAAGGAGTTAGTTGAATTGAGTGCATGTGTGGGTCCCAAAAGTTTTGCATGAAGGGTAAATATGTGTGCATTGTGATTTGTGAGGAATATTTCCATTTTTGGGTATGCAAACTTTTGTGGGACAAACTAAAAAGGAAAGTATGGAAACTTATATGGGCCGGAGGGAGTATTTAACAAAGAAAGCAGTACATAATTGTCAGTGATAGCCAGATTGGAATAAAAATGTCACTGAATGTCCAGAGAGGAGAGCTTAAATTTTAAATTTAAAGTGCTTATGAACTGATTCTGACTATTTATTGAAGCATGCTAATGTCACCTCCTGAATGTTAAGAGGGGGCACATAGCATTTGCTTGTATTCAAACATCTTCCTTTTTATAAATCAAAAACAGTTTTCCCCTGAAACTACCCAAAAGTTAATTTTTCAATAACGAGTTAGTGAAATTAGAAAGAAACAAATTTAAGGAGGCAAAAAGCACACTAGAGGAGTACTGAACCTGAGCATTTAGGCACATGCATTCTCACAAAAGCAATGATAAAACATAAAACAAATAGAAGAAGATGCTCCTAAGCAGATAAAATCTGATACTACATTTAATAATTTTGTTCTTTGATAGAGGAAATGTATCTATGCCCACAAATGAATAATGGATTAATTTAATCTCGAAAATTTTACATGTGGAGCATACTTCAATATGCTAACCTGCAACCCGTAATTCTAAAACAATCACATATCAAAAACTGGCAATTTTAAATAAAGTAGGCATACGTACGGTAAACAAAGTAAGAATAAAACCGAGAAAAGGCTATCGCCAAAATACAAAGAAGCATGTCAAGAGACAAGAGCCTCAGGAAGTGTATCAAATTACCTGTACTGGTACTTCAAGTTTAGCCCTCAATGTAGACCGATTTTTCCCCTCCTCACCCTCTTCCAGCAGCTACCAGCCAAACAAACATAAAAGATTCAAAGACATAATTCATGTCAATAGCAAGTGTTTCTGAAACAAAATTCTCAAATGTGGGAAATAAAATCGACACCAAAATCAGCACTAAAGTGGAAACAGCTATTGTGACTCAAAGACCATAATGTAACCGTATCATTAATCCTATCCCAAATTTCATCTAAGGTTTCACTACTATCATTGAACACTCTTCTATTCCTTTTAACCAGATGGACCACATGATTACCAAAACTGCAATCCTCCACAAAAGTCTGGCTCTTATTTATCGACCATCTAAATAAGCTTGTATCAGCTCCACAACATTGCCTGGACTGACCGACTGAATTCTCACCAAGCACTCGCCACCACAATTCCTTAGAGAAAGAAGAGTGAAGGATTTAAACAGTAACCGCATTTGAGTGTGATACGTATTCATTCCAAGTAAATTCAACTTTTAAAATTTCCAAGCTCAGATTACATTCTTTCACTGATGATAAGGCTCTCAAAGGAGAAACAAAATTTTATACTCCCTCCGTCCCGGAAAAGTTTGCGGGAAACTTTTGGCACAAAGTTTAAGGAAAAAAATGTGATGAGTGGAGTATTGAGGGGTAATTTTGTAAACTTATATGAATAAAATAAAAAAATTAATTGGATTGAGTGTATGTGGGGTCTCAAAAGTATTGGCATGAAGGGTAAATATGTCTGTATTGTGAGGGTAGAGGTTGCGGGGAATATTTCCATTTTGGGGCATGCAAACTTTTGTGGGACAAATTAAAACGGTAAGTATGCAAACTTTTGTGGGACGGAGGGAGTAATTAATTTTTCCCCTCTCTTGCAACGAATATGATCATCCAACTGTTTAACACAGTTAATAACTTATAGGGATAAATGGGTCCTAAGGAGGTCCAATGGCTCAATAATGGTCAAAGAAAGTCAAAACCACAGGGTACCGGGGCCACACACGACTAAAGGTGGCCATATATAGATTCCACAATTCATCGCAAAGTCTCATTAATCCAAAAATGATACTTTTGTTTTTTTAGTTCAGTTTCTCTTGCCACGGTCTTTTCTAGCTGTACAAGTTGATGAAACTGGATGTTCCATACTTATAATTTTAAATAATTAATAAATGATGTAGTCCACCATTCAATATTTCCTTAAATAATCACTTTTTCCCCCATTTTTCCCATCAACATCATACAGATAAAGTGAATAATAAACTTATTTGTTATATACTCTGCACAGCATCTAATAGATAGTAATCGGCCAGCATCTAATGCATGTATTATACATGTTAAAGCATGAGCATTGCTCCCTCCGCCCCGTAAAAGTTTGTGGTGAATGTTGGGCACAAAATTTAAGAAAAATGTGTAATGAGTAGTGTTGAGGGATAATTTTGTAAATTTTTATGTATAGAGTAAAGAAATAAGTTGAATTAAGTGTATGTGTGGATTCCAAGAGTAATGGCATGAAGGGTAAATATGCGTATATTGTGAGGATGAAGATTTTGAGGAATATTTCCATTTGGGGTATGCAAACTTTTGTGGGACAAACTAAATAAGAAAGTATGAAAACTTTTATGGGACAGAGGGAGTATTTGCTAAGTATGAGAATTGAAAGTATTTGTTAACAATTCATATATACACATAGTACTAGATTTTAACTAACAAAGTGCCAAGGAAATAAGAATGTGATATAAAGCAAAAGTACCTGAGGAATAGTGCGCTTAAAAGTGTTAAATTTACCAACAAAAGCATCCAAAATTCGCCCCTGCAGTATAAGTGGCACTAGTTAGTTTTGAGGAATATATAATTATCACACCAAATAAGTCTCTAATCAGAAATCGTAAAGACCATTACAAGTGGACATACCAATAAAATTCGTGCTTCATCCATTGATGACTGATCTACACCTTTCTCAAATATCGGCTCCACCTTAAAGAAATAAATTCCAATATTGGAATTTCATAGTACATAAAGAAAAATATATGTGGTTCCAAAAAAACGTATATTTTCTATAACCTCTAAAAATAACTTATTTTGAGCACATACCAGATTCAACATCAAGCGAGCACAAGTAGTATGAATGCTCAAGGACAATGAGGCATCATGCATGTTGCTTGAGAACAGGTAAATAATCCGTGATAGCTGCAAACAAATTTATTCAGAAGAAAAGTGAAGCTTCAGTAAAATAATGGTCAGTATAACGACCAAGAAACGTTATCAAAGAAAACGAAAAAACATCTAACATTAAGACTCAGCCAAGAGGGGGAGCCCAAAAAAATCCCAGGGATTAGTATACAAGTTCCAGACAGATAAAATGTGACTCACTTGAGACAAAGAAAGATCGCCCCTGACATGGTGAACAATCTCTGCCAAAAGACTGTAGGCTAACGGCCGCAACGTCTCGAAGCATGCACGGCCTGTTCCAACGAGGACCCTGTTGTTGTCCAAACATCACCGCGTAAGAGTCAAAAAGCAAAATACAGAATGTAAAACAAAAGAATGCGTACATGGTTGAACAGTTTGAAATCGAATAGCACAAACAGCACCAGATAGTACATAAACGCAAACATGAGAGAAAGTTTCAGATCTTTCAAACTTATTAATGCAAGACACTGCAACAGCTGATAAGTGATACCAGTCTAAACTTTCTGATTTGCTGTATTTATGATTGAAAACTGTGTTCACACCATCACGCTTAGTGGGCCTACTGATCTCAGAGTGTGATTATCAAGCAAAACCCCATTATACATAAAGAAGGTTTCTTAACCAACTGGGAGCCAAAACCACCAGCCCAATCGAAGACAGCCTATGAGAGAACCCTACTTTCTTCATAAAGATTGTTTTTTGTTCTACTTATTAAATAAATACAGTTCATCCAATTCAACTACCAAGCATATTTTCCAGCTTTCTTTTAGTTTGTGGTGGTAGCAGGGAAGGACTAAGAAGTAGCATAGACAATTGGCGGCGGCTTTCCACAGTATACCACCTAAACTAACTACGCAACAGAGAAAATTGACCCTCAATTCAAGTATAGACTTCGAAGCACCTAATATAACTCTCAAAAGTTAACTTCACTACTGTTTTCGAAGACAAATTGAGCAACCCTACGCATGTATTCGAGTCATAAGAATTTATACAATCCTCATAAATTTACTGTAAATATATTTTATACTCTGCAGTTCTTCATGTCTTGAATTTGAAGGTTCAGATGGAGGACTGGAGGCCCAACCGCCTAAGAATTGTGAAAACTACTTATGATTTTCACAATGTATAACAACGTGGAAATTGCATAAAGCACCTGATTCCACCCCATCTACCCCAACCCCCAACAAAACTAACACAACAAAATAAGTTTCCTATCACCAGGAAAAAAAGAGATGGCAATCATGTTGTTTTCCTCAGTATTTCTCAAAATCATATCTATTTGTCAATTTGTATATCACAGCCCACAAAGAACGATTATAATTTAGCCATTCTTACGTAATTCTAGGAAATATTGAAGGTTAATGCAAACAAAAGAAACTTCAATTAGAAATATTCTCAGCATAGACTTGTTTCAGTAAACGACATTGAGAAGTTCTGACTTCTAAGTAGACCAATTTTTACTCCTAAAATCCTACGCATCAATGTATGGCTAACAAATTGAGGAAAACTGATGTCAATGAGAATGCAATTTCCAAAACGAATAAAATCACAATATGACAAGCAAGACTTCAAATAATAAATATATAAGGAAAGCCTGAACCAATAGGGTAGGAACAACAGATCACAAACTCCAGAGTCTTTCATGGGCTGCAAATCTAGACAGTCAAACTATATATGTGCAATATGGGGGTTTTCTCCCACTTACCCAAGCACAACCCAGCATGAAGGAGTGAACAAAGGAAGTCTAAATCATCAAAATGTTTCATAAACTGTTTGGTTAAGGAGCATACCTCTCATCCAACAGTGTATCAATTAAAGGAAATAAACCCCTTTTGAAGTCTGTCCCAAGAACATGTTTCAGAGCTACCAATAGTTCCTGAAATCAACAACTTACAAGGATTAATTAAGAGAGTAAACAAAGAAAAACACAAAAAATTGTAAGTGTAGCCAACCTTCCGAATTGAAACTGAGTCAGAGCATGTGACAAGCAGATTTACAATGCTTTTGCATATGCTTTCTTCATGTTGTTTGATATAGTCAGCAAAGCTCTTCAGCAGGTAAGTCAAGAAAGATACAGTCTGCACGTAAGAATGACGAAACGGCTAAGAAGTGAATACAAATGCCAGGACGGAAATAAAAGTGTCAATTTTGATGTTTTGGGACACATATATATATAAAAGTGAGGTGGATCATACACATATAGCTTGCCTACTAACATCAGAGGTAACAGATAATCCATATAATAAATGTCCCTGAAACTAGAAGTCAATAAGGTCTTCTATTCATACAGTACAATAAGCTTTATATGTTGAGCTTAATCTTAAAGAAAGCAACAGAACTATTAAATCTATTATAGGAAACTCAGAAATACAATCAAGATTTGTTGTAATTTATATATAAAGAAATTGACTACATCTTACCTTTACTTGTGCGCCCTTCAGCTCAATAAAATGAGTCTTCAAATGAGGTGGTACCTTCTCTGGACCTGGAACCGAGATTGCTGTCACCATCAGTGGCAACAGATGCGGGATGTTAGTCTGAACAAGTCGCCCATACAGCTGAAACAGAAACATAACAACCAGTGGACTCTCGGTAACAACTTTAAACGACCTGGTGCTTGGATTAAGCTGCCCTGCAGCCCCAACATAACCTCCCGAAGAAACTAGTTGATCAGAAGCTTCAATAGGCTTCACATCATCACCACTTAATGATGATCCCAAGGACCCAGAGGTCGTGGGTGGGGCTGGTGGAGGTGCCATCACCGCCCCACTCTCAAAAAAGTAACTAGCGGTAGCCCTAAAGTTCTGGTAAACTTTGCAGACAAAATCCAGAAATGGCTGAACTTCAGCCTCTAAACTTGGTCGAAAGTTCCTAAGCAAGTCAAAAATAATCCGAATGCAAATCAATCCATTTTCTTCATTGTCTGTGGTGAGTACATGCATCGCTACTTTGAGAAGCTCTTGAACAAAGGGCCTAAGAACCTCACTGTGGGGTAGACGATTAAGAATTTCAATTACAATATTCCGTAGTTTGTGCTCCGGATTATCAGAAAACTGGGGCTTGGTTATATGGTGTAAAATTGCAGAAAATGCACGAAAATAGCACTTCAAGAAGTTCAAATACTCCCCTGTATGGCATATTTCCAAACTGTCCCGTACCTCCATAGCCATTTGTAGCCTCGTCTGAATTGCTGCACGGGTAAAAAACACGAAATTGTAATCAACGCACGAAGTACACAAAATTGAAAGATTACTTTACAGAAATGTGCACAAGATAAATAAAGTGAGAGTTCGCGTACGGAGCTCGGGCTCGGTTAGGTGCCGAGAGTGTTGCTCGAAATTCTGAACGGGTCCCATGGCTGATGAATTTTGCCTCAATTAACTTCGAAACTTCTCGCCAACGGCGAAAAACTAGGGTTTATAACCAGTAGTTCAGGCAAGAACCAACAGCGAAGGTTGTTGACTTAAAAGGGCTATAACACCAATTTCGGAAAATGGAATTGTACCGATGTTGGCGGTGTACTTCAGATTTATGAACGAATTCGGGCAATTTCTTGAAATCAAAAGCTAATTAGGCAACTAGGGTTTTGGATTAGAGGGAGAAGAAGTAAAGGGGGTTTTCAATTTAGTGATCAAACAAAGAAACACACGAGGAAAATGTTTTCCCCCTCACTGCTGTCTGTGCTTTGCAGTGCTCACACTATTTATACAACAAAACAGGCACCCTCTCTACGTTACGAACAAAAAGTAACTCAAAAGAAAATTATAAAATTACCCCTTGATACTTTACACATCACACTTTTTTTTACCGTTTGTGTCCATATTAATATGAAAATTAATGTGAGAAAGAGATTATATATTTTTGCAATTCAATACATCATTTTTTTAAAATTTTACAATTTAATACATATGATCATATTATTTTATAACATGGCTGATGTTTAAAAATTTTAAAAAATAAAAGTAATGTCTTTAAAAATTATTATTTTAAGTTATGTTAAAAATATTTTTTTAAAGTTGTTACTTTTAGTCGAAAAATACATAATTCTATTTAAAAATATCTGCGTAGACATTTATATATGTGACATTTCTGACAACTATGTCATTCAATTGTTGACGGAAAATGGTCAAATATATCGAATTACAAAACTTAAAAAAAAATGATATATTAAACTGTAAAGAGAAAAAAAAAATATGTTGTAATAATTACTTAAAAAAAAAAAAGGTCATTACTTTATTTTATTTTCAATTAACCAAAAAAAAGTATGACGATTTTGAGTTGAAATTTATTTAGGTGTCGATTCGATTTACATTTGGATCAGAAGTAAATTTTTTTTTTTTTTTTATCGGTAAATGTTAGTTGTTAGTGGTTAGAGTTAGTTCGCCAAGTCTCCTACAAATCCAAATTCTCCAAGTCTCCTTATATCTCCCACTCCAATTCGTTCCCGAAGGGATCAGAAGTAAATTAGAATCATGAAACCAAACTTAAGCTATATAGACATGCGCATATCTTTTTTATAAATTGTTTGTGTATATGTAATTATAAAACCATTTCATATTAGGATTTCAATTTATTTTGTAACAAAAATTACGTTTTTGTTTTAACTTTTGGAACACTGGAAAGGTCTTCGTTAGGATCGAAACTAGTTTTATTTTGAGTATATCTGTTATTTTGTATACACAGTGAATCTATGGTGTTATTACTTTTTTTTTTTTATAACTCGGTATCCGGTCCAAGGACCGACTAATCCGGGGGACCAATCCCACCGTCCACTAGCGGGGGCCCATTTAAAGCCAGAGCAAAGCTCTGTATGGACTGACCCATCTCAGGAATTGTTTGCACCCAATGGGTTTCGAACCTGAGTTAATCAAGAGTATTAAGAATCTTGTCATGAATATCAAGAATTAAGATCAGTGACATCATATTATTTTAATGAATATCAACAACAAATTAATATTTTTACTATTTAATAATTCATATTTAATATAAAAAAATATTATATTATAATATTTAAAATTTAAAAAATCAAGTTTAAAAAATAACATTTTAAATTATCAAATATTTAATTAAGAGTTATTCATGTATTGGATTAGGTTTTGGGATAACTCAGTTGGAGTTGTCCAATACATGAAGATGAAGTATCACTAAGTATTAGAAGTTGACATTTTAGATTATCAGGTGAGAATATTTAGATAAAGAGCTTAAATCTTTAGGTATAGTTGAGTCTAACTTAATTGTCATTAACACTGTTAGTTGATAGATTTAATGGTACTTAGTAAAATCGACCAAGTGTTGCGAGTACAAAAGACAAATAAAATTGAATGTTATCTACTAGTCAAAGTTTAAGACTTAAGTATATAAGATAAATCATTAATTGAACTCACATTCAACCTTAGAATAGTCTTAGGTCGATAATTTATATTAAATTTGACAGCTAACAAATTATGTAATGCAATAGTACAAGGGGCAAGCATTTAAGACGGGAATTCTTAAAGCGGAAAAGTGATGTGACAACATAAGATCGTGAATCTGTTGCACACCGAAATTTGATTTACCTCTCCAGCGGGTATAATTCAAAACTTATTTTATAATACATATAACTTTTTTTTTTTTTAAAGGAATACATATAACATTATTGTCATTCAAGGTTATAGGAAATTTCATAAATTCAAGAATGTCAAATAACACAAGTATTCAAGCTAATTCCATCAAATAAACGCTTGAAATATTTGTGTTCAGCATTAATATACACTGAGTTCACTCAAGAAATGTTCAAAAGTTTATAAAAGATACATAATTCTTATCATTTAACTATTTCGTTGTAAATGAATATTTGCATAGTTGAAAAGCCAAAATTTTAATCTCCCGATATAATTAATAGATAGGTTTGTTGGTTTTGTAAGTGTTAGCAAGGAGAAGATCAAAGTATCATTCGACGCTATAAAATAACAAATTTCAAGTGGAGTAAAGTAGAGTGGGCATACATAGAATTGTCCGTGAAATATCTCAATAATCAGAAAGTTTTGAACTACAACTCATCAATATCGATGTCAATATATCCTGATATTTTCCAATATTTTGGATATTTTCCCGTTCCAATAGATATTAATATCGGAGTCCCAAAAACTAAATATATCAGCAAAATTTTTAGATTTTTACTTCCTTGCGTAGAAGTAGTTGCCTTCGAACAATTGCAACCGTTTGTCTTATCTATTGATTTCATATAAATTGTCAATAACGTTTTGTGTGTTCAGTATAAAAAATATATTTCAGCTAACTAAAACGTTTTATGTGTTCATTATTGGAGCCTATAATTTTTGCAGAATTGAGTTTGGTAGTGTAGTTGTCCAATTATTAAGCTTCACAACTGACATTAGTTGGTTATCGGCCTCAAACTCCTTACACACACTCTAAACAATTGTTACTTGGAGTATTGACTTAATATCAACTCAGTCTGTCGGCACAGCTAATGAATTTGGATTCTCTCCATTTTTTCTTGTAAATTTCGGAGAAATTTTATTATTGTGTCTATCTCTCTCCGAAATTTACAAGAAATTTACACTAAAGAAATGTAGAGGATCCATTTCCCAAAGCTAATCAAACCATCACTGAATTCACAAGATTTTGTAATATAATTATATATTCTCCCCTAATACACTTGTAGTTGTCTCGTCTGAGACCAACATCACCTCGACATCTTTCAGTGGCCGTCCGTACACCATCATGTTATGCATGAGCGAAGATGTAATGACCCAAGCACAATCTTCCAGCCATAGAAAGTGTTTTCCCTTTTTTATATACAAACCTTAGCCACGGTCTGGTGTGGAATGAGTTTAAGTGTCCGTTTGGTAGGCATGTTTAGCAATAAGATAAGGACCTAATTTAGGCTAAATTAGGTCCTTATTATTGCTAAACATGCCTACCAAATGGGCACTAAAAGGATTGACCATCCTTTGAAAAATGAGATGCCAAGACAATGAGTGGGGAAGTGTCCTTCCGAAATTCACAGCCTATGAGTGAACTATTACTCAACTTCTGACTTTTTTTTCCCCCCAAAATAGACAAAAAGTTAGGGTGTATTTTGAAACTTGTAGTAAAATTAAAAGTGATATGTTTGAAAATAAAGTGTTTTAAATTGAATATTTCTAAAAAAAAAAATTACTTTTATTAGTAGTGGAGTAATTATATGTGGAATAATTATTATTTTTATATTACCTCCCAATGAGAATAACTTAGCTTTATAAAAATAAATTTTAAATATTTTAAAAATTGATTGCAAACATTATATAAGTAAATTTTTTCAAATTAAAAAGTGGTTTTTCTCCATAAAATTGGGTTTGCAAACATACACTTACCATCATTGAAAATCTGTCAGAATCAAAGGCTTCTAAAATGTTCGATCAAGAGACTAGCAATATGAGACAACGAAGAACAGAGACCGATTGCCCGTGTACGGGGTTGAAACCGTTGTTGATGAATTTCGGAGGAGAAAACGTCGATCGGAGGGACTTAGCACCTTGATCTCGGATCAAACGTCGTCTTTGACGAAGAACTTGAAGAATTCTGCTGGAGAAACGTCAATCGGAGGGGCTTAGCACCTTGATCTCGGATTGAACGCCGTTCTTGATGAAGAACCTGAAGAACTCCTTGAATTGCCGGTCTTAATCTGCAGAGCTCGAAATCATGTGTGTTTCAATGCTTTCTGTGTGTTTATGTATTATTTCGAATGACCGGAATGAGACCCTATTTATAGATGGTGAAAACCCTAGGTTTGACGGGTCTGACCTGTTGAACCGGAGAATATTCTTGGCATCTATAAATTTATTCTTCCATGATTTGATTTGTCGGGCTTTAGAGGCTCAATTCGATATATTGGACTTTAAAGACCAAATTCATTTATTGGAATTTAGAGGTCCAATTCGGTTTATTGAACTTTAGAGGTCCAATTCCATTTATTGGACTTTAGAGGCCCAGGTTAATTTATTAGGCTTTAGAGGCCCAATATGACTTATTGGACTTTGGAGGTTCAATTTAATTTAGGGCCCAACTATCTACATCTCCAAAATTATTAGATCTATCCACCTCTATTATGTATTATTTTAATGTGTTTGTAAAATGGCTAATTCACCCTAACTAATATTGGACAATATTAAATATAAAAAAACAATATTATATATTACTTGATACACCCACCCCTGCAAAAGAGATACATATGTTGAGTTTGAATGATCGATCATTCACGACTTCACGTTTTGCCATTCGGGAAAATATCGAGCACAAAGGAGCCTCTATGGGATACTTGTGTAAATATCTTTAGTTACTCAACTATATAGTATTGAATATATATATATATATATATATATACTCTTTTTGTATGTATGTAAATGTATACACTTGTGTTGAATGCATGAAAATATATATACTCTGGTTGAATGTTGTTATTTGTATATATTTGGGATATTGTGTGTGAAGTGTTTGTATTTTTAGCATAGAAGTACGATTAGAACCGTGGTATAGTTGTTTCCGTATTTTTTTGAAAAATTTGCCCGACACACTTATTTTCGAACCTAGTTTGCCGAATTATACTTAGGGTTTCGACATATTATTTCCGAAAATATGAGCATATTTTGACAAAAATTTGTCGAAAATATGAGCAAAAAAACTAAGAAATCTTCTGTCTCTTATTTTCGGATAAATTTTGTTGATATTTGTACACACTTTCAGATACATTTTGTCGAAAATCCGAGCATTAAAATTACGAAATCCCCTGTCTTCTTTTTTCAGAAAAAATTATCGAAATTTATTAAACATTTCGACAAATATTTGTCGAAAATCTTAGCAAAAAAATAAGAAATCTTCTGTCCCTTGTTTTCGGATAAATTTTATCGATATTTGTACACACTTTCAGATACATTTTTTCGAAAATCAGAGCAAAAAAAAAAAAGATATCTTCTGCCTCTTATTTTCGGACAAAAGTTTTCAAAATATATGCACAATTTCGGATAGAATTTGTCGAAAGTTATGCATCTTTTCAACTAAAATTTGTCGAAATCCTGACCAATTTGTCATATTTTGACTCAACTTTTATAACAACAAAATATAACACATCCAAAATAACAACAAAACATAACACATCCAATTTTAGAAAACCCAAAGTATCAAGTCAAGTTTATACTTGCATAGGTTCCATCCAAATTTAACGCAAGTTCACAAAAAATAACATAATATCAATGGAACCATAATATCAAGTTTAACAAAACATATCACGAATTATATTCCAAGTCAAGTACGCATTCCCCTTCTTCTAACCCCAAGAAGCCCCAATCTTTTGAAATGTGATTTACAACCCCGGGTCTCTACATCACTTCTAATCTCCCACAATTTGCTAATGTGACAGTGACACTTCAGAACACCTCGTTCTTCCCCCCTCCAAATGAAATTCGCAACATGACTTTGAAATGTGGTCAAAAGATGAGGAGTCTCTAGTAAAAATTCAGAAGGGCAATCTGCTCCGGGTTCATTAGTACCTCCTTCGAGTTCCGCTGCATCTCTCTCAGCTTCTACATCTTCGGTTCATTACCGTCTTCATCATGTTCCCCTTCATCATCTGTTTCACTGTCTCCATTACCACTAGAGTCATCACCACTAAATTGTTCTTCAGCAAAAAGTGTTTGAAAAATACACCAATATTTGGCAAAAAGTGTTCAAAAAATCCACCAATTTTAGGCAAAAAGTGTTCGAAAATTGGACTAATTTCCGAGTGTTCGAAATATACACCAATTTTCGGCAACCAGTGTTCGAAATATACACCAAATTTCAGCAAAATGATTTCGACCTCGTAAAATTATTTGCAAAATTTCAGTAAAAGGTTAACGAAAATCATGCTAAATTTCGGCAAAATGTAATCCATTCAACTACATATAAACATTATATTGTTTCATACATACATAAGTAATACATTATTATATATATATACAGTAAATACATTTTTAAATATATATAGTTCATACATTTCAAATTTGGCAAAACATAGTTTTTTCATTAAACAAACAAAATGTATCAAAGAAAAGTCATTTTCCTTAACAAGCATTTCATCAAACACATAGAGGGCTCCATTAATAAGCATTATTTGGTATCATTAACAAGCAAAATGTATCAAAGAAAAGTCATTTCCATTTAACAGACATCTCATCAAACACATAGAGGGCTCCATTAACAAGCATTATCTAGTGTCATTAGCAAGCAAATGTATCAAAGAAAACATATTCATTTAACAAGAATTTCATCAAACATATAATGTGCATCATTATCATGCCATCATTTTTGCAACGTAAAAAAAGAAGAAAGAAAACTAACCGTTGTTACCCATGGTGGTTTCTGGTGGCGGGTCGCGCTTGGGGGTGGCTCGTTGACTCCGGTGGTGGGTTTTCGGGGGGTCGTCAACTCCGGTGGGCGGCCTTTTCATTCTTCTTCCTTGCGTATTCTCTTCTCTTTTCTCTTTCTTCAAATCTTCTTTTTGTGATTAATATGATTTCTTACCTTCTCTTATTTTCATTCTGATTTTGATTAGCAGGCAGTAGGAACTAGGGAGTATAGTAGATGGATGTACAAAAAAATTGAGGAATTGAGAGAAATTAGAACTAAGGGTAAAGTAGGAAAATAGGGGTGTGTGTATCTAATAATTTTTTTTAAAATGGTGGGTAGATTGATAAAGTGGGTAGATCTAATAATATTGGAGGTGTAAATAGTTTGGGCCTTTAATTTATCAGGCTTTAAAGACCCAATTTCATTTAATGGACTTAGAAACCCAAATTGATTTATTAGACTCAATACTTGGATTGAGTCTAATTAATTTGACGGATCAATTAATTATCAATTATTTATTATATTAAAAATTAAATGTATTTAAATTCCTAATAAATAATAAATTTAATTGATATTTAATATGTAATTTTCAAGTGTCGTTTTGGCTTGCTTATACAGTTCAATTAAAAATATCATTCATTTACCTGTAAAAAAAAATATATCATTCATTTTTATAAGTATACACACATTAATACTATTTGTAAAGAGGATAAAATATGTATTTGTTAGGTGTAACATAATCAATAATTAATTTCAACAGGATGATTAATTAATTAATTCAGAGATTCGAGTGCTAAATAATTTGTTTAATATTATATTTCATATTTAAAATTGTCTTATATAAAAATTCCTAATTAAAAAAATAATAATAAAAGAAAAATAAGTATATGATATGATGAGAATGACATATTAGCAAAATAAATTTGTTAGTATGTAATTAAAATTTTCTTGAGAATATTCTATTATATTACGATTAACCTTACAATAAATCAAGCATATATGTGTAGCTAATTTTGTAAACTGCTTTGAGTTATTAGTAGGGGTGAAAACGGATCGGATATTTTCCGACCGATATTCGTCCCGTATCCGTATATCGAATAGTTCGAATACGTATTCGAATCCGACTTTTCCGTATTCGACTCCGAATTCGAGAAAAAAATATGGTTTAGAATACGGTATAAGCACTATCCGTCCGTATCCGATCCGTTTTCACCCCTAGTTATTAGACATCCTCTTGCATATATTCGTTATTTATTAAATTTATTTTACTGATAAAAAAAAATATTTATATGTATACAGGAAACGGGGATTATACTCTCTTCCCATTGTTGCAATGATTTTATATGTAATTATGTATAATACATTAATTTTAATATACTGATTAACATAATAAAAACTATAATTCTTACTACGTTTTGCAGGAATTATAAAACTTACTTAATTATGTTTTTATTATTAATATATTTTTTGAATATATTTTTAACTACTTTTATAGTATAATTAAAAGGAAATGGCGTATTTGGTTGTGTGTGTCAAAAGGAAAAAAAGGTAAACTTGCTTCAATTTGTATTTGGTTGTGTGTGGTATGGAGTTTGTGGAAATGGGGTAACGATATTGTTTTTAGAAATGAGAAATTAGTGGAAAGTAAATTAGTAGAGGAAATTAAGGGTAGGACTTGGAGTTGGTTAGTCACCAAAGATCCGGTGTTTGCTTCTTTTTTGTTTAAAGATTGGCTTGCCAATCATAGAATGGTGCTTAACTGTTAATGTGTAAAACTTTTGGTTGGGTATATCTTGTACCCACTTTATAATATTTATTTTTTACTGATAAAAAAAATAGTATAATTAAAAAATTACTAAAGTTGAACCATCCTCAGAAAGTTGAGAGAGAGAGAGGTGGTGTAGCGCCCCAAGTTCTCTTTCATTTTAAAATAATATCACTTTGGGGCTGAAACGCTACTAAAATACCATTTCAAACTCGTTTCCAAAGATACGATAATAAAATTATTATCTTTATAAGCGGAAGCTATAACCAAATTAAAAATAATACCCCAAAGCAACCAAAAATCAGTGATACGTACTTGAGAAAGAAGAATTTAACAAACCTCGCTCACATGCGATAATTACACATCAAAAGAAAAATGGCAAAATATGTTTTGTTACACGTTTCAACTAGTATATTTATACTAGCCAGACAAAAGAACCATTATTTTTCACTCCAGTAACATAACTCAAAATATATACAATAATTACACAACCGAACCAAAAGGTACAGTGCTGCATCCTCATCGTCCCTCCACATCAAACTCAAGATCTGTAACAATGGATATGAGGGGTGAGTGTTTCAAATACACCCAGTGGAATAATCTCAATGATTGCACTGATAAAATGTATATGCAAATAACACATAACATGAAAATATAACTCATGTGCACATTGTACGGGCCATTACCCGGCTTGAACATAATACACATAGTACGGGCCATTATCCGGCTTGAACATAATATCACAATTGTTGCATAATCATGACATATATTACTCACATATTGCACCTTAACATAGCAATCATAACATGGAATGTTAAACTCAATTAAGAGTGGAAATTATCCCACCTGATTAGATATGAACATTGTTTTGGAGCAGAACTGATTTTATGCTTCAGGTTCTTCTGGCCCTACAAATGATATCGTGCGCTCAGAACATTATAATAGATATGATAATTAACTTATAATAACTATAATAAGAGCTTCCTAGAGTTATAGGACCACTGGATTTGGTCTAAAGGTTAAAGGGCAAACCAGTCTTTTCCTAAGGATTTTAAAGTTCGATTAATGTGTTTGACGGTCAAAAGACAAACTAGCTAGTTTATTGATAATATAATCCTATTTAGAGCGTGTAGAAACTCGTTGGGATAAAAACGGACTTGAAACGAAGAATTTGGATTAAGAACGGGAGTTTACGGAGTACAGCCATTCAGGGGTAAAACGGTCATTTTTATAATGTTGTTCGTCCCGTGATTTTAGAATTAAAATGTAGATCTTTGAATTTGGAACAATTTGACGCTGGTTTGGATCAAATCGGATGAAAAACGAAGATTCTACAAGCGTTTGAAAATGAGGGGCAAAATTGTAATTAATTGGAAAGTCAACGTTGACCGTTGACCTTTGACCATTGACTGGTCAACTGACCAGAATTGAGAATTTGCATTTTAGTCCCTGAAGTTAATCTAATTCTCTTTGGCCTCCCCTCTACTTTCAAGCTTTTGTACAAGAGGTCCCTACGGTCATTCTACACCTCCGATTGAAAAACCGAAAATACCGTTGGAATCCTTACAATCTCGGCTTCCTATTTCACCGAAGCCTCGCCTCAAACGGTCACCGGAAAGGTGACGGCCATTTTGGCAGAGAACGACGAATTTTTCACTTACGCCATTAACGTTCATTTCAAGCTTTTGATACTCTATTTTCATCGTTTCCTACTCACAATTAGGCCTATGACCTTTACTACATCCTATAATGACTCGAAACGTAAGAATCAACAAAAATAAAGTTTAATTCTAAACGTAGAAACCCGTTTCTATGCGTCACTTTCGGCCTATTTTTCTACTAATTTCGTACACCGATTCTATCAATGGAGAATATAATTCTACTCTACGCACCACAGACTTCACAACGGTATAAGCCTCGTCACCTATCGTTTGTCGAAACGACGGTGGTGATTGAATGAAAAAGCACATTTAAACAATAATTTTCGAAGTTTCGCACTAAATTATCGGACGCTACAGGAATCGAAACAACAAGCTGATCTTATTTCTACAATCTACGAATCGCTACGAGCATTTTCATATATAATATGATAATACCAGAGAAAACCGTCGACGATAAAATTTGGCGGCGTGAACGGGTGTACCTGCGCTATCTTACGGGGGAAGGAAATGGAAGAAAATGGTTGATAAGAATACGGACGTCAATTAACTTTTCAATTTAACTTATAAAATTTTTTACATTATCAGTAACTTTTATATTTTTATTAATTTAACATAATATATTTAATATATATATATATTTTATTTAATACCTCTTATAAATATATTTACATATAAATACACATTATTATACACTATAAAATATTTAATTTTATATTTTAATCAGAAAAATTATCAAATTATAATACTTAATTTATTAAAATTAATAACATACATTAATAATTCATATAAGGATTCCGGTGGTCCATCCCTCAATGAATGTTCATATAAGGATTCCGGTGGTCCATCCCTCAATGAATGTTGAGAGAGAGGGAGACTGGTCAGAAAGTTTTAAGAACAAAAAAGTGGAATCAGTTTATTAGAGTGTGGCAGGAGAGAGAGGGAGAGAGGTGTGGTCAGGATGAATTCAAGGATGGACTCAATTATTTCTAACTAAGTTTAGTCATTTCCATTTTTCAAGAAAATACTGCTCTCCCTTTTATAATTAATTGCAATTCCAATTTTCACCGCTTTTATCATCTAATTCTCAATACTAAATTGCCGGTCACATAACTTACACTCTTTCATTCCATAATAATTCAACATTCCAAAATAATTACATACTCTACATACAAAAATTCTCTGTGAACTCAACTTTTACAATATTCATAATTTTATACAAATAATATTACTTTTGTACTTATACATACACATAATCCAACATATTTATCTCTATATTACTAATAGGGAGTTTGTTTTTGCTTAGGTGTCGTCATGAGATTAATTTGAATGAGGTGTCACATTCTTATTAAATGCATATATATGTTAATAATCTATGTGTCTTTTTCTATTGATTTATAATTAATATATGACATCTATGTGGCATTTTAATATATGAATTAATTAAAAAATATATTTCTAAGGAGGTTTGAACCTTAGACCTCTTGTACAATATGTATATTTTTTAATAAATAAGTTAATATATAAATCTTTAAATATTTTAAATATTTATTTTATATCTAAAAAGTGTTATCATATGACAATTTTTAAACATAAAATTATATTTAAAGCCTATAAATGTATGTAAGAAAAATTGTGGTTGTATCAACTTTTATAAAAAAAAAAAAACTTAATATAATCATATATGATATTTATTGTAAATATACGATATATATATTATTCGGAGTACTATTTATGCATAAATTATATATAAAAAATTCTATTAATCGTCTCATTTTTTTTATTAATTGTAAAATAAATTTGAAACAAATCTTATAGTAAATTCTTTCACATAATTATAATAATTCTAATCCCTAGCATGAATTGTCATACAATTAATATTACCATTATTTAAATTTAATATTATAATTATAATTTTTTTATACATATACATTATTATAATATATATATATTATTATTATTTGAAAATATTATATATAATATATTATATTGTAAAATTTATTTAACAAAAATACCGCGTAATACGCGGGAGCTCATCTAGTATTTATATATAAATGAGTAAACATTCATTGAAAAATTGTCCATTTCATTTTTTCCCTTTTCCTTTGGCAACTTCGTTGTCTAGGTTTTTGTGTATTGCGCTATATATTTTCTTGTTTTATTATCGTGTATTTCTATTATTATTTTAAACTATATTTTATACCCTCGTGTTTTTAGTTGACCAATATACCCTTTTAATTTATTCACTACAAGAAAATAACGAATTAACTATAAAATTTTTTAACAAAATTAATTTTGTGCTTAAATAGTGAGAATTGACTACGCTTTGCCTATAAATTTGTATAATCTATTTTATAATATTTCACCTGTAGAATTACCAAATGAACAATTAAAGGTAATTAAATACCTATAAATAGTCCATAAACAATGACGATTGTCTACGAAATATTGATAGATAATTACTTACAAATTATATTTACGTAGATAAATTACCTACGAGCAAATTTCCTACAATTTTTTGTCGGGATTTTGTAGACAAATGTAAACGCCTACAAATTGAGATTATTCTTATAAAACATTTCGTAACCAATTCATTATTTTTTGTTGTGGTCGCCCTTGCCTTTTTTATAAAATAAATTGTTCATTGAACTTAATTATTTCATTTTATATTTTTGGGTGAAAAAAAAGTATAAAGCGGAATATAAATTTCTAAGGGTAGAAAAAGTTATATTAAAGTATATCGCAAATAAAGTATGTGGGTATAAAAGTGAAAAGTAAAGAGGTGGGAGAGTATTATTTCTGCATACAAGTTGTATCATAATATTGGTGCATATTCTTAATTCAATTTTGATCCATTTGCTTTTTTTTTTTTTTATATAAAAGAATCTATATCTATATCCCTATATTACTAATAGGGAGTTTATTTTTGCTTAGGTGTCGTTATGAGGTTAATTTGAATGAGGTGTCATATTCTTATTAAATGCATATATATGTTAATAATCAATGTGTCATTTTTCTATTGATTTGTAATTAATATATGACATCTATGTGGCATTTTAATATAGGAATTAATTGAAAAATATGTTTCTAAGGAGGTTTGAACCTTAGACCTCTGGCACAATATGTATATATTTTAATAAATAAGTTAATATATAAATCTTTAAATATTTTAAATATTTATTTTATATCTAAAAAAATGTTATCATATGATAATTTTTAAACATAAAATTATATTTAACTTAAACATATAAATGCATGTAAGAAAAATTGTGATTGTATCAACTTTTATAAAAAAAAAAAAACTTAATATATATATCGTATATGATATATATATATATATATATATATATTATTCGAAGTAATATTTATGCATCAATTATATAAAAAAAATTATATTAATCGTCTCCTTTTTTTTTTATTAATTGTAAAATAAATTTAAAACAAATCTTATAGTAAATTCTTTCACATAATTATAATAATTCTAATCCCTAGCATAAATTGTCATACAATTAATATTACCATTATTTAAATTTAATATTATAATTATAATTTTTTTTATACTTATACATTATTTTAATATATATATATATTATTTGAAAATATTATATATAATATATTGTATTATAAAATTTATTTAACGAAAATACCGCGTAATACGCGGGAGCTCATCTTAGTATATATAAAAGTAGAAGTCAGGAGAGAGAAAGTGAAATGGAAGGAGAGAGCAAGTGAAATGCACTTGCCATGTAGTGTAATAGTGAGTCTCACTCTCCACTAAAGAGAGTGAATTAACTTTCTTTTTCTTTTTTACTTTACACCAACAATTTCAAATTTTCATAAATTTTAATTTTAAATCTAATTTTAACACATTATATATCAACTTAATTCTCTTTTAAAAAATTTAATTTAACATAAGTATTGCACATATAAAAATAAATTTAGATCTAAAATATTTATTTTATTATTTTTATTTTAGATTTTATTATATGAATTGAATTTAAATAATTTTATTTAAGATTTAATTATATGAGTTGAATTTAAATAATTTAATTTTAGATTATATAAGTTTTGTTGAATTTTAATATTTGTAATGAGATTAGTAACCATTAAAAAATATAGAATTAATTAAATAGTTGTATTATATTTATGGTTAAACAACATAATTTATATATTAATAAAAAGCAATAGTAAAAAAATTAATAAATTAAATTTATATTTTAATTACATATTTAAAATTTATAATATTTAATCCGTGCCTGAAGAGCAGTGGCTCTCTTGTTTTGCACAGAGCTTCATCGCCTACGGTCAAGTCTCCTCGTTATTGATGATCAAATCCCAAAGGGGAAGGCAAGGACGTCGCAGCTCATCACGCCTCGTGGAGCCCGAGTTCGAGTTCTCATAGCATCAGGATTGGTCGGGGACGGGTACTTCTCATCGGCGACTGCTTCAGCCAAGGTACCATCCATCTGATCCGTCTTGACTTTGAATTTTGAAAGACTATGACTTTATCCTTCCTCCCCCTTCAGTCGATCGCACGGGAGATTTACTAGTTTTCATAAAAAGAACTAATGTAATATGGTTTTGAAAAAGAAAAGTTGTTAATATGTGCGAAGTTGACTATTCTTACGGGCATTTTCTATATCCCACCTATATTATTTATTATGACATTTTCTATATCCCACCTATATTATTTATTATGACATATTTGACAGGGGAGATTATCTAATATTAATAAATGGGGAGTAACGTAAAATATACATCGTTTATGAAAATCATATCATATCATATATGATTATAATATGATGGTTGTTTGGTAGAAATACATAATGCATAAGCTAAGCTATGCAAATACAATTTTTGTCCGTACATTTAAATTAAAGCATACCAATTTTTATCTTCTCCCACTAGCAATTTTAATCTTCATCAATTTACAACCATTGCATCTAACAATTTTCATCTTCATCGATTTCATAGTATATAGATTTACAATAATGAAGAAAATGTAATCAGTTATTCAGATATACAATAATCAAGTTGAAGAGCTCAAAATATTGTAAACATTTGAACAAATTTTGGTTAATATTTGAACCAAAATTTCAGACAAATCCCTATATTACTAATAGGGAGTTTGTTTTTGCTTAGGTGTCGTCATGAGGTTAATTTGAATGAGGTGTCACATTCTTATTAAATACATATATATGTTTATAATCTATGTGTCATTTTTCTATTGATTTATAATTAATATATGACATCTATGTGGCATTTTAATATAGGAATTAATTAAAAAATATAAATCTAAGGAGGTTTGAACCTTAGACCTCTTGCACAATATGTATATTTTTTAATAAATAAGTTAATATATAAATCTTTAAATATTTTAAATATCAATTTTATATCTAAAAAGTGTTATCATATGACAATTTTTAAACATAAAATTATATTTAACTTAAGCCTATAAATGTATGTAAGAAAATTTGTGGTTGTATCAACTTTTATAAAAAAAAAAAATTAATATAATTATATATGATATTTATTATAAATATACAATATATATATATTATTCGGAGTAAATTCTATTAAACGTCTCCTTTTTTTTATTAATTGTAAAATAAATTTGAAACAAATCTTATAGTAAATTCTTTCACATAATTATAATAATTCTAATCCCTAACATGAATTGTCATACAATTAATATTACCATTATTTAAATTTAATATAATAATTATAAATTTTTTTATACATATACATTATTTTAATATATATATATATATATATATATATTATTTGAAAATATTATATATATATATATATAATATATTATATTATAAAGTTTATTTAACGAAAATACCGTATAATACGCGGGAGCTCATCTAGTCTATTTTATACATAAAAGTTTATTGAATTACCTCTCAAAACGGGGTGGGAACGGAATCAATCCACAAACCCGCAAAATTTACAAATATTCTTGTCTTCATCCCTATGAAATAAACGATAATATTTTTCTCCATCCCTTTCGCAGTGGAGTTTCCCCATCCCACTTTTTTTTCTTTTAATTTTTTAATTATACTATAAAAGTAGTTAAAAAAATATCAATTAATAAAAACATAATTAAGTAAGAATTATAATTCCTGCAAAAAGTAGTAAGAATTATAGTTTTTATAATACAGCTTAATTATTCCCGTTGTTGATTTATTTCTTTAAGGTAAGGGTAATCTGATCAGATTCCATTATAGATTAGGAAATATTAGAAATTAATTTAGATTGATTTGATATAGATTATTTAATTGATTTAATTAGGATATATTGATTTATTAGTTGATTAGATTAGATATCTCACTTAGGGATTTGGTTTGACAATTATGAAAGGGGGAAGGAAAATAGAATAGTATTTTGACAAATTATGTCAATTTATCTTTCGAGAGCTTGCTAGTGTGAGCTAGAGCCTCGATTATGGTTTCGTATGTTTGCCGGCCCGAGTCGGAGCGACGAATTTACGATGCGGAAATCGCGGTTCGCATCATAATCATCCTCCTCATATCTCAAAAGATTTGTTTTCTGTCACTACCACATCCATTTTCCTGTTTGCTTTTCTGCAATTTAATAGCAAGAAAGAGACCTCCAAACCATATGCAGAAATCTGTGGCTACAACGTACAGACAATTATTTTAAAATCACAATGTTAATGCAATATTATATAGTAAATTAGTTCTAAGCTAATTTGTATAAGATTATACAGAATCTTTTTCTTGCATACATATATTGAAAATAATTACAAGCTCATATATATATATATATATATGCAAAGAATGTATCATGATTTGATCAGTTCCTGCATGTGTACGACATGCATTTGAATTTATTTATTTCATGCGATCGCCGAGGCACCGATATCTAGGATTTGACTTGAAGGGGCATAATTTTGCATTATAATCACGTATAATTTTATTTTTTTTTTAATTTAAGGGAGACAACCTCATATAAAATAAAGATATAACTTGTATTTTTAATTTATATATTTAAATTTAATGGAGAATACTTTAAATTAAAGTGAATTTTTTAAATATATATATAAATTAAAAATCTTGTGATATTTGGAATCTTGGAGGGAGAGTTAAGTTCGGGTTCGGATTTGTTATGTTGTGGGGGTTGCCAGCTTGGCCCCCATCAATTTATTTGGAATCTTGGAGGGACAGTTGAGTTCGGGAACCACATTCATTGTGGGGGTGGCCACTGGCCAGCTTGGCCCCCATCAATTTTTTTGCCTCTGAGTAGGTATATATATGTATATGATATGATATATTTGCTTAATGATTTAATTATGTAAAACTATAGACAGCTTGGCCCCCATCAATTTTTTTGCCTCTTACTAGGTATATATATGTATATGATATGATATATTTGCTTAATAATTTAATTATCTAAAACTATAGACTTGAGCTTTGAAGATCGAGAAACTTGATCTAAAAATAATAATTTGGGGTGCAAATTAGTTTGCTACATTTTTTCTATTAATTGCTTCATAGTCGTGCGTACATTATTATATATATATATATATATATATATATATATATATCTTTTAGTTTTTTCAGTTTAATTCTTTCAAAAATTAATTGGACTTGATATTTTCTTTTAACTCTCTCATTTTCTTTCTGAAGTGTAGAGAATTTAATTTTTTTTGCATGAAAAATCATGACCGTCCCAAAAATTTGAATAAATGTTTAAAATATAATACTATTCTTTAATGAAATTCCAAAATGTTAAAAAATTACATGTTGATGATCGAGTTTTATTCTTACCAAATCCGATATTGTGAAATGTTTATGTTAATTAGAATAATATGTTTTGTCATATTTTTATTAATTAAAACATTCCGATCTTAATTGTAAATTTTTTAAACACTTCTATATTTATTAATTATATTTTGGCCCCCCTCACTAATGAAGTCTGGTTTGGGGGTGGGGTAGGTTAGGGTAGAACCGTGTTTAATTAGGGAAAGAAAGAGGTGAAGTACGGAAGTGAAGGGGTGGGGTAGCAAGAGAGAGAGGACATGCTGAGTGAGAGTGACCTTGTGGGAAATAATACACTTTTTAGTTTCACACTAGTATTCTTTTCATTCGATTTTATTTTTATTTTTTATTTTTATTTTAGCCTATAAATTAACATAGCAGAAGAGAAGCCTCTATCTATATATCCTATTCGTTTTCTTCTCAAAATTCAATCCAAATGCTAGAAAATGCAAGAAACGCCCTATCTTATTTTCTTAATTGGATTCCATTCCCCAGCCTATCTTTATCTCTTGCTGCTTTGAGAAGCTTAATTTCGCATTTGATAAGAATGGGATTCATCAGCTCTTTTAATCAAACCCTGGCCGTAACAATTCCGATACTCGTCAACTTTATTCAGCTCAAGAAAGACCCCTTCTCAACCCACCCCATAACAATGCATCTTGCTGTTTCCACCACCATCGCCTTCTACTTAGTTTACACCGCCCTCCTCCGATATCCCCTGCGCCGCCGCGCAGCCATCATCGCTGATCATTGCTTGCTCTCCCTCGGAAGCACATCGGTTGCATCTCTTTCATCCGTGCTGTTGCCCCATTTTTATGGGCCTTTCGTTTTCGCCCTGTTTGGAGTGGCTGAATTGCTCTACTGGTTGTGTGATGAATTCGTTACAGAGGATCATGTTCGGGGAAGGAGAATGTTCAACAATGGATGGAGAATGTTCAACAATCCCACGATTCTCCCTGTATGAATGAAGAGATGCATGCATGCTAATAAGGTAGGTGGTACATTGCAGTATTATTTATGATCGATGCATTAATTTCAAATTATATACCCCTGTTTTTTGGAGCCAGACTAAAACCCTTTTTGTCAAAAAAAAAAAAGTCTGAAACCTTTGAGAAGAGTCATGACCCCAGATCTATTTTTGGTATCCCTAGTTTGTATAATTTTATCAACATTTACCACTTGTTTTGGAACTGGACCGACCGGCCGACAGATCGGTCCAAAAAGCCCAGAGTACTGTATATTATGATAAGTAACAGAGTCTTGAGTTTGTCCTATACTAAAGTCTAAAACCTTTGACAAGATTTGCTGATTGGAGTCATGACCCAGATCTATTTTTGGTATCCCTAGTTTACAAGTTAGTGGGCACGTTTGTCTAATTTTATCAACATTTTATATGCTCTAATTTTTTAGAAATTGTTTCATATAATACTACGTACTAATTTTTAAATAGTTTATAAATTGTTAAAAAAATTTAAATATATAAAATTTATAAATTTTTTATTAATTTGAAAACTAATTTTTATACTTTTATCTATGAGGTGCAAGGTTCAAATCTATGTGGATGCATTTTTATAAAAATAGATTTTATAGAGCCATATAGATGACACGTAAGTTTTATACACATATACTCAAGTAAGTTATTCTTAGGGTGACATATAAGGCAAATTAATGTGAATTTGACACATAAACCAAATGAATATGAGTTTGACACATCATCAAAATCAAAATCCCTGTTAGTCTTTCTGCTTCATTTTACAGCATTCACTCATTAGTTTTGTTTGTTTTTTGAAGGCCCTAGGAGGAAGGAAGAAGAATTTCAACAATATCTGTTGCAGAACAATGAAGCTGAAAGGATCAGCATTTTACGGGTCAGATTTGATACATACACATATAATAGTTTGTACGTACGGGGTTGCAATGGGCTAGAGCACAGTGTGACTCATACATAGATCCATCTTTCAGCATATGGACTATGTAAGAACCTTTTTTCTCTTTCAGTTTTGCTTCTGTCATTTGCGGTATGTTTTTTTTGGGATTTAGGTGTGGTGAGTGAGTCATGACTTTAGAGTCATGAAATTTGAAATTTTGTATCAATAGTAAAAGTGTGGATTTTTTTTGGGATTTGAGTAGAGCGGGATTTTATTATATTGATATTATATTATTATATTGTATAAGAGTGATTGTTATTGTATAAGAGTCAATGACTCTAGAGTCAATGTATAAGAGCGATTGATATTATATTATTATATTGTATTTATGTAAGAATGATTGATATTTTATTATTATATTGAGGAGAGATGTAAAAAGTAGTTTGTATTGAGAAAAATAATAAGGATTTATAACTGTTAGATACCATATTTAGAAATTAATTGCTAATAGATACTAGGTCAAAAAGTTAATACTGATAGATACAATAAAAAAGTCATCATACCAAATCTCGGTAGAAAACAAAGTGATATCAGAAAATCAAATCAGAATCACCATTCTGTATCTCTCTCTCTCATCCTCATATTTCTCTCTCATCGCAGCATCACCATTCTCTATTTCTCTCTCTCATCGCAGCTCTCTTTTTCTCTCATCCTCATCTCTCTCTTTCATTCAGCCCCAAGATGCCGACGACGACAGAGGACGGCGGTTCCCCTTTGAGACGAGAACGACGACGTGAGAGCGATTAACGGTGTCGGAGGAAAAAAACACCACCACCGTCAATGGCCACCACCATCGCGACACCACCAGATCTGGTGCTGAACAGAGGGGGACGTGACGCGCGACGGCGACGCTGGGAACCACCGCCGCAGCTGCCGAAACCACACCCAGGTGGTGGTGGCTCGCGGTCTCCGATCAAGACGACGAAGAAGGGTACCAACGGTCTCCCATAAATCCGCTACCCGCGACAAGATCCGCTACCCGCCACTGCCCCACCGCCCTATAGATCTGCTCCGCCAGCCACCGCCCCATAGTTCTGCTCCAGCGACGGTGGATCTGCTCCACCCACCGCCAAAGACGATTGAAGAATCTGGAAGAGGGATTGAATCGAAGATTTGAAGAATAATTTTCGAGGAAGATTTGAAGAAGATTTGAGGAAGAATAATTTTGAAGAAGATTTTGAAAGAAGCTGTGTTTGAGCGATGTAGCAGCCCGCTCGCATAGCCGCTGTTTGAGGAAGATTTGAAGAATAATTTTCGATTCAAAGCTCAACTATTTTACTTGGTAATTTTCATCGAGTCTAGAAATAATTCAAAGACCATGTTTCAATGATTCTGTAATGATTCTATAATCTTGTTTTTTTATTTTGGTTTTTTTTGTTCTAGATATGATCTTGATTTTTTGTTTTGAAATCTGTTTGTATACAGTGAACAAATAATGTGCAGATCTTTTTTTTTCTGCATATGTGCAGATTTTTCTTCTGCACATATGCAGAATTATTTTTGTTCTACACATGTGCAATGAACAGAAATAATTTTCTGTAATTCCATTACTTCATATTCCATCAATTTTTTCACAATTTTTTAAGAATCGTTTTGGTGAGTTTTTGATCCAAAAAAGAGTTTTTCACAATTTTTTAAGAATTGTTTTTTTGATTTTTGAATCAAGATGTAACGGGAAAAAAAAAATGGAAAGAAAAAAAATTGAAATGGAAATTGTTGATGTAACGAAAATTGAAAATGATAGGGTGAGTATCAATGGAAATTAAAACGGAAATTATTGAATATGAAAATGGCAGAGAAAATTGAAAAGCAATTGGAAAGTATCAATCAAAATTGGAAAGTAATTTGCACATTGAAAAAGAAAATTAGCAGAGAAAGTTGAAAAGTATCAAGCAAAGAAAAAAAATTGGAATGTAATCTGCACATTGAAAATGAAAATTGGCAGAGAAAATTGGAAAGTACTATCAAGCAAAGAAAATTGGGTAAGGGTATACACACAGACATAATCTGCACAAATATCCGTACAAAAGTACACACAGACATAATAGCTGGCTTATGGGTAAGGGTAAAATAGGAACAATACAACAAAATCTTGTATCTAGATGCAATTAGAAAATATATTGTATCTTATAGTATTAGGGGTGCTAATATTGTACCCCCTAGTTACTCTCCCAAATAATAATAGGTGTATTGATGTTTATAGGTGTGGATTGAGTTTGGAATTTAAAATCGAAATTTCAAAAATCCCTAACTTACATGAAATAGGGGCCGAGAATTTCTAATTTTATCCGTGTGAATCCCGAAAAGAACATATCCAAGGAGACTTTGTTTTCTATAAAGTGCAATGCTCTGTGCTCATGCCCTGTTTTTGTAATGAATATGAATAAAATAAAAAATCTATTATTCGATTAAAAAAATAAAAAAACTCTTTAAATCTCCATAACAGTATACATATATTTTTATATCCAAACAACTGTGTAAATATATATATATGACGAGTTGGTCTCATATGAGGTGAGTGCATGCATGCACTCGAATTTTATTATGACAGTTTTCAGTTAATTTATTATTATTTTTTATTTTTAATTTACATAATCCTATTATTTTAAAAGTGAATATGAGACCAAACCTTACAGGATAAAAGGAGTAGTAATTATTCATATTATGATTCTTCATTAGCTGATAATACTTAAAATTGATTTTTTTAAGATGCACTATTTTTTTTTTTTAAAAAAAATTGAGTAATATTTGTGTGAATCGGGTGTAGATCATAAATTTTATTTTTATTATCACTGTCATGTACTATCATTACTAAAGTACTACATTTACTATAAACAATGCATATACATAACATTTATAGTAAAAATAGAGTTCATGATATGCACACGATTCACACAAGTTTTTACGTTTAAGTTTGCAATTTTATGCATTTGATCATTTTTTGATCAAAATTAAATGATATATTTGCTACATGAATTAATGTTCACTTAAAAGCCAACAAATAAAATCTTTTTTTAAAAAAAAAAAAGAAAGTATGTCTTTTTTTTAGATACTATAACTTTAAGTTATGTTAAAAGTTTTTACTTTTTGGATCAAAATCTTTACTTTCAATTATAAAATTCAAACTTTTATTTGCGGGCATTTACTTGAAGATTAATTTATGTGGCATCTTCAAAAGCCACGCCATTTAGTTGTCGAAAATTGTTAGATGCACCAAATTGCAAAGAAATATGATACTTTCTCCATCTCTATATAAGTATCTTATTTTATGCTAACTCTCCCATCTTTTTAAGTGACACTATAAAAAAAATCAATGCAAATTTGATGAACTAACTCGGGCAATTTCTTGAAATCAAAAGCTAATTAGGCAATTAGGGTACATTTGTTTCGGAATTTAAGTGTGTAATAAAATCATGATTTTAAATACATGAGATGTAAAATCTTTGATGAATAGTAAAGATATGTATTTGTTTTGAGATTTTGGTAGGATGAAATTTTGCTTTATGTCAAATCACTGTTTTAATAGATTAATGTTGTATTATTTTATTGCATTGTGTAAGAATAAAATAGAAAAAAGAATATAAATGAGTGGAAAAAAAGTGATATGTGGGTATTGATTGAGTAAGAGAAAAAGAATAATTATTTTATTGCGAAGAGTAATAATAGGTTTATAGATATTTTTTAAAATGTATAAAGTGAATTGAATTGGAAAGAATAATTTTTATAAATGTGGATGGAGTATGAGATTTGAAATCTGAATTTTAAATCTCTAACTTGTATGAAATGGGAATAAAAAAATCCTAAACATATTCGTATAAATCTCAAAACAAACGCAGTCATAGGGTTTTGGATTAAAGGGAGAAGAAGTAAACGGGGTTTCCAATTTTATCGGATGTCCCCGAAGGGACAAGTAAACGGGGTTTCCAATTTAGTGATCAAACAAAGAAACAAACAAGGAAAGTGATTTCCCCCTCACCCTGTCTGTGCTCGGCAGTGCTCACACTATTTATACAACATATCAAAGCACGTTATCAACAAAAAGTAACTCCAAAGAAAATTATTTTTTAAAGTTTGTTATTAATATGAAAACTAATATGAAAAATAGAGTATATATTTTTGCAATTCAATACATTGTTTTTAATTTTACAATTTGATGCATATATATATTGTAGCGCCCCGGTGGCGCCACCTTGATGAAAGTACATTTAGGCAAGAATGATCAAAAGATTTTAATTTAAAGGGGGTCAAGCGGAAGATGACATCATAAAAACACGAGTAATTTTTTTTTTTTTAAAACAAATCAAATTATTTAAGTGTCTAATTGTGCTTGTGCCTAACTCGTGTCTTACCCACATTTCTAAGTCAAACACTTACTTAATTAGACATTTGTAAAAATAGATCATCAAGCGTGTGAGAAAAGTCATAACTAGTTTAACATAATAAAATATAATATAATAGACGTACGCTAGTCATGCATGCATAACATATTAAAACAAACGAACATAACTCCCTAGTAGTTTGAAAGGGACTCGACCACGGAACCTAGTAATCCATACATAAATTTAAAAGCTTAAACCATAACATAAGTCCTACTAGTACTAGCTTCAATTCTTACAGAAACTTAGTTTGTGGTAAATTTATTTAGAGGAGTCTACACAGCCGATCACACGTCCACCTCATCGTCAACAGGACCTGAAAAATTTAAAGTAATATCATGAGTCTTCCCCCGGAGGAGAAGCCCAGTGGGATAACATTTAATATACAATTGCATTAAAAAGACTAATAAGCATGTCAACCGAGTACACGCCAGGCCCGTAGACCCAACTCATTTCACACAGATTTAGTCCGTAGACCTGTCTTGATTCACACAGAGCATAGTCCGTCGACTAGCCTTATCACACAGAGCATAGTCCGTCGACTAGCTATAATTCACACAGAGCATAATCCGAAGATCTGCCTGCTCGTACACACACAGATTACTCTAAATAATGCAAAAGGTATTTAAAGGTTACCCACTTTCTTGGTATTTGAACGTTTCAAGATAGCTTCCCGGAATCCAGCTGTCTCGAACTGCACTCGATACATTTAGTCGTCTTTTAGTCTTATAAGCATTAAGTTATAACCATGCACTTAAAGTGTTTTTACTAACTTTAATTAGTATCTAATACATATATATATATATATATATATATATATATATATATATATGTATATATAACATATACCTACTTGTAAACTTAAACATATTTCAAAGAAAAGAAATTCTATTTACTAAGACTAGTTAAGTACGCATAAAAAGAAATTATAAAATTTCTTCAAATAAGTAAAAGAAATTATAAAAGAGTTATAACATGCTCACAACAAAACTAATTTATTCATTATGGAATACCTCTACTTTCAATTACTTAGGTGACTAAAGAAAATAATTTACAAACTCACTTTTTATGTAAAATTCTTTAAAAAGACGGCTCGTAGAAGATTATTTATAAACAATTATAAACACGTCATAAAAATTATTAAATTTATACAGTAGATTTATAACACATATAGCTACATACCATACAAATTTCACATGAAAATAATCTCAATTTTGTTACTTATGAATTTTTCAAGTTAGATAAAAACAATTTCCTAAATGAGGTTATGCACCATCTTTTTATAAAATTTTGTAACACATGAATATGAATTAAATAAAATCAAGTAAAAATATATATAATATCCTAAGTACCAGTAGTATCACTAGTAAAAAGATCACATTTTAAATCTTCACATTTCCTACTTGATCATGCATCATTCTAGAGCTCTAAAACTGCCCGTTTTTACTAGAAAGACACTGTTTGTTAGAAAAATCATTAAAAATTGAATATAACTCCAAATGTATTAAGGTAAAATTTTTATGAAAGCTAAGACATAGTAGAATAACATAGTCGAAATTTACTTTCAAATATTAATTTTTCTGCTCACAGTAAATTTTGCAATAATCGCCAAAAACAGGGGCGTTTTTCTTCGGTACAACACTTTGGTAGAAAAATCATATTAAATCGAAAATAGCTTCAAAAAATCTGAAATTTTTAGGGGGAATTACATTTAGGTTGAAATTTGGTGGCATAATTCAATCAGGTGTAAAAATTTTTAGCTGGGGCCCAGCAGCTAACTTAATTTCCTGATTTGCCCTTAATGAACCTCAGATTTTTCCCAGCTCCATCTTCTCTCTTTCTCGTCTCTCTTTCATTTCTCTCTCCCTTTCTCTCTCATCCTTACCGCCGCTCTACTCTTCTCTCTGTCACATCAAGCTTTGAGATGTCATTCATGGATTTTTCAAAAATTCAAATTGTTATTGTTAACATACGACGCTGTGGGTTTTCTCATTTTCCATTTCATTTTCTTTCCTTCGTCCCTCGTATCGAATGTTTACACTATAGACGATCAACATATGGGCGATCAACATTTCGTTTTCGCTGTGAAATTCGAAGGGATATGTAAGTTAATATCTTTGTGTGTTGACAATACATTTCAACATTTACAGGAACAAATATTAAGCAAGTGGCCTGAACTCGTTTTAGGTTGTTTTTCGCTTTCATGTTCTGTGGGTAGTTTGACTAATTGTTGTTTGGAGAATGATGATGATGTCGCAAGTTTGAAATATTTATGCAGTAGATCATCCAATAGCTTAATCGAGGTCGTTGTGTCTGTCACACGTGAATCTCCTCCTTCTCTGTTTCCTGAAATTGAATATGCTACAAATCCTAATATTTCTATTCTTTCCAGTGCCACTTGTGAATCTGTGCACTCAGATTTGTTTAGTGGTATTTGTCCATTACCAGATAACTCCCCTGCTTCAAAGAACTATATTACATTAGATGAGTTTTCTGGGATGTGTAGTGTTCCTTCATACGATGTAAGTCCTGCCATTACGAAAAAGTCCTATCTTTCTGATAGTTGGTTAGAACTTTTGAATGGTGGTGTTGGTGCTGTTTTTAATGGTGGAGCTGTTGAATTTAGGCAAAGTCTTATTAAGTATTCAACTAGAGTAGGTTTCAGTTTCAATTACATTACGAACAATGCTCGATATATATATACTGTGTGCACAGAGGCAACCAACTGTGGTTGTGATTGGTTTGTTAGGGCTAAGCTTCAAAAGGGCTCCACAGCTTTCATCATCTATAAAGCTCAGTTAACTCACAAATGCTTAGGTGTTTTGGTCAACAACAAGACAAAACGTCTTGGCCCTCGTATAATTGGTGATTTTATGACCCAAAACGTTAAAAGCAAACCATCATTAATGGGTTCAGATTTACAGAATGTGTTGAGGGATTGCTATGGTATGGAAGTTCCTTACTATAAAGCATGGCGTGCCTTGGAAGCTGCGAAAGACAATATTTTCGGAAAATTTAGTGATTCATACGACCATCTTAGATGGTATTGTAATGCTGTCCTTACAACCAACCCTGGGAGTGTTGCTTTTATCGAGTATGACAATGAGTCGCATTGTTTTCAAAGGTTGTTTATTTCGTTTAAAGCTTGCATTGTTGGATTCACCCATTGCCGTCCTCTATTGTTCATTGATGGTACATTTCTCAAGGGACGTTCTCATGGTATCTTGCTGTCTGCTATCGCCAAAGACGGCAACAACGGTACATCTATATTTATTTCTGTTAAATTTTATTAAATGTGCAATATTATATTAGCTATGTGCAAATAAATTTTGCACTTTAGCTATGGTATGTTCATTTTTCAAAACATAAGTGCAATTCTAAATTTACACAGAAGTTTTAGTTTAATATTATATTTTTCAGGTTTATTTCCTGTAGCATTTGCTATTGTATCAGCCGAAAATACAGACAACTGGTGTTGGTTTATTCGCAAAGTCCATGAAATTTTGATTCACAAGAAGAAAATTTTGTACCTATCCGATCGCAACACTGGTATCATGTCGGCATTCAAGAATTTGTTTGATGAGGATGTCCACTTTTTTTGTCTGTATCATCTGCTTCTCAACCTTAAGGGCAGATTCTCTACTGGTTGGACTAACAAGATGCGTGCTAATCTGGGAGATTTATTCAAAGCATGTGCTTATGCCCCATCTAAACGGCTGTTTGAAGAACATAAGAAAGCTTTCCTTGAAGTTGGTGGCAAAATTGCGAAGAATGGTTTGAACAAATTGCCGATTGAAAAATGGGCAGTGGCTTATTCTCCAAACATAACTCGTTACGGTGAGATGACATCCAACGCAGCGGAGTCATTCAACAACTGGATTTTAGAGGCACGATCCCTTCCAGTTGCTAAATTGTGTGATTGGATACGTTTCAATGTATCCAGGTGGTTTGTTGAACGTAGGGCAGAATCTAAGGATTGGACCACCCCTATAGTCCCAAAAAAGTATATTGAATGGAGTGTCCTTTCTGAGAATTCTATGTCATGGAAAGTAACAACCTGTCCTGGTGGTGAGTTTGAAGTATTTTCTGGTTTAACATTTGTGGTGGATTTGAAGTGTAGGACATGTTCATGTTTCATGTGGCAGACTAAAGGCTTCCCATGTGCTCATGCCGTTGCAGTTATTCAAAAACACTGTAAAGATTTGTATGAGTACATTGATGAGTCTTACTTTTCAGAATCTTATCGACAAACATATGAGTGTGACATCTCTCCAATTCCAGATAGTCTCCAGTTTGAATACTCGTCCAACGATGAAGGTACGAAGATTCTCCCACCAATTATACAAATACAACTCCGGAGACCTAAAAAATCAAGAAATGCTTCCTACGGCGAGTTTCCGAAGAAAAATACATAGAATCTCTGGTACAACTTTTGTTTTTGTTTTCTAGCATGGAGTTTTTCTGATCAAAGTTTCAGCCTAGTGAAACTTGTTATTGTGCTATTCCAAAACAAGTTTCCCTAAGTGTATGGCTGATTTTTTTGAGTTTCATTGGTTTATACAACTGAATTTTTTGTTAAAATGTTTTATTCATCAATATCTATATTATCCTCTTATTTTTAGTTCACTGATTGATCATTTTCAGTAGGTTTCATGTTCAATTTTTTTTTATCAAGCTGAATGTATAAATGGTTGTGTATATCATAATTGCAATCACATTCAGTTAAAAATGGGAAACTTTATTACTTCATCTTCACATTGCATTGACACTACAAATCACATTACAATGACAGTACTAATCACATTACAAGCATGGCAATAATCCCACATATTATACACACTGCAATTATGGTGAACATATTTGCTATTATCAATGTTGCAATTGTTATTTCATATTTGTTCTTAGACACTGCTGTTGAATCTTGACAAATCAGAAACTCGTCTCGTCTCGCTACTTGAAACCTCATCCATCTCATTTGAAGTAGAACTCCAATCTAGTGGTTGACACCAATGAGACCATCCATGTTGTGCACAATTGTAGTACAATCTCCCCGGATTATTTTGTGTCTCCGAAACCTTTATCGTTGTCGGGCAACGGCAAGATTTGCAATATGATCTTGAATACCTGGGGTAAGTATGCCCTGTGTATGAAGACATGTATTTTGTGATGTGTTGAGTTTGTTTTTTTTTTTTTTTTTGTGGCCAATGCATGTATTATGCACTCCTTCTTATAGTTATAAAATGCCACTGAGTCCACTATTGCAACGGCCATATTTGGGTAACGGCTATATTTGCAACATTATATTACTGCTTAAAAAATGCCACTGATGTTTAAGTTTCAGTATTTAATTCTAGATATATTTCTGTGCAATTATATCTGCACATTAGTATAATTTTAACATTCAGTAAATATTGCACAATTAGTCTTTTAATAATGCAAATTGTTGGATTTTTTTCCTAGTGTATAAAAATTTTGCACATTAAACTTGTTTGTAATTTTGCTAATTTTTTACATCCATTTGTAATTTTGCCTTATTTTTTTGGTCTTCTGTGCAAAAAAATTTGTGCTTCTGTGCAAAATTTTTACACCTAGTTGTAATAAGACTTACTTCTTTCTACCTTATTGTAAATGGCCCAAAATTTTTTTTCTTAGTAAATTGGGCCCAGTACAAACATATATCCTTGTACTAATGGTGCTCATTAATTGTATGTTGTTTTTGTTGGGCTCAATTAATATGTCTTATTATCCGGCCCACTATAACAACGGCCCATTATATTATTCTACTAATTTGCAACTTTTGGCCCGTAATCCGATGATATAATACTAATTTGCAACTTTTGGCCCGTAATCCGATGATATAATACAACTTAGGTGTAAAATATTTGCACAGAAGCACAAATTTTTTTTGCACAGAAGCACAAAAATTTGCACTTTCATATGCACTTTATTAATTATTAATTTTGCACATATATATTTCTGTGCAAATATATTTGCACAATAGTGTAATTTTAACATTCAGTAAATATTGCACAATCAGCCTTTTAACAACTCAATGTTTGGATTTTTTCCCAGATGTGCTTTTTTATTGATTAATAATTTTGCACATAATTAGAAAAATAATCAAATCCACTGGAAAACTTAATGGAGTTATTCAAATATGTGTAAAAACTTAAGATAGTTATTGTTCCCAGAAACTATTAAATTTTTTAGAAAATTACAAATAGGTGTAAAAAATGAACAAAATTACAAACAAATGTAAAAGTGCAAATTTTTTTTTATTTTTCATTTATAGTAAACAGTTGTTATTCAAATATTTCACACTTCATAACTGTAATAACTTATCCAAACTCCTATTAACTTCCATACTTGATATTTGACGGTTGTCCCCTCATCTTCAACCTTGGAAAACATTACAAATCATAACCATCGATTACTACATTAATGTTGGATTATTTAATTAATTTTTCGTGCTTAGCCTAGATTCAGGGATCTTTTAACCTGCAGATAAAAAGACACTCAATCACGTCTAAATCAATATCATCTTTTTCACGCTACCCTCTACTGTTCATCTTCTTCCTCAACGTTTTCTACAAAAAAATGGATCACTCACGTGAGAATCAAAACATCTTGCAAGCTTTACTGTTTTTCCACCCAGAAATTTTTTCACTGGTACTTGTTTTCTTACCCCCCAAGAGTTTATGCATATGCAAATGTGTATGCAAAACATGGAAAGAAATAATTGAGTCTGCGCCCTTCATTGAGGACAATGCTAGAATAATGAAATTACAACAACAGAGGTTTTTTTTTTACTGGTGCTGAACGTGGCTTCACCTCTTTATCTTACAATAAAACACCGTGGGACAGTCTTCACAATGAAAGGCGTATTGAAAGAGATGAAGAGCCCAAGCAAATTGTGGCCTGCTGTGAAGGTTTGATTCTCTATGCCACTCGACGTGATCGTTTTTTTTTAATGAACCCCTTCAATAATCAGAGACGTGAGATTCCTTTTTCTCACATTCCTTTCCCTTACCATGTTAAATCTGTTGTTGCATGTTTTGCTATGAAATACATTTCTGAAAGAAATGAATACATCATAGTTAGACTTACATATTTTATTGATATTTTTTTTGAAACCAATGTCCAAACATTTTCAACTGCTTCGAATCGTTGGTCCAATTTCATACCTTTTAAATTTGACCGTCCAATGGGTCATACTGGGGTCATCGCAAACGGTAATTTCCACTGGATGCTCAATTTGGATGGTAAGTTGGCCATTGGTTCTATGAATACAGAATACACTGACTCCAGCGATGCCTATAAGTTGATTAATGTTCCCCATGCTGCTGAAAATCTAACCCGTTGGTGTGATCTCACGTCACTCAACAATGATAGACTCCTTCTATACTGCACGAAATTTAACCCTGCAGCTTCTCATCATTTTTGGATTCTTGACGATTATGAAAATGACTCTTCCTGGATTGCATTGAAGTTCAAGGTTGATCCGCACCTTCTAGCCGAGCATCGGTTTTTTTTCTATTAATCCAATTTGTCAAATCTCTACTAACATGTATATGATATTGTGTCATGTATATCCTTTAGGCATTTTTATTGTTTATGACTATCTTGAAAATGTATATTACCCTGTTGATTCTGCTCAGACTGATCCAGAACACCTAGTTAAGTTTTGGATCTGGCAGAATATGCTCCCCCCTCCTGTGTAATGGATTATCATTTTAATGTGCAATGTTTTTACTTTCTGTGCAATTTTTTATATCTTTTAATGTTCAATTATTTTGTTAAATGTTTAAATAAAATTACTAAACTGGACTACAAATTCTAGTTCTAATACCAATAGAATAAAGGTCATTTACAAAAAGTGACAATTAAAAAATGAATTTAGAAAATAAAAAGCAAAATTACAAACAGATGTAATGTGCAAATATTTGTGCTGATGTGCAAAAAAAAATTGTACTTCAGGTTAAAAGCAAATTTATTGTAAATGACCCTAATTTTTATGTTTAATAAATTTTTGTTTGAGTGCAAATTTATAAATTACTAATGTTCAAAATAGAATACATGTTTGGAAAATAAAAAATATGTGTAAAAAATTAGCAAAATTACAAACAGGTGTAATGTGCAAATTTTTTATGATTCGGTGCAAAAAAAAATTATGCTTTTGTGCAAATTTTTTACACCTAGTTTTAATAAAACTTACCTCTATTTGTACTGGGCCCATTATAATAAGAAAAAAATCGAATTTTCCAGTTGATTTGATTATATTTTTAGTTATGTGCAAAATTAATAATTAATAATAATGCAGATTAGGAAAAATATCCAAACATTGCGTTGTTAAAAGACTGATTGTGCAATATTTTACACATGTAATGTGCAATTTTTAGTTCTGATGTGCAACTATGAAATCTAAATTCTTATTAACGTGCAATTTTTTTCTTTCCGTTTTGTGCAATCAAAATTTTCAAAAAGACTCAAATATTAACCTTACAAAAATTGCACATTTTTTGTGATTACTTACAATACCATGGGAAAATTACAACCTGTGCTATTATAATTGCAAATCAACAAAACATTGCACATACCATTATAAAGTATGGCAACAAAATATTGGCACAACAGCCAAATCATTTACATTAGTTCAAAAAGATCACAGTAATTGCAATCCACCAATATACCCTATTTTTGGAATAGCCTAACAAGTGCAAAACCCCATATTACTTCCTATATTATACATACATATTCTAACACTGTCTTCAACATTAAAAAAAATAGTTTTCTTCATCCATAAAGAACTTTACCATTTTCGATCGATAATTTGAAGCTGAGGACACACTGTATTCTCCCTTTCTTGTAGATTTGTGGGAAATAAATTTCTCAATTAAATTACACACAATCACTCCACAGTCAAGAGTCCCCGGTGTCTGTTGCAAGCTGTCTTCTGAAACTGGAACGATTAATTTCTTCATAAGGAAAGGGTGTCCAGGCCTGTGCTTTGTATAAGCTTCACGCATCCTGCTATGAACATACTTTACCTGAAACCATTAATGTATATTTTAATTTTGGCTGTGTACATCAAATCACATAATAATTAAAAAGACGTGCTCTCAAATCTTACCACTATCAAAGCCTGTGACAAATTTTGATCAGCAACACCCTTCCTTCTAGGACGCATCGAATTAAAAAATTTTCATTCACATCTTTTCAAATTTAACTTTAGCAGCGTCCAATGATCCCCAACCCCCCTGAATGAACTACCAGGAATTCCAACCATTATAGGAAATAATAGAGTTTCAGCATCAAGAGAATCTTCAAGTCTCTGATCTATCAGCTTAACCAATGCAGAATTACTTTCTTTTCTGTTTCCCTTAACTAAAGTCTGCATTTTTTGCTACACATGTTAATAATACGTACTTATACCAAAATATATCTTACAAAATATATAATATTATAAACAAATTAACTAACCCAACATGACGATGTGAAAACAACAATTCTTGTAGTCTCCTCATTATCAGCACCATATTTGAAATTCATCATTTCACCCCATGCATCAATCACCTAGTTCAAATAGGCTATATTAAAAAACTGTGCAATTTTCGATTTGCACTTATGTACTTTAAAATTGAACATGAAATAACTAAAGTGCAAATGGTCATTTGCACACAGGTCATTATTTGTTGATATTGCAAATGATCATTGGCACACAAGAAAGGGATTTAAGTTTTACCGCGTTGGAAATTCTTTCGTTATGCAAAATTGCAACAATATCCCTCACGGTCACCTCTGCCAGTGGACTTTTCCCTCTCCACATTACATATCTGCATCAATAAATGTATGAATGATTTGTAGTCATTTATGAGTTCATAATATATGAAAAAGAAATTTCTTTCTAACAATAATTATTTCTTACCCTTGCCCTTCTGCATTCCAGAAATATTCTATTTCCTGTCTTTCACGAGCTTCTAATTTCTTCACCGTTATGCTCCTACTGTCAAGTTTGCATTCATCTGGACATCGAGCAGGCTGTTTTTCATCTTCATTTGTTTCGTCATTCAAGATTATCAGCTCACTAGTGTCAATGTGGGTGTTATCACAATAACTTTCCTACAATCATTTTCTGTCCTATTTTTCACTCTCAAAACAAGAGAACTTGGTTCTGCATAATTCATAATTTTCTTCACTTTCTCCATGGGAGTTATTTCTCCAGCTGCACATACATTAAGCTTTCTATCCCCATTCTCTTGTCCCTCATCATTCAATTGGCCCTCGTTATTCACACAGCCAATGATATTCAATTTTCCGTCTTCATTTACATGCTCAACGACATTGAATTGTCCCTCCACATTCACTTTTTCTTCGATTCTGGAGTTCACAATAGCATCTAACTGAGCCAAATTTTCTGGATTATCAAACAATTGCGTAGCTGATGGGATTGTGGCTTCGTCCAATTTCCTCATCAATTCCTCCTTCTCTGTCCTAAGCTTTTTAATTATTTGGTCTCTCTGTTGAATATCTGCAGTATATTTTTTCTGTAGTTCTTCATAACTCCACTCCAAACTCTCAATCTCTGCATTCATCCTTTGATAAACTGAGTTTTGATCTTCATCCCCTGCTGCAGAATAATCGACAGAATCATTCCTCCCCATATCTTTAGAAGCATCCACTTTGACATCGTACAATACATCCTTCCCTTCATCACCCAAATCAAAATAACAACATCCTTATTGTATCGGTTGGTGATTGTGGTATATTCACCTCCCGAGTCATGTTCAAACCGAATGATGGACAATTGAATTTCCCCAATTCACCGCTCGGTGAATTAACTATTTTGGAAGTAGATTCCACCCTTTCAACCGATTCTCAAGCGAGCCTTCTTCAGGATTACCATTGTCGTCAAAGTTTAGCACCACATCTCACACCTCATTCAACATATCTTGGTTGCACGTAGGATGCACAAACTCATCGTCACTTGTATTCAACATTTCACCGACTTATCAAAGATATTCACCAATATGATCATTTCCAACTTCCTCTGGATTTTGTACATTTTCATTCTCTTTTTCAAAAAAGTTCTTTCTAAAGTTTACGACACCACTCATAATCTTTTTTTCGTTGCCCGTAATCTTCAGAACAGACTTTTTAACCTAGCAATATAACCATATATTCATATTATATTTCGATCACTTAAATAACGAAATTATTGTTTTATTTAAGTAAAAGTAATTGTTACTTACAATTCCCTTTTTCGAAAGTTTTACTCGTTCAAGTGCTTTATTAACATCATTCAAGTCCCATTTCAGAAACCTTGGGAATGAATCAGCCATTTTGCACTCAACTAAACAACAATGCTCACATAACCAGAACTGTGCAATGAAAAAATTAACATGACAGAACATAACCACAAATATGATTTAACAAAAGTTCAATGTAAAACACGTACCGGAAGGATCATTGCGCACCCCCCTGCTTTCATCCTCTTGCTACATAAAATCTGATTTTTTAACAAATCTACCACATATCCGCTCCAATCATAATCACACATACGTGAGAAATTTTCCATATAAACAGTTAAGTGAAAAGAAACTGATCCATTCTGCATTGGACTCATAACAGATGCTAAAAGATAGCACTGTACCAACCTACACACATCCTCAATATCTTGTAAATTCTCACTCATCAAAAGACTCCTTATTTTCTGAAATACAACAGCTTTTGTAGTAACAAATTGTGTTTGTGTTGCATCAATTTCTCTACCAAAACATCTTCTTACCCATCTAGGAACATTGTAATCATCCGCCTTGTTCTCTATCTTCTCCCACCCTTCACTAATCCCAAATATTAACTGTGCATCATTCCCAACCAACTGCAACACCTCACCCCCTATAACGAAACTCTTGCTATCAAAATCAAAAGTCCTAATAATATCTCTGATGTTGTCTTCAAACTTGTGATGATGCTCTTCATTAATGTTTCATGGTCATCATTGTATATAGCTTGAAATAAAAGCCAAAACGGACACAACTTCATCCTTCTTATGTGTTGATCATTAAACTTTAGTGTGTTTATTTCCTTTATAGCAGTTCGAAGGTTCGACCTATAGTAAGTCTCATTTTTAACGATTGAAATATCTCCTACATTTATTAAAAACACAAACACAGATATAATAGTCAGCATGATTTCTCGCAAACAAAACTTAAATTTCAAAACTAATGATTATAAATGAGAACATCACCAAAGCAATTTCTGGGCTTAAACACTTTCCTCTTTATCTCCATGCTATCTTCACTAGTATCACCATCTGATTCAATTGCACGTGATCTTTTCTTTCGAAGTCTGTCATTACTTCCTACATGAACAATATATAAACAATTTTATTTCTAACTCGCAAACAACTCTATTTTTTTTGCACATTTCCTACCACAATTGCACAGACATTAAACTACTTGCACATATAACTAATTAATTGCACAGCAGTTCCAAAACATGCACATTAACAACAAAAAATGCACATCACCCTCTATACATTGCACATAGCCTTCATGAAACTTGCACATCAACTCAAACAATTGCACACACGCTAAACATCAACGTTGCCGTTACCTTCTGATTCAGAATTGCTTGTTTCACTGTATTTTCTTTTTCGTCGCTTCCGAATTCTCTCAATTATTACACCATCACTATCAGACTCTACAAAATAAAAACAGAGGCCATTTACGTTTTGTCCAATGTATTGAAGAAGAAAAAATTAAGTGATTATGATGTAAAAACCTGTCTCAGACGATGAGTACACGTATCTAACAACCCGTTTACCTGAAAAAATACAACTATTTATGAATAATTAGCTAAATTTATCAATAACATTATATGTACATTTCAAACCTTTCTTCTTAGTCTGCCTATCTTCAAAACGTTTTCTGGATTTTCTTTTATATTTGTCACGTGCATCTCTTTCGTAGACCACTGTCTTCTTCGTCCGAGTCATTATCAACTGGTTCGAAAAATTAAAAACAGTTAGATACAATTGCTTTTCAAAATACACGAAATAATCTCGCATTGCGTCATTTACCTGAGTTGTTTATGATCGACGAAGAAAGAAATTTGAAGAACTTGAGTTTCAAATTTCCGCTCTCAAAGCTACAGTGAATGAAATTTCAAAAACGTAACTAAATGAGGGGAAAACCAATTCCAGAGGTGTAATATGGCGGAACTACGCCTCGGAAAATGTAGAAGCTGTCAAATCTCAAGCCCAGAGTCTGTGGAATTGAGTAAATAAATTCGATTAATTGAGCTAGGGTATTATAGTCATTTACACAGGTATTTTTACACCTCCTTGCAATTTTTCATGGCTGATTTTTGGGCTTACACTTGATTGTAAAAGGCCTTGCCTCTTTCCACCTATATGTAATGGGCCCAAATTTTTACTACTTATTCTAGACTTCCAGAACTTCAGTTTGGTAAAGGGGTTTGAGAAAATTTGATCAGAAAAGGTCAGAACACTTTTTGAAAGTAACATGCAATTACATAATAAATTTCAGCAACAAAATCTATACATACAAAGCATAGTTGGGGCACCCAACTTGATTTGATCACCAAAGAATCACCAAATAAGTTCTTAAACCAAAGAAATAGAGACATGCAGTAGGAAAAATAACTTAAAAGTCACATGCAATAACATAGCAATTTCCAACAACAAATTTTATACATTTTGAAGCATGGTTGAGGCACCCAACTCATTTTAAATATCAAAAGACCATCAACAACCTTTATGGAAAACCCTAATAATTTATCATTAGTTAAAAAAATGCATCAAAACTCACATGCAACCATATAATCAACATGCAATCCACTAAAAAGCATCAAATGATCACATAGTTTACATATTCATAAGCTAAACATATATAATCAAACATAGCAATCAACCAAATGCCAAAGAACATCTTTGGGCTTCTAACATATGTATCTAATCACATATACTCACTAGAACATTGTAGGTAATAAGAGAGAAAAAAAAGTTATTTCAAAAATATGACCAATATATTTGAAAACCCATTTAGGCAAAAGAGTGAAAAAATGTTGCATTTCTCTTACCTTAGAAGACTCTTGAATCTCCAATCTTGAGTTGAAATGGAGAGTTATTTGTGGGAGAAGGGGGAGAGAGAAAACTAGAAAGAGAGTAGAGAAGTGTACGCAGAGTATTCTGGAGAAAGAAATGTACGCAGAGTATTTGGAGAGAGAAATGTAGAGTCTGTTGATATTCTTCACTCAAATATATAATAATCTCAAAAATTAAAAATAAAATCTAATTAAAAGTCATACCTAGGAATTGAACCTTGGACCTCATAAACTCAATAAAACTTATACATTTATGTATTACCACTTGATCTATATAATATGATTGTTAGTAAAGTATTTTATAAACTATTTTATATCTAACTTATCCCTTTATTTAATTATTATATATATATATATATATTTTTTTTTTTGCTTACTCGTATCGAGTGAGTCACGATTGAGCTCGATTTCCTCAGTAGGCTACCCTGCAAAACTCTTTAAACTTCATTGAAAATATTAGTTCTTAAATTTTATAAATCATAAATCTTCAAGAGCTTGAATTAAAATTTACAAATTTAATAATAAATAAAGTAATTAAATCGCTTAAAATATGAAATGCAAGTTTTCTAAAAATGGGGTGTTACATATATGATCATTGTTTGATATCATAATTATTTAACATGGCTGTCACATAAATGTTTGTCTACATAGATGCTGACAAATAAAAAAAAGTAATGTTTTTTCAAATTATTATTTTAAAAAATTATGGTTTTAAGTTATGTTTAATTTATTTTTTTAAAGTTGTTACTTTTAGTCGAAAAATATAATTTTATTTATAGACATCTAAGTAGTCATTTATACACTAGCATTTTTTATATATAGTTATGTGATTTTGTTGATGTCAGAAAATGATCAAATATATCGAATTACAAAATTTAATAGTGTGGAACCCATAAATAATTACTTTTGAGTAGAATGCACTAGGAGGGGAGGAAGTTTTTTGATGTATGAGTATGAAACTTTTGAGGTGGCACACATGTGTTAAATTTCTATACCAAAACTCCTCACTAGCATTGTTGATGCTCTAAAGAGCGGAAAGCCACATGGAGGATGAGAGAGAGAGTGATATCTAAGGAGAAGACAAGCTGAGTTGTTCAGGAACCTGAATCTGAAGAAGAGATTATGTGCTCAAAAAGCGAAAATAAGATGGCTGAACCGGGTTCGATTCCCTTTGGGAAATAATTATGGAGTTAAAGGGTGACTTGGAGATATTCTTGGAGTGTTTGGGTGTTGAGTGGTCTAACTATTAACAAGTAACAAACTAACATTTACCGATTAAAAAAAAAAGATTTCACACCATTCTCTAGCACGGCTGGGAGTGGTCTTACTAAATAAATATAAACACATCAATTTTGTATCATTCACAAAATTTACCTAATTTTTTTTTTTTTAAATACCTCCCCTCAATCACCATTTATATCACTTCCTTTTATCATTTTAAGCTACATGATACCTTTATAATTTTATGACCCATCAAGTGTTGTGATAATTCACACATTCAAGGTTGTTATTTTATTTATTTTTAAGTCAAGGCAACTCACTGCTTGGTTAAGTTGAGTGTTTTTTATGCACCATCTATTTAATGTTAATAGTTTTGTGCTACATAGGATGATAAATGCCTTTATAGATTAATCAAAGGGAGACAATCTTATACTTAAAATTTGTCTCACGAAATTAGAGTATGATAATTATATACACATCCAGCAAGTCTCAAATAAGACAGTTTTACAAAATATATTTCTCCGAACACAAAAGGTAATGATAAAATTTTGTGTCATCCATCACCCATTTAATTATACCCTCTTACAAGTTACAAGACCTCCTCAAAAATAATATTTTCAATTTTATAAACTATTAGTATAGGAGTATTATTTAAGATAGATGATCATACTTAAAAAAAAAAAATCTAAATAGTACTTTTTATATAAAATATGTCACTCATCGTTGAAACTTTTAAGTAAAATTTATCACTTTCTAATTGAAAAATACTACAGCTTTCTTGATTTCATGAAAATGATGAAATACATTATGTACCTATATTGGGGGTATAATGAAACTATGAAAGTAGAAGATAACAAATTGGGCCCTACAAGAGAGGAGACAAGTCCACATCAAAAAGGCCCATTACAGTAATTCTTAGTTGGACCCTTCTACTGATCCAACGAAAGCTGAACTACATACCCAATTACCCAGTGATATCTTCCTATAATATAGAACTCTGAAGAGAGTACACACTTTTTTTTAAAAGGGATAATAATAATTCAATTTGTAATTTTATAAATTTTTATGTATAAATTAAAAAAATATTAAATTATAAATATGTGTGAGTAAAAAATAATGAGATTTTAAAGTAAATTAGTGGATATTGTGAGAGTGAAGTTTATAGAAGGTTTTTCATTTAGGTGCGAAGTTTGTAGAGGGACGAATGAAAAAAAAATATGAAGAGTTCTATAAGACAGAGAGAGTATGAAAGAATTTTATATTAAGACCATGCATAAAAATGGTATAAATCTCAATATAAATATTCATTTTATAAATGTCTTAATTAAGTACTCAATTTTTTTTTTCCAATTCAACATTTGATTTAAATTCTTTATCTCAACTCAAAGTTCGACAAAAAAAAAAAAATCAAAATTCTAATTGAAGTCATAAATAAAAATATCATCATAAATTTTTATTTAATGATGAACATCTATAATTATTATTTTATTTATAACTTTAATTTCTTCGTGTTGTATTAGTTAATTCAGAAAAAAATGCAGATTACAAAAAATACTATATAAAATTTCAAATTAAAGATACAAGATGATAGAAATAAAAAATATATATCATATTAATAAAAAAAATAATGAAGATTTTTTTCAATAATTTTTTTAATGACATATTTCTCTAATTTTATTTTTATCATCTTGTACTGCTTTAAGTTAAAAGATTATTTAGGTCTTGAACTAAGACAGAAATATTTCAATCAAACCTTAAATTTAAACAAAAGAAAAAAGGTAAAAATTTAGTTTTGAATTGAAAAACTTCTAAAAACACCCAATCTGAAATTTTTGGGTTTTTATATGAAATTCTTAATCTATTACGTACATGCAAAAATATAATGTTAAAGATGAGTACGTATATATACCAAACAGGCCTTAAGGTAAGACTTCAGTATAATTTGACCCTTATATAGTATGACTTCAATATACATACACATATCATATAACCAGGGACGGATTTAGGGGGGGCGCGGGGGGCGGTCGCCCCCCTTGGCTTTAAAATTTTTCTACTATATGTATGGAAATTTTTTTTATTTATGCTTTAAATTCTTAATATTTTATCATTTCGCCCCCCTTGAATTATTAAACTTTCCTCCTCTTTACTCTTCGCCCCCCTTGAGACGAAATCCTAGATCCGTCCCTGCATATAACATAAGTATATTTTGATGGGCCAACCACCAAAGAAAAAAACCTATCAGCATCAATTAACAGAAATCTCTAGTGAAGTGGACGCGAAGAAATTAAACTAACTCCTCTATCATTCTTTTATTTAAATTCCATTTAATCAAACTCATTATTTTATCAAATCTTTCTTCCCACAACCTCCTCCACTGCTAACACGAACTTTGTTCTAACTATATAAGTGACCTAACACATTCTTATTGCTCAAAAATTAATTTCATCAAGCATTCGAAGTTCGTAATATTGTGGGAAACTAAAAACCATGCAAGGAGAAGGAGGGGTGATGAGGAGGGGCCGCGTCGAAATCGACACGCGGCAGCCGTTCCGCTCCGTTAGGGAGGCGGTGATGTTGTTCGGAGAGAAAGTTCTCGCTGGTGAAGTTTACGGCAATAAGTTTAAAGAGGTGATCAAATTTTAATTTGTATACATGTTTTTTTTTTTAAACGTATAATTGTTATTCGTTTTGATTTTCTAAGAAGTTATATAACTCGATAAATCGATAACATAAATTGTTTATGAGACAAATTTCAAGATAAATATTTATATTTTACTTTTGCAATTTTATTATGGACTATATATGTTAATTTCTATAACTTAATAATGACGTGGCAACTAGAACTCTTTCAAAAAATTATAAAATAAATTCACGACCTTTTCATATAGTATATTTTTTTTTTCACAATTTCATATTTTGTCAATCTAATTAACAGAGTAAAATATTCTCAAACTATAATTAAAACAATTAAAAAGCTCATATATATATCAAATAAAAAATTAAAACTTTAAATAAAATTTAAAAAAGGTTAAATGATGGTGATTTTTTTTTTTTCAATTAACCCAAAACAAAATGTTAATATGAATAAAACAAACTTAAGATTTTACAAATATATTGTGGTGATCAGATGCAAAGCAAAGCAAATTATGATACCGAAAAGCAGCAACCAAAAATAGGAGAAGTAAAAGCAGAGCTTGAAGAAACAAAGCAAAGCCTACAAAAATCAAAAGAAGAAAGCAATCTCATGGCCCACTGCCTAAATTCAGTACGGCAAGAGCTCGAGCAAACTAAGAGAGAGCTTCATCAGCTCAAGAATAGAGAAACACTATTACATCATTTCGATAAACCCGAGATTGAAGAGCTCAAATTCGTCGAAAACACGAGCATGACCATCAACACCCCGGATAAAACCGAAGGATCGAACCCCGAATTTCAGAAGAAGAGATCAGTCAAGTTTGCCAGTCCATTGTTGATAAAGGTGATGGATACTGATCAAGAGGCCGGGGAATTAGGGACGAAGGCGACGAAGAAGAAGACGACGAAGAAGAAACCTTTGGTTCCATTGCTTGGAGGGTTGTTCTTAAGGAAGAAGAAGAGCAAAGATGGTGAATCTTAATGCATGCTTTGTTTTTATGTTTTCCAATTTTTTTTTTTTTTTTACGTGAAATGATTTGAGGTGTTTGTATAAGAAGGTTTATTATGTGTTACTTTGAATGGCACTGTTAAATTGTGCTTTAATACTATAATATGTATTAAAGTATAATTGGACAGTGCCCTACAAAGTATCATAGAAAATTTCAAAGTGTATTCGATAAAAGGGGCACTTTAGACATTGTTTGAGATCAGAAATAATTGATTTTCTTTCCTACTATTCAAATATTCATTTCTTTTTTGTTTGTGGATTTTTATGAGCTAATTGCTTGGCTTTTAAGGTAAAAATGATGGTTGTACTTGTAACAAATTGGTGTGTTAATGGTAAATTTGAACATTAATTCATTATTATATAATGAAATTCTTGATGTATATTATTAATGAAATTTTTGACGTGGGAGACCTGGGTTCGATTCCATTTGTGAACGAATTATGGAATTATAACTTATAAGGTGGTTTGGAGTAATTCTGAGAGTGTTTGGATGCTTGGTGAACTAACTTCTAACAACTAACAAACTAACATTTACCGATAAAATTTTTTTTTTCTTGATTTATATTATAATTGTTAAGGGACAGCGGGACATTAATTATTAATTCTTAAGCTCGTGAATTAGGTTTAATTGAGTGAATTAAACGCGTGCAAAAGAATTTTAGTTGTGTTTTGCAAATTCTACAAATTAAGTGGAGCAGAACGCATTTAAAAAAAAAAAAATTATCGCTCACAGTGGGAAAAATATAATTTTGAAATTTGTATATGTATCTTATGTGTTGTGTATTATCTATCTGTTTCTTGGCAAAATATTATAACATGAAATTGTTACGAAAAATTAAAGTATGAATTAAGTATTTGATTAAGAATATTAAGAAGTATCAAGAATTGGGTAAGGGGTATTAAGAACAGTTAATTTTTTTAACTATTTAAATTATTTATATTTAATATAAAAACCTCAATATTATAACATTAAAGTTTAAAATATCTAATCTTAAGAACAACGTTTATAAGTATCATATTCAAAATAATAGTTCATATTATAATCACATCATATAAAAGTTACTCTTGTTTCTTTGGTGCTTTGGTGCATATATTTTTTCATATTTCCTCCCTAAGCAAAAAAAAAAAAAAATCTTAAACTTCTTGAAAAAAATTACTGGGCCAAATTTTTGGTCGACTGAGCAACAGTTTCAAGTAACGTCCGAGTTGCAAGCCCAATATTAAGCCCACTTCTTCCGGAAAAAAATAAAGACTCAATTTCAGCCCATTCAGTCAAAATTTATATACTTATTTATTAAAAAAGATATAAATTAAACTAGTGGATAAGAAGTAAAATATAGGAGTCATTACCCACATCCCAAATTCCCATTAAAATTTATAAATAACATTATATTACTAAACACACCTCATTTTATCATCATTCCACTCTCTTTCCCTCAAAACATAAAATTAAGTTTTTCCTCTCCTATTTTTTATTGCAAAATACTACAATTCTCACAACAAAATCTATATTTTGATTCTTTAATTTTTGGTCGAATAAATCTATAGGGAAATTCATTTAGATGAACCATATTTGGATTAGTGGTTGTTGGACCACAACTTCGTGCATGGTTTTCAAAGTTGGTCGGCTAGAGCATCGTGTATAGCTTCATGACTGTTTAGCCAGAGCTTCATGCATGACTTTATGGTCGTTTGTTCTTTAGAACCGAACACAACTTGTACAATTTTTAAAAAAATCTTTGTACAGCCATTAAGGCCGCAACAATCTAACTCCATTCAACCACGATTTATGAGAGTAATTGTGATAAATAAATGTTCTTGCAAGGGCACATGGATTTATGACCTGCATAAAATTTAATTTTATACTTATTTAGGGTATCATGATCATTTTATGTATGTCTATTTTTGTATTAAAATCTATGGACTGAATGGAGAATTTAGAGTATGAATATTGATTTATTGAAATATATTTAATTTAAATTCAGAAGTTGTAATTGTAATACTTAAATCTACATTGATCATTATTTTTTTTATTTAAAATATGTGAAAATGATTTTTGACACATAAGTAAAAAATATTAATAACAAAAATTTATACGAGATGATCTCATTTATTTTATTGTACGTACTGCATGATTTATTAATTTATGAAACTCCAACACAATTATATTTGAAAGAGGATATAATTCAAAAAATCTCAAATACAAAGTTGAGTACCATCTTATATATAAGGAAAAACGGCTGACACGTGGCACAACAACTTATTTTTTTATCTGTTTTCATTTAAAGTATGAAGGTTAGGACTTTTAATTTACATGACATTTTAATCAGTATAAAGAGTAAAATATTTTTATTTAAAAAAAAAATCAATAATGATGCATGTGACTGTGAGTACAATGGGTAAGTGCTGCTTCTCAGAAGCATCTAATTCGTCGGCCATATATATTTTAAATAACAATTATAAAGTTACGAATAAAATATAACCCCAAGTATAGAAATAACCATTCTCCATCCTCTATGCTTGTCTTGTAGTAGGACAATTTATTAATAAATCCATCCTTTGTAAATTATTTAATTGTTTTAATACATTTTCCGAGACCAATATAAATTTGTGATAGAAACATTGAATAGAATGTTGTTTATGACAATAGTACAAAAAACAAGAGATTTAGATAAATATGTGGTCGGTAAGTCGGTCGTGGTGAAGTCATGATAACATGGAATTAATAAAGGAAAATAAACAATAATAAAAATAATAATACGTTTATTTAGTTGTTTAACTAATAAATAAAAATTAGCACATGTTTGCATGTGAACTCTATCACATGATTTATATACACACCTCAAAATTAGCAGTCTTGCTAGCCTATATTATGCTTCTTCTTTTTTCTTTTTCATTCTTTTTTTTTTTTTTTTTTGTGGAGGGGGCGGGACGTATAGTATTATATTTCTGAATGTAAAAATATATTATCATTTTTTGAAGACTAAAAAAGTATTAGATGAATTTACACATATATCGAGCACGCACGAACAATTTAGTTTTATAAAAAGAGAATAAGAAGGAATTAAGTGTAAAAAATATTACTATTAAAAACACAACCGTGGTTCAAGTTGCAAAAGAGTTACGAAAAAGTGTTGGCTAAATAAAAAAAAATTACCATAAAATTAATTGTAATACTATTAATTATTTAATTAGAATGTATAAATCATTTTAATATAAAGTAGTAATTTTGAACGTTATTAAGTATTTTATAAAATCACTACAATAAAATAAAAAATTATTTACGGAATATTTTGTAGGTAATAATAAAAATTTTGTAGACAATATTTATATTTACCTACGTTATACCAACAAAAAAAATTGTAGAAAATTTGCTTGCAGGTGATTTATTTGCCTATAAAATGTAATCCGTAGGCAATCGTCAATGTATACTAAAGTCATATGTTAGGATGATTTTGTTCATATACTATTTTGTAGGCATTTAATTACCTTCAGTTGTTTTGTTGATAATTCTGAGGTTAAATATTGTAAAATAAATCATAAAAAAAGTTTGTAGGTAAAGCGTAGACAATCCTCACTATTCAAGTATGAAATTAATTTTATTGAAAAATTTCATAGTCAATTCTTTATTTTCTTGTAGTTAATGATATCAGTAATTTTATTAAAAAATATTTCTTGTAAATTTTATTTATTTATTTGATTTACACATGATGAATTGAAGAGCTATAAATTTCTGTCTTATCTGTTCATTTATTAGTATAATATAAAATCATGGGCTTTGCATTTATTGATGATAGACTATACTAATGGTCCTAATTTTGCGGGTTTTGCAGGACACATCATCAGTTATTAATGAGTAGGAGTTCAAAAAACAAAAATAAAAATAAACACTAAATATAATATTTTGAAAGGGCTTTTCATTTATTGATGTAGACTATTCCAAGTGGTCCTAATTTTGCGGGTGAGGAAGACTGGAGAAGACCATGATAAATATAAAGCCATATTGATACGAGATCATGATTTTTTTTTGATAACTCGGTATCCGGCCCAAAGATCGACTAATTCGGGGGACCAATCCCACCGTCCACTAGCGGGGGTCCCATTTAAAGCCAGAGCAAAGCTCTGTATGGACTGGCCCATCTCAGGAATTGTTTGCACCCAATGGGTTTCGAACCTGAGACTTATGGAGCATCACATACGAGATCATGATATTTAATTGATAAAAATAAACTCAAAATTACGAAATATTTTTTGGGTTATAATAGGTGTAAAAGAAGAGAAAATGTGAAGATATTTAAATAATCAAATCATTAAAAATTGGGGAGAGAGTATGGGCTTGTTTCTGAACATAAAAATTCTTTAGAATAATTTTTTATTAAAATTGCTAAACTCTTTTTTTTTTTTTTTTGAAAAAATGTAATTATGAAGTTTGCATCTCACCATAAACACTATCATATTATATAGAGAGAAAATAAAAAATTTCCATTTTTATAAAAAAAAATATATATATATTTTTTTAAAAGTTGTGAGTGTATATATATTTTTTTTTTTAAAAAAAAAATTGATTCATTTCTCTGTTGTCAGTATATACCCGTGCTGATTAGTCAAACCTCCGATTTGTGAAACAATCAAAATAATGAATGGACTTTAAATGTTTAATTTAATAGTGGGGGCCATTTAAATAATTGGATTTGCAGCATTTTCAGCCAAATTTTCTGGCAAGTAATTGGCGTACAGTACAGCCTGTTGATTGTAGCCATTAATTCTCGTATTACTATATTATATTATTTGTTTATAAGGTTTGTCCTCTATATATATATATATATATATATATATATATATATATATATATATATATAAAAATTATTTTTTAAATAATAATAAAACAATTTTAATATGTTTATATAAATGATCCAGATGAAATTACCAGTCAACTGCAATATTCATACTGGATTTGATGTGTAATTTCACCTAGATCATTTGCATATATCAAGTGAATTCAAATTTAATATCTGAAACAGTAATCGCTCATGTAAACAATTACAGTGAATGCTTAATTTTAACTACAATTAAATTGTAATATATATACTAAGTGAAATCACTGTCTTAACGCCTGATCCGTGTAACACTTGTTTCCTTCGCATTAATTATATATATTATATGTGTATGTGTATACCTTTATTTTGGTGGTCCTAAAATATAAATTGTTAATGAATATAATAATGCGTGATCCTATTAAATTAAATGATGATATATCTTTGAACTACATAAAGTTGGATATGCGGTTTTATTTGGATGCTTGATCCATCAAAGTATTAGATGACAAGACTAGATGTTAGTCGAATTAATTTTGATAACGTGATAGAAAACTACAGATACCTAGAAATGACAAAATTTACGAAACTATGGCTCGTCTTCAAACAACAAACACAGCCCCCACCAGCTATTATTATAATTAATACTCCTCAATTCCGCGGCTATTTACAAAAATATTTTATCTGTATGTTATATATATATAATTGTTTGCAAATTTATAAATAAAAAAAATTAATTTTAATATTCTCACAATACACATTTATTTATATTAATACCATTACATTTTGCATACCATTAAACTAATCTTTTATTTTAATTCACACAATGAATAAATATCTTGTACATTAAATACACCGTGCAATTAAAGTTTAATTTTGAATAATATTATTTATTCTCGTAAAAAATGTTGCTTTCACTAAAAAAAATATACGTCAAATATATTATTTAATTATTTTTACTACATTTTCTAATGAAAATAAACATTTTTTTTAGTAAAAATAATAATATTACTGAAAAATATATTTGAGTTCCATGGTATAAATATAGAGATATAGAGACAAAACTTTAGCAATATATATATATGCATAATGCATGTGCTTCCTCACAGTATAGATTCTGTTACAGGCACTAATTGAACACAAACATCCACAAAAACAAAACCATGATCAAGAACCCATTCTGCCGCCCCCGGCTGAGAGTCTCCGCCACCACCACCTCCGGCACAAAATCCGGCGGCTTCTCCCCCATGTCCCTCCTCGACCGCCTCAGGGATGCCGTCTTCCGCCTCATCATGTTCTCCACCCTCTCCAAAGCCGCCCGTCGATCATCGGCTCCGCCGCCGTCCGATAGTTACTACTACCCCAACGAACCCCACCACAGCGAAGCCGTCGCCGACTGCATAGAGTTCATCAAGAAGTCCGCCACCGCAGCCGATGCACCCCTCCAGTCCACCGCCGGTGGCTATGCGGCTGCACAAGTCGTTGTTCCTCTGTCCCTAGCTCATGTATTTTGAGCCTTCTCTGTTTGAATTATATATCTCTGAGATATACAGATCAGTTTATATGTGATTTTTTTTTTTTTTTGAAACGGAGTGTTATATGTAAATTTGGTGTGTACGTAGAACTAATAGATTAGATTTTTGGTTGCTTGTGAAATTTTCTGGTTTTTAAATTTTTATATGAACCTTCTTGCTTAAGGGCCTTCAAAATTAAAAATGTGTAGATTAATGTTTTATTATCTGGTTATTTTTAGTATTTTGAGAGAAAAATATTTTTTTTTTCATACAGGGTCAGGAATATATGAAAAACAAAGTTTACTTCACAGTTTATATAATGACAAAGTTTGGGCAAACAAATTTTATTGTGAAATTGTTTTTCAGAATATTAGTTATTTTATTAAAGAGTATTAACTATATTAATTATTATAAGATATTAATTTTGAATAATATTAATTATTTTTAACAAAAAAATATTAATTATTTTAATAAAAATTAGTATAAAATATTAATTGTAAACTAATTTTTTTGTGAAACTAATTCACACAAAATCAATTTTTAATTAATTAGATACCACACCGCTATTTCCGTAAATAATAGTGGTATCATTTCTTTCTTTTTGGAATTTGTTTTGTTCGAACTTCAACCATTGATCCATCGACATAAGATTTTAATGCTATGAGTTCAAATTTCAAACTCGAATTTGAAATAAATTCAATAAAGGTTATGCGAGGTTGTGAAATGGTTTGAGGCGTCTCCAACCTATGAAATTCTTCCCTATTTGTTTTCCAAAAAATAAAATAAAATTGGGACAATAAAATTGGGTCGTACTGGTCAAGCTAGTCCAATATTACAGGCCCACCATACAAAACCACCGCACCAAGCCCACTAAATTCAAAGTTGGGCCCGATTCAATAGTTACTTAACATCAGAAACAATTGTACAAATCTCACATTCAGAAATAATACGTAGCTACTCTTGAAATTTTGTAGGTGGGGTATTATTATAAATTATAATCAGGTGCCATTACTCACAAATTAATTTTTTTTTTACATATTTTTATTAAAATTAAAATATTAAACTACATTACAATACACACTCTATTATTGGACCATTCAACCCCAAATAATATTTTTTCCCTCCCCTCCCTTTATACTGTTGCTTCTCTTGCAAAAAGAAAAATTCAATTTTTTGATCAAACACTTCAAGCATATGAAAATAATTTGTTGAATCACATCATAAAATTAGCATTTGGGTAGCAATAAAAAAAGGTGAAATGCGTTCCTCTGCACTCGTCCCGTTCGAATGATACCTATGTGATTTATGTTGTTCGGACGATTTTGGTCGAACAGTACTTGTCTATTTGATACACAATTTTCTATAGTGCAGGCCTATACATAATGCAAAACCAATCTTAATTAGACTGAATATTGGTCGATCACAATTTTGGTCATAGAAAAAAATTGTACAGTGTATATACACATCCAAATAATCCAAGGGTTCGGTTATATACACATCCAATATTAATAGATACACCACTAAATTTTTATAAGAAAAATAAAGAGACGAAACTGCCCTTTACCCTATAATTTTTAAATATTTTTTCATCTTGTAAAATAAAAATTCGCCCCATCAATTCCCAGCCGCCGACGCCACCACCCTAGCCCACCGGTGCCACTTCTTCTCACTACTCTGCCATCATAAATAAAAAAGTATTCCATTTTTCGATCAAAAAATAATTGAATATAATCATTTAAAAAAAAAAAATAGTCGAATCTCACCATATTTTTCGATCTAATATCTTGAAGAAGAGAAAAAAATATGATGGGCCACGGCAGCGGCTTGCGGCTGGGTGGGGTAGATGACGACGGCGACTGTAAGGGGTGGCGAGCTGCGCTGCGGAAGGTGGAGGAGATGACGGCGGCGACTGTGAGAGGTGACGAGCTGCTGCGGCAGGGTGGAGGAGATGACGATGGCGGCTGTGAGGTGTGGCGTTGACGATGGTAACAAGAGTAGATTAGGAGAATAGGGGTGATGACATGAAAGTGGCGGCGACACTTGGCAAAGACGGAGGTTCTGCAAAGAGATGCAGAAAAGGAAAAGAGGAGCGGAAGAGAAAAATACAAAAAGAAAAAATTAGGGTTTTATGATGGGGTATAATTGGTAATTTAATATAGGGACGAGTGTATCTATTAATATTGGATGTGTATATAACCGAACCCATAATCCAACCCAACTGTCAGGCCCAACAATTTAGTAACCCGGTACATTCGCATTGGAGCCCGGCCCCAAGAAAAGAGAAAGGAAGAAAAATCGCTTTTTCCTCTGAAGGCATTCATTCGTCGTTTCTGAATTGTGCGAAGCTCCAAGGAATTTCAATGGCGGGTAATTTTAACTGGAGTTTGATTCCGTTTGTATTTTAATTATTTCTTTTGCAATATTATTATATTATTTATTTTGCAATTTGAAGTTTAATTGCAGTACTGATATCTGTAATTTCTTGTTATTTTTGTTTTCTTCCTGAAAGGGGGTCAGTCGGAGAGAGAAGACAGAGTATCCTTAGAGCTCACCGAGGAAATCCTTCAGAGCATGGAAGTTGGAATGGCCTTCCGCGATTACGTTAGTGTTTTCTGTAATGCCTTCTTAATTAGCACCTCTATACGTTTACTAACCTTATTTTAGTTGGTTGTTATTTGTTTTGGGGTATGTGCGGGTGATGCTGTGCCTTATTCAGTTTTTGCTAACCTAAGAAAATTTGATTCAAATGGAACTCAATTAGTTGGTATTTTGAATTAGAGGACATCATCATTGGCACTACACCTAGTCTTTTATTTTGGTGTGCAAAATGCTAAGGAAAGTATTTTTTCTTGCTTCAAAGAATATAGAATATCTCTTTGCTTTTTTCTGTACTTCTCTTACAGTTTCGATTTTCTCAACAAAATCTAAGTTCTAATTGTATCTTTAGTTTCCAGACCAACCCAAGTTGAGAACAACGTTGCAAGTCGAATTTTCATAAAACTGGTAACACATTTTTATGTTAAGTTCAGGAGGAAACAAGTTATTAGTTATAGGAACTTGTAATTTAATTTCATTATGTAAAATTTGATCACTTGATAGTCAATAGTAACAACTGCCTTGAGGGCAAAGCTTGTGGGGAATTCATAGATGGCGGCGACATTAAAAACTATTTTTATCATAATACGACTAGGGTAGCTTATGAACGCCTTTTAAGTTGGTGATCTTTTTGTTCATGTTTACTTTTGCAGTTGTTCTATGTATTTTACCATGTAGCTTTATTATAGAGCATGTCTTTCCAGCCTTGTGTATCTTGCTTACAGTTTGAAAGCTACATTTAGTATAAATAAGTACATCAAAATCACCAGAAACCTTCTTACATGAAGATGTTTTTAAGTCCAAGTTCTTGGACGTGAAACTTCATTAGTGTTAGTTAAATGTATTTTGTAATTGGGGTTCCACATACAAGGATTAAGTACTATATGAATCTCTTCTTTGCATTATTTTTCTATCAACCTATGTGACAGTTGTTTTGGAGATATTGCAATGGACGAAGTTTATTTGGCTACACACTGATATAATACTTCCCATCTACAGAATGGTAGAATTAGTTCAATGGATTTCCACAAGACATCAAGTTATCTGGTAACTGCCAGTGATGATGAATCCATTCGCCTGTATGATGTTTCTAGTGCAACGTAAGCATCTTCTTTTTGCTTTCATCTGGCATTCCATATTTCATCATGAATTTATTTTTCTACATTATGGAAGATTTTACTTTTTCGAATACCAAGAAAGCAGTCTAGTTTGTTTGATTAGAATTCACCTGGATGGGAGCTTTGCGTAATGAAAAATTCAAGAAGGGAATGCCTGTGCTGCTATATTATAATCAAGTCGGCACTTAAAATTTTAATTTAGCACTTATTTTTGTTAGTGTTTGAATCTGAATTTTCTATTATTGTAGTGCTGCAAATATTTGGCAGTGTATATCTAGAATTGAATGTTTAGGTTTCCATGTAATGACATTAAGGGATGATCTTCATTTGTCGGGTCTCAATTAGAATATGTTCTTGAAAGTTACCGATAAATTTAGGTGAATGGACTCTTATTAGTTTGCAATAGGCAACACTGATATGAAATTGTGCACAAGCCTCATTACATGTGTACCCAGACCTGTAGTCTGAAAAATGCCAAATATCTGGGAGCAGTCCATTCCATGAAGTGCTGAGACAGTTGTGTTTACAATGGATTGTGCCAAGGTCAGGTTACCAATATCTTTTTGTATGATTTTGGGGGACTTATAAGTAACAGGGAGCAGGTGTTATGGAGGGTAGTTGTTGCAGCTCTATGTTGGTCTCTATGTTAAAAAGAAACAATAGGGGTTTTTGGGGAATGAGAGTAAGCTTCAGAGGAGATGTGGATAGGGTCAAGCTTAGGAAGGCATGATGGGTGTCAAGTCATAAGGACTTCATTTTTTCCTTGTGTTTGATTTGGTTAGGACACTGCCCTGTAAGTTCATTGTATTACCTTTAGGGATAGCTTATCTGTTTGTATTGTATTTCTTTATATTTATTAATTTAAATTTTCGTTTTCTTATTCATGCATTAAAAAAAAGTCTAATTATCATCTTAACTGTCATTTTCATAATTATGATACCCATGGCAACTCTTGCAAGATTCATATTTTCTTAATTCTCCCAACAAGCACTTGTTACATCCCCCAAGATAATAGGATGTAAACCAAAATTGCTAAACGTATGTTAGCTTCTCCCAGTTTCTTTACAAGTTCATAGCTTTATTTATGAACTGAGAATGCAGTTAAGTTCAGTTAGTGGAAATCTTATTCTGCTTCACAGGCCCAAAGGCTTCTCCTTCATTCTTTCTGGGCATCTTCCGATATATGTATTAATCATTTAACACAGAACTAATTTAAAATGTTTTAGTTTTTAGCTTATCATTGTGTTTGCTTGTTGCGTTCAGGTGCCTAAAGACAATCAACAGTAAAAAGTATGGGGTTGATCTTGTTACCTTTACCTCTCATCCTACAACTGTTATCTACTCCTCCAAGAATGGCTGGGATGGTAGGCATATCAAAATACTGTACATGCCAACAATTCAAAGTAACTCATGCAACCCACTAATGATTTTTCTAAATGACAACAGAATCACTGAGGCTTCTCTCGTTGCATGATAACAAATACTTGAGGTACTTCAAGGGGCATCATGACAGGCACGCCTTCTGAACCTTGAAACATTTTCCTTTCCTGAATTTGGAAAAGAAATATTTTTACATGGTACCATGTGACATTATAATATTGTATTTACAGGGTTGTTTCCCTTAGCCTCTGCCCTAGAAATGATTGTTTTATTTCTGGATCTCTGGATCGAACTGTTTTGCTCTGGGACCAAAGGGCAGAGAAATGTCAGGTGCAGGCCATGGCATGCAATTCTTAATTGATTTAGTTATTTTTTCCCTTTTTGATCTCTGTTAAAATTGATTTTATGGAATAGGGTCTTTTACGAGTTAAAGGGAGACCAGCTGCAGCTTACGATGATCATGGACTTGTTTTTGCCGTTGCTTTTGGTGGGCACATAAGAATGTTTGATGCTAGGAAATATGAGAAGGTCAGGATATAGTATATATTATTGCATCAGATGATAAAAGCTTATCAATTTCCGTTCCTGCAGATACTGATGGATTAAATGTTTACAGGGTCCTTTTGACATATTTTCTCTTGGGGGAGATATTTCGGAAGCAAATGTTGTGAAGTTCAGCAATGATGGAAAACTTATGCTCTTAACAACTTCAAATGGGCATATTCACGTGCTTGATTCATTACGTGGAAACCTCGTAAGCTGTCTCATTTATTTAAGTTAAAATCTTGTGTAATTTTATAGTGTATTTGGATGAAAGTGAGCCTCTAAATTATGCTAATATCTTGCACTAGTTGTCAACATACAATGTCAAGCCAGTTTCAAGCAATTCTACTTTGGAGGCGTCATTCAGCCCTGACGGAATGTTTGTCATATCAGGTCCGTGTAACAATTTTCAAAAGAGATTTAGCGCTATTGTAATTTGCCTGGATCATGTTGGAGTTGTGGAATTACTTTTTCTTGCTGTATCTGTGACATTAACAATGTTTAAGAAGTTTTTTCATGTGTAACATGGTGGTCATCCTTTATTATTTTAAAAGGGTGTTCGAGACGTGATTGAGTTTATTCAAGTAAATTTTGGCAGGTATCCAGTATAATAGTTGAATATTTTTAAATTGATCTTAAGTTGCTTTTCAGGAGATTATGTTACTTTAGAGAAAAATTATGTAATTTATAGAAGTACTTCTTCATCTCATTACCATGTCATGAGCCAATTATCAAATTTCATTGGGGCATCCCCTTTCTTGCATGCGACCAACACAATCTATTATTGGTTCATGTAGCCTACCCCAATTACTCAAATTGTGTTATTTTTTCTTCTAAATGCATTTCCTTCTGTGCTTTTGACGCGGATGTTGTCCTTATATTAACAGCTATGTTTTAGCAGATATATAGATGACATTAAAACTCCTTTTCTATTCCTTTATGATCTTGTGAATCTTATTGGAGGCGACTGAAGAATTTATAAATAGAGCTAAATATATCCAGGATAGTGAAAAAGCACTAACATTTTATTCTTATTTTACATGGCAGGTTCTGGAGATGGTAGTGTTTTTGCTTGGAGCGTTCGAAGTGGCAAAGAAGTAATAAATGTCTACTTAACAAAAGCTACCATTTTTATCAAATTTGTTGTTATTAATTTAAATTTTAATTATGTTCTAAATGTTTGTCAGGTTGCCAGTTGGTTGAGCACAGAAGCAGAACCGCCTGTAATCAAATGGGCTCGTGGAAGCTTAATGTTTGTAACTGGTTCTTCTGAATTATCCTTTTGGATTCCCGACTTATCTAAATTAGCAGCTTATGTTGGAAGGAAGTAGGACTTTTCACTGATACCTTTATGATGCTTTGCTCACCGAGATATTGAGGTTTTGCATATCTTCTGTACTATTCTTTGTCAGCCTTATGATTATCCATAGAATGACCCTATATTATCTGTTCATCAGTTTTACCGAGCTTTTACTTAATTGATCAGATATAACAATTAGCTGCAGACGAAGAGAGGGAACTCCGAATATTGAGAAATGATTGCAGCTTTACACGCCCTGGATATTATTCCTCGTGCGCTTATGAAAATTGTCACGGAAGGTTCCCTTGGACTTTCTGCAGATCAGGTAACTAAGTTAGGGTCCCATAATATTTTCTTGGTAGCTGTTGTATAGAACTTTATGATTCAATATACGTGTTGACTGTACCTCGAATACTGTAGCTTTTCTAGTACATATGCGATGAATTGTCATCTTTTGAAGTTGTTTGGCTGCTTATTCACTGTGAATGTGCATGAAATATGATGATGGATTAATGATATTCATTTAATCAATTTAATTGTTGGTTTGGTTATATGACTTGGATTGTGGTTGTTGTAGGGCTTTCTACATGGATTTTCAAAGCAACAAATTAAGCTCCTAGTGTACATAACTGGATTGCACCAACAACTTGTTCATTTGTTACTTCAAAGGATATAATACATTTTTTCCTAAATTAATTAACTGTTAGGAATTGATTATTTTCAGTCTGTTGAAATTCAACAGCAGGAAAAGATGCTTGTTCTGCACCTTGAATGCTCCTATTGTAATGTACAGTTTTTGTGCTTCAATTTTTGTGTTAAGTTTATTCGAATTAGGGTTTCAATATCATATGTTAAAATACTTGGCAGGCACCATATTCAACCTATTTCCTATTTCAAATCCTTGAACAAAATTCTGAGACTTACACACTGTGGTGAAGTGCAAATATATTACCTGTTTGTAGAGATGACATCATTTCTTGTGGAAATAATTCTAGAGAGAGAGAGAGAGAGAGAGAGAGAGAGAGAGAGAGGTTTGAATGAGAAGAAATTAAGATTATGGCAGTGATTGTTGCTAGTAAGGGACATTACGTACAGAAAGAAATAAAAAGCATGAAGATCTCAACTTGAAATTTGTGGATGGGGGTGAAGAAGAATTACAACAAATACAATACCCTAGGGCTCATTTTGGGATTATGCCTCATCCAATGCCATAAAGTGTCCCAATATGTCAAACCAAGATCAGCAAACCCCATCCATACCATATCTTTCTGATTAGGACATCTTCTCATTCATACCCTTTTCTTTTTTAATTTTCAAATCAACTAATTTCATCTGGGTTTATAATTTTACTAAAATGAAATGCTTTTGTGATACTCATTTTTAAGTTGATTTTGGAAAGCCTTTTTATTCTTATTAAAAGCGATTTTTAGTAAAAAGAAAAATTAACTTCTGGCAATTCTTGAAAATTTGGCCAAACACTATCCACTTTTCATTCTATTACAAAATTGATTTTCTTTTTTTCAAAAGAACAATCACTTGCAAACACTCCCTTAATCTCTCTCCAATCAAAAAGTGCACATTCTTCTTTATAATCCAAATGGAATGAAGTTTATAAACGCATGATAAATATATTCAGAATTTTGATCAGCCAAGGGTCATATCTTCTAGAAGAATCTTCCACTGAGGAGAACTTTCAGGTCCAACAAAGACGAACCACGTTTCTACATTGTTTGCATGTGAAATCGGTATCACTTTTAGAAATATTAACATTTCAAAACAATAGTATTGTCACTTTTCAAAAAATATATATAAGGTGTAATATTTTAAGATAAAAATTTAAAAAGTAATACACTTTAGAGTTAATAAACTTTACTTTTACAGTAAAAATGTATCATTATTATGGCAAAGTATTAAAAAGTGAAATATTTTACATTAAAAAGTAATAACATTTCCATTAAAAATGATACTGGTCTCAAAACACAAATTTTTTTGCATATTCTGTTTCCGTCCACAAAAATTGAGCTAGTTGTTTTTTGCACGAGTTTTAAAAAAATAAATATAATATGTTAAAAAAATAAAAGATAAGTGTAAATAAAAAATCTAAGCGTTGATGATCATCTATTCTTTCTTGTAAATTTGATTTCATTAGTCACTTGATGTTATTAAAGAAATAATAAAATGAAGAATACATAAACAAAGAAATGGTAGAATAAAAAGAACAAAAGTAGGGGGGTTGCAATTATGCGGAGATATTATTTGAGTGAATGCTTAAATCATTGGGCCCACTTGTCAGTTACATGGCCTTGTCTGTTATCCGTAGCAAATACTATGAATTTACTTCTTCTAATCTATCTTTGGAACCCATCTCAATCCTTAGGAATAGGAGGCCCCTCTTTTTAAAAATTAAAACCAAAATATTTATATACATTTCTCATACCAATTTATTTATATTCAACATATGTATCGTATAAATTATACTATATTTTTTTTAAATAATATTATAGTTATTTTTATTGAACAATTACGACTATTTGTATTGAATAATTAACAATGAACAACTGCAATTGTTCAGTACAAACAATTGTAACTGTTCAGAGAAAAAATTTGATAATATTTAATCATGATCTAGAGTTGTATAATATATCAGCTGGTGCACAAGAGACTTATTCATAAATATTAATGTTTCATATGCACCAGGTGCACATACTCGTTTAGTTAAAGTTAGTATCACATTTCATTTTCTATATTTAATCAAATATAATATCATATTTCAGTTATATTAACATATACGTTTCAATTAAATTAGTGTCACATTTTATCTCTATGCCAAATTTCACGGTGCAATCCGTACATATGAAACTGACTCTCGATAAAATTCCCCTAAGTATCATTTCGAAACCCATATTTAATTTTATGTATGAATTGACAGTTCTTCTCATCTTTCTTTCATTAGGATTTCTGTAAAATCATTATCCTCAATGAAATTCAAAGTTACAGTTAAATTTCAGTCCTATGAATTATACATATATGAATTATCTTTATTTCTTTGTGTGTTTTTTTTCTTTAATCATTAAAAAAAGATTTATTCAAGTGAGTACAAGAGGTATGTAACCCGTACACATACCGTACAGTAAGAGTTACATGAATTATTTTTTTTTTTTGGAACGGTAAAAATGAATTACTTGAGTAAAAGGGGTACTCAACCCATTAGTACAATGATTTCAAGTGAGCCGAGCAAGACAAGCCCACGAATTCCTTAACCACAAACTAACATTACAAGATGATAAAGAGATCTCCTTACATCCAATCCAATGCCAAATTCTAATTTTTAGAATACTAATCACCTTATCAATTACAATACTTCCATTTTTAAAAAGAAGATGGATATGGAGATGGATATGGTGCTGCATAATCGGGCAATTTTAAATTTCCATCAACTTTGCTGTTATTTTGGTTCGAATGAGAAAAGGAAAATAGCTGTGATGATTTGGGTTGCAACTGCGTGGGCAATTTGGCATAGGAGAAATGAGTTAGTCTTCAATGGAAAGGAAGTGAATGTGGATAGAGTCTTCGCGAGCGTTAAAGCAAAAGTATATCATTTCTGACACTCCAAATCGACCACACCGCACCTATCCAAATAGTCATCGCTACCTTCAATAGTTTTCCTCTCCCAAGCGACTCAGAGAATTGCAAGAAGTTTATGATCGGGTCAGGGTGCATAATCACCGGAATGTTCAGCCAACGGGTAATTTCATTCCAAATAGAGCACGAAAACTTACACAAAAAAGAGGTGCTCCACGTTCTCATGTTTATTTTAAAGCAGTTAAGATATACAATGTGAAGGATAATAAATAGAATACAATACAAGAAGAATAATATTGGATCAATTTCTTGAATCATACACCAAGCGGGTCGCCGTTGAATTAAAATTTCAAGGCAACCAATTAGGTTAAATCGTTAAATTCGTAAATCGAGTGATGTATAGTTAATTGTATAATAAATATATTATCTGAAAAAATTCCATGACAAATTAAATAAAAAAGGAATTAATAATGGGATATAGAGGTCTTACGTGCACTCATAAAAAGGTACTAATTACTAATTAGTCTATCTTTTGATGGAAGGGCAAATCCTCGTGTGACTGCAAAAAAAGCATGCAAATAATTTGTGGCATTTACGATGCATAATTCACAAATTTCGATAATATAAATATTTTACTCAAAAATAGCGGCTCAATATCCTCTGCTCTATTCTAATCTTTCACCTTATCACATCCACTTTTTGCAGTTCTAATTTTCAACACCATCATCATTACGCCATCAGAAAATTCTCTAATTAATTATTAGTATTCAATTTTATTTTATTGTTTAGTTAAAAGAGATTGAAATTTAAATTGCAAATCGCATAAGAAACTACATTTATATATAATTGGAGGGAGAATACATGCCAGCAAAATTACGATTGTACTGTTTAATTATAAACAGTTGTGTAAAATCGTTTTCACGGAATAAATCCGTTAGAAGAAATTTTATTTAATTAAAATTATAGAAAAACAAAATGAATTAAGTTTGATACTCTCCCCTTCCACCACAGCTGTTTTCACAGTTAACTTTTTAATATTTTTGTATGAGAATTATTTTATAGTAATATAATAAAATGTTTTATATACCATTCATATAAAACAACTTTTGTACACATATTATTATGAAATAATTCTCACACAAAAACCGTTAAAAAGTCAACTGTGAAAACAGTTGTGGGACGGGGGAGTATGAAGTAGGTTAAATATAAATTCGTTTTATAAAATTATATTCGTCACATCGCAAATAATTAAATATTTGTAAAAAAATTATTTCAGATATTAATTAAAACTCTACAGGCCAGCATCAGCTCAGAGACATTATCGCACACATTTTCAGTATTCAGCCTATGTCTGAGGCTTGATATTATTGCTTAGAGATGAACGAAAAAAAAAAAAGAACATGTAAGGTCATAATTTATAGAAAATATTTGATATATTTATAGTTAATTGCTTCTTCTTAAACTTCAAATATATTTGGATCTCATTTTTAAGTTTTTTTACTCATCAAATAATTTTGGTATTGTGTTCTTAAATTGCACCAAAAAAATTGTGAAGTGTTCTCATCCTTCACATTATTCTCGAAAATGATCGCTACACATTATCATGCTATATGTGATGAATATATTTATTATACTAATAGTTCAATGAATATAATGTATGTATTAATTAAATATTTATTTTTATAAAAATAATTTTTTATTATCGCACTGAAAAAATATTCTTTAAATTAATTATTTAAAAATACATTAATATCTCTCTAAAATAATAAATTTTCCCATTTTCAATAATATTAATTTACTGAGATTGTACTGTATGAGTTTGAGGATTTGAAGTGTTTCAGTTTAATAAGAGTCGCATCTTTTTAATTTGCTGATTTGAAATCATATTTATCTTCGTCACAAATTATGTTATTCTTTAGTAATTGAGTTTAAATTTCAAAATAACTGGTAATTTGGTATTTACTTGCAGGTATCCTTTAAAAAAAAATTAATATGTCTGTTTGGTTCGTTTTTTCATAAATTTATGAGTTTTTTTTTTTAATCTATATGATCTTCAAAAGCTTTCTAAGATTAGGGTGTGACAAATATGAATACAACCACCAACTTTCTGGAGTAACATTTATATGAAAAATTAATAAAGTAACTTTTTTTTTTTATCGGTAAATGTTAGTTGTCAGTGGTTAGAAATTAGTTCACCAAGTCCCCTTACAATTTCAAATTCTCCAAGCCTCCTTATACCTCCCACTCAAATTCGTTCCCAAAGGGAATCGAACTCAGGTCTCCCACTTAAGTGAGGAGTCCGGTAGCCAAGTGGGCTAAGCCCCCTTGGTTGAAATCTAAACTACATTTAGGTTGCCTAAATGATGTCGATAAATTAAGAATATCCTTTAAAATGGTCCTGAAGAAAATAATGGCCAAAATTGCAAACAATTCGTGATGTAAAGTGTAGCTCAAGAGACCAATTGGTATATCTCAAGTGGTTAGAGCTTCACTACCTATAACCTAAATGTAATGGGGTCGAATTATCATTTGCCCGATAAAAGAAAGTATAGCTCAAGTGGTTAGACACCTATTATTTATATCCAAGATCATGAGTTCAAATAAACTTCCCCGATTAAAAAAAAAAAATGTCTTAAAAAGGGGAAAAGTGTCTCGCTAATTTAATGCTTGAATTTCTTTTACAATTAAGCCAAACGTTAACGACACAAAATTTTATAATCAATTTATAGTGTAAACAACTAATACTATTTAAAAATATATTTGAATTGTACATTGCACTTGATGAAAAAAAAAAAAACCTATTGATCAACATTAATATATATACCTAAATTGTTTAAACATTTTAGCAAATAAAGTACAGTAAATTTTATACACGCAGATCACTAGTTGCTGATATAAAATTTTCGTCAATCATGATGTACAAATTATACTATAGTTGAAAATTAGTTATCTTAGTACGTACTCTTATTACATTCTATGTATAAATAATGTATAACTTATCAATATTTGTCGATTTTCTTCACTGAATATATTTTGCATTAAAAGATTAATTTTAGTTACCTCAACTTGACAACAGCTCATAGTCTCGATTGAAGATGACATATAACAATCCTTGAAATTTACAACTCATCAAGTCTAATAAATAATTGAAATTCCTTACTATATAAAGCTAGCAGCTGTTTATAATTTATATATCCAATCAATCTTCCCTTTGATTTTTTATGAAGTGGTGTAGTTCAAATAGGTTATAGCCTCACTATCTAGGTCATAGGTTCGAATCATAATTTGCTCGATAAAAAAAAAATTCACCCTTCGAATTTCTGTTTCTCAATGTGATTATACTATTAATTGAATCGATTCAAATACATATAAAAATTGACCTTGATATTTATACTGCTGATAATAGAATCAGGTGATCAAGGCAAGCTCCAAATTTATTGAGTAAGAATATTTTTTAATAAACAATCTCACAAAATTAATCAAATATGGAGCGATTATTTTATTTATTTTTTCACTCAAATCACTGGAAAACATTCACATGTATAATGTGCTTAATTTTAGAGTGTTTTAAAATTTTATATATATATATATATATATGTATGTATGTATAGCTAACTGCCATTGACACTTGTGTTCACGTTAATGCAACTACTTCCAAAAAATCTTATGGAGGTTGCTTGTAAGAACATTAAATACTCCGAATTAGATTATGTCAGCATTGAAATTCTGATGATATAATTAAATTGAAAGGTTCAGCATTCCCAAATCTCTCATTCACTTCAATTTACATATCAATCGTCTCATCAAATATTCTCTATTTAATAGTAGTATTTAATCTTTCAATTTATATAGTACAAATACAATACACGACATATATATATATATATATATATATATATATATTAAATATTTCTGTCCTGCATCTATAGTATAAAAATGAGTGAACATTATATGATGAAAAGTAACTAAAGAGCTTGCTCTAATTTTCACATGAGTGTCGACGTACTCTATTTTTTCTCTCTCTCATTGCATTATCAGTTTATCACATGTTTTTAATACAACACCCTCATTCAAATTGAAAAACACACAAAACACTCGCATGGAATTAAAAATTGATTTATAATACATTTTATTAAAACAACTATACTTTTATATTATTTAAAATTGATTTCTTATAATAATTAAAAACAACTAATATCTTTTAATAAAACAATTAATAATATCAAAATCAATAAAATTTATTCACAAAAAAATTTGCCTTTTATAAATTTAACAGGTCATACTGCACTGAATCCAAATCCATCCCGGTCTGGATCTCCTGTTACATAATGATGTTACATCTCCTGTTACATTAATTAGATTTGCGCCACGTGTACATACATCAAAATTTACAAATAAGAGAATAACATTCTAATATAATTGTATGTATACGTGACGCAAATCTAATTAATGTAATAAGAGATGTAACACCATTATATAACAGGAGATCCTGTGTGAATCCCTCAAATATGAACTTGGAATGAACTTATTAAGGGAAAATTAATTACATGAACAATATACTAACATATAACATTAAATTACACAAAATCACATACACACAGCGTGGACTTGCTTAAACTATTTATGCTAGAAATTAATCATGTACGTATGTGTGTATATATATGTTGGAATTTATTAACGTTAGGGTTGTCCTACTTTTTTAGCTCTCCCAAAGTTCTAAGTTTAAAATGTATGAATAGGCCCATTAGCTAGGTACCTGCTTAATTAAAATCCTGAATTTAATTTATTCCCATACCACAAATAGAATGGCGAAATTTAATTCATGGATACTTATAAGGATGAACTTACTAATACCATGTGTATATATATAACGCTTAAAACAAAAATTCTTGAAACATTCCAAGCTAGCAAGCCAAAGTCATGAGAAATTAATAATAAGCTGACATCATTAATTAGTCATACGTAAGCAATAAGCTAATTTGAGGCATCAACCTTAGCTTAGCATAATAATTACACAGGACCATCCCCTAATTATGGCTTAATATATATAGGACCTAATTCGAAAAGAGTTAATATAAATAATTAATTATTTTACAATTATTGCCTAATATAATTAATAGTGAATTAAGAGCTAGGAAATCCGGCGGCGTAGGAGTTGAGGGTGAGCTCCAAAGAAGCCCTAGATCCGGCGGCGAAGGTGTCGTCGACGCGGCGGTACCAGCCGTTGAAGTCATCCTTGATGTCGCCGTGCATTGGGAAGAGAGGGAGTGTCTCGATCTCCGGCGCCGCCTCTTCCTCCGCCTCCTCCATTTCTAGGGTTTTACCAACACCATATTTTCTCTTTTCGAGAAAATTAGGGTAGGGTGAACAGTAGGGATCAACCCCTATCCATGCATAATTCTGCCCCCCTCCACTTGGGTTTATGCTGCATTCCTGAAATTCAATTCCATGCAATCTTTTAGAAAATTAAAATTAAAAAAAAAAAAAAAAAAAAAGAAAGGGTTTCTTTCACTTTCTCTCTCTCTCTCACTCACACACACACATTGTTGATCTGCAGAATCGGAAAAAGAATATCTGAAAGTTTGATGATGTTCTTACAAAATCAAAATATACATAAAAAGAGACCGATTTAATTAGAGGGTACATATGAGTTAGAGTGCGAGCGTGTCCCAAAAGTAGGAAACAGAATCTTGTACTTGATGCATAATAATTTGTACTCACCCGAAAACTCCTCTCCACAGATCCATAGCCAACATTCACCGATGAAGACGGAAAATTCCCTGCAAATTCAAACTTCTGATTAATTAATTACATGAATTAAGTTAGAAATTAAATAATAATTAATTAAGTACCTGGAGATGGATTGATGTTGTAGATGGGGTGATGATCGGATGATATCCAGGTGGGGGGTTGGGGGGGCTTGTGATGCATGGGAATATCGGCAGTGAATCGCTTCTTCTGACGCTCGCGTGCCTTGTGATTCTGGAACCAGTAAAAGACGTTTTTGCCCTCGATCTTGCCGTACTGGCGCAGTTTAGCAGAGATCCTCTGAATCTGCTCTGCGCTTGGGGAGCGGACGCCATTGTTGTAGTAGAGGTCTTTCAAGATGCGTATCTGGTCTGTCGTCGGAGTCCACCTCGTACTGCTCTGTCGGCAAACGAAGCTTTTCCCGCCTTGATCTTGATCATTCTGCCCTCCACCTTCCATGCTTAAACTTAACAGAGAGAGAGAGAGAAAAGGCTAAGGATTAATTTGGGTGATCATCAAGTGAGAGGATTGGAGGCCTATAAAGAGAGCAGGAACCCACATGGAGCATGAAAGAGAGAGAGAGAGAGAGTGATATCTGAGAGAGAAGGACTGAAGTTGACAGACAAGGGCTAACAAAAAGGAAGGGACAAAAGAGGGACTATAAAGTAGCAATTCAGACACAATTGCTTGCTTGGATCAAAAGCCATCCATCATCAACCAATTTCCTTTTCTATGATAATTCGAACTCATGATTTCACGGCATGCACAGAAACGTAGTGAGATCCTAACCACTTCATCATTCATCAACATTTCTTCTCATTTTGTTTATTAGCATCCCTAATTTTTGTCAATTTCTTTTAATCTAAACAGTTCATTACATCAACAAATAATTAAAAATATATTACTATCATCGTTAATTTGCATGTGCCACTCACACATAATTGAAAACTCAGGTGGCATCTAGAAACACAAAAACATATTTCATAATTCACTCGGCATTTATTAAATTCCATGATAATTGATCAATATACATGTGTATGTATGTATAAGCATGTGATTTTTTGAATGAAGTGAATGAATGATGAATGATACAAGATGATTTAAACTTTGATGAGGGGGTTCTTCTTTTAATGGAGATACACATAGTCCTTTATGATCAGTCTTTTTGAGAGATATTCTTGTACTTTCATAAAGGTCCCATATATGATTTTTAGCTGTAAGAATTGTTTTTTTTTTTTACAAAAATAATTGTGACAGAGAAATTATTATGTGATTGAGACATTGATGAAAACAGAACAATATGTAGGCTACCTACCTAGTTTTCCCTTGTGCTCAAATGATTCATGCATAGTAATAAACAGAAAAATTATGAATTTATGATACAATATTATTTTTTTACCAACAGTATATCAGAGCATTTTAAGCCATTGTCACTTGTCAGCACATTAGTATACATAGAGTTATATTTCGAGTTAATCAAGATATTAAGTGCTTTTTTTTAAAAAAAAACATGTATTTTAGTACGAACATTATACATTCTACTAATATAATATTGTGTACTAAGAAAATCAATTGTTGATATTTTTCTAATTTTTGTACTCGATTAATTTTTTCAAATCAAGACCACATGGAAATTCTACACTACCAAAAAAATTGTTATATATTATAGATCGTTTTGTGTCATTAAGCAACTTTATCTATATATAAAAGCTATAATAACAAAATTTATGTCATTAGAAATCCATTTTTTAATGCTAATTTGTCTAATTAGTTATTATATTAAAAGAAAATAAAAACCATAAGATCACACGTCGATCCAAAGGTGAGACCCCATTAAAATCTTATAAAGGTATAAACCTAACCCCTAAATAAAGAAAGAGAAGAAACTCAATACAAAATCAAAATAGATTCCATCAACCTATCATTTGTTGTCAAATCCATCACAATGTCTCATCATTCCTACTATATTTGTTCAACTCTTAGAAGTCACGACTCACATTGATTTAAGAGCATCTGTTTAAGCATTTGAGGTAATTACGTAGTTGTTATCATTAAAATTCATTTTTTAGTGTTAATTTGTAGTCAGGTTAAACTTAACAACTCACTTTTTTAATTTATTCTTAATATCTTGGCTAAAAAACTAAATACTAATGATGTAATGTAAAGCTGTATATACATAATAAAAATGACATTTCTCAAGTAAAATAAGAAATAAAATAAAAAAAACAAAATCTAAACTGATTGATACACAGGTGTAACGTGGGAAGGACATTTATTCTGTGAGACACATATATGCTTCGATGCTTCTGCCAACATATCCTTTTGTGCCCAAAAAGTATATGGCATGCAACCTAAGAAGATCCTTTTAAAGATTTTAAATCCCAACAATTATTATACTCTCTTTTTGTCTCATATATATTTCTTCAAAAAACTTATACATTATTTTAAAATCATAATGTTAATGCAATATTATATACTAGTAAATTAGTTCTAAGCTAATTTGTATAAGATTATACAGAATCTTTTTCTTGCATACATATATTGAAAATAATTACAAGCACAATATATATGCAAAGAATGTATCATGAAGTAAGTTAAATACTTCTATTTGATCAGCTCCTGCATGTGCACTACATGCATTTTAATTTATTTATTTTATGCGATCAGGGACTGATATCTAGGATTTTGACTTGAAGAGGGCATAATTTTGCATTATAATCACGTGTATATTTAATTTAAGGGAAAGTACCTCATTTAAAATAAAGGTATATATAAACTAATTTTTTTATTAAAAATTTAGAGTAAAAAAATTAAAATTAAAGGGGGCAACTCAACGTGACTCTTTTTTCAAAATAAACAAATAAGTTATTTACAAGAAAATTTATTCATCGATCAACCAAGTGATAAGTTTTGAACTCCTTATTTCCATGATCAATTTTTAGCATTATTGAAAACTTTTTGAAATAGGAACGAATTTTGGATTTTCGACATCAATATTAGGAATGATTTTGAATTAGGAATGCAGATTTTTTGAAGAATGGGCTTTAAAATGAACTTGATAAATTTTGTTAATTTAAAATTAAGAAAAATGAATATAAAACTAGGTGGCTTAGTCCATCGGGTTCCTCACTTTAGTGGGAAACCCAGGTTCGATTCCCTTTGAAAATGAATTATGGAGTTATAAGTTTTCTTGAAGAAAAATCTAGGAGTATTTGAGTGCTTTGTGAACTAACAACTAACAAACTAATATTTACCAATTAAAAAAAATAATATAAAACTATAATATAAGTAATACTAATGAAAATTTTAATTTATGTTTGAGGGGGCTAAAGCCCCTGCACACTTAATTCCATGAGGCTCTGACATATCGCATTTATGTCACGTCCTTAAAAAATCAACAAAAGTTGGAATATGGAAACAAAAATGAATTATGTAGAAAATAAATAGACCACTCACTATAATTGGTGAGGTGAGAGGAATAAAAGGTGGCTAAAAGGGCAAGACATAAAATTAGCAGGAGAAATAAAGTGAGGTAGGTGCATGATAGAAATTAATTAATTAATAGCAAGGGTGAATTCCTAAAAAGTACATGCTCACATTAGCATATATCAACCAACATATTAAATTATTTATCACCGAGGGTATAACAATTTTGCATCTTCACATAACTATGCAACCCATTTTTATACAAGTTCATATTCAAATGTGGTAAGCTAGCTTGTATTTAGATTGCATGATCTTCTAAAATAATGCTATCTATAGTTGAATGGGTACGTAGTTTTATATCAACTCATTTATATTTAAAAAAAAAATTAGTATATTTTTAATAAATATACTATTTATCTTTTTTTATTAATATTATATATATATATATATATATATATATTTAAATATTTTAAATAAATTTAAGAGTATTTTTTTTTATCAGTAAATTTAAGAGTATTTAGGTGCAAAACTTCATTTCATTTGTAAATGAAATGAATAATCAAAACGTCTTTTATAATGAACTGGAGAGTATCAATAACATGCATGACTAATGAAACAATCGACAAAAAATTGAAAGATATCAAATGAAACTTGTCAACTGTATAAATTTTTATTTAGTAATATCCTAATATTTATTTAATAATATCATTATATGTATAAATTAATATTAAACACAGTTCGACACGTTTGTATGTATACATTATGTGATATATTAGTTTATAAGAGTAATAATATTATTAAATGAATCTAATAGGATTAGTATCTATTTAATTTTATATGGTGAATAATATTATACATTAGAATTTGCCTTATATATAAGGTGCTCGAAATTGGTGGAGTAAATGACTGATCCAATGCACAAGTTCAAATTAAAATATATACCTTCGGTTTCTTGGTCGAACATGTTGTAAAAAGGTCATCAATTGTTGTTTACTCTTTTGTGTGATTTGTTGGTTATTATGGATTATTGTGATGGCATATTTTCTTATTTAAACATTTTTGAAAAGAAAAATCCATATCCCATTATCAATTCAAAATAAATTGGTAGAATAATGTTATAATGTGTGGGTATTGGGGGGCCATAATGTAAAAAGAAACACGTGGAGGACGAGTGAGGAAATTGATGACCTGCATGATTCCTGCAAAACGAAACACGCGCCCATATAATTAATGTTTAATGTTGCTATAATTAATTTCATTATCCCATCAAACTCCCATTATTTGTGCTGTAATCCGATAAGGATACGTGTCGGCACGACACGAATACGAAAATTTTCGTGTCAACACGACACGATAAGGACACGATAATATTAAAACTGAAAATATAATCTAAAACTTTAAAATTTTCGATATGATAATATTTAAAATTTTAGATTTTAAAATGCTTAACTAAAAATTTTAAAATTTATATCATATTGTATTATTGTTATCGTATGCGTGTCATTAACATGTTACTATCATATACGTAATATTACTGATTTCTAACAAATTAAGAGGTTGCTAATGAGTTAATGTGTAATCTGTTAATTTTACGAACATGAACACGACACGAAATTTTCGTGTCTTTATCAGGTCGACACGATAAGGACACGAACACGATAAGCCCAATCACTAACCCGCAATTTTCCTGTCGTTTCCGTGTCGTGTTATCGTATCGTGTTTGAAATTGTCACCTCTAACTGTAATATTCTCCTTCTCTCTCCTAATTATTTGGCTCCAACATTCTCTCTCTCGATAATACATCTGATTTTAAAATTCTTTCAGTTCAGTTAAAAATTATATCATTCATTTTTAGAAGTATACACACGTTAATACTACTATTTGTAAAGAGGATAAAATATGTATTTGTTAGGTGTAACATAATCTATACTTAATCAATAGTTAATTTCAACATGAGGATGATTAATTAATTCAGAGATTCGAGTGCTAAATAATTTGTTTAATATTATATTTCATATATAAAATTGTCTTATATAAAAATTCCTAAAAAAAATAATAATAAAAGAAAAATAAGTATGTGATATGATGAGAATGACATATTAAAATTTGTTTAATATTCGTTTTTTAATAAATTTATTTTCCTGATAATACAAAAGATATTTGTATGTATACAGGGAACAGGGATTATACTCTCTTCCCCATTCTTGCAATGATTTTATATGTAATTATGTATAATACATTAATTTTAATATATTGATTAACATAATATATGTAATTATAAAAACTATAATTCTTACTACTTTTTGCAGGAATTATAATTCTTACTTAATTATGTTTTTATTAATTAATTTATTTTTAACTACTTTTATAGTATAATTAAAAAATTAAAAGAAAAAAATAAGTGGGATGGGGAAACTCCACTGGGACAGGGATGGGGAAAAATATTATCGTTTATTTCGTAGGGATGAAGATAAGAATATTTGTAAATTTTGAGGGTGTGTGGATTGATTCCGTTCCACCTCGTTTTGAGAGGTAATTCAATAAACTTTTATGTATAAAGTAGATAAATATGTTGAATTATGTGTATGTATAAATACAAAACTAATATTATTTGTATAAAATTATGAATATTGTTAAAGTTGAGTTTGTGGAGAATTTTTTATGTAGAGTATCTAATTATTTTGGAATGTTGAATTATTATGGAATGAAAGAGTGTAAGTTATGTGTCCGGCAATTTAATATTGAGAATTAGATGATAAAAGCGATGAAAATTGGAATTGGAAATAATTATAAAAGGGAGAGCAGTATTTTCTTGAAAAATGGAAATGGCTAAACTTAGTTAGAAATAATTGAGAGTCCCTCCTTGAATTCATCCTGCCACACTCTAATTCCACTTTTTTGTTCTTAAAACTTTCTGACTGCACCTCTCTCTCTCTCTCTCTCTCTCTCTCTCTCTCTCTCTCTCTCTCTCTCTCTCTCTCTCTCTCTCTCTCTCATTGAGGGATGGTTCAACTTTTGAGATTGCTGCCCTATTTCTTTGATTTTGACACTAACATCATCATATTTCACCCTTCCCTTTCATGCATTTACATTATTATTACTCTTTCGTTTCCTAAATTATTTACATATTTAAATAATTTTTTTTTATAAATTTCAACCTCATAATATTTATATATTTATAAAATTATCATTATATTTTGAATTCACATTGCACTCAATCTAATCAATTTATTAACTTTATTCATAAAATGTTACCAAATTATCTCTCAACATTCCATCATTACACTTTATTTTTAAAATTTGTACCAATATTAACTTGCAATTTTTTTTGGAGACAAAGATATGATTGTCTTTCTGCCCCCTCTCTTCCCATTCTCTCATTGTACACATATATATAAATTAAACTATCATCACTTTCAAGGGTGTGTCTACTATGAACCAAGTTTCACGGTGAAATTTGATCCATATTAAAAAAATAGTTCAATTTACTTTTCAATTGTCCCTACTAATACCTTTTAGTAATATAGGTAATACTCTTCTGATATCATGATCGATACTCTTTAATAATATAGATGATACTCTTTAGTTATCACGACTAATATTCTTTAGCAATATAGGATATACTCTTCAGTTATCACGACTGAAACCTTTTATTTTATTTTTTTTTATCGGTAAATTTTAGTTGTTAGTGGTTAGAAATTAGTTCACCAAGTCTCCTTACAATTCCAAATTCTCCAAGCCTTCTTATACCTCCCACTCAAATTTGTTCCCAAAGGAAATCGAACTCAGGTCTCCCACTTAAGTGAGGAGCCCGGTGGCCAAGTGAAACCTTTTAATAATATAGGTAATATCGTTCAGTTATTACAACTGATACCCTTTAGTCAATGATCAAGTTTCACCGTGAACCTTTGTTCACAATAGACTTTGTCTTTAATTAAAATAATTAATATTTTTACGAGAAACAATTAATACATTTTAAAATTACGTAACAATTTTTAATGACATTCAACATTAATATAAACTACTGATATTATATCATATAATCATAATAATGCCCAAATAATTATACTGATATATATATATATAATATATATATATATATATATGCTCGACAAAAAAATTCTTCATTGATTTCATATCAAAATGGTGTTTGTGTGTGTATATATATTAGTCATTCCATAGTCTAATTAGCCATCAAATAGCAGTAGTGTACGTTGTGGGCTATGTTTGATTTGGCAGTAAAAGCTCAAAATCCTGTCCTAAATCCCAAATCCTGGACAGCTTACCTCATAAGATATTATATAATGCCCCCCCTCCCCCTACCTATAATCCCCCCCCCCCCACCCCACCCCACCCCACCTTCAATCCTTCAAAATTTACCCTTTTATTTCTTAAGGGTAATCATCCTCCTCATATCTCAAAAGATTTGCTTTCTCTCACTACCACATCCATTTTCCTGTTTGCTTTTCTGCAATTTAATAGCAAGAAAGAGACCTCCAAACCATATGCAGAAATCTGTGGCTACAACCAACAATTACTTGACTGCATACATCTCTACATATTAAGTAGTAAACCTTATACATTGTATTTAATGTTTACATGCATATGACCCAAATTCAAATAATTAATGCATAATATATTCCAAATTATCATCCAATGATCGATCGAATATGTGTAGAGCAAATATATATTGCCTCCTCATAAAAAATTTAAATAAAATTTGAGTTAAACATCAAAAAAATTGTCTGATGCTTGTAAACAAAGTGAAGTAACTTACCAGATTGGAAATTATGTGTAATATAAAATGGGCATAAAATCATGTTGTTGCTTTCATCCACTTTATGGGTTTTCCACTTCAATGATCATCAGTTTTCAAGTGGGCCCATAAATTCCCTTCCCCCACCCCCCCCACCCCCCTGCTGTGAGAGAGTGTGTTGAGTTATTAATGAGGAGTCATCTTTACACAAAATGGGATAACAAAAGTGGTTCTTCGGATTTAAAACTTCATTCAAACTTGCAACGTTTTTAGGTTTACTCGTTGAATATTCTTGATTTGAATTGGTTTCTAAGGCAAAACTGCAACACAAAGCATTTAATTCTTTCTGCACAATTACTTGAATGCTATTTTTCCACATATATATTTCTTGGCAAACTCACGAAATAAGAAAAAGAGAAGGACTAAAAAGAAAAAGGAAAATCACAGATTCTTTTTATTTGATTGTTAAGTTGTGTTTTCAGGACGAAATATGGAAGATAATGTCAAAAAAACGCATATGGTGAAATTAAATATAAGATGTCATAATTGAACATGAAGGGTCCCAACTAAACGATACGTACGTGAAATAATATCATATAAATAAATAAATAAATAAAATAATTTTTTATGCAGCAGGTGAATCGTGCAATTTAAATGCAAATAGTTGTAATTGTTCAGTGAAAATAATTGATATTATTTAAAAATAAATTTGAATTTTACAGTAAATGACCAAGCTTTGAATCTGTTCGCATATATTCCAATTCTTCAAATTAATAAGGATACCGTTCTTAAGTACTCCTTCTGCTCTATTAAAATAGTTTTTTTTTTTGTATGTTTTAAATTATATTTTTTTATATATATTTTAGTCATTAAAGTCTATATTTTTTGGACCAAAATAATTCTATGTAATCATTTTTTTTTACAACAAAAGTTATTTAATTCAATTAATACAAGGACATAATATAAAAAAAAAAAAAAAAAGGACAAAAGTTTAGAATCTCAACTATATAAATATATTTTTTAATAAGTGTGGAAAAAAAAAAATTCTTGGTGTGGTGGGAGTAGTATTATAGACTTGTTATGAAAATTATTTCATTACCGCTCCACCTTACAAAAGTATTATAGACTTGTCATAAAAATTATTTCTACACGTTTGGTTTCTCTCAGATACACCAATCAAATTTCTTTATGAATTCCACTTTATTATTCATATAAATATTATTAGAGAAAAGGCAAAATCTTGTATAAATAAGTTTCTTTATAAAATTAATTTTAATAGTATTAATTATTTTATTAACGTGTATTTATTATTTTTACTATAAGATATTAAGTTTAAATAGTATTAATTATTTTATTAAAGAATATTAGTTATTTGATATTAATTATTTTATTGTAAAATATTCACAATAAAATTAATTCACACAAATTGTGTATTTGTGAAGTTGCACTAAAAATAATATGGAGTCTAAAACGAGTAAATTATCACACAAATTATCATGTCCACATGACTAATATTAAATAAACATACACTTTTCAAGTCCATGTGCAATTTATATATATCTAAAATCTTAATATGGAGAAGAATATTAATAAATGTGAAATAACAAACGAGTAAATTAAATCGAAACATAGAAAAAGAATGAATAGTTGCACACGAATAATTCAAATGAAGAATCTAAAACGAAACCAATCCTGAAAAGAAGCCCATTAAGAAACATTGATGCTCAGTCTCATATCATACTAGCCCATCAGCTCTCACTTTTCTTTATTTCACCTTCAATTATTTATCAAAATATTCAACAATCAATATTTAATAAAAATGCTCAACATCAGTGATCAACATAAAGACTTGCAAATGAAATTAATACTATTATTTATCAAGAATCTCAAACAGTCACTCAACTAGCAGCAACACATAAATATCTTCTTAGAAAAGAAACCTAAAAATAACCTCAACTGTAATGTACAGCTTTAATAATACCACGAGCAAAATTTTAAGAAACCACCAACATTTTCACACAGAATACATGACAATCCCATTCAAACGTGTATCCAAACATCAATTTTCAAAATTACCGAATCTTATCCGAGGACCTTGTCTTGGTCGGCCTGGGTGACGAGGAGACGAATTTTCAGAACTACGTGGTCTCCCTTTGTCCGTTCTACCCTCTCCTCCAACAGGCTTTCTTGAAAACCGCCCATTTCTAGAAGCATCATACCGTTGAGATCTGTCCTTCTCAATGGGCAATGGTTGAAGCCCTTGAATCTCAGGATCTGGAACATAGTCATATGGCCGTTTAGACTCATCCATTCTCCTAAAGGTGATTGATATTCTGAAATAAACCAAGCAGAAATCACACACTGCCTTCTAGAAGATGATAAGAAGGAGAATTAACCTTCTAGAAACTGTACCTTTTGGAAGGGACGGCTGGCACGCAGTGTTTAGCCACATCAGCTCCATTTCCATTTAGAACAAGAACAGATCTGGTGTCAAAATTAGAGATAGTCGATCATTTTGAAATCAATGAAATTAAAGATTCTAAGTACAAGATTTTAGAAGCAGTACTTACCCAAGTGGCAGGGGAATAGCAAAAGAACCAGCAAATTCCCCAGGTCCCAATATATCCAAGTTTGACCCGAAAAGAATGTTGCACTCACTGAGAAATGAGACCGTACAAAATGGTCTAACAAACTCGTGATTATCAATATGGGGCGGTATGCAATCCCCCTCATCATAAATGTTCACAATACAGCTATCAGGCACACAAGAGGGTGGTATAACATGCCATCGCACGAGCCTTTTGATCATAGTTCGGAATAGCGGAGGCAGAGGATCAACCATTTCGTTCTTCAGGATGCCAGGAGGATTTCCGTTTTTATCCTGTCAAATAGCAAAATTGGAGCTGTTAATCCAAAAATTTAACATTTTTTCTATTATGCGTTAGTGAGGGGGTAATTAAGAAAAATAAAAGTACCAAAGGGGGTAAAACATAAAAACTGAAGTGCAGGGGGCAAAAGTAAAAAAAGTTGGGTAGTACAAGGGGCAAATTATGTAGTGTTCCAAAGATTTTAAGTGACCTTACTCTTGCATAATTGTAGCAGCAACCAAATTGGAGAGTTATGCGTCCCTTCCCCTTCATCCACTTCCGGGGTGCAGTATAAGTGCGATCTAGAATCAAATTATCATGAAGAAATCAGATTTACTGCAATTAATTAATCAAGTTATAAAGTTTAAACTTTTAAATGCAGCAAAAGGAGATATACACTGCCAATTTGAACATTGAGTTTAAATTCACTAAACGACAAGAAAGTTATAAAAGTAATTGACAATTACAGATCAAAATTGGCAGTCACCAATCCATACATATAAGCAAACAATATGTGTGTTGCAATAGGCAAGCAGGATAGAGAGCATAAAAAGTGAAGAAATTCAAATTTCCAAAACAGGACATGAAATACCACGTGCAACAAGGAAGTGCCACAGATGCACTAGAACTTTGCCACTAAAGGACTGTTCTACATCAATTCTTTCTTTCATGACAAGCTTTATGACAAGCTCTATGACAAGCTCAAATAGGATTTTTTTTAAAGAAAAAAGTACAAGCTTTATGACAAGCTCTAATCCATGCAAACCTTGAAATCTCAAAAGTTCAATGCAGATTTCTGTTCAAGCAACGTACTAAAACACAGCTCAAACTTCATTTTAACTTTTCAAGTTGAAATCAAATTCGGTGCAAAAAAGATAGAAAGAAAAACAAATGAACAATATAATTTTCCCTACAATGAAACAAGCTATTCGATACTCTACAGTTATATTTAACCTCAAGTTCATTGCAAGACAAAACAGTTTAGTGATGGAAAATAATTTCAGAAATCTCAAACTGATATAGCATTGAATATATAATATGGATATCTTCAGATGTATATATGTAAAATACATATCACTCAGACTACAACATAAATATGAGATTGCATATATCATATTCTAAGATAAAAATCATGTATTTACATTTCAATACATATAGGTTCATATAACATCAACGTACCCAGACATATAAAAAAACCAGAATGGGATAGACCTATCTCATAAAAGTAGTCACAAGCTGATGAATTAGAACATTGATCAGGCTGTAATAAGCAAGTTAAACAACTCTACTCATACAAAATAAATATATTAATCTAGATCTTGATTGTAAACTACTAAACCAATATGAATGTAACCATAAACAACAAAATTAACTGATTAGCATTGGTTACCACGTGGCAAGGTACAACAGGTAATAATAAAAGCAAAAATAAGTTTAACTTCATTACGATGAAGTGGAATAACTAAAGTGGTTAGAGCCCACTATTTATGACCGTGAGGTATAGCTTCGAATCACTATTTGCCCAATCAAAAAAAAAATAGTTTAACTTCATTACATAAACTAACCTTTCAACTCCCCGTTCTTTCCCATCTGTTGGAGATCTTCGACATAACTAACAATCCTCTTCTGTTCTGCAGCACTGAAGACACCTTTATGCAACTCCAAACCATCCAATATGTTGACAATTTTCCCACCAACTCTTTCTAAACATATGAAATCCTTCTTCCTTTCAACGTTATTGAACCGAATCTGCTCTCTCTCATCCCTTGACAATTCCACCTTTGGCTTAGCTTCAACAACAGATGTTCCTTCTGCAAGCGAACCGTTCACATTGTCAAGTCCATTACTCTCATCATTACCCTCTTCTGCAGCAAGCTCATCTTCAAGAGCCATATCTGCCCAAGACTTTTTCAACGTAGAGTTGGTAATTCGTGTTGAGGAGCTATATGTTTCACTTGGTGTTGATGCTTCCACAGCTTGTTCTGTTGAGATATCGCTCTCGTCTTTCCAACTGCCCAATGAATGTGTATCTGCATCATCATTGATATCTGCATTGTCTTTTGTACTCCCAACGGAATGGGCACTACAATTACCATGATTTTCTTTGTAGTGATTTAGATTCGAACTACTTTGAACAGAATCGGCAGAATTCCCTTCTATTTCACAAATATCAAATTGTAATTAAGTCAGAATCTAACATAATAAAGAAATCAATCATTGAAAGCAGCATGTGCATTATCTAAATTCTCGAAGCTCCCACAGAAAAGCCTTGATAAGTTGAACCCATGGAAGAAAATATCAAACAAGTAAAAATAGAGTCCTGATGGGGATAAAAAAGAGGGAGATTTCCCGCAAAATTGAAGAGCGAGAATCCCTAAATACGTCAGCTTACTGAAAACGCCAAATATTTCTGAAGCGATTCCTATTTATTTAACGAAAAACGATACACAATTGTGTAAAAGTTACTGTATAACTAAGAAAAATAAAATAAAGCAGAAGAGAGAGAAACACAAATTCACAAGTGCATATGCAGAAATGCAGTAATTGTACGACATATACACACCAGTGTGGAGGGATCGGATGCCATCAGATAGAGTTTGTGTGCAAGATTCGCAGAGGCCGCGGGAGAGGAAAGGTAGCCAATTGGACAAAAATTCAGCAGCGATCCGGACTTCGTTGGTATCGAAATTGAGGAGAAATGGGTCCTTCTTCGGCGCTTTAGGGTAATCACCCATGGCGGAGGAGCCGGTGCAGAGTCGCCAAGAGAGAGATCTATGAGACTTTACAAAAGGCACTACTGCGTATATATATGTGAGAGAGAGAGAGAGAGAGAGAGGATTTGGGGAGAGAGATTAGGATTTGGAGAGAGAGATTGACCAAGAAACTTATTGCAGACAAAGGTAGGAAATGTAATCCCAGCAAAGTAAATATACTTATATCTATGAAATGAATTATTATATATTTATTTAAATAATGCAATTAATAAATTCAAATACGCGCTACTCCTTTCAGTCTCTTGGCGCTTTCAGTTTTGAATTTTCTCGATATCCTAACATAATAAATATTGTATCTTGGTATCCAAGAAATTAACTTATCCGTTTTAAAATACTCCTAAGTGGTTTCATTTATTAGAATTCTAAAAGATAATTATATCCTTATTTGATGTAAAAAAAAAATTATATCCTTATTTAATCCACTTAAATTTAGATAAAATAAGATATTCATTTTGGAACGAAGGAGGTATATATAATAAAATATTTAAGTTGTAAATTAAAAATTAATACTCTAAAAGATATATAATTGAACCCAATCATATTTAAAATTTAGAAAAACTCATTATGTATTATTGAACGTGTCAAAAAAAAAAAAAAAAACAGTGAAACTATAGATCACACAAAATTGTCAATAGATAAAGTTTTGTATGCAAGCACTCTGATTTTTAAATAATAGAAATATATATTATTTTTACTAAACGGTTACAGGTATTTGTAATGAATAGATATTTGTATTTGAGTTTGCAATGAATAGGTATTTGTATTTGAGTTACAATACGATGTATCCAATGCATAAGATACTTACATTAAGTAACAAATTCTTGTTTGCACTAGGTTTACCATGTATTTTTAAGTACATTTTTAATAATATTGGTAATTTTCACTGAAAAGTGCAAGTAAACATAACTACACTTTTTAGTGAAAACAATTGCACTTTTCAAAAAAAATAATATTAAAATTAGTTTTAAAAAATGCATTTAAATTATGTGATTCACCTATTGGTACACAAGAAATCTATTCAATTTAAATTGGTCACGTAAAATTAACTCTAACCTCTTTCTCATTTCCCTTTTTTTAAGTTTAAACTGATTAATAATATATTTTTACATCTCATACAAATTACGAGTTATTATAGTATTATTATTATGCGAGTAAGGACATGTATATCTTTTTATAAAGGCAAAGTAAAAGGACCCAACTATTTTCCTTTTACTTCAACTAGTATATCACCCGTGCGTTCGCACGGTTAGTGATTGTAAAATAAATATGATATTAATTTTTAATATAATCATTTCAATTGGTAAAAAAAATGTATTAAATAAAATAGAAAGAGTTATTTTATTTATAATTTTTTCCTTACACGCCCCTCGGTAGTGTTGGTTTTCCCATTTTTTAAATATTCATATATACACCACGATCATTAATTATTATTTTTTTTTGATGTGATGCTCGATATTTTTTAACCCTTTTTTTTTTTTCAAATCAGCTGTAAAACATTTTATGCTCGAAGTGTGGAAAACATGTACATTGTTAAGTAAGACAAATATGAAAGATATTATGTTTGCTTCTTTTTTTTTTTTTTATCGGGTAAAGGGTGATATTATGTTTGCTTACAAATTTTGTAATATTTCTTTATAAATCATGTTGATTGTTTTTTTTTTATTTATTTTATTATCATTCCCGTGGCATGTCAACATTTTCAAATCTTCTCGCTTCTTTAAAACAAAGCTATGAAATTTTTATAAGATCCATCGAGAGACATATTAAAATGAATATGATTTATTAACTTACCCGTTAATCTATTTTGATTTTTTTTTTTAATTTGTTAATAAATTCTATTTCAGTTTTATGTTGAAAAAATTCTCATATGAGTATTACCTCGTTTCATTATATTCATTTTAATAATTTTAGTCTATTTTAATACAACACAAAATCCAGTCGGTCATGTTAAATACATATATATATATATATATATATATATATACCAATTAAAATAAATATCATTTTAACCTAAAACTATATTATTATAATGGTAACACTATAGTTTTAAATTATGTATTTGTGTACATGTGTATTTATATACACCAATGTCATGAATAATTCAATAATTCTAACTTTAAAAACACATTATTTTTAAAATTTTATTTTTCTTAAATATTTTGAGAAAGTAAATAGTTAGAATGATAAAAAAAATTCAAATTTAAGAATTAATAGATTATTATTTTTATATTTATGTTTTTTACGCACACATATTATATATATATATATATATATATATATATGGAATTTATTTTAGTTTTTTTAGAATGTTGTTGTAATGTACTGTTAAAAACTCTACGAATATAAAAATATAATTAAACTGATTTATATTTTAAATTACGTTAATATATATTATACAACTCATTGGAATTAAGCTTATTCGCTTATCTTTTACACAAATTTATACCAAATAAAATAAAAATATTTTAATAGAAATATTTAATTTTATTTAATATATATATATATAAATATAAATATATGCTTAAATTCAAATCACATAATCTATCAGCCTTGCACCAGACTAATATTATTTTAAATCGTAATATTATCTATTATTATAATATAAATATTTATTTTAATATCAAATTATATATATAGATGCGCGCTCAACCAAGAAAACAACTAAATTACTTAGGTGTGAAATTAAGAAAAAAAAATATGTGTATGACAATTTAATTTTTTTTTGTCAGTAAACATGACAATTTAATTAATTAAAAAAATAGAAAGATTAAAAGTTTATAAACTAAAAAAAAAAGTCTTGCAAATTTGCATTATTCAACAATAAAGATGTTTTCCTTTTTTTTTTTTTATATAAACATTTCTCAACAATTAAAAAAAATTAAAATATCAATAAATCATGCAAAGTCAACAAACACACAAACTTTTACGAACATTCATATCCAACAACATACTTAATTTAAATAAGCAAATCTTGCAACTAAATTACTTAGGTGTGAAATTAAGAAAATAAAATGTGTGTATCTATATATACATGATAATTTAATTAATTAAAATAATAAAAGATTAAAAGATTTAAATTTCCAAATGAAAAGTCTTTAAAATATATCATTTATTTTTCTAATGTATATATTAATTGATATTTATTATATTAATTAATAGGTAATTTATTAAATATAAGACAAATATAGTAATAGTCTTTTGGTGTCAAAATTTTCTTTCTATATTTAGTATAAGTTTTTGTTATTATATAAGTAAGTATAGATTTTGAATAAAGGTGCATGTTTTCTTTCCCAATACGATTAATTACTTTTATATTCACTTACGTAACATTAACATTCATTTTTAAAAAATAATTAAAATCTATTTTTGACAAAACAATTTTGCTTGCTTTTAAATTCTCTAAATTCTCATTGAAAAAAGGTGAAAAATATTTTATCAAACACCTTCACTTTTTATTTTTAATAGAAATTCTTTTTACTGACCAAAAAAAAAAACACCTTCACTTTTAATTTTTGTTTAGTATCATATATCACAACACCACAAATTTGAATATTTTTTGTTGATCTTACTATTTATTGTGTTTCCAATATTTTTGAGCCCAACACGTGAGCAAAACATGACATTTTAGTCCAAATTGAAATATTTCGATTTTGGGGTCAATTTGATCTAAGGGTGTGCTTGATAAAAAATTAAGGAATGAAAAGAGAATGGTAATAGGAATTGAAAGGAATGATAATCATACCCTCAATTGGGTGAGGTATAGAAGATTCCTTATTTTGGAAGAATCAAAATCATAGAATAATTTCAAGCACACACTATATATAACTTTGATTCACATACCTTACCTCCAAACCCCTTCAACCAAACGCTCCCTAAATGTACGAAAATTAAATATATTAATAATAAATGTGAATATGCAATCCCGCAAACATAATGTCCTACAATCACGGATAACATTTCAACACTTCTCAGCACATCACATCTATAATGTGTAATGTAAAGTTGGCAAACAACAATACCACTTCTTTTTGGACAAAACCTCAATCACTAAGGAAAACTAAAAAGTAAGTATCCAGCAAAAGGACCATCTAAAACAACACCACCAAATATACATTTAACATAGAAAAAGTAAAGTTACAACATAAACATTGCAGTGATACATTAGATCCAAGTTCGCGATGAAGCACCATCTTCAATGTGAAATATCTGTGATCTTATCCCCTTGATGAGGGGAAACAAGAAAGCAACCTTTACCATAGAAACATGTCGGAATTTCTGAGCTAAGCAACACTTACGGGTTGAGCAGGAACCTCTCTCTGATTTTTGCACCTGCAAATACAAAATAGAATTGGGTCAAGCTGACAGTGCAATGACAAAAGATCATAATCGCGTAATGAGGGCAAATCTTTATAAGATACCAGGTATACATTCTTACTTAGTTTCTTTATTTCATGTTTTTTTTTCTGGTTTATGCTCCTAACTCACAGTTGCATAGCTGTGGAATGTACTTAACCAATCTAAGTATGATAATCAACTTCTTCCTTGACTGCTCACCTATTACATTGTTCTCGAGAAGCGTAATTGTGATTATTGCAATTTGAACACATCCAATCCCCATCTCGCCATTGCTTTGCACTGCACAATATAATACTGACTTCAGGCACACAATTGGTGGTAAGAATGTAGAACAAGGGTGTGCATGTTCAAGTAGAATTTTCACGAAAAAACCTAGGTTTTGGTGTCTTACTTCTGGAATTAGACTGAAAAAGAGATACACGTGGTTTACCATAGAACATTAAAAGGTCAATTACTTTCAGTATTTCCAAACTATTGCAGTATATGTAAATCTGACACGAAAATACACGGTACACACAATAGAAAGGAAAAGATAGCAGCAAAGGGAGGGGTGGAGATGGGAGCAAAAATAAACAATTGAGTATCAAGAATCACTTCAATAAAGTGCACATAAAATCTGACATTTGTGGTTGCTGCATCTAGGAACGAATCCTCTCTTACCCTTTCCCGAGAAGTGCCGGTGTTGCTGGGACGTGCGATACTTGAAGGTTGACTTGCCAATTTGTGGGGACTGATGTGTTTCCACTGGGAATGGCAGGGTAAAGTCTGTTCAGTTGAGCGCTACCAGGACTGTGGAATGACTCAAAACCCGATGGTTGCTGCAGCCGTAGGCATATTGGTTATCAGATAAATAGGCGGAGCAGAACCACAGAAAAATATAAATAAACCGAAAAGGGAAGATCTATGATATCTGTTGGGGTAATTGGAATGTCATGCTGAAAGAAGTTCCATACTTGTCCGGCATTGAGTCTCTTATTACCCAAATTATGAAGAAATTCATCAGAGGCCAGACGTTTTGTTCCAAGAGCTTCAACAAAAGAAGAAAAACATCACTGGCATTGTTTAGATATTAAATTTGGACATTTAGATATAATCACAATTTGAAAGGTGTCACACATAAAATAGCTGTCAGAGATACTGACATGGCAACTTTTGAGCTTATACAATTCAGAGTTTAGAAATTATGGTTGCTGAATCTTTTGGAGTTGGTAAATCATTCAGCTTTGAGCTTGTGAATTCATTATCAAATATATCCGTACACAGAAAACAACGTGAATTAACCTCAAACAAACTTAATGCGGCCAAAATCAAATGAAGGGTCAGAAAGAATAGAATAACTTAAACTTTATGCATGAAACAAAATTATTTTGTTAGTAGTCGGAACAAGAGTTTTCAATTGTGGTACCATATATATATATATATATATATATATATATATATATATATATATATATATTATATATTAAAAATTTTCATTAAATGAGATCCTGAAACCAGATTTAGTCACCTATCTATTAGTTATTAAGGCAGTAAATTACCCTACCATTTGAGTCGTGTCGTGTCCAAACTCGAAGTATTTTCTATTATTTATCTTAGGTCCAATTCTCAAGTATTCATTTCTCTCTTCCACCACTCAAGAAGTCCAATAAAATTCAAAACTACCTAAGTTCCCTGAAGGTACAGCCAAAGGATTTTGGATGAGACCTCACTTCTTTATAGAAGATTGTATGCTCCAATGTCTTTCCACATTTTATAGACATATCTACTCTCTTCCATTGATTTTGTAGTCATAAAGTCTGAGTACTAGGTTCCAAAGCAAATGTTGTCATGCTTCCCTATCTTGAATCACATATGACAAAGAATGTTGAAGAATAAAAGGCAAATAAGTCAGTTCCCTAGTACAGCCAAAGGATTCTGGATCAGACTTCACATCTTCATCTATTATTGTATGTTCCAATGCCTTCCACGTTTCATAGACATAACTACTCTCTTCCAATGGTTTTTTAGTCATAAAGTCTGGGTTCTAAGTTTCCAACCAATTTTTCTCACGCTTCCCTATCTGAATCACATTATGAAGAAAATGACATGGTGAAAAATAGCAAGGCAGACAAGAATTGTTGTCTCTTAACACAAATTATCTACAAAAAGAAAAAGAAATGGTACGCTAAACATACCATTGTTCAATCCGATAGAAAAATGAAAAACAAAAAATATCTAATTAGTGTAAATTGATAATTCATCACATATAGCACCCGTGATCTTTTGAAAGATGTAATGGGAAAGTATGCAAGCGAAATAACTAAAACACAGACCTGTAACTACTGAGCTGACAAGAGATGAAGGTGCTGATATTGGTGCAGGGGCATTGCACTTTTTGCACTACAATTGCAACAAACAAAGATGAATAATCTCACAAGATAGTAAATACAATGAAAGTATAAAAGACTCTTATAACTCAAAGTGGATTCGTGTTATTCCTTTTTCTGAGACCAGTTGGGATTTCATAAATGCATACCCAAGATTTTGAAATTTAAACTATCCAAGTTACTACCAATACCAGATATCATAACATGGCAAAAATAACTTGAGAACCCAAGTTTTGATACCACAAACAGTCAAACAACATAGATACACTCTCCCTGAATACAATTATCCTGGTCAGGTCACCCATATTTTCAAACTCCACAGTTCATTTTTCAATCTTTAATCTGGTTCTTTTTTCCTATTATCAATTTATCACAATTCTAAAGTAGACAACTTCCTTATCCCAAAACCTGAAATAAGATTAAAAAAAAAACACCACATCGCAATTGGGTGACTGCCAACAGCCTCAAGAACAACCTTTTTTCTCATTTCCTATTATTTTCGCTATGTTATAGTGCTAGTTAACTGCATGCAATTAACATATTCAAAACAAAACACTTCTCTCCAAGTCAGTAAGACAGCACAAATGGCTGATTCGACTAAGTTATCTCTTATCACAACTGGTGAAAGTTTCCAGCCAATATTTGACCATACCTGTACACGTGAAGAGTAGTTGTGAAAGCCACAGGTGCACATCCAATCACCATTACGCCATCCGTTACCATTTGGAACTGGAGGAAGTTGATTTGTTTGGCTAGCATATAGAACTCCAGGTATGCTGCTACTTCCCAAGGGCCAATTAGTCGCTGAATGAAGTCCATATGGATCAGAAGATTGGTTTCCATAGTGACCATTCCCTCCAACGGACCAGCCAGAGCTCAAAGGTATTGATGGTTGGAGAGATCCAACATTCACCATATGTTCCATTCCTCCTCGAGCCCTGGCAAAATAAGTTGGATGAGTAGGGACAGAAGCTCCAGGGATTGCAACTGCCGGCATTGCTGCTAGCTCCTTAGGTTGCCCACACTTTTTGCACTTTTCTCTTGATGCATAATTGTTGTTAGTGCAACCTATTGATCCATTGCACACACACCCAACCCAGAATGCAGCCACGAAGTAGATACAAGCGAAGAATACGCACGCCAACCCGCCATCCAATATCACAATACACATACAGAAAACATGAAACAACTCAACCTAATTGAAACCAAGCTTCTAAATTATGGTAAAAGTCGTACTAAATTGAGCAACATTTAGTAAATAAAACAAACATAATTTTCAAGCATAGTGACTATGGAATATACTGTGGTGTTAGCTCATCATCAACAAAGATTAATGTTTGGTGTATGTGAATATCGAAAGGAGGAAAAAAACAACCAAAACAGAAATAAGACTAGTAGTTAACCAAACTGGAAGAACTTTCTTGAACACTAAGTGTAATGGCACTCATTGCATCTTTCTTAGGAAAGTATTTATTATTCAAACCAAACATGTTGAAATACCAGTACATAAGCACGTTGTCTATAATTTGAAGGATAAGCGAAATTTCATTCAAGAAATTCCATCTACTTACAACTCAATGCTCCTATTTCCTTTTTGGGACGTCCAAATTAAAGACTCAACTCTCAAAAGGTGGACTTTCTTTCCAAGAGTACAATATCATCCACTAAAATGTTAAACTTGAATGGTTAAAAATAAATAACTGCACTTTTTTAATCTCATTTACAACTCTATGCCTACTTAAACTAGTCATTATTTTTATACTGAGGGCTGAGGCAATAGTCTGAAAGTGAAAATTAATTTAAATTCCAGAAAGGCAATAAAAAGAAAAGAAAGAAAGAGAAATGAAGGTGAGAGGAACAACTTGAGACCATCGATAGTTTTTCATTCATACAATAGAAGCCCAAGGTTTAGGGTGGCATGTGCAATCAAACAAATAGAGGCCCAAGGTTTGTCCTGATACAGCACATGAATTAATCACAAGCTGAGTTGCATGATGTCAAGCACGACTGCACGATCAGCATTTTCTACTTCGAGAAGTTAAATAAGGGCAGCTAGAAAAATTTCAATGAATTTCATATTAGGATTTAAAAACGGACTAACACCATCTATTCTAATTCAACTCGGGCCAAATTAAAACACACGTAAAAGCAGATAGTAAGTACTCATTGAATCATCCTCCACCCAACATAGATATGTGAAGCATTCCAACGGATAGATTGAAGCACGTGCGGCACAAATAAAGGATATTGAAAGAAATATGAAATATACCCGTGCAGATCCAATCGCCAATTCGAGGAAGCCACTTGGAATCAGCTGGGGTTTTGGTATCGACAAGAAGCCGGGGCTGCTTGCAGCGATTGCAAAAGGATCTGAAAGCATAGTTCCTATTGTGGCATCCGCTGCACTCCCAATCGCCTTCTTTCCCACCTCCTCCGCCGCCGCCACTGATGCCTGCTCCGCCTCCGACCATTCCGTTGTTTCTTCCGACCCGAATAACGATTTGGAACAAAAAAGCTGCGGCAAGTCTCTGTTTTAGGGAAAACTCGCGTTCTGATGAATAGCCATCCTGCTACGAATTTTCAGGCATTCCTTTCCCGATATTTCGCACTTTGACCCTTGAACATTTTGAGATTTTTATTTGCACCCCCGGTAAAACGTAAATAAAAAAGCAGTAAATTACAAAATTAGTCTTATGTCTATAGGGTATTAGGCATTTTAATTTTGTACGATTAATTTTAAAATAATGTAATTTAATTATATATTAATATTTTTTTCATTAAAGGAATCAGAATGACAATGTGTTTGAAAATATGAGGAACAGTAATGAATATATTAGTTATTATTGAATTGTTTAGTTTATATGTAGATGTGACTATCATTACCGTAGAATGTGTTTGATTTTAATAAAAATTATTGATATTAAAATTATTATTAACTCTTTTTTTAATATTAAAAAATGTATTATATAATAATCATGCTTACAATATTATTAATAATAATAATAATAATAATAATAAATAATTTAGAAGATAAAATAAATTTTTTAAAAATTATATATGAAATTTTAGAAAGAAATGACTTTAATTCCTCTCAAAATCATCTATGTTTTTCATTACTCACTTTTAAGATATTAAATATTTGATTTCTCTCAATCAAACATTACACTCTCCTTATTTTTTAATTCTAAATGTGTAAATCAAATCAAATACCCCTTAAATTGGAGTCTTTGGAGTTTTATTATGTCAGGTAACTGATGCAAATCATTAGTTTGATTATTATATGAAAAATTGTGGCAACTCAAATTGCAATTTCATCAACGTAAAATTAAAATTGCACTATTTTAAAATTTATTAAATTAAATTGATTAATTGGCTTGTATGAAATTAAAATGGGCAATACCCAATAAATACAAAATTAATTTGCAAAATTTACTCGTGAAAGAGTCGAGTCCATAATTAAGCGGCAAATATCACATTAAAAATCTGCACTACTAAGTCTGACTTATATAAACTTGTGCATGATTTTTTGCGATGCTTACATATGAACACCTCAAATTTTATTTAATTTATTTTGTTTTTAATATAGGACATATGTCCATCCAAATAGCCGAATTTTTTAATACACAATCTAAATTGCCGAATTTAAATTCTTGCAGACATATTTGGCTGTGAGCACATCTTGGAAAAAAAAAAAAATAGGGCATAGATAAAAATATTCAATAAAAATAATTAATATTGATCAATAAATATATTTTAATCAAAATAATTAATATTTTTTAGAATATATTTAAATTACACCGTACCATTAATACAGTAAAATGCTTATCCCCATAATTATTGGTGCCGAATATTTATAATCATAGATTCAAGTCATTTATTTTTTCTCATTATTTTCTCTAAATGGACATATCTAACATCAAGGAACTATACTATATATAAAAATGGCTTGAGTTGGGATTTTTGTTATCCTTTTACCCCTTCCACTGATTGCTTGGGTTGGGATTTTTTTATCCTTTTACCCCTTCCATTGTTTTTTATAGTAAAATTAAAAGTGAAGAGTATTTGAAAAAAATATGATTTTAAATCAAATGGAAAAAATGAACGTTTACAAAAAAAAACCACTTTATTAATTGTGGTGGTAATTATATATTAGAATAATTATTAGTTTTATCTTCTCCCAGTGAGTTACTTTGCCAAAATTGATTTTAAATACTTTAAAAAAATAGCTGCAAATACTATAAACGTGTTTTTTTAAATAAAAGTAATTCTCCTAATTGGGTTTGCAAACACCTATATAGTATAGATTCCAATCGAAGGATTTTGTATAACATAAAATGCAATTGCATGAAAGAATTGTACAAAGTACAAATTAATAAAAAGATAATAATACAAATTGCAAATTAATATTAACCCCTCCAATAATTAGAATGGCTGGGTTACCCCATTTACGTACTAGAATGTGATAGAAAACATAGGCGCAAGAACAAATGGAACATCATCAAATCAATGAGACAATACAACAATATCACATTAATACAAAAGGGTCCAAGCCCAGCAGCACAAATTCATGTGAATGAGGAAATACAACAAGATAGCAACAGGTATATGTAGTTCGACACGTGAAATTCACGTGATACACTCATTTCATTGTGAGGCGGAGTCGAAGCAGAAGAAAGTTCTGTGTGTGAAAGGAGTTGCTAAATATTGGAAGCATTGAGTGCCATAACCTTGCACTGCTCGTTCATGGCTACAAGTTGGGCCTCTTTTTTATCGAGTAGAGCACTCAGCCTCACGTTCTCCTCCATCAATTTCTGCACCTCTGCTTCCTTCTGCATCTTCTCGTTTTCCAACTGCGACGTTTTTGCAACAAGCCTACTTGTATCCAACACAACTAAACTAAGTAAATTAAGGAGTGAAAACTTTCTGAATCTCATTAAAGATGCCAACTGGTAACTAAAAAAGGAAAGAAAAAAGAATCTGAAATAAGCCCTTATAGGACTTGATTGTTATATTTGAAGATATAGTAATTACTTAGTAGATGACTGTTACAAATACAACAATCCTTCATGCCTAGAATACAAAAATCTTTAAAGAAGAAGCAGAAGCATAGTTTCTTCATTTTAAACATAGTTTCTTCACTTTAAAAGGGCATCCATAAGCAATGTTTAGCAATGTATACTATTTTTCAGATAAAGCAACGTAACACAGAATGAACATAGTTTTCTTATGAATTGTGACTAAACTGGAAAGATATCTCAGCAATTGACTCTGCTGCATTACAAATACTTAAGCATTGTCCTACTTTTGGCTATTCTTTCGAAAGTAGTTAGTTTTACCAACGAAGTTATGTAATTTTTTAATTGAATAATAACTACTTGCAACCATTGTGAGAGGCTAACTTAGAAGCATTTATAACAAGAGTAAAAGTAAACTAATGAGGTCATATAAGTCAGAAAACACTGACCTTTCAAAGTGCTTTTCAATTGTCTGAAACTGCTTCTCTGATGAAAGAAGTGTTTCCCTTACACTGAGCAGAGTACTGACATAAGATTTCAAGGTTTCAAAGTCTTGCTTAACACGGCAAAGCTCCTGCTCGTTTTCTGCAGCTCTTTGCCTTTGTCTAGAAGTTTCTTCAACTAAATCTTCTACCCTCTGTCTCATCTCATTCAGAATACTATTCGTGCCCAACGCAAACTGTTCCATCTCCTCTAATTTCACAGACATTGTCTCAATTTGAACTGCCTTCTTTTTAATTTCTTCCTGCCCAACTGTCACCTTTTCCTTCTCAACAGCCGTATCAGATTCTGCCATTATAACTCTCTTCACAAGAGATTCCATTACATCTGTAACCATTTGTACACTTTTGAGTAGTTCACTAATATAAACTCCATCTTGTTCATCAAGACAACCTTCGTGACTGCTAAGTGCTGTCCACGCTTCCTCATCCGCACTTTCAAATGAAGAAACGTCTATGTTTCTTGACCATCTAGACAATGGTACACCATTTTTATCAACAAATCCCACCCCATCTAATTGTTTAATACCACAAGAGGTATGAGCCAAATTAGGAACAGCCATGACTTGAGCTTTGGATTTCAAGTATGTTAATAGTGTTGCAGATGTTTTAACCCTTCTCCAAAGAACGCTTAATTCCTTCTTAGCAACTGCATCTGATGATTGTATACAAACCTTTACATCTGTAAGCTTCTCTTGCAAAGCATCTACTTGGGACTGACTTCTCTCCATCTCCTGCTTCCAGTTGATCTGTGTCTTAGTCGATTGATCTTCCTCCGTTGCCATTACCTTCCAGATAACGTCTAATAATTAAGGAACCACAAAAACTAATTATAGGTAATCAGCAATCGCAATAACATTAATTCAATTAACATAGTTATGCAATAACCTTATCGATGAGTAAATATTTTGAGAATAATTCTTTGTGCCTCTAACATTACAAGATGATTAAAGTACCACGAACAACTAACCCAACTCTTTTTCATTATATTCCTCGAAGCATTCTATTTCATGTGAGATTCTGTAATGATAAAATAAAGAACCCCGATTTGGCATTGGCAAACTTCATAGAATCTTAAAGTGATGAAAGCTGGTATGTGAGAACACGCTTAAAGGAAAAGGAAAAAAAAAGGATTTTGCCCACAAGGTTAAAACAGGATCACGCAGAATATTAATCACTTGCGACATAAACATTTGAAAAACGTGTTCATCTTTTAATGAGGAAAGGTTCAAAAGAGCCTTCCCCGAGGCACAAACTAAAATCTGTTTTTCAATTCGAGATGACAATAAATCCAACAGTGTAGGAAATCAAACACCCAATTCATGATTCATCAACTGCTCTACATATTATGGAAGTTTACTATATGAAATTGAAAGAATGTTCTCAACAAGGACCTCAGTCCACAAAACTTAGATTCCACTTTTCATTCAAGGTCATGCAGATGTTAAAGCGCATGGAAATACGAGCTTCCTGAACAAGACTAGTGCTGCCCATCATTATGAAAACTCAACGGATGGCGTCAAGTGAATGTGGTTTCAGCATGGACCCCAGTGAACAAAGATGGAAAATCTCAGCCAAATGAAGCAATTGCAAATTGGGATTTAAATGTTTCTTTTTTCCAAATCTTTGATGCCTAATTTCACAACTTGGTACAAAGAGTTAACAAGTTAACAAGGTTTGATCAAAGATAAATGCAGAAAGATCAACGAGGACCATGTGTTTCATCTCCTTGAGAACAAGAAACGTAAACTATCCACGTGTTCTAAGTACCGAGACAATTAAATGAAAAAAAGAGGGCTTGCTCTAGTGAAACTTCTTACCATGAATAAAAAGAAGAAAAAAATTTGTCATGCTAAAAACATTGTTATCAATATATTGAAGTAATAGGAAGAGCTTTTCTACTACTGCTCAAAACATTTAGCTTGAAATCATACACTTTAAATTTTACCCAAGCACATTAGCTTACCTAAAACTTTTAGAGACTTCACTAACAAGATCAAAAAGCACACGAAAATCACATTAATCGCAGGGCCAACAAGAGAAAGAACATATTCATCCAGAATTACATAAACCCAAATCAAAATGTCAGATTCTTAAATTAAAAAAACACAAAAAACATTCAAATTTTCACAAACCCCTTCTCCAGTATCTCGATTGTCAAATGTTACAAACACCACAAACCCAACAACTTAAAGTTACATTTCCAGTAAGATCCATCATAATTTCACATTTCAGTACATTTGACAAGAGCCAATGATGATTTTCTCGAACGTTGGTCCCATTCTAAACGTTAAAGAAACGTTCGCATAAATTTTTCAAACAGAAAAAAAAAATCAAAGATCATGAACTCACAATTTGTAGGAACGTATATGAAAACTACAAAATAGAAATTATGTCAGTTTACCTTGTCAATATCTGGGAAATTTTTGGGAGCTTCCAACCAACGGGAGACGATGACGACGGAGAAGGGTCTCCCTAACAGGGATTGTCAGAAAACAAGCCACAAAACGATAATAATTAAATTAAGGGGAAAAAAAGAAACAAAAAGGAAAGTGACTGTCTGATGACCAATTGTGGAACTTCGCCTTTTGTGTTTTTGCTATCCACCCGCTCATCTTTTGACTATTTACACTTAGCCCCACCTATATGTAAATATTATGATGATGAGAAAATAATACCACAAAATTTGACTAGTTGTTTTTTTTATACGGATTCTAATAAAATAAATATGATGTGTAAAAGTAAAGAATATTATAAATTAAGTGGTATAAAATATTGTAATTTTTTAAAAAATATATATTTAGTGTGGATAGATGAATATAGGAACGTGACTTAATTTTTGTGAACGAATGATGTATTAGTCACACTTGAAATGATAACGAGTAGAATATCTCATATTTAATTTAGAGTAAATATCTTATTCATCAATGTTCCGGGTAAATAATTGTAATTGTTTGGTAAAAATAATGAATATTATTTAAAAAATATATTTGAATTGTAATGTATATATTTAATGCTACAAGACTTTATCTTTAATTTAAACTTTATTATTTGTATAAGTTTCAGATTTGTTTAAAAAATTACCTACTTTACAGTCTTAAATTTGATTATCAATTAATATCCACTAACTATCCATAAATTTTCTTATATACTTATATTCATGAGAGTATATAATATATTTGATTATTTCAAGAATAAGAAAAACCAACAAAAAATATCAGTAAACCATCAATGTAAAACTATTTAAAGATTAAAAAAATATGTATATATGCTATTATTGGATTATTAAGTGGGATTTGAAAAGGGATGATTCTTGAACCAAATCCTACATGTACTCACTCATATGGGATTTTTTATATATATATTTTTATGTATATATTATTGTTGGATTTTTGGACATGCTATTTACATTTTTGGGTCATTTACAATAAGGTAGAAAGAGGTAAGCCTTATTACAACTAGGTGTAAAAAATTTGCACATAAGCACAAATTTTTTTTGCACAGAAGCACAAAAATTTGCACTTTTACACCTGTTTGTATTTTTGCTAAATTTTTATACTTATTTGTAATTTTCCCTACATTTTTTTACATAGTGGAAGTGGAATTCTTGTTGCTCATATAAAAGGCGCGAGCAAAACCGATAATATTATCAATACATGTTTAAAAATTACAGTATTTTAAAAAATTATGAGACCTAACTTTTTTTTTGAAAGCAATTATGAGGCTTAACTTGAAAAAAAAAAAAAGATTTCATATGAGATTGAAATCGCAAAGACTCGATTGATACAAAGATTAAATTTGTACTTATATTAAGTATCGTGATTCCAATATGAAAGGAAAAATTGCATCTTTTGATTACTATATTTTTTTTATTTCTATTTCTGTATTTAAATATTCATTTTCTTTGTGCAATGATTATTAAGTTTTTGGGCGAGTCTCCTGTAAAATATGTATTAAACAAGAAAACTCGCGAGTCGTGCATAGATCATAAATCATTGCACATAACCAATATTGCAGAGACGACGTCAATTAGGAGGCGATAAAACAGTGAAATATGACGAAGACATCGTCAGAACTCAAATAAGAGATCAAATTGAGGATAAACACGCAAAAATACAGAAATAAAATGAAGAGACATGAATGATTTTTTTAAAAAATTGTCAGATAATCAGGTGTTGGATGATCCGATTGATGAAGACAGTAGTGGAGAAAACTCAAATAGTGATGAATACAAAATTTATGTGAACTTCTGATGATAAATTTTTATTTCTGTTTAAACTACAATTAATATTGCAATTGTTACTTGTTTCTGGTTTGTTCATATAGTAACACATCTTTCTTCATACAATAACACTTTTTTGTTCATATAGTAACACATTTAAAAAAAAAAAAAAAAACTCACGCAAAAACAAAAGTAAAATTTCGTTCTCAAATGTGTTAATATAAAATCAAACATGTGTTACTGTAATTACAAGTACGTGTTACTAGTCCTTCAAAAAATAAAACATTTGTCCATGTGTTGTACTGATTTTGTTCATATATTAACACATTTTCTTAATACAGTAACACATTTGTATTCATATAATAACATATATTTTTAAAAAAAAAAAACTCGTGCAAAGACAAAAAAAAATCCCGCTCCAAGGTGTGTTACTATAAGGTCAAACATATGTTGTTATAAGTACAAATATGTGTTATTAGGAGCAGGTACATGTTACTAGTCCTTAAGGCATGTACTTCTCTAAAAAAAAAAAGGCATGTGTTGTATTGTTTTGCTCATAAACACACTTTCTTCCATTTAGTAACACGTGTTTGATCATAACACAATCTGGGAGTAATTTTTTATTTTTAACTTTGTGCGAGCTTAGTAGACACATATTATCATTACAGTGACACATGTTTACCCCAAATCATATAAGTGGAGATCAAATACATATGATTTTTTTCTTGACACATTTAAACTATTTTTTCTTTAATGTTGAGATCAAATAAGTCTCATCTTCATAGAATCTCACTATATTAGTGAAAATAATGTTGTCGAAGGTTAGAGACTTATCTGATCCACACATATAAGATTAGAGACTTATTTGATCATTTTTTAATTTTTATTTGTGCATTTGGGCGAGTATTTTAAACAAATAGTATTATTTATTTTATAGTAACACATATTTATTATTAGAGTAACATATGTTTAACCTAATAGTAATACCCTGGGAGCAAAAAATTTATTTTTGTCCTTGCACGAGTTTTTTTTTTAAAATATCCATTGGATCCGCTTTGCATAGGATCCGCGAATTTTATTATATAGATTATTTTATAAATTTTTGATACGTGAACTATTTCATATAAGAATTTGTCTAAATTTTATAAATATTAGATATATATATATATATATATATATATATATATATATATATTTTTGGACAAAGGAAGAGATAGATTCTACAAAAGAACAAGTACTAAAAGACCATCTATTTCATATGCTCGCACAATCGCTCCAATCCAACCGTAAGGAGTTGAGGGACTAGTGCAATCTTTGTCCTCAGGCAATCTCATTCCAAGAAATCGAAGACAAAATAAAAGACAAAGAACCACCAAAAGTCAAATCCCTAAAAATCACGGATCCACAATCGACCTCCATACTAAGGTGAAGGAAACCTCACGAGGGAGTAGAGGACACATAAAGTGAGGGAAATCTCCAAAAAGGAGTAAAAGCCCATCCAAGAAAAAGAAAGAAACTAAAATAGATAATACAAAAAAAAAACCCAAAAAAGCCAAAAAAAAAAAAAAAACAAAAAAAGCAAAAAAGAGGGGTCGACGGGACGATCCGACAATGATCCGTCGCATGCACGACGTCGTTAAAGGAGTTGACCCGTTGGCCCAAGCATAAAGTCACCGGACGGACGAACGGGCTAGTAGGCGGTGACGGAGGGCGGCAGAAGGAGTGACCGGTGACCGCGACGGACGAAGGAGGAGATGGCCGATGGTAGAGACTTTGGCAATGCACGTATGTGGTCCTTCTATCAAACACATCAGCTTAAAAACCCAATGATAAAATTTTATTCAATAATTTCATATCATTACCTAATTTTTAGGTTGAATCACAATATAAATTTTTATTTTACAAATGTCCCAATTTAAAATTTAATTTTTACTTTTTCTTACTTCAAGACTTGCTTTATATATATGCATTTTTTTTTTTGTCTCAACTCAATTCAATTTGAGGCGTGATTAAATGTTTATTTTCTAAATAAAAGTCATATAAAATTGTTAAAAAAATCAGAAAGGTATGTTATTTATATTATCGTCGGATCTTGATTAAGATAAAAAAAATTTGAAAAAAATTGTCGGATCTTGAATTGAGATAAAAAAAATCAAATCAATTAGAAAATTGAAAAAAAAAATAAAGCCCTAAATTAAAACAATTCCAAATAAAAAATAAAATTTATATTGAAATTCAATTTAAAATTTGGATTATGATATGGATTTTTATAAATTTCACGGCCCAGGGGCCCGAGCCCGACGAGTATTGCGAGTCAAATCATAAACCTTTTAGCGCTAGAACAGGGGGGACGAACGCACTCAAAATTTCCGAAATATAAACCCTAAATCCTGGTCAAAATCCCCAATTCCATAGAACTGAAATCACGAATTTTGTACAGTATTCTCTTCCCAGATGCATAACAATGGCTCACACAGTACAAAATGACGGTCAGTTGGAGCAAAATGCTAGCGAGTCCACTCTCAAGCCACAGCGGATCAAAATCACCAGGGCTTCTGATGATAGCGACAAAAAGGTAGCCCTCCTCTCCTGTACAACATTGATTTTATTATTTCTGAAAATTTTTGTATGATTGTCCGTTTTTTTCTGTATGAGCATGCAGTAGTGCTGTAATGTTTTGGAACTTGTCTTCCGGTTCGATTGCTGTTAAGTTCGATTAAACAAAGAAATCCGCTTCCAATGTACCTGATGTACTTTTGAGTTTAATTTTATGAATTTTACGTTGATTGCGTTTGTGTAGTCGCAGGCATACGATTACTGCCTAATTACTAGATGACTGAATGGTATCGAGGCATTAAAGGCACATGCATGCTTTGATTAGATAAACTTGACTCGCAGTTCGACTAAATACTTATATTACTATGTATAGTTAGTCTTTGTGGAGATTGTTTGAATGATTCCACAATTAGCTAACATAATCTTCAGTTATATATTCTTTGCAAATGCCTTCAAATGTTATGATCAAAATTGTTTTTGTGTTAAAGATGTGCATTCTAATACAGTTGACTGAGATAGAAATGTGATCTATAATTGATCTATGATGAGCTAAGTAAGTGCCTTCAGAAACTGGACAGTCTGGATTACAACATGGTGGCTCTTCACTATATATATATATATAAAGAACCTATGTGGTCTATTATCCAAGTGATCGTTCAATTTGTTGTCTTTTTGGAAAACAAAAAATGAACGCTCCATTCTATCATAGTCACAAATGTATGAGTTTAATTTAATCCATAATCATCTTTGAATTATTTCTTGATGCAGCATAGCGTGTAATTCAAAAAATGCGTTCTAATTTCTATGTCTTGTAACAACTTTTCTTGATTAATGAGTTCCTTGTTATTTAGTTCCAGGATAACTTGTCTTAATAGTCGTTATCAGTAAAGCTAGCAAATGCATGAGTGTTTACTTGATTGTTTTATGTGTGTCTACAGAGTTTGCAAATGGGAGCCAAAGATTCTGAAATCAGTGTTCCAATAGTCTATGGAACAATTGCCTTTTGGCTCGGTAGAAAGGCCTCTGAGTAAGTTGAATTTCAGAAATATATAAATATTTGGCATAGCTCTTTTTTTGATGGGCCTTGCCACCCTTTAACCAATTAGCTTCATTGCTGATTTTCTCTTCTATGTTTTCTTGACTCTCAGATCTCAGTCACACAAGTGGACTGTTTATGTACGTGGAGCTACTAATGAGGATCTTGGGGTGGTGATAAAGCGCGCTGTATTTCAATTGCATCCAAGTTTCAATAACCCTGTCAGAGTCGTTGAAGCACCACCATTTGAGATTTCAGAATGTGGTTGGGGCGAATTTGAAATTGCCATTTCCTTGTTTTTCCACAATGATATTTGTGAAAAGCAGTTGGATTTGTAAGCCACTATTGATATTGTCTTTGAGTATGCGTCTTAATTTACTAACCACTACATTTACGAAAGATCTTGTTTGTCCTTATTTTAAGGTATCACCATCTCAAGTTGTACTCTGAGGATGAAAGTGGTCCCCAGTCGACTAAAAAACCTGTTGTCGTGGAAAAATATAATGAGATAGTGTTTCCTGATCCTTCGGAGGCATTCTATGCTCGTGTCCAGAAGCATCCTGCTGTAATTGTGCCTCGAGTTCCAGTCACTTTAAATTCAACTGCTGGTAATGCCACAATCATTTTATTGTACTTCATATAGGTTTCATTTACTAGCATAATTTGCAGAATTCTTATTTTCTGCTCTATCTTTCACTGGTACCAACACAGAAGACCTGAATGAAAAGAAAGCTGATACCAAAGATCACCCATTGAGCCAATGGTTTATCAATTTCTCAGAGGCAGATGAGCTGTTAAAACTTGCTGCTGCTCGTCAGCAGGTAAGACCTTTAAGTTTCCTTAACACTTTTGGTGGAGATTTATGCCTGTGGACATACCTTGAGTTTATTCTAATTCACTTGTCTTTGTAACCAACAAACTTATTTGATGTTGAGTAAATACTCTGTGGAAGCTTGATTTGTTCTAATCATCTTCGTATGTGTACATGTGCATGCTCTAAACTGTGTTCGTAATGATGTCAGTTTCTGTTAGGGTGGTGCTCATTGAGGTTATTAGCATTTAATATCAAATTATTACATTGAATGTACTTTATATTTGTTCCTGAGAAACTATGATAGTAACACGATAGCTTTTCTGGTCAAAGTTCAGTTAGCATGTCAGCCATGTCTTATATCAGCTGCAGGGATCTGTTATTAAACTTGGACCAAGAAATGGACTAGGAATGGGAGAAACCTACTCAAGGTTCATATATGAACTCAGATAGTCTAATTTCTTAAATCAGTATATGAATGAAAAATTGGTGTGAACCAGTATATCTGAACCTCTATTCCAATATTTATCTTAATCGTGGTGGAACAAATGGAACAATCACTACCAATTTTCAGAATAGACTTTTCGGGAGTTCAATCTCCCAACTCCTCGCTCTCTCATAAGTGTTGCAAATTCCTCTCCGTTTACTATTCTTGTTGCCTTCATCTCTGAGTATTGACAAAACTAGAATTTTTTTGTAGGGTGACCCAATCAATATTATCATAAAAAATGAAATAATGTTATGCTTATCAAATTCTTTCATTTTAATATTGTCAGAACATCTCATTCCATTAATAAATTGACTTTCATTTTGTTTTTAGGAAATCGTTGGTTGTACCGGCTCATAAGAGGCGGAATAGTATCGAGAACTTAAATGTATTAATGTCATTATTGAGAATTTAAAAGAATATATAACTTTCTCTCTTTTAAGTTTAATTTTTAATTAGATTCTAATCCAAATATTCATCCTAATTCCTAATTTCATATAGTTAAATGCATATTTATATATAAATGATAATTGTCTTCGAAATATTCCTAGGTATTATAGGAATGTCTTAAAAAACTATATTAAATATTTTTAGATATTCTATAATAATATATACTCCCTCCATCCAAAAAAATATTCTCATTTTTCTTTTTCGTCTATCCAAAATATTTATTCCTATTCCATTTTTAGTAATAATACTACCTCACACTATTTTATCATCACCCTCCAACCATAGTTTTAATAGGCGCGCCTAAGGCGCGAGGCGTGTAAGGCCCAAAACGTTTTGGTGAGGCGCGCCTTTTGGTCAAAACGTTTTCAGCCCATTTTTTAAAGTTAGAGTAGCGCTTTTAGGTTTATTTGTAACACTTTTAAGTTTTAAAAACATATTTTAAATCTGAAATACATATATACATATTAAAATTAGGTTAGATAAGAATCTAGGGTTTAGAATGGAAAACAACACTCCACTGCACGCTGCTGCTGCCGCTGCCACCGCCGACGCAGCCGATGATGATGTGCAATTTGATGATAAGGAGGAAGAGGCCTTTGAGTTTGATGAGAATGATGATTAGGGACTAATTTCATGGTTTTTTTTTTAACATTTGATGATGTTTTGTGTGTGTGAATGAAGTTTAACTTCACTACTTTAGTATTAATTTCATGTTTAGATTATGTTCTAAGCTTATAATGTTTATTTATTGACATTTTGGTAGTATTATGTGGTTTTATGTAGAAAAATCTGTGTGAAAAGTGTTTATAGGTATCATAAAATGGTGTTTCGGAAAAAAGGGCAAGAGGCGCGCCTCAGGCGCCAAGGGGCCCCTTGCGCCTCGCGCCTTTTAAAACTATGCCTCCAACCACCACATAGCTACTTTATGCATAACCTACTAATATTCATTAAAACCCATGCCAAAAGAAATGAGAATAATTTTATTGGACAGAGGGAGTACAATGTAGTAGATGTTTTTTTTTTTTTTGTTAAATAGAACTTAAAAATGTTTTATTACTAAAATGTTTAATTTCATGAAAAATTCTGATTAGTGGCAAAAAAGATTAATTGATAATCTGGTACCTACAATAAATTGATAATTTAATAATCTCTTCTATTATTCATATTTTAAAATTATGACATGTTAAACTTAGTGCTAATGTTCACAAAACATATTGAATTACTGCATAATTACTTAATGTGAAGAAAGATTATATTTTTTATTTAATAGTGCTCACCCCCTCCCACAACAATTTGCACTCTTTGTTGGACACAAAGATTAAGAAAAGTTGCTTTTCGGAGTAAATAGTGTATGAGAAAGAGTAAAGTGTAGGAGTATTCTGGGTGGTTGAATGAGATAAAGTGTAGGAGAGAGAATTAAGTAGAGTAAAACAAGAATGATATTTTTAAATTTAAATAGTATTGTGAGGGTGTTAATATTATGTGAGTTTCCATTTTAGGGAGTGCAAATTAATATGAGATGAACTAATAAGGAACGTGTGCAAATTATTGTGGTACAGAGGGAGCATTTTCTAATATATTTATATCATATATATCACATGAATACACACACATATATAATAAAAATAAAAACCGCAAGGGGGCCCAATGCACCCTAAGTCGACTAGTTCATTTAAAATCTGAGCTAGTTCTAGATGAAGAGGAATTAATATCTAATGTGGCTTTCAAAATGCTACTCCATCCGTCCAATTTAAGTATGCTCAAAACTTTTTACACGGGGTTTAAGAAATATTAGTAGTTTATGTATGAAGTAGATATGTTGGAGGAAATTATGGGGTATTGTGTAGTCCATTTTTTAATAAAGTGATTGTTTGTGAATAAAAGTCACAATTTGAGTAATTAAAGAGATGTTTGAAGGTTGAAGATAAAATATTATATTCCATTTTAGTATGTGCATCTTAGAAATGGAGGAATAAAAAAGGAAAGCTAACATACTAAAATTTAACAAAGGGAGTATTTACTTTTGTTGTAATTAATTTGACTTCTCTGGCTTAATTGCTTTGTAATTTGACTTCTCTGGCTTAATTACTTTGTAATTTGACTTCTTCCTTTTGACAATATCAAATATTATATTCCAATTTCTTGCTAATATTGTTGCATAATTTGAAGTAGATGTCTCGTCTGAGGACAACTTTGGAGCTTATTTGACAAATTGAAGCCTGTTTGCAATTATAGTTGTTTCATTGCTTATTTCACTGCACATGACTATCATAATCAGACATTAGTGTCTAGATTTTCAGAATTTGGGCTTTTTCCGACAACCCTTCTTACTTCGTTTAAATTGTGGTAGGTCCAAGCTCATATTATCAAGCTAAGAAGGCAATTGAGCATCTTAGATGGGCCGCCATTACAGTCATGGAAACCAGCTTCTGGGTAGTGGCAGATATGGCATGAAGATTTGGAAATTAACCGTAAATGTCGTATATATGTAGTAGCTTAGAGCAGGAAGCATTTGAGTATTGATTATCCTCCCCGTTGCCATTTTCTATTTCTCCTTGCTCTCTCATTTGCATTTGGGGGCAAATACGGTCTTCCAGTAAAGATGGCAGTAATATATGATTGTATAATACTTAAAATATCATGCCTTGCCTATTTTTTTAGGAATCTCTTTCAAGAGGAATTATTGATAGTTGTACCCTTCACGTATAGCATTTAATGCAGATTCCTATTTTATCAGTAAGGTATATTTGAAGGGGGGTATCTTTGAATTTGAATGCTCGTAGCAGCCATGTACCATTCTGTCTCTATTAGACTTTTCTCCAGGCAAGAGTAACATGCTGTCACATGCTAACCTTAAAAACTGGTGTCATTTTCACCAATTATGTGAAATTAATTTTGACTGTAATTGCCTCCTAGTAAAGTTCAATAGTTAATTTTCTGTTTTCATTTTCTTGAATATCATGAACCTAAAATCTTGAATTTCCTGTACTGACCAAAGGCAATTGTACTGTTTGGTTTTTTGTTTCTTACTGCATGCTATTGGACAAGCCCATGCACATAACTTGCGTGCATGAATGGGAGAAACGATGGACAATGAGGTGGTGCCCTGGTCCCCCATTACACAGGAAACTACTTCTCCATCACCAGAAAATATATGAGTTAGGTGTGAAGACTGTTTAGGAGCTTTATTTCTTTTCCAGTTTTTGTTTTATTAGAGTTTGGTATGAGCACATGGGTAGTTCGATTTGCTTGGCATTTATCTCATGTATCTATCTATCTGTCTATTGAGGTGAGAACAGGAAAGGATATGAAGCTGATGTGGGTGGTGCAATGGTACATCACGGAAGGTTCGTTTGATCCAACTCTTATTCATTATGATGGAGTTTTTGCTTGCAAATGTTTTCTATCTAACCAGGTATCGCTTTCGTTCTCTTCACCCTGCCGAACACTACCCGGGAGGAGAGGAGAGGCAATTATGGGCATGATGTGGTAGTTTTCGTTCTTTCTTTGCTCAAGGACATGTGCACCTCATCTAGTCATCTTGCGTCATTTTTGGTTGGGTATTTAATGATATTTTTTTTAAGGAAGAATTGGTTTCTTGTTTCTCTAATGATATTTTATATCTAACAAAATTTCTGTGCACCAGTTACATTATGCAATTAAAATGCATTTTTAAATGATATTAAATCATTTTACTAAAATGTATTACTGAATAATTTTTAGTTGTGCGCCAACTAGACGGTGCAATTAATTCTTGCTTTTTGACTGCATGATATGATGCTAAAAGAGTTGCATATATAGATGCATTGAGCAAAAATCAGGTGTGGATATTTGTGTCCTTATTTGTATTTTGATGGGATTTTTGTTTTTGTATGGAAGAGGAGGTAAATTCAAATGTTATCATAATATATAGTTGAGGAATTAGGGATCAACCGCCACAAATGTCATTCTAACAACATGACTCACTTTTTAAAACAAATTCCACGTTGAAAGAATGTCTTGCTTTCTGCATTTAACCTCCCATAAAGTACATTGGTATAGGTCAAACAATTCTAAAATAAAATATCTAAATTTGAATCTTTACAAGCTTTTAAGTATCGTCTTTTAGTGGATCAAACTAATTGATGTTGTCATCTTAAAAAAATTGTGATGGAATATTACATTTGTGGCAAATTTTTGTGTACATTAATTGTATTGTGCTACTGTGTGTATTTTTTTTTTCCTGAACAATATTAATTGTTTTTAATAATAATTATATTTATTATTATCGAACAATATTAGTTGTGCACCAATTATTCGGTAAAATTGCGGCACACAATATATTGATCTTTTTATAGCATCAAACTTTGAAATCTAATTTTGTTTTATGGCATCAACATTTAAATAATATTAGATGTGCATCAATTTTACGGTGCAATTGCTGCACCAATGTCATCAAACTTTGAAACCTAATTTCATGATGGATTAAATATTTTGACCTTTCACTAAAATGGTGGTACATGTTGGTGAACAATCAATATTGAAGGACAACCATTTATTTAATTTGTACAATAATATCTTGGCATTCTTTATGATTGAAAATGTTTAAATATAGGAACCTAATATGTGCCAATATGTGTCACTTGGATTTTTCCTAATGTGAACAGTCATGCGTTTTCTCTCTTTCCCAATTTTATCAATATATATACATACAACTTCATGTATTTATCGATAAATGCAGCCATGCCTTTACAACGAAAAGACGTCTCTTTAACTATCGCTTTTCATGTTCCTATATGCCTTCTTTTTCCTGATCACTATTTAATACAAAATTAAACCCAATTTTCAAGTATATTTGTTTTGTTATGATTTAATATTCCACACGGAAATCAATTAATTTGGGAAGGCGGGAGTCTCAATTAAAATCAAAGTCTTTATATGGACTAATCTATCTCAAAAAATATTTGCATAGTGTGATTTTAAATTTGGGACCTAAAGAGCGTCTCAATATACTTGTTAATTGGAATCATAAAAAAATATATTTGGTTAAGAGTATTAAAAATATCATAAATAATAATATTAAGAATTAGGATCAATCGTATCATATTGTTGTTCATAGTATCAATAATAATTAATTTTTTTACTATTAAATTATTGGTATTTAACATAACAATGCAGTATTATAATATTTAAGTTTAAAATATCAAATTAAAAAAATAATTATATTTTCAAGTATTTGACCAATAATAACAAATATTTAAAAAAAATAAAAAATTAAATATTAATTTATGAAATTGAATAACGACTGATATCAAGAACCATATTCACATCAAACTTAATCATGTTTTAAATGAATCTTGTTAAAAATCAAGTGTGTTTATAACTTTTATTCCATTGAAAACTAGTAATGCTTTCAATTAATGAAACATGACCATAATTTATGGCACATGAAAGTAAAACTGAAGTTTATATTAGTAATATATACTATACGAAATAATTTATATCTTAAAACAACATTTTTTTTATCATACAAAAAATATTTCATACGTCGGTCTTACATAAAATTTGTCCTTACATTTTATTTTAAATTATTGGTTGAGATGTTCGTATTTCATAAGACGATCTCACACCAGATTTCTCGTTATATTTGGTCTAGGGAAACAATAAAGTTTCAAGTTTTTCATCATTAAGTGAGGGAGCTGAGGCGTTTACTCCATTTCCATGTAGCATTGCCGTGTCAGCAATAAATATATCAACCTCTGCTTATCACACACACTTTAATATTTTTATATATAAATAAAGACAAATTCTCATATGAAATATTTCACGGATCTTAGATCCGTGAAATAATCCATATCCATATCCAAATAAAGAAATTCGCGGATCCTAGACGGGGCGGGGCGGGTCCAACGGTTATTTCCCAAAAAACTCGCGCTAGGGCAAAAAAAATAAAATTCGCCCCCGCTTGCTCCCAGGTGAGTTACTATTATGTTAAACGTGTGTTACTTTAACAATAAATACGTGATACTATAAAATAAAAAATGCATATTTGTCTAAAAAAAATCACTCAAATGCAAAAATAAAAATAAAAAATAGTCAAATAAATTTCTAATCTAATTATATGTGTCGACCAAATAAGTCTCTAACCTTCAACAACTTTATTCTTATTAATAGAGTATGATTTTATTAAGATGATGACTTATTTGATCTCAATATTAAAGAGAAATGATTTAAATGTGTTAAGAAAAAGTTCATGGGTCAATTTTATTCCCAAGTGTAAGATTTGGGGGTAAATATGTATTATTATAAGGATAAATATGTGTATTAAACTCGTGCAAAGGTAAAAATAAATTTTTACTCTCAGGCTGTGTTATAATAAGGTCAAACATGTGTTACTGTATGAAGAAAAAAAGTGTTACTAATGAACAAAACTAATACGACACATGGATAAATATTTTATTCTTTTAAGGACTAGTAATACGTATTTGCCCTTATAGTAACACATATTTGTTCTTATAGTAACACATATTTTTTAAAAAAATATGTTACTATATGAATACAGACGTGTTATTGTATAGTGAAAGATGTGTTACTATATGGAAAAGAAAAGAGTGTTACTATATGAACACAAACGTGTTACTGTATGGAGAAAAATGTGTTACTATACGAACATATCAGAAACAGAGTAATAGTTGCGATATTGTTTCCAGATTTTGGGAAAAACATTCAATTGGTAACAAAGATGAATTTCATTATTGTTGAATCTCCTCCAAATTCCATTTTTTCCAGTATTCTTTGATTTTTTTCCACTGCGTGTTCTGTGTGCTTGCTGATTTTTCTTCAATATGATGTTGATTGATGTTGCAAATTACTTCGTCGGAAATTCGTGATGATTCTCAATGGCGCTGCTGAAACGTTAATCTGTGATGGTTTTCTGCGTATTTGTGCGTGATTTTGACCTAATCTGCGCGCTAGATTGAGCGACCCGTTTCCTTTGGTTGACCCGCAAGATTTTTATATTTTTTGTCTTTTAGTGATATTTCACAGTAAAATATTTCACAGGAGACTCACTCATAAATAAATGTAAAATGTGTATTGATTGTGTTTACTTTAAATATTGTGAGTATTGAATTCATGAGTATAAATATATATAATATAATGTGTATTAATAATATTGGAATATTTGGTGAAACGCAATTTACAATCTCCTGTCGTAATTTTGCACCTATTTATTTCTTAATTTGTACCATGGTGATAATAATTTTCTTTAGTTAATAGTTGAGATGTGATAGAAAAATATAAAAGATGTGTTTATTAATATTAAATGAGTGACAATTTGTGTAATTTTGATGTAAAATAAGGATAGTTGGTAAGAGGGAGGAGTGAGACAATTTGTAAAAAATAAAATGTACTCACTTAACATGAGACGTAAAAAATGGTAAAATAAAACGCTGGACATTGAACATAGGAAGTATATATTTTTTTTAATTTTTTTAAGGGAGTAAGAATAATGAAAATGCTTGTAGTTATTATTTTATTTTATTTTTTAAATGGAGTAGGAATAATAATGCATGTAGGTTAATATTGATGTAGGTGGTTGGTTAGACTATAAATGATCAATTCAAAATCCATAAGTTATAATAGACAGGAAAAAATTAAAATAAATAAATTATTATTTTTGTTTTGAATTAACTCATTATTATTCATCAAACGATAATAATTTTTTGTTCTCACCTACCCAAGATTAGAGCAAACCAACTGGTAGGCATTTATTCACTATTTTCATTTAATTGAGCTTCCAATAATATATTCTTATTAGTTTTTTTATCGAAAATTTAAAATCAAACGCTATAACATTAAAATACAATTTTTTTTAAAGAGAAATTTAAAGGCCAGATCTATTTTCCTGAAATATAGACACAAACGGAGATAAAATTGTTTCTCTTTATTCTAGTTTAAAGAAAAAAAAAATAATTTGCAATTTTTTGGCAAGTGTCCAAATTAAGGCATCTTTATTTCGGTTCATTAATTGATTAGTTGATATTAGAAAAAGCAAAGAATGATTAGACCTCCTAAAATACGATATGATACCTTCTTCTTTTCTTCTTTCTTTTTTTAATTAACAATTGATGCAACCATTAATTATAGATAAGGTCGTGTATGTATCATGTGTTCCGTGCAACTTAAATTCATTTTTAAACAATATTACTAATAATTTTTATTGATTAATTATATATGTTTGTATTGAACAACTATAATTGTTCAGTGTAAATAACTGATTAAAAATGCATTTTGATTGCACATACTGTGCATTTGATGCACAAGAAACTCACTCTTAGTTAGGAGTAGGTTTTATATAAACATAATTCATGATACAGTAAAACCTCTATAAATTAATAACCTTGAGATCATGCAATTTTATTAATTTAGAGAGATATTAATATATCGATAAATTAATATTTTATTAATTAAAAGATAGACTTTTTAAATTCAACAAATTTAGTACATATGTATTGAAAATAAATAAATTCATATATATTTCATTGATTATATTCATGCATCAACCAATTCTTTGTAACTAATTAAATATATTCATGTATAATATTAGATTCATTGTATATCATTGTATACAATTAACCAGGTGGCTTAGCCCACCTGGCCACCGGGTTCCTCACTTTAGTGGGAGACCCGGATTCGATTCCCTTTGGGAACGAATTATGGAGTTATAAGGTGGCTTGGAGAAATTCTTGGAGTGTTTGGGTGCTTGGTGATCTAACTACTAACAACTAACATTTACCGAAAAAAAAAGATTCATATTACCATAATATTTATAATTGTAATATTTATGAATTATTAATTTAGAGTTTTAATGAGACCTAATATTTATAAAAGGATTTTTCAAAAAATTATTATCTTATTATCTTATCGAATTTGATGATTTTTTACAAAGGCCCAACCGAGTGATTTTATTGTTTTAAAGAGTTTATTAATTTATAGAGTATTAATTTATAGAGGTTTTACTGTATCATGAACCAATTTTCAATTTTATAAACCACCATCAAAATTTTGATACTTTTAGTTAAATACTTGATACTCTAATTAAATATATGTTACTTCAATTTTTTTTCCTTTTAATACATTAAACTTAAATATTACTACCTCTGTCTCATATTAGATGTAACATTTGTCAAAAGGTCGATCCGTCTTATACTAAATGCATCATTTGTCAAAAAGGTCCGACACGTATTAGATGCATCATTTCCTTAAATAGCAATAAAATAATTTTAGTCTTTTATCTATCTCCCTCAAACAACTCAATATTACACCACCCGATTTAATATTATTAAACAACTCTCTTACTAAAGTTGAAAAGAATATCTTACCCCCATAAAAATAACTTATATTATTAAACAACTATTACATTAAAACATATGTCAAACAGTAAAAGTTATATCAACTACGGGAAGGAGAGAGTATTTTATACTAAAAATAAAAAATTTAAATAGTAACAAAATTTAATTATTGTTAATACTTCTAAACACTAATATGATACCACTAATTCTAATCATTAATACTTTTAATTAAATTTTTAGTACTCTTGCTTAAATTTTTTCAAAACAGTTTCACAATATACTAACCATAATCTATTTCATATTAAACTTAGCCCCTACTAATATGTTCATTAATTGAATTCCTTATAACCACACGTATTATATGCATGATTAATGGTTACGTTTTCCTCTTTTTAACTAATCAACAAAGGAACCATCTACGCCAATGTTTTGCTATGCTTCCATGTAAAATGGGGCCCGGTTGGCAACCCTAACTCTCTGTTCACTTTTGTTTTTCTCTCGTGTTTATTTTCAAAAACTACATTTATTATATAATTAATGATCGGCTATCCTATTCAAAATATATATTTTAATTATTCATTTTATTTATAATTTAAATATCATCTTTTATTTTCAATGCTAATTAATTATAATAAGAAGTCAATAATTTTCTTGCATTTATCTAACGACATAGTATATTTTAAATTACTTTTAATTTCAAAATGAATGTCTTTTTTTTTCTCATACCCCAAATGAAAAAAAAAAAAACTCTTAAAAAGACCCACATGCACACCCTCAATAATTGTTAAGTAATAAAGCATTCCTGTCATAAAATTGAAATAATTCATATACCCTCAATAAAAAATAATTTTACTCTATTTAATACTAATAAACAACCCTCTCATTAAAATTCGTGTCAATTTGGTTTGAATTATTTAAGAAGAATGGAAAAAGTACAAAAATATCGATAAACAAAGAGTTGGTCTTGTGTGAGATTGTCTCACGAATCTCATTCCGTTAGATAGATCTCTTTTGACCCGTGTAACAACTATTTACAAAAAATGATAGTGTACAAGTGAAAAATAATAGTGTTATCATGAAAATTTCACTTTTAATATATATAAAACTCAATTTTTAGGTGTTCCATAATTTTTCAATATGACTATAATTATATTATAGTGCTACTCTCAAGTAAATGAATTCATCAACTAATGGAACATAGTGATAGAATAAAAGTGATATAGTTATATACTAAAGGTGAAAAATGAAAGTGCTTTCATAAAAAGTGACAGCGTATTGAGCTTAGACACAAGTGGAGGCCAAATTATAATTAAGCTGAAACAACCCAAATAACTAGAATACGGATCAAAAAAAGATTCGTATGTCTCACACATTTTTTTTGCCTAAAACAAAATATGTACGAGATATTATATAGAGTATCATTTATTATAACAGAAGATACAGTGTCGACTATACAAGGTATGGGTTACGTAAGGGAGGGAAATGAGAATATAAGAATTCAATGGTCCTTTTTGTCCTAAACAAGGGTAACATTGTAGGGCACATTGGGAATTGTGGATGAGGTCTTACACAACTCTTACCAAAAACATCCATGCAACAATTGGTTCTATGCCCCCACACTCCACATGTTTTTGTTCTTTCAAACATTATCATTTTATTAATTTTCATTCTATATAAATACCTCTACTCACTTAAATTCTTGCATAACCTCATTATTTTCCAATTTCTCAAGAAATTAAAAAAAAAAATGGCTTTGTGGAAAACGAACAAGAACGCCACCACGACCACGACCACGGCCACGACTATGCATGTGGTGACACGTAAGCAAATTCTGAACAAGTGCTCGTCTTTCAAGAAGAAAAACGGCGTCCCTAAAGGGCATTTCGCAGTGTACGTAGGTGAGAGCAGGGGTAGATACGTCATTCCAATTACGTTTCTTGAAAATCCCATGTTTCAAAGATTGTTACAAAGAGCGGAAGAAGAGTTTGGATTCAACCATGATACGGGAATAACTCTGCCGTGCGATGAACAAGATTTTTGCTCTTTGATTTCAATGATAATTGGATGATTATATGCATGATATATAATTAATGATTGAGTAGGGTTCGATTTGAGTTGATCAAATTTTCGAAAGAGCTCATGATCAGACGGTCCATAATCGATCATCAGCCGCCTCTTTTACTTAATTAACTTAACCCCTTCCTTAATTAAGTACGGGTTATGATAATTAAGATCAATTTGTATATATAGAAATCATCTTGTCTTCTTTGTGGAGTTATTGAGTTAAATTTTACATTTCAGAGTTTGAGCAGTAAAACGTTTTTTGTTTTTTGGAACAATTATTGTACATTTAATTATATATTCTTATAAATTTTATGAATTTTGAAGTTAAAAGCACGTATATTGAGTTTAAAAAATTATAGGATCGTAATTTTTAATTTTTTTACAAATCGTTTCAAGATAGTTAAAAAAAATCAATTTAGTTTTTTACTTTGTATATTGCTCATTTTAGATCCATTTTCTGTAAAACGACGTAGTTTTTGGCTCGTCCTTGGTCCCATAACTTTTATCTTTCCGCAAAAATGTCCTAAGGCATACACCAAAAACGATGACCTTCGGAAAAAAATGAACATAAATTGAGCAATTCATAAAATTACAAGACTAAAATAAATTTATTTAAACTATTTTGAGACGATTGCTAAAATGAAAGTTATGGGACCCAGGAAATATATTCAACAATGATGCTACGTCTATTTTTATCTATTTTTACTGTTAATAATTAATACAAAATATATATGGTACGTTATATTTATAAATTAAGTTCCAGCAATTCTAACAAATTAATACTACCGAATTCTCTACTATTAGATTGAATTTGAAATTATAATTTACAAATAAACTCAAAATATGTAAAACAACTCCCCTTCCATTATCATTTAAATTGCTTAAAATTAAAAAATGAACGTTATAATTTTGCTTTTATATACCTAAAATTGCAAAAAAAAAAAAAAATCCCTTAAAACTAAAACTTTACAAACATCTCTTATTTACACCTCATATCACTCAAATCTTGTTAGGATAAAATTAAACTCTCCTTACGGAAACCCCTAATCAAGGAAAATGAAAACTCCTCTAATAAAGAATCAAATAATGTGGAAATATTCAGTGTGCCTGTCCTTCGATGCAAGTTGCGGATCGGATGAAGTCAGGGACTTCATCCTACCAAATATACTCGTCGAAATCTTTACAGTTTGATAATGAATCCGCGACAGTGTTTCCTTCTCCATAATCGTATACATAGAAGAATAATATGCAAGGTCTAAGGGGTGTTTGCAACTTGCAAGAGCTTCTTGCTGGTTATAATAATTTCTCTACGTTTTGAGAAGCCAATTTTGGTGTTTGCAATGATTTGCTTCTACTTAAATTTACCACCCGAAGTCCAAATATAAAAATCTTCCACTTTAATTTAGGCATTTAAAGATTAATTAATTAAATCACTTCTTAAAACAATACAATTTGTATGCAAACACCCCTAAATATTACCATCATCACAATCTAATGGATTCAATTTAACTTAGACCACAATGACCATTTATTTGATTCAGTTTCATCATAATAAATTAGATTACGTCACAGGCTTCATCCAACATAATGAGATTCGTGGCAATGTTCTACTTCATTTTTTTGGGTGAAAATTCAAAATATTATAAGACCCACTAAAATCTAAATGTGGGTAATTAAAGTCATTTTTTAGTGGGTCAACTGGAACAAGCATTCCCGTGACCACTTTACACGATGAAATGATATACGGCATATAAGCCCCACATATTTATTGTACATTACGTACATTGATATTTAACAATAATATTTATTCCGTAAAAATATATATATATATATATATATATATATATATATATATATATATATTTATCCTGAATTTTATTTGCGAGCTTTATAATTAATCGACATTTATTTGACATCAGGTAGGCACACATAAACGCATTTTAAATCTTGTCTGTTGCAAGTCCCAATTGTTTTTTTTTTTAGATATATTTGAATATAATTAAAATTAAAATACGACCACGACTATCTCCTCAAATTTGAAGAAACTACGCTAAATTACCATATGTGGCAGAGTCATGAATTTTATTCGGGGGCTCAATTAAAAAAGAGCATAATAATACACAATAATCTAGTGATACTTTATAATGTGAAGTAATACTTTAAGTGTCCGTTTGGTTTCCCTCATTAATTATCCGGCAGACATAATTGAGTTCATTTTATCACTATTCAGTCCATGTTAACTTATTTGTCATGTCCTAATCATGCAAACCAAACGAGCACTAATAAATTGATCGTCGGAGTCCCCGTACTGAGGTTTCTCCGGACGTGTCTTTTTCAATTCGACGGATCAAGTTCAAATCCCACTTGGTGGAGAGGATGAAGACCCAAAAGCGAATAATTCGGTCCGTTTCAGCGGGCACCGCCTGTGGACCACGAGACCACATTTTGAAATCTTCATCCCTCGTTTTCTTGATAGATCTTCAGACATTCATTCTGTTTTTTTTCCAGATTCTAGTTTCGATATATGTTCGGGTCACATGTCTACTCTACCTACTTTCATCACTCTTCACATTCAACATTCATCCTACGATCCAAATATGAACTTGTAAAACCCAAGGCACATATATATCTCTGACGTAATTTCTTTACCTATAGAACTTGATGAGAATTAGACAAAACCTACATAGGGGAGAAAGTATGATTAGTCTTAATCAAGTAAAATAAATTTAAAAAAGAAAAGAAAAGTATAAATTGATTTAAATAATATTAGTTGTTTTATAAAGATATTAATATGGTAGTAATATTGTTTAATGAAAATAACTAATACTATTTAAAATACACTTAAAATTTATGGTAAAAGTGATTCACCGTAGGGGCGGATCTGGGTCTGCAGCCCCTAAATTTTTGAGCTACAATATATATATATATATATATATATATATATATATATATTAATTAATCTTGAGTGAGTTTGATGGAGAGATATAAATCAAGAAGAGTAGGGAGAGAAGACCATAAATTAGGGTAAAAATGGGGAAGTGGTGTAGGTTTGTGAAAACATGTTCAATATTGTATATTTATTAATATTAAATATTATGAACTACAAGATGTCAAACATTCTCATAATTTTGTGGGTCTTTAGTTGATAATATTTTATTTTTTAGGTTTTAAATAATGTTTTAATTTTTCAGGTTTTAGTCATTCGTATCCTAAATTAACAAAAGTAAAAAGAAAAAAAAATTATTTCCTGAAGTAATTTTGTAGATTAAACTTAGTATTCGCGACATTAGGGATCTAGAGAAAATATTATTTTTTCCAATTTAATTGAAAAAAATGCCACTTTTTCTAAATTTCTCGTTCATGATTAAACTATATATTGTCATGATTAGCTAGACACGGTTGAGTGAGCGGTCGAAATGCAAAGTTTGGGCAGTTGAGAAGGCACTTCACAGTGGTCCTATTTGCTATGTCAACCACTACCATTGACTGACCGCCTAAGGCCCCTCAATTAATTTTTTGAAATTTACTCCATTTCATATATATATATATATATATATATGATCGTGGATATTGTAATAATTCATATGTATATTTTTTAAAAGATCTACGCAAAATTATTTATACTCCCAAACACTATAAGAAAATAAAGAATTGACGATGAAATATTTTGTAGACAATAATTTCAATTTTATAGGCATTTTACATTTGCTTACAAAATACTAACAAAAAAAATTATAGGGAATTTGCTCATTGGTAATTTGTTTGCCTATCAAAATATATTCAGTACGTAGGTAATTACCTACTAATATTTCGTAGGCAATCGTTAATATTTATTAAAGTTATCTTCAAGATAGGATGATTTTGCCTATAGATTATATCGTAGGTATTTAATTAATTATATCAAATTGTTGTTTGGTTGATAATTTATAGGTGAAGTGTTATAAAATAAATCATAAAAAAATTGTAGGCAAGACGTATGCAATCCTCATTATTTAAATATGAAATTAATTTTTTAATTAAAATTATATTAAATTTAAGCGCTTAGGTATTTAATTTTTAATACAAACTATTAAATTAATACTAGTACATTTTAATGAAATAATTAACACTATTAAAAAAATACACATAAAATATAAATAAATTTTACGATAAAATTGATTTAAAATATAACTTAACAATACTATTCAAATAAATTTATAAAATTAAATTTTCGGAAGAGAAGTATAAAAAAAACACTAAATCAAACAAGGCCTATATATATATATATATATATATATATATATATATATATATATATATATATATTATTGCATCAAATGATCACACATAATACATAGAGAAATTTTGACTTTGCATGGCAATATGGGCATATTTCACGTGACAGACATGCCAACTTGCTTATAAATTAATTTGTGATTACATATTTAATCATCCAACTTGGCCATTAATTACAATTAATCATAAAATTGTGTCATCCAATTAATATTAGATTATTATTATTATTATTATTATTATTATTATTATTATTATTATTATTATTATTATTATTATGATCATGAGACAAGAGGGCTCAAATAGTACTCATGTGTGTACGTATATGCAGACAATTTGAATTATTTTATTGCAAATTAATAATTTTATTTCGTATTTAATTGCACCAGCACATGTTAACTAACTGTCGGTGAACTATCTAAAATAGAGTAGTAAATTTTTGGTAATAATTATAATTTGCAACTTATACTATATCATATTTTACAATTTTTAATCTTTATTATATTTTATAACAAATTGCAACCTATATTATGTAAAATTGACAGATTGATACCTCAATTCAAATTTTGTTATTTTTTTCCGACCAAATTATATTTGAATAAGGATATATATGTCCTCTTAAGTTTATTAATTATTTTTTTACCAAATGTTTATTTTCTAACAAAGAATTGATCTCTAATTTGGCTGAAAAAAAGAACAAAATTTGTATCTGTGGTACTAATCTGTCAATTTTACATAATTTGTTACAAAATATAATACCGATTGCAAATTATAATTAACGCTAAATTTTAATATATCAAGCAGACATGATAAAATACGTCATCACAATTTCGCTTTAGCTTGTAATAAAACCAACAACAGTGATTCGTTTATGTTTTAGATTAATCAAACGTAATTGATATTAGGGCTTGTTTTCAAGCCCATTTAAAATAATTAGAATTGTTTTTGAACTAATTGTAATCCTCTTTTTTTTACTAAATAATTCTATTATTCAAATAGTGTTTCAAAACACCACCTTAGTTAACAAAATGCCTAGATCAGCTTATTTTTTAAATATATACATGCAATATATATATATATAGAGAGAGAGACTTAGTCCAATTAAAATTGTTAAATTGAAGGGGATCTCTAAAAATAACATGAGATTTTATCACTTACAAATTAATTGTTTATCTTTGAAAAACAACCGGCAAGATGGAGAAATCAGGAACCACTACATACGCTCTCATAGGTTAGAGATTTAGGTTTAGAACGTGTTGTTGAATTGAATTCGAACTTGGTTTGTGATGCTATTCAATATTCAAGGATTCGGGTCATGCTTTTATTGAGTTCGACGAGTCATTTGATTTATGCCTGAAAATTTGTAAATTTTTAGGGGCCTAAAATTATGTATGTGTGTGTATATATATGGTCAAGCGGTTGAAGACCTTATTATACTCTTTTTAGGTTCATGCCTCAATATATATTTTAGTTCTAATAAACAAATAGTCTTAGAGAAAAATAATGAAAACTGAAAATTTGTTTTTAAGGAAAATGTGATAAATTGTAAGGCGATAATGAACTTGGTTTAAAGAAGTGACTGTAAATTATGATGCACATGCATTATCTTTAAATTCATATAATTAAAAAAATTAGAAGTGGACTAATTTTAAATCCGATTACTTATGCTTCATAATTGATAGCATCGGCCCTGTTAAGAATTACTCATCATTTGAAAATTAGCAACTGCATGTAGAACTATTTTGAGAGAATCCTTTTATTCAATTGGTTATGCTCGTTGCAACGGTAATATTGCATCACGTTGATTAGGCAGGGCGTCTCGCTCTTTTGAATGTCCACATTGTTGGGTTCACCTCTATATTGTGCGGATTTTCTTCGTACATTTCTTGTTCGTATTCTTAATCTATATATTTATTACTCTCTTCGTTTCAACAATATTTGTATAGTTGACTTGACACTGAGATTAAAAAAATATACTTTTGGCTTGTTAGACCAATTTAATGAAGGACATTACTGATAAGTGATAACACATGTGTATGCAGAGAAATGAATTAGTTCACGTGTATCAGTGTAGGTAAAAAGTAATAATATTCCTGTTAAAAAAAAGTAATGATATTAATGTAAATAAATTTGTATTGTGGGGGACATAAAAATAAAAACTTGTTACATTTATACAAGAACAAACAACTCTGAAACAGACGAACAAGACAAGTGTGCAAAAAGATGTTGGAGGAGTATGTTATTTGTGTTCAAAGAAACAAAAAAAAAAAAAAAAACTATTTCGAGGGCTTTGCCGTAATTCCACACCTCTTTAATGTTGTTTTAATATTTATATATTTTCCTATCATTTGCGTTTCCCTGTCGGAAGAATGAAGGTGAATGCTCCACCTTTAATCGTGACTATTATTTTATGTGTGGCAAGCTCAGCTCTGAGCATCAGATTTCCCAATCGGATCTCCGAATACCCGGATGGCGGATCCGAGCAGCCTCTCAGAACCGCGGTATTCGCCCTAGGTAGCTTTTGGAGGTCGGAAGCCGCGTTTGGATGCTGGGGCGGCGTCGTGCGGACCACTGCCGGTTACGCCGGCGGATCTAAACCTAACCCCGAGTACCGAAGCTTAGGTGATCACGCGGAGTGTGTGCAGGTGTTGCTCTCCTCTCCTTTACACTTTATTCTAAATTTTGTGCGACTCTTCCGGAATTTTGGAGGGTTAGTTTTGTCGCGTGATCGTAGTTTACATTTGTGTAAATTGATTAATTGAGAATAATTCGTGTGACTAATCTGTGTTTCCAATGTTAATCGCGATACTCGTTTATTAGTAGAAATTTACTAGAAGGATGTTTAATGTGAGTGATAGAACTCAGAATCAATTTCAGCTAATATGAATATCCGGAGCTGTGTCAGAGGAATTATGAAAGGATGTCGTGCGCACTTGGTTTTCAGAGATACGAGATGTTACATTTAAGTACATTTCCACATTTCATGTATGCAGTATGTTGTGATTTGGATTTACTAGTTTTATTTATATGTAATTTGATATTTTGAAGCATGAATGATGTCGTGGACAGCTTTCCTGTAGAAGCCCTGTTTTGTATCGTTTGCAATTATATCTGCACAGTTAAGCATTTTTTAGAATTGGAAAAAAGATTCCAGTATATATATCCTCCCCATTAGCTGGTCCATAGCGCAACGCACTCCACTATGTTTTTGGTTCAAAATGAATAAATGGGGCTGTTTTTCTATCAATTTGTTTTGAAGCATGGCATGTCACTCATACATTGCCCATTAAAATCAAATAATACGGTGTATGATACATATTAGTTTAAAAATAGCCTTAATCCTACTGTTACTTATTTTTTTGAATCATGCCTTTCCAAATCTATTTCTTCAGTAAGTTTTGTAGCCTTTAGAACATTGGCCATCGTGTTCATTACCTAATGCATTCACAATACAATAATCATTCATTTATTACCTTGTAAGATGTGTTCCCAGTTGAGTCGCTATAAGTAAGGCAGAATGTATTGGTTGACTTCACTCAGGAAACTTTTCAAATAAAGCTCTTGCTAAACTCAGCTACTTTCAGCAAAGCAAGTTAAAGATGGTGAAGAACAAATAACATTCTGCTTTTAGCAATTGCTGTGTATATTAGTATATGCATTGGTATTGCTCTCCGAGAATAATGTGTAACATGGGATCTGGGTAGCAAACACATATTTTGATATAAAAGCTCCACAGTCTTCAATGAAGGACTGTTCCTCAATAACTTAACAGTTTCTGTAAACAATATTATTCTTGGTATATTTGTTGGCAAATTTATTAGAGAATTAAGTTTAGGCTGTCTTACTGAACATCCAACAGTGATCATAATCAACTTAACTTGATGCATCAGCTGAATTGTCAATCTTATTTATAGATTTCAGGTGTTTCAATTGCATTGCCAATCTTATTTATAGATTTCAGAAGTATCTATTGCTTTGCCAATTTTATTTATGGAGTGTGTATGTTGGAATTCCTAGCAAACCTACAAGAAACATGTCTTCCTCTATCATCATCCCAATTTTTCTGAAAGTGTAGCCTGATAGATAAGTGTCTGGTTTCCGTTTCAAATTGTTACTTTATGTTTGAAAAGTATCCATGTACTGAAAATTTACACCTAGCTTCCTTTGAATGTTTGCTTCATTTCACTGCCCCAATATAACTGATACAAATTTCTTAAATAGTTCTGTCAATTCTGTGCAGGTAGAATATAACCCTAAAGTTATTAGTTTCAGACAACTACTTGATGTCTTTTGGAGTAGTCATGATTCTAGGCAAGTATTTGGGCAAGGTCCTGATGTTGGAGATCAATACCGGTACTTGTTTTCGATCAAGCATTAGTCTCGTGTACAGTTTTACCCCAAAGAAGAAGTGCTCTTACATAGTACATAGTTTTACCTTAGCAGGTCTATAATCTTTACAAATGGAACTGAAGAATCTAGGTTTGCTGCTCTCAGCAAAGAAAGGGAACAAACACGGTCAAGGAATGGAGTAATTACCACTCAAATCCAACAACTAACAACATTTTATCCCTCCGAGCCTGAACACCAGGTTTTATTCTTAACCTTTTCTCTTGACATTAGTATCTATATATCTATGAAGCTAGTATCGTTGGTATTGGCAATGCTTGGAAAAGATACAAGGGGTTTTTTATGTGGTAAATGACGTCCTATGTGGGACTTCAATATTTTCTTTATTCATGTGCTGATGCAAGCGTTATTTGTCTAATGAGTAACTGAATAAACTGCAGAGAGAGAGAGAGAGAGAGCGATCACCTTCTAAGTTGATCTCTCTCTTTCAGTCTAACAGAAAATTTGTTCACCTCCACCTGTAGAAATTTGAGCTTAAACGGAATCCATTTCTCCTTCAATTGATGGGAAACTTGCCCGAAGAAGAGCTTGAGAGGTCTAGCCTAGCAACAAAGCTCAACGGATATGCAGCAGAACTTTGTCCACCTAGCATGCAGAGGCAGATCGATGCTAAGATCAATGACATATTAAGAAAAGGTTGGCCAATCCTAAGGGAGATTTAATTTGAATTTTTGGACGTCCCGTCGTACAAGTTATTTGTTGCGCTAATTTGGGGCATCATCAACAAGCTGAGAGTGCTCACCACCTATCCACTAGTTCAAAGCTGAGAGCACAAAACTTGCCTTTTGGAACTGAGTATTTTATCTCCTGTTTAGGCATTGTGCCTCTAGGCTGCTGACTAATATATAGCTACTGCTTGAGATTATATCATTGGTAATAACTTTTATCATTGATTGGTCTTCTTTCTGATACAACTTGAGAGAAGTTACAGTTGTTTTAGCAGTAGTCTCCAATTGTTGTATTCATACTTTGTTTCCTGCTTTCGTTTTCTTCCTCACTTTAGTGGAGACCCGGATTTGATTCTCTCTGAGAACGAATTATGGAGTTATGAGGTGACTTGGAGAAATTTTTGGAGTGTTTGAGTGCTTGATGATCTAACAACTAACAAAGTAACATTTACTGATAAAAAAAAAAAAGAAATAATCCGAGCTAAAAGATTCACTATAGGCAAGAAAAAATACAAGTAAAAAATAAATAAAAGATAGTACAACATATTAATTTTTATAGTAACACATGCAAGATATTGAAAAATGTACTATTATATGAATAAAAATATGTTATTGTATAAAGAAAAATATATTATTATATGGGGAAAACCAATAAAAATGCAAAAAAAAAAAAAAAAAAAAAAGCAAAAAAAGGTAAATAACAGAATAAGAAAGCACACACAAAATGACACAATTTAATTGAAGTTAAGATGAGAAGCGCTAACAAAAATTTGGAAACATGGAGAATAAAGAATTTATGCTAAGAAGAATTGGGAGAAAATAGAAAAAAAAAATGGGTGTGATTTAAAGCATATGTACAAAATTTGATATGAGTAGATTTTTTGTGTATTTAAAATTCTTGTGAACTCTCTTTTTCGAATGTCTTTATTTTATATGCCGAACATAACTATTTAAAAAAATTAAGTTAAATAGTAATAATTTATATGTACACTTATGATGATACGTATACACAACAGTGGCTCAGTTCAAATATAATTCATCCTGTTAAAAAAAGTTAAAAAATAATTCACATTGATCTCGAGTTAACATGAGTTTTTTGCAATTAACATGAATTTTTTTCATTTGATTTTTGCAATATTGATTATGGCCTTATGAACGTTTGTCATTTTTTTTTTTAATCGGTTATAAACGTTTGTCATGCCTTTCGATTCGGACGATTAGGGCAATTTTAAAATTTTTATGATCACTTTGACGGTTTAATCGGTTAGGGTAATTTTAAAATTTAATGATACTTTGACGGTTTAATTAATCACGCACTTTTTTCTTCTGTATAAAAACAGATCGTAATTTTAGATAGTTGTAGAAACCTCACTGGTCTCATTGTGATTTTGTGAGCACCGAAAAATAAAGTGGAAAGCCCCCCAAAATCTGCAAAAATTGAGTCCGATCGGAAGAGGAAGAAGTCGGCGGATCGAGCCGACCACCACCACCACCACCAAAAGCACAAGCACAGTAGCACTAGTAAAAAGACCAAAATGTCCTCGCCGGAGAAGGTTAGGGCTTCGCACATTCTCATCAAGCACCAGGGCTCTCGCCGCAAGTCCTCCTGGAAGGACCCCGACGGCCGCCTTATCTCCGCCACCACCCGTGAAGAAGCCGTTTCTCAGCTTGAGGCCCTTCGCCGCGACATCGATAAAGGCGAGGTCACCTTCCAGCAACTTGCTACCCAGCACTCCCACTGCAGCTCCGCCAAGCGCGGCGGCGACCTCGGTCCGTTCCGTTTTCATTTAATGTATAATTCTGTCGTTATTAATGCTTGGAGTTATTCGATTTGTTGGATCGATATTGCCACCAAGTTGTTGGAAACTTTTGATGGGGAATTAATCTGGCGATTGTGGCACTTCTTTTCAGATTATTTTTACATTTCACATATAATTATTTTGAGGATTTGTAGATTAAATTGAGACATGGAGGTTGTTTTTCATTTATGGCTCCTTAAGGTTTCTACACAGAAGATTAGTTCTCACTTTGTTTATTCCTCGAGCTTGGATGAGGTTGTGTGCTTGTGAAAACTTGTGAACTTGTGGTTGCATGGTGTGCTCATATTAAATGCCTCGCATGCTTTCAGATTGTGAATATGTAGATTTATATGTTATCTTCAATGAATTCCTTGGCGAATAAAAAGAAGAAAAAAACTTATTGGTTGAATAGGGGTATAATCCTGCTGCGTTGTCACACTCAACTTCGAACTAGAGGTCCTAGCTTCGATTGAGTAAAATGGCCGTCATACCCTTTCTCATTCTCAAACCCCCCTCTTAAATTACCAAGCATTCCATGAAAAAGCTGTTCTTTTCATATATTTCACATAAGTGTGAGAAAATGTTTTAGCAGAGTATAATATACTACTTGGTACTGGGTATAAGGGTGAGGAGTGAGAAACCAACGGGTATAACTATAAGGGTGGGGGATGAAAAAAGAATGAAGAAAAGGTGTTTCGTGTTTGGTTGAAGAGAAGGATTGCTTGAATAGTTATTTTATATCCCAAAAGTGAGGAATCCTCCATTCCTCGGTAATTTGGGTGATATTCATTCCTCAATAAATAGTGTAATATTTCTAAATATAACTTTTAATGCATAATGAGAATTATTCAGTAACACAAATTTACTTCTGGAAATTGTGAAATTTTCAGAATAAAAATCTAAACATTAATTAACATATATTCATACTCTAGTCCCTAAAAAACTTGGGTAAACCAAGCAAAACTAATCAAGTAAGCAAGCCCCTTGCAAGGACATATCCATCACCATTCCACACTACTATCATTATCACCCTCATTTCTTTTTTTATCACAAACTAAGCAGCCCCTAAAGTTGGCCATAACTTTGAACTGAATAAGTACTACTAGTGACGTGTAATTTGGTCTTCAGCTATTTCAGCCAGCCTTTTTTAGGAAACATGGAATCAAGCAATAGTATTTACTTTGTTAACTGCAATCTATTAGTGTAGGAGAAATTACAAATATCCCTTGACGTTTGTCTAAATTATCAAACGAACCCTGGGGTTTGGGTAAATATTAAATATTCTTATAAGTTTGTTTAAATTACCAAATGTCCTCGAAATTTGGCTAAATTACAATTATCCCCTCATGGTTTGTCCAACCGAAACCTGTGGTATGAAGTAATTATATATTTTGTTTGGTAATTCCAAACATCAAGGGATAATTGTAAGTTGCCTGTTACACTAACCATGGGGTTCAGTTAGTAGTTCGGACTAATCTTAAGGGGAAGTTTGTAATTTATATGGGGAAACCTCGTTGGGGTATTTATAATTTATCCTCTTTAAATGTATAAATAAAGTGACCTATATCATACAAATTTCTTCTATAAATTGGGGGAAGATGAAATTAATTTCCTCTATACATTTTGAATGAGATTAAGTTAAACAACTCTGTGAATATGCTTGATTGAGACATTTCTGCTGTGCTGTGTTTCATGATTTCATAAACACCACATTTACGTAATATTGTTAAAAATACTAAACCTTCATTCAAGATGTCTCAGTGTGTTAACAACTCATTGCCTTTGTGACTATTAGACCCTTGTCATTGTTACCAACTCTTAGTTCTCATCTTTGATATGCCTACCTCGATTCGTTTGGCTTTCCTAGTCTCTGAGCATCTTTTTAAGGTAGAACTGTTTCAATTTACAAATGCTTGTGAGTAGGGTAATTAGGACTGAGGGCCATGAACATTTAGGAACATTTTTCATGGGGAGCTAAGTGCAAACTTGTAGGATATTATTAGGCATACCAATAACACACCATCAACAGCTTCATATGTGGAATTCACAATATAAAAAATACATGTCCCACCGTGATGGAATTTGAAATTTGCTTAGCCTTTTGTCTAGTGGACAGAATCACAAATAGGATGAATTGTTCGAATCAATTTCTATGCTATAATGCATACTAACCTTGTTGCTTGCTTCTCCTCTCCTATTAGGCAGAAAATTGAGGATGAAGCTTGCAACATAGTCTTGTATGATGCAAAATTTTTTTTGGTGCTTTTAGCTCGAGGCTGAGTACGAGGCAGAGGAAGATAAAAATTGCCATAACATCATAAAGAATTACTATTTTTTCGGTTTTCTTTTGACGTTTATTTACCTTTGGTAGCTTAATCCTTTCAACGTGAACTTCTCTTATCATTGAATGAGAGTAGGTGATGAATAAACGAGGAGGATAAATCATAAATTGAAACCAATATTAAGTAGCTATATGATCACCTGTATTATCTATAGCATCAAGTTTTCTTTGCCTAATGTTGTCGAGTGGTGTTTTTATCTGCATATTAAGAACACAAACTTTGGAGATTGCTTCTTGTCATGAGCAGGTGTAGATAAATTGTGTTGAATTGAACACACTTTCTCAATTTGGTTGAATTGTAATTAAGCTTTAAATCATAATGATTAAGCTTTAAATCAATGGAGTCGAGCTTTAATCAAGTCAAATACAAGTCTAGCTCAAACCGTTTTATATTTTCACTCTTGGCATTTTCAATCTTTTCCAACTTATTGAGCTCGAGTTGAACTCGACTTTTAATTCTGTTCCTACTTGTGATGGATGCAGGTCCATTTGGAAGGGGTCAGATGCAGAAGCCATTTGAAGAAGCAACATTTGCTTTAAAGGTTGGGGAGATGAGCGACATAGTGGACACTGACAGCGGAGTTCATCTCATCATCAGAACGGCCTAATTTTTTTCCATACCTAAAATCTTGATGGTTTATGACATATATATTATGGACTTCTCTTATTTATTTGGGAGCAATCCAAGAATCTCTCTCTCTAATGTATGCTCACAACCAAATCACATAAAGCGGCCCTACTTATTTGGTTACTGTAAAAGTTTGTTGTCCATTTCTCTTCTACATTTGTCATGCATTACAGATTTTTTTCCGTGGGTTATTTCTATGCTACCCTGCAGGACAGTGACCAATAAAGATTTATGATATATATCAAGTTATCAACATATAAAAGCAGGTGGTACAACACTATAAAGCCCTGCTGAGCACTGCCCAAAAAAAATTCATTTGTATGTTATACTCTGTAGTGCATAATCATTCTCCTGGAGGGTGGCTGAAAACCACTTGATCTATTTGTACACATTCTATATTATCTGGATGAAGATACTCGAGCACTATTTTAGGTATTGTGTCATCCATCCTTTATCTTGTCCGAATGTCACCTGAGGGGCAGGGTCATTCAGTAACCTGCTTTTGGGTTGCATAGGAACAATATCAAATCGTCCCATCGTATGGATGAGTATACATACGTATGTATACTGTACTAGCCTTAATTTCCCGGCTCAAAAATCAAAAGATGATGTAAACAAATTATTCAAAAAACTTAGGAAGTAAAATGGAAACCTTTGTTTGATTGTAAAAATTGTGGTTCCAGAAGATCGAATTTTGTTATAAACCCATGTAAAAATCACCTATATTTATAGCTTCTTGTACAACAATGCTGCTCCCAACGGTCATCTCATCATGGGTTTCCAACCCCCTTGGTGAACTTGTTCACAGCTGCCTTTGTTGCCCCATTAGCCATTGTCTTCTTCGATACATGATGTGAGAAGCGGCATTTGGAACCATTCCGACAACCCCTAAAACTGCCGAAATATGTGCAAGTTTCCTGGCGGGGTTTGGGATTGGTTACAAATGAAGCTGGGTAGCTATGTGTTGATCTGAGTCCTTGATGTTGTCCAAATCTTGAGAGCCTTTGCTCCTCAATTTCATGAAGATTTGTGACAGGAAGCAACATTGAAGGATGTTGTCCTGTGTAGGGCTTTCCCCATCTATGATCAACTCCACATATGCTTATTGTTTTCTTGAAATCTTCCACATTTGATGGTCTATATGAGGTGGAAGCTATCATAGATGGCCTATTCCATGAAGCATATTGTGGCCGCCGACCATAGTCATGAATGAGTTTCCTGATGGCTTCCACGTCTGGCTTTGACGTGGAAGGTTTAGTCGGCAGCACCGTGGTGATCATGGCGTCCGCCATACTCGTAATTGCAACTGGCCTCGAGTTTGAAGTGGGAGGTTTAACAGGCAACACCATGGTGGTGGCGTCGGCCACACTCGTAACGACAACATGCGCCGACGTTGGAGGTGTTGGAGGTCTAACCTTCTGCTGCATTCCATCCATCAATTTCTTCACCATTTCCGGGTTGGAAATGATGTTGATCAATTGTTGTATGCTGGTCTCTTCCCCAGCTGTCGTTTTCGAACCGCTTTCTTCCGCTACATCTTCGATCGGAATAAGCGGAATGACCGGAGTTCGAGTGTCATCGTAGCATTCACCTTCCGCACCAGGATCAGTGAAGGGGCTACATGCAACATATTGGATTAATTTCATAAAAGAAAATTAAGGCCTAAAAATTAAGGCAACTATTTGTGTGCACATTGTCCACACTAAAAAATAATGTGCACAATATTTTTATCTAATACTACACTGTAACTAAACTAATATTATATTGTAACTAAACTAATACTATATAATGCCTGAAATAATACTACACTGTAACTAAACTTTGTGCACACAATCTTTTATTATGCACACAAATACTACTCAAAAATTAGTATGTAATTACCTAGGAGGTATGGCACTACGACAAGGATAGAGTGCTTCACTAACAGTAGTTTCCCTGCTCTTCTGATTGTTTGCCTCGTGGCTTTCATCACCAGCAACAACTTGCCAACAAGGGTCCATACCAAACTGTAATTTACATAAAATAACATCTTAATAAATTCCACACCACTTTAAATAAAACTAGATGCTAAAGCAACTTACAGTGGGAGGACATTTCCATTTGATAAGAGGAGAAATCTTTTCCCTCTTGAATGCAACGTACCAACAAATACGATGTCTTAACACTGACTTTGGCACACCAGCGCTTGAATGCCTGTACTCCCCTCCCTTTTTTACCTTTAAAAACAAAAAAGCACTTTTGTAGTTATTTCCAAAAATTTGTCGTGAAATTTTTTAGTTGTAGCAATATGCCTACGCATAAGTTTTCCATTTCTTTTCCGATAAAAAATAAAAAATAAAAAATAAAATTCTTATAAATATATCACCAAGCATGTTTTACAAAATTACTCAATAATGCACTAAGTGCCCTATTACTTATTCCTTAAAGTTATAAGTTCGAATTAACATTTGACCGATAAAAAAAAAAATCAAATGTTTTGTGCAATTTAAATACATTTTTAAACAATTATTTTTATTTTCATAAACAGTCGCAATTATTTTCATTGAATGCTTACAGTCAGTTACGGTTTAATAACTGTATATATTTAGTGAAAACAACTATAATACTGTTTTGTGATAATAAGAGTGACTAATTTAAAAATGCATTTAAATTGCACAACTCATTTGATGTATACAAGAGTAAGACGAAAATATAAGATAAGAAAAATTTCAAGATACTTTCTCTAAAATTGAAATAAACCTCCTTCCAAAATCAAATAAAAGTGTGATATAAAATTATATATATTGTTCACTATCTTTTTTATCGTCCGATGGGTTGACGCCAACACCCTTGCTACCCAAACCATGTAGAACCAAAGCTTTCTCCACTATTAGGGATATAAAAAGAAAATCAAATAACTTTGATTTAATTAGTTATTCGTGTTTAAATATTAAGATTCAATTCGAAATATTCGAATTTGAATACAAATTATATTTTGATTCGAAAAGTATTCAAATTCTAATATGAGCATCACTATATACAATTCAATATTTGTCAATATATTTATAATTTCATTTCTTAATAATTAATGGATGATATCATTTTAGAAGAAAATAATATTTAAAAAAAAAAATCTTAAAATTAAAATTTCAAATCTAGAAGCTACCACGAAGACCAGTTTCAGCATAGATTGTGGAGTTGGGTCTCGGCTTAATCCAATTGTTAGTAGTGTCTCTTTCAATGAGTGGCTCAATGATCCTAGAAAGGTTTTGGAGTGTGATTTGTAATTAGCGAGATTTGTATTCTTGAACTCTTTCTTTGGGTACACCTTGTACCCGTTTTGAAATATAATTTTCTTTCCCGATCAAAAAAAATAATAATAATAAAAATTAGTATTGAATGTTATTAGTTATTTCATTAAAGTGTATTAGTTGAAGGGTATTAACAGCTATACTAAAAAGAATTAGTTGGTTTTTTTTTTTTTTTTTGCATTAAGTTTGTTAGTTGTTAGTAGTTAGATCACAGGTAAATGTTAGTTTATTAGTTGTTAGATCACCAAGCGGCAAGCACCCAAACACTTTAAAATTTTCTCCAAGTCACCTTATATTTTATGTGTTATATGACTTGGGTGCACTTTGTTTTGGGGCATAATGAGTACTATTTAAATTATTTATCAGTCAACATTATGTGCAACTAAGTTAAATACCATCTATAAAAAAATAACCCTATTTTATATTTTTATTCTTAAAATTAATTTAGATTTTACATTATTATTAAATAATTGGACCCTAGATCAAATTCGTTGCTCCAAATTTAAACCGCTTTTTGGGATGGTGGGGTCATAGTCTTAGGGCAGTAAAAATAATTACTGCAGTTATACTTCATGAAGGCTGATGAAACACCGATCGATTTCTTTGAAGAGCCTTCAAAAATGCAATTTTCCTATTTCCAGAATTAAAAAAAATAATAAAAATCCACCACCAACAACCCAATCCCATCTACAGGTAATTGACACTACAAAGATGCATAAACCTAAAAATGATTAATAAAAGATTATGGAGTGAGAATATGTGTGTGAGATTTTAGTGGGAGGGGTATCATTGATTTATAATCGTTCGATTCTTTTGTGTAACTTTTCGTATTATGTCTTGAAATAAATCCTTCCTCGATCGGAAGTAATGGACTTGCCAGTGAGAAGTACCATATCAACCTTTTTTTATTTTTAATTATTTCGATGTCAATAAAACAAATAATTTAAGAGTCTATATAATTATAAATTATTTTTTAAAGATATTATAGAAATTTCATTGAAAAATTGTTGAATTTTTCAAAACTTTTATTTTTTTTTTAAATGAAAAAATGGAGACACTTTTAAGGATGGAGTATTAAAGTAGAGAGTATAATTTATCTTAACATTGTATAACTTAAACCTAAAAAATTCATTGAGTACGAATCTGTACGATATCTCTATGTATGTGCACGTAAATATAGATACATATGATGATATGTGCATTACTCTTAAAAACTAATTTTAGAGTGTATATATCTAGTATGTACACTTATTAGTCGTTATATTTTAATAGTTATTTTTTTATTTTCACACAAATTTTTAAAAATATTTAATACTAATGATTATTCGTATAAAATGACGAATATAACCTTTTAAAGGTCATTAATAAATCATTTATGGTCATTTACCATATTAATATACCCTGTTACGGGTTGTTAATGAATCATTTATAGTCATTTACCCTACCTACTATCAAAAGTTAAGAAAATGACAAAGTTGAAATTTTTTCTTAAAAAACCAACAACGATAGATAATTTGGAAAAAAATTCTTCAATAATTGTATTATAGAAATTTCACTGAAAGTTGTATTCAAAATGATTCCTTTTTTAGATAAATATGAATAAATTTTTTCACTAAAAGTATTATAGAAATTTCAGTTAAAGTAGTATTTTTAAAAAATGATTCCTTTTCTAGGGAAAATTATTTGAAAACTAAAACCCTTTTTTACGGAGAGAAAATACTTAGAGCTAGGAATGAAAATATTATATGGGTACCCATCCTGTCTCAGGTTTTGGACTACGCTGCACCCAACCTTTTTTAAGAACAATTCGGGTTGGATTGTCCTCATATGAAGAACAGTTCGGGTTTGGATATCATATTTGCCCAATAATATATATTTCAACTTATTAATATACATATTAAAAGATATATATATATATATAATTATGATATATTAATCTAATACTATATTATATTATACTTTGATGAAAAAATAGGGTAAAAAATATATAAAAAAAATGAAAAATGTGGCAGGGCGGGTCTTCCCTGCCATACAAAGGGTGGTGGTACATGACAACATTTCAAGGTTCGTGCAGAGCATGGCACAAGTCGGGCACGTAAAATTGAGAACATGACGGGTTTGGTAGTTAATTATCTGCCTTATCTGACTTGTTGACATTCCTAACTAGAATAGATAGTAGTGTAATTTATTTTTGTATCATATCGTTTAAACCTAATTTTTTATTTAGTACGATATCTTTACGTGCACGTAATTCAAGATATACAGTAAATATCATGTGTACATAAATGATAGATCGGACAGTTTCCAGCTTCCTTCTATTAATTTTGTAACCTTTAGATTAGCCCTCTCAAACACCAATTTTTCTAACATTTACCGTAATAATAATACATTTGAAAAGTATTTTAATAAGTCCATCGTTTTTTTTTTTTTTTTTTTATAACTTATTAAGTCCATCGATAATCATCCATGTATTCATAGAATCTTAACCCAATGGAAGTTCATAAAATAATTAAAGCAATCTTATTTACATTTCTTTGCATTTTAATTTGTAACAAATCCTCCAATCCATTAATCTAAAATTTAGATCTGTCCCTGCATTTTTTATGTCAATAGATACGATTCCATTTCGTGCATGTTCAAATCATATCCACACATACATTATCAAGTTCACGAAAAATTAAAAACCAATCAAATGAATTAATTAAAGGGAATCAACACAATCAAATGAATTAAATGGAATCAACACAAATCAAAAAGATGAATTTCAAAATTAGCAGAAGTTGTACCTGATGCAGGTTGTGCCGAGAAGCAGAAGCAGCGGCGGTCGATATCTTTGAATCTTTCATCTTTTCTGATCCAACGCAGCAAAAAAAAAAAAAAAAAAAAAAATTAATTCTATTTCGAAATGAAGTAAACACAAAATCAAACAATGCAGCTTCCAAAGTTTATGAAAGCTTTGGAAACCCTAAAAACCCTTGTCAAAACCTGCAGACCTTGTGGGGTGGTGTGTGTGATTTGGTGAGGAAGAAAGAGTGAATTAAATAGAAGGAAGGAGGAAGGCTTTTTGACAAAAACCCCAGAAACAAATCCACAGAATTGGTGAATGAGCGGTATCACACTGTGATTTATTTATTTTGTGTTCTATTATTTAGATGACATATATACTATTTTTTTCATATAATTATGATATGTCTTTTTAATCTGTATGATAATGAAAGTATTTAATGTGTTAAAAAAGACAGCCTGTATAATTATCGTAAGGATATTAATAGAAATTTCACTTAAAAGTTATTGTACATTTCAAAATGATTCCTTTTTTGGCGAAAGTTCTTTTTTTTAAATGTAAGACTAATTTATAAATGAGAGAGTATTGAAATAGAAAATATAGTGTATTTTACCGAATACGATATCTTTACGTGCACGTAAATAAAATGTACATTTATGCCGTAAATATAAACATAAACGAATGTCGTAAATATGTTTGAGTATGTCTCATGTGAACCAAGTTTCACGGTAAAACTTAATCCGCATTGAAAAAATAAATTCAGTTTACCTTTCAGTTATCCTGACTAATACTCTTTAATGTAGGTGATACCATTCAATTATCATGACTAATACTATTTGTAATATTGTTTTATATATGTTGTAATATAGGTTAAACGACTTATACCTTTTAGTTATTACAACTCAGTAATATAAATAACACCCTTCAATTATTATGACTGATACTCTTTAGTAATATAGTGCATACTCTTAAGTTACCACAACTGATTCCCTTTAGTAATATATGTAATACCCTTCAGTCATGACAACTGATAATAAATGAATCAAGTTTCACCACGAACAATTTTCATAATAGACTTTGCCAATATGATCTTAATCGCAGATATTCTAGTTTTCAGCTCCATTTTATTTTAGCATTCATCATATAAGATTGAAAAAGTGTTTCTTAAAATATATATTTTGAAGATTTCATGTTAAAATAAATAAAGAAATAGATTTGGAGTATATAACTCAAATTATTGCAAGTAATTGCTCTCCTTAAAATCAAAACTTTAAATCTGCGGTTTTCATATATTAATTAGTAATATACAATATCCGTATATGTTCAAATATCTATACATACATATTACCAAAAAATAAAAAAATAAAAAAAAAAAAAAAGGAAAATTGTGAACAATCAACAGAAACGAAATCGATCGAGACAAAAACTCAATTATAAAAAGATGAATTCACAAAATTGAAATCAGAATTAACAGGAAAAAAAAAACGGAAATTAAATAGAACTGTAACTGATGCAGAATCATCGTAGGTGGCGAGGAGCAGAAACGCCGGTCGATATATCTTTGAATCCTTCATCTTTTCATGAATTTATTTTTGGGCTACCCAGAAAGGTCCCTATATATATACCAATGGAAAGACTTGTTTATCCTTGTAAACTCCATTATCCGCCCATGTTAATTTGATCGATGTTTTCTTCATGAAATTAATTAATTAATCTGGCTACTTTGACGTGGAAGGCAGCTATTGTGCAGGATTAGTGCTGGTTTCACCACTCACAATTTCCAAAGGATGTTGATCTACAGTTGTTTGTCGATCCTTTCCAATCGTAGCAGCTGCAGTTTTCGAATTCAAGCAATGCTTCCAAGTTAATTTATGAGAGCTTTGGAAGTTTCGCTACAGAGAAACCCTTCACAAAACCTGCACACATTCTGGGAGAGCTTTAATTTCGATAGTTTAATTTTTAGAAATTAAAATTGAAAAAATATCCTCCATGTACAATTCATGTGATATTTTTCTCTTATTTTTAGGAAAAACTAAACATTTTATTTAGAGTCCGCTTAATTTTGAAGAGAAGATGAAAAATATTGATTCAAGTGAGTTACTTAACTGTAATTTATACAATCAGCTGCTTTGTGTTTGTAGATGCTAGCTTCTTTGTAACTAATCTAACTAACTTGAAAAACAGACTAACTAATTTCTGTACTTATTCATCTACCTAACAAGCTTATGACGTAATCTAATTTTGTGCATGAACTTTGCACGTGAGAGTGGTGTGGTGTGTATGAGGAATTAAGACTGAATTAAATAGAAGGAAGCCTCTTTGACAATACAACCTGTATTTTATTTTGTGTTCTATTATTTAGATGAATTTTTTATCATACAATTAATATGTATTTTTTTAAACGCTATGGAAAATTGTCTATATGTAGGGAGTATTGAAAGTATTTAATGTGTTACAAAGGACCGTCTGCATGATTATCGTAAGGATATAATAGAAATTTCACTTAAAAATTATTGTACTTTTCAAAATAATTTCTTTTCTAGCGAATTTTTTTTTTAAAAGTAAGACTATTTATAATTAAGGAGAGGGCATTGAAATAGAGAATATAGTTTATCACAAGATTTTACTGAGTACGATATATATATATTTTTTAATCGAAAAAATGATGACTCGAACCCATGATCTTTGGGCCATATATAGTGGAGTTCTAATAACTTGAATTATATCATTTCGTCAATATGATTTTTTTCTTAAAATATAAATTTTAAAGATTTTCATATAAATACGATGTTGCACCTCATGTGCGTGGTATGTGTGATTCATGTGCGATCCATGAAATAACATTTTTCCAAATACCTCCCTTATATTAGAAAAAAAAAAAAAGCACTTTAATAATTTTTTATTTAAACATTCTAATTTAGAGCCCGCATTTGGTTGGTAATTACATGTTATAATACGAAAAAAAAAAATCATCCTCCTTAAACTCAAATTTTAGATCTGCATTTTTCATATTCAATAGATACGATTCTGTGCATGCTCAGATATCCGGACATACATAACTAAATTCAAACAAAAATTCAGAAAAAAGAAAATCGCTCAGTTAAACAATCAACGGAAACGAAATCGACACAAAAAGTCGAATAAAAAGGTGAAATCGAAATTAACATAAAATAATGGAGTTGTGCCGAGGGCAGAAGCGCCAATCAATATCTTTGATTAATCCTTAATGGAAGAACACCCGATTGAATGCCTCAAACAATTTTCTATTTCCAAATGAAGTAAAAATAAAATCAAACCATGCTTTCCAAGTTTACGAAATGTTGTGCCCTTAGAAGTTCTAGTAATTAACCTCAATCTCCACATTGGTATTTTCCGTTTTGGCCGGAATTCGCACGAATTTATTTTTGCACTTCCTCAAAAGACCTCTTTATCCTTGTAAACTTCATGATGCTCCCTTGTTAGTTTAATGTGGGATATTGATTGACACTCCAATACGAAAGCTTTGGAAATTCCGCTACAGGTAATTGAGGCGGAAATCGTTCACAAAACGTGCAGAGATCCTGGGGTGGGTGAAAATTGTGAGAGCGGAGTATGTGTGTGAGAGAAAGATTTTGTGAGCAAAAAATTAAAAGAAATTTGACCTTAAAAATTAGTGCAATGGTTTCAGTAGGTTGCACAGTTTAGTGCAACAAAAATAGTTCGATGGTTAAGTGCAATTTTTGTGATATGAGAGTTTGGTGGGTTTAGTGCAGTTAAAGTAATATCAAAACCTTTGATTGATTGTTAATGTGGTTGCAGAAGATCAAATTTTGTTTAAACCCATGTGAAAATCACATGTATTTAATTTCTTGTACAATTAACAATGTAGCTTCCAATGGTCATCTCATGATCATGGGTTTGGTGAACTTGTTCCAAGGCGCCATTCCGACACCCCTTAAAACTACTGAAATATATGCAAGTTTTCTGACACCCCTTTGATGAGGAAGCACCGCGGTGATGGCGTCGGGCACACTCATAATGGCAACAGGCCTCGATGTGGTATAACTCAAGTGGTTAGAGTTGCACTATCTATAGCCTAAAGGTCATGGGTTCGAGTCAGGGACGGATCCAGGATTTCGTCTCAAGGGGGGCAAATTACTTCATACAGCAAAGGGGAGGAAAATTTTAAAATTCAAGGGGGCGAAATGATAAAATATTACTAATTTAATGTATAAATAAAAAAAAATTATATACATATAGTGAAAAAAATTTAAATCCAAGGGGGGGCGACCGCCCCCACTTAAATCCGTCCCTAGTTCGATCGAGTTGCTGCATTCCAACAAGTTGATTAGTGAGTACTGTGATCGTGCAGGATTAGTGCTTGTTTCTCCTTGGCCCATTTATTTCACTACTTCCAGGTCGGAAAGGCCTAAACATTCATTAAGATAAATTATATTCAAGGGACTACCTAGGAGGCCGGTATGGCACTAAGACAAGGATAAAGTGCTTCATCAACCGTTGTTTTCTTGTACTTTTGATTGTTTGCCTCATGGCATGGCATGGCATGGCTCATCACCAGCAGAAACTTGCCAACAAGGGTCCAGACCAAATTTTTATTTCCATTTGATGATGAAATCCTCTCTTGAATCCCTCTGTTTCTTACCTTGAAGAAAAAAATAGCTCTTTTGCAGTTATTTCCAAAAAAGATATCGTAAAAAATTTCAATTAATTGTTGCAATGCGCCTGGACATGAATTTCTTATAAATACATCATCATGCATGTTTTACAAAATTAATTAATAATGCATCACTTGCATGCAACGTGCAACTCAAATGCATTTTAAAATTAACAGCCATCATCTTTTTTCCTAAACAGACACGATTATTTTCACTAAACAATTAAGGTCAGTTATGGATTAACAACTATAATTTTTTTAGTGAAAGCAATCGTGAGTTTCAGTGAAAAACCATGATACGTGACTATTTAAAAGTGCACTTGAATTGCACAGTTTTCTTAGTGCATATAAAGAGTAAGGCAAAATTTTCAAGATATTCCCTTCTTTAGAATTAAAGATAAACCTCCTTCCAAAATCAAATAAAAGTGTGATACCTTTTTTTATCTTGGTCAGTCTTAATCCATGAATCATTCAATTCAAGTGCATATATTGTTTTTACTGAAAAATGCAATTGCTTCCACTAAAGAATGCAATAATTTTCACTAATAATTTACAGTAAAAACAATCAATATTATTCAAAAAATACACTTAAATTGCACAAAAACACTTAATTAATGTGTAAGAGACTTACTCTTTTATATCATATTGATGATTACATTAATTATTCATTATGTTATTTATTCATGATTAATGTTATTAATGAACTATCATGCAATGATTCAAAATATGAAGAATGTAATAGAAAAATAAATTACTCTCTCCCTCCTATATTAACTTGTATAATTATTTTTAAACTTCTCTCTCACAATATTCATAATCTTACAAAAAATATAATTAATTTTTAGCTTACATGACATGCACACAATTCAACTTAGCTATTTATTTACATTATATATAAATATTTACAAAATTATCCTTCAAAATTCTATTATATTGTGAGTCATTGCTTCGGTGCACACTGTTTTGGGATAGGGTCAGTATGATTTAAATGTATTCAATAATCTATCAGTTAATATTATGTGTATTTAAGTTAATTAAATACAATCTATAGAAATTAACCATAATTTATATTTTTATTCTTAAAATTGACACACATTATTTATATTTTACAATAATTATTTAATAATTGGACCTAGATCAAACTCGTAATTGCTCCAAATTTTAAGAAAAATAATCTGTTATTTTGGGATGGTGGGGGTCATAGTCTCAGGGCAGCAAAATAATTAATGTAGTTGTACCTCATGAAGGCCGAAAAAAATAAAATAAAAATCACCAACAACAACTCAGTAGTAATTTTTAGGATTTTTTTTTTATTAGGCAAAGGGTGACTCGAATCCATGATTTTTGTATCATAGGTAGTGGAGCTCTAACCACTTGAGTTGTACCACTTCGTCAGTAATAATTTTTAGGTGATCTATTGTTGTTAAATGTAATATTTTTTAAAGTTAGTAGTAATTTTTTTTTTTAAAGCAAGTGTATAGTAAAATATAAGAGTAATTTTCATAATGTGGTAGGATGTAATCGTCCCTTGAAAATAATAAAATGCCTTAACATGCCCAAAACTTGTCCAGAAACACTATAGAGGCCCAATTGTCCAGCAACAGTAACCAAAGTCCGATTGACTTAAGAATCGAAAACAAGACCTTGAAACTGCTCCGGCGAAGATGAAATTTCCGGCAGTGAAGACTCGAATCGCCGGCGAAACTATCCAAGACTCAACACCAAAATATCCGGTGAGACTGCTGTCGGATAAAGAGATACTCTCTTTGTTCCTGGATAAGTAGTATAAAATGTGTAGTGAAGTTTTAGAATATAAATATGAGAAAAAAAAGATAGACTTGTTATATAAGAAAATGAACAATAGGAATTTAAATTAAAGATGGTGGAGAGACGAATTTTCAGTATAAAAAATTGAAAAACTTTGTTTGGAATTATTAAAATTTGACTCTCTTCTTTAGTGAAATAATCAAAGAAGTCAGTTATCTATTCATGTATAGAGTTTTAAGAAAAAGTTGACATAGAAGATGTCTATCTACGATGCAATTAATTGAAATATTATATACCTCTAATAACTACTAACCTAATTTCTGTCAAAAAAAAATAAATAAATAATTATTGAGGGGGTCACTTGTGTTTCGTATACACTATAAGTTTAAGGTGTTATCACTTTTGAAAAAAAGTTGAAATATTAAATATTTCATCAAGAGTATTAAAGATCTCATTAGGAAGTATCAAGAATTAGGGTCAATAACATCATATTATTTTTCAAAAAGTATCAACAATAAATTAATATTTTTACTATTTAAATTATTCATATTTAATATAAAAATACACAGTATAATACTAATATTTAAATTTTAGATATCAAGTTTAAAAATACTAACATTTAAAGTGTGAAATATTTCACCAAGAGTATCAAATATTTGATGAAATTGAAAAATAACATATAAAGTATCAATTATTTAACAAGAGTATAATAAATTGGCAAAAACTTAGGCGCACCTGATTCATCCTATGAACCCGATTTACACTATCACTGTCATGCACAACAACTATCACCGTTATGTACAAAGATTATCACTGTCAAACATTAGATTATCACAGATCATGCAAAAGTTCTATCACTGTCATGAACAAATACTATCACTATCATGTTCAACTACTATTATTATCATGTAGAGTTCACGTGAACTCTAAAATGGGTAGAATTCATGCAAAAATTACTCTAACAAATTTGATGAAATTAAAAAGTAAAACACTATAAATTTACGGTGTATTCGAAACACATAAAATTTACCTATAACTACTAACCTAATAGCTTTTGTTAATTTGTTTCCAAAAAAAATAGATTATGTTAATTTCAATTCAAAGTCAATTAGATAACTAAGCTTATTTGGCCACCAGATTTCTCACTTTATTCGCCGGATTCATAATTATTATTTTATATTAAATAATTAATATTTTAAATAAAATAATTAATACTAACATTTAAAATAAATATACTAATCCAATTAGTTGCACGTGATTTATAAGAGACTTTCTTATATGTAGAAATTGAACACTAAATGTGGCATTATGAAAAATAAAGAAACTAATAAGTGTAAAACATAAATATTGCATAGAAACCCCTGACTATTCCCTGTCAATAAATTTCCAATTTCATTTCTCCAGTCTCCTCTCTACCTCTACCTCCCCATTCTTTCTCCCTCAAATTAGCTCCGATGGCCGCCGCCGCCGACAATCCTCACACTGATTCCACCCCCACCAGATCTGAATCCGAATCTGATTCGGCTGCAAATGGCGGCTTACCCTGCAAAATCGCCTTGATCACGGGCATCACCGGCCAAGATGGCTCCTACCTCACGGAATTCCTCCTGGATAAGGGCTACGCAGTGCACGGCCTCATCCGCCGCTCATCCAACTTCAACACCCAACGCATCAACCACATCTACATCGACCCGCACAACGCCCACAAGGCTCGAATGAAGCTCCACTACGCCGACCTCACCGACGCATCCTCCCTCCGCCGTTGGCTCGACATTATTCTCCCCGACGAGGTTTACAACCTCGCCGCCCAGTCCCACGTCGCCGTCTCCTTCGAGATCCCTGATTACACTGCCGACGTCGTCGCCACCGGCGCCCTCCGCCTCCTCGAGGCCGTTCGATCCCACATCTCCGCCACCGGCCGCTCTCATATCAAATACTACCAAGCCGGGTCGTCGGAAATGTTCGGATCCACGCCTCCACCCCAGTCTGAAACCACCCCCTTCCACCCCCGCTCCCCGTACGCCGCCTCCAAGTGCGCCGCGCATTGGTACACCGTTAATTACCGCGAAGCCTACGGCGTCTTCGCCTGCAATGGGATTTTGTTCAATCACGAATCTCCTCGCAGAGGGGAGAATTTCGTGACCCGGAAGATCACTCGGGCCGTGGGCCGGATCAAGATCGGGCTACAGAGTAAGCTGTTTCTGGGGAACTTGCAGGCATCGAGGGACTGGGGGTTCGCCGGCGACTACGTGGAGGCGATGTGGTTGATGCTGCAACAAGAGAAGCCGGATGATTACGTGGTTGCGACGGAGGACTCGCACACGGTGGAGGAGTTCTTGGCGGTGGCGTTTGGGTACGTAGGACTGGATTGGAGAGATCACGTGATGATCGATAAGCGGTATTTCCGACCGACGGAGGTGGACAATCTGAAAGGGGATGCAAGCAAAGCCAAGAAGGTGCTGGGATGGAAGCCCAAAGTGGGGTTTGAGCAGCTGGTGAAGATGATGGTGGATGAAGATGTCGAATTGGCTAAGAGAGAGAAAGTGCTTGTTGATGCAGGCTATTTGGATGCTCAGCAGCAACCTTGAAGATATTTCCATGGCGTTTTCTTGAATTCCTATTCGATTCCGAGTTCTTAGTTATGGTGGACAGAGATTGAGTGAGTCTATAGAGGAGGATGTAGTAACTAGTGCAAAATTACATATATGAATATATGATGATGATGGTGGTGTTTAATCATATTGGTTCATAAACTATTTTTCTTCAGTATAGTTTCTGGTTTGTTGGATTAAGAATTTGTCACATTGATCCCATCTACTGTATGAGTGAGTTGCAGTGTCTAGGATTTTCGTTGATCCCATCGGTGGTTATATTGTACTTCAATTTTCTGGATTTTCCACGCGTAAATTAAACAATTTTCAATATTATTTCTACAACATTTTTAGATACTAATGATGAATTCTCATGCTACATATGCTTCAATTACACACCGCAACTCTGGCATTTATTAAATGCATCAAGAATTTCAGACGATCAGATCTAGATTCAAGAATTAGAACTACCTCACGTTCTCTGACAGTACAACAATGGGACACAGCCATCAATTTCATGTCTTTGGTATAAAATGTTAAATTCAAATCTGTACGCCACAAATCAGTGTATATTCGTTCAGACAGATCGATACATAAAGAGGGGAAAGTAAAAGTCGAAACTTCAATAATTTAATGGGGTATAATCGCGTTGTTTAGCGTGTGGCAAGTTACTAACTCATCCTAGAATGTACAAAAAAATACCAAGTATGAAAGGGCAAAAACACCTAACTTGCCTGCTTCTGTGATTGCTCTTCCTCCTCCTCCACAGTTAAAGGCAGAGACGGTAAGACACAGGCAGTTGTTTGATCAGTGGGGGTTGCTGCTATTAGCGGCTTCACAGAAGATCGCAGTGATTCTGGTCCCTCGCTACCAATTCTCTTGCATAATGCATCACAATTGCTAATGACTTCAGTTAATCTTCCTTTTAACTCTCCAAGTTCTACTTGCAAGGAATGGACTGTCACAGTTTTCGAAGATGACCAACAATCAGATCGATGGTCCATAAGTTTAGACGAAGTTTCTTCTGAAACATGTTGGACATAATGGAAATTTCTTGCATACTATTATTAGACACAGTTATCATTAAAAGATATCGACAGTATACAATAAGTTTCAACTATCAGTTCAGAATGAGCTCCAAGTTCTAATAGGACAAGTCTCGTATGAATTTTTGTATAATTCAATTTTTTTTCTAGGGGACAGATAAAACTGCACAGATACAACAGCAAATATTAACCTCTATCAAGTATTTTCGTATTTTGAAGAATGCATCAGATACCTTCTGAGAGATGATTAGATGTAGTCTTTATTGCTGACACTGAGTAATTGTAACGTTGAAGAAGCTTGGCGGCCAAAGCATCTGCAACTTCTATTTTGTTTTCAACCTCTTCCTGCATAGCAAGTGATATAGGAATATGCTTTTTTTTCCACCTTAGAAATAACCAACAGATACCAAGCTTCGAAATTCAAATTCTACAGAGAACCAAGCTTATCTGTTGATATTTATCAAGATTTTGCTGTAAATTTATCCTGGACATAAATTTAAATATATTCTTGATTTAAAATCAGCCCTAATAAGAGGATGGACAATACGTATCAGATGGTAACAGATACATCATATTCTATGTTATTTTATCTATCTACACATGGTAATAGTCCGATGAATGTCTACTCAAATGCACAACAATGGAAAGGCCAACCTGTCTTTTAATTATTTTCTTAGCCTGTTCCTCTTTCAAATCACGGTAAATTGTGAAGAGCTCCAGTAGCACATTAGGATCCACAGTACCTAGTCCAAATATAGGGGAGGAAAGTATTGGCAGTCAACAACACTCACTGAAGCTAATATCAACAAAATAGAAATTAGATTGATAAAGGAGAAAAAAAAAATCTATTATGGTACAAATGTAACAGTACTTAGCATACCTAACTCTTTTCCCCAAAATTACACCTCTAACTTTACCTTTCTCCACAGCAAGTGCATTGCCAAAAACTACATTTGATTTTGGGACAAAGTTCATGATCAACTAATAACAAAATGCATTGAGGGGTTACTATTGAATTATATACAGTATATTTTATTTCCATGGGCTTGATTGTGGCCTAGCAACAGGTTTCCTGTTTTTCTTCAAAAAGATCACTTGATCAGATTTTATATCATTGATCTACAAATAAACCAGAATTAGGCAACATTCCATGCTCAACTCCAGGTTTGGTGATGTGCTATAGTGCTTGGAAGGTAGAAAGCACAGGGGTTGGAGATTTAGTTGTGTTACTGAGGTTGGTGGCAGTACAAATTATAAGCTATGCTAGCACATTAGATGTTGCTTATCTCTATGATGGTGTAAAACAAATTCTTCGATAAGTAAGGTTAAATTTGAAAAAATTCTACTCAAAGCATCCATTGGAAGCTGTCACTCAAATCATTCTTAATTGGTCCAATTAGATGACAACATAGGAGTATACACTTTACTTTCCAATTGGCTAACCCATTCAATATGTCTAACATGCTTTAAAGAAGATACCCTTAACACAGTTACAGGTCATATGATTGAATTTATAAGTTATTAAATCATGTTGATGCATCATATGCATGCTATCAGTCTTAAGCTTCACTCTAATGCACAGAACATTCCTGATGACTTTAAGCCGATGTTTCAAACAGACAACAGCTTACTGAGTAGTGTTCCAAACTCTTGATTCCAATCATGGAAGTATACTTGAAAGTGAAGAATAAAACTAATTCCCTAAAAGAACTGAAAACTCCCAACTCTCAATTTTTGTCACGCACATGATAAGGAACAGATCTGAAACTTGAAATGACAAATAACAATATGAAGGTTTCTGCCATGTATTCCATAGAACGGTAAGATTTATGTTTCTCCTTATGAGGCTTACAACTGAATTACATCAACAGTCTATTTATAGCCTGATCAGTGACCCCTAGTCTCCTTGAGCAACTAGTTAATTGCTCAAATTATTTACTTTTGACTTTTGAAGATTGCCTGAATCTTGCACTTACACTACCTCCACCGAACACCTCTTAGCTACTACTGGATTTGCACGCTTCATATTAACACTCCCAATTCATCTTGAAATAAGAACAAAAACAGAAGCAGGGCTGACAAAATGAAAAGGGGGGAAACAAATAAAAAATAAGTGAAATATTACCTGAAGTGGGAGAAGAAAATGGTTTCCGAACGAGGATATCTGTTAAGGTGCTCTCAGCCGGAGCTGATGCTAGTATCGGCTTCGTCTGTCGTAACAAAATCAATCAACGCACTTAATTTGATAGAATAAAGCAGAAGAATGCTGGGTGAACTCACGATTTCTAGAGATTGAAGCCTCTGGAGAATTGGGTCTACGCCCTCAGGACGCTCTGAAACCGTGGTGATCCCATCCTCCGAAATCTTCTTGAGCACAATACACCCATAATCAAACACAAATTGCAAAACTTAATAAAATTATTGACGAAATAAAAATTCATGAAAACATGCCACTAGAAACAGAGAGCAGCGCCAATGGAAATTGGGGCTAGGGCTTCTTACCCTAGAGCTCGTAAGAGATGATTCTGAAGCGCCCATGGACAAACGGTCAAGACTGCAAAACTAACGACTTTTTATTGATCTTTTTATCATCGTTCGACAATCACAACTTGAAAATTAATTTAAAGATTTAACGAAAATGTATCATATAAGCAGAGTTTTTTTTTTTTTTTTTTTTTTTGTGTGTCCACGCATTTAACTACTAATAATCTTCAAAAGAAAAAAAAATTAAATAATTTATCATATAATTTTTATGCCATAAAGATTTTGATAATTTAATTTTTGTTTGATGACAAATATTTTTTTACAAGAAATAAAAATATTATAAATAACTGGAATCAGCATTAGTTGACACATTGAAATTTAGAAGGAGAGTCACATGAACTCTTACCGGATAAGTTTGATTTTGCGTACGTACATCGGTACATGCGTAGCAACAGTTATTTTAACATATTATTATCATTATTACGCAGAATTTTTTGCAGAATTACAGTAAAAAAAAAAATATATCAATGATCTTAGATTTTTTATTGCTCTATTAAGAGTATTTAAATTTATTAAGAAAACTAATTTGGGCTTTGTTTCTAGATTTAATTTTTGTTCCACAAATACAAAAAACGTGGCCACTAACTACTCGCCTTCACCGTCATAATTAAACCCAAATAAAAAAAAATTGTAATATTATTTATTAAAATATTAAAACACGAAAAGAATAGTATCAAATGTACTCCAATATAGTATGGTGATTAAGAAGCCTTGAAGTTCAAATCAAACCCTCCCCTCCCTCCTCGTCGATACAATAAATTGAATTTACGTAGCGTAATAATATACATACGAATTACGGTTACCATGAAAACACGGAACACCCCCAAATCGGCCACGGTTGCTAAGAGGACACCTCCGCCGGCGAAGAAAGCCGCCGCCAAGGCGCAGACACCGCCGTCCCCTGCAGAGGTTAAGGTTGATTCTTCTCCGACGGCGACGCCGGAAGCATTCGAACCAAAGCTTGCCTCTGCCGGAAGGCAAAAACAAGTGGACGTCACCCCCATTTCTGAGCCCGGACCATCAGGTGTGTATGGAAATTATGTTATTGGATCGTGCAGATTGAAAATAATCGTTTAACTCGCTTGTTTTTCGTGTTTCTTTGTGACGGGTATTAGGTAATTTTATTCTTATCTAGTTGTATTAATCTGCTAATTATGGGGGTGTGGGTGCTGTTGGATGTGAAATTTTCTGTAATTCAATATGAATAATGTGTTGATGCATTGATAAAATAAACTGGTATCTTGAATGAGAGCAATACCTAAATCCATTGTGTTCAATGGATCAAGCCTTGCGGCTGTTTTCTAGCTCAACAAGGTCCCCTGTGAGAACTCATTTTATCATCTCCTGTGGATGTTGATGGGATGCATGTAGAAAGAATCCCATACCATATACCATGGAAAGTAACTATATTATAGGTAAACTTATAGTGTTAGCAGTGTAGCTTGCTGGTGGCATTTGCACCAGCTATGTAGCTTCTGGTGAAGTAGCATGCAAGTGGTTTATAAAGCAGTTTAGTAATTTCATGTTAAATAATTTATACCGCAGTTCAGTAATTTTATTATTACGTAGCTATAAGCTTCTGGCATTGCTTCTATATAACATATGCCCTGATAATTTGACGTGGGACGCAATGGTTATCCATCGTTTGAGTCTCCAACAGCTATTCAAATATTTACATAATTAAACATATGGGCGAATATGGAAGCATTTGTATGGATCACTGATCATGTTATCTTATGATTTATCTTTTTAGCCCATAACAAATACAAAAACTACCATAAAGTCTCTCTGCTGGCACCCTGGATACATCACAGCTCAATTGCTCAAAGTATTTTATACTTAATAGGGTTTAACTTTATCTGAAAATTGACACATTATTTCACAAATGAGCCCAACATTGGACTAGAAATTCAACATATTTTCCTAGAAATGAAATCCACTATTATTTCATCCTGTATTTGAGATTATTTAAGAACGTGTTCAGACTGATTCAACCCATACTGATGAAATCTGTTTCACATTTGCAATATTTGTCTTGATCCTCTTCATTTTCTATATGTTAAGATACTTTGTTATATAAGAAGTTTGTCTTTTTCACTTAGTAAGCATAGGAGTGTTTTCATGATTTCATCTAATGAACAGTCTTGGCCCACCAGTTCTTTTTAGGAATTAGGAGATTAGGTTGTTTCTGGATATATATGCTTTATTGAGTTCCCTTTTTGTTCTAATTTGTTGCAGTTGAACCAGTCAGTCAGATCGCGGTAGCAAAACCTGTATCTGGAAAAAAAATAGTGAAAAGGGTAGTAAGGAAAGTGATAAAAAAAACAGTCGGAGCACCTAGAGCTGCTTCTGCAGGTACTACAGCATCAGGGGCAGTTGCAAAGATGGACATTGAACAGACCACGGAAGAGAAGAAACTAGATTATTTAAAAAATTTGGAAGCTGGCAATGATGAACCTGCAACTGATCATAACTCTTTATTTCATAATGATAAAACCTCTATGTTGGAGGATGAAAACATTGGTAATCTTAGAAAAACTTCTATGAATGAAGAAGAAGAGGCTGGTGAAACAGAAAAATACTTGACCGAAACTGGAAAACAGTTGTCTGAGGCTATGGAATCTATGGTTACAGATGCAAAGCCTTCACATTCTCTAGAACCTTCTGTAACCAATGAAAACGAAGAATTAAAGGAAGAAAAGGAGGACCAGATAAAGAAAATCAATAAAGAGGATCCTAAAGGTAAAACCATTGAAGTAGAGGATGCCAGTGATGAGGTGAAGCAGGAGAATGTTTCAGTAGAGGAACGTGATGGTGAAAAAATTGAGGCTCTCAGTGATCATGAGGTCCATGAAGAGTTTGAGGGAGAAGATCTTGCTGATGACGATGCACCAGAGAATGAGTCAGAAGCTGAAACTTTGGAAGAGGAACAGGTGCAGTTGAATGCTGCTGCGAGAGAACGCAAGGTAAGGAAAGAAAGGGAGATATTTGTTGGTGGGTTGGATCGGGATGCTGTGGAAGAGCATGTTAGAAAGGTATTCGAGTATGCGGGTGAGGTTGTGGAAGTACGCATGCACGTGGATTCATCAACAAACAAGAATAAGGGGTATGCTTTCGTCCAGTTTGCCACGAAGGAGCAAGCAAGCCGTGCTTTGTCAGAGATGAAGAACCCTGTTGTATGAAATGTTGCCCAAGTTTTATGTGTTGAACTTATCGTAATTAATGTATATATGTTCAGTGTAATATGCTGTTTATTTTATATGCATATGCTCATAAGTATGTGAAGAGGTATGTGAATGCTCTGGTGCAATTCTGATGTTTGCGTTTTCTTAGATACATGGAAAGAGATGTGGAACTGCACCAAGTGAGGATAACGACACATTATTCTTGGGAATATTTGCAACACATGGACAAAGGAAGCTGTAAGTTAATCATCTTTCCTTTAGCTCCATTTATGTTCATTACCTCATATCATCTATGATTAATCAATGACAGATAAAACAAAAGCTGAAGGATTATGGTGTAGAAGGTGTTGAAAACATCACTTTGGTAGCAGATCCACGACTTGAAGGGTTGAGTCGGGGTTTTGCATTTGTTGAGTTCTCCTCTCATAATGAGGCTATGTTGGCTTATAAAAGACTCCAAAAGCCTGATGTTGTGTTTGGGCACTCTGAGAGAACTGCCAAAGTGGCTTTTTCTGAACCATTACGTGAACCAGATCCAGAGGTCATGGCCCAGGTTAAATCAGTGTTTATTGATGGGCTCCCACCTAACTGGGATGAAGATCGTGTGAGAGAGAAATTTAGAGGTTTTGGGGAGATTGCCCGAATCATGTTGGCACGAAATATGTCAACTGCGAAAAGAAAAGATTTTGGATTTGTTGATTTCAACACACATGAAGCTGCAGTTTCATGTGTTGAAGGTGTGAACAGTAAGGGATTACATGACGGTAACACAAAGGTATGTTACTGGTATGCATTGATGTAGGGTTTTTCTTTAGCAGAATTATGAGGCAGATGACTAATGTCCTTTGAGATACTTGTATATGTTTATTTTTCCATAGGATTACAGATGGTAAATTAAGGTGTTCATCATGAATTTCTAATAAACCGAGTGGATTATGAACAATGTCTCTGATTCTTTTCTTTCTTTTTTTTTTTTTTTTGGAATTCTAATTTTCCTATTTTACACTCTCCTCTTTCTCTAATTTACTTATAATTCTTTAACTGGGTTTTATTTTTATTTTTTCTATAGGTTAAAGTGCGGGCAAGGCTTTCAAATCCTTTACCAAAGATGCAGGCTGTAAAAGGTGGAATGTGTGGAGGATTTCGAATTGGTCATGGCAGCAGTGGAAAATTTCCAAGATTATCTGGTATAGATGCATCTGTTTGTGTTATTGAGATTCTTACTTTTCAGACGATAGGCTATTAGTATAATGTGTTACATTGGTTGCAGAAAGGGGATTTGGGCGTGGTGGACGTTCTTTTAACCGATATGGGAGGGGTTTTTATCCTCATGATCCTGGATATGGTGGTAGGATGAGCTTTTTCAATGAACCTGAATTTGACTATCCATATCCTCCGTTTCAAGGGAGACCAAACTTTGGACGAGGTGTTTTATCCTCCATTGGCATTAATTTCTTAACTGAAAATTGCCAAACTATCAGCAATGATTTTGACCCATGTAAGAAATGTTGCAACTCCTGAACAGGTGGGAGATGGAGTTTCAGGGGAGCTCATCAAGGTCCATTGCCTGCAGGACCTTACCCGGACAGAGTGAGGCATGGTGCAACTGGTAGAGGCTATGGAGATTATGGTTCATATAGGAGACGTCCATATTCTTATGAAGAGGAATATGACAGGTCATACATGGGGAGGCATTTTGATGATCCATATCCTTATGATGATGTTGCCCTGGGAATAAAGCGGCCCCATTACATGATGGTAAGCTGGAAGTTTTAATGGGTATTATTTTTGGTACATTTTCCTTTGGAAGAAATTATGTGTTGAAGTCAAAGCAGTTATGCTGTAGCTCCCCTGTTATTGATTTTGTGTTTAGGACCAGGATCCCAATCTGGCAGAGCCTAGTAGGTATCGTTCTCGACTGGATCAGTCAGATCCTGCTGTTCCATTTCGTGGATCTAGATATAGAGGTATGGTTATATGTTTTCATTTTTCTTCTTCATCTCTTGATAGGTCTTTCTGGACTCCTCATCGTCTTAGTTAATCTTGTAAACAGAGGAGCTTGACGCTGATGGTGGATTCTACCGCCAACATTATCATGGCCCTCACGTAAGTATCATGGTTTCATCTTATCTTAATCGGAGTTTACTCGTGAGGCTCTTTTTACTCATTTTTAGATCATGTACAGTATGGAGGTAGTTCTTATTCAATATTTTATGGGGACGATCGCACATATGACCGTGGATATTACTATTAGGCCCCATTGTGTTAAGGTATTTATGAACATAAATTTCCCACTATTTACATTGGTCTACAAGACAATGACTTTCATGTTACATTTTTTTACACATTGGATATTTACAGGGATATCAAAATGGTGAAGTTTCAGTTTCTCTGTGCGATGAGAAGACAAGATTTTGCTGTCCGGCGGGTTAGAAGAAAATTTTGTGATGCTCTTGCATATTTCCTGTTATCTATTTTGATTTTGCCGATACTTCTTCCTAGTCACCCGTATCCTCTATGCTTTCCTTTCCCTGCATTATTCCTTTTCCATAATTTAGATTTCAGTATAGTAATTTTTAGGACCTGGCTTGTGAAAAGACCTGAATGTTGATAATAGTATCCAGTTGTTAAGATGCCTGGATTTCAGTGCTAAAGTCTGGAGCCAATTACTATGCTAGTTTCTTCGATTCTGGTTGAGCAGTTTAAGGACATTAGCATGTTTTTTTTAAGATGTCGACTTCTTCCTTTATTAAAATTTCTTCTGGGTTAAGTGCATATATGACCAATTACTTGAAACTTCAGGAGGCAAGTTGGGATTTTAATTTATTAATATACGAAAACAGCAGAACTGATATATTTGGTCATAACATTTTTGGGATGCCCAAGTTCAGATGTTCAGTGCATTGCTTGTTGATAATGTTAGGTGCTACTACTATTTTTGCAAATGCAGTTTGGAATTTTAATTTCTACCCTGCTCTTCTTGCTTTGTTCGACACAAGTCTTTTTTAGTCTTATTTTGGTGAGACTACTGTGGGCAGTTAAAACAAAGCACTAGGGAAACCCCCATTCCCCTAGGAAAATCATGTTTATTTTCTTTTTGTTTGAAATAAGTAAATATTGCTACTTTTTTAATCCTGCGCATGTGTGTGGGAAAAGATTCAATTTAAAAAGATCTTGGGGGTTTTAGTTAGAATCAATAGACAGTTCCAGCATATGTGATATAATTGTTGACTTGTATCTTTGCTCAATCCTGTGATTCTGGTTGATGAGCCTTCTCTATAAAGTATCACAAATATTATCACAATTTTAAAATGTTTAATTTCATGTGTTTTTTTTAATTATTAAAGTATCTCAATTTTGCATGCTAAATAGGGGAACTTTATAAACTAAATAATTATACTGTGAAGAAGTGAGTTCATGTGTGAGTTTATAAACGTTTTTGTGTAAAGGAAATATAGACAAAAGTTGCAACTCACAAAAAAGAGAAGTGTACTTTTACATGATTTTACTTAATCGATGAACAGAAAATAAAGGGAATAACTCTTATCTTTTTGTGTTTTGTCTCGATTCCCCTATCTTTGTTTTTAGATTTTGTGATTGCATTTCTGCTCATTAGGTTGATATATATATATCTTGAGGCTTTTTAGGTTGAAATCCATTTTAATTGACATTTATATAATAGTTGCTTTATTTTTTAGTGTATTTTTTAAGATCAAAAACTATAGGTGATAGGTTTTCAACAACTTCGGTTTCTTTCTTTTTTTAAATAGTCCGTATCACTTTTTAAAAAAGCCCCTACAAATATCTTGATAGTGTGGAAAACAAATTAAAAGAGTGATAACAATTTATGAAAAGTGATAACAATTTATGAAAATATCCAGATAACAAATTATGAAAAAATTCTGATAATAATTTATCTAAAATTTGACTTCGATTTGTGTTCTTTTGTCCGTCCATTCGCATTTTATCGTTTAGCTCTTCTCTGTATGCCCCATTTTTAAATAGTATTGGTTATTATATTAAAATTGATTACTTTGATACTAGTATTGTATAATAAAATTAATTAAAATTATTTTGAGTTGCGTGATAAAAAACGTACTCTTATCATTAATTTAGCTTATTTCCGCCACTTGTGGAGTTAGACTTTCTAGATATTGATATTCAATGAAGGTTGGGGTCTCCCTCTGTCTTGAATTTTATACTGTCGTTGAAAAAAATTTTAGATAAAAAAGTCCTACAATGTAAAGACAAGTACAAGTTTATCAAATTCAAATCAAGAAAAAATATTATATTTAAAAATTTTAATTTCATGTGTTTTTTTTAATTATTAAATAGTGACATATTGCATGCTAAATGGGGAAACTTTATATACTAAATAATGACAAAAGTTGAACTATAAAGAGAAGTGTACTTTTTTGGATTATTTCGATGAAAAAAATAAAGGGATAACTGTCTTTTTGTGTTTTCTCTCGATTCCCCTATCTTTGTTACGTGTTTTCTTTTTGCTCACGATAAATGATTATATATATATTTGCATTATATATATATATGATATAAGTATGGTAATTGTCAATTATACCCTTTTTTAAATTATTAGTTATTATATTAAAAGGTTTTGTTTGATACTAATTGTATAATAAAATTAATTAAAATTATTTTGAAAGAAGGATAAAAAAATCTTGTCATATCATTAATTTAGCTAAATTCCATCCAAGTCAGGCTTTCTAGATATTGATAATCAATGAAGGTTGGGGTCTCCCTCTGTCTTGAATTTTATACTGTCGTTAAAAAAAATTTAGATAAAAAACAACAATTAAAGACAAGTAAAGTTTAAATATCCATCCCAAAAAAAAATATATAAAAACAACCCCTAAGTGTATAAGTGTATTTTTAAATAGTCATAATTATTTTTATTAAACAGTTATGATTGTTAAACCATAATTGGCCGTAATTGATTGTTCAGTTAAAATAAGGGTGATTATATAAAAATACACTTGAGTTGCACGGTGCATCTGATTCACAAGAAACTTTAAAAAAAAAAAAAAAGTATTAATTGTTTTTTTTTTTTTTTTTTTTTTTTTGTGCACAAAAGAGACTTACTCAAAAATAATTATTAATTTTATACTTTACATGCTCCTTGTTCGCATTGGATCTCTTCAATGTCTCTGGCCAACGTGGTCGATCTCTTCAATGTGTTTAGACATGTAGATTTGTTCGAGGAAAATAGTAGGGACGAAGAGATGGAGATGAGACAACGTTCAGCAACGTTGTATGAAGGGAAGACAGAAAAGGTGTCGATGTGCAACTACGAAGATGGAGAAGAGAAGACATGAACAACGGGGGGAGGCGGCTTGCTGCTTTTGGATTGGAGTAATATTGTAAAGTAGATTTCCAATAAAACTTGTATGTTATTGCGTTCATTCAATAATATAAATATTTTTATAAACTTATATCATAACATTTTATATTATGATATTATTTTATATAAGTACAATGATATTATTAAATGAATGATATAAATGTTATTGAATGAAAAAAATAGGAATTACGAATTAGACTCCGAAAACGTCTAAAAACAAACATCCTTCTCTCTAACACGCACAATTATGTTAAACACAGCTTTAACGATCCTATTGAATCTACTAGTAGAATTTCACAAGACATCCATGCAACAGACACATAAACAAGTTGTCCTCTCTGTTCTTTAATCATGAAAAAGAATTAGGAATTACGAATTAGACTCCGAAAGATTTTTAAACATATCCTCGGACACAGTGTACACAATCAAAATACAAGAATACAATCAGGGCAATTACATGGGATGCATCAATTATAAATATAAATAGAAGGCCTAAGTCTGAAACGAAACAGAGCATTACCTGTGCAAAATAAGCAATTATTTCCCAGATACAAAAGCTACTTAAGAGTGTTATAACGATTTGTCCCATGCTTTGCCCAATGCTCCTTCAAATCAAGGGGGGCAGAAGCCAATCGATTCAGCAACTTGGTGAACGCACTCCCACTCATCTTTCTCCCACCAGCTGTTTTTTTGCCGGTTCTTGACGATTTGGTTGACTTTGTTGCTTTTCCATCTTTTGTTGACCTCCCTTTCTTGGGTTTGGGAGCCTCAGCAGCCTCTGTACCACTGACATCACCCCCTCTCAAACTTCCCCTAGGACTGTATGCTTGCTGTTGGTAATGGATGCGTTTACCTCCATTTGTGAGTTCAGTTCCGAGTTGATCGGGTATGCTGGTGTTCTCGTTCATTGAACTCTCTCGATATCGTAGAGAAGCTACTGCATCGTCCCGTTCCTGCATGGCAGCATTTCGTTCTGCGATTGCTGCATCTCTCTGCAACATTGCCATATCTCGTTCTGCAAAAGCCCGTTTTCTCTCTTCCAGTGCCATGTTTCTTTCTCGAATAGCTGCATCTCTCTCGGCCGTGATGGCCATAAAGGTCTTTATAGTCAAGTGATTGTGATCCTTCAGAAGGGACAAAGTTGGAAAGAACAGTTATTTTCATCTTATGTAAATGAGCGGGGTGAGCAAATACAGGTAAAAAATGTTATTCACATGCAGCCCATTGTTGTGCATCTACCTCTGTTATTTTGATCTGCTGTTAACTATTACTATTAGAAACCTAAATAAAATGTGAGAGAATGAAAAGGGGTGGTCCGTGTTTTTCTGATAAGCACTCTGGTAAACACACGCTTCATGGTATAGGGTTTGTTTGCAAACTCTAGTGGAGGGTGCTGAATCACTTTTTGTAAAGTTGTCCTCTCATAGCTTTAGATTTTGAGAAGTGCTTCTAAGTTGTGGCTAGAGTTTGCAAACACCCCCTAATTAACTATTGCCAAAACATTACTTCTGATCTTTCAACTGTAAGTTCCTTGCAGGTCCCATAGGAGAATGGAAAGAGAAATCAATATAAGCATATACTGTAAATGTTTTCAGTGATTCTCTCAATTCTGGAATTCTTTAGCAAGCCTGATAACTCGTACTCCTCTTAGTTCAGTCTATTTGTGTGCATAATATCTAATGTCTTAAGCAATTACCTTCTAATCGTTCCACAAAAACTTGTATGCAACCGTCCCAAGGAAGTGTTCCATGCGATAGGACTCTTCATAGGAGTGAGTGCACATTTTTAAGAGTAATGACATTTTGTGTAAATTAGTGAATATGTATAAAGTAAACATAATTATTGGGTTGTCTGTATGTGTGTGTCCAAAAGTAATGGCATTTTGTGTAAATTAGTGAATATTATGAGAATGAAGTTTATAGAGGACTTTCCATTTTAAGGGTGTGAAGCTTATTGTGGGAAGGACGAAAAAGAAAAATGTGAAGAGTTCTATGGTTTTTTTACTGTTTTGAAAAGTATTACTTTTATTTGAAGAGTACTACTTTTTCCTCGGTGAACACATTCTGTGAGATGGTCTAACACAAGTACACAAGACTTGCTAAGTGTTCATATCAAACATTTCTCCACCTTTTATCAATAAAATTTTCCAGACAATGTGTGTAAATGGAAAGCATATCCTTACCATCAGTAAAGGATATGATGTCAGTCAGACATCCATCCTCCAGGGGCCTTTTCTGAACAAGTAAAAAAAAATCAGATATCAGAGGCATGTAAAGGCAACTAAAAGACCCATAATCACGAATTTAAGAGAGTTTGCATCAGGATTTAAGTGATGAAAATGATATATTAAGGTTTTCCTCAATTCAAATGGTACAGCTCCATAATGTGTTCCTCGACATTTGTGCTTTCCTTTCCCACTAAATCCCAAGTTCAAACAAAGTAATACCTGAGCATAAGTTTCAAAAGGACATCATGATTTGTGTTTCCTACTAGCTGTTACTGAGGCATCTAACTAATAAGAAGATCATTTAATTTCATGTCATTCACTTCAGACAGAAAAAGAAATTGTGGCATTAACCAAATTGCTCGGTCAAATTTCATGAAAATAAAAAAGGGGGAAAAAGTTGCTTCATATATGCATTGGACTTCTCATGGTTGATCAAACTCTGAATACCAGTAGAAAACCGAATCAGGATAGAAATGCAGTAGCTGGTCACTTCAGGGAAATTTAAAAAAAAAAAAAAAAAACCCTACCCTACTGGGAACTAATTCAGTTTTTAGAATTTTGAATTGAATGTGAATTTATCTTCTCAATTCTCCAGCTCTTAGTAAGTCGTTAATTTTTATTTTATTTTTCTGAAAAGAGAGAGAATAAACTAATAAGCCTACACCCAAGAGCTGAAATTAAAAGAACAGGAAGAAGGAAGAACAACTGTACCAACCGAAACGCTTGTGTGAGAAGTTGGAAAAGCGAGCTATCAAATCTTTAATCTTCAGAAATTTGCCCCATGTGTTCAACAAAAATCGTCAACTACCCAAAATGACGAGCTGTAACACGAAGATCGCAAATCAGAATGATCAGGTGATATGCAAATGCTTAGCTAAAGATCAAGAAGGCAGGAACTGATTCCAAATGCTGGATCAAAAATCGGAGAGTTAACGAGGATAACGAAGCAGATCGAGAAATCGAAGACAAATAATTAAACAAACTTGCAAAATCAGCGCATACCAGAATGGGAGACTTCCGGCAATGAAGATTCAAATACAGTTGGTGGTAGCCCTCCCTCCCTCCCTCTCCTTACTGTTGCCGGAGAGAAGAGAGCTGAGTGTGCGCGTGTGTGTTTATCCGCCAAGTTGCAGGCGACAGAATAAAGATGCCAATTTGTGTGCGTAGCTTTTTGAATTGGGAATTCAATTCCATTAAAGCGCCGTCGTTTCGAGAGCTCAGACTTTGACGCGACGTCGTTTGTGATGATTGGTCTCCTCGGGTACGGGTCGGTCTTGGCAGTTGAAATGGTTTCGGACCCGAGTCTGAAGGCGGACCTTCGCTTCCCCTGTCCCTTTGTTGACTACCTCTTGTTGTAGTCAAATCCAGTTCATCCAAACTTCACTTCCCCAATTCCTTCTTTCCCCCTAATTAGAGAGGAGCTTAAACGGCTTGTAGTAATTCATTAGAGGTTAAACGGTCCTATTATTTTTTGGGATATTTTATAAAATTATTTTTATGGATGATGAATTTAATTCGTCGGAGACTATATTTATGAATTATTATGGTGAATGAATAGTTAACTTCAATTTTTAAAGTTATGTTTGTGATTGATGAATGGTGAATTTTTTTAGATTAGTCTCTTGTAAAATATTGCACCGTGAAATTATAGTTAAAAATTAAAAGAACACAAATCTCGTGGGTCAATCAATTAAACAGGTCAAAATATGAATAAAGCGCAGATTAGGACGGAAAAAGACCCACAAAAACATCGTAAAAGATCATGACAAAGTGGATTAAGAGGCGATTCAACATAGAACTCCGGCTAAAACAATAGTGAAATTCATCGACGACATCCAATTGATGATGAACAAACAAAGATACATATAATAAAGGGCTAAAACAATAGAAAAATTCATCGACGACATCCAATTAATGATAAACAAACAAAGATACATATAATAAAAAGAAGATAAGGATTATTCCAAAAAACTGAAATTAATATTGCAATTGTTACTCTGTTTCTGATTTGTTCATATAATAATATATTTTTATTTGTATAGTAACACATTTGTATTAATATAGTAACACATTTAAAAAAAACGCGCGAAGGCAAAAATAAATCTCGCTCCCAAGTATGTTACTATAAGGTCAAACATGTGTTACTGTAAAAGCAAGTACGTGTTATTTTTTTTTTTGAACGGTAAAGAATATATCATTAACTTGAACGCGCAAAGGCAAAAATAAATCTCGCTCCCAAGTATGTTACTATAAGATCAAACATGTGTTACTGTAAAAGCAAGTACGTGTTATTTTTTTTTTGAACGGTAAAGAAAATATCATTAACTTGAGTACAAGGGGTACTCAACCCGAACAACAGTTACAATTATGCAAGAGTATTAAGACAGGCCCATGAATCTCCTAACCACATACTAAGTTTTTCGGAAGACAAAGAAGGCTCCTTACAATATAACCAGTGCCAAATTCGAATTTTAAGAATATAATACACCCTTTCTAACTCCACTTTACCATTGTTGAAGAGGACATCATTTCTAAGGTTCCATATTGACCAAATAACTCCAATCCAAATAGTGATGGCCACTTTAAAAGGTCATGTTATTAGTCTTTAAAATAATAAAATATTTATTTATGTGTTATATTGGTTTTGTTCATTAGTAACACATTTTCCTTCATATAGTAACACGTGTTTGACCTTATAGTAATACAACCTGAGGGTGAGTTTTTATTTTTACCTTTGCGCGAGTTTAATACATATATTTGCTTCACTACATATGACCCAAAGGTCATGGGTTCGAGTCACCCTTTGCCTGATAAAAAAAATACACATATTTGCTCTTATAGTAACACATATTTACCTCAATCATATACGTGGGGGTCAAATAAACTCATGAACTTTTCCTTCACATTTAAACTATTTTTCTTTAATGTTGAGATCAAATAAGCCCTCGGCATAATAGAATCACACTCTATTAATGATGTTATTGTGGTAGCTTAAAACAAGGTTCAATACATGGTAAAGTGTTTAGTTCATTGTTTTGTTGCTGTCATTAACCTGGCCGATTTGGAGTTGAGTTGGAAGTTTAAAGAGTTAGTTAAATAACTAACTGGCAGTTTGGTGGTTTTCTGGTGTGCATTTTGCCAATCAATATATGGCACGTGTGTGATCCGTTTGGCTGATTCTTTTTGTTATGGATAGCTGAGTCAGCAAACTTTTCATTAGAAGAAAAAACTGTTTCATTGCTTTCCTGGAACTCAAGTTATCAGTCTTCAATGTTAGAGAAAAATTCAATTATTCAGTTGTAGAATTTTTCTTGTGATGTTTCTTTCTTAGAGTGTGATCATTTCTTCAGTTGTAACTCTAAGAGAAAATATTATGTAATCATCTCTCTCTCAGTGAATAGTGGAAAGTGAATGCCCTCATAGTGGATGTAGATCGGTTAAGATCGAACCACTCAAATCTTGGTGTCTTGCTCTTTCTTATCTTTCTTTTGCTTTCATTGTTCTTTGATCTTCTAAGTTCCAATTCATCTTTAATTTACAAGTGTGTGTGAATTCAAAGCTGGGTCATTCTTGACAAATGAAAATAAAGTTGTCAAAGATTAGAGATCTATTTAATCCATACATATAAGATTAGAGACTTATTTGATTATTTTTTTTATTTTTATTTTTGTATTTGGGTGAAATATTTTAGACAATTACGTATTATTTGTTTTATAGCAACACATATTTATTGTTACAATAACACATGTATAACATAATAGTAACACTCCAGAATGAATAAATCAAAGATAAAAGTAAAGTTAAAAAATTTAACATTCCTTGATAAATATAAAAGAACAGATGCAATGAAATAATTAAGGACGAAATTAAATTATTGTAGTATAATATTTCTACATAAAATTAACATCTATATATGTACAAAACATATATCTGAATAAAATATTTTTTAATTAGTACTCCCTTCATTCCACACTCGTTTACACACCTTTTTTTTTTCGTTCGTCTCATACTCATTTGCACACTCTAAAAGTAGTAAGCATACTTACAACCTTCACTCTCAAAATATACACTTATTTACACATATGTCATTATTAAACTCACTATATTTACATCATTCATTCTTTTCACTAATAACTTTACCTCTTTGAAAAATCAACAAAAGTGTTCGATTTTTACTTTTCTTAATATGTGTGCCCAAATAAGTGTACAAATGTGTACAAGATGAAGTACAAAATTCTAAATACACATGCATGACAATTATATTAGTTAAAGTAATTGTTTTTGAGTTGATGCATCTAAAATGCTTTCGAATTACCACAATTTTTCCTTAATTCATCCCACATTACAACCACAATTGTCCAAAATTTCAATCCCATTAAAATTCCCCAATCAAATTCATCAAAAAGATGATAAGGCATAGGTCACAATTGAACAAGAAAACACATTTTTTCAAACAAGGGTTCAATAAAACATACCCCCAGTTTTCTTTCCGGATAAGGAAGTAACCTCGGGAATCCAATTCGAAATGTGATCAACGCCTGACAAGATCCCACGTGTACGCTGATGATTCCAAATTTAAAAGTTGACGATCCGTGTTAATAAAATAAACCAATCAGAGTTAAGTATTCGACTACATCTGGATCGTGCTCCGTTATAAATAGCGTCAATTACCTCTACTTCGTTCATTCAGTTATCAATTACCAAAGCATTTAAACAATTTCACAAATATTTCTATACGTTGTCGTTTGTGTTGATCGCGATGTCGTCGACTGAGGGAGTTCAGAAACCCACGGCGGAGAAGCGCCCTGCTCCGGCGAAACCGGCCAAGGAAAAGAAAGCCAAGGCGGCGCCGAAGGAGAAGAAGCCAAAGGCCGCGAAAACTGCTTCTCATCCTACTTACTTTGAGGTATGAGATCTATTTTTTGCTATTTATGTCTTCCTATAGTTCATTTTATCTGATTAATGTTGTGCCTGTTTGCTTCGATGTATAATTTCTCTGTGTAAATCCGATTTTTGAAACCTAATTTCTGTGAATTGATCAGATGATTAAGGAAGCTCTGTTGGCTTTGAAGGAGAAGAGCGGATCAAGCCCTTACGCAATCGCTAAGTACATGGAAGAAAAGCACAAGGCCGTGTTGCCTGCGAATTTCAGGAAAATTCTGGGCCTCCAGCTGAAGAATTCTGCTACGAAGGGAAAGCTCATCAAAATCAAAGCTTCTTACAAGCTATCTGAATCCGGAAAGAAGGACAAGGTAACGGTTGCGAAGCCCGCTGCAAAGAAATCCGCCACCGCTGCTAAGAAAACCGCCGCCGCCGCCACCAAAAAGCCTAAAACAGCAGTTAAGGCGCCTACTGCCGCCGCTGGGACCAAGAGGAAGGCGGAGGTCGCAAAGAAGAAGGTGGCCACGAAGAAGGGTGTGAAGAAGGCAACTCCGGCGAAAGCCAAGCAACCCAAAAGCATTAAATCTCCTGTTGCTAAGAGGGCCAAGAGAGCCACTGCTGCTTGATTATGGATGTTGTGTTATATGAAGTTGAATGTGTATAGTTTTAGATTAGATTAGTTTCTCTCTCTAGTTACTTGATATGTGTATTAGGTTTTGGTTATATGGAAGTGAATGGAGGTATGAATTAAGTTTTGTTTCTTGACTTTGTTGTTGGGTTTATGTTATTTACGATTCAGTTTTAGTGTTCTTCTCTTTTTCCTTAGACTAGATAATCTTGAACTCCTACATTCCCCCACGTCCACACGTTATTTAGTATTCTTATTTAAAATGAATAATTTTATTTTATATTAACATATTCAAGACGAAAATTAAATTAATTAAGTAAAGATATACTACATTATATCAAACATATTTTAATAATTTCCGTCAAAAAAATGTGTATAATTCGTCCATAAAAAAGTATATAAAGTCGATGGTAATAATTTGGTTAAGAATAAAGTATAGACTAGATAAAAGTGAAATTTGAATATGATTTGGCCAAGAGAAAAGTATGAGCTAGATATAATTAAAAGTAAAAAGTATGTGCCAAAATTTATTAAAGAAAGTATAAGTTAAAATTGATAATATAATTTTTTTTGTTATTATCCTGTACTATATGAAACATTTTGAGAAAAGAGTTAGATTTGAAATTTTATTTTTACAAGTATATTATGCATATAAAATTTATTATTTGTTCCTCTTTAAATATAGTATTTTAATATTTTATTTTTTTATATTATGATTCCATATTTATAATAAAATATTTTATTTTCTTTACATTTTCTACTATTAATTTAATTATAAATTACTACTACCTCCGTCCCAAAACGGTTTTTGTGTGAGAATTATTTCATAGTAATATGTGTACAAAAGTTGTTTTATATGAATGATATGCTAGTTGACCTTATTAACTATCATACTATTTATATAAAATAACTTTTGTACACATATTACTATAAAATAATTCTCACACAAAAACCGTTGAAAAAGTCAACTGTGAAAACTGATCTGGGACAGAGGGAGTATATTTATTAAAATTTATATAAATGTTAAATCCAATAAGGAATGGAAAGGGTATAATTTAACGTATTTATATTTTAAAATGTACTTAAAACAAAACTGTTAGTTTTTAAAATTTAAGTGAAAAAAAAATAAAATGTTGCCGAAACTTTTTGCTTCTTGTACCATTGTAAATTTGTGCATTAAGTATGAAAAACTCAATTCGATAACAATGATTTGTAATGTCATTTATTACACATTTCATATAGTAAAAATAGTGAAACACAATATAAAACATTAAATTAAATACACTTAAAGATCATTTATTTCACTCTTGTGATATTATTATACGTATCATGTATTAAAATTAATGAAACACGAGATGAAACATAAAATGAAATAAGAGATATGTGTGAAATACACCTAAGATCACCTATTTGGCTATTTCACTCTATTAATTACACTTTAGACATTACATATATCATTAATGATGAATTATGATGTCATTATTACATGTGTCATGTATTAAAAGTAGTAAAACATAAGATGAAATACTATTAAATAGAATTGAAGATTCATGCTTGAATGTACTTTTTCCGTTCAATTGAAAGCTTATATTTACTTTTCTCACACAAATTAAGAAGTGTAATAGAATATAGTACAAGTGATGTGATTAAAAATAAAAAAAAAAGTAAAATTAAATGCAATTTAGTATATTAAATGAGTGACAATTGGTTAATATAAATATAAAATGTATGAGAGTGATATATTAAAAAATGAGATGGGAAGCTTTTATTGGGACAAACTAAACAGGAAAACATGAAGTTTTTATTGAGACGTAGGGAGTACTTATGATCACATATTTCACTTATATGAAACAAGTTATACACGAGATATAATATTTTTTTACATTTTTTAATAATTTCAAACTGTAAAAATTATAAAAATATGTAAAAAAAAAAAGATTTTTTTTTCTTTTTTTGAATATATTATATATTGCGCATCATATGCAATGTACAATTCAAGTGTATTTTTAAATAGTATCAGTTGTTTTCAGTAAACAGTTACCGCTATAACAATTCAATGTAAATAACTATAGCTATTCACTTAAAACAACTAATATCATTTAAAATACACTTAAATTGATTGATGCATACAAAACCCTTTTTTTTTTTTTTTTTTTTTATTAATTACAGCTCCTCGCTGAAGTGAAACACTTTGCGGGAATATTAAATCCAAATATATATTTATTTTACACTAATATGTAAGAGTAAGAGTGCATGTTACATACTGAAGGATCTTGGTTACCTAATCGTAGATTGTGAAAGTAAATGGCAATATCCAAAGCATATTGATTTACTGCTACACAGTATCAAAACTTATTTACCATGAGAATCCATGCTCTTGTCTTGTGTTAAAAGATAGAGGTAATTAATATTGAGCTTACCCTTATCCGTCGATGAGATCACTTATTAATACGCGATGATGTACAAATTAATTACAATTAATTAATTTTAATGCCACCTTTGGTAGAGTATCAGCATGGTAAATATTAATATTATCAAATAATACGACCTCATAAAAAATACCTGATACGTTTTTTTTTTAATTATTATACTTCATATTTTATTTTTCTTAAGTATATCATATCGAAGCAAGGTTTATTAATTATTTCTTTCCCAAATTTTGTCATAAAATCTGAAGGTCAACTCTTTGCTGTTCCATGGTAATTAAGAGGTTTATTGCAAAATTAATTACATATGCACTTTTAGCATTTATGCTGGAAATTAGTTATTTTGTGTATATTTTAATTGCAACACTGATCCCATAAAAAATAATAATTGCATGTTTGGAACTATTACTGGCAAAAAATGGCCACTTTTGCAACTACCATATTATTGGAGGACCGATTTTGCAAGTAATGAGTAAGCCCCTACACATGGATGATTGTATTATATATAGAGCCATATTATTAGAAAAATGTATAATATTTCACATCAACGTTATTCTCAAGAAATTCAAAATTTCGTGAGTGTTTTCTCTTCTGTCACATTTAATTTGCATATTACACTCGACCATGTTGAGCTACAAATAAGAAGAAATGGTGCATTTTTTTTTTCTTCTATGTGTGTTCATGCAAAAAATTGACAAGTTTTTTTTCTCTCTCTCTCGTAGATCTATACTCATTGCATCCCAACAACTTAACTACTCAAGAACAAAATCAGAAACTACTGATTTTTTGTTTGAGAAAAAAAAAATGGATTCAAGTCATGGAGCAAGTGGATCCGGTGACGAGCAATCTTCCAATTCGAGAAAAAGAAAAATGTACCACCGTCACGCGCCCCATCAAACGCAGCAGCTTGAAGCGTAATGAATTATATCAACCTTTTCATTTCATTGAAGCAAAAAAAAAATTTCAGAATTTTTTTCCTTTTCATTTTTGCTTTTTATGAATCATATCATATATGGTTTTTCTAGCAACTTAATTAAGAACTCCTTGGTTTATAGTCTCGCTTGTTCTGTTGCGTCTTAGTTTCGTATTTAAGTTGTTCATCATATATCTCATGTTTAATTAGTAAACCTTATATTGATTTTTATTTTTTTTAAATCTTTCATTTCTTATGTTGAAGGTTTTTTAAGGAGTTTCCACATCCAGATGATAAACAGAGAAAACAGCTAAGCAGGGAACTAGGTCTTAGTCCTGAGCAGATAAAGTTTTGGTTCCAAAACAAAAGAACTCAAAAAAAGGTGTCTTATCTACTTTTTACACATGCATATTCAATAAGTCACACCCCTAATTTAAAATTATATCTCATTTCTTGTTATAGTAATTAATTAAACTATCATGATGTATATTTCCTACTTTTACAAGTCACCATTAGCAACAGAGTGATATGTGAGATTTGTAAATGTGGCGAAAATATATGTCTGAAATATAAGTTCTATATGAAACATGCACATTTTTGGAATAAAGAATTCCATCGGTTCTTTTGATTAATTGGAATTTACTTACATTTGCTGTAAACAAATATGTTCAGACTATGAATAAAAGGTTGGATAACAATGCTCTGAGGGCTGAAAATGAAAGATTTCGGCGAGAGAATATGAGCATGCAAGAGGTCCTCAAAAACATCACGTGTCTCGCTTGTCGACATGGTTCCTCTCTTCAGATTCAAGATCAACCCCAAAGTTTACAGACATTGAGGACAGAAAATTTAACATTGAGAGAAAAGGTCAGAATTTTCTTATATTATGGTTTCTCATCATTCTTAATAAAGATAACAAAATAATTACCTTCTCTAGTTGATTTTATGGCATAGTAATCATGCATTTAGATCACGAAAAATGATCATGTACATGTTACATTTGGTGAAATGTGATCGATTTAACTGCAAAACTCGTATTTTGATTATCTTCGTTCAAGTGTTGAGATAATTATTAAAAAGATATTCTATAAGTGCACTTGGCCATTATCCAATATTAGTAAAATGTTTATGTGTTTATTTTCTCTCGGTGCAGCATCAAGGGCTGATGGAGCGTCATGAAGAGGTGCGAGTAGATGTAAGCCACTATATACACTTCTCAAAAATATTTTTAATTCCTTGTATATTTGAGTTCATCTCAAATGGCTCTCAACATAAACATCAAAATATTAAATTTGATGTGTTTCATTCTCTAATGGTATACCACAATACATATCAAAATTGATGTTAAAAAATACAATTTTCCAAATGTAACAACTAGTTTTTTATTCGAAGTAATTCCTTGTTATATCTCTTTTAGTGTAAGATTTAATGTAATGACTCCCACTGAATCTCACTTAAAATTTGATTTAGTTCCTTAGTTTTATCTACTTGACCTCAGAAACTCTTGCAAAATTAATGATATTGATCATGTTTTTATTGGAAAACTTTTCAGCATGAAAGGTCGAACCTCTTCACCGGAAAATCACTTGTTGTCCCACCTGGATATAATTTTCCAGATGGAATTGATTCTGACCAAATTGCAGAGAATATTCCTCAATCAACGGGGCTTGAGGAGATGGATAGAACTGCGATTATAGAGACGGCCGTATCTGCCATGAATGAGCTGATTGAGCTTCTACATGTGAACGATCCGGTGTGGACCATATCTCCGAGTGATGGGAGAAGTACGCTTCACCGTGATAGCTATGATAAGCTTTTTCCGAAGCCTAATCATTTCAAATCTGCTAATGCTCGGACGGAATCATCCAAAGACTCGGCCGAGGTGGCCATGGGAGGAGCTCAGTTGGTGGAAATATTTCTTGATCCGGTATCGATATCCAAACCCTAATTAAATTTTTTTCCAATCATCTATTTAATTAGTTTTGTGTATCGTCTTGCATTTTATTATTGATTATGTGTTGTTTAATATATGTAGGCGTGTGAATTACAAGATGAAACATTCAAGTGGAATAAGAGAGTTCAAGTTGCATTAAAGTCCTCATTTTGTCATCCCTAAGTTCATTAAAAAAAAATACCCACAAAATAACATAAAAATAATGAAAATGAGATGTTATTGATCTGATCAAATAAGTATATAGAGATACATTATTTGTTGGGTTCCTCATGATCTCTCGATCTATATACAAAAATAAATACCTCATAGGACATCCCAAGAATGTAATATAAAACATATTCAATTTTGTAGTTCCAAATTTCCATTTTTATAGTTTTGCATCTTGATCCCCCCGTGACTTTAAACTAAATCTTTTTTTAATCAAATTTTGTGTTGAGTTTTCTTGGTATAATTAAAGACACATGCATAACTTTATTAATGTTGCAGATAAAATGGAAGGACATGTTTCCAACTATTGTCATAAAGGCAAAAACCTTTGAAGTTGTTGACGCTGCTGGAATGTTACAGAACGGTTCTATACATCTGGTAATTAAGACCTCCAAACTCTAAAATTAATTAATATATATATAAAGTGCAAGTTTAAGGGCAGATAACATTTGGTTGTGACAGATGTATGAGAAAATGCACATTTTGTCGCCTCTGGTGGCCCCTCGAGAGTTCTTTTTCATTCGATACATCCAACATATTACCCCCACGACCTGGGTGATAGTAGATGTATCCTACGATTTCTTCAAACAGCTCCAAGATGCTGCTCCAACTCGGTCTTGGAAACTTCCATCAGGATGTATGATCCAAGATAATTCCAATGGAAAATCATTAGTACGTATTGTGACACTTAGTCTAGATCTGTTCTTCTTTACAATGTGCCCATTTTTTTTATCATCAGTACGTACATATATATTATTGATCACATATATCCCATGTCTAACTGTTATAACTTGTTGATCATTGTGATAATAGGTTACATGGATCGAACATGTGGAAGTGGATGATAAATCTTTAACGCATCGTCTGTATAGAGATTTGGTTAGCTATGCTTACGGAGCCAACAGATGGATAGCTACACTCCAGAGAATGTGCGACAGAGTCGCATGTTCTTTGGGGCTAGCAGTTACACCTACGCATCAACTTGAAGGAGGTACACACACATATATATGTACTTAAAAATTGAGCAATAATTATTCTTACATGTTTTCGTGTTTAGTTATCAACTCACGTGAAGGACGGAGAAACCTGATGAGGCTATCACACAGAATGGTGAAGAGTTTGTCTGAAATATTGAACATGTCAGATAGACTAGACTTTCCACATTTATCAGAACTCAATAACACTGGAGTACGAGTCTCTGTAAGGATAAGCCGTGGAACAGGCCAGCCTAACGGATTGATTGTCGCAGCAGCTACATCTGTTTCGCTTCCAATTTCAAATAAGGATCTCTTCGACTTCTTCAATGATGAGACAAGACGACCTAAGGTAAACTTTGCATTATAACCTGATTATGTTTGATACATGATTACGTCTCCAATTAAAAATTATAGTTTGTATTTGATTCAATCTTTACTCACTAAATAAGATATGTAATTACGTGGTAATGAAAGTAGTGAAATGTAATGTAGTGGGATATCTTGTCGGCTGGAAATCCAGTGAATGCAATTGCTCGCATTTCAACTGGAAATGATCCTGGAAATTGCGTCTCCATTATCCAGGTAATCAATATATTATTTTTTTGATAGAGCATTTATTTTTACTCTCACACTAATTATATATATGGGTATAATTTTTATTTTCAACTTGTGTTGTATAGCCCTTCATTCCAAAAGAGAACTTGTTGTTGCTTCAAGAGAGTAGCATCGACTCTTTGGGAGCATCCTTAGTTTATGCCCCAATGGATTTAGCATCTATAACTTCAGTTGTGAACGGCGAGGACACAGCTAAAATTCAGATCCTTCCATCGGGATATCTGATCTCTCACGATGGTAAAACAGACAAGGGTACAAGTGGCTCAATCCTGACCATTGCTTTCCAAATATTAGCTTGTCATATCACAAAGTCGCAACCGGTAAATATGGAGTCAGTCGCCACAGTGCACAGTCTTATAAGCTCCACTGTTCAAAGGATTAAGGCGGCTCTCGGTTGCCCTGACTTGGATTAATCAACTCTAATCTCTCAACATTGTGGGATAGTCTCTCTCAATTAGTGAAATTTTATTTCTCAAATTGTATATTTCGGTATTATTATCAAACTAATATATTTTAATGAAACAACTAATTCTATTATAAAATACTAATAAATTTTACGGTGAAACTAGTTCACAATATACTTTATCTTTATGGTCGAAAAGTTTAATTTCTTATTGACTCTAACAATTCCAATTAGGAATTCATTAGAGATTGATACCAAAGACAATGTGTTACTCTTTTTAAAAATACGTAAGTTTTTTTTTCTTGAACAACAAAGCCTATCGAAACACAATAAAACCATGAACCCATCATGAAGGCCAAGTCTTCAAACAAAGAAGAGAATTGTTTCAATCCAATCGTGAGGAGATGAAAAGTTTGCACAAGATACAATGCGTGAGTAAACTTTAACGACCATATAGCGAGAAAAAAACACCTCACACTAAGGTGTCTTTCACCATCATAATTGTGTCCTTCTCTTCTCGAACAAGAAGAACATAGTAGACTAAAGAATCTGAAGGTGCATCTAGCCCACTATCAGGTTAGAAAGAAAACAACAGTCTACCCCAAAATAAAACACAATTGTAAAAGTCCATGACCTTGGGAACATACATAGTGGAGCTCTAACCACTTAAGTTATATCACTTGATATGAAGAAAGATAGTGTTCGCTATTTTTGTAGGTAAAGTGAGAATTTTAGAAGTAAAACACGAGTCTAATATTTATTAAAATCAATTGAATGATTGAATCATATAAAAGACATTAAAAAGAGGATCACAACGCCAAAAGAATAGTGTCAATCAGAGTTCGAGGGTTCAAGTTATAGAGAAAACAAATCGAAAAAACTGAAAATTTGGAAAAATGGCCTGTGCTCGTCTAGAGTAGTTGAGCTCGAGCAGAGCAGGCCGAAACTCGACCAGAGCAGCTCAAGCTCAAACAAAATGCTCGAGTTGGCAATTTGGACAGAACGTTTTTCGGAGCTCGACCATTTTGCTTGAGCAGCTAAGCTCGACCCCAAGCTGGACATAAAGCTTAACCAGAGTATCTGAAATGAACTTTTAAAAGTGCTGAAATTACCCCAAGCTCAAGTCGAGCATCTCAAAAGAATATTGAAATTTTTTTTGACCTAGAATCTAGCACCCCTCATTCTAAAAAGGTATAAATACCCTCATTTTTGTTTTTTTAAAGAATTATAAGTCATCTCTAGTGTTAGAAACATCATTCCAAGTGATATTTCTCATTTTTCATAAATAGTTTTCATAGAATACACAATAGATTTCAATTCTTGTCATTTTAAATTTAGTTTTTCTTTTACATTTTCAAGTAAGGAACCAAGAAGTATTATAAGGATTCTAAGGCTTTAGCTAAATTTCAAGTAATCAAGATGATATCATTTCTTCTCTTCATTTTTATGCTTAATCTGTCATGAATTCGTTTGATTCTCTCTATTTCCATGCTTAATGTGATTATGTCCACAATTTTGATTTTGCCATTGATGAGTTTAGATGCTTCTATTATTGGGATTTGATTACTTTACCAATTGATTATTGTTAGTAATTTTCTTATTGACTTATTTTATTTTTTTTTAACAATCTTATTGACTAATGTTTATTGCAATGAAAACTTGGTAGACATTGGACGGTATTTGAGTGAGACTTTGACTAATTGATTTGAACTTAATAGTTATTGTCTAACCGAGATTAGAATAATTGCTTAGACCCATCATTAATAGACATTAATTGCTTAAGTATAAATTTGGGTGATTAGTGGAGAGACATAGTTTAGGAGTCAGTAATAATGTTGAAACCTACTACATTTCACTACTTTAGCAGCACTAGAAAGTCAATCCAAAACTCTTGTTAGCTACAATAATACTTGTAACATATGATTTTGGAGCTCCATTGTTGTACTAATCCACGACTCGATAATACTTAATCATATACTTACTGATACTACAACAAACCTTGCTTGAGAGCTAGTTACTTTTGTGCTAAAACAGCAAAAAAATAGAAACCCTTATGCTCAAGTGCTGTATACATTTGCATTTAACTCGTCAAAATAAATTAATCTTTATCAATACATTGATTTTATAGAGTTTATTCTATACATCTTCAACTGTCTTATATTGGTTCATGAGAATACATTATGGGGAAAACAACACTTCTGAATGCTATTTATTGTTTGCAAGATAATGCGAAATGACATAATATAAAGATTTTATTTCTTACTCACCTACCTAGTAGTTGGTTTAGAAATCATAAAATATCTTTTTATACAGCGCAAGTGGTATAACCATCTACAATTCACGAATCAAAACAAAAAATAATTCTTATGGAATCAATGACAACAGACATTGAAGAAATGTAAAATTAAAGAAATGCATAAATTGCAACAAGACAAGGGATCATATACCATCCATGAAAATCAACTGTAACAGATTGAATTCAGCTGACAAAGTAAAAGAATGGAATTGTATATAGGGAATAATAAAAACCTCTTTTTGCATTTTGGGCAACAGAGGCATAACATGTGACATTCCCAAAAGAAGAAAAGAACCATAAAAAATGTTCTTATTCAACTTAAATATAAACAAGTCATGGACTCATGGCACTGCAACAAAGAATTTCGGAATTGCATTTCACAAAAAATTAAATTTGGAATACAGGAAAACAGAAAGAGTTATAAATATTGCAAAACTAAGCATTCATATAAAAGGCAAGGTAATACCCATATTCAAGGAAACTCAAACCAAGTCAATATCCAGATGACAAAACATGTATGTTTAAACTGATCCAACACTAAATAACAAAAATATCCAAAATTAGGAGAGCATCCAAACCATAAGTGAGAGAATTCTCCACACCAACTGGACAGATTACAGCCTCCTTCCCCTTCGGCCACCCTTTCTCCGTGTACTGTCAGTTGGGATTGGAGTAACGTCCTCTGAAAAAGAAACAGAATACTCAGTAACATTAAGCTGTGCACCAGGTGAGAATGAAGTACAACTACGATCCCATTAAGTATTTAAAAATTAGAAAAAACTACCAGGAGATATTTGAAGTATTGTGATTCCTTACCTATCCGACCAATCTTCATGCCAGAACGAGCAAGGGCTCTAAGTGCAGACTGAGCTCCAGGACCGGGGGTCTTGGTCTTGTTACCCCCAGTAGCACGGAGCTTAATATGCAGAGCATTAATGCCAAGTTCCTTGCATCTCTGGGAAACATCTTGGGCTGCAAGCATAGCAGCATATGGGGAGGATTCATCCCTATCAGCTTTGACCTTCATACCACCTAAATCAAAGCAAAAGTCAAACAATTGAGTTGAAAAATACAAGGCCTCAAATGCCATATTAATTCCAAAATTATAGCATCTTTTCACGTAGATGGGATACCATTGAGAATTTACACAATTAAGATTGCTGAGACTGCCTTCTGAAAGTAGTATTAACAATTATAGATCAGACTGGGCAAGTTTTACATTAAACAAATTCAGACATAATATGCAAGTAATTTTTCTTCTGGTAAAAAATTTCATTTAAATCAGTCGTAAGCAATATAATTCAATAGGACTTCAATGGTCCTGCTCTCAACAAGAAGGAAAAATGTCAGTTCATTGAGAAGCCTATGGAATATATTCTATCTAATAATTATAACATACAGTATCAAAATGAAACGAATAAGGCTTAGTGGCACAGGGCATCAGTTCTCCAAGGTGAAATAGCATCAGTAAAAAGGATTCAGTCACAAATAACCCATTTCAGATGGGACTCATCCTCGGCCCTGTAGACACTCTAATAAAATAGGTAACACAATTTCACTATAAGGGCTTAGTAGGTCCTAATGCACAACTTGACCACAAAGAAATAAACGTGCATATCTTTCCAACAATACACCAACATGATTTGACATAATGTCAATGCAATATGTCCCTACTCTAATTGAAGTATCCTAATACACACTTAAAATATCACAAAATATTATCGAACAAATATAAAAAGCCCAAACACTAGCATATAATACAAATGTGAAGCACAGTGGGCGTACCTGTAATCCGGACCATGGTTTCTCGCCCAGATAAATCAGTCACATGCTGCAAGTAAAGCACGAATGCAATTAATTAATACATTGTACTGAAACAGAGAAGTGTGAAGACTCATGTAGACAATGATATAGATCGCACAATGAAGGTGTCGTTGAATGAGGCAAAGATGTGAGCCACGCCAAACACATGCTCTCCCTCCCGAGTGGCAGGTCCAAGAGTGACATTCTCTTCCTTGGGCTCCCTGGTTTTTCTCTTCGACTATACAACCAAATAATTTATGAAATTTAGTGATAAAATCCTATTGGAATACACAAATTTGAAATATTACATATAAACATTGTTCATGAATCCTAATATATGGAGTATACATTTAACTAAGTAGCAAGAATTCATCGTACACAGGAACTCATGCAAGTATCAAAAACGGCAAAAGGGAAATCAAACATACGTCGAAAGCAGGCCTTTATCAATACAAGTAATTATGAGAATCCGTAACCACTACACAAGAAATTGATGCAATCTGGGCCTCAGATTTTGGACAAAAATAAAGACGAATCAGAAAGGGGAGCATAAAGCAAGGATTAAACCTATTAACAAATGCGACTGAGCAAACTACAAATAAAATGCCGACAGGATACGCATATGCTCACTCTAATTTTCTGATTCTTAACATTTCATTACACAATTCTTGGCTAAACACAAGACACGAAGATATTAAATTGTAGTTAGGATAACGAGATTCAACAGAATACCATGACTTCGGCTGCGACTTGGAAAGGAACGAGGGTAGTGCTTCTCAAATCTCTGCTGTATAACCCTGGAGAGAAAATGAAGGTGGCGTCGTATTTATAGTTAGGGTTAAGAGACCAAGATAATGGGTTATGGGCCTGTTATTTAAAAATTGTTACACATAATGGGCCGAGCCTGTAAATGATCCTTTTGGGCCTTATGAGACTTCTATCGAACAAAGCTTTGAAATTGAAACACGATTAATTAGTCTAGGATAAGCACAAGAATTGAGATTGTTAAATTGTTGTTTTTCTTTTGAGAAAGTGTATTGAATTTTTGAAAAATCAGTGTTCATTTAGCTTTTCTAAACCAAATTGTCCCGACAATATATATAAGATTTACATTTATTTAGATGGAGCTTCAATAATCATATAGGTTACATAATTTTATAAAGTTAATTTTTTATGTGAACTTTTATGAAACATTAGAAAGTTATTGGACTAAAATTGATTTTATCCCATCTAATAATGCCACCTAATATGTCAATGGTTGGCCTCATCATCAGTTTCCTTGTAAGCCGCCCAATTAATTTTGGGCGATGTGATACAAAATAACACGTACTGTTTTTTTTTTTTTTTTTGAATAATACAAAATAACATTGTTTGACAAACCAAAACGGCAAGTTTTCAAAAAACTGAAACTAAATTGATAAAAGTTGACTTTTTTTGGAACCATGCGCAAAAATTTAAAAATTAATTGGTTTCCGTTAAAAAAATTAATTGGTGGAAAAATAGTTCTTATCTTTTTTGCACCGTGAAACTCAATCATATTAAAAAAAAAATATAAATATAAAAGAGAATTAATAACGAAAAAAAAATCATAAAAATGATTATGTATCAAGAAAAAGTTGTACACAATTAAATTTTATTTTTTCTATTTTTAGTATTAATTTTAACAATGAATAAAATTTTAGATTATTTAGAATTTTTATGATCTTTAGTTAGACTAACAATAAAATTTCAGATTTAAAAATGTTTTATTTTTATATGAAGTATTTATATTAAATTGAATTAAAAGGGAGGATAATATGTAACATATAAATTTTTACCTTAAATTATGACAAACATGAGCTGGCGCAACGCGGAAAAGATATTGCAAAAAAGGTAAATTGTTCATTCTTGTACAGTTGTACATAGGGTTTTATACGAATCAAATACTTTTGTTCGATTCGGTATTCGTGCTCGAAATTCGATATTCGTATTCGAAATTTTATGATTCGAATTCGATTACGAATATTCGATTTGATTCGATTATTAAACAAATACAAATACAAAATTATGATATTCGATTCGATATTCGTAAATATTCGATTCGATATTTAAATATATATTATATATAAATATATATTATTTTTATAGCAAATATATAAATCTATATATTAATATTATATAAATATATTAAGGCTCCAATTATTTGCACCATATATTTTATAAATACACCACACCACTCTAATAAAAACACCACCATTTTTTATGAATACACCAATTAAAAATATCATTTTGATTGGACAAATTTTACACAATATTTCTTGCAATTTTTGGTTCATTAATGTAATTTTAGTAGATTTTCAGAAGACTCTGATGACTTTTTAATCACCCGTTCATAACAAAGATTTGGATGTATTGGATCCTTATCATTCAAGGTTAACTCCCCACATGGTAGAAATTTTGGTTTGTGGAGCAGATTAAGTTCGCCGACTTCATGGAATCAAGAAACCCATTATAACATAAGTTCTATTAATTTTTTTAATTCATTTGAAATATATGATGTTTTTTTATGAATAAACTGATTTTAATTATTTTTGTTTTTTATTTAGGAGCAAGAAGAGTCATTCATGTCATGATGCAAACAACTTGAATTTGGTTTGCAAAATCGATGGAAGATTGATTTTCGTTATGTAATTTGATAATTAATTTTTTTCGTTTTGTATTTTGATTATGTAACTTGTATTGTGAATTGAAACAACGAAATTAATTTTGAATTAAATACTCAAAGAATATTGTTTAAAATATTTGAGAAAAAATCGATTCGAATATTCGATTCGAGTATTCGAATAGTTCCAAAAAATTCGATATCAATTTCAAATCGAATATAAATCACATTTACTATTCGAAAAATATTCGAATTCGATATTCGAAAAATTTAACGAATACAAATTCAAAATAGCGGTATTCGACTCGATTCGATTCGTTTACAACCCTATATTTTATTTTTTTTTTTTTTTTTTTTTTTTTTTTTTTTTTTGTTTTTTGAAAAGAAGGTATGGGAAAATGCAAGCTGACGCGGCATGACAGATAAGTATCACGTATTGCACACAAATTTTTCTCCAGATAGCGCCAAAAAAACACAACTATCTATTTTCCTACTAGATGAAATTTCTGGAAACAAAATTGAAAAATGCAAGCTAACGCAGCGTTAATTTCATGAGCAATTAATACAATTTTACTAAAGTAGAAACAGAAAAGTGGCACAATATTTTGTTTATTTCTATTTTTTTTATTAATCTAGAAATATTTATCTCGTTGTGCGATGCATAATAGTATATTGACAATTATTTTATGTGAATTATGTGAGATGAGTAAATTTGTGAGACAAACTTTTATTTAACCAATATTATTAAAAAAAGAAATGAGTTGGATGGGGTTATGGATGATGTGATTTAAACATAAACTCGTATTCAAAATAAGATTCGTGAAATGGTTTCACATAAGATCACCTCTTTTATATATTTTTTTGTCAACATCAGTACAAACTTTTATATATATATATATATATATATATATATATATATATAGATTAAAAAAAAAGAGTCCAATTTCTTTTAGTTTTGATGGAGGGAGTATAAGTTAGGATATATAAATATAAAATATTTTTTTCAATAACTATATATCTTCATCTTTTAGTTTATTAATTATTCCTAATATGTTAATAAAAATAAAATTTTAATTCTAAAAATGTTGCACTAATTCTAAAATGTTGTATTCCTAAAAATATATACTCTCCGTCCACTAAAAGTATGTTCATTTGGTTTTGACAGATTTTAAAAAGACGTAGATAAAGTAAGGATATTTTGGGGTATTGTGTGGTATAGCTCAAGTGGTTAGAGCTCCACTACCTATAATCTAAAGATCGTGGGTTCAAGTCACTATTTGCCAGATAAAAAAAATTGTAGAAAATTAATACTCCCTCGGTCCCGGAAAAGCTTTCATAAAAAAACTTTATTGGATTATGTGTATGTGAGAGTAAAAAGTAATGTCATTTGTGTAAATTAGTGAAAATTGTGAGGGTGAAATTTATAAAGAGTTTTCTATTTTAAGGGTGTGAAACTTATATTAGGACGGACGAAAAAAGTAAGTGTGAAATATTTTATGGGATGGAGGGAGTAAATGTTTTGGTATTCGGATAGAATACCAGTGGGGAGGTGAAAGGTATTAACCTTCATAAATTTTATCAAGACGACAAATAATCCCGTAACAATGTTCTCAATCCTAGTTTAAGTACCAAAACGTAATAAAAGCCCAATACAACTAAAGGAGGTCCAAACAATAATAAAATACACAACAATTAATAATATAAGGCCCAAAACAACTTAATTTAGTCCAAACAGAAATATAAGACATAACAACAAAAATTGATTTGAGAAGAAAAGTTAAACGTACTAGAGACAAAAGTTACAATTTTTTTTTTTTTGGGATTATTATGGACGGGGTAAATATCGAACTTTGAAATAGTATATTTGAAAATTTTGATAAATAGTAAAAATGTTTGTTTATTTTTAAATTTTATCGAATGAGATGAAGGAAAAGTTGATTAATGTTGTATTATTATTATTATATTATTATTATTATTATTATAATAAGTGTATTAAAAAAAATAAAAAGGTGATAATATGAGTGCATTGAAAGAGCAATAATAGTGATAGATAGCTGTAACAAATTAGAATTAGAATATTCTAGAATAGGAGTAGTTACAATTAGTTGAGCTCGACCAAATATATATAAACTATGTAAACAAGGTCAATAAATTAAGAATGAAATAATATTTTCCAATCTTCAACATGATATCACTCTATCTATGATCAAGCTCACTCAAACAAAATATATAAGGGATCTTTTATCCAAAACTCATCTCCTACACTGTTTACATGTGCTAGTGATCACGAACTTTCTGTATTTGATACTGCTTCTTTTGATCACGAACTTTCTGTATTTGATATGGCTCCTTTTAAAAATCAAACTTTATATTGTACCACTGTATGTGCATTAAATATCTTGTCTGGATATAACATTGGCAGTCCTTACAAATTTCAACTCTTAATCAATGGCAAACTTGTTGGCCTGAAGTTTCAAAAAACAGTTTGTTGTCGCTCGAAGTAGTACTGAGGCGGAGTATAGGGCCCTTGCTCTCCGTCCCTGTTTTGGTGTGACAACTTGGGCGCGTGCCATTACCCTTGCCCTTAATCCTGCATTTTACTCTCAAATGCAAAATATCGAAATTAATATACATTTTGTACGTGAGAAAGTTAAAGCTCGACAGTTAGACATTCGATACGTACCCTTTGAAGACCAAGCGACTGATATTCTTACCAAATCTCTTTCAGACATTGTGTACACAGCTTCTTCATGATTCTTCCCCACGTTCAGTTGTAAAATATATAGAGCTATAAGGGTAGCTGTAACAAACTAGAACTAGAATCTTCTAGAATAACACTTTACAATTAGCTCAATTGAGCTCGATCTAGTGCATATAAACTCTGTAAACAAGGTCAATCAATAAAGAATGAAATTATAATTTTCAATCTTTAACAATGATAATAAAGTAGAGTATAAGATTTCAAAATTCAATCTTAAAACAAATTAATGAAGATCTGGTTGCAGAGTCCAAGGTCCGACCGGTACAAAACAAACATATTGTTCATCCAACAATCATCCAAATTAAACAAAACATTAAAGTGTATCAAACCAAATAAAAGTCCAACTCAAGGAAATTGCTTAGTGCATTCCAGAAAAGAAAATAAACGTTGATAAATCAACAGAAACTTTATTTTGTGAAGCCCAACACGATCATCCTCCCCTGCTCCCTCGCCAGATTCTTCATCGTACGAACAGCTTACTCCTGCAAGAATTATTCATGTCTGAACAACTGAATATATTGATGTAAACTAGAAATTTATGATATGAGATTCAATGTAATTATGGGATCAATATATGCCTCCAATCATTTACATCAAAATTACACTAAAAAGAATATGGTATGAATTAATTTTGATTGTGATATTATTATTTAAAAACAAAAAAACAAGTTCGATTCATTTAAAGAATTAAAGAAAAGGAAAAGGGAAATCGTGTATTTGATGGTTAATCATCTGAATTGACGATGATCACAAATAAAAAAAAATTGATGTTTTGATGTGTATTTTGAGAGCCATGGATATGACCTTATTATATTAAAAATGAATACACAGAGAAAAAAAAATAAAGATGAAAGACGGTTTTTTTTTGTTTTGAAAGACGGGTTTTGGAATTAAAGTGCACGCTATGGTTGGTTATGGATTTGAGGATTAATTTAAAGTTGGCTAAGGTTTGTTATGGATTTGAGAGGATTAATAAAGATTTAAATTTTGTATATGTTTGGGAGGGTAGATTTTGTTATATTTGATGGGATAAAATTTTAAAAAGTATGTGATAGATGATTGATTGTGTATTGAAAGATAGTGCATGGAGTAGAAAATATATTATGGGCTCGTTTGTTTTCCTTTATTGGATAATACCTGAACTATAATACCTATATTTGTAATACCAGTTTATTATCAATATTTTGTTTGGTTTCAAAAACTTGAGTTAAATAATTAGTTATTAACTATCAATATTATGTTTGGTTGCAAGTATTATAACTAGTATTAATTTATTTTAGACTAATTTGTCCTTATAAATAAAAATAATAATAAACACATTTTGATGAAAGTGAAGGGTGTTTTTGGTATTTTAAAATTTAATAGATGTTGGAGAAATATAAGTATTACAAATACCATATGAAACTTGGAATCTATAATACCATGTATTAGGTATTATTTGAACGGGCCTATTCTTAATAACGGGCTAGAAGTATAATGTATACAACAAACCAAACAAGTGATAAAGGTGTATTAGGGATCAATACACCCCTAATAAAGGAAATCAAACAACCCCTATATATATAAAAAATGAGATGTAGTATTGAATTGGGTAGAAAATAATAATAATTAAAAGGAAGGTGATAGATGATTAATAGTTTATTTAAATTTGTGTTTAAAAAAAAGTAAGATATGTGTATTATAGATATTATAGAGTATAATTTTAGAGCTTTTAAAATGTTATATTAATATTTTGATAAATATACAAAGATTTGTATTTGAAATAAAGTAAGTGGTGTGGAAACCACAAACAAACAAGTGTAAAAAAGCATGATTATTATTATGTCATAAATCAACTAAAGAAGGTAATTATAATTGCTATCTTAAATTAATTATAAAGAATATACCATGATAGAAATTATTTATAAAGGAAGATGACCTCTACCTTAAATTTTGGCTCTGGAAAGTGAATTGATCGCTGACAAGAGCGACACTTAATGTTTTTGAGTGTCTCTTGTATGGCATCATTTTCACGGCGGATTCTTTCGTTTTCTACCCTCAGGGCTTCAATTTCAGCCAGTTCACTAATCGTCTGAAATTTTTGTTCACAACAAACGTTAATTTTGATCGAAATATATATATATATATATGATATCGCTCATGGAATTCTTTATTCCCAAATGTGCTTCATATATAGATCTCCTATACGAGATGTTCATATATTTCCGCCCATTAAAAATCCAATTTAATAATTAGAATAAAAAATGCGATTTATTTGTTTTTTTTTTTAAAAAAAAGGTATGACACATTGTAGGGACCTTTTCTTCAGCCCTTCTATTTTCGAACCACAATTGAATTTGTTCGGGATCAAATCCGACTTCCTTGCTCAACTGGTCAATTTGCTGATCATCCGGGTTGGGGTGCCCAATAAAAAACCTTTAATAAAAAATGGAAATAGATAAGAAAAAATATATGAATTTTAGTTGAGGTAAATTCTTGTGTGCAATTGGTGCAAAACAGTGTAATTAAATTTTTTACTCAATTTCAATTTAATTTTAAATATATTTTGATTTGTTTTAAATATATTAAAATTAAATTGAATTAATTGCACTATATACCATTAATGCACACTTATATGACTTCTTTACTAAATTACATAAACTTAACAACTAAAACACATGGAAAAAAAAGTTAGGGAACAATCGAGAATATGTAAACAAGATCTTAATTTGTAAGAAAAAACAAGAAATGAAAACCATGCATGTTTCAAATGGTTAACTCAAAAATGAAACAAAGATAATTAACGAAACAAATTAAGTAAATATTTCTAAAAGAATATTGCTTTAATGAAATAAAAAAGTCATTTAAATTGTTACGTCTCGAGTAATTGCATTTTTTGGGCATAGGTGTAACGATGTTCGACGTAGGTTGGGTTGTTGTTTCCTCCCTGTTTTGCGTCCATTCTTTTCCTCTCTTGTTTACGACGTCGTTCTGAGTAAGTTACGAGGATGGAAGAAACAAAATTTGTCAATTTTTCACTTAGAAAAACACACACACAAAGGGTAATTACGCGAATTAATTATTGAGAGGCACTCACCTAAGTAGAAATATTGGAATTGCTTGGGAATAAGTGAATATATTTCGTATGATGATCAGGCTATATATAGTAGTGTCAGTCGTACGTAAAGACTTAATTTTACTTGCCGCCATGGTTTTAAGGAAATTGGCTTTAGATTTTTGTGGCCAAAACTGAGAATGAAATAATTAATATTTTTTGCTTTACAAATTAGTGGAATAAAAAAATGAGGAAAAACATTAAATATGTACTACCCCTTTTTTTAATGGATAAAGTAATTTTATTGATCAATAAATTAAGAAATACATAGAATCGAACAAAATTAACTCCTCTCTAAAAAACAAAAAGAAACACTTAATCTTAACCCAAACAAATGAGCAAAAAGAGTAAAAATAAAAATATTATTACCAGAGAGATCACAAATGGCAACATTATTATCAGTCATGGATGAACCCATAATTTTTTCATCAAAGAGCATAAAACAAATGCAAATATAACATAATTTTTTCATCAAAGAGCACAAAACAAATGCAAATATAAAATAGCTTAAAAAGTTCTTCACCATATAAGAACTCAAATAATTATAATTGAACCTACAGATTTTAATAGATTGGGGGAACATTTGTAATTTTTCTAATAGTAATTATAAATATTTATTACTTAAAAAAATAGTAGATTAAAAAAAAAAAAACTAATAAGGGTTGTGCCCCTGCCGCTAATCAATCTGTTATATTGTTCACTTTTCACGACATAAATCCAAAATTTAATAAACTCACTCTGATTGGTACAAACGACAACCTTTCTAAACAAATTACTAATGAGATCTCAGACACAAGTTACCCGGCCCATGTTTTGGCACGACCAATATCGAATTTAAAACCATTTTAAAAATCAACCTAACCAAGTAGAAAAAATACCATATTATTTCAACCCATGGTGAATCAAATAGAAGTGAGGGAGAGAACCCCCGGGGCCCTCTAAAGATTTGCATAAAATTGAAGAAACCCTATCGGGAGGAAAATCGATTTTAGTTAGCGTTGCGGAAGGCGCATCAACCGATTGAGCATATTCCAATCAACACAACCACCGTCGCGATGTTCGACACTAAGAATTGTGCTGATCTCACTGTACGTCCATCCCTGCCTTTTGTGACTAACACTCGTAGCACAACATCGTCGCCGTGTTATTCCACCGATAGCAATCTGGGACCACCGCCCCCATATCGTTATTACACGATATTTGGTGCTAGACAAAGGAAGAAACAATTCTATGATAGTTATGTCTCGTGAGCGATTTTACTTATAACACAATTTATATAAGGTCGTTATCTTAATAAAATAATTATAAAGCCGATACGCACCAAATGTAGCGTTGTAATTAAGGGCCCAAAATAATATAACGTGTATTATAATTTATTATGCCTCATCGGGGATAATGAATGTTATATGCAGCATGTTTTGATAAATAAAATAAATAATACTCGCTCCATCCTGTAATTAATTTACACTTGAGATAAAGGGAGTATTATTATGGAAAAAATACAAATAGGTTAAAAAAAAAATTCAAAATAAAAAATAGGCTCATATTCAAATATTTTTGTTCGTCTGTTCAAATATTTTTGTACGTCTATTCATTTTTTTTAAACCTATTTATAATTAGATTGCTTTTTTTTTTTTTTTTAACCCCTATATATAAATATCCCTGTTATTATTTGCTTACTTTCTCATACGGTAAATAAGTTATGAACTTGTGTAGCAACAAATTATGTTTTGGATATTACAATTTACTTTCACGATCTGAAATTATTAAATGATGGCGTTGAGACCGCGATCGTATGCTTAGAAAAGATTGGTCACATTCCTCTTTTACACGCCAACCAAAAGTTATGCAAGATGATAAAATAATTAATAATTAGAATTCACAAAAAATAAATAGAAATATATATCATATTAATAAACAAAATAATGAATTTTTTTTTAAATCAATGAAATTATTTGTATTTATGATTGTAATGTCTTTACCATTTATTTTTATATTAGTAAATCAATTGGGTCTCGATATAAAATAGAAATATACATCATGTTAATAAATAGATTGGGTCTTGAACTAAAACTAAAAAAAATAAATTAGTTCTTAAATTGGGAATGAAATAAAAATTGAATCTTAAATCGAGACATTTATAGAATGAGTACTTGTACTAAAATTAGATTTTGATATAAAATTCTTCCTAAAGAATAGAAATAATTTTATATCAGGTCCCAATTTTTAAATTGGTCCCATTTCTTGTTTATACCCTTAACATTTACTTTTATCAATTATGCATATAATTGCCATTTATATAATTATATTTTCTTATAATCATTAAATTAAATTAAATCATTCACTCAAAAACATATTCTTTTGCAAACAAACCCGAACGATATTATTCAGGAAACGAGATTCATAGAACGTTGTGTCTGGGACTATAATCAGAGGTAAGAGGTTAAACATATGCGTGTAATAAGTGGAACAAACATGGCCTAAAGTTCGAAATGTCTCTATCCAAACATAGGATGCTTCTCACCCCATGGTCTATATCCGCTTACTTGTCATCTTTCTTACTTTAGATGAAATATTAATCAATTCACCTTGTTTCCTTAATTTTTATTAAAAAAAAAAAACAATTATTCAAGTCATATATCCTCAAAAAAAAAAAAAAAAGTTCACTCTCTTAACTAAAAGAACGTGTAAGAAGAACTATAAGAAAAATGAGCAAAAAGATTTGCTACTCTAATCGCCTTCCATGACATGTGAAAGTTGAATGAATCAATTAAGGGTCCGTTTGGTTGGGGTATTACAAGTAGGTAATGAGAATGACTCATTAATTATTCTCATTGATGAAGTTTGATAATATTTATAATTTGAAATTAATTCAAAAATAAAATAATCTCTAATTTATTTTGATTACATAATCTCCCTTTTATAATAAATCGTTTAACAATCATTCATTTTTCCTCCCATCAATTTTTTTCTCGCTCAAATTTTTTTGTACTCAACTTTCTTTCCAAAATTAATCAAGATTGAATTACTAGTCATTCTCATTACCTAATTCTAATACTCCAACCAAGTGGCCCCTAAATCTGCATCAATCTACGAATGTCATCAACAATAATTTTGTTACAATATAAATTCAATAGGTAAAAAATTTAGATATCAAAATTATAAAAATTCTGTAATAAAATTAAATAATGCCCAAAAGATAATCGAATATTAATCCATGTGTGAAACTAATACAATATTCATTTTCCTTCAAAACATGTCAAGTACTATATATTAGCTCAATAAGTTGTGTATATTAGATTTGATTGTCAAAGCAAAAGAGTACAACACGACATACAATTTAATTAATCTAAAGCGAGATTAAATAAAATTATATTTTTTGTTTTCACTTAATTAGTTATATGTGGAACGTACATAATTAAAGGAAAAAAAAATTATGTGTTGATATTTTTTTTATGCTTTAATTTTAAAAATAAATTTTAATTGAATTCAAAACCAATTAAATTTAAATGGACTGAGCTGAAAACATAATCATCCAAATTAATTATAAACACATAAAAGCAATACACTTTCAAGAGCACAAAAATTTTGCCCTAAAAATGATCTCCACCAAATACATATAATGTAACAAATGAAATTGGAGGGGGCCAGTGCATAATCTTCGACCCTTGACCGACATAACGGATTTTGATTTTATTTTTTTATCAGTAAATTTGATAATTATTAAATTAAGCGACAGGTGTATATAAATGTTCCCTTTACCGACATAACGGATTTTTTATATATATATAATAGTATGATAAAAGGGTGAACCTTCGTCTATAAATTCCAACAGCTTACATTCAAGTGTCATCAAACTCTCGTTAATTATTTCTTCCTCGCATTAGTATTTTCATACACACCATGGTTCTGTCGAATACCGCCTCCGCCTCCCAGACTGACCTCTCACTTCAACCGACTTTCGGTTCGCGATATGTTTGCGAACCTCTTCCAAGGTAACTCGATTAGACTCGACTCAATAGATAAAAGATAAATTAAATTATTTATCTCTTATTTATTCACCGACTTCGTATATTTTATTTCATAGATACCTAATTAATTAATTATTGTGTTTACTATTAACACTCGAGTTTTGGTTCCGTCATTTTACGCTTAGAAATGTTATATTGAGTAAAAAATCAGGTGTCCCTTGATTATTAATACTTTTTCCGTTTCAATTTTGATGCTAAAAAAAATTGTACAAGTATTAAGCAAAAAATTATTTATTAATATTAAAATATATAAAATGAAGGGTAAATGTATATTTTCAATTTTATTGAAAAAAGTTATTTTAAAATTAATTTTATTGAAATAGTTAATTGAGTGACATTGTTTCGTAAATAAAAGATGTTTGTAAAAAATTTAATTTAAAAGGATATTATTATTATTATTATTATTTTTACTATTTTGAATATAAAAAATAAAAAATTAGACGTTCATTTTTTGATTTTGAGCGAAATGGATGAATGTGCATTGCAGGAATAAGATGCCGGAAAAATCGATTCCAAAGGAAGCGGCGTATCAGATCATACATGATGAGCTTATGTTGGACGGAAATCCTCGGTTGAACCTTGCTTCATTCGTTACGACATGGATGGAGCCTGAGTGTGATAAGCTCATCATGGCCGCCATTAACAAGAACTACGTTGACATGGATGAGTACCCAGTCACCACTGAGTTACAGGCTAGTCATCATCTCTCACTTGATTTTTACTTCGTCTAATTACTATTTTAATCAGTTATTTATTATTATTTTTTCTAAATTAATACCTAATAAACTAACAATCTCTACTTTTGTGTCATGTAAACTAGTTTTATCGCGCAAATGGTTGCATTTTTAATAATATTATTTGTTTTATTAAAATGTATAGTTATTAATTTACTAAAAAGTATTAATTGTAAAGCACATATACACTATAAACTGATTTAAACAACACCAACTTTTGAGAAAATTATAATTTAAAATACATTATTTTCTAATTATGATTTGTTAATTAATTAAAGAATGTTAATGACCATTTGTGTGACAAATATGCATGAATGTATGAGTTAAGAAACCATGCAAGTTTCAAGACTCAAAACGTATAATTTGTTTTCATTATTATGCGTACAATATTATATGTTATCAAATTAATGTATTTTAATAAAATAATTAATACTATTAAAAAATACACATAAAATACAAATAAGTTAATTTCATGGTGAAACTGATTCAGGATATACTTTACCAAAATGCATTTCTATGTATTTGAAACTGAAAATATATTTTTAGTTTTTATATTGTCATATTTATCGGTTTAATATTTTTTGATCACATATGCTTAATAATATGCACGTATAGTTATATATTAATGAAACAGTATATTATATAATTTTATATTAAACTATTGTAAAATTTTAATCATCTCACGTCTAATTAAATTCTCAAAAAAATGTGGTTCATTATATGATTAAAAGAGTTTGAGATGAATGATCGCGATTGAATACCTAAAAGGAAAGTTTCTTAGAAAAAAATGATTGGGACATGACATAACTACATTTTCTTTTGGTGATAAATTAAAGGGGTACAACACTGACCTACTACCAAACCTCTTCATGACATTTGTTGTACATTGAGTGCCTTATCCTGTTATTTCTAGATTTTTTTTTAAAATCTTCTTTCTTTTTTTTCTTTTTTTTTTTTGGCTAAATGTTAGTTTGTTATTAGTTAAATTATTAAGCACCAAAACACTCCAAAAATTTCTCCAAGCCACCTTATAACTCTAAATTCGTTCTCTCTCACTAAAGTGAAGAACCCGATTGTCAGGTGGGTTAAGTCACCTGGTTTTAAATCTTCTAATTATTGTTATTTTCAAATATCTTAAAATTTTAAAGTTTATTACAAGGAGATAAACTTTTTTTTCCAACAAGTCTGTTTTAATTTTTATTTTTATAAAATGTGCTATTGTTGATAAGTTGGAAATTAAAAGAAAAAAAAAAAACTAGTGGTGAGAAATATTGATGTGGAAAGAGTTAAAGTTGGGCAATAATTGTAGTCCCTGTGTCGGATAGTGCCGGTTGATGTGAATGCGCTGGCGCTGGATGGAGTGTGTTGATATTAAATTACTAAATTACCCATTCCCATTTCCTTTAGACTCAACATAGTCATTAGTCAAGGAACTCGTCATTTGTATGTTTTCCCCTAAAAATAAATATACATGTCTTAAGATCTATCTTGTAAATAAAAAGGCGTCAAGACTCAAAAGTAGGGTAATTCTGGGATGGGTTTATTCCGTACAATCCGTTTCCCTGGAAAAAAAATAGTGGATTCAAGTCTAACCTGTTCCGTTTATTTATATTTAAATTAATTTTAAAATATCTAAAAACTTACTCTATTTTAACATTAAAAAAATTAATTATTTCTTATTTCATCTATTTTTGAATCGCCCCCTGTTCTAGGTTATATCACCATGGGTCATTATTTTGAAATCATGCAATTTTAGACTTGCAATTATTGTCCATCACAATTCCTTTATTTTAAATTTAAAATTTTCAATTCTAATCTTATCTTTAATAGTTAATAATTTAATTACTCATCGATGTTTTTTAGAGTCTTTCCCAATTATTTTATACTTTCTGCATTGCAAATTTTTTAAGCCTCTGCATGTCTTCATCTCCATTTTCACTCTGTCGGTCATTAAACAATGGTATGACACTTTAAGCAAAAAATCTCTTGATAGGTCTTTCGTATATAATTTATTATTATTATTTCTTTTTGATAATTAGTGGTAAACAGAGGCATATGGTTTTCTGTTGCTAAGTGCTAACATATATTTCACTGCTAACATTGATCCCCCAAAAAAAAAATTAATTGTCCATCGGGTTATTCGTAAAATTATTTCTTTCGTGAGCTAATTGATCTTATTTAAAAATTGAGTGCAATTAATGGTGAATATTATTGCTGGAATCAGAACCGATGCGTGAATATTATAGCACATTTGTTCAACGCACCAGTGGGAGATGGAGATACAGCCGTGGGAGTTGGCACAGTTGGGTCATCAGAAGCCATAATGCTTGCCGGTTTAGCATTCAAAAGAAAATGGCAGAACAAGATGCAAAAGCTTGGAAAACCCTACAACAAGCCTAACATCATAACTGGTGCTAACGTTCAAGTTTGTTGGGAGAAATTCGCGCGTTATTTTGAAGTCGAGCTCAAGGAGGTTAAATTGAGAGACGGATATTACGTGATGGACCCCGAGAAGGCCGTGGAAATGGTCGACGAGAATACTATTTGTGTGGCTGCTATCTTGGGTTCCACCTTGAATGGTGAATTTGAAGACGTTAAACGTTTGAACGACCTCTTAGTCGAAAAGAATAAACAAACAGGGTTCGTTTTTAACCTATCTTAAGCTGGTAAATAATCGTATGTGAATAATTTTTTTAGGCACATAATTTTGGGGTAGCAATTGTAGGGCATATGTTTGCGGGTTGGGACATCTAGTTTATTATATTTTAATTTTTGCATATCAAAATCGAATTGGCCACAAACACGCCAATTCCAGCTAATTTGTCACGTGTTGCACATATGTTTTGCCAATTGGAATAAATTTTCATTTGTTTCGGATCAATTTAACATAAATATGTAAAAAAATAAGTTTAATGGACTTGAAAGTGTCAAATTAAAATCTAATGACGTAAATTTGTCATCGTTATATATATAATTATAATATGGATACAGTCCTAAAAATTTATTCTCGTTATAATTTTAATATGGGTGGATGAATGCAGATGGGATACACCAATCCACGTGGATGCAGCTAGTGGTGGATTTATTGCTCCATTTTTGTACCCGGAACTAGAGTGGGATTTCAGGTTGCCATTGGTGAAGAGCATTAATGTTAGCGGACACAAATACGGGTTAGTATATGCGGGTATCGGGTGGATACTCTGGAGGAACAAAGTGGACTTACCTGAAGAACTCATTTTCCACATTAATTATCTTGGAGCTGATCAACCCACTTTCACCCTCAACTTCTCAAAAGGTACGTATTTGCAATATTTTGTGTAATTTAATTAACATAGATTGAATTATTTATAAAGTAAATTTTTTGTAAACCTGTTTCACTGTACAACTCAAAAAATTGTGAAGGCTCGGTAGTGGAGTTGGACTTCTATCTACTATCATGAGATCTGTAATTTTTCATATAGTAAGTGGTTGAAGGGCTCTAGAAAAGTTGTTAGCTGCTGAACATTTGCTCTTTGTATATTTCTTTTTAGGTATTTCTGGTATCCCAGCTTTTTTGCTGTTAAAATAATATTTTTTTTCCTGACAAAATATATATATATATATATATATATATATATATATATATATATATATTTTCGATAAATTGGAATGTTTATTTGTGATTGTGTAGACACTAATTAATAACGTAATTAAATATTTTGCAGGTTCAAGTCATATAATTGCTCAATACTACCAACTCATTCGCTTGGGTTATGAGGTGAGTAATAACGAGATTCAACCCTGTTCCATTAATCTGCATAATTTTGGAAAAAAAAATCACTCAAGGTCTGTCCAATTTTAAAAGGTTATACAACTTATACTACTCAATTCCTCTAAGAAAAAATCCCGCAAATATATGTGCTTTAGATTTTCTGTTTCATTTTTCTATTGAAAGCTAATTGACCTATAATAGATGACAAATTCTAATAGACATTAATTGAAAATAACTAACACTTATATACACATCAATTACACAATGCAAATGCAAGTATTTTTAATTGGAAGTTGATTTGTTACTCACGCACGCAGGGATACCGTGACATCATTGGGAACTGTCAAGCAATCGCGAATTTCCTAAAAGAAGGTCTGGAGAAAACAGGGCACTTCAACATTATTTCCAAAGATAAGGGGGTACCACTTGTAGCATTCAGCCTCAAGGACAACGGACAGTACGACGAGTTTGCAATCTCGGAGACGCTCCGCCGCTTCGGGTGGATCGTGCCGGCTTACACGATGCCACCCGACGCGCAGCACGTCACAGTACTGCGTGTTGTGGTCCGGGAGGATTTCTCCCGGTCCCTTGCTGAGAGGCTTGTTGCTGATATCCTAAAAGTTCTGGCCGAGCTCGACGCCGTCCCGGCTAAGATTGCTGAGAAGCTGGTCGCCGCGGAGGAGCGCCACCCGCAGAAGGCCTCTGACGAGGTGCAGAGGGAGATCGCTCATGCTTGGAAGAAAATGATTGCTGATAGGAAGAAAACCAAGGGGGTTTGCTAAGCTTTATTAATTAATCACTTCTTTAATTTTTTCCCCTCAAATTGGGTGCTTCTTTGGGCGTCTTTGTGAGTGTTGTATGAATATATTGCAAATGTTTTCGTTTTAAAGCGACTTTCTGTTAAATTTTATTTTTTGGTTCAACTCTGTTTATGCTATTAAAGGGTTGATTTTTTTAGTAATTATATACTACTATTATATATTTCAACTTGAGTTTTCTTTTTCTTTTTTGTACATTTATATTGTGCGACTTGATGTAGAAACTCATCGTGATGTTATGTGCACAACGGGTGCATTGTAGATCAGTTTCCACATAAATTAATTTGTAAATTAATTATAAAAAGATTTTGTTTTGCTTCCGTTCCTAACAAATTGATGAGGTGAAGGGTGAACAATCATCGAACAACACAAACAAAACAAACGAATTACACATAAAACAACGAACGAATCAATTGATTCCTTATCTCAAAAGAGAGTATCCCATATTTTCATTCATTCATCCTTAAAGAAGGTAGTGTTTAAATTCAAATACAAGACAATGCTCAAATGGGACAAAACCCACTAACTTTTGGAAATAAACAAATAACAATAAAAATAAAAGAAATAGTTAAACTCATATTTGTCGACTCTAAATTCTCTAAATAATTAAAAGCAGCTTCATCTCCATCACAAATGTACATAGATTAGTAGTTTGCACCTTTACTTCAATTATAGAATGACTTAAGTCTGTCAGCGTCGAAATAAGGTTTCAATATTGACACTATGAAATACGACTTCTCATGATGACTCACCAAATTATCTCACTAGCACCTACTCGACTCTTTATTAGCTTTTGCTACACCTTTCGCCAGCACTACTTAAAATTACCGCATATCTGGTGACTCACTAAATCACCTCGTCAGTTCTTGTTCAGTCGTTCACCAGCTCATGCTTTAAATTTGTGTCAGTACCAGTTAAACTTCATATCACCTCCTAGAGATGACAACAGGGTGATTTTGGGACAGGTTTGCTCTGGCCCATGACACCCGCCAGAAAATTATAGGACCAGGACCCGCCCCGTCCCGTGTGAGGACACAAGTCAACTCCCCTATTTAATTTTCTAATACTTTTAAATTAATTTTACTATATCAAATATTTTATTTTTATATTAAATCTTTCAAATTAAAATAATTACTTAAAATAACATTTAATATACATATTATACTTAAAACTAACACATATACATTAATATTAATATAAATTTACATAATTACACACATATACACGAAATATTAATATATTTATATGTGACAGATCTGAATGCAAGGTAGCGGACGGGTTCTACGAAAAACACGACATCATCACATACTTGCTTGATGGGGTCAAGTCCACCTCGAACGAGATGAGTTCAATGCATATCCGAATTTAAACCCACACCATTATCATCTCTATAACCTCTACTTGGACAGCTCGCTGAGAAATAAATTGCACCGCAAACTAAGCGACTGTCAATCGAGGGGACAAATATTAGAGCTACGGTGATGATTCTACTCCATTCATTTTAAGGATCAAAATTTTCATTCTCCCTTGTCCAACCTATATAAAGAAAGCATTGAATTCTCTTGTAACAATTCAGCTCCGCAATAAATATTGATACATACCTTTGAAATTTAGTTATTGTTTGATTGTGCCTAATATAATAATAATATTGACTACTCATGTATCCACATTAATGTTAGTTGCGTGTCTACCGAATACATTGAGCGAAAAAAACCCACGGAAAAATCTGAAAACAATAAAACAAACGAAAGAAAATAACAACCGAGTCTAATCCACCCTGGTATGTGCTTACAGAACGGTGTAAAAACCCCAAAGGTAAAATAGTTTCGTCTCTTATACGTGTTGCACCACAACGTATAAGAGCTCCGACGAACACCCGAAGTGCAGAACTGAACTAAACTCTAGAATGAAAAAAATTGATTTAAATTTCGAAAATTAAAATCATATCCATTTTTGTAAGTGAGTCGACCCATTGGGTCACCCGAGTTTTTGAGTCTCTAAAAAGATAAGATCACCAAAAACCAAAGTTGAACTGCCAAGATCCGGTCCAACGGATGGCATAATGGGTATGCACCCACCAGACAACACTTTGGTCCTTCTTGATCCTACTCCTACTAATAAGGAGCTCAAAGTCCTTCCAAGTTTTCTATGTGGGACAAGAGCATTAATTAATATTTTTTGACTTCTCATTCCAATCAACCAAACTTGATTAAAAGTCTCAACTTTGTGTACCAATATTTTACTCATAAAAAATCAGATTTACGAGTTTAGATACACTACGGTCATCTACTCACGGAGTAGAACGCCGTTATACCATTTAATTTTCATGAAATCAAATGTAACCCTTCAAAAAATTGGTCAAACATGGGTGAATGTTACACCTCACGAAACCCAATTAATTCAAATAATTCCAAATAAATTATTATTATTATTTGATTTCTCCAACAATTAATTGTGTGATTATTTAGCTTGGTCAGCACTAATAATTTCCTTTTATGGTTGGAATAATCAAACAAATTCAACACACATCTCTATTAAATATAAGAGTGATAATATAAAGATGGAGAGAGTAATTGAACCAAGCTCAACGAGTGTCCACATGATTGTATATTTCATGAAGGCCATCATTCATCGTAAATAAATTTAAACAAGATAGTTATATTGTTTGAGATGGAACTCTACTTGATATTTAGATCATTTTTTTTTTACATATGATTGGACGAGGGCCTCAAAAGTCCATAAGTAGTATGATATTAAATGGGATTATCCTCAAGTATGAATGAGATCATCCTATACAAATTTTTGCTTTCCGAATTAATAACGCTTGATATTAAAGAATCAAACCTAATAATGTTGAGTACAAAATACACATATAGCCAATTTTCACCAACTGCTGGGTATACTGATGGATCAAAATCAGTTCAGGATAGGGCCCAAACACTATATTAAGTATGATGTCCAACACGCCTTTTTTCCTTTTACTTAAAAATAAAATTAAATGACCATCACGCTTCCAACATCTCAAATGATTATATGGAACCTTGTAATAAAGCTTATTTCTCTCTTTTTAAAATTCGAACGCTAATAAACAAATGAGCTAGTCTCCTGTGAAATATTTCACGGTGAAATATCAGTTAATTATAGAAAGAGAGAGAAATTCGCGGGTCATTCATACAAATCGGGTCAAGATAAGAAATCACGCAAATTTGAACGAATTAGGGCAGAAATCGCGATGACAACCATCAGCGCAAAGACGACGGAGGCGATTTAACAGAGAATTCCGACGAAAACAACAGCGGAAATCAACGAAGACATCAAATTGAAAAGAAACACACAGAGATACAAAAGAAAAAAGAGAAGATATGGATGATTTTTTTGAAAATTGTCAAATAATTGCTACGGATCTGATCAAAACAATAACAAAATTTATCAACAAACATCAAATTGAAGTGTGTTGTTGTGTGGATCGTCTTTGTTACCGGTTACATGTTTTTCTAAAAAACAGGAATTAATTTCGCAGCTGATGTTACTCTGTTTCTGATTTGTTCATATTGTAACACATATTTCTCTATACGGTAACACGTTTGTGTACATATAGTAACACATCTTTCACCATACAGTAACACGTTTGTATTCATAAAAATATGTGTTACTATAAGAACAAAAATGTGTTACTGTAAGGGTAAGTACGTGTTATTAGTCCTTAAAAGAATAAAATATTTATCCATGTGTTGTATTGATTTTGTTCATTAGTAACACATTGTTTCTTCATACAGTAACACGTGTTTGACCTTATGATAACACAACCAGAGAGTAAAAATTTATTTTTACCTTTGTACGAGTTTAATACACACATTTGTCATTACAATAACACATATTTACCCCAAAAATCTTATACTTGGGGATCAAATAGACCCATGATTTTTTTCTTAACACATTAAAATCATTTCTCTTTAATATTGAGATCAAATAAGTCATTATCTTAATAAAATATCACTCTTTTAATAAGAATAAAGTTGTTGAAGATTAAATACTTATTTGATTCACACATATAATTAGATTAGATATTTATTTGACCATTTTTTCATTTAAATTTTTGCATTTGGGCGATTATTTTTAGATAAATACATATTATTTGTTTTATAGTAACACATATTTATCGTTTAAGTAACATATGTGTAACCTAATAGTAACACCCTGGAAGCACCTGGAAGCGAAAATTATATTTTTGTCCTTGCGCGAGTATTTTTTAGCCAAACACGACCTAACCCGCCCAGGATCCGCGAATTTTGTTATATGGGTAATTTCACGGATCTTAGATCCATGAAATATTGCATATAAGAATTTGCCTAAACAAATGAGTAGAAGACTGGAGGTAATGTTTTTATTTTATTTTTTTTTAAAAAGAGGTAATATGAGTTGGTTACTGATTAAATATTAAGGGTTAGTTTGTTTTGAGGTATTAAATTTTGAGTGATAGTGAAACATGTGATATATTTGATTTTTTATGTGTGATATGATTTATTAAATCATACAAATCAATTGTTTGTTAATATATATTACAATATAGTTTAACATGAGTCATAATATTTTCAAGTGTGATAAGTTTAAATTTTACAATTATACCCTCATTTACTATTTTTTTAAAATAAAAAATAGATATTTTTGTCAATTAACTTAGTATTAAGTGGATGATTATTTTAATACCTCATATCCATTTTCATTTAAAATGGAAAAACCTATATTAGACTTTCATATTTTTGTGGGTCATAGGTATTACAAATCAACAATAACAAATACTTGAATTTTAGGGAAAACCAACTATATTCCTAATAATCACTCAACACAAACATCTACCAAATAAATAATTAATCCTCATCATCCCATATGGAATACCAATAATATGTGGGTTACTGAGAAGATTCATGCTAGTTAAATACGAAAAGATAAATTCAGGGTTAAAACAAAAGGCAATCCCTATGGGAGGTAAACTATGTTGGGAAATGGTTCTCAATAACACTAGCACACTAAAAAATAGTGTGCACAATATTTTAATCTAATAATATATTATAACTAAACTAATATTATACAATGTTACTAATACTACACTGTAACTAAACTAATACTATATAATGCTTGAAATAATATTACACTGTAACCAAATTAATACTATACAATACTTGAAATAATACTACACTGTAACCAAACTTTGTGTACAATATGCACACAAATACTACTCATAAAACTATGATACAAAGGGAGCTTGGTTATTTTGATTATCTTCTGATTAAAATAATCGGTCGGTAAAATATCAATTGAATAATTTAAATCGGTAACTTTCTAGGTAATTTTTAAAAATATAATTTTATCGATAATCTATCAATATTTGTTATGAAAATAAGTTCGTCAGAAAATCCATTAGTATTTCACACTATTTTTAGTACCGCGCGTTCCAACTATGTAATTACTAGATGAGCTCCCGCGTATTACGCGGTATTTTCGCTAAATAAAATTTACAATATAATATATTATATATAATATTTTCAAATAATAATATATATATTAAAATAATATATATGTATAAAAAAATTATAATTATAATATTAAATTTAAATAATAGTAATATTAATTGTATGACAGTTCATGCTAGGGATTAGAATTATTATAATTATGTGAAAGAATTTACTATAAGATTTGTTTCAAATTTATTTTATAATTAATAAAAAAAAAGAGACGATTAATAGAATTTTTTTATATAATTGATGCATAAATATTACTCTGAATAATATATATATATATATATATATATATATATATATTGTATATTTATAATAAATATCATATATAATTATATTAAGTTTTTTTTTTTTTTTTTTATAAAAGTTGATACAACCACAATTTTTCTTACATACATTTATAAGCTTAAGTTAAATATAATTTTATGTTTAAAAATTATCATATGATAACACTTTTTAGATATAAAATATATATTAAAAATATTTAAAGATTTATATATTAACTTATTTATTAAAAATTAAAAAATATACATATTGTGCAAGAGGTCTAAGGTTCAAACCTCCTTAGAAATATAAATTTTAATTAATTCCTATATTAAAATGCCACATAGATGTCATATATTAATTATAAATCAATAGAAAAATGACACATAGATTATTAACATATATATGCATTTAATAAGAATGTGACACCTCATTCAAATTAACCTCATCACGACATCTAAGCAAAAACAAACTCCCTATTAGTAATATAGGGATATAGTCAAGGCAAGCTTATTTTATATAAAAGGAAAAACACAAGGACACAATAATTAGTTTAACTAGAAGAAACTCTAGGATGTTTGGTAGTTGGTTAATGAAAGCACCTCGATCAAATGGGATCAACGTCAATAAAATACAAAAAGTAATTCATATACACATATATATTAAAATATATAACGTGTCAACGTGTGAATAGAACATTATTGCATAATACAAGAATATTTAATAATTCTCTATCTAATCGAGTCTGCTTTATACAAGAATTTTAATATTTCTCTATCTAATTGATTCCGCTTTATATGATAAAAGATTAGTTTTTTTTTTTTTGACAGGACTTCATCAGTTTCCAGCTTTTTTTTTTTTTTAAGAGAGTTTCCAGCTCTTTTTTTTTTTTTTTTTCGAAAGTGTTTCCAGCTCATCTTAGGACTTATATACGATCACGTTAGAGGACTACTATATATCGATCTTGTATTTTAATTGGTTTGCCAATTTTTTTTATTATGTTTTTTTTGGACATTTTTTTATTATGTTTTTTTGGACATTTTTTTTATATTATGTTTTAATTCCACTAAGACACACCTAGGCAATAACTCAACTTCTTACTTGTACCATCACCAAACAAAACGACGTTATTTATTCGGAGAGGGCCAAATTGTTTGGATTCTCAATTGCAATCGAAATATTAAAAACATGATTTGTTTTGTTTTTTCAATTGTCTTATAGTTCAGTTAAAATTGCAATTAAGTCAAGATAAAATACTATGTGCACTCTGTGCATCATACACTATTAATAACTAATTACTAATCAGGTGGCTTAATCCATCGGGTTTCTCACTTTAGCGGGTAACCCGAGTTCGATTCCCTTTTTTTATTTAAAAATCTTTGTGTTTGATATATATTTGTACTGAACTTGTATTCACATCAATTTTGCTAAGAGAGCTTGATCTTAATCTATTTCTAATTGTTAGATCAAGTCTCCGTTGATTGCGAATGACCTTCTCAATGTCTTTCCCAATGTTTTATGTGTTTGTTACTAAATTTATTTTCTGTAAACAAAAAAAAAAAAAAAAAAAAATTACGTGTGATGATGTAACGTTAGATTATTTCGATTTTTTTTTAAATTAAATACATTATTACTAATTATATTCACTAACTTATTAACTAGTATTGTATATTTTGTACTTTTGAATTGATGAATTATGTTTCATTCCCCATAAAACGATGATTATAGACTCTTTATTTAAATCAACTCATTCTAATAAATATGATGCAAAATAGTTTATGGTGATCAATTGATGGGACATAGTTTACACTTTCAATTTCTTTTTCAAAATGCAATCCGTTCTCTCACGAGTTGAACTTTCTTCAGAAATATTGAATGCAATGTTCCCCTATTTATTGCAATGTAACCTTTCCAATTTCCATCATTTTCGTTGGTAGTGCTCCATTTTGGAGGCTTGTCCCCATAGATTTATTTAAGAATTAACATAAAAGAGTAAATCATCTTAAACAGACAAATTAAATATTAGGGTGTTAAGCAATTTTTAATTTAATCTAAAAAAAATGAGTTGAGGTGTGAATATATTTATACGAATTGGACCCATACAAATTTTTACAAAAATATTTATGAAGATAAAATTAATTAGTCTCATGTATCATTTTTTCCATAAATTTTAAAGTATAAAACATCACAAAATGTCACACTTATCACCAAATAATACAGACAACATATACATAAAAAAATTAAACAATTATACGAGATCGTGTCATTGAAATCTATTTCGGGAAAGAATTTGTATATTTGGTTAATGTTCACCTGTATAGAGAAATGGATTTTTTTGTTTGCAAAGTTTGGTCCAATATATGCGGGAAAGTACATAAAAGTGATTAAAGAATGAATGATTAAATTATGGTTAGGCGTATAAATCAGTCAGATTAAATGCAATGTTCCCCTCAAGAAAAGAACTCTATTAAAGATAATAAAACAATGGTTTAAAAAAAAAAAAGGTGCACGAGATGGAGACACATTAGTTTGACTTGTGTTAACCTGGGTCGCGAAACGCGCTTACTGATGGCCGATGATATAGGATGCTTCGCTTTCATCTTCTTATATTCCCATGGCTTCTGTACTCATATGATATATTTCACACTTTTATTTTTCGTCTGTTCTATAATACTTCCTTTATTTCAATAAAAAAAATTATTGATTTTTGACACACAATTTGAAATATATATTAGAATAATAGTATAATATAAGTAATGTGATAAGAAAAGATAAAAATATATATATATATTTAAATATATGACATTTTGTGTAAATAAGGTATGGGGATAAATATATTAATAGTTGGAATATACCAAAAAATAAAAATCTTTTACATTTTTCTTTTCCGTCAGTTCCATAATAATTTTTACACACATAATGATTTATCAAAATTATTCTTCAAATTCCTATTCATTTTTTTAACTTTTTTTAATTTGTGTGTCCTCACTCCTATTTTTTTTTTAATGGAAAATAGGGAGTATTTCTTGTATTTATTTATTAATCTATTTAACTATATGAATATTATACCTCTTGGATTGTAAAATATTTTATTACCTTCGCATGCGCCTGAGTTAAATGCTAAGCGCAATTTAATCTCCAACGAATCCTGGCCAAGTATTGCCACTTATTCAAACCTTATTTTAACCCCTTATATTTCACTAATTACATAAAAAATAGACAACCAAAATTTAAAAATAGGCAGTTGAATCTTTTCACATATCATACACTGTCATAACTTAGATCGGAAAATGGAACGAAAAATCCGATATCTTTAATTAGTCTTAAATTTCATTTTATAAGCCCAGATATATTATAATAAATTTAAAATTTTATATAGCATGTGTAACATGCCATATCTGTATTAAAAACCATAATAACATGCAAATGGCGTTCTGGCAGACATTACATTTTTTACATTGTTTTAAAAAAAAAAATCGGTATGGATAGGCAAAAAAAAAAAAAAAAAAAAATCGGTATTCAATTTTAATAATATAATATTTTTAGTTAAAAAAGTAGTAACATATAAAATAGCTAGTGGTGGAATTAATTATCCATTTCCATATTTTTATTAACAAACTAATATACGTAGTAAAAATAAAATGCTAAAAATTAAAAGTGAGATCTATATAAAATAGCTAGTGGTGGAATTAATTATCCATTTCAATATTTTTATTAACAAACTAATATACGTGGTAAAAATAAAATGCTAAAAATTAAAAGTGAGATCTATACTAGCTAGTACAAAATGATACTAATAAACTTACAAAAAGAAAATAAAATCCACAAATTTTTTAGGCCGATTAATACCAAATTAAAAAAATGTAAAACTTGGCAAGGAGAATTCATTATTTAAAAAAAAAAAGGATTCCCATTTATTAAAACATCTATTGGCGGACATAGTTCCCACTTCCCTGTATAAATTAAGCCCATCACCCAACCCATTATACCCGATCAATCAAACACTCTTCTTTCTTCATACTTTCTTTTTAATTTCACATTTCTCTGTTTTCAAACAACAAACACACCACGATGGTTCTCTCAAAGACTTCCTCACAATCCGATGTCTCAGTTCACTCCACCTTCGGTTCCCGATATGTGCGCGACTCTCTTCCCAGGTAATTCATCTCGGCCCGACCCGACCCGGCTCTATTGCCGATTTTTAATTAATTAAGACGAGCTCTGACGCAAGTTTAATGAGCTAATCCAATCCAGGTATAAGATGCCGGAAAATTCGATTCCGAAGGAAGCGGCGTATCAGATCATCAACGACGAGCTTATGCTGGACGGAAATCCGAGGCTGAATCTGGCCTCCTTTGTTACCACATGGATGGAGCCAGAGTGCGACAAGCTGATGATGGACGCCATTAATAAAAACTACGTTGACATGGATGAGTACCCGGTCACCACTGAGTTACAGGCGAGTCCCTCTACTTCATAATTATTTACATTTGTGCCACTACTTAAATTATTTTGTTCCTGTGTTCATTAGTTGCTAATTCTTTATTGTGAGTCTTAGATCTGGATATATGCGTTTAATTTTCTGCATTATATTTTTCTAAGTTCGACTTTTGAATTTTAAATAGACTAGTTGCTATTTAATTAGTACAAGTTGAGATTACTTTGATTTTTGTACTGATGCGTGACTAGTGGGGAGAATCTCCGTTTTCCGTGGCCCCGGAACGGGGCGGAAAATTCTGATTTTATTTCGATGGGAATGAGAATGAGAAGAATTTATCTCCCCAGCAGGGAAGGGATGGACACTGAGATCATACTTCTCGCCCCGCTGACTCTACCCCATTCCATGTGTGGATTTTATTTATTTTATATACTCCATCCGTCATCTATAAAATTTCTCATTTTATTAAAATGAACGTCTCAATTAGTGTTTTTCATTTTTATAAATAATAAAAAAATATTCTTTCTTTATATTTTTATTTTTCTCTATATCTCTATCTTTTTACCTTTCTATTCTATCTCAACATTTATTATACATAAAATACTATTTTTTTTCTTTGTTCCATCATATCTAACACTCATTATACATAAAATACTATTTTTAAAAAAATGTGAATTTCAAATAGGAAGTTTAAGAGAGAGCACTATTTTTTCTAAAAAAGTGTCTATTCTTAGATGAGGATTGATCCTTCATTCCCGTTCCATTGACATCTCTATTCACAATAATTTTGCCATTTATATGTTTAATAGTACTAATATATAAAAAAATGACATGTTAACCTATAATGATACGATAAATAATTCCTCCTGCTCAATTATACTAGTTGATTTTTCTTTAATGGATGCCTAATTTTCATTTAGAATAATATTTTTTAATTCATTTAATAATATATCCCCATATATTAATTATGTTGAAAAGTACAATATTTTTTTTAAAAAATTGATTATGATCGAATTTTACTTATTTAATTTATTTTTTCAATAAGTTTTTAATCTTTATCATGTAAAGTTCAATCAACGTACATAATTAGAACAGGGGGTAACATTTAAACTCAGTGTGATCAATACAATTAGATCTAATTATGTACGTAGATTAGGTGGCGGAAATTTCAAACCACTCAATTTGAACTGCCAATTTGGTCAATGATTTGGACCTGAGAATATTATATATGTTTCTATTGAGAACTTTTAATTAAAGGGAAAAAATAAATTTGTTTCGGTTACAATAATTTTTTATCATTTATAAAATCTTACTAATAGTTTTAATGATCTTGTATTTTACAATGAGATCAGAAAAGTACAATTTTTCCATTTTAGATTTTAATTACCATTCTTGGAAGTTCAAAAAGCGGACTTGTATTGGCCGGTACTTTGTTCAGACTTCAGAACGATTTTTGAAAAGCAATTCAGACTTCAGAACGATTAAGTGCAACATTTTAAACAATTTAAACGTCAATAAATAATATTTAAAAAATTTATAATATACCAAAATTAATATTTTTGCTTTGCTGAGGCTTCACATAACAATAAAGTTTTAATTGTACTATGGGGCCGTTTGGCTGAGGATATTAGAATTAGGTAATGAGAGTGACTAGTGATTCATTCCCATTAATAAATTAATTTTGGAAATAAAGTTGGGCACGAAAAAATTTGAACGAGAAAAAAGTTGAACGGAGGAAAAATGAATAATGGTTAAATAATTGATTATAAGAGGAGATTATATAATCAACATAAATTAGTGATTATTTTATTTTAAAATTAATTTCAAATTGTAAATATTACCAAACATCATCAATGAGAATGACTAATGAGTGATTTCAATTACCCACTTCTAATATCAAATGAAGCGGGCCCTAAATGTAGATAAATTAGTGACTTTTATTGCATATAGGAGCATAATAATTGATCCGTTTTTATTGGAGAATTGACGACAACTCATCAAGAATGGTTAATTTGTTTTTGCTAGCATGTCGTTGCACGTAGCCAAAAATGTATTATTGAAATTAACTTTATCGTGATTTCCAAAATATAATAATATGTATTTGAATAAATGTGAATTGGACATTTCATTGTCTTCCTGACAACCACATGTATTCAGTATTTAAATAATAGGAAACGTGATAAATATATAAAGGATTTTGTATGTGTATATCATATATTCTTACAAACTCTTTATCTGTTTTTCTTATAAAATATATTTTATTGGTAAATGTTAGTTTATTAGTTGTTAATAGTTAAATAGAAAACGTGATAAATATATAAGGCTCCATTTGGATGGAGTGAATTTGAAATCAAGGGATTTGAGGATAATATATCATGCATTCACACAATAAAATGGAGAAAAACTAAATAAATGGATTTGATTCACTCAAATATTAAGCAAAACTGAGAGAAGTAAGACGATTTCAAATGACTAAGTTTTGTTGGGTATTTGAAATCCTCCCACGTATAAGTAATATTTGTGTAAATCAAATCCATTCATTTAGTTTTTCTCCATTTTGATTTGTAAATATATGGTGTATTATCCTCAAATCCATTGATTTACGACGGTAAATGTTAGTTTGTTGATTGTTAGTAGTTAGATCACCAAGTACTCAAACAACATTCTAAGAATTTCTCCAAACCACTTTATAACTCCATAATTCGTTCCCAAATGAAATCGAACCCGGGTCTCCCATTAAAGTGAGGAATAATCACCAGTTGGGCTAAGCCACTTAATTTCTTATAAAGTATTCTTTAATTCGAACATTTTGAAGATAATCACTACAATTATCTTAAATTTAATTTAATGAATACTTTATAAATTAAAACAATTGTAAACACTGCCCCAACATAGCCAAACTAACTGATGAATATAAACTAAACCCTCTACCTCAATTAAAGTATATTAATGAGTTCGCAAAATTTTATGTGAATAAATTTCATTTTAAAATTAGTTTGAAGGGTATTTATTTATAAAATATTAGTAATAGTTTTTTTTTTTTTGTAAAATATTAATTGTTCATTAAATAATATTAATTATTTTATTTTAAAATATTAATTATAAATTAATTTTACATTAAAACAGCACCAATTCTAATGAGTTTCCATTATGTATCAAAACTTTATAAAGCAAAATCAAATGGGTGACATCATACATCTATCTGTTTATTCACTTTATGAGGCATTCACGGGTGGAATTGTGTTATGAGATTATCATATTCTATTAACTAGCTAGGTAAAAAAAATTAGTTAAAGTATATATTTTTAAACTGTCCTACTATTAGACGAAGTGTTATACCTTAACTGGTTAGGATTCTATGACACCATTTGCCCGATCAACATAACTGTCCTATCGTTAGTTAGAATATTTTTTTTGGACAGGAATTAGTCAGAACATTCATTATTTGAGTGCTCTTATTTTCATTTAGACTTTTAAATTGTTCTACCTACCTACGACCCAAAAGACACTCTTTCCATTTGAAGCAAGTAGTACTTTATTTTCCTGTCAAAAAAAAAAGTAGTACTTTATTTTTCCTATACTTTTTGAAAGATATCTTTTTATACTTTATCCCTAGGAATAAGCATTTAATTCTGCGGAATTTGAGGTCCATCAGGGTGATGAAAGAAATTGGAAAACTGTCCGAATTTACTGAATTGCACCTAATCAAATTGTAAAAGTAAAATATCAACATAAAAGTAAGGGTAATGTTTTAAGTTAATTAATTTTACCGTAAATTTTATTTGTAATTTCTATATATTTTAAGTAACACTTCATTCTTCCTATAATATTTTTTTTTGTCCGTCCCATAATATTTTTTATATTCTTAAAATAAAAAATCTTTTATAAATTTCCCTCAAAATATCCTTAATTTTATATGAAATATCATTACTTTTGTGTCCACTTATACAAACAATTTAGAGCCCGCTTGATTGGGATATTAGGAATAGGTAATGGAAATGACTCATTAATCATTCTCATTGATGATGTTTGGTAATATTTACAATTTGGAATTGATTTAAAAATAAAATAATCACTAATTTATTTTGATTACATAATGTCCCTCCTATAATGAATCATTTAACAATCATTCATTTTTCCTTCGCTCAACTTTTTTCTCGCTCAAATTATTTCGTGCTCAATTTTCTTTCCAAAATTAATGAATGGAAATAAATCACTAGTCCATTTCTATTATCTTATTCTAATATCACCAACCAAACGGTACCTTAATTTATTTTCTTACTCTATAAATAAAATTTTACAAAACTATCTACCAAATTTCTATATAATCTTTCACTTCTTTTACCAGTGTCCTGTTGAGAAAAACTTACGCTAATTAAAGAGTCAACGGATGTTTAGTAAGATTTTGATGCACTCGTAGTGGGGCCCAAGTCATCGATGGCCAGTTGGCCACTGAGTTGCGTGTATCATGGGTCATGTCATTGCTATACCCGGGGCCCGGGGCGCACTTGCTTGAATTTTTTTTTTCCGGCAAACGCTCTCGAACACCATGATATTTGGGTTTGTAGGTAGTGAAACTCTAATCAGTTAAATTATACCATTTGAGCTTGAATTAATTTAATCTTTTCTATAAAAGGTTAAAATTTTGAATTTTTATTTTATTTCTTTGAATAATTTTTTAGTTTTTAATTAAATAATCATAGACAATTTAAAACTAATTTGATATTGAAATTTTCAGAAACAAATATTTGCAACTCGACCTTTATATTTTTTGTGATTCAATTTCATGAATGTAGTTTCTGTAAATTTAAATTTCTCTACATAAATAATTTTTCTAGCCAGTATTTTAAAATTTAAATTGTCTACCAAAATATTTTATTTTAAAAAATGTAACCTACCTTTAATATTTTTTTTTATATATAGAATACAATCAAGCGCAAACTCTCCCTCTAGATTTTATTTTTCAAAACATTGAAGAATATGGAAAGTAAGTGAGGAGGAAACCTAATATCGTCTCAACTATCATGGGATGATATTCATAAATAATATTATATGCACATGCATGGCTTTTTTTTTTTTTTTGAAAAGCACATGCATGGCTTTAGTATGTGAGTTATGCATACAATTAGAAAAACTTCATTACATGCATGATGAGCAACCTAGCTAGCTTTGTTTAAAGTAATTGCGTTATTGTAAGCAGAACCGGTGCGTGAACATGATTGCACATCTATTCAACGCGCCACTGGGAGACGGAGAAGCAGCCGTCGGAGTTGGCACAGTCGGCTCATCGGAAGCCATAATGCTTGCCGGTTTAGCATTCAAAAGAAAATGGCAAAACAAGATGAAAGAGCTCGGAAAACCCCACGAGAAGCCTAACATCGTCACCGGTGCTAACGTTCAAGTTTGTTGGGAGAAATTCGCCCGTTATTTTGAAGTCGAGCTCAAGGAGGTCAAATTGCAAGACGGATATTACGTGATGGACCCTAAGAAAGCCGTGGAAATGGTCGATGAGAATACTATTTGTGTGGCCGCTATCTTGGGTTCTACCCTGAACGGTGAATTCGAAGATGTTAAACTTTTGAACGATCTCTTGACCGAAAAGAATAAACAAACAGGGTTCGTTTTAATAATTTAGTTTAAAGTTGCTAGATAATTGTGTATTTATTTATTTTTAATAGAATTTATTTTTAATTTTCAGATGGGACACACCAATCCACGTGGATGCGGCTAGTGGTGGGTTTATTGCTCCATTTATATACCCGGAACTAGAGTGGGATTTTAGATTGCCATTGGTGAAGAGCATTAATGTCAGCGGACACAAATACGGGTTGGTATATGCGGGTATCGGGTGGGCCATTTGGAGGAACAAAGAAGACTTGCCTGAAGAACTCATTTTTCACATAAACTATCTTGGAGCTGATCAACCCACTTTTACCCTCAACTTCTCAAAAGGTACCTCTTTATTGCAACTACTTCATATATTTTTTAGAAATATGCTAATTCAAATGCGAAATTTTTTAAAATTATTAGTATTTGATTTTTTTCTACCTTTTCGGACTTGGGAGATAGAAAATTATCAAAGCGTGACTTGATATATCAAAGCTGTCATTTTAAGAATCACAAATTTTAAAATCATGTTTGACATAAAATAATTTATAGTCTTATTTATTACTCCCGTAAAATTATTACTTTTTTTAATTAGAATATATAAAAATATTGTTTGAATAACTAGATGCTTAAAAAATTAAATGTGATATCAACCCTTATGAATATCATAATAAAATTTCATTTTATCTAAAAATTTAAATTTATAAAGAAATTTAATGAACTTAATGTAAAACAGAGTGGAACATGAGATTTTGTGTTGGTCAATTTATAATAGTTGTATTTCAATATTTGCAGGTTCTAGTCAAGTAATTGCTCAGTACTACCAACTTATTCGCTTGGGTCACGAGGTAATATACTTAGATTAAAGATATTTAAAAATTAAATTTTATTCACCAATTCTTATATGTATACTACATTTCAATTATATTAATATCTACCCACCTTACTATTATTCTATGTTGAACGGTGCAAGTGACAAGAGATCGATCCAATTTTATTTTATCAAATACAGGAAATGATTCAAACTACTACTCAATATTTATTATGTGTAGGGATATCGTAACATCATGGAGAACTGCCAAGAAAACGCGATGGTACTAAAGGAAGGGCTCGAGAAAACCGGGCGGTTCAACATCGTATCGAAAGACATCGGCGTACCGCTGGTGGCATTCAGCCTCAAAGACAACAGCCAGCACAACGAGTTCGAGATCTCCGATCATCTCCGCCGCTTCGGGTGGATCGTGCCGGCCTACACAATGCCGCCGGACGCCCAACACGTCACCGTTTTGCGCGTCGTTATCCGTGAAGATTTCTCGAGGACCCTTGCGGAGAGGCTGGTTCTCGATATCCAGAAAGTTCTTGAAGAGCTCGACCGATTTCCGACCAAGGTTACTGAGAAGCTAACCGAGGTTGAGCACCACCCTGCTGTGGTCAAGAAGACTGCCATTGAAGTGCAGAGGGAGATCACTGATGCTTGGAAGAAAATGGTTGCTGATACTAAGAAGAAGACCAATGGGGTTTGCTAAGCTTTATTTATAAATCATCAAACTTAATTGTATCTTTCATTTTTCTTCTATTATGATTAAATTAAACATAGGTACGATAATTCGGCCCTGGTTTGTGGTTAATTCACTAGGTCAATTATGCGTTGTTATTTGATTTGCCAAAGAGGATGTATTGTTCTCTTTTTGAGAAGTATATATATTGCTAGAACTTATTTGATGTAATGCGACTTTATGTTCATCTAGTTAATTTGCGATTTAATTGACTTTCTACATTATATATCCTTCCTTTCTCCTATTCTCATTTTGATATTTGTAAAAAACTTCATTCCCTACTCGTTGCGGCATTTCATTAAATAGTAATAAAATAATATTTTTCATTTTTATTTATTTCCTCAAACACTAATACACTATAATGTTACACCATATGTCACTATTTTTTCCAGACTAACTCAATTTAATACTATTAAACAATTCTCTTATATAAGTTGAAAAAACTACCCTACCCCCATCAAATAACAATTTATAATATTAAACAACTCTTACATTAATATTTGTGTCAAACAGTAAATGTCACGAGTATGTGATAGAGGGAGTAATATATATTGAAATCAACATTTTAATTTTTATTGCAAAATAAACATTTAATTAATACTTTTTAGGCTATGAAATAAGTATATTTGGATATTTAATTGTATCTAGTTAATATCGAATTAAAATTTGAAAAAAATATAAATATGTTCAAGAAATAAAAAAATTTAAAATTATAAATAGGTTCATGTTCAAATATTTTTGTGTGTTTGTTGAAATATTTTTTATGCTTCTATTCAAATTTTTAAATTTATTTGTATTTAGACTATTTTTTTTAACTTATATATAAATGACCCTTAAATATATATGCAACATAATTTCTAATGAACTAAATGACTTGTAATATTAATTTGATTTTACGGTCATCCTTTTTAAAAAGGACAAGTACACATGTGAATCTAGTTTGAAGTATTAATTATTTTATGCTCTCAAAAAAAAAAAAGTATTAATTATTTTATTAAAAAATATTAATTTGATATATATTATTATTATTATTATTTTATCGATAAATATTAGTGATTAGAAGTTAGTTCACCAAGTCTCCTTATAATTCCAAATTCTCCAAGCCTCCTTATACCTCCAACTCCAAATTCGTTCCCAAACGGAATCGAACCCGGGTTTCCCATTAAAATGAAGAATCCGGTGGCAAGGTGATAGTAATATTATTTAATAAAAGAAATTAATTTTATTTGAAAATGCACATAAATTTTATGATAAACTAATTCACCGTACATATATTTATTCTTTTTAAAACGGGTAGAGTGATACAATGAAGGTTGGGGTAGGGTTAAAGTTGTAAAAATGACAATGTAAGAGTTAAATTAGATGCACAAAAAAATCTTGTACAAGGAGATAATTCAAGGATCACTTTTCTACAGAGTACAGGATGGGATCCTATTCTATCAAAGTGATAGGAATGAAATTCTAAGGGGACATATCTATACTATTATAAAAGAGGGTTCACCATTAATTTGGTCAGTTTTCTCCCGATGGTAGGTAAATATTTTAATACGTGTAAATATTTTTTTGATATGTGTCGTTTCTCCTTTCTTTTTCACCGTTCTCTCTTTCTAGAATTTTTTCCTGCTTCAATACGTGAACAATAATCAATTCAGTCGATTTATATCTTCATCTCCACCGCTTACGTCACCTCGCTCTCTTCGCCTGTTTTTATGCGTGTTTGATATATATATATATATATATATATATATATATATATATATATATTTTATGTGGTGTTGTCTTTCCCCCCGTTGACCATGGTGAGTTTCTTCAATTTCCTGCAACTGCACGTTGAAATAACATTTGAAAATAACTTGCTGTTTAAATGTTGAAGATGAGATGATCCGTAGAGTATGACAGCCACACATTTGATGATATGACCCAATTAAATAGACTTCATTTTTCATGCTTTGTGTCGCTCTCTTTCTCTCTTTGTCAAGCCTTTGTGTTGAATAATTTCTACAAAACTTATATTTCACCGCGGTAGTTAACATTTTGTGATTCGTTTCCTTTACTTGAAATTAGATTGTCAGGCGAAATCTCCTTTGTTCCCGTACAGTGACTATGAGTGAATTGTATTCTCCCTTTTTAGTTAATGTATTTTGAGTGTATTACCCATATTAGAGTATTTAAATTTATTATTTATCTTGAAAGAGTATGAATATGTTTGTTTGTTTGTGAAATCTTATTTTCAATTGGAGTTTAGTTGTGATTCTTTTTTACTAAACTGACTTGTCTGATTTTTTTTTATCTTGAACCAAAATTCATTTCCCCCATTCAACTTATTATTAAATATGTTTTTTTTTTCCTGATGTTAGAGGCATTTTGAATTAAGCCAGCAAAAGAAAGGAACATCATCTTGTACTGATATTTAGTAGACAAAAGAAGAATGATCCTTTAGTTTAAGGTAGCAGTGAAAAATTTAAATGTGCCAATTTTCTTTTTTTCCCTGCACAAAAAGTGTGTGTTACCGACTTACAATTCATAGTAAAATTACGTTGACCATTATTCTACTAATCCTATCTCAATTGTTCATGTGTATTTTTGCTTTTTCCTATGAGGCACTCACGAATACAATACATACATTAAAAAAAAAAAACTTATATTTATCAAATCCTTAAATATAGTAGGATAGTTCTCCATATTTCATCATATTTCTTGATTTGTCCTTGATGCGAATCTTAAAAAACGACTAAATGAATAAAGTTATAATTAAATTTAATTATTTTTTCTAATGATGGTAATGCATACCACTTTTCAAAATAAATGTTTTACAAATCATTATTCAGAGTAGTTTTTTTTTTCTTTTTTAAGGAAGATGGAAAAATCGAGTACAAACCTCACAATTATAAAAAGTGAGCTAGCTTGTAAGGTAGTTTTTTATGCTTGGCCCAATTTGTAACCTTTCTGTGTGTTGTTCTATGGGTCTGGGCTAAAACAAACCGGCTTTTACGCAACTGTTAGACTGGCCCAATATCAAACGGCCCCTTAGATAACTTTAATTAGCAGTAATTAATGATAATTAATGTTTCAGTTAAAATGGCAGAGCCTTCAAGTAGCATGTCGTAATCCCCTGCCTAAATCCGTTATCAAGTCTCAATACTGTGTCAACTGTACGCATCACGCGCTCTCCTAACCGCGCGTCGCATTAGTTGATCATCGTTTCTTCAAAATTCATCTACTCAAATAGATCCAGATCTGAGAGTTCTCTTGCTCTCTCTCACTCTCTCTCTCTTCTCGAGATCTCTGTTCTGAGTACTATATTACAGCGCGAATTGAACACCAATTCACTCAGTTGAGTGCGGCGTGCTAAGAGAATTATGGCGAGAGGAGGGTGGTGGCACGTCGTCGTTTTACTGCTGATGTGCGCGGCAATTCGGGTGCGATCGGATGCATCGGATCACAAGTACAAGGTTGGAGATCCGGTGCCGCTCTACGCGAACAAGGTCGGACCGTTTCACAACCCTAGGTGAGTGAAATGTTTCGAATTGCTTTGGCTGTGAGGCTTGATTATATAAATCGGGTCGTTTCTGGGTTTTGGATCTGGATGCAATGTATTATTAAAGTTTAAGGATTCTTCAATACTTGTTTGAGTTAATTGGTCTTGGTTAATTTTATTCCTGTTTACTTTTATAATGGAAATTGGTAATGGATTTGGCTGCGTCTTAAGCATGTGCTATGCTGGTTGCATTTTTTTTTTTGGCTTGGGTAGACAAGGAACATTGTATTCCTCTGGGGGTGGGTGAAACATTTACACATAAGCACCTGTCTCTGTGTGCAATACAATTCAATGTGTATACCTCTCAAGGATTAAGTGGAAGATATACGACTGTGTGTCACTATCATTTTCAGTTTTTAAGGAAAGATTCCTTTCGATTTCTGTTAGCTGCTTTAGGTGTTAGGCAAGGGATGCTTTTGATGAACTGGATTGTGAGTAACTATATGTATGTTATTCTTTGGTTCGGACGAACATCTAATGATACCCTTTTTTTTTTTAAAGAATTGTTGTGCCATAACCTTTTGTTTTTATTTTTACATATGCTTATATTGTGTTATTGTGCTTGATTCCAGTGAAACATACCGATACTTTGATCTCCCCTTCTGCTCGACAGGTAAAACTTACAATTTTTTTTGTCTCTTCCTGGAAAAAGTATTAAGTATGCCCTTTTGCTCATACTAACATTCTTGCTAAATGCTAACAGGTGAGGTGAAAGATAAAAGTGAAGCCCTTGGTGAAGTACTAAATGGAGATCGTTTGGTCAGTGCTCCATACAAGCTTGACTTTTTAGTTGACAAAGAGTCCGAAGTCATCTGCAAAAAAAAGCTTTCGAAGAAAGACACTGCTGAGTTTCGTAGGGCTGTTGCGAAGGACTATTATTTTCAAATGTACTATGATGACTTGCCCATATGGGGTTTTCTTGGAAAGGTTGACAAGGAAGGCAAATCTGATCCCAGTGAATACAAATATTACCTATTTAAACACCTCCATTTTGAAATATTTTATAACAAGAATCGTGTGATTGAGATCAATGCACGCACAGACCCTAATGCTCTAGTGGATCTTACTGATGATAATGAGGCTGATGTGGAATTCATGTACTCAGCCAAGTGGAAGGAAACTAATGTACCTTTTGAAAAGAGGATGGATAAGTACTCTCATTCTTCTTCACTTCCGCGCCACTTAGAGATCCATTGGTTTTCAATTATCAATTCTTGTGTGACTGTTCTTCTACTGACTGGGTTTCTTGCTACCATTTTGATGCGAGTACTCAAAAATGATTTTGTCAAGTAAGGACTTCATTCTTCAAAATTCAATAAAGTGAGAATACATTAGAGTTCCTACTGATATTGTATTTTGGTTTGGAAAGATATGCCCATGATGAGGAGGCAGCAGAAGATCAAGAAGAAACTGGGTGGAAATACATCCATGGTGATGTTTTCAGGTTCCCGAAGTACAAATCTTTGTTTGCTGCTGCCCTTGGGAGTGGCTCACAGCTTTTTACCTTGTAAGTAGATCTTTCTTGGTCTAGCTTCTTTTTCTTTGTTTTTTGAGCAACTTTGTTTGTAGTAATTAGACTTGGAATATTGCTTTTAGTATGGGACAAAATTAACTCCACGCTTTTCCTTCCAGGGCGACTTTTATCTTTTTATTGGCTCTTGTTGGTGTATTTTATCCCTACAACCGAGGAGCTCTGTTTACCGCACTTGTGGTCATATATGCTCTGACATCTGGCATTGCAGGCTACACAGCAGCTTCTTTCTATTGCCAGTTAGAGGGAACAAATTGGGTAATGAACATGAAATAACCTTATTTATTTACTTTCTGGTGAAATTGCCATGTTGGATCATGTCCATTTTTTTTTTTTTTTTGGTATGTCTCAGCAGTACATATAACTTGTTTATCGTAATGTAAACAACCTGATCTTTTTTTTGTCTCTGTTACCTTAACTACGGGTAAATAAACTTGAAATGAACGTATATCTTTAGTTTCATCTGAAATCAACTTGTAGGGGCATGCCCTGTGTAGTGTTCTATGAATTTAGTGCAAACATTATTTTTCTAGGCGTCACTTGTCAGATCTTGTTTATTGTTTTTGTAAATAATCTGAGCTTTCTTTGTATCTGTTACTTTTCCTGTAACCCATGTATAATATTCTTGTATGAAGTTGATCATTTGAAAAATTTATGATATGTTAATACAATTTGGCAAAGAAGCAGAGGGGATAGGTTTCATGGACTTCACTTGTGTTTCTTGTGCCTATTTCTGTCTCTTATTTTTTTTCCCTAAAACATGGGTTTTAGTAAAGGCACGTTAGCGCATCCGTTTTCTTGCCCGTTAGCACCCCGGCCCCTATTTTCTTAGTTTAGTCATAAAATCTAAGGAAGCAATTCCAACTCAACAATAAAAATGAGGGAACAAATTAAGTAAGGAGTTTGGGTCTAACTCTCCACCAACCAGGGCATCTGTTCGAAGAGGTCGGTCAGAATCAACAGAGAAGGAGGAAGGAGCTGGGCGGTATAACCTTTCAAGCCCTATCATTTGTAAAGTCAATTGGCAGCCCCGTTCTCAAACTATACCTATTTATGGTATCTTAAGAATTGTACGCAAAACAAATTTTGGGGGTGAGGAGATCTGCATTGTACAGAGGCACGCCTCAGGAGAATCATAAATAGGCACAGAAGGTGTGCACCCCCGCGAACTGTGCCCAGCAGCTTGGGGTGCGGCTCTATAAACTATTATCAGATATTAGGGTATATTAAATGCCCGAACTAACTTATGTCTTAAACATTATGTGAAGATGCTTGAACATATTGCTTATTCATATACGTCTAACGTCGCAATGATTGGATACATGTTACTGTAAAAGCTAACTAACTCCTATATAGGAGTATGTTAGAACTTTGGTTATATGGGTGTGCTTTTACCTTGACTGATTTTCACTTTCTTTTTTCTCATCTATTTGACAGGTCCGTAATTTATTATTAACTGGGGGTCTTTTCTGTGGGCCACTCCTTCTCACCTTTGCTTTCCTTAACACTGTAGCCATTGCTTACCACGCTACTGCAGCTCTTCCATTTGGTACCATTGTTGTGATATTTCTGATATGGGCTCTTGTGACATCACCTTTATTGGTGTTGGGAGGGATTGCTGGAAAGAATAGTAAGGCAGAGTTTCAAGCTCCATGTCGCACTACTAAATACCCTAGAGAGATCCCCCCTTTACCGTGGTACCGTGGAACCATTCCTCAGATGGCCATGGCTGGCTTCTTGCCATTCAGTGCCATTTACATCGAGCTTTACTACATATTTGCAAGTGTCTGGGGTCACAGGATTTACACCATATACAGTATTTTATTCATAGTCTTCATTATTCTCTTGATTGTGACTGCATTTATCACTGTGGCGTTGACATATTTCCAACTAGCTGCTGAAGATCATGAATGGTGGTGGAGGTATGTTATAATGCTGCATTTTTCTCAACATTCAAATGTAAATTGCTTACGCTAGTTATACCTACCTTGTGGAGCCTTTGCCAAATCTCAAATTCTTTTGTCTTCCCACTGTTTTTCTTGATTGAGGAGCGATATGGAGCATGCAAAATGCGAGTGCTTCTACTAAAACACTCTGCTACCTTTTATTGTTTGTTTATTTACTTATTTGTAATCATTTGCGTCTTGAACTTTTCTTGCTCTTTCTTTTATAATTTGATCACAAATTTCTTCATTTCACAACTCCTGATCTTGATCTCCCTGTTGCCACTCTGGATGATCTGTGGCATTTTTTGTTCTCTTGGTTTGCATCTGGATTGAAGGAATTTGGAGAAGGATTGGATCTATATTAAAAAATCCAGTAGTTGTCTTTTGGTTGGATAGGTTCTATGTTATTTTTTAATCCATGACCCTCATTAAACTATTTTTGGTGGATTTGAGAACGACCTTATATTATATCATTTGAAATCCTACCTCAAATCCTCTTTTCAATTCAAATCCTATAAACCGAATGCAACAATATACTTTATACAAAAAGTTGCTGTTTCCAAAGAAATTTATAAACTGATTTGTTTGCCTGATCTTGAAATTGCTTAAAACCAATTTTATCCTCTACAGCATTATTATGGAGAAACTGTACACAAATTTCTTAGAACACAATGTCAACCGAGTCCAAACTTTCAAATGTGGGCGTATCTACTTCCATATTTGCCATATTAATTAGGAAAAAAGAGTATAATAGGGGTCCAAGTAGAACCATTATCATGTTTAGTTGGATCTTGGAGCACGACTTCAGTTGTCAATTTGTTGTTGGTTTCTCTTGTATGAGCATACTAGTTTGGGACATATAACATCACGAGTTCTTTATAAAGTCCAACTGTGGACTTATGCCTCACTTAATTCTTGTGTCTTACTTTTATATTTTTCATCTGACCAGGTCCTTCCTTTGTGGTGGTTCCACGGGTGTGTTTATTTATGGCTACTGCCTGTATTACTACTACGCTCGGTCAGATATGTCAGGGTTTATGCAGACCTCATTTTTCTTCGGGTACATGGCTTGTGTATGCTATGCTTTCTTCCTAATGCTTGGAGCTGTAGGCTTCCGTGCTGCTTTGTTCTTCGTGCGCCACATCTATCGCTCTATTAAGTGCGAGTGAGAAATCAGATTATCTGTTTTCTGTCCAAGTTTGACTGGTATGTATCCACCTGTGAAATAAAATCATCCCAATTTATTTTTCTATGGTAGTCTAGCATTACTAGTTAAAAAGGAGCTATAGTTGACATGTGTTTTTCATTTCTCGTAGGGCATTCTTGAATGGGAAAAAAATGGTTGTGTATCATATGGTCGAAAGTGCAGCATCAACGAGGAATGGTTATGGCTGCATTCCAGAGGAAAGTCTCCATTAGTGTGTACTTGTGGAAGCATTTTCCGTTTACAAGGTAGTTTATTGTTTAGGGTTTATAAATAACATAGATAAAAACTCTAGTTTGTAGGGTTCATTTTGCTGTTTTCTATTGTTTATATTTTTGAAAAGATTTTGGAATCTCAAAATGTGAAAGAGTTGATGGTCTTCGAAGTTTGCATGTCTGTTCCTTTAGTTTGTTTATGAGCGCAAAGCATATTGATACTGACTAATATATGGATAAATAATTTGAAGACATGTATTTCCTTTTTTATTACTAGTTTAAGCATTGCATAAGCCATGTCACAAACTGGAAATGTGCCCCTAATCAACTGTGATGTGTTTCAAAATAAAAAGAAGAAAATAAAGTAAATTATTTTATTTGAAGTTAATAGATATGATCTAAATATACTTGAATTTTTTATTAAAATTGTTTTTTTTTTTTTTTAATTTGTTTGTTTATTGAACATATTGAGTCAGTATGATTGTTTGAGCAGCCGAACATATTTCAAAAAATATATACTAAAAGAGTTTTTAAAAGGTAAACTTGTGGCTAACAATTTACTTATTGTAAAATGTATTTATGATTTTATTTTAGCATCATTAATTAATTTTAAAAAGTATAATATATCAAACCATTTTACAAATTGAAAAATATGATTAGGCAGAATTTAAAGAATTAAAGGAAATAATAAATTTAGATAAATGTTGTTAAAGGACCTATATTTATAATTTATACTATATTTGATTAATTTTTCAATTTAAATTTATTTTTAACACACTATATATCAAATTAATCTTCTTTTTACAATCTTTACTTTGATAAAGATGAAAATTTTCATTAATGGTCTATTCATTATCATTAATAAAAGCTAGAGTCAACCACTTAAACATGTCGAACTTCTCTTGATGAGACTATTTTCCAGTCTTGATGAGACTATTTTCCAGTCATGTTCAGTTATATGTTGCGGTCAAGTCAGAATGTTTGAAAATTTCAATATCTGATAGGAATAACTAACAAAACATCTTGTATAGTGTATAAAGAAATATTTTAAAATTTGTAAAAAAAAAAAAAAAACACTATCTTTCAACTTTGAATTACTTAACATTGTAGACGTATTTTTTGTAAAAAAAAAAAAAACATTGTAGACGTATTTAAAACTTCGAGCGTAAAATAATTTTTATAACTAAACCGATGAGCAAAAAAATATTTGCAAATCGTGCATTCGCATTAAAAGGAAAAAAATAGAATGTGGTATATATTTTGAAGTATATATTTTTTCTTTTTGCACTTTGAAAATTTTGAAACGTGAATTGGACTACGAAAATAAATTAACAACGAGTGAAGAGTAAAATGGAATATTTCAAATTGTTTGGCACATTCGCTTCCTGAGCACTCTCGTTTCTTCGAGAGTTTTTATTGTTGGGTCGAGCCTCTAAATTTTGTGGATGACCTTCTCGATATTTGTTTTCTCGAGTTTGCTATTTTATTTTTTAATAAAAAAAAGGAATATTTCAAATATAACCAATTCTACTTCATTTAACATAAAAAAAACAACACTCATATTTTTTTTCGACAATCGGAATTGTTACAAAAGTTAAAACTATAACTAAATTTCATTCACAATGCGCATATTTTCTCCTTCCAATTTTAATTAGTCAATATATTTCTAGTCCATCTAATTTTAATATGTTATTCCAAAATGGAAAGATTTTTTACTTATTTTTATCCTCACAACAATACAACATACAGTTATTTACACCATTTGATATTTGAATCTTAAACTATTTTCTCTCTCTTATTAATGATTTGACAATAATACTTTTTTTTTTTTTTTTTTTTCACTCATCTACTTTATGTATAAACAATTAATGTTTTTTAAAACGTGTGCCCCTATTTGGTTAACTAAAATTTAATGGAGGGAGTATAATATACTAGCTTATTTTAACAATATAAATTAGGTCTTTATCTATTGCTAAATTTGACTAGCAAGCGAGTGATTTCTTAATCTATTCCCGGTCTCAGGTAACTCAATCTCAAAATGAAGTCAACTTGATTCAAGTATTCAACACGAAATTCTTTAATTACAGTGATACATATAAAACAAAATGCGTAATTAAAAGGACTCGAACTTTTTGTAACAGAATTCACCGATTATGCGCATGATTTTCTTATATATAAATGATATTATTAAATTTGATAATATTATAATTATTATGAAGATAATTTTTTTTGACGGGTAGTATGAAGATAATTTTAACATAAAGGTAAATTCTTATATGAATTAATTGCACTGTGTAGTTGGGATTTATTATCAAATGATAGTAAACCTCAACATTATTAGTAGTTTTTATTGAATAATAGTATTAATCATATTTATTGAATAATGTTAGTTATCTCCTTTGAATAATATTAATTGTGCATCTGCAACTGGTGCACACAAGTGTTATTCATAAAAAATAGTCTCTTGCAAATCAAATTCACATGATTTTTTTTCTTTTAAAATAATACTCACTCCCGTAATTACTTGCATACTTTTTTTTTCCATCCGTTTCAATAATATGATGCGAACGAGAGTCGTGAACTCAAGAACGCATATAATCGAGCTAGAAGAGCTAAGATAAGAGAAGCGGGACGTCGAGAAGTCGAAGCTCAGGGTCAGAATATAAATCACGAGTTGCAAAACGAAGACCCAAAATAAATAAAATAAGGCCCAATTTGTTATTATTTGTATTGGGCTATTCTTTCTTAGTCTGGTTACTGGGCCTGTCCAGTAGAGAAAAATATAAATTGTGCTTTTCTGAACTTTGGAGGATATAGAAAATAGAAGTTAACTTTTGGCAGATCTTCTTTTTGCCGCACCGCCGCTTGCCGACCTGAGTCGGAGCGTCGGCGATTGTTCGTAATCGTGTGTATTTCCATCATTGGTGCTTTCATTGAGAGCCAAGAATTGGAAATACACGCTCAAAAGAAAGAAGTACGAAATGTCTGGAACAGGAACTCATCGACAACGAATCGAAAATTTGGAAAATCGATTTGAAGATGTGGAAACGGGAATTGCTAAAATTGCCAAGATCGAAAAAATGTTGGAGAAAGTTCTACGCAAGAAGGGCAAGAAAGAGGAGGGAGGAACGTCGTCTGATGAATCAGACCATTCTGAGTCAAGCGCTGAGGATATTCGCTTGGCTAGGGCGGAAACCGATGAAATTCACCCCCACAAGGACGATTACAGAAAAAATCGACCGAAATTAATCTGTCCAACCTTCAATGGTACTGACCCGGTGTCATGGCTCAGTCGTGTGAATCAGTTTTTCGAATTAAATGAGATTGAAGGGGGGGAGAAGGTTCGTTATGCTGCGTTCTACCTGGAAGGAGAAGCAAATCTTTGGTGGCAATGGATAAATGGTACGTATCGAAAGAGGGGAAGATTTATTCGTTGGCGCGATTTTGAAAAAGAAATTATGATTAGATTTGGGCCATCGGAGTATACAGATTTTGATGAATCCCTCGCCCACATCAAACAAATGGGTACACTGAGGGAATATCAACAGGAATTTGAACGTTTGGCTAGTAGAGTTCGTGATTGGCCGGAGAAGGCATTAGTAGGAGCCTTCATGGGAGGACTCAAACCGGAATTAGCAGCAGAGGTACGAGCTTACCGGCCTCGAACCTATCGAGAGGCTATTGAACTCGCTCGGTTACAAGATGACCATTTGACAGCTGCGAAAAAAGCCACCCAACAATTCACACGTCGAAATTCATCGTTGACAATTGAGAATAAAGCTAGTGGGGGTGGAGCCGCAAATAGTTTCGCAAGTGCGGGGGGGACGAACAAGACTCTTCCGGTGTCAAACGGCCCAAGTGGGACGAACTTCAAAACGAAGAGAGAAGGGCTTATGTTTCAATTGTGATGAAAAGTTCGTTCCGGGGACATAAATGTAAAATTAAACGTGCCTTTTGATCGAACCGGTGGAATCAAGTGATGAGGAAGAAATTGAAGCGAGAACCCGGCGGCGGATGACGCCGAAATATCCGTTCACGCACAGCGGTGTCCACGGGCCGAGGACGATGAGGTTAGGATCACGGATAGGAAAGTGTAGGGTCATGGTATTAATCGATAATGGGTCTTCTCACAATTTCTTGAATCAAGATCTTGCAAGAAGGTTGAATTTAAAATCTACACCAGTTGAACCTTTTCAGGTTAGAGTAGCTAATGGTGATCGTTTAGAATGCTGTAAAATGTATAAAAAAGTACCCATTCAAGTTCAGGGAATAGTCATTCAGGCAGATTTGTTTGCCTTGCCTATAGAAGGGATCGATGTTGTTCTTGGGGTTCAATGGCTATCAAGTTTAGGGAAAGTCATTACAGACTATTCAGAAGGTACTATGCAATTTAATTGGGGAGATGGATCGGTTATTTGGAAAACAAGGCAAGATGAGCAAGTGCAAGAAGTGGGTGTTAAGAGTCTGGAAAGAATCATGAAAAAAGGGGCCAAATGCTATGCTATTCGGGTCGAGGCAGTTAACTCTAAAGCTGAAAATGAATTAGGTAACATTCCTTTTGAGATTATGCAAATATTACATAACCATCCTATTGTTTTAAGTGAGCCACAGGGAATTGCCACCAAGAAGAGATTGTGATCATCATATACCATTAAAAGATGAAAGTCAGACGGTGAACGTGCATCCATATCGCTATGCTCACTATCAAAAGGAAGAGATTGAACAACAGGTTAAAGACATGCTTCGCAAAGGGCTTATACGTCCCAGTACCAGCCCGTTCTCCTCTCCAGTACTATTAGTCAAAAAGAAAGACGGAACATGGCGTTTTTGCACAGATTATCGGGCACTTAATGCGGCGACGATTAAAGACAGATTTCCAATTCCCACGATTGATGACATGCTTGACGAGCTTGGAGGTTCCAAATATTTTACAAAACTTGACTTACGAGCTGGATATCATCAAATTAGAGTCGCCGAAGAAGACATCCATAAGACAGCTTTTCGAACTCACCATGGGCACTACGAGTACCTCGTGATGCCTTTCGGGTTATGCAACGCCCCATCAACCTTTCAAAGAATAATGAATCAGATTTTCCAGCCACATTTACGGAGGTTTGTGCTCGTATTTTTTGACGATATTTTGATCTATTCAAAAACGTGGGAGGAGCACCTGCAACATCTGGAAAAAGTAATATCAATTCTGTCACACAACCAATTTCATATCAAATACAGTAAGTGTGCTTTTGGGGTATCAACAGTTGAGTACTTAGGCCATGTTATATCCGCCGAAGGAGTAAGTGTCGATCAGACCAAGATTGATGCAATGCAAAGAATGGCCAAAGCCTAAAAATCTTACTGAATTGAGGGGATTCCTTGGCCTTACAGGCTACTACAGAAAATTCGTAGAGCACTATGGCACCATTGCCAAACCTCTTACTGAAATGACAAAGAAAGGCCGATTCAAGTGGAATGAAGAAAGCGTTACAGCTTTTGAAAATCTTAAAAAAGCAATGAGTTCGACGCCGGTACTTGCGATGCCGAATTTTGAGCAAACATTTGAGGTTCACACAGATGCAAGTGACAATGGAATCGGCGCGGTGTTAGTTCAAGACAACAGACCAATAGCATATTTGAGCAAGGCATTAGGTCCAAAAAAATTGGAATGGTCTATATATGTAAAGGAGATGATGGCAATAGTAGAAGCGGTGCGATTGTGGCGTCCTTATTTGTTAGGACGACGGTTTCGAATCATCACAGACCAACAGCCCCTAAAACACATGTTGGAGCAAAGGATAATCACAACCGAACAACAGAAATTTGTGGCTAAGCTTATGGGATTTGACTTCGAAATATTGTATCGTCCGGGACGTCAAAATGCGGTGGCCGATGCCCTTTCAAGAAGAAGCGATGCACCCGAACTCACTGCAATTACTGGGGTAACCTGGAACATATGGGCACGGATTCGTGAAGCATCAGAAACTGACCTGGAAGTAAGACAGAAACGCCAGCAAATTGATGATAATGATGAAATGGCCGAAGATTGCGAATGGAGGGATGGCATGCTACTAATAAAGGGTAAAGTATTTGTTCCTAATTATAATTCGTTAAGAACTGATCTAATTGAACATTTTCATAACTCCAGGTATGGTGGGCATTCTGGAACTTACAGAACCTGGGTACGGCTGTCCTATTCTTTTACATGGCCTGGATTGAAACGAGACATCAAAAATCATGTACAACAATGCGACGATTGCCAAAGAGTCAAAAGTGACTCGCGTAAACCAAGTGGGTTGCTTCAGCCCCTACCAATTCCGGAGCATATTTGGGAAGACGTAACCATGGATTTCATTGAAGGTCTGCCGGTATCAAATGGTTACAACGGTATACTTGTTGTTGTGGATCGACTTTCAAAATATGCACACTTTGTTCCTTTAGCCCATCCTTTTACAGCAAAAACAGTGGCACGATTGTTTGTAGAGTATGTGGTCAAGCTACATGGGTTACCTAGGTCCATTATCACCGATCGAGATAAAATCTTCATAAGCAATTTTTGGCGAGAATTTTTTAAAATGCAGGGCACAAAGTTGGCGATGAGTTCCGCTTATCATCCCCAAACGGATGGACAGACGGAGGTTACTAATCGAACCTTGGAGCAATATTTGAGATGCTTCGTGCACCGAAATCCAAAAAAATGGGAAGAATTCCTCCCTTGGGCTGAGTACTGGTACAATACTACTTTTCATTCGTCAACTAAGCATTCACCGTTTGAAATTGTTTATGGCAGGTCTCCCCCAAACCTTGTGAGCTATCCTTTGGGTGACTCGCCAAATGCGGAAGTAGATCGTGAGCTCTACGAGAGGGACCTGATGCTTCGAGAATTGAAAAACATCCTTGGAACTTCCATCAATCGGATGAAAGAGTACCACGATAAAGGCCGGCGGGAAGAAGAGTATGTAGTTGGAGAATGGGTGTTCCTTAAGTTACAGCCGTATAGGCAGCAATCAGTGTCCCTGAAAGCACTTTATAAATTAGGGGGACGATATTATGGACCATTTCGGGTTGTTGAACGAATCGGACAGGTAGCTTACCGGTTAGAGTTACCACCAAATGCTCAAATACATCCGGTTGTTCACGTTTCTCAGCTGCGACGACGACTTGGGGATGGTAAAACAGTGTCAACTCAACTTCCAGAAATCAATCAGGATGGCAATGTGGTGTTCCGGCCAGCTGCTGCGAGGGATTACCGATTCATTAAGAAAAATGGTCGATTCCGGTGGGAGGTGCTCATTGAATGGGAAGACTTACCTACTACAGATGCTACGTGGGAGAATCTCGATGAAATGAAAGAAAGATTTCCAAGCTTTGCCCTTGAGGACAAGGGCAAATTCGAAGGGGAAAGGAATGATGCGAACGAGAGTCGTGAACTCAAGAACGCATATAATCGAGCTAGAAGAGCTAAGATAAGAGAAGCGGGACGTCGAGAAGTCGAAGCTCAGGGTCAGAATATAAATCACGAGTTGCAAAACGAAGACCCAAAATAAATAAAATAAGGCCCAATTTGTTATTATTTGTATTGGGCTATTCTTTCTTAGTCTGGTTACTGGGCCTGTCCAGTAGAGAAAAATATAAATTGTGCTTTTCTGAACTTTGGAGGATATAGAAAATAGAAGTTAACTTTTGGCAGATCTTCTTTTTGCCGCACCGCCGCTTGCCGACCTGAGTCGGAGCGTCGGCGATTGTTCGTAATCGTGTGTATTTCCATCATAATACTTGCACATTGTAAAATGAAAACAACATATAATATTAACGATCTCACAATACCATTTAAATTAAAAAAATATCATTTTTATTTTACTTTACTTTATTCTTTCTTCTACACTTTATTTTAATAAATCATCCAAAATACCTCTATATTTTATATATTCTCCTGCACTTTATTCTTATAAAAAATATTTTTCTTAATATCTGTGAGTGTGCAAATAATAGTGGGACATAAAAATAATATTTAGCATATCACATTTTATTATACAAAACATCACGATTTAAGAAATATTTAATTATATATATTATTCTTCTCGAAATTATTTGAAACCATTGTATTTCATTTGCTAAATAATATTACTGAATTTACTATGAAATTTCTTTGAATCAAGTTCATAAATTTTGTTGTCTCATACTTCCTCCGTTCCATAAAAGCTTTCACACTTTCCTTTTTCGTCCATCTCAATATAAGTTTCATACCCTTAACATGAAAAACCTTTTATAAATTCCACCCTTACAATTTTCACTAATTTACACAAATGTCATTACTTTTACTTTTACATACACATCCCAATAAAGGTTTTTTACTTTATACATAAAAGTTTACAAATTTATCCCCAAAACTTTAACATTACTCTTTTTTCTTAAAGTGTGTGTCCACCTACATATGAAATCTTTTTTGGGACGGAGGGAGTATTTTTTTTAAGTTGTTTTGTAATATTGCTATATACCTATATATATTATGAAAAAAAGTTTTTTTTTTACATAAACAACAACTTCATATCTATAAATGTAAAGCTAATTATTGTTGGTTTAAACTTTAAAGGCACGTGCTTTCGAAAAAGAAAAAAAAACCTTTAAATGCACGTGGAGGGATTAGTTAACTTTAACTTATCGGATAATTGGAAGATCTTCACTCATTAAAAAGGATTTTCAACACTATAATTGATATTAATATTAATATACTGGTATATTGTGTTGTATATTAGAAACAGAATGAGACTTTTATTCGTAGTCGTCGTAGAACGTGGCAAGGATCTCTTAATCAACTCTCAAGAGTGGTTAACAAAGTCAATAAAATACGAATTGTTTTATTCGAAAATAAGGAATTGTGGTATTGGGCACGATACCATCTAGGCCCATTATGTTTATAGTTGGGTTAAAATGGTGGAGCCTTCCTAGTAAAATTCCTTTGTTAGCCGGCCATAAGAATTAGTAATTCTGGTAAAAAAAAAAAAAGAATTAGTAATTAATTGTACGTCAACGTTGTATCCCACTCTCTTCTAACCGCGCGTGGCCCTTCTTAAACATCCTGCCTTCAAAATTCATATACCCAATTAGATCCCGATCTCTCTTCCACTCTCTCATCGATTTCTCTCTCCCTCCTTCTCTCTCTCGTCGACATCTCTCTCCTTTCAGTGCTAATTGCAACAAACGCACTCAGTTCAGTTTGCGAAGTGGAAGAATGGCGGGAGGAGGAGGGTGGCACGCCGTCGTGTTGCTGCTGTTGTGCGCCGCGATTCGGGCGACATCAGATGGATCAAATCACAAATACAAGGTTGGAGATCTGGTGCCGCTTTATGCGAACAAGGTTGGACCGTTTCACAACCCTAGGTGAGCATTATTTTTCTCTAGGGTGATGATTTGTTCGAATTTTGATTTTGAATTTGCTGGTATGAGAAGGGTGATTTGCGGGGTTTTGTATTTGACTACTCTCTGCTGTTAAGGCTAAGGATTCAGTTTACTAGATTGATTTAATTGCGCTGTGAACTTTGAGAATGTTCCTTTTTACTGTTCTGTGATGGGCATTGTTGAGGAAGGTTTAGGTATTCAGGTTAGCTCAATTACTTTTGTAATAGGAATCTTCAGCAGAAGGAAATAATCTGCACTGTACCATGGCACTTTATAATGGATGCGGATGCATCTCTTTCTTGTGTTGTATGCTATGTTAATTGCAATTTTGACACTAAACATTATAGTTCTCAGGATGTGGGTAAAACATTCAGGCACAAACACCTATCTATTTGTATGTAATGCAGCAGTTCAATGTGTATACGTCTCGAGGATTAAGTGGAAGCTTAGGAGAAGGGGTAGTGGATAGCAGTTTCATTTTCTTCCCCCTGAAATGATACTTTTGATTTCAGTTTCCTTAGGAGATGGACTGATTTGTTAACTATTCATGCAATTCTTTGTTTCAAAGGTTCTTTATACATATGTTGATTGCTTATAATGTGTGTTATTTGTGCTTGATTGCAGTGAAACATACCGATACTTTGATCTCCCATTCTGTTCAACAGGTAATCTTCAAATTTTTGTGCTTCTCTAATTTAAGTTAGCTCATTTTCTCATATTAACATTCTTGCTAACAGGTGAGGTGAAAGATAAAAGTGAAGCTCTTGGTGAAGTGTTAAATGGAGATCGGTTGGTCAGTGCTCCATACAAGCTTGACTTTTTAGTTGATAAAGAGTCCGAAGTTATCTGCAAGAAAAAGCTTTCAAAGAAAGAAGTTGCTGTGTTTCAACGTGCTGTTGCAAAGGATTACTATTTTCAAATGTACTATGATGACTTGCCCATATGGGGTTTCCTGGGAAAGGTTGACAAGGAAGGCAAATCTGATCCCAGCGAATACAAATATTACCTATTTAAACACCTCCATTTTGAAATATTTTATAACAAGGATCGTGTGATTGAGATCAATGCTCGCACTGACCCCAATGCTCTTGTGGATCTTACTGATGATAAGGAAGTTGATGTGGAATTCATGTACTCGGCCAAGTGGAAGGAAACTAATGTACCTTTTGAAAAGAGGATGGATAAGTACTCCCATTCTTCTTCACTTCCGCGCCACTTAGAGATACATTGGTTTTCAATTATCAATTCATGCGTGACTGTTCTCCTTCTTACTGGATTTCTTGCTACCATTTTGATGCGCGTACTCAAAAATGATTTTGTCAAGTGAGGATTTCTTCATTCTTCAGTATTCAAGAAAATCATGACATATGAAGACTCCTACCGATACACATACTTATTATTTTATTTTTTCTGAAAGGTATGCCCATGATGAGGAGACAGCTGAGGACCAAGAAGAAACTGGGTGGAAGTACATTCATGGTGATGTTTTCAGGTTCCCAAAGTACAAATCTTTGTTTGCTGCTTCCCTGGGAAGTGGTACACAGCTCTTTACCTTGTAAGTAGATCTTTGGAGGCTTAACATTTTTTTCCATGTTTGTTGAGGTGTGTTCATAGTTATGAGATTGTGGATGTTATTTTATTGGAAATATTAACTCTATATTTTTCTTGACAGGGCGACTTTTATTTTCTTACTGGCTCTTGTTGGTGTATTTTATCCTTATAACAGAGGAGCTCTTTTTACTGCACTTGTGGTCATATATGCACTGACATCTGGCATTGCTGGCTATACAGCATCTTCTTTCTATTGCCAGTTAGAAGGATCAAATTGGGTAATTAACTTGAAGTGAAATCTCATTTACTGTGAATGTAAAGAACTTGATATTTCTTTTTTCTGTCAACTTTTACACTATTGGTTTTTATGTTTACTGTGCATTATACTCTTATATGTAACTCATCATGCATGCATTTAGTAATATGTGAATACAGTTTGGTACAGAAATGGAGGGCATAAGTTTCACGGACCCTACTTGGAGCTTGGCTTTGAAAAATATCTTATTCCTTCTGCTGTCTTGTACATCAGTTGTTTTACCAAATGAGAAGTTCCTTTTGGGAGTTTTTTTTATTATCGTGTTCAATGTTTGTCCATGGAATCAGGGGAACTTAAGAGATGTTTTTGTGCCATAATATCCTTTTTTTTCTTTGTTGGGTTGGGTGGGTATTGAGGGTTGGTAATTTTGCCATATATTTCTAAAAGTTAGTTAGATTGGTAGGAAGCTCTGCTTTAATTTTAAAGTCAGTTTTGGACATTTTGCTACTATGTAATAGTATTATACCAGTATTTTTGGTACAATAAGGTGAAAATTTTCTGGAAGTTTGCTGAATTTTGCTTTGGATAAGATAGAAGATGTATTTAGTGCCCAAACTTATTGATGCCTTAACTCTTAAACATTACTTTTTAAGATGTTTGAACAAACTGTTTGTTAAAATGATTGAAAGATGTATCTGACTGTTAAGTTAATGACTTCCCAGGTGAGTTTGTTATGTGAACTATACTGATTATTAAATTTATAACTTTTAAGTTTTAAGTCATATTTGAGTGATTTCATCTGTTTCCAGACTGATTTTTTATTTTTTATTGTTAAAAGGTCCGAAATTTATTATTGACGGGGGCCCTTTTCTGTGGGCCACTCCTTCTCACCTTTGCCTTCCTGAACACTGTTGCCATCGCGTACCATGCTACTGCAGCTCTTCCATTTGGTACCATTGTTGTGATATTTCTGATATGGGCTCTTGTGACATCACCGTTATTAGTGTTGGGAGGGATTGCTGGAAAGAATAGCAAGGCAGAGTTTCAAGCTCCATGTCGCACAACAAAATATCCTAGAGAGATTCCCCCTCTACCTTGGTACCGTTCAACCCTTCCTCAGATGGCTATGGCTGGCTTCTTACCATTTAGTGCCATCTATATCGAGCTTTACTACATATTTGCCAGTGTCTGGGGTCACAGGATTTACACCATATACAGTATTTTATTCATAGTCTTCATTATTCTCCTGATTGTGACTGCATTTATAACTGTGGCGTTGACATATTTCCAACTAGCTGCTGAAGATCATGAATGGTGGTGGAGGTATGTTATAATGCTGCATTTTCTTAAGTGTTCGAATATGAATTGTTTGTTTATGCCTATCAGGCTTTCTCCAAATCTTAAAATTTCTCCTTTGCTTGCTAATTTTTCTTGATCGGGGATGGAATATGTCACCTTTTGTTGCTCGTGGAAAGTGGAAACAGTTTTTGTTTGCTGCATGATATTGCATGCTGTTTATTTCTGCGATCACTGACATTATAAGCTGATTTATTCGACGCAATCATAACCAACTTTATCCTCTACATCGTTTTAACATAGAAACTGCACAATTGATCTGTTTCAAATTTCTCTCAGGCCTGACCCAATATCAACCAATTCTCCTGATACTCAACCTGGGAATTTCTTTTAATTTATTGGCATATTATTCTGTTGTTAGCACATTTGTTACTTATATATAGTTTAGTGCAATTTAGAGGACCTTTAATCAGTAAAAAAAGTATGAAATATGGTCAAATTGAAATCATTATTGATGAACATTTATTTTGAAGATGAAGTTTGAATTGACACCTAGCCCCGCTTTTTTTCTTATTTGGAAATATCATCAGGTCTTTTCTTTGTGGTGGATCAACGGGCTTGTTTATCTATGGCTACTGCCTATATTACTACTATGCACGGTCAGATATGTCGGGCTTTATGCAGACCTCGTTTTTCTTCGGGTATATGGCTTGTGTATGCTATGCTTTCTTTCTAATGCTTGGAGCTGTAGGCTTCCGTGCTGCTTTGTTCTTTGTACGCCACATCTATCGCTCTATAAAGTGCGAATGAACAATCAGATAAGTTGTATTCTGTGGCAGCTTGATTGGTATGTATCCCCTTCCTTGAAGTTTATTTTTTTCCCAATTTAGATCATTACTAGTTTAGAAGAGCAGTATCTCAAAGACTTCTTTTTCTATTGTAACAGTGCATTGTTGAATGTGGAAAATCGATGATTTTGTATCATATGATCAAGACGAAGTAGCATCAGTGGGGTCTTTGAGGATTGGCTATGGCTATAACTGAATTCTGGAGGAAAGTCACCATTGGCGTGCAACTCATGAAGCATTTTCCGATTACAACTTAGTCTATTATCTAGGGCTAATAATTAATATAAACAAAAACACTAGTATGTAGAGTTCTTTTTTCTCGTTGTCTATCGATTATTTCTTTGAAAATATTTTGGAATCACTAAATGGGAGATGTTTTGTTAGCTCAGCTCTGGTTATTTTATTCAATAGGAGTAATGTTTGGATCAATATTGGGATGAGACATGGAAATGAATGATTTTGAGGATGGAATTAAACTTCATATTTACAGATTCATCATTATTATTTTGAACTGTTTCTTAGAGATGTATTTAAAATATTGTGGTTTTGATTCCATTCGTTTCCTAGGTGTTGAATTTCCAAATCTCTGGACCTAAATGCAGACTAAGCCTTTAGTAGATATCATCCTGTCTCACTCTTGAGCGTCTAACTTCTGATTTCTGAATCACCTTTACTTGCAAGTTCTGACCTTCAAAAAGGAAATTGCATTTCAATTAAGTATTTTCTTTGAGCGAGTTCATAAATAATTGCGAATTTCAAACGCAATAGTCAGTACCTTATTCAAAAAATGCCAAGTACACAGTTTTATCCATATTTTTTTAAACAGTATTAGTTCTATTAAAAAATATAAGTATGACATTAATATTGTATAATAAAAATAACTAATACCACATAAAACTTGTTTGTAATTTTTGACAATATTAATTATTTCATTAAAATATATTAATTTGACAATAATATTGTATAATGAAAATAATTAATACTCCCTCTATCTCAGAGCAATTTGCACAGTTGACTGGACATAAAAGTTAAAAAAAGACATTTTTAAGAGAGTTGACCAACTTAAAAGGAGGGTATACTTGGTAAATCATGTGTATATAAAGTAAGAGATTAGTTAATTGAGTTGAAAAAATAATAACACTAGTGTAAATAAATATGTATTGTGAGGGTGTTAAAAATGAAAAGTATTTTCGTTTATAGGTGTGCAAACAACTGTGGAACAGACAAATAGATAAATGTTCAAACGTGGGATAGAGAGAGTACCATTTTGAGTAGCAGAATGAAACTGATTTATAAAAAAACTTACTCTTCAATTAATTATCAATGGCCCAGCATTAATCCGAAAAACGGATCAGCACCCTGACCATTTTTGCTAATAGATAGACAATTCTCAAGGCGTGTATTCCTTTCCTCAGACAAAGGAATTATGTAAAGAGCCTGGTTATAAGTTTGAGGTGAGTTTTGGAGAAACACAGAACTTGACAAAATCTAAAACGAGGCAGTGCAAAGCGAAGAATTCCAAATTAGTATGCTTTTAAGTTGAAACTAATCCAATAATTAAAATAACATGTGAAAGGATCAGATATAGTTGATTCTCAGACATTTATGTATACAAGCAATATCACAGACTGGGGATGTGCAAATAGCAGAGATGCTGAGAAACAGCAGAGCGACAGCACTGTGATAATGTAATGGAAGTACCTTCATGTCCCTTTTCTTCAAAGCAGCTGAATATACATTAATCTCTTCATTCGTCGCATATCATCGCCATGGCTGTAAATTAGGCCATCTAGGTCATACATACTCATCCCTATAACAGCCATACAACGACATCTAGCTTGAAATATGAAATATCAAAGACAAGTAAATGATAATAAGTTAACAAGTGATATTTCTCAATGGAAAGAAGAACTCCGGTTAAAATAAGAAAGTCCCTTCACCTCCATGAAGAACCACCCAATCGGAACACCTCCTCAGTCCCACCGGACCTGCTGGGACCCTTGTCCTCCCCTACTCCCTCCTTTTGATTACTCAAGACTCCATACAGATCTTTAAGCTTGGCTAAATTACTCGATGCAGATTTCTTTTCCTTACTTTCACCACTATGGCGATTTAGATCTGTGCTCTGTTCACGGGTGCTTTGACTTCGGCCCCAGCTAGGGCTCCTACTCCGACTCCTCCGGGACCCACCTCTCGAAAGGTGTTTTTCATGGCCCCTTCTATCATAATCTCTATCGTAGCTATCTCGGGACCTATCATGATCATACCTTCTATCTCTCTCTCTGTCTCTATTATCTCGGTTTCTCTCCCTCTCTCTCTCTCTATCTCTTTCCCTGCCTCTATCCCTTTCTGAATTGTCTCGATCACGGCTTCGGCTCGGAGGACGGTTGGGAGACCGTCTCAAGTCACTGTCTCTATCAAGAGTGACGCTACGTCGAACAGGAGACGAGTCCCTAGTTGATGAACGATGAGGGGCTCGTTGACCGAATGAGACGGAAAGTGAAGCTTTGACAGAAGGTGGTCTCCTTGCAGTCTCTCCAGTTCCACGGGTGCTCTCACCAGTAACTCCACAGTGTTTAGTAGGCAGTTTCATATTTTCAAGATTGGCTGTAATAGTTCGAAGCACGGGAACGGGGATACGGGGAAAAAGCGTGTCGAAGTAGTACTGCGTGCAGAAGAGAAATCGGACAAAAAGATTAAGATATGAGCATTCTGAAAATCCTAAAATCAAGATTAAAGATGAAGCATAACCTGCCCAAGAAGTAAATCCCGTACGTACACGCCCATTGTCGTCATCCGGCCATTAGAACCAGGAGAAAATTCCTAGAATTAAGAGATAAGCATATCTGTTAGTTTGTTTCCGTATGTAAGCAAAACTCAACAAGTGTAAATTACGCAGACTACAATGAAAACACTATTAGAAGCCACAATACAAGATGGAAAATAATCTTGAGAATTTGTTAGGCAAATGTTCTCTGTACCAGACAAACAGTGTAATGGCATCAGTATTCCATACGCGCAAGCCGCCTCAAATATGATATGGAAAGAACTGGAAGATGCAAATACTAAGACATGTATTGCTCCTAAATATATAAAAGACCCTTTTCCAATTACTTTTGCATTCCAACAAATACAGAATCATGCTGACGCACCAAGGAATTTTAAAACTCTTTCATCCTGAACCATCCATTATCACAACATAAAATAGATCTTGACTCATAAGCAAGATATTCATCAACATGCAACCCACACAGAACAGATTCCTGAAAGCCAAATATTAGAAGAAAATGACACCAACAAGCATGGAAGAGTTCTATGAGAGATGGTGAGATCAAGGGGCAAGTACAATCATGCTATGGAGAAAAAGTACACCACAGTACACCTATTCTTAGACGGAAATGCAATAGAAACAAACTAATAATAACGGGAAATTATTAAGATATAATAGTAATACGCCAACATTTGGTTTTGCTCATGAACTATGAAAATGGGTAAGAGATTCTATGAAACCAAACACTGGCAGAGATTATGTGATAACTGCATTTATCCTCCTTGATCAGACTAGTTGACTATAATGCTAAAGATTATGAACTAGTTGCTATAAACAAAAAAAGGTACACTCTGATTCTACGTCACACGACTCACACCATTCTACGTAGCAAATACTCAGTGAAGTCCCAATATACCAATGATAACAACTTGAATGAACCAGTTATGAACTATACTAAACAGTAATCGTAAAGAAGAAGTGGAAAAGGCACCTTTGGCGTACCTCATCATCTTTTAGGAATGGTTCATACCAACTCCATAAAGTCTTTGGATCAGCAACATACCTCAAGTATAAGAATCCAATCTGCAAAAAGGAAGACAGAGAAAAAGGCAGGGGGGGGGGGATGGATATGGATTAGAGATCTTTCCGTGGAACATGATAACTTATAATAAAGTTCTAGAAAGATCTTCACTTACTGCTCTGATATAAGGTGAGTCTGGATGGTTCAACAATCCATGCATTTGTTTAACGGTGAGCTTCATGAGAAAGAATTTGTAAAGAAGGCAGAATGCAGTTGAAGGCCCACGACAGTTTCCAGTCATCCATGGCTCCACGTGTGTTATGGTAACATAAATCTCATCAATCACTTCATGGTAAGTTTTCAATCTTAAAAGGTCCCGAAAGTAATCAGAAGAAACTATATTCACAGAGAGGACTTTCTCCAGTAGTTGATCAACTGGTCTGCCAGATGACTTTATCTCTGACATCTTTGATCAAACCAAAGTATCACACACTACAATTAAACAGGAGATCAGAAGGGACAAACAAAAATCACTATCCCTAACAGAGGAAAAAGAACAAGAAATATAAATTGATAAATTTGCAATTAGAAACCTAAGAAAAGACCATATCGTTTAGATTTATGCCAGAAAGACTAATAAGAATTCGCCCCAAAATATCAAGTTACATGGATATAGATGGTTAAATCATCACTTCAACCATTGATTTCGGTTCGACAAACAATCTCAAAACTACAGAAGAGCTTAAAATAAAAAAGAAACTCCATTGATTAGCATTAGAAAAACGTAAAGAACTCACAAGTCACAAACCTAAAACTCGTATGACACTAAGTTGCCCCAAAATCCTTTCAGAGCTCAAATTAATGAGTTCAAAATACGCCTAATTCAGAGATGGACACACGAAATTGTTAAAGTATATAGAGATTCAACAAACAAAATAGAGAGTCAACGCCCACATAGATTCACAGAACCAAATACAGTTGAAAAACCAACAATGGAACGATGAAATTGTTATTAAAATTTAATTAAAATCATAGAATTGTACGCTGCAATTTATTCGACAAAAGATTAAAGCTTCGAACGATTTCTTACCTTGATGAATTCACGACGATAGAAGAATATGGGAAGCGAACCCTAGGCGGAACAGTAAGATTTTGGGGCTTCAAAATTATAAGCGGGACCGTCAATTATAAAGACCATTCGACACCAAAGATCAATATACCAAATTCATATAAATTCTATTTTAATAATTTAAAATTAATATATTACTTTAATAGTGAATTTTTTTATTTTTTATTTTTATCGATACTTTAATAGTGAATTAAAATAGTTTTCTAAATGAAATGAAACTCCATTCAAAATATAACTGATTTGAGATTCTATAAATTAATACATCATTCTTTTTAAAAAAAAAAATTAATACTACATGATATCATATCATATCATTTCATATATATACATACTATATTTCATCCAAATGTAAATTATCCATTTTGTCAAAATGAACGTACCAACATAAGTTATTCATTTTCATATTTGTCAAAATTATGACTCCACAATCTCTTTTATTACCTTTATTTCTCTCTTCTCTTTCTATATTTTTCTTTTCTCATCACTCTCAACACCTACTAATATTAAATATTTATTTTTTTAAACATATGTCATTTTTTAACATTTAACTTATAGATGTATGGAGGGAGTTTATATTATATCATCTATTTGTGGATCTCCTATATTTTCACAACTCCTCATTTTGAAATATTCTCCCTCTGTTCATTTGAATTATGTATGATACTAAACTTTTTTTGTTTTTAAATATATTACTAAGTTATAAATAATATGTCTGTCAAAAAAAAATTATAAATAATATATCAGTATTTCACTAATATATTAATCAAGACGTTGTACACTTAAAAAATATAAATTTAAAAATACATATTAATTGTAATTTTAAAAATACATTAAAAATAAAAAATATATATATAACTATAATTGAATTAATTTAATTCAACCAAATAAGATTTTAAAATATTTAATTTAAAATTAATAATATGAATTTTTTTAGCCCGCTAGATTTAACTCTAATAATATAGTACTTCATTCATTCAGTACTTGATGTAGTATTAACTGTTCGACACAAGCTTTAATATAAGAATTGTTTAATAATACAAAATATTTTTTATGGGGGTAGATTAAGTATTTTCAAGAGTGTTGTTTAATAATACAAGTTATTTTTAATATTCTTGTTGGAAGAGAATTTGTGGCCAGTCATTTAAACTTATTTTTTTTAACAAAATTATATAATGTAAATTGAAGATTACATAAGAATGTTGCAAGTCCTTTTTATTACGAAAAAGATCTAACGTCTTAATTGATTTATTTATCTCAACTTAATTTTATTTTTAATCATATCTCAACTTAATTTTGATTCTATATTAGTTGAGAGTAAATTAATCTAACTAGTTCAAAATTCAAATTAATATTTAATTGGAGAGTATAAATTTAAGAAAGGTGTGGTCTTTCCATGTCAATCATGAAAATTTACACCATGGCATGAGAGAAGGGGTTCGCAGCCTTGTCGAACAGCACGACACTGATGTTATTAGTACCCTTAAAATGAAGATTTAACAACACTAATATTTAGTAAGGTCAACCCTTGTCTTCATTTTTATTTTGCTGCTTTAAGACAGCAAAAAATATTTTGATTTTGCTTTAAAACAGCAAATTTTACATTGACAGAACTTGTGTGAGAAAGTCTCATGGTAAAACAATTTATACATTTATACAAAATAACATCATTTTCTTTTTCAAAATATTAAAATATCATTTCCAAATTATACTCCATCACACCGTGAGGCTATACCACGCAAGACCTACTTTTTTAGATTATAACATCGTCTAGATTTATATATCAAGAAGTCCAAATTCTGATAAAAGAAAATGCCCAAATTGGAAGTTGGATCTAGCCCGATCAGATGTCTGAATTAAAAAAATAAAAGAGTACAAAATGGCAGAATGGTAAATATATTAACTTCAAAAAAGAAAAAAAGATTGAACACGATAAGAAGTTGCTCTCTTCTAAATTATAGAGAGAATTGCTACATCTCTTCTTTGTTTATTTAACTCTTCTTTAAAAAATTAAGCACTGCTACAGTTGAATACATAGAGGGGGGCTCAGTTTTAATAAGATGAATACCTATATTGGCATTAAGGAGAAAATAAGCAGCAATGTGGTATTCTAAATAGAGCAAAGAAAGACCTCAGGAGCCATTTGGATTCATGCTAAAAATACCTTTCTGGAAGAGAAGCACTACTTGTTTTCTTCAGAAACCTTAAAAAATGTGTAAGAGAGGATCAAGTTGTTAATACCATTCATTTTTGGATCTGTTTCGAACTCGGGGTCTATGTAAAAGAACACCTACAGAATTCAAGTGATGCAATGTTAACAAGGTTGCAAGAAGACTATTCACAAAAGCAATAGAATAAGGCACCCACTCACTGGCATGTCAATCTGTTCCCCAGGGAGTAGTCGTTGCTCTTCGAAGCAGAAACACTGTATTTTATTGAAGTAAACAGCAGCCTGAAATAAAAAAGATACCCATTTCTATCAATTGAACATTTATTCTGAACTATTTGTCCATTTTAATCAACAATAAATGAAATTAAATTTTTGAGAGAACAGCCCTATATAAATAAATAAACAAAATATCTTAAGCTTCAATTCATATACCTTCATTGGAGTAACATTATATGTAGATACACCGGTTATTGGAGTTGAACTTTTATTTTCAGCAGTATAAAATGCAAGGGCACTCTCCCCTGGCTTCACCCTTACCTGTAAAATTGGATAAGCATAAAATAAATAAAAAAGTAACAATTTGACCTCCTGAAATTCAAACAAACCATCATCTGCAGAAAATACTAATATTACTTAAAACACCTCTCTCTGTGTTGGGACAAATTTCCAGGGCATCCCATCAGCCACGTCAGCATTGAACTGCACAACAATCTCCCTGTAAGTAAGCACAACAAAGTCAAGGTCATACTAAAATAACTCTCTCCCAAGATCATTTATTTATGAATAAAATTCAACCACATTATGAAAAAATAATCTTGCTCCTTAAAGCTAGCTCACACCTGGACGTGACAGTTCCATCCTTCGAATGGCGAGCAATCTTCTCTTCAACGCTCTAAAGAACACCAAGAGATATTGCATCTAATCAATAGAGCAGATTATCAAACCAAAAACTGGTAACATAGACGAGATCTGGTGAAAATAGTTCACCTCTTTACGCTGAACAGTGCCCCCATAACCAGTAGCTTGACAAAATCTCCGATACAGAGGAACTGCAGCATAACTACACCCCACCATAGCAAACACCAATCCAGTAAGGTATAATAGCATCTTCTTAGATTTCTTTTCTGTAGCAGCTTGAGTAGAATATTGCCGGCCTAAAATGACATAGCATGACTCTTGTGGACTATAATTCCTCACCTTGTATCCGTGCTTTGACATAAAACCCCAAGAATCAAAGCCAAATGGTCGCCTAAATATATTCTTATTATTTGCTCCAGAGAAAAAGTTGTATCTAGAACCCACAGCATCATGTAAATTCCTTAATTGAAAAATAATGATGGTAAATTTCTTAATAATACAATTATCATAACAGGGATTTAAGTATTCATACAAAAGTCTAAGATTTTCAAAGTAAACATATATTCAACTTTAATATCAACAGAGCAGTATGTGACGTTAACTACCTGGATAAAGGGGGATTTTGACGAATATGATTTTTAATACAAGAAAAAAATTGAGTTCCTCTAGAAAGTCGGGAAAATGACATGTTCCTTGAGAGTTTTGATCGTCAGCTACTATATCAGGATAAATTCAGCAGCATCTGCAAGACAAACGAAGAATAAAAACCAAACATAGCCAATAGCACAAGTATAGTAGATATTACCAAAACTTACAAGGTCAATAGGTTTCTGCAAGAAAGAAGCTTGGCATAAAATTTTCCCCAACCAATATAAACAAAAAAAGAAGAATGCAAGTTTCAGTTTTCAGTATTTGACTGGTATGTCCTGGATCCACCAAGAGCTTTCAGTAAAGTATCAGTTTAGTAAGGGGGATACATGGATACACATGGCATGGATATGAACAGCCAAGATAAAGTCAACTAGGGAGAGAATATTCAAGACATACTCAAGTATGTGCAGAAGTTTATTTCAAAATTTGAAATTAGAAACCTAAGAAATAACCACAGTTTAATTCATGCCTGATAGGCTAACAAGAATTTGTCACAGAATATCACATTAAATCGATACAGATGGTTCAATCGCTGAGACATACATTGATTTTGGTTCAACAACATACATTTTCAAAACTACAAAAAAGCTAATCACCGTGAAACACCATTGATTAGCACTATAATAACCCAAAGAATGCATGAAACATAAAGGCTCTGTTTGCTAAGAAGGTTGGGATGAGGTAGGTTTATTAAAATGGGTTATGTAAATCTTGGTTTATATATCTATCTCATCTCATGTTTGTTTGTACACTTTTCCAATGGGTGATTTAAATACAAATAGACAAAATTATCCTTGAAAAAAAATTAGATGATTCATCTTCTGAGAAATACCCATTTCCTCATACAAGAAATCTAAAACTCTTCCCTCTTTCTAAAATCTGCAGAAATCAAAACCCAATTCTAGAAATTCTTTCTACCTTCTCCAAAAATAAAAATTCTGGGTGCGTGTATATGAATATATGTTGCAATTCTTTGTTTATCAGAGATTTGTGGAAGCACTCGTAACCAAAAGCAAATAAAATTCAGAAAACCTTAAAAACCCCCAAAACCATGACATCGACAGAGAAATTGAGCATATTTTGTTTCTAACAGCCGGAAAAGGTTGCTGCATCACTGGAAACACCTAGGAAAATCTATGCAATACGAAATCGCACTGAAGAAGAAATCGTAGTAGCATATCCTGTCGAACAGTGAATGGGTGGTAGAGTTTACCTCAATCCCCAAATCGAATTCGCAGAAGAAAAGGCTAAAGCTAGGTGGTCGGAGATGGAGAGATAGGGAAGAAGGGTGAAGAACTAACTCTCTTTTCTGCAATAAAAAGGAAAAAGAAATCCAGCGGCTGCCGGTAGGAGACGAAGGGAACAAGATGGAGGCAGCGATTTGGTGTGAAAATGAAGAAGAAGAAGATTCTGTTGGATTTCCAAAATAGCAGCCCCTCCAGCCTCCACGATGTAGAAGAAAGAAGATCAATTTAAGACTTTTGGGATTTTCGAGGTGGGTTGTGATTTGGGTTTAACAACTAGGCTCATAACCCACAAAATATGGTTTATAGGATCGGGGTCAAGGTTTAGCCCGGGTAGAAAAGTTTAAATAAAATGCAACCATGGCGGGTTTACACTCTAAATCCACCCCTTAACCCACATAGCAAACAGACAAAAAGCATACGACACTAAGTAGCTCCTCAAATTCCTTCCAAGGCTTAAGCGAACATGTTCAAAATACAACTCATTCAGAAATGGACAAACCGAATTCTTCTAAACTATATAGAGATTCAACAACCAAAAATAAAGAGTTACCGTCCACATATATTCACAGACACAAGTGCAGTTGAAAAAACGATATGCCAATGAAATTATGATTTATGTTCAGTTAAATAATACTGGTATTATATAGCAAGAATCCTCGCTGCAAATTAATCAACAAAAGATTAAACCTCTGCATAATTTTCACTCCTCTCCATGAATTCGGGAGGAATAGTATGTGAAGTAACAAGTAGAACAATATTTTGGGGCTTCAAAATTATCTCAGAGTTACCTGTTTTGATATGTAAATGGGGGTTATTTATACTTTTTAAAGATACCGAGGGAGAAATATATTTTAACAATGGGAATAAAATGATAATTAGCAAAGTTATAGATGAGCATCGTAGGGGATTTTCATATTCAGGTACTCAATGTCACCCAATTTTTTTTTTTTTTTTTCTGAATAAATGGTACCAAATTGTCAGGAGGCCATATTCTAATTCTTAATTTTTGGTTGCCCTAATTTTTGTGTTTTCAATCAAGAAACTTGCATGCCTTCTAAAAACAAAGAAAAAAAAAGTGTTTAAAACTTTAAACATAATATTAACACACTCAAATATTTATATGTGAAATATTTTTCTACAGATCTTTCTTCAATACACCAACCAAGATTGAAGAAGTCAGAAGTAAAGACTTTTCCCAAAACAAGCTTTTATGACTTTATCCTATTATTTGACTACCAATCCGCTGTTTAAGCTCTAACATGCTGTAAAAATTGAACTCCTTAACAACATATTCCCAATTTTCCAAACGGACAATCGAGTACATTCAGGTTTAAAAAACCATTTCAACAATGATTTGTTATAGTTGTTGGCTTTAACAATCAAATTGCAGATTATGTTTTTACATACAGATTCGAAATGAAGCCTTACCATCACTCTATATTCGAAGTTCCCTCTGCATATCAAAAGCTCGGCCGATTGGAATTCCCTCTGTTAACCATAAGCTTGCCGATTAAATCGGAGAACTGGGACTTGTGATGAGAGTGGCAGCGGTGGATGAAATTGTGATTTGTGAAGTAGAAAATAGAAAGACAAATGCGGAAAGCTGAATAAGATTCGTCTTCTCCGAAACCTTTGTTAACAAGGCGCTTCTGGCGGTCCTGGCCCATCAACTAAGACACGGCCCATTAATGTAGCGAATCAAATGGGTCCAGTTGAGAAACCGCGAAGCCCAATAATAATGTGCATTATGTTATTAGGAACTTTTTAGATTATGTTTTTTTTAGGTATATAAAACATTATGATTATCACAATGTAATATTATATATTTTTATAAAGAATAATTTATGTGTGAATACTTCATTTAGTTTGTTGGATAGTCATGTTAATTGATAACCAGGTGTAAGCCACTTGGCCACCAGGTTCCTCACTTTAGTAGGAGAATTGGGTTTGATTCTGTTTGGGAACGAATAATTGAGTCAAAGGGAACGAATTATGGAGTTGTAAGGTGGCTTGGAGAAAAATCTAGGAGTGTTTGGGTGCTTGGTGAACTAAATACTAACAAAAACTAACATTTACCGAAAAAAAAAATCATGTTAATTGATGTTTTCAACAGGATATAATGATATAAAAAATAAATTAAAAATTTGATAGTCAAAATTCGAAACTGATATTGTCTAAAGATTGTATTGAATATTAGTCTTTAGCTTTTCTTTATTTTTCATGCCAAATAAGCTGTCATGTGATGCTTTTTTTTTTTTTTTTTTGTCTGTATTATTCACTATTATTGTTGTGTAAATGTATATTCTTAAATTGAATTGTCTTAAAGATATTTAGTGCAATAATTTTCTGATGTTTAGTTGAGAGGTGGAATCAGTTTGGTAGTTAATTAGTTGAAAATCAAAACTGAAAGTTAAAATAATTCACTCTAAGAAATTGGTTCGTTTGTACGGTTTTGTGAGGGGTTTTTTTCGGTCATTTGCAGTTGGAATCCGGGGAAGGTTTCTTCAGATGAATTATAGCCTACACTGCAAGGTTTCCATTCATATAAAGATCTCTAAAATTCATTAAGCGGTTATCCAGATATCCATTTTCAAAGTTCAGAGAAAATCACTGTTTATATTTTTTTCTCAATTATATAGTTGTGTGTTCTTAAATGTATTTTGGCTTGAACCCATTTGGATTGGTGGATTTCAAATTCCAAGTGATTTGAAATGAATGGATTTATAAATCCTTCAATTTGAAATCCATTCTTTGGATAAATATGTGTTTTTAAATCAAATCCATGTATTTTAAATCCATTGTTTGGCTAAATTTAAATAAGCTTTTAAATTTCTCTTTTCTCTCTCTCCCATTTAGTAAAACAAGTAATATTTTTTTTAATAAATAATATTATTTAATAAAATAAATAATAATATTAGTAAAGAGGGCAATACTTACAGTGAATTAAATTTCTACATGCTGCTAACAAAGAACCAATCACAACGTCATTCGGCTTCAACGACATCTTTTCCACCACCATTAATGCATCTTTCAATTTCCCTGAACGGCTGTACAGATCTACTACGCACCCATAGTGTTCGATTCTTGGATTGATTTTATGGACTTGAATCATTGTTTCAAAAAGTTGTATCCCCTTGTCGACTAAACCAGCATGGCTACACGCAGTAAGGGCTTCGGTGAAGTTCACAGCATCAGGCTTAAATCCATCATTTTGCATCAAGTGGAAATAATTAAGAGCTTCTTCTGCATGTGCATTACATGCTAAACCAACTATTATTGAGTTCCATGAAACTAAGCTTCTCTTAGGCATTTTGTCGAATACTTGGCGAGCCAAATCTACGCATCCGCATCTACAATACATATCTATCAATGAATTATTAACCCGTATGTTATCCTTAAATTCATGCTTCAAGATGAATCGATGCAGCCAAAGTCCCAAACCAAGTGTTCCCAAATTAGCAACGGCAGAGAGTACGGATACAATCGTCACACTTTCAGGGGTTGTTTCAGATAATTGCATCTCTTGAAACCACGCCAATTTCACCGCATTAAATTTCAATAGAAGCACAAAATACATGAGATTAACACTGAATTCAGAATATCTGACTCGTGAGAAACCAATAATAGTCCACACGACATAAATGAAATAATGCTTTAACAAGGAGATCCTGGCGTGTGCAAACTAAAGCAACCAAAAAACTAGTAATTAAACAGAGATTTAAACAGAAAAATTACCAGGTGTAGATGGAAGCAACGCCACGAAATCGGAAGAGATGGTGAGTGCGAGGATATCGAGCGACGCGACGACGATGAGAGAGAGCGAGATGCAACGACGAGAGAGAGATGCGACGACGAGCAACTGCTAGAGATGGAGCGAGCGAGAACGAGCAACAGCGAGAGGCGGATTTCAAATGTCGCAGTTTGCTCGTGGATTTGGAATCCTCCTAATTTAGCCTAAAAAATGAGTAAGCCCATATCTACTGATTTTAAATCAGCTCATTTATTATTTTGGATTTCAAATCCATTAATTTTAATTTGGATCTAAACATCTTAAATGGATTTGAGTTGTGGATTTAAAATCCATTGCATCAAGGCCCAGGTTATTTCACACACCAAAGTTCAGAGTACACACACCCGAAATCTCATAACTGCCACTCCCACTAACCACGATCCTGTATGTGTTGTTCGAATTTTTGTTTCGCACATTCATTCAAAGTGTGGAAAATAAAATCGCACACGATATTTTTAAGTACACACACTTTGTGCGAATTTTTTTTTCGAACAAAGTGCAATTGTGCGGCTTTTTTTTTCGCACAGAGGGGTATCTGCATATGTTGATTTTTTTTCACAAGTACACACACCAGTGTGCGAAAAAAAAATCCGAACATAGTACAAATGTGCGAACAACCAGTGTCGAAAATTTGAAACCCGTCATCTTCACACAAAATCGGCGACAACGTTCAAATACACGTAATATGGTAATGTAAATGCATATTTTGAATACAAACTACTCAACAAATCATTTTAGAGCAACAAAAACACAAAAAATACAAGAAAACCCTATGTATAAATTAAACAATGAAATAACCGGAATAAAAACTTACAACAACATATTTTTCATCACTTGAAGTCCCCATTCACAGCAAAATAACTTCATCACGTTTCTTGGTCGAGTTTCACGTTTTCAGAGCGACATATGTTGGGGTTTTTGGAACAAAAAAAAAGAACTGGGTCGTTCATGTACGTGGGAGAAGCGCTGCAACGTTTGGTTCCAGGTGTGTGTACTTGAAAAACTAGTTTTTGTACCATATTTCACTTTAAGGGTAGGTTAGTCTTTTTTACTGTGGTTTAATTAATTTTTTTTTCAAGGTGTGTGTACTCTGAAGTTTGGTGTGTGGAAATAACCTGGGCCTTGCATCAAATCCTCCCATCCAAATGGGGTTCACAACAATTATAATATAAATTGTGATAACAAAAATTGAGAATAAAAGGTTATAAAATAGTTTTATTAAACGCAAACGAATAATTATATAGTATTATACTTTTGATTAATAATTATAATATTTTTTAAGGTGTTGTCGTTTGATTGGATTATAATAATGATTCAAATAAAATATTCCTAAAATGAGGTAGAAAGTAGAAATGTTAAACGGGCTGCGGGCTGGCGGGCCAGTCTATTTAGCCCTGTAAAATGAAGGGTTAGAGTCGGGGTTTCAATGGCCCATTTAAAACCAGGTCTTTTTGGCCAGTTCCTCTTTTTTTTTTTTTTTTTTAATATTATAATAGGATAATTTCCAATATTTCTCTAAGCTTCCATGATCTCCGAGCTCCAAGGAAGTGTTTGGATTTTGTGACAACATTATAATAGTAAATTACTGAAGATGTTTGTAAACTCCTCTTAATGGCTGAACATTTTAAGAACAACCTTTCTAGCCTTTGTTTGAGAGTTGGAGAAAGCATATCACAACTAGTTAAAACATCTAGCGACTAAGGAGTTGAAAGAGGAGGAATTGTCTTTGTTCAAAGAGGGATCGAATGTCGATGTTTAAAGAATCGGGAGGAGGACGAGTTGTCTTTTAATTATTATTGTTTGAATTTAACTTTTATATATTTCTTTAGACAATTTAACTTTTATAATTATCCTTATTATACTAATAGGGAGTTTGATTTTGATGATGTGTCAAACTCACATTCATTTGACTTATGTGTCAAACTCAGATTAGCTTGCCTTATATATTACCCTAAGAATAACTTATTTGAGTATATGTGTATAAAATTTATGTGTCATCTATGTGACTGATCTATAAAATCTATTTAAAAAAATAGAATAAAATGCATCCACATAGATTTGAATCTTGCACCTCATAAATGACACTATCAATATTTTTACCAATTAAACCAATTTATAAATATTAATTATCTATTATATTTATCTTAAGTCTAAAGTATATTAGAATTTTTGTTAGTAATAAAAATAAGTAAATTAAGTATATTTATTTTATTATTACTAAATTTATTAATTAAATTATAAAATATTATAATTATGTAAAAAAATTTATATTTATTTTAATGTCTCACTATATTTGATGATTTTTTCATTTAGAAAATCATGAAAATTTCAAATATGTAATTAAATATATGAAATGATTAATGAAATTTTTAAAAATAATTTTGAGTCTAATTAAAAAAAATATAATCACATGGATTTGAAACTATTATATAATTGATGTAAATCATAATTAAATTGAGATTGAAATTAAGGTCGTGCATTAATTAAAAAAATAACTTATAATTTTATACATATATTTTATTTGAATATATTTATTATATAATATAATTATATTATTTCACAATGGACAAATTAATTTACGCATACATAATATATTATGATATTAATTGATTTTTATGAAAATCCGCATAATACGCGGGTACTCATCTAGTATTTAACTATTTTGATGTTATTTTTATGAATTTATGAACAAGGTTTGTATTTTATATTTGTATTATGTTTTATTATGATTATAATTTATTATTTTGTATTAATTTTTTTTTTTCCGAAATTCATTAGTGACCCGTTTAGCCCTTAGTCCACTAGAATTAGGGTTAGATTCTAACAATTACGGGCCCACTAAGAACGAACAGCTAAGGCCCGAAATCATATAGGCTGTAACCCGTTAACATCTCTAGTCGAAAGTAGAAACAGTTGTGCAGCCGACATGGCGTTTTATTGCCACGTGTCTGGACTCTATCTGTCGACGTATGTTCGTCGACTTCAATACAGATGGTCCCACCACCCAGGCTCGCTTATCCGTCGACTTCGTCTTCAATCATTCGCCTGATCAACTTCTCTTATACCACTTCCACCTTCACTGTAACTACTCCATCGCGAAAATCACAATCGATTTTGACTGACAGAAATGGCGGAGGATAATGCCACCAAAACGTCCAACGGAGTCTTCATCGTGGACGGTGCCGGCAATCACAATAAAGAGCCGAGGCATGAGTTGACTCTTTACACCATTCTCAACCGTTTGATCGCTGCGATTTTCTTCCCCGGACCCAATTCATCTGTTCCCCTGTCGCAGAGGATAAAAACCTCCCTTTCTGATAATGTTCCTCTGCTTCGAGATGCTTCTAGAAACACTGCTCACCATGTACTCCTCTGGACTCGCCGCGGCACCCCTCTTCGCGCTCTTCTCGTTGTTTCCGTGAGTCGATTTCGTTGCTTTTTTACTCGTCGCTCTTTGTTATACGAAGAAATTGACAAGGAATGGAATTTTATTGAAAAAATAAACATCATCTTGTTTGACCGCTGGGAAAAAGTTAAATGTTGGTTTTAAGGAATTAATGGTAGCTCCGGAGTTTTTTTTTTTTTCCTTGTTTTATTTATTTATGCATTGGCATTGTTATCTGTCTCTCTAATTGCAATGATCAATGTAAACCTATTTTTCTTTTTCCTTTTACTGACACTCTGTGGAGACCTCAACTTCACTATTGCTAATTTCTACCCAAGTTCTCTCAGTATGATTATCAGTACTTAGTTGAACCATAGGTCTCAGAATTTCAAGAAACATAGTGTGCAGTATTTAAGGGGTCTTTCTAAGATAGGATCAACTGAACAATGCTGATGGGATGAATATCCTTTTATTTTTTGGTGGTCGAAGACAAGACTGGCAGTTTGTTCAAAGATTCTATTTAGGGAAGTCCCTAGGGTTCATCTTTGATAACATCTCTTTTAGAGATTCTAATGCATTCTACTTGGGGAGGAGAAATGAACGAGCATTTACTTCTAACACTCAGTTGAGCCTGTTGTACAGCTTCCTTGATGTTAAGTGGGCTGTTTTGTATGCTAAAGAAAGCAACTCATAATCTCATGGAAGAATGCTCTTAATTTTACTTATAAAAAATGATAATGTTTTAAAGTTCTAAGGTTTAGGATTAAAGTTTTACATGTGGTTGAAAATTTCTCCTTGTATGTTGTCTTTTAGAAAACATTGTACCTGCTCGTAAAGGTAAAGGTCAACATTCGTGATTCTGATCAAGTAGTAATTATAAGAAATTGGTCCCAAGAAATTGTTGGAGGTGTCGAAAAACGAGTAGATGTTTGCTCGTTTATATAAGATGTCAACGCATCCCAAGCCTTTTCACTGGTTCCTTATTAAGTCTTTGAGTCAATGGATGCCTAAAATCTGATGTTTATGCCTCTTCTATATCAGTATATGTCTCCTTTCCATTAACACTTGAGTTGTTAAGAAGCAATTACTAGAACCTGAAGTATTGTTAGTGTTTGGGCCATGGCTAATGGAGACAGAAGAGTCAATTAAGAAAATATCAAGGCATTAATATTTCTTTCCTCTTGTATACATGTTTTGCTCAATGATTTGGACGAGCATTTTTTTCTTATTGGGAAAGCCACTCTTGTTCCTGTAATGCTATATAATAGGCTCAAATTTTTTACTTTAATTGTTCTTAGAATTTGATCAATCTAACTTTGAAGTTGGTTGTCAATCTTTCCTATTGTTCGATTCTATGCTGAAGTATTATGTTGGACCTAATTATGTAATTTCTGTTCACTGTCTTGGTTTGTTCTACTAATGTTATCTTCTCACAATGTTGATACCTGTTTCAGGTAGGGACAATTGTTTCCCTCACATTGATGGGATTGTTCGTTTTTATGCTGTTCTTTCTGGCAGCAACCGTCAATGCTGTTGTTATCTCTCTTCTAATCTCTTTAGCAGCAGCTGGAGGATTCTTGGCTCTATTCTTTACCTGTGTTGCAGCCATTTATGTTGGGGCATTATCTGTAGCTGTATTTGTCATCTCGACCGCAACAATTTCTTGTACTATTGCTGTTCTTATTGCTACAGGTATTAACACAGTTCCCTCATGGTTTTCCTTTTATTCTACTTCGAGATTTGGACTTCAGAGACTCTTTTTATAGTGTTCCAAAATAGATATAATGAAAATAAGAAACTATTTTCCTAGAATTGAAAGTTAATTTTAAGTCCTGATAAAAATTAATCACAAATTTTTAAAAGCAGTCCATGTGACCATATCAGACAATGTGATTTTGAGCAGATCATATATATATATATATATATATATATATATATATATATATATATATATATATATATATACACATATATATGTATACCATTCACATTACTCTATATTATACTATTAGTTGAACTCATACATGTAGAGGCCGAAATTTGGTTTATGCTTTGTTTACACAACTCTATGATTTGTACTTGACAAAATTCCTGTATGAAGTTTATTCATACAGCACATTGAGCATTGTTAACGGTGTATGCTTCTCAACCTTGATATTTTCAAGCTCTGTTTATTCAACAGTAATCAATATGAGTAGTAACGCAATTCTTGTATTTTGATATGAATTTAACTGAAGTCTTGAGATAACATTCGTGTGTCGTCATGCTTTAACTCAAAGGTCGTTGAAGTAATTTCCTGGGAGTTAAGAGTAATTTTTGTCCAAGAACAAACACTTTAATCAAGTTCTGGTAAAAAGTTAAAGCACAATTTCAGGACAGTAATACTCAACTGAAATTGTCATCCTCAGTGACTTTAGAAACTAACTTTTTTCCCATTCATCATCGATGATAGCTTAAACTAAGTGAGTAATAGAGTGCTTTCTTAGATATGTTAGAGATGGCTGTATTGTCCTAACTTACTCATAGGGTCACAATAGCATTTCATATACCTATTTTCCCATTGTGCAAGTCGACAAGAATCAAGATAGATAACATGCTAGGCTCTCTGGTTAAGTAGGCCGTGCTTGAATTCTCTCACTGTGAACCTATACGTACAATGATTCTCTCTCTTTCTCTCTCCCCCCCCCCCCCGCCCCCCAATACTTGTTATGTGCATCAAGTTTAATGCATATTGTGGATGGTGAAATCAGGTTGGATCGGATTCTTTTGGACGTTGTGGATTGCAGCACAGAAAAGCGTAGGGCTGGCAAAGCATTCTGTTTACGTGACAGGATCAGCACTTTCAGCTTACTCCACTGGCCGACGCACCCATGTTTCAAACAAATCGGATTGAATTTTTGAGTTATGATGTGTGTATGTACGTATGTGTTGAATCTATCTTTGCATTGCATTGCATTGCCTTCTCAATACTACCTATAAGCATGCTAAGTAATGTTCTGTGTATATATTGGGTTGATTGCTTCACTTAGATTATGTAATTCTGCTTTTCTTGTTAAGCATTCTTTCTTGCGTTATTTTGTTGTAAGATATTCAGATTTTCGGATCTGCATTTTGTGTGGTGCAGGAATCAGACCCTACTCCCTGTGTCTTGCATAGTAGGATACTACAATCATTTTTAATAAAAAATGGGTTTTGTGAGAATATAATTTTCTAGCATTCATTATTTTTTTTGTACATCAATCACTTTATATTTACATATTACTATTATTTTTGGCTCCATTTGGATGGAGTGAATTTGAAATAAAAGAATTTGAGGATAATATATCATGCATTCACACAAATTAAAATTGTGAAAAGTTAAATGAACGGATTTGATACACTCAAATATTAAACACAAGTGGAAGAAGTGAGAGGATTTCAAATTATTAGGTTTTATTGGGTATTTGAAATCGGACTTATAAATAATATTTGTGTGAACCAAATCCATTCATTTAGTTTTTCTCCATTTTAATTTGTAAATGTATGGTATATTATCCTCAAATCCCTTAATTTCAAATGACTTCATGATGGAGCCTTTGTTTTTTTTTTTTTTTTTTTTTTTTTATCGTGCCTTTAACAATACTTTCTACAACACCGGGACACTTGCACTTTGATTTCCAGAACTCCAGAATTGAACTATTCTTTTGGCACAGTTTTTTTTTTTTTTTTTTTGATAAATTTTCCATTGATTTATTACTTATTTGACTAAACCAAATTTTCCAGTGATTCATTACTTATTTGACTAAACCAAATTTTCCATTGATTTATAACTTATTTGACTAAACTCTTGCTGCCGCCTTATTTTATCTTCATTTGGAATAAGTTTATACTCTAATTTCTGAAACATATAAGACAAAAGTTTATATATAGTGTATATTCCTTTTATAGATGGTATTACTTATTTCCTTAATAATATTATCTATTTTACTGAATGATATTATTCGAAAATCAGTTGCATTGTGCACACCAGTTGAATGATATTATTCGTTTCTAGAATAATATTAGTTGTCTTACTGAATGATGTAATTCGAAAAGTAGTTACACAGTAAAACTGATTCATACAATTATTTTTTTATGTAATACATCCAGATACCAACGCCCAATTTTTATTTTTTATATACAATTATTTTTTTATGTAATACATCCAGATACCAACGCCCAATTTTTATTTTTTATTTTTTGAAGGAGACCAACGCTCAAATTGATCTCAGCTTTATGCGCCACATTCATTAAATAAACATTTATTGGTACGAGAAAAAAAATAGTGATATGAATTTGAATAAAAATACATTGAGGGCTTCTCAGGATTAACAATTGTTGAGGACAAAACTTATTGTCTTGTATATATATATACTAGTATTATTATTTTTTTTTAAGAAAAAGTAGGGGACAACCTGCTACCAGATATCAGCTTTAAAATATGATTATTTGAAGCAAAAGCAGTAGATTGCAAACATTTAAAAAATAATTGATTTAGCAAAAAGTACACAACGATTAGAAGCGATGATATTTAAATCCCGAGTGTTTCTCAAATAAAGAAAACAAGAAGAGGGTCGAATGTAGTTGTTATTAATTGTTTAATTGACCGTACAATTTAAATATATTTTAAACACTTTAGTAATTTTTTGAATTTTTATAGGTATAAGTCCCAAAAAATATATTAATTATTAATTTGGGGTCTCAAAGATAAAATTTATCATTTCGGGACTTCAAAGATGTTTATATTAAAAGATTTTATCAATTCGGAACCTTATATAATTTCAGATCCTGAATTGATAAAATCTGTTAATATAAACATCTTTCAAGTTCTGGGTTGATAAATTTTATTTTTTATGCCCCTGATTGATAATTAATGTATGTTTCAGGACTTAGATAGATAAAAACCCTTATTTTTATTAAATTTTATTAAATAATTATAATTTGTGTTAAATAGTAACTGATATATTCAATAAAAAGTAGTTGCAATTGTTCAATAATGGACACTTACCCACCATAAGTAGTTTATTCTTAAATGTAAATATGCTTATGTTAATTTTAATTATAAAGAAACTGCTAGGAATGTAGATAGAGACCCTTTTTTGCCAGCTATGAGCTGTGACAGAAAAGCTTCTGTAGTATTCAATTATATAGTTTCCTTTAAATGATGAAATTAATTTCACAAAATATTTCCAAATATGATCCAAATATTTCCATGGACCAACTATTTTATTTATGAATATGCCCTTATCTTGACCTAATTAATTACCTGCAATTTCCAATCTTACAAAATCTGGAATATTTGCAAACTCTTAAATTAAAGAACCAATAAATAGTTCTTCTACAAATAAATTCTCAGCAAAAATTAAAAAAAATATGAAAAATACAAATAAATGAAGAATATAATTTTATTTGAAGGAATGAATATATAAATCAAGCCAACACAAATATTCCATAATTAGAAAAAATGAATGAAATAATTCTGGGATTTTGCTCCACACATATTCCCACTTCCTCATCTTCACAAACATATGTTTTTCTTGATCTTGATCAACAACTCAAAGAAAAGAGAAATAAATTAAATAGAAAAAATAAAATAATTTCCCAGGATCCCAAAAAATCTTAATCATCAACTAATGAACTGCTGTAATAACCCTTTCAATCTGCATAGTTGTTGAGTGCATCAATATTTTTCTATTAGTACTTCTAGGCAACAATTTCGACCAAAACCCACCATTAATCTTCTTCTCATTCTCATGATCTTGAGCGACCAAAGCCATTGATCTACTCTTCATGAAAACCTTCATCGAGTTCCTACCTTCCATGCCCACACGCCACGTGTAATTCGCCATCGGAGACGAGCAAGACGAAGCCTCCGACGAAGACAAGGAAGAAACCGAAGAAGAAGAGGAAGAAGAAGAATACACTCCTTTGGAACTTGAAGACGAATAATCACTACAACTCGATAATTGGGAAAGCTTTTCACCCAAACAAATAGAGCAAACGCCAGGAGATTGTGTGTGTTTAGGGTGTTTCTTGCAATTGGGTGCATTAGCCAGCTTGGACTTTGTCACCTTTGGCTTCCAAGATTCCATGTTGATGTGTGGGTGTAGATATGTAGTGTATGTGGGTGTATATATAGAGGAGAGAGAGGGAGGAGGGGGTGTGCATGGGAATTTCCATGACGTTTCATGTGAGGTTCAAGGGTGCTTCACAAAAGGGCTCTTTTCAGGAGCGTGATGTTTATGCGTGCTTGAAAAGTCCAGATCGTACGGTTGGATGTGTACCTAAGGTGGGCCCTACGAATGTATTTTGTTAATTTTATATATATGTCAATTTATTGTCAAGCTTGTTCTTCTTTCTTGTGCAGGCGGCGTTGAAGTCTTGCGCCACTTTTCTCTACAATGTGTTAGTTCAAACATTTTTAAAAGTAAAAGTAGCATTATATTTATTTTATAATAATCAAGATTAGCTAATACTATTTTTAAATAGAAGTGGTGGAAACTAAGAATTTAAAAATTTATTCACTCCCTCCCACCCAAAATATATGTTTATTTTATATAAAAAAATATATATAATTAATTTCTTACTATGTCAGTAATAAATATTTTGATGGGCTTTAAAAAAAATATTTTGACTTTCTCATTAAAATACATATTTATCTAATTATTTTAATGATTTCGGGAATAAATTTAAAAGATATGCAATTATTTTTATATTGAAAAATACAAAACGTCATCTAATTTGCAAATAAAATGAAAGATAAAAAATTATTTATTTTGAATGGGACGACACGTAAAAGAAAATCATGAACTAATAATATAGAAGTAAGAGAACTGAATTTTATATTCAACTTCAAAATTTCAAGTTATCTAGTTTAAATTTTGGGTGTATTTCACAAAATCTTGCATGAAATATGATATTTTACAGGTCCTTTTGAATCTTAATTTTTAAAAAATATAAAAAAAAATTGCAAAAATTGGGCGACCTCATTCAGACAAAACCCAACTTTGTTATTATCTCTGCAGAAAGCCAGCTAGAAAACCGGGCTGTAAATATGAACAGCTAGCAAAACAAAGTAATTAATTAATTTAACATCCTCGGACATTCAAGTGAGATTGATATATTATTATTAATAAATATAAATAACTTGACAAAAAGTTAGGCATCTCCAATAATTAACAATCACAAAGGTTTTTATACATATTTTTATGTGATATAGCTCCACATCAAAAGTAGAGCATCCTATTTTTTTTTCTCCACAGTATTTAAACTCATTTTACAGTCCCAATCTGTCTATCGATTCACTTTTATCTATAATAAAGTAGTTTATTTCCGTTCATAAATATATATATATATATATATATATATACACACACACACATATAAGTTTATATTTTCTCAATTAAAATATGAAATATATTATACTTGATTCAAAATGTACTTTTATCTTAATATATTTTGTTCATTAAAATATTTTCGTAATTTGGTATGCTGAAAACTTAACTAGTATTTATACTTGAATTTAATTATTTGATAAATGTATTACAGAAAATTCACAAACTTAAACGTGTATATTACAATAATACAAATTGAAATATTAAAAAAAACTAATGAAAAATAAAATACACAAATCAATTTTGTGTTCAATTGAATTTTGAAATAAATGAGTCTAATCGCCAAAAAGAAAAAGTAATCTCACAATAACATTTAAAAAAAAAAAAAAATCAACTAAATTTCAATAGGGGATATATGCTGTGAAATATCAAAATATCAGTTGCCTGGTGGACCTACGAATTTTCCAATTCTTTTTGGGCCAGGTGAGTTTCTTAGAAACTGGTTAAAACTGAAGTCATTTTACTATGACTAAATTTCTTTTAAGCCAATTTTACATACTTTTTATGATTTATCTCACATCATTGCCAATTTAATTCTCAACGATTTATTTTTAAATGAAATCAGGCACATAATATGTTATCCAATATATTGATATTAATACATCATAATTTGTTAAATACCTTACCAGCTCTCCTAAACAGCCAAAAAAATGAGAACAAGAATCTCCATTATCAGTTTAACGGATTAGGAATAGTTTGAGAATTTAGCTACCAACAATAGAGAATATTGTGTTGGTGAAAACGCAAGATACCTAAATTTTTGTTCACACTGCTTAAATGGAGTATCATTTTAGATGACTTTTTTAGTGTATTTTTTAGACAGATTAGACTCAGTGATCCAATACCAAACATGGTAAAACTCTAGTTTTTTTAAAAAAAAAAAAACTTGGTAAAACTCAACAAAAAAAAAAAACATGGTAAAACATGATCGAGATGGATCTCCATAAACTCATGAAACATTTTCGTACATTTAATTAGTTAAATATTTTTGGTGACTTTCCACTCTCATTGGTTCAGTCATTTTCTTAAATGTCACCCACTAACTTATCCCACCAATATATTTTCCCCAAGTCCATTTAGTATCACTGAATTATGTAACGCAACTCCCTCACCCTAGTAGCCAGTAGCACAACTATTCGGACTGAGAAATCACTGTTTGACTAAACTTATTTTTAAATATTTTCTAAACTAACATCTTACAAGTCATTTTTATGAATTTATAAGTTACTTATAAAAATTTTTGTATAAAGGAAATTATAAGATTCAATCACAATTTATTCGCACTCACTATATGCATTTAATCTTCTACCCCACAACCACAAGGTTATATTACCCCATTCCATTAGCTTAAATACAATAATTCCAGGATGTCAGTGTGTACAGACCAAGTACGTTTGGATACAACTTTTCCAGCTCAAAATACATGTCGTGCACAGATCACCGACACACACACACATAAATAAATATATTATTCAAAAATCGATGAATATGTCATTCATATCTGTATTAAATACTAGGTCATATCTTCACAGTTATTAGTCAAGAAGAAACAAAAGAAAAGGTTGGAAAAGAAACAACCTCCTCTAAGAAGTGCAGTAGTAATTGTCAACCACCAAATCACCACGAGGATTAATTATCCCAACCTAAGATACAACCACCCATCATTTTGTGTTGGGTGGCCCTAAATTTTTCTGGTTACTCTCATTTATTTAAAGGGATCACAAACTATATACCACGATACATTTTATCTAGCCAAAGACACGTAGCTAAAGGGTTGTTGGACTAGCAAGAATGTTCCCAATATTTTGAGACAACATCAAACCATCGCCATCATAAAGAAACATATCATGATCACCAAAAAAGATTTAATGGATCCCGTGAGATCTGATAGGGCCCGTCCAGAAACCTTTCGACTGGATTTAAACCCATGTTAAACGATGCTTAGCTACCCGTTTGGCAATTTACTACTAATGTTCATTATTCACTTGGAAAATTTGTTTACTCTCTTCATGCATTAAATGTTAAGAGTTACATTAACATCGAACAAAAAGTTTTATCCAAACTGATCAAACAGAGAGAGAGATCTGATTGCATACTTTTGTTTTCTAAATGTGAAAACATTTTACCAGTCATTTAGTTGAGCCAGCAGCTCCTGTTGCGACCTGGGAAACGTATGGTTTTAGCTGAAAACACCGGAAATAAACATATTAGGATAAAGCCTCCAGCGATGAGCAATTTACCATATAATTTTTTCCAGGAATAAGATATCTATCTATACACAATTATATTCCAAAATGGTGCCATTTTTTTGATAAATCATACGAGAGAAGGCTTTTAATTGCCATAACCCACAACTTTAAAGGTGGGCATCCATGAATATATCAATAAAATGACAGATGACACATTGTCGTGGAATCAATTCAAGGGTGATAAGTGAGGACTTTATTAGGATGCTAGTTTGATATAAAGTACCTACCAGAAGGAAATTGAATACAAACAGATCTCGATTACAACACACCCACTGGCCACTGACACATAGCTGTGTTTAGCCAACTGCAATTATAAGCTTACAGTAATTTCTAAAGATATACGTCTATCTAATATACCAAAATTTTCAAGGAATTTATAAAATTCAGTTATTTTAGAAAACTGGGATAATCGGGGTGGGGAAGGGTTGAACCCTGAAACCCCTCACTGCAAAAGCACCCCAGGTACCAACTTTTCAAGGGTATGTTTGATTTGGGATTTAGAAAAATTTTGAAAATCAAGTGAATTTCAAAATCTTATAAATAGTAGTGTGTGTTTGTTTTGAGATTTAAATAGAGAATTTAACTTTATATCAAATCAATGTGTAAGGGTTTATGATGTATTATTGTATTATTGTTGATTGTAATTATAATGATTGAGTGATTGTAGTGCGTTTTATTGGAAATTGCGAATTGAGTTTAAAAGGTGTGACAAGTCATAAAATAAAATAAGAATTGGAATTAACAAATCATATAGGTTATTGGAGAGAGTGCGGAGAATAAAATGTTATTTATAGGGTTTGTAGATATTTGTAGGGTAGGGTTTTAAAAATCGAATTCTAAAATCCCATAGCAGAACCAGATTCAGATTTCAAAACCGCAAATCCAGTTTTCAAATTCCAAATCAAACATACATACCCCAAAGGGAATTGATGACATTAGGCAGGACCTTGAAGTGAAGAACTTAAAGTCACCCAATTTAAGGAATGGAGTATATGAGATTATTGAACTGGAATAAGAGAGATAGACAAGAAGAAGTTGGGAGTTTAAAGGCACTAACAAACTTCATCAAATTGTCCGCAACTTAGAAAAAATAACAGAGAAACTGAGACAACATATTGAAAGAGATGGGCACCCACTATTATAACCAGTGAAATGGATATCACTAAAAAGAGACAGCAACTTGGTCTATCAAGTAAATTAGGCTACTTAGAGACCTCGCTAGGTTGTTTAATTGATTCCATATTCTGACGTTTTTTACTTGCATCAAATTGAACATGCATACCTTGAAGCCAGTTAAATCAGGTACCACATAGTTTGGCAATTTTTCAGGCTGAACTACATAACCACCTGCAGACAAATATAACCTGATGCTGTTATTTTGATGAGCTTTCAACAGGCCTAATCGAGAGATAGGGCTTCGGGGGTCCCTTTTAAATTCTTAAAATCCTTTTTCAATAATCAAATTCAGTTATAAAGGATTTGTGCCTTTTGGAACAATCATATTACAGTAGACCCATTTTATAAGCCAAACATATACATTTTGTCAAAAGTAATTTCCTCAAACTCTCAAACCAACGTAACGCGTAGATTAACATCATTTAAAAAAAAAATCAGACAAACATATTTAACGAACAAAACAATATAAGCAGAATTCTTTTTCATTATTTTAATTTTTATTTAATAAATCACCAAAATAAGTTACACTTCAGAGCTAAATAAGTTTACTTCAGACCCTCCACAGCAAACCAGTTCCAGGAAAAAAAATAATCCAAGCAAATAACTCTTTGCATAATAAATATCACCATTTAAACAAAATTACCTTTGCGGGTGTGAAAACCAGTGGGCTTGCAATTTTTCCCCTTGTAATAACCTTTTGGGCTCCTCTTAGACGTCAGGATATCAAGCGTCGAAGCTCGCTTCCTTCTGAACACTCTGCCTATTCCCAATATCAGCCCTAACGGCATTTTTCTCACTCTTCTTTCTCAACTTGTTTTCGTATAATTTTCTGCATTCAAAGTGGAGAAATGATTTTTTTATAAAAGAATTCAATGCTGCTTGTCTCTCCCGAATCGAGCTTAGTATTACCACGAAAAAGGAGGAATGCGTAAAAAAAAAAAAGATGCACATACAGAAAATAACACGATTTTCACAAAATACCATCAATGAATTAACAACGAATAACTAAAAATTCGAACGCCGGTTAGGGTTCCATCATTTACATCTCATAGCACCAATACTTAGATAAACGAATATGGTTAACAAATTGCTTCCAAAATTTACATTCTAATTTTAGCAGCAATTAGAGGAGATCGCTTACACTTAATTTGGAGCCAAATGGCGACGTCCGATAATCCTAGCGAGCACAGATGAAGAGAGCAAACTGTAAAACCCGAGAGGGTTTATGAACTCAAAATGTAATTTATCCTTTTTGGGCTACACGGGCCGTAGCCCATTTTTTATATTCAACTTGGGCCTTTTCTTTATTTAGAAAAGTTTGGGCTGCAAAAATACTTTTTTTTAAAAAAAAAAAAAAATTCTTGAACCCCACCTCATGGCTAGAACTTATTACCTCAATATTAACTCACAATGAGATAAAATTGAGTGTGATGAGATATGATGAGTGCGAGTTAATTATGATCCATAGATGCTTTATAAAATTACAAATAAAATTTTTAAAAATGTATAACTTATATTGTATAATAATCAATGAAATTAATAAATTTAATGTAATTCACTAGACATTTAACTAAAGAAAATCTTTATTACACTGATTTATTGGAGTATATTCAACAAATTATATTACATTAGTTCTGTGATAAAAATAGTAACTACTTACGGATTGTATGTGATACTTAAATATATAGGGTTATTCATTTATTTTATGTGAGGAAGTATATATAAACATATAAACCTAGGATTGTAAACTAGACCAAACAATAATACTTATATAGGAAAGTAGAATTTTAAAAAAGTAAGAGTAACTTTTATGGTTACAACTATATATAACTAATGGGTTAAATTAATAATTTTGACAGTACTATAAGATAGTACATTTTCTAAAAAAAACCATGTATAACTATGTGCTTCTATCTATATAATAAAATTATAATAATTAGATATGACTAGGTGAAAATATAAACTTAATTTATCTCCCTTATTATAGTTTGATAGCTTGCCTAGTGTATATAATATACCGAACTGAGCTACAACAGGACATGAGCCTACGAACTAGTTGACAAGAATTCAAAGTCAACATGACCAACCTAACCTGAAATGCTAAGGATCAGCCCCACTAATTAACACACGTGCTGCAGAAAATGAACTTTGACCTTATTACTAAGCAGTTAGAAGAGCGTAATCGGCTTGGACAAGATAGGTGAAGCACAATCGAACCACACTTGCTAGACACCTCATGGTCTTCTTTTCTATATATAAATAGCATGTAGGTACATTAACAGAGAAGAACTCGAAACTGTTGAAATTATAATAAACTAAATTCAATGGGTCAAAGTTATTAAATTGGTTTGGAAGAATGTTGAATGACTCTTGGTGTATATATGAATGTCTTTTGGTGATTCATGTATAGTATTAATTGTTGGTTCATGTATTTATAGAGGGTATCATTTATAAATACTTCACGTATTGTTTCATTTGTAACAAAAATCAAGTAGTAGAGATATAACAAAGAGAGTTTCCTTCACTTTTGAGTTTGATATTTTAATATTTTAATATTTTAATATTTTATGCTCTCTAATTTGTAACAAAACAAGCAAATAATAGACTTCGAGTAAAAACCTTATTAGATTGTGATACAATATGACATAAAAATCCGTCACAGACTAACAGTACACCAAAAAAAATAGAGGGAGAAAAAAAAAAAAAAAAAAGAAACCAATTATCACTATCCCCATCTTCAAAATGGCCCATGGATCGTCAAAATTTAAAAAAAAAAAAAATGATTGAAAATGCATGAATATTCTAAGTTAACTAGAATTACAACATCTTCTCGATAGACAATCCTACTACCTCTTTATACATGTAATCTTGCCTTGGGATTTCCCTGATCAACAAATTAAAAGAAATTAAAGAAGAATTCTTTTTTAACAAAATGGAGATAGATCGATGTTTACATCATCATCATCATCGTCATCATGAATTTGATTATGCTATTTTTCATCCCAATTTGTTCTGTTCAAGCCCAGTGTGAACTCCAAGCTCGGACTTTTGTGTTCATTTAACGACATTAAATAGCTCTTCGGACAAGAAGCTTCACTTTCCTGCAAATCGTACGTCCCAAATGAATGTCAATTGAAATACGTATATTAATTCCATTCACTTTCCTCTATTCTCTATTTTTTATATATATATCATAAAATGAAACAAAACATATATATAGAAAAGAGTTAACATTTTTTACCTCTATAATAGGACCCGAATTCAAATCCGAAGGAAAGGAGGATGATCTTAGGAGGCCATGTGATTCACCACCATTATTAGCCCGTACCCAACCCTCTCTGCTACTGAAAATAATTAGGATATTAACATTATTTTGTTAGTACGCATGATATGTATCCAACTTAAAAAAAAAAAAAATTATGTATCTTATAATTTGTTTATAAGTTAGCAGTGCATAACCTACATGGATACAATAAAAGAATTAAATATCACATCCTAAAATAGTACACACATGGACATGCCGTAAATTTTGTGAATGAATGACATATACGGAAAAGTCGTGTGGTCCATTTTCACCACCTATTTTCTCTCCTTTCGAAGTTCAAAAATAAGAAAACGATGCCGAAAAATTAATTAAATTATAATTGTTGCATAATTGAAAAGGGTTAATAGAAAAGAAGATTTATCCCGTACGTAAATGTAGACATATGATGCAAGAAATAAGTACATAGATCATTACTTGGCAGTGTAATAACATGAACATAAACTAATTAGACTATTTAATTACACCATTTGATATTTTTTTGTTTATTTTTAATTCTGAATATAAATTGAAGATGAATAGTTTTAGGTCCACGAATTCAGACTTTAGAGACGGTGAAAACTCAACACCCAAATAAGGAAACTGTGTCTCAAAAAAGACAATAAAACAAGTTAAAAAACGAAACCTTCTGCTCAACTAAAACGTACAAAACTAAGAATCAATCGCGAGAAGAAAACAGTATTTCGCAGAAATTAGGGCATTCTGTGTTTGAACATTCTTGACAATTGATACCCACCCTCCCTAAATATTAAAGCTGTTGACAGGTGAATTTGTACTTTAGCCACACCTCTACCTGTTTATTATACGAAAATTAAGGAGTACAGAATAACATTCATTTCAATTTTATTTTTAGGAGAAGTCTAATTTTGAATCATTAAAAAATTGATAAATCAACTTTTATTTGAAGAGTTGGCAACTGATAAATTGAAACTTGTTTATTATATGAAATTAGTACTTATTAATATTTATTTAGTAAGCCATTTATTATAGAATTATACAATAACATTCATTCAGTAATATCATTAGAGTTATAACTTTAGTGTTTGTGAGTGTAAATTTTATGGTATTAGTTTATAAGTGTACTAATAGTGAATGAATTTAATGATAATATTATTGAATGAGTCTGTGTACAAATTGCGTAGATTTTTGTTTTTCATTTTACACAGCAAGTAAGGAATCATGTGGTTGTGATATTGTCAGCAAGCATGTGCGTGAAATAAAATTCTAAAGAATTTACACACATGAAAAAGTTAATTACTAATATATGATAAAAGGAAAAGATAAATTAAGTCAAGATACTGCTGCTTTTTTGGTCCTATATGTAGGAATTTATCTCCTCGTGATGAGAATAAAAACAAGGATGTGTAAGAACTAAATAACTTTATGAATATAATTAATTCAAAGGTTAAAAAAAAAGGTGCGGCTATGGTTGCTTTCTCTTATCTTAATTTAGGCTTTTGATTGTGTTTCCCTGACATTTTCTTTCACAGCCCAATCAAAAGACAAGTAAACATCTCAGGTGAAAATCTTGGCAGGATTATTAAAGATTAATAAACAAAATTAAAAGAAAAGAAAAAAAGAAAAGAAAAGCAAAAGCTGCCATAAGAACCCTTTTATTCTTCAAAAGTGTTGGACGTGATTTTGCATTAATCCTTAGTTTCGTGAGTAGCATGCAAAAAGGAAAAGTAACGGCATTCTGTGTTTATTTAATTATTCCATGAATATTGATTATGTATGATGGTTCATGTATGTATGTATGTATGTATGTAGGCGCACACACAGACACGTGCGTGTGTGTGTTTTTGGGCAGAGGTAAGGTACCTGGAAGAGTTGCTCCACAATGTAGCGGTGGTGGAAGGGTAATTATCAGAATGATCATGTGATGAAGGTCCATCGGACGGGCCTCGTTGATCCATGAATAGCTGAAGCCCGGCCCGGTCGCCTCCGCTGCCGATTGTGGACAGGTCATCTTCTCCAGATCCATCTGAGTGCCCTACATAATATTTAATTAATTAATTAATTAAATTAAGAAGGGTTAAGGTGAAAGGTATGGAGAGCAATCCGAATTACGTACCTGAGGAAGCTGCAGGTTTGTCAGTGGTTTTAACAGTTCGATACATCTGCATTGGGAATTATATATGCAATTTATGAGAATTCAACTGATCTATGAGAATTAAAATCACCAATAAATAAAACGAAAAAAACAAACTCTCTCTCCCTCTCCCTCTCTCATCTCTCTAGTCTAGAGGCTACTGAATGTACTGGAAGACTTGTTGTGTGTCATGTATTAGTTTCGTCATTAATCACGAGGCTGATGTTTGATTACCAACTGTATTATTGTATAATCATCACTTTGCATTTCTCTCTCTATCTGTCTGCTCTCATTCCAAGACTTCTCTTCTCTCCCATTCTTTTAATTCATTCAGTCTGCATTCATCGGCTACTGTGCCGGAGACCCAGAACGAGTCTCCCCCCACCCCCACCCCCACCCCCACCCCCCATCAGACATCATAAACACACTCAGATTCCCCTTCTTTGTAATAAGTGAAGTTTCACGGTGGGAAATTTATAAATTAACACTAATTAACATTCGTATCTTTCAAAATGTTAAAGCGTGATTTACAAATTATATTTCGTTTCAATTTAAGACGGTCAGGCCTACTACTCTAGAAAAATATGTTACTTTGATTTTCAAAGCTATATATCCAAATTGCTGTACCTGTAAATGGCTTTTGACATGAGCAAGAGTGAGATCTTTGACATCCATGAGCTCCAAAACCGACTTTGGAGTTGCCCCTAAACACCAAAAGATGGAAAAAATGAAGTCAAATACATCGATAAATAAATAAAAAAATAAAAATAGAGAGAGAGAGAGAGAGAGAAATATTAATTATACTTTCATGGCCGCCAAGAAGCTCAACTGCATGAACAAAGCGCGCGTGAAGGGTACTGGTCCACCGCATTCTGGGCGCCCTCATGCTGCGTTTGGCCGGCAATTTCGGAAGAAATCTCGATCTCAAAAGGCCATGATGAGAAATCTCATGAGCAGTCCCAACATACTGATGGTGATTATGGTGGTGGTGGTGGTGGACCGGATACGACGGCGACATTGGGTTACACCGCCGGTAACCTGCCGCCGCCGAAGAAGAAGAAGAGGAAGCACTCCCCGGGCTCAAAAACGGCATCTGATGATCAAAATAAGGCTGATGGGAAGGCATTTGGTAGAAGCACATCTTGGGGTCGGCCTTGTCTCTCTCCACAGGCAGGAACGGGAACGGACGGTTAGGATACACCGGGATACCCTTGATGGGCCTCAAGCCGTCGGATACATCCAGCGCCGAAACTCCATGGTTGATTTGATTAAGATGCTGCTGCTGATTGGTTGAATGGTAGCTGCTTTGGTGATGATGATAAGGGTTTTGGCGAATGCTCGTTGGATTATTATTGGAGGATAGGGATAGGTCGAAGGAGGAGTTGGATTTTGTTGCAGCGAGTTCACTCATTGAGTTGGAGATTGAACTCGGGGGAGAAATCTGGAGAGACAGATCGGGTGCAGGCCGCTTTGAAGAGGCCTCGATGAAAATCCCTGCTTCTAAGGGCATTTTTTTTTTTAAAAAATAAAAATTAATTTCTTCTTTTTTGTGGAAAGAGATTAAAGTGTTGAAAGGAAGAAGACCTAGGTGATGTATAAAGGACTAAAGATGAATGAATAATATGATGCGGGTGTTCATCGAGTAAAGCAAACAGTACAATTAATTTCTCCTTTATCTGATTCACCACCAAATCAAATTTGAGAGAAGAAAAAAACCTCAAAGTTTAGATTTTGATTCTTTATGTTAGAGAAAAAGGAGTAGATATGGTGGAAGAAAATGAGAGGAATGAATGGGGGTGGGGGGTGTAAGAAATTCCTCGAGAGTATATCTCGGAAAATGACAGTAGAATAGAGAGAGGGCTCACCTTCTTCACTAGTCAAAACACGCAATGAATCACATAAAAAAATACAATAAAACAAGAAACGAAATAATTACACAATAACAAGATAAATTGTCACTTTTTCATTTCCTTCCCCGTAGTCGACGGGTTAAAAATTCTTCAAACAGAAAGTAATTCTCTTCTCTGATTCCCTTTTCCCCCACACACTCTCTCTCTCTCTCTCTCACCCATACATACAGACAGAAAAATACACACACGAACACACGATATTGTTTCTTTTTTCTTTTTTGTTTACTTCAACTAGGATGGTCATTAAAGAAATCCCATTTTCATGTTAAGGAGGGAGCAGACCACAGTGCAACATTTTGTTGAAAAATCAAATTGCTTTTCAATCACACGAATTTCTACTTTTTTATTTATCTTAAATATACTATAATAACTAAATTTGGAGCATCGTATCTTTACTTTAGATTTGACCGTGTTTAATTTTTTTAATGTCCTTAAGATCTCTGAAATAAAATAAATAATCCAAGTATTGTTCCACTCGCATGTTTGATTTGTGAATTTAACTTATATTTCGGAGTGCATGTTTGTAAATTGTAATTAATTGTTGTCTTGATGAAGTTGTTTTAATTATTTTTTTGTGCACATATAAAATATGAAGTGCTTAATTATAAAGTGTATGTTTACTAAAATTATTAAAAGTTAAGAGATATCCCTTAACTAAAGCTGAGAAATACACGTCGGCTCATACAATTTTTGAGTAGTTGTAATATTACACTTCTTTTATCGAGTAAATGGTGACTCGAATTCATGACCTTTAGGTAATAGGTAATGAAGCTCTAACCATTTGAGATATACCACTTCAATTGTAATATTCAATTTTAAATTAGAGGTTTTTAGACGATTTCATCAAAGACTTTCATTTCTTAATTAACACATATAAAAACACTTCCAATTACTAAGACACACACAAAATAAAAAACAATGTTTATAATTTATTGATTAGAAGTGTATATTTTAGATATAATTGTTTAATCTGAAATGTTTTATGTGTGTTTTTTTAATTTCTATGAAATTGTCTCAATAACCAATTTTGTAATACACTTTGTTTTTTTATAACTCGGTATTCGGCCCAACGACCGACAATCCAGAGGACCAATCCCATGGTCCATTTGCGAGGGTCCCACTTAAAGTCAGAGCAAAGTATTGTATGGATTGACCCACAGAAATCGTTTGCACTCAATGGGTTTCGAAGCTGAGACTTATAGAGCATCAAACTCTTAAATCTCAAGTCCTAACCATTAGGCCAATCCTGGAGTTCCAATCTTGTAATACACTATTTGAGAATTTATTGTGTTGATGTGTCGTAATGTGGTCAAATTGGATGATAAATCATATTGAGGATGTGTGTAATACATTTGTCAGGATTTAGTTGAGTTTAATTTTTTTTCTATGTGTAAAAACCATTAGTCGAAGAATACATGTGTTCTTTTATTTGTGTGTGATAGTTCATGTGTCAATTACATATTGTGTTTGATGTCAAAATGAAACATCTTATTATAATCAAATTAAAATTAACTAATTTGTTATTTTAACTATATTCTTTTTCCATAAAAAATTATCTGTAAATTTTGCAAAGTATATTAACTTTATTGGCAAATAGTTTTTTAAGTTCTTTTCAGGGACCACCTAATTTAAATAATTATACTTTAATTAATAAAATTATTTTGTATCTAACTTTTATTATTACATATTTCTCAGTCAATTAATAAAAATATAATTAATTATATAATAAAATTTTGGAATTGTAAAAAGTAAAAAAAATTCAAATTTTTTTATTAATATACTATGAATTTTTAATTTTACGAATATTTCACATAACAAGCGGGGCTCATGATACATTAAGATTATACCCGATTTTCAATTGAAATTTGTGTCAATTCATTCATTCGACTTATCTTTAATCCGTAAGTTTAAATAATGGTCATATAATTTGTCTGTCTCACCTAACTTTTGGTATATTTTGAAATAAGATCGAATACGAATACTAGAAACAGAACAATAAAATATTAAATGTCATAATACGTATGTATATACACAAAAATACGAGAGTTGCCTTAATTTACACACATATATATAGAGAACTGGATATATGATATTTATAAAATCAGCCTCAATTTAAACTATTCGAATTGACAAAGTATAAAAATAGTGATAATTGTACAACTCAAAATATTATTAATTACCCCCTCCGTCCCAATTTTGATTATTCAAATAGAAATAACACAAGTATTAAAATAATAATTATTTATTAGTATTAAAAGGGATAACGTAAATGATAATTGTGTACTTTCAATTTTATTGAAATGAGTTATTTTAAAGTCAATTTTATTTAAAGGGTTAATTGAGTGACATTGAGGTGTTAATAAGAGATATTTGTAAGAATTTAATTTAAGAGAGTTGTGTTGTTTTTTATTATTTTGGGTATATAAAAAAAATGTCTATTTTTTTATTTTGATTAATAAAAAATAGGAAGGAGAGAGTATTTTTATTATACAATATTACTATCAAACTAATATTTTTTTTTTAATAAAATAACTAGTACTATTAAAATATATACAGAAAAATATAAATAAACATATTCACAATATACTTTACCGTTTTAGTAAGATTAATTTCATAATTAATGACCCGATATCGAGATATAGTATTTGTGTGTATATACATAGAAAGAGAGAGAAAAGGGTTAAACAGAAGCATTGACTTAATGGGAAAGAGAGGGCCCACAAATTAAAGCGTTGTTTGTTCGGTAGTGGATGTAGATTTAGCATGTGACTCAACCAAAATAAACCCACATTACCTTCTAATTCTCCTTCCACACTCCCAAATATTCCCTTCTAATCTTTCAACAACTTTGTCTGCCATCTTAGGTTTTATTATGTCTTCCTCCACATGAAACCACTCATTCAATTTCGCCTTCTATTTTTCAAAACCCTAGGCTGAATCAACGGGCCGGGTCATAAATATATGCTTATCATATAAATTATTTATCTTAATTCTTCTTTAGCTTAATTCCACTTTTAAAGCTGCGGGGGTCATTCAATATTATACACGATACTTTGCACCTAGACCTCACTGCAGGATAATTGTTGACAAGACACATTAATATTTCCAAGTGAAATTAATTTGGACACAAATGTATAAATATTATCATGAAATGAAAAATGAATAGCGGGCCTTTTATACATCAATTTTACTATAAAATTTTTATGTATTTTTAAATATTGAGTATATTATAATAAATAATTAATACTGTAAAATAATTTAACGGTCAAATTAGTTCATTGATTCAGCGTATACTTTGTTGAAAGTGAAATATAAAAGAAGAATAGGGATTTGAAGTGGATACGAATAAGTCATAATGACGTACATATATATTAACGTTTGAATGTGATATTTTGGAAATAAAAAATGGGGGAATTCAGCGTGACACCTTCTCCGATGTTACAGCAAAAATGACGCAAAGTTCTTAGGCGGTGTTTGGCTAGTGCATTAAATGCTGAGAGTATTGTTTAATTTTGGGGCAGTTTGGGTACGTGTTCCACTTTTTGAAAACATATTAAGGAATAAAAAATAGTGTCATAGCAACGAAAATCATGCACAGTAGTAGTTTTCTAACCCTTGTTTTTCTCGAGCTACTCTATCTGCTCTTCAAACAAAGAATTTCGCTGATTTTTTTAACTTTGGTTTCTTTTGTCTGCTTATTTAACAAATTAATCCTATACAAGACTAATATACTATATCAATATCAACCCAAGAATCTTGGCTTTTAATGCTTTGAGTAAACTAATTAATCTTGGGTCTCAATAAATTAAATATTTAGTAGCTAGACACTCTCAATTTTTAATAATTAATTAAGAAAAAAAATTCAAACTATTTGATGATGAGTAAATGTGTTACATATATACCCCTTTGCCGCGCAAGCATATGCATACTCAAATTAAGAAATGAGAGGTACTCCCTCCGTCTTACAGGTGTTTGTACATTTACCTTATTCGTCTGTCTCATAGTTGTTTGCACACTTATAAATGGAAACGTCTTTTATTTTTAACACCTTCACAATACACATTTATATACATCAATGTTATTACTTTTTCAACTTAATTAACTAACTTTTTACTTTACATACACACAATTTCTCAATTATATTCTTCATTGATACATGGTCAACTCCATAAAAGTGTATTTTTTTAACCTTCGTGCACAGTCAACTGTGCAAACAACTTTGGGATACAGGGAGTATTATAGTTAGAACATTAAATTTCTACTTTTTTTTTTCAATTGCTCCTATGTCTACTTGTTCCCAAGAGTATTAGTACAAAGATAATGATTTAAAAAAATTAATGATCTATTAACTCTAATAACTAATTTATTTTTGTAGGATGAACGAAATAAGAAATAAGTCATTCTTTCTTAGACGGAAGGAATATTAATATAAAATCATCTTGCAACTTGCATCTTCTTACACAAACACCGAAACACGTTTAATAATTATTTAAACTATTGCCATATCATGGTATAACTTAAACTTTAAAAACATTTTCTTGTAAAAGAAAAGCTAATCAATTCAACTATATACAATAGTACTTATTAAGACCTCTACTTGTAAAACGATGTCGGTTAATTTGTATCACGTGTTTATAATTGGTAGGATCGACCCTAAACGCTGAAAGGAGTCCAATTGCAATAGATGGGAAGAGTTACGACAAATAGATTGCAGATTAAACCGTGAGTGACGTCATATCAAGAGATCTTATAGAATTGAAATTAACTAATTAATCATCATGTAAGAGGGTCGAGAATAGCCTGCAAGACCGACTATATGTTCCGGCACATGAGATCGAGCTACGCATTTTTCCGACCAGACAAAAAATACACTACCATACTTTATCTTACAGAGATCACAAAATTCGTCTCACTCCATGGAAAGCACATATTTTGCCATGCCGACAAGATCGGTGATAGTGAAACACATAAGAAATTCCAATGGCTTTCGAATTTTTGGACGATATTTTGTGTAAAATTTAAAATATTGTAAGGATTTAGTTTATGGGGTATTTTATTAAAAGTGTATGAAAGTAATTTTGAGATGAACCAAAAAAAAGTGTATAAAAGTGTAAAATCGCATATAATGGGGGAATATTAATTATTAAGGGGGCTCTTTGGTAAGTTAAAAAGGAATGAGAAAGGGAAAGGGTATAGGTATGATTAATGACGGGTGCAAAACGCATTCCTCACTTAACTGGAGAAGTGATGGATTTTTTTAAGAAAGGGGATATCATTTTTATTCTTTAATTATACGAAGTACTTTTTTTTTTTTTTTTAAATTATCATACTTCATCCCCCAAATATCCCATTAAACACATAAGTCTCCAATAAAACATTATTATGAAGATATATATATATATATATATATATATATATATATATATATATATATTGCAAATGTACTCCTATTTAAATTTATGAGGAGACAATTCTTTTTTAATAAGAAAGATTAATTTGTGCCCTTTTTTTTATTATTACAATGGCAAGAAACACTTGAGCCCAACCGCAAACTCTAGTGGATCATAACAACAACGAGAGTCCTCAAGAGATCGAGAAGCTCTAGCAAAAATGTGGGTCAAAATATTGGCATCACGAAGAACAAAAGAAGTCTGAAAAGAGAAGAAATTCTTGAAAATTCCCCTACAAGCTAGAATATAATCACCAAAGACCGATATTGACGCTAGGAAACTATCTTTCAAGTGAATAGCATCCACCACAATCTTAAAATCTTCTTTTATAATGACAATTGTCAATGCAAGGTTATTAATCCAGGATATCGCCTCATAGAAATTAACCATTGCCTCCCGGCCCTCTCGTCTACCTTCATATAGCCATTCAGCCGAATAGTCCGACCCATAATTTGTGCCCATTTTTAAGGATACTTTTTATTCTGAAACACTATATACGACCCAATAAACGATAATGTGTTTTTTTGGAAAGATGATATAATGTTTGATGTGTTATGAAATAATTTTTAAATTAAATGTATTTTATTTACTAGTTTACTATTCTCTTTATCTCATATTAAATGCATTATTTGTAAAAAGATACATCCCATACTAGATGCATCATTTCTTTAAATAACAATAAAATAACTTTTTTTTTTTTTATCTATCTTTCTCAAACACCTAAAAACTACACCACATGCCATTACTTTTTCCACATTATCTCAATTCAATACTATAAAACGACTCTCTTATTAAATTTGAAAAGACTATCATACTCTCATAAAAAATAAACTTTATATTATTAAACAACTCTTACATTAAAACTTATGTCGAACAGTAAATGTCACATCAAATACAGACAGGGGGAGTATTTTTTAGAAAATGTTATGATAATTAATAATTTTTAATTTGACTTGTGTTGATTTCACAAAAGAATATTTGTTAGAGCAAGATTTGTGTGAGAGTATCTCACAGTGAGATCGGTATTACTTTTTGTGGGAGTATTAATTTTAAAAAAGTGTAATTTTTTTTTATAAAAAAAAAGTGTATATAAATTGTATTATTTTAAGATAAAAATTTGAAATGTAGTTCTTTTTTTATTGCAAAGTGATAATATTTTATTAAAAAATTATACACGGTGATCTTATAATGAAATAGTCTCATGCAAATTTTACTCTTAATCTGAAAATTAGTTGGAGTGATTTGAAATAAAAGAGAGAATAAAGCTAATCGAATTAATATAACTTGAATTTTCGTAAAAAAAAAATTAATATAACTTGAAACGGCAGACAAATAGACAATACAAGTGGGTTCAAGTTTAACAGTTTTATGTTAACAGTTGGCTAGATTCTCGACTCGTGAGAGAGAGATTGTCTCACATGACTTGACAATTAAAAATAGTAATTGCGTTTTAAGGTAAATATCCTCCCAATATATTGAAATAATAATAATAATAATAATAATAATAATAATAATAATAATAATAATAATAACATGCTTTAAAAATATTTTTATCCTAAAAGCTCATGATAATTTGAATATTTTTTTTTAAAAAAAAATGCAAATTCTTATGGAAAACAGTATTGTATGAAATTGACCTATAAATTGATGACTTATAAATTGTATACAATTAATTCAACGAAAAGAAAGTGTACATTTGAGACACACGTTTTTGGTAAGTTTTTGTGTAAATAAATTTTATCAGAAATTGGTTTAAATTTTGAAAAGTATTAATTTTTTTTGAAGAGTATTAGTTGTTTATATTTAAAGATATTAATTATTCTATTAAAAAATATTAATTGTGGAATTTTATTTGTTTCATTAAAAAGTACACCATCCATCATATCTTTAGTTTCATACTTGTGTTTGCACATTTTTTAAGAAAATTTATTTTATTAATTTTTATTAGATGTAAAGTGTAGGAAAGAGAATAAAATGTAAGGGTATTTTGGGTGGTTTAATGAGATAAAGTAGGGGAGAGAATCAAGTAAGGTAGAGTAAGAGTGACAATTTTAAAAATAAAATGGTATTGTGAAGATGTTTATATTGAAGGTTATTTTCTTTTAAAGAGTATTAAGCTAGTCTTGGGACGAACCGAAAAGAAAAGTGTGATGTTAAAACTAGGACGGAGGAAGTATTAGTCATTTTACTACAAAATATTAATTGTAAATTAATTTAACGGTAAAATTAATTTATACAAGACCAACTCAATATTTTTTTTAATTAAACATGATCATCTAATTAGAATCGAAAATCATTTATCACAATAAATCACCCTAATTTAAAACTTGTTCATCATGTACAATTGATACTATTACATTTATTTATTTAGTATAATATTAATTTAAGACACCTACAAAATCGCGAGATTTCATGTCAACAAGCACGGCCCTGAATGCATACAAATCATGTCATCTTTTTGGATCAATTAATAATATGATATTCTTTATCATTATGTTATAAATATATGTATAAATAAATGTGGATGATTATAAAATTTAGTGATGGGCCTTCAATTATATACAAATTAATTAAAAGGTTGTAATTATGCTTTAGCATTTTAGAGTCTCTAGTCTATCATGTGCAACATTCTTGATATGGGTCCATCAATGTTTATAGTCTCTGTCCCAGATGTTTTCCCTCTGTTTCGTCCTCTAATATGTTTCTTCTATACTTTAAGGTTACTGTTGATGGATCCTTTTAGAATCAGCAATGACATGGTGTATTCCTCATGTATGACTATAAATTAATTAATTAATTATTGATTAATATTAAGAATAATATATGTCAAGATTGAATTCAGCCTTGCAATGAACTCATCTATTCATGGATGATTATTGCTTTTTCCGTTTTATAATACCTATTATATATTTTTTTAAGTTTCATAATATCTTTCTTTTCAAAAAAAAAAATTATAATATCTTTCAATCTTTCGTATTCTTAAAATGTTTTCGTATTCTTAAAATGTAAAACTTTTCATAAATTTCATTTTCACAATATCCTTATTTTTTATACAAAATGTTATATTTTTTGTTCAATTTATTTTTTTTATTTTATATATAAAGGTCCCCTCAAATTTCTACTTATTTTTTCACCTTTAAATTTATTTGTCCTCTTTCATATGAAATCTTTTATTTGATGTAGGGAGTGCATTTTGTATTCAACTCAATTCAACCAGTTCCTTATATTAATAAATACACCCTCCATCCCGCGATTACTTTCACACCTTTTTTTTGTCGTTCGTCCAACAATTACTTTTACACATTTAAAATAAAATATCCTCCATAAACTACACCCTCACAATATTATTTAAATGTAAAAAATTAACTCTTCTTTTATTCTATTTTATTATCTCTCCTACACTTTATTTCATTCAACCACCCAAAATAACCTTAAATTTTATTCACTCTCCTACACTAATTATTTTTTCCTTAAAAGGAGTGTCACTTCACGTGTGAAGATAATTGCAAGATGGGGGGAGTACTTTTTTATTCCATACTCATTTGCACATTTTCTAATTTTTCGTCTCATACTCATTTGTACACCCTAAAATTAAAATAGTAAATCTACTCACCCCTTCACCCTCAAAATATGCACTTATTCAAACATATGTCATTATTAAACCCATTATATTTACATTCTTCTCTCTAATTCACCATATAAATTGTTTGATTCGCCACTTTAAAAAGTCAACAAAAGTGTTCAATCCCATGTTTCTTAATATTAGTGATAAATAATGTGTGTAAAAATCTTAGGATGGCGAAAGTATTTTTTCGGAATGGTGCTGTTAAAAAAAAAGAAAAGAATTGTTGTTAATTAAAATTAGTTTTTCAATAAAAATTGGAGAAAGATTTTAAAAAGTTGGTGCCGACTCACAATTGTTAAATAAATATTAATATTAATGTATGTTTCCTCGGTATTTTATACTAATAAAAATTAGGATCAAACGTCATCGAAACTTCTTCACTTTATAAATTTATATTATATCAATTTAATAATATCATTACATTTATGAATTCTATTGTTATTTTTAGCTATTTTTATTTTTTAACATGTTTATCGTATTTTATCCCTATATATTATATCTCTAAAAGATTTCTAATTAGTATTTCATCCGTTCACTAAAAGTATGCTTATTTAGTTTTGAAAGGTTTTAAAAAAAACGTAGATAAAGTAAGGGTATTTTAGAAAATTGTATGGTCCATTTATAAGTTAAATGATTGTTTATTTGTATAAAGTCAACAACATATGAAAATATTAAGTGATGGTTAAATGGTGAAACAAAATAAATTATTGAAAAAAACAGTGTGAACATACTTTTATTGGACAGATGGAGTATATTTTTTCCTCAAACTTGCATTAATTCTTTTTTTTTATATATAAAATTTGATAGAGGATATATATGTTAAAATTTTATAAATGTCTTCTGAAACGGTGTAATGTGACATAAATAAAATATATATATATATATATATATATATATATATATTACCAAAGTAATTATGAGAAGAAAGATAATTTTTTGTGTGTCATTAATGCATACAATAAAGTGAGTGCAAATAGTAACTTGAACCAATAATCTTACAATATAAAAAATAAAAATTTAACAACCTGAACTATACCTTCTTTGTCTAAAAAATATCAAAATTAAATTAAAATTATATCAATTATACTACTATCTCCGTCCTGTGATGATTTTCACATGTGAAGTGACACAATTATTAAGAAAATTTAATTTAGTGTAGGAGATAGATTATAATGTAAGGGCATTTGGGTGGTTGAATGAGATTAAGTGTAGGAAAGGGAATAAATTAAGAGTGATATTTTTAAAATATAAATGGTATTACGAGAGCAGTTTATAGAGAGTATTCCATTTTAAGGGTGTGGAAGTAATTTTGGGATAGATAAAAAAGAAAAGTATGAAAATTTTCACGGATGGAGGGGTATATACACACAATTACACAAATGTGACTCTTAAGCAAATCATAATATAGGAAAAATAAAATCATCAATCAAAATTAAATGTATATATTTGCTCACTTGTAGGCCATATTTATAGGGGAAACAAACATGGCATACATATATTATTGACATAAAAAGATCCAAACTCAGCTTTATTGATTCCAAATTCCCAAGAGGACTTTTTGGAAGCTCCGTGTTCCGCAGCTTTTGCTCTCTCTTTATTTCATTTTCAAATAGGTCCACAAAATTATGAAAAATATGTTCCACTCTTTTCAAAGTTTTAAAATACTAAAGAATTAGAAGAAGCATATCATGCCATTTTGTATGCTCCACATTTTATTGATCTTGATTGGAGAATTTGCAAGTGTATTACATCATAACATTAATTGAGATTTTTTTTAATACAATTGAGAAAATATTTTTTAAAACCAATAATTATCGATCGAGACTCTACTTATGAGAATCCGGAAAGAAATACATTTGAATGAAAACGGTAATACACTTATAATATAATATATTCACTGTGCAAACTTATATATTCACCGCTTATCATGATGTCACATTAATAATTAATTAAATAATAATAAGCTTCCCTATTAAGTGGTATCACTTGATAAGCTGTGAGCATATAAGTTTATGTGCACTTTTAGACATGTTATTAATTTTAATTACTTATGTGTCATGACAAAATAAATGGTAGACATATGAATTTCTATTCACCTGCAGACATATTATCAATTTCGATAATTTCGAAACCAAAATCCGTCTGATGATGTACATCTTTATGTCAATGTTAATTATATGTCGCTAAAATTAGGGTATGGGCTCGAGAGGGACCACATTTAATAAATTAATAATTAAATTTTTATCATATAATTATGGAATATTACTTTTTTTAATAAATATTAAAATATACATTGCAAATTGGGCATGACTGGTTCATCTAAAAGTCTGAACTTGTAGGAAGAGTGAAATTAATTCATATATATTGGTATAAGAATATTTGACTCACACTCAAATCCTAAATTCAATTTCCTGAAAAATATATTCCACTTATATTAACTTGTCAACTCATTGAGCCTTCTTTCCAGAGAGGTAAGTTGAAAATTCGATCCACGAGTGAGAGGAGTGCTAAAAAAATTAATATAAATGAAAAATTCAATCACATCTAAAAATTCGAATTTTTAGAGGAGTGTAAATTAATTCATTTATAATAATTTCTCCAACAATAAGTTAGTGTATATTAACTTTCTTAAGCAATTTTCTTTTCAATATGTACTTATAAAATTAAATAATTTGTGTCAATACAAAATGTACTCTTACTTTAGATTAAAATATTAATCTACAAAAAGAAATATTTACCAGTGTGTGTTAATGGGTCAGTTGAAATTTTCTGATGAAGGTAAATTTTCTCTTCACTTTTGATACCAGGTTCGAAACCTCTTTATGTATTTTTTATCTTATTAGTTATGTTTTGGATGAAAACGCAAATTTTACATACATTTGGTATCATAGTGATAATTATGCATCTCACAGCAATTGAATTTGATTCTTCGTCAATTTGATACGTAGATCAAAAGTGTCAATTTTGTATCCCACGACACCTTGAATTTGTGTTTGAATTTTTTGCAATTTTCGGGTCTTTTACAGGTAGAAGTTTGTCTACTACATTTAAACCTCAATAGCCTTCCATACCCAAACGATAATCTGTCACTTGGCCTATGAGTTGGATGATGAGCAGTGCTAGCTCCTGCACCATCCACCCACCCTTCGAGGACCGCTCCCACACCTGGCTCTGATACCAATTTGATGCAGAATGTCAATGTTCAAGTCTAACTTCATCTCAAAACCCAGGTTATGAGTGAAGATTTGTCTACTACATTTAAACCTAAATAGTCTTGCATACCGAACTGATGTGGGACGACCTCCTCCAAACTTACTGCAACCAATTGGTCTTCCCCACTTGACCCAGGAGTTAGATGAGCAGTGCTCCTTCACGATGGCAATTCAGACAAATTCTGGCCAAATTACAGCGATACAAGGGTCAAACTACTAACCAATTTATTCCTCATAGAACCTGTTGTCAATTTGTTTTTTTTTTTATCGGGCAAAGGGTGACTCGAACCCATTACCTTTGGACCGTAGGTAGTGGAGCTCTGACCACTTGAGCTATACCACTTCGTCTGTTGTCAATTTGGTATATAGTCAATTTCGTATCCCATAACGTTTCAAATTTATGGTTGAAATTTTTGCCTCAAAGTTTCTGCTAATAATTTGATGGAAATCATTTGAAATTTCGGGGACTACAATTGCACAAAAAAGACCATTTTCAAAATTTTCAATTTTTATGTGACAAAAATTAATTGCAAATAACCCATTTGTTTGTATGTTCTTCAAATTTTAGTCTCAAGCTGTCTTGTTTTATTTTTTAATTGTTCTAGAAACAAAGTTATTACTAATATATTCCTTCATGAACGAAATATAAGATAAAAATGTATGCCTAAATTCAAGCTAGCCAATCAAAAGTTGATTAAAAAGTAATTAAATAAAGATTTGGCAAAAATAGGCCGAGCATAAGTCGTCTCGTTTTTACCCTTGCCTATGCCAATCAACACATTAATTTCATTATATAAACCTAAACATTTGTCTGTTTAAATATCTGAGTGATTATTTAATGGTGCATGTGACATGATAAGATCTGTCACCAGGGAAAATTGAATTGATAATCCTAAGTGGCAACCTAAAATTGACACTATATATTATTTTATTATTTAACGAGGGAGCTTTTCTTATCTTTGGAAAAAAAAAAAAACACAGGAGCTTTTGATTGATTAGAATGTATTGCACAAGCTAACATTATTATTTGAACAGTAAAATTTATTTCCACCCCAAAAAATAGCTTCTTCGGAGATCATGAAATCGGAATTTATACCTTGTGTATTATGCTTGGTCTCATATGTCAACACTAGGTATTAATATAATTAAAATGGTCAATAAAATTGATTGAAAATATTATAATAAAATATAAGTATATGCATGCACTCATCTTATAAACGACCAACTCAATCAAATAGCGGATGAAAATCCTAATAATATTAATAATAAGGTATAGAAATTTAATTAGGGAAAGAATATCATAGCAACTCCAAATTCGTTATAAATTGTAAGCATCAATTTTATTGATCAAAAGGTGACAGCAATACTACGTACTAATAAAGTAATTTGCTAATCACCTTTTTGTAAAGTGGTTTAATTATATATTCTCCTTCTGTCCTCTCACATTCTCCCTTTTTTTCCCTTGCATTGAGGAATTTCTTTTGATATATCTTTTCTTGGATTAACACCAATTTGGTCCCATAACTTTCCTATTTTATTGATTTCGTCCCATAATATTTTACTTTTCTAAAGTAGTCCTATAACAATTCAAATTTATCCAATTTCATCTAATAACATTTTACTTTTCTGAAATAGTCCCATAACAATTCGAATTTATCCAATTTCGTCCCATACGTCGAAAAATGGCAAAAAACGGCATCATTTCGGTCACGTGCATCGCACATGTCATCGATTTTTGCCAACGCGCACTACAAAGAAACTGTGAAATACCGACGGACCAAATTCCATCACAAATACCGACGAATGTTCGTCGGAAAATACCGAAGAAATTGAGATAAAACTGTGAACCTATTTCGTCGGTAATTACTGACAAATATTCGTTGGAAAATACTGTTTATAAAAATTCACGGTATTTTGTAGATAAATCTGAAATTTGAAATTCCGACGGTAATTTTTTGGTATTTGTGACGGAATTTGGTCCGTCGGTATTTCATAGTTTCTTTGTAGTGTGCGTTGGCAAAAATCGATGACATGTGCATGCACGTGACCGAAATAATGCCTTTTTTTCTATTTTTCGACGTATGGGACGAAATTGGATAAATTCGAATTGTTATGAGACTATTTTAGAAAAGTAAAATGTTATGAGACGAAATTGGATAAATTCGAATTGTTATGAGACTATTTCAGAAAAGTAAAATGTTATGGGACGAAATTGGATAAATTCGAATTGTTATGGGACAATTTCAGAAAAATAAAATGTTATGAGACGAAATCAATAAAGTAGGAAAGTTATGGGACCAAATTGGTGTTAAACTCTATCTTTTCTTGTTTAATAACTAATATATCAATCCCTGTTATTTTGGGTGTGATTATGACGTACACTTTTTGGAAGTATAGAATAATAAAACTTAGAAAACAACATGGCTTGAATAATATGGCATATAAATATTAATTAGCTAGGACATTCTCTTACATTTAGCAAGAAGAGATACTATTTTGTGGGACTTTATTGTGAAATGGTCCAAATTAATCATGTATTTAAAGAAAAATTAAGAATAAGCATTAATAGATACTTCATTCGTCCGGTAACTATCTTCACACTTTCTATTTTGGTCCGTCCCACAACTATCTTTACACCCCAAATTTGGAAATAACACTCAATATATATCAATACCCGCACAATATCAATTTTATTTAAAAAATGTCATTCTTACTTTATTCTATTTTATTCTCACAACTATACTTTATCTCATACAACCACCTAAAATACCCTTACACTTTATTCTCTCTCCTACACTAATTTAATTTTTTTTAATAAACGTGTCACTTCACATACGAAGATAGTTCCAGGACGGAGGGAGTAAATGAGAAAAGTGATGATGAGTAGGAATATATTAAAAATGAAATCTGTAAAATAACTGAAAATATATTTTCATCAATTTTTCGGCAATATATTTAACTAAGACTATTATATTTTTATTAAAATATTTTCCTCAAAACAAATAGTTTGAGAGTTACTCCTACCCGATCAATACATTAAAGAGTGATATTTGCATACACATATTGTACCGTTTAATATTTTTAAATTTATTATACTACAATACTTATTAAGTAGTATCACTCGCCTACCTATAAAGTAATACCACAATATTTTATACGCATGACACGTTGAATTGTGTGAAAATATTATGTTATTATTTTATAAACAAATGGTATTATTTAATAAGTAGTGTAGTATTACAAATTACAAGAAAAAAATTAGTTATAAAAAGGACTGCAACTTGTGCATACAAAAATTAACGTACATTAAAACTATTTATAGTAAAACCTCCATAAATTAATAATCTTGGGACCATGAAATTTTATTAATTTAGAGAGATATTAATATATCGATAAATTAATATTTTATTAATTAAAAGAGAGACTTTTTAAATTCATCAAATTTAGTACATATGTATTGAAAATAAATAAATTCATATATGTTTCATTGATTATATTCATGCATAAGCAAACTTTTTGTAATTAATTAAATATATTCATGTATAATATCAATTCATTATATACAATTAACTATTATATTCATGGACGCATATATCAATTTATTGGAATTACTTAAATAACTATTATAGCCTATTAAATATATTTATGCATGATAAATGGAATATATACTATATAAATCTCAATATAACTAATATAATTGTAATATTTATGAATTATTAATTCAGAGTTTTAATGGAACCTAATATATTTATAAAGGGATTTTTAAAAAATTATTATCTTATTATCTTATCGAATTTGATGATTTTTTACAAAGGCCCAAGTCGGGACCGAAAAATTTTATTATTTTAAAGAGTTTATTAATTTATAGAGGTTTTACTGTAATTTGAGGGAAAGGAACTAAAACATTACTCCCTTTGTTATATTTTTTATAGCTCAAAATCCAAAAAATGGACGTTACAATTTTATTTTCTCATACCCAAAATAATAAAAAAATAATTTTACTCTCTCAAGTTAAGCCCTTACAAACATTTCTTATTTACATTTCATATCACTCAATTCGCCACTATAATAAAAACTCTCTCGCTCATTACTCACTCTAATAGAGTTAAGAAGACTCATTAACCTTTTACATTACATCTTTTAATACTAATAAATAATATTTTTATTATTCGTATCATTTAATTTTGAGTAATCTAAAATGTAAAAAAGGGAATATATTATTTTGAAAGTAAATTTCTTTTAAATCAATTTTATCATACAACTCAAAATGATATTAACGGTTAAAAATAAATATAGAATCTAAATAAGTTTTACGTGAAAGTAGTTTACCGAATACATTACCCTTTTTTGAACATTTTGAAAAACCAAGAACAATAAATCCGAGATTAGGGAAGTGGCAATACCGTTAAGAATAAGCATATAAAAAAATTATACATATATACATATATATATATATATATATATATATATATATATATATATATATATATATATATATATATCAGGCCTCATCAAGTGTAATGAGACCTATTTATTGCACAATCATTCTTCTTATTGACCCAACTACTCTAGGTTCGATCAGTAAAGGCTTCATAAACTAATACTATAGGAAAATCATAAAGAATTGGGTGACATTGTAACAAATTATTTTTATGTGTTAGGTAAATAATATTCTCTTTGTCCTATACTTATGTATAATTTATTGTTCGAAATAAATTTTAATATAAAATTATTTAATAGTATTAAATTGAGTTAGTGTGTAAAAAATAATGACATGTGATATAATATTGAGGTATTTGGGAAGATAGATAAAAAAAATTAAAATTATTTTATTGCTATTTTAGGAAATGATGCATCTAGTACAATAGATTTTTTTCTTGAAAAATAATGCATGCGAAATAGAAAATTATTTTTAAGTATGGGGACTAATTTTCAACTAAACTAAATTAAATTATTAAAAAAATCAAAATGAGAGGTAAGTACTTCCTATATATCCAACATAAAATAAACAAATTAATAAAACATCAAACCAGTATTTCTTATCATGACACATCTTGAATCTACCAATAGTAATATACCAGTACTAGTATAACATAATAAGAGAAAAAGGAAAGTAAGTAAATAAACACGTGATTGTGTGTATGTGTTGTCACAGAGTGGGTTGAATAAGGTAAATTAATTAGGTAATACATTAACTCAGTGACAAATGACAATGTATGGCCTAACGCAGGAAATTAAAAGAAAGGAAAATGGATATGCATATGAATCAAATATAAATTAAGTGTTTTATTTTGGATGAAATTAAGACAAAAATTTGTGTGAATATATTAGGAGCATAACATGAACTATATATTTACTATCATTATCGCATTTACTATAATAGTACATGTGCATGACAGTAATAATAAAATAAAATAAAATTTATAATATACAGTCGGTGCATACAAGTATTATTCTGAAATTAATTGTAATTATGGCCAACTTATATTTGGGCTGAAATTGGCTGTCTTAAGCTACCATTACGTGACAGTGATATACCAAGCTTTCAAGAGAAATAATTGGCTGTATTCACTATTCACGAAATAAATAAATAGTAAAAATTATTAATGGGTGAATTCGCAAAATTAATTATTTAATAAATTAATCAAAATCCAGAAATCTGGCAGAATCTTTGTCATGTATAAAACGCAAACCATGAAAATTATACGAGAAACAGACCAAGATGTTTTTTTAAGACCTACCCATCAAAATTTATTCAGATACGTAGATGTGTTTCACAAAGAACAAGTCGTCCGACGAGTTTATTGACCCGTTTCCACCCGGCCCAATTGGAAAAATCATGAAGCGGTGATTGTTTAAATTTAGTCGGGAAAAAAGAACTACATTTGGCTTGCCGGCGGCCGGAAGAAGTAATCGGAGGGAGGTAGCGCCGTCACAGAGGAGGTTAAGAGAGACGCATAATTGGAGTGTGAAAGGGGAGATGATGTTTGAGAACTCTGAACCCAATTTCTTGTTAGGGTTTATTAGCCGCTGAAAATAGATTACCCAAATTTGACACCTTTCAGCATTACGAAAATTAAATATTTTTAAAAAAGAAGATTAATGATAAAGGGATTTGAGTTGTAATTTTATAAATTTTTATCTAAAAGTATAGAAATATATTAAATTGTGGGTATGTTCGAGTTAGAAGAAATGACTTTTTGTGTAAATTAGTGGTTCATAAAAAAAAATCCCATAAAATTAAATATTTTTTAAAGTATGATATTCTCTCTATCCTACAATTATTTTTGCACTTACATTATTTGTCCGTCTCATAATTATTCACACTTTAAAAGGATTTTTTTTTCATAAATTTCATTTTCACAATATGTAATCAGGTGGGCTACAACCCACCTGGCCACTGGTGAACAGGTTCGATTCATTTGGGAATGAATTATAGAGATATGAAGTGACTTGGAGAAATTTAGGAGTGTGTTAAAAAAAATTTCTATATATATATATATATATATATATATATATATATAATGTCATTATTAAATTCAATCAATTTCTTTATGGTGAAAACATGTCCGGAAGAGACGTAGTATTTATATGCTAACTATTAACTTGAAGAAGAAAATTTACGTAAACTGAGACACATAAAAGACTATTCTATTTTTCAAAAAAAAAAAAAAAAGACTATTCTATTTTGTTATGATCCCCTGATACTAAAAGTTCAACAAAATGAGTAATCAACTACTAATAGTAATAATTTTCTGTCAAAAAAAACATAATAATTTTGGCTCACAATTTATAAGATTAATTACTCTACTAGTAGAGATTTTTTTAGTAATTAAATCTGAATAATCATATTAATCACTTTGAAAGTATTTACTGAACGCTTGGTTTGAAAAAATTTCAATGAGAATGAGAATAAATATTTGGTAATTACAATAATTAATGAGAATAAAATATGATTTATAATATTATTTTTTTCATTTAAATAAAATGATTATTACCTCATCTGATTACTTTTCTCCCATCTTTTATAATCATCCGCTCAATCATTACCTTATGTCCAAATAGACAACCTTTTTTTGTCCATTTATTTTAAAATTAGAGCACAACATTAGTAATATAACCATTATAAAAAGAAAATAGATTTGTATTGTTATTCTAATTAAAGAATTTGAAACAAAAGTTTCTCTTTAGTTGTATTTCTTAAAGAGCTACAAGCATGCAACAAGCTTTATGAGACTGTTGTGTCACATGTTAAGAATCAAAATTCATTAATAACTTTTTAAAAAATTAACTATATAAACATGTAATTCAATAAAAACGTTTAATTTGAATCGATATAAAAAATCACAATTCTTAACATAAGGCCATTCTACAAATTATAATTTGTCGATACATATAGGCCTATAACTATAATAAGCATACAAAAATAGGAACCTTACTAAACCTTGATTCGACTCATATAATATCACACTCTACTCTACCCCGCGATATGTGGAGGAATACTTGCAAATGTTTTTCTTGATTTCTGGGTTTATAAATAGAAATCTAATTATTCTAATTCTAATGCATTAAAAAGTGGCGAAGAAAAGGTAGAAATGTAAATGTGAAAATGTCGACAGTTGGAACATTGGAAGTTGATGTGAGAGAGAGAGAGGGTAAAAGAGGGTGACTAAATTAACCCTGTAATTGATGGGGGCATTCCTCGAAAACTGAGTAATAAATGAAAAGAAGGCAGAAGGGTACACCACTTTTTTTGGCAGAACAGAAAAGATGGATGTGTTTGGAAGATTGTAAATCATTTTGTAATCGATTGCTTTATGATTGAATCAAGTCCACCCTCTCAATTACTACACATATGTACATATTTCTCTCTCTCTCTAACACACACGCCCATGTGAGAGAAAGAGATAGAGATAGAGAGAGAAACAAAAATAAAGTGGTGGTTGTGACTACTGACGCAGAAGAAAGAAAGAGAAATAAAGGGGTTTTCTAAAGAAAGCCTCTCTTTTCACTTTTTGTAAGGACAAAAGTTAAGACCCCCTGTGGGGTGGGTGGGGTGGGGGGCCATCACAAGGCCATCATGGCACTATCATTTTGAGAGAATAGAATTGTGGTTTCTTTGCAGTTGTATTTATTGGCAATCTCACTGCCCTAGGTGAAAAGATGGGGATACACATACACCCTTCTGCTGCAATGCAATACAATACAATAATAAAACAAGAATTGCAGAATTTAATTAATGATCCTGCCTTTCAACTCTAGCTCCTTCAATTTTCAAATATTTAACTGATTAAATTAACACTTACTCAGTTTCCTGTCAAAAAATTAACACTTCTTCAATTCCATGAATATAGAATTATAGTTATTTTCACACAAATTAAAAAATAAAAATTATTATAATTAATATATTAAATTTTTGTATTATTTTCAAATTTTTTCCTTATATAAGTACCTAAATATTAGTTTGAAAAAAAAAGATATATTAAATAAGGGTAAAAGTTTAAATAAAAAATAAATGACACATTAAATATTTTTGCTTGTCTATTTTTATTGGACGAATGAAAATAGAAAAAAAAAGGTAAGTCTATCTTTGTTTAGCAGATAAAGTACAAATTAATTGTCTAAAATAAAGAAATTAATGTTTATGGGAACAAAGAAATGATGGAAATTAAATCTCGGTATTAATTAATTAATTAATTAAGTTGAATTCTTGGAGGAATTTATCAACACCACACTGTTGGACACCAATCATTTATGTTATTTTTGGTGTTCTACTCTATATTTTATAATGTAGATAATGATATGTGACATGTTAAAAAATATCCAAAGAATTACAATAATTTTGGGTCCATATGATACAAAGGAATTAAACTGACTGAACACTCATTTTAGAATGCTGCATCGTACAACACATTAAAACAGGTGGTACAAACATTAAAACCTGGATTACCAAAAAATAATAGGACGCAACCCCTTCCTGACCTATACATATATATATATATATATATATATATATATATATATATATATATATATGTATGTATTATTATGTATATATGTGAATGAGCTATCACATCTAGGCATGGTGAATGAGGGCTATGGGAGTAGAGACTGAGATTGTCCTTGACGAAAGACGCTGACCATATTGTCTACCCCGCATTTAAAGCGCGCCCCATTGTGCTCATTGACATGCATTGTCACCACTTGTTTACCTTACATACATACATACATGCATGCAGATATACATACATACATACATTTTTTTTTTAACTTTTCTGTATCCCATCAGATCATTCATCATACTAATCCTTACCTCCTTGTCGACTCAAATTTACATAACTTTTTTTTTAAAAAAAATATTAAATGTGTAGAAATTAATATACGCGGCCTATATACTTATTATACCAGAACAATGATTCTGGCTTAAATGCTTGTTATATTTTCTAGTTTTTTGCCCCCCTTTAATTTGTTTATTTTAGTTGTCTAGATACATTGCAATGCTATCAAAGAAATGATGTGTAATTATGTATATACACCTCATCCGTTCGAAATTGATATTAATTAATTAATTAGTCGCATTCTATTTTCATGTAAATTTAGGGATCGATTTTAATTGATGATGTTGATGAAGATGTTAAATTCTCACCAACATTTCAAAATAGCTTCAATTTTAATTCAATTGACTAAAAATATTATAGGAGATTAAGAAATGCACTATTATATACAATACTGCACAAATTACACCCGCTTCTTTTTTTCTTCTCCCCTCAACCGCGCCATCTTTTCTTCTCCATGTTTTCAAATTCTTTCAGCACTTTTCATCTTAGACTTTAATTACATCTGATTTTTATGTGTTTTCTTATTTATTTTTTCGTCACTTTTAAATAGGTCTTTTTTTTTCTATCTTTTTTTTTTTTTTTTTTTTTTTTGTGTGTGTGTGTATTTTGTTCTGATTTTATTCATATACTGACACACTTTAATTTCTTCATATAGTAACACTTTTGTATTCATTTAGTAACACATTTTTTAATTCCTTATATGTGTTATTATAAAGACAAGTATATATTATTGTTATTACAGTAACGCACATTTATCCATACAATAACACAACTTTGGAAGCGTGTTATTTTTTCTGTCTTTGCACATTTCTTTTTTTTGGAAAACCCAATTTGACAAAATTTTTATGCGAGTTCTCTATCTCCTTTTTTAATTGTGCTAATATTACACATAAGCCACACTCCCAAAAATACTTGCACTATTTTGTGGGCACAAAAAATATGAAAGTAGAGTAACGAGTTGGATTTTCAAGGGCAATATTGTAAATCTTTATATATAAAGTAAGAAATGAGTTGAATTGTGTGTATGTGTGGGACCAAAAGTAATGACATTTTATATAATATTTTGAATAACATGAGAGTGGAGTTTATAGTGGGGTTTCTATTTTTGAAGTGTGCAAGCGTTCAAGTAAGAAAATTGTACAAGTCATTATGGGATGGAGGGTATATTTTAGCTATTTAATTTTGCCAAATATTTATTTGACTTGAATTTTACTTGAGCTTTTACTATGTATCCATTTTTATACAATTAAAATTTTTTGACATATTCTTGATCGTTGCAGTAATGATTAATATATATATATCATGTAATTGCCAGATTCTATACTTAATTTTCTTTAATAATCTTATACAAAGCTTCAAAAAAAAAAAAAAGGATTTGATTTTATGCCCGCAGGTGGGCACCAATTTATATGTCCATCGTTTATATGGCATGTCAACCGCCTATCATGTGATGCCACATTTATAGGAGAGTCCACTATTATTTAATTAATTACTTATATGGCATCACATGATAGGTGGTGGACATATAAATTGGTGCTCAACTGCTGGCATAAGATCAAATCCGAAAAAAAGTAATAATTTATAAAATTAATAAATGTGCGAATTATATATAGTACAAACACACACAACTCTTTGTCCTTGTCACTTAGTTTGGTTCGAAGGAAGGGGTTTCTGAGTGAAACTTATTTTACCCTATTCCTGCAAACTGATCCACATACAATTCCAAATCTTCAGAATAGCACTTGATGAGACATGTCTTTCAATATATATCTGTGGGGTAAATGTGAAACTCAAATCCCTATGTTTGTTTTTATATTATAAAAAGGAGTAGCATTTTCTTTCTTTACTTTCCGAAAAAAAATTATTCAAGTATTTATTATATCTAAAATTAATTATATGGCAACAATAACAAGACATCTACGAATCATGTCTTCCGCAAGCACATAACATGATATAACAAATATATATTCTTAAAAATGTTTCCTAATTCAAATCATCCCCTTATTTACATATTTTTCAAACCCAATTATTTGAAAATTTCAACAAATTAAAATTTAGAGCAAGTTGCAAAGATTAGAAAATTTAAAAACTAAGTACGGAACTAATTTTTCTAACAAGAAATGGTACGAGACATATCTCATTTATTATATTATGTGACTTTATATATTTATGGAATCCCAATCCCATCATATATTTTACATAAAAACATGACTAAAATTATATCGAAGTGGAGTCCCATCTCACGTATGAGTTCAAGATTTTCTCAGTTTTTTTACTTGCCCCTAAAACTTTAATCAAATGCAAAAAAGAGTGATAAAATGCAATAAAACATCCCAACTATAAAAATATATTTGAATGGTGATACATCATGTAATGTATGGTATTAAGTACTAAGGTTTTCAAAGTTTATTCTTATTCCCTCACAGTTTGTAAGTGGGCCCAAAATTAAAAAAAAAAAAATGGATACATAATAAAACATTGAAAAGGTGGGGTCTCTGTCACCCTATTGTTTATGCCACACATTGAAAGAAGGGGATGTTTGCAAGAAAATCAGAAAGGGCCAAATGAGAGAATTGAAGAAGATGTTGAAATTTGGGATTTGGGGGTAGGGTGGGGAGGGCGGGGGGTCCTAATATGTTCAGTGCTGCAAAACTGTATTGGCTGGAATTTCTTTGGTACTTGAGGTTGAGGTTTGTCCAGATATTTAGACTTGATTTTGTATTGAATTATTAAGACTTCTGATCATGCATTTGGGCTATATTTGAGTCAGGCCTGGGAAGAACTGAAGCCCAAAGCCTTTTAAATTGGGCCATAGTTGGACATGAAAGATTAGTGCTAGGCCCAATTAAAATATTATCCCATCGTACGTGTTCTTTTCTTTTCAACTTTTTGGTTTCGAATGAAATGAAGCTAAATTTTGCAATATATTTGAACCTTAATCGAGTTATTTCTAAAAAGCTTTCATTGAGTTTTTTATTTTCTCTGATTTTTTTATTTTTCTTTTTGTAGGAAATCTTATTTCGTTTTCACTAAAACTCACATGAGCAAATTTCCCATTTAATCCCTTTCAAAAAAAGAAAAAAAAATTCCCATTTAATCATGAGACAGATTCTAACATTTGCTTCAATTTTCGATTGGCCGAATACTCGGAGCTGGGCCCAAATGTTTTTCTTTGGGCTCAATGATCCAAAGTAAGAAATTATAACTGCATTGGATTTTTTTTAATGGGTTAATCGTAATTTGAAACCGGTAAAGTTTTGCATAGTATAAATTGTAATCCAAATAATTTTTTTTATATAAATTGCAAATTAATAGTATAAATAGTGAGACTAAAACCACTTGATCTACATCACTTTGTCACAATTGCAAATTGATATTATCTCAATTTAATAATAACTGGAACGCAAAGTATTATATGAACCTGTTACCATGAATTACTATTCAGTTTCATTCAATTTTTTACATTCTTGGTCAAATACTTGATATTTTAATTTTTTTAAAAAAATTTATAATATTGTGTTTTTTATGTTAAATATGAATAATTTAAATAGTAAAAAAATTAATTATTGCTGATACTACTGAAAGATAATATGATACCATTAATCCTAATTTTTTATACTGCTAATGAACTTTTTAGTGTGTGTTTGTAAACTCAATTTAAATAGAATCACTTTTATTTAAAAAAAAATCACTTATATAATATTTTTTTGCAACCACTTTTTTAAGCATTTAAAATCTATTTTAGTAAAATAAATTTTATTTGCTTTTAAATTCTTTGAAAGTCATTTTTATTGAGAGAAAAGAAAAATAATAATTATCTCTACTTCTCATAAAATCACTTTATTTATAAACACTTGTCACTTTTAATTTTAATATACAAATCAATCAATATCACTTTTTTTTTAAGCAATCAATATCACTTTTTAAAAGTGAATAAAGTTTCAAAATATATTTTTAATCAAATATTTAATATTTTAAAAAATTATTCATGATAAATATGTAAGACCTACTAAATTTTGGTAGACGTGGATAATGTAGAATCACTTGAAATGCAATCATAGTTCATACACAGCAGTGGTACAGTATAGTGCCTAATGTTTGTGGTTATGTGGTCATCCTTCACCGTCTCCATTTTCCTCGCACAAGCAAGAAAGAGAAGTAAAAATGGCCGAAAATGGAAGCCCGATTCGTTTCGGAATAATGGGATGCGCTGAGATCGCCAGAAAAGTGTCTAGAGCAATACACTTATCCCCCAACGCCACCCTTGTCGCAGTCGCTAGCCGTTCAATCGACAAAGTCAAACAATTCGCAGTTCGAAACAAATTAGCAGAAAATGTGAAGCTTTATGCAAGTTACGATGAATTGCTAGATGACCCTTTTGTTGATGCAGTGTACATGCCTTTGCCCACCACTCTGCACCTCAAATGGGCGGTGATGGCAGCTAAAAAGGGCAAGCATTTGCTGCTGGAGAAACCCACCGCTCTTGCCGTTAACATGCTCGATGAAATGCTCCAGTCGTGCGAGTCTAATGGATTGCAGTTTATGGATGCTAGTTTCTGGTATCATCATCCCAGGACGGCAAAGATGAAAGAGTTGATGTCCGATTCACAAGTTTTTGGACGTGTTAAAGTTGTGAGTATACTTGTTTTCCCTCTTCTTTTTTTTTTTTTTTTTTTGCTCGATTGATTATAAATCATCATCTTGTGATGTGTTGCAAAGCAATGTCTTTCGAGTTGGAATTTTGAACAGGGCTGAGAAAGCTCTTGATGTTAGATAACCAAAAAGTGTGAGCTGTTCTTGATTACTGAAAATCAGACTTAGATACTGTAGCATTTTTCACATTTCAATTTTAATTGCTAAAAGCTTATATGGAATGTATTGTTTTCTTATTTCAATGACATGTTATCTTTAATTAGATCCACAGCTCTTCATCATATCATGGACCACCTGAATTTCTCGAGAATAATATCAGAGTAAAACCAGAGCTAGATTCACTTGGTGCCCTTGGAGATGCAGGATGGTACTGCATCGGAGCCATATTATGGACTATGAACCAAAAACTACCGACCACCGTGACTGCTCTGCCCACCACCATACGGAACTCAGCTGGAGTCATCTTAACCTGCAGCGCCTCTTTATACTGGGAAGAAGAGGAAACAATAGCAACATTCTTCTGTTCCTTTATCTCACATGAAACCATGTCCTTGGCAGTGTGTGGTTCCAATGGAACCCTTCATGTTGACGATTTGATAATCCCTTACGAAGAGAATTCTGCAGGATTCAGGATTTCATCGGGTGCTGACTTTGCTGATCTGCATGTCGGGTGGAATGTGAAACCTCGAGAAGTTGAAGTGGCGACTCTGTTGCCACAAGAGGCTATGATGATTCAAGAATTCTCTGGGCTTGTTAAGGGTGTTAAAGATTTTGGATATCAACCAGATGCTAAGTGGGCTCGAACTAGCAGGAGTACTCAGCTCGTGCTGGATGCTGTGAACAATTCTATTGATAATGATTGTGAAGTAGTTCATATGTAAGTATGTGTAACTAAATCACATGATTATTGGAAGAATGATGATCAGTTGAATCTTGATTTTCATATATGCCTATTTAGGGTAACTTTTGTGCAAGCAGTTTTGGTGCATATATTTGGAATTGGCAAAAATTTCTATGTGCTAGCTGCACGGACAATTTTGAGCAATGTTTTTTTTGTACGGGTAATTTTGACCAATCTTTGACTCATTACAAAAACACTGAAGCATAAAATGAGAAGTATTAGTTCATACAAAGAAAATTATTAGTTTGTGGGTTGACTAGTAAACAATCAATACTTTTCATCATATGAGCTGATACATGAACTAATACTAAAAGGGATCAAAACTGCACCGATTGCTGATGGTGCACCGAAGTCAAAATGCAAGAATGTGATGATGAAAGTCAAAATTACAGAAGCATATCAGTGTGAAATGATCAAGTGATCGGTTTTGAGGCATTTATACAGATGATTAAGTGGCATCAAGACAAGAACATTAATCCAATCTTGGAAAACCATATGTCAAATACACACAATTATAAGCTGATGAAAGACTGAAGTTTCAAGCTTTTTAGTATCCACTTTAAACTAAGAAACAGACAGACACGGTGATACAGGGTTGTCAAAGCCTGAGCGTAAGATCAGGCGTAGAATCTCTGTTTTTCTTCTCTAGAAACTTGACACTGGAATTTCCATCCTGTACAAAAATGGGCACCACACGATGGAAACTACCTGGCCACAACAGCTGATTATCTTCATGCTCAACATACATAGGATTATAATAACCATCTCCAAATGTTGGAGCGGTGATTCTGTGTTCTGATGGAGGTACAACTCCTTGATGAAGCGAAGAGTGTGACTTAATTCCTAAGCATTTGAATGAGGATCCATTTAAAGGCAGAGAAGCATATCTATCAGAAAATACGCCCATTCTGATAGCTCGTTTTGCTAGCGTCCTCTCGCGTTTATGTGCATTTTGATGGCCCCCGAGTGCTTGTGAGCTGAAGAATTTTCTTTGACAGAAGTTGCAAGAAAAGGAGCGGCGTGCACGATCATTGGTGCTTTCACTTGATGAAAGCCCCATGGACATGGATTCCCTTTCTGATGATCCATCTTGGAAGCTTAGAGATAAGTTAAGGCAGATGGAATCTGTAAGACGATTAGATTCGCTTATGCTGCTGCACTTTGATGATGAAGAATCCACACGACTTTCTTCGAATGAGATGTTGAAAAAAGCATCAGGATCATTTTCTGGGATGCTCTCCACTTCAATATCACATTTTTTGGATGTCTTCATGTTAAACAAGCCTGCATCATCATCCATATTCTAAATCTTGATGAAGCAGGAATAAGAAAAATGGAATCTAACAATAGGACACCATCAAATATGGGATTCATAGAATAAACTTCTCTTCAAGTTTGTACAATAATATTGCAACTCTGGGAATTTAAAGTATACTGATGACACAAGGAAATTTGATATATTATATGTTAACAATACAAAAACCAAGTACCTCATGAATTAGATTCTGGAATTGTCACAAAAATATTGCAATAATCCCTCTTCATTATTACATGTAATCTTTTCTATCTGAAAGCTGATTAGTACTACTGTTATACAAGCTCAAAAACAATTAAATCCTCCCTGTCAATATTACCAGGAGTTATCTTCAAAGTAAAACACAAATGAGCTTGAGTAAGTGTTGCAGGAAAATATTGCAAGAATGAACAGAAACAATCAAGAATGTGAAAACTAACTGACCACCAGTAAATATGCAGGAATCCACAAAAGCGTGAGTTGTTGATCAGATGAAACAAGATTAAGTTTTTCTTGGTTGTTAGATATAGTGAAAGAGAGAATTGGTTTGATGTTTAATAATGGGAAAGGAAAGTTGAGAGAGTGGAGGAGACCACTGGTGGGGCGCCAGAGAAAAGGAAGAGAGGAAGGTGGGGGGAGGGGGGGTTGTATGTATATATATACTTACATTACATATACAGACACACTCCCTTATATGGTTTAAAAAGGAGATATAAACGAGATGAGATGAAGTGATCCGAGTGTCAGCAGGCGGCCACCCCACCCACTTCTGTTTCTTATTTTTTGGCTTTTTTCCCAGAATTACAATTTACAAAATATATAATGCTAATGATGCTTCATATGCTAACATTTATGATTTATTCATTCCATGCAGCCATTGCATTTTTTTAAGTGTAGAATTTTCAAACGCTGCAACATTATATATACTACTTTAATGTATATCGGAAATATATGTACTTTTATAATATATATAAAATGATTTATCCAGTGTCATTTTTATATTTCACTCTATGTTTCATAATTTGAATAAATCACATGTGACATGTTAAAAAAAATTCCCACAATCTTGTTAAAAGATCTAGAAAAATGAAATATATATTGAAATATAAAAAGTGATTCACATGTAGAAATTAAACTAATATGTACTTTTTTTTTTTATCGATTTTATTGAGAAAGAAAGAATAGGCAGAAGCTGGCATCAGGAATGCCACAAGCAACAGAAAAACTAATATGTACTCAGTACATTGTTACTGTAGTCTATCCGAAATAAATGATGTTCTATTATTAATAGATTTAGATACACATACCGCCAATTTTACATCATATGCACCTGGTGCAAAATTTGTGTACTCATCACATTTTTGTTATATTAACTTGTATGTTTCAATTATATTAATCTAAATATTTTATTTTATGTTTTCAGCTAAATATAATCTACATATTTCAATTATATTTACCTATATATATCAATTATATTAGCCTATATATTTCACTATAATACTCGATTGCACTGTGCAAGTTATTTCAATTTGAAACATTGGTCAATCATCTTAACATATCAAATTATCAACAACGCAGTGTTTTGGGGTCTTTTTAAGATAGCAAAGGAGTACTTGTGTCGATGAAGATAAATTTTTTTTGAACTTGGTTTACATAAATTTTATAATAAATTCGGTAATATTATTTAGAAGTATTACAGTGTAGTAATTTAGAAAAAAAAAAACACATAAAATTAAATAATTTTTAAAATATGACTACATCGTATGTTAAACAATATTCTCTAGTCCTAATAAAATATTCCGGTATTTTATTTTTAATTTGTTCCAATAAAAAATATATATTGCTTTTTCGATATACCACTTATATGTATATATATCCCAATATTTTATTTTTTTACATCATTGTCATTCACTGAATACACCAAAATACATTTAGAGTGTGTTTTGAAACTTTATTTACTTTTGAAAAGTCATATTAATTGATTTTTGTTGTAAAATTAAAAGTGAAGAGTGTTTGTAAATAAAGTGATTTTAAATCATATTGAAAAAAGTGATTTGTTTGTAAAAAAATATTTTTTATTAATAGTGAGGGTAAATATTAGTTGTTAAATAAAGTTTACATAACCTAATTCTAATTTAGACATGGATGAATACAATTTTTTTTCCTTTTACAGAATCGTGTTAAAGAAGAAATCTAACTTATTATATAAATATAAAAAAAATATGATTATATATGTATATATAAGAGCAGCATGAAATTAATTTTTTTTTTATCGGTAAATGTTAGTGGTTAGTAGTTAATTCGTTCAGCACCCAAACACTCCTAGATTTTTTCTCCAAGCCACCTCTTATAACTCCATAATTCGTTCACAAAGGGAATCGAAACCGAGACTCCCATTAAAGTGAGGAACCCGATGGTCATGTGAACTTAAAAATGAGAATGGGGAAGTTCCTAGATGAAAGGGAAAAGCAAGTTGAGTCACGTGGCCGTACGATGTTGTTACCCCATTCTTGTCGCATCTACATGTTCGGTTCGGCTACTCCCCTTCTTATTTTGGCCTTTCACATAATACCCATCCCAAGTCGCCATCATATTTTCCAATCACTAACCCAATCTTTTTAATTTTCTATTTACTTATATTGCTCTTATTCTGTTGTTTACTAATTATAGCTTATTAACGAGGTTGTTATCCCTTAAACACTTGTACATATTCATAAATTTGATAGTTGAATATATGCCCAAACTAAATGCATGAGAATTTATTTAAAAAAAAAAAAAAGCATCAATATGTTCATCCTTAATTTATAACTACAAAAGGTTATGCTACGTGGCCTATAACATTGCTTTTGTCCCTTGAGTTGAGGACTAGCCTTTAACCCCTTACCCACCCCCACCCCGGTCCCCCATCATCAAGCACCCACAATCCCACTAAATAATCCGTGTCACCATTACCAAATTTAGTATTAAGAAGATAATTTAGTTTAACGACGGGTTGTAATTAAATTATCTTAGTTTAATTCCTCCACCATGCTTAGTGCCATGGCTTTATTTGTTCACATGCTATTACTTTAACTTTGAATTAACTATCCTTAAGTGAGAATTAATTTAATAATGAGAATTATGTGCAGATGAGTTCGCCCTGCTTTAGATTGGCATATGCTGTGTTTATGCTGGGCATTAGATTCTCCAACTTGTGGGGATATATAATACTAGGTTGTCTTTCTTCCAAGTCCAACGCTTGCACTTCTTTCATACCTTATCTCTTTTATAGTCTTTTCTTGTTCTACTTTTACTCATCTATATATTATTCCAAATTGTGACATATATATGAACATCGTTGAAGCAACAAGACAATATCTATAACTACTGATAGAATTTCATTTTCAATTTGTTGACTGCTCTATCGATTAAAGTTGTATATAATTTTTATTATTCAATATTGTACCATTATAAGCTTTCAACTTTGTTGCACGGCTCAATCTTCTAGATTTTTTCTATTATTGGAGAATCGAGATGTAACTTCCGTTATTTGATCAATTTGTATCCCTATCTTTCAAAGCATCATTATTTTAAAACAAAATTCAAATTTCATGGTGTAATTTTGTTCCTCATTATTTTATTAAAATGACTGCATTCCAATTTTTCGAATGAAAGTTTATGTATTCAATTTTTTTCTTTCAGAAAGTATGTATTTCCAGTGTTATTAAATTGATATTGTATTATAAAACAGAAAACAAAAGGAAGAGGGGCTAAATTCGGCCCCAGGAAGAAATTAGAATTACAATGGATAAAGCCCAACTAAAAAAATAATAAATGGGCCCAGAATAAAACACACTACAAGCTGCCCCAAGTATTGAAGAAAAAGGAATTAAAACCAAAAGTAGAAATAAAATTGGCCCAATGTGGCTCAAAGAAAAATGATACTAAATCAAAAGAAAGTCAACACAAATAATACCCTAGATACTCATTCTATAAATAGGATTATTTGATATATTCTTGATTTTACGCAGATTATTTCATAATGGTCACTGGTCAACAGGAATTTAAGATGGGAATAAAGGGTGAAGACAGTAATTAAAAATGCGACTATAAATTTAAGAAGTAGGCTTAACATGACAATCGATAAGTTTGAATAATTTAGAAAATTGAGCAACTCTATATATGGTAAATTAACTGATACAATATTAGATCACATGTGATTGCCCAAGCCTATTTGGAAAATAAGTCCAACATTCTTCCAAATTGGATTCTACTTGTATATATCTTCTTGGGAAATGATTATATGTTCAGGGGGAATACTAATTTATATATTGGTGATGACACATATATATTGCTCATTTTAAAAGTGTTGACGCATTTATTGGGCCTCGTCTATTTTTAGGTCGGAAATATTTGGCAGGGTATCTTCTCATGGGCTTCATTGGTAATTAAGCTTAGACCCAACTAAAGTATGTTTTTTATTGGGCTTCAGTAATTAGGCTGAGCCCAATTAAATATCTTTTCTTATTGGGTTTCGCATTCAATTGGTAATAATACATTTTTGCATAAATATACCGTGCTGAGCGGGATTATGTGGCAAGTTTTTTTAATGAAATTGAGAATGAAAATATATTTTTTTTTCTATGCCACTATATATATTGTAGAAGAAATTATTTTTATGGTAATTATATATTAATATTATGCTCTAATTTTATAAAAAAAAATAACACTAAAGAAAGGTTGATAGTGATGAAGGGGAATACTTGAGAAGAGATGATTGTAGAAAGGAAAAAAGTTAATTATTACTACCTCCGTCCCAGATCAGTTTTCACAGTTGACTTTTTCAACGATTTTTGTGTGACAATTATTTCATAGTAATATGTGTACAAAAGTTGTTTTATATGGTTGATATGCTATTAACTAGTATATCAACCATATAAAACAACTTGTGTACACATATTACTATGAAATAATTCTCATATAAAAACCGTTGAAAAAGTCAACTGTGAAAACTAATATGGGACAGAGGGAGTATCTTATTTAAAAAGTAAATTAGTGTTATTGATTATTTTTTATTCCCATTAACCACCATAATTATTCTATATTCATTCTCATTCTCAAAATCGGTTACCCATTTTTCAATTGAATTGAAATGTTGAATTATTATATACATATATAATCAATATCGAATTGAATTTTGAAGAAATTACACAGAACATAATTAATGATGCCGCGGGTTCATTTAAAAAAATAAAATCGAAATTTACTAATTTTAAAATTAACCAAGTTTTATTGATTTTTTTCAAAAATGATTTTTTGTTTACCCCTATTTAATTGGCATTTTAACGCCTATACACACAATACACATGGTAATAATTTAGAAATAGAAAATAAGTTACTAGATGAATAATTTTACGTACCACAAGAATCAATATTTAAAATGGAGAATTTCAATCAACCTTTTTAAATAGTGTTTCATTTTGTATTTTAATGTTCTCAAAAACAATGTTAGCATGGGACTAACCGAGTAAGATTTCGTATTTCAATGATTTCAATTCGTACCAATAATTTCTGTCATTACCCTAAATAATTGTTTCAATCATACCTTATTTCTTTTGGTTAACAATTTTTTAATTAGTGGGATATTCTGAAACCTAAATGAATTATATGCAAATTGGTGCATGTGCGCTTATTATTCTAAGTTGGGTCTGAATAGTACAAGATTAGTTGGTTACTATTAAGTTACATGTTATAATCGAAACCGATTTCAGTTACTCAATTTCAACGAAAAAATTATATTAATTGTATTTTCCCTTTTAAATTTTAATTTCTCCTGGTGTATTAATTCCTCTCAATATCCTTGAAGAAAAAATGTTGACGGCGTTGTTCGATTTCTTTCAATCTTTATATCGAAGTAAATGCGACTCTTTTCTTATTTATTTACATTTTCATCCCTCTTGTATTACACGAGATCTGACATGATTTGAATTTTAAAGCAGCCTAGTAGAAAGATTTTATATAATATGTTACACTGGTCTACTATTATAAGCTGATAGTATTAGTATTATAAATAATAATACCATTAAGGGCTTTTCTATTGTTAGGAAAGACATTCGGCCTGCCTAACTAACGTCAGGTATCCAATAATAATTTGACACGTCATTGTACTTCGCTTTAGGTAATCTAACTTCGCAATGATATAAAATATTTAAGATTTAATATATATATATATATATAATTCCTTTAACACTTTTTAAAAAAAATACAAATTTTAGTAATTAAATTAATATTATTTATAAAAATAAATTATTAAAAAAATGCATACTCTAATAAATAAATTTAATACTTCATAAAAATTTGAAAATTTAATAATTTATAAAAAAAAACTGAACTTTATTATAAAAAATATTAAACCTCATACATACCTAACCCCCCTCCCCTGCCGCCCCGAAACCCATCCCCTTCCCCAAATCCTCTGCAACTCACAATAAGTGCATAAAATATATTACAATTTTTACCTTTATTCTCCTTTGCTCTTACCCTCTGTACTCCCTCACGACATCATTTCTCCACCTTGAGTTCTAATACAAATTCATTCGATCAAAATTTGAAAAATTTGAACAGTGACAATACTAATTGAAAAAAATTAAGGAGTTATGGTTGATGAATTTAACAATGATCATGGAAAAATATTGGGACAACCCATACAATTAGAGTGGTGTATACAGCGAGGAGTGGGTGTGGAATTTTGCTGTGAAAAATCACAATTTTCAAAAGAAAAATTGACGGACCTAAACACAATGAGGTGAAAAATTGATGTGGGCGAAATGATATTAGAATTAAGACCAACCTATTGATACTAGACACGTTATGAAAAGTGGTCCAAAAAGAAACTCCGGTGGAGACATGACCGGAAGGTGTTTGGTTCTCTCCCATGAAGAAGACGACATTATTATATTTTTTTAACTTAATTTAATGTTATTGGATATTGAATATATTTTAAAGTTCTATAAATATTTGTTTCATTTTCTAATATTTAATGAATTTTTATAATTAAATATTTGTACTTATTTTAAATTAAAAGGATAATTTTATTATTTTTGTATTTATAAATTTATTTTATTAATAAGGCGATACAATGCAATTTCATATAACACAATGCAAACGCACTAATGCAAAGTGCAATCATCTAAAATAAATTTCATTCGTTGGATCGTTGATCTAAAGGTATCTAATGTTTTTCCTGACGTCAGGCAGGGCGAAGCCTTCCTAACCATAGTAAAGCCCATTAACACACAAATGAATGAATATATTTATAATATAATATAAAAAATACAATTAATTCTTACTTGGTCCATATTCATATAAAAACACACAAATGAATGAATATATTTATAATATAATATAAAAAATACAATTAATTCTTACAATACACCTCAAAAAGTATAACATACGCCCGATGGGACACATAAATAGTAAAATAGCAAATGCCAAGTTGGCTTTGTCCCATGTTTCCATTACATATTTACATAAATGCATTCACGAGCCTTAACTAGTTTGTTTTTGCGTATATGATCGTTTGTCTGAAACAGTTGGCAATTCATCAATATGCCACTTAACTTACCTTATATTACAGTTGCGTATCTTTTCCGAAACAACCAGTTTAACGCAACCTTTGCGGGTTTCCAGCAATCCTTACATACTTACATCTTCATTTCACGCAACTTCATAAATATGTGTACACTCCTAATACAGCTCATTCATTCAAATCTTTTATATTCACATTCTTTAAAATATAATCATCATGATTGAAAAACATCATCAAAATCTCATGTGCAAACATATGTAATTATATTAATTTATATTTTTAATCAAATTTAGTCCACACATTTCAACTAGATTAAAAATAATTCTCTGGTAGGAAATCATGTACCAAATAATTAAAATTATAGTAATAAAAAAATATGAATTTATTAATAATTAATCTTAAATATTTGCCATATGTATGATATTGATACGAGATACGATTAGCTTGTGGAGGGGCCTCACTTAAAAAACCAAGCAGATACACACAGAAGAGAAGAGGGTGGTTTTGGCTTTAGCCCATGTTCCAAAGAATCATCCACTTATTATACAGCTTTTAAAGACTGTCATCTTTTTAGCACCCTTTCTTCACAAAATTATCTGTTACTTGTGGGGACACCCTTGCATGTGCTCCAGCTCCTTTCTCAATGCTCTCTAATTCCTTTTCATCACTTCTGTTTTTTAACTCTTCACACATTGAAATCCAATGGTTCTAGCCTTGCCAAACTAATACCCACCAGAAATATTAGTACACCTTCAAATCTGTTAGGGTACATTTCCTCTCTCTAAAATAATTTCCCAGAAAAGGATCTGTTCGAACATATCTTTCTCTCTCTCCCAAACAAATTTCCCAGAAAAAAAAAAAAAGAGCTTTCCTTTTTCTTGTTATCATCTATTCATATTTCTGTTGATTTTCGCTAAAATGAAGCCCCATTCTGGGCTAAAGATTCAACCTTTTGACTTTCTGTTACATGGGTTGTTGCTATTATCTGCATTTCTGTACGCAAACTCGCAACCCAGTTCAGAGGATGGACCAGCCATGTTTGCGCTGAAGAAAAGCCTAAACCCGCCGGATGAGCTGACATGGTCCGACCCGGATCCGTGTAAGTGGAGGCATGTCTTCTGCTCAGAGAATCGGGTGGCCCGGATTCAAATCGGGCACCAAAATCTAGCAGGTACACTTCCACCAGAACTCTCTTCTCTGACTCGCCTTGTGCGATTGGAGCTTCAATGGAACAATATCTCTGGGCCTTTACCAAATTTAAAGGGTTTGAGTTCATTAGAAGTGTTAATGCTTAGTAACAATCAGTTCACTTCAATTCCTGCGGATTTTTTCTCAGGCATGTCTGCCTTGCAATCTGTTGAAATTGATAATAATCCTTTTTCTGCTTGGGAGATCCCCGAAAGCCTTAGAAATGCTTCAACTCTTCAGAATTTTTCGGCTAATTCTGCTAATATTAGTGGAAAGATTCCATCTTTTTTGGGTCCTGATGAGTTTCCTAGTTTAACTAATTTGCATTTGGCTCTTAATAACTTGGAGGGAGAGCTACCAATGTCATTTTCTGGTTCACAGATTGAGTCTTTGTGGTTGAATGGACAGAAACTCAGTGGAGGAATTGATGTTATACAGAATATGACATCCTTGAAGGAGCTTTGGTTGCATTCTAATGGTTTTTCTGGTCCATTGCCCGATTTCTCGGGTTTAAAGGACTTAGAGACTTTGAGTTTGAGGGATAATTCGTTCATGGGGCCTGTCCCCGTCTCGTTGGTGAATCTTGAATCCTTAAAATCTGTTAATTTGACTAATAACTTGCTGCAAGGGCCAATGCCGAAGTTTAAGGACTCTGTTAAAGTTGATATGACCAAGGATACTAATAGTTTTTGCTTGCCACAACCTGGTGATTGTGATCCTAGCGTTAATACGTTGCTTTCGGTTATAAAATTGATGGAATACCCTAGAAAGTTTGCAGAGAATTGGAAGGGGAATGATCCATGTAATGATTGGTCAGGGATCACTTGCAACAATGGGAACATAACCATTGTTAACTTTGAGAACATGGGGCTTAATGGCACAATTTCTCCTGATTTTGCTTCGCTTAAATCACTGCAGAGATTGGCTCTTGCTAATAACAACCTTACTGGAACGATTCCTGAATCGCTCACGACTCTACCCCTCCTTACGCAATTGGATGTGTCTAACAACCACCTTTACGGGAAAAAACCCAGTTTTAGAACCAATATGATTGTTAAAACCGATGGGAATCCAGATATTGGGAAAGATAAAGTTGAGTCCAGCTCGACAGGTGGAAATTCTACAAGCAAATCTGGTCCTAGTTCAGAAACTGATCCACAAAACGGAAAAGCGAAAGCTAGAAGTATGGTTGGAATTATTGTGTTTGCAGTAATCGGCGGTGTATTTGTTCTTTGCTTAATTGGGGTTGCTGCTTTCTGTTTATACAAGAGCAAACAGAAGCATTTTAGCAGAGTTCAAAGCCCGAATGCTATGGTGGTTCATCCCCGCCACTCTGGATCAGACAACGAAAGTGTGAAGATCACGGTTGCAGGATCGAGTGTGAGTGTTGGTGGTATCACTGAAACTCATACTGTTTCTTCTGACACAAACGACATTCAAATGGTTGAGGCTGGAAACATGGTGATCTCAATTCAGGTCCTTAAAAACGTGACAAATAACTTTAGTGAAAAGAACATTCTAGGCCAAGGAGGATTTGGGACAGTGTACAAAGGAGAACTACACGATGGGACGAAGATTGCTGTGAAAAGAATGGAATGTGGAATACTAACCGGGAAAGGGACGACTGAGTTTAAGTCTGAGATTGCTGTTCTGACTAAGGTTAGGCATAGGCATCTGGTTGCTCTTCTTGGCTACTGTTTGGATGGGAATGAGAAGCTTCTCGTGTATGAGTACATGCCACAAGGGACACTAAGTAGGTTTATTTTCAACTGGGCTGATGAAGACTTGAAACCGTTGGAATGGAAATCGAGGTTGACTATAGCATTAGACGTTGCTAGGGGGGTGGAGTATCTGCATGGATTAGCCCACCAAAGCTTCATACATAGGGATCTAAAGCCTTCCAATATTCTACTTGGAGATGATATGAGGGCCAAGGTTGCGGATTTTGGGCTCGTGCGCCTTGCTCCAGAAGGAAAGGGCTCGATTGAAACACGAATAGCTGGCACGTTTGGGTATCTCGCACCAGAATATGCAGGTAACAATTTCTTCAACCATGATTTGATTGTGATTCAGTTTTATATATCCCTGTCATTTTGTGCTTGATTTGAATATGCATTCAAAAAACTTTCCAAAATAGTATCATTTTGCAATACCTAGACGAATTAATGGCAAATTTTTTATATGCACCAGTTGCACTATGCAAACAAGTACATTTTTAAATGATTTAGTTGTTTTACTAAAAGGTATTAATTGGTCGGTATTAGTTATTTTCACTGAACAATGTTAATTGTGCACCAGTTGCATCAGGTGAAACTGATGCACCCAAGTATTACTCCGAATTAAATGATCACATTCCTAGTTTACCCCTTTATTGTTTTTGCGATATACACTACTTAAAGAATGTACACCTCTTTACATAATAGCATGAATGTGTAAACAAAATGGTAATAAGATAATATACAAACGTCAATATCAAGGGAACAGAGGTAGTATGCCATTTTAGTTATTACTAGTGCCTCAGTTAACACCCTGAGAAAATTCAAATTTGCATAGATTGGGTTAATACAATTCTTGATACTCTATTCTAGCCTTTATATAATTCGATGTCTTCAACTATGACAGTGACGGGGCGAGTGACAACCAAAGTCGATGTTTTCAGTTTCGGTGTCATCTTGATGGAACTAATAACAGGAAGAAAGGCACTAGACGAGAGCCAACCAGAAGAGAGCATGCACCTCGTTACATGGTTCCGAAGAATGCACCTCAACAAGGATACCTTCCGTAAGGCCATTGACCCCACAATTGACCTAGATGAAGAAACCCTAGCCAACATTAGCACCGTTGCTGAGCTGGCGGGACATTGCTGTGCGAGGGAGCCCTACCAGAGGCCCGATATGGGGCATGCTGTGAACGTCCTCTCGTCTCTAGTTGAGCAATGGAAACCGACAGACCAAACCGCAGAGGACATTTACGGTATTGACCTTGAAATGTCATTGCCTCAAGCCCTTAAAAAGTGGCAAGCGTTTGAGGGTAGTAGTCACATGGATTCATCGTCTTCGTCCTATCTTCCGAGCTTAGACAACACTCAGACGAGCATTCCTACGAGACCGTACGGGTTTGCTGAGTCGTTCACATCGAATGATGGCAGATGAGGACGACGATCGAAGGTGTGATGTTGTGACTGATTTTATATGTTGATTATTTTGCCCTAGTGTAGTCTATTTTGTGTTTGCTCGATTTATCTACCCTTTTGGATTTTTAACTTTGTTAGATGTGATGCTCTATCAACTTCTAGTTTGTTTTCACTTGTAACTTGTTTATGTATATCTATGTATGTTATATTCTTGATCCCCTTCATGGAAGTGAGTTTTCATTGCGTCCCTTTTATTTCATTCGGTGTACTATAGACGTAGAGAAATTGCTCGATTTTGTATGTATAATGCATACTGGATGATTTAAGTGTATTTTTAAACCGTATCTATTGTAATTGTTCATTAAAAATAATTGATATTGTTTATAAATACACTTGAATTACACTTTGATTCAAAGAATTAATAAACAAAGTAGGTATATTAAATATATTGGAGTATATTGAGATGGGCACATCACATGAACAAGTACGTGCCCGACATAGATTCATATCTCTTGTCAATGAGCAGTTTCATTGTTAAGATTTATTTTCCTTTTTTTGTTAAGTGTTTTTATCCCTTATTAAGAAAGAGGGACAAGATTATATGTGGGGGAAAATAAAAATGGAAAAAAAAAGTGAGGAGAAATGTATGGGTTTATTGGGTAAGCTCATTAATTATTAGTGAAAACATGAACATGGTCATGTGAGAGTTGTCACATGGGCGCACGATGTTTTTCCTAAATTTATGTCCAGCCTTATCTCAGCTGTCAACTGAAGTAGTTTTCATTACCCAAACCCACTTCACATTGCGGGCTGTGGGCCCTACCTGTTGCTTATTTGTGTATTAGACTATTGCCAGACCCACAATTTTATTATTACAAAATAATAATAATAATAGCAAGAAGAAAGATTATCCTTCCTGTCTACGTAACTTAATATGAGTTCATTTATAATGCAATATTGGCGTGTCACATTTGTATACAACTTAGGTATTTATTCAACTTAAATTTTATACACATCAGTATGGTGGATGGGTGGGGTACAAATTAATTAAGGGTAAATTTCCATTCAATATACCAATATTAAGTGTAGTATCTTAAAATCCCATTATTTTATGTAAAAAATTTAGTGAAAATTGTTAGAAAAGTAAAAAAAATAATAATAGAGTATAAAAGTAAAATTTGGTCTGAAAAATAATAGTATGCAAACTAGAAGTAAAAAATGTCAACAATTAACTGAAAAATATCATAATAAAATCTAAGTGCATGCATGAACTCGCCTCATAAAAGATCAACTCAGTAAATGACAATTCATGTAATTTTTGTTTAAGTGTCACATTTTATTCATGTTGATGCATAATAAATAGCACCTCTTTGACTTGCTGTATATGCCATTCAATTTCATGTAAAATGCAAAATACATTTAAAATGTAGTCTTTCTTCAAAATTATCAGATAGTAGTACTTAATAAATAATTAACGGGCATCTCAAATTTGAATCATATTTTTCTTAGTATTAGTATTAGTATCAACTGTATCATTGAATTGAATGATAACATCTAACGTTTATTCAATTTTTTTTAAAGAAAAAAGTTTATTCAATTTTGCCTCAGAGTTTGATGACTAATTCTTAAATCATGTGTAAAATAAATAATTCATTTAAGCGATCAGATGGCTCAATCCCAAAATACCCATGTTTATGTAAAATAGAGAGACTCTTGTAAAATAATTTACGGTAAAATTATAGTTTAAAATAAAAATCCTAAAATTCGTGGGTTATATTTAAAAAAATGACAAAAAACTCACAAATTCTAAGTGGTTCGGATCAGGTCAAATGAATTTTTTTTTTTAAAAACTCGTACAAAAATAAAAATAAAAACTCGATGATTTAAGTTGTCCCAAGATAAACATTCTGATTCTTGAGCCATATTCTAGAAGGCCCAGGTTATCTGCACACACTTTTTTATTAAGAACACCCACCTTTTAAAAAAACACACTGATTATTAAGTAAACCCCCCATATCTCCCTAAAATGCCATTTTAACACTCAGTTCCTCAATTTGCAAAAAACACGTCAAATTGCACACCCACCTCCCCTCCAAACCCGTCACCGCATGATCGCCTGTCGCCGCGCGCGCCCGCCGTCGCGCCGCGCGCCCTCGCCGCGGCCGGTGTCGCGCCCTCGTCGCGCCGCCCCTGTCGCGCCCTCGCCACCGCCTCGTCGCGGCCCTTGTCGCGCCCTCGCCGCCGCCCTCGCCGCCGCCGCCCCTGCCGCGGCCTCGTCGCGCGCGCGCGCCTCTGTCACGCCGCCGCCCCTGTTGCGCCGCCGCCCTCGTCGCGCCACCGCCTATTTCTATGACAAGAACAAATTTGCCCGGTTAGTAATTAGGTTTTAATTTTTAAGAGAAATAGAAACCCATGTGTTTATGTTACGAATTTTGAGTAGAAATTTGGATTGTTTGTTGCATTTTGTAACTTACTTTACCATTGTTCATCAATTTTTGTAATTGTATGAACACTGTGAGGATGACCGAATTCCTTGAAACTATATTATTTTTTTTTTGTGATTTTCATTTTAATTGGATGTATGGATATGATGAGATGAAGAGACTGGTAGACCTTTGTGTATTTTAGATAATTTTACATAAAATTCAAGTCTTCAAAGAAAATTGCAGTGGTTGTGTATGGGGCAAATAATTTTGTTGCTAAAATTTGTGCGTGTGATTAACGAATATTGGAATTAAGTGCAGTTGTGGTGTGGGTTTCATCAGTTGGTGTCTGAATATTTATGTCTTTGATACAAAAAAGTAGCGACATGGTGCTGCTCGGAAATTGTGGGGTGGAGGTGGGTGAATGACACATATTTTACGGTTTTGAGAAGTGAGGAAGATGGGCGGCGGCAGGGGCGACCCGACGGTGGAGGAGGGAAGGTGGGTGTGTAATTCTTTTTAACGTGTTTTTGCAAATTGAGGGAACTGATTGTTAAAAAGGGCATTTTAGGGAGATAGGGTGGTTTTTACTTAATAATCAGTTTTTTTTTCAATTTAGGTGGGTGTTCTTAAGAAAAAAGTGTGTGCATATAACCTGGGCCATTCTAGAATCATAATCAATACAAGTCCATTGGGCTTTAGTAGGTCAAAACTATTTTGTCTAATGGGCCATATTTCAAATACTTGAGTCGTGCTCTGTGGGTCAAATTTGGGCTTATGAAAATAACTCTGAATATCAATGTTTTTTTGTTATTATAAACTTATAATAATTGAAGGAAGGGGAATTAAAAAGTTATGCAACTTTGAGGAGCACTTGTTTTAACAAATTTAAATGGACAAGTAATGAAAGTGTAGATGGGGTGTTGTAGTAATTAATGAAAATAAAAAATAATTAATTTATTTTTATTATATTTTGTACGCATAATGAAATTCAAAATAAAATTAATCATTACTTCATATTGATTAACTATTTTTTATAATCATTTCACTATTTATCAACCAACAATTTTTTTTTTTTATTTCAACTTACTTTAAAATTAGAACAAAACACTAACAATATATCATTATTTTCTCATTGTATTTCACTATTCATATAATCTTATTATCATTTTCATTGAAATGTTTGAACTAAAGGCCCCCTATATTTACATGTATATATCATATCAAATTTATATATTTTCTTAACCTTTGAAGTTTTTTTTTTTTTTTTTACATGAAATAAAGTTTATTAATAGAGTGGAATATTGACTGACAAAAAATTAGGTGAGATGCCCATTTAACTTTCACACAAAAAAGCAAAAGGCATACTTAGCATAAAAACAAGTTCATGCGTAACAAAATTGTGAATCCGACATATATATCCAACAAAAGGAGATAATTGAAAGTTACGAGTTTAAAATTTCTTACCTGCTTTTTTTTTTGGTTGAATCTGTTGATTATTTTGAGATTGAATTTATCTAGCATACAGTTTAATTACAATCTTCTCATTAAAAGACTAAAAATAGTCCTATAGAATACATTATAGACGCGTTCATTTAGAATTTGTGGTTCTACGAATTATTATAAATCTATTTTTATAATATTCAATTTATATATGTAGATAATTTAATATCTGTAACCCATAAAAAAGTTAATAGAAAAACTTATGTGTTAAAAAAATAGATAAAACAAATCAAAATTTATGTTTCTCTTTGGACAGCAGGAAAGAGCTAAGTTTGGTTGGGTACAGTCTGTAACTAATAAAAATATAATTTAGGTACACACAAACGCGGAATATCAGCAGAATATTAGATTACAGAAAACCAAACGCGCTCCTGGGAACGTGGCAGCATCTCAGTCGTCCATTTTTGATCGACGGTGTATTAACCGTCTATACCGACTGCCCACGCTGACCCAATATTCGGTCAATAAGTCATACCTCCGATTTTGCTTAGTATAACAAATGGACTTCACCTTCACCTTATTCAAATATTCAACTGTCAAACATTCAATTCAAGTCTGATTCCCATCATTTTGAACGTTTCTTTTAGTCCATATATAAAACTATATATATAGTCCAACATTTCATTCATCAGGCAAGGCAACACAGCTTCTCTTTCTAACAAAACAAAAAAAAAAAAAAACTCGTCAAATTTATCTTTTTCCTTGATCAGAATGACTTTTTCGTGGAGGCGGAGGAGGAGCGGCGGCGGTGTCGCCGGAATAATTAGTGAGAGTTGTAAAGAAGACATGGAGCTGACAATTCCTAATCATTTTAAGTGCCCAATATCACTTGATTTGATGAAAGACCCCATCACTTTATCGACGGGGATAACGTATGATCGGGAGAGCATCGACAAGTGGATGGAGGCCGGAAAGATGACGTGTCCGGTCACCAACCAAATCTTGAGAAACTTCGATCAAATTCCAAATCATTCCATTAGAAAGATGATCCAAAGTTGGTGCGTGGAGAACAAGTCTTATGGCGTGGAGAGGATCCCAACCCCACGAATTCCGATCACGCCGTACGAGGTTTCCCTGATTTGTTCGAAAATGGAGGCTTCCACACGAATTGGGGATTCAAGGAAGTGCCTCGATTTAGTGATGAAGGTCAAGAATTTGGCCAAGGAAAGCGAGCGCAACAAGCGGTGCATTGTGGCAAACGGGTTCGGGTCCTCATTGGCGGATTCATTCGACTCCTTCTCACGTGACTCGATCGATAAACATGTGGATTTGCTCAAGGAAATCTTGTCCGTGTTGACGTGGACGTTCCCATTGTGCCAAGAAGGCGTTTCCAAGTTGAAATCCTCTGTTTCCTTACGTTGCATAGCGCGTTTTTTGAAGAGCGAGGACGACCTTTCATCAAGGCAAAACGCGATCTGTGTGCTGAAAGATGTTGTTTCTGTGGATAAAGAGTGTGTTAATGACCTAATGGGAATTGAGGCCATCGAAGAAACGCTCTTTCAAATGGTGAAAGTACCGATTTGCCCTAGAGCTACCAAGGCAAGCCTAGTGGTTATTCATCGTATGATGTGTTGTGCGGAGAAGAGTGGCCTAGTTTTTGTCGAAATGGGGCTAATACCATTGGTTCTTGAGATTCTCGTGGATGGAGATAAAAGTGTTAGTGAGAAGGCCTTAGCCGTTATGGATAGAATTTGCAGTTGGAAAGAAGGGAGGGAAAGCGCGTATGAGAACGCGCTAACCATCCCGTTGCTTGTGAAGAAGATTCTTCGTGTGTCAAATGCTGCGACGGAGTTGTGTATTTCGAGTCTTTGGAAGCTATGTTTAGGAGAAAATGAGAATGCCCTCCTTAATGAGGCTGTGCAGTTTGGGACTTTTCAGAAGCTTTTGGTGGTGCTACAAATTGGGAGCAGTGAAAGAACAAAGGAGAAAGTGACTGAGTTATTGAAATTAATAAATTTGTATAGAGATAAGTTAGATTGCTTTGATCCATCCATGGGATTCAAGCATATAAAAAGGCCCAATTGATTTTTTGTATACTTCTACTAATTTAGGACAAGAGTTCAAGTTTTGTTAGTACAGAAACCAATACACAGATTCTTAAGATTTTTGGTAGCTATTCTTTGTAAGACAAAATACTTTGATTTAACTGATAAGTTAGAATTTTTCGATTTAACAGGGGAAACTCATTCTCAGCTTAAATTCAAAAACATGAAATGCTCATTAGTATTTGACAGAAAATCAATTTGTGCACATTTCGTATCTTAAATCTACAATTTCATATATATACCCCTGATGACAAGCTGCTATCAAAACACATCATCTGCTTATTCCTAGTTCACAAAATAGTATTCCATTCTCCACGAAAGACAGATTATGAAACATACAGCTTGGTTTTAAGAACATTAAATGCTCATACAGCAGGTTTACATTCAAAGGATATGAACAAAATTTACATGAACTAATCCACATTCTTGAAAGAAATTAGTTTCTGCACAATTTGTAGTCAAAATCAAGATTCTATAGAACAAAAGAATTCTACAATTGCATATGTACCCAAAACTTCCCTGATGTGCTATCAGAATACATCATTTGCCGCTGATTTCTATTTACAGAACAGTATCCCATACTACACAAAATTTACAACTATTCATAGCATAGTGGCCCCATATCAATCTCAGGCAGATGAATCTGCATATAAGGATCCTCATACTTGTACGCCAGCCCATACTGTTTATCCACCGGTACAAGCGTACTACAGCACGTATCACACACGAACAATCTAGGCACAGCCTCAATATCTTCAATACCAAAGCACCGTGTATGCTGCCATGTCCCACAAATATCACAAGCAACCATTCTCTCTCCATCATCATCTCTGGCCCCACATTTGCATCTAACGGTCCAGCTCTCATTCCCCCCTTCGTATCTCAAATCATTCTCCGAATCGAATCCACAACCCCTCACCCAAACCTCCCTGCCCGACTCAATTATGCCAAACAGAACCTCATCATCTTCAAATTCTTCCATTTCCAAAATCTCAACAACCCTCAAATTCTCCATCACACAGTAAGTATCCCTCATTGCATTCTGCACCGCTATCTTTAAATCACCAATCGTGGCATAGAGTGGAACTACGATGTATTCACTAGGTGGAAAGTTGTGAGAAATATCCGTGTTTGGATCAATCGAGCTTGTTGTTAGTCTACAAATGAACTTCAGTGAGTTATCATCTTCATCTTTAAAAGGCCATTCCTTCACAAAATGCTTGCTATGGAGAATCACTTGAGTGGCCAATTCAATCGAATCAGAATCTGGATAGCTAAGAAGTACATGCTCATACAAAAAGGCAACATCATCGTAAACGCTTCTTTTAGGGGCTGTAGTGAGTGTGGTCTCAATTGGCTCATGAACTTTTGAGAGTTGAACCTCTTTCCAACCGTTGAAGTCTTGAATTGTATATTCTAGTACTTTAGTTGATCTGTTCACTGCTCTTCTAATGATGTAGTTTCCAACAATCACATTGTTCATCGCTTTTAGCACGTGGTCGATCAAGCCCGTATCACCAATATGGAGGCGGGCCGCATCACGGGCCTCTTGTCTGGTCATTCCACAGCTGCCTACAGTTTTTGCTGCTCTTTTTTCCTTCAAGGCTTCAACAATGACTTCTGCAACCTGCTCGAGTCTTCTTACGGGCCACCTACTGTCCAAATTAGCAGCAAGATTGGAAAACTTTCTGCACTTTGTGGGTTTTTCCTTCCTAAAGGGGCTGGACCTCAGAAGTGGCGCAGTTCTTGAAAACTTTACAGGACATCTCTGAATAGGAGTACTAAAGGCTAATTTCTTCTCGGAGGACCATGACTGAGTGGCAGAATATCTTGCAGATGAAGGTGTGTACCTTAGATTCAGCATAAATTTGAATAAGTCTCTGATTGTAAGTAAATTTGTATCACTCATATCTCTGTAATGGTGGATCATCTGCTTGATATCTGTGCTTTCATTCGTGATACTGAAATCATCAATCACTTGATCAAGCTCGAGGGTGCTGAGCATGTCCATTGCCCTTTCGTAGTTATGCTCCTTGACACCAAAACTCCCATGGCAGAATCGATATCCCCATTTACCAAACCAGGAGTGGCCATAAGCAATTCCATAAAGCAATCGAAGGTCCATCATATGCTTCTTTGATGAATCTTCAACTGTAATTTGCCTGTAGAAGGAACAAATAATCATTTTCAGTTCCTATAAACAGAGATACAAAATTATATCTTCTGACCTATATATTTTTTTGTTAGAGAAGTGATATGCTAATCTCATCCCATTCAGGCAAGAAATGGACAATAAGTAATAATGAATACAAAAATCGTGTATCTGAGAAGATTTAAATAAATTCTGATTTCTAACGGTTGAATATTTTGTGTAAGTGATTGATATTCTATATTTCGTCATATAATAAACAAATCAATCAGAAATTCAAACAACTCATAAAACTATTATTGAATATCAACGCGATTCCTAAATCTCAGTGCCTTCATCCTGATATGATCACATCATGTAAACATACTTATTATATACTAAAAGATTCATTTAAACACAATAAATTTGCACTCAAGCTCTCCAACAATGCTAACAAAATTTCAAGAACCAACGAAATTCCGCTAACCCACTGGCTGAAAAATCATAAAATCTATTAAAAATTTTCATTCTCAAACACTATAATTCTTTAGTTACACTACTTGCTTCCTATCTAATCATTTTCTGTTTTATTATATTATTATATACTTCAACATACCTCACAGAAAGAGTCGTGCAGATTCGATCCCACAGATCCATTATCTCTCTACCATAGATGTACGCACTTCCCCCTTCAATGCCATTGATACAAATCAAATGCCCAAATCCGTTGCCGTGGATCAATCCATGCAAGAGGTGGCTGTTATCGTCAAACGAACCTTCGTCAAGATTACACTCGTGATTCGGAAGAATCAAATGATACTTCCTCTTTGACACTAAATGATGACTCCAACCTGCACCCATTCAAAAAAAAAAAAAAAAAAAAAAGAAGAGAAGAGAGAGAGTCAGGAAAAATCGCAATTAATTCCAGTAAAACACAACAATTAATAATACGCAAAATTCTAAACACCCAATCCAAGAACTCAACTAACCAGCTGAACGACAGTACTCGCAGAAGGGGCGATGAGAATTCCTTACACTCTCTTCAACTGTGTAAAGGGGAAGCGCTGTCCCTCTGTTTTCATACACCAAAAATGTGCGCCAAATTGGCATTCCGTCAATACTGTAATCCTCTGGCTCCGCGCACTGCTGAAGAAATCGGGCGACATTTTCCCGAAATGCTCCACCGGAGACAGTGACGGGGAGGCCGGGCTCCGCAAATGTGTGGAAGCCATAGATTTTGGGTGGCGCCATTTCTCTGTCTCTGAGATTGAAATGAAATCTTCTTTGCTAATTCACTGTGTATCTGGTTGAGACGAAATCCTTTTCGCTAATTCTTTGTTACTCGCATGCTTAAAAGATTTATGGTTGTGGGTTTTACAGTTATTGAGGATACAATTCAAAATTGAAGCTTCAGTTTGATTATTAACTGCATCGCGCCTCTTTTGAGAGGGTTTAGCCTAAACCGTTCGTGTGGTTTGTTTCCATTTTGATGGGGTTTCCTTAATGATCATTATTAATTAAATGATGCTAGACTCGGATTTATAAAAGTGCCCGCTTACGCAGGATTTTCTGAATTTTAATATTTATTAAAATTAGTAAGTTGATTTAATTTTAATCTTAATTATTTTTATAATTATAAAAATAAAGTTATTTGATATAGTATAATCATTGTTGTAAAGATCGGCCTGGAGGGCCGCTTCGATTTTGTCTAATTTAGGCATTTTCGTGGCTAGGCGCACTGTCTAGACAGGCCTAAGCGGGCTAGGGGCCATCTATGCAGCCGATTTTGTTTTTTTAATGAAAATAATTTTTTTTGCGAAGATCGTGTTTCCCTAACTTCTTTAGTTTCACCTTCAATCAATTGAACCACTTAATTTTACCATTTGAATGAATTTGATGTGAAATTGTGAATTAATAAAGTGAAGTATGTGTTTAATATTTAGTTAACACTTATCAGTCATGTACTCCCTCCGTCCCAAAAAGTTATGCACACTTTCCTTTTTCGTTTGTCCCAACAAGTTATGCACACTCCTAAAATGGAAACATCACATAATATTAATACTCTTACAATATCATTTAAATCACAAAAATATCACTCTTATTCTACTCTCTATTTTATTCTCTTTCCTACTTTATCTCATTAAATCACCCAAAATACTCTTACACTTTATTTTCCCTTTTACACTTTATTCTCATAAAAGTCAATAAAATTAATTTTTCTTAGTTTCCGTGTCCCATAATTTTTCATTATGTTAATGTGATATATTGGCTATGTTACTTTATTATAAAGTTAAAATTTATTCTCAACTTATTTAATTTTTATTAGTTTGTAATGTTATATATTTGGACTATAAGACTATGTTTATTATGTGAAGTTGACCATGTATAATAAAAAAAAAAAAAAATAGGCGGCGCCTAGGCAACCTCAAAACATCTGATTACCGATTTTTTATTTTTACAACCTTGAGTATAATAATATATAAAATAACGATTTTTTAAATTACATTTTAAAATTTGCAAAACACCAAATCTTAAAATACACGTCCATTAGACAGGCATGCAAATTAAAAAATCTAGAAAGCCCAATTATATTGTGTGCATTGGTTACAGGCCTGTCAAAAAAAAATTATATTGTGTGCATTAACTTTATTTTCATGTACAATAATATGTATACAAAATATGTTTGTATTGGTTAGCAAGATATAACGAATAACTATTTATGTTTATGAATTAATTCTTTTATATCCAAATCAATACTCTTTATTCCATTATTTTATCATCTTTTGGATCCTATGACTTATTAAAATAAATTAAAATTTTAGGAGTATTAATTACAGTGCAATGAATTTTTGTCATTTATCCATGCCACGGGATTGAAAATTTGACAAATCTCAATATAGGAATTGCAATTTACTCAATCATAAAGTTTATATGATTGAAAATTTGACAAATCTCAATAGAGGAATTGCAATTTACTCAATCATAAAGTTTATATGTTAATTCTTTGTACATTAGTAAATACATTAGATGTTATGTATTAGATTTATTATAGGTATGACTTTCCAAAAATGTATAAGTTATACATGTATTTTTTATAAGGAGGAAATACGCGAAGTCGCAAACCTTCTCATCTGTACCATAGGTACCTTGGTCAGGCAGATTGTAAATCAAGGGATGTGCAGGGAGAGAACTTTCGGGATATACGAATCGATCAACAACCTCTACAATATTTCACTATACAATATTTCACTAAGAATTGTTAACACACGGAATCGCTGCAATATTTCACCAAAGAATTATTATCACATGGAATCGAACCCGGGGTGTCGAAATGTATGTGCTTCACTCACCTTGTCCACTTACCATTTGTCTATGCCCATAAGGGCTTATACATGTATTTCTTAACTAACACTTGTGTGAATCGGGTGTATACGATAAATTATATTTTTATTATCACTGTCATGCACATTTATTATCACTGACATACATATGCATTATCGCTTTCATGCAAATGCATTGTTATAAATAAATGTGACAATGATAGTGCATGTGCACGACAATAATAGTAAATATATATGACAATAATAGTAAAAATAGAGTTCATTGTATGCACCCGTTTTACACAAGTTTTTGTTGTATTTTTTAACCAGCAGTTTAATGGGCATTCTATCATAATTTGAAAAAAATACCTTAAATCAATTTTATGATAATATTTATTTACACAAGATTTTATCTTAAAAAATAATCAATTCAACCAATTAATGACACGTGCATACATCATTAGAAGAATTTTTATATAAGTGATGTATAAATATTAGAATAATGTGTATCGTATATTTACAAATAAATATCATATATGAAATATATTAAATTGATTGAGTCTGCTATTCTCTTTTTAATTAATAATAAAATTATTGTATATGACAGTAATTACACATCAACTCATCATCATTACTAATATATCAAACTTTTTATATTTGCATCTAAACACAACATACCCAATTTTATCTTCTCATTTAATGATATATCATCAGAACTCACAAAAAATTGACACATAAATATTATAAACTCCCTATTAATATAAATGAGTATTCACTTGTTTGGAATACTCACAAATTACTATTTCATAAACATTGTAGTTTCTAAAATATAATAAAATTAAATATAAATTGATACGATCACAATAAAAATTTAATACATTTTTATAAACTGAAGCTAAATAAAATAGTTTTCAATGTATATACATATTTATAGATTGATTTATTGGTAGATATTTTAAAACCAACATGTATATAAATATATTTTGTATATTGAGTGTTAGGGTTTAAATCCTTTCTATTATTTTTTACGCCCCTTTCTATCTTTTTACAACCTCGTAGAAGGACAAAAGAAGGAAAGTTAAAGTTACAGACTTAATATATAACTGTCACATAGACATAAAAATAAAATTATCATATTTATAATCTATAATCTATAATCTATAATCTATATAAAAGTGACTAAGCATATAAATCATTTTTGGACTATTATACCCATCTCTTTTTTTATTATGTTCTTTTTGTCCTCCACTTTCTTGTTGTCTTTCGTTGAGATGTCTCGCACTCCTCTATATCTCCGTCCCACTATCTCCCGAAAAGGCTACCGCGATTCAGTTGAAGGGTGCCTCTTGTGAAATTTACAAAGCCGTACTGGGAATTGTCGTAAATTAGACTAGGACGAAGGCTGTTGAATATTTCTCTGACATTTGATTTTAAACAAAAAATATAAAATTAAACAACTAATATCATTCAAAATTAATACCCCCTCCGTCCAATTTTAGTATGCATATTTTTCTTTTTTGTCCGTCCAATTTAAGTATATATATTAAAAAATATAATACAAAACTTTATCCTCACCTCCTAACATCTCTTTAAGTACTCAAATTATCATTTACATTATTCATAACCAATCACTTTATTCATAAATGAACCTCACAATACCCCCATAATACCCTCCCACATTGAAAATAGATCGTCTATATTTATTTGATGTAATTTATTTGTAAATTTCGCTTTGAGATAAACACATAATAAAATAATAAGTGAAATACAAAAAAATAACCCTCCATTACTTTATCATGTGTTCAATTCGCTCCAAAATTTATAAGAAATTTATACAAAGAAATGCATAAGATCCATAACTTTATACATAAACTATCAATATTTCTTAAAAATCGTGTAAAAAATTTATGAATACTAATTTTGAAAGGAGGTAGTACATTATAGTAAAACAATTAATATTTTATAGTGAAACAACTAATAATACTATTTATTGAAACAACACCTTTATGCAACTTCGATAAAAATGCATTAATTATCATCGGTATGACGAACACAATGTATAACGCACGTGCTAAAATCTAGTCATTTTCATTCTTTTGCCACAGTGTCACTGTCATTTGATTATTAATAATAAAAATCATATATTTTCAATTTAATAAGTTATTACAAAGTAAAAAATCATATGTTTTCTATTTCAATAAATTATTACAAAGGACCTTTGATATTCACTGGAAACCACTCTTTAGTCTTCCACATGCCATTTTATTTGAGTGTGGTAATATGTGCATCAATTATATATTGAATTTGATATTATTCTTATTGATAATTAATTAATTTATTATTTTAAGTACAATCTCTTTGTATTCTTTTTACCTAAAGATTTATATGTACATTTTGTAAATTATATTAACTTAATTAATCAAAATAAATTTTATGTTTTTATTGGCTATCTTACCTAAAAAAAAAATTATACCTTAAAATAATAAAATAAATAATTTTGTATCTAATTTTTATTATCAACTCAATAAATTATTAAATAAAATTTGGAACTATGAAAAGTAAAATATATACAAATTTTTATTAGTGTACATATGAATTATAAAGATATGATTTTTATTTTTTAAACTATTAAAATATCTATATAAGAAAAAGACACAATAATTAACACTCTTTAGAATTCAATTTTAACATTATCGAAATATATAAAGAAAAAAAATATAGATAATCCTCAAATCTTAAATATATCCTTAAAATCTTGAATTTCAAATAAAATTTAAATTTGTCTTAAGATATTCAGAATATAGAATCGGTTAATGGACCTGGGGAGCAAGTTGAAATTAAATGGTGGGCAAGACAAATTTGTACTTGGGCCAATTAGTAAAATTAAGGCCAAAGTTATATGTACTAACTTTTTTTTATTGAAAACACCCAATTGAGTACACCCCAATAACTTTCTAAAATATCCTTTATTATTTAATTTCTGAAAAATTGTAAACCGTTCGAATAATTTTTACGAAAATGTCATTTTTTTCGGAAATTATTTTAAAAAATTAGGCTATTTTTCGAAAAAAAATAAAATCGAAAGTTAGTCACATTTTCATAAAATCAGACTCGAAAAATTTATAAAACTCAAACACCAAAAAAAAATTTTATCGTCGTATTTACGTTCATTAGCATGGAAAACAACTCAACAATAATAAATAACAAATAACACACAAACATAATACAAATAGGGTGATAAGGATATTTTTGTCATTACACCTATATTTAACTTTTAAATTATCACATGGGTGTGTTCTCAATAAAAAAATATGCGCATATAACCTGGGCCTAAAATTAATTGTCCAATACTTGATATTTTGTTTAGGCATAGTAGGAAAGCAACTGTATAAAAACCCCTCGTATAAAATCAATCAAGATTTCAAATGATCATCTTTTATATATTTTTGTATAAAAATAAAAATAAATCAAGATTTTAAACGGCTATCTTTTTTAATTTTGTTAAGAATAAAAAATCAAGAATCAAAGAATAAAAAATCAAGAATCAAAGAATTAAAAATCAAGATTTGTAACGGTCTAACGGACCCTCTTTCTCTTTCTCTTGCAGCGGCTGCCTCCTGCGTTTTCTTTCCCCGTTTACCATTCTCGAAATCCTTCTTCAAACTTGTTGTCCGTCCGCGCCACCATTATGTCAGTGCTCAGTCGGCTCGGTATGGCAGCGCGGCTCACTTCTCAGTTGCGTAAGCCGATCACCAGAGGTTATTGATCAGCTGCCGCCGCTCAACTCGACTACGATTATTACAATGACGAGGGGGAACCGAATCGGAAAGGAATGATGGAGTCGGCTGGATGGGAAACGATTGGGAGGGGTGTACAATGGGCGATCCAATGGTGAGGCGACACGTGTACGCCGAGCGGTTAGCCAGGCTTCTTTGATTGTGAAAATCAACCCGAGTTCTGGATATTGAGACGTTGGGATTCAAGGTTCTGAAACAGAATGATCTGAGTATGAGATAAGAGACGTCAGGTATTCTTTTCTCTCTCATCTACTTTTCACTTTTGGTTTCTTGATTTTCTCTGTCATCTAAGTATTCTTAACGCATGGTTAAGGTCAATCAATCGTGTTGATATGTAATTTCTTTAACCGGGCTTTTGTGTGGATGTGATGAAGATCCTTTTATTGTCAATTTCGTTTTCTGTATTTATTATCATGCATTAGTATGGTTAATGACTGCTAAATCAACCAGTGATCACGCTATTACTCTTCTTGGAAAGTATATATAGAAATTTCACAAATTGTATTCTTGATTCAACTTCTCAGTAATTGTCTCGATCTCTGACTTTCCTATTCCTCAGGTTCTATTACCACGCATTATCGTGTTTGCTTATGATGTAAATATGTTTCATTATAATTTGGTATGCACAAATAAAAGACTGTCTTTGAATATGAGTTTACTTGGTATGTTCTTTAATTTGTTGGACTAGTATGTTTGTGCATAAAAAGTAATGTTTATTTTAATTCATTTGTTGGTATATGTGTGGTTGCAGTCTTTCTTGTAGAAGGAAGGTAACTAATAGTGGATTTCCACCTTTACATTTTGATAAGAACGGTCAGTGAATGGAATTGGAGAGGAAGGAGGGTTAATTGAGCAGGACATTATTGGGATAGTCAACGAAGGTTTGCCTAATATAATAATTTTTATGTGTGTTGTATATATTTTCTTAGGTGTTTTGCTATGATTGCTCTTTTCGTATGTTGTCATGGACTTGATCAAGCTTCTGGTAAATTGAAAGTTATGAGCAATTTTATTTGGAGATTTTTTGAGTCGGCTGATTTGATCATATAAGATTAGGTATCCTATATTCTGTCTCTAAAGATATGGATTCTCGTTAATTTTTTAATCTATTATGCATATAATTTCTATTTCGCATGCTTAAAATTCTTTTGTATGAACATAAAATATGATGCACAATATAGTTTTATGATTATAAAGGATATATACAACAATATTGTGAAGAACAAATGATATGTGTACATATCTTTGTCATTGTTCAGTATTTTTAGTTATAACTGATTTTACCGATTTGGAAAACAGGTTTGAGATTGAATTTTTTTTCTAAAAAAGCCATAAAATTTTGTTGTTAAAGATAGGAGGAATGTTGTTTAATGCTTTTCAAAGTGTTCTGATTTCTTGAATGATTTAATTGTCATTTATGTTTCTGCTATTTTTCTCGGAACGAACTAAATCTTGGTGGATAAATCAGTTTTGAATGAATTAAATGGCCATTTTATCATTTCCATGATTCTCTTCCACTATAACAAATATAGGTATAAAATTACATGACTGGATTTATAGGGAATGCAATTAAATGAAAATTAGTCCTATTAACATCTACTGGACTGGATTTATAGGATAATGAAGCATGAAAATTAAATGGAAATTGGTCCTATTAACAGTTTGCTTCACTTTTGTAAATTCTCTTTGGGTCCATCAATTGAAAATGTGTGATGCAATTATTAACCTTTATTATACTAGGAATTTCTCGGCAAATCAAATTAAGTCTGTGACTGAATGACATTATTAGTTAATATGCTAGAAGTGACTGAATGACATTGTTAATTAATATGCTAGAAGTGACTGAATGACTTTGTTAGTTAATATGCTATAATTTCTTCACAATTATATTTATTTAAAATTAGTTCTATGTGGGTATTATTGAGTATTATATATATATATATATATATATATATATATATATATATATATATATATATTTCTAAATGAGTTGGGACATTATACAAGATAAATTACAACATCTAAATTCTTTTGTGGGAAGGACCACTTGTTATAACTCTGTAAGTTTATCAAAATAGTGTTAATAATCATGTATTGTTTTGTAGGTCTCTCGACCTCGACATGAAGGTGAGGTCATCAATAGGCTCGTCGACAATTCGGGTGCTCAGTGCGGCGAGTAAACCAGACATAGTCCGGTGAATTAATGAGAGCTGGGCCAAATTCAGGGAGATGCTAGGACAGTTTGAAAATTAATTTACTGTCGGGCTGGAGTTAACAACCAGTGTATCTACGGACAGTCCTTTGTCCAGCTGTATCAGGTATTCTCGACATGTAAATCTCTCCACTTTTTAAAGAAATGGGGGCATGCACACATATATTTGTGATTTCAAAAAAATCTTTAGAAGTGACGAAATTCTTTAAAACCCTTCTAAGCACCCCTGAAAAAAATATTATACTTTTTTTTTTTACAGGAAAAAAAAAATATTATACTTAAGGGGGAAGGAAAGTAGAACTCCCTGATTGGAATCAGAATTCAATGAAATAAAAGTAAAATTTTTTTTTTCTAAATATAAGACTCGTGTGGAAGGGATAAAGTCCTTGAACCACTAAGCAAAGGCCAAAGCGCCTCTACTTATTTGGCAATGATTTGTCCACCTTTGTGGTGTTGACCGTTGTCTTTTCGGCATTGATTTGTCCGCCTATGTGGCATCGACCATTCTGCCTCTTCGGCATTGATTTATTCGCATCTGTAACATTGATCGTTCGCCTCCATGGTATTGACTTATCCACCTTTACAGCGTTGATCGTCTGTCACTGTGGTGTTGACATTGTTTGCCTATGTGGCATCAACTATCTGCCTCTTCGGCATTGATCTATTCGCCTCTGTGGTATTGGATCGTTCGTCTCTGTGGTGTTGACTTGTTCGCGTACGGGGTGTTGACCCATTCTATCTCTTCGACATTGATATGTTCGCCTCTGTGGCATGTATCATCCGCCTATATGGCGTTAACTTATATGCTGCCTACGTGGCATCGACCAATTCTATTTCTTCGATATTAATCTATTTGCCTCTGTAGCGTTGACTTGTCCATATACGTGGCGTTGACTTGTCCACATACGTGGCATTGACCATTTTCCCTCTTCTGGCATTAATTGCCTACCTCTGTGGCATTGCCGCTTTAACTACGTTGATCGTCTACCACTGTAGTGTTGACGTTGATAGCCTATGTGGCGTCAACTATTTACCACTTCGACATTAATCTATTCACCTATGTGGCATGGATCGTTCGCCTCTGTGGTGTTGACTTGTTCGCCTATGTGGCGTTGACCATTCTGTCTCTTCGGCATTGAGGTATTTGCCTTTGTGTCATTGTTCGTCCGCCTTCGTGGCTTTAACTTATCTTTCTTAATGGTGTTGATCGTCCACCTGTGTGGCGTCGACTATCTACATCTTCGACATTAATCTATTCACTTATGTGGCATACATCATCCGCCACTGTGGCGTTGGCTTGTCCGCCTACATGGCGTCGACCATTCTCCCTCTTCTATATTGAGTTATTCGTCTTTGTGGCATTAATCGTCCGCCTTCGTGTCATTGACTTTTCTGCTTTAATTACGTTGATCCACTATCATTGCAGCGTTGACATTGACAGCATATGTAGTATCAACTATTTGCCTCTTCGACATTAATCTGTTCGCCTCTGTGACATGGATTGTCCGCCTCTGTGGTGTTGTCTTGTCCGCCTATGTGGCGTCGACCATTCTGTATCTTCGGCATTGAGATATTTGCCTTTGTGGCATTGTTCGTCCGCCTTTGTGGCTTTAACTTATCTGTCTTAATGGTGTTTATCGTCCGCCTGTGTGGCACACTCTTCGACATTAATCTATTCACTTCTATGTCATGAATTGTCCGCCTCTGTGGTGTTGACTTATCCGCCTATGTGGCATCGACCATTCTGTCTCTTCGGCATTGAGGTATTTGCCTTTGTGCTATTATTCGTTCGCCTTTGTGCTATTATTCGTTCGCCTTTGTGGCTTTAACATATCTATCTTAATGGTGTTGATCGTCCTTCTGTGTGGGGTCGACTATCTACCTTTTCGGCATTAATCTATTCATTTCTGCGGCATGAATCGTCCGCCTCTGTGGCGTTGACTTGTTCGCCTACGTGGTGTCGACCATTATGCCTCTTCTACATTGAGGTATTCGCCTTTGTGGCATTGATCGTCCGTCTTCGTGTCATTGACTTCTCCGCTTTAACTACGTTGATCGTCTACCACTGTAGTGTTGACGTTGACAGCCTATGTGGCGTCAACTATTTACCTCTTCGACATTAATCTATTCGCCTCAGTGGCATGGATCGTCCGCCTCTGTGGTGTTGACTTGTTCGTCTATGTGGTGTCGACCATTCTGTCTCTTCAGTATTGAGGTATTTGTCTTTGTGGCATTGTTCGTCCGTCTTCGTGACTTTAACTTATCTGTCTTAATGGTATTGATCGTTCGCCTGTGTGGCGTCGACTATCTACCTCTTCAGAATTAATCTATTCACTTCTGTGGCATTAATCGTCCGCCTCTGTGGCGTTGACTTGTTCGCCTATGTGGCGTCAACCATTCTGACTCTTCTGCATTAAGATATTCGCCTTTGTGGCATTGATCGTCCGCCTTCGTGTCGTTCATTTTCTGCTTTAACTATGTTGATTTACTACCATTGTAGCGTTGACGTTGACAGCCTATGTGGCGTCAACTATTTCCCTCTTCGACATTAATCTATTCGTCTCTGTGGCATGGATTGTCCACCTCTGTGGTGTTGCCTTGTCCGCCTATGTTGCGTCGACCATTATGTATCTTCGGTATTGAGATATTTGCCTTTGTGGCATTGTTCGTCTGCCTTTATGGCTTTAACTTATCCGTCTTAATGGTGTTTATCGTCTGCCTATGTGGCGTCGACTATCTACCTCTTCTGCATTAATCTATTCACTTCTATGGCATGAATCGTCCGCCTCTGTGGTGTTGACTTGTCCGCCTATGTGGCGTCGACCATTCTGTCTCTTTGGCATTGTTCGTCCGCTTTTGTGGCATTGTTCGTCCGCTTTTGTGGCATTGTTCGTCCGCTTTATAGCTTTAACTTATCTGTCTTAATGGTGTTGATCGCGCGCCTGTGTGGCGTCGACAATCTACCTCTTCGGCATTAATCTATTCACTTTTGTGGCATGAATCATCCGCCTCTGTGGCGTTGACTTGTTCGCCTACGTGGTGTCGACCATTCTGGCTCTTTTGCATTAAGGTATTCGCTTTTGTGGCATTGATCGCTACCTTCGAGTCATTGACTTTTCCGCCTTAACTACGTTGATCGACTACTATTGTAGCGTTAACCTTGACAGCCTATGTGGTGTTAACTATTTGCCTCTTCGACATTAATCTATTCGTCTTTGTGGCATAGATTTTCCTCCTCTGTGGTTTTGTCTTGTCCGCCTATGTGGCGTCGACTATTCTGTATCTTCGGCATTGTAATATTTGCATTTGTAGCATTGTTCATTCGCCTTTATGGCTTTAACTTATCTGTCTTAATGGTGTTTATCGTCCGCCTGTGTGGCGTCGATTATCTACCTCTTCGACATTAATCTATTCATTTCTATGGCATGAATCGTCCGCCTCTGTGGTGTTGACTTGTTCGTCTATGTGGCGTCGACCATTCTATCTTTTCAGCATTGAGGTATTTGCCTTTGTGGCATTGTTCGTCCGCCTTTGTGGTATTGTTCGTTCGCCTTTGTGGATTTAACATATCTATTTTAATGGTGTTGATCGTCCGCCTGTGTGGCGTCGACTATCTACCTCTTCGACATTAATCTATTCACTTATGTGGCATGAATCGTCCGCCTCTGCGGTGTTGACTTGTCCGCCTATGTGGCGTCGACCATTCTGTCTCTTCGGCAATTAGGTATTTTCCTTTGTGGCATTGTTCGTCTGCCTTTGTGGTATTGTTCGTCTGCCTTTGTGGTTAAAGCTTATCTGTCTTAATGGTGTTGATCATGCGCCTATTTGGCGTCGACTATCTACCTCTTCGGCATTATTCTATTCACTTCTGTGGCATGAATCGTCTGCCTCTGTGGCGTTGACTTGTTCGTCCACATGGCGTCGACCATTCTGACTTTTCTGCATTAAGGTATTCATTTTTATGGCATTGATCGTCCGCCTTCGAGTCATTGACTTTTCTGTATCAACGTCTACAACTTTAGCGTTGACATTGACAGCCTATGTGGCGTCTGCTATTTGCCTCTTCGACATTAATTTGTTCGCCTATGTGGCATGGATTGTCCGCCTCTGTGGTGTTGTCTTGTCCGCCTATGTGGCGTCGACCATTCTTTATCTTCAGCATTGAGATATTTGCCTTTGTGGCATTGTTCATCCGCCTTTATGGCTTTAACTTATCTGTCTTAATGGTGTTTATCATCTGCCTATGTGGCGTCGACTATCTATCTCTTCGGCATTAATCTATTCACTTCTGTGGCATGAATCGTCCACCTCTGTGGTGTTGACTTGTCCGCCTATGTGGCGTCGACCATTCTGTCTCTTCGGCATTGAGGTATTTGCCTTTGTGACATTGTTCGTTTGCCTTTGTGGCATTGTTCGTTTCCCTTTGTGGCTTTAACATATCTATCTTAATGGTGTTGATCGTCCGCCTGTCTGTCGTCGACTATCTACCTCTTCGGCATTGATATATTCACTTAGTTTGCATGAATCGTCCGCCTCTGTGGTATTGACTTGTCTGCCTTTGTGGCGTCGACCATTCTGTATCTTCGGCAATTAGGTATTTGCCTTTGTGGCATTGTTCGTCCGCCTTTGTGGCTAAAGCTTATCTGTCTTAAAGGTGTTGATCGTGCGCCTGTGTGGCGTCGACTATCTACCGCTTCGACCATTCTCACTCTTCTGCATTAAGGTATTCGCCTTTGTGGCATTGATCGTCTGCCTTCGTGTCATTCATTTTTCCGCTTTAACTACGTTGATCGACTACCATTGTAGCGTTGACGTTGACAGCCTATGTGGCGTCAACTATTTCCCTCTTCGACATTAATCTATTCGTCTCTGTGGCATGGATTGTCCGCCTCTGTGGTGTTGTCTTGTCTGCCTATGTTGCGTTGACCATTCTGTATCTTCGGTATTGAGATATTTGCCTTTGTGGCATTGTTCGTCCGGCTTTGTGGCTTTAACTTATCTGTCTTAATGGTGTTTATCGTCTGCCTATGTGGCGTCGACTATCTACTTCTTCTGCATTAATCTATTCACTTCTATGGCATGAATCGTCCTCCTCTGTGGTGTTGACTTGTCCGCCTATGTGGCGTCGACCATTCTGTCTCTTTGGCATTGAGGTATTTGCCTTCGTGGCATTGTTTGTCCGCTTTTGTGGCGTTGTTCGTCCTCCTTTGTAGCTTTAACTTATCTGTCTAAATGGTGTTGATCGCACGCCTGTGTGGCGTCGATAATCTACCTCTACGGCATTAATCTATTCACTTTTGTGGCATAAATCGTCCGCCTATGTGGCGTTGACTTGTTCGCCTACGTGGCGTTGACCATTCTGGGTCTTCTGCATTAAGGTATTCGCCTTTGTGGCATTGATCGTCCACCTTCAAGTCATTGACTTTTCCGCTTTAACTACGTTGATCCACAACTATTGTAGCGTTAACCTTGACAGCCTATGTGGCGTCAACTATTTGCCTCTTCAACATTAATCTATTCGTCTTTGTGGCATGGATTGTCCTCATCTGTGGTTTTGTCTTGTCCGCCTATATGGCGTCGACCATTCTGTATCTTCGGCATTGTAATATTTGCCTTTGTAGCATTGTTCGTCCGCCTTTATGGCTTTAACGTATCTGTCTTAATGGTGTTTATCGTCCGCCTATGTGGCGTCGACTATCTACCTCTTCGACATTAATCTATTCATTTCTATGGAATGAATCGTCCACCTCTGTGGTGCTGACTTGTCCGTCTATGTGGCGTCGACCATTCTATCTTTTCAGCATTGAGGTATTTGCCTTTGTGGCATTGTTCGTTCGCCTTTGTGGCTTTAACATATCTATCTTAATAGTGTTGATCATCCGCCTGTGTGGCGTCGACAATCTACCTCTTCGACATTAATCTATTCACTTATGTGGCATAAATCGTCCGCCTCTGCGGTGTTGACTTGTCCGCCTATGTGGCGTCGATCATTCTGTCTCTTCAGCAATTAGGTATTTGCCTTTGTGGCATTGCTCGTCCGCCTTTGTGGCTAAAGCTTATCTGTTTTAATGGTGTTGATCATGCGCCTGTGTGGCGTCGACTATCTACCTCTTCGGCATTAATCTATTCACTTCTGTGGCATGAATCGTTTGCCTCTGTGGCGTTGACTTGTTCGTCCACGTGGCATTGACCATTCTGACTCTTCTGCATTAAGGTATTCGTCTTTGTGGCATTGATCGTCCGCCTTCGAGTCATTGACTTTTCCGTATCAACATCTACAACTTTAGCGTTGACATTGACAGCCTATGTGGCGTCTGCTATTTGCCTCTTCGACATTAATCTGTTCGCCAATGTGGCATGGATTGTCCGCCTCTTTGGTGTTGTCTTGTCCGCTTATGTGGCGTCGACCATTCTGTATCTTCGGCATTCAGATATTTGCCTTTGTGGCATTGTTCAGCCGCCTTTGTGGCTTTAACTTATCTGTCTTAATGGTGTTTATAATCTGCCTATGTGGCGTCGACTATCTATCTCTTCGGCATTAATCTATTCACTTCTGTGGCATGAATCGTCCGCCTCTGTGGTGTTGACTTGTCCGCCTATGTGGTGTTGACCATTCTGTCTCTTCTGCATTGAGGTATTTGCCTTTGTGGCATTGTTCGTCCGCCTTTGTGGCACTATTCGTCCGCCTATGTGGCGTCGACCATTCTGTCTCTTCTGCATTGAGGTATTTGCCTTTGTGGCATTGTTCGTCCGCCTTTGTGGCATTGTTCTTCCGCCTTTGTGGCTTTAACATATCTATCTTAATGGTGTTGATCGTCCGCCTGTCTGTCGTCGACTATCTACCTCTTTGGCATTGATATATTCACTTAGTTTGCATGAATTGTCCGCCTCTGTGGTATTGACTTGTCCGCCTTTGTGGCGTCGACCATTCTGTTTCTTCGGCAATTAGGTATTTGCCTTTGTGGCATTGTTCGTCCGCCTTTGTTGCTAAAGCTTATCTGTCTTAAAGGTGTTGATCGTGCGCCTGTGTGGCGTCGACTATCTACCGCTTCGGCATTAATCTATTCACTTTTGTTGCATGAATCGTCCGCCTCTGTGTGGCATTAATATACATGGCGTCGACCATTCTGACTCTTCTGCATTAAGGTATTCACCTTTGTGGCATTGATCGTCTGCCTTCGAGTCATTGACTTTTCCGCTTTAACTACCTTGATCGACTTCCATTGTAGCGTTAAGATTGACAGCCTATGTGGCGTCAACTATTTGCCTCTTCGACATTAATCTATTCATCTCTGTGGCATGGATTGTCCTCCTCTGTGGTTTTGTCTTGTCCGCCTATGTGGCGTCGACCATTCTGTATCTTCGATATTGTGATATTTGCCTTTGTGGCATTGTTCGTCCTCCTTTATGGCTTTAACTTATCTGTCTTAATGGTGTTGATCGTGCGCCTGTGTGTCGTCGACAATCTACCTCTTTGGCATTAATCTATTCACTTTTATGGCATGAATCGTCTGCCTATGTGGCGTCGACTATCTACCTCTTCTGCATTAATCTATTCACTTCTATGGCATGAATCGTCCGCCTCTGTGGTGTTGACTTGTCCGCCTATGTGGCGTCGACCATTCTGTCTCTTTGGAATTGAGGTATTTGCCTTCGTGGCATTGTTCATCTGCTTTTGTGGCGTTGTTCGTCCTCCTTTGTAGCTTTAACTTATCTGTCTTAATGGTGTTGATCGCGCGCCTGTGTGACGTCGATAATCTACCTCTTCGGCATTAATCTATTCACTTTTGTGGCATAAATCGTCCGCCTCTGTGGCGTTGACTTGTTCGCCTACGTGGCATTGACCATTCTGGATCTTCTGCATTAAGGTATTCGCCTTTGTGGCATTGATCGTCCACCTTCGAGTTATTGACTTTTCCGCTTTAACTACGTTGATCGACTACTATTGTAGCGTTAACCTTGACAACCTATGTGGCGTCAACTATTTGCCTCTTAAACATTAATCTATTCGTCTTTGTGACATGGATTATCCTCATCTATGGTTTTGTCTTGTCTGCCTATGTGGCGTCGACCATTCTGTATCTTCGGCATTGTAATATTTGCCTTTGTAGCATTGTTCGTCCGTCTTTATGGCTTTAACTTATCTGTCTTAATGGTGTTTATCGTCCACCTGTGTGGCGTCGACTATCTACCTCTTCGACATTAATCTATTCATTTCTATGGCATGAATCGTCCGCCTCTGTGGTGTTGACTTGTCCGTCTATGTGGCGTCGACCATTCTGTCTTTTCAGCATTGAGGTATTTGCCTTTGTGGCATTGTTCGTCCGCCTTTGTGGCATTGTTCATTCGCCTTTATGGCTTTAACATATCTATTTTAATGGTGTTGATCGTCCTCCTGTGTGGCGTCGACTATCTACCTCTTCGACATTAATCTAATCGTTTATGTGGCATGAATCGTCCGCCTCTGCGGTGTTGACTTGTCCGCCTATGTGGCGTCGACCATTCTGTCTCTTCGGCATTTTTCGTCCGCCTTTGTGGCATTTTTCGTCCGCCTTTGTGGCTAAAGCTTATCTGTCTTAATGGTGTTGATCATGCGCCTGTGTGGCGTCGACTATCTACCTCTTCGGCATTAATCTATTCATTTCTGCGGCATGAATCGTCTGCCTCTGTGGTGTTGACTTGTTCGTCCATGTGGCATCGACCATTTTGACTCTTCTGCATTAAGGTATTCGTCTTTGTGGCATTGATCGTCCGCCTTCGAGTCATTGACTTTTCCGCATCAACATCTACAACTTTAGCGTTGACATTGACAGCCTATGTGGCGTCTGCTATTTGCCTCTTCGACATTAATCTGTTCGCCTATGTGGCATGGATTGTCCGCCTCTGTGGTGTTGTCTTGTCCGCCTATGTGGCGTCGACCATTCTTTATCTTCGACATTGAGATATTTGCCTTTGTGGCATTGTTCATCCGCCTTTGTGGCTTTAACTTATCTGTCTTCATGGTATTTATCATCTGCCTATGTGGCGTCGACTATCTATCTCTTCGGCATTAATCTATTCACTTCTGTGGCATGAATCGTCCGCCTCTGTGGTGTTGACTTGTCCGCCTATGTGGCGTCGACCATTCTGTCTCTTCGGCATTGAGGTATTTGCCTTTGTGGCATTGTTCGTTCGCCTTTGTGGCATTGTTCGTTCGCCTTTGCGGCTTTAACATATCTATCTTAATGGTGTTGATCGTCTGTCTGTCTGTCGTCGACTATCTACCTCTTCGGCATTGATATATTCACATAGTTTGTATGAATCGTCCGTCTCTGTGGTATTGACTTGTCCGCCTTTGTGGCGTCGACCATTCTGTTTCTTCGGCAATTAGGTATTTGCCTTTGTGGCATTGTTCGTCCGCCTTTGTGGCTAAAGCTTATATGTCTTAAAGGTGTTGATCGTGCGCCTGTGTGGCGTCGACTATCTACCGCTTCGGCATTAATCTATTCACTTTTGTTGCATGAATCGTCCGCCTCTGTGGCGTTGACTTGTTCGCCTACATGACGTCGACCATTCTAACTCTTTTGCATTAAGGTATTCGCCTTTGTGGCATTGATCGTCCGCCTTCGAGTCATTGACTTTTCCGCTTTAACTAATTTGATCGACTACCATTGTAGCGTTGACATTGACAGCCTATGTGGCGTCAACTATTTGCCTCTTCGACATTAATCTATTCATCTCTGTGGCATGGATTGTCCTCCTCTGTGGTTTTGTCTTGTCCGCCTATGTGGCGTCGACAATTCTGTATCTTCGATATTGTGATATTTGCCTTTGTGGCATTGTTCGCCCGCCTTTGTGGCTTTAACTTATTTGTCTTAATGGGGTTGTTCATGCGCCTCTGTGGTGTCGATTAACTACCTCTTCGGCATGAATCTATTCACTTATGTGGCATGAATCGTCCGCCTCTGTGGCGTTGACTTGTCCGCCTACTTGGCGTCGACCATTCTGACTCTTCTGCATTAAGGTATTCGCCTTTGTGGCATAGATCGTCCGCCTTCATGTCGTTCATTTTTCCGCTTTAACTACGTTGATCGACTACCATTGAAGCGTTGACGTTGACAGCCTGTGTGGCGTTAACTGTTCCCTCTTCGACATTAATCTGTTCGTCTCTGTGACAAGGATTGTCCGCCTCTGTGGTGTTGTCTTGTCCGCCTATGTTGCGTCGACCATTCTGTATCTTCGGTATTGAGATATTTGCCTTTGTGGCATTGTTCGTCCACCTTTATGGTTTAAATTTATCTGTCTTAATGGTGTTTATCGTCTGCCTATGTGGCGTCGACTATATACCTTTTCTGCATTAATCAATTCAATTCTATGGCATGAATCGTCCGCCTCTGTGGTGTTGACTTGTCCGTCTATGTGGCGTCGTCCATTCTGTCTCTTTGGCATTGAGGTATTTGCTTTCGTGGCATTGTTCGTCTGCTTTTGTGGCGTTGTTCGTCCTCCTTTGTAGCTTTAACTTATCTGTCTTAATGGTGTTGATCGCGCGCCTGTGTGGCGTCGATAATCTACCTCTTCGGCATTAATCTTTTCACTTTTGTGGCATAAATCGTCCGCCTCTGTGGCGTTGACTTGTTCGCCTACGTGGCGTTGACCATTCTGGGTTTTCTGCATTAAGGTATTCGCCTTTGTGGCATTGATCGTCCACCTTCGAGTCATTGACTTTTCCGCTTTAACTACGTTGATCGACTACTATTGTAGCGTTAACCTTGACAGCCTATGTGGCGTCAACTATTTGCCTCTTCAACATTAATCTATTCGTCTTTGTGGCATGGATTGTCCTCATCTGTGGTTTTGTCTTGTCCGCCTATGTGGCGTCGACCATTCTGTATCTTCGGCATTGTAATATTTGCCTTTGTAGCATTGTTCGTCCGCCTTTATTGCTTTAACTTATCTGTCTTAATGGTGTTTATCGTCCGTCTGTGTGGCATCAACTATCTACCTCTTCGACATTAATCTATTCATTTCTATGGCATGAATCGTCCGCCTCTGTGGTGTTGACTTGCCCGTCTATGTGGCGTCGACCATTCTGTCTTTTCAGCATTGAGGTATTTGCCTTTGTGGCATTGTTCGTCCGCCTTTGTGGCATTGTTCGTTCGCCTTTGTGGCTTTAACATATCTATCTTAATGGTGTTGATCGTCCGCCTGTGTGGCGTCGACTATCTACCTCTTCGACATTAATCTAATCGCTTATGTGGCATGAATCGTCCGCCTCGGCGGTGTTGACTTGTCCGCCTATGTGGCGTCGACCATTCTGTCTCTTCGGCATTTTTCGTCCGCCTTTGTGGCATTTTTCGTCCGCCTTTGTGGCTAAAGCTTACCTGTCTTAATGGTGTTGATCATGCGCCTGTGTGGCGTCGACTATCTACCTCTTCGGCATTATTCTATTCACTTATGTGGCATGAATCGTCTGCCTCTGTGGCGTTGACTTGTTCGTCCACATGGCTTCGACCATTCTGACTCTTCTGCATTAAGGTATTCGTCTTTGTGGCATTGATCGTCCGCCTTCGAGTCATTGACTTTTCCGTATTAACATCCACAACTTTAGCGTTGACATTGACAGCCTATGTGGCGTCTGCTATTTGCCTCTTCGACATTAATCTGTTTGCCTATGCGGCATGGATTGTCCACCTCTGTAGTGTTGTCTTGTCCGCCTATGTGGCGTGGACCATTCTGTATATTCGGCATTGAGATATTTACCTTTGTGGCATTGTTCATCCGCCTTTGTAGCTTTAACTTATCTGTCTTAATGGTGTTTATCATCTGCCTATGTGGCGTCGACTATCTATCTATTCGGCATTAATCTATTCACTTCTGTGGCATGAATCGTCCACCTCTGTGGTGTTGACTTGTCCGCCTATGTGGCGTCGACCATTCTGTCTCTTCGGCATTGAGGTATTTGCCTTTGTGGCATTGTTCGTTCGCCTTTGTGGCATTGTTCGTTTCCCTTTGTGGCTTTAACATATCTATCTTAATGGTGTTGATCGTCCGCCTGTCTGTCGTCGACTATCTACCTCTTCGGCATTGATATATTCACTTAGTTTGCATGAATCGTCCGCCTCTGTGGTATTGACTTGTCTGCCTTTGTGGCGTCGACCATTCTGTTTCTTCGGCAATTAGGTATTTGCCTTTGTGGCATTGTTCGTCCGCCTTTGTGGCTAAAGCTTATCTGTCTTAAAGGTGTTGATCGTGCGCCTGTGTGGCGTCGACTATCTACCGCTTCGGCATTAATCTATTCACTTTTGTTGCATGAATCGTCCGCCTCTGTGGCGTTGACTTGTTCGCCAACATGGCCTCAACCATTCTGACTCTTCTGCATTAAGGTATTCGCCTTTGTGTCATTGATCGTCCGCCTTCGAGTCATTGACTTTTCCGCTTTAACTACTTTGATCGACTACCATTGTAGCGTTGACATTGACAGCCTATGTGGCGTCAACTATTTGCCTCTTCGACATTAATCTATTCATCTCTGTGGCATGGATTGTCCTCCTCTGTGGTTTTGTCTTGTCCGCCTATGTGGCGTCGACCATTCTGTATCTTCGATATTGTGATATTTGCCTTTGTGGCATTGTTCGCCCGCCTTTGTGGCTTTAACTTATCTGTCTTAATGGGGTTGTTCGTGCGCCTCTGTGGCGTCGATTAACTACCTCTTCGGCATTAATCTATTCACTTATGTGGCATGAATCGTCCGCCTCTGTGGCGTTGACTTGTTCGCCTACTTGGCGTCGACCATTCTGACTCTTCTGCATTAAGGTATTCGCCTTTGTGGCATAGATCGTCCGCCTTCGTGTCGTTCATTTTTTCGCTTTAACTACGTTGATCGACTACCATTGAAGCGTTGACGTTGACAGCCTATGTGGCGTCAACTGTTTCCCTCTTCGACATTAATCTATTCGTCTCTGTGGCAAGGATTGTCCGCCTCTGTGGTGTTGTCTTGTCCGCTTATATTGTGTCGACCATTCTGTATCTTCGGTATTGAGATATTTGCCTTTGTGGCAATGTTCGTCCACCTTTATGGCTTTAACTTTTCTATCTTAATGGTGTTTATCGTCTACCTATGTGGCGTCGACTATCTACCTCTTCTGTATTAATCAATTCACTTCTATGGCATGAATCGTCCGCCTCTGTGGTGTTGACTTGTCCGCCTATGTGGCGTCAACCATTCTGTCTCTTTGGCATTGTGGTATTTGTCTTTGTGGCATTGTTCGTCCGCTTTTGTGGCATTGTTCGTCCTCCTTTGTGGCATTGTTCGTCCTCCATTGTGGCTTTAAGTTATCTGTCTTAATGGTGTTGATCGTGCGCCTGTGTGTCGTCGACAATCTACCTCTTTGGCATTAATCTATTCACTTTTGTGGCATGAATCGTCCGCTTCTGTGGCGTTGACTTGTTCGCCTACGTGGCGTCGACCATTCTGGCTCTTCTGCATTAAGGTATTCCCCTTTGTGGCATGGATCGTCAACCTTCGAGTCATTGACTTTTCCGCTTTAACTACGTTGATCGACTACTATTGTAGCGTTAACCTTGACAGCCTATGTGGCATCAACTATTTGCCTCTTCGACATTAATCTATTCGTCTTTGTGGCATGGATTGTCCTCATCTGTGGTTTTGTCTTGTCCGCCTATGTGGCGTCGACCATTTTGTATCTTCGGCATTGTAATATTTGCCTTTGTAGCATTGTTCGTCCGTCTTTATGGCTTTATCTTATTTGTCTTAATGGTGTTTATCGTTCGCCTGTGTGGCGTCGACTATCTACCTCTTCGACATTAATCTATGCATTTCTATGGCATGAATCGTCTGCCTCTGTGGTGTTGACTTGTCCGTCTATATGGCATCGACCATTCTGTCTTTTCAGCATTGAGATATTTGCCTTTGTGGCATTGTTCGTCCGCCTTTGTGGTGTTGTCTTGTTCGCCTATGTGGCATCGACCATTCTGTCTCTTCGGCATTGAGGTATTTGTCTTTGTGCCATTGTTCGTCCGCCTTTGTGCTATTATTCTTTCGCCTTTGTGGCTTTAACATATCTATCTTAATGGTGTTGATCGTCCGCCTGTGTGGGGTCGACTATCTACCTTTTCGGCATTAATCTATTCACTTCTACGGCATGAATCGTCCGCCTCTGTGGCGTTGACTTGTTCGCATATGTGGTGTCGACCATTATGCCTCTTCTGCATTGAGGTATTCGCCTTTGTGGCATTGATAGTCCATCTTCGTGTCATTGACTTCTCCGCTTTAACTACGTTGATCGTCTACCACTGTAGTGTTGACGTTGACAGCCTATGTGGCGTCAACTATTTACCTCTTTGACATTTATCTATTCGCCTCTGTGGCATAGATCGTCCGCCTCTGTGGTGTTGACTTGTTCGCCTATATGGTGTCGACCATTCTGTCTCTTCAGTATTGCGCTATTTGCCTTTGTGGCATTGTTCGTCCACCTTCATGACTTTAATTTATCTGTCTTAATGGTATTGACCGTTCACCTGTGTTGCGTCGACTATCTACCTCTTCGGCATTAATCTATTCACTTTTATGGCATGCATCGTCTACCTCTGTGGCGTTGACTTGTTCGCCTACGTGGCGTCGACCATTCTCCCTCTTCTATATTGAGGTATTTATCTTTTTAGAATTAATCGTCCGCCTTTGTGTCATTGACTTTTCCGCTTTAATTACGTTGATCGACTACCATTGTAGCGTTGACATTGACAGCCTATGTGGCATCAACTATTTACCTCTTCGACATTAATCTATTCGTCTCTGTGGCATGGATTGTTCACCTCTGTAGTGTTGTTTTGTCCGCTTATGTGGGGTAGACCATCCTGTATCTTCGGCATTGAGATATTTGGCTTTGTGGCATTGTTCGTCCGCCTTTGTGGCTTTAACTTATCTTTCTTAATGGTGTTTATCGTCCACCTGTGTGGCATCGACTATCTACCTCTTCGGCATTAATCTATTCACTTCTATGGCATGAATCGTTCGCCTCTGTGGTGTTGACTTGTACGCCTATGTGGCGTCGACCATTCTGTCTCTTCGGCATTGAGGTATTTGCCATTATGGAATTGTTCGTCCGCCTTTGTGGCATTGTTCGTTCGTCTTTGTGGCTTTAACATATCTATCTTAATAGTGTTGATCATCCGCTTGTGTTGCGTCGATTATCCACCTCTTCGGCATTAATTTATTCACTTATGTGGCATGAATCATCTACCTATGTGGTATTGACTTGTTCGCCTACGTGGCGTCGACCATTCTGACTCTTCTGCATTAAGGTATTCACCTATGTGGCATTGATCGTTCGCCTTCGAGTCGTTCATTTTTCCACTTTAACTACGTTGATCGACTACCATTGTGGCGTTGACATTGACAGCTTATGTGGCGTCAACTAAATGCCTCTTCGACATTAATCTATTCGTCTCTTTGGTATGGATTGTCCGCCTATGTGGCGTCGACCATTCTGTCTCTTCGACAATGAGGTATTTGCCTTTGTGGCATTGTTCATCCGTCTTTGTGGCTTTAACTTATCTGTCTTAATAGTGTTGATCGTGCGCCTGTGTGGTGTCTACTATCTACCTCTTTGGCATTAATCTATTCACTTCTGTGGCATGAATCGTCCGCCTTTTGGCGTTGACTTGTTAGCCTAAGTGGCGTTGACCATTCTTAATCTTTTGCATTGAGGTATTCGCCTTTGTGGCATTGATCGTCTGCCTTCATGTCATTGACCTCTCCGCTTTAACTACGTTGATCGTCTACCACTGTAGTGTTGACGTTGACAGCCTATGTGGCGTCAACTATTTATCTCTTCGACATTAATCTATTCACCTCTGTGGCATGGATCGTCCGCCTCTGTGGTGTTGACTTGTTCGCCTATGTGGCGTTGACCATTCTATCTCTTCGGCATTGAGGTATTTGCCTTTGTGTCATTGTTCGTCCGCCTTCGTGGCTTTAACTTATTTGTCTTAATGGTGTTGATCGTCCGTCTGTGTGGCATCGACTATCTACCTCTTCGACAATAATCTATTCACTTCTATGACATGAATCGTCCGCCTCTGTGGTGTTGACTTGTTCGCCTATGTGACGTCGACCATTCTGTCTCTTCGGCATTGAGGTATTTGCCTTCGTGACATTGTTCGTCCGCTTTTGTGGCATTGTTCATCAGCCTTTCTGGCTTTAACTTATCTGTCTTAATGGTGTTTATCATCCGCATGTGTAGCATCGACTATCTATCTCTTCGGCATTAATCTATTCACTTCTATGGCATGAATCATCCGCCTCTGTGGTGTTGACTTGTCCGCCTATGTGGCGTCGACCATTCTGTCTCTTCGGCATTGAGGTATTTGCCTTTGTGACATTGTTCGTCTGCCTTTGTGGCATTGTTCGTTCGCCTTTGTGGCTTTAACATATCTATATTAATAGTGATAATCGTCCGCCTGTGTGGCATCGACTATCTATCTCTTCGGCATTAATCTATTCACATATGTGGCATGAATCGTCCGCCTATGTGGTATTGACTTGTCCGCCTATGTGGCGTTGACCATTCTGTCTCTTCGGTATTGAGGCATTTGCCTTTGTGGCATTGTTCATCCGCCTTTGTGGCTTTAATTAATCTGTATTAATGGTGTTGTTCGTGCGCCTGTGTGGCGTCGTTTATCTACCTCTTTGGCATTAATCTATTCACTTCTGTGGCATGAATCGTCCGTCTCTGTGGCGTTGACTTGTTCGGCTACGTGGCGTCGACCATTATGACTCTTCTGCATTAAGGTATTCGCCTTTGTGGCATTGATCATCCGCCTTCGTGTTGTTCATTTTTCCGCTTTAACTACGTTGATTGACTACCATTGTAGCGTTGACATTGACAGCCTATGTGGCGTCAACTATTTCCCTCTTCAACATTAATCTATTCGTCTCTGTGGCATGGATTGTCCACCTCTGTGGTGTTGTCCTGTCCGCCTATGTTGCGTCGACCATTCTGTATCTTCGGTATTGAGATATTTGCCTTTGTGGCATTGTTCGTCGGTCTTTGCGGCTTTAACTTATCTGTCTTAATGGTGTTTATCGTCTGCCTATGTGGCGTCGACTATCTACCTCTTCTGCATTAATCTATTCACTTCTATGGCATGAATCGTCCGCCTCTGTGCTGTTGACTTGTCCGCCTATGTGGCGTCGACCATTCTGTCTCTTTGGCATTGAGGTATTTGCCTTTGTGGCATTATTCGTCCGCTTTTGTGGCATTGTTCGTCCTCCTTTGTGGCTTTAACTTATCTGTCTTAATGGTGTTGATCGTGCGCCTGTGTGGCATGGACAATCTACCTCTTCAGCATTAATCTATTCACTTTTGTGGAATGAATTGTCTGCCTCTGTGGCGTTGACTTGTTCGCCTACGTGGCGTCGACCATTCTGGCTCTACTGCATTAAGGTTTTCGCCTTTGTGGCATTGATCGTCCACCTTCGAGTCATTGACTTTTCCGTTTTAACTACGTTGATCGACTACTATTGTAGCGTTAACCTTGACAGCCTATGTGACGTCAACTATTTGTCTCTTCGACAATAATCTATTTGTCTTTGTGGCATCGATTGTCCTCATCTGTGATTTTGTCTTGTCCGCCTATGTGGGGTCGACCATTCTGTATCTTCGGTATTGTAACATTTGCCTTTATAGCGTTGTTCGTCCGCCTTTATGGCTTTAACTCATCTGTCTTAATGGTGTTTATCGTCCGCCTGTGTGGCGTCGACTATCTACCTCTTCGACATTAATCTATTCATTTTTATGGCATGAATCGTCCGCCTCTGTGGTGTTGACTTGTCCGTCTATGTGGCGTCGACCATTCTGTCTTTTCAGCATTGAGGTATTTGCCTTTGTGGCATTGTTCGTCCGCCTTTATGGCATTGTTCGTCCGCCTTTATGGCATTGTTCGTTCGCCTTTGTGGCTTTAACATATCTATCTTAATGGTGTTGATCGTCCGCCTGTATGGCGTCGACTATCTACCTCTTCGGCATTAATCTATTCACTTATGTGGCATGAAACGTCTGCCTCTGCGGTGTTGACTTGTCCGCCTATGTGGCGTCGAACATTCTGTCTCTTCGGCAATTAGGTATTTGCCTTTGTGGCATTGTTCTTCCGCCTTTGTGGCTAAAGCTTATCTGTCTTAATGGTGTTGATCATGCGCCTGTGTGGCGTCGACAATCTACCTCTTCGGCATTAATCTATTCACTTTTGTGGCATGAATAATCCGCCTCTGTGGCGTTGACTTGTTCGCCTACGTGGCGTCGACCATTCTGACTCTTCTGCATTAAGTTATTCGCCTTTGTGACATTGATCGTCTGCCTTCGTGTCGTTCATTTTTCCGCTTTAACTACGTTGATCGACTACCATTGTAGCGTTGACATTGATAGCCTATGTGGCGTCAACTATTTCCCTCTTCGACATTAATCTATTCGTCTCTGTGGCATGGATTGTCGCCTCTGTGGTGTTGTCTTGTCCGCCTATGTTGCGTCGACCATTCTGTATCTTCGGTATTGAGATATTTGCCTTTGTGGCATTGTTCGTCCGCCTTTGTGGCTTTAACTTATCTGTCTTAATGGTGTTTATCGTCTGCTTATGTGGCGTTGACTATCCACCTCTTCTGCATTAATCTATTCACTTCTATGGCATGAATCGTCTGCCTCTGTGGTGTTGACTTGTCCGCCTATGTGGCGTCGACCATTCTGTCTCTTTGGCATTGATGCATTTGCCTTCGTGGTATTGGTTGTCCGCTTTTGTGGCATTGTTCGTCCTCCTTTATGGCTTTAACTTATCTGTCTTAATAGTGTTGATCGCGCGCCTGTGTGGCGTCGATAATCTACCTCTTCGGCATTAATCTTTTCACTTTTGTGGCATGAATCGTCCGCCTCTGTGGCGTTGACTTGTTCGCCTACGTGGCGTTGACCATTCTGGGTTTTCTGCATTAAGGTATTCGCCTTTGTGGCATTGATCGTCCACCTTCGAGTCATTGACTTTTCCGCTTTAACTACGTTGATCGACTACTATTGTAGCGTTAACCTTGACAGCCTATGTGGCGTCAACTATTTGCCTCTTCAACATTAATCTATTCGTCTTTGTGGCATGGATTGTCCTCATCTGTGGTTTTGTCTTGTCCGCCTATGTGGCGTCGACCATTCTGTATCTTCGGCATTGTAATATTTGCCTTTGTAGCATTGTTCGTCCGCCTTTATGGCTTTAACTTATCTGTCTTAATGGTGTTTATCGTCCGCCTGTGTGGCGTCGACTATCTACCTCTTCGATATTAATCTATTCATTTCTATGGCATTAATCATCCGCCTCTGTGGTGTTGACTTGTCCGTCTATGTGGCGTCGACCATTCTGTCTTTTCAGCATTGAGGTATTTGCCTTTGTGGCATTGTTCGTTCGCCTTTGTGGCATTGTTCGTTCGCCTTTGTGGCTTTAACATATCTATCTTAACGGTTTTGATCGTCCGCCTGTGTGGCGTCGACTATCTACCTCTTCGACATTAATCTAATCACTTATGTGGCATGAATCATTCGCCTCTGCGGTGTTGACTTGTCCGTCTATGTGGCGTCGACCATTCTGTTTCTTCGGCAATTAGGTATTTGCCTTTGTGGCATTGTTCGTCCGCCTTTGTGGCTAAAGCTTATCTGTCTTAATAGTGTTGTTCAAGCGCCTGTGTGGCATCGACTATCTACCTCTTCGGCATTAATCTATTCACTTTTGTGGCATGAATCGTCTGCCTCTGTGGCGTTGACTTGTTCGTCCACGTGGCATCAACCATTTTGAGTCTTCTGCATTAAGGTATTCGTCTTTGTGGCATTAATCATTGGCCTTCGAGTCATTGACTTTTCCGCATCAACGTCTACAACTTTAGCGTTGACATTGACAGCCTATGTGGCGTCTGCTATTTTCCTCTTCGACATTAATCTGTTCGCCTATGTGGCATGGATTGTCCGCCTCTGTGGTGTTGTCCTGTCCGCCTATGTGGCATCGACCATTATATATCTTCGGCATTTAGATATTTGCCTTTGTGGCATTGTTCAGCCGCCTTTGTGGCTTTAACTTATCTGTCTTAATGGTGTTTATCTTCTGCCTATGTGGCGTCGACTATCTATCTCTTCGGCATTAATCTATTCACTTCTGTGGCATGAATCGTCCGCCTCTGTGGTGTTGATTTGTCCGCCTATGTGGCGTCGACCGTTCTGTCTCTTCGGCATTGAGGTATTTGCCTTTGTGGCATTTTTCGTTCGCCTTTATGGCTTTAACATATCTATCTTACTGGTGTTGATGGTCCGCCTGTCTGTCGTCGACTATCTACCTCTTCGGCATTGATATATTCACTTAGTTTGCATGAATCGTCCGCCTCTGTGGTATTGACTTGTCCGCCTTTGTGGCGTCGACCATTCTGTTTCTTCGGCAATTAGGTATTTGCCTTTGTGGCATTGTTCGTCCGCCTTTGTGGCTAAAGCTTATCTGTCTTAAAGGTGTTGATCGTGCGAGCATCGACTATCTACCTCTTCGGCATTAATCTATTTAGTTTTGTTGCATGAATCGTCCGCCTCTGTGGTGTTGACTTGTTCGCCTACATGGCGTCGACTATTCTGACTCTTCTTCATTAAGGTATTCGCCTTTGTGGCATTGATCGTCCGCCTTCGAGTCATTGACTTTTCCGCTTTAACTACTTTGATCGACTACCATTGTAGCATTGACATTAACAGCCTATGTGGCGTCAATTATTTGCCTCTTCAACATTAATCTATTCATCTCTGTGGCATGGATTGTCCTCCTCTGTGGTTTTGTCTTGTCCGCCTATGTGGCGTCGACCATTCTGTATCTTTGATATTGTGATATTTGCCTTTGTGGCATTGTTCGCCCGCCTTTGTGGCTTTAACTTATCTATCTTATTGTGTTGTTCGTGTGGCTGTGTGGCGTCGATTAACTACCTCTTCGGCATTAATCTATTCACTTCTGTGGCATGAATCGTCCGCCTCTGTGGCGTTGACTTGTTTGCCTACGTGGCGTCGACCATTCTGACTCTTCTGAATTAAGGTATTCGCCTTTGTGACATTGATCGTCCGCCTTCGTGTCGTTCATTTTTCCGCTTTAACTACGTTGATCGACTACCATTGTAGCGTTGACATTGACAGCCTATGTGGCGTCAACTATTTCCCTCTTCGACATTAATCTATTCGTCTCTGTGGCATGGATTGTCCGCCTCTGTGGTGTTGTCTTGTCCGCCTCTGTAGTGTTAACTTGTCCGCCTATGTGGCATCGACCATTCTGTCTCTTTGGCATTGAGGTATTTGCCTTTGTGGCATTGTTCGTCCGCTTTTGGGGCATTGTTCGTCCTCCTTTGTGGCTTTAACTTATCTGTCTTAATGGTGTTGATCGTGCACCTGTGTGGCGTTGACTATCTACCTTTTCGGCATTAATCTGTTCACTTTTGTGGCATAAATTATCCGCCTCTGTGGCGTTGACTTGTTCGCCTACGTGGCGTCGACCATTCTGACTCTTCTGCATTAAGGTATTCGCCTTTGGGGCATTGATCGTCCACCTTCGAGTCATTGACTTTTCCGCTTTAACTACGTTGATCGACTACTATTGTAGCGTTGACCTTGACAGCTTATGTGGCGTCAACTATTTGTCTCTTCGACATTAATCTATTCGTCTTTGTGGCATGGATTGTCCTCATCTGTGGTTTTGTCTTGTCCGCCTATGTGGCGTCGACCATTCTGTATCTTCGGCATTGTAATATTTGTCTTTGTAGCATTGTTCATCCGCCTTTATGACTTTAACTTATATTTCTTAATTGTGTTTATCGTTCGCCTGTATGGCGTCGACTATCTACCTCTTCGATATTAATCTATTCACTTCTATGGCATGAATCGTCCGCCTCTGCGGTGTTGACTTGTCCGTCTATGTTGCGTCGACCATTCTGTCTTTTCAGCATTGAGGTATTTGTCTTTGTGGCATTGTTCGTCCTCCTTTGTGGCATTGTTCGTTCGTCTTTGTGGCTTTAACATATCTATCTTAATGGTGTAAATCGTCCGCCTGTGTGGCGTCGACTATCTACCTTTTCGACATTAATCTATTCACTTATGTGGCATAAATCATCCGCCTCTGTGGTGTTATCTTGTCTGCCTATGTGGCGTCGACCATTCTGTATCTTCGATATTGTGATATTTGCCTTTGTGACATTGTTCGCCCGCCTTTGTGGCTTTAACTTATCTATCTTAATGGTGTTTATCGTCCGCCTATGTGGCGTCGACTATCTACCTCTTTGACATTAATCTATTCACTTCTATGACATGAATCGTCCGCCTCTGTGGTGTTGACTTGTCCGCCTATGTGGCGTCGACCATTATGTCTCTTCGGCATTGAGGTATTTGCATTTGTGGCATTGTTCGTCCGCCTTTGTGGCATTGTTCGTTCGTCTTTGTGGCTTTAACATATCTATCTTAATGGTGTAAATCGTCCGCCTGTGTGGCGTCGACTATCTACCTTTTCGACATTAATCTATTCACTTATGTGGCATAAATCATCCGCATCTGTGGTGTTGTCTTGTCCGCCTATGTGTCATCGACCATTCTGTCTTTTCGACATTGAGGTATTTGCCTTTGTGGCATTGTTCGTCCACCTTTGTGGCTTTAACTTATCTATCTTAATGGTGTTGATCGTGCGCCTGTGTGGCATCGACTATCTACCTCTTCGGCATTAATCTATTCACTTCTGTGGCATGAATCGTCCGCCTCTGTGACGTTGACTTGTTCATCTACGTGGCGTCAACCATTCTGACTCTTCTACATTAAGGTATTCGTTTTTGTGGCATTGATCGTCCGCCTTCGAGTCATTGAATTTTCCGCTTTAATTACGTTAATCGTCTACAACTGTAGCTTTGACATTGACAGTTTATGTGGCGTCAACTATTTGCCTCTTCGACATTAATTTGTTTGCCTCTGTGGCATGGATTGTCCGCCTCTGTGGTTTTGTCTTGTCCGCCTATTTGGCGTCAACCTGTAGTGATTACACTACTATATTTTTTATAATATTTTCTGGATATAATAAATGTAGAACAGTATATAAATTTAAATGATGATGTATGAAGTTTTGAAGATTAGCAATATAAGAAGGAAGAGAGAGATAGAAACGTGAGGGAGAGGGAGAGAATAAGAGGGAGAAATTGTTAGAATATGTTCTGCATATCCCTCTTGGAAAAGATGGTACCACCTATAACAACTTGGTGGGGGACCACAGTACAATTAAAATTAAGATAATTCAAGATGCTTAAAAGAAAATACAAAGCATTAAAGCAAATATTGAAATTAGAACTAATTTGCATTCCTCCAAATTGTTCCAAGTGTATGCTCCTGATTAATTTGATCATATGCTCCCTTAGCCTAGAATATGCCACGTCTTCTTCTTCTTCTTCAGACAAAATTACTTTAGAGATTTTGTCAATCTCTAATTCATCTTCTTCAACCTCCTTTATTTCCTTTTACTCGCTGCAATTTCTCTCCTCAACCATGGAAATTCCATCAATTTCATCTATCTTTCCAGCATCCTTCGTGTCTCTGACACAACCATTCTGTATCTTCGGCATTGAGATATTTGCCTTTGTGGCATTGTTCGTCCGCCTTTGTGTCTTAATGGTGTTTATCGTCCGCCTGTGTGGCGTCGACTATCTATCTCTTCGGTATTAATCTATTCATTTCTATGACATGAATTGTCCGCCTCTGTGGTGTTGACTTGTTCGCCTATGTGCCGTCGACCATTCTGTCTCTTTGGCATTGAGGTATTTGTCTTTGTGGGATTGTTCGTCCGCCTTTATAGCATTATTCGTTCGTCTTTGTGGCTTTAACATATCTATCTTAATGGTGTTAATCGTCCGCCTGTGTTGTGTCGACTATCTACCTTTTCGGCATTAATCTATTCACTTATTTGACATGAATCGTCTGCCTCTGTGGTATTGACTTGTGCGCCTATGTGGCGTCGACCATTCTGTCTCTTCGGCATTGAGGTATTTGTCTTTGTGGCATTGTTCGTCCACTTTGTGGCTTTAACTTATCTGTCTTAATGGTGTTGATCGGGCGCCTGTGTGGCGTCGATTATCTACCTCTTCGGCATTAATATATTCACTTTTGTGGCATGAATCGTCCGCCTCTGTGGCATTGACTTGTTCGCCTATGTGGCGTCGACCATTCTGACTCTTCTGCATTAAGGTATTCGCCTTTGTGGCATTGATCGTCCACCTTTGAGTAATTGACTTTTCCGCTTTAACTACGTTGATCGACTACCATTGTAGCGTTGACATTGACAGTCTATGTGGCGTCAACTATTTGCCTCTTCGACATTAATCTATTCGTCTTTGTGGCATGGATTGTCCGCCTCTGTGGTTTTGTCTTGTCCGCCTATGTGGCGTTGACGATTTTGTATCTTCGGCATTGAGATATTTGCCTTTGTGGCATTGTTTGTCCGCCTTTGTGGCTTTAACTTATATTTGACTATCTACCTCTTCGGCATTAATCTATTCACTTTTATGGCATGAATCGTCCGCCTCTGTGGCGTTGACTTGTTCGCCTACGTGGCGTCGACCATTCTGACTCTTCTGCATTAAGGTATTCGCCTTTGAGGCATTGATTGTCCGCCTTCTAGTACATATAAATATAAATTGGCTTTATAATAACGTGACTAAAGACATGAAATATTGAATATATATATAAATATATTTTGTATATTGTGTGTGTGTCTTGTTAACCAAGTTTAACGGTGAAACTTGATCTATATTGAAAAATAGATTCAGTTTACCTTTCAGTTATCTCGATTAATACTCTTTAATAATATGAGTCATATTTTTCAGTTATCATGACTGATACCCTTTGTACGGATTTGATCTTATACCCGTAGATAGGCACCAATTTATATGTCCACCACTTATATGTCATGTCAACCACCTATCATGTAATGCCACATATACAGGGGAGCTCACTAGTATTTAATTAATTATTTATGTGGCATCACAGGATAGATGGTGGGCATATAAATTGGTGCTCATCTGCGGGCATAAGATCAAATCTGACCCTTTGTAACCGTCATACCCTTCAGTTATCATAAGTAATACTTTTTGATAAAATAGGTAATATCCTTCAATTTTCACGATTGATACTTTTTAATAATATACTCCATCCGTCCCGGAAAAACTTTCATATGTAGGTGGGCACACACTTTAAGAAAAAAAAAAGTAATGATTGAAGTTTTGAAGGATAAATTTGTAAGATTTTATGTATAAAGTAAAAAAACTTTATTGGGTTATGTGTATGTGAGAGTAAAAATAATGTTATTTGTGTAAATTAATGAAAATTGTGAGGGTGGAGTTTATAAAAAAAATTTCATTTTAAGAGTGTGAAACTTATATTGGGACGGACGAAAAAAGAAAGTGTGAAAACTTTTATGGGACGGGAAGGGGTATCTAATACCCATCATTTGTAACAGCTAATACCCTTCAATGGACGATATTTTACCATGAGTCCATGAACCCTTCTCGTAATGGGCTTTGCCTTATATTATTTTCCCTCAATAGATGAATGCAGGGAGTAAACGAAAAGTCTCAACAGAAGACTGTGCCGATCTCTTTCATTTTTCTGGTTCTATACATCTGCTTAAATTTTTCAACTCTTATTCTTAGGGGTTTTCTGTTTGCAAGTTCATACAAAAGTCTCTTTTACGTTTTTTTGTTTATATATGTTTTGTTTTACATGGAATTGATCGATTTAGTGTTTGGTTGGTCCATAGAGGATGTAATGAACAATGATCTTTATAGGAATGAGGTATGGTTATATTTGACTGTTTTTGCATTCTTAATATATACACTTTCGCCCAACTTCTCTACAATATGTGATCATGATTTTATGCACAATCTGTACACCTATGCACATTTCGTATACATCAATAAATTCAGGGTTATCATTATATAGCTTAAAAAAGTTGATACTCCTTTTTGTATATTCTATTGTTAGGTTAATCAAATTCCAGAAACTTTCTTATCCGAATACCATTACTTGAGTTCATTTATCACACCTCTCATCGAAGAAACACATGCTGATCTCCGATCCAATATGATGAGTGTGCACACTGCACCTGTTCGTGAAATTTCTGATGTTAGAATGAGTCTAGGTTTTGAGCCTCCTAACAACTTATTGTATTCGATAGAGTTGAAAAAATTAGCAAAGTCTGATAACGAATATGAACCTGAGGTTGGGGATTTAATTGCGTTAACAGAGGTGAGACCAAAGTGCATTGATGATTTGAATGGACCTAAAAGATCATACGTCGTTGCTTTAGTTGAAGGTACGCTGGATGATGAAACCAACAGGGATGATGATGACGATGATGAAATCAACAAGATTTCAATCAAATCTTCCAGACCTATCTTCGAAGACAAGGAGGAGGAGGAGGAGGTGGGAGAAGCAGGGGATGAACTCTTTGCTGTATATCTTACAAACTTGACAACTAACATGAGGATATGGAAGGCATTGCATCCTTGTGGAGGAGGATTTTTATCAATCATTAAAACCGTGCTTAGTATAAATCCATCTGTAAGATTCAATTCATGATTTTATATAACCTGTTAATTTATGCCTCTTAAGATTGAGAGTATATATGCATTATTGTGCAGATAGAAGATAACTGTGGTCTTTGCTCCAAAGAAAATGAGAGTAGTTATCTGGTGAAGACAAGGGAAGTTATAAGCTCATCCGGGCTTGATGGTTCTCAAAAAGATGCTGTTATGAATTGTGTTGCATTAACAGAATGTGATCACAGAAATAGCGTGAAACTTATATGGGGTCCCCCTGGAACTGGAAAGACGAAAACAATCGCATCGCTAGCATTCTCTTTGTTACAAATGAAGCAGAGAACTCTGATTTGTGCTCCGACTAATGTTGCTGTGGTTGGAGTTGCTAAGCGCTTGATGAGTTGCCTGGTTGGGACATTAGAGCATGACTCGTATGGATTAGGGGATGTAGTTTTGTTTGGAAATGGGAAAAGAATGAAGATTGGTGAACATGATGATCTTTGTGATGTATTTCTTGATCATCGTATTAAAATATTAGCTAAATGCTTTGCCCCTTTATCTGGATGGAGAGGTAGTCTAGATAAGATGATTTGCTTGCTAAAAGACCCCAAAGGCCAGTATCGACGTTACTTGGAACAACGAAAGGTGAAAGAAGATGTTGATTCTGTAAGTGACGATGAAGATAAAGATGATAAGGGGCTAACGAGTGGGAAAGAGGATTTTGTCGCGAAAGAAAATCGTAAGAAAAAATCAAAATGGAGTTTCTTCAAGAATTTGGTCATTCAAAATGCAAAAGAGAATAGAAAGAAGAACAAAAATAAAAAAAGTAAGGAGAAGGTGAAATTTCACGAGAGCTGTAAATCTAAATGTGATGAGGATAGGGACTCTAATAGCGTACATTCAGATGCAAATACGAAGAAAAATGATGTTCCATGGACATTTAAGGAGTTTTTTGTTAAAGAAGTTGTCGCGATCGTAGAACAACTAAACTTTTGTACTATAGGATTGTACACTAATATGCCTACTACATGTCTTCCTTTGGAAGTAGTAAGGAACATGATTAGAGTTCTTGATTTCCTAGAGATTCTGCATGAACATGTCATGAATGAAAAGGATTTTTTAGAGGATTTATTTGGAACAAGTGGCTTACATGATACGAGATTGCAGTGCCTGCTGCTAGCACTGAAACTCCTCCGTGAATCTTTCTTAGTTCCAAATTATTCGGATCATTATCAAATCAGGAACTTTTGTTTGAAAAATGCATGTTTAGTTTTTTGCACTGTTTCAAGCTCGGCAAAGTTGCATACTGTAGGATTGTCGCCATTCAAATTGGTGATAATTGACGAAGCTGCACAAGTTAAGGAATGTGAGTCGTCGATCCCGTTGCAGCTTCCTGGGCTTCAGCATGCTGTACTCGTCGGTGATGAACAACAACTCCCTGCGACGGTTATAAGCAAGGTTCATGTTAACTTTCTTAACTAAATAAATGATTTTTGTTTTCTCTCATTTAAATATTTTCTTTGGTATTGACAGATTTGTGAGGAAGCTGATTTTGGGAGGAGTTTATTTGAAAGGCTTGTGTCATTAGGACACAGAAAGCACCTTCTCAGCGTTCAGTACAGAATGCATCCATCAATAAGTTTATTTCCGAATATGATTTTCTATGGAAACCTAATTAAGAATGGTCCAAATGTGACAGCAAGTGCTTATGAGAAGTGCTTTCTCAAAGAAAAATTATTTGGCCCCTACTCTTTCATAAATGTAACCAATGGACAAGAGGAGTTTGATGATAGATATAGTCGGAAAAACATCATGGAAGTCTCGATTATTGCTGAGATAGTTTCTAAACTCTATAAAGGTGTTCTTACTTTCAACCTTTCCGGTGAACCTTAAGTTTATACGTCTGTTTTCTTATTGTATTTTCTTTGACAGAATGTAATAAGTCGAAGCAAAAGGTCCGGATTGGCTGCATATCACCGTACAAAGCTCAAGCCTTTGCGATTCAGGAAGCGCTTGGAAAGTCTTATAGCAGTGATGCAAATGATGCCTTTTCGGTAAACGTACGCTCTGTTGATGGTTTTCAAGGTGGTGAAGAAGATATCATTATAATGTCTACTGTGCGGTGCAATGGAAATGGTTCTATTGGTTTTCTTGACAATTATCAGAGGGCAAACGTAGCCTTAACTCGGGCAAGGTACATTGTGAACACATTTGTAAGATTTTGTTTGATCAAAATATGATTTAATGTTTGGCTATTTTAATAGGTACTGTCTGTGGATATTAGGCAATGGTGCAACATTGTTAAATAGTAGGTCTGTTTGGCTAAAGTTGGTAAAAGATGCCAAAGAGAGGGGTTGTTATTATGATGCTTATGAGGATAAGGACTTGTCTATTGCAATTAGAACCTCTCTAATTAAGCTTGGCCATTTGAATTTATTGCTTTCAGTGGACTCTATACTGTTCAAAGTCGCTAAGTGGAAGGTATGCTTGTAGTGTTTAATTTTTTTGTTATAAGATTCTGCTTTAATTAACATAATTCTCACAAATAATGTTGTGTGCAGATTAGTTTTTGTCCCAAATTTCATGAGTCTATGGCGCGATTTGAGGATGTGGAAGTCAAGAAAGAAGTGGTTTGTGTAGTGGAGAAGCTTTCAAACGGGTTTCACGAACACCAGAAAGATGAAACTGCATACTTGGTAGGGGCCTCTTCTCAGCTCTTGAAATGTAGTGTTGTGAAAGGGCCTCTGAGACTTGTTTGGACAATCGTCATTTTAAGAGAAAACAAAACAGACATTCAAGCTATCAAAGTCTTGGATGTCCTGCCACAATCCCAGATATCGGAACTAGCCAGTGAATTCGACCTTCTTTTTGGGAACTACACGCTGAATCAGATGAGTCGTTGCATGGAGAAACGAATTGAAGGGTAATGCAAACTCCTGCTCTCTTTCACACACCCTTAAAATTGTATTTTTGACATCGATTTCTTGCTCATTGTTGTAGAGGGGTGATGATTCCGGTGACATGGCCAGTAGTTGGCAATATTAGAAGCGTGTTTTCTTGTAATGAAGTTGATGCCAATCCTCACAATTAGATGCAGTAAGTTTGAGGGATGTGGCTGAATCACACGCAAGCAGGTACCACTGAGTGCCTTAATTGTTCCAAAACTTCCCTTAACAGGGATCTTGGAAATGATTCTGTACAAATTACATATAATGATATGTGATATCTATAATTTTGATATGTATTTAGTGATTAATTTGTTATGGCAAAAACTTGTTTGAGAGTTTGAGACTGTACTAGACTCTTTCAACCATTATTGTGGGGGACTGAACCTTTTTTTAAAATTGAAGTTTAATTTGTTGGTGGAGCATTGAACGTCGAATGGTAACTAACCGTACACGAATATTTCAATTCGAAACACAGAACTGGTGCACCAGTTGCACGGTTAGTGCACAGAAAATTTTGTTATTTCACCCAAGCCATGAGATTCATTTGACAAGTTAACAAACTTTAATTGGGTAAAGTGCAATGGAGGGTGACTCCACATTTGCCCTCCATAGATGTATGGAGTTGAAGAAGAGTCGCAACGAAATTTCATTTCCCAACAACGAAACATCTTTTGTTGACGAACTGAAAACTCGAACAGAGCTTGCCTCCTGTTCAACTTGTCTCCTGTTGGTTTTTTTTTTTTTTTTTTTTTTTTTTTTTTTTTTTGAGTTTTCTGCTAGCAAGTTCGTACAATAGTCTCTTTTCTGGTTATCTTGTTTTTGTTTTGTTTAAATATGGTGTTGATCGTTCAGGGAGAAGATAAAGAGAAGATGGGAGAGATGACTATGACGAAAGAAGTCAACTCCAAAATTGATTGATTTGGTGTTTGGTTGGTCCATAGAGGATGTTCATGTAATGAACACAGGTATGTTTAATACATGCTACACTTTGTGATTTGCACAACAATAATTGCTTATGATATGAGTGTTGTTTGATGATTTGAATGGACCTAAATGATGATATGTTGTTCCCTTAGTCCTAGGTATGTGAGATGATGAACCCAACATGGTTTTGACCCATTCTTCAAGACCTATCTTTTTCGAAGAAGAATATGACGAACTCTTTGATGTGTATCTTACAAACTAGACAACTAGCATGACAAGGCACCCTTGCGAAGGACATTTCGCGATCATCTAGACTAGGATGTATTCACTACTTCTGTAACATCATCTTCCAACTAAACTCATAAGACCAAACTAACCTCTAATATGTTTTTTTTTTTATTGGTTAACCTATAATATGATTTAATCTACATCCAACATAGTTCCCGACTTATGTTTGCATAGCACTAATAAAAAATAATCTACAATAAAATACGAATAACTATATATTCTAATGATAATTAATTTAAAACTATAATTTTGTATTCAAGTTAAATGTACAAATGTATTCCATGTATTGTTAATTATATATCCTGCTATATAGACACAATTTAAATTTATGTATTTTTGTGTGTAAATAAATTGTACATAATGATTGGATAACAATTTAAATTTATGTATTTTTGTGTGTAAATAAATTTATATATATCATCCTCTAAAATTCCTCATACTAAGGGGAATACCATAAACTATTCATATTCGGCCCAACAAGTCAGGCCTGGCCCAATAATGTGTTTAAAGCGGGATTTCTGTAGCCCAAAGTTTAGGCCCAGGTAATGTGAACCCCAATTTTTGAAAATGCACCCACAAAATTTATGTATTATTAAACATGTGAAATGTCTAAAGTACCCTTTTACTCTCCGTATCTAACTGAAATTAGTAAATACACTCCCACCAAACATCCAAAAACCATTGCATTCTCCCCTCCCATACGGTAAGTTTCACAATTATTATTTTCGGAAAAGTTGTCTGCTCAAGAAAATACTCGTGTTGAATCTACTCGTATTTTGCATATGTTGGAACTTGGAAGGATGGTGTATAGAGGGATGAAAAAAAAAAATGGATAATGTTTGTTCATATGTTATTTTTTAATGAATATTGTTTTAGTTTGGGTGAATAAATGGTTTGTGTAGAATAAAGAATAAGTGTTTTGTGTGTTTTTTTTTTATATTTTGTGATAGTACAATTTTCATACCAGATTTGTCGATTTTTTTTTTTGAATTTTGAAAAAAAAAAATATTTCTAGGTCATACAACTTTTCTGATATATGGAAGGTGTATTTACTAAAAAAGGGTTTCGGTTTTTTTTTTTTTTTTCAAAATAAAACTTATAATTTTCCAAAAAAAATATATCAAAATATGGAATGAAATTTCGGAAAATCAGTTCCGATCGCAATGGACTGGTGGAGCAACACATCTTAAGACTCTCTGCAAAGTTGGGTGGGGCGGTTACTATATTTACGCCTCGTTTGGTTTCCTTTATTAGGGGTGTATTGATTCCTAATACAATTTTATCACTTGTTTAATTTTTTGTATGCATTATACTTTCAGCCTGTTATTAAGAATGAACCCGTTCAAATAATACCTAATACATGGTATTATAGATTCCAAGTTTCATATGGTATTTGTAATACTTATATTTCTCCAACATCTATTAAATTTTAAAATACCAAAAACACCCCTCACTTGCATCAAGATGTGTTTATTATTATTTTTATTTATAAGGACAAATTAGTTTAAAATAAATTAATACTAGTTATAATACTTGTTACCAAACATAATATTGATAGTTAATCACTAATTATTTTACTCAAGTTTTTGAAACCAAACAAAATATTGATAAATAAACTGGTATTACAAATATAGGTATTATAGTTCAGGTATTATCCAATAAAGGAAACAAAACGAGCCCTTAGGGTATTACAAAGGGTGAACTAATCATGGGGCGTGTGCTGATCGTAAGGTGTACTTCCTAAAAAATGGGTTAAATTTATTAGATACATTTTAAAGCTTTATTTTTTAGATATAATAATTTTATAAATTTATATAAAAATAATTTATCATATAATAAAAATAAGTAGTTTATCGAACATCAACAAAAATACTATTTATACATGTTTTATATAAAATTATATAAGTGTTTTATTAGAATATAAGAAAGTTAAGGCTAAAGTTATTAGGTTTATTAATATAAAATTTAATCATTAGTGGGTGTTAATATGACTTTCTATTTAAAAACAAAGAAATATCAAAAGAATTTTAAATAAATATTTAAAATATGTAAAAGAATTATTAAATTCGTCTAATCGGTAAACATGAGGTGAAATATTTAAATTAATGTGATTGCATTTCTTATAAATTAGACTTAATATTACTACACAAGGCAAATAATGACTAAAACCTATAGATAGTAAAAGTGTGAAACTTTTACCATTTAACCTATATCACTCACAGTAAAACCTCTATAAATTAATATTTTTTGGCTAAAAAAAAATTATTATTTTAGAGAGATATTAATTAATTTTATAAATTAATAATTTATTAATTTGAAGAGTGTTCTATAGTACCATGGATAAAAATTTATATTTACAAAAGTAAATACATTTAATTAATATATCCATTATATTTATTGAACTAATGGTATAATAAATATAGGGTGAGTAACTGTCAGGTACAATTTTAAAACTCATGTTACTAATAGATACAACTTTTTCCCTAATTGCTAGGGGATACAATTTTTTGTCTTGACTTCCCAATTTTGCCCTTTTTTACTTTTTGCAGTTGCACTGTCTCAATTTCATTGTTTTTGCAGCTGTCTTGTTTTCTTTTCTTCTTAATTTTCTTCATATTTTTCAATTATCAATTCAAAAATTGTAGTTGTAATTGAGAGATACAACACTAAAAATTAAATAATTTGCACATTAGTAGATTTAACACAATAATTTCACAATATTTTCACATACAGTAGATTCAATATTCTCAACGCAGTAGATCCAACATTGAAATTCGTAGGTTCAACACACTAAATTCATTTTTTTTGTTGCACATGTGCAGAAGTAAAAATCTGCACATTATTACAAAAATCAAGAAAAAAACCCAGTGCAGCAGAGACAAGAATCGAGAAGGAAACCCAGTGCAGCAGAAATAAGAATTAAGAAAGAAACCAAATTAAGAAAAAATTGAATTAAAAATTAAACCACAACAAACCCAGAAATCTTATTTTCTTCTTCTTCTTCTTCTCCATAGATTTGCAAGAAAACTAAGAAAAACTAAATTACAAATCAAACCGCATCAAACCCAAAAACTAAGAAATTTTTTGCATCTGTAATAGAAAAATCTTGTTGCACATGTGCAGAAGTAAAAATCTGCACATTATTACAATTAGAAACCCAATGCAGCAGAAACAAAAATCAAGAAAAAAACTAAATTAAAAACACATCAAACCCAGAAATCTTATTTTCTTCTTCTTCGATTTGCTTAGAGGATGGACTTGTGAAGGAGTGGCTCCCGAAGATCTGGGAGATTTGAAGTCATTCTAACCACCATAACCTCTATGACGATGGGTTAGTGGCGGCAACAGCGGGTTTGGAGGCGGCGGTGATGGCGTGGTTTAGGAAACGGCGGTGGCGTGGCAGATCAAGAGAGACTGTCGATCTACTATTCTTATGGCGAGAGAGGCCGTCGATCTATTATTCTCAGTCGCCGATAGCATGGTGGTGGCAGAGGCGCTAGGGCTCAGGCGCCGCCGCTCGTGAGAAGCCACCGCACTCTTGAAAACACCATCGAGAGAGAGCAGTTGCGGGGTGTGTGTCGATTTGTGGTGGTCGATCTATGGTGGTGTATGAATGGGAGCGGGGTGGGGCTCATCCACCGATTCGGATCTGGAGCAGCGCCGTCATCGTCGTCTGTATGAATAGGAGCAGCGCCGATCTACGACAGCAGCAGCGGCGCTCGGCGCTCGAAATCCTACCCCGTCGGCGCTCGGCGCTCGGAATCGCACCCCGTCGGCGCTCGGAATCCCACCCCGCTCGGCGCTCGCCTTAACGTCTTCGTCTTCGTCGGGTGTCGCCTTCGTCTTCGTCGGTGGATGAGTTATAATTTTCTAGAGAGGGAGAAAGGGGAACAAGATAGAGACAGAATGAGGCGAGGCATGTGATCCATTTTCTGAGAGATAAAGAGACGTACAAATGTGAAAGGGTAAAGTGGGAAATGAAAATTATTAATTGTATCTGGTTGTATTAACTTTTTGAGCTTGTACCTTAGAGTAATAAAAATCTAAATATGGTATCTTAGAGTAATAAGTTCATAAATATATTCTTCATACATAACTTAATAATGTGAAGCAATCATCTTCGAAAAAAACATGGAGGATAACGGCGAGGATGATACAAATACATTGAAAACAAATAAGTGAAAGAAAACATTTATATCATTTAAAATGTTTCACAATTTTTTTTGCAATTTAAAAACACAATACAAAAATTATTGAATGAGATAAGAAGAAATGAGATCCAAGTAGATTTGAAGCTAAATAAGAAGCAATCAACAATAGATTTTTATTTTACTAAATTATCCTAGTTATTTTTTTAATTTTAAAAAATTATTAATTTATAATATTTATGAGACCACTAATTTATATAATTTTTTTTAAAAAAAAATATTATTTTATCATCTTATCAAAATTAGTAATTTTTTAACTGGCCAGAGTCGGGACCACAAAAAATTATTATTTTAGAGAGTTTATTACTTTATAGAGGTTGTTGAATATTTAGGTCTCGTTTGTTTCCTTTATTAGGGGTGTATTGATCCCTAAACCCTAATACAACTTTATCACTTGTTTGGTTTGTTGTATACATTATACTTCCAGCCCGTTATTAAGAATGAGCCCGTTCAAATAATACCTAATACATGGTATTATAGATTCCAAATTTCTTATGGTATTTGTAATACTTATATTTCTCCAATATCTATTAAATTTTAAAATACCAAAAATACCCTTCACTTTTATCAAGATGTGCTTATTATTTTATTTATTTATAAGGACAAATTAATCTAAAATAAATTAATACTAGTTATAATATTTGCTACCAAACATAATATTGATAGCTAATCACAAATTATTTAACTCAAGTTTTTGAAACCAAACAAAATATTGATAAATAAACTGGTATTACAAATATAAGTATTATAGTTCAGGTATTATCCAATAAAAGAAACCAAACGAGCCTTAAGATACAAACAAGATGTCACATATTTGATACAAATCAATAGTAACATCTCAAAACATTAATAAGCTTCAAATCAATATAATAATGAAATGTAAATTTTAAATTAATCATAAACCGCAAGCTAATTTAACTACAAATCACCACATCAGCATATTAAACTTCCTATTATAGGGGGCGATAAGCCTAGCTTCATAAATTACACTCTTCATGAAAGCCAATTTAACTACAAATTACCACAGCAGGATACTAGACTTATATTATAGGGGGTGATAAGCCTAGATAAAAAAAAATAATCATATCCTTCTGTTACTTAATAAATGCCATTTTATCTATTTACACACACACAAAAAAAAAAAAAAAAAAAAAAGGATAAACTATAAAAACATGATTGATCTAGGCAACTAATTGCATTGCGAGGGCTAAATTTTCGACTTTTGTGGGGCATTTTCAAATTATAAATAAAAGAATCTTGGTTCGCAAACAAAAACAAAAACTTCAAAAAATGACGGTTATATCCCCTGCTTTGCCTGCGAATTTTATCAGAAATTTCATTGCAACAATTTGAAAGTTTGATAGTTGCCTTACAAATGTTGAAATTCGGTCCTAGAAACACAATTAGGCAAATATAAGTTTTGATTTTGCAATTTGTCCAAACAATTAAAAAATTTAAAATTAGACAATTTTATCAGTAATCAATATTTATATCTCCAATCTTTTATTTTTCTTTATTAGGAAATATGAGAGATGAATAATTTAAAAAAATCTTAATAAAAAAGTTCTTATGGATCTTTGGACGGAGTAAAATAAAAAGAAGTGAAAATAATTTTAAAAAAACAAATAATTAGGAACAAATTTTAGAGCTAAAAAGATATTTAATCCTCACATTTTGCATAAATATTAATTAAAAAAATTATACCCAATAACCTTACTTAATGATATAGTTTACCTTAAGTCAAACAGAAACTGTATCATGTGGAAAACAAATAACGGGGTATAAAATAATATCTTTAATATTGAAAAAAAATGATAATTAGTGGTATTTACGTCAAATCAAGAAGAATTTCTGATTTACATACCCCACTAAAATAATTTTCCACTTAATTATTTTTCTCCGGTCAATTTGTGAAGGCTGATTGAAGAAATAGTGGAACAAATCTTGGGAAGCAAGTAGTATAAAATTGGACAAATTACCCCTGATCCATGACCCACGCTCATGACTACTATAAATTGAGCCTCTCTAGTCTTTTTGTTCCATGAATTATAATCCTATCCTAGTCCAAAAATGTATGACAAACAATCTGCACTATCTTCGATTCCCTTGTTAGGGTGCGTTTGGGAGAGCTTATTATGTATTTTCTCCGGTGGGATTGGAAATGGGAATGATGATCAGAAAGATACTGCAACTTCTGCTAATATAGCGGCTCATAAGCATTTCCGACAACTTCAACATCTCAAGGGAAGTTGATTAATTCATTAATTTCCACCAACTTTTAAATTATTGCACACTTTCTTGATTTTGATGGAAAAGAAAAAGCAGATTAATTTATGTCACATATGTGCTGCTGCTTCGGAGACGCATAATATGATCCCTTATACTAATTGCTGCTGCTGCTTCTTATCGATCTGAGATTTCTGAATTTTGTACGTGTTAAGTTTGAGCTTAGTTATAATTATTGTATATTTTGGTTTTAAATATAAATCCGTCGTTTCTCTTCCTGTGTCTTCGGATCATCTATTTCAGTTACCGTTTTATTTGTGATCTAGCGTCAGTTACATACCCACACATATACTTGTTGCGGCCATCTCTCATTATATTTTAATTTAATTAATTTTGTGACATTTTTAAAACTTTTAAATTTTTTATAAGTATAATGAATGAGATGGTATCATATAAAATATTTCAAATATTACTATCAACATTTTTTTTTTAAATTCATATTGTTACATTAATGACAAACAACGTACTGTAGCTTAACATGAACAGAAGCAAGAAGGCAGTAGGAATGGAACAAGAAGATAGACAACTAATTAATAAGATCATATTATTTCAATAATAATAATAATAATAATAATAATAATAATAATAATAATAATAATATCATATTCGTTTTCCAGATAAAAAGATGGCAAATTCCTATGTGAACAAGTTTATATCACTCATAATAATTGAAAGATATAATTTATATTATTAAAAATATCAGTCATGATACATAAAAAATATGATTTATATCATTTGTAATAATTGATGGTAATGATATATATTACGAAAGAGTATTAATTATGATAATTGAAAGACATGAAAAATATTACCTAACGTAAAACTTGTTCACGTGATAAAAAAAAAAAAAGACTTTATATAGTGACTATAAGATGTCACGAGAATCAATTCTCCCCCATTATGGAAAGCATTTCTCATCCAATAATTAATATTCTTATATTCTCTGTTTACTTCATCTTGTATATTTTATAATTAATTACAATAATATATCTAACTATAAGGGTGTTTGGTTTGTTGAAAGGAATTGAAATGGTAATGGGTTTGAAAGTAGTGAGGAATGGTGATGGATATGTTAGTTATTGTTGAGTTGTTTGATTTATATGTAGGTATGACTATCATTACCATAAAAAGTGTTTGGTTTTGATAAAAATTATTGATAATTAAAATTATTACTAACTATTTTTAATATTAAAAAATATATTATATAATAATTATATTTAAAATATTATTATTAATATTAATAAATAATTTAGAAGGCAAAATAAATTTTTAAAAAATTATATATAAAATTTTAGAAAGGAATGAATCTATGACTTTAATTGCTCATTTTTAAGATATCAAATATTTGATTACCCTCAACCAAACACTATACTCTCCTTTTATTGTCATTCATCAACTCTAAAGGTGTTAGCCAATCACCCCCTTAAGTTATAAAATTAGCAATACATATGAAATATGTATTATAATAAAACATTATATATAACAACATCAAACATCCTCTATATACTAATAGGGAATTAAAAAATGATGATGTGTCATCTTGAGATTCATTTTGCCTATGTGTCATATTCTTATGAAGTTTGAGTAAGTTATGATAATGTGTCAAAATTATATTGGTTGCATTGATTGATTCATATAATTAAAAAAAAGTCAAGTTTAATTAATTAGTATAATTCTAATAATAATTAATACTATAAGTCAATAATAAAAGACTATTGACTATTATTTTTTTTTTTAAAGAAAGGTCTAACTTAATGAATTTCAAAATTTTAAATTGTCAATTATTTAATAAAAGTAAATTATTTTTGTGAAATATATAACTTATACAACAAAAAATAAAAAATTAATAGAGTATCATAATATTGATAAGTATAAGAATATCAGTGTGTTGATTAAATGATTACAATGAAAATAATTAACTAATTGCCCCTCTTTATTAAAAAAATGATAAAAATAAATAGTTTGTTTATATGATACTCATATTTTATTTTGCCATTCATATTTAACTCAAATCAATATTTGCATCATTAAATAAAATTTTATAATATATATTATACCTTCATATGAATTGTTCATATTATTTTATCAATGACTTATATGATATAATTAATTTTAAATTATCATTATTTATGTATGCGCATCTCATATCAAGTATATATATATATATATATATATATAATAATTAATTGTCATATTTCAATTTTGCCTTAAAATAATATTTGAATCAATTAAATTTTTATTATGAATTTTTGGTCTCTTTAAATTTTTTCATCATTCGCAAGCCAAAGTAATCAGAAATTATACCAAGTAATACAATTAATCGTGAGATCTCTTTATTTATATATATAATTAATTTTCTATCAAATATATAAATATTAAAACAAGCACATATAATTGGAAGAGGGAGATTCTTTGATTAAGTCCAACAATACTATATAATTTATATAAAAAATATTTAATCAATTTATATTTACTATTTTTTATTTTTATTTTCAATAATAATAATAATGTATATTATAAAGATATACAATAATAATCCGCATAGTAAACGGGTTACGCTAGTTATTTATCCTATGAGTCTGTCGCTTTGATATATAAATTTGATGGCGTTGGTTTGTAGAAATGAACTGAAACGAGAATGAGTATGATGATAGACAGTGAAGTAGTAATGACTAATGAGTAGGCCAAATAATCATCATACCCATACTTTTTTTTATTTCTGTCGATTTTAGTACATATATTTTTAGTTTTTTCAAACAACCATTCATAATTTCAGTTAATATTTAAATACTTTTTCGATCTGATTTTCTAGCAAGATTTGTCTTAAGTGGATGATGGATTCCACGTGTGCTTAGTAGTGAGTTCCTCACTTTAGTTAGCGATCCGGGTTTGATTTTATATGCGAATGGATTATGGAGTTATAAGGTGGCTTGTAAAAAATTGTTGGAGTGTTTGAGAATTTAATGATCTAACTGCTAACAACTAACAAACTAACATTATCGATTAGAAAAAAAGATAATATTAAAGTTACTCCAATTGTATGTTACAACTGGTATATAAGAGATTTTTTTTTTCCCTAGAAACAATTTGTATAAAAAAGTACTCATTATATCAAACGTACAAACTATTATATTATTTATTATATTATTTATTTGAACTAATACTCATCATTCTATTTTCTACGATGTCCTATAAATTTATAACCCATTAAAATGAATTAAAAAATTAGGCCGAATTCATACTAATTGAACAGTGTAATGATGTACAGATGTTTTTCTCATTTGCCAATTGACAAACATCTATAGGGTACACACAATTAAAACAGTCATGAGGTTCATAAAGTAATTTGAACAAATCTCGAGGGATAATGGTAATTTTTCATATCCTACATTGTTAATGTATTTCTTAGTCATAGCTTAATTCAATAAATGGATTTATTTTTAAATATTAAATCACTTGAGGGATTGTTGTGTAAAATGGTCTGAACACTGCTGCACTTAAATTTTTGAATCATACACTCCTTAAAAACATAATGGAATTAAAGTCACATAAACCCATGATTCATAGACTCCCTCCGTCTCAAAGACATTTCCATAGTTTTTTTGGTACAAAAATTAAGAAAATTTACTCTTTGGAGTAAAAAGTGTAGAAGAGAGAATAAAATGTAAGGGTACTTTGGACGATGGAATGAGATAAAGTGTAAGAGAGAGAATAAAATAGAGTAAAAGATGAGTAATATTTTTTAAATTAAGATGATGTTGTGAGGTTATTAATATTGTGTGATATTTCCTTATTTAGAGTATACAAATGAGTATGAGACAAACAAAAAATAAAAGTATGCAAATGAGTATGGAACAAAGGGAATATAATATAATAAATGAAAAATGTTTCATGAAAAACCTATCACATAATGTTAAAACGTGAAATATTAAGATATACTCCTACGTAGTATGTTTTATAAATATATTTTGTACTCCTATTTTAACCAAATTAAAAGAATTATATTGGAAAGTGACTCCACATTTTCCCTCCATAAATGAATGCATGGAGTGAACGAAGAGTCGCAACAAAAATAAATACTGTGTCGATCTTTTCATTTTTCTTCGCATCATTTCCAAAGAAAGAAAAGAATCATCATCAGCAATAGGCACGCAAAGTATTTCAAAATATCAATTTTAGATATTTTGAAATTTGAAAGTTTTGATCTTTCTCAACGCATTTCTTTCCCAACTCCTTTTTTAGGAGATTTCTGTTCTTAAGAAAGTCTCTTTCTGCGTTGTTTTGTTTCTTTTTTTTATTTTACAGGGAAGAAGCTAAAGAAATGATGACGACGAAAGAAGACGAAACTCCCAAATTGACTGATTTTGTGTTTGGTTGGTCCATAGACGATGTAATGAACAGAGATCTTTACAAGAATAAGGTGCATGCGGTTATTTATATCATTCTTAATATTTACATCTTCACGTATACCTCTGCACATTTTGGTGATGTATAAATAATAAATTAGTAAGTTGAGATGATTATTATATATTTCTTAAAAAAGTCAACAATTTTGATATTCTTTTTGGTATGTTGTGTTGTCAGGTTAATCGAATTCCAGAAACTTTCTCATCCGTAGATCATTACTTGAGCTCATTTACCACCCCTCTCATCGAAGAAACACATGCTGATCTCCGATCTAATATGATGAGTGTGCACGCTGCACCTGCTCGTCAAATTTCTCATGTTATAATGAGTAAAGATTTTGAGCCGCCTAACAACTTATTGTATGCCATAGAGTTGAAAAAATTAGCAAAATCGGTTAACAGATATGAACCTGAGGCTGGAGATTTAATTGCATTAACAGAGGTGAAACCAAAGTGTATTGATGATTTGAATGGACCTAAAAGATCATATGTTGTTGCATTAGTTCTAGGCATGAAGGATGATGAAACCAACATGATTTCGATTCAATCTTCGAGACCTATCTTTGTCGAAGAAGACGAGGAGGAGGAGGAGGGAGAAGCAGAGGATAAACTCTTTGCTGTTTATCTTACAAACTTGACAACTAACATGAGGATATGGAAGGCATTGCATCCTTGTGAAGGGGGATTTTCGCCGATTATCAAAACAGTGCTTAGAATAAATCCATCTGTAAGATTCAATACATGTTTTTAACTTGTTTGTTTATGATTCTTGATGTAGGGATTGTTGTGCAGAGAGAAGATAATTGTGGACTTTGCTGCAAAGAAAATGAGAGTACTGATGTGGTGAAGACGAGGGAAGCTACAAGCTCATTTGGGCTTGATGCTTCCCAAAAGGATGCTGTTATGAATTGTGTTGCATTGACAGAATGTGATCATCGAAATAGTGTGAAGCTGATATGGGGTCCACCTGGTACTGGAAAGACGAAAACAATCGCTTCGCTGGCATTCTCGTTGTTAAAATTGAAGCAGAGGACTCTGACTTGTGCTCCGACGAACGTTGCTGTTGTAGGAGTGGCTAAGCGCTTGATGAGTTGCCTGGTCGGGAAATTAGAGTATGATACATATGGAATAGGGGATGTAGTTTTGTTTGGAAATGGGAAGAGAATGAAGATTGATGAACATGATGATCTTTTTGATGTGTTTCTTGAGCATCGTGTTAAAATATTAGCAGACTGCTTTGCCCCTTTATCTGGGTGGAGAGGCACTGTAGATAAGATGATTCAATTTCTTCAAGATCCCGAACAACAGTATCAACTTTACTTGGAAAAACAAAAGGAGAAAGAAATAGATGTCGATACTGAAAGTGATGACGTGGATGAAGATGAAGACGAAGATGGGCTTGAAAATCCTAAGGACATGTCCAATGGGAGATTCTTCAAGAAGTTGGTCATTCAAAATGCAAAGGAGAACAGAAAGAAAAAAAGTAAGGAGAAAGGGGATAGGGACTGTAATAATGTTCCATGGACATTTGAGGAGTTTTTTGTTAAAGAATTTGTGGCAATTGGGGAGCAATTGAACTTTTGTACTATAGGATTGTACACTAATATGCCTACTAAATTTCTTTCTTTAAAAGTAGTAAGGAACATGAATAGAATTCTTGATTCTCTCAAGATTCTGCATAAACATGTCATCAAATCAGGACAAAATGGTACACACGATAACAGATTGCAGTGTCTGCAAGAACTGCAACTACTCCGTGAATCTTTCTCAGTCCCAAATTATTCGGAACATTATGAAATCAGCAACTTTTGTTTGGAAAATGCAAGCTTAGTTTTTTGCACCGTTTCAAGCTCGGCAAAGTTGCACACTGAAGGAATGTCGCCATTCAAATTAGTGATTATTGATGAAGCTGCACAAGTTAAGGAATGTGAGTCGTCGATTCCCTTGCAGCTTCCCGGGATTAAGCATGCTGTACTTGTCGGAGATGAGCAACAGCTCCCTGCAATGGTTATAAGCAAGGTTCATTTCTTATAAATTTTGTAAATGAATTAAGTAATTAATTATATTTTGTTTTCTTTCATTTAAACATTTGCTCTGGTATATAATGACAGATTTGCGATCAAGCTGGTTTTGGGAGGAGTTTATTTGAAAGGCTTGTGAGATTAGGACAGAGAAAGCAGCTTCTCAATGTTCAGTACAGAATGCATCCATCAATAAGTTTATTTCCCAATAAGATGTTCTATGGAAATCTAATTAAGAATGGTCCAAATGTGACTGCAAGTGGTTATGAGAAGCGCTTTCTCAATGAACAGTTATTCGGCCCCTACTCGTTCATTAATGTAACCAATGGACAAGAGGAGTTTGATAATAGACATAGTCGAAAAAACAGCATGGAAGTCTCCATTATTGCTGAGATAGTTTCTAAACTCTATAAAGGTGCCCTTCTTACTTCCAACCTTTTAACTGAAGCTGAAGTTTACACTTTTGGTTGATTCCTTATTGTATTTTATTTGATAGAATGTAATAAGTCGAAGCAAAAGGTGCGGATTGGTTGCATATCACCGTACAAAGCTCAAGTCTTTGCGATTGAGGAAGCGCTGGGAAAGAGTTATAGCAGTGATGCAAATGAAGCATTTTCGGTAAATGTGCGCTCTGTTGATGGTTTTCAAGGTGGTGAAGAAGATATCATTATAATGTCTACTGTACGGTGCAATGGAAATGGTTCTGTTGGTTTTCTTGACAATTATCAGAGGACAAACGTGGCTTTGACTCGGGCAAGGTACATTGCGAATACATTTCTAAGCTTTTATTTGATCAAAATGTGATTTAATTTATGGCTATTTTTGGTAGGTACTGTATGTGGATATTAGGCAATGGTGCAACCTTGCTAAATAGTGGGTCAGTTTGGCAAAAGTTAGTAAAAGATGCCAAAGAGAGGGGTTGTTATTACAATGCTAATGAGGATAAGGACTTATCTATTGCAATTAAGCATTACATAGTTAAGTTTGGGAATTTGAATTCCTTGCTTTCAGTGGACTCTATGCTGTTCAAAGTGGCTAAGTGGAAGGTATGTTTATAGGGTTTGATTAATTCTGTTATGTGATTTTGTTTTAACTTAATTAATGTTGTGTACAGGTTAGTTTCGGTCCCAAATTCCGCGAGTCCATAGCCCGATTTGATGACGTGGAAATCAAGAAAGATGTGGTTTCTGTACTGGAGAAGCTTTCAAATGGTTTTCATGATCATCAGAAAGATGAAACTGCATACTTGGTAGGAGCCTCTTCTCAGCTATTGAAATGTAGTGTTGTGAAAGGGCCTTTGAGACTTGTTTGGACAATCGACATTTTAAGGGAAAATAAAAACGACATTCAAGGTATCAAAGTGTTGGATGTGCTGCCACGGTCCCAGATATCGGAGCTAGCCAGTGAATTCGATCTTCTTTTCGGGAACTACACGATGAATCAGATGAGTCGTTGTCTGGACAAACGAGTTGAAGGGTAATGCAAACTCCTGCTTCCTCTTTTGCACATCCTTAAAATTGTATTTTTGACATCGTTCGTTGTTGTAGAGGGGTGATGATTCCGGTGACATGGCCGGTGGTTGGGAACGTTAGAAGCGCGTTTTCTTGTAATGAAGTTGATGCCAATCTGGCCTCCCAATTAGATGCAGTAAGTCTGAGGGATGAGGCTGAATCAGGGGCAAGCAGGTAAGAATTAGTGCCAAGTTTTAGTATTGCATTTGCATGGATTCTATTTCATGAATGTGTGTGTATGTTGTTTTGTCTTTCAAAATCAAAATTTTAATTTGTTAGCGGGTGAAAAAACAGGAACTTTGGGGGTAGAAATTATCGGGGGAGGAGACGCAACTTCTAGCTGGGGAGTCTCTCTCTTTATCGCCAGGATTTTTGGGACAGCTCCATTTGAAATGTTTGTATAAATTTCCTTCTTTTGTAATGGTGGACTGGTGATGTTTTGGAATTAATGCTTTGTTATTGAACTATCCGAATTAATGATATGATTTGTATTTAATGGCGAATTTTGTTATGGCAACCATTTATCATATATAAAATGAAATTCCATCTCATTGCACATAAGATTCACTTCATTATTATCAACAAAGTGAAGTGAATCTTTTTTGGAGCATTGAACTTTGACTTTATTAAATTTACAGAAGAGAATGTTTGGTTTACACGGTTAAGGAATATCAATGAAAGGAGATGTGATCGATGTTTGGTTGAAAGAAATCAAATATTTGATATCTTAAAAGTGAGTAATAAAAGGAATACATTTGTTTCTCACCATTTTGGGAAGAATGGAAATCATTCTTTTTTAAAATTTCATATATAATTTTTTAAAAGTTTATTTTGTTTTTTAAATTATCTATTAGTATTAATAATGATATTCTAAACATGATTATTATATAATATATTTTTTAATATTAAAAAAGAGTTAATAATAATTTTAATTATCAATAATTTTTATTAAAACCAAACACTTTCTATGATAATGATAGTCATACCTACATATAAACCAAACAATTCAACAATAATTAACATATTCATTACCATTTCTTATTACTTTCAAATCCATTGTTATTTCAATTCCTTTCAACAAACCAAACTCCCCCTAATTATTGGATCGTCATACAGGAAACATATAAAAAATTATAATATAACGTGTTATGATTTTCATTATTTCAAAACAAACACTTATATAAGAAAAACTATGGATCAGAATTTCGTGAGATTATAACTTAAATAGAAAAATTATGCATTCTTATCGAGTTGACATGGCTCAAGTTTAAAAAAAAAAAAAATTGTGTAAAGACAAAATATAAAAATTCATTCCCAGATTTTATTATTATAAGAATATGTATTTGTGACAACAAGGACATTTTTACTTGTTTTTACATAAATAATTACTTTGTCTTTATAATACACATGTAAAACATATTGAAAAAATTGTTATTATACAAAGATGATATGTAGGGGAAAAAAAGTAATATTTTTTTTTTACAGGGTAATATTTTTTTTATCAATTAAATGGAGAGAGATATATTAATATATGAACAAATTCAGTACAAGAGCGAAAAAAAAATCTAAATTTAAAGTGACGAAGAACAAAATAAAAAATAAAAAACACATATTTTACCCCTTATAAACTTATATTTATCTTTACATACACATACTTGATTTTATAGTAACATTTGTGATCAAATTTTGTTTTGTCTTGACGTGTTTTTTTTTAAAAGTTTATTAATTCTGTTTGACCGTTTAGAATCCATAAATTTTTTACTCTTTTATATATACTATAATTATATGTAAAATATTTCATAGGAGAAGTGCTCCTTTGGCTCCAGCACGGTCATTTGATCGACTTCATGCACAATCTCATCTCCATCACAAAATAGAAAAAATAAACTTTGACACTTTTAACTCATTCTTGATACTTCTAATGTAATTCTATACTTTTAATAAAATATTTGATATTATAATTTTTCAAAATGTTAACCTAGTAATCTTACACAACAATAAGACCAATTATTTAAAAGAAGGGTAAATTGTATTTTTTTGTCCGAAAAGAATGAGTGATTTACAAAATAATTAATTTTTGATATTTTTGATCCTATAGTTTCTTTCAACATTTTTAGTCCCAAAAGAATGATAAATTGCAATTTTGATCCCAATATAATGAGATCTAAAAAATAATAATCTATTTAGCATTATATATAATATATATAGATGATTCAATTAAACATATTGCGTTAATTTCAAAACATCACCAGTCCACACTTTACCAGAAGTAGGAATGTATACAAAAGAAAATCCAATGCAGCTGTCCCAAAAGTAGGGCAGGGCATTTTTTTATCGGGTTTTGGTCGATCCGATCGCATAATACCCAATTTGTTTTGGCCAAAAGTCCTGGCAATGAAGAAAGTCCTCAGCTAGATGTTGCGTCTCCTACCCACAAAGTTCCTGTTATTTCATCCGCCAACAAAAATTAAAATTTTGGGATAAAACAAACAACTAATTCTCAATTTCATGTTTTTTCATAGTTTCTTGATAAATATTTTAAATATAAAAGGGATATATTAATAATGAAATAAAACACATGAAATAGAGTTAATACCTGATATATTTTAAATTTTCCATTAAATCACAGAATCAATTATTTGAGGGTGATTAATGTAATTAATTAATAATTTTGTACGTAAATGTATTTATCAATAAAATAAAATAAATTTAAAATACTTTTAAAAATTTAATTTAGAACTCGAATAATTAATTTTTTCGGTCAACGGAAGATAAACTAATGGTGAAACCAAATGTGTGAGTAAAGATATACTTTCAGGACCAATTTTGATTATAGAGGGACCAAAATTGAAAAAAAAAATTATAAACATTAGGGGCCCAAAAATGATTTTAAAATTTTGGAACAATTAAGGCAGCCATTCTTAATTACCTGCTTGCGCGTAATTCAGGCTCATCCCTCAAGCTTTACTGCATCTAATTGGGAGGTCAGATTGGCGTCAACATTATTACAAGAAAACGTGCTTCTAAGGTTGCTAACTACCGGCCATGCCACTGGAATTATCAGCCCACTACTACAACAACAAACGAACAACCGATGTTAAAAATACAAATTCACGGTTGTGCAAGAGAGGGTGAAGATTGCATTACCCTTCAATTCGTTTGTCCAGGCAACGACTCATCTGACTCACAGTATAGTTCCCAAAAAGAAGGTTTAATTCAGTAGCTAGTTTCGATATCTGGGATCGTGGAAGGACATCCAAGACTTTGACAGCTTGTACGTCTGTTTCGTTTTCCCTTAGAATATCGATTGTCCAAACAAGTCTCAGAGGACCTTTCACAACACTACATTTCAAGAGCTGAGAAGTGGCCCCTACAAAGTATGCACTTTCATCTTTCTGGTGATCATGAAACCCGTTTGAAAGCTTCTCCACTACACAAACCACTTCTTTCTTGATTTCCACGTCCTTAAATCGAGCAATGGACTCGCGGAATTTGGGACAAAATCTAACCTGTACACAACCAACATTTGTAGTAAAGCAAAATCTCATAACAGAATTAATTAAAACCTAAAAGCATACCTTCCACTTAGCCACTTTGAACAGTATAGAGTCCACTGAAAGCAAGGAATTCAAATCCCCAAACTCAACTATGGAGTTCCTAATTGCAACAGACAAGTCCTTATCCTCGTAAGCATTGTAATAACAACCCTTCTCTTTGGCATCTTTTACTAACTTTTGCCAAACAGACCCACTATTTAATAAGGTTGCACCATTGCCTAATATCCACAGGCAGTACCTATCAAAAATAGGCTACAAATTAAATCACATTTTGATCAAATAAAAAGCTTAGAAATGGACTCGCAATGTACCTTGCCCGAGTCAAGGCCACGTTTGTCCTTTGATAATTGTCAAGAAAACCAACAGAACCATTTCCATTGCACCGCACAGTAGACATTATAATGATATCTTCTTCACCACCTTGAAAACCATCAACAGAGCGCACATTTACCGAAAATGCTTCATTTGCATCACTGCTATAAGTCTTTCCAAGCGCTTCCTCAATCGCAAACACTTGAGCTTTGTACGGTGATATGCAACCAATTCGGACCTTTTGCTTCGACTTATTACATTCTATCAAAGAAAATGCAATAAGTAATTAACCAAAAGTGTAATGGAAAGGTCGAAAGTAAGAAGGGTACCTTTATAGAGTTTAGAAACTATCTCAACAATAATGGAGACTTCCATGCTGTTTTTTCGACTATGTCTATTATCAAACTCCTCTTGTCCGTTGGTTACATTTATGAAAGAGTAGGGGCCGAATAACTCTTCTTTGAGAAAGCGCTTCTCATAACCACAAGCTGTCACATTTGGACCATTCTTAATTAGATTTCCATAGAACATCTTATTGGGAAATAAACTTATTGATGGATGCATTCTGTACTGAATATTGAGAAGCTGCTTTCTCTGTCCTAATCCCACAAGCCTTTCAAATAAACTCCTCCCAAAACCAGCTTGATCGCAAATCTGTCATTATATACCAAAGAAAAATGGTTTAATGGAAAGAACATATAACCATTTGTTTAAATAGAAAGTTGATATGAATTGAACTGAACCTTGCTTATAACCATTGCAGGGAGCTGTTTCTCATCCCCGACGAGTATTGCATGCTGAAGCCCGGAAAGTTGCAAGGGGATCGACGACTCACATTCCTTAACTTGTGCAGCTTCATCAATTATCACCAATTTGAATTGTGAAAGTCCTCCACTACACAATTTTGCCGAGCTTGAAACAGTACAAAATATTAAGCATGCATTTCTCAGACAAAAGTTCCTGATTTTATAATCTTCCAAATATTCTGGGACGTCTGAGTAAGATTCACTGAGGTGTTCGAGTGCTTGCAGGCACTGCAATTTGATACCGTATATACCATTTTGTCCTGATTTGATGACATGTTTCTGCAGAATCTTGAGAAAATCAAGAACTCTAATCATGTTTCTTACTACTTCCAAAGAAAGACATGCTGTAGGCATATTAGTGTACAGTCCTATAGTACACAATTTCAACTGCTCTCCAATCGCCACAAATTCTTTAACAAAAAACTCCTCAAATGTCCATGGAACATTATTACAGACCCTATCCGTTATCTCCTTTCTTTTTTTCTTTCTGTTCTCCTTTGAATTTTGAATGACTAACTTCTTGAAGAATTTCCCTTGGGATATCTCCTCAGCAGAATCCTCTTCATCCTCGTTGTCACTTTCATAATCAACGTCTTCAATCACCTTTCGATTTACCAAGTAAAGTCGATACTGGTACTTGGGGTCTTTTAGCAAGCAAATCATCTTCTTTAGAGTACCTTTCCATCCAGATAAAGGGGCAAAGCATTTAGCTAATATTTTAACACGATGATCAAGAAACACATCAAAAAGATCACCATGTTCATCAATCTTCATTCTCTTCCCATTCCCAAACAAAACTACATCCCCTAATCCATATGTATCGTACTCTAATGTCCCGACCAGGCAACTCATCAACAGCTTAGCCACTTCTATAACAGCAACATTAGTAGGAGCACAAGTCAGAGTCCTCTGCTTCAATTTCAACAACGAGAATGCCAGCGAAGCGATTGTTTTCGTCTTTCCAGTCCCAGGTGGACCCCATATCAGCTTCACACTATTTATGTGATCACATTCGGTTAATGCAACACAGTTCATAACAGCATCTGTTTGAGAACCATCAAGCGCAAATGAGCTTATAACTTCCCTTGTCTTCACCAGATTACTACTCTCATTTTCTTTGGAGCAAAGACCACAATTATCTTCTCCCTACACAACAACGCATAATGTCAATAAGCATTAAATTAACAAGTTATAAATATCATGTATCAAATCTTACAGATGGATTTATCCTAAGGACGGTTTTGATAATCGGCGAAAATGCTCCTGGACAAGGATGCAATGCATTCCATATCCTCATGTTAGTTGTCAAGTTTGTAAGATACACAGCAAAGAGTTTAATCCCTGCTTCATAAAAGATCCGTCTCGAAGATTGGATCGAAATCGACTTGGGTTCATCATCCCTTACACCTTGAACTAAGGCAACAACATATGATATTTTAGGTCCATTCAAATCATCAATGCACTTTGGTCTCACCTCTGTTAATGCAATTAAATCCCCAACCCCAGGTTCATATTTGTTAACAGATTTTGCTAACTTTTTCAACGTTATCGAATAAAATAAGTTGTGAGGAAGCTCACGGAGTCCTTTCATTTTAACTTGAGAAATTTGACTAGCAGGTGCAGCGTGCACATTCATCATATTGGATCGGAGATCAGCGTGTGTTTCTTCGATGAGAGGGGTGGTAAATGAGCTCAAGTAATGGTCTTCAGATGTGAATGTTTCTGGAATTCGATCAACCTGACAATAGAATATACCAAATTAAAAAGAGTATAATTATCATCTTAATTTATTGAAGTTGGGCTAAGATGTAAACAAGCCACACCTTATTCTTGAAAAGATCTTTGTTCATTACATCCTCTATGGACCAACCAAACACCAAATCAGTCAATTTTGGAGTCGTGACTTCTTTCGTCGTACTCATCATCTCTCCTTTCTGTTCTTCATCTTCTTCCCTGAAAAGATCTTTGTTCATTACATCCTCTATGGAACAACCAAACACCAAATCAGTCAATTTTGGAGCTGTGACTTCTTTCGTCGTACTCATCATCTCTCCTTTCTGTTCTTCATCTTCTACCCTGTAAAACCAAAAACATATATAAACAAAATAAAAAGGTAGAAAGAGACTTGTGTATGAAAAAGGACAGATGTATAAAACCTTTCACCAAGATAGCGCTTTTTCAGCTTTGTCAAAAGGCCTTCTATTCCAAACAAATATACCATGGCTCTTGATTTCAACAAAGTATTGAGTTTTCAGACGTATTGCCGATGCTAAATTGCAAGATTGGGTGAAGAAAAGTTGAGGGACGATGAGTATTCAGTTCATGATGTGAAGAAATGAAGAGACTGGCAGGGCCTTTTTTTTTGGCTGCGACGCGTCTCTTCGTATACTACATGCATTCATCTATGGAGGGAAAATCAATGTGAAGTCACTTCCCACTGTAGTAGTAATTCTTAAATTTTTGGGAAAATTATATATTAATATTTCTCGTTTTTTTAACAGTTACTGATACTATTTCATATTTTGCAAAATAATTTATTGTATAAAAAATAGCAAATCCATTTAATAAGTTAACTTATACTAAGAGACACAAAAAAAAATATTTGAATATGAATATATTTGTAATTTTGGATTTTTTTTAAAAATTTATTTGTATTTTTTTCATATATATGTGTGTCTACAGTCATAATATAATTTAAGTAAGGGTGAAGTAAGGTTTTAGTTAACTTGACTCAATTTGATTTCAGTTCTTTTAATATTTTTATTTTGAAATTAGTCTTTTAACTATATATTTGTTTTGATTATGGTACATTTTACCTGTTGTTACAGGTAACCTTCCGGTTACAGATTAAAATAGAATAATTCAAATGGTTTACAGTCCAGTACTTATGTCATGGCTCGTGGGTTGCTATTTATGTGATAAAAAAAATATTTAGGTCAAATATAACACCATATTTTTCATTTAATTTTTTAATATAAAAAATGAAATTTAAAAATTAAAAAAAAATCAGTTATATATTAAATAAAATATCTGATTTATTTAAAATAAATTGGAAAATAGTATAAAAATTATCTAAATCTTAAAAAATCATTAAATTTAAGTGACATGATAGATAAATTAAAAGTATAATTCCAAAGCTAAATAAAAATTGAAAATATAAAAAATCAAAAGCTGAAAAAATCAATTGGAAAATTAAAAGATATGATAGAAAAAATTAGCATTATAATTTCAAAGATAAAAAAAACAAATCTGAAAAAAAAATTAACTGAAGAAAATATATCTTCACATATATGAAAAAATAGAAAAAAAAAACTGATTAATATATAATAATCAACTAGATTAAAAAAAAATGTCTAAATTAAAATATTAAAAAATATAAAAAATTAATTAAATTTTCAGAAGTTAGTTGATTATTTTTTTAATATTTTCTAGATGTTATTTTTTTCAAATTTTTGTTTGATTTAATTTTTTTTTTTAAGATTTAGTTGACTGTTTTAAAAATTTTCTGTTTTATAATTTTAAGATTTTTTATAAATTTCAAATTTAATATATTTGTTACAAAATAATTAAATGAAAAATATCAGGTAATCTAAAGATTATATCAAATAAGGGTAATTAAAATTAAAATAAATATATAGTTAAAGGACTAATTTTAAAATAAAAAAATAAAGAGACTAAAATTAAAATTAAATGAAAGTAAAGAAACTAAAAACTTACTTTCACTCTTTAATTAACCAGTGGACATTAATATCAAAAAAAAAAAAAAAAATTAACCAGTGGACATATTGATACGAAGGAAGTAAAATACCGATATTTCTGGTTAAATATCACGATATGAGCTGTAGTTTAAAATTTTTTAAATATCGAAATATTTTGGTGGAAATATCAGTAATATATTTTCTTTTACATTTAAATCTAATAGGACATCATTTTAATATTAATTTTTTAGTGGAGTATTAAATAATTATTGTACTATAATTTTACATTGCTTATATATTCTTTTATTTATATATTACCATAAAAAATTATTGAATCATTTACAATAAGGTAGAAAGAGGTAAGCCTTATTACAATTAGGTGTAAAAAATTTGCACAGAAGCACAAATTTTTTTTTGCACAGAAGCACAAAAATTTGCACTTTTACACCTGTTTGTAATTTGGCTAATTTTTTACACCTATTTGTAATTTTCCCAAAATTATTTTGTTGAATTTTAAATTAAATTGAATATTAATGTTAGTAATAATATTATATATTAAATTTTCATCATTTAATAAAAATTCAATCAATTTTCTATTTTTTTAGCAATATCGATATTCGATATCGATATTTCCATTAATATATTCGTAAATTTAAAGTATCAATATTTCCATATATACCAATATTTTCATCCTTGAGACTGTGAATATTATCATATAAATAAAAAAAATAAAATATATGCAAATCGAAGATGATTTTGTTTTCCTGCAAAATCTCAACGTCTCCAACTTTCAAATACACTTCCGAAGGATTTCTTTTCTTAAATTTTTTTAACAATATGGAGGAAACGAAGGACTGGAAATTCGCAGTTTTCTTCCATAGATGAAAAATATGGAGGAGGCGAAGAGTGCAATAGAAGCAAAAGTTCATGCTGGTTTTTCTTTACATTAAACGAAGAACATCTTCCCCTCACTTAAATTGTTGAAATTTGTCTACAACTGAAAAAGGGTGTGTTTTATTTCATTGGCTGCTCTTCAACTTGTCTCCTATCTTCGGTATTTTGTTTCCAACTTTGTGCAAAAGTCACTTTTTAAAATTTGTTTAGTGTACGTATTTGTATGTATATGCTGTTGATTGTTCAGGAAAGAAGATACAAGAGATGGTGGGGATGATGACGACGAAAGGGGATGGAACTCCAGACTTGACTGATTTCGTGTTTAGTTGGTCCATAGAGGATGTAATGGACATACATCTTTACAAGAATAAGGTGTGCTTATGATTGTTCTTCCCATTTAATGTTTACCCCCTTCTTATTACATTGTAATCTACACATATGAGTGCAATAATTGCTTATGAGTATTGTTTTATATCCTTATTGGTAGAAATTTAAAAGACAATTTAATTTGATACTCTTTCTGGGATATTGTTAGGTTACTCGAATTCCAGAAACTTTCAAATCTGCAGATCATTACTTGAGCTCATTTACCATCCCTCTTGTTGAAGATACACATGCTGATCTCCGATCCAATATGACAAGATTGCACTTTGCACCATCTTGTGAAATTGCTAATGTTAAAATGACTGCAAATTTTGAGGATCCTAACCACTTGTCGTATTTTATACAATTGAAAGGATTGGCAGATTCCGATAACAATGCAGGAATGTATGCACCCGAGGTTGGGGATTTAATTGCATTAACAGAGGTGAGACCAAAGTGCATTGATGATCTGAATGGACCTAAAGGATCATATGTTGTTGCCTTAGTTGAAGGTTATAAGGACTATGAAACCAACAAGATTACTATCAAATCGTCACGACCCATCTTTTTCGAAAAGGCAGCTGAACTCTTTGCTGTCCATCTTGCAAATCTGAAAACAAACTTGCGGATATGGAGGGCATTGCATCCTTGCAAAGGGGGATTTTCACCCATCATCAACACTGTGCTTAATATGAGTCCAAATGTAAGATTCACTGCTTTATTTTTACTTGTTTATGCTTCTTGACATTAAGAGTATACATTATTTTGCAGAAGGAAGAGAATTGTATTCATTGTGCAGGAAATACTGAGAGTACTAATATGATGAATACGAGGGAACGTATAATGTCATTGGGGCTTGATGATTCCCAAAAGGATGCTGTTATGACATGTGTTGCATTAACTGAATGTGATCACGAAAATCGCGTGAAGCTAATATGGGGGCCTCCTGGGACTGGAAAAACGAAAACAGTGGCTTCACTAGCTGTCTCGTTGTTAAAAATAATGCACAGGACACTAATTTGTACTCCAACTAACGTTTCTCTGGTGGGAGTGGCTAAGCAGTTAATGAGTTGTCTAGCTGGCACATTAGAGTACGATACGTATGGATTAGGGGATGTAGTTTTGTTTGGAAATGGGAAGAGAATGGAGATTGATGAACATGATGATCTTTATAATGTGTTTATTGATCATCGTGTTGAAATATTAGGTGCATGCTTTGCCCCTTTATCTGGATGGAGAGGTAGTCTAGATAAGATGCTTTGCTTGCTTCAAGACCCCCACACTCAGTATCGACGTCACTTGGAACAACAAATTGAGAAAGAAGAAGACGAAGATGTAGATACTGAAAGTGATGACAAGGAAGAAGAGGAGGATGAAAATCAAAATGAATTATCAAGAAAGAGGTCTTTCAAGAAGTTGGTAATTCAAAATAATACGGAAAGTTTTGAGAGTTTTTTGGCAAACAAAATTATTGAGATTGGAGGGCAACTGAAGCTTTGTGCATTAGGCTTGTACACTCATATGCCTACCACATATCTTTCTTTGGAAATATTAAGGAGCATGCTTAGAGTTATTGATTTGCTTCAAATACTGGAAACAATCCTGCATAAAGAAATCAACAACCAAAGTGGGTCAAAAGAAGCTTTAGTTGGAAAGGAGAGAAAAAATCTGACGCCTAGTTTATCCGATATCAGATTACAGTGCCTGCAAGAACTGAAATTTGTCCATGAAACTTTCACACTCCCAAAGATTATTGAACCTTATCAAATCAGGAACTTTTGTCTGAAAAACGCATGCTTAGTTTTTTGCACTGCTTCAAGCTCAGCAAAACTGCATACTAAAGGAATGGCACCATTCAAATTGGTGATAATTGATGAAGCTGCACAAGTTAAAGAATGTGAATCGTCGATCCCATTGCAGTTTCCTGGGCTTCAGCATGCTATACTCGTCGGTGATGAGAAACAACTCCCTGCAATGGTTAAAAGCAAGGTTCAAAATCAAGTCTTGATTGCTAAATATATTTTTTTATATTTTTCATTTAAACAATTTGTTTGGCCTTGACAGATTTGTGAGAAAGCTGATTTTGGGAGGAGTTTGTTTGAAAGGCTCGTGAAAATAGGATATAGCAAGCAGCTTCTCAATGTTCAGTACAGAATGCATCCATCAATAAGTTTATTTCCAAATAATATGTTCTACGGAAGCCACATTAGGGATGGACGAAATGTGACAGATAGTGCTTATGAGAAGCGCTTTCTCAAAGAAAAATTGTTTGGCCCCTACTCTTTCATAAATGTAACTAATGGGCATGAAGAGCTTGATAATAGACATAGTTGGAAAAACATTATGGAAGTCTCCATTGTTGCTGAGATAATATCTAAACTCTATAAAGGTATTGTTACTCTGCTTTCAGTAGATATCTTTTTTACTTACTTTGAGCTTCATATTGTATTTTCTTTGATAGAATGTAACAAGTCGAAACAAAAGGTCCGAATCGGTTGCATATCGCCGTACAAAGGTCAAGTCTTTGCGATTCAGGAAGCGCTTGGAAAGACGTACAGCAGTGATACAAACAATGCATTTTCTGTAAAAGTACGCTCTGTTGATGGTTTTCAAGGTGGTGAAGAAGATATAATTATAATATCCACAGTGAGGTGCAATGGAAATGGTTCTGTTGGTTTTCTTGAAAAACATCAGAGGACCAACGTAGCTTTGACTCGAGCAAGGTACAGTGAATGTATTTGTAAGATTTTATTTGATGAAAATATGATTTAATTTGTGTCTATTTTTATAGGTACTGTCTGTGGATATTAGGCAATGGTTCAACCTTGTTGAACAGTGGGTCTGTTTGGCAAAAGGTAGTTATGGATGCTAAAAGGAGGGGTTGCTATTACAATGCTTATGAGGATATGGACTTGTCTGTTGCAATTAGGAACTGCATAATTGAATTTGGGCAGTTGAATTCTTTGCTTACACCTGACTCTGTACTGTTCAAAGAGGCTAAGTGGAAGGTACTCTTCTTAGGATACAAAAACTCTGTTGTAAGGTTGCTTTAACATTCTTACAACTTGTAATGTAATGGTGTTTGCAGGTTAATTTCTGTTCCAAATTCCATGATTCGATAGCCAAATTTGAGGACGTAGAAATCAAGAAAGAAGTTGTTTCATTACTGGTGAAGCTTTCGAACGGGTTTCATGATTACCAGAAAGATGAAAGTGGATACTTGGAAGGAGCCTCTTCTCTGCTCTTGAAATGTAGTGTTGTAAAAGGGCCTCTAAGACTTGTTTGGACTATCGACATTTTAAGAGAAAACGAAACAGACATTCAAGTTATCAGAGTGTTGGATATCCTGCCTCGATCCCAGATAATGGAACTAGCTGGTGAATTCGATCTTCATTTTGGGAACTACACGGTGAATCAGATGAGTCGTTGCCAGGAAAAACGAATCGAAAGGTAATGCAAACTCCCCCCTCCCCTTCTTGCCTTAACATTGTGTGTGTGTATATTTTTGACTTGAAGTATGTGTTTCAGTGAAGGGCTGATTATTCCGAAGAGTTGGCCAGTTGTTGCCAAGGCTGGAAGCATGTTTTCTTGTAATGATCTTGATGGTAATCTGGCCACCCAATTAGCTTCTGTAAACTTGAGGGATGAGCCTGAATCACGCGCGACGAGGTAATAAAGAGTGTCATCGTGTTTTATTTTTTTCTTCAATATCAGACACTCGTATGTTATGAATTGAACATTAATGCATGTGTTGTTTATTTTTGCATGGCAAGATGGAACTTAAGTTTATTCAAAATAATTTTTCTAATTTATGTTGGCCAATGAATAACAGGTATTTTGTGGGGAGAAATTATCATGGATGGGGGAAGAGACGCAACATCTAGTCGAGGAGACTTTTCTTTTATCACCAGGATTTTGGGACAAGTCCATTGGAAATCGTTTGATAACATTTCCTAGTTTTATGATTTTTTGGAATTGATGTAGTGTGTAATTGAACCATCTAAATCTTGGAAATACAAATGACACGGGATATCTTAATTTGATATGTACTGATTGAATTTTGGAATAAATTACTTGTATTTGTTATATGGTATAAGTATTTATTCCATATCAAATCGTTTCGATAGGTAATTTATATATTGGTGAATTCATACTTTATCTTATTATTATTATAACGAGATTTTTGAAAAAAGATTTTATTTTGTGAAACATTTATACAAATTTTTAAGGTCAAATCAAATGAGTCAAAAATTGGAGTGAAAATTGTTCAAATTAATAGGAGCTTTATTTATAGATTTCTATTACATATATATTTTCATTACATATATATTACTTCCATGCTTTTACTTGTAAGAGGACACATATTAAAAAAAAAAGAATAATGATTGAGATTTTGAGGGTAATTTTGTAAACTTTTTTATATATAAAGTAAAAAAAAAATTATTGAATTATGTGTATGTGTGAGTAAAAAAATAATGATATTTTGTGTAAATTAGTAAAAATTGTTAGGGTGAGATTTATAAAAATTTTCTAGTTTAATGGTGCGAAACTTATAATGAAATGAACGAAAAATAAAGTGTGAAAAAGAAAAGTGTTGGGGGGAGGAAGTACATGATTTGTCTTATTATCCGAAAATAAACCAAGTCCAATAGTTTTTTTTTTCTTTTTTTCTTTTTTTTTTTTTATCGGAACCAAGTCCAATAGTTGCTTATGGATTTGGACGTCTTTCATATAAATAGTGTCATGATGCATATAAGCTCCCATTAGTGGCATATCAATTACAATTAGTAAACTAACCGTGGAATTAAAACACTAATGTAATGAATTTATCAGAAAACCTCTACCATTACCCAATTACAATATTTGCAACCGAAATAATCTTCATTGCAAATTAGAGATTAATTTTTTTTTAAGGCGGATAACTTAATAGGGGTAGCAAAAAAAGGACCTTAAGTCCTAAAACAGACAATTTAAACATGTTTAAAATTTTACAAGTTAAGATCAACTTAGCCCGAATCAACACAAACCAGGCCAAAGTGTCAGACAATTTAGCAAATTTTTTAAATCTACAATTCTTAAATTGTTAGTTCGATTTAAGTTGATTCGGGCTAATTTGACTTCAATTTGCAATTTTTTAACGCGTAGTCTTTAAATTGTCAGCTCGAGAACCTGCTGTCCTCTTTTTGTTACCCTTAAATTATTGGTCTTAAAAAATATTCCCTAGCAAATCAAGGGTACGAATGCAAGAAAATGAACATCACGTCACTTTTTCAATAAGTGAGTGAATAGGCATTTTTGGTATCAAAAGTTTAGTTTTTAAAAAAATTAGTACCCCACTTTCACTATTTTGCCCACCGACCCTGTTCTTGAGGTTCTACTCCACATACCGGTGAACCTGGTTTCGGAGGTTGAAAGAGGAATATGGTGAATCCATTTGATTTCAGAAAAAGCCACTCTCTCCGAATTCAATTCGTGACATATGAAATGACGCATCAACATTAAATTTCCCAAATCATACTACTGTATATTGTTCCTTCACATCATCTGCTGCTAACTAACTGGAACTTGAATTGATTCAAATTCATTTTTTCTAATTTGTTTGTTAGGACGTACAAGTCCATTAGAAATTGTTTGCAACTTCTGTAATGCTGAATGTGATGTTTTGGAATTTGATGTAATGTGTGATTGAACCATCCAAATCTTGGAAAAGGATTTTATACAAGTTACAATTAATGTGATACGTGGTACCTTTCATATGTAGCCATTGATGAATTTCTTATGCAGTTCGCTAATTTTAGCCATTGATGAATTTCTCATTGTAATTGATGAATTACTTGAATTTTGTTACATGATTTACTCTATATTATAACGTGCATGTTATATCAAGTCGTTTCGAATGGACCTAATCAATACATTAGGTGAATACATACTTATTTTATTATTATTATTATTATTATTATTATTATGTTAATGTTAAGATTTGTGTGATGGTATCTTGTAACTTTTATTTCGTGAAACATATACGAGTACTATTTTTTAAAATCAAAATAAATGAGTCAAAGTTGTTCAAATATAATAATTGGAGCTTTATTCCACCTGATGAAATCCATCTTAAGGTTTCATATATTATTTTATGGCTGCATATTTATGCTTGTCAAATCATAACTCTCAATCACAGATTCACAGTATACATCCAGTAACTGGATATGCATGCATATAAGCTCCCCTTTAATGGCATTGGATTTACAATGGTAAAATTTTATGTGAACTCCAGTTTATCTGACATCTTCTTAATTACAATTAATTAATTAGTAAACTAATATTTCCTACAATTAATTAGTAAGCTAACATTGCAAATATATCAGAAACTGAAAATCTCTTCTATTAGGAAATGGATCCTTACATTTTGTTTGTGTGAATTTTCTGTAGATTTGGGAAAGTGATGAAATCATAATAAAAATATAAACGAAAATACAAAAGAGTAGGATCCATGAATGGTGTGTATTTTTCTTTGAAATTTAAACAAAGAAATGAAAATGATTACACCCTTTTCATTACCCAATTAAAAATATTTACAACGAAATTATTGCTCAGATATAGCCAATCAATTCAAGAGTCACTTCTCCAAGAACCCATGACTTTTCACTTCCTTTGAGAGAGAGAGAGAGAGAGAGAGAGAGAGTGTGTGTGTATAACTGCTGGTGAAATGATAACTACTCAAACACACCTTGTGTATGTAGTTCTTCCGTCTTCCCCTCTTTCCACGTTCTTCGGTATAGTTTTTTCCTTTTCTCACTGGACTGCCAAAAGAAAGGAAGAGGCTGGGAGAATGAAGAAGAAGAAACAAGAAGATGAGGGTCCAAAGTTGACTGATTTTGTTTTCTCCTGGTCCATACCTGATGTAATGAACAAAGATCTTTACAAGAATAAGGTATCATCATAATGTCTTACCATTACTATTAAAATATATGCCCCTTTCCATACTCACTATTCTTTTAACTTTTTTACGATTTCATATGCAGGTTAATGGAATTCCACATACTTTCTCAAGCGCAAACCATTACTTGAACTCATTTACCACCCCCCTAATTGAAGAAACGCATGCTGATGTGCTCTCCAATTTCATGAATATACGCTCTGCCCCACATTGTGAGATCTTCAGGGCCAAGGCAACCAAATCTTTCAAGCCTCCTAACAACTTATCCTACGTCTTAACATTGAAAAGAAGGCCTAAAATTGACAAGATCAAGTATACACCTGTGTCTATGGATTTGATTGCACTAACGGACGTGAGGCCAAATTGTGCTGATGATCTGACTAGTCCTAAAAGAACATGCATCATTGCCTTGGTAAGAGCCTTTTTTAGAGGTTCTCAGGTGGTGATTCTTTCTTCAGAACCTGTACTCTTTAAAGGCGGCTTGGGGAACACACTTTTTGCTGTGCATCTCACAAATTTGACAACGAATATGCGGATATGGAAGGCGTTGAATCCAGGCAAAGAAGGAAATTCGAAATTGATTGACTCTGTTCTTAGTGTTAATCCATCTGTAAGATTGTTTCCTTATATATACTCACTCCTATGTTTGTAATGTGAATCTCCTATTATGTGATCTTTTGTATGTTTTTCAGATGGGGGAGGATTGTAGTCTTTGTTCCAGGAAAAGTGAGAGCACTAATGTGTCAAAGGCTAGGGAACTTATAGTGACACTTGGGCATGATGAATCTCAAAAGAATGCTGTTTTGAATTGCATTGCTTTAACAGAATGTGATCATCGAAATGGTGTGAAGCTGATATGGGGACCTCCCGGAACTGGAAAAACGAAGACAATTGCTTCATTACTCGTATGCCTTTTAAGAATGAAGTGCAGGACACTGATTTGTGCTCCAACGAATGTTGCTGTTTTAGGCGTTGCAAAACGATTAATGGGTTGTTTGAGTGGCAAGCTAGAGCACTACAAGTATGGATTAGGGGATGTAGTTTTATTTGGAAATGGCAATAGAATGAAGGTTGATGAGCATGATGATCTTTCTGATGTGTTTCTTGATCATCGAATTCATGAACTTCGTTTTTGTTCTGCGTGGAATGTTATTCGAGACGAGATGATCTGCTTTCTTGGAGATCCTGAAGGCCAGTATCAACGTTACTTGAAAGAGCACAAAGAGAAGAACTCAATCATTAAAGAAAAGGAGATGGTTGAAAATGAAAATGTTGAAGGAAAATTAGGAAAGTACTTCTTGAAGAAGTCAATCATTCCAGATGTGAAGGAAAACAAGGGCTCCGATGTAAACGAGCAATTCGATGGAACCTGCAAAGACATCATTCTCTGGACATTTGAGGAATTTTATGCAAAAAATTTCTCTGTTATCAGAAAGAAACTAAGCCGTTGCATAAAAGGGTTGTGCACTCATTTGCCTACTTCTTTGCTTCCTTTGACAGTTGTGAAGAAATTGAGTAGAGCTCTTGATATGCTCCTAATGCTAGAAGGTTTACTTGATAATGCTCTGATTGGAAAAGAAGACATGGGGAGTGGAAATCCAAGAACTAGTTTTAGCATGATCAGATTACAATGCATTGATTTACTGAAAGTTCTGCGTAAAACTTTCCAAGTCCCAAAAATTGATTACATAAAGAACTTCTGTCTGAAAAAAGCATGTTTAATTTTTTGCACAGTTTCAAGCTCAGCAAAGTTGCATACAGGAGGAATGACACCATTTGAATTGGTGATAATTGATGAAGCTGCACAGGTTAAAGAATGCGAATCCGCGATTCCCTTACAGCTTCCCGGGGTCCACCGTGCTGTACTTGTTGGCGACGAGAAGCAACTCCCTGCAATGGTCATTAGCAAGGTTCAAAATTACTCATGAACAATTGTTTAAACCTGAGAAGTTTTGATTTATATTATTAATGGTTTAATTGGTGTTAACAGATATGTGATGAAGCTGGTTTTGGGAGGAGTTTATTCGAGAGACTTGTGTCGTTAGGACACGAAAAGCAGCTGCTCAATATGCAGTACAGAATGCACCCATCCATAAGTTTGTTCCCAAATAAGGAGTTTTACGACAATCAAATTATGGATGGTCCGAATGTTAGAGAAAGTAGTTACGAGAGACGCTTCCTCAGGGATAAAATGTTGGGTTCGTATTCTTTCATAAACGTAACGAACGGGAGAGAGGAGTTTGATGATTGGCGTAGTCGGAAAAACACGGTGGAAGCCTCAGTGATTGCTGAGATAGTGTCCAAACTCTACAAAGGTAGTAATACTTTTACATTATGAGTTCATATGTTTCTTGATATTAATTGTACTATTTTCTTTGGTAGAATCTGTTTACTTGAAGGAAAAGGTACGGGTAGGTTGCATATCACCATACAAAGCTCAAGTTTCTGCAATTGAGAAAATACTTGGAAAGACCTATAGCTCGGATGCGAAAGAGAAATTCTCAGTGAATGTTCGTTCGGTTGATGGTTTTCAAGGCGGCGAAGAAGATATAATAATCATCTCTACGGTTAGAAGCAATCGGAATGGTTCAGTTGGTTTTCTGGACAATCTGCAAAGGGCTAATGTAGCTTTGACTCGGGCAAGGTAGTTATCTACAGTTGAACATGATTTTTGTTTGAGCAAGAAATGGTTACATCTGTATGATGCTTTTGGCAGGTACTGCGCATGGATATTAGGCAATGGTGAAACGTTGTTAAATAGCGGCTCTGTTTGGCAGAAGTTAGTAATGGATGCCATAAATCGAGGCTGTTATTACAATGCTTGCAGAGGTGGTAACAAGTTAGTTGAGGTTGGTGATGAGCTTGCTACACGACTAGCATCAATCAGTTTGAGGAATTAAGTCACTAGTCACAACATTTTTTGCTCAATATATTTTTGAGTATAGTGTGTCCACCTAGTGCATTTTGAACTGATGAACTCTAGTACATTTTGCTCACTTTGGTGCAACCATTTTGCATGTATGTTTAATGATGATGTTATTTTATGCTAAATGTTATTTATGTACCATGTGGTGAATTTGAAATATGAAATGAAAATGAAATGCAATGCAATGTAGAGGACTAGGGTCCTGTTCGAGACTGACGTGTTTGTTTCACAAATTGTTAGGTCACTTTTACCCCAAAATGAAAATTCGTGAACGCGTATGGTATATGGAATTTATGTACTTTATGCACAATCCAAATGTTAAACGCGCGTAAAATTACTACTTTAATTTGAACAAAATTTTCTATCCTGAATTTTGTAAGAATATTTTAAGTTTAATGATATAAAGACGATATTGACAAAACCTATATAATCTGCAACCAAGAATCGGTAGATCTCTCTCCCTTCTCCTTCACGTTCCCCCAACAAATCCATCCATGTAAAGTACATCAATTTTTAGAAAAAAATGAGCTAGAGTTTCAAACGCACAAATCAGGAAATTTGGATGAGGAAATCGCAATGGAGTGAATTCGCAGGAAAAATATATCTTTCCTCCTCCAACCGCCATCTTGCCGCTGATTTCTTTTACGAATTATGAATTTTTTTGAAAAAAAAAAAATAGTCAGAGAAACAACTGTTCTTCAGAATTGATTTTATTAATAAAATTGTACAACTTTTTTTTTTTTTTTTTGAAGAACTTGTTAAGTTATTTGTAAAAAAAAAAAAAAATAAATAAATAAATAAAATTCACCATTCAAAATTTTGCACGGTTGAATCATCATGTAACCGAGTGTTTTTAGTCTCTTTTTTTTTCTTTTTCTTTGTTAATTTCAGTTTTTCAATATTTTTTTAAAGTTTTGTAGCAAGAATAAGAACCAGAAGTTTTTTTCGAAAATACAGGAATGGGTATGTGTTTTGAGAGAGAGTGATAAAGACATTTCATATGTGTCCTTTAAAATTAAAAATATTGCAGGATGGGCGTACTTACTAGAAAGGGGGTTCACATAACCTGGGCCAATGGTATTTGGGCCAAGTCAACAAAGAAAAATGACAACCCAGCCCATTAGCAAGAAAGGATTTCAGTAACATGACAAGCTGTAGTGATTTTTATGTATGATTAATGCACGGACATGTGATGATGAAGCTGGTTTTGGAAGGAATTTATTGGAGAGACTTGTAATGTTAGTTAGATCACAAAAAACAGCTTTTCCATGCTCAGTGTATATATAATGTATCTATCCATATGTTTATTCCCAAAAAGGAGTTTTATGAAAATCAAGAATTGTTTGGTAGAATGAATGAAAAGGTTGGGAAGTCTTTGCAAGAAGTCGGAAGACTTTTAGCAAAAGAGAAATTCAGAGTAAATGCTCCTTGTGTTGTCGGTTTTCAGATGACATCATGGGCTCGTTTGCTTTAGTGGATGAGATAGATAAATATTTATTTCTCTTCCATGGGACAATTAGCACGATCCCTCCTTATATAATTATTATCTCTTATTCATGAAACAAATAGAATTTTTTTTTACTGGACTGACAATTCATCACAGGTCGGTGTTACATTAACCAAATACATGATAAATAGAATTAAAATATACATTCCTCTTAATTCAAAAAAGTAAACATGCCTTAAAAGGACTAATGTTGCTTTGACTCGGAAAAACAAGGTTGTTATCTAAACTTGAAGAGTTTTGTTTGAGATTTTACATTACTGCCAATGGTGAAACCTTGTGAATTTATATTATTTCTCAGTTGAATATCATTGTTGCAATGTTTGTTTATTTTTTAAGAATCTTTTCACTTTTCTTCTATTTCATACAAATTATCTTCATTTTACTGAAACAATATCTTTTTAATCACATAAAATTAGCCCAAGAGGGAGCATAAACGATGAAAACCTCACAAAACACAAGTAGCCGGTAGATACAAAACCGGTATACAATCTCAGTACAAAACTAAGTTATAACTTTAGACTACTAATCACTCTGACTTCTCCGAATTTATCTTTGAACATGCGGAGATACCCGTCTTAGCAAACGAACCCTCCCAATCCTGTCCGTTAAAATGCCTGATCTCAACGTGCTTTAATGTTCCAGGATCTACACATCTATAGGTAACCGCAATGCCGTCTGGATTTGACCTTGGAATGTAAAACGAAGTTATTCCACAAACTTTGCAGAATATGTGTTTTGCTGTATGCGTTCCAAAAGTGTATGTTGTTAGGAACTGTTTGGATTCTTCATTAAGGTCGAACTCCTGGGACGGGACAATGAAGTGAGTGTTTCCTCTCATGGAGCAGTCTGTGCAGTCGCATTCCCAAGCTACTACACTAGCTGGAGCTCTTACTTTCCATCTTACTCTTTTGCAATGACATCCACCATTGTGGACAACCACCTCAGATTCCATTTTATATCTATCCTAAATCACCTCTCATTCAAAAAAAAATAGTCATTAACCATACAAAGATTGGTTTGTTTCAACAAATACATGTGGGAATAAAGCATTATGATAAGAAAAAGGAAAGATTACCACAAACTACAAGTCTACAAGCTACAATCTTTAGGCCACATTTAATTCACGAGAAAAAATTGGTCTTTTGAATAGGGATTTTGACTGATGACCAAATTCAAAACTAGACATATGCTACTACAAGAGAAAACTCGATATTACCAATACAACTGAATGGTCCCCTATGAATTATATATATATATATATATATATATATATATATATATATATATATATATATATATATATATATATATATATATTTTTCTTAATGGTAATTCAAACTCATGACATTACAATGTAAGTAGTGGTACTCCAACCACATGAACTGTAACACTTATCTGTCTCTATGAATTACAGTATCCTACTAGACATTTTATCTTGAGATCAACAAGTTGAAATGAATTGGGCAGATTGAGCACTATTGCTGTATGCTAACTTAAGGATCTTTGGAACATTGAGAAATCACTGAAGAATATAATGAATGCATCAAGAACACAAATTTCTAGTAATAAATAAGTTAAAACACACAGGCAATAGAGGTCGATCTACTGCAATCAGAGATGTGCATATATTTTTTGCCAAAAAGAACAAAATGAGACATTTTTCATTAACGCGATTCAAGGCATCTTTCATTTTTCCATTAATTATAACAAATTTCATCCATTGATTGCAGTTCAACGCCCACTTCATTCAAAAGTAATCAAGACTCTGCATCTACAAAATAAATTAGGAAAGGGGGGGAGAAAAGATAAGTAGGGTAGGAAAACATTGATTTCCATATGAATTTGAAGTCTAGAATTAGGTATTTCAGTACAAACGTCATTTAAAAAATTAATTGTGGAGAGTAATAGTGGCTCGTAAATGATGGAAATATCCAGCTGTAACAGAGATGGGGTTGGAACAGATACCTTGTACCCAAGCCAAGCAAATCAATCTGAAGGTGAGACTGCTCCGATCAAGAGGCTGGACTGCTCACGTCTTTAATGACCAATTTATTGAATGTTGTGGACGGATTATATACTTCTTCGATTTCATCTTTTGTGAGAACGACTCTAAAATTTCATTTCCTCACACAAATATATATATTTAATTCAAATAAATTATAATCTCATCTCACTTCTTTATAATATTAATTAAATGAAATTACGTCGCAACCACTCATTTCGTAAAAAAGTGTGACACAAATCTTTGTCTACTTCTAATATTTTTTAATTTCAGAGCGCATTGGGACTTTAATATTTAGTTGGTGTTTTATGTGAGTTTTTTTTTTTGTTCGATTTTCTTTTTTTAAATTCGCTTGATTTTGACTCTCTGAAAATCCGTAATTTTTTTTTACTCCATATGGGTGTTTGTCTCTCTTTTTTTTTTTTTTTTTTATCAGACAAATAACATTTTATTAGATAAATAAAGTATCTACGGGAACAAGGTGTGCCCATAGACGAAAAGTCTAGTACAATACAATTTATAAAAGAATCAACGACACATCTCAATGCAAAACCTAAGATTTGAGAGCCAAAAAGAAAAGGAAACATTGCACAATTCCAGAAACCTAACCAAGAGCCAACTCCAAAATCTACATTTAATCTCGTCAACCGCAGCCTCCCTCTCCCAGATTAAACCTTCAAAAATTAATTTATTTCGTCTCCTCCAGATGACCCATACAAAACACATCCAAAGACCAATCGAAATCGAACCTCTATGTTTATATATATTTTTTCTTTTTAAGTATAAAAAAAATATATACAGAAAATAGGGATATGTTTCAATCTAAATTAAGGTTATGAGATCAATCTTATACAGTTAACCAAGGGGCTTAGCCCATTTGGCCACCGGACTCCTCACTTAAGTGGGAGACCTGGGTTCGATTCCCTTTGGGAACGAATTGGAGTGGGAGGTATAAGGAGGCTCGAAGAATTTGGAATTGTAAAAAGACTTGGCGAACTAATTTCTATACCCATACCTTATTTAACTTTTAAGGTAGTTATATTTTCTTTACATTTGGATTTAAACTACGTCATGAATTGTATTTTAATGAGATGATGTTAATTATGTTTTTGGATTAAAAAATTAGTTGAGCCAAATTAACCAGTCAAAAGACTTGATTCAGTCTGTCAAAATTGATCAAAGTGGTTTAACCATTTATTTGTTTTTAAGCATTTTGCCTAACTTTGGTTTTTTTTTTTTTTTTTTTTAACGGGGATTTTGCCTAACTTTGTTAATTAGTTTAATATATCTATTATTGACTATTTTATCTTCGTATTTATATATTAAAATTTTACAAAAAATTATATGAGACAAACTCTCATTCAAGAAAAGTAAAATCTAAATATTGAAGTGGAGCTCTATCTAATAAAAAAAAATAACGATTAATCCTTACATTTGAACCAATAATTAAATAATTAATTATCATTCAATCATAAATAGATTTTTTTTTATCGATAAATGTTAGTTGTTAGAGGTTAGAAGTTAGTTTACCAAGTCTCCTTATAATTCTAAATTCTCCAAGTCTCCTTATACCTCCAACTCTAAATTCATTCCCAAAAGGAATCGAACTCGGATCACCCATTAAAGTGAAGAACTCAGTAGCCAGGTGAGTTAAACCCCTAATTCAATCATAAATAGAATAATAGAACGGGTACACTTCCCAATCCTAATAATAATTACAACAATAATAAAATCAATAATACCTCCATTCTTTTAGTTGGTTGGATAATTTGATTTTCGTCAATCGAGTAATAAGTAATCAACCATATATATATGGTTTTGATATATACCCTATAATAGAATTTTATCAAACCCAATATCAACATAAACACTATTTATAATAGACAGAGTCTACTGTTAATAAGGATTCATCGTGAAACTTGGATCAATTTTTTTTTAAAGAATATCAGTTTTAATAAATAAAAAGATATTACCAATATAATAAAGAGTATCAGTCGTGATAATTGAAGAGTTTGTTATATATTATTAAAAATATTAATAGTGATAACTGAAAGATAATACATATATTACTAAAGAGTATCAGTCATGATAATTGAAAGGTATAACATATATTACAACATAACAAAATATACAAAATATTAGTCAATGTGAATCAAGTTTCACTGTGAACTTGGTTCATAAGAGATACACTCTTTATAATATGATACTCCATCTGTCTCATACTCTGTTGTGATATTTGCCAAAACATCTGTCACGTACTCGTTGCATCATTTTCTTAAATGATAATAAAATAACTTTTACACTTTTATCTATCACCTCAAACACTATAATATTACATCATATACCACTATTTTTCTCACACTATTCAAATTTAATATTATTAAACAACTATTTTATTAAAGTTGAAACGACTATCATACCCTCATAAAAAATCAACTTAAACTCTTACATTAAAACTTGTGTCAAATTATAAACGTCATAACGAGTATGAGACGGAGAAAATATATTATATTAATATTTTATATTGATGTTGAACAACGTAATTTTATTTAAAAACAGTTTCGTGATGTAACATTTTAGCAATTATAATGTTAATTAATATAATTATTATTTATTTAAAATAATGAATTTTAAAAAAGGTTCATTTACAATAAGGTAGAAAGAGGTAAGTCTTATTACAACTAGGTGTAAAAAATTTGCACATAAGCACAAATTTATTTTGCACAGAAGCACAAAAATTTGCACTTTTACACCTATTTGTAATTTTACTAATTTTTTACACCTATTTGTAATTTTCCCTTAAAAAAAAATGGAACAACAGAATAGATGATTAAGTATTGATTAAAAAAAATATCTAGTTTGACCAAGTATGAAACCTAAATTCAGTTTTAAAGCTGGGAGTATAAGATAAAACCAGACACAGTTGAGAGAGAGCTGGAAACCGCGTATTTCCCTTTCTTCTTTCATTCAAACATTTAAATATCCACCCACCTCTCACAACTCCTCACTCCCCTACTCTCACTTGTTTCTCTCTCCTCCAGAAAATGGATTCCTCCAATTCTCTCTTTCTTCTTTTCATTTTACTTTTCCTCAATTCGTTCTCCCTCACTGCTCAAAAGAAACCAATCTCTCTCTCTTTCCCTCTAACCTCTGCCCCTCTCTCCAAAACTCATGCTGATAATTTTCTCTCTTCTCAACTCCAGAACAAGACCGCATCGTCGCCGTTCAATTACAACTCCAAGTCACCCTTCAAGTATTCAATGGCCCTGATTGTTTCTCTCCCGATAGGGACCCCACCTCAGGCTCAGCAATTGGTGTTGGATACTGGAAGCCAGCTCTCTTGGATTCAGTGCCACGGGAAAGCCGCCCCCAAGCCCCCTCCGACGTCCTTCGACCCCTCTCGCTCCTCCTCCTTCTCTGTCCTACCCTGCAACCACCCCATCTGCAAGCCCCGAATTCCCGATTTTACCCTCCCCACGACGTGCGACCAGAACCGCCTCTGCCACTACTCCTACTTCTACGCAGACGGGACCTTGGCCGAGGGCAATCTCGTCAGGGAGAGGTTCACTTTTCCTGGTGTCCGAAGTACCCCTCCCTTGACCCTCGGATGCGCGCTGGAGTCCAGCGAGGCTGAGGGCATTTTGGGAATGAACCTTGGACGGCTGTCATTTGTTTCCCAAGCTAAAGTGCCGCGATTTTCCTACTGCGTCCCTGTCAGGCACGCGCGTGACAAGATTAATCCCACCGGAACATTCTACTTGGGCCAAAATCCTCATTCTCCCACTTTTCGATACATTGACCTCTTGACTTTCCCCCAAAGTCAACACAAGCCCAATTTTGACCCTCTCGCCTACACCGTCGGATTGATCGGAATCAAAATAGGTGGGAGAAAGTTGAACATCCCGGTGACGGCTTTTCGGCCCGACGCTGGGGGCTCCGGCCAAACGATGATCGATTCCGGCACTCAGTATACTTTTCTGGTGGAGGCCGCCTACGCTAAGGTGAAGGAAGAGGTGGTTAGACTAGTCGGCACGAAGTTGAAGAAGGATTACATGTACGGAGGCGCATTGGACATGTGCTTTGACGGAAATGCCCTTGAAATCACGAGATTGATAGGCGATATGGCCTTTGAATTTGAAAAGGGTGTCGAAATATCGATCAACAAAGGCAGAATCGTCGATGACGTTGGAGGTGGTGTTCATTGCGTCGCCATTGGACGATCTGAATCCCTTGGCATTGCTAGTAACATCATTGGCAATTTTCACCAGCAAAATCATTGGGTGGAGTTTGATTTGATTAATCGACGAGTGGGCTTTGGAGTGGCAGATTGTACTAGGTCGGTATAAGTAAATACTTTATTGCCAAAGTATGTTGTGAATCCATCCGACCCGTGAAACTCGTTGATAGTGTTAGTTGTTCATTAAAAAGTATTAATTTGATGATAATACTATTTAATGAAGACAACTAATACTATTTACCTAACATTTGAGTTTTACAATGGAATTGGTTCATTACGTGCTTACCCTAGTTTATTAGGTCTAAGCTAGCATAAATTAAGTGTAAGACTATCTAGCATTGATTTGTTTTATTTTAAATTTATATGATTTTTTATTTGCACATGCTAAGCGTGACAAAGTTAAGTGCTCAATCTTACTCCGATTGTTATAAAAACCCGCCTAATATGGATCAATCTAGCTGCTTATTTCTGATTTATATCGTTTTATGAAATTAAATAATTGTATTTAATAGGTAATCAGGAGACATCTCTTGATTGTTAAAAATAAATGACCAATGGTTAGAGTTCAAAGTATACTTGCTCCATAATATATAATACAAATTGTCATTATATAAAATTTGATCCATACTAATACAATTGTATTCATTAAATTATATTATTATTTTAATTAAAACTAATACTATACACAACATAAACACAACGAAATAGTTACTAAATAAATATTAATACTAAATGAAAATTTCATATGCTAAACAAGATTTGTGGTAGATCTACTCCTCTAATTATTGGTTATTCTAAATTTATGTATATTGTTTGATGACAAATGTGAAGAGATATTTTTTTGTGTATTAAAATAAATTAATTAATTCTCACCTGCAAAATTAAATCCTAGCCAGTGGTGGGCTCTACAAACATTGGAGCTTGCTTGCAAACTGGAAGACAAACTCTTTTCGTACTCTTTAAATAAATCAACTTTATATCCCACGTTTTGATTCACATGCCTGTTTAGTTAAATCTCCATCATCATATATTCATATTGATTTTGCTATCACCATTTTTACATGGTTTAATTTCAAAATTGGATGGTGCTAAAACTTAATACTATTCATTTTTAGGTATTATGATGAATAGACAACAATATTTGAATTACTTTGACGTACTGTTTATTGAGCATTACAATTACATCGAGAGTTAATCTTATATATGTACTTGAAGGATTAAGTTAATTTCTTTAAACTATCGTAAAAGATACTTCATCCTCTACTACACAAATAATATTTTATCTCACGTTAATTAAAAAAATATTAATTCACGACATGTGTATATTAATAATAGCATCATATACGCTCCTGATGTATGTTGGTTATCCTGAAACATCTTATACAACCAGCACAATTAAAAAAAGACATGGCATAATATATGTGGGCTATCATCTATTAATGATTTCGTCCAACATATATACACTAACAAAGTAAAATATAAATTAACTTAAGGACTGTAACCTAAATCAAATCTAAAACTACAAAATAAAGAAAGCAAAACATTTAATGGAGGATGTAATAATATATAAAACAAAAACGGACGTAAAAGCAGAGAAAGGTATTGCCTTTGCTCCCGTGAAAGTCACTTGTCCTATACATAATTAGTCTTTTTGCAAATTCTACTAACAATTTTCAAAGTGGCATTTTAGAAAGAAAAAAATGTGTGAAGGATAACTTTTTGAAAAAAAAAAAAAAGAATTTGTCCTCGCCTTGTAATGTTCGCAAACAACACCTTAATGTGCTTACGTGTCAGATTTGATTTATTTCCCACAACAAAAACTTGCACGATTTTCATGTATACATAATACATTCATCAGATCTGATATTTTTTGTTGGGTTTTGTAATACTCTGTCGTTTTGAAAAAGTATTCGTACTTTCTTTTTCGTTTGTTCAAAACTAAAGTTTGCATCTTTTAAACGACGGTAAAAAATTTGTGTGAATCAGTGCATACGATGAACTTAATTTTTACTATCATTATCATATACATTCACTTATAAAAATAGAGTTCATCGTATGCACCATGTTCACACAAGTATTGCTCTAAAATAAAAAAAACTCTCCATAAAATCCATCCTCACAATATCCAAAAATTTATACAAAATATCATTACGATTGACTTTTTACACATATACACAATCCAACCAATTTCTTTACTATATACATAAACCCCAATCATTATACTCATTCTTATTTTGTGTCCTCCATCTAATTATTAAGAAAGTTATTTTTTTTGAATATATAGAGGAAGTATTTTATACATAATTTTTTAAAACCATATAAAAAATTTGAAGAAAAATAATCACGTCTCAATTAGACAGATAAATGCAACACCTTTTCCATTTCAAAGTTGTGTCATATCATATGTATTTTGAAATGGATTGCTGCAATTTTTCAAAAAATATCACCCTGAAACTTAATAAATATTGGTAATTAGTTGTAATATGAAAATTTTAAAGCTAGCAAACGCAACAATAATTCAATGATTAAAAGAAACTACGAAATATAATTTAAAAAATAAAGGATCTCTAGATCAAGTAACTCTCAACTTTTATTAAGTTCTCCCACAACTTTCCCCTAGCGATCGCAATCATAGCTAGCTTAGCTTGAATAAGAATAAGGTGTAAGCTGCCCATGATAAGTGGGGGCCTCATTGTGTTTAATTTCCAGTTTATTGTGAACATGGTCGACATCCATCAAAAGTTGAAATTGCCTTTTCCAACTCCAAAACCTGTGTTCTATTTCTAGATTCACAAAAAAAAAAAAAAAAAAATTAAAAATACTACTTTGTTTATTTATTGTGTCAAAATGGATAATATGATATCTAAGGGAATGTCTATATGAAATATAGACTTTATGCAAAGTTGTGTAACGTGAAATTCTTGGAATGCTCGACAGGTTGAGTGTGATATATATTTTTGGTGCATTTAATGTCATTTGATCATATATAGCGAATGAACAGTGTAAAAGTATCGTCTTTTACTGTATAAACTTATCACACGATTTGTTCACTGCAGAATTGTTGGAAAAGTTGGATGTGTACAACCACGTTTACAATCAACAATAATTACAAAACAATTATAAATGAACAGTAAGAGACTTGATATAGTATATAATTATTAAGTTAATATAAATATGGGAGACAAATCACGTTGAAGCCTTGAACAATATAAGAAAATTGATTTATATATAATGACATAATCCTCTTTATAGTTAGGAAAAGGTATTATGGCAGGATTTTCGGATCAATGTCATGAATCAATGGATCTTGTTCCAACATAGCAATATGGATATGTACATGTTTCAAGACAACGACATAAGTCATTTATGTATGCATATTTTGAATTAATTTCACTCGTTTAAGATGCAGTGTTTGCATGTAATTCATGACTAACTATGCCCAATTGCTTTAATTTGGAAACAAATATACTGGCTTTATTTTGTAGGAATTTGGATGATATATATTCTGGGACCTCTTTCAGACATGCTGTGTGAAGGATATGACTTATGAGTAATAAAGATTGAAATAAAGAATGAAACTGAAGGCAAAACAGACAAGATCCAGGCTTTGTGCATGCAAGGCTTGGTCGTGTCAACATCCACAAAGGAAATAGGTAAATAAATTAGTTTTTTAGGACTCTAATTATGAGCGGATATTGCCCTGATTAGAACATTAATTTGCACAGTGATAGTGCATATACATGACAGTAATTGTAAAAATAGAGTTTATCGTATGCACAAGTGCTGCTCTTTGGAATAAATGCCCAGCATTCATTCTAATTTCTAAGTATGAAATGAATACATTAATTATGTGTAGCATCTATTGCATAACCTACATACATGATTGTATGTTTTTTCCTCAAAATTCTTTACACGTATTTCACAATTCAAACAAAACGTTTGATTTTGGTGTCCGCGTTGATCACCAGCAGCTAGTAGGCACCAGCTACGTGCTTTTGTCCGACGTCTTCATTAGGTGTGGTGTTATTAGAATGAAGAAAGTGATGTGCATAAACAAAATACGATTTGTCAATTTATATGTGGTCCTAATTGCATAATTTCTCCACTACATGGGAAAAAGGAAAAAAAAAAAAAAAAAATAATAATAATAACTCGACGCACTAATTACAATTGGTACTATTTTGACTTAATTTTGATTTATAAATTTTCAACTAAATACTTTTTTTAGAAGCAGTTTGCATACTAAAAAGTATTAATAATGTTCAGTGGCCGTATTGTTGAGGCGCGCCAATAATAATTTTTGATAACCCTCGTCTATCGTACTAACTCATATTAGTGGTAAGTATATGAAGTCGATCCGTAAGAAAAATATTGTGATTCTCATGTGGACTAATGAATCACTTAACGAACAGATAGGAGGGAGTTTGGATTGGTTTTTTAACTTACTACTAAAATGAAATTCAAGCCAACAAAAAAATAAATAATCACAAATACAAATCAATCAATAAAAGGAGTCCAATTCACACTTCAATTATCCCTCAACTCTAACCATGCAAATTAAATGTAACATTTTACACTATCTTGCTCTAGGACTAATGTCTCTCAATAAACAACAAGCTATATTTATAAGTTTTGTCTCTTAATTATATTCAATTAAATCAATTTTTCAATTTTTTAATCGAACAGTTCAGATATAATCTAAATTTAATTCGGTAATAAATCACAATGAAAGTCAAAGCGAAAAACAGAAAATTTCCCAGTCATCGGGTTGAAAATTTATAAATGCGAACAATGAGTATTCGAATTTAAAATCCCAGTCATCGGGTAGGGCTCAGAATTAGTGGGCTATTCTTTATTGTTGGGCTTGAATAATCATTTAAAATCCCATTCATCGGGTTGGGCTTAGAATTAGTGGGCTTGAAATATCTTTTAGTGGAGCCCGGGTAATATGCACTCCAATTTTTTTGTTAGTACACTCACTTTTTTTTTTTTTTTTTTTTTTTTGCCGTTGCTGAGTTGCGTCACCGAGTCCAAATTTTATTTTATTCGAATTATTTTAACTGAAGAGTCCAAATTTTATTTTATTCGAAGTATTTTAACTGAAGAGCATTTTAAAACTTGGACAACAAAAATTGAAATTTCGAAAAAATTAAAAAAAAAAAAAAATCTCACAATTTTCGAAGACAAAAAAAATAAAAAAAATCATATTTTCAAAAAAATCACAATTTTTTTTTTAAAGAAAACCTAATATTGCAATATTTAAAAAAAAAAAAAAACGAGAAAACAGAAAATAGGTGAACATCTTCAAACCTCATGATCTGAGTGAAATATAGCCAAAACAAAACGTTTTGAAAAAGAGAAAAAAGAATATTTTAAATATAGACTTAAAATAATATTTCTCTCCCCTATTCAATATAGTTAAACAAACTAATATATATTGCTCAAGGCCCATGTTATATGCACTCACTTTTTTATTGAGAACACCCACATGATGAAAACACCCACCAATTATTGAGTACACCCTCCAACAACTCCCTAAAATACCCTTTATTATTCAATTTCGAAAAAATTGTAAACCGTTCAAATAATTTTTACGAAAATATGTCATTTTTTTTGGAAATTATTTTCGAAAATTAGGCTATTTTCGCAAAAAAAAAAAAAAAAAAAAAATTGAAAATTGGTCACATTTTTATAAAATCAGACTCGAAAAATTTATAAAACTCAAACACCCAAAAAAATATTTATCGTCGTATTTACGTTCATTAACATCGAAAACAACTCAACAACAACAAAATTAATACAACAAATAACACATAAACATAATACAAATAAAGTGATAAGGATATTTTTGTCATTACACATATATTTAACTTATATTTAACTTTTAAATTTATCTAAGGTGTGTGTTCTCAATAAAAAAGTGTATGCATATAACCTGGGCCATTGCTTAATTACAAGGCTTGGAACTTTTGAAAAAGAGAGAACATAAATTACTAATTAATTAATATATTGCCTAATTTGATAAATACTTTGCTCGTGTCTTCAACACACTTGCACTAATTAAACAACACCACTTGATTGTGCACGGATACCCTGCCACGGCCGGCAACCGACTTCCACCACCGCCACACTATCATTTTCCGGCCGCCGTGAGTACGCGGCCGCCTCATCATTCATTGAAGAGCCACACGCCACCGCATGTGATACTAACAACGAAAACCCTTTTGACATCTTTTTCTTCTTCTTCCTCTTTATATCCTCCGCCGCCCTCCGGCCGCCGCCGTGGTGACTAGACTTTATGCAAAACTCAAGCTGCCTCGAAATCCTCTCAATCTCGTATCTGTCAAGAAGAGGGGCATCCATTGAATTTGAGGTTCTTTTCATGACTTCCACCTTGTACCTCGACGGCTTAGGGTTAAATTTTGTCCTTGAAACGTCGAACTCCGGCGTCGTCCGGTCATCGGAGCCGGAGCAGTGTTCTAGCCAAGCCCATGCGGCGGATTTAGCTAGTGCTAATTCATCGGCGATGCAGCTCTCTCTTGGCTTTCTTTTTTCCATGAAATAATTGGGGTTCAAGATTAGTCACTTCATATTTTTAAACAAGTGAGGTGTGGGAGAAAGATGTTCCACGTATTAGGAGAATTACTATTTCGTATAAATTTGTAGCACATAAATTAACACGTGGTGTTTCCATGATTTGTTTTTGTCTTTTTTTTTTTTTGGATGTACCTCGACTAAGTATTTGAAAAGATAACACGTAGTTATTTTTTTTAAGTGTAATATAGCACGTCACCTAGTTATTTTAATCCGAGAAGCAATTGGGCCTATTCTGGTTGGCTCAAAATTTTGATATGTCACGGAGCAAAAAAATTTTTTTTTTTTTTAAATGTCATTTATTTTTTTTTTCTCATAAAAATGATTGTCTGAAAACTGATAATTTTTAGCTTTAAATTGATTTTTTTAAAATAATAAATTATCTACGGAACAAATTCCGTAAAACAATGACACACAATAGCATCCATATTAGTGAAGATATATTTATCGTCCACATTAACCACTGCATTTTGGAATAGTGTAATTAACGGATTTGATGAAATGCACATAGGTGGGCACCAATTTATATGTTCACCGCTTATATGGCATGTCAATCATCTATCATGTGATACTATATATATAAGGGAGTCCACTATTATTTAATTAATTATTTATGTGGCATCACATGATTGGTGGTGGACATATAAATTGATGTCCATCTACGGGCATAAGATCAAATTCGATGTAATTAAATGTTAAAGACCAATTTTCATAAAAATTAATCGAATTAAATATTACTATTATCAAATTAAGTTGACACAAATATTGAAATAAAATAAAGAAACAAGCTTTTAACCTGAAAAGTATCATTGTACCAATACCCCAGAGATTTTTTTTTCTCAGGACTTGAGACCAACTAACAGCATTTAAACGTGCTCTAAAAGAAAAAAGAAAAACACGATGACACTACGGTGCCGGTGCTCCTGGGTGGGTGGGGCAAATTGCATGTGCTAATGGTCCATGAACGTAACATAAGGTGTTGTCTGAAAAGCTTTCTTGTGATGAATATTCCCATTCGATGGGGATATTTTTATGCCATCTACTATGGTAATTTAATTTAATTACAGGATATTTCAGACGACTATCAAGTAGCTGTGAACGTATAAAATATTTTTGACACCCAAGTACGTACGTAGCTATACGTGATTCATTGATTGAATGTGCATGAGATCATTAAAAAAAGATTTTATACACGTGATTCATTGATTGAATGTGCATGAGATCATTAAAAAAAGATTTTATACGAACATGATTTATAATAATCACTATTCAATTTCATCAAACATTTTATACTCTTTATCAAATATTTGATGCTTTAAATATATTTTTTTTAACTTGATATCTTAAATGTAAATATTATAACATTGTGAGTTTTTATATTAAATGTGAATAATTAGATAGTAAAAAAAATTAATTACCTTAATTCTTTATACTCCTAATAAAATTCTTGATATGTAGAATAGTTATATATAATAAAACAGAAGTCTCACAAATTGCAATAGTTGAAGGGGCGGTGTGTTGTAATAAATATGAAACCTCAAGGATCGAGTTGTAAATTGTAATTCTCTAGAGCATTTTAAGAAAACAAATTTCATTCAGTTTTACTTTTTTAGTGATTAGGCTATACCTCAGACATCATTTCATAATCATCCCTTGTAATTGCAAAATGGTTGATTGATATTTATTACTACTATATGTGATCTTTCATAAGTTGGACCTCATATGGTTAGAGTTCCACTACCTATGACCCAAAGATCATGGATTCGAATCACCATTTGTCCGATAAATATATATATATATATATATATATATATATATATGTGATGCTTTTACATATTTTTATTAGTTTATATATACTGTATTATTTTAAAATTCCTTTCTGCTTGTTGGGAGATAAGCAAGACTAATGAATGAAGGGCTACATGAAAATTACCTCCGCTTTCGAACAGAAAATTATAATTTTATCATAAAGAATGAAATTTAAGTCGACTAGATTTGATCTTCTAAATACTTGGGCAAAATTTTAATGAAAATATATATATATTGTCCAACACAAATCAGAGAAATATAGTTTTATGAACAAAGCCCCCTTTATATATTTTCCCCAACGGTATTGGGATTTTTTAAATATATTTGCTCCAAAAAACGTATGAAAGACTCAACTTTCTGAGGATTATTATTACCTTCAGTATGTGTCTCAAGTCTCAACTATAGCAAACTTCAAGCATTTCCAGCTTTCAATACTTCACCTTTGATTCGCTGAATTTCATCTTTTATTTCTCTTTCTTCGCGTGTTTCACTTGTCAAGCCGTTGTTTATCAAATTACACAGGCTCCGTAAACACGACAGATACTCAGCTTTTACTTGGTGAGAATCAGAGATTGCATTTTCAGATCCAAACTGAACAAAATCAAAACAATTAACATAAAATACAGGGGAAATTGAAGGACTAAATTTTCATGCTTAAAATGTTCCATTAATTATACACGTTTGGGAGTAAAGGAGCTCGAGTTTTCAGTAAATAATTAAGCGGTAGAAAAATTTCATAGTTCAAGTTGCATGTACCTCCCGAAAAGTGGAAATGCATTGACGAAAAGCAGCCTCAGCTGCAACACGCTCCTGCTTTGAGAAGTATAAAAGGCATTACGAGAGGTTATGCTTTTTCCTCACTCTATGCTCTTAGGAATATGATAAATAGGGAGGTGTCTACTTGTAAGCTCGGATTTCAGATGAGATCTCCCAGCGAAAACAAAACGAGGAATGAAAGCCTCATATCGAAGATGCAAGATTGAAAAGCATTCTTGATATATATAGTTCATAAATACCACTCTATGAACTGATTGCATAACTAAAACAATGAAAATATTATACATATACTGACCCTTGAACCAAGAAGTTCCTGTTTCATGATCTCCAATGATCCCAGAGCATTAAGTGATTGTAGCTACAAGCACATGTGGCAAAATTTCAGATTACAACAACTTGTAAGCTGCACAAGTTAAATGTATTATAATAAATCAGAAGGATTGAAAATATCACCTAAAGTAATAACATCTAAAGTCGCAAAGAGTTGAGCCCTCAGAATGAATACAGTAAAAATAAAGTTTTTACATGTTTTACGGTTTGTAAATGTAGACATCTGATATAAGTATACCTTTTTCCATATAATAACCTCATATATAATGTCAAAATACATGCTGTATGACAAAAAAATATGGCAACTTACTAGAATCACAGCTGCTGAATGAGCATCTTTTCCAGTTTTTCTTGGCACTCCAATAGGCTCTCTTTTTCCCTTCTGCTTCTGAAATCGATCAAAGAGTTTTCGAGCTACCCTGTAAAGATGTCCATTCAAAATAGAAAAAACCACATATGAAGGCTTTAAAGATGATTTGCATCACGTTTCCCAAATTGGACAGCAAGTGTTGCTTTGTCTTGCTCAAAAGGTTGAATTACTGATAGTTCCCTAGTCAAATCTTTTTCAATACAATAAAAGAACCCTCCTTTAAACGAAGAGGGACTTTGCTGGAAACCTCAGAGGGCATGGTTGCCTCTGTATACTTGTGTCTTCTTTGCTGACATCAATTTTTTTTTTTTTTTTTAATTTTAAGGATTTTTAGCTTGCTGCCTGTGAATTACCTGTATATGTTATTATTGGTAGTTGAACAATCCCAGTTGTTCCTTTATTTATCCTAGAAATATCGCAAAATATCACGGATATGTGGCAAAAAATGAGATTGAGATATGATTATTAGGTGGTCATGTATTTTTTCCCAAATATGTGGAAATATCGCAAAATATCAATATCGATATCGATCAGCCGTAGTGTATTTTTTCCTGGATATCATGGAAATATCGCAATCCGAAAAATATCACGATTTTTTTAATTATTTATAAAATATATTTAATTTTGTTTCTTTTATAGTTTTTTGTTTTACACGGAAATTTCATGATCATATCAATCAATTTAACCTACAAAACTGCAAGATTTTAAATTTTAGTGAATAATTTTAACCTTCAATTAGTATTTCATTTTACTTGACGAAGTGGTATAGCTCAAGTGGTTAGAGCTCCACTATCTATTGCCCAAAGATCATGGGTTTGAGTCACCTTTGCGCGATCAACAAAAAAAATTATTTCATTTTATTCATTTTTAAAATTTATTTATATGATATATTGTTCTATAGAAATAACATAAATGCATCACAAATCCAAAATGAACATCCAATCATATTCAAGGTATGGAATTAAGACTCTCTTAACATTTTTAATTTTTTATATTAATTTTAATTATTTATATTTTACAAGTAAAATTTACGTTGGAAATAAACTATTTATTTAGACAAAGATGACATTTTTACTACTATATTTGAACCTCATAGATCTTCATTTTGATATTAATTGTATTTTATCATCTATATTTAATTATTTTGTATTGTATTATGTTGTTAATTATTTTGCGCCACACAGTATTTATATAATCTATTAACTATATGATTCTTTTAAATATATAGTTTTATTGTAATTTTAAATGAAATATATGAATAATAATATGTTATAATAATATCTTGTTAAATTTTCAAGATTTTAATAAAATTTTCGTCATTTTTTTCAATTTTTTGCAATATCGATATTCTATCCGTAAAATTAAGACTGCGATAGCGATATTTTCATCCTTGATGTATACTAGTTAGCTATTAGCAGGACATCATTTGTAAAAATATACACAGGGTATGCCCACTGCCCAGGTCAATTTTTGTAAACCGTATTGTTTCTATGAAATTTTGTACCCATCCATAGAGAGAGAGAGAGAATTGGTTCTGATTTAATGCCACGTAGCACCACGAAAGAAGAAAATATAAGAGGCACCGAAGAGGAGTTCCAAATTATTGATCTTTGGCGAAAGGAACGGATTCGAAAGGGAAATTCATTGGCTATTCCAAGATAAACAAATGTCGATTGAGAATTTGAGTGTGTATTTCAAATAACAAGTCTCACCTTTTCTATTTATAAATAGTAATCATTTGGACAAAAATGGAAGTAAAAAAGGAAGGCTGAAGACAGGACATTTTGGATAAGAAAAATTATCCAGAAAGATTAATTCAAATAATTTGACAACCATAATATTAACTAAGAAGATATGCAGTGACAGAATGTGGTAAATAAGGATTCCCAAATCTAACCTTATTGAATCGTGCAAAAGGTTTTTGGCCTTATCTAGTTCAGCAAAAGCAAGAGAATTGTCTGTCTTCAATTCCTGGTTGGAGATGAGCATTTTCAATCTGGCAATGTAAAGCATGTTGGCTGCTTTCTGTAAATAGAAACTATGATCATTACTATCCTTGAGGACTCAAGGAATCATAAAGGAAGTAGGAAAGATGGTGGGAAAAGGGTATTTCTGTCAATGGGCATATAATTTAGATTATAGACGATTTAATAAGGAAATTAAACCTGAATATGCTCATGAGGAAGCAAGTTTTCCCGAGCATCAAGACATCTGCTACAGGAACAGCACTTGTTACTTTTCAGTAGGAACAATGTAGATTGCTTCCTCAATTAGTGGTAAATATTAATATACCTCTCTAACAGTTTTTCTGCCTCCCTTAATCTCCCTGCTGCTTCAAGGGTTAATGCAAGTCCTTCAGCTACAACAACAGTGTCCAATGATTTCCACCCCTATGTCACAAAATAATTAATGAACACCTTCAGTCATAAAAGATCAGTATCCCTTTGCATGCTTGCATGCCTGTTTTATTATCTCTATGCAATATCTAAAGGAGTTGATTGAAATAATATTGGTATATTCAGGATAACTACAGCTGTGACATAAAAATCAAACCCACGATAAATGTATCTTGTGAAATAGATAACAAAGAAAGAATAGAAGATGATAAACCTTTGATGCTTCCACAATATGAAGAGTCTTTCTCAATAAAATCTCAGCTTCGGCAAATCTCTTGGACTTGGAGTACATCTACAATCAGCACGAAGAAAATACAGAAAAATGTAGAACGTAAGATTAAGGGTTTCAAGACCAAATATGCATAGCCAGATAATGTAGAGTACAATGACTAGAGGGATGATTTTATCATTAGCATAAATTGTATTCAATCGTGTAGTCTCTCATTCACAACATGCTGAAACCAGAACTACACTTGCTCCCCAATTTTACTGGAGTGGCGAGTCAAGTTGAGATAGTACGCAGGTAGCCCTTGATGAAATTTTACGATAATGAACAAAAACATATATTGCAATTTTATTATTGTATATTCTCTGTCTTTTTCTTTTTCTTTTTTTTTTCACTCTTCCCCTCGCACCATATATTTATCTATTTGGAATTTAATTATCTTGTTTAAGTTAATCCACAAAAAAAATCCGTACACATATATATCCATGAGTCTGCCATTGTGTGGATGTGCTTACAACATTACAGATAATATATGTGGCTGACCAACTGAATAAATTCAGTTTAACTAAGTATATTTTTGCCAGTTTGTTTATACTTCCTTTACCCAATCTGATCCTTGGGATTTTCGTATTGACTTGTGACGTAAGCATGTAAGATGTGTGTGGGTGGATGTGCGTGAGGCTTGCATGTGTTCTTAGTCATGGATTTTTCATGCATAAACTCTGGCAAACTTCATAGATCTGTAAAATATGGAACCAAACCTGAGCCAGATACTGCATTCTTCTGACGCATAGAACAGTGTCTCCTTGGCCATCTGCCTACAAGTTTAAAACAGAACAATAGAGAAAGAAATATATATTTTCGAGTATTTCAGAAAACCCATCAGTATGCATGTTGAAAGAATTTTGACAGACCTCCAGTATCTCTATGGAATTGGCAATTAGGTCTTCAGCCTCTTTCTCTTTCCCTTCGAGATACAAAACCTGTAAGTTACATTTGTTGATATGAAGTTACTCAAGGAGTACAAGTCAGAGTAGAATATTTCCATGGCAATGCTCATATTTACTTCTACGAATGCCCATAGTGTTTCTTTCCTAAATTTTATTTATGAGGACGTGATAGATTTTTTGAACTTACACAGCCCAGGAAATACATAGTATGAGCATATTCTGTGTGAGCTTCTCCCAATACACGCCGCTTTATCTAACCAATCAGAAAATGGTAGTTCACTAGTGCCAGAAATCCGTTTTACAATTCATAACTGAAAAGGATGAAAATGTGATGTAGTGTTTGATGCAAACCTTCAAAGACCGCTGTTCAAAAGAGAAAATATAGATATGTCAGTATTCGATGAAAATAATTAGCATATTATGGGTAAAATAGAAATAATATGAAAACTCGATTAAACTCGATTAAACTCAATTAGGCTTGCGAGCCCGACAAGCCATAGTTGTTAAGGCGCAAGAGTGTGCCTAGCGCCTAAGGCGCGCGCCTTTTGTACATTGTGGAAAAAACTAATATATACACCACATAAACTTAAATTAAGCATATTAGCTTATAAATTACTATTAGTTTGAAGTTCAAAAGCCCATAAATAACACAAATTAAAGGCATAAACTTTGATAATAAGTAGCAAACATAAAAAAAGGAGGGCGGCGGCTGGCGGGTGGTTGGGTGGAGAAGGGAGAGCGAGGGATGGGGAAGTGAAAGGTTGACAGTTTTTAATTTTGTTCAGCATAATTTTGTTGAGACTAAAACTTTTTCATAGAGCCCAAGAAATGTTTATTGGCTCAAGTAAAACATATAACCACGTTTATCATTAAAAAAATAAAAAAAATAAAACAGATTTCAATATCTGCGCCTCAGGCAGTCTAGGAGAGGCGCTTCTACTTGCGCCTCGCGCCTTAGGCACGCCTTTAACAACTATGCGACAAGCCTAGTATAAATAAGCTCAAACTCGAGAACAACTCGAGTAGCTCGAGCGCGACTCAATTAAATTTGAGTCACTTTCGAGTTTTTTCCAAGTCGAGCACGAGTAGCTCGTGAGCCGGTTCGACTCACTTACACCCCTATCCGGAATTGCCACCCCTCGTCTGGAACTAGCTTATTGGTGAATCTAAACAACCATAAACTTGGACAGGTTTATCCTCATCTAAAGGGATGTGCTTATTTGCAAGTTTCTGATTAACTTAGCAAGTGCAATAAATTAATGACAAAGTCTTATATGCACCAGGTGCACCATGCAACTCAAGTGCATTTTTTAACACTATCAGTTGTTTACACTGAAAAGTGCAGTTGCTTTCACTAAAAGGGCAACCTAGAATGGATAATAATATCAATTCTGAAATAGCAAGATTAAGCCCAGCTACAGAAGCAGAAATCTGTGTAAATTTATGTGCTCATTTACCTCATAGCATTCACGAGCTTGTTCAAATTTTCGCTGTGCATGGTAGAATTGACCAAGATTATGAAGGGCAGCCCCAACTCTACCACATGAAAGAAATTTACAGACTTTTAAGTCAGAGTTATCTTCAATTTTCACGAGAGATTCCAGAAACAATATGAGCTATACAAAACGAAAATCCAATTAAGATTCTGTAAATTATTACTTAATTCCTCACACAAGTCAAACATGTAAAGATAATGAGAGACCCATGTAAACATGCAGCAAAAGATGCACCTCAATGTCAATACTAGATGTGCGCACACTCATATCAAAACGCATCACACATCAAGAGCTGTGCCTTTAGAGAAAGTCATGTAACTTCTATGTTGACTCAATCCCAAACAACTTTTTTCAGTGAAGGACAATCCAAAGACTTGGAAGAAAGAGGGAAGAAGATGGACACACAAACAGTATGCAGATAGCGTAAAACACAGAAGCAACGTGAGCAATCTCACGTCCCACGCCAATTAGGCTGAATATCCAATAATCTTGAACTGAGTAAAAAAAACCTACGAGATAATACTTATAGTTCCAAAAGGCCCACAGGCCGACTCAACAGAATTAAAATAACTTAAGACAATAATTAAAACAAGAATAAGAATTAATCTGCAGCAACACGTACCGCTTTCATCTTCCCTCGCCTTCGATAAACAATAGGCCTAATAACAAACGATTTGTGTGCTATAGTTGCAGCATACATAAAAGAGCAAATAGCAGTAGACAAGAGTTGAAGTATATATACATATAGTGTATCTTCACTCTATTGCACCAAATAGTGTTGGAGAGTCATGAATGTCGCATTATTACTGTAAAGGAGAGTAAATTTGGGAATAAGAAAACCATTTTAGGAGTTGGAGTTTGTTTAGAGGCCTCCAGAAAGGAAGTAGGAGCCACAAATATCAGAAAGATGGAGTACTGCAGATGATGTTAAAAAGTTACTTCCAAGCATGGAAAATTAGTGTATACATCCTACAAGCAAGAGCCTTTAATCATATACCAGTAACCACGTTGAAACTGCATAGAATGATAATAAAAGCAAAGTGAAAGCACCAGAAAACATCACTTGCCCACAATTTCACTCTCTCCACTCCTTATTGAAAAGCCGCCATCTTTTTTGCAATGTTACAAAATGAGCACTTCACCAGATGAGTAAGACCTTGATCTCTTACCCCACCCTTCCTCGGGAATTATATAAATGACAAAATGGATATCTTCCAAATACCAATAATTACCTTATGTCATTTATTCCAAAATATTCCTCTAGTATATTAATGGCCTCCAGATACAAGGGTTCCGCTTTAGCATAGTCTTTTTTGACTTTATAGAGCTCAGCCTGCAATAGAAATAATATTTTGACAAACTTCTGGGGTACTAAATAGCAGCATAAAAGAAGGGGGATGCGGGTACATATATATACGTGTACGTAGTGTTTTAAAGATTTAATGCGAGGATATTCCTCAAGAATTATGACCCTTTCCATGAAATATGCAACAAAAATCTATCAACAGGAAAAAAGGGAGAACATAGAACCTCTTAACTCAACTAAAATTGCTTATAAAAGTACATAGCTCCATCTAATCAGCATCAACAAGACAAATGCAACCTCCAATAGTACAGTAACCTACTAGTTACACCAGGTACTAGCTAAGTAAAATACATAAGCCAGAATTCAATGTACACATTGTGAACAGGAGCTCACTGTTCACTGTGAGACAAGCACATAAAATCATAATTGCGTCCATTAAAGGTAGACAAACCAGGTTGTTACATGCAGAGGCAACATGAGCATCCCTTTCTCCAAAACCTTTTTTAGCTTCTTGTAGTGCAGACACAAAGAATTTCTCAGCTTGCTCAATATTCCCCTAGATGGCATAAAGGATCATTTAAAGAAAGTTCCAGATACTAGTGTATACAAAATGGACTGTATGGGAATGGAATAAGAAACACATGCCTTCATAAAATAGTCTCTTGCATTATCAGTAAAAATTCTCCATTTAGATGTATGCTCATTTGATATCAATGATCCATCCTCTATTTTACTCAAACCACTAAAATCAGCCGCACTTGTTACATTTTTGGAACTTGATTCGGTCGAAACATCTTCTGCCAGAGATGGCGAGGACCATGTCCCCAGAATGATTGCTACAAAACAGAAAACATTTTACAGTTATGCCTCATAAACATGTTTTTTTAAGGATGAGGGTGAAATTATCTAGCCAAAGACTCGGAAGACGAGTATGGAAAGAACGTCAAACACAATTCACATGGCTATATATCTATTGGTAGATAAAATTATAGCAACTCCATAAATCAGGAAATTAAAATGCATGGAGTTTACATGAAAAATAAGCAGATAACAACAGATCTAAAGTTGTGCTTCTTTTTCTTTGGATAATCTATGCTCTATTAATCAAGGAAGTACATACCAGCTTGTCCAGAGAGCAGAGCCCATTGAAATACTTCTAACCGGTGCTTAGTCCATGTATGACCTCCAAAATCATTTTCACTGGAAACTATCAGCTTTCCTGGGGGAAAAAATTATATCAGCTCATAAGTATCCGAACAAAATCAGCAACAGTGACTGAAAAGAAGTTAACTATGAAAAAATGATCCAATCGAAGTCTGGAAGTACGATTGGATCGATTTTTCGTTTAATTAAAAATGATCAATCGAAGTCTGGAAGTGATTATAATAGTATATCAGCTTATAAATACCATGCATTCCTCATCCCCAACCCACAAAGTCACACGATGAGAAAAATGAGTAGTGATTATCTCCTAACTCATTGACAAGATGAGGAAGAAAATCTGATGGCTCTACTACCTTGATATTCTTCTTTAACGTTTTTCAGAAAATTTGAAGGCTGTAGTTGTTTCAAGTTTCCTCCATTAGTTGGTTAAACGATATCGTCATGAATACAATCGAGATCAGAAAGTACCTGCATTTGGCAGAGAATTGCAGGTTTTGATCCGCAATGGTGCAGAATTGCCAAGTCCTTTGCAAAATTTACAAAATGCTTGACGAAAATGCATTTCGTCAGTAGATTAGCCAATGTGAAATCGGAAACTTTTATATGAATAATCAGAATTTGAGTGAATTGTCGAAGCCCTAAACCCAAAACCCTGATGAACAAACTATATAAACGGCGTCGTTGCAGTTACAATACATTTTCTGAATTTGAGGGTTTCAGATATATGTTGCCATTTTTTTAATTGACATTTTTTTATAGATAAACTAACATAAGTTGACATTTTTTTTAATGAATAATTAACTTGCATGAAATTTGTGTGTACTATATAGTTTGAGTAGTATTTGTGTGCACAAAGTTTGATTATAGTGTAGTATTATTTCAGGTATTATATAGTATTAGTTTGTTTACAGTATAGTATTATTTCAGACATTGTATAGTATTAGTTTGGTTACAGTTTATTATTATTTCAGGTACTGTATAGTATTAGTTTGGTTACAGTGTAGTATTATTTCAGGCATTGTATAGTATTAGTTTAGTTACAGTGTAGTATTAACAACATTGTATAGTATTAATTTAGTTACAGTGTAGTTTTAGGTAAAACATTGTGCAACTATTTTTTAGTATACTCCATGTGCACACAAATATTTGCCATATAATTTTCGATTTTGATCCCTTTTTCATAGTATATTTCCAAATCAATTTTGGCACTCAATTTTGTTATCATGATTCTTGAAGAGCTCCAAATTGTGTATAGTAGGAAAAAATGCTCTAATTTTGGAAAGTCAACATACAACTAATGCAACAAATATATATTAAGTCATTTTTGGAGAGAAAAAGGCCAAAAGTTATTAAAGTGTGAAGAAAGTTTTAAATTTCTAAGAAGAATTGCATGAACGCATCACTCGTACGATAACAATTTTTTATGATATTCTAAATTTGATTCATTCTTTTTTATCATTTCCATATTTAAAAAACCACTTTTTTTTTTTTGGTATCGACATTACTTCTATGTCGCAATTAAATCCAAAATCAAAACCTTTTTAACCTGGAAATTAATACCATCGTGACTAGAAAAAAAAAAAAAAAAAAGAATAAAAATCATTTAGAACAACCTCTACTAAAAGCAAAGAAACACATTGGATGCCTAAAGGAAAGTGATAAGCCTAGAATATTGACCACGAATCCAACCATTATTAGTAAATCACAAGGTTGTATCGATGCATATGTAAGCTTATTTTCCGATGATGGTAGTTTCTGCGATCATGGAAGTGACTATGTAAGGATCCATGTTGGAAGCCGGCCTTCTGTCCTCAAAGTACCCTTTGCCTTCTCTCTCTGTGTCCCGTCCAACACGGACAGACGCTCCACGGTTCGCGACCCCCTGATCCAAGAAAAACTAGTTAATGAGATAATGTTGTATGAGACGGTTTCATATATGAAATGAAGCTCTATTTTTATATTTGTGTTATGCTTTATTTTAAAACATGATCCGACTGTGCCCCATAAGTATATGGATCATATAATATATTAAATGAAATTTGTTTTGATATATGAGACAATTTAATACAAATTTCTATCTTAATTAATTAATTAATTCACCAAAATATTGCTTGGATTGGAAGGACGTGTGGTCTTGTAAATGCTGCACATAATGAATTAGATTTGCATAAATGCACGTAGAGGTGTGTTTGGATATTGGACAAAGTTGCATTACCCATTGGAAGGAGTCAATGCTAGCAGTTTCATGTTTTCCAGTGAGTCTGCGCTCATTGCCCACCCCGTAGCAGGCGATGTGCTCCTTGTGTTTTACTTCAAGCTTCCCGATGGCCTTCTTGATAACTTCATAGCCTCCATCGGCCCTCATAGATTTAGTGCTAAAAATGTATACATCAAGACAAATCATTTATAGCAAAATTTTCATCATCGTAAACGAAGAATTAAACCCTTACCTATAATTCGTGTGAGCACCAGCGCCGTTCCAATCACCCTGGTGGCAAAATAGCAAAGAGTTACAAGTTACAACTAAGTAAGTTCACAGCCAAGTTCTTTCATTTGCACAATTAAAAAAGACTAAGTAAATGGACCATACTTTGAGAAGTGCATAATTAAAAAAGACTTTAGAATATTCACCTCGACAGGCTTAGGATCTAAGGATAGCACAACGCCAGCCATTTCGGTGATCCTCTGTCAAAATTAAGTAAATGTTTCATCAACACAATCAATATAATCATATTGACATTTGCATTGACCTCAATAATAGTACCTCCAATATGAAACGAGCTATCCACACCTCATCCCCTGCTGAGATACCAATAGCAGGTCCGACTTGAAATTCCCACTACAAATATTTTATATATCACATAATCATCTCTCAATTATTTTGCATAGAAAACAAATAGATCTGACCAACATGAGATTTCCAAGAAGCAAATTCTACCTGTCCAGGCATCACTTCTGCGTTGACACCGCTGATGTTGATTCCAGCATAAAGGCATGCCTTGTAATGTGCATCAACAATATCACGTCCGAATGCTTTGTCTGCTCCAGCTCCACAATAATACGGTCCCTATATGCAACCAAAGACTCAAATGTAAGTGATCTAGAATAATAGTGTTAGGGGCTACACTTAACAAATAAAATTTTGTGATCACCTGAGGTCCTGGAAAACCCCCAGCGGGCCATCCAATTGGCCACTTTATATCCTTTTGCAACAAAGTGTATTCTTGCTCAATACCATACCTATAACATATAAGATTTGGAACAATATTAGACAAATACTTCTATGCGCCCAAATATACAATGGTCTAGCCAAATACTTATATGCACTAGTTGCAAGTGCACTAGCCAAATACTTATATGCACTAGTTGCAAGTGCAAGATAAATGTATATTTAAATAATATTAGTTATTTAACTAAAAGATATTAGTTGGTCAGTGTTAGCAATTTTCACTGAACACCATTAGTTGGTGCAATTGCACGGTGCAACTGATATTCTAATGTCTAATATACTACCATGGTTCTTCAGCAACGACATCAGGATGGCTGAAAATCTTGGCTGCGCTGTGTCTGTTGTTCCCAGGAATAGGCACACCTGATGGAGTGTACGCATCACACATGACCTAACAATACACGAGAAAAAACAAAGTAATTAAAACAAATGCACAAGGAAATACAAAACTGGACTAAAAAAAATATATGATATATAACAACTCACCAAGATATTGTTTCCTCTCCTGAATGGATCTTTGAAAATTGCTTGAGGACTGTTTCGACATCATAATGCATTAGTAATGCTTAACGCTTTCGTCTATAAAACATTTCAAAGGAAGGCAAGGTTGCTTATTTAACTTACTGTAGGATTACTTCACTGTCTTCTCCCGTAGCTTGGCCAGTGCTCGATCCATCGTAGTTCCACTTAGGAAGCTTTGAAGGATCTTTTACAGGTCCGGATAGAGTCTGCAAACCGCACACAATTTAGCTCAGCAGTTTATTCACTCAAATGACAACATTAAACTGTAAAAAGGTAAAAGATAACTTTCAGTAAAGAAAGTATAATTACCCTTGCTTTGCTTCTGAGGTCCATCCCGGAGCCACCAATCCTGCCGATCATGTATCACAATAAATCCAATGTTACTTATTAATCATCCTTATTTATCTCATAAAACAAAAGAAAAACAGAAAGATCCTTACAAGAACAGGAAATCATGTATTTTATAATCCAATGAAATTCAATTTTAATTTGGATATACAAAAAAGTAGTCAATGCTTATAGTGTATATAGCCAAAACATATTGAAAATAAGTACTCCAAAATTAAACATTGTACATATTACAGAACCTACATAGTTTTACACAATACAATCCACGAACAACAATTCTACTGAAAACAAGGAAAAAGGAGGCAACACATGCATCACCATTCATAAATGACTGCGGAATCATTACAATTTTGAAAGAGCAAAAAGATCATAATCAAAACATAAATTAAAATAGATAAAAATTCAAACAAAGAGTTAATCGTGGAGGAAAAGTAAAACGGAAACAAAATGTCATTAAAAAGCGAAGAATCTCTTGAAAGGAAGAATCAAATTGATAACTCCACCAGAAAAAAGTATAAATATCTTAACACAAAAAGGGCTAAGAAACACGACAACAACCAACCATGATCCAAACAGGGCGCCGTCAAACAACAGAGAACCGAAGAAATTAATCAAAGCATTAGAAAAAAGATCAAAATCGACAACAGGTGATCAAACAATAAATAGAGCATGCAATAAAACGTAGACAAGCCGGAGGGAAAAGTACTGACCAAACATATTCGGCGATGATCTTCTCAGTGGAGGCTGAGAGATCGAGATTGATGAGATCTGAAAGCAGCGACATTGTCCAACAATTTCAACCAAATTTCTCCTCTCTCCTCTTTTCTTAAAAGTATATTTGCAGTGAATGAAATACAAGGGTCCAGCCATCTGGGAGCTGTATTTTATAGGGGCGAATTCTTGGGAAAAAGATGACACACAATTTTGTTGAGAAATTTGCGCTGATGCTACTTTTCAATGCCAATTATGTCACTAGTATTAGTTTTACTATGTTTATTTTGTTGATAAAAATGTCGCATATTTTTTTCGTAAGACATGAATAACTAGCATAATCCTGGCATATTATGCACAATTTGCATCGTATACATTATATGAATATGAGTGGGTAATGTTAATCTCTCTATTCTAAAATATATGGTTTTATAAAATATAACAATATTTTCTAAACTGGGTGGTACTGATATATATAAATTGTTATTGAGACTAAATATATATACGGTATTGATTATATGCATTTATCTGGATATTACTCGAGATTTGAGTAAATATTTTAACGCAAAATAAATCTTTTATTTTTCAAAATTAAACAAACATTCATTTCTGTTAACCAAAGTCACACAGTCGTTCTTAGTTAATATTGACAAGTACATCCAAGCCTTTGCTCCTAAAAATAAACTTATTAGCCCAAAACAAACACGAATTGATCCCTTTTTTATTAGGATCAGACATCACATCAGAGTTCAAGTTATGTACACCCATTTTTATAGGGTTTTAATTTTTAAGGGTAAAATAGTCTTTTCATGTGTAATTTTAAAAAAAAAAATTAGTGGGTATCCTACTTAAAAAAGATAATGCATTTAACATGGGCCTTGATGATTTTAGGTGGATCGCGCCTTATTTGCAATCACAGATATAACCCAAGTTACCCAATGGCCCCTGCCTATGCGACATGATCATCAGCAGCGCGCTTAGCGACTCCATCACCCCAAGCAAGCACCTGAAGAGTTGTCTTCAACCAAACAAACTGATGGACTGAAGGAGAAACTTGGATCATTACCTTCGAAAAAAAAAAAACAGAGAAAAGAAAAGGTTACTTGGAAATTATGTTATGCTTGTGCACCAATTTATATACTAACCACTAATGTGGTGGACTCGCTTGCTTGATGGATCTATAAGTTGGTGTCAACTATATATGATCATTTCTGACTTTATATATATAATTTTGCAACATTGTACACCTTTTTTTTTTGTCTGCTATTTGATTGTCCGATTACTTAATAGAGGTTACGAAATTAAATGACTTTATTGATCAATCTAATACTATTTTTATTAACATTTTTTTTACAGGGAATACTATTTTTATTAACATTAATATTATTAACTTTGAAGAATTGTATTACTAACCTCATCCAAAAATACTTCCACTACTTTAAAACAAAAATATTTTTCACAAGTAAGAAAACACACAAAATAAAAAATTAGAGATTGAAGATTTAAAAAGTAATTTTGTAAATATTTATGTAAAATGTAAAAAATTGATTGGATTGTGTGTATGTGTGAACAAAAAATAATAAAAATATAAATTTGTGAATATATTGAGGATGAAATTTATGGAGAATTTTTATTTTAAATATGTGAAAGATAAATGAAAAATATAATTTATGCATGCAACAATGAGATAATCCAAAGACAATTGCCGATGTAGGGGACTTTGTTGCAAAAATACCGTCTAGGCACTGACTAGGCGCTAGGCTGTCATCAGCCGATTCGATTTTTCATGAATTCGATTTTCTAGGCAAGATCTAAGCAGCGCCTAAACAGGTCTTAGAGTCGGGTCCTAGACGGTTGAGATAATTAATTTTTTTCTTTGTAAAATTGAATTTATTAATAAAAAAAAAACTAAAATGTTGAAGTTTATAAAGTGTTAAACCTTTAAATTTATTTTGATGTGAACTTGTGTAGTAGTACTATAGTAGTTAGAATGTTAATTATTTGACTAATTATGTTGAAATTATGTTCTTAACTTATTATTCTTTTGTAGTTTAAACCAATTTTTTAAAAAAATAATAAAAAAATGAACCGGCTAGGTAGTGACTAAGTCCCCTACAAAAGGGAGTTATCGCTAAGCCAAAATTTACTTATTTGTATAACACTATCAACATAAATATATTTTAATTTGGGGTACATTTGTACCCTATGTCCCCTTTTAGATCCTTCAATGCTGAGAAGCGCACACACACACACACACACACATATATATATATATATATATATATATATATATATATATATATATATATATATATATATATATATATATAAAATAACAAAATCTTCTAGTTATATAAAAGTAAAAAATTGAACCAAAAAGTTTATTACTAAATATGTAAAGGAATTCTAAAAGTTACTACATTAACTAATACTAATATTTAATATATGTATTAATAATAAATTGCACATTAATGAATAAAATTCAAATATATATATATATATATATATATATATATATATATATATATAAAATACAATTGTGAAAATTGAAAAAATCAAATTAAATTTTTTGATAGGTGAAGTTTTTTTTTAAAAGATTTAGCATAATATTGAAACATGTGTATTAAAAATACATTTGTAAAAAAATATATAAATTGATTGGTGAATAGATATATTTCAAATATATTTTATTTTTTTAATAAAATAATTTTATTATAATTAGTTGTTTTTTAGTTGAATATGATTAATCGAGTCGAATACATATAGAATGATGTTATTTAAAAAAAATTGAATAAAAAATTAGTGTCTTTTGTAAATACACATTTCATGTTGGTAAATACTTTTTGGAGTTTTTAAATGTAAATTAATATTTTACAAATATATATATATATGAAAAATAATAATTTCTCCATTATATATTCCTACCCAAATTTATTTTTACCTTATTTTTTCTTCACTACCATATTACTGTTTATTCTTAATTTTTAATATCTTTTAAATTTTTTTTTCATATTAAAATGGATAAAAATAATAGAAAATTTTGTAAGAATTTTTTCAATTATCCAAATCTTACTTTTGAAATTCAACTTTATCAATTTTCAAATTGTCTCACAATTTCCGCACCTTTAAGGGGTTGACAACCAATTTATTCTCTCTAAAATATGCATCTACAACAACAATTAGGTTCATATTTCTTATTCATAATATATACTCTATATCTAATCTCTTGATTTGATTATTTTCTGGAAGAATTAATAGATAAAAAGAATAATTATTGACAGTTTTTTTAGGGAATTTTTAGTTCAATTTTTCTATTACATTGTAAATTGAAATTTTGTTCATTTTCTTAATTAAAATTATTTTTTACTAAAATATTGAATACACATAAATATAGAATATTATATAATATTTTGCAACATTTTATGTTTATTAAATATTTTATTTGTGTAGGTAATTGTGAAATGTTAGAAATCATTTCCATTTATTAAATTAAAATAGTTTTCACCATTCATTCATGATTTGAACTTGTATAAATAAAAGTAAATATTTTATTAGTAAATCATCTAAAAAGTAATCAAATATCCAATAAAACTATTATTATTAAAAAAATTTAAAGTAATCAAATTTTTTATTTTATAATTTTATTAAAAAAAATTTAATATTATTTTTAAAAAATAATATTTATAATTAGTTTGTATTGTTAAAAATATATATATATATATATATATATTTCCATTTATTAAATTAAAATAGTTTTCACCATTCATTCATGATTTGAACTTGTATAAATAAAAGTAAATATTTTATTAGTAAATCATCTAAAAAGTAATCAAATATCCAATAAAACTATTATTATTAAAAAAATTTAAAGTAATCAAATTTTTTATTTTATAATTTTATTAAAAAAAATTTAATATTATTTTTAAAAAATAATATTTATAATTAGTTTGTATTGTTAAAAAAAAAATATATATATATATATATATATTTAATTAATTTAATAATGGTAAAGATACTCATATATTTTATCTCATAAATTTACAGTAAAAAGTATTAATAAAAAAATATTAAAAATAAACAAAATAATGCATCTTACATTAAATTTATCGACCGGAAAAAATATTGGTACGTATTGTCAAAAGAAATTATTCATTATTCTAGAATTACTCTTATGGTTCGATATTATTTTTAGGGACAGTTTGGTTAGTAGTATTAGAATTAGGTGATGGGAATGACTCATTATTCATTTCCATTGATGAATTTTAAAACATAAGTTGAACACGAAAAAATTTGAGCGAAAAAAAAAATTGCACGGGGAAAATGAATGATGATGAATTCCTATTATATGGGTCGTTCGTGAGCACGATCCATCAAAGGGTAGCAATTAGTTGATGGGTAGTGATCAAAGATGATGACTATAAGCTGGTGAAGACAAGATTTAGTGCGTTTTTTTAGCACGCACCTCCATTCGTATCTTCAGGATGGTGGAATTAATAAGTTAGTAATCATAGGTGTTCAAATTTCAAACTGTATTCGACAAATTGCATTTGATGCAATAGCGTTGGATTATCATGAAGTTACTTTTATTGCGACTGCTGCTGCTATGCCTGATATACATATTGGTAATGTGCTCGACATGTCAAACATCGGACTGGCCACACCAACACTTGAAATATTGGAATACAAAGCGATGTATATATCTTGTGAGAAACCTGTAGGTACATGTTCCATTTATTGTATGTATTTCGTGTGCAAAATAAAATTTTGTTGACAGCTAAAAAAAAGGAGATTATGTAATCAAAATAAATTAGTGATTATTTTATTTTTAAATCAATTTTAAATTGTAAATATTACCAAGCATCATCAATGGAAATGATTAACGAATCATTCCTATTACCTACTTCTAATACCCCAACCAAACGGACCCTTAATTTTTATTGTTAAATATAACTATCATATTATGAGGAAAAGTTTACGTGAGATTGTTTCGTAAATATTATTATGTATAATAGAGTTTTTATTAATATATTTATTAAAGGAGGTGGAAGGAGAAGAAAGCATATAAAATGTCCTGCATAAAACTTAATAACGTAACTTGCTCCCTTTGCACATGTGACTTGATAAAACTAATATCTAATCAAATGCAATGGGTTTATCAACCTTTCCGCCAAGTATACCCTCAAACCTCTACAAACCAAAATTATGAAAAACATAAATTAGCTAGTCAAATATTGTAACCATGTTACCCAAATTTAACAAAGAAAATGTGTTGCAAACTTGTAGTAACTGCCGCACCTTTAATTAAATAACTAGAATATTTGGCGCCTCAAGAACTAACATTTGCTTCCTTGCAGTCACCAATTCCTTACAACTAAATAAGTGTAAGTTCCATAACATGAAGCTAGGGTATCAACTAATATCATTAATACTATTAAATTAAAAAACAGAGAGTTCCTCCCTCCTTATAATTCAAGTTCTAGAACTTTTAACATTTAATGTATTCAAGTTCCACCAATCAAGTGATTATTTTAACTTTGTATTTAGTTCTTTTAAAATTATGGAGTATTTAACTTTGTATTTAGCTCTATTAAAATTATGGAGTATTTAACTTTGTATTTAGTTCTTTTAAAATTATATTTAACCTTTGAAGTTAAATTAATTAATAACTAATAATACTTCTTACTTGGACATAAAATTTAATCTTTCGTCCCCAAAATTAGTTCTTAAATCTGTCACTGCATGTCCAAAAAGTTTATCTTTAAAAAATATGGAAATAATAAGACTCAGAGAGGGATATATATCTGGAAGTACGGGCGACATTTTATATGTGGTTTCATACCATTTTAGACCATTTCAAATTATTTCTTTATTCTAGAAAAACTGAAATTAATCATTACATATATGTACCACATGTTTTTGTTTAATTACTTTTGTGGGCTTGACATTTCTAATATAAAATTTCTAACTACCTTAAATTGTCAATAGAAGTTTCATGGTCTTGTCTGTGATGAATGCTTCTGACAAGGTCAATATATGCGTGGTCCAATGAAAAATCTTTTAGTTACTACATTTTGATTTAGTAGGACATATAGGTCGACTCTTGCGTACATTTTGTTCCTATGAAGTTGATATGCAGATTTCTTTACCATACATTTTTTTTGACAGGTAAAAGTAGAAGTATTAGAAGTTTTAATAGTACCTGCTTTTTTTGTTTGAATTTTTGTTGTCTTTTACATAAGATGATTAGAATTGTGTGAACATCTAGAAATATGATCGAATTAATTATATAACTGCGTACGTTCAATTAACCTACATATGAATTTATTAATGATAAAATTTATATGAGATAGACTATTATTGTGTGTGTATATATATATATATATATATATATATATATATATATATATATATATATATATTATACGGTACTTGGACTTATGGTGTTAATCAAATCATGTTTTAAAGCAAAGAGGCCGGGACTCAAATGCTAAAGGTTGGATATGTAAATAAAATATAATTAATAATTAATTATATTTTATTTAATACATTTATGTTATTAGGTATTATCTAGAGAAGAAAACTCCCAAATAATATGTTGGCAATATGGGAAATAAGTTTTATTATCATTAAGTACGTTGTGAAAATTAAAAAACTACTCTCTGTAATATTATATTACTAAGAAAATGGTATTTATACATTGTGGAAAAAGGATCAATATATATCCATGAATACATGATTGAATCTAGACCAAGAGGATCACAACAACACGTGGAATCCAATTATTAAATAAAACTATTTAACTGCATTAAGGTCAATATTAAGAAAATTGATCCCAACATGATAGGATATGGTAGGATTAGATAAATTAATTGAAATGGATTAATAGTAATATGATGTTGTTATGTATTTGAATTGATGGATTACAATTTTATCAAGGGAAGAATGATCATTTCAAGTTAAAAATTGGATTTCTCAGTTCTACACTGATTTGTCTCATTCATCCCACTAGACTGAATTATCCTCTTATTTAAGGATTAACCCATTAATTATTTGAACTCAAAATAAATGTAGTTATGAGCCTATGTATCATATGAACTTTTTTTTTTTTTACAAAAATCGTGTGAATTAATACATGATGATAAAAAAAATAAATGATTTATCAAAATCAATTCTACAAAGCAAACAACCCTTAATTAGTTTTAAGTTTCATACAAGAAAAATGTTTTAGCTTTCATTCTAGAACCCCTCGTGAGAAATGTTTCAATATTATAGAACAGGATCCAAATATATTTACGGCGTCAATTATCATTGTCATCTTTTTTTTTTTATTATTATGTCATCCTATATAATGCGAAGTTTAAAATGATTACTATTTAGTCCCCGTTTGGTGAACTTGATATGTCGGATTAATTATTTAATCAACACTGATGATACTTTACACTTCTATTTGTGTAATACTTATAAATATATATTTATTTTTCAAGTTTGACTTGAATTATTGATTTGGGAAAATAATTAAGAAGCATTATGCAGTCTTGATAATGAATAAAATCATCAGAATCTACCCAATAAATAATAATTTGGAAGATCTTGAAAAAAAATATATATTGTACCCTTTCAAAAAAAAAAAAAAAAAATTGTAACTAATTTACGTTGTTATCCGTCGAATTACAAAAGGCCAAACAAGGCATGCAATTGTAATCCGCAGTTGACGAGGAAGCCATACGTTTTCTTTTTCTATTTTGAAAATGTGAGTCTCCCTATCATGACATAACCTACTCTTGAAAATTCAATGATTCGATTTCGAACCAAAAAGTCAATGCAATAATTCGATAGTTAAAATAAGATCTGGTTATAATATCATTTTTATATATATATAAACACAGTGTAATTTAATTTAAGTATCAATTACAAGTGATTAATTTAATGCTTGGACAATAATTAGCTAGCAAGCAACTATTTTCTTTTTTATAAAAGAGATTGTCTGTTTGCAATGTCGCACATGACATGATATATTATTGGTACCATGTTATATAGTAGAATTATATTGAATGCATATTCACTATATGTACACAAATACAAAGTTTAAGTAAATTCATTGTTTAATTAAGCAAATAAAACTATACATTTATATATCTCAATAACTTGTTGCATTCAATATATATAATTCATGAGCAAATCTTGTATGACCAGCTCAGGTAAATTTTGTGATAATTTCATTATATATAACTCATTATACTAGCAAATTTTATATATATGTAGCATCGATCTAAATACAATATATACACGCACATAGACTATATATATGTGTATATATATATATATATATATATACTTCATTCATGCATGGTGCATTATTGGTGAATGGGGGGAGTATCCACTTTCAAATCTTTTCGAATCTCAACAAACGTACTGATGATTTGTGGTTTTAGATTTAAATCGCATTTAACTGCATTGAGCCTCACACTCAATTTAAAATTTTCTTATATTTAACCACACTTGATTTGAGAAAATTAAAAAAATCACCCAAATCGCAGTATGATCACCCCAACCCATGTAAGACTTTTATTTTTTATTTTTTAAAAAAAACAACCCGTGTAAGAAATTAACTCATAATATAAAGGTTCCTTCAGATGCTATATTTAATTATTGTAATACATTGGGTGTAATATATTAAAGCGGGTATAATATCTTGCATCATCACTCTTATAAAGGCAAACAATTATATATCCGACGGTGCAAGTATTTTCAAAAGATATGAATTATTTCTTAGTTTATTTATTAGTTATTTCACTTAAAAATGTTGATTATTTTATCAAAAAATGATATTTGATATGCAATTAGTGCATGTATATAAATGTTACTACTATATTAATCTTGATAGAGAGTAAGTTGAAAAAATATATATACTTTAATTCTTGTTATCCAAAAGAGACAAATTTGGTAAAAATAAATAAAATTTAACGTCGAAAAAATTTATGCTTCCTCCATTCCAAAAAATGTCATATTTTCCTATATGCTTTGTTTTAAATTATAATCAATTTTTTTTATTAAAAGTGTGTAAAACGGTTTTTTTTTTTTTTTTGAAAGCCTAAGTGCGTAAAACGTTCAAAATATCTTTTTTAACGTACATTGGATTAATCATGTTTATCAATTTAAATAAAGTTATTATTGTAATGTGAAAGATAAACTCTTTTCAATTCCAAGAGAGTCACACTTGCACGCACCTGCACGTCGTGCAAATAGATTCATTCAGTAATTAATTACTTATCAAGTAATACTTCATCACTTATAAATTAATACCACAATATTTTACAAGAACAAAACACGTCGAATTATGTGAAGAAATATTATAGCATCACTTTATAATTTTAGTGGTATTACTCTAAAATATTACTCCATTAAATTACTCAGCACGTCGTTTAACTTGTTCACACAAGTATTTATCATTCCAAAATCATTGAGATAATCATGTTGATAGATAAATTTGGATTCAATAAATGAGGACATATCAAAAAAATTATAAATTAAATCTAGATTTTCGCAATTAATGATGTTTCATTGATTTATGTAAACCTCAAAGTATTACTTGTGGGATTGATGTACGGAGAATATTACTAAAAAAAAATTTATTTTCATAATAGATGTATCATTTATAAAAAAAAATTTGTCTCATGCATACTAGATGCATCATTTATAAAAAAAAAAAAAAAGTTTGTCTCATACTAGATGCATCATTACTTAAATAGTAATAAAATTAATTTAGTCTTTTTATTTAGCTCCTCAAACACTTTAATATTATATCATGTGTCATTATTTTTTCAACATTAACTCAATCTAACACTATTAAATTATTTTCTCATTAAAGTTAAAAACACAATCATAATTTCATCAAAAAATAATTTATATTATTAAACAACTCTTATATTAAAAGTTGCATCGAACAGATGCTACTTTAAATATGTAACGAATATTAATGATTTCTTGATGTTGCCGAAATGATATATTAAGCCGACCCAATCTAAACTGCCATTAATTTTCCAACGGTTTTGCATAAGAACTCAATAAATGTGGATAGGCAGGCAGAGTCTTCTTTTCCTGTTTCTAGATCGACAAAAATAAATAATAAAAAACCCGTGGCTTGACTTCTGCAAATTTCTTCATCGATCAATAGTTATCCTCCTCAAAAAGTTTATTATATATATGCTAGTTCTATTAGTGAGTGGTTCATCTAAGAAGATTTGCACCTCTCTTTGTGCAAGGTATTAATTAATAAACATGGAATTGAAGAACAAAACTTCTCTTTTCTCTCGCACTGGAAGACATATGCAACGTTACAATTTTCTTGGCCACCGCCAAATTGTCGGGTTCGCCTTCGCCCTCTCACATAGAGACGCATATAATGTGTTGATGATTTGTACATGTGTTGAACTAATTGTTTGTTTATGCAGATGTATTCCGTACAGATTTAGAGTTCCGGCCGGGGCATCAATGGTGGATGTGGAAGACATTGAAGTTCTTGTTATCAGTGCACAGAGAAAAGGGAAAGGAATGATGTTCCCTAAGGTGTTTGATAATATTCCTGTTCCAGTCCTCTGTTATTTTAGCATTCATCCTTGTTCTGAAATATATGTACTAAAAACTTATGATTTGATTTGATCGCAGGGTGGTTGGGAAAAAGACGAATGCATAGAAGATGCGGCGGCGCGTGAAACGGTGGAGGAAGCCGGTGTAGTCGGCGATCTTGAGGTTGCTAATTCTCTTCCAAACTATTACTTCCATTTAAGCCACATTTTAGTTGACCATTTCTTTCGTTATAAATTATTACAGAGGGAGTCTTGTGAGACCATTTCCATCTTAATATTTAAATTTTAAATTAAATTTATCTTTAAAAAATATGATAGAATTGAAGAATCTAAATTCATATCTGATATTTATATGATCGTTCTATACAAACATTTTATCAGTCATTTTATTGGAATCTAGAATATATATAACCTTATTAACATTTTGAAATTTTATCATATTTTTTTCAACAATTTCATATAATTTCCTTTTCTTTTTCAATTTTATCAAGGGCTAATCTTTTCAAAAACCAGAAAATCGTTACTAAAATGAAAAATAATCAAAAGAAGATGAATGTATTTGTAAAATTTTACTTGAATTAAAAAAATCTGGATTAAATTGTTAAAACGTCATAAGATTATCGGTGAATTTTACTAGTAATGACACCGTACTGTGCAACATATATTAGTGAATGGCAAATTCTCAGACTTAAACAAAGTGTATTTCCATCTTATCCACTAATTAATCCATAATTAGATATTCTGATGTCATTAATTGTAATGCAACTTCCAGCATAAATTGGGAAAATGGAGTTTCAAGAGCAACAGCAGAGAGTCATGGTACGAAGGTCACATGTTTCCATTACTAGTTACAGAGCAACTTGAATCCTGGCCCGAGAAAGACATCCGTCAACGAAAATGGGTAATGTCTAAATTCTTAAGTTAAATATATACTCCCTCTGTCCCATATCAGTTTTCACAGTTGACTTTTTCAACGGTTTTTGTGTGAGAATTATTTCATAGTAATACCATTATAAAAGTTGTTTTATATGAATGATATGCTAGTTGATCTTATTAACTAGCACACCATTCATATAAAACAACTTTTGTACACATATTACTATAAAATAATTATCACACAAAAACCGTTGAAAAAATCAACTGTGAAAACTGATTTGGGACGGAGGTAGTAATTAATAAAATAATTAATGAATGCTGATTCATATATAAAAATAATTATGATGACAGGTAAGTGTAAGAGAAGCTAAGATGGTGTGCCAACATTTGTGGATGAAGGAAGCCTTGGAATTACTACTTCATCGTCTCATTAACTCACACTCTAAATCACAAGCACTTCACTTAGATAGACCACCAAATCTAGCATTGGTCGCAAATGCATGAACGAAACGTGATTTTAACAGCATATATGAGCGACTTCAGGTTGAAAAAAAAAAAAAACGAGATCAGATTTAGGAACATCGCGATCTAAATCTGGTTTCGTTTTCTTTTAATTTTGCAAGTCTTTTGTACAGCTTAATTAAGTTTGTTGAAATCCTTCACCTTTTTTTCTTAAACAGAAATAGATTAAGATGTTAAGATGGATTATGGTATTACAGACTAGGTCCATATGCAAATTTAGTTTTCGTTTTTTTTTTTTTTTTTTTCTCTAGAAAGGGTTGAATGATGCAATATCCTTCTCATACGTTCCCTTTTGTTCTATGTCACGTGAATTTTCATGTTTCGAACCCATCTCTTTTGAGGATACCAAGGCATAGAGTTAGATTCTTATATAATTTCTATAAAATATGCATTATATGGTTCGATCACTTTGGAGTTTTTTTTTGTATTTGTTTAGGAGATCTTGTGATCTTGGCTGAGATATGACTCACGAGGGTTGAAAATGATTTATGATAAGTTTATTAAAAATTATTTTTAAAATATTAAATTATTAAATATTTGATCAAAAATATTTAAAACAATATCAGAAAGTATTAAAATTTAGGGTCAGTTGTATCATATTATTGTTTAGCAGCAATAGTAATTATTATTTTTTATTATTTAAATTATTCATATTAATATAAAAAATAAATATTATACATTTAAGTTTAAAGTATAAGTTAATAAATATTTACATTATCAAGTGTCTGACCAAGAATATCGAAGATATGGTTTATGAAATTGAATAGTGTTTCATATCATAAATTATGTTCATATAATTAAAACCTACTATTATTTTTCATTTTTTTTTGTAATACTTTTGAATTTGAGTATTATAAAAATAAACTAAATTACCACATTTCATTTAAATTTGGTATGGACTAGCTAGCTTCAATAGATCGCACCAGTCAGTTTTGAACTTACCGAAGGTCAAACTCTTAAACCTCAATCCCTCACTACTGGACTAATCTCAAATCTCAAATAAAAATTTATTTGTAATGTATAATGCAATATTGATTGGTCCAGTTGGTGCGCAATGGGCATGTTATTAACCTTGCAGCTATCTATAAAAATGATATATATAATACCACTTTAGATTATACTACCATTTAAGGTATACTAAATTAAAACATATTTTATGTACGTCCTTCAAAGAATTTATTTAAAAGGCCAATTCCTGGTGAAATCAAATGCTCAATATCCACCATATCCATCAACGTAAACATGGAAGAACTTTCATCTTGTAAAGTTCTTCTTCCACTAATAACATTTTCTCTTCAAGTCTTATGCATTTTCTTCTTCTTCTTCGTCATCCCTGCAATTAATTCGTCGGGGGATTCTTTCCTCTACGGCGGTTGCTCACAGATCAAATACACACCCGGCTCCCAATATGAATCCAACCTCAATTCACTCCTTACCTCTCTCGTGAATTCAGCTACTTACTCCGCCTACAACAAGTACAAAATCATGGCATCAAGCCCGCAAGACGTTGTTTACGGGCTTTACCAATGCCGGGCCGATTTAGCCATGCCGGACTGCGCCACCTGCGTTGCCCGAGCAGTCACCCATGTCGGCCCGATGTGTTCCGGCGCATGCGGCGGAGCTATACAGCTGGAGGGGTGCTTTGTGAAGTACGACAACGTTTCCTTCATAGGGGTGGAGGACAAGACGGTGGTCACCAAGAAATGTGGGCCGTCGGATGGTATTAGTGCTGATCAAATTAGCCACCGTGATGCGATGCTTGCCGGGTTGAATGGGGCGGGTGGGGCGTATCGGGTTGGTGGGTCCCAGGATGTTCAGGGGGTGGCGCAGTGCGTCGGGGACTTGAGTACGGGGCAGTGCCAGGACTGCTTGACGGAGGCGATACGGCGGTTGAAGGCCGAGTGCGGCGGCGCTGTCTTTGGTGATATGTTCTTGGCCAAGTGCTATGCCAGGTACTCCACCACCGGCCCGGCCGGGGGCCTGCAGTCTTATTCAGGATCGGATCATGGTACGTAACAAAATTTTAAGATTTATATTCATAAATCATGTTGTTTAATTGCCATCATGTGATACATATTAACAAAATGAAGTAATGAAAAGGGATTTAAAGGATAATTTTGTACATATGTATGCATGTTAAAGTAAATAAATGAGTTAGATTGTGTGTAAATATGGACTCAAAAGTAATGACATTTTGTGTAAATTTGAAGATATTATCATAATAAAGTTTATGGAGGATTTTTCATTTTAGGGTGTGAAAATTATTATGACTAACATGGACAAAGAAGGAAAGTGTGATAGTAATTACGGGACAGAGGAGTCATATACAATATTTGTATTGTATATTTCTTTTAAATAATATTACTTGTTCAACTTAATAACATTATTCATTAACCGGTTGCATCATATATGTATCTGAATGATATTACTTAGAAACCAATTTTACATAGCAATTGGTTCACACAGTTCCCCGTTCAACTTAATTCAATAATGAATAATATTTACTTGAGAAAGAAATTATTAATTAAGTGTTAATTATATTGTGTTGTATTATACAGATTCTTCGTCTCACAGTCATAGCGAGTCGGAAAAGACATTTGCTATAATTCTTGGACTATTAGCTGGGGTCGCATTGCTTATCATCTTCCTCACTTTTGTCCGGAGGTTCTTTGGGACTAATGGTATGCTATCACATACAATACTCTTGCAATTTATTTTCATTTTTTTAAATTCGTCATTCATATTTCTACATACGTGACAATATAAACATGGAATACTCATTCCATATTACTCACTCCGTCCTGAAATTAGCTTCACAGTTGACTTTTTAACGATTTTTGTGTGAGAATTATTTCATAGTAATATGTGTACAAAAATTATTTTATATGAATGATATGCTAGTTCATCTTATAGTGTATGCACTGCGGATTTATATAGTGTAAGGGTACATACCTTCATTTTTGTCAAATAATTATGTTATATATATATATATATATATAGTATTAATTAGTTTACGTTTTGACTTTAATAATGTATTAGTAACATAAAATATAAGATAGATAACAATGTCACCCCATCAAAATACTTAAAGATCCATGATTATAGTATTAGTCATTATTGATTCATCCAAACTTGATGCATCTAAGAGAATATTTGGCCTAACACTATGAATATTGATTAAATTTAATTGGGACACTTTTACTTTTTGCAGGTAAATAAACTAAAAGAAATCAATGGGAGAATTGAGGCATATCCCACACAATGAACCTGCAATCAAGATTTGCTTTTTGATAACCTTTTCCATTTCCATTTTCTTCATGCATGGTGGACATCAACTTGGCTCTCTATCTTGTCTGAAAAACTTTAATTTCTGTCCAAAAGGTAACTACTTGGTTAGAAAAGTTTGACATCAATTCCAACACAAACTTAAGAGAGAAGGAGGCAATTAGATTCCACCAACGCTTTTCCACTTGAACAAAAGTCGTGTTTTTAATTATATGTTAAGAAATGACCTATTCTTTTATGCATAAAAAGGTGGATCTTTTAATGAGTCATTATCCTTAATGCAAAAGTTCATTAATGAAAGACATCATCTTTATGCGATTAATCCTTTTATTTTTATTTTATGAGGACAATATAATTCTTAGTTGTATAGTTGTCTCTAATTAATTGTTAAAGACTTGAAGCTGTACTGTATATGATCGATCCATACAATTCCTGCAATTTGATTCTTGAATCATAATGCCAATTTTCGCATATCAGGATCCTGATGCGATTCGAAATAGAACAAACTTCTTTAATTAAGCATAAATAAGTAATGTACATATGCAAATAAGTCACCTCCCCATTAAATTTGTTCGCAATATCAAATTAATACTATTATATCATTCAGTAATATTAATTTTTATTCAATAATATCATTACATTTATTTTCACAATTTATTGTCTTTGTGTGTGTGTAAAATGGTATGATATAAATTCATATGAGAGTAATTGTATTATTGTATTAATTAATGTAATAATGTTAATAAATGGATTATTTTCGTACGTTGAATAAATTTTACAAGAGAGTTTGTCAACGTGTTTGTTCTACTTTCTTATTTAATATTTGCTTAAATTTATTCATTGGGTTTAATAATTTTAAGGCCAGAACATCAAAATTGTCAGGTATTAAAGTCCATTTCGAATAATGGGCCTATAATTATTGGGCCTATATTCTTAACCTTATGAGGCCTACTATTTACACTTTCATTTTTATTAGATACTTCATTTTTATTAGATACACACATATGTACAATAATTTTTAGTTTAATGTATCTTCAAACATAGCTAATTAGCTATAGAATGTCAGTAAAAAAACATAGCTATAGAATGGATGTATGGAGGTGTAGGTAGCAAGAGCGTATATTTTCCTATTGAGCCAGTTCAATAATAGTTGGCGCAGAAATCCGTTTAAGTTTTTAGATAATTCAACGCAAGCTGAAATATCAACCTTATACGGGTATAAAATCATAATATTACTGATTAACGTGTTTTTTAAAATGAAATACATAGTCAAACATTAAATTAAAATAAACGATATATCCGAATTTTTAGCAGCGAAAATCAGGCAAGTATAGAGTAGGTTATTTGTGAGATTGTTTTGAGTTATAATTTGAGAATGAACCCTTTTAGAAGGAAATAAAAAAAATTCATGACACATGCTTGAGTATCTAATGACGATATTATTTTAGTTGCAAAACAACATGCAGAAAATTAGATATAAATTATGACCTTTTACCAGTCAAGATTCAATTCCAGTAAATAGAGTTAATTAATACATTTAAAATATATTAATAAATAGCTCATTAATCCCCCATTAATTCTCAATATATTGCATGCACATTTGCAATTTAATGCTTGATTTTATTTTGTGCGACCATAACTGAAACTTTATATCCTACTTCCGAATTTCCTTCACACGATCCTGCTTTCATAAATTCCTCCTTCAATACATATATAATCAGGTGAAATTTTATGTATTTTGACACAAAAATTATACTGGAAAAGAGTCGAAATTTATATTCTTATAGCATATCATCTTCATATTTGAGAAATCTCTCTTGTGGTTTACGAAAATAATAATAATAAAATTGAGAAATAAATATTGAAATATGTGGAGAAAGATTTTGGCAATGTATTTTGTTTTATGGGTTTGTATAGGTAAGATTGAGGGTAGTAGTGATTTTGTGAAGACAAAGGGTACAAAATTTATGAAGAATGAGAAAGCATTTTATCTAAATGGTTTCAATGCATATTGGCTTATGTACATGGCGTCGGATCCCCAGACAAGGCAGAAGGTCAGTAATGTCTTTTCCAGGGCTTCCAAATATGGAATGAACGTCGCCCGGACGTGGGCTTTTAGTGATTCCGGCGACCGCCCTCTTCAAATATCTCCCGGAAACTATAGCCAGGATGTATTCAAGGTACATTGTAATATATACTCCTATATATTTTATTTTTGTGTTACATAAATTATATCTTTATTTTCAAACTTTTATCGGTGATATATATATAGGGACTGGATTTTGTGGTGGCTGAGGCTAAAAAGTGTAAGATTAATTTGATATTATCGTTGGTGAACAATTGGACTCAATTTGGAGGCAAAAAACAGTATGTTGAATGGGCAAATTTGAATTCCGAGGATGCCTTTTTCAGTGATCCTGTTGTTAAAGGGTTCTACAAGAATCACATCAAGGTAATCATCAGTTTCACATTTTAACTTCTAAAATAGGTTCACATGAAATCTCATTGGATTACTAAACGGCCATGCCGGGTATAAAAGGGTAAATTGCAGTTTTAGTATGTGTAATTTTTTTTTTGTTCTCATCTATTAATTTACAAGATCAAATTTATAATTTTATCCCTTTATTTTGGGATCAAAACTACAATTTATCATTTTTTTAAAATCAAAACTGCAATTCTCAATTCTTTGGGGACAGAAAATGTCAACAGAAACTATGGAAGCAAAAATATAAAAAAAAAAAAAATGTTTATAATATTGTTACAAATGAGTCGGAAAATTACATTAAAAGATACTTCTATTAATCTGATAGTAATATTGTTTATAATTTTTTAAGATAAAACTGGTTCATTATATATATATATATACTTACTCCTAAATTTATTGATGTTATTTATAAACTTGAAGACACGTGATTTGAGTACCTTAACTCGATCGTTGAATTCATGCATCTAATTAATTTGTATTAAACATCACAATGTGGTAATTAATTGAATTAAGGCGGTGGTGACAAGAGTGAATTCAATCACTGGAAAAGCATACAAAGATGATCCCACCATACTTGCATGGGAGCTAATTAACGAACCCCGTTGCCAATCCGACCTCTCTGGAAAACATATTCAGGTTCTCTCTCTAGATCTGTCTCTCAATTTTATTTTATTTATATATATATGAGTACTGATTTTATTTTCATAAATTGATATTTAGGAATGGATAACAGAAATGTCAGCTTATTTGAAATCCATAGATCAGAATCACCTTCTTGAAATTGGAATGGAAGGATTTTATGGGCCCACAAATAAATCTATAAACCCTGCTGCCAACCTGGTTGGAACTGATTTCATTTCTAATAATCAAATTGCTGCTGTGGATTTCGCTACAATTCATATATACCCCGACCAATGGTATATTTATTTAGCCACCTTTGATCTTAAATTACATTTTTTTCTCATGATTTACATCTTCTGGAAATAGATTCACGTTAATTATTTTCTTCGAAATAATCAATTTTAGCATATGAAGTATTAAAATTTAACATTCGAAATTTTATGTCACAAAAAATGGTTATGTGTTATTAATAAATCATATGCTAAATAATATTATTAAGTTCTTACGTGAACCAAGTTCATAAAAGTTTTTGTCTTGACAATCGTAGGCTGCCCAACAATCCGAACGAAGAAGCTGAAGCTCGATTCGCAAGAGAATGGATCGACGAACACGTTGAAGACTCCCAGTCGATTTTAAAAAAGCCAATTCTTGTGACAGAGTTTGGGAAATCATCAAAATACAATGTTGGAGTTAGAGACACGTATTTTAGCAAGATATTCGTGAGGTTATATGCGTGTGCAAGAAGAGGAGGGGCTTGTGGAGGTGCATTATTTTGGCAATTGTTTGATGAAGGAATGGAGAATATGGGCGACGGCTATCAAGTAGTGTTGCAGCAAAACCCCTCCACTGCTGCTGTTATCCATAAACAATCTCGTCGCATTTCTTCACTTAATTCTTAGTATAATTATATTTTAACTTCATTCTTATTTTATTTATATACACGCTCCATTCTTATTTTAATTTCATGTTTTAATTTGTTGTTTATATATATTTATATATATGTATGTATTTATTGGTGAAATAAATTATATAAGCGATGAACCTAAAGCAAAATAGTCTGCTTTTGAGGATGCATGCACACCGGATAAATATTGTCTACTTGCAATTCTTTGCAAATCATATAGGAATAGTCACACTAGCTAATAAACTCTTATTAGACAAAATAAACTCATGACAAAAAGTGAAATCGAGTTCACATGATCTTTTTTTTTAATATTACTGTTATACATACGAAGTATTATTGTTGTGTGTAAATGAAGTGTCACTGTTATACGATTTTAAAATAAATAATAAATAAAATGTAATTTTTATACGATACTCAAAAAAAAAAATTCACGTGGATCCAAATTCCCAGAAGACCTGCTCAAAATTTAATCATCGAGCAACCTCAATTTTTTTTTAAAAATATTATATCCCTCTTATTCCTCTAATTACCTCTTAATTCTTTACATTTTGGGTATTCCGCTAAACTTATTAAAAGAAAAAAAAATCTTATACTCCATCCAGTTTAATATGGATGGTTTGAAATATATATACACATTTATAATACATTAATCCAAACATAAAATATTCCCAAACTTAAAAACCTTAGGAATAAATTAAAGGCCAAACTAATTCGAGAATTCAGGAAATAGGTGCTACGTATTGAATCAAGAAATTGATGCATAATTAGGACACATCTAACAATCATGACATAAATTAAGTAGATCGACTTAACTCATAATGTGTATGTAACTCGGAAAGCAAAATCTCAACTAAAGTTTAGTAACTAACAAAGTTGAATCAGCAAGTAAGAATATGAAATTAAGCCTCTTAAAATATCGATCATTCAATCCTTAGTTTAGACACTTTTAAACAACCATCATTGCCTATTTACCTTTCACTATCCACAAGTTGGATGAATCATGAGTGCATGTGTTACATTTTTACTTTTCTGCAGTATGAAGAGTATATGACAAATTTGGTGAAGCCCACTACTCGAATAAAGATTTACTGTTTTATGAATTAATCTGCAATTACGGATAACTAATAGAATAAAAAATATAATGAGCATAGATTTGTCCACTCAATTCGTAAAAAATGACTACATTTATGGTACTATCAAGTCAAAAGATCTACTATTTCGTGTGATACAAAATATAATAACTTAAAGAGTTACTCTAGCCCAACACTGGGTCTTAACATTAAAAATCCATCGAAGTCGAATACTACTTAAAAGACCCAAAAATTTACAGTCCATCACCCTCCACAACCCAACATACTATATACTTGATTTTTTTTTTAATTGAGTTTAATATCAAACTGATTAGATTAAGAATAATGTTAGTGTAAATTTAATTTACGTGAATTCTGATCCGTTTTTTACTTATATACAAAATGATACTCCTTTGTTCTACATCAGTTTTCACACTTTTTTTTTGTTTGTCTCACATTGGTTTTCACATTTCAAAAAAGAAAACCCCTCCTTAAACTCAATCCTCCCAATATTCATATATTTACACAAAATGTTATTATTTTTTACACTCAATTCAACTATCTCTCTTACTTTAATAATAAAAGTTAACAAAATTATCCTTCAATACTCCACTCATTACACTTTTTTTTTTTAAAATGTGTGCCTATGAAAACTAATTTGGGAAAAAGGGAGTATAATATTAATTGTATATAAAATTCATTTAATTAAGGTCTGTTGCGAGGGTCAATAGAATTCAGAAAACCTTCCGAGAACTTTATTTTAATGAGTAACTTGTTAGTGTATGTAATGATGTATGAAATGTTAATGCATATGATGCAATCTTGTAAACCACACCTAATTATGTCTACAAAATACTCGTGTTTAGCGTGCCGATCCAAGATTATGTTATCAGCAGATATCGAATCATAGTAATTATAGGAACATTCTTTTTCTAAAGAAATTTACAAGAAAAGCAGAAATCTTGCTCTGATTGTGTAGAAACACGTGAGGTGGACAATTTACTATATTTGAAAAGCAATTTTATCATTTAAAATAGGAAAAACATTTAATTTCTTTTAAATTTACATATTAAAAAAAACATAAGCATCTTATAAAGAATAAAATTGCACTTTTTTAAAAAAAGAAACCGAACCCAGCTGAAAATGACACAATTCCCATTATTTAAAGAAGTACACACAATAGTCGGTGTCACGTAGACAATACTCGTCTTATTTATATATAATTTGAATTCAAGTAAAGCAGAGTTTGAACGAATTTGAGTTGGCATATCATGATCAACACCAATAATCTTTGTTGTAAAGGACAAAAAATTAAGTATAACAAACAAGAATAAATTGGTATTTATTTTACATTTCAATGATGAATTCCTCAAAATAAACTATTTCCTTTGCAACGGCAAAAAGACCAAAATATTACAACAAAAAGTAAAAAAAAGAAAAAAATTATAGGCAATGCACAAGTTGATCGATCATCAATCAAATAAACAATCAAATAAACCACCACAATTTGAACTAAAAAAATAATAAACAGGAACCCTCTAGGAATCAACACCTGCTGCCGTTTCTTCCGCAGCATCGGGCTGTGAAGTGGAGCGGCAAAGCTCCTCGATCTTCATAACAATCTCCACCATTGAAGGACGCTTGTCCGGATACTGAGCAGTGCAGTCAACTGCAAGCTGCAACATCTGAACCATATCTTCCTCAACGTTCTGATACCGAAGGAGTTCGAGATCGAAAACCTCAGCCGTCCATTCTTCTCTGACCACAGACTGCACCCATCTCGGCAGATCCACGCCCTCTTCGTTCGCCAATGTGTGCGTTGGAGCTTTACCCGTTAACAATTCTAACAAAACTACTCCGAAACTGTAGACGTCTGCTTTCTGAGAGATTTTGTGGGCATCTGTTACCTCGGGGGCTCTGTAGCCGGTGATGCGGTTGGGGGTGGCGGAGGCGCCGGCGATCTGAGCGAGGCCGAAGTCGGAAACGCGAGCTTCGTGTGATTTTGTGAGGAGAATGTTTGATGATTTGATGTTGCCGTGGGATATAGTCGAGCCGTGGGAGTGGAGGTATGAAATGCCTCGAGCTGCTCCCAGGGCAATGCTGGCCCTTGTCTGCCAGTTTAATGGCGTCCTGCTTGCTCCCTTGTTTCCTGCAATCGTGTAATTACCAATTGAGTGAAGATAATTCAATTATAGCACGAAAATTAATGGAGATAATAGAGAAAATGATGTACCGTGTAACAGGGCAGAAAGGCTTCCCATAGGCAAATAATCATAAACCAGCAGCTTTTCTTCACCGTTATAGTAATAAGCTCTTAAAGGGACCAAATTCTCATGATCCATATTCCCAATCTCCTCCATCTTTTTCCTGAACTCTTTCTCCGGCAAAGTTACATCCCTCAGCCTCTTCACGGCCACCGCCAAGCCCGACTCCAGCACCGCCTTGTACGCCGTCCCCAATGTGCCCTTCCCCAAAACCTCAGCCGATGCCCTCAACAGATCTTCCAATTCAATATTCCACCCCATCTTTCCAAAGAACACTAACCCCTTCTTCCCACCATTGATCAAATCTCCTTCCCCCTTCCCTTTCGCCTTTGCCCCAATGGCAGCAGCAAAGGGGTTGCTGCCCGTGCCGCCGCTCTCCGCCGCCTCTGTTTTCTCTGCCGGGATCTCAACTTCTTTCACATTAGCCACACTTTCATCCCTCGATTTCTTCCTAGCCAACATTCTACACAAACAGAATGTTAGCAATAAGATTAGGAGAAACCCGAGCACAGAACCAATTATGATTCCGGCGATGGCTCCGCCTGAGAGTTTCTTTTTGGGTTTCACATTACCGCAAGAATTAAGGGGACTACCACAGAGCGAGTTCCCGGAAAACGAACTCTTGGGCTTTCCCGCAATCCCTTTGGGAATTTCGCCGGTCAAATTGTTGCCGGATACATCGAATTGAACCAAACTGGGCAAATTGAGGTCAGGAATTGGGCCCGAGAAATGATTATTCTGCAAATACAGCGTACCTAAACGGGTCAAATTATTGAAGGAAGGAGAAATCGGGCCGGAGAAATTATTTTCTGCTAGATTCACTCGCACAAGCGACGTTAGAGAAAATAACGAATCGGGAATTTGACCATCGAAGAAATTGTGTTGCAAGTAAATATTCCGGAGAGAAGTGAGAGAAGAGAACATGTCGGCCGGAAGCGGGCCGGAAAGCGCGTTATAACGAAGGCTGAGAGTTTGTAGATTGGTCATATTGGAGAAGGATTTCGCCGGAATTTTGCCGGACAATCCCATTCCGGGGAGGTGGAGCTCGAGGACAGAGGAATTGTCCGGGGAGCAGTTTACTCCGGGCCAAGCGCAGGGAGTGGGGCTGGAGAGGTTCCAGAGGAGGACGCGGCCGCCCACGGCGGAGCGGAGGGCAAGGAGGGCCGCGCGGTCGGAGGCGATATCCGGTGTGGCAAAGGGGAGGAGGAGAACGGCGGCCGTCAAAAGGAGGAGGGTAAATTGCGCCATCTTTTAGAAAATGCTGGTGCACAGAAACCCCAAAAAGTAAATCAGAGTTTTGTTTTGAGGTTTGAGGAATTTAGGGCGCAGGTTTCATTATGTGATCGATCTCTGTTTCATGTCGGGGAGAGAGGTACAGTGAACTTGTGAAGAAGTGTGAACTATGAACACTCAGAGAGAGAGAGTTTGAAGAAGTAATGGGAGTGGGCGTTGTAGTATTAAATCCAACTACAAACCCCATGTTACCCTTGCATCACAACTAGAAACCCCATGTTACCCTTCTTGGGCCCGTACTATATTTATTTTCTATTTTTATTCAATTGTTTTCGGCCCTCATTTCCAAACCCTTGTTCGAGTATCAATAAATTTCTAACCAAATACTAATTTTTAAATATTTCGCAGGAAAAACCGTTTTCGTAGATCATAGCATGATTTATTTAAATAAATCAAAATTCCACCCATAACATTTTAAAATATTCATTCGTAAAATTATGGTAATGAAAAATCTACTGTAAATACCATATCAAATTGATTTAAGATCTGGAGTAAAATATTTACCACTTTGATTTAAGATATGGAGTTTGGTGCATTATTTTAAAAAATATAGAGGGATTTACTATTTTAATAAAACAGGGGAGGTTCTGTGGAAGACCTTCTAAAATATAAACAAAGGGTTTGGTGTACTTTGTTTTGTGCAAAAAAATTCAAGATACAAGGATTTAAAAAAAAAATTATCCTATATATTTATACATGTATTATTTTAACTTATAAATAATATTATATTTCATTAGTCATTATTTTCAATTTTAAGAATTTTTTTTTATTCTTTAAAAAAAAAAAGAATTTATTTTTTATTATGTCTCATAACAAAATTCAATTATTCAATACTTTTGTCAGAGTTTCCTAATTTATTGTATTTAGGGGTGAGCATTCTGTCTATTTGATCAATTTTGACCTTATTTTAGACCGAACTGATTAAATAAAAAAAACTTAAATAACCAAATAACAGTAGAATTGAACTTAACTGCAATAATAAAAAATTCGAATTAATTCTACATAAAATAGAAAATGAGATCTTGAAGAAAAAAAAATGAATCTTGAAATTGAAGTCGTTTTGTAGAGAAAATAGAGGTTGTCGACGTTGTTAGTACTCGCGGTTCTAGGTGACTCATTGGACTATAAAAAAAAAAGGCTTTTATCAATCCAAGTCCTGAAAGATATATTAATTATCAATCCGGGACCTGAAAGATAAAATTTATCAATCCGGGACCTGAAAGATGTTTATGTTAAGAGATTTTATCAATCCATCACCTGGAATTAAGGCCCCAACTTGATAATTGTCCTATTTTTCAGGTCCTGAATTGATAAAATCCCTTAATATAAACATCTTTCAGGTCCCGAATTGATAAATTTTATCTTTCAGGTCCCGGATTGATAATTAACATATATTTCAGAACTTGGATTGATAAAACCCCTAAAAAAAGGGGTCAAATTACATATAATCAATATTCAGTAACAAAGACAACATGAAAAATAGATTAGGATGTAGTCGTACTTTCTTAATAACAGTGCTTACGTTGTACACTTGTACGTAAAAGATGAATTTGACGAATTCTCCTCTCATTAATGACCTGGAAAGTAAAAAATGAGATGGAAGAAAAGAACACACGAAGAAATTGTGTTATTGCTATCACCCCTACACAATAACACTGACATAGGTTTTTTTCGGAACATGCTAACATAGGGTTTTTAAAAATTATAAAATTTAATATATTTTATTTTTTTATATGTTATATGTTATATTTCGATTTATATGGTTTATTACCTATGATATTCTAACCGGAATTGAAATTGAATATTTTTTAAAAAATGCCTAACGATCCAATTATTTTAGCTGAGTCGAACTAATTGAACAATCACCCTTGTATGCATTTTTGTCTTCATATTTTATTTATTTATTATATACACCATGTTCACTAAAAATGAAATATTTAAAGAAATACAAAGAATAATTATTATTTTTTGTTCTATTGTGAGACACACGATTGCACCTATATATTAAAATTATATCAATATAATAATAAAACGCCAATATATGAATTGTGATCATATTAAGAAATATATAATGGAAAACTAAAAACCTGGGTTTTCATAGATATTACTAGCAAAACATCTACTTTCATATGAGAAAGGATACTTGTCATTATTTATTACACACCAAATACAATTAGACTAAACAAAGACCATCATTTTCTTTCTATTTGGTATCAACCAAAAGCGATGCAACGTAAACCAATGATGTGGCAATGTGTTACATCCAAGTTTACAACGATTTCTGTCACTAATGTCGCATTAGAGTGTTCCCTATCAAAGTTCCTTTTTTTTTTTAGAAGGGGTCACCCTCTGTACTAAAGTTTATTACGAATGTATCATATGGATTATTAACGTTTATATATTTCAATGTGTAATTATATTAATGGTCAAAATAAAAATTAATTAGAATAAAAATTTTGACCCCAATTTCAAATTATTTCAAAAGGTGATAAGGAAAAGAATATGGAATATATGAAGTGTATTAGTACATGTAAATAAATGTAGATTAGTAGAGATGGTCTTGTATAAAACCTTCTCATGAATTTTATTTTGTGAGACGAGTTTATATTTGACCCAAATACCCATTTTTTTCATCATATCATAAAAGTATTAATTTTAATTAAATTAAAATTACACCAAATTGATCTTTATTGTAAGAAAATTAACTTATACTTTTTTCTTTACACATTAACATATATTAATCATAATTTAGTAGATGACCACAATCCTTGAAATATTGTCACTGTAACTTCTGTCTAACTTTTGAACAAACAGAATCATATTGCCACGTTACGCTTACACACACATATGCTATATATTAAACACCACAAAAAAAAAAAAAAAAAAGATGTACGCAAATTTTAATTGATATATATATAACGATAGTAATATAAAGTGAAATATAATCATGTTAGCATGTTACAACATGGTATTGTGATACTCCCACCATCATGTGATTATTTACACTTTTTTTTTTTTTAAATTGGAACGTTGCAGCATTACTTTCACATTTTAAAATAGAAATATCACACATTATTAACATCTTACAACATCATTTAAATTTCAAAATTTTATCACTCATTTTTTAACATTTCTCTCCTTTACAGTTTAATAAATTCATTCACCCAAAATGTCTTAAGCTTTATTCTCAAAAAAATTAAATTTTTTTAATATGTGTATCCAACAAAATTTGTAAATTAATTATCATTGGACGGTGGAAGTATTATACAAAATATCCTCTTGAAATATGAAATCAAATGTAATATTAGAAAATCAGTCCTCTGAACCAATTTAAAACTAAAATATATTTTAATTTTCTTAATTTACATAAATTAATTTTGATATAGCGCCATTTTTGGTAAAAAAAAATTGGTTCAAATGGGTAATTTTAAGGAAAAAGTAGCATAGCTAACTTTATCACTATGCGACATCTTGTCTCGAATTTAAAGGTGAATTACTCTAAAAGATCTTTGAATGGTATTGGTATCCTTCTTACTGATAACAATCTTGATAGCTTGATAAATGTTATTGGATGTAAAATTGGAAATAAACACATGATAAAATAATGTATAATATATAGGGAAAATTACAAATAAGTGTAAAAAATTAGCAAAATTACAAACAGGTATAAACGTGCAAATTTTTGTGCTTCTGTGCAAAAAAAATTTGAGCTTCTGTACAAATTTTTTACACCTAGTTGTAATAAGGCTTACCTCTTTCTACCTTATTGTAAATGACCCTAATATATATTGTTTTATATTTCACTAATTATTTTATTATATCTTTCTTCGAAATTTATAACACAAAAATGTAGAGAATTCATTTCCGAAATAGAGAGATTTTTGGGGTTGTGAAGGATAGAGTTCAATTTGCTGGAGGAACTTTCGAACATCTGGAACAATCTCATTGGTAAGGTCTTTTGTGAGAATGTAACATAATTGTTGAATGAAAATGCAGGTTCCACAATCCTCGAGGTGTGGGAAGAGTAATTTTAGTGTCCGTTTGGTTTCCCTCATTAGTTTTTCCGCAGACATGATTGACTTCATTTTAATACTTGTCAGTCTATATTAACTTATTTGTTATGCCCTAATCATGCAAACCAAATGAGCACTTAAGGGATAAATTCCACAATCTTTATATATAAAACAAAAAACTTTACGGTGGAAGATTGGGACTATAAGGGATAAGTGAAAGGATATGTTTACTAAGATTGAAATTAGAGTTTTTGTAAAAGTGGGTCAAGTAAGGTTTTTTCTTATTTTTATTTTTAGAAACAGAGTTTCTACTAAAGGTAACATGAGTAAGGGGAAAATAGTTTGTGAAGACCGGGATAAATAATGTGCTTTGTCCAAATTTCTTTGGAAAAAATTGATCTAACCCTGACGAAATTTGGCGGAAATGTGGGTTCCAGCACTCTTAGAGATAAATTAATTTGCATAGTTTATTAGTGTCCATGAGGGAAAGAAGATCCTCATCATTATTTGTTAATGTTTGTTGTTGGAACATTTGAAAAGTTAGGAACGATGTTATTTTCAAATGAGTCAAATCGGATGTGCAGAAGGCTGTGGAAGGAAATAAATTTAGGGCATGAAAATGGGTCTGATTTTTTTTCTTACTTCGTTTTTTTTTCTTTTTTCAATTTGCTTATGTGTATAATGTCTAAACTTTCTAGAGGTTGATCTTATTTAAGAGATTCTGGAGAAATAGCATAATTGATGATCAATTTGAAATAAAATTTAAATTTTAAAACTATAATTAAATATTAAACGGATGGAGTATTAAAGTATTACTCCAAAATAATCTTGATTATTGATAATGGATGTCCCATCCCATGTCTTGGTTATTTTATTTATTTTTGCGTTTTTTTGAGAAGTCACATGTCTTTTTTTTTTTTTTGGGACAAGGAGAAGTCTCATGTGTTAATTTATTTATTAGAAAAATATCCTAAGCGCCGTTGGAGCCACATGGGACAGGCATTTATTTAGATTCATGTCTCATTTATTGTCACAAAAGAATGTTCATGTGTTATTATGTTATTAATCCGTATTAATTTTTTCTACATCAAATTATAAAACATGTCAAATGATACAGAAAATCATGAGAATCAAACTGCTCCTCTTCGCATTTTCGATTGTATTTTATTTTTAATTATATATACAAACATAGTGTATGATTCGGTTGAATAAAAATCTAATTGAACCATTTAGTATTAAAATCTAAATAAATATATAAATTCGATCGTATTAATTCGAGACATGCATCCACATATGTTTGAATATTCGTATTAATTTGAAATACTGATCGATTATTTTCCCAATTCTTATTAAACTGTAACATTAGTTATACATGTATAATTATATTACATTCAAATAAATAATATAAATATTTGAATATATATATATATATATATATATATATATATGAAGTACTAGCCTATATCTTTTTAGCAACACTCGTGTTTGGGTACGGAGATTGCAGTTGCCCTACATTGATCTGTCTCTTATCCCTTGAGCACAAAAATTAGGGCTCATTCGCTAGTTGCTACCTTGTGTTTGATAAAGTTAGATAAAATAAATATTATTTAATACTACTTGATAGATTTTTTAACTGTTTGAAACAAATGATAATTCGAATTATCTGTTATCTCGTGCTTGTCATGTATTATTTAATGGGATAACATGAAGTAATAAATTTGTCCCTCATTCAAATTAATAAAGTACTCTGTAGTGAATTAGGTGATAAAAAAATATGAGGTATGTGTATTAAATAATATACTATGGGGGTGTGAGATGGGTAATATCTTTAAAAATATGTTGTAGATACTAACTTTGAGATTATATAAAGTGATTCAAGTTGAAGATATTATTCCAACAAGACCAACACAAATTCAAACACCAGATAAAGAGGATAAGAAAGACATCAATACCTGCTTTATCCCCTGCCAAACGTGTAACTTAAAGAAATTTCACTTCACATTTGTTCAACTTATGATTAAACTACAAATAATGCAAAATAAAGATACAATCTATCAATCCAAATCCGAGAAAACACAATAAACAGAATGATATTGCATTTCATAATCATTCAAACAATAAATTTGATTTTTTAAAAAGTAATTGATGATTTTTTTAAAAATCACACTATCTATTTTTTGGTAATTAATTTGAACAAATTAATTTTTAAAGCAGTTTTCTAATTTACTTCAAAAAGATTATATTGATGGTCTGTGATGCTTTATATATATATATATAAGTGTTATAAATAACATGTGATAATAAAAAAACAAAATATAATATTTGTATCTTATTAGAAATATCATGTCAACTTTAAAAACATCGATCTCTTAAATGTCGTAAAGGCTCGCATGCATTATTCAAATATATTCGTTTTTTATATTTTTTTAGCAAGTATTAATCTAATAGTCAAATACATTGTTTATTTTAAAAAAAAATATTAAAATATCTAATTAAAAAGAAGAAACAAATACTACTAATATTTACCTATAAAAAAATTATTAAAATTATCTAATATATTCAAAGGTTAGGAAGGAGAGATACGACAGAAGCGACCCTATTATTGACTATTGTTACAAGGCAACGGGCACGAGTGAGGATGGGTTGGGGCCATTTTATATTATTCTATTATTTGAATTAACTCTTTTAAAAATCGGCAGATGTAATTGTTTTATTTATAACCAACAATACTATTAAAAAAAAAATGTCCCGTTATAATCTGATAGCAAATAGCGTGTCAGCATCGAATAATGTCAACTTTTGTTACCGTTAGAATGTTGAAATATGGTTGCCCATACTTATTGCTATCTCTTTTCATTATTTATAGAACCTGAATACTTACTGCGAATGAAATTGAAATGAGATAATAATAATGGCCTATCACGTTTAGCGCATGACATTTTTTTATTATTATTTACAAGAGAATTTGTAACTATTATCTATATATAATTTATACTCCTCAATCCCGATTTTTATTGCCTTGACGGAAATAATACAAGTATTATGAAACAATCATTTATTAGTATTAAAAGGTATAAAGTGTTGGGTAAATGTGTATTTTCAATTTTATTGAAAAAAATTATTTTAAAATCAACTTTATTGAAAAAGTTAATTGAGTGGAATTGGGGTGAAATAAGAGATTTTAATATAAGATGGTAGTGCTTTTTTTTTTTTTTTTTTTTTTGGCCTATTCGAAATTATATGACAAAATTTGTATAAATTATTTATACCGTATAATTAGTGTGTAATGGATGTGTATATAGTGACACTCCCAAAGATAATTGAGGAAATGAAGACCATAAAATTCTAGCAGAAATTCAGTCCAACATTTTTTTGCTGGCCTGGCCTATTTGAAATACATGAGGAGCATGGCGTCTCTGAAGGCTCAGAATCTTGTATTTCCCTTTTGAGTATAATTCTTTCATTCACCAATCACCATTTCTTCATTTATCTATGTGAGTGACCATATTCACAATCACCAATATGCATTTTTTTATGGGATTAGTTTTTCACTAAAATATATTATTTGATCAATTTTTGTACACATCAATTATACTATGCAATCTCTTTTAATTATCACTTATGAAATAATACCTTACGTTGATAAAGTAATAGCCCAATATTTTTTTGCACAATTTATCGTGTTATGCGTGTAAGAAATATTGGAGACATTATTTTATAAACACAAAAGTATTACTTGATACATGATAAGAAATTAAAAATTGCAAACGAAAAGAACCAATTGCATGGAGTGCAATTTATATATACAAGAATTAATTAATTTTATTTTATCAGTATTAATTATTTTAATAAAAAGGTGATAGTTGTGCAACATTGCATTGTGCAACTGGTGCACATGAGTGTTACTCAAACAAGAGCAAGTCTCTTGTACACTAGGTACATCGTGCAATTTAAATGCAATTTTAAATATTATTAATTATTTTTACTGATCAGTTACAGTTGTCTGTATTGAACAATTATAGTTGGACAACTATAACTACTCACTGAAGACATCTAATACAATTTAAAAGTATAGTTGATTTGCACGGTGCACTTGGTGCACACAAAATCTTATCAGATCAAAGTTACACAAATTACACGACACTATTGGTATACCGAAATGTAACTTTTAAAAATTAATACTCCTCATCAAATTTTAGTAGACATAAAACAATTTACACTAATCATAAAAAATATTTGTAATTTATGTATAAATTAAGTGGATAAATTAGTGGGTATTGTAGGGCCATTTACAAACAAAGTGATTGTTCACCAATAATCAATGACATTTTAAATCATTAAAAAAATGTTTGAAATATGAATAAAATATTGTATTCGAGGGAGTATGTCTCATTAAATGGGCAATACATGCTAATTTTGAGAAAACGAAAAAATAAGTAGAACCCGTCAACCAGAACCCGGTTCTCAAGGGCTAAGTAAACGACCTCATATAAATTTTTAAAAGAATTATAAGTTACCTATATTATATTACAAGAATTTGGGGATTAAAAATTGTACATATTATTTTAAGATGTCCCCGCTGGCTCATAATTCTTTATTCAACGTAAGGACCAAAACTAATTAATTAATCACCGTTTTCTTAAAGATTCATGCAATCACAATCATTAATGAAATCTTAATAATTAATCTGATTACTTTAATTAAACGATTTGTGTTATACACCAAGACAGAATATGACAGCTTCTTGCCATACAATTATACAAAGATTAGTTGTAGTTTATCATCTGACAACTACGTACCCTTTCGCGAAGATTCCTCGCGTTTAAAAATACCTCATTCCATATATGTCACAAATAATTTGTATAATTCTAAGTATTCGTAAAACTGAACATTGAAAATAATTTTGGGTATAACGAAAATTCCAAGTGAAGTTGTTTTCTCAAAGTTGATTCTATTAATTATGAAGCTCTAGTCGAATTTAAAATTAGGGGCTCTTGTACTTTTTTAAATTATATGAACTTAAGACTATACAAAATTTTAAATGATGTGACATGTGTATCATAATTTCGATCACTTCATTAAAATCAAATGCGTTATTTCCTTCCATTTTTTCATCTTTTCCTTCAATAACGAAGTTCAGCTTCATTATTTTCTCTACAACTACTTATTTATTATAACTAAAATATATATTGACACATGAACCTCAAGAAATTGAAATAAAATCTTTAACCGTATGTATTATATAATATACATATATATGTACATAATTGGGCCCTAAGAATTTATAAAATTTTCAGGACCGACTCGTTGAACCTAAGAAAATCACAGCCCAGTGTTTTCTTCCCATTCCAGTTTGAAACTGTTTGACAACATCTATGAATTGTTTATTATAGTGGACCTACAAAACATTATGAGGCCATGGATTGACTAGGAAATGATTCGTATGTCCATTGGTGATATAAATGTATATATGTTAATGTGATATAAATAAATAATTAATTAAATAATAATGAGTTCTTGTTTATGTGATACCACATGATAGACAATGACATATAAATTTGTATCCACTTATGGGCATGTGATCATTTTTTAATATATATTTATTATTATTTAATTATTTGGTTAATAAATAGTAATGCATATTTTTACCATAGATAGTAATAATTTATCTAAATTTTTTAATAATAAAAATTACCGTTAACTATTTTTATAATTTTTTTATAAACCAATAATGCTTAACTAATGATAATACATACTGGTTTGCAAGCTTAAAAGAACAATTGTTATTTAGATGAAATTAAAGAACAACTGTAAAATGATAAATGCAATTAATTACATGCATATATATTATTCATCCGTCTCATTTTTTATTAATCAACCCAAAATGACACTAGTTTTAATGAAAAAAAATATATATATATAAAAGAAGGATGCACTTCTCATGCTTCTGCCAAGTGGCATCCTTCTTTTACTGCCATGTGTCAATTTTTCAGTTTAAAAATATTATATGTGTTAAGGTTTAATTATATTATTAATTGAAGGAAGTTGAATTGATAGGATAAATAAAAGCTAAATATATATATATATATATATATATATATATATATATATTTTTTTTTTTTTAAATTCAGCGAAAAAATCAAAGAATTTATTGGGATTCTTGTAGTAAAGGGTTTCTTGGATTTCAATTTGTTAGGAATGGAATCAAATAATTTTCACAATTAAAAAGTTTTTGTCCATAACTAAAAGACATATATATTTTAGAAAAATTAGGAATATATTTAATTTTTGTAAACAAATAATTTATCTCGACTTACCAATGTAAACTAAAATTAGAGGATTCTAAGACACTATTTACACGACATCTTAAAAAATATATTATGTATTTTTTGTTGGATTTTGTGAGTATCATTATATTATGAAAAAATTATACTTCTTTCGTCACATATAAGCTTTCATAAGAGTGGGGACAAATAAATTAATAAGATGAAAAAATGAACAAGAATTAGAGAAGTAATTTAGTGAATTTTATGCATAAAGTAAGAAAATTAGTTAAATTGTATGTATGTGGGGGCCAAAAGTAATGACGTCTCCATTTTAAAACTGTGAAAGATTTGTCGGACAAAAAAAAAGTGTGAAAGGTATATATATAAAACAATTGAAGTATTAAAATAACTAATGCTATAATTTTCAAACTAATGATTGTCACACTCAAAAAAAAAATAAAAATAAAAGGTCAATACTTAAAAAAAAAATCAGATTTTCTAAACTGAAATTAATCTATCACTCCTCATACATTTGTTAGAGAACTTTTTAGGTACTTCCGACTTGCTCAATTTTTTTTTTTTTGTGGGAGTATTTTAATATAACCGTATAATAATATATTCACCTAATTTTTTACAAACAAAAAAAAATTACAATAGACCCGTGCATTGCACGGGCAAGAAGCTAGTATTTATTAATATTAAAAGGTGTAAAATTGAGGGTAAATAGATCATTTCAATTTTATTGGAGTGATATTACTTTAGTTTGAGAGGGGGTAGGAAATATTGTGTAACAAGATATCCTTCGACCAAATCATAGAAAAAGATGACATGAATTTTGAAAGGCCCAGGTTATCTGCACACACGTTTTTATTTATAACACCCACATTATGAAAACACACACCCTTTATTGAGTACACCCCTAACTCACTAAAATACCCTTTTGTGAATAAACATTTTAAATCTTAAAATTCGAAAAAATTATTCGAAATGTGTTCTTTTTTCAAAAATTTGGAGAAATTCGGCTAAAATATGAGAACAATAGGTTTTCCGTAAAAAAAAATTTCAAACCTCAGAATTCGAAAAAATTATCTGAAAATGTGTTCTTTTTTCGGAAAATATTTTAAAAAATTTGGAGAAATTTGGGCCAAAATGTGAGAACAATAGATTTTCCGAAAAAAAAAAATCAAACCTTAAATTTCAGAAAAAAATTCGATGTATTGTCAAAAAAAAATTGATGAAAATTTATATATTTTTTTGATAAGAACACTTTTGTCATTTCACGTTTATTTCACTTTTTAATTTTTATAATGTAGGTATTCTAAATAAAAATGTGTGTGCTCATAACCCGGGTCATTTTGAAATTATAACCCAATTACCAAACCCAGCAGTTTACGAGGAACACAAAATTACTTTGTTGGGCATAACTTATTGGTCTCATTGCCCATCATCATCAGGTTGACAACCCGAAGGCCCATTGCCTTACCTAACTTTTTTTTTTTTTTTTAATTCTTCACTTTAAACATACTTCCTCCATTCCTTGTAAATATTGAGAGAGATACAATTTTTTTTAAAAAGTATTTTATGTGTAATGAATATTGAGATATGATGGAAAAATAAAATAATAAAGATAAAGACAAAATTAAACACTATTAACTTTTAAGTGGCAATTAATCAAATTGAAGAATTAGAATAGTTGTTAAAAAATTTGGGACACTTTTTGCCATTTATAGCAATGAAAAAATTTGAATGGGACCTCTATTTTGATAAAATGATAAATTTATAGAAGGACGAAAGGAATATTTATTTATTATTATTATTATTTTTTTTAAAACAAGGAGTATTTAGGATTTAGCAAACTTAGCTTTGGGCCAAACCGATGGCAGCAGTCAGCACGGATCCCTATTTCATTTCATTTCTTATTTTACTATTTTAAATATATAAGAGGATGTAATTATTGACATCACAAATCATCTTTAATACATATATTTTTTTTAAAAAAATAATATTTTTTTCGTTTCATATTAATTTTCCACAATTTTTTTTTTTTGATTTATCCCGAATTAGTTTTCACATTTTCAAAAAGATATCATTTTCTAAACTACAACCTCACAATATTCATATATTTACACAAAATATCATTACTTGTACATTTAATCCAACCACTTATTTTAATTTAATAATAAAAATTTATAAAATTTACCCCCAATATTTTACTAATCATACTATTGCTTAAAATGTATCTTAATATGAAAATTAACGTGGTATGAGTAAAATTTTTAAATAAGAACGGGAATTTAAAATGAACTACGACCCTCCCCATATTCCAGTGGAGCTGATCGGAACAGCGTGTATCGGGGCATTGGAGTTGTTAACTGATTGGTATGATGATTAGTAGTGACAATTTTACATATAATTTTATACTCCCTCCAGCCCGAAAATAAGATTTCATATGTAGGTGGACATACAGTACTTTAAGAAAAAAGAGTAATCATTGAAGTTTTGGGGATAAATTTGTAAATTTTTATGTATAAAGTAAAAAAATTTTATTGGGATATGTGTATGTGAGAGTAAAAATAATGGCATTTGTGTAAATTAGTAAAAATTGTGAGGGTGAAATTTATAAAAGGTTTTCTATTTTAAGGGTGTGAAACTTATATTGGGACGGACCAAAAAGGAAAGTGTGAAAGCTTTTATGGGACGGAGGGAGTACTCCCTCTCCTTGTTCTCATATCAATTTTCACATTTTCTTTTTTAATTTGTTTCATATTAGTTTTCACATTCCAAAAACGAGAAACTCCTTCTTAAACTTCACTCTCACAATATTCATATATTTACACAATATATCATCACTTTTTACACTCAATCCAACAACCTCCCTTACTTTAGTAATAAAAATTTATAAAATTATCCTTTAATACTCAATTCAATATATTTTTTCTTAAAATGTGTGTCCAAATTAGTATGAAAACTAATTTGGGACAGAGGGAGTAATTATTTATTTTTACTTGTACAAATTTTAAGGGTAGTATCGTTATTTTATAATTATTAATTTAATTTATTATTAAAGTGATGTAGTGCAATTGCATATAACACAATGTAAACACATTAATACAAAATATATATATATATTTTTTTAAAAAAATTATACTTTGTAACGATGTTAAGTTGGTTACCTATTAGGAAGTGCAAAGTCTTCCTAACGGTATAAAATCTCATCTTACATGGATTTTTATATTGTCAGGGAAAGTGTTCGTCCTGCCTTAGCGTCAGTAAATCAATAATAATTGACATGTCATTTAATTTCGCTTTGTGCAATTTTAATTCGCAATGAGAAAAAATATTTAAAATTTTGAAACAAAAAGGATAAAATTACCAAAATATTCTTTTAATTTTCTTTCTAAAATACAGATTAAATTAAAACTTACCAATTAAATTAAAACATGAAATTTAAATAACTTTTACCCCAGCAAATGAATTACTTTAAAATAAAAATATAAAACAAAATCATTGTGACGAGGCGGGACAAACCAAACTAGATGACTCATGAGTAGGGTTGTAAACGAATCGAATCGAATACCGCTATTTTGAATTTGTATTCGTTAAATTTTTCGAATATTGAATTCGAATTCGAATATTTTTCGAATAGTAAATGTGATTTATATTCGATTTGATTTTTCGAATCGATTTTTTCTCAAATATATTTTAAACAATATTCTTTGAGTACTCAATTCAAAATTAATTTCGTTGTTTCAATTCACAATACAAGTCATAAGTTCAAAAGTTACATAATCAAATACAAAACAAAAAAAATTAATTATCAAATTACATAACGAGAATCAATCTTCCATCGATTTTGCAAACCAAACTCAAGTTGTTTGCAACATAACATGAATATGCTCTTCTTGCTCCTAAATAAAAAACAAAAATAATTAAAATCAGTTTATTCATAAAAAACATCTTATATTTCAAATGAATTAAAAAAATTAAAAGAACTTATGTTATAATGGGTTTCTTGATCCCATGAAGTCGGCGAACTTAATCTGCTCCACAAATCAAAATTCCTACCATATGAGGAGTTAACCTTGAACTATAAGATCCAATACATCCAAATCTTTATTATGAACTGATAATGAAGTCATTAAAGTCTTCTGAGAATCTACTAAAATTACATTAATGAACCAAAAATCGCAAAAAATATTGTGTAAAATTCGTCCAATCAAAATGATATTTTTAATTGGTGTATTTATTAAAAATGGTGGTGTTTTTATTCGAGTGGTGTGGTGTATTTATAAAATATATGGTGCAAATAATTGGAGCCTTAATATATTTATATAATATTAATATATTGATTTATATATTTGCTATAAAAAATAATATATATTTATATTATAATATATATTTAAATATCGAATCGAATATTTACGAATATCGAATCGAATATCATAATTTTGTATTTGTATTTGTTTAATAATCGAATCAAATCGAATATTCGTAATCGAATTCGAATCATAAAATTTCGAATACGAATATCGAATTTCGAGCACGAATACCGAATCGAACAAAAATATTTGATTCGTATACAACCCTACTCATGAGGCAAGGATGACAACTGCCATGCAATAAGAGCTCTATCAAAAACCCCAAAATTCTTTGATTTACAAATGATTTTCCAACATTTTCAAGCCAAAGAAATATATTATTCAATTCAGCGCTCCATACGCATCAAGAAATCCAATTTGTTACCCATGGTTTCAGTATTGAGGAAAGTTCAGATTATGTAGATTTGTGAGGAGTGCACTCATCTTGTTCGATAAAATGACACACCGAGAGGAATTTTTCTCCCCCCTAATATTCAGATTTATCGCAACTGGGTCGATATTATCAAAATAAAATAAAATAAAATTGATAATTGGCGAAGTCAGATTTGGTTTATTGAATTAGTGGGATGCATTAATACCGCTGGAAAACTGGTTTACAGGTAATTGTGATCGTCTCTGTTTCTCTGAATGTTCAATTTCTTCATTAAATGGTTTTTATATTTGTAAATTGCTGCATTCTAAATTGAGATAACGACTTGACGGCGCAGGTAACACTTTTTCTCCGGATTTTCAAGTTCGTCATTAAAGTGTTTGGGTTAGGCTGATTTCGTACATAAATTTTGGTTTGATTGAAATGGTTGGATTCGGCGTCGCTGATAAAATGGGTTTAGAGGTATCTCACGCGTACAATTCTTTAACATATTAGCTATAAAACCTGTTGTTTATTGATTTTTGTTTATTGCTTGATTAGGCATCATCGATGGTCGTCGTTTTGCTGTTGAGAGCAGCATGGATTGCAGCTATCCTACCGATTATGGTCGCCTCCATTCCGTGTACCAAAATCACTGCATTTCATGAGTTATTGCTTAGGCTCTCTGGGCGCGGCAAGACTATGGATTCTTCCTCAAGAGTGAGTAATATTATATTGTGATTCATGTGCTCGTAATATCTTATATTGATTTTTATTTGAATTTTTGTTATGCATAGCAATAAATCTACTGGCGCTTGTTTTGGATTGAGATGGATTAAAACCCAAAACTTTAATATTGAACTATTTGACGAAGTGTTACAACTCAAATGGTTAGGGCCCCACTAACTATGTTGTAAGGTCATGAGTTCGAGACATTATTATTCCCGATAAAAAAAAAGGAACTATCTTTTGAAGGATTTTAGTGAGTACTCATTTCTTCCACTCTTCCAAATTCCATCTCTTAGAAGTAAATTTGCTTATGTTTCAGAAACTGAGTGTCCCACAGAAATTCTTTCGTCACTTTTACATACTGGCAGTTATATGGACTACTTTTCTGCTTGTTGCGACATGGTCATATGCAATCAAAACAACTCCATTAGCTTCTGGGCCAGATGTATATTCGAGTTTAGCGAGCCACTTGACTGGTGTTTCACATGAGCTTTCCTTGGGTAAATCCCATTCATCAGTGATAGAATACACGTATGGGATTTGGAAATCTGTGTTTCTGCTTTTATTAATGGAAGCTCAAGTACTGCGACGCCTTTATGAAAGTATATACGTATTCAAGTATAGTCCCTCGGCTCGGATGCATATTATTGGCTATCTCACTGGCCTTTTGTAAGTCTTCCATCTTTCACAGAATTATATTAATTGTTGTATATTATCAGATAAATCATATATTACCCTATAGTTTCGTATAGAAAAGAACAAAATGGTTTTCCTCTCGTCTGATTACATATCTTTGTGGTGATAGTTTCTATACAGCAGCTCCACTATCCTTCTGTTGTAAGTACTCTTGGGAGGTGTTCAAATTTGTGGAAGATATTATTGCAGTGCTTATTGTTAAAGGGAAAGACAGCATTCAATTCCGAGACTTTGATTTGTTGGGACATGTGAATCCTCTCATGCAACTCAAATGGTGTACGTGGATTGGTGCAGCATTGTTCTTCTGGGGTTGGTTTCATCAACGCCGTTGCCATGCCATTCTTGTAAGTCTTATATATCTTTATGATAATTTTCATTCTATTAGGTTTTATGCTAAAATATCCTAAAGGGTATGTTTGATTTGGGATGAATTTTGAAATCTGGATTTTAAAATCTAGTCAAATAAAAATGGTGTGGGTTTGTTTTGAGATTTAAGTAGGGTAGGATTTAATTTTATGTCAAATTGCTGTGTAAGAATGTGTGATGTTGTATTATTATATTATTTTTTATTGTGATTATAGATTGGATGATTGTGTAATGATTAGTGTGTTTTATTGGAAGCTGTAAAAGTGAATAAAAAAGTGTGGAAAGTGATAAATAAAATAAGATGTGGAATTAAAAAAATCATAGTCCAAAATCCCAAAGTAGAACTGGATTTAGAAGTATCAATAATCTGTATACCTAGACAGTAAATGCAAGAATAATAATAAATTTCATTATATGTTAAAAGTACAGTATCTTTCAAGCCAACTGTCCTTATAAACGGCAATGAAATGCAAATCTTAATCTGTTTAAGAGATCTGCTGCATTTAAACTACTGTGAATTGTCAAATTGGCATAAATATAGTAATAGGGGAATATGAATATGGGTGATTTTTTTGTCCATGGGAAGTTTTGTCATAACGAACAAACTTATGGCACTGTCTGATGATTATCGTTTCCCATTTGTTAATACATTTTCAAGTAGCCATTTTGTCACGATTGACTTGTTCTGCTTATTGTTGTTAGAGCACTTAAATTCATAAAAGGGTACTCGTTTCCTTTTGCACATTTATCTTGATTAACATTTCTGTTTTTATTGATTTTTTTATAATACCAGGGCTCATTAAGAGAAAATAAACATAAGGTGAATGACTATGCAATACCTCGTGGCGACTGGTTTGAATATGTCTCGTCTCCACATTATCTTGCAGAAATTGTAAGTATTTTCGCGATTAATGACCTTTCTTGCTTTTCATATTGACGAAGTAGCTTACCCTATCAATTTTGTCTACTTCTTCAATTGCCTCATGGAGGTTATCTATGGCGGACTTGTGATTGCAAGCGGATTTTCTGATATTACAATCTGGTTGCTCTTTGTATTCGTGGTATGTATGTCCAAGAAAAGAACGCACAATCTGTTTCGTCCTCGTATATAAAAGATGTCCGTTTCTTCATTTCTTTTATTTATTTCGTGTTATTGCAGGCGGCAAATCTTACCTTTGCAGCTTCTGAAACACAGAAGTGGTACCTTCGTAAATTCGACAACTATCCGAGGAACCGTTGCGCAATAATACCTTTTGTTTACTAACGTTAATGATCTATGTGGCCTGCTTATCTATGCACACACACAAACATGTATACTCAATTTCGAATTAGATGTGACTGTTTTCATGTAGGAGCCAATGGCTCAAGTCTTGTTCAAGTGACTCACCTTTTAGTTGCAAATGAGAACTTGTCTCTCTTTTTATTATTTCACAGAACATGAATCTTTTATTTCATTATAAAGGTCCCTTTTCATTTACTTATTTTTCCTCCATAAAAATATTTCTCAATTTAATTTCTATATTCTCAGTTGTTGCATGTGTTTATTTGTTTTCAGTATATGGATCACCTCTCTTATTTCCTCTTTAACATAATATGTTATCATGTTCTTGGGATTGTTTTTACTCAGATAGCAGGATCATCAAATCTGTTGCTTGAAGACCCATCAAATAATTATAATAAAAAGTCAAATTTAACACATAAAATTGAGAGAGAGAAAAGTGTGGTGAAGTAAAATTAAGATAATCTTGATTCCCAATTGATTAATCTAGAATCTTCTTTACCAATCTCCATTTTTTAAACATTAGTAATAATGTAGCCTCTATTACTTCTCCTGTCAATCTGACAATCACTTCAAAATTTTACTTCTCTCTTTTCAATCTTTTTAGATTTCTCGATTTAATTCTTTATTTTCAGGGCTTCATCCCCTAATTATAATTTCAGTTCATCATCATTACTAAAATGATTAAAAATATGCCACGTAAAAGCATCCCATTGAGGGATAGAAATGTGGGTTGGCATTTATTGTACCTGCATTACATAAATGGGGGATGGGGATGATCGAATTTGTTTGAGCATAGGCGCGTTATCATAGCAAAATATGATTTAGTTGTCTATTTTTATTTCATGTATTATTGTGATTTTTTAACATTGTACTTTTTTTCATTTTTTAATAAAAAATTTATTTTTCATAATTTTGTACAAAAATTATCACCAATTTAATGTCCTAAACAATTAAAAAATGCAACTGAAAAAGTAAATAACTAATTAATAAATATTTTAATATAAATTCATAAATATTACTCCTTCCGTCCCGAAGTTATCTTCACAGTTGACTTTTTAATGATTTTTGTGTGAGAATTATTTCATAGTAATATGTGTACAAAAGGTATTTTATACTGATATTTAAACAAATAAATATAATTAAAAATAAAATAAAGTAAGAAATATTGAATTAAAAATGTTGTACAAATTAAATAATGTGGATAATGAAGTTATAGAATAGTAGTAATCGTACCTCATATGATTGAGAAGTAGAGGTATAAATTGATAGATATAACTTAATTTTGATGTGGCACAAATTTGTATCCATAATAGGTACATGGATGATGAAGTGGTATAATTTAAGTGGTTAAAGTTCCATTACGTATGTGGTAAGGTCATGAGTTCGAGTCACTATTTGTTCGATCAAATTAAAAAAAGATACATGGATTCAATAATTGTGCTAATTTTACGTAATTTGAGTTGAATTACCAATTTATCAATTTTGCATATTAACGGTTGTAATTTGTGACAAGATGACTTATTGCCGCTCTATCTTGTATTCTATCTCTTTACCGCATACACAAGATTCTCTTTGAATCCTCGCTCATACACGCATGCAACATTTTTTAATTTCGATTTAATATTTTACTCTATAATTTCTAGATAAGTATGCAACATGTATATATATATTTTTTTAATGAGAAAATACCCGAAAGCGTAAATCCCCCCACCTGTACAAGAGGCCCTTGGTTAGGCGGGTTGTAAATCGAGGGATGTGCACGAATGACAGCCATGCAAGGGGAGGACTTTCGGGAGGCACGAATCCAACAACCCCAACAATATTTCAGCAAAAAAATTGTCACCACACGGGATTGAATCGGTGATGTCAGAGTGTATGTGCTCCAGTCACCTTGCCCACTTACCATCCATCTATGTCCCTGTGGGCTACAACATGTATATTTTGGTGAGAACATAATACGAGTTGTTATTAATTGATACAACTAAAATCATACATAATATATAAACAAAAATCATAGTACATGAGTATATACAGACCCAGCTAGTTCTCCAAACCAAAGCGGCACAGGCTCCACGTTTCGTTTTCGAAGTCTCGAAGAACATTATACTGCAATTCAATAAAATTAAAAAATGAAATTTAATAGTAGTATCTAATGCTAGAGTGAAAGCTAAATTCATAATTTAAATTTAAAAAAACCGACGTTATCAGAAGTAGTGATTATGAGTTGAACAGCAGATAAGAATTATGAGAAGTAAATGTCCTTGAATTTTCGCACCTACCCAGTTTGGAGTTTCTGCTTGATTGGTAATAGTTATACCATCTCAGATAGCAATTAATACCACCTTTAATACTATATTTTTGCTTGTTCACTACTCGACTCCCTCCCTCCCTCCTTAAATTAGCATAATTAGTAAACGCGACTCACATGGTTTGTCTCGATTGTTTCTTCTTTCTTACTAGTACTACAACTACAAGCATCTTTGTAATTTCTCTTTCTTCATGGCGGTACAGTCTCATTTTCTCATCCATTGCCGGCGACCACCACCATCAACGCCATTAATGTCGTCTCACAGCCGAGCCCACGGTCTGATCCAGGTGTCTCCGGTTCGTAACGCCACTCGGCTTTGTACTAGAACCGCTCGGTGGAAAACTGGAGGACGGCGTCGGGGTTTAACAGTATTCTCTGGATTGATTGACCATACGAGTTTACAGGTAGGTAAAGGTTTACCCTCCGCCTTAATTAATTTCTGTAAATATAATAACAAGAGATTTAATTATTATTATTATTAACTCCAGCAGACGGTGGTTCCGCTGTTGAGAGGGGGGTTGATTGCACTTCCCCTGACGATTTTGATATCGTGCATTCCTTCCCCCAAAATCATTGCGTTTAGGCAGATACTGCTTAGCTTGAGTGGGCGGGGCAAGACTAAGGAATGTTCTTCATCAAAAGTGAGCTTAATTGATTATCATTTGGTATTTGATAGATGTTCAAAATAAATGATCATTTGGTATTGCGCGCAGAAACTGAGTCATGTTCCTAAACATTTCTTTTGTCACTTCTATATATTGGGATGTATATGGACTACATTTCTGCTTGTGGCCACTTGGATGTATGCGTACCAAACAGCTCCTCCAATTGAGTCAATGGAATATAGTATTTGGAACTCTGTGTTTCTGCTTCTACTGATGGAAGCTCAAGTTGTACGACGCCTTTATGAGTATGTATACGTTTTCAAGTATAGTCCCTCAGCTCAGATGCACATTCTCATCTATCTCCTAGGCCTCTTGTAAGTGTTAGCGTTACATCTTAATCGTTTATAATGTATGTAGTCAGAACAAAAATATATGGTTATGTAACCTAGCTAGCTTCTGGTAATAGTTACTATATAGCAGCTCCACTATCCCTCTGCTGCATGTTTTCTTCAGAGGTGTTCGAATTTGTGGTTAAAGGTGTTGTATCAATTGCAATTAGCCTATTTTGTCATGACTCTCAGTTGATGGTGTTCGATTGCATTTTTTGTCTTAGCTCTCTGAAACCGGTTTTACTTATGCTAAACCGGTCCTATTTCTACTGAACCGGTCTGGAGTCATTAAGTTGAAGAAAACCGGTTGTTATGAAAGTAATTAACTAACTTTCAGTTCCTGTAGCAGAGGCAGTTAACCAAGTGTGCGAATTCGGTTGAGTTGGTTGAAATCAGGAGTAGCCCAGTATCTGCGAAGACTGACGAAGTGGCTAGGTGTGCATTGAGAGAGTTTTCCCCTTGTTTTGTGGTTTATCTGATACAATTGAGATTTCTAGGGTTCACGCAGATTGTGAAAGGAAATCAATCAATTGTTTCGTTGTATTGTGTAATCCGACAAATTGAATAGTGAATTAGTTTTCTCCCTCCCCGTGGATGTAGATCACATTGATCGAACCACGTAAATCGGTGTTGTCTTGTTGTTTCTGTTTTTCATTACTGTTCATCTTCTTCGAAGCTTCAAATCAGCTTGGCAGCTGTTCTTTACACCCAGTGTAAGATTAGTTCACCCACATCGATTTCTAACAATTGGCGCCGTCTGTGGGAATCACGAACTTGAATCATGGCTTCATTCAAACTGGATATTGAGAAATTCAATGGTAAGAATGATTTCGGGTTGTGGAGGATTAAGATGGAAGCTTTGTTAATACAGCATGGTCTTGATGATGCTCTGTTTGCATCTGAATCTGAGGCTTCTACGAGCAATCAAGACAAGAAGAAGGAAATTCAAAAGAAGGCAAGGAGTATGATCATTTTGTGTCTTGCAGACAAGGTTCTTAGGGAGGTGTCGAAGGAGAAATCAGCTCTTGATATTTGGAAGAAACTTGAGGATCTGTATTTGGCAAAGTCTGTTTCTAATAAGCTTTTCATGAAACAGAAATTACTCACTTTCAAGATGACAGAGGACAAGCCATTGGATGATCAACTTGATGAATTTAATCAGGCAGTGGACAATCTGGAAAATCTTGAAGAGGAAATCAAAGATGATGATAAGGCATTGATGCTCTTAAATGCTTTGCCAAAGTCATATGAGTTCTTTAAAGATACCTTGTTATTTGGAAGAAAGGACTCTATATCTTTTGAAGATGTTCAAACAGCCTTGAAAACTAAATGTCTTAACTCAGCCAATTCATCCAAGAAGTCACAACAGCAAGGAGAAAGTTTGAATGTCAAATTCAAGAAAGGGAAGAAGAAGACATTCAATAAAAAGAAAATAGAGAAGAGTGATCAGAAGGAGAAGAAACCTGACACTGGTTTTGTGGAGAGAAGGAAGTGTTTCTCATGTCACAAAATAGGACATTTGAAGAAAAATTGTCCTGACAAAGAAAAGAAAAATCAAGCTTCAAGTGATGCAGAAGCTGCTGTAGCTGAACAAGGATATGAAAGTGCAGAGGTTCTTTCAATCACTGATAGTCAGATTAATCAGGTGTGGGTTCTTGATTCTGGATGTTCCTTTCACATGTGTCCTCTACAACATTGGTTTTTTGATTTTAAATATCAAAATGGTGGTATTGTCATGCTTGGTAATGATGAATGCTGTAAAGTTGAAGGGATAGGATCTGTGAAAATCAAGATGCATGATGGAAAACATAGAATTCTCACTGATGTAAGATTTGTACCAGATTTAAAAAGAAATCTGATTTCTCTTGGCACTTTAAATTCTTCTGGTTATGAATTTAATACTCAGAAGGGACAGATATTCATTACTAAATCTGATAAAATAGTAATGAAGGGAGAGAAGAACAATGGTCTGTACATTTTGATGGGAGAGACTATTGTTGGGAATGTTGATACAGTGATGGGAGAAACTGATACTACTCTGTGGCATAAAAGGCTTGGCCACATTGGTGAAAAAGGTCTAAAGGAGTTGTCAGCAAAAGGAGTGTTTGCTGGCAAAGGAGTATCCAAGCTGGAATTCTGTGAACATTGTATTCTAGGGAAATCCAGAAAACATAGCTATGGCAAGGGGATTCACACTACTAAAGAACCTCTAGATTACATACATTCTGATGTGTGGGGGCCTTCTAGAACAGAAACTCATGGTGGAGGGAAATACTTCATGACAGTCATTGATGATTACAGCAGGAAAGTTTGGGTGTTTATTTTGAAACACAAGAATGATGCCTTCATCAAGTTCAAGGAGTGGTTAATTGAACAAGAAAACAAGAAGCAGAAATCTGTGAAGCATTTAAGGACTGACAATGGCTTGGAGTATTTGTCAGAGGAGTTTCAATCTTTCTGTAAGGAGAGGGGTATTACAAGACACAAGACTGTTCCTGCCAACCCTCAACAAAATGGATTGGCAGAAAGGATGAACAGGACCATCCTTGAAAGAGTGAGATGCATGCTTGCAGATGCAAAATTACCCAAATCTTTTTGGGGAGAAGCAGTTAATACTGCTTGCTATTTGATCAACAAGTCTCCCTCCAGTGCTATCAATATGAAGACTCCTGATGAAACATGGTATGGTAAGATCTCTGATTATTCTAAACTGAAAGTTTTTGGTTGCTCAGCCTATGTTCATGTCAAGCAAGACAAGTTAGAACCTAGAGCACTCAAGTGTATCTTTATTGGCTATCCTAAGGGAGTAAAAGGGTACAAGTTATGGTGTCTTGAAACTGGAAATCAGAAATCCATTGTGAGCAGGGATGTGGTATTCAATGAATCACAGATGGGATACAAACATACTGGTGATGTTCATGATATTGATGGAGATATTTCTGATGGTGTTTTTCCAGTTGAGGTGGAGTCTAATAATCCAGAGACAGAAGCTGAACAAGAAACTAATTCACAGCATAATCAGGAAACTGTAATTGATGAAGATGATCTTACTGATGAAAGGGAAAAAGAACCAGAAGACTTGAGGGACTATAGCCTTGCAAGAGATAGATCAAGGAGGAATATTCATCCACCATTAAGATTTGGACATGCAGATATGGTGTCATATGCATTATCAGTTGCTGAAAATTTGGAAAATCAAGAACCAAGATCATACACTGAAGCTGTTAATGATATTGACAGAGACAAATGGATTAATGCTATGATGGAGGAACTCAAATCCCTTGAAAAGAATAATACTTGGCAGCTTGTTGAAAAACCTAAAGATCAGAAGATTGTTGGCTCCAAATGGATCTACAAGAGGAAGATTGAAGTCAGCAACTCTGGAAAATCTGAGCAAATAAGGTTTAAAGCAAGGTTAGTTGCAAAAGGGTTCACTCAAAGGGAGGGTGTGGATTTCAATGAAATTTTTTCTCCAGTGGTGAAGCATTGTTCAATCAGGCTTTTGCTGTCAAAAGTTACTCAAGAAGACATGGAACTTCAACAACTAGATGTAAAAACTGCTTTTTTACATGGAGAGTTAGATGAAGTCATTTTTATGCAGCAACCTGAGGGTTTTGTATTACCAGGGAATGAGAACAAGGTGTGTTTGCTGAAAAAATCATTATATGGACTTAAGCAAAGTCCCAGGCAGTGGTATATGAAGTTTGACAGGTTTATGAGTTCAATTGGTTTCTCAAAATGCAGCTATGACAGCTGTGTATATTTTGAAAAACAAGGCAGAGAAGTACTTACTTATCTACTTCTTTATGTTGATGATATGTTGATTGCAAGCAAGAGCATTGCAAGAATAAATCTTCTGAAATCAAAGCTTAATACTGTCTTTGAGATGAAGGATTTGGGGGAAGCTAAGAGGATCTTAGGAATGGATATCATCAGGAATAAAAGAAGTGGCAAGCTGTTCCTTTCTCAGCATGGTTACATTCAGAAAGTTTTAAAGAGGTTCAATATGCATCAAGCAAGATGTGTAAGTACTCCTCTTGCACATCAATTCAAGCTGTCCACTGATCATGCACCCAAGACTGAAGCTGAAAGAATTAGAATGAGCACTGTTCCATATGCTAGTGGAGTTGGGAGTCTTATGTATGCTATGGTTTGCAGCAGGCCTGACTTGGCTTATGCAGTTAGTGTAATAAGTAGATACATGGCAGATCCAGGGGAATTTCACTGGGAAGCTTTAAAATGGATCTTAAAATACTTGAATGGAGCTTCTGACTTAGGTCTGTTATTTGAGAAAAGGGATGTTGATCAGGAACCTTTGAAAGGCTATGTAGATGCTGATTTTGCTGGAAATGTGGACTCAAGAAAATCACTCACTGGATACATTTTCACCCTACATGGTACTGCAATTAGTTGGAGATCTACTCTACAATCTGTTGTGGCCCTTTCCACAACAGAAGCTGAATATATTGCAATCACTGAAGCAGTGAAGGAGGCACTATGGTTAAAAGGTATTCTGCAGGAGTTTGGTACAAAGCAGAAGAATGTGGTGATATGGTGTGACAATCAGAGTTCTATACACTTAGCCAAACATCAAGTCTTTCATGAAAGATCAAAGCATATAAGTGTGAAGTTGCATTTTGTGAGAGACATTCTGCAGAAAGGCATTATATCTATTATGAAAGTAGATACTGAAGACAATGCAGCTGACATGCTTACAAAGTCACTACCAAAGAATAAATTCAAGTATTGTTCTGAACTTGTCCAGCTCAGAACATGGGATGTTCATTGAGGAAGAAGCAGTTCTGGGATCAAAGGGAGATGCTAATTGATTTGAGGTGGAGAATTGTTGTATCAATTGCAATTAGCCTATTTTGTCATGACTCTCAGTTGATGGTGTTCGATTGCATTTTTTGTCTTAGCTCTCTGAAACCGGTTTTACTTATGCTAAACCGGTCCTATTTCTACTGAACCGGTCTGGAGTCATTAAGTTGAAGAAAACCGGTTGTTATGAAAGTAATTAACTAACTTTCAGTTCCTGTAGCAGAGGCAGTTAACCAAGTGTGCGAATTCGGTTGAGTTGGTTGAAATCAGGAGTAGCCCAGTATCTGCGAAGACTGACGAAGTGGCTAGGTGTGCATTGAGAGAGTTTTCCCCTTGTTTTGTGGTTTATCTGATACAATTGAGATTTCTAGGGTTCACGCAGATTGTGAAAGGAAATCAATCAATTGTTTCGTTGTATTGTGTAATCCGACAAATTGAATAGTGAATTAGTTTTCTCCCTCCCCGTGGATGTAGATCACATTGATCGAACCACGTAAATCGGTGTTGTCTTGTTGTTTCTGTTTTTCATTACTGTTCATCTTCTTCGAAGCTTCAAATCAGCTTGGCAGCTGTTCTTTACACCCAGTGTAAGATTAGTTCACCCACATCGATTTCTAACAAAAGGGATGCTGCAAATCAAGGAATTTGACTTTTGGGGGCATGTGAATCCCCTTATGCAACTCAACTGGAATGTGTGGATTGGCGCAGCTGTCTTCTCCTGGGGTTGGATTCATCAGCTCCGTTGCCATGCTATTCTTGTGAGTCACTCTTTTTATCATTTCTACTAAATTCCCTTCTTCTGAATTCCACATTCGCTATGGAGAATCATAACCGTTGACCACCTATATTTACATTTCTCATAAAATCAGGGCTCTTTAAGGGACAATAAGCGAAAGGAAGATGACTATGTCATCCCTCATGGTGACTGGTTTCAATATGTTTCGTCTCCACATTATCTTGCAGAAATCGTAAGTCATTTTATTATTAATCCAACATTAATTTCTAATTTCTGTACTGTATATGGCTCTGATAATTCTTTTTTTTTTGTACATTGCCTCATGGAGGTTATGTATTCTGGACTTGTGATTGTAAGCGGATGTTCTGATGTTACAATCTGGTCACTCTTTGCATTTGTGGTACGTCTTCTTTATAACAAAAATTTATGTGGAACTGTCTTTTGGTGAAACAATAATGTTTCAACCTATAAAAGTGTTACTTTTTCCCTGTAAAAAAAACTTATAAAAGTGTTACTTTTGCCTTCTAATCATGAGATGGTCTTACAAGAGACCCACTGCTTCTTTATTTACTCTAAATTTGAGCCAAGATGAACATGGGCAATGCTTGCTTCATTGTTGTAATACTTTGTATTTTTGCAGGTGGCCAATCTAACTTTTACTGCTGCTCAAACACATAAGTGGTATCTTGGTAAATTCAATAACTATCCTAAAAATCGTAAAGCAATCTTCCCTTTTATTTATTGATGCTGCTGCTAATTTATTTGCTCGCCTATATACATTTTTAACACATCTATGTTTATTTGGGACGGTGTGCTGTTACATGAATTATGAGACAAATCCAAATTTTTTCTTATTTCTCACGTTCCCATTTATTAGTTTTATATACCTTAGTCTAATAAATTGATTAATTTTTATCTCATATATGAGTAGGTCTTCTGTAAATTTAGGTTTACATGATTTCTTTTACTCAAGTATCACTTTGTATTATACAAAATGTCACTATATAGCATATCAAATAATATTGTTTAAAAAATATTTAATTTTGCGTGTTATTTTTCTAAAATATACTAAATAGTGATTTATTTTTTACATGTTAAGTAGTGATACTTTATATATTAAATAACAATACTTTAAAATTAAAAAAAAAAATGAAATTTTATGTTCAGACCTGGTCACCTGACATATGACTGCCATTCGTAAGTGGGTGAGAAGTTTAGGTGAAAATTTTCAACTTCAAAATCAGCCAACCTTTGTTAGCACAGATTTGGTATAAAATTATTACGTTTTACATTGTAAGGTATTAGTTGAAAAAATAAATTAAAATTACTTCGATTAAAAAAAATTAACTTTCTATTATATTCTTAATTAGTTTTTCTGGAATTTTTCTACATTAGACTTTGAAAATTGTTATTGACTAAATTATTTTTAATAACATTAAGAGTAAATTAAAAAGAAATGTAATTAATTAACATTAAAAAGTGCAAAACATTATTTAACTTGAACAAGCGAACCAATTTTCAATCTAAGAAATAATATCAATTAACACTTTTTAATAAAATAATTAATATGTTTCTAAGGTATTATGTAAAACGACTGATACGTTTTGTAGTTGTAGGTAATGTGGTATTACATTTATTTCTTTAAAAAAAAGTATTGGTTGATATCTTATATACTACTATTTGTGAATCTTCTCTCACCCCTTCAAAATTCACTATTTTAAAATACTCAAATTTTATGCATTTGAGTTATTTATGGTATTATTTTAATCTTAACCATCCATCTCCTTTTAATCTCAGCCATCAATTAGTTTTTTAATTCCTATATAAACTCCATATTCATCCTTACAAATCAACATAATTCTACATTTACATTATTTTTCGTAGATTCATTTGGTTTTTCTTCGTCGAAAAATATGATCCTCATATTTCTCAGTTTTGTCGCTACCTCATTTCTCAAGGAGTGATGAATTTTGGTTCGTTTATTTCTACTTTATTGAATCTAGCTTACGTAATGATGTAAATATGACACTTTGATAATCATTTATTTAGTTTCAATTTGTATGAGTTTTTTTTTTTGTGTGTGTGTTTTATAATATATATTATACACAAAGATCTTATGTAATGATGTAAATTTTTAAGTTGTGAATATGACTTTTGGATCATCATCTATTTAATTTCAATTTGTATGATCTGTTTTTTGTTGTTTTAAAATATATATTCTCCACAAAGATCTTATCAATTGCATTTTAAATAGTAATACATAACTACATAAGATGGAGTAGAAAAATAGTTAAAAGAAATAGTTACACACGTAAAACTCAAATTCAATGAGTTAACAATAAGATTATGGGCATGCAATTGGAAATTCGTTAACAATTTGGTGTACTTAACTGATTTATTAAGTCATTAGAAATTTTGAATGGAGTCATTATGTGCATGCAATAATATATTAATAAAAATTAGAAATTTTAGTCTAAAATAATCAAAATAAAAATTTTCAATCATTAAAGTTTTGATTAAGAGTAGTATAATTAATTAAAAAAAGGTTGCATTATATATATATATATATATATATATATATATATATATATATATATATATTTCAGGTCACGCGGGTTTCATACTAGTACTTTCTCTATTTATTGAAATTGTGACTAATTATTTGAGTACAAGTTTTAAGAAAAATAGATAACATAAATAAAGTGGGTAGATAAATTAAATAAGTGGGTAGAATATTATGAGATCAATTTATGAAAAGAAAATTCTGCGAGTAAAAGGGAATATCATTTTAAGTAATTAAGCTAGGCGAGAGAATTTTAAAAAATTAAATATAGAGAATAATAAAAAAATTAGCAAGAGGGAGTTGTAATTGAGCCCAATAATTATTAAATTTGGACCGAACCATCACGCCATAAGGATCCATATGACTCATTTGGGAAACATATATATTAATTTAACTCATCCTGCATTTTGGTTAAATCCTCACATGGTCTTATGTAGTATTAAAAATTCCCTAAAGTTTTATTTATCAAATGTAATGTTTTTTCGAACTCTATCTAGCTGGTTGAATCCAACTTCAAGTGTGACAAAATCATCTTGAATTTGGTGTTGACATTTTGGCGGACGTCAGGTAAAGAAATTAAAGACCTATTGACATTTAGTACTGGTATATATATAAGTAGGCGTATTCAGTCCAAGCAAGGTAGAAAAATTAGAGTTGGTCTTTGTATATATCATACGATCACCATATTGAAATTTTTGGGGATTTACAAGTCCAAATAAATTAAAATTAGGCAGACGTTGTAAGTGATTGTTTTGTTAGGCAAATGCATGAAATTCAAGGATCTTATGACTCTTTTTTTATATGACAAAAATCACAGCCAATTTTGAGCGTAATATATATTACTCCGTCCTATTTCCTTTTTCACCCGTCCCAATATAAGTTTCACACCCTCAAAATGGAAAACCTTTTATAAACTCCACCCTCACAATTTTCACTAATTTACACAAATGTCATTATTTTTACTCTCACATACACATATCCCAATAAAGTTTTTTTACTTTATACATAAAAGTTTACAAATTTATCCCCCAAAACTTCAATCATTACTCTTTTTTCTTAAAGTATGTGCCCACCTACATATGAAATATTTTCCAGGACGGAGGGAGTACTTCAATAGAAGCTTTTATATGAAAAAGTGCACACATTTCAAGAAAGAAAAGTAATTATTGAAGTTTTGAGGGATAATTTTGTAAAATTTTATGTATGAAGTAAAAAAAAATTATTGGGTTGTATGTGTGAGTAAAAAAGTAATGACATTTTGTATAAATTAGTGAAAAATTGTGAGTGAAGTTTATAAAGGATTTTTCATTTAAAAGTGTAAAACTTACAGTGGGATGAACAAAAAAAGTGAAAAGTTTTATGGTAAGGATAACCTCCAAAATTCACAGTCTATGTTAGACATGGAAGGATTTAATGCTTGTCTTTTAGTTTCATTATAAAACAATTATAGAATTCCATAAGTTTTTGGAGACAAGAGTAGAGTCAGTATCAAATTACATGACAGATTGAAAGTTGAAAATAAATACAAGAATATTTAGATAATAAAATGCCGATAAAATAAAGGTAAAATATTTTTATTATACAAACAAATAAATTAAAATAAGTGTGGCTAGGTGGTCAAGTGTCAGTTTTCTGTGGGAAGAGATCAAAAGTTTGATTCTTGGTGTAAGCTATTTTATTAATTTTTCTTTAAGTAATTGTCCAGCCAAAAAGTCAGACCCTACGCCCTTGAAAATAGATTGATTCATCTATGTTGTATATCGATTATAAATTTTATTTGCCTTATATGTATAAAATATATCTGGAATCATGTGTGTATGCGTGCGTATTCTTACATATTAGTGCTCGTTTGGTTTTCCTCATTAATTATCTGGAAGATACTATTGACTTCATTTTAACACTTATTAGCTCATATTAACTTATTTGTCATGTCTGAATCATGCAAACCAAACGAGCACTTAATATATCTGGAATCAACCATTAACCAAGGTGTTAAAAAAAGATGAAAAAGAGATTAAAGATTGAAGAACTCCACTAGTTAGAAGATATAATTTCTATAACGTGTATATTGGGAAAATATTAGTTCTAACTATTTTAAATGGGTCGGAATAAAATTTATATGATGCAGTACTTTAATATAACATATTGACGCGTCGAACTAATTAACTATATAATAATGAAATAATATGATTTCTTTTTTAAAATTAAATCACTGCAATTTTAATTTACGTGTAAATGAATGAATAATTCTCTAATGTACTCAAGAAGTGACAGTGTGAAAGGAATTAAAATTGTGGTCGACAACCAAGTGAGGGACACACTCATGAGTTATGACTCAACCAGTTGGTCTGGGTTCGGGTCGGGTCGTGTCGGCGGGAGGTGATTTGTTGAACTTCAATTGGGCCCAAAATAAATTAATCTAGTATAATTTGGTGTAATATTTAACTATTTTTATCGTTAAAATATTTGTAATAATTCCAATATATAATTATAAATAGTCAGTCTTTTACTTATAAGATGAGGTTTACCGTTTATGGAGCTTCAATTAGGGTTTTTTTAGCTCATTTTCTTTAAAAATGAATTGACCTTGAGATTTAGCATCTGTCTCCCTGACACGAGTTCTAGCGTACTAATAATAGTATTTGAATTAATCGTCTTGATGTTCTAAACTTTTTTAAAAAATAAAATAACTAAGCATCAAAATTTTATTGTTGTCTACTTTTCTTAATTATATGTATTATACCACCAAAAAAAAAAAATTCTTTCTTATGGCATTTCTCAGTTGATAGAGGTGTCTTTTATGATACTTTTATAACTCGGGATACATACTAAAATAATGTCTTCAAAGACGGAATTTTCGTAAAATCTCACTTTTTACTCCGATATAGAGGGAACATATGATTTTTTATGCTTCAAAAAGCGAGTTCGGACAAATTGATTCTTTTTTGCTAGTAACTGTAACCAGGAGCCAATCCAAGTCGCTGTTGATTTAAACCCATCCACCAATCTACTCGAAGACACATTTACATTTCTAGCAATAACCACACAATACGTGCTCAAATACATACGGCCCTCTTTCTTCTCCATTTCCCCACCAATACGTTGACATTAGACAATACATTCTGTAATAGATTCAGGTATATAACAGTTTGTACTTCAAGTCATTGGAAACTTCCATCCACACTAACTGATGCTTAACAAATGTTGAATTGATACCATAAAAAGTACATCGAACATCATTATTTGTGAGAACAATGCCTCTTTTTTTAATTCAGTTTTCATCGACAACTTCTCCCATAAGATTTAAAATAAGTTAATTATCATTATGTTTTGCTTAATTATTTTCTCTTATATAATAATTTATTTTGATTCATTTCATAATTCATCAATCAACAATATTTATTTATTCGCACTTCTTAAAGAAAAATTTTAACAACACAATCATCATTCTCATTGCAATTTACTATTTAATTATTCTCATATAAAAGTTTGAACAAAACGTCCCTAAAGACTTCCTTTTTTTTTTTTTCTTTTTTTGGAGTTTCAGGATTAGATTTTAAAATTCACCACAATCTTAAACTATATGCAATACTTAGGCAAATCAGATGTAACTAAAGTATGACATTAATGCATCTTTTTAGAACTGACAATTACATGGTTGAGTTCGATTTCTGTCAGACATATAAAATAAATTTTAAGCGCTAGTAAACAATAAGCACTCAATCTGCTTCATTATGACATTCTATTTGCATCCTACATCTATCTCTAGTGTAGAGACGATGAAACCCCCAAATAATGAGGTACACTACTCTCCATAATAATAAAATAATTTGAACTATTATTTGTTTTTTTGACACAATCATGTCCTCGTAATTAAACATTTCACAATTTTAATATTCAAGATATGACAATTTGAATTTGTACGCAGGGATATACAATCTCAAGGACCAAAAAAATGATTAAATTATTCCGATCTGAAAAGCTGTAGGAATTTAAATCCTAAAATTCAGGACACTGAAAAATAAAATAAAACGGCCGAAATAAAGGACAATCAAAATTCTAAAATTAGATCACTGAAAAGTAAGATTAAACAGCTCAAATAGAAAACAATCTAAATCCTAAAATTAGAAAATAGAGATAAAACGGCTGAAACACAAAGAAAATAAAGTTGATCCTTTATTCACTGTAGAAATTAAATTAAACTCAACAACGAAAAGTAGCCTAATTATTTAAAATTAAGTTTCCCAAATTCTTCATCTCCAACAACTAAGGCATTATTGTTGATTTCAGCATCATAATCAGGCAAGAACACAAACTCATCATCCCAGATATTGCTGTTCAATATTTCGCTGCAGTAATCCCCAAAACTGGGCGAAAACTCAAGATCTTCGAGCCACGCGCCGCCGGAGGGAGAATTCGACGACGATGATGATGAGGTAGCAGGTGAATTTTCATTGGATGAGAACAGGATTTCAAGAGGTTCAATTACCGGAATTTCGTCAATGCAGAAGTCAGCATTGTTGACTAATAATAATTCCGTCGACTCAAATGTGCTTTTGATTTTGTCATCATCATCTTTGGATGCCTCGGGAATGGTTGGCTCCTGCAATGAGGTGGACTCAGCTGCCGCCACCGCCACTTCCTGCGGTGGGTCCTGATCGGCGGTGGGTGGTGGGAGAGGCTTGTGTGTCAGAGGGTCGATTCCCATTTTTCTTAGCTTCTTCTTGATATAAGTGTTCCAGTGATTCTTGATCTCGTTATCTGTTCTCCCGGGGAGATGAGAAGCAATTTTGGACCATCTGGAAAAAAAAAATTAATTAAAAGGTCGTCAATGAAAACTCAAAAAACAAAATACAAAATTAATTGCATATTAATTGTCAAAGAAGTGGCAAAACAATGATTAGATGCAGCACAGCAGAGTAACAAAAAACAGAGCCACCTTTTTTTGGATGAATTAGTCTGCCACATTCTCATGGAATTATAAGAAAAAATGAATTAAAAAAGAAGAAGACATACCTGTTTCCAAGCTGAGCATGGAGATCAATCACCATCTTCTCTTCATATTCAGAAAGAAGCCCCCTCTTCAAATCTGGCCTTAAATAATTTGTCCACCTCAATCTGCAGCTCTTTCCACACCTCAAAAGCCCTGCAACATTAAATCATGTATATCCGTCATCATCATCATCTCTCTCTCTCTCTCACACATAAACACACACACAAACCTGCAAGTTTAGGGAGGGCTCTCCAAGAACATGGGCCATTGGTGAGAATGAAATTGATGAGCTTTTTGTCTTCATCAGAAGTCCATGGCCCTTTCTTTAATCCAACTTTGTCACAGCATGGTCTCCTTCCCATTTTCTTCTTCTTCTACTAAAAAGATAGAGGAGTATATAGCAAAATTAATCTTAACCAAGCTTTAATTTGAGGGTCATCACATTGATATGGAGAGAGAATGGGTTGATTTATAATGAAACATGACTAGAATTGTGAGCACCAAACTATTCTTATATATAGAAACTGAACACAACAGTTCAGCCCCACCTCTGGCCCCACACTATGGATTCTCTATCTCAACTCATGTTTCATCCGTATTTTTTTACAACGTTACCAATGTACATGTATATATAAATCACATACTTATAATGTTTAGTGTCTTTAATGTAGAATTTATCATCACTGCCACTTTTGCTAGATCCACTAATTTTCAATCAAACATTTTTTTCTTTTTTCGTGATGTATATTGGAAAATACTAATATTGTTTAATATGAAAATTATGATAAATTTCATCTTATCTAATGATTTTAAATTTATAAAGGTGTGAGATAGATTTATTTATATTAATTTTTACTCTATCTCATTTGTGGAGGGACGTCAACGTGAGACGATGAATTTGATACTATGAACGAATTACATCTCATTTAAAAACTCAAACTTTTAGATATGTGTGAAATTTATTTATTTGCATTAATTTTCTAATAAATTAATACTTTTTTTAGAGACATTATTATTAAATTTAAGATGCACTTTTGAAATATATATAACTTTTTTCGTTCAGCCATCAGTTAATGGCAGTAATATTTTCGATCACCGCATCACTTTTTTTTTTTAATTGATCATGTAATTTTATGATATTCAATTTTATGATCACCGGCTGCAATTCATAATGCAAAAATGATGTGAACAAAATAAAAAGTGGATAAAATTATTGGTAAAACAATGCAAACTCTTCTCTTTATATGAATGAAATTTTTTTTATATAAACTAATACACTTCATCAATTTATAATATATATATATATATATATAGATGTATATATATTTACATAAACATATTTTTAAGGGGTGTTTGGTAAAATTATATATTAATTCTTTTATCGGTAAAATTATATATATTAATATAAAAATGTGAATGAAAAAAATATGAAATCATACTCATATTTATTAAATAAATATCACACTGATACGTCTAAAATAAATATGGTATAATGGCTTCTTTAACTTTTGATAAATTATTTTCATAATAATACAATTTCTTTTTTTTTTTTTGACAGGGATAATAATACAATTTCAAACTACATAAATAGAGAATCTATAAGATATATATTACACTAACAAGAGATAAGGTACCATTTAATGCAGAGAAATTTCAGGTGTCCCCACCAAAATAAAAAGGAAAAGATATTTAAGGGAAATTTAAAATAAGGAAAATGAACATGTGAAAAAAAAGCTGCAGAAAATTTTGGCCACGTGTTGGTCAGAGATGAGCTTGTACCCGCGCGTGTATATGTCAACCTCTGGAAAGCGCCACTGCAACACACTTTCTCCATGACTTAAATTTCAAGTAATGTTACATAAATGATTGTATTTCCTCTCAGCATAATTCAACAAGGATATAATAAAACATAATACATTTTTACGACTACATTTTAAAAAAAAAAATAATAATAAAATTAAAGATCATTTCTATATAGGTTAAAAAAATAACCTAATTATGAATAAATTCAAAAAATTTGAGAAGAAATATAAAAAATATTTGAACAAACGCAAAAAAATATTTAAATATGAATTTATTTGTATTTTTAATTTTTTTTAAATCTATTTATAATTTCTGTAAAATTAATAGATTAGATGTGCAGTTCTTCATCAGATATTATTTAACGATGGACTTAGATTTCATCTCATTAAAACATACATAATTAATTTGTGATGTTTATTGATACTAGCTAGTATATAACTTGCATGTGAATGTTTATCGATACTAGTTACATGTACATGTAATATTTTAGTATGACAAATAACATTTAAATATTATGTATTTGGTTAAAAATATTAAGAATTCAATTATCAAAATTCAAGTCAAGATTATATATTGAGTATATATATTATATTTCAGCAGTATCATTAAAATTTGATTTTTTTACTATTTATTATTCATATTTAATATAAAAATACAATATTATAATATTAAAATTTAAAATATTAAGTCTCCGAAAAATGTATATTTGAACGAAAGTAATATGAACCACATTCATATAAACCTAAACTTCAAACAATAAAACATCTACAAGCAAAAATTTACATTTTAATATAAATTTCAAAATTAACTTTCAATTTTTCTATTACTTTTATAATCTACTACTTTCGTCCCATGAAAATTTTAATAGGAAGAAGGACACACAAATTAAGAAAATAAAAATATGATTAGGAATTTAAGGGATAAATTTATAAATTTTTATGTATAAAGAAAATAAGTTGAATTGTGTGTATATGTGGACCAAAAAATAATGATATTTGTATAAAATTAAAAATATTGTGAAAGAATTGAGTTTATAGAGGATTTTTTTTTATTTAAGATGTAGAAGGTACTTTGGGACGAAATATTAAACCCTGGAACCTTGTGACCTCATGAAATAAATTATACTAACTCGCACAAAAAAGTGAATCATGAAATTTATTCATGTGCAATGGACACGGGTGAAGAATAAAGCAGTGCCTTCGTGAATACATAATTTGGCATGCAATTTTCCGAAGAAATAATATTTTCTAAATCCAGCAACAAACTCTAGGAATATTTAATCAAAAAATTATCACCAGACGAAATTAAATTTGAAATGTCAAAGTGTATATGTTCCAGTCACTTTATTCACTTATCATCCGTCTATATCCGTAGGACAAAAATTAAGGTAGGATAATATTTTTAAAGTGATTGGTTCCACCACAAAGCGGTCTCATACCCCAGAAGCCCCTTAAAGGAGTTTTTTTTGGAAAACTCAATTCCACTATATTGATAAAAGAACTCGAACATGGAACATCATTCAACAATATCAACGTGGTTACAAATAGGACAAATACTCAGCCTATTTCCAAAGAAATAATTAATTGTAAACAAATTTAATTAAAGTCAAATAATCCGTGTAGTGAATCGTAAACAACTGAGTGTTAAGATTAAGCTTTATAATGTATATATAATAGCAACTCGATAGTTTAATATCGAAAATAAACGTAACTCAATATGTTATTATCTCCCCTCTTATAATAGTTTCTCCTCCATTACCACTACAATCTTCTCTTGTCTTAAAAATTTTTCTAAATTAAAGCACAATACTTGTGATGCAACAATTAGAGCACCATGAAAACAATTATTCCTCCAATATTCTAGGAGTATAGAGAAAAAAGATATTTCATTCTCATTTCTATTGAATAATTTACAAACAAACGTCTCTATCCGCATATAATATTAATCACCATTAAGGAGAGATTATTAATTATCATTATTGCAGTGGGAGGGTATATGCAATTAATCAACACACATTTAAGAGGAGGGTATATCATACACACATTTTAAATCTAATCAACACAGCTTAAATATTGTTTGATATTATTACGTACATATACTTATCATCCTGCATCTATAGGCTTGAACCTCACAAATACGCAACTGTATAACCTCCTCACCCTTATACAACAAAGCCTCCTTTTGATCATCATGAGCCATTTTCTCCCCCACAAACCACTTAAATTGACTTGCCTCCATCTCAATTTCTATTGACAAATTGCAATCTATAATATAGTACCGGTTGCACGCAATTGAATAATTTTATATAATATAAATTGTAATCGAGTAAAAAAAATGTACATATTGTAAATTTGATAAACATGGTCATTGTATAAGTTACAAATTAATAAACATAAATAACATAAACACATATAAGATTAATATCAATTTATAAATTGTACTACGTGGTCTTTTATTAATTTGTAATATATTCAATTCTTTTTTTTTATTGCAATTATTATTCGAAATTGATCGATTACAACCTAAAATATACTCCATATTGCAATTGAATAATTGTGTATAGTATAAATTGCAATCAGATAAAAAATTTACACATGTGCAAATTGATAAAAAGATTATAATACTGCAAATTAACATTAACCTTATATTAAAAATAAGAAAAAAAAATATTAATAGTATCTTATGGAATCACTATAAAAAATGGAGCGAAAATTCTAGCGGAATTAAGAATATGATCCTCATCCACATCCCTAAAAAAATAATCGAGGACTTTACTCCCCGTATAAGACGGATCACCGCAGAAACGGAGTTCTCCGCCCCTCTGCCAGTTCTAGTGTGAATGGAATCAACACCGGTTGATAAAAAAAAACCATATTAGTCCAACAAATACTGCACTAATTCACGTTTTCACACATGAAAAGCATTTTTTTTTCAATTTAGTCCAGTTAACTCCCACGAACTCTTATTTATTTTTGTTGATAGTGATCAATGTCTCCATAGAAACGCGTGTTTTTTTTCTCTCAAGTCGAACATTCCAAAAAAATCCAAAATAGAAATTGAATATTAGAATAGCTAAAAGGGTAAGTGTTGACGTACAAAAATGGATAAATGATAGTACTATTCAATTTGATGAGCTTTCATTTGACCTTATTAAAAAAAAAACTATTTTGAGGTCATTTGCAATTTTGACTTTTGTTCTTGTAGAAAGTATACCATTTTGACTTTGAAACTGGTCTCAGTTTTGCAATGCACGATTTAAGGAAGACCAAGACATGCTAATAATGTTGGTATATATATGTACGTTTTTTAAGGATCTCGAGGGAGTTTCATTTTAATATTTATATATCACTTTACTTAATTTAAAATATAATTTGAGTATGATAATAAGTTCATGAATCATAATATGCATACATATAATGAGAATAGGCCATATATAAGTTTTTATCATATTTTTTCACATGAAAATTTAACGAATTATAGTGTGTTTTTAACTTATTGAATAACCTATTTTTAACAATGGTGCATCAGAATGTACAAGAAATTATCTATGGCTCCCTTTAAAATAAAAATTATTTCATGCATGCATATATTGACGGGTACAATATGGTACATGAGGTATGTTTATACCTTCAAATTGAAAAAATTTCATCAATTTTTTTATAATAAAAAAATTAATAATTTGTCCAAAAATTTGAGAAATATACTTTATCCCCAAATTCAAAGTTGTGAAACACTACGCATTCATATAATAGTTAATTAACTGTAACAAGACAATTCAAAATTTCTAACATCAACCAAATCCGGAGGTATTTATATTTTGGGTAGATTTAAATGGGCATATTGTGCAATTATTTAAGCAATGTGTTTATTTATTAATAAACAGGGCGTTAAAATAATCTAGTCTAATATTTTATATGACTACATTATGTTTTTCTTATCTAGATCAAAGTCGATCATAATTTCCTGTGATATCAAAAATAATAAAATGACAAATGATTGTCCAGTTGACATATCGAACATGTTTAAGTCTCAACATTAATCGTGACCTAGCTGCACATTTAATAAATAAACCCAAGAATGGAATTTTATGTCTTAATATGATGATCCCGAAAAATAATTAGATATTGTAGGGCCGCCAATTATAATCAATTTTATTATCATAGTAATACTAAGGATATATCAAACTGGAAAGGCATGTATATAATACGAAAATGATGAAATAATGCTCTTGTGCGTAAGCATTTGATAAGCATAACACACCAACACCTTCTATTTAACTAATTCTTAATTTTATGATAGTAAACTAGAGGACCCACAAAAGAAAAAAAATCCTACAGTAAAATTGATGATTACTTTTTCCAAAATGTATTCTCAATCAACACTTCATGCAAAATTCTAAAGTGGGAAAATCCAACTTCAAACTGAAAGAAGAAAAAAATAATTTAAAGTCTAGTTGCTACTTATTACTAATAGTTTTGAAATCTTATTATTTTTATCTTCAATTCAAAAATAATTTTGTCTCTTCAAGTAATACTATAATAACACCCTGCAAAAAAAAAAAAAAATTACTTTTGACAAGAACTTTAATTAACGAGAGGCTTATATACTCTTATTCTAATAGTTTTTTCAAAATTTGGTGAGGATATTTATGACACTCGCTATTATCAACGGATAGAGAATTTCACCAAGCAAAACAAAGTCATTTTTAATTTAAAAGGTGAGGGCTAATAATACCCTCGCAAATAGCAAGGGCCTAAACCCGCTTTTCCGTAGACCTATTTTACATACCCTCGTCAAGATCCACATCAATTTTAAATATATATAAACCCAATCCCCGTTTTAGAACTAGAATTAGCGAATTGGTCAAAAAGGGAAAAGATTGCCACTATCGTCGTGAATCAAACTTCTACATATAATTGGACTTTGCTCTATATATACGTTATAAGGAGCATTTTTGCACTTCATTTCCTCATTTTCATTGGTGTCCATCGGTAGATTTTATATCATCCACCTGCACGAGGCTATATTTAAAATTAATTATGTTTAAAAAAATTAATATAAATGAATTAAATTTATACATCTCTACAAGTTCGAATTTATAAATGGAATAAATTTCTTTCATGGCAAAGCATTTGGTTCACACCCAAATCATGGGTTCACTTCATACAGAAAACAGCTTCACTTATATTAAATTGTTCACTAGTTGGTCTATTTCCATGAGAAAACATTAAAAATCCAGCTCAGAATAGGGCCAAAAGTATTATTAAATTAATATAAATGAATTAAATTTATAATTTTACATAAATTCGAATTTTTTAGATAATATCATGAAATTATTTCAAATTAATTTAAGATTGAATAATTGTGACATGACATTATATTAAATCAAGTTGGTAAAACGTAATTATCAAGGGTTTTAGTCCTCTTAGGCAGAGAAGTTTAGTTAATTAACAGCGACTGATTTATGTGTTGAGATGCGTGATCAAGTGTACAATAACTGTATCTAAGTTTATGATTATTAAATTAATCGAGGGAGACAAAATTTTGCATTTAGCTTATGGTGGTATATGACTCAACTCGTTTGTTCGCTGTGTAGGTCACGACCTTACCAAATCTCGGAAATGCCCCTGTCTATCCCAACCTAGATGACGTCAACATGATGATAGGATAGCCTTGTTAACTACAATATATATTACAGTATAGGGGAAATAATAAAATATAGATATATTTTGGGTGATTTAATAAGATAAAATATAGGAAAAATGATAAAGTAGAGTAAAATAAGAATGATATTTTTTTTATTTTTAAATGATATTATAATGGTGTTAATATTATATAATGTTTCTATTTTAAGGTGTGCAAATAATTTTGAATGAACAAATAAAAAAAGTGTGCGAATAATATTGGGATAGAGAGACTTATAATTAGCATGTGGAACGAGGGACTCTCATTAAGTCTATAGACATATATGATTTAAAAATTGGAAGCGTAAGTTGATACAGACAATTTTAGCAATTTTGATTGGATCGGGGTCTAACTATTAAAGCGATTTAATTGATATGATGTCATAATAGTAATATATAATAAAATAAATAAATTATAGATTATAATCTATACTTTTCTCTTTTAATATTATTTTCTATGAAATATATATATATATATATATATATATATATATATATATATATATATATATGTTTGAAGTTGTATTTTTATTTCTCAAACATATATTACTCTCTCTGTCTCAAACTTGATGTACATTTACAATTTGCACGATTATTAAAGTAGGGATTATTTATTGATATTAATGAAATAAAACAAGAAAAAAAAATAGTTCATTCTACTTTTTTAAAAGGGTGTAAGTTTTTGTTAGTGTAAATAAAGCAAGACTGTAAAAGTCGAAAATCGATAATCGGACGTTTTGAGGCCGCCTAGTTTTTTTTATTTATTTTTTAAATTTTTATTAAAAAAAAACCGGCCGCCTAGCCCGCTAGGGCCGCTTAGACGGCGCCTGGCCACGAAAATGCCTAAAACGCCGAAATTAGGCAAAATTGGGGCGGCCACCTAGGTCAATTTTTGCATCATTGAGATAAAGTAATTGATGTTTTGTGTAATTTTTAGGTATTTGATGGGTATATATAAAGATGTATCATTAACAAATATATCATATAATATGAAACGAAGGGAGTATAATAGTAATGGTGTGAACTTACTTGTGTACAATTGACATAGGAAATTTTTTTACCATTCCTCTTTCACTATTTTAAAAAATAGCATATGTCGTGAAAATTACATATGTAATTTTTTCTCCGACTAAAAAAAAATATATCAAAATTGTTTAAACCCCCCTTTTTTTGTTTTACAAATTAAGTTGGACTGGTGAGGTGACCAGTTCAACTGGTCATCGTTTTGTGCCATTTTTCCGCTTTTGAGCAATTCGTGGTCGATTCGAATGTCGAGCGGTCCAACATTTCAAAATAGTTCGGTAACCTTTCCAAATAGCTGTCGGACGGTCTGACCGACAGGTTCAACCCACTTTTTAATATATAGATGAACACAAATGTATTTTTTTCAAACTTTAACTTACATGGAATTGATCTTATATGAAGCGATGGACATCAATTTATATATACACCACTAATATAATAATGATGACACTTGATCACATAAGCAATCAATTAATGATGAGTTCCTCTATTTGTATGTTATCACCACATTATCAGTGGAACTACAATCAATTATGTTTACTCCAAACCTTTTTCTCATAAGCTAGCCAAAGTATTATATAAACTAATTTTGACCTCCAATTAATTTATATTTTATATGTATTTTTAAACAGTTTAATATTTTTATTGGACTAGTTTGTCAGGATCAATTTTTTTATTAAAAAATAAAAATATTTTACATAACACAACCTTCTCTTGATTTTAATTAGGATTTATATGAATCTTTATTTATTTATTTATTTTCTTTTAAAGAAAAGTTTCCTTATTTATCGTAACAAACACCCGAAAGAATGAAGGTGTTGTGTCATTATATATTGCATATGACTGGGATATGATGACCAATATAGTTTCACCAAATTTACAAAAAGAATATGTGTGCCATCTATTTTTTGACATGTATGGATAATGAACATGTGTATTAATTATATGAAAATGGGTGAAGAAGTTATATAGTATGTCTGATTAATATATCATTATATAACGAGAGTCTCACATGAAATTTATTTATCCTATAAAAAACTTAACACCATCATAATTATTTAGTAATATTATTTTTTTATAAATCTATATCATAATATTTTACATTATGATATTAATTTATAAATATTACAATATTATTAAATAAAAATTAAATAACATAAAATAAATATAATGATATTTATTTTATATAATGAACAAGTTTCACATGCAAACTTGTGTATATTGTATAAATGAATATATATATATATATACACACTCAATATACAATAAAAACATTCCCATAAAATTAAAGTACAACCTTTTTTTTAGCATATGAAAGTAGCCCAAAAGTAGCATACGATATCCCAAAACATGTGACAATTGCCCCTAAAAACAGAAGTTCTAAATATATATATACAAATATAAACAAATGAAATAGTAGAATTACTTTAGTGGAATGGTAAAAAAAAATAAAATGGATAGGAAAGGAATATAATCTCATCTGATAATGATTGTTTGAGAAAGACATGTATACTAGTCCAAAAAAAAGAAAAACATGTATACATCGTGGGTCTGCGGAGTGTGGGGGTTGGCAAATATAGTGTACAGTTAAAAAAAATAATATGTACAGTCCCTAGACAGAAAAAGGGTGTAGGCCAACGATAAAAAAGTCGCCGACAACCACCGACATTTTGCCGATATTTCGGATTTTCGGGAAATTTGACACGGATACGTACCGAAAAATATTTTTTTACATAATGTTGGTAAAAATATCGATAAATGTCGATAAATATCGGTATCGGTTGACTCCAGTTAAAATTTTACAAGATATCGAAAATATCGGTCGAAATATCGAAAATATCGAATGTCGGTAAGAAAATATCAGTTTTTTTTCTTTTTTGGATTTTTTCAAAATAGGAATCAACTATACTCAAATGGCAGTAGAATAAAGGTGAACTAATGAACAAGGACGAAATTATGCAATTTTAAGTTGTATCAATACTTCTTTTACATTTGAGCCTCATAGGTAATCATTTTGGTATTAGTTGTCTTGTATTAACTAAGTATGAACAATTATTGTATCGCTCTAGACTGCTTATGTATTTTGTTGTTGATATGTTTGTCACAAACAATTCAATTTGTTATGTATTAACGTTAGTAGGAACATTCTCTAAAATTTCATATTAAATTTTCATTATTTTATTAAAATTTTCATCAATTTTCTAATTTTTACCGATACGGATATTCAACATCGACATTTCCACCGATATTTCCGTAAATTTAAGGTACCGATATTTTTACCGATATCGATATTTTCAACGTTAGTGTAGGCTGGCAAATTAATTAGTGTTGTATTTTAATGCTAACTCTGCTCCAATTATGATTGAATTTTACCCTTATGATTGAATTTTGCATAGAGAGCCATATCTCACCTTATTTACGTACTTCTAAGGATAAAAATACCATACTACTCATACATATATTAAGATGACAAACAAATTAGGACGAATGAAGTATATATTACGATGGTATTTGAGCCACAATAATTTTAAGGTAGACGATCTTTGCAACCATTGCAAATGATTTATAAAATATTATTAATATGAAAATATGATTTGAAAAAGTGTCTATTGTAAACTAAATTTCACGGAGAAACTTGATTTGTATTAAAAAATTGGATTCACTTTACCCTTCAACTATACCAACTATTACTCTTCATCAATATAGGTCATACCTTCAATTATCATAATTAATATCTTTTATTAAAAATATTTTTATTGAAATAATAACTTATGGCATGAGATTTGACAAAGTCACAGAGTGATTTTTAGCAAACTATTTCAAAGCCCTAACTAATGAATATATTTACATATACCCTTATTCACTAATAGAGTAATATGTCATATCCTTTGTAATGTTGTCCTATTATAATATATGTCAAACCTTTCAATTATCATAGTTAATATTTTTTAGTAATATAGGTCATATCCTTCAGTAATTATCAAGATTGATACCCTTTAGTAATATAAGTTAACCCTTCAATTATTACAACTGATACAATAATACTCTTTAATAAATGGATCAAATTTCACCATGAACCCTTATTTATAGTACACTTCGCTGATTTGAAATGTGCATTGTATAATAATTAAATGCAAATATATGGGTGTGTGTTTAAAATTGAAATATTATATATACATATTAATTAAATGTAGATTACTTAAATTCAGCACGTACATATCTCCTAATATATAGTGAAATTGATGCATAATAATAATTTGTACATTATGATTAAATTTAGTGTTCTAACTCAATAACGCTATCAACTAATTAAAAAGGAATAAATATCATTCATTTGAAAAAAGTTAAAAAAAAACACTGATCCCAACGAATTTACCAATTTGGAATGGTATTGTTTATATTAATTACGAACGCTTATACTTGCTAATATGAATCTCTAATGTTATCATGTCAGCTTACGTGAATTTATGTATTTTACCTACAAAACACCGAGCACATTAATTTCACTAGACCAAAGTATTAATACAACATACGACTACGAGACAAACTAAACATACTTTACTAATATGTACGTCTTCCATATAATATATATTTTAAATATATGCACATATTCTATAATTTCCTATATGGGGCATTCTTGTGTGAGACCGTCTCATGCATGAGACGGACATGAGACGGAGTCACTTTTTAATAAATTGTTATCACTTTTCCATAAATTGTTATCATTTTTTCATAAATTGTTATCACTTTTCAATTTGTTATCATTTTTTCATAAATTGTTATCACTTTTCAATTTGTTATCACTTTTATACAAATTTGTATCACTTTTTAAAAAAGTGATAACAATTTATTAAAAAGTGACTAGGTCTCATGAATGAGACGGTCTCATACAAATTTTTGTCTTCCTATATATATTGTGAAGGAAAAAAAATAAGAACAACAATTATATAAGTTGAAACATATAACGATAAAGTAAAGGGGGAAAAGAATTACAATTGAACATGACGATATTGGGGCGGTTGCCAAATCATAAGGGGCGGGTTCCCCCACGCGTAACATTTTCTATTGGTTTATCCAAGTGGATTAGGGGCCTCTCTTTTTTTCTTAAATTTTCAATATTTGCTATAATCTATTTAACGAGAAATATTATATATTCTATTTTCAACATTAATACCTAGAAATGTATCATATTTAAAAAAAAAAAAAACTGGTCTAAACCTAAACAGGATGGTTTATTCTGTTAACAGGACATCTCAACCGCTCAACCGAATAAGGAAAATGGAATAAAAATACTATTAGGTCCAAATACACATTTTACTTGAATACTTATTTATCCATCGTTATCATATCAATTGAGAGGCAGATCAACAGACAAACACCCATCCTAGCTAGTAAATTAAGACCCCTCCAATTTATATGCTAATATATGTCATAAAAGAGAAAATTACATACTCTACATTCCAATTTTCAACCATTGTTTTTTTTTTAAATGATGATGACAGCTCAAACTATAATTTATTCAGCAAAACAGACGAGAGATAGAGATTAGAAATCAGGATCAACACCTTTCCTACTAAATAATTATATCCCTCTAATTTATTATTTATGTAAATAATATGCGAACCTTATCTTCCGCAGTTTCTACAATTTTCTTCATCGTTCCAAGGTGTAGCAATTTTGGGAGGGACATTTTGTTATTGGAGCACTTTGTACTCAACGATTAATTGAATTTTCCTACTTGTTTCAATTATGTTTCAACACATATGTCACTCACCTTTTTCTTGACCTTTGTGGGTATATTTATTTTATTTAGTTGTAATTATTATTATTTTTATATTTTGAGTTTGTTAGGATTGAGAACTTTATGGCAATCTCTTTTGTTTGTGGGGGATGAAAGGGGTTGGTGGATAATATTTGGCACTGGTTTCTTTTGAGTTACAAAAAGGAAAGGGCATTTAGAAATGGAGTTCAATCTACAATTTCTATTGGTTCATAGTTGTGAGTAGAACATCCTTTAGTCAAACATCATCATTGAAGCATTACCTTATATGGTAGGAAAATATTTCCAAAATTTAAGGGAGTTACTAATGGTATGAAATACTTATCAAAAAAAAAAAAAAAAAAAAAAAAACTAATGGTATGAAATGTATTCATTGAAATTTATTGAGTGAAAATTCTTAAAAGTGTTCAAGTTGGTGGAGTAGATGAGCACGACATAAACGTTATGCGTTATGTAGACATTTTTTTGGTGAGCCTAGCACATATGTATTGCTATGAAATTTACATCATAATATTGCAAGAATGTAAAAATTCTACCAGATATGTGTATCTTCGGACAGGGTTCTCTTGTCATGAAGACTCTTGTGTTTTGTTATAATAGTATTTGCTATTTGTATAATAACGTATCATTCATATAGATGGCGGCTGTATTAGTAATTAGTGCATTGAATATTTGATGCAAAACCATATCGGGTATAATTAAGTTTCCAATTTGAGTAACGATAAGCTGCAATGGTATGAATATTGGGATATATAATCTAAATGGTCAATAAAATTATTTCAAATATCGATCCTACGGCAACAAGATTTGAGTTATGGATGGCCTTATCAGTTTACTGCATATTTTTTTAATTATTTAAAGAAAACGTTAAATTAAATATAATCAATAATGTCGACATGTTAATGAATTGCAGTTTTCTGTGTTCAAAAAGTAATGTCGAAATGTGGCTAAAATATATAGAACAGAAAAAAGGGGCTAAAACAATTTTAAACAAAATGGTGATTTGAAAAAAAAAAAAAAAAAGCAAAATGGTGATTTGAAAAAAGGGGCAAAAACTCCGGACTCGAGATTTTATATTTTTTCCTCTCAAATGTTTGTGCTCAATATTTTAATATATAATATTTAAAATTATTTTTATCCGATATGAATTTAAATTATTTTCCCAAACAAGCATTATTTTCTGATAGTTTCACTTTCTCAACAATAATATTTTTCTCCGTGTTTATGTGAAATCAATATTAAAAAAATGGAAATATTGTTGAATGCTTACATGTTAACGGCGTCATCGTGATTCAACAGCGTGAATACTCCTCTTTTTTTTCAAAAAAAAAAAAAAAAAGGACAAGGTGAGTATTCTTTTGGGAATGAAATCGCAAACTATGTTGGGCTCCTTATTGAGGCCCAAACATTAAGTCGGAAGCCCATTTCAACTATAGACCAAAGTGTATTCTCAGTTAAACCCAGATATTCTAATGTGCTTGGATATAAAAACTAAATCAAGATAGCATATAGGCCCAAATAGCACGAAAAAATTTGAGCGAGAAAAAAAATTGAACTGACGAAAAATGAATGATTGTTAAATAATTGATTATAAGAGAGATTAATCAAAATAAATTAGTAATTATTTTATTTTTAAATCAATTTCAAATTATAAATATTATCAAGCATCATCAATGAAAATGATTAATGAGTCATTCCCATTACCTACTTCTAATACCCCCAACCAACCGGCCTAAAAGTTTCTACTTTATACATCCTCATCTTTTCTTTGATTCAAAAGAGTAAAGAACTGGCGCAAGTAAAGGCTATCAGCAAAAAATCTTTCCATGCACACTCCTTGCTCTCATTATGACGATTATTGGACTGTAAAAGGAAAAAAAAAAGTAAAAGAAAGTGGTTCATTTCCAAAAGAGAAAAAGGAAGAACAAGATAAATTGAAGATTATTCTTTAGACTTTGGAACATCTGAAAACTTCTTTTACTGATAGATTCTAACACTTTTTCCATCTCATCCACTCAACTCTTTTTATCTTCCACAAAATTCTTGCTCACTGCATTTATTTCAGAACTTGAGAAGTTAGAAGAATCAATAGGCATGGAATTGTTGCTCTTTCTTTTGGCTTTCATAGTTTCATCAGCTGCTGCTCAAGGTAATTACAACCAACAAATTAAAATCACATTCTACATGAATATGTTGATTCAATTATTCCTCTGTTTCAGATGCATTCATTGGCGTTAACATCGGGTCGAACACGCCCCACCCGACCCAAGTAGCTGCACTCCTCAAAGCCCAGAATGTCCACCACGTCAGGCTTTACAATGCAGACGCAAACATGCTTCTTGCTCTTGCAAACACCGGCATCACTGTCGCCGTCTCTCTTCCAAATGACCAAATCACCCCCATTTCTTTGTCAAATTCCACTTCTGCTAAATGGGTTTCCCAGAACATCGTCCCACATTATCCTGCTACAAATATTACAACAATTTGTATCAATTCCAATCTTCCAACACCCCTTCTTCTCAATGCCCTAAAGAACATACACTTAGCCCTTATTGCAGCCAATCTTGATAACAATATCAAAGTTTCCACCCCCTTTTCTTCCACCATTATCCTCAACCCTTTTCCACCATCTCAAGCCTTCTTCAACCGCTCTTTAAACAATATTCTACTCCCCACCCTTAAATTCCTGCAATCCACAGGCTCATATTTCATGATCAATATCCATCCTTACCTTAATTATGTCCAATCAAACGGCACCATTCCATTAGATTACGCTCTCTTTAAGCCTCTTATTACAAACAAAGAACCTCTGGATACCAACACTCATCTTCACTATTCCAACTTCTTCGATTCAATGATCGATTCTGCTTACTCTGCAATGGCTAATCTCAACATCACGAACCTCCCCATCGTGGTGAGTGAGTCGGGGTGGCCTTCAAAAGGCGGTCCAGACGAGCCTGATGCTAACCCGGACAATGCAAGAACATACAACACCAATCTAGTGAAACATGTCCTGAACAAAACTGGAACTCCTAGACATCCTGGGATTTCTGTTAGCACGTACATTTATGAGCTCTACAATGAAGACACAAAATCAGGGCCCCTTTCTGGGAAAAACTGGGGCTTGTTCGACGTGAATGGAGAACCTGTATACACTTTGCAGTTGAGTACATCTGGTACAGCCAATGGTACCACAAACCAGACTTACTGCACTGCGAAAACGGGGGCCGAGGCGAGCAAGTTGCAAGCTGCATTGGACTGGGCTTGTGGAGCTGGGAAAGTTGATTGTTCAGCTCTGATGCAGGGGAAGGCGTGTTATGAGCCAGATACATTGTTTGATCATGCGACGTATGCGTTCGATTTTTATTATAATCAAATGGGGAAGGCCCCAGGGAGCTGTGATTTCAATGGGGTGGCTACAATTACCACCATAAATCCAAGTAAATGATTTCTAGATTGTCTCATTAGTAAAAATGTTTGAGATAGTGTTTTTTGGCTGAAATTTCTATGTGCTAATCTTTTTTTGCAGGTCATGGTTCATGCACATTTTCTCAAAGGTTAGAAAACTGATAAAAGAACAGAAATAGTGATGAATTGATGAGATTATTAATATTAGGAACTTATTGTTGTAATGTTGTTGCAGCGATGAGAAAGGTATGAGGATGAATAGCAGTGTTCCAGCTATGGATTCTCAGAGCTCCTACACTTCTTCTACGAGTTTGATCTATGCTCCTGCTGCCAACATTGTGCTTGGAGTAGTGGGATGGATTGCACTTGTGTTTTTATGATCTACGAGTAGTGCTTGTGATTTTTTATTGTTGGAAGTACTAAAAGTGTGTAGACAGAACTAAAATAGCTAGAGTTTGAAATATTTTAATGAGCCAATAAATGAATTTTTAGTTTGAATTATTTTAATGAGCTAGTGAGGTTATGATAATAAAATGCCTAATTGATTTTTTTTTTATTTGAAGTTTATAGAGTATATTTTCAAAACGAAAAAAATCACATATTCTAGACATCAACTTATATTCTCATTACTTATGATGTGATGTAAAGATGAGCATATATGTTGTGTCTTATATGCATAAAAAACCATATATATCCGCAACTCTGATATATAATACACATGCAACAATTTATAAACTAAAAACAATAATTACACACAAAACTCATCAAAATAATCTAATCAACCTTGAATCAAATAGAAAAGCCTAATTAAAATTAATATCAAGATCTCACAATACTCAAAACACTCAAAAACTACTCCATGAATCTATAAATTAAACCTATTTTATCGATAAAAGATATAATTAAAAAATTAAATGGTGTCACCTTGAAATAGATAAAAGATCTCTATAGCTTAACTTTTATGGGCTGAATATAGTTGTTGTAATTGGGCCAAAATGGGCCTCCAAATTTGGGCTCGAAAATGGCTGCTTCTTGGGCTAATATAATAATTTCACCATTTTCGCAAGTAACGTCTTGTTGCCGCGCACTAATATTGTTACGTTCATATCCTTTCGAAAAAATATTGTTACGTTCATATCGTTTATAATTTTTGTGCTCCTCTTTTCGACGCGCTTCCAATGGTTCAATTCTCTTTTTCAAATTCCAGGTGGAGCAGGACATTTTATTATTCACTTTTTGTTTGATTTCACTTCTTTCTTGCACATTTCATCAAATTTTTTAACATATGGGATTAGTAACATTTTTAATAACAAAAATACCTAAATCACATAAAAATTTAATATTTCTAGGCAATTAAAAATTCGCTTTCGATGCAATAATGACCCTAACCCAAATCATACTACATCTTATTTTCTATTAATACTCCTTGAACTTCGTGAAATTCCACCACAAAAGGCTTATGCTAGGATGGAAGAAGTATATTTTAATATATAACATCTTAGGTTTCAATAAATATAAATTGAGTCGAAATTATATTAAATGTACCGTGGAACTAGTTATGCGCACAAATGTTCTCCATCTAACTGAAATATGTTTTCGATTGAGTAAATGTTCACTAATCTCTAGTCTATTATAATTTTTCTAGCTTATTTTTCAATTTTTTTTTATGGTAGCTTATTTTTCAAATTAAATTTAACATCATAGAGTAAAATCTGAAATATTTAAATATTTTCAGACGAAATTCAGTGAAACATTAATTTTTAAACACCAACCCATTATAAAACGAGTCAGTCCAACCGAGAAAAAGCCCAAATCCATTCTTCCAGTGAAACCCTAAACTAATTTGTCAATGTATATATATAACCAGCCTCACATCCGCTTTGCTTCCGATACCTATTGCTCTACTTTAAATTCCTTCAATTTCTGGTTTTTAGCTTTCAATCAATTATGTTTATCTAGTTTTCACCTTGATTTGTTCTTTCAATTGTTGATTCTTCAGTATTTTGTAAAAATACGTATCCGATTCGCATCCTCTGTGATTTTTTTGTTTCAGTAAATCAAAAAATTCAGAGAATACGAAAGGATGCCATATTAATTGAGTTCTCACGGTACTTACGGACACGCAGCTCCGATTTTCACCGTGGAATCTTGCGTTTTCTCTTAGGTTCTACATTATTCTTAATGATCAATTTGTTATCTAATTTTTCTGGAAATTTAATATTTTATTTCGGTCTTTGGATATTGCTCGATGATGATTCTTTTGCTTTAACCACACCGAAGAGAATCTGGTAGGTTTGCACATTCCGATTTGATTTTAGGCTGAAGGAAGCATTTTCCGTTTCATTTTGGAATTTGAAAAACGATTGCTTTATGAATCTTTTCTCTATTGGGTAATTCTAGTAGATTTTAGATGAAAGCATTGTGCTTCTGTTTCATAGTGAAGTGGTTATTCTTACGAATTTTCTTCCTTTGGGTTAAAATCTTTGAGGATCGCCAACCAGTATTCTGATGTGGAAAAACTTTGGCCCTTGACTGAGAGCTGAATCCTATTCCTTTTCGTTTAACCTGCAAATTTTCGATAACCAATTTGAAATTCACTTACTTTTGTCATTTTTTTTTCTGCAGTTTTTTAATCTTATTTATTTATCGTGAGATTTCTCCCTGTTTTTAATGTAATTTTGATTTTTATGACTCTCCTAGAAGATTACTTAACCAAAAACGATTACTGCTGCACATAAAACCTGAAACAGGTACTCTAGAGAAAAAATATGAATAAGAAATCTTTGTAATTTTGAACATTTTTTTTAATGCATTGCGACAATCATTAAATTCAAGTTTAGTATTTTTGAAATTTAGATAAATTATTTGTATATATAAGCTTAGTGAATTACTATACATTAACACTTATTTTATAAAGAAATGTATATAAAAATAAATAATTTATTTTATAATATCTTTTTTCTATTAAAACTATGATAAGGAGTTTTTTATTTTTTTGACGGGGTAAATCTATGATAGAGAGTCGAATACATTTTTGAACAAAAATGGCAAAGTCTTCTTTTTTTTCCTAAAATGGCAAAGTCTTCTTTTTTACAGGAAAAATTGGCAGAAGTAAGTGGATTTCAAATTGGAAACTTGATCCATTAAAGGGTATCAGGGTTATTAGAACTCTGAAGTGTATCGTGTATAAATTCTATAAAATGTATTCGAATAATTTTAATTAATTTTTTTTACGTTCAAATTAAATTTTAATTAAAGTTTTCGTGTGATTATTTAATAATTTGTTCCACTTGAATTGGTCGTTGGCTTTTATTTACAATCATCCCACGTCTTGCACTACTCAGCCCATTAAAATGGATTTTTTTTTATCAATGAATTATTTTTATAATATTATGACCTTTGTAAATTTATTTTATTATAAATTTAACAGAATATTAGATTTTATTTCGATTAAATTTAAAAAATACTTAAAATATATAAAGATGCATGCAAAACAAAATTTAAAATTTATGTCGTGTAATATTTTAAATCTTAATATATTGGTTTAAAATTACTTTAGATTTTTTAGTTAACGATATTATTATTAATTTAGATACAAAAATAATTAAACTGTTAACAAATATTTTAATGAGTATTCAGCAAAATGAAAATTTAAATTAAAGAATATAAATACCGCATAAAATTACAAAGTGGAGTTTTCCTCCATGTTACCGCACTGCGCACAAGTAGCGGCCAGTGCTGCGAAGGGTAGAGTAAGTGCATTGATTGCCACATTAGTGGAGCGTAATAATATTTTAATATTTATAGAGTACTTTATTTAGGGTTATTTGCAACTTTGAGAATCACTTTTTAATTTTAGAAAAAAAAATTATTCCTTCACTATTTTTGTTTTTCATAAGTAAATATTATTAAATGATGCTCTTATGCATATAATTTTTTACTTAGAGAGATTATGGTTGGATTGTGGGGTGTATTTATGAATAAAGTTAATGAAAATAATTAAAGATTAGGAAAGTGAAGATAAAATTTTATAGAGTACATTTTAAAATATGCATATTTAAATTTTTAAACAATAATAATATTACTTAGTGTACTGTATACCATCTAGTAAAAGTATTAATTTTTAAACAATAATAATATTAATGGTGTATGATGGAGAAATTAAAGTGCATATAATATTATGCTATGAAACCGTTTCAAGGCAAAGTGTGAAACGTTTTAACAGTATTAGTATTTACAACAGTAATATCAAAGGAGTAATGTTCTGTATAAAATAAATACTACCGTTTTCATTATTTTCATAAAGTTTAGTAAAGCACAAAACCGACGTATACTTATTATTACATCATCAGCCTTTCTCATCAAATCACCTCATGTGAATGTTTATACTTCAAACACACATGGATCGCTTTGTGTAGCTATATATATATATATAAGTGGGTATAGGCAGAGGCAGGCAAGGGATAGTTAGTAGTAGAGCTTTGCATAAAATATGTCAATGTGAAGCAGGGGAAGGAGACATTGCGAACATGGCTTTGAAGAAGCGTTCAGCAAGCACTAAATTCGCAGCCTCAGACGGGTGAAAAGCATCCCAGAAAACGTACTCGCTCCGATTGCTGCATAATTTTGAGTTTGGCAAACAAAGCCCTCCTAGTTTTGTCTCTACTTTGCAACACGATGTGTTGGATACCTTAAAACCTGCATTAAATCTTCAGCTCTCACACAAACATACCCAATGTTTATATAAAAGTGTAATGGTATTACTCAATTAATATTATGATATTGATGCGATGGTATGCATGATCTTATTCCTTACCGTATGCAGAGGGGTAGTTGATCAAATCGGAAACTGATTGATAAGTGTCTGCAAATGTAAACTGTGAAGAAGGTAGGTGGGAATTTAGATTGGTAATCAGCTTCTCAACTTTGGAGTTAAATTGTTGCACCCACACATTCACTTGGCTTAGGCATTGTCCTCTGCTCGATTTCGTCCTTTGGGACGGAATGCACCCTAGCGGTCCCAGCCCATGAAACACCACCTTTCTTGCACCAACTTCGTACAGTCTCTAATGGAACATGGATTACAACATACATATTTATACATTTTAGAAATAAATCATATGTTGTTAAATATACACATTGGGAGGATGATGAGTATATATACAGTGAGTTGTTCAGCCAATGTTGAGATCAGAAGCTCTAAGAACTCATCATGTGTGTACTGTTGCCCATCTGCTAGAAACGGCTGTAGAAAATTGTTCACATAATCGTTGCTACCTGCAAATTGTTGATACAATTTTTTCAATCCGGAATTTTATTTCAATGATTTTGTTGTTCTAAATTTACCTATTCCGATAAAGAAGAGTGCTTCGCTGCAGAGCTTGTGAGCCGCCTCGTCTCCAATTTTGGCCTTGATCACCTGCTTTGTGCTCTCAAAGTTGCTTATCTGATCATCAAACGATAGCCTCTGTATCTGTCGTCAAAGAATGAATCAGAATCAATATTTGTTAGCTTGTAGTGATTAAAGAAGCGGGAGTATTACAAAGTAAAGGCCCGTGTCGTTGAGGATCCCAGCTCCACCAGACGCGTAATTCACTCCTTTCAAGATCGCGTCGTCACTTGGTGATAACGAGAGGTACGGAGGTGGTGATGGAATGCCAAGCTTCTCAGCTAAAATCAAAATCATAAGCTCTTCAGTTCTTGATCTATAATGTTTCCTCCTCCCCTAAAAACTTTCATAGGAAATTGCGAAAGTTATTAGGGGATGGAGAAAACATACACACATATAAGCTAAATATGGTATAGTTTATTAATTTACATATGATGTCACCGATAGTCTTCCCGTTGGTGAATCTTCCGGTGGGCTTTCCACCATCAAAATCGACACCATAATGAGGGTAGTTGGATTTAGCAAGAGAGAGCTGCAGGTAGTTGTTGTTCCCAACTTCTGTCAAAGAGTCACCGAAGATGAATGTGACTAAGGATGATGCTGATGAAGGTGCTATGAGCATGGCTATAAACATTGATACTGCAAACTTTCTTTCCATTTTTACTCGCTGTTTTGGTGATGCTATATATTATTTATGTGTAAGTAAAGTGCAGAAATTTATATACTAGTACTAGTGGTAATAGTCAAGTTTGTAAGTCTTGCCAATATCACCAAGTTTCACCATAGTAAGTGATTAGCTCAAATTTGGCACTATGGTGGTTGGTCCTTTCTCTTTAAATTGTTGGCCAACTTGATATTATGAGATTCTCTCTAATTTCATTCCTGCTTTATTTGTGCAATATATACGTTCTCGGTATCTGATTATAAACATACTACATAAAATTGAAATACTACATGCATTTATAGTAGTAATTGGCTGGAGTTTCTCGTAGAAATTAACCTGTTAATTAGATACAATTTCAAATATTGAGGCAAAATGGGTAAAATTTAGCGAACATTAACGCTCAACTATGTGCTTCACTCGAACAATCCAAAATGCATGTCTGTATTTGAATGATCGGTGCGTAGGTGCGTTTGAGTAACGTCTCATTAGCAAGATCAATATTATTTATAATAGAATAATATTACTTTTAAAATAAAATTTATATGGAATGTTTTATTTTAAAATGCATATAGAATTGTATTGTGTAATAAATATGTATTTTTTAAAATATTAATTATTTATCTAAAAAAGATTAATTTTAGTATTTATTATTATTAAACCATATTAAAATATGATGGTTATGCATTTAATTCGAGATTGATTAGCTTACATATTACTTCATCGTCCCATTTTAATTATTTTTTTCTAGAAAAGAATTTTTATCCCAAAATTAATTTTATTTTACACTAATATGCTAGAATTAAATACTCCCATATTCCAATTTTTAACTTCTATTTAATTTTTGTGATAGTATGAATTAATTAAACAAATATGCCTTGTGCATGTAAAAAAAAAAGAGTAAAAATGTCATAATACTCATGCACCAGAGTCGTAATCCAGCAAACATCAAATTTAACTTCTACAATTATTTAAACCAGTCAAATTATTTGACTTGGATAAATAAAACCTGAATATAGCATAGCTATTTGCAGTCATTGCCAGCCAGTCAATTCATCAAACACTTCAACATCACTTTGTCTTCTTCCACAAAAAGAGGCCCAAGCACCATAAGAATTTACAATTAAAAAGGCCAATTAAATCTTACTGTATTTTATCAGCACGTCGCATATCATACACAAAGAATCAGCATATTCACGACTGCACAGACTTGAAGCTTCCAGCACCATCCCACAACCAATCCTCACGTGAATCAACATTATCATCTTTTACTTTCTTGATTGCAAATCTGAACTTGCACTCAATCTGTTTGTTGAAATGTCTGTGGCTTGTGGGATGGAATGTGTGGTGGTTTTGGGGTGTCTCCGGTGGGCTTGGAAGCGGTGCACATACATCGGGTCCGATGACAGCGCCACATGGCCCACTGCGACGGCAGAGGAATTCGATCCAGTTCCTCGCGTCTGCCGCATTATATTAGCCATCTACGAACCCGATCTCCGCTGCCCCAAATACTCCCCAGCAGGTGGCTACCGCCTCAACCCCGACTGGGTAGTCAAACGGGTCACGTACGAGCAAACCCTCGGCCACGCGCCGCCGTACTTAATATACATTGACCACGATAATCGCGAGATAGTGATGGCGATTCGTGGCTTGAATTTGGCTAAGGAAAGCGATTACAAGTTGCTGGTGGATAATAAATTGGGTAAACAGATGTTTGATGGGGGTTATGTGCATCATGGTTTGTTGAAATCTGCGACGTGGGTTTTGAATGCTGAATCGGAGACTTTGCGGCGGCTGTGGGAAGAGAATGGGAGGGAGTACAAGATGGTTTTTGCAGGGCATTCTTTGGGATCGGGTGTTGCAGCTTTATTGAGTGTGATTGTGGTGAACCATGGAAATGAACTTGGGGGGATTCCGAGGAGCTTGGTGAGGTGTTATGCGGTGGCTCCTGCGCGGTGTATGTCGCTCAACTTAGCGGTTAAGTATGCCGATGTGATATGCTCCATTATTTTGCAGGTAATTGAATCGGTAGTATCACTTAGCCTTTGATTTCAGTGTCAATACATTGGTATTCTTATGGTGTTCTTGTTTTACAGTGGAAGTTGATACTGTGAGTTTTTAACATGATACGTGTTGCTTTGTTTCGAGTGTTTCTCATTTCTTTCTTGAGTTTAAGAGGAATGGTGCGTCACTCATCCGTCCTTTATTAAATTCATTCACTTTTACTGAATCTGTTGCAGCTGGTGATCGTTTGTCGATGTTTGTTTCTTGAATCTTAGTGGAATGATGCATCTATCATCTATTTGTGTGGATACCCTGAATGAAATGCTTGTTTTAGCGCTTCCTTTAGGCTATGTATAATTGAATGATTGGTAAATGCATTAGTTGTTGAATGAATAATCCAAGGTTGATGACTAAGACACACTGCAACCCCCCTTTGTCAGCTAAAGAACCTGTCTGTTAGATTTGTATATATTGGTAAAGTGTTCAGCATCTTCTTACCCTAGTTTAATCATTCACGTATATTGCCTTTGTTTTCTTTTTCTCTAGTTTTCAATCAAGCCTTGGGAATGTAAGAAAGTAACTCAATATGTCTATCTGGAGACTTCGTATATTTATCGTGAATGCACCTAGGTAAACTATTAGGCCAAATTTTCAGCTAGAAACTTATATATTTGGACCAGGGAGTAAAATTGGACCAATATAAATCATCTCACAATCAGATTTACTCTGACAATTAGCCTCTTTTATTGATATGGAGACCCAATCCATGTAAGAGTACACTTTCCCGGTTTAGGAGTCTATATCACATATCAGTTTAAAGCCCCAGTATGGAGAAGTAAATGAACAATGAATTCATCTTAATCTGATATGTTACATCGATTTTGCTTGGGTTTTTGAACGAATCAATAAGGTAGTAACTATCTTTTGACTTTACTTTGTTCAGGACGATTTCTTGCCAAGAACACCCACCCCATTACAGGACATTTTCAAATCCATCTTCTGGTTAGTGATTATTAGCCAATAATGGTGAAGATGATGTATGAGGATTTTGCTATTTCACATTTGTTCAACTCTTTGGCCTCTTGAAGGAGTGAAATTTTACCATCATATTGAACTGGACCTTGATATCTTGTGACAGCTTACCTTGCTTATTGTTTCTGGTATGCCTGAGGGATACATTCATACCTGAAGGCAGAAAGCTCAAAGATCCAAGAAGATTATATGCACCTGGTCGGATATATCATATCGTGGAAAGAAAATTTTGCAGGTAAAATCACAGCAACTTATCAAGGCATGAGAAAATATTGGTTTATTGACAATATTTACACATACACGATATGTATGCCATTATTCTTGACAATCAAACATCATTTTTTCTCTGAAACTGAACTCACTGCTCGATGCAGATGTGGAAGGTATCCTCCAGAGGTTAGAACTGCTATCCCTGTTGATGGAAGATTCGAGCATATTGTGTTGTCATGCAACTCCACCTCAGATCATGCTATTATTTGGATCGAAAGAGAAGCAGAAAAGGCCATAGAGGTAAGTTTTTTGGTACTTTTCTTTCAATGTGTATGCATTACTGTTGCTCTAGTTAACTAAACACGATTTAGGGGCGTTTGGTTCAAATTATTTAATAAGAATGATAATGACAATCATCGAAATAATAAAGTACAATGAGAAATTGAGAATGATGGTTATATTGTTGGTGTTTTGCTGTAATTTTTGGAATAAGTTGAGATATAAAATGATTGGTCGGGGAATAGTGGAATGATTGAAGAAAAATGATTATAGGGGAGGGGTAGTTAATCAAAATTGTTCCATTTAAGAATTATGAACCACAACAATTGCTCCATTTAAGATTTATGAACCAAACACTCCCTTATAATATTGAAACGTGTAGAAATTTTCTGTTAACACGCACTTGCTACCATAACTGCATCTTATAGATTGTAGCTCAAAGTTCATTCCTTGAAATATGGCTAATATTGTGCCATATATAAACCACACAACTACGTTTCATCTTCTTGTGTACTACACAGAGGTTAAAGGAAGATGGTGGAGAAACCATTACAGAACCACCGAAGATACAGAAATTCGACAGAAAGGAGACGTTGGAGAAGGAACACAAGCATGCATTAGAGAGAGCTGTCACTCTCAATATACCTCATGCTGTGATGTCCGCCGACGATGAATACTCCGAAGAGGGATCTTCACAGAGTAAAAATGTAGAACCTTGTATAGACGGCGCAGAGCAGACCTCAGAAAAAGAGAAATCATCTCCTAGTGATGCTAGGACCAACTGGAACCAAGTGGTTGAGAAGCTTTTCAATAAAAACGAGTCGGGGAAACTACTGCTGAAAACAGAGGTTTCTGCTGTTAAAAGTGACCCTGGATCAGCTGACAAGTAGCCAATATATTTTTGAGGTTAACGTTAGCTTCTTCTCATTTTGTTGCTTGTAATACAAGCTTGTATTGAAATTGTTCTATCAACTTTTCAGGTGTTCCAACTGTATATTTGTTTATGCAAAGGTTGTGGTGAGAACAAAAATCAACATTCCTACATCTTCATTAGTTCAGGGCGAGAAAAAAATGCAACATTCATTAAATCAATGAATACTACATGATCATTCCCTTGCACACGCACAGATTTAAGAAAGATTAACATTGCAGACACGTTCAAAAGTCACCTTTCCAAGAATCTCAACCAGAACTTGATTAATAGTAATACTTATGGGAGTAGGCCTCACATTTTTTAAACAAAACATATTTTATTGCCTGGGAAAATAATTACAAAGCTCAACATCATATTTAATTTGATTTTCTGACCAGGTCCACAGTGCAACAGATATAAATAAGGCGCTATAACAGTAACATACTAACCAACTGAAAATGTCGTCAGCAAAATACCAACTCAAAACATAACCTCGTATTCACGTGAACAATGAAACATAATATTCAGTAATTAAGCAAACTACATAGATAAGGAGAAGAAAAATAGAAAATGGAACTATTAAAACTAATGATTCATCTAAGAGAACATACCATCACTAACTGTACTATTTCAGAAAATCGATGTTCATTAACTAGATAAGGCAACATCATCCAACCGCAACTTTAAAAGCAAACCACTGCAGCAGTCATAATACTAGACATTGTACAGCTAAAGATGATCCTTAACCACCCCAAGGCATAGCTACCCATATCGAAAATGGCATTCAAGTTTGCATTGCTTCAGCATGATAGCTTTCGAGCTCCTTGTCAAGATCATCAGCTGATTTCTCCACTGTCTTCTTTCTCCATTGAGCACCACCACGACCACGACCTCTGCCACCACCACGTCCACGGCCACCTCCACCACGTCCAGTATTTAGACCGCCACGACCCCTTTGTCTGTCAAAATCATGACCAAAATAGAATCGAATGAAAACTTGCAAATAAATAAGTCCTCAAGTCCATGTGCCTGCAAATTATTACCTTAACAACCCATTACCTTCCTAAAACTTCATATTTAGGTGTGTAATGCTCAAATGAGTTTTAGTATAAGAAAATATCTGAACATGTGACAAGTGACAACAATCATGCAAACAGAAACAAGGACTAAATGTATTTGATTTCTCTCAAGTGACGCAACATTTTTCATTCAAGAAATGAGAGATCAAATACTGATAATGATAAACACGGCAAACTCATCAGGGAGAGAGGGAGGGGGGGGGGGGGATAATGTCAAAAAAAGCAGAAGCATCTCAACATTCCTTTTTTAGCAGTCTGCAAGCCATTATTTAAGAGAGCACAAAAGTAAAAAATAAGTTGCTCAAACTTACACAGAACCACGAGTAGCTGATACGAACCCACCTCTGGTACGACCAGGCACAGACCTAATGATCAGTACGCATTCAGTTAGAAAACAGACACTTATTTGTAAAACTACAATTAATGGAAACATAGAGCAAACACCACAGCTTGGTGAATAAATAAAATATTACTGTCAGTCAAGACAACAGATGAGCTGAGCACTATTTACGGTAAGGATAACAGAATGTGGCGGGAAAAAAAGATAATACTTCTCAAATCAACTTTAGTTAGAAGAAAGGATTTGGTCACATACGCCATGACAACAGTCCTCTTCTTTCCATTTACTCCTCCAACTACATTTACACGAGCCGAGACAGGGATCTCTTTGTTGGCACCAATTATCTCTATCTTCATGGGCTTTCCATCCAGTTGAACATTGTTGTACCGTTTAAGGGCTTGAAATGCATCACTTCTTCGAGCAAAGACAACTTCAGCTGAACCCTGTTACAAAATTGTGTTAATATGGCATGAGTCAGCTAATACGCACTAATTTATGTTATAAAGTCATTAGAAATCAAATTTATTAGTTGATTTCCAGGCCAGGTATTAGTGGATACTATTGAGGTGGACATTTTCATATATCCAGACAAGATAAACTGAATATGACTAAAGAGTCATTGTGAAAAGGGGTCATTGTAGAACAAAACACACATTATTGCACAAACATATATATATATATATATATATATATATATATATATATATATCACTCAAAGATCCAAACTTACACTTGGGCGACCATTTTTATCAAAGTGGATGGCATAGCGAATCAACTCTCCAATCTCGGAAAACAGCTCCTGTGTCGCAAGTCCTCTTCAGCAAATTTCCAAAATGAACCATTTAAAGATAAATGAAATGTCAAATTGTACAACTGCAAAATTAATACCCTTATATCTTCGTTGGACACCCCACCGTCCAAGTTGGAAATATATAACTTTGTACCAGCTTCCAACCCAGACAACCCGGCTGCCTTAAGACTTTCTTCAAACAGACCATTCTGCCACGGCAAATTCTTGGCTCTGCGGAAGGGCTGATGCAAACCAAAACATATTCGAGATGGGGAAAAGTGTGTCAGCAAATGACCAGAAAATTATATTTTACCGCTCGTCAAGATAAAGTAGATATCATCAAAGATCCAGAAGTAGTCACATGGAAAAGCTGAACGAAGATCTATCTAATACCATTGATAATTCAGATATGTAAATTAGCCTATATGGAAATTGAGATTTGACCCACAGCATGCCAGTTAGATGCCATGCAAAAGGTGAGAGCTCCAGTTCTGAAGTTCAGCGAAGGAAAGCCACCTCTGCATGATGCCATGAACTGAGATACAACAGAATCTCCACCAGAGTATTTCCAAAGTAGCCACAGTATCCATCAGGAAAAAATTGTTTTCCATCATAAACTCCCCCCTCTAATGATTGGCAATACAAACTAGAGAGATCTCGATTTAACAATAATCAAAAGAGATGGACATAATGTTTCAATCCTCAAAACGTTAGTGGATGTTAAATTGGTGAAAGATCCTAAGTTTTGAGGTAAGAAGCTGCTCTACATAAGACGCTAAGTAGATATCCACCATATCTTCCACTTTTGACATATATCCTCGCAAAGTGCTTGACAAAAACCCACAAGAATAGGACCATCAGGATCTTAGAGCATTCACTAGAAAATAACAACTGTTTTTCCTCGCAGAGGAACTGTGGGCATCTCCCAGGACCAAAACCTCTCAAATTTGAATTTATAAGGCAAAACTAGAGAAGCTTCATGTGGGGGTACTACAGCATAGCAGATTTGTCAATGTAATGCATAAGACATCCATAGTTTTGAGCTTGCCTTGGCAATTGCATACGACGATGGTCGAGCATTCACACCGAGCGGATTTCTGCGAGGAGCCCCAAATGGTCTTCCACCTCGGGATGACCCTCCTGCCCCTCTTCCACGTCGAGCCCTGCCTTGTCCTCGGCCGCCTTTATCAGTATTTCTTCTACTCTTTATCATATCGTCCAAAGACATATCCAAAGAAGCCATAGACAATAGAACAGAAAGATCTGCCAAAGAATATCTGAAAGCAAGAACGTCAAAGTCAGATCTAATTAGCACCAGTTTCCAACTCATAAAAGTAATTCAAGTAAATCTAGTACAGGATCTGTGTAATTACCTAACAAGCATTACGCATACCAAAAAAAAAAAAATTAGGTCAGAGGCAGATCTAATTAGCACTAGTTTCCAACCATAAAGTAATTCATGTAATTTAATGTAGGATCTGTGTAATTAGCTAAAGCAAGCATTAAGCATACCGAAGAAATAATTAGGTCAATCACAATACTATATGATTGACCAAATCAAAACCACACGAAAATCAGGTAAATACTGTCGACAAAACCAATTCACAAAATAAAATAAAACCTAAGAACCCCTACATGGCGTGAAGTAAAGTAAAATACCTAGATCAAGTCGCAAAACCTTCGATCTGTTTGTAAGAAGATACGCCGCAAAAATTACAGCGGTGGAACAACAGAGAATCGAAAAGGAAAGAGCGGATGAAAGAAATCTGAAGAAGAGAGGGATTTTGGAGACGAGTTTATGTAGAAAGGGGATTGCGAAAGGGGGGGGAGTATTCCCAAGAGGAGCTAGGGTTTCGACTTTCGAGGAAAAGAGAGATACGATGCAACAGGCAGAGCGAAATATGCTGTTAAATAAGACTTCAATGGGCTTTATAAGGCGGCAACTTGTAATGGGGGGCTTTATTGGACCTCACCGACGTCGGCCCGTTTATGATTTTGGCCCAAATCATATTGCATTTACGACTTTCATCAATTTAGAATTCGGAAAATAGGATAATTTATAATTATAACTTCTTCGAGATCTGAAAGACTAAGAAACAATAAAAGCAGAGCCTGAAAAATGAAAATTCAACTAGAGATCTACAAAGATTTTATTTGGCTTCATAAAATTTCTATGTGTTTAAAGATGTTTTTAAAATTATGAAAAAAGATAAAAAGTAATAAGGAACAAAATAAATAAACTTAGTAAGAGTAGTATATATTACACACACATATCGATAAATATATGATTTAATAGCATAGAGTTTTGATTGATAGATTTTATTTTTGAGAGAGTAAATTGATATTTTAATCTTTAATGTCTAGATTATTAAGCTGTCTTTAATAGAATAGAAATTAGGCTCTTTCAAAAAAAAAAAATAGAATAGAATAGAAATTAGGCCTTATGTTTTGAAGTCCGGCCCATATTCACTCCGGTTGCTTGTACTCTTTTCAACCGCGAAACTGCTGCTACAGTTGAATATAGCGCCTGGCGCGGCTCCTCCGCTACCCCCAACCACCACCACCGCTGCCATAGCACACTCACACAGAGAGAGAATGCGAACTAGAAGCCAATCCAAGCGCCCCCGCTCAGTAGGTATGCATGGTCTCTGAATCTCAAATACGTATAAGGATTCCTTTTTTGTTTTGGGGGAAGGTGGGGGGGGGGGGATTAGTTTTTTTCTGCAGGCAATTATTTGAAGAAATATTCGCTAATTGTGTCAGAGATGAGAAATTCAAGCTTTTCGGGTGTTACTCGTGTTGTTTCAGATAACCATTTACTTTTTGTATTCTCTTTCTCCCGGTGTAGGTGAACAAGAAGCAAAGAAAGGCGAGAGCGTTGATGATAATGGTTTGTTCTTTGTGTTCATTGCGCTATTAGAGTGTGTAAATAGTGAAGCTTTTTTATCGTGCATTTCCTTTGGGGGGTGATGATAGCTGTATAATGGGTTTTCAGAGACTCTCCCGAATATTTCTCGAGATGCTGTGGGGAAACTCTTGAAAAGGGTCAAGAAGGGGTTTAAAAAAGAAGATGTTGGTTATTTGCGTCGCTCTGAACATGCCACTGAAGTAAGATCACTCCACCTTGATTGTTTCCTAGCTATTGATCTCTGCAAAAATTTACACACGCTAATGGCGGTTATAAGTTCTAAAGGAGTTTTAGCTAAAGTTAGAGCATGCTAATCTCTCTAGAATAATTGTATTGTTACTTTTGTGAAGGAATTAATAGATTTTCAGTACTATGGATTCCATAATTCTTCAGTTGTACTGACGCAATACTTCTGTATTGCATTCGACAGCTTTAAATTGAGAATTATAACTTTAGAGGCTTACAAGTTTATCTTCTTGATGAGGTTGAATTCTAAAAGATATAAAGATTCTAATTTGCTGGATTATTAAAATGCAAAGACTTTATGGTAAACATGACTTATCTGCATTTCTGAAACGAGTTTTTTTGTTTAGCTTGTGTACTATGTAATTGGGATATATGAGTGCGCTGTTTTTTTTATTTTTCAAGTAATAATTTTTAATGTGTCCTATTGCTTGGGTTTCCATTTAGATGGACGGAGGGTCAAAGGACCCTGAGAGAAAACCTATGGGTACAACCGGAGGAAATAATATTGCAGATCTTGAATCTCTCAGTCAAGAAGCAATGGAGTATGCATTTAATCCCGAAATGGATGATAAGGGTAATGATTTTGATGATTCTGAGTGGGAAGATGGGTCAATTCCTACATTATCTTCCCTAAAGGATTTTCAAGAGGATATAATAAATGGAGTTTCCATTGAGTTTAATATTCCACGAGGCTTGGAAAAGCGGAAGCCTGTTCGGCGAGCTACTGCAGAAGAGAAGGTAAATTTGCAACTGTGACGTAAGCATGTAGGACTGCCTTCTGTTTGGCTCCCCTCTGCCCAATACTGAGTTTTTTTCTTTTTGACAGGAAGTTGCTGAGCTTGTGCACAAGGCTCATTTGCTTTGCCTACTGGGAAGAGGAAGATTGATTGATTGTGCTTGTAATGATCCTCTCATTCAGGTCTTGGGTATTTCCTTACCTTTTCTTTTCTTTTCCTCTTCGTCTCTCTCTCTCTCTCTCTCTCTCTCTCTCTCTCTCTCTCTCTCTCTCTCGCCAATGGATAGAAGCATAATAAAATTTCCTTACCAAGAACACCTAATCATGGCAGGCTTCTCTACTTTCTCTTGTTCCAACACACTTGCTAGAGGTAGCAGAGTCTCCAAAGCTTACTGCTAGTCATTTGTTCCCTCTTGTCAGTTGGGTATGAACTCATATACTCTTTTGTCTTATATAGGACCTGATAATATACTTTTGACTTTGTTTTCTGCGATGTTTTTCTGGTTATGCAGTTCCGTAACAATTTCCATGTTAAAAGTCCTAGTTTAGCTGAGAAATCATGTCATTTAGCTTTGGCTTCCACTCTGGAAGCTCGAGAGGGGACACCTGAAGCGGTATGATTTATCTTTTGGATTTTTATGAAGTATTTTACTTATGATACGCATTCTAATTTCCAGAACTGTATGTTTTGAGATGGCAATACTATTTCAATTTATAGAGTTAGTAGATGATTCTGATTGCCAGAACTCTCCGGTTATTTTCTTGCAGGTTACAGCATTATGTGTGGCACTATTTAGGGCTTTGAATCTTGCTACACGGTATTGCATTTTTCTAACACAAAGTTTGCATGGTATGGTTTTTCTATCGACTTGATTGAACCAGTGTTGTATGCAACTATTGTATGGTTGGGGTGGGTATTCCATGGTTTTTAAGTGCTTGAGTAGTGGGTAAATTCTACAGAATGTGTGCTACTATTTGGTCTTGTCCTGCCTATTGTGACTACATTTGCCAGCTTCCATCATTTTGCTTTGAATTTTCTAGATCAAATAATGTCATGCTTCTTAGGAATATATTCTATAAACTAGTTACTCCCTCCGTCCTGTGATTTCTTTCACGTGTGAAGTGGCACACCAAACAAGAAAATTGAATTTAGTGTAGGAGAGAGAATAAAGTGTAAGGGTATTATGGGTGGTTGAATGAGATAAAGTGTAGGAGAGAGAATAAAGTAGAATAAAACAAAAGTGGCATATTTGAAATTTAGATGGTATTGTGAGGGTGTAATTTATATAGGGTATTCCATTTTAAGGGTGTGAAAGTAATTGTGGGACGGACGAAAAAGGAAAATGTGAAAGTAATCGCGGGACGGAGGGAGTATTGTTGTTAGTGCTCCAATAAATTACGTCTGAATTCCTTGATTTTCAGATTCGTCTCCATTTTGGATGTGGTCTCCTTGAAGCCTGGTGCGGACAAATTTGAGCACAACATGGAACCTGGAAGCAAGGGAGAAGGAAATATATTTAGCTCATCAACTCTGATGGTTGCTGGACCTAGCTGTTCTTCTCCTTGCACTAAGAAATCACCTCCCAATGTTAAGCAGGGCAGAGGTTCTGTCAGACGAAAGGCTGATAAATCAGGAAAGAATGTGTTTCAATCCCAAGATGCTCTTACTACTGATGAGATAAAAGATAAAAATTCGGTGGTTTTAGTCTCTGAAACCCCAACCGGTACTTCTGACCCATGCCTTGTGAATGAAGGGTTGAAAAGGAAAGGAGATTTGGAATTTCAGATGCAGTTGGAAATGGCTATTTCAGCCACAGCAATTGAAAATTCTAAAAGCTGCAATGCATCTAATGTGCTAGAATCAGCTAGCACTTCCTCAACTCTAACTACACCTTCTAAAAAGATGAGAAAAATTAGAAATGAAGAATCGCAAACGTCCTCAAATGGAATATCTACAGCTATTGGCTCAAAAAAGGTGGGAGCCCCACTTTATTGGGCAGAGGTTTTCTGTTGTGGAGAAAACTTGACTGGAAAATGGGTGCATGTTGATGCTGTCAATGCAATTATAGATGGAGAGGATAAAGTAGAAGCTGCAGCTGCTGCATGTAGAAAATCTTTGAGATATGTAGTGGCTTTTGCTGGAAATGGTGCTAAGGATGTGACACGCAGGTTTGGAACCTTTCATGTTTGATCAATTTTTTGTGAAGAATGAATATCTGTTAGGTTTAATTATGAGATTCTTTTGTTGTGCTATTCAATTCTTTAGACGAATTATGCCACCTACATTAACTTAAAAAGAAGAATTTATTTCAGATACTGCACAAAATGGTACAAGGTAGCTGCACAAAGAGTCGATTCAGCCTGGTGGGATTTAGTATTGGCACCATTAAAGGAGTTGGAGTCAGCAGCAACTGCTGGTGTTATCAATTTGGACTGTGAATCATCCCAATTAACAAATGTAAGCAAATCTACCAGGAGCTCCCTAGAAGATATGGAACTAGAAACAAGAGCACTGACTGAGCCACTTCCCACCAATCAACAAGTATGATAGTTTTTTTTCTTTTTGTTTTTGTTAATTAGCAATTGATCAATTTGACCTACCATGATTAGAAAATGTAATTTATCCCATTTTTTATTTTCTGAAAAATATTCAGGCCTACAGAAATCATCACTTATATACGATTGAAAGATGGCTTAAGAAGTATGAAATTCTGTATCCCAAAGGGCCTGTATTGGGATTTTGTGGTGGAAACCCCGTTTATCCACGCACATGTGTCCAAGCACTTCATACTAAGGAAAGGTGGTTGCGTGAGGGACTGCAAGTGAAAGCTGGTGAAGTGCCTGTTAAGGTGTGATATTTGAGGAAATTTCATGTTGGATATTCTCCCAGTTTTATTATCATCATCAAATGCATACAAATGTTGATTCTGTTTCAATTAGGTTCTGAAACATTCCCAGAAATGTAATAAAGAAGATGCTTTGGATCATGATGAACACGCCGATGGGGATCATCAAGATATCACTACTCTTTATGGAAAGTGGCAGACACAACCACTGTGTCTTCCTCAAGCTGTTAATGGGATTGTACCTAAGGTAGATCTGTTTTCCAACTTTTCCTATGTTGGAGATGCTGTTTCTCTGCTGATTTATTATTGCATGTATAAGAACTATAAAAAAAAGAAGACGTGTTATATTTAAATATAAATGAGAGCACGTGTCTCGACTGGACATGATGACGAGATATGATTCATATAGCCGACTCCACATAGTGGGATAAAGTCTTAGTTTGTGGTTATATGAAATTTACTTATAGAGTACAACTACTTGTGATTCTAGTCGTGATCCTCCCAAAACCTCTTTAGTGCATTGCATCTGCATTGCATCTTGATTGTGAGAAATCGTATAAATGCATACTTTTTTGTTAAGTATTTTCTCTTTGTATTCATATCCAGTTAGTGTATCTCATATCAAAAGTTTGATTTCCAGAATGAACGTGGTCAAGTGGATGTGTGGTCTGAAAAGTGTCTCCCACCAGGTACAGTTCACTTGCCCTTTCCAAGGGTGGCACGTGTTGCAAGAAGGCTAGAGATCGACTTTGCTCCTGCCATGGTTGGATTCGAATTCAGAAATGGTCGCTCCTTGCCCGTATTTGAGGGTGTTGTAGTGTGTTCTGAGTTTAAGGATGTTATTCTAGAGGTGAGTACACAATACATACTCTATGACTGATTAATTATAGATGGAATCTCCTATTGCACAATGGTGTAACATCTTATGTTATATCATTTAGATGAATGACATGCATGCAGTACAATTAATCACATTTATCATCTCATGGTTTTTCTTTAATTACACTATCTATGTGTCATTCACATCAGAAAATCCCGTGTGGATTAAAGTGGCTCTTGATTATGAATTCAAGTATATCATGTTTCCTTTTCTATCTCAAGAATTGATTGCTTCCGGAATGATTTTCACAGCTTTACTTTAAGACAAATTTTGTTTGTCAGGCATATTTAGAAGAGGAGGAGAGGAGAGAAGCGGAAGAGAAAAGGAAAAATGAAGCACAAGCACTATCAAGATGGTATCAGCTTCTTTCATCTATCATTACACGACAGAGATTGAATAAACGCTATGGAAAAACAACAGCATCACAACCTAAAGACGAGCCCCCAAAATCGAGTGATGAATGCCGTGAAACAACTGGTAATATTCGAACACGGGAGGCATCTCCGGGATGCCAACAAGTGGAAAAAGGTGATGCCCCACCCCCTGCGGCCACAGATAACCATGAGCACGAATTTATTTTCGATGAGCAGGTGTCTGGTGAAGAGGGCTCCTCCACTCGAATAAAACGATGTCACTGTGGATTCTCAATACAGTTTGAGGAACTGTAGAAAAAATGCAAGTGTAGAAAGTGAAGAAGAGAGTCCATATTTTTTGGTTTTGGCATCTCCGAGATGTATGTTAATATTTGTACGGGTCGTAACGTAGGAAGATTAAGACAACATAGATTATAGGTTACTTTTGTGTTGACTTTAGGGAGTGATGCTGTATGACATTTATATGTATATTATGCTGGACTTTTTCATTAAACCTGACTCTGTTCATAACTTTACATCTTGTACAAAATGGATGTTCACATCACAATAATTTGAACTTCAGGGAAATACCGTGCTAGCTGCTAAGAATTGGATAGTACATTGGCTGTATCATCAAAGAGACAATAGGTTTTTTTTAATCCTGTATATCCACTTTCATAAATAGAAAATAATCCTTTAACTTTTTTTTTTACACTTTAATCCAGTAACCAACGAGGTTAAACATTCAATTTCAATTCGTGAAAAATCAATAAGACAGAAATTAAAATAGGGATAACTAATCGAACAAAAAAAAAAAAAAAAAATTCCCTAGCATCTAATTAACCTCTTTGCTTTCGTGGAAAGATCCTCGTGGGTAACCAAACAAAAAAATTCACTCACGTCATATGCACATCTTCTCCTCCTATTTCATTGACTGGTAACAATTCTGGGACCATTTGGCAGAGGACCTAATGACTGCGACCAAGACGGAATGTTCTTTCATTCCGTCCAAGGAAACAAAGACCTCACAAGTGTCTTACAAGACAAATCATACCAAACAAAGTCAATTTCTTTATCCCTTCATTATTAGTGCTCACTCATCATTCCATATCATAAACCCTTCAAATTTCTTCACAAGATAATTTACGTATAAAGTTTATGAATCTCACAAGTCACAATACTATAGAAAACATAACAGTGAAGGCACTGTAGTTGCTGAATACACATTCATATAATCTAGCTAAGTTCTAGCAACCATTTGAAATATTAGTTAAAAGTGCTTTTCAGAACAATTGTAAGTAATCTGCAATATCAACACTTAAGTTGGATATCTAATCATTAAAGCTTAATCATATAAACACAGATGGATCACATGCAATGATCACAGTTGCCCATCCAGATAGACAAGTAACAATCAAATACAATAATTTCCACAAAGTGGCCCACCTTTGCAAGAGAAAATTAACTACTTCTTGGCTACACATAGAATCCACATGCAATACCAACAATTGTCAGAAAAAAAGCATGGAATATAAATAGTACAAACAACACCAGAATCCTATGCTAAACCCAACAAGTAACGGTAGACAATCACTTCCCAAATTTACATCAGGACTACACACAAACACTACAGTTAAAGCACATTCAGTGAAAAAAGCTAATTGAAGAACACATAAGTTAAAAGATCCAGTGTTAAGTCACCTCCAATTTACCCATTTCCAAATCATCTTAGGCCTCAACTCCATTCTGAAATGGCTGTGGATTCACCTTTCTTGGCCTTCCCCTAGGCCTTCCAGTCGATGAGATGCTTGGGGGGCTCGAAGGAGGCTTCGGTTTCTTAGGGGCAGGTGGGGCATTGGGGTCCTTCCTTGGTCGGCCCCGGGGCCTAGGTGGGGCAGGGATGGTGCCCGGGGGCAGAGGCTCCTTTGGCTTCGGGGGGCGACCCCTGCCGCGTTTCAGAGGTGCCGTGGGCCCTGGTTTGAGGTAATTGTTCTTGAAGAACACAAGCTCCCCACTGTCCTTCATCATACCCAAGTGACGTGATAGCAGATCTGAATGCCCACAAGGCATTTCACCATACTTCGTTTCCATGTACTTTGAAATTGTTGACTTGTTAGCACCCTCCGTGGGATTCAGTGCATCAAGGGCTTCCATAATCATCTGGTGAGCAAAAGATACTTGAATGTCGATAAAGCTCACATTTGTAACATCATTTAACTTCTTTGGTGACCCAATTTTACTGAAACTACAACTGTGAGATCTTCAGACTGATTAAAGGTCCACTTTTGGGCAAAACCAAGAATGATAACAAGTTATTTCCATATTTCTTCCACTCATTCAGAAAATCGAGCATAGAAAAGAAACCCGTGAAGGTGCTTGGACCAAATTTCTTTGGGAAATAAACGTAACTCAAATATGCATGTTGAAAGCGAGGAAATAGCTCAATTATGCTCATCATTTAAAAAAAAAAAAAAAAAGACACAGGCAACTTTAATTTTTATTTTTTTTAAAAGAGGGTTTCGTATAGACTGAGGAAAAGGGTTTCCTTGAAATGTGAAGATTCTCACTATTCTTAAAGATAAACGTAACCAAAATTTCAAATTTCAAGCACTGACTTACAAACGGGTGAAAATAAACGGGTTAAAAGAAAGAAGAAACAAAGATCAGCAAGGAAATATGCACATCGAAAATGAGGAATTGAAGCTCGTGGGAAAAAAGGGAGGAAAGGAAAGGGGAAGGGATTTTGGTAAATTTACCTGTGGATATGGTGGGAGCGAAGATCTGTTGTACTCTTCGGTCGCCATTGAAGCTAGCTGCCTACTTGTAAGAGAGAAAAACCCGTAAACGAGAGAAGAGAAGAGAAGAAGAGAGAGAGACCCACACAAAGTGAAAAATAGGGAACAGCTTCACATCACATTATGACGGTAAAAAGAAAATACATTTTGGTAATTTTTTAATTAAAGTAGTAAAGTTTGATTCCCAATCATATGAGACAACGTAGTATGTACCCCCTCCAAAGGAAACAAAAGTAATAATGGAGATTTTGACGAGGAATTTTGTAAGTTTTTATTTATGTTTTATGTGTTCAATTTTTTTTTTTTTACAGATTTTAATAAATATTATATATAAAGTAAAAATATGAGGTATGTATATGATGTTTAGAGGATGATGGTAAAATAGTGTTCTAGATAAAACTATTATTAAAAATGGAATAAGATATACATCTATATAATATGTAATTTATATATATTAGTACATTATATAATATCAATCAACTAGTATGTCAGGATAAAATTAACTCGAAATTATTAGTAAATATTAATACGATCCTCTAATTTAAAACATAAAAATCTCTAGAATCATTAAATAAAATAGATATTCAAAATATAAAAAAAAATATAAATATAAAGGTCGCATATGCACCATGTGCACAATCACAAATTCAATATTCGTTACGTTTTAATTAAAGTTAATGTTACGTTTCGGTTAAAATTAATATCACGTTTCATTTTACGTTTTCAATCAAATTTGATATCATGTTTCAAATTTGTGTCACATTTCACATTTGTGCCTAGTTGCATGGTGCAACTAGTAAATAAGAGATCAACTCTTTATATATTAGTCTAGTTGGTACGTAACCCATTTGATTGCAGAGTAGTATTTGTGTGCATATTATGCACAATAAAAGATTGTGTGCACAAAATTTGGTTATAGTGTAGTATTATTTTAGGTACTGTATAGTATTAATTTGGTTACAATGTAGTATTATTTCAGGCATTGTATAGTATTAGTTTAGTTACAGTATTGTATAGTATTAGTTTAGTTAGAGTATAGTATTAGGTAAAAATATTGTGCACACAAATATTTGCCTTGATTGTATTTTTTTTTAGTTAGAATAGATTCAATAGTAATTTTTTTTTTTTGACAGAAAAAGAGAAATAATAAATTAACCCAAACAATCAGAGTCTACAAATGAAACTAAGTCAATCGGAATAACCGACGAGAAATACAACCCATTGCAAGAAAAAGCAAAATTAGCTAAGTGATGGGCCACCAAGTTTCCAAGTCTACGGACCCAATGGAAAGAAACACGCTCAAAATCAGAGCATAAATGTAAAATCTCAGCAGCCACACCCCCAAGGAGTGCAGAGAAAACAACTTGCGAGTCGACCTCAATCTCAATTATACGGACCCCATGAGCTAACGCGCGTCTAACACCCTCCTTCACAGCTAGTGCCTCGCCCAATTCCACACTAAGAACTTCATGTTGCTGCACCGCGAACACCCACTCGACCAAGCCAGTAGCATCTCGAAGGACACCTCCCAGACCGACACCCAAACCATCACGGCATGAGGCATCGGTGTTAAGCTTCCAAGCCCCTATCTCCGGCGGTTTCCACTTGATTAGCTCCGGACCGGCGTCTCGCCGTGATAGCTTCTTCGTTGCAGCTTCAATAGTAATTTGCATACATGATGTTACATGTTTTTTTTTTTTGGACGGATGATGTTACATATTAATAAGGGTGTGAATTTGGTATTCGATAACCGAACCAAAACCGAATAGTGAAAACTGAATAAATACCGAATTAGCACTACAAGATACCGAAATCAAACTGAAATGTATAAAAATCGATCAATAACAAAATCAAAATTTGTGGTTCGGTTTCGATATAATACCGAATACCGTTTTTTTTTTTAAAATATGAGACATTTTTTTTGGATCATTTTTAAAAATAATTTCTCAATCAAAATAAGTAAAAATAAGCAAACATTAATCATTTATACTCTATGTTCTAAATTCTCAAGTTCCAACTTTCAACATAAAATTCAAAATATCAAAACATCAACATAAAATCCAAATCCAAAATATTAATTATATTTTAATATATTTTAATTATAAATAAATTATAATTGGAAAATGTAATAATGTTTTTTTTTTCTTGAAAGAAAATGTAATAATGTTTAAAATTTTATTTTGCCATATTTTTTTTAAAGGATTTTTTTTTTTTTTTGCCATATTTTATTACAAGAATTTTGATATATTAGTACCTCCGTTTCGCAATTAGAGATTTTGTAAACTTTTAATTCCAGTAATAAATTTGTATGCACCATTTAAATAGATTTATTCGAAATATATGCACATTACAAAATGAATATTTCGTGTCTATCACGATTCGGGAATACTTAATGCATCGGTAGATAATTTTTGTAAACAAATAATAACTATAGTGTTTTTAACAAGATTCCGCACTGAAGGTTTTGGGGAATAAATTACAGATAACATTTATAAGTAAGTAGGAAAGTTGGAAATATATAAATAAAATAATAAATAAATATACTTTTTCTTTAAAATACGAGGAAGTGAGGTTAGGGGGGAATTCGGATAATGAAATTTAAGAATTTTAAAATTCTTATAAGTAGTGATATTATGTTTTGTTTTGAAATTTTAAGTTGAATATAATTTTATATCAAATTATGTTTACAATACTATAAAATTTTATTATTTAAAATTTAAAAATATACTTGAATTACATAATATTTTTAGTATATACAAAATTTATCTAAAATAAAATGTGGAGGAATAGCGCTATGAATATTATATTATTATTGTTAAAATATATTAAATCAAATTAATTGTGTAAGAGTAAACATATTTTTGTTTTATTAAAAAATATGTTCTTCGAATGGAATTTCAAACTAATATAGTATGTGCTCAATAATATGGTATCTGAGTGAATAAGAAATTGTTTTCAAAGCTGGTGATTTGTACTTGTAAGAATCTATTGAAAAATATATGAATTAAACAGTTATCCAAGATTAAAAACTCCTCTTAAGCACAAAAATTCTGACTTTTGGGTTACAAATTGGAGCAAAAATTCCCTCAAGAAATAAATGTTGAACCAATCATCCTAGACTAGACCTGGTAACTTCATACGCCAAGAAGCACGCTGCATTTGCAGGAATGCTGCGGGCCATTGCCGGCCCGAACCCCTTGTACAGGCCTTTAACTCCTTCACTCTTCAGTATCTTCCTACACGCATCAATGGAGCCCGAAAACTTGGGATTCTTGTAATCATCAACTTGAATTACACTCTTGATAACATCTGTAGGGTAAACAGACACCCAGAATGCAGCTCCAGCTAAACCTCCAGCCAGCATTTGCGAACCTCTTCCTAATTTCGAAGTGTCGGGCCCCCCGGCCAGATACTGCTTCAATGCTTCGTATACACCGAACATAGCAGCATTACCTGGTACTTCTCGTGCCATCGTGGGAACCAGGCCCTTGAACATACCCCTGGCCCCTCCTTCCGACTGAAGTACACGTCTTGCCACATCCATTGGCCCGCCATACTTCACAGGAACGGGACCCGAGCTAGTAGCAGTTGCTACTGCACTCTGGGCTTGTAATCTGCATCAACCAGCAATTTGATTTTGAATGTAGGAGTTAGTTTGTTAAATCCTACAATATCTACACTCTCAAACATATACATAATTCAAATACATATTTTGCTTTTCATAAAGTCGAATTACTGAATTTCAAATCCAATGGTCCATAAACAAACACCCCTTCCGACCCAACCCGATCCATCAGTTCAATCAGATCAGATCAACATTCATCATACAAGGATAACACTACACCTAAGCCACATCTCACCTGTCTACATGTTATGCCTTGAGGAGCTATAAATCTCCATGTGAAGACACGTGCACTTTTCACATGCTAGTAACAGTTTTAACCCCGACTACTAACACTTCATTTGATATGGCTTAACCACTAGAGAGTTACAGTTAAGAGCCACCCTAAACAAGTTTACCATTGTTTTGCTAGCCAAGACCTATCACGTTGGCCACCCATTGGGTTGAGTTCGACCCTCACCAGCAATTGAATACTCTTAGCAATTTAACCTCGATCATAATTTGATACTGAACTAAATCAGGCCCACATCAAGTCGAACTATCACATTATGGTTCCATCAAAACTGCAGCTGATTAAACTGACCTGCACTTTATCAACTCGGTAGGGCAGGCCAGAAGGGCTACAGCGACTCCAGCTCCAGCCCCACAAACAACCTGCTGGTTCACAGTTAAAGGAGCACCGGGTGCTGACCTCAGCAACGTCTCCAGTTGGCCTCGAACTGTGAAGAGCACCGCATTGAGGGCTGCCACAGTAGCAAGTGGGGCCCCCATGCCTTTGTACAAACCCCCTGGACCCTCTGCAGCTAATGTTTGTTTCACAGCATCAATAGCACCTCCATACTTCGGCAGCTGTCCAGGAAGGGGAGCAGGCTGACTTTGGAGTTTAACCTTGATGGTATCGAATGGATGCCCACATATCAATTGTGATGCCCCACCAACAGTTCCAGCAGTAAGATCTTTAGCTACATCACCCATCTAAACAAATTTCACAATAAGAATGCAAGTAAACAGCAGAATCAACATATTTATTCAGGACAAAGTCTTATGTAAATCAGTTTCACTGTGCAAATAGTTTGGATTTTGTGTGTACTTTTTAAATAGTATTAGTTGTTTTAGTAAAACGTATTAGTTTATCAGTATTACTTGTTTCATTCAAAAGTACTAGTTGTTATATTTTAAAGTGATAGTTGTGAACCAATTGTACAGAAAAACTGTCGTTCAGAGACATACATATTCAATAACCCCTTGCACAAAACCTTAATTTTATAGAATGAACCATGATTGTCAGTCAACTCTCACTCTGGTTAAGAATCAAGAACTTCTTGGAGAAGCTCCACAAAAGAAAAACACCCACACGTAGTGACATAGGCACACGAGCATATAAATTAAAATAAGTAGTAAAATTTATACAACCCAAATAACTCAAATTTGAAGGGTTGCTAGTGTTGTTAGATTCACAATCACAAAATATGGGTAGAAACACCATGCAAAATTAACTCTTGAACATATAACTACGAGAATGATCATTATTGTATATCACTATCCTTCACAATCACTAGGACACCTAATATTGTTTCCATCTTCACATAGCTATAAATTGAAATTCAAGATTATTTATCCAAATCCAAATATTTACAAGCACCTGGATCTGAGACAGCACGACTTGACTTTTGCAATAACTTCTACTTCTCCTCAGTTGAAATATAATAAGCTAACTTCTGTTAAAACTTTACCCCTCCACTATAAAGATATGTAAGTGTTTGTGCTTCTTATAAAGACAATGACTTTTAAGATAGAAAATAGTGCTTTGAGTTTAGAGTAGGGAGAAAAGCATATAGTTCGACCACTCTCTAAGTCAAGCCCTTAGTTCTATATGAAGGCAAAAACAAGTCTCTTCTTGGAATTTCGCAAGCACGGTATACAGAAAGGACATACAGTAATTCCGACAGTCATTAATAAATCATTCATTAACCACATTATGATGCTTATATATAAACATGTAACAAATTTTGGCTCTTACTGTTGAGATAATCCAAGGTCAACAAAAGATTGAGATAATAGACAGTTTTATGAAAACAAATGGACAAGTGAGATTTCTATCAGTTTATCATTTTATTCATCTTATTTGCCATAAAAAGTTCATTTTCTCAAGAATTAGATACTTTAAGTAAATCAAGATTAGGTCACTAACAAGAGAGCTTTGGAATCACTTCTTTTAAAAAGCACATCACAGGATTCAGCTGGAAATAGACACATGATTCTTTAAATCCATATTCTTAAGCGCATATCAAGAATCTATCTGAGTTCACCCCAATAAAGTGAGACTCAATCAGAAGGCTAATAGATCATCAAAGTAACTCAAAACAAATATGTTTGTATAGAAGAAATTTATAATAAATCGGAAAAAGAAAAAGTCAATCCTAATTTATTAAAGAAGAAACTGAAAAGCACACCTTGCTCTATTCCACTTCAAGCCCCACTGACGAAGCTCACAACAACTGAACAACCCAATGAATGATTAAAAATCCCAGAAACGCAATCTGAAATTTCAAATACACACAATAAGACTGTTATCATGTCTATATACATATTGACGGCATGACGCAGATAAACACGAGACATTCGAATCAGCGAAAATGGTGCAATAAGAACGAAAATTACCAATAGGGTTGGCAAATCGCCATTTGCCAGCCAGGACCAGTAGGAGCTTTAAATGGAAAGTTGCAATTAAAGTAGAGAAGAGCAGTGATCAGCTCATATATTATTTTTATTTTTATTATTATTATTATTATTATTATTATTACTATTATTATTATATTATTATATCGGATTCGATCTTATGCCCGCATGTGTGCAACAATTTATATGTCCGTCATCAATCATATGATGCTACATAAGTAATCCCTATCCCTATTATACTAATAGGGAGTTTAAAATTGCTGAGGTGTCGGCTTCTGGTTGATTTCGCTCACGTGTCGGCTTCTGGTTGATTTCGCTTACGTGTCGTCTTCTTGCTGACTTAATTTACTTATGTGTCAATATGTTATATATGTTAAGTTTATATTAAATTCTTAATATAAATTGAAAATTTGAATTTTTTGTAATGATATTAATTTCCTAAAATTGTGCAATTTCAATTTATTATAATTAATATTCTTTGCTCAATTCACAAAATTTATTAAAATTTGATATTCTATACTTTATAGTTTAAAATACATTTTTTTTATTTAAAAAAATTTTAAATTTTTTATATTTCATATAACACGCGTAACACGCGGGATCTGCACTAGTTAATTAAATAATAGTGGGCTCTCTTATACATGAGACATCACATGATAGGTGATTGACATGTCAAATAAGCGGTGGACATAAGATCAAATCCGATTATTATATATAAAGACAATTACTATTGGGGGAGACAACGTAAGATTTTAACTTACCTATGGTAATCTTACCTATTTACCGTTGGACAGCACACAGGATCTCCTGTTACATTAATTAGATTTATGTCACGTGTACATTAATTATATGAGGATGTTATTCTCTTATTTGTAAATTTTGATGTATCTACACGTGGCGCAAATCTAATTAATGTAACATGAGATGTAACATCATTATGTAACAGGAGATTCGGACCGGTTGGACGGCTCAGTGAGGGGAGGGAGTGACGAATACTGATCAAACTTATACCGGTTTAGAAGTACTTTACCCCGAATTTTTTTTGAAATTCTACTCACTTTTATAATGTGATATTAATTGAATTTTATAGTAAAATTAAGAGTGTTTGAAAATAAAATAATTTTAAATTAAGTTGAAGAAGTAACATGTTTAAAAAAAAAAAGTTACTTTTGTTAATAATGAAAATTATTATATATAGGAGTAATTATTATTTTTTTCTTCCTCTAATAAGAATTATTTTTGGAGAATTTAAAAATACTTACAATTAATTTTGTCATAATAGTTTTTAAGCGTTTAAAAAAGTAATTACAAACACTATATAAATGATTATTTTTTTCAAAATAAAAGTGATTATTCACATTGAATTGATTTTGCAAACACACTAATTCTAAAACAAAGGAATTCATTAAAATTCACCTATTAAATATCACCTATTTAAGAGATATAAATTTAATTTTATATGTTTTCATTCCTTAAATTTCACCAAGTATCCCAAGTCGATCTGTACCAATTGCACCGTACAACTGGACATATAGATAAAATGTGCAAATTAATATAATTTAAACGTACTTTCTAAACTTGATTGGAAAAATGTGTAGGTTAACATAACCAAATTATGCAAATTAATATATTTGAAATATGAAGCTGCACGTATATAAAACTTGGTGATTTAATAATTATACCTTCACACTTCTTATAATTTTTCACTTACCTATTTACTAATTAATTAATTTGCTTTTCTATCTTAAATTAACAAAGATTTTTGGCAGAACAAGTTTACTAGCTCGAAGCCATTAGAAGTAATTTTATCTTTTTACCAAAAACGATGAAGTATATTAAAATTCACGAGTAGTTGTAATGAAAGTCTACAAGATATAGATTTGATAGGAGAACTAACTAATAAACTGCAATTGCTATAAATAATCTTCATTTTTTTTTAACCAAAACGATGTAAGTACATTAAAAAGCACAGTAGTTGTAATGAAAGACTACAAGATATAGATCTGATAGAAATCATAGTCGTAGGACTAATAAAATGCAATTGAAAATTTGTAACATGAATAGATGAGTTTAACCAAAGAGTTCATGTTAAACTCATAGAGGTATAAAAAAAAAGAGAATTTGAATTCATAAAAAATTTTTATCTTTAAAAAAAAAATCGTATTTTTTTATTGTTTCATTTAAATTTTACATATTTTAAATATATATATTTAATTTTTTATTTTTTCTTTATTTTTTAATATATAATTGTATTAGCACTCACTATTGATTACTTTTATTATTAATAAATTTAATAATGTTGGTGTTTTTATAGCCTGCAATGCTAATAAATAGTTAAATAATTTTAGATAAAATGTGTATAAAAGATATTTTTTATAGAAGTATAATAAACTATATTTCTATTATATGATAAATAATTTTCACAAATTTATATATTCAATTTATTTGAAAAATAAAATTTTAAAATATATAGCATAAACACATACATATTATTTCAATATATTTGTTATATAATTAATCACTGGAGCTGAATAAAAATAAGGAAAAACTTGGAGCAGTGGTTATATTACCAAAAAGTCAAAAATGGCGCTTGGTCCAGTTGCCAAATATTTATGAGTTGGTACACGGTTTTTAGTCACATAAGATTGTTAGCATTTGAGAGCAGAAATGCTCAATTCTTATATATTTTCTTTGATGTATTACAGAGATACTGATACTAAACAGAAGAGCTAAAAAAGCATCTATTTATATCAGAATCTCCATTCATCATATTCATTCGTGAGCCTATAAGTAGTTTATCTACATAATGAAGGTGGGTCTTATTGATCACTCTCATTATCATCATCGTCCTCGTCTTTCTTACTATCTACTTTCCCGATTTGGTTGGTCATGAACCTCCAGCTATCTCCTTCCTCTATCTCCCACTGTTTCTTCAACTCGTTGATGGTGTTCGATGCAGCTGCAGCAATTGTAGGATTGCTATCTTCAGCCAGCCTCTGCAACCATGTTATAATAGTTGGGTATTTATTTCTAAGAAAAATAGCATCAAGAGGTTGGTGCTATAAATTACCTGGAGAGCACCCATGCCTGCGTTTCCTAGAGTCCACATTGATGGAGCGGCTGATAGCGCATTAGCTAGTGCTCTCCTGTTCATCAAGGAGATTCAAAACCAGGAAAGAAGAGTCGTTTCTCAGATTAGCAATCAAAGAATTTAAACCAAGAACCCCTTAAGATCGATGGAATTGAGAGTAGAAGCTACCTGGTGCTGACATCAGGAGAACTTGAACACTCTGCTAATAAAGAGACACTGGTTTTACCATCCATTGCATCAAAATCAATAAGAGCGGCCACCAGTAACTCCAGCTGTTCCAAATCGAAAATAAGTATACTAATCCAAATTCTATTAAAGGTTCAAGATTTATATATTTATTTGACTCAGACCTCCTCCGGATCAGTATAGTCAAATCCATCAGCTTCAGAAAGTGCTGAAGCTATGCTCAAATAAGCTTCCTATATGGCAAAAAAACAAAATAAAAACATTCAAGATACAGATTGAATATGATCTCTTAAAGTACAAATACGGTCCAGACAAACCTGAATGGCATTAATACGACCTGCAGACACGTCCCCTCGTATAAAGTCAAGAGTTACCCCGTTCTTTTCAAGTGTAATATGCCTAGCGTTTACAGAGTCTCTTATCCTATGCAGAAATACATCGGTCAGGAAATGGTCTTACACCTTGAATGGCTGGGACGATTTTACTATTTATAGAAACTTACGGTCTGTGCATTTTGCTCACCATCATATCATGAACATTTTTGAGAAACTGCAACTCCAACAAACAGAAATCTGAATCTCAAATCATTTATAAAAAGAAAGGAAAATAATTATTTGTGAAGTGTGGATAATGTCAGGAAAATAATAGATCAAAGATTTTCCTGGACATCATTATGCAAGGAGGTTTATATCTACTAACAATACCTCCAAAGCCATCAGAGAATCTTCCATTGCTCGTTGTTTGGCCACAAAATCAGCTCGTTTCAAATCAGCCTGTGAACAAGAGCATGCAAAGTTATTTTGACTCTTGAAGAAATATCTCAGAACCAAACAGGGAAAATAGTCCAGATGTATGGGATCGGTAATACAAGGGGAGGAAATAAGAATTAAGAAAAAACCGAAAAGATTGCATTCGAAGTCAAATTAGCATTCTCTTGTCTCAATCACATTAGTGGATTGGTGATGACAACAACATTATTATTACACGAAGATGTCCCCATTCAAGATTCTCTAGATAACATAGATGAGCCTTGATATTTCCTGAAAGACTTTCTAGATATTCTTCTGTAGAAGGTGTTCACCCTACTATGCCAATAAAACACATAAAAGAAGGCAGAGATAAACACATAAAAGAAATTATTTCAGAAGCCAAATTTCACAAAAAAAATGGAGCAGCTATGTTGCAAAGCAACCATCATCACCTCTAACGCACCATCACTCCAGTGTTTGTCAGCAGCTTTTTTTAATCTCGATTCAGCTTTGTTTTTTAGTATCTGCCATGACATAGGTTAATAACAAAGTATATCTTCTTAGTTTTCGCAACAGTTATGAAAAGGAGATCCCTTACGGTGGCAATCTGATGAAGTCTTTCAGCTCTTCTCTCAATTTTCTCAGTATCTTCTTTGGCGCGTGCTATCAAATGAAACAAGAAATTAATAATTCAATTGATGAAAAACAATCAAGTGCATCATGTCGTACATCTTTGGAAAATTTTCCAGATGGTCATCTATATTAGAAAGGAGAGATTAACTGCCTTAACTACTTTGATTTTTGTTGTAAGCAGGGTAAAAAAATAATGTTGTGCCTCAAGCAAAACTAAGCATCTTTTTAAATGCATATTAACACTCTGCAAGAAAGTCTTGCTCGTTTCTAGTGTTCAACTTAAGTCTATTTACTACGGCAATATACACAAGGAAATGCTTACCATCCAGCTTAAGGAACTCTGAACCAAGAAAAGCGACATCTTGACGTGCACGGGCATCCAACTTCATTATGCCCCTAAAAATGTAAATTATTAGGACAAAAACTTGTATGCACTGAGCAACTCAAGTGTATTTTAAAATGATATTAGTTGTTACACTAAAAGCTATTAGTTTGTTTGTTAGTATAAGTTATTTTTACTGAAAAGTATTAGTTGTGTACACACTGTAAAACTAGTGTACAAGAGTCTTACTTGATTTTTAGAGATGATATAGTGTACATATTAAGGTAATTCAACTGGATAGCAGTGCCGAAAATGGTGCTCTATAACCAACCATGGCAACCCAATCAGGACAGTAACTCATAGGTCATGTATTTTCAAAAACAGAAAAACTAAGGTAGTGGAGAGCTCAAAGCTCGAAAACAGAAAGACTAAGGTAGTGGAGAGCTGATTAATTGTTAGGGATGAATAATCGGACATTCATCATACCGTAAAAGAAGTACAATATCATTTTTAGCCCTTTCATTCATGTATTTTGCATCATTAGAAACAAATCGGCATGCTTCAGCTAATCCCTGACTAGGCAAGATGTTTTTGCCAGTCCCTATGGGATGCTCATCTCCACTTTGAGAGCTGGCACATACGCAAAAATATCAAATCAACTATAAGCAGATATTAGTTTACAAGAAAATGCTGATGATAACAAATATGTAGTACATGAGGCTCAGTGCCATCGATCAAAATTTTAAAAGATGCATGTTATCCTATAATCCACAAAACAACCATAAAATAGCCGATGAAGTAATGGAAGGAGTTGTTTTCAAAAAAAAAAAAGTAATGGAAGGAGTTCAAATTTCTTCAATGGAAATGGTAATGAGAATGAGGTTATTACGATGGTTAATGAAAATAAAAGATAATCTCATCATATTTCATAAGGGGTAATGAGACTCAAAACAAGATAATTATTACCCCATTTTGATTAACTAATCATTTTGTCTTTAATCAATCCACTGTTCTGAAATCAATAATCATTTTTTATCACCACTTATTCCAAAAATTGTGCAAAACACTAACAATGTAACCATCATTCTCATTATTATTACTATTTAACGATTCTCATTACCATTCTCAATGAAAAATTTGAATAAGTGCCCCCTAAGTACTCAACTAGTCAGCTGAACAACATGAGACACATTTGTTTTCCGTGAAGTTGTTCGTTTATTCAAGTGAATGAAATTAAAAATAGCAGAAGGCAATCAAGAAAATGATCTGTCTGTATACCTGGATAAATCTGAATGACGGCCATAGTGCCTCACGCGCTCTTTTGTTTCTGTATTTTGAGTTTCTCTCGACTGACATGCCAAAGAAAATCCTCGAGATCCAATAGAAGCACTTAATTTTCGAGCTAAAGGCCAGAATCCCTTTGTACAGAATTTCAGTTTAGACATCGAGAGATGTCCAGTTCCTTGGTCATAATGGTTGGCTCCTAGCTTAGGGTGATGTGGCGATTTTGCCGATGAATAAACAACTCCATTTGCGTTAGCCATGAATTTGGATCGCAGGAAGCTCCAGTTGCAATGTGGCTTTAGTAAGAAGAGATGGAGAATGATCAATGCATAGGGTGGCTAGCCTTTACCCAAGGCTCTACGAAGATTACAAGGCCAGCATTGGGGAATATTATGCAGATGATACCTGAAAAGTGAATGTATAGCAATCAGACGGGGTTTGTCAAGGTATATTGGTTCTCATTACGGTTTTTTTTTTTTCAGGAAATATCACAATTCTTGATGAATTTGATCAGGAATCACACTTGTTAAGTGAAAATTAGTATGAGACTTCAATATTTGGAGGTCCAATGATTATGAATACACTCTAAAAGTACAATGAGACAGTATTTTGGCAATTGATTTATGATAAGCTTATTAAGAGTACAAATAATCTAACCGAGGAAGAAATTTATTATTCTCCATTTCTACGTTGCCCATTATTTAGAGACTAAAATCCTGAATAGATTAACCCACAGGGATTAGTAGGGATATATTAACATATTCAAGTGTTTGTATTGGAAATTAATTTACGTGATAAATTAAAATTCTATAATTATATACCTATCTACTATTTTTTTGGAATGAAAAAGTATTTTTGCCAATTAACTTGGCCATACAGTGGTGATATGAAGGGAGAAATAAATGTATTAATGTTTCACTGTCCTCAAAATTTACTATCCAAAACAAACTGTCCATAATTTATATAAACACATCAAATTGATGTTAGCTAACGGAATTATTACGAGCATCAGAGATTACACTTACAAATATCCGGCCTAAGAAAAGGAAATGATGGAATAACATGAACTCCAACCGCGTAAAAGTCCTTCAACACAGAAGTTTATATACTTAACCTACTTAGAGAATAACAAATATAGACCTACATATACACTTAAGCAATACTTTTCAGGATAAATTGCTGCATAGTATCCAGAGAGTTCAGAACGAGCAACTTAGAGTAAGTTTTCGAAGTTCAAAAACAATCCAGTAAACAAAAATATTTTAAATCGTGAAATAATAATAGAGAATAGAGTCGAAAAATAAAATCCTAACATGAAAATGGAAAGCCCAGAATGAAGAAAGAAGCCCAAGAAGTAGAACGAACTAGGGATAGCGGAAATGCATTGGAGGAGAAAAGATAAAAGTGAGAAGTAGATAAACACTGACCTGAGTTGGACGAAGAATGGGGGAGAGAGAAAGAGAGTGAATTAAGAGGAGAGAAAAGGGGAGGGATGAAAATTGAAAAGAATGAACAAATTCCAACCACAAGCTGATCATGTGGTCCCTCAAACGCCAACACTGTTACTGTAAACAAAGAATGTACATAATGAAGGCGACGTAGCCTTCGCCTTTGGCTGCCTGTGGTCATCTCGCTCTTCATAATTCATCCGAGTAGTTAATACTTTTTTTTTTCGAAAATAATAAATACTTAAATACCACTAAAATCCCTTATTTTATTTCAGGCAAAAACTTGTATGAGACCGAGTCACTTTTTAATAAATTGTTATCACTTTTTAAAAAAGTGATACAAATTAGTATAAAAGTGATAACAAATTGAAAAGTGATAACAATTTACGAATTAGTGATAATAATTTATTAAAAAGTGACTACGTCTCATGCATGAGACGGTCTCACATAAGAGTGTCTCTTTATTTTAATATTTTACCGTATGAACCAGATTTTATTACTTTCGGATTATGTATACAATTGGAATATCTTGAATTACGGAAAAATTAGATTACTCATTTTATTATAGGATATCAAAAGTAATAATATGAGCCAGGTGGGCACCGGATTCTACACTTTAATGAAAAATTCGGATTCAATTCTCTGAGTGTTTGGTGAACTAATTAGAAATTCTTGGAGTGTTTGGGTGTTTGGTGAACTAACAACTAACAAACTAATATTTACAGATAAAAAAAATTAAAAGTAATAATATGATTTATAGTATTAAAGAGTATCAATCATGATCACTAAAACAAGTCCACATGAGATACACTCTTGGAGTATATCTGATCACATATCCACTGGAGGACATCAATTTATATATCCATCATTTATATTTTGGTATCACATAAATAATTTCTTAACTAATTATGAGTTCACACGAACTCTTCTTTTTTTTTTTAATAATACTCCCTCCTCCGCCCCACATCTGTTTGCACATTTGTCTTATTCGTCCGTCTTATAGTTGTTTGCACACCTATAAATGGAAATATATTTTTATTTTTAATATACTCACAATATATATTTATTTACACAAATGTCATTACTTTCTCAATCAATTAACTAGTCTTTTATTTTACATATTCATAAACTAAATAGTAATATTCATATATTAATTAATATTATTATGTAGGTTAAACAATACACCCAGTTTATCAAAGTATGTGAGCCATATACATAAACTTCCGTCTAATAACATAAAGTCTCTTATGTTTCACATTATTTTGGAAAAAGTTATAAAATAATATTATAATTCAACTCCCTTTTCCACATTAATTTGATAATTAAAAAAAAAAACTCATTAAAAAGACATATTTAAACATTCTATAAGAATTTTCAAATTCCAGTATTTCAAAATATAAATTTCTTCAATTTTACATAATCCCCAAGTGAATGACTAATACACCCCTGGATTGTCAGTTATCACATTGACTACATGGGCCCTTGGAGTAATCTAGACCTGGCGGTTTAAATGTTATTGGACAATGTGGGCCCTCTTACAAGACTTGTATTCTTCTGGACATAAATACATCATTATATGGCCCTCGTGCTCCAACGTCGTGAAATTCGGTAAGTTTAGTCAAAATTAGAAGAAGCGGATTTCTTAGGTCGGCTGGAGTGTCGCTCTAATTTATAATAATAGTCAAGTTTTAAAATTGTGTCACGCATTATATTGTACTGATTTATTGCTTTTTATAGGAATTTAATTTTTAAATTATATATTACTATTTATTATCTTACCTTCTTTTAAAATAAATTTGAAAATATATAAGTTTAAGAATATAGAAGATGAATTCAAATTGATTGGAAATCAAACATCACATAACTTAAGATTCAACAACCATTAAAACCCTGATCAATCAAATTTAAAGGTCTTTCAAGCCCAAAATTCGTCCATCTAAAATCTTATTCTGATTTTTCTGCAAGGAAGATTGAACTACAGGAGACCTAGGAAAATAAACTTTTCTTCTTTGAATTTTGCCAAATGAAGCGGAGGTATTTTTCTGATCTTTCTTTACTTTTCATTCGATTTATGCTTGTTGGCGACAAGTTGAAAATAGAATCATCAATGTAAAATAGATCTAAAATTTTAACTATATTCTTCTAAAACCAATAACTCTCACCGAAAATGGCATAGAAAAATCTCTACCCAGCCAAAACTCAATCGAATCGATCCCAATTAAAGCAAAATCAAACTCCATGACACTGGTAACAATTTGAAACTTCAAAAAAATTCAACATATTTGAAATATTCCAACAAGGTTTCAAAGAAATCCAGAAGAATTGAAAAACTTCAAACGATATTTTAAAAGTTGGTAATTGATAAGGTAGAAATGTCAATCGGATGGTAAAATTGGGATATTATAAAATTGATAATGTTTTATATTAATAACTAAACTAACTATTGTAACTTATGGTTGACACCCATACTGATTTAAGAATCCTACATTCTGAGGTTATAATATGAAAGGGATTTTAAAATTAAAAAAATAATAAAAAAAAATTATTTTTGTCCAAATAAATTTACCAATGATTAGGAAAATTCGTGGACTAAAACCCAAGGATTAAATAAATTTGTGGTATTAATACAGATATTAAATTGACTTTTATTTGTGTTTTCAAAAACTACCTTTTAAAAATATCTTTAAAATAATTAAAAAAATCACAGAACATGTTCATATATTTATTGTTTTATTGGCATTAAAATTAGGATATATTAAATATATTACGTTAAAAAAGAGAGCTAAAAAATATATATTATTCCCTGATTATACTACATCTACTCGATCGATAGCTAATTTACTCGTCCAATACAAATATGTTAAAATATTTAAAAATATATAACATTTAAAAAGAAAGAAATATTAAAATTAGTAGTATCATTTACTCTCCACTTGATAAATTTTAAGGGTGGGTAGATTATCACGTGCTTAAATAAAAAAATTCCCATTACTCTAATCCATATAAATTTTAAGGGTGGGTAGATTATCACGTGCTTAAATAAAAAAATTCCCATTACTCTAATCCATATTTCAATACATTAATCTATTTCATATCTCTTATTGTGATATTTCTTTAAATTGCACTATAAATATGGACTTTGCACTCTTCATTTTTTCACACTATCCATAGACAATACGAAAGAACTTCTTGTATTTTTTTTCACTACGGAGAAGGCGTGGCGAATTCAGAATTTGATTTGGAGGTACGAAAATAATAATAAGTGAGAGAAAAAAATATTGGAGTACATAATATTTTTTTTATTTTACCTAAAGAAATTTAAAAATAAATAAATTTGGGGGTATAGTTGTACCCTCTTGTACATAGCTGGATCCGCCAGAGCAGAGAAGAAAGTGAGATGACGCCTAGTTAATACCACGACAAATATTGAGAAATACTTGTATGAATTAGTACACCGTGCAATTGATGTTCGAGTATCATTGAATAATATTATTTGATGAAATAAATAATATCATTCAATTGGTGTGCATGATCAAACTAATTTTAAAAAAATATTATTCAGTGAAATGAATAATATTAATTAATAAAATGAGTAATGTCATTTAAATAAATATTACTCAATAAAACGAGTAATATTAATTGGTGAAATAAATAATACCATTCAACTTGTTTTGTCACGACTTACGTTAAATTTATTTATTAATTGGCAATTTGGCAGCCACTTCGTTACATGCCAAAAATTGAGCAAATGGGTTTCTATTAAAAGAAAATAAACCAGCTTCTTTTTAATTGCATTAGGCAGCTTGGGCTCAAATAATGACAATATATTTCCTCCAAATGGGCTTCTAATTGGCCCACAAATAAAGGATGCTAATAGGCCTCCAGTTCTTGAAAATGGGTCACGAATTGGTGTGTTAATGGGCTGCCATCTTGCCAATGACCCTAACAATTTCGGTTTATTTTTATCCTGAAATATTGCTAATTAATTTAATTTAAATTATATAATTTAAAAGTTTAATGAAAAAAATTAAACATGTGAACTGTAAATATTAAAAATTATAATATATATATATATATATATATATATATTATATTTGAGTATATTTAATAAAATTATTTTATCCTTTAAACAAAGTAATTTATGTATATGTTTATTTATAGTAAAATTGACTTTTACGATATAGTTCGAAAAGTCCAATTATTAACTGTCGAAAATCTATAAATATATAATACATCAATTGGTTTCCATGTTGAGAATTAGAGGGAAATATTTAGGACTGTTGATCGTAATGTGTTGATTTGATCTTGGTTCTACATTGTAATTTAGGAAGGTTTTTTAAATATAAATATAATTGTAATGTAATACAATTAATTAAACGCTATCAATCTTATTATATGCTATCATCATACAATAATTTTCACTATTATTAATGCTATCAATTAAATTAATACTATCATCATCATATAATAATACACAAGTAATCCCTTATTATCCCTTATTATCTGGTGTTATATTTTTGTGTCAAATTCATATATGAAATTATGATAATATTCCTCAAAAAAAGTATTATTTTATAAATAATATTAATTATCGTGCGAAACACGATTATGGGCAAAACTAGTATTGGTATAAAAGTCACACTTCTATTGTGTTTACATTGAAACATCAATAATTTAATACCGTTGAAAATAAGAAACTATTTTTTAATTAGTCGTTATTAATTATGACAATTTTGAAATTTAATTGAGAGGTTAAATAGATAACTGTTTAATTTATTTTTTTTTTGGGACAATTTTTTTTATAAGCCTGTCAAATTAATAATTAACTGAAAAGACATAATATTTCAAGCTATAAGATCTGATTCTTATGTAAAGATCTGTCCAAGGTATCAAACCTTAATTATTTTACGATGCAGACATTGCAGATCTAATTGGTTGGATGGTGATATTTCATACTTTAAGAAGTTGATAATTATTAAATTGGATCGATCTCTTTCTGTAACTGTAACACCCAATGTATGAACCCTGCTAATGTTGGATTATTTGGGGGAGGGTAGGGTATCAACGAATTCAAGTTCACATAATTTTTTTTTATTTCATTGTATTAATTTATATGAAATGTCACTGTTATATATACAAAATATTATTATTTAAAAAATACTTGATTTTAGATAGTAACAATTATATGCATAGTAATACTAGTGTGAATGAGATGCATTGAGTTTAAATTGGAATTCGTATTGAATCCGCTGTCTTTCCAGAGGGATTTGGATCAGGTCAAACGGATCGTGATTTTTATAGAATTTTGGTGTAATTAATTTGATTATATATAATATGTTGAATAGAATATAAGGAACGAAGGAAATACATGTACATAAAAACATTAAGCCATTAGCAAATGGGGCCTCTTTAATGACAAGTTATGTTGATTGCCGTACGTATCAATGCGTCAAAAAGATTTGCATGTTATCACATGTGCCCACATGGATACTTGCATTTTTTTCATAATCCCAATAGTCAGTCAATGTGTTAAAATGAAAAATTGTACAGATTTTGATGATGTATATAAATCATCAATGCGTAGGTGCTATGTGTTTTTTATTTATAAGGTGAGGATATTGTGTATTATTTTTTTAATTTTATTAAATGTTTGATACTTTTGGTTAATTAATATTTTAAATTATTGATCAAATACAAGATATTTTTACTTAAACATTAAGAATGTCGTGCACCAAATTTGAAGATTTTAAAATGTCAAATATTTGATCAAGAAAATTAAAATTTTTATCAAGAGTATAAAAAATTAAGATCTGTAATATCATATTATTTTCCTGGAATATCAATAATAAAATAATATTTTTACTATTTAAATTATTTATTTTTAATATAAAAAATTGCAGATTATATTAGTTAAGTTTAAAGTATCAAATTAAAAAATAATATTTAAGTTCATTTCAAAAAAAAAAATTAAATTATCAAGTATTTGACCAAAAATATCAAGAATTAGATACAATTAAAAAGTGATACACAATAATTTTACCGTGTAATTGAAGCACATAAAACTTTGTTGTCATCAATATATAGAAAAGGAGACCCTTCCCTTTTTTTGTTTTCTTAATTACACCATCTATTTATTTTTATTTCATGTTTTAACATTTATTGGTGAAATTAAGGAGGAGTGAATAATCCTTTCAAAAAAAAAAAAAAAGGAGTAAATAGTGATAAACTTTCCTTTATTAATGAGAGAAGATTAATTAATAAAGGTAAGTTCAAAACTCTGAGATATTATTTGGGATTGAAATAAGAATAAAATTGGAAATCGGATGCAAATTATCCTAAATATCAAATAATTTAAAACAAGAATGCTACCCCCATCAAATAAAAAAACGGAGGGAGTAGCTTGTAGATGTTGAAAATTTTGAAGAAAGTGGTGGAATCTAGAAAAGAAAGCTAAAGATATGATAAAAATTACAACGATTTTTTCTCAGTATAGAGCTAATTGTAGATAACAAGAGTTGAAATTTATTTATAAACCTCATTCTAGTCCAAAAGTTGTATGATCCATGTGGAAATTGCTTGAAATTATTGTGTATTATCAATAGGAAAAAGAATAAAATTGAAGGACATCGGAATGACTAGTTCAAGAAATCAACCACACAAGAAAATGGAACAAGACAGATTTTTCAACATTTAGGTAATTTTTAGTAGTCGTTCGAGTGGTTCAAGCGTGAAGACGGGGATGATTTTCAAAGCGGGGTCCAAGTCAATGTGTTGTTCGCCTCACTCGAGTCGAGCTGCAGTAGGTGCTCACAAACACACACACACACACACACACACAAAGTCTAAGAGACAATCCACCTTATTAGCTGACTTTCTCAAGTCTTCTCTCTTGACTTTAAGGCTTCTGGTCTTAAGTTGGTCTTCTCTTTTTTTTTTTTTCTTATGATATCGGTTGATAAGTTGAGTTTCCCCTGACCTTATGACCTAAACTAAACCAAAGTCTACAAATCATAAGTTAACTAACAGACTCAACTGATCTTCTATATACGAAGCTGACTAAACACTCTTACATGATCCTATTATATAAGCATCTCTATTGAGAAGTAATCCCTCCGTTCAAATTTAACTATAGTTTTTACAGAAAAAAATTATTTCAAAATATCAGTCCTTTTTATTAAGGGAAATTAAATATTTTTTTCCAATTTTATCATTTTCTTAATATTTGTGATAGGATTCATTTATTTGGATACCAGAATCAATGCTAATTAAAAAAAAAAAAAAACTAATTTAAATAGTCTTAATAATCTGAAAAAAAAAAAGTATATTAAAATACTCTTTTAATATATATGAAACATCAAACGACAGTTATAATAATAGAACTGAGGGAGTACCTATAACCTAATTACCAGAATTAGCATGTGCCCAACAATTTAACTACGTATACCGTACTTATCAATGATAATTACAAAATTAATGGACACGTTAAAACCACATGGGCACATTGAATTGGAGCAATGGAGCCATATTCTGTTTCATTAATTCTTTTTCATTTTTTCCCCTTGAAACCGTTCTTTTCTTTTTTTTTTTTTTTTGATCAGAACAAACGCATTTTTATTAAAAATACCCAGGCATAAGATATGCCCAAAAAATACAGCCAAAGTGAAAACAGGAGAATCAGAATAAAGATATAACTTAAAAACTAACAGCTAGCCCACTATTCCAAATCAATACAGAAGAGCTATTATCAATAAAATTCTTTGAGACACACCAACTCCACACCCTACTTTTCATTTCTTCCATTACCGCACCTGATGAAGTCGCCTTTCCGTTAAAGATATGATTATTTCGAGCCTTCCAAATGATCCAAATGATGCACTCCCATATACAAATAGCAAGAACCGAGCCTTTTTTTGAATGGAAAACTGAAGCTTGCGAGAGAAAATGGTCTCTGAGGTTGTCTTTGTCTCCAAACTGAACTCCCATCCAACCATGGCACAATCTCCAAATTTCCTTGGCCTGAACGCAATGAAGGAACAGGTGCTTTTCTTATTTTAAAGAATTTAAGTTTATAATATAAATCTTGGATACATCCAATTTATCATGCAACTAAAATATATTTTTAAATGATATTTATTAAAACTTGGAGTATTTTACTAATGGATATTCATTTTTTAATATTAATTATTTTCAAACAAAAAAAATATTTAGAATACACAATTGTATATATAATACATATGATGTACAAGAATGTTACTTATATTCAATATCCAAATTAAGAAACTTTAATTATATATATATATATATATATAGAGAGAGAGAGAGAGACTTTGAGGATAGGAGCACGTAATTGATAAGAAAAATTAAATAAACATGTTTATCAAAATACTTAATATTTAGTACTCATTCCGTTTCACAATTACTTTCATATTTTCCTTTTTCGTCCGTCCCAAAATTTCTTTCATATCAATAAAATATAATACTTTCCATAAACTACACCCTCACAATCACAATATTATTTATATTAAAAAAATATCACTCATGATTTATTCTACTCTATTCTTTCTCCTACACTTTATCTCATTCAACCACCCAAAATACTCTTACATTTTATTATTTCTCCTACACTAAATTGATTTTTTTTTGATCGGACTAAATTGATTTTTTTTTAATAAGTGTGTCACTTCACATGTAAAAATCATCATGAGATGGAGGGAGTACAATTTTTAGATATGTCACATACACCACTATTTTCTAATTTTATTACAAGAAGCGGAACTTCAATTTAATTCAATGAAATGCAAACTACTTTCAAATGCAATTAGTTGTCCCAAGAGAACATGTCTAAAAAAGAATACCAGCAAATAGATTAATGCACATTAGTGAAATTTGAAATTAATAGCTTTTTAAGATTTGTATAATATAAATTTTATAACACTACCATTTGTTAATCATATGGTTATATTTTTCTAATTTCCAGTTAGTCGACTTGCAAGATTGGCATGACGACGGTGTTTGGCCAAGTTCAGATATGAAAATAACTCATATTCTGTCTCCTCGATCGATTTTAGAGGGTGGCTGGCCAAGTTTATTCAAAATCTCTTATTTTGTCTCCACAATTGTATTTAGAATTAATATAAGAGGGTGTTTAATTGGTTAAGTTGATTTCAAAACTATCATTACATTTTAGTTAAACATAATGTATCTATATATCGCTGAACTATTATAAGTTTTGCTTCAATATATGCTTAAAGTATTTTTATGTTACAAAAGTTTCTTAAATTATTATATAATTATTTCACACAATCTCTAGAGTTGTAGATTAATTAAATATGATGAGTCATCTTAACAGGCCAATTAAGCAAAATAAACATTGATATGATATTTACAAATATTAAGTCTCAAATTCTAAAATTTTATTTCAAATCGTATGTCTGTATTTCAAATTTTTGTAATTTCTCAGTTCAAACTCTATGTATTAATTAAGTGATCTAAAAATATGATTCGTCAAGTAATATAGGTGTCATGCATGTATATAATTAAGGGTAATATTGATAACCATAATTTGACGAATGATTAAAAAGGGATCTAGTGAAATAAGAATTTAAAAATTTTTAAAACAAAAATGCATTATATATTTTAGTTAAATGTGACATAGATTTATAGCTATGTGTGATTGTACATAAATTTTGAACCAATCAAGTGTGTAATTGTATAAACTTGAAATCGTGTTAAACTTGGAAGAGGGATTTAAAGGTAGGAAATGAAAATGAATGACAGTGGAGTATTTGGTTGAACGGTATAATTCCTTGAATAATAATTTAATATCTAAAAATTATGAAATTAAAGTCATAAATTGATTATAAACTCTTTCAAAGTGTTTGATAAAATAAAATGTTTAACAATTTATAAACTCTTAAAATAAGCTTTTTGCTGCTTATAAACTCCAAAAAGTAAGGTAAGTTTTCTAAACTCTTTCAAACTACAGTTAAAGAAAAACACAAATATTTATAGGATTAATTGCACATTTGGTCCTGTAGGAATTTTCCAATTTCACAGTTGGTCCCTATGTTTGCAAATAGTCATTTTACATGCATATTTGGTCCTAACCGTTAACTAAATTAACGAATTTCGTTAAGTGCTGAAACTGTGGGACTAAAAGTGCAAACTTGCGGGACTAAAAGTGCAAATTTACAGGACTAAAAATACAAATTTTAACGGCGCGTGTTATTTACATGCTCAAAATTCGTTAAATATTGACGGAATATTAGTATAGGACCAAATATGCATGAAAAATGACCATTTTGAAATCAGAAAATTCTTACGGGACCAAATGTGCAATTATCCCAATATTTATATAAGACAGCAATACTCTTACCTATTTTTGTGATACTTAATTTTAAAAAAATATTTCAAAAACATATATAAAATAATAACGTCGCACTATCCAATAGTCCAAATTGGGATGATATGAATTATGAAGATCCAAAGCGCCAAAAAAGATTGGATTTCTATGATTAGGACGTAAATCAAAAGAAAAGAAAGGAGGACACAAGTAACATGCTAAAACGAAAAAGGTTGACAAATACAAATTATATAATGATTACAAATCAGGAGCACAACAAACACGGCGCCGTTTTCGCATCAAGATTTAATGGAATTTTCTTGCGCATCTGAACTTTCCTAAATCAACGCCTCAAACTTCGGTTTCTTCCCCTCCATCTTCTTCTCAATTTATTTCCTCTATAAATATGGAATATATTCAATCATATCTCAAACACTTTTATTCTCTCATTCTCCACTAACACTATATAGCTTTTCTTGTGATACTCTTTCATCATTCGAAGGATGGGGTCCCGTTCATACACCAATGCCACTACTCTCTTGCTTGTTCTTTCAGTAATTTGTTTGGTTACTTTATCTAATGTGGTCGAGGTGAGTTGTGCATACAAATTTTCATTTAAACCATTTTAATACGTGTTCATACGATATATAATATATAATGATTGCTAGTACTTTTATCAAGTAGTTATCAGGGGTTTATTGTTATTTTTTACATTTTTTTATTTAGCATTTTTATTTCAGAAAGTATATATAATTTATGCTTTTTGCGTGATCAAATTATGCTTTTATTCTATTCTAATGAATATTGTTATTTTCTTTACAGGGGTACAACAATCTCCGTCCTCGAGGTACTACATTTAAAATGCTAATAATCTTTTTAGTATAAAAATGTCAAATTTTTCCCATGGAAGAATTTATTCATTTAAGGGGGAGTGAGCTGCGGTATACAATTATATTGATATGTGTATTTATTATTAGTAATTATATCAATATATACATGTTAGAAAATTAAACATTAGTTCGATTTTATTTTATACTTTCGTCCCCCTAAAATTTAAATTTTGGATCCGCCACTATACAGACTGCAAACCTCGTTGCACGTACCGGTGCTCGGCAACATCGCACAAGAAGCCATGTATGCTTTACTGCCAGAAGTGTTGTGCTAAGTGCCTCTGCGTTCCTAATGGTGTTTACGGCAACAAACAAGCATGCCCTTGTTACAACAACTGGAAGACTCAAGAGGGACGCCCAAAATGCCCATAAAATTATTCATTTTCTTATTTATATTCCTTATTTTCGATAGTCAAAATTTAATTTACACCAGATCGACATTCCTTTTATAACACATTTGGTTGTTTGTTGCTATAATGTGAAGGGGATGACCAGTGTAGTGACTTGTTTGTATTTGTTTGGCATGTTAGTTTTCATCATTTTATAATAAGAAAACAATATCCGTGTACCCTGATTTAGCCCATTTCTAGTATTATTTCTATGCTTTCAATGCATTATAAAATAAAATTAATTAATAACCACTCATCTGTAAATAGCATTTACAAAAACGAGCTCGTTTCATTTATCAAAATAAATGAGTCAGAGCTCTAGCGGCTCGATTTGATTAACAACTATACTTGCAAATATATACATGTAGTGTGGGCCATGCTTTGATAAACTTAAAATAATGAGCTTAATTAAAATTTTAAAATGGCTGTTTAAAATAAGTCGTCTGCTGCAGAAATCAAGTAAAGACTAAATTGATAGCATTGTTGTTAATTTTGGTAAGTAAGTTGAATAGTGAGGGATATTACCCATTAGACTAAATAGGATTAGATTTAATAAGTTTCAATTTAATTAAAAATCAAGTTATTAGTAATTATTTACTAAAAGTAGAATATAGTTTCCTCACATTTTTCTTCTCATGCATTATTGCTGCTATAAAGTCAACGTCTACAGGAAATTAAATCATTGCAAATTTTTTTAAAGTTCTCAACAATATAGTGATGTTATTTTTGTTAAAAAGATAAATGACAAACAAATTTATTCAATCGGCAAAACACTTTCAATTTGTGACACATCTCTCATACATGATATACAGTGAGATGATTATTAGAAACCCGCCTGAGTATGGTATTTGTGGTATCAATCAAAAAAACTTCTAGTTGAATAAAATTTGGTATCGTTTCGAGAAATATGATGATACTAGATGAGGGAAATGGGCTTTAAGAAAATGTATAATTAGTGTGCGAGCATTGTCATCTTCTGTTCTGTGCCTTTAATTTAATTGAATAAACATTTGATGTGCGCAGATGGGTTTACTTATGCATGTTTGGGCCCATTGGATCTAAGCCCTTTACTCAATATTAATTTAGGCTATTGGATTTTATAATATAAATAGGGAGATCGTACATTCTTTTTATTCACCAAATATATATATATATATATATATATATATATATATATATATTATCACAAAATTTGTATGACACGTTTGTGTGATAGCTTAGACACCTCCACATAATACCAGCGTGAGCTTTATCATATCTGGAATTACACAACTTTCGTTGAAATAGCTCAATATAAACTCAAATTACATAATCTCACATTCTCACTCACGCTCACACTCATACGATTAAAATACTTATCCAACTCTCGTTTCAACAAACAATCTATTTTATGTAGATTAAAAGAGAAAATCATATTGATAAAATAATTAAAAATCCAACAATCTAATCAGTTAACCTTTAATTGGATAGACAACCCCAATCAAAATCAAATATTAATTAACCATATAATTTCAAACACCCAAATACATTTAAATGTAGTCAATCATCATCACATCAAACAAAATCATAATGATATAAAGACTCATACTGTCATACATGAGACAGTCTTGTGAAAACTTTCATTGATTTTAAATTTCATTTTGTCAACAAAATTTGACTCGGATATTAATTGAAATGATAAATTAATTGCAGCAGGTTAATTTTAATCAACAATCTTTGCAATTATTTAAAAAAAAAAAAAAAAAACTTAAAAACGCACTACCTCATACATACATGCGTATCATGTGATACTACTAAGACAAGCAAGAAGCCTATTCACATAATAATGATTTTCTGAATTATGAAACATTAGGTGTAAAAACTAGTTGAAAAAAATATATAATATAAAGAGCAATGATGTGGAATATTGCATGTGGGTGGCATGTGATATATGGTTTTTAGGGAGGCAAGAAAATGTCTTGCAATAGTGGGCACAATTCCCATAATATAAATCCGTTGTGGGCAATTAAGGATGGGATACTCTTGCCTGGACAACACTGAACACACAAATGTGTGTCCTATTTATGTTGGGGTCCCCAAAACTGTTTAAGCAAGAAATGGTAAAAAAAATCAGGTAATAATTATTGTACATTATTTGCCTTCTCAAAGAAAAAAAAAATTATTGTACATTATTTGCAGCATAACATGGTGCACATGGGGTATGCCTTCATTCTCCTAATTTCCCATTTAAAGTATGTCCTCTCAATTCCCTCTTTTTTGATATCATTGCTTTTCTAATAATTCATTCGCTGCTCTTCTTTTATCTTACCAAACTTACTATAACCATCAAATAAATTACCATTCACGGGATTTTTAAGTTGATATAAAAATAAGAGGTCTCCTTTGGTATTTTTGGACCAGTATTTCATGCCAGATTCGTTTAATGTGGTTTACATTTTCGTGTAATTTATATATTATTTCACGACAACGGAGTTACCCATGCATATATATATTTATATTGACTACTTTCTTTCTTTTTTATAAAAGAATTTCGAAAAACAAAAAATGAATGATTCTCCAGATTCAATTAATTATTAATGTGCGGTCGTATTGTTTTCCTCAAAAATTGAACTTTTTCGCATGCATTCAATAATACAAAGATTGTTGGATAAAAATACTCAGTGTAAAACTGTAAAATATCATTATGATTTACGATATTGATTAAATTTAAATATTATCCATTTACTCATTATTTCCATATTTGTTTGACTAATTAATAATTTGTTTATCATCTCATCATCAAATATCTATTATCCAATACTTGGCTCCAATATCATTTGATAATTAAATATGCTTATATAAAAGACCCGAACAAAGAATTTCCGAAGCTCAAATAAAATAATATCATTATCATAACGTGACAATAATGAAATATTCTTAAAAAATAGACTAATTAAGTAAGTAAACTAAATTAACGTACAATGTGTATTGAGAAAAAACTTAGGCTTCGTGTCAACCTAAAAAAACAGACTATTGGAATCTCCCAAAGGAGAAAAAATAAGTGATTAAGGGCAAAAAAATGGTTAAATTATCACGTCATAATCAGGTTGAATAGACCGTCACGTCTTAATCATTTACAAAGTGGAATCATTAGCGGGATTATTCCTCCGATAATACGGCTTTTTTCCTATTTTTTTTTCCCTCAGGTGGATTTGGGATAATGTTTGGTGAAAAATGGTGACAACTTACCAAACTATAGGGTCTTAATTATGATTTAGACAAAATATTGATTATCATCTTATCATCCTAGCCTTTAGAAAATATAGATTAATAACGTGAACAAAAGAAAATAATAACTGCCGCCCAATTATCGAACACTAAAATTTGTACGAGACGGTCATATATGTAAAACGTGATATTTTTATAATACTTTAAAAACTTAAATATTACATAGGATTGCAAAGATATTGCGACTATAGATTTTTCATTAGAGAAAATTGTGAATTATGTTAGGTCTCTAATATAATTTTTATATTTTTTTTATATTTGTAAGAGTATATTTATGATACTATTTTACATGTGAGTGTACAATGACTCGATGAGCCTAATATAATTAGTAATATGAAGTTTTGAATAAAATTGGTCTTATTAAAATAGACTTATCGTGGCTTAAAATTATTATTTTATAATATAATAAATACTACAGTACTCACCATCTCATGTCAGGAATTTGCAGTAAAGTTGTGTTTTGAAACTTTATTTATTTTTAAAAAATTATATTAATAAACTTTTGTAATAAAACTAAAAGTAAGGAGTGTTTAAACAAAGTGATTTTAAATCAAAATAAAAAAAATTAATGTTTGTACGTAAATAAAATCACTTTACATATAATTATTTACTAATAATGAGAATAATTATATGTAAAGGTAATTATTATTTTTCTCTTCTGCTAATGAGAATTATTTTTTTAGAATCCAAAATAAAGTTATTTTTTTTTTTAATCGAACAAAAGAAAGTAAAATTTGCTTTGCCATAATTGCAAACACTATAGATTAATTGATTTTTGTCAAAATAAAAGTAATTCTTCTCATGGAATTGGGTTTGCAAACACCTAACTAGCTTTTAGACACACAAAATAAGAAAGATCCTTACTATCTACACCTCTATTTCAGTTATAGTTTGCATTTAATACATTTTAAAGTTAAAAAAAAGTTTTAGAGTTTTTTGTAAAAAAATGGCACTATTTTACTTATGAAAGCCAACTACATTTGTCACATTAGCCTCAGGCATAAAGAAAGCCGCCCCAAACTCTAATTTGCCAAAATCTTCAAAATTAATAATTTAATTGTTATATTTTAAATGTTTAAATTAGATTGTAATTTTTTTAAAGGTGATGTTTTTTTTTTCAATTATGTCATTAGTTAATAATTTTTATATTTTACAATTTGGATAATATAATAAATAAACCTAGACTTTTTATTCAAGATTTTTGTAAGTTTGAATTATCGTACTCATCCCAATTACATAAAATGTAGTTTATTTCAAATCTTTTTAGCATTGATCAATATATATTATACTTATATTCATAAAGCAATTGCCATTGACATTATAACAATTTCGAATAAAATAAAATAACAAAAAAAAGGTTAAATCGAATATACCCTCTACGGGTCTATGCTTCTGGGGTCCCCCAAGTTAAAAAGGTCCTAATAGGAAAAAAAAAAAAAAAAAAAAGGAACTTAGTGTTGATAATAAGATAATTCCTTAAGCACTTGAGATTATTGTGTAAGATTAATTTATACTCCATCCCAATATTTCTTTCATAGGGAAGGAGACACAGTTATTAAGAAAAGAGGAGAAAATGTAGGAAAGAAAATAGAGTGTAGGGGTATTTTGAGTGGTTGAATGAGATAAAATATAGGAGAGAGAATAAAGTTGAATAAAACAAGAGTGACATTTTTTAAATTTAAATAGTATTGTGAGAGTTTAGTTTATGGAGGGTATTCTTTTTTTAGTGTGTGAAAGTAATGTTGGACGTCCAAATAAGGTAAGTGTGAAACTAATATTAGGACGGAGGGATTATATGAAATAAATCTTCATATTATATTTAGGAATTTTAAAAAAAATATATAATTAGGTTGAAGTCCCAAAAATTCATGAATAATATAATATAAATAAATAAGATATGTACACTAAAAGTAGGAATTAATATTCTTGGTACACATTAGTTATTAGCATCCCACGTACATTATAGAACAATAACTACTGATATGTTGGTTAATGACAACCAAGTAGTCAGGTCAATTAGATAGGTTATCTCTTTATCCTGACCATTTGATTCATACTTTATATGAAGAAAAAATATTATATTAAATTAAAATAGAGGAAAACCTGTTTATTCTCCAAATAAGAGATTCCAACTCTCACGAAGAGATCAAAAAAACTTAAACCTAATGAAATATATAATTAAATTGAACATCTTTTTAATAATTTTAATAAAAACCTACGTCGTCTTTCACTAAAATTTGTTGAACACGATATTCATCTTTTTATTTTTTGACAGAAACACGATATTCATCTTTACCGCTCCCATAGTTACGTAATTATTTTAATTATTATCCATGGCTCAAATCCGAAGTTTTATAATTTAGTATTAATAAATTCTTTAACTAGTATTATCGAATAAAATTGATATATAAGGTTCTTTGACATTAGTTTAAGGAATAAATTGTTTTTTTTTTTTGGTAGGGAGGAATAAATCGAGGGATGTGCACGAGTGACAGCCATGCAAAGGAGAGGACTCTCGCAAGACACAATCCCAACAACAACCTCTGTAATATTTTAACAAATAATTATTACCATACGAAATTGAACTCGAAATATCGGAGTATATGTGCTCCAGTCACCTTGCCCACTTACCATCCATCTATGCCTCGGGAGGTTAAGGAATAAACTGTTTAGTCATAAAACTAAAAGTTAGAGGTCTCATCTACCTTTTATTATTATTAATACTGCATTACTACTATTCTGAAGTAAATAGAAGATTTTATACACGTACGGATCATGAGTTATTGCCACTCTTTTACACAGAAGATGAAAAAAATAAGATACAATTAAGGTAAAGTAAAAAAGGTAAAAGAAAACAGTAAAAAAAATCATAACCTTAACACAATACACCCAAAAGAAAAAAAGATTTTAGAAAAAAAAGTAGCTGACTTGGAGAAGTGAAAAGTAAAAAGACAGGATTTGACTCAATTTAGGTCTGTCTCTCTCACTCACTCTCTTCCTCTCTTACTCTCCCTTCTCTCTCAAACAACTCAGCATATACCACTTTCTGTGGTAACTGTGTTCTGAGTTGGCCCACACACTTAGTGGGTTCAACACCCAGTTGACTCACCACTAATCCTCCGCCTTGAGCCGCCAAGCCGAGGTGGCGATAAGCGGCCGGGTGTGCCAACCCAACATCAAACAGCCATCATTCTCCTCCACCCTATACCCATCTCCACCAGCAAAAAGAGCCAGCAACATACTAGCCTGCTTAAACGCGTTTGAACCCAGATGGACCGGGTCGAACCCGGACGAGTTCATCCGCACCCGCCACTGCTCCAGAGTTTCGTGGCGCTCAACTCGCTCCGCCCCATCGCACGCTACCACGTTGCAAATCTGGCGCCCTAAGTACACCTCCGTCATCACCAAATCCTGGCTGTTGGGCTGAGTCAACTCGGAGCTCTCCAACGAGTCGAACATTGTGGAGTAATAGTGCAACGCTTCGTTGAACCTGTCCAAGAAAGAAGTCCCATTGTGATTCGCCTCTTGCTCAACAATCGTCACGATTTTTGGGTTCATAGCTTTGATCGAATTCAAAACTTTCTCCGTTGCTCCGGGCCGGGCCAACAACCGATGCAGCTCGAACACAGAATTCACCGCCACAGTCTCCACGTTACCGGGCCTAATGTCCAACATATTCGCATCAAGATCGGCCAAAGAGTTCGTCACAAAGCCACGAAACTCAAATTCAACGCCGATTGTTTCCGCCAACTGAGCTAATTTCCACCCCACCTGCTGGAGCGCATCCGTATTGTCGGGCTGCGGTGGCCCGATTCCTGTAAGCCTGAACGTGGGCGGGCCGCCCGGCCGCAAAGCAAGGGCCTGCATAAGAGCGGGCCACTGCATCCCCTGTTTCAAACTGAAATCAATCACATGAACTCTTGTAGCTCCAGCAAAGGCCTCCAATATGGCCTGATTAGCAGTGAAATGCGCGAATTTCAAATAGGGGCCCGTTTCATAGAAATGCATCAGCAGTACATCGGAGTAGGAGGTTTCAAGAGAATCCTGAGGGTAAATCTTGTAGATTCTCCGGGCCAACGCCTCCGCGAAATAGGTAGCAACTTTCCGCATCGCTCCCACCTGAGAAACAGCTAATATCCCAACATGTTTCACCAAAGCATCCGCCAATTTAACGTTTTCTTGTTGACTCGCCTCCGCACACGCCATTAGAGTGTGGACAAGCCGCACTCCAGCTTCTTGTGAATCCACCAGCACCACCGGCCGCGCCACCTCCGCCGGCGGTGGAGGACTACTTTCCATAAATTCAGATCCAACAGAGGATTTCATCCTCTTACTCCCATTCTCAGAATCACCACCAACATCATTCTGTTTGCTACTAAAAATAGCCCCACCAGGAATTGCCCTCAAATCATCATCATATATGTATTTCTCTTGGTGCTGCTGCGCAGCTTGACTATCTCTGGAAAAGCTAATAAGATTACTGGAAGAAGATTCACCTGAAATTCCGACTTGGGACGGCATCATATCGAAGCCACCCGATTGGTTGAGCTCCGTCAACATGCTCTCAACCCACCCAGAAAGATCGGACGGGTTGTAATGAACCGTATCATTGGAAAGAACAGAAACCCCATCTTCCATGGAGGAGCCCATCGCCATCTCCAATTGCTCGAGCTTCTCAGCAACATCTGCCATGTCCGTAGACTTCACCTTGTAACCCAAAACAGCAAACAGCTCGTCCATACCGGCATCCTGCTCCGCCCACATCTTTGCTTTCCCGGAGGAGGTGGAGGTGGCGGTGGCCGCCGCATCCGCCTTCCCACGATCACGATCTCTTTTCATTCTAAATAAAAGATGGAATTAGTTGTTTTGGATTTTAATTTCTCTTTTATATTTTTGTGGTAGGCAATTGATTGAAGGAACATGGAAGACTACAAGTGGGTGAGTTCGAACTCGAATTTCATGGCTTTTGCTTGGTTTTTTGCAGCCCTTTTTTTGGTGAATTTAAAATTAGGAGGATATGGGAGCTTAAGGGTGAATAAAAGAGGGGGCTCGTGAAGAGGGCGCGAGCTTCAAGAAGGGAACAGGAGAAGAGGAGAGGGGAACTGGAGGGAGGAGATAAGGAAGACAGGAAAACCTAGCCATAATAATGATGGGCCCTTTTTCTTTTCTTTCTTTTTTTTATCCCTAAAATTTCATATTTATATTTCATAAAATACTGGTAAACAATAATTATTGCCACTTACTTATTCAGACTTCCTTTCTCTATATAAGTTTTATCTAAAAACATTAATTTCTGACAACGTGCTTATGATAATTAATGGATCTAAATGCCATATTAATTTCAAGTTTTCTTTTTCTTTTTCATATTTATGACAAATGGTGCTAGCTAAAAATAGGAATTATTGTACTCCAACAATTTTTTTTATTATTATATTAATATAAAGAAGCACACTATTTTATAGTAGTAATAACTCATGAAGATTTTTTTGACGGGAATAACTCATGAAGATTTTTTTTTTTCGAAAAGGAATAACTCATGAAGATTAAATGCATAGTAATTGCACTTTTACTATAAGCATAGTTTACTAATTTTTTGTATAATGTTATTTCATATTTTAGACGTATTTTTATATATACATCATTTCTATTGCAACTCCTTTTAAATGGTAGTATTCTTTTTTTTTCATTTCTTAATATTATTGGTTTTATTAACTAATATTACTTGAAAACCAATTATTTTATTCACATCAATTGAATGATACTCGTTTTACTGAACACTGTTTTCAAAGCTTTACTCCATATTTACTGTGTATATATAATTACCGAGTAATTTTACGGAGTACAGTTACACACGAGTACGAACACATTCTTTTGGGTAGCAACACAGGTTTCTACCTCAATTTACCACCCTTTTGCTATTCCAGCCCAGCACAAATCCTAACTCGAATAAAAAAGGCTATTTTGGAACAGTATGGACTCAAATTAGATTGATATATATATATATATATATATATATATATATATATATATATATATATTGTTTTTGTTTTATTTTATTTATTTAGTTATTTTTTATATTATCATTATAATTAGTACATATAATTATATTATAATTTTCTACTTACTATCATGGGACAATAACATTACAAAATATTTATAGAAAATTAGATTCTAGTATATTAATCAATATGTTTCAAATTTTTAATTAAAACTGTCAGTTTATATATTTTGTTTAATTTACTTGATTAATAAATATAAATATGAAACTGTATATTGTGAAGAAAATATTATAAAATTGAAAATAAAGAAATAAAATTAGGAATATTTCTAAGAGACAAGATCTGATTTGAGGATTGAAGATGAATTTACCGGTTGCCGCTAATTTTGTGACAAAATGATGATTTTGAGCCAAAATTGAGTCCAGATGTTGAAGAGTAATTATTTACCTGATCACAATATATTAAGAATGCAATATCCTACTTCACAATAATATCTTTACATACTTTTTATATAACTAAAATTGATTAAACTAGCTAGTTGATTCAAGCCAACCTAAATATATGAATTGGATGAACTTAACACTAAGTCTTTTAATTGGAAAAAAAAAATTATTTATATGATAATGATGGTGAAATTAGTTTGTGAAATTAGTTTTTTTTTAAATCAATTTAAATAATATTTAATTGTTACAGATTGTGTGTTGGATATTCGCCTTTGACCATGTATTTGAGGGCATAAAGTTGATTTCCGAAAAATTAAACGGCATAGAATATATTTACGTTCGAAGTAGTTGATCGTAGGATATTTATAATTTAAAATTTGAATTTTTGTGAGTTAAAAATAAATATACGAAGTTATAATGTCAGTTGACATTTTATTTTATAAAGTATTAGAAAATATTGGATTAATTGTTGATTATTTCGCATTGGTTAATTACTTAAATTAACTCTTCCTTATTAATAAGAGTGGGTTAATGTAATTCAAATTTAGTGGCTTAAAAGCAATCATATATATTATGTGGGCTGGGATCACATGTCGAGACCAGATCCTTTTGCAAGGAGAGAGACTCTATGAAATTATTTGTCTTTTAACTATCCCCCTCCTTCTCAATTTATCCCACTTAAATATCTTTAAATTTTTTTAATTAAGATTTTTTTTATTATATTGGAGTATTATTAATTCTTAATTAATTAAAGGTAAAATTATAAAAAAAATGTAAATCGCTAAAAAAATCCTATTGCAAATCGAAAAGAGTAAAAGATAAATTGTTTCATCACTTCATGTAAATCAAAATTTTATGCAAGGGGACTTTGTTTAAAAAAAAAAAGAAAAAAGAAAGAGCAAGGGGACTTCAATTATGATTGCAACTCAAGTTAAAATAAACTGCAAATTTTATATATTGTCCAAAAAAATATATCAAATTCTATATTCCTAAACTCGGTTTGATTCCCTTTCTTTTTCCTCCCAACGATTATATAATCCCAGAAAGAAATAAGGACTGATAATTTTTTCACAATAATAACTATGCCATTTTTTTTCTTTCATATGTAATCCAAGATTAAATACGAGGGGCGTTTGGTTACAAATTCTTTAATGAGAATGAGAATGAATATAATGCAATTATGGTGGTTAATGAGAACAAAAAATAATTATGCCATCATTTTTCCCTTCTAAATAAGATAATCACTAACAACTAACATTTATCGATAAAAAAATAATAATCACTACTTATAGAATCATTTGCCCTCAATCATTCCCCTCCACCACTACCAATAAGTTTGTTTTGTCTCATTTTTTACAAAATTTGAGCATAACACTAATGATGTAATAGTATGAAAATATTCCTTCCTCCAATATATCCAAGGACAATGAGAAAAAATATAATTTTTTTTTTCTTCCCATTAAAACGTTTGAAACAAGCTTCTCCTAAATTTCCTAATGCAACATGTCGAGAGCCTTGGAGGAGGAAATTCAAAGGAAGCTGGCGGTCTCAGTTTGTCCGCCGAAAATTATCTCATTTCTCATAATATTTCATATTGCCCATACTAGTCCCGTTTTTTGTGAAAATAAAAACAGATGTCGGCGGAACGGTAGTTATAGAATCCTGAATTGGGGTAGGAGAATACAATAAATTTCTTTTTTCTGATAAAAAGTAAAGAGTTTTAAAAACTTCGTCATAAGTATTAATAAAAAGTTAATGTTAGTGATATTATATTATTTTTCATAAATATCAATACTAAATTAATATTATTACTATTTAAATCATTCTTATTTAATATAAAAAATACAATATTGTAATATTTAAATTTAATACATCATGTTTAAATGTTTTTTAATAAAAAATAAATATTTAATCAAAAGTATTAAAAAATGAATGAAATTGAAAAATGAAACACATGAGACTTTGCTTTAAAAAAAAAATCATTTTACTTTTTACCACGAATATTGAAAGTGCAGTGATTTTTTTTCGTTTTCGTCCGATTTATACCTATTGAATATTTTTTTGATCGGACAAATGGTGACTCGAACCCATAACCACTTGAGCTATACCCCTTCGTGTTATTACTATGGAATATATTTACTAAAAGATTATTTCAGTCATTAATTTAAAATTCATACTGCAGTGATGATTATTATTGTGACCTGGTTATGGTGCACTGAGCATTTACATATGATTCACCCTTTTCTTCTAAATTTTTTTTTCCTTTTATTTTTATTGTCATCGTCTTTTTTTTTTTTTTTTTTTTGACAGGCGGTCATGGTGCATTAAGCACTTAGTTTTTTTCTTTTACTTGAAGAATGATGAATAAATTTGCCTATGTTACTATAAAAATTATGAAATTGAATGAGAAAATTAATTGTCGGAGAAGGATGAAGGCAGAGGTTGAAAGGAAGGGTATTTTGAGATAGATATACCCAATTCACTCAAAAAGAGTGATGAATACGATATGATAATTCAGTTTCTATTATATTTCGTCTCATCTTGTCATATTTCTTCTAATTCTTATGTTCAAAGTTAATTGAGCTCTAAATTTTCTAATATACAAATTGAGAGTTTTTACTATGATGTGCTGTAATGTGAATAAGTTTTGGTGAAGTATTATATGTCGAATGTGTGTAACACAATGTGTTGTGATATATACCGTTGAGTTGATTTCTTTTAAATTATGATGTTTAATTAAAATATTGATAGACAGGTATCAATTTATGTGTGTGTGATAGTTCAAGTACATATGTCACATGTTAAATTTTATAACAAAATCGAACGTCTTGCCTACTTAAAATTTAAATTTATTAATTTATAATATATTTTGTAATTTCAATAAATAAAAGTTATATAAAATTCTATTTAAAATTTTTGCAAAATATGAACTCTTTAAATTATTTATAAACTATAATTTTGATAAACATTCCACGTAATAAACCTAATAATTAAAGTAATAGACCTAATAATTAGTAGCAACTACCATTTGGTGAATGATAATGGATAATAGAAGATAATGATTATTTAAAGGCAAAATCTAGGGTGAAACAGTTTTATAGAATGAAATTAATACTATTAGAATAATTTATTGATACTATAATATTCATTTATTGATATTATTATATTTATAAATTGATATTACAGTATAAAATTATTATAATATTAATAATATCAATGAATAATTCTAATAGTACCAATTTTATACTATAAAACTATTTCACCAGAAAGTGAGTTTTATTTAAATACTCGTCCAATCCTTAATAATAAATGACATAATAAAAAATGTTTTGTTGATAAAGAATATACTTGCCTAAGGGGAGGGGTGGTATGGATGGGGTCAGGGTGGGTGAAAGCATAAAAGGAGCCGTGGGAGCACCGCAATGCTAAAAAGATGCGAGAGAGAGTGTGAGTGAGAGTGATAAGGTGCGGTGGGCACCATCAAGGACCAGCAACCTCCACATCTGATGCCCCTACTATCCAATTCATGGTGGGCCCTCATTATCTTTTTATTATTTTTTTACCAATTTCAATATCTGTAAGCCAAGCCGCACATTATGGCGAGTTTACCACACGCTCGCTATATAATTAGTTTTCTTTTTTAGAAAATTCAGAAACTATCGTTTGTGAAATTCTATGTTTAAACATGAATAAGATTTTATTGCCTCTGAAAACCCATTAAAAGATAGTATGTCAAAATTAGTTGATGAATATGAACCATACAAATGTGTATATCCCTTGTTATGCTGTTTCAGAATTACACCCAAAATGAAATTATACTTTACGATTTACAGACAATAATTCAAAGCATAATTTTAATTATAATTTCAAAATATTACACAATAAATTTAGATGAAAATTTGTATGAAGTTGGTTCACAAATATGAGAGCTGCGAATTCCATTGATCAAATTCAAAATTATACTAATTATCAAAATAGGGTAAATTGTATTTTTGACCCTAAGTGAATGAGTGAATGAGTGGTCTGTAAAATAGTCCTTTTTTTTTTTTTTTTACGAGTGATAGCATTATCAAAAAGATGCGAGACCACATTTGCATTATCAAAATGGGTGAAAGCATAAAAGGAGCTGTGGGTCAAGAAAATTGTAATATTGGTTCCAAGAGAATTATAAACTGTAGTTTTGGTCTCAAGAGAATGGGATAAAATTACAGTCTTAGTCCTAAAAAATAATGGTCGGAATTATTTTTACGAAAAAAAAAGACCAATAAAAAATGTGAGATTAACAATGTCGTTGCAAAATTCTTATGAGACCAAAATTACAATTTTCTCTATCAAAATATATCTAATCCACATAAAAATATACTAGTAGTAGTAAATGCAAATAATTGCACGAAAATTCAGTCACATGTTGTTTGTTAAGAGTTTTAAATTAATAAATAACATTTATGTGAACTTAATTTACTTTTGACCCATTAATAAAATTGGTACTAACAAAAATTTGTATACAACATCAATTTATGAGTGATTATGAACATTTGATCAGTAAGTCAAACTTTTGTCCCAAGAAGCGTTTCATTCAGAAAGACTTGTCACTCAAATAAATACATTTATGATTTGTACCTTTTAAAGATGCTAAATACTCTTTCAAATGACTCTGCATTTCCACACTTTTTATAAGTAGTTTGCACACGTACTTTGTACCATAATATATATAAAATGGTAATTATAAAGTTTTAGAATAGCATTGATCCAAAATTATAGTTTCAATAAAATTCTCAAAAATAATAAAATTCTTTAATAGATAAATGAATTATACACTAATTTCACTTTATCAAATAAATCGCCACCAACTTTTTAAATCACTATGGAGTCAAGCCCAATATCACAAATAAATTTCCAATAATCCCCGTATAAATGTATATACTTACGAATAAACTTATTATTGCCAACAAGAATCGGTAGAATCAGGCCATTAAAAGAAAAAATATAGTAATATTTTGGTATATACGAGAGGTGTGAAATTACTATAAATGAAATATATGAGTCTTAAATGGGAAAATATGAAAGAAGTATTAAGTCAAATATATTTACACTATTTCCTCGGTAAATATATATCACTCGAAATATATACAATGCTAAAAATTTAATATATCTGAAATAATATAATTATGTTACTTTTAAACGGAACGTGTTTATTAGGTGATCACTAATTGGATTACCGAATCATTAATACTAGTTTATAATAAAAAATACTTTTAAACGGAACGTGTTTATTAGGTGATCACTAATTGGATTACCGAATCATTAATACTAGTTTATAATAAAAAAAACGGAAAGGTTGTTCACAGACATTAACACATAATTAAAATGGAAAGTTTACTAATAAAAGAATAAAAAAACTTTTACAAAAGATTACTACTATTTTGGTGCATGGTTGTTAGAGAGCTTGATCACGGTGTCTAAAAATAGTGTACGAGATATCTGACGTACCCAATTCTATATTCCGGAAAATAACATTTTAATTGGCCCATTACCCACATGAACTGCACGGGATGGGTCAACTAATATTTTCACGCCTAAAAATATAGCGTGTTTATCACGCACGACTATGGAACGTCGATCTATGGGCGTACAACACAAGCTCAAGATGAACCGTTGGTTTAGGGCCTGCGGAGGAACATGAGGTGGGACCACCTCGAGGTTTCAGACGTCAACATCGGTTAGAGGGCCTTCAAGTGGGGACCCACGCCACGAGACAAAGAATTGCGGTATAGGTAAGTTAAGTAAGAGACGTTACACATTTTACACAAAGCCCGTTCCGTTATTCTGCTTTTCCTTTTAATTAAATTCATTTTAATTAACTGAGTGATACCCGTACAATTAGTGGTACATAAAATGAAAATAATTAATATTTTTTTTTATATTTTTAATTATTCAAAATTTTAAAAGGACTTTTATAGTTTTATTTTTCTATACCCAAAATAATAAAAAATAATAATTATATCGTCTCAAATTAAATTCTCATAAACATCAATTATTTACAATTTATATCACTCAATGCGCCACTTTAATTAAATTACTTCCGTTCAATTATCTACTCCAATAAAATTAAAAATATGCATTCACTCTCTATTTTACATCCTTTTTATATTAATAAAAAAAATTATTAAGATCTGTGTTATTTAGCTTTGAGCAAAAAATATGTAATGGAATCATCGGCTCATTTGTTTCTTGAATGCCCAGAATCGAGAGGAGTGTGGCTGAACATCTACAAATGGCTTGGCGGTTGTGATAAAAATTATTTGTCTGATAAAAAAAAAACTGAACTCTTTACAGGATGAAGTGCACATTCTTTAAGAAAGAAAAATAATGAATTAGGTTTGGAGGGTAATTTTTGTAAATTTTTATATATAAAGTAAATATATTTATTGAGTTGTATGTATGAATCCTAAAATAGTAATACTTTATTTAAATTAGTGAATATTACGAAGGTGTAATTTATAAAAAAGAAATTATTTTAAAAATATGAAGTTTATCTCGAGATGGTGAGATGGATAGAAAGAAAGTGCGAGCTGTTTAAGTGTATATAAAAAAATTTGTTATTTTAATTTATTTTTACTTTTTATATTTTTTCTATTATTGGGAGATGGGCCAATTCAGTAGAGTTGGTTACTGTGGAGAATCTTTAGACAGGTGGCAAGAGCGTGGAAGCCACAGAGTTGATGATTGATGACAATGAAGAATGAGTTGCACTTTGCATTTTATCTCATCTTTCAGTTTTTGATTTATTTTAGTCGTCCTCCTCGATGGGAAAACATTACTCCACTTAGGAAGTTAGGATGCTTTATTTTTGGTTAATTAGGAATAAATCTCAATATTATATTAATTACAATTTAGTTTATATAATTGTAAATTAAATATTATTTAAAAATACAATTAAAACTTATGGGCAATTTATTCATATTCGAAAGCTACTAAAGTGTCAAGAATTGCATCGGCATCATCTCAATTGGACATCAAATAATATTTTAATTTTAAAATAAAAAAGAAAACAAAAAATAATCAATATTATAAATATTGTAAATGTAATCTACAAACAAAATGAAAATATTAAATTTATGTCAATATAAAAATGATAATTAATCAATTTTTATAAACTGTAAATATTTAATATAATAAAAAAAATTAGTTTGCTGATACTTTTTTTTTGTTTGCTGATACTTAAAATTATTATTTAAAATATGTTTGAGTTAGATGCGATAAATAAATATGATAATGAACTACGGATATGGGTGTATGTGGGGAGGGATAGAGTGGAGGAATGAGAAATTGGTGGTTGCTACATGGATATCATTCTCACGTTTCTCTTTAATTAAAAAAAAAAAAAAAAGAAGAAGAAGAATCCACCATTTCTTTTTGTACGGCTTTCATTGCACAACTCAGAAAAAAATTAAATTATTTTCATGCTTTCTCTTTAGAAAATAATTTAGTTTAAAACATGTTGGTTTACACAGGTTCAACAATGCGAGTCTCCTTAAAAAAAAAAAAAGTCAAATTTTATTCCATTCCTAAAAGAATGAATATATATGTATATATATACATATATTTTCTGTAAAAAAAAAGAAATATATATATAAAATTAATAATTATGATAATTATACTTTTTACTAATTAAATTATATAATTATATGAAGCATTCTTACTTCATTCTTTAATTACTACATTTTAAATTGTAGAATCGATTTTTAAAAAAAAATATTTATTTATATATTTAATTATATTGTCAAACTTATTATAAAATTTCGTGAACTAAAGGAATATGATACAATTTGGACCCCTTAATTAGTGTCTCATGTACAAATTGAACCCTAAACTAACTTATTGTACAAATTGGATCTTGAACTAGTATATTGGGTACAAATTGAACCCTAAATTATTTTTATTGTACAAATAACAGTTTTAACTTTTAAAATCAAATAAATAAGTTCTTCAACTAATAAAATGAGATATGAAGACCTTTTAAAATAATAAATAATTAATATATTATAAACGTAATACTCTCGTATTTTTAGAAATAATTTTTTATTACTTTTATGAATTTTAATATACAATTTTTTTCATTTAAATTTTTTAAGCAATAATATTAAATTAATTATCTTTTTTAAGCATCATATTGCATGTTAAAGACATAAGTGTACCGTGTCTATTATTGACATAACATAAAAAAAAAAGTGTTGTTAATTTTAAATTAATTTTTAGAACTTATCATAATATCTTTTTTCAATTTATCCATTAATATAATAATGTTCTATGTCAATTTATCTAATAAAAGAATCTCCATATCTTATTTTATTAGTTGAAAGGTTTATTTATTCAATTTTAAAAATTAAAGTGCTTATTTGTAAAAAAATATTGAGAGTCCAATTTATGCTTAACCTAGTTGGAGGTCTAAATTATACCATTATCTTTTAACTAAATCGATATAAATTTTTATGAACAAGTTTTGTGTTAATAAAGGGGGAGTGCGAGGAGCATTGGATGCGACATGGTTACACCATTCTACCCACATATCACGTGATAATGCCACGTTAGGGGGGTTTTCATGGTCCCTTCCCCAACTAAGCCTTTCCTTGCATCACATCACATCTAATATTACTACTATGAAAGAAAACAGGTGATTTTATCAACATCATGCATAAAAGAAACTAATTATGCTCAATTTTGAATACCGCGCGTACATTTACGTATTATATTTTTTTTCACTCGCTCCGTCCTAACATTTCTTTCACAATGACAATTATTAAAAAAATAAAAGAAAATATAGGAGAAAAATAAATTATAAAAATATTTTAGGTAGTTGAATGAGATAAAATATAGGAAAAAGAATAAAGTAGAATTAAAAAAAATTACATTTTTAAAATTTAAATGGTATTTTTTTTTTTGATAACTCGGTATCCGGCCCAAGGACCGACTAATCCGGGGGACCAATCCCATCGTCCACTAACGGGGGCCCCATTTAAAGCCAGAACAAAGTTCTGTATGAACTGACCCATCTCAGGAATTGTTTGCACCCAATGGGTTTCGAACGTGAGACCTATGGAGCATCATACTCCTAAGCCTTAAGCCCTCACCACTAGGCCAACCCCTGGGGGTTAAAATTTAGATGGTATTATTAGGGTGTAATTTATGAAGAATATTTTATTTTTAGTGTAAGAAAGTAATGTTGAGACGTCCAAATAAAACAAGTGCGAAAGTAATATTGAGACGGAGGAAGATGCTAGATTTTTTTTTTTCGGGGCAATACTCATGTGGTTTCACTAATTATATTTAAATATAAAATATATAAATTATATATGACGCATTCGTGGATCAATTAATTAGAATCAACTGAATCAATTATTAACAATAGGACCAATTTGATTACCAATCTATTGATTATAGAAATATTATAACGAGAAAAACAAATCTTACATAAGGTCGTCACTTTTTAATAAAATATTTTTTTTAAAGATAAAACAGTATGTTTTATATTAAAAAATAATATCCGAAACAAAATCCATAAAATATTTCAACATATGTCTTTGGCTAACAAAATTTGCCAATATCAGAAGACCTCTTGTTTAGTTCACATGTTGATAAATTAGATTTTTTTTTTACTACCGAAAAAAAAAAGAAAAAGAAAAGGTAAAAAGGATAACAATTAACCATGGCTATTTTAAGTAGTGCAAGTTGTTGTAAGAGACGGGTGAGGAGTTTCCTCGGATTAGTCGCCAACTGAATGTCTGCACATGCTTCCCTGTTCCATTCATTTACTAATAATCATTGTTTTTTCATTCATCGCATATATTTAAGTACTGTATAATAATATCCTGATGGATAACCATGGCCTTGTGCTTCTTTCCTCAGCATTTGACTCTGGGAATTTGAGCCAACTTATACAGATATTTATGGGATGGGCAGCCCAGTTTAAATTTAAAATTCACATGAAATATTTTTTTAGTGTCATAATGTGAGAGCGAAAGCTTCACACTTTAAAAAATTACTACACTTTGTATGAATATAAAATAATAATAATAATGCTTGAGAAAAAAGGGTCACCGAAATTTTTGCTTTCTTTTTTCGATTTATATTCGGTGCATTAGTTACACTATTTTCTCTGTTTCCTAATATTTTTTATATTTTTTCTTTCAAAAAAAATAAATATATTTTTTATATTTATTTTTGTGTGTTCTATAAAAAATTCCTTAAATGTAGAATTTTCCATTAAATTCTATTTTCATAATATTTTAAATTTTACACGATGTCATTAATGCTGATATATCCATCTAATTATAATTGTATGTATCATAAGTATAACAGTTTGATATTTAATGATTAATGGCCCAGCAAAAGAATTATAGCCTGCCATGGCAGAATGCTCTTATCCTGTTTCTCTGTCGTGAATGGTCATTTTTCACCACCAAATTAACTATTAGGGTTTACTATTCATTATTAGGTGAATAATATATAATATGTGTAGAATGAACCGGCCAACCGAATAACTATAAAATAAACTTAGAGCCCTTTCTTTTTATTACTATGAATATAATTTATAATCCCTAAAATAAAAAATATTTATTATTATTGATTTGTACTCCGAAAAAAAAAGCCTGATATTTTTTTTTCTTTTTATATCTTTTACATCAATATTAAAATTATCATTCACTATATTAATTATAATTAATTGACAAAAATATATATTTTTATTCCAACATAGCATGTTAGATGAGGTTATAATTTTAAAATATGAACCTATCCCATGAATTAGTTTTTAATACAAACACTTGAAAATATTAAACTAACTATGTTGTAATATTTTTAATAAACATGTAATTTGTATAATATAATAAAATATCACATACGAAATCAAATGAATCTCATGTTTCACCATCCCTCAAAATTTAATTTTTCAACTAAACATATTATTACTTATTAGAGGCGGCTATTTTTATTAAGAATTAGTCATGCTGAGTTCGAAATACGGATTCTTAAAAAAAAATAAAAAATAATACAGTAAATAAATGAGTTTTCAAATAAATCGGACAAGTACAAAGTACAAACATGGAGTACTTTTAGAATCAATTAAGTATTTAAAATATACAAGTACGAAAAAAGTCCTTATTAATCTCTTTGATTCTTTTTTTCTTTTAGAACAAACATGTATGTTCTATTATAATCAAGAATTTAAAATCTCCATTCACTATTTTTATTTTTTTAGTGCTAATAATTTTAACTTAAAATTCTTATGATAACCTCTTCTCCCCTGTCAAAAAAAAAAAAAAAAACCTCTTCTCGCTTCCAATATGAATAAAGCAAATAATGATTATTGCGCCAGCTTTATTAGAATACATTATTTGAGTCGTGTAGTGTAGTTCAATCGAATTAAAAGGGTTTTATTTTTGTAGTTGAGGGTGTGTTTGGCAGGAAAGGGTTGTTCATCTGACTTGACACAACTAATCATGCTCAGTTGACTGATCTACAATTACTACATTGGGGACTCAACTAAGCACAGATTTAGTCGATATATGGTTAGTTTAAGGATATATATATATATATATATATATATATATATATATATATATATATATATATATATAGATTGAATCTGCAAATATATTACTCTCTCCGTCCACGAATAACATGCACACTTTGCTGGATACGTACATTAAGAAAATTTATTTTTTGGTGTGAACAATGTATGAGAGAGAATAATGTGTGGAATATTTTTTGTGGTTGAGTTGAATAAAATGTAGAAGATAGAATAAAATAGAGTAAAAAATGAGTGATATTTTTAAAATTAAAGTGATATTTTGAGGGTGTTAATATTTTGTAAGCTTTCCTTATTTGAGAGTGCACATTATGTTGAAGCGTTCAAGTAAGAAAAATGTGCAGATTATCAAAGTATATATTTTTTCTCCACAAATTTATAAAGAACAATTATTTGGTGCATATGCATTGTGTGTGATGATATTGCGTGGAACAAGTCAAACTATGTGTATTTTCATCTTCTTATAAACTTATTTATTATTCTATTCTTTATGTTAGGGGTGCTTGATATATTTGAAGGAATAAAAATGACTATGGATATGGTAGTAGTGTGGAATCAAAGTCATATCTTATATATTTAAGAGATATGGTTGATTCCACAAAAATGAGTAATCAAATGAACTGTAACACTATTATTACTTCAATTTAAACATATTCTTTCATTATATTCCCCTTTTACCAAATGACCTAACCAAACATCCCTTACTTACTTAACGAGTTTTAATTTTTTCATGTGCACCTCTTAAAAAATATACTAATAGGATAAATTGCCAAACCCTCTTGAGATTGTGGGCAAATTATCAACAGAATTATGTGATTTGAATAAGTACCAAATACTCTCTAAAAACATAAAAGTTCGTTTGAAAGACGAGAGTTGTAAAATCAAGAAATAATCCTTCTATGCAAATATAAGGAAAATATAATAAGTGAAATGAATTTATAATTTTCGAGTAAGTAAACTGTTCTTTTCACCCTTTAAGATTGTATTTGATAATTATTTAAATCATAAAATTATTTTGATAATTTTGGACAAAATTTCAAGATAGGTTAATTTGGTAAATTATCCAATACTATGTAGAGTTGTGAAATTTAATTATCTTCCATTCTGGTTTTCATTTATTACTTTTTTATTTTTTAAATACAAGCGGAAATATTGACATATTCTTACAAATTGGGCTTATTTGAGTTTTTTTTTCTTCCTTTCTAAATGTTCTAATAAATATTCTCTCCGTTTCATAATAATTTTTACATTTTTTTTCGTTCGTTTCATCCTTATAATATAATAATCAATGTTACACTAATAACATAACTCATTAACACATGACCTGGATTCGATTCCCTTTGGAAACGAATTGGAGTGGGAGACATAAGAAAACTTGGAGAATTTGGAATGATAAGGAGACTTGGTGTACTAATTTCTAACCACTAACAACTAACATTTACCGATAAAAAAAAAAAAAAAAACTCATTAACACATTTATTATAATAATAATAATAATAATAATATAAAAAAAATTACGTCGTGATCATAGTTTAAACTTTTTATATCTCATTAACAAGCTTAATATAAAATTTATGTGGGCCGATTCGAGTGAAAAATTAATAATTAACAAAATGTTTCATCAAGAGCCGATTAGTTTAATAACTTTAATCTACGTGCACCGAATATTCAATCCACCTTCGATTGATTAGCAATAAACAAATTGATGTGGTTCATAAATCACATCGAAAATAAAGCAACATTAGGGCCTAAAACAAATAATAACAACCAAAGTCATTGATGTAGTTGCTATTTAATTAGTGGAATGTCATTTGTCAGTAAATCCAGGGGCTAATTTTATTATTTTGAGCAGGGTAGTGCATTATTAAATTGTCATTAGTCATCAATAACGATAGCTTAGTTTTAAGGGTTGTTCTCTTTTTTATGTTGAGTGCATACATGTACCCAAATTTTTTTATTGCACTTTTCTGTTAAACACCTAATATTTTTCTGTTATTATAACTAGCACTTTTTAATTATAACACGTAGCACATTTTATGATAGATTCAGGGGTGAACATATTGTGAAATATATCGTAAGTGGAGTTTAGAAAAACATCTATGTGGCACAAGGGTGAACATATTGTGAAATATATCGCAAATTTTGATTTTGCGATATGAATATTTCGGGTAATGTAAGTTTCATATGAAATAGTTTATGATAAATTTATTATAAAATATAAATCACAATTTAATTTCATCTACGTTTTAATATTTTTAGTTAAATACTTGATAATTTTGATTAAATATTACTTTAAATATATATTTTTTAGACTTTATACTTTAAACTTAAATTTGTAAAACTATATTTTTATATTAAATATAAATAATTTAAATATCAAAAAAATTAATAATTATTGATACTCTTGAAAAATAATATGAAACCACTGATTCTATTTATTATACTCCTGATAAAATTTTTAAGGTTTGATCTCATATGAGGTGAGTGTATGCATGTACTCACTTTCAAAATAATAGTATCCTAAAAACTAAAAATAAAAAGTAACAATAAATTAACTGAAGAGTATCATAATAGAATTCGAGTGCATGGATTCACTCACCTCACAAGAGACCAACTCAATTTTTAATATTCTTAATAAAATATTTTACTTTAAAATTTTCAAATTAGTTTGATTATAAATTTATTATAAACCATTTCACATAACACTTAGTTTTGGAGTAATGTTTTTTTTTTTAATATCGTAAAATATGGGTATTGCTATCGTTATTAGATTGGTCGTAACGTGGCGTTAGTAATCGTAGAATCTATTGACTGAAGGATTACCTTCCCGTTTCATGCATTTTAAAACCATATATAATCGTTGTAGGGCCTTTAAGACTTTGGAAGTTGAACCAAAAGAGTTGATGTTTTGGCCCAGTTTATATGCACACACCTTTTTTATTGAGAACACACACATGAGATAATTTAAAAGTTAAATATATGTGTAATGATAAAAATATCCTTATCACCTTATTTATATTATATTTATGTGTTATTAGTTGTATTAATTTTGTTGTTATTCAGTTGTTTTTTATGCTAATGAACGTAAATACGACGATAAATATTTTTTTTGGTGTATGAGTTTTATAAATTTTTCGAGTCTGATTTTATGAAAATGTGACCAACTTTCAATTTTTTTTTTTGCGAAAAATAGCCTAATTTTCGAAAATAATTTCCGAAAAAAAATGACATATTTTCGTAAAAATTATTTGAACGATTTACAATTTTTCAGAAATTGAATAATAAAGGGCATTTTAGGGAGTTACTGGGGTGTGTACTCAATAATTGGTGGGTGTGGGTGTTCTCAATAAAAAAGTGAGTGCATATAACCTGGGCCTGATGTTTTTAGTGGTTAAGCCCATTTTGGTAGGTTCTTGAAGCCCATTCCCAAGATTATATTGTAGCGGAAATTGACTTTAATGTCACATTTCATACCCTTACTTGAAAACACTATATATTTTTCTCTTTGGAAAAAAAATAAAAAAAATAAAATTATAATGCCATTTTTATTACCACTATACCCCTCACCTTCGAATTCCACAATAATAGATGTTTGCTTGTGGATTGCGATTGAAGTCGATTATTATTATTATTAGGTCACATATAATGGCGCACATGTGACTGAATATATAGGCGCGTATTTAATTGGATGTTTTTTGAGATATTTAATTAGATATTGTGTATGAGGTGATGGGGTCATCATCTGCGTGTTGTCGAATTTGGCATGGGAGGCACAATTATTTTTTGAAAAATAGTTGTCATCTTTTTAAGAACGTTTGTTATAATTTTATCCCGTTTAATGCACGATGAAAATATTATAATTTTATTATTTTTAACTGATAATACTAAGATAGAGATTTTTCAGTCCTATAATTTACCCATATTCAGTTTCAACTTTCACAAATTAGAGATTTTGTATATCTGTTATTTTTAAATATATGCAAAATAAAATTTTCTAATATTTATTCTTTGAATATACTTACAATAATCATCTTAAAGATTTATGATATATATATGTTTCAGATAAATATCATACACTAATTTTGAGATTCTATTTATTTGTCTGATATTAATATTTTTTTTTTTTTTTTTTTTTTTTTTTTTTTTTGATATTAATATTTTTTTGAATACACATAATAATATCCAAAAAATTTATGATATATATAGGGTCCAAATAAATATCATATATTAATTTTGAGATTCTATTACTCCAAAATGACCATGAATTTATTACAAGAAAATCATTAAATTTTTATAGTTGGCCGTTAGGGCTATTACACACACACACATATATATATATATATATATATATATATATATATATATATATATCTCGATGTGTTAATTAGAGGTGACATTCTTTTCCCAATTTCATGATTTAAAAATTATATTTACATGGAAAAGGTTTTATTTAAAAAAGTACTCCCTCCGTCCCGCAATTATTTTCACACTTTCTATTTCGATCCGTCCCACAATTATCTTCACACCCCAAATTTAGAAATAACACTCAATATCAATACTCTCACAATATCAATTTTATTTAAAAAATGTCACTCTTACTTTTATTCTCTCTCCTATATTTTATCTTATACAACCACTCAAAATACCCTTACACTTTATTCTCTTATTATTTTTTTGTTTTGATCGGTAAATGTTAGTTGTTAGTAGTTAGAAATTAGTTCGCCAAGTCTCCTTACAAATTCCCTTACACTTTATTCTCTCTTCTACACTAGTTTAAATTTTCTTAATAAGTGTGGCTTTTCACATATGAAAAGGGAAGGAGGATTACTTTCTTTCATGCTTAGATACCACACCAAAAAAGGAAATATACTAATTTGAGCTTACTCTGCAATTTATGCATTGTCAAAAGTTGATGAAAAACTTCTTAATTGACTTGTCAGAAAATGCATAGAATGTCAAAATTGTAATTAATGAGTTCGCCCTAACTCCTTTTCCCTGCAATATCACCTTATTTTTAAAGCTCATCTTGCCTCAAGAAGTGTTTAAAAGTTGGTGATGCACCGCATGAATTGTGATAAGCGGCAAGGTTACAACTTAGGTGAAAATAATATGAGGCTCCATTTAGATGGAGTGATTTGAAATCAAGGGATTTGAGGATAATATAACATACATTCATACAAACTAGAATGGAGAAAAATTAAATGAATGAATTTGATTCACTCAAATATTAAGCACAAGTGGGAAAAGTGGGAGGATTTCAAATGACTAGATTTTGTTGGGTATTTGAAATCCTCCCATTTATAAGTAATATTTGTGTGAACCAAATCCTTCCATTTAGTTTTTCTCTATTTTGATTTGTAAATGTATGATATATTATCTTCAAATCCCTTGATTTCAAATTACTTCATCCAAATGGAGCCTTAAATTTTTATTAATCATCAAAAGTACTCCTTATATATAATTTTAATCCTCTATAATATAGGGTTTAGACGTGTAAATTTTAAAAAATCAACCCACTAACAATTAATTAAAACATGATCAAAACTCTAAAATTATATGCTCCCTTGTCCCATAAAACATAAACATTGTGGTAAATGTTTGGCACAAAGTTTAAGAAAAAAATGTTATGAATGGAGTGTTGTGGAATAAGTTTGTAAACTTTTATTTATAAAGTAAATTAACTAATTGAATTGAATGTATGTGTGAGTCCCAAAGTAATGACATGAAATGTAAATATGTGTATTGTGAGGGCGAAAGTTGTGAAAAATATTTTTATTTGGGGCATGCAAACTTTTGTGGGACAAACTAAAAAGGAAAGTATGCAAAATTTAATGGGACAGAGAAATTAAAGTATAAATAATATAAATAATTATGTACAATCTTATCTCGATCATCTTCTCTTTTTTCGAAAAGATTCATCCTAGAATCTGTATTAATCTTATCCCCATTAGTATAATAGAATTGTACATGCGCATCTCCAGGAAAAATAAAATTAAATAATATCATGAAATTTGACTTTAAAAATACCGCAGCATGTATGAGACGATAAACAAATTGAAATTCAAAAAAAGTGTCAAAATAACTATCATTAGTAATAGTAATATATTATGAATTTTAAATCCAAAATTATAATTCTCAACATTCTAAACAATGGAATGAGGCCCAGTCAAATAGAAAAGGACATCAGACCCAATTTCATTAGTGAGGGCAACAATCTTAAACTCATGAAATGAGCCATTATAATGGTCCTTAGGCCCAAAGTGAGTAATTAGGGCAGCAGGCCCAATATCATCATCAAGGGCATGTGGCCCAGGCTGTCCGTGCGGTCGCCGGATTCATCACGTAAAATAGCTGGAAAAAAAACCCCAACTATTAAATATAAATAAATTGAACTTAATTGAGGAAAAAAACCCCAATTATGTAAAAGGGAGAAAAGTTAAGGCAACAAATAAATTGCTTCCACAACCACTAAACTATATATATTGTTATTTTTATCAATTGAGTTTTATGTTAATATTTAACTTAACCGAATATAAAATTCCAGGAGATATAGCTCTACACCTCTAACCTGCAAATATGGCGTTCCCAAACCATATATAGTAATTTATATGACACTTTAATCGTATGAGTAATCCTAACTTTGTAGAAAATGAAATGCAATAGACTAATCCAGGGGGAGAAATTAATCAGATGACTTAGCCCACCTGACCATTGGACTTCTCACTTTAGTGGGAGACCCAAATTCGATTTCCTTTGAGAACGAATTTGGAGTTATAAGGTGGCTTGGAGAAATATATGAGTGTTTTTGGGCGCTTGGTGAAATAACTACTAACAATTAATGTTTACTGATAAAAAAAAACACAGGGGGAGAAATTATGAGCCATTCTCAATGTATCTACAGTCCCTTCAACTCGGCATGTTCTATTATTTTATATATGTGGAACAGATGAAATAAATAAAGAGAAATTGAATAAATAAATTCAAATCGTGATGGAAGAATCTTGCCGTATCATTTAATTGAAATGGGAAAACGAATAAAACTAACCTAAATTTATATGGTTTAATCTGTACCGCGTGATATATATATCGTCCTTCCCTGATATAAGGGACTATTAATCTTTATTTTAGTCTCGTCTGAGTTGTCTCAAGGAATCATGGGCGTATTATAATTGTAAAATTATAAGAATGTTTTTTTTTTTTTTTTATTTAAACTAAAAATCAAAATTTAAACAGTTTTAAGTTGATTTATCACTTTCTCATAGTCATCAACTTAAAAATAATTCAACTAAAAAGAGTTTAAAATTTAAAAACTATTATGTTTTTTTACAATTTTTAAATAAGGCCACAATGATTAACATCAGAATTAGTTTTACTCAATAGTTATATATGAACAATTTATATATAGCACATTCTACCACTAAAACACAATTACAAAATGGGTGTAAAGTGGATGTATTTGGATGGAGTGGATTTGAAATTAACGAATTTAAGGATAATATACCACACATTCACATACACTAAAATAGAGAAAAACTAAATGAATAGATTTGATTCACTCAAATATTAAACACAAGTGAGAGAAGTGAGAGGATTTCAAATAACTAGGTTTTGTTGGGTATTTGAAATCCTCCCACTTAAAAGTAATATTTGTGTGAACTAAATTCATTCATTTAATTTTTCTCTATTTTGACTTGTAAATGTATGGCGTATTATTCTCAAATTCGTTGATTTCAAATGACTCCATCCAAATAGAATCTTAAAATAAATGAATACGAGGTTTTTTTTTTTTTTTTTACATGAATGAATACGAGATTTCGTTCGCCCATAGAACGTTACCATATGATCATAATTAAAAAGTGAAAAAAAGTCACCGTTGACTATTCCGAGTCTTCCATTATCTTTTTTTCTTTTTTAATGATCCAATATCCAAGTTCTAGACTAACTTACATAAAGAAAATTGACCAAATCCCTTAATCCCCTTCTTTTCTATACGTAATTGAACACGAAAAATTAATTAAAAAATTGATTAATTAGGTTTTTGATTATAATATTCTTTTCTATTCTACTTTTTTTATACTCCCTCTGTCCCATACATATTTGCATAGTTGACTTTTTCAACGATTTTTGTGTGAGAATTATTTCATAGTAATATGTGTACAAAAGTTGTTTTATATGAATGATATGCTAGTTAATAAGATCAACTAGTATATCATTCATATAAAACAACTTTTGTAAACATATTACTATGAAATAACTCTCACACAAAAATCGTTGAAAAAGTCAACTGTGCAAATAGGTATGGGACGGAAGGGAGTATTTTGGTATGGAAACATATAGAAATGTCATATTGTATTTAATTGAATACTTTGAAAAACGACATCCAGGATTAATTATAATACGTATATATTGAGTGTGTTTTCAGTATTTCCAATTTAGTGGTTAATAATAATCACAATTTCAAACTTTGCAGAGTGTCAATTTCCACTTATCGAGCTTAATACAAGTTATTTTCTCATTAAAGCTATAACGATACAGGTTAAATAAGCCTAATTTATAATAAAACAGAGCCGTTTTCATTAAATTGATTGCACGCTCATTTTCCCTTTTCCAAGAATGTGCATGTGTATATCCTTGAACGTAAAATTGAAATTAGAAAATTAAATCTGAGTGTTTATAAAATGCTGTAAAGCCATATACATACATAAACTGGCCACAAGAATTGAGTGCGACGATCAAGAAGCCAGAAACAATATCAGGTTTTTAGAATGGAGGAGGAATTAATATTCAATATTTTTGTTATTTTTAAATTTATTTCATCCATGGTATAGTTATTAAATATTGAATGTGTTCTCGATTATTGTTGGTCTGTTTTAACAGAGCTGACTGATTGATTCCAGCAATTATTAATAGATTGTTTTTCCTTTAAAAAATTAATATTAATATTGAATGTATTTTCAGTCCTTAGTCGCACGAGAATCTGAAAATGGGATTCTTATTAAGTAATTACAGATTACCATAATGATATAGATTAGATTACCTTCCCATTTATGCATATGTTATTAATTGTGATTAAGCTGAACTTTAATAGAGAATCACTTAAAACTTGTTGCCTTTATACAAAGTAAAATATATACATGATTTGTTTAGATCAAAATGGAAAAGGAAGATTAATTACATTGGCCTTAGCAGTGTTATAAAAGCTGGTAAGCCATAATTAAGCTGCAAGAGTTCAGTGAGACGATAAACAAGCCAGAGACAATATCAGGTTTATTCTTGTACGTGTCCTTTTTTCTTGTCTTAGATTATGGAGAAGTTAATTTCTTGATAGTATGCAGGAAAAAGCTTTATAAAAATCTGCTTCTGATCAGTTTTGATGATCTATTGTTTACTTCAATTAAGTGATTAATTAGATTTTTTTTCTTTTTAATTTTACGTGGGAATTAGGACAAAAAGATCAGTCTTTTTCATAATTAATTATCTTGTGCAGTATATTGGATAAAGAATGGGAAAATCAGAGGTGATGGATTGGTGGAAGTTGATCATCGTGGTTGCGCAGCTATGCTTTCTTGTTGATTCTCAGAATTTGGAAGGGTAGGTTTAGAAGAAAATTGCATTTCTGGTCCCAATCGTCACGGGGCCTCTTAATTTTAATCCCAATATAAGTAAATTTGGTTCAAACGTTGTGGAAAATGTTAATTTTTTTGGCAGAAATAAGTGCTAATGAAACCAAATTAATTTGCTTGTATTAGGATTAAAATCGTGAGACACCCTAACGGGTGAGATTAAAAGTGTTATTTTCTCATATGTTCAGATGTACCCAAACATATGCACTTTAATTAAATATAGTATGATTTTATCCAAAATAAGTATCAGGGAAATGAACTTCTCATCTAATCTTGATTTAAATAACCTTGACAAAGACCAATTTGATGAAGGAATTCCTAGAAAATAGAATTGCACTAATTAAGGATGTATTTTTATGTTTGAAAAATTGCAAAATTAATCAGTTCATCTCATATTTTATTTCGTTATTGCATGACACGTATGTACTGTATATAGTACTGGTCAATGTCAAAAGTATATATATGTATAATTTTAGGGAATTAATTGATATAAATATATTAATTTTACATTTTCTATAAGTTTGAAACTTTTAAATAAAATAATTAATCATTAAAGAAAAAAAAATTGGAATCAAATATCAAAACTGATCAAGTTCTTTCATCCCATATATAAGAAAATTACAGGCGCCAAACTTGTTGAAATTAATCTCTGAATCTCAATTCTAATTAACTATTAATTTTTTTTTGACGGGAAATTAATCTATTAATTGGGTTTACACTTTACAGACATAATTTGATGAGAAAAAATGTTTTTTGGTCCCATAATTTGTTGAGTCTCAAGTTTTGGTCCCAAAAAAGTTGTCTGCCCAATTTTGGTCCATAACTTTTGAGTTTGTCCAATTTTAGTCTCATTTTCACCGGAAAATCTAAACCGACGTTCTTTGTCACGTGACATGAGAATTTGTCCAATTTTGATCCCATGACTTTTGAATTTGTCCAATTTTGGTCCCAATTTTCACCGGCACGCGCATGTCACATGACAAAAAATGACGTCGTTTTATATTTTTCGGCAAAAATGGACCAAAATTGGACAAATTCAAAAGTTATGGGACCAAAATTGGGCAGACAATTTTTTTGGAACCAAAATTGGAGATCCAATAAGTTATGAGACCAAATTTATTTTTTTTCTCTAATTTGATTATCTAATAATTATTATTTTTATCTCAGGGAAATGCACGTACAGGACAACATCGAAGCTACATATGGAGTGCAGTTGCGTCAACAGTTTCAACACGTAATTAAAAAAAAATAATCTTTATTATTATAATTTTTTTTTTATCACGAAATTAACATAAAGTATTAATAGAAATTGCAATTAATTCGAAAATCGCACTACAGGTTGTAATGAGTAACGGGTTGGTGAATGTGACATTGACAGTACCAAATGGTGATGTCGTTAGTGTAACGTACAAAGGGGGTGACAATTTGCTCGAAACCCAGAATACAGAAGATAATAGAGGGTATTTGTTTTTCGTATTTGTTAATCTTTGTTTGTAGATCTGATGAGATAAACGAGTTATCCCAATTGCTATATATGTTAGGTTTAATTATTATTGTAAATGATATAGGTATTGGGATGTTGTCTGGAACAAGCCCGGGGACCACGATATCATGGATAAGTAAGTATATTTAGTTCATTTCATCCATTTTTATGTACAAAATTTAGTGTGGAACAGTTTCATAGGATTAAATTAATGTCATTATATTTATTTACTGATATCATAACATTCATTTAATGATACCATTACACTTATAAATTGATATCACAGTATAAAATAGTTTCATAATATGAATCTGTTTCGCATGAGAGTGACTAATTTTTTTATATATAATAAAATTTTGTGTGTGCATGAAATGATGTCTATATATATATATATAAGGTAAACCGACGACATTATTATATGAAACACTACACGCATATTAATCACATGATATATATGTGTGTGTTGAATTGGATGCAGGTTATCGGGAACAAGTTATAAGGTTATAGTCCAAAACCACGATCAAACAGAAATTTCATTCAGAACAACATGGACTTTTGGCAGTTCAAGAGTTCCTTTAAATGTTGATAAAAGGTGAAATTAATACTCTAAATTAATTGTGGGAGATTAATGGATTGGGATCTTGTGCTGTATAGTACCATCTAATTGTGTTGTGTTGTGTGATTAAAAATGTAATATAAGACCGTATGGTTTTATGGTCCCGTACAACACAATATCTAAATCTGGAAGAAATACTCATAACTTAAATCATTCCACATATATTTATTTATTTATTTATTTATTTGTTTTTTTAACTTTTGAAAGTATGTTGTACTGAACAGATACGTAATGCTAAGAGGGTCCCCAGGATTTTATACATATTGTGTGCTTGAGCGGTTGAAAGGATGGCCTGAGTTTCTCATCCAAGAAGGAAGAATTGTGCTCAAGCTTCAAGAAAACAAGTAAATTAACTAAACACATCAAATCTTCATCCTTTTATTCATTTTCTTGCAACGAAATAAATTGTTGCCAAACGATCCCCTTCATACATATATATTCCTATCTAAGTGTAGATGTAGTTGGTATCCTATTTCGCATATTCAATTAGACACGGATTAATGTAATTCACTAATCATCTTAGAGTAGGTCTCTTGTGTTTCATATATACCGTAAACTTACGTGTTACCATTTTTAAAAAAGTTAAAGTATCAACTATTTGATCAAGAGTATTAAAAATCTCATCAATATATAATATCAAGATTTAGATTCAATGATATCATACTTGACCAGGAGTATAAAAAATTTAATAAAATTGAAAATAACATTTAAAATATCAAATATTTAACCAAAAGTATCAAATATTTGACCAGGAGTATCAGTGAAACACCGTAAGCTTGCGGTGTATACGCTTGGCCACCGGTTCCTCACTTAAGTGGGAGACCTGGGTTCGATTTCCTTTGGGAACGAATTAGAATGGGAGGTATAAGGAGGCTTGGAGAATTTGAAAATGTAAGGAGACTTGGTGAACTAATTTCTAACCACTAACAACTAACATTTACGGATCTAAAAAAAAAAAAAAAACTTACGGTATATACGAAATGCATAATACTTAACCATCATCTTAATTAAATGTCTTCTCTCTGTTTAAAGCCAGGAATAAGGTCTGAAGATTGTCTCATAAATTTAAGAGTTAATTATGTGGCCTTGAAAGGAGAGAACTCAATTGACCCTTAATTAATTATGGGCAACTCTAATGCTTGCACGAATTTACGCTTCACTAAATTTACAGTTTGTGGATGCATTACAAATGTATACCTTAAAACAATCAACTACTTATATATTTATTGAGGTGCATATATTAAAAGTCAGATAATAAATTATATATATAGATGACGAAACATGAAAAGTGGAAGAAATGATTTGATCATTTGTGTAATATTTACATATGTAGGTTTCACTACATGGCTATGTCGGAAGACAGGCAAAGGATAATGCCAATGCCTGAGGATCGTTCTACGGGTCAAGTTCTTGATTATAAGGAAGCTGTTCTCTTGACTCATCCAACTAATCCCCAACTCAAAGGAGAGGTAACTTAATTGGATAAATTAATTAGAGGGAATTTATTTTATTTGTTTAAATTATTTGATAGAAATTAACTCTTTTAATAAATGTTTCTAAAAAAAAAACTTTTGTGATAAATTTAATTAATGTGCATATATATTTTAGGTGGATGATAAATATGTGTACTCATGTGATAACAAAGACAACAAGGTCCATGGATGGGTAAGTAGTGATCATATAGGATTTTGGATGATAACGCCGAGCAATGAATTTCGTCCTGGGGGACCTTTCAAGCAAGATCTAACTTCTCATGTTGGTCCTACTCTACTTAATGTGAGTATCTTCATGTGCTACCTAAATATTTAATGAAGTCTTTGATCCACCTAAATAAATAAAGTACTAGAGATAATATTATTAACTTTGCTTAACATTTTGTTGTGTTAAAAAAAAAAGATGTTTATGAGTACCCATTATGCTGGAGAAGATATAGCTATGAAGTTTCAACAAGACGAGTACTGGAAAAAGGTTTTGGGGCCAGTTTATGTTTATCTAAACTCTCATCCTTCTGCCAATACCAATCCTTCCATACTATGGAACGACGCCAAACAAAGAGTATTTTCGACTTTTCACCTTTTCTTTTCAATTAGTATATGTTTTCTCAAGGATTTAAAGAGTGTAGTAACTCTTTTTAATTGATCATCAGATGCAGAAGGAGAGAGCTAGTTGGCCATATGATTTTCCCCTTTCAAAGGATTTCCTTAAATCCAACCAAAGGGGAACGCTTAGGGGTGTGTTATATGTTCATGACAGGTATATAATTTATGATTTTTTTTTTTTTTTTTTGTATAAAATGCTTTACATGAGACAAATTCTTTGACTTAAGTATGCATCTAAATAATAGTGATTGTTTCACAATAGAATAATATGTACACTATTAGTAAATAAGGAAAATATGATCCATATGCATATAGAGTGTTTGGTACATTCTAGTATCCATTAAAATTTTAATTCATTCACTTTTTTGTTTAAAACTCAAGCTATATTTGAATGGAGAATATAAACTGAAATTAATTAATGTGAGTATTTAGTTATGTCCAACTAAAATCACTTTTGTGAAGGTACACAAATAAGAAAGTTGTAGTAGCAGCCTCAGCTTATGTGGGATTGGCACTACCAGGAGGCTCAGGTTCATGGCAGTTAGAAAACAAGGTTAGTTAGCATAAATATATATATATATATGCATATATAGAATTGATTGAAGTTTATTATTATATATGATTTAGGGTTACCAATTTTGGACGCAAACAGATAATAAAGGAAATTTCGTGATTACGAACATTGTACCTGGAAAATACAGCCTATTTGCATCGGTTCCTGGAATTTTTGGGGATTACAAACATTCTTTTGATATCGACATAGTCCCTGGATCCAATGTTGACGTAAAAAATGTGGTTTTTGAGGCTCCAAGAAATGGTCCAACGTTGTGGGAGATCGGAATTCCTGATCGAACATCTGCTGAATTCTTCATTCCTGATCCAACATTCAAGCTCTACCCATACCCACAACCTGTTGAAAAGTTAGATTCAAATTAAAACTATATATTTCCAACTTAATTTCTTTGAATTTCTCGTGCCCATCATATATTTTTATTTTGTGGATGACAGGTTCAGACAATATGGACTATGGAAACGATATGCGGACTATTATCCTCATAAAGACGTAGTTTACACAGTCGGACACAGTAATTTTAAAAAAGATTGGTTTTTTGCACACGTCACAAGGTACAACTAATTACAACAGTTTGTTAATTTCATTTATACTCATAATAGCACATTTTATAATTAAGAAAATTATCAGGAACGTGGGAGGTCGAGAGTATCGTGCAACGACATGGCAAATTCTATTCGACCTGAAAAATATCAAGAAAGAAGCAAAATACACTCTCCAACTAGCACTTGCGTCAGCCAATTCTGCTGAAATACAAGTATATATATATTACACATTTTCATGCGCTAGCTCTATGATCAACTTCAATATATTTTTCATTTTTTTAAAGTAATTGTATATATACTTTTCTAGCTAGATTAATTAGGGTGTATAACATTTATTTAATTATTTTACATAAATTTTCAGGTACATGTAAATAATCTGCAATCACATCCACAATTCTCTACTGGATTGATAGGGAAAGATAATGCTCTAGCAAGACATGGTAGTCATGGGTTGTACCATTCGTACACTATTGGTATACCAGGAAGTCAACTTGTCGATGGAAAAAATACAATTTTTTTAACACAATCCAGAAATGGAGGACCTTTTGCAGAAGTCATGTATGATTACATTCGTTTTGAAGGACCTTCATAAAATGTTGAAGGCAATCTCAAGTATTATTATTGTTTTTGTTATATTCATGTTATAGAAATACAAATACGGAAGGAAGCTCTATCAAGTTTATTGCCTAATTATGTTTTATGAGATTATCCATATTATGTAAGAAAAAAATTTATGTGTATCAATTACACTGTGCACTTAGTATAAATTTGATTCATTTTAATAGGTCATAGGATTTACAAGAAAAAAAGGTATAGAGAGTAATAGTTCATATATAACTTATTAAATTATTATTTGTGTGACGATGAACAATTTAGTATTTTTCAATATACAACGTACTGTTTGTTTGAAAAAGCAAATAAAACTTATTGGCTAAAAATTTGTGGGTTAGAAATGCATTAGTTGCACGGTGCAATTGGTGTACATAAGTTGTACTTGTAAAATAAACTAAAATGGTGCAATTTTGTAAAATAAAAAAAAATTAATATGTAATATTCATGTTAATTTATTATGACACTATAAAATTTGTAAAGTTTATGAACCTGAATCAAAGGGTTTGTTAGCTTCACAAAAGAATGACCCTGAGTGTATATTATATATATATATTCCATGACGGTATAAATATAATAATATTGTGAATTAATTGGAATTTAAAATTTACATCTTTAGCTATCAACCATTAAAAATGAAAACAGAGCAAGGAATCCCAAGCCTTGGCCAATTGCCTTCTTTTTTTAGTTTTTTTTCAGCTACAAGATCAAATTAAATTATTTATTACTGGACCCAATTAAAAAAAATTGATAAGTAAAAGCAATATTATTACTCCCTCAAAACTGGGTATGAGTACAAATGACACGAAGAACAAGGCAGACACATTAGTTTAAAGGCCCCCAGAATCAAACGAAGTTAAACAATGTAATAAGTGTCGAAACAACAGACTTGGCATCTTAGAACAGCCCTTGGATTACTACTCCATTCCTTGAAATCACCTAGCCTCATGTTTGTCTCTTTCGCCACTATCCAACTCAATACACATCCTGGCCACAGTTCCTCACTTCAGTGGAAGACTCGAGTTCGATTCCCTTTAAGAACGAATATTTACCGATAAAAAAAAGCTCCATACACATGTGTTAAGTTCCTCAGTCAGTTTGATAAATTGCACCTGGTTCTTACTAAAGATGAAATACATCCCGGTTTTCCAAATTAATACAGCAGTTCATCCAAACGTGGTACACAAATCTACACTCGATGAAAATATGTCATACTGTTTCGAGCTCCTCGTTACAGAAAATACAATTCCGTTTGCGTTTGTTGGTAGGATGTCAAAATAAATTCATCGGCAAAGGTTAATTTGAGATCAGTTTGATAATACAACAGATCTACAATTTTAATGTATCATGATACAATTAAATTAAAAGAAATAAGTCCTGAATAGTCGTCAAAACTAAGAAAAGTTAGGATCTTACATAACATTAAAAAAATTAATTGTCTATATTTTAGATTGATACATAAACAGAAGTGATCGCACAAGTCCCAAACAATCCAATTTATTTAAAAAAAAAGGAAATTAATAATGCTAACATGAAAAAATTTATTAGGTCTCGATCTTAATTATTAATTACTCTTCTCTACTTTTCCATCTTCGTGCACTACATCACACTCCCTCTATTTCAGAGAAGCTTTCAAATATAGAAAGACACACATTTTAAAAAAAAATAATATGTATTTTAGTGGCAAATTTGAAATAAAACTAGTAATGTGAAGGGTACGTATGAGTAATTATTTTTAAAGTGTGAAATTTATATTGAGACGTGTCAAAAAGGAAAGTATGGAAGCTTTTGTGGGACAGTTGGATGGAGTATGACTTTATGAACAAATTAAATTTTAAAAAAATTAATTGATATAGAATTTCAATTTGTGTTTAATGAAATACTCTTAAAAAAAGGCATCCAGATTACAATGTCATCTGTCACAAAACCTTTCCAGATTTAATGGTTTCATCATAATTTTAAAGTTTGCGGAATGCAATTGTATCAATTTCCAGTTATCGAGCTTAATTAAAGTTGGTTTTTTTTTTTTTTTTGCAACGTAATTAAAGTTGGTTTAATTTCTCACTGAAGCTATGATATAAGCTGAATAATAAAACAGAGTAGGTTTCATTTATTGATCGCATGTTCTTTTTCCCTTTTTCCAAGTATGTAAATTTATCCTTGAAAGTAGAATTGAAATGAAATTTCGATATGATTTCTCGCAATATTGTTTATAAAAAGCTGCAGAAAAGACATTCCATGAAAAGTGAGACAATCAAGACAATGCCAGGTTTTTAGAATGGAGGATTATAATTTTTTAAATTAATTTTATTATTACATCCCTTGTATATTGAATGTGTTTTCAATCATAAATCGTATGAGCATCTAACAATGAGATTCTCAGAGTTAAGCACTTTCAATTTTTCAGCTTACAGAAAATCGGTAAAATTGAATTGGCCTACATTATAAAATTGGTTATAAATTTATAATCAATCAATCTGAAGATGTAAATATTATTGATTAATAGTTTCAGTAATTTCAATTAGTAACGAGATTAAAAAAATTAGTCGTTGATTAATCTAAAGTTGATTTGATCAAAATTAGTATATTGTAGTTTGATCTAATTGGGTTCGATAAAATCTCTCCGATGGCTGTATTATGGTTTCGTTGCACAATTGGTAATTTAGTTTGTTTATTTGAATAATAATATTAATTTATTTAATATCCTATGGCAATAAAATCAATTTAGAAAATTAGATATCTCAAAATACTATCTAATTAGATATATGCGGAATTAATTAATTAGGAGATTGTGATTTTATATATTATTCTTTCACAATTATTATTTATATTCACCACAATTAGGATTGTTTGTTTTATGCTTAATTAATTAATCGGATTGAATATAGTATTGAAGAGTTATTTAAATGGTAGAAATTGATTTTACAATTCGAATATTTCCTTATTTTTCAATAAAGCACACTGAGTGAGGCAATCAAATTAACAAGCCAGTATCAGCTTAATTTGTGTGTTTTGTGGTTTCTTTTCGTGTAAATTTATAGAGAGATTAATTAATATCTAGAATGCAAGAAAGATTAATTGATTTTTTTTATTTTAATTCATGTTGGGAAGATAGTGTATTTTTCATAATTAATTAATGTTGTGTAGAATATTGGATACAGAATAGGAAATTCAGAGCTGAGTGATCGGTGGAAGCTGATCATCGTGGTTATGCAGCTATCATTTCTTCTTACCGATTCTCAGAATTGGGAAGGGTAAATTACAGTTGTCTACCCATCGCCGTATAATAGGGAGTTTAAAATTGATGAGATGTCGTCTTTTGGTTGATTTCGCCTATATGTCATCTAGCTGATTTTATTTATATATATATATATATATTTTTTATCGATAAATATTAATTGTTAGTGATTAGAAGTTAGTTCACCAAGCCTCCTTACAATTCAAAATTCTCAAAGGGTCTCCCACTAAAGTGAGGAACCCGGTGGCCAGGTGGACTAAGTCTGGTTAGTTGATTTTATTTATATATCAATATGTCATATATGTTTATCTATATGTCAAGTTCATATTAAATTCATAACATAAATGGAAATTTTGAATTGCTTGCAATGATACTAATTTTCTAAAATTATGCAATTTCAATTTATTGCAATTAATATTCTTTTTTCAACTCACATGATTTATTAAAATTTGATATCGTATTACATTACAGTTTAAAATTCAATTTTTTTTTTTGGTAAAAAAAATTAATTTTTTATATTTCATAACACGCGTACGCGGGATATAAGCTAGTATACTAGCTAATAGGGAGTTTGTAGTGTCTACTTGTAGACATTATGTGCATTTTTATAATGTGTTGTCTAATAAAAAAAGTGATGATTATGTGGTAAGTAAATAAATGATTTTAGAAAGCGCTTGTTTCAAGCTCTTCAATTTAAATGAGAATGAAATTTTATTTTTCCTTAATGTTCTTGATTATATTAGAGGAAGAAAAACTTTTTAATGAGAATGAGAATGAAATTGTATTTTCCCTCAACGATGAAATAATGTTTTTATAGTGATTATATTATTAGTGTTGTGCAATTTAAAAAAAGAAAAGTGACAAAATAAGTTTGTTAGTAATGGTGGAGGGAACTTTGTCAAGCAATCTGCCCAACAGATATGATCATATATACACATTGATGACACCAATTTGTATGTCACCATTTATAATGTTATGTCACATTGAGAATTAATTAAATAATTATAAATTCCTCGATCTAATTATACGTCGTCACAATTCACAACATAAATAATACTAGATATATAAAATGATGTTGATAAAGAGAGATGTGATTATTTCTGATGTGTATAGTGCTTCTCGTTGTTTCCGGCCTTGGGCCGTTTGATGCCTGAATAATTGTTGCTATGAGGTTTATTTGGGCCCATGTTTTAAAACTCTCGAATAAAATATGGGCTAGGAGTTAGACCTGTAATATACACACAACTTACAATATTAATATTAAGAGATACACCTACACGTAATTGGAGTACCTATTTTACCCTCTAGTTTTTAATTGTGACCATCCTTCTTTCCTTCTCCAACACTCGCGAATTGCAGCTGAATAGGCCCCATTCCGCTGAATTCTTCCTTGCTTTTCTTAAATTTTTTTGTGTCAGACCAAAATTAGTCAAACAATTCATCAATGTTCCGCTAAAAATCCTGTACTTAGTCTAAAATCATGATTTGTGTCGAACATCAGCGTGAGCGATGATGAGTTTTCTGTACTTTTCCCCTTGTGCAAATATTCTTTTTCTTATGAAGAAAGAATTAATGTAGGGGGAAATGATTCTTTAATTAGCAAAAGCCCAGCTTGCATATTTGTGCTTAAAAATATTTTTTTGCTTATATTTCAATGTGAGGTGGAGGTGGAGGTGGAGGTGGAGGTGGAGGTGGAGGGTTCTCTGCCCACTCCATTATTGAACAATGATGTCTGGAGTCTGGACTCTGGACAACAAATGGTGGAAACTGTGTGAAAATTAGAGTTTAAATTGACAAGGGCATTATTGGCAAGGACAAAATAAAATTAATTGTAGGTTGGTGTATAAATTAATTCATGAGGATGAATAACCTAACCCTTAACATTATTTACATATAATAATACCTAATAACTTTTATTTTTGAATTAAAGTTATATTGCTCAACTTTAAATGACTAAAAACCCATATATTGACTTTCCAATACTGCCGCATAATAACTGCTAGTAAAATCTTTATAGACTTATAGTAGTGATAGCACAATATTCCTCTACATCAATTATATATATTTTATCATATTATTTTATTTAAGAAAATTTACATTCTCATAGATATTTATTTAAATTTTGCGAATTCTAATAACATGGAGAAAATTCTTTATTAGAAATCATATGCCTTCTATGTAAATAAGCAACAAACAATATATTCTACTTTTATGCATCATTTGTAATTATTTGACATAATGCATTAATAGTCCTCTAAACTATTAACTTTTATTTTGAAAGGTCCCTAAATTATTTTTATTTTAAAAAATCTTAAAGTTAAATAATTCTTGTTTCATGAAATCTCTGGTAACAAAAACTAGCAAATTTTAGTGAGCCAGTTTAATATTTTATTTTAAAATATGACGATTTTTCAATTTTAATGCTATTAAAATTAAATTCTAACAAAAAATTTATCTCCAACAGATATTAAAAAGGATCTTATAAAAAAATAATTATATATATTAAAAGCTTTTTAAAACAAAAAAATAATTTAGGAGCGTTTTGAAACAAAAATGATATAATTTAAGAATTTTTTAATATAATATTTAATTCGAACATCTTTTAAAATAAAATTTAATAGTTTAGGAGTATTTTTGTGGATTCATTATACCTAGTTATTTTTGAAATCGGAAAAGAGACTACAATGATTATAGAAAATGATATCCTTTTGACTCTTGTTAGATTATTATTATTTTATTTATATGCAATTGCTTTCATACGCTATAGACTTTTAAACTTGAAATATAATGTTCAATGTGCCTTCAAGGTTCAGCAACTTCATCATCACATCCCGAGGAATCGCATTTCTACAACTTTAAATTTTTTTGTTGACTTTTATATACCTAAAACTTTGTCAAATAATGAATGAAAATGCGGCATCGTTGGAAGCACATCAAAAAAGGATCACTATCCGACTATATTTAACTTTAATAATTATAATAAAATGATGAATGATTAACATTTTAGATTTGTAAAAAGAGTTTCCATTCAACTATAAAAAGAAAGATTTTTTCTTTCTAATTTTGGTAGCCATCATTACAATTTTTTTTTTTTTTGTTATGATCAACCTAATAAACTTGACAACTGTTAGGCAGATTTGAATCAAGTTTGTTGATTGGATCAAAGATAAACCCCAACCCTATCCCTATAATCGATTATAATCCTATAAAATAGACCAAGCATCGACAATGTGCGAATTTTCCTCAAGTTTAATTAATACTCCATTTATTAATGTGCAAATTTTCCTACGAATAAATTTCATAATATGTATTAAATTCATCTAGTAATATCATTATTTTTATAAATATATCATAATATTTTACACATAACAATCAGGATTATATATAGTATTGGTTTACTCCATTTGAAATCTTTATTATTAAATAAAATTTTATATGGTTAATAAATTTCATTGAATATATTATATTAACTCTTACATATCATGTTTTGCAGTTTAAGGAATTTCAAAATATTAAAAATATTGGTGTACCTACCAAAAAGAGTAAAAAAAAAAAAAAGAGCAGGGAAGAAGAAAAGGGGTGGAGCACGGAGAGAGTTGAGGGAACGTCCGACCACCTATGACCATGACTATGACCTATGAAATGTAAATCAGATCATCAGCTGTAACTATAAAACTTTGTATTTTTTGGTACATCTTCCACCTTATTAATACAACTTTTTTCTTAAAAAAAAAAAAAAAGAGGAGCTGTAACTATAAAATACCAAAAAAAGTAATTAGTTGTGATTGTCATCTATAAAACTAATTCGGCTTGACTAAATATCATGTGGAGATTGTATAATACTACTGTGATCTACTTTTTTTTTTTATTTAAATTAATTTGAGGTGCATAAAATTTTGTAATATTGGAGAAAGTCTTAGACGTTGAGACAATGATTGATGTGGGGAGCATGCACCCACATGTATTATAGTTAATTTGTTTTTTTTTTCGAAAGCAACATGTATTATAGTTATTTGGAATCGAAACAAATATTCAATTTAATTAGAGGACAAAATACTATAAAATTATTCGTAAAATATTAAAATATTAAATATTTGATCAAGAATATAAAAATTTTATTAGGATTACTGTTAAAAATCGAGATCAGGTGTATCATACAATTATTCAAAAATATTAGCAAAAAGTTTTTTTATTATTTAAATTATTTATGTTTAATACAAAAAAATACATAGTATTATAATATTTAAATTAAAAGTATCAAATATTCAAAGTGGTTCATATCGAATAGTAGTTCATATCATGAACCACATTCGGATATATATTGTTTCATACTACTCTCTTTGTCCAGAGTAAATATGTTCATAAAAATAAATGCAAGTTTAAAAAAACAGTAGAAAATTAAATATATACAATAAGGGTATTGTTGTGGAGTCCAATAATTATGAATAAAGTGGTTGTTTGTGATTGTAAAATCAATGACATTTTAAGTAATTAAGTGATGGTTAGAAGATGATAATAATATGACTGTTTTGATAAATGAATAAGCACATCTTTTGTGAATATACAAATAAGATACATAAACATATTTTTTTGGACAAAAAATAAACAAATAACATGAGCGAAATAAAGCATACCACATGACATAGTAAATAACAATAACATAAGATATGTGCGGTGGGCTCGACTGAAGTAGGACATGCAAGGGAAAATTGAATTAATTTGTAATCTTCGATTGCTATACGTGTTTCTCTACCCCACCAATTCATGCAAACACTATTTATGTGGGCTTCACTTCTCTTTTTAAATATCATGAATAAACTTAATTATTTCTCTTACTATCTTATCAAAATTGATAGATATATTTCTGAACTAGCCCAAGTAGGAATCGAAGAAAATAATTATTTTAAAGAATTTATTAATTTAATAAATAATAATAATAATAATTCATGGTTAAGATGAAGATTAAGTAAATTGGAAAATGAAGAGTGATCATTGTTGTCAAATTAGGGCAATTACCAGTTTGACAAGTAATTAGTTTTCTCATATTTTAGAATATGTAAATGTGTGTTGGGTTTATTTGTCAAATTCAAAAGTTTTAATTTTCTTTCGAGTGATAGTCTAGATTGGAAATATATAGTATAGGGATAGGGGTAGAGTCATTACCATTAATCTCGTTGGAATCGTGTTTAGTCAAATGGTAGGGCTCATGTTAGGTGGCTCACTATCTTTTCTATCTTCAATTTATTTATTTTTTATCTACCTAAAAGTTCCCTTTACATGTTTTCAATTAAAAATTTAAACGAAATGATAATGTTTACACTTCACACCTAATATGGTGTCCAAGATTGCCATTTGACGAGGCATAATAAATAATTTGATATATTTAAATTAAAAATTTTTTTGAGACGATTTCGTACAAAAAAACTTGCTCATTTAATTATGATATTTTTAATTGCAGAATCAATTTAAAAATGAATCAAGTTACCATTTACTCCTTTTAAAAATAATACCTTTTAAGCACATAAAATAATTACATTTTAACATATAGAGTATCATATTTTTTAATATTTAATTATATATTTTTCAATGTTACAAAAATATAATATTTTATATATATTCTAAAAACTAGTATTAAATTTACCGGAAATTATTGGTATAAGCTGTAATATTTGTCTTGCAACAAATTCAGTAGTCAACTAGGTACACCAATTATTCGCAATTAACTCCATTTAAATCTTTGCCTTTGTAGCGGAAGAGGCCCATGTTTTGAGATTTTGAGAATATAATATTTGTCTCACATATGCAAATATTTGTTGTTTATTGTTTGTCCATTATTATGAATAATTTATTTGGTTATTATAAACCCATTATTTGAATTTTGAATACTATTATTTCTCTGCACTTATAGGGGTACACCGTACACTTTCGTTCTTCGTTCAAAAATTTAAGTCCAAAAGTGTGGTTTGGTCGCATGTTACTTCATATAAATTAGTAAACTGAAATGTATAAATTCTGGAGAATGATATGTATGTATATTCACTGGATAAAGTACCAATTCAATAAAAATATGCAAATAATATAAAAAAAAAAATTTGTTGAAAAAAGTGAAATATTGGAAATTTGTTTAATCATCATTTAAATTTAAATGTGGGCAGGTTATTCACAGGGTAGAAAAGAATTTCATCATAAATTCAAATGTGGTAGTGTTATAGTATGAAATTAATATTATTAGAATTATTTACTGATACCATAATATTTTTTTAATGATATCAATTTCATACTTTGAAACTGTTTTAGTGAAGGAGTGACTCAAAGTATCAATGTAATATTTTCAATTCTAGTCGGTTCCCAACTTTTATTCCCTAACAACACATGGACGCATGGAGCCAAAGAGAATAAACAAAATTCATAACGTACAAGGCAATTTAATTAAGTACGAAATTCTTTATCTTTTTATTATTATGTTTTGAATTTATATCTTATTTCATAATAATTTCAAATGGCATATCCTTGTTCACTACAGATTAAAAAAAAAAACATGAGATTTATAAAATGCAGTGTTAACTGTGATTCCATCAAAAAATCATAATGATGCTAAAATAAAAATAGAGGGAGTGAAATCAAGTCATATCTCTAATTTATATTATCCAATTGAAAACAGCACTTACGATGCCGAAGAGTACAAATTGCAGGACAGAATTTCAATTGTCGGAGACACAGACAAAATACATCAGAGTCGACGGCAAAAACTAAACACATAAATTAATTTCTTTAATTACAAAAACACCATCCCAATCATGATGCTTCGACAAACACAGAAATTTTTTTTCAAAAAAAAAAGGCTAATTAATTACTAATATTTACAGCAAAAAATTCCTGATTTGCCCTCTATTCTTGTGTGAGCATAGGATTTCTGTCATCATCAATCGAAACAGAGTTTCTCTTGATAAACTCCAAGCAATCAGCTATGGCTTCCGAGCAAAACGAATTGGAGTGGGCCATTGTTCTTACCGCACAAAAAGAAGAAGAAGAAGAGTATCCATAGCCATAGCCCTCATTAATTTTATCAACGGAATAATCTTTCTGATTAATATTTCCTCCTCTTCTTCTTCTCCTCAGCAATCTCCTGCAAGAATTCTTCCATCTTCTGAAAACCCTAAAAAGGTACAAGAAATTGGTGCGAAGCCTCTGCACAGAGAATCTTCTGGAATTAAGACGAATTCCACAGCATTTCTTGCTCATCATCATCTTCTCGTAGTATGATGTCGAAGTAGCGCTCATGTTTTTGTGGCAGAAAATCAAAGTCTTCGTTAGAGAGAGCAGAGAAGGGTATATATAAAGAGGGATTTGTTGCAATTTGGGAAGGGCAATGATTTTTGGGAGATGGAAAGTGCGTGGAAAACGATGGGTATTTCAGACTTTGTCGGGTCGTACGCGCAGTATCCCAATTCACAATTCACAAACAACGTGTGTTTTTATATTACTTTATATATAGTGTCATCAACTACTTTTCCTTGTGGAGCTCCTTTTAAATTGCGAATAATTTCATTTTAATTATTATTTATGAATTTTTAACGCGAATTTAATTCTTTTTATTACCTAAATTTAATGTTTGTCTAATCTCTTGTACATCGATAAGGAATTATGTTTGGTCAAGTGTTGATTGATTTATTTATTTTGATGATGGATGGATTATAGAATATATATTTGAACAAGTGTGTGTGATACTATTATTATATTATTATCACTTTTAATAGAAATGTTGTCAATTTTATGCTAAATTGTATCATTTTTTAAAAAATATATGCAAAATGTATCATTCTAACACTAAAATTTGAAAAATAATGTACTATACATTAAATAAATGGTATCAGTACTAAAAAAACACATGTAAAATGTACTCCATCCGTCCCACTTAATGTGTCCCATGACTTTTGGGCACAAGTTTTAAGAAATTGTATATAATAATAATATAGTACATGTGATGTGATAGATAGAAAGATGAAAGATAGTATAATAATAATATAGTATAAGTGATGTGATGGTGAGAGATGAAAAAATATATTTAAATATATTAAATGAGTGGCATTTTGTGTAAATATGTATGTAGTATAGGGATAATTATAATAGTAGGGTATGGATATAAAAGGAATGAGACACTTTGGTGGGACGGACGAAAATGGAAAAATGAGACACTTTGAGTGGGACGGAGGGAGTATCATTTTAAGATAAAATTTTAAAAACTGATACACTTTATATTAAGTATAATTAAGGGATTTCGATTCAATTTTTTTTTTTTAAGTATACTCTAAGTCTCTAAATATTAGAGTGAATCTCCACCTTATGTGCTTTGATTGAAAAATAACAGTATTATCATTTATCATCATACAAAATATAAACTGTGAGGGTACCTTACAAATAATTTGTTATACTTATTTTATTTGTATCTATGATGAGGCGCTTTTGCATTTATTATAATGAAGATGGAAAAATCAGCGCAATTGCAAGGGGGACAACGAGACAAAAACAAAGAAAAAGAATGGTGTGCATACGAATCAAGTGATTGAAGTTGTTGTAGGATTAGATAGGTACTAAGACAAAGAGCAGCAATATTGGTGTCAGGCATCACCAAGGTCTTAAAAATTAATTAAAAATAAAAAGCATCACCAAGGTCTTAAAAAATAATTAAAAATAAAAAGCATCACCAAGTTTTACCTAATTCATTTGTTTTTTTTATTCATATATATATATGTATATAGTTTCGTCTTCAAAAGTGGAAAGTGATTTTCAATTATTCAAACTCTGAAAAATTATCCCAGAATAAAATTGAACGTATTTAAGTATTAGTTTTTTCAGTTAGATACTTTTTTCGTTTTCAAACTCAATAAACGAGCTCGTTTTCTTTTCAATCAAATAAACTAGCACTTTAATATTATCCCAGAACGAAATTACACGTATTCGATTATAAGTTTTTGTTCAACCAGATCCATTTTCCGTTTTCAAACTAAATAGACAAGCTCATTATATAGTTCAAGCTCGATAAGGCTTGTGAGCCTTTCGAGCTGAGTATCTGTGAACTCGAGTTAGATAGCTACTCGAGTAGCTCGAAACTCAACTCGATTAATTTCGAGTCGAATTCGATCTTTTTTCGAGTCGAGCACGACTAGCTTGTGAGTTGACTCGACTTACGTACACCCTATGTATGAGTGAATATTATAAAGAGTTTTTCATTTTAACTGTGTGAAACTTATAGTGGGTCGAACGAAAAAAAAAATTGTGAAAAGTTTTATGGGGAGAGTATATAAGTACAAATAATTGTCCTGCTAAACAAATAAATATAAAAGCGAAATAAGAACACAATGTAAAATTTATTGTTGTAATTATAATGTTTTTTAATTTCTTATTCATGTGAGGCGGAGAAAATAATACAGGTAGTAGTAGATTATAATATACGCACCAAATCAATCACTACCATTTTTCTTCCTATGAATCATTCTGTTCAGTTTTCTTTATCACAAATAAAACAGAATTTTCATTTTTCAAACACCCTTTCCCAATTAAAAATATATAAATGTACGTATATAGTTCGACTTACAGCTAGATTCGTATAAAGCTAATTATTTTAGACATAATAATTGGACTAACAAATTTGTAAATAAAAATAATAAGACAAATATATTATGAATCGGTTTCATATGAAACGTGGTTCTATTTTTTTTGCATATGAGTTAACAATATTAGTTGTTTTATTACAATATATTAATATGATAATAATAGTGTATATAAAATAAGTAATACTATTGTTTTAAGTTGCTAGTTGAAATTGATCAACAAAATACTTACTCAAATAATTATGATTAAGAGTAGTGATAACAATAAATTTTATAGTTAAAATAGCTGTAATAATAATAATACACAACTGCTGACAAGTGAGACCAGACAATATGATGGAATGAGGTACTAACTATAATTATTTCTTGCATTTACTGTTTATTTTATTCAATATATTTAAAAATGATATTAGGATAATTAAAACTGAAGTACAATTACAACAACTTGCGTACGATTAATTCAAGGATAAGAATAATTAGCTTAATTATTTGAGTTGACTCAAAAGCTAGCTAACTAATTCAAATTCCAAAAATAAAGGATACGTTTGATTTCAAAGCTATATTATAGAGTGCAACAAGTCATAAATAAATTAATCAATTTTAATTTTTATAATAAGCCTCACAGAAAAGGCTATGCAGCAATAGAGGTTGTAGGCGAAATAAATATAAAATAAATAATCTCCTCGTATTAACAAATATATGAAAATTATTATGGGAAGGCGGGAATATTTTGAACTGGTGGTAATTTTTATTTGATTTTGATTTTTTTCTCCAAATTTGTCGCATTCCCATCAGGCATATCTTCCTGACAAAGTTATAATTTTAAGTTAAATATATTACTTATTATCTAGGAGAAAAAAAAAAGTTAAACAGGCATGAATAAGTTAACCATACCTGAAGACAACAATTACAATGAATTACATATATACACTCGAAGTATGAATGATTATGACTCTATTAATCAACATAATGAAATTAAATACTAGCAAAAAACTGAAATAGTAATTTACTTTTGTTAAAATAAGAAAGCATTCTTTCTAGTTTTTGACATAATAAATCAATAATCAACGAAATTAAATAAAACTTGTAAATTAGAGGTTGAGTCTGTTCTTATAAATATGGGAGTGGGTAAGAGAGGACGATAAATAAAATAAAGAAGTTGCAGCTCAACTCTGATAAACATTTCAATTAGACAGTGTACTATTAATAAAAAAAGAAAAATAAGGCCAACCCGCAAAGAAAGGTAGCCTACGAAGGATGGCCCATAGCGTTTGTTATACAGAATTCAGCACCAAGAATAAAGGCCCATTTGAATTCCTTATTTTCATAGTGATAAAAGCTCCTCTAAGTTTTCACCTATACAAACCACGCACTACAGCGATAATAAATTACGGAGTATTTTTTTCTGTTTAGAGACATATCATCATCATCATCATATCATAAATCAAAACATCACTCCCACGATGTTATTAAGTAAAGACAAAGGAAAATACCAAGGGAAACACACTAACTTGGGCCACAAAATTGCTTGCTCAAGTTGGGCCGTAATTCGAGTCGACTTCTTGAATTTTTTTACTTTGAACCTCTATCGAGTCGAGTTCGATTACTTTATCACACTAAAAATTAAGTTGGACTTAATTTGTATTGAGCCTAACCATCGAGTTGAGTTTAATAAGCTCTTATATACTATATTGAAATGCAAGAAATTTCTTATATTGAGCCTAATGAGTCGATATTGAGCCGGTTCGTTAATAAATTGAGTATTTAACGACCACAAATTCAATTTATTTGTTAAAATAAATGGATCGAGTTGGAGCCTAATTCTTGAGTTGCTCTTTGCGTAACACAACAATATAAGTCATAGAATAATAGCTTCAAAAAATGTGAATTTTTTTACGTCACATCAATCAAGTGTAGAATAAGTTTTTTTTTTTTTTTGCCATGTAAGTGTAGAATAAGTTAGTAAAGTGATAGTCAAAGTCATTTTTTTTAGGAAATTGAGTATTCGTACTAAACGTTTCTTAATTTTTTTATTTTTTTTTTGACAGGGTCTTAAAAAAAAATCTTTAAAAATACAAAAATAGGATAAGATACAATTTGCACCCTCAATTAGTGTTTCAGGTACAAATTAAATCCTAAATTATTTTTTTGGTATAATTTAGACCCTAAACTAATATTTTAGATACAATTTAGACCCTTAATTTAGGCAAATAGTGATGCAATGAGATAATCTCTATTTAATTATTTATAAGTGAGATTGTCTAATCCCACATGTTGACTCCAGCTATATTGAAGTCGCGTAAACGTGTTTTTAATGAATTTAATATATGTGAATTTGATTATTAATTTTAATAAAAATATATTTTGTGATTTTCAATTTTGTTTAAAGAAACATTTCATTTGATTTAGAGAAACATTCATTAAATTTAGACAACTAATTTAGGAGAACATTGAGTTAGTCTTGTGTGAATTCATTTCACGTGACATTGGTTTATATCTAATACCTTGTATTAAAACAATTAACATTCCACTAAAAAAAATTTATTTATATTATACTTTTTAATAAAAAAATTAATATTTGAATTAATACCTTTTAATAAAAACAATTAATAACATTCAATATTAATACCTTAGAATATAAACAATTTATATCATTTGATAAAACAAATAATATCCTTCTAACCACTAACAACTTTAGTGGGTGACCCGGGTTCGATTCTCTTTGGAAACGAATTTGGAATTGAAGGTATAAGGAGACTTGAAGAATTTGGAATTGTAAGGAAACTTGGTGAACTAACTTCTAACCACTAACAACTAACATTTACCGATAAAAAAAAAAAATCCTTCTTACCAATTTCAAATTTTGTCACTAATGACATTTAATGATATGAATAGCCTATCATTAATTATGACACGAAATAATTATCAGATTCGTTTTCCATAAAATGACTTTATTTAGAAAAACTATAATAACAGAAAATTCTGACCGTATAATGTATATGTCTTTAATGACCAAACATTGACTTTTAATGACAAAATTTACTGTCATTATAAGTCAATTTCCTTCCCGTGTACATTTAATAAACCAAGAATCTAATGTTGAGATAGGAGTAATATCCTGGATAATCAAGCATACTATTTTCAAAATCCTTTTTATTTTTTATATATAATTGAATTTTAGCAACTCAATTTTATACTCCACCGTCCCTCTATAAATTACACGTTTGGAAAATGGTATATATATAATATATAATTTTAATGTGGGGTGGGTATTAAAATGTGACAAAAAAGGAAAAAATAGAGAGAAACAAAAGTAGAAAGAGAGATGTAGACCACAACTTTGACAAATATGAAAATGAGCAACTATGTTAGGACACACGTTTTGACAAAATTAATAACTTACGGAGGAATGAATGGAGTATAATTTTTTACCTTCTACATTTTGGAGATTGAGAAAAGGATAACGAGAAAAGTTTATTAAATGTAATGGTACAATATGATTAGTATATAAGTAGATGGAATAAAGAATTTAGTTGATAATTTAGTTACTTATTTCTTAAAGACTAAATTTACAATAAAATTCTTGGCTATACGAAATTTAATATTTTTTCTGAACATGAAATATCTGCAGGAAAATCTGGAACGAAGGAATGGCTTCTTCTTTAGTAGGCTGGGGTTTGTTGTGTACTTCTTATTTTTACTTTCTAATTCTCAGAGGTGAGTTTAACTTTGATCTTTATGCACTCATGCATTAGTGGATTACCTGAAAATTTGTTTTATTATAAACGGCTCTTTATATTATGTATTATACGTGATCTTTATATTATGTATTTCATTTTGTTATTGTACTTATATTTCATAGTAATCATTTTTTGTTCTTTTTTTTTTTCATCTTACGAAAGTAGACCTTGCGACAATTTTGTATGAAATTTGTTAAATAGAATAATGTCACCAGATAGAAGATAAATTTTGCAATTTCAAAGCATAGGCGGCCCTCCGGTGGGTACCACAATAATTTTGAGCATGGATCTAATTTTTAAAATCGGGCTTTGAAATTGTTGGAAAAATGGGTCTTCAAGGTAGAAATAAGATTTTAAATTGAACCTACCTTTAAAAATTAGCTTCAGAATTGCAGTTCAATTCCCTAAATGCAAAATATTGTGTAAATAAGTATCACCATATTTTTTTTTTTTTTAAATTTAGAGCTCAAGTGGTTAGAGCTCCATTACCTATGGCCCAAAGTTTATGGGTTCGAGTCACCCTTTGTCCGATTAAAAAATAAAAATAAATAAATAATTTTTTAAAATTAATTAGTTATATTAAAGAATATTAGTTACTTTACTATAAAGTATTAGTTTTAATTGATACCAATTATTTTATTAAAAAATATTGAAAAATAATTATTAATTATAAATAAAAAACTTTTTTACACAGTACCAACTCACCCCCTAAAACGTTGGTTCTAAAAAAAATCTCTAAAACGTTTAAATAAATGTATTGGGGAGGGTTGACTTTTAGGTAATGGAATGTTTTGGTTAATTAAATTAATTATTTTATAAAATACAGATAAATTTTTAGATAAAAAGAATATAAAGGGAATGTGGTAAAAATAATTACAAATTAATTGGTTTTAATTTACTTATAGGTAAAAAAGGGTATTAATTTTTTCCATTTAACAATATTACTGTTAAACTAACATTTTTAAATGAAATAATTAATATTTTTTAAACATACACACAAAATATAAACAAGTTTTATGATAAAATTGGTTCACATTATATATATTTACCATAATTGACAAATTGACTATCTCACACAGATAAGAAACACATGTATTTATCAATCAATTAGTTACACATTATAATTGTAAAATTAATCAACTCAATCAAATCTTGACATCTTGAATAACAATATAGTGGTACATGAGTTGACTAGGGTCTCTCGTCATTATGACAGTTCTTATATATAGGTTGAGTCTCCATAAAAGCTTTTTCGAATAAGTTTGTGTTTCCTTTTGTTAATACATCTTAATTTACTGTTTAAAAGAAAAAGTTTGTAACTATAATTTTGTGTTTCCTTTTGTTAATACATCTTAAGTTTATTATTTTTTTTTTACCGGTTGGATACTGCAACTAAACGATATAAATCGATTTCATTGCAATATTTCAGCAAGCTACACCTATTATATATAGGACATTTAATTATTATTTAATTCATGACTTACCAAAATCTTTCTAAATTAATCACAAATGTAGCCTTTATTTTGTTTCATTTTAAAGACTCAAACACTTGCATTGAATGATAGAATTCAAGCTGAACAATTGCCATCTCATGGAGTGTACTTGATTCAACAACCTAACTCTGTAAGTTTATTATATATATATAATATACAAATAATTTATTTGATATTAACTTTTAAATTATTTTAATTTTTGCGTATATACATAACATGTGTGGTATCAGGTTGTAATGAGCAATGGAATAGTTAGCATCACATTAACATTACCAGGTGGTGACGTCTCCAGCGTAAACTACAAAGGTGGTGACAGTTTGCTTACTGGAGATAATAAACCATACAGAGGGTATGTAAAATATATATACAAATTTATTTTCAATTGTTTCTTTTGTGAACTAAATTGCATATGTATATATATAAAAATAACCGGTGTTATGTGAGACCGTAAGACGAAAGATTTAGGAATAATGCTACATTTAAAAAAAAAATGCATTAATTTGTGTTAATTTAGAAATTATATGATTCAAATTTTCCATGTATCCATGTTATTATAATCTTATGTATTGCTTTTCATGTAAGAATGTTACCCTAAATTGATATATAGGCACTGGGATGTTTCTTGGAGCTACGATGTAGGTGACAAAATGGCTGACACCGACAAGTAAGTATTCATATCATTATGACTTTTCATTTAATTATATATATTAGATAAATATAAATATATTGAGATCATGTTGTATTTATGTTTGGTTTTGTAATTAAACATGCATGATGAATTCTTGTGTGGAGTGGGGCTTATATACTCCAAAATATCAATTGCTTTTAATTTTTCAAAATGCATTAAAAATTATTAATTCAGCTTTATCTTTTTTTAAATAATACTAATGTAAAATTTTTTAAATAAATAATTGATCATAAATGATTCATCGATAATGTGTAAAATGATAGCATATTAATATTTTTATATAAATAATCTTCTTAAATTATTTGAAATATTTAAAACGACAATTAAATTGAAACCGATGGAGTATATTATATTAACAGGTTTGGACTTTTTTTTAAGTTGATATTAACTTACATTTGTTTAATTATAACACAATTGTTGTAAACATATTGCGCGCAGCTTACAAGGAACAAGTTTTAAGGTTGTATTGGAAAGTGAGAATCAAACAGAGATTTCATTCACCAGAACATGGACTTTAGGAAGCTCAACCGCTCCTTTAAACGTTGATAAAAGGTTACATTTTTCGATAACTATGATTATATATTTCTTATGAATTTGTTGTTTTAAAAAATAAAATTGGAAATTAATTAAGCAGATATGTAATGCTGCGCGATTCCCCTGGATTCTATACATATGCTGTGCTTGAACGTTTAAAAGGATGGCCAGCTTTTGACATTCAAGAAGGACGAATTGTGTTCAATCTTCAAGAAAATAAGTATATATATGTTTTTAAAAATCATTAATTAATTAATATTTAATCAGCGTCTTAATGTTTATTTATTTATTCTACATTGTGTGTGTGTGTGTATATATAGGTTTGACTACATGGCTATATCCGATGAAAGGCAAAGGTTGATGCCCACATTTGAGGATCGTCTTGCTGGCCAGCCTCTCGAATATAAAGAAGCTGTTCTCCTGACTAGATCTGACTTCAAAGGGGAGGTCAATTTCTGCATCTACTCATTTTATTTTATACTACTATATAATTAATTGATACATACAGTAATTTATCATAATTAAACTTGTACATATATAGTTAGTTGAAGAGGATGGGTCGACAGTTTAAAAATGTGCTTGCTGGATCTACCATGTGACACAATTGTACATATGTTTTTTAGGTGGATGATAAATACTTTTATTCTTGTGATAACAAAGACAATAAAGTTTATGGATGGACAAGCAACAATTCAGAAGTGGGCTTTTGGATGATAACACCAAGCAATGAATTTCGTACTGGGGGACCTTTAAAACAAGATCTTACTTCTCATACTGGTCCATATGTACTTGCTGTAAGTATATATATGTATATTTTTATTGGGGGAATATTATGTACACAAGTACTACTTAGATTTTGAAAATAATATTTACTAACTAGTTTGCGTATGAAAGATGTTCATTAGCAGACATTATGCGGGTGAGGATTTAGATCTCAAATTTAAAACTGGAGAGTACTGGAAAAAAGTTCTTGGCCCTGTTTATATCTATCTCAACTCTAATGCTTCTCCTCAGACCGATCCTTCCCTTCTTTGGAACGATGCCAAGCTAAAGGTATTTATAAACACTGTGAAACAGAGTCTCATTCCAGTATTTATACGTTGTTTTAAAATAAGAATTGGCATGTCATATAAATATATATGCCCATATTTGACGTCACTTATAAATTGATATAATGATTAAAATTAAATAAAAAATAATCATACTATTTTTAATTAAGATATTTGTTTGGCAAACACAGATGCAGGAGGAGGTAGCTAGTTGGCCATACAGCTTCCCACTTTCAAAGGACTTTGTTAAATCCAAGGAAAGGGGCGTTGTAAGCGGTCAATTACTTGTTCATGACTGGTACAATTCTTCTTTAATTAATTAATTAATATCCATTAATTATTAATCCTTGTTCGCATTAATCTCCTTTGATAATTTATAGGTTCATAAATAAGCAAGCTTTGCCGGCTGACTCAGCTTATGTAGGATTAGCACCACCGGGTCCCGCCGGCTCATGGCAGTTTGAAAGCAAGGTTCATATCATCTCTCCTCCAAATAATTATTCAACATTTACTAGCAGCAATGTTAAATTAATTGTTTTGAATTATAGTTCTAACGTATATCGATCCAAATAATTTAAGCTTCTACCTAATCATATATATGATCAAGATGTCAAATTATGTATTTAGATTTATTATGTTATATATAATGTTCAAATTTAATATACAACATACACTTAATAAAAGTTATACACAGTTTATAACATTTATTTTGTTTATAAAAATTTAATTTTCTCTGGCTTTTACTTGGATTTTTTTAAACAAAATTCAGGGTTATCAATTTTGGACACAGACAGATCACAATGGAAATTTCTTCATCAAGAATGTGGTTCCTGGAAATTACAGTTTGTTTGCATGGGTACCTGGAACTATTGGAGATTACAAATATTCTTCTATTATTACCATAACCCCCGGTTCTAAGATCACTCTAAGAAATGTTGTTTTTGAGGCACCAAGAAATGGTCCAACTTTATGGGAGATTGGAATTGCTGATCGTTCTGCTGCTGAGTTTTTCATTCCAGATCCTGATCCAAAATTTAAGATCCATCCTTACAAACTCAAAGTTGAAAAGTTCGTCTCAATTTCACAACTACACATAACATTGTTCATATAAATATTTTTTATTGTGAGTATATTTTCTTTTTATATTTTATCAGGTTCAGGCAATACGGACTTTGGGCACGTTATTCAGATATGTACCCAAAAGAAGATCTTATTTTCACAATAGGGACTAGTAATTATACAAAAGATTGGTTTTATGCGCATGTTACAAGGTACGTTACGTACGATTTTAACTTATCAAACACACAATTGATATATTAATTGGCTTATTTTTACTCCATTGTAAAATTTTATTATAGGATTGTGGGAAATCATGCATACGTGGCAACAACATGGCAAGTCGTGTTTGACCTTAAAAATGTCAACAAAGCGGCAAATTACACCCTTCAATTAGCATTAGCCTCTGCAAATAATGCTGACCTAGAGGTACTGGTTTTCCTTTTCATTACTAATAAATAGATTTAAATAGTCTGCTATTTTTATTATTAAATAAATAATACTAACAAATATTTATTTTTGCTATTTAAAGGTAAGAATCAACGATCCAAAATCGCCTCCATATTTTAGTACGGGGACTATAGGCAATGATAATGCAGTAGCAAGGCATGGAATTCGAGGGCTATATCGTCTTTTTGGCATCACATTAGAGGGCAGTCGACTTCTTGTTGGAAAGAACACAATATTTTTAACACAAGCGAGGCATTCGAGTCTTTTCCAACAAGTCATGTATGATTATATCCGATTAGAAGGACCCAACTCAACAAATTAATCTCAATCTTTATTTGTTTCTAAAACATTTATCGTTGTAAAAATTGACGATTAAAAACTAATACTCCCTCCGTCCTGTGTTTTAAAAGCGGAAGCGGAGGTTGAACCGGACAACCTCAGCGCTTTTGGTTGGACCGGTTGGATCAGGGTCTGACCGTAGGTAAAGCGGTTGAACCGTTATGACGTCATAATTATATAATATATAATTAAATATAAAATTTATAAATATATAAATATTTTTCCCTTGTAATAATAAATTATATGTACAAATTATGACGAAAATTAAATAAACATACATCTATCATTGCAAATTAAAGTTCAATTTTAACAATTTTAATAAAATGTCAATCTTACTAAACCAAACCACATAGACACATACTCCACTAACATTTGGGTATTCACAAGTCACAATTTAAGTTTTTTATTATTTTTTAATCCACTGACATTTGGGTATTCGCAATTTGAGTTTTTGTTTTGGCAAAATGTTGGAAAGCACAACCATTCTCATCTTCTTCTTCTTCTTTTCAGTTCTCTTTTTTTTTCCTCAAATTCTTTTCGGTTCTCTTATACAAATATATATATATATATATATATATATATATATATATACTGTTAGTTTTAGAAATTCACTTTTGTTCGTGAACACTGCGCCGGAGGACGGAGGAGCAGATTCGCACGCTGAAAAGTGGAGCCTCGCTGCCGCCGAGAGGAGTGGAGCTGTCGGTGTAAAATGGTGTAAACAGAGAAGAGATTTCGAAGTTTGAAGATGGTGAGTCGAAAATGGAAATTACTCAAATTAAATTGAACTAGGGTTTTTTCATAATAGTCCCATTTTATTTTTTAAAAAAAAACTTCCATATGCCGATTCGGCCGGTTCAACTCGCTGCCGGTCCGACACCGTTTTGCCGCTTTTGGCCGCTTCACGAGCGCTTCTACAAATGACCGGTTGGACTCTTAAAAGCGGACCGGAGAGGTGTCCGAGTAGCGGTCGGACCGGTCCAACCGGCCAGTCCGATCCGCTTTTTAAAACATAGCCTCCGTCCCGTAAAAGACTTCATATGTAGGTGAGCACACACTTTAAGAAAAAAGAGTAATGATTAAAGTTTTGGGGGATAAATTTGTAAACTTTTATGTATAAAGTAAAAAAACTTTATTGGGATATGTGTATGTGAGAGTAAAAGTAATGGCATTTGTGTAAATTAGTAAAAATTGTGAGGGTGGAGTTTATAAAAGGTTTTCCATTTTAAAGGTGTGAAACTTATATTGGGACGGACGAAAAAGGAAAGTGTGAAAGTTTTTATGGGACAGAGGGAGTAGTAAAGTAAAATTTATTCACCGAATGAAATTAGATATTTTCATTCACTAATATCATTACATTTTTAAGCTTTTATCATAATATTTATTCACACAATTCGGTATGCTTGTGTTTGTAATATATTATGATATTAGTTTATAAGAATAATCGTATTACTGCATAAATATTTTTGTATTATAGGATGATTGTAATGATATTATTAAATGAATATAATTTTATGATATGAACAAGTTTCAAATGAAAGTTTTTTCGTTTTTTTTCCCCGATAATTATGGAGATATCTAAATATCTAATGGGCTTTCATAGGCACTGGAGATCTAAAGCCTTTTTTTAGTTTTTACATTATAACATATTAATTCTAGAAAGATTATCTTAAATTTTGTTCAAAAAATCTCCGTTTTCAGTTTGAGCTTATCACAGTGAATCGGATTCGCAATGTACAGTTCTGATTTACTGAAAAGACTAAAGAAATTATTAAAAAGCAGATTTGATGGACTTGTTCCTATATGAAAAGAAAACTTAAAATTTCAATACTGAAAACAGAATTACTAAATATTTTTTAGGGGAAAAGATCTACATTACATTTTTTTTTTTTGACAGAAAAGATCTACATTACATTGGTTATGGGATTTATGAACAAATTGTAATCACACTGGACTGGTAAAGAAAATAAGGCCCAAGCGGACATATTTTGGTTAAAAAAAGCCCATGTTTTAGCGAAAGCCCACTTTTCTTTTCTTTTTTGTTATTATGAACAACCATTGGAAATGTGATTCGGTTATTATATAGTTAATTATTTTTTAATAAAAAATATTTAAATGGTTATATCTATAATAAGCTTTATATAAAAATTATTTTGTGGTTTATATTTTAATTTTTTGTATTATAAACTTATATGCACCATATATAATCGAGTTTATTACAAATTAAATATCCAAATTCAATGTACATAGAAAAACACTTCAAACCATAAAAACAACTTAGATGTGAAGCTTCATTTTAACTTTTAAGATATACAATATGATTAAAATATTTTAAAAAAATTAATATGTTATGCACTAAAATTGGATTTCAAATTATGGAATTACTAGGTTTGGAAAATTAAGTGGACTTCTTTTACACAGGAATTAATTGCGGACACTTTCCCTAATCCTCATTAGCTTAGCCGAAGGGACACATGGCAGACGATGAAGAATAATTCCCATTCATGCGCGGTGGAGTTTTTCTTTTTCTTTCAACGTTAAAAAGACAAATCTATTTCAAATTTGTTCTGTTGACACTCCTAAACATGATTACTTGAATTAAGTAAGAGGACTTTAGAGAAGAATGAGTGATGTTGAAATTCATCAATCAGTTTGTTTTTTTTTTTTTTTAAGAAAAAAACAACAATTAAAATTTTATAAAAGAAAAAAATTGATAACATATTACACCAACATTCCGTAGATCACATGATATGCAGAGATGAAACTCTGGAGTTGGGTAAGTATAAAGTAGAAAGTTAAATACAGTAATTAATGTAATATAATAGTAGTACTGAACTTAATAAAGAAAATAAAAGAGGAAAATAAATTGCCCTTTGAGTACAAACAAAGCAAAGCCTACTTCAATGTTATTCAATATCCTAGAAAGAGACCAAAATTGGTGAATTCTTGCGATGATAAGTGATAACGTGCAAGTTGACAGAACCTTTACCCAAATTGAATGCAACATGTTCAAGTTCACTTTTTTCTTTTTCATTTTAATTTCTTTTTAAATAAAAGAAATGTTGGAAACTATATCATTTTGTTCAAGATAAAAATTTGTAGTTCCTCCGTCCCACAACAGTTTGCACTCTTTGTTGGACGCAAAGATTAAAAAAAGTTACTCCCTCCATCCCAATGTTTTTTTCATAGGGAGGGAGGGCACGATTATTAAGAAAAGGGAAAAAAGTGTAGGAGAGAGAATAAAGTGTAAGGGTATTTTGGGTGGTTGAATGAGATAAAGTGTAGGAAAGAGAATAAAGTAGAATAAAACAAGAGTGACATTATTGAAATTTAAATGATATTGTGAGGGTGTAGTTTATGAAGGGTATTCCTTTTTTAGTGTGTAAAAGTAATGTTGGGACGTCCAAATACGACAAGTGTGAAAGTAATATTGGGACAGGGGGAGTATTTTTTGAAGTAAATAGTGTATGAAAGAAAATAAAGTGTAGGGGTATTTTAGATAGTTGAATGAGATAAAATATAGGAGACAATATAAAGTAGAATAAAACAAAAATAACATTTTTTTAAATTTAAATGATATTGTGAGGGTGTTAATATTGTGTAAAATTTCTATTTTAGAGAGTGTAAATTAATATATGACGAACTAATAAAAAAATGTGCAAATTATTGTGGAACAGATAGAGTATAAGATTATCTTGATGATTGAGTTTGTGAGACAAAACTTTATTTAATCAATATTATTTAAAAAATAAATGAATTGAATAGGGTTGAACTTTATATGAGTAAAATATTGACTCATCCCAAAAAAAAAAAAAAATCTGTCATGTAAAATGGTCTCATGTAAAATTATGTTGGATTCATTCCAACACCTACATTTGTCCGGACTTGGAGAGATTAGTTTGGAAATTAGAGTTTTAGGTCGTAAGGAAAAAATGTTATTTTGAGGTCAAATTGATGAATGAATAAATCATATCGCAACTCTAATATTTAGATGAATTTGCATCCTCTTTTTATTATATAGCTATGCATATCATATATAATTCTTATTCTTTAAATTAAAAATTTTGTGTGACACAAAATTGCGGAATGTATGAAAGATACACACTCGTGCACTTATAATCCGAATTTGGTTTGGATATCAACATAAAAATCAAAGCCTTTGAAATAATTTGATTATAATAATATCGAAGCATTAAGTTTTTTTTTTTTGGAAAAGTACCGAAGCATTAAGTGGTGAATATGTTTTATCACTTCCCGTCAAAGATGGTATCCTATTTAAATTAAATTACTATAAAGTATTACGTTTTAGTTGATAATATTTGCTAGGCTTGTTATAAAGGATTTTTTAAAAAATAGTAATAATAATAATGAGAAATGTAATTCGTATATTTCAAATAATTGTATTGTTTAGTTGGTAATGATGAATGATTATATAACTAAAATTTCATATAATTGTATTATTTAGTGGATAATAACAATGATTATATAACCAAAATCTTTGTTCGATTTATTGAATTTTTTTTATACAGGAATTGAATGAAGTTTGATACTCCCTTCCTTTAGTTTTAGTATGCCCTAAAAATTTTATATGAATTTTAAGAAATATTAATAGTTTATGTATAAGGTGGATTGTTGGAGGGTATTGTGAGGTCAATTTATAAATAAAATTAATGACAATTTGAGTAATTAAAGTGATGTTTGAAGGATGAATATAAAACAATATATTTCATTTTTAGGATGTGCATAATAAAATTGGACGGAACAAAAATAATATCGAACATACTAAAATTAAATGGAGGAAATATTTTTTTTTTCTTTTTAGAATGGAACATTAAATAAATTCTTGACTTCTTGATTAAATAAAAAATAAAAAATAATTTTTTCCAAAGTGAAGGTAAGAAAATAATTTAATTTATGTAAGGCTCCATTTGGATGGAGTCATTTGAAATCAATTGATTTGAGGATAATACACCATACATTTACAAATCAAAATGAAGAAAAACTAAATGAATGAATTTGGTTCACACAAATATTACTTATAAGTGAGAGGATTTCAAATACCCAACAAAACCTAGTCATTTGAAATCTTCTCACTTCTCCCACTTGTACTTAATATTTGAGTGTATCAAATTCATTCATTTAATTTTTCTCCATTTTAGTTTGTGTGAATACATGGTATATTATCTTCAAATTGAGTGTAATGGAATTTGAGAATTCCTTAGTTATACTTATGAGGTATCAATGTGTAAAGTTGGGAAGAATACCCATACACCAAACACCTATTTCTTATTTCTTTTTCATTCTTTAGCTTAGCTATATGGATGGCAGTGGGTGGGTTTGACATATCCCATAACTTGCCCGTCGCTTCAAATCGTAACGTTTGTATTAAAATTTATTTTTAAATGTAAAATTTCATATTAAGACATACAATTATTTAACATAACATATAATATAATATTCATCTAATATATAAAATACTTTAAATATATATAATAACATGAACTTAAATTTATATAAATGTATATTATTATATAAAAATATTATTAAATATATATACTTGGTGGATCTGGAGATGGATTCACGGGGCGGGTTTAATGATGATCCGACTTTAAACCCGTCTTATTGTCATCTCTAGCCCATCGCTGTGCTATGTCGAAATTTTTATTTTATTTTGTATTATATATGGATCATTAAATCATATATGAATCTCATTCTGCAAATAATGATGTAAAGGAAGTCAATTAAAACGAGATGAATATTACAAAATTTGATTTGATTCGATAAAATATTTGAATATTCATATACACCTTTGCTTAAAAAAAAAAGATCTTTGTTTAAAATTTGAATTTTAAATCTGATTCATTATTTGATACGAAAGTACGTAATATTTGAATTATTCAATACTCAATAGTATTCAAGTATTCAATTAGAAATTTAATTTATCATTTTTTTAATAAAAAATATATTATTTAAAAATCTGATTTTTTTTTTTCAAAAATAATATATTATTATTTATTAATTATTCGTAAATTAATTTATTGTCTGAATTTAAATTAGTATTACATGCTATTAGCTATTCATTAAATTAATAATACATATTATTAATTAATTATTTATTAAATTATAATTAATATATTACATGATGCTCATATTTAAGTTCGAATACTTTTCAAATTAAAAAATAATTTAAATATAAATTCGAATTGTAGTATTCAAATACGAATATTGTAAAATTCTTTTATATCCTTCGGAGGATGAACATTAGTAAACATGCCTTTGAGTAATGTGTAACATTTGTTAACAGAGTACTCGTTCTCCTGTTAAAAAAAAAAAAGTACTCATTCCTATTTAAAATGTATGGACACATTCTATTATGAAAAAAGGTTAATAGTAAAATTTGATCTATTTATTAAAGGGTATTAGTTGTAATAACTGAAATATATTACATGTATTACTAAAAGGTATTAGTCGTGTTAGCTGAAAAGTATATCCTATATTACTAAAGGGTATCAGTCGTGATAATTGAAGTGTATTACTTATATTATTAAAGGGTATCAGTTGTGATAATTAAAATATATGACTTATATAGTTATATTACAACACAAGACAATATTACAAAGAGTATTAATCATGATAACTGAAGAGTATGACTTATATTACTAAGAGTATTAATTAGGCTGAAAGTTCAACTGAATTTATTTTTTCAATGTGTGAAACTTGGTTTACATGACATACACTCAAATGTATGTTATTTTAAATTAATACACATATTAAGAAAACAATTAGTTTCCTACTATATATCCTTAATTAATATTTTTGAAATTCTACATAAAACTTAGAAAACTATTACTAATATTTAAGTTGTTTTTATTGAGTGTGAGGATAGATGGAGAGAAAACATCATTAATTAATATTGAAAAATGCAAAATAACTTTTAAATTAGAAAAATGAATATCCAAAACAAATACTATATATTTTGAATAGGTGGGATTACTATTTATTTTAAATTAATCGGCTTCAACAACAACCGCATTAATATCTGCCCACAATAAGCGATAGATCTGTCCTGTATCTTTTTTATGCTAATAAAACAAAACACTAAAAGTAGTACTATTATTTTACAGAATGACCCAATATGTAGTGGGCGACATTTGTATTTCTAGCCAAATTTACTATTTTCAATTGGCTGACCAACCACAAATTTTTTTTCTTTCCTCTTTGCACCATAAATTATGTGAACATACTTTTTTTTATTAATTTCGGAATTTCATCTTATATTTTATTTAATATTAATATTATATGCTATATATTAAAATAATAGTAAAATACAAGATAAAATATTAAGATGGAAAAAGTGACATGAATTGATAAAATATGACCTCAAAAGTCAGAAAAAACAAAAGAATTCCAACATCACACGGAAAAGAAAAAGAAAAATAATAAAAACAATAATCACCTGCTTCAAAAAACAGGCAAAAAAGGGTGAGAAAATAAGATAAAGAAACGGCTAAAGTTATGGAATTTTAAATTCAGAACTTTTATTTATTAAATAAGTTACTCATAAGTCATAATCAAGAATGCTTTATTCCTCCCTATATATATGCAGTTACTGTTTGCTCACACTTTCACATATTAATTTCAACATAAAAATTCTCCGGCTTCCTTTCCACCATCACAGATACAACTTCAACAACATTAAATAAACCCTTAGTCGTCATTGCAATAACTGGAACAGACATTGCCATCTTTTTCCCAGGTAGCCCTCTTCTTACAATGAGCAATACTTAACTAAGTAAATATATATATAACTCCATTTTCATAAATAAGTGAGTTAATGACAATGTTAATGTTAAACAGGTTCAATTTCTTGAAGAAAAATGAGATGGAAAAGAAAATGGGGTTCCCATTTTGGGTGGTTGCCCATTTTTCTTCAATTTTTGCTGCTTTCTCAATGTGCATCATCAAGAAGGCTGTTAAGGTTTCTACTGCTGTTTCGTTGTACAACTACTATGCGTTTTCTCTTATGTTTTTTTCTTTTGTTTTTTTTCATATTTTGCATCAATTTAAGTGCGTTTATCTAGATAAAGTTTTGGTTAAAAATGGTTTTGGAGTACTATATTTTCTCATTTATTGTTTGTGTAATCTACCTCCAGTAATTCGAAGAGACTTTTTCAACACTGTTCACATACACGTGAGATAATTAAATCACTTTATTAAGTGATGTTGTTATTGAGTGTTTTTTTTTTGACAGGATGTTGTTATTGAGTTTTAAATGACTATTAAAAATCATTTTTTGAAATTTAAGAATTTTTTAAATTTATTTTGAGTCTAAGATTTTTTTTTTAAGACTTTTTCTGTTCTGTTTCAAAAAAAAAAAGATTTTTTCTGTCCATTCTATATTTTAATTATCGTTATGCATACAATTATACAAATGTACACATATGTGTATATGTATGATTACGTGGCAGGGGAAAGTGAGGTTGACACCACAAAAGTTGCATTCCCGTGATCACCTCCCATTCACATACACAATTTGCAAAAACATTATTCCAAACATTTTCTTCTCTCAAGCCTGTTCCCAATATATACGTACCCATCTGCTCACACATTCTTATTTACTTTTTATTTATTTATTTATTTACTAAAGTGCTTCTAATAAATGCTAATCTTTATACTATGTACTTTGTCACTCATCACAATTTAACATTAATTAAATGGTATATTTAAGCATCCGCTAGCCTACTATTTGTTATCTTAACTTACTTTTTATTTTATCGCACAAAAAGTGACTCGAACCTATGACATTTGGATCATAGGTAGTGGAGTCTAACCACTTAAACTATACCAATTATACTTGAAGAAAAATAAACTTAACGTTTATATAGAAATGAAGAACATATGTTGGAGTACTCTTATATAATTTTATGTGTTTCTATTGATGTGTGAAACAATAAAGGACAAAAAAAAAAAAAAATTAAGCATTTAATTTTTCATGCAACCCGTGAAATTCCGCATCTGGAAATTTCACCCTCTGGGCCCCATTTTTTCTAGATAGATTACTTTGTCTCAATTATATGTGACCTTTGGTTTATTATCTTACTGTATGAGCGGTTGCAATAGATTGAACCTAATCTACTTTCATTGAAAACAATATATGTATAATATTTTCGACATATATTATTTTTAAAAAAATGGTTATTTTAATTGCAGCAGGGTTCACAAGAAGGACAGCGATGATGACACATACTATCCTCCAGTTCAGTTGCATGTATTTGAAGATCATGTAAAGCCACCTTAATTCTTCCTAAAGTTGTTGTGATTAATTTGTTCTCTTTTGCTCAAGGGTACAAACTTTGTTGCAGGTGGTACTAGACAATGGCATCGTTAATGTTACTCTATCCACCCCGGCTGGTATGATCACTGGAATAGAGTACAACGGAATTGATAATCTGTTGGAATATGGGTACACCGATGATCACAGAGGGTACACTTTTTTCAAAACTCATGCAGCATAATGGTTGAGCAAGTTTTGTGTAGATTAGTATCATTTTTCAATAAAAATATAATTACTTTTAAAATAAGTTGTGTATCACTTTTTATTGTTCAAAATCAAAAAATAGACATTTTATTTTGTTTTCTCACACCCTAAATAGCAAAAAAAATCAATACTTGCCATTTTAAATTAAACCTTTAAGAACATCTCTTATTTACATCTCAATGCTACTCAATTAACTCTTTTAATAAGGTTGACTTTAAAATATCTCCTTTTAATAAAGTTGAAAATATTCATTTACCATTTACTTTATACTTTTTAATACTGATAAACAACTATTTTTTTGATACTTGTGTCATTTTCCTTTGAGCAATCAGAATTGCTCAAAATTGCAACGGAGGAAGTATCATTTTAAGGTAAAATTTAAAAAAAAAAATACACTTTACATTAAATAAATAGTACTCCATACCTTTTCAAAAAATATGGAGTATGTAAAAATGTATTATTATAAAAACAATAATTTTAAAAAGTAATAGTAATGGATTACAGTCTGTGAGACTGTGTATACCACAAGTTTTTGTCATAATAGTTTAAACTTCTGAAATGTTAGATATAAACTGTATTTGGACGCCTTCATTAATTTGTGAAACAAATCATATAGGTATTGGGATCTTGTTTGGAGCCAATTGGATCATCCTAAAGACAATATTGATAAGTAAGTTGGATTTACTTTATTTATTTATTTATTTATTTATTTGTTGATATTATTATAAAATGAGCGCAAAATTTGATCATCTTATTAATTCGTTTTTTGTTGGATCCAGGCTTGATGGAACGAATGTTTATGTTGTACGAGAGGAGGATGATCAAGTGGAGCTATCGTTTGTAAGGACATGGAATTCTTCGGACTCAGGGCTTCCCCTGAATATAGACAAAAGGTGCATTGTAAGTCTTATTCATCATGATCAATTTATTTTGATAATCAAAAAACATTTATTTATTGACTTACCTAAATCTAAAATTATAAAGATTTGTAATGCTTCGCGGTTGCTCTGGATTCTACTCGTATGCAATTCTGGAGCGGTTGGAAGGGTGGCCTGATTTCCGCATGTCTCAAGGCCGGATAGTGTTCAAGCTTCAGCACCATTTGTAATGCTTAATTTTCTCAATTACTAATTTTCCCATGCTTAATTAACAACTAAGATTTTGTGATTTTTTTAGGTTTCAATTCATGGCAATATCTGATGATAGACAACGCATCATGCCCACTACTCAAGACCGCCAGAATGGCCAGATTCTGGACTTTCCGGAGGCCGTTCTTCTTACCAATCCTGCTAATTCATTTCTCAGAGGAGAGGTACTGATAAATTGCAATTTTTTATTTGACAAGTATTTCTCCAACCAATGTTTTGAACTTGATGAACAGGTGGATGATAAGTACCAATATTCGAGTGACAACAAGGATAATCGGGTTCACGGGTGGATATGCTCGGACCCTCCTACTGGATTCTGGATCATCACTCCAAGTAATGAGTTCAAGACAGCAGGGCCCGTTAAGCAAGATCTTACTTCTCATGCTGGTCCAATCGCTCTATCTGTACGTGTATATACGTATACGTATGTGTATGATGTGGACTAGTACTAATGGATGCTGATGTATATACAGATGTTCTTCAGCACACATTATGCTGGAATGCCATTAATGGTGGAGTTTCGTGAAGGCGAGCCATGGAAGAAGGTGTTTGGGCCCGTGTTTATGTACTTAAACTCGGCTTCAGCTGATGAAGATCCTCTTACACTATGGTCTGATGCCAATGAACAAGTATGTTGGTTTCATGATCACAATTTATTGAGTTTTAATCTGTTTCATGTGTTCTAAACATATGTACAACGTTAGATGCTTCTGGAAACTGAAAAATGGCCTTATGATTTCCCATTGTCGGACGACTTCCCCTATGCTGAGGATCGCGGGACAGTGAGTGGCAGATTACTTGTTCGGGATAGGTCATTTTAAATTTTAACATCCTAAGTTGTGTGTAACTAATTTCCATGCCTGAAAAAAACCTTACATTTGTACACATAATTGCAGTTACATCAATGAAAGGCTTATGATTGCTAGCTCTGCTTATATTGGACTTGCTCTACCTGGAGAATCTGGATCGTGGCAGCGCGAAAACAAGGTAAATTCTTCGATTTTTTAATCAAGAATTGACCAAATACCTAAGATGTTTCACTATTGTGGCAGGGGTATCAGTTTTGGACTCAAACTAATGGTAAGGGGTATTTTGTAATTGATGGAGTTCGAGCTGGAAATTACAGTCTTTACGCGTGGGTGCCTGGATTTATCGGGGACTACAAATGTGATGATGAAATCAACGTCGAGCCAGGTTATAAGAACAGCTCTGCTACACATTTTAGATGAATATATGTTACCTTTAACTTACTAATATGATAAAAATGGCCTTTATTTTTATTAAAGGCAGCAAAATTAGGCTTAGGAATCTGGTATATGATCCTCCCAGGAGTGGACCTACTCTATGGGAAATCGGAATTCCTGATCGCACTGCTGCTGAGTTCTTCGTCCCCGACCCAAACCCGAGCCTTTTGAACCAGCTATACGTTCTTCATCCAGATAAGTATGGTCATTTCTTTGGTCATTATATACTTTATTACATGATGTATGATATTGATCTTTGTTTGAATTCATTAGGTTTAGGCAGTACGGCTTATGGGATCGGTATACAGACTTGTACCCTGATCAAGATTTAGTTTATACAGTAGAAACAAACGTGTATCAAACAGATTGGTACTTTGCTCATGTGAATAGGTAATTATAATATAAATATAAGGGGAAAAATTTGTCCCGTAAATTTGCTCATTTTTTATTTCAAGACATTTTTTTTTAATTGATTTTTGTTATGTTAACTTTCAAAATTCAAAATTTTAAATTATTTTTAACCTTTTGACTGGCTACAATAGATGAACAACCGATTTTGAGATGACGTGCTATTTTTTCAAATTTTTTATTTTATTCTTTTAACTTTTAAAATCGATTAAAAATCAATTGTAGCCAGTCGAATAATTAAAAATTGAATTTTGAAAGTTAACTATATGAAATTTTATTACAAAAAATTGAAACCCTGAAATAAAAAGTATGGTCAAACTTACACGACTATAAAAATATTTTCCCTAAATATAATGTTTCAAAATTTTGAAACCTTTATACTATGCTTGTAACATCATAAAAAAGTATTTTTCCTATAAATAATGTTTCAAAATTTGAAATCTTTATACTATGCTTGTACCTGCAATTTAGGAACATAGGCAACAAGACGTACGTTCCGACTACATGGACGATCTTGTTCAATCTCACAGACGTCGATGAATCAACAAATTACACTCTACAGCTTGCATTAGCATCGGCTAATGATGCCGAATTGCAGGTATTTTTTAATAAATTTTTATATTTATTAATAATTCGTAATTTAGATGTATGATGTGGTAATGAATTTTAGGTCCGGATAAACGAAGAAGTGAGTGGAAGGCCTCATTTTACAACAGGGCTCATAGGAAAGGACAATACTATTGCTAGACACGGTATTCATGGATTGTACTGGTTGTACAGTGTTGGTGTGCCAAGTTCTGTACTGCTTTCTGGTACAAATACAATCTTCTTGACTCAATCCAGAGGATTAAGCCCCTGGAAAGGAGTCATGTATGATTATATTCGTCTTGAAGGTCCACCCTCGGATTATTTAGGTCCATCGTCCAATATTAAAACATGAGTTAATTTTTGGTATGAAATATTATATTATTTAAATTATTCTATTTCCTTTCTTATTTGATTTAATTAGATTATTTTCTTAGTTTATATTTGTTATTTATACTAGAATTTTCTCCTTTTGTAATTAGTTGATGAATGAAATATAAAATATTGAATTATTCCATTTGCTCGTGTTTTATTCAAAAAATTTTCAAAGTTCCAATATTCATGTATGAATCAATGGAATTAACACAAATTTACTTATGTACTGTGTTTCTTCTGCTGCATTAGTAAAACAAATGTTTGACTTATTTAAAGTGTATGAATTATTTTAGACTAATTGTTTTAAGAGGCTAATATCAAAAAAAAAATTGTTTTAAGAGGCAATTTTTTTTAAAACAATTAATTTTAACTGGTCGGAGTGTAGAACAGAAAAAGAAAAGACATATTGAGATGAAGATTTACAATTACAGTATCAACATTTATTTAATAAAAAAGACAAAGGATTATAAGGGTTTTAATTACTAATTACCTCTTTAAAAATAGTGCCTTTCGACCTTTCCTCCACCCTCTTTAAAATCTCTCTTTAATTTATACATAATATAGAATCTAGAAAAGTAACAGAGAACTTTTACATGTAATAATTGATCGATGAAATCTAGATCATAATCTTAGCAATTTGTAACGTATTTAGATGGACTCAATTCTATTAATTAATTAGAGGAAAAACTTCATTACTGCATCGATCAACTGCAATATTAACGTTCTCTCCCCTTAATAATTTGTTTTGCAAAAATAAATCAGCAAATTCAAGAAAAAAAAAATTCCAACAAAATGAAACTATATGTCACGCTATGTATATATATACTTTGTTGTGAGAGCTTCGTTCATCTATGCAGGTCAAGTCCTCCACTGAAGCTGCGCAAATTCCCTGGCAGTGTAAGCCTTAAAATAAAGAAAAACATCTTTTTTTGTAAGTTAATTTCATTAAAAACTCAATTTATTCGTGAGGACATGGTACGTAATCTTTTCCAGTTTTATTCAAAACTGATCTCATTACACTTGACCATTAATTTTGGTACGAAAAGATGTTTGTCGTTTTCTTTTAGTTATGTACCTTAAACATTAGGGATCAATATTCACATTTGAATGAAATTATTTTTGCAGGTGGAGATAGACAATGGTATTGTTAAACTCACGTTATTGAATCCGACAGGACACATTGTCGGAGTATCATACAAAGGACTCAATAATGTCCTCGAACATCGGAACAAAGAAATGCAAAGAGGGTGAGTAAATACGGCTTCTTTTGAAGATTATTAGTTTTTTATTATAAAATATTAATTTAAAATGCTATTAGTCATTTCATTGAAGGATATCTTTTAACGACACTTACATTATTAGTTATTTCACTAAAAACATATTAATGTATTATTTTATTCATACTTATAGTTTTTGTTTAATTCTTTTGAATGAAGGTATTGGGATATTATGTGGAGTAGGCCGGAGAATGGGAGAAGTTTTTTCGACAAGTAAATCTTATACAATGAAAAGGACACCGTTTTTTTATTACATTGAAACAATATTGAATACAAAATATTCACACATTTTTTTTGTACTTCTGTTCTTTAATTTCAGGCTTGATGCTACCAGGTTGAGGGTAATAGCAGAAACTAGCGATCAGATAGAAGTTTCATTCACCAAGACATGGAACTTCTCCCTTGGAGAAAATGTAGTTCCCCTCAATATTGACAAGAGGTATGAATCGATTCTAATAATTTTTTTAATTCGATTTGAATTTAAATAATTTGTAGTTTTATCTTGTATATATATGTGCAAGGACAATTTGTACACAAATGTGTAGGTACAGATTGTGCACGAATTATACTTAAAACGTTAACGCACATTTTGTATGACTAGTTAAAAATAAGTAAACTGCAATCAAAACTAAATAAACAAATTACATGAAATGTCCTGGCAATTCGAAGATTATACCTGAAATTAGAGAGATTGTGTGTATCATGTCAGGAATTTGAGATGTATATAGAACACCAAATTCGTAAGATTTATATGGATTTAGATGGGGTGTTTTTTATGCTTTGAAGATGTACATGAAATGCATTTTAGGGATGTGAATGAATGTAGACATATCACAAAATGTATTCACTTTTCAAAAAGTGATAAATTTCAATTGAAAAGTGATGTTTCTTTTAAAGCGACTATCACCATTAACCTATGAAATTATTACCTTTTAAATTTTAATTAATAGGTGGATTAGTGGCTTTCTTTCTATGGACAATAATCACCCAAGCCCTTATTTTCATTAGAAGTCGTTTCTACAATCCTCAAAATCTGACAAAGTATGCGGTGAACCATTTTCACCATAAAATTAAAATTAGTTTATAGTATTAATTTTTACAGTATTTGGTCGTTTTGACAGTGGATCAACTCTGAATGGATCCAAAATTATTAGTAGCTAATGAATTGGTTTACACATGCAGATACATAATGTTGCGAGGAGTTTCAGGTTTCTACTCATATGCAATATTCCAACACTTGAAAGGATGGCCAGATCTCAACATCGACGAAGCAAGAATCGCCCTCAAGCTTAATCAGGACATGTAAGTCCACCACGTATCCAACCTTGTTCATTTAATTTCAATCATGGCCGTTGAATAAGCCAGAAAGCTGCTGCAATCAGGTTTCATTACATGGCCATATCGGACGACATGCAGAAGATCATGCCAACATACACTGACAGGAAAAGTGGCCGCCTTCTTCACTACAAAGAAGCAGTTCAGTTAACAAATCCCACCAATCCTACTCTCAAAGGCCAGGTAATATCAAGCACATGTTTCTACAACATAACTTCGATGTGGCATCCTTCATTCTCATGATCATTAATTGCCAGGTGGATGATAAGTACCAATTCGCGTGTGACAACGAGGATGCCCGTGTGCACGGCTGGATCAGCACTCGTCAACATGTCGGATTCTGGGTGATAAGACCGAGTGATGAGTTTCGAGCAGGGGGTCCTGTCAAACCAGAGCTTACCTCTCATACTAGTGCAACTTCGTTAGCTGTAAGTTGCATCGTGCGAATTCAAACACATTTTTACTAACCGGTAATATTTGTTGTTTTTACGGAACAATATTAATATTCAACATGTATCAATTGTACACTAGGTCCACCCAACGTTACTCATAAATATGTGTTTAATGTGACGTTATTGTCCTTTTGTTTATATATTCATAATTAACACTTTGCAAATTTTAAATCTGGACCTATAATTCTCTTAAGTAGTGCAAAATGAATTATATTACCGTAAATTTTCTCCTCTAGCAAGATAGTTAAAGTGGGTCAAATGAAGTTATTAATTAGCATGTTTTGGTGTATGCAGATTTTCCTTAGTAGCCATTATGCTGGTCCAACTTTTGGAATCAAATTACGCAATGGAGAGTACTGGAAAAAGGTGTACGGTCCCATTTTCGTGTACCTGAACTCAGGTTCAGGCAATCAGCCAAGCACCCTTTGGCAAGATGCAAAAAAACAGGTCATTCTAACTTAACAAATTAATTTACCCCAAATTGGTAACAAATATTTAATTTCAATATTTTCATGAATAAATCAGATGTCAATAGAAACCAAGAAATGGCCATACAATTTCCCAGCATCAATTGAGTTTCCTCGTGCAAATCGGAGAGGCAAAGTTCGCGGTAGGTTGCTAGTTCATGATACATACATCAGGAATGAGCCTATACCAGCAAGATCAGCATACATTGGATTAGCTCCACCTGGAAATGAAGGATCTTGGCAAGATGATGCTAAGGTTACATAATATCCATTTCTTTAATATACATTCAATTAATCTTCATTTTGTTGCTTAATTTCTTGCTTGGATTAATCTCAGGGGTATCAATTCTGGACACAAACTGATGAAAACGGATACTTCACCATACGTAATGTTCTTGCAGATGCTTACAATTTGTACGCTTGGGTTCCAGGGTTCATCGGAGACTTTAAACACCAAAACCGTCTTATCATCCGACCTGGTACTTACATAATTTTTCAAATTGTAAATAATTCTAATAAATTACTCCGTATATTTTGATAAAACAACTAATATTTTTAAAAAATACACTTGAATTGCATGGTGCATATAACATCCAAATATACTTGTACATATATCCTTGTAGGAAATGAAATTCAGATAGGCAATCTTGTGTATGCTCCTCCAAGAAATGGTCCGACTGTATGGGAAATCGGGATCCCTGATCGAACGGCTGCTGAGTTCTACATCCCCGATCCGGCACCAGGGCTTATGACCAAGCTCTTCATCCACCATACAGAGAAGTAAACCCCATATTTCACACAATTTCTTCTTTTTAAAAAATAAAGTTTTTTTTTTTTTTTTAAAATTCCTAACTAATTTACAGATCCAGGTACAGACAATATGGCTTATGGGATAGATACACAGATTTATATCCAAAAGAGGATTTGGTTTACACTGTTGGGAGCAGCAATTATAGAAAAGATTGGTTTTTTGCCCATGTTAATAGGTACTAATTTAGTAATTTTCCTCTGTTTTTAAGTTAGTAGTGCATGATATTTCCTTCATAATTTCAGGAAAACAGACAAGAATAACTATATACCGACAACATGGAAAATCAAATTTGATGTAAAACACGTCATCCGGAGAGGAGACTATACTCTCAGGATTGCCCTGGCATCTGCTAACATGGCTGAAATACAAGTACATATTAGTATACATATTTTGTGAAACTATTTATCCGAACACTTTAACAACTTATTTTGTCTTGTGCGTTTTAGGTAAGGATCAACGACCCGAATGCGAGGAGGGCTTTTACGACGGGGCGAATAGGGAGGGACAATGCGATAGCAAGGCATGGGATTCATGGGAGATACTGGCTGTACAATGTGTCTATATCAGGAGAAGAGCTAGTGAATGGAAGAAACACGATTTATCTTAAACAAGCAAGAGGATCCTATCCGTTCACTGGAGTCATGTATGATTATCTACGGCTGGAGGCGCCACCTCAAGAGCATAAATTAGATAATATATAGCTAGATGCAGGGCCGACAGTGCTGGTCCAACATCTTGATGGACCTGGTGCTGGAAAAAAAAATAAGTCATTCATTCAATAAAAATTAAATTGATTGTGACACCAACAATTCTCGTTTTCAAGCAAGTAATTAAGCAACAAAACACCACAATCATCATAATATTTAAGATGGCTTTCCACCTAAATTTATTATTGTGTTAAATAATAGACATAAAACATGGTCCTTGATGGAACCATCTGAACTGCTCCAGAACAGCCTTTGAAGGCCGATATCAACAATATTTCGGTCTAAATCGAAATTTAAGCTCCCTTAAAATTTAATGATGGTGCATTGGTGATCTTGTGGTGACTTTTGAAGTTGAGAATTAAAGGAAATAAAAATTGTAAAACGCTAATTAAAAACAAGAAAAATAGTTGGTCATTTTTTTTTCCTTCCGTCGACTGCTTCTAGCTTATCCTTGTTCGGTTACGTATTAAAAAAAAAAAATTGGCTCGTAATAATTTATAAAAATCTAGACCTAAAAATTCAAACACTTATTGACCTCATAAAAAGATCCCGATCTAGCATTTTAATTTGCTGGTATGTATGACAAAAATGGTAGAAGGTTTAGTATTTATGATGTAATTCTTTTACATACATGATATAATAAATTCAGAAGGTGCAAGCAATTTATGAGAGGTCCCCCAAATAAAAAATAGTTTGATGTAATTCTATGGTTTTGCTGAGTTCGAGCACAACATTAATCAAATATTGAACTTCGTATCAGTAAGTATATATCTCAAAAACATAATTATTAATGTTGGGTTAGTTTGGTTCATTAGTTTGTGCATTGATCAGTTAATTAATTTAACACACACATGGTTTGCTACTAAAAGTAGTAGACTATGTCTTGTGACGGATTCAATTTTTATAAAATTTTATCACTTTCCTACTAAATTGTATTTTCTTTGTCCCTAAATAATTAGCATATTTTCCTTATTAATTCGTCTCATTATTTTGTCAAAAAAAAAAAAAATCTTGTCTCGTAATAATTTGCACTCCCTACAATAGAAACATCACACAATATTAACACCCTCACAATACCATTTAAATTTTAGAAATGTCACTCTTGTTTACTCTACTTTATTCTCTCTCATACACTTTATCTCATTCAACCATCCAAATAAAATGTAAATAAAATATATCAATTTAAGATAAAAAAATTGAAAGGTAATACACTTCACATTATAAATGATAATAATTTATTAAAAAATGATAATGATTTTACACTTAATTTATGAGATGATCTCACACAAATTTTACATTAAATAACAAAATTTAAAAACTGAACACAATTTTGAATAATGAATATCATCCAATTTTTAGTGAATCCAGTGAATCTCAAAAAGCCAACTGCCAAAGTGATTTGCCGGCCCTATCTTCAATCAAAGCGCGTGCAGCTGTCGATTGCAATTTTCATTGCAATTTAATTTGCATGGTACGGGTACTCCGACTGTGGTGGCACATTTACTGTGACGATTGAATTCTTTACAAAACATCTGATGTGAATTCCCTACAAATTACCTACTCCCATTTTTTGGACACGAAAATTAAAAAAAATTAATTTTGTTGATTTTTATGAGAATAAAATATAAGGGTATTATGAGTGATTTAATAAGATAAAGTAGGAGAGAAAATAAAATAGATTGTAGAATAAGAGTGATATTTTTGTGACTTAGATAATATTGTGGGGTATTAATATTGTGTGATATTTTTATTTTAGGAGTGTATATAATTTTTTGGCAAAGAGAAAAAAGGAAAGTGTGCAGGGAGGGAGTAATTTCTATAAACACCTACTTTTATTTCCCAACAAATAAACATTCACCCTCGATAGTGACTTTTGAGGTGATCTGAAAATCAGAGTGTAGAAAATGGCGAAATCTCCAGAAACAGAGCACCCACTGAAAGCTTTTGGATGGGCTGCTAGAGACACTTCTGGCAATTTTTCTCCATTCAACTTCTCTAGGAGGTACATCTATGTTTTTTGATGGAAAAATGACTGGTTGGGGTTTGATTTCAATTTTACTGGTGTTGTGGAAAATGCAGGGTTACTGGTGAGCGTGATGTGCAGTTCCAGGTTTTGTATTGTGGTGTTTGCCATTCAGATCTTCACATGGTCAAGAATGAGTGGGGTATCACTAGCTATCCTATTGTACCTGGGTATGCTTTCCTCATTTCTCTATGAAATTCAATTCAGTCAGTGTTTCCCCTTAATTTTATGCTGAGACGTGATTGTTTAATCAAATTCTTTCTTCATTCTGTAGTATCAAATAGTGAAGTAAATTATAATTGCACATTCTCACTAAAGAGGTGATATTAGAGGTTAGAGTATTCTTTTGGTTCCTACTTATATTTGTCCCTCTACTTGAACAACAAATTGTTCTGTTGATGAAACTGATTCCTGCGTACAGCTATTGTATAAAATATGAAAGCAAGTTGAAATAAAATAGAGTAGGAATGAGTATACTATTATAAATTAAACACATGATACAAATTTTTTGTTTCATAAAGAAAAGGTCACAACTCATATTGTTTTTTTATCTGATGATTATGATGTATGTAGGCACGAAATCGTTGGAGTTGTAACTGAGGTTGGTAAAGAGGTTAAAAAAGTCAAAGTCGGGGACAACGTCGGGGTGGGTGTCATCGTTGGATCTTGTCTGAAATGTGACGAATGCACCAATGATCTGGAAAATTACTGCTCTAAACAAATATCCACCTATGGCGACCCTTACATTGATGGGACCATTACTTATGGAGGTTACTCAGACATCATGGTTGCAGACGAGCATTTCATTATTCGTTGGCCCGAAAACTTTCCCCTTGATGCTGGAGCTCCTCTCCTCTGTGCTGGCATCACAACTTACAGTCCATTGAGGTACTTCGGGCTTGATAAGCCCGGTGTGAATGTTGGTATTGTCGGGCTTGGGGGGCTTGGCCATGTTGCTGTGAAGTTTGCCAAAGCTTTTGGTTGTAAGGTGACAGTCATTAGTACTTCTGTTAGTAAGAAGAAGGAAGCAATTGAACATCTTGGAGCAGATGAGTTCTTGATTAGCTCCGACCCGGACCAAATGCAGGTAGTTAGTCGGGTTTGGATACTAATGTGTGCAACTATAAATTCTTGATTTACTCTGTATTTGTTTGCTAGGCTGCAGCTGGAAAACTGGATGGTATCATAGATACTGTTTCTGCAGATCATCCCATTGCGCCATTGTTATGCTTGTTAAAGCCTCATTCGAAGCATGTCTTAGTTGGTATTCCTGGGAAGCCGCTTGAGATTCCCGCTTTTTCCCTGATTGGAGGTTGGTCGCCCTTTGTTTATAAGGATGAAATCTAAATTCATTGGTGGTCATTTGAAGGGTGTATTATGTGAATTTTCAATCCAAAGGCAACCTTAACATGTGTGTGAAATAATAGGTAGGAAGAGCATTGCCGGGAGTGGAATAGGAGGGATGAAAGAGACTCAAGATATGATCGATTTTGCTGCAAAGAACAACATACTTCCGGACGTGGAGGTGATCCCCATGGATTACATAAACACAGCAATGGACCGTCTTTCCAAGTCCGACGTCAAGTACCGGTTCGTCATTGACGTTGCCAAATCCTTGAAACCTCAGTAAAATGCATTACGCTTGCCTTGCCTTGCCTTGCTTGCTATATATTTATATGTTGCTTCCATCTACTATTTTATAATAATAAAGCTATGACACCATAACTTATCTTGTAGGTGTCTTATATGCTAATCTTAAGTGACTTTATTTTGGTGTATTTCGCGCAAAACAAAAAAAGAATGCTGCTACTGTGCTACATATATATTGTGTAGAACTTTTCTTAATTTAATTGTAGCCCTGTGTGAGAATTGCCATTATAATCAGATTATATGACAAATAAGAATATTTTACAGAATGTTTTATGGATATAGGATCCATAAATAAATTTACTTATATAAAAAGAGGCTAATCATAATTCATTAGTGGGTTGCATCAGGTTAAACAAATTTTTCAGAGACACTCAAGCAGAAACAAAAAAAAAAAAAAAAAGCTCTCAAGTTGTGTTGTTAACCATGTGTTATTAATAACAAACAAATATTATTGTAAAATCGAGTAATATATATTTGTCCAAAAAAATTGCGCAAGCAAAAATAAAATTCATTCTCAAATTGTGTTAGTATAAGGTCAAACATATATCATTGTAAAGACAAATATATATTATAGTAAGAACAAATAATACATATTTATTCTCATAGTGATTCATGAAAAATATTTAGATTTAAAGAAATGGTGAACAAAATAAAAGATATATATTTGTCCTTATAGAATATTTTTGTTCTTATAGCCATACATGACTAATAAGAACAAATATATATTTTTATAAAGATTAATAATACGTATTTATTTTTTTAGTAATTAGTAATATACATTTATCCTTATAATAACACAATCTGAATTTTTTTTTTTTAAAAAAAAAATCAATTTAATCTGATCCTATCGATTAAAATTCACAATTTTTTTAACTTAATAGTTAATTTCAATGGTAATAAGTAAAAATTCAAATTATTTGTTCAACAATTATACTGGGTATAGAATATTAAATTATTTACTTGAGAATAATATTTGGGACTGTAATTTTTGCCCAAATTTTCTATCAAGCAATTTTTTTTTATTTGTTTTTTTTTTTTGAGAAAGTAGGTTTTTTTTTTTTTTGGGTGGAGCATACACACTGATATTATTATTTAAATTTACTACTCTCTCCGTCCCAAAAAAAATTGCGGGAATCTTTTGACACAAAATTTAAGGAGAAAGTGTGATGAGTGGAGTATTGAGAGTAATTTTGTAAAATTTTATGAATAAAATAAAAAAATTAATTGAATTGAGTGTATGTGAAGTCTCAAAAGTAATGAGTAAATATGTGTATTGTGAGAGTAAAGATTATGAGAAATATTTTTATTTTTCTTTATGTAATTTTTTGTGGTATAAACTTAAAAAAAAAAAAAGATATGCAATTTTGTGAGAGAGAGAAAATATTTTTTTTAGGGGTTTCATGAATCTCATTGGGCAATGTGAAACTCCATTTGAAAAGCTATCTTATCAGTAAAAAATCTTTTCGTAGGCATCTTGAGCTCTTTCTTGATGTAATGTTGTGAAAATGTAATAAATACCGTCTGATGATATTTGTACCAATATTGACAGTAAAGTTCCTTTTTACTGCAAAAAATAAAAAATAAATTTGGAAATATTAAGAATTTCACATATTAATTGAAAATTGATAAAATTTAAAATTGAAAATAATAATATTATAAGTGAAAATAATGTGTCATTTTTAATTGAATGTAATGCACTGTTGATTGGGTAAACCAACCCTCTTCCAAAGTCAGCAACCAAATCACTCCCAAATTTTTGAACTGAAAGCGACAAAACGTGCTGCGCATGTGCACAGCAAGGACATCGTGGACACCACAACTTGTAGCATATTAGCCCACTTTTCCGACCTTTTCTATTCTGGGGATACCCACGTTACACCTCCTCCTATTTTTTCCATATTTTTTGATTTTTTTTTTCGCTTAAAATATTATATCATATCCAACAATTGACTCTACTGTAAAATTAGTTTAGCACCACTCTATTATAAAATCAGCACCACAACTCTAACAGTTTGCATTAATTTTACATTAAAATGGAATAATCCATTAGATTTTTTATATATTAGTGAAGTTTTTATTATTAGTCTATAATAATAATAATCAATTATTATTTTAATATGAATTAATAAAATATTAATTTTCTTTATGTATTTATATTTTAATAAAGATTTTAAAAATATATAAAATTGATAAATGTTTACGCAAATAAAATTAAATATTATTATAATATTACAACAAAAATTTAAATTACAAACTGATAGACACTAATTATTCTTTATTTGAAATATATTTCCCACGAACATCAATCTTATAGTAACGTTTGTATTGTAATGTTTTACTAGTTAATTTTTATTCGTTGAGATAAAAAAAAAAAGAAAAGTAATTGAATGGCCTATAGTATCACACAACTTTTGCTAAGATATATAAATTAATAATTATAATTTATAGTTACATAAAAAAACACAAAAATAAGCATTTGGTGCTATTTTATACGTATATTTAATAAACATTTTCTCGTTAGTCATGTCTATTCCGAAATTTCAGAATAAAAATCTCTTTTATCACTTAAAATAAATGAGATAAGTTTGAATAATGTATCATTATTCAATATTATTACCCGCCCTAATATTTTATTATTAGAAGTAGTCTTATGTGCATCAGTTGTATTGTTTAACTGAATGTGTAAATAAAATATATGACTAATATAACTAAATGTGCAAGATAATATAATTAAATTGCGCAGACTAATTAGAAACGTGAAATAAAATATGTATATTAATATAATTGAAACATGCAAGTTAATATAATTGAAAAATGACGAATATCATGTACGTATAAAATTTGTTGCATAACATGTAATGATAATATTATGATTATGTATGATACAATAATAAAAATAATAATTATAAAATTAAAATATAGTTATTTCATATACCAAAATTAAAGGAGAGAATGTGTCTAGACCTAGTTGGACTTGGTCAAGGAGATATTGATCTAATAAATCATTCAATTTATCCCGATAATACGTCTAGACTCTAGACTCTAGACTCAATTGGTGGAGTGACTCAGTTGTAATATTTCCATTTATGCATCAAATAATTTAATCTCTCTCATAAAAAAAGTGTACTTAAAAAACCCCAGAACATCCTAGACGACTCCTTTTCGGTATCTTTCTTCCTTTTTCAGCTAATCAATGCATGTCACTGTTGCTCACGAAAAGAAATTATCCACGTCGCTATAAATTATATTGATGATAACACGTCATTATACTAATTCCAATAAATTAGTTAAAGAAATTGATACGAAGTACCTTATTCACACATATTCGCGGATAACGTTAAATCGAACGGCCCAATATAGCGATTAAAAAATGAAAAGAAATATCCAGACCCAGACTCTCTTCACTCTCGAAATTACTCCACTCCGGCTATAAAATATCCGTGCTCAGTTTCATTTTTGATCGACTCATTTCGATATTTGCTTGAAGGTTTGTGATTTGTTTGCCTCGAAAGAATCAAAATGGCGAAATCTCCAGAAACAGAGCACCCAGTGAAAGCATTTGGATGGGCTGCCAGAGACACTTCTGGAATTCTTTCTCCGTTCAAGTTTTCTAGGAGGTATCTCTCATTTAATGGAAACTCCTCTCACTTTGTTCTCAAAATGCTAGGGGGATCGGTTCTTTTTCTACTTTTTTCTGTTTAAGATTAGGTTTATTTGATTTTGTTGATTGTTTCTGAGGTTTCGTTTTCTGTGAATGGCGCAGGGCTACTGGTGAGCGTGATGTGCAGTTCAAGATTTTGTATTGTGGCATTTGTCATTCAGATCTTCACATGGTTAAGAATGAGTGGGGTGCCACTCGGTATCCAGTCGTACCTGGGTATGATTCTATCACCCTCCACCACCCTGTATTTGTGCTGGGAGAAACTGTTCTAGTGTTATTGTACCTGGGTATGACGATTCGATTTCAGTGTGTGTTTTGTGAGAGGATCAGCTGCAAAATCTGGGAATATGTCAAGTGCTTAATAATCTTTTCTGCTTTGCTAGTGTATCCCAGGAATTTACTTATTTATTTCTTCAATATACTTGTTATGAGCTTTGATTTCCCTAGTATTTTTAGGCTCTGTTTATATATACTATCCTCATGTTACTTTACCTGATAGTTGGCTTGTGAATATTCGAGCAGTTGAGATAATTTTTAGTTAATCTATCACTTACCATGGCTAATAACTTTGTGACTGAACATCTAATAATGTTTGTTATTGCATATGCTTGGATCTGTTTGAGAGATGAGTATTTGGTTATAAACATTAGTTGTGATGGTCATTGCTAGTTTTACTTTACTTGTGTGTCATTATATAAGTCTGTGCCTATAGTTGATTCTCGATTTTTTCTGCAAAATAGCATATGTTTTGGCGCTGAAACTGATCACTGTATTTTACCAAATTTTGTTTGTATTGATCAGTTCTGGCAAAACTCCAACAGCATCCAAGTAGTAGCGTATTAATGATAAATTTTCTTCACCTTTATGAAACTCCAAGAAAACACTTAAATGGTTCCCCATCTTTACAGGCATGAACTGTCGGGTGTGGTTACTGAGGTGGGTAGCAAGGTCGAGAAAGTGAAGGTCGGAGACAAAGTTGGTGTCGGAGTTTTCGTAGGATCGTGTCGGCAATGTGAGCAGTGTACTAATGATCTCGAAAGTTACTGCCCCAAACAAGTCCTCACCTACGGGGCAACCTATTTTGACGGGACAATGACCTACGGAGGATACTCTGATATCATGGTTGCGGACGAGCATTTTGTTATTCGTTGGCCCGATAATTTGCCTCTTGATGTTGGAGCTCCTCTACTGTGTGCTGGTATTACCGTTTACAGCCCGCTGAGGTACTTCGGGCTCGACAAGCCCGGCCTGAATATTGGGGTTGTGGGTCTTGGTGGGCTGGGCCATTTGGCCGTGAAATTTGCTAAAGCCTTTGGGAGTAAGGTGACAGTTATTAGCACTTCTGTTTCTAAAAAGAAGGAAGCGATTGAACAGCTGGGAGTGGATGAGTTTGTGATTAGCTCTGACCCACAGCAAATGCAGGTAAAACTCCTCCACACTAAGATTATGCTTCAAATTTGGAGAGAAATGCAATTAAGTTGTAGTTGTTTATTTGGTAGGGTGTGGCAGGAAAGCTGGATGGTATCATCGATACGGTGTCTGCGAATCATGCGATGGTGCCATTATTAAGTTTGTTGAAGCCTCACTCAAAGCTTGTGTTGGTTGGTGCTCCAGAAAAGCCATTTGAGGTTTCTGCTTTTTCCCTGATTGTAGGTTAGTACACACTCCCTTATCTTGCCTCACTCAAATGAAATGCAATATAGTATTTTAAAATAATTTATATTTTGAGTTCAGTTGATTTTTTCATAAAAGGGTAAAATAGTAATACACATGTTTATTTTATAACTTTTCCTACCAAATAACAAAATTAAATTCACTGCATTTCGACCAAACACTCGTAAATAAAACATATCAAACCTTCATCCTTAAAACATATCTCAATGTCTATTTTTACCCTTTTTCTCATCTTACCTGCCAAATGAGCCCTTATTACGTTATCATTCATATAGAAGATGGTTCACAATTATGTAACAAGAAATTCCGATTGTGCCCTAACGTGTATATAAAACTTATCAAGCATAATGTTGGTGTCTATAATATATAACAGGTAGGAAGATGGTAACTGGAAGTGCAACGGGAGGGTTGAAAGAGATGCAAGAGATGATGGATTTCGCGGCTGAGAACAAAATATGGCCGGATGTGGAGGTGATCCCGATGGATTACGTAAACACAGCAATGGAACGCCTGCTCAAATCCGATGTGAAGTACCGTTTCGTCATTGATGTTGGGAAATCATGCAAGTCTGAGTAAGGCTTGTCTTCATATTACTTCCTAGCTTCCATCTACCAGTTTAAGATAATGTTGGAGTTGCATTAGTTATCTTGTTAGCATTCTATATGCCCAAAAAACATTATGTTTATTTGGGTTTCGATTGGCCGTATGCAGTACTATGTATGGAGCTTTGATTTTCTATATGACGTTCAGACTTGTTTGTTTTGGAGTTTGGCATCAGTTCTTTTCTGAAATGTCAAGAAAATTAATGTTTTCTTTTTTGAAGAATATGCAAAAGTAAAGTTGTAAATTATGATGGGTATAAAAAAATGTAATGGCTAATTTATGTGACTTTCCTTTTTAGATGAGTCATTTAGATTTGCAAATTTTTAAAATAAAACAAATACTACTCCTGAGAGGCGGGAATGATATAAAGGCATGTGTATCTGTTTTATTTGTACATAGGAGATGGAAAATTTTAAAGAGTTATAGTATTCGAAAAAAGGGTTTGATCTCGTTTTTTTTTTTTTTTTGAATTTTTGAAAAAAATTCAGCAAAACATGTATGAAAAATTGTATAGTTGTAATTTTTTTTTTTTAAAAAAGCAGAACACTTATTTTTTAATTTACCCATATCATTTATTTACTCAAATAATAATATTCTAAACAAACTTCATATGAATAACAATACTATCCTATTCGTCAAAAAAAAAAAAAAAAAACTATCCTATTCAATATTTATTAAATTTAGTTAAAACTTACATATGTGTATTTAGGACTTACGTGTATTTTATAATAAAAATTGAGAGGATGGTGTATTTGAAAAAAAAAAAAAAAAGGCGCAGGGCAATAACCTGGACTTAACATAATTACTCCTAGTGAATTGGGCTTAAAGAAGGAGATTTCATTTAATCCGATAATATGTCAAAACCCAATTTTAGTTCACCCAATGAGTGGCGCGGGTAAAAATAGAATTGAAAAATAAAAAATCTAATGGAAGCGAATTCGTGGTCGAGCAACACAATTTGCATAAAAACTTCTAATTTTTCGAAGCTGCTAGAGTTGAGCAGTTTTGCTCCGGTCGAGCAACTTTCATTTTCATTTTCAGCTTCATAATTTGAGTTTTCGTACTCTAATTAATTCAATTCTTTTTTTATTTTTACCTTCTTTTCAATGTTTTTCACATGGTTTAATTTTTTAATTGACGTCAATTAATATAAAGCTCATGTTTTGCTTCCAAAATCTTCAATATCCCTAAAAAATTAACAAAACACAATATTTTTCATTTCAAGTGCTCGTCATTTTTCTAGTGTAATACGCATGAAATCCTATCAAATTATCTCAAAAGGCAAACTAAATTTAAAAATATACCAAAATCGGATTAAAAATCAAAACGTACATTGTAAGGTAGAATTTTTTTTTTTTAAAATAATACAATAATAACAGGGAGAGGAGGAGGAAGGTCGACGTAGCAAGTGTAAATTAAAATTGAAGCCCAGTAGAGAGTAGTGGGCCGTCCGAGGTCACCAATAAGGTAAAAATTTAGGCTTTAAATAGTTTCACAAAAGGGAGTTCAAACTTTTTTTCCTTTTTTTAAAAAAAAAAAAAAACCAGTATATTTATTTCAACTTATACCAAGACTTATCACTTGTATAATATATAAATTTCTATTAGAATTTTTTTTATTAATTTACGAAGACAAATTTTCACATAGTATTAGGTCAATTTAACTTCTTGCTTTTCTAATATATTTGACGGGTTATTTTAACATTTTTGCTTTTGGTTAGATTACCAATTCGTAAGAGATATATAAATTGGTAGGGTATGACACACCTTTGACTAGAGCGTCGTGACATAAGTTTTTAATACTTATTAAAGATAATTAGATAAAATAACATATCTATTTTCCTAATGAAAATTTTACATGCACGTTATGCTAGCGATATGCCAGATTGAAACATGAAATTAGAACTAGAAAATACATCATTATAATTTTTTAAAGACAAAGTCTCATATGTTTTGTATACACAATAATTACTGATACTTTTGGTTAAATATTTGATACTTTAAATGTCATTTTTATCAATTTTTTTTATACTCTTGGTCAAATTTTTGATACGCTTGGTGGAATATGATATCATTGATCCTAATTTTTTACTCTTGATGAAATTCTTAATACTCTTGATCAAATATTTATACTTAATTTAACTTTTTAAAAAATGATAACATTATAAGCTTATACAGTGTATATGAAACATAAAAGACCTACTCTTTTTTAAAAATTATTTTCACAATAAATAAATAGTTGATTAATTTGGGTGCATAATTAGTTGTAATTTTTTTAATGTTTTAGTAGCTTCGCATTTTCTTTGTTGCCAAACGCCAAGCCAACTAGCCAAGGTATTTGTGGAATTCTTTAATCACAAATTAACACGCGAAATACGTACATTAAAAAACTTGAATAATCTAATACAAGACGAAAAACTGAATTAGAATAGAGATCCTAATCCTCATTTATTAATGAGAGTAAAGTTATATACTGCATGAAATATTTATTTTATTTTAATTCAAACCCTGAATAAAACTTTAATACTTACGTGGTGAAGTTGAATTAGAATAGAGATCCTAATCTGTTTCATGATTCTAGCTCTTAACCCTCAAATGTTGAGCAAATTTAAGAAATGATTTTCATTGTTATCAGTAAAAGACTATACACACATGACACAACTTGATGTCACTAGCTTGTCATGATTCATTTCATATGTTTTACAAGTCGTGATTAGCTGACTTTTCAATAAAAACTGAATTAAGAAAATGCAAACTTATGAAAGCAAGGATTCATATATATATATACTATATTCGTCATCTGAACTTAATTATGAAACAAATCAAACTTAAAACGTACAGTATACAGAGAATTCAGATTGAAATTTCTTGTGTTACCAAACTAAACATAAAATATTGAAACTTTGCAGGTTGCAACGTACTCAAAGAAATATATATTTTAGATCCAATTACAAGGATTTAAATTTTATATATATATATATATATATATATATATATATATATATATATATATATATATATATATATATTAAACTATATGCATAAGTGTGTGTTTCAGGTTTTGTGGTTAGTTCTCACGGAGAATCCACGGCAGGGCATGTTCACGAGAGGCATACACTCTCTCCTTCAAATATGACCTGTTCTGCTTACCCTATCTAACTTCAACCTGTTTCATCTCAATTTACGGCCAAAACTCACTCTCTCTCCCTCTTTCTCTCTCTAAATTTTAAAAAAATTATTACTTTAATCTAATCAATAACATATTAAAACACCTACTGTATCTTAAAATTGATTTACAATTATTCTTCTAATAAAAAAATAATATTTAATTAATACCTTTTAAAAAAATAACTAATTCTATTCAAATTAATACTTTAAATATTGTATAAATAATTAATATATTTTAGTAAAAAAAAAAACAACTAATCCCTTCAAACCAATTTTGTCTAAAATTAGTCTGACAAACTTTGTAATCAACAGATCGGTTACACTTAAATATGTGTGGTATATGCTGGCTAATGATAATAGTAAGCGGATATATACGTATACCGTGATTTTTTATATTTTAATTAATTAATTCACTTTAACGAAGGCTCCACCAAAGAAATAAATCGCATGATAGCACCTCGAAAAACGTATATTCCCTCCATTTTGAGATTGTCTTCACACACCTTTTTTTTTTTTTTTTATACGGTCCAACGCATCAACAAAAAAATATATTTTTTTTAAATTCCATCTTTACACCATTTATAATTTTACATAAATGTCATTATTTTTAAATTAATATGTACACACAGTTCAATTCATTTATTTATTTTATACATAAATATATATAAAAATGTACGTAAGGTGCATTTAAAAATATATGATTAAAATTTGATAACCTTCCTTTCATCCGATTTAGATCGTTTCACTGTGATGTTTGGCTAATATATTATACATAGGTAACGTAACTAATTAATAGGATGTGAAGAGGAAAGTTAGATTTGATTCCATAAGTACATGCATACTGAATCCATTAATCTTATTTTGGGTTCTGGATGTAGATTCTTAATTGTCAATAATACACTCAAATAATTAATACAATATATATGTGTACGTAGGAGTGTGGACCACACTACTATTATCAGTGAAGTAATTCTTGTGCAGTTGTCTACAGTTTATACCATGAGCATGCAATTGAGAGGACCCAATTGCGCACATATAACCTTCAGGTATTACAATGTTATACTGAGTGCGTCCTGTCCCTTAACAGTTGCCTCTCAATTTTGAAAACATACTTAATGAATTAAGGTTAATGCATCATGTAATATAATAATTACTAATCTTATCAAATTTATAGATAGTGGATAATATTATAATTAATCTGAATAAATTTTTATAAAAGTTAAAATTTATAAAAAATAAAGATATATAGCTGACACATTTGATCCATTTTCTCAAAGAACGATACTCATATATGATTTGAATCCTCTAATTTAAAATAATATTTATCTCCCTTAAAATTTTAATAGACATACGTGTAGTTGCGACATTATTAAACTCAAAAAAACGAAACGCAAGGATGGAATAAAAATTCTATCATATATTACCAAATTAATTAATTATGTTGGGTGTGATATCCAATTGTTGGAAAAAAAAATAATGACCCCGCTATTTTTATTTCACATTGGTAATTTCAGAATCCATTGCATAATTCTCCATTTACTCGGAATCGAACAAGTTTCACAATAAAATTGCACATATTTTATTAAAGGGTATTATTCATAATAACTGAAGGGTATGATCTATATTCAAAGATATCAGTCGTGATAAATAAACAGTATGACATATACTATAAAAGATTCCGATTGTGATAAGTATCCGTCGTGATAATTGAAAGGTATGAGCCTTATGACAAACATTACAAAGGGTATTAATCGTGATTAATGAAAGCATGACCAACATTACAAAATGTATTAGTCGTAATAACTTAGAGGTATAATATATATTACCAAACTGTATTAATCGAGATATCTGAAGGATATTAGTCAATGGACATGAATCTACTTTTGCAATATGGATCCGATTTTATCGTGAAACTTGTTTACAAAAGACACATTTATATATATACACACATATATGTATGTATTTGGTGCTCAAGAATAATCCAATAATACATACAATGAATTAATTTCACATCTTTATATATGATCAAGCTTCAGATGAGAATTGAATTCTTTCATTTCATTCTTTCTGGAAGCTTAAATTAATGGTTCTACTGATAAGATCCGAAATTAATGTTCCATAGATAAGATATAAAAAAAAAAAAGTAAATTAATTAAATGAATTTTATCTCATCTAAAATTATAGATAAAATTCAAAAAAAAAAAATAGTGGAACTATATATAGATAAAGATCGGAAATTAATTGCTCTAAAGATAAGATAAAAAAAAATTAAATGAGAGAATTTCATCTCATCTAAAACTATAGATAAGATCCGAAAACAAAATAAATTAGTTGAATGATCATTTAACTCATCTAAATGTTACGAGCCGTGAGTGAACAATTTAATATTGATAGAATTGTTTTCTGCGGGAATTGAATTCAAGATCTGAGCGTGAATAAAAAATTCTAATACCATAAATTTTTTTTATCTCATTTAAAAAGTCTAAACTTATAAAAATTTATGAAACTAACATTTATATTAATTTTCTAATACGAGTTATAATCAATTTAGCTTTATTTGTTAAAAATCTATTGGGATTGGATAAAGATACTAAACAAACTTGAAAACATTTTTAAATCTCACAGAAAAATTATATATTGAGATAATAAAATTGTACTGATGTACATGATATCTACTCCTCCATATCGTTTAATCAATTACCAATCAAATTAAAGACATGCAAGCTTAATTAATACAATGTGTTTGGCTCAATTCATTTGCAATGAGTTCAAATATATAGCTTGTAAAATTCGGCATTCATTTGATAAATGATCCTCTCAGTTACCACACACCCCAAACCCAATAATATATACTTCTTCTTCTTTTTTTTTTTTTTTTTTTTTTTAACAGTAAAAAATATGAAATCGACTCTTTGCAAGATCTAGTTAAATTGCATCTACCCCCATAACTAAAACAGATTAATTTACAAATATACCTCATCCACATATACTCCAGTTAGGAATTGTGTGGGACCTGGAGGTTGATCTTTCATATAAGTTTTTTTTTAAAAACGTAAACTTTCTTTTTCAAATAATACATTTTAGCATATATATGAAATATCATCAGATTTTACAAAATATTAAATTTCATGAATTCATTTCAAAATCACGGAAAAATAAAAACTCATATGTTAAAATGTATTACTCACTCGCTCCTTTCATTTCGGACATTTATCTAAAAGTTTAACATTTTTAAATTTTCTTACATTCTCTTTGTACATTAATTTTTTTTATATTTTTTAACAATAATTTTATAATAAAATACTATATTTATTAAAACTCGTTTTATCCCTAAAATGTTTAAGCTTGAAAATAGATGAAGGGAATATTAAATCACAGAGTTTATCTATAGAACTTCCATTTTTGTGTTTATATAAAAACAAAATTAAGAAAAAGAGAATCCAAGGGAATAAAAAAGGGAGAAATAGTGGAAAGGGAAGTTACATAGGAAGGAAGAGACAAAGGTGGATGTGCTTGTCCCACCCCCATAGACGCTTGTCTCCTCTAACCAACCATTAACCAACCTCTCTCTGTTCTTCTGCTGTCTGCAAATTTTAACTTCATATCTCAATCTTCCATTATTATTTCACTCATCATCACATCACATCACTCGGCTTCCTCCGCGCCTGACATACTTCCTGAAACGTTGCATGCAATTTTAACCGACTTCTTCCCATAATTTCTCCCTCTACTATTAATATCTCTATATTTATTTTGCAGAATTACACAGTGTCCTTTGTCAATTTAACTATGTTTCAGGGGCCGGATACTCTTTTATGAAATCAAAATTCATCAATTAAAGGAAATAAAATGTCAAATCTCAAGCAAGAATTTTTTATATGTTTTGAAAATTAAGATCACCTATTTCATCTTATATTTTACTCCCTCCATCCCACTGAAATTTCTTATTTATTTTTGACATATAAATTAAAAAGTTTAATACAATAATAGTATAGTACAAATGATGTGATTGAAAAAGACAAAAACAATACAAAATGCATTTTAGTATATTAAATGAGTATCAATTGATGTAAATAAATATAAAATATATGGTCGGATAAATGTATGGAAGTGGTCTGCCAAAAAAGAAATGAGAAATTTTTATTGTAACAAATAAAAAAACAAAAAAAACAAATTTCTTATGGAACAAAGTGAGTACCTTCTGTCCAACAAAAATAAATCCAATTTCTATTTTTACATGTCCCATGAAATATAAGTGGAAGAGAGAATGGATAGGAATAAAAAAAATAGACATATTTTAATTTTGTGTATATTATAGGGGCAGTGTGGAAGTAGAATGTGGAAATTAAAAAAGAGATGCACACAGCACGGTGCACATCCACATCTAAATATGCACATTTGGCCAATTAATTTCCGGCAATACGGAGAAATGTAACTGCTCCAATGGTAAAATTGGCCATCATGTATATCAAAAGTTTATATTTAAATCATTTTGGGAAGGGAAAGTAGAGGGAGGGGGTAAAAGATCCCCCGTAAGTGAAACACGCGGGTAAAAGAAAAGAAGAAATTCTTGGAATTACATTTCTTGAATAAAAAAATAAAATGGAGACTGCAGGCACATTTCTAATCAAGATTTTCATGGTACTTGATATGCATCAACCAGAAAGTTTTCCATAGTTGCTTTCATTGCATCGTGGGCCCGTCTTAACACTGTGCCTCTCTCTCTCTCTCATTTTCATTTACTATTTATCTTTTTGGTACACATGTACCCTCCTCTCTCCATTCTGTCTCTTACAACCCCCACCCCACCCCTTCTCACTTTAATTTATATACATTCTTATATATATATACCTAGTCACCTTTGTAGTGAAATCTGCTTTCTCTCTCTTCCCCCCTTTATTTATTCCATCAGATCTAAGCATCATACAATCTACAAATTTAGGCTACCTATCTACTCTTCTTTTCTTGATGAAGATCACAAGACCCCATCATCAACCACATGCATGAAACCAATGAATTCATCATCATCTTCCAAGACTATAATTCCCTTTTTCTCCCTCATATAGTTGGCTAGCTAGGGTTTGTTTATTCCTATGATGTCACCTGTCAACACCGCTCGGAAACCCCAAGAGGCAGTCGTGAAATGCCCTAGATGCGATTCACCCAACACCAAGTTCTGCTACTACAACAATTACAGCCTCACTCAGCCCAGGCACTTCTGCAAGACCTGTAGAAGGTACTGGACCAAAGGTGGGGCCCTCCGCAACGTCCCCATTGGCGGCGGCTGCCGCAAGAACAAGAAATCCAAGTCCTCCTCCGCCGAAGCCGACGTCGGCGCTTTCAAATTCTTTCAGGGCATCTCCCCCGCTATGGACTTCCAGCTCGGCGCGATAAATAACACCCCCCGGTTTTCGAATACCGACGATATTTTCAACCACTTCTCGTCTCTCGGGAATTTCAATCTCGAATCTTCCGGAATTTCCTCCGCCGTCAGTTTCCCGTTATCTTCTCGTAACGGGGCGTTAGGGTTTCAAGAAATGGGATCCATGAACATTCACTCCTCGATTGAATCTTTGAGCTCCATTAACCAGGATTTGCACTGGAAATTGCAGCAGCAACGATTTGCTTCTCTCTTGGCTGAAGATAACCACAAGGAAAATAGCATCCAGCCCTTTGTTCAGAAGCCACAGCCGATTTTGTTTCAGAATTTGGAAAATTCCAAGACTTTTGTAGCTGCTGCTGGAAGCTCCAGAAAAGATGGTGGAAATGGAAACGGAAACTTGTCGACGGAGTTGTTCTTCAATAGCTCTTACGCCACGGTGGCGCCGGCGACGAGTAGCACCAACAATTGGAGTGGAATTAATCAGGCTTGGACTGAGTTAACTCACTTCACTTCACTGCCTTAGTAGTATTAACTCTTAATATATTACCAATGTGTACTAGTTTCTGCCTTTTCTGTGAGTTTGTTCTTTTGTTTATGTGTTGCAGATCAGACCAAGAACGGTAAATTAAAGATTTATTAATTTCCATGTAAAGTAGCAATATTTGAAATTTGGTATGTTAATTTCATCACTCTGAATAATTAATCATCATCATCATCCATGTATCATATATTCATATCATTGCTAATGAATGATTCATTAATACAAATGAATTAATTCTTTGGTGGTATCAGAATTTTTAGCTCACGCACAAATCTTGAGTTCCAACAAAAAAACAACTTTACCCATATTAAATTATTCACCGAGCCTTTTTTCTAAAGAAGAAAATTGAGAATTCGACCCACGAGTGAAGAAATGTTTGAAAAATTAATATAAATGAATTAGTTTCATATATGTGTATAAGTTTTAATATTTTGAAATGCCACATATATATAATATATATATAGTCTCCTCTCCTAGGGATTGGAGTTTGGACCGTTATGAAAAATTAAATGCAATATGTTTGATGAGAAGTGTTGATGATGAGTGAAGATAGCGTCAATGTTTGGCTGTATGAGGTAACTAAGTCTGAGACATGAATCAGCTTAATTACTGACAATGTGTATGTAGCAGAACAGTCTCAGCTGATGAAAGGGGAGCCCTTCTTCTTAAATTTGCACAACTGCCTGCACTCTCTCTCACACACCACACACATTGATAACACTTTGATTTCTATCAATAATTATTAGCTGCAGATGCAGTTGCAGTTGCAGTTGCAGTTGCAGTTTTGGTGTGTGTGATGTGCATTGTGTCTCTGCTCAAATATTAATTAATTAAATTCAAAGACTACCAGCTTTTTACTTATTCAATAAGAGAGGAGAATATCGATGAAGATCAACAAGGTAAGGTGAAGGAAGAGGATCGAGGAATCATTCATTGGGTTGTTAATTATACATAATTACAAAATGCAAAGTGTTTGATGTTGTATTTGTATGTGTGTTGCCACTTTACAATATTGCATAAGCTTCCATTGTTTTAAATTTATTCTCATATTTTCAGTTTTTCATGAATTTAAATTTTTGAATAATTTTTCTATATTTAATACATATGTTCTACATGTAAGTATAAATTATAAATGTGAATAAGATGTGAAAATGTGGTAATCTTTCCATATTTAATACATATGTTTTGTATTTAGTTTTGGATTTTGAACAATTTAAAAAATATTAAGTTTCTAAAATATATTTTTTTATTAATAAAGACGAGTATGATAAATACACGTTTGTAAGAATAAATTTTCATTAGTAAATGGAAATAAATGTGTATTATTTTGACCATTTATTCATATATTGTTTTTGCATAAAAAATTTATAAAATTAACATATATAGGTAATTAACAAAAAATGATCATATGTTTATTATGGACATCAACTTACATGTCTAATGTGGGTTACACATAAGCACGCATAAATAATTGATTAAATAATGATGAATTCTCTCATATTAATTATCTGTATATTAATTACTAGGAGTAATGAACATATAAGTTGATATTTACAGTGGACATTCACTTCTTAATAATGTTTACTATCTTGATATTGTTATCTTGACCTTGGTAATTATTAGTGGCTTGAAAAGAATATTAATTATTGTAATTCGTAGCATAATTATACACTAACATATATAGGGAAACTACATAACATTATATGAGGCATTCTGTCACATAATTACCACTACACTATTATGCAATTAGAACTAATTATTGGTGCACTCTCAATTTAATTTTATAATTAGAGACATTAATTATATCCGAATAAGTGGCTTAATTATTTAACAAGTATTTCATAATTATATCTTCATATATAATTTGCTGGTCACCATGAGCATGAATATTTGAATTTCATGGTTCCTGGAGTAGCATCATGTGCAAATGTCCAACATTTCTAAGCTACCTTTCGACTTCAATATTCTCGTTATTATACAAGTTATGATAATTGTTCTCACATGTTTTTGAAAAGGACTACACACAAGCTCTAAGATTATATATAAGTATACTCCTCGCATCATATCTTGGTCTTATACTTTATTTAATTAATGTACATTTAATTAGATTAATAATTATTTCGTAAAATTATGAGTTAGTCTCCAATAAAACTTGTTCATCATATGAAAATTGATTTTTTTCAAAATATATTTATATTTATTAAGTAACATTATTATATTTTTAAATTAATATCCAAACAGTTTGAAATGTTTGTATTGATTAAAATATTATAATATTAATTTATAAATATAACGATATTATTAAATAAATAATGAATAAATTTCACAAGAATATTTGTACCAAAATATATTGGTAGAATAGAAATTAGAGACCGAATGCGAACTGGCAGGCTGCCTAAAACCAAGACACCAACCTTAGAAAAAGCTTCCGGGAACTTTGTTTTTTTTTTCTACTTTTATTAATTTTGTCATGATTACTTACCTTTTTATCTCCTTTAATTCATTGTTTATTCTCCTTTTTTGGAATAATCAGCTTTTTTACCTTCTAGAAAAAAATACAAAAATTGTGTATTTGTAGACAATTAATTTTATTATTATTATTATTATCATTTCCATCCGAAAAAGGGAAGAGGAAGCAGACAGAGAAGCGTAGCGTGATTAACGTGAAAAGACTACCTGGAAGAGGAGGGATCGTTTGTTGGGAACTGTCAATTTACAAACTGCAAGAATTCCATGACTCATTACAACTACTATTTTAGTGTCTCAGTTCAATTTCTTATAACTATTTTTTTATATTTCAATATATATTTATTATTTCTTAAATTTTTAACATATGACCTCAAAATTATAATAATTTATTGAATTTTTTTTATCCTGTTACATATTATTCATTTAGATTATGTTATATAGAGTGTAACATAAAAAATGAAACATATAATAACACACCTTAACAATTTTTTTTCCTCTCCAATTGTTGTATTAAAAGCCTTTTAAAGTTCTGTCAAAAAAAAAAAAAAAAAAAAAAAAAAGCCTTTTAAAGTCATTTTTGTGGAAAAATAAGCTCTGTTTTTATTTTTTCTTATTATGAAAGTGGGCAGTATTTTTTCACTACAGCCCCGTCGTCTGAGAGGTGACATGAATTTCGTAATTGTATCTCAACTATTTTTTTGGAAAGCCTATCTCGAGTAACTTTCTTAATTAATATTCCCCCAATTTTCTTATATTTGATATTTTAAATCGATAGATGAAATTAAGGATGAGTGGATAGTAAAAAAATAATTATTTATTAATTAATAAATAATGATAGATTTAAATTTATGAGAAATGTGTTAAGTTGATAGAGAGGTAAACTAGGAATGTTTTTTCAAAAATATCTAAATATCAGATAATTAGAAACACAAAAATGTTAATAAAAAATATACGGAGAACGAAATTAGAATTCCAATCTGTATGACGGCATCAACAGACAAGTTGAAGGAAAATTTTAAAACAATTTAAAGAAAAGTGGATATTTTTATAGTCTTCATGCGAGCCAAATGAATTGAATGGTTAGAAATATATTTTACACGGTGGCTAGAGATGGGACTATTTTTCCCAACATTTTAAATTAATCTTCGCGAATCTTAAATCTTGAGGATTTTGTGAGATCATCTTACTTAAGTAGTTGATAAATTAATTAGAAATAAATATAATAACCGCTCATTTTGTGAGAACATTTTACAGTAAACAATCATTAATCAATTAAATTAAATAGTTAAATGTAGGAGTTTTATTTCGTAAAATATGATTAAAAAACGTTGTCCCACATGAATAATTTGTAGTGTTATTTCGGATTAATTTATGAACGTTGAAATGTAAAATATAATATGCATGTATGTATGTGTGTGGAGAGTATACGTCCTTTTTAATTTGTGTGAGGGTGATGGTCACCATATTTGGTGTTTCTTTTTTCTGATGAGTTTACTGACATGTTAAGCCCACGCCATCCACCCCACCCCTATCCCAATCTCATCATTCTATTTTAGCATTTAGCATGTCGTCCTACTCCTACATATCATGCATCATACATATTTAATTTGTCCGCAACCCAACCATGATGATATATTATGCATGACTTCCAACTTCTTTCTTTCTTTTTTTTTTTTTTTTTAAAATTTCATTTTACATTTACATTTTTATATGTATATATATCATGTGCGTGGGGATTGTCCAAATGTGGATTATCTGACATATGCCACACCATTTTCCCAACTTGGAAAGGTGTATAATTGATTGGGAAAATATTTTTTTATATATATTTTCTTACTCACCCGCAAGTGTACGGAATTTTCGTAATAGCAAATGTAAGAATTATCTAATGCAATTAGGCCCTAAAATTATGCGTTGTCATGTAGCTATTGAAGCTAAAGTGATTGGGGAATGTTGCAACAAATGTTTATAACTAGAGCAAAAATGGGATTACGAAACTAGCTTCAAAGAAGTGCTATTGAGAGGGGATATGCTTCGGGTATAGTCAATTGGATAATCCTTAATTGCAACTAAATTTGTGCTAATTGAGTCTAATCAAGGAAGGGGTAAGCAATTTGCATAAGCAACACTTCATCACATATTGGAGCACACAAGTCTAATAAGTAATGCTTAATCGTTAGTGTTCTATATTTTTAGCCTCTCTCGAGTGTCCTAAAAATACAACTATCGCATTTAATCTCTAATACCCCTTGATTAATCACGATTCTAATCTAATGCAACTCTCGTTTATAGTTAGAAAAGTCTCAAGATTAATCTAATAGATACCATCAATCAAAACACATACTAAATCATCAACTAAGACCCACCAACTCCCAATTAAACATCAATTGAACACAAATGAAGTTTAAACAATCAATTCATACCCAATAACATATACCCAAAGCATAAGAAAATTAGCTCATGGTGCTACAAGCAAAACCCATGACTAGAACAACAATAAACATGATAAACATTTGCAAAATAAAATGTAAGAAGAAGAGAGGTAGATATATCATCAATGATTCTTGATTGAAATAAAATGAAAGAGTGCTTCAATACACCACAAAAAATTGTTAGATCCCTGCTCTTAAAAGTAAAATACACTATGAAAACTAAACTATAATAGAGTATTGAATGAAAACTAAGAAAAAGTAAAGCAAAACCTAGCTACGGAGTGTGTTCTATACTTGGAGAAAGGAAAAACTAAGAAAATCGTTGCTGCTTCTGCTGAAAATAAAAACAGGGGTATTTATACCCTTTGGGTGATGTGAGCATGTGTCCCTAGGTCAAAATTGGATGGCTGGATCTGTCGGAGGTTGCTCGACCGAGCAGGAGTGCTCGAGCACTTTTTGGTCGAGCACGACTTCAAAAGGCGTGTTCACATCTGTTGCAATGGACCGCTCGACCGAGCAGGCTTGCTCGAGCAGGTCCCGAACTTGGAAAGTTTTTGGAAGTCGAGGGCTGCTCGGGTGAGCACTGTTGCTCGACCAAAGGTCCATGTCAAGCAAATCCCTTTTTGAAGCTCAATTCCATCATTTCGGCTCGATTTTTTTTTTTATTATTTGTTTTGCTCCTTTCTCCCTCGTGCTAGCTTGAGCTTCAATTTTTAGGCTTTCCTTCACTAATTTTAAGTTTTCTTCCTTTTTCAAAGTTTCATTTTCCTAAAAAAAAAAAAATTAGAAAATCCAAGATTATTATTGCAAATAAAATTCAAGCCATTTTATACAAATTTTAAGCATATAAATTATCAAATTCTCCACAATTAGAACTCAAATTCAAGCAATTAAATACCAAATCAATAATTTAATAACTAAAAAACTGTAAATTATTTAGTATATGTAATTTTTTTTTACTGATTAATAAATAATAACTTACCATTGCGATTAAAATGAATATGGATTTAGTGTTTATTATCGTTTTAGATTTTTTTTTTGAAGCAAAAGTACATAAAATGAATTTCAAATTAAAATAAAATATGAAATTCAATTAAGATTTCTATAAAAAGATACGTCATTGTATTGTAACAGACAATTTAATAGCAAGTTTTGTGTAAGACCATCAAACCACACGATCAGTAACACTTTTAAAAATATATATAAATATATTAATTTAAAGTAGAAATTTAAAAATTGCTACAATTTACATTTTTCTTTTAAAAAAAAAAGAGATAAGGACATGGCCTTAATTTAATATCCTACAACAATTCAACCCCCTACGAGTATCAACAATTAATAAATAATAATAATATAATATAATAATACTTAATTATACCTTATTGAATTAAATTATGTGTTCTCATCATATATAAAAAAAATTCAAAGTTAAATTAATTATTTCTATTATACGATATCGAAATTGATTATATGTCCATTGTTAGACACCAACTTATATATCCACCACTAACGAACCAACTTATATATCCACCACTAATGATTTGATAACACATAGTCAACGCATAAGCAGTCAATTGATTAATGGACTCTTTGGTTGATCTGTCATCACCCCATTATTGGTGAACATATATATAAGTTGATGCTCAACAATGTGCATAGAATCCATTCTGTATATAATATTACTATCAAACTAATACTCCCTCGTTCTAGTGAAAGTTTCTCATTTTTTTTTATTTTGGTCCGTCTTAATAAAAAAAATTATTTCTTTTTTTGTATACTCAAACAATATATTTAATACATTTTTACATTTTTTCATCCACATTTTTATCTTTTTACATCATATCATTTGTATTATATTGTTATTTTACTACACTTTCTTATATATTTGTGCCAAAAACCAATGAGAAACTTTCACCGGAACGAAAAATATATATTTTAATAACACAATCGAAATTTTTCGAAATACACGGAAAACACAAACAAATTCCACAATAAAATACTCACTCTCCCTTTCTAATATTGATACGACGCATTGACATCTACAATAAAAATCACACGTACCCTCACTATCTCATTACAAAAGCATACACTCATTATATTATTTAAAATTTTCATATTCTAAGATTTTAAAGTACAAACTCCATCATTCTACATTCTTGCATCCACCTTTCCAATATTAATATAACATTTAGACACAATCTCTTAACAAAAACATATGTTTTCATTATATATCGATATTTTTTTTAGAAGAAATTTATATAAGGGTTCAATTTTTAGGTTGAGTCTCACTTTAAATTTTAAATTTTGAAATTTCTCAAATCAGGATCTAATTTTATTTTTTTTTTCAATTTAAAATTCAATTTTAATAATTTATCTCAATTCAAAACCCGATTTTTTTTTTTTTTATTTCTAATCATAAACGGTTAATTTTTATAAAAAAATATTACTCCCATATATTATTTTTATTTACATTCTAAAATATTATTTATATATGTTTTATATTTTAAATTTTTTATATTATTTCCATTGCATTTATTATAACTACTCACGTTCATCGCCTAGATAAAAAATAAAAAGCTTAAAATTTTATTTTTAAGTATACTAACTACAATGGACAATTAAAACTTATACAGTACTTTTTAAATTAATGTATTATATTTAAAAATTTGATTAGAAACAAAAAAAGTTATTATATTTTAAGTTTATTATAATAAGATTGAAACAAAAATAAATGGATCTCGAATTGAGACATAAAAATTAAAAGTGGATCCTAAAATGAGAAAAAAAAATTAGATACTAATTTGAAACATTTCGACGAAGTGGTATAGCCCAAGTGTAACTCAAAGATCATGGGTTTGAGTCACCCTTTACTCATCAGAGCCCTTGTATAAAATATTAAATTTTTCCATTTTTTTTTATGAATTTCAAGATTTTAAAGTCTGAATCTCTCCCATTTTACGTTCTACAAAAGACAGGACACCACACTCACAAACACAAATACACATAGAAACAAATTGCCAGAGAGCCCAACAATAAATTGGGCAAAGCTGGTATCACCTAGAGACCATTCATGAGTAAAAGTATTACATGTATTACAAAAAGATAACAGTCGAAGACATCATGCATCATTAGTCACTATCTTGACCACATCCTCTTCTTGCTATCCCTTTCTTTGACCCCCTGGACTGGGTCTCGGCTCGTTTTCACACGAGCCACGGGCCTCTGCCCGGGGACAGTTGGCTTAGCGGTTCTAGAAACCCCAGGAGCAGCAGGTTTTGGTGGGTCCGAGCGCCTACCTCTGTTGTCATTCACTGAAATTGGAACTACACTGTTGTTCTCTACTTCACCACTTCTAGACAATCTCTTCCTTTGAGGAGGCTCGTTTTCTTTGACTGAAACAGAGCCCTGACTGCCCCGACGGTTCACTGAATTCAAACTTCTTAAAACACGATGTTCACTGTTGTTTGTCGTCTCTTCTCTCATCGATTGCTTGCTTTCCATAGGTGTGGGGGGTCTTGATTGCTTGCTTTCCATAGGTGTGGGGGGTCTTGATTGATTGCTCTCCGTAGGTGTGGGGGGTCTTGATTGATTGCTCCCCATAGGTGTGGGGGGCCTTGATAGATTAGTAGTTTCAGATACCATGCGTTGTTCTTGCTCTCTCAGTTGATCTTCGAGTTCTTTGATCTGCAATCAAAACAAGAATATGAGGCTATTACCACTTTTCGCCCTCATCTGTTGGTTCAAAAGTACATTACATGCAACATTCTTGGCCGACAAAACTAACGAGAAATTAAATAATATTACAATAAATAGACAATATAGACAATTACCTTTTGACCAAGGGAGATATCTTGGTTTTCTTCCCATTCTGCCAACTTGGATTCAAGCTCTTTGACCTACATAATGATAAATATTTGTTATATAGGTATTGCGTGTTAAAATCAGTCATTACCAGTACGACGTTGATAAATCATAATGCTTTATATACTGAAGTAATAAAGTATTGGACCAACCCTGTTCCGAAGGATTAGAGAACTAGATTCAGTTTGTTTCATTTGCTCTCTCAGCTTGTTTTCGAGGTCATTAATCTGCATTTATAGAGATGACAAGAGTTAATAACTCTTCTCATTCAGCTACATAATGAAAGAAATTGAAAACCGTCGAAAGATTTGTATTTGCACAAAACTGTTGCATAACAACCATGAAATGAAAAGTAGTTTCTTGAATTTATCGTTATTACCTTCTTTTGGTGAGCTGTGGATTGAATTTCTTCTTGCTGTTTCAGCTTGTTCTCTAAGTCCATCACCTTTAAAGTAACATGAGAAGATCAATATATAACTAGTTAAAAATTTTATAAGCTATTGCATACTAGAGAAGGATATACGTAGAAGTCTAATTGTACCTTCAATTGAAGTTTGGAACAAGATTCTTCCTTCCCTTTTAACCTCTCAGAAAGATGTGAAACTTGTTTCTCAGATTGCAAATACAGTGATGTCTTTGAATCTAGTTGGCCCTCTAGCTCTTTTATTTTATCCAGTTGGTTCTTGTAAACTTGCTCCTTTCCTTTGGCCTTGCTTTCTAGGTTGTGCAAACTCTCTTCAATCTTTTTTAGAGATTCGTCTTTTAACCTACACTCCTGCCTCGCTTTATCAAGCTACATCAATAATTAAACGAATATTGAGTGAGTTCCAGAATGTCTGCAAAAGGGAATTCATGTAATAGAAGCTAAAAACCTGACATACCATTGTTTTCACCTTCTGGAGCTCACCAGTATCTACTTGTTTTCTAATGGGACCCAACTCAACCCCTCTAACTCGGGTTGCGAAATTTAGCGAACTCAGTGTCTCACTTAAGTCTTGATCTGAGGGACTGATTTGTACAAACATCAATGTTTTTGAATCACCGCCTATAAAAATGAGAAGACATAATTATGTAAGAGAAAAAAATCCACCCAAAATGTAGTACAAATCAGGACAATTACCTAATGAATCCTGCAGTATATGGGTCAGTTTTGAGTTCCTGTATGGTATATGGCTGCTTTTATTTGCTAAGGCAGATATCACATCTCCAAGAGCTGAAAGTGACCGGTTGATGTTCTGGGCTTCTTTGAGACGATCGCCTTGCGCATCAGTCTTTCCAAGCCTCTCACTTCCTGCTAAATCAACGAGCCAAAGTTTGCTTTTGGTGCACTCTCCGGTGATCAAATTTTTGCTTTTTACCATAATACAGAGCATGCTGAGAAGATAGGGAAGAGAATGAGGCCATAATGATTACACGAACGAAAATAAATAAATAAAGAGTAGGACACTTGTGAACCATCGCAAACTCTCTTCTAAAGTAATACTATTCAGTATACGAAGTATCACGTTTAAAAATGCTTGATTTTATGTTTTATTATTTTCAAAATCACTAAAATACTTAGTGTGCTGAATAGTACTACACCAAATAGTATTACCAAGTTCACCATCAAACTTTAGTGAACCAAGTTCATAGAAGTTTTTGTCATAAATAAAAGCTTGCAAAAGCCATTACCAGTGAGAGCGACTGCTGTGCTCGTTCACATTATTTGATCCAACAGCTCGGGCATTGCTTCCTGCTTGTAGAACATTCCAAACTTGTTGTGTATTCTCTACATTGGCTTCTACAATCCCAGGAATATGATGAGACCCTTCAGAAGCTTGCTTGATCTCCAACCTAGAATATTCGTCAGTTAAATGCCGAACCATTTTAAACTAAGTATAGAAATGATGAGAAACAAACGTTTACTTCTTTGATGTTTCTATAGCCAGCAAATCCCTTATTTGTTCATTGTAAACTTCAAGTACACTAACTGAAATGTTGTACGTGTATGTTTCAGTCCTTTCACTAGCAATCTTAAACAATTCTTCCAGGGTCCTATAATTGACTCCCCGATTGGCCTCGGTACCCTCCATTGTGAATGTCTTGCCTGTTCCCGTCTGCCCGTACGCAAATATACAGACATTGTATCCGTCTAATACTGAAACCACCATAGGGGCAGCATCGGAAAAAACATCAACTGTTCAGAAAAAAAGGAAGATTTAGTAAAGAGCGAATGAATATATATAAGTTGATAGACTATATCTTCCACCAAAAACTGTAAGCACCTTGATCATCTTGAGGTGAATAAACGCGATCAAACTTGTACGTTTTTCTCGTTGAGCCATTGTTTATGATTCCAAGTTCTCCATCCTTGGCAGCATCAAAGTCTACAACTGATGCACAGCGAGATACAACCTCTGATTTGCTTAAGGGACGACAACGGCAAAACACCCTGATATTTCCTGATATCCAAAGTTAAATCTTGGTAAGAAATATTTCCTTGTGCAATTTGGACCAAAGTTTGACTCATGCATAAAAAAACTGAAATATATAATGAAAAATATTAGTTCATATGAAAAAAATATTAATTCATACAAAAGAAAAGTACTAGTCTGAGAGCTGAATAATATTAGTACTTTTTCAATATGTAACTACTCCCTCCGGCCACAAGAATTGGGTCACGTTTCTATATTCTTCCGTCCACACTAAATAGGATACTTTCTTAAAATGACAATATTTTATACCATTCAACTTACAATCTCATTTACTTTTTACACATTATATCTACTTCTTAAAACCCGTGCAAAAAGCAACTAGTCAAATTCTTGTGATTGAGTATTATTTTGCATCACATGAACTGATATTTTTCATTACACAAAATACTTTTCGACCTCTTTTTTCTGTGATTCGCGAAAAAATATAAAGAGCAATTTGGTTGAAATTTTTGGTCAAGATTGTACCAGTTTCACGCACATCTGGTGCACCAAAGTAGTACGCAAGTAAAAGAAAAGTATTCACCAGAAAACTCAAAAGATATGATACAAGATAAAAGAATCACAGATTAACCTTTGGTCTCCTGCAATTGATTATGAAGCTTCCTTCTCTTCATTTGCTCCTCATTGTACTTCACTTTGAGATCTTCACACTGTTCAACTGCGCAGTGGATATATTACACGATATCTACCTCTTATAAAAGACTAATTCGATTTATTTGACTGAAACTTACCGAGTGCCTGGACTGCAAAAACCATCTGGTTCAAATCAGGAATGGAGTCCGTACATTCATGTGCTTCATGAGAAAGCTGCGCATGCTCCCTCTTCATCACCTGCAGCATATAATTTTTGCTTGCTTCATGCATAACAAGAAACTAAATCCGAATACAGGAAGCAATCTCTTTACTATTTCATTAAGGAAGTAATGTTTACCTTTACTTTCTGCTCTAAACTATCGATTGCCATTTTCCAGGACTTCTGGTCGCGCTCGTACTGGCTCGAGATGTTGCTGAGTTTGTTGGCTTGCTTCTCTAGAGTTTGGTCTGCAGAAATCCAATAATGAAATACTTAATCTTGAGTTCCATTAGATACATATTCCAATTGTAAACGCAAATTAGATAAGTGTTATGAGAGTTCCTAATCTTTTACACCATCGAAAACACAGAAAAAGAAAATTGATATTCTGGTCCATCATCATCAACTAGACACTAAAGAGTCCATCCTGCAAAAAGGCATGTCCGATAGAAAATTTAAAACCTCAAACAATTCTTACCAAGAGAATACGTTCGGAATGTCTTGTTGTCTAGATCCATCCTAACCTTCTCCAGTTGTTCGTTGGTTGCACTCCAGGACATCCAAGACTGATAACATTCATCAGTCTTCTGCTTCAACATATCTCTCAAATCTTGTATATCTTTCTCATACTTGGCTATCATTTTTGTTCGTAAAACTTTTTTCTGCAATCCCAAACAATGATAACCTTAAGTAGCAGAAAGAGTAAAAAGAGCCTTCAATGCAAACACATAATTACATACATCATACCTGAACAGAAGGATGCTCTGTCTTATCGGAACAGTTTTTACAAACAAAGCATTCACTTGGCACCTGAGTGACTGCAACCAAGAGAAGACCATCAAAATATTACTATGTTGCTTTATGTAAAACTCGAACCGCATTAAAAATAATTAAGCTGTGAGATGTAAAAACCTGAAGATTTATGTGCCCTCCTAACACATATTCCACTAACTACTGGGCTTCCAAGTATTCCTTCAAACCTTAACACAAGAATTCCATCATCCTTAATAGCAACTTTAGCACCAACCAATTGCAAAGGTTTGTTGGATCCAACGATTGAGAAGATATCAAAATCTGACAGAATCTGCATTGAGGATGCATCTAATTGTAAGCTACAAGCATGAATACTTCAGTTATGCTCGTTATAGAACAGTAAAAGCTTGTAATTGCACTTGCCTTTTCTTCTTGCATAAAAACATTAAATACTCGCAGTCCTTTGGGCCCATTAGTGTTTATAATTTCAGCAAAATGGAGATCAATCAAATAACTCCCAGGCAGAAGATTCTCAATGCGGTAGCAGAAATTTCCCGATCGTGCTGATTGATAAACGAATGAAAAGTCTCCAGCCTGAGTGATGAAATCCTCAGTTTCAAATGTCTGGCCACCATCAAAGAAGTTGTCTGCCAGAAATTTAATGCCGGAATCTGATTCCTTTTCCGTAACAGCCCCAGCATTGATGAAAAGAACGATATCTTCTAATTCAACAAAGAAATATCATTAATTAGAGAAGAGCACACAAACATTTGCCTAATCCTTCGAAATTAACAGACACTTTTCAACAATCTCAGAAGAATTAAAGATGAAAGCCTTTTTTCAGAATTTTCCATCATCAAATTGTCGGGTAATGAGTAAAAGGACACCTTCCATCTACTCCCCCACCTCATCTTCTAAATTACTATTTTCACATGGAAGAGTGACTCAGTGGAAGTATACTAGCACACTTGATTATACACACTCATTCTGTGAACCAAGTCATACGTCAAAGCTACATTCCCAAACATCTGCCTAATTTCACGAATCTTTGAACGCATTCTCATCGACATCTCTAATAGGCTTTCCTACTCGAGAAAAACGAAATTTTGGTTAAAAGACGAATATAGATATTATAAATGATGATAACACTCAACCTCATAAATCACAAAATTTCGTCATATCCAGAAATTCAGAATCTCAGAAAAGAAAACCCTAATTGTGAATATTTCATACTTCGTAAAAATTGTGTTAAAACGACTACCTGTAGAACAACAATCGGCAAACCCGTTTTGAACTAAAGCACCAGAATCCCAAACCATCAAGGACTCTTCAATTTCATCTTCTTCCATATCCAAAACTTCGGTTTCTTGGCTGGAATCATTCGCCTTTTCCGAATCAAAGCCACTAGAAGAGACGCACGGATCCGCAACTCCTGGCTCCTCCTCGAGCGAATTCACGTCGTGGATCTTCATGTGTTAATACTTTTTGACAATCTTTAGTTTCTGCTCAAGTGAGTGAATAACTGGAAAACAAAATGCCTAATTTCTGTGCAACAAGTGAGCGTATGTGTTTACGAGCGGTTTGGCGTTTGAACTTTGAATTCACACTCAATTCAAATAATATGACCGTTGCTATCTTTTCTTGGGTCAGCGGACTCGAAAGGAAAATTATTCATTTGGGCGATAACTGCAATTGACCAAAATGTAAGGATCAAGTAGCAAATAACTTTTACCAATGAAGTAAATGTCGCTTTTTCCTGGGCTAATCGAGAAAATTACAAATCAACCCAAATAAGCAGCTAAATTATAAAATTTAAAAACAAAAAAAAAAAAAAAATTTAAAAGTTAATACACAAATTTTAATCCAATTAAAAGTAATCCATCAAATCACAATATAAAAAACAATATAATTAATTATGTAAATTCATTGAGACCTAATTCCTGTGAATTGCATAAATTCATTGAGATCTAAAGGCTTAGCTTATCTGGCTACCGGGTTCCTCACTTTAGTGGGCGACTCGGGTTCGATTTTCTCTGGAAATGAATTTGGAATTGGAGGTATAAGGAGGCTTGTAGAATTTGGAATTGTAAGAAGACTTGGTGAATTAACTTGTAACCACTAATAACTAACATTTACCGATAAAAAAAAATAGGATACTTAAAATTTGGGAGTCAAATATTTTTAGAAAATGTTCTTGGTGGAAAAAACACGTCTTTGTATAAATTTGAAAATAAAATTTTAATTTTTTTTTTGATCGGTAAATAAAAATTTAATTAATAAATTTGTTCAACTATCCTAATCTTAAAATTAATTTTAGAAACTTGTATATAAATTTAACTCCAGCAAGTCTTATCTTATGTAATTGTTATATGCAATATTTCATGGATCTAAGATCCGTGAAATTACCCATATAACAAAATTCGCGGATCCTGGGCGGGTCGGGTGGGTTAGGTCGTGTTTGGCTAAAAAAAACTCGCACAGGGACAAAAATACAATTTTCGCCCTCGGGTGCTCCCAGGGGTGTTACTATTAGGTTACGCATATGTTACTTAAACGATAAATATGTGTTACTATAAAATAAATAATATGTATTTGTCTAAAAATAATCGCCCAAATGCAAAAATAAAAATGAAAAAAATGATCAAATAAATCTCTAATCTAATTATATGTGTGAATCAAATAAGTATTTAATCTTCGACAATTTTATTCTTATTAAAAGAGTGTGATTTTATTAAGATGATGACTTATTTGATCTCAATATTAAAGAGAAATGATTTTAATGTGTTAAGAAAAAAAATCATGGGTCTATTTGATCCCCAAGTATAAGATTTTTGGGGTAAATATGTGTTATTGTAGGGGCAAATATGTGTATTAAACTTGTGCAAAGGTAAAAATAAATTTTTACTCTCAGGTTGTGTTATTATTAGGTCAAATAATTGTTATTGTATGAAGAAAAATGTGTTATTAATGAACAAAATTAATATTTTATTCTTTTAAGGACTAGTAACACGTAGTTACCTTACAAGAATACATAATTGTTCTTACAAAGAATACATACTTTTGAAAAAAATATGTTACTATATGAACACAAATGTGTTCTTCGTATAGAGAAATATGTGTTAATAAATGAAGAAAAAAATGTGTTACTATATGAACAAAAACATGTTACTTTATGGAAAAATGTGTGTTACTATACGAATAAATCGTAACTGCAGTTAGGAGTTGCAATATTAATTTCGGTTTAAACGAAATAAAAATTTATCATCGAAGTTCGCATAAGCTTTGTATTCATCGGAGTTCGCATAAGTTTTAAAGAATCTTGATGCGTGGTTGGGGGAACACAGACACAACGATAGAAATTGTGGAGCGAACAGAGGAGGAAAAAGAGTTAGACGGAGGAAGAAGAAGAAATCTGCGTAAGAAGAAGAAATCTGCGTGGAGGAAGAAGAAGAAATCTGCGCTAGTTTCAGTTTGACCCGTTCTTTATGTTGATCCACAAGATTTAATAATTTCCTTTTTTTAATTGATATTGCACGGTGCAATATTTCACAAGAGACTTGCTCGAGGCTTTTTCTAACATTTTAATAAAATTATTTTTAAAAATATAATAGATGTAATTTCTTGATTATGAATGTAGGGTTTTTTTTTTTGACGGTAGGAATGTAGGATCAGTCTTAGTAATATTTGGACCAAAATGGTTTCATATATTTTTTTTTGGACGAAAATGGAATTAGATTTTTAACAGATGAAATCGTAAGCCATCGATCGGGTACCCCAATTTATTGATATCATCCATTTTTTTGGAAACAAATCAATTTTAGGTTTCTCTGGTTTACTCCCATGTCCACGCCACTAATTGGAACGTGGATATATTTTCCATAATATATTTATATTCCAAACGCATTCCTCAAATTCTCCGTACGACGATCGTCAGTGAAATTTGTTCCGCTGGATGAAACCCAAGTTGTTGTTCCGCTGCCAGAGTCCGTTCCATTGATTTTCTTGAGAAAATATAACAAAAAGGTTTGTTCTTTTTTCTCTCTCCTCCTTTCTAAAACGGAACCGTTCACCTGTTTAAGTTCAGTTGGCAGCTTGGCGCATGTTTATTTTATGCATATATGCCATGCTTGAATTTTTCGGTTTCTCTTCGTTTCTGATGTCGGATTATTGTTTCGATAATCTTTAATCATTTATTATTGTAATGTAGTAGTATTTTGAGATATGTGCTTTTTCATTTTCTCGTTTTTTCCTGGGGTGTCGTGTCGTTATAATTAAAATTGGAATGTAGCTTTAGTGACAGCTAAGTTGCGTGAGAAAGATAACTGTTTATGTTCTTCTATCAGGAACTGATTTAATCTGTGGCAATGGAGGTCCCTTGTTCATCACAAAACTCGATGCTTCCACCCTCACCTGCAACATTTCAGAATCGTGAAGACCTTATCAACTATGTTCGTGATTTTGGTGTCAGTCAAGGGTATGTGGTAACGATAAGAAAGTCCAAGAAAGATAGAAGAGTTATACTTGGCTGTGATAGAGGTGGTACTTATCGAAGTAGGCGTAGTAATGAGGAACTCAAGCGCAAAAGGAAAGCGAATTCTCGCCTCATAAATTGTCCTTTTGAAGCTATTGGGAAAAAAGATGATGATGAATGGGTGCTTACAATTAAAAACGGTGAGCACAATCATGAACCACTTAAAGACATGTCTGAACATCGCTATAGTCGTCGTTTTACAGAGGAAGAGGTAAAACAAATCAAGGTCATGACAGAAGCTGGAGTTAGACCAAGTGAAATGCTTAAAGCATTGAAGGAAAGCAATCCGGATCTTCACTCAACACTGAGACATCTTTACAATGTCAAAGCTAAACTTCGTCAAGGATTATCAGGTTCCATGCAATATTATCTCATATTGATAAGTTCTTGAATTGCTTTTTACCCGATGCAGCTATATTTGTCTGTTTCATCGTTTTAGCTGGGATGTGCACATTATTACTAGATTCATTTATAACTCGTTTGTGCATCTTTCATGCGTCTAGCCATACTTTTTACTCGCTTCTTTTAGCTGCTATAAAGATAAATTTACCTTTCTTTAGTGGGAGAATAGGTGCTCCTCTTTGTGTTCAAGTCCATAAGAGTGATTGTAGCAATGTCTGTTGAATGATCATGTTATATGGATTCCGTCTTTGATATGATCCATGTTACAAAAAAGGGTACTTTTGTGTCACATAAGCCTTTCAGATTTCTCTTTTTGATTAAATCTATTCTTTCTTATCTATCATAAACTCATGCTTGCACAGGGTTTGATATAAGGTTCTGAGTTATCTTTTTGATTGTTGTTGGTATTGTTGTTTCTGCAGAAAGAAGTTTTAAATCCTGGAGACCCAATCTATCTGCCACTGTTTGTGCATCCACAGAAACATCAACCTCTTCTTTCCCAGTAAGTTTTGTAGTGTATGAGTTATGAAGAAATATGGTGTGCCCCATGGAGTTCCACTACATAATTTTAACTGGGATATAAGTAATGCTACGTAGCACAAGTAAAATTTCTTCTCCACCTTGACCAATGATAATGATTAAATCTCCATGCTTCAATGACCTAAGCTTTGTAAAGACCCTATATTTGGTTTAATAGAAACTATGTATTTGTAAACTAAGGACCTTCTATTTGGTTAGAATTATAATTTGTTTATTTAGAGAAATACCCAATAAAAAAGGGTACTCTTATTTTAATAGCCTACTAGGTGTATGATGGTCAGCTATACATTTGGCGTTGCTCTTTCTTACGTTGATACTTCCTCCATTTGTTTCTTTGCTGGTTTTTGAAATCCTGATAGCTCAAGGTTACTAATTACGTTGGTGGGGAATTTTTGGACTCACAATCATATGAATTCATTGATGTCATCAATCCTGTAAGTTAAAACTGTTATTTGTACATAAATTAGTAATTTACCTTAAAATGGTAACATGTAATTAAATGGCCCAATGAAAAACTATTTAGGCTACCCAAGAGGTTGGTTCCCAAGTTCCCATGACAACATACACAGAATTTAAAGATGCAGTTTTTGCAGCTAAACAAGCTTTTCCAGCATGGAAGAATACACCAGTTTCCAATCGTCAGCGTATTATGTTCAAGTTACAAGAGCTCATCTGGAGGGATATAGTATGTATGCACTGATTTTCTGTTTAAAGATTATGCATTCTGACTACATTTTCACATATATTTGAAGGAATATGATTACAGGACAAGATATCCATGAAAATTGTTAAGGAGCAGGGCCTGACCTTGAAGAGTGCTAAAGCCGATGTACTATATGGTTTAGGTCAGTAGCTGTATGCACATCTTATCTTTTGTCTTTTCTATTTTATACCCTTTTTCAGCTTTCATTTACTTCAAATAGCTTTTAGTGTTCAATCTTAGTTTTTGATTTTGTTTGTAGAGTTTGTTGAACGTGCATGTGGTATGACAACTCTCCTAGAGGGCAATTACATTACCAATGCTGCTACTGGAATTGATACATTTTGCACTAGAGAACCTCTTGGTGTATGTGCTGGGATCTGTATATCAGACTTCTCTCCCATGATTCCCCTATGGGTATGTCTAAGCTCGTTCTCTGCCTTGTGGATGTTGCTCTTATATTCTTCTGGATTAAGCATACCAATCAAGTATTTGAATTTACTTGTTACACATTTTTTTGTTACATTTTTAAATTACATATCATTGAATCATCTGATTGTTACTTTTAAATAGGATTGAAGTGTATTACTCCATAGTTGCAACCATACAGTTCTGATTGATTTTTTTAGCTAAAGTAATGTAGTCTATGGATTAACGAGGATGCCCTCTTAGGATTTTTTTTTCTCAAGATTTACAAATGCACTTCTGAATAGAGGTTTATGGACACTGCAGATGTTTCCTGTCGCAGTTACATGTGGAAATACATATATTCTGAAGCCATCTGAGAAGAATCCAGGTGATCTTCATTCTGATTTTTTTCCCCTGCGACAATCATAATCCCCTTGCCCTCCAGGGAAAAAATGAAAAGGATCAGATTAGGCAGTGACTTTGTAAGGATTTCAATTGGGGGTTGACCTTATATAACAACTGTGTTCTCTCAGGGGTTTCAGTGATGATCGCAGCGTTGGCAGCAGAAGCTGGTCTACCTGATGGTGTTCTTAACATTATTCATGGCAATCATGTAAGCATATTTGTCCAACAAGAGATATATTTTGCAGCATCAAACATTGAATCTTTCAAATTTGTAATGCTACAAAACTCCTAAGGGTATGAGGATTCTAAATCTAGTGGATTTCAAAATCTTGATTAACAGTAGTAGTGTTTGTTTGTTTTGAGATTTAAATAAGGTAGGATTCAGCTTTATGTCAAATTGATGTATAAGAGTGTGTGATATTGTATTATTATGATGTTGATTGTAATTGTAATGATTGATTATGTAATAATTAGTGTGTCTTATTGGAAGTTGCAAAAGTGAGAATGTAAGTTATGAAAAGTGATAAATAAAATAAGAGTGTGAATAAAAAAAATCATATGGGTCATTTGAGAGAGTGTGGTGTAGAAAAAAAATGTTATTAATGGGGTTTATAGGTATTTGTAGGATGGATGTATTAGGTTTTTAAAAAATGGATTCTAAAATCCCAAAGTAGAACCGGATTTAGATTTTAAAATCCCAAATCCGGTCTTCAAATCCCAAATTAAACATACCCTAATAGATTTGAATTCAATGTTCATCAAAAGTGCATGCCTGTGCTCCTCCCTTCTTTTTGAATATGTGAATGGAAACATGATCTTGAATTTCTACTGAAGTTCTCACATTGCCCACTTCTTTGAATCTTGTGCATTTATCATTCTTCTTTACCTCTGGACCATTTTCTTTTAATCAAAGAGTAGTTCCTCAACACTCTCTTTGATATGCCTATATTATTGTTCAAGATCTAACTTGAATGGAGTTTTTTCCACAGGAAATTGCCAAAAATATATGTGATGATGAAGATATAGCTGCCATATCACTCACCAGCTCAGACACTGTAAGATGTTTATTATCATACTAAATATTCAACTGCAGCTGTCAGATATTAAAATCTTACACATGGAAACACCTATTCATTTTCATTACGCATATGGTTCTTAGCTGACTGTGTTCTCTAAGTATACGATTGCTTATTTCTGTCCTTAAATCTTCAACTCTGTCTATATACGTAACACAGAATGTCACATTGTCTCAATGGTTGAGCAATCAACTCATCTACAGGCCTTACTTCCAATATCTGTTGTTTCTAGTTCTCTTCTTAAATATAACTTTGTAATAAGCTTCAGAAACAATAGCTGATGTGTTTTTCTGCTTAAATTTAAGGTTGGATTGGACATATATGCCAGGGCAGCTGCTAGAGGTAAACGCATTCAAGTGAGTATATTCCTCATCTGGAGTGTGTGCTGACCCCTAATAATTTGTCTAATTGTTACAATTTCGCCCTCACACTTCCCTTTCCGCTGTATGCTCTTTGTCCAGTCTAGCATACAAGTGAAAAATCAAATTGTTATCATGCCCGATGCAAGTGCTGATGCTGCATTGGATGCTATTCTTGCATCTGGCTTTGGTGCTTCTGGAAAACAGAGGATCATGGCTCCTACTGTAGCTGTTTTTGTCGGAGACTCAACCCAATGGTTTAATTTTTTGTTTTAATCACTTTTTCAGTACCTTTCCAAGTTTCAAAATTAATTTCATCTATTTGAGTGATGTTCGTTCCCCCTAAACCTATCATTTAAATTGAGTAGCAACCCTTTTATTTAAGTGACATATAACCTGTTCATTTTATGGTCTCTACATTTGATTCTTTATATTTGTTTAAACTTTCTAAGAAACTTGTCCATTTAATAGATGCTGTATAATTTGCCTCATGTATGTTATCTCCTTATGTCTGAATTATTCATCTGCATGATTTTACCCTTATGTTCTAGGGCAGGGAAGACTGATAAAATTAATTTATGTTTCTCTCTGTTTCTTTGCACAAACTTGAAATGTGAATCAGTAGATGAGATAAATAGTTAGAGTACGGAGAGAGTGGATCTTTCAACTGAAAAAAAATGGAAGGAATATTTAGTCCGAAATTTTTAGAGAGGAATGCTCTTTCTAGAAGCTGATTATGGAAAGCTGCAATCTTTGCATTATATTAATCACAATATGTCTAATCTATGTCCTGGAAGGCACTTAAGAGACTAGATATCCGAAGACATGGTAGCAAAGGAAAATCAGTGCAAAACTATAATAAAATCAAGCAATCAAAAATAGTGAACAAGAAATAAAGGAAATTGAAAAAAATTATGCAATTTTTCTCACCATTGAGATTCTGTTTATGCTAATTTTTTTCATGAGGTCTTGTGTCCAGGATTGTAGAATTTTATTTCCTGGGCTTCAATATAAATCTGCAGAACTATTTAATCGAGATGCATATAATTTTTTCGTAGCTAGTGCACAATTTGAAAGTGAAGAATGATTTGCTTTTTATCTCCTTGGCCACATGCAGCCCTCAAGCCCTAGAACTGCCAATCTGCGGAAATTTTAACCTAATTGTTAAAGAAATACCATCCTCCTTGCTGATGGAGATCTAGAGAATATTAGGAACTTGTGTCACCTTTTTTCATTCTTAAAAAGACTTGAAATGCATAAGAAACATGGTTTGCACAAGTTATGAATTTCATTTTTCAGGGAAAAAGAGCTTGTGGACTGCGCCAAAGCATTGAAAGTTAATGCTGGAACAGAGCCTGGAACCGACATTGGACCAGTTATCAGTAAAGAGGTTTAATGTTTTTTCCCCATGGCATTAAAACAGTGTATTTCTATGTCAATGTAGTGATACTTGGTTCTAAAAGTATTTTTCGAATTATATATTTACTTGTTTCTGTTTCACATTTTTTGAGAGTATAGGTTAACTTTGTCCGATTTATCCATCAATTATTTAGAACTGGTTAGTAATTATCTGTTGCAATTGATAGACACTGTTACTAGCATTCTAGGTAGACACGAGCTTCACTACATATGATTCTAGCTGTATGGGACCACTTGATATGATGAGTAGATATAAGCTTATCTTAATTGACAGTTACCTATGTTACACAATTCCTATTGCTATAGTTGCTGTCGGTAGAATTTTGTCCTCTTTCCTGCGCATTCTCAAATTATGTTGAGTTCATTAGCATTAGTTCAATGAATAAATGACATGGATTAAACCTTTTCTACTTAGACCTTAGAAATTGTTGCATTTGAGCTTTACTAAATATATGTTTCTGCATTTTCTGAATTTCAGGCAAAGGACAGTATATGCAGATTAGTTCAAAACGGCATATCTAGTGGTGCTAGGCTGGTTCTCGATGGGAGACACATTGTGGTATGCTCCTTTGTAAATTCTTCCTGTCTTATATCTATGGAAGTTACAAAATGTACAGGAACAACTTTAAATTTACCTCTAGAATGAAGTTGACATAATATAAGTACGTACCACAAAATCACCAGCCCAGATTGACACTTTATTCAGAGTCACTTTCCCGTCTCTTGTTTTAAGCTATACGAATACTCTAGGCCATTTGTGTATATGAATGTGTATATATATAGATTGATTAAAGCATGAGTAAAAATATCACTTAGAATGTCTTACAAATGTTTCTCTAATGGTCTGAATATACTGAAGGTTCCACGGTATGAACAAGGAAATTTTGTGGGTCCTACTATTTTGTGTGATGTTACAACCAGCATGGATTGCTACAAGGTATTCTTGAACGCCTATTAACTTTGTGGACACACCTATATATAGAGATTAAAAACACATTCAGGAAATTACATTCTTGTCCCTTAGCAGGAACACGTGGCAGGACCAGTTCTCCTATGCATGCAGGTCTTACTCATTCTCCGACTCTGCTGCTTTCTTACTTATCTGATAAAGTTTCAATTTCATATGAAGGAACCATTCATAGTTCTGTTTTTTATACTATTCCCAGGCTGAAAACCTTGAAGAAGCCTTAGCAATTGTTAATAGCAGCAAGTAAGCATATTAAAATTTGTTTCTAATGAGTTGAGCAGAACCATTATCTGGCGAAATGCTAAAGTTTGGAAGTAATTATTCTTGTAAGAGTTGATTATTCAAACCTGAATGCTGGAAAGCCCATCTACTTTCAGTAACTAGATATTGAATCACTTCTTTTTTTTGTTGTGATTCTTCGTTTCTTCATTTTCTTTAGGCTCAGAAATGGGGCATCTATATTTACCTCCTCGTGTGTTGCTGCTAGGAAGTTTCAGAATGAAGTTGAAACTAGTCTGGTAAAGGGAAAAACTCGTTTGTAGTTTGCATATATAGCTTTATAAGCTTCTTTATGATCTTTTGTGCATGATAAAAACTTCTATGAACTTGGTTCAGGGAAGTTTTATGGTGAACTCGGTAATACTATTTAGCATACAATGTTTCATTATTTTGAGAAGAATAACACAAAATCAAATATTTTTTAAAACGTGATACACAATATTATTTTGAAAAATAGAGGTCACGTGAACGTTCACATTAGACCTACTCTGTGCATATTGTCTGTCTGATCCAAACTGCTCTAGGTTGGGATAAATGTTCCTGTTCCACTTTCATCGCCTCTTTCAACGCACAATGCAGCCGTAGATCTTAATTCCTGTGGTATGCCGTTTCTTCCTCTCGAAAAATAAATGGAAAATAAATACCGTCCTAATGTGATTCTCTCGTCTATTTCTCTAGCAGGAAAGTCGGACGTGCATTTCTTTACTCAGTTAAAAACAGTCGTCCAACAATTGAAAGAGTTGCCTAGGCGACGAATCCCATCACGTCATCCACCCACATATGAAACCCAAACGAGCTGTCAAGGACTATCAACACCTGCTATGCCTTCCTCATCAGATATCACAGGATTACCTTATGATAATGTTTCCCTGTCCTTTGCACCGTCAGCTGAAGAGGATTCCCCAATTCCAGGGCCGGTGCTCTCTGCTACGCCCATAGAATCCGTCCCGTTGCCCTCAACATCTGAACAAGATCCAGAGAACCAAGATCCATTCACTGATAGGAGGATATACACACCTCTGGAGTCCGACATGATTGACTTAGTAGCTTCTACAGCTGAAAAATCTACATTCCTAGAACGTCTCTAAGGAACGAGAGATGGGCATGCTGTCTTTCTGTTATAATGGCCCTCCGATTTCAGCATCATGGGAACGATGGGTCTTCATCTGAGAGGGAGGAATATTTATCTCTTCAACTTCTCAAGAAATTTAGCCTCTCCCCCATAGCTGATCTTCTTGATGGAGTATGAAACCTAGTAGTAGTAATTAGTTGGTGGTGATTCATTAGTATCTCAAATATGAATATCAAATTGTGTGAAGAACATATCGTGGGATTATGGGATTATGAGCTTTGACCAATTAAAAAAAAACGAATGTCAAATGGTGTGGACGGGTGGAGATGGATTATTATGTTGGAGTTAGATAGGGTGAAGGTGGTTTTGAGATTTTTTTTTTAATTGCCCATTATAGGATTAAATTAATTTTTTGGTATATTTTAGTTTATTTAAATACTTTCGGATTTTTTAAAAAAAATCTGTTATATATTTTCCGACTTTTTTTTTTTTGTTATTTTTTTTAAATTCAAATAAAAAATTCAGTATGATATTCCTTTTTAAATTTATAAAATAAATCTTCTAACTCTAGATATGGTTTTATATATTTATTTAAGGAGTAAATCTCAATTCACCAAAAAAATTGTTTTAAGTTTTTCGAAAAAAAAATGTTTAAATAATTTTTTTATATTAAATCTACTTTTCCATGTATGAAATAAATTTCTGTTTCAATTTGGAATTTGAATTTTCTGGTTATATTATATTTCATGGAGTATTTATTTAGATCTAGCTTTTTTTTTTTTTTTAAATGTAAATACAGTCTCCACTATTTAATTTATTTATTTTTGAGATTACTGGAAAGGTTTGGCAACAGAAGACGAGAAACGAGACAACACTGCACAAGAATGCAATGTCCGAACAAATTCTTCATTCCAAATTGTCTGTCTCTCACTAATCCACCAAATTCGCATACAAAGTCTCCATCTTTCCAGCCAAGAATCCACAAAGCATGTCGGAGCGGTAATGATGAAAATGAGTCGAAGAAGGTGATTTCTTTACCTCCAAATGTGAAAACCATTACGAGCACCTCAAACCCATTTGTCAAACACTGTGTCAAGCTTCGCCACAGCCCTTCTTATCGCCATTTTCATGGCTCTGTCCTTGTTGTTGGCACCACTCCAATAAGGTAGCTTGTTTTTGTGTTTCCGAATTTCTCCGTTGAAATTATGTTCTTTTCAAACTTAATGATTCTAGAGGGGTTTTTCAAAGGTTTGTGTTGAGAGATTTCTAGTATCTATTTTTGTAAGTGAAATATTTGGAATTGAGTTGTATTTGCTTTGATTGAATCTTTTCAAGGCAAAAGGTGGAATAATAGGTTCATTGACTGCAGTTGCTGTTTTGTGATTATTTGAACCAAAATAGTGAAGGGGGTTTACTAAGCTAGTAACTTTAGAAATTGCTGCTCAAGATTATAAGATAATAATTATTATAGGGTAATCCTTTCTCAGAATTGCTACGGCATGCTTTTCACTGATCAAAGAAATTCCAGAGACGTTTCTTCTGCTGTTCTTGTGCATCAGAAGTTTCCGAATGGCAAAAGGACATGGGAAGGCATTAAAAATAATTGATTGTTTAAAATTGTGAAAAACATCGACTCAAATAGGCTTTTGCAGGGAAATATACAGGTTTCACAAAGCGGTGTCAGAGAGGCTTACAATTCAGTGTTTGTTTGTACTCGACAACTGTTGTATTCCTGAAGAAATAGACAATGAAGCTATTCATGTTGTTCAAGTTAATTCGGAGGTTATAAGAAAGATATCTGGTGTCCAGTCTGTGGATTGTGTTGAAGTCATCGCCTTGGTTAGTATTCCTTCAACATTTCAGATTGTGAGCAGCGATGAAGACTGCCATACATTGTTTTCATCCCCCCATCGACTACTTGTCCTTGATGGAATCCAGGTATCCTTCATTTTCTGCTGGTAAAATTACTAAATTGTCCTGATATCCACCATTATGAATTAACTAGTCCGAGGACCCATCAAATATGAGCAAGGTATCATGTACAGCTCAAATGAATTCAATCCAATTCTTCGATTGGATAATTGATGATAGTATCACATTCACATTTGATTCGAAATGTGATTCTAGTTAGGGATGCTTTACATTTCAGCATAACTCGTCTGAACTGGCATAGCTTTCCATGGCAGGATCCCGGCAACCTAGGCACACTTGTTAGATCTGCTACGGCATTTAGATGGGTAACACTCTCTCTTCCAATAAAATTTGCTTTCAAGGTCACACTTTCTGTGTTTGTTTCTGTTTTATTTTATTGTCAAACTTTTTCAGTCATAACTCAAATTATCCTCTTGGTTACGGTTAACTGAGACAAACCTTCGTTTGGTTTCATGAATTAGGGGGTTGTAGATGGCTAATACCCTCTAATATTACGTTTGGTTTCTCTTGTGTGTTAGCCTTGGAGCCTGGTATCGAAAGCAGGCCCGTGTTTTGTGATACCATTTTGGGGTGACTATGGATTCCACCTCTTAGCTGGTATCGCCAATCCCACTCATTAGGGTTAGTTGTATTAAATCTTGAAGTGACTAAATTACCCTTCTGAATTTAGGGCACTGAGGTTATTCAAAATAAATTGAAGGGTGATATGATCAATTCCTGTTTATGAACTTTTTCAAATACATAATATCAAACCAAGTATTATATGTAATCACCTAAAAATTGAATTCATTTATTTGAAACCAAACAAAGTATGTACAAAGTGAACTGTATTATACATCCAGGTATTATATATCATTGATTATCCAATACTTGCAACCAAATGAGGCCTTGTCCAATACACACTCTATATGATTTATCAGAGAAGCCAATATATGAAACATCTTCATTCTCAAATTGGTTTCACCCTTCACCGTTGATTCAACAGGATGGCGTCTTTCTACTTCCTGGTTGTTGTGATCCATTCAACGACAAAGCACTTCGAGCTTCTCGTGGGGCCTGCTTTCAGATTCCAATTGTTTCTGGTAATTGGACACATGTACGGGCTTTGAGGGAAGAATTTCAGATGAAAATGTTAGCTGGCCATCCTGCAACAAGCAATGGCCCGATTCCAGTTATCGAGCTTTCTAAAGATTTTGCAGACTTTCTAGCAGATTTGCCTTTGTGTTTGGTTTTAGGCAGTGAAGGTGCCGGGCTTTCTGAATATAGTCGAGGCGCTTGTGAGCTCGTAACAATCCCGATGGCCGGAGAATTTGAGTCTTTGAATGTTTCTGTAGCGGGTGGAGTTTTCATGTATATGCTGCAGCAGCATCACAACTGCAAACATCTTACTACTTGATATCCTTCCATTTTCTCTATCAATTTACATCTGTTTTATTTTGCAGCTGGAGATTGGAAAATGTTTACTTATTAGGTGTTATAAGTTGTGCTTGATATTATTTTATAGGATATATGGGAGAGATAATGTGGAATATTACTTTTAGAAGTACATGTAACCTTGAAAAAATAATGGCAAAACGAAACTTGTTCAACTTATAAAATTAGATATATATTTATTATTATATTTATTTAATAATATTATTACTTTTATAAATTAATACCAGTACATGCAAATGCACTAAACTATGTGTCGTATTAATTTATAAATATAATGATATTACTGATTGAATCTTGTTATATTATTAAATGAAAATGGAGAACAAGTTTCACCAGAGAAAATTGACGAGAAAAATAAATTTTGGAGCATTTGTTGAATAGGATTTTTTTTTCATGTATTCTGATATTTTTAAACAATAAGTAATATGAATAGACAAATATAATTTTGGTAGAAAATATCATAAAAATAAATTTTATGTTGTAATTATATTAAAAATTGCACACATTGCAAGTTGAAAATAAAATCTTAATATCGGTTATAAATTGATAAAAGAAATTAGGAATTTAACAATTTAGAAAAAAAATTTTTTTTGAAGGTTAACAATTTAGAATTTAAAAATTAATTAATTATCAATTCAGATCTAAAAGAAACTTCAATATAAAACATATTACTCACAAATATTAATATTAATTTGTATAATTTTTTTAAAGTTATATTTTAATACAAGATCATATTGGGTGTTTTTTTTATTTACTTACATCACAAAAATTTGTGTAAAACTTTTTTTTATAATGAGTTCGAAGACAGATCTTCACTTAAATAATATGAGGACTTGTGCAAAACTGCCCATGCATCAATGGAGCTCCACTTTAATATTTAAATATTATTTTACTTTAAAAAATAATTCGAGTAAAGTGCTAAGCCCTACAGATTATATAATTTATACGACATTGGAACTCGTTTCATATACTATAAAACTGTTATATATAATCTTTTATCAAATAATATTGTTAAAGAAAAATAAAAATTAATTTGATTTGATTTGGTTTCGTCCTTATATATGGAACAAATATGTTTTCGAAAAAAAAAAAGAATATACGGTCGGTAAGACGACGCCGTAAATAATTGTTACTGCATTGTAATTTTAGTTTTGTCGTCCTAAAATAAAATTATAAAAAAAAAATCATAAAGCCTCTTTACGATGTGCAATTCCGATCTGGCGTTCACACACCTTGACCTCCCCACGGACACCGCCCCAACACTCGGTGAAGTAACTGAACTACATCCGCTATTAGCTTCTGAAACTAAATCCACACAACGAAAGGGCTCGCCGGAAGCCACCAGCGCCGCTCCGGGAATGTCGGCGGTAAAACTCCAGCAGCCACCGTCCGCCGCTGTCTGCTCTCTCCGAGGCTCAGTCCTCACTCTTGCTGTCATAACACTCTTTTCCTTCACTTATATCTCCCTCAAATCCCTACACTCCCCTTCTCTCCAATCCTCCTCCACTACTGCCCCAACTGCCCGCACTGTACAATCCCTCCTGCCTGAGGTACTACCCTTTCCCACTGCATCTGTTTGAATTGGGTAATTATTATGTTTAATATTGTTGAATCCTTTTTAGGTTGTTGACGATGTCGATGTGGATAATGTGGAGAGACCTGTGGTTACGGAAAAGGATAGAGAGGAGAGTGATGATGGGGACGACGGCGTTTACCATTTGCCTAAGGTGTTTAGGTTGAATTATGCGGAGATGTTGAAGAGATTTAAGGTGTACGTCTACACGGATGGCGATCCGAAAACCTATTACCAGACGCCGCGGAAGCTGACAGGAAAATATGCTAGTGAAGGGTACTTTTTTCAGAATCTTAAGGAGAGTAATTTCGTAACGGATGATCCAGATCGGGCGGATTTATTCTTCATTCCAATCTCTTGCCATAAGATGCGAGGAAAGGTATGCCAACATTCGTAAAATTTATGGAAAATATGGTTGCATTTGATCCTTTAGTGGACATTGTACACTGTGTTTATGGAATGTGATGTAGTGATGGATTTTGAGCGCCTAGATCACCTGTTTTCGGGAGGCAATTATTTCTTGAGCTCATTAAGTGCATTCTTTTGTAGATGCTGCATTTTTTGCTTCAAAGGGATCATTTGGATGCTTGAAAATGTTGAATTCCAACTGTATTGGTGCTTTTAGATTTTAGTGTTTTACCCTCTTGTGTTTCTTGGAAGACTCCTTCGTGTTTTACCCTATGCACTGGCTTTCTGCAACTAACCAAGTTGCGTTTTGCCTCCCAAATTTTGCTTGTTTATGGCCTTTTTTCTGGTGTGTCTTGTGCAATTATTTTATGTATCCATAAGACTGCCTTTAACAATATAATAGTTCATGTAGAAGCTGGGACTTCGCTACAAAAATATTGTTATACGTTTATTTCATGACACAACTATGAAAAAGTTGATTGAGTTCTTATTCAATTGATATAATTCTATCTTATCTTGTGTTCTCCTCTATTTCTTGTTCCTTCAGTCTTCTCTTCTTTTTTCTTTTTCTTTACAATTAGGAGGACTTCATAATTTATTGGCTGATGAAATAATCTCGAAATGCTCTATATATTTAAATGGGAGTAGTTCTAAAGCTAGAGTAGTTCTGAGGGAAGCCCAAATGTGTCAATTAACCACTACAATCCTAGTTAGTTGCGTTCTGTTTCCTGCTTAATTTCAACTTATGAAAGAAGACCAATTTCATGATATTATATTCTTCAGCATGCTTATTGATCAGTATGATATTGGATACATGTATTACATTCAACAATTGCATGTATTACGTTCTGTTTCCCTATCTTGTTTGTCCTTAGTTTTTTGTGGACTAGAGTTATCTCACTACTAAAAGCCGATGGTCCAATTTTCGCATCCCAACCCTAGCACTGCACCACACTACAATTTCCACCTGGTGGTATACTGTTCTCTAGTTTATTCTCCATATACATTAACTCCTAAATTTGTCAATATAAGAATTGCTTAATCCGCTAAGTGACTCTGTGTTCACCTTCACGGCTTCATTGGTTTGTTCCCCTCTTTTTCATATTAATAGCCTCCTGATACACTGGCACGATTTACCAGCTCTGTTACCATCTGCAGATGATGTCCCCACAACTAACAATTGAAAATCCTCTACTGCCTCTAGTCTGTGTTTCTGCCAAAACCGTTGCGTATTTGCCCACATATCCTAGAAATGGTCAAATCATGGTTAACTGCTTGCTGTTTAGTGAGTGTTATTTGGCATTGTTTCTTTATAAAATTTTGCATATTTCTTGTACCATGTTTCTTGATTCAAGTAGCAATCTCTGTGAGCAATGTTGTACTATTGTTTCATCTCCACCAAAATTTGAGGCTTTAATTACTAATATATGTGTTTCTAAAACTAACATGCAGGGTATATCATATGAGAACATGACCATAATTGTCCAGAACTATGTGGAGAGCTTGATGGTCAAGTATCCGTATTGGAATAGAACATTAGGGGCAGATCATTTCTTTGTTACTTGTCACGATGTTGGTGTGAGGGCCACTGAAGGACTTTCAAATCTTGTAAAAAACTCAATTCGTGTTGTTTGCTCTCCCAGCTATGATGTTGGGTTTATACCACACAAAGATGTTGCACTTCCTCAAATTCTTCAGCCATTCGCCCTCCCAGCCGGAGGAAATGATATAGAAAATAGGTACTTAATTGCCAACCTTTGAAGCTCCTAATTCGTTGTTCTTTTCCCATTTAGTTATCTTTCTGATGTGCTTTTTCTTTAAATTCTTGTTTGTGCTAAAATCATCAGCAATTTTACGTCTGAAGTATCTTTATCCTTCTGCTTCCAAATGTAAATGCATCGACCCCTCTTGCAAATCCCATTAAAATAAAATTGCAGTAAGAAAGAACAATTTTGGTTTGTAGCCCTCTTGGCCATCAATGAGGAGGCCTTTTCTCTTTGAAACCCATCAGGTAGAAAGTAGCAAATGGGCTTAACTTGTCAATTTCTTGCTGAAATTTCTTTGTGGGTAAAAGTTGGATTGTGCTTCGCAAAGATGCTAGATATTTTCTCCTTGGTGGGTGATTATGATCACCCATTTGGAGATTTTGCTTGTTATACCATACAGCTAACACTTTCAATATCAGTGTATGGAAGGGATCTAGATATAACTAAATTGTAGGCAAGTGTAAAATTTTGCTGTTTTCTTGCACCACTCATTTGGTGTATAACTCTGTGATTGGAGTCGATCCCAACTACCTACCTGAAATTCTAAAATATAGTGTTCCTCTGATAATGCCCATTCATACTTAATCATTGAAGCCTCATGATCATCCTTCATTCATCTCTTTTTTAAATTTTAACATTAAGTGTCATTTATTGCAGGACGACACTTGGCTTCTGGGCGGGGCATAGAAATTCAAAGATTAGGGTCATACTGGCTAAAGTATGGGAAAATGATACTGAACTTGATATTTCAAATAACAGAATTAACAGGGCCACTGGACATCTTGTGTATCAAAAGAGGTTTTACAGAACAAAATTCTGCATTTGCCCTGGTGGCTCTCAGGTCAATAGTGCTCGTATCGCAGACTCTATACATTATGGATGCATACCTGGTGAGAACTACTCCCCTCTCTCCCCATTTCACGGCACGCGCCAATAACAAGTCTTCTTTCCGTTTGTTATATTGAATTTCCTTATTACTTAAAAAAGCATGCCTAAACATAAACATATGATTTTTTTAAAGTGATGCTCTATTTGAATAGTAATAAAATAATGCTACGCAAGTATTGAGTTTCCTCCATTACTTATTTGACTAGTTGTGGATGGTTGTGTGCAGTAATACTCTCTAATTACTATGACTTGCCTTTCAACGACGTATTAAATTGGCATAAGTTTGCGGTAGTGCTAAAGGAGAAGGATGTCTATCAGTTGAAGCAAATCCTGAAGAAAATAACTCAAGAAGAATTTGTCACATTGCACAACAATTTGGTCAAGGTACAAATTTACCTTTTACTGTTACTGTACCATTTGGAGCTTTAAGCTCAAGTCTTGATAGTGTTTCCATCCTTTTTTTTTTTTTTTTTTTGACGGATAGTGTTTCCATCCCTACTTGACACTCTCTCGTTGGGGTGGGGAAAATACCTAAAAAATTCGGTATACTGCACTTATTGAACTGAAAATACCGAAAATACTGATTCTTTCAGTACGGTACTGAATGTTTTCGGTAATGGTCACGTTAGGTACAATAAAATCTTTTGGTATTTCAATTAAAAAATGTATACTTTTTCAAAATGCGTACCGATATCCTATACAAAATTTTGGTCAGCATACAAGAATTTTGATATGGAACAGTACATATCGATATTGTTCAATAATTTGGTATATTGAAATTTTGATACAGTATAGGTAAGTATTTAATATACCAAAATTTTGGTATAACAAAAGTTTTATTACAGTACCGATATGAAGTTTTGAATACTCAAAATTTCGATAGATATACAGTATGAAACAGTATTTTTGATATACCGTACCGAACCACCCTTATTCTCTCGTGAGAGTTGCATTTTCTCACGAGTATATGCTGGTGTGTGGCCAGGCCCAAAAGCACTTCCACTGGAACTCCCCTCCTCTGAGTCACGACGCTTTCCATATGGTAATGTATGAACTCTGGTTGCGTCATCATGTCATCAAGTACTAACATCTTAAACACCAGCTACAACACAGCCAGTTGTACTTTTTGCTACGAAGCCTTGTACATTACTACTTCACATTGGCAATTTGTTTATTCATTTTTTTCGTCACTGGTTCAAATGTTGGATCTGGAGATAGAAGGTAGAAGCCCTGTTACTTCGTGTAATTTGTGAGTTTTTGGTTTTTGTATCAAGGATTTAGGTTATATACAATTGCAAGATGAACATTGCCTATTTTAGATCTCTATCTTTTCTGTGTCTCCTTGCCCTATATAAAGCTCTTCTCTGGAAGATACAATACAATAGTATTTCCATGCTACTTATGTCCTGTTCATCTATCAAATGAAAATATGTATATTTGGATCTCTATACTTGCAATTTATTTGCTGGGTTTCTGTACATCTTTATACGTGTTAAATTCTGTACAAAAATATAGTCATTGTACTTTTATTTGCATCAGTATTATTTTGATGCAAATGAAATTCACGACATTAGAGTGGAGTATAATAAGATTCCAGTCCAAAACTATTGGGTGTTAGAATTTTATTTTTCAAGTTATTACTTATTAGTCACCTGGGTGTTCGCAATGGTAGAAGAATATAAGCAAGCCTGTGTGAGGAGCTCAAGTATGCACAAGGAAAATCCGCTGGTCTCCCTCAAAGGACTTGTAAAAAGTGGGTCCAGTGACTTGCTGGTCTTCACGGATGCAAGTTTTATGGAGATTAATGGCGCCTGTTCGGCAGGAGTGATTCTTACTGACAGGAGGGGAAGGTTGATTAAGCAAAAGAGTGCATCCTTGGATAAAGCCTCCTCGCCATTGGAAGCAGAAATTCTAGCATTGCTGGAAGGAATTATATTGGCAAAGGGGGAAGGAGCAGAGAAGATTATCATAATCTCGGATTGCCTGGAAGCTGTGACAACATTACGGGATAATGAAGTTTTTTGGAACCGGGGTGCGTACACTCTGGATCGTATTAAAGTTGAGCTGTGTGGTTTTAAAAGTTGGAATGTGTTCCACTTGAGTAGAGAATTCAACGAAGCAGCTCATCTACTGGCAAAAAGTGTATTTTCACCTACTGATCCTCCTGAATGGGTTAGTACGAAGGTGTTTCAGTGGTTACGAGATTTAGGCACCATTCTATCGTGTTAAGAGGGTCCTAGTCTTGTAAGTCCAAAAAAAAAAAATATTACTTATTAGGTGTAACATAAAATAAATCTAGGGGCCGCTTGGTTGGGGGTATTAGAATTAGGTAATGAGAATGATTAGTGATTCATTCTCATTGATGAATTTTGGAAAGAAAGTTGAGCACGAAAAAAGTTGAGTGAATGAAAAATGAATGATTGTTAAATGATTGATTATAAGAGAGAGATTATGTAATTGAAATAAATTAGTGATTATTTTATTTTTAAATCAATTACAAATTATAAATATTATCAAACACCATCAATGAGAATGATTAATGAATTATTCTCATTACCTACTTCTAATACCCCCAACCAAGCGGATCCCTAGATGTTTATGAGATTTGGGACAATGATATATGAAAGAAATGCACTAACAACTCGACATATTTAAGAATTTGATAAGGTAGAAAAACCTAATTGGAGCTGTGGATATCTAATTCGATACATAGTTATACTGGATGTGAATAACGTTCTTTTGTGACGGGTCTTTTGTGTTTGTTGTGTGTTTATATCAAAACCAAATTTAGAAATCAATGTCCCTAACCAGACAACCAAATGAACAGGCCACCAAGTATTATACGTAATCACTATTTGAAAGTTATTGATAACTGACGTCCAAAAAAAAAAGTTTATTGACTTGAAAGTTATTCATAATAATTAATTTGTATTCATCGAAAAAAAGGGCTGATAGAGAAAAAAAATTATGAACTTTTGTTATTGTTGTAATTAAATTAGTTTTTCCATTATTATTTTTTCAATTGTATTCACAATCATCATTTCAGTAGGCCTTGTCGGAAACTGTTCATGTGTTAAAATTACCATAACTTAAAAGATCGTATATCAAATTATAAGAAATAAAAGCTCATCATAAAATTGAACAAACAAGAAAATAATATTTTTTGGCAAATTAACCAAAATTGGTCTGTCATGCTCCGCTAGAGCTGTTATTTGAGTCGAGCCGAAGTGAGTACTCGAAATTCGAGCTAGACTTGATAATATATAAACATATTATTATATTTTTCATTTTTATTAGTCTATATAATATAAATAATAATAATTCATCTTCATAAATATTTTTAGGTGAATATATATTGATAAAATATAATATGAAATATAGTATAATATAACAAATTAAAATTTTCTATCAAAATCATCATATTTAAAAGGTGAAAATAAATTCGTAAACATGCTTCTGATATTATTATTTTTCAAATAAAATCTTAACTTTATATCAAATATTTAAAAATATATTATGTAAAATTATGATAATAAAAGTTTAATTTAGCTAGAATGAATCACTTCACTTCATTCCATGACCCTTAACGAATTGTCCGGTCCTGTCCCCTTCAAAGTAGTGTCCAAATTTTAGATACTCACGCAGCATATATATAACCATGTCATATATATTTATATATATATATATATATATATATATATATATATATATATGTTACAGAAATTAGATTCTAAACTTTATTGCGATTACGAAGTATTTGTCACTAAATATAGTAATTTAATTTTTCTACGGAATATTATTTTCAGTTTCCTTTTCCGTATTATTTTTTTATATCTAATATTTTTTTCTCATCTTAAAATAAAATTTAAATTAAGCAGATAAAATTAACCACGTTAATGCGCATGGGGAATTGGGGATGATTAATTTCCTGGGTACTTTACGTCATCCCAATTCCCAGCCTAGCAATGGGGTTACCATCTCACGAGCACCACGCCTCTTATTATTATAATCAATTCTCTGCTAAGATATTAGCCACTTGCAAGGAAAAATATATAATATCTAACACTATAAAGAAAAAAGTACAAAACAAATATATAATATACACGTTTTCCTGACAACATTGAAATTGATAAGAATTCAGAGAAATAAAATTGCACTACATGTGGTACAAAATCAGATACTAGTGGGAAGCAAATCACACGAGTGTTAATTATATTTTAGGTTGACTCTCTCATCAAAATTGTGCATATGTTTAAATATTTTATAATAGAAAGATAAATGATTTTCACTGATCTCATAATTCTAAAAATATATTGATTTGTCTAATCATTTTTGCGGATGCACTCCATGTAAAACGGGTCGTATCATATGGTTAAAAACCAGGGATAAAATATCTTAGCTTAATAAAAAATATTATTATCAGATCAATAATAATAAATTGCCAGAAAAAAAAAAAAGTCTCGTAAATATTACCGAAATCACATACTTATTTATTTAAGTAAATATACAATATTTTTATAAATTATTTCAATATGAACGATACTTCGATATGAAAATGATATACGATTGTTCAGTAGATTTCATTATATATACCGAAAATTCGGTACGGTATACCGAATTTTTGGCACGGTATACGGTATGCAATTTTAATATACCAAAATTTTCTTATGGTATAAGTATGCAATTTAAAATACCAAAAAAATCGGTATGGTATACGATATTTTCGTTATATATCATACCAAATAATTCCTAATTTTTAATAGCAAAAAAAATAAAATAAATGTCTCTGATTTACAGCTGTTAACAATAGTTACTTAACATTTTATTTAGTTTGGATCTGTTAACGATTTTTTGTTATTTTTTAAAGTGTAGTTCATATAAAAATTTATCTACACTCATAAATATAAAACCGTTCCAAATAAGGGACCTTGGTTCGAAAGTGCCCTTCTAATTTAGTTATTGGATCGAGAAGTCTATGTCATCTACAAAAAAGTTAATACTGGTGAAGTTTTTGGATATCTTCTTTCTGCCAAACACCAAAAAACTTACTATAATTAATAAAGTATGCTTACTTGCTATAATTAATAAAGTGTGCTTTAAATCTTTCTTGGATGTCTTCTTTCTGCCAAACACCAAAAGAATTTACTATGATTAATACAGTGGGCTTCAAATCTTTCTAAATACGATTGTATCCAGTGTACATTTTTAATTATGATTGCACATTCTCTTATTAAAAAAAAAATATTACTCCTCTGTTCCAAAAAAAATTCTCTTATTAAGAAAGAAGACTAATGATTGAAATTTTGAGGGATAATTTTGTAAATTTTTATGTATAAAATTAAAAAAAATATTGGTTTATGTGTATATGTAAGTAAAAAGGTAATGACATTTTGTGTAAATTAGTGGAAATTGTGAGAGTGAAGTTTATAAAGAATTTTTCATTCTAAGGGTGTGAAATTTATAATAGGACAGACGAAAAAAAAAATATAAAAAGTTTTATGAGAGGAAGAAGTATATAATTGACATATATAGACAACATGGGATATCGTTATGTAAAAGAAAAGAAAATTAGTGTAGCAAAATATCACATACTTCTTTTTTCTCTATTTTCTGTTGTTAAAAAGTGTATTATTTGTTAAATGATTTTGTATTTGGATTTGATACTTTTATATTATTTCGTTACTTTGTTATATAAGTGAATAATATGCAATCTCTCTTTATTGTGGAGGGGCGCCATCGGCTAGCTCACACCGGTGGCGCCCTTAAACAATTTCAAATTTTCGGCATTCTCTACACCACCCATACTTCAAATTTAATCAGATTAATCCTAACCAATATTTTTTTATTATTATGAATTCACATTGTATGTAATTCATTTAATATTAGTTTGATTTTATACCTGCAGGTGGACATCAATTTATATATCCACCACCAATCATGTGATGCACATAAGTAATTAATTAAATAATAGTGGACTCCCCTGTATATGTGACATCACATGATAGGTGACTGACATGCCACATAAATGGTGGACATATAAATTGGTGTCCACCTGTGGGCATAAGATCAAATACGTCATTTAATATATGTCTATATAAATATTCAACAATATTTAAATACTAGCAAGTTCTTCGATAAAAATATTTTTATTTAAACAACTAATATTTTTTTTCGTGTGAAATACGATTTGAATATTGATAAATTTGACGTGAGATGAGTTATTTTTTTTATTATTAATACCTTTTTACTAATATATAAATTTTATGAGATAAATATATGAGTATCTCACAATTATTAAATTAATTATATATATTTAAATATTTTTAGTTCAATTTTTCTACGAATTTGTAAATTCAAAATTTGTCCATTTTCTTAATTAAAATTATTTTTAACTAAAATATTGAATACACATAAATATAAAATATTATATAATATTTTACAATATTTTGGAATGATTATTAAATATTTTATTTGTTTAGAGAATTGTGAAATGTTAGAAATCATTCCAATCATTCCAATCTATTTATTAAAAAGTGACTCCGTTTCATACATGAGATTGTCATACACAAGAGTGTCACTATAATATTACTTTCAAAAAATAATGTTTATAATGATTTTAATATATAATTAAAAATATACATAATTAATTTAATAATTATGAAATACTCATATATTTTATCTCATAAAATTTAAACATCAGTAAAAAATATTAATAATAAAAATAATAACTCACTTCACGTCAAATTTACTAATATTCAAACTGTTTATCTCATAGAAAAAAATATTAGTTATTTAAATAAAAACATTTTTATCAAAAAACTTGCTAATATTTAAATATTGTTGAATATTTATATAGACATATATTAAATGGATCATAGACAACGTAGATTCATAATAATTAAAAAAGTATTGGTTAGTGTTAATCTTATTAAATTATGGATCATATATTAATGATTATGGTTCATATATTAAAAAATCTCTTATGATCTGCCGATCGACATATATCCTCTTGAGAAATGAAATGACAACTATTTTTAGTAAACCATCGGTTTCCTTATTTTATCAGTAGTGTTTTTATCAATAGACATAATTAAAAAATCTCTTATAATCTGCCGACCGACATATATCTTTTGATAAATGAAATGACACAACTATTTTTTGGTAAACACCGGTGTCTTTATTTTATAAGTAGTGTTTTTATCAATAAACATAATTAAAAAATCTCTTATGATTTGTCGACCTACATATATATATCTTCTTGAGAAATAAAATGACACAATTATGTTTAATAAACCGCCGATTTTCTTATTTTATCAGTAGTGTTTTTATCAATAGACATAATTAAAGAATCTCTTATGATCTGCCGACCGACATATATCTTTTGAGAAATGAAATGGCACAGCTATTTTTAGTAAACCAACGATTTTCTTATTTTATCAATAGACATAATTAAAAAATCACTTATAATCTACCGACCGACATGTATATTTTATTGAGAAATGAAATAACATAATACGTATCACCGTAGGCAGAAGTAAAAGAGCAGGAAATATCTCCTTTGTTAATGGGCCTAGTTTCATCTTAATATTTAATTATTTATTTTATTTATTGTTTAAGCCCATGGACCTTGTTATTAGTGGATAAGTATAAAAGAGACTGAAGAGTCATAGAAGGAGTATCTAGATCATTTGTTTGGAATTGACTTAAAGGCTTGGCGGAATATTGTTTATTCCGTGGGAACTGATTTCTATTGTATTGTTCATCTATCCATTATTAAATCTTTATCATCCCAATCCCTTTGTCTCTAACATGACACAACTAAACAGCCGATTTTCTTATTTTAACTTGTCTTGTTGAGAAATGAAATCTTATTGAGAAATGAAATAGCACATCTATTTTTAGTAAACCAACGGTTTCCTTATTTTATCAGTAGGTCAATAGACATAATTGAAAAATCTCTTATGGTCTGTCGAACGACATATATATCATGAAATGACACAACTATGTTAACTTGTTTTCTTGAAAAATGAAATGGCACACCTATTTTTAGTAAACCAACGGTTTCCTTATTTTATCAGTAGTCTTTTTATCAATAGACATAACTAAAAAATCTTTTATGATATACGGACCGACATATATATCTTCTTGAGAAATATAAATGACACAACTATGTTTAGTAAACCGCCGATTTCCTTATTTTAACTTGTTTTCTTTAGAAATGAAATGACACAACTATTTTTAGTAAACCAACGGTTTTCTTATTTTATCAGTAGTGTTTTTATCAATAGACATATTTAAAAAATCTCTTATGATCTGCCGACCGACATATATATCTTCTTGAGAAATGAAATGACCCAACTATGTTTAATAAACCGCCGATTTTCTTATTTTAACTTGTCTTCTTGAGAAATGAAATGGCACAGCTAAGTAAACCAACGGTTTCATTATTTTATCAAAAGTGTTTTTATCAATAGATATAATTAAAAAATCTCTTATGATTAGTAAACCGCGGATTGGTTGGCATATACATCTTCTTGAGAAATGAAATGACACAACTATGTTTAGTAAATCACTGATTTCCTTATTTTATCAGTAGTGTTTTAATCAATAGATATAATTAAAAAATCTCTTATAATCTGCCGACCGACATGTATAAATGAAATGACACAACTATGTTTAGTAAACCGCCGATTTCTTTATTTTAACTTGTCTTGTTGAGAAATAATTTTTTTTTGAGAAATGAAATGATACATCTATTTTTAGTAAATCAACCCTTATTTTTTTAGTAGTGTTTTTATCAATAGACATAATTAAAAAATCTCTTATGATCTACCGACTGACATATATATCTTCTTGAGAAATGAAATGACACGTTTAGTAAACCGCCGATTTCCTTATTTTAACTTGTCTTCTTGAGAAATGAAATGGCACAGCTATTTTTAGTAAACCAACGGTTTCCTTATTTTATCAGTAGTGTTTTTATCAATAGACATAATTAAAAAAAAATTTATGATCTGCCGACCGACATATATATCTTCTTGAGAAATGAAATGACACAACTATGTTTAGTAAACCGTCGATTTCCTTATTTTAACTTGTCTTTCTTGAGAAATGAAATATCACAGTTATTTTTAGTAAACCAACGGTTTTCTTATTTTATCAGTAGTGTTTTTATCAATAGACATAATTTAAAAATCTCTTATGATATGCCGACCGACATATATATCTACTTGAGAAATGAAATGACACAACTATGTTTAGTAAACCGCCGATTTCCTTATTTTAACTTGTCTTTCTTGAGAAATGAAATGACACAACTATTTTTAGTAAACCAATTGTTTCCTTATTTTATCAGTAGTGTTTTTATCAATAGACATAATTAAAAAAATCTCTTATGATCTGCCGACCGACATATATATCTTCTTGAGAAATGAAATGACACAACTATGTTTAGTAAACCGTCGATTTCCTTATTTTAACTTGTCTTCTTGAGAAATGAAATGACACAACTATTTTTAGTAAACCAACGGTTTTCTTATGATCTACCGACCGACATATACATTTTCTTGAGAAATGAAATGACACAACTATCTTTAGTAAATCGCCGATTTTCTTATTTTATCAGTAGTGTTTTTATCAATAGACATAATTAAAATATCTCTTATGATCTGCAGACCCACATATATCTTTTGAGAAATGAACGGTTTTTTTATTTTATCAGTAGTGCTTTTATCAATAGATATAATTAAAAAATCTCTTATAATCTGCCGACCGACATATATATTTTTTTTTTAAAAATGAAATGACATAACCATGTTTAGTAAATCGCCGATTTTTTTATTTTAATTTATTTTGTTGAGAAATGAAATGGCACAAATATTTTTAGTAAACCAACGGTTTCTTTATTTTATCAGTAATATTTTTATCAATAGACATAATTAAAAAATCTCTTATAATCTGCCGACTGACATGTATATCTTCTTGAGAAATGAAATGACATAACTATGTTTAGTAAACCGCCGATTTCCTTATTTTAACTTGTGTTGTTGATAAATGAAATATTTTTTAGAAATGAAATGGCACAGCTATTTTTAGTAAACCAACGCTTTCCTTATTTTATCAATGGTGTTTTTATCAATAGACATAATTAAAAAATCTCTTATGATATGCCGACCGACATATATATCTTCTTGAAAAATGAAATGACACAATCAGTAGTGTTTTTTTTATCAATAGACATAATTAAAAATAGACATAATTAAAAAAATCTCTTATGATCTGCCGACCGACATATACATCTTCCACTAATGGTTTTCTCCGCCTCTACCTCCTCTTCCCTTTCTATCTCATCTCTGCAGCCTCTATTCCTGTCTCCTTTCCAACCTTATCTCTTTTTTTCACTTCTTTCTCAGTTTCATCCTCTTTCTCTGCCTCACCGCTATATTTCCTTATTTTAAGGATTTTTATTAAACCGCACCGCTATATTTTCTTACCTCTTCTTCCCTTTCTATCTCATCTCTGCAGTCTCTACTCCTGCCTCCTTTCCAATCTTATCTCCTTTTTCCACTTCTTTCTCAGTTTCATCCTCTTTCTCTGCTTCACGGCTATATTTTCTTATTTTAATGATTTTTAGTAAACCGCACCGCTATATTTCCTTATTTTAACTATTTCATCCTCTTTCTCGGTCTCCTCCTTTGGTTCTTCTGGTTAACATGTATATCTTCTTGAGAAATGAAATGACATAACTATATTTAAGTAAACTGTCGATTTCCTTATTTTAACTTGTCTTGTTGAGAAATGAAATATTCTTGAAAATTAAAATGGCACAACTATTTATAGTAAACCAACGGTTTCCTTATTTTATCAATAGTGTTTTTATCAATAGACATAATTAAAAAATCTCTTATGATATGCCGACCGACATATATATCTTCTTGAAAAATGAAATGACACAACCAACGGTTTCCTTATTTTATCAGTAGTGTTTTTTTCATTAGACATAATTAAAAATAGAAATAATTAAAAAATCTCTGCCAACCGACATATACATCTTCCACCAATGGTTTTCTCCAGCTCTACCTCCTCTTCCCTTTATATCTCATCTATATTTCCTTATTTTAAGGATTTTTAGTAAACCACACCGCTATATTTCTTTATTTTAACTATTTAATCCTCTTTCTCTGCCTCCTCCTTTGGTTCTTCTGGTTATTCTCCTTATTTTAAGCATTTTAGTAAACCAACAGTTTCCTTATTTTATCAATAGTGTTTTTATCAATAGACATAATTAAAAAATCTCTTATGATATGCCGACCGACATATATATCTTCTTGAAAAATGAAATGACACAACCAACGGTTTCCTTATTTTATCAGTAGTGTTTTTTTATCAATAGACATAATTAAAAATTTAAATAATTAAAAAATCTCTGCCGACCGACATATACATTTTCCACCAATGGTTTTCTCCGCCTCTACCTCCTCTTCCCTTACTATCTCATCTATATTTCCTTATTTTAAGGATTTTTAGTAAACCACACCGCTATATTTCTTTATTTTAACTATTTAATCCTCTTTCTCTGCCTCCTCCTTTGGTTCTTCTGGTTATTCTCCTTATTTTAAGTATTTTAGTAAACCGGTTCTTCTGCCTCCTCCTTTGGTTCTTCTGGTTATTCTCCTTATTTTAAGTATTTTAGTAAAGCGGTTCTTCTGGTTGTTCTCCTTATTTTAAGTATTTTAGTAAACCTGACACAAACCGCTATATTTCTTTATTTTAACTATTTTTAGTGGTTGTTCTCCTTATTTTAAGTATTTTAGTAAACCTGGCACAAACCGCTATATTTCTTTATTTTAACTATTTTTAGTAAACCACACCGCTATATTCCGCCTCCAATTCATTCTCAAAGGGAATCAAACTCAGGTCTCCCACTTAAGTGAGGAGCCCGATGGCCAAGTGTGCTAAGCCCCCTTAGTTGATTCATAAATTAGTACTATAATTTTTTTAAAGAGTTGGAACGATATTCTCAAATTATAGTAATTTGTATCACCATTCACCAAGACTTACTCTTATTAATACTAATTATTGCTAAAAAAGACCTATATTACTCAATATTTTTGATATTATACTCCCTCACAATATAGAAATACACCCAAAAACCACTAGTTTTCACAATAATTAATTAAAAAAATTCCTTATAATTTGCCGACATATATTTCCTTGATAAATTAAATGACACAACTAACATATATCTCATTGAGAAATGAAATGACACAACTATTTTTAGTAAACCGCAGGCTTCCATCCGGGTAGGGTCAACTATTTTTATTTTATCAGTAGTATTTTTATCAATAGACATAAAATTATGTGAAAAGATTTAATCGTGAGATGATTCATAAATTAGTACTATAATTTTTTTAAAGAGTTGGAACGATATTCTCAAATTATAGTAATTTGTATCACCATTCACCAAGACTTACTCTTATTAATACTAATTATTGCTAAAAAGGACCCTGTGTTATTCAATATTTTCAATATTATACTCTCTCCACAATATAGAAATACATCCAAAAACCACTAGTTTTCAAAATCACAATAATTAATTAAAAAAATCTCTTATAATCTGCCGACATATATCTCCTTGAGAAATAAAAAAACACAGCTATTTTTAGTAAACCACCGGCTTCCATCCGGGTAGGGTCAACTATTTTTATTTTATCAGTAGTGTTTTTATCAATAGACATAAAATTATGTGAAATGATTTAATCGTGAGATGATTCATAAATTAGTACTATAATTTTTTTAAAGAGTTGGAACGATATTCTCAAATTATAGTAATTTGTATCACCATTCACCAAGACCTACTCTTATTAATACTAATTATTGCTAAAAAAAGACCCTATGTTACTCAATATTTTCAATATTATACTCCCTCCGTCCCGAAGTTATCTTCACATTTTTCTTTTTGGGACGTCCCACAATTAATTTCACACCCCTAAAATGGAATACCCTCCATAAACTACACCCTCACAATATCATTTAAATTTAAAAAATGTCATTCTTAATTTATTCTACTTTATTCTCTTCCTTACATTTTATCTCATATAACCACCTAAAATACCCTTACACTTTATTCTCTATCCTACATAAATTTAAATTTTCTTAAACAACGTGACACTTCACGTATTAACCTAACCCCGGGACGGAGGGAGTATTTAACTATAGAATAAGAAAGAAGGTAATACAAATATATATTTATCGTTTTTCATTATATTGTAAATATAATCTCAATAAATTAAATTTCAATTAATATTTGTCAATACAGGAAGGATAATTAATTGAGAAGAAATTAAAATTCCATGATTTTAGGCAATTAATAGCATTATGAATTTAATTGATTTCAATTAATATATGTCTTGGTCAAATTTTCATTTGTATTATCTTATTACACTTTATATTTTATTGAAAATAAAATAAATTAAACTTTGACATGTAATTAAATCTCTTCTTTAAACAACACATAAGCTAAATGCATTGTATAATTGTCGTAGCTTTTCAAAAAAAAAAAAAATTGTCGTATATTTACAATTAATTTTCTATTAGTATATAGGGGATGACATAGACCTCGCGTGTTACATGGTATTTCTAATATTTTATTAAATAATTGAATAAGAAAGAAAGTAATACAAATAATGAAACTTAATTATATTTTATCGATTTTCATTATATTGAAAATATAATCACAATAAATCAAATTTCAATAAATCTTTGTTAATAAAAAAAAAAGGAGAATTAATTGTGAAGAAATGAAAATTCCAGACAATTAATAGCATCATGAATTTAATTGATTTTAAATTATTTTTGTCAAAAATTTAATTTGCATTATTTTACCACACATCATATTTTATTAAATATTGAAATAAATCAAATATTGACACATGTAATTAGATCTCTTCTTTAAGGACACATAAGGTAAATATATTGTATAATCGACACAAATATAAAATTAATTCCATATTAACATATAGAGGAATAGCGTAGAACTCGTGAGTTACATGCACAATATCTTCAATATTTTTTTTAACTATACAATAAGAAAAAAGGTAATTCAAATAATGAAACTTATGTTTTATCGATTATCTTTATATTGAAATATAATCTCTATAATCAAATTCCAATAAATATTTGTCAACAAAGAAGGAAACAAAAAAACTGTGAAATACCGACGGATCAAATTCCGTCACAAATATCGATAAAATACCGTCGGAATTTTAAATTTTAGATTTACCTACAAAATTTTGAATTTTTTATAAACAGTGTTTTCCGACGAATATCCATCGGTATTACCGACGAATATCCATCGGTATTTACCGAAGAATTAATTTTTCATCGTTATTTTGTAACGAGAAAAATACCGACGGATGACCAGTTTTACCGACGGAAATCCGTCGGTAAATGACTATTTTTTGTAGTGAAATATTAAAATTTCATGAATCCAGACAATTAATAGCATTATGAATTTTAATTAATTTTAACTAATATTGTCTTGATCAAAATTTTCATTTGCATTATCTTATCACAAATCATATTTTATTAAAAATATAAAATAAATTAAATATTGTCATGTGTAATTAGTCCTCTTCTTTAAACAAAACATAAATTAAATATTGGTCAAAATTTTCATTTGCATTAACTTATTACACATCATATTTTATTAAATATATTGTATAATCTTGACACGAATAATTAACTTCCTATTAATATATATGATCACCTTTAGATATAGACTTGTAGTATACGACTTAGTCAATAATGTTAACACACGTAATTAGATTTTTCTTCTCTAAACAATTCATAAACTGAATTTCATAGAATGATTGATATTAATGATTCTAAAAATTTCTTAGTGATTACGATTATCGAAATTAATTAGATTCATGAAATGGTTTACTAACTATTCAAAATAAATTCTTCAATATATTGACCCGGAGACGGAGAGAGGAGTGTGCCTGGGAGCTGGGCCCCTCCAATTTCATCTTTTTTTTATACTCCATATTATTATTAAAATTTTATTAAATAAAAAATAATACTCTTTTTACTTATCGTAATAATCATTTAGTAATTTATAAGTATATTTTGAATATTAATTATGAAATTAGTATACAATAATGAAAATTGTGATGAATTAAAGCAGGAAAAACGAAATATGCCTATACATAGATAATATCAAAGCTATCGCATGTTATGAGTGGATGACCAAATTTTTTATCAAAACTCATTGAAAGCTATTTTGCTCAATTTTTATTTAGAAATTATGTGCTTCGAGAATAATAATAATATGAGAGGAAATAAAAGATTTAGGGATGGTCTTTCATACTGTCTCACGAATTTTATTTTGTGCGACAAATCTATATATATTTGATCCACATAAGCTCCAATTCGATCCAACTCATTTATGTTCTTAATTAATAATAGGCAGTTTATATGTAAATGGTTGATAATAAACTTATCATAAAACTGTTTTTGAGAAATTATTTAATTAAGAGTATTCAAAATCTCATCAGGAGTATAAAAAATTAGTATAAGTGATATCATATTATTTTTTAGGATCGAGTATCAACAATAATTAATTTTATTACTATTTAAAATTTTCATATTTAATATAAAAAAATATAGAATTATAATATCTAAGTGTAAAATATCAAATATTTAACTAAGAATATCAAGTATTTGACAAAAAATATCAAGAATTAAATAATGTTAATGATAAATTTATCATGAATCATGTTCTTATAAAACTTACTTTCAATAATATTAGTTAAATGAAGTTTTGTCTCACAAACTGATATGTCACCCTATTCACCAATAGTATTCGTATGATTGATAGAGAACTGTATATATAATTGCAATTTAATTATAAATATTTTTTTATATTTTTAAATATTAATTGTTTGTATCAATGAGTAGTATTTGTGTTCATATTGTGCACAATAAAAATTGTGTGCACAAAGTTTGGTTACAGTGTAGTATTATTTCATAAACTATATAGTATTAGTTTGATTACAGTATAATATTATTTCAAGTACTGTATAATATAAGTTTGGTTACAGTGTAGTATTATTTCAGACATTGTATAGTATTAGTTTAGTTAGCAACATTGTATAGTATTAGTTTACTTACAGTATAGTATTAGATGAAAACATTGTGCACAATATTTTTTAGTGTGCACAATATGCACACAAATATTTGTCATTATTATATAGGAGTATTTTGCAAGTGAAGAGAATCAAAGTTTCTTAACCCCTTCCTCCCTCCATTTGATTCCCTTATGACCACTTCCATGCATTGAATAAAACTTGTTGAATAAGATTTATTATTTCCTGTATTGGAATTCCTTATTAGAAGCAGGGACGTCTCCTTCCTCCCCAAAAACCCAAACTTTTGTTGAATTTTTTTTTTATCTCAATATAGTAAATTTTCAATTCACCTTGAAAAAAAATCGTACTATTAAAATATATTTATACAATTCAAAAGTGTATCCCTTGGAAGGCTAAATTTGAGATAAAATTTCAGTTTCACAGGAAAATTATTAATTAAATATTAACTATATGTCTCAAAATTTGTAAGAAACCATTTGTCAAATTAAAATATTATAATAATAATAATATAGATATCTTTTTTTTCTGGTTTATTTCACCAGACACAATAACCCACCCTTATTTTTTTTCACTCAATTTCTCAACTTTTTTCTTATCTTGTATTTGTATTCTACTTTTATAATTTTTTTAATCGATAAATATTCGTTCCCAAGGGGAATCGAATCCGAATCTCACAATAAAGTGAGGAACTCGGTGAACAGGTAGACTAAACCATCTGGTTTCTACTTTTATAATCTTATTCTAGCAGACTTCTATTAAGTCAGTTAACTTCTATATTTTACAAAATAATTGATAAAAGCCCGACAATAAACGAAGATAAATATTTAATTTGAAAATCAAATCCAGTGAATTAATGATTAAAGGTTTAGTCAAGTTCCAGTCAAAAAATACAGTTATATATATATATATATATATATATATATATATATATATATATAAAAGTTATAAATCATTAATTTCAACATTTCCTCAAGCTCTAACTCAATAAATAAGAAAATACTAAAAAAAGTGGAATTTTAAAAATATTGCATAGTTCGATTAAACTTCATTAAACAAGTTTCTATCACATATATATTTCATAATTCGTGGATTTATGATTGTATACTGGAATCATATTTTAAAATAAAATGAAAGCTAAATATTAAAATGAAATTTCTTAAGATACATATGGGTCGTCTCACACTTTCTCATTAGTTAATATCATGTGGTGAGGGCTCGCTGCTGGACGGTGGGATTGATCCTTCGCATTAGTCGGTCATTAGGCCGAATACCGAGTTATAAAAAAAATATCATGTGTTTAGTACATATTTATTTATATGCTGTGCTCTGAAAATTTTGAAATCTGTAATTAAAAATGATAAAAATGAAGAATTTTGTGAGCGTAAATGGGAATTTCTTTTCTAAAATGAGCTTGAAGTTGATTAGTTGAGTCTTTTCATTCCACTAATTTATACTGTTTCAGAAGTGACATTAAATTCAAATCTATCTAAAACAAGAATCAAGTGTGTCTGTGGTTTAAAAACTCTTAATTTTCTTATTTTCCAACATAAAAATAGTGTTTTATCTTATATTTTTAAGTATTGGGAATTATTTAATACACATAGGATTAATAATGTATCCCGTGTGCGTATTAATTTATGATATTATTGCGAAAAAAAGGCATTTGAAGCAAATAGAAACTCTCTGTTTAAACTTTAGAGTCGTTGCAAGTATTTTTAAGGAAATATAATCAGTGTTATTAATTTTCATTTCCTTGGCAATGTAGAGTGTTTTCACTTCCAAATCAGTTTTATGTTAAAATAACAAGATCTTGCTTAAGATTATATACACTGATATAATTGAATACAAGATTTTATATCATTATATGAGTAAATATTTTAATTTAGTGTAGGTCTTGGCAGTATCACACAAGAACGTAACATGATTTAAAAAAAATATTTCAAAAGCCATAGGTATTAATTTATATTAATGTATAAATCGTCTTACCGTACTACGGCTCTAACTTAAAATCTTTTTGGGAATGAAATGCTTTCTCCAATTCGACCAACACCAAACGCCGTGCAGATCACATGTCTTGCGCGATATATGTATATGTATCGTGTAAATTACTGAACAGTCTGACATACTCTATTATTGAAGTAATTTAAAAACTATAGGTCTAAAAGAAGAATTTTTTAATTAATTATTGTGGTGCAGATCACATGTCTTGCGCGATATATGTATATGTATCGTGTAAATTACTGAACAGTCTGACATATCCGACAATCTCTGCATTCTCTGCATTCTCTTCACATATGGCGCCCTTTCAAATATAGATATATTTTTTTTATTTTTGTATGGTTTTGGAGAAATGAAAGCTTTTTGACCACCAAATTCAAAGCATCGTATTTTTTTTCTCTATATTTAAATTTTGCAAAAAAATATGTATGATAGTCTAAATTATATATACAATATAAATATATAATATATATTTGGGCATTCCCAAAGTAAAATATTATTAAAAAGTATTAATTTTTGTTATAAGATATTAATTTTTAATAATACTCTGAGATAAAAATATATGATATCTCACAATTATTAAATTAATTATGTATATTTTTTTAATTATACACTAAACTCATTATAAATATTACTCCCTCCATCCATTAGAAGTATGCTCGTTTGGTTTTGACAGGTTTTAAAAAAATGTAGATAAAGTCAATAAAGTAAGGGTATTTTGGAATATTGTGTGATTTATTTATGAGTTAAGTGGTTGTTTATGAATATAAAATCAACAACATATGAAAATATCAAGTGATTGTTAAATGGTGAAGCAAAATAAATTGATGAAAAAAACAGTGTGAACATACTTTTAGTGGACAGAGGGAGTATATTTTTTTTAAAATAATATTAAAAATTTTATAAAATTATAAAATAAAAATTTTTATTACTTTAAAATTTTTGAATAATAATAGTTTTATTGAATATTTGATTACTTTTTAGATGATTTACTAATGAAATATTTACTTCTATTTATACAAGTTCAATCATGAATGAATGATGAAGACTATTTTAATTTAATAGATGGAAATGAGTTCTAACATTTCACAATTCTCTACACAAATAAAACATTTAATAATCATTCCAGAATATTTAACAATTCTCTTTATTCAAATGATTTTTTTCACCAACATAATAAAATTTCTACAACAGTAAAAACATGTATTATAAACAAAACACTATAACTAAACTAAAAATTAAAATTTTGAGAGAAACTTTACTATTTTACTAATTTACAATGTTGCCGGCCAAAATTTTTTCATCCCAGAAAGGGCGCCCAACTCTTGGGCTGCTCGTACTGTTAAAAGGTATAGGGCGCCTAACTTTTGGCTGCCCTCCTTATTTTTATAAAATCCTCCAAAACCACTACACATATGTAATTGATTTTGAAAACCACCTTCTTGCCGACACAGAAATTAAAAAAAAAATATTTAAAAGGGGCGCCATAGGCGCCATAACCCACGGCGCCCCTCCACAAATCTGTAACATTTTCAAAAACCACTCTATATTTGATAGTGGTTTTGAAAACCACAATAATTAATTAAAAAATCCTTAAAAGAACATGTTTCAAAATGTGACTGGAAAGACTAACTATTATTTTTACTTGGCTATGAATAAATTTGCCTCTTAATTAAAAGTCGAGCCATCGACTTAGTACAAAGAAATAAAAAAGCCCGGAATCATATTCCACAACCAAATTTTCAACCTAAGGCTGTTCATTTTAGGTGCCTCATCTAAAAGTTCAAGTGTACTTGTTAGCTAGGTTAACATTAACTCTATCATGGAAAGGATGAGGATTTTGCTCTAATACCATGAAAGAATCTCGTCTCATCTAAAAGTCTGAATTTATAAAAAAGTTGAGAATCAATCTATATATATCACCACCATAATACTATTAAATTTTAATATGTGTGTTGATATGATTGTAGACATCGAAATTTTGAATTTCGATAAACTCAAATCTTGAAGATAAGAATTTTAATATATGTGTTGATATGATTGTAGACATCGAAATTTTGAATTTCGTAGTTTTATTGTTTTGTGATAAACTCTAATTTTGAAGATAAGAATATAAGAATATCTTCAAGATTTGAGAATATACTTTTTCTTTATTTTTCAAGTCATTGATGTCTCCGAGATTTTGGGATACCTTTTATTCTTGCTCTCTAAGTCATTCATCACTTATAAATAAAAGAGTCAAAATAGAGTTTTAGTAGTCCAATGGAATAAGTCATAAACGATTCCATCAACACCCTACTATCAAATTGTAGGTCAAATCACTCTATCAAATCGTAGTAAATCCAGAATAAGTCGCTGAAACCCCGGTACTACAAATCAAGTATTAGTCTTTGGAAAGAGGAATCAAGAGATTAACGAGATACCATTTTATTTTCTTCGTTTTTTATATATTTATTTAAAGGTGTTGAAATTTATTGGTTTACAAAAACATATAACATTCATTAATTATTTTTATACACTCCACATATAATTTATTCACGCTATAAAATAAAAATAAAATGTCGAATATGAAACGAGTTTGGCTTCTTCAATTATTCACAAGTACAATTAATATGCATATATTTATATGGCATCTATATGTAACTGAATTTTAAAAAATTCAAATTATTCCTCTATTATAACGACAAAGAAAGCATGGTATTGGTATAGCAGCTGCCAAGTCGTAGAAACGATAATCTTCTCTCTAGTCTATTTTCTTTTTCCTTTTTTTAATTATAAAGAAAAACTCAAATCGATTTAAGAAATAATTAGAAAAATGATTAATAATCATTCAAATTGCATCTGTCTAGCCACATGTCTTATATAACCTCATCAGACATAATAATTTCTCTCTCTCTCTATATTTTTGCTTCATCTTCTCAATAGAAGGATAATGGAGAAGCATTTTTATAATTCAGTTTCTTCTTTATTTTTCTATTTAGACTCATTTTGTGAGAGTTTTTTCGTTTTCATTTAATAAGCAGGATTTTGTCTTCATATATAATTAATGGATACGTGTCGCGTGTTTTTATTTTGGGAAACTCAATCATCACTGATTCATTGTGCCTTTAACAATTTACTCACTCATACATTTGGGAATTTTATTGGAGATTTTTTTTTTCTTTCCTCTAAATGGTTTACGGTTGAACTTTGTCCAATTTTTTTTAACTATTTCATTTTAATTTTAATATTAAATAATTTATCTAACTTTATCCAAAATAATCAGTAAATTAAAAACAATATCATTTTATATTATATGCATGTCTAATTTTGGTCCTATACAAATTAAATCCTCACGCGGTATAAAACAACAATATTTTTAATTGGACAAATTTTTTAATTTTGGAATTAAATCAGTATAACTAAATTTTTTTGATGAAACAGTAAACAAGTTATGGAATCAATTTTTTTATAAAACTATGTTCTCAATGATGAGTTAATACCAGCTTTCTTTGTGAACAATTTAGCAGACGCAATTAGGTTTACTGGATCAAAATATAGTAAACTATTTATCAATTACAACCTTGCTTACAGTTTATTTTTAGTGATTCTTTTTGTTATTCAGTGTTTGGCTAATACGAATTATTTAACTAAATTCTTGTTCGTTGTATTAAAAAAGAAAAGAAAAATGATAGTTTTGGTACCATAAGAATTTTTCAACCATAATTTTAATTCCATGTTTTTTTTTCTCCTTTTTTTTAAAAAAATAGTCCCAAACATTATTTTTTAAGAACAAAACTGCAATTTTATCTTATTTTCTTGGGACCAAAATTACAATTTATCATTTTCTTGGTACCAAAATTGTAATTTTCTTGGGACTAAAAATATTAAAAAAAACTACTATAACAAAAGTGTCAATAAAAAAAGAAACAATATTTACTACCAATTCTGGAGTGAAATAGCCTTAATCACACACTCCGGTCAATCGGCTAACAAAATCCTCTATTTAAAAAATTAGAGTATTTCATTCATCATATTATTTAGATTCCAAAAATGAAATTGAGCCTGCCTGGACAAGAAAAGTGACAAAACAATAACTCGTTAAACTGTGTATCCATGCATAGTGTAAAGACAAAAATCATAGGACATTTTAATATAATTAATTCCCCATTATTTAATTGATGGAAGCCGTCTTGGTTACTAATTATAAATTTTGTCCACTCTACTACCAATTATCTCCATCCCTTCTCCCACCTCCCTGATCAACAATGGCTATTCCTGCAGTTTTCACAAGACTAAATCAACACTCACTCCCTTATCTTCCTCCTAAGCTCAATTATGCACCAAGAAAACAGGTTAGCTTTTGTTTTCCAGCTTCATCAATTAGTTCTTGTAATGATTTCATGGTTTTATGTGTAGTGATGTTGTGTGAAATGTTGTAGTTGTGTGTTAAAGCATCATCAGGAGAGGAAGGAAAGATGGAGATTAGGAGAGAGAAAGATGGTTGGAAGATTGATTTTTCATGTGAAGAACCGGTTACTCCTTTGCTGGATACGATCAACTACCCTGTTCATATGAAGAACCTCAACATAAAGGTAACATAATCAATGGCCATTCCAAAAAACAGAGAGATTTGATTGATGATTTAATGTTGTTGTTCAGGATCTTGAGCAGTTAGCAGCAGAACTTAGAGCAGAAATTGTACACACTGTAGCAAAAACTGGAGGGCATCTGAGTTCAAGCTTAGGAGTTGTGGAACTAACCGTTGCTCTTCATCATGTTTTCAATACCCCTGATGACAGGATTATATGGGATGTTGGCCATCAGGTGATGATTTTTTATTTTTTTAATCCATTTTTGCAACCTGATCCTGATCCTGATGATGTCATATATGTTTCAGGCTTATGGGCACAAAATTCTGACGGGAAGAAGGTCGAAAATGCACAGTATAAGAAAGACGTCAGGATTAGCGGGTTTTCCTAAAAGGGATGAGAGTGAATACGATGCTTTTGGAGTAGGGCATAGCTCCACAAGCATTTCTGCAGGACTTGGTATGTATGTAGTTTGAAAATAGATTTCATTTTGGGACATAAATTGAAAAATTGGATCAGGTATGGCTGTGGGGAGGGATCTGCTAGGGAAGAAGAACAGTGTTGTTTCGGTGATTGGAGATGGAGCAATGACAGCTGGACAAGCATACGAGGCGATGAACAACGCCGGCTTTCTTGATTCGAATCTCATTGTTGTGTTGAACGATAACAAACAGGTGTCCTTGCCCACAGCAACGCTGGATGGCCCTGCCACCCCCGTCGGAGCCCTCAGCAGCGCCTTGACTAAGCTCCAAGCAAGCCCCAAATTCAGACAACTAAGGGAAGCTGCTAAAGTAATTCTCACTCTCTATCTCTTTTTTATTAACACTTGAATAAATAAACAAAGAATTCATTTTCTTTTCTTGGACTAATATGATAGAGCCTTACCAAGCAAATTGGAGCACAAGCACATGAAGTTGCAGCCAAGGTTGACGAGTATGCAAGAGGGATGCTCAGTGCTTCCGGTTCTACCTTCTTCGAAGAGCTCGGGTTGTACTACATTGGACCTGTAGATGGACATAATATCGATGATTTGGTTACCATTTTTCAGAAAGTTAAGAGCATGCCTGCACCAGGCCCTGTTCTAATTCATATTGTAACAGAAAAGGGAAAAGGCTACCCTCCTGCTGAAGCAGCTGCTGATAGAATGCATGGTTAGATCATAGATGTCAATTCTTGATTAATTCTGTTTCAGAACAAAACTAAGCCTTTTGGTTGGTTCCTCAGGTGTTGTGAAGTTTGATCCTACTACAGGGAAGCAAAACAAGTCCAAATCCTCTACACTTACCTACACTCAGTACTTTGCAGAATCTCTAATAAAAGAAGCTGAAGCAGATACCAGAATTGTGGCGATCCATGCTGCAATGGGAGGCGGGACGGGTCTAAATTACTTTCAGAAACGATTTCCAGATCGTTGTTTTGATGTCGGGATTGCTGAACAGCACGCTGTCACATTCGCAGCTGGATTAGCTACTGAGGGTCTCAAGCCTTTCTGTGCTATCTATTCATCTTTCCTGCAACGAGGCTACGATCAGGTGAGATAAAGATCATTTTTTTCTTCAGACGTGTTTCTTGATCTAACGGTTGTGTGTGCATGTCAAGGTGGTTCATGATGTTGATCTTCAAAAGCTACCTGTCCGGTTTGCCATGGACCGGGCTGGTTTAGTGGGGGCTGATGGCCCCACTCACTGTGGTGCGTTTGATGTCACGTATATGGCCTGTTTGCCTAACATGGTGGTCATGGCTCCATCGGACGAAGCAGAGCTGATGCATATGGTTGCAACGGCTGCAGCTATAGACGATAGACCTAGTTGCTTCCGTTTTCCTAGGGGAAACGGGGTTGGAGCTGTTCTTCCTCATAACTACAAAGGAACACCAATTGAAGTAAGTATGCATTATGAGACCGTTTCATACAAGTTAACGACATCTGTCAAACGAGTTTAACGTTGTTTCTTGAACAGATTGGGAAGGGGAGAGTACTAATGGAAGGAAGCAGAGTGGCGATTGTGGGGTACGGTACAATGGTCCAGCAATGCCTGAGAGCTGCGGAGAATCTGAAACGTTATAATATATCAACAACTGTGATTGATGCAAGATTCTGTAAGCCGTTGGATGCTGATCTGATCAGAAGAGTGGCTAAAGAACATGAGATATTGATCACTGTGGAGGAAGGTTCGATTGGTGGGTTTGGATCACATGTTTCTCATTTCCTAATCTTAGATGGTCTTTTGGATGGAGGCCTTAAGGTATGAATTGATGTTCTTCTCCTACATTCCATTCCCTCGATAAGATATTGCTGCTAATGTTGTCTTAAAAATTAATTGCAGTTGAGGTCAATGGTGCTCCCAGATAGATACATAGACCATGGAGCACCAGATGATCAGATTGAAGCAGCAGGTCTCTCGTCCCGACATATTTGCGCGACGGTTTTATCGCTCGTGGGAAGGCCGATGGAAGCTCTCAAACTGCAATGATACAAACCATCAAACTATAGGATAATAATATGGGATTGAATTATGACATTCTAAGGATAGTTGTATAGCCTCTTTCATTGTTAATTGGAATAAGATTTCGGAGCATATATTGATAGGCTTAGCTACTTGTTGAGAAGATATGAATATGATGTTCCTATTGTCCTTTCAAGAGAGCATGAGCATGGGCATCCCACAACAAAAGATGCTACATAAACAAGTCATGATTTATAATTAGTTGTTCAAATTTGATCACTTCCCATTGCAAAATTAGACTAATCGTTCACTAACTTAAAGTAAATGCAACTGTATGTGTAAATCATCCTATATTCTTTACAACCCTATATTTTGGTATACTCTCATTCTATTTATGTGAATTATTTATATTGTTAAACTTATTTCTATTTTCAAATTATAAATAATATATACTTCTAAATATAATATATTTCTCACATTATCGTATAATATTTTAATCAATACAGTCGTTCAATACATCATACAATTGAAAATTTACTAACTTAAATATACATGTTATTTATAATTTAAAAATACATTTGAATATATATATATATATATATATATATATATATATTGCACATATATGCAATATTAAAAACAAAAATTATGAACTATAATTGATAGAACTAAGTAAATATTTAATATAAGATTAACAAGTTTCACCATGAAACTTGTTTGTAAAAATATTAATTGTTTTATGAAAGAGTATTAATTATTTTATACTATAAAGTATATAGTTTTGAATGATATAATTATTTTAGTAAAAATTGTTAATTGTTTTAATAAAGAATATTAATTACTTTACTATAAAATATTAGTTGTAAAATAATTTCACACAAGACCAAGTGTTGATATAATTTTACGATGAAATTAATTCACACAAGACCAACCGTTAATATAAAGTAATAATATTCTCTCTATTCAATTTTAATTAGTCCATATACTTCTTTGATTCGTCCACTTTTAATATGTCATTCCAAAATAGAATTTTTTTTTAATTTTTTTTTACCTTCACAACATATATTTGTTTACATAATTTGTTATTTGAGCCCAATAATACCCTTTACTTTTTAACCAATTAACCCATTTATATCCAATGATACCTTTATTTTTTACTTTACTTATCTACTTTATACATAAACAACTAATATTTTTTAAAATTTGTATACAACCTAAAATTAAAAATATTTTTAATAACCGGGTTTATAACGATAGTAAAATCTAGTTGCACTTTGATTAATGTATAAATCATTGATCCCCTCCAAATCAACAAAGTAACCAAAAAATGGGACCAAAATATGTCCAAACATTTAGTTTCCAATGGAGAATATGAGAAAAGTATATTCTGAACTATCCGAGCAGAGGATTTACATTACATCAAAAAAATTACATTCATCCACCAGACAAAAAACCTGGATATGCGTAAAGCATGCTAATTACTATTTACCAAGGAGGGAAATGATGGTTAGAGCGGAGAATTTAGGGCTGTAAATCTAGAAAGAAGCTACATTAAAATGAAATGAACGCATGAAGTAGGCTCTGGGCGATCAGGATACGTTCAGGGGTCCCAGATATAATCACCTTCCCGCTGTGTTCTCCATGACAAGGATCTTTCAGTACAACGGTTGCCCCTGATATCTAACAAAAAAAGAAAATCAAACATAACATTTATATACAAACTCAAGCATAGGGAGGGACTAAGAGGCCAATAACAGAAACAACAAATTCATTAGCAGGAATAGAACAGAGCTTGGTTAACAATGGAGATGAATGTATCCAGCTGCTATCACCGATGTTATATTACCAGGTGTCCTAAGAGAACCTAGGTGAAGCACTAAATAATAAGTAAGCAGGTCCACTTGAACGGAATGGGTTATATAGAGTATACCTCTTTTAACAGAGCAATATTGCTTCCATTTTCACCATAAACAGAAGCAAAAACTTCTTTGGCAATCACAACCTCCACATTCTGTTTTGACCCCTTATTTCCAACATTACTGCAAAATCCATTGCAGTAAAATGAAATTAATGTCATGAAAGATATGTAGAATCTGACTCTAAAAATTAAGGCACATATTCAATTATAACCACAAGATGCTAAGCATGCCCGAGTACATTGAGGTTCTGTTTTAAATGTGATATGAATACATCACTATATATAGACCAGAAATCACTAAACAGAGACAAAATCATGACTAATATTTTCAGTAATAACATAGGCCAGATAACTTCTCCACTCCAACCATGAATTGAAACATTGTAATGCTGCATACCTTTCATGCTTAAGTGCACATGGAAAAGGTGTCGGACCTTGATCACTGCCTACAGGTCTTTGGAGACTCTCTCTGCTGTTTGACTTTTGTACAAATCCAAGGTGGTCCAGTTTATCAATATCAGCAAGTCTTGACAAATCTTCTAATTGCAATGAATAAGTTGCCTCTCTGCCATTAGGACTGCTGGTAGGAATAGCTGAATACGAATAATGATTGCAGCCTGCTCCCCTGTGTCCCATTCCGGAAAAGAAGTTCACTCTGAGTCTTCCAGCAAGTTGAAAAAGAGCGCTCTTAACATTCTCATAATCACCTGAGATCTGTCAACAAAACTTTCACAAATTTTTAGAAAATAAAAATAAGTAGGCCACTAAGGCACTAAAGAGAGAACTCAATCTATCTATAACATGCTAAATTGTATGTGGCCTAATAAGATAAATGAGATAACTAGCATCGCCTATTCATAAGGAATTATTTCTTCATGGATACTGCTAGAATTTTGGTAAAGATGTGCATCATCAAACTCATTCAGTTGAACCAATTCAGAGATATTCTAGAAGTTTCTTTCTCTATTGCTAAGCTCAACCACATAGATATGCATGGTAGATTATCCATCCATCCATACCTCAGCATGATATACATCCTATCCTAGTTTGTGCTGACCAAAATCAGGAATTTACATGATATAAGACCTGGAGAAGCAATAGCATTTCAAGCTCAAACCTGGACCACATTATCATCAACTCCAGCACAATTTGGAAGATTATCTGCTCCCAATAATTGTATCTCAGCACCTGATGCAATACTTATATCTGAAGCAATCCTTCCATTATCATCGAGCATGCAGCTAATCTGACTCGAAGCAACCAGAACTCTTGCTGATACACTCTCCCCATTACCTAAGCTTGATATCACCCCTTGGCCAAGGCCAACCTCTATGCATCTGGAGAAAACACGAACAATAGCAATTTGTGCAGGAGAGTACAATGGATCTGGATTCTGCAAAGATGCACATTATAAACGTATAGACGAAACAACTGACTAATATATGAGATTGATGGAAAAATGGTGACTGTCAGGATGCGTAACCTCCAATGAAGAGATAATGGCAACACGCTCCTTTGACCCAATCACTGGGGATGCAAACTTTATAGAAGCCCCGGTTTCTTTTTCCAGATATTTAACAATATTTGCACCTTTTCCAATCACACCACCAGCTATTGCATTAGAACATAAAAACCTGAAAAGAACCTTTTTCAGGGACTTATCTTCATCTATGTGACAAATTCTCTCAACATCTGCTGACAAAGAATGGCCAGAACAATGCTCAACAGTACTGTGAATAGGACTATTTTTTGTACCAAAATCTGCATGAATATGATGTGGCACCCCATGCGCAGACATGTGGCCAGGAGCTCCTTCACCAAGGGTTCTATCTTGAAGACAACAGGAAACAGCAAGCAATGCTTTCTTTACAGCCAGAACTCCACCCATAATCTGCAACAGAATTGAGGTATCTTAGATGCAGAAGTTGTTAAAAGTAAAACTTGTTAAAACTATCCCAAACTGGCATACCATAACCCAATTCATTTAGGTAATAGACACTCAATTTCATGTTTCACCATGAACATCGGTTATCTTCCTATTTTATTTTATTTTTTCTTAATTCACTTCCTTATGCAACTGGCATTGCATCCTAAGAAGGCAAATTTCAAAAAGCAGCGGTAGAAGAAGGAAAAGGCAAAAAAAGAGGTGACGAAGGGAGACATCATCATGCCACATACAAAGGAAGCAGCTCCGAATTTGACTCTAGTGCAAATATAATCAAGAACCATCTCTTCAATCCTCACTGAAGTACCAAACTTATTCACAAGATCAATTGAACAATCTCACAATATCTCTAATCCTCTGAATGAAATTTTGGAATTATTCTTTTTTTTAACCCATTTCACACACTGCTTAAAAACATAAATGAGACCACTTTCTAAACAACCAAGTGAGATCAACCAAGGTCATTTATTGCTCAACTATAATAGGAAAACAAAATAAATAGATTAGAAGTAACTATAACTACAATTGTGACATTTATACAATACTAGAACTACTAAGACAATAATGATAATCACCTGAATGAGCTCCTCTTCAGGAGCAGCACAGAGAGGAGTTTGGTCCTTCTTCAAAACCCGAACCTTTGCCCCGGAGCTTTTCCGGATCCCGTCCACAATCTTCCCTCCTTTACCCATCAGCGCCCCGATTTGACCCGTTGGAGCCAATAACCGACAAGCAACGGTCCCGTTGTTATGATGCACATTGTTATTCTCAGTCTCATTATTTCGGGCATTCCCTTCTACCTCCAAAACCCTCTCAAAAACTCTCATCAAACCCTCCTGCGCTCCCGACACATCTTCTACGCCTCCTCCTACGGGTATCTTCTTCTCGGAAGCGGCGTCGTCGACGATATTGATCACGCGCTCATGACAGTTGGGGAGGGGCTCCTCGAAACGTATTTTCGACCCCGTAAGGGTTTCTAGTTGCTTGATTATGGAACCGGAGTTCCCAATCACTCCGCCAGCAGTGTGGACGTGGCATAGCAGGCGGAACGCCACCTTCCTGGGCGCGTGGGGATCCGAATGGTGTTGTTTAGTGTTATTGGAGCCGCCACCTCGGGTGGAGGAGTTTCTATGATTGTTCACATGTTGTTTTGTTTCGGATTTGGTGATCTTCTGAGAGAGAAAAGGCGCTTCCTCCATTTCAATTGACACCCCTCTTTGTCTCTACGAAATTATGGTAATGTGAAGGAAGTAATGCATAAATGACCTGGTAGGAGTGGTGGTGGCAGCGGGGGTGGAGTTCGCCGGTCGGTGGGAAATACAGATGTCGATTTGGATGTTGAATCAGATTTTTCCAAGATGTTTTACTGGATTTGGATTTGGATTAGTGGAGTGTTAAACTAGGTTAGCCGATGATTTGGTGCTTTGCGTGGTGTGTGATTCAGGAAACGAATGTCTATACTCTTTACACTAATTCAGTGTTTACGAGAGATTTAGTGGTTTCTACTTTCTACTTAAAAAAAAGTTGAGTCCCACTCTCGAATTTTGTTAAATCAATTTAATTCTGCTTTGATTTTATATCCTTATTCGAATTTTGAAATTTGTATTTCAAAATTTCATATTCGAATAAAAAATATAATATTTAATTCGATATTCACAAATATTTAATTCAATATATATACTAGGATATTTAGAAATCTACCGTGATAAAAAAGAAATTATATAATAATTATATTTGTATTAAATATTTATCTATATAATTTGTATATATTATTAAATAAATTAAATATACACTTCTTACAAACTAAATTATATTTGTATTAAATATTTATCTATATAATATGTATATATTATTAAATAAATTAATATACACTTCTTACAAACTAAATTATATTTGTTTTAAATATTTATTAAATAAATTAAATATACACTTTTTACAAACTATCTATATAATCGACATATATCACCAAATAAATTAAATATAAATATTGTGTAAATTATTCATATAATTTGTATATATCACCAAATAAATTAAATATACACTTTCTGCAAACTATCTATATAAGTTGTATATATCACCAAATAAATTAAATAATGTGATGATAACAACTAATATCAAATTATAGAAAATAATCATTTAATTCGATTTTTATATATTTGGTTTTGTAAATCTTATAAATTAAGTAGGACACTACATAATTTTTTTTTTTAAAAACCAAACTGCATATTTTATTTTAATTTAATACATATCTATATAATCGGTATAATTTTATAAAAATAAACATACATAAGCTTAATTATTTTCTTAAATTAGTTTTATATTTTAGTAGTTTTTTTAAATGCATAAATATTTTAGTTATTTTAATTGAATTATTATAATTATAGTACTAATAAATATATTTTCTTAGAATATAAATAGTTGCGTTAAAAAGATGTGCTACTTCAGAATTAATTTGGGGGGCGGACCTCTGATATGGAGATGTTAAAAAGGCCGCGGGCTGGAGGGTCAACCCGTTTAGCCCTGAAAAATGCAGGGTAGAGGGTCAACCCGTTTAGCCCTGAAAAATGCAGGGTTAGAGTCAGGGGTTTAATGGCCCAATTAAAATCGAGCTTTTTTTGCCCGGACCGATTAGCCCGCCGATTTTCTTCGGAGCCCATTAGTGGCTCATTTAGCCCGTAGCCCGCTAGGGTTAAAGTTAGGTTCCAACAATTATCGGCCCGCTAAGAGTACTCGAAACCATTTAGGCCCGTAGCCCTGTAGGGCTGACCCTAATGGGTTAGGGTCAGCCCGTTTAACATCTCTACCCTGATATAAGTGAAGTTTTGCACTTTCGGGTGTTTACTTCTAAAAAAAAAAATTTTACATCATAGGAAATCAAAATCTGAGAAATATACTTGAGTGATTATAATATTAAGATCACTTTTATTTTTATATCGAGCAAATAATGATTTGAACTCATGACCGGTTGTGAAGCTCTAACCACTTGAGTTATACCATTTTGTCAATATTAAGATCACTTTTATAATACAATTAGTTCATAACTATCAATTCATAGTAAAATAATTAATATTTTTAGTGAAACAATTATTATTTTATATTAAATTAATATTTTTAAATGAAAAATTATATATTGATTAAAAATACAAAAAAAAAAAATGCAAAACAATTTTACACTAAAATTTATTTATATAACATTTTGTCTAATATTATTATTGTTAGATATTCTCATGATGAGATATATATTATCATGGCATGCAATCAATCATTTTTATTTAAGGTAAGTTTGAGTTTGATGAAATACAAATCATTTATAATTGTCAAATTTATTGAACTCTCACCTTCATGTATAACACAGGGTGTGTTTGAAAACATAACAAATAGTCTAATAATTTTCGAAATCAATAAAAAAAATTAGAGAGAATCTTTTTTGGGAAAAAAAAGATCTCACTCACTTTCTATTATAAGCAAAAATTTATGTCAACTTGAATTCGTGTGAACTCAATATTTTTAAGTATTATTGTTGTTGATATAAAGTGTTATCTTTTAAAAGTTAAACATTTATTTAAAGGTTGACATTTAAAAAAAGAGTTCAGCGTGAACCCAATTTCACAAAAAATTAACTCTATTTGCAAACATGTCTATATTAGGGGTGAGCGTTTAGTACGGTCAATTTTGGGACTCTTTTCTGACCCAACCGACCAAATCGAGTTTCATAAAATTTCCACCAAACTTAATTGATTTTCAAGAAAGTCAACTTAACTGCATCAAATTTTTACAATTATTATTTCAGCACAAAATATAAATATGCATATTTTAATGTAAAATATATTTTAAACGCAGTACCAATAACACAATATCATTTTCCGTAAAAAAAAATAATAATAACACAATGTCATTAGATAAACTAATTAACAAATTGTACTAGGCAGAAGGCAGAGTTGAACCAAAAATTAAAAAAGTTTGCGGCTAAATAAATTTCCAATTCTACTGCACACAACCCATTTAAAATATGAAATTGGAGATTTGTTTAGCCAGAATTAAAATAAAATATAAAAAAAAAACTGAAATAATTAATAAAAAACTAAAATTATTAATAAAAAAGCAATGTTCAATTACCTTTGCGTAGAAAGACGATACTCTTCGCCTTGAAATAGAGTAAAAATTTTGGACTCTAGATATGATACTCGCGGAATGCGAGAGGGGAGATTTAGGAAAGAGACACAGAAAGAAACTGGATCCAGCGGAATTAGAATTTTGGGAAACAAATGTGTTACATAATTAATATAATTGAATTAACTACACATATTTTTTATAAATTTAAATATTTAAATGAGATAATTTTTTTTTAGGGTATCTGAGTCTTAGTTTCGCACCCACCGCAGCCCACGTCGTGAGTTAATTCCGTTAAAAACAATTTTATTCCTATTAAACTATTCACTCATTGGTCCTTCTGTTCAAAGAAAAGAGTTGAGAGTCCAACTTATAAGTATTAGGATTGAGTTTATTAAATTGAAATGACCGTCAATCAATCCTAGAAATTAATGTTTTGCTAAACTTATTAACCGAACTAAACTTTTGCTAAAACTAAGCGGAACTAATTAATCGAATTTTATCGATTCAGCTAAAAAAAAAAAAAAAAAAAAAATCATTTTATGGGTTAAAGAGTAAAAGAGATATTCCACATTTTATGGGTTTATTAATTAAGTAATCCTCAATCGAGGCTGACCTTCCAAAAAAGATTCACCAACAAGTCTACACTATTCATGGAAGAAAATTAAAAGAGGGGATTCCAAATTCCTTAGTTAGCTTCAATGGCCATTTGTAGATCCGACTTGAATAAGTTAATATTGAATTGAGTTTTTTAAATCATATTTTCCAGCTATTGAGTTTACAGAAAATTTTACCAACCGTTTATATTATTTCATTTATTATACTTGTTTATATTTTTTTAAGAAATAAATATGTTTGAAGTGATTTTCGAACAAACAATTTGTTTGATTATATATATTTCTTGCTTATTCTCAAACCTACATATTATTACAACTAAACAAAATTTTCATAGAATAAATATTTCATTATTACTTGATGGGCAAAACATATGTTAAAATATTCAGAAATTTCGTATGAAGTTTTGATATCGATATATGCGGGAAACGATAATGTCACATCGTGAATGCATCTTAATTTGATACAAATTTCATCATACAGTATTAAATTACATTAAAATTTATAAATAAATTCGCTCGTTTTTTTTTTCGAAAAGCATAAATAAATTCGCTCGTTTAAATTCTGCAACATTGATCAATTATTTTATAAATTTCATATAATACACGAGACTATATTCGTGCGCTGACATAATTTTGAAGGAATTCAACGGCTTTATCCACGTATTTGTCATGTAAATTCATATCACGAATCATTGCAGACATCATTTTAGCATTCTTTCTCAATTTCTTTCCATCATTTTCAATCATCACTAATTTTACTGAGTTAGCAACCGAGTTCCCCGTAAACGACCCATCTTCTTCATTTCTTGGGATTTCGATCCCTATCTGCTTTTCGACTACCACCCTAGAATTTGAACCTTGGTCTACTAAAAATGGCAATGTTAGTAAAGGGTGACCAAACATTAGTCCCTCTATAATAGAATTCCACCCGCAATGAGTCAAAAATCCACCCACTGAGTCATGACTCAGTATTTTCAACTGAGGCGCCCAGCTCCTCCTCACAATCCCCCGATCTCTTACTCTCTCCACAAACCCTATCGGTAGTTCTACCGAGTCAGACTCCATCAAACTCGCCTTCCTTATAACCCAAAAGAAAGGGACTCCAGATAACTCGAGCCCATGAGCCAACTCGTTGAGTTGGTCTTGACTCGGAGTCACCTCACTCCCTAATGCCACATAAACTACCGACCCTTTACATTGACCGTCTAGCCAATTCTTGATTGAAATCCAATGTTCATGATCGTCGTGCATATTAGTACTATGATCCTGCACCTTAGGTGGCAATAACCCTACAGGAATCACTGGCCTATTGTAAAGCTCTTCAATTAAAGATAACCATTTTGGTTCGAATTCATAGCAGTCTCTCACAAGAATTGCATCCGACCCGGTTATAACTTTTTCCCCACGATAATTATCCGAATATCCTGATTCACCAACCCGACCAGATCCCACCATCGAGCTAGCTTCAAAACGGCGACAAGCCACTTTCGTCTCGAACTTGACCCATTTTGGAGGGACCATAAAGTCTTCGGGCCTGGATCGATTATCCGACCCGCCAACGACGCAATTATCCGGTCCAAAAAAGGCTAAAAAGCAGGCGTTCATTGTCAAGAAGAAGGCTCTGGAAATGTGAAGTCGAGCGGCGATAGGGGGCAGCCAATGTGCGGCGAAGTCGTAAATGACCCAATCGGGTCGGGTCTCCTCCAAGAAACGGGTTAAACCGATTTGCATGCCGTCAAAGGCTTTCTTGAGAAACTCCATTTGTCCACCGTCGATGTCGGTGGTGGCTTCTGCGTTTTCAGGGAGCTCTGCAAGTTTAGGCAGGGGAATTTTGTGTAAAGTGATGGAAGAGGCCAAATTTGGGGGCAATTTAGGGAGACGATCGATGTTTCTTGGGGTGGAAACGAATGAGATTGTGTGACCCTTTTGAGCTATGAGTTTGGAGAGGTTGAGGTATGGGGTTATGTGTCCGAAAGCAAGCCATGGAAACATTACTATGTGCAGCTTCCTGCTAGTCTTAACGTTGGCCGCCATTGATGAATACATGAATAAACTTTTAAATATGAATATAATTTTGGATGAGTATTTATTTCTACAATGTTGGGTATATATATAGAGATTATAAAATGAGATATTCTCTTTGGACTTAAATTCATGAGATGGAACTCGGTTTTAATGAACCATAACTCAATTGACTAATTTTCATTTTGATATATAGATTTAATTAAAATTAACGACGAGGGATTGCGTTTCAGGTAAGTTTTGGTATTAAAAGTGACTAGTAGGGGCTGCTATTATATTCCATTAGCTAGCATACATAAATTATGGATGTCCTACAAAATCGAAAATTACTTTATGAAGTCGGCTGGGTTTCAGTTTCAGCAACCTCAAGTACATGTTACTTCGTACTTTCTTATAAGCTTCTTAATGATTACTTCCTTCATTTTATAAAAAAATATTTCAATTTTCCTCTTTTTAATTATTTCAAAGAATTATTACAAATAAGTTCAAAAAATATCCCTAAATTGCAAATAATTTCATTGTGCAAATATTTTTATGTTTCTGTGCAAATTTATTTTGTACTATTGTGCAAATATTTTTGAATCTATTTGTAACTGGTTCTTTCACTTATTTCGAATTATAATTCACTTTCTTTTTTAAAGGATATATCATGTATACCTAAAATCTATATTATTTAATATACCAATCGCTATTTGAGAAAGTTATTTCGGGAAATTTTGTTAGTGTTTTTCCATAATAAATTTCTAATTTTAATAAAATAATAAAAATTAAACACATTAGCACTTTCTAGTACATTTTTCAATGAAATACTAAGACACATTTTCATGTAACAGTATATATATAAAAAAAGTAATCCAATAAACCTGAAGCTAAATATTATTTTTTTTTATTCTAAAGGTTCACGAACACTAGCTTGCTGCACAACAAAGTGTTCTTTTTTATAACAAAGTATATATCATCAGTAAACCATATAATTTTATGTGCTTTGCTTCGACGAGTTTTAAGAAATATTGATAGCTTAAATATAAAGTATATATGTTGGAGGATATTATGGAGTAGTAAATGACAATTTAAGTAAGGGAAAAATTCATATTGGGACTTAATTTTTAAGTTAAGTCTCAATTTAGATCTTGAATTTTAAAGTGTCTGAAATTAGGGTCTAATTTTTATTTTTTTCCTCAATTTAAGATCTAATTTTTCTCTTTTTGTCTAAATTCAAGACCCGATTAATTTATTTTTATTTTAATATTTTTTTTATAAAGTACTCAAATCATAATAACTTTTTTATAATTAATTTTTTAAATACAATATATTAAATTTAAAACTTATAAATTTTATTTGACACTTGCATTATATTTATTTAAAAAGAAAATTTCAATTTTTTTTTATTTTTTAATCTAGGTGATGAACGTGAGTATTTATAATAAATGCGGTGGGAACAATATAAAAAAATTCAAATATAAAAATATATAAATTATATTCCAGAATGTAGATAAGAAAAATTATATATAAATAAAAATAATTCTTTATAAAAAAAAATTAGCGGTGTATGAATAGCAATGAAAAAATAAAAAGAAATTTTGAATCTTGAATTGAGATATAATGAATAAAATTATATCATTAATTGAGAAAAAAAATTAAACCCTAATTTGAGACACTTCAAAATTTAAGACTTAAATGAAACTTAACCTAAAAATTGAGTCTTAATATGAAATTCTTTCTTTAAGTAATTAAATAGATGTTATGAGGGTGAAAATATTTTTTTGTATTTTATACTTAAATTGAATGGAAAAAAAGGAAAGGTAGTTTGCATAATAAAAATGGGAGGAGGTAATATAAATTTTTTAATGTTCTTCTTAATTACTATAATTTTAAGTTCACCTATATTTAGCGTAAATATACAATTTAAACAGATTTTTTTTTAATAGGTAATTAAACTTGCGTATTTCAAATTTTTTTAGAGAAGTTGCTTGCACGGCGCACTAACTACATCATAATAGTTTCCACTATCTAATCTATGAATGCGGAAATATATATAATGTGTCAATGCTAATTAAAAGCTAAAACTCGAGGGATTGGACATTAATTCCTGAAAGAAATTGTTGTTCCTGCAAGAGTAACTCTTTTAGATTAAGGGTGTGCTTGGTTAAGCATTTTAGAGCCCAAAATAATAAGAATGAAATGAATCTATATGTTTGATTTAGGGTGAGAAATGGAATGAAACCCCATTTTTGGGAATCAACCATTACTCTTTTAAACAAGATGTGTGGGTTTGATTCCACACATAGCGTACGTCTGATCGCTCGATCATATTGTAGTGTATAATGATATTATGATGTGACAAGTGACTTTTAATATAGCAAATGTCAAATAGAAAAAATGTGCTCATATGTTTATCTTTATGCAATATTCGACGATGATTTAATTAGACTTTCTAATTCTTTTTTTCGGTTGATTGATAAAGGCTCATGAAATTACGCACACTCTGTTCTGAATAAAAGAACATAAAAAATTGTATGAATAAGTACATCCGTTCCCAAACCGACACTAATGCTACTATGGTGTTCCAAATCAACATTCTATAGCCTTAGTAGTTGTTTCCCCTAGTTAGGTATTAAGATTCAAACTCCTTTAATATCTTCACTAATTACCCAAACTATAATTTAAAGTAATAAGTGCAAAATTGATGGAGTTTCTAATGAATTTATCTAACTCTTGTTACGATAAACCATAACAAACACAAATTGAACGATCAAAACTCATACTCGTACATATTAACATGAAAAATATTCAATTTTCGTTGCGACAGCCATACATCAACATACGAATTAATAGAATCAATCATGCAATTGCACATATAAAGCTCATCAATCTATTCAAATAAACCTGAAATTGAAATAGAGAATTCCTAATGAAATTTGTTGTCAAATTCTCGTATAATCCAAAATACCCGAACATTGATTAGTGTGATAAATACTTGAAAGTCATGTGTTTTATTTGATAAAATTTCATGCATTATTTTTACTAAAATGATTAATTATCGAAAGAGGTAGTGATTTATTTATTTTGTAGAAAAAGAGAATTTTTGGGATAAAACATGAGTCTAGTTTTATTAAATATCAACGAAGAAATAAATGAATGAAGATTAAAGAAACAGAAAAAAGAAGCGGGCTATTTGATTTCAACAATTTTGTAAACCCACTTCAGGAGCCCAGAAACTGAAGGCCCATTTACTTCCGTATGTAGAGTGAAAATTTATGTAAAAGCTAAAAAGGAGGAAGCATGGCATGCTTTAATTAGTTGGGCCTAACCAAATTACTGAAGTCGGCGATCGAGGAAATTATCATAAATTAGTCCATTTGCAAATTAAAATTAGGTCAAAGCCGCATCAATTCGACAATTAATTGTAGCATTTGATTGCATTATTTGACAGAAAAGTGGCGCATTGTGAAGGGGAAAATAGTTGATGCTGCTAAGTGGAGTGTCAATTTTTGGAAGAGAAAATGTGTTTGGACTAAAAAAGTAAGATAGGATCCGATGTCATTTAGAATTTATTTTTTTTTTATTTTTAAAATTTTTCATTATTTTCGAGCATCTACTATCTTAAAGATGAGTTGCATGAAAGGAATTTTTTTCTCAAACACCAACTCGACACCCCCTTAACTTTCTCCAGAATCTTTTCTAGAGTCCCCACTCCTCTAAAAATAAAATTATTTCTACCTTTCCACAATGATCAACCAGCACACCCCATAAACAAACTTGTCAGCATATGGAAATGCTCTCTTATAACAACAAAAACGATATTATGTTGTGCATAAAGGGTGGAGTAGGGGCGGAGAGAAGTGAAAGAGGACGGTATTGTGCTATCTTTCTCTCTTGTGACAGAGTAAAGCATGCCAGCAGTGATGAAGGCAAAGAAGGGGTCTTGATTTGGGCACAACTAGAGCATTTGCGGTTTGGGGAGAAAAATACGTCTCAATCATGAATAGAAACTAGGAGGGGAAAAGTTATCTTTATTTTTAATTTAATTTTGGTAAAAAAATGAAACTTAAAGATAAAGTAAATTGTTATTAGGTTAAAATTGCAGTGTAAAGATTATTTTAAACGTTGTTGACCTAATCAAAACAATTACAACATCGGCTTTGAGCATTAAAGGTTTTTATTACAACGTGGAAAGACAATGGCTTCGTAATCATTGTTTTGGCAAATTTTACCCAAACTGTTGTTGGAAGATAACATTTTTACTTGAAACAACATATTTCTCTTTATAGACAATATTTTTAATAAAAATTGAAAGTTATAAAATAACATTCTCCTAAATTCCAAATTTAGGCCTGTAGTTTTTATGTTGCTTTGGTGTTAAAATGTATCGCAGAAATAAAATAACAGAGAAGAAAAGCAGGAACAAGATAGATAAATTGTAAAATTATAAATTAGTGTTCCACAAATATATTAAATAAAAAATGATAATAATTAATATATATATATATATATATATATATATACATGAGCTTATACGAGCCTACCGAGTAGCTCGCGAGCTAGGCTCGGCTCGATAACACAATCGAGCTTTAATGATACTCGAGCTCGGCTCGTTTAGCTATTCGAGCGAGCCGAGTTCGAGCCTTAACGAGTCGAGCCGAGCTCACGAGCAGCTCGTTTATTTTAACAGCTCTAATTGGGAAGTGAAAAAATCCAAATTGATTATTAAGTAGGAGTAGATGTTTCCAGAAATTGGAGGAAATCGTCTATGTACCTATTATGTAAATTTGGGTCGCCGAAAACAGCAGCAATTTCTTTAGCTTTATCTCTGTACTTGTTTCCTTCGTTTTCAAGCATCACCAACCTTACTGAATCGGCAACTGAGTTCATCGTGTACGACCCGTCTTCTTCATTTCTCGGAATTTCCAATCCCAGTTGCCTCTCTGCAACGACCCTAGAGTTCAACCCTTGGTCCACCAAGAAGGGAAGTGTAATTAAAGGGCGACCAAACATTAGTCCCTCAACAATAGAACTCCATCCGCAGTGAGTCAAGAACCCACCCACTGAGTCATGACTCAGTATCTTCAATTGAGGCGCCCAACTCCTCCACACTGTTCCCCGACCACTCACTCTCTCCTCGAACCCTCCCGGCAGCTCCACTGAGTCGGACCCCCCGGACGCCTTCCTCAGAACCCAAAAGAAAGGGGCCCCAGATAACTCAAGCCCATGAGCCAACTCAGTGAGCTGATCTTGACTCGGCGTCACCTCGCTCCCTAATGCCACGTAGACTACTGATCCTTTCCGTTGACCATCAAGCCAATTCATGATTTTGAACCAAGATTCATCATCAGCATCACTTTTCAGAGTAGGCGGCATTAGCCCCAATGGAATTACTTTCGTCTGGTGAAGCTGTCCGAGTAAAGTCAACCATTGTGGTTCAAATTCGTAGCAGTGCCTCACAAGAATTGCGTCACATCCATCTATAACTTTACCTCCACGGTAAGAATCCGAATACCCGGAATCGGTACCATGAACCGACCCGGCAACCCAGTTGGTTTGGTGGCGGCGGTAAGCCACTTGGGTATTGAAGTCGACCCATTTTGGTGGGACCATAAAGTCCTCGGGCTTGGTCCGATAGTCCGACCCGGTAATCATGACTTGGGTTGGTCCATAGAAAGCCAAAAGCCAGGCATTGAGTATAAGAAAGAAGACGCCGGAAATGCGAAGGCGCGCTGTGATGGGAGGCAGCCAGTAAGGAGCGAAATCGTAGACGATCCAGTGGGGTCGGGCCTCCTCCAGAAAACGGAGCAGGCCGGGCTGGAGGGCATCGAAGGCTTTCTTGAGAAGGTCCATTTGTGCACCGTCGATGTCCATGGTGGCCTCTGCGTTTTCTGGGAGGTCTGGGAGTTTAGGCAGAGGAATTTTGACAAAAGTAAAGGAAGAAGCCAAATGGGGTGGCAGTTTTGGTAGGCGATCGATGTTTCTTGGGGTGGAAACAAAAGAGATCTTGTGACCCTTTTGAGCGATGAGTTTGGCCAGATCCAGATAAGGGATTATGTGTCCAAAGGCTAGCCATGGAAACATAACTATGTGCAGCTTTTTGGTAGCCATGCATGGAGATGAAGATGATTGATTCAAGTACATAATTATTGATGAAGAAGATATATATATATATATATATATATATATATAGAATTAATTTTGTGAATGGTTGGATCACACGTGATTCAAACTTCATCTACTACACAATAATAGTTTGAATATTATATTATATTTATAAAAATTGAGCAGCAATATAATGGCTTTCGTGCATGGGTGGTAATATTTGATGGAATATTATTACTAGTCTGTTTGCAAATTTTATTTTAAAAGTAAATTATTTATATAAAAAAATATTTCTAAAATATTTATAATTACTATTTAAGCATTTATAATTATTTTGGAAAAACAGCTAAGATGTACTTTTAGATTCTAAAAAAATAATTGAAACTAGCTCTTAATTAAAAAAATTATTAATATAGTACTCCCTCCGTCTCATAAAAGCTTTCACACTTTCTTTTTCGTCCGTCCCAAATTTCACACCTTAAAATGGAAAAACTTTTATAAACTCCACCCTCACAATTTTCACTAATTTACACAAATGTCATTACTTTTTACTCTCACATACATATATCCCAATAAATTTTTTTTACTTTATACATAAAAGTTTACAAATTTATCCCTCAAAACTTCAATCATTATTATTTTTTTCTTAAAGTGTATGCTCACCTACATGTATAAAAGCTATTTCACGACGGAGGGAGTAGTTTTTATGTAAATACTTTCACTCCCTAAAATTATTTTAACTTTTTAATTTTTATTTTTCATGATCGGATCCACCGTCCTAATAAAATCTAGGCCAAATAATTTATCCGACAAATGCGCCTTAAATTTCCTTTTTTTTTGGGGGGGGACCCTGATACATAAATAATTGAATTCACGTGACAGTATAAGCACGATAAACGTGTAAATTATACTTCCTCTTGTGAATAGAGATTTAGCCCTAAAAAATGAAGGGTTAAGGCTAGGGGTTTAATGACCCATTTAAAATCGGACATTTTTTGCCAGAATCGATTAGCCAGCGGACTAAAAGGGCTAGCTCGTCGGTTTTTCGGGCTGGCCCGTCAGCGCGTTTATTATTATTATTATTATTATTATTATTATTATTATTATTATTTTCTAACTATTGAAGTAATGAGATTCATTGTATCTGGTCATCTAATTATGCAGTTAGTTAGACAATTTGTTAGGCGGTATGCCTATTAGCTATTTAATAAGAGAAAATTGAAGTTGAAAATTTTTAGAGGTAAAAGTTAATAAAGAATAAAATGTTATTAAAGGGTTTGAGATATTTCAAGAAAAAAAAATAGAATGTTCGCAAATAAGTTGAGTTTAATGTAAGACGCATTTGATAATCTATTTTGAACAATATTTATATTTTAAGTTTTATTGTGTTATATTATAATTATAATTTAAGATTTTATATTAAAAATTAATTTTTTTCTTCGGAGCCCGTTAGTGGCCCGTTTAGCCCCTAGCCCGCTAGGGTTGGGATTAGGTTCCAACAATTGTCGGCCCGCTAAGAGTGAACCGGTAAGGCCCAGAACCGTTTAGGCCCGTGACCCTGTAGGGCTGGCCCTAATGGGTTAGGGCTAGCCCCTTTAACATCTATACTTGTGAAGCTATACACGCTCCTTAAAATACGAAAATTAAAAAAAAAATTTATTGACTTTTATGAGAATATAGGATAAGAGAGAATAAAATATAAGAGTATTTTGGGTGATTTAATGAGATAAAATAGGAGGGAGAATAAAGTAGAATGGAATATGAGTGATATTTTTAAAATTTAAATAATATTGTATGATATTTTTTTCAGAAGTATGCATAATATATTGAAACAGATTAAAAAAAAAAGTGTATAACTTGATGGGACAGACAACATATAAAATAAAATTAGGCCGACTGTATAATTTTAGAATTATAATAGTATATGGCTTAAAGGAGAGAGTTGTGGAAGTAGCTAAAACTGAGCATTCATGCTGGATCCTACATGACATGTGAATGCACTTAACAAATTTCAATTTCCTCATGTCTTATTGTCCCATAAATTTTATTTTTTTTATCGGTAAATGTTAGTTGTTAGTGGTTAGAAGTTATTTCGCCAAATCTCCTTACAATTTCAAATTCTCCAAGCCTCCTTATACCTCCCACTCCAAATTCGTTTCCAAAAGAAATCGAACTCAGGTCTCCCTCTAAAGTGGGAACCCGGTGGCCAAGTGGGCTAAGCCCCCTTGGTTCTTATTGTCCCATAAATGTCACGCGTTGCTATCAAGCTCTACAATGCGATTCTCTTATAAATCATTATAACCTATCTAAAATCGTCAAACGAATCTCATTGTGTGAAACTGTTTTAAAATTATTATCATTTTTAAATAAATTGTGTCACTTTTTGAATAAATTATTATCACTTATAATGAGAAGTGTATCACTTTTTAATTTTTTTTTTATCTTAAAATAATACATTTTACATATATTTTTTTTTTGTAAAATTGTACTCCCTTCATCCCACAAGAATTTGCACCCTTTGTTGAGCACAAAGATTAAGAAAAATTATTTTTTGGAGTAAATAGTGTATAAGAGAGAATAAAGTGTAGAAATATTTTGAATGATTGAATGAGATAAAGTGTACAAGAGATAATAAAGTAGAGTAAATCAAGAGTGACATTTTTTAAATTTAAATTTATTATGAAAGTGTTAATATTGTGTGATGTTTCCATTTTAAGGTGTGCAAATTATATTGGGCATTCAAATAAAGAAAGTGTGCAAATTCTAGTGGGACAAAGGGAGTACAATTTATTTAATATAAAGTGTATTATCTTTTAATTTTTTATTTAAATATACATTATATTTTTTAAAAGATGATACAATTTAATATAAAAAATAATAAAATTTTATTAAAAATTAAATTCGTCCCGAAAACCGTGAAACAATTTGACACAATACTTATTCATTATAAATTATGTTCAAGAATTATTGGAGTGAGAAAATCCGGCAGATTTTAAATTGCATTGGATATAGCCAAAAAAATGTAATAATATCCAAAGACTAATGAGAGACTTTATGATACTCCCTCCAGTTTATATTATCTATCGCTTTTAATTTTAAATTTTGTTTTAAAACAATTATCATTTTTGCCAATTTTTTTGCAATAATCTTTAATTTATCTCTAAAAATCTTCTTTTTAGGAAAATATATTTTCCTTTACTTACCTTCCCTTCCTTTTATTTTATTGGAGGGTAAATTTATCAAAATTACACATTTCTTAATTTTATACAAACTATAAAATAATTTAATGTAGTTGAATTTTTTTATTCAATTTCAATTTCATTTTAGACGAATGAATAAAAATTAAATTAAAATGACTTAATTAAAACATATACCATTAGTACGTATAAACGCGACTTTAACCTCAAAAGTAACCATCAAAACGAAAAGGAGACAACAAATTAAAACTACATGTGCACGTAGTGGTGGCATAGACTCAATTTTTCCAACTACGTGCAACTTATTCATTGGAATCATATGCATGCATGCAATCCTAATTAATTATATAGTGATTTATTTATTTTGTAGAAAAAGAGAATTTTTGGAATAAAACATGACATGAGTCTAGTTTTATTAAATATGAACGAAGAAATAAATGAGTTAAAGATTAAAGAAAAAGAAAAAAGAAGCGGGCTATTTGATTTCAACAATTTTGTAAACCCACTTTACTTCCGTATGTAGAGTGAAAAATTATGTAAAAGCTAAAAAGGAGGAAGCATGGTATGCTTTAATTAGTTGGGCCTAACCAAATTACTGAAGTCAGCGATCAAGGAAATTGTCAAACATAAGTCCATGTGCTAATTAAAATTAGGTCAAAGCCGCACCAATTCGGCCACTATTTGACGATTAATTGTTGCATTAATTTGATTGCAATATTTGACAGAAAAGTGGCGCATTGTGAAGGGGAAAAAGATATAAAAAAACAAACGGGTCGTCGGCGGGGCACAACGGTTTGGGGAGAAAAATAGGTCTCAATCATGAATAGAAACTAGGTGGGGGAAATCTTTAATTTCGAAAAAAATAAAATAAAACTTAATATGATAAAGATAAATTGTTATTAGGTTTGTATAAATCATTTTAAAAGTTGCCGAATTAATCAAAACAATTACAACATCGGCTTTGAGCATTAAAGGTTTTTATTACAACGTGAAAAGGCAATGGCCCCGTAATCGTTGTTTTGGCAAATTTTACCCAAACTGTTGTCTTCAAAACTGTTGTTGGAAGATAACAATTTTACTTAAAACAACATATTTCTATTTATAGACAATGTGTTTTGATAAAAATTGACAGTTAGAAAATAGCATTCTCCTAAATTTCAAATTTAAGAATGAAGTTTTCATGTTGCTTTGGTGTTAAAATGTAGCGCAGAAATAAAATAAAGGAGAAGAAAAGCAGGAACAAGATAGATAGACAGCATTGGGAAGTGAAAGAAACCAAATAGGCAATTGCAACATCGATCGATCATTAAGTAGGAGTAGATGTTTCCAGAAATTGGAGGAAATCGTCTATGTATCTATTATGTAAATTTGGGTCACCGAACACTGCAGCAATTTCTTTAGCTTTATCTCTGTACTTTTTTCCTTCGTTTTCGAGCATCACCAACCTTACTGAGTCAGCAACTGAGTTCATCGTGTATGACCCGTCTTCTTCATTTCTCGGAATTTCCAATCCCAGTTGCCTCTCTGCAACAACCCTAGAGTTCAACCCCTGGTCCACCAAGAAGGGAAGTGTAATTAAAGGGCGACCAAACATTAGTCCCTCAACAATAGAACTCCACCCACAGTGAGTCAAGAAACCACCCACTGAGTCATGGCTTAGTATCTTCAACTGAGGCGCCCAACTCCTCCACACTGTTCCCCGACCACTCACTCTCTCCTCGAACCCTCCCGGCAGCTCCACCGAGTCGGAACCCCCGGACGCCTTCCTCAGAACCCAAAAGAAAGGGGCCCCAGATAACTCGAGCCCATGAGCCAACTCAGTGAGCTGATCTTGACTCGGCGTCACCTCGCTCCCTAATGCCACGTAGACTACTGATCCTTTCCGTTGACCATCGAGCCAATTCAAGATTTTGAACCAAGATTCATCATCAGCATCACTTTTCAGAGTAGGCGGCATTAGCCCCAATGGAATTACTTTCGTCTGGTGAAGCTGTCCGAGTAAAGTCAACCATTGTGGTTCAAATTCGTAGCAGTGCCTCACAAGAATTGTGTCACATCCATCTATGACTTTACCAGCACGATAAGAATCCGAATACCCGGAATCGGTACCATGAACCGACCCGGCAATCCAGTTGGCTTCGTGGCGGCGGTAAGCCACTTGGGTATCGAAGTCGACCCATTTTGGTGGGACCATAAAGTCCTCGGGCTTGGTCCGATAGTCCGACCCGGTAATCATGACTTGGGTTGGTCCATAGAAAGCCAAAAGCCAGGCATTGAGTATAAGAAAGAAGACGCCGGAAATGCGAAGGCGCGCCGTAATGGGAGGCAGCCAGTAAGGAGCGAAATCGTAGACGATCCAGTCGGGTCGGGCCTCCTCCAGAAAACGGAGCAGGCCGGGTTCGAGGGCATCGAAAGCTTTCTTGAGAAGGTCCATTTGTGCACCGTCGATGTCCATGGTGGCCTCTGCGTTTTCTGGGAGGTCTGGAATTTTAGGCAGAGGAATTTTGACAAAAGTAATGGAAGAAGCCAAATAGAGTGGCAGTTTTGGCAGGCGATCGATGTTTCTTGGGGTGGAAACGAAAGAGATCTTGTGGCCCTTTTGAGCGATGAGTTTGGCCAGATCCAGATAAGGGATTATGTGTCCAAAGGCTAGCCATGGAAACATAACTATGTGCAGCTTTTTGGTAGCCATGGAGATGATTGATTCAAGTACAGAATTATCGATGAAGAAGAAGATATATATATATATATATATATATATATATATATATATATAATTAATTTTGTGAATGGTTGGATCACACGTGATTCAAACTTCACCTACCACACAATAGTTTGAATATTATATTCTATTATATATTATATTTATAAAAATTGAGCAGCAATATAATGGCTTTCAGATCTAGGCACTGAAGCACATGCATATGCATGCTCATCATGCAGTTGCCCCATCTTTCAACTACATGCAATTTTATCTACACTTTACAATAAAGTTGCATGCGTACCAATAGTTCAACTAGTAGTAAGCCAAATATTTTTCATAATTATACAGTTAATCTTACTTAATCTTGTGTCAACCAGTTAATTTCACCTTAAAATTAGTTAACATATAATATTTATATTCTCTCTGTTCTCAGAAAATATGTTTTTAGGGCTAAACACATGTTTTAAAGAAAAAATTAGAAAAGTAAAATGTATTATAGGATATTGTGGGGTCCATTTATAAATAATATTAATTATTTGTGAGTAAAGTACAATGACAATTCGTGTCATTCGAGTAATTAAGAGATGGTTGAAGAATGAAGATAAAATGATTGTGTCAATAAAAAAAATTATATTTTTTAGATGAAGAAAATAAGACAAGTGAACACATTGTTTATGGACAGAGTGTATTGAAATAATTAATGTTATTCAAAACTAATACCCCATCCACTCAATTATATAGGTTTGTTTGACTTTTCACAAAAATTATAATTTTTTTATTGGAAAAGTAAAATTCATATTATAATCATATTTAATAAGTGTTACATTTTTTTTTAATTTAATTAATGCATGAGTTATATTGATAAATGAATAAGAATACATTACTATATATAAAACAATTTTATATAATTGGGACGAAGGAAATACATTATAGTAAAAATAATTAATATGTATCTTTAATATATAAAATAACTAATACTATTGATAAGTAGAAAATTATGCATAGTTTTATTAATAAAAAGTGTGATTATTTACACTTAATTATATTAATATTTGCATATTTTCATACTTATGATAATTAATGGTTGGATCTTCACTTAAATATTTTTCTTGTGATTTTGGATGATTTAGGGCCTTTTTGGAGAAGAGAATATGATTTAGAAGAAGCCCAATTACTTGCAAGTCGGCCCACACTGGATGACCCAGTGTCAGATTTTGAAACTTTGAAATTTTAAATTTTGAGCGAATTTTGACCAATCTCAACAAACTGATTAAGATTTAGTCTGATTTCTTGGATAATCTTAACAAACTTTGCGGCTTATAAAGATTAGAGATGCAGCAGAATGAAATATACGCTGGAATTGCAGAATAGAGAGCACAAACACGCAGAGATTTTAGAGTGTTTGCAGTTTTGATTTTAAATTAATTTTGTTTATTTCAATCCCGGGGACTTCCGAACTTGTGTTTTGATGAATGTTAATTGACTTGTTTCGTTTGTGAAATTTTATTCCAGATTATTTATATCATCTATTTTTTTTATTTCTTGTAAGAGTAATTAATTTAGATTGGTCACCTAGGTTATTTATTCTTGCATGTATGTTAGTTCATATTTCGTAATCCGTAATTGTTGCGAATTTATGGCAATTGGTAGCAACTAATATTTTATTAGGGTGATATAGATCGTGTTCTTTCGAATCGAGCTTGCGTATTCGAGAATTTATTTGACATTTATCCTAGTGCTTAGTGCTTTTATCGGGTTATATCTAGATCGTATCTAGGTTATATGTTGATTAGGGTGAATTATTGCATGTTAACTGTGTGCTAAATTGTCTCAATTTGATATGATTTTCACGTTAATTCACTATTATTTGGTTCAATTGCACTTAATTGTTTGATTTAATATTTGGGGATTTTAATGTGTAGGTTTGATGCCATTTTGAGTGCAAATTGAGGATATTTGTCGTCATCAAATTAATGGAGCAATTACATGGTTTGAAAGAGGGTCGAGAGACGGTCGTAACGCAAAAAGAATGAGGTCGATCGGAGTTCATATGAAGGAGATACGGACGAACGAAATTGGGATGGTGAAAAAGCAAAACTGCCGCATACACCCACTGAATCAGCGGATACACCCACCAACTACACCCATCAAATTGAGAAGTACACCCCCATCGTCACTTTCACAAATTCACGCCATGGAAGTTTTTCCCAGACCTGAAACTACTCCCAAACATCAACAAACGATCACCCATCAACAAACGACCACCATACACCTCCATCGTAAACTCCCATCACCGCCTTCGTCAATTTATCGCCGCCAAGTCGCCGTTCCATTACCGCCTCCAATCAGCGCCGCCATAAATCCGTTGCAGGCCATCTCCAATCAGCGTCGCCGGCGACGCTCCAACCCAAGCCACGAACAGCCGTCGCCGCGCCGTGAATCACAGAACCAGCGCCGTCGCATTTCTCAAACCCACCGCCTTCGTTCTTCACTCAACTCGACCCGAGGAAATACAACTCGACCCGAGTTGAGGATTACGAAATTGTCCAGAATGTTTGACGAAGAAACCAACTCGGCCCAGCCTTCTCCAACTCGACCCGAGTCGAGGCGGCATCACAGTGCAGAAGCGTGAACACGTTTCTTTGCCAGCACCATTTTTATTTTCTTTGGCCAATGGGATGCTGCCACGTAAGGAAGATAGAGCGTGAGCGAGAGGAGGCAATACATATTCAGCGAAAATTGAGGAAAAAGAGGAGAATTTCATTATTCAGCGAAAATTAAGAATTAGAAAATTAGGAAATTAGATAGAAAAAGGGGATTCACCCCTACACACACTTTTACACCTTTTCACACACACACATAGATATTTTTGCATTTCTTTATCATTTTTGAAGATCAAGACATGGATTCTAAATATTTGGAGACTAATTAGGTGATATCTTATCTTTATTTTCAGTTTTATTGGTTTAATTTCTTGCAATGATGAATGCTTATTTCTTTGATATTATGGGTTTAATTTCTTTAATTATGCTTGGCTAATTTCTCAAGTGTTTGGGTGTTTGGAAGCTATGGATGATTGAATTATGTTGATTAATTGAGTGGGTAATTTCAATTGAAGGTTTATTGATTGAATTGATGAGTTTTGCATGATCTATTATTTGATTGAGCTTGAATTCCATGTTTAGTATTTAATTATTGCAAGGAGACTTGGATGATTAGGTTTCTAGCTTGGTTGAAGGGTTTAATTGGATAATTAGAGTGGATATTGTGTAACGCAAGGAGACTTGGTTAACTACATTAGAATTACATCAATTCACATTAATTGCTTAGATTAATAGTCGGGTGATTAGTGAGGGGACAAAAGGGACGTACCTTAGTAGCGAAGATTGATCACGCTAGGGAAACCTATTGACTCGTGGGAGAATCGGGAAGAACGGGACGTTGGCCTAATCAATTCTTCGTGTTTTAACGAAACATGACTCCTAGGCTTACCAAGTACGGTGTTGTGTTTTCTTACTTGAATTGCCCTTATCAATTTGCCGACGAGAGAGTTACTACTTGGTTTTGATTCGTGTTTCATAGTCCATAGCCGAAGAACACCCGAACACATCTTTTATCTTGCTTGAGTTTAGTTGTCTTGTTAGAGCATTGTTGCTTATTTATCGTTGTTTTAATCGTAAATCTTGTTGAATGGTTTGCACTACAATTATGACTAAACTAGTAGATTTAGGGCTATCTTCCACTTGATTCCCGTGGATTCGATAATTTGACCCGGTACTTGCTCGCTACACGATCCTCCTACACTTGGGAGGTGAGTGCTAGTTTGCACTTATCATATGTTTAAAAAGGTTCGTTAAAGAGTTTGTTTCAATTGAATAATATTAAGGGATAAAACCAATAAATAGAGCTTGTTATTTATTGAGGGTCATTGATCCGGGATAAAGTGGAACAAACGTTACGTTTAGTGAAGAATAAACTGTGGATTGAAGCCTTTTAAAATTTGATAGAATTTATAATTTCTCAAGTGCTTTTATTTTTATCTTTATTTAATCCTTATCTTTAATTTCCTTCCTGTCTCATTAAAGCACCTTTATTATTTAAGTCTTCATAAGTCCTATTGAAACAATTTAAATAATTTTCATATTACCGGTAGGATCGACCCCTTACTTATCCTACTACATTTTACTGGATTCGTTAAGGCAATTTATGAATATTATTTTTGGGTGACGGCGACAGCATACCAACTATTAAAAAAATTTACAATAAAACTTTGTTTCACGTAACTTTGTCTTAATTATATGTTTCATTCTCTGAATAAGTGACATTTGTCTGTAGAATATATATATATATATACTCCCTTCGGCTGCTTTCAATATCTTACCTATTTCCATTATGTCACTTTGTATAAGAAAACATTTTATTAATATATTGTTGGCCACTTTTGTTGAACAGTAGATACATGATAATTTTGAAAATTAAAGTGGAATAAAAATGTGTGTTACCCTTTCTTGAGTACATAATAAATGATATTTTTTATAATATTATTTGAATAAAGAGTGTAAAAGTTATATGTGTAGTGAGATGTGTTTTTGCTTTTTATATAATGAAAAGTTTATTATGAAACATATAAAAAAAAGTGAGAAAGTTATATAGAAGCGGAGAGGTATAATTTATAAATTATTTTGTGATTACGCACATGTTATTCTAATACTTGAAAATGAGTATTGATTTTGTTGAATACACACCACCCACCCACCCACCCAGTTATCCAACAAGTATGCAGGCTCTCGTGCTCGTTTTTGGCCGCCAATATTGACGGATTGGAAAAGATAATTTACTTAAGGGCTGAGTTCCAAGTGGATTATTTTTCGTGCATGGGTGGTAATATTTGATGGAATATTAATACTAGTCTGTTTGCTAATTCTATTTTAAAAGTAAATTATTTATTTTTAAAAAAATTACTTCAAAAATATTTGCATTTATTATTTTAAGCATTTATAATTTATTTTGGAAAAACAATTAACGTATACTTTTAAATTCTAAAAAAAATAATTGAAACTCACTTTCAAATACACAAAAGTGTACCTCTTAATTAAAAAATTATTAAAACTCAAAAAAAAATTAAAAATTATTAATATAGTAATTTTTATGTAAACACTTTCACTTTTTAAAGTCATTTTATTTTCTAATAATTTTTACTTTTTATTTTGCATGATCGGATCCACCGTCCTAATAAAATCTAGGCCAAATAATTTATCTGACAACGGGGAGAAATTTGTGCCTTAAATTTCCTTTTTTTTTAGGGGGACCACTAGTAAATAAATAATTGAATTCACGACACAGTGTGACAGTCAGTATAAGCACGACAGACAAACGTGTAAATTATACTCCCTCCATTCTAAAAAATTATACATATTCATTGAAAATACGAAAATTAAAAAAAAAAATTAATTTTGTTGACTCTTATGAAAATAAGGGGCAAGAGAGAAAATAAAGTGTAAGAGTATTTTGAGTGTTTTAATGAGATAAAATAGAATCGAATAATTCTTCCAAAAAAAAAAAAGAGTCGAATAAAAGTGATATTTTTTAAATTTAAATGATATTGTGAGAGTATTAATATTGTATAATATTTTCTTTTTAAAAGTGTGCATAACTTGTTGGGACGCACCAAAAATGAAAATGTGCATAACATCGTTGGACAAAGGGAGTATAAAATAAATTAGGCCACTATATAATTTTAGAATTATAATAGTGTATGGCTTAAAGGAATGGTTGTCAACTCATACTAGAATTGTAAGCGCGGTCTTGACGTAAAATTGTAATTTGTACACTGTATTTTTTGATATTTTTGGTATCACGACAAATAATATAGTTTCACTTTTACTGATTAAAAAAAAATATATATATGGCTTAAAGGAGAGAGTTGTGGAAGTAGCTAAAACTGAGCAGTCATGCTGGCTCCTAACATGACATATGAATGCACATAACAAATTTCAATTTCTTCAAGTCTTATTGTCCCATAAATGTCACGCATTGCTATTAAGCTCTACAAAAGTCATATGATGCGATTCTCTTGTAAAGAATTAAAGTGTGTAACACCGTCTTACGCATCTTATTTTGTGAAAAGATTATAAAATTATTAGTATTTTTTAATAAATTGTGTTACTTTTTGAATAAATTATTATCATTTATAATGTAATGTGTGTATCACTTTTTAAGTTTTTTTATCTTAAAATGATACTATTTTACATGCATTTTTTTTTTTAAATTGTATTCCCTCCATACCACAAGAATTTGCACCCTTTGTTGAGCACAAATATTAAGAAAATGTACTTTTTGAAGTAAATAATATATGAAAGAGAATAAAGTGTATAAATATTTTGGGTGTTTGAATGAGATAAAGTATAGGAGAGGGAATAAAGTAGAGTAAATCAGGAATGACATTTTTAAAATTTAAATGTATTGTGATGGTGTTAATAATTGTGTGATTTTTCTATTTTAGGGTGTGCAAATTATTTTGGGCATTCAAATAAGAAAGTGTGTAAATTTTTGTGGGACAAAGATGGTACAATTTATTTAATACAAAATGTATCACTTTTTCATTTTTAACTTAAATGTACATTTTACATATATTTTTTAAAAAGTGATACAATTTAATATAAAAATAATATATTAAAAATCTCTCGCAAAATGAAAACCGTGAAATGGTTTGATAGGGTACTTATTCATTATAAATTATGTTCAAGAATTATTGGAGTGAGAAAATGCGGCGGATTTTAAATTGCATTTGGATATAGCCAAAAAAATGTAATAATATCCATAGACTAATGAAGAGACTTTATCAGATACTCACTCCATTTTATATTATTTATCGCTTTTAAATTTAAATTTTGTTTCAAAATAATAATTATTTTTTTACCATTTTTTCGCAATAATCTTTAATTTATCTCTAAAAATCTTCTTTTTAGGAAATTATATTTTCCTTCGCAAAAACTTATGCGAACCATCGTTGTCATCCACAAGTGATATCACTGTCATATTTACTTATAACATTGTTTATATATGACAATGATAGTTTATGTCCATGACAGTGTCAGTGAATGTGCATACACCCGGTTCACACGAGTGTTACTCATTTTCCTTTACTTACCTTCCCTTCTTTTTATTTTATTGGAGATGGAGGGTAAATTTGTCAAAATTTTATATTTCTTAATTTTTTACAAACTATAAAATGATTTAATGTGATTGGCTTTTTTTAATTCAATTTCAATTTAAAATTTAGACCTGTTTATGGATGAATAAAAACTAAATTAAAATGGCTTAATTAAAACATACTACCATTAGTGCTTATAAACGCGATTATAACCTCAAAAGTAACCATCAAAACGAAAAGGAGAACGAAAACTACATGTGCACGTAGTGGTGGCATAGACTCAATTTTTCCAACTACGTGCAACATTGGAAACACATGCATTCCTTATTAATTATATATAGGACAACAACATAAGCATGCGATTAGTAGCATTTTTCATGATTTTTGAGAAAATCTATGAGCTTGTCTACATATCCACTCTGCAACTCTCTCCCACAGAATAGTGGACTCAGTTCTTTAGCTTTGTCTCGATATTTCTTGCCTTCATTTTCGAGCATCACAAGCTTTACCGAGTTAGCAACCGAGTCCCTTGTGTAGGACCCATCTTCCTCATTTCTCGGAATTTCCACCCCAAATTGGTGTTGACCAACAATCCTAGCAGTCAAACTTTGTTGTATAAAGGGCAATCCTATTAAAGGGATACCAAACATGAGTGCTTCTATTGAAGAACTCCACCCACAATGACTCAAGAACCCGCCCACCGAGTTATGACTCAGTATCTTCATCTGGGGCGCCCAACTCCTCCACACCATTCCTCGACCCCTCACCCTCTCCTCCAACCCTGCCGGCAGCTCGGCCGAGTCCGACCCCGGCGCATCCCTTAAATTCAAAAGGAATGGAACCCCGGATAAGTCGAGGCCGTGAGCCAACTCAGCGAGTTGATCTTCACTCAGCCTCATCTCACTCCCCAGCGCCACGTAAACTACTGACCCTTGATCTTGATCATCAAGCCAGCTTTTAATCGGGCCCCACGCCTCATCATCTTTATCATCATCCCGCGCGGCAGGCGGTAATAACCCGACCGGAAGTACCGGCTTTCGGTGAAGCTCTTCAACAAGAGCTAACCATTCGGGCTCAATTTCATAGCTGTCTCGTATAAGAATTGCATCGCACCCCATTATAACTTTACCAATTCGGTAATGATCCGAACAACCCGACCCGACGTCGTGACGCCAGTGCACGATCTGATTAGCTTCGAAGCGTCGGAAAACCACTTGGGAATCGAATTTGACCCATTTTGGAAGGACCATGAAGTCTTCGGGTTTGTTTCGATAGTCGGAGGCGCTAACCAGGTCATTAGTTGACCCAAGGTTCCCCAGAAAATGGGATCCATAAGGCGTAAAAAAAGCCGTCGGAATCCCGAGGGCGGAGGCGATGGGAGGTAGCCAGTGGGCAGCGAAGTCGCAGAAGAGCCAGTCGGGTCGGGAGTCCTCCAGGAAACGGGTCAAGCCGGGTTGCATGCCCTCGGAGGCTTTCTTGAGGCAGTTCATTAGTCCGGCATGGATGTCGACAGTGGCCTCAGCGTTTTCCGGGAGGTCGGGATGTTTAGGGAAGGGAATCTTGACAAGGGTAATGGAAGAAGCTAAATTTGGGGGCAGTTTAGGGAGGCGGTCGATGTTTCTTGGGGCGGAAATGAAAGAGATTTTGTGACCCTTTTGAGCGATGAGTTTGGAGAGTTCCAAGTAGGGGAGAATGTGTCCGAAGGCAAGATATGGAAACATTGCAATATGTAGGGTTTTACCATCTTTGGCCTCCATGGAGATCGATGATGAATCAGATGGAAGCTAAGGTGTTTACTAAGATGAATTGTTACATAAATAAATAGGACGACGAATCAATGAATTGTTACATAAATAAATAGGACGACGAATCAATGTAGCTAGGCTAGCTAATTTATACGGTTCTATTGTGCGTGGTTGGTTAAAGGTGTGGTGTACGATCGATCGAGCTATGACAGAAATAATTCGAAAGTGTGGTGTGGTGGGTCAAGGGAGTTAATGCGCGCCCCCACCCGCCCGTGATCCAACGGTTCACCTGAGACCTCTTTACCGACAAGATCATTGGCTTTTTTTATGAGATAAATAATGATTCGAACCCACCACCTTTGAATCATAGATAGTGAAGCTCTAACCACTTAAACTATATCACTTCGTCGACATAATCATCGAGTTAAATGAGGGATGAGTTGTATATTGTGCAACACACTCACCAGTCCACTCTCCTTAGAAATTGAATTTGACGGATGAGTGCAGACTGGTGAAGATATGTGGGAGATGGTCACAGATTTGGTTGTCCAACTTTTGGACGTATTCATCTTCATATCAATTTCATCTGTAACCCCCATTTACAAATAATTATATATATATATATATATATATATATTGACTGTATTCTTCATATCAATTTTTGAGTTACGAGTTATCTGCTTTGGGCCTTATGTGCTATTGATCTAGTATAATTCTATTTATAATGGGCAATTTTTGGAGGATATTATAGTTCCTTATGGACTTTGGTTTTTTAAAGTTTGTTATATGTGTGAAATTATTTGTGTTAAATTTGTAATTGAAGTTAGATGAGTTCTCGCGTGTCATTCCAATTGTCGTCTCACAATCTCACACAACAATATATAATTTAAAAAATATTTGTACATAAATAAAAATTTATATGGAACAAATTTATACATGAAATAAGCTCTCATCATTTATATAAATATATACTTTATGATCCATGGAATAGCGACTCTATCCGGATCATCTTTTAAAGCAAAGTGGGGCGTAATTTTTAAAATGAAGTTCGATTGCATGTATGAAATCGTCTCTTACAAAACTATTTTGTATATAAATATTTTCTTATATTTAAGGTGCATGCAATCATAATAAATATGCAAATAGATAAGATATAATATATTGCATAGAGTTCAAATAAAATTACAAGTTACAACCCTCATTTACAACCCTCATTTATAAACGTTGATGGGAGGGATGTGATCTCGATCATTATTAAAAATATTAATTCAAAAGAGCACCACATAGTTTATATGAGACTCTCACAAGACTTGTCTAGTGAACATATTATGTGGGACGGTCTCATAATATTTTATTTTACGTATATTTTTTTTTATGTATTATCCATTATAACCAACTCCTATCAAGGTAAGAATGACAATAATATCTACGGACATATCTCAAGCGGTAAAAGAAGTCGAGAGTGATAACAATTCTCAATCGGGGTAGCAGTTCTAGAGTAGAGATTCAATTTCTAGCAATGACCTATAATGCATTCTTTGCAGTGCAGTTAATTAGATTTTTCCTGCCTTAAACACTACACTGTAAAAGCACGATGAAATTGGACGATATACAATGAAGATGTATTCTACAACTGGATTGAGACTATAAATAGAAGTAGCTATTTAATTGACATACTACTACTACTACTTTTGAGGAGAAAGAAGCTTAACTTCCTCAGAATCATGCTTCATGGAAGAATCACCACCCATCAGCTCCTGAAAGCCTTCCACCTTTACAGGTGGAGCCCTGGGTGTTGTCATACTCATGGTCCTGCACACAAAACAATAAAACTCAAGATAGGTTAGATTATATCAATGGTTAATCCCCAATCAAATGTTTTGATCCCACAAAAAACATGAAAATAAGGATCAAATCAGGTCCAGAATAATTACGGCGAGTGCATTTGTGGAATCTGAAGATTAGCCATTGGACGAAACGTCGTGTTGTTGGCTTGTTGAGCATAAGATGACATCGCTGCTAGATGTTGCTGTCGAAACTGTTGCAACTGGGGGTGTCTTGAATTCATTGCTGAGAAAGAATTTGCATCCATCGGAAAATCAGATGAATTCTCCATCTTTACTTGCACTAGAGGTCTGTCCTTGTCCATGCTCATGTTCGCATTCATGGTGGGCCGGGGTGTTGACTGTTGCCTCCTCCTCATCCTTTCCCAATGCTGCTGCTGCTGATATGCCAAATACTGGGGATTATTTATCTGCTGCATCTGTGGATTCATTTGTCTTAAAATCTGTAAAGCAAGCAGGTTAAATTAGTAAAAAAAGAATGTATTGGAATATATCTGCACACTTGGAAGTATGGAATAGAGAACCTTTAAATGTCATGAAAATAGTTAGTTTTGTTAGTCTAATTAACTAATATACTTCCTTCATCCAATAAAATTTTTCAGACTTTCCTTGTTGGGACGTCCCACAAAAATTTGCACATTCAAAAAAGGAAGTTTCTCATTAAACTCCACCCACGCAATATTTACATACTAACACAAAATGTCATTACTTTTGGAACCCACATACACTCAATCTAACTAATTCCTTTACTTTATTCATAAAAATTTACCAAATTAGCCTTCAACACTCTACTCATTATACCTTTTTCTTAAACTTTGTGCCCAAGATTCCCTGCAAACTTTTACAGGATGGAGGAAGCATGTCAATAATATTTGGTGCATGAGAGCATTCACATTAGTCCCTATCCCTAGTGGTATGCTAGATTGATTAATTGTGGCTTTGAGTTCCAGGTGGGGCAGAGACCGAACACTAATAACAGATCACATTTGGAAAATATGTATACAAAAATAGAAGGGGCGACTATCAAGCAAGAAATGGAAAATCCATATACCTGCTGTGACTGCTGAATGGAAGGTTGCTGCTGTGACTGCTGAATGGAAGGTTGCTGCTGTGATTGCAGCTGACCCTGGATGCCTGGCACTTGCTGCTGAGTTTGCTGAACAATGTTCTTAGAGTTATCCTTTATAAGTTCTGTCAGAGTCCCCAGGTTACTGTAAAATAAAGAGGGAAACATGTGGATAACTTGGTTAATAGAGGTTAATACTGATAATAGATCCAACCATACACTGATAACGATTTTTTCTTTCTTTCTTTCCTTTTTTTTTTTTTTTTTTTTTGTGTGTGTGCATGTGACTGGAACACTGATAATGATTAAAAATTAAAACAACAAGATATGCATCGGAATGCTTAAAAAAAAAAAAAAGCTATAAAAGCATTCACAGAAGGATGTGTCATCACAACTTATTGGCAAAACTCGAACACAGAATGCATCTAGTTGGAGATTTGAGCCATATGTATTTCACCAGAATATTAGATTCTACTGAATAATGATTAAATAAGCCAGGTACACCTTTCACATTTATCAAACAGAGAAAGACCAAGACACATCCATCTGTCTGTCTGCGTAAGATTATTGGACTTGATTTGAACATGTAGATGCACATCTGATTCACTCTTACTATATAATTGCATGTGCAATTTGTATTCTACTGTTCACAAACTCCAGTAGTCCTTACTTATCTAATGCATTTCTCATTGATGGATCAATCTCAGCTCATATATCTTAAATGCATTAGCATCATCAAATGGATATATGAGTTAATACGTTCACAACAAGCAACAGCAAACAAATTTTTATGACATCAAGCATACTAAAGAGTACATACTTACCTATATCCGGTAGTTTGAAGAAACATCTTAACCAACTCGGTGGCTGAACACTGCTTTCTGTAACTATCTGCAAGGAGCTTCAAGATGCGCCCTAATTTACTGATATGACAACTCATAAACTGTGCCATAACTTCTAATGAGGAGTCTGAAGAAGATTCAAACCCCTGATTGTTTAGCAACCGTGCTACCACCTTCTGCGACATCTGTGATGCTTGTTCTTGACTAAGAAGTTTCTTGCTCCCTTGAACACCATTCTTTCCTCGATTTTGATGTCCTTGTTCCATGCTGAGGTACTCAGGTCTGATACCAAGTCGCTCAATCATTATAGGGCTGATGACCTGGCTCTTGATCATAATCTGAGGTAAGTTGTCCAAAACCCCATTGAACTGCACTGTCAGATTGTTCTCCAGTCTCCTTGCTTGCAGGACTGCACTATCAGGAACACAATTTAAAGTAAACATAGTTTCAGGAAAAAGGGGCTTATCATCAACCACATTACTGTCAATCGTTGCCGAATTTGATCGCAAGCTTGATACATTGTCCTTAAATGCTACTCTCCTTCTTTTGTGATTCTCAAGCACTCTAAGATAGACAGACATCTGCTCGGGCGTTCGTTTCTCAGGATCTCTATCCCCAAACATCAACCTATAAGATTTACCTGCCCTGTAATTCTCAAAGAATTGACTGTACCATGTTTCCGGCAATTCTTCCAGCTTAAGCCTTTGTGACACAACATCAACTTCTGATTCATTGAATCTAGATCCAACACCAATAGATGCTTTGGAATGCCCCTGTACAGTACCATCATAATGTTGACAAGCATTATTCAAAGAAAAAAAAAACAAGAACAATAAGATAATAGACATTTAAAGTATGGGCACACTACAGGTACATAAGACAAGAATAACTTAAAAGGCAGGTTATGTATTAAATATCCATGTGATAAAATGACTTTGCATAACAGCAGTAGGAAGGAAATTCATTAGCTTATATAACATGATATCTGCAACAAACATGAAATAATAATTTGGCTTCAGATACAAAAGTGAGGAAACATATTAAAACTAGAGTATAGACAGAGAATTGAAAATAATGATTGGATTGCACAGCAAGTGCAATACACTTATTCTCTCTGAGTCAACAACAAACAACATTGAATGCAGAAAATAATGACATAAGATGTGATCAAATTGGTGGGATTATTATCCCATGGATCTTGAGTTCCCATATATTTAAGTAGCTATATGGCTCATGATTCATGCTGCACCAATCAGAATAATTCCCACAATGTCCAGCGGAAGAATGTTACTCAGATTTAATTTAACTTTTCTACTCCTATGCTTTAGTATGTTTTCTTCTTCATTTCAGTTATTCTACTACAGAAGAAGCATAAGAAAGCAAAAAAAATCTTCTAAGTGATAATATAGGCAATTCACCAAAGCTGAAGAAGAAATTAAAAAACCTTTGATGATGTAGAGTTTGGAACGCCTAAGCCCGGTTGCCGTTGATCTACATCTTGGGCACCATTTTCCAGAGTGAAATACACATCATCCCCATGCAACTCTAAATCTGCACCCAATTTCACAACACAATCAGAGAAAATTAAACTATGAGATATTTCTGGAATTTATTGAAATATGGAATGAGAATATGACAAGTTTCTATCGTCTCTCGGCAGCTTTGACTCATGTCTATAGCCAGTTGCCATTCTCATTGAACGATCTAACATTGATGCCCTTATCCTTTCCCTTTTTCCAAAATTCCTTTAATTTACTAGTCCTTAATTAAGAAATTTGCAGAGAATCGCTTAATAAAAACATAAACCTAGAAAATATATCCAACTTCTATTACACCTCCCTCTATATTAAAAATTACAAAGAATTGCGATCCGAAACCATAATTCACAAACCCTTAATTCGTGACATTGGACACTTAAAATTCCCATTAACAACCTAATTGCACCAATTTTTACACTGTGTTTTCAAATTAGAGCCCCAGTCCTATAAATCAAAGTGAGCCAGGAAACACAAAACAAAATTGTGAAAGAACACTCACAATTAGGATTGAGTTTGGAGATTGCAACAGCAGGGGAAGCTGATTGGGCAATGAGAGGGACTGAGGCCTTATCAAATAGGAGAGCGCGTACTCGTAGCTGGAGGTAGATCTGAGGCTTAGTCTTGGAGTCATCGGTTCGCATGAAAGCCTCCCAAGCGGCTGGGGAGGAAAGGAACGGAATAAAGGTGGAGTAACAGGCGTCGCCGAGCCACGACCGCCACACGCCGTGGCTCTCCAGCTTCTGCGCCAGTTCGTAACCGCGTCCATCTTCCCCCAACAACGCCATCGCTGAAAAAGCCCTCCGAATTTCCTTCTCGGGTTTTACAGTTTTGAACTTCTGCTGTCTCCTTATTCGTATTTATATTATCTTTTGTAACCCGCAATTCTCATCTCATGCACGGTTTGAATGTAGGAGTATTAATTTTATTTGGGATCGAGCTTTCAGTTAAATTTACACAAATTGTTTAGACTCGACACCACAAAATAAACAAGTTTAGGGTTGAAAACGTGACATATTAATTAATATAATTAAAAACTGATATTAAAAATTCAATTAAATTGTTATACTCCTTTTGATTAAAATATTAAAATGTGAAATAAAATTTGACTAAACCATGAAATGAAATGGATAAATACTATTTAATAAAACAAGTAATATCATTTAACTGATGTGAATGGCGCAACGAACAATATCATTTATTAAAATGAGTAATATCATTAAAAAAAAAATTATGGTACAAATAATATATACAAAAATTTGTCCTTTTTTTAAAGGAAAAATTTGTCCTTTTTTTAAAGGAAAAATTTGTCCTTACTCAAATAAAATTTCATGAAAAATTGATAAAGTTTCTTTATATATTGGTACAAGTATATATATGTACTTATATTGTGCTTTAATTATGCCTAAATCCAATTTCTTCCTTTATGGGCCGCCCCAACACCTAACCCAAGAACACAGCCTAAACCCAAATTTTCACGGCCTAGTTTCAAAATATTATTTTTATTCTCTTTTAAAAAAATTTATTCTCTCAACTCCACCATCATTTTTCCTCTTCTTCTCCACTTTGAACTTCATTTTAGGGCGCTCCTTCAAACGATATGTTTGCTTTGTTCTTTTTTGTTTAAAATTTTTTTTTCCTTCTCATCTTCTTCAATTTTGAATTTGATTTTTTAAAGAATATACAAATTTTGAATTTTTTTTCCGAAATTTTGTCACATTTCAAAATTTTTGCTGAAAATTTTGTTCATTTTTTTACGATTTAAAAAAAAAAGTCGAAAAAATTAGCCGGAAAAAATTATTTTTTGGGTGATGATGGCGGTCTCGATAATGGTAGTTAACAAAAGAGGGTGGGTGTATCATGTATGTGTGTTGGGAGGAAGAGTGGAAAGGGTATATATGTCACTTTATATAGGTCTAAAAATAAAACTTTCTCGGTTCAAATTTAGTATGCATGTCCTAAAATAAGATACAATTTTATCTTCACCCTCCAATGATTTTTTTAATCACTCAAATTGTTATTAACTTTATTCATACAATTATTTTATTTATAAATGCACCACACTGATACCTTCTAACATATTTACTTTATAAATAAATTGTTACTTCATTCGTCTCAAAGAACTCTTCATAGGAGAAAATGCACACTTTTTTTTTTTAAAAAAAAAAAGAGTAATATTATTGAGATTTTAAAAGATAATTTTGTTAACTTCTATGTATAAAGTAAATAAATTATTAGGTTGTGTGTATGTGTGGTCCAAAAGTGACATTTTATGTAAATTAATAAAAATATTGTGAGTGTCCGTTTGGTAGGCATGTTTAGCAATAAGATATCTTATTGCTAAACATGCCTACCAAACGGGCACTGAGGGTATAGTTTATAAAAAGATTTTTTATTTTAAAAATATAAAATATATTGTGGGATGGATAAAAAAAAAAGAAAATGTAAAGAGTTATATAAAATGATGAGGTAGAATTTTTTTAAATCTATGTGGAGTAAAAATGCAATTGGATGGTGTACTACTTAAAAGGAATTGCAATTTGCAATTAACTGGGCCATTTTTCACGGATCCTATTGTGCTAGAGAATTTAGAATTTTATTAAAAAAAAAAATGTCGGGCTTGACTAGAGGGTCTCTTTAATCTTTCTTTTCCTTCTAAATTGTGTTCAAGTGGTCAAGTACTTGTATTTGTAACAAAGTTTTTTGTTTCCTTACGGCAAAAGAATGGAAAGAATACTCCAACCTTTACATATTATAATGTTCGATTATATCTCAACAACAAATTATTAGGATTCTCGTTCCATTCTTGTACTTCACACATCAAAACTTTTTTTTAACAAAATTATTTTTTTTAACAAAATTATTCTTATTGAGTATCTATATAGCTCAAATTTTCAAGGAAGAAAATGTCTCGATAGAAATATTGGGAACCTTAAATTTACGGATATATCGGTGGAAATGTCGATGTCGATGTCGAATATCCATATCGGTAAAAATTAGAAAATTTATGAAAATTTTAATAAAATGATGTAAATTTAACATAAATTTTAGAGAATATTCCTACTAATTTTAATACATAAATTAATCATACATTCTCAACAAATTGAATTGTCTATGATAAACATATCAATAACAAAATACATAAGCGGCCTAAAGCAATAGAATAATTATTCATACTTACTTAATTGTTCATACTTAGTTAATACAAGACAACTAATATTATAAAAAAAATTAAAAAAATACGTAAAACTGATATATCGACCGATAATTATTGATATTAACAGATATCGATGCCGATATTTCGGTGATATATCACGATTTTTTGTAATAAAATAACGTCGATCGCTTGATATCGGTATTATATCGATATTTAATCGATATTTGACTGATATTTTAAAGGATATATTTTTACACTGCATATCCGTGTCAAACACCTGAAATTTTCAATATATCGGCGATATATCGACCAATATTAATGATATTTTTGTCAATGGATTCTCCTCATCATCAATTTTGGTTATTGTTGAACTCAAATAACCAAACTGCAACATGCTTAACTTGTTAGGATAATCAACGTTTGTGGAGTTGTAAAACATATAAGAATTTGTTCAACTAAGACTCAACCAAACCAATCTCATGGTCCATTAGTGGATCTCAATTGAAGATAGAGTCTGTTCCATTTTATATCAATACAAAAATTTAATTACCGCAAGCGTACGAGTTTCAAATCATAGCGTGATAAGTAAAGATATCGATCATCATAGCGTGATAAATAAGGATATCGATCCACAAGGAGGAGATTAGTGTAAGAGTAATGCTAAGAGGTTTAATTGTCTAGAGAATCAATTAAAAGATGTTGCTAAATTAATACTACAATTAACTAAATTCTACCAAGTATTACCGAAATGAGACATTTAAAAATAATAGGCACACCAATTAAACACTAGATTAAAATTAGCAATCGAAATAACAAAAGTGAAATCAACAATTAAAAAAGGTAGTCCTAGGAAATGCTTCACTTAAACATCAATCTATGGTGGCAAACTTGATTTAAAAGGTGTTCTAACTCAAAGGAAGAACAACATTAAGAACAACATTAATAAGTATCTCTACCCTGTTAATGAGATCAACCCAATAAGCATCTAGGATCCCTAAAACCTTCCCACTAATTAATCCCCTTTCTAATTAATAGGTTATGTGTTTGAGGTAAATTGATGGATTTAATAAGTAGAACAAATAATTTTGCTTAAACATGAATATTCAAACACATAATCATAATCAACAACAAAACACCAAATAAAAGAAGATTTAATCCATAAATTTCAATAAAAGATCCACAATCCCTAGAACAAAGAGTTATAACCTACAAAATCTTCGCTATTACAAAATTAAAAAATATCGTTACCGAATATTGATATCGGTAAAAAATAGAAAATTGATGGAAATTTTATTAAAATTATAAAAATTTAACATGAAATTTTATATAATATTATTAGGAAAAATTACAAATAGGTGTAAAAAATTAGCAAAATTACAAACAGGTGTAAAAGTGCAAATTTTTGTGCTTCTGTGCAAAAAAAATTTGTGCTTTTGTGCAAATTTTTTACACCTAGTTGTAATAAGGCTTACCTCTTTCTACCTTATTGTAAATGGCCCATATTATTACTAACATTATTACACAAATTTAATTTGAAAACGATTTTTTTATGATAAACATATCAATAAAAAAAATACATAAGTAATGTAAAATGATACAATAATTATTCAAAATTATTTAATGCTAAACAACTAATACCAAAATGATGTCTTATGAGGTTCAAATGTAAATATATATATATATATATATATATATATATATATATATATATATATATCATCTTCATCTAAAAAACACTGATGTATTTTTTTTTTAAAAAAAAACTGACATTTGTCCACCGAAATATCCCGATATTCAGAAAAATTTGAACTACAACTCACCCATATCGATATCAACATATCCCAATATTTACCGATATTTTATCGATATTTTCGAAAAAAATCATTCCAGTAGATATCGATATCGAGAGTCCCAAAAAATAGATATATCGAGGATATATCGGAAAAATATCGGGATATTTACTTCCTTAGTAACACTCCTATAAGTAAAATGTCTTCATCTTACTTCATTATGAATACAGAATAATGAGTTGATACATCTCCTATTACGTTTGTATAGCTATAATATATTTCTATATTAAATTCAAGATGTATAATAATTTTGTAGTATAAAAGTATATTTTAAATAGGTATACATAGTAATTGGAGTGTATACTAGTGAATTTACGATTTTATTAATTTAACTGCAACCTAAAATTAATCCGTACAATTTCTTCGCATTAATTGGATCCCTCCGCTTGATGGTTGCACCGATTTTAATACAAATAAAAATATAGGAACTCAATTTTTCTTTTAAAAGATAGGAACTCATTTATAGATTCAATTATTATGATTTATTAAAAGTTTGTACAACAATTAAATATTTTTAAACAAAATGTAGTACCCAATCAAAAGAAAATATGAATAAGTATGTTCTTTTGCCTTCTTTTCAATATGCATTTTTTTAAAATATGAATGAGCTAAATTTTGGACTTTCATACTGGCTGTGTGATACATTTAACATGAGACATATTTAAAATATGAATGACCTAAATTTTAATATGCTATTAATTTCTTTGTTGCATTAATTCATACGGAGTTTTGTTTTGATTTTAATTAGAATTTTAACTAGTATACAATGGAATTACCCCAAATTAATCGGTCCTTAGGTCCGATTGAGAGTCATAAAAAAAAAAAAAAATTAGCCCAATTTAATTAAAATAATTATATAATTATATATATATATATATATATATATATATATATATATATATATATATATATATACGAACCTTATAATTATTTATTTTTAATGATCTTATCATCACTTTACACGCGTCATTATCCCAAACATACTTGAAAAGTGCAAATCATACATTTTATTTCATTGGTACATCAAATCAAACCCACATTCTTGATGCATTCTAATCTCCACAGCAGCAGTTACAATTTATAAACAATTTAACACTCGTATAACTGAGACATCATCTCACTCTCACAATTAACTCTATTTTTTGGGCATTATAATATAATATTTTATAATATTCATTTACGTTATATATTATAGTTGCTATTTAAATTACAATGAAAATTTAAAATACAATAGATACCAATTATTTCGTAGTTAAATATTGTTCCCACAAATAATTTTATTGCATTTTGTTCTTCTTCAGTTGTAAATGTATTCTTTCAATTTCACGTGTAGTATTTTAATTAAAAAAATAATATTTAAATTTAATAATAAAACAAATAAAAATGTTCAAGGAAATAGTTAATTAAATTTATTAGGAAATACAAAAATAATAACAACATATATGAACGGTGCTGAACCTTCCAGCGCCAGAAATGGAGGTAATTAATATAGACAAAATCCTTTACGTGCATTGGCGCAAAGAATAGCAGCCTATTGGAATGAAAAATTTAGCAAAAATACAAAATATTTTGTAGGACTGCAGGATTAATTACTTTGCAGCCCATCCACTATCAAACCCTATTTTAACCATGTAAGATTAATTAATAGCACTGATTGGAAGAATATATACAGGATTTCCTATGTCGACCGTGCATTATTTCTATTTTAATGAGTTGTAAATTGAACAATAGTATGGTACATTTGAAACAATTTATGCATAAATAAAAAGTGCAGCATAAGTTCTATGTAGGTACCAAATTTTGTGTTTATGTCTTCTTTTTATAATTAATTATTTTTAAATTTCTTGACTCACACAAAAATAATGCAGGATAATGTTACGGATGGATATGATGAAATCACCTCAGAATATTGGATTGGTTAAGCAAAAAACATTTGATGGCCGAAAGATTAATACTTGAACATAAAATATATAAAACCTTATGGCCTATTGGAGATTGATGTCATTACCTTTTTATAAATACTATAACGAGTACATACATCATGATTCATGCATCACTGATTGTTATATATTATAAGTTCTTCCAGTGCAAAAAAGAAAAAAGTATTTCATTTTCAATTTCAGTATCATTAATACACACACACACACACACACATATATATATATATATATATATATATATATATAATACTCCCTCCGTCCCATAGAAGTCTGCACAGTTGACTTTTTCAACGGTTTTTGTGTGAGAATTATTTCATACTAATATGCGTACAAAAATTATTTTATATGAATGATATCTTAGTTAATAAGATCAACTAGCATATTTCTGATTAAAAAAAAAAAAGATCAACTAGCATATCATTCATATAAAACAACTTTTGTAAACGTTTTACTATTAAATAACTCTCACACAAAAACCGTTGAAAAAGTCAACTGTACAGTTGACTCCTGTGGGAAAGAGGGAGTATATATATATTGACAATATAAATACATTTGTGATTTGCAGTTAGGCTTTTAGGAGAAAGAAATACTGAGAAAAAAGTTTTTTTGGTCCCATAACTTGTGGGGTGTCCAATTTTGGTCCCAAAAAAGTAGTGTGTCCAATTTTGGTCCCAATTTTTTTTAATTTGTCTAATTTTAGTCCCATTTTTGCCGGAAAATCGTAAACGACTCCGTTTTTCGTCACGTGACCCGCATGTGCCGACGAGAATTGGGAATTTTCTACCCGAATCTTGACTTGTCGGTGACTTGGATAATTTTTTGTTTAGAATTTTTTTTCATTCAATTTTTAATACACATAGATAAATAAATTAATAAAATTAAAATCTAATGTGGCTGTTGAGTGTTGACTGATTTTTTAAATTAATTATGTAATTTCTTTTATTCTAAAAACTAATTAAAAAATGAAACTAAAAATGAAATATTACCCAAACCTAATCGATCTTCTTCTTCAATCTCCCAAAATCAAAATCCCCCCTCACCTATCAAAATAAAAAATCGTCTTCTTCTTCCTCAAGAGAGTTTGGACATCAAATCCCCCATCTGGATTGCGAACCCATCCCGAATCGCGCGGTTCGTCGACGTCAAGATTGCAGAGGGTAGCGCGCTTCCGTCGGAGTGAGGTGGCGTTCACCGTCGGAGTGCGGCGGCGTTCATCGTCGGAGTGCGGCGGCGTTCATCGTCGGAGTGCAGAGCGCGGCACACGATAACGCTGAGTTTTTGGATTTGAGTCGGTTGTTTAATTTCTTTTGAGTTTTGGATTTGGGATTTTATAATAGATTATGATGGCCCGATTGGAATAGATTTGGGGTCGGCGATTTAGGGTTTTTGGATTTGGGGTGATTTAAATATTTTGTGTTTTGGAATATAGTATTATTTTTCAGATTTTTTACAATGAAAAAACGTGTGTTTTCTTGGTGTTCTTGGTTTACTGTGTTGTGTGTGTTTGATGCGAACAAGGGTCGGGACCTAAAAAAGATGCTTGTAACCGAGCAAGACGTGCAAGAATGCGGGCCCAAACTCAGGGACGTGTCGAGCCAACACAAAATCAGGCCCAAAATGAGAAGTTTACAGATTTTGAATGGTGATTTGGGTCTAGCAAGTGATAGCCACATTTTTCACTTTTGGTCCAGTAACTTTTCTGGATTTGTTATTTGTAATTCATTTGTGCACTTTCTTTTCTCAAAGCTGTTAGGTAGTTTCAAATTGTTAGGTAGTTAGTTAGTTAAGGGAGTAAGTTGGCTATATAACTCCTTGTATCATCACTTTTGAGGAATTATGAAAAATATCAAGTAACTTTTACTTAGCAAGATTACTTGCAACTTTCGATTTTGCTTGCCAACCTGAGTTGGGGCGTCGAAATTATTGATCGTAAATCGCGGTTCGCATCAATTGGTGCTTTCATTGAGAGGATCAAGAACTGCGATTTCATTTTGGAGATATGAGTATGAATACGAATGGTAATTCTATGGATCGATTCAATGCTTCCTTGGATCGAATTGAGCAAATGTTGAAGAAATTGCTCCGGCGACAACACAAGAAGGGCGGACGACAATCAAAGAAGAAGAAAGGGTTGAGTTCGAGACAAGATTAGAATCGTTTCACAAAGTCGCTCATTATCCCATTTTCAATCCACCAAATTTCACCGTGAGTTCTATTTCGAAGATGGAAATTGGGCGGCAATATAATATCTCGCATGCAAATGAATATACAACTAATGATGGCAAGAGAAGTTCAAAAGAAGATTTTGATAGCAGCATAATTCATGATAAAGATGAGGGTGAGAGTTTGGATTCAAAGGAGGTCACGTTGAATGACGAAAAATAATGAAGAGTTTCTTGAGTTTAAGGAAGACGATAATGGAGAATTTACTTGCATCAAACCTCACAGAATTCCAAGATTCATGTTTGGAAAAACATTGAAGATATTACCGATGCAGTCCAAGAAGTGGGAACAAATAAAGGAGAAGTGGGTGAATCCGGCGTGACACTCCAAGCACTGGAGATGACCGATGTGTCGGCGGTCCAAAAATGGTTGAGAAACGAAAAGGCGAAAGCAGATTCGCGCCCTTGGGATGCAATCACCAACAGCTATGTCGTGCCTTTTGAAGAAGATGATAAGGTTCCAAGTATCTTGTTTCTTGATCATATTTATCATGAATTTTGGTTTCCTACGTTAAGAAGAATAAATGTCAAAGAGCATAACTACACAAGGCCAATGGATATGCTCATCCCCTTTAGGAAGGAAAAACCCATAAAGTGCAGAAAGTTTTCCAATCTTGCTGCTAATTTGGACAAAGGTGGCCCGTGAGAAGACCTCGGCAAGTTGCGAAACTCATTGTTGAAGCCTTGAAGGAAAAAAAGCGTGAAAAAAATGAGAGGAGCGAGAAAAATCAAACAATTTTCTTGGATCAATAATGCCTGGTTACTCGTTAATGATGCTTCTAGTGGATCTATTGTTGTCATGAATGAGAGTGGGAAGAAAGAAATAGTAAAGGACGAAGTGGACGTGTTCGCACAATTTCGTTCAACTTTGGATGGCCGATTTTTCATTTTCGACAGAGGAAAATCTTGTTTTCTTCACTTGGTTAGTAATTGGGTGGACTATACGTGCATTAAGAGACCAATTTCCGGAGCTTGTCCTTGAGGACAAGGACGTTCTTCAAGGAGGCGGGAATGATGCGAACAAGGGTCGGGACCTAAAAAAGATGCTTGTAACCGAGCAAGACGTGCAAGAATGCGGGCCCAAACTCAGGGACGTGTCGAGCCAACACAAAATCAGGCCCAAAATGAGAAGTTTACAGATTTTGAATGGTGATTTGGGTCTAGCAAGTGATAGCCACATTTTTCACTTTTGGTCCAGTAACTTTTCTGGATTTGTTATTTGTAATTCATTTGTGCACTTTCTTTTCTCAAAGCTGTTAGGTAGTTTCAAATTGTTAGGTAGTTAGTTAGTTAAGGGAGTAAGTTGGCTATATAACTCCTTGTATCATCACTTTTGAGGAATTATGAAAAATATCAAGTAACTTTTACTTAGCAAGATTACTTGCAACTTTCGATTTTGCTTGCCAACCTGAGTTGGGGCGTCGAAATTATTGATCGTAAATCGCGGTTCGCATCAGTGTTCTTGGTGTTGTATGTGTATGTTTTGAAGAAGAAGATGAATAGATGAACGATATTTGCAGAAATCTTCTTGAGGAAGAAGATGAGTAGATGAATGATATTTTGGGTGGGGAGTGGGGACATTGAGTGAGAAAGCAGAAATTTGTGTTTTTTAGTTTTATTTTTTAATTTGTTTTCTTTAAATTTTTATTTTATTTTTTAAATTTGTTTCCTTGTGTTTTTAATTTTTTAAATTTTTTATTATTTTCATTAGTCAGCATTTATTTTTTATTTTTATTAATTTTATTTCCATGTGTAATAGAATGTATGTAAAAGAAAATTCAAAATATAAAAAATTACCAAGTCAACCGACAAGTCAGCATTCAGGTAGAAAATTCCCAATTCTCGCCGGCACATGCCGGTCACGTGACCGAAAACGACGTCGTTTTCGATTTTTCGGCGAAAATGGGACTGAAATCGGACAAATTAGAAAAAATTGGTACCAAAATTGGACACCCTACTTTTTTGGGACCAAAATTGGACACCCCACTAGTTATGGGACCAAAAAATTTTTTTTCTCAAGAAATACTACATGATAAGATAATCCCTTGTAATAAATATACAAACATACTCCTATATACATATACACCTGAAAACATTATGTAGATGGGGGTGGGGGGTTGGGGGAATTAATGTTTGCAATTAATTATCCGAAATTCCTACTCATGGGTAATGGAAGGTGACCAGTCCAAACAACCGAACCATATTTGACACTAGCCAAGAATCACATTTATATGCATTAATAGAAGATGATATAATTGACACAATTTTAATTTAATTTTGATTTATTTCTTTTTTTTTTTTTGAAAATTTTTTATTTATTTCTAAACATAAAAGAATTTTATTTCATTTAAAGATCCGATCATTTGGAGTTGTGACTTGTGAGTCATATCATGAATGAAATTTCATTTTATCTAAAAGTTTGAATTTATGGAGAGAAGTTAAATTAATTTTTGTATTAATTTCTTTAATATTTAGAACATAAATTGAGTAAAAAATTCATGTGACTGTGGACAAAAATATGCCTAATTAAAACAAAATCCATAACTAACCCAAAATCAACTACTTAGTATATATTGTATACGTCGTACTCGTACATCACATTCAATCCTCAATGTTTGGTGCCCCACCTTCTGAATTTGGATTACCAAATCCTATTTGCAATTTAGCAAGCAGTTTTTGACGTTGCTGCTTTAATTTTACTTTCTCAATATTTTTTTAAGGTAAAAGTTTATTATGCGCATCAATTAAACTGTACTTTTGTTCAATAGAAAATTTGATCCATTCATAAAAAAAAAGAACTACGTAAAAGAGAAATATTAATTATGAAAAAAAATTTAAAAAATTAATTTGAAGGCTAAGATTAATATTTTCGTCCTATGAACTAGCTAGTAATAGTTTTTATCACATGAATTGGACTCATAATTCTTGACAGTTTGTTTCATAATCATTAAAAAAATAACCTACATGAATTCAAAACTACACCAATTGTACGGTGAACCGTAGAAATGGTGTTTATCTTTCGTAAAGGCATTTTCTTAAAATTTTAGTGAATCCGTTTATTAATTAATTTTGTGTTCATATTCCTGATTACTTTCTTAGGTTTTGTTTGCTTCATGTGATTGATCTTGATAAATTTTTTAACTAATTGCATCCTACTCTATCCTACCCTAAAATCAAACGGTATTAGATGGAAATTTGGATATATATTGAGAGGCAAAGTATTATGTGAACAAAGTTAATTGTGAAACTTATTTTGAAAATATTAATTATTTTGCTTTAAGTATTACTATTTTTTTTATAATTTTAATTATTTCATTAAAAAGTATTAATTAATTAAAAATTAATTTTACAATAAAACTTATTTGCACAACTCAATTTTAATTTTTAATACTACTAGTTACCCGCCCCTGTTTGATTAGGACTTGCACGACTTTTTTGAAAATTCTGTTAGTCGACGTACTTGTCTATACTGTACTGACATTTATTGAGGTTGGTGGATTAAGCAATTTTGGACTTTATGCATTTTCTCAAAATTAATATACTACAAATTTAGAATTGGAAGAACTCGGTTTAGCTCACCAACTAAACATTATGTCAATTTTTTATTGATTAATTTCCGTAAAAAAAGGTATGTCTTATTTGAAATCATGGACCATATATGTTGAAATTATGGAAATCAAACTACAATCATTCATTTACGTTGGTTTTTTTCATACGAGACAAAAATTAAAAATAAAATAACATACATTTCTAATTTTATTGTTATCATCTTGTATAATTTTAATTTTTAAAAAATAAATTTTAATAGGCATCAAATTGAGAAAAAAAAATCAAGTTTTTAATTAAGAAAATAACTTAGCTAGACATTTATAAATTGAAGACTTATATTGATTGACATTCAATCTAAAATTGGCCCTATTAAAAAAATACTTTCCTTCAATGAAATATCCTTCAGTCAAGACTACACTAATTATAAAGTGGTGTTTGCACTGCTACTAATTAAATGGTAAGAATCATTTAAAAATTATTTAGGTTCATATTTCACCTTCTAAATCTTTAACACATGGATTAAAAGTTATGATAACTTGTTGAATATTTATTAATATTGAACGTGTCATTCATTTAAATTATGAAACATAAAATATAAAAAAAAATAACACAACTAATATTTTTTTTACCGAACATAATAATTGACTTATCAACAAAGGGACAACTAAACATAATCAAAGACCGACGGATTCATAAGAGAAGAGGTCTAAATTTTTGCCTAATTATGGTACTCTAAAAGGAGAGAGAAATTTTGAATTCCACAATTTAAACTCATTTATGATAAAATTAGTTTTTTTTTTAATAACAAGTATGGCACATGCAGGCCTTTATATTGTTGGGTTTCATATTTATGTGAGGAATGAATTATATCAAAGTTATGTTTCATTATTGGAGACATACATATTCTAATTATTGACAAGTCGCCCTATAAATAAATGAGACACAGAAAATGCTTCCCTTTTCGGTCTATAGTGATGTAAATAACATTATTTTGTATATATACATATACATATATTATTTGGTTTATATTATAAGACGTATATATTAATATTGCATATGATTATATATATGTGAGACTACTAGAAAACTGGAAAATTGACTTGTGAAACTTGTGTGAACCGGGTGCATACGATGAACTCTATTTTTATTATCACTGTCATGAACATTCACTATCACTGTCATGCACATGCACAATCACTGTCATGCATTTGTATTATTATAAGTAAATATGATAGTGACAATATATGTGCATGATAGTGACAGTGAATGTGCATGACAGTGATAATAAAACAGAGTTCATCGTATGCACCCGATTTACACAAGTTTTTGTCTAAAATAAAATAGTTTTGTTCAACCGATTAAAAAAAAAAAAGAGTTTTGTTCAATTTGTTATGAAAAGGGAGGACCTTTTTAATGCTATTTAAAACGATTATGCATCTTTAACGTAAGTGGATCAAATATCTTCTATATAATTCTAAGCAAATTCTTTTCATGTGAGAAATTTATTTAAATTTCTAACAGCACTCCTCTCAACTAATTATAAATCTTGTTCATGATTTGTCTAATCGACAATCTTACTCTTTTCGTACGTTGTACTTATATTATAATATTCAATCAATTTCAATTTATTTTTTAAAGCGTCAGATCTCCACAAATTAATTATGTCATGGTATTTAGAGATATTGTTTCATTTTTTATTCCAACTTAAACCATGTTATATATAGAATATTAATTTCAATCAAACGTGCTGTCAATAGATTAAATTGTCATAAATTTCTTCAACTACATTTATGCTCATTTCAAACAGTCAACTCGTAAATAATCAACTGAAATCGTTTAAAACCGCATGATTAGTTTTATATGAAAATCATGATTTAAAATTGTACAATTAATTGAACCGCATGTAGCATTACAATTTAATTTAGTCAAAAAAAAAAAAAAAAAATTTGCAAAATCGCACTGTGATCGCCCCTAAAAATTATTCATCGAAGTATTTCTTAATTTAAATTCATTCATATATTTTTATATTTACATCTATATACTCAAATATTTTGAATTATTAATGAATTTTTATTTTCTAATTAGGAAATTGGCTAATTTTATACTAAAATATTAATTTGCCTTCAGATATTAATTTTTTTTTTTTAAAAAAAAACAAATTTGATGTAGCGTCCATTTGGATAATGACTGTATTAATTCATCTGACATGCCATCTTCCAACAAGGGGTAACTGCATGGCAGACCGAATTGTAATTTCTTTTAAAGTTTAGACTATATTTACTAACATTTAAAATTTTAGATTAAATTGTAATTTACAAAAAATTTAACAACAATTAAACTTAGTTTTTTTTTTTTTTTTTTTTGATCGGGCAAATTGTGACTCGAACCCATGACCTTTGGGTCATAGGTAGTGGATCTCTAACCACTTGAGCACCACTTATCTTTTATTACACTATTTAACCCATTTTCAAAATGGTGGCTTGTGCATCAAGGTACAGAGGTTGTTGCTTTATTTTGATAATGACGCTTAAATATAGTTAGCGTATTTTGCAGAAGAAATAATTAGACTTGTGCATTCACTCAATTAAGCAGCCTTTACTTTTGTTTGAAATTAGATTGGTGTCAATTAGACGATTAAACATGTGAAATAATTTGACTTCAAAATTCTTTAATTATGCGAATTGTCATAGACCCACTCATAAGGAAGATTGTCTCTCTCCCTAGTATAAAGTCATAAAAACATTTCTCAAAGGAAAACTAGCGATATTTTTGGCTTAATTTCGATCATTTTGGAGAAATTTGTCTAAAATAATGTAATTTTAAAATGGACGTGAAAAAATAAAATATAATATATGAAAAGAAAATGAACATGATCCTCCGACCAACTATGGATTTGTCCCAATTATGGTTTTCGATGTCATTTCCATTTACTGTTTTAGATACATTTATGTATTTGTAGAGTTTACTTTTGTGTAAATTAATTTAACGACTCGTTTTGCTATTAATATTTTATAATAAGAAATTAGAAATAATTAATATTATTAAGGGGGTGTTTGGTTTGTTGAAAGGAATTGAAATATTAATGAGTTTGAAAGTAGTGAGAAATGGTAATGGATATGTTAGTAATTGTTGAGTTGTTTGGTTTATATGTAGGTATGACTATCATTACCATAGAAAGTGTTTGGTTTTAATAAAAAATATTGATAATTAAAATTGTTATTAACTTTTTTTTAATATTAAAAAATATATTATATAATAATCATACTTAAAATATTATTTATTAATATTAATAAATAATTTAAAAGGCAAAAAAATTTTAAAAAAATTATATATAAAATTTTAAAAAGCAATGACTTTCATTACTCACTTTTAATATATCAAAAATTTGATTCCCCTCAACCAAACATCACATTCTCCTTTCATTGCCATTCCTTAGTTTTAAAGGTGTTAACCAAGCACCTCCTAAATCAATATTGTTTTAAGAATATAGTGCTTGCTAATACTATTAAAATACAAATTTGTTGTAAAATTTTTTATATACATAAGATTTTGAGACACATGTGAATTCAAATTTAGTTAAAGAAATGAAGAGATTGCAAAGTTTGTGTGGGTTGTTCGTTACTGTTATTTAAAATTGTGAGCGTAAAAGCGGTAGTTGCGCCCGCAATCAAGAACCGTCAGATTTCATCATCTAATTCATATCCTTAATCAGATTATTAAACAGTGCCATTACAGAAGAAAAAGTGAATAAATAGAGATTAGTGGTGTATAAATATAGCATTTATTTATATTCCCTTCACCACAAAGCCAGTTTCAGTTTCCCTCTCCTCCTCCCCCTGCTTCTCCACCTCTCTCTCTCACCCTCTCTCTCTTCAAAGCTCATCAACCTCTCTCTCTCTCCCCTGTTCTTGTTAGCCAGGAGAGGGGAATGAGACCAAGTTTCTGACCTCTCCTGGAAATTAATTGCAGGCCAAATCGTTTTTCCTGAACGGCTTTTTGATTTCTTGAGAATTTGCCATGGCTATGCAAGGTAAGCTCGTACTCTGTTTTTTTTTCTTTTATAATCTACCAAATTGCAAAATGTTTAATTGCAGAAGGTGAAGATGTTTCAAGAATGAATAAAGAGCTAGAGAAGCAGGAAGAAGAAAACAAGGCAGAGTGGTTGGAAGATGATGAAAACGACGACGAATCGTCTCCGAGGGGAGTATGGGAGACGCCTATATCCGGGTCGGATTCGGACCAGAGCAGCCTGTGCAGTTTTGAGAGAAGCAGCAGCTTTGAGAGAGGAATTGCAGGGGACTATGGGAATATGCATTGGAAAAAATTGTTCGGTCAAGTGAAGAAGCCTTCTGTTTGGAAAATGTCGACTATCTCCTTGCTGGGTGGGGCCAATACCACGAAGAAGGCGATAAGGAAGAAAATTGGGAGGAAGAGTAATTCAGAGGAAGCCATTGATGGGGGAGATTTTGTGATGCCTAAACCATCTTGGAGAAATTTTCGTTATGAGGAGCTTAGACAAGCTACTAATGATTTTAGTCCTGGTAACTAAATCTTCATTATTAACTTCTTTTACTGTTTTCACTAAAAAATTATGTCCAACGTCTTATAAACTTAACATTTTATAAGTTGTTTAAAACGTTTATAAGATTCTTTCAAAAAAAAAAATAATAATAAATTTTTATAAGATGTGAATTAATTTTTAAAATATTTAACTAATAAAATTTATAAGTTCTTTAATCATTTGAAAAAAAATATATAATTTTAATATTAATATAAAATATTTATATTTTTACATTTTATGTTGAGGTGGGGCGGCAGTATAGGGAAAATTAAATTTAGCCTCATAAGCTGTAATAATCATACTTTAAGAGTTTATAAATTGTTAAACATCTTATTTTATCAAATATTTGAGAGAATTTTTAAACTTCTAAACCACTAATAAACTATTTTAAAGAGTTTATAAACTCAACTAAACGGATCGTAAATTTACTGAATATGTTATAGATGTTGTCAAGTATTGCTGTAGTCTGTAATATATATTGATTATGATCATGGATCCAAGGTTAATTTATGCGGTGTACTATATAACAATTAATATTGTCCAAAAAAAGAGTCTGATTGAATAGATTTTGTAGTATTTGGTGGCTTCTAATTAAATTAAAAAATGATGTTGGCCTGGGGAGATAATAATTGAAATTATATATGTTTAATTAGATAAGTTGATTGGGAAAGGAGGACATGCAGAAGTGTACAAAGGGTGCCTATCAGATGGTACAGTTGTAGCTGTGAAGAAGATACTAAAGAAGGAGAAGAACGACGAGGATAAAAATGGGGACTTCTTGGCAGAGCTGGGGATCATTGCCCACATTGACCACCCCAATGCTGCTAAACTCATTGGCTTCAGTGCTGATAGGGGTTTGCATCTTGTTCTCCAGTTTCTACCATATGGCAGCCTCGGCACCGTGCTACACGGTGACGTCTTCGTCTTTTTTCTTTCCGTTAACATTAATTTTGTGTTAATGAATTAATTTCACACTTCTCTACAAGTTTGATGAGATGAACTTCTTTTTGGTACTAGAGCCTTTGGTTCATGCCTAAATCATGTATTCCTTCCGTCGCATAAAAGCTTTTACGCATTCCTTTTTCGTTCGTCCCATTATAAGTTTCACACCATTAATGGAAAATCCTTTATAAATTTCACCCTCACAATTTTTACTAATTTACATAAATTTTATTACTTTTTACTCTCATATACACATACTTCAATAATTTTTTTTACTTTATACATAAAAGATTACAAAATTACCCCACAAAACCTCAATCATTACTCTTTTTTTCTTAAAGTGTGTGACCTCCTATATATGAATTTTTTTTACAAGTTTGGACTTTTAGATGGGATGAAATTATTTCATTTAGTCTTTTCTGCAAAAGCTCTAAACAAAAGTTAAATTTTATTTCTATATTTTATAGACATTTTATGAGAACATGTGAAATGTTGTCTAATAAAGAGCGATTAAGTATTTCAGGTTCATCAGCGGAGTCTCTGGAGTGGAAGGTTCGATTTAAGGTGGCAGTGGGGGTGGCAGAGGGGTTGCAGTATCTGCATTCTGGTTGTCAAAGACGAATAATTCACAGAGATATTACAGCTTCCAATATATTACTCTCCGAAGATTATGAAGCCCAGGTTTGTTTTCACAGTTTTTTTTATAAATGTCGCGTGTATTAAATGATATCATCGATCATTTTATTAATTTATGGATTGAGGCTCGTTTGCAGATATCGGATTTTGGACTAGCCAAATGGCTCCCGGAAAAATGGGCTCATCTTGTGGTGTCTCCAATTGAAGGCACTTTCGGGTATAGCCTAGTTTTTCTGTTTATTATGATTTAGAATTTGAAGATTTATATAATGTATGTTGTTGATATGAAAACCAGTTATATGGCTCCTGAGTATTTCATGCACGGGTTGGTTAACGAGAAGACTGATGTGTTTGCGTTTGGGGTTCTTCTGCTGGAGTTGATAACAGGTCGTCGGGCAGTTGATTCCTCTAGACAAAGTCTTGTTATGTGGGTATGTTCATTATCACTTCTAATCTATTCACTCTATTTTCAATTTAAATAAATTTGACACTTTCTTTTTGACAGATAAATTTGACACTTTTTAATATTAATTAATTGTGTTTTTTTTTCTTATTTACCCCTGAGTCATTTAAAATAAAAAAGAGCAATATACTCTCTCTATCCCACAAAAATAGACTTACGCTCTCTTTTTTTCGGCTAGTTTCTATATTTAATCTATCATTAATATTTAATTTCCATCAATGCCCCTATTATTACTCGATCTAATTATTCTCCAAGTCAATATAAATAAGTATGTATTCAAAACATGCATTAACTATTTATTAAAATCAAAATGGTAAAAATGAAAAATAAAACAAAAAATTTAATATTATAACTTTAATAACTTTAATTTTTTAATTTGTGTGAAAATACCTGTAAATCTATTTTTGTGGGATGGAGGGAGTAATTCAAAGTCCTATATATAGTAGGAAGATAATAATTTTCTTAATGTGTGTAAATTGATCATAAATGAAATATATTTAAATAGGATGGAGTACTAACAAACTATTCCATCTGTTCCATTTTGTTTGTTGTTTAAAAATGTGTGACATGAATTAAAAATATCATTAATTAACCATAAATATATGTGTTTACCTTTATGATCATTATTTATGCACTCATTTAATGCATATTATCACAAAAGATATAAATAGATGGATAAAATTAAAACTATGACATTTAATTCTCCTAAATTGTTGCAAAATAACAATTATATTAAAACAAAAAAAAAAATCTCTAAAAAACCGAATAAAATTAGAATAGAGTAATATTTTTAATAAAATAATTGATGCCTTTTGAAAGTTAGTGTGTGAATGCTGTTCACCTGATGCAATAAGCTTTTGTCTCGAGTATTAGAGAAATTCAACAATCGCCAATTTATAAAATACCTAAAAGTTGGGATTTGAATAGATAAAAGGATTATAGTTTGATGAGAGAATAAAATAAAGAAACAAAGTGCCTTTAAAAAAAATAAAATAAAATTGGCATTAATATCTCGGCTGCTATCTTAACACAATTCCACTTATTTCGAGTCGAAAAATCAAATATTTTTGCAGAAACTGAAGATAAACAAATTTGATTCATTTTTATTAATGGAACAAGATACTTGGACGTATAATATTCATTATGTGTGGTTGTATTAATTGGTAGGCAAAGCCACTTCTTGAACAGAACAAAGTGAAAGAGATAGCAGATCCTCGACTAGGAGAAGCATACGACGTCGTAGAAATGAAACGCGCCATGTTTACAGCTTCGACTTGCATCCATCACATGCCCAACATGCGCCCCAACATGAAACGGGTACTAACTAACTACACACACTCCGTATTAACTATTTAAGATTAATCTTGAAAACCCCTTCTGCAGGTTTCTCAGTTGCTGAAAGGTGATAATGGAGTAGACATGAAGCAGAAATCCATGGGTGGCAGAGCATTGCTTCTTGATGCATGTGATTTCGAGGACTACACCTCTGCTACTTACATCAGCGATTTAAATCGCCATATGCAATTAGTTATGGAGTAGAAGAGTTTCCCTTCACATTTTTAACCTCGATCATCTTCGCTCAACGAGCAGCTGCATTTCGCATGTGTGTGTATATATATATCTGCAGAAGGCAACGCGCGCTGCCCAGAAGAAGGATCACCGCTATTTTTTCGTGTTTTTTTCACCCTTGTTTTCTTTTGGACTTTAGTAAAGTTGCCAGCCTGCTAGCAAAATGGCAGCATAGCCAACATAGTACTGAAGAGAGGAGTGTGTACGAGTAGTAAGTTAACTGCACTGTCTATTTTAGCTCTTTTAGGTGTTGTTTGGATCATAATGTCATATTGATAAATTGAACATTCATGCATATGATTATTTCACTATATAAAGTCTAGTATCCATGTTTCCATTAGGTTCGGCTAAGCAAATTAATTATGAAAGGCAAAAACTTATGCGAAACGGTCTCATGATATAACAGTTCACAAACTAACACAAATTAATATCCATCCCTTCTAAATTGTTAAAATATCACTCTCATCTCACACAAAGACCTACTCAATTATGAACCGCTTTTGTGCTATTTTTTTTAATAATAATCAGCAAAAATGATTGATGAAAAGGGCAGCTCCTGGAAATGGAAAACAAGTTGAAAATTAATCCATACCAACTGCCCTTCATGTATCGTTCACCATACATTTAAATGAAAATAAGCTACTTACAGCACATATCCATCTTCTACCTAGAATGTAAAACCTTTTTATCATTCAAACTCGTTAGTCCCCTCCCACAATTGGACAATCTAACCCTAACGATCAACAAATTGTAGAATCCCACGAAAAACAACTATCGATTAAACCATTAGTAGAAGACCAGTACTGCCCTATGTAGCTATCAAGTTAATACGACTGATGAGGCCAAACGAAGTACTCGCCTGCTGAAGTCATTGGAGTTGCCATAGATGAGACGGAGGCATCAGAGATGCCCTGGTTGCCGGAGTACTGGTTGAAGAAGAGGTTGTGATGATAGGTTGGCGTAGAGTTGTCTAATGGCACGCCACAGGGGATGACGGGACCTGCTTGGATGGCGGAAAAACTAATGTTGCTGCTGTTGCTTGCACATGGAGCTTGAAGGATTGCACCTAGAGGCCGCTTCTCTTGCGCTTCCAGAGATAGCTTCAACCGCTTCTGTGTTCCACCAATGGGAAGAGGGCTGTTGGCAATCACATCAACATCATATCGGTTCATCTCGAAGTTTGTTACTGCATTCACTCCTCTGAATTTGATGGCAGCTATATCGTAGGCCTCCGCTGCTTCCTCCTCCGTAGCTGCCATAAGGACTAATCAGTAAATTTGATAATCATAGTGTTTTTCATCTTGATCATTTACTAACAAGAGTCCATCTTATATAAAACAGTTTTATTGTGCAACTGGTTGGCAACTATCACATTACAATAAAACTGATACTTTTATATGGAACAACTAATACCTTTAATGAAACAACTAATACTGTTTACACATGAAATGCAAAGCAATTGCACGATAAATCTGATTTACATAAGATTTTGCATACTAACAAAGATATATATCCACAATGGTAACGTAGATAGACGAGCGTGCATACCAAATGTACCGAGGTACAGATCTTTATTCCCAGCAACACGACCAATCCTTGCTTGCCATCGACCTTGTTGGTGATGCCTGCACCGAACAATAAGATAAGAAGCATTAATTTTAGGACCACAGTAGGAAACTTTGCTACCAATAACGAATTCAAACCTCGTAACACCCCTATAGATTGATGCTCCCCTCGAAAACCCGCTACTTTTCCTAAAGAAAACAAGGAAACGTGCAATTAGAAGAACTTCATCAATAATTAAAGTAATCTTCCACAACTATCAACGTTTATGGTCACACTAATTCAAGAATGCAAACCTTCTTAGTGAGGCAATGAACTCTTGTTTAGTTGAATTCTTCATCTCCTCCACTTCTCTGGTGTAATTAGAGACCTAAAAAGTACAATTTCTTGGTTTATAATTATTTTCAAGACTTAATAGCCAAAGTGAAGAATCAACAAAATTCAGGACTATAGAAAGTACCGGGAAGTTGGTCGTGGCAGTGGGACCCCAGTACTTGAGAGCAGCCAAATCATAAGCACGGGCCGCCTTATCTTCCTTGTCGTATCCGCCTGCATATCCAACAGACTCGTCATAATAAATATCACGGCAACAATAGAATAGAAATATTTTGTTGAGTGTAGAAGAAGTATAAAAAGGTTCTCCTTACCTAGATAAACTGCAGCACATTTTGAGCATCGGAGTTGATAAGATCACAATTCATGCAAAAGAATTGAACCAATTAGATCACTGAAGGAAGGGGTTAGTCAATAACATTCAAACAAAAACAGTTCGTAACAAACAGCCGCACGAGTGAATCCAATCTATCCACGTGACGCAAGCTCGGTCATGTACCGTCTTATTAATCTTGTTACTTCTACATTTTCAACTTTTCACCTATATTTTAACAAAGTGGTCCATCACTTAGTTTCCGAATATAGTAATGTGCATCACCACCCTGTCGTCAAAGCGACCAGCCTATCGTCATCGATGCCATTACACATTTTCATTTTCTATATATATATATCCGAATATAGCAATGTATGCAATCATCTCATCAAAGAAAGTATAATAGTAGATATGCTTCAAACTGGAACTTAAGGTTGAATAAATTAATAACCATCATATATATATTATGGCCATTTAAAAAAATAAAAAATGATACCGCAAAATAAGGTGGGCAGCAACTCATTCAAATTTTCATATGGGGGCAGGGGAGGGTGGTTCTCTGGTCAAACCCAATTGAAAGTACTTATCCCAGGAAAGGAAAAAAAAGCAAAAGTTAAAAGCAATCTGATAAAATTTCAGAATTTCAGGCACTAGTGTTCAGACTAGCTGAGGTACTCTGAGTGTGATCACGGACCAGGGTGGGGTGGGTGGGTGGGTATTACAGAGTATAAAAAGAAGAAGAATATGTATGGGAAACAATTTCATTAACTTTAGGACAATATTTTCTATCTCTGGATCTGGAGATGAATATCCAAAATTCAGATAAAGTATATAAATTGCAGAAAATGAATAAAATGGCGGCCCATATCATCAAATCAGTGAAAGATTGAATGAAATTTACAATGGAAATGAAGTACAATTTGTACACGTTTCTCAGTCATAAAAACCTGATTGAAAGGATTTGCAAGCCTAGATTTTATTTTATTTAATTATATTTTGAAGAATTATTTACACTCCCCCTCGTCCCTTCAAAAGCTTTTAATTTTGTCATCGATCCATCCACCCAACACTCCTCATTTTCTTAAGTGGTAAAAAAATATTTACATATCCCTTATTTTCATCTTGATTATGAAATGAGAATTGATTATTCCTCTTAGAAGAAAGTACAAGTTGACAGAGCGTAGAAAGAGTTGTACCTTGACGCCCTTTTCTCGCTTGGCCCTCCCTCCTACAGCTGTTATCCCATAGATGCGCTTCATATCTCCCCGTCCATCTGTGCCTGCAACATCATAAAATGTGTCATCAAAATTCTAACATAGTACTAAACAGACATGCATGTAAGAATCATTCAGAAAATATTCGATCAAGAAAAGGAAATGAAATTAAAGCCGGGAGTACCTAGTGACCCCTCGATAGATGGAAGTTCTTTGACCAAATGTATCACCAATTTTCTTGCTACTCTCCGAATCAACGGAAACAATGGCGCCGTTATTCGTGTTTCCCAGGGACAATCCGTTACCGTTAGTTGGGGTGGTGATCGAGTAGGCCACCAACTCGGCGCCGGACTCAACGGGGGACTGAGTGTGGCCGGCGAAGGCCGAGTCATCCACCTCCGAGCCCGAGTTCGCCGGAAACCCAATAAGACTCTTCAGATCCTGCTGCTCCTCGTTGCTGAAGTAGGCGCCGCCCTGGTGGTGGTCATAGATGTGAGTCAGGGACGAGTCCTGAGTCTCCGTGGAGTCGCCGCCGGCGGTGAAGAAGTCCTCCAGCTTCGGCGGTTGCTGCATGTAGTAAATGTTGGAGGTGTGTTCCTGATTTCCAGCGTCGGAGTACATCGCCTGAGCTTTCTGATTAGACCAGTCTGCAACAAAATTGATATGAGGAATTAGACCACTCTGCAAAAATTGATCCGAGTTGTAACGCAATAAATAGAATCCAACGGGAGGGAAAAGCAGCCCAGTTTTAAATTAAAAAATAAAAACCATTAGGTAAATTGAATGGAAAAATGCCAAAAAATAACAGAATTAGAGTGCAGATAAGATGGACAGGCAGGTGCTGATTTTGAAGCAAAATAAATTGGAAGCGAAAAACAGGGTGCATTTACTTGTCTTTTCCTTGTGCTTTTCAAACATGTTTATCTCAGCAAAAAAACGGAAAACCCGAGGTGTATGTTTCTTACCAGTACTGCTGTAGAAGTTATCGGCGAAGGAATAGTAATGCTGCGGTTGTGAAGAACAAGAAGATGATGAAGGGTTCAGCATTTCCATCGACGACAGAGAGAAAGAAAGCCAGTTGCTTTCCGGTGCCATTTCCTAATTTAACTTGTTCAAAATCTGAAAATTTATTACTTATTTTTTTTCTGAAAAATTGATGGGTTTATATACCTCATTATCCAGAAATAGGCAGAAATTGATACTTGAATCGATGGCCTTGTCTTTCACTTAAAAGTTGAATCAATGTTGAATAAAAAAAGAGAAGTGATTACATATGAATTTGAAAGAGGGGCAGGGCACATGCAAGTTTGAAGGAGCAGTAGTAAAAGGAAGTGAAAGCGGTTTGGCTGGCGTATAAAATAAAGGAAAGGAAAGGAAATGCAAGCTAGTTGAATAAGTTAACAACAGTAGAGAGAGAGAGTAGAGTGAGAGGCAGGTGGGGAAATATAAGGGGGAGGGAAAGGCGGTTCATTTTGCCATTCGGCGTAATACCAGAGGGGAACAACCTCTTCTTTTTTTATTTTTATTTCTTCTTTTTTCTGCAATAAAGCGTTACGTTTTCAATTATTATTTCACAAAATGGTAATTAAATAAAAGGGATGGAGTGTTGGTTTCCGAGCAGACGAAATTTTGTCTGCGGCAGAGGTCGCGAAAGATACGGGCTGACGGTCCTCGGACTCAATACTTAATGGGGGGTTTCCACTTCCGTCTAAATTTAGTACTATATATATATTTTTTTATTTACACTCAGCTCCATTTAGATTTGGATAAAATCATTTAAAATCAATAGATTTGAAAATAATACATCATATATGTATAAATTAAAATAGAAAAAAATTGAATGAATGGATTTGGTTCACATAAATATTATTTATAAGTCGGAGAATTTCAGATACCCAACAAAACCTAGTCATTTGAAATCCTCTCACTTCTCCAACCTGTGCTTGATATTTGAGTGAATCAAATTCATTCATTTAGGTTTTCTCCATTTTAGTTTGTGTGAATGAATGTTATATTATTCTCAAATCCCTTGATTTCAAATCCACTCCATCCAAATGGAGCCTTAATGACTACCGATAAAATTATAATAAATTTGTAAATTTCATTTTAATTTAAACTTTTAAATTTTATTAAATAAAATATCAATATATGATTTTGTTGTAATTCGGACCAACATACACATTTGCTCTTGCTCGTAAATGACGGTTAGTTATTAATTATCATCCAAACAAATCTAAATATGTTAATATAATTAATTATTTGTCAAGTAGATGATATGTCATTTTTCAGTAGGAAAAAAATGTTTATTGGTTGTAATTGTTTAAAAAATAAATAAAGTTTTGTTTAATAAGATTTAAAAGTTTATAGTAATAGAGTACAATTAAGTCTATTTCAGATCTTAACTTATTTATATATGCAATTAAACTTGTTTTAGAAATTTGAAAGATATAAATATAGGAACACTCTTTTGTGAGACCGTCTCATGCAAGAGACGGAGTGAGATAGGGTCACTTTTTAATAAATTGTTATCACTTTTTCATAAATTGTTATCATTTTTTTATAAATTGTTATCACTTTTCAATTTGTTATCACTTTTATACCAATTTGTATCACTTTTTTAAAAAGTGATTCGTCTCATGCATGAGACCGTCTCATACAAGTTTTTGTCATAAATATAAGATGAACTCCTGTGAGTAATTAGTGCACATAGTGCACTTAGATTTTTTTTCCTCAATTTTAATTTAATTTAGTATATACTGATTTGTTTAAGATTAAATCAAAATTAAATTGAAACATTAAATTATACAAACTACATTATATGTAATTGGTGCAAATAAGTATAACTCTAAATATTAAATTCTTTAATCTGAACAAACAAACGCAAATTCAACGTTATTTGATTTGTTAGTGACTTAATTTATATAAATTATCATTAATAGTTTGTTTTAAATACATAATTTTTTAAATTTAATATTTTTTATAAATATAAAATATGTAATTAAACTTATTCAATTTAATAAAATTGTAGAATATATATATATATATATATATATATATATATATATATATATATATATATATATATATATATCTTGCGCACTTGAGGGAGAGAGAGATATTTTTAGATAAAACAAAAAAATTAATAAATTTATGATTAAGATATTCAATAAATAAATTCGAGATCGACTCAATAACAAGTTAAGCTCAAACACTCTAAAGTGACTTTGACTTAGTACAATTTAGGTGTGATTATAGTGCAATTTTGTAGAAGTATTATTTTTTTTTAACAAGAATATATGTTCAATTTTAAATCATGTTTATTAAATAACAATGATCATTGTGGTTTTAAGCGAGTTTGATTTATTTTGTGCGGTTTCAATAATAGAACATATCAAATAATGATATGATAGTAGTAAATAAGTAAATAACAAGATATTTAACAAGTCAACTCACTATCATCGTGATGTGAAAGATTCAAATTTACTAGTAATATGCTCGGTACACATCTCTTCTATATATTATAGTGAAGATGAAATTTAAAAATATTGAATTAGGAAAAAGAATCAGTCAAGTTATGGTTAATAAAGTTATATATATATAAAGGTGTGTATAAATATACATGAAAATGGGTCATTTACATTTTTTTTTGTAAATTTTTTATAAATTTCGAAAAAAGATTGGCATATGATAAAATAATGTGTGAAATACAAAAAACTATAACCTACCTATTATTTTATCATGTGTGTAAATTTTTCCAAAATTTACAAGAAATCTTATGCAAAGAAATTGAGAGGATACACAACCGTGATTCTCAATAAATGATGCATGTTTCAAAATGGTGATTTAGTTTCTAATTAATTGATGTTTTAGATAATTTTCACAAAATTATTCCCATTTATTCCTATCTTAATCCCAAAAATCTTTCATAAATTTTGAGCTTATCTTTACTAATTATTTCTCATATGAGGAAATAATAATGATACAAAAGAAGAGATTGTAGAGTAAGAAAGAGAGATGTGTGCAGAGAGAGAGAAGATATTGTGGGCTAAACATGAAGGAATGTATGTGAGATTAAGAAAACAATTAATGAGAATAAAACTGTCGATCATTAAATATGCATTCTTAATTTCAGAAAAAAAAAAAAAGAAAAAAAATTTAAAACATCAATTATTTAGGATTGAATAAGATAATAATCATACTTCCTTCTAATCAAAATGTATATGTCATTCTAAATAGATGCACATATATTAAGAAAATAATTAATTTCATATTATACCCTTAATAAATGTTTGACTTTTTTAATAAAAGAACACATTTTTCTAAAAGTTTTAATAAATTTAGAGGTAAATTTGAAAGAAACACATTTAATTTGCATAGAAATTATTCGTTTGTATATTGAAAAGTGATAAAGGGTATTAGTGTGAGTGAACACTTTCGTATTTTTTAACGCAGTTAGATTTTCTAAAGAAGACGAGAAAATTTTAACCTAATTACGGTAACCGAACCGAATTATTCGATTCGATTTTCGGCAACTAACCTAATTATGCACACCCCTAATTTTACCATTAGAGATTTTAAAGTTAATTTTGTTAAATTTATTTTATTTTAAATATAATTAATATTTCTCTTTATTCCAACATATTTCATTAATTTAAAATCTTATAACCCACATGTGTCCCTAATTATTTTAATCATGTAAATATATAGATGAAAAATGGAAGTTTTAAATTAACATAGGACCAAAATTTTAATTTATGTACCAATCCAAATAAGGAGTTGTAAATTTAGAGGGGTAATAAATATTGGAGACCAATGGCCGAAAAACAGTGACCCGACGATCAGGGCCTGTTTGGTTCTCTGCACCCACACATTGTTCTTCAATCTATTCCTAACTCTTATGATGCCACATCGAGACTACCATAGCCTTAAACACACCGCCTTCCCAAACACCACCTCCACAAAACATTAATCACACCAATATGTGTGTTTATGAGTCCTTAGTGACTCTACCACAAATTTTTAATTACAGTATTCATATTTTTTTTATCGGTAATTACTGTATTCATGTTATACTAGCGAATTCTATTAAAGTTTGTCATTATAAATATCTCTACTTCTTTAATTCTTATAAATATGTGTAACTTTTTTTTTTAATTGAACTTTGTAAATTTTGTATGAATATGTGTTGATAAAACAGAATAGGAGAAGAAGTTGGCTTTGAGGAAGATAAAAATTTCTGTGTTGATTTAATAATTTTTTTTTCTAGTTGGGTTGAACCTCTTGAGTGGAATCTGGGTTTCAACAGATGAACAGTTCTGGTTCTGGAATCTGGGTTTGAACATATGAACCGATAACAATATAATTTATTATTTTTTAAGATTATTAATATAATTTTTGAGGATTTATTAATATAATTTCAGAAATTTTTTAGTTATTTAAATTAATTTACAGATTTTCAGTTTTAACTAATTTTTAAATCATATTATATTTGGATTTTTAGCTTATATAATTATTTTAAATAAAATTAACAGATTTTAAGAAAAAAATTCTGATTTTTTATTTCTATTTCTTAATTTTAAAAATAAAATCTTTGGAATTTTTTTGGCAAAAAATATGATGTAGCAAAGTTTTTTTTTTTTTTTTTTATTTTGACTCTTTAACTCATCAATTTGACCATAAAATTCGAGCATGTGGAGTTGGTTTTATATAAAAGATACTATTTGCTCTAATTTTTCTTTTAGCGTTTGGCTAGTTAATTTTAAAAGAAATTAGTACCATTTAGTACAAATTAATATAGTCATATTGCTCCAACATACAAATATTTTTTCTAATTACAACTCAATACAATTGAGGGTAGTCAAATACCATAAAAACCCCTCTGTCCAATATTATTTTTATCAATAAACATAGCTTATTGTGTACGTCACTTCTTATAAAAAAAATCCACTGCGTCTCTCTCAATTTCATCCACAGATTCACATCACCGCCACACCTCACTGCCACCATCCCTGCCACCCATCGCGAGGAGTCGCGCTGCCGACGTTGCTCATAGAAGTTAACCGTTTCGTCGCTCGCGAGGAGCCGCAGCCGTCTCTCATATCAAATTATAACAAAACCCTAAATCTGAGAAGTACAACGACGATGAGGCGACGATGACAGCGGTGGCTTGGTCGCGACGTTGGGCTGACGACGGTGAAGGCGCTGCTCACACGCGCGAAAGTGCGGTGGCGCTTGGTGTGTGACAGCGGCGACGACGTTTGTGCACGATGAATTTGCATATTAACGCAGCAACAACGGCGAGGAGGAAACGGTTGCGATGATTGTAAGATGGTGTTGGGACGATGATCATTGTATGTTTTTCTTTATTTGTGCTTGGTACTTCTTGTGCCTAAACACTCTATTTATAAAATTTTAATTTTACTGAAAAAAAAAAAAAGAAATATAGCCAGAAGATTATATAACAAAAACTAATTGGATTGGTAGTGTTAAAGAAAAGTTTGATTGGCCCAACGGGCCAGACAATTTTGATTGGTCACATATTTCATAAAAGTAATAAATATTATAGTTAGTTAATTAATTACTAGTATTTTCAAATTTTATTTATTTAAATGGTACGTTGTTAGAAATTAATATTTTCTGACTCTTATCTTATCATAATTCAGAAAAGATACTGACTTCGTTCTTCATTGAACTACTTATTTGGTCGAATTGGATGTTTTAATATTAGTTATTCACTTCATTTCATAAAATTTTTCACATTTTTCTTTTTTTTTTTGTCTTTTTTTGTCTGTTTTACTATAAATTTTATATTATTAAAATGAAAAACTTTTTATAAACTCCACTTCCATAATTACCACTAATTTACACAAAATATAATTACATTTTAATTCACACATACACACAACCCAATAATTTATTTACTTTATACATAAATATTTACAAACTTACTCATCAAAACCTCAATCATTACTCTCCTTTTTAAAATTGTGTGCACTCCCTCCTATGAAAGGTTTTATGACACGGAAATAGTATTTATTTTCATATTTATCAACTGTCAACACATCTATCTATATCTCTACCTTTATCACTCTCTCACTCTTTCTATATTTTTTTTTTATCACGTTTCAAAACACATTACATATTTAATAGTATTATATTCTTTAAAATTTGTGTCATTTTCAAATGTAATTTAATAGAGAAAGGAGGGAGTATATAAAAGTGTACATGCAAATAATAACAACTTGATTACTTGATTCCCGCCCATGCGGACTAGGATTTGTGACAGATATGTATTTTAACCCGGTCATTGTCATTCTTAATATTGTTAAGTGAAAATAATTAATATTATTAATTAAATAATAACTTTTTAGTAAAACATGTAATAGACTATAGGAATATTGTTTTTAGAATTTTTGGTAAATTTAAAATTTATTGTTATGGATTTCAAATGATTATTTAATTGCCAATTGTTGCATTTTAAATCTTTCAATCTAAACACAATTTTAATTTTATATATATAGCAAAGGAGTAACATGCAAAACACGACTAATACTATCAGCTTACATATAAATTAACAAATAAATAAGATTAATAATGTGAAAGCATGGGAGTATTATTTAATCACAAGGGACAATCCTCCTCATCGGTCTTATCCTAGACTTAGGGGTCTAATCTTTTGCTTTTAATTTTTTATATGCGTTAATTAATATAAAAAAATGTAACCAAAAATACTAAAGGCGAAAATTAAAAGAAATATAGGCTCGTGCAAGGCAATCACTGCCTTTTGACCTTTGACTGAGAAGGCACGTGCGCGGCATCTTTTGACTCAAATATCTCGACGATTGCGGGGAGGCGCACGTGCAATCCTGTCACCTGCTTACATTGATTATTGTTAGCATAATTAATGAGCTTATTATTTAAATTTATTTTGCAATATTAATTATGCTTCAATCCAGTATCGTACCATAGGAGTATTTAGGATTCTTTCATACTCTACTGCTGTTAATTAAATCTCTGCCATGTCAGCCAATTTGGCAGAATTCTTTGATTCATCATTTGTTCGGCCCTCCCCTCCTCATTTGTATCATACTTAAAAGTTAAATGTTGATGGTATATATATTGATATGATTGAGATTGACCATGCATTCCTTTGTATAAGTTTCCAACTTTTCTTTAATTTGTTGGTATTTTAGTTTGGATTTCAGTACTACTCCACACTTTTTTTAAATCTTATTATTCTAACAATTAGTCTTATTTTCACTTTTTAGGTTATTTTGGGGCAAATAATAGATAGTGATCATCCAAAAAAATTCATAAAAATAGAGGATACATGACATTTCAAATAAAAAATTGTCAAAACTGCTGTTAAAAATAATAACAGCTGAACCTTTTAGTATGAGAGCATAATTATTGGAATGAAAATTTTTTTGAGATAGAGACGATCTGGTATAGCTAAAAAAAAAAAAATTGAGATAGAAAAATATGGTGTTAATTAACAGTTAATAGCTCATTTGGTTTCCCTCATTAATTATCCGACAGACACGATTGACTTCATTTTAACACTTGACAGTCCATGTTAACTCACTACAAAAAAATAGTCATTTAGCGACGAATTTACCGACGGATTTTCGTCGGTAAAACTGGTCATCCGTCGGTATTTTTCTCGTCGCAAAATACCGACGAAAATTAATTTGTCGGTAAATACCGATGAATATTCGTCGGTATTCCGTCGATAATTACCGATGAATATTTATCGGTATTTACCGACGAATATTCGTCGGAAAACACTATTTATAAAAAATTCAAAATTTTGTAGGTAAATCTGAAATTTGAAATTCCAACGGTATTTTGTCGGTATTTCTAACGGAATTTGGTCCATCAGTATTTCACAGTTTTTTTGTGGTAACTCATTTGTCATGCCCTAATCATTCAAACCAAACGAGCAGTAACACGTCAATAACCATGGATTTTGTTTTAGATGTCCGGGAGAAAGAAGATATTTTAATGCATCTTTTAAACGTTAATATCTTTAAAAAGAATACGGTCATTTCAGCTAATGAGTTTACTCTTGGTTTAATTATCTTGTTTGTTAAATACATTTCAAATTGTTGAATATAAATTAATTAATATTATAATGGAAAGAAAAGTAATTATAATTTGCATTGATTTGTTGGTGTCGCTGCCGTCTACACGTGTGGATCATTAACAACAAGAATTAAATTAACTTTTATTTCAAAAAGAAAAAAAAAGGCAAAATTTCAAAATAATATTAGACAAAGAATTAAAAATTTGGCAAGATATACTGTTTATACATTTTTAAGAAAAGCCGACCAACATGTTTAAAGTATTGTGAATTTCAATCCAAATTTTTAATTCAATTTACTTTAACGTGACAAAGAATAAAATCGAATATTTGGAAGTTTTTCCTTTATGCTTTTGTCCATTCCTTTTTAAACTTCAATTATTTTTCCTCAATTTATTTTTATAATTGTAATTGTCTTCAAGCAAACACCGGTGGTTATTAAAGTTCGCATGATCACTTACAAGTACAACTTCAATGTTATGCTTTATTTCATTCACACACACATGTCGCAAACACTTATATCATATCATATCATATCATATACATACTATTTGTCAATCATTCCCAACTCACCAAAACTCTCTATTTCAAAATACTCAAATTCTATACATTTGAGCTATTTATGGTATCTTTTTATTTAATTTCTTTCAAAATTAATGCATATATTCATTTTCATTAATTAAATTTCAACCATAAATTTTCTCTTTCATATTTTATGTTTAAAATTAGGTTTAAAATTAGGTTTTAAATATACAATTTAATTTGATATTATTGGGATAGATTTTATTTTTTTTATTTAAAAACTTCAATTTATATTTTAAAAAATATTTCATATTAATATTGTAGAATATTATAAATCTATAACTTCAATATACAATCATTTAAAAAGACTTATCATATATTACCAAAAAAATTATAATTATAATACATAGATAATTTAATATTAAAAATGAATATAACACATTTTAAAATTATAATATATGTTTAGAATAGAAAAATAATATATGCTAAAGTTTTAATTTAATAAAATAATTACACCTAACACCTCTGTAAAAAAAATCTACACCTCTAATTTTTATTTAGAATTTTTAATTTTCATAGAGGACAATAAAAAATATGTATACATTCTATCCATAAATTTTGACCAAATAATAGATGAAATTATATATATATATATATATATATATATATATATGTATATATTAATTTAATTACTTAATTAGTAAAAAAATTGCACATTTATGATTAATGAAATGAATGATACACATCTATAAAATAAAACCTACATCCTCTAAGTGTTTTATTTGGAATTGACTTGCTACAAAAAAATACTCATATAATTAATATTCAACATGCTTTAAAAATATATTTAAAAAGAAATATATAACATATATACAATTTTGAAAAAAAATTAATTTTATTTAAATCAAATTAATTAAATTAAATAAATGTTTGAAGTATTTACTCTAAAATTAATATTTTTTTCAACCCGCGTAATACGCGGGATTGTGCTCTAGTATATACTTATTAACCCATTTTAAGGGGTAAAAATTCAGAAATCTTTCTCAGATTGTACCGTGTCGAATTGATTCGTACAAAGACAAAAAAGAAAAACTCGATTAAAAATTGTGTTATTATAAGAACAAGTATGTGTAATTTGACCTTACAGAAATAAATATTTGTGTGTATATGTTATTATAAAGATAAATTTCTAATTATTTTCTTCACCTCTTTAAATCTAATTTTTTTCTCATTTGTACCGATTTTGTTAATATAGTAATTTAAGATTTTACACGTGTTACTATAACGACAAATATTTATTTGTGTAAGGATTGATATGTGCTATTTATCTTTTTCCTTACAATAATATGTATTTATCTTTGTAGTAACACATATCCTTGTAGTAACCTAAACCTGCGAGCAAGTTTTTCGATTTTGTATTGGCGCGATGTTTTGTTAAAATTCATGTGATCTGATTAACCCACGAAGGATCCACAAATTATTACCACTTCTTTAAATGTGCTAATATTGTGTAATATTTTATAGGAGTATTCCTTATATGTATATATATTATACATGGATTGTATGTACAGATATTAAGACAAAAAACAATATTACAAATCTCACGAGGGCATGTCCAGGGCCGTTCTTACATCGAGTCAATTATATCTTTCAATTCAATTCTTAAAAATATTGTAAATTGTTTGGAATGAATATTTTATTCCATTTTGATGTTTCATTTCTTATTTTATTACTTTTAATTTATGACACATAATAAATAATATCATAATTTATTATTAATATAACATATCATATATGAAATATAATGAAAGAAGATGAAATATTAAAATAGAATAGTTGATCTTAGTAGAAATGTTAATGGTCAAATAAATTTATATATGTATCGTATACAGATATGCGCGCAGTATTTGGTATTAGGATTAGGTTGATTGGGCTTAGCGGAAAAAAAAAACCCCACTTTAATGTGTAATTTAGATGTTAGTTATCAACTTATTAGTCAGACTTATACATCCATTATCTAGTTCAGTAACCACATTAATTAATTGTGGGGTGGGCTTAGGAAAATCCTACCCACAAGATGCAAAATTAAAGATGACAAATTTAACTAAGGCTTCTGCATGCGTTTATATATTGATCTCATGGGGAAATTTAAATTAATAGCTTTGATAAAAAGTTATTTAGAAATATTACTCATTTGATTTTAGTAGTATAATTTCATTTAATGAGACCACCTCATATTGATTTGATTTAATGAGAAGTATATGTGTCTTGAAACTCATTTCACGAGATAATTTGACAGATTTTTTTTTTTTTTTTTTTTTTTTGGATTTTAGGGATGAATCTCAAACTCCACCGCAATATAACTCATATCCTGATCCCGTAAAAAAAAAAAAAAAAAAACTCATATCTTGATCAACTTCTTTTTAAATTTGTATATATATCTTTATAATGGATTTTAGGGATGAATGTCAAACTCCACCGCAATATAATTCATGTCTTCATCAACTTCTTTTTAACAATTCTACTCTATTATATCTTAAAACATACAGGCACATATCAGTCCAGAATTTTGTTTTAAGAGATGTAAATTATTATTATATTATAATAATATATGTATTTACAATTATATGAGTGCGCACGATTATATAAAATTAAAAAAAACTAAATAAATTAGTCTCATATATATTCACTCAACAGGATTACTTATTATAATTGAAAAATGCTATTTTTACAAATTAAAAAATACTAGTTATAATAACAGAAAAATGATAGGAGTTAGTATCATTAAAATATGACAACGAAATTAACTAAAAAATATCATAACAAAATATGAGTGCATATATACATCCACTTCAAAAGACAAACTCAAACAAGTTTCTACATAAATAAAAAAATTTGTGCAACCTGCATTTTGTAAACATCCCCCGAGCCTTATATGCAAATATAGAAATAAAAATATTTGTAGGTCAACATTGAGTCGTATCCGTATCACAAAGATATATAATATTATATTATTATTCGTATAGTGTTACTACTATTTAGTCTATTTGACATCCATTTCATATAAAAAAAATTCAGATCTAACACACGAATTTTATTATTTTTAAAGTATTTTTTATTGATTTAATAGATTTCTATGTTTTATTATAAAAGTTCTATTGAATTTCAATATCATTTTATACTTTTTAGTATTTGTAAAATTCGTAAAATTCAAATCTAAAATAGATTTTTATTGTTTTAATTTTTTATTGATTTAAATTATATGATTTGAAGACGAAGTGTACAGCTCAAGTGGTTAGAGCTACACTACCCATACATAAAGGTCATGAGTTCAAGTCATCATTTAACCGATAAAAAAAAAAATTATATGATTTGAATAAAAATTTGATTATATATATTTTATTGAATTTTAATCTCATTTTAGTATTCTGGTGAATTTATTGCATAATTATAAATTATATAATTAATCAAACAATTATAATTATATAATTATATCTCACAAAATTTGTATATTAATAAAAAATTTATAAAAAATAATTCGGTAGGTAAACAAGATAAATTAAATTTAAATTTTCTATCATAATACAATCACACTGTACAATCTTTTTTTTTTTTAACTCAGTATCCGGCCCAAAGATAATGAGTTTCGAACTTGAGGCATATAGAGCATCAAACTCTTAAGGCTCAAGCTCGTACCACTAGGCTAATCCCTGGGGGTTTTACACTCAAGCCAGAGTTGTATGGAGTGACTCATCCTATGAATTGGTTGCATCCAATGAGTTTTGAATTTGAGACATAGAGAACATCACACTCTTAAGCCTCAAACCCTCACCACTAAGTCAACCCTTGGGGTTTCACACTATACGATCTTATATTAAAATTTACCAATATTTAATCATGCGAGATAGAATTACTAGTTTACTTAAAATGCATTTCTCTTTTAAGGGTGTATTTTTTATTGTATATCTTGAGATTTTTTTATTATGATTATTGCCCACACATATTTTCAGTTTATAATTTTGTTTTTATCGATAAAGTGGTGACTTGAACCCACTACCTCACGTTATAGGTAGTGAGACTCTAACTTCATATAATTTATAAATATTTTAATAATGGTCAATTTCTAATATATTAAAATAAAGTGAAATTGTGGTTATAATATACTCTTGAGAGCATATTCGTGGATATACTAAAGAAATCCAACAGCTTAAGTAATCTCATCATAGTTAACTATTGAATCAAACAAATTAGAATCGTGGTATTTTTCTATTAATGGAGAGGGGCGAGGGCCCATAAAACTTTGGTATCACAGCTAAAACATTGGACTAAAAGTTCAAGATCTTGGTCCTCTTTCCTTTTTTTTTTTCATTGTTTGGCCTACTTTCCCAACTTATTACATAATCACTCCACACGAACATTGTGTTAATCACTTTTTGATCTTGTGAAAAACTTTCTAAACACAAACTCAAACCTTTTACAGTTGCTCTTTTTCTTTTCTTGATCTAATAATTTTCACATTTCTACCCTTCACACTCTTTGAACATGTGGTAGGAATTCTTGGATTTTTTCTTGCAGTTGATTCATAGAAAATGGAGATTCAATCTGAGAAAGTGTATGTAGCCATTGGGACAGAACGCTGGGATGGTTTTTCCACCTTGCAATGGACGCTAAGAAAATGGTCTGATCATGGAACCAAAATAGTGATTCTCCATGCACCAAACACCATCTGCAAAGACTATGTTTATACGCCGCGTAAGCTTGTTGATAATTGAATTCGTTTGTGTTCTTCATATTCTTCTTGATCGTATAATTACAGACATTTTTTTTTTTTTTTGTAATGAATTAGTTGGCAAACTTCGTACCACCTCTGTTTGTGAGGAGAAGCTTAAAGTTCTTGAGAAGACAGAGGAAGCCAACACGGACAAGATCCTGTCCAAGTACATAGCCTTTTGTGGAAAGGTCGGAACTAATTCATATATATTAATGTTAGAATTTATGGCAGTAAATATTTGGATAAATACTGGGTTGTGATTATTTATACATAGGTTGAAGCAGAAGTGATCAAACTCGAGAAAACCGAGCAGCCTTTACACAAGCAAATCGTAGAAGCAATATCAAACCTTAGGATAACCAAACTAGTCCTGTCGTTTGCATTCTTGAAGTCCTCATCATGGTAAGCAGTTTTAACATCCTGTCGTTTTTTTATGGATCCTGAGTTCATCTGGTTTGTTAATAGGAAATCGAAAACTGCAATTAGTGGATCATTTTATGTTCTTCGTCATAAGCCTGATTTCTGCCAAGTGTTTGTAATATGTGGAGGAAGACCAGTTTCGTTACAAGGAGGAGGAGACAACGAAGAGTTAGTAGAGGACGGCGGAGGCTCAATGCTTGCTAGGCTTAAAGACAAGCATTATAGTATCAAGAACTGGTTAGGGAGGATGTTTGCAGCGAGTGTAGCAGATAAATCCCCAGATTCACCTTCTTCATCAAGAAAAAATGATTCACCTAATCAGTGGGAGAAATGTAGAAAAGAGATTGAACAGTATGTAGATGAATTGTTGTCTATTCATGAAGATGAAGGGGGGTTAGATGGAGGAAAAGCATTTTTGAAGGGAAATTCTACAGAAGTACGCGTAATACTGGAAACTATGGTGAGATTTAAGATTGTGATATCAAACATGTTTCTTTGTTTTCTTGTTTAGATTTTGAATTTAACTTTCTAATGATTGAGGTATATATATCAAGAGGGTAAAAAAGCTTAAGGAGAGCGTGAAGTATGTAGATGAGAGTAAAAGTTACTACTATATATAGAGATGAATACATACCATATATTTCTCTTTCCTTATACCAAATGATACTCAGGATGCAGGAGAAAGAATTCAGTTTCTCAAACGCAGAATACACGACGCTCGGGACGCAATTAAACTGAACAGAAAGGAAGCAACCACCAGTAAGGAAAGGCGTAAAAAGGCTGAATGGGCCATTACCATTTGCAAAACAAGGGTAAATTTGTGCTTCCATCCCTGCAAAATGATTTGTTACTCCATCATTCAGCAGTAAACAAATTTCATACTGTTTCCACAGGCTGAGGAGCTCGAGGCCTGTCTGGACCAAGTGAGAGTAAAAAATGTCAATCAAAACAAAGAGTTTGAAAGCAGAAAGGAAGAGATAATTAAACTTCAGAGTAAACTTGAGGAGAAAAAAAGTAAGCTTAACTCGATTCTTGAACTACAGAGAGAGCTCTCGAACAAACTTCACCTGTCCTCCTCTGTTAAAGCACATGCTGAGTCTCAGATAGAGAAGGCAGTGAAAACAAGAGCCGGTATGGTTCAGGATATTGAGGAATTGAGAAAGCATAGGGATGTTCTACAACGTAGAATCGAGTTCTGTAAAGATAAAGATGTAATATCAAAAGTATCAAAGATGAATGGCTTCGGTTATGAGGTTAGAGAATTCTCTGCTGCAGAAATGATAGCAGCCACTGAAGACTTTTCTGAACGTTTGAGGCTGAAATCGGCTTGTCAATGGAGGAACGTGTACAGGGGGCGTATCTATCACCTAACTGTTGCAATCAAAATACATAAATTAGCAAATGAACCATCCCTGCAATATTTCAATCTCGCAAACAAGGTAATATGTAAATGAGCAGATTTTGAGATTATGGTCTAGTAAAAATTCTAGTTCAAGAAAATGATGATCACAGAAGAAGCTTCCTGTTGCAGGTGAAACTTCTTAGCCAGATAAGGCATCGAAACGTGCTAGCTATGATTGGCTTCTGCTCACAACTCAACTGCATCGTATATGAGTATATGCAAAATGGCAGCCTACACAATGCATTATTCTCAACCGAAAGTAGGTGTAGAAGACAGAAGCAGTCTCTAAGTTGGCATGCTAGGATACGTATAGCAGCTGAAATCTGCTCAGCTATAGGCTTCCTCCATAAAGCAAAGCCTAACCCTATCATCCATGGAAACTTGAAACCCTCCAAGATTCTCCTTGATCGGAATAATGTTGCAAAAATCTACGGGTTGAAGGGTCCTTGGTCGTATGATAAACTTGATATCTCATTAGATGTCCGGGCTTTTGGGAATTTGGTATTGCAACTTCTTTGTGGCAAGAATTCGATTATAATAATGGAAACTAAGAGTTTAGATTTTTCAGCTGGGAAATGGCCAATGGATTTGGCTATGGAGCTTTTTGGGATCGCGATTAGGTGTTTGTCTGAAAACAACGTAGCTGAGGAATCCATTACAGCAATGCCGGTGAGAGAGATGAATAGTGTAAAAAGAAGGGCTGATCAGCTAGTTGCTACTGGTGAATTACATTTTCCTATTGATGATGATGTCTGTGCAGAGGAGGTGGGCAACATACCTAGCGCTTTCCTTTGCCCCATCTTTCAGGCAATTCATCGAACACCTAAACTACATGTCATTTTCAACAGGAACCAATAAACTATTGCTTCCTTAACTGTTGCTGCTTTTTCATTTGCAGGATGTAATGCACAACCCACACATTGCAGCGGATGGATTTTCGTACGAGTTGGAAGCCATAGACGAGTGGCTCAAAACTGGACAAGGTACATCACCGATGACTAACTTAAGGCTGAAGCACAATATACTAATCCCAAATCACACTCTACGATCCCTAATTGAGGATTGGAAGAACAAAAGATCAGCTATACTTAGCTGAGGATGACGATGGTTGGAAAACATGGTGTTGCTTCAGATTGAGTATAGAGTGCAACAATATGCATAAAATATCTACTTCATTGTTAGAAAAAATGTTAGGATACATGTATGCGGGGAAATGATTATTTTCATATAAAATTCTTAATAAATAGTAGTAAAAGTATATGTTTGTCTTGGAATTTTGGTAAAGTGAAATTTTATTTAATATCAAATTAATATTTAATAGTGATTTTTATTTTGTTATTTTATTATATTGTGTAAGAGTAAATAGAAAAAAGAATGAATTTGTGAGATAAAAGTATTGAAAAGATTAATAAATTAGATTTTTAGATATTTTTAATTATGAATTGAGTATGAGATTTAAAAATTAAAATTTAAATCTCCAACTTAAATAGGATGAAGGTCAGAAAGTCTAATTTGAAGCCTTAATCCTTAGTTTCCGAAACCATTCAATCATTTTCAGAAATGCCAACCAAGTGTTTGTGTGCGTTTTCCATTTTCTTTTCCCACGAGTATTAACATGATTCTCCTTTACCCTGTAAAAAAAAAAAATCCTTGGATTGCGTTTAAATAAAATACGCAATTTTATGAAATGACAAAGTTCGAGCATTGATTATTTAAATAAATATATATATATATATATATATATATATATATATATATATTATTTTGTTAGTACTAATTATTTTTATTAAAAAATTATTAATTACTATTTTCGTTCAAACTTAATAAGTAGTAGTATGATTTTTCTTTTGGTCCTCCAAATTTAATATGTATGTTCGATCAATTTTTTTTTTTAATTATCCAAATTATCATTGACTTTATTCATAAACAACCAATTTATTCATATGAACCACACAATAATTCATAATGCTCTCCAATATATCTATTTTATATATAAATTATTAATATTTTTTTAAACTCGTTAAAAACATTATACTTAATAAAAATGGGCAGAATGTATTTTGCAACACAGTAATAATTCTGCACCAATATCTTCCAGAAATGGTTATTACACAATTTATAGTACATTATGAACAAATTTAATTGTTAAATAAAATGGTTTTTGCTATAAAAATAAATAAAAAACAATCCAGACATCTTAAACACAGATTGGACGGTATCACAGACACAGACATTGACTAATGCTGGTCGTTATCTGGATTTTACCAATTTTCATCGGGTAGATCTAGGGATAGATTTGATTGTATTTTCCAAAAGTCCATATTTCTAATAAAATAATGTAAACATTTAAAAATATAATTTTTTATTCCTCAAAATATGACCACGATTTTTGATTATTTTTAAACTTCATGACCGAGACCCAACTTCGCAGACCTTCCCATCATTTTTGCAATTCATAAACAAACAAGAATAAATAATATCATGCCGGGCTCCTCTACGACCAGAAAGAGTGTTCACCCTGTTTCGTCTTGGGCGAGTAAAATCATTTAAGTCATATCACTTCCTCAAAAATCCTACTATACTAGCATCTTTTATCACTCGATTACAATTTTATGTAAATGTATATTTTCCAAAATAGTCCATTTAACATGAGACCCGTATTCTCCAACAATAAATCCAAACATTTCATAATCTATTAATATTAGTCCAGGACTCCGTTACTCAATTACTCGCAATAACCAATAAGCTTAATTCAGCACTTCGTCATTCAATTCATAAGAAGTAAAAAAAGGTGGAATAAAACGCCAAATATATCACGAGCATAATTATATACAAACTTGCTGCACAATTATCCTTCATCAAGAAATATAATAGTAAACTGCAAAATTACGCATTTGAGGTCCTTTAATGCAATATATGGAATCAAAGATTTCTATGTGGACATGTTCATTGTGCCCTACAGGAAGGCAAGCAAGCAACAGCGATGTCATATTATATACAGGAAGATACAATGCCCTTTAAGTAGAAGAACTGAACATCATGCAGAATGCAGAAATAACCGATCAACTTTGGTACATACATGTATAAGGCTATAAATTTGTTACAGTTAGAGAAGACAACACCAAGAGATAAAATTGAAGGAACCAAGCATACCGGCCAGATAAATCTATATCATGTAAACTAGGGTATCAATTGTGAAATACGAATTCAAGTATAGAACAGGCCACTCGATTTGCACTGAGATAAAATGGAAGGAACCAAGCATACGGGATAAATCAATATCATGAAAGTTAGGTATCAATTGTGAAATATGAATATTCAAGTATAGAACAGGCCACTCGTTTCGCACTGAGATAAAATGGAAGGAACCAAGCATACTGGATAATATCATGTAAGCTAGGGTATCAATTGTGAAATATGTACTCAAGCATAGAACAGGCCACTCGTTTCACACTGAGTTTTTGATGTGCCATACAAGTAGCTGCCAACAAAACTGTCTACTGCATTCAATGTTGGATATAAATAATCCAGTTCAGAATTCCATCAACAACAATGAATTGTTGCTTGATAACTATGAATGCTTATACCTGTGTCATGTCTCTCATAACCAAGAACCACCTATGACTAAGGCTAATACTAAATAATCAAGAGTTTGCTATGTTTTTCAAGATTTTATTCTTTTCAAGAATTAACATCTACAATGCACTAAACCTAATAGAGTGATCGACAACTATAATCTTTTCATTTTTTGTTTATCGGTAAATATTCGTTCCCAAAGGAATCAAACCCGGTGGGCACCTGCCCACCTGGTTACTATAATCTTTTCATTTATAGTTGCAACTTTTAAAAATAATGACATTCGCGCAAGAAATGCCCAAGATTAAACCCAAGAGCCAGTGAATTATTTCCATGTCTAATCGTCTAATCTTATCAACACAATAAATCAATTAAAATGGATTCACAGCGTTTAAAGGTCAAGATCATAAGCAAAATTTACATAATCATTTCAACATATTCAGCGCCAATATAGCACACACGCTACAATTAAAACACACTATGTAAAAAAATACCTACTCTGTATTTAAAAAAAAAAAAAATAGAGAGATCAGAAAGAAAGCGAGGCGTAGTTATTTTGAGGGTACCCAAAGCGAAGAAGGGGAAGAGTAGAGGCGCAAGAGCCGTTCTCGCTGTTCAGCGTATCGGCGGCGTAGGTAGGTCTCGAGGATCTCCATGACGCGCACGAACTTCTTCATCTCATCGAGGCGGCGGCTCAACTCGGCTTCCCTTGCCCTGGCTCGCTCGAGGCGTGCCTCCGTCTCCGCCAGCCGATCCCTCAGATTATCTACAACAACTCTGTTAACATTCTCTACCGGTGGGGTTTCGACGACGTCGTCTCTCGACGGCAATCGTTCTCTGCCGTAGCACATTATGGTTCTGTTACTGTGCTTCGCCGAGTTGTACCTTGATTTTGTCTGACTGAGCAAAATGTGGGTGGGGCATGAAAAGAGCCACCCCATGACTTATGTCTTGCTTCACCAGTCAGGCTTCGATTTACATAACTACCCTTTTGTTTATGCATTTGTGTTTTTTTTTAAAAAAAATTACATTCCATCAACATTAGGACTTTTAACAAATAATTAAAACAAATAATAGTATCCGAAAGGTGCAACACATCATTTACGTGTATTTTTTTAAAAATATTAGTTATTTTATTAAAATAGTAGGTTTTATATGATTATTTTTATGATTCATTATTTTATTTCATAAATCACTATCCAATTTTTGATATTTTTTGTCAAATACTTGATACTCTTAATTAAATATTTAATATTTTAAATGTTTTTTTAACTCACATAAACATTATCACTTTTTTAATTTTGAACTAAACAAAAATTACTACTAAAGAACAAGATTCTCTAATAATGAATAAGCTATATATTAAATGGAATTTTGTCTGATGAAATTGAAGCAAAAACCAGAACAAGATTCTCTAATAATGAATAAGTAAATGGAGTTTTGTATCATGAAATTGAATCTGTGAAATGGTCTCAAGGGACTCCCTTCATATTCGAAAGTTGTCAATTTCCTTCAAATTTAAAAATAACTTTAGATTCCCGTCAAAAAAAAAAAAAGAATAACTTTAGGCTCCATTTGGATGGAGTGAATTTGAAATCAATGGATTTGAGGATAATATACATGCATTCACACAAACTAAAATGGAGAAAAACTAAATGAATGGATTTGATTCACTCAAATCTTAAGCACAAGTGGGAGAAGTGAGAGGATTTCAAATGACTAGATTTTGCTGGGTATTTGAAATCCTCCCACTTATAAGTAATATTTGTGTATCCCAAATCCATTCATTTAGTTTTTCTCTATTTTGATTTGTAAATGTATGGTGTATTTTCGTTAAATCCATTGATTTCAAATGACTACATCCAAATGGAGCCTTAGATTCCATATTATATAATGATAATTAAAAAATAATAATAATAACTTTAGATTCCATATTATATAATGATAATTAAAAATAATGACAACAATAAGACTTGGAAGACAAGTATTTTGCTGTTGAATCCCAATTCATAGATACATCGGATCACTGGCACTTTCCTGCTTCATAAAACCAACAGAGAAATGAAAACAAACAAACTTTTCATCCTTTTTTTCATTTATACACGACAACAATTCTTCAACACACAAGAAAACACGTAAAAAGAATGAATAAAATGTTAAGAATCTCTACGGTTGGAGAGACGGATACCAGCTCTGAGAATCTGGTACCTCTTATTCGGATGCATAATGGAGAATATAGAATTCTTCTGTTTCTTTTGTTTCGTCCCGAAGATAAACGACCGCAGAGGGACTCGATTCCTGTTCGACTGCTCTGGCTGATCGCTAGAAATCCCGAACTCCTCATTCAACCTCGTAAGAGTCTTCTCGATTTGAAGCTGAAGAATGCTGACATGATCCAATGCTGCTTGCAGTTCTTCTCTTACCTTATTGTTTTCTTGCTTCATATTCAGAATTTCACCTTGAAGCTTTGCAGCTTGATGGCTGCTGAATTTGATGGTATCTTCCTCAGCCCCTTCTCTTAGGGCTAAAGTGATCTCCTCTTGAATGGTACAAAGCGACGCAAATCGACTTTTGAGTTCATCCTTTAATGGAACACTCTGCCCCAACCATATAGCCAGCTCTCTCTGTATCTCTCTTAAATGCTTGTATATAGGAAGAACTTCCGATTTAATTTCAGAATCGGGTTTTCGTTTTTCTTTAAGCTTCGTTATCTCATCCTCTAGATCCTTCACTTCAGTTTTGAACTTCTGGACCTGATGATAAGCAGAACTGAATCTCAACCAGAAATCCAAGTTTTCGTCTAGAATGGCGTCTATGTCTGAACGAAGCTTCTCTTCGACTCTTGATACAGATGGAGTTCTATCGATAAATATTAACTTGCTTTCGGTATCTTCATTTGTGATGTTGGAGGCGTCTCCTCCATTCACATCCAAAACCAGCAAACTAGAAAGAGTCGTTTCTTCCTTCACATCCTCGTCCTCGTCCTCATCATCTTCCTCGTTGTTTATTCTTTTACGAAGATTTTTAATCTCCTTGTCCTTCGTCCGAATGCTTTTCTTTAGCTCTCTCATTTGTAATGTGATGTCAAATTGGATGTCCCTTTCTTTCTTCTCTTTTTCAGCCAACTTCTTCTTCACATCTTTATAATTCCTCAGAATTGTTGTGTATTCCTTGAGAAGAATCTTCTCTCCATCCTCCATTCCATTCAACAGCACCTGCTGCCAGTTCAGCTCCTCGTGTCTTTCGCTAGGAACGTGCTCGTTCTGTTTACGCTCCAAAAATGAACCTGTTTTCCTAATCGAACCCGTTTTCCTAATCGCTTTCTTAACTTGCTCTTGTTGTTTATCATCTTCAGATGGATCAGAAAACTGCACATCTACATTCACTTCTCTCACATCCTTTATCTCCTCCACCTCTGGCTTTTCATCTGCAAGATCGAAGTTCGTGGGACATTCTACCACTTCCTTCGATTGTACGCAGCTCGGAAGATGATCGGGATTTGTATGAGGAGCATCAGGCTCTTCATCCGCCTTTACACTGCTTAGTTTTTCCGAAAGATGATCAAGATTCGTACGAGCTTGAGCAAAGTTTGTCTGAAGATGGCTGTTTCTGCTTTCTACATTCTTGTTCAAATCTTGGACCTTGCTCAGTTTGTCTTCCACTTCTTTCACCCTCGTGTTTAAATTCTGTGTCTCGTCCACAAGGGTCTCGTTCTCTTCTTCCAAATCTTTGATCTGTGCGTTTAAGTCATCAGTCTCCGATCTCAATGTGTTAACAAGAACAGTCTGAGACGATACTGCAGTTTCCAAGGTGATCACTTTATTGACTAGTTGATCAATCTTCTCCGCCAATTGAGACACCGTTAAACATGACAACGAGCGAATCTCCAAGCTTTCTTCACTCTTCTCCTCGATTTCCTTGGTCTCTTTTATCAAATCATCCACATCGTTACTCAAGTTTTGTGATTCATCTCCCCCTTTCATAGCTTCATCATCACTATGTTTTATAAGATACTTTTCCCTTAGGGACTGCAACCTTTGATAGGCTGATTCGATTCTCTTGTATTCCGTTTTTGCATCATTGTTTGACCTTTCCTGTTTCTCCTCCAACAAAGCCAAGGTTTCTTGACACGATTTGAGTGCAGCCTCAGCCATTAAAGTACGAGCCTCATCATCCTCAATCACACTATCCAAATCAAATTCATCTTGATAATTCGAAACCTTCTGCTGCATTTCCATGATCTGGTTCTCAATTCCCCAGTATTTAGCTACCCCACTTTCGTACGAGCTCTTAACAAACTCTTTGACAGTTTGCAGAGCTAGAATGTCTTTCTGAATCTTGCTAATCTCCTGAAGGGCTTCTTCTTTGGTCAAACCAGATTTCACCTTAGGATTTTTTGCTTTCGATGATTTCTTTTCTTGATATTGTTTCGATGCTTTGGATATAATATTTTTCAGCTGTTTGATCGGTTCCTTGGGAGCTTGTGGGACCCTTGCCTCGTTTCCCGCCGGGATTTGAGGTTTTGGAGGAACAGGAGCATCTTCCCCCTCGGGTATGTCAAACTGAACCTGTTCAGGAAATACAGTTGCAATTGTATGGTTGGCATTTTGCAGTTCTCTGGACATAAGGTCGTAACGATCTGCCAAGGCCCGGAATTGCTTATAAGCTTCTTCGACTGAGGTTATCAGCTCGGGTCTCCTCTTGTAATACATCTCGGCCCGTTTAGCAAACGAATCCCCATCCTGTTCGATGAGCTTAAGCATACCTTGCACTCTCTCATCCATATCTACAGACCAACAGACTTCATTCAGATAACTATACAATAAATTAGTAACGTAAAAGAGTCCTAATAAATGGAACTGACATCGTATGTAACTAAAGGAAGATAGGTTTCATAAAATCAGAATCATAAGCAACCGGTACTTTTACATAAAGTACACATACAAGACAAATGTCATTCAATGTTCGGTATAAAGAAAGAAAACAGAACTCTTAAAAGATTTGCATTTGTTGAGAACCCCCTCTTCCCTAAAAACCTCCATATTAAGAGGGAAAAACAGAGCAAGAAAGGAAATATTCAAGAAAAATTAGCAAAGGTTTTAAATATGATGTCCCCCCAACCTTCCAATCTTCAAGTAAAAACAGGAAGGAAGAATACATTCGACAAACATAAGCATAGATTTAAACATGATGCATTAGCTCCCTTTTTTTTCCTTAAAAAATTCATTCCCTATCTAGCATGAGTTGGTTGTTGATAAGCTTATTATTCTTAAAATATCGAGCAAACTAGGTATTGTAGGAATATATAATCTATGTCATGGAAACTGTAGAACTATTGTCCATTAATTCTTGGGATTTGATGTAAAGTGATGTAGATTGTTGATTCCGCACATTAATATCAAAACAAAATGATGCCATAAAAACAACACATATCAAACCCTAACAAAGATGATCGTCAACATCTTGTGGAAGAAGAGAAGAGAGGATTGGGATTGGGTACCTTGAAGGCTCTGTTCGAGCCATTTGGATTGCTTTGTCCGAATGTGACTAGCCCACCACCATGAATAGGCATTGCTTGCAGCTCTCTGCAACATCTTTTAGAATCGGATTGTCTCCTTCGTCACGTTATATTTCGGATGTCCGAACCCATGAATAGCCCGGCCCGAAACCCTTTCTCCCCTTAAACAACTCGCAGGGGTTTGATCAGGAATTGAACAAGAGAAAGAGTTTACAAGAATTAAATCTGGAATACAGAATTGAAAAGAGGAATTATTTTGCCTAACACAACATTGTGGGATCGTGATTCATTGGGCATGAGATATTTTCGCTCCAAAATCTGCGTTCGGCCTTCCACATATATAATCAAAGCTCAACGTGGCGTCCACTGCCCATCTACACCTTGCCAATGCATAAAGCACAAAGCTGGCGCCTTTTGCCTTTACACACGTCTTTCTTTGACAACAAATAAATATTATTCCCTCCAACACAAAAAGTTCACGACACTTTCATCATTCTCCCAATAAATTATGCGCACTCTTAATAATCTCATAATATTATTTAAATTTAAAAAATATCACTCTAATTCTATTCTATTTTTTCTCCTACTTTAACTTCTTGGGGCTAATGGAGTACTATCCTGTCGTAATCTTTAAAAATTTAATATTTAAAAAAACATGTTATTTTAGGAATTTATAGTCTACTTTTTCAAATGCTTAAATAAAGGCATCACCGACTTCGGTATTGAATTGTTTGCCCTTTTAAAAGCTTGGGCACAGGGACAACTGGCAATTGCTGTTCCATAAGGGAAAATGATCCCCTCCTACAGCAGGAGAATCGTTATGTTAATGTGTGCACGTGTTATTCAACGGTTTTCTTCCTGTACAAGAAGGAATCTTCTTCTGTCCTATAAGCTCTTTGGGCTAGTATCACTGTCCTAAATAACGGAATTTTGCAAGATGGTGTTTTTTTTTAGAGATTTAGTTAACTTCATTCCAATGTCAATAATGTTCGTAAATCTGTTATTCCAGAATCACTAATTTACGCCACTCAACAAACCAACCTTTGTTTGTCAAGCTCAAGCTCGATTTGCTAAGAAGCTCAAGTAGACCCCAATCTTCAACTCAATTTAGTTTCACACCTCTAAATACAAATAATGAAATTGCAAATTAGTACATACTTAAGTTAGTGAGAGGTGGTGTTCTTGCTTGATCTTTCGTGCAAGCAATAAATCCAATTACTGGTTTAAAAAAAAAAAAAAAAAAACCCAAAGTTTTACAAAACTCAACCACCACACAAGTGTATCTGTACATTGTGAAACGTCGGCACCCACCCTTCGTCCCTTGCCAGTATTTCTTTTCTTGCAAACTTTTCTTTCAAATACGTACTAATGTTGGCCGGTTCAAACCCTTATAGGATTTACAGTGTTAGTCTCTTCCATCACAGAAAACATTACCACTCATCATCAAGACTAGCGCGATGAAAGCAAAGCACCGTGCAAGCGAATATGAAGAAAGAAGTGAATTCGATGAACATAGCTCCAGTTCCAATTAAGCCTGCATGCCTCAGAATAATGGGGATGGCCACACTTCCCACAGCAGATGCCCCAGTTAGAAATTTAGCAGCATCTATCCAGCTACAACAATACAAAAAACAAAGTGTCAAACAAGTAATAACATGCTTTACAACACCTTCCGCAATATGCACGTGGAGAAATATATGACAAAACTTTTAACTCAGGCTATCATAACAACAACGACAAATTATTTTGCTCACCAAAATGTACAAAAAATTATCTCAATAATGTCCAATACAACACAAGAAAGGTAGGAAGATGATGTGGATTCATATTTACGGAATTTACTCACCCCCCACCGTCTCGACTCGTTAGGAACTGGGTGGATCCACCACCAAAGAAAAGGCATGGCATCGGGACTAGTACATACATGAGAGCTGTGGGAACAAGTTTCATCATTTTCAGGAACATAATTTGAGATTAGCATTTGTAAACTAAAAAAGACGAGAAAAATGAATGCAAGCCTTGTAAAAACCTGATAGCATAGGCCACCAGTTGCTGTATACTGCACAAGCCTGCATGCAAATAGTAATGGTAACCATTAAACACTGCAGCATCAACATATTTTCTAACAGCATGTGTATGGTGATGCATAATATAATCACAAGTAGACCAAACTTTGGACATATTACTAGCAGAGGAACAAGATAATAAAAGAACACTAGAAAATTTATCACTAACAGGTATTCTAGAAGGAGTATTCAATGCTCCTGTCTCCTAGAAAGGAGTGGCTGAAACCAGTTATCAAAGGTACAAAAATAGCTCATTTTCTTAAATTTTTTTCCCCAGCTTCTGGTCGCACAAGGTAGAGCGAAACACCAAATATCAAACTAGCTATATACAAAGATGACAAGGTAGAAAGAAAATTGCAGTGAGTAACAAATACATGTAAGTTTATATGTGACTTGGGCAGACAGTAATTTCGATTGGCTCATTGACTGGGATATCTAACGTACTATACTAAAATAGAACAAAGAGTACATGCATAATCCTTACAAGTCAAATTACAAAATTTAGAAAAGAAAGATGGAGATAATTCCCAATTAGATAACACAGAGTAGTATCTGCAATATTCTAGTAAGGCCATGAATGATAAACCCTCTCCAATTCAAAAGTAAAAAGACGCTGATATTTTTACTCGGAAGGGCATGACCACTAGCAATGCAAAATGACAAAGTGCCAAGGTAACAACAATGCAGTTCTTTTTCATATTAGAATTAACTGAGCCTAAAAAGGTTGTAGGTGACCAAGACTGATTAATTTAAATAAATCGATATTCTCCCTACAAAGATTAAAGGGTTTTTCATTTTCTAGACAGAAAGAGTTAAGCTATAACTTACAGGTATGACTATCATGGAAATATAATCACACCATTTCAGAAAAGGTAATCAACAACTACAAATGTCAAGAAGTTGGCAAAAGCTTTAAGGCATCCCAAACATGAAAACGTAAACTGGTAAAGCATTGAGAAACATAAATTTCTGAAGTGAACTGAGGACATCTAGTAATGGAGCGTGAACGGAACAAATTGATACTTTAGTAGCTGATCAATTATGAAGTATCACCGGGACTCTCAACTCCTCATAACAATATAATGATATATGAATGGTCGCCAGAGATCTAGAACAAGATGACTCGGGGTTTGGGTAACAATGTTGGAATGTACTCAAAACTTACCAAGATTTGGAGTAAAATGCTAGCTGAAAACATGAAGGCAAGTCCTGCAAGACTGCACATTAAATGCCAAAAGATTTAATGGTCAGTAAACCAACAGCAAGAAATTAAAATGTGCTGATTTGTGCACTTCATTCTTCACTTCTTAATTCATTTAGCGAGTAAGTGCAGCACAGTTATCAGCAATATAATTAACTACATGAATTATATGCAATATAATTAACTACATGAATTATATGCAATATAATTAACTACATGAATTATATTGATTACTTACACTGCATCCATCGGCCAGCAACCACATGATAGCAGAACATCGAACCAGCAAATGGTACATAATGAAAATTCACAATGAGAAAGAGATTTAGTTGGATTGAAAAATTACTTTAACATGCCAAATCCACAACAGTGGAAAAAAGAAAAATATAAGCATCTAGAAATAAACACAACAGGAGAATCAACACCAAGAACCCATCCAACTACAATTTACATGCTCCATATAATAAAGCAAGACAACCCGTTACAATGATATATTCAATAATAGCTGAAGTGGATTGGAAGGTGAATCAGAGAGCCGAATAGATTAAATGAGATTCAGGACAACTTTTAACAATGATATTCAGAATGGTAAAATAACTGCATTTTATTATAAATATGTAACAAGGCAAAACCACAAGTCACTACCCACTTGGAAACACCAAGCAAATCTATGATGCACTCTACTCTCTGATACGCCTCTCTTATATTTATCTTTTTATTATTATTGTAGTTGAGCTTTAATTTAAGTTGAGTCTTTTAATTAAGTCTAGAATAAATAAATTGCCCGTGAGCTTTATTGCTTAGAGGTTAAGTTAGGGTTTAGGTTTGAGTCTATTTAAATAAGGTTTGCGCTAGAGTTAGGACTTAGGATTATCTTTGGATCATTATAATTGTTGGCAACTTCAGTTGCGGCAGTGAGAGTCTCTATACACAGTGTGGCCTCATTTAAGGAGTTTTTATTTTAGTAATAATATGTTATTTGTGTCTCCATCATCTTCACTCTATCAATTGGGCACTCTATCACACACGACCAATAATAACTCTGCCTAGAGTTTCCAGAGTTGCCTTGACCTTAAGACTATTCAAAGGTTTGTTAAAAAAATTACATTATCTTGGCATTCTCCATTTACTGAAGTAAAAGTACGGGAATAGTTAAGACTAAAAAACAATTAACCAACCAAACAAACAAAATGATGAAAAGAGGGATAATAGACAAATGCAACAATTTAACAGAATGGGTATGTATTCGAGGTTACCCTAACAAAATTCTTAATTGCTAGCTGAAAGAACAACAATGTAGAAACAATATATTAATGCTTATCCCCTTTAGTTCCAAAATTGCAATCCAACAGAAAATAGCAGTGTATACATGGCTCAAGCTAAGAAGGAAGAGAGGGACAAACCTTCAATGGTCATTGCCATTTCTGCAAGAATTTGAGTAAGAAATTCAAGACCTTGAAGATCAGTGGTCAACCCTTAGGATTTTCCAGTTAACTTGGTTGTGCTTTTCCTACAAGTTCCAAGGAGGGGGAAAAGAAGAGATTTCAATTTCAAAAGAAAATTCTCAGTCTCAATGCATGTATGTTTGTGTGTGTTATTGTGCATGCGTGAGTGCATGTAATTGTTACAGATCAGACTCCAGCTTATTGCATATTTAATTCATTCTCACACTCATCAACAAAATACTCAAAGTGCTGCATTTTAAAACTTGAGAATTCTCTACATTCCTGTGAAAGTCCCTGTGGTATCTACATAAGGAATTATGCAAATGAGGTTGAAAATCATGGAGAGAAAGTTCAAATACACATAGGCATATTTTCATTGCTAAAATCCATACACTCGACAATGTACATTTTCATTGCTAAATTCCAATTTTGATCAGAGCAAAGATAAACAGATACACGAAGATATAAGTTAAGACTTAGGATAGCACTATCTTTAGGTCACTTGGAGGGGGAGGGATATAATTTAGCTACAATGCCCTCTTTCATGAAAATCGAATATTTCTTAGTTAATCATAACTTGGGACTTGAAGTAGAGAACTTTAACAGTAAATTCAATTTTTTGCTAAGCCCCCAATTGTGGAAATTTATATAAATAATTAAGTGAAAAAAATAATCGCTAAGCCGAACAGTTCAAACACACAAAACCAACGGAATTTCTCTAGTAATTAGTTGCTTCGATGAAGTCCCTATACACAAACTTGACAGTTGATTACTTGTCACTCAAATCACTCAAATGCTCAAACATGCATTCTCTAGAAAGCGTGATAGTTTATTATTGAGAAGAATTCGAAATTTTAGAAATTAGAATCCAGGATTTTTCTTTGCAAGAAGAGAAACGAAATTTTGCGGGTGCGAGACACATCCAACCATATAATAAACAGTGAACAAAAGCTTTTTGCTGTAAACCCCTAAAAAATTTACATAACCACGAATTTCGAAAAGGATCAAGCAAAAGGAAGGCTCGAAAACTAACACCAACGTGGAGAACCAGTTAGCCTGAGCTCAATCTTTGACGAAACAATGAAATAACCTCAAATTTAATACCAAAGAAAATTAAATTGAGATCAAAATAAAGAAAAATCGAAGTATCTTACCAACGAACACACAATTATCTTGCTGCAACCGATACAAATAAAAATCCGTAAACGAAGAGACGTTTTGAAATTTCAAGGATTGGGAATGGAAACTGCTCTCAATTGATAGATGGTGAGCAGAGAAGTTTTCCGATCGTCAATAGTGGGAGATTCTCGGATAATTTATTTTAGTTCACTTCGAATTTTAATTAAAATTATATAAAAAATGGTAATTTCAATTGACCCCCATAAATTATGAGAATAATACATTTTACCCCTCCAACTAAGGAAATAGGGGTAAACTCCGTCAAAGTGAAATGCTAATTTACCAATTATGGCATATAACACAACATTTGTTCTCATTCTTATCGTATGTACGAGGTTAATTTATGCATACGCTCAAATCCATTATATAAAGTGATAGGCTTAAAAGTATTACTTACACTAAATAAAAAAGGTCAATTATTTAAATTCAAAGTGAAAAGTATCAACAAAATTAACTGAAAAGTATCATAGTAAAATTTGAGTGCAAACATGCACTCACCCTCACATATACCAACTCATATTAACAAAAGTTAAAATTTTGTAGGCATCAATTCCACCGTAAAATTCAAATTCAAATAACTGATATTATTAAAAAATACATTAAAATTGCATAATTAACAAGGCACTTACTCTTGACAAAATACAGTGAATTTGTTTTTGTTATGTTTACCAATCAGCTAATGTTGTGTCAAATTACTCATTCATTTCTGGTAATTTTGTATAGGCAAAGAACTGTGTGAATTAAATTTTATCGTGAAATTGATTTGGATAGTATTGGTTGTTTCATTAAATGACATGATTAATTATTTTTATTATAATGTATTAGTTTAAATAGTATTAATTATTTGTTTAAAGGGTATTAATTATTTTATTTTAAGGTATTAGCTGTAAATCAATTTCACGATGAACTAATTCTTTTTTATATTATAAATTATATTTGCTGCTTTATCACGTCATTTTTAATATGCTCTGTGTGTGTGTTGTGGTGCTGACAAACTAAAAATAAAAAAGTTGAGGATTTTGTATGACATAGATCTATGAAATGTACTAAATCCAGAAGTCATATAGATGTAAGATAATTTTTGCAATATTCTGATTCCATCTCATAAATAGAAGTTTGTTTTGAAAAATCAAATTACTTGTTTGAAAGGCCGATGGCATGCCAGCTCCTACACTGCAATAGATGAAACAGCCCAACTTGAGCCCACCATTAGATGAGCTCAATAAGAAGAGCCTGACCCTGACCCCAACCCGCACACCAAAAGAGAAACAATTGTCATAAATTGTGGGGCCAACACATGGGATCCTCTTTTATATTTGTGTTTTACTTTATATTTTATATATTAAATGAATAATATATATAAATAAAAAAATTAATGAATAATATATGCTATGTGTTGATAATTCAACGGTATGAAATATGAAAATAGACTGGAAAATCGAATTGAATTGTAACGTAATTACACTCTATTCCTTGTCAAGTAATCATGCTCAAATCCATCCTTTCAAAAAAAAAAAAAAAAAAAATCATGCTCAAATCCAAACAATCCACATTTCGGCTACATAATGCTCCAACTATCAAGTGGCCAATCAAGTAATAAAAACAAATGAATGGATGGGAGCCACACATTTGCTAAGCCAATCATATTTGATGTCATCATCACATACATGAACTAATCATTTATTAAATGATTTATTTTGAGTTGGTATTATGCTTTATAATAAAATAATTAATATTATTAAATTAATAAAAAAATTATTCTAAAATACATAAAAATACAAACCAATTATAAAATAAAATTAATTTACATAAAAATTTTGTTATTATTTCTAGTAAGTAGTAGTATTAAAACGCACTCACTTATTTTCATTCGCAAATATGTTCAAATAAATTTTGAGTTGTTTCATTTTAGAAAGTCGATGGCAGTATTAGTCATTATTTTGCAAGAGTGTTGTTTGGAATCCCATGTTCAAAATCCATTAAATTTCATCTCCATTGGCACTTGGGTAAGCAGGTGGAGGGGAATATTGATGTTTTTTCACGAGATATAATACTAATATAATTTTGAAAAGGAATAAGTATAAGCCTTATAATCTATACTAATTGGTTAGAAGTTATAATAACCATGTGGCTAAAAAGGACCAGCCAATCATGGGTAGACATCAGCCACAAAATAAAGGGCCACCCGATCATGGGTAGGCATCAGCCACAAAATAAAGAGCATTGGTTGCATTCTATCTTTGGATGCCACCCACCATACACCCACATCATAATTGACCTTTATTAGGTTAAGGAAAAACAAATCTTGAAAGGGCAACAAACGGTACCAAATCCAATTTTTCAATTCCATTTTCATGATTTCCGTCCTAATGACCAACTATCCTCATGGACTAAATTCATCTCAGGCACTTTGTAAATTTCAAATTTTGAGGAACATTCTTTTGTGCACTAAAACATGATAGTAAAATAAAAGTAGAATTATATATATACGCAGATTTGTTACATCAGTTCAACGGTTGGATACATCCAAAACTAATTTACACCTGAGTTGAAAACATAAATGTTTACCATACATACTCACAGTGGAGGTATTTACACTATACATATCAGCAATGTATGTTAGAAGTTGTCCCCAGCCATGGTGGACTTGAGTTCATCGAGCCTCAATGTCGCGCCATGATTGTGTGCGTCTCTTCGATCTGTTTTTTTTTAAATTTTTTTAACGTTATAATCTGCAACTCAAGCTCTAAATTTAGGGAATTATAAGATATAGAAGACGAAGATTCCCTTCAAGAATGGCGAGAAGTAGTTGGCATCAAAAACTGTGGAGAGATGAAAGCCACTCCTCCATGTACTTTGTGCTATCTGCAAAACAACAATTGCAATACTCAGTATGATAATGGAGGGCGAGATCAACAAGAAAACAAAGAATGCTAATCAGAGGGGAATTAAGAGCCCAACTATGATCAAGTTACAGAATAATCACATGGAAATGGTGAACCGAAGGTCCTAATCGAGCCCAAAACAAATTTAAACCAAACATAACACACTAAGTATATATTTATTGCCTGAACTTTGAACTCTTAAAATCTCAGATAAAGCACAGGGGAAGGATAAAACTTCAAATGTGCAAAACAGTTGGTAACTTCGAACAGAATAACGAGTCTGAATCGAGCCAAAGATAGAACACAGATACAAGAACCTAAAGAACCAGCCTTCACAAAATCAGATTCCACAATGCCAACTAGCACAAAAGAATACTTGACAAATCCAGAGCAAGAAAAATCACTTTTTATCCTTGAAAAGATATGTTTACACCAGTAACAAAGTCACAGCTGAAATCTAATAAGCCAAGATAGAATAGGGCATAAACAAAACATCCAAAATCATTACCAGCAGAATAATCAACTGGAAGGTTCTTAGCAGCATTCAAGAATGGAATCTTAGGCCTCTCCTCCTCCTTTTGCACTACTTGTTTAGAGTCATGCCTATAGCAAGGCACCAAGACAGCAAAGCTGTCATTAGCCTCATCATCACTCTGGAAATCGGGCGGGTGGGGCTCCAGCCACCCGATGGACCAGTCCGATTCATCGGATTCAGAACCTGATAAACAAACCCCATCTGAAGGCACCAAAACTACATCATATTCTTTATCAATACCCCTATTCCTCTCTTCCCTGCTTTTCCATTTCTTTTTCACTTTCCTATTCGAGCTTGAAGAGGGCACACTTCTATCAATCTCCTTCACTGAATAAAACTTCAAACTTTCCCCCTCTCCCCTCAACCCTAAACCCCAATCACCTAATGAATTAATTGAATTTACTAATGACCCGTTTGGGACTTGCTCTGTTTCTTTACCGCCCAACCACAGCCATGGAAATCTAGGGAAAGAAAGAGCCATGATTTTTTCTCTTTTTCTTGATTTCAAAGACCACAAAAGAACATATCAATCAAAATTAAGATGAAAGAATAGACGTTCAAGAAGATGTGCACTTTTCATACGTCATAATAAAAGCCTTGCTAATAAACCCAATCAAGGCACCTAAACAAATTCCATCAAACAGAAACCATCTACCAACTGAAGAAAAAAGTCAAAAGCTTCTGAAATGAATATGCTAATATACAAAATTTTGATGGGTGTCAAAGAATTTCTAAGAGCAATTCAATTCATTTCAGTTGAAGAACATGTTATCATGTTCGCAAATAACTTAATAATGCAAAGAAAAAGGAAAAAAAAAATCTCAAACACCCCCTTTTACTTGATCATAAAAGACTTCTTCTATACTTCGATTCTTCGAAAAGCCGTTGATAAAATCGACTAATTTAGAGTAAATTATAGATAATAAATGAAGATGATATAATTAGGGAAAAAAGACCCTTCTGTGCCCCCTATCAAGAACACATCAAATTGAAATATAATGGAGTCTATTGGTACGATTGGACGATGACAACGTCGGAGAAAGAAACCGGAAAATGTATCTGGGCTTAACTAATAAGCAAATGAATTCACCGTGGAAAGAAGCGAAACTCTCAAGCCAAAGTTACAGCCTAAAATCCCAGAAACAGACTTTACTCCCCAAAAAGGGTTGAAGATTTTAGCTATCGCTCAAAGAAATCCATGTTTTTATAGAGTTACAAAGAACCCTTGCCCGAGTCTCTCTATCCCTCCCTCTCTCTCTCTCTCTCTCTCTCTTATCTGACACGAATGAATATTTACTGTTTCAAGGAGGAAAACTGAGTCTTATCGGGTGAGCAGTGCTTATATGATTATGTGTAGGTTGTTTACATGTGATAATTTTGGCCGGAGGGCACCTAATTTTTTTATTTTAAAATGAAGTTCTCTTTGGATAAATAACAGATTAGCCAATAATAAGCAAGCTTTTCCCTATTTACACTTGACTGTTTTTTTTTCAGCTCGCGAAAGTAAAAATAATAAAAAATATATTTTGGACTTAAAGGTTCCTCATTTCAAACTTCAAAAGTGGCAAAGACTTTATTAAACAAATTTCTTGATTAAAATAGGTTCATTTTAATTAAAAATATTAGTTATAATAGTAAATTAACAGCATATTTTATATTATTAAAAGATATCAATTTTGATAGTAATTATAAACATGACATATATTATTGAAGAGTAACAGTCTTGAAAACTGAAAAGCATACCATATATTACTAGAAGATATTAGTCATGAAATTGAAGAATATGATACATATTACAAAAAGAAAATATTAGTTGTAATAAGTGAAGGATATGATATATATTACAAAAAAAAAATATTGATACATATTACAAAAAGAAAATATTAGTTGTAATAAGTGAAGGATATGATATATATTACAAAAAAAAAATATCAGTTGTAATAAGTGAAAAATATGACCAATATTACAAAAGATATTAATCATTATAACTGAAAGATATGAATATATTACTAAACGTATTAATTAATATGCATATATAAAGGATATTAGTATATGAATTTAAATCCACTTTTATAAAATATGAATCTAGTTTAACTATAAAATTTATTCACTAGTAATAAGTGAAGGATATGATATATATTACAAAAAAAAAAATATCAGTTGTAATAAGTGAAAAATATGACCAATATTACAAAAGATATTAATCATTATAACTGAAAGATATGAATATATTACTAAACATATTAATTAATATGCATATATAAAGGATATTAGTATATGAATTTAAATCCACTTTTATAAAATATGAATCTAGTTTAACTATAAAATTTATTCACTAGAGATACATTCTTTCAAAATAAATAAATATACATATCAAATGATATTTCGAGTTTAATGTATAATGTTTGATAAAATATACACCTAAGCAATTATACTTTGTGAATTCACAAGTTTCTAGTATGAAATTTGTATTTAATCAATTTTCCATATCCACTAACATGATCAGTTAATGATCTTTTTTTTGATAACTCGGTATCCGGCCCAAAGACCGACTAATCCGGGGGACCAATCCCACCGTCCACTAGCGGGGGTCCCATTTAAAGCCAGAGCAAAGCTCTGTATGGACTGGCCCATCTCAGGAATTGTTTGCACCCAATGGGTTTCGAACCTGAGACTTATGGAGCATCACACTTCTAAGCCTCAAGCCCTCACCAATAGGCCAACCCCTGGGGGTTATGATCAGTTAATGATCTATTAAAATTCATCTTATAAAAAAAATATAAAATTGTTTCTCTAAATTTTTCATTAAAAAAATTATAATCAATCAATATATTTTAGAGAAATAACTAATACTTTCAAAATAAATTTAATTTAATTTACTAGAAAATTTATTCACCCAATACTTTACCATGATTAAATATTCATTGGCATATCCCTTGAGTAATTAAAAAAGGGTATCATTCTCGTCAACATGAATACACTGAAATCGATTTGTTTTTAGAAAAAAGAATCATGAAGACTCTTTTTAAATTATTCTATTTATAAAAAAAAAAAAAAAAAATCTAGCTTCCAATTCGATTTATTTTTCTAATTCGTTCATATTTGTGAACCAAAACAGAATATTACAATTTTACATACCCTAATTTGGAATGATTAATAATATGTCCCATCGAAATCGTTATAGAAAGGCATACATTTAAAAAAAAAGATTTATAATTGACGAATAATCTTGTAAATTTTATGTATAAATTATAAAATTAAAGAAAAAGTATTACGTGCATGTGTGAGTTCAAACTTAATAATATTTTATATAAATAAATAGATAATAAGAGGATAAAATTTATAGAGAGAGTTTTATTTTACTTTTTTATTTTTGACGAGAGAGAGTGCTTTATTTTAAAACTGTAAAATTTATTATGGAACGGACGAAAAAAAAGTGTGAACAGTTTTATGAGCCAGAAGGAGTAATACTTTCTAATAACGTTATTGTTTTATCAATTAAAATTAAATATTTCTTATGTCTCTTAGAAATATGCTCACTAATTTTATTCTCTGTATGAATATAACTATAGCTTAAATACTAAAATTGTCATTCTATTTTACTTATAAGTTATAAATAACTATTCCCTTTCAAAAAAAAAAAAAAAGTTATAAATAACTATTTGTATTTCTAATAATGTCATTGTAGGAGGCTAGTTGATACACGATTTGGCGACGTGGACAGGCATTGAACCAATTATTGCGTGTCTTCCAAGTCGGGGTCAAGCTTTGTCAAGGCGTGTACCCGATGTCAGCCTCTTGTTTTCGTTTTTGCCCCTGATCTTTTCTTAATTATTTTCCGACCTCATTTTTCACATCTTCTTTAAATTGAATTTGTACCAGTAATTTTTTTAGTATATATTTTTTTAATCGAACAAATAATAACTTAAAATTATTATCTCATAATTACAGGTAGTGATTTCTAACTGTTTAAGTTATTTCATTTTATAAATCGATGAGTATAGTCATCTAGTGGATACACATAAACTATCAACAAAATTGGACAATTTTCCTTTATCTTTTTGAGATAAGGCCAAATTCAAACACTGTTATGTAATATGTACATTAACTCATGCAAACACTTGGTCTACAATGACAAGTGATGAGGATTTTAAGGTTTTTAAGTCATTGTTGTCATCATCTTAGGTACATCGTCATAGTTATTAGTTCATAAATAAATATATTAATGACAGGAGAGATGTACGTGGCTCATGCAGAATGGACCAAGTGTGGTTGTTTAGTGCTGTAATTTTCAAGATGATGAATAAATTGGCACAAGATATTATTAATTCTAGTTTGAAGACAAGAAAACTGGATGTTATATATGGGCCACATAAATAATTGGGCTGTCCACCTCTGTGTTGAACCCAAAATGAAATTCCAGTTGGCCTTTTATCTCTATCTAACTCGGCAACTCCTTATTTCCAACCTTCCTCCAAATAAAAGGAAAATTACAAAATTCAAATATTATTTTAATTGCCAAATCACATATTTAATCAATTAAGACATCTTAAGAACAAATGAACTTAGTATGGTAATCAGTGTTTTGAAAACCGGACCGGACCGGCCGGTTCAACCGGTTTAACCGGGAACCGGTCACGGTACCGGTCCGGTTCTCAGAAAAACCAGTAAGAACCGCCAAAAAACCGGGTTAAACCGGTGACACGGTGAACCGGTTGACCCAGTTTTTTGAATTTTTTTAATTTTTTTTTAATTTTTAGCATTTTTTTATTGATTTTGGTTAAAAAAATTGCTTGAGTTATTTTTAATTGTAAAAATTTAAATTTTAGATTTTATTTTTATTGACATGTAGTCTGAAGTTTTAATTTTTGCATACTACGTTAATCTTATGCAATATTTTGTTATAATATTGAATTTTATGTTATGTCTTTATGAATATCTATAATATTTATAATATATTGATATATATTATACATAAATCTATAAATAAATATTTGAGTTATCTGGTTTTTTTACAACGGTTCAACCGATTGGACTGGTGAACCAATGACCCAGTTCATTGCCCGGTTCGCTGACCGGTCCGATTTTAAAAACATTGATGGTAATTGACTAAACAGAATGTTATTGTGAGAGATTATAACATTCTATACTTTTAGATATGTTTATAACATTTTATAAATATATGTATTATAAAAATAGATAAGAGATTTTTTTAATGGATAGAGATAATATCCTTCTCATTAATTTATACAATACATTTCTCTCTTGAGTTATATAATTGGTAAAATGAGAGTTCGAACACAAAACTTTATCAGATATAAGACAAGCATAATCTTATTTGGAAAAAAAAAATGAATGATTGGAAAATGTAATTTTAAGGCATTTAGGATTTGTGAATTTTAATTTTTTTATCGATTGGAAAAAAAAAATTATGAAAATAGCATGACTTTAAAATTTAATTTTAAGATATTCACAAATAATATTACTAAATAAATATTACTATTATTAAATAATTATAATGATTATTGAATATATTTAATTTTATGAAGTGAAACAAATCCACATAGAAGATTGATACTACGTGTTAAATATGCGAATGAATCGAGAAGGAATATAAGGAAATATGGGAAAGAAGAAACGTTTGCAAGAAATCAGGCGGTCAAACATAAGAAAAACTTACCAATATCAGATCAAACATACTAATGTATCCCAATTATGAAAAGGAAGGTTATTAGTCAAACATACCATAAGAAAAACATTAAACAAACAAGGGTCATGATTAACTGCAATATCAGATCAATAGCCAGAAAAGGATATACTTATATATGTATAGATTTTGTATTTCCAACTATAATTATTTATATCAAATTTGGTAGCCACTAGCCAATGCGAAGTGATGAATTTAGAAACTCAAATTATCTGGTTTAAATTTGTTAAAGAAGTGGGAGTGTGTCTGAAAAAAAATTGTAAATTTGCAATCAACAAAACAAATCTGTTTATGCGAATTCGGATAATTAATATACCGCTTGGTTGAAGTATTAAAAGTAGGTAATATCTACACTTTGAAATGAAATTAAAAATAAAGTAATGACTAATTTATTTTGATTACCTAATCTCACTCTTATAATCAATCAATCATTTATTTTTTCCTTCGCTCAACTTTCTCCGCGCTCAACTTTTTTTCCAAACATCATCAATGAAAATGAATAATTAGTCATTCTCATTACCTAATTCTAATACCCCCAATCAAGCGACCCCTAAATTTTGGGGCCTTGAGGTTTTATGATTTTTTATACTTGAATTTGTATGCTACCTCCATCCCTTTTTACACTTTAAATGTAAGAGACACATTCTTCTTTAAATATTAAACTTAAGAGATGATATTAGTTTTAATTAATATAGCATTCTATCGTAAAAGTTGGTTGTAAATTGTGGGAAAAAAGTAGAAAGAGAATATAAAAAAAATAAAAGTATTTTAATATAAATATGGAATCACAACTTTTTTAAAAAATATTAAATTTTATGTGAAACATTCAAAATGATAAAATGTAAAATTAAAAAACGAAAGTAGAGAATATATATTATTGAGCCGAGTCAGAGCTCAAGTAATCAAGTCTTCTAGCCCGTAAAACTCGAATTTAAAAAATTGAGTTCGAATAAATTCGAGTCAAGTTCCGAGTTTCTAATTTTGTAAATAAAGTCGAGTATGAACATTTTTTTTTTCTTAAATATTGTTTTTGTTTTTATTTGCTGGAACGCCTCCTTTTTATTGTCATTTTATATAAGAAAAATATAAGTACTACCAATACATATTCATATACAATTATACAAATTCATACACAAACAATAAATATATACTTGTATAAGAGAGAGAGAGGGAAGGGAGGAGAGAATTTGGTCTTCATCCAAAACATGGCTGTGTCTGGTTCTCTGCAACTCTCCCTGCAGCTCGGAATCTGCAGGAACCATGGGCGCAGCAAGAGATATTTGGCAAGTGTTAATTTTGAATAATTCGTGTTTTTTAAGTCGTTTTTCCTCTCATTGTTTTTTTAATTTCTATCATTTATTGCATTTCCAGTTGCAGAATTCGAAAACACAAGACAGATTATGTATGTTGAGCAGCAATTTCCCTTCAATTTCACTGGTATGTTTCGTGATTAGTCAAATTAATTTTCTAACCCTAGTTTTGACAATTCTTCCAGAAAGGGGAATTGTCTTTCGATTTCTCTTTTTGCAGTATTGGTTCCTTTTGAAGTAGTTTCCAGTGACCATTTTGATGATAAAAATGCCTTTCTTTACTTGACTCTTTCCCTGGGCTTATTTAGTTTCTTAGAAGAAATAAATAAGTCTCGTAATAGTTGGCTTTCCGGTTATCTGAATGCTTGTATTTTTAAAGTAACATAGGATTTGATTATTGTATCATTCTTATTACTTTTACCATTTGGCTTGCTGCTGCATTGCTTTCCCAAGGCGAATTTTGACGTAGCTTCTCAATCATACATTCTTGTGATCTGCATATTTGTTGGAAATATAACATCAACTACGATTGTAAATTATTTGTTTGCCTACTTTTCTTCTACCATCTATCTCATATACATTTTAGCTTGTTGGATCTTTGTTACTGGCAAAGCTTGACAGTGTTTCATAATACATTTTCAGGAACAGTATTCTAGGACTTCAAAAATTTCAAAGAGAATACATCGAAGAATATGCACGGTTCCGAGTAAAAACCAGCGGTTTAGGTGCCATTGTTTTTTAAATTCGGGCTCGCCCTGGGAAGCTAACTGTGTAAAGAATGCAACTTTAACTTTAGCAAGGTAATTAATTTTTTATTTTTTTTTAAATCTAGTTTATTTATGTTAATAGTAAGTAGAGGTTGATGTTGCACATTATTGCAATAATATGAGTTGGGGTTGGCGATTTAACTGCTGATTTGACTTCTCATAAAGTACAACTTCAAATTGCTTAAACACCTTCCATTATTGTTGTTGTAAGTTGTAAATTTTTTTTTTGTGTTTAAGCATTTAAGCATCTAGAACAACCAAGGCATCCAAGTGAGCTGAGTACCTAATATGATAAAGATAATAGTATTCTGTTTATAATTGTCCCACGGTTTATATATTCTTCCATAGTCCTTTTTCTTTATTAATATACATTTGTGCTGATCAATTTTCTTAAATTAAATGTTTTTGTTTGCAGATCATTTAATCATCTGCAAGGAAGTCCACTTGTCATTAAATTGGCTTCAGCAGTTGGTATTATTATTTTTGCTGTATGGGGACTTAGGCCAATTGTGTGTCTAGGCAGAAACATACTTTTGCAAGTAAAGTGTTGAATTTATAAGTCTAGTTCTCTTTCATATTTCAATTCCTTAAAAATTTCCCTGTGATTTATGCTTTTATATAAGAAGCTTTTGTAACTGCGTTGAGATTCTAAACCATCTACTGATCAAGTACAATGAATCGCAACAACATGCAGAAGAATGATAATAATTGGAAAAAGAGTAACATGTATCAATTTACAACCTTTTATATTCAACCTTTGCTGCTGTGGGTGGGAGCAATCTTTATCTGCAGGTTAGTTATGTTTGGTTTAAAGAGGATTGAAATCAGATCTTATAACATACTGAAACAGAGATTTTTTTTAATCAACAGAGCATTGGATCCAGTGATCATTCCTACAGAAGCTGGTCAGATTGTTAAACAAAGGCTCCTAAATTTTGTTAGATCCTTGTCAACAGTGCTTGGCTTGGCATACTGCCTGTCAAGGTTAGTATTAAATCTGTTTACTGAAACATATCACTGGCTGGAGATTTTCCTTTGCATTTTGTTGATACTTCCTGTTTGCTCAACCTTTGATATTAGAGTTCCCTTCATCGATTTAGGGGATTCCATCTTGCAGCCCTTGCCCGAAGAATTTTAATCCATTCATGATGTTTTGTTGTTTAGAAATTCTATCATTGGACTCGTAAACAACCTTACATCCATTCATGTATGTGTATGTGCAAATATGATACGCGGATTGGTGTTTTGTTTGAAAAATTCAAGAAATCCAATTTTTTTGTTGTCTAAAAAAAATGGTTTTTTGAAAAAAAAAATTGAATGTGTTCATTCATTTCCAATTAATAATACTCTTGCATTCATTAATGGAATGAGTCCGACTGAATTACCTCAACATCTTGCTTTGATGGTAGGTGGTAGGCCCAGGTATTAACCATGATCTTTACATATTTGATCAACTGTGATTTGTTATAGTGCTTGAACAACTGTGATTTTTGATCCTTTCATCCTAGTTATATGAACCAATTCCTGCAATTATCTAGATATTCTGTTCATCTTGTCATGCTCTAATTTATTTGTACCTGTAACAGTAATACATAAATTTTCATTTATACATATTACATGTACAACTGAGAGATGTACTCTTGACTTTGTATTATTCTACGCAGTGTGATTCAACAAGCACAGAAACTCGTCATGGAGACAAATGACCCCGCCGATACTAGAAATGTATGTATGTTACCACTCTTTTTATGGGCCAAGAGTATTTCTAGAATCAATTTTACCTTTGATAGCATTTTAACTACCACTGTTATTTAGCCAAATACGGCCCCGAAAGTACATTGATTATAATAACCGCTGCATCGTATTGTTAATTTATTTAGGCAACTGCCTATTTTCTTATTTTAACTGTCTATCACTCTATCTCAAACAATTGGTCCTCTCCCCACAAAATTCTTCTATGATCTCATAATTTATGATACTTTACTCCTACTGCATATTTTTGTGAACTCCTTGAATGTGTAGCTTACGAGGCACTAGGAACAGTAACTCTCATTTCCAGCAAGGATTATGGTGATATATTCATATAAGACATATATTTTCGAACAAATGTCAACCATTCTCAATTGGTAGAAATTCTGTATTTGTTAGTAGAGGATACTATCCACACTAACCTAAAAGCTCGATTACCAGTATATAGTCTCACTTGATTGATCAGATATATTTAGTGTGAATATGCCACCATTGTAAATGCTTACAAATAGAGTTAACCTTATCCTATCCATACTAACCTAAAGTTCTCTTACCTAAAAAAACCCTATTCGAGTTATCAAGCGAGAGTAGGTGAAAACGGATTTTCGGCATTATGCTTGTGTGCATAACTCAACTTACCTGTAATTTTAGCTTGGTCTGATATCACAGATGGTCACCAATTTTCTGCAATCTCGTTAAATGACAACTCAAGGTCATGATTCCGAAGCCAATTCCAAAATTTGATGGGAAGCTAAAATGATTTCTATAAAAGAAAAACTGAATATGGAAAAAGATACACAAGTATAAGAGAGGAAAAAGTAGATTTTTTTGTGCTTTAATGAGAAAATTCCCGTCCAATGAAGTGTACTGAATCTACAATTTCTCACTCAAAAAGTATTCTTTGTTGTTTCTTGACAGATGGGCTTCCAGTTTGCTGGAAGAGCTGTTTATTCGGCTGTGTGGGTTGCAGCTGTGTCATTGTTTATGGAACTGCTAGGTTTCTCAACCCAAAAATGGCTCACAGCGGGGGGGCTTGGGACTGTCCTGCTCACACTGGCTGGACGTGAGGTGTAAATTGAATTTAAATTTATTTGCTTGAATATATCTTATTCTGATTTATAACCTATTTTTAAGAAGTATTTTGGTGGTAATTAACTGCTTACAAGCTCCTTAAATTTTTTTTTTTTATATATATTTTATCCAGATATTCACAAATTTCCTTTCAAGTGCAATGATTCATGCAACCAGGCCATTTGTTGTGAATGAGTGGATTCAGACCAAGATTGAAGGCTATGAAGTTTCTGGGACAGTTGAGGTTCGTAGTGGGTCTATTTCCAACATCCATATCTCTTCCAACAGATATGGCCTTTGAAAATAATAGCTACATAAAATAGTTTTGAAAAGTCATATCCTTATCAGTTTTCCTGCATTTTCACTTTGCAGCATGTGGGATGGTGGTCACCAACAATTGTAAGAGGTGAAGACCGTGAAGCTGTTCATATTCCAAACCACAAGTTCACTATGAATGTTGTGAGAAATCTGACTCAAAAAACTCACTGGCGTATTAAAACCCACCTAGCCATCAGTCACTTGGATGTCAGCAAAATAAATGTATGGATTGTTATACTTCATATCTAGTTTATAAATTCTGCCACAATAAAAAGGGTTACTCGTCTCTCGATTGATCCTTCACACAATTCTTTTGCCCCTCTCTGCAGAACATTGTTGCTGATATGCGCAAGGTTTTGGCAAAGAATCCTCAAGTGGAACAACAGAAATTGCATAGAAGAGTATTCTTGGATAATATTAATCCTGAAAATCAGGCCCTCATGGTGAGATCAAATTCTTGACTATGTTCATATTGTCTTTTTAGTTTGGTTAACAGCTTCATTTGTAAATTTACATTTATTTCTCTTTGAAGTTTAACGTTCGGGAATAAAATTTCATGAAGGGAATTTAAGAATCTCCCTTCTATTTTTATATTCTGAACAGTTATTATCATTCTTCTACCAATTTTGTTGATCAAGAATAAGTTTTCTTGTAATCCCTATTCCTGTTAGAGGAGTATCTCTGGAATTCTTTGTTACTTGGTTTTCTGCAAACGAGTTTGATTTGAAATGTGTTAGTGCAGAATAATTTCTTTTGTTCATCTGAAAATTAGATTAATGTGATACAATTGTTGAACTCAAAGTTCCATGATATACTTACTTCCAAAAACTACGCAGATATTGGTGTCCTGCTTCGTGAAGACCTCACATTTTGAAGAATATTTATGTGTTAAGGTGAGAATTCCATTACACTTTCAATTAATATTGCTCCGTATGACCTTATGAATGACGCAGTTTGCAAGCTTAACTCTACTTGTGCAATTCGTACTATGAGGTTAAAGTTGAACTAAGTCATGGTAAAAGGAGGTCTTAGCTTTACTTGGGATTTTAGAAGTTCTAATGTGAACTGTTTGACTGTTTCTGTGATACCAAATTATACAAATAGAGTTGAAGTGGACAAATCTTAGCATAACCGTCCAGATTATGTCTTCTCAACATATTTCATATTGAGTTTACTATGTTTCAAGGAGTATCTTACTTGAATTTTCATGTGTTAATTGAAAAAACAGGAAGCTATTTTTCTTGATCTTCTCAGAGTCATCAGGCACCATCGTGCTCGATTAGCCACTCCCATCCGCACAGTCCAGAAAGTATTTACCGATACAGACTTGGACAGTGTACCTTTTTCAGATTCTATATTTAATAGGGGGGCAACATCAAATCGCCCGCTAATGTTGATCGAGCCATCCTATAAAATCAATGGCGAAGATAAGACTAAAAATCAAGCTCGATCATCCCGTGCAAATGGGGAGGAAGACAGTAAAGCTACTGCAAAGCCTGTTCCAGATAATAAGGTAGATGCTAAAGGAGAAACAACTTTGAGTCCCGATTCTAAACTTAGATCAACAGCATCTCCTGATCTTAAGACAAAAGAGACACAAGCATCCGATGCAAAAGCTGATTCTGAGACCAAGGAGGATCATAAGACTGCTTCGAAATCTTCATCTGATTCTAAGCCCAATAGCAGTACAAAAACTGCCCCCAAGACTGATAACAAGTCAGTTGAAGAAATTGCTGATAATTCTTCTAAGCGAGACCCACAGAAGTTCGGGCAAGAATCAGTCTCCTCGTCTGAGTCGGGGGTCAGAAGATCTGATATTGGTGCTTCAACTTCACCATCAAAACAAGATGTAAGACAGCCAATTGCGCAAACGCCTGCTCCTAAATCTTCACTGGAAGAGAACATAGTTCTTGGTGTTGCTTTGGAGGGCTCAAAGAGAACCCTGCCCATTGAGGAGGAAATGGTGGCCCCATCAAATCCTGAAGACATGAAGGAGTTGGCTAAAACGCGTAGTGGTAATGGGCCTGCTGTAGCTGAGAAGGAAAAAAATGATATCAAGAGATCCAACGGCCCCGGTTCTCCGATTAATGATCAGGCGGATCAGTAATGATTGATGCTGTACATATTCATTTGCGATAGGAAGATGCATTCTAGCATTTATTTGAGCTTGAGTCGTGTCATTTTAATTTTGTTATGGCAATTACCTTTTTTCTATATTTTTCCAAAATGAGAATTGGTATTTGTCCAAGTAGCTCTAGGTAGTATTTGTTGTGAATATGTGAGACCATATGAATATTTTTTTGAATTAGGTGTTTTATACTTTGATTTGTAATACTTATTTGAATGGACCGCCTACCAAATCCATCGTATTTAGATTTTTAATTCATCGTACTCATTTTAATTACATATTGCACGTGATTGCAAAATGCAAAATTTGTGTACAAAATTAAACAGTTTGATAGGTGTTGCAGGCTTCAGAATGAACATGTTAAAAGAAACAAAAAGGGGTAGGCTACATGTTACATGATACTTTCTTCCTCTTCAGTCACATAAAACTTTTCATAATAGAAGCACGCTTTTTAACCAAAGAGTAATAATTGAGATTTTTTAGGGATTGTGTTGTAATTTTTTTTATATAAAATAAATTTATTAAGTTGTGTGTATATACAGAGCCAAATATAATGACTTTTTGTGTAAATTAATAGATGACATGAGAGTAGTTTATAGGGTGTTTTTCTATGCTCCAAATATGACATTTTGTGTAAATTAATAGATGCTATGAAAGTAGTTTATAGGGTGTTTTCTATTTTAAGTGTATAAAATTTATTATAAGACGAATGAAAAAAAAAAAAAGTATGAAAAGTTATCATTTTGATACTCTTAGTTATTATATTAATTAATATTTTAAATAATTTATTTGAGACTCGAATACTTTTAAATTAAACAATTTGATAGGCGCTGCAGGCTTCAGAATGAACATATGAAAAGACAGGCGGAATATCCATATGATCCATCCTAAATGCTGTTCAAGATACAGTGTATAAATATGTATATAAGTTACAAGCTCAAATTTTACAGACACGATGTATTCATTCATTCAATCCTATACTAAAATCAATCGACATTTATTTTTCCAAGCCAGAAGCAAACAGTATACAAAGTGGTAAAAAGATGGACACAAAATCAGTAGGGTGTACTGCAGACACAATCTGGAGCAGGATACGTGTATATAGACTGTTGTGATTTGCGTAATCGAAGCTCTCCCTGTCTGCCTCTATGCCCTTCCACTACCGCCTCTTCAAACTCCGCCCAACTCAGGCTCTTGTTCAAGAATACCGGCCCTAGTAGAGCCATATTTGGCCTTATAGTCTTCTTGTTTGCGTAAGTCCGGTGCCCCACCTGTCATTTGGATTTGGACATGAAATCACAATCTTTACATCAAACTAAATCCTATTAAATGAAAAGGAATTTGAAAATATTGAACTTACCACAGCATTGTGCATATTTCCAGGAGAAGCAGAAACGAAGATGTCGCTGTGCATGCTGACATAGTAATCTACTGCAGCTAATAAGGAAGCCTTTCCTCTAATTTGAGCTCGTTCCTCAGAAGAAGCGAGGCTCTTCTTGTCTTCCATGAGAGGAAATAAACTTCTCAACGTCGAGATCCTAGCTTCCCCACCGTATACCTGAATGTATATCGCAAAATTCAGAATATGAATATAACAGGTTTAGGTGTCAATGAATAATACCTTATGGGAAGCAAGATACAAGCGAGTCGTGTTGTCAAATCCCAGAGCTGCCAGCAGCAGTCCGATTTCTTCAGGAGTTAGCGGGCACCGTCCCTGACTCCTTAACTCCTCGTCGGTAAATTGAGAATTTAACACCCTTCCCTGCCAAATAACTTGTCGATATTTTGCCAGAGCTAATTTCTCAGCTTTACCTCCACCGAAGTCGCAAGCAGAGTGTGCAGCCATATCCTAAATAATCAAACAAATTAAAGTATGAAGAACCTCGTGTATATTTAAATGGTAATAGTTGTTTACACTGAAAATGATTAGTTGTTATTATTGAAAAGCATTAGTTGTGTGCAGTTGCAGCGTACAACTGGTGTACTCAATAATTTACAAGTAGGCGTACCTTGTCAAAACGAAGGTGAAGGACAACAAATTTTCCATTTCCTTGTCTGTCTTTAGAATCAGAGACTCTTTTAAGGTAGGTAGTGCTGTCGGATTCGCTTGTGCTAGGAGGATATCTAAGACGACTAACGAGAGCATCGCCTAGAGCCCTAATGTGAGGAACAAAAGCTAAAGCTTGGAAGTTGACTTTACACCGTAGTTTTTGGATGTCCTCAGGCATATTGTCAAAAGCCAGACGGTGAGAAAACGGAGCAATTGCAGCTATTCCGTAACTGGACAACACAAAATATTAAAATCAAATAAGAACATAATTCCCAATCTGGAAAATGAAAGTTTCAATCAAGAAACCAACCTCTGAAGAACAGGCAAGACATTGTCCAAGTACCAGTTGGCTGAAGCATGAACTGGTGCGTTTTTTACTCGGTTAGCCCGAATTGCTGTTGCATAATACTCTCGAGTGCTCCAAAAGTGTTCGTCGGGTACCCCTTTAACAATAGATATGTCGTCTTTTAATGCATTAATGAAGTGATCCACATCAAAAATATCCTCGAATGTGCTGCAAGAAAAAAGAGGCACTCGTCTCGTTTAGTTGAATATAAAATAAACAACTGGAAACTGTCATCACAGCAAAGGGTAAGAGCTGATTGAAGAGGACCTTGAATCTTTCCAAACAGGATTTACTTCAAGATGCGGAATTATGAGAGTTGCATTCAAAATTTTGGCAACAGCAACTGCATCACAAATCTTTATAAACGAATCACGTATATTAGTAGTGATTCCAGAGAACTAATATTAATCAGTTCAAATATCATCGAAATACTTACACCCATTCTCTGCTGGTTTAGTCCTCCATCAAGGAACACCTGAATATAACCTTGAGATTTCTCTGGTAATGCTGCTCAATACAAAAGAATGTTAAACAGTTAAGGTTGGACATAAACTATATCTTCTAATAGTTGATATAATAACTAAAAAGGGATAAACGAAACACAATTCTTGTACTTACAGGGGGTACTGTCTGGGCGAAGGCAAGGTTTCCATCCCTGGTAGGCCAACGGCGTCCATAGTTCAGCCTGTTGCTCAGCAGACTAACAACAGAGGAGAGTCCGTGTTGATTATTCGACAAAGATTAGATGTTATTTTTTAAGTTAGGCAAATTGATTAGTCGACTCTTACTCACAGTTTGACGCTGCACAGCACTCCGAAGTAATCGAGAATGTTTAGGTTTAGGAGCATTCCACTCCTGCACAACATAATTAACCCAAGTGAATGAACTACAACTAAACAGAATTAAAAATTCACCCGGAAAAATGAATAAGACCAATTCATCCAACATACTAACTTTTAATCTTTTAACCTTCAATATTTCAATTAGGGCAAAGCGCTCAAATCCGACGAATTGGCACACAAGATTAATACAAATTATTCAATAATCCAGCCCGGATTAAAGTCGAGATTTTCTGGGAGAATCCTGCACTATGCCAGCATAGATTCCTAATTTAGATCCATCTTACCTGCTTCAGACTCAGGTCAACATTCCATATGAGCTCAACTGTACCTTTGACAATTTTTCAATTTGGGTCAATTTGGGTTTCTATTTCTTACATCATATCACCTACATGTCTAACAAGCAAAAAAGTTACCAACTTTTACTCTCGTCAAACCATTCCTTTTTCAGAGAAAACCATATTCAGCCATTTAGCTTGCTCTTCCTAAACTTCAGTAGTGATAAATGCTCCCTAATTCAAGAAAATCAGTATTGCCGACAAAATTGCAGTACCCAAGGATAAAAAATTCCCAGAATCCCCATCAAGATAAAGCCATTCTCTTCCTGTTATTTAAACTTGCCCCTTTTGCAACCATTTCTCATATAGCTAAACAATAAGCAGAGATTTCTTATAAATACAGAAAAAAGAAAAGCAAAATGTCACAAAATTGCATAGATCAACACAACATACCGAGAAAACAGAAGGTAAGGCATGGCTGAGAGGAGTGAAAAGACAAGGAAAAAGCAATGGAATCAGCAGCACAAGGGTAGCAGCCATGGTTCCTCCTCTGAAGCTATGACTAAGAAAATGAGAACCACTTCTCATACTAATACCACTGCCTCTTGATCTTATTAACTGCAGCTGTATTGCTACAGAATCACAGATTAAATAAATGAAATCAAATGTCTTTAACCTTGGAACACTTCACTAAAGCTACCTTTCATGTGAGCAAGAGAGAGGAGAGGAGGTTGGGGGGGGGGGGGGGGAGGAGAGAGGGTACAATTAAAGAGGGGCCATTTTCATTATTAGCCTCTGTAAAAGCATCTCACATGCCCACCTGTCTTTTATGTACATCACTAACATACCTATTTATTAGTCACACATTCCACGGAATACTAGCACACAGCCAAAATTTTCTGTCAAAAAAAAAAAAAAAAAGCACACAGCCAAAATACATACCAATATACACCTTCTCATTCATCAATAATTCAATATACAAAAGATATCTTTTTTTTATCACGAATTTGATAAGAAATTCGCTAATCCTTGATGGGTTTTCTCTGACAAGCAATTACTATTCACCAAATTAATTACTCCACTTAAAAAGAATTAAATCTTGAAATACTTGCACAGTTACACACCAGTTGTCACAATACCTATTTATTACACACATTCTGCCAAACTACACAAATCCATACACCTACCTATATAATCATTCCCATATATTTTATAAAAAATTGCAAACCCCTTAATGGGTCTCTCAGATAAGACAAGCAATTACCCCCCAAACATTAGAATTAGAATAAAAAATAAAAATTAAATCTTGATTACCTACACACACATATAACAATCAATAATTGACCAATAATGTAGTGAAAACGATCTCAAGCAAAGGATGAAGGAAATGACATTATGAGAACAAAAACACAAACTCACACTAGTCAGGGTAATAGTTGAAGAAAGAGCTTCAGTGGTGTGATGTTTATGCAAAAGGGGTTAATTACGTAATTTAATTTGTTGGGGGTCTTATCAGAAGGGCCCCTCGGCAGCCGACGGTGTAGATTTGATCACGAACCGCTTTGAAAGGTTGTACGTGTCGCTTCAAGAATCGAGCTCGTGTAATGTGCCGTTTTCTATTATTTTATTGCAAAGTTTACAGTAAATTGTCATACAGTAATTTGCAGTCGCCTCTTTCATTGGAGGTTATTCAGTTTGGTCTTTGGCGCTATTTATTCAGCATAATTTGAAAGGGTTTATTCAGTATAATTATATGTGTGGCGACCGACATAGTTTTTTGACCTTCGTTAATACACGAATTAATATGTTTTTTTTCTTTTAATTCACGGTAAAATGATCCTTTGACGGTGAAATTAAAAGTATTTTTTATATTGTTTCATGTCAAAAATAAATTATATTTTTATATATTAAATAATGTTTTTCTTGAAGCCGAATTGAAACTTAGGTGCAACGAATTAAAAGAACGATACATATTTTTTAACGTCTTATATAAATCGATTTTATTGTATATAGTTGAATTGTATTTATGTGTATTTTCAAAATATGCTAGTTATTTTATCAAAATATATTTTTTATTAAAAAGTAATAATATTATACTACTCTCTCCGTCACATACTAATTTAAGCACGCATTTTAAGAAAAAGTGTAATGAGTGGAGTATTGAAAGGTAATTTTGTAAATTTTTATTATTAAAGTAAGGGAGGTGGTTGGATTGAGTGTAAAAAGTAATGACATTTTGTGTAAATATATGAATATTGTAAGGGTGAAGTTTAAGGTGGGATTTTCTTTTTTGGGACGTAAAGACTAATATAGAACAAATCTAAAAGGAAAGTGTGAAAAATATAAATTGCTATACGTTAAGTACCTATCTATTTGGCATTTATTAGTTAGCATATTGTACCACTCATGCTATTTAATTATGGTTTTGCGTGTGTGAATTTTATCCTACGTCAAGGCTGTATGACCTTTGACTAATTTTGTTTAATTATATAGTTGTCATTACGCCAGGAATTTAGTGTGAAATACACGAATCAAATATTATAAATTTTAATATGAAATTATATATAATATAAATTTATATTATAAGTTTTAATAATTTTTTTACTATTATTTTTTATTAGTATATAAAAATTATACTCCCTCCCTCCTAAAAATTTCTGCATACTTTTTCGGGCACGGAGATTAAGACAAGTTAATTTTATTGACTTTTATGATAATAAAGTGTATGAGAGAGAATAAATCGTAGAAGTGTTTTTGGATGATTTAATGAGATAAAGTAGGAGAGAAAATAAAGTAGAGTAAAATAAGAGTGACATTTTATAAATTTAGATGACATTGTAGGGGTGTTAATATTGTGTGATGTTTTCATTTTAAGGTGTGCAGAAAGAGTTGAGACGAATAGTTAAGAAAGTGTGCAAAAAGAGTTGGAACGGAGGGAGTATAATTTAAAATAAAATTATTTTTTTGATAACTCGTTATCCGGTCCAAAGACCGACTAATTCGTGGGACCAATCCCACCGTCAACTTGCGGGGTCCCAATTTAAGTCAAAATAAAGTTTTATATGGACTGACTTAAAATAAAATTATTTCATATAATTAAAATCTAAAATATAATAAATATTTTAAATTTGAATTTTATTTTTATATGTGCAATATATATGTTAAATTATAAAAATTATAAGACAGTTAATTTGATATATAATTTGTTAAAAATATATTTAAAATAAAAAAATTATGAAAATTTAAAATTGTTGGTGTAAAGTAAGTAAGAAAAAAAAATTGAGATTTAAAACTCCTCACTATGTTAAGTGCACTTGTTTCTTTCCATACTTCAATTTTTTATTATATTATTATATATATAGATTAGACGTGTATGATAAACTAGTATTCTACAGGTAATAATAATAATAATAATAATAATAATAATAATAATAATAATAATAATAATAATAAGGGTAAGCATACTTTCCCTCCACTGTAAATTAGCTATTTGGGACTTTGAACAGCTAGCAGTAAATTCTTTTACTGCTACCTCAATTTCATATTAATTATTGCTCTTTGGGTTAGATTTTATTTTAAATTAAATTTTTAACATTTTTATCTAATTTACTTCTATGTATTCGTAAATATTTCATTATTTGAGAATATTTTTTTCTATTCAGATACCCTCTCCCATCTCTTTCTCTTTTATTAGAGAATAAATTTGTCAAAATTATGTATTCCTTGATTTTATACAAAATTCTAAAACAACAATTAATAATATTTAATATGAAACAAAAGAAGTATTTATTCAAAATATAAGAGAGTTTAAATGATGAGTTTGAAATTTTGAATCGAGAATTGATGTCCATTTAGAGTAAATTCATATGATAACTGATTACTAAATATACAATTTAATTATCAATCAATACGAATACATATTATTTACTAAATATGCTTAGTTGCTTAGTATTTCATCTATCTTTTTACCTACCTAAAAGAATAGGCATAAGGATGTAAATGAATTAAAATGAGTCAACATACAATTTCAAGTTTATTTAAAATATTATTGAGTAACAAAACTTATATTTGAATTTGTTTGAAAATCGAATCAAGCTAAAGTTGTTTGGTATAAATTTTTACATTTATTTTTACTTAATGAGCTTCAAGCTTTAAGTAAAACATCTTACTTGTAATGTATACTGAATCAATTCAAATGAAAGTAGAATTGTATTGATTTAAGTATTAAATAATTTAATTTTTAGGTCCCAAAAATATATATAAGACAAGCTTTAAACTGCATGAACCCATGGACGCCTTTATAAAATATATCTATTAGATAGATATATATCGTCATGCACACTCTATTTTTTAACCAAGAAATAATAAAATGTTAAATTAGTATATGTATGTTTTTGTGAAATTTTATTGTCATAGCATATTCTTTTATAATAAATTTATGGTATTATTTTTAAATGTATATACAAATTATGTAACAGGTCCAATGCACCCAACAAACTGAATCGAGAAACAGGTGGCGAATCTCTAGATTTTTATTAAATTCTCTTCTTGAAGAGATCTCCACAATATTTTTGTTAAGAAAAAATAATCTTTATATTTATTTTCTTCTAGAAACCGTGTGGGAACTTCTTTTTGACAACGCTACATTCTGATGATCTGAAAAAGCAATACTTAAGTACCGACGTAATTTTATATTCATATCTATATTGCAGCTTGAAAGAGAAATAAAAGAAAAACAAAAAAGACAGCAGATTGGCTTGGACAGGTCTTAATGGGCCACGAAGTTGATAGCGGTCCAGCCAAATATTGCATACTAAAATGACCCCACTCTAATGGGCCCGGTCACCGTCAAAGCCCAAAATATCTTTTGCTTCTACCCCACCCTCCTTTTTTCATTGAATGATGGTTCGTACTATTTTAGTATGCTTGCTCACAAAACAGAAACAAATTAAAATGTAATTGGAAATATTGCAATTTAGTAAAACCTATAAAATTAAAATGATATAAAAGGTTGAAAAGTCATATTGAGTGGTGTGGTGTCTCCGCATATTTACATAAAGTCTTTCTATAAATTAATTTTATAGTACTGATCTGTATTTTATATGTATTTTTTTAACAAAATATTAATTTATTTCATTACAAAGTATTAATTGCAAAAGACTCACACAAGATAAAATTTTACATCCTAAAATTAATTTTATTTGTAAATGTCAATTTCAACTCCGCACGAAGTTTAATGATATCAACTTTAACGTAAAGTATAATTATTTTGTAGTACTCTCCATCCTAACTTGGATATTTTTTCTTATTTGAACGTTTCATAATAACTTATAAACTCTTATAATAATTAAAATTTTACACAAAATGTTAATATTTTTTGGCCCAACCTAATACATAATGATTTATAAAATTATATTTAAACTCCATTCATTATAACATTATTTGAGTGATCAAAAGTTAGTGCAAGCTAAGATGAAGTGGAAAAAATAATAAATAATAAAACAATTATAAAGTATTAATAGGTTTCCATTGAATGGTCTCCAAAACCAAACACTTATTTTGTACTCTTTATAACACAAATCTGAATCTGAATTATTACAAAAGGATACACATGGTAAGCATAATGTTGTCTCATTATTGATCTCAGAAATAATTTAGATGAAAGGGCATATTTAGCTCATAAACACCACCAGCTATATCTTCCTAGAAAAATTATTGATACTATATATATATATATATATATATATATATATATATATATATATATATATTGTATTTCTATTAATTTTTAACTCATCGCAGAATCAAAATAATCTTAAATTATAAATTTCAAATCGACAAGTAGTCAACTTCATCTCTAAAAGACAAATTACTTTAAGTAGTTTAAACCATATGATGCATAGATAAGAGACTATATTTTGCCTAGTAATAAGAGCGTCAGGCGTTCCACAGTCAAAATAAATCATTGATGTTAGCCTTAATATTCCATTAGAAAGAAGTTACTGCACTGTGAATTGGGCATCAACAATTATTCAAAGTTATCAGAGCTCCAGTTTCAGCCAGTGTACGGCAGCCTGCATGAAATTTAAAAAATCCGTCATTGAATTGACAAATATTGTAAAACAAATTATTTAGCGATGATAATTATATTTATATATATGCTTTAATTAACTACAGTAAAATTTATAGTTAATTCTTCATTGTTAAAGGTGCATCAAGTTCATATTTATAAATTATCCCCAGACATGGTAGGCCCAAACTTAGCCACAACCTATCTATGATATACCTAGAATTAGCATACGTTCAATATAAATATCACAAAGTTTCGCTATGTAAATTTTCCTTGTACTTTAATATTTTTTTAATTTTGTCCCTATAGTATTTTATTTTTTGCATATTGCTTTTTGTACTTTAGATAAATACACTTTTAGCTCATTATACTTCAAACAAGCATTTTCAGTCATTTTTACTTTACTCACTTTTACATTTCTTGATACAAAAAGATAAAATGAGCAAATAATAAGAGAAATGAAGGGGTTAAACTAGAAAATGCAAAACATAAGATGCAGAAAACTGAAAATAAAGAACATACAAATATGTAGTGGATAAAAATTTAATAAACAAAAGTTGGCAAAAATATATTTATTTTTATTTTATAAGCAGATGTACATATATAATATATATATGTGCGCGTGCGACAAGGATTGAAATATATATATAATATGGATGGTCCACTTGGTGACAAAGGGGGGGCTAGCCTATTATAGCCTGGAAGGACAAAATCGATAAAAAATTCATGAAGTACTTAAATAATTAATAAATACAATACATATAATCAAAAGGTACGACTACGTATTAAGAAATGTTTTTTGAGTGGCGGTTAAAAATAAGACCGGGCAGCCTAAACCAACCCAATCCAATGTCGGCATAGCCCAAAATTTCGTCGGCCATGTAAAAATGAAATTTGGCCCTGTCTTATTTGGATTAACGGTTCACCCCGGTCCAACTCACAATTTATATTTTTTTTAATAAAATATTTTTATAAACTAAATCTAATTTTTGAAGAAAAAGTTAAGCATAAAATCACTAACTCACCTGTTTCGATACAAAAATTAGATGAATCAAAATTAAATATAATAAAGATTTAATATGTGCATCCAAAGTTCTAGGTAAAATAAGAAATGAAGTGCAACTACGCAAGCGAATATTTTTCTCACACAAAAATTTATACTGGAATAAAGCACATAAGGAAATATTTCAAAAGCTCCATATTACTAATTAAAACGTCGGGCCATTGGATCGCCCATTAGTCCACGGGTCAAATTGACCCGACCTCATTAAGCCTACGGGCCACATGGATTAGGTCAGATAGGCCCGGATATTTTTCAGTAGTTTATACTTACTTTCGATTGATACATCAGGTTGGGTTCGAATGGTCGGCCTAAACTAATTATGCACTTGCACATATAAACACGGATTTTGTGGGGGCGATTATTTGATGTATGTATTTCAATTAGAATTGATTATATATATATATATATGCAGAAGTGGAAATGGAAATGAAAAATGAGAATTGGAACAAAAACTGACCCTAGCTTGAGAGATGTGTCTGAGCTGTCATAGTCCTGTGGAGGGCCGGCGGAATTACAGGCATTTGTAACCGACTCCGATGACTGCCCTTCCTCGCACACCACCGGATCCATTCTCACACCCCCATTAGATAAATCCAACACCTTAATTAATTATTACCCAAACAATTAATTTTTATTTTTTTTACAACTTTATATATTATACATATACACGTGCGTGCGTGTGTGTGGAATTGTTCAGACCTGCAGTCGTAATCGTTTGTTCTCTTCCATCAGTTGCACCCCCTGCGTTTTCGAATACGCTTTATTAAGATTAAAAATGCATCATGATATTTGATCATTAGGACAAAAGGCATGAATATTATAATACACTATTCAATTTCCAATTTTATATGTATGCTGCCACCCTTTCTTTTTCTATCAATATATTTCCATTCACTTAAATTAATCTCATAAAATCTATAAACTGATACTGATATCCTTCGAGCTGATTCTGTGTTTCTTCTAATATTTTACTCCCTCCCTCCGTCACACACGATTATTTTCACATTTTTCTTTTCGTCTGTCCCACAATTACTTTCGCACTCTTAAAATAGAATACCTATATAAATTACACCCTCACTAAATAAAATTAATTACTTTCACTAAATTAAGCATGCGACCCTAAGTTTGGATGCATACCTTTTCCTGAAGTTGATTGATTTCTTGCATGATTTTGGCGCCCTGTTTATGAATTGATTTTAGATACATGGGAAGCATGCAATTAACTATGTATATATAACGTAACTAATTAATCACCTTTTTCTCTAAAACACGGGTGAGTCCAGCTTCAAGCGACTTCTCCAGATGCTGCAGCTCTTGGATACTTAAACCCTGGAGTTCCTCCCCCCTCATGCGCCTTTACTTGCACACAATTATATATATATAATTCAATTTAATTTAATTACATAACGCCATTCTTAATTTAATCATGCATACCTAAGTTGATGGCTTCTCTCTGCCACCTCTTTGTTTAGCCTGGAATGGTCCACATTCTCAACTAGCTGCATCACAATTCACTATATTAATTAATTAATTCATACATGCATCCTTTTATCTATTAATGTAAAATGTCAAAGAGAGAGAACCTGCAGTTCAAGAGATGGCTGCTCCAACTTATTAAGGTTCTTGGAGTGCAACTTATGCCTTTCAAGTATTTCCTTCATACTACATCATCATCACCCAACCAAAGTAACACAAAATTATATTAAAAACTCTGATATTATATCATAAAATCTAAAAACTCGAAATTATAAAAATATGTGAAATTAGTTCATTTATATAATTTCTACAACACTTTAGATGCATGCTCCACAATGAGAGTAGAAAGCAAATAAATCATGCCATCCAAATTAAAAGAGACCATTAGGAGGAATGCCTAAAAAGACTTGAAAAGAAATTATTTAATTAAAACGAGTCGGTATCGTAGAACATATAATGTGAGCATATGTAGCCAACCAGCTCTTAAAGTAAGATATAAGGTTGGCTTATTGTAATGTAAAATGACTACTTAAAAATATGAGATAAGGAGAGGGTTCAGAAGTTGGGACTTGACTAACTCAATAATCTTATTCTCTTTGTAAGTAATATTAGTTAAAACTCTATTTCCGGTTCAATTCAGTGGGACCAGTCAAGGTGAGACCTCATGCATGTATTATTGGATCAAGACATCACATAGTCCAATATCTTATAGACACACATACACACACACATATACATATATATATATATAATATGTATTGTGTTACATACCTAACAACTATATAATGTTAGGGAACTTATCTATAGGAAATTTCTTAATTTCCCCCGAGTACGAACACATAAAGTTTAGTGAATGAAAAAATAGAATATAATTTAATTAATTAGTAGCATTTGATCAGGATTCATTTATTCATGTTTACTATTAAACTTGGACTATTTGTTATAATATATACTCATCGGTTTTCATACTGATTTGGACAAACACTTTAAAAAAAATATGTGATGAGTGTAGTGTTTGAGGGGTAAATTTATAACCTTTTATTGTGAAAGTAAAGAAATTGATTGGATGGACTGTAAAAGTAAATATATTTTGAGCAAATATGTGAATATTATGAAGGTGAAGTTTATGAAGAAATTTTTTTTTTTTTTTTGGTGTGAAAACTAATGTGGGACAAATAAAAAAGAAAAGTCTAAAAATTGATCTAGAACGAAGTATTAGATTTTCATATCAAATATTTTATTTTATCAAAGCATATATCATTTAAATCATAATCTTATAATCAAAATACACCTGTCATATAATAAGACCATTAATTAAAAGTTTTTATAGTGTTGATGTCCACGGTAATATGCCAACAAATATCAAGGGAAATATATTTAATTCAGGTAGTATAATATTGCTCCTTGTATTATTGAATTGCACCTTTCCTTATGGTTCTATATATTCTAATTACCAGAACAAATTAAAAGAAAAACAGACTACATACTTTTGAATTTATATTGTGTTCGGTTCTTTTCGTTATACTCACTTTTGTGGTCCACATAGAAACCATCAAGTTCAAAACATATAGGACTCCATCTAGTTTTCTTTTGCATTACCATAATTTCAAATTCAAGACAAAGAAGCAATAAAGAACAATTAATCAAGGTGATCAAAATTACTTAATTGGTAATCACAATTAAGGTGACTAAAACTTGGATGATTACCAATTATAGGATGAGCTGGATACCATATGAATTTTCATAAACCTAGCCTGTTCAGGGTAATCTGCCGGTGGGATTATAAATTTTGTAGACATGAATGATAAGATATTCATCTTTGTATCATTATAAGAGCATCTCCAAACTCTTGTATCAATTTTGAGTTCAAAATCATCAATTTGCAACCAAATTTGTCTAACGGTAGAGAATCATCATCAATCATTGAATTCAAATTTTGCTTATATATTTTTTTTATCAAATATTTGCTCATTATAAATATATAATTTCATGGTCACATGTTGCGTTCGTATAAGTATTCTCTCCGTCCCGAAAAAGCTTTTATATGTAGGAGGGCACACACTTTGGGTTATGTATATGTGAGAGTAAAAAGTAATGACATTTATGTAAATTAGTAAAAATTGTGAGGATGGAGTTTATAAAAGGTTTTCCATTTTAATGGTGTGAAATTTATAATGGGACGGATGAAAAAGGAAAGTGTGAAAATTTTAATGGGACGGAGGGAGTAAAATATTACAATACAACTAAATTATTTATTTTCAATATTTAATGCTTTCATAATGTTAAGTAGAGAATTATAATATAGCTAGATATAAATATTAATTATAAAGAGGATACGATAAAAAAATAACTAAACAAAATAATATAAAATTGTCGCTACAAAGAAATAAAAAAGGTAAAACTAAATTAAAAATTAAACAAAAAAAAAAAAAAAGAAATTTCATTAAACAAAGAAAAGTAGGGATTTTTCTTTCTTTCTTTCTTTCTTTTTTTTTTTCTTCACTGTGCACTATTCACATATGGCAAATTGAGTTCATTTTGAGTATGAGTTGGAGATGTAGTTGTAGGAATTAGAGGTTAAAAAACATCATCGTTGGAGATGATCTAACCAATATGATTCCTAACATATTATATCTATATGATAAAATTATTAATTTCTTATAGGCAATCTTTTTTTTTTGAAAGGCTTATAGGCAATCTCATGATATTGAGAGTGTGAATATTTCTAAGTCAATATCCGTTTCAAATATATATATATATATATATATATATATATATATATATATATATATATTTCTAAGTCAATATAATTTCAATCTTACATATCCACAGCACGATTATAGTGGGGATGTCATCTCACGATAAAACACACCGAATATCATCCACTACTAAAGAAATTAAATCCAAATATGGTCAATCCTAGAAGAGCTAACCTTGAAACTTAATTATGACTTTTTGTAGCATTTACGACCACTTGAAAATATCCCATCAGATTATAAATGTTTGGAGAAACTGCAGTAATGTGGAAAACAAAGTCGAAAAACAACACTAAAATACCGATTATAAATTGATTATTCAATTGGGTAAAAAAGTTGATTACTTTTGGCAGGCCTTATTCACTAAATTTCGAGAGGTAGCTAGGCTTACATACCGATTGACTATTTATTTAGGTAAATAGTAAAACCCCAAAGTCAGTGTACAGTACTAAGACTTAACAACTCCACAATAAACACTCATAAATTTACTGTCATCACGTTTAATAATTACAATCACGTATTCTATTTTAATATTTCATTAACATATATATGTGCTATTATTAATGTTGATCTGTGCCTCACAATTTCATCCATGTTCAGATTGAGTTCAACACGTCGCAGGTTTTTCTAGTTACTTGAAATTTGATACTCATTTTTTTTCAATCTTTCTTCACCACAAACACTAAGTCACAAATATTAGTATAAAGAATAAACAAATCAACTTGTCAGTCTACCAAATAAACAGAAGAAACTACACAATTAAATTAAATAATGTATAGGGGCATCATCAGCTGAAATTAAGTATTCTACTTGCATCAAGAACTTGTACAAGCACGTACAAATACTACTAGCGTCCCCCGCAATGCAACCGCGGAAAGCATTAAAATTGACCCCGACCACCATATTACATGACCTAGGGAAGATCGATGTCTACCAATATATATTATATATGTGTTGCTAACACTCAACAATTATAGCAAACAGTGAAGATTGCAGAGATAATATATATACATATATATAGGCATGAAATATTTCAATAATACACTCCCAAAAAACCCCAAACAGCAAAACTAACACTAGAAACTGAAAAGATGGAATTAGGTAGAATGGCTGACACGAAAACAGGAGATTCATGAACCATGACCACACTTTAGAAACCCAACAAATTAATTAAAAAGAAGCTATTTGTGTAAACCCTCCTTGTCTTTCACCAAAAACACAGAGAGAGAGAGAGAGAGAGAGAGAGAGAGAGAGAGAGAGACCTTGAGCTGGCGTACTCAAAGAGCTTGCCGGTGGAGGAGAAGATGATGAGGCCGACGTCAGCATCGCAAAGAACAGAGAGTTCTTCAGCTTTCTTGAAGAGCCCTCTTCTTCTCTTGGAGAAAGTCACCTGCCGCGCTGTCACGTTGTCGATTTTCTTGATCTGAATCTTCTCTCTTGCCATAATTAATTAATTCCTCTTTTTCTTTTTCGTCTGTAAATTAATATTCCAACTTAACAATACAGGGAATAAACCAGCATACAATGGAGTGATGAAATAAGGGTTTCTAGAAACAGGCATTTGTGAGGGAAAGGCGGCATTTTGCCATTTTTAGATGGGAACATCAGAACGAAACCCTAAACACACCAAAAACAAATTAATCAATATTCTCGATTAAGCCATCGACACAATTTAAGATCCAGTTTATGACTTATGAGAGAGAGAGAAAAGCTAGGGGGGTCTCTCATAAATCTTTTCCACCAATAAGAGAGAGGGGTGGGTAATGGGTATAAAGAGGAAAGAGATGCAAGATTTTCTCTCTCTCCCTCCCTCCCCTTTTTTAGTATTAGATTAATAGGTTTTGGTATTTTTGGAAACCCCCAAAACTATCGTTTCTTATTGTTTGCCAAAAGGTCACCAATGAAGAGAGAGAGAGAAAGAGAGTTGTGCCAGTGTGATGGAGATGGACAGATGTCATATAGCATCTAAAAATGAAAATGGACGAAAGAGTTGCTTTTTTGTGAGAAGCAGAATACCATCTATTCATTGCCTTAAATTGATGTCATAAAGGTTAGGTGAAAAGGATCGGTGCAAATATTTAGGAGTATTTACGTATCGTATAACCCCCGCTACAAAACAACATTCTTTTTAGTCACGGAATACGTATCAATTCCCGGTAATAAACCAAAGATATTAATTAGACACAAAATCGTATTATGGGTACAAAATCCACTACTAAAGATGTTAAACATTTACGTACAATGTAAAAAAATATAAATAATCACCATATGGAGGAAATTTATAATATCTTCCACTGACATTATTAGAAATTGTCATTAAATTAAGATTATAAGTAATTTAATTAGAGGTATTGGTCAAATACTATAGTCTCTTGTGTGTGATACCAATTTTATTTTATTCTTTGCGTCATGATTTCTTTTAAAATATATTGTCTCCATCTCATAAAACTTTTCACACATTCTTTTTTCATCCATCTCATTATAAGTTTTACACCTTTAAAATGAAAAACTCTTTATAAACTCCACTCCCACAATTTTCACTAATTTACACAAAATGTCATTACCTCTTTACTCACACATGTACACATAATTTTTTTACTTTATATATAAAACTTTACAAAATTACCCCTCAAAACCTCAATCATTACTCTTCTTTCTTAAAGTATGTATCCTCCTACATGTGAAAGTTTTTTCGAGACGGAGGAAGTAACTGAATTGAGTTTTTTAAAAAAAAAGTTATTAATCATATTGAAAATAATAATATATCTATTGGTGAATATTAATTTATATATCCTCTACTTTGTTGTGATGTCACATAAATAAAAAACTCATAATTATTTCTTTTGAAAAAAAAAGAAAACTCATAATTATTTAATTAATTATTTATGTTGCAATGCAACATTAATTATGAACATATAAATTGACGTCCGTTTTTAGTAATAGTTAATGCTCTGATGTTTGTTGCGTTTTCCTTTTCAATTGCAGATTTACTACATCAAATAATTGTCAATACTATGTAATTCAGTTGATTTTAGACTAAAATTAGAACAATACATTAATAATATGACCATCATTTTTATATAATTCACTATTCGATAATATTACTATTTTTATTGAAAATTTTTAACCAATCGGCATTATCGAAATAGGGAGTAAAAAATTACATCTGTTTTTGTTCTCCAAGAATTCTAGAACATTCTTCAATTTTGTTGCTTCTTTTGTAGCCTGCATATAATTAGCATCGTGATCAATAAAATTACACACAAGTTTGTGTAAATAAAACATAATCACAAGGTAAATTATATTGTAAACTAGTTTTATTGTAAAATTTGTTTGTATTTTGAATGTATTTTTTAATAGTATTAATTATATCATTAGTAAATATTAGTTTAATAGTAATATTATATAATAAAAATAATTAATATCATTTTAAAGTATATGTGATTTACAAGAGGTTTCTCTAACCAGAAATAAGAATTCTATTCATTTTTCTCTACAGCGCACAATCTTGCAATTAGTGTGGTGAGCGCACAGTAGGAGTAATACACCGTGACGATTTTTCTTTCGCTTGGCAAAACTATTGAATTTAATGTATGATGAGAGTGAATGATTGCATGATTTTTGATGTGAATATTTGCAAAAAGTGATGAAAAGTGTTAGTATTTGTGTTTTAAAATGTAGAGTATCACTCTTTTGCATGAAAGGTATTATTATGTGGAAACTAATGGTTTTTCAAGGTGTTTCGTCTCATTTTTAGAGTTTTCAGAGGAATTACACTGAACCGAAAATACCGGAATTCATATGGCGAAAAGACGAACACGTGGGGCGAAAACGGGAGTCTGAAGGTCAAGTCGGGCCTACAAAAATCTCTGGACTCGACCTAGGGTCGAGCCCATAGCACCTCGGGTCGAGCCATGGACGAAATTGAAGAATTGCCTAAGTTTCCAGCAGCTTGAGTCAAGGCAGAGGCGGGCGCTCGAGTCGTGCCAGGCTAATTTTGTGCAAAAATGTGCTAACGACTTCAGGGCTCGAGTCGAGGCGCCCAAACTCGACTCGAGGCATCTGTTTTTCAGAAAATTCACCATTTAAACACCATTTGACGAAAAACAGAGCATTAGATAGTTAGGAGCAGTTACCATTCAGTTCTTAGGCGATTTTCAAAGTTCTTAGTCAATTTCCACTTCCTAGATTTATAGGGTCAAGTTTTTAGATAGATTTCATTGAATTGTTGATTAGATTAGAGTTTAATCCACTAGATTAGTCATTTGAAGATTGTATTGCAATTGAAGAGAAGTTTCCATTGTAGAGGATTAAAGCATTCAATTCTTATTTCAATTGGTCATATTGGTGATGTTCTTCCTATCTCTCTATTTCTATTTCTTAATTGCTATGTTGATCATGTTATTTGCTTGCTCACCCATGGATTTTGCTCTTTGAACCGTGGGCTAATTCCCTTGTGCTTGAGATAATTGAAATTAGGGATGATTTGATTGCTCTAGCTATACTTGTGGATGATATTTGTTTAATTGAGATAGTTAGTTCCCTAATTGTTGATGCTTATTGTGCTTCATACATGTTTATCTCTTTTTGGATTAGTGTTTGATCATCTTAGCAACAAACGAGAGTTGAGCTAACATGATTAAAGATTAATCGGATGATAATTGTGTATGATTGTATGAATTAGATGCTTCGTAATTGAGAGATTCGTTGCATTAAGAATGTTCATAATTAGACATTGTGTGATTAATGGAGACATTGTTGCATGATGTTCATTATTTTCTATCTTTGGTTGAATGACAATTTGATGCAATTATAGTGGTGATCATTGATTCCTTAGTTGAGATTATCCCTAGCACCCACTCTCCACTTGCTTTTGATTGAAAGTTTGTTTACTTGCCCTTAGTTTAATTCATAGCTTAACAGTTTTTTGGTATTTCATTATTGTGCTTGAGTAGATTGCTTAGTGAAAACCGACCTTGCTTCAATAGTCATTAACAACTTGCATCTTAGGGTCTCATTGCATCTCACATTTCTTGAATTCGATACTTGATTGAATCTTAATAATACTTGCACGAAAAATACCTTAATAATGCACAATTACACGAAATAGTGTTGTAGACGCTTTCTTGAATTTTATCTTCTTCAGCTCTCTTTTGTTTTTTTATTTCACTTTCCTTGTCTTTTATTTAATCTATCATAGAAAATTTTATAAAAACTGAAAAGTACGTATAAGAGATGTTCCAACCACAATAAGTGATTACAATAATTAACATTCAAACACCATTTTAGGATTGGCAAGTCAATCACTAAAAGAAAAATTAGAACACTCCTCTTTGACAATAAACATATCCTTAAATTCTCCAACTAACTTATCAACAGGAAAATCAGCATTCCTAAAATAACATCATTCCTCCACTTCAAAATCAATCGAACAACTTCAAGCCAAATGCATATCGTCTTATGCTTCTTTCACCCGACCCCCAAGTGAATGCGCCAAAATATTAGGGATGACAAGAGAGTGACGTACCGTAGGAATGTTGAGCCACCGAAAATAATTCATCCATATCTTGTACGAGAGCATGCACTCAAAGAACAGGTGTTGTCCGGATTCAGCTTGAGAGTTGTAAAAGACGTAGTTCAGATTATCATTAGAGTTAAGAATTCCTCTCCTTTGCAAGTTGGTCTTTAGTTGACCGTCAGTCCCAGTGCAATCTCCACCCGTGAGCCACCACCTTTGGTTTCACTTTTCTTGTTTTTTTTTTCTTTTGGCTTATAATTAAAAATAATAAAAAGAATACGGGTGACAAGTCTTAGAGAAAATCATCTAATATTCTCTGCCCTAAAAAAAATATAGTATTTATTTATTTTATTTAAACCTCTACAAAAAAATATAATTATTCTCTTTATAAAAATATTTATTTTATCTACCACTTTAATTATCATTTAATTATTTAATTGTCACTTGATTTTACTCGTAAACAATCAATTTATTTAACTGGAACATATCACATTTAACTGAGTTTTAAAAATTGATGGAGTATATACATGATACTATATAGTCTACAGAATATATAGTCATATGACTCGTATAAATAAAAATATTCTCATGAATTTGTAAATCCAAAAATGTTGTCAGGATCAACGTTTCTCGATTCCCTATAATTCAAAATTAGGTAAATCGTTTTTAACGTGATCTAAAAATGTATTGAGAATTGAAATATATATATATTAAAGAAAAGAAAAGAAAAGGAATTGAGAGAATATGAAGAAAAGCCTATACAAGAAAGTCTTTGTGGTATAAGATTTGGCAATTTAAGCAGAAACAGGAGAAAAGAATATTTGGGTTCCTACAATTTCAATATAAAATATTTGATTATATATATATATATATATATTTAAATTACTAAATAGTGATACTAAATATGGTACTATGTTGAACATTAACTTCATGCTCTAAAATATTGATATTTTGAAGAATAGCGGAACTTATTTTACTCAAGATTAATAAAAAAATTATCAAAATACATACTTTTCCTAAAAAAGAATATAGTGGCCTATATTCTTAACCATAATATAAACTAAATCGTGCATTTAACAAATTGCATTCATAAGTTTATACAAACGAACATAAATATGTGAAAAGATAACAAATTATATTATGGTCGACGAGAACAAAAATAACAAATTATATTATGGTGTAGTAAGTAATTGAATAAAGCGAAGCGTCCAAAGCAAATCTGAGCAAAATTGTACGTAAATACTGTCAAATTTTACTCCTTCAAACTGGCACTTACTTTTTAGGTGAGTACTTTTCTGTTGTCATTTTCAAATAATAGAGCTTCTACATTCGTTTATGACTTTATGTGAACAAATAATTATATAGGAGTATTATTTTCTGAATTACATTGTCGAGTTAATTAGTTAATTAATGAGGTTGTACTTTCTTTTCTATTATTATTAATTAGTAATTTGTCTACAATAATGAGTTTGATTTTTTTATTTTTTTAATAAAAAATAAAATATATTTAGCAAGAAAAATTTATGTTAGGAAGATTGGAAGACCATCTACAATATCTGGAGTCTCGACCCAATAACAGGAAGGAAAAAACATTACTCTCCTACCAAACAATGTGCTTTGCAATTTACATCTGGATTCACAAAACTTAAAGAATAATATGAAATAGTATATTAAATAGTTGCTTACAACTCAAAATGAAATTTCAAAAAATAATATTTAACGCTTCCCGACTGTTAAATATTCAAACATTAACTTAGAATCGACTTCAAAAACATCAAAATCCAAAATAATGAGAAAATCAAAACCAGATGCTAAACATCTTCAAGTGTCTGTGAGAGTTTTTAAATGGTGGATAATGACTTTTTTTTCTTCTCCTCCAAGTCTTTGGAGCATCTCACACTTTACTCTGGTGGCTTGTTTGCCTTACAAAAACAAACATTTCTCTCTCCCTCTCCCTCTCTCTCTCTTTTCTCTTTACTTCTGTCATTATTTTAGCAGCAATTAAACAAACGCAACCTTAGTTTGTGGTCTCACTCGATTGGGTCGAGCGGCTTTATTTTTTTGCTTAGGCATGTGTTTGGCTCCCGCTCGATAGAGCCTGCAGGTGGCTGCGCTTGACAAGTTGAGTGGTTTTCAAACTTGAACTTCTCTCTGTATCTTCGTCACTCAACCGAGCCAATTGGCTTGAATCAAGACTTTGATCTTCTCCCTAATTTAATTTGGTGGTCTATTTGCCCCACTCGATCGAGCCAAGTTGTTCGAGTGGGTCAAGCGACTCATTTTTCTTGCCTAGGTTCTGTAAATTTCCTCTTTCCATCTACTTGTGTGCATCGTTTCTCAAATTGATATTTTCACTGTGCTTCAAATTCTTTATTTTTTCTACAAAAATACCAAAATTCATTTCCCGATAATTAAACTCAATTAGATCATAATACCTGTAAAAAATATAAGAAATCCTGTCAAATTAAATCTACAACACACAAATTTCAATTAATTTTCATACACCTATCACCAAACATTTTTTTTTTTAATTTCATTCAGTTTCTGTCATCTCCATACCCTCGACCAAACACTCATTTTAATGGTGCTCCATTGTGGAGTATGTATTTCAATTTTTTTTATTTTTTTATCGGACAAATGGTAACTCGAGCACATGATTCAATGGAGCTCTAACCACTCTGAGTATGTATTTCAATACTTTCAAATTATTAAATACCAATATATATTAATTAAGTACATTAATTATTCTCTATATGCATTGATTTCACAGTAATTAATGTATCTTCCGTTTCATTTTATTTATTTTTCTAGAGATAGAAATATTTGTTCCAAAATAATTTTTTTGCACTAATTTATGAGAATTAAAAGTATATACATTCCTATTTTATTTTTTTACTTGTTTTTTGTATAGTAAGCATTATTTAAGCAAAATTTATTTTAGATAGGTAAATAAAAAGATATAAATATCATATTACACATATATTTATGTTTATTTTACAATTTTTTTAGTTTGCAAAAATATTGATGAGACAATGGAATGAAAGGGAGTACATTCCCTATATATAATACTCCAAATTAATATTCCTCCATCCATTAAACTATGCTTATTTTGTTTTGATAAATTTTAAGAAAATTTAGATAAAGTTGATAAAGTAAAAGTATTGTGTGATTTATTTATAAATTAAGTGATTATTTATAAATATAAATTAAGCGAATATAATGTGAAAAAATCTAGAGATGGTTAAATAGTAAAACAAAATATTATTGAAAAATATTTTGTGGAGCGAGTAATAATTAACTAATGCACTGATTAAGAAAACTGGTACGCGAAGCTGAATGTACCGAGCCTGACAATCTGAATAGTGCTGATGGGACATATAATGGAAAATATATTACATTATTGAGTTTTGTATCACATTTAAGTATTTAATAAAAAAGATGAGTACATAATGTAATTGTTATTTTGTCATTCTTTCTGTCCTACAATTAACTTCATATATTTTTTTTAATGTTCCACTATTAATTTCACTCCTCTAAAATGGAATATTTTTCATAAATTATATCCTCACAATATCATTTAAATTTAAAAAATATCACTCTTACTTTATTGTCTCTCTTACACTTTATCTCATACAATCACCCAAAATTGTTTTACATTTTATTTTGTCTCCTACACTAATTTTTTTTTTTAATAAATGTGTTTCTTCACATGTAATGATAACTGCGGGATAAAAGGAGTATTTGTTTAGGGACTTTCTTGTTTCTTCTGCATGTAATTTTTATTGTTTTTTTTTTAAAAAAAAATACCCTAAATTGGGAGTTGTATACCGAAATTCACTCTTCGACAAGCTAGAATTTATTTATTACAACTAAACAATATACACCCCTCCGTTTTAATTTAATTGCAATTTTTTACGTTTTCATATAAATTAAAAAAATTATTTATTACTTAATAATATTTGTATAAAAGGATTAATATATATGTTGTAGTCGTTTTTATCGTGTAAATCGAGAGTGTACATATGTGGCTATTAAACGAACTACAAACATAAAAAGATGACGAAAACAAGAATGAGAGAAGAACTTATAAATTCTTAACTTGAAGATATTGTGGGATGCTGAATCCTCTTTTATAAGGGGTTGGGGTCTCTTATTTATAGAGCCCTAAACTTGAAAGACAAGAATGATCTAGCCCTTTATTTTAGGGTTCTAATTACAATCGTTGATATAAAATACTGACAAGATCTACTTTACATTAAATGACTTTGTTTGTCTCATAAAAGTGTCAGTACCTTGTCCTTAATAAGCAGGCTGGGGTGGGCCGACCAGCCCAACTTGGAGAGCTGGTTGGTGAGTATCTTTGTGCTGAGGTTGGGGTACCCCTATAGGGCCTTGGCTTGTCTACTGAGATGGAATATTTTATTAAATATCGTGTTACAACAATATACTTATTTATTTATCTAAAAATATTTACATTTATACTATTTAAGAAAATAATAATAAATTCGAATTTTTTTTTAATACAAATTAAAAAGCAATAAATATTTTAATTTAATTTTTTTCTCTTGAAATGACAATTAAATTGAAATCTATTTGAAAATAAATTTTATTTGACAAAGAAGGGATGTGACTTGTGAGGACGGGAAAGGTCAGAGGTGACGATAGGAAGGCGTGAGATAGTAGGGGTGAATAGCTTTTGCTATACTTATTGGGCTTTTAATGGGCCGACTGACGTACTTGTCCTTTTGCTATACTTATTGGGCTTTTAATGGGCCTAGTAAGATTTGCTTCAAGCCTATTCTGTATGAGTACTACTTCACGAGTATTGGGCCTTAGGTCAAGCTATTCAAAAGTTTCACGAGGTTCGGTCCATTTAGAATTGACGTGTGAATATGCGATCCACAAAATAATTACTTACTACTCACTCTGTTACTATTTAGATAGCTCAAAATCAATTGATACGAATAAGTGTATTATTTATTACTATTAAAAAGTATAAAGTGAAGGATAAATGAATTTTGTAATTTTATTTGAGTGAAGAAAATTTAATTATAGTGGAAAAATGAGTGTATGCGGTGTAAATAAAAAATATTTATAAGATATTTTTAAGGGTTATATTAAAAGTGTAGAATTATTTTCATGATATCTTATGTATGAGAAAATAAAAATGTAATATCTATTTTAAAATTTTTAACAATAAAAACATATACCGGAACTAAAGAAGAAGGAAGAACTCGATCAATAGTTTCTACATTTCCCATTTGTTGGTTTATCTTCTCCATGATTTGACGTTGTTTTTAGTAAAGAGATAAACTTCGGCGTATATTAATATTAAAAAGATAAACTTCGTATAGTTGGTAATGTATAAGTTACATAGTAAAACAAACCCGCATTATTCCCCTTCCAATTGATCCATATTGGAATGAGGTTTTTTCTGCTAGCAAACTATTGGGAGAACTCAAGGAGAGGCTTTGGAGATGGAGCATAAAGAACATAGAACTGGAATCAAATTCTACTGCTGCTGATTAGTTTAAGAACCCAAAAAAGTTTGGTTTATATTTATAAATTTGAGAGAGTATATTCTGCTGTAAAAATGAGTATTCCTGATACCCTAACTTTCTTTGTGTTAATGAAATTCTTTTTACTGACAAAAAAAAAAAACATAGTAAAACTAGTTTACATACAGTAAAATTATTAACATTTTTTTAATAAAATAATTATATATTTTTAACAAAATAATTAATATCATTAAAATTTAATACCTTATATCAAAAAATAACTCATACCCCTTTAAAAAATAATTAACACTATTAAAATTATATATATTTTTTAAAGCAGATTATTAGATTTTTTAAAGTATAAGTAATTAGTGCGGAAGTTTGATTTGAAAAAAAAAACGAAAATATTGAAATGTTATGGTATGGAAATTAAGAAAACATGTACAAAGATGTCGAAAAAGATGATTTCGTCCCACTTAGACCTTTTTGTATTCCCTTTACAGTGAGTTTACACACAGGGGGAGAGGGAGATAAAATTTTGGTCAAAAACAGAGAAAAACACACGTTGGAGCAGACAATCATCTAATTGCCTTTTGTCTCCTTAGTGTGGTGTGTGGACTTCTCTAACTATACACATTCATACATACTTGGGTGGGTTGGACTTGGGTACACACATATATCATCATTTATTCTATTTTCTTTAAATATGTTATATACTTTGGTACGTGTTATATATTAAATATTCTATTTTCTTTAAAGAATTACTCTCTCCGCGCGTCCAATGTCCAAATGTGCGTCATTTTTCTTGAAAGGAAATCAGATTATAATCTTCAAAATATACAATATTACCGTGATTCGAGAATATGTTCGAATTTTGATGCTTAGTGTTAGATGGCTCATTAGTGTTTGACATTTTGCTTTTGTTGGACGAATTTGATTTATTACAAGGATTTTACTACTTTACGATATATTTAATTCACGATTTCAAACTGATTATAGGTGTATGTATTATTAATTTAAATAAATTCTTGCATGCGTTTGATAGTGTAGTTTATTTTTAATTTATAATATTTTGTCACTTATCAAGTAAAGTCCTATGTTTATAAAAACACACTCAAATACATTAATTCACATAATCTGAAATGTTATGCATGTAAAAATGATAAAATATTATTTTATAAAGATAGAAGTATTACTTAATAAATGATAAAGTATTACCAACTGCAAGAGTGAGTATTAAATATACAATTGACTGATGCCTCAAGAACAATGGAAAAAAAAAAGGCTGGATAGGAAGCGCATGCAATCCAATATCTGACAGTCGATGCAACAATTTGCTAGTTAAAAGAGGAAAGATAAGCTAGAGATATTTGGCTAGATAACTAAAGTGATTAGAAAATCACCACTTAATTTTTTAAGGCCACGAATTTGAATTATGGGAATCAACTCGGACTTAATCCATTTTTTGAATTGGCGGGACAGATCAACTCGTTGGGAATCATGGACGAAATGAATCGATCAATTCTAAATTAATGCTTTATTATTATTATTTTTTTGATAACTCGGTATTCGGTCCAAGGACCGACTAATATGGGGGACCAATCCCACCGTCCACTTGCGGGGGCCCCATTTAAAGCCAGAGCAAAACTATGTATATATTTAAATATTTAACATGAAAATTTAATTGAAAAATAAATAAATTATATTAGGAATATATTTATTTTCACTTTTAAAAAATATTGATATCAATATAAATTTTTAGTTGAAATACCATATTATATCATAATTCATTTAGTCTACGTTTCTGTAATACTTGCCTCTAGCACATAAACAACATAAGCTTAAAAAAATAATAAGAAGAAGAATACGCATAATTTTGTTCCACACTAGTTGTCATTGTTTGTTTTTCCCTTGTCTTTTATTGACAAAAGTAACAGTTTGACAATAATTTCCTTTAGAGGCAGTAATGCGAGACTCTCTCATGAATCTCACCTCCTAAAATAAAATTATATTTAATTTACATAAAATTAAAATTACGTCAACCTATTTATTTTCTTAATCATATAAGAAACTTTTTATACGTAAACGTCAATTTTTTCAACCAAAAGATGTTCAACTCATATGAGCTGATGCGGTACAAAAACGAATACAAGCCACGAGGTTATTTCAGCCAATCGAGCGTCCAATAACAGTCAAATGGTTCGGCTTCATTGACAGTCAAATGGTTCGAATTTCATGGGGAGACGATTTTATACTTAGTCTTGTGTACGGTAAATTAAATTTCTATAAATTAATATTATTATTGGAATCGGAAAAATATTATTGTTCTAGAGACATATTACTTTATTTATTATTCTAAAGAGTATTTTTTAAGTACAATGTATTATTTGAGAAAAAAAATTTGTCCCGTACAAGATGTATAATTTTTTTAAATAGCAATAAAATAATTATAATTTTTTTATTTATCTTCTCAAACACCTTAATATTACACCACATATTATTTTTGTCACACAAACTCAAACAACTCTTTTATTAAAATTGAAAATGTTGCTTTATCCACATAAAAAAAAACAACTTGTACTATTAAACAACTCTTATATTAAAACATGTGACAGACAATAAATATCACCTTTTGAATTTACACTTTTCATCCTCAATTCAAATACACACATCTACACCTAATATATGCATACACACATCCCTATATTATTAATAGGGAGTTCGTTTTTGCTTAGGTGTCGTCATGAGGTTAATTTGAATGAGGTGTCACATTCTTATTAAATGCATATATATGTTAATAATCTATGTGTCATTTTTTTATTGATTTATAATTAATATATGACATCTGTGGCATTTTAATATAGGAATTAATTAAAAATTATGTTTCTATGGAGGTTTGAACCTCCGACCTCTTGCACAATATGTATATTTTTTAATAAATAAGTTAATATATAAATCTTTAAATATTTTAAATATCTATTTTATATCTAAAAAATGTTATCATATGACAATTTGTAAACATAAAATTATATTTAACTTAAGCCTATAAATGTATGTAAGAAAAATTGTGGTTGTATCAACTTTTATATATAAAAAAAAACTTAATATAATCATATATGATATTTATTATAAATATACGATATATATATATATATATATATATATATATATATATATATATTATTCGGAGCAATATTTATGCATCAATTATATAAAAAAAAATTCTATTAATCGTCTCTTTTTTTATTATTAATTGTAAAATAAATTTGAAACAAATCTTATAGTAAATTCTTTCACATAATTATAATAATTCTAATCCCTAGCATGAATTGTCATACAATTAATATTACCATTATTTAAATTTAATATTATAATTACAATTTTTTTTATACATATACATTATTTTAACATATATATATATATTATTATTTGAAAATATTATATATATAATATATTATATGGTAACGTTTATTTAACAAAAATACCGCGTAATACGCGGGAGCTCATCTATTATTATTATAATATCATTACTACTTTTCTCTCCCCCATTCATTTATTCTCTTTCTTTTCTCTTATCCATTCATCCTATTAACTAATAACAATAAAATATATTTCCAAAGTATTGATTTCACAAAATTTCATTCATCTCTACTACATCCAACGCAATTCATAATATAAATTCCATTGGAATGTGCTCCATCCACCTTTGGCCGAAATCAAACACTCCCAGAAAAATTGCAGAGTTTGTCCTTAAAAATGACCCAGTGATGGACAAATTTTTAGGGGTGGTTTCATAGCGTAATATTGTACCTCAAATTACTATATAGAAAATTTATACTAAAACTTTCAGCATACCGAAATTTTAAACGGTATCGATAAATACAGTTTCATACCGAAATTTTAAAATATCAATTCATAACAAATTTATGGGATATTGATATGCATTTTGAAATGACATATACAATTTTTTTCTGAAATTGATATTTATAATTTAATTGGATATATGCTTAAAATTTTGAATACACATACTGTATGGTTTCAAAAACATTCAGAACAGTAGCCTACCATATAAAAAAAGAGCTAGCCTCCTATGAAATATTTCACGGTGAAATATAACTATAAATGGCAAGAACAAAAATCTCGTGGGTCAATAAGTTCAGAATGGATCAAAATAGATTTCATGTGCGCAACAACAAAGAACAAAGAACGCAAAACGCCAACGGTTATGAGGCTATTCAACAGCAAACTCTTGCAAAAATAATAACAGGATTCAATGACAATATTAAATTGAAAAGAAACACGTAAAGATACTGAAAAAAAAGGAGAAAACATGGATGTTTTTTTTTTTTTTTAAATTAGGTATTGGATGACCCAAATATTGATGAAAAAAATGGAGAAACCTTAAATAGTGATGAATACAAAATTTATGCAATTTTCTGATAATAAATTTTTGTTTCTATTTAAACTGGAATTAATATCGCAACTATTACTTTGTTTCTGATCTGTTCGTATAGTAACACATTTATCTCTAAATAGTAATACTTTTGTGTTCTTATAGTAACACATTTTTTCCACACAAAAAAACTCGCACAAAGACCACAATAAAATCTCTTTCCAGGGGTGTTACTGTGAGGTCAAACATGTGTTACTATAAGAACAAATATGTGTTATTGTAAGAGCAGGTATGTGTTACTAATTCTTAAAGGAATAAAATATTTATTCATGTGTTGCACTGGTTTTATTCATATGGTAACACATTTTTCATGCAGTAACACGTTTTTAACCTTATAGTAACACAACCTGAGAGTGAAATTTATTTTTACCTTTGCGCGAGTTTATTACACATGTTTGGTCTTACAGTAACACATATTTACCTCAAATCTTATACATGATGATCAAATAGACCCATAAACTATTTCTTAACACATTTAAACTATTTTTTTAATGTTGATATCAAATAAGCCCTTCATCTTAATAAAATCACACTCTATTAATAAAAATAAAGTTGTCAAAAAAATAGAGACCTATTTGATCCACACATATAAGATTAAAAACTTATTGACTTTTTTTTTTTTTTTTTTGCATTTGGGCGAGTATTTTAGACAAATTTGTATTATTTATTTTATAGTAACACATATTTAACCTAATAGTAAAATCTCTGGGAGCACCTACGAGCAATTTTATTTTTTTACTCTAGCACGAGTTTTTTTGAAGATATCAGTGAGATCCGACCCAACCCATTTAGGATCCGCGAATTTTTTATATATGGATTATTTAGGAATTTTAAATACATGAAACATTATATATGAAAATTTGTCATCAAAAAAAATTTATATTTTGATATTTTTCAATTTGATAGTGCGATATAAAAAATTCGGTTTTAATCCTATGCGATTTGTATTTCTGTATGGTTTCAAAAACATTCAGAACGGTAGCCTACCAGATCAAAAAATAATCAATAATTTGATAGTGCGATATAAAAAATTCGGTATATATCCTATGTGATTTGTATTTCACACTCTTTTATTTCTTAAAAAAAAAAACAAAGAAAGAATTCTGGTGTCATATTCAGTCTGCGCCGGAAAATGATTGCGCTTTTGAACTTTATCTCCCAAAATAATACTAGTCTCTGCAAAAAGATATATGTAGACCAAGTCCCCACCCTCTCTCTCCCTCTCTGCACCCTCTGCGCCCCATAATATTCTTCACTGATTTTTCTTTCAAAAAGAAAAGATGCATGCTTTTACGAGACTTCAATCAATAACTACTACTATAACATATACGTACCGCCACTTTCTAATTTTCTATTGCATTTTAATCTATAAATAAATTCAGCACCTTATATTCTCTACCTGCTCGATAGTCGAATATAAAGCATGTGATCAATGACATCAATAATATGTACAACTTAAAATAATAATAATAATAATAATGGCAAATTTAATCACCATCATCTTTTGTTTAATTGTAATCTAATCTTCTTTAAAAGAAATTGTAATCTAAGTAATCTTAAAAGAAATTGTTATCTAAATAGTCAAATGGCGTTATATTTTTTAAAGGAAATGACGTTATTCCTTCCTCCCATACTCGTAACATTTATTAAAAAAAGGTTCATCTCGTACTCGTTGCATCATTTCCTTAGATGATAATAAAATAATTTTTTCACTTTTATTTATCTCTCTCAAACACTACAATTTTATACCATTTGCCATTACTTTTTCCATGCTTACTCAATTTAATATTATTAAACAACTTTCTTATTAAAGTTAAAAAAATTATTCTACCATAAAAAAATAACTTATATTATTAAATAACTGTTATATTTAAATTTGTGTAAAATAATAAATGTCAAGAGTGGGAGTAATACTTGAATAGTCGACGAATATAGTGAAAATACTTTTTAAATTAAATGTCCAACAAATAGAGGCAGCAGTTCAATATGATACTGTTCAACCGGAATAATATTAATAATTCACTATATCGTTGCGTGTACATGCATGTGTACTAATTAGAGTATGGATCCTTCCTTTGTTGCAAGTTACAATATATTTAAATGATTGATCAATAAATTTTATGATTTGCATAAAAGATACTAATATTATCAAGAGGGAAAGTGGGGACGTGATATTTAAATATTAAATAGGAGCGAAATATAATTTAATTCATAAATAGAAATGTATTATGATTTTTTTAGTGGAAATTTCATTTAATTCTTCACATATGGATCTAGTAGTCTGAGTTTTGAACGAGTAGAATAATTGTCTCATGAAATAGTACTCTATTTAACTTAAATATTTGAAATTTTGAATAATATTTGGATCGGAGCCCACAAATTTATGAGCCATATAACTTAAATATATGAGGTTTTATCTTATATTCGAGACCGTTTTACACAAGTTTTTGTCTAAAAAAAATAATACATTTAATAGTTCTATTATTTTCAAATTTTAACAGCTAAACTAGGACAAATTCTTATATACACCATTTGTACTGTACATTCTTTTTTAATATATTACTCATTTCATTGAATCGTATTTCTCGAAAATCAGTTGCATTATACACATCAGTTGCACAATATTACTCGTTTCACTAAATAGTATTACTCATTCTACTAAATAATATTATTTGAAAGATAGTTATACGGTGCAACTAGTTCATACAAATGTTATTCAAACTAGCCGTAATTCAAAGTATTTAGAGTCACACTACCTATATAAACCGCATGATCATGAATTCGAGTCATCATTTTATTCGATTAAAAAATAAATAAGGCCAAGCGGAATTGGTTAATAGATCGAATCCCAACCCAACTCGCACACTGATCCAATTCTAATAACAGCGTCGGTTCCGTGCAATTATTTTAAACGTCCAGCTAATTAAGGCTAAATATTCTGCGCACAAAGTCACGGTACAAATACAATAATTTTAAAAGTATTGACTTACAATAATTATTAATTTGTAAACCGAACATCTGTAGTACTTTTTAATAAACAAAATATTACTTTCTCATTATATAAATAATACTCTTCAGTCATTTTATCCTATGAAGATTGCTTCGATAGAAAAATAATAAATTATATTTTACTTTTTCTGTTACAGACACATCAACTAGTAAATAATTTTTTTTTTTTTTGACAGGGAACTAGTAAATAACATTACACCATACAATTGATGTCCAGAAACCAGGGTGGACTTATACACAAGTAAATCAGGACAAGTGCCCCCACCCGAAAAATCAGTATGAAATACCATGTATACTATATTTAGATTATTTAGATATGACCTTAAATATTTAGATATTGCCCAAAAATGATAGATATTGTCTACACAAATAGTGTTATATAAGCTAGCTACATACATTATAATAATTATCATTATTTTTTATGATATTTTAGTGTTAGTCATATTTATCATGCTTGAACAAGATATATATTTGTTTTCATGACCTTCAAATGGTCTTCAAAGAACAAAAACTATGATGAGAGAAGTAGAATCAGTTAGAGATGTAGCTAAAGGAATTAACTTTATTTGCTGCATGTTTTTTTTAATATTGTTTTGATGTCTTTTATACAATCATGTATATGCAGTTCCGTGAGCTAAATGACCGATTCATTGAGGTAAATACAAAATTGCTGCTTTGTCTTACTTGTTTGAATTCGTTCAACTCTTTTGAAACTTCCAACTGAGAAGTTAATTCGTTTATCCGAATTTTATCCAAATGATTTTCAAAATGTCAAATATTAGCATTGTCGGACCAACTTGATAATTTTATTATATATACGTATCAAATATTGATATTTCGAACGTAAAAGAATTTGGTTAAATAGCTAAAAAATGGTTGAAACTAAAAGAAATGGAGCATATCCATTACTTTACAAGTTTAGAAGTTTAGCCTTGGTTTTAATGGTTGCATCTGCTATATTGGAAATAACATTCTTTGCTATGAATATTCTGAAGAATAGATTTTGCAATCGTATATATATATGATAAATAGATGAACGAATGTTTGGTAAAGAGAAAGTATTTAATTATATATTCAATGAAACTCTTATTTGTATTTCAAAGCATGGCAAACCGTGACGATAATTCAAAATTTTAATTAATTACAAAGTACTTTTTATTTTATACATATGTTTTATTTATTCATTCTTTAAAATTGTAGCTTGGCTGAAGGAAATTTTGCGTCCGCCCTGGTCCAGAAATATAACTCTTTATTATTTTAAGCACAGTATCCCGCAAATGGGAGAGTTTAGATTTCTTCGTTGAATTATCAGCCCAAAGTTTAAACATCTCAGGGTTGGTCAAAGATTTACATATTTCATTGTTTTTCCTTTTTAACATTGCCAAGTAGATGCATGCATACTAATAATTAATATAACCATATCGTTTATCTTCACTTTTTGTCTATTCATATTCAGTTTTCACATACTATTTTTTTTTTTGAAAAGGAGTTTTCACATACTAACCAGTTTGCACAGAAAATCAATTTTTTGGGTCATTTTCGTTTCAATTTATTTAACACATGATATATTAAAATAATATTTTTATAAAATTAATTTGACACTCTTATCACATATTTATATGTAATTTGATCAAATATAAAAAAATGTAGGTATTTTGGTGTTTTAAAGTTTTTTTTAATTGAATTTGATTATGTAAGTTTAAATTTGGATATTAGTAATAAAATTTTAGTATTTGTGGCAGATTTTCTTCACAATATTACAAGAAAAAACTTACAGCATTATGAAATTAAACTAAATAGAAATAATAAACTAAATATATGATCAATCGGCAATCGTGCATCCCACTTGTAGATAATTATAGTATGTACCAAATAGATTATGTTCTAAGTTAAAATAGAACTTTATCACATAAAAGTAAGTTGCATATATGAAATCATGGATCTCATAGGAATTTATAAACAAATGAGTAGCTATATTGATAGAAGTAAAAGTATAATGTGAACCAATTTTATTGTAAATTTATTTTTATTTTGTTTGTATTTTTTTAAATAATATTAATTATTTTATTTTTAAAAAATATTAATTTCATAATTAATTATATAATAAAAATAGCTAATACCGTTTTGAGTTGTATGATAAGAATGGTTTACAACTTGGTTAGGAATTAATTTTAATTGAAGCACGTGTATTAATTATACCATGGATACATTCAATTATAAAAAGATTATTTCAAAAGTAACCATTTATGATGATGAAATGTAATAAATATTCGTGTATATTTTTAATTATAAACAATAAATTGAGGGAATCTCGTGCGGTGTAAAGATACAAAATATTAGGAAAAACAACAAAATATGCCTCATACTCGTAGTCTTGCACCACTACTATAAAAGGAGACACAGCTGAAAATCAAATTTACTCATCTGGACAACAATTCAGGTGTTTAAAGGCATTTCATGAAAAAACAATTCTTTGCTAATTCCTTGTCTGAGAATTGATTTTGCTGATTCAACACAAATCAGAATCATTGGATTCTCAGAACCAGAAATCTCTTAAACACCAGGTGAATTAATTACATCCAAATATTTCTAGCTCTGTGTGAATTAATGTGGCCTTTTTTCTTGACTTTTTTGGTTGAATTTTGGCAGTGAAAAGAAGAAATGTTCTCAATTCCAAGTTTCTACGAAGTGGGTTCAGATTGTTATGACAATATTGGAGGTGTGTTGTCTGATAGTGAGAATACAAAGCTTAGCCCAAGATCCATGGCTGAAGCTAAAGCAGTTGCAGCAAGCACTAGCCACAAAGAAGCCGAAAGGCGTAGACGAAAGAGAATCAATACCCATATTGCCACTCTTAAATCCATTCTCCCTAATACAATCAAGGTACGTAGCATAAAATCAAAAAATATTTTTTAATTTTAAAACAATACAAAATATTTTAAAAAAGAGAGTTCATGTTCGTCTTATATACTTTGTTATATATGATACCACTTGTACTTAATTATGATCAAACATTATCGATTCTTAAATATTTCATAATAATATTATATAGTGCTAGCTACATACGTATTAAATTTAAAACCATGATTCGTGTGTACGGATCTAGAATTTTGTTTTAGGCGGACTTAATTTTCATATTGTAACAGTATCACACACTACTACTGCCATTGGTATTAAAGTGGTATTGCAATAATCAGGATTGATTCAAATTGTTGACTTTTTTTTGTTTTTGTAATTAGAAAAAGTACTTTTTTGTTGAAATTCAGACGGACAAAGCTTCTTTACTAGGAGAGGCGGTCCGACGAGTGAAGGAGCTGAAAGCAGAAGTGGGAGCGCGGGACGAGGAGAGCAAGAAACTGATGTTCCCCAGCGAAACAGACGAGCTTAAACTGAGCCAATGCGAGAATTCGGGCCTGATCAAAGCGACATTATCCTGCGACGACAGGCCCGAAATCATACTAGACATGATACAGGCCCTGAAAACGGCAGAGGCGAAGGTGGTGAGGGCAGAAATGTCCACAATGGGAGGGCGAACAAAGAGTGTTTTGTGGGTAAAATTTATGTCTGAAAATGAAAGCGATGTGGGTTTGGGGAGATTGAGACGGGCCCTGAAAACGGTCATGGATAAGTCCACTTTGTTGGCGGGTTCGGGCCAGGTCTTGCCGGGGAACAAGCGGCCCCGTTACTATCATTTGTCATGAAAGGATCGGGCCCTCCAAGGACATGTAGTTATCATGACCATGTAGAGATGCATACCATGCCATGAATGTGACAACAACTTGGATCGCTATCATCCATGAGGTTTCTCCATTCATACATCACTGTGGCTTTCTCTTTAGGGTAAATTCATGTGAACTTATGGATAGCTAGGTAAATCCACTTGTATTTTTTCATTTTTTTCTTTTTAGATTTTTTTTTTGGTTTCCATTTTTGGGTTTATGTACGGTCTTAGATATTTCTTGCTGGGTTCAGTTTGTGCAATAATTAATTATATATATAGTCGAAGTAGAAATTTTTTCTTGGGGTTTCATGTTTTTTTATGAGTAATTCTTCTGTGAAATTTTTTCACAATATTAAACTGATAATATTATTATTTTTATTTATAAATTAATAATAATATTAATTTATAAATGCAATAATGGTAATGAAAATGAGAATTAATATAAGACAATTGTGGTGCTTAATGAGAATAAAAGATGGTGAGTAATATTATTTTTCCTCCTAAATAAGGTAATCATTACCCATTATGATTAACATATTCCCCATCTACAATCATTTCTCTTCAATCATTCCCCTCCACCACCCATATATAACAAGTTTCTTTTATCTCATTTTTTTCAAATTAAAATTGGAGTACAATAACAACATGGAGACATTCCTTCCTTCAATAAATTTGGGGTATAGGGAGAAAAATCAATTTCATTCCCATTTTTATTGAAGATCTCGTAACAAGTGCCCATTAATATGGTGACAAACTTCACAATAAAATTTGTGTTTCAGGAATCGGTTTTATCATAATTTCGTGTTTTTTCTTATGATTTTTTTTCCCGTATATCCTCTAAACAAGTCTGCGTATATGTATGGTAATGGATTGGAACCGATCTTTTCAATTCATAATTTATAGCCCATAGTGAAAATGAACCGATCTTCAATTTTTATTTATTTATTTTTAACATTCTGCCGTGCGGGTAGCTCTGTCAAAAAACCAACTTGCTACTATATGACAAATAATTACAATTTCTTGAACATGATTAAAGGTAAAAGTCCTTTTTTTTTTTTTGACAGGGATTAAAGGTAAAAGTCACTATGGTGTGAAATATCAGACAATTAAAACTCCAACTAAATGATTTATATTTATTTTTAAAATATAGTTGGATTACAATTTCATAAATTTATGAATTAATCATGTAATATAACACCATCTTATATAAATTTTCTCTTAAAAGTTTATTGGACCACTAGCAATTAAAACTACTCTTTTATTATAAGATATAATTAATATTTAGAGTTTTATTTATAAATAAAAGTAATTCAAACTCGAAATGTTTAAGTTGCGATATTCACTTAATTAATTTGCATTTTATTGTTTCAACTATGAATCATTTGCATGTGAAAATGGAGTAAGAATAAATAATTTTTTTACTGTGCACTATAAATTGGTGTATAGAATTTTAACCCAACTAATATCTTTTAATATTAATAAAATAATTAATTTCTTTTAAAAGATACATAATAATTTCACAGTATAATTGATGTATAAAAGTTTTGGTAATTATTTTTAAAAATTTATGATGCTCATAATTCGTATATTATATATCAATTATTGCTAGATATCCCATAGTCCATAGGACTCTTCCTCGGATCTTATAATATTATTTGATATACTATTAATTGGTGATAAGAATTAATATCATATATATTGACGGCAGAAAAGCCTAGGCATGCATATTATGTATTAATAGTAAATGCTGCCTATTAATACCGCATTTAATCAGGATCAGGGAGAATCCCCATGGACAAGATTTGGGCTCTTCCATTGCAGCCCATAACTCCAGCCCCAAAACTTGAGGCCCCAAGTTGAATGATATGATATACTGCAGCCCAAATAAAAATATTTAATTAGATTTTCATACGTGCTCATTTATCAAATTTAGTTTCTTATATTTAATTTATTCTGTCTTTTTTTTTTTTTTTTTTTTTTTCATATTAACAGCTGAAAGTTTAATTTTCTGTTTTTTATATTAGGAATTACTAAAAATAATACTCTCTTTGTTCATAAATAATTGATAATTTAGTTTTTGTTGGCAGAATTAAGAGGTGGTTTATAAGAATAAATTTGCCTTTAATTAATTCACAAAAATATCATAAAAATATTACAGTCTCACACAAAACTTTCTCTAATTAATTATTCTCTTTCACCATATTCCATCATTCTAACCTTCCATAAATCTCTATTTTCCACATCTCTAAACATTCTTCTTCCATGATATGACATATTTTTTTAAAATTGAAAGAAGGATAAAATTAGGAGAAAGAGTGCAAAAACTGCTAAAATATCAAACAATTTTATACTAAAATGTGATGTTAAAAGTTAAAACATTAATTATTTTGAACTCAGGGAGTATATAATAAGGTAACTTCATCAAAACGAATAATGAAAATTTTTCTTTTTTATAATTTTGTTTTGGGCGCTTAACAGGAAAAAAACCCAATTAGTTCAAATTTTAAGATGGTGCACATCGAAATACATGGACGAAAAATAACAAGATGTACGTGGGCCTTAAGTTATTCATTAATTAATTAAAATGAAGACCGACATACAGATTTATTTAAATATGTGACATTCCACACCAATCATACATTAGAAATTCAATTTGGTTCTACAGCTTTGTGTTGGCTTTCTTGTATGCTTGGGCTTGTAAAGGGGTGGCGCAACAGGTGCAACCATAATAACCACCACGTAGGTGGCTATATCCAAATGATTCACTGCAGCATCCCCATTTGCACAATGTTCCTCCGCCAAACACGAACCCCGCCGAGTAACCACCACCCGCTCCGCCGCTAGCACCGCCACAAGAACCGCTCCCCGCTCCGCCATCAGGACCACAGTCGGTGGTGGTAAACTTTGGTTCATCACCTACTAATGTACATAAATCAAGAAAGGAAACGCCAAATTATTAACAATTCAAATTAAGTATAGAACACATTATAATTATGTAGTAATATTTTTTTTTATGAGAAGGACAGTAATGTAAATTGACCAACCCTTTATTCCATTAGTCTCTGCAAAAACATAAGAAACAAGAAGAAGAGCTATAGAGATGAAAGCTAAGTTGTTCATCTTTTTAATTCCTTGAAAAATATCAGAATGAATGAATAGAAATGGCATTAGAATGGCCTCTATTTATAACGGTGCCGACAGATATAGATAGCTGGTAATATTTGTTTGTTTTCTTTAGTCTCTAATTATGTCAGCGGCAGGTGAAGGAGACAAAATATACCTGCTTTAAGGTGGCAACAAATTCATTAATGTGCGTGGCAGACAAGCATTTAATCCATTAGTTTATAAGTTGCATCCAGTAAAATTCTAGGAAAGTACGTTGTTGGAAACTTAGTCTCTGTTCACACCAAAGGAAAAAAGAGAAACAAGAATTAAAATAAGCAACAATCAATAAATTTAATGTTAAAAAATTTAAAATTGGAGAAAAACCACGGACCATTGAAAAAATATCGTTGTATATAAAATTTGTACAATCGTACTGATTTTCTCTCTTTCGTTTGACATTCCTACACTATTACAAGTTTACGGTGATTTTCACCTTTCTCACATGAAATAAATTTATCTAAAATTATAGACAAGACTAAAATATACTTGGCGTTTGATGCACTTGTATCATATACTTCTTAAATAAAACTCCTCAATTGATACCGATGCAAGACAAAGCAAATAAAACTCTTTATTTTAACACAAGCATAAGATCAATTTTATAATTTTAGCAGATATCGAACCCTCATCATATTACTGTCAGCTTGGCTAAGAATGATTATGATGATAAAATTTAATTTGGATTGAAAGGATAAGAATGTTAATTTGACCTAGAAAAGAATAAATTAATTTTAAATGTGCTTAAAACCATAACCTTTCTTCTTTAACAATTAATTAAAGAGACCTTAAAACAAAAGGTGTATGTATATCTGCTACTATTCTCATGTGTAGATTTTAAAGCGAACCTTTATCATTGAATGTATGTAAAATGTTATCACCCTCTTTTTGGAAGGTATCTCTTGATCACGATATAAATATCACTTGTTTTTATACATGCATCTTCAATTTAAAATTGAGTGAAAAGAAGTTTGGCCTTTCTTCCGCATATTTGTTGCAGTTAGTTGACAATAAATGTTCCTTTTAATATTTTCTGGTAGGCAGGAAAAAAGTTTAAATTAAAGTTTAACATAAGATTCTCATAATTCTATTACACATAATATATGGGTAGAACCAGCAAAGTAAGATTTGATTAAGACCGCATGAGTAGCATTATGTATTATTTATTTTCTACTACCACACATCCAAACATCGCCTTTAATTCCACTGTGTGTGAAATTTTCTAGTTTATAATTTCTTCTTTAGCTTGACCTCCCCCGTATCCGCCTCCGGATCCGCTACCGTACCCACTGCCACCTTCTCCACCACCACCACCTCCGCCTCCATGCCCACCACCATATCCACCACCACCTTGTCCATCACCTTTCCCACCTCCATGTCCACCACCATGCCCCCCTCCATATTCACCACCTCCTTGGCCGTCACCTTTTCCACTACCCTGGTCACCACCTTGCCCGTCACCTTTCCCGCCGCCTTGTCCACCACCTTGTCCGTCACCTTTCCCACCACCTTGTCCGCCACCCTGCCCTCCACCTTGTCCGTCACCTTTTCCTCCTCCTTGTCCACCGCCGTGCCCTCCTTGGTCGTCACCTTTTCCACCACCGCCCTGTCCACCTCCTTGTCCTCCACCGTGCCCACCACCATGGCCCCCTCCATATTCACCACCGCCCTGTCCACCTCCTTGTCCTCCACCGTGCCCACCACCATGGCCCCCTCCATATTCACCACCTCCTTGTCCGTCACCTTTCTCACCACCCTGTCCACCTCCTTGACCGTCACCTTTCCCTCCGCCCTGTCCACCTCCTTGTCCGTCACCTTTCCCGCCACCATGCCCTCCTTGGTCGTCACCTTTTCCGCCACCGCCCTGTCCACCTCCTTGTCCTCCACCGTGCCCACCACCCTGTCCACCTCCTTGTCCTCCACCTTGCCCACCACCCTGTCCACCTCCTTGTCCACCACCGTGTCCACCACCTTGTCCTCCACCTTTCCCGCCTCCCTGGCCACCGTCACCATGTCCACCACCATATTCACCACCACCGTGTTCTATATTGTACTCTGGTTTTACTTCATTATCTACATGTTAGAAAAAATATATACATTATTTCTATTTAAACATCTAAAAATGTGTGAAAGGAAAGCTAAAAAATATAACATCAATATTACATGCTTTCTTATATAACAACTAATTATTATATGTGTTATTGTAATTTTAATTTACGTATTATTTTACCTGCCCTGCAACAATAACGGTTGCAACCCAAGCGGCTCCATCCGCCGCAGCACCACCGATTTCGACAGTAACCACCGCGGCCACCTCCACGTTGGTTGGGTTCCTTTGGTTGTTCTACTGCCTCCACTTCATTTTCTGATCAGATAATTAATTTCTTGAAATATTATTATCAACATAGATATATATAAGCACTACTAAATATTAACTTCGTAGCAAATGTATATAATACAAATATTTTTCTAACGCGATTTATATATCCTACCACCACGACAGCAATAACGATTGCAACCCAAGCGGCTCCATCCGCCGCAGCACCACCTATATCGGCAGTAACCACCTCCACGTTGGTTGGGTTCCTTAACTTCATCACCTACACAAGGTACCGTAACTTATTAAAAAATGTATTTTGTATATCACGCACCATCAAATAATAGTAGTTTTTCTTTTTACATATAATAGTGTTATTACTTAAATTTAAAGTACTCCCTCCGTCCCAAGATGTTCTTCACAGTTGACTTTTCAACCATTTTTGTGTGAGAGTTATATCATAGTATTATGTGTACAAAAATTATTTTATATGAATGATATGCTAGTTATAAAATAATTTTTGTACACATAATACTATGATATAACTCTCACACAAAAATGGTTGAAAAGTCAACTGTGAAGAACATTTTGGGACGGAGGGAGTATTAATTTTTGCAAACCATAATATATGGTGTAAGGTGCAAAAATTGCACATAGTACTTTATCCAACTTGTTTAGTTTCTTATAAAATTGTAACATATATATGTACATATACGTAAATGTGCATGAACACAAATTATGATATAATAATTTACCAACTTATATATACACAAAAGAAGATATATACCTATAGTCGGTTCTTTCGCTTGCTCTGCGAAAGCGGAGCAAGCAAGAAGAAAAATAACAAAGAAAATAAAAGCTTTGGACTTCATGACCATAATTGGAAAATGTAACTTGTGTTTTGAAAGACAATGATGAAAATATGTATATTTATAGGTGCATGTAAGCATACAAGTAAGTAATGCTCATCCACCGATGCGCCGCTGCTTTAGCGATAAATGTTTGAATTTTTGAGTCTTATCAAATTGATTACGACAATTCTTTGACAAAATTAAAGGCTGCTCATGGCTGATGTCTGAAAGCGTGTAATTGCAGCTGCAACCCAGTGAAATCGCGAGCTACTCGTGGAAAAAACTTGAAATTGCTAGAATATTTGTTCTCGAGTTTAGTAGTACGTGCGAGCCTAATCGTACTTAATTGAGTTCATTTAATTTATCAGTTTACCCAATTTTTTACAAATATATTCTAAGTATAAATAAATTAATGTTAGTTAAATTATATATTCAGCCGAGTGAACTTGAATATATAATTTAAATTTTTCATCAAATTAAGCTCGAGTTCGAAATAATTGGGCTAATTTTGACATTATTCCATTCAGCTGATCATTTACACTTTTACGTACAACGAAATTATAACTCTCAACCTCGTGCAATTTTGCGGTAGACTGAGCCTAGGGAGAGGGCTTGAATTAAATTTTTTTTAATCGTCATATTCACCTACTGTATCAATTCTCCTTGAGGTGCATAAGTACATCTATTTTTAATTTTGAACTGAATTTGATTTTGTTTTTCATCATCGATAGTTCTTACATTTTTAGTGAGAGATAGTAGAAATGAGGAGTAATATTATATATATATATATATATATATATATATATATATATATATATATATATATAATATTAAAACATAACTAGTAGGTTTAGATAATATTTTTATTAAATTAAATATACAAAATAGCTCAATTGCCATTATCATTTAGGCATTAGCTCTATAATCGATCTACTCGACTCAAATTCTGAATCATCACGAGATAATTTAAATTTTGGCAACTTGTATTTGAATTACTTTAAATTTGTTTTGGTCAAATAATTTACCTTTGATTCATTATAAGGATGTGTTAGAAGAATTAATAATTTAATATAAATAGATTAATTTTTCATCTTTTTACAAGTATATAAAAACTTTTAAATGAGATTTTTTTCTTTCATTAAAGAAATGTGAAATTTATTTATATTAATTCTTTGAACACTTAATCAACTATAACGATATTTACCTTGACTTAGCGTAATGTTATAAAAGCAAAAGAAAAATAGGAAAAAAATTAAGATAACATGAGGACAATACAGGAGTCGATCGATATTTAAGACAAGATATATGCGAGTATATATATAAGTATGAATATGTCTGAAGTGAACTAATTTAATCGTAAAATTGATTTACAACTAATATTTACAATAGAGTAATTAATTTTTTTAACAAAATAACTAATACCCTTCAACTAATGCCGTTCAAAACTATTACCTTATAATATAAATAGTTAATATTTTTTTATAATGAACAATTAATATTCTTCAAATTTATTTTACGGTGAACCTTATTTACACAAAACTTGATAATACAATATTAGTGAAACGATACTCTTTTTTATTAAAAAATAAAAAAACTTTCACACGTAAAACTTATCAATTAACTAAAAAATAGTTAATCAAAAAAATGAGTATAAAAATACGGTTAGTTAAAATTTTGTTGAACCTGTCAAAAAAATTAAAATTTTGTTGAAACACAACACTTTCTCACACATATATCGAAAGGTTGTCAGAAGGCAAGTAAAGTCAAAGTAAAGGTTGGATTTTGTTAGGAAGAAATTGTGATTCAAATTGATGAAGTAAACAGAAAGCCCATCATTCAACATGTGTGACACTCAACTACACTGCGTCGGGGGAATGCGCCACGTGTCCGCTTCTATACATACTCTCTCTTTTCTCTATAGTACGTATTAATTACCTCCCTCCGTAACAATCTGTACACAAAAAATTAATTTACACACAAATTTGAAAAAATTGATTGAGATTTAACATAAAGTGAAGTCTAAATTATAAAAATAAAATTCGTCTATAAAAACTCTCTCATAAAATATTATGAGGGTGAAGATAAGTATGCAATTAATAGTAAGAGAAAAGAAGTAAAATTCAAGAAATTTATATTTGAATTTTATGATTATAATAAACTCATCAATTTTTTGAAAATTGCATATAGAGAGAATATCCAATATTATATATATATATGTATGTATTTCAATATTTTTGGGAAACTCGGCCCTATTCACACCAAGGTGAAGAACGAAACAAAAAATAAATAATCTCATGAAAGATATGATTTATATTATAAAAATATATTAATTTTGATAATTGAAGGGTATGATTTATATTATTAAAAAAATTATTAGTCAGAATAAGTGAAGGATTGATTTATATTATAAAAGAATATTATTCGTGATAATTGAAGAGTATGTCACAAAATGTTATTGGTGGTGATAACTAAATGATATAATATACTCCCTCTATCCACCAAAATTAGTATGCTCACACTAATTTTTAACAATTTATTTTGCTTCATCATTTAATCATCACTTAATTTTTTTCACATGCTATTGATTTTATATTCATAAACAACCACTTAACTCATAAATGAATCTCACAATACCTTAAAATACACTTGTTTTATCTACTTTAACTACATTTTTCTAAAATCTATATAAAAAATAGATGGACATATTTTTAATGGACGGGGGAGTATATTATTATAAAAAGTATTAATTGTAATAATTGAAGGTATGATTAACATTATAAATATTAATCGTGATAATTTGATGTGTATAATTTATATTACCAATTAGTATTACTCGTGATAAGTATAAAGGGATAAATTTAAATCTATTGAATAAATATGAATTCAGTTTTACGGTGAATAAATTTCATATAAGATTAGATTCGCTGGTGTAATGTCTAAAAACATTCATTTTCAAGAAATTAACTTAAAATCGATATTTAAAGATATGTACGGAATAAATTTTGTCGAGCAATTAATAGTCCACTGACCTATGGAAAAGGTAAATCATACTAAAGAAGTATTTCATGCGTAGAAAAAGTAGGCATGAGAGTTGATTTTTTTTTTTTTTTTTTTTCAATTGACATACTCATCTATCTCACCAACAACCATTTGAATTTGATTGGAAATATTGTAGTTTGGTCCAATGAGAATTTTTAATGATAATATTAATCCGATATTTTATAGTTTTTTTTTTTTTTTTTTTTTTTTTTTTTTTTTAAAAATAGTCCCGATCATTATTTTTTAGGGTAAATTGCCTTTTTAGTCTCAAGAGAATGAGTGGTTTGCAAAATGATTCTTTTTTTTATACTTTCGGTCCCGTAGTTTTTTTGACATTTTTAGTCCCAAAAAAATTGCAGTTTTGGTTCCAAGGCAGTTGTCGTCCCGTGAGAATGAGATAAAATTGCAGTTTTTATCCTAAAAAATAATGGTTGGGACTATTTTTGCAAAAAAAAAAAAAAAAAGGACTAAAAAAGAACGTGGGACTAACATTGTCGTTGAAAAATTCTCATAGGACAAAAACTACAATATTCTCTTATTTTTTAGGATCAAAACTGCAATTTTATCTCATTCTCTTGGGACAAAAAGTGCAATTTATTTTTCTATTGGGACCAAAACCGTAATTTTTTTAGACTAAAAATATCGAAAAAAAATTATAGGATCAAAAGTGTCAAAAAAAAAAGAGAAAATTTTGCAGACCACTCATTCTTTTAGGACAAAAAATACAATTTTTCATATTTGAGTTGTTCTCGTGATTGTGAAAACAAAAACTCATTTGAGATGTTTCGATTGTAACCTTTAATAAACAACTGATAAATATCTTTTTTTTTCAGAGAAAATATCTTATAAGAAAATAAATTAAAATCATTCAAAATTAATATTTTATAGGAAAAATAACTAATTTTTTATAATAAAACAACTAATATTATCAAAATCAATTTTACAATGAAATTTATTCACAAAAGAATTTGCGTAAACCTGAACAAGCAGCACAACTACAAAGTTTGGACACCTGCAACACATTATTGGTACATTAATTAGTTAGGCTATCAATATTTTCCAAAGTCTACTTAATTCCTTAAACATTAACCTAATAAGCTATTTATCTTACCTACCCAAACTACACCCAATCAAACTCAAATGTTTTATCAAATTCACATCTATAAATATGTAACCCAATTCAGATTCTAATTCATATCACACACAAGAAAATTAAATTGTCTTCTTTGAACTTTGAAATCAATCAATCTTCAAGAATTCAATCAATGGCATCCTCCAACTTTCAATTTGTTACATCTTTATTCATGGCAATGATCGCATTCTCAAGTATTCATGCAACTTGGGCGGCGCGCCACCTATTGCAAGCTTCTCAGCCAGGGTTACCGACGATGCCGCCGCTACCTAAGCCAACATTGCCGCCAATGCCCACCATGCCGAGCCTTCCCGCCGCCGCACTGCCGCCGCTTCCATCCCTGCCAAAGCCCACATTGCCGCCGATGCCCACCATGCCGAGCCTTCCCGCCGCCACACTGCCGCCGCTGCCGACAAATCCGTCACTGCCAAAACCCACATTGCCACCAATGCCGACCACCGTCCCAAAGGCGGCGTTGCCAGTTCCGACAATTCCTACTGCAATTCCTTCTTTCCCATTCCTCTCTCCACCTCCCTCAAACTAGTTCTTGAAATTCACGTGGCAGCATTTTTACGTTTTCCATTGCCTTCTATGTTTGTTTGCTTGTGATTTTCTTGTGCTAGCTTGTTTGTACGAGCTCCTCACTATATTCTGTTGTAATTTTCATAGGCTTGGGTTTCAATTTTAATTGATATATTATTAATTGGTTGATTATGATGTTGTTTCAAATATTTTGGCTTGAGATGTTTAATATTAATTTGTTTGATGCATCAACTATATCTCCATGCACGAATTAATCTCATGGCATGGGTCTCATACTCTCGTAGAAGATAATTAAATTCGTTAGTCAAATTTATTTTTATGCATGAATTAATGTGTTTAATACTGTATATATGTGTGTGTTTTTGGGTTTTCTATTTCTTTTGCCTAATTTAATATCTAATTTTTTTCTCATGAATTCAAAACCCGATAATATTTTTTTCCAATTTAAATTATACATCATGAAAATAAAAAGTGTACTAACTATAATAATTAACATATATCTTTTATGATTTTAAATTATCAAACTTAGAATTTGAATTGAGATAAAAAAAAAAAATCAAGTCTTGAATTAAAAAATAAATAAAAATCAAGTCATGAATTGAGGTGTATATAAATTGGATACATATGTAGAGGCTCAACCTAAAAATCGGGAACATATATACATATATATAGAAAAAAATAATGTATACATCAATTGGAGTGCAATTTCGAATAATATTAGTTGTTTTCATTGAACGGTATTAGAAAACTTATTTTCACTAATCAATATTAATTAATTGTTTCCACTGAACAATATTAATTAATTATTAATTGTGCAACAGTTAGACGGTGTAACTAATGCACATAGGTAATGTTATTCATATGTGTATGAAGTAATGATTTAAGGTTAAGTTTTAATTCCTTATGAAGTTTAATTTTGAAGAAAAAAAAATGCAATATGTGCATGCAAGGTGCAATTTGACCAAGTATATAGTATTGTAAGAACTGCTGCATTTTGTATATATACAATATTAATTATTTCATTAGAATATTTTAATAGTAATAAAATAAAAATAATTAATACTGTTTTAAAATCTCCATTTAAATTGGTCTCGAAAAAAATCCCTAAGATCTATTCCCTCACTCCTCCGATTAAAAGGTATTCGGTGTATGAATATCGAAATTGTGTTTTTATCCTTGAAACTCTTATGAGAACCGTATATTGCAATCAATAATTTCGATGCCCCAACTCAGATTGGCAAGCACGAACCCCCAAATCGATACTCTAACTCGAGCTAGAAAATATTCGATTAATAACTCTAAAACTTATTCTATTTTCTTATATTCAATAAAAAAACTATACGTCCCTATTTATAGTCTACCAAAAGAATTACAAAAACAAGTTCAAAAGTTACTTGACCAATTCTGAAATATTAAATTGGCATCAAACTCGCACAACACTTTTAATTTGCATTGTCGTATTCACCTGCAAAACCGCAAATCACGCTTTATCCGAGTAGAGAAATAAGGGAACGATGTGGTTCTGTTAGTTAAACAAAGCAATAACTGGCGCGGGAATGTAATTTGAATTTAGTTGCAACTGTTTTGTCTCTCCAAAAACCGTTTAAAAGGCGACGGTGGAGAGCAAGATTTTCAATCTCTTTTCTTCAATTGGGGTTTTCTTTCTAGGTAAGTTGAAATTCATCAATAATAGGTCTTGTGTTGGCGTTTTGGGTAGTGGAATTCGCAATGCCTCTTCATCTTCTTCAAATTTCAATTGAAGTGAGGTTTAATTTTGGAAGCCTATGGTCGTTGATGATGAGTTGGAGGAAGCCGAGACGAGAGTGGATTGAGCTGCCTTCAAATGTGACGGCTAATATCCTGCGTAGGCTGGGGGCTGGAGAGATAATGAGAAGTGCAGAGCATGTGTGTACTACATGGCGGAATGTTTGCCAGGATCCGTCCACGTGGCGAGTCATGTACATGGAACTCCCATGTACCGCCGCATTGGCCCGTCGTGCTGTGGACCGTAGCCAGGGACAGTTGCTCGATCTTACTCTCGATATGTTCGGCAATGATGACTTCCTACTCTACATTGCTCAACGGTATTCTATATATACTTACACCATGTTTGCTCGATGATTTCATTCACATTCTGCATTCGCTCATGATTTAACAGGGGATCACTTATTTTCTTTTCATCTTAAGCATTAATTCTTCTTTTCCAAGAGCCTAAGGCAATAGTATTTCTTTATCAGGTCACAAGCCCTCAAGCGTATTACTCTATTTCAATGCTCTTTAGTAACAGGGGTAGGTTTGGTTTCAGCAGTTAGGATGCTTCCACATTTGGAAGAGGTGCACCTTATTCACACGACATCAGTCGAATTTGATGCTATTATAAATATTGGCATTTTCTGCCAGGATTTGAAGTCATTTTCATATTTGCGATATGGGTATGGAGATGAACCAAACAACAGAAATGACCATGCTCTAGCAATTGCAAATTCCATGCCCAATCTGTGCCATCTTTCTCTTATTCTTGGTTTAATGGACAATGATGGATTAGAAGCCATTCTTGATGGCTGTCCCAACATCTTCGCATGTGCCGTAATCTTGAATTAGAGGGAGATTTAGGGCAAAGATGTTTTCAGCAGATTAACAATCTCAAAACCCCTCGAGCCTTTATTTCTGGAAGACAGTATCTTAGAGAACTCATGGAGCAGACGGTAACGCTAGCTTGAATATATGTCACTTTCTTACTTTTCAAATTCATCAAACTTGTATTCATACTCATTCCTACTGCTTAGATGTCATACAAGTTTCGTCTCATTGTTTTTTTTCCCCTTGTGATACGTACGAGACTCTGTTCAAAATATATGGGTTGGAGAATATTGTATGCATATGGATTAGTTTCTCATAACCTGCAATTGTGTGCATATGGATTAAATAATATTTCATTGCTTATGGTGAGTTGTCTTTGTTATATATTCACACATGCACGTACGGAAGAAATATTGATCAGAAAGTTGGGCGGCGCGCAACCTGTTGCAAGCTTCTCAACCCGGATTGCCGACAATTCCGACACTGCCTAAGCACACATTGCCACCTCTGCCGCCAATGCCAACCACCTTCCCCAAAACTGCAATTTATCATTTTTTTGGGATTAAAACTGTAATTTTCTTGGAACTAAAAATGTCGAAAAAAATCTACGGAACCAAAAGTGTCAAGAAAAATGATCATTTTTCAAACCATTCATTCTTTTGGGACCAAAAATGCAATTTAACCCAAAATTATATTTATGTTTTTGTAATTGTTGTGTGCGATTGTTTTGTATGCCGCCATATTTAGCTTCCTTCAGACTGCATATTCTTCCATATATTGTATTGGCATACTTTATGAATATTATTGTACGTGATCTTCATGCTTGTACGTACACACCATCTCAAATCTTCAATTAATTTTATGATTACTTGTTTTTGATCTCCATCTCATCTTTTAAACCATGTATAATACACGTACATGCAATTCCTCTCTGATTCAACGCTTACGGAAAATAACACAACTATTTAGAAAGTAAAAAAAAAAATACGAAAATAACTATGAAATTATTAGTAAGGGAATTAATTAATCATCCTTGACCAAACAAATTTGACCAAGTCTCATATGCATTACATGCCCTCACTATTTTTTAATTATATTAATATGCAAGTTTCAGTTAAAGTTAGAGTAAAAAAAAATAGGAGTATTGCATTTGATCTTGTTTTATGATAACTCGATATCCAACCTAAGGACCAACTAATTCGGGGGACCAATCCCATCGTCCACTGACTGGAGCCCCACTTAAAGCTTGAACAAAATTCTGTATGAATTGACTCATCTTAGGAATTGTTTGCACCTTGTACTGTCTGGTACCTACAAAAAGCTAGAAATAACATAATTTTTTAAGGCGAGGACTTTCTTTTTTTGATCGGTTTTAAGGCGAGGATATTAAACCTTGGAGAAAATCAGGATAAAATCATGGTATCTCTTCTCCTTAAGAAATAAAAGTGCTTTTAATTTCTCTTTCAGGATTGGTATTGTAATCCTTGAATGTGCTGTAAGTAGAGGGGATTGATTGCTAGGAGCTTTCTTCTGTAGTTTTGTGTAACTTTCCATTTGTAATTTAACTCTGTTGATAGAAAAAAAAAAAAAAAGAAGTTAAAGTTTCACATTTTTAGTTAAATTTAGTTTACGTTTAAATTATATTATTTTGCACATCTCACTAATTATGTTAAATTTCACATTTCACTCTTATGTTAAATTGCACAATGCAACTAATTATGCATGTAAACTTATTCAAGAAATTTAGAAAGCGTGGTTTATATTTTTCAAGAAGAATTAGATAATCTGACATGACAAATTCTTATATGCAATATTTCATGGATCTAAGATCCGTGAAATTACCCATATAACAAAATTCGCGGATCCTGGGCGGGTCAGGTGGGTTAGGTCGTGTTTGGCTAAAAAAAACTCGCACAGGGACAAAAATACAATTTTCGCCCTCGGGTGCTCCCAGGGGTGTTACTATTAGGTTACGCATATGTTACTTAAACGATAAATATGTGTTACTATAAAATAAATAATATGTATTTGTCTAAAAATAATCGCCCAAATGCAAAAATAAAAATGAAAAAAATGATCAAATAAATCTCTAATCTAATTATATGTGTGAATCAAATAAGTATTTAATCTTCGACAACTTTATTCTTATTAAAAGAGTGTGATTTTATTAAGATGATGACTTATTTGATCTCAATATTAAAGAGAAATGATTTTAATGTGTTAAGAAAAAAATCATGGGTCTATTTGATCCCCAAGTATAAGATTTTTGGGGTAAATATGTGTTATTGTAGGGGCAAATATGTGTATTAAACTTGTGCAAAGGTAAAAATAAATTTTTACTCTCAGGTTGTGTTATTATTAGGTCAAACACTTGTTATTGTATGAAGAAAAATGTGTTATTAATGAACAAAATTAATATTTTATTCTTTTAAGGACTAGTAACACGTAGTTACCCTTACAGTAACACATAATTGTTCTTACAGTAACACATACTTTTGAAAAAAATATGTTACTATATGAACACAAATGTGTTACTGTATAGAGAAATATGTGTTACTAAATGAAGAAAAAAATGTGTTACTATATGAACAAAAACATGTTACTTTATGGAAAAATGTGTGTTACTATATGAATAAATCAGAACCAGATTAGGAGTTGCGATATTAATTTCAGTTTAAACAGAAATAAAAATTTATCATCAGAAGTTCGCATAAGCTTTGTATTCATCAGAAGTTCGCATAAGTTTTAAAGAATCTTGATGCGTGGTTGGGGGAACACAGGCACAACGATAGAAATTGTGGAGCGAACAGAGGAGGAAAAAGAGTTAGACGGAGGAAGAAGAAGAAATCTGCGTGGAGGAAGAAGAAGAAATCTGCGCTAGTTTCAGTTTGACCCGTTCTTTAAAATTTAATAATTTCCTTTTTTTAATTGATATTGCACGGTGCAATATTTCACAAGAGACTTGCTCATCTGACATTAATTAATGCTAAAGTACGATATTTTAAGTATGACATTTAATTTATATTTTATTATATCCTTGACTAAATTTGTCATCCTTAGTGGCCAAATGAGCACTAAATGTACAGCGGTGTTTTTTTAGATAAAAGAAACTATGTAGTGTGGTGTTATGAATATGGAAACTAGCTAGTTTAAGATAGACAATCTTGCAAGTGCTAAACAAAAGAATTAACCCCTGGATTAATTAATCCACACATGCAAGGTGCAATTTGACCGAGTATAGTATTGTAAGAACTGGTGCATTTCGTATATATACAATATTAATTATTTCATTAGAATATTTTAATTTAATAATAATAAAAAAATAACTAATACTATTTTAAATTTTCCATTTAAATTGGTCTCGGAAAAAATCCCTACGATCTATTCCCTCACTCCTCTGATTAAAAGGTATGATCGAATCCACAAGTGAATGAGTTGCACAACAGAAACACCGATAATAATTTCTGTGTATCATGAAAATCGATATTGTGTTTGTATCCTTGAAACTCTGATGAGAACCGTGTATTACGATCAATTACTGGCGCGGGAATGTAATTTGAATTTAGTTACAACTGTTTTGTCTCTCCAAAAACCGTTTAAAAGGCGACGGTGGAATTAATATTTGGAGAGTAAAATTTTCAATCTCTTTTCTTGGTAAGTTGAAATTCATCAATAATACGTCTTGTGTTGGCGTTTTGGGTAGTGGAATTGACAAAACGCAATGCTTGTTCATCTTCTTCAAATTTCAATTGAAGTGAGGTTTAATTTTGGAGGCCTATGGTCGTTGATGATGAGTTGGAGGAAGCCGAGACCGCAGTGGATTGAGCTGCCTTTAGATATCACGGCTAATATCCTGCATAGGCTGGGGGCTGGAGAGATAATGAGAAGTGCAGAGCATGTGTGTACTACATGGCGGGAAATTTGCCAGGATCCGACCATGTGGCGAGTCATCTACATGACTTACCCCACATGCACCGAGGAATTGGGCTGGCGTGCTGTGGGCCGTAGCCAGGGACAGTTGGTCGATCTTACTCTCGATTGGTTGGGCGATGGTTGCTTCCTATACTACATTGTTCGACGGTATTGTATATATAAAATTCCCTTACTTACCATGTTTGCTCGCTTCTTTTACGTTTATAATTTGAATACTAGGATAGATTGCATCAAGGTTCTTTTTCTTGATTTGACTGACATTCTGATTCATAAAGCTAAATTGATGTTGGAAGTCTGCATTCGCTCATGATTTAACAGGGGATCAGTTATTTTTCTGTTCATCTTAAGCATCAATTCTTCTTTTCCAAGAGCCTAAAGCAATAGTATTTTTTTATCAGGTCACAAGCCCTCAAGCGTATTACTCTATTTCAATGCCGTCGAGTAACAGGACCAGGATTGGTTGCAGCAGTTGCGGTGCTTCCACATTTGGAAGAGTTGCACCTTATTTACATGACACCAATCGACGCTATGTTTATTTCAGATATTGGTTTTTTCTGCCCAAATTTGAAGTCATTTTCATATTTACGATCTGGGTATGGAGATGAACCATACAATAGAAATGGCCATGCTCTAGCAATTGCAAATTCCATGCCCAATCTGTGCCATCTTTCTCTTATTGTTGGTTTAATGGACAATGATGGATTAGAAGCCATTCTTGATGGCTGTCCCAAGCTTGAATCACTTGATCTCCGCATGTGCCGTAATCTTGAATTAGAGGGAGATTTAGAGCAAAGATGTTTTCAGCAGATTAGCAATCTCAAAACCCCTCAAGCCTTTATTTCTGGAAGACGGTATCTTAGAGAACTCATGGCGCAGACGGTAGCTTGAATATATGTTACTTTCATACTTTTCAAATTCATCAAACTTGTATTCATACTCATTCCTACTGCTTAGATGTCGTACAAGTTTCGTCTCATAGTTTTTTTTTTCTTGTGAGACGCACGAGACTCAGTTCAAAATATACATCTTGGTAGTTTCTCATAACCTGCAATTGTGTGCATATGGATTAGATAATATTTCATTGCTTATGGTGAGTTGTCTTTGTTATATATTCACACATGCACGTACGGAAGAAATATTGATCAGAAAGTTGGGCAGCGCGCAACCTGTTGCAAGCTTCTCAACCACACACTGCCTAAGCACACATTGCCGCCACTGCCCGTCACCACCACACTGCCACCTCTGCCAACCACCTTCCCCAAAGTGGCACTGCCTCCAATGCCGGCGATTCCATCAATTCCGACCATATTGCCTTCTTTTCCATTCTTCACACCACCTCCATCAAACTAATTAATTCTTGAGATCATGATCAGTTGGATCATCTGCACGCATCATTCCCTTCATTACAAAATTATAGAGAAAATTGTAGTTTTGGTTCCACGAGAATTTTTCAATTATAATTTTAGTTCCACGTTCTTTTTCGGTCCTTTTTTTTTTTTGCAAAAATAGTCTCGACTATAATTTTTTAGAACCAGAACTGCAATTTTATTTCATTCTCATTTGATTAAAACTGCAATTTATCATTCTTTTGGGACCAAAACTGCAATTTTCTTGAGACTAAAAATGTCAAAAAAACTAGGGGACCAAAAGTATAAAAAAAAGATTATTTTGCAAACCACTCATTCTTTTGGGATAAAAATGTAATTTACCACAAAATTATATTTATATTTTTTAATTGTTGTGTGCGATTGTTTTGTATGCCGCCATATTTAGCTTCCTTCAGATTGCATATTCTTCCATATATTGTATTGGCCTGCTTTATGAATATTATATGTGATCTGCAAGCATTGTAAGTAGAGTTTAAAAATTTTTTTGTCCCGCAACTTTCACCTTTTTTGCAAATGGTCCCAAGTTTGTTAAAAAATTTAATTTAGTCCCATAATTTTATCGATTGCTCAATTAACGTCCAATTTTCGTCGGAGACACCAAAAGGACACCGTTTTTAGCACGTGTCATGCACGTGAGTCTTCAATTTGGGGGAATCCGGCGAATTTGATGACTTTGAGTCCTGCCTGGAATTTTTTTGTCAATATTAATTAAAAAAGAAATCCACATCATTTCATTAAAAGAAATCCCCATCCCCATAAACAGAATCCCCAGTCCAATCTTCATCGTCTGATGCACACATAATCAATTACGGATGTCGGACGCAATTTCAGATCAATAAAACAAATGACCGAAAAGATAAATAAATACAAATCCAAAAATAATAATTCAATCTGTGAGAAGCGTGTGTTTTTTATTCACTGGATGAAATGAGATTGAGAATCTGCGTATGAATTTTATTTGGTGTAGATCGAGAATTTAAAGAGGAGGCGTGGGGACATGGGGGTTGACACTGTGTGTTTGTGTATATATAGAGAAAGGAACTGAGACATAGACAGATTTACAAAGGATTGTGGCATAGACGGTGGGAGATGGCGCAAGAGAACCAGAGATGCCGGTATATGGAAATTTAGGGCACACAGCAATGGCGAATGCAGGTGGTGATGATGGCGACGGTGAAAAACGGTGGTCACAACACGGTGGGAAGAGCGTTGGGCCGACGGCGAATGCAGGTTAGGGCACAACTGCGACGGTGGAGAAATCGCTAGAGAAGACGGGTTGTTAATGAATGATGTGGATTTCTTTTTTAATTAATATTGACACATGGACAAAAAAATTACGCACAAGCCCCAAGTCATCAAATTTGCCGGATTCCCCCAAATTGAAGACTCACGTGCATGAAAATTGAATGTAAATTGAGCAATTGAAAAAATTATGGGACTAAATTGAATTTTTTAATAAACGTGAGACTATTTGTAAAAAAGATGAAAATTGTGGGACGGAAAAAGTATTAAACTCCTTGTACGTACACACCATCTCAAATGTTCAATTAATTTTATGATTACTTGTTTTGGATCTTCATCTCATCTTTTAAATCATGTATAAATTATAATACACGTACATGCGATTCCTATCTGATTCAACGGTTACGGAAAATAACAAAACTATTTAGAAAGAAAAAAAAATATACGAAAATAGCTATGAAATTATTAGTAAGGGAATTAATTAACCATCCTTGACCAAACAAATTTGACCAAGGCTCATATGCATTACATGCCCTCACTATTTTTTAATTATATTAATATGCAAGTTTCCATTAAAATTAGAGTAAAAAAAAATTAGGAGTATTGCATTTGATCTTGTTTTATGATAACTCGATATCCAACCCAATGATCAACTAATTCGTGGAACCAATCCATTGTCCACTAGCTGGGACTCCATTTTAAGCCAGAAAAAAATTCTATATAAACTGACCCATCTTAGAAATTGTTTACACTTTGTGTTCTCTGGTACCTATAAAAAGCTAGAAATAACATAATTTTTTAAGGCGGGGATATATATTTTTTTTTTTTGAGGATATTAAACCTTCGAGAAAATCAGAATAAAATCATGGCATCTCTTCTCCTTAAGAAATAAAAGTGCTTTTAATTTCTCTTTCAGGATTGGTGTTGTAATCCTTGAATGTGCTGTGAGTAGAGGGGATTGTAATTGCTAGGAGCTTTCTTCTGTAGTTTCGTGTAACTTTCCATTTGTAATTTAGCGGTACTATGTTGATAAAAAAAAAAAAAAAAAGAGAAAATTAAAGTTAAGGTCACATTTTATTTTATGTTTTTGATTAAATTTTGTTCACATTTCAATTATATTATTTTACATGTTTTACTAGCTACGTTAAATTTAAATTTCACATTTCACTATTATGTTAAATTGCACCATGCAACTAATTATGCATGTAAACTGATTCAAGAAATTTAGAACGCGTGGTTTATATTTTTCAAGAAGAATTAGATAAACAAGAACAACAAATATTCTGACATTAATTAATGCTAAAGTACGATATTTTAAGTATGATATTTAATTTATATTTTATTATATCCTTGACTAAATTTGTCATCCTTAGTGGTCAAATGAGCACTAAATGTACAGCGGTGTTTTTTAGAAAAAAGAAACCATGTAGTGTGGTGTTATGAATACGGAAACTAGTTTCCAACAAGAGAGAAGTTTATACGTAGATACAAGCAGATAGACAATTTTGCAAGTGCTAAACAAAAGAATTAATTAATCCACACATGCAAGGTGCAATTTGGCCAAGTATAGTATTGTAAGAACTGCTGGATTTTGTATATATACAGTATTAATTCTTTCATTAGAATATTTTAATTTAATAATAATAAAATAAAAATAACTAATACCGTTTAAAATCTCTATTTAATTTGGTCTCGGAAAAAAATCCCTACGATCTATTCTCTCACTCCTCCGATTAAAAGGTATGATCGAATCCATTGCACAACAAAAACACCAACAATGATTTCTGTGTATGAAAATCGAAATTGTGTTTTTATCCTTGAAACTCTTATGAGAACCATGTATTACGATCGATGCCCCAACTTAGGTTGGCAAAAACACGAACCCTCAAACCAATACTCTAGCTTGAGCTAAAAAGTATTCAATTAATAACTCTAAAGCTTATTCTATTTTCTTATATTCAATACAAAACCTACAAGTCCCTATTTATACAAGCCTTCAATTATGAAATGAATAACACCTATTAACCAATTAACTTCCTAACCATTAACAAACTAACAACTAATAATTTAAAGAAAGAAAACTATCAAAAGAATTACCAAAACAAGTTAAAAAGTTACTTGAACAATACTAAAATATTAAATTGGCATCAAACTCACACAACACTTTTAATTTGCATTGTCGTGTTCACCTGCAAATAGGGGTGGGAATAGGTCAGGCTACCCGACAGGGGCCTACGGCCTGGCCTATTAAAGTCTAGCTCGGTTCGGCCCGTTTAATAAATAGGTCAGGCTCAGGCCTTTTAAGAAGCCTATTTAATTAAATAGGCCAGACTTAAGCTTTTTTTTAGGCCTTTTAAGCCTAACAGGCCGGCCTATTTAAATATATATAATAATATTATATATTATATTTATATTTATATATATAATAATATATATATAATATATGGTATACAATATATATTATACATTATATTAGATAACATAATAACATTCTGATACGAAAATAGTATATATAAGAAATATATTATAATAATATATATGTAATATATATTACATATATATAATTAGGTTCATATTTTATTTTTCTTTGTAATAGTTGAAGACATTGACTGAATTATTTGTCATTGGGGTATTATTTTTGCACTATTTGAAGATTTTGTTGTTGCTTTTGCTAGTTGATAATTTTTTGTATGTTAATTTTATTAGTATTTTGAGTTTTATAGTATTTACGGTGTAATATAAAAAATATGATTTTTTAAAATTTGATGAAGAATAAAAAATTTGCAGCAAATAGGCCTTTAAAAGGCTTTCAGGCCTGGCCTATTTACTAAAAAGGTCAGGCCGAGCCTTGAAAAAAAGTCTATCGTAGATAATAGGTCAGATTCATGCCTAAAAATTATATAACAGGGGCCTGGCCTGCCTATTCCCACCCTGCCTGCAAAATCGCAAATCACGCTTTATCCGAGTAGAGAAATAAGGGAACGATGTGGTTCTGTTAGTTAAACAAAGCAATAACTGGCGCGGGAATGTAATTTGAATTTAAACCGTTTAAAAGGCGACGGTGGAGAGCAAGATTTTCAATCTCTTTTCTTCAATTGGGGTTTCTTTTCTTGGTAAGTCGAAATTCATCAATAATACGTCTTGTGTTGGCGTTTTGGGTAGTGGAATTGCGCAAATCGCAATGCTTGTTCATCTTGTTCAAATTTCAATTGAAGTGAGGTTTAATTTTGGAGGCCTATGGTCGTTGATGATGAGTTGGATGAAGCCGAGACGACGGTGGATTGAGCTGCCTTCAGATCTCACGGCTAATATCCTGCATAGGCTGGGGCCTGTAGAGATAATGAGAAGTGCAGAGCATGTGTGTACTACATGGCGGGAAATTTGCCAGGATCCGACCATGTGGCGAGTCATCTACATGACTTCCCCCCCATGCACCGAGGAATTGGGCCTTCGTGCTGTGGACCGTAGCCAGGGACAATTGGTCGATCTTACTCTCGATTGGATGGGCAGTAATTCCTTCCTACACTGCATTGTTCGACGGTATTGTATTTGTATATATAAAATTCCCTTACATATAGGATAGGATAGGATTGCATCAAGGTTCTTTTTCTTGATTTGATTGACATTCTGATGATTAAGCAGCATTAATTCTTCTTTTATCAGGTCAAAAGGCCTCAAGCGTATTACTCTATTTTACTGCGATCTAATGACAGGGGCAGGTTTGGCTTCAGCAGTTGCGAATCTTCCACATTTGGAAGAGTTGCACCTCATTTACATGCATTCAATCGGCGCTAAAGCTATTGCAGATATTGGCATTTTCTGCCCAAATTTGAAGGCATTTTCATATTTTCGATATGGGTATGGAGATGAACCAAACAGAAATGACCGTACTCTAGCAATTGCAAATTTCATGCCCAATCTGCGCTATCTTTCTCTTATTGTTGGTTTAATGGACAATGATGGATTAGAAGCCCTTCTCGAGGGCTGTCCCAAGCTTGAAACACTTGATCTCCGCATGTGCACTAATCTTGAATTCGAAGGAGATTTAGAGCAAAGATGTTTTCAGCAGATTAACAATCTCAAAACCCCTCGAGCCTTTCTTACCCCACAACAGTATATTAGTGAACTCATGGAGCAGACGGTAACTTGAATATACTTTTCAAAGGCTTCTCCAATTCATCAAATTTCTATTCATACTCATTTGTAAATTGTAGTGCTTAGATGTCATACAAGTTTCGTCTCATAGTTTTTTTTTTTTTCTTGTGATACGTACGAGACTCTGTTAGTTCAAAATATACATCTTGATAGTTTCTCATAACCTGCAATTGTGTGCATAGTATTTCATTGCTTACGCTGAGTTGTCTTTGTTATTCACACATGTACGTGCACAAGAAATATTCAGAAAATAATATTTTTTATTGTGGTGGGTTATTTTTGTTTGTTAAAAGAAATTTTTTATTACTACTTTAAATATGGTTTTCTTTTAGGTAAAGTATTTTTTTTAGCCAACTTTTATTTTAGTCCCCTTATCTCTTTTATTTTGAAATTAGTCCTCTAACTACACATTTTTATAAATTTTGATCTCTCTTAAGTCTTGTCACATATAATCATCAAGATGTGATATTTTCTATTTATTTTTATTTTTATGAAATAATATTAAATCTTTTTTTTGATAGAATAATATATAAAATTAAAAATTGAAAAAAGGATTTTAAAATCAAATAAAAATTATGAAGATGTTAAAATAATCAATTAATGCTTCAAAAAATAATTAAATTTAAAATTTCAAAATCTGAAAAATTAAATATAATCTGAACAATACTAAAAATATCAAATAAAATCTTAAAAGCAATGAATTTAAAAAAAATCATTAATTGACAAATCAATTAAATCTTCAAAAAAATATGTCTTTTATTTCTTTAATTAAACATATTTTTTTTATTATTTTTAAGATTTAATTGACTTTTTTTAATGTTGTTCAAAATTTATATAGTTTATTTCAGATATTTGAAGATATTATTTTTATTTAAGATATTTAAAAAAATTAAGATAATCAACTAAATTTTAAAAAATATTTAAATTAAAAAATTGAAAAAATTAAAGTTTTATTTTTTAATGTAATTATTTTTAAAGATTTAGTTGGTTATTTTAATATTTTAAAAAAAATAACTTTAATTGTTTTGAAGATTTTTTTTAAAAGATTTTTACTTTTCTTTAAAATAAAATTAATTAAACACATCACATCATTAGATTAGTAATCTAATGGTTACCTGAGCAGGTTAGAGGGATTAAAATATACTTTACCTTTTTTTTTAATAAAAATGTCTCGTCCAAATCTAATTTAAAAAATGTGATGCACTAATCAAGCATCATACACAGAAATAAGATTTAGTTTATTATTATTGCACCATATTATTATTCTCAGAATCCATACTCTCTCCTAAACACCAACTCAAATACCCAGTTTGAAAATATATTGCTTAGGTTTCCAGTATAGGCGTGACAAGTGTTGTGGATGATGAGAAGTTAACCTAATAAGTGATTCTTCATACCTACCCAAACTACATTTAATCGAACTAAAGACCTTTTTTTTTCCTTCAACTGATCACCATTTATTATCTATAAAACTGTGCTTCTATATCATAATAACACCTCGAAAAATCCATCAATGGCACCCTCTAACTTCCGCTTGGTGCTATCTCTACTCATGGCGATCTCATTCTCAAGCAGTTGGGCGGCACGCAACCTTTTGCAAGCTTCTCAACCCGGATTGCCCACAATTCCGACACTGCCTAAGCCCACACTGCCACCACTGCCCGCCACCGCCACACTGCCAAAGCCCACGTTGCCGCCAATGCCAACCACCATACCCACCTTCCCGAAGGTGGCACTGCCTCCAATGCCAATAATCCCATTCCCATCAATTCCAACTACATTGCCTTCTTTTCCATTCATCACACCACCTCCATCAAACTAATCCTTAAGATGAATGAGTCGATGTCCGTGAAATTATATTTATGTTTTTCAATTGTTGTGTGCTATTGCTTCAGTTTGCATTGTGATCTTCATTTTTGTACACGCCATCTCAGATGGTGCATTACATTCTTCAATAAATTTTATGATTTCTTGTAATTTTGGATCTTCATCTCATCTTTCAAACCATCAATATGCGTTTACTCATACCATTCAACTGTTCTACGGGAGATGAAAACAGCTTTTATATTACATTATTTATTATATCTCCTTGACAAAATTTATGTCCTTGGTGGCCAAATGAGCACAAAAATATGATATTTAAAATGTAAAGTGGTGATACCTATACAAATAGACGATAAATACTAGTAATTCATCGACGGAAATCAGATTGTACAAAAATGCTATTGAAATTAAGATGGGCAAGGCCTTTTATATATATTCGTCCAACTCAGTTAAACTTACACACAACTCAAACGCCACAAAAAAAATATGTTTGAGCTGCATCTCTAGCTCTCCCCTTTATTTAGGGTAAGCCTCATTATTTCAGAACCACGGATTAATTAGCTGTGATTTTATCTACTAATACAGCTATTTATTATCTAGCACTTTTAGTATACAAGGAGGAAGTACCTTATCTTTCCAAATATGCCCCCTGATCCATGCAGTACCCGAGAACCCACGCAGTTATGCATTGTACCTTGAAATAGATGCCTCTGTTGAATAATAGCAGTTATGGATTGTACCAGGTAGACCCAAATATATAGCCGGATATATCCTCTGCACTAGAATCCTTGGTGCTGTCTGTACTACATGAACCAGCATCCGATGTACTGAAAATAGACGAGTTGTCTGAATCCACCAAATGGACTCCCGTGAAATCATTGGGAGTCATCCAATCGAGGTGTTTATTAGAAGTCGGTTTTGTCTTGGGATTTTTCTTCTTACTGGAGGAAATAGCTTCCATGTTTCTCTTACTTTTTCCATCCAAATACACACTGCTATTCCTAACATCTCGTGGGGTTTCCCTAAAGGGTTAAGCACGCTTAAGTTCGATTTAATTCCAAATAAAATGGGTGCTTTTGAAAGGAAAAAGATTACTCGTTTATTACCTAGCGTAGAAGAGAATGTACGCTTCTACATTTAAAACTGTCTCCAGGTCCACACGGCTTACCTATATGAAGAAAGAGAAATCTTGTCATACACACTCTGGTAGAATCTAATCACAACTTTTTCACAAATTGCAATCAAATCTAAACTTTTAAATCATAGTAAGCAAAACCTCAATTTATTTTATTTTTTTGCGATTTGAACCAACAGGCAAATTTGCTCCTGCTTGAAATAAGATGTCACCTACCTAACAACGAATAATTAATTGTATTAACATGATTAGATTTGATTTGGATAACAACAAATAATTAATCATCATTTCTAGGCAAGAGCGAATCTGACCGTGGTTCGAATTGCAATTTTTTTTTTTTTTTAAATTGAGCTTGTTTACAGATTTTCAAAAGTTTAGATTAGATTATAATTTGCGATAATGTTTTAATTTTATCTGCAATTAATCCTAAATTAAAGTGAAAAGATAGGTAGGATATCCGGAGGTCTGTACAGTAACATACCCTGCTGTCATCAATTCTAAACCATGCTCCTTGAAAATCTTTGATATAACTGACATAATGACCACTATGAGCAGCATTCATTACACCCAAGTGAACCACCACTGCATATAGACGATATATAGGATATTTGTCGTTCATTCCACTCAAATAAGGAGAAAGGTTCAGCATCTCAGGGAATCTAACTAGCTTACTCAGCTTTTCCAAGTTGCCTGACTGGAAACACAACTTGTTTGGTAAGTTTAGAGATCATGAATATGATAATTAAATGCGATGCTAAAATACGATATCTTACCCGGAATCGCTTCAGAACAATAGTAAGAATGTTGGGAGCCTCAAGTATTGTCAATCTCTTCTTAGCCTTCTCATAAGACTTACATCTGCCAAGAAAGCATATTAGGAGCCTCGAACTACATTAAAATCACTAATAAACAAATAGAATAATTTGCTTTCAGGCATCTGAATATTCATACAGCTTGATGTCTTCAGACTCAATTACAGGAGAAAGATTCAAGAAACATATAAAATGAATTGTTTAATTTTTCAATCTTAATCTACTGCTGTGAGGTCAAACATCACTCACTTTTTTTTAGACATCTGAAAAGGCAAAATATAGTAGTTACTCCACCAGCTAATTAAACGCACAAATTTAGACTGGGAATGTACTCTATAATTTACATCACACTGCAATGACAATCACTATCTACATATCAGAAAATCTTAAGAAAGGGATCATTTTTCATAAGGCCAGCAGATACCAAGAGAAAAGTTTTCAGATAAAATAATCTAAAATTTGCTAAAACCTTCTAGATATTGTTTATCCATAGTATCAGTTGGACAGACCTGTTGCACTTATACTTATCATCTCCACCAAGTGTTTCAGATTTCGTAAATTGCATAAGAGCCTCGTCAAGTGTATATATACTCCCATCAATCTCCACCGTAAGATCCAGCATCCGGTCACGTTGTTCAGATCTCCCTGAACACTTCATACACTTAATCTGGCAAATCAATGCAACAACAGTTAGCTCACACACTTAACAGCACATACTCCCGCTACATACCAGATTAACTTGCAAACAAAAACATTCAACAGAAAATAAAACATGAAGATAGACCTTAGATCGTAGGTATCCACTGAAAGTTAGACCTATAAGAGTAGAATCTTCAGCAAATGACCCAGAAACACCAGCTTCCTCAAGGCATATGGATTGCATTTTGTCTACCACATTTCTGATATAACATAAATATGATAATTGTAAGCTTTATTCATTTCAAAGTATTCGAACATAAAAAAACTTGCATCAAATACTGGCCTCAAGAACTCGTGTGCATCTTCCTCTCTTCCAATCGACTGTATTTGTGACAGTAATCCAACAGGAGATACAGGAGAGTTTGTTTCATGCCCCTTTTGGATCAGACGTTCAAACTTGCATATAAAGCATAGATCCCGCTTCCAACCTGAATCATGGTAAAGAAGGTTAGTACAATAAATAAGGGTATAAAGACCAACACAACTAAACATCCAGAATAAATCATAAAGTGGTACTTGCATGTTTTTGAGTGCAACCGTTGAAGAAGATACGACATAATTGGCCGAGTAAAAGTCAGACACTGCAGCACGGCATTCGCATAACAGCTGCAAGAAGAATAAATAGAAGTTGCAATATATGCAAAAAAAAAATAGAAGACTCTTTTCATTTGAAGAGCAATATATACAATATATTTAAAATGCTGGCCAAAATAAAAGTACAGCATAAAATTGAGAGTGTAAGACACAATATTATCATTTGCATCCATTTTTGCGCTAATACTATTTTCTTATGAATACTACGCCTTATAGAAAACTCTTCATCAAATATTACTAAAAACAAGAAAAAGAAATTAAATAGTAGTTAAAATCTAACAAGCGCTTTACAACATGAAGAAACAAGCATAGAAGTAAGACACAGGACCCATCAATAGAGGCCAAGCTTCAAAATAAAACAAGGTCCTATCATACTGCAGGAAGTGAACCGTAGGTGTTGAAAAGCAACAAAGAATATGAGATACAGAAATATCTCTTCCATGTGCCCACACAGACAGAGTACATGCGTTAACAGATTCACATGCAAATAGGCCAAGGATATCACAAAACAAGCAGAAGACTAAATGCAGAACAGATAAATCATATTAAACTAACATGTCACCTACCTATTTCCACAGTTTACAAGGCCAAACGGATGAGGTGTCACATCATCACAAGAGTATAATTGCATGAAAAGCTTAATGGGAAATACGACCTGTTAAGAAAAGAACACAACCCATGTAAGATGATGAACAATCATGTTAAAAATCACTCATTCAAGAAAAAAAAAAAAAGCAACCTTATGGTTATGATTTCCACCAGAATTCTTCACCTCATCAAATGCATAGGACTTGGACTGCTTTGGTGCTTTAAAATGTTGTACAAGTTTCAGTACAGATGTTTTCAGACCTTTGCTTGTAGATTGCGATAAAATATGATCACCTTCAATCTCTGAGGAAATAACCTGTGGACTATCAGTTTTTGCAGACAGCTTCTGACAATCGCCTGAACTCCTAAACGTAGTTGCTGGTCTTGTTTCCTTGGTGTCGCAAGATTTATTTTTCCAAGGATCATGGGACGGCGGCATCTTCGAAGATTTTGCGTATCGTGAACTTAGTTCCACATTTGGCAGTTCATTACTTCCGAAAGCCTTAGAAGGTATAGATCTTGCGACTTTACTAGTAGATTTATGTGCTTGATTTTCTAGATCTTCAGCTGAGGATGTCCTTTCAGGACTAGTGGATTGTGGACTCCCCAACTCAATTGGACCCGGTTCAAACTCTTCGATTACAGCAGCCCCATCTCCTTCTCTTTCATCATTAATCGTACTAGCTGCTGTCTTTTCAATCTTGTTAACCAAAGGTGGATTTACAGAATAAAAAGGAACTGATGCACTTGGTACACATATGTCATCAGACTCGGAGATAGTTTGTGACACGTGAGGATCAAGAATAACTGGAGGTGTCCTATTTGGCCTGATAGGAATTCCTAACTCAGCATCTTTACTAATAGAAGCATCAAATGATGTTTCACTTCGTTCAGTGGAAGAAAAGAAGCAAGACGTTGAGCTACTTGAGGATCTTGAATCATCAAATTCTTCACTGGGATCTGGACAAACTTTAGCTTCATTATTCAGATGTACTGGAAACTGATGTCCTGTAGCTGTTTCCGCACATTCACTTTTCTTGTTAGCATGCAATGCAGGCGCTGGCCGGCAGTCATCTTTATGGCCTTGTCTCCAATGCATTATTTGACACTTACCAGAACTAAAGAAAGAAAAGGACTAAAATGAAAACGTGGAGATGGATTATGAGAATTCATATCAGAATTTTTAAATTGAAAAAAACATATCTCTTAACAAAAAAATAATTTCGTGACTTAGATTAACCAACAAGATGTTGCGAGTTATCTCTCATTCTCATTTCTAATTTTGACATTATCAGAGTTCCTGTTGAATATAGAAATAAGCCCCTCACCCCTACATATGTTATGCATTCAAAAATAGCAGATTCCACACAAATGAGAAATCCCAAGCAAGAAGAGACGTCAATGCTATGCCAATAAAAGGAATTCATAAAAAATACGAGATTCATAAGCACGAATTCACAGCAGTGTGGGTTTAGTTATCAAGATCCTAGCATCTGGGCATGTCCAAAATGCACATTCAAATGTGATATGTTCCTGAGGTTTGACATCTTAGTGAAAGAATCATTAGACACCAGTTTTTAGGTTCCCTATCTCCCATCGGACAACTAAGTAACATCTTTCATGGGGCATTTTTATGCCACCAAAAGTTCATTTGAGTCTCTACGTATCTTCCATATAGCCTTTGCTTCATAGAAACCAATTTTTTCTTACTTAACAGCATCATTCATTGTCCTAAATAGTGAGAATACATACAGAGAATGCATATGTTCATGCCTCAACACAATGATAACCCAATATAGACCACCACATTTCCATGTATTGAAAAAAAAAATGCAATGCACTTCAAAACAACAGCCCAGAAAGGCTCAAATCCCAACACAATTTTCCAAGAGAGCTTAATTTCACCATCAAATGACAATGCTGAATAGACTTGACCAATATAAGTAAAAGTTTTGTAACTGCCACCGCAAGGTGGATAATATAAAAGTTAAAACTGAAACCTTGGAGCTGCTTGTCAAATGATCTTGGCAGCAGTTAGGTGCATAACCAATCACAAAGTTAAGAAAAAGAAAATGCCACGTTCAAAGGCTCAACCAAGCCTGAAGCCTTTTGGTTTATGGATCTCTCTAAATGTACATTGAGAGAATTTAAATGGTTTAAATGTGGACAAAAAATTATGTTAGCCCGAGTTCACATGAACTCTTTTTCTTCAAGTATCATTATTATGTATATGCACTATCACTGTTACACATACGCTTTATCATTGTTTAAAAATCAAGCATTTTTTAGACAGTGATAGTGAATATGCATAATAGTGATAGTGTGTATACATAACAATAATACTCGAAAACGAGAGTTAACGTGAAACCGGGTTCACAAGAGATCTACTCTAAAATGTGGTAGCTGTCAGATTAAACTGGTATCTTAGTTAGGGATCTATTTATCTGCTGAAAATTGCACATACAAACTGCAAAAACTAGATCAATTATGGCATACGCAATCTACACTATATTTTGTTTTTACATTCATTGTCAAAAGAAGATCCAGACAAAAAATTGTAATTTAAACTTAATAACACTCAAATAGTAAGTCTCATTACAACACCACAAAATTTTCAATAAATATTTTCATGTTTCTTTCTATCAGCAACATAAAAGTTAACAAGTCACGGATCTTTCTAACGAAATGCATGTACTTTTTCATATTTTCCCATCTTACTTGTACCAACTTACAGTGAAACCATAATACCTAATAGGCCCATCTAGCAAGATAAAGTATCATCACATCTCCACGTTGGATCTTCAGCATTCATCTCTCCCACCACCCACCGCCCCAAATCATAAGAGTTATCCCCCAATTGATCTCCATGTACTTCCACAATCCATTGATGTATGTCTGCCAACACAAAGCCCTTGCCTTTTCCCTTTCTTAGTATTATCATAGAGGGACAATCAACAGTATAGCCTGCACGACTGTACTATCTCTCATTCCACTCTTGCCCACGCACTCTTTTTCCTATAAAGTAAGCCTCCAGATCTTCATCACCCATTGCACGTGTTAACACAAAATTCTTCATGAATTTATCAACTACTTTTCTTAGTTCGAATCAAAGACATGAATTTACTTGCAACCGATAAATCGATAAATTAGTCCATGACCCTAAATCCCAATTAGACAACAAATCACTCCCAATAAATAAATTTCAAATTCACTCATAGATAAAATATAATAAAAACATATTCAACAAAACACGCATTCAAACCAAAACAACAGAGGCATAACACCACTCACCAGTATTTAACAGCTTTACACCTAGAGCACCTAGTTGTGGTGGGGCAATGGCAAACAGCACAAGATTGCTGTATTTCGAGCTTCAGATTGGGCTGCGAATTATACTCATCAATAGCTTGAAGCTTAGCAATTTCCGCTTCTTCTTCCGAGGCCACAGCCACCAGCCTCAGAATCTCATCCTTCTTCACAGCCCCACTCCTCCACTTGTGGCGGATTACAAGGCCAAAAATCAGCAAAATCCCAATAATCACTAGCATTGGCTTTTATTGATTTCAAGCAAATTAACCGGCTGCAAGGATTAACAAAGAGCTGAACAAAAACCCTAAGAATCGGATTTTCTTGAAATACATAGAGGTTTGGAGTAGCAACTGGGATGATAGTAGTGTCGGCGGCAGCGCCGGAGGCGGAGGGCTGCGGCGGAGGAAGGTAAAATTGGAAAAGGAAGGAAGGGAATTTTGGCGAGTGGGATTGTGTAATAATATACCAAAAATAAATAAAAAGAGAGAATAAAGTAACGTACAGATAGAGATTAGAACCTGTTTGGTTGGGTGAGAATTCTCCCCTACCTTTTTTTTTTTTTTTTTTTGATTGGCTGTAAATTTTTCAATACAAATAAAATGAGTATAATGCAATTATGGTGGTTAATAAGAATAAAAAAATAATTATGATATTATTTTTTTCTCCTAAATAAAATAATTACTGTCATTTTTTATTAATCTATCCCCTTTTACAATCATTTCTTCCCAATTATTTTTCTTCACCACTACTAATAAGTTTATTTTGTTTCATTTTTTTTAAAATTGGAGCACAACAATAATAATGTAATCACGATAGAGACATTTTTCCTGCAATATATCCAAGGATATTGAGGAAAAATATAATTTCATTCATATTCTCATTGAAAAGTTTGAAACAAGCGTCTCCTAAATTTTTTCTTATTCACCAATAATTTTAACATCAAATTTCATATATGCTTGGTGAACGAATTTTAGATTCTGAAATGTGTGTATATGCAGTCACCACATTTCAGTCATACTAATCTGTGCATTTTTTATTTTACAATTTTAGTCAAATTTAACTTGTAGGAGTATGTTTTAATTATGGTTATTTGTATATTTCAATTGGATTAGTATGTACAATACAATTGGTGCATTGAAAGGTGACTCTAATTTTAATATTGATTTCAATATTTAGTTTTATAAGGAATAAACATAAATAACTTATTATACTTCTACGGTCTCTATTAAAAACTTGATTAATTAGTATATACTTTTTCAAATAATTCAGTTATGTAATTTAATCAGTTTTAGGTTTTATGTCTTCACAAGTTGGATATGCAAAATCATATACTCCATATTATTACCTCTAAAAAAATCGTATCTATTAATTATTGTTTAAAAGTTTCATAAATAATCTGATATTGCCTCTTACAGTGGTTGAGCGTGCTTATGTTAATTATTATTCTTTTCTTCATAAAAAAGGAAATCTTATTCCTAATGTCACTTGAGATGTAAGTATTTTATTTACGCTGCTGTAGAGATTATTGGTGCACAAGTTTTGTATATTAAATTCCTTTTTTTCGATTGTTATAGGAAAGAAATAGCATTGCATGTACAAATTAACAAGATTAGAAAATAATAATTGTACTCCCTCTATCAAAAAATTTATTCTTACTTTCTTTTTTAATCTGATTAAAAAGTTTAGTTATTATTCCAAAAAACAAATACAAACATTTTATCCTCACACTTTAAACATCTCTATTTTATAAATAAATTATTATTATATTTAAAATTTTGTAAATATGAAATAAGACTAATTTTTTTTAACGAGGAAGTAATTAGTATATTAATTTTATTTATTTTATTAATAAATATATCTGTGTAAATATTTGTCATGGTAGGTATTGCTTGAAGCTGAATAAACTTTCTGGAAAGTGAAAGAACTACCTAATACGACATCGGTAAAACTAATATGCCATCATAGCTTTTTGGAAATTTTGCTTTTAATTCATATTTTTCAAAGAAGTCCTAATGTCCCTTTTGATTGGTTTTACAAAAGTTAATTAAAAAAAAATCTATAATACATGATCTATATGTGTATTAATATACGTACGTAATATGCAACTACTAATTAAGAAAATAAATAATCAAAGTATTTAACACGTACTGATCAAGTTCAATTAATTGCTAGAGTAAATTCGAGTTTGGATCAAAATTAATAGTTCCTTTTAATGTATAGGAAAAAGTTTTATAACTTACATTTACCTGTAAATAAAAAGAACTATGATTTATACTGTTAGCTAACATTTCTTTTACTGCCAATGGAATTTTTTGTTTTATTTTTAATCAAATGTACAAATCAGACTAAATTCTTTAATAAAATATTTTATATTATTTAAAAATATAAATAAATTTCATGATAGAAATGATTCATATTCTCTGTCACCTTGTAAACCTCATTTTATGTTAACTAAACTAACATACTAATTAAATCGATCACAATATTTGAAACTCAATAATATATTCAAGTGAATCTAAATAATAATGTGTTCCAGAGTTCTAGAGCTTACGTTTTATTCCCAAATTTAAAAAAAAAAAACTTTTAATATTAAATGCATATTTGTAAAAACTTGTGAATAATTTCCTGAAATGAATCCAAACGAATCTTATCTTTTTCAAAAAAATACAAAAACATAAATATGGATAATTGACTTTCAATCTTTTTCAAATTTCAAGTATATACTGGATCTACCTTTTTGGCCCACTTACTGATAATGGTTTTCGATTTGACACTTTAGCTTTCCTTCCAACCATACTTTCTGTCTATACATGCAATTTTCAAAATTCAAAGTGTTCGATTTTGAATATTCAAAATCAAATATAGAGTTCAAATGTGGTCTTAGTTGCCCCTTTTACCCTGCGTTTGAGTTGAGTTTTGTAATGATTTTTTTAATTTTTTTTTTATGTTTCATTGAGAGTAAAAAAAAAAAAAAAAAAAAATTGGATTGAATCGCAGCTCTCCATAATTCACTCTAAGATATTACTAGTATTTTGTATGTTAATTTTACAAATGCGCACCTAAAAACAAGTGTGTATTATGAAAAAAAAAAAAAATATCGACAAACAAAAGATATATTATAAAAGTTAGATTATAATTGGTACTCAAATCCTTACTATAGTTTCATGGTTGTTACCATTCAACTGTATACATATGGAGAGGATTCTCATTCTGAAAAAGGAAAATATTCCATGGAGTTCTCCTTAACTATAAGTCATGTTCAAACTCTAGCTTTGATATTTGAGAAATACCTGTTAACTTGAAAATGAAAATCTGTTAATTTTTCCCATTTTAGATCGTCCATATTGTTGCAGATAAATTTCACCTCTCTTCGAACCCATCAGTAAGTCATGTTGAAGAAAATGATGAATCGTATTAAATTTGGTACCATCCTCATTCTTGCTCATTTGTAACACAATGACCAAATTTTTTAGCTTATGTTACAAGTGAAAAGAATGTGAGATATTGATTCCTTTTCTTCTCCACATAGGGGACATTTCGTGTCATTGTTTGGCATTGAGATTTCACATTTTTTAAACTCCACTTTTGTTGGCAATTTTCCCTTTAGTGAAAATTATTATGCAACTTAATCACAATTGAAAGAAAGATATGTGTCGTTTTATTTTACTATAAATCTAATTAACTAAACAAAATATAATATGAAGTGTAACTAACCAAAAGAATATAATAAATGAATGTTGTGCCAAGTCAATCTTTGGGCATGTACATGTCAATTTCATTTCTTTAGTTTAGTAGTTCTAAGTTTTGTTAAGAGTACTGGTGACATTAATTAGGTACGTTTTTTATATATGAATCGATTATTTAGTTGTTGTGAAGTGATAATACTAATTAGAATTTTTTAAGATCCGATCTCCATTAAAATTTATGTACCGTATGAAAGTGACTCGAACAAATAATTTTATTTAGTAGTGAAGGTCTTATAACAACTTAAGCTAATTTAAATATATATATATATATATATAATTAAGTTAAAACGATAGGAGAATATTTGAGAACTTAATTTGTTTATATTTTGATTGTAAATATCAAGTGTATATAAATTAACTCAAGTAAGAAGCTTTTAATTTTTAAATATTCAAGCGAAACGCTGATGATTTAAAAAATATGGAACTATTAAAAATAAATTTAAAAAGTAACCAAAAATTACAAATAAGTTTATTGTGCAAATATTTGTGTGCTGCTGTGTAAATATTTTTTAATCTATTTACAATTTTAATTTTTTTTTAAATGTAACTGTCCAAACATTTAAAAATTCATTGTCATATTCTCTTGAGTAATTCAAAAAAAGTATCGTTCTCCTCAAAATGAATTAGTTGAAATATGTTTATTTAGAAAAGAAATTATGACGACTCTTTCTAAATTATTCTTTTTATTTTAATTTTTAATCTCTCTTCCAATTCGATTTTCTTTTCTATTTCATCCATATTTGAAATGATTAATAACCAAGGGGCCTAGCCCACTTGACCACCGGGCTCCTCACTTAAGTGGGAGACCTGGGTTAACAACTAACATTTGCCGATAAAAAAAAAAAATTAATAAATTAATACTTTTGAATATAGGGTTAAATACCTACTTTATTAAAAAAAATGACTGACCGTTCCAACTTTTTTAAGACAGGACGATGGAATGACTAGTCATTCCAATTTTTCAGGCAGAACAAACGGTCGTTCCAACTTTTTTGAAGTGTAACATTAAAATGAATTGGAGTGGGAGGTATAAGGAGGGCTTGGAGTATTTGGAATTGTAAGGAGACTTGGTGAACTAACTTCTAACCACTAACAACTAACATTTACCGATCAAAAAAAAAATTAATAAATTAATACTTTTGAATATAGGGTTAAATACCTACTTTATTAAAAAAATATATATTTTTACTCACCTTTAAAAAAAAAAATTATCCACTATCAACTATCCATTCCAAAATGCCTTCAAAAGGAACCTCACAACACCTCTCCCCTACTTTTAAACAAGCAAAATGACTGGTCATTCCAATACTTTTGAGGCGAAATGACTGACCGTTCCAACTTTTTTAAGACAGGACGATGGAATGACTAGTCATTCCAATTTTTCATGCAGAACAAACGGCCGTTCCAACTTTTTTGAAGTGTAACATTAAAATGGGTAAAAAAACTTTTTTTTAATGGAGGTGGATAGATTTTTTTTTAATGAAAGTAAGTAATTTTTTTCTCCCAAAATATAATAGCTACATTTGTATATGTATATATATTTTTTCCTTCCAATAATCATGTGTCATGTTGTAAGAGAGCCACTAATCATAAATGTATATAAGTTAAATCCATATATTGAATCTTAATTAAATTATTACTTAGTATAAAAAACATAACATAACATGTACACACAACCCATGCACATATCAGTTTACGAACAGATCCAGGTTGGATCACGTAAAAAAAGGTTCAACTCTAAAGGCCCAAATCGTTCTTTTAGTTATACTATTGACTATTCAAGTTGCCTTTGGATATATAAGAAATATATATATATATATATATATATATATATATATATATATATATATATATATATAAGGATCGTGTTCTTCCCTTTCTCAAAAAAATAAAATAAAAAAATGACCGTATCAATTAAATTTTAACGAACACCTGTTTAAAGATTGAGTTTATCAATTGAAGGTTTGAAATATAATATAACTATTCATTAGGAATATGAAAAAAATTATATCGATTCATGATCTAAGAATTAGAAAATTATTAATTTAGGATCTATTAGATAAAATCTTAATTGACATTTTATACTTTCCAATTAACCATCAATACTTTTACGAATCACAATTTTAAAAAATAAAAGATATACTTCTTCTGTCTAGTACTCAAAAAAAATATTTATTATTCGACATTAATTTTAATGTAAGAATTTTTTAATAATATAAGTTTTTTTTATGTAGGTAAAATAGTCTTTTCAACTTTAATTGAGGAAAATAAATAAAGAGATTAAAATTATTTTATTGTTATTTAAGAAAATAATGTATTAATTAATACGAAACGAGTCTTATTGACAAATGATACATCTATCTAGTGCGGGATAGAGAAAATATTAATTTTACATGAGCAGAACATAACTAAAAAAAAAAAAGTATACACATTCATAAATAAGGATATAAACTAAAAGATGCAAAAATATGGTCTTAATATTTACGAGTTTTATATTAACAGTTTCTTATTATTTTGTAAGTCTTGAGTCGATTTGAAAAACTTTACAAGACATAAATTGATAATGTTAGTAACTTTTAACCCTGAATTGACAATATTCATTATCGTTGGCATTAAAAATAAATAGTTAGCTAGTAGTTTATTGCACTGGTATGAAACTAACAAATTTAAGACATATTTATTTATAAAAGAGAATTATCTTGTATGAGATAGTTTAATATATAAGTTATTATTTCACTTTTGTATTTGAATCATATATATATTTTTTTAATGTAATTGAATTTGAATTTTATGGGCTCATAAATAAATATGATAAAATAAATTAAATATATCTTATATATTAAATAAAATAGTCTAATACAATTTTTTCCCATAGATCAACTTCTATTTACTTATATTTGCACTTTATGTCCGCTACTCTTAATCTTAAATTCTGTATTTTATTTTTAGCAATACTTTTATAATTTATATACAGTGGTGACTATTTGAAATAAAAGCGAAGATGAGATTTAAAGTAGTATCACCTATATATATATACAATTAAACTTTTCAACATCGTCAAGTCGCTTTGGCCGAGTGGTTAAGGCGTGTGCCTGCTAAGTACATGGGGTTTCCCCGCGAGAGTTCGAATCTCTCAGGCGACGATCTTTTTTTTTAGAGAAATTTTTTCTTCACAATTAAAATGTTTTTCAACGAGATTCTCAGTCAAAGTTGACCCGCGTCAAGTATTACATAGTCAAAATTGCAAAAGAAATTGTTTATATATATATTAATAGAATATGAACATAAATATAAATTTTCTTTATTATGAATCATTTATACATATTTTTTGATGTAAACATCTGGTCTAGAATTTTTTTCGCAAATTCATATTAATGTTTAGATCTTAATAGATGTTATGAACTAGTCAAATTTTGCGAGAACTCAAAATAAAAATAAAAAATACATCTAATACATAAGTCAAATACGAATACAAATTATGTTATGATTTAAATATGAAAACGAAGAGGGGAAAAATGGTTAGGGCTTGTGGAGTAAAATATAGAAATCTTTGTCCAATTTGAATTTTGAGCATTTTTTATGAGTGAAATAGTATACTTGTTATTTTTGTAATTGTGAGACATCAGTATAAAAGGGAAAGCTATTCATGCTATTGATTATTTCGAGTGGGGAGTATGTGGAATCAAGTCGGACTAAATAAATTACTTAATGCGTTAGAAATTAAACTATGCTCAACTAAAGAACTTGATGAAAATTTTTCATGATATAAAAAATTATGATTAAGGATCAGTATCAAATATTACGATTAAACGATCAATATCAATCATTACAAATTTTATGATTTCTTTCATATTGTTAAAAGATGTCATTGTTCAAATCTAACATGAAGCAAACATTATAACTTAAGTTTCATCAAGAAACTCAGAAAAAAAAGATTTAATTAGAGACATTTTTTTTACTATTAATTATTTTTATTGTACAGTATCAGTTATTTTTATTGAAAAATATTACTTATTTTCATTGAACTGTATTAATTGTTCTCATTAGCAGTACTAATTAGTTTCACTCTAAATTAACGGAATGTTTGATACTCAACTTTAAAATCAAGCAATGTAAAAAGAATGAATATAAAATGTTTGATTGACATATTTAATTGTTGGTACAGTAATTTAAAATCTTAAAACCGAGAAACTATGACTTTCATACCACATCTTCATTTCTTAACTATACTTTTTCTAAAGAGTTTTGCAAAATCAAATGAAATTAATTATTATAATAATTCTCATTATTAACCCAACAATTTCATTATTGAGTATTCCCTAAAACTTTAGAAGATTTCTAACCGAAAAGTCTAGCTTAGACTTCCATTAGTGAGTATGTGATTGTATCTAAAGTAATGTTTTAATCCGACATAAGTAGACTTAATTAATTATGCAAGTAATATTAGTATTAAAATTTAATCCAACATGATTAGACTTCAATTTTAGCATATATAAAAGTTTAGATTTAAATTAAAAAATGCATGAGAATGTGGTCGTAGATGATTAGTTAGAGGTTGGCCCCCCTGTCCTTTTTGATAAAGTCCTCGAATTGTTCTAAGACAACGCGTTACATACAGTTGTGATTCATTAATTCCATTTTAATCTTCTCCAGCCTTTGCCTGGTCAGCGAATCGTCTCCTTCCTTTTTCCTTCCACTCCACACCCCAACCCCAGGTGATATGTATACAGTATATATACTGAGATCCCCGTCCCCTGCAGTATCACTCAAACCATTTAATTTTGTTTTTCACTTTCTAAACAAGATTCAATTTATTAATTTCGATCCATTGAGTGAAAATCAAAGATGGGTTTGAAGGGATTTGCTGAAGGAGGCGTTGCTTCAATCGTGGCCGGTTGCAGCACCCACCCGCTCGATTTAATAAAGGTCCGAATGCAGCTTCAGGGGGAGCCGGCCGTTCAATCCCTCCGCCCTGCCCTAGCTTTCCAAACCACCGCGATCCATCCTCCCTCGGGACTTGTTTCCGTTGGACTGCGTGTTATACAGCAGGACGGCGCCAGGGCTCTGTTCTCCGGCGTCTCCGCTACCGTCCTCCGCCAGACACTCTACTCCACCACCAGAATGGGCCTGTACGACATCCTCAAGAATAAATGGACCGACCCCAACACCAACAATATGCCCTTGACGAGGAAAATCGCCGCCGGACTCGTGGCCGGAGGCGTGGGCGCGGCCGTGGGGAACCCCGCTGACGTCGCAATGGTTCGGATGCAGGCGGACGGGCGGCTCCCCCTGGATCAACGGCGCAACTACAAGAGCGTGGTGGACGCAATTACGCAAATGACCAGGAACGAGGGGATTGCTAGCCTGTGGCGCGGATCATCTCTTACGGTGAACCGCGCGATGCTGGTGACGGCGTCGCAGCTGGCGTCGTACGACCACTTCAAGGAGATGATTCTGGAGAGGAATTTAATGAAGGACGGCCTCGGGACACACGTCACCGCCAGCTTCGCCGCGGGGTTCGTGGCGGCGGTGGTGTCGAACCCGGTAGACGTGATTAAGACTCGGGTGATGACCATGAAAGTGGAGCCGGGGAAGGCGGCGCCGTACAGAGGGGCGGTGGACTGCGCGGTGAAGACGATCAAGGCGGAGGGGCCGATGGCATTGTATAAAGGTTTCATTCCGACGATATCGAGGCAGGGACCCTTCACCGTCGTTCTCTTTGTCACATTGGAGCAAGTCCGCAAACTGTTCAGAGATTTCTAAAATCACACACAATATAATATAATTGACATTTTTTTGTAGTATTGTTTCCTAATATTCTTTTTAAATTCAACAATTTATGAACGATTCATTTATTTGCATATTCTCCTGTTGAAAAAATATGTCCCACGGCCACAAATATTATTTAACCTTCTTATTTTGAGTACCTCTGGCTCTAGTATATATTTTAAATTTAATGTTTTATTATTTTAAATATTCATTTTAAAGTTTAATATTTTCTTTAAAAATTATGATCCCACATTTATAATAAAATATTATATTTGGAGGAAGTATATAGGTGAAATTATAAATTTACATTTCCATATGAATGTAGAGATGATAAATGTTCTAAATATGGTACTACTATTCTAGGCTTCTAGCGTAGAGCCACTTGTTATGCTATTTTTTTAAATATCTTATATAAATATTGAATCCTAAATTATTACGGGTTTTTTTTTTTTTGAGAAGTTTTAAATTGATTAAATATAAGTTTAAATTAGTTTGAGTTCAATCTTAAATTAATAAAGAAAATCTTATATTCAATTTATTTTTTAAATTAAAACTAATTTCATCTAATAGAAAATTTAAATTAAGTTACATTATTTTACTATAGGAATATATTTAAAATTATATATTAATGTTTAATTTGTTATTCATCTACATATTTGTAGCATGCATATCAAGAAAGAAAAATGAAGAGAATTATGTTTATACACATCAAGCCAAATAATAGATCAACAATTAGAGAGAAATATCAATGTTCAAAAAACTATGTAATGTTATTTCCGACCATGAATATATTTATGTGTGACAAATTTTTGTGGGAAGCAATTTCATAGTATGAAATTAGTACCATTAAAATTATTTATTGATACCATAATATTCATTTAGTGATATCATTACACTTATAAACTGATATTACAGTATGAAATGATTATAGTATCAGTGAATGATTCTAATAATATCAGTATCAGTGAATGATTCTAATAATATCAATGAGTGATTCTAATCGTACCAATTTCATACTATGAAACTGCTTCACAGTAGAATGACTATTTATTTATATATGATGTGAATTTTAACAATTATAAATGCAAGATAAAAAACCTACGACTTTCCTATGATTCACATTGACAGAAACAAGAAGCAAACACTGCCCTAAAACTTGAATATTCTCTTCTCTGTATCATTCTCTTCAATTCATGAATAACTTAAAGAGTATAGTATATTATCAACTACTACTGTGATCATATATTAATTTAACTTCAACGATACTTAAATAATAGAAAGAATAATATTCGAAAAATTCTTTGATTTATTATTAAATCCTCCCCTTAATTTATATTCACAAAAAAAAAAAGAAAAAAAAAACTATTAAAGCCATGAGGGTTGGCCTTTCCTTTCCTGTCCTGCATGAAGTCTCAAAACTGCAATGTCACCACCGGAGAAAAGCTCGTCCCGTCATCTTTCGTGTAAAGAAGTTGGTTAGTACTAGTAGTAGTAGTTGTTTCCCTTGTTGTTTTTAACATCTTTGCAGAGCATTGATCGCACTTCCAGTATACACCGTGGAGGTTCCAAATCCTTCTCCTGCAGTGCGTTCCCCAGCAACTGCTGCATCTGTGAAGCAAACGTGTCATCCAGAACCTGAACGAACATCATTATCATCATCATCATCAGAAAGAAGAACAAATTTCCAGTTCATTTCAGCTTAATGTTAGATATTTTCCTATTACAAATCATACATTTACTGCAACGCGTGAGGCTCTGTACCAGGATCTGTTCTCCTTCCTGTCTTCCAGAAACTTTAACACATCCTGCATTCAACAATCGTTTTACATTTCACGAAATTAAAAAGCAGAAACCTTTACTAATTTGATATCTTTTTACCTGGCCCATGCGGTCCCAGAAACCACGACAAACAATTACGAAAACTTGGGTTTCAAGAACACTGTTTAGCTGATTGATTGTATTAGTGAGCAACTCCTTCAAGGGCTGCATCCTCTGTCTCAGATCCGACTCTATCACATTTTCCTTGGCCTCTTGAATTATCTTCTTCAGCTTCGTGATGCTATGCAGTTTTGTCTGCACAAAAACATGTAAATGTGTCAAAATTATCGGATTATTTGATTGACAAAAACTTATATGTATCAGGTGCACTACGCAAGTCAAGTTTAATTTTAAAATGCTATTAGCTTTTTACTAAAAGATACTCCCTTCGTCCCACTCTAAGATTCCAACCTTTCCATTTTGGGCGCCCACGACAAGCTTCACATTCCATTGTTGGAAAACAAGTGACCCCACTCTATTAAGTAATTATCTAGGACACTTCAATTTATTTACATCAATTGCCACCACTTTTCTTCTTAATTATCCCTACATTTCAATTTATTCTCTCTTTACAATCACATCGTTTGTACTACACTTCATTTTATATTAACACTCCTTAATCTCCATGCAATTTTTCCATGAGAAACTTAGCGTGGGCCAAGGACATTGAAAAATATTAGTTGTGTACAGTTGCACCGTAAAACGTGTATACGGTTTGAATTAACAATCGAAAATACTCACATTTTCAAGGAGTTTATCAATCACTGATTGCACATAGGCTCTAAATTTAGAGCGGATCATGACTGTTACTTCGCTGAGTTTCTCCCCCGGGGCCACATTGCCAGTTTCAGGCATGCAGGAGCCCCACAACTTCAATTGTGATTCCATCTGGGGGCGCAGAACATCAAGCATCCTTTTCATGGAATTCAGAAGAACGCCCAACTGAAAAACCACGAGTTATTATGCACTCTTCTCCACAAAAATACTGATTATTAATATGCAATTGTACCTCAGCAGAGACATTATAAGGAGCTGGATTCCCCTTTGTGAATTTCTGGACATATTTGAGACCGAATTTCTTAGGCATCGTATTTTCCTTCAATACAGATATTACTTCAGCATACTGCTTCTCCAAGCTTTCTAAGACGGCCTTCTCAACATCTGCTATTGCCTTTACGAAAAAAAAAAACAACAAACATATATAAGAATCGAAAGTCAGCAAAAGAAGTAGCTTTTTTTAGCCGAATAGTAATCTTCTGCATGCAAGAAGAGAAAGAGATGTCCATACACTTTCCAATGCAAAAGTATATTCTGGCCAACGACTTATAATCACATCGTATTCAGCAAGTGTCTCCTTTAGCCGGTCATAGATATCATCGATGAAAGGGGTTGTGGAGAAGCTAGAAGATTTTGCCTGCATTACCATCAGTTCAAGTTAAAGCAAATAACAAAATATTAATAAAAATGTTTCTGTAAAGCAAAAACATGGACTTGGGATAAGATATTTCAAATTTCAGATATTGTAACAAGTATTAATGCAATATACATTCCAAGTTGTTAATAAAATGATATGAAACCTTACTCTGTCAAGCTTGCATAGTTCAAGTAACGCAAGACGCTTATCTTGGATCCAAAGGGTTATATAAAAGTGGAACAGCTCTTTCGCATCAACCCCTCCTTTAATATAACTGCCGAGAAAGTTTACAGAGTTAAAATCAAGATTGTCATAATAGGCAACATAGCCACCACTATTTATCCATTACCTAATATTCCACAGGGAAAGATCCCTTTGAAAATCAGCAGTAGCTATGACGAGTTCAACGACTGGAGGAGAAGGTCCAGCAGGAGGGCACGAAACAAGGAATTCTCGTAGTCTACTGTAGAGTTCTGTACTATAAATAGACGATGAAAGGTTCGGGAGGTCTATAAAACTGCATAGGAAGCCACATAAAATTAGTGAGAGTAATAATTGAGGGCCATAAATTGCTTGTATGATTTGATGGAAGACAATTTCAAAATATAATCATACCTGGGAAGAAGATCCTGCTTATGGATTTCAATGTCGGTCAGAATCTCATTACGAATATTCAAACAAAGAGATTTCATTTTCTTATACGCAGTGGAGAGGGCCACTGGATCCATCAATATGTTCTCATTGTTGTTGGAAATGAACTCATCAGTTTCTGAGAGGTGCCTTCTAGACCTTTTTTTCGTAGCATTCTGCACAAAAACATCCCAATTATTAATATCATTATTAAAAGGGTTGCATTATGCGACAAAATTTAAGTTTGCCCACCTGAAAATATCTGCATAATTTCAACTGCACCTCAGGTGAAAGAATATCGTGTAAGAGTTTAAAAAGCTTTAAAGCAGGAGCAAGACCAGGCGCAGCCACGCCTGTTGCAGGTCCAAACACATCCATCATTCCTGATGGTGATGATTCATCCAGTGACTTGTAATTCTCGAAAACTAATGTAAGTATTTGCTCAACTTGATCAGACACTTCCCCCAAAAGTCGGACCTGATCAATAATCAGTAAAATCATCAAGAATTATAACTACAAGTTTCCGTAATTAGATAAGTAAGAAAAGTACATTAAAGAATGTGCATCATCTGAGAGAGTCAGAGAGATAAATGCTATAGAAACATGATAGGTCACGATCTTCATATAAAATAGGACTTCCTTGCTATTTTCATCCATCCCAAATTATAGACCAGTTTACTTATTGAAAGTATTAACTATCTTTAGTGGATCGGACCAAAATTTCCTTATTTAACACAATTAAGTTCATTCAAAACATAGTTGGAGTACCAAAAGGTTAAAGTAAATAAACAGTTTATCTTGTGCAGGGGTAAATAAGAAGAATGTGAAAAATATTACAATTCCAACCATTTAAAAATGTTTTCTTAATCTGTGTGAAAAATTGTCCAAGTCTACCTTAATGGTACGGAGGGAGTACTAAACAATACGATGGCTCCAAGCAACAAGGTAGCTAAATAAAAAATTAATCATAAGTGACCTACCTCTTGGTGACTCAATGTGTGCTTAGTTTTGCCTTTGATAATCACAGGTAGCAGGAACTCATGCACCAAATCGAGACAGTCTGCAGTTGGTGTGGCAACATCCATAACATATGAGAGATATCTGAAATACATCAAATTAAAGTTAAAAATTAAATACAAAATGAAGCAAAAGTAAGAACCATTAATTTGTTTTTAGTAACTGGCAAGGCAAAAAATTACGGGACCTGAGCTTCGTATATGCGTCTGAAACACCAAAATAAGACGCAAATTCAGCCACCAACCATTTCCACGGACCATGCAACAACAAGTTTCTCTGCTGAAACTGTTGGACTTTCATTGCTGTCTCCAGAACACAATCATATGCAATCGTCTCCGCCACAGATGCACACTTTGTACAAATGCAAAAGGTTAGTGAATATAAATGAAGAAAATAATTCATTAAGGTGATGTTCTTTTGTGTTTTAAGTGACTTTTAAAAATCGGTTTTTGAAATCCTGATAAAAATAATGTGTGTGTTTATATTTGGTTTTTAAGTAGGGTAGGATTTAACTTTATGTCAAATCTATGTGTAAGAGTGAATAAAATTATATTATACATTAATGTTGAGTGTAATTGAAATGATTGGACGATGTGAATTTTGATTTAAATATATTAAATTATAAGGAGAGAAAATTGATTGTATTGAGAAGTGTAATAACAGGTTTACAGGTGTTATAATGTTTAGATTTCAAAATTCAAAACTTGATTTTTAAAACTAAAAGAACATCAACTTAATGCCTTTGATGTCTGGACTCGAGTAATGTTGGAGTAGCAGAAGTATAAATAATGTTAAGCAGACTTATTTTGCCTTGTGAATTGAGTAATACCTTACGACTACTTTCATCAGCAGTAGTTGAATAGTTGATGTGTAACTGCACTTTCCCAACTTGTTCATGCTCGGGCTCCCGATATATAAAGCACTGACGAACCTTCTCCCCCTACATTAAGACAATCACCAATTCAGACATTGAAAAAATCTGTTTCATGTCAAATGGGGCCCACAAACAGTACCGAGTCATCAGCGATATCAGCCACTTGAACTAGCGCATGACCACAATGCTTTCCTTTCGAATCATGGACTTCGATTATCAAATCATCTCCAAATCCATCTGGTAAACTGTACAAAAGTAGCAGGAAAATTAGCATATTTTCTGTTTATTAAACTGACTGAAGATATTACCAATAGAATCATGCACATGAACATACAATACTCGGGTTTCACCAGATCCTGGTTGCATTCTCAAAGCATCCTCTTCAGGTGAACTTTTTAATCTCAGCAAACAGGAATATGATTCTGCAATCAGAAATAAAATTACCATTCAGCCCCTAGTTATAATATGGAGGGTCTCAGAGAAATAAATATGTCCATACCTTGTACCACTTCATAGGATGATGAAGTGCTACGCCAAGCACTGCAGCCAGTTTTAAGAAGCTGGGGCACTTCTTTCAAATACCTGCGGGTCCCAACAATTATGTACGCCAAGCTTTGCGGTAATAAAGAGCCATTGACAGTCATAACTGGGGTAACATTTTCTCTTCGTAAGGCCTTCCTCTCAGTGGAGACAACTGATTTCACATTCGATAATCGATGCTGAAAAGATTCAAGTTTCACCATTGATGATGACTTTAAAGATGTAAATGCACAGCCAGTGGGTTGCTCCAACCCCATTTTCACCTTACGAACTGCAATGAAATCAAATTCACAGAAATATCAAAAATTCATTTTCTACAAGAATGAAACTGTTTGATGAGAAATATTGAAGATTCATATAGGACCTTGAACTTTAATCTTTCCGATTGTTTTCTTGGTCTTCACAGAAGCGCCTTCACTGACAAGTTCTGAAGAATCTTTTTTCAACAGCTCTTCCTCTGATTGTAACAATATGTGTTTCAACCTGAAAATTCAACAACAAACAATCCAGTGATCATCCAATTAATGCACACTTTAAGAATTTATGAGAACATTCAATTGTCATTTAATTGAACATTTCAACTACAGATTGTTCGACATCACATGAAATGCCAAAATATACAATACCCGAAAAGAAATAAAAACACAATAGCTTACCCAAACGCATCCCTTAGCAATGCACATTCATTTTCCAAGAAGGGGGGAGCTTCCATGCAGCCCCTGGCCCAAGAGTGAAGGCATAGACGGACGCACGCATCGTACGACAAGACAGCATACCAATAACCTAGGCCACTGTATCCAATTTGGAAGGTAAATAACAGAGATTAGTAAATCCAATTCCTCAAAAGTGATCCAAATTTACATTAATGGGGAACTATGAAACTATTAGGAAATACTAGCCAGTTACCTTGCATGAAATGTAGGATATCGAGCAGGCAAAGGATGAGAAGAAACAGCTGCATTCCTGTCAAATGCGTATACTTAGTTTTAGATATTAAAAGTTATTCTACGAGCAAGCCTATATGAATACTGGGTTGCAATTTACACCCAAAGATGTACCTTTCAGACACTTCAGGAGTTTCAACTTCTTTAGAACCCACCATCGTCATCTTATTCTTGTTAGATTCGACCTCAGATTCTGAAGCTCTTGACGTCCCTGAGCAAGTGTTAGCATCACCTCTGGAAGCTGGATTTCTTTCAGACACTTGATTTATAGGTTGAAAAGGCCCAGTCAGTGGGGGTGCACTCGGCATGTCCTCATCATAGGAGTCACTTTGCTCTCTTCCACGATTAAAGTCCTGAAAACCCAAGTAAAGAAGATACAACTCACAAGATGAACTAGTAAGATCGTACAACTCTCCTCATCTTTCCAAAATTTTCATGCAAACTTAATTTCTTTTTTATTGAAAATGAAATGAACAGAAATAAAAACAACTAACAAAGACTCTATCAGCTCCATCATCCAAAATAATTCTCCCCAAGTAAACTATTCTCACTTTAAGAAATTAAATAAATAAAAAAATTAACTTCATACTTTATGAGTTTAGACTTTTAGATTAAAAGAAATCCCATATTAAATTATATGCTTGTTGGGACTCTCCACGTGAGAAAGTTGAGAAATCAGTTCCACGTGTGTGAGGGGAATGTTAGAAAATTAAACATTTTTTTTTTTGGCTGAAAAAATTAAACAAAAGAATTAATTTCACATCTGTCAACAAAAACTTTTAGATGATGAAATTCTTTTACACAATTAAAAGACAAACAATTTCATAATATAAATTACATTAACCTGTCTCATAATTTTAGTATTTGGCTGCATAGTGGGGCGCGATAGGTTGTAGTTTGTCTCCCGTAAAACGGCATTGATGTTGCTGAGCCTTGGTGGAGTAGAATTGACTTCTGAGCTGGTGACAGATTCAGAGGATTCATCATACACAATGTGGCGATGTCCGTTCCCTAAGCCTAGACTATTAGTGCGTACGTGTCTCGCACCGCCATTGGCTACTTTATCATCTTGAGGCGACGCTTCGAGTGAGTAGCGACCACCGTAACGGTCGCCGTCGGAATCAGAGGTATCCATGTCCGATTCCGATAGGGTTTCAATGACCCGGCTAACGTTCATCCCTGAAGGCATATGTCCGCTGCGAAATTTGGACACCGACGGCAATCCCAGGCTGCTGCCGCGGTATCTCAGCCCCATTACTGAATCGGATTGTAGTTTCTGATTTGACATTGGAAATCAACTCTTTCTCCACCTATTTGCATCGATGAAAGAGAGTTAAACATGTTCAAGCTTTTTACCCTCTGCTCAGATTTAAAAGCCGAACAAACAAAACCCAATTTCCAATATTATCTATAGAATAAATTAAATAAGCGGCAAGAAATTTAGAGATAAATGCATCCCCAGAATCACTATTAATACCTAGAAAATATAATGCAATTACCTAAACTGTGAGAAAATTGAAGGGCTCTGCTCTGCTCTGCTCAACGTTGTACTCCTGAAAAAGTTCAGCTTTTCTTTTTTCCGTTTCGTCAGTCTCTGCTATACTCAAAGTTCTTTTGCAAGCTATCCCACATTTTCAAACCAAACATGGGTTTTATCAATCCAAGATTAACAAGAACATCGTCGTCGTCATCATCATCAGCTCTCCTAAATTGCAAGAGAAAAGGGCGGAGAAACAAAAAGAAGAAAATTTTTGAACTCTTTTCCCTTGCAACAGAAAAGAGCGAAAAGAGATTTTAATTTGGGAGGTGGGATGAAGTTTTGAATCTTTTGCAACGGTCAGTGCTTAGTGGCGCCGCTTTAGGGGGGTCAGCCCGTTCACACTTTAATCTTTTTTGTTAATTAAGAATTCATGGAACATTATAATAATTATAATTTATTTATTTATTTCAAATTAAAGTTTCATATGTAACGAGGTGTGCATTATGACTGATGGACCTAATTTGTATTTGAATGTTGCTTGCCTGCTGCGCGACGCACTGTAATACTGTGTACTGCATGGGGCCCATCTTTATTGCTTTTCTTATCTTTTTTTTTGAGTTTGAATTGCAACCTATAAGGACATATTTTATGTAATTTCTCAGAAAATATTCCTACCGTTCTACTAAATTTCGAATACTATCATTATTAGAACTATTGAGTATAAAATATCAATATATTTAATTTCATTCTATTATTTTAAATTTTCTTTTCAGGATAGATTCTATTTTTAATCTTGTTTTTTAATAAGACCAGGGCCCAAAACTACGGATTGGGCTACGAGCCTACGACCAGGACATATTTGGTTTTTTGTGTATTTTTAAGAATATTTTAAATAGATTGACAAAATCATGAATTTGAACTCTAAACATTTCTTTTCAAAAAAAAAAAAAACTCTTAACGTTTAAACAAGAAAGGGAAAAAAATACTTTGACCATTCAAATAACAATAATCCCAAATTGAATAACACACCACAACTTAACATGGAATCTAATAGTGAATAAATTTATGATTTAAACTAGAACGAATATAACATTAGACTCTGTTATAGAAGAAACGGGTGAAACCAAACGAGTTTCAACTTTCAAATACGTCCATCTAAAAGGAAAAAATAGATAAATCGATTTATAACATATAGGAAATTATAATATAAATATAGTCATATCTCTGTCATATATTGCTTTTAACCAAGATGTGTCATACAACTAAACTGTGAAATACAAACATTAAATTTGTTACATGTGACATCACTTCATATTTGAATATATTTTCAACTATAAGTATCAGCAATTTCAAACATCTTTTTGAAGATTAATAATAAAACGGAAGGTTGTAAACAAGAAATGAAAGTAATGTGAGAAGAAGTATGGTTCTGAATACATGCATAAACCGATAGAACATATATTTTTGTACAACGAAAGGATACATCTCTCTCTAGTATTATTAAGCGCCCCACAACCTCTTCTTTACACAAATATAACAGGTCCACAAGGCTCATGCACTGTGTGTCACTAAACTGAGGTCAAAGAGCCAAAACTTAGAAACCTAAAGGCATCACGATCGAACAATCCAGCATTAATCGTCCTTTGAACCGAACACCTCCTGCTTAATCTGTTCGACTCTAGTGACCAACTCATCCCTATTCTCCTGCAAAATAAATATGAATAAGTATAGAAGCAGTGGGAGACGGCTGTTTAAGTGGAATAATCGGATACTAACCTTAAAAAGTAGATAGCGAGAGGTGAACCAGATTGTGTAGCCAAGACCGACGAGTTCCAACACTTTTGGGAACTACATATTTCAATAAAATTAGAATTACCATTTTCAGTTAGCAAAGATTTTGTTAGGCAGATCCATGCATAGAAGATGACTACTCACCACCGGAATAGAGTCGATGGCACCAACAATAGCTGCCGCTAGCCATAGTGCCACTGCACCACCACCACCAAACACGAGAACTGAATATGTTTCCTCATAATCCAACTGAAATAAGTGGTAAACATTTGTGAGATTCAACATCAATGACAAGTTAATGTTTGCACACAACAATATTGTCTTTGTCTAGACATTTGAATCTGCATTCATGTGATTTCTTGTGCAATGTATTGAAATATTTAGATAGATATATTGATGGCTAAACAGAAATTTCAGGATCAATATAGATATTGTGATGTAGGTAGAGGTCTATCTGCATTAGTTGAATGTCAATGGTTTCCCAAAAACATTTTCAAAAATTAGTAATTTTGAAAAGAAATACTTAAAAGATATTTTTATTACAAGTTGGGAAAGAAAAGGGTGCAGACGCACAATGCGATGGCAAGGGAGGCCTCATGAAGACCTATACACAAAATACCCTACGGGAAAAACCATGTATGGGAAAAAGAGTACCATCCCATAAAGAAGCACAAAATAAGAAATTCAAAAAACTGATAAAAAAACCTAACCAAATCTAAAATAATCATTGAGGTGCAATAAAACAAGGAGTTGCCATCCATCGTGTGTTAGAGCGACTCTTAGATTTAGCATCAGCAGCTTGATTTCCTTTCCTATATACATTGTAATGCAAAGCATAATGATCTTTATGGAGTAGTTTTGAAAAGAATACAATTGAAGAAAACTAACATCTTTTGATAATATCAAAAATTTGTATGGTTATATGTTTGAGAGACAACTCTGTATCTAAGATTCAAGAAACAAGTTTGCACCTTATTTATACCAATTTTTTAGATGCACTCTCAAAATCCAATTTTCAGCATAAACCAAATGTTTTTCTTTGCACTCTATTATCCTTAAAACTATTACCTCTTGCTTATTTTTGAAATAAAATGTAGGAATAATAAACTATCACAACATTAATTAGTCCTGTATAAAATTTATAATCCATCAATCTGATAATTATCATCTATTTATATTATTGAAACAACTCATTTAATATCAGTATATCAGATAGACACTATTTGAAGCTCCATATGACATGAATTAGACAACTCTTCCTGAAGCTCCATATGACATGAATGATTACACACTATTCCAAACATGCTATCTTTTTTAAACAAAAACAGGAATTGTTTCTACATTTTTTTCTAGACATATCCCAGAAACATTTTGAGAAATTAAATTATAAGAACGCACAACATAGGTTTACAATACACATAAAAAAGGAAATATCTTGACAAAGATATAACACAAGGTTGCTCAGGTAACCGCTCAGCATCGATCTGATAATCGATGTTTCATCAAGCACACTTATGTGCTTTCAAAGAGTTGAATATACTCATCATAGCAACCGAGTTATTAGTACCACCAAGCACTAATATATGTCTGAACTTTGAAGCCATTCACAGAACACTAGAAAAGTGTGGTATGCAGTGTGGCTATGTACTCTTATAAGTTTCTTCGCCCCCTAGTTAGATTGAATACCAAACTCAAATATTTTATAACAGCACCACACAACAGAGGCTTAATAATCTAATAGCATAAGATCTGGATTTAAAGTAGTACAATGCAAGCAAACATCAAATACATAAAAGTAACCGCACCTTTATATCAATGTCCTCCAAAAACTTGAACAATTGCAGTGAATCGACGAAAGAACCTTCTTGTGGTGCTTCATTGAGCTGAAAATCAAAATCTTTTTTCTTTTCATCTGGTTGAGTGTTTTCCACGACTATCCGTCCATCAGATTCAGTTTCATCTGAGTCGTACTGAGTTGTCTGATTAGAGGTTTCCTCAGAAGTCGTTGATCTCAGAGATGAACTAATGCGGTATCTCAATCCTGTTCCTGTAACCAATACTCCACAAATCAATAACCAAAATACTGCCAAAAAATGACACACGTGGCAAGAAGAATGTTGATAAAAACTGGTAAAATGAAAACAAAGGAAAATGATGTTAACTGAAACATTTAGTTCATAATACACATTATATGCCCTACGTAAAATCGGTCTCTCACCGACGCTATACTGCATCGCTAACCTCAAAATAATTGCATACCGATCAATAAAATTTGTTAATTTTCCAGAAATAACTCAGCTTAACCAAAAAAAAATGGTAAACAATCATAGAATTCAGAGGTATTTTAAGAAACTAGAAATCTAGATCTTAATCATCATTATTTAATCAAGACCTGGCCAAGAAAAACGAAAAATGAAAGCAAGTAAAAACTCACCAGAGTTAAAGCAGGCTTGCTTGAGAATGGACGGAAACAGCGTTTTGCAATTGATTGATTGAATATGGTTCGCAGCGATAAATTTGGGATGGATTAACGGAGAATTGGAGATGCCTCGAGCTGTGCACAGCTCCATTTTTTGGATCATGAAGGATTTTGGAAGGGTTAGGGTTCTGGTAATAAATAGACAAATTGCTAGGGTTTAAACCTTTTGGTCGGGTAGGCTAGTGGCGTGTCTCTCTGGCTTTCGAGTGAAACGTGAAACACGAGTGAGTTGAGTCCAGTGTCGTTTAAACCCTTTTTCCGGGTCTGCCAGACCAACTTTAGTCTTTAACCTTAGACAAACTTACTCCTACCAATTTAAATTTTATTTTATAAGAAATCTGCGACTCATTAATAAAACTTTTGATTCGTTCGATATTGATGTCAATTTGTATATGCCTCTTTTCATAAATAGGATGTTTGTCTCTCTCTTTTATTTGAAAAACATTTCTTATTCCACATCAAAATATGTAACCAAAGTTACATTTTGTTGCTAGAAGATTAGGTTTTAATTCCAGTTTTGGAGTTGATTGTGTTGTAGATAAGGGGTGGAAAGGGGGTTTAGCACTTTTGTGGGATTAAGGAGATGTCATGGATATTAAATCTTATTTTAATAATCACATTGACTCGTGGTAGGGAGGAGTAACTTGAGGTTGAGATTTACGAATACTTATGAGTATATAAAGGATAATGTTAATGGAAGACGTGGAAGGTGCTAGATATTTTAGTCGTAGGCATCATTGTTCTTGGCTTTGTTTGAGTGACTTCAATGAGATATTGTTCAATTTTGAAAAGACGGAAGGCTTGGATAGAAGGGATAAAGAATGGAGGAGTTCCGTAATTGCCTAGGGATTACAAGAAAAATTGGATCAGGATATTATTAATAATAGTTGGATGGAACATTTTTTTTAGGATACTACGTGTTTCACTTTTCAATTGTGTCCAACCTTCACGTTAAAGAGGTAGGAGGAGCTAAACTATTTCGATTAAAGAAAGATGGTTGTAAGAATGGATGTGGGGAGGTGATTAGGAATGCTTGTGATTCGGGTTTCTTTATGTCGGTTAATGGATTGACAAAGTAATTTTATATTAATATTTAACAATAATTATTTTCATGAAAAAGAATTTAAAAGTACTCTAAAATTATCTTACACAAAAAGTAATTTTAAAAGTGTGCTTGTTTCAATTATTTCCGAATTAGAATGACAATGAAATAGTCGAATAGTGAATAATAATAATGATGACAATACTATTAATGTTTTGCTATAATATTTAAATAAATGAAGAGAAAAATGTATGTTATTTGAATTGTTGTGGACAAATGTTTTTTTTTTTTTAAGGGTGGACAAATGTTTATTGGAGTAAAAATAGTTAATGAATGTATAAACATGTGAATTGATAATCTAAAATTTATTCTTACTGATTATTGTATGATGGGCTAAAATCATTTGCAACACCCTTAGCGAAAGCCATTATTAATATGCAACATAAAATTTTAAAAAGAGTAATCTTTCAGTAAAATTTGTTCACCATATTAAATTTATACTATTATATTTATTCAGTAATATTATAATATTTTAAACAGTAATATTAGTTTATAAATCCATTGAAATCACTAAATAAATATTACGATATTATTGAATAAATATAATGATACCAATTTTATAGGGTGAACAAATTTCGTACAAATTTTTTTTTTTTTTGTTAAAAAAAAATCTACAAATCTATAATTCAATACATAGAATATAAATTAAAGAATGCGCAACTTAGCATTTATGAAGGGCATGACCAAACTTATAGGGTGCATAGTAAAGGTCCCTTTTATCATTACTAAAAAAGCAACTTTGTAAGCCAATAAGAACCCCATTATTGTATGGACCCAAAAGAATACTAACGGATTTTTTTTTTTCCCAAATATACATGCAATGCATATACTTTTACATTTGTAACGATTGGTTAAATCACCCCATTTCAAATTTGACGGTGCAACAGCCATTTGACTAAAAATATAATTATTGTGGGATAGTATACAGTGACTATTAACGGGCCCATGAAATCATCTGTGCCATTTTCTGTATTTCAATCTATGTTCCATAACCTAGATGGATGACACGTGGCATGTTAAAAATAATCCAACGAACCGCCACAATTTTGGGTCCATGTGTTAAAGATCCAGGAAGTGGAATACATATTGGAACATGAAAAGTGGCACAGAGGAATTGAACTGATTAACGGGACTAATTTTTTTTTTTTTTTTTTTTGAATAACATTTTTTTTGCGCACGACGAAGATAAACTATATAAGAATAGCGTGGATTGATGGGTTTTTATTATGGTTCACGCAATAAGAATCAAACAATTTTGACGGATATATAATACTGTAAGGGCTCGTTTGGTTTCCTTTATTGGATAATACCTGAACTATAATATCTATATTTGTAATACCAGTTTATTATCAATATTTTGTTTGGTTTCAAAAACTTGAGTTAAATAATTAGTTATTAGCTATCAATATTATGTTTGGTTGCAAGTATTATAACTAGTATTAATTTATTTTAGACTAATTTGTCCTTATAAATAAAAATAATAATAAACACATTTTGATGAAAGTGAAGGGTGTTTTTAGTATTTTAAAATTTAATAGATGTTGGAGAAATATAAGTATTACAAATACCATATGAAACTTGAAATCTATAATACCATGTATTAGGTATTATTTGAACGGGCCTATTCTTAATAACGGGCTGGAAGTATAATGTATACAACAAACCAAACAAGTGATAAAGGTGTATTAGGAATCAATACACCCCTAATAAAGGAAACCAAACGACCCCTAATAGGCATGATTTGCACTTTCTATTACGCTAAATGCTGAAAATCACTTGAAACCTAAATTAAAAACATTATTATACATTCTATTATCACTTAAATAAAAATAACTATACTGTTAAAAATAATTAATATTCTCAAAGTATATTTATGTTGCAGCTAATATTTCATGAGTCTCCCTCTTATAGCCCGTTTGGCAACGGGCTGAGTTTATAAACTTTTTAAGATAACTTTTTATAATGTTATAATTTTGTGTCTTTTGTATAAACATAAATGTAATAGTAAGAAAATTTAATTGCTTATAATATTCATAAACATATCATACTGAATTCTTAATTCTTTTAATGAAATTTTTAACACCCTTTATTAAATATTTAATATTGCATTGTCTTAATGAGATATATTTAATATTGCACTGTCTTATGAATGACCACCTCGATAACTTTGTTCCTACATTTCTTAAATTATAAAAATTCTTATGCCCTATTTATAAAAAAGAAAGTCAACAATATATTTGAAAATTGAAAAATGAAAATTAACAATATGCGCATGCAGGCTAAACTCCATATTTTCATTTCGTGCTCACTGGACTAAACCATCGACACTTGCTACGGATCATCCAAAGAACTAAAGCCCAAATGCAGTATTACTAATTCCACACAAAATTGGGCCGGGTCGGCCCGTAAATTATTATTATTATTATAGGCCAGCGCATGTGCTTGTTTTTTGAGAAAGAGAACTATTATTAGAAGTATGTAAAATATAACAAATCAAGTCTCTCATAATTTTTTATGGGTTTTTATCGGTACAAGTCCTAAAAGATATATTAATTATCAATTCGGGGCCTGAAAGATAAAATTTATCAATCCGGGACCTGAAAGATGTTTATATTAAGGGATTTTATCAATTCAGGACCTGAAAGATAGGATAATTATCAATTCGGGGTCTTAATTCCAGGTCCTGGATTGATAAAATCTCTTAATATAAAGATCTTTCATGTCCCGGATTGATAAGTTTTATCTTCAAGATCCCGAATTGATAATTAATATATCTTTCAGCACCTGAACTGATAAAAGCCCTTTTTTTATTTAAAAAAATCAAGCTCAACCTAGATAGTTGAGATGGGAAAAAAAAATGTTAGTCATTGTATTCAGATCTCATTCTGGGAAAACCACGAACAATCAAAATATTCACACCCAACGAGTATAAAAACCATGTTGCCTCATGATTGCTTGCACGACTAACAATGAATACAACTATTGTATACTCTAACTTTCAAAACCTGCAACACAAAACAAAGAAAAAAATCGGAAAACCGGAGAACATCCCACAATGGATCAAAAAATCTCATAATGGGGGAGAAATCACAAAAAAAAAACGTGTTGAATCTTACAATTAAATTAAATCAACAATTTGTTTTATCATAAATATTTTTCTCATTTATTAGAAAACAGTTGGAAACTTAAACTCCATTAAGAGATCGTTTGCAATTAGGGACGGAATTACGAACATTAGATATGATTAAGTGATACTATACTATCCACAAAGATAAAATTTGAATAACGTTATATGTTTGAATTTATGGGCTGAACTTTAATTATTATTATGATAAGTTATGTATTCTCAAGTTTTTTTGGGTTGAACAATTGATGAGATTTTAATATTAAAATGTCAAAATTGTCCTTAATTTTGTTTTCAAATTTTAAAAATACGAGGACAATCCGACCTTCTGATTTTGAATTGAAATGCTGTGAAATTGGTGAGAATAAGGGGGACGAATAGTAAGACGAACGAGGGAAAAGTTGATACAATGCAAACATCTGATAGTCGGGTTTAAATCCAACCACAAATAATTTTTCAAATCAAACAAGTTAAATACTGTTGAAAAATGTGTTCGAGAGCTTCAATTCGATATATTATTCGCTCATTTTGAGTTTGGATCAATAAAAAAATTGAATTTTTAGGTTGTAACAAAGAAGAAAAATAAAAGACTTTGTTGAAAAAAATAAAAAGCGTTTGTCCCACATTCCAAAATTGTGGTTGAGGAAATTAATATATATAAAAAAAAAACACTTGTAGCTCGTAATATGATATGGAGAAATGCTTTTAGCTTACTATTTTTGCTATTTTCGTTGACTTCCCGATAATACATTGCTTATATTCTAGGAAACAAGTGTCCTACAATTTTCTAGCACCGGGAGTAAAAAACATAATTTATTTTTAAGGAAAATTGTGTTCAACACAAGCCCCAGTTTTATGATTTTTATCATATTTTTGGCCATTTTTTGTGCTTCCCACTAACAAATATATAAATTGATTTAAACTTGTTTTAAAGTAGTCAATTCAGATTCACATATTGTAAATTTTCATTAGAATATTTTTTTGGCCACTTTTGGGGGAGAATGTATCAATAATGTCATCGTTAATCCATCTTATATAATTAATACTCGTGCTCACATAGTTAATACTCCTGTTGACAATATTTTTTTCCCAATTCCTATTCTTAAACATTTTTTTTTTGAACAGTCAAGAAATTTATAAGATTTGAGTACAAGGGTACTCAACCCATAAATACAAAGTACAACATAATTAAGTGAGGACAGCAAGACAAGACCAAGGATCTCCTAGCCACGTGCTAATCGAAAAGAAAGACAAACACAACTCCTTGCAACTTATCCAATGTCAAATCCTAATTTTAAGAATATTAACCACCCTATCCACCCTATTCTTAAACATTTGATACTCAATATATATTTGATATCTCTGCTATTATATTTGATATTTCTGTGAGGGGTGAGACTCGTCTTATATATGAGATGGTATCATACGAATTTTTGTCCTTTTTTTTTTAAATTTATATAAGATTTCAAATTTAGGGATGAATAGAAAAAATAAGCTAATCGACATATATATTTAGAAAATATGTAGCGTAAACTTGTAAAATACTGATTCAGTTTAGTTTTATTGGGACCATTGAAATATAAAAATCATAAAACCATCTACTCACTGATTTCAAATTGATTCAACTCGAACAGATTGAGTATGATCGATTTGATTAATTCTTATACAGACCCATCTGGCTGTTCAATTTTTAAAAACAAAGTAAAATAATTTTATTTAAATCATGATTTCTTCTGATCTCCCATGCTCTATACACATGGTGGAGAGACATTTATCAGCCCCACATTCTGATCAAATTCCATTAGCTTTACTTACAAAAATGTTCTGAAACAGCTCACTCTTTCAGGATGGTTTATTTCTATGCTTCAATATCAAGTATAAAAATTATTTTCCTAAAACATATTGTATAATAATTTATAGGAAAATTTGCTACAGTTTATTTTACTTCTATTCTTTCAATTCAACATTAATCAGTTAATCATAAAAAAAGTTAAATTTGTGAATAAAAAACAAAATATACTCCTTCTGTCTCATAAATACTTGCACCATTTTGTGGACACACAAAATAAAAAAATAGAATAATGAGTTGAATTTTGAGGAATAATTTTGTAAAAATTATGTATAAAGTAAGAAATGAGTTGAATTGTGTGTATGTGTGTAGTCAAAACTAATGACATTTTGTGTAAAGTTGTGAATAATGTGAGAGTGAAATTTATAGTGGAGTTTCTATTTATAGGATGTGTAAATTATTTTAAAACGTCAAAATAAAAAAATTGTGCAAATTATTATACATGAAGAGAATATTTAATTTATATTCATGATTCTTCGGACCACATCTACTAGCCTCGCACAATATATTAGTAAATGGGTATCGGATGATTTAATTATGCTTTTGAGAATGTTGCATTAGTTACCTGATTAATGAATTGTGCATAATTTTCTTGTAAAAATACTAATTATACTTTCATGGAGTATATGAAATATATTTAAGTTGCATGATTCCATTGATGCATAAGAATATTTACCATAAAATTATACTCCATTTGTTTTAAATAAATGTCATTTTAGAAAATCCGTGTCAATTTTATTTATATAATTTTATTCTCAATCAATTTCTCTCACCACTGCTTTCTCTCCCATTTTAAATGGATATATTGAAAAATATATTTTTATTTAATAAGAGATATTTTAGAGATACACATGCATATAAAAGAATATGAAAAAATAGCTAAAGCAACGCTAAATTGAAATAAAATTAAACTTCCTAAACAACATTTATTTTGAATTTGAAAGAGTATTTATTTAGTACTCTCTCCGTCTCATAAAAGCTTTCACACTTTTCTTTTTCGTCCATCCCATTATAAGTACACCTTTAAAACAGAAAATCCTTTATTAACTTCACCATCACAATTTTCACCAATTTATACGAATATCATTACTTTTTACTCTCACATACACATAACCCAATAAATATTTTTTTACATTATACATAAAAATTTACAAAATTATCCCTCAAAACCTCAATCATTATTTTTTTTCTTAAATTATGTGCCTCCTACCTATGAAAACTTTTTCGGGATGAAGTGAGTATAATATAGTAATGATATGGAGCTTGCGGCAAATATTCTGGAGCAATGTGAACCATTCATAGAAAAAAAAATTAATAGAATCTCAAAAGTAAATACTTATATTACAAAATTTAGCATTCCTGGAGTATGATATTTATTTGGATCATTATATTATTACAAGTTTAAACATAAAATTTCATACATGCATACTTTCATTTCACTATTTTGTTTATATTTATTATTTATTTTGCGCGGTCAAAAATAGGGCGAAGAAATAGACAGAGAGGTGGTCCTGGTGGAATCTGACTGGATCCCACCTAAGCATACCATATTTTTTACTCTCACTCTCTCATGCTGATGTCGGTCGGCCACACTTTCCCTACTCGCATAATTATACTAATGCATCGACTCGCCGCCTTCAACTTCTAGTGCTTCTCTTTTCAAGGATAACGATTTATTTTCACCTAAATTATTTTTTAATATATCAAATTTGGATTTTGAGTATTAAGATTTGCTTTTAAAAAGCGCAATATTGCCTTAACATGTTTATAATAATACAAATTGATTTGTTAGGTTGTCAATTGATATGCAATCCATTGATATTTTTTTTTAATGATAATAAAGTGTTGTATGCATTAAATAGTGCAATTTAATAAAGGTTTAAATAATAGTTATGGAAATAATTATAATTATTTTTACTAATTATTAATGTTTGGACAGTTGCAATTTTCAATGCAAACAAGTGGAATTGTTCAATAAAAATAATTGATACTCCCTTCATTTTGAATTAACTTGCATTATTTGGTAGACACACAAAATAAGAAAATGAATCAATGATTTGAGTTTTGAGAGGTAATTTTATAAATATTTATATATAAAGTAAGAAATGGTTGGATTGTGTGTATGTGTAATGATATTTTGTGTAAAATTGTGAAGTTTAATATTTTTGGAGTGAATAAGTTATTTTGGAACGACCAAATAAAGAAAATGTACAAATTATTATGAGATTTAGAAGTACTTTTTAAAATTATATTTGAATTGCACTATACATCTAGATATAATATTTTGACTTTTGATGCAAAATAAGTAAAAAATGCTCTGGAAGTGAAAGCAAATGATCATTCTTCTTTTGGTGCTTTTATAGAGTTTGCTCCTAATATTTTGCGTAGTAATTTTTTGTTTGAGTTTAACCATTTTATAGTTTAACCATTTTATATTGTGATAATAATTTATAAATATAATGATGTTACTAAATAGATATTATAGTATTAATAATTGAATATAATGATATTAATTTTATATATAAAATTATTTCACATTAAATTTTGTGTATTTTATTATAACCATATCAAAAATTATTTTATTTTTCTTTGGCGAAATTAACCCAAACAATCATGCACGCGCCGGCTGATGCGTCTAAAAATTGCTAAACCTACGCTTTCACACATTCTCCGTATGACCGTATTATCTCTTATATATATATATATATATATTTCAATTGAATGCCTTTCTTCAGTTTTCTTTTCTCCCGAAATTCACAACATCAACTCTCTCTCTCTCTCTCTCTCTCTCTCTAATAATGGCTCTTTCTCGCGAGCAGTATCTGTACATGGCCAAGTTGGCCGAGCAAGCCGAGCGCTACGAGGAGATGGTGCAGTTCATGGACAGCCTCGTCGTCTGCGCCGCCGGAGCAGAGCTTTCCGTCGAAGAGCGCAACCTCCTTTCTGTCGCCTACAAGAACGTCATCGGTTCGCTCCGAGCCGCGTGGCGCATCGTCTCTTCCATCGAGCAGAAGGAGGAGGGGCGGAAGAACGATGAACACGTGGTGCTCGTCAAGGATTACAGATCTAAGGTCGAGACGGAGCTGTCGCAAGTCTGCGCCGGAATTCTGAAAATCCTCGCCGATCACTTGATCCCCTCCGCGGTGTCGAGCGAATCGAAGGTGTTTTACTTGAAGATGAAGGGAGACTACTATAGGTACTTAGCGGAGTTTAAAGTTGGGAATGAGCGGAAAGAGGCGGCCGAGGATACTATGCTCGCTTACAAAACTGCTCAGGTATATATCTACTATGTACATACAATTTATTGAATTGATATATTTGTTGAATTTTGTGTTTTTATGTGTCGATTTGTGTTATGGTAGTGGCCAACCAGTTTTAAATCTTCTGCAGCCTTCCCCCTCCCCCCAAATATGTGCGAGCGCGCGCTCTGTATTTTAGTGGTGGCTGAGTGGTCCCGTTGTTTTTTGTTTTTATTTTAAATTATTTGTTTTGATTTTTCTTGGCTTTGTTCGTTAGGATGGGTAATAACAATCTTATAAGATTGGATCAACTTAAATTCGACGAAATATTTAAAACTGGTTGTATCTCAAACAGGAAGCCTCAAATTCTTGAATACTCAAATGTCAGATTGTATGGCTTTTATTTTAATTCTTTAAATTCTGGAAGGAAGATTTGTTTTTCTGGTTCAGGGATTTGGAAGTCTGGACAAGTTTTAATATTGTTTTAATAAAATGCAATAGCCTAATCCAGATTCAAGCATTTCCCATATTGACTAGCATATATATTATTGAAATCATGATATACCTTGAAAAGGCATATTTTTATTTAAGATATCCATTTTTGATCAAACAGAGTTAAAAGTGGAGTGAGTGTGAATAGGGAAAAAGCTATATGAAACTTTACTTATGAATGTAAGGAAGGTAAACATGTAGATTCATCCGATTAAGATGCCGAGTTTGTTGTTTAATATCTGTGGGTTGACGACGGCGCAGTTAATCACTATTGAGAAGTTGAAGGGTATTTATATGTGAATTTAATTGAAGAGATCAAATATCTAATGGTAATGTCTTATTATGCCAGATTTACATGGCCTTTGTGACTCTGTTACGTGCCTCCTTGAGTGTGTATTTATCTTTAAATAGCACTAAAATTTGCCCCTTCCTGCTCGATATGGCTTTTGTTACGATCCCACATCGGTTCCACATGAAAATGTGGAAGGGTATATAAGTAGGAGTCAACCCTTGACTTTTGACCATGGTGTTCCACATAAAAATGTGGAAGGGTATATAAGTAGGAGTCAACCCTTGATCTTTACCATGATTTTGGGTTAAGTTAGGGCTCCCTAGCTTATATTCCTAACAGCTTCACGCCCAGATCAGCTGCTCCCCCCAACCCCCCCTTTTTTCCAATCCTTCCCCGCATAGTCGCTAACCCTGTGGCTTTTAGACATTGCCTCTTTTCTCCTTTCTGGAAAAGATTTGCAGTTCAATTGGAAGGATTTGAAAGAACTAATTTTACTCCCAAGTTTTATTTTCTGTGTATGGTAATGGTTTAAGCGTTTTAATATTACTATAACATTGAAGCTCTACGCGTAGATGTCTCTGCGAGATATTATTGAAGAGAAGCTTTTGAACATGTTTGAATTTGTTCTAATTGACCACTAATTCATGTGATCAATCATAAGCAGGATCTTGCACTTGCTGATCTTGCACCCACGCATCCTATACGGTTGGGCTTGGCGCTGAACTTCTCGGTTTTCTACTATGAAATTCTGAATGGACCAGAGAAAGCTTGCAGCATGGCTAAACAGGTTAGTTAATCTTTCATAAATGCATTTTTTTTTTTCCTGATCAGGAATAACTCTTTGCATGTACTCATCGCCATTAAACTTGGAAAATAAATATTGCCTTTGTTCATCAATTTCGTTTTTGATATTTTGTTGTGTTTCTCTAAATTATAGAGTTTGTTTCAGTTTTAGGTCATAGAATGAAAAAAGTTTTATAAAGAACATGCTAAGCGTACCTAGAATATTTTTTCTTGACTACTTAGCACAGGTCATGTACTAAATTCTGAAGCATGATAGACCACACTTATATTTATTAATACAAGTAAAAAATCATTCTATGTTCACTTTGATTGATTCGAGATTAGATGGCCGCTTGGTTTAGTAATTTTTCAATGAGAATAAATATATGTGGTTGATGAGAGTAAAAGATGATTCAGAACACTATTTTCTCTTCTAAATAAAGTAACTCTTCTAAATAAAGTAATCATTATCCCTTTTGATTACCTTGCTCCCTTCTTATGATCATCCTCAATCATTTCCCTATGCAACAATCAACAACCTTTTTCTTCGTCCATCTTTTTCAAAATTTGAGCACAATACTAGTGATGTAACCACCATGTAGACAATTATTCATCCAACAGGGGGCATAGAGGGAAAACAAATTTTCATTCTCATTCCCATTGAAGAACTCGAAACAAGCGCCCTCTAAATGTTTCGCAAGTAGTGTAGTAGTTGGCCGTCTGCTGTAATATGAATTTCGTTCTGTTCCCTTGCAACGTGTTGAAAAACAAAATTAATGACTTGTTCAATAGTGAGAACATTCGGGAATAATTAATCCCTCGGTGTACAGATTTGCTGCGCTTCATAACTATACAATGTGCGTGTTAAACCTCCATGAAGTTGATAAAGTTTTTTTATTCGAAGTTACTTTAAGACGTGAAATTTGAAACTGTATATGTTACTACTGAACAGGCATTCGAAGAAGCAATTGCTGAGCTGGACACTTTGGGCGAAGAATCGTACAAGGATAGCACTCTTATCATGCAGCTTCTGAGGGACAATCTCACCCTTTGGACCTCAGATATGCAGGTAGACAACTACTACGATTAGAAAAGTTTACATCCAGAATTCTTTTTTAACATTTCCACAATTCCATGCTAAATTGCATGACGGTGTGATAGTTGATACTTGATAGGCCAGTAGGTAGGATTATTAGACACCTTCTCGTTTTCGTTCAAACGCCAACTATTTCAAACACAAACATGGATCATTAGTCTTTTTTCTGTTCGCTATATGTTTCCAAGATTAATTTGCATTTGGATCAAGGACTGATCTGATCTGAGTAAAGCATTTGAATGACTTCATTTAATTTGATATGCTTCATATCAACCAATCTTGCTGAAAAATTATTTAAATTCGTCATCGAATCAACAGATCCTAACAACTTCGATGGATTTTACATCTGAATCCTCCAAATCCCGTAGCACAGACACAAAATCAAAGATTTAATAGTTAATACTTGCATCTCTTGTGTGTTCATACAGGATCAAATAGATGAGGCTTGAGCCAGTTCCTTCATCTTCTCCTCAAGGAGGTGGGCTGGAATGTCATTTATCTATCTGTAATTTGCATATATACAATACAACTGGGGATGGATTTGTAATTGATATTCTGACATTTTTCTCTTCGGTCTAATGGAAGCTCATTCACTACTCATATCCATATATGTGCCTTTTCCTTTTGCATCCTAGAATGGAAGGGAGAAAAGGAGTCACCCTCCTGTGAAGCAGTTTCATATTATGAAATTGGTACTATTAACTGATACATAACTATTTTATACTGTGATATTAATTTATAAGTGTAATAATATTATTAAATGAATATTATGGTATCAGTAAATAATTTTAATTGTAATAATTTCATAATATAAGACTATTTCACACCAGATTTTGCTGGAGAAAAGATATCTACATCCTCAGTATTTTTCCTACTTAAGAAATGTGCCTTCAGTATTTTTGTTAGTTGTCGCGAGTAGGATAAGAAAAATATTGAAAATTTTGGTAGATTATACTAATCGAAGTGAAGATTACGAAAATATTATTTTTTTCGGTACATAGAGAATTTTGGTATAGTATGGTATCATACTGAGAAATTTCAATACATCAACGGTAAGTATGTTAAAAAAAATTGGTATTTAATATATACCAAAACATCAAAAAAAAAAAAAAAGTTTGGTATTTCGGTAAAATAATATGTTTATCATTTACTATATATATTTTGGTACACCAAAAATGTGAAATCGTGTATCTAAGTTCGGTATGGAATGATATAGGTCGATATTCTTAAGAAAATCAAAATACCAATATTTCGGTATGTTGAGAAATATTTTTCATACATCCAGATTTTGATTTGACAATTTTTGATATGCAACTTTTTTTTTTATATAATGTACAATATGAAATGATATTTTTTATATACGGAATACTCCTGTCGTAGGTGTGCCTTATCATATAAACTATCATTGTCATCTAACTGTATATATAAATAATTCTTTATATTGTCATTTAAATTTCATTGACTAGGTAATAAAGGTTTTCAGATTACTACATTTGGTACTTGTCTCGGTAACCATCGTAGTAATATAAATACGACAAAGACTTGTGTCATACCATTTTCGAAAGATGAGGTTTCATTTAATTAATACGGTTAAAGAAAATAAATAATTGAATTGATTTAAATTTTATGTGGATTAAATATAAATATATTTCACAATATAAAATTAATAAAGCGATCTCACACGAAACATCTTTTAAAGATTGAGATTACCAGAATCATAAAATCTTATTGTTTAGGAGTGTTTGGTTGAAATTTCCTTATATAAATGATAATAAAAATTATTGGATATATATTAATTTTAATTTTTGATTGCGAAGTGATTAATAAAATTGGAGAACAATCACATTAATTTGGGGGGCCAAGTAACTTATTCGAAGCACCAACTACACCGTCAATGATAATGGTTTTTATCTATTTTCATCCTCCATTCTAATACTTCAAAGTTCAAACTATCTTATACTAATATACTTTTCCAATTCAAAAATTAACTTCACATTTTATTTTGTCGGGACATATCTCATAATAAGCTTTATAGCTCTAAAATGAAAAACTTTCTATAAGTTCCACTTTCACAATATTTTTAATTTTATACATACTGCTCACACATATACACAACAATCCAGCTCATTTTTTTTACTCCCTCCTATTCATAATATATGTCGTTTTGACTTTTCGTATTATTTACAATTTAAATATTGTTTTGCAATTTTCGATGTGAATTAATTATATTTTTTCCCAATTTACCCTTAGTTCTTTTTTAAAAAAAATTGCATTGATAGTAATAATCTTTAAAGTCATGTGAAAAATTTCAAAACTATTAATTAAGGGTATAAAAGGAAGTAAATAATTTTCTTAAAATGTGTGCATGAGCTTAGGATGACACATATTTTGAATAGGAGAGAGTATTTTATACATAAAACTTTCTAAATTTATCTCTCAAATTTCTATTCCTTTATCCACTTTCTTAATATGTGTGTCCAAATCTAGCGCCCACCCTAATTTTGTATTTACTTTACTGAACTTTGGTATCTTGTTAACCTATAATTTATTTTTTGAAAAAACATTACTAATAAATCAAATGGTTTCTAAATTATTCTTCATACAATACGATTCAAGATGGAAATGTATTTACTAAGAAAGAGAAATAAACATGACTTTTTTCAAAAGAAAAATTCCCACCAAAAAGGAGGAACAGTGAAACAAGGGGAATAGTAGCACGTCTCAAGTACATATTGACAAGATTGTTAAATTAAAGATTGTCGTTGTGAGGAATCATCTACAATTATATAAGTTAAATAAAGTGGAACAAGACTTAAGTACGTTAACTATTATTTTAGCAATGATATAAAATTCTTCATCGAAAGCTACCAATCAAATTATTTGGACTGTCTCCATGTTTTACAGTTCTGATGTTTGAAGAAACTGAAACATTAATGATGATTTTATGTGGGGGCCATTTCCAGAAATTAAAAAAAAAAAAAGAAAAAAAATTGTTTGCCTCATATCCAAATACCAAGAAATTAAATCAGTAAAATTAATGGTCTACCAAAAGATATAAAAATCATTGCTGTTGGATGGAAAAAGTAGAAGAAAAAGCAAGAATTGTTTTGCAGTAACCTGTTCGTTTCCAAAGTTTTGACTCAAGAAATTAAACAGTGAAAATTGATAGGTGTCGCACACTTGTGGATTTTTCTATACGGACCAGCGGAGCTTTAGAATATTATTATACCACCTTCTTTAAAATATATATATATATATATATATATATATATATATTTTTTTTTTTTTTTTTTTAATTAAGGTCATATGAGTTTGATTCTGGCATCAATACATGTAGAATGTCAGTCTATTTTAAAAATAGGTCTCTAGTAAAATTTATGTAATTTTTTATTAATATTAAAATATTTATTTAATAATATTATTACACTTATAAATTAATACCACATACAATTTGATGTGTTTGTGTATAAATTATATGTATTAATTTTAAGGAATGTGTATAACAATTGGAGTGGGAGCAGTGAGACTTATTATTTGTAGCCAGTATAGTATTATTTTTGTTAAGCTATAAGAGTTGTTATTTTAATATAAGAGATGTTATTTTGAGTTAGTTTAGTATAAACACTCTTCTCTTTGTAATTTAGACTAACTTTTTCATTTTATTCTTTGCAGAACATATTCTAATTCTATGTATCAAGAATTCCAGTTTCTTCATTCTTTAATTAAATTCAAGTTTGGATTGTTTACAATTTTGTCGTGGTTATTAAGTGAAAAACATTTATAATTATAAATACTTGGATATTATGTCAATGTTATATATCTAATTAAGGCAAAGTCTTATGTGTTTCGTATACACCGTAAATTCATGGTATTTCACTGATACTCTTGGTTAAATATTTGATACTCTTGGTTAAATATGTGATATTTTAAATGTTATTTTTCAATTTCATCAATTTTTTTATACTTTCGGTCAAATATTATCATTGACCTTAATGCTTGATACTCCTGATGAAATTCTTAATACTTTTGATCAAATATTTGATACTTTAACTTTTTCAAAAGTGACAACACTGTAAGTTTACGGTGTATACGAAACACATGAAGAGAGCTACTCTCCAATTAAATTCCAAAAATACTTGATATTTTCTAAGAGAATGAAAATATATACAAATTTTGTGAAAAACATAAAACACACACATTTTGTCTTTGGAGAATAAAAATGAAAAATTGGAAATGTAATGTAGATCGGTCAAATTAATATTTTTGGAGTGTTAATAAATTATTAAGAATTTAATTATAAGTTTGGACAACTTTTGTTTCCCTTTTGCAATGAAACTAGAGAAATCTTTGACTGAGTTCACGAATTAACCAGAAAATTTTGGCTATTGATTCTCTACTATGTCAATATATATATCATCCATAGATATAGATTAATTATAGTAGAGGAATCTTACATCTTTTGTTGAATTTGAACAAACTGCATAACGTGTTCAGGAAATTTGAATATTAGCGCCAAAGAAAAAGTGTATTGACTTGGATTCTTTTTCTTTACCGTTTACATATGTAAATGATGAGTCTTTGGACATAAAGATCTAAATGAGACTAAAAGGAAGTAAAAAGACTGAAAAAAAGATGTCTGATCAATTTTGATTAATATTTGGATAGAAATGAGCTGTGAAATTTCAAGCTTTTTAATTTCTATTTTCTCCCACTAGGTTTTGTATCTAAAGATTTGAAATTAAAATGACCACACCAATTCAAAAACTAAATTAAAACGCAACGCTTATGTCCAGACAATTTATTTATTTTTCTTTTTCTCAATTTCAGCCGATTTATTTGATATTCTTTTTTATTAGAAAGAACTCTTGAATTAATTAAGGACATAGATGGATGACAGGATGAGCTAGTACTCCTGAATTTAATTTGTTTTCCTCTTTCAATCATATATATTATACAATGCTGAATTTTACACACACGTAACACGTGACATGGGATGCTTCATGTTTAAAGTTGATTTTCGTGTGTGTATATATATATATATATATATATACATATATGTGGTCTTCTAAGCAGATTTTTTGGGCTAACCCCTCAATCTTGTAAAGAAGCAGTAAAGGTGAATATTTGCATCTGTGTGTGAGGGAGGGGTGGGTGGGTGGGGGATGAAAATAGGGTTTGGAAGAATATTTGGGTGTTGCAAGTCTAAGAAAGGGAACAAACATGTCACTTTACATCTCGATTTATAAGCTTTCTCTAAAAACATTAATTTAATAATTCAAAAAATAAGTATCCTAAGCTCTTTAATTATATACTTATAGCAACGTTCCATTTCTCATATACACGGAAAAAAAAAATCTAATGTGGTCAACGTCTTTTTAATTTTAAAGATTTTAATATTAGAGACTCACTCAATTGAACTTTGTTCGTCGTATGAAACTTTCATTTGATAATATCATAACATTAATTCAATAATACTATTATACTTATAAACTTAATACCAGTATGTGTGTAAAATAATGTGATATTAATTTATCAGAATAATAATATTATTGAATGAATTCTATAATATACTAAATAAATTAATTCAGTTTCATACTCTTACCATTTTGTTCCTAGGAGAGTTTGATTATCACTGAAAATAAATGCCGTGAATTTAATTAAATAGTTAATCTAAATCGGTCAAATATTATAAGTTGGGATTCTCCAATTGTCCTTTATTAAGTTCAGATTTTGGATCCTTTTCAAAAAAAAAAAAAAAAAAGTTCAGATTTTGGATGAATTCATTCTCTAGGCTATGAACTCGTTCTGAGATTGCTCTATTCAATTTTGGTTACACAGTCTGAGATTTTGTTGGTTCGTTAAATTAGAGAAGAAAGCCTAATATATTATACAAACTAATAGAATGTTGCAATATTGCAGCCTAGCTAATTCATCAAGTAATTATGACGATTATTCGAATTATCATCGTTGCTGTAACAAGTAACAAATAAATGTTAGTCTTGATCAGAATTCATAAACACTTGCTCATATTCTGTTAAGGAATCAATATAAATGGATTAATTCTCAACCTCTCTACAAGTTCGAACTTTTAGATGAGGCGGAATTCTTTCATATTCATCCCTCGGAACAAGTGGAACATTACTTATTAGCACCACAAATGATTTTTATGTTCTTCAACCACCCGCTTGTTCACAGAATTAAGGTTATGAAGATCTCCAAAAATGTTGATTAGGGATAGTGGAAATTTGTAAATTTAATTATATTTTTAAAATAAATTGATATATACATAATTATATAATTAAACATTTTACTTATTTTAAATTAAAATGATAAATTTATCATTTTTGTATTTATTAGTAGAGCATGCAGTGTGATTGCATAAAATACAGTGTAAATGCACTAATGCAAAATGAAATCATTTAAAATATATTTCAACATAGAATCAATGATCCAATGATATCTAATATATTGTCTAACGTTAGGCCGGACGAAAGCCGTAGAAAAATTCTACTTTCATTTATATACTATTTCTTATGTATACTTTGATTTTTATTAATTTTGCTTTTGTACTTCCAATTTAACTTAAATTAGATTTTGAACTTTCATTTGCAGAGGTTAAGTCTATATATGATATACTTGTATATTCTGAAATTTGCTATTTATACCGAGACAAAGTCACATAAGGTGAAACAAAATTAGAAATATGAAACACCAATTAAAAAAAAAAGACAAAATTTATAAATGAAAATAAAAAGAAAAAATGCACACGTAATATTTACAGGTGGAAATATTTGAATTCAATTTAAAGTGCTAAAATTCGGAAAGCAACACTTAGATGATATAAATAAATATTACTCCACAACTCTGATAACACGGGACAAAGCTAGCGTAGCTAACGTGTTTTGGCACATAAGGTATAGACAAAGTTCATGAATACCGACACACATTTTACATGAGAAATATATGAATCTTTTCTAACATTGTGAACATCGTTTCAAACGACAGCTCACTCACATATATTATTATCCATAATAATTGATAATACTGTAATTATTTATGACTAACATAATAAAATTTTAAAAACTAATACTTGCATATTTAACTTTTGTCATTCAATATATGAAGCAAGGGAGAAATGAGCTTGCAGGGCAGAGAGAGAGGGGGGAGAGAAAATCATATTGGATGGGCCAAAATTTTGAAGTGATGCAAATAAGTAGTAACTTTTCCAAATAAAGAAAACAATGGGAATGAAACGAAAATGAGGTTAACATAGGAATACGCGGGAGGAAACACTAATGATGGATTTCCGTTCTTGTTGAGTTTTTTTTTTTTTGGGACTAGCCTTTCTTGTTGAGTTAATCGCAATGGTTACCCTTTTTTTTTTTTTTAATGCAGCATCAAAATCTAACAATATATTAATTGACGGACTGAAAAAAGTGTTTTGTTTAATTTTTCTTTCTAAATTACTTAAAATGTTCTTGAAATATTTTCAACTATGTATTAACTTTTTTTTTTACAGAACTATTAACTTAAAATAATCTTCATCATTCATTAAAGATGTAAATTTCTATACAAAAATAGAGATTTCGTTAGTAGATTATTTAAAATTATTAAAATAAATAACTATCCAATGAATTTATGATTAATAGATTTCAAAGTATGACAAATTGCTGTGGTCAATTGTAATTAATAGTGATTTACTTTTTGTTTTTTATTTGTTCTTTAAGTTTGTGTCTTGAATGGATAAAAATATTGTATCCGTCTCAATACAAAAAAAAAAAAAAAAAAAAAAAAAAGAGTCGTGTATGAGACATAAATTTTCTTTAATATTTAGATTTTATTTTGTTTAAAAATATGATATATGTAGAATTATAAATCCACTGATCATTAATATATATGTAATGAAAATCTCTCTCATACACATTTTTATCTAAAAAAAATGCAATCACTCAATTTTTTTTGCATACATTACATTATTACGTTAATTGTCTTGTACTCAAACTTAGTTCATTCTAAATTTTCTCTTAGTGTTGACTGTTTTCCAACACTTGATGTAATATTTTCTTATGTCGCATAAAAAAATTATCTCTCTCATCATCTAAAATTATTAGTCAACTCTATTGTACCCATTTATTTTTAAAAAAATATCTATCTATATTCAAAATATATGTCATTTTAACTATTCACTTCATTTACAATTTAAAAGTCTATTTGCAATTTTCAATGTTAAATTAATTATATTTCTTCCCAATTTATCCTTTAATTTTTAAAAAATAATTTATATATAATAATTTTCAAATGCTTATGCATAATTTCAAAGCTATTAATTAAGAATATAAGAGGAAGTCAATGATTTTTTTAATATGTGTATTGATTTAAAATTACATATATTTTGAATTGGTGAAAGTATGTATTAAATCAGATCACCATTTTCAAACAAAAGCACTAGACAAATTTATGAAGGGCATTATTTGCATAATCACCATATTATTTTCTTTATTATAAAAATTCACATCCTCATTAATTCTAGTTGCTGTAGTTATTTCCTTCAATATATTTAAAATAAATTGTTTGCTTTTATATTATGTTTTCGATTATTATAGTACCAAGAAAATATAGAATCCTCACTCCCTCGAGAATAAAGACAAATGCTAATTTCCTACATAAAACTCACCTCAACAACACCCTCTTTTCACACACTGACCCTCTCTCTATATCTATATATACGCACACTCAATCGTCTCTATATCACTCCCCTCTCTCTCTCTCCGTGGACCTTTCAGTTGCAGAAATAGCAGAATCAAACATGCAAAAGAAATCCCATTAAAAATCCTCTCCTTTTCACACCACCATTGACAGCAGAGCACATTCATTGAGGCTGATTTCCCAATGGCTGACTCTGACCTCCTCTGCAACGAAGAAACTAAAAGCTTTGTATTTGATGATCATCCTCTCATTCATCATGGTGCGAAGCAGGGGATTGAATCTCCAGAGGCATTGCCTTGCCTCACTGATGAATGTATTGCTTTTATGGTAAAGAGAGAAAGTGAACACCTGCCTAGATATGATTATCTCCAGAGATTGAGAAATCGTGAATTGGATGTCGAATTGAGAAAAGAGGCTCTTGATTCCATTTTTAAGGTGAATCGGATTCTCATTTCCTGATTTTTTTTTTTTTAATTTGCAGAAATGGGGTATGTAATTCTTGAATTTTTTTCATCATTTTCAATTGATTTTGCTATCATCATTAATTAATTTATTAAAATGGAATAACATTTTCTGTCCCTCTGATTGTAACTTATAAGCACTCTGTTTCAACACCTTGGTCAATTTTAGTGAATTGAAAATCGAAACAGAAAGTGTTACTACTTTTTAATTAATTTTGTGTTAACTTTTTCCACAAATAACTCTCAATGTTTTTTGTGCTTTACAGGCTTGCGCCCACTTCAGTTTTGGAGAGTTGTGTTTGTACACAGCAATCAGTTACTTGGATCGCTTCTTATCTGTCTACGATTTATTTCCGTCTTCCTCCTCTGAAAATGTAAATTAATTCCTGTAATTAATTAATTAACATTTGAGTGTTCTTAAATGCTGAAGAACATTTTCTTGAAATTAATAGGGAGGTGAAAACTGGCAAATTCAATTGGTTGCAATTGCTTGTTTATCACTTGCTGCTAAAATGGAAGAGGTTGATGTCCCTTCTACATTCGATTTACAGGTAAAAATTTATTACATTATATTATATACACACATTGGTTTAGTTTTGAATGTGCCAATAATGAATTTGTTTGTTAATAGAGTGAATGAATTAATCCTCTACATTTCGTTTGCTTGAATTCGTGAGAGAGAAAGACGACAACAATAGAAAAAAGTAGGTGGACCCACCTACATAGCATTTTTCTCGTGTTCGTCATTCTCTCCTCCAAATTCATGAAAATTTTACGATGTAGAGAATTCAGATTATTAATTAATTTGATTTGATTTGATGAAACAGGAAGGGGTAACTAAGTTCATGTTTGAAGGAAAAACGATACAAAGAATGGAGATTTTGGTGCTAAACGGGTTGAAATGGAAGATTAAAGCTTATACTCCATGCAATTTTATAGACTATTATCTGAGAAAGTTGAATGACAATAAATTCCCATCAGGAAATGCGATTACTAGATCGCTCCAAATCATCCTAAGCACGTTCCAAGGTCGCACATTTAATGCATGGCAAAGTTATTAAATTTATTCAAGTAAAAATAATATACTATGTTTAATTAGTAAAATGTTTGGTCGAAATTGAATACTTGCAGGCATTGAATTCTTGGAATTCAAACCATCTGAAATAGCTGCAGCTGTGGCTATGTATGTATCAAGAGAGATGGAAGCAATGCACATTGATAAGCCACTGTCTTGTTTGATAGGAGTAGACACGGTAGGTATTTTTAATGGTCCCCCTAATAAAATCTTAATTTCTCTTTCACATACACTCTCTCGTTTCAATTCAAAATATTGATTTTCAAGAGTTTCTCCTTATTTAATTTTTGCGATAGGTAATTCATTAATATTAGTCATTTATACCAATAATCATTAATATTATATGAACTTTGTAATCTTTGTGAAAAACCAAAATCGACCACATTTAATTAACAAATTTGATGTTATTTTGTAGGGGAGGGTGGTGAAATGCCTAGACATGATACAAGAATCGTCACCAACTGACGTGACGATTACTACTCGTTCTAGTACTAGTACTAGTACTAGTACGAGCAATCGGGCTATTTCGTTTCCTTCTAGTCCAAATGGGGTTTTGGAAGCAGCATGCTTGAATTATAAGAGAGATGAATCATGCTCAAGTTCTTCACACATGAGCCCAGAGAGTAAGAGGAGGAAATTGGGTGAAGATCCATGAAAATTTGTGAAAATCTTATTAAAATTTTTAAAATAAAAAATAATAATAAACTCTGAGGTTATTTAGCTTACAATGATGAGAGAACAAGAGTTGGAAAATGGATCATGTGTTGTACGAGGGACAAATTCTGGACTTATTACTGGGATGAAATAAAAATATAGATGGGGAAGGTTGGGCTAAGAGTCTAATAAGAGGAGATAATGGGCTCTTTTATATTTGTGGTTTTTTTTAGTTAATTTATGCTTTTATTTATCGCCTTTTATATAATTATATTAAAAAAAAAAGATATGAATATTAGTTAAAACAGAGTTTGCATTTTATTTCATCTAGATTAATTTTTTCACTGTCTTTATTGGTGAAAAGTTAAACATATCAAATGAGTCCATATGTAGGTGGTTTAAACATATCAAAGTTAAACAAGACTTTATTTATTTATTTATTTATTTTAATACTGTTATTATTATCACAAGTTATTAATCTGTACAGTACATAACATTTTCAAATTTTACAATTTAATCACGATGAGACTATTTTTCATCAACTTATTGTTGTCGTGAAAGTCGAAACTCTTTGAAAAATTATAAATAATAAAAAAAATTATATTGTTTTGATTTAATTACATTTTTTTATTTTTCTATTGGTATATTATCAGGAGTTGTCGGAAAATAATAACACAATATATTTTTATATGCAAAAATATCATATATCAAATTACAAAAGATAAATTAATTCGTGATGGAATTAAAAAAATATAATAAAATCATAATCTCTTTTTACAAGGACTACTTATTAATATTAGTATTACTATTATTCAAATATTTATGGTCAAATATGCAACTTCACAAACACTCCTATGAAATTAATTCACCATATAAAATAAAGACAATTATATTTATTTAATAAAATCATTAATTTTAAAAACTATCATAATATTTTTTAACTATGATATTAGTTTATACACAGTGATATTAGTAAATTAATATTATTATATTATTAAATAAATATAGTAATATCAATTTAAAATGATGAATAAATTTTAATTGGAATGAGATGTTTCGAGAAATTCAAGTCTAACAAACAATGAAATGACAGGATAAGTTGGTTAAAAAAAAAAATGACAGGATAAGTACTCAAGGACTACAAAGAGAAATTTGATAAGGGGCTTTACTTTTTAAAGTGCATCACAAAATACAGAAGAATTCTCTAATAATTTCAAATTCAAATAAATCCTTTAACTTCTAAAACTGAAATAAATAATTGTGTTTAGCTAGGGGTGTAATCAAACTATATTATTCGCGTTAAAAATATGAAATTATTACTATTAGTATTAGATAGTACAACATTTTTACTATCATTAAAAATACGGTACTAGAAATGTCTGCAGTGGCCTTACTCTAATTTCTTTCTTCCCTTCTCCACTCTCCCCAAAAAGTGACAATTTCTCTCTTTCTCATATTCCATCCACGATTGGTGTCCCAAAATCATCGTGTTCGTCGTACGCTGTTCCCCGTCCACGCGGGGTGAATTCAGGGTGCGACATTGTTTGGTCGAACAGACGATATGTAATTTTTTTATGTTCAGAGGGAATTTTTTTGGTGGTGATGTGATCTATCTAGGGTTAGGAGGTGTATTTTTTATTTTTTGATTTTTTATCCCCTGGAGGTGTAGATTCCAGATTCAATTTTTGTGAATCATCTCTCTAAAAGTATGTTGTTTATTAAAATGATGAAGGGAACAAGATATAATTGATTGATTTATTGGATTGCGTTTTGTGACCCGTTTGGCGAGTGTTCTTGTTCTGCTCCTCAAGATTTGAAGGTTAAATCTTGTTGGATAGGAGATGGCGATTGAATTCCGGTGGGAGGTGGCGGAGTCTTGTGAGGGATGGGTGGTGGAGAATCGACAGTGGAATGAAGGGAGGAGATTTGGGTTCCAAGGGATGCAAACTTCTCATGAGCATTCTTTTTAATCATAAAATTGACAACAGCATTGAGTAATTATTGCATATTGAATATCAATATGATTATTTTTATATTCTAAATAATTAATTTTTATACTAATTGTTGTTAATAAATAATAAAATTTTGATAAAAAAATAAAGATAAATAATAAAATTAAAGATGGAACGAGCTGGTTTGCTAGCTTAATAGCAGTGGGTTAGACTCATATTGTATTAGTCTGATTTATTCGTTGAGTAAGGGCCCAATTTACGAACACATTTCCTTTTCTAAAGTCTAAAACTACATTACATTAAAAAAAAAAACAAAAAAAAAAAGTCTAAAACTACATTATTAGTTAGCATCAAGTATTTGATGCCATAATAAACTATTGAAATTAAAATCTTAAATTATTAAATATCTTAAGAGCACCACTACCTATGCTTTGAGGTACAATTGCATGATATGAAAAGTACAATTATTTTTATTTTCACTTTTAATGAATACAATAAATATTGTTTAAAGATACATTTAAAAAGAAGCAAAGTAATAGAGGACAATTGATGCTGCTGAAAATTTTACAAATTTATCCAGCTCAGGGTAACCACTGATAAGAAGAGACACAAGAAAAAAAATATTTTGGATCTTATAAACAAGAAACAAATAATTAGAAAAAAAAAAAACATGAACTGAATCAGAAAAATCCCAAGCCAAATGAATCAATTATTCTCCAAATTATTTGCTTAACACCAACCAACCAACCAACCAACCAACAACCCAATAAAAAACTACGAAAATAATTGTCTAAATTTATTGAAACTAAATCAAATTCGATGAATAAACCCAAGTGAAATCTAAAATTGTTCAAAGCTGAAATTAACATCAATAAACTCTAAACTAGAAAATTCCCAATTCAAAACTGCATTATACAATTTATAAAAATCTGAAGCCAATCAAAAGTGAAAGCATCACCTGATATAAATTTTCCCGATATCAAACTATTGATGATCGAGAACTTCATAACTCACACCACTGAATAAGATTTAAGGGCGGCGACAAAGATGTTGCACTGACGTCACTGATGCTGTGTGGGAAACAAATGACAAAAGAGAAAGAAGATGATGAAGAGATAGAGAGGGGGAAAAGTGCAAGAGAGAGATGAGAGAAAGGAAAAGATTGAGAAATTGGTGCATAGACTATTTGATATGATCACGGTGAAAGATAAACATTAATTACTCACCTCGATTATAAGATGATCTTCTGTATGTGATATAGGCTTCCGTTTTACCAAACATCACATGATGAGCCTGGAAATTAAATAATAATCATTTAGTATTTACTATCTTGTAGTAGAAAAAGGCAAAGTCTAATGTGAACCAAGTTTCACTGTGAAACTTGATTTATATTGAAAAAATAGATCAATTTAGACACACTCGTAGAAAAAATGTCGGGCACTCTTGTGTGAGACTGTCTCATGCATGAGACGAAGTCATTTTTTAATAAATTATTATCATTTTTTTATAAATTGTTATCATTTTTATACAAATTTGTATCACTTTTTAAAAAAGTGATAACAATTTATTAAAAAGTGACCCGTTCTCATACAAACTTTTGCCAAACGGGCAGAGAAAAACTAAAAAAGTAATAATGAGTTGGAAACAATTGATCACATAAATACAAGAGTTTAAAAGTACCTCCACTGCACGACGTGCAGAATCAGCAGATTCAAATTCAACAAATCCACAACAAAAACCATCCTGTAAGTATATATGTTAAAACTAAGTTTAAAATATGAGATAAAATAAAGAAGATAGATGAAATAGTTGAATATTATAAAATTAAACCCAACCTTGTGTCTCGTAATCTGGATGGTATCTGGATTTTTTGTAACCGCTCCAAATTTCTTAAGAACATGTACCACTTCTTTTTTAGTTATGTTGAAGGGCAATCCACCGATATATATTCCTTTAGCTGTGATGATCATCAAATAAATTAGAATATAACACTTAGCATATATATAAATAGAAATTTACCTTGGACGCAGAGACTCGCATTTAGTGCACCTTGACCACTTGTAGTTGAATTTGATGCAACTCTTTTTGAGGGTGTGAATATTTTAGATACACTACTACCTCCAGAGTTCGATTCTTTTGATGAACTAATAGTCGTTGGAGAAGCCACTAAAGTTTTTTTTGCAAGCTTTCACAAAAAGTATACATTAATTAAACATATAATTTATACTTAATGATAATATTAATTATGTCACTCACCACAGAAGCATAACTGAATTTGAAGGCATCATTTGATGTTTGTGTGGTGATTGCGGAAGACTTTTTAACATTTGTAGTTGGTGCAACGATTGAGATTGCTTTGGGAAGTGTAGCCGGTTGAACAACAGGAGCATCCTCAGCCTCAGCCTCAGGGATAGAACAATCTATGGTGCCACTTTCAACAACTGACTTAGTGTTTGAGGATGTTTGAAAATCATTAATATTCCAAGGGCCTATAAAAAACACTTAAACAACGTAGATAAATTGTTATATGATTAATTACATAATGTTGCATTTGGATTGAGGTATTAATTTGAAATGTAAAGATTTTCAAATTCACCTAACATAGAGTAGCGTCAAGATATACCCTTACAAATAGTTTACAAATCCACCCAAATCAATAAAAAAATAAAATTGTTCAAATGAATACGGCCAACTCCATGCATGTCGATCCAAATAATAACCACAAGCGGAATTTGAAAATTGCTACAATGAGATGAGATTATACCTGAGTTTTGTGTAGGTGAAGGTTGATCATTTCCAATAGTACTTTTTGAAGCACTATCGGTTGTAGTCTCGTGCACATCAAAAAATAGAAGAATATCATTCAAGATATAAAACCCTCTTTCTTGTTTTGCTAAAAAGAAAGTCTGAGAAAAATTCTTCTTCACGTTATCATTTTCAGACAAACAACCAGTTACAACTATAATGACTCCCTTGTCGACAGTTATTTGAGAATCTGTCGTTTTGACTTCTATTGGGCAATCCTTGTAATTTGACGACATGATTTTGTCATTTATTCCCTACACCAATGTTACAAATATTATGGATGATAAAATATATTCAATTCGAAAAATGCCAGTATAACACAAACATCAAATTTTTTGATAAATTGAAACCAAAAGTTGAATTATTTTATCAAGAATTTAAGTATATTTCATGTTAGCCAAGAACAAACTAAAATAATCAGAAATATTTTTTTTTACTGTTAATTGCATAGTTAAAAACTTAATAATTTGCATGCATAAGTTGCTTTTAAATTTAAAAAATTGTAAAATACTTACATCTAAAGTTGTCACAAGTTCCAAAACACCATCAGGCCCTGGCCAACTTAGTAAACTTGGCTCATTGTAAAACTTGTGTAGATTTTCAGGATATTGAGTTAGGATGAAGTAGTATTGTTTGACAAAGGCAGTTGCCACGCTTGCGGAACAAAAATTGCATACCATGTCTGCATTAAATTAACCAGAAAAACATATTAAGGTTAGAAGAATTATAGATAGTAATTAATATATAGTATGGTATAAGTTAAAAGAAGATTACATTTTCCGAGGTGTTACACAAATGAATATAATTAACAAGCGCATGAGCACATAAGTCATTTATGAATATAAAGAATTATGTAAATGAAATCATATTTAGAATAGATATAGTTGACAAACAAGAAATTCATAGAAACACACTTTTATGCATTACAATCAATGAATCTAGGAGAAAATATTATAAGAGGTCCACAAGTACTAATGGTATGCTTAGGCAGTTAGAAATCGAAATATGTTCTATATAAATCAAGGTTGTAAAAGTCGGAAATTGGTAATTGGACCTTTTGAGTCCGTCTAGTTTTTTTTTAATTTATTTTTAAAATTTTTATTAAAAAAAATCGGCCGCCTAGCCCACCTAGATGGCCGATTTATGAATATAAAGAATTATGTAAATGAAATCAATATTTAGAATAGATATAAACAAATGAATATAATTAACAAGCACATGAGCACATAAATGAATATAAAGAATTATGTAAATGAAATCATATTTAGAATAGATATATTTGACAAACAAGAAATTCTTTTCAATAGTTCAAAGATAGAGACACACATTTATGCATTACAATCAATGAATCTAGGAGAAAATATTATAAGAGGTCCACAAGTACTAATGGTATGCTTGGGCAGTCAGAAATCGAAACATGTTCTATATAAATCAAGGTTATAAAAGCCGGAAATTGGTAATTGGGCTTTTTGAGGCCGCCTAGTTTTTTTTTTTTTTTTTTAATTTATTTTTAAAAATTTTATTAAAAAAAATCGGCCTCCTACCCCGCCTAGATGGCGCCTTGCCACGAAAATGCCTAAAACACCGAAATTAGGCAAAATCGGGGCGGCCGGCGACCGCCTAGCGCATAGGCGACGCCTAGGCTGATTTAAAGCAAAATATAATAAGAACATGCAAGTAACATAATCACGTGACATTCATGGGATCCATAACGTCGCAATGATATATTCTTATTTAAAACATTTATGAATATTCTTAGAATAAGAAATGTAAAAAAACCACAAACGTAAACAAGTAGATGAACACTGACCATATACAATACCAGGAATGATATAGAGCCCATTAGTGGAGCACAAAAGAATGTGTCCACCGCTTAAACGGTGGAATATTTTTAAGGAGCTATTTAATTTATTTGTATAACTCAACCTCTTATGTTTTGACACATAAGCGGTGAACAAGATATTTGTGCTCCTTAGTGGGCTATATATCATTCTCGTATAAAATATATATTACTGATAATTGATAAAAGTCATTTACATTGTATGACTCTTAGCGCACGAGCATAACTGAAATTATTTAGTTAAACATCAATGCAAGTAGAAACATTCATGCAATAAGCATATAGTTGAATATTAATTAATTATTCTTCCAACATAATTAAGTGAAATCAAAGTATCATTCTTGGTAAACAAAGGAATAACAATATAATTATCACTTAAATTGAAAGACAATTCTAAACAAAATATAGAACCAATTAATACATACTCAAATTAGTTGCATAAATAAAAAAGAAGAAGGAAATTTATGCTAACCAAATCAACAATCACATAGCAAAAATAAAAACACAAACATAACAAGAGACAACAAATTGTTGTGCGATTTATATAATGTCATACATAAGTGTATAATCTTATACTAACAAGATAGAACCCTTTTGATAAAACAGATTCATAAAAATTTATGAAATTTTTGGGAAAAAAATGTGAAAGCAGTTCAATTTTATTGAAATAATAATACATTAATAGAAAATTAATTAACATAAATATATTTCACAAAATTTGCACAAACATTAACCTTTTTTCAGAAGAGGTAGGTTAAATTAATTTAGTCAAATTTGCACAAATTTTACCCAAAACCAAACAAACATTAATAGAGAAAAGGAAAAATTTGCACAAACTTTAACCAAAGCCAAATTTAGTCAATTTTTTTTCTCAGAAGAAAAAGAGGAAAAAATACCGATTTAAATCATACAAATAAAACCTCAAATTTATAACACAACTGAAAAAGAAAAAACATAAGAAATATTAATAATTCTGTAATTGATTGTAAATCAATAAACAAGCACATACAACACAACAAATTTTCGATAAATCAAACTCCAACTTAGCACATCCATTTCAAGGATTAATATATATATATGATAAAAAAAAATAAGTTGAAAAAAAAACATGGGCCCTACCTTCAGATTTCGAAAGCCACAAAGAGGAAAATAAAGTTTAAAAAAATGAAGGAATTGAGAACTCCCCAACGATTCTACAGTATCTCCTTGATGTGTAAATTTTTTTTATTTCCCACGCACAGAAGAGAGAAAAAATAGGTAATGAGAACTAAAAAATGAAGGAAATGAGACTCCTACAACGATTCTACAGTAGCTCCTTGATGGGTGATTTTTTTTTTTATTTTCCACACACAAAAAAGAGGAAAAACAGGTAAGTGAATTTTTAGGAAAATGAGAATAAATACTACACAAACCTCGAATTTCAAACATATCAAGGGAAGGAATCCCAAGGCGGTTACATGTCATTTTAAACTCAAATTCACGCTCAAATTAGTTTACAATTAAGTGTAAAGCGCATCATTTGGAGGGAACTTTTTGAAAATTATGATGATGTGGAACCCACATTCAAATTTATCCATTTTTTATATTGATTGCACATGATTGGTGTGTGGGTATACAATTATTTTCATTAATGCACTTTGCTAATAATATGAGGAGTTCATAGGTAGCAATAAATATGATTTATTGTTGAGCAGTCTTATTTTTTTTTCAACAATATATAAATATGGTTTATTGGTTTTCATTGATAAAATTTTGTCTGAACAAGTTTTATCGTAAAACTGGTTTGAATGATTTTAGTTGTTTCACTAGTACTAGTTGTTTATAATGTAAGGTATTAGTTTTGAATAATATTAGTTATTTCATTAATGATATTATGAGTTATTTTATTAAAGGATATTAATTGAAGGGTAAATAATGAAAATTGGTTCACAAAACTAAATCTCTTCGTCTCATACTCGTTGTGACATTTGTCAAAAAGGTTCATCTCGTACTTGTTGCATCATTTATTTAAATGGTAATAAAATATTTTTTTTACTTTTATCTATCCCCTCAAATATTATAATATTACACTATATGTCACTATTTTTTCTACACTAACTCAATTTAATACTACTCCTTAAACAACTCTCTTATTAAAGTTGAAAAGACTACCCTACCCCCGTAAAAAATAACTTATATTATTTTTTTTATAGAAAAAATAACTTATATTATTAAACAACTCTTACATTAAAACTTGTGTCAAACAGTAAATGTCACAACGAGTATGAGACGGAGGAGTATCTTTTAATGAAACAACTAATACCTTTCAACTGATAACCTTTAATAAAATAACTCATTTAAAATTAATATATTATAGTATAAATAAGTAATACTTTTCAAATTCGTGTCACGTTAAAACTTATTCACACAAGACTTTGCCTAATTTAGAAGGTAATGATGATTATGTTTTCTTAGAAAAAAATTAATAATGATACCTCTTTAGGAATAATACAATAAATGTCATTTAATTAGATCAGACAGAGAGCATTTCATTAAATTGTATTCTAAATATTTTTTTTTTTCTATGTTTATTTTAATGAGAAAGCTTTGTATGAGAAGATCTCCACCTTGGATTTTGATTCATATTTTTCATTAAATATGAATTAGTTGGTTTTCATAAACTCATGAGTTCAATTATAGAGTAAATTAAATCATTTCATTTGCAAATCCAAAATAATCACATATATTTATATACTTAGAATGACATTAATAAGGAGCCCAACTCCAAAAATATTAAAAGAGTCCATCAGTGGCACAACTCCTAATGATTGATTACAATCCATTTGTTGATTAATAAAATCTTTGAGTGCAACCCCATTTGCTTATTTATTATTAGCTCTTGTTTAAAAAAAATGTGTACATTGTGTATTCAATTTTTGTCCCATATATTGGAGTCATATTTAATCCCAAAATTCAACGTCTTTAACAAACTTGTTAATATTCCTGTAAAAAAAAAACTTATTATTTATCGTACGTGTTATATTTAATACCAAAATTCAATAGTGAGTTAATACCAATTTTTGTCCCATATATTAGATTCATATTTAATATCAAAGTATTTAACATTTAATGCCGAAATTCAATTGTGACTTGTGAGTTAATACCATAGCCTGATCCTAAGCTTTTTAATCATAATAACTACTGAAATAGCTTAGGTCATGGTATTTTCCTATTAAGGGCGTTGGGAATGAAATTTGAGTAAGTTATATATATGTATATCAATTTTATGTTTTATTTCAAAATTTATTCGGATGGCGTGTTAGAAAGACACTATTGTTATATACATAGCGTGAATTGAGGAAGTTGGAATAGGGGATTCAAGACGATACACATGACCCGAATGCATTTATTTAAATAAAACCTGACCAGAATAAGTTTATTTAAATAGAACCTGGTAATAAATAGAAATGCACCGCCAGAGAATTTAAAGTTGAATTTTTTTTCTTATAATACAACAAGATTTAACCATCCCGATCAATGGGGTCAAAGGCTTTTTCTTGAGTTGAAATTATTCAGAAAAGCCATACGAATGGTGCTCTTAGTCTCTTAAGTAAAGCTTATTACCGGAATGCCTCTACTGAATGGCATTGTGAATGCTGTACACTTGAAAATAATTAGGAAAATCTGGAACAAGAATCTGGCCATCTGTTCCACTAATCTGCAGAAAAGAAAAAAAAAACATTTTTGGCCAAGTATAAATAAGTTGCTCTTTCCTTTTAGATGAAGTCTGGTTGGCCCGTTGAGGTTAAGCAACGATGCCACATGCGGCTGTTAGGGTCGACAACCTTGGGCTGAGCTATGACTTCAGGTATTGGAAAATAGGCATAGTGAGTGTTGCATATTCCAACTGTGATTCCACTGTACCCAGCAAATGCACCATGAACCTAATAAAAATATTTGTGGAAAATCAAGTAAAACATTTGGTAAGTTGATTCAGTCAGTCCTGTTGTTTACAAGATATAGCTCGTGGAGAATAATGAGATTGTATTAGGATTCTTGTTTTCTTTGTTTTCCCACTTTTCTTTTTTACTTTCTATGTAGCATCTAATTAGGCTTTTGGGTGAAAACAAACTTACAGCATTTTGACCAAGAACAGTGCAGAGAATTCCATCTGATGCATTTGCACGGCATGCACGGATCATGTATGTTGGATCGATGTATTTCACATCTGCTGGAACTCCAAGCCCTTTAAAAAACTTCTTTGTCTATGAGGTACACATAATGTGTGTTAGTGGGAGACATTTAACCATCTAAAAGAAATTAAGATCAAGTGAGATAGTTTCTTTTCATTTACTTATGTAAAGCCACAGCATCTCCTAATTGGGAAAAATATCTAGTAACAATGAGAATAGTGACGCGGAATTTTTAGGGAGAGAACTACAATATAGGATTTAAAGATGGAATACTGAAACAGGGGAATATCTATTCATATTCTGTAGAGAACATGTGATGATGAATCCTGTTAAATGCGTCCGAATAGTTCATGATATGTATGTAAGAAAAATAAGGGAATAGACAGAAAAATCTAGTTGCAACTCTATCATTACAATCATGCCAAGAAGATGGGTACTCAATCGAGTAAATAAGGGAATCGACAGAAAAATCTAGTTGCAATTCTATCATTACAGTCATGCCAAGAACATGGGCAGTCAACTGAGTAAACAAATATTTATATCGGATGAAATAAAGGAAAGAACGGTATTATATTGTAGAAGAACAACTACAAGAAGGTGAGGGAACCAACCTCTTGTTGTATATGAACACCAATATCTCCTAAAACAATGTTTCCTGATGCATCTGTAGCATTGGTTTTCGCAAGAAGATCCTGCAAAGAAATATGGAAAATAACTACAAGATTTAATTCCCGAAAATAACTACAAGATTTAATTCCCTCTAAAACGCCTGACTATTTCAATCTAACTTCAGACAAATTAATATAAGAGGGGATGAATATGATGGACAATCATGCATTTTTTAAAAATCAGATTATATTATTGAAACCTGGAAGGAGAAACATTATATCACTAACCTGGCCAGCTCCCTCTGCAACACAGATTACAGCAGATCCCTTTCTCTCAAGCAGGTACTGTAGGTGATTTAAGACACCATGAGGTCCGTGCAGATTAAACGGTACCTGATATATTCAAGAAAATGCTGTGACTAGAGTAATAAGAAAAGAGGGTTTATATTTTAAGATTGATTCTAAGAAAGTAGTACCTCAGGTATCAAGCAAATATCAATTTGTCCACTAGCAAGAGATGCTTGCATAGCTATAAACCCACTACTTCTGCCCATCAACTTCACAATCCCAATGCCACGATAAGCACTGTGTGCCTGTGATATTAGCAAGAATCATTTCAACCAAGGGAGTGTTATTGCATAAACAGATAACAAAATCCTAAATGAAGATAATATCAAAGTTAAAAGGGGAAAAAAGAGAATTATGATCTTGGACCTCAATATATGCAGAATTAATTGCTCTTTGTGCCTCTTCAACAGCAGTATCAAAACCAAATGTTTTATCCATAAGCAAAATATCATTGTCTATGGTTTTTGGCACACCAACTACAGCTACCTTTAATCGTCTTTTACGGCACTGGATATCAAACACAAAACCATATTAGAAGTGGAAGGCACAATCTTACTGAACAAAGCACACATACATACACATGAATATAACTATATTAGAGTAGTCATGATTTTGATGTTACAAATGCATAATATGTAAGTAGAAATGCTATAAGCCCAAAACCTCTTCATGTATGGCATTGGCACCAGCATGCGTACCGTTTCCACCCAGAACGAAGAGCATATTTATCCCTCTTTCCTGCCATCAATTCTTGATTCAGTATACATAAAACTGTTGCACTGTGAAGCCTAAGTATGATGAACCAGTAAATTGAGGGACAAGCACAGAGACATATACCTCCAAACTATCCACAATATCACTAACTTTAGGTCCTCCACGTGAAACTCCCAGCAAGCTTCCTCCAGACAGATGAACATTTTGGACCACTTTCCTCGAGAGCTGAAAAATGACATATTAAAGCAGATACGGTTTGATCAAACATGAAAGTATACAAGTGTTCCTGGGAAAATAAGTTTATAGGAGACAGGGGTCATATTCTGTCCCATAATTTTAAAGAAAGATTTATTATCATAAAATACCATTGGAAAAACATGCCAATTGTTGAATATATGTCAAGGTAAAGATTACTGCCTATGTTGGACAAGAGAGGGTGAAGCATAGGAGCTAATATGTTAAATTCTACAATTCAATGACCAAGTACAGTGCATTAACAAATTATTTGTCAAACTAATATATGGCGTTAACAATAAAATCAAAATACTAAATGCAAAATGAGTGTACTTGATGAATATTGTGTCTGGAATTTTGATTAGAAATGCTGAAATTCTAAGGAATCTTTGGGGTAAATTATGATAAGAGATTTACGAAATAGATCACAAGTTGTGCATTATCATCATAAATTTTAATTTGCTATGAATTAGCCCAATGAGAACCATTAAAGTGCATTGAACCAAAGCCAAGGTGATGACATATCAAGTAGAAAAGTTTATAACCCTTGCAAAATATACTCACAGGCATCTCAGCTGAGCTACTGTCAGAAAATCCACGATAACCAAAGGGATTCCAATAATCTTTTTGATGCCATATATCTCAAGGGTGATGACTATCTTCAATGATTACAAAGAATTATCAAAGTTAAATGAAAGTGGCCATTCCTAAATACACTTTTAAGACTGTATTAAAGTCATAGTATCTCTACTCTCTAGCATATCCAAATTTATCTTATCTTAATCTATTCCAGTTCTAGAAGTCAGATTCTGACTCCTCTCTACTAGGAGAGGTTATTAACAATTAGACATATATTTGATACGAATCCCTCCACAATATAATATGTTTTTATAGAGAATTAAAGAATATAAACATATAGATGTAACTAAAACTTTAACAATCTTCTTGTTGGCCTAAAGGTCATGGGTTCGAGTCACCCTTTACCCGATCAAAAAAAAAAAAAAAAAAATTAAAAATCTTCTTGTTCATTTCTGAGAATACCTGTCGTATGACATCATTGAGGCCAGGACAAAGGCCTCCACAAGTAACAATTGCTGCTTTTACATCTTCTGGCTTGAAGTATATTTTCTCTTGGGGTCCAGCACGGTGAACCCTGAAATTAAGTCGAGTGGCATATTCTATGAACTGATGAATCATTTATTGTATCATGTATGGACTATGGCGTAAAAGGTAATGCGTTGGATAAGATACACATATTGAAAAAGCTAAAACTATACTGATAGCTTAATAGTGATTACAATTTGATTCACTAAGAAAAATATATTCTTCATACTCTGCTTCTAAACATGTTTAACATTTATGACCGTATTAAAATGTTTAATCATACTCTGCTTCTAAACCTTCTTACTGGAAACCAGGAGTTCTTCCTCTAAAATGTTTCACTTAAGCGTGGCTATACCAAGTGTCCCAAAATTTCTAGCAGAATACACATTTGCATTTTGCTGAACTAACAGGCGAAATATCAAGCGTATGAACAACGCAGCATAATGCACATCATTAAGAAAACCACATCTCCACTTTCGGGATACACCACTCAAAATAAAATAAAAAAAGAACAAAAAAAAACTAGAACTGATCATCCATGGCAGACGCACAAACATATAATCTAGGAGAGCCGTAATTGAGAAGAACAAATGTAAGAGAAAAATATTTCCCAATTAAAATATTCTAATCATTAAAGGTCTCAGCAAGAACCTCATTCGGAGGCAGAAAGTGGATGGGTAGGAAACGGCGTCGGGCAGCGCATCAGTGATATGCGGAATGCGAAAACGCGCCTCGAAGTCGCTCTGGTACTTTGACTTCCAATCCGGATCGCTGAAATCAACGCTGCCCTGCTGCTCCGCTTGCGCCTTCACCTCAATTCTACTCCTAATCCGGATAGGATTCGATTTGAAGTTGTGAGAGCCGAAAGAGAGCAGAGCATGATCGGAGCGACTAGTTCTGGGCGGCAGAATCAGAGCCGGTTTGATCGCCGGCAAAAGTGCGTCCATTAATTGAGTAGCCTTGAGCGAAGAATTCCAATTCCCCAAATGTATACGTATATATATATTCAATGGGGGTGGGTGGGGGGGGGGGGGGGTCGGTGACGGAGAAAGAGAGGAAGCTTTAGATTTGGCTTATTGACAGTGTGTGAGTGAGTGGAACTATTGAAGTTGCGTTCCTCTTTTGCCTTTTTCTGATTTCTTCTTTTATTAGTCAGACTTCAACAAAGTTCTGTGAAAGCGGCTTTCTGATATGACGAAATTGACCTTCCTGCTTCTTCCTCAGGTGGGGAAATTTAACCAATTTCATCAACTCCAAATTTTGATTCTAACGTTTTAAGGTCCCACTTGAGCAAACAAATATTAGGGGGCACGAATTTTCAGGGATAATGAAAAAATATATATATAATAAAAAAATTAAATTTAAATAGTTATAATACACAATATATTTTAATAATAGAAAAAAATATCATAATCTGAATATATTACCGAATAAATTAACTATACGCTACATAATTTGTGTATATTACCAAATAAATTAAATATACGGTATATAATCCGTGTATATTACCAAATAAATTAAGTATACGCTTACTTTCTGCACACATTTTTTATATTTGTATATATTATCAGATAAATTAATTATATCTATATAATCAATACATATTATCAAATAATTATATATACTTTTCAAATATCTGAATGCAAATTGAACAACTTGATTTAAAATTTTAAATTTTTAAAAGTGGATTTTGTATCTTCGCTTAATTCTTTTGTATATCTCAATATGATGGATCCAGAGTTTTTGACGAATCTTATTATAGAAATTGAAATAATGAATAATTATATTAAATTAAATTTATTATAGCAAAATATATACATTTTACCATAATTAAATTGACTCAATTAATTAATTTTAATTATACTTTTTGTTAATAATTGTCTTAGTTGTGCAACATAATTTTAGTAGAATTGATAAAATTACCTTGATTTTATCAATCTATATTGATTGTGATGTAATTATAAATTGTCACATAATCAAGAATTTAAATATTTTTTTCATTTAAAATTAAAAATTAAGATTCCATTGTTATGCAGCTAAATATTTTAAAAGACTCGACAAATAAAAAGAATGTGAATCACAATTTATATTAATTATAAAGAAATATTCAATAATGAGATACAAATTAATTAATTGTCCATCAAAATTATATTTTAAATTAACAATGGATACAAATTAAATATTCTTCATAATCTTCTAAATAGTTAATCGTCAATCAAATCTCCACATAATTTTAAGAAGTTGTAGATTTACCAAAAAAAAAAAAAAAAGAGTTAACATACAAACAAAACAATTAGGATGTATAATTATATAAAAAAAATGATAAAATCCTAAAAAAATATATATATTTTCATTCTTTATAATATGAATCTGCATGTGAAAAAAATAATTCATCAAATTAATAGGTAATGTAGCAACTGCAGATATGATGCGTGGAAGAAAATAAATACCGACCTTAAAAAAATCTCAATTTTCTCTCGTTCAACCGCCAAACGAATATGATGAGAGGGGAGAATAAAGAAATTTGGGTCCAACTGCCGAACAAAGATGATGAGAGGAGAGAATAAAAAAATTAAAATTTGTGATGACTCTTATAATTTATACACTAATATATAAATAAATAGACGGATGAGATTAAAACTTATAAAATTGATGGATGAGATCAATACTTAAAAGTTAAATGAATGAGAGGAGAGGAATTTTGAAATGGAAGAATGTGGCTTTGCATATAAACTTTTCTAAGTTTAGGTTTATAAGTGTTGAGATCAGCACAAATTTAAATTTTTGAGTGTATTATTGATCTAAATAATTTTACAAGTTTTGCAGTATTTAAAGTTCCAGAGCAACAACTAATCCTAACAACACCACTCAATGTTTGCCACGTGGAAATTAGAAACAGAATTTGAAAACAGTAAAACCGTCTAAGCAAGCACTAAGTAATACATTTAAGTATTACTCTGATAATAAGGTTATAAATTTAATAAATAAAATAAACAATATGAATTATTTAACAAAAAAAAAAAAAAAAACTCCATCCATTATAATTTAGATGACTCAAAATAAAAAAATAAATATTACACTTTATTTTTTTCATATTCAAAATAATAAAAAAAATAACTTTATTCTCTCATATTAAATCCTTACAAATATTTCTTATTTATCGTGTCACTCAATTCTTCATTATAATTAAATTTTTCCCACTCAATTACTCAATTTTATAAAGTTGAAAAAAATTATTTTACACTTTATTTTATACTTTTCAATACTGATAAATAATATTTTTATTAAAATTCGTGTAATTTGTTTTTGAATGATCTAAATTATAACCTATGGAGTATTATTTAATTGATTGCCTATTAGTTATGTGACATCAGACCGTGAGTACATATGTATTCTCATTTTCAATATCCATGGTTCTTGAGTTACAAGAATGTAAAGCCCACCGGCCCATTTAATATCTTTAGATAGAATTGTGAGAAATTAATTTATTACTATGAAAAGTTGCATTGATAATAAGACAAAGACTCTATTCAATATTACACAAACATAAAATGTTGTCCGCTTTATTCATCTCAATTTTTATTTTTTTCACGTTCTTCCATTTTCTCTAATTCTTTTCTTTTTCCACATTTTTTTTCATTCTCTCATCCTCGCGGTTTCAGGCTCTTCCACATCGATTTTCTACAGCCATTGTCTAGTGCTTCCAACTTCTTCACTGCTGAAACGACTATTTTTCACTGCTAGGAATTAGAATTTTTTTTCCCATTTTTCTTTAAAACTTATTTTTCTTATTCATGTTTCATCTCTTTAAACCAAGGTATTTATTCAAATTTTGGTATTTCTTTCATACAAAAATATATTTTTCTCCATATAATTACATTGTGGTTATATAAAAATACATTTATAGTAATACATAATGTGTTTATTGATTTAAGTGTTATTGTATGATAAAAAAACGTTACTGTATGAACAAAATGTATCCGTATATGTAATAACATTTTTTTTAATCTCAAATGTCATTGTGCATATTATCAATCATGTGTTACCTTATGAACCACTGTGTATTAAACTATCTATTTACTAATAGAAACCATGAAAGAAGAGTTAGGTTTTCACTTGTTCCTTATTTGGTAAGTTTGACTCAAACACCTGCGAAATTTAAGACCCTCTCCAAAATAGGCAATAATGTAGGTGCACTATTTCACATAACAACGTCTACAATAATAATAGTTAGCAGTAGATAGTTTATTTAGGTTGAGATTAGGATCCGCCATAAAAAGTGCTAAGTGTTATAATTGAAAAGTGTCACTTACTATACTAAAAAGTGTTAGTTATAATAATTGAGAAGTATTAGATGTTAGCATCATTGAAATGTGTCACCAAAATTAAATGAAAAATATCACAATAAAATATAAGCGTATGAATGCACTCACTTTACAAGAGACTAACTTTATATCAAATTTTGAATATTTAAGCCCAAAGTAAATATATTTGGGATCTCAAAAGATCCTGCAAATTGCAGGTTAGGCCCAATTTGAGGTAAACCTCCAACCTAAACTCAATTGTTACCTTTGCTTGGAATGTTGTAACTAATCTACAGTTTGGGCTAATGGCTTTAAGGCCCAGAAATGTGGGCTGTTACTAATTAAGTTGTTGGGCCATGGATAATCATTTAAAGTTTTATTATGCTTTTATTTAATACCATCACACTTATTCAATAACATTTATATAAACTAATACCACATATAATTTGACGTGTTTGCATGTAAACTGAATATACTATTAGTTTATAAGAGTAGTAATATTATTAAATAAAAGGAATTGTATTAACATGAATTCAGTTTCATGAGAAAATTTAGTTAAAAAAAAAAATCGCAAACAAATATAAAATGAAAATTTATACGTTTCTCTTGGGCCTCGTACAGTTATGGGCTTGGGCGTATATTCAAGCTGTAATGGACTTAGATATTATTTAAAAAGAGCCGCTCAGCAGTACATTCACAGAAATAAAGTCTTACCTAATTTTAGTATATAAAACCTAATGTTAGTATACATAACATCTCAAAATCCTATAGGAAAAAGTTCTATATAAAACCTAAGTTACTTTTGTGATAAACATCATTAATAAGGCAAATTTTTATATGAAATATTTAACGGATCTAGAATTTATGAAATAATCAATATAATGAAATTTGCGAATCTTGTGTGAATTGAGTTGGATTGAATGGATATTTCCAAAAACACAGCACGTGCTCCCAGAGATGTTACTATTAGGTTAAACATGTGTTACTTTAACGATAAATATGTGTTACTGTGAAAACAAATAATACACATTTACCTAAAATAATTGTCCAAATGCAAAAATAAAGATGAATAAAATGGTCAAATAAATCTCTAATCATATATGTGTTGATCAAATAAGTTTTTAATCTTCGACAACTTTATTTTCATTAATAAAGTGTGATTTTAATAATATGGGACTTATTTGATTTCAATATTGGAGGAAAATCGTTTAAATGTGTTAAGAAAAATTCATGAGTCTATTTGATCTCCACGTATAAGATTTGAGGTAAATATGTGTTATTGTAAGGGCAAACATGTGTACTAAACTCGCGCAAAGGTAAAAATAAAATTTTACTCCAGGTTGTGTTACTATAAGGTCAAACACGTGTCACTGTATGGAGAAAAATTGTGTTACTATATGAACAAACTCAATACAACACATCTATAAATATTTTATTTTTTTAAGTATTAGTAACACGTATTTGCCTTTACGGTAACACATGTCTGACCTTATATTAACACACTTGGGATTAAGATTTTATTGTTGTCTTTTGCACACCTATAAATGATAACACCTTTCATTTTTAACACCCCCACAATACACATGTATTTATATCAATGTCATTACTTTTGAACTCAATTAATTAACCCCACACTCTACATACACATATTTTCCTAATTATACATTTCATTTACTCATGCTCAACTCTCTAAAAGTGCATTTTCTTAACTTACGTGTCCAATCATCTGTGCACACAATTTAGGGACGGAAGGAGTAATTATTTTTATAAAAAGAATGAACACATTTTTAAGAAACAACAAATAAAACAAATCAATATATTTTTAAGGTACAATGAGAATATTACCTTATTGAAGTATATCAAATACTATAAGTCCCCACTCCCTAGTCGTAAGGTTATTATATTAGGAGTAGTATATTGTAAATTTATCGTAAGTAATAAAATTGGTTCGGCTAAAATTTTATTACGAATCCCATGTAGTTTTGTCTTTACTACGGTTGAATTCTTTGAATTATAATTAAGAAACTGCCCTTTTTTTTCCGATTGAATTCTTTGAATTATAATTAAGAAACTGCCCTTTTTTTTCCGATCTCACTAATTAGCGTGGTATCATACAATTTTAATTCTTAAATTGAGAAATAAAATTAAATAAAACATTCTAGTAAGTTTGCACTATATATAAAAAAATATTAGTACAAGAAAATAAGTAGGGGAACAGGGTCACTTTCTCAAACGTCTGAAATTTTTGGAAGTTTCAAAGAAAATGATTATATTTTAGGACCAAATTAGCCTTTGTAATCTGGACCACAATTAAAAAAAAATTGGCAGCTTTTGCAGATACTGAGAAATCACCCACAGCAGTGAAATATCTTACGGTTGCAGGTAAGCATGGGCCTGCAGCTGCACCATCTATTTCAAATTATTTAACAACTATTGTTTCCTTTGTTAATTATTCCAATTTCTAATGTGCCAATTAAAAAGAGCCAAGAGAAAAATGAAAAGCATGAATTAAGTAGGGTACTGTTCTGTGTTATTTCATGAAATTTATTTATTATTTTGAAAAGATATATTTTCATTGTACTTGTACAAATTATTCAAATCGAAACTATTAAATGACAACACTGAGATGAAGAACATTTTAATAATAAAGTTGATCAATCATGCCTTACTGAGAATAACAATCACCTGACTAATGGAGTTAGTCATGATTAATTGATGTTGCAATCATAAAAGTCATATCTTAAAGACAAGAATTTTAATATTAATTGTCATTCATACATATCTGGGAAAAGCATTAAATTGTTAATCAAAACTCAGTTGACATGCATAAAAGGTTGTACTTCCTGAACCACAAGTTTATGTAAAAAAAAAAAAAAAAATAAAATAAGTACTCTCTCCGTCTCATTTTTTATTGCTCAAATTTAAAAAATATGTGTCTTAATTTTATTTTCTCATACCCAAAATAGCAAAAAAAAAAAATATTATTCTTTTAAATTAAACCCTCACAAACATCTTTTATTTACACGTCAATGTCACTCAATTACCTCTTTTAATAAAATTGACTTTAAAATAACCCCTTTCAATAACGTTGAAAATATTCATTTACCTTTTATTTTATACATTTTAATACTAATAAACAACATGGAAAGAAAAAATTGAAGATTGCGGCGTCTACTATATGGATTTGCACGGTTTGGTCAATTTGGAATCTTCGAAATGATGTAATCTTTAACAACTCATCAGTAATTTTAGATAGGGTGATTGTCTCTCTTAAAATTAGGATTTGGAATTGGCTTTCTTGTAGGTTGTTTAATGTAAACAGTGACAGCATTAGTAGTTGGATTGAGGATCCTTGGTCATACCTTAAAGATCTCTAATTTTTACAGATCTTTGAACTTTATCTTGACCCTCTCATTGTATTCTCTGTTAATGGGTTGAGTACCCTTTGTACTCACATTAATGAATTTTTTTGTCTTTCAAAAAAAAAAAAAAAAATACATTTCTTAATCTTTGTGTCAATTCTCCTTGAGCAAACAAAAAATTTAGACGGAGGGAGTATAAATTAGGAAGTCTATAGTTGTACAATTGATAAATTTAAAATTGTCAGTAGGTAAGTTATCGGTCTCAAGTTCATTACCATATGCATCTCCGTACTATGTTATTTCTTGAAATCTGACTGACTCTATCAACCGAGGAAAAATGTATTCCCACCCCATATGTTTTTTCGTGGCTCGTTTTAGGACCTACACCAATAATTCAAACTCGACTTGTTAAAACAATTTGATAGCATGATAAAGGAATTTACCATGACCTCGAAAACTAATAGAATTTGGTCTTATATAAGGTCATCAAATAGTGCAGAGTCGTGCTTGTTAAACACGCAATCAAGCTCGAGCTCGTTCATACACTTCATAATTTGATGAATTAGTTTTCCCATTTTGATAAAAACATATAAAACTCTAACTCATTATCAAACATATTTAACAATCCCTCGGTGCCTCATGATATATTAATTAGTTATTTGACTCATGATGATCATATTTGTTTATATCATGTATAGAGCTCACACTTCAACTTGTGAATGAACATATTTGCGAGTTTAATTTTGAAATGAATACATTAATTATACTTGAGTTTAATTGGCATGATATATAAAATTTAATTAGCAAATTAACTTGATTTGACTTCTTGGATAATTACAACAAAATACCATGTGAATTAATATAAATGAATTAATTCCATACCTCTCTAAAAATTTATATATTTAGATGTAATGTAATTGTTTCATAATATCAGAGTTTTAGACTCATGCCCTCCCTCCACTCGTTGGGCCTCCTCCGCAAAAGGAAGGATTGAGAATTTCGCACGAGTAGACGAGGTGTTGGAAAATTAATTAATCTCACACCTCCTATATTTCAAATTCTAGGACTAACTACTACAACTATGTGAACATATACTGAGGTAAATGTCAAATTAAATAATGATATATATATTCTCCTTTATTTTAGTTCAAACATTTAAATCATGTGATATGTTATTTAACACGATATTAAAGTCAAATCATACTACATTGTGTGCCGTGTGTTTGCTACTCAAACCCCGTTGATATAAATATCAAATCTTTAAAAGGGGAAAACAGTATTTGAAATAATTCAAATTAGACTCATTTACCCTATGTTTGTAAACAAATTTTGTAAGTTTTCTAACATTCGTTCAAATTAATTCCACACTTTTTTATAAGTTTGAACTTTTAGAGTAAAAGAAATTATTTTAATTATATTAATTCATTTAATAATTTCATAACATTCATTCACTTACTCAAACATGATTTGTCAAAATAAACACCCAATTTGTATAAAGACCACATTCGATTCCCAAAACAAAATAGTTTCTCAATTTATATATTTTTAAAAAAAAAACACATAAAAAAACAAAATTCTAATAAAAACGGGACCAATTAATTGCGAACGTGAAATATGTTGGTGGAGCTCGATGTGGGCATTTATGAATTATGTATAGATGTTGATGCATTTATGCTTATATGGTAAAGTGTTCCATTCAGAAGCCGTTTATATATGTTGCAGTACTGCCCACATGTTTCCTTTGGAGTATTTTTTATCTTTTTTTCTATTAAAAAATAGAGTTCGAATAAAGAGAGATTGCAATAACGTGTGTGTGTATACAAATAGTACAACGTACGCTTTGGATCTATCGATCGACTTTCTGGAACATCGATCAACTTAGCCACCGTTTTTGTATTCTAGGTTTTCCACTGAATTTAACAATCTCTAAGTTGCAGATACATTTACGCATTTAATTATGTGATCAATTGTTTTTCATTTTTTAATTTCCCCTTTCCGATGCATACACACACAGTGTATACATATAGATACATATACAAATATACGTATGCGATAACAGGAATCCATTACTATAAAACAAACGACATGAGATTAAACAATGGTTTACCTATTTCATTCCCAATGTGCACTCTCATCTATGATCAAATATAATATTTTCGTAGCTTCTATTAATCCGGTCACACTCCAAGAGCCACCCTCCCCCCCACCCCACCCACCTACATATACATATTATATGTATGTATATATATTATGTTTGATAATTTTTCAAGAATTGAACTCAATACATGTCATTATCATACAGGCGACGATAATATATCATTACAAAGCAAAAAAGAAGAGAAAAAAAATTAAGAAAGGACTTTGCTTAGAAAAGAATTTTTGCCAAGACGTTATATATATCTTAGTGACGACTTTTAATTTTTTTTATCAGTAAAGAAATAATGTTATTATTAAAAAGGATTACAAAGAGGCAAGAGGTATGCTTTCATATAAGGCTTTTAGTAATGTAAATAAACCAATTAATTTGTGAGAAAATGTAATAAAAAGTGAAAGTGGAATATGAACGGGATTCGATCAGAGTTTAACCATTTAAAATGATTGAATCACTATAATAGATCATATATAATCAATTTATTTAATTGTATATCCTATGAAAAAATAAATATGTATTTCAATTTGTATTTTTATTTCTCAAATATAAATTATAGTTAGTGATGTGAAATTGCATTTGAACTAATTAATATACTAGCACAGTCAAAATTCTTTAATATGGTGTCATAATTGAATATGTGATTTTTCTATGACATTACTCAAAGATTTATTTCAAATTTACTAAAATATTACAATTTTTTATTTTTTGCAATTAAAGTTGAACCGACGAGTTGATCAGTCCGGACCAACCAATTAATGATTTGTGCCATTTTTTTCACTTTTGAAAGGTTCATGACTTAGTCGAACAGTCCAATATCTGAAAGTGGTCTGATAGCCTTGCTGAGTAGCGATCGGATTGGTCCAATCGGCTAGTCATAATCTAACCCAATTTTTAAAACATACATGTGACCAAGGTTTACCTGATCGAGCTCTCTTATTCTCAGTAATACCTATTAATATATGAAGTATCATTATTAAAAAAAAAAAGATTTTACATATTATTTTTTTCAATATCAGAAAATTTTGTATTCTAGACAGTATAAGGAGTTAATCATAAAATTTGTATATAGGTTCATAGATTTTATTTTTTTCTCATCTTTTAGTTACAATAAGCTGTCATATATATGGACGGATATAGAATGTTTTCAAGAGGTGTGAAACTCATTATATTATAATTATATCATACATTATTAAAATTAGAGAGTTGTGAAATATTATAAATAAAAAATTGCTTATATATATATAGGAAAATTTTGAAGTGAAATATTATAAATAAAAAATTGCTTATATATATAGGAAAATTTTGAAAACTCAAGGGGACAACCGCACCCTACGTTCCCTTAAATTCATCCCTATATACATACGTATTGCAATTTTTAAAATTTCCGAGCAAATTTATAAATAAATTTATGACACTAGTATTTACATAGGTAGTTGAAATTTGACGAATTACATATATAGTCACACGCATTTGCAACTGCAACTGAAGTGTAATTTTCCTTTTCAAAATCTTGATCGCAAGGCTTAATTATACGTGAAATCAATCGAAATTGAACACTAGTGACATATCGATCTTAATTTATAACTCGCAATCCAAGATAACTCAAATTGATCGATCTTTACTCAAATTTTCAATGTCTACACAGTGAAACAACATTTTATGTACATAGTAGGATTATCAATATAGAATCAAAAAAAAAAAAAAGATTATCAATATGCACATAAAATATGGTGTGAAATTTCATGACATATACAAGGATGGTATATATACTAATTAAAATAACACATTAATTGATGTTGACGTAATTAAAAATCGTCGTCTCTTGTGCTCAGAAGTCCATATATATGAGGTGAGCAAGGTGTGTATGTATATGTAAGATACAATGTATTTTTTTCCAGGAAATGCTACCAGATTTTGTTTTATTTTTTATTTAAAATTAAAAAGCGCGGAGTTCGAAATTCTACCAACAAACAATGAATGCTGTGCAGAATGCTTCAGGTTTTTCTGTACAATGAAAACAAAAAGGTTGTTTGGAAGAAATTAATGCTCTCAAACTAACAGAATGGCTCTAACTCATTTGAGAAGCTACAAAATATTCAAGAAACTTTTATTTCATTCTACTTCATATATATATATTTTAATTAATTCCATAAATTTGAATCATTGATATATGTAGGAGAAAAACCCTAGTTTTTAATAATTTAGGATAGGAAGTAGTGAAATAAAATGAGCGATATTAATTAATTAATTATCTAACCTTAATTCTTCAACTCAATGTAGTCTAAAGTTACAAGATCGATCATAGTGTAGAATAATAATCACTACTAAGAGATAAAGATATATATGATCCGGAATTGGAAGAATTGTAGGTAGGTAATTAGGTAGCTAGCTAGGTTTTCTTACCAAGTGTGTGCTTGTTGTTGTGCATCCACACTTTGAGCACGTGCCTCTTGATACCAAGCTCACCGCACAACTGCTGCACCATTTCTTCATCCTGTTTCTGAATTTTCCAATCCAAACGCTCCGCTAAATTCAGCATCTTCTCCTTCTGATCCTGCGTGAACTTCGTCCGAAATCTCTTCTTCGCCGACGCGCTGCTCGGCTGCGAGTAGTAATCCTCCATCTCATCTCTCGATCCACTCCCGCCGCCGCCGCCGGAGCTCGAAGGCAGGGCCAGCGGCGCCGCCCTTGCCTGCGGCGCCACGTGGAGGTATCCGCTCGGCCCACGGTACCCCAAATGTCCATGTGGGTGGTGGGCCAGGAGCAGCTGCTGCTGGGGGTGGAAGGGGAACGGCCCGCCGCCGAACTCGCTTTCTCGGCGGTGGAAGTTGCGGTGGCAATTGCAGGCGGCGCACTTGAGGGATTCCAGAGTGCCGTCCTCCCCCGCCGGCAAGAACTCGCCGCATCCGTCCACCGCGTGGCCGCCGATGCCCACCGCGTGGTTCTTTAAACACTCCTTGTATCTGTGCTTCCGGAGCGGCGGCGGCGCGGCGTCCAAGGGGGTGGGCATTTTGGTCGGTGGGCGAGTTGAGTTGAGTGACGACTCATTGTTGTAACCCTGTCCTAATCCTACTACCTCGGCCTCTTGCTCCTCTTCTTGATCTTCATACTCCATTGATTTTTTTAGCTTAATTTGAACCGCTTAATTATCACCTAGCAGCTATATATAGTAATACTTTTTTAGCTTATAGTTATAGACATGCATTGCTTAACCCTAGTTAGAGTCACCGGCAACCCGGAGCTACGGGCCTTTCTCTCTCTTACTTTCTCTCTCTCTCTCTTCGGGTTTTATCTCGAGGAAAATTTTGAGTTAAGAGAAGTGAAGAAGATAAGATAATGTAATGTACAAGATAGTGGATCAAAATATTCTTCCTTAGTGTAAATGCACTTGCATACTTTTTTTTTGTTCTTTCCAAAAATATAAATTAAAATTTTAAATATCCCTTTATTTTCTGTCTCATTAATTATATGTACTTTTTTTTATATATTTGTGTGATACGATATTATTATCATGCCATGGTAAGAGATATAATTAGTTTTATATTTTGTTAAATTTTTTTTTTAAAAAAAAAAAATATCCAAACATCATTTCAGACAATACTCGTTGCGATAATATTTGGGTCCGGATCACTTTTTTTGTTTTTCAGCTAAATTAATTGGAAGGAAATCTAAAATATAAAAGAAATTTTTGCATTAGACCACTTGTAAATGAGATGTGATATTTTTAATAATTTTTTTTGTGTTAGTATAATTTTTAAAATGTTACAAAACTTTGTAAAAATGTCATGTTTCATTTCCGGTGGTCTTGTATAAATATTTGGGTAACTAATCCGATAATATCCCGAATGCCTTTTTTTGGTCACTATATCTGTAATGCTTTTATTTAGGAGATTATATAATATATATGTGTGTGATATTATATTATTCTAATATATTTCCCTATCGTCACTCTCGCTATATTCAAAGATGTGTAAAGATAAAATTAATATATAATAATTATCAAGAATTAAAATTAATATCTAATAATAATAATCAAGATTTAAAATTAATTATATATTGTACATCAGTGAGCTCATTGAAAGATGAGTACGTAACGCTGTATTTTACAGCTACTTTTCTAGTAATCGATCTCTATATACTTGAAAGTTGAAACTATATACATCCCTTTCTCTAGAATTTTCGTTCATCTTCATACCAAAAATAGTCTTCGTTTACTTTTATCCCATCACATGATGTAGCTGGGATCAAGGGTGTTTTTTCTTTTTACCTCTATTCACCTGGCTAGGTGAAATAATTTGGCAATAATACGGTTTAAAATATTTATCAGCGACATCTCGTCTTTTATGAACACAAATATAAATACCTAAATAGTAAAACTAAAGCTTGGTGTATTAAATAAATTATTATCCAACTTACATAAAACAGTTCATTTATTTAAGTTGCAACTAAAATTTTACAATTTTAATTTTATTTAATCTTGGAAAAGAACATGTTACTTTTTTTTTTATCGGACAAAATAGTGACTCGAACTCATAACTTTGAAGCGTAGGTACTGAAGCTCTAACCACTTTATTTATGTCATTTATTTTCATTGAATACTTTATCTTAATCTTATTATGAATTCAAATTTTGATCAATTTGAACATAGATTAATTTAACTTAAATAACTAATGTATTTATACTTAGTAAATGAATAAAGTGAGATAACAAGTTTAGAAAATGATCAAATACAATTTTAAATATTATACATAGAGAGATATGGAATACAAAATATATATATATATATATATATATATATATATATATATATATATATATATATATATTATACATAGAGAGATATGATTCAAACTTAAATGACCAATGATAGTGTTGTTTAAAATAGTTTGAATCAATTGAGTTCGAGTTTAATAATAGTTGAATTGATAGAAACACAATCTTAATAGAGCTTATATAATTTTATCCTTAATATGCAAATTATCTATAAATAAATATACTCTGATTATAAATAAATGAAAAAAAATATCAAACTTTATGAGATCAATATTATTGAGTTTTTCATTTAAAGCTTGATCGAGTTCGAATCACCTAATTTCAATTCAGATTTAAACATTCTAAATTTCTAAATCGAGTTTAAACATGATATCAATCAACTCGATTAACCCGATTCATATATATCCCTTGAAGTCAGCCTCACTTGAATGTTTGGACATATGTTAGGCTTATTTCAAATTAACATTTTACTTCCTCTGATATAATATAAATTGTTCAAAATTAAAAAAATAGATGTTATAATTTTGTATTCTTATAAACAAAATAGGAAAAAAAAATACTCCTACACTCTCAAACTAAACTCTTATGAACGTCTCTTATTTACACTTCATCTCACTCAACTCTTCATTATAATTAAATCTTCTCCACTCAATTACTCACTCAAATAAAGTTGAAAAAATTTATTTATCCTTCACTTTATACCTTTTAATAATAATAAATAATATTTTTATTAAAACTCGATCGCTTTATTTGATTTTAAACAATTTAAATTGTTACGGGTGGAGTATATATTACATATGAATAATTGTCATTCATAGCTTCGAAAAGTATGATATAGTTTGATTAATTCTTTGAAAATTGATGGGGTGGGGTTGTAATTATCCATGGCACAGAGTAATTGCATCTGCTGTGGGTAGCAGAGAACGCAGTAGAAATACGACTCACAACGCGCAGAAGGAATGGCGTGTGGTCCACTCGTTAAGACTGACAAGGTGCGGATCCCGAGGACAGGCGGCGCGTGAAGACGGCGCGTTGAAAACAATGCATGCAAAGGGTGGCGTGGCGGTAGATGGGGGAGAAAGGTACAAATGTAGGTGGTGCTATTATTACAGGGGATATCATGCATTTAATTTAAAAAATAAAAAAATTTGAGGAAAAGTTTTTAGCAATAAAGGCAGCTGGTGTGAGTTATTAATATTACGTGAAAATGTGGCGCTTCTGGCATGACTGACGAACTCCAGGCGTCAACCTTAATTAATTTTTGCACTGTCCGTATTACACGATTAGAGTTTAGAACAAACCCCATTAATAGGAGTATTTATTTATTTGGGTATGCTATATCAACATGCATGATATATATTAATGGGTAATTAATTAATGTTGTAGTCTTACACCACAGCTACTAGCTATGGTGTGTACTAATGTATTTCGGCAAGTATTTGTGTGCACATTGTGCACAATATTTTTATCTAATACTATATTGTAACTAAATTAATACTATACAATATTGCTAACTAAAATAATACTATACAATGTCTGAAATAATATTACACTGTAATCAAACTAATACTGTACAGTACCTGAAATAATATTATACTGTAATCAAACTAATATTATACAGTACATGAAATAATACTATATTGTAACCAAACTTTTTGCACACATATACTACTCTAATATTTCTCCGATATTTGTGAAAAATACTCAAATAATCATCTTACAGCATTCACCACGTATGATTTTAACAATAGCTAGCGCCCAAATTCACCACATTTTAATTACTATATAATAATAATAATAATAATAGTGTTTACATCTTATATATAAAAAGTCCAATATATATTACCTATAGGATAACTCAATACACTCACGTCTTGGATAATTCAATATATCACTTGGTACTTTAATACATAATATAATAGTGTGTTTTTTATATTAAATATGAATAAAATAGTAAAAAATACTCCCCCCGTCCCGAAACTATTTTCACAGTTGATTTTTTAACGGTTTTTGTGTGAGAATTATTTCATAGTAATATGTGTATAAAAGTTGTTTTATATGAATTATATGCTAGTTGAATTTATTAACTATCATATCATTCATATAAAACAATTTTTGTACACATATTACTATGAAATAATTCTCACACAAAAACCGTTAAAAAGTCAACTATGAAGATAGTTTCGGGACGGAGGGAGTAATTATTATTGATACTCCTAAAAATAATATGATATCACTAACTATAATTATTAATACTTTTGATGATGCTTTAATAATCTTAATCAAATATTTGATACTTTGAATTTTTCATAATAATTTCATAACAAGCTTATCATAAACTATTTTTACACTCCTTTGTCCCCGTAAAAGTTTCTCATTGCTTTCTGATATAATATTTAAGAAATTATAGCAGAATAATAATATAGTACAAGTGATGTAATGGAGAGAAATAAAAAAGTGTAAAAGTACATTAAATATATTGTTGGAATATAATAAAAAAGAAATTGATGATTTTGATTGGGACGGGCCAAAATAGAAAAATGGAAAACTTTCACCAGTATGGAGGTGGTAAAATTTTTTTTATTTTCTATCTTACCTCAAATACAATAGTTTTTTTAATCATATTAGAAAGGGACATGATATGAAATTTAAATATTATTTATGTAGAATATGCAAATTTAAATACTCATATTTAATGTATAATTTATATTATATATATATATATATATATATATATATATATATATATATAAAGTAGACCTAATTTTTATTTACATTTATTTTATAAAAATAGATTAATTACTATATTTAATGTATAATTTATTTTTTACTTACAAAATAGGAAAACTAATAAAAATTTAATGTATTAACTATACTAACTTTATTTCTTAATTAGTATGAAAATAATTATAAACTTATATTTGTGTGAAAAATTTAAAGCATTTAGAGAATTCTAGTTTAAGTTCTTAGACAAATGGACAATGATGAGTCGATGACTTAATGGTGAATAACATTTTCTACAGTCTGCTAGCTCATCAACTATGTAGTACAGATGATTCAGTTTTAAAGTATTTGTTAAATGGATCTCTTATTAAAAAAAGGGGGGATGCCCATTTTATTTTTGGGAAATAAATTCATTTAAAAAAGAATAAAAAGTATTAGTTTATGTTAAATAATTTGTATTAATTTTAATTATTAAGTTAAAAAATAATTTAATGTGATAATTTGAATTGTATAGACAACTCTTAATTTCTAGAAAGGTATTTAATTGAGAGGGAACTCAGATAATAAGCAGATCAGATAGAGTCGGATGATCAACCAATCTTGAAGGCCTAGAGATGTAAAAGATCATTTTAAAGATTTAACCACTGCTTTCTAAATACATACAAAATTTGTGCAAGTATAAGATCAACTGACTGGGAAATCAATTTTTGTAAGATGAACAGTCTGTTTAAAAAGAATAAGGGCCTAATTTCAAACTAGCTAGAATCACTTTTTTTTTTTTTTTTTTATTATTATTATTATTAATAAGTTGGTAGGGCGCTCAATTTAATAAAGCAATAGTGATTCTAGTGTTCAAATGGTGTTTGGAATTTTTTTTACGTTGTACTAACTTCATTCAAGTAAAAGCGTCTTAATTTGTCATTTTTTTTCCGTCTCAATTAAAGTATTCTATTCTTTTTTTGGAATATCCCAACAATTCATTTATTCTTATGCTACATATATATTTACATAAAATGTCACTCATTTAATATATTTAAATATATTTTTTTATCCATCTCCATTACATTATTTGTACAATATTTTTTTAAATATTATTTCAAAAGGTCAATAATTTCATTGGGAGTAGTTAAGGAGGAATTAATGTTTGGAATTTGAAAGAGCAATTAAAATATAAAAATGATGAATTATGGAAATTGAGTGATTGGTAGATTTGGATAAGTAATTATTAGTAAGTGATGAGATTTATGGTAGATAATAATGGTGGGGGAGGTAGGACTGACGGGATTCATGTGATCCGTAAAAGAAGCAGCTGCAGCAGCGTTATGAAGAGAACAGAAGACAAGTGTGAGTTGACGTGCCTCACCCACACACACTGCTGTCAGCCCAAAGGAAACCAGTCTAGTACTTTACATACAGCCCTGGAGAATACATATACATATACATATACTTATGTCTGCCAATATCTAACTAAATATACATAGTACTATACTTTTTTGTTTTTATACATGAAAATTTCATATTCAAGGACGTAAAAAATAAAAGAAGTAAATTAAGAATGTGTACAAATAAGTACATGAGAAAAAGTTCAAAATACAAGTGTAACAGTGGATTGGATATTACATCATTAAAATACAACAGAACTGGTGTAATGGGAGAAAATCGGCCAAAATACAACAAGTGTAGATTAAAATACTCCATCAAAAGTACAAACCGGTGTAAAACAGTCTCATATATAAAATATACTCTCTCTCTCCGTTCCAAAAAGTTATGCACACTTTCCTATTCAGTCCGTCCCAATCCGGTGTAAAACAGTCTCATATATAAAATATACTCTCTCCGTCCCAAAAAATTATGCACACTTTCCTATTCAGTCCGTCCCAATAAGTAATGCACACTCCTAAAAAGGAAACATCACTCAATATTAATACCCTCACAATATCATTTAAAATTCGAAAATGTCACTCTTATTCTACACTACTTTATTCTCTCTCTTACTTTATCTCATTTAATCACTCAAAATATCCTTACACTTTATTCTCTCTCTTAACCTTTATTCTCATAAAAGTCAACAAAATTAATTTTTCTTAGTTTTCGTGCTCCAAAAAATGTGCATAACTTCTTGGGATAGAGGGAGTAATATTTTTATTTATTTTTATAATATAAAAACATGTTTAAATATCAAAATCTCATGTAACTGGACCCTCCAGTTACCTGAGAAGATTCAAATTCGTATTCTCTTGTTTAATAAGTAGGCATTGACTTTTAAATTAAGTTCACAAACTTAATCGAAAAAATTAGAGAAGTTCGTATTTATCCCCTGTTTATACTTTTTCACATTTAATAACTCGTTTCATGACCTACACAAACACAGATACATAATTACTCATAATCAATTACACCGAAAAACTAAAACAAAATGTTTCTAGATAACATTATTCATTACCTCAAAACTGAATTAGTAATGATTAAAAAAAAAAAGATTTAGTAAAATACGGAGTATTAATCGGAATTTTTTTCAAAAGCATAAAATAAAATTACAACTGCAAGGGTATAAAATGTTTTGGCAGCAGCAACATATAAAGACAGATATGAATGGACAAAAACATGTCACTCCTCCGACTCTGGTGTGAGACACACTTCACCAGATTCCTCAGCTGTGTAATAATGTCTCCTTGCATCCTATCTATCCACTTTTCAGTTCAAATCATATACTATATATTCTTTAAACTACTACTATAATAAATATATTCATCATAAATAATAAAATAATATATGACAATCATCTATAAAAATACTCCCTCCGTCCTAAGAAATTATGCACACTTTCCTTTTTCATCTGTCCCAACAAGTTATGCACACTCATAAAAGGGAAACATTATACAATATTAATACCCTCACAATATCATTTAAATTACAAAAATGTCACTCTTATTCTACTCTCTACTTTATTCTATCTCCTACTTTATCTCATTAAATCACCCAAAATACTCTTACACTCTATTCTCATAAAAGTCAACAAAATTAATTTTTCTTAGTTTCTGTGCCCCAAGAAGTGTGCACAACTTCTTGGGACGGAGGGAGTAATATAGAAGATGATTGAGAGGATGATACCATGCTTTTGGAACAATTTACGAGAAAGAAAGCGCTTATAATATATGCTTCATAATTTTTTGGTGCAATTTCAGAACACAACACCACAACTACTGAATGAGATTAAAAAAAATTTGAAATGAGACTCAAGTAAATTTGAAATTTAACAAAAGACAATCAATATGCCAAATTTTGTTCGAAAGAATTTCATATAAAGACTCAATATTTAGGTTGAATCTCAATTTATGTTTTGAATTTTAAAGTGTCTCTAATTAGAATCTAATTTTTATTTTTTTTCTCAATTTACGATCCAATTTTTTTTTTTTGTCTAAATTCAAGGCCCGATCTATTTGTCTTTATTTCAATCTTTTTTATAAGAAACTCAAAGCATAATAATTTTTTCGTTTCTAATCAAATTTTTAAATATAATATATTACATTATATTAAAAGGTTATAATTTTTATTTGCGTATTAGATATTTACTTAAAAATGAAATTATGAGTTTTTTTATTTTTAATGTAGGTAATAAACTTGAGTATTTATAATAAATATGATGGGAATAACATAAAAAATACAAAACATAAAAAAAATATAATATATATTTCAGAATGTAGATAAAAAAAATATACTTACTAAAAAATAATTATTTATAAAAATAAAAGTTAGTGGTGTATAATTAGAAATGAAAAAATAAAAAAGAATTTTGTACCTTAAATTGAGACAAAATGAATAAAATTGAATTTTGAATTGAGAAAAAATAATTAGATACACTTCAAATCTCAAAGCTTAGATTGAGACTCACATAAAAATTAGGTCATTGTATGAACTTGTTCCTTTAATATCACTACAATAATAACAGTTGTCTAAAAAAATCGCTATCAAACCTTAAAAAAACCCGTTATAATAAGTGTAATCGACGTTATTATAAATTTAAGGGTGGAGATCATACATAGCGGTTAAAAACCGCTATTAAAGAAAGAAATGACAATGGTTTAAAGCAACTATCTTTAAGCGCTCTTTTAATATTGTCATGTATAACAATGCTTATTTAAACCTTTTAACAAAGGCAAAAATCGTTATGCATTTGGTGGAATTGACATGGTGCTTAATGAACAATAGATCCTTATTTTATTAAATTATCCTAGTTATTTTGTAATTTAAAGAAATTATTAATTTTTTTATATTCATGCACCACTATTTTAATTTACAATTCCCTTCACTTATTATATAGTTTTTTTTTTTTCTTTTTAAAATTCAAAAGATAGTCAAATTCTGGTAAAGAGAGAGAATATTAATATTATTATAATAAAATTTTAATTTAGAAATGGTCGCTCCACCCTATTCCATTCAGACAATGAAGCGGATTTGAGTAACGAAATGTCCGTTCTGCCCATTGCCATCTCTGGTAGGTGATCTTTAGGGCACCCTTGCCCTTAATAAAAATAAAATTATATGTTTCTTTATTTCTTTATTTCACTTATCTAAACAATTTCCCGTAAATGATTGAATTTAAGATTTTAACGCCTTTTTATGTGGATCATGATTTGATTTGGATAAGGTTCAGGTTGTCGATATTTAGTTCAGTATCTATATAAGACACTATAAAAAAATTTGAAGGATGTTTGGTTCAATTTATTTTTATAATAAAATTGAATTAAGAGTACTCGTGGTGATTGATCAAAATAAAAAAAATATCAATTTGTTTTTACATGAAATAAAAAAAATTTCAAATTAAAGTAAATATTAATTATTTTTCCTCCCATAACTTTTTTTTCTCAATCATTCAATTATTTTTCAATTCACAAACAATTTTTTTATCAGTACAAAATTATAATTCTCATTTTTATTGTAATTTACTAATTAATGATTTTTATTGAAAAATTTACGTTTGACATCCTTGTAATTTTTCGTACTTGCACATTCCTCCATGCAAACTATATGAAATCTCATTTTTGTGTAATTAAAATATTTTTTTAAAAAATAAGTCACTTGTTCAAATCTTTATATATCTTGTTCGAGTCCATAATATAAGGTTTATCTGTGTCATTTGTTGACCAGTTTTTGTGCCTCTCAACTTCTTCGGTCATCGAGACAGGGTCAATCTTCCAATTTTCTAGAAATCAACAAGTATACGAGCTAGGAAGACAAAATCCACTAAGACATAAAAATGGTCCAAGCCCAACAATATGAATAGTTATTCACCGTAGACAATATTCATATAATAATGTTTATATTTGTAATTTAAAGATTTATATATTTTGCACTACAAATAAAATTTCTGTAATGGGTCCATAATTTATTTCATCAAGAATTTTCTATTTAATACCTGACTGTTCATTTTATATTATTTGCCTTTTCCCATATTTTTCAACAAAAATATTTTTTTTCATGGGTCGGTAATTTCTTTCTTCAAGTATTTTCTACATAATACCTGATTATATGTTCATTTTATTTCCCTTTTTCCCCAACATTTTCTTGTCACCATATTATTTTACAAACCACATGTACACATATTCTCAGTATCCATAATTGGATACTGTGTCATGACAATTACAGAATATTAAGAAAAGTTACGTTGAGTGTAAATTCCTCTTTTTTATTTTTAATCCATATAATAATTAAACTGTAAAGTGGAGACATAAAGTGGACGCAGATTGTGACAAGACAAAGAAAGGCAAACCTGAATTCTCATTTATAACAAATTGCCTTATTTTTTTCTTTTTAATTTCATTTTGGGGCCAGGAAAAGATTGGGCAGCCATCAAAGCAACAAATCGGAATGCGGTTAGTCATGAAAACTAGAGAATTGTTTGCATGTGTTTTGTCTCCTATTCTTCCTCTCTATCTCTGTCTCTTACTGCTCCCTCACCCTTCTTTTCACCTTTTCATTTCATTCCAGCTAAGCTTCGAAATGACACCAACCATTCCATTACATTAATTATAAACAATCTATCTCCGATTTTATTTTAAAAAATTTATATATATATATATATATATATGTATGTATGTATTGTGTGTGCATATATACTCTCATTTTACATGTAATGGCATTTCAATTAACGGTTTGATATCGAAAGATGAATTATAATGAGGGATTGAAAATTACCCCAGCAAAGTATTGCCGACAAAAAGGAAAAAAATGAGAGATTCGGAAATTATTTTTTTTAAAGTAATTTAAAAGTTGGTCCAATGGTGAAGGTTTAAAGATTAGAAGTGTCGTGCTCATAGGTCTCAGGTTCGGAGCAATTCCTAAAATGGACGGCCTTTTAAACGAATACCGAGTTATAAAAAGAATGATTTTTTTTAATGTTTTATACAATTTTTTTAAATAATATTAATAATCAAATTGTATTTTTAAAGATATTATCTGATTTATTTATTATTTCAATTAATTATTTTATAATTTTAAAATGTCACTCTTATTTTTATATTAATAATATAAATAGAGTATGACTTAATTACAAATAAAATTACAATCTTATCGAAAATTACAATCTAATCTAAATTTTTTAATTTTGTTAAACAAAACATTAAATTTTATTTTTTTTAACAATCAAAACCAAATTATATATTTTCTCCAACCCAAAAATGACATGTTACCTAACTGACAACATAATAACTAACTGTCATTTTTTGGCATGAGAAAATATGTTTGTTGTTTCTAATTATAAAAAATAATAATAATAAATAATTGAGATTTTGTTTAACAAAATTGAAATGTAAGATTAGATTGCAATTTGTGATAAAATTGTGATTTTATCTATAATTACACCTATAACCAAGGGGGCTTAGCTCACTTGGCCACCGGGTTCCCACTTTAGTGGGAGACCTGGGTTCGATTCTATTTGGGAACGAATTTAGAGGGCGAACTAACTTCTAACCACTAATAACTAATATTTTCCGATAAAAAAATATATATAATTACGCCTATAAATTAATATAAAGGGATTATAATCAAACAAAAAATATGACATGACACTCCAACTCGTTATTTTGGCCGGAAATTAGTCGCCCGCCACGTGCAATTTCAGCAACAATTGCATTTTCCGACTAAAAGCGCTAAAATTGGCTACAAAAGGACAAAAATTGGATGTAGGTGGACTAAAATTAAGAGATAAAAAAACTAAAAGCTAAAACTGAATATACCCAAATTTACAGGATCAAAATTGATATCTACCCGCTATAATATCATAAAAAAATTCATATAATCTAAACATTTGAACTTTAAAAAAAGAAAAAACATTGTGTGGGACCGTTTCACGGATCTCATTTCGTGAGACGGGTGCATTTTTTAATAAATTATTATCACTTTTTAAAAAGTGATACAAATTAGTATAAAAGTGAAAAAATTGAAAAGTGATACACAATTTATTAAAAAATTATAATGTGAAGTGTATCACTTTTCAATTTTTTCACTTTTATACTAATTTGTAGTATCACTTTTAAAAAAGTAATAACAATTTATTAAAAAGTGAATCCGTCTTACGAAATGAGATCCATGAGACAGTCTCAAACAAGACTTATTCTTTAAAAAAATATTAAATTAATACATTTAATTCAATTACTCCACTTTCCGTTTGGAAAAAAAGTAACCATAATCCTTTATTTTTAATCCGGTTGATATGTAAACTTCACACAAGTTTTATGTTCATTTTGCATCCTCTTTTTTCATTTTTTATTTGTAAGTCTTAACTAAAGTTTTATATGAGTACTTGGTTCTTATTCTAATAACTACAATAGGAAAAAAAGAAAATTCATATTACCACTCAATTTTTAATTTAAGTGTCAATTTAAGTCTAAAATTTTGAAATGTCTCACATTAGAATTTAATTTTTATTTCTTTTCTCCATTTAAGATCTAATTTTATTCATTATATCTCAATTTAAGGCCCAATTTTTTTTTCTTTTCATTTTTAATCATATTAAACCTAATTTTTTTTATAAATAATTATTTTTATTATATATAATTTTTCTTATCTACGTTCTACAATATATTTTATATATTTTTATATTTTGAGTTTTTTATAATGTTCCCACCACATTATTATAAATACTCACATTTATCACCTAGATTTAAAAATAAAAAACTTGCAATTTAATTTTTAAATCTAATGCAAGTGTGAAATAAAAATTACTATAATTTTTTAATTTAATATATTATATTTAGAATATTGATTAGAAAAAAAGTTAATATGCTCTGAGTATTTTATAAAAAAAATTGAAATAAAAAAATAAATTGATCGAGTCTTGAATTGAGACAAAAAGAGAAAAAATGGATCTTAAATTGAGAACAAAAATAAAAATTAGACCCTAATTTAAGACACTTTAAAATTTAAGACATAAATTGAGACTCAATCTAAAAATTAAGGCAAATATGAAATTCTTAAAAAAAGAATGAGGTTTTATCTTGGATTAAAGAGTTAGGTATCTCCCGAGTTATTCTTGAGATGGATGCAAAGTTGGTGGTAAATGCGGTGAACGGAGCGAAAATGGATAACTCTTTCTTTGGTGACATCATTAATGGGTGCAAGAAGGAGTTGCTAGGTTTTCCATTTCTTAGGTAATTGGATTCCTCGTGATGCCAATGTGATGGCTCACCGTCTTGCGAGATCTATTAGACTATTTTATAGTCCTCATTTTTTAGATGAACATCCGATTTGTATGGATGACCTTTCCGAAATTTCTTGCAATTATCAGTTTAGTTCTTTTGAGTTTTTCTTTTTTAAAAAAAAAAAAATCGCGCAATAAAGATCGACTCTATGCATCGCAATTCGCACAATGTTTCGAAAATTAACTATATATATACTCCCCATTTCCTTGTTTGACTTTTTATAAAGATTAAAAAAAATTATTGAAAAAATAAGTTAGATAAATAATTTTTTTATTATAACACTATTTAATTAATAAGTATTATATTTTTTTAATATACTCCCTCCGTCCCACTCAAAGTGTCTCATTTTTCCATTTTCGTCCGTCCCACCAAAGTGTCTCATTCCTTTTATATCCATACCTTATTTTTATAATTATCCCTATATTACATACATATTTACACAATATGCCACTCATTTAATATATTTAAATACATTTTTTCATCTCTCTCCATCACATCACTTATACTATATTATTATTATACTACATTTCATCTTTCTATCTATCACATCACATGTACTATATTATTATTATACACAATTTCTTAAAATTTGTGCCCAAAAGTCATGGGACACATTAAGTGGGACGGAGGGAGTAATTAATGCATAAAGTTATATTAATAAATTAATAAAAAAAATTACTCTATAAAAATAAACTTATATAATTGAAACATTAATAAATAAAAAATCAGACTATATAATTAAAACGAAGAGAGTAACATTTTTTATCTTTAAAACTATTTAATCAAACTTCTTTATGAGTTGGAGTCTAGATGGCGTCCACGTATTCAATTTTAGCCCGATTAAGTGTAATTTGGGCTATTTTGTCTTTATCTTGCTAAAATTTAAGGTTACAGGCCTAAAATTATCAGCCCAAAAACATACGGTCCTTATTTTATCACCCCCTAAGTTATGGTCCTGAAAAAAAAAATCCCAAAATAAAATAAACCATTGACAGAAACTTGAGTGCACGTGCACTCATCTGTTTAGTGTAATACATTTTAACATACAAAGTAATCCACATATTTATCAATTTAAGATACATATAACATATTCCATGCAAACAAATATTTTTAAATGTATTACGTTTAGCACACTCTTTCGTAAAGCTTTTTAACTGCATGAAATTAAACTATTTCATTTATTTAGTGATACCAGCTATTTTTATAAATTAATATCATAATATATTTTATACTATAATATTAGTTTATAAGTATAATAATATTAGTGAATGAATATTATAGTATTATTGATTGAATATAATGATATAAATTTTATATCGTAAACAAGTTTCATTGAAAATTGATTTATCATTTAAATAAAAAGGCATACCTTTATATATTATAAAATATATTACTCTCTCCGTTCCACACTCGTTGTGACATTTATTATTTGACACATGTTTTAATGTAAGAGTTGTTTAATAATATAAGTTAATTTTTTATAGGGGTAGGATAATTTTTTTCAATTTTAATAAGAGTGTTGTTTAATAATATTGAATTAGTGTGGGAAAAATAATGATATACTCCATGATGTAATATTGTAGTATTTGAAGAAGATAGATAAAAGTAAAAAAATTATTTTATTACCAATATTTAAGAAAATAATGCAACAAGTATGAGATAGATATTTTTGACAATTGTATCAATGTGTATGGATCGAGTAGTTGACAGGTGGCGCGAGTGCATGTCCACTCGATCATGACAACTACTATAAATCACCATGCAACGTTATAAGTTTGATTAGATTAAGAAAAGAGAAACTTATTTAAGATTGCAGTTTTAAAGTTCCTATGAATTTTATCACGTCAGAAACTTTAAATTTTTTCTTTGATAATAAGTTTAAGGGTTTTTTTTTTCTATTTATTTAATCATGATCTATATATATGGCATGATTGGCCCAAATTTATTCACTTTCTTAATTCTCACTTTCCGAAATTACCATAACGCGGTCTAATATTAATGAAACAATTGTGCTTCCCGTGAAACTAGATGAAGATTGTAAAAATAGATTTTGATTCATTGGCTAATACTCTATGTATATTTTGACTAAATCATACTCTTCATCTATTACAATTAATAAATTTTGTAATATATATCATACTCTTTATTTATCACGATTAATTTTTTTTTTGGTAATATAAATAATATCTTTCAGTTATCACAACTGATATCATTTAATAATATATATCGTACCCTTCAGTTATTACGACTTATAACCTTAGTAAAATCGATATATTTTCACTGTGAAACTTGTTAATGAGACTTTGCCTAGTGAAAATAGTTATCCATACTACTTACTAACACATAAATTTATTTGAGATATTCTCATATATAAGACGGATATCATTTGCTTATATCGATTACATGATTTGTTAACTTATGGTACTCCAGTCCATTCATATTCTAAAGTAAATAATAACTTAAAATTCATGATGGATCTCTATCATATGTATGAGACTGTCTCACGACTTTCTCGACTACTCCCCTTCCCCCATTTTCTTTGTCTTTTAAGAGAAATTTTTTATTCTAAAATAATTACTTATTTTGCACTAATTTGAGAGAATTTTTTGATAAGGAGGAAATACCCGAAGGCGCAAACCCTCCCACCTGTACCAGAGGCCCCTTGGTCAGGCGGGTGGTAAATCGAGGGATGTGGACGAATGCCAGTCATGCAAGGGAGAGGACTTTCGGGAGACACAATTCCAGCAACAACCTCTGCAATATTTCAGCAAAGAATTGTCACCACACGGAATCGAACCCATAACGTCGGAGTGTATGTGTTCCAGTCACCTTACCCACTTACCATCCGTCTATGCCCTTGGGGGCAATAAACCGCCGTCTGTGGGAATCGAACCCACTAATTTGAGAAAATTACATATCATATTTCAATTTTGTCACTCTACCAACTTTTCGTGATAATATGCATTAAATGATACACAAATGATCATATTATATTATTAAACAACCAAATAAACAAAATAAGACGGGAGTAATAAATATCTGTCATCTTTTCATATAGTATAATTCTTTTTTCAGTGCCCTCTGTTCACAATTTCTAAAAATAAGCCGAATTTGTTAAGCATATTAACAAATAAAATGAATTTTGAGGTAGTTTTGTGTAAAATAGTCTCATATATATATAAGCACTAAGAGGATTAAAAGAGGGTCAATGAAATCAAGTTTGCGTCAATTTCATCATGGTGAGAATTGAGAAAACCAAACAAATATTTAATTAATTGAGTGAAATTATTAAATGAGTGAAATTACTTTCAACATAGTTTAAACCTAGAGGTTTGCTACATTTAAATGAAGTAAAATTCATAGTTTAAACTCAGAGTTTTGCTACATTTAAATGAAGTAAAATTCTTTCATTTATATCAGTAGCGTAATAAACAAAAACCATTACAGATATTCAAACTCAATATATATAATAATGCATAAGACGACACATATCATAATTCTAGGTAAACTGAATATTACTAATACTATAAATAGGGTGATAGTTGATTTAAAAGGTTTGATAATTGATTAGAGAAGCATGTGAGTGTTGCAGGGTACTTGATTAGATTCTTGGGTTTAATGGTGCAGAAACAAAGATCATCAGGGGTCCCATTTTTAATGTGTCTTCAATTATTCGATTAATGCATTAGACAGACCTTACGAGCTACTGCCATGTTTGGGGAAACACTGTTTTTTCTTTTCCCAGAATATGGATTGCACCCAAATAGAAATCTCTTTAATTCACAAACATTCATAATTATCACATTCCCCCACCCACTATTTTTATTTATAACCAAAATACTCCTACTAAATACTATAGTAAATATCACATTAATTAACATAGCCCCAAAAATTATACTACTACATAGCTTTGGCAAATTTCTTATTTTCGAAATTCCCACAGCTCCACGTTGCTCATCGGTTGAATTTAGCGTCCTAACAAAATCTAATAACGGATTCCATATCATATTATATATTTTCTCATTTCCATAAAAATAGTTCATTTCATCTTTTACACATATATATCAGTAAAACATCATTTTTTATACTTGAATTCTTAATTTACCTATAAAGTGTTTAATATTCTTATTTATTGGATTAAAAAAAACTTAATCCCAATATATATTAGATGTTGACATTTTAAATATTTAACACACTTTTAATAAAAAATATGGACTATAATTTGGAACAAACTAAAAAATAAATGTGGATTATCTTCATAACACGTGATATATATATATATATATATATATATATATATGATTCATGTGTAAGATTTATTAATTAGTTTGAGGAAAATCAAGTTTCACAATTCAAGCTGGAATTTAATAGATCAAGATTACGTATTACATCCATATTAATTTGATAGGGGCAAAATTCTCTAAAAATGCAAGTTTTAAGGCTGAAGTGTTTTTACATTTCTTTTAAGGGGTAGTAATACCTAAATGTGTTAACTTTTGGCCTGTTGTAAAACAAAAGTTGTAACTTTTGGCGTGGAGAAAACGAAAAATATACAGTGACATTTACTGTCCCTCTAAAGTATATGCTTGCTGTCATATCACTTTTTAAAAAATTAAAATTCAATTCCTTAACTTTTGGTCGACCTCCTCTCTCGTGAAGTACATCAATTAACTTCATCTATTAACGGTTTGAATTGTGCTTCATTATGGTTTACCCTTATTTATATAATACCTTCGTATATTATGTTTCTTTTCAATGATTCAGGTGAAAATTGCATAATTTTTGTTTGTTTTAAATGCTTATTTTTATAGTGATTTTTTTTTTTACATGTTTCTAGTTGAACTTAACAGTCAAGAAATTATATTTTGATATTTTTATGATCAGTCCGCACAAGAAATAAATTAAGTTAAAACACGCAAGATACGAAGAAAAATCCAACAAAGGCCAAGAAATGGAAGGCCACTCGACTCACTCGAGCCACAACGCTAGGTCGAGTAGCAAAGACAGGGGACAAAACAGTGTGGATAGTTGAATGTAACAAATGTCTTAGAGCCATTTTTCTCATATATTGAATCACCCCGTTTGTGATTATTTTTGCATGAAACAATGTTTGATCATTTATTTGGTTACTATATTTTATTTCTTGCTTGTGACATTTAGAGTAGGTAATTAGAAATAGCTTGAGTTTGCAACAAATTCCATCAATTAAGTGATTAATCTAGGAAGAACAAAATAATTCATAATACTTTTACACTACCTCTTCCTCGTTGGATCGAATCATATTTACCGCACTACGATATGCACTTTATAGTTGCGGTTGTGTATTTTAGTGTTAATAAAATATAGAACATTTAACAATTTTTTTTTATTTAAGGATTTTTTAATAAATAATGAGAAAAATTATAATTTATGGTATACGATATGAAAAATCGAAGAATTAAAAGTATAAGACTGAAGAATAAACCTTTTTTTTTAAAGTAAAAAGTACTATGAGATACTTAAGATGGGGTAAATTGGTAAGAGATGAGGAGAAAATAACTTAAAAATGACAGATAATTATGAACAAAGATTAGAGCGTAAAAAGTCGCTTAATCCGAAACAAATGTAGCACTTTTTGCAGGAAAGGGCCTATAAATTTATCTTTTTAACTTTCTATTTTATCTTCAAGTAATAATATTCCAAGAACTTTTCGTGGAAACCCAAAACATTAGGCAGCAAAACGAGCCCAGAAATGACCTACCCCGGTCCAACAAATTGAATCGAAGAATCGGACTGGGTCAGCCTGTTACACTAGCTATGCCCACAGTCTGAATAGGTGAATCCAATGCACTCATAAATCCATATGCGGCCCATTAAATTATAATGAGAGCCCAACTTATTTTTAAAAAGTATATCTAGGTTGTGATTTAAATTGCAACAAATAAGTACTACTTGCCTGCGATCGTCGTATACGTAATACTATAATTTAGGAGTAATGTTTAACCCTTTTAAAAGAATAATTATTAATTTATGCAAGTTTATAAACGACTCAATATAAGACCTTTTTCACACGAGTTTTTCCCCCTATTGAGATTTGATAGGTTAAATTAATCATCAACTTTTTCTTTCCATTATAGATAGTACAAAATAATACTGGAGCCTTTCTAATGGTCCGCAACAACGCTAACATTAATATCGATAAAAAAAAATGAAAAAAACGCTATCATTAATGTATTTGAAGACACTTCCTATCTTGAATTATAAGTGTTATTATATTTTTATCATTTTTATTATCCGTCTCATTTTATTTATTTATGTAAATTAATTTTCTTATTAATTTTAAATTTATATAAATAACAATAAATTGGACATAAAAATTGCAGTGTGCAGAATTGACAATGTAAACATTAATAAAATTGCAAAAAAAAAAAAATCGTATTAAATTCATACTATATTTGTTGAAAAACATGATTAAAAATACGTAATCTAAAGAAAATTTTGATAAAAAAATTATATAAAAGTGTAATAAATTGATTGATATATAAAAAAATACATATAGATTCTTTAAATCATTGTGATAACTAATAAGATGATGACCATGAATTTTGTTCACATGAGACACTGTTAATTAATTAATTTTACAAATTTGGGTGGGGACCATATATGTAAACCAACGAATATTTGAATACCTCATTTTGTTAGTAAAGATAATGAATAATGAACTGATCATGTGATGACAGAACATACATGTAGCAGAACAAATGCTGACAGCCTTGCTATGAAATTGTTGCCGTTGGTTGTTCTCCACCCAAAACTTAATTATTTTAATTTATATTCTCTTTCTTCCGATACATATGATCGATATACATGTATAAAATTTAAATATAAAATGCTATCTAGACTAATTCCTTGTCGATTCACTTTTCTGAAAAACTTATATTTAATTATGTTATTATACTTAAAAATTAATATCATAACATTTATATATATAATTTATCTTTTTTGTATGAGTGAAATATTATGATATTTATTTATAAAAATAATAATATTATTAAATGAATGTTATCGTATTATTGAATGAATATAATAATATTACTGAATAAATTCAATTTAATACGATGAACAAATTTTAAAAAAATTATCTAACATAATTGTGCTACCTTATGCACACAATTTCGCTGTACACTTTTATACATTTATCAGTTTGTATAATAATAATACAATTAATAGTTTTAAAAAATGTACATAAATGATGAATTGTTGTAAAGGTATAACCCAAGTGATTAAAGCATTATGCCATGATTCAAGTTACCATTTATCCGATAAAAAAAAAATTAAATTGCATTGTGTTGCGTATATACATTTTTGCATCTGAGTTTTGTTTAATAAAATAGAACGATGTTCTCCATGGTAAATTGAGATGAAATTGCGACCAATATTTTAAATATCGTTGCATTGAAATTACAAAGTAATTAATAGTTTTTAGGAGATATATCGATAATTACTGAGATATCCATATACTCAAGAAATCACATGTACTAAATACATCGGAAAAAATATTATTGAGATTTTCATATTTTAATTCCAATCTAGTTAGCATTCTAATTCTCTATTATTTGCTTGATTGGTATGTAATTACTATTCAAGAATGGAAATGGGATAATCCTATTCAACACCCGTTAGTATTTTTAAAAATGACAACGGCTATAATACAACAGCTAATACCAACCATCGTAATGATGTATTTTGTTCTATTCGATCTCAACTCTTTTTCTAGTTTCTCTGGCTTCAAACAACATGCCAATAATTTCCGTAAAAAAAAAAAAAAAAAACATGACAATAATTTTAATTTATACGGGCGTACTCGGTGGGCCCTGATGAACCCCAAAAAATTAACCTTGACTTATGCATATTTTTCAACTATAATAATTGTTTAATCATTGTACTAATTACTAAGTCACCTAACACTAATAATAATAATTTGAGAAGCGGTCTCCTTAAAAAAAAATAGAGACGCGTTCCCTAAAAAACAGAGACGTGGATATAAAAAAAACTACGATTTGGTACGTAAAATGGGTCTATTGACGTAATTGAAACTAAAGTTCGCTAAATTAATATTTAATTTTTAAAATATTAAAAAGCCATTTCAAAATTTATATTTTGTCTTATCATGAAATCATACATTAGCTATGATACATATACCAGTGATATTCGAGTTTGAATTATACATGTTATTAATTAGTATATATTTTTAAAAAAAAAAGATGATTCAAATAACTAAATGAAACTATTCATATATGAAATTGTCAAAAGAAAAAGAAATTCAAAATATTTATATTAATAAATAAATTTTAATGTTATAGTCGTGGTAGAGCACGAGGAAGGATATGAAGATTCAAGGCTGGAGGATTGAAGACAGCTGTCACTGGCTGTCTGTTCTTGCTAAGTGCTAACCACCACTTCCCTAATAAGATTATTTAATTATATGGTATAATGTGTCAATAATTAAGCAAGATTATTATAGCAAACAATTACCGATTAGTTACTTGATAATGACATTTTACCGACCAAGAAAAATGGGAGCAGAATTTAGGAATATGAAGGCCTACACTTTCTGGAATTTGCTCAACAAACATAAGAAAAATAGTAGTAGTGCCAAAATATTTTATGAAGAAGCTTCACGAAAACATGTAAAGTTGCTAATATTTTGCCAAAGGTTACAGCTCATATTTTCAATTATATATTATCCTCCTATCTTTTCCCCTAGCTCTTTTCAGAGAAAGAGAGAGAGAGAGAAGGGACTTGTAGTAAAAGAAAAGACATCAGATAGGTGATGAGTACAAGTTAAATAATTTTCATGAAATTGTACGAATTAATTAAAAGGATACTTCAATCAAGATGCGATATGAAGTCCCCGTCAAAAAAAAAAAAAAAAAAAGATGCGATATGAAGTGACGTCAATTTTTTTTTTCTTCTGTTTTTGATTTGGAACCATATAAGCAATTCAAGCTTGATTGAAAATGATTATGAAATAAGTGACTGATATAATTGATTAATTAAAACAATAATGAAACGATGAACATAGAATCATGAATTGATAGAGTTAACCTACTTTCGTTTTCTTTGAGATAATATATTGACGTCGATAATTTTTTTTTTTATATAAATTTGGTTTATAAATAATGGCGGACTTGATAATAATATTTATCAACAATCTAAAGTTATATTGTCTATATAGTATACATATAAAATATAATAATATAGTAATTTACAAAAATAATACTCAATTTACTTCACCAAAATTGTATTTATTTTCATTATTTGAACGTCTATCATAATTGTGTTTCTTTTTCTTGTTTATCAACAATCACTTTATCTTCATTCACCAACCATCATTTAATTATTTAAATTGTCATTCACTTTTATTCTCAAACGATCAGTTTATTTGTAAATAAACTTCACAATATTCTTATTTTATCTTATTTATTAATTTTTCTTAAAACATGTTCCCACTCATTTAAGCTCACATTTTGTGGACGGAGGGAGTAGCACATAAAACCAACTATTTTTCAAAACATGATATTTTGTATGCTAAATAATATTATTTTAAAAATAAAATTTACGTGACCTATCATATACTCTTTTCCTACAAAATATTTATTCTCTTTTCTTTTGTTATATAGTTTAACGAATATTAATAGTTTATGTATAAAATAAAAATATGGGATGGATATGTAATTTTTAGAAAGTGATGATATATATAATTATTTAAAGTAGAATGGCAATAAAATTTTGAATAGAAAAGAAAAAGGTGAGAATAATTTTTTTAAATGGGGAGTATTATTAAATTTTGGAAGAGATTTTTCTAGAAGGTATGAATTTATTTAAAAATGAATTCATACATAAAATGTTCGGTGAACGCGCTAGCGTAAATTATGAATTGGAAAATCACACCGAGTTAGATCAAGTCAACATTAACCAAGTCAACAAAAGTTGTAATTTGATTACCATTTCTAAATACTACTACTAATCAACTTACAACAGTAATACCAATCATTTTTCATATAATATTTAAGAAAAATGGGGAAAATATAATTAGAAAGGGAAGGCAATTTCCCCTAATTCACACAATAAATGAAACAGCACATGCAATCTGTCTCCACCAGTGTTGATTATTTAAATAATTTTCAAGGAATCTCATCATTATTGTTCCACTAATCTCTCTCTCTTTCCTTTTTATATATATCCTCACTTTCCAATCTCCCTTTGTCCATCTCCAAACCTGCAAACCTCACAGGATCATCTCTCTCTTTTCTCTCTCTACATCTAGCATTAATGGCTTCATCACAAGGGGTTAAGCTTTTCCTTCTCTTGGCACTCTTGGCCACCTCTTGCATGGCACAAGCACCATCAGGCGCACCCACGGTTTCCCCCACCGCCTCTCCGACACCAGCACCGGTGGCGCCGCCTACCTCCACTCCATCCCCATCGCCTTCCACCGCTCCAACACCAGCACCCGTGGCTTCCCCTACTCCATCACCCACCGCTTCCGATGACACCCCCACCCCTGCACCAGGCGCCGCCGCACCAGGTTCACCGGCCGCCGGTCCCTCCCCCGATACGACTCCCGCTGACGGTACAAATAACGGTTTCATGAGCAGGGTAGCCATTGGCGGTACCGCCCTCACGGCGGCGCTTGTCGCGGTGGCGTTGATGTAGGTTCTCCACGTGGACGGTGTAGATCTGCTTTTCTTCATGGACGGCTGAGACTTGCTTTGTCCTTTTGTTGGGGACTTATTAGTCATTTTGCTTACTTATTTCTTTCTCTCTCTCTTTTTTTTTTGGGTATATTTCTTCGTGTTTGTTTATTTGATCATTTGTTTGATTATGATTATTATTTGGGAGATACATAGACTCTTGTATTTGTTCGAGGATATATTTATCTAGAAGAGTCACATGTACATGATATCCATCCTTCAATAATAAATTCACTTATTATTCTTTTAATATTTGTTGCACTAGTATTATGTGTTATTGTTTCATGTAGCATGAATATCTAAAATATAGACAACAGTTTTAACATTGTTGATCAATTTACAAGTTGAAATATTTAATTTGCTATAAAAATAAATCTGAACTGCCAAATTATAGATATTGACTTATTGTGACGCCCACAAGACTATTTCGAAAGTACATTGTAGTTTTTGTTGATTTGTCCAACGTACTACATCATAAGGAATGCATTTGACTTCTTATCCCACCTTTAAAATCGGTTATTAGAACATGTCATTTGCTTATTTGTATAGTCTTTTTTTTTTTTTATCGAGCATGGTAATTGTATTTCTTGTATTATTTTCACTGTTACATTACATCTTCTAAACTAAAGAATTAATTGGAACTAATTTAAGAATCAAGAGTTTTAATTGAATATACTCCTATCTGGTCTATCTAATCAATTGCAAGTGAAGTTAGTTATTTTAACCCAACTCCTATGTGTGTATAGTAGGTATTCCGTGAAATTCTGTTTTGTCAGTGTCATTATTATTATGTATATGAAATGTCTCTATTTAAAATATTATATGATTAAATCGTTACTTTATATATACATTATTGATAATGTTGTTATACTTGAAAAAAAAATTCACTTGTTCACATTTTCTTTTATCATACATGATCGGTAACAAATTAGTTGTCAAAATCAAATTTGTTTTTACATACTCACATTAGATTAGTAAGAATACATTTAATTTGCGACATATTTTACGAGAATGAGATTTACTACGTGTGAAATAAAATTTATTTATTTATCATGAGTTATTTGTCCTGAATATGGAATTTTGACAAATTAAGATTGCCTAGGCTCGTGAGGTGACAAATTGCGCTACCATTTTTTCTCTTTTATTTTGAAATTAAGGTGAAGCAAAAGTTTCAGGATATATTACTTTTTGAAATAATTTTTTTGCATTCGTCTTTTATAAATGTGATCGCTTGTCTTATTTGTTCGTTCCCATTTTTTTATGGACACACCTATTTTATCTCAATTAGTGTCTCATGTATAAATTGGACCCTCAACTAGTGTCTCAGGTACAAATTGGATCCTAAATTATTTTTTGATATAAATTGGATCCTAAACTAATGTTTAAGGTACAAATTGGACCCCGAACTAATGTCTCAGGTACAAATTGAACCTCAAACTATTTTTTTTTTTACAAATAAACACTTTTACTTTTAAAATTGAACAAATAAGTCTTTCAACTAATAAAATAAAATATACAATAAATTGAATTGATATAAAATATTATTATATTAGTGGATAAATTGATCAAAAAATTAAAAATATTATGATAAATTCTAAAAAATAAGTGATACATCAACAACACTTTTTTTTTAAATAATGGACTCATATTTTTTTAATATACAATATAAAGTGAAACTAGTAATAAAAAAGAATATAATTAATTTAATATAATGAATTGAAAATAAAATTATCATAATATTAAAATTTGTAGAAATAATAAAGAAATTATTTTTTAAAAATTTGATACTGTTACGTTTATAATTTATATATATACTTTTATTATTTTAATACTACAATTAAAGGAACTTTTATGTCTCATTTTATTAGTTGAAGAACATATGCAATTCATTTTATAAGTAAAAGTATTTATTTGTAAAGAAAAAAAAATTAGGGACCAATTTGTACTCAAAATACTAGTTCAAGGTCCAATTTAGAATTTATTATAGTTTTTTATTGATAAATAGTTTTTTTTATAGTTTAACATTATATTGTATATTAAAAAAATATGAGTCCATTATTAAAAAAAAGTATTGTTAATGTTTCACTCATTTTTTAGAATTTATCATTAACTTTTTGATCAATTTATCCACTAATATAATAATATTCAATGTCAATTTATTTAATAAAAGGGTTTTCATATTATATTTTATTAGTTAAAGGACTTATTTGTTCAATTTTAAAAGTAAAATATTTATTTGTTAAAAAAATAGTTTGGGGTCCAATTTGTACCTGAGACATTAGTTTAAGGTCTAAATTGTACCTTATCCTTCTCATTTAATTAATATAATTGACATTATATTTTACTTACAATCAACTATTTTTTTTTATTCATAACTGCACCCAAATACTCTACAATACCATTTACTGTATTTACTTTACCCATTTTTTTAATTATTTCATATTTGTGTCAAACTGCATGAGCACATCATAGTGTAGATGGAGTAATATTTATATTATCAACTTAAATTTTGATTTTCGACTTTTTAAAATATTCAAAAGATCACTTTCCCAAAAAACATAATCTTGTATTCAAAATATAAAACCCCCAAACTTTGTCGAGAAAGTTGAAATATATTTGCTATAAAATTTGCATTGGATACCAAGGAATAGCAGCTTTTGTGGTCCACTATCATGAACCAATTCCTTATCCTATATAGTATTTAACTTTATTCGTTAGGTGAAAAATTAGTTTACTTAAAAGTACTAATTGAAAATTAGTTAATTGAAAAAGATTTTTTTCAAAAAAAAAAAAAAGAAAAGAAAAGATTATTTTAATTGAGTTGGTGAGCTAGTACATATGTCAAAGAGTTGGTCACTCGTGAGGTGAGTGCATGTATGCACTCGAATTTTATTATGATACTTTTCACTTAAGTTATTATCACCTTTTACTTTTAGTTTTTAAAATACTATTATTTTGAAAGTGAGTGACCTTACATGAGATCTAGCACATGAACCACCGATTGTATCGGTGCTCGAAAAATTAAAAGAAACGTCGATCAGGAAGATATGAGTATAGCTGTTGAAATTATTTGCGCAAAGTTAATGCGACGAGTACAAAAACTTTTAATTTTTTTTTTATTTTTTTATTTTAAATAATTACTGCGTAGACGTCTTTATGGAAAAATTACATATATATTGTTGACTATTTGTACATGAAAAGTTTACTATGAAGTCAAAATCACAATAATAATTTATTAAACTCGATCGTCTCTACTATGAATGTAAATAAATAGAGCGACCAAATGGGTCGTCTCAACTCGGAGAACTTTGTGCTCAATCATATCATATATAATATAAATAGCCTCACTTGATTTCTCCAATCGATTGGAGAAATCACTAGAGAATTAAGTTATCTCGAGCGAGCACACTTTGGATAATTATTGGTAACGTCTCTTAGAATAATATTTTTGTAAGATAAAGGTGATTTTAAGATACATAAAATAAGAGTGATAATAAATCTGAGTGTGACACAATAACATGATAACGAGAATTGTAGGTCAATATTTAAGTTTATTATGTTCGTATCATTATCATGTCGACACGATAAGAAAACAATATTTCATACTGTGTTTGTATCAATCCTCTAAACTTTGAGATTTTTTTTTATTGCATATATAACATATAGTATTTTGTTATTTTATTGGAGTATTTATAATATATATTTCACTTTTTTTTTTCGTGTCGTGCTGTATTTATTAGAAAAGTTATATTTTTGTACAAATTCTTTTCTTTTCTTTTTTGTGAGCTCGTATTGTATCGATACAAAATACGATATGAAAGTATGAATTGCTACTCACCTTTGTTTCCCAATAGTATGAAAGTATGTTTAACAATAAACATCAAACTACACTATTCCTAATCTCCAAAGGCACTCACTTTTGTTTGTTTCCCAATTTTGGCAAAATCATTCACAAGATTTGTTGCCCATCCATTCACCGACTATCCCCATTCACTATCCACGCCTTCGAACGAAATAAACCGGCTCCACTTGGACCCAATCGATCAAATCAATTTCCACTGAACAATAATTTTTTAGAATCCGCCATAAATATTTAAATTTATGTGTATGCATATAAGTCGTATATATTATCTTTAATTATTTTAATAAAAAATAGATCATGTAGAATTTAATTTGTATGAAAGTCAATAATACTGTATATATATAAAACAACGAGTGGGTCTCCTATAAATAAGTTTCATAGCATGAAACTTGTATTTGACCCATTTTTTTGCCCATTAAACATGATCATAAACTTGACTCATTCACATTTACCCACAAAATCTAAATCAAAACAAGCAAAAAAAATTTCATAATATAAAACTTATTCACACAAGAGTTTGCCTAAAACAACACATTTGGGATAAAGTTAAATAATCATTCTCCTTTTTTTTTTTGACAGGAAGTTAAATCATTCATGTTGTCATCCTTAATTTTTATTTGCTTGCCGCTTTGAACTAAATTCCAACTATATATGCATGTTGGATATTTGTGGAGTGTCTAATCCAATAGCTGGGATTTTATTTAAATATGGACCCTCTCTATTTATTTTATGATACAAACACAGAAATAGATATACATGAAGATAAATGATGTGAATTTCACTTTTTTTTTTTTTTTTTTGCACTCATAAATTAATTCAATTTTTATAATATGTTCATTTATATCTAAATTTATAATAAATTCACTCAAAGTAAACGGTGAGGATCCATTTCCCTTTTATTTACTTCCTAGTTCCTAAAATTTATATTCACATATATAGTGGTGGTGTACTACTGTTTACTTTAATGCAAAATTTCATCCCCATATTATACCAAAACTTTTGATATATTAAAATTTTAGTATTCAAAATTTTGAACCGATTCAAATACCGTTTTTGGTACTTCGTTTCATACCAGAATTTTGATATGCATTTTAAAAGTTATGGAATCGACGTCGTCTGGATTTGAAACAATTACTAGGATTTTGGGTCATATCTTGCTTTTGTTTTAAAGTAATATGGGCCTAATATTTTTAATGGGTTGGATAAATGTGGCCCATTTCTTATCACTACTATGTTCCAAATATATAGGGAGCCAATGTCAAGGAGGGTTTAACCGTTTAGAGAATAACTAGAGCACAATCCCGCGTATTACGCGGGTTGAAAAAAATAATAATTTTAGAGTAAATACTTCAAACATTTATTTAATTTAATTAATTTGAATTAAATAAAATTAAATTTTTTAAAATTGTATATATGTTATATATTTCTTTTTAAATATATTTTTAAAGCATGTTGAATATTAATTATATGAGTATTTTTTTGTAGCAAGTCAATTCCAAATAAAACTTAGAGGGTGTAGGTTTTATTTTATAGATGTGTATCATTCATTTCATTAATCATAAATGTGTAATTATTTTACTAATTAAGTAATTAAATTAATATATATATAATTTCATCTATTATTTGGTCAAAATTTATGGATAGAATGTATACATATTTTTTATTGTCCTCTATGAAAATTAAAAATTCTAAATAAAAATTAGAGGTGTAGATTTTTTTTATAGAGGTGTTAGGTGTAATTATTTTATTAAATTAAAACTTTAGTATATATTATTTTTCTATTCTAAACATATATTATAATTTTAAAATGTGTTATATTAATTTTTAATATTAAATTATCTATGTATTATAATTATAATTTTTTTGGTAATATATGATAAGTTTTTTTAAATGATTGTATATTGAAGTTATAGATTTATAATTTTCTACAATATTAATATGAAATATTTTTTAAAATATAAATTGAAATTTTTAAATAAAAAAAATAAAATCTATCCCAATAATATCAAATTAAATTGTATATTTAAAACCTAATTTTAAACATAAAATATGAAAGAGAAAATGTATGGTTGAAATTTAATTAATGAAAATTAATATATGCATTAATTTTGAAAGAAATTAAATAAAAAGATACCATAAATAGCTCAAATGTATAGAATTTGAGTATTTTGAAATAGAGAGTTTTGGTGAGTTGGGAGTGATTGTCAAATAGTATGTATATGATTCTTGCAAACTATTTGAATTGTGGAAAAAAAATATGTAATTAACATAACATGAAGTAAAATAGATTGGGAGTTGAATTTTAGAAAGTGTTGTTGAATCAATAATAAACATGTATATTATTGTAACTTTGTAAGGGTTGGAGTAATCATTATACCCCCAATTTTTATAATAATATTTCTTTTTAAAGATAAAAAAGATATGAAGTAAAATATAGAAGGACAACAAAATTATAAAATTTTATCATATTTAAGGGGCCTTATGAAAAACGTCCATTATGAACAAATAAGTTGACCCAATTAGAAAAGATTGAAAAGTAAAACAATTTTATAGTACTATGAAATTGATATCATTAGAATCATTTACTGATACTATTAGAATCATTCACTGATACTATAACTATTTTATATTGTAATATCAGTTTATAAGTATAATGATATCAGTAAATGAATATTATGATATTCGTTAATGATTCTAATGTTATTAATTTCATAATATAAAACTGCTTCACACTAAATTTTACCAAGATTGAATTAAACACAATTAATTGAGCTTGAGGCACCCAGCCATTCAATGCTAGAAATTTATATGCTTGCTAATTTGCTATTCTTAAAAGATTTATTTATCATACATTTAGTTTAAAATATAGGAGGGAATATATTGTTTTTAATCAACACACACGCATATATATATATATACATATATTAATAAAATATATATTATAATCTTAATAAATATTTATCATTCTTTATCAAAATAACACTTTTATCTGAGTGAGTATCTTAATAATTTAAGAGTAATTTAGGAAATAATATAATTAATTTACATTCATCTAATTTATAATAAGCGGAGCCTTTTTTTATTCCTTTTAATTAAATTATGACCAGCCTTTATATGCATTCAAGTATTTGGAATCTACCAAGTTGCAATATGGCCTAAAATATTTAAGTTCTAGTTAACTCGAATTAAAAAAAAGTTCAATCTAACAACAATTGAGCTCCACTCGGAGAGAAAAATTTATATAAGACGGTTACCATCAATTGTATATTATTTGATTCGTAGAGGTTTATTTTTACTCATATTTTAAAGCAAAGTGAGGAATAATATAAACATGAAAGGTTGATATAATACAAAACTCACTTCCATTATAAATTTGAATTTAATCATTGATCAAATGGTAGGCTCTTGCCTTACATCATTGAATAATAAAATATTACAGCAGAAGGGGATATCATTGATGCAAAACTCCTCATAGTTATCAAGCTTTCCCAAATGAGCTAGAGTGTGAGCCACCGTGTTAGTTACATATGATAATTTGATAAGTTACATATGTGATAATAATTTTTTAAAGTAACTTAGGAGGTAGCAAAAATAGGACCGTAACTCCTCAAACTGACAATTTAAGGATAATAGGTTTAAAATTCGCAAATTGAGATCAAATTAGTCGGGATCAATTCAAATCGGGTCAACATGTCAGTTAATTTGGGCTTAAATTGTCAATAAAATTTAGATTAATATGATCTTAATTTGAGAATCTTTAAATCTAAAGTCTTTAAATTGCCAATTCAAGAAATAACGAGTCTCTATTTACTACACAAGTTAATTGCTCTAAACAAAAAAAATCCTGTTACATATGTATATATGTCTGGAAACTTTCAATAATGTTTGTTGCTACACTACGTGATTGCGCAATATATTTACCAACAGGGCGGAGCTAGATCTAAAAAAAAATAATAATAATAAGAATATTGATTATAATTCACAATTAAATATTAATTTAATAATATATGGTGAGATGTATTATCTTACCCAACATTACTACGCAGCAACATCAAGCAAATGAGTCATGAGTTAAATAGAAATTATGTATTATCTATAATGCACCTAATTATTAAACTAATTTGTAACCTGTTATATAAATAATTTATTTTTAAAAGAAAAAAATAAATATAATATCAATTTAGATATAATACTCTTTCTATCTCATAAAACCTTTCATAAGAAAAAGTGCACACTTTTTAAGAAAGGAGGGTAATGATTGAGGTTTTGAGGGGTAATTTTGTAAATATTTATTTATAATGTAATGAAATTTATTGAGTTTTGTATATGTGTTTAAAAAAGTAACGACATTTTGTGTAACTTAGTAGATATTATGGAGGTGAAATTTATATAGAGAATTTTCTATTAGAAAACTCCCCTGTGTATATGTTTGTTGTTTTTATTAATATATATATATATATATATATATATATATATATATATATATATATATATATATATATATATATATATATATATATATATTGCCCACGCAGTCCACACACCATTATACACCATGCACACATGAGGACTGCCTTTTTTCCCGTCTTTTTCCCCTGTTCTTGATGATCACGAGGGGAAGGCAATGAATGATTCGATGCAAACTTCACTTTCTTGTATATTTTTTTTCTGCATATGTATGGAAAACGAAAGCAACATTAATTAATTTGATTCATCTGAGTTTAAATTTCCTTTATTAATTTATGTACAATGAACTGAAGAAGATCTTAGAATTAAGACAATTGTATCCTCGATTAATATCCCCACAACAGAACACCAACACACAGAAAGATCAATTATAAATTAATTTCCGTTTGTTTTCATGTCTTTTTCTCCTATTATTATTAGTTCATGTTTTATATATAATTATAATTGGTGTCTTTTCATGTCTTTCAATTATATGTAATTGGTGTCTTTTCATGTTTTTACATATAATTATAAATTTATAATAGAAAATGGTAAACAAGATCCTCGTTAACCTTCAACAATATGGTTCATAATTTTTGGAATATAAAATATCGTTTTTATGATTTTGGATCTTTCAACACGAGGGGACTACCTAATTCTCGCGTGTGACGATACCCATTTTTAAAGGTATGTGAGAATTATAATATGAAGGCTTAATTACTTACGTCGAGTGAATCGATTTTACTGTAAAATTGATTTACAACTAATATTTTATAATAAAATTATTATTTTTTTTAATAAAATAATTAATATCGTTCAAAATTAATATTTTATAATAAAAATAATTCAAATTTTTTTAATGAAATAACTAATATTCTTAAAAACTTATTTTACGGTGAAATTTGTTCACACAATATTATTTCGTCTTTTGACAAATTATATATGTACGTATAATGGTGCAATTATACCCCAAATTTCTATATGCATTTTTTCAAATTATTTTCGTAAACCTATATTTTATGTTATCTTTTATTCTAATTTCTTTAATATAGGTAGAGATATTAACCCTAATTTTAGTGGGTTTCGTATTAACGGGTATTTGTCGACTGCAAAAATGAAGAATTCACAACTATGACTCATGAAATATTGGATAACTATATTATAACTCATACAGAGTTAATTGAATCCAACCACGTTAAGAAAATCTAAATATTCAAACATCAAAGTATAAATTAATTTCAACAAAGGTAGAAATTGGTAATATAGCAAAATTATGCTTTAATTTATTTCGCTGAAATAGAAGATTAAATTAAAAATAAGTATACTGTATATTTCCTTAATTCCCTAGTAAAAAATATTGATAAATTGGGACAGACAAATATCAGAATAATTGTACTTTTAATAATATAATAAAAATATTCCCAGAACATTTTTTATCCATTCGTTAAAAATTTATGCTTTTTTTTTTTTTTTTTGCAAAATTAGTTTAACAAATTTAGTTCCAAAATTGCAAATTTGGTCATTTTATTAACGGTTGGGATTAATCTTAAAAAAAAAAACACTTTTAAATTTAGGGGATGAAAAGTATTTTGACATAATTTAAAAATGAAAATTTCGGGACAAACATGACATACTCTACAATAATTCCTTATATATAGTCCAATTAAGTATGAAGGTAGGCATAATAAATGTACTCCGCATATATACAAAGAGAGAGAGGAAAAGTATGGAAGATGAAAACAGGAGAGCACTATTGGAGAATGAGTCCACATTAATGAAGAAAAGCAATGAAGAAGAAGGAATTGGGGTGAGGGTTTGGGTGGAATCAAAAATGCTGTGGCGCATCATAGGCCCAGCCATACTCAGTCGACTCTGTACTTACACTTACAATGTCGTCACCCAATCTTTCGCCGGCCATATTGGCGACATCGAACTTGCTGCCATCTCTATCCTTATTAGTGTCATCCTTGGTTTCGATTTTGGCCTCCTGGTATGTCTGTCTATGTCTCATGAAATCAATTTACTAATTAATTTTAAAATTTGGATAACATGTTCGCAGCTGGGGATGGCGAGTGCATTGGAGACACTGTGCGGGCAAGCGTACGGCGCAAAACAATACTCGATGCTGGGTGTATACATGCAGCGCAGTTGGATCGTACTCCTCGGCATCTGCATTCTTCTTCTTCCCCTCTACATCTTCGCCGGCCCTCTGCTCATGGTGCTCGGCCAGCCCAAGGAGGTGGCGGAACTGGCCGGATACTTGGCCTTCTGGATCATTCCGCTGCATTTCAGCTTCGCATTTATTTTCCCGCTGCAGAGATTCTTGCAGTGTCAGATGAAGAACGCCATCTACGCTTGGTCGGGGCTGGCGGGGCTGGTGGTTCACGTGGTGGTCAGCTGGTTGTTTGTGAGCGTATTAGGCTTCGGAGTAGTGGGCGCCGCCGCCACTTTGAACATCTCCTGGTGGGTTTTCATTCTCAGTATGATCGTCTACGTCACCTGCGGCGGATGCCCTGCCACGTGGACCGGCTTCTCCATCCAAGCTTTTTCGGGTCTTTGGGACTTTTTCAAGTTATCTGCTTCTTCTGGCATCATGATATGGTACATTCTATTTTTTTTACTTTATACATAAAATATTTACTAAATTATTATTTTAATCATCAACAGAGGGAGCTTGAGAGTATATATATTTTTAATTTGTTGTTTTAATTACTGGATGTGTACAGTTTGGAGAATTGGTATTACAGAATACTGGTATTGATGACGGGAAATATGAAGGATGCAGCAATTGCAGTTGATGCCTTATCAGTTTGGTGAGTCAGTTAGCTCAAAACTGATAAATTTATCTTAAAATGATCAATTGTTTAATTTAAGTAATTGTTTATCAAATTAAAATAGGGAAATAATTGCATTCTTATAGAAAGCAAAGTGACTAGAGTTTAACTATCTATAATTCAAATATCATGGATTGGAGTCACTTGATTGCATCTTTATTAATGAAAAATGATATTTTATTAGAAAATACACCCATATTCAAAGCCCAAGCTGTTTTTTTTTTCCAAAAAAGTAAAAAATAAAATAAACTCCCTTTTTTTTCCCCAAAAAAATTTAAACAACCAGGATTTTATTATTATTATTATTATTATTATTATGACCTGATGAACTCTTTACTTCTAAAGTAATACTACATATTTTAGCGTATGAAGTATCACGTTTTAAAATATGTTTGATTCTTGAGTTATTCATCTCAAAATCACTGAATCTTGATATTCATATGATAAAAGGTATTAATTTGTATGTTAAAAAAAAATTATTAGTTCACCATAGAACTTTCGTGAATCTGATTCAAAGAAGTTGTCTATTTCCTTTTATAAATATTCTATTTCTAGTTGTAACAGCAATGTTTCAACAAGGATATTATTTTATTCCATGGCTAATATCTTAATTTTGTATGGCAGCATGGCTATAAATGGATGGGAGATGAGTATTCCTCTCTCCTTCTTCGCTGGAACTGGGTAAGAAACTCAACAATTTTTCCTTGAATTATATTTACTATACAAATTCAACATGGTTTAGGACTTTTTTATTTTTTTCTTGTTTATCATATATATAATATAATTAATTGCGTCAACTAATATATATATATATATATATATATATATATATATATATACATACTTATATATATATATATATATATATATGTAATGTGTGTTACCCTTAAACGTAGATCGATGCATTGGTAAATATATTGTTTGCGATGTTATATGTATATGAATATAAGCAATCTAATCAATCGGTCTCATACATGTTATATTAAAGAATTCATTTATGGAACTCATCTTATTTTCAGTACAAAAATAAATATATATGACTCAAATACTAAATTAAATTTCCGTCCATGATATATTAAATAAATATATGATGCATTGCAGGGTGAGGGTGGCGAATGAGCTGGGTGCCGGAAACGGAAAGGCGGCAAAACTTGCGACGGTGGTTTCGGTGGTGACGTCGACCATCATAGGGGTGGTGATAATGATAATAGTTTTAGTTTTTCATGAACAAATTGCACTCCTTTTCTCTTCAAGCAAACCTGTGCTTGATGCAGTCAATACCATGACTCTTCTGTTGGCCTTAACTATTCTTCTCAACAGCATTCAACCCGTTCTCTCTGGTAAGTGGTAACTCACCTAATTAATTCATTTCTTCTAAATTTCTATATCCTATATCTTTTACATATAATTAATTGTACCTGCACATGAGAACACAATAACTTTGTTGTGCCTAATTCTTTACCAAAATATGTTGTTTTTACAAATTATACATGATATATAATACTATAATTCTGTTACCATTTAAATTGTTCAAAACCAAATGACAAGAATTTTAGTAAAAGTGTTATTAGTATTAAAAACTGTAAAGGTTAAAATATTATTTTTCACTTTATTAGAGTGAGTAATTGAGTTGGGGAGATTTAATTATAGTGGAGTATTGAGTAATATGAAGTGTAAATAAAAGATGTTTGGAAATGTTTAGTTTGAGACGGTAGAGTTGTTTTTATTACTATTTTAGATATGTAAAAAATAAAATTATAATTTTTATTTTTTTATTTTGAACCATTTGAATTGAAATAGTGGATTAATTTTTAGTGAGTAACATTGTGGATCCTTCCCTGTTAACCCACCCACGGCTTTTGGATCTTTAGTGAAATGTTTTATTAAAAAAACTTGTTTTTTTTTTCCTTCAAAATTTTCTTCTAATCACACAAAATCAAGAATTGATGGTGGAAAAGCGTTCAAAAGAGAATGGATATATGGTGGAAAAAAAACCCCGCCATTACCCTTTGCAATTTCAGTTCTACACTATGCATTTTAAATACAATGCAAAATAGAGGATATATATCACAACACTTGCATAAAGGGAAAAATTGAATAAACTTGTGATTTTGAAGGCGTATTGTTTTAGGAATGAATTTAAAATTTACAGTTATATTTGTGAAAATATCTTTAATTAAAAATGTTTTCGATGATGGAAACAGTTAACATGATTGATCGATGTAGTACTAAAATAGGATGGTTTTGTATGAAATGTTGCACAGGAGTGGCAGTGGGATCAGGATGGCAAACACGTGTGGCGTACATTAATATTGCCTGTTATTACGTGGTTGGACTCCCACTTGGCATCTACATGCAGTTGGTTCTCGACATGGGTGTTAAGGTATATTTATTTTTTTACTGTCTCGTTTATTGTTTAGTAAGGGGTAAATTGCATTTCTTGTCCCAAGAGAATGAGCGGTTTGTAAAATGATCTTTTTTTTTTTTTTGACAATTTTGGTTCCATAGTTTTTTTCCAACATTTTTAATCCCAAAAAAATTGCAGTTTTGGTCCTAAGAGAATGATAAATTGCAGTTTTAGTACCAAAAGAATGAAATAAAATTGCAGTTTTGGTCCTAAAATATAATAATCAAGACTATTTTTGCAAAAAAAAAAAAAAATGACCAAAAAAGAACGTGCATGGAACTGAATTATTGTTGAAAAATTATAATGGTACCAAAACTACAATTTTCTCTATTATTAAATGATCATTACTTCGTGATTGTGTAAAAGAAAAAAAAAAGAACTGAATTATATTGTCATCGAAATTATAATAATTTTGCAAAATTTTGTATACAATATTGTTTGTTTTCACTGAATAATATTAATTATATTTTATTGATCAATATTAATTGTTATTATTGAATAATATTAATTAATTATTTTTATTAAATAATATTAATTAATTTTATTGAACAATCTTAGTTGCACTCAACTAATTTATATAAAGATATTTATAAAATTGTTTAAAGAATTATGTATTTGTCTTCAAAAAATAATAAATTCTCGACTTAATTAGGGCGTATGGGCTGGAATGATATTTGGTGGAACGCTAACTCAAACAATTATTTTGGTGATCATTACCATGAGATGCGACTGGGACAAAGAGGTAATTTAGACTTATATATATATATATATATATATATATTATATTGATGTTTTTTTTTTTCAAAAACAGCTTCAGTTAATGAATTTAAGCAATCCAAATAACTTTTTTTTTTTAATATTTATTTGTAATTGCAGGCAGAGAGTGCTTCCAAACATGTCAAGAAATGGTCGCGAGTTTAATGGAGAAATGCAGAGTCCGTACAAGTTGTTCTCTAATAACTTCTCATTGCACACTGAGTCCACGTGGATTTAGATGATTTTGGGAGAAATATTATATTCCATATACCTGTTTTAATTATTGTAGTGAAAAAAGGATCACTTTTTATTTTTATTAAATTCGGTATTTAATTTTTTTCAAACTGGTAATGTCCAGTCAGGAATTTGTGCCAACTCGTCCTGGCCCCATATGCATTACCGATTCTATGTTAGTAATTATATTAACATTTTAATTCTAAATTTGTTTATTAATTCTACTTGTTTATTAACATTTTATATTAATTCTACTTAAAACAAGATTTATGATTTATTGATGGTTAAGTTTATCTAATTAAATAATTTTTTAATGTATTATTTTATTTATTAATACATAAAATAGTTAATGAATATATATTTATATATTATTTTATATTAGATAATATAAAATTAATATATACATAGACTTAAATAAGCATGTATGTTGAGCTTAATCTTTTTTTCTTTTGCTTTTTTTATAAAGACACAAATCTAACATGTATAGATATATAGTCTTTTAAGTGCTCGTTTGGTTTGCATGATTAGGACATGACAAATAAGTTAATATGGGCTGACAAGTGTTAAAATAAAGTCAATCGTGTCTGCCGGATAATTAATGAGGAAAACCAAATGAGCACTAAAAAGATTTAGACAGCTACCGACCAAAAAAAAAAGATTTAGACAGCTTGTTTATAAAAGACCAATCCAAATTTTAATTGGCACTTGTTGGATAGTTTGATTTGTTTCCACCTCAAAATGAAATTTTAAGAGAGAGTGTGTCTCTGTTTGTGTTAATAGAGATTCCGCAGAAAAGATTGAGGGGATCAATGCCAGTCTTAACCCTACATTGGTGTATAATCGTGTAGGTGCATTTAAGTGGGAGGGAAGAGAAGATTATAGGTAGGTAGAATAAAGATATAATAATAATTTAAGGTGGGTATATTAATATTTTATTAAACTAAGTTAGTGTATTAATTTTTTGATCAGGTAAACCAATCATTTGAACTATATCAGTTCGTTAAGTTAGTGTATTATTAATGTAGGTATATTTGTCAATTCCGGGATGCAAACAACCTGGCCTATTTTTAATTGTAGGTCTATCTCCTATATAATGGCCCCTGTAATGGTCTTCAAAATCAAGCAAATAACATGGTCTATTTTTTATTGTAGGCCAATCTCCTATATAATGGCCCGTCTGTAATGGGCTTCAAAATCGAGCACAACGGTCGAAGTCATACTTAGAGCGTTTGGTTTTTTCCCAAATAAAAACGAGTATAAAATAATTATGTTGGTTATGGACATATAAAAAAATATTAATGACATTAATTTCTCTTTTAAATTAAATAATCATTATTCATTTTAATTAACTCTCTCTTCTAGCTTTTATAATTGTTTTTCTTCAACCATTTCTCAATACTGCAACCAACAATTTTTCTTTGTTCCATTTTTTCTAAAATTAAAATACAACAATTAATAATAATGTAACTATCATGAAAATAGATCTTACTGCAATATATACAACAACATGGACGGAATATAATTCATTTTATTAAAAAATTTAAATAAAGCACCACCTTATTTGTATTGAGCCCCATATGATACTAATGAATTATTTTAAGCGAAATATTTCTTTTAGATTATTTATTATTGGGATTAAAGATCAACATTCATCATTGACTAATGACTAACATATGGTTTCTAGGAAACCACGCGTTTTGGGTCTCTTTTTGAACAAAAAAGAAAAGCATTATTAATTAAAAAAAATATATATGTCAAATTTCTCAGCCATATATAAATTCAACTAATTAAAATTATAAAAAGTAAAGGGTAGACAAGAAAGGGAAAAAACGAATACAGTTGTATCGACCAATATTATTATATCATACATGCATACTGATCCCTCACAAAAAGTATTGCATCATACATGAATATTATTTTTCACATTCTTTTCGATCATTTTCAAACAAACTTTTTGTGTATAAACGACAGGGGGAATCAACAACAGCTCATGCAACCAATACACAACCCTCCTAATGTATAAAACAAACTAATTAAAAAGTGGTATCATCATTCATCTTCCGCCTCTCCTAGATTTTGTTTTGCCGTAAATTAACAATGTTTTTTGCTCTGTTCTTTTTATCATTATTTATTTTTTTTACTAATCAGATTCAGCTTAAATTCGAGAGGACCCACATTTAGTTATTGTATGAATTAATAATCTTTTAAGAACAAAAATTTATGGGTGGGGTAAAATTAGTACAGTAACTCTTTGAACTGACTATTTAAAGAACAAAAACTTTTAATAATCATGAATTGAGGTTATATCAGCCCAAATTAATCCAAATCGGGCTAATTGGTCCAATACAAAATATGAAAACACCATCAGCACAAAGGAAACTTGAATAGTTTAAGAACTACAAACAATATAGAATACAAATTACACTTGTGTTGTGTGAGACGGTTCGTAAATTAATACAAATTAACATTCATTCCTTTTAAAATATTAAAACGTAATTCTCAAATTATGTTCTGATGCAGAATATGCAAGTGACTTTGTTGACAAAATGTCTACCACATATTCTTATTCACATATTTGACCATTTTTACTGAATGAACATATTGGACACGATCATAGAAAATTGTATAAGCTAAACTCAGTTTTCTACCGCTAATACTAGCACTATTTGATCTTTTCTAAACAAAAAGTTCATCAAATCTAGCGAAGGATATGCGCGCATGATAAATTGATAATGTTGGTTAATTTCACATCTCACACACGCGTGTCATTCTTTAATTAAGGGGCGTAACAGAAGATATTACTCTCTTATGTCACAGAAAATACTACCAACGAAACCAATCAATACACACGTGTGCCTCTTGATATTTAACCAAATATTAAGTTTCTTTTTCGATATATATTCCATTTCATTGATTTCAACATATATTACTAGTAGACTAGCTAGTAGTATTTTAGCAGTACACACTTTAGTATCTAAAACTAGCTACATAAGAATTAAAACCAATAATTACCCTCGTTTATATAATTAAATGATGAATTCTGTCTAATTAATCTAAGTCTAATTTTAATTAATTTTTAGATTATTAAAAAAAAAAATCACCAAAAAAGTTAAATCAGAAAAATACGAATAGAAAAAGAGATCGATGAGTAATTCCACATTATAAAAACCAATTAACCATTAGTTAATTACGTTTAAACAACTCAATTTACATCAACTAAAAATTTGGCTGCTTCCACCACCCATGGCACGAACACAAAGCCATGCAATTACGCATAAGCTCAAAAAAATGGGTTAAAAAAAAGCCCCAACAAAATTGAAAAAAAAAAAGAAAAACAACCAGAATTTTTTCATCATGATCGAAGAAAATAAAAGCTCAACTCCTGCCCATTTTGACTACCATCAGGATCAATCAAATGAAAGGACTCGGAATTGGAAGAACCATGAAACCTCTCGAACTTTCCTCGAAGATACATGACATCATTTTCAAGGCTAACAATGCCCGCCCCAACGACGACGTTTTCGATTTTGCGCAAAACCTCCATGTCAGCCGCCGAGGGTTTCCTCTTAACAGCAAATCCCAGTTTTCTTCCATTGCAGTACATTGTCCACGTTGGCATGGACAAGAGAGAGCCCGAATCGCATTTACTTTCGAAAGCGAATCGTATCGACCCTCCTTTCATTTCCTTTGCAAGGACTTTTGTGGGAATCGCAAGTTCAAGCAGGAGAAACGGAGATGTTGAGTTAGGGCTTGTTTGGATGCAGAAACTAACTTTTCCTCGACGGTACCCGAATAGAGTGCCCGTGATGCTGGATTTGGGAGGGCTGTGTGTTTTGTGTTGAGTCATTTCTTGGGTTTCTTGTGTTATGATGCAGTTGCAGGTCGGGATGAGAAGCTCCGCCACGGCGCGGAGGAGCCGCCACGATCGGACTTGTTTCTCGCAGTCCACGGTGGTGACACCGGTGCCGCCGCCGCTGGATATTTGGTAGGACATTATCATGCTATATATGTGGAGGACTTTGCTGCGTGCCAAGGCTCTCGAGGTATTTTAGTGCGAAGAATGGCGTATATATAATAGATATTTAAATTCATTTTCGCCCCCACAAGTTTTGTAATATTATATATGTAAAAGGTCTAAAATTTTCAATTTAGTTCTATAATTTACCAATTGATATTATTTTCGCCAGAAAATTAAAAAGAACTTCGTATGATGCCAAAAAAGTGAGACCTTCTGATTTTTCGGCAAAAATAAAATTAAAATCTAACAAATTGGTAAGTTGTGATACTAAATTGAAAATCTCAAAAATTTTAGGACGTTTTGCAAAAAAGCCCTAATTATGAGACTAAATTGGATTTTTAACTTATATTTAATTATATTACATATAAAATATACTTAGATGTAATGGATTCATATTATAATTATAAAATATTACCATAAATTATATATATATATATATATATATATATATACTCTTTATATATTTTATGGATTTGGATTCCACGTCGTTATCCACATGCTGTGAAATACGTGTGAACTTTCAATCCACGTAGTTTTAATTATTTTCTAATAAAATACGTACAAATTAATTTTTTTTGAAATTTTGTATATATTAAATTGTGTAAAAAAATTGGCACGTCAGGGAGCCAAGGATCCAAGTCGATATTTTATATATATCATGTGGTGACTAATTAATTGTGTAATATTCTAGTAGCACTTTTCTTTTAATATGCAGACAAGTTATACTAAAGTGGGTAAACTGTGCGACTAATTATTGTGTGGTCTTTTGGGCTGGAAAAAAGGGGGAAAGTTAGATGAAACAATAATGGTGGGGCAGAATGTCAATGCATATTTTTAATGAAAATATTCTTTAGCATTAAACAAATTGTACGTTCATATATTTTTATTCATCGATCGACTTTTGGAAAAATAATACTAAACTTAAATCATTCATCCCGCGCATAACTAAAAATTGAGATTCTTTTAAATCTTGATACAATTAAGAATAGCTGAAAATTTAGTGACGCGTCAAAACAATTTGAAATTAAATTAGCAGATATAATAACGACTCTCAGAAAAAAAAATAAAAAATAAAAACATTTGGAACATTAATTAGTGAGGCAGTATATGAACCTTGAGGTGATGTGCATGGCTTTGTATGGTATATATAGGACAACCATATATACATATCCAATATTAATTATTTATCCGAATTTGAAGGATCGATGTCGGTGAGAAATGAGAATATTAATTACTGTTATTGATGGGAATGGAAATTATCAAGAACCACACCTTAATTTCTGATTCTTTGTTGGTGGTACATGTAGTCAAGATAACAAGATTTTTTTTTTTTTTTTTAGTATATGAGACGTATTTTTCTCGCTGATAATATGCAGATGTCTCTTTTATGTAAAAAAATGTAAACTCAGTTGCAGATCTGTAGACTAGCATGCATGATTTTCTCTTCTTCACCTCATCATGTTGTTTGGTTTGAGGGTGTTTTTTTGTTTTAATTAAGGAGGAAGAAGGGAGAGGACTTTCGAGAGACACGAATCCAACAACAACGGAATTGTACCCAGGATGTCGGGATGTATGTGCTCCAGTCACCTTGCCCACTTACCATCCGTCCATGTCCCTGGGTGTCTGTCTGTTGTTTTGCATGCTTAATACATATCGATAAAATATGGTATAAATAGTTGGTATTGTGTGAACAAGTCTCACCGCTAAACTAGTTTACTACTAATTAATACTCCCTCTGTCCACTAAAAGTATGCTCGTTTGGTTTTAACAGGTTTTAAGAAAACGTAGATAAAATATATAAAGTAAAGGTATTTTGGGGTATTGTATGGTCCATTTATGAGTTAAGTGATTTTTTATGAGTATAAAATCGACAATATATGAAAAAATTAAGTGATGGTTAAATGGTGAAACAAAACAAATTGTTGAAAAAAACAGTGTGGGCATACTTTTGGTGTACAGAAAGAGTACTTTTTAGTGAACAGTTAATAACATTCAAAATTATATTTTTAATAAAAATATCTAATACTTTTTAGTGAAGCAACTATTATATATTGATTGAATCTCTTTCACAGTATTCGCCATCTCATATATCATTAACTAAAAATTGCAAAAAGTAACAAATTATATGACAAAACAGGTAAAAATTTATGTGAAACGATTTACAAAATAACACAAATCCTTCCAAAATATTAAAACGATATTCTAAAATTATATTCCGCCGTAAAAGGGTTCACCGCAAGACTCACTACCAACACCACAACTAAATCTAAGGTCATAAATTTTAATATATTTTAATGTTGATATTTTGATTGGTTCGGTAGATACTTTTATTGTACATTGAGCATATTATTTTGCACCAACCTCCTGAAAAAACTCCTGTGGACGATTTTGTTTCGCATCAAGTCTTCCACCTGGTGCAATTTTAATCTATAAATCATGATGAATTATCAGTTTTTATTTTTTTCGTGAAAGCAGTTTGAATATTAAAAAATATTAATATTATTCAACATACAAACTATTCTATATGTATTACTCCTCCGTCCCACATTTGTTTGCACAACGGACTGTATACAGAGGTTAAAAAAATGCACTTTTAGGGAGTTGACCATGTGTAATTGAAATATGTAAAGAGTTAGTTAATTGAGTTGAAAAAATAATGACATTGATGTAAATAAATGTGTATTTTGGGGTGTTAAATGAAATGTATTTTCATTTATAAGTGTCCAAACAACTATGAGACTGATGAATAAGATAAATGTGCAAACAATTGTGGGATGAAGGGAGTAATGTTCTTCATCTTATTCTTTTTTTTTTGTGAACCCTATAATTCATTACATATTAAATAAAATTAAATCTGATCAATTAAAATTGCACTATATGCGCATGTGCGCAAATTTTTTTTGTCCAACTCTAATAATAGCGTACGCAGGATTCCCAAAGAACCCTTACCATTACTCAACGATTGAAATTCCTATATCAATATATATGCCATTGTTCGTTTTTTAACTCCACCATCAATTCTGCATGACTTTATTCTTTTGGATTCTATCAGAAAGATCTCGTTTTAGTGTAAATTTTTACACCCAAATTAAAAAAATATGTGCACATATATATATTTGTACTACTATTAAATATGAACCGACCAGAACAAAAGATTTAGTTTGGGAAATAGAAATTAAGAAAAGCAATGTGTCGTTGTCGTAGCCTGGATTTGCATTCTTGCTCTTGCCTTTTTAACTTTCTAGTAGTATATGTTTGCTTTTTAAGAAAACGACGAGAGAGGGAAACAATTTTAATTATATATTATGATATTTAAAACCTGAGATTTTGTCGTTTACCAACTCTCAATCATATTTCCTATTCCCCATGCGGATTACTTTTCCAAACCGAAACAAACAATATCATTATTCATTATTTTAAATATGTTTAAGGTATGTTACTCAACAAATTTCGCCTGTCATGTTTAATCTAAACGTATAAAAGAACATGTAATTAATTTTTTTATAATTAATTATTTAAACTCTTTTTGAAAAGGTAATTTAGCGAATGAATAATTTAATATGAGCAATATTACTTTCAGTGGGATTTAAACTAGGAGATGGACATGAACATGAGACTCCGATACCATAAAAAAGTTTATGTTTTGTCGAAAAATTATACTATGAAATTAATTTATTTATATTAATTCTCAAACAATTACTTTATTGAAATATATTTATTAGAAATAAAGAATAAATAAATCTCCATAACTCCACTCTATAATATTATTGTATGTGTCGAGTTCATAAGATTCCATGGCAGAGTTCAACCAAATAATACTCTCTCTTGTCCCAATTTAACTTACAAAATATATGTAGCTTTTGGTATTTTAAGAATTTTTTAGAACTTTACTCTTTTCTTGATTTTTGGTACATATAAATCAATATGAAGTACCCAAAATGATTTAGTCATACGAATAACTATGGGTATAAAATGATATTCTTAATGTATGTAGAACAACAACTAAATTGAGAGAGAGTTGCACCACTAAGCCTCTAAACCCAATTTTAATTTTGTTTTTTTATCTGAATAATCAAATGTGTGACTTTAATGTACAAAATATTGGAGGCACAATTTTTGCTACATATTTCGAAAGCCTATCCGAGAAAATTTGTGAACTCTGAGAAACTGCTACTTGGAATATTGGGCCATAGGAATCACAATGTTTTCCTCTGGAAAAAAATATATTGGGCTACATTCCCTTTTGGGCTTGAAGGCACGGGCATTCACCATAACAGAAGTCCATCATGGGAAAGATTATGCACAAAAATGCACATGGACTAATATCAATCGTATTGTATTCCAAATGTGAAAACAGAATATTATATATATATATATATATGTGTGTGTGTGTGTGTGAAGGCAAAAAAGGCATGCAAGGTCAAATTTATACGTAAATTTGATTAAAAAATTTAGGGTGTGTCTGTTTCGATTTGAGTAGGTTTTCACAAATTCGGATGGAGAAATAAAGTAGATGAGACAAATTTGATTAATAGTAAATGTGTTTATAATTTGGGATGCAGAAGTATGAGTACATGTATAATTATGCCAAATGAATATTTTTAGTGCTTGTTTGGTTTCTCTTATTAATTATCCGGCAGACAAGATTGAGTTCATTTTAACACTTGTCAGCCCATATTAACTTATTTATCATGCCCTAATCATGCAAATCAAACGAGTACTTAAGTGATTATAATATGTTATGTTATTGTTGTTGGGTGTTTAAGTAATGATTAGATGAAAAAAAATAAGAGAAAAATGGGTAAATATAAAAAAAGAATTTAAAGATATCACCCTTAAACTGCCTTATCGATCTCAACTCTTGGATTAAATATTGCAACTATTCATCATAACCTTGAGTTAAATAGTTGCAGTTTACACGTCAAAATTCAAATTTAAATTGATCAGAAATAATTCAATACATACGAAAGTTTCTAGGAATTCTGTGTAAGAGCTCATAAATTGTAACAAACTAGTAGTTAAAGAGGGAGAGGTCTGATCCTCTGACACGTGATGATTGCGGGTGTGTGATGTGTCCTGAGAGGCGATGGATAAAGCAAATTTGACTGAGTCAGAAGTGAGAGAGCTAGGATTAGCTTGCTTCTCTTGATCATACATCATGCCTAGGAAAAATGTTCTAGATGATGCACGTTTCTGTTAAAAATAACTCTCTCTTCCATCGGTTGGTCATCTATAAATTTCAGAGAGGACTACTACTATATATTAATCCACGAAAAAACAAATTTATAAACATAATTTAAGTGGTTATAGATTTACCATCTATGTCGGTTGGAAGAGGATAGACGCAAGAAATTTCCTCTGCATATGTCTATTCGAGGCCTAAGAATTGGACGTCTCTAAAATTAAGCTGAATTTATCATTCTTTTTTAGGGAGGAATTTTGTCATTATTTTCTTATATATTCATTCATCTTAATTTGTGAGTGAGCCAAACTCATCAATGCATTGTGTCTTAACAGGTCAATGTAATCGTTATATAAATATGTCAGAAATAAAACCTGTAAAATCCTCTCACATAAATTTTTATATTAAATCATATTATTTTCAGTTTTCACAGCCTTTTCGGGACTAATTATGACCGTCACAACAATTATTTTGGAAATACAGTTATTATTATGTGTATTTAGCAGAATGTGTTATCTTGAAATATACTCGTTAATTTCTTCTTAATTTGTTAAATACACATTATTGTAGCCCGTGTTGCATAAACTATGCAATGACTACTATTTCTTTTTTAATTCAAAGCATATTTAATTGTGAATTTCTTTCTCAATTAATTCGACGAAGTGTTATAGTTCACGTGGTTAAAGCTTCACTATCTATGTCCTAAAAATCGTGAGTTCGAGTTACTATTTGCCCGATAAAAAAGATGCATAATATCAATGTCATGGTCAACTAATATTTTTTTTAATTGACACAAATAAAAAAATTAATTTATTAGCCATATGACATAAACTAGGCATATTGTTGCAAGTGAAATCGTGGAAGCTGTAAAATCTATACAAATAATTAAATAACACTAAAGTCGATCGATCTCTAATCAGATATCTCAGAATCAAACTAGCTAAATTTAGTGACATATTATAAACATTGATTTGCAAATTTCTTAAGCAAGATTTTTTTTTTTTAACATTGACATTACGGACGGAAAGCCTCTTTTTATGACAACGAATTGTTTCTGTTAATTTGTTCTCGCCTATTTTCTCTACATGATACCCACAGCCCCTGCACACACACGAAAATAATTTCATCTCTTCCAAAAATCTCAACATGGAGAGAAATGTGAAATTAATTAAATTATTTAATTTCTAATATTCTCTTCATTAATGGACTAAATTCTCAATTCTCTCATTCAACGAGTGAACAATTTAATATAGGTGAAATTACTTTTAGCGTGATTTGAGCTCAAGACGTGAACGTGAGCCTTAAAATTCTGATATAATGAAACAATTTCATTTCATCTACAAGTACAAATAAAGAGGCATTAAATTAATTCAATTATTTAATTCTCTAATACACGCAAAAAACAAAAACAAAAAAACAAAATGCTTATTCAACAAAATGTTTGATGTTGTGCATTATTATATATGAGAATATAGTTAATGACAAATTAAATGTGTTCTCTATTTAAATTAACAAATGAGAAATTAGGAGTATTGTAGTAAACGGAGAGATGGGATGCATAAGAGACTAACTAAATAATACTAGAGGGTGTGAAATTGGTAATATTTTTAAAAATGAATCGTGGATATTAGCTAGGTTGAACATTAATATCAGATTGAAAATATTGTTTAACACCGAGACAAACCCGAAATTAAAAAAAGATTAGTGGTATATATTGATTACAAAAGGTAGGATCAATTGTTCATCACTACCATGTTGGTTACATTATTTTATAAAGTATGGTACTGTATGTTTGATTTAATAAAGGACTAATTTAATTTGTTATTTTATGTAGTAGCTAGCTAGAAGTTGAGTGGTCAATGTAATTATTGGATACTGATATTTTAAGAAAAGCACATTAATTAGAAAGCTACTAGAACCTAAATCAACTATTGTCATTAAGACTAATGGACCAAAAAAAAAAAAAAATTAATGGACCAGAAGGTAGAGAATATTGTTCGTCTTTTCTTCCTTTCCATCTAAGCATGATGTCACGATCTTAGAAATTACTAACAGCAAATTTATAGATACTATATATGATATAATTAGAAGTTATCCTATAAACAGTTTCATGAGCTTAAATCAATCAGGCTAAGATCATTTCTTTTGTAGTATTATTATAGAATCAACACTTCATCTCTAAGTAGTTTTTTACACTATTTTGCGTGCTAAATAGAATATTCATAATATAGTTTTATTATTTAATTTTATATGCAGTATTTAAATTTTGGTAGCACATTATTTTAAAATTACTTTAGAATTTTTTTAATAACTTAATAAAAAATTGAGTTAACTTTAATATAATTTACTTTTTTTTATTAATTGGGATAAAAAAGTAATTAAATTTAAATTGATATATAAATAATACAATTACGAGAGGAAGAATCATATAATTTTACAAAAAACTAAATCATAACATAATAATTATATAAGGTAAAGTCTTCTGTGCAATTGGTACACAAATACAATTAGATTTTTAATAAAACTTCAATTTAATTTTAAATATATTTTGTTCAAAAAGTAATACATACAAATATGACTCATTATATAAATTGGAAAATAAAAATATAAAGTAGCACATAACCAAATATGCGCTGATTTGGCGCATTCTCATGGAAGACTTGAAATTGGTGCAGCTCTACTATAGTTGCTCGAGGAAAAATTAAGAAGGCGCTTGTTTCAAACTCTTCAATGAGAATGAGAATAAAATTATTTTTTTTTTTTAATGTTCTTGAATATATTGGAGGAAGGAGTGTCTTCTCATTAGTGTTGTGCTCCAATTTTAAAAAAAAGAGACAAAATAAGTTTGTTGATAGTGGTGGAGGGGAGTGATTGAAGAGAAATAATTATAGGAGAGAAATAGGTTAATCAAATTGAGTAGTGATTACCTTATTTAGGAAGGAAAAATGGTGTCATGATTATTTTTTGTTCTCATTAACCACCATAATTGCATTATATTCATTTTCATTAAAAAATTTGCAACAAAGCGCTCCCTAACTCTCTTATGCACTTTGTGCAGATATTTATATCCGTGTGTTTGTTATGTTTTAATTATAATTAGTCATATTAAAGTTAAAATTAATAATATATTTTATTTTACATTTTTAGTTAAATATAGTGTCACATTATAAGTTTGTAAATTTTAATTAAAAATAATTTAACGTTTTAGTTAAAGTTGGTGTCCTTATATTAGTTTGTAATTTTCAATTAAAATTAGTGTAATATTTTAGTTAAGGCTATGCATCCACTTGAATTCACCATAAAAAGTGTTAGATGTTATAATTGAAAAGTATCATTTACTATTGATAAAAATGTCAATTATAATAATAGAAAAGTGATAGATGTTAACATAATTAGAATATGCCATCAAAATTAATTGAAAAATATCACAATAAAACATGAGTGCTTAAAAAAAACTATCTCTTTAGTTAAAATTGAGGTCTATTTTACACATTTACCTAATTAGTAATTACATTGTATATCTGGACATGAGACTTTCATCAATTGATATCGCGCTGGAGATTGTCTAAACCCATGCAAGTGCGGGTGAAAGACAAATCAAGTGAATTAGGCTCAACGATTAATTTTATTTACATTTTGTACTTAAAGACTGTATAATTCCAGACGATCTTATATATATATATATATATATATACACACGACGAATTTATAAATAAACAAATGAAAGTCACTCTAGCCCTTATAAAATTTATTTACGATATGCAACTTATACTATTATATTTATTTAGTAATATTATTATTCTTACTAATACCAAATATTTTACACTATATATTAATTTACAAGTATAATTATTAAATAAATGTTATAATATTATTGAATTAATGTAATTATATTAATTTTATACCGTGAAAAAATTTCACATACTGTAATGTAAACAAATACATATATACGACCTATAAGGGTGAGGTGGATTTTTCAGTCGAGAAATTTTACCGTCTAAATAAGTGTAGCCGTTCATGGACCATGATTTTAATTATGGTGTATAATTAAACAAGCTATAACAATTTATTAACTAATTAATATTTTAAGAGTTTTTCACATGAAGGTGCTAATTTGCAATCAAGTTGTAAATCAAGTTGCACATCCTTCAGTTTTGACTTATTTTTAATCTTAAAATAATTTTTTATCATAAGGTGATGTTATACCGTTTACTATTAATTTTTTGAACACATTGGTTAAAATATTGACTTGTTTAAATCTCAGGATTTACGTATAAAAATAGAAGTAATTAATCAAAGTCAACATTGCTGAAATTATGGCTTTGGTGATTAATCAGTAATCAACATGAAGATTATGTTGGCTTAATATTTAGACCTAGTCATTAGAAGGGAATAATTAGACTAATTCAAATTAAAGGCAAACGTAGTCACACGCGCGTGTATATAATTACACGTAAAAACAAGAAGTTATCTTCCTCCCCATCCCCACAGTTCAACTCCTTTCATTTTCTCTTCTCTTCTCTGTGATCTATGGGAAGAATTATTAGTTTGAGAGATCTTTTAGGATTAATTAAAGATAAGGCCTCTCTCTCTAAAGCCGCCCTACTCTCAAAGCCAAATTCCATAACCGTCCGCCTTGCCGTCCTACGCGCCACCACCCATTCTCCGCTCGCCCCACCAGATGACCACCACATCTCCGCCCTCCTCCTCCTCGGCGAAGCCTCACGCTCCGCCGCCTCGCCCATCATCGCCGCCCTCATGGACCGCCTCCACCGCACCCGAAACGGCGTCGTCGCCCTCAAATGCCTTCTCATAATCCACAACATAATTAAACGGGGACCCTTTATCCTTCAGGACCAGCTCTCTATTTTTCCGGCCACCGGCGGGTATAACTACCTGAAACTGTCGGATTTCCGCGACGGCGCCTCCGCCGCCACGTGGGCCTTGTCGTCGTGGGTGAGGTGGTATTCGCGTTACTTGGAAACTCTGCTTTCGACCTCCAGAATTTTTGGGTATTTTCTTTGCTCATCTTCAAGCACTGCGCTTAAAGAAAATCAAGAACAGAGAATTTCGTCCTTTCTGAACGTCGATTTGATTAAAGAATTCGATTCGCTGGTTGTATTAATCGAAGAAATCTGCAAATTGCCAGATTCTCTGATCACAGAAGGCGATATGCTAGTTAAAGAGATCGTGGGATTATTGACAAACGACTATCTTTCATTAGTTAATCAGATTTTGCTTAGACTCGGTGAGTTTAACGAGAGACTGAGTAGCTTGAGTTTTGGTGACTCGGTCGAGCTTGTGTGTGCTTTGAAGAGATTGCAAGATTGCAGAGAAAAGCTGTCGGCCTTGTATGTGGTAACTAAGCCTTCAATTCAGGCTATTTGGAGTTCAGTTCAAGAAATGAAGGACCGAGTTGGAGCGTTGAAGATGCATAAAGAAGGTCGGAGATTACTGAGTTGGGGGACTCGGGAGAAGGGGAGCGAGTCGGCTCGGTTTGAACAGCGAGTTGATAGTGACACCGTGCCATTTCAATCTGGAAGGTTTAGCATAAACAGGTTTCCTAGTTTCTTAGTTTTGGATAAATCTGTTTGAATAGAATTACAATTTTTTCATTTTTTTTTTAATCTGTAATTCAAGTCTTTTCAGTGTAGAGTTTGTTAACGAGCATATATTAGAAATTAGAAAAAAAATAATAATATTCTGTATCAGAACATTTTTTTAAGACACAATTCACTGTTTAGAAGTTGATTTTCATCTTTTTAGATGGTATATAATACAAACACTAGTAACGAAAATATATTTACGTGTGTATTGAGGTATATAATATTATAAGTCGACAATTTTAATTCGACTTTCGTTATAGTTCAATGCTAAGGTGGGACTCACTGGTGGATATAGGGATGGACCAGTCGGATTTGAGTATAGTGCAACTTTTCTAAATTTTTATATGTTATATATAACTAAATATTTTTGGTATTATCTAATTTTATCGTTAATATAGTCCATATCTCTATCAATTTCTGAATTTACCACTCATGCATGTAAATAAAAAATTATAGTAGTTTACATTACGTGAACTATTATGCGCATATGAATAAAGATATTGATATTGCACTAGCCATTTCTATATACGTTCTCCTTCCAATTTAAATATATTGACAATCAATTTTTTTCATAAATCTTAAAAAATATTAATAATTTATATATAAAGTAAATATGTTTGGAGCATATCAAATATGGTGAGATCCTGAACAAAATAATTATTTATAAATAAAATTAATAACAATTTAAATAATTAACAAAATATTTAAAGGATGAAAATTAAATATTATATTTCATTTTAATATGTACATATAAAAAATAATTAAATTGGATGAAAAAAAGCGGGAAAAAAAAAAAGCGAACATATTAAATCGTACAATTTTATTTTTTAAAAAAAATTAAAGATCAAATTAATTTGTTGCTATCACAAGCGAGAGGTAGGTAGTATATCTCATCTAATATTAATGTGAGAAAATCAATAAACATTTAGCCTTGTTCATGCATGAATTATGAATTCCCATCCATTTATGTGCTGTCGGCGGCCATACAAAATATATCATGAGAAAAATAAAATCAGTATCTCAAAATTCAAGGGACGAATCTATATAGTATATAAAAGAACAATCACTCTTTCCAAATAATGACAAGTGTCGCCCACCTGTTCATCGCTTCTCCCTGCTTTGTCTTTGTTTCTTTCGGTTTTTTTTTAAAAGATTTTTTTCACTTCTTTAAGGGCAGTGTTTTGAAAACCGGACCGGACCGGCCGGTTCGACCGGTTTAACCGGGAACCGGTCACGGTATGGGTCCGGTTCTTTCTCCATACCGGTTCTCAGAAAAACCAGTAAAAACCCGGTTTTTTGAATTTTTTTTAAAAAATTTAATTTTTAGCATTTTTTTATTGATTTTGGTTAAAAAAATTGTTTGAGTTAATTTTTATTGTAAAAATTTAAATTTTAGATTTTATTTTTATGGACATATAGTCTGAAGTTTTAATTTTTGCATACTACGTTAATCTTATGCAATATTTTGTTATAATATTGAATTTTATGTTATGTCTTTATTAATATCTATAATATTTATAATATATTGATATATATTATACATAAATATATAAATAAATATATATTCGAATTATCCGGTTTTTTTACAACGGTTCAACCGGTTGGACCAGTGAACCAGTGACCCAGTTCATTGCCCGGTTCGCTGACCAGTCCGGTTTTAAAAACATTGTTTAAGGGCAGTGTTTTTGTACTCTTCTTTTTTTGGATTTTTTCTTTGTTGGATTAAGGTTTTTCTTTTATTCTTGGCATTACCGATTTTTTTTTTCTATGGCTTCAACCATTTCAACTTTCTTAACCCAGTTTGAGATATTCCACAATTCAAAAATTGCATTCATTGATAAGATTGAGAGATGTGACAATTTTCAGGTTTCAATAAAACATAATATATGAAATTAACAACACATTTTATCTTTTTCTAGAGTACCTTCCATCATTATCTTATTTGGGATGGATACAATATAATCTCTTGCCTAATTAAACATTATCATTGGAAAAAAAGAAGTTTAGGGTTTTTTTAATCGCAAGTGAGTTTATCAATTGAAATCCACAAAGTTATACGTCATTATATAATAACTAATAAAAATAATTTAAAAAATATCACAGCAATTCAGTTAAAAGTATCTCAAAACTACAATATTTGATTAAATTAGCCAAAGTAGTTAAAATTATATTAAAATTCTGTGAGATGAACAATTTCTGAACCCTGGCTGGACCTCACTAATAATAGATATATTTGATTAGTCACGTTTAGATATATCTGGAGTTATTACATTCTTAAACTTCTCAAAATCTAGAAGACAATTTCACAAAGGCGGGAAAAAATATAAACAAAGTAGGTTTATAACTACGCATAAATAGAGAAAATTCATGTAATTACTAAGTCATTTATTTGATTTTTTTTTTCAAATTTTAGATTAAATATTTAAATTGCAGTTAAGCAAAAGATGGTTATTTAATTTGTAAAATAATCTTTTCTATGGTATTTGTTCACCAATGTAAAATTAGATTCATTAAATAATATTACTGATAAAAAAAAAGATTCATTAAATAATATTATTATATTTACTCAATGATACCACAATTTTTATAAACTAATAACATAAAATTTGATACACATATACTTGCCAAATTGTGTGAATAAATATTATGCTATTACTTTTTAAATATAATAATATATTGAGTAAATATAAAAATATTTAATTCATACTGAAAATAAAGTTCACTTAAAACTGAACTAATTTGCAATTAAGTGTATTAGTAATCTCAAACTTGTCTTATTTATCAACAATTTTCACGACAAATATGTCGTTTTTCATGTGACAAACCACCAGTTTCTTTCAATATGTGGGGAATTCCTTTTTCAACATAGAAAGTAACAACCTGAGAATATTTTGCATTTTATTTAATATATAATTAATGATGATTAAGATACCAATGAATTTGAGATTTTTTTTTTTTTCCACATATACACCCTCCATTCCAATTTAAATGTCATTTTAAAAAAATTGTTTCAAAATATTACTCTCTTACAAGATTGCTCAAAATCCAAAAATAATGTTCATTAAAATTTTATTTTTCCACACCAAAAATAACAAAAACAACTCCACAATTTCAAACTAAATCTTTGCACACATCTCTTAAATACACCTCATGTCATTCAATTATCCACTATAATAAAATTTTCTACACTCGATTACTCACTCCAATAAAGTTGAAAAAAATATTTTATCCTTAACTTTGCATCTTTTAATACTATAAATAATATTGAACCTCGTATCATTTAGTTTTGAGTAATCTAAATCGTAATTGAGGGAGTATCATTTTTTAATAAAGGTATTAAATATTTTTTTTTCCAACTTTGTACTTGTCATCTAATCTAAAAATTCAAATTTATAGAGAAGTCATGCAGAATTAATTCATTTATATTAATTTTTTAACACTTCCCGTGCCAAATTCTTAGCCTCAACCGTTTTGGGGTGGAGACCTATTGATTAAACAATTAAATTTGGGTGGAGTTATATTCAACGTGTGTATGAGACTGAGGCTTTGAAATGAAATAATTTTATTTCATTTAAAAGTTTGAATTTGTAGAAAAGTGTGAAATTAATTCATTTATATTAATTTTCTAACATGTTAAATGATGATGTAAATATTTCTAAGTAAATAAATGATTCACTAATAATATTTAAAAGAGCCCTTTATACAAATATTATTAAGTATTAAAAATGATAGTATTTTTAATATGGGTAAAACACCAAAAGAGACAATTGAATTGAAACGAGTAATAAAACGTGTTGGACTAACTAAAAGCAAAAATCGATATAGTTTCTTCTTGAATTATACAATAATAAAAAAAAAAAAAAAAGTGTGTTAGATCGAAGATGTAGTTCTCTTCTTGCTTTTTCTTCATATATAATGGAAAATAGTGATATATATAAAAATATATTGGATTTATTGAAAAATATTGAATTTTACATGCACATACATATTGTAAAATAAAAAAAAAAACTAACGAATAATTTTCGTATATAAGAAGCGCCTCTTTTTCCCCCCTTTGAAAATTTAAAAAGTGTCTGTATACAAGTTTCAAAAGGGGTGTGATATTTAAAGTTTAGCCTTAAAAGAATTGAAATATTTTGTATATTGTCATTGTTACTTTAAAGAAAAATTTCAATTTGGTTCCTTTAATTTGAATATTTGAATTTGAAAATTCGAATTTAGGTTGTGCAACTCTTTTAAGAGAATAGTCATGAGCAACATGTGGGCCCAATATCATATCTTGTAGGGCAACATGTGGGCCCAATATAATATCTTGTAGGGCAACATGTGAGCCCTATGGGCTTTTTATCCTGTAAGTAAAAATGAGTCCAATATCATATCTAATGGGCTTTACACGTGAGCACAAAATCATATTCCTTCACATGTTGAACTGAACCAAAAAACTGAAACATGTTGATATGTTTCAGTGGCTTCACTGGCTAGTTACCTCGGCCCAGTCTATCTTCTTTGGATTGGGAAATAAATGATAAGGCCCAGGTTATTTCCACACACTGAAGTTTCAAGTACACACACCTGGAAAATAAAACTAACCAAACCACAGTAAAAATGACTAACCTACCCTTAATGTTAAATATGGTACAACGGTCGTTTTTCAAGTACACACACCCCATACACATCATACCAGTGCGCGTCCATTTACGTGACCAGTGCACAGTTCCTTTTTTTTGTTCAAAAATGGAAATTATTTTGTTGTGAATCCGTGAAACGTGACAACTGACCTCAAAAACGTTGGATATTACATCAATCGGGACATCAAGTGATGAAGAATATGTTGTTGTAAGTTTTCTTTTCGTTAGATTTAGTGTTTGATTTATACCTAGGATTTTGTTGCATTGTTTGTGTTTTTGTTCCTCTAAAATGATTTGTTGAGTAGTTTGTAGTCAAAATATGCATTTACATTATCATATTGCGTGTATTTGAACATTGACGCCGATTTTGGATGAAGGTGACGAGTTTGAAATTTTCGAAACTGGTTGTTCGCACTTTTGTAGTTTGTGCGGATTTTTTTTTTCGCACGATGGTGTGTGTACTTGTGAAAAAAGATCAACATATGCGGACACCCCTCTGTGCGAAAAAAAAAGCCGCACAATTGCACTTTGTTCGAAAAAAAAATTCGCACAAAGGTGTGTGTACTTAGAAATATCGTGTGCGGAAAAAAAAAACCGAACAACACATACATGTGCGATAAACCAGATCCGAACACCCATATTCCAGATTTCATTCAAGTTCCATGCACCTCAACCCATAATTCGATCAATACATTGCAACCCATCAAATTTAGGCAACAAATTTTATGAAAAATCTCATTTATGAACCCTAAAACATAAAAATCGATCAAACCCGAACATGAATTATCAAAATTTAAAAATCGATCACACCTTTAGCCATTTAAAGATCAACCTCCGGACAAAAGACGGCGGCGCGACAGTAGCGACAAGTAGAGAGTGGCGCGAGCGAGGAGCGAGCGGGAGTGTTGCAGGTTTTAGTGTGTGTACCGTTTTTTGGAAGTTAACTACGTGCACAGGATTGTGGTTAGTGGGAGGGTAGTTATGAGAATTTGGGGGTGTGTACTTGAAAAAAAAGTGTGTCAACTTGAATAAGTGTGTGTACTTGAAACTTCAGTGTGTGGAAATAACCTGGGCCAAATGATAAATGTCAGGTAACACTTTTTCGATTACAATTTACATTGTTCAAAATAAAAAAATGGATATTACAATTTTATTTTCTCATACTCAAAAAGAAAAAAAGAAAATAATTCTACCCTCTCAATCAAAACCTTTTATTTACATCTCATGCTATTCAATTTTGTGCTATGATTAATTTTTTTTAAACGAAAATAACTCCATTATTTGAATATTTTTATCTACCCGGCCAACACCTGCTGAGTTAAATCTCCTTGATAGTGCAACACTTCCACATAAAATGTCTTGTTTGTTTTAATTTTTAATTTAATTTTCAATATTTGAGTGTTAACAGTCGCACCTTTTTAAAATAAGACACCCAAAAATATAAATAAATTAACAACATTCGTCCATCAAATTATCATTCATTAATACTTGTATACTTGTGTGCACTTGATGTACAATGCATTCCATCCAATTTTAATCCACTTGAATTAAAAAAAGACGGAGATGTCATGAATGCAAAAATGTGGGCGGAATATTATGAAAAATATTAATTTGTATATTGAAAAGTATCAATATTTTTCGTCATATAAATTAATACTTTATTTTATATGAATTATTATTTTTTATATGAAGTAATAATTTAATACTTTAATAATATAATTTTTTATGGTAACAAAATTGTTGATATAATGTACACAACCTAAATTCAAAAAATAAAAAAAATTCTTAATTTAACATGCATGAACTTTACTAGACAAGATTTTTTAATCATAGGATCTTAAAGGTCAATTATGTTCCTGGTTCTTCAAGTTGTCATGTGAAACTGGACAGGCCGACTATATATATTGTGAAGAGGTGGCAACCGTTCATTTGCATTGCAGGCATATATATATTTTCAAAGAAAACAAAATTTTGTGCGGCGATAAAACCAGAATTTCTGATGCCTCGACATATAGGGCAATGCTGAAGAAGTCGGTGATTGTAATAAATTAATGAACGTACTACGTACACAATTTAAATCTGGAATTACATTAGGCTCCATTTGGATGGAGTGGATTTGAAATCAATGGATTTGAGGATAATATACATGCATTCACACAAACTAAAATGGAGAAAAACTAAATGAATGGATTTGATTCACTCAAATCTTAAGCATAAGTGGGAGAAGTGAGAGGATTTCAAATGACTAGGTTTTGCTGGGTATTTGAAATCCTCCCACTTATAAGTAATATTTGTGTATCTCAAATCCATTCATTTAGTTTTTCTCTATTTTGATTTTTAAATGTATGGTGTATTATCCTCAAATCCATTGATTTCAAATGACTCCATCCAAATGGAGCCTTAGGTAATTTTAATTTCATTAAATATGTACATATGATTTGAAAGATTACAAATAAGCCAAGTTTATTGTGTGTTTCAAACTCATCAAATTCAAATATTATTAGAAATATACACACTTATATATGCCCGTGGAATTTTCTTTTTCCAAGTACATAGTCCTCCATCCGGTGAACTAACTACTAACATAGTCCTCCATCTTCCCATAAAATTTTTCATATTTGAGTGGACATACAATTTAAGAAAGTGAATAAGTGAGTTTTTAAGGGTAATTTTATAAACATTTATGAATAAAATAATAAAATGAGATGAATTGTATGTATATGTGAGGAAAAAAAATAATATTTTCTGTAATATTAAAGGTATTAGTGTGAAATTTATCGAGAATTTTCTATTTTGGAGGTGTGAAATTTATTGTGGAACGTATTAGAAAGGAAAGTATAAAAATTATTATGGAACAGATGGAATATTATTTACACCCATCAAATTATAATATTACTTTTTATTTAAAAATTATTAACTTCTCGTAAAAAAAAAAAATTATTATATATCTATTGTGGAGCGCATAGCGCATTCTATGAAATTACTCTATTAAAACTATATCTAATGGGCTTAACATTATAACATTTTTTTCAACCCAACTTTGTGATATGTTTACATTTTCCTCTAATATAAAAGGAAAATAATAGGGTTATATTTTTATACTTCCTCCAGTTCTTATAATTTACTCATTTCTTTTGTTCACAAACATTAAGATAAGATAATATAATATTCATATGGTATAAATAATGTGATGGAAAGAGAAGAAAAAATAAGAGATTTAGATAAAAGTAAAAGTAAATTAGTGATATATGTATAAATAATAGAAAAGTGCAGGGATATAAATTTAGTGGGCCAAAAATAAAATGAATAACTTATAGTGAGATATATAAGAATAGAAAAATAGATAACTTATATTGGGACATATCAAAATAAAAAAATATAATAGGATGGAAGGAGTATCAATTTTATACCAAAGTTGTTCTTATCTATTGTTCCTGAGAATGTCACTTGTCACATAGTGTCTTTAAATATATTTTTAGTAAAGAATAATTTACATATGTTAAAAACACAATATAGATTTCAAAAGAGTAACATGTGTATAAACTTTGATGCATTCCATCTCATTTTAATTTGACTCATTTAATTTAAAAAATGAGTCTAACATAAATTTGTATATAAGATTCATTTAATTTTTAATGGATAGGGCTAATGGAGTTTTAAAAATACCATCATCTCTCGTTTATTTTACCCCGTCAAAAAAAAAAAAAATCTCTCGTTTATTTTAAAAAAGAAATTAGTTCATATGAGATTATTTCATATATACACTGAAATCCGTTATATATAAATATAGGTCATGCATGCTATGAGGCTATGGCGATGGTTCATATGATAGTACAAATCATTTGAATATATTTGTCCTTGTCATGTCATCTATAGTTTACCTCGAAACAAAACACACACGTAGTACACCTCTAACTTAAATTACTTAGAACCAAAACCAGTGGCCAACTCATTGTATTCATTGAACTTGGATTAATGGAGGCGCTATAAATTAATGGTTTTCATGTAGCACACAATTTTAACCACCTCTCTCTCTCTCTCTCCACCCGACTTTTCTCAGAAAAGACATAATACACTTGGCACTTGACACTACATATGCTGATAGCATATATATGCATCTTCTCCTAGCATTTGCACTGCTATTTAATTTGTAGCCTGGCCCTGGCTGCTATATATCAATCAAAGGATACATTTTTTATAATCTCTCCCTGCCACAAACATAATCATAATTTTAATTTCACACGGATCATAAATTGTGAATTAAAATCTGAAATTAAACTATAAATTTCTGATATGTTTTTATTTATTGAATTTAAAAAAACAATAATGACACAATAAAAATGTGTATTTCTCACACATTAAATATGGATATTTTAAATAATTATTTTGTACACTTTAAAAATAGAGATTTTTTTTAAAAAATAAATAAATTAGGACACCACCTATAAGGGGTTCCAGGACTAATAGGCTACGTTTGCGGACACTTTAAATTAGGACAAGACTTTTTAATCTAATCAATTTAGACCAAATTTTATCAATTTGCATATTTTGACTGATCTCGGGCACAATTCATAACTTCTATCAATTTTAGGCCTAAACCTTATAATTTTATCAATTTTAGGCCTAATTATTTCAAAACTCTAAAACTTATTTGGATAGTGATATCTATATAAAATATGAAAATATTTACAAACTCCAAAAGAATTGTTGTATATGTAAATAGTAAAACAAATTGAAAAAAAAATAAAAGTTCTAATTAAAAGACAACATATGTAAATCAATTGATTTATTTTTAAATCAATTTTAACAAAAGAATATTTTGTGTATACTTAGTAAAAGACAACATGGAAATCTTAATATTTTTTTTTTTAAAAATAGAATAATATTTATATAAAATCAAAATTTTAAATATATTATATTATTAAAATCTGAATATTATACTATATCTTGCCAAATCTGAATAATTTTCTCCTAAAAGTGAAAATATGAATAATAAGTTAAAAAAACAAATAAATAATATTTTATATAAAGCCCTGCGACAACATTAGTGGATCGAGACTACATGTATATACAATAATATAAATAAATTAATATGTATGCATATCATTTTAATAATTGATTACCTAATCATACTAGCTTGTTCGTACTCGCAGGGTCTTGCCGGTGAGAAATTAATTAATGTTATTTACATTCCTAATTAAACTATACTGCAGGGTCCTAATTTTTTTTTTTTTTGAAAACTACTGCAGGGTCCTAATTAAGAAAATTATTCCAGGACGCGCTTTCATCATCTTCTTCAGTTTACTTCAAAATATTTTATTTTCTTCGAGCATGCATGATCATTTATTAAACAAAATGGTATTGAATATTGGGTGACGTGATATATATAAAAGAAAGTATTGTGTGTAACTGTTTCACAATGAGATAAAATATGTTAGAAATTAATATGAGTGAATTAATTCACACAACTCTACAAGTTCGCATTTTAAGATGAGAGAATTTTTTTTAAGCAACTACACCCAAATTTAATTGTTCATTCGTGTGTCTTCTCTTCAAAGAGGAGATTTTAGAATTCGGTCCACGAGTGAATGAGAGTGTTGGTGAATTAATATGAATGAATAATCTCACACATCTCTATTCAAGTTATGATAATTTAGATGAGTTGAAATTCTTTTAGAACATAATTTAGGATTAACGTTTTAACACTTTAGAAGAAATGTATATTAATTTATACTAATTTGTAGTTGGTATGGGAGTAGGACATTAATATGGCGGAGACAAAATAAAATGAAAGATAGGATAGGAGATTAGACATGGAGTGAAGTGATGAGAAACATATGGGCGGGGTATGCCATGCCCCAATATTTGGCCGCAAGCCACTAGTTTCCTTCATACAATTATAAAATTGACCAATTCTATGAATTTGGTTCTATATTAATAATTGATATGATATTATACAACTACAATTTTTTTAATTGTCTGTCCCAACTCTTTCTCTATATTTTAAAATGGAAACATCACACAATATTAATATTCTCACAATACCATTTAAATTTTAAAAAATGTTACTTTTATTCTATTCTATTTTATTTTCTCCCCTACACTTTATTTTCTCTCTTACACTTTATTATCATAAAAATCAATAAAGTTAATTTGTCTTAATCTCCGTACCCGGAAAAATATGCAGAAATAGTCGGGAGGGAGTACTGCTTAGAAACATGATCATTATAGCTTAATATAGTAGACATGATCATTGTTGTGTACGTGTATTCATTTGTCAAAAAAGAATAGTCGTTGTATTCCCAACTTTTTAAACTAATTAAGATTTAACTGAAGCAGCCATATATTCAATATCAAGTATTTATTTTAATAATTTAATTTTCATTACAATAAACTGATGATTTTTGTTGCAATAATATATACTGTCTTTTTCCCTATGTTTTGATCTGTTAATTATTGTCCTATAGAGGAGTAGGTGTTTCATTCATTGTAGGTCTATCTATCCCATTAGTGAGTATTTGCCGTAGCTTTTAAATATATGCTTCTATTTTTAATTTTGACTTCCAAAAACTAATAGTCTTTCTCTCCAATTTTAATTAGTCCGTTCAATTTTAATATGTCATTTTAAAATAAAAAGTTTTATTTATTTATTTCTACCATTACAACATACACATATTTACACAATTTATCGGTTTAACCCCACATTATTTTTTCTTTTCTATTAATGATTTGACAATAATATCTTTACTTTTTACTGCACTCATCTATTTTATACACAAACAACTAATACTTGTGTCCAACCTATTTGCCTTATTAAAATTGGACTGAAGGAGTATTATATTTTATTTTCAAATAAGTGTATTTTTTCTAAATACTAAAAAAGAGTAGATTTTGTTTCAAAAGCATGATCGCACCCTCAAACATACACGATCTACCTTTGATTATAAGTAATTTCTGAATTCTAATCCCTTCTAAAAAAAAAAAAAACGCAATCGTCCTAGCCCTTAGCAGATGTGACATTTGCTTCCGGCATATACATATATATCCTCACTCCTTCCAGCCGTAAGAGTCTCAATTTGTCATTTTCGTCCGTCCTACTTAAAATATTTGATTCTTTTTTTGAAATACCCTACTATTATAACTATTCCTATACTACATACATATTTACACAATATACCACTCATTTAATATATTTAAATACATTGTTTCATCTCTCTCTATCACATCACTTATATTATTATACTACCTTTCTTAATTCTTGTGCTCAAAATTATTGGGGCACTTATGCCGGGACGGAAGATAGTTATTATTCATCTAAGACAAGATGCAAAGGAAATTAAAACACCATTTAGACACATATACATATTCACGTGTACTTGTGCAGTTATTGGAAGAAAGGAATTTCTTGACGCAAGCCTTTGTAATTTTCAATAATTTCATGTTGACATATTTATTTAATTATACGATATTCCTTCCCACTTGTGAACTGTCATCAACTCCATTATATGAAGGATGAAGAAGACGCAATAAATGTACTACCTCCGTCCCAATAAACCTTTCACACTTGACTTTTTCAACGGTTTTTGTGTGAGAGTTATTTCATAGTAATACGTTAAGAAAAGTTATTTTATATGAATGATATGATAGTTAATAAGATCAACTAGCATATCATTTATATAAAATAACTTTTGTAAATGTATTACTATGAAATAATTCTCACACAAAAACCGTTGAAAAAGTCAAGTGTGAAAGGTTTATTGGGACGGAGGGAGTACAATTTATTCATTTATATAATTTTTTTAATATTCACCCTCACTCGTAGGTTGACGTCATCATCACGAGGAGGACTAAAACAAAGTATGAAATAATTTCATTTTTCACTTAAAAAATCTGAACGAGAGAGATGAAATTAATTCATTTATTTAGTTTGCCACTTTGTTTTACAAATATCCAATGTATGTCTAATGACATATATAATTAATGATTCATCTTTGTTTTGAAATTATCAATTCATTATTACGTAACCATACATGTACGCAACCGAAATTTCCAAAATCAACAATAATTGGACTTCATTTTCTGTTTTGTTTTTGCTTGTGGCACACATTTAGGTTAATTATTGCGGACAGCACTTTGATGATGACTCAATTTTAATAAGATAATACAACCATTTTAAACCTTGTTGGTCAAGGCGAGGAGCGAAAATGACGAATTTTGGGGGTCTGTTTGCTTTTTAAAGGTGAAACAACTAGCTTCTATCTGCTTTATATTAGATTTGTTTTCTTGTCTATTGCATAGCCTTTTTGCTTCCTATTATTTGAAAACCCTAATTCTCATTATATATATATGTATATATATTCTACGTACTAGTTACTACTGATAGAGAGGCATCGTTCTCTATCTTGATTGGACATTTTGTGCTGTATCATTATGTTCACACCTTCAATTTAATTTAATGAAACGATAGCAAGAAAAAACATCCATAAATGGGGAAACTGATATATATTGAAGAAATTTCAAATTTAAATTAAATAAAAAGACAATCTTGAATTGACATATCTAGAACAGTACTTACGTATACAATCTTTCCACATTTAGATGTAAATGTGAATGAATCCTTTACATTTTGTTTGTAGGCGTAAACTTTAATTCTTTTAGGTTGTGTTTGGAATTAATTAGAGTATTTTAGAAGTGATTTGAAATCCACGGTTGCAAATCCATTGTGGTTATTTGGATTGGCATCAAATATTTGAAACTCGTCACTCATTGCCTAACTAACTTTTTAGAGATTACGGTGAATTAATTTTACAAATTTAGTACCTGTTAAAAAAAAAAATTACAAGAGTGGAGTTGAAATCTTAATTCAATCCTAAATAAGTCAGTTTACTTTTACGTCCTCGCCTAGCTTCCTTGACATTAATTAATCACAAATATTCTCTTATTATAGAATATATACAAATTTGTTAAAAAAATAATAAAGAAAATACAAATTGGATTAATAGGTGATATGGAGTAAAATTTAATAATTTTGTGTCGTACATTGCGATGTTCATTAGGGGTGTAAATATATGTAAAGCCAGACCAGAATTTGTATCGAAAAGTTTAGGCCTATTTACGAAAATTAAGCCCAAATCAAACCTTTTAAATTTGATATAATTTTTTTAATAACCTTGTCTTTTTAGTGAACAAGCCTCGAAATACTCGGCCTATTTAAACTTAAACTCATACTATCTGATATTAAAATAATTTTTAAATTTTATTTACAAAGACATAGATGGATAACATTTATATATTATTGTTACATATACATAATATGTAATGAGGTCTAAATAGGCTGTTGTATTAAAATTTAAATATTTTTATAAAAACTAATAGATTTCAAAAAGGTTTTAGTTTGACTCATCTGTTAAATAGATTAGGTCGAGCTAGACCTTAAATAGATCGGACTGCTGACATATGCTATATATGTCGGGCAGCCTAACTTATTTCCACACCTTCATATCACACAAAAAAATATGTCAATTATTATCTTTGAATTTAAAGTTAGAGAGAGACCCATATGAATATGATCATTCAGAGGAAAGAATTGGAAGCGTATAGCATTTCAAGGTGCTAATGTTTGTGACACAAATTAAATAATTTCTCCTCAATTGCTATACAACAAATACATTTGGATTTATCCGGGAAGGAATATTTTTATTATTATTTAATAAAGTAGAGAACAACGTAGTTAGACTGGCCAAAGTCAGTGTTAACAATAATTAATTAATAATCATAGAATTCTAATCAAGTTGTGCGATATTAATTATAGACTTATTTAGTATCGAATATTTTGAAGAATGAAATGTTTGGATGCATTCGACATGTTGCCAATTACGTTAGTATATATGGATATATATGTACGTAATGACCATTTTGATATGTATATGTATCCTTTTCATAAAGATCCGGGGATACACTCAAATCCGTTTAGAAACACATCTAACCAAGCAATTCACCCTGTTTTAAAAATTAATAAATAAATAAATAAAAAAAAAAACAGGCAATCCACCTTAAAAATTAGAAACGACAATTTGTTAGTACTATTTTATTTTGCAATTTTTAAAATTCGTAATTCAATAAAAAAATTTACATTTTGCAATTTGATTCATGTTTAATTGTTGGCATGTTATTGCTGATGCAACAATTAGGGGCCGTCGTCTCTGCTACCTCTAGTGGCGGATACAAAATTTTAAATTTGGGGATACGAAAAATAATAAATATAATATTATTTAATGAATATAGATATATCTCAAATTTTTTAGAGTACAAATAATTTATTTTACATGAAAAAATTTCAATTTTGGGGTACTGGTGTAACCTGTTGTACCCACCAGCTACGCCACTGACTAGCTCGGATGTCCCCATAAAGACTACAATGTCTTTTTAGTTTTGCAATTCAATATTCAAATTTTAAAATTCACAATTTGATAAAATTATTTAAAAAACAATAATAAAAATATTAATAAATCAATGCTATTTTATTCACAATAATAATAATATATAGGGTATGGGTTTGGGCCTACACCAATATGAGTTCAGATGGGGTTTGGGTCCAGAGTCTCTAGCAGGGGTAGAAATAGACCGAGTTAAGGTAGACTTCTCGTTAGAAAGTTTGGACCTAGTATATAGGTGTTACACGCAAGTCTGACCTTTAAAGTCTTTTAGGTCAATTTCAACTTAAATATCAATTTTTTTTAAAAAAAAAAAGGATTTATTGATTGTAGAGTTTATTTAATCGAATAATTTGTTTAAATATATATTATTTTATATTATTATTTATATAATTTTTATTGATATAAAAAATAGTTAATAAATATATAATATTTATTTTGAATAATATATTTATGTTGATCTTAAAAGAATTTTGTAAAAGCGTAAAATTGACTTGTTTATAAATAATCTTCTGAAAAGTTTAGGCCTAACTTGTTTATTAAAGAGAATGGGCCAAGTCGAGTTTTAATAAATCGGATCGTAAACTCTTGTTGGATAGCCGGTCCTATTTGCACCCCTAGTTTCTGAACTGATGCACCTTATTAGGACTATTAATTAATTTTGGATATTTTGTACTATTTTTTAAGTATATATATATATATATATATATATATATATATATATATATATATATATATATATAATCACCGGTACTAATGGATATTAACTAATTCGAGTATCTTCAATGGGTATTTCTCAAAATGCATTGCTAATCGTTTTTAAGTATGCGCTTTCTTGTATTTTAGAGGTGTTTTGATAAATGTGACAAACTGGCAATGAATAAGAAAAAAATAAAGAGCAAATGATTAGAGTTTGGAAATTATGTACTTTTATTTTTATTGATTGTCTGTGGATATACACAGGAATAACATATATACACAAAGTTCTAACGTACACTCAGTAAATAAGAAATGAAGTATGTACGTAGTTCCTAAAAAAAAAATATATGTACACAGCAATTTATGGGGAAAACAATAATACGGGGGAGATATGCACGGCAAAGATATGATATTCATCACGTTTATCTCTGATCATTTTATTACGCATAATATTCCCATTTTTTTTTTGCTCAAACTCCCATTGTTTTTTAATCTCCTCATTTTCTTTTTTCTTTTTTTCGAAAGCAATCTCATCATTTTCTAAGCGCTGCACTTTAGGCTTGAATGTGATTATGTCCATCCCTTTACATCTTTACGGAAGTTCATATATACATTATATCGAGGAATTGGCCCACAAAAAAAAAAAAAAAAAAACACCCCATCACACCCCGTCCACCCTCTACCCCTCCATACACCCCACCCACCCATCCTCCACCCCACCATTCTCTTTGCCGGTTCTCCAACCCACATCATCTCAATATAAATATATATATGTATATATATATATAGTTATTTTGTATTAATATATTATAAAAATATTTTTTTCAAATTATTAAAGAACATATAAATTTTATTAATCAAACATTTTAACAACTTATAAATTACTTAAAAATGATTTGCTATAAAATTTAGAAACAATTTATAAAATATTCAATATAAATTTAGTTTACCAGGTCCTAAATTACCTATTGATATTGGTATGTGACATTGACAAGCTACAAATTCATAATCCCTCCATCTCATAATCATTATTACATTTGCCAAAAAGATTCGTCTTGTACTCATTGCATAATTTCCTTAAATAGTAATAAAATAATTTTTTCACTTTATCTATTCTCTCAAACACTACAATATTACATCATATGTCACTACTTTTCTCACACTAACTCATTTTAATACAATTGAATAACTTTTTTTATTAAAGTTGAAAAGACTACTCTACCTCCATCAAAAAATAATTTATATTATTAAACAACTCTTATATTAAAACTTATGTCAAATAGTAAATGTTACGACGAGTATTGTAAGTAGGAAGTAATATTTAGTGCAGCGGGACATAGCTTATTCAAATACATTGATGCTACACGATGTCGGCTTGAGAAGCAACGAATTATTAAAAGATTTTATTTAAACCAAATACCTTACGGTATTAAATGAAAACAAAGATCTAAAAAAACAAATGTCTAAGGACTCCTGCTGAAAGCAAAACCATTTCTTTAAAGCCAAAAATTTAGATGCAATTGGTTCATCCTATTAATTCGGGTTATTCATAGTCTGAGCCGTTATCAATAAACATGTCATATTAATAGGATTTTTTACGCCCTATTCTCATTGTTGCGGATTTGCGAACGTTTAGAAATCGTCCTTTCTTCGTCTTTCTTGCAACGTCATCACTTTTCTTCCACCTTACTTTCGCCTTCGTCGCCTTCCTTCCACCGTCGCCGTCTATCTCGTTCACAACAAATTTTGGAGGTAATCACTCGTATAAAAGCTGATACTCATGATAGTGATAGTCTTTTTTACATGATAGTAATAACTTTTGTATATGACAGTGATAGTGTATGAAATTGATAATAATTATTCATAAACAAATTGCAGCGCCAATGATGAGGATTGCAGCAGCGAATTTTTTAAGAAGATTGTGACATTGATTGACGAAGAATTATCATGAACTTATATATTTGACGTCACCGGGTTGAATTATGATAGAGTTCATGTGAACTCAAAAATGAGTAAAATTCATGGAAGAGTTTACGTTAAACTCTTGAAAATGTAAGACAAAGTATATTATTTATATGAAAAAAAAACGCTCAATTTTAACTAAACATTCCTACTCTTGGTTTTGGAAGGAAATAATGCGATCATGTTTCAGTAGAAATGGTAAGCCGGTCTCAGCCCCATCAATCAATCAATAGCTATATATAAGAAATATACAATTAATAAAATATATAACTATATTTGTTACTCACTCTGTGTGTCTCATTTGTTTGTATATTTACCTTATTCGTCCGTTTTACACTTTATTTGCACATCTATAAATAAAGACACCTTTTATTTTAACATCCCCACAATACACATTTATTTACATCATGTCATTCCTTTTTAACTTAATTAACTAACTTCTTACTTTATATACAGATGATTTACCAAGTATACTCCTTTTAAATTGATCAACTTTTTTAAAAGTGGATTTTCTTAATTTTCTTAACCTGTGTGACTTGACATGGGAAGGAGTGGATATTATCTTGGTGCATGGCAATATGAATTTCACGAGTTTAATTAAATTTGAGTACAATAAACCTTTTACATACACAAATATTTAAGAGAGTTCCAGAAATGCTTATTTTCCCATTTAAAAAAAAAAGAAAAAACCTTTTTAATCTCGCTCATTTGTTTTTTAAATTTCCAAATGATCATATATTTGCTTTTAATTATTAATGGTTATACACATCTTAAAAAAAATATGTGTATTTTATGAATTGTACACCACTAATACTATATATTGTAATATCTTATAATTTTCACACACGTTTTTTTTTCAAGGATATAGTTAGAAAGGGAGAATCAAACTAAAATTTTGATTGAAGTTAGATATGCCTGGAAGAATATGAATAAATTAATTTATTTTGTAATTAACAAGAGTAGTTGATTCGCTACTTATTATTTAATTGGAGTTGAAATATTGCGAATGCAATGAATCTAAGGGTAAGTTATATAATGTTTGCCCCGTGAACCAAAAAGACTCTAAACTATTCTAACTCGAAATAGAGTACACTAGAATCAGTCAATTCTTAATTATTCTCTCTCTCTTTTCCGTGATTATAATTTGCTCTTGTGATTGTTTAGGAGCCGGCCCTTTGTGGTAATAATTATTTCGAGTAAACTGCAGTAATTTTGATTTTGGGTGTGTTAGCGATTTTATTATCAAGCAAATTTTTTTTAATTAAGTCTCATAATTCTATATTAATTTGTAATTTCTTTTATGTTTTGTTTAAAATTTATATGTTGAAGTCTCATTATGCCAAGTGACACAAAGTCATTAATTTAGTTGCTACATGGAATTTGGGATACTCGCGTGAGCGGCACGTGCAAAAATCCTAAAATCTTATCAATATAGAATACGGATGACAGTTTTGATCCGACCCGTGGATACCCATCCCAAGAGATTTGGGCCAGGTCGGTCCTGGTCCGTTCATAATTAGGTTGGGTCTGAGTTTTATATTTGCCCCGCGGGCCCCGACTTGCCCTGACCCGCATCATATATATATTTCAATAATTATATATAAATAAAATATATTATTTATGAGTATGTCTCCTGTGAATCAAGTTTCACAGTGAAACTTGATCAACATTGAAAAAATAAATTTAGTTTATCTTTCAGTTAACTAATACTCTTTAGTAACGTAGGTGATACCCTTCAGTTATTATGACTAATACTTTTTATAATATTGTCTTGTGTTGTAATAAAGGTCATACGATTTATACCCTTCAATTATCACGACTGATATCTTTCAGTAATATAAGTAACACCCTTCAGTTATCATGACTGATACCCGCATACTCTTCAGTTATCATGATTGATACCCTTTAGTAATATAGATAATACACTTCAGTCATGACAACTGATACTCTTTAGTAAATGAATTAAGTTTTACCGTGAACTCTTGTTCATAGTAGACTTTGTCATTATATATGTAGTAGTCTCTTCATATTCTTAGCAATTTCCAACCCATACTATGTCTCTTCATATTATATGCGTAGTCTATACATATCACCCTTTACATTCATTTATATTTACAAAAATATCTTTACATATATATATATATATATATATATATATATAAATTTTGATATCTTTCTCATAATACAAGAAAGAATCCATCCGTAAAAAAAAAAAAAGAAAAGAAAGAATCGATTAATTTTATTTCAAATATTTATTAAATTTCAAATAAAAAAATTAAGAATCATATTTGTAAAGATGTAAAAATAGATTGGGGCGGGTTCGGCCCGTCCCGTACGGGTCAACCTCTCAAGACTCATACGGAGCACGGGGCTGCAGGTCCAAGTATTTAACTACCCAATCGGACCTGACCCATTGTCATCCCTAATATAGAACAAAAATTGTGTTATTTTAAATGTCATGAGAGTATTTAATTGAGAAAATTAATTCGCATGAAATTAAAATCGTCGGCAGACCTATTTTATAATTTACAGAAGAGCTTGCTGCTAAAAGAAAATATTGTTTTGTTATGTACATGATGATTAAAGGTTTGAATTGTATCACCAATAACTATCGATAGAGGATATATATATTTATTGATTCTTTATTCTTAATTTCATCTTATTTGACATATACATCACATGCCACCTGTATTATATAATATTATTTATATTATGTAAGACGCCATTAATTTGGAGAGAAAAATTGAGCCATAAACTTAATTTTGTAAAGTCAACACTAAATATTTCATAATTGATTTTCGAATTATGACTACTGTTTAATGGAAGATGTATGGGGACTCCTAAAGTAGCAATCATGGTGGCCAACGATTAATGAGGTTAACAAGGTGAAAAAAATGTCAACTATATATTATAATATATGATAATTTTCGATCTTTTTATAAGAAAAGTCTAAATTCGGCAATCAAAATTAAGTGAACGAACTTTTATAAATAAAAAACAAAAAGAAAAAGGAAATTCTCTAATACATATGTATCTAGTCGACCTTGAATAAAGTGTGGATTTGATTGCTAGAGAGAGCACTCACGTTATTATCCCATGACACTAAAAAATCTTGTGAATTTCACCTTTAATGCGTTAAGATATATATAATGCATGTGATAAGATAACTAGGCTAATTAAGACTATGCAACACCAGTACTGAGTCAGTGGCATTATTCATTATCTAGCTGCTATAGAAAGAAGTAAATTAATTACTGTCCTCTAATAGAAAAACAATAATAATAATAAGACTAATAATAATAATATAATTAATCTTAAAAGTAAATTTGACTAAAGAATTGATCAATATCACATCACACGAACTCATTAAAGAAGTCTCATGCCCTTCTTCCGGTCACCAACATATTAATTCATTAATCCCAAAAGTATAGAGGTTACTATTGACAAATAAATTGAAACATACATATATATATAAACTATAAAGTAGCATTTCTTTTCCATGGACCCGTTTTAATTAGGAGATGCACAGTTTAAGGACAAATATATGATATTTTGTTCTTGGTAAATATTGTAGGCATTTTAATTTTTTTGGGCAAGAGTAGGTTATTTTTCCCAAATACATAGCCGTAATGTACAAAAATGATACGGCCTAAATTTTCAAAAAATAAAAACTTACGGGTCCATATTTGCATTAATGATTTACACTAGCGAAAATGAAAAGTTATTGTTCTTAAATTGCCACCTCTATAATTACAGACGTTAAAAAAAATACTTTTTCCCCGTGTAAAAGAATTTTCGAACAACAAATTAAAGGCTGCCCCTGTAAAAAAATGATGGCAATTTTGATCCAAGATTTTTCCTCAGGTAAACATTAATCTACTGTAAGCGAGTATATGCTACAGCGTAATTATGAATCGATTGTACGGTTTTTTTTTTTTAAAGGTCGGTGTTATTGTCTTTTGCTGTAACTTTTATTATTACAAGTACTAATGGAGAACAATTACTCCTATATGCACATGTAAGAAGGGGAACACGTCGGCCACTAATTAATCCCTGAGAAAATGGTTTTACCGAATCTTGGTTTGCACTAGTGAAACTGCATGCTTTGAATAATTCAAATGGATATTAATAATATAAAATTTAAAAAAAAAACAAATGTTTGTTTGTACAAATAAAATAATGAAAACAGATTAAGACATAATCTTTGGTAAATGCGGTAGATCTTCATCATAGACATAAAAAAAAAGGTTTTGCAGATTTGCCTTAATTTGTTTGTGTGTTTTGTCACATGATATATTCCTTCCACAGCCAACGACAATTTTCACTGACCGAATTCGACTTTGTGATTCTCTTTTATTTTCCCCTATTTATTTAATAAGGGTGTAGATAAATCAAATCGAGTATCCATTTTCATACATAATTGGTACTCTAAAAGGTGCAAACCGTATCATAAGAATTTTTGCCTCAATATTTAGGTTATACATTTTTTTTTATCGGTCAAATGATGACTCGAATCCATGACCTTTTTGGTCATATATTTTTTTTATTTAATAATAGTGGGACACAAATTTCATATTAGATGAAAATCTACATTAATATTTAAACATACTTTCTTCTAGAACATGATTTAATTATAATTTATAAGTTTATGAGTCATATAATATTCACTTGGTCTCATATTAATCTTCTCATTTTGTTAATACGGACGTTTCCAACCAAAGTTTTTCATTTTTATAAATGACAAAAAATGCCCTCACAACTTTTTCTTTTTATATTTATTTTTGTCTATTCTCTTATTTTTTTTCTTATTGTATTTCAACATTCATCACATAATATATATATATATATATATATATATATATATAAAAAAGTATGTAATTTTCAAATGAAAAGTTTAACATGAAAAAGGTAGTAAAATGTATGAGATTTGTTGCACGTCTCGTAGCTAGACACAACTTTTTGCGTTTGTAATAATTTCTCTCTCTCTCTCTCTCTCTTCGTAAAGGCAATTTAAAGACACGCACAAGACCCAGACTCACGTGTGGGAGTTCCTGTAGTGTAGGGAATATGTGATTAGGAGCAACTTGCTTTATTTATTTTATATAATGTAATTAGTTGAGAACTAAGCTGAAGCCTTTAAATTGAGATCGAAAGCTCCCTCTCTTTACATCCCTGCTTTTACGTGCAGTTAAAGAAAAATTGGGGAGAGAGAGAGAGAATGGCTCTAGAGGCTGTCATTTTTGAGCAAGACCCATTTAATTATGGTTGCTTTGACGTCCTTCCTGAAATGAATGAATATGGATATAATTGTAATTGGGAGTCTTCTTCTGCTGCCCAAAACAGTACTACTTCTTCGTCGGAGACTGTGCAGCCTGCGGTGGCAACCCACCGGAAGAGACGGCGGACTAAGCCCTTGAAGAACAAAGAGGAAATGGAGAGCCAGAGGATGACTCATATTGCGGTGGAGAGGAATCGCCGGAGACAGATGAATGACTACCTCGCCCTCCTTCGTTCCTTGATGCCCCCTTCTTATTCCCAAAGGGTACTGGGTAAATTCATTTTTATTTTATTAATTATGTCAATGCATGCATGTAATATTGTTTCATGACCAAGGATACATATACGCATGATATTATATATTGAGTTCTTAGAAATCCAAATTCATATACATATGTATGTATATGTAGTTTCACTTTAAATTAATCATTAATTGACATTGGAATTATCCTCATTGATTTTCATTTTTTGATAATTAATCTTGATTTTGAAACATATATAGGGGGATCAAGCATCAATAGTTGGAGGAGCAATAAATTTTGTGAAGGAACTTGAACAACTTCACCAATTTCTGGAATCCCATAAATCGGCCAATCAACAACACCCAAGTGACGTCATTAGTCCATTCTCCAACTTTTTCACCTTCCCTCAATACTCAACATCTCCGACCAACACCAACACCGCCGCCATCGACGCTGCAGCGGAGCGCCGATCCAGCATCGCCGACGTGGAGGTGACGGTGGTGGAGAGTCATGCAAACATCAAGATATCAACAAAAAGACGGCCAAAACAGCTCCTCAAAATAGTCGCCGGATTTCAATCTTTTTTTCTAACAATTCTCCACCTTAACATCACCACCGTTGATCAATCAGTACTCTACTCTTTCAGTGTTAAGGTATGTAATTACGAAGTTCCAATTTTGGCCTTTGGCATATTTAAGGACTGCTGACATTATTAGCCACCATAAAATTAATTTAAATCAAATTTTTATAGAACAAATGCACGTGTCACTAGAATCTTATAGTACATATTCGGTGCTACATGTTCATCTAAAATTTCGTATAATTTTAATTTTAGATCAACATATCTAATGACGTTCATTTAATAAAATAATTGCAGGTCGAGGAAGAATGTCAGTTAAGTACGGTAAATGAAATAGCCACAATCGTGCATGATTTATTGGGAATGATCCAACAAGAGTCCATGACGAGCTGAGACCAAGGATGAAAATTTTGGTGAAAATATGGATATGAATATTTATCGAAATGAATTTTTTTCAGAATATGCGTAAAATATTGGAAACATCAGCAACCCCACAAGAGTCACAACTGCCTGGAGATAGTCATCTTGTCAAATTTTTCTATTTGCTTTTTTTTTTTGTCAAATCATTGCCTCTTTTTGTTCTGCATAAAAAAAATTATTTTTAGGTACAACATAACTATTAGAATAAAGTTTATTAATTACGTGACTCTAGGAATATTCTGTACCATATATAATAAAGACTATTTGGAATCATGTCTCGTCGACTTAATATATATGAATTTGCCAACTATAGTTAATGTGTGCTTATATAATCTATTTTGGTCAAAATATTCAATTTCTCTATGCGTATGAATCAAGGGAATGGTGACAATATAAATGCCAAATTTTACAGATTTATCGGGATTTAATGTATATTTATTAATACGGCCGATGTGAAAAAGTTTGACAAAGACTTGCTCTCAAATAATTATTACAAAGTGTGGGACCTTTTCTTTTGGCCTTTTACTTTTTATGGATCGAGGGAGGTATTATAAATTTATAATATTTTTTCAAGATTATTGATTTATCTATTTTCTTATCTTTTCTTTTTCTTAAAGAAGAAAATGATCGTGCTGGGCTTCATATGGAAACTTTAGTTTAGAGTTCTCTTCAATTGGTTTTCTAGTTAAAAAAAATTTCAAAAACAAAATAAAATAAAGTTTAGTATAAACCAATCAACAGAGACCAAATGTGCTCGATTGGGACATCAATCTATTCAGTGAATTATTATTTACGAATTATTTATTAAAAATTGATGAAAACATAGACAAAAATATAATAATGCGTTCCTAAGTTTTGTCCTAATTTTGGCAAATAGTTGGATGCGTAGCGTACAACTAAAAGTGTAAAGTTTTGCATAAATCGAAATGCTAAAAGGAAAAAGGTTCAAATAGTTTTAGGATAAATAAAATAAATTTGATGTGAAAATATTTATCTAATCGCGTATGTACTCTGTATAGTTAAATTGGAAATTCAATAATCAAGACAAGGTTGTATTCCCAAAATTGCTAAAATCTAACTGTATATAGAAACCCCATGTTTCAATCTTCCCAAAATTAATTTGGAAAATTCTTTTTTGTTTTCTTTAACTAGAAAATTTTGAAGGCTCTACTCAATAATAATAAACACTTTAGAATGACCTAAACCTTTTAGTAAAATGATGAGTTGATTTTTTATTTTTTTAAAAAATAAGACAAATTTTGTAATCATAATGCTGCTTTCATATACTTTTACAATCCATCGCCACCCTAATTCCATTCTACTAATTGTCTCGTTAGCGGATCCACCACTTTCACTATTCAGACGAAGCTCATTTTCCTGACTTGAATATTAAGGTCTACATTGTCAAAATATTGACGTAAAAAATTGATTTCACTAGTCAACACAAAAAAGAACAAAACCAAGACTCTCAATGCAGAAGAAAAAAACAAAAAACTCTTATCTCGAGAAAGGAAACAAAAGGCTCTCAACTTGGAGAGGAAGCCAGAGACGGTAAATTTAAAAGAGAAATCAGGGGTGGTATGATGTGGAATGGGGGCAAACACGACGAAATGATATATAATCTTTACATGTAGAAGCTGTGCAAAACTCGAATCTAAACCTATGAAAATTAAAAGACAATACTCCCTCCGTCCCAAAGTTAAGTTCATATGTGAAGTGACACGTTGTTTAAGAAAACTTAAATTAATGTAGGAGAGAGAATAAAATGTAAGAGTATTTTGGGTGGTTGTTTGAGATAAAGTGTAAGAGAGGGAATAAAGTAAAATAAAGTAAGAGTGACATTTTTTAAATTTAAACGATATTGTGAGGGTGTAGTTTATGGAGGGTATTCCATTTTAGGAGTGTGAAGTTAATTGTGTAACGTCAAAAAAAGAATTTGTGAAGTTAATTGCGGGATGGGTTATATCTTACTAATATTAAAAGCCGATATGTTCTTTAGGAGTTTAAGATGACACTAATTGGTACAATCTAGAATTCCACTAATCTGACAACAAAACACAAAACAGAAGCAAACTACAAATTGTTCTTGATCATTGACATCTCTAACTTAAGCCTAAAATCAATTAATATTTTTTGGATTTAAAATCCCTACTATACTAATAGGGAGTTTAAATATGATAATGTATCATTTTTAGGTTAACTTGAAAGAGGTGTCTCATCCTTATTAAGTGTATATATATGTATAGTAATTTATTGTATTGATGTGTCATTTTTCTATTAATTTATACTTAATATGTAACATAGTAAAATATTAATATAGAGTTTAATTAAAAAAATATTGTTTAGAAAGTTTGAACCTTGGGCTCTTATATAATCTCTATGTTGTTTAATAATTATGTTAATCTATAAATCTTTAAATACTTTGAATCCATGTATTATTGAACACGTCATAATCTCTATTTTATATTTAACATTTTATCGTATGACAATTTTTAAGCATAATATTATATTTAACTTGAGCTTATAAATGTATATAAGATAATTTGTGATTGTTTCAACTTTTATTTTATTTCATTACATTTGAAAAAAATCATGTATTTAATTTTTGTGTATTTCAAAATATGAAATTTAATATAGTAAATATATTGATAAATTAATTAACTAAATCTTAAAATTTTAATTATGTGAAAATTATTATTTGATTTACTTATTCATATTGTCTTGAAAACACAATAATTTTATTTATTTATTTTATCTTATTAATAGGCATTAAATCTTTTATATATAACTTTGCATGTCTGAAAATTTAAAATAATTATATGATATTTATTAATCGAGGACATTATTTATCATGCATGATTTAAATAATATTTATACAAAAAATACTACAAAAAAATTCGTGAAACACGCGGAACTACGCTAGTCAAACTCTAATGTGGACTGAATTCGAAAAAAAAACTCAAATATTAATGCAAGCATAATATAATTAAATCAAAATACTATACTTTTCAAACTTAGAGAGTAAAGTTTACACTATTCTTAAGGTCCGTGAATAAAACTGGACTATAAATTAGGTGAAATTTCAATTGATTTGTAGTCTAAGTTAAATTTTAAATATAGCATTAACCTGTAGAAAGTTTTTTTGAAAGGATTAACCTGTAGAAAGTTTAAAATTCAAATAGGCCACACATTCGTATAAGTTCATAATAGCCCAAGACGTAGTAAATTTGAAGTCCAATTATATACACTTCCATAATTAATAGATACACCTTCAGCTAAAATTAAATCCTAATTTTCCTTTTTTTTTTTTGTCATTTTTTTCCAAACGCTTTTCTTATCTGCGCTCTTTCTCTCTCCTCTCTCTCTGATCCAGTGCCGCCCGCCGTTCCTGCGTCCCGCCGCCCCCAGCACCGCATCAATTCGCCGCCGTCTCTAGCGACGTATCCGCCTTCCCACCGGTGCCGCCACCACCTCCAGATGCGGCAATTTTGAGTTAAAAGCCTGTATTCGAAATCCAAGCTTAGTCCTGTGATGTTAGTATTAGTTAGCATAGTGCCTTGCGTCTTTTTTTGTTGTAATATGTTCTATTTTGGAGTAATCCCGATATCCTAGTGTATGTGTTTTACTGATAAAAAAATTATGTTTTAATCTGTGTTGCCTTTTCTCTTATTTTTGTGTTCAAATTCTCATTATATATGCCCTTTTCCCAGCATGATTTTGTCCTTGACCCAAAGCCTAGTTTTTCTTCGATCCATGACCTTGTCTGGTATGATTATCGTGTACTTTACAGCTCCTCTGTTATAAATTTATAATTAACCCTTCTATTATATTTATTTGTTTCTGTGATTGGCATCAGAATACTTTTGCTTGAAGTCTGGATTTTGGTATCTTCTAAATTTATACCCCTTCAATTTTAGAGACTGGTCCTACTATGTAACTCTGAATTGCTTGTATGGATGCTTTATTCAAGCAAAAATGTAGCTCACGGAATTTGGTAGGCCTTGTGCTCTTCTCGTGCTGTAATCATCATGATTGATAGAGTTCACTGGATCAACAAGGAGAAGCTTGAATTTGAAATTGAATTTTTGTTTGAAGCTTCTATTAATTTTTCTGGCATCGTTTGTTATTGTTTATCCTATAAAGTAAGAAATTTACATTGCTCCATCCTTTAATGATGTAGGATAAGGAGAATGGAGGGATTTCAGATGATGTTGTTGATATCTTCCACGCCTACTTTGGTAAGATTACTGCCCTCCTCTCCTCATACCCATAGTTATGCATCAAGGCTTACATAATGTTCCTATTTGTTTCTTCACCAATGTGCTATATGCAAAACAACGTCAACTTCAGCTTTCAATGTCAAGTCATCTTGTTTGGTAAAATCAGGTCCTTCACTACTTGAATATCCATAGATCCAGCGTATGCATTGCCTCAACCTGTTGAGGTTGTAAATAGAATTGGCCTTGGCAAATAAATTTAGCATTCAACCACCATAGGCCGAAACGGTACATTCCGATAACTATTTCAATTGATGCAACTAAACTTGAAAAATACTTAATTGCAACTTGTTCATCTGGTGGAGTTGAAAATTTGAAGAAATTTGAGAGAAATATGAAAAGGAGGAAAAAAAGGAGAAATTTGAGGCTCAGTTCCATATTATTCTTAATCATGCTTGATTCCATATTGCTCTTTTTTACTATGTTACACATGGCATAAGGATGGTTCCATATTATTATTATTATTATTCTTAATGATGCTTAATTCCATATTTCACTTTTTTACTATGTGACATGGCATGGTGATACACGTGTTGTGAGGGGAGGGTTCCTATTTACTATTTATATATATTGATAGATTATCAAATATTTTCTATGATAGTTCATTTTTCTTAAAATGACTTTATTTAACAAATTTCTCTAAGCTTCAATAATAATGATTTAGTCAAATGAATTAGAAAAATATGATTAATTTATCATAAAGAAAAATTAAAAGCCTCACACGAGAAGAAATATTTAATTTCATATCATTTAAAATTTTATACTGCTTCGAATTTATATAAAGAAAACTTCAAGATTACTTAAAATGAATCTCTATCTAATTCATGTTTGATCTCTTAGTTAAACTTCATCAACTCATTACTTGTTTATTGATAATATAATTATACACACGTGATGAGTAGTGGACGTCTTAGGCCCAAATCTTCTAAAATTGCACTATCCCCCCAAAAACCAAATATCTCAAATACCACAACCCCTTGTGTTTATAATGATGCCAAATTCATAGAATTTGAAATCTGCCCCTGAACTAATGCGTTATTATCACAAGGCCCCTCACCTATCTTACCATGAACATTAGCCACAGCTTCGTAAACCCTTGAAGCAGAAGACAATTCCAGCGAAACAGATCTTCTCAATTCTTGATGAACCTTCGGTCGATGATCAGCCAAATCACTCAACACTCGGAATTGATCACCTGTGTCGCGGATTTCCAGTTCATCACTCTCCTCATCAATCTCCACCGTTGATTCAGAATTACTGGAGCTGGTTTCGTCCCCAGCAGCGGGCATGGCCATCACGGGGGCCCTACAAACCGGGCAATTCTTGTGCGATCGTAGCCACGTGTCGATACACGTGGCGTGAAAAGCGTGGCTGCACTTGGGTAGAAGCCGAAGGCTCTCATCTTCTTCAAATTCGCTCAAACAAACAGAGCAATCGCGCCCTTCGATCAATCCTTCCCCTGTTTTGTAATTAAACTTGTGAATCGAATCGATCGTCGATTGTGGAAGGCCGACGGTGCGAATATACCAAATCGGATGATCAACCGCCGGGCCGTGAAGCTCGTCGACGATGCCCTCTCTAAAGATATTATTCGGCGGCGGCGGCGGTGGCGAGTTCCGGCGCGCCCTTGATCGGAATCTGCGGACTCCGAAATAGGAAAGGAAAATAAAGCCAGCGCCGAGAATACAGAGAGAGATGATCAAAAGTATGGAGATTTGATGCTTGTGGTGTGAAGGCGGCAAGCTGAAGCAGTAACCCACGCAACCATCATCATCAGCTTCCTGCTTTTCTTTAAGGTCTTCTTTTAAAACTTTTCTCAGATTAAATTCCATTTTCTTGAAAATGTTTCAAAAAACTGAGAAGGATTAGTAAAAAAGGCGAGAGAGCAGAAGATGGAAAATGTGGATTGAGTTCATAGTCTTTAGACGTTAATTCCGAGTGTGATGTCGGCGAAATTTCGTTGTCCCTTTATGTGTTAAGAGTCAATGCCGGAATGGACTTGTTTAGTCCTTACGCGCTTATCTAGTCATTAGGGTTTTCCTCCACTCACATTTTTCTATGTCACTCCGAGCATGTAAACTTTGCTCGTTTTACTCTATAAAATTCACCTCCTTGTATTCGTTTAATATTTATTATGTTATTGACATGGTAATATCATTATATTTATAAATTAATTAATTTTATAAGATAAAAAAATTTTATAAAAATAATAACATTACTAAATAAATTTAATAATATCAATTTATATTATGAACAAGTTTAATATGAGGGTTTGTATTTTTCTATATTTCTGTAGAAATAAATTTATGACAAACGTACGAAACGGTTTACAAACTAATATAAAATACTTAACTTTTTAAAATATTTTTTTTCAAATTTTATTTATTTTAATGTGAGATCGTTTTACACGAGAACTGTTCTAAAATTATAACATAATTAGATATGTATGTGCCTTGATTGGGTTTCTAATTTTAATTTGATATTTCATTTTTTCCAGAACATTTATGCATGCAGTTGATATAATTTTTAATTAAAGTGATTTATTAATGAAAAAAATTGAAATACATAAAAAAAATTATTGATGCATATGAAGAAAATTATTATAAAAAAAATATTAATTTGTAAGCTGAATAGTAGTAATATTGTTTAATATATAACTAATACTTCTAATTATTTAAAGTTTTACTTTTCAGAACTAAACATTTTCGATCATTTTTTATAATCTGAAAAAAATAAAAAAATAAAAAACAGTGAGAATTTGGCGGCATAGAATAAACCTATGATTTAATGGCAGTAAAATGTTGCATCAACCATTTCCCCATGTTGTAACAATTACGCGTACCAATTACATGTAACAGCTATTTTTGATTAAAAAATACATCTCAAGTTGCTTTTTATAATTTTTTACTAATCATAAAAATATAAAGAAGTATTACTAGTTCATATAATGAAAAGTATCAGTTCATACGATAAAAAATATTAATTGTATATTAAAAGTACCAATCATTCAATTTAGAAATTAATACTTCTCATTATATAATTTTAAGTTTTCAATGTATTTTGTAAAGAGTTAAAAACAACAAAATTGCAAAAATTGCATATAATTGGTGCGTCAATACTTTTAACATCCCATAATTATATCAAATCTATTTTGGAACCTTACACAAGAACATAATTAATCTAAAATTTGAGTTGTTTGAATGTAGACACACACGACCAGCATGTGCTTTTCAGATAAATAATTAATTCAAAGATGTGCAAGAGAGAAAGTGATAGAATTTAATATATATGATCCGGTCAGATAAATAATTAATTCAAAGATGTGCAAGAAAGAAAGTGATAAAATTTAATATATATGATCCGGTCTTACAACTCATTCGTACATTAAATAGCTCATCTGATCAAGGCAACTAATAACTCCACAATTTTTGTACAAATTATTCTTCTCATTAGAACCTTTTTTATGCCTTAATTGTGAAATAAAATTAAGAATGAATTGGTGAAAAAGTGTGTAGCTGCACAAAATTATGTCAACAAAATTAGCTGGAATATCGTCAAGCTACTACTTCAGCTGTAATGCCAGATCAGGTGGTAAACCCAGAACTAATCATGGCCTCCTTCCCACGATCAAACGGTCCAAAATCATCCATCAAACTCCACATTTGTACAACTTCAGTACTGTCAGATATGGAAATTCGATGTGGGTCATGGATCTTTTTTTTTTTCCATTTTTTTTTTTATTGTGTTCGGTCGTACATGGTGTGTTTGGTTTGATAGAATTACAAATCCAGGGTTATTTCTAAGCCAGGCAAATTTCAAGTCAAAGCTTCAGATTCTCCAAACAACTCTTCTTCCTCTTCATGGTATGTTCTAATTTTACTTTTTTTTTTTTTAATTCGATTTATAAAAGATCCCATATTATTCATGATGATTAATTTAATTTAATTTAATTTTTGGATTTTCATGTTTGTAGGAAAAAATGGTTGTTGGGGATCTTACTGACAGTATTTCTACCTGCAGTTGGTTACAAAGGAGGGCAACTTTTATACCTTAAAAGTTAGAAATAATTTCCAATTTTTTAGTATTAATTTTCTTGAGCATATTAAAAAAGACTAAATAATAAATGTTTGGTACTTTTAGGCAAGATCGACAAAGCGGTGGAAAGGGCGGAGCACGTGGTGGAGGTGGTGGAAGAGGTGGCGGAGGAGGCGGAGAAAATGGTGGAGGAGATGGAGAAGGGGCTTCCCGCGGCCGATTCAAAACTGAAGAAAACCCTGGAATCATTTGACAATCTTGCTAAAAAGGCTGTATATAAAGCCAAAAAAACTGAAGAAGTTGTTCACAAGGTATATATTTTATCATAAATTCTCATTCTTTCATTTAACTTTTTTATTTTTCCTTCGAATTGTTTGATTTCTTACCATTCATCCACACATCACTAAATTATACATGAATTAAATCATCACCTTTATTTAATTATAATTTAATTTAATTACTATATAAATATCTTAATTTTGATATTTAAAAATAAAATAATAATATTGGATCCAATATTTATGATAGGTGTTTTAGTGTCAATTGGCTAATGGTATTATTTAACTGTGCAGAGAAGAAATAAGAAAATGGTGATGATTTTTTCAAGCCGCTTTATCTCCTTTCATTAATGTCAAAATTTCTATTATTATAATTATTAGTAGTAGTAGTACACCATAGCAAAGTATGAAACTTTCACCTACCCCATTGGAATTACATGAGGTGTTCAGTACACATTAATAGACTGACGTGTTTATTTTGCTATGAGACTCATGTAAAGTATATATGTAGAGTAACATATCTCTCCATTTTAGGTAGGCTTCGTTGTCGGATTAGTCGATTTTTTTGTCAAACTTTAATTTAATTTGAGAGTTATTCAAAAATAATTTAACATATTTTTTTTATCCAAATTATCCCTGGAGAACCTTTGGAGTAAACGAGTTAAAACATAATAGGGTTGAAACATAAAATTGATAAGTCATATTATATAATTAATGAGATCCGTATTATGTAAGAAACCACCTCATACAAATTTTTTGTTAAAAAATGACAAGTATTTTATAAAATCAACATTAAATAAAAAAGCACATCATAAATTAAATTTAACTACAATTTACATTATTTTATTAGAGTTTGGTGTAAACTATAACTATGAGACAATTTTATATACGAGATGTGATATTTTAATCTATTTTTATAATCTTAAAATTTTAAAAATATTAAAAAACAAAATAGAAGTATTGTGATGTCATGCAAGATTTCCTCAAATTACAAACTTAATAGGATTGAATAAGCGCATGTCCATATTTGGGTCATGTATAAAGGAATGAAGCCCAAATTAAAATGGGAACTGGCCCAATGGTGTTTCGCCTACCTCTGCCTAATTCTTGTTATAGTTGACTAATATTTACTTTTATATATTTAAGCTTTTTTTTTTTTTTTTTTTTGAAAGTTGCATATTTAAGCTTAGGTACTTGTATCCAGGGACGGATCCAAGATTTCGTCCCAAGGGGGTGAATTATTTCATACAGTAAAGGAGAGGAAAATTTTAAAACTCAAAGGGGGGCAAAATGATAAAATATTATTAATTTAATGTATAAATAAAAAAAAATTCTATACATATAGTGGAAAAAATTTAAATCCAAGGGGGCGACCGCCCCCCGCGCCCCCCCTAAATCCGTCCCTGCTTGTATCCTGCTGATAATCTAAAGTATTAGAGAGAAATTTAAAATAAAATAAAAAGAGTTTCCTTAAAAAGGAAAAGTAAGGTGATGGTTTATTCGTGTTGTTGCAGGTAAAGGAGATGGAGGAAGAACTAGAGGAGACACTCAAGAAAGCTGCTGAAATACCAAACAAGTCCCTATGAACCAACATTAATAAAAAGAAAAAGATTGTTACCTTTTTTTTTTTTATTTTACTCTTCTTTTTTTCATTTTACTGAGGCATGAGTTATGGGATTCAAAGTTTCTTCATGTACTCTTTATGTTAAATGAAGTATTTTATTCTCTATATTAAAATTTTTCCAACAATAATACTCTATATTCTTAGGGTCTTTTTTTTTTTAATTTCATTTTTTCAATAAAATTAGTGTATTTAAATAATTAAATTTTTATGTAATATATTATAAAATTAATTTACCGAACTCAATTAAACGAATTTCAAAGTAATTCATTTTGTTTTCAATAAAATTAGTGTATTTAAATAATTAAATTTTTATGTAATATATTATAAAATTAATTTACCGAACTCAATTAAACGAATTTCAAAGTAATTCATTTATTTTAAAATAAAATTGCGAGTCTTACAAAATAAGATACACGCGTAGATAAAATAATTTCTTTGTAATATTTTCTTTTTTACATCCCTGAATTAAATATTACTTCATTGCTAAATTCCAAAATTCAAACATAAACATACCTGCAGTACAGATGCAATTTATGAGAAGAGCTCAAAAGTCAACCAGTATTGAAGATGTACTATTCCATTATTTAAAGATATCCTTCTAAAAAATTGATGACATATCCAGGCAGAACAAGTTATTAATACCATCTCCAATTCTCCATACCTTTCTTCATACTCAATATCTTTCCTTGGAAGGGAATCCAGTGCAAACTTCCCTTTTGCTTGTTCCCGCAAGAAAAGGATTTTCTCCCCTAACCACCTAAATCAGCAAACTAATCCATACATTTCTTCATCTTGTAATATAAATAATCAAATTCAACAACAATATACATATATATTTCTTCATCTAGAGCGGATCAAGAAAACCACTTTGAACCAGCCATAAAAATGGCAGGATGGGTAGCAACGAATCAAAAGACGAAACCCCTTGTTTTCGAGAGGGTCGAGAAAGATACGAGTTGTATTCTTTCTCCCAAATCAACACTCAATTTAATGCAAAACTGCGATTTACCACCTCCCATCAAGCTTTTTTCTGGGCATGAAGGAATGCTTCTTTCATCAATAAGCAAAGTCTACAGCATGGGAGGCATAGAAGTAAAAAACGAGCATATTCGCACGCATGAAGACGACAAGCTGGAGATTCTGAAGGCGCTGCAATTATCACAAACACGAGCAAGAGAGGCGGAGAGGAAACTCAGGGTCGTATCGGAGGAGAGAGACGAGCTATCAAACCTAATCTTAGATGAGTCAATGAGACTTTATGCTCATCGACTATGGCTTAATCTGCTCGAATTTGAAGTTTTGAAGTTGCAGATACAGCAGAAGGAGAATACAGAGAATTACTATACTGCATGTAATTGTGATGAGAGTAATAGTAGCAAGAAATGGTGCACAACTATAGCGTTCTGTTTGGCTATTGCGGGGATGAGTTTTGCATTTGGTTGCAGTTATCTTTTCTGAATTGGCACAATAGCAAGTTTTCTATTGGTTTTGTTTTAATTTTTTTTTCCTCTTGTATTTTGCCAGGACTTCAGGGTAAATAGGCACTTCAGAGAGTTTCATATTTCCAATCGGATAAAATCTCATGTAACACTACTTAAATGAATGATCCACACACAGTGCAATTAATCACATTTATCATCTCACGATTTCGCTTTAATTACATTTTTCGTGTGTCATTTATCTATACTTTAATTACATTGTTCGTGTGTCATTTATCTATGCTTGATAATATAACAAAAGATGTTAAATGATGGAATAATCTTAGTTTAGCAAAGATAGTATTTATTTTATATATACTGTGAAACAATCTTGGCAGATATTGTTTTCTCCTGTTGCATAAATCAGGATTCCCAAATTAAATGTAGTATACATGCATTCACAGAGAATGCAGAAAAAAATGCAATGACAATACATGTGGTTCAGCTACAAGTAAATACAATTTAGTTATAGCAGAAATTCAAATAACTCAGTATGTACGGACCTCAAATGTCTGTAACAATCATCGCTGTCCTGGAAGAAGTGCAAGCAGACCCAGCAAACATGCCTCCCGCACCTACATTCCACGTGATTGCACCCGTCCACCTTCTCGATTGTGAACCCACACCCCGGACAGTTCTTCACATTATCTTTCCCCGAACACCACTCCTTGAAAGAAAAATCCGGGTCGTCTTTAAACAGACGGTACTTCTCACATGTGATGTACGCGTGATATTCCAGGTGGCAACGTGTACATGTTTCCACGAAACAGGCCCTGCACGCGAACACTGACCCCAGCCCGGAAGGATCCGCCACTTGGTAAACGGAAGGGCAGTCGGGCGAAGGGCAGAACCGGAATTTACCGCCACTAGCTGCCACGTATCCATTCAATGAAGCCCTGAAAAGTGCTTCCAACTTGTCTGTACATAACAAAGACCTCAAATCAGAGAGCAAAATGGGAGTTTTGCAAGCCTCTTTGGCACACTGCAATATGGTGGAGCCATCGTGACTTCTGATTGCAGATTCGCACTGCTCGATTAAACATAAACGGCAGAACTCGTGCCCGCAGTTTTCGAGCATGTAAGAGTCCTCCACTTCGCATAAACAAATGGGACATACGTTGTCATCATTGTTTAGACCATGGACTTCTCTCGTCTCTGCAATATCGTGAATTAATTCTTCAACTTTTTGCTTCGATTCTTTCGTACCAATGATGGATATACTGTGGCGTCTTGTATTTAAAGAGAACTCCGCATCGGGCACCTTCTGCTTAAGCCCGAGAAGATCCGGTCCAAAATGCTGAACGACTCTCTTCATCATATCAGGGGGGAGAATTCCATCACGAAGTTGAATCTCAAGTTGCTTGCTGTCATGCAAGGCAGAGAGGGCCCTGACGAGGCTATTCTGGGCAGCCTCGATTTTGTCTGGAGAACCAAAGACTCGTACAATCATTCTATGCCTCTCGAAGATTATGTGTGTTCCAGTTTCTCGCTCAATGGATTTCATGAGCATGATTCCTTCTCGCGAAAAGAGATTTTGAAAGACAAGAGGAGTCAAATCGGGATGATGTAAGATTGACCCTTCCATGAGCTGCTGAAGCGGTCTTCTCAAGTCCGCTACGACTTTTGTACCACTGGCTGATATCTTTACTCGATAAGAAGTGATTTTACCCATTCCATTATGCATTGTCTCCAGATTACACTCTACGCCTGCAAATGAACAAAGTATAAAAAACATAGAAAATAAGAAAGACTAGTAGCAACAAAGTTATCATGCTTCAGATCAACATATGAAAAACGTTACTTGGCACATTATGATCAAATTGTAACAAAGAAACGATACAAAAAATCGCTTGTCATGCACGTACCCTTTTGTCGGCGAAGCCTTAAAAGCAAAGAATGTAATTGGCTACTAATCACGGGATAGACAGTGGCGGAACAGGACACGTGGCTATGAAACAAATGATGGCATTGAATTCTCTGCCAAATGTGACATCCAGGTAACACTTTCCCGTCAATTCTCTCCAGGGCCGTAGCTGCCTCCATATGTAAATTACCATCAAAAGTAATTGTGGCTGTCATGAAACTGTCATTCGGTTTAGGTTTGAATACCTGAACACGTGCACAGTTACCCTGATTCCTATTAGGCATAAAAGGAGAAATTTCTCTCAGAATCGCGTCTTCACAATCCACAAGTGGAGGACCATCTACTGCATCTCCTCTCACCAGAGAGAACCCTCTGATGTGCCTATTTGTGGATCCGCTCACCTCCTGATATACATCATCTTCACAAAGGTCCCTGTCAAACCCAGTAATTTTAACACTGTGTGCAGACTTGACTTCACACCAGGCCAGACGGTCACCAATCACTAGATCAGAGAGATCATCAACAATTAAATCAACATCTCGTGGATCACACTTCAGAATAGCGATTCCTTTGCTGCGTCGACGTGGCCATGAGATCTTGGATTTGATCAAATGTTCATCACTGTTTCTCTCTTTAAAAGGAACAGCCTTCAATATACCGCCACCAAACTCGATCTGATTCAACTCAACCGTCTTCTGGGCAGCATCTGGAGTGGAAAACGTTACCCGGCCCCACTTTTCCTTCTCGTCGTTCAGCTTTTCAACAGCACAAATACAACCTTGTGTGGATCTCTCCAAAAATAAAACGAGCTCCATTTCATCAAGTGAAGAAGTGTTGGAATGGAAAATGTCGACAGTCATATACCTGTCCCCAAGTTCCAAGTGTTTTATTTCAGCACCAGCCCCAAACAGAGCAATGGGACCTCCCTCATGTAAAAGTATCTCCATGCACTCATTTTCCAACAATTTCTTTTTACACGCCAATGCTTCATCAACTATACTGCAAACTTCGTCCATATCTTCATATGAAGCGTACAAAAGCACCTCATTCTGATCAACATTGACTTCCACACCTATCCGTTCATCCCCACACGATGCTCTGATGTTCAAAATGAGAGTCTGCAAACTGCGCTCAACACTTTTTAACAGAGCACTTCCGATTCCATTCAAGATCCTCTTCTGCAACTGTTGACGGGTCATGTGCTTGAAATTAAATGCGAGAGGAGGATTCAGGCTTGAGAAATATTCAGAGTCACATGCAGTAACACAATATAAATAATCACTGAATGATGAAAATATTTCCCCAAAAACCACCCAGGCCGGTCGCTGACTAAAATTAAACAGTGAACATGATGGATGAAGTTTAACGTGTTTACGCGTTCCCACAACTTCGTAACCGAGCTCATCATACCCGGAGTACATCGCCACATTTTCCGGCAACGACGAGAGGATTATATTTTTCAAATTCTGATCGTGCTCGGTTACTATTTTGGGATTCCATTGCCAATAATTTGGCACAATGATATTCAATTCGTTTTCTAAACAAGCTTCGAGATCCAGCACTATGTTCTGGCATCTTCTCATAGACTTTGCATTAATGCTATTATCCCAACACCATATATTTTTCTTTTCAGGTGGGACAGCCTCCCATTCTTTATAAACTGCAAGCAATGTGAAGAGGTCGCCATTAGGGTGGCAAAATCTCACCTTAAGACGATCGGATTTCAGCTTCTCTTCCTCCATACCGACTCTACAAAATACAGTATTGGAATTCGTCATTACAGCAGCAAGTACAACACCCTCTCGACCCAACTGCTTCCGGAAGCATTGTAAAATTATTTTACCAAGACGAGGCTCAACACCCAGCTTGACCATATCATGTCCTTCTGAAGTCAACTCATAAGCATCATTTTTCGATGCGATTGCTCCTAGTTGGACGAGATTTTTGATGGCCATATCTATAGCTCTAGTATTAGGTGCATCAACAAAATCGAATTCCTGCACATTCTTCATATCCAATGCAATAATTCTCAGAACTGCAACACCAAGATGGACTTTACGGATTTCTGGTTCCTGATGAGGTGGCATCGACTCAAAATCATTTTCAGTGTAGAGTCTGTAACATGTCCCGGCCCCCGTTCTCCCAGCCCGGCCCGCCCGTTGATTAGCAGAGCACTGGCTGATCCTGCACACTCGAAGGGTGTTCATGCCTGTAGCAGGTTCGTACATACTCTCTTTCACCATTCCAGAATCAACGACGTATTTGACACCAGGAATTGTTAATGATGTCTCAGCAATATTGGTGGCGAATATAACTTTTCTTTTTCCAGGGTAGTCGATAAATACACGATGTTGGTCCTCAATGGAAAGTTTTCCATGCAAGGTCAATGCAATAGAAGAGGAAGATTGATGAAATTTTTCACAAGCCCATTCCACTTCCATCTGAGAAGTCAAGAATGCAAGGATATCACCATCTCTATCCATTTTGGTAATCTCGGATACCTTATCCAGAACATCACAGACATATGAGGGCATAAATGTAAAACTTGAAGATACTTCAGGATCACAACGTACGTATTCAATATCAACAGGGAAGGTTCTTCCGGACACGTGCAATGTTCGACAACCCAGAAAGTAGTTTTCAATTCGGTCTGAATTCATGGTTGCAGACATAATGATAAGCCTAAGAGAGGGCCTCTGGAAGAGTAGATTCTTGATTAAAGCCAGAAGGATATCTGTGTTTATGCTTCTTTCATGGGCCTCATCAATAATAATGTATGAAAGCCTGTGTAGTTGCTTTCCACTAATGTAGGACTGCAACAAGCAATAATCAGTCGTAAAAATCATCTTGGAATCGAACTGCTGACTAGATGAATATGATGAATAACACGAGACTGAAGTATCCTTATAACAGCCATGGCTTTCCTCTTTAACCCTCTCTGCCAATGAGATGGCAGCAAGTTTACGTGGCTGAACACAAATAGTTGACACATGGCCCGAAACCTTGGAGTCAGCAAGAAACTGAACCAGCTGTGTGCTCTTCCCTGAACCGGTTTCACCAATCAACACCGTAACCTGTAAAAGTTTCCACAAAATTATTTAAATATTCAGAGACACGTGGCAATCATAGAGACTCATATAAAAATGTATGACATTTTTATCATCACTGGACATTTAAAAATGCAATTCATATTTAAAAAAATCACACATTAGCATAAGTAGCAACTTCATGAATGAATGTCACCTCCTAAAACTTAGTATTACATGCCAAATTTAAATAACAATTCCTCCAAGAAACTATTGACAGCTGATCTATGATGTATTAGAAGTGCTAGAAACAATTTGGACTCATAATTCCATTAATTCCATGCATGATAGGGAAATATTTGATAATTACTTCAACTATTTAAGCACACTATTAAACATAATTCTGTTCAAGTAATACAGTTTCACTTTCTCCATTATTAGATATAAGATACTGTACATATTTTAAGAATTCATAATATGGAGACCAAGGGTCCAAGATTATAAAATAGTTATCTGTATATGAAGACAAATGTTCCTCAATCAAAAGTAAAACGTGGGAAACATGATCTATGGATGAACAAAAAATAGATTTGAGATGGATCTACTTTGATAAGAAGGTAACCTTTTAGTTAAATTGTAACTGAAACCTTATTTCATCTAGTTAGGTTACGGTTGAATAAGGAAATTTGGAAACCAAAACTGACTGTCAACCGGCAAACAGCGGTTAGGCAGTTAAACCATGCGGTTCAATTTTTTTGGGGTCAAAAATCCAAAATTGAGGGCTGAGATTAAGTTTTCGAAATTATGGTGATATTGGCGCAACCGTTGGTTCGGAACCAGAATTGCCGGTTTGAAAACCAAAACCAGATTTCTTACGGTTAGGTTCCGGTTTGTGGTTTAGCCGCCTTCGAACCGTCGTTTCAGACCGGAACCGGCAGTTCCAAACCCTTAAGCAGGTCTCAATCATAATAATTGTTGCATATATACGAAGAATTACTCATCCTTTGAATCCATGCATGTACCAATCTTTCATATGTAATTATTTGCATTAACTCCTTCAACTATTAATGAACAATCGAAATACAGTTTTTCAAGTTATTTGGTTTTCATTTCCCTAGTATTACGAGATATTAAATTTTACATGTATGGGACCAAGATGATAATGGAGTTATCCGTATATCCTCGAAAGTATCCATGAAAGATTTCAAGGGAAACATTAATACAAGGATTAACAAAAAAATAGATTTGAGACGCATCTTATTGAATAAAAAGGGGTTCACCATTAAGTTTTCTACCATTCTCGTACTAACTATTTACGTATAACGGGCGATAAAAGCAATCAAGCAATTGCTATTCAGGTTTACGCTTGAATAACAAAAGCAAAGGATCTCAACTTGATTGATTGCTTGTTGAATTATTTTGGTAAATAAATAAAGTGCTTAAACCAAGAGATGTAAGGATATAAATAAGAGTGTTGTGACAACTGAAGAGGGGCAAGTCATCTAGAATTATTCTTGTTTTGTCTATTGACAACTTTGGCTTATGGGAGATATCCCGGTGTACCTACTTTTATTTGAAGTGATATATTAGCCATTACAATTTATTTATTTTGTTCTAGCTTTTCTCTATCAATTTGGTCCGACCTGTTGGGTCCCCACTCATGACCAATATTAGACTGGAAAGGCGTTTAGATGCGATAGAGAAGAGCATTGAGTGTATAGCAAAAGAATGAGCCAGCAGCAGAAGAAATTAGAGAAGTTGGACAAGACAGAATAAATGTTAGCCGCACTACTTAATGGGACCTCCGTCGTCTTGGTGTTCACCAAGTTACAGCAACCGATGAAGTCAATGACAACATACCTGCCAACAACCAAATTCCATCCTATTTGCCAACAATTTCCTTTTTCGTTCACTTGAATAAGGAAAGCAAAGGATCTCATCTTATTTGATTGCTTCGCATAGTTTCAGCAAATAAATTATGGGCTGGAATAATGGGATATTGTGTGTAAATAAGGGCTTAAACTTAGGGATACAAGGGTATAATTTAGAGGGTTGTGAAGAGGGGCAGGATGATTCAGACTTATTCTTGTGCTGTTTATTAGCATTCGGCAGATTTGGCTGGCTGGACATATGCCGGTCTACCTACTTTAATTTGAATTATCTATTATCTATTTCAATTCATCTATTCAAGCAATTTATTCTATCAACATGCAACGCACATAGTATTTAACCAGTACTACATAAAAATAATAATTCAATTATTATTAAATGAAAATGGTGGGCACATACGTGCTTTGATGAAAGGAAGAATGTTCTCCATACTAATATAATCTCAAACCACGTAGTCTCTCATCAATAGTATAGTAAACTCTGTTCATCAAATTTTATGAAACATCTACACATTTAAAAATTTCAGAAAAAGAAAGTCAGATGTTAAAACATCTAGATGAAATAAGCTAAATTCTTAAGGTTGTATGTTTGGATCAAACTTCGAAAACTTGACATCCTAAATGATTTCAACTTAATTGATTTTGAAATTCTTTAAATTTGAAACCCACTTATTCCAAATCCTGTGTGGATATTTCAGTAGAATTTCAAATGCATTGCTAGACATAATATGATAAAGCATTTGAATTTTCAAACGTTTCACATCTCAGTTATTTAATAACAATGAGAGCAATCAATTAGTGTGTGTATAGGACACATGGGTTTCTGACAGTGTATGATGGACTATGTCTACAATTATGTGAGTATGCATATAAGGAAAAACAGATAAATATCAAATCATCAAGTTATAGAAATGTTAAATGGATTTGATTGTAAGAATCAAATCATCTCAAAATCCATAGTTAAATCTTTGAATCCAAAGACAGCCCAAGATTAAAGAGACCTGATTGTGAAGTACTTGCTCCAAGATATTACGTCGATGGGCATAAATCGGGAGTCCATCATTAAGCCTCCTGCATTCTCTCATCATCAACCTATAGATCCTCTCCCAGTCTATATCTTCATCCAAAATTTGAAGAACATTAATTTCCCTCTCTCTTTTTACTTCACCATTCCCCAAATAACTCAGAATGCAATCAATCCCAGCTCTGAATTCTCCCACCCTTTTCAAAATCAAATCCCTCTCCTCCTGCAGTCCCTTTCTCTTCCTCAACTGCTCATCACGAACTCCAGCCCTCTGCCGATGCCGTAAGGAATTCGTAATCCTCTGAATCTCCCCCACCAAAATCCCCAATTTGTTCCGCCAATTCGCCACCAAATCCCCCTCTTTCAAACCCTTCAATTTCTTCAGAAAGAGCACCTTCAATCTGTCGTCCAATTCCAATTTATCAGAAGGAAGATGAATGTTTGCAACAACCCGAGGCAAAAAACAATGCCTCTCATCACTCAATTTCATCTCCCACAGCTGAACCACCGTCTCCAGCGCCTCGCTCCACTGCTCGTAAGAAAGCTCCGCCGCGACATAATTAGACGCAACAACATTCGATTGCTGAGGACTGAACTTAAGTTTCTTAATTACACCGTCGGTATCCGCCCACACGGCTACCCGTTGATTGTCGCACCGGAGCTGAACGATGAAATTCGGCCGATCATCATACTCAGGAAAAACCTGCCGATTCCGTTGCTGCTGTTTCGTCGGCAGGCAGCTAAAGGCCCCGCCGTGGTGACCGCCGCCGTAACGGAACATCGTATACTTTAAAAGAAACAGAAAATTTTGGAAAAGAGAAAAAAATGATACAAGTATACAACTGATTATGATATATATGACATGATGCGGTGATGAGAGACAGAAGAGCTGTGCGTGTGTGTGTTTGACGGAGATTGAAAATATGGCGGTTAACACGAGAATTTTCTTCTGTTTCGGCAGTTGACCAAATTTACTTGTATTACTATTATCCGAATCTGATTTTGTGATCTTTTATTTATTTTCATGATAAGATTACGAATTAATGATTTCTATATATCTCTATTAAATTTTTAATGACATGATCAAAATATAATTAATGAAATGTTTAAATTACGTGCATACGTATTAATTATTATTAAATTATTATGAGATCTCAAGGGATGTATTTTCGAAATCTATGTTTTTTCAACAAAGTGTAGTATTATTTAAAGTTAAAAAGTAGTATTGTGTTACATTATTATTTTAATAACTGATACTTATACTTATTGTGAGATTTGTCAAAAAGGTTTGTTCGGTATATTTTCTTAAATGGTAATAAAGCAATCTTTTCACTTTTATCTATCCCCTTAAATACTACAATATTACACCCTATGTCAATATTTTTCTCACACTAACCAAATTTAATGTTATTAAACAACTCTCTTATAAAAAGTTGAAAAGAGTATCATATCCCCATCAATATATAACTTATATTATTAAACAACTCTTACATTAAATTTGCACCAAATAATAAATATCACAACGAATATGGGACAGGTGAAGTATCTTTTAATGAGAAAATTATTATTCTCTTGCCGTGGCACAAAATTAAAGATTTTTAATAAATATAATTTTTATACTACCTTTGTCCCCCCATTTTTTGTTTTTCGTCTATTTCACAATATTTTTCACACCTTTATAATGACATAAACTCTACTTTTCTAATATCCTCAAATTTATACAAAATATATCAACAATTCAACTAATTTTTTTTTTATTTTATACATAAAAATTATAAAATTACCTCAAAAAATATCAATCGTTACTACTACAAAAAGCTCTGATCTTAACGTCCCTACTACTGCTGTGCAGCCTTTCCTCGGGTTCGTAGAGTCGGGTTTCCCGTTTACCCACAACGGAGGAGCCGCCCCCACCAGGCAGGCGGCCACGGGTCATAACACACTCTTCGCACAATAAATTCACTTTGAAGTTGACTTATTCGCTCGGCCAATCGTCGGAATGTGTGCCCACCAAAGACTTATTGAAAAGCTAAGCCGGAAAGAGCAAAAATGGAATTATGCAATTGACGAGTGATTTCGAGATTTGCCTTTGGCTCATTTTTCTTTTGTGTAGTTTGTACTTGTGAAAGATACTGCTTGATGAATGAAGTACAATTTATTTTAAAATAACTAATATTTTATTGGACAGAACAAATTTCATACTATAAAATTATTTCACATTTGATTTTGTCTTCTATGAAACGGGTACTCAAAATTTTCCATTAAATATATATTTAAAAAATTGAGCATATAATGGCAGCACGGAAAATGGATAAAGAAATTTAATGACAATTTCGTATGTAGTTTTGTGAATCCGGTTTTTCTGAATTATTTTATTTCCAGAAAAGAAGGAAAATAGTCAAGAAGATCGCAGTCAAATAGTCAATGGCTTGGACTGAAACAAGATATTTGACGAAAAAGAAACACAATGTATATAATTTCAACATAACTGTGTAAGTACTGTTGTCTATTTAATTATTAGCGTCACAAAACATGAAAATATAAATAATAAATATATAAATTGATGATTACAAGTGGAGATATGATATTTTCGTAATTTATTAGATCAACTTAAATGTCAAGTGATAAGTGAGTTGTATGAGTTAATTTCAATCGAAATATTATATCCACCACATTTAATGATTAATTTCATTTATAAAAAAAATCAAATGCATAATAAAACCTACTTGATCAATGAATGTTTAGACTATAAGCATGCGCTTTTCAGTATTCTTGTAATTGCAACCTTACTATTTTTATGCTTTGGTGTCAAGATTTCAATTCAAGATAATACGAATTACAAACTGCAAATATTTGTATAGAAATGAGTAAAGAGAAAAAATATTTTTAAAATTTATTTATAGTCTTTTTAGGTGCAAATTTTTAATTATACTTTTTGAATTAAGTTTAGCTAATTAAATATTTTCAATAGATTATAAAATTGCTAAACCATTTTTTTTATCTTGAGACATATAATTGTTCATAAATAATTTTTTTTAATCTTTAATTTTAACTTGTTGCCGGTCCAAGTGTAACATGGTTTTTTTTTTTTAAAAAAAATGCAGGAAAACAATATGAAGTGGTATCTGGGGTTTTTATTATTAATTAAGCATTTCCATGAGAGTATTACTTTCGAATTTTGGCAAAGTCATATTCTTATATTTCAAAATCTCTCTTATATCATTCATTTAAGTTTTAAGTATTGATCTCATCCATCTATATTATAAGTTTTATTTAATCTCATTTGTTAATTTATTTACATAATAGTCTATAAATTATGAGAGTCATCACAAACCCTAATTTTTTTATTCTCCTCTCATCATCTTAATTCGTTCGGCGGTTGAAACGAGAGGAAATTGAGATTTTTTTTAGGTTGGTTTTTCTTCTTCTTCCTCGCATCATCTATAAGTTTATTTAATCTCATCCCTTTATTTATTTTTATATTAGTATATAAATTATGAGAGTTATCACAAAATCTAATTTCTTTATTCTCTCCTCTCATCATCTTCGTCCAGTGGTTGGAACGAGAGGAAATTGAGGTTTTTTTGGATTTATTTTTCTTACTCGCATCATCTCTGCTCTTGCTACCTTACGCTTTGGGCGTTTGGAGAGGACCTTTTATTTCTTTCTCTTTTTTTTTTTTTTTTTTTTTTTTGTGCAATACTCACAATTTTGATAATTTCTTATTACAAATTGTGGGGTTGTGCTATAAGTGACTCTTATTTTTTTTTTTTCAAACACTTTTTATTACTTTATTATATTACATTTACTATTTTATTCTACTCTATATATTATTTTATCTCTTTCAATCACACCACTTGTACTACATCTATTATTTTATGATATTCCTTAATTTGTGTGTCAAAAAATAATGTTCCACTTATAGTGGGACGGAGGAAGTATATGAGTGTCACGTGTTATATAATATATTATTTTTTCTTATTTCAATTCGTAATTTTATGGTAAATGTGCTAATTTATTTCTTCGTATTTTGATAATTTTTTTGCAGATGCATATTCAGATTCATATTACAAAGAATGAAAGTAACATTCGATGCATATGTATTTTTTTTTTAGAATTTTACAATTTGATTTTCTTTGATAATTACACATCGTAATTGTTTTGTTCGTATTTTTTTCGTCATTTTATTATTAGATGTTAATTCTACTTTAGTGTTTTTTTTTTTTTTTTTTTTTTTTTGCAGATCTACAACTTCTTAATTATCTGTGAAAATTTGAATGACCATCAACTATTTAGAATACAATTTTGATGGAGAATCAATTAATTTGTATCTCATTATTAAATATTTCTTTCGAGGCGAATCATTTGTAAACCTTATGTTTGAATAATTAAATGGTGAATTCATTTGCGTCTAAACATTTATCAATTTTAAAAAATTTTTTTTTTTTGTGCATATTAAAATTTTATTTTAATTTAAATTTATCATGTAATATAAATATGTAAAAACAAAAAATAAAATTTTTAAATATAATTTTATTTTAAACCCGCGAAATTCGCGGGCCATATAATAGTAACCTTATAAACCTAAACCTAAGGAAGCTTATGGGGATTAACACCAATTTCGTCCCATAACTTTCCTACTTTATTGAATTCGTCCCATAACATTTTACTTTTCTGAAATAGTCCCATAACAATTCGAATTTATCCAATTTCGTCCCATAACATTTTACTTTTCTGAAATAGTCCCATAACAATTCAAATCTATCCAATTTCGTCCCATAACATTTTATTTTTCTGAAATAGTCCCATAACAATTCGAATTTATCCAATTTCGTTCCATATGTCAAAAAATAGCAAAAAATGACATTGTTTCGGCCACGTGCAGCGCACATGTGACAATAATTTGTCATTATTTGTGACGGAATTTGGTCCGTCGATATTTCACAGTTTCTTTGTAGTGTACGTTGGCAAAAATCAATGACATGTGCGACGCATGTGATCGAAACGATGCCATTTTTTGTCATTTTTCAACGTATGGGACGAAATTGGATAAATTCGAATTGTTATGGGACTATTTCAGAAAAGTAAAGTGTTATGGGACGAAATTGGATAAATTTGAATTGTTATGGAACTATTTCAGAAAAGTAAAATGTTATGGGACGAAATCAATAAAATAGGAAAGTTATGGGACCAAATTGATGTTAATCCCGAAGCTTATGTGTCAAAATCACCTTCTTCTATTTCAAAATCTCTCACCCCTTATTCATTTAAATTTTAAGTATTGATCTCAACCACTTATTGTAACATTTAATAGCAACCATTCTTCTCATTCCGTATTTTTTATAAATTCATAATCACTCATTTATTTTTCACTACAAAACCTAAATTTCTTCCTCTCTTCTTCTTTCATTTTATGTTGTCATTCATTAAAAAATAATCACTTTTTTTGTGTTATTTTATTTTTATGCAGATGCATATTGTAAATTATATAATGTTTCTACCGCGTGACTATGTTGTTTGATTATGAACCTCTAATTTAACCTTTTTTTTTGTGTGTGTAAACCTAAATTATGTTGTAATATTATTATAAACCATAATCTTTTTCTTCGTATTTTTTAATTTTTTAATTGCAGATGACAGAATAATTCGATCATCTGATAATCTTCATCATATTCAGATTTAATTTTTATTTTGTCGTTTGATTATGAACTGTTAATTTTATTTATTTACTTTTTATTTTTTAGATTCTACTATCTTTTGATTGATATTTATCCTAATAATATATTTTTTTGTCGTTTGATAATCTTTAAATAAATTATAATTGTGTTTATACTTTTATTTTTTTATGCGGATTATATGATGTATTATTTGCAGATATTTTAGTAGATTCATTCATTCATCATCGATTGATTTGTAGCTTTATTATTCTTCATCGGTGTAATCTAATGATTTCATATTGATGAAGATTGATTTCTTTCATAGTGAGGGAGACACAATTATTAAGAAAAGTAGAGAAAGTGTAGGAGAGGGAATAAAGAGTAGGGGTATTTTGGGTGGTTAAATGAGATAAAGTGTAGGAGAGAGAATAAAGTAAAATAAAATAAGAGTGACATTTTTTTAAATTTAAATGGTATTGTAAAGGTGCAGTTTATGGGGGTATTCCTTTTTTGGTGTGTGAAAGTAATGTTGGAACGTCCAAATAAAGCAAGTGTGAAATTAATATTGGGACGGAGGGAGTATTAAGATATGCAATTTATTAAAAAATATTACACAAATCTAATCTTACACACTAAATTATATTTACTATAATTACTTAATAATTTGATTTTATGCAATTAGTTTTAATCTATATTATTAACAAATATATAAATCAAGTCAACTCAAAATAATTTCTATAAATTGATAAATCAGCAAATAATTGTCAAATGAATACAAGAAAGAAGTATAAAAGTAATAAAATATACTCTCTTCATCCCGTATTTATTTTCACACTTTTTTTTCAATTCATCCCGTATTATTTTTATATAGTATAATTTTTCTTGCAGGGCTAAATATTCTAGTTAATTAATAATGGGATACTCTATAAAAAAATTATGATGCATAATATTTTAAGGAAAAGTAAAATTATTACGGGAATACTGATCTTTGGCATATATATATATATATATATATATATATATATATATATATATATATATATATATATATATATATATTGGTATATTTTTAAATCACGATATAGTATATGTTTTCAAGGAAATGAATAATTAATATTGGTATACTCTTTCGAAAAGTTATGATGAATAAGATTTTAAGAAAAAATATAATTAATACTAATATGCTTATTGTACATATAATAGATTTTGAGAGTTACGATAAAATATTTTTTAGAAAAAGAATAATCAATACCGAGATACATTTTAGAAAAGATATGAATAAGTTATGATGTTAAGATTTTAAAGAAAAGCCCTATTAATTAAAATATGTGCATACTCTACTCCCTTAAATAAAATAAAATAAAAACTTTAAAAAATAATAAATAAAATAAAAATTACGCGCACATATGCAGAAAAATCCAAAATAAAAATTAATTTAGGCAGGATTCGTCCAAGTGCACATAGAGTTCTTCGTTTTATTGTTAATAAGGGGATGATGCAAAATAAATTAAAATTATTAAAAAACAAAAGAAAATGTAGTTCAAGAATTTATTACAGGCAGGATCAATCGGAGAATTTACTGAATGGGACCTGAAAACTCGAGCAAATTAATCATTTTTGGTGCACTGTTTCTTTCCTTCAATCGATGGCCAAAGCATCATGAAATGTCCTGCGAAATGATCCAATGTACTAATTAATGAGTCCTAAACATGTGAACCAATACTCCTAAATATTCATTCCATAGGTCAAAAGAAACAAACAAAGAGAAATGAATTTTTTTCCAATTTATTGATTCCGAACACGGTTCTGAGTTCTCAAGATTTTTTCAAATCTTTTGCTATGAAAAGAATATATAATCTCATCTAAATCAAAATTAGTCAATTCTTTTCCTATGAAAAAAAGATATAATCACATTTAAATCAAGATTTGTCATGTCTTTTGCTACGAAGAACATATAATCTCATATAAATCAAGATTTGTCAAACATTAAGATTCACAAAAATTAAAGTGAAAAAAAAAAAAAAAAAAAAACTAACCATAGGAACCTTGGAAGCTATCTAGTATCTTCTTCATTTCTTTATCGAATTTCCTTTTAACCCTAGACTAGAATTCAGCTCCAGCTCCGCCCACTGTGTTTTTCTTTTTTGAGTTTTCTACTTTAAATTTGTAAATAAATCATATTTCGAAGTGACAAGATCTACAAAGTTAAGAGGAGCGCCTTCTTTTATATTGAAGACACGCAAACCCTAGAGGGTTGGCCCATTTTTAGTCTATTTTTTGTCTTAAAGACGCGTAAACCCTAGAAGGCCGGCCCTTGGGTACGCTTCAGACAATTACAATTATACCTTTAGTGCCCGTTTGGTAGGCATGTTTAACAATAAGATAAGGACCTAATTTAGCTTAAATTAGGTCCTTATCTTATTGCTAACGGGTACTAAATCTATTAAACAACTTCTTTATTGAGCAAGAGAAAGAAGTCATGCCCTAAACTGTCACATTCACTTCCCTCTTGGGAATGATTTTATTTATAGGTCACTGCATAGATAGATTCACTTCGCCCTTTTTCCTCTTGTGATTGATAGAGGAGGCGTTACACATATTTATAGACAGAGAAATGAGATAATTTCCCAAAATGTACAAATAGAGAGAAATTACTGCTACTAGTAATAGTTAAAGCGATATGTATACACAAGTGGGAGTGGGATTGATAGATGAATGGTTATACTTATAGCTATAGCACAAAATCAAATATGTCGGTGTGTACCGACCTCAAATGGGTGTAGCAATCACTGCTGCTCTCAAACATCTCCAAGCAAGTCCAGCACACATGCTTCCCGCACCTACACTCGATGTGATTGCACCCGTCCACCTTCTCGATCGTGCACCCACAGCTCGGGCACACCTTCACAAATTTTTTCCCAATGCGCCACTCATCCAGCGAAGAATCCGGATTATCTTTCAACTCTCGGTACTTCTCACACGAGAGGTATGGATGGTATTCCAGGTGGCACCGTGTGCACGTCTCTGCAGAGCACGCACCACACGAAAACACCCAACTGGGGCTGGAAGCCTCCACCACCCTGTAGATGGATGGGCAGTCGGGCGAAGGGCAGAACCGGTAAACTCCACCACTAGATGACACGTATGCACCTAAGGAAGCCCTAAACAGTTCATCCAGCTTCTCTTTAGATAATAAGGTTCTCAAATCCGAGAGCAAAATAGGAGCTCCACAACCTCCTTTGGTACAACACAATGGGAAACTATCACGGCTTCTCATTGCTGACTCACACTGCTCCACCAAGCACAGCCGGCAGAATTCATGACGACAATCTTCGAGCATGTACGACTCCTCCACTTCACACAAACAAATAGGGCAAGAATGTGAATTATCGTCATCATTCTTCACTTCACTTGTCTGTGCAACGTGGTGAATTATTGCTTCAACTTGTTGCTTCAATTCTTTGTTACCCACGATAGATATGCTGTGCTTTCTCGCATTCAAAGAAAACTCTGCCTCGGGCACCTTCTGTTTAAGCCCACTAAGATCCGGTCCAAAATGCTGAACAACTCTCTTCATCATATCAGGGGGGAAAACTCCATCACGAAGTTGGATCTCAAGTTGCTTGCTGTCGTGCAGAGCCAAGAGAGCCTTGACAAGGCTCTTCTGTGCAGCCTCGATCTTGTCTGGAGAACCAAACACTCGTACAATCATCCTGTACCTCTCGAAGATTATATATGTTCCGGTTTCTCGCTGAATGGATTTCATGAGCATGATTCCGTCTCGTGAAAAAAGATTCTGAAAGACGGCAGGAGTGATATCAGGATGATGTATGATTGTGCCTTCCATGAGCCGCTGAAGCGGTCTTCTCAAGTCTGCTACAACTTTTGTAGCACTGGCAGATATCTTTACTCGATAAGACGAGATTTTACCCATGCCATTATACATCGTCTCCAGATTCAACTCAACGCCTGCAAATTAAAGAAGTAAGAAAGACTAGTAGCAACACAAGTTACCATGATTCATACTTCAGTGAAGCTCAACAAATTATAGTGGAAACATATGAAAAATCAAAATTAACACATTACTCGGATAATTATGATCAAATCATAACTAAGAAATGAATACAAAATTCACATACCATCGTGTCGGCGAAGCCTTGAAAGCAAAGCATGTAATTGGCTACTGATCACGGGATAGACAGTTGCAGAACAAGACACATGACTATGAAACAAATGCTGGCACCGAATCTTCTGCCATGGTTGGCATCCAGGCAACACTGTCCCGTCAATTTGCTCCAGGGCCCTAGCTGCCTCCAAATGTAAATTTCCATCAAAAGTAATTGCAGCCCTCATGAAACTACCCTTCGGTTCTGGTTGGAATACCTGAACACGGACACAATTACCTTGATTCTTTCTAGGCATGAAGGGGCATATTTGTCGCATAATCGCTTCTTCACAAGCCACTGGGGAAGGACCATCTACTACATTTCCTCTCACCAGACGAGGCCAACGGATTTTGGATTTGATGGAATGAAATGGCATCATTTTGTGATCACCACCATAGTGCTTTCTAGAAGGAACTATCTTCAATAAACCACCACTGAACTCAAACTGATTTAAGTCAACGGCCTTAGTGGCGCCATTGGGTGAGGAAAATGTCACCCTTCCCCACTTGTCCTCTTCGTTGTCCACACCGAATTTGCTAAAGGAACAAATACGATCTTCCGCAGATTCCTCGAGAAAATGTAGCAACTTCTTTTCATCAAGTGAAGGAATGTTTGAATGAAATATGTCAACAGACAGATATCTCTTCTCAAGCTCCAGGTGTTTTATCTCGGCACCAGCCCCAAAGAGCGCAATAGAGGGTAAGACCGTCGGACCACCAGTATATAAACATTGTTCTGAGCATTCACTTTGTAACAATTTCTTTTCGTACTCCAACCCTTCCTTAACAAAACTGGTCACTCTCTCCATGTCTTGTGAAGAAGCATGCACATGCACCCCGTTTTGATCAACATCGACTTCGACACTTATCCGTTCATCCAAACAAGATTCTCTAATACTTGAAACAAGAAACCGCAGATTGTTATTAGATTTTCCACAAAACCTCTTTAACAGAACACTTCCAAACCCCGATAAAGTCCTCTTTTGCAACTGTTGACTGTTCATCTTCAAGAAATCAAAGACTGGACGAGGAGAAAGGGTTGAGAAACATTCAAAGTCGCATGCAGTAACACAAACTAGATACTCATTTGAGGCTGAAAGTATCTCTCCAAAAACCACCCAGGCTGGCCTCTCCCCAAAATTATACAACGAGCATGAAGGATGTAACTGGACATGCTTCCTTGTTAATGCCACTTCATAACCAAGATGATCATAGCCCGAGTACATAGCCACATTTTCTGACATAGAAGTTAGAATAATCTTTTTCAAATTCTTGTCATGCTTCGTAAGTTTTAGTGGATTCCAATACCAATAATTTGGCACAATAATATTCAGTTCATTTTTCAAACAAGATTCCAGCTCCAGAACAGTGTCCTGACATCTCCTCATAGACTTTGCGTTGATGCTATTTTCCCAACACCACACATTTTTCTCATCATCTGGCACAGCCTCCCACTCTTTATAAACAGCGAGCAATGTGAAGAGATCGCCATTAGGATGACAAAATTGCACCTTGAGGCGATCAGATTTCAGCTTATCTTCCTCTGTACCAACTCTACAAAATATGCTACTAGAATTTGCCATGACTGCAGAAAGAACAATACCCTCTTTACCCAACCGCTGGCGGAAGCATTGCAGAATTATTTTACCAAGCCGGGGCTCGATACCCAACTTCACCATGTCCCGTCCTTCAGGAGTTAACACATAAACATCATTTTTCACAGCAATTGCTCCTATCTGAATGAGATCTCTGATAGCTGTATCTATAGCTCCAGGACTAGGGGCATCAACAAATTCAAACTCCTGCACATCCTTCATGCCCAATGCAATAATTTTCAAGATTGCTACACTAAGATGAACCTTACGAATTTCTGGTTCCTGATGCGGTGGCATCGACTCAAAATCATTTTCAGTGTAGAGTCTGTAACATGTCCCGCGCTCAGTTCTCCCTGCACGACCAGCTCGTTGATTAGCAGAGCTCTGGCTGATCCTGCAAACCTTTAGGACATTCATGCCAGTGGCAGGTTCATACATCCTATCCTTTACCATTCCAGAATCAACCACAAATTTGACACCTGTTATTGTCAATGATGTCTCAGCAACATTGGTGGCAAATATGACTTTTCTTTTACCAGGATAGGACAGAAACACTCTACGCTGGTCCTCGTAAGAAAGTTTTCCATGTAAAGGCAACACTATGGCAGAGGAACCTTGAAGCTTCTCACAAGCCCATTCTACTTCCATTTGAGAGGTCAAGAATGCAAGGATAGTGCCTTCCTTCTCGGTTCTCATAATCTCGGTGACCATCCTCGTAACATCATCAACATATGAAGGCACTAATTTAGAAGCTGAAAACCCTGCAGATTCAGAAGGTACATATTTAATATCAACAGGAAAGTTTCTGCCAGACACATGCAAGGTACTGCAACCGAAAAAATAGTCAGCGAATTGGCTTGCGTCAACAGTTGCAGACATGATGATAAGCCTCAGATTAGGCCTCTGACACAGTAAATTCTTGATTAAAGCCAGAAGGAGATCTGTGTTTAAGCTTCTTTCATGAGCCTCATCAACAATAATGCAAGAAATCCTGGATAATTGCTCGTCACTCATGTAGTGCTGCAATAGGCAGTTATCAGTCATAAATATCACCTTGGAGTTCAGAAGAGAGGAATATGATGGATAATAGGTGACCGAACAGCCACAGTCCTCAGAACAGCCACAGTCCTCCTCTTTAACCCTCTCTGCTAATGAGATAGCAGCAAGTTTACGTGGCTGTGTGCAGATAATGGAATCCGGGCCAGAAATGCCAGAGTCAGAGAGAAATTGAACCAACTGCGTGCTCTTTCCAGAACCAGTCTCACCTATCAATAATGTAACCTGTACGAGTTTCCATAAAAGTAGTTAAATAATATTCTGAATGCTTAAAACCTAAAGTGTCCACGCCAAATGGAACTATTAGTTACATTATATGACACTTGAGAGAACAATCCATAAAAAGCAATCCCCAGCACGGGAACTTCCTAAACCTTAAATATAGCACTATATGTTGTAGTAGAAAACAAATCCTCCAACAAATTTTTGGTAAGTGAATACTGATATCCAACAAGAATCCTAATCAGCTTGACAATCACAGCTGGTAACTAACATAAGGCATAAGCGAGTAGAAACCAACTCCAAAGGATCAACAGAATGGTGAATGGTGGATACAAATAAAAGCTTCCATAGAAAAGTGGAATCCTCGAAAGAAAACCATGTGTCGTACAAAAGAGTTACAATTGTTGTTAACTTATACAGAACCTTTTCAATTAATAAAATTTGTTCAGAAAGCATTTCATGTATAGATGTTGTCAACTCTACACCTCCAGTAGATGACATGTGATTCATGATGCTATAAAATGAAAAGATACAGACGATTGATTATTTATTTAACGTTCTCTAGCAAGTTTTTAATAAAATATATAAGATCATAGCATAATATGGTTATTGTCCCTGACTACTACCTATATTCAAACTTATACCATGAGATTACATCTATCCAACATTTTTTAGCCCAACATTCTTGATATCACTGTTCACTCGCCAGAAACATACTCTCAACCTCACCACTTTCTATTATTAAGCTAACTCAGTGGAAGCAGCATGTTCCTTAATATTTTGTGACTGACTAACAAAAATATCAATGCCATTCGCAATTTCAGTCAAGCATGAAAGTATTTAGATTAAATATATCAAATCCATTAGATTAAGGAAACCTGTTGGGACTGTATTTGCTTCAAGATTTCCCGTCGATGGGCATATATTGGCAGTCCTTCATCGAGCCTCCTACATTCCCTCATCATTAGCCTATAAATTCTCTCCCACGATATCTTTCCACCCGAAAATTTAAAAACTTGAATACCCCCCTCCTCGTTACTATTTTCTCTATTCTCCAAATAATCTTCAATACACTTAATCCCACTCGTGAACTCCTGCATCCTGTTCAAGATCAACTCCCTCTCCCCCTCTAAACAATTCCTTGTCCTCAAAATCTCATCAACATCTCCCAACTTCTGGGGTTTCTTCAACAAATCCATAACCCTGGCAAGCTCATCCAACACAGCCCCCAATTTCTTCTGCCATGGCTTCACCAAATCCCCCTCTCTCAAACCCTTCAATTTCTTCAAAAATACCACCTTCAACCGATCGTCCAATTCCAACCTATCAGAATCAACTTCCACGTTTGAAACCACCCGAGGCAAAAAACCATGCGCTTTATCATTTAATTTCATCTCCCATAACTGAACCATAGTCTCCCTAGCCTCAATCCACTGCTCATAACAAAGTGTGGCTGCGATATCATTTAACGGAGCAATGTTCAATTTCTGAGGTGGGCACTCAAGAGTCTGAACTACAGCCACGGTGTCCGCCTCTTTCACTACCCGTCGACTGTCGAGTCGGAGCTCTACGATGAAGTTAGGCCGGTCTCTGGGGGGTCGATCGCGAAAGACAGAAGAATACTGGGGTTTCCTGCAATGCTGTTGATACGGGGGTCGCTGAAACTGAAAGGGCGGCGCGCGGGAATTGTTCAAACCACAGCGGGGATGTGTGCCCGTCTGACGGCCGCCGGAGGCGGAGCAGTTGGACCGGAACATTCTAGAGTTTGAATTCAAGATTTTAAAAAACCCTAACGATGGAGGAATTACGTACAGAGCAAAGGTGTGCGTTTTTTTTTTTTTTTTTAAGAAGAAATGGGTGTTTTAATTGCGAGAAGGGCCGTGCAAATATTTAAGTAGAGACAGTGCCAGTGCCAGTGCCAGAAATATTGGCGGCGTGACCGACATTTTTTATACATATACTGATATACACACTTGCTTGCACCGGAAGTAATTAATTTTCTTTTATCGGTAATGAAATAATCGACCACAGTGGGAGTCGAACCCACGACCTTTTTGCACCGGAAGTAATTAATTAATTATTTTAAAAATAAATTCTTTCAAATGCAATTTATTTATATTTTTATATAACTATATTAAAATCATCTTTTAACCCAAGGGGCGGAGCCTTGTGAGTTGTGTGTGTATGTATGCATTATTTGTAAAAATATTATTTAACATTAATAAATAAATTCCAAAATATTATAATATAATATAATATAATATAATGACTTTGAAATTGGAATTTGTATGAACTTATTTAAAATTAAATCAATCTTTCATAATGTAGTTGAAGATACGAATTGTTATTAGCGAGAATCAATTGTAAAAATAATATTTACATATCCATATTTTAATATTATGAACTGTTAATTTTATATATGTTTTTTTTTTCAAATCCTACCATCTTTTGATTGATATCATCCTAATAATATTTTTTTTGTCGTTTGATTATCTTTAAATAAATTGTAATTGTGTTTATATTTTTATTTGTCTGTCGATCGAATGATTTCATATTGATAAAGATTGGTGTAATCTAATGATTTCATATTGATAAAGACATATTACAATGAAGATGGGGAGATCGAATATTAGAAGATTATAGAGAATATTTAATTTTAATATTTTTATTATATTTATTTTTGTTCGAGACTTTATTTCAATCTGTTATAGGTCTAATAAATGTATTGATTGGATTTATTTTGAATAGTTGTGTTAAATATTGAGAATTATATACCAATGTATCTCTTAATACAAATTCTTTTGTATTATTTAATCATTAAACTCATTACATTTGAAATTTAAAATTTTAAATTATTCTAAAATTTTATTAAGATATGCAATTTATTAAGAAATATTACACAAATCTAATCTTCCACACTAAATTATATTTATTATAATTACTTAATAATTTAATTATATGTTGTTTCAAAAAAAATAATTTAATTATATGTAATTAATTTTAATCTATATTATTAACGAATATATAAATTAAGCTAACTCAAAATAATTTCCGTAAATCGATAAATCAGTAAACAATTGTCAAATGAATATAAGAAAGAAGTATGAAAGCAATAAAATATATTCTTTCCATTCCGTATTTATCTTCACACTTTTTTTTAATTCGTTCCGTAATATTTTTATATATATAATTTTTAAATATTGCGGGAGAATATTTAATTAATAATGGAATACTCTATAAAAAAAAGTTATGATGCATAGTATTTTAAGGAAAAGTAATATTATTACTGGATTTATGATCTTTGGCAAAAAATAATTTTTAAATCATGATATATATATATATATATATATATATATATATATATGTTTTCAAGGAAATGAAAATTAATATTTGTATACTCTTTAGAAAAAGTTATGATGAATAAGATTTTAAGAAAAAATATAATTAATACCAATACTTATTGTATATTTATAGACCACATTCTTTTATTTCAAAATTTCTCTCCTCTCATTCATTTAAGTTTTAAGTATTGATCTCATTCATCAATTTTATAAGTTTTAATCTCATCCATTCATTTATTTATATATTAGTTTATAAATTATGAGAGTCATCACAAACTCTAACCTTTTTATTCTCTTCTCTCATCATCTTCGTTCGGCGGTTGGACCTTAATTTCTTTATTTTCTCCTCTCATTATCTTTGTCTGGCGGTTGGACGAGAGGGAATTGAGATTGAAATTTTTTTAAGGTCGGTTTTTTTTTTCTTCCTCGCATCATCTCTACAATTGCTACATTACACGTTGCTTTAATAATTTTTTTTGTAGATGTAGATTCATATTACAAAGAATGAAAGTGCCGTTTGTTGATCTTCAACATATGTATTTTTTTTTTTAGGATTTTATCGTTTGATTTTCTTTAATAATTATACATCCTAATTGTTTTATTCATATGTTAACTCTTCTTTGTATTTTTTTTTTTTTCAGATTTACAACTTCTTAATTATATGTGAATATTTGATTGACAATCAAATATTTAGAAGATTATAAAAAATATTTAATTTACATTGTTAATTTGTATCTATTGTTAATTTAGAATATACTTTTGATGGATAATCAGTTAATTTGTATCTCATTATTTAATATTTCTTTCGAATTAATGTAAATTATGATTTTAATAAAAAAAAATACTTAAATTCTTAATTATATGACAATTTATAATTACATCACAATCAACATATATTGATAAAATTAAGGTAATTTGATCAATTCTACTAAAATTATGTTGCACAAAATTATGTCGCACAACTATGATAATTATTAACAAAAATAAATATTTAATTAACAAAAAATTAGTATGATTAAAATCAATTAATTGAGTCAATTAATTTAATTATTGCAAATTGTATACTCCCTCCGTCCCATAAAAGTTTTCACACTTTCCTTTTTCGTCCGTCCCAATATAAGTTTCACACCCTTAAAATGGAAAACCTTTTATAAACTTCATCCTCACAATTTTCACTAATTTACCCAAATGTCATCACTTTTACTCTCACATACACATATCCCAATAAAGTTTTTTTACTTTATACATAAAAGTTTACAAATTTATCCCCCAAAACTTCAATCATTACTTTTTTTTTTAAAGTGTGTGCCCACCTACATATGAAATCTTTTCCGGGACGGAGGTAGTATATTTTATTATAATAAATTTAATTTAATATAATTATTCATTATTCCAGTTTTTATAATAAGATTCGTCAAAAAATCTAGATCCATCATATTGATAAGTAAACACATATTTAATTTATTTGGTGATAGATAATCTGCAGAAAACAAATATTTTTTTTGTTTTGATCGGACAAATGGTGACTCGAACCCATAACCTTTGATTTATACGTAATGAAACTCTAACCACTTGAGCTATACCACTTCGTCCTGCAGAAAATAAACATATATTTAATTATTTGGTAATATATACAGATTTTAACATATATTTAAATATACGGATTATATAAATAGTCGGTAGAAAATATATATTTAATTTATTTGATAATATACACGGATTATATAGCGTATATTTATTATTTGGTGATATACACAGATTATATAGCGTATAGTTAATTTATTTGGTAATATATACAGATTATAATATTCCTTTCTTTCCACCTTTATTTCTTTTTATAATTAAAATAGATAGTGTATTGTAACTATTTAAGTTTAATTTTTATATTATATATATAACTTTTCTTTCACGACATTCGTGGGGGAATTAGTATAATAGATTTTGAAAGTTATGATAAAATATATATTTTTTTAGAAAAAGAATAATTAATACCGAGATACTTTTTAGAAAAGATATGAATGAGTTATGATGTTAAGATTTTAAAGAAAAGCTCTAATGCTCTATTAATATCGGTATACATACTCTTTGGCAACTCCCTGCACTTTGCTTTCATTGCAGTATAATTGAGCATACAATTGACAAATATCGCTCGGTGAAAGAGCGCCCGACTGAAGATTTTAAGCATGGGGTAAGAAACCTATTGAAAAATTAAAGGACGGAGAATGGATTAGGAAAGAACCTCGCATAGAGAGACCGTCCCCAGATGCTAATGTTGAGGACCACGTTGAGGTGAATATTGAGGAACATATTGATACTAATATTGAGCAGATTTTTGGAGGCCAGTCAGGACCATCTCAGAAACAAAAAAAGAATAAAAATTTGGAGTTAGACCAGATTAATACTACTAATGCATTTGGAGCGTTGGATGGATTGAATGAAGAGGAAGCTCAGGAGGACGGCGAGGTGCATGAGCCGATTGCAGTGGATGACGTGCAGATTGGTACAAATGCAGGCTTAGCAATTGATGCTCATGTGGATTCTGGAAAGAATTCGAAGGATGAGTTGGGGGAGGCAGGTACTTCTATTAGTTCGTCTTCGAATTCGGTCAACTCATTTGTTCATGCCTCTAAGGCTACTACTAAAAGAGGAAAAACTCGAGCTAAGACTCAGGATTATAACTTGCGAAACAAACCTAGCCAGAGCGGAGTGAGGACATCGCATCCTTATTATAACAACTACGTGATTACCTCAAATGCTGATACAGATGCTCTTAAATCAATGCGAGTTGTGGCTTCTAAGAGTTGGACAGATATGTGTGAAGATGAGCCGTTGCAGTAGTATGTTTGGTGTGACAACGTGATGGATTCAACAACATAAGGTTTATGGATTCTACTTTGATTTTGTATAGAGTTTCTTCTTTTCCTTTATTTAGGGGCTTATTTTTATTTTAATGGAGTTCCACATGTGGATCGACGTGTGATCTTATGGCTTTTTCTTTTTCTTTTATATAAGAACGAATTAGACTCTTTGGTATATAAATTAAATAGATTTTAAAAGTTACGATGAATAAATTTCAAGGAGTAATTAATCCCTTTTTATATTAATAGGGAGTTTAAAATTATTTAGGTGTCGTCTTCTGGTTGATTTCGCCTACGTGTCGTCATATATGTTTTTATATATGCCAAGTTCATATTAAATTCATAATATAAATGGAAATTTTGAATTTTTTGCAATGATACTAATTTTCTAAAATTGTGCAAATTCAATTTATTGCAATTAATATTTTTTTCTCAATTCACAAGATTTATTAAAATTTGATATCATATTACATTTTAGTTTAAAATTTAATTTTTTTGGTGTAAAAAAAATTAATTTTTTATATTTTATAATATTGTAGTTATATTTATGTAATTTTCTACAACATTTTTTAAGGATTTGAAAAGTTGTGATGAATAAACTTTCACAATTTCTAGCAAAAGTTTCTGAAGAATAAAAGTTATTTCATATTATGAAATTAATATCATTAAATTTTAATGATATCATAATATTCATTTAGCGATATCATTACACTTATAAACTAATATTACGATATAAAATAATTATGATATTAATAAATAATTATAATGATATCAATTAATAATTCTAATGATATCTGAAGATATCTGTAAGCTATAAATGCGTGCGTTTGACAAAGTATCTGTGAATAAGTTTCATCTTTAACATTTATTATGAGTATATTAATTAATTTAATAAAAATTAATTGTTTTAATATAAAATATTAATTTAAAGATATTAATTGTTTTACTACATATTCCAATAAAGTTTTTTCACTTTATACATAAAAATTGTAAAATTTATCCACCATAAATTTTATTCACACAATTTATCAAATGGTGTATCAATTACTAATTACTACTAATAAAGTTGTCAAACGGGCCGAGTTGGGTAGGCCCAGATATCATGTTAGGCGAGGAAAAAGTATAATTAATAATGATAAATTCTTTAGTATAAATAATAAAATATGAAAGTTATGATAAATAAGTTTTTATGGAAAAAATATATTTAATATAAATATACTTATATCAATTAACTAGAATAAACTACTGTTTTTGAAATATTTCATTAATTTTATATTTTAAATATTTAAGAACTTTTTAATTTAATTTTAGTTTTGTAATTATAAGTTTAGTGTTTTCAACTTTAATTTTACATATTTATACTTAAATCTTATATTAAAAGTTTAATGTTTATCAATTGTGTATTTAAAACGACCATCTGAATGAGCTCAAAAAAAAAAAAAAAAAAATACATCTTCAAATTTTTAAATGAACAAATTAATTTTGTACCTCGATTATTTTGAGTGGATGGGTTGAAATGGCATTGAATGGTGGCGGAGGTGATATTTGAAGTGAAGAATCCATGATATTTGAGTGCGTGTATTAAAATATGTTTAAATTAGTTACCTACTTCTAAAATTCTTAATGAATATGAAGGTGAGGAATGTAAAAAAAGTAATATGATTGAAGGGTATGATTATTTGTTAATACATTCTCTTGTAAGATTGTTTCATGAAGGTAATTAAAATTCATTAAGTAGTTAAAAAATAAAGGGACATTTACATATAGGTTAAAAAAAAAAGTGGGCTAATTATAAATAGATTCAAAAAATTTGAATAGATACATAAAAAATATTTGAAAAGACGCACAAAAATATTTGAACATGAACTTATTTGTAATTTTGAATTTTTTTCTTGAAACTATTTGTAATTTTTCCAAAAATAAAATTTGAAAGAATTGGTTGGTAAATAGGTACATGGTGGAAACATGTAATCAGTATAAACTAACACAAAAAATTGTATTACTTAAAAAGTAAATAATAGGAGTATCTCAAAGGTAAAAAACCTTCCACCCTCACATTAATTAAAATATGTGCATACTCTACTCCCTTAAATAAATTTTTTTTTTAAAGAACTTTTAAAAATAAATAAAATATAAAATTACGCACACATATGCAGAATAATCCAAAATTTGTCAAAATTAATTTAGGCAGGATTCGTCCAAGTACACATGGAGTTCTTCGTTTTATTAATAAGGGGATGATGCAAAATAAATTAAAATTATTAAAAAACATAAAAAAAATGTATTCAAGAATTTATTACAGGCAGATCAAATCGGAGAATTTACTGAATGGGACCTGAGAAATCGAGCAAATTAATCATGTGTAGTGCGCTCTTTCTTTGCTTCAATCGATGGCCAGAGCATCATGAAATGTCCTGCGAGATGATCCAATGTACAATTAAACGTCTATAAATATAATAATCTCAGCACCATGAAATTTTATTAATTTAAAAAGATATTAATATATCGATAAATTAATATTTTATTAATTAAAAGAGAAATTTTTTAAATTTAACAAATTTAGTTCATATGTATTGAAAATAAATAAATTCATATATATTTCATTGAATATAGTTATGCATCAACCAAGTCTTTGTAACTAATTAAATATTCATGTATAATATCAATTCATTGTATACAATTGACTATTATATTCATGGACCCATGTATCAATTCATTGAAATTACTTAAATAACTATTATAGTCAATTAAATATATGCATGCAAGATGAATGAAATATATACTATATAAATTTCAATATGAAAATAAAATAATTCATAATACCCAACCATGTCTTCTCTTCTAAAAGACATCACAAAATCACCCATGAATGATCAAATGCGTAAAACATTATATGAGTATAAGAGAGACCATCTCACATGCACTCAAAAAGTTATTTACACAATTTTTTGTTGCAGCTAGAGAACTCGACACCGGAACTCTTGGCTGCAATTAAAAAAATTAGGGATGAAATCTAATTATATTTAAATTTTAAGAAAAATCAAATAACAATAGATTCATACTTTAGCAAATTACCATAATGTTTATAATTGTAATATGTATGAATTATTAATTTAGAGTTTTAATGGGAATCAATATTTATAAAGGAATTTTTTGAAAAATTATTATCTTATTGTCTTATCGAATTTGATTATTTTTTACAAAAACTCAAGTAGGGACTGGAAGATTTTATTATTTTAAAAAGTTTATTAATTTATAAAGATTTTAATGTACTCATTAATGGGTCCTAAACATGTGAACCAATACTCCTAAATATTCATTCCATAGATCAAAAGAAACAAAGAAAGAGAAGTGAAAAATTTTCCAATATTTTTTATTTGAAAACTATTATTGTTTTCGAACCCGGTTCGTCTCAAGATTTACCAACTATGAAAAGAATATATTATCTCATCTAAATCAAAATTAATCAATTCTTTTCCGAAGATATAATCACATCTAAATCAAGATTTGTCAAGTCTTTTGCTATGACTGACGAACATATAATGTCATCTAAATCAAGATTTGACAAACTTTTTATTCATTAAGATTCACAAAAATTAAAGAGAAAAAAAAACTAACCACAGGACGAAGGAAACCATGACGGCTATTTCGTATCTTCTTCATTTCTTTTATCGAGTTTTCTTTGAACCCTACACTAGAATTTTGCTCCGCCCACTGTGTTTTATTTCTTGAGTTTTCTACTTTGAATTTGTAAATAAATCATATTTCGATGTGACAAAATCTACAAAGTTAAGAGGCGCGCCTTCTTTTATATTAAAGACACGCAAACCCTAGAGGACCGGCCCATTTTTTGTCTTAAAGACGCGTAAACCCTAAAAGGCCGGCCCTTGGGCGCGCTTTAGACAATTACAATTATACCCTTCATTAATAGACAATTTCTTCATTGAGCAAAAGAAAGAAATCATGCCCTAAACGGTCACATTCACTTCCCTCTTGGGAATGATTTTAGTTATAGGTCACTGCATAGATAGATACACTTCGCCCTTTTTCCTCTTGTGAATGATAGAGGAGGCGTTACACATATTTATAGACAGAGAAATGAGATAATTTCCCAAAATGTAAATATACAAATAGAGAGAAACTACTACTAGTACTAGTTAAAGCGATATATATACACAAGTGGGAGTGGGATTGATAGATGAATGGTTATACTTATAGCTATAGCACAAAATCAAATATTTCGGTGTGTACCGACCTCAAATGGGTGTAGCAATCACTGCTGCTCTCAAACATCTCCAAGCAAGTCCAGCACACATGCTTCCCGCACCTACACTCGATGTGATTGCACCCGTCCACCTTCTCGATCGTGAACCCACAGCTCGGGCACACCTTCACGAAATCTTTCCCCATGCACCACTCCTTCAGCGAAGAATCCGGATCATCTTTGAATTCTCGGTACTTCTCACACGAAAGGTATGGATGGTATTCCAGGTGGCACCGTGTGCACGTCTCTGAAAAGCACGCACCACACGAAAACACCCAACTGGGGCTGGAAGCCTCCGCCACCCTGTAAATGGATGGGCAGTCGGGCGAAGGGCAGAACCGGTAAACTCCACCACTAGATGACACGTATGCACCTAAGGAAGCCCTAAACAGTTCATCCAGCTTCTCTTTAGATAATAAGGTTCTCAAATCCGAGAGCAAAATAGGAGCTCCACAGCCTCCTTTGGTACAACACAATGGGAAACTATCACGGCTTCTCATTGCTGACTCACACTGCTCCACCAAGCACAGTCGGCAGAATTCATGACGACAATCTTCGAGCATGTACGACTCCTCCACTTCACACAAACAAATAGGGCAAGAATGCGAATTATCGTTATCATTCTTCACTTCACTTGTCTGTGCAACGTGGTGAATTATTGCTTCAACTTGTTGCTTCAATTCTTTGTTACCCACGATAGATATGCAGTGCCTTCTCGCATTCAAAGAAAACTCTGCCTCGGGCACCTTCTGTTTAAGCCCACGAAGATCCGGTCCAAAATGCTGAACAACTCTCTTCATCATATCAGGGGGGAAAACTCCATCACGAAGTTGGATCTCGAGTTGCTTGCTGTCGTGCAGAGCCAAGAGAGCCTTGACAAGGCTCTTCTGTGCAGCCTCGATCTTGTCTGGAGAACCAAACACTCGTACAATCATTCTGTACCTCTCGAAGATTATATATGTTCCGGTTTCTCGCTGAATGGATTTCATGAGCATGATTCCGTCTCGTGAAAAAAGATTCTGAAAGACGGCAGGAGTGATATCAGGATGATGTATGATTGTGCCTTCCATGAGCCGCTGAAGCGGTCTTCTCAGGTCTGCTACAACTTTTGTAGCACTGGCAGATATCTTTACTCGATAAGACGAGATTTTACCCATGCCATTATACATCGTCTCCAGATTCAACTCAACGCCTGCAAATGAAAGAAGTAAGAAAGACTAGTAGCAACACAAGTTATCATGATTCATACTTCAGTGAAGCTCAACAAATTATAGGGAAACATATGAAAAGTCAAAATTAACACATTACTCGGACAATTATGATCAAATCATAACTAAGAAATGAATACAAAATTCACATACCATTGTGTCGAAGCCTTGAAAGCAAAGCATGTAATTGGCTACTGATCACGGGATAGACAGTTGCAGAACAAGACACATGACTATGAAACAAATGCTGGCACCGAATCTTCTGCCATGGTTGGCATCCAGGCAACACTGTCCCGTCAATTTGCTCCAGGGCCCTAGCTGCCTCCAAATGTAAATTTCCATCAAAAGTAATTGCAGCCCTCATGAAACTACCCTTCGGTTCTGGTTGAAATACCTGAACACGGACACAATTACCTTGATTCTTTCTAGGCATGAAGGGGCATATTTGTCTCATAATTGCTTCTTCACAAGCCGCTGGGGAAGGACCATCTACTACATTTCCTCTCACCAGAAAGAAGTCGGTGATCTCCCTATTTGTTGATGCAGTAACCAACTCATATATATCAGCTTCTGCAAGCTCCCTATCAAGCCCAGTAAGTACAACGCTGTCTAGAGACTTCTTACCTGGTTCACTCCACACTTGCCTGCCCGCAATAACCAGATTGGACAGATCATCGACAACTAACGCCACATCCTTTGGATCACACTTCAAAATTGCAAGTCCTTTGCTGCACCGACGAGGCCAAAGGATTTTGGATTTGATGGAATGAAATGGCATCATTTTGTGATCACCACCATAGAGCTTTCTAGAAGGAACTATCTTCAATAAACCACCACTGAACTCAAACTGATTTAAGTCAACGGCCTTTGTAGCACCATCGGGTGAGGAAAATGTCACCCTTCCCCACTTGTCCTCTTCGTTGTCCACACCGAAGCCTGAGAATTTGCTAATGGAACAAATACGATCTTTGGCAGACTCCTCGAGAAAATGTAGCAGCTTCTTTTCATCAAGTGAAGGAATGTTTGAATGAAATATGTCAACAGACAGATACCTCTTCTCAAGCTCCAGGTGTTTTATCTCTGCACCAGCCCCAAAGAGCGCAATAGAGGGTAAGACCGTCGGACCCCCAGTATATAAACATTCTTCTGAGCATTCACTTTGTAACAATTTCTTTTCGTACTCCAACCCTTCCTTAACAAAACTGATCACTCTCTCCATGTCTTGTGAAGAAGCATGCACATGCACCCCATTCTGATCAACATCGACTTCGACATTTATCCGTTCATCCAAACAAGATTCTCTAATACTTGAAACAAGAAACCGCAGATTGCTATTAGATTTTCCACAAAATCTCTTTAACAGAACACTTCCGAACCCCGATAAAGTCCTCTTTTGCAACTGTTGACTGTTCATTTTCAAGAAATCAAAGACTGGACGAGGAGAAAGCGTTGAGAAACACTCAAAGTCGCATGCAGTAACACAAACTAGATACTCATTCGATGCTGAAAGTATCTCTCCGAAAACCACCCAGGCTGGCCTCTCGCCAAAATTATACAGCGAGCATGAAGGATGCAACTGGACATGCTTCCTTGTTAATGCCACTTCATAACCAAGATGATCATAGCCCGAGTACATAGCCACATTTTCTGACATAGAAGTTAGAATAATCTTTTTCAAATTCTTGTCATGCTGCGTAAGTTTTAGTGGATTCCAATACCAATAATTTGGCACAATAATATTCAGTTCATTTTTCAAACAAGATTCCAGCTCCAGAACAGTGTCCTGACATCTCCTCATAGACTTTGCGTTGATGCTATTTTCCCAACACCACACATTTTTCTTTTCACGTGGCACAGCCTCCCACTCTTTATAAACAGCGAGCAATGTGAAGAGATCGCCATTAGGATGACAAAATTGCACCTTGAGGCGATCAGATTTCAGCTTATCTTCCTCTGTACCAACTCTACAAAATATGCTACTAGAATTTGCCATAACGGCAGAAAGAACAATACCCTCTTTACCCAACCGCTGGCGGAAGCATTGCAGAATTATTTTACCAAGCCGGGGCTCAATACCCAACTTCACCATGTCCCGTCCTTCAGGAGTTAACACATAAACATCATTTTTCACAGCAATTGCTCCTATCTGAATGAGATTTCTGATAGCTGTATCTATAGCTCCAGGACTAGGGGCATCAACAAAATCAAACTCCTGCACATCCTTCATGCCCAATGCAATAATTTTCAAGATTGCTACACTAAGATGAACCTTACGAATTTCTGGTTCCTGATGCGGTGGCATCGACTCAAAATCATTTTCAGTGTAGAGTCTGTAACATGTCCCGGGCTCAGTTCTCCCTGCACGACCAGCTCGTTGATTAGCAGAACTCTGGCTGATCCTGCAAACCTTTAGAACATTCATGCCAGTGGCAGGTTCATACATGCTATCCTTTACCATTCCAGAATCAACCACAAATTTGACACCTGGAATTGTCAACGATGTCTCAGCAACATTGGTGGCAAATATGACTTTTCTTTTACCAGGATAGGACAGAAACACTCTACGCTGGTCCTCGTAAGTGAGTTTTCCATGTAAAGGCAACACTATGGCAGAGGAACCTTGAAGCTTCTCACAAGCCCATTCTACTTCCATTTGAGAGGTCAAGAATGCAAGGATAGTGCCTTCCCTCTCGGTTCTCATAATCTCGGAGACCATCCTCGAAACATCATCAACATATGAAGGCACTAATTTAGAAGATGAAAACCCTGCAGATTCAGAAGGTACATATTTAATATCAACTGGAAAGTTTCTGCCAGACACATGCAAGGTCCTGCAACCGAAAAAATAGTCAGCGAATTGGCTTGAATCAACAGTTGCAGACATGATTATAAGCCTTAGATTAGGCCTCTGACACAGTAAATTCTTGATTAAAGCCAGAAGGAGATCTGTGTTTAAGCTTCTTTCATGAGCCTCATCAACAATAATGCAAGAAATCCTGGATAATTGCTTGTCTCTCATGTAGTGCTGCAATAGGCAGTTATCAGTCATAAATATCACCTTGGACTCAAACTTCTTCAGCGAGGAATATGATGGATAACAGGTGACTGAAGAACAGCCACAGTCCTCCTCTTTAACCCTCTCTGCTAATGAGATAGCAGCAAGTTTACGTGGCTGTGTGCAGATAATAGAATCCTGGCCAGAAATGCCAGAGTCAGAGAGAAACTGAACCAACTGCGTGCTCTTTCCAGAACCGGTCTCACCTATCAATACTGTAACCTGTACGAGTTTCCATAATAGTAGTTAAATAATATTCTAAATGCTTAAAACCTAAAGAGTCCATGCCAAATGGAACTATTAGTTACATTACATGACACTTGAGAGAACAATCCATAAAAAGCAATCCCCAGCACGGGAACTTCCTAAATCTTAAACATAGCACTATATGTTGTAGTAGAAAACAATTCCTCCAACAAATTTTTGGTAAGTGAATACTGATATCCAACAAGAATCCTAATCAGCTTGACAATCACACCTGGCAACTAACATAAGGCATAAGCGAATAGAAACCAACTCCAAAGGATCAACAGAATGGTGGATACAAATAAAAGCTTCCATAGAGAAGTGGAATCCTCGAAAGAAAACCATGTGTTGTACAGAAGAGTTACAACTGTTGTTAACTTATACAGAACCTTTTCAATTAATAAAATTTGTTCAGAAAGCATTTTATACATAGATGTTGTCAACCCTACACCTCCAGTAGATTACATGTGATTCATGATGCTATAAATGAAAAGATACATACGATTGTTAATTTTAATGTTCTCTTGCAAGTGTTTAATAAACTTTATAAGGTCATAGCATAATATTGTTACTGTCCCTAACTACTACCTATATTCAAACTTATACCATGATATTACATCCATCCAACATATTTAGCCCAACATTCTTGATATTACTGTTCACTCAGCAGAAACATACTCTCAACCTCACCACTTTCTATTATTAAGCTAACGTAGTGGAAGCAGTATGTTACTTAATATTTTGTGACTGACTAACAAAAATATCAATGCCATTCGCAATTTCAGTCAAGCATGAAAACATTTAGATTAAATATATCAAATCCATTAGATTAAGGAAACCTGTTGGGACTGTATTTGCTTCAAGATTTCCCGTCGATGGGCATATATTGGCAGTCCATCATCAAGCCTCCTAAATTCCCTCATCATTAGCCTATAAATTCTCTCCCACGATATCTTTCCACCCGAAAATTTAAAAACTTGAATATCCCCCTCCTCGTTATTATTTTCTCTATTCTCCAAATAATCTTCAATACACTTAATCCCACTCTTGAACTCCTGCATCCTGTTCAAGATCAAATCCCTCTCCGCCTCTAAACAATTCCTTGTACTCATAATTTCATCAACAACTCCCAACTTCTGGGGTTTCTTCAACAAATCCATAACCCTGTCAAGCTCATCCAACACAGCCCCCAATTTCTTCTGCCATGGCTTCACCAAATCCCCGTCTCTCAAACCCTTCAATTTCTCCAAAAATAGCACCTTCAACCGATCGTCCAATTCCAACCTATCAGAATCAACTTCCACGTTTGAAACCACCCGAGGCAAAAAACCATGCGCTTTATCATTTAATTTCATCTCCCATAACTGAACCATAGTCTCCCTAGCCTCACTCCACTGCTCATAAAAAAGTGTGGCTGCGATATGATTTGACGGAACAATGTTCAATTTCTGAGGTGGGAACTCAAGAGTCTGAACTACAGCCACAGTGTTCGACTCTTTCACTACCCGTTGAGTGTCGGATTCGAGCTGTACGATGAAGTTAGGCCGGTCTCTGGGTGGACTGGGGGGTCGATCGCGAAAGTCAGAAGAATACTGGGGTTTCCAGCCATGCTGTTGATACAGGGGCCGCTGAAAGGGCGGCGCGCGGGAATTGTTGAAACCACAGCGGGGATGAGTGCCCGTCCGACGGCCGCCGGAGGCGGAGCAGTTGGACCGGAACATTCTAGAGTTTGAATTCAAGATTTTTAAAAACCCTAACGATGGAATAATTATGTACAGAGCAAATGTGTGCGTTTGAATATTTTTCTTTTTAGAAGAAAAGGGTGTTTTTGTTGCGAGAAGGGATTTGCAAATATTTAAGGAGAGAGTGTGCCTGTGGGTGGGAAATATTGGCGGCGTGACCGAGAATTTTCGTACATGAATGGACGAAAATATCCACCGACGACATTTTCACCAATATGTTCATTTTTTTTCATATTCGATATATCGATATTTTTTCAGTCAAAAAAAAAAAAGATATATCGACATTTTTATTCATATTCATAAATTTAAGGTACTGATATTTCTCCCGACACCGATATTTTCTTCCTCTGCAACGGAAGTAATTACTTTATTATTTTTAAAATAAAATCTTTTCAAATTCAATTTATTTATATTTTTATATATCTATATTAAAATCATCTTTTAACACACGAAGCGGAGCCTTATGTGTGTATGTATGCATTGTAAAAAAATTATTTATACATTAATAAATAAATTCCAAAATAGAATAATATAATATAATGAATTTGAAATTGGAATTTGTATGAACTTATTTAAATTTAAATCACTTTCATAATGTAGTTGAAGATACGAATTGTTATTAGCGAGAATCAATTGTACACATAACATTTACTATCCATAGGTTTATATAAATTATTTAATTTATTAGATTATTTGTCTTCTTATTTTTTTTATCAGAAAAAGAGACATATATTATAAAATTTGAGTACAATGGGTACTTCAACCCTTACAATATTTTCATTTTCATTTTCCTTTTAACAACAAACATAGGGATTTAAATCCCACTCCAAAAAAAAAATATTTCTCATACAATTCTCCTTAACGACGAGCCACGACCATACCATAGCTAGCTTTGATCTCCTTGAAGCATTTATCTATCTGAAATTCAATCCCATCAAATACATGTTTATTTCTCTATTTCCAAATTGTCCAAATCGTTGTTGTTCAAATGGTTGCTGAATTTTTTTTTCTGAAATTGTCTTCAAATTAAAATAGCTTATATAATTTAAATGAATATCATTGTATTTAATAAGTTTATTTGTCTTTTTTTTTTTTTTTTTTGAGCAAAGTTTTTTTTGTCTTCCATTAACAATTTAATAACTTTATTTGATATACTGTATTACTTTGTAATAATTGTAACAATTAATATGTTAAACATATCATATTAATATTGATATTCATGATATCGAGTGCAATCGTGAGAAAAAAAATATTTAGGTAGTACATAGATTAGACATGACACGAAATAGATGTGATTAATATGAGATAGACGTGATTGTATATACTTTGGGCGATTGTTACGAGATATTCAATGAGAATGAGAATAAAATTGGTTTTTTCCTTGTGCCCTCAAATTTATTAGAGGAAGGAATGTCTCCATTTTAATTACATTATTGGTGTTGTGCTTCAGTTTTGGAAAAAATAAGACAAAAGAAACTTGTTATTGATGATTGAGGAAAAATGATTGTAGATGGCGAAAAGATTAATCATAATAGGTAATATTTATCTTATTTAGGAGGAAAAATAATGTTATTCACCATTTTTTATTTTCATTAAGTACCACAATTGTCTTATATTAATTCTCATTTCTGCTGCCATGCATTAAGAATTTCCAAACAAGCGCCCTTTAAAGTTGCATATTGAGAATGAAATAAATGTAATGAGTCTAGATTCATGAGTCTTTCATAAATAAATTTGCATTTTAAAAATGTACTTTCTCTTTATATTTTATACATGGATAGTGTTTATTTTTAATATCAAGAACTCGAGGAAATTGACAAGATACAAGAGGCTGTTAGTTTAGTGGTAGTGTTTTTTTTTTTTTTTCTAGATCTTTAACTTTTATTTTATTTTTGAATTTTTTATAATCTTTAACTAGGATTTTGATTTTTAGAGAAAAAGACAGACTAAAACTCAATCTGAAGGAAATTTCAAATTTAAATAAAAAAATTATTTAGATATTGTTGGATCAAAGGAATAAGTAGATATTAAGGTTCGATTTTTAATTAGAGTCTCAATATAAATATCTATTTTACAAGTGTGCCATTTCTAAACTCAAATCTTATATTGTTTTTAATTTAACGTTTAATTTAAATTCTTTTGTCTTAAATCAACGTCTTTAAAAAGTAAAATTTTAAATTAATCATACAGCATGATAAATACAATATGTACGTCATATCTAAAACATATCTTCATTAATTTGAAAAAAAAAAGATTATAATTATTTTTTAAATAATGATACATGTCAATAATTTTTATTTTTATATGACTAATCCGAAAAAAAAAAAAGACTAGTTATCATTAGTTAAAAAGATAACAAAAACACTAAATTAAAATTTTCAAACTAAAGTAATATAAGGTGATAAGAACTAAAAATTAAAATATGGAGTACATCGTATTAATAAAAAATTAATGATGCTGTTTTTCCGAAGGGAATGAATTTGTTTTATTTACGACGTATGTCTCTAAATTTTAATTTTATCACTTTGTAAGATTTTAATTTTTTTTTTGTTGGGTCTTAAATTGAGATAAAATAATTTAAATTAAATTTTAAATTAAGAAAAAAAAATAAAAACTTAAATTGTAAATATATTTATATTGAGACTCAATACTTGATACCAGTTGAACTTAGAAAAGATATCAACAAATACATGTTAATCTTTATCTCATTAAAATAATTGTCTACACTTGTCATGTTCTCCATTCGTTCAAAGAATTTAGTCATGTTTTTCTTGTAGTCCGTTTAAAAATTTAGTTTTATTCCAATAATAACAAAATACAATATTGTATTTTTACCCTTTAAATATATTTTTAATTACTCAAATTGCAATTGATTTTATAAATAAACAATCACTTTATACATAAATGAATTTCACAATATATTATAACATATCTATTTTACACATAAACTATCTATTATTTCATCTGTGAAAAATAAAGAAGACTAATTTTTTTTAAGGACGAAATATATAGTTACTATTGAATTTATTATCAATTAATAATTAACCCTAATTTAAATTAAAATTACATATTTAGACATTCATTAGTAAAAAAAAAAAAAAAAATCTCAATATTATCAAACTCTGGTAAGAACAAGTGATATACCTCAAGTGGTTAGAGCTTCACTACATATGTCTCATGGCTTCGAGTCACCATTTAACCGTTTAAAAAAAAATAAAAAATCAAACTCCACTAAGGACAATGTGGCCACCTCGCAATAATGAGTCTCATGAATTATCCAACTATTTATCTTCTTCACTGAGTGCATAAATGGGAATCGATCTATTCATAAGCCATGTTTGGATGCTGCGTACATTTCTAAGTTTTGTCTAAATCCCTATATTATTAATAGGGAGTTGGTCTAATTTTATGTGTCACTCATACAAGAGTTTGGCATAGGTGTCATAAAATTATTAAGTTGAGGACATGTGTCAATTTTTTTTTAGTATTTTTCCTTAATATTTCCTTTGGTTTAATCCTACGTGTCATTTTCTTTATTTTCTCAATCACATTAATACTAATTATTCAAATTGGATTCTTTGTCTTTTACTTAAGTTGACTTCATTTTGCAGATTTTATCAACACTGATTGATCGAAATTTTCAATTAATAGATTTTATTGACACTAATTGATCTAAATTTTCAATTAATTGCATGATTGAAGATTACTAATATAATATTGGTGTAAAACTTTCCTTTTCAATTAATTAAAACTTTCATTTTATAATAATTCTAATTTCTCGCATGAATTGTCATACAATTAATATTATCATTATTTAAATTTAATATTATAATTATAATTTTTTTATAAATATACATTATTTTAATATATATATTATTATTTGAAAATATTATATATATATATATATATATATATTATAAAGTTTATTTAACAAAAATACCGTGTAATACGCGGGAGCTCATCTAGTATTCAAATATATAGCAATTAACTGGTAACCCATTCTGAACGTCTCTATTTAAAAATGTTATTTTTCATGTAGGTGCTTAGTTTTATTTCTTTTAGTTAAGAGAAATATTTTTTGTTCCAATTATTTTCTTTTAATAATAAAGTTCAGTTTGTATCACTATGTAAATAAATATGTCTTACTAAGTATGTACCAAATTATAATTGGGTCAAAACAAACTCAAATAACTGGAATACGGGTAGAAAAAATTAATCTGATAAAATGAGATCCGTAAGACCGTGTTACACAAGTTTTTGTTTTATAACTAAGAGAGAAATACAATTTTATAATAAGATAAAATTATTTTAATTAATACACATGAGGAAAATTAGATATGATCAGTGTGTTTAAAGTTGAATTCCATTTTTAATGTTATGAAAATTAATATGGAATAGAGGATGTACACAAATATAATAAGATAATAATATTTTAATTCAATTTAAAGTTGAATTCCATTTTAAAAAAGTGTTTCACTCGTAATTTCAAAAAGAATTCAACAAAAAGCTGAAAACATTAGTCATGATAGACAGAAGAGGAAAATAAATATGAAGAAAAAAATCCGCAATCAAACAAGGCGCTACTATGAATTTATAATAAAATTCAGTTCTATAAAGTTGGGTGGTGAGTTTGTCTTTATTAGTCGAATCATGCATGCCTTCCCTCTCCACTGCAACTTCGATCCAAAATTTCCATTTCCATTTCCATATCCACAAATTCACGCCCACTGCAGCAATGCCCACCCCACCCCACGGCTACGAGCCCCCACCGCATCCCTCAACCCCCACCTCCGCCACTCCCACTTCCGCCGCCCGCCGCCGCTGGGGAAACCTGCCTCAGTGGGACGGCGTCCGGCCGGTACCTCTTATTATCTGCGTCGTCCTCGGTCTCATTCTCCGCTTCGCCGTCCCGAAACCCCACGAAGTCGCCCATCAGGCCTGGTCCCTCCTCGCCATCTTCATCGTCACCGTCGCCGGGCTTATTCTCAGCCCTTTGCCCGTCGGCGCGTGGGCGTTCGCCTGCCTGACGCTCGCCGTCGTCACCAAGACCCTAACCTTCGCCGCCGCCTTCGCCGCCTTCACGAACGAGGTGATTTGGCTGATCGTGGTCTCGTTCTTCCTCTCGAAAGGGTTTGTGAAAACAGGGCTTGGAGATCGGGTTGCCATGTTTTTCGTTCGATTGCTGGGGAAGAGAACACTGACTTTGTCGTATGGGCTGGTTTTGGGGGAGCTCATAATTTCGCCGGGAATGCCGAGTTCGACGGCTAGAGCCGGTGGGATTTTTTTGCCCATTATTAAGTCTTTGTCCCTCGGTGCTGAAAGTAAACCCAACCATTCATCGTCTAGGAAACTTGGAGCATTTCTAATTCAATCTCAGAATCAGGTAATTAATACTTTGTTCTTATAGTATTGTTAGTTTAATTTAATTTGATGTTCTTTTTAGGGTATTGTGGATTTTGTGCAATTAAATTTTAAATTAATGATCTCAGAAGGAAAAGAGAGTGAATGAAGTTTTTTGCCATTCACAGTCTTTCCATAAATTGGATTAAAGTTACTCTGGCTGCGTTATATCCTGCAAATTTTCTGCTTTGTGCTGTATTGTTTTATCTGCACTTGACGTTGTAGAGATTATACATTGAGGGTTGCATTGTATGGTATAAGGGGCATTTGAAAGAGGTTGTTAAAATGGTCATGACACTAATGGATCATTGTTTATTTTAAAGGTTGCAAGGCTTGTAGTACAAGGACATTTTTCTCCTCATATTACTTGTGAAAAACTGCAGTAAAGTGAATATCATTTATTGAACTTTGGTATCTCAAGTTTTATGCCATAAAAGTAGAATGTTCGACTCCTTGTGAAGGGAAACGTGATTTCTGTTTCAGTAGGTACAGTAGGAGCTCTTGGAAACCATGTTTTTGAGGTAATCGAATGAAATTGCTTTGGAGAAGGTGGATTTTTGGGTGGGGAACTCTCCCACTTGACCATTGGGACCATATATTTGGAACCGATTTGACCATTGGGATCATATACCAATCACCCAATTCAAATAGGATTCGCCCATCAAGAGCAATCTTATTGTTAGATCAATCTTTGTTAAGAAGTTAACTCCATGTTTTACGATACCAAAATATCCACTACTTGAATAATTTACAGTACATTTGAACAATCTTTTATGCATTTGGCCCACCAGTTTTGTCCCTTGAATAACCTTTCATATCTTTGTTTGATGTGTGGCAGTGTTGCAACAATACGAGCGCTCTATTTCTAACAGCAGCTGCTCAAAACCTGTTGTGCATCAAATTAGCCGAGAGCCTTGGGGTTGAAGTTCCAAACCGATGGATCACTTGGCTTAAGGCATCTATCGTCCCTTCTCTCGTCTCTCTTGCAGCAACTCCATATGTCCTGTACAAGATATATCCTCCTGAAATAAAGAACACCCCTGAGGCTCCTACCATGGCCAAAGAGAAATTGGATCAGATGGGCCCCATCAAAAGGAACGAATGGATCATGATTGCGGCCTTGCTTCTAACTGTTGCATTATGGGTTGCAGGGTAACTAAACTATGCTCACCTTTACCAGATCTATACCTTAAAAGCACGACATTTTTCTGCTCTCGTGTTTTTCTTTTAACTAGCTCTGTTCTGTATGTAGAGAAGCTATCAAAATGTCAAGTGTGGTTGCTGCAATGCTGGGTTTAACAATACTTCTACTGGCTGGAGTACTCGATTGGGACGATTGCTTAAGTGAGAAACAAGCATGGGATACTTTAGTTTGGTTTGGGGTCCTAATCGGGATGGCAGCACAACTTACAACTCTTGGCATTATACCATGGATGTCTAAATGTGTTGCCCAGTTTTTAAAATCTCTATCACTTAACTGGTTTGGGGCCTTTAGTCTCCTTCAGTTGGCTTATTTCTTCATTCATTATCTGTTTGCTGGTCAAACTGCGCAAGTTGGAGCGCTCTACTCCGCTTTTCTTGCTATGCATTTGGCCTCTAAGGTCCCAGGCCTGTTATCTGCCTTAGCTTTGGCTTATAATACCAATCTTTTTGGTGCCTTAACACATTATAGCAGTGGTCAAGCTGCTGTTTATTATGGAGGTAAATAACTTTTTCTTCATTATTATGATGATGATGATCTTGATTCTAACTTATTCTTGATTTTGCAGCTGGGTACCTAAATCTCCGTGATGTGTTCACAGTAGGTTTAGCAATGGCCGTATTTAACCTTGTCGTATGGGCGTTAACCGGAGCTGCGTGGTGGAAAATTATTGGACTTTATTGAGACGAAAACGATTGAGGTTCGTACGATTGAGTTTCTGCGGGACAAATGGATTTAGAAAATATGGTTCTTGAATTGAGATAACTAGTTGTGAAGCCTAACGAACTGCTATAGTCCCCAAACAATACAGTAGCTATCATAAAATAAATTTGTATGCAGGTATACCAACAACTGCATTTTATGCTTTCATATCCAACTCAAAAATGTACAGGTGTATACTTTCTTCACTGCACAGTTTTACATTGTATAATCCTACATGCTATGTGATTCTCATACACATTAAATTTGATAAATAGTATTGTATAAATTTGTTGTATGAGATCCGGTGAGATCAATATCATTTTTCGATAAAATATTAAAAAATATATATATGAAATGTGAGTAAAGTTAAATAAATATTTTCTCCGTTCCGCTTAGAATTTGATATTTTTTATTTCGGGGGTTTCATTTAAAAATTTTAATATATTTTTTAAAAAAATTGTGACCCTATATTTATAATAAAATATTTTATCTCTTTATTTTTTTACATTTTTTTCATTAATAATTTTACAATAAAATATTATTTTTATTAAAATTTGTGTTATTTTTCAAATGTTAAATTTGAAGAGGGACGGTGGAGTAACGTTCTTTCTTAAACATCATGATTCTATAAAAGAAAATATATGCTCCATTTATTTATCATTAAGATTTAAGAATACAGGGAATTCTATGTATTTAAACAGGCAAACGCATGGATGGATGATTAAGAAAAGGAGGAACATTTTCTTTCCCCACGTAATTTAACTCTCTTACGTCCAAACAGTATACAAGGTTCCATCGAAGTGAATGAAAATGTAGCTTTTGTATACAAAAAATGCAGATATTTTATTAGTTATATATATCTAATTTTATCAAGTATTATTATATAAAGCATATTCTATATTTTTTAAAAAGTTCTACATTATAAACTAACCCTACCATAAATACTCAAATTTATTAAAAATACAAGACTTGTGTGATGATATGGTCAAGAGACATATTACAATTACAAATATTCAAATTCAATACATATATTTAAATTCAATAAAAACTTACATTTCAGAAGGCGTTATTAGATGGGCGATGGGTTTGATCGAGTAGTATACTGAAGGGTGCAATGGAAGGCTTTCTCAAAATAATCTTTTGTTTTCGATAATTTAGTTATAGTATATAGTCGTAAGGATAATATCGTGGCACATATTGTTATTAGAAAATTTTATTTATCTAATCATCATTATTAGATCTGAGTTTTTTTTAGTTCGTGAATAATTTTACCTGCATTAACAAAAACCAATACTAAAAAAAAAAAAAACTCACATCTGAAATTTTGCTTTTATGCATGCTAAATTAGAAAAAAAAAAGTATAAATTTGTAAATTATGCGTAAAAATTTGATTTGAAAAAAAAATTCTTATACTTCGAAATTCTAATAGAAAATGTATCCTTAAATAATAAAATAAAAATATTAGTGATTTTAAAAAGAATAATATGTAAAATTAAATACTTTTTTCAAAGGTGCTCGTAAATTAAACAATATTACATCTTATACAAAATAATATTACTTTAAAGAAAAAAGTTTATATGAATCTAGTTCAAAAAAACCCGTCTATATAAAAAATTATGGCATTTTCTCATGATATATATATATCAATGAGTAGGTTTATATACACATTGTGCACCGTAGATGACTTAGTATTGATCTTTTACAATCAATAATATTAATTTTTACAATAATATTCTTATTTATTCAAAATAATAGTATTAGTAGTGTATGACGCATGTTTTATAGGCCTTAGGTTCGAAACTCATGGGTGCAAACAATCTTTGAGATGAGTCATTCCATACATAGCTTAACTCTGGCTTTAAATGGGGTCCCCGCTAGTAAACAATAAAAAACAATTTATAATTACAATATATACGATATTTTTAGAGAAGACAATAAAAAAATATATGAAACGAATTATACATCTCTACAAAATAAAACCTACACTTCTATTTTTTTTAATGGACTTGCTACAAAAATTAGATTATATAATTAACATTTAAGATGCTTCAGAAATGTATTTGAAAGGAAAATATAATATATATATATATATATATATAATATTAAATAAATTTAATTATATTTGATTGAATTAATTAAATTAAATTAATACTTGAAATATTATTCTAAAATTAATAATATCTTTCTCTTTCAATCCAACGGGTTTATGCTATAGTGATGATATCCTTAAATACTGTGTGTTACCAATGAAAGATAAGAGCGTTGTGTTTCAAATTTATTAGTGGAATTTGGACGCACAAATAGACATTTCATTTTCTTAAAAGTGGGAAGTCTCAAGTAACTGTAATCATATGTCATTTTCCATCAAAATCAACTAATTTATATGCATATATGAGTCCCACTTTATTGGTAATTTTGGCCCTTCAGGGCAGCCTGGAGTCCCTCTTTACTGGAATGATAATGACTACCCATGCCAAGCGATTCCACTAACAACAACAATAACAACACTTCATTCATTTTATTACGCAGGAAAATTCTCACGATTGCATATAAGTTTATCTAGGGCTCCAATTTTATATTAACTCTGCAATACCAAAAAGTTAAAAATAAAAAACTTAAGTCAATCTTGCATAAAAAAAATTAAGGTTAGTTAAGATTTTATTAATTTTAAATCGAACACACGATAATTAATTAAAAGAGGAAACTCTTCTCTCAAGATTATGAATCATTCGGGCTATGTAAATTTATGTTATAAAAATAGACTAGAGTATATATAAGAGAATTTTGTAAAATGGGTTGAGTGTATTTTATATGATCTGTGTATTTTGTATGGATGAATATATTTTATTTGGTTTGAGTGTAATATTATATGGGCTCAATATGTTATACAAGCCAAATGTACTTTATACGGTCTGGGTTTGAGTGTATTTAATTATGCGTAATTGAGTTGGTTTGAGTTGATTAGTTAATTAATTATGGTAAGATCTTATGTGTTTCGTATACATCATAAGCTTATGGTGTTTCATTAATACTCTTGATTAAATATTTGATACTTTAAATATTATTTTTTATATTTCATCAAATTTTGTATACTCTTGGTCAAATATGATATCATTGACTCTAATTCGTAATACTCCTTATCAGATTATTAATACTCTTGATCAGATATTTGGTACTTTAACTTTTTCAAAAGCGGAAACACCGTAATCTTACGGTGTATATACGAAACACAGGAGTCTTATCCATTAATTATTGGGTGTGAGTTAATTGTGTAAGAAAAAGTAATGGGAAAGAGGGTAAATAAGTATATAACTTTTGAGGGAATTTTGAAAATACTTTCTATTTTTGGGGTTGAAAACTAATATTGGATAAAACAAAAAAACTTAATTATATTGAGACAATCCCTTTGAAATATTTGAAAAGCTATACATGAATAATTACAAATTTATATTTTACCCTATTTAAAATATATACCATTGTAAATTAGTGCGCACATGATATCAAATAATATATTTAAATTTATATTATGCCCTGAATAAATGTGTATCTTTTTCAGTAAAGAAACACATCTATATAAACATTTTAACAATAAGAGTAATTTAGACATAAATCAATTAATTTACATTAAAAAAAAGAATTTAAATGAATAGTTAAAACATTATTTATAAATAACCGTAGGGAGTAAGTAGTTAATATGTACATATACACATAATATTAGAATTACAATTTTATACTTACACACACTTGGAAAATTTTCTGAACTAAATTTCTCAACTCATTGTGTATGTTTTTTAAACATGATATTGCTTAGTAATTGAGACTTGTGAGGATGAATAAAATATCAAGATACTTGCCAATTTGTAGTACGTACAATCTCAACTATTAGACATTTTTCCTCCAACAACACAGAAAAAAATAACGATGTAAAAAATTTCAACAATGGACCACTTCAAAAAGTCTAAAGCATGAGAAAATGTAGCCATGCAACTCAACCGCCTTGACCTAAGGTCTAATTACCATTGAAATAATAAAATAATTGGATTGTAACAAAGAAAGCTGTGAAGGAGAAACATGCATGGAAATAATTTTGTTCTCTTTTTTTGGCTTTAAATTACTTGGGAAAAATTATAAAATATATATATATTAACTTTCAAGATCAAATAATTTATCTTCAATTTCCACGAATAATGCACAAACTTTCAAAAGGTTTCATTTTATTTTTTGGCGCAAAACTATTGACGTGTTTAGACAGAAATTCTATTCAATTTTTCTTGTACTCTCGGCAAAATTAGTTTTTTTTAACAATTTTAATACATCCACCTTGAGCTAGTGTTGTTATTCGAGTTCGAAACAAGCCGATTTGAGTATTTGTTCAAACTCGATTTGAGGTTTTTTCGAGCCAAACTCGAGCTCGTTCGATTACACTATTGAATCGAAAATAGAGTTTGAATCGATTATCTAACAAGCTCATTTTGAAAAGACACACATATATTACATAATTTAAAATCAATAACATTTTCATATATTGAGTCTAAAGAGTTTGAGCTGATCATTAATAAAGCGAGTATTTTACGAGCTCGAATTCGACTCTTTTTATTTAAATAAATGAGTCAAGTTCAAATTTTAACGAATTGAGCTCTCAAACTATACTCGATTTAAATAAAAACTGTACTACCCCAAAACTTGGTTTTTTTTTTTTTTTTTTTTTTTACAGTAGAAATACGAAATGAGCATTAAATTAAATTATAAACCCAATTTGTTTGTCGGCAAAGATTCAGTTGTACGTGGGGGTCTACATGTTGGGATAGTTTCTTCTTATAAAAAATAAATAAATTCAGTTGCGTGCAGCTATTGAGCAGCTGCACATCAATTAATTCCTACTAATTAGGATTAATTGCATCTTTAAATTATCTAATTTAGTCACGTGTACTACATATATTTGGACATCATTATCCAATCATTGCTAATTAAACTACTTAATTTGTACTAGTTTGATTCGTTACGCTTCATTTTCATTTCGGTGATGTTTCTTTTATTCTTTTAACAAGATTTTAAAATTTAAAATTTTAAATCGACTCTTATCTGAAATTTTGAAAACTAATTTTAAAAATCATAAATATATTAATAAACTTTTCAATACAATCAATTATATCCCCTTATATATTAATATATTTAAATTATAACTCATACCATTCAATCATTTCAATTACACTCAATAATATAATAAAAATATAATTTTATTTACTCTTACACATTGATTTTATATAAAGCTAAATTTCGCTCTACTTAAAAACTCAAAACACGCACACATTATTTTTTACTGGGAATTTAAAATCCCCAAAATTTCATAAATCAGTTTTTAAATATGTGTGTAAAATATTTGTGTAGCTTTGATGATTAATTATGATAAACTATCTTTTTATTATGTGATGAACTCGTAAAATATAATTTAATCATATATTTGAAGAACATCAATTCAAATTGATCTACAAGTGGAGGCATCATTCACTTCGAAATCGATATGAGAATGAGATTAATGTATCCATTTAAATGAACATGAGCCGATGTGAAATCTACGGAATAGAAAGTAGAAACTATGAAATTTGAATAAAGAAAATTATCTTCTAAAATATATCGAAAGTAAAGTGTTTATATCCTATATGTTATCTTGTATGTACATATAGATAGATAGATAGAAATTGAAAGAATGTACAACTTATAACTAATAAGAGAGGACAATTAAATACCTATAACTAAAAGTGTTAATTATAACACTGAAAAGTATTAGTTGAATAAAAGGGTTTTTATTCCTATCGCGTGAATATCATATGAATCCACAAAATTATAAATATACTAATGGTCACAAATCACAATACAATGATTTTCCTTATCTCGAATTTATCATTATAATTCCGTCCAAAAAAATCCAAATATATCGTAGTCAACCCAACAAATCATAGTTCAGGATTTTTTTAGGGTAAGATATTGCGTGAAATTTGTTTTAAATATATCAATTGTTTTATAGAAGAATATTAATTGTTTTACTATATAGTGTTAATTTTAAATAATATTCGTTATTTTAAAGAATATTAGTTGAAAGGAACTAATTATTTCACTGAAAAATATTAATTGTACGTAAACCAGTTTCGCGCAGAAATTTGTTCACGCAACACCAATATTTTTCGAGTAGGTCTCTTGTATTTCATATATACTGTAATTTTTTTTTTTTTATCAAAAACATTCTCATTAAAAAGACAAAAATGGGTATAATATATACCCTACAATGTTCACATATTTACAGTTAGCATCTCAACAAATTTCGAGGATCAGAAACCCAATCATAAAAAGAATAATTAAAAATCTTAGGATATATACTATAAGTTTATAGTGTTATCATTTTTTAAAAATTTATAGTGTCAAATATTTGATTAACAATATTTGAAATCTCATCAGGAGTATCAAGAATTAAGGTCCGTGATATCATATTATTTTTCAAAAGTATCAACAACAAATTAATATTTTTAATAACTATTTAAATTATTTATATTTAATATAAAAATACAGTATTATAATATTTAAATTTAAAAAATTTAAAATTTAATAAAATATATAAAAAAAATTAGATAAAATTGGAAAGTGAAATTCCATAATACTTTGTCACATTCTTTTTATATATAACTTGCGAATTACACATGATGGGACAAGACTGTTTTTCATTCCCACCAATTTAAAATATACATTTATGTTGTTTTACGTTAATGCACACTTAATAAAAAAATAATTTTTTTCTTATAATCTTAATAAAACTTTTGTGGGAAATCTTATGAATGTGCATAGAATTTAAGTAGAAATTTTACTATATCAACGCAGAAATCTGCAAAATGATTTATAACTTGAGAAAAAAAACAAAAATTTTGGGTTTTAATAAGTTGTTGAGGCTTTGTCAAAAAAAAAAAAAAATTGTTGAGGCAAATAATAGTTATTTCATAAATAATTAAGAGTTGTACGTTGAAATTGGGTTGTGGTACCATAAATTTGACTTTATTAAATATATTCGTCCTCGTAAGAAAATCTTTGGGCCAGTAAGGAAATATTTGGCCCACTCTTGAATTTACTAATTTAGGATATTATGAATTTTTTCTATAGACTTCATATTTACTGCAGTTATAATTAAATAGTTCACTTTTGTTCTGTGCGCACTCTAAGAATTTATGCTTGAAAAAAAAGTACATATATAATAAAATTATTATTACAATGCTGTTATGTAATTAATATTAAAATTAACATATGACTATCATCAAACTTATATTATATCATCTCTGGGACCACATTATTGAGACGAGTAAAAATATTTATAAATTTAGAAGTAAAATTTTTTACTTGAAAAATAATACTCAAACTAACTAAGATTTTAATCAAGAATAATACCTTTAAACATAATTTCTGCTCAAGTACCACGCAAGTCTTGCCCACTCGAAATGTATAAATTAGAAAGGAAAAAAAAAACTTTTTCGTGATTGTTAAAAAGGATCTAAAGTCTAATTGAAGACTCAAATTTTAACATATTAATTCTCCTGAGTTCGTGGATTGGAGGGAACCAATCATTGAATTATTTGTGTTCATCAAATAAATAAATAAGCCGATCACACATTTGAGGTATTTTTTTAATGAATGAATATCTGGTCTAAAATTCGATTAATTTGAGATATCAATTTTACGTTCACAAGCAGGGACCTCGCATCTAAAATTATCAAACTTAAGACCTAAACATGTTCATATTCCTAATCAAACTTACACCACCAAATCAATATTTTAGCCTCCAGGGGTATAGACGAATGGTAAGTGGGCAAGGTGACTGGAACACATATACTCCGATATTCCGGGTTCGATTCTATGCGCCCTCGATTTACAACCTGCCTGACCAAGGGATCTCTAGTACAGGTAGGGGATTTGTACCTTCGGGTATTTCTTTCCTTATATAAAAAAATTATAAGTAATTTAATTATTAATTAATTGAATTGACTATATGCAAGCGTACATTAAGGACTCCTTTGTTAGCACGTGTAATAAAGTGGGATAGAGTGAAAAGGAATGTGTTTTAACATATGATAACTTTAATCAACCTTTTGCTACAAGTATAAGGGTGATGTCTCGTGTTATTTATTATTACATGTGATAGTGTAGCAAATGGCAAATTTGTCATTCTTTCAAAATTAAGAAAGATCAAAAGAAAATTTTATGGATAGTGTAGTAATTTGGCGGATAAGATTAAACAATGGCGAGATAGGTGATACCTCCGACCATGCATTATTATAAATTAATATTAGTTTTAAAATATTACTATTTGAAAATAGAAGCGAACATGAGATAAGGGAAAAAAGACATCAAAACCTGTCTTATCTCCCTAACACACGAGCCCCAAGGGTCCCACATATCCTTTATAAACAAATATATAAAACAAATTAATATTTATGTGAACTAGTTGCACCATAAAATTAGTTTTCAAGTAATCTTATTCAATAATATTATTCAATTGGGTGCGTGGTGCAATTGATTTCCGAATAATATCATCAGTAAAATGAATAATACTATTCAGCTAAATAAATAATACCATTAAAAAAATGCACAATACATACAATATATAAAAAATTTGCAACAAAAAAAAAAAAAAAAACATATACTCACTCCCCCCTAAAAATGTGATCACTTGTCTTATTTGTCTTTCCCTAAAAAATGTGTTATTTCTTTTATGGACACAACTACTTATTATCACCCTTCAACTATCACTTAGTTACTCAAATTGTTATTGCATTGTACTTACGAACAATATCACTTATAAGTGAACCCCACTAATTAATAACCTATAGTACTTTTCACTTTATTTATTTATCTATTTTTTCTTAAAGGGAAGATTACAAATAGATTCAAAAAAAAAATTCAAAATTACGAATAGGTTTATGTTCAAATTTTTTGAACCTATTTATAATTAGCTTACTTTTTTTTAACCTATATATAAATGCTCCTTTCTTAAAATTTATACTCAACCCAATAGATATATTTGTTTATTTTATAGGATTGATATGGATAGTTTATTCTAATTAATTTATCACATCTTGCTATATCTTATCCGACTAATTATTTTTATCCTATAAAGCAAACGAACACCGAGAAAGTATAAATTGTCATAATAAGCTGCAAGGTTGATACGATTCATCGATTGATCGATCATGTGGAAATGCATGCATGGGCTGATTTGTAAATACGATTAGTTTGCCATAATAAGCTATAAAGTTACCACAATTCATCGATTGATAATCAATTATTCAAAAAGGCATAGCTGATTTGTAAATAAGGAAACTATACAAAGATTCCAACTCTTTTTTCTCCTATAAAAGTCCATCTCCCATCATTAATTGTCGCTGAAAAAATAGACACCTATCAACTCAAAATTGAAATGTGAAAAAAAGAAGAAAAAGAAATGTAAGCCCAATTATTTTGTTCATATCCAAAAATGGGTCCTCAAGAAGACGACCATTCTTAATTTTAGGATTCATTGTATCCATACTTGGGACGAATTCATCTCTAAATTAGCATATTGTCAATTGTATACAATGGTTTTTAATAGAATTTCGCTCCATATTATTTCGTGTCTGGTAATTCAAATTTACTTTTTAGCAATATTAACTATATTCTCTGAACCTTTTATTAAAAATAATTTATATATACAATTAAAAATATACTTGATTTACATGATATACCTAATACATACAAGATTTTCCTGCACTGATTTTCTCGTGCAAGATTCAAGTTGTGTGTAAACAATATCTGGCCCCCCTTTGGAAATTAATAGACGTTTATTTAACGTATAAAACGATCACCCGTTTGTGGAAGGGCCAATATAGAGGAATTTTGATGGAATATATGTTTGAACTATTTTGTGTTGAAAATGAACGCAAAATTACGAATCCCACATGCCTCACAACTCATTTCTATTATTTATTTAATTATTTATGTAATTGTTTATTTTGGGTTTGGTTCTGTTACAACTTTTGTTCCTACTTCACCTTTATTGTCCATGTTAATTACAAAAAGAGCAAGTTCAGTTCCTTAATTAATAAAGGTGGATAAAGATTCCGACGATGTTATATATTATGATCAAGTCAAACATAAGGACAAATATCATATGCACAGGAAGGAACAGCTCTTTTATTTTTTCTTTACTGTACATGTAAAAAAATTTTATTACATATATCTTTATTTATATTATAATATAAAGATTTTTGTCGTGTTGAAATAAAATTTTAGATTTTTGGGGAGGAGCAAAAAGGGTAGGGTTTAAGATTTTTAGGCTCTAATTTTACTCGTATATACATATTATTTGACATACATACTACTTCATTTTAAAGTCATTATAATTGTTTTTACATTTGGAAATCACAGTTTTAAATTTCAAATTATTGATATTTATAAATACTTTTTGATATTTTTTGTATTCCCAATTTATACTAATGTATTAAACAACTTGATATATATCTCACCGATATATAATTATACTCTATCCCACAATTATTTACAAACTTTCATTTTTTACACGACCCACAACTATTTGCATAATAAAATAAGAAAACTCCTTTATAAACTTCAATATCACAATATTTATATATTTACACGAATTGTCGTTATTTTTTGGACTCACACTACCCTTAGTTCAATCAATTTTTTAATTTCATTTATAAAGATATATTTACCAATTTAACTCTCAACACTTCAATCATTACACTTTATTTTTAGAAGTTTGTGCCACTACATATAGATAAAGAATGAAATAAATTTCTATAATAATCATAAATATATGTAAAAGTTGATGTCAATATCTGTTAGTTTAACGTACAAATTAAGTTTAATATAAAATTATACTCCCTCCGTCCCGGAGTTATCTTCACACTTTCCTTTTTGGGATGTCCCACAATTAACTTCACACCCCTAAAATGGAATACCCTCCATAAACTACACCCTCACAATATCATTTTAATTTCAAAAATGCCACTCTTACATTATTCTACTTTATTCTCTCTCCTACACTTTATCTCATATAACCACCCAAAATACCCTTACACTATATTCTTTCTCCTACTTTAATTTAAGTTTTCTTAAACAACGTGCCACAACACATACGAACCTAACTCCGGGACGGAGGAAGTATAATATAATTAAATATCAATAAATATCAATATCTTGAAGGTTTTAAAAAAATTATATGATTACCAATGTAAAATATTTATATACTAGAGGAAGTATTTCATGTGACAAACTAAGTTGAATATAAAAATATATTAGCATTAGAACCATGATCCAAACAACTCTAACATTATAACTATATATAATAAATAAATGATGGATTTGTCTCAACATGATCCTTCTTGCACAACTGTAAAAGCACCTAAACATACTTACAAACGTGTATATATATATATATATATATATATATATACAAATAAATTAAATTGATGGAGGAAATTAGTATAACTTAATAAAAGCCATGCATAATAATAGGACCATTTACAATAAGGTAGAAAGAGGTAAGCCTTATTATAACTAGGTGTAAAAAATTTGCACAGAAGCACAAATTTTTTTTGCACAGAAGCACAAAAAATTTGCACATTACACCTGTTTGTAATTTTGCTAATTTTTTACACCTATTTGTAATTTTTCCCATAATAATATATCAATATGGAACAGAGATTCAGCGTTGTAATGACGTTATATATAGTTGATGATAATAAGAAAAAGGTGTTGATTACAAATTGCAATTTGTATTATAACAAATTACATATTTTATAATTTGCGATATGTATTATATTTTATAATAAATTGCAATTCGTATTATATATTATTGATAGATTGATACTTCAACCCATATTTTTCCTGATCAAATTAGGATTGATTCTCAGTTAGAAATTAAATATTTAGTAAAAAAAATTAATAACCTAAAAGACAAATATAATTTGGCTAGAAAAAAAGAACAAAATTTGAGTTGAAGTACAAATCTATCAATTCTATATAGTACAGGTTACAATTTGTACAAATTACAAATTATAATATGTATTATGTTACATGTTGCAAACTGTAATTAACCCTAAGAAAAATCAAAGATGAGTAGTTTTTATATGAATATGGTTCATGAATTATCAATCAATTCTTGATATTCGTAATTAAATATTGATATTATTGTTCAAATACTTAATACTCTAATTTTTTTTTTAAATTTAATATTTTAAACTTAAATATTATGATACTGGTATATTTTTTACATTAAATATGAATAGTTTAAATTGTAAAAAAAATTAATTGTTGTTAATACTCCTAAAAAATAATATAATACCATCAACACTAATTTTTGATACATCTAATAATATTCTTAATAATCTTAATTAAATATTTAATACTTCAAAATTTTTTTTAAAAAAAATTCATAATATCAACCATTTTTATATATAATTTTATCTTCAGATATAATTTTATGCCATATATAAGCATGGCTAGGCATTATTGGGAATGTGAGATCCCTAGATAATGTCACATGTATTAGGTACAATTCTTGTTATCACTTATCAGACGAAGCACGGAATTATAGGCCAATGTTAATTAATCGTGTCATGAAAATATTGCACGGGCCCCACAGTATTAATATTTTAAATTTTAATTTTTTACCATTCTTGAGTAAGATTTATTTTTATCATCTTTAGTTGTATAAGCCAAATGTTGACAGGCATCACCATATTGTTACATTTTACAGTTATATGGTATGGACATGAGGTTTATTAGTATATGCAGAGCTGCAAACAGCTTGAAGATGGTAGATCAATTTCGTCAAATAATGTACACCGTCAAATTTAACGTATGAAATATTTGATCAATAGTATTAAAAATATCATCGATGATATAAAAAATTAAGATCAGTAATATCATATTCTTTTTCAGGATTATCAACAACAAATTAATATTTTACGATTTCAATTATTCATATTTAATAAAAAATATAATATTATACTAATATTTAAATATAAATTTATAAAATTATATTTAAAGTATCAAGTATTTAACTAAAAATATTAAATATATGAGTAGAGATATAAAAATTTGAAGAACTAGTGTATAAAAACATATAAGAGTTGGCCAAGAATATCCATCTTACAAATGAATTTTTATGGATTTTGTATCGTACGCTCATGAGCTTGGGCTGAAACTGAAAGGTTTTTAAACGATATCATTTAGGGTCTGCTTAGTTGGGGTATTAGAAATAGGTAATGAGAATGACTCATTAATCATTCCCATTGATGATGCTTGGTAATATTTACAATTTGGAATTGATTTAAAAATAAAATAATCACTAATTTATTTTGATTACATAATCTCCCTCTTATAGTCAATCATTTAACAATCATTCATTTTTTCTTTCGCTCAACTTTTTTCTCGTTCTAATTTTTTCGTGCTCAACTTTCTTTCCAAAATTCATCAATGGGAATGAATCACTAGTCATTTCTATTACTTTATTTCGCCTGATTAAAACGTTTTAATATAATGAAAAATGATGCTAGGTTTTTTAATATTTACCCTTGCAAGTCATTTTTTCGTATTTCCGCATGAAATAACAATTTTACCCGTGCAATTAAAATTGACTTATTATTCTAATTCTTATAAAAGATGAAAATATTAGTATATTACTCTATTATTATGTGTGAACCTCATAATGATCAATCTAAAGACAACCTTGTAATATGTGCTTTTATTGATCATAGGGCGCAATATTTCTTATTACGTCCTTCAAAGCAAAAAAAATCAACTTTTTGCCATAAACTTTATGTAGTGCTCTTAATCTGATTGTGACCATGTTACAAATTTTCTGGGCAAAGACTGTCATAAAGGATGGTTCAATATTTTTCTAAGTAAAAAGTAAAATGGACCACATTAATTTTATGGATTGGGCACTTTGGCTTTTTTCGTGACAATTACAACCATCAAGGAACTCATGAAATCTTTCATCATTACACCATTAATGTTTCCTGGACCAAATAAAATTTTCATTCATTTTCTTTTTGCTGCATTTTTTCAATTTATTTGGATACAGGATTTTTCTTCCATATATATACATATATATTATAAAAAAAGGGAAATTTTATTTCAAATAAAGGGATGAGGCAAACATACAAGTAAAAGAAACAGTTTAATTATATTAATTATCAGCAACCCTCACAAGCACAAACATATTACACCAAGGCATCTCAAAACGAAACTAACACTTTAAAATTGATCTAGGATTCTTTACTCATTCTTTAATTAAATTGTGAATTATAATGAGAATATAGCTATATTATTAGTGCTTTGCTCTAATTTAAAAATAAATGAAATAAATAATGATTGTTGGACAAAGAAAATAGTGAAATGATTGAGAAAAAATAATTATACGAGGGCAGGTAGGTAATTAAAATAGGGTAGGAATAGGATGATCTAATTTTAAGTCTCGTTAGTCGTTAACACATGCGAAGTGTGATAAATACAAAAAAATTATTTTTTATTTTCATTAACCTCAACAATTATTTTATATTCACTTTCATTTTTACTCTCATTGAAAAACAATATAAATTCTCATTTTTATTTGAATTTTTTTGACCTAAACAATCTCCAAGTCTCCATTCATTCATATGGAAACAAAATTGAGAAATAATATGAAAAAAACAAAATAACAACCAACAAGACAATTAATTAAGAATTTTAAGTGAAAACAATAAAATTGAAAAAAACCCACGACCCAATAAAAATATGTGACTGCATATATGAAAAATTGCTAGTCATACAAAATTTCTATTTATTTCTTCCGACACCGCTATACAAATACATCTTTTTGAATTACCCTCACTCTTTCTCATAACACTCTTCCAAAGAGGAATATAATAAATGAATCTAACTAAATCAAACATATGACTTTATTGCTTTATGCACTTATAATAAAATACCTAAACTTCTTAAATACAATTATGAAGCCCCTCCCTTTTGTTTTATTTATAATAACACAAGTAAAACACAAACATTTTAATTTTTTTTAGCAAATATTTATATAAGATGGTCTCAGTAAATATATTTAGTACCGGATAAATAAAATAATATTGTCTTTTTATAAAGATATTAAGAATCATGGAGTATGCATTAATGGATTAGGGTCAATCTACTAGTCCATTTAATACTTTAAATTTAACTCTAATATTATTATATGACAATTTTAACAATAATTTATTTTTGCTGTTATACAAATTTTAAATGAAATAAGATAAGATATAATATTTTGTTCAAATATGAATAAAAATGTTGAGTACTACCTCCATTTTGAATTAGATATCTTTAGCTATTTATTTAAAAAAAAAAAAAAGGAACTTAAATTTAAACATTTTTACTTTTAGACTTCATTTGAATGAAGTAATTTGAAATCATGAGATTTGAAAATGAATTAATTACTATACATTCATAAATTAAAATAAAAAAAATACTAAATAAATGGATTTGGTTCACACAAATATTATTTACAGGTAGGAGGATTTTAAATACCCAACAAAATCTTATCATTTGAAATCTTCCCATTTGTAAGTAATATTTGTGTGAATCAAATCCATTCATTTAATTTTTCTTAAATTTTAATTTATAAATATATAATGTATTATGATCAAATCCTTTAATTTCAAATGACTTCATTCAATAAAGTTGTGGTGTTTGTATATAAGGATAACTTAAGAGTCAGGATCCGCTTGCACCACCCAAATTCCCTAACGGCTCCACTGAAGCCATGTCCTCAAGCCAAGACAAGCCGCGCCGCACTTACCCTACAAAAACAGTCAAAAATACCGGCTATGCCGGTGGACGAAGAAAATTGCATTTGCCTTGAATTTGGGGTTCATTTCATTTGTGACGAAAACCAAAACCTAACCCCAAATTGCAAACAAATGCACCTTAACCCCAGTCAAATTCTAACCACGCAAGAAACCCCAATTGGTTTTATTTAAAGACACGGAAATTGTGCAACACCAGCCTGGGTAGTGATACTGGTCTACTCCTCCCCCTCCCCCCACCCACCTCACCCACACATGTGTTTGATGCAATCTATTCTTCTCTTTAGACATGAATTAATCATCATGTAAAGAAACAGTGGAAGGAAATAAAGTTGCAGCTTTTGATTATCAAGTTTTCAGTCTTTAATTTTTTATTATCTTGGAATTTTCATTTTGATGGGTACAGAAGTAGAGGAACTGATAAAAAAAGTGGAATATGGAGTACATAAGAAAGAGAAAAAGCTGCACAATGATTATTACAGCATACAAAACTGTGCCTTTTCTTGGGATTGTGTGTTCTCACGAGATTTTGGCTTCCATTTCTTGTAGCAATTGAGCAAACTTTCTGCTGAAACGCACACTCTTCACACGCACACACTCCCTCTCTCTCTCTCTCCCTGTCAAGAATTAATTTCGCTGTAAAAACTGCAAATTTAACCACCGTCTAAAGAGATCTGATATAAGACGATTAATTAGCACATCATCAAGCATGAAGAGACTCAGCCCTTCTGATTCCTTGGGTGCCTTAATCTCCATTTGTCCCAATTCCACAGGTGCTTCAATTCAATATATGTATATGTATGTATGTATGTATGTATAGTTTCATAATTAATGGATCATGTTGTAAAAAAGATTAAAGCATTGCATGTTTTCCTGTCCCTATAACCTATTAATGATCTCAAACAGTATATGATACGAAAACTTGTGCAAATACTGGTCTGTTTTTCTTTTTGTTACAGCTTTTCAGTGCTGATTTTGAGCTCTGTTTTTTTGCAGTTGATGTTGATGAAAACAACCCCATGTACACGAGGGAGTTTCAGACAATGTTGGAGGGATTAGATGAGGAAGGCTGTGTTGAAGAATCCGGTCAACTTTCCGAGAAGAAAAGGAGGTTGAGCGTTGACCAAGTCAAGGCTCTGGAGAAGAATTTCGAGGTCGAAAATAAGCTTGAGCCGGAGAGAAAAGTTAAACTGGCTCAAGAACTTGGGTTGCAGCCGCGCCAGGTGGCGGTCTGGTTCCAGAACCGCCGTGCGCGGTGGAAGACGAAGCAGTTGGAGAGAGATTACGGCGTCCTTAAAGCAAATCACGATGCGCTCAAACTCAAGTATGGATCTCTTCAAAAGGAGAATGAATCGTTACTGAATGAGGTATTTTAGCAAGATCTGTGTTGATTGTAGCTCGTTTTGATGTTTTTGTGCAATAATTTTGTGTTTTTTTATAGATTCGTGAGCTCAAATCGAAGCTCAATGAAGATGATAGCAAAATTACAGTCAAAGAAGAGCAATCAATTTCTGATACGGAGGAGAAAATCGAAATTGAAGATGCGATTGAGCTCAAACTGGAAAATTGCAACGAAATCACCGGAGTAGCCTCTGCTTTTGGTGATTTTAAGGACGGGTCTTCCGATAGCGATTCCAGTGCAATTCTGAACGAAGATAACAATAACAGCCCGATTGCGGCTGCGATTTCTTCCTCCGGCGGGATTTTGGCTCATCAATTCGTGGACATTCACTCAAATTCCGCCGCCATGGATGTAAATTTCCAGTTTTCAGATGCAAACAGGGCGTTTCAAACGCAATTTGTGAAGATTGAGGAGCATAATTTCCTGGGTGAAGAATCTTGCAGCAATTTGTTCTCCGATGAACAAGCTCCCACTCTTCACTGGTACTGCTCCGATGAGTGGAACTGAGATCCAATTGGCTATGTGAAAAATTAAAATAATCCACCCCTTGACAATTTTGTATAGTAAAATTAAGTTACAGTTTTCTCTCTCTCTCTCTCTCTCTCCCCTGATTGAAGAGAGAGAAACGGGTGGGTAAGGGCATAAGATCATTGCAGAAATAAATTGAACTATGTATTGCCATTAGAGTCTTCTGTGTTTTGCAGTGGGATTGCAAGAAATCCATTCTTGGGAAATTTCTGTAATGGTGGAAATTGGAACTGGTAAAGAATTGTGAAAATGTAGATGCATCTAGGATGGGAAATTCTGCATTCATTATGGGTAAAAAGGTCCTTTCACCTATGTAGTTTAAAGTTGTTGCGGTTAAATATTGCCTTTTTAGTAATCTTTGATTTCCTTTTTTCTTTTTCTGTTTCTGCAATTGATTTTTACCTTTTAAAGAGGTCGCTTGCATGAATGAGAGATTTCTCAAGAAAGAAAGAGAAATTGCATGAATTGGGTCAATTGGTTGTGGATTGGTGATTCCTCGAGGATCAAATTGGGGTTGATTTAATGTATCTTTGAATACTTTTATAACTTCATTTTTATCCAACTTTCGAAAGAAAGAAAATTTGATCAACGTTAGTGGCACAAACTAACTCAAGGTCTCGTGATCATGACCAAAAAAATTATACGTTCATGAAAGTTCAGGCTAATTTCGATTATAACTTTTAATATACAAAGCAATATTTTTAATTGGCCTTGTATATAATAATTAATGAAATTCAAATGTTTTAAAACGTCTAATTACTTTATGAGTACACATAATAAAAAAAAATAGAATAATGAATAAAATATGAAGGTAATTTCATAAATCTTTAAGTGTGAATTCAAAAGTAACAATATTTTATGTAAAATAAAATTATGGAGAATTTTTTACTTTAAAGGGGTGAAAATTATTTTGGAATAGACAACAAAAAAGTATGAAAATAATCATGGTCAGAAGAAGTAGTAATCTTTATGATAAAATGTATTAGTATTTCGTATACTAAAATAATTAATTTAGAAAAATAATTCACATGAAACTAATTCATAGAAAACCTGTGCGATTGATCATTATCTTGATCCTTATTGAGTTTAGTCTCATAAACGTTGGATAGTGACTCTCTCTCATATTTTAGTAATAATTCCAATTTAGCTAATGATAGAATTCTATGATTACTAAATTGATAAACGATAGTAATTATACCTAGCATCATAAGACTTGAGCATTAGTTCATTAGTTGGAATAAATATGATTAATTGACTAAATCCAATCTACTGCAAATGTGAAAATTAATGATGAAATGATGACCAGTAAAGTAAACAGATTTTGTTGGTTGCACGGGATTGCAATTTAGTACTACTTGTTGGACTAATAGGAACAAAGCCAACTTATTCGAATTAGCACCTACACAATCTACCATGCATTTTGTGGCTTTACCGGAAATGGTCTGAAAAATAGTCCCAATTTATCCCTTAATTACTTTCACACGTGAAGTGATATTTTTATTTTTAAAAAACTCAAATTAGTGTAGGAGAAATAATAAATTATAATGATATTTGGGGTAGTTGAATGAAATAAAGTATAAGAGATAAAATAAAGTAAAATAAAATAAGAGTAACATTTTTTAAATTTAAATGGTATTATAAGGGTTAAATTTATGGAGGATATTTTATTTTAAGGATGTAAAAATAATTGTGTCACAGACGAAAAAAGAAAGTGTGAAAATAATCATGGGACGGAAGGAGACAATGAGTAATACTTTCACCGTCCCGTAATTATATGTGGTTTTTTTTTTTTTTTCATCCATCCCAATTATTCGCACCCCTTAAAATGAAAATATCACATAATATTAGGCTTATTAGCAACCTCACAATACCGTTTAAATTTTAAAAATATTATATTTTATTTACTCTACTTGATTATATTTCCTACACTTTATCTCTCATTAAATCACCCCAAATATTTTTACACTTTATTCTCCGTCCAACACTTTATTCTAAAAAAATAATTTTTCTTAATATGTGTGCTAAAAAAATGTGCGAGTAATGGTGGAATGGTGGGAGTAAGCATTAGTTGTAGGGATAGGGGTGGATAAGTGATTTATTATAAATTGTCATGTAATAGATTAATATTTCGAACGTGAATAGTACTATATACTATTATTCCTAAAAATTATTGTAAAGGAAATATTACAATTTAATATTCATCTAAGTTCAAAAAAAAAATTGTTTAAATGGAGGTAAATAAATTGATGGCAAATTTTGTATTACAAAAATGTCAAAAATTATACTCCCTCTGTTCCAGAAAAGCTTTCATATATAGGAGAACAAACATTTTAAGAAAAAAGTGTAATGATTGAGATTTTGAGGGGTAACTTTGTAAACTTTTATGTATAAAGTAAAAAACTTTATTGGGTTATTTGTATGTGAGAGTAAAAAGTAATGACATTTGTGTAAATTAGTGAAAATTGTGAAGGTGGAGTTTATAAAGAGTTATCCATTTTAAGGGTGTAAAACTTATAATGGAACGAATAAAAAAAAAAGTGCAAAAACTTTTATTAGACGGAGGGAGTATCATTTATCCCTAATTATAATGTTAAGGCGTCTCTTATGGGCAGATTTATTTAAGTATTATACTTTTCAAATTTATTTGCAAAAATGTAGTATCTTTTAAAATGTTTTCTTTTTTAAATCTAATCGCATGCTTAGAATGCGACATGTTAAATTCTCTCTCCTCTATTCTTTTTTCTCTCCCACTCTTCTCTATTTATTGGCACATTCTTTCTTCCCTCTCCTCTCTCCTCTACCCCTTTTCTCTAACTTCATATTATTTCTAAATGATTTACAAGTCATTATTAAAATAACATTTGATAAAACTTTATTTGAATTACGAAATATAAAAACTAATTTACATTTATTTAAAATTGTTAAATATTTTTATAGTGTTTTATTGAAATTTGGCAATTTTAAAAAAATATTAATCAATTAAATGATCATGACACGCCTAATAAATTATTTAAAGTAATTAAAATTTAATCTACGAAATAAAATTATAACAAACCTAGTTATTTTTTTAATTCAACAACTCAATATTTTTGTATCGAATTACTAAATTATTTTTTAAATAACATGAATTACCAATGCATATTTTTTTTATTATTAATAAATAATTTTGAATTTTGTAAAATAAAATTTATTATAACAAATCAGAGAAAAACAAATCGAATTAAGTCGAAAAAAAAATTGGTGCCCTGTCGCCAACATCCAAAAATAATATTTGTAATTCACCTTGACCAATCATAGTTCATCCTTCATTTGTTTTTTACTATGTTAATTAAACGTAAGAATAAAATAACCTAGGTAATCAATCTAAATTAATTATTCCACAAAACTGAAAAACATATGATATAGATAATCCGGAGTAAAATTTCACAAACGAAATCGGGTTCAATTAAAAATCATCAAAAGACAAGTTTAGAAATCCCCGGAATTAAAATTTTATTTTACAAAATTCAAAAATCATTTATTAGCAATAAAAAATACATATATCGATAATTCATATTATTAAAAAATAATTTAGTAATTTGATACAAAAATATTGAGTTATTGAATTCAAAAAAATAACTAGGTATTTCATGATTTATTTTGTAGATTATATTTTAATTACTTAAAAAAATTATTAGGTTTTTCATGATCATTTAATTGATTAATAATTTTTTAAAATTTGTAAATTTCAATAAAAACACTATAAAAATATTTAACAATTTAAATATGTAAATTAGTTTTTACATTTTGTAACTCAAATAAATTTTTGTTAAATATTATTTTAATAGTGACTTGTAAATTAGGTAGAATTAGAGAAAAATGGGAGAGGAGATAGAAAAGAGAAGATAGAATACGTAAATAGATAGAGAAGAGTGGGAGAGGAGAGAGAAGAGAGAATTTAACATATCGCGTTCTAAACATGTGATTAGTCTTCAAAAAGAAAACTTTTTAAAAGTCGCTACATTTTTTCAAATAATATTGAAAACTATAACATTTAAATAAATTAGCCGTCTCTTATGACATATTCATCGATAAATGTTGTCTTATAATGGAAGATTAGAATTTGTCACCATTATCTACACATGCACATTGGATAAATTTCATCCGGTGAAGTAGCCTATAAAATACACCACATAATTAAGTAGGTCATGTTTCTATTTGTTCGAGTAAATTATTTGTTTTTTCTTTTGACGGGGTTCAATTAAAATATTTTGATTGTACAACTATTTTGTATTTTATTTATAACTTTTAAGTGTACGAGAGATTCAAAATTGTGATTTTACTCTTAATACTAGAAATATGAAAATTTGGATTATGTCTTATTTTAAACTAGTTGTCCACTGTGTGGCGCAGAGGAGGAAAGTATTGGTCACCTCTTTTTTGCTTGTAATGTTAGTTGGGAAGTCTGGTCAAAATGTTACAGGTGGTTAAGAATTTCAATGGCTCAACATTTTTCTCCAAAAAACCATTTGTTGCAACACTGCTATGTTTCGGGGAAGTCTGGTATTAGGAAAATCTTTGCTACTATTTGGACAGCAACTATCTGGCATATTTGGGACGGCAGAAATAATTTAGTGTTTGGAGCAAAGGAATTTGATATGAATAGGTGTGTCTCGGAGATTAAGGCTAAGGTGTGGTCGTGGCTTGTGGCTAAGGGGAAGCTTAGAGAGAGTATAGTATATTCGGAATGGAATGAGAACCCCAGTTTATGTTGGTGAATTCTTGAAATCGTAATATTGTAAGGGTTAGAGTACCCCTTGTACTCTAATTTTTATAATATATTCCTTTTGCTGATCAAAAAAAAAAAAAAATGAGTATGTATGTAATAGAGTCGAGCGATCATTTTTAAGAAATATGTTAATTACAAAATTTAGCGAAATTTGTTTTTCTTCATTCGTCGCCTTTTTTTACTTATGATGCAAAGTTTGCAACATTGCAGCACTTTGCTGATGCCGATTAAATGATGCTTTAATTTATGACAGCTATTTTCATAATTAAAAAAAATCATATTTTTAAATAATTATATATAAATTTAGGACGAAATCCCAGCACTTCATGTTTATAATATCACCTACAGTATTAGAAATGCACATGGCATTAGCATCACCTGTCATTGTCCGTTACGCGCACCGCACGCAGTAGCCGGGCGGGTGAGAATTGCATATTGGTTACGTTTCACGGGATTTTTAGCATGATATTTTTGGATAAAGTTTTGATGTGATGTAATAAATTTGTAGACAAAAAAATTATAAAATATATAAATTGAAAAAAATACCTTAAAATTTAAATGTAATTCCTCTATCCACAAAATTTATGCTAATTGAGCATTGCACAAGATTTTAGAGGAATTATTTATTTATTGTATAAAATAGATAAAATAAAAGTATTGTAGGGTCCATTTTTAATAAAGTAATTGTTTGCGAGTGTAAAATTAATAACATTTTGAGTAATTAAGTGGTGGTTGAAGGGTGATAATAAAATGATGGTTTCCAAAAGGAATGAGAATAAATTTATTGAACGGATCAATAAATAAATGAGTATAAATTTAGTGGATGAAGTATTTTTTTTTAATAGATTTAATTAATAGATTTCATAAATTTCTTCTAATTTTCATAGATTTAATTAATAGTCTATATTTGTTGAAATTAATCTTGAGTTGTTTGTGACAATCTTCACCTCCAAACACAATCAATTCACCTATTTTTCTTTACTATATATAGTGTAGTGCTATATGGTTTATTTAGGTTTCCGTTTAATACTTTTTTGGCATATAACCATTCTTAACATATCCACGCACATGTATATGTGTAATATTTTGGCACATCAATTCATATTATGTAAATGATTTAATTTTAACCAAATTTTGATCAATTAAAATTAATTTTTTAATCAAGCAGTTTTATTTTTCGTGTATCATTAAAAATACGATTAAAACGTATTAATTCACATTATAAAAACATTAATTATAATTAAAAAAAAAACTAATGTGGTTTGGTGTTGTGGAATTCGTCATTTGTGCATGAGAATGTGTGGTTTGGTGTTTGTGGAAAGCTAGGAACAACTTCATTTTCAAAGGCTTGGAGAGTTCTTCCGGATCAATTTTAGATGAGGATAAAAGCAAATTTTGAAGTTGGTGTTTGTCAAAAGGCTTTACTTTTGTAATGCTTCTATTAGTGTTTGGTTCCAAGATCCAAAGCTACTGTTATAGTTTGTTTTGATTCTGTCATTGAGTTTTGTAAGTGGTTTGTTTGGACCTTTTGAAGTATTTTTCATACCTCCTGAGTTAATAAAAATTTTATTTGCCTGATAAAAAAAAATTAATGTGGTTTACCCTTCAACTAATATTTTTTTTCCTATAAACTAAAACCTATTTTATATTGAGTAATACTTATGTGAACCGAATATATTTGATGAACTCTATTTTTATTATCACTGTTATATACATTAATTATCACTATTATCCACATGCACTATTAGAAGAAAATATGGCAGTATTATTGCATGCGTATGACATTAATAATACATGCACATAATAATAATAGTAAAATAGAGTTCATTATATACCACCGATTCAAACAAATTTTTATCTTCTATATTTTAATTTTTTCTTAAGGGATAAAACTATGATTAAATAACACCAATCATATAGTGCATCTTTATCATATATAAATAATACACACATATATATATATATGAATGTAATTTAATTTATCCGAAATAATTTTTAGGAAGTATACTTATCAAATGATATTAACATTTATTAGCCCAATTTATTTTCTTACTTTATTAATAATTATTTATAAAATTATTCATTAATTTTCTTTTATAGAAAGGAGGGGAAGGCATATCAATCTGGTGCACAAATATAGCGTATGCGTGCATGTTTTGTTTGGAGGAAAAGGCGAGATTCCCACATTCACCTTTTGGCTTTTCCCAATGTACCCCTACCCCTATATGTTTTCTTGAGGTGAAAGCATGGTCCCCATCTCAATGTGGGCCCAAATAAGAATATGGGCTTAGGTGGGGGCATGTGATCTGGGTCCCACCCAAATGTCATAACAAAGTCACATCACCAAAATAAAAACAATAAAATCAATTGTTTACTGATCATGAGCTCCGATTGGTGATAGTTATCCGCTGCGGCAGATCAAATTTATGTAACCAGCCCACACCGGTTTCCCTATCCTACGGTCCTACCACCACCTTTCTTCTCTTTCTACTTCTTTTCCGGAAAACCACAATTTTCTCTACTTCGAATCTTTCTATTTTATACGTACGGAATTTTTGTTATTTTTATTATGCAATTAAATTGAATCTTCCTAATTTTGTTTTTCTTATTTTTTTTTTATAAGTAAAAAGCAAATTTATTGATGGAGATAGATATAAGGCATATCCATCCCACTAGAATAGTTCAGCAAAGTAATACAAGAGAACAAAAGAATACAATTCACAAATTCAAAGAGGATCTAGGATTCATCTCCCGGTCACAATAACTAATGTTTTTAAAAGCTATCTCCTTTGTAACACACCAACTCCAGAGTCTCCTTTTATGATCTCCCATGAACGTTCCCATATAAAAAATTCCATTGTTGAAGATAACATCATTTCTCCATTTCCAGATTAACCAGACAACTTCAAGCCAAATACAAGTCGAAACTTTCTTACCTTTTTTCCCATACAAAATGTTCCTAAAGGCAGCAAAGTTTGAAAAGGAATTTACCTGCATTGTTTTTCTTATTTTTATTTTCATAAATAAATTATGGCACAGACTTTGTTTCAACAAGTTTTACCGTAAAATTTATTTTAATTGTATTAAATATTTATTAAAAAGTATTAATAGCTTTTACTATAATGTATTAATTTCAAATGATATTAGTTGTTTTATTCAAAGATGTTAGTTATTTTAGTATAAAGTTAGTTGTAAATAAATTTATGATGAAATTTATTTAGACAAGACAAACTCTTGAATATAATAGCATTGAAATTCTATATAAGACTCTTAACGATAATTATTAACTATGTTATTTTTAAAAATAATATTAACGAGCAAATTTGTAAGAAACATAATTAATTAACACTGAAAAATATAAAACATTTAAAGTGCAAAGGTGAATAGTCAAAACGACATGAATTTTGAATAGGAAGAAATATTTTATTTTAGATATGAGAAATAAAAAATTACTCCCGACATATTGTTTAAACAAACTTGTAGTATTAATTAAGCACAAATTAAATATATATATATATATATATATATATATATATATATATATATATTAAAACTCTAAAATTTTCATATATTTTTTCAATGTTACACATAGATGAGAGATGACATAAAATCAAATGTTTACTAAAATTAAATAAGTAACTTTATGTAATAGAGTCATATTGGTCCTTTGAAAAATAATTTGACTATACCAAAAAAACAAAGTTATGATATGGTGCATATAAAATGGAAAGCAAGTTAAATAAAAATAATATGTTGTACATCTATTTATATTATTTAATAATTTTTTAATATGCTTGCATTAGTTTAAATGAAATATATTTTGAATAGAATTTACTGATATATCAAATAAATTCCATCCTCTTACAATATTATGCAAACTTGTATATTTCTCCATTATCCCTCGTAAATGTTGCATCAGGTGCTCCACAAGTTTTCTTTATCTTATTCAATTAATACTTTAAATTTACTTTATTAATCAAAACTATACTAACTTTATTCATTGAGCCATTCAATTTTTAAGTATAAATAAAAAATTCAGATTGCTTTAATTTGGATAGTTCGAGGCAGCTATCAAATAAGGTGGCATGCTCCACTTTGTTCACTCATACTCATAGTATAAGTTGGAGGGCTTTAGCTTAGCCAATAGGCATGATTTTTTGGTTCTTTTCTTTTGGCGAAACTTTCTCTTTTTGTCTTTTCCATTTTTGCTGATCCCACTGTTTAAACGTTATTACACTTTTTTTTTAATAGATAATTAATATTGATGAAACAGCATTTTGTAGGTTTAGGTTTCATCAAAAGTGGCATAATTTGCTTTCATATACACTATTTGTTAATTTGTGTGGCCGCGTTTATATATTTCATATATATTGTAAGTTTTTGATATTTCACTTTTTATTTTATCTAATGTTTTATACTCTTATTCAAATAGTTGATATTTTTGATTAAATATTTGATATGTTGAATGTTGTTTTTTTAATTTAAATATTATAATACTATTTTTTTATATTTAATATGAATAACGTATGTAATAAATTATTAATTTTTTGATATTCCTGATAAGATTCTTAATAATTTAAAACAAATATTTAGTACTTAAAATTTTTTAAAAATGGTAACATCGTAAATTTACGATGTATACGAAATACAAGAGACCCACTCAATTTGTATATCTATCTATAATCTTATAAAGCTAAATTTATAAAAGCTTATGTGGCACAACCACATTCTCCTATTTCAAAATTCTCCTCCTCTCATTCATTTAAGTTTTAAATACTAATTATACCATCAATTTTATAAGTTGTAATCTCATCCGTCCATTTATTTATATATTATTATATAAATTATGAAACTCATCACAAACCATATTTTTTTATTCTCTCCTCTTATCATCTTCGTGTTCTATTTCAAAATCCTTCTCCTCTAATTCATTTAAGTTTTAAATGGTGATCTCATCCATCAATTTTATAAGTTTTAATCTCATCCGTCCATTTATTTATATATTATTCTATAAATTATGAAACTCATCACAAACCCTAATTTTTTTATTCTCTCCTCTTATCATCTTCGTCCGGTGGTTGAACAATTTTTTTTAAGGTCAGTCTTTCTTCTTTCTCGAATCATCTTTTATTCTCTCCTCTTATCATCTTCGTCCGGCGGTTGAACAATTTTTTTTAAGGTCAGTCTTTCTTCTTTCTCGAATCATCTTTGCTACCTTTTTCATTGTTTTATTAACTAATTGTAGGTCGTTCCTTGAATTCGTTTGATTTTTTTTTATTTTTTCTTATTTCAATTCGTAATTTTACGGTAAATGTGCTAATTTATTTTTTTATACTTTGATAAAAAAAAATTGCAGATGCAAATTCATATTACAAAGAATCATCATCTTCGTTCGGTGGTTAGACAATTTTTTTGCAGATGCAGATTCATATAATTTTGATAAAAATAAAGTGATTTGATCAATTCTACTAAAATTATGTTGTAGAACTAAGATAATTATTAACAAAAATAAATATTTAATTAACAAAAGATTAGTATGATTAAAATTAATTAATCAAGATAATTAATATAATTATGGTAAACTGTATATATTTTGCTATAATAAATTTAATTTAATATAATTATCAATTATTTCAATTTATATTATAAGATTCGTCAAAAAATTCATCATATTGAGATATACAAATTCATTAAGTGAAGATACAAAATCTACGTTTAAAATTTTAAAATTTATTTGGTAATATATACATATTATGATATTTTTCTCTATAATTTAAATAGATCGTGTATTATAACTATTTAAATTTAATTTTTTTTATTACATTTATAACTTTTTTTCATTATCCCGTGAAATTCGCGGAGCCTAATACTAGTACACTATATTTTTATCTATTGCTGTCACTAAACTAATGGCATATATTTATGGCAAAATCTAGCGTGGAGCAGTTTTATAGTATGAAATTAATAATATTAGAATCATTTACTGATATTATATCATTTGTTTAGTGATATTATTACACTTATAAACTGATATTACAATATAAAATGATTATGATATTAGTAAATGATTCCAATAGTACTAGTTTTATACATATTATGAAACTGATTCATAGGAGTGTGACTATATTTATATGCTCGTACTCGATTTATTGTGCGTTAATGGTCACATCTTATGTGTCAAGTGTAGAAAGTAATATATGATGACAAATATATCATGAAATTGATTATCTTCAACTTTTTAACGTATTTCTATTTTTTTTTTTTTGAAAGAAACGTATTTCCATGTTATATATTTGTATTCTATTTATTTGGTCCTCATTTATATACAAAATTATTATATAATATTATACATTTAATGTAGATAATAAAATAATAAATACAATACAGTAAAATCCTCCTAAAATGTATAGTTTATATAGGAATTAACTTTATATAGGAGTAATAAAAAGTCACAGTCCCAACTCTGCACTAGTCTAGTTGTATTTAAACTTTATAGTATTTTTTTAGCAATTTAAATTGTAACCGATTCCATTTGGGAACGAATTGGAGTGGGAGATATAAGAAGACTTGAAGAATTTGTAATTTCAAGGAGACTTGGTGAACTAATTTCTAACAATTAATTATTTTTTTTAATCCGCCAATAAAATATATATTACTACACGAAACTTGGGGTACAATGAAATATTTTTAAAGCATATAAAATTCCATTTAAAAATAATATTTTCTAAAGAAATATTTTCCCGATCCGATAATATGAATTTACTGTACTTAAAATATAGCAGGAAACATAAATAAGGAATGAGAGGCCCAACCGCGCATTGTTCAATAACTTATCTAATTTCTTACTAAGCTAAAAGCCTTGAACCTTTATTTAATTATTTGAATAAATTTCCATGTGTTTTTACTTTTTAGTCATGACAAGTTCGAATAATTTATCATCATATGCATATTTCAGTACTTATCATAGTTGACATCAATACTAATTCCTATCAATTAAACTGAACTGAGATGCAAACGTAAATATTCTGTACAAATTCTTGTATTGAATTACTCGTTTACTTATTTATTTATTTAGCTAAAGATGTGTTTGCATCATTGTATTGAAATACGTAATTATAATCTACATAATGTCAATTTATTGAATAGTCACCCTGACCATATCATATTGAAATAGATAATGAAGACCGCGGATTAATAAAAAAATTAATAATAATGTGCGTATAGTATTATGATAAAGACTAGCAGATTTTGGTGGAAGATTATAATATTAACACTAAATCAAGGATTTGATGTTGCTGTTAATCCGTGAGCATCCAAAGATATGGTCTAATTTAACTTTTTAAAATATTTATCTTATCAGCTTCTAGGTGTTACCTTACACTTGTCAAGATAAATTTATACTAGAAAATAGAGTCGAATTGAATTCCCTTTATAAGTACACGGAAAGAATTTCTGATCATGTAATCTCGAATTTTATAAAGATATAAAATTAATTTATTTATATTAATTTTCTTAACATTTTTCTTATTTGTGGATTGAATTTTTTACTTCACTTTTTAAAAATATTTATCTTATTAGCTTGTAGATGTTACCTTACACTTGTCAAGCTTATTCTACACTAAAAAGATAGGGTCGAATTGAATTCTCTTTGAGTACTAGAAAAGAATTAATTTAATATTATTAGCTTATAGATGTTTCAAATTAATTATTATTTTTTCTTTTTTTCACGTTTATCCCTAGTTTACCTCTATGTATTTCTAAAAAATCTTCTTATTATTGGAAAATATATTTTTCCCCGACACACCCCTTCTTTCATCTATGTTTCTTCATGGAAGGATACATATGTCAAAATTTTATGTTTATTAATTCTATATAAAATTTTAAAAACTCCGATTTATATGAAACATATGAAATTCGCACCTCTATCTAATTTGCACAATTTTTTCAATTAATGATGATAACTATCTTTCAAACTCATCACACAATGAGTTTCCACCAAATATACTCAAATTTGATGTGTTTAATATTATTTTATCTCACTGACTTTATATACCATAAGAGTTGGGAGAAATAATTTTTTCAACATCCATATATAATCTATATGAAAAATAAACTATTTTATAGAAAAAATTGCAAAACATGTAATCAAATTAGGAATAGCAAAATTTATCGGTCATGTTAGGGGTAAAAATTTATGTTCCCAGTTACATTTAAAAAAAAAAATCATGCTCAATTTGGGCGAAATTTCTTAAATTTGCCTTGGCGCTATTATTTTTCGGCGTATCAGAGGATAAGTGATATATCAAATTGTTCTATCATCTCTTCAAAAAAGACAATTTAGTACTTTCAATTGATCATACTGCATATTATTTCCCAACAAATTAAAATTTGAGTGATTCTTTCACATCAATTAGTATCACCTTCTTTCCGGTTAAGATTCGACCATTTTCGATCAAACGGTGCACACGAGAGACTTAGTCTTTGAGTAGTGGAAACAAAATATCAACTCATTATTATTTAATTCATCCCTAACTATTTTTTTAAGGGATTCAAGAAATTAAAGTATCAAACATATTTTGTCAAAATTAAAAAGGAAAATAAAAGGTCATTTTCTCATGGGGGAATTGCTTGGAAGGAAACGCAATGTTTGAGGGTGACACTAAACCTGAAAAGCCTTTGTCTATCAGACTAAGACGGCCGCCGTGCACGACGAAATGACGAAAATGACACCATCGATCTGTCATTAATACAGTTCAATGTTCTCAGTTATACATAGCAAATTACTACTATAAATTTTAATGATTCTTATAATAGATTTTATTGTTAAAAAAAATTATTTTGAACCAATTAAAAATTTATATATGAACCATATTGATCAGGAATTATTTGATGAATTCGAAAATTACCAAATTTATCTTTGAACCATTTTTTTTTTTAATTTATAGAAGAAATTTTGGAATGCAAACAAGTTTTGATGTTTTTGAAATCATTCCATTTAAAAATTTTGACCTAAAAGACCGACATCTATTTCTAACATATCACATCCATGAAATTTCCCTTGAATGTGAGATAACATATACATTTTACAAGTTATAGGAAATTTCTCATGTACAAACAAGATATATTGGTGTTAGTCATACGTCGAGGGAGGTAGACAACTAACGAGTGAGCAATTTAATATGAATAGAGTTGCGTTCAGTTGTTTTCAATTTAACAAAAATATATTAGTTTAAGATAAATTTATATCACCTTTTAGGAACAACATAAAAATAATTATATAAAGATAAAAGAAGTGATGCCACTTTTTACTTTAAATTCGATAAACTTTCATAAAAAAATTAATAGGTTTTTTTTTTCATTAATACATTATAATCTCGAAAAGATAAAGTAGTATATAGTTTAAATTATTAGAACTTCACTATATATGTCATGCTCCTCATGCTTAATCATGTGGATCTTGCATTTCATTGTTCTTTCCATAGTTGGATATGTAAAATGTCATGTAGTTTCGAATACTCATTGAGATAATACACCCTAGTTTTTTTTTTTGTTAATCAGTATCTACGACTGATCTTAGTTTATAATATAATATTATCTTGTTTTCTTTATTTAATAAAACATCCAAAATAATTACTCCCACAAAAATCATGGTCTATAAGTGTATCATATTTATACCAATCAATTATAACACATGACAATTTAAATAATTTGTATGTGTATTAAAATCCATAAACTCCATGACATCAATTGCTGAAATCCACTACCAACCACCACGGGGATGAAGGGACAAATTTAAAGCTCAAAAACTATAAATTACGAGTGAGGTTGGTATTTGGTATTGTCAAACATTAATAAAAATAAATACATAATAAAGTTCAGGGTTTGCTTTCGTATATTAAGTTTCTCCTTTTAAAAATATTTTTAATGTCCCAAAACAAGACTTTAGCTCCAATATGATTGTTATGTTAGAAAGTGTAGGATTATTATTATAAATTCTTTTGTCATTTAGAAAATTTCGGAAATAAACATATCCTCATCGATAGACATCAACATTTATATTCATCATTTATGTTGTGTTGTCACATATAAACAATTAATTAAATAGTATATTGGACATATAAGTTGATCTCCATAAATGGATATATGATTATTTATATTGGAAACAATAGGAAAAGAATTGTTGCATCAATTTGGGTTGGTATCATTTGGAACATATGGTTTATAAGAAATGAAGTGGTGTTCAATAGTAAAAGTGTCAAACAGAATGTCGTTAAATAATCCTTATAGTTGTAAACCATAAGTGTAATTGGGTTGAGTACCCCTTATACTTTTACAATGAAATTGTCTTTACCGTTAAAAAAAAACATTTGAAACAAATCAAAATTTAATAATGATGTATTAGGATATTTGATTTCATTGACACATCTCTTATAATTTATTTATCTGAAATTCTGTAAATTTCATATTACAATGATATTATTGAATAAATATAACAATATAAATTTTATATAGAGAACAAAGTTCACATTAGAGTTTGTGTTTATAGACTACTCATGGCGTACTATGTCACCAAAAGTCATGCCAAAAAAAACAAAAAATTGTAATTATAAGTTGCCATTTTAGTGGAATTTCAACTAATTAAGGGGCCTCCCTCTACGCTCTAACCCCTGGATGCTACATCTAATGATTTAACTGATCATTAATTGATGTTTATTAGGGTTGTTAAGGTTTACGGATCAATGGTTCAATTAATTACTGTTGAAAAACATTATCTTTAAAGGTCACATATAGTTGCGGGTTTTGGAATAAATTGCAACGCAAGTCAACCGTATGATTTTTTATTTTTCTGAAAGAAAACAAAACGATTAAGATTTTGTGGGAGAAAAAAAAACTAATGAAGATTACCTAAGGTAACATTGAATATGATATTCTCAGTTCTTGATTGGTGTACTAGGATTTGCAAACCTCTATTTGACATGATTCTAAACTTAGAAAAAAATTAGTATTAAGATTTGTAAACCTCTTTGTCACAACAAAAATGCCTTGTTCTTGAGGTAGAACCCGATTGCACATAAATGTGCAAAATATATTGATATAGACTATCACTTCGTTGGTGAACTTGTTTCTTCGAACAAGTTTGTCACATGTTTTGTCCCATCTCATTTTCTGATAGTTGACGCTCCATGTTCGAGCTAATATTTTTTTTATTGAATAATTTACAACCAAGCGTTCCCTTACTCTTCTTCATCACGAACGTTCCTCTATTTCTATAGATAAGTGGAGCATCGTCGTATAAATAAAATATCTCTCACAAAAATCTGTTTAGTTATTAAGATTCCTGAATCAATTTAAAATTAAGAGTAAAACTATTCACAGAGATCATATCCATATGGCTCAAACTGCCGCTGATTTTAGATTTAATACCAAAGAACTTTACTAACAGACACCCCATGTGAACTAAAAAAAAAAAAAAATCAGGAATTTAAGTCAATGTCGTCTCCGATTATTTATATATTATTATTTATTAAATAAATATTGAGAGAAGGACAATTCAGTTTATTTATTAGTCTGGCTACTATACGTATCTTTTTTATTTTTTGATTTTGTCTTTTATGCAAGGTGTATGAATTTATAATATTTAAATAACAAAATAAGCTATTTGTTCCTTTGATAAAGGGAAAATTGAGAATATAATATTTTTATGTAGCAACGTGTGGGCTCCTTAAGATTCCCGCACTGGGCCCGGCCCAGTTCAAATGTAAGAAAAAGTGGCTTTTAGTAGGTCCAGTGACTACTCATGGGCCCAATGAAAGCTATGTCTGCTAGAATGGGGCCCACGGACTCAATATAAAGTAAGTTTGCTAGTAGCCTCCTATGGGGCCTGTGGGCCCAAGGGGCACCCACCTTCTTGTCGGATTTCAATTTTTAACTTTTTTGAATTTATCCTTGTTGATTTTTGCATTGTTATTTTGTGCACAACTGTTAACAACCAACGAATTATTTATATGTTTATATGTACAATATTTTTTAATTACTAATAAAATAAATAATTATTCTGTCTCAAAAAGTGAACTTGATTTTTATTTTGATCCGACTTATAGAGATACACTAGTTACTATATTTAATATTTGCTCCTATTTGATGTATCTTATTTTTTTTCTAAATTAATATCTAGATATAAATAATTACTGACAAAAATTTAAAACTATAATATTTTTTTTTAAACCGTGTGAAAATTATATAAATCTATTTTCATGGATGCAAAGAGTATAATTATAAAATGGGTGCATAGTGTAAGTTTGTGAGTATGAATAAACTATAATAATCTATTTTATACACTATTTTGAAATTTATACTGTGTTGAAAAGTGAAACCATTTTGACTTATTTTATATTTAGGAAATGTGGTAAGATAGTCTTGAGTCTCTTGACATTAGATTTTAAAACATCCCACGTAAATTATAATGCGTGGTCAGTTACCAGGCAGGTTAGATGGAAATAAAAAATTAGATAAGAGACGATTAAAATATCAATGTGTACTAAACAAATTTGACGTATAAATTTAAAGTTATCTTGCGCATGCCCCTGTGGAATCGGATTGATTTAAAAATTGAATCCTGAATTACATTTTTTTTTAGCAAATTAGACATTAAATTAGTATTTCAAGTACAATTTGGACCCTGAATTTTTTTTATTTACAAATAAACACTTAAACTTTCAAAATCAAATAAATAAGTTATTCAACTAATAAAATACTGAAGACCCCTTTAATAACACTTTTAAAAAAATAAACAAAATTATAAATATCAGATATAAGTTTTTTATCATTTTTATGAATTTTAATATTCCGTCCTTTTTAAATTTATTTTCACCCCATAATATTAAATTCGTCATATTTTTAAGCATTAAGTTAACCTTATATTACATATTAAAGAAATAAAATTTCCCGTTTCTATTGCCAAACATAAAAAGGTGGTGTTGATTTTCAATTTATTTTTAGAATTTATTATATACCTTTTCTCAATATCCACTAATATAATAATATTTCATGCCAATTTATTTAATGAAAGTGTCTTCATGCCTTATTTTATTAGCTAAGGTGCTTATTTGTTCAAATTTAAAAGTTCATGTTTATTTATACAAAAAAATATTTAGGGATCAAACTTGTACTTAAGAAATTAATTGAGAGTCCAAATTATAGATTATTCCTAAATAATATTAATTATAAATTAATTTTAGGGCCATTTACAATAAGGTAGAAAGAGGTAAGTCTTATTACAATTAGATGTAAAAAATTTGCACAGAAGCACAAATTTTTTTTGCACAGAAGCACAAAAATTTGCACTTTTACACCTGTTTGTAATTTTACTAATTTTTTACACCTATTTGTAATTTTTCCTTAATTTTATAATAAAATTTGTTCACACAATATTCATCTCTTCAACTGAGGTCAAGATATCCTAACATTAACAAAAGAGTGCATGATCAAATAAATTGGCATTACGTTGGAATATGGGGGAGGATTCTCATCAGGGAATTTTCATCATGCTTAAATATTCTCTCAAAATGATGAACAAAATTGGTGACTAATGGAAAAAGAACAAAAAGTAGTGACTAGGTACGTACATATTCCTCATTTCACTATTGTAGTTTGAAGAATGATTTTGATTCGTTTTGTAATCTTCATTTTTTTTTTGCTCAGTACCCACTTACTCAAAAAAATAAAAAAGGATCCTTTCCTCCCACAAAGCAACACCCTTCAACATTCTTTCAATTTTTTTTTTTTTAATCGAGCAAATAATGACTCGAACTCATATCCTTTAGTTAATAGGTAGTGGAACTCTAACCACTTGAGCTATCACTTCGTCCCTAACATGACTTATTTAAAATTGCTAATATTTTTTTTTATCAGTTAAATGGTGACCATAACCTTTAAATTATAGGTGGTAGAGCTCTAACCACTTGAGTTATACCACTTTGTTTATTAAATATTGCTAATTAAAAAAAGTTATAAATATAAATGTTATTTTAAAGGAAAAGGAAGCATTTAATACAATGTTAACAAGAAAAAGATGGATGATATATTTGAGATTATTTGTGTGAATCAATTGCATTGCACAAAACACTACAAAAAAATAGTCATTTACCGACGGATTTACTGACGGATTTTCTTCGATAAATATCGATGAATATTCGTTGGTATTCCGTCAGTAATTACCAACGAACCTATTTTGTCGGTAATTACCGACGAATATTCGTCGGAAAACACTGTTTATAAAAAATTCTAAATTTTGTAAGTAAATGTGAAATTTAAAATTCCGACGGTATTTGATCGGTATTTGTGACGGAATTTGGTCCGTCGGTATTTCACAGTTTTTTTGTAGTGATAGGCGCACATCTAATATTATTTAACGAAAATAATTAATATTGACAAACTAATACCGTTAAACAAACAATTAAAATTATAATATTGTTGAATGAGATTAACTAATAGTAATAATTTGCCAAATATTAGCGAATGGAGAAAGTACAAATCATAGAAAATGGACTTTGAAGTACGGTATAACATGGACTCTAAATTTTAAATTTTATTTTTACAATTAAACAGTCCAAATTTTAAAATCGAACAAATAAACAACCCCCTCCTAAATAATAAAATGAGGCATGAAAATACTTTCGCGTTGAATATATAATTTGGCAAAGTACAGCATTTAACACTTTATTTTTTAACTATCATTTTCTTCAGCAAGCGCATTGATACAAATTCTGTCATGATATTCTTATTTATTAGGATTTTGTGATTGAATATTCATCGATTTAAAATATATTCTCATTTGCAATGTAAACATTTCTATCTACATTAAACAACAAGCAACAACCAATTATGTAAATATAGAGACATAATTAATTACGAATTTATTTTGAAGCTTTGAAAGCTAATTCCAAACACCTAGGATCACCCACAACTCGATTCCGTAGATGTGAGAATATTAAAATTATGAATTTATTTTGAATTGTTTTATGTTATTGATGGAAATAAGTTGTGTGCTACAATTAAAAATGCCCTAGCTAGCTTTTGAAAGTGATTTCTTCTTCTTCAATTCTCACGTGAAGTGGAGGAAGAATGAGACAATAACATCACTTGCATGTTTGTTTGATGATGATGGAGGGTCTCCATACCTCATTTTATATATATATATATATATATATATATATATATATATATATATATATATATATATATATATATAAAAATCAGTGTACAATTTGCATTCGAAATAATAATTTAAGGTGCATATTATACTTTATTCCTTTGTTTCTTGTGCAAATCTATATTGCAATCCCTGCAAATCTGCATTACTATCTCCGTCCCAAATTAGTTTTCACAGTTGACTTTTTCAACGGTTTTTGTGTGAGAATTATTTCATAGTAATATGTGTATAAAAGTTGTTTTATATGAATGATATGCTAGTATATGAGATCAACTAACATACCATTCATATAAAATAATTTTTGTACACATATTACTATGAAATAATTTTCACACAAAAACCGTTAAAAAAGTCAACTGTGAAAATTGATATAAGACGGAGGGAGTATTATTTCTTTGTGCAGCTTTGCGCTGAAACTCTCTCAACCATTGTATTGTAAATTTGCAATCTTACCTTTTGTGTAAGATTTTGTCTTCCTTTAAATTTAGGTCGTCAAAAATTTTCAAAGATTTTCTTGCAATTAATTTGACAACTTAATTGATTCAATTTTACAAGTGTATTTACGTTAAAAAAATACTAATAATAAACTAGTAGTAATATATTTCATAATATCTCTAATAGAATTTTCCATCATCCTTACTTGTTGGATGTGATTTCATTATAAATATAAGTCTCCAATCTAAAATCTCTTTATTTTCACTTTCGATTTCATTATTGCAAACAAAGGTGTACTTATGGAGATGAATAATTTATTTTATGTGGAGGATATTCCTGATGAATTATGGGTTCCCCCATATGCGCATGACGTCATCAACACCAATCATAATGTTCTGCCGGAGATGGCGGCAGAAGGACCACCACCGTTTGTGGATCCGGCGGAGGAGCAACGTGCATCCATTGAAAGACTCCTTCAGTTGGAATGCGCAGCCGCTGCTGCCACTTGGGTAAATTATTATAATTTAATTTTTTGTTCAACTTTTTGTGTTCTCAACGAAGGAGACCTAATTATACAATGTTCTTTTAAATTCCGACGAAGTGATATAATTGAAGTGATTAGAGCTCCACTACATATATATTTAAGTCATTATTTGCCCAATAAAATAAAAGTTCCTTTAAGTTCCTGGATTGTTGAGCCTAAATTGTGAATAGAATTCATTTAGCATATCGTTAACGTAGATGTGATTTAAATTACTCATTAATTATATCTTCACCTAACACATATTATTTATCTATGATATAAAATATAAAGTGGAACATTAAATATAAAACAAAGATTTCGCATGAAATTATTATATCAATTAATTACTTCTTTGTGCATAACTACAATGTATTTTCAATCTCAAAGACCTCAAGAAATTTATTCAGAATGAATAATCTAATTCAATCATTATTTCTTGCTTGCTTGCGAATAACTATTTATTTATTTTGCCTGTCAATCCACGTGAGGATCGGATGGATTTTTCTTTTCATTGTTTGTTTAATTTAGGCCTTCTTTGTGCATAAAGTATATTTTTTTTAAATTAAAAAGTTCAAATCTTTTTCTTTTATTTATATTGATCATGGAAGGAATCACAACCCGTCTGCGAAATCTTTAACGACACGTGGTGGCATACTTGATTTGAAATTGAATGGTAAATGTTATTTTTAGTGTTCTTTATTTTGTGTTAATATGTAACTTGATAATAATTATTTGTTTGATCGAGAACCTTAAAATTAAAAAAAAAAAATTGTTTTGAAGATGAGAGATAAACTGAAATGTATGCGGACCCTCGCAATGATTAAAAAAAAAACGCATGAAAAGGTGTGTTTTTCATTGGATTATTCTGTTCAACCTTTTTTATATTTCACTTTAAATTTTATTCTGCTGTATTTAATTATTAATATAGTTGTTAATGGTTAGTAGTTAGTTCACCAAATTTTTTACAATTCGAACATAGATCTCCAACTAAAGTGAGGAACCCGGTGGCCAGGTGGGCTAAACCCCTGCTTAATTGGGAAGTGGGTTTAATTTGTACATTCTATAAGTTAAATTATTTTGACACAAGTTGTTTTGTGTTACATTTATCAGAACTCAATTTAATGAAGAATCAACTCGACGATCAAGAGATACGGGTATATTGCAACATCTCGTTAATTAAAGATAAAAAATTATATGAGACGAAAATATTATTCTCGAATTATACCTCATCTCACCGTGAGATTGTGTCACACATAATTAATACAAGTGCGTGAGTTAACAAATTAAGACACAAAGCTGGAGACGAAGTAGTATAGTTTAGGTAGTTAGATCTCCACTACATATTACCTAAAGCAGTGGCGAATCCAGAATTTTGAATTTGGAGGTGTTGTAACACGAATATTTCGTAAAATACTCCACCTCGATAGGCAAGCCAAGGCCTCATAGGGGTACCCCGACCTGGGCATAAAAACAAGCACGTAAAGTTGTTCTCCAAGCTAGATTGCTCTCCGTGCCTAACTCTTTAAGCTAGGCAGCTTGACAGTTAGGCAAGCTAGGCAGCTCGGCAGCCCGGCGAGCTCGGCAGCTCAGCAGCTCGGCAGCTCGGTAGATCGGTGAGCTCGGCAGCTAGGCAGCTCAGCAGCTCGGCAGCCCGGCGAGCTCGGCAGCTCGGCAGCTAAGCAAGCTCGGCAGCTAGGCAGCACATCACACGATAAAGTACTGACACCTCTGCGAGACAAGACAAAATCATTTAATGTAAAGTAGATCTAGTCAGGATTTTTATATCAACGATTGTAATTAGATCCCTAAAATAAAGGGCTAGGATCGTTTCTTGATTATCAAGTTTGGGGGCTCTATAAATAAGAGACCCCAACCCCATGTAAAGAGGATGGATCTTCTCCAACACACATATAATACACAAGGCTAGGGGTCCCCATGGGACACCCAAAGCCATCTTCAAGGGAAGGACTCCATGAGTTCTTCCCCCATTCTTGTGTTCTTCATTTAATACTTGTTTTAACCGATTTCAAGCCACATTAATCTCTCATAAATATTTCGGTTAATAACAGGAGGTACGAAAAATAATAATAAGTGAGAGAAAAAAATAATGGGGGTAAATAATAATTTTTTTTTTACATAAAAAAATTAAAAAGTATATATTTTTAGGTATAACTGTATCTCTTATACACAGCTGGCTCCGCCACTGACCTAAAAGTCATAAATTCGAGTTATCATTTGCCTGATAAAAAAAAAAAATGCAGAGCTGGAAAAGTGTTTAAATGAGGTTAGAAAAAAGTATGATGATGCAATTGTAGTATGTATTTTTAGTACAGTATGGCTTCTGCTGCCTTGTGTTTGGGCATCTCTTGTGCCCTCTCTCTCTCTACTTTTTAGTTTAATAAATTTTCTTTTCCTGAAAAAGAAAAAAAAAAAGAATTCTCAAGGCGGAGCTCGAGACCTTCCGAGTAAAAGTAATTGATTGATTAATTAATTCGATGCTTCATTTTAATGTCTTCTCTAACATGCATGCAGGTGCAAATGTTGGAAATTATGTCTCCATCTACTTCTCAAGGCCATTAGGGATAAATCCAAAATTTTGTCACAGTGGGCTGAATTACTTCATAGAATAAAAGAGAGAAAATTTTAATAATTTAAGGGAAGTGAAATGACAAAATATTACAAATTTAAGATATAAATAAAAAAAAGTTCATATATATAGTAAAAAATTTAAATTCAAGAGGGGATGGGTTGGACTTGTTGTTCCTCTAGAGTGGGTTAAATTGGTTGATCTAGTGGTGAGGGATTGAGGCTTAGGAGTGTGATGTTTTATAGGTCTCAGGTTCGAAACTCATTGGGTGGAAACAATTCTTGAGATGGGTTAGTTTATACCGAGCTTTGCTCTGGCTTTAAGTGGGACCCCTGCTAGTGGACGGTGGGATTGGTTCCCCGTATTAGTCGGTGTTTGTGCCGGATACCGAGTTATAAAAAAAAAAATTGTCATTTTTACCGGAGTGAATTTGTTTATAATTTTTAGATATTAAAAGTGTCATGGTGCATAGGACGACTCATTTAAAACGAAAAATAAAATTAAATTATGACTAATTTTTTTAATTCGTTTAAATCTTGTTGGTTTGGCCAGAAGTGTTTAACCCAAACTCTATAGGGTTGGGCCTTAATGCGATTAAATTTAATATAATTATATGATAAATTTTTTTAATAATATATTTTTATTGATGTATATATTTTACATGAAATCAGTTACAAAATAATATTTTGTTTAAATAAAAATAAAAATATTGTGTAGTAGTGATGTTGAGTATTAAATACTTCCTCCACCTCCTAAGTATTTGCAAATAAATAATGACAAAAATTTTAAAAATAATATGCAATTAGTAGAGTTTTAATGGATAATATGATAAATATTTATGTATAAAATAAATAAATTTGTCGAAATGAAAAGTTTGTAAATACAAATGGGAAGGATCATTAATGTTTGGTTTTTTTTTTTTTTATTTATGTAATGCTATTTTTATTTGGTAACTTGGTAGGGTTAAGTCTGTAAGATGAGCGGAGCGTTGTATAGGGGCTCCATTTAATATAAGCAAGTGGAGTTTAACATATTTCCAGTTGGAGATGTTGTGCTTACGCAAGCTTCATCGAAACCGCATTGCAGTGACCTATTACCTATATATCCTATGAATCAAAAAATTGGGACCATTTTTAGACTTAGTTGAGTAAAACTGAGATTGGTCCCTGCAAATATGTACATACAAACTGACAACTCCCCACCTATACCATTGACTTCAATATCTATATATGGATTTTAAATCTTCCACATGTGAACTTTTGTCCTAATAAATCTTTTTTTTTTTGACGGAATGTCCTAATACATCTTTGATGAACACCATAATATATTAGATTGCTCAAAATTAAATGATACGAATTTTAATAAAAGTGTTATTTATTAGTATTAAAAGATGTAAGTGAGTAATTGAGTTAAGAGCATGAGGCATAAATAAGAAATGTTTATAATGGTTTAGTTTGAGAAGATAGAGTTATTATTATTATTATTAGTTTTTTTGCTATTTTAAATATGAAAAAACTAAATTGTAACGTTCATTTTTTAATTTTGAGCCATTTAAATTGTGACGTATAGTAGGCAGTAGTTATACTGTTGTTAGTCTAGTCACTGAAAGACTATTTGGTATTGATGACTCTAGCTAGCTAGTACATTTATGTACAATTCAACTCAACTGTATTCATACTTTAACATGCAGTGTTATTTTATTATCTCAAAACTAACACGTGTGTCATTTTATTATCTCAAAACTAACACGAGCACGAGTTTAAACATATTACCCCTAGGAATACGCTCTGGATTACCAATATCAGGAATGTAAATACCTGATGGTAAATGCAATAAAATAGAGTTTAGCGACTAAAGTGCATGCAAAATTTATGTTGTCTACGCCGTACTTTAATATAGTTGAACGTGCTATAAAGCCTATAATTATATGGTAAATACCATTTATATATACCATATATAATCTATACTAACTAGAATGAAAAAAAATTAAATATAATTTGCATTTGAGTATTTATTGCTCATTGGTAATTTGCTTCGTATGTATATAATAAATGAGTTATAAATTCCGAAAAGAAAATTCTCTTCCAAGGATTGCATAAGAACAGTTTAGTGGGCCGGGCCCAATGGAATGATTTGCAAATTCCTGTCAAAATTTGTATTGGCCCATCTACGTCTCAATCATTATTGATTTTTTTATGAAAACTATCATTACTCCTATTGAATTTCAATCTTCCATTTATTTTTCATTTTTCATACACAAGAATGCGCTCTTTTCTAAATTAATTTCTTCGAATGTATTTAAAATTTATATTTTTCCCAGGAATAAAATCCTCTTTCTCTTGAAAAAAAATTGTGTTACGGAAAATAAATCCAAAACCTATTATATCTACTGTACTGCGCACGTTAGCTAAAATAAAATAAAAATAAATTAAAATCTTGAAATTTGTTCAAAAACCAAACGAAATATGTGGGGTAAATTACTAGTGTTAAAATTGTCGGATGAACACCGCGATTTGAGTACATTGCGATTATCAATTAACGTTTGTCCAAATTATCAAATATACCATGCACTGATGCACATAATATGTAATTATCGATCATTTCTTCTGAATCTGAGAGATAGTTTCATGTTTGCGCCTGATATATAAACAATTAAATTGTTTTGGTGAATCTTATTTCTCTAAAATCGATCAAGTATTTGAATATTGGGGAATAATATATGTTTTTTTTTTTTCAAATATAACATAGTAAAATTAATTTATAACTAATATATTATTTAGTGAAATAATTAATATTCTTTAGTGAAACAACTAATATTCATTAATGAAACAACAAATAACTAACTTAATAGTAAAACCATTAATATCTTTTAATTAGTGAAATAATTAAAACTTTCAAAACAAATTTCACTGTGAAATTTGTTCACACATTATTTTGCCCTTTTTTTTAGTAGTGTAATTATGAGGATAGTAATCGCAAGACTATATGTTTACGAGTTGTCATATTTAGGTAATTAAATTTTAATTTTAGCACATTTAGGCCTATAAAATTTTAATTTTCACACATTTATGTTAAATTGGCCCGAAACACCCTAAATTGAGATAAAATATCAATCTCACTCGTGATTCATTCTCTTCGCGGTCAAATTCTAGTCGATTATCATCAATTTGAGGGTCAAATCATATATTATTATCTTCGTCTCTTTGAGCCCGTTGGAAAATTTGGAACCATCAATTGATTATATTGTATTCCACACAAAACTTTGAAATAATATTGTCATATCTCTGTCAACTTATTTGCAATTCAGTTTTTATCAGATACTAATTTGGAACCATCGAGTGATTTGTTGTTCATTGCGATTCAGTGTAATTTTGAGTCCATGCCAACACATGACATTGTAGCTTGAATGGAGTCGTTTTGTGATTTAAGTCTAAAAGTGTAAAAATTAATATATAATGATCTAAATGTGTCATACCCTCAAATATAATATCCTTCAATTACTTATTCCTATATTACTAGCGAAAATATAAAATTTTCTGAATACCATAACAAGACATTATATCAAATGCTATGAAGTAGTACTCTCTTCAACCAAAATGTTTGTTTCTTAGAGAAGATTTTTTTAACCCAAAATTTTTGCACTAATCTATGAGAATAAATAATGTATTTCAATTTTACCCGGCCCTCTACCCATTTTTCGCGATAATTACATTAAATAAATGTATAAATTACAAAGAAGGTAAATAAAGGATAAAACTGTCACTTTATATATATACATATTTATGATATTTAATGACTTTCTTAATTTGTGTGGATTTTAACTCAAAATATTTTGAGTTGGTTAGAGTAGTTAAAAAAATATAAATAAAAATAAAACCACTTACATTTTATAATCAGAGTTGATACCTACTTTTAACCGTGTATATGTTCATGCCAATTTAATTATATTAATTATTCTTAAAGGTGTACGTTACTCCAAACCATGCATCCAATAAATTAATTCAGTTTATTGGCGATTCATAGAGCTATGAGGATAAGCGAAACCAAGGAGGATTTTCGGGATATGTTAGATTACAACCTTTAAAATGAAGCAATCATCCTTTTGTTTAACCTACATTCATTCATTCCAATGCATAATTGAATTCATCATCATTTTTGGGACATTGCATCCTCTTTCATTTTAAAGTGCCACACCCATAGTCGTGGCCGGCAACTAAGTATGTGTATTAATAATAGCATTAAAGAATTACTAAATAAATATTGTCGATGTCCTTGTGATTAAAAATAAATTCATGTATAAAATGTTCAAATTAATAAAAGAAACATCAAATGGAGTATGTACGTATGAGTTTAATCTCGCTACAAAAGAGTGCGGCAATTGTATTTAAAAAATAAAATAAAAAAGAAATTGCAATCGATGATCCATTGAGGTGAGAAATGAGACGCGTTATGAAATTAATTATATTGGGTGGTGGTCGTTTATTTCTTGGGCAGTCGCACGTGCATATATGGTAAGGTATCCACGTTCTAACATAAACCCAAAGCACGAGGACGGCGGCCTCTGTTACATTGCATCCTCCTTGGTATGAAAATAAAATATATAATAGGACTACTACTCATGTTAATTAGTATCCAACCATCTTCATAAGTAAAAAGTCAAGTCTCATGTACACTTGACTAAAATAATTAAGTATTTTATAAATTGTGCAATTGAACACAAGGTAATTATATAAATTTTAATTGAAATTTAGTACCAATTTTAACTGGAATGGGCGGATTAATATAATTGAAACATGACATTAGATTGAAAATGTGAAATGAAACTTGTGACCAATTTTAATTTAAACAAGCTAAGTGTATGAATTAAGATTCGTACACTAATGTATATGAAACTTGACATAAATAAAATATATTGTTTATTACTAGTATTTTCCGAATTAAGTCCTCAGTCTTTGCATAGCATTTTAAAGTGAATAATTGAATTAGGGAGATCTAACACTTTATTTGCCCACAAAAATTGAATTAGTTAATTTTTCTCAAAGGTTTTAAAAAATATATATAAAATGTGTAAAAATAATAGTGTAAAATATTGTCATTTTATGATATTGCCATATTTTTCAATAGTATATAATAATTAAATATATATATATATATATATATATATATACACACACTAAAGATATCTGGAAAATAAACTAAAAAAAAGATTTGATTAAAACCTGATAACCCAAAGTCCCATTCGTGTGTACCTACCTCAAGCCACCAGTCCCAAGACTCCCGATAGAGAAAATCAGGATAAAAAATATATATAAAAAAAAAACTAATCGAGCAATAGGAAGGATGAATGTGGGCAATTGAGGAGGGTGAAGGGTAAAGGGAGAGTAGGCGAGCAAAATGGTGTATGACATGACCAATGACTTGTCGGAATAGGCCTAAGCACAAAGGTGGTTGTGGTCCTTGTAGAGGCAAATAAAATGACGAAAAATACTAGTAAATTGGAGATTAAAAAAAAAAAAATTGAAACTGATTAGGGATTTTGATACCTCGTACTTAAATGTGACTACAATTAATGGATATCCTCGTGGATTAAATAACTAGAATAACGACTGTAGCTATTTTGTCTTGAATTCTGGATTATCAACTCATATTACCATATTATTAATTACAAATAATTTACTACAATTTTAAACATTACATAAGACATTCTTGTACTAGAAAATTATTAAGTGAAACACAATTTTTTTTTTATAAAAAATAAAATTGAAACAGAAAAATAAAATATGATATCGTTTCCATTCCAGGTTGAGTAATTGTAGCGCCCCCACCCCACCGCGCTATCTTGAAATCTTGATTGGACCTAAACCTAATAAACTAAAGTCGGTAGTGTCGACCCTCTATTTATTAATATTAAGATTAATATTATATAACAAAGTCCTCGAAATTTTGTCACATTCACACAAGTCGCAGCAAACAAAAAACCAAAAATATAAAAACAAAAAACAAACACGTGTGATGTCTCACCCAATTCACATATATAATAAACCCACCCACCCATTACCCTTCCGCCAACATTCCTCCCAAGCCACACCAAATAATTAAACCACTCTTCCAAAACCTCCTCAATCAAAGTATGGCTTGGTCTGAAGCAGAAGTAATATGCAGAATACACCCAGATCAAACGCCACAACCTGGGATTTGCCCATCTTGTCTCAGAGATAGGCTTTCAATAATTGCTGCCAATTCAAGAATCACCAACACCTTTTCTTCATCTTCTCCCAATTCATTTCCTACCTCCCCTGTATATTACTATTACTTCTCTTCCTCCGGCGGCTCTCCGCCGTCCCACCGCCGGGTTGCGTCCGACGTCATCGATTCAATTTATATGGCCATTAGTGGGACCCAGGGATTGAAAAAGAGTAGATCCATGGCATATGTTCCCAGAAATGGAGAAAGGGATAATCATGCGAATAGGACGAAGAAGAAGAAGAAAGGAGGATTCTGGAATAAGCTGCTGATTCGGTATAGTCTCAAGAAAGTTTAGTCTCATCATAGACTTTCTAATTTTATTTTACATATAATTAATTAATTAATTAGTATGTATGATCAAGGTTTCCTTCTTGATGAAGATGAAACTATCCGAATTTGTATAATATATATGGAGTGACATGATGACATCCATTAATTTAAGATTAATTTACAATTTACAAGTTTTATTTATATATAGCTTTTATTAGTACTTATCGAATTGAGAAGGCATTTTTTTCAGGGCAAGATATAGACCGTCGTTTGGAAAGTAATTATTCGTCTCCTATCCGAAACCTGTTGTTTCTCGCTTACACCAATATATTATGACTAAGTCTCTCATAGATAAGTTTGATATATACAATACTTATATTTAATTCATTTTCATATCCATTAATATTAATATGACTCATTAAAACTAATTTACAAAATAATTTTATTGAGTTGTCTAGTATAAAACTGTTTCATTATAAATTTTGGGATTATTAATGATTGTGTCCTTTTCTTCCATCTAATCTAAAAATGGTAAAGGAATGATGAACTTCAGTACTTGATAGTTGATAGTTATACATAGGCAAACTAAATGCCATCTCTCATAGTCGAAGTTTTGTTGTGCGGATGAATGAAGATAGAAAAAATCTCAGAGAGTATATAAGAGATGGTCTACATTATTACATACTCCATATATGTATATATTATGCTTCACGCTTGAGTGTGATAAACAACATTTTTAATTGCACTAAATTAAATTGAGTTTCGGATATATTTTTAGTTTTTAGGAAAACTTTTGGATAATTGAATAGCTTTGGTACTTTCTTTCACAGAATGAACGCAATATTATTATGTTCAATGTTGTTATCTTCTTTAAAATATGTTTATTACTCCTATATTAATTATAGTATTCTCTCCGTAATATACTCGTTGTGACATATCAAAAAAGGTATATCTCGTATTCATTGCATCATTTTCTTAAATGATAATAAAATAACTTTTTCATTTTTATTTATTCTTTGATCAAACACTAAAATATTACACTATATATAGGCCACAATATCAAGATCAGTAAGTCTCTTGTGCATCAGGTGTTACATACAATTTAAATGTATTTTTAAACAATATCAATTATATATGTTCATTTAACAATTATAATTTTAAACTGTAAGTGTTCAATAAAAATAATTTATATTGTTTAAAAATATATTTAAATTACACAATACACCAACCACATATAAAATGTTAAATATCAATTAATATAAGATACATATGAGGAGACTAAAAGAAATCTTCAAGTGCTAATTAGTAGGAAAAGAAACAAACACTCTTATTATGCTCTTTTGCAAATAATTAATATAAATATATAAACGTTGAGTAAAACTATTTTAATTATTTTCTAAAATTTCAGTCCGAGTACTAGTGTTCAGACGAAGATATTGATTTCATATAGTATTAATTAATTATATCTTCTACATGTCAGCATAAATTTAACATAATTTATGATAAAAGAATCTAACTGACAAGCGTGTGTTCATGCTTTGGCTTTCTGAGTCTTGGAGGGTTGCATTTACGTGGCTAATTGAGATATACTATTGTTATTTTAGTCATCCTCTTTGTGCACGCATTAATTTTCTATCATAATTAAATTACAAATGTATTAATATTGATGCATGTACAGGTTTTTGGTATGCCCCAAAGGCCACTTGCATGTATTCGGCATGTTTGTTTGTGGACTATTTATCATATAACGTAAAATAATAAAAATAATAATTTCAAATACGTGCATGGCATTATATATTCGTTATTATTACTATTATTATTGGCATGTGACATGCTTATCAAAGACTCTAAGAATTGTATATATAGCAGGTGTATCTACAATTCATGAATAACGTCTTTAAATTGAGTGTGTTTCTTGTAAATAAATTTTATAATGAAATTTATAATATTAATTATTTATTTATATATTATTACTATCAAACTAATATTTTTTTTAATAAAATAACTATTGATATTGTTAAAAAATACACATAAATATAAACAAGTTTTATAGTAAAATTAGTTCACAATAAACTTTGCTTTTTAATTTATTATATTAGTTGATTTAAAAAAATATTAAAACTTTTATTGCAAAATATTAATTATTTACAATTATATGTGTACCTTCATTGTCTAGAAAAAAATCACAATAATTATTTGATATGCACGTTGGTTTTTATTTCCATGTATTATATTATCACCAACAGTTCAAAAAGAACTTTGATATGGATTACTGTTGTTAATTATTTATAACTTCACAATAATTAATTTATTATCTCATAATGGAAAATAATAAAATATTAAAAATTCATACGGCCTACTCTCATTTTTCTGTAGTCTGAAATCAAAATGCAAATATCAAATTAATCATTAAGCGCGCCGGTCAGTCAATGCTTTGCACGTGCGACATCACGATTTTCTGTCTGGCCCTGTATTCGCTTGAAATTCTTGATGTACCTAATCCGCTAGTCGTTCTCATTGTTAAAAATATACACTTCGTCCCTCAATTTACTTTCTATCTTTTGGTATAAAATTAATATAAATAATAGATATATTATAAGTGTTGTGATAGGGAAAAAATTTTAATAAATTAAGTGATAATAAATATATATGTAGTAGGTATTTTATCAAAATTTAAATATGTAAAAAATTTATATTAAAACGGACAAAAATGAAAAATTTATATGGAAGTAATTTTTCTTTCCAATTCAAGAATGAAGGAAATTTCATTTCAAATCTTTTTTTTTCTTTTTTTTCAAATCTTGATTACATGCTTCTATGATATTTTATTATAAAAAATTTATATAAATAGTAAATACATTACGTACACGCGTACATTCATTATTTGTAAAACGTAAAATATGTTTTTCTCGGATGAAATCCATGAATATAATTAGATGCAATTTTCAAGTAATAATATATAAGAAGACAAAGTTGATTGTGAGACAATCTTTTTTCTTTATAAAAAAATTGTACTCAATATATTTAAATATATTGATGTCACATTAATACATATGCAGTATAGAGTTAAAAATAAAATGCGTACAAAATAAACTCCGGTCGTCGTAGTTATTTCAATGAATATTATTATTTATGCACCGATTTCACATAAATTTACTTTTACTGATATTAATATAGAGGAGATGCGAAATAAATATACGGTTTATTCCTGAAATATGGAGTACGTAGCAGCAGCACCGACGAAACCTAGGCCAGTGTGATACACCAAACCGTGTTGGAGGATCAAACAATATTTTCCTTGAATTCAAATTCAAATAAATAAAAACGTCAACACGTGCAAATTTTCTTCAACTTGGTACGTAGATGGTTTTCATGAGCAGAAACTATGTTTGAATTTTCTTCCAAATTTGATTTCCTGAATTATGAATTAATGAATACACTCAAATATCCTTGACCGATCGTACACTGATCTCAAGCTTCACCGACAGACGGGATCTAATTTTTATCAATTCTAATTATTTATTTTTATTGAATATTCTATAATCACATTCTAGTAATTTCAAAAATTAGTATGTGCACAATACACTATCAATATTACTGTTTATAAGAATTAATAATATTATTGTAAAAATTAATATTATTAGTAAAGAACTAATGTTTCCTCCTATATAAAATATATATAATTTTATCAATACACACATATTAAAAGAAAAATTATTGATTTCCTATTTTAATTATTTTTAATTAATAGCTTTGAAACTCTACATAAGATTTTGAATAGTTTTAAAATTATACATAAAACTTTAAAGACTATTATTATTTAAAAGAAATAATTAAATTTAGAAAAAAATACAATTATATTGTAAATAGAGTGATAATCAAAATGATACACAGTATATTTTTTAAATAGAAGAGAGTAATATATAGTATATATGATGTACAATACTCCCAGGGTTGGTCTAGTGGTGAGAGCTTGACACTTATGAGTGTAATGTTGTATAAGCCTCAAGTTTAAAATTCATTAAATACGAAAAATTTGTGAGATGGACCAATACATATACAGCTTTGCTATAACTTTAATTGGGGCCCGTTAAAAAAAAAAAATGCAACTTAAAAGATCGCGAGTTCGAATGTCTATTTGAAATTTCGTAAATTGTATGGCTGAAAGAAATTAGAAGATACCAAAAATAAAATAAAATAAATAAATAAATAAATAAAAAAACAGGGCTGGCACAAAGCATGTGACGATTTAGTCCGCCCATGTTTATAGACTGTTTACCATTCTGGGCCTTTTTATTAGATAAAGTAGAACAGGCCCATATTTAGACCCAAATGTCATGCTGGTGACGTCTCTTTCAGTTATTATTAATGAACCAGCCCATTCATTACTCAAATTAAGAGTACTGACTTATAATACAAATGAATTGGTGTAATTTTGATTTAATATTGATTAAAAAAATTCAAATATGCTATTTTTTTTATATATAATAAAGAAATAATTGAAAGGTATTAGTAGGGCTGTCAAACGGGCCAGGCCACTCATAATTTTCGGGCCGAGTACTAGGCGGGATATTGGGCCATTTTGACCCGATTTTTTTTAAAAATAAATTCTTTTATTTGAAGTTGGAAATTATTTTATGCGAACCGATTGAAATTGTAAATTTGATATCTATATTAGCAAATTTAATATATTGGTTTTAAATATTATTTAAATTTTTGAGTTAATTATTTACAGAAACAAAAGTTATTGTAGGTAGATCAGTTGTAGTTTTCATTTTTTTATCACACCATTCAATATTCCCCCCCCCCCTCTCTCTCCATACATATATGTTGGTTAAAATTATTTTGAATTTCGGAAGTCAACTAGCAAGTGAATACTGTTTTTTATTAATGTCCAAGAATAGGAGGGACAGAAACTAAGTTAGCTTGTCCACTTCCTCATTTGGACATTTTCATAATCCATTCGTTAATGTTGTAAGAATTTTTTTTACCATTTTTTTTACAAACTGTAAGAATATTTTACTTTTTTTGTTATTTTTGTTGCAATTAAGTTTGCATGGGAATGAAATATTTGACCTAGCTTGGTGAAGATCCCTTTTTTATTTTTTAAATCTTATTCCTTTCATGAGTTTATATTCACTATGTTAGTTTAATTTAAAAAAAAAATCGGGTCAGTCAAAAGTTCTGGCCCGGCCCAAGTCCGATTGGCCCACTGAGCCTATCGGGTTGGATTTGTGTTTTTCAGGTTCAATCCGTCCTAAAACACGGGTCAATCGAGCCGACCATCGGGCCGGGCTCATTTTGACGGCCCTAGGTATTAATTAATCAAATAAAATTATTAGCTTATATTAGGGGTGGCAATTTCAGACACGACACGAAAATTGCAGGTTAGTGTTTGGGCTTATCGTGTTCGTGTCCTTATCGTGTCGACCTGATAAGGACACGAAAATTTCGTGTCGTGTTCGTGTCGTGTCAACCCGTTAACACGATAAAAATTAACAGATCACACGTTAACTCATTAACAACCTGTTAATTTGTAGTGATCTGATATACATCACTAATACGTATTTGATAGTAACATGTTAATGACATGTATACAATTACAACAATACAACATAATATAAATTTTAATATTTTTAATTAAATATTTTAAAATCTAAAATTTTAAATATTATCGTGTCATTATCGTGTTCTTATCGTGTCTAAAATATTAAATTTTTAGATTATATTTTCAGTTTTAATATTATCGTGTCCTTATCGTGTCGTGTCGTGTCGTGTCGATACGAAAATTTTCGTATTCGTGTCGTGCCGACACGTATCCTTATCGTGTCGTGTTCGTGTGTCACCTTATCGTGACGTTATCGTGTCGACACGATAAACGACACGATTACACGATTTGTCACCCCTAGCTTATATTATGAAAAATATTGGTTGTATATTGAAAAATATAACTAATATTTATTTTTATTTGTATGAATTAATGTCCAATCAAATTCAGCAAGCAATTAAGATGGACTCATTTTGTTGCTTTCTAAGCTTACATTTAAATTGGTCTATATCAAATATCGTTTATATAATCGATCTACATTAATTTTCCAACTGCATGCACCTTGATATGCATTGTTTGAATATAAGAATAAATGAAAATCGCAGGCAGTCAAACCGCAAACGCAACCATATCATAAATTACTTTAATGGCAAAGTTTACTATAAAAAGAGTTCATGATCCATATATACTAAGGTGTATTAATTATAATAATTAAAAGGTATATATGAGCTATATTAATAAAGGGTATAATAAAAAGTATTAGTTGGGATAGGTAAAGGTTAAACTGAATTCATTTTTTTGATTGTGGATTGAAAACTCTACTTTAATCTGCCTCTTCCACCTAATTATATATGAAATCACGAATAATTTCATCTGTATAATATTTAAAATGCAATTAACCTCAGCTACCAAAATATGTCAAAAGAAACGTTAGAGGGAAAGGGGAGCATCGATCATGCCAATATTGTGAAAAGTTAGTTTGAACTAATTCTAAAGGACAACCCTCTTGTATGGGTGCATATGATCCGTTGTCCATACATATGTATGTTTGAACTAAATCATGCAAAATATATACATATATATATATTTATATATATATAATGCGGTTTTGATATAGAGTCCGAATAATAAATATTTTATAGATCCACCATCAGCATAAATTAATTGTGTCATGTTACAGTGCACAAATGTTTTATATAGGTGTTGAACTGCACAAGATATGTATGTGTGTGTGTGAGAGAGATTTTCTATGAAAGGGAAAAATCAGTATCAAACCAGGAATTTGATTGTATTCATATCCTAAGCAACAGATGATAATCATGGAAGCATTTGCAAAGATTGAGAATGTGAGACAATTACACTTTCAGCTTTATTTCTTGATTAAGACACACAGACTAAGCAACAGACACATTTGCATGTGTACAGATCAACTCTCAGCTTAACTTCCTCTGCAGTCCCCCATGCATACAGTTAATACCAAATTATATCAACCAAAAAGTGGACCACATTCATCATGTAACAGGGGACCACTTCAATATGTGGTTCAAAATTTTTAATAAATTATAAATAATGTATGTAAATTTGTATACGTGGGTGTTTTGTGTTACCTACCTTAATTCTTGTGTAATTTTTTTTTTTTTAAAGTAAAAGAAAAAACCAGAGGAATATATGTCCGAAATTGTAGAAGGATTGTAAGGTCTTAAATTAAAGTGCTGATATATATATAAAACATTCTTGAAATTGTAGAAGGATTGTAAGGTATTAAACTGCTGATATATAAAACATTCCTTGAAAAATATAAACGAGTAGAAATGATAGTGCTGTATAAAGTGGATTAGTCATGTTGATTTTATATGAACTTGGTTTATGAATTTTTTCAAAAAAAAAGTAATAATTTTTAATATGCAAAGTACTAAATATTTTTTAACATATAGAGTATTACTTTTTTAAAAATATTTGATTTCATGGAATGTTAAATTGTTAATCTCAAAATCACTAAATATGATACTCCATATGTTAAAAGGTATTATTGCGTGTCTTAAAATATATTAACAAATTCAATGTAAAATCAAGTGAGTGTGCTTCACGTAAACTTTTGTTTGAAGAGAAAATATTATGTGTATATTGTGCACCGTATGCCAGACTGCATGATTCTTATATCATTAGCAAACATGTACAGAGCGTACGACTACTGTACAAGTCACCACTACAAAGCGCTAGGAATTAATGTGAACTGCATCAATTTGATATTTTTTTTATCGATAAATGTTAATAGTTAGTTCACCACCTAAATACTGCTCCAAAAATTTCTCAATTTGATTATTGTAGGCTGAACAAATGAGTTTTTTTGTTTGAATTTGATTTAGGATAAACTGCAATATTACATACATTTTTACAAATGATTTTGATAGCTTTATCCAAAGTTAATTTTTTTCCTCACAATTTTTATCTCAACCGTTAACTATTTGACATAATTCGTATCAAAATTTCCATGAATAAAAAATTAATAAAAAATAATAAATTTTGTAAATTTTTAATAGTGCATGTATCTTATGTGTATATCAACCTTTGTTAGTTTTTGACAGAAAATTTCAACGGAATAAATTTTTTTTTTAAAAAAATCACTTTGTGAGAAAAAAAATTATGAAATTGAAAATGCAATTAAACTTTTTATAATAACAAACTCAGTTGTAACTTAAAATTGCGTTTTACAATGTTGATTTTTCTGAATAAAAAAAGAGAGAGAAAATGGGTGACTTTATCAAAATCTGAGACTGCTTTCTAAATGAATAATGATTACATGTGCACTATATTTTCAAAAATCAACTTCTATTTCTCCTCTTTTGACCCTTAAATAAATGTGGGAACTTTAGAAGATTCCCAAAGAGGCTGCTAAAAGCCATTCCACTCAATCTACTAACTATTGGCTCTCATTAATTTTCGCCTTGCTTTTTAATGACAATAAATGAGCAAGTCATTCTTTATCCTATAACTTCGTTCTGCCTCCCAAATTATTAATTTTGCTTTTTTATTTTCACATATTTAAAATATACGATATAATTTGTGCACAATTAATAATATATAAATATATAATAAAAAATATTTGTTTTGAAATAGTTAAGGTGATGTTTTGTTCAAATTGTTCAATAAGAATAAATGAATGATAATTAATGAATTACAAAAATGATGAATACATGATTGTTAGTGTTTTATTTTAATTAACTTAAAATAAGTAGAGATAAAAATAATTGTTGGTTGAAAAATAATTATAGGAGGTGATGTAGTTAATCGAATTGAGATAATAATTAATTAATATTGAGTCTCGTTACCCCATTATAAGTACATTGAATGTGAAATTAATCATCTTTTATTTTCATTAATCAAATGTCTCCTAATTATTTTTAGCTAAAATTAAACTAATATATAAAAAAAATATCAATTGTACGGTACAACAAATATATACATTTTGATCGTTTCCTAATTGGAAGTTGCTTTTTAAAAAAAAAAAATCAATTTCAATGAATTAGGATAATTAAATTGAGAATTTATTAAATTTTAAATCTTTTAGTTGGTAGAAAACAATTTAAATTTAATATTAGTGTGAATGAGAAGACTATTTATTCAACGTTGCAATTCATTCATAGTTCATACTATTACTAGCTATCTTCTTTTGGAGTATTTCTCTGTCAACGTGGCATTTATAAGCTTGAAACTGTTCCCTTTATTAGGGCAACAGGCTTTTCTCTAGTATCTTCCTTTTGGTGGGATCAATAAAATTAGGGATCTCAAATGTATGTATATGTGTGAGCAGGTTGAAACAATTCTTTGTCTAATTATTGAGAACATTTATAATGCTTAGATATTAAATAGTAAAAAATGTACTTAGATATTGATAATAATATTATTTTAGATATTAAATAGTAAAAAATGTACTTAGATATTGATAATAATATTATTTTAGAAGAAAAATAGATATTATAAGGTGTATGTTGAATGTGGTAAAACACTATATAAAATATTAATTGAAAATTTGAAATAAAATATCTTTTCTTTGATATTCAAGATGATGTTGTCAGTGAAAAATAAAAGTAATAATAAAAATGATGGAATAGGACATATATTATATCATTATTTTTTTTTTTACGTATCTAATACGAAAAAAAAAAAATGAAAAACTAGTAATCAACTAAATTAAACAAGTTTCACCTAATTTCTGGGCCCTCGACAATTTTATATTCAGAAAATGCAAATATTGTGAAAAAAAAAAGAGAAGAGAAGTCCAAGTTAAAGCACATGAGATAAGCTAGTGGACAAAGTTATCACCTACTAAAGCAAAAGAAAAGTACTCCCATTGAAAATTGGGAAAGCAATAAAAGGCTTAAAGCCCATGTTTAAGACTAAAGACGCAAGAAACTCCATCTTTATTCATGTCACATTGCGTTGTGGCAAAACATTAGCGTCCTACATTAACATTTGAAATTTTCCGATTATAAAATAACTGTGTGAAAACAAAAATTCTGCGTGTCATTATATATATATATATATATATAATTTTTCGGTAAGAAAATGAAATAATTTCAGTGACGCGTTCCTAAAAGTTGTTTAAGAGTACTAGCTAGTAGTTAACTGGTTCTTTGACTTGGACTTCCAAGAGGTAGGGATACCAATTTCAAACATGGGAAATTTGAAGGAAGGGAATAATAATAATAATAGTATTGAGACCAAGATTAATATCCAAGAAATTCAAGTAAAGGTTTCTATTCTACTTTGATTTCGTATCTAATTAATTGTTTAAGTATTGTACGCAGTTCACTTTAATTGGTGTAGTAATATTTCACACGAAATACCTGTAAAAAAAAATATATATATATTTCACACGATTTAAAAAGTTATTAAATAACAATAAGTATATATTATAAAAATAAAAATTTTTATACAACGGTACAAGACTAATTCATGTACAATATGATTATATTGCCCTTTATATAATGTATCACAAAAATAAATAGAGGGATAATATTGAGAGCTAATCATTACTCACTCCAATGTACATCAAAATCTACATTACATTTAGCAAAAGTTAGCAAGAAAAGTGAACAACAAAATTCCAAAAGTTGAAAGCCAAAACATCCCATGAAATTTAAGATCCTAAATCAACAAATTTACATTTTGAAGTATGAGAATGCAAGCTACAGAGCAACAAAAAATTAACAGAAATTGCATCCCCGATATTGATTGAGAATTTAGAAAGACGACCAAATGAAAAGGCAAGTAGAAGCGCCTACCCAAATCAGATTTTGCATGACCCCACCCCTTATTTGTACCCAGTCAACAACACTTCTCATGGTACGTATTTAAGCCAAGTATAAAAAAAGTGTAAAGAAAATATACCCAATATGAGTACAAAATTTTTTCTCTGGGTTACAATCGATTTGAATTTGAACCTTAAACTCTGAATCCTTGATCAAGTTGAGAGATGAGAAAGTCTTTAGATTGAAGGTGCATGTATCATGAAGTACTTAAATCCTAAATTATAATTTTTTAATAAATTAAAGGTAATAGATAAAGTTGAACTTTTTTCGTATTTAGCTTCTTAATTGAAAAGTTAATAAAATTAAAAAAAAATGGAAGACTATGACAAAACACAAACCGTGCCAAATAAAAAATGCCAAAGACGTTGAGAGGCATCGAAAAAGTCATGAATTATTATGCAGAGTGACACGAGTGCATGAATGAATAATCAAAAGGATGGGGACTCAACATGCATATCCACTAATTTACCAGCCTCATTATGATCTCTACTAGAAAGTCAACCCTCCATCGCATCTCACAATAGTATAAACAAATTAAGTATAATTGACTCTCCTATGTCGTGGAATATTGGTATCGTGATGATTAAAACAATAATAATAAATAGAGCACACTAGTTTAATTTTTGATCTTGCTTTATTCTCCGTAAAATAAAAAAAGGCGTATATGTTTCAGTGTCATACATGAAATATAATATATTTATCACAAATTTAAGATGAGGTAGTTTCATAGTATGAAATTAATACCATTACATTCATTTATTGATACCATAAAATTCATTTAGGCACCATTTAGATGGAGTGGATTTGAAATCAATGGATTTGAGGATAATATACTATGCATTCACACAAACTAAAATGTAGAAAAACTAAATGAATGGATTTGATTCACTTAAATATTAAGCACAAGTGGGAGAAGTTAGAGGATTTCAAATGACTAGATTTTGTTGGGTATTTGAAATCCTCCCACTAAATCCATTCATTTAGTTTTTTTCATTTTGATTTGTAAATGTATATTATATGATATATTATCCTCAAATCTCTTGATTTCAAATGACTTCATCCAAATGGAGCCTTAGTGATGTCATTACACCTATAAACTAATATCATAGTATAAAATGTTATGGTATCAGTAAATGAATATAATGATATCAATTTCTTATTATCAACAAGTTTCATAGGAGAGTGATTCTATTTTTATAAATTTTATAATAATTACAAAAAATTGAAAATCAAGTATTCATAAAGAAAAACACCACACGTTCATATGATACGATTTCATACAAGCGTTTTTCTGAAAAAAAATTCATACTCATTCAAAATAAAATCTTATGTTTTATCGTTATTAATTAATGTTGATATTATTTTATTCCTATCATATGAGATGCAATATTCATATCTATTTTTGTGATACTAAAATTTTAAAAGTATATTACAAAAATATGTAAACCAGCATTTTAAAAGTGTACAGCATGATGAGGCAAAATTCTCGCCAAACAATACAAACAATATTTAAAAGACGAAATACTTAATTTTTAAAAGTGTACAGCATGAGGCAACAAAACCAAACTCCTTAAAAATAAAATGTTATAAAAACATAATAATCTTTGATCGAGGTACGCTTACATTTAAAGGTAAAGTTTCACTATAAAATTTATTTTGAGAGGATTAATTATTTTACTATTATAAGATATATATTATTTTTGAATAATATTAGTTGTTTTATTAAAAAATATTGTTTTACCAAATGTTATTAGTTGTAAACCAGTTTTACGGTGAAACTTGTTCACACAATAACAATACTCTACATTAAATTATCAAGCAAAAATTTGTGTGAACAGTTCACAAACTAACACAAATTAACATTCATTTTTTCCAAAGTATTAAAACATTGTTTTCAAATTATGCTTGTCCCATCGTGAGATGGTCTCACGCAGTAACTACTCAATTATTAATTTATTCCCCTCAATCAAGATGAAGTGCTCCTGTAGAAAAGGTTTGCAAGGACACAAAAACCTGCAATTTAGGCCAAAAAAATGCCAGCTTTAATTAATGATGTTCGAATTTTCCCCCAAAATTAGGAGTAATCTCGATGTTATGACAAAAGTGATAGCTGTAAGCTCCATTATATACAATAATTGATATATAGCCTGTTAATACAATGATTGATAACTACAGTTTAAATATTTTCAATATTGTTTACTTTAATCTAAAACGACATTATAATTGTGTAGTAGGTATTTTGGACTTGAGAAAAAATAAATATTTTAATTTCAAGAATATACGGAATTAAGGATTCAACCTAGCTCTAGATTGATCATAAACTACCATCTCACGATTAGGAATGGTCGCTGCTGCCAATCCGACCATTTTACTGAAACTAATTAAAAAATATTAGGAAATTTAGATTTTCTGAATTTTTATTTATTAAAATGACGTTTGATCATCGTTTATCATAGAATTACATGGAATAACACAAACGTACCTCTAACTGTAAATGGTTTTTTTCCAAACTTTTGAAATTAAAATCCAAAATAACATCACACAAAAGCATTTTTATTTCTCCGTGTATAACTGTATTTCTTTAAAAAAAAAAAAAAATTCTTTAAAATTATTTAACTGGTGAGGTTGCATGAACGTGCGTGCGGCTAATTTTACACGAATATGCATTGGACGTGGTGACAATTAAGCATAAATATTGAAATGAAAATAGAAAGGGTCCAATTCATTATTCATTACTTCCAATTCCCAGTTCCAAAGGCTTTCCCTAATTAGGCAACGAGGCTTTTAGGCTCTAGCCCCACCAAACATCTAAATTATTATGTTTAATTAATTAATTATATATTTATTTCAAACTAAGCTAGGGTGACATTTTTTTTCTTTTCTTTTCTTTTTTGCTGAATAAATAAATTGTCATTATTTCAGCACATAATACCGCAATAATTGATTTTGAATTAATTAATGATGATGAAACTTGTTTGCAATTATTTCAGATCTACAGAGGAGTAGGGTTCTTATTGGATCATCTCACTCACTACAAAGTGGTATTTTTTAAACATTATGAGATAGGTTCTAAACAAACAGTATAGGATATATATATCATTTCAATCGAAAATCATTAATTAGTGCTTGAAAATGTTATTTGTATCATCCATCAAATGGATGTGTTGTATTCAGAGAATGATGATGTTGATTGTGCATTAACTCTCTCTAATTTATTTTGGTTTTATAAATTAGAGTATTCTGTTTCGTTATTCATAATATGGATGACTCATCAGAATCATCCACATTTTCCTAATACGAGATTTTGTGGAGTTAGTTATAGTGTTTGGTTGAATTTTTTAAAAATAAAATAAAAATAAGAATGAATATAAAATAATTATGATGGTTATGAAAGTAAAAATACTTTCAATGATATTTTTTTATCTTTCTAAATAAGATTATCATTATTAGTTTTTATTAACATTCTTTCCTCCAATAATTGCTTTTCATCAATTATTTTTATGTATTGCAACCAATTTTTTTTTTCTAAATTTTAACACAATATTAACTATATAATCATCATGGAGACAATGTTTCCTTTAACGTAACTAATAATATAGAGAAATAATATATTTTTATTCTTATACTCATTATAAAACTTGAACCAAGCGCCACACTATTTATCTATTTTTTCAATCGTTGAACTTTTTTTTGTTTTTCATTATTATTATTAATTAAGGAATTATGAAGCCCCATACATAGGATCTACTCTCATTTTTTCTAATTTACTAGTCTTGTATGTATACTATCGATATGTTTCGAATTTAGTTTAACTCCACATCGGATTACTATTATAAGTGTAATGAATATAGTATAGTATGCTGGAAAGCTGCTAATTATTTTGCTATTTGGTCAACATAATTGTTGCATTTTAATTAATTGGTCTCTCATACTTTGATAGTATTGTAGCTACAAGTCTACCACTCTTTAGTTTTTTTCTTTTCTTTTTTTTGCATAAATGAGTGAAGTATCCTATAATCAATTAAATCAGTTTCCACGTATATTTATTTTGTAAAAAAATAATGTGTATATATATATATATACATATATTACTCCTATTCTTAAATTCAAATTTTAAAAGAAAAAAAAAAGAATAAACTGTAACTAAGCCTGATTGGTAAAAATGGAACAATTTAAATAGAGACAGGAAAGAATCCAGATTTTATCTTCTTAAATATTTTCTTTCCACTTTAATTTAATTTTTATTTTATTCATCTCCAGGTGGCAGGCGGGGCCTCCATAGGTTACAACGAAAAGCGACTCAAAACAATCAACAAACGCCTTAAATGAAATCAAACCGCATCTCAAATCACTGTAACGCCTCTCTCTCTCTCACACAGTCACACATAGGCATCGAACACGCACGCTCACGCACTGCGTCTCCATCCCCCTTCTCTCTCTCTCTCTCTCCCTCTCTCTCACACACACAGAGGCGCTCACAGTCCTAGCCTCTCTCGCTGTACTTCTCCACCGCTCACCGCCACAGAAAAACTAATCCTACATCTTCTTCCGCCGGCCACCACCCGCACCGCCGCCACTGTTAAACCAAAATTCATCAAACACAAAAGAGCCAGCAATCAAAACAACCAAAAAAACAAAAGCAAACAAAAATCGAATATTTTGACTCCCTTCTGACACACGAACAACCTATCTCCTCCATTTTCCAGCTCACTATTCACGCATCTCTCTCCTCAATTAACAATTCCTGAATCGCCACGTAGACATATATACGTATTTCCTAATTTTTCCGTTTCACTTGAGAGCAACCACCTAGCCAGAGAAAAAATTGTGAAGCTCATGGAAAATCAAGTGAGTTGAAGTTGTTCGGTAAACTCTCTCTATTCTCAATGTCGAGAGACGATGAAGTTGCGAGGACATTCCGCGCTCTAGTAGAGAGCGCGGAGAGGAAGTTCGCGCGCGTACGCGACGCGCCGCTGCATCCGTACGGCGGGAGTGGGCCGCAGTACGGGCATTTCTACCACAAAGTTTTCAAAGCTTACATGATGTTGTGGAAGTTTCAGCAGGAGAATCGGGCCAAATTAACGGAATCGGGCCTCCAGCGATGGGAAATTGGGGAGATCGCTTCTCGAATCGGTCAACTCTACTTCAACCAGTATTTGAGGACTAGTGAGGCGAGGTTTCTTCTAGAGGCGTACATATTTTACGAGGCGATTTTTAATAGGAAATATTTTGAAGGTTCATCCAAGGATCGAGGGGTTAGGTTTAAGGAATTGAGGTTCTATGCTAGGTTTTTGATGGTCTCCTTGATGCTAAATTCCGTGGAAATGGTGAAGTTGCTCGTTGAGAGGTTTAAGGAGCTCGTCGATGACAGTAAAGTTAATTTTCGGGTAATTAGTTTTTATTCTTTCATTGTCAATTTTCTCTATTTTTGAGATTCAATTGGTATGAGTATCCGGTGGTTTGCACTGAATTTGTTGCCAAATTTGTTTCAGTTATGTCGCTTTGTTTGATCTTTTGTTTGCTTGATTGTTTGGCTGATGGAAGAAGTTTTCACTGTTTCGTCTATCTTGTTTCTCAATCAGTCTTGGTTTTATTATGAACAGCTATAGTTGTGATATTTTCTTTCACATATCATGATACCCATATTTATGTTGCTTTTGTCAGGGCGTGTCATAAGGATATTAGTTGAGTTGAATTAGCGGCATGTAAAGTTGGTTAAATATTGAAAGCCTAGAGAATTTATGAATGAAGTGCTTAGTTAGATCTGGAAGGATTGATTAACCATCCCTGACAATTCGATGGTTTCTCCTGCCAAAACTAGGAAATATTAGTAAGCAAAAGTATTCAACTTACCATAAACAAGAATACTGCTACCAAAGACTATCTTTTGTATGATCAAATAAACTGAATACCCCACCATATTCCTTTTTTGTAGTACTTTAATGTTTTATGTTAGTTCAATGCTAATTCCAGGATATCTGATTTTGTTGTAAACAAGCCATGGTGTCATATGAATGTTTTTGGTTATACTGGGAAACCATTATTCGTATTCGTTGCGAAGGGGCTTTGGCTCATTTTACCATTTTATTCGGCTTTGAAATTTTGATAAAGACAACAAGTGGAAAGCAGTTTAGTAACTCTTCCCAATTTCAAGAACCAGAATAAATTCATTTGCACAAGGGCCCGTGTTCTCGCTAGTTTAATGTGTTTGACTTTTTCCTGTTTGTTATGTTGTCTTTTACATAAACAGTGGAACGAATATCAATTCAATGATGAGTGATTGAGATATTGTATAACTTTTATAGGTCACTATTTTATAATTGCAATTACAAATGCTAGTTGGAAAGAACTTTGGGGGATTAACTGCCCATTGACCGTGTGATTGATCCTAAAACTCTCTCCCCTGCATATAAAAATTGCAAAATAAAAATTTAGCAATGCAGAAAATTGTTGAAGAAAAACTTAAGTTCTCTGAAACCTTCCCATTTCTTCTTAAAAGTCAGATTTTTTTCTCATTTTGGGGAATGGTGCATATAAAAAAAAAAAAGCAAAATAAAAAATTAGGTCTCCATCCTCATTTGGCGAAGGAATGCAGAAAATTGTTGATGAAAAACAGAAGTTCTCTGAGATCTTCCAATTTCTGCTTAAAAGTCAGTTTGTTTTCTCATTTTGGGGGACTGTTGAAATGGGTCATGAATAGCTCATTGTTGTAAGAGAACAATTATTTTTCCTGAACATGGGCTCCATATGAGTAATTAACTTCTTTGATCTAAAGATGAATCAAATCTAATCCGCTTATCTGAAAATTAATGAGGTATACTGGTGTACGTAATCTGGTCTAGAAATTTACATAATATGGTCACTGTAGCCTGTTGCTCCTCTATAAATGATTATCTTATGCTTCTACTAGGCCCACGTTTATTGAAGTTGCAGTTCAACTTTTTTTTTTTGACAAACAGTTCAACTATTTAGATTATATGAGGGAAATTTCTTATCTTATTTTACAAAGAATGCTTTTAGGCTTTTTCCCCCTTATGCACCAGATTTTCATATTTTTCGAATCGATAAGTAAATATTCTTTTCAGTAAATAGCTAATGAGTGCTTACAATTATTTTATTTTTATGCCTTCATTTTCTTGGAAACTGAGTTGCAAAGCTTGACATTAATTGAGTTAACTTATTTTTAATTAGAAAATAATTGCACTTGGTGTTGCCAACATGTAACCTGTGAGGCATGGTTTCAGGTGAATTCTTATATCATGAGAAAAGTTTGGTTGTACCAATGCTAAAATTTGTCATTTGTTGCATGCAGTGGTTGTCTATCTAGACAAATTGTATGCAATTTAACATGTTCTCTAACATATTTCCTATTTGTCCTTCATCATAGTTTATGCGTTTGCACTCAGTAATATATGATATGGTTGTCATTGTGAACATCAGTTGACTTTTCTGCATAACTATGTAACCAACAATATAGTCTCTCCTCTAGGGTACCAACTTCAAAGAATGGAAGCTGGTGGTGCAGGAAATTGTGCGGTTTACTAAAACTGATTCAGCCATCATCAATGCTAAACCGTTGCGTTATACTGCCATGTTTGATTCGTATCCAGCCTCACTCCCATACGTGGCTCGGTTCCATGCTAAGAGACTTCTAAAGTTTAGAGATGCATTGCTGACAAGTTATCGCAAAAATGAGGTCATATACTTTTGTATTTTGAAATCTAGCTGTTAGATTTTTAAAATCTGAAGTTAAATTAACACTAAGCCATTTCAGGTCAAATTTGCAGAACTCACTTTAGACACTTATAGAATGATGCAATGTTTGGAATGGGAACCTAGCGGATCTTTCTATCAGAAGCCTCCTGTGGAACCAAGAGAAAACGGTGTACCGGTTGATAATTCTGTTACTTCAGGAATGATAGATATAAACTTGTTGGCAGATATGACAGATCCAAATTTACCTCCCAATCCTAAGAAGGCTGTTCTCTACCGTCCGTCTGTGACACAGTTGATAGCTGTGAGTTCTAGAATTTTAACATGATAATTTACCACATGCTTTTTAATTATTCCTCCAGTTAGAGTTTTATGAAGGTTTCACCTCATATTCTAGCTTTGAAAGTTAATAGTGTTTTCTTTCTGATACTAGCAATTTTCACCTCAAGTTCTAATAACTGCAATATCCTTGGCTGTCCATTTGCTGGCAGGTGATTGCAACAGTTTGTGAGGAACTTCCACCAGATAGTGTTATGCTCATATACTTGTCCACTACAGGTTGTAGTTCCCTTGCAATTTAATAATTGATTGGTTATCTGAGCTGGATATAAGCATGCAAACTTACATCATGTTTTGGTGCAGGGAATTCTGTTCATTCTAATACTTCACAAGTGGAAAACAATGGTTTATCTAGAAAATCTGTTATGCCCAGTGCCCCTGCCAATATATATCATGAACAGAGGAATGGTTTTTGTGAAAACCATGTTACTACTAAGGGGGATACGAATCAATACTATGAGAATTATTTGTTTTTAGGTCCAAGCAGAAATGGAGGTACGAACAGAAAAAAAAATATATACTTATTTTAATTTGTCCCTATATTATTAGATACTTTTACACATGATAATAGTTCTGATATTGATCATTAATCCTAGCTAACAGTCTTGTACTTTATGAAGCAGGTTCAAATATTCTCTTTCCTGGTGATCTAATTCCTTTCACAAGAAAGCCTCTTTTCCTGATAATAGATAGTGATAACAGCCATGCATTCAAGGCAGGTTTGTTAAAACTTTGTAGAGTAAATGCGTCCCAATGTTTTTAGCTTAATACCAACAATACACTCGGACAGCAATCTTAATGCTTCAATACCACCAGTAATATATTAATATCATTCATTAAGCATGTGCAAAGTTTTTAGACTCTGCATAATAAATTTTTAACATCAGTGGAACTCCAGTGAAAGAGCTTCGAGTTAAATCAATAGGTTGATGAAATGAAACAAGAATGTTTGGCACAATCAATCTTCAAAGTAAATTTCATCTGCCTTTTGCAAGCATCTGTTCGTCAATCACATGCATTAAAAGTGGTTAACTTGTTCAAACTTGAAATTAGCAACACTTAGTCCTTAGTTATTTTCAATATATAGATATTTTGTGATGCTAAAATATTTTCTTCAGTTTTTTTTTTTTAACTTAAAAAATGCTCGGATGCAAAAAGATTTCTTTGGATCTCCTTTCTTACCACATAGCTTTGCCTATCCTTAATATCCAGTATGCTTGCTTGCTTGCACAAAATATGCATTCTGAGAGAACTGCTCAGCAATGTTTTGCTTTTTGTTTATTCAATGAGAAGATTTTTTTCTCATATCTTCGTTCTTAGCTTATGCATGAGGACAGTTCTTTTGGGATAGTTATCCAATGAATATTTGGTAATCATACTGATAATATCAAAAGAATGTGCAAGGGCCTTAAGAGTGTTGCAATTATGGAGATTTTGCTTCAAAGGGAATTTTTTCTTTTTGATTGCTGATATGCAATCTACAATTCAGGTTCTACATGGAGCGGAAAGGGGTGAACCCATTGCGTTGTTTCTTTCTCCGTTGAAGCCTTCATTCAATAACCCAAGTGGTATCAATATGGCACAATATGGGAGTCAGTTTACCTTCTTCCTAACTGCTCCTTTGCAGGCTTTCTGTCAATTAGTTGATTATAACTTAACAAATGATGACATGGTTAGTGAACTTTTAACCAATTGTACATGTCAACTACTTTGTCTGGTATCTAACTGTGTCAGTTGAATTATTTACTCTTAGGAGACCTACAACAACACGGAAAGCATTCTCTCCTCTGCCTTCTCTAAATGGGAGCAAATTCTCTGTACTTCGACTGAGCTGGACCTGGTTTGGGCTCAGCTTCTGTGTGATCCATTTCTTCGACGGCTTATTCTTAGGTACTAAGCTTCTGTCTTGATCATCATTTTTCGAGAGAGATGAAAAAACAATCATGAAGAGAGCATATACTGAGTTTCAAAACTATGATTTCTTGATTTTACGCATTAGTACTTCTAGTGGTGAACTACTATCGCCCAATCCCTTGGACTTCCATTGCCATCAAATTTGAATTTGACTGATGAATCTGAATAATAGTTGGTGATTTTCTTGATGATGAGTTGCAATATGAATGCATTAATGTGCTTATTTAGAGTAAGATTTGTAAACTTCAGCAGCTGGAGTACTTGGTGGACCTGTTTCAGAATTCTTGATTTCCCTACGATGGGAGATTATGGACAATGTTAGTTTGCATATCTGCTTGAAAATTCACCAAATGAATTTTGCTGTTGATCTAAGCCATTTTTTTTCTTTAAATACTTTATGGAGTGATCATAAGTTGATGATTGAACTATACTTTGGTATCTCCAGATTCATTTTCTGCCGTGCTGTCCTCACACTGTTCTGCTTACGAGAAAATGATGATCAATATCTGCCTGTTTGCGTACCCAACCTACCCAATTCAGTATCTGTGAACTCCAAAGCCGTTCAGCCTGCAATTACCCAACTCGCGACCCACCTTAAGGTTGCAGACTGTTTTAGCTTTTCATAAGAACTTTGGGGAGAGACGAGTAACTGGTATATAATGCGTGAAGATAATCCACCATCTTCTAGGAGAGAGACTCTAAGATTCCTACTATCATTTGAGTGGACTGAGAAGATTCTCTGGGCAGAAGTCTTGTCGTTATCATAAGTATCACTTTCTTCTTGCATACAAGCATAAATCCAGATGCAGATGAACAGACGCAACTCTTTTCGTTGTTATAATCATATTCTTCATGGGTGACATTTCCGGTTCTGGTCTTAGTCATATGTATAATGTGGTTAAAATGGGCTTCTGGTTTTCTATAGTATGTTGATTTGTTACAAAAAATAGATGTAATTTGTTCATAACTTTAGTAAAATAGAAAAAAAAAAAAAAAAAAAAAGAATCAAGTAGGTGTTTTGAGGTTATTTTCCTTTTTTGTATCTTTTCTTTTTTCCTTGTCTCACCATGGCTTTATCTACGTTAATGGTCTGTGTGAGCATGTTGATGCATAGTTGTTGGAAGTTGGAACTCTTAGTATTGCTTACTAAAGTGAATTAAGGATGTTCATTACATTGTTCATAATGTTTTTACCCATATTTTTTGTGATCAGAGATTTATCCATTATGATTTTAGCCCTCCTCTTTTGGTTGCTTTCGAAAATGAAGTTATTTGTTATATTTATTTGGAGTATTATTATTATTATTATTTATTTATTTTGACAGAATTATTATTATTATTATTATTGAGTTTACGTATCTCAATTCTCACCTTTTTATTTTTTTTTATATAAGTATTGTGCTGGCAAATCGGGCGGGCCGTGCTGACCCAATTAGGTCAAACTGAATTTATAGGCCGACCAGGTCACGAACTGGTCGGGTCTACGAAATGGAAGACCAGCTCATTATTTTTTTTTAATTAACAAAAATTATACTTCCTCCTTCCCAGAAAAAATATTCACATATATAGGAGGGTATACACTTTTAGAACAAAGAGTAATAATTGGGATTTTAATGGGTGATTTTGTAAAAAAAAATTATTGAGTTTTATGCATGTGTGAGTAAAAAAGTAATGATATTTCGTGAAAATTAGTAAAAATTGCAAGGGTGAAGTTTATAAAAGTGTGAAACTTATAGTGGGACATACGAAAAAAAAAATGTGAAAATTTTTATGGGACGGTGGGAGTATATAAAAATTATATTAAATAATGATCACATAATATTTATTTATACAAATAAGCCTAATTAACCATTACACATTATCAATAAATCTATAAAAAAAAAACTAATTCATGACAACTCAATGGTAACTATTCCTTCAATATCATCATATTATTGTAATTATAACTTTGAGTTGTTTTTATGCAAGATCGTTTTATTGTGGAAGCGGGTTTGAAATTCTCACTTTATAATAAATAAATTAATATTTTTAATTAAATAATTGATATTAGTAAATTAATATGATTTAAATATGCATATAAAATTCAAATCCGTTGTGTAAAACAGGTTTAAGAAGAAGATATTTTGCCTTTAGGAATAATAAAATTAAATTTAAATCTAACCCATTTAAAACTATATTTATTAGTGACACTAATTCAATCCAACCTTTTAATATAATATTAATTTCTTTCTCATCCATATACATAATTTACCATCCAACCTAATTTTTACTTTTTCATATTTTATCAGTGACTCCAATCCAACCTAAAATAATTATTTTTTCTTCATTATTTTTTAAATGTATATTATCTATAATTAATTTGGTTATATTTTAATGTGTAAAAATCTATATAAATATTATTTAACGTTCTAAATTCATAATTATAATTATAAAAATTATCATACACTTAAAATATTACTAACTCAATAACAAAATTAAAATTACAAGATTTAGAATGATAAATTGAAAAGAAATAGATCAAACTACAAATAGATGTGTGAAATACTAAATTACAAATATAAAAATAATAGAAGTGGATAATTTTTGGAGTTTGAAGAATAATTTGAATCAATAATAGAAAATAGGGTCATTTACAATAAGGTAGAAAGAGGTAAGCCTTATTACAACTAGGTGTAAAAAATTTGCACATAAGCACAAATTTTTTTTGCACAGAAGCACAAAAAATTTGCACATTACACCTGTTTGTATTTTTGCTAATTTTTTACACCTATTTGTAATATTCCCTAGAAAATAATGTATCAAAATTTTATAATATTTAAAAATAATAGATATATTTAAAATAATAAATAAAATTATTAAAATAGAAAATAACATTAAAACAATCTTAAATGAAACCAAGGGGGCATAACCCACTTGACCACCGGGCTCCTCACTTAAGTAGGAGACTTGAGTTCGATTCCTTTCGGGAACGAATTGGAGTGGGAGATATAAGGAGACTTGGAGAATTTGAATTTGTAAGAGATATAAGGAGACTTAGAGAATTTGAATTTGTAAGGAGACTTGGCGAACTAACTTCTAACCACTAACAACTAACATTTACCGATAAAAAAAAAACAATCTTAAATGAATGGGTGACACCGGCCGGCTAACCGATCAGGGTCACCAAAACGTGCAACCCTCTTAATTTGTTAATAATATAATTTTTTGTCTTTTTGTGGTGTCACCAATGTGGGTAGTCTAACATCCTGTCAAAAAAATGGCCCAATCCGACTCCAAGTAATTTGAGATTTGACTATTCAACCCGACCCGACCCGTATGTTTATTTAGTGTGTGATTTTAGATTTGCTAACAAACCCAACCCAAATTAAAGCCCAAAATAGATTACCGAATACTCCTTGATCAACCAATAACCAATAGGAATCGAGCATCGAGGCATCTCAATCCGTGTTTATCTTCAAATTCTAATCGTGACCGTACACTTAAACTTGAATTAACACAACATAACCCGCCGCAATACGTCAGATTCCTCTAATTAAAATAATTTCTGACCGTCGATTATCCTGATTTGATCCCTTTTCTCCTATATATATGCATCAGCATCTTACCCTTTCAAATTATATTGTCGCCTCCGCCGAGAAGAAGATAGAAGAGAGATAAACGGGAGAGAGTAATTGTTCAATCGTGAGAGGTGAGTTTTTTCTGCTATTTTCTTTGTAATCTTTATTGATATTTATTTACTCGCGTTTGTCTACGATTTCTAGTTCTGAGTGCAATTTGTATCTTTATTTGGTGTTTCTTTACGATTTCAAAAGAATTCCGATTTTGGGATTCTAGGGCTAGACATTGTTCTTGGCTATTTGATTTGTGTTTTACATTAATAGCGATGTTTAGACTTTGGCGAGTTCTTTCTGTAGTATTTTCTGCTTTCTTTACTGTGATTTCTATAATTTGATAGGGTTTCTACGAAGCGAAAGAGGTGATGTGTTTTGAATTGATTGATAGGTTAAATGGTCTCTACATGTGAAATTCTCATATTCACTGCACGAATTTGTATGTCGCACTGTTGTCAAGCTTATAACTCATGGGATCACTTTCCCTGTTTAAAATTGAATGCTTACGTTGAATTGTCATTATATTGAAAATTTGCAATGGCCTACTTTGTATTCGTCTTGTAATCTTGCTGCTCCTTTCTAATAGGGAATTCACTTTAACTTGTGATTTTTTCTCTGTAATTCAACTTCTATATAATTATTAATTTGAATTAGGCCGTCTTACGGTTTGCCTTGAAATTCCAACAGATGGCCCGTACCAAGCAAACTGCTCGCAAGTCTACTGGAGGAAAGGCTCCAAGGAAGCAACTAGCCACCAAGGTTCGTTACCTATACCGTTTTTTTTTTTAGTAATTACGTGTACACATTTCAGTTTCTTGTTCGTACTTTAGTACATCATGCCTCAATTGTTGTACATTTATGTTGTCACAGGCTGCCCGTAAGTCCGCCCCAACTACTGGTGGAGTGAAGAAACCTCATAGATACCGTCCTGGTACTGTAGCACTTCGGTGAGTAACCCAATCCCGTTGATTATGTGTAAATAAACATGCTGTATCATTGTTGATGAGTGTTGTTGATATCTTGTGAAACAGTGAAATTCGCAAGTACCAGAAGAGTACTGAGCTGTTGATCAGGAAGCTGCCTTTCCAGAGGCTTGTTCGTGAAATTGCACAGGACTTCAAGGTGAGCCCCAGTTCCAGTTTGATGAAAATTGTTGTTTGTGCTATTGCTAATAATTTATTGTGTTGTTTGTAGACTGATCTGCGTTTCCAGAGCCATGCTGTTTTGGCACTTCAGGAAGCTGCGGAGGCCTACCTTGTGGGTCTGTTTGAGGACACCAACTTGTGTGCCATCCATGCTAAGCGTGTGACCATAATGCCAAAGGATATTCAGCTTGCTCGTCGGATTAGAGGCGAGCGTGCTTGAATTTGTCTTTTTGTTTTGGTTCAATGTGGTGGTGGTATACGGGGGTGGACTTCTATAGTTTTTATATCTGTTAATTGGTAGAAAAACTTCAAACTCTAGTGAAGTAGTTTCTGTTTGTTATTCATAGCTTATGACGGTATTTGTGTTGGTCTATAATGATGATGAATGTTTCTTATTTTATGGTCTCTGTGCAAGTTTCTTTGTTGATGAATATCTAACTTGCTTCTGAAGATGTGAATATTAGTTATTGAAATATTGGAAAGAATGATTATTGAAAATTGAGGACCTTTGTGGCTCATGGTTGGATGGTTCCTAAATAAGTAGGATGGTTGATCAAAATTACATGGATGGGGGATTATCCTCCTATTTTGAAGCAATCATCTCAAGTCCATAAAACAAGAATAATCAATCGGTTTGGTATATTTCCATTTGTTGGAACAAATTAGTCAAATTTTACAATGAAATCGGCGTTTGTCTAGGGAGACGGGCTTAGCCCACTTGGCCACCGGGCTACTCACTTAAGTGGGAGACCTGGGTTCGATTCCCTTTGGGAACGAATTGGAGTGGGAGGTATAAGGAGGGCTTGGAGTGTTTGGAATTGTAAGGAGACTTGGTGAGCTAACTTCTAACCACTAACAACTAACATTTACCGATCAAAAAAAAAAAAAAAATAATAATAATAAAACAATGTCTCGCCTATAAAACATATCTTTAAATGATAGATGGGCCTGAGCATTATGTTGGGCCTATCAAATGCCTTAAGCCCTTAAGCTTTTAATAACAATAAAACCCCGCATGAAAATCATGGACGCTGGTAGTGACATATTTACATAGAGGTGCTCTTCCAGATGATTTTTGGCTTGCTCATATTTTCATTCTTGATTTCCAATCTCCTCATTTTATAGACAGATTACTGTACTAGTTCCCACAAAAAGCTCGCTACTGTCAGTGGCCCCAAAAGCACCTATTTTGACTATGCTTAAGTCCATCTCCAATGCATGGTCCATGAAATGGAGATGGACTGAAGGGTGTTCTTGAGTCAAGGTCGTCTAATCCGATGACCGGTAATAAATGAATGATTGTCGTCCGAATTTGGTCTAGTGATATAGATTTATGATTGATCCCAAAATTAATTGATCTTTAAGTCCACAAGATATTAACTTCTCCATAGAATGATTGACCGACTGATATTTCCATTTCCGATTTATGTGTCATTTATTTTTCTTTTTTAATGCAAAACTAGTTCTTTTACGCCTCGTTATTAGGATTATCAATTTCATCTACAAAGTGCATGAATAGAGCCATTGATAAAAAAGAGAAAAACAAAAAGACATACAAGTTGACTTACACTCATTAATTAATTACATTAAAAAAATGTCCATCTATATTAGTGGACGGACATCAAACGCTCAGAGTCCTAATCAAGGATTCGGGATGCAAAACTACAAAAGTTGAATTTCATTGATAATTGTGAAAATCAAATTCAAGAATTATGAAGGGTTGTATCAAATTTCACAGTTCTGATTTTGTATATAAGAGAATCCAAATTTGTTCTTCTCCATGAAAGTTACATCAACGTCATTGAAAATAGACAAATATATAAATATATCCAACATTACTTTTTGCAAAATAAACCATAATGTTTCCAAACAAATTCATCCCCCATCCACAATTTTACAATTTATGTTGATGTGATCTATTGATCCCTTCACCCTCGCCGAGATTAAGAGAAAACGAGAAAAGAGGGGAGAGAAGAAAGGAAATATGTAATGTTCAATGGAGGATATGAAGATGGGTAAAAGAAGAGAGATTTGTAAAGAAAGTAAGAGAAAAACGTCATTATTAAATCAGTATATTTTAGTAATTTTAATGTTATCTTACATGTTAAAGTCAATTATTTTCGTGTCGTGTATACAAAAACTAACCAATTTATAATGCAATCATATCATATCCCTTACCAAAAAAAAAAATCATACTTCTCAACTGAAGTAAAGGCGCACCCTAAAACTTTCGCAAAAGCTCAGCTTTAATGTGTCAGAAACGAGTTGGCAATTAAGCATACAACTAAAGGAGTAGCCAACTGGCCTTAAAAAAAAAAAAAAAAAAAAAGAAAAAAGGGAGCCCACTGGCCACTGCCAATAGCTGTCCCTTGGACATCTCAGCAGCCAATGATTTTTAAAAATATATATATAAAAGCCAAATTTTTATGCAAGTAGATGAACCGTGTAATTTAAATAATTTTTTAATAATATTAATTGTTTTTTATGAATAATTATAGCTATTTGCACTGAACAAATACAATTGTTCAATTATTATTGTTAGTAAAAATAATCTTTAGTAAAAATATTTGATATTATTTAAACGTATATTTGAAATGCATGATGATTTACCCTGAAAAATAAAAATTGAGCGACATTTCTCCTGAACTTTTATAATTCTTCTTCACTCCTGAAAAAACTCGTCTCAACTCTCAACAATTGAGCGACATTTATCTTATATATTTTTTTTTCAAAAAAACAATATAGCTCTAGTCTTTAACTTATTATTATGGCTTCCTGTCAAAAAAAAAAGACTTATTATTATGGCTTGAATTGGAATGCTACAAAAGTTGGGTCCACACGTCCACCCAAAAAAATCCGGAGACCCTATGCCGCGTGAAGATCTTCACAGTTGGATATTCAAATACTATTTCGCAACCACATATAATTATTTACATTTTCTTTCAACCATACCATAGATGAAAAGGCCATGATATAGTAAGTTTCATCACCACAACCTGCTTACAGTCGCACAAGTGATCAAGCATAATAATTCATATTCAAGGTTTGAGAAATGATAATTAAATATATAAGCAAACTTTGGCATAGACGACTTCATAAGAGTTTTACAATGAACTGAAAGGCGAAGAATCGAGAAGTACAGGGGAAAAGAGACTGGCAATAAAGTTTAGCACGCACACAACAATTTGGGTTTCACTCTTTTCCCCCAGAAATAGAAGACTACTACTATAGAGAAAATAGCAGAACACCCAAATACTAAACCTAAAATTTACTACTCATTATCAGGTTTCGGTGCTTCCTTGATCTCTTCAGACATATCATCCTGTGTACAAAAATAATGAAGGTATCATTCACTGGTTACACTCAAAACTATCAAAAAACGCTCATGTCGGTAGGACAAAAGGACCTACCTGCATGTCTGAAGTCCACAAAGTAAGGTTGTCACGGAGAAGTTGCATGATCAGGGTGCTATCCTTGTATGATTCTTCTCCCAGAGTGTCCAACTCAGCAATCGCCTCATCAAAAGCCTAATGAATAGTATTAAGCAAACACATAATAATTCATTAACAACAATAATCCCATTTCAAAACATATATTGGAATTCAGGTTGCGTTGGGATTGAAGAATTTATTGAAATCCATTGTAAAAAATTAATTAGTGGTGGTTTGGATTGCTGTGGATTTGAATTCATTACCCTCATTTTGATATATTCTGGGAAATTTGAGAGGAGATAAATCCTTGAGATTACAAATTCCTCAATAAAAATGCAGCCTTTCATAAATTGGAGGCAGGTCTTTCTCCCGCAGCCCAAGTAAATCAAGGGGAATAAACATCTGAATAATACATTTTTGAACCATAAAGGAGAGGGCAACATACCTGTTTTGCAAGATTACAAGCTCGGTCAGGAGAATTCAAAATCTCATAATAAAAGACCGAAAAGTTGAGCGCTAATCCAAGCCGGATTGGATGCGTTGGGGCAAGCTCAGCGTTGGCAATGTCCTGAAGGTACCAAATATGCACCCATTTAGCAAACAGTTGGCTTATTTAGATCATGAAAGTTACGATCTTTAGTAATTTGCTTCAATCTAATCGTCCGAGGACATATTATGACAAGTAAAAGGCTTAGGCTTTTCCAAAATAGAAAGGAAATACAAAATGAGTATATCAATAACTCTATCGATGCTCTTTACACGCACACACAAGACACAAGCTATGACTTGAGGTAGGAGTCTCTCATCATTACAGATCCAGTTGCATAACGACAGAGGCAAAAAATTTATGAATAGATGATAGGCGAAAAAGTGCCTTGTGCATACATAGAAACCGTAATTCAGTGTCATTTTCCAAGCAAGGAGTAACTAATTAAAATTACGTAGTTTCCCGCAGTTCCAGTTCGCAACAAAATCGTCATCAACTTGACATAATCAAATAACTTCATCCATATTTTCTTCAAGATAGACTACAAAAAATACTTAAAATAGATGCTGGAAAAGTTAATTTAAATTTGAAACCCTGACCTGAGCGGATTTGTAAGCGGAGAGAGTGTTCTCAGCGGCTTCCTTGCGCTCAGCTCCAGATTTGAACTCCGCCAAGTAACGATAATAATCTCCCTTCATCTTCAAGTAAAACACCTTAGAATCACCGCTTCCGGCAGATCCGATAAGTTTCGAATCGAGAAGCTTGAGAATGCCGTCGCAAATCCCTGAAAGCTCCGACTCGATTTTAGATCTGTAGCTTTTGATGGAGGAGACGTGGCTCTCATTACCGCGGCTCTCCTCCTTCTGCTCTATAGAAGAGATTATCCGCCAGGAGGCACGTCGAGCACCGATGACGTTCTTATAGGCTACGGAGAGGAGGTTGCGCTCCTCCACGGAAAGCTCGTCGCCGTCGACGGCGCCGACGACCTTCTCCATGAACTCAACCATCTCCTCGTAGCGCTCGGCTTGCTCGGCCAGCTTGGCCATGTACACGTTCTCCTCACGCGGGGACGCCATTCAGATTTGCTTTTAGGTTACCAGAGTAGAAAGAGGGGAGAGAGAGAGAGAGAGAGAGAGAGAGAGAGAGAGATGTGGATAGAGAAAGCGGAAAATACAATGAGGCGTTTCGTTTTTAGTGGAATCTGTGTGCTCCGTAATTTAGTCAATAACTTTTCTAGCAGAAAGATTGGGCTTTTTAATACAACGATTTTCATTTTGGATAATGCATGCTAAAATAATGGGCTTTTAAGGTATTGGGCTTTGAAAATCAAAATGGACCAGGTTATTTGGACCCCATTATTGCAAAGTTCACCACCCTAAAATGTATTTTCTGAAAATTTTTGCTAAATAGACTAAAATACCCCTGTGCACAGTAAATTGTTAAGTTCACCACCCCAATTAGTTCACCCCTGGTAACGTTCAAAAACAACAATATACATTTGTACACGACAAAACGAAATCGAACACATTTTCACCCTAAACAAAACGATCGAACATGACAATATACTGATAGAACAAGAATCCCTCACACATTGCGGTCGTTTTCTGGACATTATGGTTCAAACTCGTGGTTCTCAACCCACATATGTAAGTGACGACCATTTTTTCTTAGCTAGGTTTTATTTTTGTGCAATGTTTGTTATAGTTTAAGTTTATTGGTACTTTTAGTGTATAATGGTTGTGTTAGAGTAGTTTTGCTGTTATATGAAGGAATATATGTTGGTATTGCTATTTTGGCGTCATTTTGTACGTTTCTTCACGAAAGATGTTTGTTCGACACTAGTTTTTCGAACATAGCGCATCTGTTCGGTTTCATTTTTCGAACAAATAGCTCATGTTCGAAAATTTCAGTCGAACCGAAGTGGTTTGTTCGTCTTTTTTTTGTCGAACATTTTTGTTTCTTGTAGAAGAATTTTTCGAACAGTTGAAGTTTTTTCGATCACATTTTTCGAAAATGTTCGGACATATAATTCGAACAACCACAGATGTTTCAAACAAAAAAATCGAACAGGTACCAGAAATTTGAAAAATCAGTTTCGAACAAACAAGGGCATGACGGGTTTTATCAAAAATTGACTTAAAATGAATGAAATGCCTAATAAATGTATCTTTACAACTAAATTCATGTAATATAAAACAAATTAAACACAAAAACCATGAATAACTCAAATAAATTCATGTAATACCAAAAATTTAACCTAGAAATTAGGAAACATATCTTTATCCATGAGAAGACGCACGGTGACGGAGACGATCGGGAAAAGCGGTGCGGCGGCGAGCGTTTACAGTCCACGACGACGGCGACGGCGTACTGCGGACGACGGATGGTGAGTAGAAGTCGTTTAAAGTCCACGTCGTCAGTTTTTAAAAGAAAAAAAAAGGATGAATAACAGTTAAGGGAGAGAAGGGTATAATGGGCAAATTGGGTGGTGAACTGAACTGATATGGGGGGAAACTAAACAAGGTGGTGAACTTTGCAATAATGGGGGTCGAAATATCCTGGTTCAATCAAAATATTTATTGTTTGGGCTAAAATACATGCTAAAAATATAATTGGTTGGGCTTTCTCGAAATCAATGTAAATCTTCGAGGTTTTTTTTTTGAATGAATGTAAATCTTCGAGATATTTATTGTTTGACAGGTTATTTTCACCCTTTTTTTATATACACCTACCAGATTAGCACGCGCACCAATTATTTAAAATATTAATAAATATATTCAACCTAATTTTTATTTTATGTTATATATTCCTCCTTCCTAGGGGTGTGCATCGGTCGGTTCGGTCCACCGAACCGACCAAAACCCCCACACCGAATTGTAGACCGATTTTTTTTCTCAACCGAACACCGAACCGAAATTTTCAAAACCGAACGGTCGGAAACCGAAATATTTCGGTTTGGTTACGGTCTCGGACCGAACAAACCGAATTTTTTTACATTTTTAAAAAAAATTAAAAGTAAGTTCAGAAATTAATTAAAATTCTAAAAACACATCAAAAGGACAATAATTGCATTGATATAATACTAAGCATTAATATTAAAATTATAAAAACACATCAAAAATAATAGGATTAAGTATTATTGATTAATATATTAAGTATTATATTTAATATTATTATATATATAATATATATATAGTAAAAACCAAACCGACCAAACCGACTGAAATTTTAAATTTCTTTAGATCGAACACTGAACCGAACACCAAAAACCGAACCAAATTTTTTATTTCGGTCTGATTTGATCGATTTTTTCGGTCCAACCCCAATTATGCACACCCCTACTCCTTCCCTTTTATTCTCTTATTTATTTTTGCCGCTCACTGTTATCGTCGCCTCCCTCCTCCGTTCAGCGTTGTCTTTCTTTGCCAATATGGGCCTTCCTCTTTCACTTCTGTCTCCCTTCTCCTTTTTTATTTTTTTTTAAAGCAAATAGATCGCAATTGCCACTGTAGATTTAAAACCGTGCCGACTAGTGCCCAACACAGTATTATAGAAAAGTCACAAGAAATAGCAGTCGTTATCCATATCGTGATCATATTATAATGAATTTTGTCACGTGGATTTTTAGTTCCATGTTCAAGTGTGTGGTCCTTGTTTGGCTGATATTGTATATGCTCGCAATCCTACTGAAGAGTGTAAGCCACTAATTTTTATTTTCTTTCAACAAATACACATGCATACAACATGCAAGACATATTAGGTAATCCCACGCGTCTCCAGCTCATGCAAGACATATTAGGCAATTAGATTCCCAACGACCGACGAACAACTTGTGTGATCGTAGAAAAACCCTCTCAACTTTATTTATATTCGTTATTTTATTATCATTTTTATTGAATGAAAGAGTTAATTGAGTTGTATGAGTGTATTTTTTTTCTTTTGAAGTGAAGTTGTATGAGTGTATAAATAAATGATACTTGTAAGGATTTAATTTGAGAGGGTATTGTTATTATTATTTTTTTTTAGGCATGAGAAAATAAAAATAAAACGTTAATTTTTAAATTTTGAGCAATAAAAAATTGGAGAGAAAGAGTATATGTTAATGAATCTAATACTACCTCCGTCCTACAACTGTTTGCACAGTTGACTTTTTAATGGTTTGTGGGAGGGAGGGAGTATAACAGTTAAGATATATACGTTAATGAATCTAAAACAACAGTTAACATATATACGTTAATGAATCTAAAATATATATGTAAGACTAATATAATCTTTTTATCTGAATAACCGTTCAATTATAGAAATTTAGTCGGACGATAATAATTGATTTTTTTTTTATGGGGCAAAAATAATTGAATATATTCTAATGATAGATACGAGACGAGAACACTTATATAAAAATAAATATGAATTAAGGATTCGTGAAATTATAGTTTAAATTAAAAAAAAACATATGTAAGGTATTAAAAAATAAATGAAATCATTTGTGCTACTTTTGATGTTCACCTCCATGTTCCATAATGTGGATGGATAAAAAATGGCATATTAAAAAATATCTAATGAACCCCACAATATTGGGTCCATGTGTTAAAGATTTAGAAATGTGAAATATAGATTGTAACATAATTAGTAGCACAGGAAAATTGAACTGATTAAAAAATGTGTTACAGTAATATATATATATATATATATATATATATATATATATATTTCTACGTATAGTAATACTTTTAAATTCATATAATTGTATATTTTTTTAATAACTTATATACATTGTATGTATTAGGAACAAATTTTTATAAGAATTGAGGAAATAGTACTCCTTTTGTTCCATACTCGTTGTAACATTTGTTAAACAGGTTCGTCCTGTACTCGTTTCATTATTTCCTAAATTGGTTCGTCCCGTACTCGTTGCATCATTTTCTAAATTGTAATAAAGTAATTTTTTCACTTTTATTTATTCCTTCAAATACTACAATATTACATCAGTATTTTTCTCACATTAACTCAATTTAATATTATTAAACAACTCTATTATTAATATTGAAAAAACTACTCCACCCCATCAAAAAATAATTTATATTATTAAATAACTTTTATATTAAAATTTACGTGAAATAGTAAATATCACACGCGAAGGGAGTACGTATTTGTATTTGTATTTATTTATATTTATAGATTATAGATAATGTCTTACTAGTCATTCGAACACAGTACGTGGCAGTCGCAGAGGGCATCCCACCGCCAGTAGATGTATACACGTCCCTACGCGCGCGCACACGAGATTAATATCCCCGTCCCCTCCGTACTAGAGTAAAATTTCATGCGCATCTTTATAAATTATTATATATATATTCTGCTTTAAGTAGCAGATTTTCCTTCAATTATCCCAAACAATCTCCATAATCACACTGATATTTTTAGCGTGAGGATTTTAGAGAGAGAATGTCGTCTTCGGTTGTGGAGTACGCTTCACAAGGAAGCAACAAGAACAATAGCCAAGAAGATGCAGACGAATTGCTCCCAGTTAATTGTGATCCGAAGGCTTCAAATCTTTCCCTTCCGAGTGATGTTTTTCTCAGAGCCGCTATCTCCATCAAGGATCAGGTGTTTATTTTGTTGTTGCTTTCCAATTTACACGAATTAGTGTCTAGCACTCATTTTCATAGATTATCTACTAACAAATTTGAGTGCGAAGTGGGGATGATTTCCCTAATTATGCGTAAGCAGGGTATCAGCTGGAGTGTGTTTGTGTGTTTTTACAGTCTATAGTTTTCATTTTTGCGGTTTAGGTTATTTGAAATGGTGATGGATGATTAGGTGGTGGAAGCGACGTGGCTACGACGCGGAAGTAAAAAGACATTAGACCCCACAGTTTATTCGGGTCTGATGGGAACGGCTTTCACGTGTTTGCGGTCGTATGAGGCCACCGGAAACCACGACGACTTGCAGCTGTGCGCCGAAATCGTCGACGCATGCGCCACCGCTGGTTCTAACTCAAACAGGTAGCTTCAAAATGCTACAATTTATATTGGTGGAAATCATGGTGAATTTCTCCCTTCCCTTTGGTCGTTAGATATATTACGAATCCAGTTTAGGGGGTATGTTTCCAATTTTTTCGTTTTTTATCACTCAGTAAACCTCTTTTAGTGCTTAATTTAGATGTACAAGGAGGTGCAGATTGCTGACTATATGACAAGTTGATTATCGTTTATAAGTTAAGCTACATATATACCTTAAATTGGCTATGTTAACAGAAAGTAGAACTAGAAACAATACAATATGACATGGCAGTATTCACCTGTCTCAGTTAATATATTGGAAAGAAACCAAGTGCTGTGATGAATTGAGAATATCAAGGCATTGGTGTATGGTTATTGGTTACGTACCTTAATTTGCTCCAGAGTCCAATTTGCATTTTCTTCTTATCACCAATCTATCCAAACTTGCGCATATTAATTCATGTGTATTTTGTAAACGAGTAAAATAAATTGTCTAAGACTAGAATGATGAATTGATCTTTTTTTATGTATTGATCTATCTGAAATACATCTCCTGTACTCAAATAGTTGACTTGCTCAGGTTTTGAATTTTGTTCTCAGTTTGATATTGTTTTCATTCCTAGAATCTAGATTGATTAATGTTCAGCTCATGGTGTTGAGTCGCAAATATTGTTAATTTCATTCAATTATTTCACTCGTAATTTGTCCAACATGTTAAATTTCCTAACGCTAGATATTTTCAGTAAATTTTCAAAATCATATGGAAATTTAGGAAGTAATGATGGGTTTTCAGGTTTATTTTCATGTGAGGAATTTGTGGATACCATCTAATAAGTCATGGGTCAACTGTCAGATATCAGCCTGGGTTGCTGAATGTCTTTCTCAAATCAATTGTTGCTCCATTCTTGTGCTTCATATGTAGAAATAAAAAAGTTTCTACCCTTCCCTAAGGGGACCCTTGTGATGCGGACTAAGTTCAGCCCTTGGATCTTCATCTTCTCTAATTATGTGGGTTTTTTCTTGTGTCTTGTCACCCTACTACCATAAATACTAGTATAACTTCTATCATGTGATACAAAAATAAAAAATAGTTTCTCGAGCTTATGTTTCATTGTCTACTTCAATGTGTACCATGTGGTTAAGAAATTAACTATAACTGATCGAGGAGAAGGTGTTTTGAAGTACGCGACATATTTGGAGAAGGCATTTTGAAGTACGTGACATGTTTAGAGCAACTAATAAGCCCATTTTACGATTTTCGATTGGAATTTCTCATGATCTTCTCTTGAACACTTTCATGAGTTCTCAAACATCACCCTTAGTTCTTTTGCCTGTTTACAGGCACCTCACTTTTATTTGCGGTAGAGGAGGGGTTCATGCGCTTGGTGCCATTACTGCAAATTACTGCGGGGACCCAAAGAAACGTGACTTCTATTTGGAATGTTTTCTTGAGGTAATATTACTTTTTAATTGTTGCATTGCACATGTCTATTGAGAATTTTTTGTTATAAAGCATATGGTGGTCGGTATCTGTTGTTGTAGTTGTAATGCCCTACAGCCAACTGGCTAGGCATCTCCATTTAACTCTGGACCCCAAAAATGTCAAATTTGTGGTCCCGCATTTTTCCCTGGGAGCAAGAAAGATATATGGATTAATATATATAACTTGAACATTTGGATGTCACGGGTTTAAATATTGTTTGATGGTATATGGGCTGTGATGAGGATTCAATTTCTCAAGACTCAATAGTTATTGGAGAACATTGTCAGATTATGTCTTAACAGAAGCTATCTACTCTCCTTCAAAGGAGAAAATTTCTATATTTTGGCCTTGATGTTCAGGTGCATTTTAATTTATACGTTTCATGCAATACATGTTTTTGCTGATGTGTCATGCATATTCCATTGTATTTGAACATATGAACATATTTCTTTTGTGATGATTTGTCCTTTTTCTATCCGTCACCTTTAGATGGCACGGGAGATAGCTCTTCCTGTTGGGCCCGAGGAAGGGGGACTTGGGATGTCATACGATCTTCTTTATGGGCGAGCTGGATTTCTATGGACTGCTCTGTTTATAAACAAATACATAGGATGTCTAACAGTCTCCCACAATCTTCTCTTGCCAATTGTGGGTGCAGTGTTAGCAGCCGGGCGAGTAGGTGCTTCTGATAACAAAGCTTGCCCTCTCATGTACAGGTGGCATGGAACTCGATACTGGGGGGCAGCTCATGGCCTTGCTGGTATTTTACACGTATTATTACATTTCCCCCTATTAAGAGATGAAATGGAGGACGTAAAGTCAACTTTGAGGTATATGATGAGTAACAGGTTTCCACATAGTGGAAATTATCCTGTGAGTGAAGGAAACCCGAGGGACAAGCTGGTCCAATGGTCCCATGGAACTGGTGGAATGGCCCTTACTCTGTGCAAAGCATCAGAGGTTAGCAGTTCAACATCTCTTAATAAATATGGGGTTGGGGAATCAGATTTAGAAGTTGTTTCGTTGAGTTTATAAGAGTTTATATTTCGTATAAAATATTTGGCAATTTTTTTATACTGCTTATAAGATCTTAAAAATTAACTCTTGACTCAAGAAAAAGCACCTCACCCAAACTATTTTTTATAATTCTTTTAAGTTGTATTTAAATAGTAATTTTTTTTCTAAAAAATTATATTTAAAAAATAAAAATCACCACACCCGCACCCACTTTCCAAATAAATATTTCTCCCAAATTATCATGAGCTCATAAATGATACTCCATTTTATAATAAAATTAAAAAATATTTCTCCCAAATTAGGTTTATTAGTCAAGTACTTTAAAAACTTATAAACTCCTTAAAAATGATATATAAGCCCTCGAAACAAAATTTATATGATCTTGTAAGTTGCAACTTTTAAGATGTTTAAATTATGGTTAGCCAAACGGGCTCTTATATTTGGGGATGATAAATTCTGTGTTTTTGCAGGTTTTTGAGAATGATAGAGAATTCCGTGATGCAGCAATTGAAGCTGGTGAAGTAGTGTGGAACAACGGGTTGGGGAAGAAGATCGGGTTGGCTGACGGCATTGCTGGCAACGCTTATGCATTCTTGTCACTTTTTCGTCTCACGGGTGAGGGTATATATGAAGAACGAACGAAGGCATTTGCGAGCTACTTATATCACAATGCCAGCTGGAAGAGAATGACCGAAGACGGTCTTGCTGGTGAAATTGAGCGTACGTATTCCTTATTCGAAGGGCTAGCTGGTGTTGCTTGTCTGTGGTTCGACTTGCTCGCACCTCAAGAATCCCGATTTCCAGGGTATGAGGTATGAGTCGTTGCTATCGCAGGTGTAATAGCAACTTTTCCAGTTGTGAATTATGCTACGGCTACATTAAGTCTGTAGTGTAGCGTTGGAGTATGTTCTTAAGAAGGAAGAGTTAATGAAAGTTATGTTCGTTCCTTGTTTGTGACTTCTGGGAATCTGGGAAATTATATATGAAACGTTTTTATATCATACTAATTGCAAAGGAAAAATCAGATTTTGGGCTTCTCCAAGTAAGAACGAATTTTTCAATGGAAAAGCAAACAGTAACCATCTTTTCCAAATGAGTACACTTCTCTAACCAAATTCTACTATAAATTCGTTGTGTTTAAAACACGATAAATAATATGCACGAGATATAATTTGAGAAAATCTCGTTTAGTACACGAACTATTAACAATCCAAACTAGCCAGCCTGAAAGTTACTATATGTTTTAATGGTCCTTTCTGTCTGCAGTTTTACATTATTTATTTATGGGGAAATAGTTATTCCTGCCAAAGCATCCTTCTTCCCTTTTTTTTTTCTTCATATTTTTGAATTCTAGTTGTTTTCTTTTTATTTCCTTTTGGTGTAAAGTAATGAATAATATAATAAAATAGGTTCCTAATAAAGTAAGTTATAGGTTTAGTAAAAGTAAATTACAACTCTAGACTGAATGCGAGTAAATGGATGTTAATTATTTTTAGTGGAATGATGTTTTTGTAAGTTGGCGTTTATATAGCAAATAAAATCATTTGTGTCATTTTTAGTGTTCCATTCCATATTGCATAACGTGGATGAATGACACGTGACATGTTAAAAAATATACAACGAATTATACAATTTTGAGTTCACGTGTTAAAGATCCAAAAAGGTGAAATAGAGATTGAAACATAATTAGTAGCACAGAAAAATTGATATGTTGATATAGAATAGAAAAGTTATAACTACAAAACTAATGCAGATGTTTTATAGATAATTAAATTAAATTATCAAATGAATTTTGTAATTTCAGTACCTTACAATTATTGTTGGGTAATGTCTCATATGACAAGATCCGTGAACTACTGTATTCATCATGTTTCAATAACATTAGTGTTATATTTATATTAAAGTTAGTACTCTCTATCCCACATCAGTTTTCACACTTCTCTTTTTAGTTTGTCCCACATTAGTTTTCACTTTTCATATTCCAAAAAAAAAATTCTCCTTAAACTCCACCCTCACAATATTCATATAATTACACAATATGCCATCACTTTTTACACTCAATCCAACTATCTCTCTTACTTTAATAATAAAATTTTACAAAATTATTCTTCAATTCTCCACTCATTACATTTTTTCTTAAAATGTGTGCCCAGATTAGTATGAAACTAATCTGTGAAAGAGGGAGTATCATGTTTTATCACATTTTCAATCATATTTAGTTTCATGTTTCAGTCAAAGCTAGTGTTATGATTTACTTCGCATTTTCAGTTAAATTTAATGTCACGTTTCAATTATATTTTAGAATGCACTTTTTAATTAAAGTTAGTATCATATTTCAGATAAAATTGGTGTCATATTTCAATTAAAATTGATGTCACATTTTATCTCAATAATCAATTACATAGTACAAATGGTAGAACAGGAGATTGGTTTTTTATCTTTTAAGTTTGTCAAAAGACATAGCAATTAAATTTCGTGATTTGGTTAGTTATTCATGTGAAGTTTGGTAATTAGACAAACTTCTGGAGTATATGCAATGCATTCAAACCGCATGATTCTCAGTATAAAATTTTGAATGTGTAATTAATTTACCTAAAAAGTGCGGGTTTGTTTGGTAAATTAACCAATCTTTGAAGTTTCTTTAAATTTTACCAGAGTTATATTAGAACATGATCATGACATTATAGAAGGCTGCGTAGACTTCAAATTTGTGGTTATTATTTAAAAAAAAAAAAAGGTTAAAACATGTGTAATTTAAAATTATATCTTGAAGAAAGTTTTGTATGAGATAAAATGCAAGTCTTGTTTGATTTCATGATGCTATTGAAATTAAAATTTCACAAAACACAGGTAAAATCTCATAACAAATTAAAGGTAGAAGGAATTAATTGGAGAAAAGGAAAAGGGGAGAAAAAAAAATGGGTGATTCGATTGGACGCATCACCTCTTGGACAATGATTGTGAAGGCGATGTTGGTTAATGTTAATCGTGAATCTGGTATAGCATACCACAAACAAAAATAAAAGAAATGGGTGGGGGTGGGGGGTGGGGGCCCACTCTCCAACTTGCATAAATTGCCTCTGTTCTTTCTGGGACGTCCACGTCATTTTCTCACTCGAAATTGGCACACGGAATTTCTTTATACTTGGAATTTGGACCTGCTTTTATTTTTAACATGTACTGAGAATTTAGTCATATTTAAAAGAATAATGCAGTACATTATTTTTATCTTTTAAATATTACACATATTATTTTTACCTAGCATATCATTCATATAAAATAATTTTTATATACATATTACTATGAAATAATTCTCACACAAAAACTTTTGGTTAGAGATGGTGGTGGATGGGATGGAGATGGAAAATGAGGATGAGATAATCCAGTAAATATTAAATTTGTGTTTGGTTAGGGATGAAAAAGTAGGGGTGGATGGAGCTTTATGTCAAATCAAAGTTAATGTTGTATTATTTTATTATTATTAGTAGGTTGAGGTAATGATTGAATGATTATGATAGAAGATGATATAATATTATGTTATTGTTAGTTAGTGGGGTAATGATTGATGATGAGAGAGAGAGAGAGAAATAAGTATAATATAATATATTTGGGCCTTGTTTGGTTTCTTTTATTAGGGGTGTATTGATCCCTAATACAACTTTATCACTTGTTTGGTTTGTTGTATACATTATACTTACAGCTCGTTATTAAGAATGAGCTCATTTTAAATAATATCTAATACACGGTATTATAGATTTCAAGTTTTATATGGTATTTGTAATACTTATATTTCTCCAACATCTATTAAATTTTAAAATACCAAAAACACCCTCCACTTTTCAAATCACAATATAAGTTTATGACCCTTCACTTCATGATATTATTTTTATTTATAAGGGCAAATTAGTCTAAAATAAATTAATATACTAGTTATAATACTTGCTACCAAACATAATATTGATAGCTAATCACTAATTATTTAACTCAAGCTTTTGAAACCAAACAAAATATTGATAAATAAACTGGTATTACAAATATAAGTGTTATGGTTCAGGTACTATCCAATAAAGGAAACCAAACGAGGCCTTGATGTAAAAGATAAAGTTGATGTGATTGTATTGAGATATGTAAAATAGGTGTATAGATGTATTATAGGGTTGAATGGGTATTTGGATGGAGTTTTGGATGGGACCAATCCAAAATAGAATGGGATGGAGGATGGGTCATCCACATCCGGACGACCCCATCCCTAACCAAACATAACCTTAAAAAGTCAACTGTGAAGATAGTTCTGGGACGGAGGGAGTATTTTAATTGTTTAAATTGGTATTGACATTGTTCATAAACAACTATTTTATGTATAAATGGATCCCACAATATTTTATAATACTCTTCAATATATGTACTTTGCACATAAACTACTAACTCCCTCCGTCTTATACTCGTGACATTTGCTAAAAAGGTATATCTCGTACTTGTGGCATCATTTTCTTAAATGGTAATAAAATATTTTTTTTACTTTTATCTATCCCCTCAAACACTATAATATTATATTATATGCCATTATTTTTCTCACACTAACATAATTTAATACTATTAAACAATTCTCTTATTAAAGTTGAAAAAACTATCCTACCCATAAAAAAAATTATATTATTAAACAACTCTTACATTAAAACTTGTGTCAAGCAATAAATGTCACAACGAGTATGAGACGGAGGGAGTATTATTTTTTTATTTTTTTTGCAAAAAAGAAATAAAACTAAATTTTTTGGATGGAGGGAGTACCTTTTTTGCTTTCTTTTAATTAGACAAAGTACATCGTAAACCAGTTTCATAGTTGTATTTTGTGTATATTTTTAAATACAATAGTATTAATTATTTTATCAAAATATATTAATTTTAATAATAATATTATATAATTTTATTATCTCATACCCAAAATAGTAAAAACAATTCTACCTACTCAAACTAAATTCATACAAATATCTCTTATTTACACTTCATGACACTCAATTCTCCCCTATAATTAAATCTCCCTCACTCAATTACTCACTTTACTAAAGTTGAAAGACCTTATTACCCTTTACTCTACACTTTTTAATACAAATGAACAACACTTTTATTAATTGAATTATTAAAAATTTATTCTTTTATTTATTTTATTTTCAAGAATCAATTCTTTACAGCTTTACTGCCACTTATCCACTCACCCAATTGCCCCAATCCCCTCTCTCTATTTGTGTGTCTGACCAACACATAATGATTAATGAAGAATGGAGATCCATGATGAACTGATAATGTCATGTATCATTGTAATGGCAGGTGAAGCTTAATACCACCAAATGTATGCCAATTGGGTTCCAGCTTTTAAAATTTCAATAATAAGACTGTGAAAGAATATTGACTTTGAGGGGAAATCGAATATGTTGATTCTATTATTACTTTTTTAAGTTTCGAGCTTCTCCTATCAAAACTCTGAATTATATCACTCTTTGTTTATTAATGTATGTAATATAGTTTGAAGAAACTTTGATTGTGTAATTTAATTGTCATGCATATTTTTTTTTCGACCTAAATTTTAAACCTGAAATGTACTAGTTTTTAGCATCCGAATTACGAGTATTTAGTAATCTCTCCATTTTTTTTTTACATATCATTTTACTATTTCAAACTAACTTCTTAATACATGTCGTTTAAATGTTTATTTCTCAAATTTTCCAATTTACCCCTATTAATTTGCAGCTTTTACATTTTGTTTGGCAACAAAAATCATGGTGTAGATGGAGAGTTGTCATATTCTCTTGTTCACAAATTAAAGACGTGTGCGTAGCTAATAATTGAACTAATTATCATTAATTAAGGGTAAATTTGGTATAAAAATACATTCTTATTCTTTGTGTTAAAATCTAAAGTGACATGTAAAAAAAGTGGAGAGAGTATAGTAATAAAGAATCATTATTCAATTTATAAATACATTCTGTAATTGTCCAAAAAGAATGCTAATTAAATAACCCTCGACATTTTGAATTTTTGTCACCAAGCATTTATGCAATAAAGAAAAATGTACTTTAAAAATTGTGTTTCAAGAAAAGATTAAACAATGCAAGGTTAAGTCAAAAAGTTAGGGTCAGAAACTAATTACTTTCAACTAAAAATAATGGTGCCATAATTGTTTTCAATCTTATCGATTACTTTTGATATACAATTAAGGAAATAATTCACTTAAATTATCACAAAATCGTCAGCTAATTAAACAAGTTTCCCCGTATAGCAAAACATTGAAGAAAACCAATTCACAAGTCTTTGCCGAAATCCAACAATGTTACAGTAAGCATACCTACTTTATAATAAAATATTCCAATTTCACCAAGTCAAAGGATGCCAAATTCTAGCCACTACCATCACGCCACGTGTATACCTTTCGTTTCTTGTCCGGATATATGAGCTCAAAAGCTTTCATAATTTGACAGCTAGCTTATAGAAATTCCTGCAATTGTTTCAGACAATTCCTCATGCATCTGCAGTTATTTGTTGGCCTCTTTGATTGATTAGTAGAGAAAGTTTTTGGTATTCTTTTTTCACGCGATAAAATGGAAAGATACGAGATTTTGAAGGAGTTGGGATCTGGGAATTTCGGTGTGGCCAAGCTTGTGAAAGATAAACGGAGCGGTGAGCTGTATGCGGTTAAGTACATTGAGAGAGGCAAAAAGGTGGCTTCTTTTTTCTTCCCATGATTCTTGCTTAGTTCTTCAAAATTATTATTATTATTTTTTTCCCAGATTGATGAGCACGTGCAAAGGGAAATCATGAACCATAGGTCTTTGAAGCACCCCAATATTATCAGATTCAAAGAGGTAACAGAAACAGAGTCTATCCTTTTACTTTACAACACTCTGTCTAGAGAGAGAGAGATTGGGTAGGAATTAGAAAGTCTTTTTAATTCTTGCTTTAATTTATTTTGTTGCTTTTGTGTAGATGATGCTAGTTCTATCATTGATAAGTATAAGAAACAGAGTTAATTTTCTAAAAAGATTGGAATTTTGATTTAACAGAATAGTGGATTAAGTATGTATAATATATGAAGTTAAAATAAATGTGCAGGCATTGCTTACCCCAACTCATTTAGCCATAGTAATGGAGTACGCAGCAGGCGGTGAGCTCTTCGAACGAATATGCAGTGCTGGCAGATTTAGTGAAGATGAGGTTCCTGCCTATGTTTTATCTTAATTAATTTCTTTCTTACCTTTACCAATTTACCATCTTTGTTTGAAGATATTTATTGCTAATTTTATTTTTTTCAGGCTAGATTTTTCTTTCAACAGCTCATATCTGGAGTTAGTTACTGCCATTCTATGGTAATGTATATAATAGAGAAGAAAAATGATTTTTCATTTATTCATATATAATTAAATGATCTTTTTTTCATAAGTTTCAACATACTTTGAAAAATTAAATGCAGCAAATTTGTCATAGAGATCTAAAGCTTGAAAACACATTGCTAGATGGGAGCTCAGCCCCTCGACTCAAAATATGTGACTTTGGTTATTCTAAGGTAGTTTGATTTTTTATTCTTCCAAGTCTTCAAAATTCAAATTTCACATTTAATTTTATATTCAGTCATCGGTATTACATTCTCAACCGAAATCAACCGTCGGAACACCGGCTTACATTGCACCGGAAGTCTTATCGAGAAAAGAGTATGATGGCAAGGTATTAGACATTACTCAATCAATTTTTTTTTTTAAAGTTTTAGTTTTAATTATCTTCGTTACTAGTAATAAAATTGTACGGTTCCTAAAGATTGCAGATGTTTGGTCATGTGGGGTTACATTATATGTGATGCTAGTTGGTGCATATCCATTTGAAGATCCTCAAGATCCTAAAAATTTCAAGAAAACAATCAATGTAAGTGTGAAATTTTATTTGGGGCAATTTAATTACATTTAATAAAAATAATGATATTTATGACAGAGAATACTCAGCGTTCACTACTCAATCCCTGATTATGTTAGAATCTCCAAGGAATGCAAGCATCTCTTATCTCGAATCTTTGTTGCCGATCCTGAAAAGGTATATTGTAAACTATTAATATTTTGGAATGACAGCTTAAGCTTAAGACACTAAAATTCTAAATAAGATAATCAATATATCATTTAAAAATATATTTAAATTGTACAGTATACAAATTTTTTAATGATGTCTATGCAGAGAATAACAATTCCGGAAATAATGAAGCACGCTTGGTTTCTAAAGAACCTACCAATTGAATTTGTGGAAGGTGAAGAAGCTAGTTATTTGCAAATGAAAAATACAGATGACTATTGTACTCAAAGTATCGAAGAAGCTTTAGCAATTATACAAGAGGCTCGAAAACTGGGAGAAAACTCAAAAATTAATGGCCCGTTTTTTGAAGGAAGCATGGATCTTGACGAGATATCTGATACAGATATAGACGATGTGGATACAAGTGGGGATTTTGTCTGTGCACTATGATCTTTACTTTTATGTTACATGTTTTATTAACTATTAATATATGGTTATGTAATATGAATATTATAAATTTCAAATGTGAAATTTATGAGGTGAATTATAATAAAAATTTAAATTAAATTTATTTCGTTTACTACCTAGCAATTAATCTTTATTAATATCTTTTATTATTATGTTTCATTAATATACAAATTATATGTATATGTGTATATATATTATAATTATTTAATTAATCATATAATTTTTAATTATATTCTAAATTCACCATAAATACTACTTCCTCCATCCCAGAGAACCTTTCACACTTGATTTTTTCAAAGTTTTTGTGTGAGAGTTATTTCATAGTAATACATTTACAAAAGTTATTTTATATGAATTATATGTTAGTTGATCTTATTAACTAGCATATCATTCATATAAAATAACTTTTGTTAACGTATTACTATGAAATAACTCTCACACAAAAACCGTTGAAAAAGTCAAATGTAAAAGGTTCTCTGGGACGGAGGGAGTAGTAAATTATTTAGTGATTTAAAATTCAACAGAACGTATATAATTAAAATTATTTAAATTCAATTCATAAAAATGGTTTTAAAAACATATAATTAAATAAATAAAAAATACTATAAAAATAATAAATTAAGATTTTAAATCTGCATTTTATTTTATATGTGCAACATATAGATAAATTATATTTTTTTAAAAGACAATTAATTTGATATATATAGCGTGTTGAAAATAAATTTAAAATTAAAGAAAGATATCACAAATAAAAAATCAAGTTCACACGTTCCACCATCTCTCCAAATTTAATATCCCCAGTTAAACGAGTCATATTGTAATATTCATTATTAAACATGTGATTTGTATAATTTAGTATATATATACATATATATCACACATAAAAACTTAAATATATCACATATTTTATTATACCTCTAAATTTAAAAATACATCCAATCAAACGGCTCTTTATCAATAAATTATCACAAAATCGTCGGCTGAACAAGTTTCCCCGTATGGCAAAACATTGAAGAAATCCAGTTCAAACAAGTCCTAACCAAATCCAACAATGTTACAGTAAGCATACCGACGTTATAATATTTGTTATTGAAAGGAGGCCAAATTCTAGCTACTAGCATCACGCCACGTGTCGTTTCGTGTCCTCATATAATGATCAAATAGGAATCCCAGTGTTTCATAATTTGACAGCTAGCTTATACAAATTCTTGCAATTGTTTTACACAATTTCTCATGCATATCTCTTTGATTGATTACACGTGATAAAAATGGAAAGATATGATATTTTGAAAGAATTAGGATCTGGGAATTTCGCCGTGGCCAAGCTTGTGAAAGATAAACAGAGCGGTGAGCTGTATGCGGTTAAGTACATTGAGAGAGGCAAAAAGGTGACTTCTTTTTTCTTGCCAAGAATTCTTTTTTACTTCTTCAAAATGACGTTTTTTGTTGATGGGTTTTCGTTTCGTAGATTGATGAGCACGTGCAAAGGGAAATCATGAACCATAGTCCTCTGAAGCACCCCAATATTATCAGATTCAAAGAGGTAAGAAACAGAGTTTACCTTTTTATTTACAACACTCTGTCTAGAGAGAGAGGGTAGAAACTAGAAAGCCTTTTTAATTCTCGCTTTATTTTATTTTGCTGCTTTTGTATAAATGATGCTAGTTCTATCATTGATAAGGATAAGAAACAGGGTTAATATTCTAAAAAGATTGGAATTTTGATTAACAGAATAGTGGATTAAGTATGTATAATATATGAAGTTAAAATAAATGTGCAGGCAGTGCTTACCCCAACTCATTTAGCCATAGTAATGGAATACGCAGCAGGCGGTGAGCTCTTCGAACGAATATGCAGTGCTGGCAGATTTAGTGAAGATGAGGTTCCTGCTTATATCTTATTTTAATTACTTTCTTAACTTTTATCAAGTTTATCATTTTATTTGATGATATATTTTTTTTTCTAATTTCACTATTTTCAGGCCAGATTTTTCTTTCAACAACTCATATCTGGAGTTAGTTACTGCCATTCTATGGTAATATATCTAATACAGAAAAAAAATAATTTTTCATTTATTCATACATAATTAAATGATTTTTTTTCATAAGTTTTAACATACTTTGATAAATTAAATGCAGCAAATTTGTCACAGAGATCTAAAGCTTGAAAACACATTGCTAGATGGGAGCTCAGCCCCTCGACTCAAAATATGTGACTTTGGTTATTCTAAGGTATTTATTTTTTATTTTTTGTTTTATTCTTTAAAGTTCAACCTTCACATTTAATTAAAAAAAAATGTGTTTAATTTTATATTTAGTCATCAGTATTACATTCACAACCGAAATCAACTGTCGGAACACCGGCCTATATTGCACCAGAAGTCTTCTCGAGGAAAGAGTATGATGGCAAGGTATTAGACATTACTCGATCATAAATCCTTTTTCTTTTTTTTTTTAGTTTTAGTTTTAGTTTTAATTATGTTCATCATCTGTATAGTAGTAATAACATTATTTTGTTCCTAAAGATTGCAGATGTTTGGTCATGTGCGGTTACATTATATGTGATGCTAGTTGGTGCATATCCATTTGAAGATCCTCAAGATTCCAAAAATTTCAAAAAAACAATTAGTGTAAGTGTGTGAAATTTTATGTGTGACTATATATTTAAATAAATTTAATAAAAATAATTATTTTTATGGCAGAGAATACTCAGTGTTCACTACTCAATCCCTAACTATGTTAGAATCTCCAAGGAATGCAAGAATCTCTTATCTCAAATCTTTGTTGCCGAACCTGAAAAGGTATACAATTTGACTGCAAACAACTGTAGTCAAAACAATTAAGATCAACATACTAATATTTTTAGTAAAATAATTAATATATCTCTTAAAAGTATATTTGAATTATACAACACAAATTTTAATTTCAATGATGTGTATGCAGAGAATAACAATTCTGGAAATAAAGAAGCACGCTTGGTTTCTGAAGAACCTACCAATTGAATTAGTGGAAGGTGGAGAAGAAGGTTATTTGCAAATGAGAAATGCAGATGAGTATTGTACTCAAGGTATTGATGAAGCATTAGCAATTCTACAAGAAGCCCAAAAACCAGGAGAAAACTCAAAATCAAGTGGCCCGTTTTTGGGAGGAAGCATGGATCTTGACGATATACCTGATGTGGATACTAGTGGAGAATTTGTTTGTGCATTATAAGCTTTATTTTTAGGCAAAGACTATGTTTCACTTATTGCCTATTACTTTTTAAATTTCATTAAATTTTTAATAGTTTTTGTGAAATACTTGATACCCTTAATTAAATAATTGATACTTTCTGTCACAAAAAATTGATACTTTAAATATTTTATTTTTTAAAATTCGATACTTTAAACTTAAATCATATTATGTTCTTTATATTAAATGTGAACAATTTAAATAGTAATAAAATTAATTTGTTGTTGATACTCCTGAAAAATAATTTTATCTCCGTCTCGTACTTAATGTTACATGTTAATCGGCACAAGTTTTAATGCAAGTGTCGTTTAATAATATGAGTTAATTTTTTTACCAAGAGTATAAAAAATATGATGAAATTGAAAAGGAATTAGCCACCTAATTAAATTCCAACCCAATTTTGTTATTTTATTTATTTACTTAGTAATTACATTTGAGTATTTAATGAACAAGACACTTAAATTTAATTAATTAAACATAAAGAAAAATAATGCATGCCAATTCACTAATGCATGCAAATGAGAAATCAAATAAGCATATAGCTCAATGGTATGAAGTAGAGATGTTGTTCCAATCGAACAATTTGAGGGTTCGGCTTGTTAAGATTTGAACTCTGTTTGTTTATTTTGATAAATGAATCGAGTTCAAACTTGTAAAATACTCAATTTACTAATGAGTCGACTTGAGCTCAATTCATTGATCAATATATAATATATAAGATTTTTATATGTATTTCAATATAATATAATATAATATATGAGAGCTCGTTAGATTTGAACTCGACTCATTAAGTTCACTAGCAAGTCGAATTTTATTTTTGGATTGACAGGTTATTTGCGCGTGTTCAAACTCGACTAAGGTTTAAATCGAGATCAAATTTCAAGTACTCAATTCCACCTAAATAACATACCAATATGAAGTCACCGACCCACATGGTCTACGATTCTATCCAGAATGGAGTACTACATTATTCCCACCTGATGCAGAGCCCAAAGATATTCAATCCAATAGGACCCGATAGTGTAACCAAATACCCTCCAGAGAGGGAGCCAAATCCGAGGTTGACTTAAGGCCCAAACTAATTACAGAGAGGCTGCAAAGCCTAAACCTGGCTACAAGCAGGCCACGAGGCCCAAGCCTGGGTACAGATGAGCCGCGAGGCCTAAATCTAACTGAACAAACTAACTTCTAAAAGTATTTGGGTACTTGGTAGTCTAACAACTAACAAACTAACATTTTACCGATAAAAAAAAATATACATACATATAAGGCAGATAAAATAACTGAACAAAAAATTAAGATAAAAAAACCATAAAGTAAATACCCAGACATACTTCATATTCATTTCAAAGGTCTAGTTCCTGGTTCACACCAAATCATATAACCAAGTTTAAGGATACAAAAATTTGTTTTAAGTTAACAAAAGAGTAACTCGATTTCCCACATCCCCGCAGCGATGCTACATAATTCGGACGTACCGGGAATTTCTGCAACGAAAGATGTTCCCAATTAGAGAGCGAAAATTCCCAGAATGCGTTACAAAAATTTATGTACGAGAAGATTGACGAAAAAAACTCATTAATTCATAACTGAAGAGAAGATTCTTACAAATTTTGTTGAAGGCAGCAATATCAACACTCTGGACATACTCATTGATTGGTTCAGCGGTAAGATAATCCTCAATGAGGTCGTCGACAGATACCAGGTCATCTACAATGGTCATCATAATTTGCAGCTTCTTGATACCATATCCGACAGGGACAAGCTTAGCTGCAAATCAATATTACATTTATTAGCAATCTTGAAATGTAAGACCATGTATGAAGTCATCACCACCCCACCCCCACCACCCCAATATTATTTTCCTCCTAAATGGAGGCGGATGCTACAAAATTTACACCAATAAATTTATAAGCTAAGCCTCATCAGAGGTAAAAAAAAGCTTACATGCTCCCCAAAGAAGACCATCCAATTTCACACTTTTAACTGCTTCTTCAAGCTTCTTCATGTCAGTCTCATCATCCCATGGCTTTACATCCAACAGAACTGATGACTTCCCAGCTGGAAAACGAAAAAATCAACAGTAAAATAGAATTAAATTATTTCTCATAAAATATGCAAAGAAGACTAGACAATCACTAGAGTGCACCCTATTAAAAAGTAGTGAGAAGTGAGAACTAACATTCTTTCTTCTTTCCAGAAGCCTTTGCTGCAGCAGCACGCGCTTCTGAAGCTGCCTTCTCTTCCTCAGTCTCCTCGCCAAACAAATCCACATCATCATCATCATCCTCTTCAACTGAAGCCTGTATTTACATTTTAATTTAGATACAAATAAGTTTTTATTGAATTAAAAGCAAATCCACAACGAAGATTCATTCCATCTTAAAAGAAAGGTTTTACTAAAGTAAAAATAATGTAAAAGAAAAAAAAAGTATATTATTATCTCTAAATCTTGCCTTAGTGTCTGTAACAGGAGGAGTTGCAATAGCCTCTGGAGCTAATCCCGTAACAGTTACACCACTTCCTTCACCAGAAATTCCACTGCAAAACAGCAATTACATAAACAAGCAAGCTAACAATTTTAAATTTAGATCTTCGCACTTAAAAGGAGGAAGGACTTACGAAATCCTCAGAAGCGCCTCAATGTGGTTATACCAACGTGACACATTTACATAATTAGATGATGGAGGCTTTGAGAGAGCAGCATGAACAGTGAGATCATCCTTCGAAGCTTGATACCTAAAACAAGGCCCAAAACATGCATTTCAATAAATTTTATCTTACAAGTTAAGGTACATGAATAAGCAACTAGATTGTCTGTAAACAATTATATCAATCCCAATACCTTAATCCAAAACAAACACACATTTATACTATCAAATCCATCAGATTTCAAAGTCATGACTTCCCCGCACACTCGTAGATTCAAATTAGACTCTCCTTTACCAAGACATATTACCATCTTGAACCAATTCAGATAAAAATCTATGAATTTCTACCCAATATAGCAGAGAACCCAAGCCCACATACCACCAGTTGGATAGGATTTGACTAATCTAATAAAGAGGGAAACATTAGTTGCTACTTCGTTAATCTTCAAACAATCAGTTTATCCAGATGATTATTTTGTGGAGAGCAACCGATCATAAACCTTCGAACAACTAGTTAGGGTAGATGTTTATTTCGTGGAGACACATTAACTAATATACACAACTCTTTCACATCTAAAGGTTCATATTACTGTTCGAATGGGTAAAATATCAGCCCAAAACAGTAAAATATCCTAGATCTTTCTGATGGCACTTAATTTCAGTAAAATAAAACCTCAAAACCCTAAAGGTAAGAAGGTGAATATTAACTCACCCAGTAATGTAACTCCGTGACAAGAGGTAATCATCGAGCTTCTTCAGGCCAGCCGCTGAACTGAGATCGGAAAAGCTGACAGCCATTGCTTACAACGATTCAACCTGAAATTAAACTCCTTTGTCAGAAAAACAAAGTAAAGAGACAAACATGAAAAAAACTTGATTGCATTCGCACAATCATATACAGAGACCAATAGATACATACCGAGAGAGAGAGAGAGAGCTACAAGATTGAGGATTTGAGAGACGATAATGAAATCTTGTTAGTGTTTCTGATGTGGAATTTATATTGATAAATGGGCCTCTGATTGTGTGATTGTGTGGGTGTGATGATCCATTGGGCCTTCGTTATTTTATAGTCCAATTTTGGCAGAATTCTTTATTAAGCCCATTGAAAACCTTATTTAGTTAGACCAATCTATCTATCTATACCTATATAATAACAAAATGTTATGCCAATTATAGTAACTTTTTCTACGACCAAAATCTAATTAATAAATTTATAAAGAACTGTTATAATCTTTTTCAATTAAAGAGCAATTAAATCAATCAACTAATCAACTTCCTCCACCACCCAAAAAATTGATATTATTGATAATAATCTTTAATCTCTATATTTCTGAATCCTCGGCTGCTGATGTGTCAACCCATTATTTTCCAATTTCAAAATTTTGGTCTCTCCTTAAAAGTTGCAACAGTTATTTATTAGAGCGGTTCTATTGGAAAATAATGTGTTGACACATTAGCAGCCGAGGATTCAGAAATATAGAGATTAAAGATTTAATTGAATGGGCTTTTTAATTAACATGCCCTAATTTATCTGCGTTTTCCCCCAACAAGAAACCGCTTCCATTGACTCATCTTCCCCAACACGGCACCACCCAGAAAAAGCTAAAAAAACCGAGCACCAGTCCGGTTTCATCAAAGCTACGCTTTAGAAAAAAAGCGCAGAAAGCGAGCGCTTTACCTTAATTTTCGGCCAAAATATTCAAAAATCTTTTTCGGTTAAGGAGGTCGAAAAAACATACTCTTTCCGAACTGATTAATCTAAAGATGAAAGAAACAAATGGCAGATCGTAAGAATGAGGGAGGTGGCACTACAAATTAACTGAGGGGAAAGAAGTTGTCGTTCGAAGTGGGTATTGGGCAGAAGACAAACAAGATAACACAGACACAGGCAGAAAGAGAAGAAGACGACGACGAAGACTTACCTTCAAAGTTCGCGCACAGTTTGCTGTCGAATCCCAAACAAAGACGGCGGCGCTTGGACGTAAGGAGGCGCTGGAAAAAAGTGCAATAACCTGCCCTTAATTTTTTGGACGTAAGGAGGCGCTGGAAAATGGGCATTCTTGCCCTAATCTTTGTATATTAGATGGATGGGCAGCATGGACACACATGGGCTTTTAAAAAAATGGCCCAGGTTATATGCACACATATCTTTTTATTAACCCACCAATAATTTTTTATTTCAAGCTCTCATCTTGAATTTTGAAATGTCATAAATTAGGGTCTAAATTTTTTTTTTCTTCTCAATTTAAGATTCAATTTTATTCATTATGTCACAATTCAAAACCCAAAATTCATTTTTTTATTTCTAATCATATAGCGCTAATTTTTTTTTTATAAATAATTATTTGTATTATATATTTTTTTATCTACATTTTAGAATATATTTTATATATTTTATATTTGAATTTTTTTATATTTTTTTCACCGCATTTATTATAAATACTCACGTTCATCACCTAAATTAAAAAATAAAAAATTTGAAATTTCATTTTTTGAATAAATCAACGAGTGTCAAATAAAAATTTAATTTTTTTTAATTTAATATATTATATTTAAAAAATTAATTAGAAAGAAAGTTATTATACTTTGAGTATTTAAAAAAAAATAAAATGAAGACAAATTGACTAGGTCTTGAATTGACACAAAAATGAAAAATTAGATATTAAATTGAGAAAAAAAATAAAAATTAGACCTTAATTTGAAATACTTTAAAATTCATGACATAAATTGAGACTCAACCTAAAAATTGAGCCCTAAAATAAAATTATTTGATTTCATATTGCCGTGTGAAAATATAATATTGTCCTTTTTCAATTTAAATAAATTTAATAAACTCAAAATCTTAATTCTTTCAAAAAATAAAAAATAATAAACTCAAAATCTTAATATATACACTTACAACCTGCTGAATCAATCTCAAATCAACATAGAATCATTCTCACACAATACTTACCCTTCAAAAATTTAGTCTACCATATTTTTTCCCTCTTTCCCACATTTCTCTTTAGATGCACTAATAAAGGTAAGTTAAAAATTATGATAAATTTTCTAAAATCGAAATAAGGATGAAATTGGAAAAAAAGAGTAGAAAAAAAACCCTAAAATATTAGATAATTTTAAACGAGAATGATATACTAAAACATCAAATAAAAATGAAGGGAGAATATTCTAAAAGTGATGAGTATACCTATGGAATACCCTGGTTGCATCTGATTCCAAAATGATTGAACTTGTGGGGGGCATCGTGAAGCTCATGTAGATTAATCTCAAACAGAATATTACCAAAAACTTTAATTATGTATGAAAATTGTAGCAATTAAATAAATTAAGAAATTAAAAAATTGATGAAATTGTGAGTCTTTTTTGAATCAGATGAAATTGTGAGTCTTAATTGAATATATAGTCACCTTCTTTTGGAGATTGGTGTTCTCTTCTTGTAGGTCTTTATGCTGTATTAGCAATTACGTACACATGATATTATAAAAAAATTAAGTTAATTTAAAAAGAATATATTTAGAATTATACCTTTTTTTTAGATAGTTTATGTGTTCCGTGATGATTCGTCTCTGTCGAATAACAGTATAGGAGTTAGTCTCATGAAGGATAAATATATGATTATTATTTAGAAAATAAATGTAATAGCTATATGACTCACACTCCTAAAAAAGAAGCTAATTCGTGAAAATTAAGTTGCAATTAATTTTGGCCATGATATTTTTGTTCATATAGTGCCCGTTTGGTAGACATGTTTAGTAATAAGATAAGGGCCTAATTTAGCCTAAATTAGGTCCTTATCTTATTGTTAAACATGCCTACCAAACGGGCACATAAGATACAGTTCAGTATCAAACGGCTCTCAAATTTTGACAAATACTTCTTCCAATCTCTGATTTATTATTGAACATATACACTATTACTATTATGCATATGTACGGACTATTACATTGTATATATAAAATGTTGATCAAGCGTTTTCTTTGTAAACAATAATACTTGATACATTCATAATAGTGATATTAAAAAAAGAGAATTCACGTGAATCCAAATTCACATTCACATATATAAAGAGAGGAAGAAATTTCGTGAAAGGAATTTATGAGGGAGAGGAAGAAGAAGCGGAACTGATTTGAAATAAAGAGGGAATTAATGAAAACGTGTATCAGTAATCAAAACTGAGAGACGGATGCATGATTGACAGCTGGGTAGCATAGAAGCCGAGGAGTCGCTGGACTCCAACAGTTAGCGAGATGCACCCTGAAAGTCAAAGCTGTAGGGAGGATTACCTGGACTTCCTTACTCTAGTGAGCTCCGAGATTGCTCACCAGAGTAGGGGCGAGTGGTTGATGCGGATAAAAATAACAGACCCAACTACACGTAGGACTCAAAGATATTCGGCCCAATAGGGGCCGATAGTGTAACCAAATACCCTCTAGAGAAGGAGTCGAATCCAAGGCGGGCTTGAGGCCCAGACTAATTATAGAGAGACTGCAAAGCTTGAACCTGGCTAAAGTCAGGCCACGAGGCCCAAGCCTAGGTACAGATGGGCCGCGAGGCCAAAACCTAACTGCAGGTGGGCCGCGAGGCCCAATTGAGATTTGAAGCCCATAAGCGGATATTAATCAAGTTCATATGGTCAAATTATCTGATAAGACCGAGGAAACGTGAGAAGTAACAATTAGTTGAGAAGATTAAGGCCCAAGTCAAGGAATATTCCTCATATTCTCCATTGATTGGGTCCAACCTCCGTCGAGGGAGGGAAATCGTAGGCACAATGCAATTTTCTTGAGAAAGAAGATATCAACGCACGACATCATGAGAGAACGTGCGGGATAATGCCAAGAAATTGTGATAGCAGTTATTATTCCTAAAGTACGTATAAATAACACACCCAGAAGGGAGATAACGATATCAAATAACTATCACTCTTACTTAACTACTTTTTGCATACTTTCTTGAGTGTTTTCCGGTGATTTGACTTGAGCGTCAGAGTACCTACGCCGGATAACCCTCCAGTGTGTTTTGCAGGTACGTTCGAGAAGAGCTAGAGACTACATTGCGTAAAGGCTTTACCCACGTGGAACCCAGGTGGGGAAACGGGCCCAGGTCAGTTTAAAAAAAAAAAAAAAAAGGTCAAATGAAAAAACATGGTTAGATTTTTAGCAACAATTTCATAAATTTAAATAAATCATTTTTCTCTCGATACTTGAGCACTGAGAAATTTGATTCTCGGACAAAAAAACATCTTAGACATTTAATAAAGTTATCAAAATCAAAATCATGAATTTCTCTAGCATTTTGCTATTATAAAATTTTTCCAAATGTTTATCCCCTTCAGGCTGGGGCTTACATCAAATGTAGCCCAATTATTTTACCAAATTAAATGGGCCTCCCTATCAAAGAAAAATGGGCTACACATCAGAAGTGGTTTACATAAAGGCCCAGGTTAAGTGCACACACATTTTTTTTAAGAGCACCCACAAAATTATTTCAGCCAAAATACAAAAATAGAGGGAAACATGAATTGACCAAAATACCCTCATCACCTCATTTTGTGACTTTGATGCACCCACCATTCGGTTTCAACAAATTTCGGTGGAAACTTCCGCCACAAGACTCGAAAAGAAAAAAAAACTGAGAATCGATCTTCAACGTGATATTCATCAAACAATCTGCACATTTGGTTGCAATGGTCTCTAAACGTCCCCCATATGTTTATGTAAGTTTTATTTGTTGTGTATTAGGGTTTTCTAATGATGAAGTAGGTGTTAAAAAAATATGATTTGCATGTTTTGGTTTGTTATATTAATATTGTTGTTTATGAGTTATTTTGGGTCCTAATGAACGAAAAAACGACGACTGTATGTGGCTTTTAAGTATTCGCGCGCTATTTTCCGAGTTATCACGTAATTGAATTTTTCGATTCTGGTTAGCCGAAAATTGTTGTATCTGTCGAAATTTTTTTCCGAAAATATTACCGATTTTCGAAAAAAAATTCCGAAAATTTGACAAAATTTCGGAAAAAACTTTCAAAAATTTGACAAAATTTCGGAAAAAACTTTCGAAAATTTGACATAATTTCGGAAAACCAGTTACGAAAATTGACAGATTCGAAAATTACTCACTCAACAGTTTTCGAAAAATTTTCTACTTTAACACATCAAAACGTAAACAACACAAGTCTACAAACATGTATTCTACCCAAAATTCATCAACATAAACACATCCATATGTATTTTTTGAACAATTACAACCTAAACATATTTTTTTCAAAGTTAAACAAATAAGTTTTACGCAAGTTAAATACATAAGTTTCTATAATCAAACAAAAAAAAAATGATTACAACACAAAATTGCAAAGAAATGTGTTTACACAACTTCAAAATTCACTCAATATTTTGCGTAAAAATGTTCAAATGAAAAATCTAATCGGGAATTTTTGTTCGGGTCATGATGAATGTGTGGTGGGTGGAGGCCGACGACGTGAGGGTGCTGCGGTGGACGTGATTGAACCGAAAAAAAAGTGTGGGTGTGCGACGTGATGAGCGGGAATTCAGAAAGAAGAAAGAGGGGTAGAATAGAGATGATGTGGGGTGTGTACTAAATAAACGGAGTGTGTTTTCAGATGGTGGGTGCTCTTAAAAAAAATGTGTGTGCATTTAACCTGGGCCTTACATAAAATGTAGCCCAATTAGTTCTAAATGGGCCTATCGAAATAAAAGGGGCCACGCAATGTTCACTATCAATTTTGTAGAACCCTAGATTTCCCTGATTCCAGAGAGGCTTTGCCGCATTTTCGCTGCCAGTGGCTTACATCGAAGATGAAGGTTTTTCTCCCTCGCACTGTTTTTTACACTCTAATCATACACTCGCAAAATGTAATTGTCTATGCAAAGGTTTTTTTCAATCTGATATTTATTCATATTGTTTCGTTTTTCTTTTTCCGGAATGCTGTAGTTCAACATAGCAAATCCGACAACCGGTTGCCAGAAGAAGCTGGAAATTGACGATGACCAAAAACTGTATGTTTTTTTTTTCTTATTTAGTTACTTGAATTTACATCTTCGATTACTATCGGATTGTAATTTATTTATTTCGCTTCAATTACATGTATTTATATGTTCCGAAGCTTCTATTGATGTATGTGTAGCAATTATTAGCTGGAATGAACTTTTGTTTGCCATTCGGCCATTCCCTTTCAGTTTAGCATGTGGCCTTTCATGCCTGTATTTGAATTCTTATATATGATCATGTCCTGTTGTCGTTTCTTTCCTTGATTTTGTTGACCCATGGAATAGGAATCTCTTTTCAAACCTCAGGATATCTAGCTAGTATATCAGTGTTGCTTAATTGTCACAGGATTTCATTTTCGTCATTTTTGCTCTTATTGTTTTGTTCATTCTGACATTCTGTACTGGTTGTTTCGAGGGTTTGAGCAGATGGTAACTTCATTGATCTTTTTCCTGAAAGATTTTACATCGTCCTTATGTTGCTTTTTAAGGCCTAGAATAGTTTATTAATGGACAGTTTTTTATTTCTGCAAATGTTCACAAAGCTTGAGTGTGGTTGATCCTTGAAAATTTTCTGTTTTCAATTTTCATATAATTTCTGTGACTATATTAGGTTGGACCGCACACATGTCATGGCATTATGAACCAGTTTGTTAATGATGTCTTGTGTTGCTAGCTTTTAGTGTTGTTGTAAGGGATAACTTGGACAGTGTAATAAACTAAGTTCAATTTGTTTATTTTTGTAAAATATCATTTTCTTTTGAGTCTTAATTTTCATTTTCTTAGTATTTCTGTAAGTCGCTATGTAGCCAATATCTGGTAAACTTTACTTATCTTAGTTTATTTTTGTATTTTACAGCCGGATATTCTATGACAAGAGGATCTCTCAGGAAGTCATTGGGGATCCGTTGGGTGAGGTATGCTATGGTTCTTGATGACTGGTTATGTTCTACTATCACTTAGTGCAGTCCAGATAATATTTACAGTTTATTCTAATATTCCCATAATGTATTTTATTTTCCAGGAGTTCAAGGGCTATGTATTCAAGATTATGGGTGGCTGTGACAAGCAAGGTTTCCCAATGAAGCAGGGTGTCTTGACACCTGGGCGTGTGAGGCTCTTGCTGCACCGAGGTATGTGAATGTGTTTCCTCGGCCCATATAATAATTTCTAATCTTCCTTGAGCCCCCTGCTTATGATATTGGTTTATTGGAACAGGTACCCCATGCTTCCGCGGTCATGGTAGGAGAAATGGAGAGCGCAGAAGAAAGTCTGTTCGTGGGTGCATTGTCAGCCAGGATCTCTCGGTTCTGAACTTGGTAATCGTGAAAAAGGGTGAGAATGATCTTCCTGGGCTCACTGATACTGAGAAACCAAGGATGAGAGGCCCGAAGAGGGCTTCCAAGATCCGTAAGCTGTTCAACCTTTCTAAGGAAGATGATGTTAGGAAGTATGTCAACACATACCGCCGCACATTCACCACCAAAAATGGTATGTTTTGGTGCCTAAAGTTGTAGCTATGAGAATGATCACAATGCTTCAATGAGTAATCCACCTTTTAACGGATTTCAAATGTATGATGAAAACAGGTAAGAAAGTGAGCAAAGCTCCGAAGATCCAGAGGCTGGTGACTCCATTGACTTTGCAGAGGAAGAGAGCTAGAATTTCCGATAAGAAGAAGAGGATTGCCAAGGCAAAGGCTGAAGCTGTTGAGTACCAGAAGCTTCTTGCTTCTCGATTGAAGGAACAAAGGGATCGGCGCAGCGAGAGCTTGGCGAAGAAAAGGTCCAGACTTTCTCAAATCAAGTCATCTGGTGCTGCTTAATTGCATGCACGGTGCTTTTTTGTGGGTTATGCATGTGATTTCCGAGGTCCAGTTTGTTATTTGTCTGGTTAGTTTTGCTGGTTTAGTTAAGGAGCTACTTTAAAATTTTCTGCATTTGACTATTTGTTTTGAGAGAAGATTTTGGGTTGTTGGTTTGTTAGACTCTATACATATTGGTTCAATATTGTTTGGCATTTTATGTTTACATGATGATGTTGTATTCCTATTTTTTTTTTCCACCTACAGTATCTTCATTTATCTTTTAATTATTTAAGTACAATTTTTCCCACTTGTATAAGATTTTTTTTTTATGAATTTTACTACTACCAACTGAACAATTATTGAAAACGATTCCATTTGAAAGTCTGTAACGAAACATAACCCCATATATGTCACGTTAATAAGAATAAAAAAATATAGTATACTCTCATTTTGTCACATATTAACTTTATTGAGGAAATATTGATCAAACGTATAATCTCATTTTATATTTTAAATTCAATTTAGCACCAAACATATTTTCTTATGATGGAAGTATAGAATTGTGACGATGAGGGCGGTTTTATAGCCGCTCGTACCTTGACCATTTTAGGAAGAGTGAGCGCTGATAAAGGTGAGGTAATGGGTTACATGAGGTACTATCTTGGCTCAAAGGTTTAAATATGGAGACACTGGTGTTGGAGCTTGATGCGAAAATTGTCATGGACACGGTGTCGTCGTCCCCTACTCTTCATAACTCTATATTTGGGGATTTCATTAGTGTTTGCAAGTAGTTTATGTTCGAGTGTCCACAATTTATGTTATAACACGATATGACTCATCGTCTTATTAGGGTGTCTAGAACTTTTTCGAGTTTTCGTTGATGGATGAGCCTCGTCTATTATGGATGACATTCTCAATACTACGTGTAATTGTGTTTAACCAATTTTTTTTTCTTCTCAAAAAATAAAATGAAGTAACCGAATAGTACAACTATGTTTTTTTTTTTAATGACATAAGTCAGAACTAACTATTGAAGTCAATCCGCTGTAAAATAAGCTAATTACCTGTTAAATATTAACCAATTAGTAATTGTCAATAAGTTATACAACACAAAAAATAAAACTAACGATCAAATATGAAAATTCTAATCAGAAGTTTTAGAAATTGGATATTGAAAACTGGGTTGAAGTCTATCCTTAACCCAAAAGGAAAAAAAGTACAAAAAAATATTCATCTATTGCGAAGTGTCTCTTGTTGAAAAAATATAATTTGTGCTTGAATTAATTTGAGCTTTACATCAAGTGTATATACAACGAGCTTAGGTGAAATCTTAATCCCTAAATTAATTGTAACTAACAGTCTAAAAACCTATCTATTTCTGATTTAAGATAGAAATCATACAATACTGGAAATGTAAAGTATCACTAAACAGCTAAATAACATCTAACTGTGTAATCCTGTCAAAAAAAAAAAAAAACATCTAACTGTGTAATATAATATGGTCCATAAGCAAAAAATGTCCCAATGGGCCCGTTTGAATTGGGCTTTGAGCCCAAGCCATCCGTAGGCATAACCCGCCTCTTTTCTCCTACTCACGCACATAACCAGCGTCATTTCCTTTCCACTTTCAAAAGCAGGCAGCAGCAGCGGTAGCAGTTGCAGACTTGCAGTTGAAAATGGGAGGACGAGGAAGGTCTCGTACTCAGAGAAAACACTTCAGCCAGAACAGAGAGAACGTGTGGAAACGTCCCAAATCCGAAAATTCTACTAACGCCTCAACCGGTGATGTTAATGATAACAGAAATCCAAGTTGGGAGCCCTTTGCCACACAAAATCCCTCTTTCGATGAATACTACAAAGTAAGCAAGAGAAGTATGGCAAAAGAGATCTGTGTTTTTGCGTATAATTGTGACGTATTAGTTCGGGATAATTTTTGTATACCAAATCATGTACCAGGAGAGCAATAAAATGAGTCACGTGTAAAATGGGATAAATTCAGCAATCCGATTTTTGTTTGTTTTTTGTTTTTGTTTTTGTTTTTATCCATGTAGTGAGTTGGTGTGGTTGGTTTGAAACGTGCGTAGGAACAAGGAATTGTGTCAGATGAAGAATGGGATACTTTCATGGAGTGTCTTAGGAATCCGCTTCCGGCTGCTTTTAGAATCAATTCAAGGTTCGTCCTCCTCCAAAACTTTTTTTTGTGTGTTTTTTTTTGTTCCTTTTCTTCTTTTTCTGTAGTTTAACTTTTCTATTTTTGTTTCCTGTTTCATTTTTGTGTGTGTTGTTATAAGATGATATGTTCTTGTTGGAATGTATTGACGCAACTGGTTGATATAGAGCTGGATTTAGCTAGGTGTATGCATTATAATTATAAGGAGTGTAATTGGCATATTGAATGCTCAGAAATGAAGAGACTTTGAAGATGCCTCTTGATATGGATTACTTCGTGCCTAGTTGTAATAACTCCATTTCATGTCTAGTTTAGATATGTGAGAGATTGAAGAGTGATGACATATCCTTCAGATGCTAGTTTCTTAATCCATGAAGTATTGGGTTCATATTGTACTATTCCATCTTAAGAAATAATAAGCTACGCAAAGCAAGGGGTGAGAAAATACACAAACTTATAAGAATAGGCTTTCTCCCTTGGGCTAGTTTTTTGTGTTCAGACAAGATTCCACTAAATAGTTCGAAGCCATGCTCCTGCAATACACAGCTCAGTTCAACTTCATGCAATGGCCATGAGTTAGGATGTTGATTCCTTCTCTTTGCTGTCAAGCTTTTAGTTGTTCTTGACACTGCAATCTACAGACATCACTGAGTGGTGGATAATTTCAATGCTTCACTGTGTCTAAATGTCGGTAGGATATAGTACATGCCAAAAAGGTTAAAATTGATAACGAGCCAATGCTTTCATCCTTCTACTTGTGTGATGTAGTTTTAAAACTCAATTCATCTTAGCAAGTGTTAATTGTTATGGAGGAGGACTTATTGACATTTTTAAAACTAAGTGATTGCAACTGGTAAAGGTTTTCATGTCTGCCTTACGCCTTATTGAACATTTATACATCCATTGTCTGATAATTTTTCAGGACTAATTTATTGGTCTGGTCATTCTGTTTGGACTTCAGTTATCATCAAAACCTTTCTTCTCTTCGTCCAACTGGAAAAAAAACCGAAATCCGGTTATTTTTTCCTTCTATTTAAACACTCATAATGTATAACTTTTGGTTATATGCTTACTCTTTATCTAATTTTGCAGTAGTCAATTTTATAAGGATATACAAATGCAGTTGGAGAATGACTTTATGAAATCCCTTCAGGCAGAGGTAGAGTGGTTTCACATGTTCATTTGTATCAGTTGCAAATGCAGTGAGTTTTTGTAGAAATATCATCAAAGCTTAAGCGTTAATTTGTCTTATGTATGTTTCAATTATGTAGGATGCTGATGGAACTGAAGTGGAGGCAATAAAGCCATTACCATGGTATCCAGATAATCTTGCTTGGCAGTCAAATTTTTCTCGGAACCAGTTGAGGAAGAATCAAAACCTTGAGAGGTGAGTGGTTTATTTACAGCACACATTGGACATGCACAACTTGCATGTCCTACTACATTCTTAAGACAGTTTTCTTAACATTTTCCTTCCTCTATAAAAGCACCATCATTCAAGTCACCAATTCAAATGAAGTTTGAATTGCAGAATATAGCAACATGCTTTAGTGCTTTGATATGCATGGTAATTGCATATTGCTACAACATCAGACTGTAACACCCCTCACTTTTAAAAGAAGTCGAAGATGCTCTTGTTGAATTACTAGACTACTGTGTATTCGGTTTTGTGATTAAGCCAGCCTATAACCTTTTCCTATTAACTTTTCATAACCCTTCTCAGGTTTCATAATTTCTTGAAGCTAGAAAATGAGATTGGAAACATTACAAGACAGGAAGCTGTTAGCATGGTTGGTTAATTTTCCATCTTTTTTTCCCTCACCTATTCAGCTGTACCAGCAGTTCTTATATCACTGTTTTTTCCTGTTTATATTATTATTTTATGTTTTGATTTCAGGTTCCTCCACTATTCCTTGATGTACGTCCAGATCATTTTGTTCTTGACAGTAAGCTATCACCAATGACTTCATAACTATTTACGAAGCTTTTCCTTCTTGCATAAAGGGTGCTACTATTCTACCACCTGCTATGTGGAAATTAGATGTACATCCTTAAAGAATCTCTGATGTCCAGTTTTTGTGTCCCTATACATAATTCAGTGTGTGCGGCACCGGGTTCTAAAACATTTCAGTTGCTGGAGATGATATATGCATTGATAGAACCTGGAACTTTACCCAGTGGAATGGTATTAGTCCTTACCTTTTCTTTATTTTAGCTGTTCCTGTCCAGAGATATGATAAACATGCAGCTAACTCTAGATTTTTTAGAATTTGTTGCTTCTTCATAGTCCTATGATACTCTTCATTTTCTGATGTTAGCATATGATATGCCTATGGTGTAGGTGATTGCAAATGATCTGGATGTGCAAAGGTGTAATCTTCTTATTCACCAAACAAAAAGAATGTGCACTGCCAACTTGATTGTCACAAATCATGAAGCCCAACACTTTCCAAGCTGCCATTTACCCAAGAATCTTGGAAGTATTAAAGAACCTGGTATTCGTCAGCTTCAATTTGATAGGGTCTTGTGTGATGTCCCTTGCAGTGGTGATGGAACTTTACGCAAGGCCCCTGATATCTGGAGGAAGTGGTAGTTACTTTTTATTTGCTTCTTTGCAGTTCTTTTCTTCTTTCCAACTTTTTAGCATTATTAACATCCCTTCTTCCTGTGCACTTCTTCATTCAGGAATTCAGGAATGGGTAATGGTCTCCATGGCCTACAAGTTCAGATAGCAATGCGAGGTACTTCTTTCACTGAATTTAGTTCTCATGTCTCAGTTATGAGTTCAACATAAAGTATGGCAGTAGCTCAGTTAAGTGCAAGTTAGATTATGTCAGTTTTGGTGCTATTAATGGTTTTTTATCTAATAAGCATATTATATTTGGAATTTATGTGATGGATGGCGCATTTATACATCACTGTTTCTACTTATACATCATTGCAGCCTTTTATTTTTTAAGAAACTTGTTCGTCAATTATACTCTTAGTATAACTGGAGTCTGGGGAAAAAGACCAACTTTACGCTCACCTTAGAATAGGTATATCCTATATTGAGTTCATCTTTTAAATAAAATAGTATATTGTATTTTTGTGTGTCTGGGGTTGCACTAATGCCACTTTATATATGATGAGCATTACTACCAAATTTAATAATTTGAAGTATTTGTAACATACATATATGATTAGTATTACTACCAAACCTAATAAACACATTTATTAGAGAAGTCCTGATTTTTTTTTTCTTTGTCATAGCTTTACTTTGGATTACCAACCTTTATTAGGAGAGTTGGTACATAACTAGCTCTACTTGAAAACACTTTGGTTCACCCCAGAAAAACACCAACTGAATTAATTTTTGACGTGGTCCATCACAGGTTTGGCTTTGCTTAAAGTTGGTGGACGGATGGTATATTCCACCTGTTCAATGAATCCAGTGGAGAATGAGGCTGTAGTTGCTGAGGTAGTTTTTGAGCTTTAATAGGAATTACTTTATGTAATCCTATGGGCACTTAAGCTAATTTTAAGTTAGAACGTTTACTATTATTTTTGGCTGGAAAAGCAAATGGTAAAACAGGTGATATTGGAGCATCCTCAATTTAATCTTTCATTTGCTGTATGTTTTTCCACTTGGAACTTTCTCCTTCTCAACCCACTCCATTTGATCTTTGTCATTGGTCACAGACGTGTCTATTCATGGATGATACAGAGTTAGATCTAGGTTACTTCGACTTCATTGTCCATGGGTGTTTCATATGTTCGTCTTGTATTCTTCTAAGTTCTCATGGACCTTTAACATCTATTTCCCTTCAGGTTTTACGGAGATGTGAGGGAACAGTTGAGCTAGTGGATGTCTCCACTGAGCTTCCTCAGCTTGCTCGCAGGCCAGGTCTGAAGAAATGGAAGGTTAGTATTTCAGAGTAATCTTCTAGTTGATCATCCTTTCTCATTGTAACATTGTACATAGAAAATGTAGCCATTCTCATTTCAAATTGATTATCTGGATTTTGTTTAAATACTCCATTTGCTTGTGCAGGTTCGGGATAAAGGGCTGTGGTTGACATCTTATAAAAATGTTCCTAAATATCGCAAAACTGTGGCTACTCCAGGCATGTTTCCTTCTGGAAAGTCTTATGATGAGACACTGGAACCAGATCATGAAGCAGCCACTGAACAAATTTGTGAGGACAGTGATGACAAATCTAAAAATGGGCACGAGTTGATGGATGATTCAGTGGCTCCAACAAGCAATGTGGAACTAGAAATTTCAGATTTACCTTTAGAACGTTGTATGAGGATAGTACCTCATGATCAAAATTCTGGGGCTTTCTTTATTGCTGTTCTTCACAAGCTTGCCCCCCTGCCTAGTAAGTTCCATCCCCATTTAGTTCAGCATGAAATTTAGGTGCATTATGACACATCTATCTCACATTTTATAAGCACATGGGCTTTCCTCTTTTACATTCACCTCTCTTGTTTTTCCTGTATATATTACTCTCTCCTGTAACTGCAATTTACCGAAATATATGCATTTTCTTCAGCATCTTCTGCTGCTAGTCAGAAGAAATCTACGAGTTCTCCTGAAAAAACAGACTCTAGTATCGCTACACCTCAAGATCAAATGAATGAGATGAAAGAGGATATAAATGGAAATGATACTGTTTCAAGTGGCGAGGCAGATGCTCAAATCTCTGAAATAACCCCTGATGCTGATTCTCTTGATACTGGAATTGACACACATTTGGACACTGACCAGCATAAGATAAATGAGCAGAACGAAAAAGATGAAGTTGAGGCTTCGCCTGATGTGAAAACTGATGCCCCAACGGTTCCTGGAAAAAGGAAGCTGCAAATTCAGGGGAGATGGAGAGGAGTAGACCCTGTTATCTTCTATAAAGATGATGCTGTTGTGGGCAGGATAATGGAGTTCTATGGAATAAAGGAGACCCTTCCATTTAAAAGTCATCTTATTTCAAGAAACAGTGACGTGAACCATGTAAAGAGAATTTACTACATATCAAATTCTGTGAAGGAAGTGCTTGAGTTGAACCTTCTATGTGGGCAGCAGCTTAAGATTGCTGCTGTGGGGCTAAAGATGTTTGTAAGTAATTATATGTTTGGTTCTTTTGCCATTTTCCTTTCTGTTTATGGGATTATTGTTTTTTTTTTTTTTTTTATGGAAATTGTTGAATAATGTTGAATGTGTTCTAATTTCAGGAACGGCAGACCTCAAAAGAGGGGGGATCCACACCGTGTCAATTCCGTATATCATCTGAAGGATTGCCATTGATTCTGCCGCATATAACCAAACAGCTTTTATATGCTTCTCCAATAGATTTTGAGCATCTTTTGAAGTACAAAAGTATCAAATTGCAGGATTTCGTTAATCCTGAGTTTGCAGAGAAGGCCACAAAGATATTGCTTGGTTGCTGTGCGGTAATCCTAAGTAGAGGTTCGTACAATGTCTTGTTTTGGAAAATCGTTAAGCAATATGGTTTGTCGATCTCAGTTAGTTTAGTTTGTTTTTCATCAGGTTCTTCAAGAGAGACGCCTATTGCTATTGGGTGTTGGAGAGGTAGAACTAGCATATCAGTGATGGTGAATGCTATCGATAGCCAGGAACTGCTTGAGAGGGTGTCAACCCTCCGGCAAGAGGATTCCTCTATCCCAGAGGAGGCTGGTGAAGATGAAACAATGAAGGTTTCTGAGAGCACACCCCCAAAACTCGATTGAACCGCCGATTTTGGAGATTTAGTGATGTAACTAACGTCTACGACGAGATTTTGGAGGTAGCTGAACATTTATTTATCATGCTTATTTTATTTGTTGTTGAATGTTTGGAGATTATATTTGAGATTGAATGAGGTTATAGTTAAAGCGGACATAAGTTGAACTTAAATAGTTTGATTTTATACTTGTTCATCAAATAACTTTTCGTGTTTGTTTACTATTCAACTTTCGAAATTATATTTGAGATTGCTTGATCAGTTTGTATTAAGGATGGAGGTTTAATCCAGTCCATCATAGATATAACTTGAGTTTGATATTTTTATACTGACTACAGTTTTTAACCTTCACGAGGTAAAACGTGCCAGCTATATTCGTTCGATCCCTTTCAAAATGAAAACCAAAGATTCTCGAATTACTACAATGCAGTATCGGATTCGCACCCGCTCCCTAAAAGGGGTGAGATTCTTGAATCGAATCCGCGAGTCCGTTGCGTATCCGATTGCCACGTGACGAATCCGATTGCCACGTGGCGAATCGGTAATAAATAAACTGACACACTCGCGAATCCGGTGGACGAATCCAACTTATGGTTAGATGGAGACATTCAATTAAATATTAAATATATTATTTCAATTGAATTTTATTATGTAATGTAATTTTGTAACTTAAATCGACATTATAACATTCATTTTAGTTTGAATTCACTACTATGATTTACGTATTGGATTAACAAAATTGAATTGTTGTTTTATTACTTAATTAAATTAAATTATTAATTTTAGGTTTAAGTTTTGAACGAGAAAAAATGTGAATTACATACATTTGACTTACGAATTTTTAAAAAATATATATTTTTTATATATAATAAAATATAAATAAATAGATGTATCCTTTACGAATCGCACCCTAATTTTTTTAAAAAATCGTATCTCCGTACCCGTATCGCTTCCGCACTCGCACCCCCGTACCCGTGCAATATAGCCAAATACTAATAGGGAGGATTAGGATTCGAACATTTAAGTCGATTAAATCTTCGATGAGTAACACTAGGATAAACCATTTGTATGATGATGTAATAATACAAAATTGTTATTTTATCGTTTTTTAGTGAATACAACATTAAGAAATTAGTACTCTTTTCCTTTCATACATACAACCCTAAAAATTATACACAATATCATTACTTTATCTACACTAATTAAAATCTACTTTTTGCAATAAAATAAAATGAACTATTACACACTTATTTTATCTTATTTAATAAACAATTTTTACTTTATTAACCGTATAAATAGTAAATATATCATTCAGTATGAGGAGTAGGTAATACCTTATAAAAATATATATGAATTATTTGGTGCATCAGACCTATGATGTTTGTATTATAAGCAAAACAATAGTACAAATCCTACAACTGTACAATAAAACTAGCAACAAACAATTTTGAGAAACTTATATTTCTGTGCACGTGCAATAGGTCCTTTTTTTACAAAAAAATATGCTAATGTAAGTGATGTAGAAAAGCAAGGTCGATGCTGACGACGCCTTCAGACAATAAAAATCACAAATACACCAAATGTAGCTTCAAGCTAACCAGAGTAGTATATAAGCATTAACAGAAAGAAAGAAAGAAGATGAATTAAAATATTAATCAGAACCAAATTTGAACTATGTTGAATGCTGTGTTCTCTCTCCATGTCAAAAATCCAAACCATCATTTGACCTATCATGCAGATACTGCAACGACATCAAATATACACCACATAACACAGGAAACAAATAATATCACAATACAAATACAAATACAAATTTTTGAACAAAAAATCACGACCTACAACACATCCTATTCCGTTCTGGGATTACTTGGGCTGGACCTGGCACAAGGATCTTTTTACCAGACAACGATGCAGGATTGCTATTTTCTTGATCATCCCCAGCCACAAGATTTTTCTTGTTAACAATGTTAAAAATCTCTGTCAACACTGTTAAAAATGACTCTTCTACGTTGGTTGCTTCCAATGCTGATGTTTCTAAGAAGAACAGCCCTTCCTTCTCTGCAAATTCCTTGGCATCCTCTGTGGAAACTGCTCTCTGGTCTTCAAGGTCAGTTTTGTTTCCAATTAGGTTAATTACAATGTTTTTGTCTGCATGTGCACGCAGCTCTTCTAACCAACGGGGAATGTGGTCAAAGGTCTGTCGCTTTGTTATGTCATAAACCAACATAGCCCCCACAGCACCCCTGTAATATGCACTTGTGACTGCTCTGTATCTGTTCATGAGACGAGATATTTGCAAAGTTATAATCGAAATGAAACAATTTGGTATCTAAGTACTACGAAGCTCCTTTTTGGACATTCCATATATAATATACATAAACTGAAAGTATTTTTATTATATTGCATAAGTTATAAAATATATAGAATTCTTCAAATTTCAAGATATTTATCATTCATCCAAATCTCACAAGTATGGTTTCATTGGGAAGATTTTAGGGTTAGTTAAATTGTGATTTAAGAATAACGAAAAATTAGAAGTAATTTATTTTCCATTTGCAAAACTGATATTAAAGTAAATCTCGGCTGTTTCAGCCATTTCAACGATGGAAAGACCAAGATTATGCCTTGGAGTACCATTGTACCGAAATGAAGTACATTTCCTACTTGAAATATTTCCCATTTTCCATCTATTCTAGTAGAAAACTTTATGCGGTTATGCAGACACAAACAAGCAACTGGAGTGCACTAGGTTGTAAGCTAGGCTTTGAATTCTCATCACCTAATACCCTTCTTTTTAACAACTCAACGTGTGTAAAAATTGGGTGAAGATGTTGACCACTCTGCTATCTGAGACATAAATTAGGTCAGAATAAATAAGCTCGATATTCCTCGGTTGTTTGATAAACATAAACCTCTGGATTCCAATTGACTGTTTAACAACCCCATCAATTTACCAAACATTCTCTTAGGAGTGACTAGGTGAGATTGATAAACTCCCTCAGGTCGTGATGATCTAATTAAGTCACTCATTTCCCACCAATGAAGTCCATCCCACAAGTAAATTAACACAGATATTAGATTACAATACTAACTGCAAAGGAAAACCAAAATTCATACATGAATTCAATTCTGTGGACTCAATCCAATGGATCTAATGTCTAAAGCACACGCAATCAAATCAGTGCAGTAAATACCAGCTACATATATGATATCCCCAGCTCAGCACACTCCAAAGCGTTCATAACACAAAACCCAGAAAAAAAAAATGCGAAGAGACAACATACAGGTTTCATCAAAGTAACGCAACACATATCATAGTACCTTTCCTGGCCAGCGGTGTCCCAGATCTGAGCTTTAACGGACTTGTGCTGAATAACCATTGTGCGCGTTTGAAACTCCACACCGATTGTTGCCTTAGAATCCAAGGTGAATTCGTTCCGCGCGAAACGCGACAGAATTTGGGACTTTCCCACCGCCGAGTCACCGATCAGTACCACCTTGAACACGTAGTCTATTTTCTGGCTCGCCTCACCGTAACCACTGCTAGCCATTTCACTTAACACCCAACAAACTAAATCTCACAGCTTTTTCCCCAAAATCTTTCCCTTGCTGTGTGCTGTGCTCTGTGTGTGTGTGTATGAGAGAGAGAGAGAGAGAGAGAGAGAGGGAAGGGGGGTATGCAGGAATGGGGAGGAACGGCGGGGAAGAGTGGAGGAGAACGGTTGTCTGACAAGTAACAGTCAATATGAAGTCTTATTCTTTAATTTTAAATTAAGGCAAAAACTTGTATGAGACCGTCTCATGCATGAAACCGAATCACTTTTTAATAAATTGTTATCACTTTTTAAAAAAGTGATACAAATTAGTATAAAAGTGATAACAAATTAAAAAGTGATAATAATTTATGAAAAGTGATAACAATTTATGAAAAAGTGATAACAAATGATGAAAAAGTGATAATAATTTATTAAAGAGTGACTCCGTCTCATGCATGAGACGGTCTCACACAAGAGTGCCCTGCAGATTATCCTCTTAAATGGCTTACTTGGGCTAATTTATTATCTTAATTGTCTGATTTTACTCTTTTATTTAGTTTTTCACAAAAAAAAAAAAAAAACTCTCTGCCTTTATGACATTAAATGTGAAATAATTATAAACCGTTGCAATAAATAACAATTGGCAAATTTCTGTGCTACACGTAAAACAACACTAACATAATTATGTTATCGTTACTCCTATTTCAAAAACATACACAAACGTTCATGTATTTGTGGAAATTCAAGATAACTAACATAATTTTGCAAATTTTAGAAAAGGTCACGTTAAAAATGCAGGATAGTACAAAAATATTATTCCTTGTAAGACAATCTTTTATTTTATTAAATATATAATATATCCATGATTATTAACCTCAAAATAGAATAAGTGCCATTTTCTTTTGAAAATACTGTGATATTTTGATTTGTTAGAAACTACTTGCTTATGATATATGAATAATATATTAACTACTTGGTTGATATATAGTGAATAACAACACTGTCTTTTGAATAATATTTTTGATATCTTAATTATTAACTTAATCTTCTTTAAAACAATATTGTTATCATCTACCTAGCTCGTGGATATCACCAATTACTTGTCCGCAATGCATGCAAGTTACTATTGATTTCAACAATTTTAATAGTCTATAATTGTTTTTAACAGAGTTTGAAATTAGACATTTGACACTGATATTGAGAAAGAATTTCATTTTCAAATTTGTGAAGAGATGTAAATTTTATTTATTTATAATATTAATTTCCTAATATTCACACTATGCATGTGAATTTTGAATAGGAAAATATAGAAATAATGACAAGGGTTGTTCCTCATTTCAAACACAACTTGGTAAGTGAAAAGATTCTTCTAACATTTTCCTATCTTTCAAATTTTAATTTGGAGTGCTCATGAAATGAAAAGAGATAATTTTATTTTCTTCTGGTAATGATTTAAGGTGGACCTTTTGTTTTAGGTAGTGGTTGAGATTTTTTCTAGCTCGGTGGTTCAAGCTGCCACTTCCACTACGTTACTTTAGGCATACTTATTATATTACTTCAGTGTCGTTGCTTTCATGTATTTTTTTATCCGTTTTAAAATAGTTTTCATATTTTTAAAATAATAAATATTCTTACAATATCTTCAATTTTACATAAAATATCATCATTTTTTAGTCACATTTACATACTATCCAGCTCATTTTTTAATTTTCTACATAAAAAATTTATAAAATTATCCTTTAAATCCCTACTATTTGAAATATGAGACAAATACTATATTTAATGTATCATTTCTTTTACTTACATATTTAATGCATCTAATATTTAGCTGCTTACACGAGGACAAACTAGGAAAATTTTGTGTCAAATGACAATTCATCACTTTTATTCTTGATATTCAAATCAAATGTCACTTATAATAACCTGGCCCAATTATTTAATGTGTTTAATTGGGTCGGAACATCTCCTTCAATTTTATTAGGCTTGTGAGTTGGGCCGAGAACGATATATTAAGCCCAGTTTAAATGCTTTCGGCAAATATTGGTTTTGGGCCTTATGGCTAAACTAAATAAATAAAAGAATACATTTTCCATAGGATAATCATATTATCATAATACACTTTCTCCGAATTTTAAAAAATTTCACACTTATGTTTGCCCTCGACGTTGTGGAATTTTGGAATCTCTTACCGCATTTCTTTTTTCTTTTCTTCCAAAAATTGTAAAATTTTCAAGGAAAGAAAATCCAAAACTCTTTTATAGTAAATACACCTCAAAAATTTCGAAAGAAATTTGAAAATTTTTAAAAAATATACATGATTTCGAAAAAAAAAATATTCATAAAGGTGGTATGATCTCGTAATTTTTTTCCGAAATTCTAATTTTTTTTTTGGCAAACTAAGTAGTTATAACAACTATACAATCACGAAATTAATAAAAAAAAAACATGTAAAACACTTATTCTTTATGCTACTTGTACCATTTTATTCATTCAAACTATAACAATATTCATAGCCAATATTATATGAACAATAAACATTGTTCAATTTAAAATTAAATTAAACCTAATTAAATAAAATATTTACATATATTTATATATGTGTATTTGATATTTAGATTATTTATTATTTTTACTATGTAAGTGACCCACTAACTATCGGGTTGCTCATTTTAATGGGAGATTCGAATTCAATTCCCTTTGGGAACAAATTATGAAATTATAAGATGTTTGAAAAAATTATTGAAGTATTTGGTGATCTAACTACTAATATCTAATAAACTTAATATTTATCAATAAAAAAAAATATAAAAATTGAGGAGATAGTTGAGGAGATCGCGGTGGACCAAACATATGGCAACTGAAGACAACCATCTCGTGAAGTGGGTCCTCCAAATTAGCGTTATGACCACAGGTTTGCACGCTTTCAATTCAGTCATACGAAAGCCACGTGATAATGTTTTGAACGAATTATAGGTAAGGATGAAAATATCGTTATCGCAACAAATATCGCAATTTTAATTTTACGGAATTGAAAAAAATAACGGAAACTTTATTTAAATCTTGAAAATTTAACAAGATATTTCAGAAATTATTATAACATATTATTATACACATATTCCATTAAAAATTACAATAAAATTGTATTTTTAAAGCAACCATATGGATAATAGATTATATAAATACTGTTTGATGCAAAATAAGTGACAATATAATACACAATACAATATAAAATGACTAAGGGGGTGCTTGGTTTGTTGAAAGGAATTGGAATGGTAATGAGTTTGAAAGTAGTGAGGAATGGTAATGGATATGTTAGTAATTGTTGAGTTGTTTGGTTTATATATAGGTATGACTATCATTACCATAGAAAGTGTTTGGTTTTGATAAAAATTATTGATAATTAAAATTGTTATTAACTCTTTTTTAATATTAAAAAATATATTATATAATAATCATACTTAAAATATTATTTATTAATATTAATAAATAATTTAGAAGGCAAAATAAATTTCTAAAAAATTATGTATAAAATTTTAAAAAGCAATAACTTTCATTCCTCCCAATTTTGGGAGGAATGAATCTATGACTTTCATTACTCACTTTTAATATATCAAAAAGTTGATTCCCCTCAACCAAACACCACACTCTCCTTTCATTGTCATTCCTTAGCTTTAAAGGTGTCAACCAAGCACCTCCTAAATATACATGATACAATACAATTAATATCAAATTGAAGACCTACGTGATTCTCTTTTTTAGGGGAAAACAAGTGGGAAACAAACAAAATGAAAAAAAAGTTCTAAATAATTAAAAAAAATCGCAATTTTTTAAAAATTTGCGATATTCCCGCGATATCCGGAAAAAAATACACTACGCCTGATCGATATGGATATCGATATCGATATTTTGCGATATTTCCGCGATATCCGGGAAAAAATACATTTTCCCTTAATATTCGTATCCCAACTTCATTTTTTGCGATATATCCGCGATATATCGCGATATTTGCATCCTTGGTTATAGGTAATACCCTATTTATAATTGGTTCAATTATTACACAATTGTTATAACACTAATACAAAGAAGACATGTAACTAGTGGAGATATTATAGAAAGAAGAAAGTTATTTTATTTCATATGATGTTCTTTCTTTTCCCACACATTACAAATGAAAGTTTGTTACATATTTATAGATGAATATTACTTGTTCTCCAAGTAATAGAACTTGTTCTCCAAGTATTCTTGCTCTCCAAGCATAGATACTTGGGAAGTAACGAGTTTTTTCCTCTTCTCCAAGAAATGAATCTTCTAGAATATTTAGTTATTTGTGGAATAAAAATGATATCCATAATTAATTATTTCATAACAACAATGTTGATTTATTTATTAGTCTAATAACATTATTGTGCGATTCTGTCCTAGAATGTCATGCATTATAATATATATATATATATATATATATATATATATATATATATATATATATATATATATATATATATATAACGTAGAAGTCAGGAGAGAAAAAGTAAAATGTAAGGAGAGAGCAAGTGAAATGCACTTGCCATGTAGTCTAGTGAGTCTCACTCTCCACTAAAGAGAGTGAATTAACTTTTCTTTTTCTTTTTTACTTTACAACAACAATTTCAAATTTTCATAAATTTTAATTTTAAATCTAATTTTAACACATTATATATCAACTTAATTCTCTTTTAAAATTTTTAATTTAGCATAAGTATTACACATATAAAAATAAATTTAGATCTAAAATATTTATTTTATTATTTTTATTTTAGATTTTATTATATGAATTGAATTTAAATAATTTTATTTAAGATTTAATTATATGAGTTGAATTTAAATAATTTAATTTTAGATTATATAAGTTTTGTTGAATTTTAATATTTGTAATGAGATTAGTAACTATTTAAAATTATAATATTAATTAAATAGTTATATTATATTCATGGCTAAACAACATAATTTATATATTAATAAAAAATAATAGTAAATTAAATTTATATTTTAGTTATATATTTAAAATTTATAATATTCAATACGTGCATCGCACAGGAGAAATTACTAGTTTATAAAATAACACAAATAAATATATATATATAAATTTCTTTTAAAATGTTAAAACATATTTTTTAAATTATAGACTACAAAAAAATAATGAATTGACTACAAAATATTTGTAAGCAATAATTTTAAATTTGTAGACATTTATATTTAATTATGAAATACCAACGAAAAAATTGTAGGTAATTTATTTATCTACGAAAATGTAATCCGTAAGTAAATTATCTACCAATATTCTATAGGCAATCATTAATCTATATATATTTTTTTTGACAGGAATCATTAATCTATATTAAAATTATCATATAAGATAGTTTTGTCTGTAGACTATTTCGTAAGTATTTAAATACATATAGTTTTGTCTGTAGACTATTTCGTAAGTATTTAAATACATTAAGTTCTTTTATTTGTAATTTTATAGGTGAAATATTGTAAAATAAATTATAAAAATTCGTACGCAATTCTTACTATTAAAAGATAAAATTTATTTTATTAAAAAAATTTATAGACAATTTATTATTTTCTTGTAGTGATATTTCGTTTCCCTGTGATGCGGTATCAACCATGACCTACACTAGAAAAAGTACCCAGAGTTTGAAATTAGTCGCACGTGGTGTGAAATCAGAAACAAGCCTCATCCACCGTTTCTACTCAAATGTATTGTGCAAAAACTACGATTTGTAAAGGGAAAAGGTACCACCAGGAATCTGAACTATTCCTTCAGATACAAATAGACCCTTAAAGTATATTTGGGCTCAAATAAGCCCTCTAACTTTTATTTTTGGAACAAAGAAACACCTTTGTTTAAATTATATAACTTACTTGATGGATTGATTGTCATTTAACTTAATTTCTATTAAAAAATATTCTCAAATATTGAGTATAAAAAATAAAGTCGCCACCCTTCTACACTCTTCTGTCATCTTTTTTATTGTTGCAACACTTTTAGTTATTTATTTTCTTAATTGTTTGCTTAATTTTTGAAATATTCTTGAATGGTACATTGTGTTTTCTTAGGTATATATTGTAGACTAAATTTATTCCACAAAGAAGAAACTAAAATGTATTGAAACTTTTGGTAAAATTAAGATATACAATTAATATCAAACTATATCGATTAACACATGCAGGTAATGAGTAGTAAGTATAAATTGAAATGCTTTCAAACTATTTTTCTTTTTTGTACTTTCATTATTTTTTACTTTTTCTTTACTGATCCTTTTCTCTTTTTTACTTTCTTTTTTAATAATCTTTTACATTGTACATTTTTATTTTTCTCAATGGTGGATATTTTTTATACTCAATATTTGGGGATGTTTTTTTAATAGAAATTAAGTCAAAAAACAATCAATTTGTCAAGTGTTAAATAATTTAAACAAAAGTGTCTCTTTGTTCCAAAAATTAAAGTTAGAGAGCTTATTTGAGCCTAAATATATTTTAAGAGTCTATTTGTACTTGAAATAATAGTTCAGCTCCTAGTTGTATTTTTTCCCATTTGTAAATTAGTTTTACATATAGGTGGGGCCATGGGAAATTACGGAAACACGTTTCTCACGATACAATGAAGTAACACAATTTAATTATGTTGAAAAATCATGCTTGCTCTATCAAAGAAATGTCGGTACGTTTCTAATTTATTAGGGTCGTTGAAAATTCAATTTTGTTGATGACGTGTTGTATACCTGGAATCCATGATTTCAAGGATTTATATATGTAGTGATACATAAACTTTTAAAGTATAAATCGGTTTTATTTAAGATTTTCTCATTTCTACCAAGGTTTAAATTTAAAATCACAAATAAAGTTCTATAATAATTATATAAACTAGTGAAAGATAAATTACTTTCTTTAGTAATAGATAATTTCACCCTCAAATCTTAAAAAAAGAAAAAGAAAAAAGAGATAGTTTCCACCTCAATACAATTTTAGTACCTTGCTTTTTTATGATTTTATCTACCCAGACCCAACCCATACTCTCAACTAATTTTCCGACTAATTTCATGTGGACTTCATTAATTGTATGCACGTGTTATCACAAATTTATATAATAAAAAATGTTAAGTATTTCTATGTCTTAATTCATTTGTATGGATCACATGCATATAGCATTTTTTTTTCAAAATCATTTGTATGGATCACATGCATATAGCATTTTTTTTTCTTTTTACAAATGAAAGTCCGATATAATCCCATCAACGATTTTTCCCTCTTATCGGCTTGACCCGGATAAATATTGTGTTTTCAGTGGATTGGGTAAGATTGGGTTGATCGGTATTAAAATGGTTGAGATAATAATATTCCGGTCATAAGAATATTATATATATATATATATATTATGTATGTATACTAACTTTTTTTAATTTGTGTTTTTATTTCTGGAATATAAATTATAATAATAATAAAAATGTAAATTGTACTTCTACGTACTCAAAATTTCTTATTATTCTTCTTTTGTTATTTCTCAATGATAGTATATATGTGCGAAAATTTCTTATTATTCTTCTTTTGTTATTTCTCAATGATAGTATATATGTGCGAAAATTGCCTATTTGTAATTTTTTTTATGACATTTTATTCAGAATTTTTTTTAAAAATTATTAGAAAGTCCCAATTTTTTTATAAATATAGTTGAACCGATAAGTTGACCGGTCCAGTCAATTATCAGTGTGTGATTAGGTCGAATATCGAACTCCCTCAATATTTCAAAGCGCTCCAACCTGCTTTTTAAAACATAACTTAATTATCAATATACCACGACTATAAAAGAAGTACATAAAAAACAATAACAAATCAAAAGAACAAGAAGCCATCCCATCTCACTGGTTTAAAAAAAAAAAAAAGCCAAACTGATATACATGTCATATATGAGGTCAGGTGTACAAATTTTACACGTTAGTTGTCATTCATCATATATAGTACTCGACGTGGTGTGTGGTAGCTGCTACTTGTGCTTGTTGACTTTCTAGACCTTTCCTCTGTTAATTAGTTCTCTATAAATGTTGCTCTAAATTGTATTCATTCTCACTCTTAAGCCAATTAATTTTACTACTACTACCAATTAAGCATGGAATATCCCAAGATAGAAAGTAGTCCCGGACCTCTTGACACATCATCACCAATTCCATTTTTGAAAAAAAATCAATCTCTAGAGAGATCACCTGCAATTCACTTGACTTGGAATGACCTGTGGGTGACGGTGGCGGCAGGGCGGCGGCCCATCCTCCGCGGCCTCACCGGCTATGTCCGCCCAACCGAGGTTTTAGCCATTATGGGCCCTTCTGGCTCTGGAAAGTCCACTCTTCTTGATGCATTAGCAGGTCGTCTATCTTAAAAATCTCATCCATCGTATTAATTAAATATTAATCTGCATGTGATTTAATTAATACTCTTATTAAATGATGTATATACCAGGGAGGCTAGATATTTCAAACACGAGACAAAGGGGAGATATCCTCATCAATGGCCGAAAGCAAGCGCTAGCTTTTGGCACTTCAGTAAGGAGATATATATAAAATTTATATGAATTAATATATATATTTACGTAGGATTTAATTTAATTAATAAATTTGTAGGCATATGTGACACAAGATGATGCCTTAATGAGCACATTGAGTGTATGGGAAGCTGTGTACTACTCAGCACAGCTGCAGCTACCAGATTCCATGTCGAAAAGCGAAAAGAGAGAGAGAGCTGAGGGTATCATTAAGGAGATGGGATTAAACGACGCCGTTAATACAAGAATAGGAGGGTGGAGTGTGAAAGGGTTAAGTGGTGGGCAAAAGAGGAGAGTTAGCATTTGCATACAAATGTTGAGACGGCCCAAGCTTGTTTTCCTGGACGAGCCCACCAGTGGTTTGGACAGCGCTGCGTCGTACCATGTCGTGAGACACATCATCAAACTCGCTCAAAATGAAGGAATAAGTGTTGTTGCATCTATTCATCAGCCAAGCACTGAAGTTTTCGAGCTTTTCCACAATCTTTGTCTGCTCTCCTCTGGACAAACTGTATATTTTGGTCCCACTTTAGCAGCTAATGAGGTAATTATTATATTATTTTAATTTTGTCACAAATTGTTAATTACTAATAATTGTAATTGGAACAGTTTTTTGGTTCGAATGGCTTCGTATGCCCACCTATGAGGAACCCGTCTGATCACTATATGAGAACAATTAATCAAGACTTTGATAACTTGGTGAGCTTTAATTTAATTTATTAAACATATACGTTTACAAAGAAAAAATGCAAATTAATTTGTATGGTTATGATAGGACGTTGAACAAGGATATAGTGGTAAGGGAAGTGCAGTGGAAGCGATTAACATTCTGGTTAGGGCATATGAGTCATCGGACACTGTCCGAGAAGTGAAACAATGTGTGGATGAAATATGCCGAGAGGTAATATATATATTAATACTCCTATTATATAGTGATGGAAATTATTGTCCACTATATGATTTTGTAGATACCTAAAACATGCAAGTACAAAATTAATTATTTTTGCGTACAAGAAAACTGGAAATTATAGTGGTGTACAATCATATGCATGTACGTTAATTAATAAATAAAAACATTTTAACTTTGTGATATAAGACTGTTAAGACTAGAGTGACGGCAAAAAATTACTTTAAAAAAGAAATCATGTTAACTTCATCAAAAAAAATTGGTGAACAGAAATTAAATATTTCACTTGGACAAGTTTTTTTTTTTTTTTTCGAAAAAACTCGCTTGGACAAGTTAAAGCATAGGACTTTAATATTACTGTTTAATAATCCTTAAATTTCAAAATTTTATTAAAGGATGTACATGATAAAAAAAATTAAATTTTCTATGGTATCTTAATGGACAGTGCCCCTTCAAAGTTTTAGGATGTTGTACTATCTTTTAGATACACTATATTATACATATTGGACCCTACCCAACAAAATAGTATAGAAATAATATAAAAGGCTACAACATCATTTTACATGTTATGAGGCGCGGAATTTAATAATCTTAGTTTCTAAAATTATTAAATGCCCCAAAAGGCTACAACCACATTTGACATGTAACGTCGGAATTTAATTTTCTTAGTTTCTAAAATCATTAAATGCCATGTCTCATGCACAGCACCAACTTGAGTGGATGTAATACTACCGTCTAAGATTGTGACGTCGTGATTTTTCAGTACTGTATATATATTTCTGGCAATTAATTAATTAATTATTCCTGTTATCATTTTTCAGTTATGAATATATATCTATATTTAACCTTTGTAGAAATATATGGGATCGATGAAGAAAAGGAGCCAAGCAGGATTCATTACACAATGTGTTGTTCTAACACAAAGATCATTCAAGAACATGTTTCGAGATTTGGGCTATTATTGGTTTCGTTTTGCAATATATATGGCTTTGTGCATATGCGTTGGAACTGTCTTTCATGATATTGGCTATACTTATAATTCCATTCAGGTAGGCTTTTTTTTAAAAATAAAAAATAAAAAAATTAAAATTTGGCAAAGTCTTGTATGTACCGTGAAACTTTTTTTTTTTTTTTTTTTGACCTAATGCATTTTTCTGATTTTTTTTTTCATTTGTATTTACTTAAAAGTAAAAATGAAAATAACTAAATTTTTCAGTAAAGTCATGCAAATAATATTATTTTTTTATCGGGTAAAAGGTGACTCGAGAACCCATGAGTCCATGACCTTTGGGTAGGTCTGTCAAACGGGCCGGGCCGGGTAGCTACCGGACCTCTATTTTCCAAGCCCAGGCTGGCCCTAGGCGGGCTACCAGGCCATTTTGGCCCGATTTTTTTTTTTTAACAAATAAATTATTTTATTTAGATTTGAAAATTATTTTGTCCGAAACCGATTGAAATTGTAAATTTGATATCTATATCAACAAATGTAGTATATTAGTTTTAAATATTATTTAAATTTGTGTTAAATATTTACACAACCAAAAGTAATTTTAGGTAGAATAGTTGTAGTTTTCATTTTTTATCACCCTATTTATGATATATATTCTCCACTTTCTCTTCATATATTTATATATGTTGATTAAAATTATTTTGAATTTTGAAAGTCAATTACCAAGTAAAAATATTACTTTTCATTAATGTCCAAGAATACGAGGGAGAAAAACAAAGTCAGTTTTGTTCAGTTCCTCATTTGGACAATTTCATAATCCATTCGTTAATAAGATTTTTTTTTTTTTTTGACAAATTATAAGAATATTTTTTTTTTTGTTCTCTTTGTTGCAATTAAGTTTGCATGTTTGGGGAACTAAATATTTGTCAATCTATGTTGTTTGACATACCTTAATGAAAACTCTTTTTTTTTTTTTTTTTATATTTTTAATTTTATTCATTTTGTGAATATATATTATGAACTTATAATCAATATCTTAGTTAAAACTTCAAATTCAAATTCAAAAAAAAAAAAAAACCGAGCCAGGTGAAAGTTCCGGCCCGAGCCCGGTCGGCCCGCCGGGCCTATCGAGCCGGGCCAAATCGGCCCGGTTCTTTTCGGGACTATATTTTCTGGGCCCAACCCGGCCTAAAACACGGGCCAACTGGGCCGGCCCATCAGGCCGGACTCGTTTTGACAGGCCTACCTTTGGGTAATAGGTAGTTGAGCTCTAACCACTTGAATTATATCACTTCGTCATTTGTATAGGATACCTACTCTTTTAATTAAAAATACATATGAGTTGCACACAACATAATTTGTACAGGACACCTACTCTTTTAATTAATATTTGAAAATATGAAAAAATATAGTATTAATTAAACAATAGACTTTGAGTCAAACTCAACAACCCATCGAAGGCAAATTTAATTTGATTGCTATAAAAACAGTCCCCAAATTTCAGTGTTTTTTTTTTTTTTTTTTTGGCCTCATTTGCAATGCATTATTATTGTAATTCACGAACATGTAAATTAGTGCATGTAAAAATGGAGACAAGTTCATATAAAAGGACTAATAATTAATAATGCATTCTTGTCCTCTCTATTTTGCAGGCTAGAGCTTCAATGCTCGTCTTCGTTTCATCTTTCATGACCTTCATGGCAGTCGGAGGATTCCCATCTTTCGTCGAGGATATGAAAGTAAGGAACCCTAGTCTTCACTCTGTCATTTTTTATTTATTTTTTTGAATAGTCAAACAAACTTTCATTAGTGTTAGTAAGAGATACTCAACCCTTAAGTAAAAAGGTTTCAAACAATGAGTTTAAAACAATACCAAAGATCTCCTATTCAAGAACTACATTAGAGCTTAACAAGGACTCTTTACAATAAATTTAATATCAAATTCTAATTTTAAGGATATTGATCTCATTGCCTAATACTATGCTAGCTACCATTATTAAAAGTAACATCAATTCCCTTTCGGAGCACGCACTATCTGTTGGGCTTCCCCCGATCCCTAGGATCGACCAACCATGTGCAAGTGTTGTTCACATGAAATCTTCTTTCTTTGATATTCAAAGTTCTCATTTGAATTTTTTTTTCACTTTATATATAATTTATTTTATAAACTTTTAATTAATATGAGTTCCTCCTACAGCCTGTCAAAAAAAAAAAAAAGAGTTCCTCCTACAGGTATCTAATTATATATGATATAAAGCAATATACAATAACTTTTTATTGTGAAACTTTTTTTTTTTACAGCATGTTGTTGTGAAACTTATTTGCATTATAATGTGTGTAGTTTTTTAATAATATTAATTGTTTACTTAAAAAACTACTAATTTAATTATAATATTGTATAATAAAAATAATTAACATCATTTTGAATTATACGACGAAGTGGTATAATTCAAGTGCTTAGAGCTCCACTGTTTAAGATTATTAGGTAATGGGTTCGAGTCACTATTTGCCCGATAAAAAAAATATATATTTTGAATTATAATGTAAAAAAGATTTACTCTTTTTATAATATGAAAAATTTGGAGCCCAAGATCGGTCTCTAATCATATATATTCTTCATAATATATCTTCCTGAAAATCCATACTGCAGATATTCAGCCGCGAAAGGCTGAACGGCGACTACGGCGTGGCGGCGTTCGTGGTCGGAAACACTCTCTCTTCCATCCCCTTCCTCCTCCTGGTGTCCATACCCCCGGGAGCGCTGGCTTATTACCTTGTGGGCCTCCAAAATAGCGTCGATCACTTCACCTACTTCGCGCTGCTGCTCTTCTCCTCCATGATGGTGGTGGAGAGCCTCATGATGGTGGTGGCGGCCGTCGTGCCGGACTTTCTGATGGGGATCATCACCGGCGCCGGAATCCAAGGCATCATGATTCTCAACGACGGGTTTTTCCGGTTACCAAGCCAGATCCCAAAGGCCTTATGGAAATATCCTGTTTATCAAATTTCTTTACACAAGTATGCAAATCAGGGTCTCTACAAGAATGAGTTTAAGGGGCTGACTTTTCCAGATGATCAACATCAGAATTCTAGTGTTAAGGGTGAAGAGATTTTGAGGAGGTTTTGGCAGATGGAAATGGGTGAATCTAAGTGGATAGATTTGTGTGTGATTATTGGAATGGTGGTTGGGTATAGGGTCTTGTTTTGGTGTGTTATAAAGGCTGCGGAAAAGGTTAAGCCTAAGATTAGAGCTCTTTTAGCCGCCCGCTACTTCAACCACTAATTTTAATTTGATGATCAAATAGATAAAGAGGTGATAATTAACTTCTTTTTTTTAAAAAAAATATGTAAAATATATTTATTAATTTTTTTTAAAAAAGAAATATACTTTACATAAAAAAGTGATAACATTCTATTGAAAAATAATAATTAATATATTCATAATATAATGGTCTCATACAAATTTGTGTCGAATATTTAAGGGAAAATTGTAATTTTTAATCGAATCTTTCATCTATGTTTACTATAATACACGATTAAATGTTAGGGGATCCTAAAATTAATCTTTTTAATTTTAAGTGTTCACAATTCTTGTACCGTTTTATGAGCCAAAAGTTCAATTTCGTCATTGTATTGTTGATTATCAATGTATCATATATAAGGGTATTTATTTGGGAATGATATCATTTTTGTTAGTTTTTTTTTTTTACTTTCCAATTTGTATTTTATAGTTTGGAGGTATGATATATGAATAGTAAAAAATAATAAACGGATCAATTAATAATTAAGAGAATAAAATATATATGGAATATAAAAGGTTACACTGAAAAATCAAATTGGTTCATTGTCACCCCAAATTAGGGATCTCGACTTTCAACGAGTAAATTGACATACGTGACATAAATTTTATGAAAAAGTTAAATACCGATGAATTTATGAAACACAAACAATTTGTATGAGTAAAATTTTATAAAAATATTTTGTTAAATTTTCAGATGAGAAACAAAGAATATATACTGAAATAATATATTAATTTATTAGATATAGCCTTTTAGGGAGTACGGTGTTTAGAAAAATGATTGTAGATTGTTGTCTTGTTGATAAGAATTTGTCGAGAGGCTTAACTCCTAAATTATGCAAATGGATTTAACGCTTAACAATGGAATTAAATTAGGGGTATTCTTGTGAGACCGTCTCATGCGTGAGACGGGCATGAGATGGAGTCACTTTTTAATAAATTATTATCACTTTTTCATAATTTGTTATCACTTTTTCATAAATTGATATCACTTTTCATAAATTATTATTACTTTTTAATTTATTATCACTTTTATACTAATTTATATCACTTTTTAAAAAAATGATAACAATTTATTAAAAAGTGATTCGGTCTCATGCATGAGACGGTCTCATACAAGTTTTTGCCATTAAATTATGCAATTATTACTAATGAACCTTGGCGCATTCTAATTCTTGTAGCTTCCCAAAAGCTAATGTGCGCCCCCTCCCCATAGAACGCCTCGCCCCTTTTATCATCTCTCCCGCAGACTTCACTGAAACCACCAAAACTGCAAATCCCTCTTATGGCTAAAGGATCACTTTGATCACAGAATGGCACTCACGCTTCGTGCCATCTTCGCGGACAAGAACCCTACTTCCGCACACCTCCCTCTCCTCCCGACCCACTTCCTGAAATCCCCTAAATTCATTTTTCCACCCCCAAATTCAAGAACCCATTTTCCAAATCATAGAATTTCCACATCCCAACCACGCCTTTTGCTCGCCACAAAGATTAGTGCATCCTTCGAAGAACCTTACGGAGCCTCTCAGACTCGATCCAGTGGAAATAGCAGCACCGATTTTGATGCGTTTCTTTCTGTTCTTGAATTCATCAGCCTAGCTTCCTCCGCAGCTGTTTGTGTTTATGTCGCTGTGAGATGTGGGGTACAAAAGGCGGGAACATTGGGGTCGTTGGGAAACAGAATTTTATTGTGGCAATGTGTGGTTCTGGTGGGCGGATTGGCGGCAGGGGCGGTATTAAGGCGGCGTCAATGGAGTAGAATATGTAGTGGTGGGTTTTCTCGAGGGCATTCTTCTTCTGGAGCTAATTTGTTGGAGAGGGTGGAGAAACTGGAGGAGGATCTGCGCAGTGCAGCGACGATCATTCAGGCGTTGTCGAGGCGGCTGGAGAAGCTGGGGATTCGGTTCAGGCTCACCCGAAAGGCTCTCAAGGAACCAATTGCTGAGGTAATTCCGTTCGTGTTCTTCATTTCATTCGTATTTGGTGGATAATGTAGCTTGTGAAATGTTGATTACAAGATGTATTTACACGTTGAAAGATGATTTTTTAATTGAGCTGTAATTTTGGTAACTTTAAAATTAATGCATTGTGGAAACTGGTAAGTTTGTAGGCTGTGAAATGGAGTATTTAGACATTGAAGGATGATATCAATTGACTTTATTTTGGTTAGTATGAAGCTTAAACTTTTCGTGGTTTGTATTCTTAGAGTGGTCATCAGGTTGAAAACAGCAAAAATTGTTGAATAGATCACCATATTATGTGGTGACTGAGTTAATATGTAAATGATCTTGAGTGGCCAATTGTAGGTGGAGGTGGGATGTTCTTAGATTGCTTTTTGGGTGGTTGACCGTTAACCTACACTATACATATATGTATGTGCTTCATCATCAAATCTATTCTAAAAAAGTGTATCACATGTCCATATTCTGGGGAAACTCTGCTAAAATTTCCTTCCTTCAGAGTGTGAACAAGGAATGCCAGAGTCTTTTAAAAAGAGCGGTTGCGAAAGTCGAAATGCATAACCTTTTAATACTGTATGCTTTTCTTTAGACTGCTGCATTGGTCCAGAAGAGTTCTGAAGCCACCCGAGCATTAGCAGCACAAGGAGACATTCTGGAGAAGGAGCTTGGTGAAATTCAAAAGGCTTTACTTTCTATGCAGGTATATATCTTTCGTTTGAACTTATTAACGGGGATAGGATTATTACTCTTGATTTGCTTCAAATTAGAGAATCCATGCATCAGGGAGAAAATACAACTTTGTCCCTTTTCTGTAACATCATATTTTTCTGCTCTTCTAATAAGTGGACTTGAATTGCAAAGAGCCAAGAATTTTTCATTTGGATTGCCTATAAAATTAAGAAACCAAAAGTCAGAAACTGAATTTTCTGAACCTCAAGGCAGTCTGTTTGATGAACTTTCATAAGGAAGAAGACACCACCCTCACCACAGCTCAGTTGGGGGTGGTTCATTTTATTCCCTCTATATCCATATTAATTCATAGTATTACTGTGTTACTTGGAGTTTTTTCTCAAGTGAACTTCTATACCCGCTGCATGTAACATCATAAAAAACTATACCTGTGCCTGGAACATCTAGATATGCCTTAGTCAATTGGGGTAGTATTTGATTCTAATCTTGAATTCTTGACATATTTTTTCTTGAAAATTTGGCATAACTGTAAACTGCTAACAAAGACACAAATCTATTGTGTTTCTGAAAACACACTCTTCTCTTTCTCTTATGGATTTTCATTACACGAACTTTTTTTTTAATCTTGTCTATAGTCTATACATTTTTATTGGGGAAAAATGGTTAAAGCTGAAAATTGCTATAGTTTCCTTCTTTTTTTGGGGGTTGTCTGGAAATAGCCTTTGCTTGCACACTCATAGCAACAAAGTCCACATTCAACTGCATTTTGTCTCTTTATGTGCTATCTTTAAATTCGGTATATTTAATCTAAAGTGTATCATTCCTCCCTGGTGTATCCTGTAGGATCAACAGCGAAAACAGCTTGAGCTCATTCTTGCAATCAGTAAAGCTGGAAAGATGTGGGAGACCAAACCCGTAAAAAGTCAAGATCAGCAAGCATCCAAAGCTTCAAAACCAGCCACAGCAAATTTGGAAATAAATAAAACCAAAACTTTGGAATTGCAGAATGAAGGCAACAATGACAGACCCTAGAATATTCCGGATTGAAACTTCAACCCGTTCCATCTCACCGCTCCTAAATGGCTAAATATATCGGTCCGGCATTCTGCAAATCAACATTTTGGTAGGTTTAACGGGACAATGTTCTTAGTTTCGGAGGAGGAGCAGATAAGGAAAGTCTTTGATTTTGCAACTGTTTTGTTCCTGATGTTTGGAAGGACTGGCATTTGTAACCTGGTGATGATTCTCTTTGTTGCTTTCCATCCGTTAAATGTTTAGCCTCAAAGATTTTACGGGAAGTCGATGACGGTCATACATTGAGATGTAATATTTTTCGATTTTTTGTGAAGATTTTATGCGTTTAGAAATGTATTTTGAGAAGCACGGTACAAGTATTTTGAGTTATTGGGCAGTCAAACAATTTTTCCAGCTTACATTTTTTAATATAGTATGCTATTTTTCGGGGGAAAAATAGAGAAGAAGAAACTTTCAGACTGGCGTTCGAACCATGCTCTGGGAAGAAGAACCTTAATCTAGCGCCATCTCAAAATACTCTGGATATGGTTTTCGGGAAAAAGACAAAAATATAAATTATTATTTTTGTGTTTTTTTATTAAATATAATATGGTTTTCGAGGAAAACACAAAATATAAATTATTGTTGAGAATGGGATTCGAACCCATGCCCTTTCGGACCAGAACCTTAATCTGGCGCCTTAGACCAACTCGGCCACCTCAACAGACGCTGTTTTATTAAAGATTTATTAAATTATTTTTACATTTTATCAACTATGATATATCTAAAAAATTGTGAAAGGTCCTCTGTGTCTAAATTGTGAAATGGAAGGGCTACAGAAGCTGGAACAAGTGCAGAGAAGTATAGATTTGCTGCACTCTGTCGGAGTTTCCGATGCCAACCCCGACGCCGAACGCTTCCTCGCCGATTTTACCTCCTTTCTGGTAAACAACTATTATTCAATCGCTTTCATCTTCCTAATTTTGACTCTTAGTTTATTTTTATGTAATGATTTCCTTCTTTCGTAATGAAACTATGTTCTGTAGATGCAACGTTGTGGTGAGATTAACGTTAGCTTAAAATGCCAACTCATTACCAAGCACATATCAAAGGTTTGCCAGTTGTGCTTCACTCTTCTTTTACTTTGTAATTCAAGGTGCTGGATTGAGGTTCTGATGTTTTTCTCTCGCTTTTTCGCAAGATATCAAATTTATTTGGTTCAGATGAGTTGCAATTTCAAGAGAAAGGTAGAATAAATACTGTTTTTGTATCATATGTATTAGGAATCCTAAACAACATTAGTCATTATTGCATAAAGTATGAAGTTAAGTTGTTCTGAAACCTTAGTTTTTCAGGTTGGAAACAGATTGAAAATGCTTTACAGCTTTATTGTAATGATGAACCAAATCTGGAACCTGACCGTAGTTTCCACAATGAGGCTGCTATGATCGGGGTAGAGGCAATGATCCGTTCCAATTCAACTCTAGAGGATTTTGTAAGAAAATATCTATTCGTACTTGTGATTGAATTTATTATGCAAGACATATTTCTCTGAGAATTCTTTCAAAATGACACTAAAAAATGCAATTTCTAACAATCTTATTCAACATTGCGTAGTTTGTTGGTAATTTTATGAAGGTTTGATGCTCTTCTTGACTGATTTGGCTTTTACAATTTGAGAATCTGGTTGATGTTCGTAGGATTTCAGTTTCTTTTCTTGTTTTATTGATATAACAGAAGAGTGAACAAATAATCATCTGAATAAGATATATGCGTTTATCTAAATTCAGTCTTGTTGACACTATTGTAATGTAAATTCTCCATTAGTTATCATTATTGGACTTTATATTTCCGAACACCCTGTTAATTATGTGAATCTTATCGTGGTTGGAAAACTTGTGAAGAGAAAGTCTATTTGAGGCTTGCTGATTTTTTGTTGATGTAAATCAATAGTGCAGGTCTTATTTTATGTTTCACAAAATGGAAGTAAACCAACCTCAATCAGTTTTCAGATACTTGCCTATGCTTTCATTCACGGAAAGTTATATCTATCAGGTAAGTAGTCTTTACAAGGAATTAAGGCACATACCTTTGCAGCTTTAAATTTTACTTGGTAAGAAAAAAATACAACTAAGTTCCGTTGCAATATTGCATTCTTATTGAGCTGAATAATAAACTATACGGATTCCATTTCATTACCATGTCCTAATTTTACATTGTTATTGTGATCTAGTTGGACGGTTTAAACGAGAACCTACTACAGTTGTCAAGTGGTGGAGTTCCAACTTCTATAAATTTTGAGGTAAAGTAAGTCAATACCTAACTTCTGAGTTTCAAAGTAATATCTGATTTATTGTGTGAAGTATGTCTGAAGTATAGGACAATGAGCCAAACTTGCGTGCCAATTCTGTAAGAATGTTTGAAAAGGATCCCTTTACACCACTCCGCAGCGTACTAGAACGCCATGGGCTTTGTACGGAAAGGTTTGTCATTTTATTTGTTAGTTATTTGCATGCTATTTCTACTTCTCTAGGAAGGTTCTAAAACTTGTTAGCTTTGGTTGTCTCCTTTCATAATAAGGATTATAGAAGAGTTGAGGTACGGAGAAGAGTATTGGGCTTTAGAAAGAAAGCTTTGCCGTGCACTAGTGAGAAACGAAGAGGTATGACTTCATATCTCTTGCCTGCAATATACATTCATTTGCGACATAATAAGTAAGTAATTTTATAATTTAAGAATCTGCAACGCTTCTACTTGTATAGACAGTTTTCGGTTCACTTCGACCATTAATAAACCCCTTTATTGCTCACTGGAGAAAATTGTTTTCCAAGTGACTAATACAATTGATGGGGTTAACTAGGCCCAGTTTATTCTTGGCAGAATCTGAAAAACCTGTGGTTTACTTGGCTGGCCGTGTTTTTGTGCAGATATCCATTGGAGATGTGACTAGGGCTATCCATTTGAAATCCTTTGATTATCGGGTGCTGAACCTTCTATTATATCAATTAAGAGGAGAAAAGGTATCGTATTAGATGCTACCATATACTTTTTTCATAACATTGTCTTTTCAGTACGCTCTATATCTGTTTGCATGATATCACATATTTGATCCTTATTAATCCATCAACATCAAAATGAAGCTAGGCATGCTTGTTTTAGTTCACTGAAATGTTTTCTTTGAAGCTGTTTCAAAGGTAAATGATTTGCATATGGAATTTCTATCAATCTCAGAATTGCTCGTGGAAGTCTCTGATGATCTGTAAGTGACACCTTACTGTAACTACCAGTATTTCCTATGTCCTTAAAAGTTAAAAACCTTCTATACCTGTCTATAGATTAGCAAAATTACATGTCAGATTTGAAATTAAAATAAAATCATGAAGATATTCATTTGTACTTGCTCGCTCATTCATTATAACTTGAGAGATTTTTCATTTCATTGTGCATGTGGAAATTACAAAAACCTACTCTTCATTGATGCACGCCACAGGTTTGATTATGAGGTCAGTCTCTCCATCTTATCTTTTATCTGTTCGCATTTGCTTGTTTTTATTATAGATTGTATAAGTTTGATTTGATTTTATGTTTTTTGAGTAGAATGACATTGTTGAGAACAGCTTCAATGTGCTTCGCATGTTCGTTAAATACTATGGAGCACCTGCAGCGCCAATCATGATGGTGAGTTGTTCAGCCACAAAACTTAGAGACAGGATATTACTGTGATTCTCAAGTACCATTGGTAACTTTCTTCCCTAGGCAAAGTTCATATCTGAAGCTGAAGAAAAATACGACGAATTATTTAAAGCATTAGATCCTCAACTGGCAATGAAGTACCAGAAAAGATGCGAAGATGCTACAAAAGAAGGTACGACGATCTTTTATAAATGTCTTAATCCCTTGCGTATTTTTGATCGAGGTGGTTAAATTCTTCAGGTGGGAAGACATGCGGCCCATCTCTAGGAACATGGCACATTCCACCGGTGATTGAAGATGAAGATGGATATCGATCATCTTTCTCATCGAAAACTCCATAACTGGTTTCGATTAAAGAAGAAATTTTTGACATATGTTCAATGAGTTTTTTGGTTCCAAAGATTGAATAGTTTTGTTGGAACAAAGTATCCGGTGTTTAATGTTCTTTTTGGTGAATTTGATTAGTTCCATTATAAAATTATAAATTACTCATTTTTTTCTATTATTAATTACACATTCTATTTACCCACTAAATTTATTTATAAAATTATAAATTATTCATTTTTTCATTTTTGGTCTTTTCTATTATTAATTACTCATTCTATTTACCCACTAAATTTGTTTATACATAAGCCAATTTTATTCTCCATCCGGATCGGAGGGAGTAATACACACAGAATTCTTGATTCATCTATCACAAAGATGATTAACCAATTTTCCATTGATTTTAAGATCATAAAACTGAAGCATTTCATCAAATGAGCAAGTAATTCTTATTAAATTAGTTGACAATAGTTCATAAGTCATCCATTAGATCATACAAAGTCAAATTCCTTACACATATAATATATATATCTATATATACCTGGGAAAGCCCACACCTCAAACACAGACACAATAATAGCAGGCAGTTCTTGTAAATTAATCACAACTACATCCATCATTCTTCATATTCCTCCTCAAGGAGATTGAGGCCAATCATAACCAGCATCTACAGCATTAAGATCATCATAAAACCACATCTCGAATTCCTCCACGGACTGCTCGTCTTCCCAGAAATCATCTTCTTCCAGTATCTCCCGATCCTCATCATCAGAATCACCAGCAGCAAAGCCCCAAGCTAGGTACCCTGATGACCCCGAATAATCGGAGCAATTATCCCAGCCGTTCATATCGTAATAATCGACAACCAGCGGTCCAACGACTCTCAGTTTAGTAAAACTCTTGACAAACTTTTCATCCAAATTCACATTCCAACAACCACGAATGTCAAGCAACTCCAGATGTTTGCAGTTCTCAAGAATCTCGACAATGCTGGATGTTCCGACGAGCAAGTAGGCAATCTCGAGATTCTTGAGACGAGGCATTGTAGAGGCAATAGCAAGGGCTTCATCGTCCTGTGAACGCTTGTCGATCACCTCGAGTGGATGCATTATACGCCTCAAACTAGTGAGGGATTTGCAGTTCTTCCCTATGGCTTCAAGGGCATGAGCACCTATACTAATGCAGTAGCTCAAATCGAGAGACGTAAGAGTTGACATCATCACAGCAGCCTTCCCGATTATTGTCTCATTTATTTCACTCCGTGGAAGTCGCAATGTTCGAAGAGATTGAGCACTTGCAATCATGACAAACCAAATTAGGACAATTGAACAAGTAAAAATGGTGTACATATGGGTGAACAAAGGGTGCCAATTGACACTTACTGATTGGCTATGAACAAAATGGTGTCATCATTCGAAAGCCCGGAAACGGAGAGTTTCCGGAGGGATCCGGAACTTCGTGCGATCAATAATCGGAGCATTTTGTCGACGATTTCAGGGTTGGTGTTCCTGCTCCATTCCTCGATATCGATCTCTTGCCAGCAATAAGGCCCATTCACTGCTTTTCTCCATGATTTGCAAACTCTTGGAACTGCAGTTAGTACCTCAGATAGTGACAGATTCTTGAATATTAGGCCAAGTGCATCAGGTATTAGTTCATCCCATTTTGGAAATTCCACGCTCTCCCCCATTAATCTTTAGATTATTCACTGTAGAGTAGAAATAACAAGAATATTTGATACATTCAAGATTTGAAATTGAGGATATGTTTGGCATTTCAAGAAACTCTCTTCAGGTCATTAATTCAATTTATTAGTCACACAGAAAAGTGTTAATGATTTCATTTTTTTTTTTTTTTGACGTAATGTTAATGATTTCATTTACTTATCAAGAATTTGCACAATTTCATCAGAAAACTTCCCAACTCAAGATTAAATGACAAAAAATAGCAAATCCAAAGTACAATTGCAAGTTTAAGCTAACAAAAACAGAGGCGCACATCTCCTGGAAAAATAACCAAAAGCATAAGTGCAGTAAATTATGAGATGGGCCCACATAATTTGAAACCAAAAATTTCCAGAAATGTATAGATCAGCCATAGCCAGGTAGCAAAAGGAGACGGATGTAAGCCAAGAGACACAAAAGATAAAAAAGCAGAAATTTTAACAAAATTATCATTCACAAATCAGGGCAAGGATATACATTACCAAGAACTCACAAACCAATCCACCACAATGTTCAAGAAACCAATTTGCAGAGAGAGAGAGAGAGAGAGCTAATTTGACAAGAAACTTGAAGAAGCAAAAGAAAAGCGACAAATGGAAATGCAGAGAAGAGAGAAAAAATTGGTGTTTAGAGTGAATGATGCGTGTGATTAGGGGCCCAAAACAAAAAGAAAAAGAAGAAAGAGGAGAGAGCAGCAAAAATCACCTTAGCTTTTGTAGTACTCTTGGATCTGTGAAAACACACCGGTTTATCCGCCTGAAATGAAGGGTCCTAGAGAATACACTCCCCTCTTCTTTCTCTCTCGCATTCGAGAGAAAGAGAGAGAGTGAAAAAGGTGAAAAGGGCCAACACAAGAAAACAACAAGGGAAACAAAAGTAATATCGTATATTGTGTCTACTGATGAATAAATATCAACATTCTTCCTTCTCTTTCTTATTTCCATTTACTTTTTCTTTAAATTTTTGACATATTCTAAATCCAGAAATCTTGAAATATAAGAAACCAAGGAGATGACAGATTATAGTGGATAATCGTGATTATGGTACTCTAAATTAAGAAACTTGATTCTCAAGTGAATATTGAGAACAATTATTAGTTTACCAGACAAATTTCACTATAACTGCAGATGAAAAAAATACGGTAGCTTATAGAGCTGGCAATATTCAAAGCAGTACAATGAACTTTACGTTTTTTTCTGACAGAGTAGAATTAGATTTTTTGGGATAAAATTTCGAGGGAAATGACAAAGGACATCAATTATTGTATGGCCCTGTACAGGGTATCCGTATTTGTAAAAAAAAAATCATTTTGTTTATATTATTAGACCAAAATTAAAAAAAATACAAACTTTCAGTGAATGAATTCATTAACATTTTTATTTAATAATATCATTATACTTATAGATTAATATTATAATATAAAATATTAATTTATAAAAATAATAATATTAGTGAATAAATGAAATACTATCAGTTTTATATTATAAATAAAATTTATAGAAAATTAAGTCAAGTTAAAAAATATCACTTGATCTGTATGATGTAAATTGTAAAATAAGCTTCTCATTCCTGAATCCTGACCGACCAGGCTACATTCTTAAAATTCTAAATTCAATTTAATTGTTTTTAAGGTGGCTCGATGCATGCTTTATGTCTACAGAAGATTATACGCTATTGTTTATTTTAATTTTTTTGCTTATATTATTGTTACTGTTAGATTGTTCAAACTTCTTCAACATACTATAAGTTAAAAGCAAGCATTTTTTGTCCAAGAGTATTAAATAAAAAAGACAAATTAAACTAACTACGAATTGGAAATAAAATCTCAAAAAAAATTCCAATTTCTTGGTATATCAACTTTTTATTTCGATTTATAAGGTTATGATCAAGTTAATATTGAAAGGTTATTATACAAATGCAACATAGAAAATTGGTGGTAGGTGGGTTGCACTTCAATGATATAAGTTCATGTTTACATAAAGTTCATATTATTTTTTTTAATTGATTGAATTTAAGTATGCCTAGCCTACTCTATTAGGGAAGAGGGCAATCATTTTTTTTTAAATTAATAAATGAGGTAAATGTTAAGCCACATCAAGAAGATTTAAAAGTATTCGAATTTATTAAGTATTTGAGTTTATTGTAAGGAGGTAAAATCCAGTAGATTTAGAATTCATTATTTTTTGAGAATATGATTTAAACAATGATAAAATATATATTATAAATCAGTTTCACCATAAAATTAATTTACAATATTAATTATTTTTTAAAAATATATTAATTTGATAATATATTGTTTAATAAAAATAATGATATTTACTTAGGCTCCATTTGGATAAAGTGATTTAAAATCAAGGGATTCAAGGATAATATATCATATATTTACACAAAATAAAATGGAGAAAAGTTAAATAAATGAATTTGATTCACTTTAATATTAAGTACAAATGAGAGAAGTGGAAAGATTTCAAATGACTAAATTTTGTTGGATATTTAAAATTCTCTCACTTATAAGTAATATTTGAGTAAACCAAATTTATTCATTTAATTTTTTTCCATTTTAATTTGTAAATATATAATATATTATTCTCAAATTCTTTAATTTCAAGTGTAACATCAAATTATTTACCAGTTGACGTTGATTGTGTTTAAAAAGTTGGGTAAAATCCCAGAAAACGTATATTATATTAAATAAATCTTCTCTATTCGGGTGATATTTATCAAGTGACTTAATTAAATTCAACCACCATAGTTCAAAATTTGACTTTTGTAATAAATGATGGGGAAACCGCAAATGGAAATATTTAGTTTTTTCCAAAGGGAACAGAGAAGCCTTTAATGATGAAAGGGAACTTATAGTCTTTTGGAAATAAAATGGTCTTTGCTTGTAAAGTTGTTAAAGCTATCCTTTCAGATACACTATAAACAACCACACTTATTAATTACAAAGAATAATTAAGTTTTGTATATTAAATAAAAAATTTAAATGATCACATACACATTTTTGCGCACGTTATAATGTTAATCAATTGATTATTACACATTCAGATGATTCTACTGTAAATCAACTTACTTTTGCAGGATAAAATTTGAGTTAATTTCACGAAACTCCCATTACAAAAGGTTGCACAAAATTATCTGTGGTTTATTAAATAAATAAAAAAACTCTTTTTTTTGTTAGAAAATAGTTAACGATTTTATTTTTTTTTTATTTTATTAATTCTCGATATCTCTTAATTCTTAATATTGCATCATGTGATATCTTTTAATATAAAAACAAAATTTTTATGAGTCAAATCAGATCCAATTATGTCATCAAGATTGTATTGTTTAATTACCTGAACAATATTACATGTTTATTCGCTTCAAAAAAAAATTACATGTTTATTCATATACTTTCTCTCTCCGTCCCGTACTCGTTGTGACATTTACTGTACTTGTTGTGACATTTACTATCCAACACAAGTTTTAATGTAAGAATTGTTTAATAATATAATTTATTTTTTTATGGGGATAGATAAAAGAAAAAATTTTATTTTATTACCATTTAAGGAAATGATGCAACGAGCATGGAATAAATCTTTTTAGCAAATATCACAACGAGTATGGGAGAGGGGTAATATTTAGGTAAACAGTGATATAATATAAAATATAGCATTACATTATTACTTATATAGATTATTTTTTAATGTAATATTATAGTAATATACCTAACATAAATAGGTAATATTATGCTTTTGACCGGATATTGACCAACATTTTTTTTTAAGTGTGCCAAAAGTTATAATTTGTTAATGGTTTTATTGTTTTAAGGGTTCAAATGAGTGTACAGTATTAACCATGCAACCACTAAATGTGATCATATTTTTAAATAAGTAATTTTTCCTCAAAAGTTGGGGGATTGTTTACTTTTAAAATTTTATGATATTTTTTTCTCTTCCCATTTTCACTGAGATATCATTATGTGTCGAGGATTTCTTGGTTTTCATATAAATCCCTAAATTTCATCCTCAAAGTACAACACTATTTTTATACACAAATATTTTTATTAAATTTATATGTCCACCGCTTATGTGACATATCAATCACCTATCATGTGATGCACATATATAGGGGAGTCCACTATTATTTAATTAATTACTTATATGACATCACATGATTGGTGGTGCACATGTTGGCATAACATAAAATTCGTAGACTAAAATTAGTATCAATAATAATAATAATAATTGGCTATATTATCTGGGCCTACTTTAAAACACTGGAATGGCCCAAGTATACCCCTTTTTGTAGGTAGTACATTCACACATATATAGGAATAGTACACCAACTCCCCTTTTTCCTTTTTTTTTTTTTTTTTTTTTTTACTTTTCATCCCATCTCCACCCCCATTTTCTTCTTCTTCTTCTCCGCCTCATTCTACTTCCACTCCTCTTTTTTGTCCCTCATTTTCGACGCCCGCCAAATGCTAAGTATAGGTTTGTTTCTTTTTATCTTTATTGGACTCTGTTTTTTGACAAAGTGCAATTTTTTATTTTTATTTTCAAAATTTATGATTTATTTCGAAAAATTTACTGAAGATTTGTTCCTGTTTTTTTATGAACATTTTTTAGATTTTTTTTTTAAATATTATTCCTGTTCCATACTTGCTGTAACATTTACTGTTTGATATAAATTTTAATGTAAGAGTTGTTTAATAATATAAGTTGTCTTCTAATAAGGGTAGGACAGTCTTTTCAACTTTAATAAGAGAGTTGTTTAATAATATTAAATTGGGTTAGTGTGGGAAAAAACAGTGTCATATGGTGTAATATTATAATGTTTTAGAGGGAAAGATAAAAGTGAAAAAATTGCTTTATTACCATTTAAGAAAATGATGCAACGAGTACGAGACAGATCTTTTTGACAAATGTCGCAACGAGTATGGGATGGAGGGAGTACTACTTTTTTTTTTCAAAAAAATATAATTGAAAAAAAAAATGTTTTTCGAAAAATTATACTACATCCTTTTTTAAAAAATTGTTGAGGAGCAGTTCAACGTGTTGGTTGACGTTAAAAATTTCGAAAAATGTTGGAACGTCTTATTTCCTTTTTTTTTTCTGTATTAATTTCAATTTTTGAAAGCTTTTTTTTAAGTTTTATTGTAGGAACAATAATTGGAAGTTTTTTCCGAAAATTAGAAGATGGGTGTATGTATTTTGGGAGGGAGAATTATGAGGGTATTTGTGATATTCCGTATGTGTTAAGAAATTAGAAAAAATAAATTTATAAAGTGGATGAACCACTTTATAGGTGTAGATAACCTGGGCCCGCTGCAATACAGTATTTATTAAGCATTCTACTTCTACATGTGAAAGCCCAGATCCAATTCTTCTGGGCCCTCACTTTTTTTACGTTAGTTTGGGCCACGCTTTCCACACATTTCACGCCTATTACTTTCCAATCTATTATTTAATGTTTTGTAGTAGTGTTTTCATTTCTAAATATTTGACATTTTAGATCCTTTCTTTTTTAATTTATTACCCTTTATCTTTAGCCTAAATCCAAAAATTTCTCATACTTAAAGGTAATTTATAAATGGTTTTTTTTTTTTTTTATATAAGTAAAAAATTATATGAAAGGGGTATGAGAATACCCAAACAATCATCACCAATCAATGTAGGATTAGCAAGCCACTCAAAAAATGACCTATCTCGAGATATCAAACCTTTGATAGTCAACCAACTTCAAACCCTAGATCTAAGTTCATAAAAAATTTTATCAACAGATAAAACACCATAACCAAACTCATCGTTAATTAAACCAACAAACTCTAAAGCATCAAATAATTGAGATTGGAGGGAGCACATCATTTTTTGAAAATTTGTATTGGAGTAAGTTTTGCATAAGATCGTTTTAAGGTGAGATAAAATATAATTTGTGAATGGTATTTTAATACTTTGGAAGAGATAAATGTAATTAATTTGTCATAATGAAATCGTCTCACACAAATTTTTAGATATATATTATATTTAATCATATGTTTTAAATATACACAAACACATACAAATTTGCATAAATATTAGATCCATACAAAACAATTCAGCTTAATTACCTTAATCTGTTCGAATCCAATTACAAATGTGCTACTTTATATATTTTTAATTTATCTTTTCAATTTGATTTGCACGATGTAAATAATCACAAGAGAGTTACTCTCTCTTTTTCTAAAGAACCAAGGGATTTAGTCTTTAATATATAGTATGCAGTATATAATACTGAATTGCAATATGCGAATGAAAAGATAATGCACAAGTTTATCCCTTTCTTCAACTTCACATTCTTCCTACATTGTGTCCTTCCATGAATATGATCCATCGATTTTGACTTCATATTTGGATTCTTCTATATAAAGATTGTATTTCACCCAATGTTTTTAAAACTGGACCGGTTAGCGAACCGGACAATGAACTGGGTCACTGGTTCAACCAATTGAACCGTTGTAAAAAAATGAATAATTTGGATATTTATTTATATATTTATGTATAATATATATTAATGCATGTATTACAAATATTATATATATTAGTAAAGACATAACATTTTTTAAAAATATAAAATAAAGACATAACATAAAATTCAATATTATGGTAAAATATTGCATAAATTAATGTAGTACGCAAAAATTAAAACTTCAAATTACATGTGCATAAAAATAAAATCTAAAATTTAAAATTTTACAATTAAAAATAACTCATAGAAATTACAAAAAAATAATAAAAATTAAATTTTAAATAAAAAAAACTAAAAAATCGAATCAATCGGTTCACTGGGTAACCGGTTGAACCCAATTTTTTTAAAGCTTCATACTAGTTTTTCTAAGAATCGATATGCCCAAAGAATCGGACCAGCACCGTGTCCGGTTCCCGGTTAAACCGATCAAACAAGCCGGTCCGGTCCGGTTTTTAAAACACCGATTGCACCAACTTAGTTATTCTTAGTCAAACTTCGAAACTGGCACAAAAATAGAAACAAAATACTCCATTCATCCCATGATAATCTGCGCACTTTCTTCACTCAAACGTCCAACATAATCTACACCCCTAAATAAAAAAAATTCACTAAATACTAGCACCCTCAAAACATCACTTTATTTTAAAAAAATATCACTCAATTTTTATTAATAAAGTTATTCTCTTTCACTTTATCTAACTCAGTTTTTAATAATAAAGTGTAAGAGTATTTTTGGTGATTTAATAAGATAAAATATGAGAGAAAATAAAATATTGTAGAATAAGAGTGACATTTTTTAAATTTAAAGGATATTGTGAGTTATTAATATTGCATGATGTTTTCTTTTTAGAAGTGTGCAAAATTTATTGGAACGGATCGAAAAGAAAAATGTTCATAATTTCGTGTGACGGGGAGAGTATCAAATAAATTTAAAATATCTATTTATTATACTTTCGTAGTCATAAAATATGAATCTTGGATCCATCACTATGACGACTGCCAGCCAAGTCCATGCACGTGAGAGGCCCACTACATTCTGCACAGCTTCTACAATCTATGAATAATTGAACATCAATTTTATCACTCAGTTTCCCTGTAAAAAAAAAAATTAAAATTAGTATCACTCAGTTTGTTTGTGTGTATTTTTATGTATAAATACGTAGACTTCTATTGATTTGGAAACTAAAACTTGTACGGAGTGATTCAAGAATTTATATGCTTTTTTCATTCTAGCGCAGATCATAGTGCAACGGTAATGTCACTAATAATAGACGGATTATATTTATATGGGTATATATTGATGAATAAATTACAAGAGGAATAATATATAATTAATATTTTAAAAATATTTCTAGCAAAATTAATTCCAAGTAAAATTTCATTAGTCTGGAATGGGGTGAGGTTAAATTTTCTGAGAAAGACCGGAAAATCCAAATGAGAAAAGATAAACTTTCGTGTGAATAAATTTCATTATAAAATTGATTTTGAAAGTATTAATTATTAAAGTTATTAATTAATTTACTAAAATATATTAATTTTAAATAGTATTAAGATATTTAATTAAAAGGTAGCAATTATTTTTATATAAAATAGTACTACATCCGTTCCACACTTATTTGCACACTTTTCTTTTTCGTCTGTCCCACATTCATTTGAGCACCTTAAATCTAGTAAGTCTACTTACACCCTTCACCCTCAAAATATACACTTATTTACATATGTCATTACTAAACCCACTATATTTACATCATTCCTTCTTTTTACTAGGGGTGAGAATAGGACAGGACAGACCAGAGTTTTCATAAGAAAGTCTGGGGCTGTTACATATTTTTTAGGCCTAATCCAAGTCTGTTATCTATCATAGATTTTTTTTAAGGCTTGACTTGACCTCTTTAGTAAATAGGTCAGGCCTAAAAGTCTTTTAAAGGTCTATTTACTGTAATTTTTAATATTTATCATCAATTTTAAAGATCACATTTTTCACATTATATTATAAACACTATAAAACCAAGTATACGAATAAAATCAACATCACCACGAATTATCACATTTACAAAAGCAATAACAAAATTATAATGTAGTCCTAAAAAAAACCCAAATGACAAACAATCAAGTCCTATATATATATATATATATATATATATATATATATATATATATATTACAGTATAACGGATTTAATCTTATGCTCATAGGTGGGCACCAATTTATATGTTCACTGCTTATGTGACATGTCAATCACATATCATGTGATGCCACATATACAGGGGAACCAACTATTATTTAATTAATTACTTATGTGGCATCACATGATTGGTGGTGGACATATAAATTGATGTCCACATGCGGGCACAAGATCAAATCCGTATAGTATAATATGTTATACAATATATTATATATTTATAATATGTTTAGTTAAATAGGCCGATCTGTTAGGATTAAAAGGCCTACACAAAAGTTCAAGCCTGATCTATTTAAGTAAATAAACCTTTTAAAAGGTCTAAGCCTGACTTATTTATTAAATGAGCCGAGCCAAACTATAGTAAGTCAGGTCGTAGGTCCCTCTCGGGTAGTCTGTCCTATTTCCATCCTTACTTTTCACCAATAAAATTATCTTCTTTATTTCAAAGTTAATAAAAATACACAATTTTCACTTTTGTTAGTATTTGTGTCTAAGTGTGTAAATGTCTTATATTAATTGTTTTCAAACAGGACAACAAAAGGAGAAACTATGTGGCATCCAACAGCAGTTTTCGAGAAGTAAAAGTGGTCCAAGTGAATAATGCAATTATGCAAGTGAAGTGTGCGAAAGTCGAGGTATGCTATTTTGTCTATTTAATTTTCCACTATCAAATTTCTTATACCATATAAATAAGATGTCCGTACCCATAAATGAAAGAGTAATTATGCGATAAATCTGGAAAATTTAAATAAATTTTTAAATAATATTAATTATTTTTAATAAATAATCATATTAGAATATTAATACTATTTTTTAATAAACTAATTAATATTAATTATAATTTTTTTTTCACATTTAAATTGATTCACTATATACTTTAATTACCTAAATGAAGAATACAAACATTAAGTTTTATAATATTTTAAGAAATAAAATATCACAATAACCTACAAAAGTACAACATCCTACTTATTAGACGGACTCATGCAACATAGAAAATATAATAATAATTATGATAAATTGTACGATACAAATTATACAAAAGAATATTACTTTATATATTGTGCATTCATATCACTTTGACTTTATAGTTTGAACTCTGAAATATAGCCTAAATAATTAAAAATTATTTTGCGTCAAAGGCGAAAATAAATGATGTATATTCGATAAAGGCATTTCACTGATATTGCACCACAGATATTGAAGGTACATTCATTGATGGCTCGTGCCAGTTATTTCTACTCATTAATGTACGTTCATCCTCCAAATGTACTGCTGCTGCCTATCGGCTATACGTTGAAGGAAAATATTTTATTTAAAAGAAGAAATTGAACTACAACCCAAATTAATATTTATTGAGACAGCTTCAAGTTGAAATAGTTGGCAAATTAATATTCATCCTTCTTCCCAAAATGTTAATCGTTATTGTCAAATTATACTTTATATATGAAATAGTGTCACACAAAATATAGCCATACATGGATACCTTGCTAGAGCTATTTTGGTCGACCCTCTCTATATATACTAAAATGAAGCAACAAGAATTGTTTATTCCTTAATTACAATCGTATAGATTAATAAGGAATTTATGAATTAAGGAAGTCTTATAATTGACTTTCACATTCACCAATGATTTCAAACATATAATGAAATTTTACATACTCTACATGCCTAGAAGGCATATTTTTGTAAATACAAATCCTATGTGAATTTTTTTTATCATATGAAACTCATATTACTATGTTCATTTAATGATACTATAACATTCATTTAATAAATTGCACTTATAATTATTATTATAATATTCAATATCATGGTACTCCCTCCGTCCCAGCATAATCTTCATACTTTACTGGGCACGAAGATTAAAAAAACTTGCTTTTTGGAGATAAAGGGATAGGAGAGAGAATAAATTGTGGGATATATTGGGTGATTGACTTTTAAAAAGTGTAAGAAGATAAAATGTTTGATTTTTAAGGGTATTAATGTAAAAAATACTTTCCTTATTTGGGTGTGAAAATTATGTTGGGACGTCCAAATAAGGAAAGTATTAAGAATATGTTGGGACGGAGGGAGTATTAATTTATAAAAATAATGATATTATTAAATGTAATGATATTAATTTCAAATGGTAAATAAATTTCACATAGATAATGTTTCAACACTAAGAACTTTCAAAAACCAAGGGGGCATAGCCCACTTGGCCACCGGACTCCTCACTTAAGTGGGAGACCTGGGTTCGATTCCCTTCGGGAACGAATTGGAGTGGGAGATATAAGGAGACTTGGAGAATTTGAATTTGTAAGGAGACTTGACGAACTAACTTCTAACTACTAACAACTAACATTTATCGATAAAAAAAAAAAAAAAAAAAAGGAACTTTCAAAGTATTAGTATTACTTAAAATTCCTCCTATAAGAGCAATGGAGGTTCAATTTCAATCTTGCAAAAAATGATATCGTCATTGGAAGGAAGTTGGTGGAGACCATGCTCCTGCATCAAATTGAAAAGGAAGAGAGAAAGGGTGGGTTCAGTTCAGCTTGACCAAATTTTATTTAACCAAGTTATAATAGTTCAACGGTTTTTTTTTTTTTTTTTCATTTCCTTTTTATTTTGTTTTGATTTTTTTCTTTTGATTTTCTGATATTGCCTAGGGCTAGGTGATCACTTTTTTTAGAAAGTACTGTTAAATAGCATGCTCCGTATTTTTTTTGGAAAAATTACAAATAGGTGTAAAAAATTAGCAAAATTACAAACAGGTGTAAAAGTGCAAATTTTTGTGCTTCTGTGCAAAAAAAATTTGTGCTTATGTGCAAATTTTTTACACCTAGTTGTAATAAGGCTTACCTCTTTCTACCTTATTGTAAATGACCCTATTTTTTTAACCAATTTAACTAACACTTTTACTAATCGAAATTCAAATGGTTCGATGTACGATGGGTTCATCTTTGGTCCTAATAAATATATAATTAATAATTTTTAATAATATAACTAATAATATTAAAAAATACAAACAAAATTTATGATAAACCAGATTCAGTGAGTACTCTGTCCTTTGCCTTCAATTAAGGGGATATTATTCAGGAAAGGATGAGGCAGTTTCCCTTGATTCCATCTTTAAATTATTTAAAATTATTGTTTACAAGATTTCACTGCATTTGATTTTTTACTACCGTATGAATGATATTATTATAAAAAAAACAAAATTACCCTCTTGAAACAAAATCTTGCGTCATCCTGCTATCGGTATTTAGACAAACTGTACGACTATTGCATCATCTAATGAAGAAAGAAAATGTGTTCAAAAAAAAATGAAGAAAAAACTTGAATATGAAAACCAAATAGAAATTAACGTCATTACGGTTAAAAACTAACTGATCAGGACAGGAGCATTATTCCACATTAATAACATCAGCAAAATAAAGAATGACTGACAATTATTAGGAAAGAAACTTCCACGAATAATAAATACATAATAGAAACATGATATTCGTATGTTAAATTAAAGTTTCACTTTTTGTCTGACTCTATTTCTTACTCTATTTTTATGCTTTTTCGGAAAGGGAATTTGGATTTGTGCAATAAAACTAATTTTATTGTGTATTTGAATTCAATTCAGTATAATATTGTATTATATATGATTTTATTGTTACATAATAATTCTGTACACCACCGCACAAATAATCCAAAGTAAAGAAAAAAGAAGGCGCAGTCAACCTTTTTAATTGACAAGCTTAGATCCCTTAATTGTTTTAAATTCATTATCATTAATCTTGAAGAAGGAGAAGAGACAAATTCAGTGTCTAACATTACAAGTTTCTATCACAGCACAATCTCAGGTTGATTGTAGTAATCCACCGCCTTCGAAAGTGGGATTCCAACTCATACTAAATAATTAATTAATCACAAACAAAAAATAGCTCATTTTAAGTTCAGCCTCAGGAGAGTCCTCATGACACTTAAATGAAACTAATATTTCCATGTATGAGGCTCTGATTGGTAGGCTATAAAAAGAGTGTTATTATACATTTTATTCTATTGTTTATCTTGATTGGTAGGCTACATAAATAATACTAGATTTGGTTATTGTACGGATGACCTGGTAAAACATGTCCTATCAAGCAATATAAAACACCAAATCATTACTAAATTAATACAATCTCACCTTAATAACAACCACTACCAATCACACCTTAAATGTCTTATTTTAACGAGGCTAAGAATTATAGTTACGAAAGGTGGGTCCACCATGCTTAAACTGGGGGTTGAACTAAGAAAAAATAAGTCCGTTTGGAGGTAGACTGACCCGATTCAATTAAATATTTAATATTTATTTTACATTGTTAACAATTATAATACTCCATATTTTTTTAGAATATTTTATAAATTTTATATTTATTAATGAATGAATTTAATTTGTAGGAGACTATGATTATAAATTAAATTCAACTTGTAGAAAATAATTTTTATAATTAATAAATGATAAACTTTACTTCCTCCGTCCCATTTTAATAGTCGTTTAAGGTTGTTTCACACAGATTAAGAAAATAATAAATATGTGTATAATAGTACAATTTTACCCTTCTTGTGGAAGTAAATTTCAAAGTGAAATAAATTTGTCTAGAAAAGTGGAGTATCACAATAAACAAGAATAAGAGTATATTTGGAAAAACTCATTTATTTCTTATAGATTGTTGTAAATTGACAAATATTTTGGGAAAAAATTTAGTCCCTAAAAAGACCATTAAGTGCCCGTTTGGTAGGCATATTTGTTTGATATTTTTGTTTTAATTTATATTTGATTTTGATGAATTTAATTTTTTTTTTTGAAAAAGTGGTTGGCCACACACATTTGCGGTCCGCCAATAAATGAGTTGGATTGAAGGTTATGTAGCTCACCAAATTTTCGCCCCGCCCCACCACTCCGTCTCAATAGCTATAATCAGGGACAGATTTAGGGGGGTGCGCGGGGGGCGGTCGCCCCCCTTGGATTTAAATTTTTTCCACTATATGTATAGAATTTTTTTTATATATACATTAAATTAGTAATATTTTATCATTTCGCCCCCTTGAATTTTAAAATTTTCCTCTCCTTTACCGTATGAAGTAATTCGCCCCCCTTGGGACGAAATCCTGGATACGTCCCTGGCTATAATAAGAACATTTAGCCCCCAGGGGCATAGACGAATGGTAAGTGGGCAAGGTGACTGAAGCACATACACTTTGACATTCCGGGTTCGATTGTGTCTCCCGAAAGTCCTCTTCCTTGCATGGCTGCCACTCGTGCACATCCCTCGATTTACAACCCGTCTGACCAAGGGGCCTCTGGTACAGGTGGGGAGTTTACGCCTTCGGGTATTTCCTCCTTAACAAAAAAAAAAAAAAATTTTTTTACATCTTTTCCGCGCCTTTTATTGTAATTAAAGAGTTTTTACGCTATGAAATGAGATAAGGCTTTCTCCAATGCATACTCCAATTTTACTCAATTTAGTAAAATTTGTTTCAATGGTAACTCTGTAACGGAGCATGAATTCAAACATTATATTCCATTTAAAAAGAACTTCTCCATACTCTATAATTTATATTTATTATTTTTATTAATATTAATTAATAAAATTATACAATTAATTTGAGAACATTAATTAATATAATAAAAAATTATATTAATTAGTGTTATTCAGCTTATTTGTAGGTAATGAGTTTATTTTTTAAACGTTGCATTTGATTATATTTGCGTGCAACTTATATATATATATATATATATATGTCTCATTGTTTTACACTACAAAAAAATAGTCATTTACCGACGGACTTACCGACGAATTTCTGTCGGCAAAACTGGTCATCCGTCGGTATTTTTTTCGTTACAAAATACCGACGAAAAATTAATTCGTCGGTATTCCATCGGTGATTACCGACGGAATAGGTTTATCGATAATTACCGACGAATATTCGTCGGAAAATACTGTTTATAAAAAAATTTAAAATTTTATAGGTAAATTTGAAATTTGAAATTCCGACGGCATTTTGTCGGTATTTGTAACGGAATTTGGTCCGTCGGTATTTCACATTTTTTTTGTAGTGTTATTTAAATAAAAATAATATTTGAAAAAAAATATTTACATCTAATAATTTTGATTTAAGAAATATATATATATATATATATATATATATATATATATATATATAATTTGCTAATTCGATATTTAATTATCTAAATTACATCGACCAATAATTTTAATTGTTAAATTTTAATGATTGTAAAATATTTGAAAATAATAAATATAGTAAGATACAGTTTAACAAGATTTTTAAAATAAAATATGAAATACTAAATTTTAAAATATAAAAACCTACGTTTTAAAGTTTTTGGTTGAGATATTGGGTAAAGGCATGAAAGTTTATTACTCAAATTGACAGGCTTTTTGTCATATGTTGTGGTACTTAATTGGAATGAGTGTTACTTTTGCTGAATACATCAAGTCATCGATCTTAGTTTAATTGTGAAATTCAATCATGCCCTAACATCTTCATGAAACTAAAAAAGTTACCAACATTCAAAACAGTGAATTTCATATGCTGGTGCAAATACGGAATTCAACCTGCTCTTCTTCTTAACTATTTTAAGCTAAATTTTGCCAAATTATTCTGCACAATTTATTTTTTTTTACTGGTGAAGCCTATGAAATATCCCCCCAAAACACCCATTTTTCACTGTTGAAGCCTATGATTAAAATATTTTTGTTTCACCTTTCTCTCTGTTTGACTATTCATCAATCAATGAGATCAAAAAAAAATATATATATATATATATATACAAACATATATATATTCATCAATCAATCAGCAGTCAAAACCCATATGCTGAATACTGCTAAAAACTGTAACAATGCCATCTGCCTCATTTAATGACATTTGTAACCACTCCCCTATCTCATGCTAGAGCTGTAAAAGCCTGTAGCCAAACGGTCCAACATCAGTACTTATATTCATCTTAAAAACTTGTGATAATATTGAGTTTATTCAAAATTTCCAACTTTCATCACATAAATTTGTTAAGCTAATCTTTTGTATAAGACAATGTAATATGTTAGAGACATGTTCAAATTTAATAATAGGGAAAATGTTGCATTTTCTTTCCTTTAATTATACTCTCTCTTTTCCGTACTAAGGGTTCGTTTGGTTTCCTTTATTGGATAATACCTGAACTATAATACCTATATTTGTAATACCAGTTTATTATCAATATTTTGTTTGGTTTCAAAAACTTGAGTTAAATAATTAGTTATTAGCTATCAATATTATGTTTGGTTGCAAGTATTATAACTAGTATTAATTTATTTTAGACTAATTTGTCCTTATAAATAAAAATAATAATAAACACATTTTGATGAAAGTGAAGGGTGTTTTTGGTATTTTAAAATTAAATAGATGTTGGAGAAATATAAGTATTACAAATACCATATGAAACTTGGAATCTATAATACCATGTATTAGGTATTATTTGAACGGGCCTATTCTTAATAACGGGCTGGAAGTATAATGTATACAACAAACCAAACAAGTGATAAAGGTGTATTAGGGATCAATACACCCCTAATAAAGGAAACCAAACGACCCCTAAATGTATTATGCATAAAAAAAAATATTGTACTACATACATTATTTCTTTAAATAATAATAAAATAATTTTAGTCTTTTTATCTAATTCCCCTTAAAATACGCCTCAATATTAAATCACATACTATTACTTTTCTCATACTAACCAAATTTAATATTATTAAACTCTTTTATTGAAGTTGAAAAAATTATCTTCTGTTAAAAAAAATAATAATAATAGAAAAAGAAAGTTGAAAATATTATCTTATCCATAAAAAAACAACTTATATTATTATACAATTCTTACACATTAAAACTTGTGTCGAAAAACAAATATCACGTTAAGTACAGGACGAAGAGAATACTAATTTTGATTGTAGTTAGTTAACTTTTTCTAATTTGTAATTTGTACCTTTAATTTACCAAATTCAACAATTTCGTCATTTTATCAATTAAAACGACGAAAACATGAAATATTGTTAACCCTTTTACAGTAGGTAAAAGAACAGAAATGTTAGAATTTTGTAAACTTAAAACGACTATTTTCAAGTTGAAAATATTAGTGAATTGAAAAAAAAATTAGTAAAGGTTAAAGGAAAAAATAACATCCTGGATCACCACAAACTTCTCACATTTCCATTTTTATCCCATCAATCTTCTCAATCCAGACCCAATTCCATCAAATACGTATTCATACATTCCATTTTTAATTTCTAGTATACCATTCATATAAAACAATTTTTGCACATATATTATTATGAAATAATTCTTACACAAAAACCGTTGAAAAAGTCAACTGTTGATTTGGAATAAAGGGATTTGACCATACCCCTACCCTACCCTGACTCCCACCCACCCGCCCCTGGGAACCATCCCTGTCTCTTGTGAAGAAGACCTTTCACTTTCCACACAGCTAGTAATGGCACAAAGCCACGATAGCGTGTAATTTTTGCTCCAGGCCCCCCACCCCCCTCCACCCCCCATTTACGTACTGATGAGTGATGATATAGTATCAAATAATAATATTTCTCTCATTCTTTTGTTTTCTTTCCCCGTGCTGTTGTTTTCAGCCTCTCCACCCCCGCCGGTAATTTGTATTTTTTCCTTGAATTTTACAGACCTCCTCTCCAACCAATAACTCATATTCTTCTCTCTAGCTATGACCCCTCTATCTATTACTAATTGCTCCACTTCTCTTCTACATTGAACAATTCATTCTTCTTTCAATTTGTTCAAGTGAGGATTAATCAAATTGCCTCTTTTCTTTCTTTTATTTTTTTGGGAATAAAAAAAATGCTACATGGCCATCACTATTTCTCTTATCTCATTACCCTTGTCCTTCATTTCCATTGTTCTTATATCCCTCTCCTTCCTTCTCTCTCCTTCATATTGCTTGAATCATAAACACCCGCCAGACACTTTCAGGGTATGCATATAATTTTACCTTATAATTTTCACGTACATATGCGAATTCTTGATCAGCTTTAATTCTCATTCTAGGGGTTAGTGGTGGCGGAGAAAACAAGACTGGGGTCAACGCCGCCGAGTTGTCACAACAAATGCAACCAGTGCCACCCATGCATGGCGGTGCAAGTGCCAACGCTACCTAGTCACAACCGAGTTGAACCGAGTTCCGCCCGACAAAAGCCGCTCGACTACTTCGACCCGTCGCCGTCATCACCCGGAAACAGGTACTCAAATTACAAGCCACTTGGGTGGAAATGCAGATGCGATGGCCACTTTTACAACCCTTAGAAAAAAACAAAAAAAGAATTCCAATTTAAATCAATACTCCAAATTGGAATTCTTGATGATAAATATTTAAGTTGTAGATTTTTTTTTTCTTAATTGAAAAATGTCGCGTTTATTGCTGTAGAGCCCCTGAGAATTGGGATCAATCGTAGAGAGACTAAAAACATATTTAATGTAAGGTGTTAATTATTAGTAGCATTTAATACTGTATAGGCATCACAACCTATACTGATTGTACATAAGTTGTCACACTGATTTTGGTAGTCGCTTCAATTAATTTTCTGATAATAATAATAATATTAAAAGAAAGTTTTCAGCAATATGGAAAATACTTTCAAATTGGGATTTTATATATATATATATATATATTTGACAATTGAATTATTCATGTCCCTTCCTTATCATCTCGGGATTTTCATGGCCTACTCTAGCTCTGTCCTATGTGGTTGTCAATTTTCGTCCTTGGTATCAACTGGAATTACCATACAAGCCTCCCATGTCTCCTACTTCTGATTAGGATTTTTTTTGTATGACTAATAACTACTCCTATAATAATGTTTTTCTTATATTCTGAAGGATTTAAAAATAAATTTCAAATTCTTAATCTTCTAATGGAAAATATACAACAATATTATAAATTTATCACAACACAAATTGTGTTTTGCACAAAAAATAGTTTTTTTTTTAAAAAAAATGCAAATTTAATATATATAAGTAAAATTTATATTATAACTTTATTAAATGAGTGTTATACTTTCTACCACAACCACAATTAATGCATGCATTACTAAATAAATTCAAAATTTACTTTATATAGAAAAAAAATCAAAATAATTGAGATATGTATAAAAAAACAAATATATATAATTAAAACCTACTTATATAACTGAGACATCTATAAAAAAAATATTTATATAATAAGTGCGGAGGAAGTATATTATTAACCGTTAATAAAAGAAACTATTTATATAATTTTTTGTTGAAGTCAAATATACATATTAAAATATTGATAAAATCTTGAGATCGATGGCTCTAACCGCCTAACCTGTCAAAAAAAAAAAAAAAGATTGGTGCTAAAATTTGTGGTCAACGTATTGGGTCAAAATTTGACTCATTTTAAATGAATGCGGCTTAATTAAAAGATTTTAGGTGAAATTAACATTCCATATTCTGAGAGTTTTTTGCCTTGAATCAGTATCTCGTCATCAATCTATCACAAATTTGTATCAAATAGTAAACTCATTTATACTCAATAAGCTCAAATTCCGTATCAATAAAATATTATTATATTTATCTCAATATAAACTTCTCATTATTTTTGGGAACAACAATTAATGTAAGTGATATACTATATATAATATAATTTGATGTGAATGTGAGAGAAGAAAATATAAGAAATGTAAATTAAATTGAGGATAATTATGTGACAATAAGTGTAAATAATAGTGAAGTGTAAGAATATAAATTTAAAAGGTAAATATCAAAAATAAAATGAAAAAATTAGAATGGAACATACCAGGCCAAAATGAAAAAAAGGAAAAATTTATACTAAGACAGGGAAGTACAATACGACTAAAAGATATGTTATCTATTTTTAAAATTTTCATAATATTATTATCACATAATGTTCCATCTTTCTTCAGGTTTTACATTTGAAGGATGTAAAAAGATAAAAATATAAAAAGTGAGTATAAAAAATGTAAAAAAATATAAATGTGGGGCTATTAATTACTAAAAAAAATAAAATATTAAACTTTAAATAAGACGATTGAAATGATAAAATGTAAAGTTTAAAGAGAGAGTAATAAATTTAAAATAAAACATAAATTTGTTGCTAAAGAAAACTAAACTAGTAAAAACATAAAGGAAAAAAATTGACAATATGTCACTATTACTATTGCCGGTAAAAATTACTATTATTATTATAAAATTTAATATTATTATTGGTTAAGAAAAAAATAATGAAGTATTATTTAAATAGTGTACGAATATGCGTCAAGTTCCCATGCAAGAATTTGAAGTCCTTTTTGAGTCAGGGACAAATCAAATGGTAAATTAAGGTTTCGACCCTGCATTGGAGATGGTCTTATGCGTCATGTTTCTAACTTACTTCCACCGTCCCGAAACTTTCTTCACACTTTATATTTCGATCCGTCCTACAACTATTTTTACACTTCAAATTTAGATATAACACTCAATATTAATATTCTTACAATATCAATTTTATTTAAAAAATATCACTCTTACTTTATTCTACTTTATTTTCTCTCCTACACTTTATTTCATACAACCACCCAAAATACCCTTACACTTTATTCTCTCTCCTACACTTTATCTCATACGACCACCCAAAATATCTTACACTTTATTATCTCTTTTATACTAATTTAAGTTTTCTTAATAAGCGCGAGTCAAAAATACAAAAAAAAAAAAATCAGAATATTAAAATTTGGGATTTTTTTTTTAATTTTCTTTTTGATAGAAAACTTGATTTTTTATGAAGTAAGTACTTTTCTTTTTCCCTTTTGATTACTATTGGGTACGAATTTCATAGCCACAAACCAAGAATTATAAAATCACATTCAAGTAATTTGTTTGTTCTTGAGAGCTTCAAATTTCAGCTCAGACGAAAATTCTTATTTGGAAAAACAACCATGCATCCTATTGTGAGAATAATGTCTAAAATAATACTCTCTCCATCCCATAAAAGTTTTCACACTTTTCTTTTCCGTCCGTCTCATTATTAGTTTCACACCCGTAAAATGAAAATCCTTTATAAACTTCACCCTCACAATTTTCACTAATTTACACATATATCATTACTTTTTACTCTCACATACAATTAACCCAATAAAGTTTTTTACTTTATACAAAAAAAATTATAAAATTACCCCTCAAAACCTCAATCATTATTTTTTTTCTTAAAGTGTGTGTCCTCACATATGAAAGTTTTTCCGGGACGGAGGGAGTAGCATTTTTTTTTTTTTTTAACGGAAAGGGGTAAGGACTTGTCTTTTTTTGTTTGGTTTGAAGCCCATTTTAAGGCAGTATCGGAATCGATGTCACCAACTCACCATCATCGTATATATATCGGTCACACTTTAGCGACTTATATAGCAAATGCAAGCCATGTAAATTTGAACTAAAATACTATAACTACTCCTTCCCAATTAATAACTCGTTTTAACCTTCGTTTAGCTAATTCGACATAAATTCAACGCGCATTTTGCAGTATATCAATTTTTATTCTATTTTATTTTACTTCAATGCAGCTCTATCAAGATCATTTATTCAACTTTAATATTTCTTATGTTTCATTACTTTTAATAAATTATGTGTCACTAGTGATAAATTTTAATATCATTTATTGTATGTGTCGTTATCTGTTAAAAGGCAATGAAATTAATTTACAAAGGAGAGACATCCTAAACTCAAAGTGAACCCAGTTTTATCGTGAAACTGATTTGCAACTAATATGTTGGAACAAAATAATTAATATTTTTTAATAAAATTACTATATCATTCAAAACTAATACTTTAGAGTATAAATAACTAATACCCTTTAATAAACAAACAATATCATTCACATTAATTTTACAGTAAAACTTATGAATACAGTAATTTGCCAACATGAAGAGTTCGAGAGACATATTTTCTCCAAATGCAATTTTTCTCGTGTAGATGAAATGTTTTGAGTCAACTAGATATACCTATGGTTTTACACTCTAACCTTATCCCTCATAGCAACATTTTGAGTGTAGGAAAGGAAAACACGTTGTAGCTGGGTACATTTTTCTTTTATTAGGAAAAAAGGTATTTATTAAAAAAATATTAGGGTATAAGCTTTATTTTTACAATATTTATATATTTATGTAAAAATATCATTATTTTTTGTACTCACATTACATTTAATTCAACTAATTAATTTACTTTATTCATAAATTACAAAATTACTCCACAAAATTCTACTTATTAAACTTTTTTTTTTAAGTATAATGCAAACACTTGTGACATAGAGTTAATATTTTTTTATGAATATATTTATAGTGATATTAAAATATATAATAAGTCCAAATCAATGTCTCACTATCTCCAGTATTATGCATCTTCATAATTTATTCACTCAATCAAATGACAATATTTTATTGATAGCAGATAAATAAGAAATTAAATTCAAAGAATCAAAATTATTTTTGTAAAGACTAAAGAGCATGAAGAAATACAACGACGGTGACACTCTTTTAGTGGTAAATACACTCATTTATTTTAATTTGTTTTGCACCAATTTTGAAACTTGTGTAATACTAATACCCCAATCAAAACTCTAATACGCTAACCTCTATTACCACTCTTTCCCATTCATAAAAGAATAATGCAAGTTGTTGACCTCGTTTGTCACCGACACACCCACGAGACTCCACTATCTTCTTTTTTTTTTTGACAGGAGAGACTCCACTATCTTCGACTTCGAATCACAACAAAGATTTTCACCTGTTTAGTAAATTAATATAAATAAATTAAATTCATATATATTTTTTTAAATTTAAACTTTTATATGAAATAATTTCATCGAATTTGAGATGAATTTCATTTATTATATTATATGATTCGTATATTAATAAAAAAATTAATCAAATCACGCTTTATGAGAATTAAAGAACCTATAATCCAAATATTTATGAGGTGAAATACGGTTATATATATGAGATTGTTGTTTGATTCTCTTTTAAAAAAAAAAATAGAAAAAAGAAAAACTCATATTAAACTTAAATTAAGCATTGTAGGTATAGCTCAAGTTGTACAGGTCTTCAAGATCAAGTTGATTGAACCAATTCTTAGATTCAACCTCATAAAACTATGGAAATGTAAAATTGATTTATTTATAAAATTTTGAATTTAAAAAAGAATTCGGCTATTGAAACCTGAGTTTTTGGTCATTACACTTACTCAATGGTTATATATCATCGCACACTCATACTACTGTATTGAGTAAAAATCAGGTTGTAAAACGCTTGCTTTTAAAATTCATTTTTTAAAAATTAACCCTCTGGAGTATTTTTTTTTAACTGTAAAATGTAAATAGATAAAAAAAATTACCAAAAGGTTAAACGAAACGGCAGTTACATAACATCTGTTAATAACTGAGAGAAGAGTCCCGGCCAGGCCTCAGCCACTCGTAACCAAACCACACTATCCATGGCTTCTTCCGCCATACTCTTCCTCCAACCTAACCTCTCCAACTCCCTACCTCTCTCCTCCCACAAACCTCTTTTCTCTCTCTTCAAAACTCACACTACCTTCTCCGCCGCCCCAATAAAAGCCACCCCCTGCAGAGCTCTACCACTTACAGTCTCAGCCTCATCCCGCGCCCTTAAAGCTCTCATATTCGACTGCGACGGCGTGATTCTAGAGTCCGAGCACCTCCACCGCCAAGCTTATAACGATGCCTTTGCACATTTCAATGTTCGATGCCCATCTTCCTCTTCTTCTGAGCCGCTCAATTGGAGCCCTGAATTTTATGATGAGTTGCAGAATCAGATTGGCGGTGGAAAACCCAAAATGCGATGGTTTTTTTTCGGCTTCTTTTGATTTATTTTTATTTATGTCTGAGAAATGGGATTGCCGTTTTTCCTTGATTATAAATCTGTAGTGTGTTTCCGTGTTTTAATTGAAGGTATTTTAAGGAGCATGGTTGGCCGACTTCTACGATCTATGATAATTCTCCGGAGAATGATGAAGATAGAGCGAAGTTGATTGACATTCTTCAGGTTTCAATTTTGAAGCCTTAGTGGTTCAATTTTATTTATTATTATTATTATTATTATTATTATTATTATTATTATATTATTTTAAATTAGAGAAAATGGAATATGAACTACATGTAAATGTAATGTATCTAGCATTCAGTATAGGCTACAAGTACATTTGCCCTATCTAACTTGAAGATGCCTTTGAAATGATCCCGGACATCATTAGCAACTAATCATGATTTTCCAAGTCTCACTTTCAGAAGTTGAATCTATTTATATATGTTGAAATTGGTACTATTTGCTTAAAGAGATGAAAAGATTGATTCAGAAAAAGCTCATTCGAATACGAATTAGTCACTTTGAGTTAGGATTTCATATAAGATTCCTCTGAGTGAAGAGTGCAGTTCTAACTTCTAGGGATATTTAGGAAATCCCTGAAGAGAAATTCAGATATTCAACTTTGTAGAGAGTAAATCTCATGCTCCTTTGGAGTTGCTATTAAGTAGTGTTATCTGCCCTTATTTTGTAAAGATGAATTTGTGTACAAAGTCACATCTCACGTATCAATAGCTAAAGCAATAATCCTGGTGCAGGAATGGAAGACGGAGAGGTACAAAGATATTATTAGATCAGGAACTGTAAGCCAACACTTTTAACAGTTTTGATCTGATGACTTTAAGGATTATGTTAAAAATTGCGTTTTCTTTTTTGCAATTTTGCTGACGTACAACCACACTGTATCACTGTTTTTTGAGCAGGTCGAGCCTAGACCGGGAGTTCTGAGATTGATGGATGAGGCAAAAGCTTCTGTAAGATATATCTTAAACTGCAACTTCTCAAATCAAATCCTATTTGATTTGCTCCTAGCCATCATTTTTATGCCTACATAAACATCATTCATAATTGATTTCAATTCCAGTTTCTTTGATAAGCCTCTTTCTAGTTTTCTTGTCTGCGTTAATTTTTTTTTTTAAGTCTCATGTTCTCTGTTGTAGGGTAGAAAGCTGGCAGTTTGCTCTGCTGCAACCAAAAGTTCAGTTATCCTGTGCTTGGAAAATCTAATCGGATTGGTAAAACACTATATTTACTTCTCGTTTTCTCTAATCCACCTTTGGAAACTCATAATTAACATCATAGCTTTGATAATCAATTCTCTATGTTCTTATATATATATATATATATATATATATATATATATATATATATATATATATATATATATATATTTACAGGAGCGCTTCCAAGGCCTTGATTGCTTCCTTGCAGGTACGCCTAAGATTTTGAAAAAAGTCCTCTTTTATTTCTCAAATAGTACAGCTTTTATCATACATCATTTCAGGTTCTTGAATTTCAAACTCTTCAATCCAAACAGATTCGAATGTTGTTCTGTTCATCTGGCATTCATGAAACATATGGATGTCATCACTTGGAAATGATTTCTTTATACCTTCTCGATTCTGCAGGAGATGATGTTAAGGAAAAGAAACCCGACCCGATGATTTATGTGACAGCCGCCCAGGTAACTAGCTTCTGCACCAATCTCGTTCTTTAAAATCAGCTGCTAATTATGATTCCCTCTTTAATCTTGATTTATCGTGCAAATTTTACACTTTACAGAAACTGGGCGTATCAGAGAAGGATTGCTTGGTGGTAGAGGACAGCGTAATTGGACTTCAGGTCCGCATTTACCACTAACTGATATTCTTGTATACTCTTACAGTTGGTGAACAATATGAAAAGGATTCTTGTATCATGTACACTCTTTTGATCAAATGAAATTATTATATCAAAAACAATTTGAATATAACTGTTGCAGGCAGCAAATGGAGCAGGAATGTCGTGTGTGATTTCTTATATGTCATCTACTGCTAACCAGGTAAGCTGCTTAGGGTGTGTTTGCAAACTCTAGCGACAGTATTGAGAATCATTTTTTTTTTCTCACAACTTTTGAGAAAAAGTGATTCATCCCCCACTTTGTAGTGTTTGCAAGCACCACCGGAAAAGAAGTAATTTCAAGAAGTAGCTTACGGAAATAAGGCTAACTAATATAGTGTTACTCCTAACTAGGATTTTAAAGAAGCAGCAGCAATGTTTCCCGACTTGAACAATGTCAGGTAATATATTTAAATTGTTTTTTTCTTCTGATATCCTTATCGAGTCCTGAGGGGTATTTATTAGTTACATATTGTGCTACGATGTCTTATCGTTTGAAAACTCGTCTACTAAATGGGGATCATAGTTGTCTTTTTTGTATTAAACACAAACAAATCATATGGTCTTGGCTGGATAGCACCATATTGGTCTCACTGCATTTGTTTTCTACATGCAGATTGGCAGACTTAGACGCATTGCTTGAAAGCATGGTCGCTGCAAATTAGAGTGATGGATATGGTTTGCATTTGAAGCATATGTGGCCTGATGGATTCACAACGAAGTAAGATATCGTTGCATGTATGATTGCTGTTCTGAGCCACTGTGTTGAAGTAATTCAAATGAGAAGAAGGGGTTGATAGCTTGAAACATTCATGATGTGATGATTTGAATATCTTATCTTTTCTTTGGTAGTAAGTGTACATATTGTGGGATCAATTTTTTTGTTCAGATATAAATCCTGCAAAGATCCCATATCAATTGTAAAAAAAATATTCTTTCTGCTGATATATATAATAAGCATGATGTGATAATCTGAATATCTTTACTGAATGTACATGTTGTGGGATCAATTTTTTTATTAAATCCAGGACGGCAAAGATCCCATATCAATATTGAAAAATGTAAAGATTATTTCTTTCGCCTGAAATAATAAGCATTTGCTACTATGTTTAATCACTATCCATTGTTCAACTCAAGTGGTTAGAACTTCACTACCTATAGCATAAAAGTAATGAATTTGAATTATCATTTACCCGATAAATAAAAAGATTATCCATTACTATTTGCAAATTAATTGATGTATACGGAGTAATAGTTTTTACTAAAAAATAAATAAAAAAATCTAATGGAGTATCTAGTAAAATAAATTACTAATATTTTATAAAATAAAATAATACACACATTATTATGCTGTGTAATTGATATTTATATATATATATATATATATATATATATATATATGTATTTTTTTTTTTTTGTTTCAAGTCGAAAAATATATTCAGGTGTTTTAAGGAATAATTTTGAAAGGAAAAAAAGAAAAAAAAATCTAACTCTGGCATTTTGGGGATGTCATTTTATTTATTTGTTTTTAGCCTTTTTTTTAATATATCTATAAAATTACAAATACACACACCTCAGTTTTTTTTTTTTTTTTTAAAAATATATAAAAAAAAATTCAGAAGACATTCCATGGTATGCACTGATGCACATATGTGACTTTCTTTTTAAATCAGGTGACATTATTATTAAGAAATGGTAAATGTAGTTTATTAATAAATTAAAAATTAATAAATCAAATAAATATATAAAGCATTTATGTAATTCTGAAAAGTGAGGTTATAAATTAAAATTAATCAAATCTTATCTACTTGGTATACGTAACATGAAAATAATAGATGAGAGTATTTTAAGGATTCTAGAAAAAGAGAATCTATTGTTGGTGAGTAGAGAGAGATCACATATGTGCGATGTTGTTTTTTTGTATTTGGTCTTTCTTGTCATGGATGTTCACGATGGATTAAGCAACCATTAATTATTTCTTGTCTTTTATTTTTTGTATTTGAAATATATATATATATCTTCTGAGGATCTCTCAGTCGAACCACGTTATATATTTTGAAATCGAACTATCTTACAAATTAATTATATTTTCTCCATTCATTGAAAACTTTTTACTAGCAAATCAAAAAATGCAATATAATAAAATATAATACAATTAGTGTAAATAAATATAAAATAGTGTAGAAATAAATGTATTGGAATGATATGCCAATAAAGGAAATGAATTTTGTTTATTAATACAAACTAAAAAAGAAAAATAGAAAGCTTTTATTGAGATGAAATGAGTACATCATAGCTTAGATCACCAATTAACCGTTTCAGGCTACTCAATATAGTCCTTTAAACTATGACCAACTCTATGAAAATACTGACTTTTTTAACAAACAAACCAGACATTATATACATACTTAAGTCTTTAGAAATGTTTTTTTAAGATCAACAAACAAGCTCTTTTAACATTATATACATGAGTAGTGTAAATCATGTCCATATCATACATTTTATTTTTACTATACATATTCAGTAATCACTATTAGTATCTTTAAGCACCCTAAATGAAACTGAAGACCAAACTAAACCCGTCACGTGCATACTAAAAAAATAAAACACGAGTCTAAAGTCGATGTCGGTAGACGGTAGTATATCATTTCCTTTCTATAAATAGAAAGGCTTCCATTCGTCTCAAACACCACTGGGTCTGGAAATATCAGATTAATTTCAAATCCCTTTCTTTCTTTATTTCTTTCTCAAAACTCAAAAGTAACTAGTGCAGCAATGAAACCCCACGCAGTGTTAGTTCCATATCCAGCACAAGGGCACGTCACTCCCATGATGAGACTCGCCAAGCTTCTTCACTCCAGAGGCTTCCACGTCACGTTTGTCAACACAGAATTCAACCACAGCCGTCTGATCCGGTCAAAAGGGCCCGAATCCGTAACCGGGTTGCCGGATTTCCGGTTCGAAACAATCCCAGATGGCATGCCAGCAACGGACGATCAGGATGCAACCCAAGATATTCCAATGCTGAGTCACTACACTAGAAAAACATGTCTTGAGCCTTTCAAGAAACTCCTTGGCAGGCTTAATTCAATGGCGGATGTTCCCAAGGTTAGTTGCGTTGTTTCAGATGGAGTGATGAGTTTCGGCATGAAAGCTGCTCAACAAATGGGAATCCCTGATGTTCGATTTTGGACCGCTTCCGTTTGTTCCTTTATAGGATACTTGCACTACCGCCAACTTCATAAACGAGGCATTACACCCTTCAACAGTAAGTACTACTTTAATTTACATTAATTAATTGTCAACAGTCTTCTTTCTACTTTTTTTTTTTTTAAAGCAATCATATGTAACTTTTGGACGGTGAAAAAATAGTTATGAAATACAAAATAAAATATGAAAAACAACTAATTTTTTTTTTTTTAAAGAATTTCACCTAATTTAAAAGTTCAAACTTATACCATCCACCCTATATAGAGAAGCAGGACCAATTTGAATAAAGTTGATTTTAACGGGATTTGAACTCAGGACAAATGATGATATATTTTCATTTTATTTAAATTAAAGTCTAAATTTATAAACAAAATATAAAAATTAATTCATTATATTATTTTCTCAACTTTTTTGTCCTCTGAATTTTACAATTTGTTCAACCATTCATTTGTGATTATAATCACCACCATATCATCAGCCACATATTATTTTCACTCCTTATTATTTCGTGATATATCTTAATTATTTATTCCACCGGCCCCATTTCTTGATTGGCGGGAAGTTGATGAGAACGGATTAATTTGTCGTGAAGGATGGATGGGCACCAGGGATGGGTACGGTTGGAGAGGGCCAACCGCAAAAGATAAAAGGACATTTAGGGTATCAATTAATTCTCACCACGTTTCAAAATAAATATTCCATTTTATAGAGTTCTTTTTAAATGTTATTTTATACAAGTCAATTTACCCTATTTTTTTAATAATACCCCTAACAAATTTTTTGGTGATGGTCAATTTGTATATATAAACTCAAGTATTTTAAATAAAATTATAAGTGTCTTTTGATTCTCTAATAAATAAAAATATTGATTTGTGTGAATGAATAAAATGAGATATTCATTTTGGAACGGGAAAGTAGCAGCTTAATTGAGTTAATATAAAGAATTAATTGTTCCATAATTTAGGCCGTGTCCAATTTTAATTCAACATCAATTTTGATCCATTTAATATTAACTTTGATCTTTTAATTTATTTATTTTTTCAATTTTGATCCAAAAGAACCAATATTGATAACAAAAGGATAAAAATGAAAAAAAAATTAAAACATATAAAAATTAAACTCAACTTAAATCAATAGGATATCAATTTAATAAAAACCTGCAGACGACACATGGGCAACATTAAATTATCAATTTAATAAAAACCTGCAGACGACACATGGGCAACATTAAATTTTATTATATTTAATATATAATGATGTTTTTGTTGCAGATGAAGATTATCTAACAGATGGAACACTCAACACTCGTGTTGATTGGATATCAGGCATGGGATCCGATGTTCGTCTCAAGGACCTCCCAAGCTTCATCAGGACAACCGATCCTAATGACATTATGTTCGATTTCTTGAGAGAAGAAGCTCAGAGTTGTCTTCAAGCCTCTTCAATAATCTTCAACACTTTCCAAGAATTCGAAAAAGAAGCCTTACATGCTTTAAAATCAACATTCAACTACTCAAACATCTACACAATTGGCCCTCTTCCCCTTCTTGCTAAACACATGCCTAAAACTGAAGCAGACTCTTTCAATTCAAGCCTTTGGAAGCCCGATTCCAAAGTTTTCGAGTGGTTGGACGAAAAGGCCCCCGGCTCAGTCGTGTACGTGAACTACGGCAGCATAACAACGATGACAAGTGAACACTTGCATGAATTTGCATGGGGGCTTGCCAAAAGTAAGCGGCCATTTCTATGGATCATCAGGCCTGATATTGTGAAAGGCGACGCGTCGGGATCGTTGACGGAAGAATTTTTGGAGGAGGTTAAGGATAGAGGTTTGTTAGTGAGGTGGTGTGCTCAGGATCAGGTGCTGGCGCACGAGTCCGTTGGCGTGTTTTTGACGCACTGTGGATGGAATTCGATGACGGAGAGCGTGTCGTGTGGCGTGCCGGTGATTTGTTGGCCTTTTTTTGCGGATCAGCAGACGAATTGTTACTATTCGTGCGGTAAATGGGGTATCGGGATGGAGATTGATAGTGATGTGAAGAGGGATGAAGTGGTGGAGTTGGTTAAGGAGATGATGGAGGGAGGGAGAGGGAAGAAAATGAGGAAGAAGGCCAAGGAATGGCAGAGGATAGCAGAGGAAGCTACTGATGTTGGAGGAGGATCTTATGTTGATTTTGATAACTTCATCAAAGAGGGTCTACATTTTGATGGTTGATTAATTGTGTTGTTTGAATGAATGATATTGATGCCAATTTATTTGTTTATGCATGTAATGTTGTAAGGAACTCTGGATTTTAAATTTAATTGAGTATCGATGCTACTTATAAATAAACTGTTTTGGTAAATTATGTTTTGCTGAATTTTATAGACATTTAAGGAAAACTAAAATGTTGAGAAGGTGGTCCATGTACAGCTTCTCATGTCCATTTAAAAAGATACACGAACATAAATACCCTTTTAATTTTAATTCCAAGAAATTAATATAAACGGATGGCTAATATAATTAATTAAATTATTTATTTTTTAAAACCATTTGTATAAATGAAGTGAGTTTTGAAAATTTTTGTTTTTAAGCAAAATCGCTTTTCTAAAATGCGATCGCGATCAGTGTCCAATCATGCATTATGTGAGTCATGGTGGATGAAGTTGCGCCTGGTCTGCAACTAGCAAGTGCCACAATATGTTGGATTAGAAATAAAAACAATAAAATATGGAAAAAGACATGACTGGAGAGTGAATTCGTAAAAGACCTTATACGTGTGTGTCAGTGTGTGAGACAGACAAGGAGCTGTGTAAATATATTTTTCTATATATATATAATATATGTGTGTGTGTGTGTGTGAGTGTGTTCTTTTTATGTATATGGATTGGAAAAAAGAAAAAAACACTGCATGATAGTTATAAAAAAAAAGTTTGAATGATAATGTTTTATATTTAAAATGTATGCCAACGTTTTATTTATTTTTAAAAAAATCAAGAAATCCTTAATTTAATTAAAAATTCTTCTTCTTCTTTTTTTTTTAATCCAATTAAAAAAGAACTTAATCTATCTTATTTGTGATTTTTATATATCAATAAAAATCAAGATGTAATATAAAAATATAAAATATTTATTAAAATAATATTGAACGTTAAAGCACTTCTCGCAAATAAAATAAAGAGACCGAATAGGAACAAAATTGCATCCACACACAATATAATGTTTAATATTTTAGTTTAGTTTATCATACCTTAAATTTTAGATTTGCTGAAATTTAAATTAAAAAATATGAATATTAACATAAAACTATAAATTATTAAAGCAAAGTAAAATTTGGAAATAACATTAATTTTGACATGAGTTTTTTTTCTAGATTTTAATTATATTATTTGAAACAAAAATTAAATTTAACCTTGGAAAATATATTTGAACTTTTTTAGATTTTAATGTTACTAAAATGGTAAATAAAAAGAAAATAGTAGACCATTATGTCGGCATGTATTTAGCAAAATCTACTCTCGATCTCTCACACACTGACACAGACATATTGTCATCAATAAATTCACCCTCCAACCCTGTAAAAAAAAAAAAAAAGAATTCACTCTCCACCATGACAAGTCATGTATGAAAAATGCGATTAGTTTCCAACTTCAACTATCACACTTTGGACATGCGCTTAGTGTTTACATTCCCCACTTGTCGCATTCTCTGAATGGTTTAAAAAGCAGACTTAAAGAATTGGAAAAATTATAGTTTTGGTGTTATGAGAATTTTTCAACGACAATGTTAGTCTCAAATTTTTTTTGGTCCTTTTTTTTTTTTTTTTGCAAAATAGTCCCAATCATTATTTTTTAGGATCAAAACTGCAATTTTATCTCATTCTCTTGGAACCAAAACTACAATTTTTTTTGGACTAAAAATGTCAAAAAAAATTCGAGACCAAAAGTATTTTAAAAATGACCATTTTGCAAACAACTCATTCTCTTGGGGCCAAAAATGCAATTTACCTTTAAAAAATTTACTATATTTATGAAAATTGTTTTAAAAAATACAATAATTTAATAAATTAGCCTAAGTGAATTAATTATTTCATATTTTATTTTTATAAATTTAAACTTTTAAATGAGATTAAATTTTTTCATGGTATCAAAATTTTAGGTTCACAACCACGTTCTAGCTAGGTTCAAGTTCTGTTAATATAAATGAATTAATTTCATATATTTTCACAAATTCAAACTTTTAGATGAAATAAAATTCTTTCAAATTACAGCCGAATAAATATTTTTGGCAAAGTATATTGTGAACCATGCAATTTACCGTGAAAATTAATTGTATTTTATATGTATTTTTTAACATTATTAATTATTTTATTAGAAGTAATACCGTTAAAAAAAAAAAAAAAAAGTCTGCATGATAGCAACTGTTTCCTCTCTCTCAATTTGTAGTTTTGTACATCAAATCCTTATCATATGACTTATGCTCATGTAAATTAAATATATTATCTTAAAAAGTCAAAATAGTAGCTGATTGCCTTATTGACGTGCCGTTTTTGAACTTCAAAACATGGTTAGTATCAAATTTGAACACTTCATTTAATTCGAGATGATCACTTTTACTATTTTAGCACATCAAGCTTAGTTCAAATATTTAAAATCAAGAAAAGCTGCAACATTGTTCTATATACGAAAATGAGGAACACCACATGCGGTTCACAGGCACAGCCCCACGCAGTTATTGTGCCGTTTCCAGCACAAGGCCACTTGATTCCCATGATGCAACTAGCCTCACTTCTTCAGACGAGAGGCTTCTTCATCACCTTCGTCAACACGGAGTTCAACCACAAGCGCTTACTCCGCTCCAAAGGCCTAGAATGGATGCACACCTTCAACCACTTCCGCTTCGAGACCATCACGGATGGCCTACCGCCGTCCGATCGCAACGCCACTCAGGATCCGGCGGCGTTATGCGACTCCATCAGGAGGAATTGTTCGCCTGTGTTTCATGAGTTGTTGGCTAAGCTGGCGTCGAATGCCGAGTTGCCAAGAATTAGTTGCATAATTTGTGATGGAGTTATGAGCTTTGCCATTAAGGTTGGAGCAGAGTTTGGGATTCCGGTGGCCCAATTCTGGACAGCCTCGGCTTGTGGGTACATGGGATACCTCAAGTATCATGAACTCATTAATACAGGCATTATCCCCTTCAAAGGTATCATACCATAATTTGAATACAACAGAACCGACCAAATGAAACCTATATATATAAGAAAATTAAAGAAATCGTAATTCTATTGTTTTTTAATTAAAATGGTGGTAAGTCATGTTATAATCTGAGATTGAATGTGGCTCCACTCAAATCTTTTAAATTATATTTAAACAATTACTTTATGATTTTTTACCTGCTATCCGAATATATATAAATATATTTTGAAATGTTATATTCTCGTTTATTAAAATTGTATCTATGTTTTGTTTGTACATCCACCAAAATTGTGTCTACACTCAACCATAAATTAATTAGTTAAATTGTCATTTATTTTTACTTGCAAACAATTATTTTATTTATAGATGAACTCCATAATATTCTTACTTCAATTTTTTTTTTTAAATATGTGCTCACCCATGTAGACACACATTTTATGGATGAAGGAAGTAATTATATTAAATTAAAAAATAATTAGGTTATTCAGATAACTGACCGAACCATAGCTACTATTTGAATTCGATTTCAGATTAAATTTTCTAAAATTTCGGTTTGATTGACTTTTTAAATTCAATTTGGTAAGTGAACCGACTATTGATCGTCCCTAGCAAGATACGTGTGCATGTCCTTGTTGCTGTTTTGTTTAAATTTGTATGAGTATATTAATATGGAAAAACACGTGTTGGTGTAATAGATGAGAAGTTCATGGAGAAAGGGTTGTTAGAAAGACGGGTAGATTGGATTCCAGGCGTGACAAACATACGGTTGAAGGACATGCCGAGTTTTGTGAGAACGACGGACGCAGATGATGTTCTGCTCAATTATTTAGGAGACGAAGCCCAAAACTCTTTGAAAGCTTCTGCAATGATCATCAACACTTTTCATGATCTTGAACATCAGGTCTTAGATGCAATCACACCCATATCTCCTCCAATATATGATGTAGGCCCTCTGTCTTTGCTCTCTAAAACCATATCCAAGATCTCAACTAGGCCAAACTTATGGAAAGAAGACAGGACGTGCCTACAATGGCTAGATGAGCACGAAGAGAACTCGGTGGTGTATGTGAATTATGGGAGTGTGACCTTAATATCAGAGGATCACCTCAAAGAATTCGCATGGGGGTTGGCGAATAGCAAGCATCCTTTTCTATGGATAGTTCGTCCTGATATTGCCATGGGGGAGTCGCCAATGTTGCCTCAAAAGTTCATCGAGGAGACTAAAGATCGTTGTTTGATCACAAGTTGGTGCCCTCAAGAGGAAGTGCTTTCCCATCCGTCTGTGGGCGTTTTCTTGAGCCATTGTGGATGGAACTCGACTCTGGAAAGTATTGGTGCTGGTGTGCCGATGTTGTGTTGGCCTTTCTTTGCTGAGCAGCAGACGAATTGTCGGTATGCTTGCATGGAATGGGGGATAGGATTGGAGGTGGATCATGATGTTAAGAGAGACGAGATTGAAGCACTTGTGAAGAATGTGATGGAAGGGCAAAAAGGAAAGGAAATGAAGGCCAAGGCTTTGGAATGGAAGGGGAAGGCAGAGGCTGCAACTAGAAGTGGAGGTTCATCATATAATAACTTTGATAGGTTTGTGAATGAGATTCTAAGAAACCAGGGTCATTAGTGTAATTTACAGAGATGAAAAAAAGAGAGATCTAGAATTAAAGTCATTATCCCATGAAGTCGTGTAGCCAATTGTGAATGGGTTAAAACTCATGTTATTATTATTTATATATTTAAATGAATATTAGCATTTCCTTTTAACAATATAGTTCTAATTCTCGTTCATATCTTCATGTTTCCTCTTTAGTTTAATTAAAATATAATGGACTCCTATCACTCCTTCATCTCATAAAACCTTAGTATAAAGGACATACAAATTAAAAAAGTGAAAAATGAGTAGGACTTTATGTATAAAGTAAGGAAATAAGTTGGGTTGTGTGTATGTGTGAGTCCAAAAACAATAATATTTTATGTAAAATTGAGGATACACGCATTATATTTACAAAAGAAGCAAAATTTTGGGCACAAACTTTACTTTTAAAAAAACTAAATATTTTAAATAAAAAATACATTTAAATACAATTCTTTAATTTTAAAAAAAAAATCAAGTTTATCTGAAATATATCTATTTATCCCAATTAAATTAGTTTACACTTAATCTTTTGGAAAAAAAAATTCACCTATCAAATAATATTAATTTAAAGTTTTATTTTAAAAAAATAAAAATAAATTCACATTAGTATTTTTAATACATATATATGTTGAATATTAATAATCACTATTAATTAATGGGTAACTTATTTTTAATACATATGTTGAATATTATTAATTATTAATAGTTAATATGTAACTTTGAGAATTCAATAATTTTTCTTCATGATATCATACACACATTGTATTCACAAATGAAACTAAAATTTTAGGGTCGAATTTTACTTTAAAAAAACTCAATATATTAAATTTTATTTCTATTTAAAAATATCAAATTTATTTGAGATATATTTATTAAACCCGACTAAAATTAGCTTACACTTAATCATTTGAAAAAAAAATCACCAATCAAATGATTTTTTTTTTTTTTTTAAAAATCACATTAGTATTTTTAATACATGTATGTATTAATTATTATTAGTTAATGTCCAATTTATCTTTAATACACATGTTAGAATATTATTAATTAATATGTGACTTTTAAAATTCTATAATATACTTATTAATAAATTTTTGATTTAAAAAAATTATTTCTATTTTTAGTAGAAGATTTTGTTATTATATATGTATAGATGATAGAGATTGTAGAGTGTGCTGATTAATATTATCTTCAATGATAGTGATTTTGTAGAGTGTGCTGGGGACATCCGCATTTGATATATATCCATTTAATTGTTAGGTGGTACTTGGTAGTACACTGATACATAATGGGGACATCAACTACCACTTTATTTTACAAGATAATCTAATTGGAATATGAGTAAGTTATTCAAAATTAACATCACTTGTAGATGTTATAATGTATTTAAAAGAATCTCTAAGGATGTATTTAAAACAAATAATATATATGTTGGTTGGATTTATGTATACATAAAAAAAAGAGATAAAAAAAATATATATATAGAGTTGGGTAATTTGGATATATTAATATACCAAAATTCGAACCAAAAGTATAATATCGGGTAACCGATACCTGATTTTTTTTTTTTTTTAAAAAAAAACCAATCAAACCAAGTAGTGTACAATTGGTGTAGTTTGCGTATCCCAAACCCAAAAAGATATGCCCGCCCCTCCTATTTGTAGATTCAGACTTTTTAGATAACATTAGTTGTTAAAAAAAATGTAGATAACATTAATAATTTTATAATTAAAAAAAAAAAACGTTAAAACTCATTATAACTATTTATACTTGAAGTGCAGTAATTCCTTCATCCCCTAAAACTCTTCATACTTTTTTTTTCGTTCGTCTCACAATAAGTTTTCACATTCTTAAAATGAAAAATTATTTATTAACTTCACTCCCCACAATATCCACTAATTTACCCAAAATTTCAATACTTTTGGATTCAAATATACACTCAATCTAATAAATTTATTTACTTTATATATAAAAATTTACAAAGTTATCCTTTAAAACTTCAATAATTATTCTTCTTTAAAAGTGAGCTCTCATGCTATAGGGGAAAAATGTGTTATATAAGTGAATATATATATATATATATATATATATATATATATATATATGTGTGTGTGTGTGCGCGCATTACTTTGTACTTATTAAAATAAATATTTGTCTTTATAGTACTCCCTCCGTCCCAATATTTCTTTCATAGGGAGGGAGGCACAAATATTAAGAAAAAAAAATGATAAAATGTAGGAGAGAGAATAAAATGTTAGGGTATTTTGGGTGATTGAATGAGATAAAGTGTAGAAGAGAGAATAAAGTAGAATAAAAAATTTAAATGATATTGTGAGGGTGTAATTTATGGAGTGTATTCCTGTTTTAGTGTGTGAAAGTAATGTTGGGACGTCCAAATAAGGCAAGTGTGAAAGTAATATTGGGACGAAGTGAGTAATATAATAACACATTTAAGGTATTAAAAAATATTTTACTTTATGAATACAAATGTTTTATTGTATAGAAAAAGAAGCATGAGTTAATATATGAACAAAACCAATATAAACTTTAAAAAAATTAGATTTAAAGAGATGAATAATAAAATAAGAAACAAATTTGAAAAAAAAATTAGATTTAAAGAGATGAATAATAAAATAAGAAACAAATATTTCTCATGACAATTATTTTATTTCTATAAATACCAGTAAAGAATAGTTGTTATTATAGTAACAAATAGGGATGGCAAAATGCCCCGCCCCGCCCCGCCTCAATTGGGGTAGCTCCACCCCGTTCAGAAAATGGGGCATGTCCGCCCTGTCCCCCCCCGTGCACGGGTCAGGTCGGACATGAGTATGTGTTCTGCCCCGCCCCGCACACACACATATATTTATATATATTATATGTATTTAATATTACAATATTTATAATATTATATAAATCTAATGTTATAAAAATATATTATTATATAATATAATATTACATATATTATATGTATTCAATATATATAATATTATTTGAATTTTTTTTAATAATTTAATTAAAATTTTAAAAAAATTCAAAAAATTAAAAAAAATTAAAACGGGGCAAGGCGGGGCAGACCCGCCCCGTGCGGAGTGGGGTTGGGGCTAAAGTTCTCGATCCGCAGCGGGGCGCGGGGCAGGGCGGGGCGGGCCTGGGTATTTAGATACCCGCCCTGCCCTGCCCCGCCCCATTGCCATCCCTAGTAACAAAATCTATGAGCAAGTTTAATGCCCTAAAAAATAGATTCAGCTGACTTAGAATATGCAAATTTTGTATCCCTTAAATATATATGTTAGTAATTAATATCATATGTGAAAAATTGGTTTAACTTAATTAATGTAAAATAATTAATAAAAATACATATATATGTCAAGAGGGCACTCAATGCTTCCGTACTTCGCCCTGAGATGAATTGTATAAAGAGCAGGATTAGTTCAAAACATTTCTCATTAATCTACATACATACATTTGTGTTCAATATGAAGACCAGCATATCTTGTTCACAGGCTCAGGCTCAGGCTCATGCAGTTCTTCTGCCATTTCCAGCACAAGGTCACGTGATTCCAATGATGCAATTAGCCTCACTTCTTCAGGCAAGAGGCTTCTTCATCACCTTTGTCAACACCGAGTTCAACCACAAGCGCTTACTCCGCTCCAAAGGCCTAGAATGGATGCACACCTTCAACCACTTCCGCTTCGAGACCATCGCGGATGGCCTACCGCCGTCCGATCGCAACGCCACTCAGGATCCGGCGGCGTTATGCGACTCCATTAGGAGGAATTGTTCGCCTGTGTTTCATGAGTTGTTGGCTAAGCTGGCGTCGAATGCGGAGTTGCCAAGAATTAGTTGCATAATTTGTGATGGAATGATGAGCTTTGGTGTGAAGGCTGGTGCAGATTTTGGAATTCCTGTTACCCTGTTTTGGACAGCCTCTGCTTGTGGCTTAATGGGGTACCTTCACTTTCCTGAACTCGTCGACAGGGGCATTTTCCCGTTTCAAGGTATGTGCATGTATGGTTAAATTGTTATTAGAGCTAGATATTGCATCAATAAATTTTTAAAACTATCAACTTTTATTTTGATAAATTCTTAAATTAATTTTGAAATTTTCGAATCTTTAAAAAAAATTTGTCAATTTTCATCTTGAAAGATTTTTTGATATAAAATTTTGTTACCTAAAAAGCCTTTTAAATAAAAAATAATTTACAAACCTATCAAATAAAAAAGTTGAGAGTTTCGGGGATTTTGGATACATTATATCTATTAAAAACTGTGTTTTTGTTTGTTTTCAGATGAAAATTTTATGAATAATGGCTCATTAGAGAATCAATTGGACTGGATTCCCGGCATGAGAAACATGCGATTGAAGGACATGCCAAGTTTTATAAGAACAACAGACATAGACGATGTGTTGTTCAATTACTGGGCAGATCTTTCACAAAACTGTCAGAATGCTTCTGCTATTATCGTTAATACTTTTGCTGATCTTGAAAATGAAGTCCTAGATGCAATCACATCCATATTTACTCCAATATATACTATAGGCCCTCTTCATTTGCTCTCCAAGGGCATTTTCGGAAGTGCATTTAAGCCAAGTTTATTGAAGGAAGACAGGACGTGCCTACAATGGCTAGATGAGCACGAAGAAAAGTCGGTGGTGTATGTGAATTATGGGAGTGTGACCTTAATATCAGAGGATCACCTCAAAGAATTCGCATGGGGGTTGGCGAATAGCAAGCATCCTTTTCTATGGATAGTTCGTCCTGATATTGCCATGGGGGAGTCGCCAATGTTGCCTCAAAAGTTCATCGAGGAGACTAAAGATCGTTGTTTGATCACAAGTTGGTGCCCTCAAGAGGAAGTGCTTTCTCATCCGTCTGTGGGCGTTTTCTTGAGCCATTGTGGATGGAACTCGACTCTGGAAAGTATTGGTGCTGGTGTGCCGATGTTGTGTTGGCCTTTCTTTGCTGAGCAGCAGACGAATTGTCGGTATGCTTGCGTGGAATGGGGGATGGGATTGGAGGTGGATCATGATGTTAAGAGAGACGAGATTGAAGCACTTGTGAAGAATGTGATGGAAGGGGAGAAAGGAAAGAAAATGAAGGCCAAGGCTTTGGAATGGAAGAGGAAAGCAGAGGCTGCAGCTAGAATTGGAGGTTCATCATATAATGATTTTGATAGGTTCATGAGTAAAACTTTAAAGAATATGCAGGAGAATTAGCTTATCAATGGACTGTGATCATGATTAATTTGTCAATGAATTTTAATGTATTTTCTGTTTAAGTAATGGTGTGTAGTTCTAATAAGGTTTATTTAAATCTCAAATCTCAGTTACCACAAAACCAGTCAAAATGTTTGATTTGAATTAAAAATAATTATCAAGAATGGGAAGAAGTTGTCACCCAATATATAAAAATATATGTCGATCCATTATTAAAACAGAAATTGAGAGCACACCTCAAACAAAACTTATTAGAAATGCAAATTTTTACTCTCATCATTATTCAATAATAATTAAAATTCATAAACAAACTAACATGATCTCAATCCAGTGATAAACTAATTCCGGTTCTAAGAGTACAATTTTATTTTATTTTTTTAGAGTTGAATGAGAACAATTGAAGTGTTCTCTTTGATTATATATAGTTTTGTATAGGAACACAAACAAAGGGGTGGTGGCGCAGTTGGCTAGCGCGTAGGTCTCATAGCTTCTGAGTAATCCTGAGGTCGAGAGTTCGAGCCTCTCTCACCCCATAATTTTTTTTTCCCTAACGTTAACTTACTTTATATTGACTGCTTATACCAACTACAGAATCATAATTCAAACCAATACTTTTTAATCAATTTCTTGTCTGTACTTCACATCAACTGATCACATAATTTCATGACCACAATATATTCATATAATAATTTAATATATTTTATATACAATTTTTTTGGATATTTTATCATACTAACTGATCACATTTGATTGAGTGATGACTGAGAAAGCGAAGCTGTTCTTTGCCAACGATGCATGGAAGTGGAGAACACTATTACAACTCACTGGACAGTACCTCAGTGGGTCATAGTGAAACCGAAAAACAGGGAATGATATAGTGTTAATAAACCTCATTTTTCATTTCATAAATATTCCACCCACGAAAAACCTCTAAATAAACATTCTCTAGGCTGAACATTAGGGTGTTTGCAATTGCTTACTTTTCAAGAAACAAATACAAGTAATTATGATAAAATCGATTTACATACATACTGATATAATTTTTTTTTTTTATGAGTCATCTTGAATTCGAACCATTGTTATGCGGTGTCATCTCCTTCTTTTTGGATGATGTGCCGCACACTTCAAAAGCTTCTAGTGTCATTATATATTGCAATGGTGCGTCAATAATATAATGAGCATTGCATATGACTAATTTGAATAGATTTAATTTTCATTTTTGAAGAACCAAACAAAAGAAAGAAGTATTATAAGAGGTCATGACTAATCTATGTATATTCCTTAAAATCAACTCATTATCTCTAATAGCTTATTATAAGAGTTAATTATACATGTATAACCTATTAATTGTATAAATCGTGTCTTAACTCAAAAATGTTGTAAGAGAACACATATTGCACTTGTGTGATATTTATGTAATATATTTGAATTAAAATAATTATTTAACTATTATGTTTAACAAATATATTTGTTCAATTACGTATTTAGAATTTAACTTGAAAATATAATAGACTTATTAATTTAAAAACAAATGAATTCATTTAAGAATCGACTGGATAATGATAGAGATATAGGACATTTATAAATAAGCAAGTCAATACTCCAGTTGAATTACGAAGAGAGAGTTTTGATTTGATTAATATTATGTTACTCCTATTAAGAAATTATTTTTTTAAGTGCAACATAACCCAAAACTATTAGTACATTAGAAGTTCATCGAAGAGAGGGTCGCAAATCAAAATTCGAAAGTTTAAATTAAGTGAGACGGCAAAAATCGATTGCGTTTCACCTTAGTACAAATACGAGCAGTAATATGCAGGCATTGAGGCAGAAATAGATGAATCGTCAATAATTGAATTGAAGGCATGCATTGGTTCACATTAGCAGAAATTTCGTAATTTAATTGCTAACGAATATGGGCCAAGCTCCTGTCAAAAAAGAATATGAACCCAAGCCTGACTAATTATGTGGATAACATACTCATGCGTACAACTTAAGGTCGTGTTTGGATCGACAGATTTCGAATGAATGATGTTGATGAATTTCAAATTCATATCAACGGATCTACTGCTATGGATGATCCTTCAATCCAAACATAATTTAATAAATGCATGCCAAGGATGAATGGAAAAAATATTTTGCTCTGCCCATTAATCAATCTTGCAGCCATTGTCATTGGTCTCAAGCTTGGGATTAGCAGGAACATTAAGGAATGACTTCAAGTACCTGTATAACTCCTTTGTTTTCTCCATATTTATCGCGTGCCCGGCCTTCTTTAAGACAACGAGCTGTGCATTGCGTTCCAAATGTCTGTAACGAAAAGCTCCTCCGTTGGATATGTGCCATGACAAAATTGAGCAAGAAAAAATGCAACAATATTGCTAGAACATTACCTTACTAATCTATGAGCCAATTCGATAGGAAAAACCTTGTCATGTTCTCCCCAAATTATCAATGTAGGCTACAATAAGAGACACACACTCGGGTTATGAGAAATGATAGAAATTGGAAACTGTCACGATTATGAAAGATATTAACCTGAGTAATTTTAGGCAGATCCGAAAGCTTTCTATCATTGTATAATGCGTAGATCAACTCTTTTCTTTCTTGAAGGTTTTCTGTGCACATTACCTACACATCCAATAAGGATCAAACTAAGAAGAAAAAGAAGTTGGTTGAATCTTAGCTGGTGAAACTTAGTTTTGTGAAGACTAATTAGCAAAAGGATATGGCATTTTAACATTTATCACAATAGACGAACCAGCAAGACTTCCCTCAAGTTCAACCTATATCTACACTCTTGATACAATTCAGCGATTAATTTATCCTATACAGAGGCGAAGAGTTACCATCATGTTGAGCAAACAGCCAAACATGTCATGCCTCTAATGTATCAATGCCAACCCCAGTAACAAGATATCATCAATACACAATAACTGAGTCACAGATAAGATCATAATCTAATTACAACCTGCAGAATTTAATAAATGCCTCATAAATAGATGACACAGATATAAATAGGATGTAATTGGAGTTTTGATCAAACTTACATCAATGAAATCGGATAGAAAGCAAGAAGGCACATTCTTGATGGGTTTATAAAAAGAAAGGCGCATGAGCTCCCTCAACTTGTGCGGCGTCTGAGCAAGCAAAATGTCGATGGCCTCATCCACACTCTTCACGCTAAACATCCCCTCGGCCATGTCCTTCTCCTCCAAACACACTCCGGCGCACCCAATCACCACCCTCTCCACCGCCTCGGGAAACTGCGCCGCCATGCTGTAGGCCACGAATCCGCCGTAGCTCAGCCCTACCACACTCATTTGCCGCACGCCCATCGCCTCCATCGCCCTCATCACGCACTGCGCCTGGAAAGATTCGCTCCTTTCAGGCCGAGTGGTGTAAGATTCACCGAAAAACAACAAATCGGGGACGTAGACGTTGAATTTGGCGGAGAGAGGCGAAACGAAGTCGTTCCACTGCCACATTGCGTTGGCGCCAATTCCGTGGATGAGGAGCAGAGTGGGCTTTTTGGGCCTGTGGGTTTTGGGGCCCCAGCAGTGGATGACAGTGCCGTCGCCGAGGTCGGTGGTGGTGGACTTCAGCCCGGCGGTGGAGAAGGAGCACCGGTAACACCAGTCTCTCGATGCTGTGAAGCTGAAACACCTGTCGCCCATTTTTCACTTAAGGGCTTTCGAAATTTTGAACTGTTTCAAAGATTAATTCTTCAAATAGGAAAGAATCCTCTGAATATCTGCAGAATATGGGGGATTAATTCTTCAATTGTGTAAGATCCTAGCTAGGCGGATTAATTCTTATATGGACAGCTGCTTGTTATGTAGGGGCCATTCTTCACAGTGTCAGGAAGAATCAATTATTCGTGAGGTTATTTCCAAGCGCACATTGATTATTTTAGCTAATACTAATGCATACCTCTCCTCTCATAAAATTCCTATATTTTTTTTTATTGAAATATTCCAACAAAGGTTATATACAAAAATAAAATTTCTCATTAAATTTTATCCTTGTAATATACATTTTCAAATTTTTGTGCTCATACCCACAAAATTTTACAAGAAGAAAATAATATTATTTATTTTAAAAAATAGTAAATTCAATATTAAAACTATATGTATATGATTTTATATGCTAGCTTATAGATATTATTTATTTGAATAAATAATTTTAGATATATGATTTCGTAATATATAGAGCCTTCGGGTTCATACAAAAATTAATTATTATAAATATGTAATCATATCATGGCACTAAAGTTATGGGTCATACTTAGTGTCGTGATATGATTTAATTGGTTAGTTTAATAACTTAAAATGTGCAATTAAATTATTGGTTGAGATAAACATGTGTCATTCTATCTGTTGGTGATAAATCATGTGTATATCATATTGAGTTTGATATTAAAATAAAAATAACACTTAAATTAAATTAAATTTAACTGATTTATTGCTTTAATTAATTCCCTAATATATTAAAAACCCGTGACATTTCCTTTTTATTAGCAATTTATTAATTCAAAAAATAATTAGAAATTATTAAATATATAAGGGTCATTTACATATAAGTTCAAAAAAATAGACTAATTACAATTAGGTTCAAATATTTGAACATGAACCTATTTGTAACTATGGATTTTTTCTTCAACCTACATGTAATTTTTTCAATATATATATAATAAAATTTTGGTATGAAAAAATATAATGAAATATTAGTAAAATTTCCATTTAGAAGTGTTATAAAATGATTAAATATCTTTATTTAATTTCAATTATTATTTGGAAAAGTAAATCTTAGGGTGGAGGATTTTATCTCTCTTAATATTAATATGAGACAAATATTTGATTATTATTGAGTAAATGTGATGGAGGTGCAGTAAAAAGCAATAAAAGTAGTCAACATTAAAATAATCTACTTAAATAAAATTTTATATGCATAGTGTTTATGATCAAGTACTCGTCATGTTTCAATTTCAATTAAAATAATATTACATTTATATCAAAATTAGTTAATTTTATAATTCATTTTATGTTTTCAATCATGTTTCAATTATATTATTCCTTACCTTTTAATTAAAGTTAATATTATATTTTAAATAAAATTAACGTCACATCTTACCTCTACGGTGCTATTGGCCGAATCATTTACTACATATATGGTTGAATGTTGCGTTTCAAAAATCATAATTTTAATATGGGACCATGGTTCTTAATTTAGACAGGTGACCTGCCCCCATTGGGTAATATATTCAATAATGACGACCACGTTTTCAATACCTTTGTCTCAACAAAATAGGTTCATGGGCATGGCCATGAGTGTGAACGAATTGTCTGCATACATTTATAAGTGCACTAATATTATTTACGTTAGATTTTTAATTAAAAATTCAGGCAGTAAAGTTCAAGCTCTCCTGTAATAAAGAGAGTTAGATACCGCATCACATAACATGAGCTCATATTTTCATCGAAATTTATATTATGATTTGATAAATTATAAAAAATTTATGATAAAAATGACTTGGTTCATGTAAAAAAATAAAAACTGATATAGATTTATATATTTACGTCATAAATTTGAATAGTATCTCAATAATCATTGACATTTTTAATAAAAATAAATCCCTAAATTTGAACTGAAAATTTGGCGTTAAATGCGCTAAATTTGTTAGAAATTTAGAATATGGCTTATTTAGGAATATGGTGCGCTAAAAATGTTAAATTGATTGATCTATATACATTGTACTTCTTCCTCCGTCTTTTTCTTAGTTTCTCATCACATATCATTATTTTATTGTTTAAAATAAGAAATATTTTCATACTCTCTACTTTATTACTTAAAACATTAATAAATAATTTTATATTAAAATTTGTATTCAAATCTAATGAAAAGAATAAGTCAGCATCTGAGAAATAATGATAATTTATTGACTTCACATTATAAAACTCTACGTGGAATATCTTATCTAGTGGTGTTATATTACCAAAACATCATTTCGAAATAATTACTACTATGAGCTCTTTTTTTTTTTTATCGCCAAATTTTGTGGTGAGGCTTCCGAACCCGATTTGTGTTTGCAGTAATAATAACTAACTTGTCTTAGTTTCAAAAAAAAAAAAAAATACTACTATGTGCCGAAAAGCAAAATATATATAAAAAAAAATGGCTACCAAAATAGAGTCCAAAACCTTTTTAGTTCAATTTAATTTTCTTCTATGATGGCCACTGAAAATAAAAACGTTAGGTTAACCGCCAACAATGGAAAAAAGGGGACTCCTATGATCCTCTATTGCTTTGACTCATTTACTACGTTTTAGTATTTCTTTAGTCAACATTTTTAATTAAATATTACCAGCAAAGAAGTCAGTTGATTTTTCCTTTTCATTATTAGATATTACATATATATAATTAAATGAGTATGACATGTGACTTGTATTGGATGGGAAAGTATTGAAAGTTTCGTACTCCTCTACCGTATAAAAAATTATTGACAATATTGATTTTTATTATATGTTGAAATTTTTAGTATAATATCATATCGAGTGTTTTTGATACAATAATTATAAGTATAAAATCCACCTCTATTTTTAAAAAAAATATAATATTTATATATGATTGTTTTTATTATTATATGGATGTCGCACCTCTATTTTATAAAGTATAAATCCACCTCTGATGACTATCCTATGAGTTATCACAAGATGCATTAAAATTGTGAAAAAACACACAAACTGAACATTACTATTTCTTAACACGGCCTACCCGACAAATATTGGCAGAAGTCGACGAAAGCAACCAAATTAGCATTCATATCCTCAAGAATGAGAAAGGCTGTCGTGAGCATTTCTCTTCTCCATTTCTCTTAATAATTTAAAGATAAAATAAGAATAATTTTACTCAGTTAATAATTTACATTATGAATTTTAATAAAAGCAATTCCATAGATATATTTCAGAAAACTTTGATGTGAAACCAAATAAATGGAGTAATAAAGAAAGGTTAGGAAATAAACGCCAAACGGAGCCTAATCAAGAAAGAAAACGAATAATATGATAACATCTCAATTTCAAGTTGTCAACTTTGGGAAAGAGTGAAGACAAGTTTTGAACATTGCATCATTACGTGTGCTCTTTGACTTTTAGTTAATTTTCTTCCATTGATGCAAGTGTAACGAAACAAAGCTCTCTTTCATTTCTTTGATTTTTATTTTTTATTTTTTTTCTGAAGATAATCCCAAATTCCACAAGAAATCGCAAAGCAGGCCCCCACAGCCCACCACCAGTTTCTTTTTATATTTTCTCTTGAATATTGCGAAACAAAGTGCTCATCTGTAATTATGGCGATTGTTTAGAGAGAGAGAGAGATCGCAGTATCACACAATATCACACATACATAACACGCATTTACGGTGTAGTCAATAGTCAAAAAGCCATAATCGAAAAGAGCATATTCAGAAGCTTCCTCTTGTGCTTCAGATTTGCTCCAAAGTAGAAAAAGTTCCCCTTAGTTCAATTATCTGTCAAAGGGAAACAACATCCATTTCTGATTCTTCCACCTGGGTGTGCTTTTCCAGCATCGATATTCAGATACTTCCCTTTAATTTTGAAGCTTATTTAGGAAAATTTTGAATTAATTTTCCGATAGGTATGTGATTTTTCTTCTGCGGGATTTGCTTGAGTGGATTTCTTTTTTAATATATTTTTCTGTATTGTGATTGTATTTGGGCGAAATAAATTTTGTCATTATTCTCTTTCTTCAATCCTTGTCATCATGATTTATGCTAGAGAGTTAGTTTCTTTTAATGTTGCGGCAAAATGTTAAGAGGGATGATATAAATGAACTTAATTAATGAAGTTCGTTCATTTTTAGGACTGAAAATGTTCTGCAGTTGGATTATTAATGGACTATGATGATTTATTTCAATTTCTGTTTGTGGTTTATTTATTACAGGGTGGTTGTAGTATCTTGATTCTTTATTATTCTAGCTAGCTATTTATCGAGTTATTCTTGTTTGAAAATCAGCTTTCTTGTCACTCATACTGAATCGATATCTCGGAAAAGATTGTGGATTTCATCATGGACATGGTTAATTTGGTTGTAAAGTTAATTGGATGATATGGAATGAGTTAATTGATTAGATGCAATGCAAAAGAGCTAGAATTATGCTATAGATTAAGGCCATCTTGATCTACCTAATTTAACATATTATACCCAAATTCGTGCTTATGTCTCTGGTTTGAACTTAAAAGCTATTCGTCCTTCTTAACTCTACATATTTTTTCTGATGTGATTGGTTCAAAGCTATTAACTGTGTTAATGGAATTTTTAACAGAGTTGCCCTTTTCTGGATGCTAATCCACGTAGACTCGGTGTGTACTATGCTTCAGTGGCAGAACAGAAGCAGCTGATATGATATTATAGAGATGGGCCTTCTTATTGGAGTTCTAGTGTTGACATGTTTAACTACTTTTGTGTCTCCTGATGCACAAGGTATTACTCTTATTCCCGTTAAGTCACTCAATCACTGGATAATGTACATCTATCTTGTTATCAATGTTGAGGACGCTGATATCATTTTTGGTCATTATGTAAGTTTTGATTCTACATGTTATTACAGAAAATACTATAGGTCATAATGGAAAAACTTGGTCAACTTATTAAAGGTATCAGTCGTAATAACTGAAGGTTACTAAAGAATATCAGTCGTGATAATTGAAGAGTATGTCCTATATTACTAAAGGTATTAGTCGTGATAATTGAAGGGTATTACTTATATTACTAAAGGTATCAGTCGTGATAATTGAAAGGTATGACTTATATAGCTATATTACAACAGAACAATATTATAAAGAGTATTAGTCATGATAACTGAAGGGTATGACCTATATTACTAAAGGGTATTAGTTAGGATAATTGAAAAGTAAACTGAATTGAATTTTTCAATGTGGATCGCATTTTACTATGAAACTTGATTCACAGTAGACACACTCAGTCATAATTTAGTGCTTTTAACTCTGACTAATTTCAATCATCATAAGTTACTCATTCTAGATTTTATGATCAAAGTTATATTCCATCCACTTTTTCTTGTTTCCTTTGTCAATTACCTGTAATATTTTGCCCATCGTTTGGTGTACCACAGTTGCTTAAAAGAATAATTTATATTTTTGGGGTTATTCAGGAGATGCATTGTATTCTTTGAAGATTTCACTTAATGCTTCGAACAATCAGCTCATGGATTGGAACCAAAATCAAGTTAACCCCTGCACCTGGTCCAAAGTTATTTGTGACAGCAATAACAATGTGACAACAGTGTAAGAATTTTATGACATCTAGTTATACAATGTTGTGTTGCTATAATTGTGTTCTTGAATGTAATTTACTTATTATTATAAATATCGCAAATTTAATTTTATGGATATATCAATGTCGCAATATCGATATCGCAAAAAATTGAAAAAATGACGGATATTTTATTAAAATCTTGGAAATTTAACAAGATATTTCAGAGAATATTATAACATATTATTATACACATGTTCCATTTAAAATTAAAATTATATGTTTAAAGCAATCATATGACTAAAATAGATTATAAAAATACTATCTGATGCAAAATAATTAGCAACATAATGCATAATACAACACAAAATAACTAAATATACATAATAAAATTACAATTAATATCAAAATGAAGAGACCTAAGAGATCCAAATATAGTAGTAAGAATGTTATCTTTGTCCAAACAAGTAGTTCCTTTTCAACGTCAATATTACCTGTAAAATGTAAATAATTAAAATTAATATAATTAAAGATATGAAGAAAGTCTCAATCGCATATTTGAATATGATTGATTGGATGTTCATTGTAGATTTGTGATGTATTTATGCTATTTTTATAGATCAGTATATCATATAAAAAAATTTAAAAAATAAATAAAAATAAAATAATAATTGAAGGTTAAAATTATTCACTAAAATTGGGAAGTTTGCGTCTTGTAGGTTACATTGATTGATATGACCATGATAATATATTCTATGTACAAAAAAACGATAAAAGAAACATAAATAAATAAATTTTATAAATAATTTAAAAAATCGCAAATTTTCTTTTTGGATTTTGTAATATTGTGTGATATTTTCCACGATATCCAGGAAAAAAAATACACTACAGCTGATTGATATTGATATTTTGCGATATTTCTACGATGTCCAAGGGAAAAATGCATTACCCTCTAATATTCATATCTCAATCTCATTTTTTGTCATATATCCGCGATATTTCAATCCTTGATTATATATAGAATAGTTTTGGATCATACTGCATATTTGTTTCATGTCTGTTGTAAATTTCATTCTTCTTATTGGTGATGTGTGTCATTTCAACAGGACCTTGTCCAATATGGGATTTTCTGGAACATTATCTCCAACAATAGGGGCTTTGAAGATGCTGAACACACTGTATGTATGAGAACTTACAGCTGTATAGTTGATTGATTTTGCTAATGTTATTGGGTTATCTAATTTTGCTTCAGAGAGGTGATAACACTAAGATTGCCAGATAGTTAAATTTTAATTTCTGGTATATATATTGTCAAATTTGTATAATGAGAAACTTGAGGACTTGTTTTGAGCTTAAGATGCAAGAGAAAATGTTGTGATGTGGATGTCTATTTATAATTCAGGCAGTTACAAGGAAATGGCATAACTGGTAAGATACCCGAAGAGGTTGGAAATTTGACGAGCTTGACGATGTTAGATCTGGAACATAATAATTTAACTGGAGAAATACCGTCTTCTCTAGGCAATCTCAACAAGCTCACATTTTTGTAAGCAAGCTTTAACATCTCTTTATCTTTCTTAATCTTCCCGTTTTTGCATCCAAAATAAGACGTGCTTGTTTGCATGAGCAGGATTTTAAGTCAAAACAATCTCATTGGACCAATTCCTGAATCACTTGAGAGACTATCGAGCTTAGTCAACCTGTGAGTAACTTGTCTTGTATATTTGCAGTCCCATTTTGATAATCTTAGATTTATGATTATCAATATTTTATTTGCAGACAGCTCGGTTCCAACAGTCTAAGCGGAAAGATACCCGAAAAGTTATTCCAGATCTCCAAGTATAAGTATGGATCATTCCCAGTATACTCCATGTTTTGTGTGCGATTGCACATTTCTTTTTGACTTGTTCATGTATCAGTAACATGTTCGTGGATTGAGCTTACATTACTGATTTCAGTTTTACAGGGAACAAATTGAATTGTGGCATCAATTCTTCTCATAGGTGTGTATCTGAAAATGGAGGTATATTCATGTACACTCATCACAACTTTTTTTTGTTGGTATGGGCATTTCTTCTTGGATATTTAGAAGAAAAATTTCAAACGAATACCTTTATATGAATATTTAGTGGTAAACGTTAAGGAGGAAGATAGTAAGGCTTTAATTCTAGGCAAATATTTCTATGCACCAGATAAACCGTGCAACTAAAGAACATTTTAAAATGGTATTAGTTGTTTCACTAAAAGGTATGAGGTGATCAGTATTAGCTGTGGGTGTAACTTCTGATTCTATCATGACAGGTGGGTCCGGTAAATCAAAGACTGGCATGATAATAGGGATTGTGGGAGCACTCTCTGTTATTCTTCTTGGAAGTTTGCTCCTTTTATTCCTGTGGAAGGGTAGGCATAAAGGCTACAGGCGTGAAGTTTTCCACGATGTTGCAGGTTATTTCCAGCATACATTCATAATACAAACATATATTATCTAAATTCAAAACTGAAATTTCAAAATTTTCATGGTCAGGGGAGGTTGACCGGAGAATCGAGTTTGGGCAGTTAAAGAGATTCGCATGGAGAGAATTGCAGCTTGCTACGGACAATTTCAGCGAAAAGAACGTCCTCGGGCAGGGAGGTTTTGGGAAGGTTTACAAAGGAGAGCTGTCTGATAACACTAAGGTTGCAGTGAAACGTTTGACTGATTTCGAGAGCCCAGGTGGAGATATCGCATTCCAACGTGAAGTTGAGATGATAAGTGTGGCTGTTCACAGAAATCTTTTACGCTTGATCGGGTTTTGCACGACACCAACCGAACGCCTCTTGGTTTACCCCTTTATGATGAACTTGAGCGTTGCCTCTCGTCTACGAGGTATCTCTTTATATGCATGCATCAATTTTAATTCCAAATTGTTAATTTATTTTGGATATCCAAACAGAGCTTAAACCTGGGGACCCTGTTTTGGATTGGGCAACGAGAAAACGGGTGGCGCTGGGGACTGCACGTGGATTGGAGTACCTGCATGAACATTGTAATCCCAAAATCATTCACCGAGATGTTAAAGCTGCAAATGTGTTGCTGGATGAAGATTTTGAAGCTGTTGTTGGTGATTTTGGGCTGGCAAAGCTAGTGGATGTCAGAAAAACTAATGTAACAACTCAAGTTCGTGGGACGATGGGTCATATAGCTCCTGAGTACTTGTCCACTGGAAAATCATCAGAAAAGACCGATGTTTTTGGATATGGAATCATGCTTTTGGAGATTGTCACAGGCCAGCGAGCTATAGATTTCTCCCGTTTGGAAGAAGAAGACGATGTCTTACTGCTCGACCATGTAAGACTTTGCCATATTGTTTCTATATCTTCAAATGCCCTCTCTGATCCACTTTAATCATCTTGAAGGTCAAGAAACTTCAAAGGGAGAAAAGACTAGACGCTATCGTGGACCGAAACCTGAACAAAACTTACAACATTCAGGAGGTGGAGATGATGATTCAGGTGGCGCTACTCTGTACTCAATCGTCGCCAGAAGACCGTCCAGCAATGTCGGAGGTTGTGCGAATGCTGGAAGGAGAAGGGCTTGCGGAGAGGTGGGAGGAATGGCAACATGTTGAAGTAACAAGGAGGCAGGAATACGAAAGGCTACAAAGAAGATTCGATTGGGGAGAAGATTCTATTCACAATCAGGATGCTATCGAGTTGTCCGGTGGACGATAAGGCATAAGTATTTCTTCTTCTTTTTCGTGTTTTTATAATTTCATTGTTTTGTATATTCTAAATGCACTGAATGTGATTGGGGGGTAGGTTTTAAGGGGTGTTGCCATGTGTATTTTTGTTTCGAAATGGCTTAAATTTCGACCTGTATTCCACGGAAGTTGTTTCTTTTGCCTTATCATTGATTGAGAATATAAACATTATGCAAGTGTGTGTTTTATTAAGGAAAATGCAGTTTACATGGTGTTATGGATGTTGGATTTATGTATCATTTATATGCATACAATAACATGTGCATATTCATGTGAGTGTATGTAAATGGATGATAAATTTTAGGCAGATATACATTTGACTGCATGTGTTGCATTGAATTTGCGTGCGTTGTATGATAAGTTGGTGTTCAGGCGTTTAAAATGTATTTGAATAAGGTCACAAAAGCTTGTTTTTGGCAATATAAGAAATTTATGCTGTTCTTAGAAAAAATATATATAAAAGTAAAAAAATTTGAACGTGTCAAATTAACCCGAGTAGTGAAAGCATGCATGCAGTCATCCCAAAAGAGATCAATTTTTGCAATATTAGAAACAATTGAATTTAAAAAAAAATAAGGGAGAATTTCTTAACAATTATAAACTTTCAGAACGAGTATTATATGTTTTCATTTTTTAAACATCTTAATTTAGGAATTTTTTTTTCTTTTTTCTGTTCAAGACCTGATTTAGTTCAATTATAAGACAACAAGAATAGCGTACACCTCAATCATTTTTCTTCTTCTTTATCACCTTATATGAGTTTTATTGGGAAAATAACTTTTGTGTCAATTCTTATACTAAGGAAAAAAAAAATCATAATAATTGAGCGTCGAATTAAGATATTTTTAATGGGAACTTTAATTGAAATTCAACTGAAAAATTGAACAGAAATATTTCCTTTAAAGAAAAAGGCGTTATCTTGTGAGCGTGGAATTGAGACATTTATATTTGAAATTCAACTGACAAATTGAGTCTTTATATGAGATCTTTCCAAAAAAAAAAATGTAAGACATTTCTCTTAATGAGATTTTTCCCATTTGGTGACTCAATTTGATATTGTTGCTGAATCAATAAGTTTGATTAAGATTTTATTGTTTCTTGTAGGCTGCTTCGTTTTGTCAAATTTCGCAACACAAACCATGACATCATTGCCCGAAGGTCAATCATCATTATTAATTAGAACACAAATTAAGAAATAGTTAATCCAAATTGAAATCCATTTAATATTGAATTTAACTTGAGTTAGTGCTTTCATGGCAGCAACATCGATCGATCTTTTCCCATTCCTTAATCTTTTGTTTGATCTGCAACTCTTCATGTCAGATCACTTTCCTTGTAATTAACACCATCCATTGCTAAAGCTTCTACAGACATTAGATTTCTCTCTGATTGAATTAATTAATAATTTTTTTAGATTTACGTATGGTATATATATATATTCATGAGTGCTGGGCCTGGTCGTGATCTGCTCTTAAATTGGGCTCAACTCTATTACTCATGATTTGATGCAGATTGGGCTTGTCCCATTCTGTCTGGCCCATATCACATTGTTTGGACAATTAGACATCTAATTGCATATATCATATGTGTGTGTGTATATAGCCCGGTCATAGAAATGATCACATAGACCGAGGAGGTCACAAACTCACAATTAGACAGTAACTTATATATTTACCATTTATGATATGATGCCACATAAAAAGAGGAGGTCACAATTAATTAATAAATTTATTTATATGGTATCAAAATATAAATAATGTATATGTAAGTTAATGTCTTTCGAGTGATATGTGATCATTTTCAAAAGCCAATTAAAAGAAAAATAAGAAATTTAATATACGTATAACTATAATGCTTGCATATATGTCAAGAAATTTAATTACGTAATGATGAGCCTGGCAAATGATATTATTTGTGTCATATTTTATATTTCGTTATTTGAATGAATAATACGAGGGATGTTAAATGAACCACCATAATTTTTATTACATAGGTTAAAAATCCAAAAAATAATATATACTCCATTAGAACATAAAAATGGAACGGAGGAATTCAACTGCAATGATGACCATATTCCAGATTCGATCGGTTTGGAAAAGTCATAAGATTCTTTTGTGTCGGCACAGACTTAATCACAGATGGCGACGCCATTATGTTTAGATTAGGCCAGTTATCCCTAACATTTGATTTTTAAATTAACTTCATCCAATACTTTTTCTAATGCCCAAATTAACCCTAGCTCTTACTTCCATATTAATAATATTTATAGGTGAATATAAAATTTTAATATTTTTTCCCTTCATAATAGAAGTTGGTTGAAATTATTATAATAACTTTAATTTTATATACACCAGATATAATATGCAATTTAAATATAATTTTTAATAATATTAATTATTTTTATGAAATAATTATAAATAATGAATTGAACGGTACACTTAGTGCACAAGAGACTTATTTATTGTAATATAGGTGCTAGTATCCAATAAAAAAAATTTCCTGATAAATTGACTGATTGACTATGATAAAATTTGAGTATTAAAAAGTTCTTTGGGTAAAGTTGTATATATATTTTACCAAATATTTAAATGAAAAATATCCATATCCTTTTAAATGATATCCATGAACCAAAATTTTAAGGTTACTACATGCGCTTTTTAACGCTCATTAATAAAATTGATGACGTAAAATAATTAAGCACTTAAAAATTATTCTACTTAATTAGCCTCGACTATTTCAACTCCAACAGCATTCGAAAATTTATCATAATATATATATATATATATATATATATATATATATATATATATATATATATATATTTGTAAATCAAACATAATAATTAATCTAGGAATTATTTTTGTGTAAATCAATTTTATCGTGCATCTTTTTTACATTTAATATTTTATACTAAAATAACTAATACTTAATTATTAAATATACAAAATATAAATTAGTTACACAATAAAACTGATTAATTTAGACAAGACTATGCCTTAACCCTAATTATCTTCGAGATTCTTTTTAGTTACAACTAGAGTCTAGAGATCGATCTATGACTAGAATATAATACGATCTTATTCAAAATTAAAAGATTGACATACATCTATTGTCTGACCTAGAAAGTAATTAACTTAATTATATATATAATTTTCTGTCTAAGTGTGTACATGTAACTTAGTTTACGTTTTGGTTTGACAAGAAATGCTATTGACTTTGGATCAAACGTTAATTATTTCAACAACATTTAGAAAAATAGCTTACTTGTAAAAACAAACTCAACCCAAATTAAACATGATTTCCTCCGCTTCATAAAACAGAAATAGTAATTTTTTCACTCGCTATCCGGTTTAAGAACTGACTAATTTGAAGAACCAATCACATTGTTCTCGAATGGAGATTCCAATTTGAAATCAGAACAAAATTGTACATGGACTAAGTCAATACAAAATTTAAAAAGAAATATACTCTAAATTCCAAATTTTCACCACCATGATAATCCCTGGAAATTTAGAAATAATGATCTTCTTAATTATTCTAGAACATAAATTAATGCGACAAATGATTTGGTAATTAGGTTGGGGGTTTCAATTGTCAATCCCTTGTTAGAAAAGTTACGAAGTCCACCTACTCACTTGGGAAATAGATACTCATGTTGTGTTTATTCAATAACAAAATTAATATATAATTATTATCTTTATTATATCCGAACTTTCTTTTTGAAGCCAAGTTGTTATTTTTGTCATGATTCGTTCAGATGTCCTTACTTATACACGCAATTCGTTGGAATTTTTTTCTTCACTGTCATTGTAAATGATGTTTCCTTAAATGTAAATATTTAGTTATTATTTATTTGTGTATTATTTTTGTAGTTGTATATATGCGAAAGGATCATGTGAAAACAGTGAAATGACAGATAATAATTTTATAATCGATATATTATATATGTGGAGGAAGTTTTATATGAACTTGATTCACATCGATATGAAATCAATATTCAATTTTTTTATATTTTTTATGAAATACTTGATATGTTTGGTTAAATTTTAGTGGTTAGAAATTAGTTCTTCAAGCCTTCTTATACTCCTTATACCTTCCACTTCAATTCGTTCTCAAAGGGAATCGAACCTAGGTCTCCCACTTAAGTGAGGTGCCCAGTGGCCAGGTCCCCTTGGTATTACATATGTGGAGGAAGTTTTATATGAACGTGATTTATATCGATATGAAATCAATATTCAATTTTTTTATATTTTTTGTGAAATACTTGATATGTTTGGTTAATTTTTATTTATTTTATCAGTAAATGTTAATTGTTAGTGGTCAGAAATTAGTTCACCAAGCCTCACAATTTCAAATTCTCCAAACCTCCTTATACCTCTCACTCCAATTCGATTCCCTCTCCAAGCCTCCTTATACCTCTCACTCCAATTCGTTCCCAAAGGGAATCGAACCCAGGTCTCCCACTTAAATAAGGTGCCCGGTGGCCAGATGGGCTAATCCCCCTTGGTTGATATGTTTGGTTAAATAGTTGATATTCTAAATGATTTTTTTTATATTTTGATATTTTAAACTTAAATATTATAACACTATATTTTTATATTAAACATGAATTGAATAATTTTTTTAAATTGTAAAAAATTAATTGTTGACCGATTTTGACCTGTGAGGTTTTAGTTAGTTCTTTTTATATATATTTGAGAGTATTACTATTACCAAATAGAGTATTGCATAAACATACGTTCCTAAATAACAGAGGTATTTGGTAAAATAATAAAAGTGTATTTAAATTTGGAAAACCGAATTGAACAATGGATCATGTCTGAAAAAGGAAACGTCAACTATACAATTTGAACGAGGGAGTAGATATTAAAGTTGGGGGAAATTTGAATAGTGTATAAATGCATAGTTTTTCAATGAAGTGGTTTAGTTAGACACTAGTATTTTTTATTTGGGTTCAACTTTTCCAGTTATGACATGATAGAAGCAAATTCAAGCTTTTGTTTCTTAAAATCAGTGAATTGTAAATGTTTGCAAGTATTTTCCATGTAGTATTATTTTGTCCAATAAATAATTTTTGATCGAATTATATTGTATTATTAGTGTCTTATAATTAGGTACTTTTAGAACCTAATAACTTAATATGATGTTATATATTGAATGATTAAAAGTTTGAAATACTGGGGCATACATAATCAACTAAATTATTCTTTATAAATTTACAAACAACGTACATTTTTGTCAAAAAAGCTCATAAAAGTTCCAATATTACTAGCTCGATTACAGAGTATTTCTATTTGAAGGGAAGAATGTGTCTCCCATGCACTCAAAGTCATGTGAACTCTAATTTCCAAATATTATTATTTAGTATAAAACATATCATTATTTAATTTTATGTGTTGTTCTTGTCAACATTATTAAACAGATACATTTTATATGCTAAATATTGATATTAAAAGAAAAATTCATGTGAATTTGTGTTCATAGAAGTGTACGTTTGTGCTAATTGAAATATTTAATATTCACTAATATATTTTTAAAAAATTATAAACTCAACCAGACACCCTGCTAATTGAACAAGACTTCACATAGTCATGGTAGAAAGATCTTGACAAACTTCTAACTTAGTTTGTCTTACACACAAACTCAAAGGGGTTTGTCTAGGGATTATTCAGTAAGATTTTTGCCAACTTATACATAATTCTCACCAACTTGTATAATAAGTCATATTAAAGGTGTTAAATGGAAATTAATATATATATATATATATACATGCATACATATAATTTGAATTTTTATATGTGATGAAATTCTTTCATTGTATCTGCAGAGTCTTTAGCTTATGTTGGGTTCAATTTTCGCAAAAAGTAATTTCACCCATATTAAATTGTCCACTCGTTGGGTCTCCTACCAAATGGGAGAGTTGAAAATTTGGTCCACGAGTTAGGAGAATGTTAGGAAATTAATATATATATATATATATAAATTAATTCACATTTCCTTACAAATTTGAATTTTAAGATGAAAAGAAGTTCTTTTAAAAGACAATGAATTAATCAAAACAAAACATCATTTCTTGTAATTACATTCACTGGATTAGGACACAAAGATCAACCGATGTATTCCCTCGTTGAAAAAAAAAATGACATAGTTAAACTAGCTAGGTTTTATTTTTCCTGAAAATAGAAGCAATTAGATGACTATAGCTATATATATGTACTTCCAATTCAACTAAGCAATATCCACCTGCCCCTTTTGAATTTGAAGAACAATTTCAGTTAAATAAGTATGCTAAGTGTATCATTTTTTCACGGTAGATAATTTATGTGATACGTGCTACAATCTATTTCTACAGAGTCTTGTCAATAAACCGTGTCAATTTCTAGACAAATTAACTATTTACATATTTTTCTTTTCTTGTCCTAAAATTTCTTGTCACGTCCCTCGCCTAGGACCCTATAATTGTATACGTACGACGATTGGATTGCTTTTAAATCCAGCACGCTTTAATTAGTTTATATTTTGGATTATTAACAACTTGTCGAAATGAAACTAATATCAATTAAATATTGCTTTTCTATTTTTAGTTCCCATTGGGACTGATGTGACCCAATAATCATAAGCTTTTTACGAAGTTTTAAATATTTGACATGAGAAGTTTTTGGATTAGCAATAATGTCGTGTGATTTGATTCGCGAACGAACAATTAATTAGACGTGTTGTGGACCATTCGGGTGTCCGGGCACATAATATGGACTCGTGAAAATCTAACATTATGCATAAATTTTTTTATGAGAGAATATTAATTATTATACATGAGATGTGATATTTTTGTAAACTTTTTAAGTCAGGTCGTCTTGGTGCCTAGTAGATTCAACATATTTTGACATGTATATGAGCACTGATGACACATATTTAGTAGGGATGAAATAAGGCATGTCTAGAACGCGTTTGTCCTATTTCAGGATTTGCTCCATAAAAAAAAAAAAAAGAACCGGCCTCATTTTGTATTTAAATTAATTTTAAAATACAAAAATTCAATATTTTAATATTAAAAATTCTAATTATAACTTATAATTATTTAATACGTATTTAATACTTAAAAATAACACTTTAAATCTATATAAATACAAATTTATATAAGCACATATATATAGTAAATATATGTGTAGGGGTACTAATTATACGGCTTCGCAGACAGGTTTGACAAAAAGCAAGACTTGTTACAAACTCGCCCCGTCCAATATGGATTTGGATTTGAACTCGACCATTATCATTCGTAATAATCAAACATGGATTTCTCACATATTCAAAGGGTATAACCGACCTATAGATATTATATGATTAGGATAGGTGTTGGTCTGCTTGCATGATCTTCATTTTGTCTATACTAATTCAGTTTCCAACTATCTCATGACGCTTGTTTGCATGGATCATACTTCTACCCTTCTTTCGGAGTTAGATGATTAGTCTTTATGTTCATTTAATTCTTGTATTTTCCTGTTCAAAGTGTAGGCATTTCAATTACAAACTCTAGCGTATTCCTTCTGTCCCATTAAAAAAATTTGTTATTCTTTTTAATATATCTCAATAAATACTTTCTATTTTCTTTTTTATAAATCACTGTCATACATTTATCCCTACATTTTATATTTATTTTCATCAATTGTCAATCGCATAACACTAAATTGATTTTTTGTCTTACTTTTTTCTCTCGCTCAGTCACATTACTTTGCATATTATTACTCTATTACACTTCTTAATTTGTGTTTAAAAAACAATATATTTTTATTGGGACAGACGGAATATATATCATAAAAATTTATGTGATAACATTTTTAATTAAAAATTGATAATAATCTCATAATGATATTACAGTTAGACAGCTTCATACAAATTTATCTAAATATTGTGGATATATAATTCTGACTTTAAATATGAAATTAACCATGTAGTACTTCATTTTATGCATTTATATGTGAATATATTTTAGTATTAAAAACATAACGTACGTATACTAATGAAAAGAAAGAAAAAAATATAAACATATAATTTCCATGTTATAATATTCGCGTGTTGAAAATAGGTGCCAATGACATATCCACTTCATTATGATGGCTAACAGAGACGTATATGAATATTTTAACCTCAGTGTTTCCTAACTACTTGGGTCCCCTCTTATCATTGATATCAGAATCCTATCTGCGTCACATTTTTTGACATTGCCTTTTTAGTCAACTCATCCCAAACCCAACCTTTTAATTTCATAGGATATATATCTTATATATAATTATTCGCCAATTATTATAAGACATGTATCTAAATTTGATGGGAGGCAGTCACAGTGGTTGGCTAGAGGATGTCCGAAGGTTCGGTCAACAATTTTGACCAATTTTTTACCCCAAACCCGTGTTAATTAATTAGTAACTTTTCATGAATCATGTGCATAATCTAATATAAAGCAATATAAACATACTCATTATTGAGATTTTAAAATAATGACATGAAATCGCATACAAAATACAGAAACAAGATCGATCAATTGCGTTGACTTTATATATGGGAAAAATCACAAGCCGATGATAGAAATTTCATCTAATTAGGAATTAATATGTGATTATACATAAAAATGTAATAGAAAATGAAAATATAAACTACACATGTACCTCTACTATTTTCATGTGATACAAGATATAATAAATCTTGGGTCAGTACCCAACATTTTGCTGTATTTGAAATTGACTACATAAGTACGATTTAATCTCTGCTATTGCTACAAACTGTTTATCTCTCCCAAATAATTTTTTACCAAGCGGGTTGTATATATTATGAACTTTTTTAATTTCGAAGTGCAGGCATTTCAATTACAAACTCTCAACATATATATACTACAAAAATATATGTGATACAGGTTTACAAAATATATTTTGTGAGATAAAACACCATCTAGTTTGACCATTTTGATTTATAAGAGATTCAATAGAAAGAAATTAATTAACTAGTGAGTTTGTACGTACATCTAATGTGAGTTGTATCACAAGCTAGAGATACTCCACAGTCCACTCACACGTATAGATTAAGTTTTTCTTTTCTCTTGTTATTTTTTCTGATTTGGATATCCTTTAAATCCGGTGCTTCTACAATACACGTACACTGATGTAGAATTGCACTACAGAGAAATGAAGTCTTGTCCTTTCTTCTTTCTCCTTATTTGTGGAAACAAAACTACTATTCTTTCAAATATCCAATCAATGGATATTAACAAAATATTGAAGAGATATATATTATATAACATTAAATTATATTATACATAAGAAAAAGTCATAAGCTTTGTCACCTTAAAAATGATACGGTTGAAAATGTTTTACACATTAAAAAAACTTTTACTCCAACTTAATTCTCAGTTCTGATTATATATAACAATCAAATATATGTACATGGTATATTCATAGTTTAAAAGCTAAGCATGGACAAATACGAAGGGTTATTTTCGATTAAATTTTTAATCTTATATTTACCGTATACAATTACAAAACTGAAATTCGGTTATAATTATATTAGTATATGTCGGTAAACAATCATCACATGTAACATGCTTTGGAAGGTCATTTCTCTGTACATAAACAAACTTACAAAGAAAAAAATCGTAGCTAGCTAACCTGCAGCCAGCTATTAATTATCTAGAAATCACACATATTGTACAAGAAAAAAAAAAAAAAAACTCCCAATAGATGATCTCTCTATAGAAATTTGGTTATATATGAACAGTGTACGATGTCAATTAACTCTTTCTACATTAGAAAAAAAAAAAAAACTTTACCTCTGCAACATTTAATCACACACTAAAGTTCCGTTTACTTCGATGGTTATCCAAGGAATTCTCAAAGTAAACGGACTCTAAGCGATCTCATGGAAGAGGGGATCATCCAAAAGATCCGACCACATTTGAGCTCCGCCGTAGCTGGATGTGCTGCAAGCATCGCCGCCAGTGTTGGTAATCGAAGTCTCTGTCCGCGGCGGCGCCGCCTCAGATGGCGAAAGATTCGGCGGCAGCCACGGCGACGACGATCCATCCGGCGAGTTATATTCAGAGCCCTGAACCAGCGCCCCTTTACTAAAGCAATTCTGATCAACGGCGGCGACGGGTGCTTGCAACTCCGGCAAATGGGAGAACGGAATCGAGTCTTGAAGATAACTCGGCAACGGCGGCATTTCGAGTTGACTCAGGACCGGGTTATCTTTAACTGAGTTCAAAAGACCGAGGCAGGCAACGTCCGGAAACGTAGGGTTTAGAGATGGAAGTACGGCGCCGTTTTGCAGTGGTGGCAGCTGGGGCTGCAGAATGTACTGTAGGTACTGATTGAGCCGAGCCGCTTGAACGGCTTCGGCTTGGAGGCGCATGGCTTGGTCTTCCCACGAAGGGTTTTCGATGAGCTCTTTAAGGTTAGCGAGCGCGATTAGATGCGGTAGGCTGGAGAAAATGTCGGTCCGAGGACGATGGGTCATCGGGTCGAACCCCATCTGGATCAGCTTCTTCTTCAGATGAGTGTTCCAGAAATTTTTTATCTCATTATCCGTTCTCCCTGGTAGATGGGTTGCAATAGCTGACCACCTAAAGCACCCAATTAATTTGTGCAAAAATATAATTACTTTTACTACATTAAAGAAAATATAATTACTTGTTTCCCAGAATAGCATGGAGATTTAGAATTGTTTGCTCCTCATCTTGAGAGAACTTCCCTCTCTTGATATCGGGTCGTAAATAATTCGTCCACCTTAGTCTGCAGCTCTTTCCACATCTATTCAACCCTTCAAAAAAAAAAAAAAATTTTTTTAAAAGAGTTATTTAAAAAATTGATGAGAGAGGGGAGAGAGAGAGAGAGGTACCAGCAAGTTTAGGGAGGGCTCTCCAGCTTCCATGGCCATGTTCCTGGATATAATTGACAAGTTTATCATCTTCTTCAGGAGTCCATGGACCCTTCTTCAGACCACTCTCATCACAGCAGGGTGATCTTCCCATAATTAATGTTTATTTTATTTTTTCTAACTATCAATTTTAGTGATAGGATTTGGCTTGCCTCCCTCAAATCCTACCAAATAACACTAACCACATTTTGTATCTATATATACACGGCAACAGCAAGAATTTTGTGGCCCACTTTTGTCATCGTGTTGGACTGAAATTACTGGAATGCCCTTCCCTGTTTTTGCTAATAAGAATAGTGAAATGCCTTTCTATATCTAGAGAGGATTTTGATTAAACGATGCAATGCACCATTCCTAGATGTGATATGCCCATTACACAACAAAACACATGGCCTTCGAATTTGGCTATTAGTCTAATTAACATCGTAAAATGTCATCTTCTTTTAGCTGCGCCTATTTTTGAATTATACTACATGATATTGATTAAACCTATCTTTAAAACGACAAAAGATATGTTTTCTAATTATTATCTTTACAAATAAAATTATGATACTGCAATATTTGGGGATTAATTAAACATGATGACGAAATTGGTTCGTAATATTCTAATCAGATTTTAGAATTTTAATTGCTAGAGTTAACCTAATTAAGGTCATTTAGATTAAGTCAATCTTCCTGGTTTACGATCCAACTGGTTTTAAAGTTAATTAACCCAGAACTAATTAAACTGTTTCGGATCAATGTACGTATCTCAAACGAAACATTTTCTAGTAGCATTGTCTCACGTGAGACGTTGGTCAAAATTCATTAGATAATCAAAATAAAAAATGTGTACCAATTAGTGGGTATTCGAATAAAAATACACTAACTAATTTGAATTTCGTCTCACGAAATTATCTAATTATACATCCAACACATAAATATAGTACCACTTCTCTAATCAAGTAATGCATATTATATATTCAATTTAATTAATTGTCACTTTAAAAAAAATTAATTATCACTTTAAAAGAATTATATCAAAATATCTGTTATTTTTTGTTTTCCAAAAAATATTAAATATTATTTCTTCCATCTCTATTTATTTCTTTTTTTATAATAAGTAGCTTGGATAAGCGATCCGTAAATCATCCATTTTATATATACAAATACATTATATTAATTAATGACTTTCTTAATTAGTTGAAAAACTAAAAGCGACGGTTAAAATAAAATTGAGTGAGTAATATTAATGACGCATACCAAGAGCACTTTGCATATGTATACCGAGATTTGAAACTATATATATATGTACTCCTCCCACATCCTACAATTAAATAGTACAGTTATTTTTGAGTTTCACACATATCAATATAATAAAACCTCATTATATACTCTTAAAAATGTTAAACATGATTAATTTCAAAGTACATTAAATAGGGTATATTAAAAGAATTACACTATATTAATAAGAAGATGCCTATAATTTGAGACAAATCAATAAAAATGTGATTATTTTTATGGAATGGAGGGATATAAAAGTTAGGCATTAAAGGACAATTTGGAGAATTCATGTTGTTTGGACATGGTCAATCATCAATATAAAAAGAGAAGGTGCAGAAAATGTTCAAATTAAGAAAGTCGTAATCAGGAACAGGTGGCGACTGCTCCGTGGTAGAGGAACACTTCCCATGCACGCAATTTTCGTCATCCGTTACACATTTTGCATGGCAATATATGTATATATCTAAGTTAAATCTATATGAGTACGTATATACTTGATCACATTTATTATGTACTATGAACACTTTACTTACCATATACGTATTCTGGTCCTGAAACGATTTTCCCATCTTTAATTAGCATCTATATATACTCCATGTTTTGTTATAGGGGTCAAACTTTGACCTACTATAGGAATATTAATTTATATAATTATATTAGCACTCCATAGTACACAGACCAATTAGGCTATTTAAGAGATAATAATATCATGTTATTATTGGAAAATTTGGTTTGTGAGATTTTTGGAACACTCATGTTTGATTAATGTATTGGAGGATTTAAAATTAATTTCTGGAAATTAAATGTAGGATTGTTGATGTATTTAAAATTTCAAAATCGAATTTTGGTTTGAGAAATTAATAACGAATATAAGATGCCACGGCATAAATGTGATAGTTTTCTTGGTGGTCAAAGGCAAGTGAAGGGTAACTTGTCTCTCTTTGCCTCACATGGAAAATTTTGAAGGGAATATCACATTTTATATATAGGAGTGTTTTTAAGTAATTCAAATGTGGTGAATAGGGACCTAACCCAAAGACCACACACGTGCATGCATGCCTGTCCGGTAGAGCCAAGCTGGTCTGATCTAGGTGGACATTGGATCTTGGTAATTGATTGGACTTTGGCTGGTTCTTGGTTTTTTTTTATTCATTTTCAGTGTAAAAGTTAGGATTTTATTTTTAATTTTCTTATAATACATTATCTGGTAAGTTATAAACAATTATTTTGTCGAATAAATTATTATAGAGCCGAGCTGGATAGAACGATTAGTGATGAGGAATATTGTGGAATAATTTTTACATCCACTGCGAATTCACTAAATGATGTCCAAACAAAATTGTATTAATTTACATATAGTACTAGTTAATTTATGAAAAAATATCAATTGATCATTATTAATTATTTTCATGGAACATTATTAATTGTACATCAGTTATACAATATAATGCAATAAAATGTTGTTTTAAAAAAGAAACCACTTGTGATATGAAAAGTTCACTTTTAGCCATAACTTAAACTTCTCTTCTAGGTAGGGGGAAATGGACACATTTATCCTTCGCAACCGTACTATCTCTACACCAATTGTACCATCAAAATCCACTCTATTTGTATCAGTTTGTTTTTCCATTTTTATCAATACGTACCATCCAAACTCAAAATTGTTCCACCTTAACTTATCTGTACCATCATAATTTCAGAACTTTGGTTACATTAAAGGAGAATATATATATATACACATACATATATAGCTTAAATTGTGTGTATAATTTTTTTAAGACTGTATAAGCTATAAGCTAATTAATTCTCTCTTAGACCAAATTGACTTGGTTGGATTAGAGATTCTCCAACAAAGGGTGATTAGCTTTCTGAAAATTAAAGTTTGGAATTGAATCTTTTGTAAACAGATTGCTCTCGTCGTCTTGCATAATACATTATTTCACTGTGTGAACGAATTTGTAATTGTAATTCTGCTATTATGGGTTAAATAACGTTTGTACTCACTTTTAATAAAATTATATTTAGCTGTTAAAAAAAATTAGAGATTCTTCGTGCACTCTAAAAAGTTTCAGTTTTTTCCGACAAACACTCTAATTTAGAAAAGTTTCATGATGTATTTTTCTTTCTTTCTTTTTTTTTTTAATCAAGAAATTTTTTTTTATTGCTACGGTAAGAATTGAGTATAAGAAATACCCTATATACAAAAAACATAACAATCTTTATTTTTTCTAATATTAATTAGTTTCCTTATTTTTTATTTTGTTTTTTCGTTTTTCAAATTAGCCGGTAGACATGAAAATGTTACATTTTTTTTATCTAGCCGTTTAAGTTTTCAGTTTTTTTAGTTGTTTTCTTTAATTCCCAGCTTAAAATAAATTTATCTATAACTTGATTGAGCATATTTGGACATAATATTAGACTTATAGTATATTTCATGTATTATTGTGATTTATTTTAACATTGTACTCGTTTTTTATTTCTTAATATAAAAAATTAAAGTTTGTTTGTCACAATTTTATACAAAAATTATCGGTAATTTAATGTCCTGAATAATTAAAAATTTGTGATTTAAAAATTAAATAATAAATATATACACATATATGTGCATAAAAATAAAAACCTGTATGTATACGTATACATGATGTCCTCGTTGGATGTATCGGAGAAGATTGCTTAACCATAGAAGTAAAAAAACAATTTAAGGATGGCGACATGCCATAAAGATAGAGATAGTTAGAGAAGTTGGTGCAGCAAACTCTCTGATGTCCAATTTTTAACTTTCTTTATATTAGAAAAGCCACACACCTATACAAACATATACTCTAGAATAATACCCACATAATTCGATTTTTTTCTAGGATCCTATTCATATTCGGGCTAAATTACATTTAATTATAAGGACGATCATTTATAAGAATTTGAATTAGTCGCAGCCGTGAGAATTATAGATATGTTTGTGTATTGTATATGATATACTTCTTCTGTTTATCATTCAACACAAGTTTTAAGAAAAAAATAAATAAAGTAAATAAAATAAGAGTATATTGAAGTATTGTGAATCCATTTAGAAATAAAGTTTTTGTTTGTAAGTGTTAATTCAATTGCAATGACATTTTGATTATGCGAAGGTTGAAGTATAATAATAAAGTGATGTATCCATAAAAGGAATGAACATATTTTTTATAACGAATAAATAAAATAAGTAAATATACTTTTGGTAGATAGAGAAAACGCACGTATAATTTCATCATTCATGGTATAATTAATTAGTGTTACATCAACTCATGGTTTTGAAGCATTATAATTTTTATTTTTTTTATTAAAAAAAAGCAAGGTATATATATATATATATTAAAAACAGTGTTACAAGCATGAGAATTGTGTGAGCAGCACTCGCAAATATTACATCCAAAAGCAGAACCAGATGAGCAGAAATTAACAAGGCTTAGTTACATTTATAGGACATATGTTTCATTCTTTAAAACTTCCAGTACTGAATATATTTTGCTCAGTATCCAGTTCAAAGTCTTGATTTAAGCTCTTTCCATCAACTTTTTTTTCACAATTTGATTTAAGCATTGACTCATTAAGAAATGTTATAAAAATCCATGGATATGAAGTAAGAACAATTAATTATCAAATTATTAATCTGTTCAATATGCACGTTATTAGTGAATTCAGAACCGAGGTGCGCCTGGTGAAAGTGCACATGACTCACTCGCCAATCAGGGCCCTAAGCCCTTATTCGCTTAAAGTGTATCATGTATTAAAAGTAATAAAATATTAAAATACTTGTTATATTATGTATTAAAAGTAATAAAATATTAAAATAATTATTATATTATGTATTAAAAGTAATAAAATACAAAATAAAATATCAAAATTGAGGTAAGGATATGCTCGATAAAATGTAAAATGATTTTGATTAACTTTGTAGCGACTCAGATTGATACTATGTCTATTTGTTAGCATCAAATTATATGTTCATCATTAATGGACTGATGACACATAAGCACACATAAACAATCAAATAATTAATAGTGGACTCACCGGTTTATGTGTCTATCACTTTATTAATAGTGATGATAATTGGTATTTATATATGCGCATAGTATCAATTTGATCTAGCGGCTATGAGTAGACTACAAATTATGCGAATTAAATTTTTAGGACTAGTCGGAGAATGTTATATCTATTCATTTGGTAGATTATCCAACCAATAAAAATATGTCAAATAATATAAAAAAGAATAATAGTTAAAGTGAGAGAAATATTGAACAATGTAAATCCATTATTTTTGACAAGTGAATTTTTAAGATTGAATAGTTAATCCAGTGTGTAAATAAATTTTTTTCCAAATTAGTTGATTATGAATTTATGAAGGAAAAACTCGGGGTTAATTGGGAAACGACACCTGCTGCTTATTAAAGGGTTGGCACTAAATTCGTGATTGAAAACTTGAACACATAATGAAGAAAAGGAGAACTTGAATTTATTTTCATTAAATTTTGAGTTATTATTACTATGCCTTAATTTGCCGACTGCATTTAAGAAGAAATTAAGCAGGCTGAAGACAGGGTTTAACTTCACATTCGCGTGACCCATAATTAATTGGAATTTTGGTTATATATTTCCATATTTGACGAATACCTATAAAATTAAAGGGTGTGTCTTTTACAAGGTTCAATAATGAGTCGGCTGGGTGTAAAACAGATTTATCGCGACGCAGACAGCCAAAATTTTGTTAAATTTAATAGTATAATATACTCTAAATTTTAAGATAAAGAAATAAAATCCGATAAAAAAAAAAGATAAGAAATAAAATAATATTTTTAAAATTTAAGAATATTATTTTTTTACTAATTTTAAAGAGAAGAATGTAAAATAATATGTTTAAAATTTGGAGTCAAAAATAGTGTTTGACGAGTTAGATGGATTACTCTTACTAATAGTGAGAGTAATTATATATGAGGGTAGTTGTTATTTTTCTTTTTTTCAAATGAAAATTGATTTTAGAGAATTCAAAAGCAAGTAAATTTTATTTTGCCAAGATTAATATTAAGTGTTTAAAAAAGTGGTTGCTAACACTATATAAGTGATTTTTTCAAAATAAAAATAATTATCCGCATAAAGTTGAGTTTACAAACACCCACTAAGTCACTCTCTACAACCAAAATATCAAATTGTAGTAAAATTTCGGAACAAATTCGATGAGACCCTGTATTATTACATATTAAATTCACGTTTTTGAAAAAAGAAATTAGGAGATTAATGAGAATTGTAATCATAAATTATTAATAAAAATATATTTTTATCATATTTTTCTCATTTTTGATATTCTTATTTGCAAGTGTGTAATTTTTTTGTTTACACATGTAATTGATTCACAATTATTATTTTATAATACAATAACTTATCAAATTAATACATTTTAATTAATTAATATATAAAAAATTAAAAACTAGTACCACGATAAAATTGTTTTACATAATACTTTGCCATCAAAAATTCTATCTGCTAGAAGACATAAGGTTATACACTTGCATATCAATTAAAATAAAATAATCTATAAAAAACGATCACTTAGTTAATGTGGTTAATTAATTATTACCGTTCTACATGTATAAACATATCAATTTTTAAAAGAGAATGCATTATATATAGACACCCTACACCATTAATTAATTAATAGTATTATTTTTTTAATAAAATAATACTCCAATGGTGTATGAAAAAGTAATAACAAATTGAAAAATAATAACAATCTATTAAAAAGTGACTCTTTCTCATGTCCGTCTCATGTCACACAAGAGTGACCCTAAAAATATTGTTCCCTTTTTAACTCCCAGCAATATTTACACCCTCAATGCTATTACAATATTTGTAACCAATCCTAATATCATGAATAATAATAATAATAATAACATATTAATTTTAATATTACCAACATAATATTATTATTAATGTTATTAATAATATAAAAATATTGTATATTGATATCATAATAATATCTAAAATATTAAAAAAAAATCTCACTATAATATTAATATTATGAATATTATACTCCCCAAAGAAAATTTTCCATCTTTTCATTTTGGTTCATTCAAAAGAAAATTTTTCTTTTCTTTTTTTTTTTTGATAAATTTATTGCCAAATATTTATTCATAAACTTCATTCTTATAATTTTCGTCAAGTGTAACTCAATTATCACAAATTATATCAAAACTTTCTCATTTTTATCAATCACAATCACATCATTTGTACTAATTATTTTATCATACTCCTTAGTCTCTATGCCCAAAAGCTATGAAAATTTTTCTGTGGGACGAAAGGAGTATATTATTAACATATCTTTAATATTATAAATACAAAATATTAAGTAGTATAATAACATTACTATTAAATATTTTCATACTATAAATATTCGTGTGAAATAATATTTTATTACTAAATTCAATAATATTATAATTTTAATATTAATGATATAAAATTATTATTAATATTAATGTTATAATAATATTTAAAATATTAAATTAAATATATATTAGAATATGTTTGTTATCATGAATATATTAATAACTAAATATTAACATTAAATATTGTTATAATATAAAAATATAATACTACTAAACACTTTTTAATAAAAAAAAATACAACTCAAGTGATTGGAGCTTTACTACCTATGTCATAAGTTGGGTTCTAGTCACTATTTGCCCGCTTTAAAAAAAAAAAAAAAAACTCAATTTAGTCATATTATAATTTTTTTTGAAGTAAAATTTAATCACGCTAGCTCTTATTTTCAACATACATATTCAATCACTCCGAATTTTTCTCGCTATAAAATATATCACAATATTTTTTTTCATTTTCTCTTATGAAAAAACAAAAGAGAACGTATAAGCAAAACGCCCACATTTTTTCTTTCCCAAATATAATCAGAAAATGGAAAAGGCGAAAAAAAAAAAAAGGAAAGATAACAAATTTCAAACCCTACTCCCTTATTTAATTGTTTGATTGTGACCAATCGTTATTTAATAAATTAATGTTGAATTATCATGCTCTAGTCGATTAACTTGTTGAATAAATTAACTTTTGACCTACTATCACCTATGTAACATAGACCCCGCGTCGACGTCCCACATTTGTGATCCAGTACAAAGTTTTTCAAGAAAGTTATGTCTTATTTTTTTTTTTTTTGAGAATTTTAAAACTAATATCTTTCCATGTGTTACGTCATCAAATGTTTGTGTAATAATTTTAAAAAGAAATCATATATAGAATTTTAAAAATACTTTGAGGTGTCCTGATATATAAATATGTTTTTGTCCATTTAATTAGGTCGAGTTGTATATATATACTTGCATTTTATTTTTCTTTTATTATTAGAGAGAGACACTAAATTTTTAGGGTTCGCTTGGTTGGGAGTATTAGAAGTAGTCAAGTAGGTAATAGGAATGACTCATTAATCATTCTCATTGATGATGTTTGGTAATATTTACAATTTGAAATTGATTTAAAAATAAAATAATCACTAATTTATTTTTGATTACATAATCTCCCTTTTATAATCAATCATTTAACAATTTTCATTTTTCCTCCGTTTAACTTTTTTCTCGCTCAAATTTTTTCATGCTCAACTTTCTTTCTAAAATTTATTAATGAGAATGACTAGTGATTCATTCCCATTACCTAATTCTAATACCCCCAACCAAGCGACCCCTTAAATATAATCTGGTGTAATATATCTGTAATTTACATGAAAAAATAAACCATACGCTAGATAAATTTAAACAAGGCTCGACTTATATGAGAGTTTGAATTCGTTATTTCGAGAGGCGATTATATCGAGTTTTTTATAGAAGTTTTTTTCTCCTTCAACAGATTTACTACCCCAAATATGTAGGATGAATAATTATTTCAATAATAGTTATATCCATTAGTATTATGCTCTAGTTTTTTTTAAAATAATAGATAAATAATATTGTTGGGTTGTGAAATAAAAGATGATTAATGGGATGATTATGAAAAAAAATAAAAGTAACTAAATGAGGCAATGATTATCTTAATTTGGGAGAGAAAATGGCATTTTAAATTGTATGTTATTCTCATTAATCACTATAATTACTCTATATTTATTAACATTCAAATTTAAGAACTTTTAAATCAAACATAACCTCAATACACTTAATGATAAGATGAGAGATGATGGTCGAAAATATTTGGCATTATGTACCATATGCATACTTCACATTAACTTTTAGTTTCTCAATTATCAATCATCTTCCTCATTACGTTTGAGAAAATACACCTGCATTTCAAGTGCGATATTTTGTACTGTTAACTAAGCCATGTGTGACACATCATTTGTTTCATAAAAAAATCTCAATTCACTTCCAAAAAAAACAATTTCAATTCATCTTTACTGTAAGAAGAAGATATTGAGATATTACAATTCCAATTTCTAGTCTCGTCAAATGCATGTGATGTTATTTTTCTGGGTCCCAATGCGAGTAGCATGTGATTGTACTCAGAAATTGAAAAGCACATTTGGCCATCAGGTTTCTCACTTTAGTGGGAGACGTGTTTGATTCCCTTTGGGAACAAATTATATTTACCGATCAAAAACAATTATAAAGCACAAAACAACCCTACCAAACCAAGTTTTAGCTAGCCTAATATACTGAAATATTAGAATTAAATTATTAAGTTAAAACACGAAAAAAAAAAAAAATCTTGTACTTCCCCGTCTCATGTTATAATTTGTCATTTAATAATGTTTCACATGAATTTAAAAAAATATATTAAATAGTAATAAGTATATGTGTAATATGATATTTGTGCTTTTTTATTTGCCTAAATTACATTTTATACACTCATTAATGCATAGTTGCATACCATCATAAAAAATAAGTAGATGAATAAAATTAGAATATGATATTAATTTAATTCTCCTAAATTAGTACAAAATTTAGATAATTATAACAAAAACTAAAATCATATTCACTTAATATTCACAAACCGTGCAAACACACAATTAATATATATATATATATATATATATATATATATATATATATATATATATATATATATATATATATATATATATTTCGAACCGAATAAAAATTCGATTATTAAAAATTTGACCGAATCAAGATTTTTTGGCTGGGTTAGGAAATTTGTTTTTTTTTTTTTATGTATTTAAATTGAATTTATCTGATTTTACATGCGCACAGTATTTATTTTGAGATACTCTTTTAATTATGTGATTATCTCACATGAAATAGGAAAAAAAAATATATCAATTAAATCATAAAGAAAAATATTAATCTGAATAATAGACAACGAATAAGACACCTATTTAAATTTAATTTAATTTTTCCCGCAATTATTTGTATACTAACCACATGAGTAAAATGCTCCCTTTATAACACCTGTGTTGAGTGTTCACCGAAGCTAAAGTTAGTTAAATTGTTTTTCCATTATAGACACACTTTCTATATATATATATATATATATATATATATATATATATATATATATATATATATATATATATATAAAAAATAAAAATAGAGATATTGAAAATGATAGATTGAAATATTGCTTCTTCCGATGGATCCCCAACAATTAAAAAGGAAGAGGGTTTAGTTTAAAAGAGAGGATGATATCACCTACAAATTAAGAAATAATTTTCTATTTAATTATTTTAACTTTTGAAAAAAAAAAACCAAACCTTTTTTTAGGGGAAAAAATGAATTGTTTTAGTGTCAGCTAAACTACTAATTTGCTTGTTGTGATGGGTTTCTACCCAACCCAGCTAAAACTCCTAACTTTAATTGTATGATTTACGCCACGTAAGTATCCTTCTCTTCATTAATACTATTCAATAATTTGCCATGCAAAACAAAAAATGGAAAAACACTTACACTTATTTCTAAAAAAATTCGTAAAAAATAATCATAATGATACGTGAAGAGTGAAAAATTATATAATAAATAATATACACTATATTATTTTAACAATTTAATAAATTAAATGAAATACTAAGTAAAATATAAAAAGTGGAATAGAAAAATAAATTATAATAATACGTTAATATATCTGCACCAACAAGTGCATAAATAAATAAATAAATAGTGTAATAACAACTTTATACAAAAAGTTGACACTAGAAGTTAATTAATGCAGTATCATATTTATTCCACTATCGCAATTTCTGAAATATTTAAATCCAAAAGGTCCACAGCCCAAAAATGCTCATATTCAAATGTTGTTCTTTTTTCTAATTCGTACGGTATATATATAAATGAATGAGTTATATTTTTATCTAATCTGAACAAAACACAATTTTTTTTTTCAGAATTTTTTTTTGTTCCTATTATTCTTATTACGGTATATTATATATTTTGCGTTTATAATCAGTGACGTGGACATTTAACATCCAACTTGTAATAAGATGTATATTGATTAATTTGCTCTCAACAGTAAATAATTTATTTAATGAAATTAGAAATTGTATATATGTGTGCAATAATTTTGTAAACTAAACAATTAACAATTGTTAGAGAGTTATGCGACATTAGACAAGATTTGTGAGGTGGACTCACAGCGGAAAATGTAGAGAGAGGATTTTTAGTTGGGGAAGTATAAATCAATTTAACTGTAAAATTTGTGTATTTTGTATATATATTTTTACATTAATAATTATTTAATTAAAAGGTGTTAGTTTAATTTTAAAATATTGTATAATAAAAATAAAAATATTATTTGAATTGATCTCTAAAATTAATTTACAAGATATTTATTCTTTTAAGCTAAGAGTAATTTTTGTGTGGCTCCGTGCACAGAATTATAGTGACACCAAAAAATGACCTGCTATAGCAAGTCACGACCCCACCACCCCAACATTATTCTTACGGGTAAATGGTATCTTTTATCCCAAGAGAATGAGTGGTTTGCAAAATGATCTTTTTTTGACACTTTTGGTCCTGTAGTTTTTTTTTTTATATTTTTAGTCCCAAAAAAATTACAGTTTTGGTCCTAAAAGAATGATAAATTGCAGTTTCGATCCCGAGAGAATGTGATAAAATTGCAGTTTTGGTCCTAAAGAATAATGGTTGGGACTATTTTTACAAAAAAAAGGACCAAAAAAGAATGTGGGACTAACATTGTCGTTGAAAAATTCTCATGGGACCAAAACTACAATTTTTCCTTATTCTTACTTTCTACGTCCCATATTCAATGTGACATTTACTATTGTGTACACGTCTTAATGTAAGAGTGGTTTAATAAGATAAATAATTTTTTATGGGGGTGTGATTAGCATTTTCAACTTTAGTGTGGAAAAAATAATGACATGTGGTGTAATATTAAAATATTTGAGAAAAATAGATAAAAATGTTAAAGTTACTTTATTGATATTTAAGGAAATATTGCATCCATCATGGGATGAACCTTTTTAACAAATGATGCGTCTCTCACCTTTTTAACAAATGATGCGTCTAGAGAGAGCTTTTTTTTTTTTTAACTGTTTTTTGTCTCTGCTACTCAAAATTTAATTATTAATACACTAGTTAATATTCAATTAATTTCTTGTACTGACTGTAGATAAAATCCAAAATCAACCACTTATTCCCCACTACTTAATAGAACCCTAATTCGCAAATTGCATACCTTATTGTAACACTATAATTTAAATTTTCTTCAAATTTCTACATTTTATTAATTTTATTTAGATTATTATTAAATATGATAAATGAAATTAAAATTACATTGAACTGCCTTTTGTGAATCGTCGGTTCACTGATCGTACTATCAAATGTTAAGTTGTAGATTACAGACGTCATCGTACCTAGGGGTGTTTACGGTATGGGCCAAAATTGATATTTAAAAATATTTGGGTCCATACTGAAATTTAGTTAATTTAAAATTTGAGTGTCTATGCCTGTACCAAAGTTTCAGTATGGTTCAATAAAGATATTATATTTTCCAGCATGATTCAGAACGAATTTTCGGTCATAAATCATAATGGAGTGGATCGCATCGGGACAGTTTGGATTGAAAATACATAATTTTTTTCAACATTAAAAAAAACGTAAAAAAATAACACAAAATAAAAGACAATATTTGAAGGTATCAATAAAGTATTAAAAATACAATAAATAAAATAGTTTGAGATAATAAATAATAGTAATAAATAAAAATAAAATAAATTTAATATTTTAATAATAATAATATACCCTCACCTCAATATAGAAAATAAATATATAATTACTTTATATTAATATTAAAATTACAAATATTATTTTAATTATTAAAAAGTTTATAAGCTTTATCAGTCAAACACTTCAATAACTTCTAAGGTAATTAAAAATTACATATATTAAGCTCTTAAAATAATTTATAAAATGTTAAATTTTATAAAATATTTTAAGCAAAATTAGCAAACGGTCCCAAATAAAAGCTCCACTATCTAAAAGTTTGGTTCTTAAATAAACTATTACGCAGCAAACCAAACTAGATTTCTCTTTTTTTTTTTTTTTTTTTTTTTTTTGTTCTTATAATTATTAAGCAGCAAACCAAACTATCCGTGTGCAATTTCTGAAATGCCTTAGAAAATTCAATATCTCATCGAATCAGAATCCAGAACAAACTTAAAAAAAAAAAAAAAAAAAAGACAGCAATTATATAATTGTCCGTGTGGGCCAATTATATATATGCAAATTTCTTCCTTCCAAAATAAAATTTTAAATATCTATGCTAATGTCGTCATCGTATCTTTACTCTTTCAGTGATTTACACGACTTCATGGTCTCCTTAAATGGGATAATAAGGACAAAATTATCAAACAATAATCATAATTATTGACTAACAATGTATATAAACTATTATATATATATATATTATTGGTTAAGTCTTGTAAGGGTGTGATTAAGTAAATGCTTAATCACAGTTTTCTCAACTGTTATGACCAATGTTTTGGGATTAAGAGCTTCGATGACTTGTTAGTAAGCACTTGATGCATATAATATAATATTGTCATAATACGACGACCATATATAAACTCTATATTAAATTAGCCTAATGTTAGTGTTCGTATAATATCCATAACTACTATGTAATTATGTATTATTTGATGGCTCAAGTATCATAATTTTCAATGACATCATACTAATACAGCGAAGGAAAAATTGAAAGTGATGATTTGACATTTGATTATTGTGTTGGTTATAATATTTGCAATGACTCTACACCCAGTAGTATTTTTCAAGTTACTAATTAATTCATTTCAGTTTAGTATTTTGGCAGTTGTTAATTTATTATTGAGGGGATTAACGCAGAAGAAGGTTTCCCATAATTTATATACACCTCAAATATTAATAGATTCATTTACATTCACATTCAATTATCAAGTACACCTTTTTTTGCAAAACCCTAATTTCTCTATAATCTCAATTATTCTTCTCCCATTGTAAAATTTAGGCCTTCCATAGTTTTTTTTTAATACAAGGGCATTATAGTCTCTTCATTAATTTTTAGATGAATCTATTATTGTCGAAGGTGTGTATAACTGACCCTTCTAAAATATAATGAGATTTACCCAATTGTTCGAATGGGCTTAACTTTTGAGAAATCACTTTAGATTTTAACAAGGCCCAGATTAACCACAGTCGAAACCGCTGCCGCCCAAGATTTATTTGAAACAACCTATGATGCACATAAATTCCTCCATTGCAACAATCTAAGGCTCCATTTGGATGGAGTGGATTTGAAATCAATGGATTTGAGGATAATATACATGCATTCACACAAACTAAAATGGAGAAAAACTAAATGAATGGATTTGATTCACTCAAATCTTAAGCATAAGTGGGAGAAGTGAGAGGATTTCAAATGACTAGGTTTTGCTGGGTATTTGAAATCCTCCCACTTATAAGTAATATTTGTGTATCCCAAATCCATTCATTTAGTTTTTCTCTATTTTGATTTTTAAATGTATGGTGTATTATCCTCAAATCCATTGATTTCAAATGACTCCATCCAAATGGAACAATTCGAAAATAAATTCTGTAAAAAAGTCAGTTTTCTTTTTTTTCAAAAAAAAGTACTCCACATTTTTTCGACAGTAAAGAGGTCTTTTTAAACTATACTCACAACTTAGAAGCACTTCTCAAGAGCTAAGGCGGTGAGGAAACAACATTAAATATAAGTGGTCCTACCCCTCCACTTGTTTTTTCAAACACCCGCTAAGTATACTCATTCCATGGGTGTATATAACCTGAGCCTTTTTAACAATTGCGGATAAGCTAACCATTAACCCGAAATATGTTTGGATTTGTAAATGTTATTCAACCCAATCCAAATAATGATCATAAACCAATTTTTGGATAATGCCTCACCTTTAGCTCCATATTCAGCATCTCCCCCTCCCCAACCCCACCCAACTTTAAAACCCTCTATATTTATATTCAACCATATTAATGATCATAGGCCCATTGTTGATCCAACCTAAATAATGATCGTAAGATAATGAAACTTTTAGGTTGTTAGCTAATAGTACAATTTAGTAATGAAAATATCCACATATGCAGGAATTTGTTAAATAGGACCTTTCATAAGCTAGTCAAAATCTCCACGCGTAAAAATAGTTGACATAAAGGTCCTTTAAACAAAAATTCTAAACAACTTCAGAAGAGCAGCTTATAAGCCGTTCTACCAAACGTCCGCCAATTTTAAATAAACAAATCTATTCATTTCATTTAAAAACTAGAACTCAACCACAATTTAGTACATCTTCATAATCTCTTCCCAAATGCATAAATTCAAAGCAAAGAAAGAATTGCAAATTAAAGTGATTTATCGGACATTATTAGAGTAGATAATTGCACAAGTGTCACAAAAGAGAGCCCCAGAGAACATAGGAATGACAGTGTGCATTATCGCGAATAAAATAATCATATAGAGCCTTGTTTCTAAATTACAAAAGATTAACTCCATACAATTTGAGCAAACCACTTTTTTAAGTAGAAATTAGAGGAGAAAGAACGAATGATAGACGAAACAGGAGCTAAGTTTACCAAAACTATGCTGAATCTTTAGCTTCTGCTGCTGCCTCCTCTTCTTGAAATTTTTTCATTAGAGATGGAGGTGGCCTAGGAACGATACTTTTCTTCCATTGCTTATCGAGTTTTCTCGATAGCCTCTTGTTGATTCCCTCCTCCAACTCTCTCTCCCTCTTAACAGTGAGCATACGAGCAACCTATTTTCATACACAAAATCATTAAGAATAGAAACTAGATAAACAAGCGGGTGCAAGTGAAGATCTTAAAAGGGAACAAAAGCTGACGTGGATTCAAAATAGACAACAAAAGCATCATTAGAAAGATGTGAGAATTATGTGCATGATATATCTTTCTGCATGAAGGAACAATATCTATATTATAAAATTGGAAAGAATAACACTTGTGTGAACTTGGTTCGCGTGAAATCCATCCCATTTTGACCCGTTTACAAAATGGTTCTAACAAAACCTTGTATAAAGGATCTATTTAGGGTTTCTTAGGTAGGATCAATGGAGTTCACATATCTCGAATTTGTGAACCAGATTCGTACATGTTTTTTGTCAACCAGAAAGATGTAAGGCTAATGAACCTTTTTTGCAATCAAAAGCATCACTACAAGCTCTATTTAATGGTGACTCCAATATTCATTTAACACATATTATATATACCCTACTTAGGGGTGATATAAACAGAAACACACAAACTCTCCACATAAAGGGTACATGCGAAAGATGCACTTGTATCTAAAGTTCACTCTTTTACTACCCCCAATCTTTTAACATCAATCATTTCCTTCAACGACCAACTCACTTGAGTGGTGAAGAGAAGACTACAAGAAGAAAAGTAGATGCGTATGCCTGTAACAGCAACAATATGATTGAATATCTTGTATTAGGTAAATACCACATGAAGAACACATCAAATAGCAACTTCTAAAGAATACAAAAGCCTTCATGGGATGTGCAGTGATAGAGATTAGAGATAGTGCTTCAATCATTATATAAATACAGTGAATTCACAAATTTCTATAATACCCAATAATAATTCACATTCAACCACCAATGTCAAAAGAGTAGCAAAATTTATGCAGCAAGTAAGTCTGAAGCAATTGAAATACCACCTATCTTTGAAAACCACAAAAACTTTCTCAAGTCTAAATTCCTGTTTCAAATGCAACACACTACCAATTAAATAAATTTCTAAACCAGAAATTTATCATCATCAGGTCACCCCAAATTATACAAAATCTAATCCTAGTCAGTTTTTATACTACTTTTTTCATAAAATTCCATAGACTAAGCACCTTCAGTCCAAGAAACTAACGAACAGCTCTCACAATTTATCAACCCCAGCCCCAGGTAAGGCCAAAATACATAGACAATAATAACCTCATAGAAAAATGAAAGAAGTATCCTCAGAAAACAATTACACATTTAAATTTAGCAATACAATTTAATTTAAAAGAAGAAAAATGAAAAGGAGAGTACCCTTTTGCGCATACGCGAAAACTCGCTATTCTTAATCTCATTCCGTGCGGAGCGCTGCAGGCGGAGCATAAAAAGCTCTCCCTTTAGGTCAACAATTTCTTCATTCAGCTCTTCAGTAGATTTCGTCCTGATTTCCTTCAGTTCATCCTCTCTTTTCGCCATCATCACCACTGAATTCGAAGAGGAAGCCCGATACGACCACGCGCTGCGCGTGGGGCAAAAATGCGTTATTCGAACGCCATGGAATGTAGATGATGATGAAGATTTCGTGATGTTTGAATTGGAAGGGAAAATAACGGTCGAAATTGAGAGGCTCGCCATTGCTTTGGCTTCTGCTACTTTATTCAGTTTATCGTTTCACTCGGGCTAAGGTTTTGATCTTCAAAGATAAGGTTTGCTTCCTACTTTTGCTAATTTTACCGAGATAACCCTGAACTATGTTTCTTGTTTCATTTAGACCCCTCATCTCCGAAAATATTTTATCGGCTTTTCGCTAGGAAAATTAGGGATGACAATGGGTCGGGTTTAAACCTGGACCCGCACTAAATCCGCCTCGCTCGGGTTTGGATTCGGTCAAACGGTTTGAGACGGATCGCGATTCTTGTAGAACCCGCCCCACCAACCCGTATTAGGATCCGCCACATCTAAGTATTTTTTTCATTTATATATGTGCAATTATATAACTTATATTAATATTATTGTATATATATTAGTATAATTATATTATACATATTATTTTTAAGTATATGATGAAAATTAAATGTTATTTTAAGTAATTATAGATTTTAATTTGAATTATTTAATGTCAAAATAAAAATACTGAGGATATTGAAATTAATTTAGAAGTATTTAAAAAATTAAACGGGGCGGGGCGGGTTAGACCTGACGGGTCCTCGCATGGGGCGGGTCCCGGGTCCTGAAATTTTTAGGCGGGACAGGTCTTGGGATAGGACAAACCCGCCCCGTTGTCATCCCTAAGGAAAATCAATATCATTCGATTATACCACATTATATATTTTAATCTATATTTTATCTTCAACATCTTTAATACATCGACATAAAATTGAAGTGATTCATTTGATATTTAGCATGTCATCTATTTTATACAGCATAAAGTGAAACAACAAAGGGACACATATGATATAATTGAAAACTAGTTAACACGGACCCTTTTCTTCTACAACAAAACTTTTATTAATTTGGTTCCCTAAATTTTTATGGTGAATTTAATATCTTTCCATCCCAAAAATATTATTTCAACTTTTTTTTATCTGTTTAGAAAAATTATTCTCATTTTATTTTTAGTAATAATTTTATCTTACATAATTTTTCATCACCTTCTAAACAGTATATATCTACCACACATTTCTACCTTGTGCATAAATTACTAATATTCATTGAAACTTGTGTCAAATGTAAGAGGAATAAATTTTTTGGACGGATAGAGTAATACTATTTAATGCTCCATATAAATATTATTTAATATACAAAATATTACTTTCTTTGTTCAATATAAGTGGACATAAAAAATTTATCACGAGTTTTAAGGATATTAATAGTTTATTCATAATGTAGACATGTATATATAAAATTGAGGGTATTATTGTCATTTGAGATAATATTTTATTCAATTCAAAAAATATATTTAATGTAATGATATTTGTGGGAAATCCAAGTAGGTTAATTTAATGTAATGTAGTTTAATGCTCTTGTTCTTGTTTTTGATTGTGTAGTTTAATGCAATGTATATATTTGGAATGTTGGTTTTTATTTTGTATATTGATGTTTAAGTATGAAGTGTGGTAGGCCTAAAAGTAAGATGAAAATTATAGGATAAGTGACATAAATCATCTAGCATTTCATCAAATTTTCGCGATAAGATAATTTTTTATACAACTTTGTTGAAAATCAAACATTGAATTTTGTCAAATATTTGTTCGATTCGGTTTTTCAACTAGTGTCAACTATGCACTATCTTCACTATCGGTTTGAGTGTTGTTGTCAATCCAATACAATAATTATTCGTCGTTGCGTTTTCTCTTCCGACCGTATTTTCTCTTCACAAGAAGGGTGAGTAGGTGTAATTTTTATTTTAAAATGATTCGAGGGAATGATTAAAATTAGAGAGGAAATTGGGTATGTACACTAATCTTTTCTCTTCACAAGAAGGGTGAGTAGGTGTATTTTTTATTTTAAAATGATTCGAGGGAATGATTAAATTTAGAGAGGAAATTGGGTATATACACTAATCTCAAAATTTTGAATAGTTGAACTTAATCCCATGGATGTTATTCACTAGTGCAAACTGCAAAGTAAGTAAGGGTATGTTTGTTTTGGGATTTAGGTGTGCGAGGGAAGTTATGACTTTGAAATTCTATGGATTTGAAAATCGTGATAAATAGTAAAAATGTGTGTTTGGTTTGAGATTTTAGTAGGGTGAGATTTTATTTTATGTCAAATCAATGTTTAAAAACTATTATTACCCGTTTGGTAGGCATGTTTAACAATAAGATAAGAACCTAATTTAGGTTAAATTAGGTCCTTATATTATTGCTAAACATGCCTACCAAACAGGCTTAGTGTTTTATTATTATAGTTTATTGAGTGAGAAAAGTATGAGAGATAATTAGTAGAGGAGGGAAAAATAATGATTTGATATATGAGTGTGAATAGAGTAATTTGTATTAGGAAGAGTAATAATAGGTTTTATAGGTATTTTTAAGTGAGGATTGAGATTTGGATTTACAAGTCTGATTTTAAATTCCTAACTAGTATGAGACGTGGTTCGCAAAGTTCTAAACCCACCCACGTGAATTTCAAAACAAACACTCTTGCTAGGTCTTCCCGTTCTTTTGGGAGTCCTTCTATTTGGGTCGAGCCTCCAGCGCTTGTGGATGACCTTCTCGATGTTCCTTGCGTTTCTTGCAATTAAATGCGCTTTTGTTTTAAAAAAAAAAAAACCCTTTCCGTTCTACATGTTGACCAGTGGTATAATGGACCTTGTCAATTGTCATGGGCCTTATCGCCGTACAGTACCCAAAACACAATATTCTATCATATGTGGAATGGGTCTCAAAATTGAACCTGGTACCAAATAATAACGCGTGTTTTATAAAATTTACAAAGAATTAAGGGAGCGTGTTTTATAAAATTTACAAAAAAGTTAAGGGAACGTTCGATTGTAAATTCTTTAATGAGAATGCAGTTTTAATATTAGAGGTAGAATTGTTTCAATAATAATTATATCATAAGTGTTGTCTCCAGTTTTGAAAAAACATGAAACAAAAAAAAAGTTAATAACAACGATGGAGGAGAATGATTGAGGATAAACCATTGTAAAATGAGAAAAATGTTAATAAAATTGGTAATGATTACCTTATTTAGGAGTGAAAGTTGTAATATTGATCATTTTTTGTTCTCATTAACCACCATATCATAGTTGCCCTATATTCATTTGCATTTCTATTCCCATTATAGAATTTTCAACAAGCACTCCCTAAAATGATATACATATTGAAAGAGTATAAAATAAAAATCATGTATGAAATTTCAAACCCTCCAACCAAGGACTCTTTAAATTCAAACGCACATAAGTGGATTTTAAAAAAATAGTATAGTATAAAAATAAATTTCAATTTCCTAGAATTTCAAAATTTAGAAGTATTTTCCAAATAATTATATTTTGGAAATTTAGAATTATCTCCTTAAAAGTGGGTTTTAAAAAAATATACGAATTTAAAATTGTAGATAAAGTAGTACGATACTATTTACTTTTAGAGAAAAACAAAGAATACAATTGGCAAATTGTCTACAGATGTACAGGTGGAAGGTTTACCTTTGGCTATTTCCTTCTTATAAAACAAATGTGAGAATTGTTTGCAGATACTTCTCCTATCAACTTTATTAAATTACTTAATAGAGAAAAAGTGCATATATTTTGGAAAACAACACCAAAAAAAAAAAAAAACCAACTCAATTAATTATTTTTCCATAAGAAGTTTGTGCATATGAGATTTCTGTTGCAAAATATATTTATAACGTTAACATACAATACTAGAATTTCGTTAATTTTTAAATATGAAATTATAATATAAATTTAAATTATTAATCTTTATAATAATTATTAGAATTAATATATAAAGATTATATTGTTTATACATGAATATATATCAATTATTTAATTAATCCTATAATTTTTAAATAGGTGCTAAATTTATCACAAATATTGAAATTTATACAATTATATTAAAATTCAACAAAACTTATATAACCTATAATAAAATTATTTAAACTCAACTCATATAGTTAAAATCTAAAATACAAACAATAAAATAAATATTTTAGATCTGAATTTCATGTTTATATGTGCAATACACATGTTAAATTAAAAATTTTAAAAGATGATTAATTTAATATATAATGCGTAAAAATAAATTTTAGACAAAAACTTTATGAAAAATTAAGATTATTGGTATAAAGTATTCCCTCATGTCCCATAATTATTCACTAACTTTTTTGTGCACGCATTTTAAGAAAAAATATTTTTGTGAGAATAAAATATAGAAAGTGAATAGAGTGTAGAAATATTTTGAGTGATTAATAAGATAAAGTGTAGAAGAGAAGTTATAGTGTAGGGGAGAAAATAAAATAGAGGAAAACAAAAGTGATATTTTTGAAATTTAAGGTATTGTAAGACTGTTAATATTATGTGATATTTATATTGTAGGTTGTGCAAATAATTTTGGAACGGACAAATAAGGACAAGAGTGCGAATAATATTGAGACAGAGGGAATTGAAAATAAATATTTTTGTTTTTGGTAAAACTAATTCACTCTCTTTAATGGAGAGTTAGACTCATTACTACACCACATAACAAGTGCATTTCGCTTGTTTCATTATACTCCTTCTGTCCAATTTTAATTAGGCAAATAAATTTGACACAAATTTTAAAAAATATTAGTTATTTATGTATAAAGTAGATTAATGAAATAAAATGTAAAGATATTACTGTCAAATCATTAATAGGAGAGAGAACATAGTGTGAGATTTAAATGACAAAGGTGTAAATAAGTCAATATTGACTAAAATACTTTTCATTTTGAGATGATATATTAAAATTGTACGAACTAAAGAGATATATTGACTAATTAAAATTAGACGAAAGGAATATATAAATATTGATAGATTATGAATTATTAATATTCATATAAATAAATCATATAGAGTTTGGTATCAAAGATGAAACGTATCAGATTTGAGAATGATGATTTAATACTTTGGAAGAAATATGTGTTAATTTGTATTTATTTGTGAACCATCTCACTGTAAGACATTTTCACATAAATTTTCGCCAATTATAATACATCTACTGTCTCACCGTGGTATAGTTCAAGTAAATAGTGTTCCACTATATGTTTTTAATCAAATTTAATATACATTTTTTAATTATATTAATTTACAAATTTTATCATTTGTGCAGCTACACAATGGAACTGATGCATAATACTTTATTGTCATAAATATTGTAGATGATGTCCGGAAAGGGCGCAAATAGCAAAGACTGAAGTGTACGCAGTGCTTTTCCATTTTAATTATATTTTCCACAATTCTTCCCCGATCTTCATCACAATTACGGATATTAATTCCACTTTTCCCCCTTCTTCTCCATCTCAAAACCCCTAGTTTCAATCGAAATCAATTAAGAAACTTCCATATCGCAAACAAAATCTATAAATCCGAAAGCTTAATCCAATCACGCGTACGGAGCAGTTGCAGTTGTAGAATAGGAATACGCTTAAAACTTTAGACAGGGCGAGGTAGAGAGAGAAAGTTAAGGAGGAACGCATGAAGTGAGAGAAGAATGGGGGCAGCGGGTTCAAAGCTGGAGAAAGCATTAGGAGACCAATTTCCCGAAGGCGAGCGGTATTTTGGACTCGAGAACTTTGGAAACACTTGCTACTGCAACAGTGTGCTTCAGGTTTTTGCTGCTATCGATTCATTTAGTCGCAGCTGATTCGAATTGATTATTTGTTCGCATCAATTTTCCACTGTTTAAAAGGACTTGGATATTGCCTTTGCTTTCGTTATTGAACTATACTATTGGAATGCGTGGATTCCTTAATGTGGTGTGAAAATGTGTTGGAATCTGGAAGTTGGTAACCAATAATTTGCTTATGCTGATAAATTAACCGTTAGTGATGTTTAGAGGATGCTGTTTTCTATCTGTCGATCGGCAGTCAATGATCTGTCCAATGCAATTTGGTTCACTGAATTCGTTTATCATCTATTTAGGTTCAGTTGGAATATCAGATTAACTAATATAATGATGTATTCTTTTACCCTGTTTGCCAAAGCGTATTTAGGGTTACCCTTTTTTAGGTTCTTATGTAATGTATCTCTGTGTTTGTTGGTATGTAGAGTCAAGGTACACTCTTATTCGGGATCCATTGGAAGATTTGAGGTGCAATGCACAGCAATTGGGTTATGGAACTATCCATGTTTATGCTTTATCTGCCAACATGCAGAAATTGATATCGATGCAGAATGCTTCTTGTGATTTATCATTTATCTGTTAAGCCAGGTTCTCCATGATTTATTTGTGAATAATATGTAGACAACCTGCGGCCAATTGACTCCTTTTCAATGTAGTTCTTCTACTCATCATTGTCTACTAATTAATCACCAGTTCACCATTTATTTGTCTCTAGATGTTACACTAGAACTGGTCTTTGGTCTTTATTTGTTAAACCTGGCTACATTCAACTCACAGCATGTGTTCTTCATAGTTGGTAGTCTTTTTGTATACGGATTGGCTACTTATGTTGGAGTGAGGTCACATAATAGGTAAACTTTTGACATGTATACTCCTGTCCTAATTCCCCTTATTGATATGCAGGCTCTATATTTCTGTGTTCCATTTCGTGAGCAGTTGATAGAGTACTATTCCAATAACAAAAGTCTCACTGATGCAGAGGAAAATCTCCTGACATGCCTAGCAGACTTGTTTTTGCAGGTAAATTATCCAAGTGTGAATAAATACAAATATATTTTTTATTGAGTCATCTGTGGGTTGTATGAATTGATGATATTTTAATTTGGTTGCTCGACAACATTATGGTGGCTATCTGATCTACATGTACCTATTGATACAATGGAGTTTAAATTAGACAAGGGAATAACAACATAGTTATTATGGGCGCAAGACTTGCCTGTTATCCTTTTTCACTAACATATTGTCCTATAAAATAAAGTTCTGTACCACATTAAATCACATAATAATACCCAAAAGTCAACTCTTGAATATTCGAACATAATTTAAACATGAAATAAACACTAAAATTGTGAAGTTCACTCCATTAACGCACAAAAAAAAAAAAAAAAAAATCAAATTCAGCAAATGCAACAATTAATCAAAAGTCTCTCAGTCTCATCATAAGTAAAAACTTCAGCAATAGATAAGATTCATAGAGACAAAAAATGGGGAAAAGACATATAGGGGCAGTGGTGTTTTTTCTCAGTTTCTTATTTCTTTACCAAAATTTTCTTATAACCCAGGCCTAAATTCAACACCATTTTCTTGTTTCTAATTCGTATTTTTATCTTTCGATTTTTTTTTTCTATTTCAAAATTTGTACATGAACCACGTTTTGGTGGTGAGAAGATCTGGAAAGTAAAAGAGATGCTGTTTCCTGCTAAATTTTTTGGTCTCTCAGAGTAGTTCTTTTGACTTCCAGTTGTGTTCCAAATACACTTTTGTACTCTGATTGTTTTTGGTACCTCTGGTACCATTTGCTGAGTACTGAAACTTTTATTTTACTGACCAAAAAAAGAAAGTAAAAGAGATGCGCTGAGGTGCATCTGAAAAGGCATGTTGTAAACTGATGAAACAGGAGAAGTTTATATGAAGAAACTCTTGTTCCTTGTGAACTTTGTGGTTCTGTATATTTATTTATAAATGTGTGAGTTTATGCTGTACTCTTGATTGTTCTTGCAGTGAATGAAGTTAAAATATGTTATTTTCTTTTCCAATTATGTTCATAATGGCAGCAGAAAGTAACATGAAAGACTAAACAAGCCTAATTAAGTTGAATCATCGAAAAGGAAATGAAAACATAAATTTTATTGTAGGAGGGAGTACTTTTCAATGCCCTCGCAGAACCAAATCTTGTGTAAATAGTCACCTTGAGTAATCAAACACTAAGGAGATGAATTTTGGCTAATTTCAATTGCATCTTCCCTTCATTTACTCCGAAACTATGTGGATTGTCAAGGAATGAGTTCTTGACGAAGGCTTGTGGAATATTTTAAGAAAGCCACAATGTAGTGAAATGTCAATCAGTTGAAAACTCATATGATGAAAACATGAATCAAAACTATGATTATATTGATAAACATGGCAATTGTATGAAATAGTTTTCTCACCAACAATACCTTCCAGGTCCTGGATTTTCAGTTCCTCATCATATGTTACACTTCTATATAACATCTAATTTCATTCATTTAAAGATATTTGAGAAATAATCTAATAATCAACTTGTTCTTTTCTCCTGATTATCTTTTATGTGCATATATTTGGACAAAAAGAATAGTGTTTTGATTGTTGAGAACTTTAAGCCAATCCCCTGATTGGTCATCCTGTGGATTGAATTTCTTTATTAAATCTTTGTAAAAACTATATGGAAATTTAAATTTTTAGAAGGTTTCATTGCTGAGATTTTTATATGTGATTATAAATTGTTATATATCTTTGGTGTGAATTTGTTTAGCAGTTGTGATTTATGAAGTGATGTTGTCCGTCCTAATAGTTTTGCATCATTTCTGTAAACTTCCTTCCTGATAGTTGCACTTGTCTTTGATTATAGATAAGCTCACAAAAGAAAAAAACTGGTGTTCTTGCTCCAAAGCGTTTTGTACAGCGACTGAAGAAGCAAAACGAAATATTTCGTAGTTACATGCACCAGGTATGGTGATAAGTGCCTCCTCTTTGTTAAGTAAATTGTTTCCATACTCTAAACCTTGTTTTCAGTTCTTGGACAGTACAAGTATGAGTGGATCTTGACATATAGGTCTGAAGGAAACGGAACCAACATAGTTAGACAGAGACCCCGGCTGTGCAATTAACAGATTATGTAGTAAAATGCATAGGATCTCCTTTTCCATCTTCTTCCTTCACATCTTAATTTGATACTCCCTCCGTACCACTAAGATAGGCTAAGACAAATTTTCACACAGATTAAGAAAACATATGAAATGTTATTGGAATTCTTATTTTTCTTACATTGTTATTATCTTACACAAGATGAGACAAAAATTAAATGTTTGCTGAAATTTTGTTAAAAGTCAATGTGTTGAATAGGAGCATTTTAGTCAATTGAAGAGTATTTAATGATTTCAATATTAAAACTGGACTATAATTTGGGACACACAAAAGTAGAAAAGAAACCTATCTTAACTGTATGGAGGGAGTACTTTTTAGTGTTTCTGATGAAGTTTTTTCATGGTTTACTTTTCTAGTTTTCTTCAAATTTATCTGCTGGTGCTGTAACATATCATATGCAGGACGCCCATGAATTCCTAAACTATTTGCTAAATGAATTGGTTGACATACTGGAGAAAGAGGCTCGAGCTACTAAGAGTGATCAAGAAATTTCCCCAAAAATTGCAAATGGACCAACAAATGCAATTCCCAATGGTCCCCATAAGGAGCCTGTGATCACCTGGGTGCACAAGAATTTTCAAGTGAGTTTAGTTTGTCATTTATCCTCATGTGCTGAATGTTATTCTGGTGTGTACCAAAGTGCGACCTAGTGCAATTTCCTCTTTTATTTTCACTTTCTTTACCTCAAATTATCTATCTTTGAAGATCTTTTTCCTTTTCCTTTTGGTACGTCAACCGTGTTTTTGTTTTTGTTTTTTGAAACTACATCAACACAGTGATGATTTTTTGTTCCATTTGTTGCTTTGCTTCTTTTGTATTATCATGCAATTTCAATACACCTTGAAATGTGAGATTTGCACCATACATGGATTCCCTTTTTCATGACTGATTGTTCCTGTATTTCAGGGTATATTGACAAATGAAACAAAGTGCTTACGTTGTGAGACTGTAACAGCGAGGGATGAAACATTTCTCGACTTGAGCCTTGATATAGAGCAGAATAGTTCAATTACAAGCTGTCTGAAAAATTTTAGCTCCACTGAAACTTTAAATGCCGAGGACAAATTCTTTTGTGACAAATGTTGCAGGTCAGTTACTTTTTTAATTCACTGGCAAGATTTTGATCTCTTGTGTTGGGTGCTGATCTTTCATTGGTCGGATGGATTTATAAGTTGCTATTCAGTTTTGGAGCAAGCTTCCATATTGCTAGACCTCTGTTTTCCAGCTCGAACTACCGCACTACTGGATAAAGTCTCTGACTGTTTGACAATATAATGGACGAAAGTCCTTAAAAAATACCTCATGCAAAACTGACAGTTGCATTCTCTCTGTATGCTTTTAATTATTACAGTTGAGCATGTTATTTCATCTATTCTACGAACCCACTGAAAAACCTTATTGGGTTATAAATCACTTGGAGATATTGGATTATAGACTATGTGCTTATTTCTTTTTTGGTAAGGATTTGTTATTTTTAGATGTTCAAGATATTTTTGGCAACATGCAGCTTACAAGAAGCTCAAAAGAGAATGAAGATAAAAAAGCCACCTCAAATCCTGGTGATCCATTTGAAAAGATTCAAGTACATCGAGCAGCTTGGGCGTTACAAGAAGCTATCATACCGCGTTGTCTTCCCACTCGAGCTAAAACTCAGCGATACAGTCGAGGATGCCGAGGCCGAGTATTCCTTATTCGCTGTAGTAGTCCATGTCGGAAGTGGGCCCAACCACGGACACTATGTCAGCCTCGTGAAAAGTCACAATCATTGGCTATTCTTTGATGACGAAAATGTGGAGATCATCGATGAATCAGCTGTTCAGACATTCTTTGGATCAGCACAAGAGTACTCTAGTAATACGGATCATGGTTACATCTTATTCTACGAAAGACTTATTGATGGTAAGACAAGTTGAGAGAAGGAGGCACCCCGAATTTTGCAATTTTGAGCACATTATTCGTTTCGTTTTATGTTTCTTGATCCTCGCCCTTTTCTGTGTTTTGGTTCAATTTGATGGGAAATTTTAATTTTCTAATATATTTAATCAGGTTGAGATGAAATGTGGAGAGTATATATTCTTGGGTTCGTTTCGTTGTACAGTAGACAGTGCAAGTGTACTGTCCCTTGTTTTGCAACAATAAAGGGGGAAGACCTGAAGACGTACCGTATATGATTCTATACTACTGTATTTTATCGTATTCTGCCATTGAACTAATACTTGTTTTCTAGATTTTTTTGGGCCTTTTTATCCGGCATCATTAATAGGTATCTCTTTTCACTGACTTGTAACACTGACCTATTTGTATTAACTCATGAACAGTTCAATACAGATTTTTGTCTTATTGTTGGGGACTTCTACTCTGGAAATCTTGCAACAAGTGAATTTGTTTTGTTCAGTTTTCGACTTGATATCATTTTTATTTTTAATATTGTCACGCACATTGATAATGTTAGCTTATACACTCGTAAACTGTGTGGTAGATATTGGGATATAAAGATGAAATATTATTTGAAAAGACAAACTTTTGCTAGTGATTCCCAATCTTGGATTTGAGCACCGTATACGCGTATACCTTATTTTGGCCGTGCTGGAGAAGCAAAAAAAAGAGTTTGTAAAACAAATGGAAATGCAATGGCACATTGCAACAAAATTTGCTAAATTGAATTAAGTTTATAACGCGAAACAAGACTTAAAGTTGTAAATTAATTATATATCATATCCAGGAAAATATGACCGGTAAATATCAAGCAAGATAATAATTTTTTTGTACATCAAACAGTAATGCACTTATACTTAAAAAAAAAACAGTAAGATATAATCTGCATTATCGTGTAATATAAGTTATATAACAATTGAACGAAGACTAGCATTATTTCAACTGTTCATAGTGAAAAATAATTCAATTTTTTTTTTAAACTGGACATTTTAAAAAAATGATTCTGCATCACTTGCGACACCCTCTGTATATATATGAGAGTTAAACTTTGATGATGCAATACATTATATACGTCACAAATTCAAAGATAGATCATAACCTATTTGTTTAGTAATTTTTAACTTAGCTATATATGAACATGTTTTCTTTACTGCACAGTTTGAATCCGGAAAACTATAAACACAGTAATTGTGAATTACTGGATTATATACTTTATTTATTTAATTTATACAATATTAAAAGAAAATTCATTTCAAACCAAATGCATCTATGGTTTCTATACATATGTCATATTTACTGTTCCTCTAAAAATCAAATAATCTTGACTTCTCCGTCAAAAAAAAAAAAAAAAGAAAGAAATTTTGACTTCAATTTTGCAAACATAATTAACACCACTTGGAGAATCATTTCTTTTTTTTAATCTACACCTATGAAAGGGAGCTTTTGATTTTCTCCAAAGTGCCTGCAAATACCTCCTACTCAACAGCACTTCTTCAAAGTGAAGCCTTCGCGCCGTAGCTGTTTTCCCCCTAACATCGCCGTTCTCGAACTCGATTTCTCAAATTTTCGTCGCCGGAACCATAACCAAAAGACACATAACTCTAATCAACAGTTGATTCTTCACACATACGGCGTCCTGGTAATGGCGGCGGCCAATAGTCAGCTAAATGGAGAGGAGTGGCCGTCGTGGGGCTCTCGAAGCGTCGAATGCTTCGAAAAACTCGAGCAAATTGGGGAAGGGACCTACGGGTAAGGACAAAGCTTGTTTTTCACTCTATTTCTGTTCAGTAGATTTTTTTTTTCTTTTGTTAATCTGTCAATAGTTTGGTGATTTTTAATGTAATTGTGATAAGCTTCGCGCAATTGTGTTTAGATATTCGAGTTTAATTGTCTTATCGGATAATATCTGTTTTCATTTTTTCTAAATAGAATAAGAGCTCCTTGAATATCCAGCCTTTTTGTAAATCTGCTTTTTAAATTCATGTATCGTTATTTCTAAGTTGGAAGCCTTTGCTTTTCAATATTATGCAACTGTTAGATGATACATGTGCTTCCAAAAGCACACAGAGCAAAACAGTGAATTGTCACAACTAGTTACAGCTTATAACTAAGTGTCCTATCCATAATATGATCGGAAGCATTTAAAATTGTAAAATAGTTTTAAGTATATTGTAATCTGCTTTAGAGGGGTAGGCATATCCATCAGCATCGTGTAACTTTGTGTGGATTAAAGCTCGTAGGCCTTATTGTTTGTAGAGGTACTTTAATCATTCTTGTTATAGTAGTTAGAATAGTTCAAAATACCACTTCTAATTTTTTGTGCTTGTTTTCAAAACATACTTTTTTTGTTACCCAGTCAAGTATACATGGCCAGAGAAAAGAGAACTGGTGAAATTGTTGCTCTGAAAAAGATACGTATGGATAATGAAAAAGAAGGGGTATTCTTCTCCTCCTCCTCCTCAGTTATTGTGCCTTAAAAGAATACACTAAACTCGTATATAGAAACTGCTTTGGCAGGTTTTCCACAATTTCTTCCATCAAATATCTGACATTGTTTAATCTTTTCTGTAGTTCCCTATTACTGCCATCCGAGAAATTAAAATTCTCAAGAAGCTACATCATGAAAATGTTATTGAGTTGAGAGAGATAGTGACATCTCCTGGTACTTGTTTTTAATTATTTCTAGTATGTAACATTATGGATTTGGACTATTTCTTATCTACCATATCTCATTTGAAAGTTGTTTTGAATATGTTATCTAGGCCGGGAAGTCAATGACCAAGCAATGCCTGGTAATAATAATCTAACTCTTTTCTCTTTCATGTAAGGATCTCCATATTTTTCTGTTGCATGAAAAGTCAAATAAAAAATATTCATTATTTTGATTGCAGAAGATAATAAGTACAAGGGAAGCATTTATATGGTGTTTGAGTATATGGACCATGACTTGACCGGACTCGCAGATCGTCCTGGACTGAGATTTACTGTTCCACAAATAAAAGTACTTTTGGTTTTCATGTACTTTTAATATTACCAGTTTCTTTATCAGTAGAGAATTAATTGAAAATATTGATTTGCAGTGTTATGTGAAGCAACTGCTCACAGGTCTTCATTACTGTCATGTGAATCAGGTGCTTCACAGGGACATAAAAGGTATGCATGCATTTGATGAATTGGTTTAGAATTAAAATCAAGTAGTCAATATTAAAACAATAACTCATCGCAGGCTCCAATCTTCTCATTGACAATGAGGGAAATCTGAAGCTTGCAGATTTTGGGCTTGCACGTTCCTTTTCCAACGACATTAATGCTAATCTTACAAATAGGGTTATTACTTTATGGTACAGGTGAATCCTATATTCTTTATTGAGTATTACATTGCTTACTTTAAAATCGTAGTAGAAGATCTGACCATAAATGTACCTCCAATCTATGTTGTTCATTGTGAAGACCTCCAGAGTTGCTTCTTGGAGCCACAAAGTATGGTCCAGCTGTTGATATGTGGTCAGTGGGCTGTATCTTTGCTGAGCTATTGTATGGGAAACCAATCTTACCGGGAAAGAATGAGGTTTGTGTTGTCTTGTAATATTGTGAAAAAAGTAGTGGGAGTTTCTTATGCTTATATTACTCTTAAGTGCACTTATTGTTTCTCTCAACTGAACAGCCCATACATTTGAAAGTGTTTTGTTTGGATTGATTATATATGATGCTGTAGAGTACTCTTGTGAAGCTAAGACAAAAAAAATCTCATATTTTACAATTTATTTATGTCTATATATATATGAATATTTAAGTTTATATAACTTGGAACTCCATTCGAACTGGTGTGGGATATTGCACATCTGTATACTCGTTCACGTAAATTTGTAGGGATGTTGAAACTTATCGTAGAAAGATATGAGGTTAGTTTAGGTTAAAAAGAAGATCTATACAGAGGAATTTATTGCCTTCTTAAGGGAAGAAGACGAAACATGTAAAACCTTATTATATATTCACAAATAGGTGTTTGCTTTCCTTTCTTATGGAGTATTGCTTAAATAATTCTAATTTGATTATGAATTATTTAGTCTGCTCTGGACCCCAAAACTAATTGTTTTAATTAATAGAACATATTCTGCATGAAGTAACCTGCACTTCCAATGGGCTATTGAAGGGTATTGGATGAGGCTGACATGGTTTTGACTAAAGGTTGGAATCCTGCCCTTGATCTTAACTTATGAGTTTTGGGAATGTAAGGATTTGTCTTGGTAAATGTCAGAATATAACCTGCGCATTTTAAACTAATTTCTAAGGGAGAACAAGGATAGTAAGAGCGGGCTAGAACACTCTGAGAGGTGTTTTCTAATAGATAGAGACCATGATCATATGCGGCTGATTTTTTAGTCTGTTCAACGGCCTAGTGGCAAGGTGATTGGCAACAGTATTGGTTTGGTTTACGAAAAATTGAGGAATTATATCACTTTGTTCTCAAAGCTGTGAATTGGCTTTCCTACATTTGACAAGTGAGGAATAATGGGATGTGCAGGAAACCAAATGCTGTATCTTATTTGTGATAGCCAGGTGTAGCTTTGTGTTTCTAAAATTCAACAAGCACCTATTGATTTTTGGGTTGATTATAGACTTTAAATTGAATGTTCGTAAATAGTTTGGTATTAATCATCATACTCTGGTGTGTTCATTTTTCTTTTTTATGAACTTACTATTACTGTTATTGCAGCCTGAACAGTTAAATAAAATTTTTGAGCTTTGTGGAACCCCTGATGAGTTGTCATGGCCTGGTGTTTCCAAGGTCCCTTGGTATAATGAATTTAAGCCCTCTCGTCCAATGAAAAGGAGAACTCGCGAGCTTTTTAGGCAGTTAAGATGTGAAGCTTAGTTTTAGAATTATTATGTTATAATTCGAGTTGATCTGTTCCTAGTTTATGGTATGCTGAATGGTCATTTGCCATGCAGTTTTGACCGACATGCTTTGGACTTGTTGGAGAAAATGCTGGTCCTTGATCCTGCTCAGGTATCTCACTTTTCAAATAAAGTTGTTCTCTTGTGCAATGAACTGCATTACATCTTGGTTTGAATCGGGGTCAAAGGATGTAGTATATGTGAGATAATGTTAAGATGTATTTCTATTTCATTCACTCCAATTGTTAGACTATGACTACAATAACTATGCTATTTATTCAAAGAAATTTCGATTATAATGAAAATAAGGGTTAATATCAATTTGCAACCTATGCTATTATCCTTTTATTAATTTGCTTCCTGTACATTTTTTTATCAGATTGCAACCTATACTATATTTTAGGTTGTAATCGGTCGATTTCATATAGTATAGGTTGTAATCGGATAAACAAAATTGTACAGTTTGCAAATTCTTATTAACCATGTAATATATGTTTATATGTTATGTTATATTTATCAATTTGCAACTTGTACTATGATCATTTATCAATTTGCAATCTATACTATACGAAATTGACCGATTGCAACCTATATTATATTTAGGTTGCAATCGGATAAAAAAAATTGTACATGGTGCAAAATTTTTTTTTTTTGAAAGGAGTAGATGTTGCAAATTGATAAAAGGGTCATAGACTCATAGTGTTGGTTGCAAATTAATATTTACCCTATAGACTGACTGTGGTTATAGTAAGATATATGCGAGAGGAAGATACTATAGTGATTGATTTTTGAATAGTATAGTTGAATGTTCTATTACAAAAGGGTGTACTGCTTCTACTTATTAAAGGCTAGAAGAACAGGAGATAAGCATGTTTTGTTCACTGGGTGATAAAAGAGTGATATATGCAAAATGTACCAGTCTTTGTTTTTCTAAGTCAAAATAGGGTACCTATTTGACCTATCTAATAACAAGGTTCATTAACTTCGGTGTCTGTGTGTGAGAATTTAACGGGTAGCGTTAGCATAGGTTCTTGATTAACTCGACCAATTTAGCAGATGTATTTGCTAGAAATTCGTTCAATGACAAGGATACTGCAGAAATGTTGTCTTGGCATCTAATTATGTTTGGACATTCTGCTAAAACTTTTTGCTTGTTTGAAAAAAAGAACAATTTCAAATTTGTGGGAAATATTAAATTTTGAAACTTGGGTGAACAACGATATTAAAGCCCTTTACATGGCTCGTGTCTTTTAGGGAGGCTGTGTTCTAAAAATGCTGTTCACTTTAGATAGTTTGAACCTATTTGAAAGCAAAAGACCTGTGCTTATTCTGCTATGCTCGTCAAAGAAGTTTGCAGTTTGCTCTGCCCTTCTAATCCTGCAGAATACATCCAATAGTTTTTGAACAACTTATTAATTTGCTCTGCCTTGCTAATCAATTTCACAGATCCAACATCTTATTTAGAATTTACATATAACCTATCAAATCATGGATCATTATAAACCAAAATAGTTGTTAGTTCTTCGCCCAAGTTCCTCGATGACTGTTACATGACATTATATTGAACATGATTTAGTTGGCATTATTATTTTGCTAATTTGGTTCTCTCATTTTTTGGGTGCCTTAAATTTCAACGTGTGAAGAGAATTACAGCAAAGGATGCTCTAGATGCTGAATACTTCTGGACTGATCCCTTACCCTGCGACCCAAAAAGGTATGTTTGATAAAAAGAGTTAATTTTTCATTTTATTTGGCTTTTATAGTTTTAATCAGTTCATGAAGAGTTGAAGACGATTTTGTAAACTGATGATGTCTTAATATACTCAACTATTATGAAAAAATGACAAACTTTAATGTTGATTGGTCATTCAGTTTGCCAAAATATGAATCGTCACATGAGTTCCAGACAAAGAAGAGAAGACAGCAGCAACGACAAAACGACGAAATTGCAAAAAGACAGAAGTTGCAGCATCCGCAGCAACACGCTCGTTTACCTCCAATTCAACAAACTGGTCAACCTCATCGCCAACACTGGAATGGTTCGGGCCATCAAAATAACAATTCTCAACCGGCTATGACCTATGGAAAGCCTCGTGGTCCAGCCGGAGTTCCTAGCGGCAGGTACCCTCCTCCTCCGGTTGGGGGTGCTGGTGGCTATTATCAAGATCGTGGAGGTTATAGTAGCGGCCCGTATCCATCGCAGGGACGAGGGCCTCCTTCATATCCTGGAAATAGTGGTCCTTCAAACGGGCCTCGTGGAGCAGGAGGTGGATATGGAGCTCCACCTAGTTATTCCCAAAGCGGTCAGTATGGAGGTTCGGGTGGTGGTAGAGGTTCAGGTGGAAATAGAAATCAGCAGTATAATTGGCAACAATAGCACAGACTGTTAGTTGTATCAGATACAAATGATGGTAAGAAGTCAATACTTGCTTTGGTTCATTACTGGGCCTTGTATATCTGATTGTCTCGTTGATTAATATCAGTTTTCGGGGTTGTAATGTTTGAGGGTGCAACTGTTATCCCATTCGAAGGCCATCATCTTCTTACTTTGAGCCTATGTTTTTGACAGGCGTTCGACGCGCAGGAATTCGACTGTCTTCCATGCCACATCAACATTGTAAGTTCTCTGTAAATGAGTGAGGATCAACCACACCGTCTTAGGAGCGCTACATCTTGTGATGTGTTGTTTTGGTGATCCTGACTTGTGTTGTTTTTCTAAATTATTTTAGCAAATTCAAGTCAATATATATGTGTGTGTATGTGTAAAAAATGGTATTTGAAGGGGCCTTTCACTTCATATTTTCTTTTGCCTAAGTTGAGGGGCATGGTTGAAGCGGACCTCATCATAATCAATGTCAAAACCCACTTTGGAGACTCCAAGATAAAAGGGTACCCTACAGATTACATTTGGTTTGATATATAGCATAAATATAAAACATTATTGGGAATATGTTTGTGGTCATGCTCGGCTTGGAGAAGAAAAAATAGTTGATCCATGCACAATATTTAGTGTCGTTTGACTTGGAAAAAGTAATTCAGATTCCAGACATTTGCTAAAAGATACACAAGGGATCAGATTAAGGTTTATAATTATGCATTATAAGATTTTAAATTGAAAATCAATTATAAGCTTAAAATCATGATATTTGACTTTATTAAATTTATGGATAATTGAAAAAAAATCAACTCATGAATTTAACATTGCAATTGAGACATCTCGCTGTTTAGACCTTGTTCGATATATTAATTGTGAATTTTGTTATCATTATTCAAAAAGTTTGGTTAAAAATACAATGAAGTTATAGGTTAATACCACATTGTTTTTATATTGGTCAAAGTCCAATTTGTTTGGGTGTTTCAATTGCAATTGAAATGTTTAAATTGTGATTTTTGTTTTTTTGGAATTACCAAAAATTTAATAAAAAATTCAATTAAATCAAAATTGTGATTGATAAATATCAAGGAAAATAAGATTCTTGTGTTTCAAACAAATTATTCGTTTTAAAAAAGAGACTAAACTGCATTATCATGCAATGCTATAGCTCAATTACTAGAAAGCCTGAAATAAAATAAAAAATGTATAATACAGTCTTATGTGTAAGATAAATATATTTTATAATTTAATTCATGATTTTATGGAGGATGGAGGCCAGTCCTCTTATCTTTAAGGGGCACTCTTGTGTGAGACCGTCTCATACATGAGACGGATATGAGACGAAGTCACTTTTTAATAAATTGTTATCACTTTTTCAAAAATTATTATCACTTTTTTATAAATTGTTATCACTTTTCAAATTGTTATCACTTTTATACTAATTTGAATTACTTTTTAAAAAAGTGATAATAATTTATTAAAAAGTGATTCAGTCTCATGCATGAGACCGTCTCATACAAGTTTTTGCCTATCTTTAAAAGGTAAATTTGACCCAAATGTAAAAGTGGAGGTCGTTTTATGTATGATACCGTTTTGCATGAGTCTCTTTCAAAATATTATATATCACTTTTATATGTATTAATAGAGGAGTCACGCATATGACTTATGTGCACCAACTGCATATTGTGCAATCTTAATTAATTTTGACTCATTTCTAAATAAGTTATAACATACTTTTATTTTTTTAAGAAAATCATAACATACTTAAAATTGAGTCACCCTGCTGTGAAACTGTTTCATAGAATGAAACTAATACTCTTAGAATTACTCACTAATACCATTAGAATCACTCACTAATATCATAATTATTTTTAATGTGATATCAGTTTATAAGTGTAATGGTATCACTAAATGAATATTGATATTAATTTCGTATTATAAAACTGCTTCATAATAGATTTTGACATTTTCTAATTATTTTACTCTAAAATGTGTTGTTTAATTTAATATTTTCCCTCTTTCACATTTTTTTATAATGTATTTAAACTCCTATGATATGGAGTATTTCATATTTATTGTTCCGCTAAAAATGATTTTTTTTTTTGACGCGCTAAAAATGAAATTTAATGATGGAATCAATAGCATTAGCATTGGCATTGACATTAAGCAAGCCACTTCTTCTCTGTCTTCAAAGTGAAGCCTCCGCGCCGTGGTTTCTTTCACCATAACATCGCCGTTCTTGAACTCGATTTTTCAGATTTTCATCGCCGTTTTTTAACTCGATTTCTCGGGTTTTCATCGCCGGAACCCTAACCTAAAGTTTTTTGACCCAGAAACCCTAATCAACAGTTGAGCCTGCACACATACGGCGGCCCTGATAATGGCGGCGGCCAATAATCAGCTGAATGCAGAGGAGTGGCCGTCGTGGGGTTCTCGAAGCGTCGAATGCTTCGAAAAACTCGAGCAGATTGGGGAAGGGACCTACGGGTAAGGCCAAAGTTTTCTTCCCTCTTTCTTTTTTTCTCTATTTTGTTCTGTGGATTATTTTTTTCTTTGTTAAGTATGCCAATAGATTGGTTTTTTCTAAATGCAATTTCTAAGAAATAGATTAAATTGTTGATGGGCTTCAAGCAATTATGTTTAGGTATTCGAGTTTATTTGGTTTTCATATTTTCTAAGTAAATAAGAAAAAAAGCAACTTAAAAACCAGCCTTTTATTTAACTCTGCTCTTTAATTCATGTATCCTTATTTCTATCTTGGAAACCTTTGCTTTTCAATATTATGCAACTGTAAGATGATGCATGAAAGCGATAGAGCAATATAGGTAATCAACATAACTAGTTATAAATGTCCTAATCCATAAAATAGGTCCGAATCATTTAAATTGTAAAAAAATTCTAAGTATATCATAATCTGCTTGGGAGGGGGAAGCCTAAGTAAAGCTCCTAGTCCTTATTGTTCGTTCAGTTATTCATCTGTTATAGTAGTTCAAATTTACACCACTGATTTTTTGTGCTTAACTTTCTTCCTTTGTCTCCCAGTCAAGTATACATGGCCAGAGAAAAGAGAACTGGTGAAATTGTTGCTTTGAAAAAGATACGAATGGATAATGAAAAAGAAGGGGTATACTTCTCCTCCTAAGTTATCGTGTCTTAGAAGAATACTGTAAACTCATATATAGAAATGCCGACAGGTTCTTTGGCAGGTTTTCCATTTCCACATTTTCTTCCATCGCAACATCTGACATAGTTTGTCTTCCCTGCAGTTTCCTATTACTGCCATCCGAGAAATTAAAATTCTCAAGAAGCTACAACATGAAAATGTTATTACGTTGAAAGAGATAGTGACATCTCCTGGTACTTGTTTTCTGTTATTTCATTAGTAAGTTTAATTATGAATTTGTTATTTGTTTTATTTCTTACCAACCATATCTCATTTGATATTTTTTGTGAACACATTATATAGGCCGTGAAGCCAATGAGCAAGCGATACCTGGTAATAATCTAACTCCTTGTTCTTCCATGAGAGGACCTCCTTATCTTTTTGTTGCATAAAAAGTCGAATCTAAATTATTCATTATTTTGATTGCAGAAGATAATAAGTACAAGGGAAACATTTATATGGTCTTTGAGTATATGGACCATGACTTGACTGGCCTCGCAGATCGTCCTGGGCTGAGATTTACTGTTCCACAAATAAAAGTACTTTCTGTTTTTCTTCTACTTGTAATATTAACAATTTCTTAATCATTAGAAGTTTGATTGAGAATATATTGATTGCAGTGTTACATGAAGCAACTGCTCACAGGTCTTCATTACTGTCATGTGAATCAGGTGCTTCACAGAGACATAAAAGGTATACATGCATTTGATGAGTAGGTTAAAATTAAAATTGAGTGTTCAAAAATTAAACAATAATTCATCGCAGGCTCCAATCTTCTTATTGACAATGAGGGAAATCTGAAGCTTGCAGATTTTGGGCTTGCACGTTCCTTTTCCAATGACGTTAATGCTAATCTTACAAATCGTGTTATTACTTTGTGGTACAGGTGAATCCTATATTCTTTTATTGAACATTGCTTATCTAAAATTCATAATAGTAGATCTGACCATGACTGTACTTCCAATTTATGCTGTTGATTGTGAAGACCTCCAGAGTTGCTTCTTGGAGCCACAAAGTATGGTCCAGCTGTTGACCTGTGGTCTGTGGGCTGTATCTTTGCTGAGCTATTGTATGGGAAACCAATCTTACCGGGAAAGAATGAGGTTTGAATTGTCTTGAAATGTTGTGAACAAAGTTGGGGGAGTTTCTTATGCTTATATTACTCAAAAGTCTTAAGTGCATTTATGTTTTTCTTACTAAAAACTTAGATTTGAAAGCCTGTTGTTTGGATTGATTATATTTGATTCTATAGAATACTCTAGTGAAGCCAAGACCAAAATATCTCCTATATACCATTTATATGTGTCTATATATAATTTTTGTATTTTACTTGTATTCCATGTCTAGCGTATGAGGTCTTCAAATGGTATCTGGTGTGGGAAATTTCACATCTGTTTTCTAATTCACTTAGATTTGTAAGGGATGTGGAACCTATTGTAGTCTTGTAGAAGGATTTGAGTTTGGTTTAGATTAAAATGAAAACCTATACAGAGGAATTTACTACCTTCTTAAGCGAGTAAGTCGGAAAATATAAAACCTTATTATATACGCACCAACAAGTGTTTCCTTTCCTTTCTCATGAGTATTGCTTGCATAATTCAATAATCTGATTATGAATAGGTTAGTCTGCTCAAGACACCAAAATTAATTGTTTTAATTAATAAACCGTATTCTGCATGAAGTAATCTGTACTAAGCCCTTATAATGGGTCATTGAAGGGTATCGGATTAGGCTGACACGGTGTTGATTAAAGGGTGTAATGTTGCCCTTGATCTCAACTCCTGAGTTTTGGAAATATAAGGTTGTCTTGGTCAATATCAGAATATAGCCTGGGCATTTTAAACTTGTCTCCTAGAGGGAATATGGATTGTAAGAGGGGGCTAGATCTTTCCGACTCCGGAGAGGCAAGAGGTGAACTTTAATAGGTAAAGACTATGATCATATTAAGAGGATAATTTTTTATCACATTCGACGGCCTGGTGGCAAGGTGATTGGTAACAATATTGATTAAGTTTGTGAAAACAGCACGGAATTATATTACTTCATTCGCAAAGTTGTGATTGGTTTCCTATTTCCTATATTTAACAAGTGAGGACTAAGTTGTGCAGGAAACCAAATGCAATATTTCCACAATGTAATTTATGATAGCCAGGTGTGGTTTGTGTTTTTTCTAAAATTTAACAAGCACCTACTCCCCCCGTCCCACTGAAAGCTGCCCATTTCCTTAAATGGCAAAAAGCTTTTTAACAACTATCCTCAATCTTTAATTTTATTACACCTTTTGCAACTCGATTAATATTAAAATATACTCCTTTATAGCTTTCTCTCTCTACCATTTTACTTTCCCATCACATCTCAACACCAAATACACTTAAATATTATTTTTCCTTAAAAAGTGTGCAAAAAACAAATGGGTAGCATTGCTTGGGACGGAGGGAGTATTAATTTTGAGGATGATTATTGAACTAAAATTGAATGTTGTTCGTGAATATTTTTGTGTTATTCATCTTAATTCTGCTTTGTGGTGTATTCAAAATCTTTTAATGAACTTTATATTTTTTCACTGTTATTGCAGCCTGAACAGTTAACTAAAATTTTTGAGCTTTGTGGAACCCCTGATGAGTTGTCATGGCCCGGTGTTTCCAAGATTCCTTGGTATAACAAATTTAAGCCCTCACGTCCAATGAAAAGGAGAGTTCGTGAGCTTTTTAGACAGTTAAGATGTGAAGCTGAGTTTTAGAATTACTCTATTATAATTCAAGCTGATCCGTTCCTAGTTTGTGGTATGCTGAATGATTATTTGCCATGCAGTTTTGACAGACATGCTTTGGACTTGTTGGAGAAAATGCTGGTCCTAGATCCTGCTCAGGTATCACTCTTATCCAGTAAAGTTGTTTTTTGTGTGCAAATAAACTGCGTTACATTAGTAGCCTCCAATTATTTTGTTTAACATCTAAATATCTGGCTACATTCAGTTTCTTGGTTGGCATCAGGGTCAAGGGATATGTGACGATGTTGAGATGTATTTTTATTTCATTTACCTCAATTGTTAGACGATGACTGCAGTAATTCTGTTTTTTATTGAAAAAAAAAACTGGATTACAATAAAAGTTACATTGATCTTATTTAATAGACGACTGTGGTGATGGTAAAATATATAAGAGAAGAAAATAAGGGTGCACAATTTTTACATAGTCAAATATTAATTATGAAGGTTACACCTATTTGGCCTATCAAATAATAAGGTTTGTTAACTTTGGTGTGTGTATAGGAATTTTACTGGCCGCTCCAGCATAGGTTCTTGATTAACTTGATCGATTTAGCAGATGTACATGCTAGAAATTTGTATGATGATAAAGAAACTACAGAAACGTTTCTCTCAGCATCTAATTATGTTTGGGCACTCCGCTAATACTTTTAGCTTGTATAAGAACAGGTACAATTTCAAATTTTTGGGCAGTATTAATTTCTGAAACCTGGGTGAACTGGTTTGATCTTATAGCCATTTATTATGGCTCAGGTCTTTTAAGTAGGCTGTATGACAAAGTGATATAGCTCAAGTGGTTAGAGCTTCACTTCCTATGGCCTAAAGGTCATGGGATCGAGTCACCATTTGCCCGATCAAAAAAAAAAAAAAAAAGTAGGCTGTATTCCCACTTTATTAATATGCTGTTCACTCTAGATAGGTTGAACTTGTTTGAAACAAGAAGACAATTCTTATATTTGAAGTTCATCCTAGAAATCTTAATTCTTAACTATAGTGATTTCCTCTATACTAAGATATTTATTTATATGATTTTAAGGCACTTTTTGTCAAGGTTACGGGCAATTGAAAAGTGGTGCGACTTTTATTTTAGGCTTAATTGTAGATAAAATCACAACTTTATTGAAAATTGCAATCTAATCTAAACTTTTGAATCTTGTTAAACAAAACCTCATTTAATTTTTTTGCAATTAGAACCAACATACACAATTTCTCCTGTCCGAAAATGACGATTAGTTATTCGTTGTCATCCGAACAAATTTGGGCACATTAATACGATTAATTATTTGTTGATAGGTAGATGGCATGTCATTTCTGAGCATGGGAAAATATATCGGTTGTATGTAATTGCCAAAAAAAATTTAAATTGAGGTTTTGTTTAACAAGACTCAAAAGTTTAGATTAGATTGCAATTTGCGATAGGTGGTGATTTGATTTGCAATTAAGCCTTTATTTTAATTATCATTTCATATTTATGTTCTTTTCAAATTCAGATGCTTGCTTGTTTTACCAGACCAGGCATGCTTTCAGGATCAGTATCCCCAAACATTACTTGAAAACAACCCTAGTTTTAGAACCTGGATTCCAGGCTTTCGAACAGGTCAACAAAGAAATAATGAAAAATATGAATCTTTGATATGCACAACAAACCTTTTGAATTTGGAAAACGAAAAGGCTAAGTCATCAAATTACCAAATAAATTTCAGCCAGATGCTTGGTTTTTTGAGATACCTTGCTGCAAATAGAAGAATGATGAACTAATTTTCGCCCATTGCAACCTACAAAAGTGTGTAAATAAAACTATGACTTAACCCTGTGCTTTTACTGCTAAGTTTGTAGTCAAAGTTTGCTCTGCCCTTCTAATCCGGCCTTATATATTCGAATTAGTTTTTGAAGAACTTATTAGTTTTCTCTGCCTTCCTAATCATTTTTGTAGATCCAAAATCTTATTTATAAATTATATATAAACTATCAAATCATGGATCATTAACCAATTTTTATTAATAATTATAAAAAGTTGTTAGTTCTGTTAATTCATGCATGTCACCTATTGCCCAAGTTCCTTGATGACTGTTACATGGAATTATTGAACATGATTGAATTAGAACATATAATTTTGCTAATTTTTTGTTATCCCATTTTTGGCGGCCTTAAATCTCAATATGTGAAGAGGATCTCTGCAAAGGATGCTCTAGATGCTGAATATTTCTGGACCGATCCCTTACCCTGCGACCCAAAAAGGTACATTTTATCAAATGTGTTTTTTCATTCTATCTGGCGTTTTTATAGTTTTAATCAATATGTGATTTTGTTAGTTTATACTTCTTAAATATACTAGACTTCCATGAAAATATGACAGACTTTGATGTTCATTTTCATTCAGTTTGCCAAAATACGAATCATCGCATGAGTTCCAGACAAAGAAGAAAAGACAGCAGCAACGACAAAATGAAGAAATTGCTAAACGACAGAAGTTGCAGCATCCACAGCAACATGCCCGTTTGCCTCCAATTCAACAAACTGGTCAACCTCATCCTCAACACTGGAATGGTTCGGGCCATCAAATAAACAATTCTCAACCGCCTATGACCGGTCATCAGTATGGAAAGCCTCGTGGTCCAGCCGGAGGGCCTAGCGGCAGGTACCCTCCAGCTGGGGCTGCTGGTGGCTATTATCAAGATCGTGGAGGTCAGAGTGGAGGTTATAGCAGTGGCCCTTATCCATCACAGGGGCGAGGGCCTCCATCATATCCTGGAAATAATGCTCCTTCAAACGGGCCCCGTGGAGCAGGAGGTGGATATGGAGCTCCGCCTAATTACTCCCAAGGCGGTCAATATGGAGCTTCTGGTGGTGGTAGAGGTTCGGGTGGAAATAGAAATCAACAGTATAATTGGCAACAATAGCACAACCTATTAGTTTTTGTATCAGATACAAATGATGGTAAGAACGCAATACTTGCATTTATTAACGGAGGGTGCAGCTACAGTTTAGGATTTTTTTTACTAGGCTTGTATATCTGGTCGTCTCATTTTTTGGTGTAGATTCGACACTGTCTTGATAGTATGGTTTTCTGCCTTCTTTTAACTTACATTTAGGCTTTTTTTTTTCAAAATTTTGATTAACAAATACCTATACATGTTCTCTTTCAGCATATGGATCGTTGTACCTTGTAGGAGATTAAATTATGAATATAATGATTCGTTTTTTAATTTATGAAACAGGTAACTAAACACCATTTGACTAAATTTATTTTAAACTTCTTATACATTTTTACAAGTCATTTTAACAACTTTCAAAATGTAGTGTTTCAGGCGTTTATAATTACTGTAGCTTTTGGATAATGTAGTTTATAAGTCTTTACATAATTTTACGGGAAATATTTTTTTTGTTTTAATTTTTATACAAAGTCGTTATATTTTAACTTTTGTTATGAAGTAGCCGCAATGTCAGGCCGGGCTTACTTGGGAGGTGGAACCGTGGAGGTGGAGGGTAGGTTTTTTTTTTTAAAAATTAAAAGCTCATAAAAATTCTATAATTTGAATATAGCAATAAAAACTTTTTAAAAATAAATTGGGATTATGATATTTTTCAGACTTATGAGGTCTAAGTAATTCACTTTAATGTCTTATAAACTATTTTGAGGTCATAATTCTTCTGTGTAAATGGTAATTATAATGAATATATGATCATTGTGGTATTTACTAACTTAAGGCAAAATCTACTGTGAACAAGGATTTACAGTGAAATTTGATCATTTACTAAAGGGTATTAGTTGTAATAACTGAACGATATTACCTATATTACTAAAAAGTTTCAGCCGTGATAATTGAAAAATATGTCCTAAATTGTTAAAGAGTATCAGTTGTGATAACTGAAGAGTATTACCTATATTATTAAAAAGTATCGGTCATGATAACGGAAGTGTATTACCTATATTATTAAAAGGTATTATTAAGCATAATTGAAAAATAAATTGATCTTTTTTTTTTTCAATATGGATCAAGTTTTATCGTAAAACTTGGTTCACAGTATATACACTCCTAACTTAATAATAATAAAATATAATCAATTCACCCTCTTCATATATATAAAACTCATATTAAGTTAATTATTAATCTATTTAATTAATTCATCTTCTATAATTATTTATCTGCACTCATTCCATTATTTTTCAGCTATCATATTTTATTTAAAAATTAGAATAATACACTAACAACTAATGATCGAATCTTGTTTGGATTTACAAAATTAAATTAATTTTGAAAAGGTTATTGGTAGACGTAATGTCATTTTCAGAAAGAGGGAGGGTAATTGTGGAAAATGTGTTTGCCTCCCGTGACTAATTAACACTATTTTAATATGTACCAGAAGTAGTACTACTACCATCTGCGACTGCGACTTTCATTTGATTCCTGTCCCACTGCTACGCTAAAGCCTAAAGCTCTTCCACTTCACATGCACATCTCTATTTTATTTTTTTCATTTCTATTAATAGCTACTTTTACATTACAAAATTATTAATTTCAAATCGCTATAACAATTATTTAAAGTAGGATTCTTCACGGCAGATCAGCATTAAAAAAAGAAGATGAGGACATGCAACAACCAGACAAATTAATCTGTCGTCTGTACTGTAATAAATAATAATAATAATAATAATAATTCAATGAAACGAAGCTTTCAGCCCCACCAGGTTTTGTGCAACTCCTTATTTCACCGAAATAACATATCTCCTCTCATCGCCTTAAATTCATCAATCGATTACTCTTACATTTTTTTGGAAAAAAAAATATATATATTTTCACTTGATGGTATATATATGATTTTGTGTTGTGTTTGCTTGAAGTAGAGATTTGATACAAATATTAAGTCAAACAAATTAAATATTTTAATTTAAATTCTTTAAAATATTTGTTACACATAATTCTATTGTAGCTTAAGGCTAAGAAGTACGATCATACCCACTTCTAAAAAAGTCGTATTCAAGCGTATGGATATGAGAAACTACAATAGAGGAATTTAATTTTTTAATCAAAATAATAGGAGTAATTAAAAGGACAAAGTATATTGTGAAATAATTTCACGTTAAATTTATTTACGTTTTATATGTATTTTTTTAATTATATAAATTATTTCATTAAAAAAATATTAATTTAATAGTAATATTATACGTAGAAACAAAACAACCGATTGAAGGGGCATAATTGTCCAAAGGAAAAAATATTTGTGGTGAATCGTGATGATGAATGCCGTCGTGATCAAGAGCTTTCCTGGCAATGCTTCCGACCCCACCCTCCAACACATTACATATATGCACTGAAATCAAATTTTTCTATGTAAACACGTAAACCCACACGAATTCACATGCAAATTACCATTAATGTGATTTCGGGAAATAGAATGCGGTTCGGAATTTCCCGGCTTCCGAAATCTCTCCTCCTCTTCGCTCCTGGTTTTAGCAATGCCAGTCAATTTCAGTGAAGAGGTGATGTTTCCTTAAGTTGAATTTGCATTACTTTGCCTAATTTGACCCCGTTGTTGTTTCATAGTGTGTGTAACTGTTTTTTTTTTTTTCGCGGTTTAGCTATGTGATTCAGTTGTTCCAGTTTCTCAATATGAATTATTTGCTGTGTGGATTTGCCCGATTGCTGCTCGTTTCCATCAGAAGTTCATATTTCGTTTGGTTTTGTTAGCTGCTCAGTTCCTGAGATTATCCATTGACCAACAGCACAGTAGTTCTTTTAAACAAAAGTTATGAGATCTTGTAACATCGATATTTATTTAATTTTTATATATTTTTTAAGATCGGAAGTTCCTTTCCTCTTTTGGTCGACCTTCGAGGAATTGGAAGCAATTTTCCACGAGTATCTGAATGCTCACAGTAACTTATAAACAAAAAAGGTAGATTTAATTTTTTGACTGTTGTAAAAATTGAAGTAATTATGTTCAAGTATACACAACAAACTTTGTTACATAATCTTTTGTTTTTTACTGGACTTGAATGTAGCCAAAGAGGTGGTTGATAGGACATTGGAGCATTTTGATGCATGCTCACTTTATATGTCATTATCACCCTTTATTGGATAAATTACTAAATCTGTGATGTGATGCTATCTTTTAAGAAACCATCTTTCTGTCTACTTCTGGAATATGATTATTTTTGTGAAGTCACATTTGAGCAGATCTAACTGCTCTGTATACAAACTAATGAGCAGTTTTCTTGGCCATTGCAATTAAGCATGAGCTCTTGACATGGTATTTGTTGCAGCCATTGAATGGTTTACATTTCTTTATTCATTCCCTGTAAAATGATGTATGGCCTTGTTCTTTCTGTGGTGTGATTGATTCTTCACTACTGTCATCTTCATGGATTTTTCCGCTTTCTAATGCCTTATACTTTCTAGCTATTTACTCTACAATTAGAGATAAGTTGTTTTCTTCTCTTTGTACAGTCCCAAAATGTCCATACTGTTGTGATGGTGTCGCCAGATGAAGAAGCAACTAACCCTCAGGATGACCCAACGCCAACTGTCTACCTTGTGGGAACACCTGATCTAATGAAGAATGAGATGTGTGTGAATTCTGAAACCAATTTGCTATACCAGACCAACTTGATGATGGATAAATTAGATGATTTTGCGCCGTGCAATTTATATGTTGATATTGAGAAAGGAAAGGCAGAGATTCCTAAATCCAGTGAAGAATGTATTGCGTATTTGAAATCCGATGATTCTTTAGCTGTACGTTCTTTTGACTAACCTTGCTTTCAATATATATGTTTTCTAGCACATGAGAGGAATTGAAAATTCATCATTTTGCAGAAAGTGATCTGGTTAAAGTTGACAGGAAAATTCATGCAGTTGTTCATGAACCAAAATCCTGATTCGTCCAAGGTTGCTTCAAAAGGTAGTTAATCTGAACTCTGTTTTTCAAGTTATCATTGTATTGGATTCTGGATCATTAATGTTATGACATGGTTGTAGACATATACAGATAGCAATGGAACAGTAGAGGGATATTAAACAACAGAGAACTTACTGCAAATTGTGAAAATACTTATCTGGCATAATTTCATACATATTTAATGTTAGTGGCCCTACTGGCTGATTTCCAATTTCAGATTTCAAATTTTTCTACAACAAAGTATATGCTTCCCAAATTGAGCCTAGTGGCTACTCATTCATTAGGATTCCATACATGTTCTTCACCACCATTTTATTAAGTCTTGTAGCAAAACTTTCAATCTCTGTGTTACTTGAGGTGTGACCATATCATTTCTGTGTGTAAGGATCTTTCTAACTCACAGTTCTTTCTCAAGACATATACTTTCCACCTGCCGTTTTCCAGTTAGTATTATCAGGTCCATCATGTATTTGTATCTCATATCATGTTTTATGACATTTACTTGTTTACCATCGTATTGCGTGCTCTGAATTTTATAAATTCACTTATTTGTAATCTTTATTCAAATGTCTACAGATAGGGTTGTGCCAGAAAGAATTTATGATACGCTTACTAATAGATCAAGGAAATACAAGCGATCTCCCTCCTTCAATTCAAGAAGAGTAGTTCTCTTATTCTCAGTCATGTAAGTTCTAACAGCATTCTGTATTTTGGTTATCAAACAATATCTCTTTCAATGCATTTTATCAGAAGTTCTAATGATCTTCCATAGAGGGGGAGTGAATACATGTCAAGATAGGTGTATCTAATTCAAGCAGTGTTATAAGAAGCTGGGAGAATATTTGAAATATTTGTTAATTGATCTTGCTATTTAATGAAAAACCCAGCACAACCTCAGCTTGAATTTGCCTAATTAAAATGGTAATGGAGATACAATCAACTAGCTAAGATTTTGTGGATTCAGTTCACGAGCCCTCTATGAATCATAATATCTAGATGTGAATTACAGTAGGCAACTGAATAACATGCTTCTGCAACAGAAAATAGTTAATGTAAGTTCAAAGAAAAGGACATTTTTTCCTCTACGTTAACTTTCCTATTTTATTCTTCATTCTGAATGTATCTAAAGATTTCATCACTTACTGTTATGTTTTCTTTCTATGGCTTGAGATGCTCTAATAATATCTCCCTTTCCCTGAAACTGCCTTTTCCTTCTCAGGTCAAGCCTGGGAACAATAATCCTGATACTCTTGACATTGAAAGTGAAACAGATCAGCGAGGGGTCCAGTAATCTTTGAGGCATTTGCTTATTCACGGGTCCATCTAGCTGGAGTCTTTTGTGCAATAATTACTTGGGGACATTTTCTGTCAAGGTTTATCTAGTTTACTATGCTTCCGTCCTTGTATATTGGTAATAAAGTATAGGTTTTTGAGCAATGTATGTAGACTAGAAATTTGGAATCACATATTGGAAATTCCATTACTGCTTCTCTTACAACTTCTCAGTTTTATCTTAATTTACACCAAAATTTGAATCATGCTTGTACTTTGTGTGACTAGATTGTTTCAATGAAAGCTGGATTCTTGCTACTGTTGAGCTTTGATCTATCCATCTGAATGGATATGCCTGCCTTTTCTGTGACGTTATATACATATATATGATTTTTGCTTAGGTAATAAATATTTTGGATCAAAAACACGGGGTTCTTTTAATATAAACCATGATGAATTTCTAGCTATTTTCAGCTTTTGAATCTTTACTTGTGTGTGAATTAAACTGCCTTGGTGTTCGTTTTACACAAGGTACTACCAATATAAACCTGTTACTGTCCAAACTGTAAGCCTAGGAACCTAGTACTAGACATTTGGAGAGTTGGAATGTTTTTGATCCAACATTGTCTCTCTAGCATGCACAGCCTCCTCCTTGCTGCTCGTTTTGGCCCGAATTTGCAGTTGGTTTCAAGTTGACATCAACCATATCCTCCTGCTTTGTGGATGAAAGAGCCTCCATGCCTGGCAATGCAGCAGCTATCTTTCGAAACAGAGGCTACATTACAATGTACATCAGTATACATTCATCTAAGGTACGTTTATTTATCTGAGTTTGATCTTATGTTACAGCTTCGTCTGTTTGTTAGAATTCCAGTAATGGTAGCAGAAATTGAAAAAATGATTTTGTAATAAAGGATCATGTTGGATAAAAGTGGAGACAAAAGAATTGTTACCTTTATATTGAAGCCAGCTTTAGCACTAGTTTCCACAAACATTACTCCAAATTCACGAGCCTTCATATCTCCTTCCTCGATCGAAACCTGCCTGCAAACCCACACAGATTAATTTATATATGTTTTCCTAAGTCTAGATTTAAAATGATTCTCCTTACCTTTTGTCAACTAGATCAGTTTTATTTCCTACAAGAACAATAATAACATCACCCCCACGTTCTGTTCTTACTTCCTCAATCCACTTCGAAGTGTTCAAAAATGATTGCCTATCTGCAAAACCCAACCCAACCCTACTTTAAAGAAAAGAATCTCAATAATTTAAGGCATAATTAAGAAATTAAACTTTTACTTACTAGCAACATCGTATGCAATCACTGCCACAGAAGAGTCTCTAATATAGCTCGGAATCAGACTCCTAAATCTTTCTTGTCCAGCAGTGTCCCTGCAGGACCAAAAGTAGTATATTTGTAATTTCACGAGAAAATTATTTTGTCACATAATAGAGGTGATGCTCTTCCCTTTGGTAATACTCATGTGAAAATTTAGAGATTCCTATTAGGCAAGGTCAAGGTCTTGTATGCTAAAACTAGTGTTATGTTTCATTTCATATTTTCAAGTTTCAATTATATTAGCTTGCACGTACCAATTAAAGCTACTGTCATGTTTTAGTCAAAACTGATGTCACGTGTCAACTCAGTAGAACTGGTGCACATGAGATTGAATTTTACTATTAGGATAAACTCCTAGGTGACAAATAAGAATATTGAGTGCATAGCGTTTGAATGAAATACAAATTTTTTGTTTATAATTAGTGTAATTTATTTTTCACAATCACGTGAATATGCGTGTGGTTTTGGTATATAGTTTTCTTCATGAGTGTAAATATAGAAAAAGAAGAATGTTACCAGAGCTGCAAGCGAACCGTTCGATCTTCTAGGTACATTGTTTTTGACAAGAAGTCTATGCCGATTGTAGCCTGCAGTGAAATAACGAATAATTTTTTTCAGAAAATACGTGAATAATATTTATTAGATTTTGTGTAAATATAAAATATGTGCCGGAGGTAGGAAAAGAGAATAAAAAGAAAAAAAGTACCAAAATATGAATATATGGATTTTGATTCTATTATTCATTGTGCTTCTAGTGGAATAAATTTCTTATCAAATCAATATATACATATGCATATTTAGAAAACAAAAGGTTAATTAAAATAAATAGATATGTGTAATGTAAATACCTGATAGGTAGTGTCGAATTTATCGTACATGAAACGGGTGATGATGCTGGTTTTTCCGACGGATTGATCCCCCAGAAACACCAGCTTGTACTTTGCCAATGGTGACACCACCGCCGTCATTCTCTCTCTCTTCTCTCTCTCTCTCTCTCTCTCTCTAAAATATACGAGTATGCATGGGATGTTTGATGAAAACGATGACGATTATCAGATCTGGATCAAGATTGAGAAATTTTAGGGAAGAGAAGAAGAATATTGAAAACGAAGAATAAATGGATGGATCTGTTTGAGTTTTGTGAATGAATTTATATGACTGCGTGTGTGTGTGATGAGTACGTAAAGGGTGGTTAATGTGGGCGTGGCAATCTCATACAACTTTTTACAAAATCAGACCACTATAATTTTTTATTTTTTCAGTATACCTTTGTGTATAAAGTAAATAATTTATTGGATTATATATATATATATATATATATATAGGTAAAAGAATAATGACATTTTGTATAAATTAATGGATATTGTGGGGTGAAGTTTATAAATGATTTTTTTATTTTAAAGTTGTGAAGTTTATTGTGGGAACAGACGAAAAAAATATGTAATGAGATGGAGAGAGTAGAATTTTATATATACTCACATATAAAAATCATTTAAGATACGAGGTTGGTATTGTCCGCGAATAATAATACTATGTATAGAGTTGGTATTTCGTTACAATTAATAACTCAAATTTCACAGATTACTTGTATAACTATGTTCATTTATTGCTTCTGTTCTGAGCTATGATTTTAATTATTCTTGTGCTTTTAAAAAAGATACGAGGTTTAGTTTTTAACCTGAATGAACAACAGAATAAGACTAATCAAATAAAAAAGATGCGAGGTTTAGTTTTTAACCTGAATGAACAACAGAATAAGACTAATCAAACGCAACATTCCTTTTGTACATCCAGACAAGCATTTATCCCAGTTGTCCCCCAATCTAAAATCCCAGTGACAGTGAAATCAACAACCTCTTTAATGGCGACCACTGCTAAACTTGCTTCAGCCACAAACTCACCTTTCAAACATTAACTCACTTCTTTGTCCCGCTAATTCCATTATCCATTACCATTTAAAAGAAACTAAGGAAAGCACATTACCAGTATGAATCAAGCGGAGGAGATGGAGAAGATGAGGTTTTCGGGCCAGCTAGCAAGACAACAGAGTCCTATGAGTGATTCTAATGGTACGGAAAAAGAAGAGGATCAACAAATAGTAGTCCCGGAGACGTTCATTGCTACGGCAGATGGTTTTGAGAAGAAAGAAGATTCATGGTAACAAACAATTCTAACATCATAATATATTTCAAAATCTGTTTATACATTTTTCGATGTTTTCAAACTTCATCTTCGGCAGGTTCGCTTTGTCTCAGATTCCGACGGATCTGTCAATTCAAGTTCAAGACATCACTTTCTATGTTCACAAGGTAAGAACAAATAAAGCATATCTGTAACTAGAAAAGAATATAATACAAAACATGCAGATTCTGAAAAATTAAATACAGAGCTAAAGTTTATTAAACAGTTCTTCTCCCCTTAATAATGGGGTTATGCTATGCTGACTTATTGCTGTCACACTAATGTCCTGAAACAGTACCCACTGGTTTCCAAATGTGGTTATTTCAGCCGGATAGAACTTCAGCCTCCAAAATCAAATTCAAGTAGTGATCTCAAGCTAGATACCTTTCCAGGTGGTTCAGAAACATTTGAGATCATATTGAAATTTTGTTACGGTCTCCCAATAAGCTTGGTCGTAAGTAACGTAGCAGCCCTAAGATGTGGCTCGGAGTTTCTTGAAATGACGGAAGCACTTGAAGATGGGAACTTAATCTCGAAGGCTGAAGCTTTCATTACATTTGTGGTCCTCTCTTCATGGAGAGATTCCATCACTGTTCTAAAAACATGTGAAACTCTATCTCCATGGGCTGAGAATCTTCAAATTGTTCGAAGATGCTGTGATGCAATTGCTTGGAAGATTTTTAAGGAGTCTTCAACTATAGGAGGGATAGTAAATGGAGAAAGGTGGTGGTTTGATGATCTAAGCACTCTTCGAATTGATTATTTCACAAGGATTATAACAGCATTGAAGGCAAAAGGAATGAAATCTGAAATTGTTGGGTCTTGTATTGCTGAATATGCGGAGACATGGCTGCCAAACACAGAACCAGGGAGGGAAGGAGAAAGCAGAAGCAGTTATGGAAGATATGAGATGCAATGGAGTATAACGAGTGGGAAGAAGCATGACGAGGAAATTGGACCAAGGAGAGAGCAACGACTGATAGTAGAGAGCCTAGTGAGCTTACTACCTCCTGGAAAAGAGGCTGTTTCTTGTAAGTTCCTTTTGAAGATGTTAAAGATGGCAATACTTTTCTCTGCATCCCCAGCATTAATATCAGAGCTTGAAAAGAGAGTTGGGTTGGTACTAGAAGGGGCAGATGTCGACGATCTCCTTATACCTAGTTTTGCAGCAGGTGATCAAGGGAAGCTGGTAAAGTAAGACATTTCTTTCTCCTCAAAACTCAAATTTGATAGCCTAAATGGATGATCTATGGGCATGTTTGATTTGGGATTTCAAACTCTAAATCTGGTTCTAGTTTGAGATTTTATAATATTGTTATTAAAAAACTCAATACATTCACCCCTACAAATTCTACAAATAACATTTTTCGACATCACTCTCTCACCAATGACTCATCATTAATGCAAATAGAGTTTTTTTATTCTCAATTTTCTTATATTTGTCACTATTTACATTTTCTTTCCACTTCTACAATTTTCAATAAAACATACTAATCATTGCACAATCATCTAATCATTACAATTTCAATCATCAATAATAATATAGTACAACATCACACTCTTACAGACTGATTTGACATTTACCCTAATTGAATCTCAAAAGAACACACTAATACTATTTCTCAGGATTCTGAATTCCAGATTTAAAATCCACCAAGTCCAAATCCCAAATCAAAATTGCCTAATACTAGAATAGTAGTATTGCCTAATAATGTAATACATTAATAAAGATTAATCCAACTTATGTCCTTGCCTAATTGCATCTTGGTTGGTCCAGTCCTACTGAAGAACAAACAATGCATAACATAGAGGTAGTGCAAAGGATTTTGGAATATTTTTTGCTATACGAACAACAGCAACTACAGCAACAACAGATTGGACCATTGGCCATAAGTAAACTTCTGGACAACTACCTAGCAGAAATTGCAAGAGACCCTAACCTGCCAGTCATGAAGTTCCAATTTTTAGCTCAGTCCTTGCCTGAAAATGCTCGGAGAAGCGATGATGGCCTCTACAGAGCAATTGACACCTATCTCAAGGTTATCTGCTATTCATTCTTTCGTTGCATTAATTTACTCTCATCAAATGACCTGATAATTGATATTCAATTTTTAGACTCATCCAACACTATCAGACCATGAAAGGAGAAGGCTATGCAAAGTCCTGAACTGTGGGAAGCTTTCACAAGATGCTTGTGCACATGCTGCACAAAATGAAAGGCTGCCACTAAGAACTATGATTCAGGTAATTTTACACAATCATTTTTTCAAACAAATGATTGTGCCAGTAAACATTTACAGACTCTGATCAGCTCTAAATATTAATTGAAGGCTTGATCAAATTCTGTAAATTATTAACTTGAATTAATGACATACAAAGAGATTATACTCAGGTCTTATTCTCAGAGCAAGTGAATATAAGAGCTGAAATACAAAGGAATAATCAAATAGAAACTGCTGACAAGTCAGATCAGGAAGGCAGTCCATTATCAACAAACCAAGAGGTCAAATCCCTAAGAATAGAACTTGAGAAAGTAAAGGACGAAGTGGCTGAGATGCAGAGAAAATACTCAGAGCTGCAACAAGAATATCCAAAGCAAAAGGTCAAGCAAAGAAAATCATCAGGTTGGACAGTTGGGTGGCGGAAACTCAGAAAGTCCGCTCTTTTCAATTTAAATATGGTTGGGGAAGATACTGATGAAATCAGTAATAGGCCAGATCAGAATCGCAGAAGTAGCCTTCTCCGAAGACAAACAGTATCCTGAGAAGTCTTACTGTTATTTATAGGAAGACTTGCAAAATAAAATACCCAAAACGGAGGTGCTGGTTATTGCCAACTGATTTGGTTAGGCTTTTCCTAAAGAGTGTAAAATGAAATATTCTCTGTGATTCATGATTGTTGAGAAATATTCCCAAACCTTAGGGCCTGAATTTCAGGTGATGTATTATACTCGGTAAACATAATAAAAACACATGGTTGGACTTTCATGTTCCAATTCATATATTTTGCATTTCAAATTACCAATCATCCTTTTCCATTTATGTTATGTTAACCACGTATCAGGTCCTATATTTGAGCCCAAAGCAAAGCTGTAAATACCTTGTGTGGATCCAGTTCTGATTGCGCACTATATACAGTCTTATATGCAGCAGAGAGTAAAGCAGTCAAAAGAATCAGCAATAAACAAGCAAAGCACTTAATCTCCAATCTACATAAGTGAATTGATGATGACTAAAGCATGTCGTCTCTTGATAAAAACCAAATCTTAAGAAGTGACATCACAAAATTCAACTCAAGTCCTTAGCCCCAAAACATATTAGATAAACTATGAAAGCTAATGTTTGTTCATAATTACAGATTATTTTATTAGATGAAGTATTCTTAACATTATAAAGTAACACATTTTTACAAGATATGAAATGGCTAGCTGAAGTTCAAATTACTTTCTTCAGCACATCATTTCAAACTCATACCTTTCAAGCAATAATTTCATACCTGAAAATAAACTTTAGCTATCATAGCAAGTTGAACTATCAACTCGGTAAGCACCACCAGAAAATGCTAGCAATAACAGTATATCACAGGACAAAACAACACAAATGATCTTAAAGACGAGAAGAGTAAATGTGCTCTAACTAAAACACACATGCATGCAATCATGCACTATCTCAAAAAGGGATGAAACAAATTACTGAGACATATTTCCGAACACCATTACATATTAAAGAAGTATGATAGTTCATAATATGACAAAGGAGAAAGCATTGCAGAGTACTATGATCCGGCAAATTCCTTTAAAAAAAGACAAAAAAAAAAAACATCAACATACATTATTCTTAACATCACACTAAACCCAGTGCCACATTATATCAAACATCTAGTAGCAATTTCACAGTGCCCTCGTATCACACCTTCTAAATGAGAAAACGCATTACCTCCTAAATGAGGTCATGCTACTCCAGGGAAACTTCGCCTCCGATCCAGAGCTTGTCTTACCATCATCGCGCCTATTTCTTCTCCCAAAAGTACGTCCTTCCGGCTTCTTGTATCTGCTACCATCGTGCTTTCCCTCCAGCCAATGCGATTTCTTCACAGCTTCAGGGTCTTCGACAATGCTGGATTCCGCTAGCTTGTTTTTGTTCTTTTTTTCTTCCTCAATTGCCCTAATCGGGAAAATCTCAGGGTTTAACGACAACGGGTTTCTGAGCGTCACATAAGCTTTCTTGTAATCGGGTCTCTTAATCAATATTCCACCGGCTTTCTTCTTCTTGCCGTCCATGTTCAGAGTATGCACTTTCTCCACCTCAAATCCGTACAGCGATTCCAAAACCCTTTTTATCTCTATCTGCAAAAATTCTTACATGAACTATCATCAGAAAAATGTAACACACATAGAAAATTTTGATTGTTGAAATTGATGTTCGCACCTTGGAAGCGGAGGGAATGGTCTTGAGGGCAATTTCAGTAATATTAGAAAAAGATGTGGGCATGAGGAGTTTTATGGGTAGGTTCGCAAAATTTACGACCCTTCTTCCCAATCTGCTTCCCATTTTGAGCCTTGAGAAGATTACAAGTGTTGATCAGAGCAGATTGAAGCGGAGCTTTCAGCAATGGCGGATCCTGCTCTGTGAAGCCAGAAGGGTTTAAGGTTGGGCTTTTCAGATTTGTAATTGGGCTGCATAATAATACCGACCGAGGTTAGGTTACTCCAAAGCCCAACCCATTAACGCCATTACAAACTATTATAGGCCGAACACTATAGTTCGGTCTACCCAACTTAAAAAATTACATACTTTCCGGTAGCATCTCACCACGGCGGAGCGCCGCCGCCCTCTCTCCGGGTTATTTTCTCACCCTTGATTTTCTTATTTTCACATGTTGTTGCTGTAAGGGAACTGCAGAAGCCCTTCTTCTATTCTATAGAATTGCGTTCTCACCGTTAGCTCGCCCTGTCATATTGAAGCCCCGAGTATTCCTGTTATTGAGAGTGAATTTATTTGACAACATAAACCAAAGTTATTTCAATTCTAGGTATTGATATGGTATGTGTTCGTCGCAATTCAAGCAAAATTAATTCACTCTTATAATTTTTGATGAGTGATTATATTTAAATCCTTTTAACAATCTTTCGAAGAAGAAGAAGTGCTCGCAAGGTGGAACATATTTTATTTTTTTCTTCATTCGCACCCTACTTTTTTAAGGTAGGGACTTGACTTTGGAGCTGGTGAAATGAAATCAAACTATTAAGCCTCTGCATTTATGCCCAGAACTAGATTTGAAACATTTTCGTATCAGGGTGAAAGATGGTATCCTGCGTTTCTTTGTTTTTTCCTCTTACTTCAGCAGTATTGAAAGAGCATTTGGAAATCTGAATCATGGATAGTTTTCAGATTGAGGAGTATTATTGTTAAATTATGTCTAATGATTTTCCTGGTTTGGAGCTGCTTACTGGTTTCGTAGTTATTCACCATTTATCTCGTATCTATATTGAATGGAACTGAACCTGAACTTTGATTAACTTGGATTTCCTTTCAGCCATTATGGACCCTGAAAAGTAAAATATTTAACATATATGTTTTGTATAGTCAATGTTAACCTTTGATTAACTTAGATTTTCATTCAGCCATTATGATCCCTGAAAAATAAAATAACATATAAGCTTTGTACGGTAATAACCAGTAGATAGAGTTTGGTTTTAGAGTTTGATTTTCACCAAAACCATACTTTGCTTTTACAAAACATGCTTTTGATGATCTTTTAAAGAAAACTACCTTTTTAACATGTAACCCTTAATTAAGTGGCCATTGTGCAGCTTTTGCTGAAAGGTATGTGGCTAAACGTCAACCTCAACAGTGGCGGAGTGGCAGTCGTACATGCACAGTGATGGCTCAATTCAGTTTTCAGAAGTAACTAAGAAAATTCTTTCAATAAATTAGATATTGAAAGAATTGGACATTGAATCTTTTTAGTGATCTACATAGAAGCTTCTGGTATATTGTCAGTTGAGGTTTGCAAGGTCAATAGCCAGGGCATCAAGATGCCGCAAGTAAAAATTGTGGCGAGAAATTTTATGGACATGGTGGCATCCTTGCCTGCAATGAAGCTCGACAAGCTTTATGAAAATTCATTCATATGTGAAGCCATCCTCAGGTTATATTACTAGGCACCATGTCTGTTCTCCTTTTACTTATATGAATCATCACCAATTTTATGTGGAGCCTTCATACAGATTGAAGTCCATTTATGCTGTTCAAATAGGGTTGATTGATTTGTACACTGATGTTGATAGGCGAATGATCTTTAGGGGTAGGGAAACAAATGCATGGAGAGAGGGATGGGGGGAGGTGTACAAATTGTAGACTTCTCAGCACTTTTTCCATCCTTGACTGACCCTTGGTTCTGTCCCATGCATGTCCAACATTGTCTAAAGTCTAAACCTTGTTTGAGTACAATGCATGTACCTGCAAACTTTTTCCTATAACCACCTTAGTTAATTTAGTTTTTTTATGTTTTGGCTCAGTGGTGAGCAATTTAATTTTGTAAATTCTGTGGTGTTCTTCTATAAGTCATATGCCAGGTTCATGCATGTTTTCCATGATATCTATATTTGTAAAAACTTTTATACAGGATTAAGTTTCTTTTTCTAAGGTTTGGTACATTTTGGTGAGGGCACACCGTTGTGCAGTTTGTAAAAACTTAAGTTTGCTATGTCTAGCTCTATCTGTTCCTATATTTTTTATTTAATACTTCTACAGGTTTCACTATCGATTTTGATTTTGTCTGATTCTATAATCAGATCTTTGCCTCCATTGGCAAAGAAGTATGTGCTGCAGCTGTTGTACATAGATGGACCAGTATCAGCAAAGTGGCTGGAAGAATGGGTTCTTGCTGATGGAGCCTCAAAGCACAGAGTAGCTATAGACAGATTGGTTCAGCTGAGAGTCCTGACCGAAACTGTTGAGCGGTAGTCTCAGTTTTCATTCGACATAAAATTTCAGTAGTTGTGTAGCATGTGTTCTAGCATTGCTGTGTCTTTTAGATCATCTGTCATTTATTGGTCCGACTATGCTTCACCATATCATTTTTATGCCCTTCATTCCAATCATGTTTTCATTCAACTTTGTAAAATCTTGCTTGAGCATAACTTAGGTTTCTCTATATTGATCCTTTGGTAGAAAGAAAGAAGCAACATACCTATTTAATCCAACATTTCAGCTTAATCTCCAGAAGCACATAGTGCACGGGTAAGGTTAAGTTTTAACTATATCGTCTGTATTTTGCTTATATAAACAGTTTTCCGTGTAGCTGTTGAAATAATGCATATCGTATAATTTTGGGATTTACAGTGGAGTTTTACCTAGAGAACCAATGCCTTCAAATATCACTGTGAGGCTTCCTAGCTTGGAGGAGTTGGATACCTATGCTGTTCAACAGTGGGAGGTGTGGGTTTTTGTTTACAGATTGACAGTTTGGTATATACACTAATGCTCAGTGGATTATGTGTGACATACCACTAATCATCATCATTTCGATAATGACAATATTTTTTTTTTTTTGTATTTTAATTGAATGTTCTGTGAATACGGTAGCATTGGAAGACAATTGTAAATGAGTGAATGTCATGTCTGGTTATTCTGCAGTTTTTGTAATTAGTATGGTCACTCTTTTTATGACTTGCAATATTGTGGAAAATCAGTTTTTCTTGCTGCACCTTATAAACTCTGCTGAAGTGGAGAAGTCGACAAACATTAGCTCTTCAATGATGAAGATATTCCAGCGTGGTCTTCTGAGTCAAAAGTATTTTCTGCATTCATACTAGTTTTTTAAGTTACATTTGTAATGTTTTATATCAAGTTATATTAAACATTAGCATTTGCTTTCAGAGATGATAGGGAACCACCAAAGTTGACAGAAAGCGGGTTCCAATTTCTGGTATGAGTTTATTAGTCTTAGCTCTGGCACATTGCTTGGTGGAGCTATTATTGACAAATGCATGTAACAGCTGATGGACACAAATGCTCAACTTTGGTACATAATCAGAGAATATATAACTAATTGTGAGGTATTTGCATGTTCAAGTTACCATTGTCTTTTTAATATCGTCCTGTCTTCTTCACATATACTTTTTTTTATTTACTTATTGGGTAACCATATCATCTTTTTTCCCTTACTTTTGGAGCTGCGCAACAATGGAAAGTGCAGCATGTGTTTTGTCTTCAGGGGATCTGACATGCCACAACTTTTTTCCATTTCTTAGTTTTTGATGCTAGTCATTGTCACCTGTCCAAGAAAATAATTAATAGGGGCAAGACCAAATTGTGATTTCGTTATTTACAGATGTTAAATGGGAATATACCAGATAATCTCTCCACCTATTAAATTTGTGGCAATCTAACATGAACGATTTTTTTCTTGCACTTCCATTAAGGTCTGATCCTTAGCAAATGTTTTCTATAAATACAAAGAATCTTTCGGTTTGCTTTCAATGTCGAATGAAATGCTGATTGATTGGAAGCTGGTCATTTCTAAAGTTGAAGATTTTTTTTCCAGGTGTTACTTTAGCATATCAGATTTTTCACAAGAGTCAAGACTGAATGTGTTTCTCTGGTCAATTTAGGTTTTTTTTGTAAGCATTGGGAGATTTTCTTTTCTAAGATATTCTGGATTTTATCATCTTTTGTAGGAGCATGGTGTGGATACAGCTGATCTTATATCATTCCTGCTGGAGCTCAGCTTTCATGTTATGGGCAAGGTATTAGGTTGAAATTGTGTATGCTTGGTCTTTAGTTAAACTAGTGATACCATTTCTAATACTTGAAGATATAGTCCTAGTTTATCGTCCCAAATCTTTTTAGGATTCTCATCCACAAGACCAGGAACTAAATGAAGCAAAAAGATGCTGGAGGTTCAGCCTTATCACGACGCTGAATAAATGCTTTCTTTTTGTAGGCATATAACTTAAACACTTTGTCTGATGTACAACGTACAATAATAAGGGATCTTGTCGATTTGGGATTGGTTAAGCTCCAGCAGGTTGTAGCTTCTTTTAATTTCTTATTCTATTGATTCTTGTCGACTTTCATCTTGCAAACCCTTAGTTGCTATTACAGGGCAGGAAGGAGGGCTGGTTTATTCCAACAAAATTAGCCACCAATCTCTCCATTAGCTTAGCAGATACAACAACCAGAAAACAGGTATGTTATTTGAGAAGCCGTTTGCTCTTTTGTAAATGTACAACTAATGTATTTATGTCGGTCATTCTTTTTAAACAATTGATGAACTCTTCAAATCTTCAGAGGTTGTAAATTAGACATAAGAGTTTGCGTTTTTTCTTGTGTGATACAGATTAAATTCTTCCTTAAAAATGCTAAGATCCTCTCTTACCTCTTTTTTTTTTTTTTTTTTGTGGGGATGGGGGGTCCTTTCATCAGGGTTTTGTTGTCGTTGAAACAAATTTCCGGATGTATGCATATTCAACTTCTAAATTGCACTGCGAGATCCTGCGTCTGTTTGCAAGGTATGTCGTTAGTTTGCTTCACAAAAGCATATATTTCAGCTGAACGTTGTCACATTAAGGAAGGGATGGATCTTGGTTTTCATAGATGATACTTGCTACTAAACATCCCAATTTGAATGATATTCTAATACATGAATGAATTTAAATACCTTGTCTTCATGATTAAAGCGAAATTTTTTTGATCGTTGTTTTTGGGTCACCCATCACCCAAAATGTTCTGGATTTATGTAACAGCACCTTCCGAGATGGGGTTAGCGTTTGACAAATTCTTTTGAAAGTGCTGATCTCTTGATATTTTTTCTGTCGCACTCCAGTGATAAGAATAAAGGAAGAAATTAGTGTTTTTGAAGTTGTGTGATTTTAGCGGTTTGATTAGGGTTTGTTAGTATTCTTGAGTTAGTTAGTGGGCGTGTGGGGCCCAGATTAGGAGGTTTATAAATAGCAGTTTCCACCCTTTGTTAGGAACTTTGGAATTTTCATTGTAAACAGCCTTTGGCTTGGGCGGGAATTGATCCTGAGAATTCAATCAATCATCTTCGTTCTTTATTTTTTAGAGTGTTCGACTTCTTGACCCTAACATCCAGTGATTGCTACCTTATTGTTATTCGGGTCTCATTTGCCCTAGTTCTTGCCTTCGACTCAGTTTGCGGAAAACTAGGTGTCTTTTATGTTGTATAACAGTCTCTGATTTGAAATGCATTGCTTTTAACTACCTTGATATTGAATAATTTAAATTAATTCTTGTGAAATGTCATATGTTTCATTTTCCTCTGTGAAAGCCATCTTACACTGGAATTTCAGGATCGAATACCAGCTTCCAAACCTCATTGTTGGTGCTATTACTAAAGAAAGCTTGTATAAAGCGTTCTTAAATGGTATTACTGGCGAGCAGGCAAGTACTACCTTCTAAGTTGTAATCTGCATCCAAAAGTTACCCAGCGTTCATCTTAATAACCATTCATGCTCCATCTTCTCCAGTTTTTCACTGTTTAGAGATTTTGATTTTCATTCAACGACAAGTCTTGATGATATATAATTTCCTTCTTTAGGATTTTTTTAGCAGTATCTGTCATTAGATCTGGAGCCTTAATATTGAGATTTTTCTCCAAATTAATATTTGGGAAATGAATCTCAACTGGTATTTGTCATGTTAATCTTAACTTGTACCTCTGAGAGTATGCTTTTGTTTTGCTTACCTGTTTTTTTTATCAATATTAGTTTCCTCCTTAGTTTTTAAATACTTCTATGCCTGTTTCATCTATCTCGTTATTTCATCCTTCTCATTAGATATAAAGTATCAGCTTTATTGTTTTCTTGTATGTGGCACACAGATAGTAGCTTTTCTCCAACAGAACGCTCATCCTCGAGTTGCAGAGAGAGTACCTTCTGTACCAGAAAATGTCACTGATCAGGTTTTTACACCTCTCTCTCTCTCTCTGCCCCCTCCTCCCCCGTCTCTGTTAAAGTACTTTGGAGAAGCAACTAAAATAGTTCTCCGATCAATTTGACCCAGATTAGGTTGTGGGAAGCAGATTTGAATAGAGTGGAGATGACGCCCAGTCACCTTTACGATGAATTCCCATCAAGGGTACACATTTTGAGCCAATTTTCCATACCACAGCTCCTCTCACATTCTTCCTAGTCGTATTTATTATCTTGACCTTCGTCTTGCAGGAAGTCTTTGATGCTGCTTGTGACTTTGCTCGAGAGTATGGGGGTTTGTTATGGGAAAATTCTAAGAAGATGCGGCTTGTGGTGAAAGCAGAAATCTACACACAGATGAAAGAATTTCTTCGTAGGCAAAAGCAATAGCATCTTTGCACCTCCCTTTTCCCCTCTTTACATGCGTATGAAGCTAGAAACCCTACTGATGAAAGACAGCCTTGTTGAATTGTTTTCATAATTTGTTGATTGCTTTTTGGCCTGAAAGTAACTGTACTTACTGTTTTTTAGATTCTTTTGTATCAGAAAGATGTATCCATTTCACGTTCGGCAAACTCTTGTCCGAGCGGTATAATTATTTATACCAATTGCAACATTAAATGAAATTATATTCCAAAAAATCCCATTAACTACAATGTAGACGCAATATATACATCTGATTTTTTTTTCATCTTCCACAACAAATCAAAGCTGCTAAACACTAATTTGTATTAAAATTCTCAAACAGCTTCGTCTCTCTCCCCAATTATATGATAGGGAGTGAAAATTCTTACAAGGTCACCTTATGATTCTGCAATTTTATTAATATCGGTTGAGCCTTTTAGGTGACAAAAATAACAGTTCCACTAGGCTCCTAAAGTGCAGAAATTATTGTCAAGATAACAACACAGTTCTGCAACATTTGACAAAGTTATGTAAACTATAGCAAAACAGGACGAGCAAGCACAGCTATAAGCCAAAACCCGTCGTTTTATATACAAGATAGTACAATTCTCTTACACATACGTGTAAACAGCACTAAAAAACGTGCAATCACTATATACAACAACATCGATCTCAGTTAGTTTATGAAGAGAACCGATAAAAAAGTTGTCTACCAGTGGCAAATTCCTCCAGTCTCCGTTCGGGATAAAGCCATTAGTTCTTCATACTTGGAAGCATATACAAAACCCCATAGCTGCACAAACAAAAAAGTATACAGTGCCATCATGACATTAAGAACATATTAAAATAATCAATTCATCATGTATTTTACTGTTGATGACAGGTCAAATAATTAATTTAATCTTCGTTTTTATTTTTGGGGGTGGGGAGAGGAGGGATGTATAGTCTTTGAATACCTCAACTTCCTTCACCTCGAAATCTTCAGAGCATGATAAACAAGGGTTTCCATAGGTTTCTGAGGATGAACTTGATCCACTCAATCTGGAGAGAGAAGATTTTTTTCCAAAAAAATGGAAGTAGATCATTATTTTTACATGTATAACACACACATACATATATGGCAGAGATATTATAGAACTAAAAACTTAGCAAATTGAAAATCTTACAGATCTGCGTCCAAATAGAGTGCAAAATGGCTACCCCCACCCATGGCTATATACTCAGCGGAGCACAGAGTAAAATATCGATTCATTCCTGTTTTACAATTTATAAATAGATGTCAACGTAAAACTGAAGTTTATTAAGCAATTATTGAAACACAATCCTATCAAACTACTAGACTAAAACAAGTATTTGAGGAGGAAAAAAACAACTATATGAGGCCTCAACTGTCCAAGTTTTATTGCATTACATATGTTAAGCAATGTTCCTACAATATATTTTTGGGTAGGCCAACTATATCCAAAGCTATCGTATGAAAGAAAAGGCAAGAATTGCACGAGAGTCATCGACAAAGGGACTTCCTATTGAGCAATAGAGTTATGGAACAATCTTTCTTAAAGAATAGGTGCCCACAGATTAACTCCATGCAATATTCTTATTAGTGATTAACATTATGCGAATTTGAAAAGTTTAGATTTACATACAAGGGTAAGTATCTAAATAATTCAGCACACACCATAAAAGCTGTCAAAACAAGCAAACTGCGATGAAGATATAACTTATCATTAAAGATTCTAACCAAAAAAACCAAGCAGGAAAAAAAAATGGCTCTTAATATTTGAAAAGAGCAGACACAAATTTTAAAAAAAAAAAAAAAAAAATCCTGAAAAATGCAACAAGCGGGAGAACAAAGTATAAATCATACCTGTAGGACGAAAGACAAGAGGATGTCCAGATGTATTTGAGAAGACAAATGAATCATTCGATCCCTGTAATGAACTCAACTTTAATTTCCGAATTGGAGTAAAGAGTACACATTATTCCAACCAGAAGGACAAAACTACACATCCAGCATTACCTGATACCTCTTATTTGTTGGTCTCAAAGGCGCCTCAACCAAGCCGCCAAATACTGCACCTTTGCGGTCCCCAACAACCTAAAAACGGAAAAGGCTTTAAATCTTTAAGTAACTGCGATTTGAATCAACTTCAAGCAGCTAATTACCAGAGTTCCTGCCAAATTTTCTACAGGTTATGCGGAAAAGGTTACAAAAGCTCAAAATGTCTGTACAATAGCTAAATAGCGAAAAAATTGAATTGTAATAGTTGTCACGTTAAGAGAGTTCTATTACCGCAGAAACTTCTCATAGTATTGACTTTTCACAACCAGAAGGAGAAAAAGTACAAGCTACAAACACTTACATAGCCAGAAGTACATTTTGAGGGTGTAGATGTGTATGCATGCAGTTACGATACGCTACTTCTAAGCATGACACAGAAAATGGCCTTAGTGACTTAGAGACGTACCACTAAATATATCAGTAAGTAAATTATTATCAGATGCTGTTGGGCACAAATTTCAGGAATTAGCTGGATTTGACAGACTGGAAATTTTAGGTATTATTTGCGTGAATTCGAGAGACTCACGAGCAGAGTCCCCCACTGGCCATCCTGTGCACTTTTGGGTGCGTTCACGGAGGGCTTGAAGCCTGAGCTAGCGGTCGAACTTAAGATGTTGAAACCATACGTCTTGCAGGAGGCAATCGAGTTGGCCACGAGAAAGGAAGAGCAAGTATGACTGGCGAGAGGGGCACCCACTTATTCACGGCCATTCTCAATAAATCAGAACTCCCAAAGCCAATTCCCAAACGCAAGCCCCAACTCTAGCAGTTCACGAGCATCGACTGACCTATTGAATACAAAAGCAGCCCCAAATTTACCAGCCATTGGTCGAGGGAGAGTCTAGCTTTCAAACAAGATTGCTCGTAGGAGACAAGCAGGGTTTTGCTTTACGTGCGACTAAAGGTACACATGGAATCATGTTTGCACTAATGCATAAGTGATGAGCCTAATTGTAGAAGATGTGGTGATTAAGATCACCACCCAAGTATGATGAGGAAGTGATAGTTGAGACGGCAGAAAAAGACGAAAACTCGGGAGATAGTGATAGTTGAAATCATTTAGTGATAGATGAGGAAGTGATAGTTGTAGATAAGATTTATTTCCTTATTTCAGTTTTGGCCCATGGGCTTAGGATGATATATGTAGATTACCATTAACTTTGTTAGGTTTCATGTAATTAATTTTACGCATAAAATACACTTGAGAGTTAACTCTTTCACAGCATCATTGCAGATTACTAGAATTTTCTGTGCATTCATTCGGAATTCTAGAATACCTTGTGTAGGGATTTCATCATATGCATGGTAACTTTTCATTTTAGAGTACCATTATATTAAATAAAAGATAAAATTAACAATAAGAATAGCATGGGAAAAGACTACCAGCAGACTGAGGCCAGGCCAAATCATGCTTCTTCGATACAATGTTGAAAGTGATATGCCATGTCTCCAAGTGCTGAAAGATAATGAAATAGAGTACTTAATTTTAGAGTGAATATTTCAAAGAAGCTGAGAAAGAACTGCACAAATAACACAAGAAGGAAAAAAGTTCTCAACCTGTATAACAACATCCATTTTCGTCCCTGAACAACCACAGGGAGTGCACTGTAGAGAACGGAACGAGTCTTTTCAGAGAGAAGCAGTGATGGTTCAGAAGTTTCAGAAATATTTTCTACAGATTGCGATTCACTCAATGTCTTCATGCATATTCCTTCATCTCTAGAATCCTTTGGAATAATTTCATTGTCAACCGCCATATCAGAGCTGCTTTTGGAGGCTTGATTTCTAAAACTACCTATTTTTGCCGCTTGATGGAGTGCTTTGCCAAGGGAATGCTTACCCCTTGAAAATAGACTTTTCTTTTTGGCATTATCTTTGGTAGTCATTGGCTCAGATGATGGCTTATATTCATCCTCATGAGACATAACTTTTTCATCAAGATTAGAGTTATTCTGGGATTCTGAGGACGCTAATAGTGAATACAGAAATGCAGTAAATGAAGATGTATCGGGACCATCAACAGAGTCCTTGATATCCTCCTCTGTATCTGAGTGACTGTTTTCAGATTTATTCAAATCATCCTATCAAAACCATAGAATTGACCAAGATTAGCAATCAAATAGGTGAATGAGAAATGGAAGAACTGGAAAGGGAGTGCTAGAAGAACTTTATACCACTCAAGACTCTCTACTCAAGTAGCCATACTTTTCATTGTTCTAACACGATGTGAAGAAACAACCGATTGTGATGGACATGATAAACCAATTCAAAGTATAAACTGAAGTGGACTAAAAAACCATAAGCATCACAAAAGAAAACGACAAAATGACACTCTATCTCCGGAGTCATGAATATCCAGCAGCAGGCATAGGCAATTGAATGGGATTCTAATATGCTAATGCTGTTAACAATGTTCATTTCGTAGTCCAATCCCACATATATATTTTACTAAAAATGATTATATCAGATGTACATCAAATGGGTTTCTCTAATACAACAAATTAGACACGTTAAGGCACATCAAACCCTAATCATCAACTTCAAGAATCGATAGCGGAATCTCCAAAATATGCACACCCAGAACCAAAACACCACAAACTTAGCTCATAATTCCAATTGGGTACTAAAAAAATTAGGCCCAAAATTAGGTTCGACATTCAATCATCACCAAAATATTATATTAAAGAACTAAAAAGTAACAAAGAAAACTGGGAATAAATGAAAAAACAAATAATTACATGAGAAGATGGATGTGGAGGAGGTGTAGAAGGTTTATCCGAGATGGGGTTGAGTAAACCAGTGGTGAGATCAGATACAAAGTGAGCTGCTTTGCTCCTCAATGACTTGGATTGCTGCTTCTTTTCTTGCTTCTGCTTTCTCCCCATTTTCTGCTGCTACTTTTTCTTGAATTATCTATTCAATTATGCTGATAATGATGAGATTACCACTACGCAATATTCTTCCAGTGCATGAAACGTGTTTGTAGAATTAATTCATCGCCTTCAAAATCTGAAGAACCAAGAATATGCTCTCCTCGTTTTCTTAGAGAGATGGCTGTGGGTGGGAATTAGAAATTAGAGTTATTTTCAAGAGACCTTTCTTTTGTGGATTTCATTTTTTTTTTTTTTATTTTATGACAAACCGAAAAGAATTAGTCAAAAACAACAAATGAAAATTCGAAAAGAAAAGCTCTAATTGCAAAAATGTCTGACTGCACATTGTTTTTTAATTAAAAACAATTATAATACAAAATTTAAAAACAGTTTGACTCTGTGGCCCAATGGATAAGGCGCTGGTCTACGGAACCAGAGATTCTGGGTTCGATCCCCAGCAGAGTCGCCATTTAATATTTCTCTTTTTTATCTTTAATTTTAACCACACTCTCAAATTTTATTACTTTTTTTTTTATCTTTATTTTTTTAAACTTACTTTTTTATTTTTTTAATCTTTACTTTTTTAAACTTCTTTTTTCTCTTTATTTAATATTTCCCTTTTTTATCTTTAATTTTAATCACACCCCCAAATTTTATTACTTTTTTTTTTATCTTTATTTTTTTTAAACTTCTTTTTTATCTTTATTTTTACTCACACTCCCAAATAGACTTATCACTTTTTTTTATCTTTATTTTTACTACTTTATTTCATCTTTATTTTTACTAACACTCCCAGATAGATATTTTAATAATGATTTAATATTTGCTTTTTTATCTTTAATTTTAGTCACACTCCCAATGAGAATCTTTTAATAATTCAATTTCATTAGTTACTCGTTTTTATTTGCCTTTTGCTTTTTTATCTTTAATTTTAGTCACACTCTCAATGAGAATCTTTTAATAATTCAATTTCATTAGTTACTCGTTTTTATTTGCCTTTTGCTTTTTTATCTTTAATTTTAGTCACACTCTCAATGAGAATCTTTTAATTATTCAATTTCATTAGTTACTCGTTTTTATTTGCCTTTTTTTATCTTTATTTTTATTCACTTTTTTCTTTTAATAATTTAATTTCATTAGTTACTCGTTTTTGTTTGCCTTTTTTTTATTTTTATTTTTACTCAAACTCCTAATAAGATCTTTTAATAATGTTACTCACACTCTCAGTGAGATCTTTTAATATTTAATTTCATTAATTACTCGTTTTTATTACCTTTTTTTATCTTTATTTTTACTCACACTCCCAAAGAAATCTTTTAATAATTTAATTTCATTAGTTGCTCATTTTTATTTGCCTTTTTTTATCTTTAATTTTACTCACACTCCAATGAGATCTTTTAATAATTTAATTTCATTAGTTACTCTTTCTTTTTTGCCTTTTTTTATATTTATTTTTAGCCTTTTTTATCTTTATTTTTACTCACCTTTTTTTATCTTTATTTTTACTCACACTCCCAATGAAATCTTTTAATAATTTTATTTCATTAGTTACTCATTTTTATTTGTCTTTTTTAATCTTTATTTTTAGCCTTTTTTAATTTTACTCACCTTTTCTTATCGTTATTTTTACTCACACTCCCAATGAGATCTTTTTATAATTTAATTTCATTAATTACTCATTTTTATTTTTTTTATCTTTATTTTTACTCAGACTCCTAGTGTGATCTTTTAATAATTTAATTTCATTAGACTCTTTAATATATTTCAAGTTGTTCCTGTAAAAAATTCTAAACTAGATTAAAAAAAAAATAGTTCACTCATTCAATATAAATATTTGTTTAACTCAAACTCAAATTCAATAATATTTGATTTAGTAGGTCGTGAACAAAATCGTTACTAGTGAAATCTCTTAATAATTTAATTTCATTAGACTCTTTAATATATTTCTAGTTAATCCTGTAAAAAATTCTAAACTCGATTAGAAAAAAAATTGTTCACTCATTCAATATAAATAAACAAAACTCAAATTCAATAATATTTGATTTGTTAGCACACTTAAGATTTATAATAAATATAAAATATGCAATTATACTTTTGCAATTAATTGTTAAATAATTTAAGTTGAAGTAATGAAGTTGATATTATTAAGTTCGTATGTGCTCAATTAAACTCGTGAAAATTCTGCCAAAAAAAAAAACTCGTGAAAATAATCAATATTTAAACTTAAGCTTAACTCTAAATAAATTAAGTCAAGCATTTTACAGTTCGATTACTCCCAAAATGTTGTTACTTTATAAGTTACCTTATCGTTCATTCTACTTGGTTTTAATTTTTACTCATTATGAGTTTTTTAATTTATTGTTTTTAATTTTATTTGGTGATATTATTACTCCAATTTTCTTACTAAAATAATCTTTTTTCTTTTCACTTTTCATTTTAAAATTTTTACAAACATTTTTTTAATTGCTGAGACTCCGTGGCCCAATGGATAAGGCGCTGGTCTACGGAACCAGAGATTCTGGGTTCGATCCCCAGCTGAGTCGTCAATTTGCTATCAATATTTTACCTAATTAATTTTTATTCCCCTCTTTATCCAACATATCAAAGAGAACACATCCCATAATCAGAAAACACAAGACACACATAACCTTAATACAACATTTCTAGCCCCAAATATTACCTCAGTTTATAACGAAAAAAGACAGGCGAAGAAAGAGTAACAAGAAAGGAGAGTTATAACTAACTAGTTTCACAATACAAGATTAAACCAAAGAGATGCTGCTCTCACCACCAGGGGGTTTTCGTACACCACCAAAGTAGTCTCTTGATTTAGCCTTCCCGTCTGCAAATATGTCATTACCGCTCATTTCTCTCAATTTTGCAACACTCAACAGCTTCTCAGCTGATCCATGACGGACATCTCCCTTAAAAATGGCATTGCCTGTAAGCTCTGCAAACTTCTGGTTATGAATTTTCTTTGCAGAGTTAATCGCAGCTTCGTCTCCAAACAATATGTTGCTTTGTCCTCCAGCTGGCTGCAATAAGAAAGTGAGGGCTTAGTAAGACACGCGATTAATAGTCTCAATGGAATGATATATATATAGATGATATGGAGACTGGTGGTGAGTTTCTTATAAAGCCCAAAACCAGCATAAAACATTTGTACACTGTAGATATGCACACAAAAGTGTCTTTGATTGAGGATTCCAACCATATATTCTACTGAATTATTCATGTAAAAACTGGCGAAGAAGTGAACTCACATTAGATACTTTGACAGAAGTGCGTAGAGTTCGTGGTGCAGGTTCGCCCATATCTTTGTTTTCTTTTATTCCCATAGGACGCGAAGAAGCTGATGATCGAGCAGGAATTTCAGGAGGAGCTCCAAAGATGTCGATGCCACTGAGTTCCTTAAATTTAGCATCTGAAAGCTGCTTCCTAGTTCGGCTCTCTGACTCACTTTCAATCGTTCCACTCAATTCACGTTGTTTTGCCACCTCAGGGAGAGAAGTCGGTATTTTTGGAGTAACATTTTCTTCAGTGCTGAATGAAATCTGGCTTATACCAGTTGCGGCTTGCTAGTAGACAAGATTTAAGAGATCCCGAGACAATTTAGACTGCTGTTTTTAGCAAAATGCTACTACTATTATTTAGACTTTAGTGTTAATCTGATACGTGCATAGCTGAATACCTTAACAATGCGGACTGATGTTCTACTATTGAAATTACCAACAGAACTTCCAGATTCAGTTGAACCATCTTCACCATCAGCTGCAAAAATTTTGCTGCCATTCATCTCCTTCAATTTAAACCCAGAACAAGGCTTCCTGAAAGAAGTAAACATAACATGTTCTGTGAGCCTTATTGGACAGGAAGTGATTTGCCATATGCCAAAGTACACTCACAAAAATGTATTTAGATTTTGGCAACAGGAGGACAACCGAATGGTATCAATGTTGTATATGTAAGTTATTTACAATTAATAGTTGAATCCCACATTGAAAATCAAATTCATTCTATGCATATATATATATATATATATATATATATATATGATGTGTGTGTACTACTTGAGGGTTCCTTACTACTACAGTACTACTCCTGCGAACTAAGGTTCCCAGTAGGTTTTGTTTAGAACCAAGGGAGTTCTTAGTCTAATAAATAAATCGAAGAGTAAAGGGAAGCACAAATCTGGATTTACACTTCATCCTCCGAATGATGTCTTTGTAGATAAGTACATAGCGAAACTTTTCGGATGAAAATATTAACATTAACTACGTTAAACAATGACACAAACAAGATATCGTCCTACATTAATGGCAAGATGACACACCAACTCTGCACCTAAGAGAGGAAGAAAAGAAAATTAAGTGCTTAATTTCTAGCACATGAAGTTAATTTCTCAAATCTATCCAAAATTAGATCCATAAAAAGAACCTTTTCAAATCGTTCTTGAGAAGTTTCTGAGGGGTTTGCGACATTTGTTAGTGAAATTAGAATGCAACATCTGCTAATTTGCACTATAGGCATCTGATTGATAAAACTCAACCACCCAAAAAGAAAGGACGCATTTCCAATTTTCCATACTCTTCTAATAGAGAAATTTCTTATCCAAATATTAAGGATTAGTAAAGCCAACAGAGAACAACGAACTAAATTATCCAAGGATTAAGGACTATTAAAGCCAACATATAACAAAAAACAAAATAAAGGCAGCCAAATAATTTCACCAAATCTTTCTAAAATAAAATGGATTAAGTTCCAGAACTGGCGGAGAGATATAAAGAAGGGGGAAAACAGAGAAATTAAAACAGATTTGGATTGGAGGAAACATCGGAAAAGAAATTACGCAGTACCTTCTGTTAAGGCTTTCAGCTTCTTCATCGGTGATCTGACCTCCAAAGATCACCTTACTGATTCCATCCGATGGCTACCCATAAGTGAAGAATAAATTGCTTATAAATAAGAGAGTGTAAATATTTGATGTTGGGTTGGAAAACGACGTTAAGTTAGAGGTACCTGGTTAGAACGGGCGGAGGGGCGAGATACTTCCGGCGGCGGAGCTTGGGACCATGTTAGCAGATCTGAAGTGGAAATGTGAGGCTTCCGAGCAGGCGTTCCTCTCTGCATTCTTCTTCTCTTTCTCTCGTCGTAGTCTCCTATCCTAGTTCTATTCCTATGTGAGTGCCAACTCTATTTTTGAACTCAAAATAACTACTGTTTAGTTTTTCATATTTCATAATTCATAATTCATATTTAGATTTAGCGCAAAAAGCGTGGTTACACTACTCTCCGCACATGATATTTGTTCTTATTCGAACCAACACGAATTTAAAAAATAATACTAATGAGTATTATAAAATATTATAGGATTCATTTATAAATGAAATAATTATTTGTAAACAAAGTTTAATAATAATTTTAGTAATTAAGTGATGGCGAAAATAATAAAGATATATACCGATTTTGATATGGAAAGTACATGCGGGTCTCGTACGAAACTCAAATGCTTAGTTGGTCTGTCACATAAACAATCTAGACTACTTATCTAATTTTATTATATATACATATGAAATAAATATTTCTCAGATTCCTCAAAATAATCTAATTTTCATATATGAAATAAATATCTCTCGGATTCCTCAAAATAATCTAATTTTCATATTTAATTCTTTTCAATCAAATTTAATTCCCGCTAAAATTTATAGATAGAATATGTGAATTCTTTTCAACCAAAAAAATTAATTCCCGCTAAAAAAAAATTTCAAATAGAAATAGTATATGTGTGAATCTTCAATTTATGCAGTTTTATTTTCTTACATAATATATGTACACGTTTTTTTTAGTATTTACTGTTAAAATATGTTATATCGGGTTTGATATGAAGACCACAACCAATTAGATTCTTTATGGAGCTCAATTCTTAGTTGACAATCCACATAATCAATTTTGAATTATTAATAAATTATATTTACTGTTTAGTTTTATGGAGCTCAATTCTTAGTTGACAATCCACATAATCTTTTTTTTTTTTAAATATTGATACAAGATGTGGAAAAGAATTATTTTTTAAAATTTTTCTAAGCCCAAAAATTCACACAATAATTAGATACATTGTGTTTGCACATTAAATTAAAAGTAATACTAATTACACATTTACCTGGACTCATGCCGTGCTAATGATTATTTCTATAAAAAGTATGCCAACAAATTTGATGGATGTATTAATAAAACAAGTGAAATTAACTTTGGTGGATGGAAGGAAAGAGAAGTTGAGTAATAAATAAACTGTAAAGTTGTCTTAATAAAACAAGTGAGAATACCTCTAGTGGATGGAAGGAAAGAGAAGGTGAGTAATAAATAAATTGTAAAGTTTTCATAATGGATGAAAAATAAGCTAACTAGAGTACAAAATAAGGCATTTCTTAAAATGTTTATTTTAGCATAAAAAAATATTTGAGGAAGTTTTATATGAGAGCATTTTATATATAAAACGTGATACTTGTTAAAAAGAGGAAAAACAGTGAATGAAGGAAAATCAAAAAATAGCAAGAGAGATAGGAATATCTAAGAAGATGAGCATATGAGCACGAAGAACACAGATGATGAAGATTTGAAGATACACTGCAAAAGCATATGAGCACAGAATCAGGAAAAAAAAGGCTCTCAAGATAACATGTTAAATTTGTGTGTTTTCATAGCTAAAGCTCCAATGAGCTGAGTACACAATATTTATACAGAGAGATGTGGCGGTTCTAACAAATTAACTGCACAACAAATTTCCTAACTGATTATGTTTAGAATAACTAATCAAGAGTGAGTTTACTTTAGTAATACTTTTATATAATTTTATAATATCTTTTAACTATGAATATTATAAAAATAAATAAATGTATCAAGTTTTACGTATGAAATTGTGTTACATGATTTTTTAAAAAAATATTAGGAGAAAATTATGACGGTACAACAACTATATTTGTAGATAAATATTTTACGGACTCAAATCTGAACTTGAGGAATATTTTATTCAAGAATTAGGAAGCGATTGTGTTTATCTCTAAGAATTTAAATAATTATTAGTAATTTGTTATACTAAAGTTGCTTTATTTGTAATGCTTCGTGGTCGTTGCAAATGAGATGGATCTGGACTAGATATTTATTTTTATGAGTTAATTTGACTTTTTCGTACGATGTGAGTTAAAAAGTGCACATGTGACGTTACTCGAGACAATTCGAGTCACTCTCGGGTCGGGTCATGTTTGTGCTGGATCATTTTAATTGGTAACTGGTAAGAAATGTACCTACTACTATCACTACATAGTTTTCTGAGTTCACAAGCTATGTTCCCTTGATTTTACCCAATTTAAATACGGTTATTATAATTTTTTGGACTTGATTTTAGTTTCATAATTTTTTTTTAAGTTTTGTTGTATTGGTTGGTGTAGTAACGGTAAAAAAAAAAATTGAAAAACATATAAAGTTAAAGGACTAAAACAAAAAAAATAAAAAACATTGTCACGTTAATAGTTACCGACTTAATTACTTGTAGCCAGTCATGAAACAAAAAAAAAAAATTAAAACACTAAAATCAAATAAAAAAATATGATGACTAAATTCAAAATTGTATAAAATTAAGGGAAAATAATATTATTAATCCCTAATTTTTTTTAGGCAAATAACGGAAAGCTTATGATTGAATAATTAGATATAGAGTAAAGGGTGCCATCTTTTTTTTTTTATAGATTAATCGGATCAAATTAATGTATTAATTCAATCAAGCCCCTCAGTTGACTTCATTAATTGTAAATGGTGTGCGTGCATGTCTCAAGTATATGTACGTTGTATCTTTAATAACATTCCATTGAAGAAAATGTCAGTATTGGAATAAGATTTTAAATTAATCAACATCTCAATGAATAATATGGGGATACTCTTGTGTGAAACCGTCTCATGCATGAGACGGAGTCACATTTTAATAAATTATTATCACTTTTTCATAATTTGTTATCACTTTTCATAAATTGTTATCACTTTTTAATTTGTTATCACTTTTATACTAATTTGTATCACTTTTTAAAAAAGTGATAACAATTTGTTAAAAAGTGATTCGGTCTCATGCATGGGACAGTCTCATACAAGTTTTTGCTAATCCAAACAGGCACTTCAATTATATATCCTTGTTATTTTGTAGTTCCTTGATAGAAGGTGACATCATTGTCAAGTGGTCCATGTGTTGAATAATACAAAATTTAGTGCATGGGGAGGTTTGGTGAGAATCGACCTAGATGTAATTAAATGTATTTTCAATATCCAAATAGGTATGGTACTTGATAGTTTCAATTCACTATGCTTTTGGGGACCATCGGTTAATTTTTAATCCGTAGTGGAAAGTGGTCACCAGCCACACCTACACGACTCAAAGCGATAGGCCATCTCAACTGATAAGTTATACGGTGTATGATATAAAAATATTAACACCAAATTTATGCACAGATCTAACGATAATTTTTACAAAAGACAGGGCAAAAATAAATAAAAACTGAAATTAAGTATTACAAATAACTAAATACTGCCAAAAATCAAGATCTAACAACTGAAATAAAGTATTACAAACAACTAAATACTGCCAAGAACCAAGATCCAAGTCCACAGGCGAAGGCGGCGCGTGTGGTTCATTGGAAATCTCCTTGACCACTATAATTTGAAATATTTTAACGAACTCCTATATTTAAGGAGTGATTTTCTACTCAAATTAATCAATATAAGATAATTAACACTAAATTAATTATCACTACTTCCAACACTTTAATTTATTAAGTGTGTTACTTTAATATTTCAGTTTCATATATTAGTTTCCCGCTCACTGAAATTCGATTTTGAAACCATAAATATACTAAAGTCATCTACTTCGAGAGTAGATCAACTTCATGTCATTTAATTTTCTGAAAATTAAATTTTAAACCCTCATTTAATTTGTCAAAGACGAGTGTCTCACACCCTTATTTAATGACAATTAAATATTCATTTAATTGGTTTTAAACCAAATTTCACTAACACAAATCTTAAATTTATGTATTCATCATATTTCAGTTATATTAGTTTGCATGCAGTTATTAGTGTGCACTTTTAGTCTGTACATTTAAATTATATTAGTCTGTGTTAGAAATGAGACGTGGGTGAACTAATCAATTGGTGGATGAAGAAATTGACTGAAAACAGATTCTGTGATTGCGCGAAGACGATGAGCAGAAAGCAAAACAGAACAACACAAAAGAACACCGATTTACGTGGTTCGATCAATGTGATCTACATCCACGGGGAAGGAGAAGCTAATCCACTATTCAATTTGAGAGATTACAACGTACAATGATCCAATTTCCAGATTTCTATCTTCTAAGCTAAGAACCCTAGAAATCACAATTGAAAGATGTATTTCACAAATCAATGAAAGAACTGTATCAGAGTGATCGCCTGAGACCGAATTCAAAAGCCCAGTTGGTTAATTTCATCAATTCCAGTGAATGCCGCAGCCTTGAATCCGTTTCATAACCGCCAAAACCGTTATATCGCAACTAACGGTTCAATATCAGCCAAAGTAAACTCAAAACCGGTTCGACTGAATTAAACCGGTTCTTCAGCAAATAAAACCGGTTCTGAAACGAGCTAGGAAAACTGAACTTGACACCACCAATCACATTAATCAATACTCACAGCAATTGCATTTGATACAACAATTCTCCACCTCAAATGAAATAGCTCCTCCCTTATTCCCAAAACATCAGATTTATCAGTGCACATCCCAGATCTTGAGCTGAATCAGATCTGAGCAGTAATAGAACTTACTTCTTGGCAAAGGCTTGGTTAACATATCGGCTGCATTATCAATAGTATTGATCTTCTTAATAGAAATAATTCCCTTATCCAGAATATCTCTCACAAAATGCATCTTCACACTAATATGCTTGGACCTTTCATGGAACACTTGGTGCTTGGATAAATGAATTGAGCTTTGATTGTCACACCAGATTACTACACTTTCCTGATGTATCCCAAATTCTTGAAGTATTCCTCTTAGCCACATTGCTTCTTTAGTAGCTTCTGTAATGGCAATGAACTCTGCCTCAGTTGTGGAAAGGGCCACCACAGGCTGAAGATTTGACTTCCAGCTTATAGCAGTGCCAAATAAGGTGAAGACATAACCAGTAAGGGATTTTCTTGTATCCACACTTCCTGCAAAGTCAGCATCCACAAATCCCTCCAAGGGATCAGCTTTGATCTCCCTCCTTTCAAACATCAAACCCAAATCAGATGCTCCTTTTAGGTATTTTAGTATCCACTTCAAAGCTTCCCAATGAAAAGATCCAGGGTTGGCCATGAATCTGCTCACCAAGCTCACTGCATAGGCCAAATCAGGCCTACTACACACCATGGCATACATCAAACTGCCCACTCCACTTGCATAAGGAACAAAACTCATCTTCTTCTTATCAGCTTCAGATTTGGGAGAGTGAGAAACTGAAAGCTTAAATCCTTGATTCAGAGGAGTACTCACAGGGTTGGATTCATGCATATTGAATCTTCTGAGCATCTTAAGAATGTAACCTTGCTGAGAAAGAAACAATTTCCCCTTTTCCTTGTTTCTGAATATATCCATCCCAAGTATCCTCTTAGCTTCACCTAAATCTTTCATCTCAAATGCAGTGTTGAGCTTGGTCTTTAGAACTTTGATTCTTGTAAGACTCTTGCTGGCAATCAACATGTCATCCACATAGAGAAGTAAATAAGTGACTACATCTCTGCCTAGTTTTTCCATGTAGACACAGCTGTCATAATGGCACTTTGTGAATCCAATGGCATTCATGAACCTGTCAAATTTCATATACCATTGTCTGGGACTTTGCTTTAAGCCATAGATTGATTTCTTCAATAAACACACTTTGTTTTCATTTCCAGGAAGGACAAAACCCTCAGGTTGTTGCATGTAAATTGTCTCCTCCAAATCACCATGAAGAAAGGCTGTTTTAACATCTAGTTGCTGCAACTCCAGATTTTCTTGAGCAACTTTAGAAAGTAACAACCTGATAGAAGTGTGTTTGACCACAGGTGAGAAGACTTCATTGAAATCCACACCTTCCTTTTGAGTAAACCCTTTGGCAACAAGTCTTGCTTTGAACCTTATTTGTTCAGAACTGCCAGATTCAGTAACCTCTACTTTCCTTTTGTAAATCCATTTAGAACCAACAACTTTCTGTGTGTTTGGCTTGTTTACCAGTTCCCATGTCTTATTCTTCTCTAGAGATTGAAGTTCTTCAATCATGGCCATTATCCACCTCTCCTTTTCTGCTCCACTGACAGCTTCTCTGAAAGATGTTGGCTCCTGATATTCTAGAGATTCAGCAACTGACAAAGCATATGACACAAGATCTGCATGACCAAATCTCAAGGGTGGATGAATGTCTCTTCTTGATCTATCCCTTGCCAAACTATAATTTCTGAGATCATCTTCATGCATATCAGTCTGATCCTGCATATTTTCTTCTTCAACAGCTTCATCAGTTTCATTTTGAACCTGATTTCTGATATCAGATTCTCTATCTTGGCTTAAGGACTCCACCTGAACAGGTAATATATGATCTGATATATTGCCATCAAGATCTTGAGAATCACCATTGTGCTTATAACCCATTTTGTCTTCATTAAAGATGACATCCCTACTAACAATGCACTTATGATTTCCTGGTTCAAGACACCAAAGTTTGTACCCTTTAACACCTTTGGGATACCCTATGAAAATGCACCTGAGAGCTCTTGGATCAAGCTTATCTTGCTTGATATGAACATAAGCAGAACAACCAAAAATTCTCAACTTTGTATAATCAGAAAGTTTTCCATACCATAATTCATCTGGTGTCTTCAAGTTGATAGCAGTTGAAGGAGACTTATTTATCAAGTAACATGCAGTGTCCACAGCTTCACCCCAGAAGGTTTTTGGCAACTTGGCATCAGATAACATACACCTAACCTTCTCAAGAATAGTTCTATTCATCCTCTCAGCTAAGCCATTTTGTTGAGGATTGGCAGGGACTGTTCTATGCCTTGTTATTCCCTTCATCTTGCAGAAAGACTGAAATTCCTCTGACAAATATTCAAGGCCATTGTCAGTTCTCAAATGCTTCAAGACCTTCTGTTTCTTATTTTCTTGTTCAAGCAACCACTCCTTGAATTTAGAGAAAGCTTCATTCTTATGCTTGAGAATGAATACCCATACCTTTCTACTGAAATCATCAATGATTGTCATAAAGAATCTCCCTCCACCATGAGTATCAACCCTTGAAGGTCCCCATATATCTGAGTGGACATAATCAAGAGGTTCTTTTGTAGTATGACTGCCTTTTCCATAGGAGTGCTTTCTTGCCTTTCCAAGAATACACTGTTCACAGAAGTCCATCTTTGCCACATCTTTTCCTGCTAAAACACCCTTTGAGGATAGTTCTTTTAGACCTCTTTCTCCTATGTGGCCCAATCTTTTGTGCCACACAATTGTATCATGATTACTCATCACCACATCAGCAGTGCCAGTGATAGTCTCTCCCAGCAGTATGTAGAGCCCATTATTCTTTTCACCTTTCATCACAATCTTACCAGATTTTGTAACATGAATCTGTCCTTTACTGGTGTTGAATTCATAACCAGTGGCATTTAGTGTTCCAAGGGAAATAAGATTTCTCTTCAATTCAGGAACAAATCTTACATTAGTAAGAATTCTGTGGTTCCCATCAAACATCTTGATTTTTATTGAACCAACTCCTTTAACCTGACAACTTTCATCATTGCCAAGCATAACTATCCCACCACTGAACTCCTTCAAATCCATAAACCAGTGATGAAGAGGACACATATGAAATGAGCAACCTGAATCTAACACCCATTCATGGCTCATTTTATCATCAGTAATTGAAAGAACCTCAGCACTTTCATACCCTTCTTCTGCAACAGCTGCATCTGCATCACTCTTATCCTGAGGTTTCTTATTCTTTTCTGGACAATTCTTCTTTAGATGTCCTATTTTGTGACAAGAGAAGCATTTCCTTCTCTCCACAAAACCAGTGTCAGTTTTCCCTTCCTTTTGATCACTCTTTTCCCCCTTCTTCTTATTGAATGACTTCTTCTTTCCCTTCTTGAATTTGATATTCAAGCCCTCTCCTGTGTTTGGCTGTTTCTTCTCCATAGAATTACTGTTCAAGCATTTTGTTTTCAAAGCAGTCTGGACTTCTTCAAAAGATATAGAGTCTTTCCTTCCAAACAACAATGTGTCCTTGAAGAACTCATATGACTTTGGCAAAGCATTTAGCAGCATCAAAGCTTTGTCATCATCCTTGATGTTTTCATCAAGATTTTCAAGATTGTCCACTGCTTGGTTGAACTCATCAAGTTGATCATCTAATGATTTATTTTCTACCATCTTGAAAGTCAGAAGTTTCTGTTTCATGAACAACTTGTTGGATACAGATTTTGCAAGATAAAGATCTTCAAGCCTTTTCCAAATATCAAGAGCTGTCTTCTCCTTTGAAACCTCTCTCAGGACTTTATCTGCAAGACATAGTATGATCATGCTTCGTGCCTTTTTCTGAATCTCAGTCTTCTTATCTTGACTACTAGAAGATGCCTCAGTAGCTGAAACTTCCAGAGCACCATCAAGGCCATGTTGGATTAACAATGCTTCCATCTTGATTCTCCACAATCCGAAGTCATTCTTTCCATTGAATTTCTCAATGTCAAGCTTGAAAGATGCCATGATTCGGTGTTCCCACAGACGGCGCCAATTGTTAGAAATGAGACGTGGGTGAACTAATCAATTGGTGGATGAAGAAATTGACTGAAAACAGATTCTGTGATTGCGCGAAGACGATGAGCAGAAAGCAAAACAGAACAACACAAAAGAACACCGATTTACGTGGTTCGATCAATGTGATCTACATCCACGGGGAAGGAGAAGCTAATCCACTATTCAATTTGAGAGATTACAACGTACAATGATCCAATTTCCAGATTTCTATCTTCTAAGCTAAGAACCCTAGAAATCACAATTGAAAGATGTATTTCACAAATCAATGAAAGAACTGTATCAGAGTGATCGCCTGAGACCGAATTCAAAAGCCCAGTTGGTTAATTTCATCAATTCCAGTGAATGCCGCAGCCTTGAATCCGTTTCATAACCGCCAAAACCGTTATATCGCAACTAACGGTTCAATATCAGCCAAAGTAAACTCAAAACCGGTTCGACTGAATTAAACCGGTTCTTCAGCAAATAAAACCGGTTCTGAAACGAGCTAGGAAAACTGAACTTGACACCACCAATCACATTAATCAATACTCACAGCAATTGCATTTGATACAACAGTCTGCATATTTTATTTTTATATCCAATGGTACAATACAATTAGTGCAGAATACTGAATCAAATACTTTAATATTGCGATCCATCTAATCGCACGTACATAAAAATTTGCTTGTGCATGTATACTTGGATATCAATATCCTTAAAATGATGGGAACAATTTTCTTGGCGGTGAGTGGGCTCAATTGGGCCATGAGCTAGGGAAAGCCCAAATCAACATATATTTAGCCCAATAATAGCCACTCGGTTATGTTATATATACACATAGTAATGTAAGATTTTTAATAAATTATTAGGATGAATTTATAAAACTGCTTAGAAAAAAGTTATTTTATGTCACAGAGTTTGATACAACTCTTTATAGGCAAGTAAACATATTTTTAATCATTATATCCTAAATGAAGTCTACAAAAAACCAAAAAAAATTAAAAATAGTGGTACATGTTTAATATATGACGGTATAATTTAATATTAATAGTTAGAGGTGAATTAAATAGTGGCACGAGCTGGTGATACAAATTTATTTACATGATATAAACTTCAGCCAATTATTAAAGAGGGTATAGTTAAAAAAAATCGCTAAAAATGAATGAACTAATAAACACCTTGAAAAAAAATTTTGTTTTAAAGTAGGAATGGTTAGGTATGGGTATTGCCGCTAAATCATTTTAATAGAACAAAATCACATTAGGCTGGAGGTTAAAATACTAAACATCATGTGAGTGCAATAATCTAAGATTACGAATTCTAATTTCTAACTCTCTAGCCTCTAATGTAAGTACCAGCGTGTCAGTAATTTAAGGGTTGTCAAAATGAGAACTATAATTTTTCTGCTGACAATTTATAAATAATAATTCTTGAAAATCGGGAATTGAGATAAAATCAATCCAAATAGGGCTAATTGGAACAATTTGAACTGAACTCGGGTTAATATTCTAAATGAATTGACTTAAATTCGCGAATTTTAAAAATTATTGTTCTTATAATGTCAATCTGAAGAATTACGGTTCTTATTTTGTCACCTGTTCTAATTTGCTGTCCTTAAAAAAAATGATTTCAATTTACATGCAGTCCTGTTAATTTCGTCGCATTCTTGAACATCATATATATTTATGTGATTTTCTTTTTATATTTTTCAAAAAAAAAAAAGCATTCTTTCTTGAGAAACCTAAATCACATGGAGACTTTCTTTGATACAACTTTAAAGGTAAAAAAAAAAAAAAAAACTAGAGTGACTCTAAAGCAGCTTCAATAGCAAAAAATTCATAATCTAAACAAGAGTTGCAACCACATTTGTGATCCCACCTTCCATCACAAACCTGCTTCTTTGTTTCCAATATTCTCTTATCAAAATCTTGAATTCTGATAGCTATTTGCAATGCAATCGGGTTGATGACATCTAGATTTTGTGGGACCATCACGTCAACCCACTTTTCGATCTCCATATTGGTGGAGTCGAGGACGTCTTTCCATGGAACTTGGGCTCGACCAATGAGTTTCGAGCCCTGAATTCTACGAATAAATGGTGCAGCGTTGCTTCTCCGTCGCAGCTCGAAAACTAGGGTTTCTTGTTTGAGACATTGGATTGATGAAGAGCTCCCTAAGCAACCTAAACTAAAGCTTTGGTTAAAGGAGATGGACTCGGAATTTGATGCCATTTCTTGGCTTTCTATTCTTACTTTTGACCTATTTCCTGCACAAAGATAGCATCTAACAAATACTACTCCTCTTGATTTTATGTTCATGTTGTTAACTTTGATTATCCTCACTTCACATTTGAGAGACGAAGAAGAAGAAGAATGGCTCTCAGAATCCATGAGAGAGAGAGAGAGAGGGGTGAGGGAAGTCATAGTTTGTGTAGGGATATTTATATATATATATATATATATATATAGTTGCCACCATATATATATAGTAATACAGTCGAAAGGAAAAATCGTTAATTTCATGTTTAATTAGTGTATCATTGTATATTCCGTTATGAAATTGAAATACCGGTCGTTCCGTCTTAAAATGTTGGAATTACCTGTCATTTTTTTAAAGTACGTATGTTTCCCTTTTTCAATTGTTTGTTTATAAATTAATATGAAATATTAAAATGAAGAATAAGACTTGGGTTTTTTTTTTACAGAATAAGACTTGGGTATGTTAGATGCACTGTGCACCGTTAATATTATTTAATGTAAATAGTTAAATAATATTATATTACTAATATTATTTAATTAATATTGATCAATTAATAAATTTTAATAAAAAAAACGCGCATATAACTATAATCATGAAAATTAATTTGATGTGGGAGAAGGGGGTTGGTTTCTAGGAAGCTACATTATCCACTAGGTTGATCGAGATTGTGGATTTAATCACCGGCCTAATATATAAGGATTTAACTTTTAATCTAATTGAGAATACATACACATATATAGTAGTAATATAATACCATAACTTTATATTAGTGCACAATAAAATTAAATCAGATTTTATGGTCAATTCTTTTCAATTTAGTATAAACTCTTGGGCTTCTTGAAGGGTTCATAATCTTCCAAGTTATACGCCCCTTAGCGCAAGTGTTGAGTTAGAGCGGCATAACTGGCTTCACTTTGTAATTTTTTGGGTGCTACGTTGAGATATCACTAATTAAATACCATATATTTAATATATGAAGTGGTCTCTTGTGAAATATTGTACCGTGCAATATCAATTAAAAAAAGAAAATTATTAAATTTTGTGGGTCAAGATAAAGAACGAGTCAAACTACGCACACTTCTTCTTCCTCCTCCGTTCGCTCCACAACTTCCATGGTTGTGATCAGGAGAGATAAAACAATAAACTCCGATGAAAAATAACAGCAAAATTCAACTACGAGATCGAATCGAGAAGAAACACGCAAAAATACAGAAACAGAGGAAAAATAGGAGATGACATGCATGATTTTTTTTTTTAAATTGTCAAATAATTGCTATGGATCTGATCAAAACAATAATAAAATTTATCAACAATATCACATTGATGTGTGCTACATCTGAAAAATGTAAAAAAGAACATTAATTTGTGCACTTTTTTTTTTCTTCTAGAAAGCAAGTTTGAATCGGAAAATTCAAATTTATTTTTCTGGGTAAGATTCTAGGGAAAATTACAAATAGGTGTAAAAAATTAGCAAAATTACAAACAGGTGTAAAAGTGCAAATTTTTGTGCTTCTGTGCAAAAAAAATTTGTGCTTCTGTGCAAATTTTTTACACCTAGTTGTAATAAGGCTTACCTCTTTCTATCTTATTGTAAATGACCCAAGATTCTATTAGGTCTATATTATCAAAATTTACAAAAAAATTATTGTTGTATATTATTTAAAGCATAATTATAAGTATAATGTCGTATATTATTAATAAGTTGCATTACTCCTATTAAAATGGATTATGTGACTACAAAAATGAATTTTAAATTAGTCGTGTTTTATTTTTATTTTTTAAATAGCTATTAGATGATAACACAAAAAAATATGGTGTCACTTAGTATTGTTTTGAGCTGTAGCATTTATTTTCTTTGGATTTAAATTTTCTACAAAATAATATATATTACAAAGCAATATTTGAAAATACACAAATATATATGCAGATATATTTGTTTTAATCTTTATTTTAGTGCTTCCAACATTAATATATTATAAAAATTTATTTGTATCATTACATATTATAATTGTTGTTATATAATAATATTATTAAATATTATTATTATTATTATTATTATGTAGTGTGCACGTTGACTAAACAATTCAAGAATTTTATTAACTAAAAAATTTGTGGATTTTCTCAAATATATTTTTGTTAAGCATATTTGTTTCATTTTTTTTTTTTTAAACTAGAATGCACCGTATGAACTCCAAAACAACAGTTTCCACACATCCATGACTAATAACAAGTACTTCACTTCAAAACAATGAAACCTTTGAATTTTTTTTTTCACACACTAAAGATTATTAATTATAATTAAATTGAACAATAAAATAACTTTAATTTAATTTTTCAAAACAAATTGAAAAAAAAAAAAAGAAGGTAAAAAGATAGTTTCTATTTTTAGTAGAAGATTTTATTATTACATATATGTAGATATAAATTGATATAGTTTTAAAATATTATTAAGAAAAGAAAAATATAAAAAAAGTCTATGTTAATATACATTAGTATTTTTTCCTGTACGATACACGGTTTGAATATTGATAAATTTAACGGTGAGTTATTTTGTTCATTATTGATATTTTTTATTAATACGTTTTACTAATATTTAAATTTTATAAGATAAAATATATGAATACCTCATAATTATTAAATTAATTTTTTAATTATTCAATTAACTCATTATAAATACTATTTTTAAAAAATAATATTTACTTCTATTTATACAAGTTCAAATCATGAATGAATGGTGGAGATTATTTTAATTTAATAGATGAGAATGATTTCTAACGTTTCAGAATTCTCTACAAATGAAATATAATAATCATTTCAAAATATTGCTATATGTTATATAATATTTCATATTTATGTGTATTTAATATTTTTTATAGAAATAATTTTAATTAAAAAAATAGACAAAATTTTAATTTACAATATCGTAGAAAAATTGAATTAAAAATTCCTTCAACAACTATCAATAATTACTCTTTTTATCTATTAATTCTTCCAGAAAATTATCAAATCAGGAGATTAGATATAGAGTTTATATATCATGTATAAGAATATGAACCTAATTATTTTTGTACCTACATGTTTAAAAGAGAAGAGTTTAGTTATCAACCCCGGAATTATGGGAGAATTTAAAAATTGGCGAAGGTGAATTTTAAAAGTAAGATTTGGATGATTGAAAAAATTCTTACCAAATTTTCTATTATTTTTATTCATTTTAATACGAAAACAAAAATTTAAAAGATATTAAAAATTAAGAATAAACAGAGAAAATATGGTAGTGAAGAAAAAATAAAGTAAAAATAAATCTGGGTAGAAAAATATTGGAGAAATTACTATTTTCTATAGGTGAAATATGTACTCATTTTTTTATATAATTATAATTAATTTAAAAACTAATTAATTTATATTTAAAAACTCAAAAAAAAAAATTTACCAACAAATAAATTTGTACTCTATTTTATATATATATAATTAATTTATATTTAAAAACTCAAAAAAAATTTTACCAACATGAAATGTGTATTTACAAAAGACACAAAATTTGTACTCATTTTTTTTTAATTAACATCACTCACTATATGTACTCGACTCGATTAATCATATTTAATTAAAAAAAAACAAATTATAATATACTTTTTTTATTAAAAAAATAAAATATGTTTGAACTATATATATTCACCAATCAAATGATATATATATTTTTTTAACAATTAAATCTTTTAAAAAGAAACTTCACCTATAGATTTTTAAATAAAGTTACGACAGACTTTATCCTCGTCTTCCTCAACACCTGCGGCCGTCATGCCCTAGCTTCGTGGTTTTCATTCTCCCATTCGGTAGCCTTTTCCTGTCGGTTCTTACTCTCACCCCACAACTCGCTCAACACCGCAACACTTCCTAATTCCTAATTTTTATCACCTCTAATAAATGGGTAAATGTTTAATTTGTTGGTTAATTAATTTTGATATATGATTTTCAAAGTTTTTTTTTCAAAGTATTTGCTCAAGAACCCTAATTTTATATATTTTGCATTGTATATTTTGTGAATTTTGAGTTCTGAGTGCTTATATTAGTATATATTTTAAGAATTTGAAAAATCATGCTTTTATACAATTTCTGAGTTTTCTGAGATATAGTAAAATTTAAAACAATCATGCTTGTGTGTATATATATTTGTAGACAGAAACCTATACATGTTCTGAGAAATTAAAATTATGCTTGTAGAATCACAATTGAAAAATCATGCTTGTAAAAAATAGCTTAATATGTTCTGATAATATGAAAAATCATGCTTGTGTGCTTGTATATATCCTAAGTCTTTGAAGTAAAGAATAAAGACTGCAAATTTAGGGATTGACTCAACAATTGTCGATGTTTGATTGTTGTCAGTCCATTCTCTCATGTTCTACCGACTACCCTTGTAGTATTGTACTTGAATTTGAACATTTTATTTTTAGTTTATGTATTACTTTTATCTTAAGCTATATTTTGGTTTGTAGTATTAAGATTTAACACTGTTGTAGTTTAGTTGTTATGAATATTATGTTATTGTCTATGGATTATGAAAATTAGTGTCCGAAATTTTTGAAAAAACTGGTAATTTTCAAATAAAAAATGAGTTTGTTTTGCATTTGTTTTGAGTATAATTATCTATCTTGGTTATTTGGTGGTCAAAGAAGGTTGAGTACAATTTATTTGTTTTGGCTGTTAATGATTTGATTCTTCATTCAGACCTAAATTAAATGTCTTCAAATATCATGAGTTCAAGTCATTCTTTGTCCAATAAAAAAAACAAACCTTCAAATTTTTTATATTATTGGTTGTGTTGGGTGCAGAGTCCAGTATCCTTTCAGCCTCGTTGGGCGTGATAACGACAAGTGAGTCAAGTCCGGTAGACATTCGAATAAGTTTTCATGGCGCTGCAGCTAGGTATGATTAAGGAAAATAAAGTAATACTCACTATAAGTTTGATTTTTTAGTATAGTGGCAAGTGATTCTTCATACATGTTGCAACAATATATGTAATAATGGTGAATTTGTCGAAAGATTTAGTTGACAAACTGAAAATTTTATTTTATAAATAATAATGTCGTTATTTTTTATTTAAATTTTTTAATAGATAGCAATTATTAAAAATGGTGTGTAAATAACTTTGGCGTCAAAAAAAAAAAAAAAAAAACTTCGGCTTATAATAATTAACTAAAATGCCCGTTCACGCGGAAGCTAACTAAAGTATCTGTCAAAAACAAAAAAAAACTAAAACATTAAAGTAAAAAAATTAAGGCCTGGCTATTGGCACTTTTTACCCTGCCCCCCAAAAAAACCATTAACTCATTTTTCTCCAGCGCCGACGTCGTTGTTTTCTTCCCATCACCGCTGCCGTCGTTCCAGCGCCGCCCTTGCCTTCTGCCCAATACCCTCCTCGAACGACAACTTCTTTCCCCTCAGTTACTTTGTAGCGCCACCGCCGTCGTCTCATCGCGCCTTCTTACGATCTGCCATCTGTTTCTTTCATCTTTCGATTAATCAGTTTCGAAAGAGACTGTATTTTTTCGACCAAAAAAGATTCTTGAATATTTTGGCCAGGTATATTTCGTTTAAAATATCACAGTAAAACATTATCGGATTGCCATCTCGCGCAGCTCTCTTCCCATGAATTTTGGGGTCTGATAATTTGTGAGTTTGTTTTCGAATTCATATTATGCAAACCGAATCCGAATCTTGATCTACTTGATTTATTTTTTCTTTAGTAGTTTTGAGTCATTGTTTGGGGCTTTGATTTTGAGGCTGAAAGTAAATTTTTTATTATTAGATTCTTAATAATAATTTTGTTGATTTTAGTTATGATACTGATTCATTTGTTTTTTGCATTTTTTGTTATGAATCTTCCTCATTGACTTTTAAGTATAAATTTCTTAATTGGCTTTAATTCTAAATGTTCTTATTTGTGCATTCTACAATTAGTTAGTTGAGCCAACTCTTTCAAGAAAATCAGGGTCTAATGTTTGTCTAGTACTACCGTACGTTTAGGCACAATTAAGTCTTAGATGTTCATATTAGGATTATTATTTATTTTTTTAACAATCCATTTTCATCTACACTATCTGGATTTATGATATCAATAGGTGGATATATGCTTATTACTGATACTGGACTTCTTGGGATTTGTTTGTGCATTTCATGATTTGTATATACCAGTCTCTAAATTCTTAGAGGTAATCATCTATTATTTACTCTATTTGTTGCCAATTACGAATGTTGTGCATATAGCAACAAATCAGCAGATATATTGAACAAAAATAGATAAATAGCTGCTATTATTACAATAAATGTTATGGTAAAGTGATTTACCATGGAAATACTAAATTTTACACTCTGATTTTTTTACATTTGTTCTGTGAATTGACTTCCCCATGCTGGCCTTTCTCTTGTTCTTTTTTTAGAACTTCAATACGCGTATCAGCCTTCTGCCTCGTAAGACCGAAGGATTTGAAAATTCAATGCCCAAATAATCTTTGATCAAGTTCCAAAAGTGTGCCATTATAAAGGCGCGTCAATGGATTTTAAAATGTAGATGATGAAAAAGTGTGCTTAGCAGGTGTTAGCATAGAAATGCAATCTATTTATTTAGGTTTGGTTATTGGGATGCGGATGCAAATGTTTTTTAAGGTTAATTTGTAAATTTTAAATAATGTGTAACGGTTTCTTTAATGTGTTAGCTAATACGTAACAGTTTTGGGAAATGGAGAGGTGGATGGTTTAGTATGATTGATATAATTTATTGTAGTGGGGAAGGTGGATGGTTTAGTACGATTGGTATATGTATTTAGTTGAAACGTGTTTTGCCTAATGAATAATTACAGTTTAGAGTTTAGTTATAGATTTAGTAATGAGATTTTGGGTGGACAACAAAAGTTTCTATATATTGTATAAGTTTTTGTTATTATATAGGTATATATTTAAATTGTCACTAAATTAAAATGTTTTATTGTTTTAATATATTTCTTTTGGGACCGTTCTATATTATGTATAAAAATATATCTATTATATTAATTTTAAAATAATTTTCAATACTTTGAACGTGTCAAAATTCTCAGACCAAAAATATTATTGTAAGAGTTGGAAGGTAGTTTTTTTACCACGTTTCCAAATAACATTTCATATTTTTAGAAATAGAAGTATAGGTACTATAGATTTTCGACAAAAATTTGTGTTGAGTGTAAAATCATTATAATTTTTAATAAATTGTTATGCGCAGGCAAAGTGATTGTTCTCCTACTTCAAAAGTGGTTTCTAAGTTGAATTAGATCAATCGAAGTACTTGTTGGTATAACCCTCCGTGTGGTTTAGTGTAGACTGGTTGAATATTGTTCGATCATCTGCATATTGGGGAAAAGGTTTAAATGGGAGTCGCATCTGAGAAGGATGCAAGAGAAGCAATGAAATTATGTGTGTTTGATCTGAGGAGGGGCCAAACGGAAGGGCAGGAGTTGGATAAGATTCTCTTCTTCTATCCTGCCGATTTGCCCATCTCGACGCAACTTTCAGTTATTGGCCTCAGCGAAGGACTCGTTACATTTACCAGGTTGATTATTTTCTGATTTCTCAGATGTAGACCAAATTTCAGAACTGATTTTATGATAATTTGGTTCACTAGGCTCCTAATATGATATTTGCTGCAGAATTTTCTCTCCAGAGGCTCCTTGCGAGGTCATTGAAGCTGAGAGGCATTCTCATGTTTTCTATGAGGCAGAGCCAGATATATGGATGGTGATGGTGAGATCATTTTTTGCTTATGGAGCTATAACTGTTCCTTTTATTCAGTCATAAGCATTCTATGTGTTGGTACTGTACTGATTAGATCAGCAGATGTTTTTGTTTCCTTGTTCCCCCATTAATTGCACTACAATAGTTTATTTGTGATTGTTTAAACTTTGATGTTATCTTTTGATGACTGTGCTTTTTGAACTGTTGAATATTTAGCATGATTAAACAGACATTGCCTTGCTTACTGCTTATTGGTAATCTAACCTATACACATTTGGAAATGGCTCAAGAGGTGTATAAATCTCTGTAATTGTGTGTGAGTTTGCTGTATCCTGATTTTTACCCTGCATTTTATGTTACTAATCATTTAACATGCTTTGTCAAGATGTTGGAGCTCCATGCTTTGTCCTGATTTAATGTTTCAATTGTTCTTCTATTATTTAATGTTTTTATTGACATCAGTTTAACTTGTCTTTCTGATTCTCCCTCAGTCCCATAACAAAGACTCCCATTTGACCTTGTGCGGCACTGTAGACAGAATTTTTTTTTCTTCTTAAAACTGTGTAAAGATTTAGAATGAGCGGTGACTGATCACTACTTCAAATGCAGCTCTGGAGAAAGAATTACACTTTAGAAATAAAGCCTTATTTTGGTACATCACATAAATGCAGGATTCACAGATTATGAATAGAGAAATGCAAATTAGAACTTTTTATGTACAAAAGCTCCAACGTTACATTTGCTGTTATCTTATTGCTTTTTCATGACATACCACTGGTACATTGGTGTTCTCCTTAATTAGGTAGTAGAAAAAGAGGAGCCAGAAGCCATTTGGCGAGTTGATGCTCTACGAAGGGTTCTTAAAGAAGTGCATTCCCTTTTTGTGATGTTCCATGGATCTGCTAGAGCGCTGGTTGATAGAGATCCGAGTGGAGGACTTGTCAGAACCCATTTGTACTATTTCATCATGGATTTTTTGAGTGGTAAGTTTGTCTTTATCCGCTGTCTAAGCTCTTTAGATACACTAGTATATTGTTTCCTCATATTTGCTATTGTTTCAACTTAAGTTACTAATTGTCAGCATTTGAAAAGCGATCTCCATTGGAATATTGCTGCTGGGGTAATGCTGCAGTTGCTGTATCAAATTCACGTTTCATTTGTGCACTTGGAGCGATCTGAAGTTGACATTTTCACACCTTGCATTTTCTCTTTGGGTCAGATTTTTCTATTGGAACGAAACTTCAGTTGCCAAACTTCCGTGATGCTCTAAAAGAGCGTGGAACGCTGCAAATGTTAACTGTGGGGCGGGAGGCTGCTATTGAAGTTCAGGTTAGTTCTTACGTAATTTGTTGTCTATTCTTTAGTGGGTACCTTCAATAACTTCTCACTCGTTAGAGAAGAGTGATAAGTGAATTTTTGTTAGTTTGCTGATTTTCTGCTTATATAAGCAATGCTACTCGAATAACTGGTAATGATTTAAAAACATATTTAGGCCATTAATAGATATTTGATGTGTGTGAGAGGTAGTATAGCAGAACAGCATACTTGGTATCTATTTTTTTTACTTGGCCAATATAATACTTGCCAAGCCATTAAAAATGATCAGATGTTATTATTATTGTTTTAAGTATCTCTAGTTTAGTGGTAGTTCAATACTTTTTTGTAAACAATATGCCACCTTGATATCTGGTTTCTGTCAGTCTCTTGTTACAGTTTTAGAATCATGTGCGGGGAATACACAATGCTACTCGCTGACCATGTTCCAGGATCTACTTGTCTCCACAAATCTTTCTCCTGTACGGTTTTGTCTTTTTATTGTTTTTTTTTTATTCTCATCCATTATCCCCATTCTTCTCATTTGGGATACAACTGATTTTTGGCTTAAGCCTTAAGGTTTGCCTGTTGTGCAGAGGCATATTCTCTTATTTATGTGGAACGTCTGACTTCATTTTAGACCTATCATTATATCCTTTTCTTTTTCTTTTTTTCCAGATTGACACTGTCAACCTATTTACTTATGCTGTTCTAAGGCTAACCCCTCTTGCTCTATCCCATGGAGCAAGTTCATGGTCCTATTCACGTAAATCAGACACTGCTTGCAATACTTCTGCTGGAGCTTTACTATTGAATTCTGGCCCTGCTGTTGATCATTATTATAATTCCAGTGATGCATCCCCACTCGTAAGGCACAATTATCCTTTGGTGAGGCCTTTGCAGAATTCTAAGTGGTCCAAGGGGAAGGATGGCTTTCTCACAACTGATATTTGGGGTATAGATGTTAATAGTATAGTGCCTACATGCCCAACTATTTGGCTTCAGCAAACTGAGGAGAAGATGTATATATTAGCTTATCAGCATAGAGGCCTCACTGTGATACTTCTGATTCCTGTCTCATCTGTTAGTGGGGAACAAGGCATTGCTATGCTGAAGCAGCAAATTCTTGAAAATGTGAGTTTTTTGCTTTCTGTTGATATTCAATAACATGAAGTTATTCCATGATGGCTTCTTGCTTATCATGGACAGTTACATTGAGTCATTGGCATAATTAGTCATTCTAGTTGGTCACAATTCGGTGGAGTTAATTTTACTTCTATTTGCAGAATTTTAGTTCTCAATATAGTATGATGATGATTATAGCATGCTGGTGTTATTGTTCAATCCCTAAGAAAATTGCAATTTTCTGGTTACTCTAGGCTTCACTGAAGATGCTTAAAGTTGAGGAGAAGCTATCAAGAGGGTGGGGTGGCGAGAATGCGTATCATGTAAGTGGATATCGTTATTTGTTGGTGGATGGTGATAGATATATATCTAGGGCTTCTCCACCTGGAAAAGTAACGACTTTGACAAAGGTTAGCCTTTTTTACTGTAGTTAGTTCATAACATTATACATTGTTTTGTACCAGCTTTAGACATGATGCAACTTGCATGCTTCACTATGTAAGGTCCATCAGTGATTTACATGCTTTAGTTACTTTCAGTTTTGTTTCCTACCTTAGACTATTTTGTGCACATAGATCTCATTGTCTGCAGAAATTGTAATCCTGCTATACTTGATCGTACAAAAATTGATTGCGTGATTTAAACTAGATAAATAGGTTGTCGCCATTAGACTTCCTTCAGTGTGTTCGGAGATCTAGGGATCTCTTATAAATTGTTGCCAAATTAATTGATGCAAGTTTTTGTATGTGCTCAAATTGCAGTGGGATGCTTTTGTGACTGTTTTTGACTAGACTTATAATAGAGGCATTTTGGTAATTCCTGGTTTCTATGATCTTATATTGGTCATGTTCATCGTTTTCTTTGTAATCGACTGCACCAGGAATCCTTGATTGCTCTGAGTAAGCTTCGGGAGGAGGTTGACTCAATAAAAAGTAGATCTAGGTGGGACAATTCAAGCCACGAGAAGGATCTAGAAGTTTCGATCAGAGCAAAAAACAATGCTTGGCTCATTGCTCGGCTTACTAGAGGGAAGGAGCTCTACATGGTTCTTGAGAAAGCCAGTGAGACCCTTCTGTATGCCTCGGAAGCAGTTGAGAAGTTCAGTGAAAGGTAATATTTTTTTGTAACAGAAACTAGCTAACATTTAATGTGATCCTAAATTAGCTTTAAAATCATTACCAAAATAAGAGAATTAAAGATATTAATGTCTGATTTGGAGTCAACTACTGGTGATTGCTTTCAAATGCGAATTTTTTTATGATATAGTTAAATATATCACAAGTTTGTCTTCTGGAAAAACAATGGAAAACCTAAATAGTAGAAGAATCATATGAAATTCTTCACTAAAGTAGATTCAAGAAATACATCTCTCCAATTGCAATGCTTCGACACTCGCATGCTTTTTAAAATATCATGAATTTTGCAGGTACTGCAATGGTGCATTTTCATTGGACTAGGCAAGTTGCCTAGACAACAGAAGATACATCATCGGTATGCTCTAACTTTTTCTGTATTCTTCTTGTTTTTCAAGATATATTCGAAGCCACATGTTGTAGATGATTGTACGTTGTGTTGAAAAGATAAAGTAAGCTTATTTAAATTGTGAAGTGTATGTAGGAGTAATTACACATTGAAAATCTGATGCTCTCATTTGCTATTATAATTTTTTTGGTTCATTTAAATATGTAGGTTTTGTAACATCGGAGAATTCATTATAGTTGATGAACATTTTGTCATACAACAATTAAAAATGACACAAATTTTTTTAGGGACTAAAATCGGGATCTCTTAACATTTTTCGATGCCTCTAAGATATCCCTATGCGTGTGAGTTCATTTTTTTGAGAAAAGTCCTATTAAGAGGTGCATAAGGGATGAATTTTTACTTTTTTCTCACTGTATGTGTAGAATATTTTTTATGTAGATCTTTGTTTCATATGAGTTCGCCCCACTTTGATTAAAAATGTGTCTTCCCTACATACTTATAGGAAAGTATAAGTTTTTCTTTTTTTGACAGAACAGGGAAGTATAGGGGAGTATTATTTAGGTTATACAATTTAATAAAACAACCAATACTCATTTCGTCCCATCAAAAGTTTTTTATTTGGAATTGCAATCTATTTAAAAAAGGAAAAGTGTAGTGAGTATTGAAATGTGATTGGAAAGAAAAAAAAGTAGAGAGAGAGAAATAAAGATACAAAGAGAGGATGTAGAGATATTTAAGAGAGAAAAATAAGGATACAAAGAGAGGGAGGAAATAAATTTTTTTGAATAGAGTATTATTTATGTTATGTATAGATAAAAGTTATAGTATAATGGTATGAGTAACTCATGACTGAATGCGCGGATAACGATTAACGAATACAAATCAAATTGTATTGAATCTGGCAGCAGGCATTAGAATGAACCGTAAAATCAGCATTCAACTAACTCTGCCTCTATTAAGATTAATACGTGAAAGAGCCTATAAAAGTTGGTGCCAAAGCTGGAAGAAAGGCAGGCAGGCAGGCTCCAATAATAGGATGTGGAAACTGGAAAGTTAATTGAAGATGGCTAAAGTCATAGGTATCACTCTCTGATCAGAAATCACTCTCAGCAACTCTCTCTATCTATTAATTTAATTAGCATTAAATATAGAGATTTGATAGAAAATTAAGGCCCTGTACTCTCTATATTACTCCCTCCGTCCCATAAAAACTTTCACACTTTTCTTTTTCGTTCGTCCCATTATAAGTTTCACACCCTTAAAATGGAAAACTTTTTACATACTCCATCCTCACAATTTTCACTAATTTACACAAATGTCATTACTTTTTACTCTCACATACACATAATCCAATAAAGTTTTTTTATTTTATACATAAAAGTTTATAAAATTACCCCTCAAAACCTCAATCATTACTCTTTTTTCTTAAAGTGTGTGCCCTCCTACATATGAAAACTTTTCCAAGACAGAAGGAGTATAATATATAATATAATAATAATATGGGTGGTCCCTACCTAAATTGGTTGTTTTGTTTTATATGCTTACAATAATCCCCGCACCGACAACTTCGTCGGTTATCTTTTTAACTGTCGATGAACTCTCATCCTTCCATTAATATTATGCCGCCCAAAATTATATATCCATTTTGATGGAGTGGATTTGAAATCAAGGGATTTGATGCATTCTCACAAACTAAAATGAAGAAAAATTAAATGAATGGATTTGATACACTCAAATATTAAGCACAAGTGGGAGAAGTGAGAGAATTTCAAATGACTAGGTTTTGCTGGGTATTTGAAATCCTCCTACTTATAAGTAATATTTGTGTGAAGCAAATCCATTCATTTAGTTTTTCTCCATTTTGATTTGTAAATGTATGGTGTATTATTCTCAAATCTCTTGATTTCAAATGACTCCATCCAAATGGAGTCTAAGTTCTTTTAAATGAGTAAGTACGACATACGGTATACCAATTCAGAATTTAAATAACCTTCCTTAAATTACACTTTAATTATAACTTTTTATTTTTTGAATAATATTTTATATCGGCTTAGCACATTTAATTGAAAGACAAAAAAGTAGCCTTTCTCTCCAGACACATGAGTAATTATATTATTTATCTTGCAATCTATTTTTAAACGAAATCAATTATTTTTTTAGGGAAAATTATAAATAAGTGTAAAAAAAAATCAAAATTACAAACAGGTATAATGTGCAAATTTTTTTTGCTTTTGTGCAAAAAATTTTTTTACGTCTGTGCAAATTTTTTACACCTAATTGTAATTAGATTTACCTCTTTCTACCTTATTGTAAATGATCAATTTTTTTATTAAACAGTTAATTCAATATTTCAATGAAAAAAAAAAATAATGTTTAGACATATATTTAAATTACACCATACATTTCACTAGATCTTAACTCATTAAAATTGTTTTTTATTCCACTCTCTCTTCCTCACCCTCCTAATAGATATGCATTAGTTTAAAAATATACTATACTTAGTACGATTTTTTCTATACATTCCTCTTAGTTTCAATAAAACATGCAACCTCAATATGCAAGGGAAAGTTGGACACTTGTGAAAATAAGTTCTTTATTCAATAATAACCTTGATAATTTACAATTTTTTTTCAATCTTGAGCAGCTTTTTGTTTCTGCTTCTTCAAAATGCACATTTAAAAGAGAAAATATAATTAAAAAAAAAAGAAATATGAAAGACAGAAACATAATTAAAAAAAAATATATAAATAAAATAAGCACGAAAAATACTCAACTCCTTTTCCCCTCTTCACCACCCTCTTCCAAATAAGCCTTCTTCCTTCTATCAGCCTGGCCCAACAGACAAATCACGACGAAACACGTGGCATACAGAGCATGCACTTTCCAGCTAGCCTTAGGAGGCTGATGCAATACAGCCCTATGAAACACAGTAATGTAATAATGAAGCCCAACTGCAAAGCCCACAAAGGTTTGGCCCAGGCCCAATAGCTTCGTGCCAAGCCCAGTCTCGGTCGAGAAAACGAGAACCAGGTACATCAACAGCAGTAGAAGGTACAACACATATCCTAGGGTTTGCAAAACTTGCACACACACGTATGTAGAGTGAGATGTTGTGTAGAAAAACTTGAGCGGCTCGAGGCCCGTAACCAGAGAAGACATTGCGAGAATTGTGAAGTATATCGCGAGATATATTTGGATGAAAATCAAGAATTTTTGGAGAGAAAAATAGGCTGTGATTCTACTGAAAATGAGGGAAACAAGAATGAGAGGGATGATGATGAATGCAAATGAAACGGAGGAAGCAATTGTTGCTGCATACTTGTTGCCAACATATGGCTTGAATCCCTTTGTGAACTCTTTGTTATATCTGGTAAGGTAGAACTTGGAAGTTGTGGAAATCTTTTCCATATCTGGGAGAAAACTTTCTTGAAATTTTGATGGGAGGTCTCTGAATTCGGAAACCAAATCTTCTTCATCTTCTTCCTCATCAATCTGTTTTCTGAGGTGGGAATTGGTTTCTTTAATCGTAATGGGCTTGGTTGTTTTGTTCTTGGGTGTGCTTGGTTTGGGCAGATCAGACAATTTCTTGGTTAAATTTGAGGTGGAATTGAGTTTTTTGAGGTGGGATTTGATGTTTGGTTGAGGAGAAGTAGTATTAGAGGAAGATGAAGTGTTTTTGATGATCTTGGTTTTGTTCATGGGTGAATCTGAGTGTGGTTTAATGAGCTTGGTTTGATTCTTGGATAAATTTGAAGGTTTGACGAGTTTTGTTTGGTTTTTGGTGTCAGTTTTTGGTTTTTTTATGACAATTGAAGAAGAATTCTGATTCTCATCTTTTAGCTGTAAGAGCATTCTTGTTCTACCATGATTTTGTGGTTGGTGTTGAGAATGAGTAGCAGAAATGAATGTTGAAATGATGAAAACAAAGAGTAGATACAGTAGAAGTACCTTTCTCTGGTTTAAGTGTTGGAGTGGAGCCATTCTCTGAACTCTCTCTCTATCTCTCTTGGAAAAAAAACTAGGTTTTAAAAGCCTGCATGGATCTGGATTCAGGAGGGAGGGGGGTGTGAAAACTGGAATGGCTTTAATGCAAAGAAAGAAGACAGCAGTCACATGGATAGTGATTAATAACCAGTAAGCTATAGATCTTCTGCTGTACATATGTTTTATGTTATTTTAAATCCATTATTTATAATAGTATTAATATACATGGTATGTGTATGTTAAATGAAAAAAATTGAAACACTATCTAGGGTACCTATCTCAATCTGTCTTATATTACATGGTATGTGTATGTTAAATGAAAAAAATTGAAACACTATCTAGGGTACCTATCTCAATCTGTCTTATATTTCCTCATTCTGTTGATCAAGAGTTATAAGTAATGTTTACATGTGTTCTAATATTAATTATATGGACTTGACAATGAAACATAATGCAATTTGCAAGGGGGACAGGCTTGATCTTACATAAGAAAGGGTTTACCACCACTTAAAATTGTCAGATTTTTGTCATGTTTATATGTTTATTGGACAAATTATTATATGACTTATTTCAAGGCTGCTTTCCAACCATCAAGAAAATTGACATTAATGTGACAATCATGTGTTGTCTCCCACTAATCCAGTCCCACCATGTTAATTTCATTGGATACCTTTCGCTTATTGTTATTTTTTTTTAATCTCTTCAAAATTCTTTTAATATCCTCACTTTTTTTTTTTTATAAAATAAAGCATAAAATTCAGCATCAAGAAACCACTTTTTTTTTTTTTAAATTTTTTTAAAAAATTTATATCACGTCATGAACCACTTGCCTTGGACAACATACATCCCACTTATAACATTTAAAAAATATTTTTGAAGCGATTGTTTTCAAATTGATATAGTAGATAGATGAGCAGCACATCGACTAACATTCATGAGCTCAATTCATGGGCTTATTTGGTGTGGTTCGTCTTTCTCGTGTGATCAAATTTGTACAATACACATTTTTAAATAACAGTTATGGATTCTTTTATTTAACAAAAATATTTTTTAATAAGTCTCTTGTGAAGTTCACAAGTTTTTCATTACTTAATAAAAATAACTAATATAAATTGATAGGCAACACACAAACCTAAATAATTTTTTAAATAGTAAAATTTTATATGCAATACACTGATACTACTTTACAAATATAATAGTGACATTAAAAGAGAGAGTTCGCAATGAAATTGATTCACAATATATATTCTCAATATTTATTGTTAAATATCTCAAATACGTTATTATGTGTTTAGAAATCATAACTTTCTTTTATTTTACGGTGAAGCCCATATTTTAATTCCAAGAAAAAATTAAAAATTGTCCATGAGTATTGGGCCCGTCTTTTTAATCACGTTGGGCCTGCCCATCAGTGGCAATGACGTATTTGATCCCCAAAATAATGCTCTCTCTCTCTTCCAAATTTTATTTATATTGGAATCCATATAATATTATTAATGAGATGTTTATAAATATATCAAAAAAGTTAATATCAATTTGCAACATGTACTATAATTTTTTTATAAATTTACAATGTGTATAATTTTTTTTATCTAATTACAATATATATAATACAAAATAAAATCATTATTTTAGATTGTAATCGATCAATTTCTTATAATAGGATTTGCAATCTGATAAAAAAAATCATACTGATTATAAATTATAATGAAATTAATAATAAATTATAAATTTAATATTGCAATAAGATATATTGGTACCTTACTCGGGACAATGACATGTGTACGATTCTTATAGACGGCCCACCTCTCATGTGGGTCGTGAATTTAAAGGGCCCCAGGAGGTTGGGCCTAACTCGAGAGCTCTATAAATTGATTCAATAAGTTTAGTGATCAATATAATATTATTACATATATAAAAAAATAAAAAAACTTGGTCCTTAAAAATTCATTGGCACAATGCAATAATAATAAAAATAATAATAAAAAAAAATAAAAAAATAATAATAATACATTATTACTCGCAACTTAACATTAACTTTGAAGTCAATTCTAATATTATGTATATGAATGTGTGTATGTATATAACTGTTGAAATATTGTTTAGTCTAATAGATTAAAGCACGTTTGTTTATTTGATATACCTAACAATTAATAAATATTAATATATTTGATGTTAACATAATATACTCAGTATTTAAATATTATTAAAACATACTTTCATCGTCCCTTTTTAAATTTAACAATTTGTATTTCGCGTATTTCTTTTAAAGCTCAATATTTTTTTTAAAAAAAATTGTGACCCCACATTTACAATAAAATATCCTACGTTTTTACTTTTTTTAAAACCCTTTTCCTCCTTGTTACTTTTTCTTACATGTTTTACTAACAATTTTATAAAAAAATATTATATTTATTAAAATTTAAATTATTTTTCAAATGTTAAATTTAAAGAGAGGAGGGAATATATATTAATGTTTCGTCATTAGATGTTTTTTTGTTGCTCCCACCCTTCTCAGTGGATCTCGGAAAAAAAAAAAAGTGGTAGATGGACGAAATCTATCACCTGTACCTCTCATTTGTTCTATGCTCTTAATAGTTGGACAGAGAGTATTATTTAAAATATAAAACAATAATATATTTATTATTTGAAACTGAAACAAGATTATGTGTGGGCTATGCCCATACCCATGCCCATGCTCATTCTGAAATATGACAATCTAGTCTTTTTTTTTAATATTATCAAATTTTAAATTAAATCATGCTACCAAATATGCGATGACATAACAGAATCAGGTCCTTCAGTCCCATCACTAGCAGTCATGAGTAATTAATTATTGCAATTGATATTGTATTTATTATTATAATTAATTAATCTATGTACATAGATATATTAATAGTGTTAACATATGACTTTTTGTTTCTTAAGCACACTGGCTGTGGGTCGTACATCATAGGACTTATAAGTGGGGTTGGTCCTCTGTAGTACGTGGTCCATGTATACTTATTAATTAAATTGATTTCTTATAATTAATATTTATATTTAATTTCTCCATATACTCAAAATCAACAATAATATTATCACAATCCAATGAAATTGTAACTGGGATATACTAAAAGCATCCTACAAATATTTATTTTGTGATGACACTGTTTTATTTATGCATGTTCAAAGTCAAAAGATAACAAAATCTGATGGCATATTGCATTAAATATCGCCTAAGTTGAAATATATTTTACGTTTTATGTTAGTTGATGGAGTTAGACTTGTCTAATTAATTATTCGGTTGGTCTAAAAATATCACCTAACCTCCATATATAGGCCAAAGTAATACATATTTAATATTGGTGCAATATCTTAACACGAGATTAATAAGAGATTATTATTATTTTTCAAATAAAATGTGGAGCACTTTTAGATGAGTGGTCTTATACATTAAACGGGTCTCACTCTTAATCCGTATTACATAATTGATATCATTATTCACGTATTTATACTCCTGCGGATAATTTTTTAAAGTTTATTTTTTTACAATTCTCGTTCTCAGACATTTGATACTACCACATATATAATTGATACCCCTACTAATATATTTGATGTTCCTCTGAGGGGTGATACCCGTCTCATGTATGAGACAGTCTCATACGAGTTTTTGTAATAAATATTACTAATATTTTATTACAATACCTCATAAAGGGAAGAGTTAATATTTTTTTTAGTCCATTTAGTTTCCTACAATTTGACCTTGACCCTTTCTACGTTGACAGTTTGAATTATATTCAATTGGTTGAAAAATATTTTGAAATTAACCCAATTACCGGCATTAACCAGTAACCGAACCGGTAACATGCCACGTGTAATTAATTTTATTTTTTTTAAAATGTTATGCGTCCACCTGTTAAAACAAACCTCCACCTGGCTTTTTGTTTAATTATTTGGATCGGTTTTTTTCGGGTCGGTCCATTTTCACGCAATATGCCGAGGAATAAACCAGAGGCTCACGAAGAAGAAGACTGAGAGAAAAAAACGCAGCGAACGCCGGAGAAGAAATGTCGTCCTCCACCTCATCGTTCTCGACCGCATCTCAACCGCATCGGCCATGACGTCGCTATTGATGTTGTCGGTGACGGCGGTAAATCTGAGGGAGTTAGGGATGTCGTCGATCGAAACGTCGGCGTCCGAGTGAAAGGGCAAACACTGAATCTCTTCTCTTCTATTTTACCCAGAAAAATTGAACAGATAATCTAACAAAATTGAATCTCTTCTCATCACTTTTACCCAGAAAAATTGATTCAAGCAAACATTGAATCTCTTCTACTCTCTTTTACCCAGAAAAAATGACTAGATAAACCAAAAAATTGAATCTCTTCTCCTCACTGAATCACTTCGCTCAGATATTTGACATAAATTCGGTCCCTACTCATTTTCATTAGCCCAGAAATTCACCAAAAAATTCACCCAAACCCACGAACCCTAGCCCCAACAAATCCAAATTCAAAACAAACACACATTACCCAAATTCTAAATCCAATTGCCAGAAATCCGTGATTTACGGTGGTGGGGAGTGAGACCGTCGGCGTGTCTGGTGGCATTTATGCCGTCGTTCGCCGCAGAACCACCGTCTTCGACGGAGCAACATTCAAGTCAATATTCAATAAAGCCCTCTTCACAACGCTTCTACCGTAAAAAATTTCTCCGTCGTCTTGATGCCAAGGCCGACGATGGAAGCTCGGGACGGAGAATTGGGTGAGGCGGTGGAGAAGATGGTACCGACTGAGATGCCGGATTTTTTTTGCAGGTAGAGAACAGATATTGTTGAGGAAGAGAGAGAAGATGATTTAATTTTTTTTTTTTTTTTTACGGAAAGAAGATGATTTAAATTGATTGCTTTCATTTTGTAATTCATTTCTTTTAATGGGAACATGGGATTAGTTTTGGAATGATTTTAAATTTTGAATTGATTTTTTCTCTTCTTTTTTAATTTCTCAACTGATTTCTTTTTATTTGTTAATTTCTTGTTTATAATAATTAGAGTTAATATTTCCAATTTGTTATATTGTTATATTCAAAATTTAATTAATAATTTACTAACTTTCATATTTAATTCTTATGTTTTGGTATTTGTAGATATATTAAGAAAATTAAATTGAATTACAGTTTTTTTTTTATGTTTTGTATTTGTGAGTAAAAGTAATTTGAAAATCTTTAAAATAATTATATTACCATTTTTTATAATTTTAAAATGCATAATGCCACATAATAGTTTGAAACTCAATAACCACTGCCATTTGTAGAAGGAAAGTTAAACAAAATGACACATAAGCACTAACCGGTTCGATTACTGGTTAATGCCGGTAATTGGATTAATTTCAAAATATTTTTCGACCAATTGGACATAATTCAAACTGTCAACGTAGGAAGGGTTAATATCAAATTGTAGGAAACTAAATGGGCTAAAAAAAATATTAACTCTAAAGGGAATGATAGATTTTCACTTAAAAATAAAAAAATCATAGGTTGGACTTTTTTATATTTTTGTGGGTCATAACTCATAAGTAATACAAATCAACAATAACAAACACTTGAATTTCAGGGAAAATAAATTATATCACTAAGTAATAACTCAAAACAAACATGTCTTAAATAAATTATACTATCACTTTTCAAAAAAATATATAAAATTTTAAAAAGTAATACTATTTTTATTATCTCAATAAGACAGGATAACAAAAAATTTGTCCTAAAATGGTTTATAAATCGTTCCTCCCAAACAACCCCCAGCAAATTAGGGGTAATGAGTAGAATCGAATTAAACAGTGCAAATCAAATATTCGATTGGATCCATTTTTTTATTTTTTTAGCTCGAACTCATCCAGAAAATATTTTTTATGTCAAATTTAACTTGATGAAAAATTCGATAAAGTTAATCTTAATTTTTATGGGTGATAATTAGAATGTACTGGTAAATAATTAGCATGCTGAGAATATAATGATAAATGATTTAAATTTGATTAGAACGTCCAATTCCTGCGCGCGGTAGAAAACAAAAATGAATTATGTAAAAAATAATACTTTTAGAGTTTCAAGTTTTTGTGTATTTCTATTATGTATTGACGTCATTTTGTTTGTTAGTATACGAATATAAAAAATGATAATGACGTAATTATAAAATACAGATAATTTAAATGGGGGAGCATATGCATATTAATGGTTGGGGAGGGGCCTAACATTCAGTGACGTTGAAGGTGTGGGTGAAGTATAATTGAGTGCCATAGCCATCATTGTTATGGGCCAACTTGTTCGGTTGTACTTTTACATGCGGAGTAAATAATTATATACTAAAAATTACTCGATCCATTTCGAAATAATTTTAATTTATAAGAATGTCCTTTATTAAAAAAAAATTGAATAGAAATATAAGAGTTAATTTAAAAAAATTTTATCTATTCTTCATTTATAAATATCATCACACATGATTTTGTCCTAGAATTATTTACCTCTCTAATTTAATTTGCGTGACTATTGTACTAAACACTGTTTTCAAAAGCTGATCGAATCGACATGTTTAATGGTTGAACTAGGAACAGGTTATTAGATCAATCTAATTAATCCCAAAAAATCATTTTTGAAATTGAACTAATAAAACTGAAAACCCATTTTTTTAAATTATTTTCATTATTTTTTGAAATTTAAAGTCTACCTATGGCACATCCCTTATTCACTTTTATAATTTTATCTTTTAATTATGTGCTTTAGTGCATGAAGACACAAAATAATTAGATGCCTAAAAAATTGCACTAAATCTCTCAAAATCTTTAGTTAATTTATTAAAGCTTACTTTATCTTAAACATTACGAACCAAATATCCCAAACAAAATTAAAAATAAAAAAATGAGCAGAAGAGACAAGAAAATATATCTGCTTTTGGTGTGTGCTAAAAGTTTTCCAATTGTAATCATGGCATACAATTCAAAAAAATGATGAATAAGAATTGATCATAAAGGTGATTATCTTTTTTTATCCTTTTATTGACAATCATCACATTTAAATTCAAAAAATGAAGGAGGGATCAGAAATTGAAAAGATAGAAAGTATAAAAAAAAATAGAAAAGATTATCATCCATCAGTCAATGATATGAAAAAGGTTACTGCCTTTCAGAAATATAAGTAAAAAATTGACACTGCCCATTGCAGTAAAGATCGCACTTTGCTATTCATCTTTTCACCTCCTTTTTTCTCAGCCTTTTGGGCATCATGCACACCATCCCCTTTACCTTGAATTAATAGTATTTTTAATATACATTCTTTAATTATTTGTCTAATATGCTTATATTGACATATAATAATTAAAACTAATATTATTTTATTTATTTGTTAATATCATAACATTCAATCAATAATAAAAATATTTTTATAAACTAATATCATAATATTTAATTACATATTTTGATGTGTTTGTGTGTGTTAAATATTATGACATTAATAAATGAATATAGTGATATCATTAAATGAATCTAATTTTATATTGTGAACATGTTTCTAAAGAGAATTTTCTTTATTCAATTCAATATTGTTTGAACTTTTTTTTTTCGAAAAGAATATTGTTTGAACATAAGAATCTAAGATTGTGGACATATTTCACTTATTGTTTAGTTTTGTATTCAAAAAAATTAATTGAGGCCTAATCCAAATGTTGCCATTTGACATTGATAATGGGACCATATTTGATACAAAAGAACACACATGCAAGGTCCAATGTTGTCCATTGAAACCATAGAATGGACACAAATGTACAATTAAGTTGGAAAAAACGGAATACACACTTTCATTGCTGATCGAAATGTATATGTCTCTAATATTTGGAACTTTTTCATTAAGAATTAGAAAATAAAATATTCATTTTTTTTTTTTTTGCTTGAATTGATATCCCATTGCCCATTCACTAAACAATTTCAAAATAAAATTATATATTTATTGTTTGGTGATTTTTTTTTTTGGTTGTTGAGAGAATTGTTTTGTGAATTAAAAATACACAATTGAACCAAATGCCCCCTTAAACCTAGTGTTTGTAATTATTTTTGACAAAAACTTAAATAAATGAGATGAATTCCAAATACACATGTTACATACTTCCTCCATCCAGTAAAATTATTTCAACTTTCCTTTCTCACCAATACATATACTCCCTCCGTTAAAAAAAACTATTTTCATTTTTCTTTTTTTCATATGTCCAAAATATTTAAATTCAGTTTATTTTTAATTATAATACTACTCCACACTCCTTTATCATCACCCTTCAAACATCACTTATTCACAAAAAAAATAAGGAATCTATTTAATGAAATATTGTACTTTCCATCATATATATAAATTTGTGTCCAGAAATATTCATTAAAATTTGTGTCAAGAAAAATGAAAATAATTTTATGATAGGTATATTATGACATTATCTAAATTATGTTTTAAAGCAAAATAAAATTTAAATGTTAAGGGGAGCTCCTCAGATACAACAGTCTCCAAATAATGTCATTCGAGAAATCACTTGTCCGTTAAATTATATACAGATCCAGAGAAATAGAAAATAGTAGCAGTTATACGATTTTGGAAAAAGATCTGTATGGTAGGCATTTCTATTGGATCCACTCTTGTTTGTTCCGCGCCAGAACAACGCAACCTTAATTTATTGTCGGGGAAAGAATACCTAACCCACACCAATATTGTGTTAAAGCCAAAAGAAAAAGAAAAAAAAAAAAAAAAAGAGGCCCATGTTTTGCTGGAAAACACATTTATTACAAGCTTCGATTCGAACTTATGCTCACGATCCTACCACCAATCCCTGCATTCACCTTCACAAATTAATACGCATCACTTATCACACACATATTATACGGAGAGAGACCTTAATCAAATATAACACTAATTTTAAATGAAACGTGACATTAACTTTAATTTAAATGTGATTATTGTACGAGTCTCATACAAGACCTTGTAAAAAAAAGGTTCAAATGTATTTTAATTAGATCTTGATTTCTAATATTAAAATTCTAAATTCCTAAATTCCTTTTCTTATTATAAATTGTCTCATACAAGACCTTGTAAAAAAAAGGTTCAAATGTGTTTTAATTAGATCTTGATTTCTAATATTAAAATTCTAAATTCCTAAATTCCTTTTCTTATTATAAATTGTCTAAATGGCCACTTACTCTATTCTTGGCTCTTTAAGATTTATATAATTAGGGTTTGCGATTAAAATATTAGTTATTTATTAAAAGATATTGATTGAAATGTTTGAATTGTTTCACTAAATAATATTACTTATTTTACTAATTAAAAAATATTAGTTGTAAATCAATTTAACAGGCAAACTCTCGTCCCAACAGTATCAATCTTCATCAATATGTCCAGTACATATTTGGGCTGCAGTATTACACAAATGACTTTGCCATTAAAATGGCATACCATCTCTCACGCACCCATATATTCATGGATGACATTAATAACGAAATTGGCCCCTCTCTAAAGTCAAATCTTAGTACTCAGTCCATTATCTGATAGTACCCCCTATTATTTAAATGACCTACTTAGTAATTACATTAGAAATTAAAGAACCACATAAACGTTCCTTTTCCATTTATTTGTCATTGTAGATTGGGCTGAAAATTAAATCAAAGCTAGGAAGCTATTCGATACTTAATTTGAGATCGTCCTGGAAAAAAATAGTTTGAGCTCGGTTAAATATAAATATCAAATGAGTTTGAATATAAATTTATGTTGTATAATCGGTTCGAGTTTAATTTTAAGTAAAAAAAGATAAAACAAAATTGAACTACAACTCGTCCTATTCGACTCGATTAATCGTTTACAACCCTTGTTTTATAGTGTTTCACACAAAATAATTTAAAACCATTATATAATATATAGTAATAACTAATAAGTATATGGATAATGTGATACTTTTTTACCATTTGAGGAATATAAAACTATTCAAAGTGAAAAACATTTCTTCATTCAAACTTAATTACATGAGTAAAATTGAAATGCAGCATTAAATTCTTCTTGATTAGTATAAAATTATAAACATTTCGTAATTTTTTTTTTAATAAAAAAACATATAAATTGGGACCGCAGGAGTATTAATTTAAGGATCAGAGCATGTGAATTGTGAAGTTATAAGTTGATCAAAGCTAAATTACATAACTTAATTAAAGCTCATAGCTAGTATAAAATTAAAACTAAAATAGTAACCTATAATTAACCATGGTTGCCCCTACACCATAATTAGGTAGTTAAGCTATATTTGTCCAAACCTTGCGTCCATAGAGTTTCTAGCTATAGCTAGATCGATAAACCCATTAGTTTACCCAACCCTATTTATAGCCAGCTCTTCAATGTGAGAAATCGATTTAAATGAGTATAATTTAACATATATAAATTGCAAGAGATTTAATGGTGTATAATCAAAGTGACTATCCTTGAATATTTACTAGTAAATTTAATTTCAGCAGGTGCTTTCATATCAATTATTAAGAATATATAATTACTTTCATATGATATTAAGTTTTCAGCTGGAAATATCAACATTAATATCCCCGAATCCCCGAATGTGAACATGCAATAAATTAACTCTCTTTTGATAAGGTAGGGAATAAATCTCTTATAAAGCACTCTCATCGTGCAATATAAAACGATATAGTTTAAATATATTAAAAACAAATTATTTTAAACTAATATATTTTAATGACAAAGGTAATATTGTTAAAAGATACATAAATAATACAGATAAATTGTACTATGGAATTTTTATTTTTTTATTTGACAAGTTACGATGAAACTGCAGGTTTATAATATACTTTGCCGGTAGAAGAATTTGGAATATGAAGGAATAGTATTGAAATAACACAATGTAGCAGATAAATTGGTTTGTTTTACTAATATGGAAAATAAATTAATAATGTATTGAAATAACCCAATGAAGCAGATAAATTGTAATGCAAGAAATTAGTAGTAATAGTATGGACATGGCCGGGAAACATTAATTGTAGTTTAAAGAAATAGCAATGTACTAAACTATGCTTTGTTTTGTTTCTACTCAATTAAAGATAAATATTCTTGCGTAAAAACATCATCTACTGTCATCATCTATTTATTTATTTATTAAACAGAACGCTTGAATTTGCAAAGAAAATTACATTTTCTGTTTAATAAGATCAACCAAATAATTACTTAATATATGCCCTTCACTATCTGTGAGGAATAGAATTTCTTGGTCTTTTAAGTATTATTATTGTTACAGTTACTTAATATATGCCCTTCACTATCTGCGAGGAATAGAATTTCTTGGTTTTTTTAAGTATTATTGCACGTCCTCCGCCTACATTTTTCAGCAAGATTTTCTTCCTTGAGAAATTCTCAACGGCCAGATTTCTCTGTCTTATGTTTTGTTATTTAAAATACATCACATATTAATTACTAATACTTTTTAAAATAAGAATGCAATAGTAGTTAACCAAATATACTCAACTCTTGATCAGTCACTTTTTTGTGAAACCTTGCATCTGACTTTCATAATTAGACGATTACAATTCAATAAGTAACTAATATGAATTAAAAAAAGATTAACGGGTAGTGTTCTCACAAACAAATTTATAACTCAAACAAATTTTCAGTTAGTATTTGTGCTCAACATAAAATCATACCTAAATCTCTATATATTTTTTTAACAATATAAAGATGGAATCAAGCATAAAAATAAAAATTACAAATACGAGGAAGTCGCTCGGCAGACGCCAAATAATGAAGCTTCTTTTCAATCTCCCTATTGAATTCCATAGTTTTATTTTATTAATTAGTATGCGACGAATATTACAAGTATGCTTGACCAATATATGACTAATATTACAAGTATGCGCAGGGTCAAGCAAATATTAAAATACATATAAATTACCTATTAGTATATATTTAGTGTTTCACAGTGTAAATAATAAAATACAAAAAATAAAACAGAGGAATCAAACCGATATAAATGATTCACAAAAAAAAAAAAAAAAAAAAAAGAATATCGGAATTCGAGTAAGAAAGCATTCCTCCATACGTAGAAATCCGTATTATTTCAGGTCATTAAAAAAGCTCAAACATGAAAAAAGTATCATCATGATCAGAATTGAAGAAACATGCAGGATAAATTAATTAAATTGGAAGCAACCAGCAAGAAAGTGTTAATGCGGCCACGGTTGCTGCTGATTATGCTTAATTCTGAAAAGAGCATGTTTTTAATAGCAAGTCGAACGTAGGACAGAAGCTACGAGGAAAAGCAGAAAAGTTTCACAAAGTTGGATAATTTTCGTATCATAGAACCCCAAATGTGAAAACAAGATAAAATTCAATTTATAATTTTCTGCACATATGATAAGAGTATGTGATGTGTGTGTAAATGCGAAAAAAGGAGGCTATTATTATTTACACATAATTAAACACTAGTACAGTATAGGAAATTTGAGTTTTGTGAAAAGTCACGGTTAAGGAAGATCATATCATATTTTTACCTCTTTGATTCCAATGTTTGAATCATCCTCATTACTTTCTACACTATAATCATTGTTCTACTCCGACGAACATATCCATGATTCCACCATGCCTTCTCCTCTGCTGGCCACGTTTTCCGGCGCCTTTCCGCCGTGAAAATTCCTCGGAAAGGTGTAGGTCCCATCACCTTTATCTTCTCCATCTTGAACAGGATTATCGTTCCACCTTGCTGCATTATTGTCGACGTTGTTGTGGATGAGGCCGGCGAGGGTGTCGGAGACATTATGGGGGTTTCCTAGACTGAACTGTTCATCCAAGCCGCCCATTTTTGGGGTATTTGAGAAGGGAAATTTGGGGTTTGATTGAAGCTGGAAAGAGGTGAGGAGAGGGTTTGGGATGTTGAAGAAGTTTGAGTTTTGTGAAATTGGGATTTGGTATGAGCTTGAGGCCGCGGCGGTGGTGGTGGTGGCGGTGGACAATAGAGAATGCGGGGGGTGGGCTTTCTGCGGAAAGGGACGGCGGAGGTAGGGCGGCGGCGGGGCGGCGGATCTTGTGGAAAAGAGATCGAGGCGGTTTCTCGGGAAAGAGGAATTGTTGAAGGGAGGGGCGGGAATTCCGGTAAATTCCTGAACCATGGCTCTGAAATTGGTGGTATCTGTAGTTAAGACAGTGGTTGGTGCTCTTCTTGATGCTCTTGATCTTTTCTTCGATGCACGCGCCGCCTGATTCTGCGGCGGCGGCGGAGCCAGGGTGGGGGTACAACTGCTGCTGGGCGGAGGCTGGAAGGATGGCATGAAAGGTGAAGAAGAGGAGGAGTTCATCATGATGTTGTCGGGGGTCTGGCCGGGTCGGGTTCTGGGCCAGGTCGGGGCGGTATTGATGAGGGATGATGGGTTGGGATTTTGATGGAGTTGGAGGTAGTTGGAAAGTGGGTCAAAGAAGGACGGAGGGTTGGACATGGGGCCGCCGGTCATGAAAGCTGAGACGGAGTCGGCGGCGCGTGAGTCGTACTCCTCATCGCCACCGCTAGATGACTGCAGGCTCCCACTATTGGCAGAATCCATTTTCTCTCTCTAAAAAAAGAAAGTAAACAGTGGATGGACAAAAGAGCACCCCTCAATAAAAGAAGGAATAACGTAAGATGGGTAGACAGAGATTTCGCACTCCTGCAACTGAGATTTTTTTCTCTTACTTATCACTAAAACGCCATTAAAACAGACAAAAATACATCAGAGATCGAGAGAATTTTCAGAAAATCTTCCCATGATTACCACATCCTCTGATCTGCAAAAAGATACATATGTATATAATATATGTATAGTCGTTTCAAACTCGAAAAGATCTCTCTCTCTAGAACTAGGGTTTCACCAAGAAATTAAGAGAGAGAGAGAAAGGGTTGAGCTCAGGTTTTTGCACTATAAAAAAGAAAAGGGTGGGGTCGCCATGAAAAGCGGCAACTGTGTAAATCTAGAGAGAGAATGAAAGGGAGAGGATTTTTCTCTCTTCTTTTGTGGTTTATAAGTGTGAAAGATAAGGAGAAAAATGTTGGAACGATATCTGTAATAATTCTTGGGGGTATAAAGCGGTAGAATACTAGCTGCCAAATTAGAGAGGATGGCTGTTGAAAGGTAGTAGTAGTAGTAATATAAAAGAAAAATAGACATGTATATATATAAGTTATAACATCATCTTTAATTTCTCTCACTGCATACATGTATATTTATATAGCTTTGATTTTCCAAAAGAGTAAATAATCCAAAAACAAAAATGTCTTATTCTCAAGTCAAATACTTGAGCTATTTTTATTCGGCTTTCTTTAATTGTATATAAAATTATTTTTCCCTCCTAAAAAGTACGCAAAAAATGGGGGTTGCAGGTACTATAATTTAATTGTTATTTACCTCCATTTAATGTGAATTTGACAACTAAACAAAATTTCAACAAGTGACCTCATACAATTCTATTTAAAAAAAGATTAATTTCATGCTGCCACAAGCAGCACCACATCATTTTTGTCATAGCTTTGACCAAGTCAAAAAATATCCACAAAAGATACAAGATTATTATTTTTTATTATTTCTTCTCTTTGTTATCCACAAACATACAACTAAATACGCATGTTCCATCAGAAAAATCTAAACGTCTATAAATTAAGTTTTTTTTTTTAAAAAAAAAATCATCTAATAATTATGATGCATTAGACACACATTGATAAACAATATAGCATCGAGAATCTGGTGTATGAGGGAGGTAAAAGATTCATTACATGCATAATCTAGCAATAATATTCTCTATTATATTGGGTTTTAATTTTTAATTTTTACCAGATTTTTTCTACTTTTGTTTTGTTTGTTTTATTTCCATATATATGCTAAATTTATAGCCGTTTTTATGATAGAAAGGGATAGTTGAGATGGATGCTATTTCTCCGGATGGATGGATCAGTTCAACAACACTCTTTAAGTTCGCTGCAACCATCAGAACTACAAAAAAGGGTCATTGTTTCATTTATTTGTTTACAAAAATAAACAAATAATTGCTTAAAAAGAATCAACTTGTTTAATTATTTTTTTCCACAGATGCTCCTATTCGAAGCAAAAAAAGAGTTATTTATTGGAATAAGTAATGTTGTCTTGGAATCTATTTAAGGGGCTAACTCATGATCTAATATTCGAATTTTCCTGAAGGGGTAGACAGGATAAGCTATGATCACACGTATGTAATTTATTAGGATCGGAGATGAGTCAGATGACAATATTAGTCGTATATATCCTGATTTTCATGGCATTCGATTCCCTATTTTTAATTAGCAAGGCCTAATTAGTAATTAATTATGCATCAAATGCGTTGATTTTAGATTCACGCACGTACTCATTATATTTCAATTAAAATTAATATTACATTTTACTCAAAATTAATGTCATATTTTGTTTGAATTTTAGTAACAACTTTGAAAATATTCATCTTTTCAATCTAAGCATTAAAATTGTATTTGTTAATATTGTACAATATTTAATGACATATTATTTAATTTTTCATATCTAATTGCTAGAATCGTTCCTATATATATATATATATATACATGCACGTGTCGACAGGCACAACAGCTTACTATATTCTCTTAAATAAACATTTAAAAAAAAAAAAAAAAAAACTCAATAAACCCATAGTGCCCTTTCAAAAATAAAAATAAAAATAAATTCAATTATTAGATATTAAATCACTTATTAAAGGCGTTACAAGATCTACCAGAAGTTGACCCTTCCACACACATATAGTTGTGAATATGTTAAAGTTTGGGGAAAAAATAGTATAACAGTTCAACCTTCATTTTTTTTTTAATATTTTTATACCATCAAATTGTGCAGAGAGATTTTATACGATGTTATACAAGAATGAGACACTGGACATATATGATATATTGTCCGAAAATACGGACGCAAATACGTATAATTAATTAATATTATATAGTTTGTCGGAGATGCAGGATCAGAGAGCACGTCTCCATGGGAAAGAGAAGGCATATATATGGTGATGGGGGTCCACGTCATTGCTTCAACCAAGTCCACACGTAATGTTATAAAAGCAGGTGGCAAGTGGCTGACCTGTAGTTAGGAACACTAATATATTTTTTAACATATAATTTTAAAAAGTTTCTCATTATTTTTTAACATATTATTTTAAAAAGTATAATAGAATAATATTATAATTATAAGTAATATGATGGGAAAAGATAAAAAAAAAAAAAGTGTGATAAAAATATGTAAAAATATATTAAATATATTGTTTGGGTATATCAAAAAATGAGAAATTTTGATTGGAACCAAATAGAAAAATGAAACACTTTTACTGGGACGGAGAGAGTATTCTCTACATGACAATTTGCTTCTCATTTTTTTTTAACATAAAAATTAAAGTAAGCAATATAATATAGATATAGTACAAACAGTGTGATGGAAAAAAAAGAAAAAATAAAAAATTTAGTTAAGAGTAGAGGTAAATGAGTGGTAATATTTGTAAAGTACGAAGCACAAACACTGATGTACGTTACTCTCTCCTTGGAATAGACATGAATTTTTAAAAAAAATAAATAAAATAAAATTATTATGAGATATTGTAAGATTTATTTATATATAAAATAATTTTTTTAAGTTAAATTCAATATAATTTGAATATTAAGTAATGGTGAAATGAGTGAAGATAAAAATTAATATTTCTATACAAATTTGGTGAAAATCTCAATAAAATAAAAGAGAAATATTGAAAACAAATTTGATGGAGGGAGAGAGTTTGTGGATTTATTATAAAGCAAAGAGGAAAGAAAAGTTAAGAAAGCTAGTCACGTTAAAATCTGCTAATTAACGTAAAATATTGTATATATTATTATTAATTGGCACAGCGTTTTTTTTTTCGGATTTTTTAATTGGCACAACGTTAAATATTAAATTTTCCGTGAATTCCAATTTCAATATATATATATAGTGTTCAAATATATATATATATATATATATACACACAAATTACTAATAATATTAGTGTGATATAAACTATAAAGTACTCACTCCGTCTATATATTAGCTCACATTAAAATGGACACAAGCCATAAAATAATAAATAAAAGTAATATTGTGATATAATTTGGGGTTCATTTAAAAATAAATTGATGGGTTGTGAGTAAAATTCAATGACAATTTAAATAATTAAGTTATGGTTAAAAAAAAGTAAAAATAAAGTGATTAATTTCATAAAGGATATGAGAACAAATTTGATGAAAGTTCCAATAAGATAAGTGGGAACAAATTTAATGCATGTATATAGATAAGTGTAAAAATATTAGATAAAGTGATTGTTTGTGAGTAAAATACAATAACAATTTGAGTAATTAAGTAATGTTGAAGAGTGAAGATAAAATAATTGTGTAAATAGCTATAATGAGTATATATATACTTTCGAAAGATAAATAAATAAGATAAGTGAACATAATTTTTAAATACCTAGAGATTATCATTCCAAATAAAAAGTAGTAGTTAGATATATATTTTTTTTGTTAATAATAGATGGTAATACTTTTTATCTTAAAAAGTTAAAAGTGGTATTTTATTGTTGAAAGCTGAAAACAAAAAAATTATTCGTGGCACGTATAATTTATAAGACGGTTTCATATATATAATTTTGATGATATAAATATATGTACGAGATTGGAGTCTAGCTAGCTTATAGGGTAACAATTATTGATAATTTGTTTGATTTGCATGACATCGACCATTAGATTAATTGACATGCATGATTCTAATAAATATTGTTTGATATTTGAGATAATTTTGTGTGACTCGATTTTATAAATTAGACGAACCATCATTTTATTATTTGGAACTTTTTTTTAAATGTGTTTGAGTTCATGAGGCCTATGATTGTACGTAATTAAAAAAAATTAGTGAAAATATCTAATATTTTTCGATGAAAACAATTATACTAATAAAAAACGAATGAATAATTAATATATCTTTCAGAACTTATACTGATAAAACCCCTATTATATCTTAGTTAAATAATTGATACATTATAAAAAAAAAAAGACATATAAATTGAAACCTACAAAATTTGTGTAATTAAAAAAAAAAAAAAAAACCCCTTATTCTGCATTATTGTCGTGATAGTTTGACAATGTCCTGAATAGATAAACTTCATCAAAATAGAGTAATATTATATGGTGTTAGATGCTAGTCAATGATCATGTCGTGGCACAAATTTACTGATAATATCGATGTGCATATTGTGTAATTAATAATATTTAATTAAAATAATAAATAGTGTTAAATAAAAATATTAATATTGATCAGCCAATATTTTTTTAATAAAACTACTATATATATTTTTTTGAGCAAAAAAAACTACTCCCTCCGTCCCAGAGAACCTTTCACACTTGACTCTTTCAACGGTTTTTGTGTGAGAGTTATTTCATAGTAATACATTTACAAAAGTTATTTTATATGATCATTCATATAAAATAACTTTTGTAAATGTATTACTATGAAATAACTCTCACACAAAAACCGTTGAAAGAGTCAAGTGTGAAAGGTTCTCTGGGACGGAGGGAGTAATATTTATTTAAAAATAACTTTAATTACATGATGGAAGTGGTGATATATATACCCAAATTTCAAAATTTATTGAGTTTGGATTTCCCATAATAATTAGTAAATTTAATGCATCGGATGTATTATAAGTTTATAACGTACGTGTCTTGTCGTTCACTTATTTAATTTTACTGCATAATCATTCATTTACAAAATTTTATAAGCGAATGATGCATAATAAATGCTGATATTTTTTAAATTAAAAAAAAAACCAATTGAAAATAAAGGGGATCCAAATTCATTTCGACCATAATCTTTTTTAGCTTAATTTTTGAGCAGGAATTTACCAACTACCCCTGATGAAAAATCTTTATTATGAATCGATTTTAGCCATCTAGTGGATATTGATAAAGAAAACGACCAAGACTAGTCAAAAACGGACTTGTAGACAATTCAATCTCATATTTGATACTATAGTATAAGTATTTGTGTTCGTTTAATTTTCGTACAATTATTTTATTTGATATGAAGTGATCTTATTTACAAATACAAAAATATCTTATTATCAGACCGATTTCACCTTGTAACTTGAAAAGTTATCAAACTAATATATATTTATTTAATAAAATAATTAATTTTATTAAAAAATATATAAAAATACAAATAAATTTAATGATAAAAGTGGCTCACGTTTGTTATGCTCTGAACCGAACACATTAAATGGAACAAACTGCAATTTCGTCTAGTGAACCATTTCGAAATAAAATAAGGCTACGCTTGGTTGAAAATTCTTAATGAGAATAGGAATGTGAATGAATATAGGGTTAATGAGAATAAAAAATGATCAATGTCACTACTTTTCCTTCTAAATAAGATATTTATCCAATTTTGATTAACTTTTTCCTTTCCTACAATGGTTTCTCCTCAATCATTTCCCTCGATCATCACTACAATCTTTTTTTTTTTTTTCAAAATTAGAACACAACACTTGTGATATAATTCTAGGAGCATAAATATATATATATATATATATATATATATATATATATATATATATATTATTCCCATTAAAAAATTTACAACCAAACGCTCCCTAAATTCTCTATTTCTGTTTCAATACAAAATTTTCATCCTTTTTGTTTTGAGTGTGTCAATAAAAAATTCTCATACCATTTTTGAAAACATACAGACCCCACTACATTAAATAATTATTATTCCACTATTTTATTTTATTTACATTTTTTTAATTGTCACTCATTTTACTCTTCACTATCTCTATACTTTATTTTTTTCTCTCTTCAATCACATTAATTATACTAAATACTCCCTTCATCTAATAAATTTATTACCATTTTTTTTCGTTTGTTTAAAAAAATTTATTCTCATTCAATTTTTAAAAGTAATTATATTTTACACTACTTTTTCATCACTCTCTAAATATCACATATTTACAATACATTTCTAGCTATTTTATACATAAACTACTAATATATATTAAAACTCTTGCTCAAAGAAAAATGTATAAATTTATTAGACAATTGAAGTATTAAATTATTATATGCTACATCGCGCGCATCTTATACCTAATACTGTTTAAACTCTGTAATATTTTTATGAGAATTTTATATTGGGACAGGGAGTATCTAGCTCAAGCATTACAGATTGTTAACTAATTACAAATATCGCATGGACTTATTTTCAAAGTCACGATCAAAGTTGGCTTTTATTAATTTAAATTTGAGGCAAAATATCCCTCTATATGGTGAAGTTTTAGTTTTAGCATGTATAGATATGAACACGTGGCTTAAAGAGGCATTGGAAAATATCAACCAAGCATTGCTTTTGCTATTGCTATTGCTATTAATTTAACATCTGCATGTTGCTTGCTCCTTTAAACAACTTACATCTCCCATGAGGTGCAACAGTATTTGTGGGCACTAACTATTAAAAATATTTAAATATATGATTGATTGGACTTGGCATCATTTCATTAGTTTTGTACCTCAGCACTCATCATGATCTTGGCCGTTGGATATGATCATGAGATTCTCCTTTTAATTGGATGGGTCATAATTCCAGCTCATATAATATAATTATGCCTTTTCTTGCTGCCTCTACGGAAAAGTGGGGTTACAGTGAATACTGAAATAAGATCAATTCCAAGTATGATTATCTGTAAAGTTGCACCCGTTAAAAGGTTTTAATTACAATTCTGGCCTATTAATTCTTCGAAGAATTGCAGTTCCGTCCCTGTGTTTTTCCGTGAGCACTTTGATCATTTCGAGATTGCTTGGTTAGTACTTAAGCTGTGGCCTACGTTTGTAATTATGAAATAATTTTTAGATAAATGTAATTATTGCTGGTGATTAGGATATGATTTGATATGATTTGTGTATATGCTCATACTAAGTAATGAACTAATTTATAATTTTATAAGGACCACAAAAGTAAGAGAACTCATGATAGTGTGATAATGGGGAATATTAATTTGTACTTTGTATTTATATAATAGAAAATTAAAATAGTTCCAATATTTTTAATATTTTCAGTTTAATCGATCTTCATAATTCTACATTTATGCAGACGAAAATTTGCTATAAATGAACAGTATGTTGTAAATTTGGCATATACTGTTCAAAATGCTAACTGTTTTATCTTTTTTTTTTTAAATTAAAAAATTGATTTTGGTTTGTACAATATTAAATAATTATTAATTGTGTAATTTTTAGTTATTTATATGGATTGTGTTATATTAATATTTTGTATAATATTATTTGATTTTAGATTTGTTAATTTTCCACTTAATTATGTGACATTATCCTTACGAAAATTTTAAAAATTGAAAACGTACGTATAACTTAATTTGTATTGAAATATAAATGCAAATGGTAACTAATAAATATATAATAAGACAACATAATAATTTAAATTACAAAATACAAAGAATTTACTATAACACATAAATAATATTACATGCTAATTTAAATTAAGAAAATACAAAAAAAAAAAAAAACATGTTAAATTTACTACAAGACATAAACATAACTACACAATGAAATTCAAATAAAACATGCAAAATATAAATTTTTAGCAGTATGGAAGAATTTTCAGACCCTTCAACATCATTAAAATATTCCCCAAAAATTTTGTAAGAATTTTCAGGTTAGAGATATGAGGAGAAATTTTTCACATAATTTTGAGTTGCCCATTCTAAAATCATTCGCGTCTAGTCGGATTAAAAATCTCCTTCAAATTCACGAACATAATTATATCTTCCTTTCTATGAACACAATCTGTATATTATACATATTTATAAAATTCATTTTAAAATTATACTATTGATAAAAATTAAAAAAAATATAATTTATAAAATTTTAACAAAGATATGTTTCATTTGTCCTTCCTCAACCTATAAAGTTCATTCCTTAATTGTAGACCCACGTTTAGACTCAAAACATGTGGTCTTTTTTCTTTTTTTTTTACATGGGTAATCTAATCTCAACGGTAAATATGAATATACATAAACTCTTCAAAAAAAGAAAAGAAAAAATCTTTTAAATCCATTTGGATCAGTCTATCAATTCCAGGCTTGTTATATAGGTTGACGTTGGCTTTGTTGTGTTGTCTCTTTTTATTTCATATAGGGTAATATTGTATAACTTTTAAATTGTGTCACACTTTTAAACAAAAAAAAATTACACCGGACTTTAAAAACCCGATGGGCTAGCTCAAAATTGACCCAAGTCCGATCAATCCAATGGATCGGACTTTTTGGCTCCAAATATCAAATCCAACCGAATTCTAAGTTCGGGCCGGCTGGGCACGTTTTGCCCACTCTATATGTGGAAAACATTGGAAACAGAAACGAAATCATGAGCAGAGATAATAAAAAATTTACCACGAAAAAACGCACACTCATTTTCATGCAAATCTTTGGCCACTAGTTCCTGGATGGATGGGAGGTGCCTTGACATATTCAGTGAGCAATGACATCCAGAAGCCAAATTCAGACGCTTAAAGGGTTATTTGACCAATTTTGTTTTTTAATTTTTCATTATTTTCAAGTTGACTATTTTTTCATTTCACAAAATTCTCACACATGTTTCTATAAAAAAGTAATCTAAAGTTCAAGGATTTTTCGAATATTGAAAAAAATAATTTCATCCTCTGAGAAGGGCGTTTATCTTCTACGAATTACTCCCATATCAAAAGCCGAGTTAAAATTAATAAATCATGTTAATTTATAAATTTTGACACGTCAACAAATGCTTGATGTTATAAAATTATGATATTATGATTTGAATTTTCGTGTGGAAAAATGCTTCTAGAGGATTTAAAGTGGGTTTTTATGCCGTAAAAGTTAAGTAAATACATATTTTAATTAGACCTTTACCTAACCCCAAATAAAGAAATTAATTTGTACACTTAATGTGGCACTGTGATTAGACATCACTTAGCTTACTTGCAGTGTATATATTCTAGTTTTGGCATTATACGAGCCAATCGCAATTTAAATTACCATTGGCAAATTATGCAAATTTTTTGGTAATTAATTAAAGGATTCATTGTAAAAGGAAAAAAAAAACTTATGAAATTTCAATTACAAAATCAATTTTTAAAGTACGTATAAAGAAAATTACTAACTTTTAATTTTTCTCAGTTTCAACACATTGTTTTTTATATTTAATTATGTCATCATCAATATTATTAGACGGGCTTAACGAACTGCATGATCATCCTATATGCACTACATATTCTTCCATTCATTTAATTTATAATATGAATTATTTTATTGAAAATATTAGTTTGATAGTAACATTATTTAAAAAAAATAATTAATAATTTTTAAAAATGCACTTGAATTTCACGCAAAAAATTATTCACGCTATACCAATCTTTTTTTATTAAGTTATTCTTTTGTTACACATAAGTTTCTATCAAACAAATTATTTGTATAGATAATTTAGAATATAAAAAAAATTAAAACATATTCTCAATTTTTTTTTTAAAAAAACCCGATGAATCTTAGAATTATGTCAAGAGAGATTCAATTAAATTAATTATTTCTTAATTTAATGATGTTTCTCCAAGTTAATTATTTTTTAATTTAACCAGGTGATTAGTACACCTGACCACTGAGTTCCTCATTTTAATAGGAGATCTAGATTCGATTTCTTTTTAAAACGAATTTCTTTACCGATCAAAATATATATATATATATATATATATATATATATATATATATGTATAATCACTAAATCAGTAAAATTACACTTCAAAATAAAATTTTATTAAAATAAACAAATTCAATAAAAAAACTACACATGCTAAACTCGTTGAAAATACGCTTATTGTAATCAAGCACCAGAATTAATACATAGATAACCTCAACTTATACACAATTAGTAATATTTGGATACTTTACTGCATTTTTTTTCTCTTTCTAAAAGTTAATATATATGAGTTTATTTCGATTGTAATTCAAATCAAATTGATGTTGTTGAGTAACTTTTTATTTCTATTTAGATTCATAATTTTATTGAACTGGAGTTCGAGATGTATTCTAGATATATTACTAAAAATTAAATATTTATTCATGCCGTTTGCTATGTTAAACAAACGATATCAAATCATTTTTTTTTTTTTTGACGGAACGATATCAAATCATTAGTTTAAGCTTTAATTGGCATATATGAAATACTTTAGTTTATTTTTAGTTATAGAAAAGTCTATATATCTTTTCAACGTTCAACAAAATTTTGTGAGGGTAAAAATCAAAGCTTACCAAATGCAAGTCGTTGATAACGTGGTATGTCATAAATAGTTGTCTTTTATCAGCTGATATCTCCATCCCCTTTTTTGTTTCCTTCATGAATCGTTTTAATATGACCGTTTCATGTGACAGAAAAAAACATTAATTAATTAAAATGAAAATATAATTAATAAATCGAAAATTCAAAATGACAAGTCATTGAATATTCCAGTCTTTTTTTAATTAATTCCTATAATTATTCGTTTGAAAAGGTGATCATAGATTCATAATTAGAAATTTGAGTAATACTAGTAAGAATCGGCTGATTTTTGAATAATATCATTCAATAAAATAAATATAGTAGTAGTATTATTTAGTAAAATGAGTAATATCATTCAATTAGTGTACATGCATAATACAACTGATTTTCGAGTAATAAAATTCAGTAATAAAAAAAAAGTAAAGCGAATAATATTATTAAAAAGAATGAACGGTGCAAATAGTATACACAAGAATTTGGTTAGAAATTTTAGGCATATATTAAAAAAAGAGACTGAATTTTTATTATCTTGTTTTAATTTAATGAAAGCCAGCTAGAACTTAGTTTGAATATACTTTGTTTAGAAGAGTTGGAATATATAGAATATTGAAACAAATTATTTGTGCGGTTATACAGCCGATTAAAATGACAAATACCACCGGAGACACTATGTTATTAAATTTTTTAACTACAACCAAGAACCCAAATTTGAAATTTTGTTTAAATTATAGCATGTACAAAGTGTGGAAGTATAATGTGGGAGCACGTTATCGCATCAATTTAAGACATAACAATCAATAATGTTGAAGACCTCAAGTCTATTCTGAATAATCCTAACATTGACTTGTTGGAAGAATAAGTAGTGGGTATGATAAGTAACTAAGATAATTAATTCGTTTTTTTTTTTTTTTTTATCAGGAAAATAAATTTATTAAAAATACAAGTTATAGACAACGAGAGATGCCTAATAACGCGAAGCAGTTTACAGAATTTGCTATACATAAGAGACAGTACTAATAACACAATAGATAAACCTCTAGCTTTAACAATATTTGATGAAAGAAATAGGACAGCAACTCCATTCCTTGTAAGTCCTTGACCAGTTGTTTGACAACCAGTTCGACTTGAGGTCTTCCAAAAAAATTTTCGTATTTTTTTTTATCCAAAGATAAATATATTAAATGATTGCCTCTGCCTCAGAAAGTACAGAACAGACTCTAGAATACACTTATTCACTACACTAGGAATGACAATGCGAGCGACCGATTCAAATTCGGGTCTGCATTGAACCCGACCAAGTGGGTTTGATATATGTTCTGATTTTTATAATCTGCCATACATATATTTTAATACAAAATATATGTTTATATTTCTATGAATTTATATTAATATTATTGTATATATGTTTGTGTATAAATAGATCTGATGTATTGCACGACCCAAAATTGAGGTTCATCAAATCCTTGATGTGCGGAACATGTTCGATATCATCATGTATTGCCTATTGGTGCATCAACCATGAAACTTGGATTCTGAGGGAGTCAATGATCTTCCCAAATATCGAATTTTTTCACCATTACTAACATTCTATCGCAGCCCCAAACAAAGTCTTTTTTTAACGAAACAATACTTCATTAAGTGTAACTTGGATTGGATTATATCCCACTATTAATTGCTTTTGGGTGGTGCTGTTAAACGAAACGAGCCACTCGTGAGCTTGACTCTACTCGTCTCAACTCGCAGTGTTAAAAGAGTCGAGTTTAAGCTTGTTAAATACTTGTAGTGTTAAACGAGCCGAGCCCGAGTTCGTTAAATACTCGTTTATTTAACAAATCGACTCAAGCTTGACTTGTTAGACTCGACTTTTTTTTTTAATTTCACTAGACTCGTGAATTAGCGAATCGAACTGAGCTCAGTTTCTAATTCGTTAATGTTATCGAGACGAACTCGACTCAATAAGTCGAACTCGAACATCAAATACTCGGCTCGACTCGTTTCATGATGGTTTAATTTGGATAGTAGCGAGCCTTGATAATGCGAGCTAGAAATGATATCTCTAAAATCCCAAGCCATCTTCCAGAATATTTTTGCATAGACTAGCCCAATGACACCAGTTAATTCGGTTTTTTTTTTCCCACCATAACTTTTCCACAAGTAAATTCAATCTTTTGCAAGTGTGATTGGTCAATTCAAATTTGATCATCAAATTATATGTGGGAATTTGCTACCCTTTGAATGATGGAATGAAATATGTTTTGGATCTACTTATTTCCCGAGAATCTCTGCCAACTCTCTCCTCTTTATAACATCAAATCAAAATCACTACTAAATGAGATAATCTTGAACCCACATTGTTTGTTTTAATTAATTTAAAAATATCACAATATATATATTGTGCTTTTGCCATCTCGAATAATTAATGGGCTTCGTCCATTCCAATGATGTGATCCCCGTCGTACCAAATGATGCCATGCAGTGCAGGGCAGCCGTAGATCTATATATATGGCTCTTGTATGTCCAATTTCTCCTGAATACTATTATCCCCTTCCTCTGCATTTGTACCATTTTTATAGCTCAAGCCTTCTAACACAGTTCCAACTTAAGAGAATCAGCAAAAGCCTCCATATTTGCTCAAATATTTGATATTTATGCATTTTATACAGCCACATATATATTTGATATTCTATTAATATATTTGATACTTATTTAAGGGATGAAACTCGTATCATACAAGTTCTTACCTTCATATTAATTGGAGTTAGTTTTGCTCCCAAGTGAATAATAAATTATAATTTTGGTCTAAAAGAATGTGGTAAAATTATAGTTTTATTCTTAAAAAAATAATGATTAGCACCATTTTTTAAAAAAAAATACAAAAAAAGAAAAAAACGTGGAATCATAATTTCCGTAGAAAATTCTCATACAATTAAAATTGCAATTTTCTATTTATTTGAATGAAGAAAAAGGAGTCCGGTCAATAATGATAATCGGCATCGGATCCTAGGCGCTGACTGTCTACTAACACAAAATTAAAAAAATTGACATTTTGGCAGTTTTGACTATTTGTAACTTCTGCTTCAAATTGGAACCCCACCCAACTATTATTTGGGTCCATTATAATTTCAATGAATTATTATAGTAAAGCTTCGATTCCAGCTTAATAATCTCTTTGTCATAAAAAAAAAAAAAAAGCTTAATAATCTCTTCCAATCATATATATTCACTAGAGTCGATGAAAATGTGAAAGTTGTAGTCTGTAGATTAGCCCGCGTTATAGTTATAAATTTGAGGGAAAATAAATAAAGAAATAAAATGAGTGATAATCCAACCCACATTCCTCTCTTTCTTTTTTTTTTTTTTATCCGGAAAAGAAATATTATTAAAAACATAATATGTGGATATGAGGGATACCCACATAAAATACACAAATTTTACCCACATTCCTCTCTTTCATATTTGATATTATTACTCCATTTATTTTACAAATATATATGTATAATTATTTTCATACATATTAAAAAAATAAAATTTATTAGAGTTCAAATATTAGTATTTTTATTTTATTTTTCAATTTACGTCAACTCATTTATCAAAACATTAATTATTAGTACGTAAATATTAATTTGAAAAAAAAAAGACATACTAAATATGAGTAAACATGAAAATGAAAAATTAATAATATACTATTATATATAATAAGTCACACATCTTTGTAAAACGAACTAGAATGTGCATTATTTATCCAAAATGATAGTATATATTTTGAATAGGATAGAGTAGTTCCTAGTTGTCCAACAATATTTTATAAATCAAAATTCTAAAAAAAGAAAAAATATTGAGTATTAATTACACAAGAGTGGTAAAATAAAAAAAGAAATAGAAATGAAAAAAATAATTATGTATATTAATAAATAAGAACATAAACTAAAAGATGCCAAACATGATCTTAATATTAATTTTTTAATCCTAAATTTTTAGTTTCTAATGTTCAGATCTGAATTGATATAATTTTTTTTTTTACTAACTTTTAGTCATAAATTGGAAAAAAAAAATCCTTTTTAAAATGATTTGGTAGTCTATATCTACAAAAAATACATTACCCCATTTTATCATAATGAATCATGTTTTTACAAAAAAAGAAAAAAACTATAATTTACTCATTATATGCACTCTATTTAGTGTATATACATGTAACAGCGTAATATATCATCTTTAACACACAAAATAAACATCGTAAATTCGTAATATCATCTCATTATTCACATTGTGAAATTAATAATATTGAAAACATAAAATTGAAATGCTAATTAAACACAGTCCACTGAAAGCCCATTTTCTTTATTCACTTATTGCAGGCCCATTATAAGCCCATTAGTCAAATTTTACCGGCAGAGGAGTAGAAGCAGAACGAATTACCAGGCCCAAGATGAAATTCATAACGGTAACGTCAGCATTAGGACGTCGTTATCTGTTACTTCTTGTTCTTGAAGAAAAAGAAAAGCCCTCAGCAATGCCATAAACCCTGAACTGATGAGTCCCTCTGCTGAGTATCTTATATAATCATAGGTGTTAATTCATACTCATATAAATTTATCGTTTGTTTAATTTTCTGAGAATTTAGAAAAGAAAGACAAAAAGATTTATAATGCATTTTCCCCAATATATGTTATCCATTTTATGCTAAGATAGTAATCAGCAGGTTGATTCTCACAAATAGAAGAGAACAGAGATATAAGATTTCTCTGATGTCGAAAATTGTGTTCCCCACGAAAAACCATGCGGAAGTATCTCTTCAGATTTTCAGACGGTAATTTTTCCTTATTTTTGATATCTCCTACTTAAGTTACTTTAAATCTCAGATGATTTTGGTTTACTCTGTGATAGGTTTTGATTTAGTTCATTGTGCATAACTTATGGTGAATGTTATTTGTATATAGAGTCAATCCGTTTGTTTATCTGTGATGAATTTGCGTTGTGGATGATGGTTCTAGGGTTGTAACATGATGCGGTTAAATGGAAGAGTGGAATTTTACTGTTCTTTTTTTTTTTTTTTTAAATATTTTAATATGAATTTGTGAGAATTTAGGTTGTACGGTTAATGGAATAGCTTGAACTAGAAACAAGAGTTATATTGGTGGACTACGATGTTTAGTTCCGACAGGTAAACTAGTTTTTAAGTGGAGAGAATGATGATTTGTGAAGTGTATATAACCATGGTGACTGGTGTTTCCGTTTCATGACAGGGAATGGGATGGATATGAATTTCCCAATATATATGAGAACCGTCGCATGGTATGATTCTTGGTAATATATTTTCAGGGATGTAGATGCACGTAAAAGAAAAAAAGTTAATGCTAATGATGAAAAGATATCAGTGACAAAAGGTGAATGAAGAGTGAGAGAATGTGTATGGATGAAGTAGCATTTTCTGTCAAATGATGCAAAAAAAAAATCAGTTTTCAGTTTGTTATCCACATGTCTATAAGTGAAAAGAGGGATATTACTATATTCTATACCCCCCACCCACCCACACGAGTAGTGGATGAATTTGCTAATCCCTGGTGGTTGATACATACTTTTGTGATGCTCACCATAAGCATAACTCATTACACAAGCATGGGCATGCGATGCAAAGTTTTCAGTATTTATTTGAGAATAATGACCAAGCAGCTTTGCAATATCTCTCTTTCTTAGTAAGTCTTTTTTATTTCTAATTTTCTTAATCATATCTAGGTGCCTTTCCATGTCTTTTTCTAGGTTTGGGTTGTCTCAGAGATTCTTCTCAATTTACAGAAGATCTGCCCCAAGCAATATATCTTCTCATACATTGACTGAACAAACAATAATGCGCGATCACGAGAGTCTGAACTGTTTCAAGAAGTATATATCTCTCTTTTAATTCTCCGCACATGGGTTTTACGCTGATCTATAACTGCTTTTGGTGGAGTTGCAAATATTTTGTGGAATGCATTGGCTACTATGTCCAGGGTAACAGTTAGTAGTGTGTATAAAGTTGGCTGCTCGACAGTCCATGCTGATAAAAGAAAAAGATAAGATAAGATGGACAATAATTTGGTCTCTAGAATGGAGTATGATGTTAATGTTGTTCATCATGTGATGAATCCACATTACATGTTAAGAAATGTACATCTGTCTCCAGTGTACATTCTAAATCTCTCTTTTCCTCTATATTTCATTACTAAAGTTATGCCATGTTTGGTAATAATCCTGTGCAGGCATGGTTCATTTAAGAGATACTACTCTTCTGGCCCGAGGTCCACGAGCAGTCCTAAGGCTCCTTACCCATTACCTGAAGAGGCTGCTGCTCGTGTCTCCTGGAGATATTTTGCAATTGTATGACATCATGTCTTCCATCTCTTTCAAGAGCTGCAAACCTCATGTTCTGTTCATGTTTCTTTGTTCAACCTCTCCTACTTTTGAATTCTGTTTACCTCTCTTTTAATTTCCTTCATCTCAGATTTTTTATTGCAGCCTGGTTTTGGTATAGCTGGGATTGGTGGGTTGTTTTTGTTCCTTCACTATAACGATGAAAAGAGAGCAGTGCCAAAAGGTGATTTAATTTCTGCTTTTCAGTTCTATTGTTAATATGTTTTTGCTTGTATATGTCTTCAAGGTTTTTCTTCTGGAAAAGTCCGTTGGTGATGGAACAATCTATTCATGATCAACTTCTAGAATTTAGAGCTAGAACTTTTGATTATGAAATGGGTTGTTTGTCTTTTATAAAATGTTACTACTTTTGGTCCACTTTAATTGATGTTTAAGAATGTTAATGAAGAAAGTCATTAAATAGCTATACAAATATGTATAATGTTACCTTATAGCCCTTTTGTTACTTATTCATAGTTAATGTACACTATCACAAAAAATAAGTAGAGGGATAAAATTAGAATATGATCGTTTAAATCTTGGTTAGTGCAAAATAACAATTATACTTTGGGCATTAGCTTTTAGCGTGGACCATGTTCTATTTCTATTTTTATTTCGTGTATTGAGGATAATATTTCTGTATTATCTTTTTCAGTTTTCACTGTGTAGGAGATTATACAATAATAATTTTTTATTTGGCTATCACCATGTGTAAAAATGGAAATGAGAGAAGCTATTAGGTTTTGAAATTGTGTATATCCTTGTGTTTTGGACTAATGCGTTTATTTCATCTTCCTCTTCTGATAAAAGAAACAGACTCTGCTAACTGAAGTCATATGCTTTAAATCTCCCCGCCCATTTTTGTTAGGCACAAAGTACATTTTCAGTTATTCCACAGTAGATGTCAAATTTTTCTTTTTGAATGTTACCTATAGTTTTTAATTGTTCATTGGAACTTATGATAGGTAAGGGTGAAAAGTATGAAAGAAGTGCCAATCAAGGTCCAATAATTGGTGGTCCCTTTAGTCTAATTGATACAGAAGGTCGGGTTGTAACTGAGAAGAATCTTCTGGGAAATTGGGTTCTTTTATACTTCGGTTATACTTCATCCCCTGATGTTGGACCAGCAGAAGTTCGAAAGATGGCCAACACTATTAATATATTAGGTTTACTCTTCTACCGTGTGTCATATTGTGTCGTATGCTTCGCTCTGTTGCTGAAATTTTTGATTTAACTTGAAGAAGAGTCGAAGCAGAACATCAAGGTCTTACCCTTATTTGTCACAATTGATCCTCAGCGGGACACCCCCTCACAACTTCGTGCTTATATTAGAGGTGAGTCTTTCTTGATTGGATTTTCTTTTAACCATTACAACAATGTTGAATTACATGACTGAAAGTACACAGAGCGCAATAGCATTTATTAAATGGACCTTTGCTTTTATGTTATGAATGAGTTTGCAGGAAAATGGTTACTAATTTGATTTAACTATAACATGGATTTGAAATAATATGAAAATATTAGAATTAATCTCTCAATTCTGGAACTATGAATCTTCGTACTTATTGTTTGATCATTAGAACTAATGTTGTTAAGCTGCCTTGCTGTTTTCCTATTTATCTATATTGTATGTATGTCCCCCAAAAATTTCTTACATATAACATCAATCATACATATCCACTCTTTACTATTCAATATAATTTGCTTTTCTTAAATTGAGACTATATATCACATGGAATGTAGAGTTTGACTCAAAAATCGTGGGATTAACCGGACCAGTTGGTGCCGTAAGGCAAATGGCACAAGAATACCGAGTGTTCTTCCGAAAAGTCGACGAAGTTGGGGATGATTATCTCGTCGAGTCCTCTCACAATATGTAAGTATCAATTCTGGTGGTTAATAAGAGTAAAAGATGATCAATTCAACTTCATCATACTTTATATAGTTTAATAATAGTAAAAAAAAAAAAAAAAAAACTCAAAATAATTAATCATTAACTACACCTTATAATTATTTCTTCTCAATCATTTCAATATTCTTTAACCAATATTTTTTTTCCCTTTATTTCAAAATTAGAGATAAACACCAACAATGTAATCACTATTTAAACAACCCTTCCTTCAATATATTTCTTTGGTAGAGAGAAAAAATATTGCTGTTTACTGAAAAACAAAAACAGGTACTTGATCAACCCAAGTATGGAGGTGACGAGATCGTTTGGCATCGAGTACACTGCGGAACAACTGTCGGAAGCCATCTCCAAAGAGATCCAGAAAACTAAGATTGAGGTTTCGCAGAGTTGATGTGGTTTCCATTGTGCAAGAGCTTCTTCATTTTTAGACTGTTTTCTTTTTCATTGAAAATCTAAGCATTTTCGGCATTGATCTGTTTCTTATGAATTAATCCCTGAAGTTCTGGATTTTCACTACTTTGTCCAATTATTCGAAAACTAATGCTGCAGCAGCAAAATTTTATGGGATTATTAAGGTAAAAATTTTATATTCTAATTTAATTTAGTCGATATAGCTTTTTGTTTAATTAATTAATGCCGTTTCAGTTACATTCTGTACAATTTAGCTGAATATTATGGTAATGAGTGATTATGAAGCAAATTCCCATCGTTAATCTATTTCATTGCAAAGAGTACTGTGAACCAGTTTTACTGGAAAATTTGTTTGTATTTTGTATGTGTTTTTTAACAGTATTAATTAAAAATAATTGATACTGTTGTACGATTGGTTTAAAAGAGATTTGCTCCTATTTCATTATTTAATTTTAATGCCGCCTCTTTCGATGCCCTAACATATTCACTGATGCTTGCTCTATTCAAATCTTTTGCCTAATATTCAACATTTACTTTTTACAATGTTATATACGCTTGACATTTTACTACTCCAATAGTATAATTTCTCCGCCATTTTCTCCAATAAGCTATTTTCTCCGCCATCGTTAAATTACATTACTTTCTCAATAGTATAATTTTTTTACACTAACTACTAATTTTTATTTTGTATTTTTTTAGAACGAAGAATATTTCTCATACTGTTATGATAAGAGAAGCTCTAGCAATTCAACATCCTGTTTCTAAAGATAAAATATTGGTAAGAATTTGTGTGGCAACATATCATGTCAGACATTATTATTTTTTAATAAATTATTATTTATAATGTAAAGTGTATTACTTATTTTTTTAAAATGATATATTTTTTTTTATAAAGTTGTATAATTTGTTTAATGTAAAATGTATCATTTTTCAAATTTTTGTTTTTAAATGATACTCCCTCCTTCCCAAAAAGTTATGCACATTTTTTTTTTCTGTCCCAACAAGTTATGCACACTTCTAAAATAAAAATATCACTCAATATTAATTAATACCCTCACAATATTATTTAAATCACAAAAATACCACTCTTATTCTACTCTCTATTTTATTCTCTCTCCTACTTTATCTCATTAAATCACCCAAAATACTCTTACACTTTATTATCTCTCTTGCATTTTATTATCATAAAAGTCAATAAAATTAATTTTTTTTAGTTTCCGTGTCCCAATAAACTTCTTAGGACGGAGGAAGTAATAGTTTCATAATAATTATACAATAATAATTTTTTATTATTAAGTCTCACACAATATTTATTCTAAAATATTTGATGGAATACAATTGCAAAGATCAAGAGATCACTCATATTTAAGGTTACAAACTTTTAAATATCATATACTAGATGAGCTCCCGCGTATTACACGGTATTTTCGTTAAATAAATTTTACAATATAATATATTATATATATAATATTTTTAAATAATAATATATATATATATATTAAAATAATGCATATGTATAAAAAATTGTAATTATAATATTAAATTTAAATAATGATAATATTAATTGTATGACAATTCATGCCAGGGATTAAAATTATTATAATTATGTGAAAGAATTTACTACAAGATTTGTTTCAAATTTATTTTACAATTAATAAAAAAAAGGAGACGATTAATAGAACTTTTTTATATAATTGATGCGTAAAATTACTCCGAATAATATATATATATATATATCGTATATTTACAATAAATATCATATATTTTTTTATAAAAGTTGATACAACCACAATTTTTCTTACATACATTTATAGGCTTAAGTTAAATATAATTTTAAGTTTACAAATTGTCATATGATAACACTTTTTAGATATAAAATAGATATAAAATAGATATTTAAAATATTTAAAGATTTATATATTAACTTAGCTATTAAAAAATATACATATTGTGCAAGAGGTCTAAGGTTCAAACCTCCATAGAAATATATTTTTTAATTAATTCCTATATTAAAATGCTACATAGATGGCATATATTAATTATAAATCAATAGGAAAATGACACATAGATTATTAATATATATATGCATTTAATAAGAATATGACACCTCATTCAAATTAACCTCATGACGACACCTAAGCAAAAACAAACTCCCTATTAGTAATATAGGGATTAATGTTAATGAAAATGTAAATGCCAAAATCTTGTAAAAAATCTAATTATGTGCTAAAAAAGCTCAAGTTCAAAAATCAATCAAGTTCATAGAATTCATGTCAGAGACTATATACATTGCATAGGCAATCAAAGGTTCCTAAATTGCTTGCCAGTTATGATTAAATTACTCGTCTATTACATTGTTTCATGAGGCAATCTTGTATGAGACCGTCTCATGCATGAGACGGACATGAGACAGATTCACTTTTTAATAAATTATTATCACTTTTTCATATTTTGTTATCATTTTTTCATAAATTGTTCTCACTTTTTGATTTATTATCATTTTTAAACTAATTTGTATCACTTTTTATAGAAGTGATAACAATTTATTAAAAAGTGATTTGGTCTCATGCATGAGACGGTCTCATACAAGTTTTTGTCTTGTTTCATTAGTGGAAGGATGTGATCCTTATAAATGACATTCACTATTTTTATTTAAGAATATTTATTGTTTTTACTTAATAATAATTTTTTCATTAAAAAATATGAGTTATTTTCATTAGACAATATTAATTGTTAATCAGTTATACGACACTATAAACCAAGTATTACTCATAAGTGTAAATTAGGATCAATAAATGTAAATTAGGATCAATATTAGTTGTTTTTATCAAATAACATTAATTATTTATTTCTATTAAACAATATTAATTATGAATTAATTACACAATACAATTTGATTCATACAAATTTTGCTCATACCAAAATATCCATATGTGACAGATAATAACTCTTCAACTTAAAAGGTCAAATGACTTAAAAACTGAAATTCAAATCCATTATATTTGACCTAAAAAAGAAGAAAAAAAAAAGGATTTTGACTAATGAGGAAAGGGGAGGATTAATACTATGAATGAAGCAAATCAAAGTTGCGTACAGCTGTTGGAGAGGTGGGTAATAAGATTACATACGTGGGTAATCACACACCTAACCCTAATTCATAGACGTGACCTCCTCTTCGCCGACATTCCTGTCTATCATTTTTTTATAATCTAAATATTTTGTTTTTAATATTAATAAAGGAAAAACCGTCACATTATCACCCAACCACGGATTTGATCTTATACCTAGTGGGCACCAATTTATATGTCCACCGCTTATGTGGCATATCAATCACATATTATGTGATGTCATATATACAGGGGAGTCACTATTATTTAATTAATTACTTATATGACATCACATAATTGGTGGTGGATATAAAAATTGGTGTGCATAAGATCAAATTCGCACCTGGCACATCTAATTAGGCTTTCCTATTCTTACATATGTATCATACAGAATCTTCGAGTTTTGATTAATAAATTAAACTCCCACTACACAAGATTATATTTTTAAATTTTTAACGCGAATAAAACTTACAACTTTCAAAACTAAATTTTCGGTAATAAATCTAGAGAAGCTCATTTCTTCCAGCACCGAGTATTAGGGGAGTCCAAACAAGCAACCATGGAAAACAAGTAGAATGATTTTTCATGCTCCTAATTAATCGGATGCTCTAATGGATTCTGTAAAAAGAATAAAACTAAAACTTGGAATTAATGATTAAGTGCAAATACATCATTTAAACAATTAAATTTAGTATTCTATTTCTCTCTCTCCCTCTACCAACATTTCCCTTCTTCCTTACCCTCTCTCTCTCTCATCCTTGTTTCTCTCTCATCACCATTTCAGAGAGAAAACAAGAAAAGGGAGTTTGTTTTTCTAATGGCTTCTGCATTCTCCACAATGTAATGAAATAGCACAATTAACAAAGAACATAATCTCTCTCTAAATCTCTTATCATATCCTTATTCATTTTTTTGTCCTTTCTTGCCTTTTCAACACCATAGGCCCAATGGGATTAAAAAACAAAATCTCTCTTTAATCCCTTGCTTTACAAGTTTCCACCTTTGAATATATAACATCAAAACCATTATGGTTTTTAGCTTTACAAACAAAACCATGCATTACCTATAACAATCTCCATTCTTCATTTTTGTTTCCCTTTCTCTGCATCAAGTTGTTGATCATAAATGGACGAAATTCACAACGAAAAACGTTCAGGGTGTGGCCTTCTAAACGTTGTGTTTGGGCGCAGAAGCATATGGCCTCGAAGATCAACCTCAACTGGCTCTACTTCTTCTCTCCACGGATCCAATGGGAATCACGTCACTCGATTTCCAAGCACCCCTTCATTGAAAATCCCTAGACAGGGCTTCGATGATCCTTCGTATAGAAAAGATAGGATCATCGAACGCCCTGGAAAAAACTACTCAAAATCACCCCCTGTTTATCAGCAGTCGTATCATCAGCAGTCGACGGGCCCGATTCGTGACCAATCAAGAAAAGGCCCTCACCCGGGCTTAGGAATTTCAGGCGAGCTCGAGAACATAATCACGGATTACCAGAAATCCAAAGGCGCAAACGGCCTCGTTCGGGCCTCGTCCAGTAACATGATGTTGCATGGGAATTTAGGCAACTTAAAGCAACCTGCAAACAGCACCAGCACCAATGCCGCCGGTTCTCTTGATCACAACCCCAACCCAAATGGGAGGTACCCCACCAGTGGGATTGGAAACGTGGTGAAGAAAAAGGAAGAGCCGGTTTCCCTTTGTCGGGCCCTGTCGACAAGAATGGATCCGGAGCAGTTAAAGATTCTTGGAAATGAAGATTACAAGAACGGGAGATTTGCAGAGGCCTTAGCTTTGTACGATGCAGCCATCTCCATCGACCCCAACAAGGCCTCTTATCGGAGCAACAAGAGCGCCGCCCTTGTCGCTCTCGGGAACCTTCTAGAAGCTGCATTCGAATGCAGAGAGGCTATCCGAATCGAGCCCTACTATCAACGAGCTCATAACCGCTTGGCCACGATTTATCTGAGGTCAGAAAACAGGGGTGCTTTGTTTAATGCTCTGAAGAATCATTATTAGTTTCTTAGATTTGTTTTGTTTTGTTGATGAACAGATTAGGAGAGGCGGAGAGGGCGACGCATCATTTCAAGCAGTCGGGATCAGAGGCTGATCCTGAATCAATGCAGAAGGCTAAGCAAGTTCAGATGCATTTATGTAAGTGCACCGACGCAAAGAGACAGAGGGATTGGAACACTCTTTTGAGAGAGGCTGATTTGGCTATAGATGCTGGTGCTGATTCTGCACCATTGGTGAGTCACTTATTCATAATCTGGAATGGATTAGTAAACCTGTTATACTGACTGATGTTTCCGGTTTTTGATTGATGAAGATATTGGGTTTGAGAGCGGAGGCGTTGTTGAAGTTGAATAGGCATGAAGAAGCTATTGAAACAATGGACAAAGTTTCAAATTTCGAGATAGATCACTGCTTGAAATTCTTCGGCCCGGTTGGAAGTTCAAGCTTGTTGATATTTTGCGCCCAAGTTGACTTAGTTGCTGGGAGGTTAGAACTTAGACAATGTGGTTCCATTTTCATTAACACACTTTTTTATATGAATATGAATATGGTGAACTTCATATACTGTTCTACATATACTAGTGTTAATGATTTTGAAATGAATAACTCATGAAATCATAAATGGTAATACTTTTTATGCTAAAATTTGATACTGAAAGGTATTATAGTGATGATATAAAGGGATTGATTCCTAACCTCTCTACAAGTTCGGATTTTTAGATGAGACGAAATTATTTCATGATACCAGAGCAAAACCCTGCCTGCTGAAAAGAATTACTTTGAAAATGATATTTCACATTAACTTTCTGTATAGGTTCGATGATGCTGTTGCAGCGGCGGAACAAGCAAGTCGGCTGGATCCAAGTAACAAGGAAGCGAGCGTGGTGTTGAGGAGGACGAGGTGTGTAGCAGCGGCTAGAGCGAATGGGAACGAGATGTTCAAGAGTGGGAGATATTCGGAGGCGAGCATTGCTTATGGAGAAGGCCTCGGGCATGACATGAGTAACGCGGTGTTGTTGTGCAATAGAGCGGCTTGTAGAACAAAACTCGGGCAGTATCAAAAGGCCATTGAGGATTGTAATGCTGCACTTAAAGTTCGATCATCTTATGTTAAGGCTAGGCTAAGACGAGCCGATTGTTATGCTAAGATGGGGAAATGGGGACCATGTTTGCAAGATTGTCAACTTTTATTCAAACAAAATCCGGATGATGAAGAAATACTAAGGTTATACAAGGAAGCCAAGGCACAAGTCGAGGGAAATCAACAAATGAGCATTCATACTAATTATGCTACTTCCATGGTTGTCATTTCGAGCAACGAGCATTTTAGAGATGCTGTCGCATCCCGTGGTAACTCTCTACTTTTAGAGTTTTGTGTGAGACGATCTCATATATGAGATGAAATTCCCTTTTAGTATTTGAATCATAATTGGACTGGGTTTTGCTTTCACTTATGTAGGGGTATCCGTGGTTTTGTTCTCTACCAAGAATGAGAATGGGAAGATCATGAACATCATAGACCAACTCAACCAAAGATATCCATCTGTCAACTTCCTTAAGGTATATGATTCTCACCTGTAGTGTTGCTATCTTGATCTTTATCTCTTATGTTGTACCTCCTACATGAAGATTTGTACCCAATCAACCATGAAATGATTTTGTTAAGAGTTGATTTTCGTATTCAGACATAAACTTGTATGCATTAGTTGCTTGTGTGTGCATTTGTTAAGATGTATTAATTTGTTTTCGATAAAAAGTATTAGATATTTCACTAAAGAGTATTAGTATGTACTGGTTTTTATGATATGTTTCGCTAATTTACAAAGGTGGAGGTGGAAGATCATCCTTCATTAGCAAGTTCTGAGGGAGTGAACTTATTACCGGCTTTCATAATATATGCGAACGGGTCAAGAGCGAAGGAAGTCCCCGGAGACAAGTACGACACATTAGAAAGCTCGATCAAATGTTACATCGGATCATGACCATTATCAAGACGACATCCATCAAGAAACAAAACATCTTCTATCGAGATTCTTTGATCTGCTGCCTAATGCTGGCCGGATCAACATCGAGTAAAAAAAGCTCACGAGTTACTTTTGCTCGATGAAAATGGAAGGAAAAAATGGATGGTTTATTAGGAATTAGCATTTGATGAATAGTGTTGTGGTGAATGCTCTCTTAGGATCATTATACAAAGGAGCAGAGGATGGTCAAATTTTAATTTTCAAGAATTGAGAGTATTGTTCAAATGTAATTCATGTTTTCAATTATTTCTTGTAATAGCGTTTCAAAAAAAGAAAAACAGAAAACAATTCTTGAAAAGAGTGTTTCATGAATCTCCCTTGTAAATTAAAGCATGATTGAAAAAAGATTTTGGGAATATTATTGGAAGTTTCTTTCCCTCCAATTTCTTGATTTGAAATGATGAGATTTATGATTTAATTTTGTTAATCAATTATTAGTGGAAGTATTTAAGAAGGGCCTACTAATTATGGTTATCAAAGTGCATAACAGCTATACTTAGGTTGTAAAATAACATTGAATTAGTGAAAGAAAATGACAACTATAAAGAACATTTGTCTTGGACATGTTCTGTACTAATTGATAGCCTAATTAAACTTTCCTGTTTCTGGTGATTATTTGGAGCCTTTTTCGCTGAAGACATGATTTTATCCAAATGATTTCTATTTTGATTAAAACTGTTGGACGAGCTGAATTTGACATCAATATATAATACTTTCTCGCCCAATTTTTGTTACAGAAATAGGTTGGACACGAGTTTTAAAAAATATTAGTTATTTATGTATAAAGTAGATGAATGAAGTAAAAAATAAAAGTATTGTTGTCAAGTCATCAATAGGAGAGATAAAATAGTGTAGAATTTAAATGACAAATGGTATAAATAAATGTATGTTGTGGGAGTAGAAATAAGTAAAAAAACCTTTTATTTTGGGATGATATATTAAAATTATACGGATAAAAAAAGTATATTGACTAATTAATATTGGAGTATTAGATAAGTTGTGAGACATATTTAAAAAGTACATTTACGTATCCGTTAAACCGATTTCACTTTTCTTTCTAATTAATTGATATGCGTTAATAAATGCTTGTTCTCCTAAAATAATCATAATTATAGATAGTATTTTTCAACATGGGTTATACTAATATATGAGAACAAGGGTTATATAATGTGCATCATAAAAAAGTTATTACAGTTCCATTTGAAAAAAGAGAGTTCAATATTTTATTCTTCAAATTAAAATTTTGACAACTACCAAATTAATTTTGAGAACTCTGAGAAACAAATTTTAAAATAAATAATTCTGCCCCATTCACTTTTACATTCAATCAACCCCTTAAATATTTAATTTTAGAGGGGCTCGGTTATGTCCACCTCAAAATTAATTTATACACCTATCTCTCATTTATTTATATTAATAATAAAATTCGTATAACGTTCTTGCTGAATCAACCCTTCTCTCCACTTCCTTTTCTACTTGCATCACTCCACCTTCTCTCTCCTCACCCCAAAATCCACTTCTTAGCTAGTGTTATCCACTCATTTCCCCTCTCTATTCGTATAACACACTCCCTTAAGAATTTTTTTATGGATTAAAATAATGATAATAGAATACTATAGATAAAGATGATGAATATAAAAAGTAAGAAAGTGGATTAAAAATTTTCACCCTCTTCTTCCTTGGCTGACTTACACACGTTTCTTCCTCTTTTTTTTTTTTTTTTTTTTTTTTCATTTTCATCAGATTTTTTAGTGTTCGAGGAACCAAGCTAAAACATTTTGTTGGTATACGGTTAAAGGTGATTGAAAATTTAATGAATTTTCGTCCATTTCGACAACTACATTCTGGTCCATTTGGTAAAAAATTCCGAATTTAAATCTAATGGCAAGAAGATGGCCTGAGAATTTAATTGAAGGAAGTCAGCGGAGAATTCAACAGGGAAGAAGAAATATGTGCCTGAGGAGGGAGAGAGTTAGGGTTAAGGTGGATTAAGCTGATACCATGAGATAATTGGTACTATCACTGTTAATGAGGTAAGAGTTGAAAACTTCAATATAATGGCAATTTACAAAGAGAAAAATAAGAAAACTGGATCAAGAAAATATATACAACGATATACATGGAATAAATATTTGATTTATTCCCTATTATGGCCGGAAGCACAGCCAAAAATCATCCTTGGTGTGGGTTATGCGACTGAAAAGGTGACCGACGGCAGAAAGGTGGGTATAACAATGAGTTTTAGGACGGCTCTAATCTCCTGTTACATTAATTAGATTTGTGCCACGCGCATCAAAATTTACAAATAAGAGATTAACATCCTAATATAATCGTATGTACACATGGTGCAAATCTAATTAATGCAATAGGAGATATAACATCATTATGTAATAGGAGATGTCGTATGGTTTTAGGGGTTGCATTTGCATATTAAGTTTTGGAAAAGAATTCAGGGTTAGGTTGAATCAGTAAAGGTATTCTAGGATTTTTACCATTAATATAATTTCCTATAAATTCATTTTGGAGCTGTATATAACCGTTCTCATTGTAGAGATTAAAGTAATAATTGTGTAGAGACGAATGTTGAATTAATTATTATAGAGCTCAACACAAGTTTAAAATATTTCCTGTAATATGAGTAAAATAGTTTTTTTTATGGATTCTATATCAAAATCGTTGCTTTATAAATAGCACAATTAGTGTATTTGTTACTCGTAAATTCGTAATTAAGAAGTGCTCAATTTTCTTTTTAAAGCGATGGAACAAGCATTAAGATACTAATTAGTTTCGTTTAGCCTGTAAAGGAGGCCATCCACATTTATTTCAGTCACCTTCGACTTATTAGTTATTACATCATTATTATTATTATCTGAAATATCAACCCAAAGATGATAAAAGTCGATAATGTGAACATCGTGAGCCTTAATTAAAGCAGAAAAATAACAATCTTAAAGATCTAATAATTAGTGGGCCTTGGAAGAAGCCCAAGAATTCGGGCCCAATTTTTTGTAGGGCGGCAGACGTCAACTTGGGCCGTGAGCTGATACGGCTCCTCGTCCTTAGCCAGCCACTGCTCCACTGCGAAATGTTGCTGAGAGCACGGCTTTTCGAGGCCGAATGAGCTCACTTTCACGTATTCGCAGTACCACCCGGCATAAGGACCCGACCCGTCCGAAGTTAGTTTTAACCCGCAGATCGACCCGGTCAAGCATGGGCCTTTCCCTCCAAAGATGTTCAGCTCTCCGGTCTCGAAGTAGTTGAAGCCCGGGCCCATGAGGCCCCAATCTTCGAGATTGGGGATCTCGATTTGGGCCCCCGATTCATCGGAGAGGGTCAGCCCTATCTTCGAGTGGGTTCCGGCCCGTCGGATTGACCCCGTTTGCACGTATATTCCGTATATGCATTCTGCTTCCTTATCCTGCATTCACACATCAACAACTCAATTAATACAAGTTTTTATGAATATAATATTTTATTGTAAAATTGTTTGTGAAAAATATTTAAAAAATAGAAAAAAGAAGTAAAAAGGTAAAATATTTTACTATAAATATGGGTCCACAGTTTAAAAACTAAATAAATATCAAGCTTTGAACAAAAAATCTGAAATTAAAGAGGGACAAAAAGAGTTTAAACAATATATGATAATGAGTCAACGTAAAACAAGAGTTGGATACATGACAAAGTCTTTCGTGAGACTGTGAGTATAATTTGAAAATGAAATATGTGTTAATTGTCTTAATTTAAAAATTGTCTCATTGCAAGTATGTACATGTTCTTCTGATAAAATGTGACATAGGAGTAATATTATTCCTGACATGAATCATTCTCTTAAAAATATATGGGTTGGGTGGTAAATGAATTCAGTGACCCATATATCAAGTTTAAATTTTAAACTAACATATAAGATTACTCATATATGTGCACGAAATTAATATTAATAAACAAAATATAATCAATTTATAAAGCTTGGTGTGAGGAAGTAACTTACATTTGCAGAGACGATGAAGATAGAGGATAGGATAAGGAGTGTGAAGGAGAGGAACTTGACACCCATGACTTTCTTGGAATTTTTTCTGTATATTATTTTGTGGTGAAACTTTGCTGACCTCCCTCCCTATATATATAGGCCCAAAAAAAAAATTGCAACCTGTTATAATTAATTTCTACGAGAGAAATGAAATAGGACTAAAGATGTGACATTGCACATATTTTTTCTTGATTTTTTTGTGAAATGGAGTCAAAAAATGGTACCACGTGTTTGTTATTATTATTTTTTTGGTACGTTTTTTGACAAGAAATTGGAGAACGACTGATAGACCACGCTCCATCCACTCATTGCCTGCCTCTGAGTTGTTCATGAGAAGATTTTTCGCAAAGTTTCACGTGTTTCATTGTAAGTTTATCGTGTTTTATTTTTTAATTTCATTTAATTTTTAATATTCTTGATTAATTATTTAATAATTTAAATATTATTTTTAAAACTTAATATTTTTTTTATGATAGAATTTAAAATTTGATATTTTAAATTTAAATATTATTATATCGTATTTTTTTTATATTAAATATAAATAATTTAAATAGTAAAAATATTATTTGTTGTTGATACTCTTGAACAATAATATGATATTACTGATCCTAATTTTTTATACATTTGAAGAGATTTTTAATACTCTTGATCAAATATTTGATACTTTAAATTTTTCAAAAATATTAGCATCGTAAACTTACGATGTATACGAAACACAAAAAACATATTCAAAGATTTTTTATTTTTTTTTGTTTCACTGCAAGATGAGCATAATGATTTTCGAACCCATTGAAGATTTTTTAGAGCATTGGTTTCGTGTCTATAAATAATGGGAACAAATTAATATTTTTAAATATTTCTAAATACTTTATTTTGATTATTTGACTGTCCTGTGTGATATTTTCTCGTAAAAGGGTATGAGATTATTTCTTTAAATTCATAATTATGTTTTAACAAAATCTGTAAAGTCTATCTAATTTACACTGAAGGGCTTATTGTACCGTGGAAGAGTTTTGATCTTTCACCTGCTATTTGATGTTGGTATTTTATTGCCATCAATATACATAAATTGCAACGTGGTGCTATTAAATCTACTTCAGAGGATAACTAAAATTAGATGGAGAACATGACATTGTACGTGTACTTGTAAATTTTTTGCTCATGATAAAAAAATTAAAATTTTGAAAGTTAACAAGATCAAATTCAATTAGAAATATAAAATATCCTGACATCATCAATACTACATAAATACAGGGCTAAAACATTTTTTTTAATATAAAACAAAAAGTTTCAGTGTGCATGCAAAATTTAACAGCTTCAAAACTGCAAATTAAGGCGAATGAGTGTATATCTAAATTAATAATCTGTTCATTAGTAAAGTACACCGTTCATTAATAGATAATTGAAAAAAAAGATAATATTCAAGTAAAAAGTAATTATATTTTAAATAAAAGTTGATATTGTGTTTAAAGTAACAAAACAATAAAAAAAATAATTAATATTCTTTAATAAAACAACTAATATATTATTCAAAACTAATATACTTTATAATAAAAACAATTACTATTTTTTAATAGAACAATAAATACTATCAAAATTAGTTTTACAGTAAAATATATTCACACAAAACCTAACCTTTAAATAAAAAATTTGTAGTTTCTGATTTAACCAACTATTCTAAGATAACTTAATTGGTATGTATAAAATATCTAATTCATAAATACAAAAATTATAGAATTTTTTATTTTTTAAATCCAAACACCCCACCACTAGCTGGCTAATCCAGGATAAAAAATTATTTTAAGCACAAAATATTTTTTTATCCCGAGTTATCCCTATATAACCCTCAAAGTAAACGGGGTCTAAATTTAAGAAACTAATTTGGAAGGGACACCTTTTAAGAAAAATGGCCTTCATATTCCATTAAAAAATATGATGAAATTCTAAATCCTCTCATATGAGATAGAATTATCTCTCTGAAAAGATTTTATTTTTACTCTTTTTTTTTTTTTTACTCTTTACTAAGAAGATAAAGGTACAAGGCAAAAACTTACATAAGATTCCCTCAGGTACAAAATTTATAAATTATGAATATTAATTAATGTCTCTATTTATTCGATGGGACTCCTTGTCCAAAGGCCAGACATTTAATCCTTTAAAACACTTGTGATATCTTAAAAACATCCCAGAGATTACACTTGGATGATGTCGACATTTTCAAATAATACTCTTCGAGAGAGTCCCTGTATTGGAATGGATGGATTATGTACATATTTCAAGCTATTTATATATAATTATATACACATCATGTGAAAATTTTAGAAGGCCAAATTAAGTGGAAAGAACACTTTTATTACTATTTATTCAGAAAAACACGACGATGCCTTTTCTTTTGACGAAACAAGGCATTGTGGTCCTTCACAATCACAATCACAATCACGTTTATTACATCCAATAACCTCATGTCCGTGTAATAATTGAAAATTGACCACACATAATTCATAAGACAGCAAGGCCCATAACAAAATCGAGGTAAAAGCCCATACTCGGAGCCCATGAAGTTCATTCTACACAACTGACATCAGCATGGAATCTGAGCCGTCGATCACGCGCTTGTTAATGTTACCATTCGATCCCGAGTTACAGTCGTTCCTAATGGCGGTGAGCTCATACGGCGACGTATCGGTGGCGAGCCACTGCTCCACGGTGAACAGCTTCTGAGCACACTGCTCGTGGACCCCAGTGGTGGTGACCTCTACGTAGTTAACGTACCACCCGTGGCCGGAGCCCGACCCGTCGGATGTGAGGTTCATGGCACAAACGGGTCCGGTCAAACAGGGGCCTCTACCGCTGAAGAGATCCAGGTTTCCCCTCTCGAAGTAGTTATATCCGGGGCCCATAAGCCCGCCCCATGACTCCAGATTGAAGATCCGGATGCCGTAGCCTTCCGCGTCGTACAGAGTTAAGCTGATGATGGAGTCGGTCCCCCCCTTTATGATCGACCCGGTTCTAACGTACACTGTGTACACACAATTCGGATCTTCCTGCATTTCCCAACAAAACAAAAGTGGGAAGGAATTTCAAATTTATATATGTAACTTATGAATATAAGTCATGTTTGAGAATGTGATGGAGAGAGAGAGAGAGAAACTTACAGATCTGGAAATGGTGGAGATTGAGAGGAAGATGAGGAGATAGACGAACAGTGCCATTACTGCTTCGGATTCAACTATTCTTCTTTGTGCGGAATTATAGCGCAATAATCTTTCTTTTTATGGGAAGGGGAACAAAGAAAATTAAAAACGTGAAAAAAATACTCACAGGGAAAAGTATTACCAAATAAAATATAGATATTTGTTTGAAAGATAGTATTGATTATTTGATGAGGTGGGGCCCAGAGTACTCATTTGGACGTGGTGTGAGTGGCCAGTTGGCCACCATGTTTGGTTTTAACATTTTCCCCTTATTTTTTTGTTGAAAGAGATGATGATGATTCATTTAGAAATTTAATGAGTAGGTATAAATTGTCCCACGTGATGACGCCTCATTCAACTCCTGCGGTCCTACTTTTTAGTCTTCTCATTATTTGTCAACTAGAACAGAATTCTATCAAAAAAAAACTAGAACATAATAATCTCACCTATGTTGGGTGAAAAGAAAAATATTAAACTCAAGTATAATTTTTTTAAATATTTATTTTATTTTAATTAATATCATATTCTTTTATTTTTTTTAATATTGTATATGTGCAATTTATGTTCTTTCAAATTTAATTTTAAACTTCATACAAAATGGAAAAAAAATTTAGAATTAAGAGAAGAGAAATCTCAATTTCGAGAGGGAAATTGTCGGTTGGAAGTTGCAAGCGATGAGTAACAGTGCATAGATGAGAAAAATGAAACTCTCATGAAGTGAAAAGTGAGAGAAAATTGAAATTAATAAATGAGCCATTTACAATAACGTAGAAAGAGGTAAGTCTTATTACAATTAGGTGTAAAAAATTTGCACAGAAGCACAAAAATTTGCACTTTTACACTTGTTTGTAATTTTGCAAATTTTTTACATCTATTTGTAATTTTCCCTTAATAAATTAGTTGTTAAAAAATGTAGTATCGGATTACAAATTTAAGTAACTTTTAATTAAAATACAGAAAATTTCAAACAAAATAATATAGTGAAATATAGTTGTTATAGAGGAATAAAAAATGGTGATGCCATATAAACTCCCAAAACTAGTCTATAGTCTATAGTCTATACCAAAATATTTATTTTCATTTTTTTTATTTGTCCAAAAAAGTTATTAATTTCTTCTTTAGTAATAACATTATCTCACACTACTTATCATCATCTTCTAAACACCACATATCCACCATACTCATACGTATAATATCTTTATACATAAAATATTAGTGCTCGTTTGGTTTCCTTCATTAATTATCCCGCAGACATCATTTTAACACTTGTCCGCTCATGTTAACTCATTTGTCATGCCCTAATCATGCAAACCAAACGAGCATTTAATGTTTATTAAAACTTGTGTCAAAATAAAGAGAAATAAATTGTTTGGAAGGAGAAAATATAATATAAAGATTTTTATCAATGAGATGAGTGAATTTTTCTTTTTTACATTGATACGATTTTTTCTTATTATCCGCGAGTACATATGATATTTTATAAGAGAGAATTGCTATGATAGTATTTAATCAACGGAAATAAGTCAGTGCGAAGTTGGTGAAGGCATTGAATTCATTAATTGATACCTGGATTTTTCCGATGGAATTACCACTGCTCCATAAGAATTCATGAGATTGGATGAGCCTATGTGTGAAAATTACCCTTCAATAATCCACTCATTATATTTTTTCTTAAAATATATACAAATATTATTAAGAAAACTAATTTGGGATAGAGGGAGCAGTATTTAATATTTTGTCACTTTAATTTAATTTTAGAGCAACTTTTCTGTAAAATATATAGTATATATGTAATATTAGTATATTTTAATTGACGAAGTGGTATAGTTCAAGTGGTTAGAGCTATACAATCTATGATCCAAAGGTTATTGGGTTCAAGTCACCCTTTGCCCGATAAAAAATAAAATAAAAATTGGGTCGAATCACATTAGATAAATTTATAAAAAATTACACAAAGATAAAACAAAATTATGTCCTAAATATATTATTAGGATCCACATATTTTTGTATTTGTATTATATTTCACGTATGAGAACAAAAAATGATGATGATACCATTTTCCCCTCCTAAATAAGGTACTTACTACCAATTTGATTAACCTATTTCCCTCCTGTAATCATTCTCCCCTCCATCACTACCAACAAGCTTAATTTATCTCATTTTTTTTTTAAATTGGAGGGAAAATACAATTTTATTCTCATTGAAAAGCTTCAAACAAACACCCCTAAATTGATCAATACTTTTGATTGAAAATAAATTAAATTATAAAATATAATTGAAACTCATTCTCGTATATAGCTCTCCCATTTTTTAATATTCAAAGATCATCGTTATTACTCCACGTGTAATTTCATTGTTTGCACAAGTATGTGTTTAGGTGTGGAAATAGGCAAATATGATATGTTGATAAGCAATTTATTCCTAATCTTGGAATTATGTGTGTTCTGATTAAATGTTTGATTAGTGGAAAGATCTAGATCTGAGCCTTCCAGTCCATGGTATAGTCCAAATGTTTTTACTAATTTTTATATATACAGGTGATGCACGCGTAGGAAAGTTGGAACATTTAAATGTAAATTTTTCATTATGTGTATATATTTTGTTGAAACACGATAGTGGGTTAACAACATATATTACTGGCCAAATCAAAAGAATCGATTTTCAAATACTTTGACTGTTTGTTCTAACCCAAGTAATTGTTGATGTTATCAAAAATTATAAACTATGGGAGTCGAATAAATACATAAACAAAAGGTAGAAAAATAAGAAAATCAGAATAATTCTGCAAACCTTAACTAGAAGTAGAACCATGAAAAACAATGCAAATAATTGATTCAATTTCATCACTTGGATATGAAGTTGATGTCATATAGAACCTCTAGGATATAATTAAATAAGTAAAAAATGCAAATAGATTTTTAAAAAAATTTCAAAATTACAAATAGGTTTATGTTCTATATTCAAATTTTTTGAACTATTTGTAATTACTCCTTTTTTTAACCTATATTTAAATGAGTCATTAAATAAAGTGTCAACACAGTTTTAATACATAATATATACTTTAACCACCAGCTTTATAACTGATTTCAAAATCGCATGATGCCATTTTACTTGATAAATTGTGATTTAAATTGAACAATTAATTTACGATGTAATTTAAATTTTGCAAACCATATTTTAGTACTTCTGCTTCATAAAGATTACCCATAACTTATTCTAAATTCATATTATACTTGTTATTTTAATTCATAACTTATTCTAAATTCATATGTATAGAGGCTATACATACACATAAAATACAGTGTGATATCATGACTTCTTATATATTTTATATTCATGATACACGTGTATTATCTACCTAGGAACAGCATATATACATACACAGATATAATAAAGCAAAAAAGAGGGGGAAAAAGTGTAATTAGACATGATTCCAAGTTATTAAAAAAAATATTTAGCCTATTCCCCAAAATTAGTAGTTGTAGTAATTCTCCCATGCAAAAACGAAAACCAAAACGAAATTGACACCATTGATTCTCTGCCTCCTTCACCCCTCAAACAGAACGTCCCACCGCTCCTCATCTTCCAATGGAGGAGCGGCCCCCGGCGTCCGCCCCCCTTGAAACCTACGTCGTCCAGGTCCCCCGCGATCAAATCTACCGGGTCCCACCTCCCGAACACGCCCTCAAAATCGAGGAGCATAAACGCAATTCCCTGAATCAGAACGCCAACCGCCGCAGCTTAATCTGCTCCCTCGTTATTCCGATCCTCCTAATCGCCGCCCTTGTCGGAGTTGCAATCCTAACCGTCCGCGCCACCCTGTACGCCCCCACGCCGCCGGAATTCGCCGTCACCGGCATCCAGGGCAAGGATTTGGAGCAGCGCCGGAAGCCGGAATTCAAGGCGACGGTTCAGGCGAAGAATCGGAATGCGAGAATGTCGGTGGCGTACAAGGGAGGAGGGGAAGCAACTCTGTTTTTCAAGAATAGGGAAATCGGGCGTGGGAAGATCGGATCGGGCGGCGGCGGGGATTTGGCGGTGGTGTTGGCCGGGAATGGGGTGTCGACGGAAATGAGGAAAGGTTTGAGTGATGATAAGGAGAAATCGATGGGACTGAAATTTGAATTGAGGGTGGAGATGAAGAGCTGGGTGAAGAATGAAGGCATGGATATGATCATTTCCTGTGATTTTAGAGTGCGTAATTCATTCGTGAACGTTACCGACATTTCGTTTCAACAATGCAAAATATTGTAGGCTGTAGCAAAATGGAATTTCATTTTTTGTATCATCAACAAAAATCATTTGTTTTATTCAATTCTCCTAATGTAAAGACAGCAAAGCAATTGAGGAATTAAATATTATTTGAATCTTGTTAGTTTGATTAGTTGTTGTAGGGTAGTACTCCATTTTTCACTTTACTTCATTTTTGTCTCAGGAGCTTGCTCAATGATCAATTAGTCTGGTCATTCAATTGTTCATCTCAAACAGATCGAATATCTTATTTTGATTTTATAGTTTATTTCACTTTAGCTGGCCTACTCTAAATCCTGTCCAAGACAACTAAATAAGTCTTTTTTTTTTTAATTGAACTATATACAGTATAACTGTATAAGGGAAAAAGATCTGAATTGTAAGCTATAATCGTTGACAATATTCTGTTACTCAACTCCTGAAAAGAAAAGCATGAAATTAAAACGAGGTACTCTGTTTTTTTTCTACTGTAAAAAATACCTTGGGCCTACTATGCCATTTTATTTCTACGCTGAGCCCATGTTAGCTGGTACAAACAACTTAAGCCTGGCCCAATTATGAATGAGAGAACAATATTTATCATGGGTCCAATTTTTCGAATACAAAGGAAAACAAAAAGGGCCAGGTTATATGCCCACACTTTTTTATTTAGTACACACATTATAAGAAAACACTTTATTTTATTAGGGGTCGTTTGGTTTCCTTTATTAGGGGTGTATTGATCCCTAATACACCTTTATCACTTGTTTGGTTTGTTGTATACATTATACTTCCAGCCCGTTATTAAGAATAGGCCCGTTCAAATAATATCTAATACATGGTATTATAAATTCCAAGTTTCATATGGTATTTGTAATACTTATATTTCTCCAACATCTATTAAATTTTAAAATACCAAAAACACCCTTCACTTTCATCAAAATGTGTTTATTATTATTTTTATTTATAAGGACAAATTAGTGTAAAATAAATTAATACTAGTTATAATACTTGCAACCAAACATAATATTGATAGCTAATAACTAATTATTTAACTCAAGTTTTTGAAACCAAACAAAATATTGATAATAAACTGGTATTACAAATATAGGTATTATAGTTCAGGTATTATCCAATAAAGGAAACCAAACTGGTATTTGTAAGTATACCCACCACACAATATCAATTTTATCCTCTCTCGTAACCCTATTTTTTTTTTTCTTCCCTCTCCTCTTTTCTCTCTTATCTGCCGCGCCCCCTCTCTTCTCTCTCTTTTCCTTTCTTGCTGCGCCGCTGCCCCACTCCCTCCCTCTCCCCTTTCTCTCTTCTCCATCCCCTCCTGCTGCAAACCCAGACCCTGCCCCTCCTTTTGTATAACCGCCCCCTCCCCCTTTTATTCCCAAGTCCCTACCTTCTCCCCTCCCTACTCCCTCTTTCTTCCTAGTCTTTTTTCCTTTATTTTTTTCTCCTTTCATGTGTACTCATCAATTGTAGCGCATAAATCTCTTCTCAGGTTTATAACTTATTTTTGTTTTATCCTTCTCTTTCTGATGTTGAACAGAAAAAATTAAGAAAAATACAATTTTCGAAACTGGTTTCATGAAAAAGATTAAAAGTTTTGTTTTTTTTTTTAATTTTCTGGTTTTTTTTCGAAAAAATATTCCAAAATTTTTTATTTTTTTTGAAAATATTATTCGAACATATCTAATCTGAAAATATTTGCATATTTTTTAAAAAATAAATCGAACATACATCTTATTTTCGTTACTTTTTTTTGAATTTTTTAGTTATGTTCGAAAAATATTTTTGAAAAAATTGGATGACAACTCGGTGTTGACTCGGCGGTGACTCAATGTTGACTCAACAATAGTTAATGGGTGTACAAATTAGAATGTAAATGTATTAAATTAAAAAGGGTTAATATTGTATTTTTACATGCTGGTAAGATTTTTAAAAAATTTGGTGTGTGTACTAAATAAAAAAGTGTGTGCAGATAACCTGGGCCAAACAAAAAAATAGTGTATCTATACAATATTGGGCTTTTTTTAAATATGCCCCCCGTAGCCCATTTTTATATGAGTGCACAAAATAATGTTTTTTTTTTGGTCATTGTTGAATCATGAAAATAGAACTTAATTAGAAGTGTTGGACTCCAATCGCTTAATTGAAAGATTTATCTATTGTTAGATTAAGGGTGCGGTTGGTTGGGGGGTTTTAGAAGTATATAATGAGAATGACTCATTAATCATTCTCATTGATGATGCTTCATAATATTTACAATTTGAAATTAATCTAAAAATAAAATAATCACTAATTTATTTTGATGATATAATTTCCCTCTTATAATCAATCATTTAACAATCATTCATTTTTCCTCCGCTCAACTTTTTTCTCGCTCAAATTTTTTCGTGCTCAACTTTTTTTCCAAAATTCATCAATGGGAATGAATCACTAGTCATTCTCATTACCTAATTCTAATACACCCAACCAAGCGGCCCCTAAATTTTGTAATAAATCTTGACAAAATTATCGATCGATTAAGTATGAAAAAAAAAAAAATAATAACGAAGGAAGGAAGGAAGAAGTTCCAAGAAATTAGCCCATAAGTTTAGCAAACTAAAGATTTAAACCCTACATTTTAACAGATACTAATGATGTTGATTGTGTATCATAATTGCAACAATGATGGTGTGTGGGTTTAGGCTCCTACATATGATGACTTTGTCATATATTATTTGTAAATTGTAAGTGGAAACTCATCTTTTTGTTTCCTTCGTATTTGTCTATAGGGTGTATTAATAATTTAATATGGTGGGTAGGATGTTGGTGTTTTGTATCAGGGTACTAGGGTGATAATTCGTGTATACATGAAGTCTATAATATCAAACACAAACATAATAAGACAATAATTTGAGTATACAATATGGAAAAAAAAATCATCTTGATACGATAAGAAAAAAAAATTACAGTATAATATTACTCATTACACGGTAGGACACAATAAAATGGAGTACAAAATCAAAAAAAAAAAAAACTCCTTAATATGCTATCAATTTTTTTTTTTTTTTTTTTGAGCTTGACTGTCAACAAAATAATAATACAAACACGACAAATTAAACAATAAGTCATATTTTTTATTTTATTTTATTTTCGTGTTGTGTTATGGTGCCAGAATTATTATCCCACTTTTTGCAATTAAGTATTTGAGTATATTAATAAATATTGCACTTTAATGGTCATGATTGTACAAAAGCTAGTTCCTTAAATTAGGATCGATCATGGCTATGCCAAAGGTATGAAGCTTTTCTAAGTGGTTGCTTTAAAAAGATAGCACATGAATTTCCAGTAATGATTGAAGGTGTAACTTTGAAGAATTAATTTTGTTTATAGAGTTTCATTTTTTTTTCTAATTATACATATATCATGTGTAAATTATAAAATTAAAATACAACAATGAAAAAGTTGATTTGAATAAATGTGTTAGTAGGTGATGTCATTAACAAAAAGAACGTATAATAACTAATAAGAATAATGAAATACAAGATATATATTCAATTAAAATAGAGATCTTTATATATTGGCCGGTACTTAAATTCCTTTTTCTTTTTTTTTTTCTTTTTTGGTGAGTATCTTTATGGTGAATATTCAGTTTTCTTTTAGTTAATTAATACTATCATACATTTTACTTTCTAGAGAACCTTCTCTTTTTTTTTTTTTTTTTTTTTCTTTTTTTTTGGTGTTGATAGGAACCTTTGATTTGATTGCGCGGGATTCCTGGCCGTTAATTATGTATAATGAAAAAAAATTAACTGATTTAAACTTTCACGTATTTACTTTACTTTTTATCCTCTTAGCTAAGTATTTCTTAATATTAATCTCGTCTTAGCTAGTAGCTAAATAGCATTAATTAAATTGAACTAAAATAGTTAAATTGTTCTAATTAAAATAATCAATTTTTTTCCCGAATAACGCATGACGAATTTCGCTATTTGATAAAATTACTATAATTCTTTTTTTAACTTATTAATGTACACCACAAACAGCGTCATTGCATGCGATAGCTTGAATGGATTATTCATTATAAAATTTTCCTTTCTTTTAAAAGAGGACACCGATAATATTCCATGCCCTAAAATTTGTTATTACTTTATCGTAAACTGATTTGATTCCAAAGATTGATGGCCATTACTTTATTCAAAGAAGCATAAATATAGAACACCCATGCACCTTTCCATCAATAATAACTTGCAAATTTACATAACTACATGTGACTTTTTTTCCGAGCTTCTTCATTTTGTTATATTTATGGACTATTAATATGGTCATCCATGGGTTGGCCGGGCTCGAGTTCAATGCAATTTCTCCAAAATTCGTAATATATGTGTTATATATAATTAATTTTTTATGTGTTTTTTTTTAAATTTTATCATTGCTAGCACACCCTTCATCAATTTCTGGATTCGCTGGTGTCAGTTTCATTTATCAAATATTTTCAAGCTGAATCACAATTTGCACTCATTGAAATATGATGTAAATTGTGCATTTTTTAGAAAAAATTCGAATATATTTAAAATTAAATAAAAAAATTCAATTGCACTTGTGCAATAATTACACACAGAATTTACTGTTCCTAGCTAACTTTTTTCTTTATTTCATATTAGTCATTGCCTAGATCACTTGAGATATATGATTGAATAACACGATCGCTAATAAACTAGTAAATGCTAGGTAGGTGAAGTAAAAATAAATTTGTAGCATGAAATTTATTATCTATCTATCTATATGTACACGTGCACTCATCCAATTTGTTATTCCCTCAGTTCCATAAAACCTTTCAGATTTACCTTTTTTGTACGTCCGGCTCACTATAAGTTTCACACCCTTAAAATGAAAAACGCATTATAAACTTCACCCTCACAATTTTCACTAAATGTCATTATTTTTTTATTGACACATACACATAACCCAATAAATTTTTTACTTTATACATAAAATTTTACAAAATTATCCTTCAAAACTTCAATCATTTTTTAAAGTGTATGTCCTCATACATGTAAAAAAAAATTCGGAACGAAGAGTATAATATAACTACAATAATCACTACACCAATCGTATATGCTATATAATGTCATCTATTAATAATTTAATATAAACAGTACTTCATCTTCTATTTTATGATTATTACCACAACTTAACTGTATTAATGGTCATTAATTATATAACTCAAAAAAAAATAATAATAATAATAATAATAATAATAATAATAATAATAATAATAACAATAATAATAATAATAATTGTGTTAGTCTTGTTAGCCTAAAAAAATTGCTTCCTAAGAATTGAATAAAATGAAGCCGTTTGAGTTCGCTACGTATGATTATTAAGTGTAATTATTTCTTCTAAGTACTAAGTCAAATAATATTTCATTATTACATAATACTGCCAATGCCTAGTTCTAGACTTGTAGTTCAAGATTGTTGAAATAAATAAAGGTAGATATTTTTGGCCGCATGCTTGAACTTTATAAAATTTAGGTATTTACTTTGTTTTAATTCATTATTAAATCATTGGCCTTTTTTTTACAAGAGAAATGTTTCACGAGTTTACATTAATATACAATATAAACAACTGGAACTTGCAAAAGGGTTAGGTATAACACCAAACTTTGCAAATTAAAATGATATTGGAGACACATTGTCATCAAACGAGATGCTACTACTTATCGGTCATATTTCTTTTAGTATAATTTTATTTTTAATCAATCGAATAAATGTAAAATCTTATAGAACTTTAATTTAGACATTAATGTATACCATTTATTAATTAGGTTAATTAAAACAACACCTTTGTGACGAAGTGGTATAACTTAAATCGTTAGAGCTTCAATACCTATGACTTAAAGGTCATGTGAGTAACCATTTGCCCCGTAAAAAAAAAACACCGTTTTACCAAAAATTATAGGAGTTGGTCTTATATATGTAAATTAATTACTTTTATCGTCCATCTAACTTAGTTCACAACTATATATCACTTTATGGGGGTAGTAATTAATATTTTTTTAATGAAATAACTAATATTATATTGACAAATTTTTCTACTTTTAATGAAGATAAGATATTATGTACAAGTTGTGCATTAGTTTTTACAAATAATAATATTAATTCTTAGAGTAATAATATTAAATTTTTTTTTACAAGAAATAGTATTAGGATTTAGGGGTGTGTGGGTGCACCCAATGCGCATAATACTATCTGGTCCTTTAATGAAATGTCGATACTCCTTATAAATAAACATTTTTTTTACGGGCCCTTAAAAATAAACATTGATGGACAACCTTTTGGATAAATTATTGTATACACCATTTGCACTGTGTACTATGTTCGAATGATATTTTTCGTTTCACCAAATGAGAAATAAGTTACACATGCACTCCCGTTGAATAATATTACTCATTTCACTATATAATAGTATTATTTATCTCACTAAAAAATATTAATAAAAAATTAATTGTACGATACAACTGATTCACATAAATGCTACTCATTCTTTACCTTTACTTTATAATTATGTGATGAACCTTTACTTTATAATTATGTATCATTACATAACTCAAATTCTCGGCACATTGCAAAGTATCGTGAATCAAACAAAAAAGAATAGGCATAAATTGTAGATTATAAAAAAGACATTATTTACCATGGGTATAAGTACGCGGGCTGCTCCTATGCATTTACTTCTGGATGACCAACTTAGCAATCTGCACGTACCAAATTATATTTCTTCTTCTCTCTATTCAAACATTGTCAGAATGCATCCGTTCAATGATTTTAAACCACATACATTCTATTCATTTTATTTGTTTTCCCATGATCTATATGGGTCACATGCTACTCCATGTGATCCCTCGTGAAATTGAATTGACTCGATATTACATATTTTATTATTTCGGTCTATTCAACACAACACTAGTATTAATTAGAAATGATTATTACATGAAAACAACTTCTTTATAATTAAATTGAAATATAAATGTATTTTAGTTTTTTTTTTTTTTAAATAGGTCTTTCGACTTTTATTAGTAATAAGTATGATGTCCATATTTAATTTTGGTCCACTTGACACGGTCTATTCAGAACATCATTATTAATTTGAATCATCGCTATATATGCTCTCTATTTAAGAATGTGATGCTCCATAGGTGTCTGATTCGAAATCCATTGGTGGAGCCCCTTAGTTTGTTCAACTTCTCACATGTTTAGTTTTTACTTTTCAGCAATGTTAAACCTTGAAGGGTCTTTGCTGCTGCCACATATCCATTAAATTTTGATGTTCATTTTTCTATTTTTTATATTTGAATGGATATTGGAGATTCGTGTATTTTGGTAATTGAAATGATTAGGAAATTTTGATTCAGATGTGATACAAATATTATGGTGAAATTGTTTTTTTTTTTAATTGAATTCGGATTTGTCGGTCCTTGAGTTAGATACCGAATTATTTAAAAAAAAAAAATTGAATCATCACTATATATGCTCTCTATTTTGAATCAAACTTTAAATTCAACTATAGTCGGTTGCTCAATTTAAAATAAAATAAAAAACAGAAAACTACAGTCGGTTGATTCTGTAAATATATATTTATGAAAATTGAATTTTTATACTTTCAAATTTGCATTAAAATATATGCAATACGAGTTTTTTTTTAATATAAATAATAATATAAGAAACCATTTTTTATAAATTAATTATAGTTACCGAAGTCAAAATATTAAAAGTACTTGGATCCAAATATATGCATTTCCCTTTGTTGAATAAAGGAATATCAATATCCAGCGCGTACGTATAACTTTTTTTTTTGGTTAAGTTGCATCATACAATTGGCCGGTGCTATTTTGACTAATTTTAATCAATCATAAGGAAAAAAAAAAGAAGCAAAATGAAGAGCATTAAATCATTTAAAAAAATGTCACTTCATTCAAATGAAAATATCAATTTATATGTTGAATAATATTAATATTTTTCAGTAAAATATATATATATATATATATATATATATATATATATATTTTGGTCATAAAAAATTATGGATAAAATTACACCAATTGCATGACGTGACTCTGCCCAATTTTTTTCTCTTTTGGTTACAAAATGGAAGAGTAAAGTGTAGTGTATCCTAGCCAGCTAATTGATAATTTGATACACAGTACTAACAATACACGTACATACATATGCATATATATATATATATACACGTAAGATTGGAGTCTAATAAGATATTTTATTAAGATTGGAGTATATACGGAATAATATATAGATCTACATTTAATTCCAAAGACAAGACATGATTCCATCTTTCATGGGGGGCTCGACCCTCAATGCAGGGACCCATTTTATATATTTCCTCCATCCAATAAATTATAATTATGCACATTTTTCTTTTTCTTTCGTCTCAACAAGTTATGCATACTCTTAAAAAAGGAAATATCACATAATATTAATACTCTCACAATATCATTTAAATTAAAAAAAATATCACTCTTATTCTATTCTACTTTATTTTGTCTCCTACTTTATCTCATTAAATCACTCAAAAGACACTTACATTTTATTCTCTCTCTTACTCTTATTCTTAAAAAAATCAATAAAATTAATTTTTCTTAGTTTTCGTGTCCCATGAAATGTGTATAATTTTTTGGGATGGAGTTAGTATATAGTCGTGTTATAACATACTAATGGTCCTATCTAAAATATTCTTTGTGAACTGTGGTGATTATACGGATCATCTACCATTAAATACCATTTGGCCATGGCCTGCTTTTCCTTGCATCATGCATGTTAAATGCCTGTATTTCCGAGCATCACGCATGCTAAATTAAATTCTTTCATATGCCATTTTTTATGCATATACCATTATACATATGTATTGGGAAACCAGTATTGAATTGCGTACCTTTTTTTATTATTATTATTATTTTTTTTTTTTTGGAATTTCAAGATTATTCACGTTATTTGGACCAAACTTTGAAAATAACATTTTCTTATAAACTAATTTGTTAGTCGTCGTGTAAGATGATTTATTATACTCATCTTCTGATTTGAGAATTGTACTTCATTTAATAAAAAATACTAGTATTTTAAATGTAGTAGATGTTGAGATGTGATAGAAAAAGAAAATGTAGAGAGGGATAGAGAGAACGAACGGTAGAAAACGAGGGATGTGGGAACACTTTTTTTCATTTAAGAAAATAGGATGCTTTGAGTGGGCTAACCTAAATGACAAAATGAGAAGTTTTCAAAGGGATGGAGGAAGTATTAATAAGTATCCTAATAAATAATATAAATGTATAAAATCTATATAAAATATTTTATATGTATTATATATTTTAATTAATAACTATTTTTATATACATTACATTTAATTATTTATCATTTAATATAATTTATTACATATTAAAAATGTGTATTTTTATTAATGTAAACCTACAAAATATATCATTTATATAATCTATTTAAAAAAATTATATTATATAATACAATTATCAACATATAAGTTGCTACCTATTATATACATATGTTGTACTGAAGTGGTTAAAACTCCACTACCTATAGCCCAAAGGTTATGGGTTCGAGTCACCATTTGTCCGATAAAAAAACAAAAATTGTACTGAAATATATTTAAAAAATTGGGAGTTTTTTTTTTTTTTTCGTTTAATTAAAGCAATCGACCAACATTTCATTTCTATGGCAATTAAATGTGAAGTCAACTAGTCAAGGTTGGGTGAAAAGTTGGGAATGCGACCGAGACTTAAATGATTCTAAATTAGATTAGAATATTACAGTCAAATATAAAACAATGAAGTGTATATCACTATATCAAATTATCAGTACATTTTTATGGATGACTAGTCTACTACTTTGGACCGTGATCTTCATTGAGATCCTAGCTAATTAAATGAGAGAGAGTTTTTAGCATTAATTTTTCAAAATACGAGATCATTAAGGTTTTAAATTTTATATTTAATTCATCTAATTTTGTTGATAAGTATGAAGAGTATCAGGGACGAAGGCCAGAGTATCACTTGGTGACTTGTGTGTGAAAGCACTGCTAAGCATAAGACGCGTTTATACTAGAAGTAGCATTGTTTTATAATAAACGTTTTTGTGTTTAGTTTTTTACTAAAACGCCGAGTTTTGAGTAGTGTTAAGCGTTTATTGTAACGGTTGTTTTCGGTTAACTAGGCAACTTGTAAGAAATGAGCTAGTGTTCAACGGAAATGAGTTTAATACGGACAAATGTTTCAGAGATATCAAGTCTAAGGTATGGTCTTGGATAGTAGCGAATGAAAAGTACGAGAATAATCTTCTTTTTTCTGAATGGAGTAAGGATCCTAGGGTGAGAATAAATTCTTGAAGTGTATGAATGATGAAGTGGGTTGGATTACCCCTTGTACTCTAATTGTTTTTAATAAAATCTTTCTTTTACTGATCAAAAAAAAACTAGGCAACTTGTAAGTTTTAAGCGTAAATTCAATTGAGTTGCAGAAGATTGAATACATGACCAAAATGAAGAATTCAAAGTTACTTTCTTTTGTCAAATAAAGATATGTATAATATTTAAAATATATTGTAAAAGTACGTAGAAGGATCTTGTGGAGAGTTGTAACGTTTTCTTTTCCTCACTTTCTACCTAGTTTCCTAATTCCTACCAATAATTGAAGCATAAAGGGGCTTAGTCTTTTTTTTTTTTTTAATGGAGTTGAGTCTACAAATTAAAATGATGAGGGGTTAAACCCCTGGTGGACTCTAATCTAGCTATCTTTCCACGTCCAAAAAGTGGTCTTAAGGTTGTCAAATTAATTGGAAGCATGTTAGTGTCACATTTACAAATATCCATGTGTTTTCTTCACATCATGAAAAAAACACATAATTCCAATTTTTTCCAAAACTTGAGTGGATTCCGACTCCTCACTCGAACATTTCTATGTTAGATTCCCTTTCCCTTTGTAGGTGGACTTCCCTTTCAAAAACCTAACAAAAAAGAAACAAAATTTACATGCATGGGATTTTATCAAAATATAGTTAATTTGGTATTTTTAATTGAATCGAGCTCATTAGAGTTTAGTGGCGCTTTTGACGAGGCGAGAGGCCTGAATTTGAATGAGAAAGTGAGTGATAGCCTTGAGCAATGGTAATGAATATACTCATAATTATTAAATTGGTTGATAGGTAAATACCAGTGATTATCATTACAATAGATGGGGATTGATTTAATAGAAATTTTTAATACTCCACCATTAACTTTTTGTTTATTGAAAAGGTAAATGGTAAATTAATTATCCTTATTTAATGTAAGTATATATTGAGTTTCACATATAGAATATTACGTGTTTAACAAATGGGTATAATTGTAAATTAATGCAAGAATGACATAGAAACTGAACTACGTATGAAAAAATAAATAAAAGCAGATTAGTCAATTCAATATTTCTTAATTAATTAGCGTGTTACTCGTTTACTCTTTACAAAGTAATATTTATTTTTCTTTTTGACAGTTTGATATATTTTGATCGTTTAATATGAAACGATATCACAATAGCTTAACTCTAAGTTTCCAACGGGTTGAAATCACTTTGATATTATTCTTTTACTAAAATGTCATTTGACACAAATTCCCCCTACAAAAATTAGTGTTTGTTAATGTTTAAGGTCATGTGTTTAAGATAACACCGCCGTGATTTACTCGCTGTGAAATGATTTAAGTTCATATGTTTAAATAATATAAATATATACAACCATGCATATTATATTATTGTTCTCGAAAGAGGGTGCACGTATAATTATCGTATGTGTAAAAGGGGACAGCTAATTGGTATCGTACTTGATTATAATATTTCTAATTAAAGCTAACTCACAATTAATTAATATTTTGCTTATAGGGTGTATCCATAGGTGCATTATTAATAATCTCTCTCATGTCTCGATACAAGTAAATTAAGCACAATTCAATTGGTGTGCAGTTCTTCTTTTGAGTTAGACGAATATGTATCCAAATCCTCAAGCAAGCAAAAGTTTTTCCATGCATAATATAAACGGTGTTATTCAAGTGTATATTTTAATAGTTATTAATTATTTTTATTGAATAATTACAATTGTTTAGCTGTTATTGTTTAGTTAAAACAATTGTAATTGTTTATTAATAATAACTAATACATGTTTAAAAATATTTGAATGGCACAATCTCTTTAATTGGCAAAATACTTACTCGCGAAGTAAACCCTGACTTAGTGTTCTTTTTTTTAACTACATTACATTGATATAAATTATATATGTACATGTACAATAATGCCAACAATTTTATAAACATAATTATAAGTTTTCATAAAAACTAAAAAGTATAATGGAATTAATATTATTCTATAAAAGGATATTGATATTGATATTAAAATAATGAAAAATAGTCACGTTAGAATTGGAAAACCAAATTAAGGGCAAAAAATTTACAAATATCTAAGACGTGAAGAAGGGGATAGTTTTACTTTCAATAGAAAACAAATATGAAAAGAAGGAAAACTCTTAAATAGGTGAAACCATCTTTTGAGGAATTGAATTTAATGGACATAATACTCATAACACATCCTTTTTGACTCAGCATGGGCCGCAGTTATCATATATAACGATAAAAACCAATGGGTCCATTTGATATTAGTCCAAATATACATAAAATAAAGAGTCACCCTCACCGTTAAAATCATTTATTAATACTATTAAAATTATTTAGTGATACCATAACCATTTTATATTATAATATCAGTTTATAAATATAATGACATCGCTAAATGAATATTATGGTATCACTAAATAATTCTAATAGTATTAATTTCATACTATACCTTAAATAAATAATATATGGGACAAAGAGAGTTTTTATTTCGTAAAGTGCGACAAATTTAAGTTATATACATTTTCATAAAATTTAAGTTTGTATGCATTTTAATGGTGATTATATAGCCTAATAATATGGAACTCGGTGAACTTTTTTTTATAAAGTCCAACATCAATAATATATTAAATAGTATGATACAAATAGTTTATATTGATAGTGATTCCTTAAAAATTCACCGTCAAGATATATATCATGAGTAGTATTTGTGTGTATATTGTGAATAATAAATGATTGTGTGCACAAAGTTTGGTTACAGTATAGTATTATTTCAGGTACTGTATAGAATTAGTTTGGTTACAGTGTAGTATTATTTCAGGTAGTGTATAGTATTAGTTTGGTTACAGTGTAGTATTATTTCAGGCATTATATAGTATTAGTTTAGTTACAGTGTAGTATTAGCAAACATTGCGTAATATTAATTTAGTTACAGTATAGTATTAGGTAAAAATATTGTGCACACAAATATTTGTCATATATCATTACGACTTTTTTTATGGAAACGATATTAAATTTTTTATGGAACCTAACACCATCATAAAACACTTGTATTTTAATTAAAGCGAATATTCAAGTATGTAATTATAATTAGTTGAGTTTTTTTTTTTAAATTCTAATAAAGTATATTTTTTCTCAATTTAGTTTAAGATTTGATCAAATTTATTCTTAGGTCAAACCAAAAGACCCTTAACTCAAACATACCTAACTAATTTCACAAAAGTCACTTGTTTAACACAAATCTCAAAACCCAATTTTTTGAATTATATATTATGTCCACTTATTTAACTAATTAATCCAAACCACAAATCAATTAATTTCAACTGAAACACACTCATAGATTAAGTTGTGTGTTAGGTTTTATATATATATATATATATATATATATATATATATATATGGAAGATTATAAAATTATTCTTTATAACAGATCAATTTGGGCAAAAATTTATATACACCAATTATATCATGCAACTCAAGCGTATTATTTAATAATATTGTTAATTAATTTATTAAAAAATAGTAATTCACTTGTACTCTCACAAAAAATATTATTACACCATATGTAATTAATATCCTTTCTATTAACTATACATTCATACAAACTTGTGTCTTGAGCAAATTTATTATTAAAAAAATATCAATTTTACTTTTTCTGTTCCGGTGAAAGTTTCTCATTATTTTAATCACAATATTTATGGAATTATAATAGAATAACACATAAAAAAATATGATTGAAATAAAAGTTTATTAAACACATTACTGGAGTATAACGAAAAGAGAATTAGAAATTTTTATTAGACCGACAAAAATAGAAAAATAAAAAACTTTTGTTGAGACGAGGGAGTACCAATATATTGGTAAAATTATTACTAACACCACAAAATTTATCCTCAGTTCTGAAGCTTTATCAAAGTCCAAGGACCTAATTGGAATGCATAATAAAATAGGACCATTGTCATTTAAAATAAAAAAGGACTATTTTGTCATATCTATTAATTATGAGATTAATTTTTACGATTTGGCCATATGCGGAGTATATATATATATATATATGCATGCAGCTGCTGCTGCTGCAATGATCTTATCAAGATGCAGTGGATGCCGGCGTTGACCATAGCATCGAGACTTACTGTCAGCAGCAATTAAGATGGTGCCCATAGTTGTCGGTTTAAAAGCGTGCAGCGCTTAATTAATTCGGGGGGTGCGATGAGCGATTATAAAACAAAGCACGCTTTCCATTTCGTGCTTAATTATGGTTACTATTATAGACTGTACATGATCATTTGTGAACAATGCTTACTAATGTGTGGTGGGGGGTGGGGTGTGATTTTTTTTTTTTTTTAAATAAGAGAAATTTATGATCGTATGTCTGAATGAGTACGGAATAAATTTTATTCTCATGTAGTATTCACTAATCACAAGAGATGATTGCAAGTTGCAACCACATGTTTTATAATAATTACATCTGATCTAAAATTTTGATGTAATTAATTAATTTACTTATTTTTCTAATACTTAAATTTTTCATTGTTATTATCAACAAAACGACGTGTAAAAATGATATAATTAATGCATGCATCATGTATTAATTATAAGTGCTAGAAATATAGGATATCTAAGAATTAAAATTTAGGGAAAATTTCATTTTTGGTACCCAAAGTTTATCTTTTTCCAGATTTGGTATCCCACATTTAGGCACTCTCAAAATTGGTCACCAAAGTTCATTTTTTGTCTCAAAATTGGTCCTACCGTCAGTTGACCGTCATTGACTAACGGAAGCACCTGTTTTAGGCGCGAATTCATCTAGTGTTATAAGTATTGACCCCAAATTCGACAGTTCACTTCCCTCTTTTATCAGGACCCTAATTTTTTTAATTTTTTAGCCCTTGTATAGCTTAATATTTTTTTCATTACCGATAAAAAAAAATGTATTTTTTTTCATTAAATGTAATGTATTTTATTTAGAAGACAGTGTAGATTAATTCCACATAAATTTCACAAAATAAAATACATTACATTTAATGAAAAAATATTAAGCTACACAAGAGCCAAAAATTTAAAAAAATTAGGGTTCTGATAGAAGAGGGAAGTGAGCTGTCGAATTTGGGGGCAATACTTATAACATTAGATGAATTCGCGCCTAAAACAGGTGTTTCCGTTAGTCAATGACGGTCAACTAACGGCAGGATCAATTTTGAGACAAAAAATGAACTTTGATGACCAATTTTGAGAGTGCCTAAAGGTGGGGTACCAAATTTGGAAAAAGGTAAACTTTGGGTACTAAAAATGAATTTTTTCCTAAAATTTACTACCGGTATATATCAACCAAATATTATGCACATTCTATGTTTGTGTTTGATTAGCTAATATTGGCATAAAATATGGAAATTAAGAAAACGAAGAAGATTCGAGATTTGCAATTGAAGAATTTGAATATAGACTTTTTTTTAGAACCTGAATGATAGATTCGTTAACTATAATATCAGATTCTTGAAACTCACAATACGTTAAATAAGGAATATAGGTTTAAAAGTATCAGTTAAATCGTTTATTATATATATATTTCTTAATATAGGAAAATAATTAGATACGATTCAAAGTAAGCAATAATTGATGGAACATTACGAAGATGCTAGGCCACGTGAAAGATCCCAAACTAAAATTCTAGGAATTTTCGAAAGTAATCTTTGAGGAATCACAGTTAATTTCGCTTTACTCAAATCTATTTGTATGATTAATTAATTGCATATCTACAACTAATTTCACTTTTTGGTTGGTGTTTTTATGAGATTGTTTTGTTAGTTTCTTTTTTTACACTTTATCTTGTTTGATTTATAGATCAAAAAAAAAAAAAAAAACTCACTTTAAAAATTGGCAATAAATTATTTAAATAAAATGGAAATGGATGAAATTTTGCGACGTTAAAAGAGGAACAATATTTACTTAAGTAAAGCTGTAAATTACAAAGTGGGGCAGGCTTAATTACAAGGCACAAGAGGATATTGTCCCTTGTCCTGATAAAAGTTGCATTGCATACATAGATAGATACATAATTAGACAAAAATATATATATGGTGGTTAGATTAATTAGGTAGAGACATTTTGATCTCTTGCACTCGTCTTCTGATTCGTCTTAATGACATTCGTTTCCAATCGACCAATCGCCTCAAGAATGCCATAACCTCCGATGGTTCTTCCAACGAATACGAAGCATTTGTTTCTTTCGGAGTCTTTGAAACAAGAATTCCGAACCCTTGTCCCCTCTCTCTTAACACCTAATTCCAAAAATAATTTATTACTCCACAATATATAGTAATAATTACTTAAAGACATATACATATATATATGAGGAATCTCAAGTACCTTAAAAGCATCTTCATCAGTCCGATCATCCCCAATGTAAACTGGAAAAACATCAGCACAATTGGCGTACCCTGTAATATGTCCCACATCGGTTAAATTCATTTAAAGATAGAGAATGACGTTTAGAGGATATTTATTAGCAACTCACCAAGTGACTCTAACAAGAACTCAAGAGCCTTCCCTTTGTCCCATTTAATAGTAGGACGTATTTCTATCACCTGCAGCGCACAACCATTAAAGCGTGTCAAATCAACCATCGAAGAAATTCACAACAAAATCAAGCAATCTCACACACCTTTCTTCCTTGCGTCAACCTCAGATTTGGATACCCTTCCACCACCGCTATAACTTGCTTCAACAGTTCGCTCCATTTCTGCAAATTTTATCGGAATCTCAATATATTTCTATTTATTGATTTAATTTTTAAGTCCCGAAATATTATTATACCTTCTCGTCAACACACCGGAAATGCACAGAGCAGCAGAATTTGTTGTTCTCTACTCTAGCACCTGGAGTACCTTTTGTCACCTCCAACAGAGCGTTATAAACCTGAAATTTCATTTACAGGTATATGTCAAAATATAGTAATTACTTTTTTAAAAAATTAATTTTGATTTAGAGAATTAGTTAGTAAATTCTTACTTCATCAATCACGGGTAGAAATTCACTGGCCGGCTGGAAAAGAACCGCTTGAGTACTCTGATGAAAATAATATTTTAAGTATTGCATGGACATAAAAACAGAAGACAAATATGAGAGAGAGGGGCTCACTTTCTTATAACCTTTTGATGGGCCTTTTATGTCCATACCATGGCTTCCAGCATAATACAGCTCTGCTAGCCGCACAAAACTGTAGACCTACAGAAACATATATATATATATATATATATATATATATATATATATATATATATATATATATAAGATTATATAATTATTTGAATAGAATTATCATGCAGTTAAAAATAGGAGAAGAGCAGTAATAATAGTACCTTGTCTCTGCACCTTCCACTCACTATAGCTGTAGGGAAATACCTAGCAAGTTTCCTTACAGTAGCTCTCATCTGCAAACCAAGAATCACACATAAACAAATTGATACTTGAAATTAATAGGATTATGTGTGATTTCTACACACAAACACGTGTAGTGTGTTTTCCTTACCGCCTCGGACATGAAGGCTCGATCAGGGTCTTCTACAATGGGAGAAAGGGTACCATCATAGTCTAAGAACATCACTATTTGCTTTCCTTTTGAAGCACTGGTAATTTCGTCGAAAAGATCGAGTGCAGACGGATGGCGCACCTGTTCCATACAAAATATTCCCACTTGTCATTTTCCAACAAACTGACAATCAACATGGAAGAAATTCTTTCAAAAAGCAAACACGTGTTTGTGAGTGGGTGGTGACTGTGTACATGCATTTTTTGGGGGCGGAGGTGCTTACCATCCAAGAATTTCGATCATCGGAGAGAAGTGGCGCTTTGATATGAGTCGGGGAAGAAGCTCTCATAGAATCCAGCCACGTGTTGATTCTCCCACCATTATTGATGTCGAGATTCTGCACAAGTTTCTTCTTCGAAATGGTGAGGTAAGTGCCGGGAACCGCCGGCGGCCGTTGCGCCGGCGGCGTGAACAGGGTCGAGCCGGAAACCGCCATTGATAATTCCATATTTTGTTTTGTCATTTTTCGTCGTTTTCGAATGTAGAGACAGGAAGAAAACTGTAAATTGTGGGGTTATTTAAGAAACGTCAAGGTGAAAACAGAGGTCTCTGTTTTTTCTGGGAAAATGTGGAAAGAAGGTAAAAAGAGAATGGGGATTGAGAGGGCGATTTTTGGTGACTGCAACAAGAAATTTGTGGCCAGTGGAAACAAAAGATCTGCAGAAAAAGCTGAAACAATTGAAAAGAAGAGAGGGAGAGAGTGTGTGAAATATTGGGGTTGGTTTGCTAGTTTTATAGTTGTAGGCAGACACTAACGGACGAAAGAGTTCTTGGTGGGACCCACATCCCTGGACTTGCGGACCCCACTTTAAATGAGGCCCTCAACCACCGCGACGCGGCCGGTATCTTTGTGCCACCTTTCGCCGCCGTCAACACCAACTGCACACGCACTGCCACCGCCAGCCACGTGTGGAAAGGATTCTTAATTTATGGGCATTGGACCAAATTTTACTTTACCCTCCTTTCAAATTTCTACCATGTTTTTAGTTGTAGTATTGTATTTTTATCAAATTTGGTATTACAAGTTATAGTCATTTTTATCTGTGATATCCTTTTTGCTCTGCGTAACGGACTACCTCCTGCCACATTGTGCTTTTAAGTACATATTCTTTTAAAGATAATTAAATTAAAATTATAACTTAATTGCTGATTATTAAATAAAAATTATTAATTAATTACTGAAAACGTGGTATAAATTTTAAAACTAACTACTTCTTCATGTTTCCAGATGCATAAATTTATATAAACATAATTCATGATATGAATCCCTATTTAATTTATAAATTACTATTCAATTGTTGATATTTTTAATATTTTTTTTTAAATTTGATATATTTAACTTAAATATTATAATCATGTGTTTGTTTAATTACACTATTTACTTGTCTTTTGTATAATTACCCTAATATAAATTACTCTATCTACTTGTCTTTGTTGTATAAATACCTCCATATAAATTTATAATGATGCTATAGTCAGTTTCGGTTGAAAAACGTTCACAACATAAAATAGATATCATTAAATTTATTTAGTAATATCATGATATTTATTAATTAATACATAATATGTATTTATATAATTCGGCATGTTTTTATGTGTATAATGTTATGGTATAGTTTATAAGAACAATTGTATATTAAAGGAACATAATAATATTATTGAGTAAATTTAGTTTTGTAGGCTGAACAAGTATCATAAAAGAAGAGTTTGTTTAGAAGATATACATTTAAATTATATAATCAAATTAATTAATTATTTGAAAAATGAAATTGAGTTACTAGGTGAACGTGGGTGTAAGGAAGATATATAAACTTTCATACAAAAATTAATTATTTGACTAGCATTATGTCTATTCATACATTTTTTTTATCGGATAAAAAAAAATCAAATTTTTGTATGAATCACCAAACCTAACATTTACAAGGCCGTATTGATGTGAATTCCCATAAATATGCTCCGTTTCAAATATTTCCTCAGAAAAAAAACAAAAGAAAAAAAAAATCATATTTTGCTTTTTTATTTTAAATAAAAAATTATGTGTCAAAGCTTAATTTATTCTTTTTGCGTTTTATACAATTGATTTGTGTGCAGTAGGCTCATAAAGTATTCACGTTTAGGTCACTGAAAAAAAATTAGTTCCAAAGTACTGGAATATAATTTCACGACGTTCTTTTTCAACATTCTGTTAAAATTTATTTTATTAATTTTCAGATAAATTAAACTTTAATAAGATATATGTTAGGAAATTAATATAAATGAGTGAATTTCACATTTTTTTTTCTGTAAGTTTGAGTTATATTAGATAAGATGAAATATATATATATATATATATATATATATATATTTTGATGGGAGATAAAGATGAAATTATATCCATATCAAAATCTTTCAAGATTTTGGATTCAATTATTAAATTGTTCTTCCATCCCGTTGGACTTCCTCTGCAAAGGGGAAAATTGAGAATCCCCATGAGTTTGGGGGAGTATTTAAAAATTAAGAACACTCGTTTTTTCATAAATTATTATCAATTTTATAATAATTTGTATTATTTTTTTAAAAAGTGATAACAATTTATTACAAAGTGATCCGGTCTCATGCATCAGACCGTTTCATACAAGTTTTTGTTAAATATTATATTTTTTTACAAGTTCAAATTTTTAGATGTGGTGAATTTTTTTTTCTATATTACTTTAATAAATAATCGTTTAAAATAAAATGTTATAATTCGAGAATCTTTTGAGTATATTGCGCTATAAATAAATGAATGAGTAAATGCAGATTGATAACAAGATTACGATTCATTAAATAGTTGGCCAAAAAAAAAAGTTATATTGTGGATAATGCCAATTCTTTTACTTAGTTGACCAAAAATAATAAGTTATGCGCGGATAAAGGCAAAATTAGAGATGTTAGAATTGCATTGATGTCTAGAGTTTGCCCATTTAAAAAATAAATAAATAAATAAAAATTCAGGACCATTTAAATTAAAAATCGTTTTGACCCAACTTTTTACCTCGAAATTTTATCGTGCTGAGCCCTATAGATATAGACTAGTTCGCCAGTCGGTTTAATATTTTTTAAAATTTAATTTTAATATAATTATATGATAATTTATTAATAATTTATATTTATTGTTCTATATATTTTAGATGAAACGAGTTAAAAAAATATTATTTTATTTAAATATGAATTAAAATAATAATTGAGATGTTTAGTACTAATAAATAGTGTTATCTTTTCAATAATTCTTGATTTCTTTTAAAATTTGGTTGATGTGATTGGATATAATTAACAACACAATAATTTCTTTTTAACATTTATTGTTCAGCACGAGTTTTACTGTAAGAGTTGTTTAATAATATATATTGTTTTTTGATAAAGGTAAGTTAGTGTTTTCAACTTTAATAAGAGAGTTACATAAAAATATAAAATTGAGTTAGTTTGAGAAAATAATAACATGTGATGTATTATTGAGCTGTTTGAGGGTGATAGATAAAAAAAATAAAGTTATTTATTAATATTTAAGAAAATAATGCATTTAGATAAATAGATAGATCAATTCTTAAAAAGAAAATTTAGCAAATTGGCAATGACAGTTGCAATCAGTGGGTCATTAAATAATTTTTTTTAGAATACAATTAGTATAGTAGGCCATTAAATATATGTATATTTTTTAAAATACAAGTGATAATAATAATAAACTAATAACATCAAAAAATTATTCGTGGTCCCAGATACAATACTATGGGACAGATTTGTGAAGGTTAAAATTAAATGGAATGATTTATTTTTTTTTTTTTGATAAATGGAATGAATGTTTGTAAATGATAATTGATCAAAGATAGAAATTGGAGCTTGTGTTACAGAAATTAAGGCCTCCTTATATGATGATAAAATATGATTATGAAACAAAAATAATAAAAGAGACACCCAGAACCCACTGAATTGGGTACCGGATTAATGTTTCTTAAAATGGATACAAAACCAGATGTGTGTATATATGAAGAAGGAAACTCCGTATTAATTTTGGACAATAAAACAAGCAGCTAAAACCATGACCACTCACCAAAACCAGTTGCGCGCCTTTCTTTACTATATATATACATACACCTCTATGAGTTCATATTAGTGTAGCTTTGTTTAGGCAAATTTTATTCAAGTAGCATGCTAATCATACATTAGTCTAACCATGCCTTTTCCTTTAAATGAGCGCACGTACATAAAAGTAAATTTATATATAATAGGATGCACGTGATCAACAAATCATGATAATTTTTTGGTGCAACTCACGATTCTAAACTAGTGGACTATAATTTACAATTTAAACCTTATTTACTCTTCTATATTTAGTTTGTTTTATTATACTCTGATGATATTTTTAATATTTTTTATTAAATATTTGATATTTTATATTTTTTAAAAATAGTGACTCCTTAAATTTATTGTGTGTATTAAACACAATAGATATACTTTTAAAAATATAACATGTATTGTTCAAATAAATAATAAATAAAAATATTTTTCGACTATATTGAAATATAATAGCTACACCGTTTTTCAAATAGTTTATAAAATAATTAATTCCTGATGTTTATTAATACATAGTTTAACATTATGTCTTCGAGGTATTGTTTGTGTTAGGTTTTATAAAAAAATGAAAAATATAAACTCCTTTAGCTTAAATTTAATTAAACATATGCTAATTAGGTTAATTCTTGATTGGGGATCCTAGAGGTATTTTAGATAAATTGTGATTTATCCTCTCCATGTAATCTGTAAAAGGGTTGAGTATCTCTTGTACTCTTTGTTAATGGAGTTTTTTTTAACGTTAAAAAAAAATATATGAACTAAAATTAATAATTTCACCTTTAGCTAAATATATATATATATATATATATATATATATATATATATATTTAAAAAAAAAAAAGAACCTTTAGGCTCCATTTGGATGGGGTGGATTTGAAATCAATGGATTTGAGGATAATATACATGCATTCACACAAACTAAAATGGAAAAAAACTAAATGAATGGATTTGATTCACTCAAATCTTAAGCACAAGTGGGAGAAGTGAGAGGATTTCAAATGACTAGGTTTTGCTGGGTATTTGAAATCCTCCCACTTATAAGTAATATTTGTATATCCCAAATCCATTCATTTAGTTTTTCTCTATTTTGATTTGTAAATGTATGGTGTATTATCCTCAAATCCATTGATTTCAAATGACTCCATCCAAATGGAGCCTTAGCTTACTATAAATAGTTTAACATTATTCAACTTAGGCAGAAATTTGAGCCTCGACGTTCGAATGCCTCGAGGTGGCTTAGGCGTCCATTTTTAGGCGATTTTTTGAATACTGATTACGTATTATATTTCTTTAGCAATAGTAGACATAATTCAAATTGCAGTAAAAAATAAAAAAATTGACTAATCGGTAATTAATTGTGCGTTTATTTAATTGACCAGAGACTTTCCCAAGTTAAAGTCCTCAGTCCCACCCTAACTATTAGATTCAGCCGTTAATCCCTTATTAATCTACCAAATTTTTTTAAAAACTTCCTGCTTAGAGATTGTGATTTGGTAATTTGACTTTTTAACAAAGAAAAATCTAAAGTATATACTACTATCTTTTGAGTCAATATTCTAAATTTATAGATGTTTTTAACAACAATATGTAATCCACACGATATACAAAATTAAATTAAAAAGCTCCTATGTTTTGAACTCGATTGATGGAGCATACATAAAAATTTGAAATTACGACCATTAATCCACACATTCACATAATGAAGATGTAGCGCCCCAAGTTCTCTTTATATTAAATATAATGTTACTTTGGGGCTGAGGCGCTACTAAATACAATTTAGAACTCATTTCCAGAGATACGATAATAAAATTATTATCCTTATAAGCGGAAGCTATAGCCAAATTAAAAATATTAACCCCAAAGCAACCAGAAATCAGTGATACGTACTTAAGAAAAAAAGAATTTAACAAACCTTGCTCACAGGCGATAATTATACATCGAAAACAGTAAGAGCAAAATATATTTTTGTTTCTGAGACGTTTCACCAAAACACCATTATCTTTTACTCCAGTTTGCAAAACTTATAATATATATAATAATTACACAACTTATCCAAAAAGTACAGTCTTTGCATCCTCATCGTCCCTTCACCTCAAACTCAAGATCTCAGAACAATGGATATGAGGGGTGAGTGTTTCAAATACACCCAGTGGAATAATCTCAATGATTGCAGACTGATAAAATGCATATGCAAATAACACATAACATGAAAACATAACTCTTGTGCACATTATACGGGCCATTACCCGGCTTGAACATTGTACGGGCCATTACCCGGCTTGAACATAACATAGTACGGGCCATTACCCGGCTTGAACATTGTACGGGCCATTACCCGGCTTGAACATAATACACATAATACGGGCCATTACCCGGCTTGAACATAATTTCACAATTGTTGCATAATCATGACATATATTACTCACATATCACACCTTAACATAGCAACCATAACATAGAATGTTAAACTCAATGAAGAGTGGAAATTATCCCACCTTGGTTTGATATGAGCACTATTTTGGAGCGGAATCGCTTTTATGCTTCAGGTTCTTCTGGCCCTACAAATGATATCGTGCGCTCGAACATTGTAATAGATATGATAATTAACTTATAATAACTATAATAAGAGATTCCTAGAGTTATAGGACCACTGGATTTGGTCTAGAGGTTAAAGGGCAAACCAGTCTTTTTCTAAGGATTCTAAAGTTTGATTAATGTATTTGATTGCTAAAAGATAAATTAGCTAGTTTATTAATAAGATAATCTTATTTAGAGCACATAGAAACTTGTTGGGATAGAAACAGACTGAAAACGAAGAATTTGGATTAAAAACGGAAGTTTACGGCTTACAGCCGTTCAGGGGTAAAACGGTCATTTTATAATATTGTTCATCCCGTGATTTTAGAACTAAAATGTAGATCTTTGGATTTGGAACAATTTGACGCTGGTTTGGATCAAATCGGATGAAAAACGAAGATTCTACAAGCGTTTGAAAATGAGGGGCAAAATTGTAATTAAAGAAAAAGTCAACGTTGACCGTTGACCGTTGACCGTTGACCGTTGACTGGTCAACTGACCAGAATTCAAAATTTGCAATTTAGTCCCTGAAGTTAATCTAATTCTCTTTGGCCTCCCCTCTACTTTCAAGCTATTGTACAAAAAGGTCCCTACGGTCATTCTACACCTCCGATTGGAAAACCGAAAATACCGTTGGAATCCTCACAGTCTCGGGGTTCTATTCCACCCCAGCCCCGCCTCAAACGGCCACCAGAAAAGCGACGGCCGTTTTAGCAGAGGGCGACGACTTTTCAACTTACGTCATTAACGTCCATTTCAAGCTTTTGATACTCCATTTTCATCGTTTCCTACTCACAATTAGGCCTATGACCTTTACTACATCCCATAATGACTCGAAACGTAAGAATCCACAAAAATAAAGTTTAATTCTAAACGTTAAAACCCGTTTCTACGCGCGTCACTTTCGGCTTATTTTTCTACTAATTTCATACACCGATTCTAACAATGGAAAATAGAATTCTACTCTACGCACAACAAACTTCACAACGGTATAAGCCTCGCCACCTATCGTTTGCCGAAACGACGGTGGTGATTGAATGAAAAAGCACATTTAAACAATAATTTCCGAAGTTTCGCACTAAATTATCGGACGTTACAGAATCGAAACAACAAGCTGATCTTATTTCTACAATCTACGAATCGCTACGAGCATTTCCATATATAATATGATAATACCGGAAAAACCACCGGCGACGGAATAAGGCGGCGTTAATTCACTTACCTGGCTTACGACGGCGGAGGAAAGAAAGCAGATAAAGCTTATCATGGACGTGAACCCAACTTTTAATTTCATATATTACTTTTACCTTATCTGATTTACGTTTATCTTATAATTAATTAACTTAATATATTGAATATATATATATATATATAACTTAATATATTTAATATATATATATATATTCTATTTAATACCTCTTATAAATATATTTGTATATAAATACACATTATTATACAGTATAAAATATTTAATTTTCTATTTCAATTAGAAAAATTATCAAATTATAATACTTAATTTATTAAAATTAATAACATGCATTAATAATTCATATAAGGATTTCGGGGTATTACAATCTACCTACCCTTAAAAAAAATTTCGTCCTCGAAATTATACTTACCAAGCCAAGGCAGATTAGGATACTTCTCTCGAACTCCATCTTCTCGTTCCCAGGTTGCCTCTTCTTGACCATGCCTACTCCATTGGACTTTAACTAGGGTAATTTCTTTATTCCTCAGTTTGTGAATTTTTCGGTCGAGAATAGCTACTGGAAATTCCTCATATGATAGATTGTTGTCAACCTCGATCACTTCACGGTTGACTATATGGCTTGGGTCAAACACATATTTTCTCAGCATAGAAACGTGAAATACATTATGTACTCCGGCCAGATTGGGTGGTAGCGCCAATTTATAAGCTAGGTTTCCTACGCGTTCCAGAATTTCATAAGGTCCAATAAATCTTGGTTTCAGTTTTCCCTTCTTGCCAAAACGAATAACTCCTTTCATGGGGGTAACCTTCAGAAATACTTTTTCTCCTGGCTGAAATTCCAAATCTTTGCGTCGTTTATCAAAGATATGACTTTTGTCTATCTTGAGCCGCTGGATTCTTTCTTTGATCTTTTCAATTGCCGTCACCGTCTTTTCTATTATCTCTGGCCCTAGAACTTTCTTTTCTCCTACTTCGTCCCAATATAGGGGCGATCTACACTTTCTTCCGTAAAGAGCTTCATAAGGAGCCATATTTATTGTGGCCTGATAACTGTTATTGTAGGCGAATTCTACTAATGGTAAATAGCTCTCCCATCCTCCTTTAAAATCCAAAGACGCAAGCTCTCAAAGATGTCTTCTAATGTTTGGATAGTCCTTTCAGATTGTCCATCGGTGCGAGGATGAAAAGTCATCTTTGAAATTTAATTTTGTACCCATGGCGGTTTGCGGTGTGTACAAAATTTAGAAGTAAATCTTGGATCTCTATCACCGACTATGGAAACGGCACTCCATGTAGCTCGACAATTTCTTCCGGATATATCTGCAAGTTTATCTAATCCGTGTGTCATCTTCATTGGTAGAAAGTGCGCTGATTTGGTCAGTCGATCGACAATGACCCAGATAGCTTGATTTCCTCGCACAGATTTTGGTAAGCCGACCACAAAATCCATCGTAATATGTTCCCATTTCCATTCTGGAATTTCCAATGGCTTCAAAAGTCCCGCTGGTCGTTGATGTTCAGCTTTCACTTGCTGACATGTCATGCACTTCTGAATAAAAGATCCTATATTCCTCTTCATATTTCTCCACCAAAACATCTTTTTCAAGTCTTGATACATTTTTGTGCCTCCTGGATGTGCATTGTATGGAGCACAATGGGCCTCCTCCAATATCCTCTTTCTGAGTTCTTCATCCTTAGGGACACACAACCTTCCTTCATAAACAAGTGCCCCTTCATCGGTTAATGCAAAACCCCTTGTCTTTCCCGTTCCAACGTGATCTTTAATCTTTTTCAAAAGTTCATCTTTCTCTTGAGCTTCAATGATTTCTTCTTTTAAGGTTGGCTTCACCACCATGGCAGCTATCATCATTTCGATCTTCTTTGGGGGTATCACCACTTCTAATCTTAATCGTGTGAATTCGGTTATCAATTGTTTTTGACTTGTTAGTGCACAAGCCATTTCCCCTTTTCCCTTTCGACTTAGGGCATCTGCCACCACGTTCGCTTTCCCAGGGTGATATAGAATTGTGCAGTCATAGTCTTTTACTAATTCTAACCACCTTCTTTGCCTCATGTTCAACTCCTTCTGTTCAAAGAAATACTTTAAACTTTTATGGTCCGTGTAGATTTGACACTTCCCTCCATATAAATAATGTCGCCAAATCTTCAAAGCGTACACTACTGCCGCTAATTCTAAATCGTGAGTTGGATAGTTCTGTTCATGAGGCTTTAATTGCCTAGATGCATAGGCGATCACCTTTCCATGTTGCATTAAAACACAACCCAATCCTTGCTTCGACGCGTCGCTATAGATGACAAATTCTTCTGACCCATCTGGAAGGGTTAGAACAGGTGCTGAGATCAATTTCTGTTTCAATTCACGAAAACTATTATCACACTCATCTGTCCACTGGAATTTGACTTCCTTCCTGGTCAATTTTGTTAAGGGTCCTGCAATTTTCGAGAAACCTTCGATGAATCTTCTATAATATCCAGCTAAACCCATAAAGCTTCGTACTTCACTCACACTCGCAGGTGTCTTCCACTTATTCACAGCTTCGACTTTCGCTGGATCTACTTCGATTCCTCGAATTGAAACAATGTGGCCAAGAAAAATCACTCTATCAAGCCAAAATTCACATTTCTTAAATTTAGCGTACAATTTCTCCCTCCTTAGCGTCTCTAAAGTGATCCTTAGATGTTCTTCGTGTTGTTCCCAATTTTTCGAATACACAAGGATATCATCAATAAACACAATCACAAATCTATCAAGGTAAGGATGAAAAACACGATTCATCAGATCCATAAAAATGGCTGGTGCATTACTAAGCCCAAATGGCATCACTATGAACTCATAGTGTCCATAACGTGTTCTGAAAGCTGTCTTCAAAATATCATCCTCTCTAATCCTCACCTGATGATATCCTGACCTTAGATCAATCTTAGAGAATACTGTTGCCCCATTTAATTGATCAAACAAATCATCTATCCTTGGTAGAGGGTACTTATTCTTGATGGTAAGTTTATTTAATTCTCGATAATCTATACACATCCTAAACGAACCATCCTTCTTCTTCACAAATAGTACAGGCGCTCCCCATGGTGAAACACTAGGTCGTATAAAACCCATATCTAAAAGCTCCTGAAGTTGGACTTTTAGTTCTTGCAATTCTTTCGGCGCCATCCTATAAGGTGCTTTCGATACTGGTGCAGCTCCTGGCACTAGATCGATCGTAAACTCTACTTGTCGATCAGGTGGCAACCCTGGAAGGTCTTCTGGAAACACGTCCTGGTAATCTCGCACGATAGGAATATCATCTATTTTTGGTCCTTTTTCTTCGGGAATTTATAATGTTCACTAGATATGCTTGACAGTTTCTTTTCCTCAACATTCTCCTTGCTTTCATCATAGTCACTATTCGTGGTAACATTCCAACCTTTGTTCCACAAAATGTGAATTTTTCTTCCTCGGGCGGTTGAAATATCACTTCTTTCTCATGACACCGAATAACAGCGTGATTCGCTCTAAGCCAATCCATACCCAAGATTACATCAAAATCTTTCATCTTAAGTACATGCAAATTTGCCATCAAGATTTTGTTATCAATTCCTACTGGTACATCCCGACAAAATTTTTCGGTTGGTATTACTTTACCAGATGGTATACTAACCTCAAGTATGTCATTGTATATCGTCTCAACTTTATTGCCTAGCACTTCAAACATTCGAGTAGAAATAAAAGAATTGGTAGCTCCAGTATCAAAAAGTACGAGTGCAGGGACATTAAAAATTGATAACATACCGGTCATCGTCTCTGGCTCATTCACTGCTTCTTGTTCAGTCATAACAAAAGCTCGAGCTGGTCTTGCATTTGGCTTCCCTTTATTGTTACGTAACGGGCAATTTATCATATTGTGTCCCGGCATTTTACAACGATAACATACCCCGGCCCTATATAAACACTCTCCTTGGTGATTCTTCCCACACTTGGGACAGGATGGAGTATTTCTCTGTGTTGCTGACGTTGAGCCTCCCCCAATCCTAGCTTGTTTCCCTTGAAAGTTAGTGTTTTCTCTTCCAACGTACGGACTTCCAAATTTCCTTTTTATCGGAGCGTTCATCATACCCCTATTAGTATTTTCGTTCTTCATACGAGACTCGATTTCTTGAGCTCTGCCAAAAGCTTCTGCAAACGTCATGCAACCTTGTCCCGCCAAGATGGTACTAATTTCTGAACGCAAACCCCTCTCAAATCGTCTTGCCTTTTTCTCTTCGGTATCCACAAGATGTGTGGCGTACCTAGAAAGTTGGTTAAACTGTCGCTCATACTCTAACACAGACATTGATCCTTGTTTCAGAAAAAGAAATTCGTTTTCCTTGCGATCTCGATATGATTGTGGCATGTAGTTCTGGATAACGATTTCCTTAAAGTTGAGCCAAGTCATAGCGGCTCTTTGTTCAGGGGTTTGAGTGCGACAGTAAGCCTCCCACCAATAGTCAGCCTCGTCCATAAATTGGAAAACCGCACATGAAATCTTCTGCACATCAGTACACTCGAAATGAGCAAAGATCTTTTCCAAGGATCTCAACCATGTTTCTGCTTCTGCTGGGTCCTCCTTCCCGTTAAAGATAGGAGGTTTGAAACGTCTAAACTGTTCAATCACCGGTATGGATCCCATTTGAGGTACAACTGGTGGCGGTGAAGCAGGTGGTACAGGGTTTACCCTAAATTGTTGCGCTAATCCTCGAAGAACGGTCAGAAGGTCATCATCAGGGTTTTCATCAACATTTCCAGGTATCGGTGGAGCCTCTGCTAATGCTTGTTTACGTGGTCTACCACGTGACATGATCTGTCCCACGGACCAAATCCCAACAAAAATAAATTTAATAAATCACCAAAAAAAATTACTAAAATTGTTCATGCAAAAATAACTGTCTAACTATTTAATATCACATATAACAAAAATGCCACTTCGGCTTCGCACTTATATAATTAACATCGCTGGTACATCCAACTATATGTACACATATATACATCAAGTTCGCATCCAAAAGAACCCATCGAATAAGGAACTACGGCACCTAGGTTGCTATATACAATATATGACAACAAAAAAGGCTCGTTCTAGCACGGAGCGTGCCATCTATCCTAGTCAAAATATCAATGGGTTATAATTTTCTCCTAACTACTAGCTATCAAACATATCTACAACCTCCCCATCTCCTAACATCTCTTCTTCTTCTTCAACCGGCTTCTTCCTCCTCTTCCGGTCTTCTTCTTGGGATCCTCCTCTTGCACTTGCAGTCCTTCTCGGTGGGCCGGAACCATAACAGGTTAGGTGGGGCATCACTCCACACCCACTCCTGTATAGTGCTACCGAGAAGTTGCGATAGGCGATCACCGGATCAGCACCTCTCCCCCGGGAAATGCACCATCGCATTATAGAGGTCGGCGGCCCGGTGTCTCCACTCATCGGGAAGAGAGAAGATAAGAGCTTCACAAAGGCATATATTCAGCCCCGTTGATGCCTAGTGCTCGTGCCTCCCGCCATAAAATGGTCATCTCTGCGATGTGTGCTCCAACATCCATTTCTTCACTACGGGCATATTGGGCACATCTTTCCAATCTCCATTGATTTAGATCCTGTGCCATCTGTCACACGAAATAATTTACCCTCAAGTCTCTAACTTATTTATTCAATACTTAAACATTCACGTGACCTAAAATATTTCACCTTAGGTCTAGCAGTTGCTCCAAAACACATATTACAATGCATTCATATTAATTACATTGTGTGTCAAAGAATATGCATCACATAATCAAATTATGCCACATCAAGTCAAAGAGGGCACATAGTACACATCAAAGCACTTACCAGAGTCTAATGAGGTCGAACGCCTATCGGATGCAGACACCGGTATAATCTTATAAATTAACAATTTTGACTTAATAAAATGCATGAGCAAAACATTCAGAGCAAATCTACCTGATACAGACCTTTGCTCTGATACCACACTGTAGCGCCCCAAGTTCTCTTTATATTAAATATAATGTTACTTTGGGGCTGAGGCGCTACTAAATACAATTTAGAACTCATTTCCAGAGATACGATAATAAAATTATTATCCTTATAAGCGGAAGCTATAGCCAAATTAAAAATATTAACCCCAAAGCAACCAGAAATCAGTGATACGTACTTAAGAAAAAAAGAATTTAACAAACCTTGCTCACAAAGCGATAATTATACATCGAAAACAAGAAGAGCAAAATATATTTTTGTTACTGACGCGTTTCACCAAAACACCATTATCTTTTACTCCAGTTGCAAAACTTATAATATATATAATAATTACACAACTTATCCAAAAAGTACAATCTTTGCATCCTCATCGTCCCTTCACCTCAAACTCAAGATCTCAGAACAATGGATATGAGGGTGAGTGTTTCAAATACACCCAGTGGAATAATCTCAATGATTGCCCGATAAAATGCATATGCAAATAACACATAACATGAAAACATAACTCTTGTGCACATTGTACGGGCCATTACCCGGCTTGAACATTGTACGGGCCATTACCCGGCTTGAACATAGTACGGGCCATTACCCGGCTTGAACATTGTACGGGCCATTACCCGCTTGAACATAATACACATAATACGGGCCATTACCCTACTTTGAACATAATTTCACAATTGTTGCATAATCATGACATATATTACTCACATATCACACCTTAACATAGCAACCATAACATAGAATGTTAAACTCAATGAAGAGTGGAAATTATCCCACCCGGTTTGATATGAGCACTATTTTGGAGAGCGGAATCGCTTTTATGCTTGGTTTCTTCTCGCCCTACAAATGATATCGTGCGCTCGAACATTGTAATAGATATGATAATTAACTTATAATAACTATAATAAGAGATTCCTAGAGTTATAGGACCACTGGATTTGGTCTAGAGGTTAAAGGGCAAACCAGTCTTTTTCTAAGGATTCTAAAGTTTGATTAATGTATTTGATTGCTAAAAGATAAATTAGCTAGTTTATTAATAAGATAATCTTATTTAGAGCACATAGAAACTTGTTGGGATAGAAACAGATCAAAACGAAGAATTTGGATTAAAAACGGAAGTTTACGACTTCTGACCGTTCAGGGGTAAAACGGTCATTTTATAATATTGTTCATCCCGTGATTTTAGAACTAAAATGTAGATCTTTGGATTTGGAACAATTTGACGCTGGTTTGGATCAAATCGGATGAAAAACGAAGATTCTACAAGCGTTTGAAAATGAGGGGCAAAATTGTAATTAAAGAAAAAGTCAACGTTGACCGTTGACCGTTGACCGTTGACCGTTGACTGGTCAACTGACCAGAATTCAAAATTTGCAATTTAGTCCCTGAAGTTAATCTAATTCTCTTTGGCCTCCCCTCTACTTTCAAGCTATTGTACAAAAGGTCCCTACGGTCATTCTACACCTCCGATTGGAAAACCGAAAATACCGTTGGAATCCTCACAGTCTCGGGGTTCTATTCCACCCCAGCCCCGCCTCAAACGGCCACCAGAAAAGCGACGGCCGTTTTAGCAGAGGGCGACGACTTTTCAACTTACGTCATTAACGTCCATTTCAAGCTTTTGATACTCCATTTTCATCGTTTCCTACTCACAATTAGGCCTATGACCTTTACTACATCCCATAATGACTCGAAACGTAAGAATCCACAAAAATAAAGTTTAATTCTAAACGTTAAAACCCGTTTCTACGCGTCACTTTCGGCTTATTTTTCTAATGTTTAAGTATTGAATCACTGTAGCGCCCCAAGTTCTCTTTATATTAAATATAATGTTACTTTGGGGCTGAGGCGCTACTAAATACAATTTAGAACTCATTTCCAGAGATACGATAATAAAATTATTATCCTTATAAGCGGAAGCTATAGCCAAATTAAAAATATTAACCCCAAAGCAACCAGAAATCAGTGATACGTACTTAAGAAAAAAAGAATTTAACAAACCTTGCTCACAGGCGATAATTATACATCGAAAACAGTAAGAGCAAAATATATTTTTGTTACAGACGTTTCACCAAAACACCATTATCTTTTACTCCAGTTGCAAAACTTATAATATATATAATAATTACACAACTTATCCAAAAAGTACAATCTTTGCATCCTCATCGTCCCTTCACCTCAAACTCAAGATCTCAGAATAATGGATATGAGGGTGAGTGTTTCAAATACACCCAGTGGAATAATCTCAATGATTGCACTGATAAAATGCATATGCAAATAACACATAACATGAAAACATAACTCTTGTGCACATTGTGCGGGCCATTACCCGGCTTGAACATTGTACGGGCCATTACCCTAAGCGCTTTGAACATAGTACGGGCCATTACCCGGCTTGAACATTGTACGGGCCATTACCCTACTTGAACATAATACACATAATACGGGCCATTACCCGGCTTGAACATAATTTCACAATTGTTGCATAATCATGACATATATTACTCACATATCACACCTTAACATAGCAACCATAACATAGAATGTTAAACTCAATGAAGAGTGGAAATTATCCCACCTGGTTTGATATGAGCACTATTTTGGAGCAGAACTGCTTTTATGCTTCAGGTTCTTCTGGCCCTACAAATGATATCGTGCGCTCAGAACATTGTAATAGATATGATAATTAACTTATAATAACTATAATAAGAGATTCCTAGAGTTATAGGACCACTGGATTTGGTCTAGAGGTTAAAGGGCAAACCAGTCTTTTTCTAAGGATTCTAAAGTTTGATTAATGTATTTGATTGCTAAAAGATAAATTAGCTAGTTTATTAATAAGATAATCTTATTTAGAGCACATAGAAACTTGTTGGGATAGAAACAGACTGAAAACGAAGAATTTGGATTAAAAACGGAAGTTTACGGCTTACAGCCGTTCAGGGGTAAAACGGTCATTTTATAATATTGTTCATCCCGTGATTTTAGAACTAAAATGTAGATCTTTGGATTTGGAACAATTTGACGCTGGTTTGGATCAAATCGGATGAAAAACGAAGATTCTACAAGCGTTTGAAAATGAGGGGCAAAATTGTAATTAAAGAAAAAGTCAACGTTGACCGTTGACCGTTGACCGTTGACCGTTGACTGGTCAACTGACCAGAATTCAAAATTTGCAATTTAGTCCCTGAAGTTAATCTAATTCTCTTTGGCCTCCCCTCTACTTTCAAGCTATTGTACAAAAGGTCCCTACGGTCATTCTACACCTCCGATTGGAAAACCGAAAATACCGTTGGAATCCTCACAGTCTCGGGGTTCTATTCCACCCCAGCCCCGCCTCAAACGGCCACCAGAAAAGCGACGGCCGTTTTAGCAGAGGGCGACGACTTTTCAACTTACGTCATTAACGTCCATTTCAAGCTTTTGATACTCCATTTTCATCGTTTCCTACTCACAATTAGGCCTATGACCTTTACTACATCCCATAATGACTCGAAACGTAAGAATCCACAAAAATAAAGTTTAATTCTAAACGTTAAAACCCGTTTCTACGCGTCACTTTCGGCTTATTTTTCTACTAATTTCATACACCGATTCTAACAATGGAAAATAGAATTCTACTCTACGCACAACAAACTTCACAACGGTATAAGCCTCGCCACCTATCGTTTGCCGAAACGACGGTGGTGATTGAATGAAAAAGCACATTTAAACAATAATTTCCGAAGTTTCGCACTAAATTATCGGACGTTACAGGAATCGAAACAACAAGCTGATCTTATTTCTACAATCTACGAATCGCTACGAGCATTTCCATATATAATATGATAATACCGGAGAAAACCACCGGCGACGGAATAAGGCGGCGTTAATTCACTTACCTGGCTTACGACGGCGGAGGAAAGAAAGCAGATAAAGCTTATCATGGACGTGAACCCAACTTTTAATTTCATATATTACTTTTACCTTATCTGATTTACGTTTATCTTATAATTAATTAACTTAATATATTGAATATATATATATATATATAACTTAATATATTTAATATATATATATATATTCTATTTAATACCTCTTATAAATATATTTGTATATAAATACACATTATTATACAGTATAAAATATTTAATTTTCTATTTCAATTAGAAAAATTATCAAATTATAATACTTAATTTATTAAAATTAATAACATGCATTAATAATTCATATAAGGATTTCGGGGTATTACAGAAGAGATATACCTAAAGTTGTTAAAGCTCCCTATCTATGCTGTAGGATCATGTGTTTGAGTCATCGTTTCTCCGATTAAAAAAATTCACCCATTCACGTACTACATCAACTAAAATACCCCAAATTAAAAAAAATAAAAATAAATCTACAATTAATTTTGAGTGAGGGAAAGTGTTGTACATCCTGAGTAAGAAATAAATTATTTTTTCCACTATAATTACGGTTGATGCAATTTAAAGTGGTAGATTTAATTATTGACTAAATTATATAGTAATAGGCTAATAGCCAGGCAAAATAAAATTAATTTATCATCGCAGATTTAATTATTGATTAAATTATTATACAGTAATAGGCTAATAACTAGGCAAAAGAAAATTATTTTACTATCAGTTAAGGAAATTACTACTATTAATAGGATGTGGACTAATTACTATTATCAATTAAGGAAATTACTACTACTCATAGGAATATGGACTAATTAGTGTGACCAGCTTAAATATTTTAGGTATCTCTCGCAAATTCGTCAACTTATATACTCTTAGAAACTGCATGTAGGCTAATAAATACTATGTGTATTGTCTTACTGAGTTATATATTTCAACCAAAAATCCCACAAAAAGACAACAGTGTAATAAAGAAAAAGGAGTCCTTACACATACTTTTAATAAATTTGTCACTAGTGATAATTGAAACTATATATCTTTTTACATTTTTAAAACAATGCTTAATTCTTATTACTATAGATTTTCTGAATATATTATTTATGATTAAAATTCTTGTACTTAACAAATACAGTTAGAAATTATTTTTAGATTATCGCAAGGTATAAAGTGAACCAGTTCACCATGAAACTGATAAACAAGATTACTCCTAACTATTTAATTAATTCAAAAATATTAATTTGATAATAATAATATTTAATAAAAACAACTAATACCATTTTAAAAAAATTATCTAGTTGCTCAAAAAAAAAAAAAAGTAGCAACGTTAGTAAAAATATCTGGCTTTAAGTTTTCTCATAGTAGCCATTAATTTAAAAATATATATATATTAGTAGCTAGGAATATTTTAAGATAAATTACATAATTAATATGTTTATCCATATATTTTTACATTCCATATAAGTCTTTCTCTATAGCAAACGTTAAACTTTTTTATACAACACATAAATGTGTATATATATATATATATTTGATATTTATAGAGAAGATATATATTATACTTCCTCCTTCCCATAAGTATTTGCATCCTTATTGGGCACAAAGATTAAAAAAATTTATTTTTTAGAGTAAATAGTGTATGAGAGAGAATAAAGTGTAGGAGTATTTTGGGTGGTTGAGTAAGATAAAGTGTGGGAGTGAAAATAAAATAGAGTAAAACAAAAGTGACATTTCTGAAATTTAAATGATATCGTGAGGGTGTTAATATTTGTGTGATGTTTCCATTTTAAAGTGTGCAAATTATATTTGGACATCCAAATAAGAAAAGTGTGCAAATTCTTATGAGACGAAGAAAGTACTATATATTTTGTATATTGTACACTACTATACAATAATAGTAGTTTTTTTGTGAATATATTATTTCTTATACCAATTAATTCTTACAAATAATATTATTAGTAGTGTATGGTGTACAAGTGCACATAAAACTTGTCTCATATATACACCATTCGTCCCAAAAAAGTATGTGGGAATCTTTTACTATAAATTTTAAAGAAAAAGTGTGATGTGTGGAGTATTGATGGATAATTTTGTAGACTTTTATAAATAAAATAAAAGAATTAATTGAATTGAAGGTATGTAAGATCTCAAAAGTAATGATATAAAGGATAAATATATGTATATTGTGAGTAATATTTCTATTTTAGGGTTGTAAATTTTTGTAAAACAAACTAAAAAGGAAAGGATAAACATATATGAGAGAGAGACTGCATGCAAACCAATTATTATAATTAAAAAAACGTAAAACATCTTATAATGAGAAATAAAGTTAATAAAATAAATGTTCGAGATACATACGTGTGTAATATGTATATATCTATATTTATTATTGCACTACATAATATTTTGATAAGTATATCAAACATGAGGAGAGAGACACTTCAGAAATTAACAATATTGATGTTATACGTACCAAGTCAATTCTAAACATGTTCTGCACAGCTATGAGCTATCATAATTCATCAAATTAAATGAATAATTAAATTGCTGAATGGGTAGAGTTATCGCTTTAAGGGGAATCATTAAAAAATGGCGATCTGATCATAAATGTATTTATAATTTATTTGAAGGTTCCCAATTTATTTCTATTAAATCTTTTTCAACTGATGATTATGTGATAGCTAGCTAGTATTCAAAAACCAGTCTCCACCTTACTCAAAAAGCACCATTTATGGGGAGAACCTCTCCATTTCATATTTTTTATTTTTTAATTTAGTATTTCATTCTATGCTCTATAAATATGACATGTGAAATATTAATAAATATCCAATGAACAACCAATTTTTGACTCATATAGTAAAGATTTAGAAGTGCCTGTTTATTAATTTATTAATGTTACCTTCTAAATTCTTTAAATTTTAAAAAAATTTAATTGCGTTTGACAAATTTTTTTTTTTAAATTCAACAAAAGTACTTCAAATCACATAAATATCCGCATATTAGTTTTCTTGTATCCCTTAATCTAATGAAATTAAAGGTCGACTATTTACTTAAAAAGTTAGAAGTTTCTTACCATGCACAATGTGAATGTGAACTGAATATAAAATGGCAGAATAATCATACTGAATCTTTTGAAAATATATTATTCTGCAGTCCAATTAATTATTCGTACCTTAATTTCCTCACACTAAACAAAAGTAGGAGATTCTTGCTTAATTATATCACATGCCTCTGCTGCATCAGCATTTTCTTTTGTATTTTAATTAAACCTTTTGAAGCTTGCATGTTCAACAGATCTTCATGTGTACACTTATAACTATTTTTCAGACCAATGGAAAAAAGATATACATATACCTTCTGAGTTTGGTCAAAAAAGCATTTATTCTTAGTTGTATTTAATTTCGCATTTCATTTAACCACGACACGTGATGTGTATATTATGAGTAGTATTTTTAGTGGATATTGAAAATTTGAAAACACACCAACATGAGTAGAGCATCATTTGGACATCTAACCCCATGTTATTGATTTCAAAGTATTTTATTTAAATAATTTTATGACTTCATTTATTTCTTTTAAATAAAATGGCGATCTTAATTAATTCTTAATTCTAATTAATAATAAATAGTCCCTAATTTTATTTGACATACTTCTTTTAAAAAAAAAGGTTTTTTTTTGGAATGTTAGATCATAAGATCATGTGAAGAAGCGTTGGCATTTTTCTTAATGTTGATAAATAAAATTATTAGATGATAAGATAACCAATTATGTAAAATCTGCTTTTAGGTTCTTTTTTCTTTCACAAATGTTCATTTGATTTAAAGTTAATCTTTTTATTCAATTTGAATCTTGAAGATTGGATATTCCCTGTAAAAAAAAAAAAAAAAATCTTGAAGATTGGATATTGATACGGGATTATTATTCTACTTAGCTTTTCTAGTATACTTTAAATTATTTAATTATTTGAATAAATTCAGTGTGTTTCTAGTTTACTATAAGTTATAAAGAGGGATTTAAACAACGAGTAGACTTCATGTGAACATAGATTCACGTGAACTTATATTTTTAAATATCTTTTAACATACGAAATATTACCTTTTAACATGTAAAAAAACATCATTTAAAAAATATTTATTTTATGTTTTGTTATTTTTAGAATTGATAAATACTAGTATTTTACATATCAAACAGTAATATTTTATATATCAAACAATAATATTTATACGTGAATTAAAGTTGTTGTGTTAAACAAAGAAATAAAAAAGGTTTGGTGTGGTCTCAAAGCGAATACGTTTTCTACGCCTAATTCCTCGGTTAGGGTCTTTAATCTATACTTTTTGTGCCAATCAAGTTCTTCCCACATTAGCCTTATTTGTTTATGATCCCTAAGTGACCCATTATTGAGAGAATATATGTGTGGTGGGGGGTGGGGGGTGGGGGGTGGGGGGGGGGGGGATTGGTTGGTTTATTTACTAACGTCATGCTTGTGATCTCATTGATCTCGAATGTTGTTTAAGTTCATTTAATTTGTTGCAATCATGCAACTTGTGTCTCGACAATTTCAAAGAATGTGATGATCATGTGGTGCAGAAATGAAAGAGAGGATGGAAACAAGAAAGAAAGTAAAGAGTAAGGAATTAAAAAAATATAATATACGCCACCTAAATTATTCTACAATCTCAAAACAAAACGTGATTATGACTGCCACTTCGATGAAATAGGATAATTCAAATAATAAGAACAACATTTAGTGTGATTATGAATACGAATTACCATATAAACACGGTAGAGGTTGCAAAAAAATTATGATTGCCACTTAGATCTTGAGAGGAGTAGGTGAATAGTATCCAACTATTGCACATAATAATTATTGGATTACATATTAATTATTTCTTTTTTTGTTGAACACATATTAATTATTTCTTAAAAAAATATTATGCTCATATATATAGGAAACTTATAACTCACTCACATAATGATCAATACTCAGAATTAAAACTAGGTAGATGCCTATACATATATGACAACATCGCGCCCGAAATTACATATATACTTGGGGCCCGCTTGGTTGGGGTATTAGAAGTAGGTAATGGGAATGACTCATTAATCATTCTCATTGATGATGTTTGGTAATATTTACAATTTGAAATTAATTTAAAAATAAAATAATCACTAATTTATTTTGATTACATAATCTCTCTTTTATAATTAATCATTAAACAATCATTCATTTTTACTCCGCTCAATTTTTTTCTCGCTCAAATTTTTTCGTGCTCAACTTTCTTTCCAAAATTCATCAATAGGAATGAATCACTAGTTATTCTCATTACCTAATTCTAATATTTCTAACCAACCGGCCCCTTGATATGTTGCCATAGTTTTTTTTTTTTGTTGCCGTAGTTATAGTCATAGGCTATCGACTTTAATGAAAGATTTTCGTCGACCAAAAAATGAATCAAATAGAGCTGAAATTGAAAGGGGCGATAATCGACATCCCTAAATATAGTACCTAATTTAATTATCGTTGGCAGATGAGAGATTTTTTTACACATTTTGCATTAATTTTTTTTCCCCTAAAATGGGAAATTGAGACAAGTTCCAAACTTTTACTTCTTGCAAGAAAGTATAACAATTCGTGCTTTTTGAGTGGAAGGCACATCATCAATCTTTCAATTGAAAAATAAGGCACGCGAATATTTGACTACATTGCCATTTGCCTGAAATAATTATGATTTTATTAAATTACATTGTTTATTTATTTATTTTTTACCCTCAATCCCTCCCCTGATCCTATAGGTTTATGTTGTGGATTTTAAAAATATAGTAATTTTAAGAACGAATCGACTACATTGCCGTTTGCCTAATTATGCACGAATTGTTTCACTTTCTTTTCAATAGTAGGTTTATTTGGTCGAATTTCAAAATTACTATATTTTCTTCCTCAAATACTCCTCTTTGGCAAATTTTTATATATACCATTTGTACCTGTATATTATTACTCGTTTCACTAAATTGTAGTGCACATTTCATTTAATGATAATATTTAAAAAATTGTTGTATTGTACACACTAATTGAATGATATTACTCATTTTACTTAAAATATTAGTCGTTTCATTTAATGATATTGCTCAGAAACTAATTGCACAATTTAAATAGTTCAAATAAATTTTACTCTTTATTTGAAAAAATATGTATAGTGCAACTGTCTCACATGTACAATTTTTTTATTTATATTCTCTATTTCCAATCGTGTATAGTTTATGTTATTTCACAATCACATCTTATGAGTATTCTATTTTTTTATTTTTTATTTTTGGAAAAAACCAAAAAAAATATAATATTATAAAGCATCAGAAATGAAAAAAAAAAAAAAAACTTATAATCATACATAAACTACAAAAGACGGAGAACATAATTTCTAAACAAAATTAGCCTATCAAACACAAGTTAGATTCCTTGCACCTCAATTTAATATAATCCCACATGAATGAAGAGATACAAATTTTAATCACACCACATTTTGAGTACAAGTACGCATCCCTTTAAAAATGTAAGAGATACACATTTTAATCATACCACTTTTTGTATTTTTTTCATTATTTTATTATATGTCTATCTTTTTTCAAAATTTATAATAAATTTATATAAAAAAATAGAGAGAATTCATGTCGGTTGCTAGTATTCCATATATTTCATAGCGTGCAATGTCAAATTAGGTCGAAGCATCAATTCATTTCTTGTCCAACGTGAAAAAGCAATGATTTGTAAAGTGATCAAGGTTTGTACAAGATGTCATATAATTAAATCCCAAACTAGTGAGAGAGAGCACAAAAAAAAAAAAAAAAAAGATGATCCTAGAAGAACTAAGTTCATACTAAAAGCTCTTCTTTTTCGTAAATTCATTCATAATAATAGGAATTTTTTTCTTTAATCATACGCCACGAAAATTGCAAAACTTTAAGCGGAACCTTCTTATTTTCCAGTTGCCTTCAATTTGTCCATTCACACACACATATATATATATAGAACCGAACTAATACAAATCATTAGAGGAAATCTGTTTATCAAAGACAATAAATCATTCATACTAATATCATCCCACTCAAATAGTTTTATTTATTACTCGTATTAAATACTCCTTCCACCACTCTTTAATTTTAACATTTTGTCATTCCACATAACATTTTATTTTTTTAAAATTGTAATTCCGTATTCAAAATTAAATACTCTACTTTTTTATTTTTTTTACACCTTTCACCAATAACTTTACAATAAAATATTATATTAATTAAAAAATGTGTCAATCCTCAAATATTAAACTTAAAAAATATATATATAACTTGTGGTAATAAAATAAAATATAAAACCGATCAAAAAAATAAAATAAAATATAAATCAAAAGAGCTAAATTTAGTGGTTGATTTATGGCCGTCCACACTATATTTTCATTTCAAATCCAAACCCCACAAATTTACCTATTAGAACTTCATGTCCGGACTCCGGAGTACAACATCAAAGAAGTTCAGGTAACTTCTAGAACTACTTGACAGAAGTTCTTTTAATTTCCTACTCGAATGTAATTAAACCAATATAATTGTTTAACTAATTAGTTTACCACGACCGTTTTTTCATGATTCATTATTCGATCTAGTAATCCACTGGCGGGACCTCGTTAAAATCAGAACAAACCAACTCTTAGGGTTGGTTTACCACGACCATTAATTAATGAAAGGTATTACCTAAAAAAAAAAAGTTCAAGTGAAATTTTTAAGTATTTTTTATATAAATAAGTCGTTTAACTTTTTAAAATTAACAAATATGAGCTTGATATATTTATTGATCTGTTTTCCCCCCTTAAAAGTAAATAAAACATATTCAATTATAAATGATATTTTATTCTTATATATTTTATAAATTTGAAACGCTTTATATTAATTTAAAATTTTATGAGAAATTTAATTAGAAAGTCATAAATAAACTAAGTATGTCTTAAATTATTAATACGTTTTAAATTCGTTGTACTCATTTTATTAATTTAAAATTAAACAAAGATCTTATTTATTAATTAATGGTATTTAATTTTGTTCCCTTAGTAAAATACAAAAGGATTCTAAGTTGGACAATGGATCCATTAGCTTTACAAATCGACCAGGCCGTCCCAAAAGAATCACCATCGTTCATCATACATAGTAATATCGGTCTAGTTTATGCCACGTGTGTTGATCATATATCACGAGTTAGACCAAGTAAAGTTGGATTCATGAATTTCTCAAAACCATTCTTGCAAGTTTCCCACCCCCCTCCCCACCCCCCATGCATAATGTTCGCCGGCGCCCCAACAAAAAACTTCCACGACAATTGAAACCTAGGACACCTAAGCCTAACACCTACTACTGTTTTGGCTTAATGACCGACACCACACGTGTGCTTTATTTACATTACATTTCTATTTTATTTTTATGACTGAAAATATTGTGAATAATTTTGCTAAACGTGGCTTGTTCCCAGTGAAGTAAAGGGTGCCTGCCCGCCTTGCCTTTTTGGTCGGCTGATTCTCTTTTGAAAATTATTCTTGAGAAAAATGAGTCTTGTTCTTAGATTTGAATAAATAATTTTTGAATGAACTAGAAAAGGACGCTTCTTGACTAAGGATTAATTAATTCTGAGATCAAGAAAACTTTTTTTTTTTTTTTTTTGGAATACATCAAATTACAAGTTTCCAATTCTTGAAATGGAGTTAGTAAATGGCACTCATTTGCCAGCTTATGATATATAAGCGAGCGGAGGTTGAAAATAAATGTTTTAACATATTAAAATTTTTACATAACATTTAAGTTGTATTTTATGAGACTTCAAACTTTGTAACAGCCCCGTCAAAAAAAAAAAAAAAAAGAAAGTTGTAAAAGAAAGTTGTAATAGGATACACATCCATTTTAGTTGATATGTCCGGCTTATATCATCTCGTGTATTAACATAATATTCACACAATTAATTTTTTTTCCTAATCATGCTCAATATATGTATCTAATCATAAAGCCAAAATTGAGAAGTTTTGCTCTATAACTGTGAAGGAGATTGATTAGTTTGATTTTGTGTGACTGTGAACGTAAGTTCTGAGCCACCTTCACTATCTCAATGATTCTGTTTTTCTTTTTTTTTTTTTTTTAAGAAAATGATACTCCATCCATCTCATTTTTTATTGTTGAAGTCAAAATAACACGAGTTTTAATGAGAAAATTATTTATTAGTATTAAAAAGTATAAAGTTGGGGTAAATAGATTATTTTTACTGTAAATGCAAATTGTTGTTACTGGATGAACAATCCTTCTGAATGTTTTCTGTAAATGCAAACTGCTGTACATATTTGGGTATTGCTTATACCTAATATTTAATAATATTTTTCCTTGATCAAAAATAGATTATTTTTACTATATTGGTGAGGAGTTACGGTAGTTTTTTTTTTTTGGAAAGAGAGGAGTTACAGTTGTTTGAGAGAGTAAATTGAGCAATTGAGGGACATGAGATGTAAATAAGAGATGTTTGTAAGGGTTTAATTTGAGAGAATAGAGTTGTTGTTGTATTCTTTTTTTTTTTTTTTTTTATTTTGAATATGAAAAAGTATAACTAAAAAGACATTTAATTTGAGATTTTGAGCAATTTAAAGTAGGATGGAGAAAGTATACATTTTTAAAAAAATAAAATAATAATAATAATAATAATAATAATAATAATAATAATAATAATAATAATAATAATAATAATAATAATAATAATAATAATAATAATAATAATAAAGTAGAGAAAGGGGGACAGAGGGCAACAACGGGATTGTGTGATTCCAGAAGATGCGATTATTGATTCACGCACTACCAATACAACTATTCAGCTGAGGGTTTTATTTGGAATGGTCCAAGTTTTTTTTTTTTTTTTGGGCCTGAGATAGTTTAGATAATAAAACTAGACAAATAATATGTATTGGTAGTGCGTGAATCATATATATATTTCTTTGTGATAATGTAATATTTTTTATAAAATTTGTGAGTGTTTTGAAGGGAGTTTTATAATTTACTGCATGTCTGCATCTATGGATCATACTACTTAATTTTTTTTTTTTTATGTTCGAAAATATTTTTGAGTACTGAAAATAAATAAAATCAATAATACATTTTCAAATGTAAAACTAATGAAAGAACAATAAATATACAGATAACAAGAAAAATTAATTAAATGATAGGATTGGTTAATGAACAATAATTTGAAAAATCAACTAGACTTACGTTAGTTGTCAGAAAACAAAACCATAAACATCTTGACCGAATTGAGAAAATGATTGGTGCTCCAATTTAGTCAATCACCAAACTTTTAGGGACAATATAAATTAATTCACATGGTACCAATGCCAATAATTGAACTATTGGAAGACACACAAAAAGAACGATACAAATTATGGGGGACACATCCACATATTGGTGAACTATTTTATTTATTTGCATTAAATTAAACTTTAATTTCAAGAGCAAAATTCTATTTGCCCACGGCCAGTCACACTTTTGCACCAATTGTATATAAACAGTTGTTGTGATTTTAATTTAATTAATTTTGATCATTCCTATTTTTTTTTTTTAAATCGGAAAATGGGTAGCTCAAACTCATGACCTTTGGGTCATAGGTAGTGGAGCTCTGCCGCTCTGGGCACCTGACTTGTTTAGTTAACATATTGCTATTACTAAAATAGAGGGATTTGGTGATCAGATCTTCTCAAATTTAAGTTTATTCGGTTTCTCATGTTTGAAATAATAGTGTGTTTAATTTTTTTTTTTTTTTTTATCTTCATTGGAATCAAGGTTCACAAAATTAAATGATACTTTGATTTGGCTTAGAAGGATTTATGGACTTGATTAGATATATAAATCAACGATCTTTTGGATCCAGTACGTTTCGAAATTAACTCTTTAATCAAACAATTTGAAAAGTTTATAAAAATTAGAGATAAATAATAGGGTAGCTTCTCTTGACCCATTTAAATCCGAGTTGTTTTGGCCGTTTAGCTCAAAGTTTTATATTGGACTAGTTCGTCAACGCGTTTAATATTTTCTAGTTTAACTTTAATATATTTTTTTATGAGGTAAAAAGAGGTATTTATTAAATACCTGAATATGAGAAATACCAAAAAAAGTTATAACAATTCAAAGAATACAAACCACAAAGAAACCTCTACACAATCACAGCAGCAAAGAAGGATTATGAAGCCAAATGTTCAAAGAAACATTACAAGGGAAAAAAATTCTTTAGTAAACACCAACTCCATGCTTGCCCCTTTATATCTTCAATGATAGACCCCAACGACGTCTCCACTCCTTTAAAAATAGAATTATTCCTAGCTTTCCAAAGAGCCCACACTGCACACTCCCATATACAAATTGCAAGTTTTCTTCCCCGTTTTAAATAGAACAAGCCCAAATGTGAAAGAAAATGATCATGTACCGACAACGACGGAACATACGAAACTCCAAGCCAATTGTAGCAACCTAGCCACACCTCTGTAGCTTTCGTGTTGTGGACAAACACATGTTGAGCAATTTAACTTTAATATAATTATGTGATAATGTAATTAAAACTGTTATACATATTTTCAGCTGAAATGAGTTAAAAAATAATACTATGTTAGTGACAAAGTATTATATGAACATGGTTCATGGTAATACTTAACATTAAACTGTTTGAATAGTTTAAAATATCAAGTATTTGATCAATATCAATAATCCTATCATAAGTATCAAGAATCGAGTTAGGAGTATCATAGTTGTTGAGGAATATCAACAACAATTAATTATTTATATTAATTAAATTATTTATATGAAGTATTGAGAGGTAATTTTGTTATGAATAAAATAAAAGAATTAATTAAATTGAGTGTATGTGAGGTATTAAACGTAATATCATAAAGGGTAAGTATATGTGTATTGTGAGGGTGAAGGTTATGAGAAATATTTCTATTTTGGAATATACAAACTTTTGTGGAATAAATTTAAAAGAAAAGTATGTATGCAAACTTTTGTTCAAAGGAGGAGTAAGTATGTAATTTGAAGAGTTGGTATATATTTCTGCACATCACCAAGTCGGCAATTGTAAAGTCTTATATTCTCTGAACCGCGGGTTTGCATTCGTCTTGTTGCATTCATTTTGTCAATGAACCTTCGTGTATTGTACTTCAAACTTCAAATGATAGTACTAAGAAAGCGATCACATTATTTATAAGATATTTTTCTATTTTAGTTTGGAAGTTAATAGGAAAAAAGTAAAGGAAAAAAAAATAGTGTACCTACTTTCTAATTCACGTGTGGTGTCTCTTTAAGAAATAATAATATTTCCTAAATTCCGTACTAAATGTATTATTTATACAGGGCTTGTGGTAGGGGGGATTTGTGCTTTCACTATTTTCTTCTTATTAAAAAATATTTTATTTACCAAAAAATATATTCCTTATTAAATGATTATTTCTTTAAATAATAAATAAATCAACTTTATCTTTTTTATCTATTTTCTTCAAACAACTCAATATTATACTACATATCATTATTTTTCTCACACTAACTCAATTTAATATTATTAAACAACTCTCTTATTAAAGTTGAAAAAAACTACTCTACCCCATAAAAAACAACTTATATTATTAAAATATATTTACATTAAAACTTTTATTGAACAATAATTTAAAAATAAAATCCACCAATATTCTATCAACCCCATCCCACTGTAACATCCCAACTAATTCATCATATTTTGCGAAGCAAACGAGCTCTAGGGGATAAAAATTTTCTCTTGTATATAAATACTTTAATTTAGTCTAATTTTTCTTTGTATAAAGAAAATAAAATAAAAGTTGCGCGTGCAAACTGAGTGTGAAAAATAATTGGTAGTCGGCCCACAGTTAGAAACGTGGGTTTGAACCGAAAATTGGGCCCACTTGCAACTGGACGCAGTTTTTTTGGATTTTGTAATTTTTTTTCCAAGTTAAATCAAAATTGGTAATGGAAATTGATGTCTAATCTTAAAAATATGATTATGTTTTCAGGAATAAATGATTGTTGAGTATTGGTTGACAACTAACTACCAGTGTATCATCAAAGAAATGAATTTTCAGGTATTTTGGGAATTTTTTTCATGATGAACATATGATGGTTGGTGGGACCAATAATTGAGGTTGTAGAAATTCAAAGCTTGGCATTATATAATTCTAAAAAGTTTAAATTACAATTAGTGACTTGTAAATTTTGCTGCCAATTGATCTTATATTATAGTGTGCAATTAATATTGAATGTTGAGTTTTAATAAGTTTTTTTTTTATTAAGGTTTGGAAAAAGTATTGTATGTATTAAGTGCACTGTGTAATTTAAATGCAATTTTAATAGTATTAACTATTTTTATTGAGAAAAAGTTACTTTTGTGTAAAAATTTAAGTAAAAATAACTGCATTTTAAATGAAAAAATTGTATTTTTTTAGTGAAAATAATCAATATTGTTCAAAAATGCATTTGAATTGCATGTAGACCTACTTTTAGATGTAAGGATCACAAATTTTTTATAAACATTTTTGTACTTTTTTAAAAAATACTACTCCCTCCGTCTTGGAAAAGTTTTCATATGTAGGAGAGTACACACTTTAAGAAAAAAGAACAATGATTGAGGTTTTGAGGGGTAATTTTGTAAACTTTTATATATAAAATAAAAAAACTCTATTGAGTTATGTGTATGTGAGAGAAAAAAGTAATGACATTTGTGTAAATTAGTGAAAATTGTGAGAGTGGAGTTTATAAAGGGTTTTCCATTTTAAGGATGTGAAACTTATAATGAGACGGGGCAAAAAGGAAAGTGTGAAAACTTTTATGGAATGGAGGGAGTAATAATTTTTTTTACTTTTAAAGTTGAAGAAATTTAATAAATTTCTAAATGATTGTAACAAGATACCGTGCACTTATGTTTAAATTAAATTATATATTTAAAAAAATCATATAATATTATAACTATGTCCAACCTTATCTAAAGTACCCACTCCAACCTTATAAGACATTATATTTCTATTTTAAGGTATGTTTTATCCCTCTTAAATTGATCATATTTAAGCATCTAAACGAATTTCTAAAAACCTTTTTTGACAATATTTCAAAAAAAAAAAAAATCTTCTTGACAATTAATTTGTTCACGTAGCAAGCTAGAAAATCATCAATAATTGACTTTAAAGAAGTGGGCACACTGGTAGACTTCAATATTCACTGTGCCGCTATCAAATAATAATATCTATTTGAGGTGTGAGTGTGACTTCAATAATTCAACACATCGTGGTCTAATAATAATGCTATTTATAATATTTATATGAGGTTCAAATCATATGTTGTTAATTCAAACAACGGCTACGTGAAAAATTTATATAACAAAATTATTTTACACTTTCTTATAAGTTTGTACTTTTAAATATAATAAAATTAATTTTTTCATGGTTTCAGAACACTAACTTTGATCAAGCTAGTGTGGAGCGACGGAGCGTCCAGTCCGTCGCTATAATATTGTCCATTTCGGACCACCCAATTTTTTTATTTTTATTGTATGTTTTTGAAAATTATATATATATATATATATATATATATATATATATATATATATATATATATTTATTCCACGATCATCCAAATGTTAAACCGATGTGAAACACGATAGATTGCATGGCCAAAAATGTGACAAATAACCAACATAACTGCCACTCCCGCAGGCTACACTCTTTCGACCTTGATGTGGCCCTTTCGATATTGAGATTCTCGCATATACATTTCATATAAATTTATTTGAATTTAAAAATTGTATTTCAAACTTTAAGGTAAATGAATAACTTTTTTTTTTTTTTTTTTTTTTGTGAGGGGTGAAAACTTAAGTTTTACTGTCACCACGACTGCTTAACTTGATGTGTAATGTGTATATATATATATATCTATTGTCGTTTTGTTGGTCCAATAAAGATATGATCATCTTTTGTTTTTTTATGATAAAATAGAATCAACCAAAAGAGGAATAATTCCTTGATAATATTAAAGTTGAATATGCAATGGAGCGAAAGAGAAAGGTGAAAAAAGAAAAGCAGAAATAGTGATTTGATATAAAGTCATAGTATTAATTTATATCTTATTTTCTTAGAAATAGAATAAAATTATTTATATATATATATATATATATATATATATATATATATATATATATATATATACTTGTCGACTTACAATGCAAGAACTATTTAAAAAAAAACAATTGCAGAACTCGATATGGGCCTTATGTACATTGTACTTTTGTCTTACTCCCTAGTCCCATAATTAATATAAAATAAAAAAATGAGTTAAATTGTGTATATATTTGACTCCAAAAATAATATTTTATGTAAAATTAAAAATATTGTAGAGTGGAGTTTATGGAGGGTTTTCATTTTAAAAGTGTGAAAGGTATTATGAGACGGATAAAAAGGGAAAGTGTGAAAAGTTTTATGAGATAAAAAGAGTATTATTTATTGATGGTAAAGTATTATGTGAATGAATTTCACCATGAAACTTATTTTGAGAGTATTAGTTGTTTAATCATAAAAATGGCCCAGTTGCAAATAGGTTCAAAAAAATTCAAAATTGCAAATAGATTCAAAATATTTGCACAGTAGCACAAGATAAATTGCACAGAAGCATAAAAATATTTGTACAATGAACGTATTTGCAATTTTATGATATTTTTTGAACCTATTGGTAATAATTCCATAAAACTTTGATTGGGAGTCGACTTTCGAAAATATTAAGATCCGAGTTTGGAGTTGGGCTTCGGTGATCTTTCCCACACTTTGTAACTTTGCATTTTCCGATTGGCTTTTTAGACCCAAAACTTTGATTGATTCTCTGTAAACTTACTGTATTCTCAAGGTACTGCTTGTACCTTCTTATTTAATTTAATTACCTTTTTCCTGATCAAAAAAAAATTCCATAAAATATTAGTTTTGAATTTATTAGTTATTTTATTAAAAAATATTAGTTGTTTTTCACACCATACCAATTTTCTTTATTGATACATGATTTTGTTTAATGATATTATTTATAGTTTTATACGCACTCTCTCCGTATCGATAAATCGAAAAATAGAGACGAATAAAATTTCAAATAAATGGTTCTAAAAGTAATAATAATTATAAATAGATACAGTTCTTTTCATATTAAAACAAAATGAATGATTAATCCAAAGTATATAAACAACACTAGCTTGGATATCTTCGGAAAGCAATATGACCTTTTTATCACTGCAACTCTTTTCCTAATAAAGATCATTATTATTTTATTGATCAACTTTAGTTTTTAATTATCATCTTTCTCAGCCTTAATTTATTATATATCTGCTTTAAAGATTAGAGATTTCCTATGTACGTACATATAAGAAGTCCTAAAATAATTTGAACCGACAAAAATAATCATGGTGCATAATCAACTGACAATAAACTATAATTAAGAAATAATCATAGTGTACGTACGACTCTAATATACATATATATATATATATATATATGACAAAAACTTGTATGAGACAGTTTCATGTATGAGACCGAATCAATTTTTAATAAATTGTTATCACTTTTTAAAAAATGATACAAATTAGTATAAAAGTGATAACAGTTTATAAAAAATGATAACAATTTATTAAAAAGTGACTTCGTCTTATGTGAGACGGTCTTATACAAAAGTGTATTTCAGCTCAATTTTGATTTTGGAGCTTATTTTTAAAAATTATATTTTGTTAAATTTTGACTTATTGTCATTTTGTAACCCGTTGTTCGCTCTCTTTTAATGAATTCCTCTGTTTTTTACCCATAATTATAGATAACACATCATATTAAACCACATACATATTTTATTTAAACCATGTTGGTCTTCTCTCTTATAGGGCTACCATTCGTGTACATCTCTCAATTTACAAACCATCTGACCAAAAAAATTTTGGTACAGGTGGAGGAGTTTGCGACTACAGATATTTCCTCCTTATAAAAACATATTATATTTTAAATTATCTATATCAATTTTATATTTCACAATATAAATGGGCAAAAAATTATTTCCATTTTAGCTCATAACATTATTAAACAAGAAGATAAACATGCAAACTTTTTATCTTATCCTTTATATTTGCCTGAAACTGATCTATAGTTAAACGATCCTTATCTGATTAACAATCACTTCTTTTTTCTGCTCATAAATCATAATGGGTCATTATAGCCATAAACAAATGAACACAAACATGTCATAATTAAATTTGTAACTTGACAAAATGCTCAAATGAACACAAACATGCATGTCATAATTAAATTTGTAACTTGACAAAATGCTCTCTCTCTCTCATTATAATCCAGTGCTTTATCTAAACAGATAGTGATATCCTCAAATTAATTCTGGGCATAGTAGAAGTTAAAGTTTGAACAATATCTTGGCTTAAAATTAGCCTACATATGTATAGTGCTCTATTAGGGATTGGGGTTTCTTGTCACATCTTTATGATTAGCCCTCTCAATGGATGCAACATGCGCTTTCCCTTTTTATCTTCATTTGGATAATGACTCTCACAAGTGTCAAGCTGTCATATACATGCATTTAACTATTCCATTATATGAATACTTATATATTTTCATATCATGTTATATTAATACTAATCGCGTATATACAATTTTATTCTAACTGTCTAAATCAAAATACTTATAATTACTTGTTCCTGATTGTGATATTTTTCTCGACCACATTCAAATTCTGAAATCAATCAATCAAGAAAATACACACGTCTGCAATCTACATTGTCAATTCCACATATGTGTCGACCTATAACTTATTATTAGTTGCGTTTGAATAATTAATTACGCGAATATAAAGTTAGTCGATCGAATTTATAAATTCACATAAAATAATCAAAGAAGCTACTTAAACTTGATCTTTTACTCTTGAGATTGAATTCAATTAACTAGAACTTTTGAGTACATGACATCAAAAACTCATATGTATCATGTTATAAAAAATCTTCACAAGAATCACAATCTTAAAAAATGCAAACAATCCCACTACTAAATTCATATTAACTTCATTACATTAATACAACTATTTTTATAAATTAATACCACATACAAACATACTGAATTGTATGTAATATCATGAATATAATAATATTATTAAATATATATTATGTTACTAAATAAATTTTATACACGTTAAACAAACATTCACGGAAACCTATTTAAAAAAAGAGGGGAAATGGGGGGTGGGGGAGAGAGAGATACAGAGGGCAAATATATTTTTATTTAATTAGTTATACTTCTTTTTAAAAATTAAGCACTTTAAATTTCCAACTGAAACAGTTGATGATGTGAAGCAAATGGGGCCTTCCTACGAGGCTCCAGGTGGGTATGATGGCCTTCCACGACGGTGCAGTCGATATCACCCGTTTCTTAAAATATTATTTATATATATATATATATATATATATATATATTAAGCTGGAAGTTAAATATATATTAATCGATCCAAGTTTAGTCAAACAAGAGGAGAAACTGGTAAATTCAATGATTGTGGTATATAGTACTTGTAATAATTAATAAGCCAGTAAGACAAGGATTAATTACTACTTCAAATAATTAATTTTGCTGTATAATTAGAATAAGTTAAGTGGGATTATTGCTTTATTGAGAAAGTAGAGACTTTGACAAAAGTGATTATGAAGCACCATTTCATGGGCACGTCATTTCAACCTTGCAAAGGCCAGAATGAAGAAGATGCATCCCTTTTTTTCATTGTGTTTCTACCCCTTCCACCAAAAATATGTTTACTTATTTTATTTGTTCATCCATAAAAAATATATTTATTACCTTTATAAAATAATTATTTAATAACAATCATCACTTATATTCAAATATCATTAACTTTACATTTATATATAATTATTTTATTTGTAAATGGACCCCACAATATTTAAACATACCCTTATTTTATCTACTTTATATTTTCTTAAAATTTGTTTTCAATTCTTTGAACATTATTTTAGTGGACGGGAATATATTATACGATATATTAAAACAGTAAAACATAAATAAAAGCCTGTTGGATCTTATGACTTATAATTATGTTAGAGAACTTGAAAAGTTGACAACTACTTGCGCTTGCCGCGCAGCTTTTTAAATAGAACTCCGGTTAGGGTTAGGATAATCTGTTATGCACACAACATAATGAGTCAAATTTGAATATATATATATATATATATATATATATATATATATATATATAAAGCTATGCTTTAGGAATGTAAAATTCGAATACAAATTATTAGTTTATGTAATTTTTAGGAGTTTATTTTAATGTTTAAAAATATATTGTTTCAATATAGAATAATTCAAAAAAAAAATCCTGATGATATAAAATATAATGTAATTTCCATTAAAAAATTATCAAACTTTGAGACCACTTCAATGAACTTATTTTTTTATAAAAGTTATTTGACATCCAAAAACGACGAAAGTAGAAACCTAGATTAATTTAAATTTTTTTGTCTGAAGAAATGGCCCCCTACCATGCATGGAAGAATTGGTGCTGCAATGCAATGTGCTATCTAGTCAGGGAGGCAGCAGAACACTTGCTCTGACACAACTTTCTTCACCATTTATTAATTGACTCTACTTTAGTTCATATATACAAAACTGACTATACGTACATATAATTATTTTTTTACATTTTTTGCCACAAGTGTTTCAGTCAATTCCTGATAAGTTAACCTAACCCACAATCTTCCAGTTTTTTTTTTTTAAAAAAAATGCACCTATATATAGCCTATATGATAGTTACAGAAGATATGATCATATCTATTTTATGATTATACGCATAATGTTATCACGATTATAAAGTTTTAATATAAAGATATCATGATTTTGGCTCAATTTTAAATCGGAAACATAAATTTTAAAATAAAATTAATGCAACAACACCAGGAAAAATTAAACCTCTTGAGCAGTAAATTTTTTAATCTAATTCGAAGGTTTATTTTCACATCTGCAAATGAAAAAAAAAAAAACAAACAAACAAACATTCTACAACCATGAAATTTTTACCAACATTGTAAATAAGTCTTAAAAGAGTTAATAAATTGAGTTGGTGATTATTTTGTTAACAAACTTTTATTTAATTTGTTATTAGTCTGTGATGATATAAATAGATTGATTCTCAACCTCTCTACAAATTTGAACTTTTAAATGAAGCGAAATTTTTTCATAGTATCAGAACAAACCCTGGGCCAAGGATCAACTTTGCCGGCTAATTTGTAAACTTTTCTTGTTGTATGTTTGGATATTCCTTAATTATATTCGTGTTTTAATTTATAATTTTTTTCTGACAAAAAAAATACTATTTTTGTAAAAACTAATACTATTAAAGTATTAGCAATGTACATTGCACAAGATTTACCTACATTTTCTTGTTCTTCTTGTTTTAATAGCAAAATGCTATTGATCAGCTTTTTTTTTTTTTTTATCAGGATCAGACTTGTCATAGCTGATACATCTCAATTTATAGATCAATATTTTTTAAATAATACACCCTCCATTTTATTTTAGATGGTTTAAAATTTTAAAATGGATGTTTTTTTTTTCTTTTCATATTTAAAATGACAAAAAAATAACTATACCCTCTCAAACTTAATTTTTTCAAACATCTCTTATTTACATTTTATTTCACTCAATTTCTCACTTTATCCATCTATACTAAAGCAAATTCCCTTTAATTAAATATAAATGACTCATTTATCTTAAATTTTACACCTTCTAATATTAATAAAAAATTTCCCATTAAAATTCACACCATTTTGAATTGAGCAAAAAAAAAAAATAAGTATTGGTTTGGCATTTAATGAAAATCATAATTAGAGATAGATCCTTATAACTTTCGCCTCTAGCTAGCTCAATAATAGAGAAAAAGACGAAACGGTTGATCAAATCATGTGCTACAACGATTGTTTTGCCAAGAAAAAATATAAAAAAAATACATAAAAAGTTGGTCTCTGCCCTAGATTCTCCAGTTGCCATGCCTATGACGCGTGCAGAAAGAACAACATTTCCTCACACCCAGAGAGAGAAAGAGAGAGATAGAGAGATTATGGTGATCATGTTGGGCATGATGATTACAAGATTTTGATATAAAGTAATCCGATGGAGTAAATGAGGTCATGGATAAAATATAGTGGTATGGGAATAGTTTGATATGGTTGAGATATATTATTTATATCATTCTAAAGTTCACATTACGGGATCTTGTGTTATAGTATATTTTTAATGACCTTCTTTTTACCTTTTTTATTTCTCTTTTAATTTTATATTAATGGCAAACTCCCCTTAAATTTATTTAGCATGTGAAACTAGATTCATTAAATACTAAGATAAATTCATTCAATAATATCGTAATATTTATTTACTAATAACAATATCCTTATACACTAATATCATAATATTTTACACATATAAACACACTAAATTAAGCGATCAGGATGTCCGGTAAGACAACGGTATAACATCTCTTGTTATACTCATTAGATTAATGACACGTATCTTTTAGAAGAAAAAAAATCATTCTTATAATTACTTTACTTTAAATATAATTATTTTAAAAAATTAAAAATGTGATTGTATTCTCATATCTCAATTGAATCTCTCATCTTTTTCTTCTAAAAGGCATGTATCACTAATTTAACAAGTGTAACAAGAGATGTTACACCATTGTGTTACAGGATATCTCGACCGCAAATTAATTGAATAAATGCTATGGTATTAATTTATAAATATAATTGTGTTATAGAATGAACGTTATGATATTATTGAATTAAAGAATGTAATAATATTAGTTTTATATTGTAAACAAGTTTTACAAGTTTTATGAGAGGAACCAATATTAGTAGTATATTAGTAGGTCAATTATTGTTGTAAGTTTCTACTATACTATTACCATGAAAAATAAATAAGATAGTGTGCGATTAAGATCTCCCATAGATTTTAATTTGATTTTTTTTTTAGAATTTTTAATAATATTCACAAAGAAGGTGCCTCTAAATTAAAATAAGGTATGATACCCTAACGTGTTAGAATGAATTCACTTTGTATAATTAAAAAAAATAATAATAATTGGGGGCGGATTTATTTATTCACCAAACTAACCATTCTCGAGTCCATTGACTCCAGTCCTCAGTAGGTCACAGATGGATTACAATATATAGCCCATTACACTTATTAAATCTAATCAAGCATAATAAACGACTATTTTACAATGGTAGAGGTAATTCATTATGAATTAAATTCAAATAATTCTACCTTTCAAAAAAAAAAAAAATCAAATAATTCTTAAGAATTTTTTTTTGTAGTGTTATTTACAGAATTTGGCCTGGATTTAGTTATTTGAAACGAGCCTCTTTTGTTACGGGCTTTGAAATTTTTATCATTTTTGCCCAAAAGCAAGGGCCTGAGGATATGGGCCTCGTCGGCCCATTATTTAGTAGGTTTCCTTTCAGTCAGGTCCAATTGCAAGTGTTTTATTAACAATTCTTTGGGTCTTGCATCACAGATTTATTTTTACCTGGTCTACCATAATACAATATGTATTCTATTATCAATTAAGGTTTATTTTATTTTACTTTCTTTTCTTTAAAATAAATATTCTTTTATCATATGAAGTGTCACATTTTAACATAGGAAGTATAATTGTTTAAAAAATATTTGATTGTATATATTAATTTTCTCAAAATCACTAAACAATAATATTTTGTATGCTAAGTAATAGAAACAGTTATCTAGTTCACAATAAATCTTCTCTAAATCATATTCATAGAAGTGTTTGTCTTCATCCTTACCTTTTCTACCTTGTATAAATATCATAAATAAAGATGAAGTTGAAATGACTTGTGTTTTATTCGTTGGATGCCTTGCCCAACTACCAACTTTTAGGATTCGAATATTCTGAGTTTTTTTTTTTTCTAAGAACACATATTCTAAGTTTTATGATGAGAAATCGACATTTTGTGCGTACATCACGTGAGAATACTAAGATCATGGCATCAAGGATGATTATTTATTTCTAATTAAATAAAAGGTAATTTTGTCATTTGAAGGGAAGAAATAGAAAACCCATAATTTAATAAGTTTGTATATACATCTGAAAAATATATTTTCCCCTAATGCCCAATCCCTCTGCCCCCATCGACATTATATCATCATTTCTTTTATTTTATATATCATGAATCGGAAAAAGAAGTACATTATTTAAATCTCAGTTGAGGACAAATATGTAGGATGAATCTTGGTAAATGTAGGAATGTGTAAAAGGAACAATCCACCTCACAAAAGGCAGTAAAGTTGGAAGATTTCTTGCCCTTTCTTCCACCACATCTAAAGAATCACATTATGCTGCAATTTATTTCTTTCTTATTTAAAAAATAATAAAGAGTTCACACATCTTTAGCTCAAATTAAAGGCCTTTAACATGAAAATTCAAATATCTAGCCCCCTAGAAAAATATATATATTCTATTTATCGTTACATTAGAATCTTCTAGGGTATAAAGATAGTAAAGGATATATTTCCAATTGCTCAACTTTGAAGGATTCTTGATGTATTTTTTCAAAGTCAAATTCTTAAGTTTTGGAAGTGTGAATGAACATATCTTTTAAAAAAACCCAAATATTCGAGCTTTCTCCAAATAATTTATGAAGTGGAAGGAAGATCTTCTCCTGATTTGTCCTCCGTGTAATTTTAGATGCAATAACATTTTCTTTATTTATTAGGAATATTCATAATGCTGAGTTTTCATATTTTACCACTAGGCTAATATAAAGGGTGACCCGGCCCATCTTAAGAGGTCCACCATCTTTGCTCATGGTAGGGAGGTATACATAGTTGAGACTTGAGAGATTGATATTTAAAAATGAAGAAGCTATTCTATTCATTTTATACACCGGACACTATATAACAATAGTATTAATTCTCACAAATATTAGTATTAACGGTGTAAGATGCAAAGTGGCATATAATTCCTTCGGGGTCAATTTTCCAATATTCCAGATCAGTCATCATTGAATGTGTGATAAAAAGATAGAATGAGAATACTGGAATTGACTGTGAAATCAGAAAAGTGGTGGCCTCCAAATTCCTCTCTCTTTCAACTAGCTTTCAAGTGATAAGGTGCCTTTATTTTAGTGACTTTCAGCAACAAACACGTACAAATTAATTGGAACGTGTTCCACAAATTTAGTGCATTCAATATATAAAGAAAACTGATTATTTTTCTAATGAGGTTTCATTCTAAAAATGTGGTTAGTCTCCTTTATATATTGGTGCGGTCAATTTGTGAAATCGCATCGGACGTACCTCGATTAATTTCTACATGTCAGAGGGGCCTGTTGAAAGCAACTCTACCCATATTATATAAATTATTCACTTGATGGGTCTCCTTCCAAAAAAAAAAAAAAGATGAAGTAGATAATTCAGCACATGAGTGAGTGTGTTGGGAATTAATTAAAAAAAATTAATTTTATATTTTTCTACAAGTTCGGACTTTTAAATGAAATGTAATTTTTTCATGGTATCATACTGGAGCTCATGCTCGAGCCGGATGGACTGTCAAAATTATGGAGCATGAATGATCTTATCTCGATTAACGAAGACTCACATGTGGGGGGACTTGTTGAGAATATGAAAAAAAATATACATGCATGTGAATTTTCACACATCACATTATTGAAATTACTTTATAAGACTACCCCTCCCATTACTACCAATCATGCCAAAAAGACGGGTTTACACCGCCCAAAAAAATTAATTTCTAAAAAAGGGGAGATTTTATTTTGGTCACTTTCACCAATTACAATTTTTTTTATCCATTCAATTTTAAAAAATTCATTACCCCATTTTACTAACAAGTATATTACTTAAATAATCTTTGATATCCACATACACTACCAATCTAACCATTAATTCTTTCATGAATCCACAATCCACCCAACTTCCTCTCAATCTCACACTAATTCCCCTAAAATCTATAACGTGTTCCCTCATAAACCTCCTAGGTACAAAAACACTAGTTACAATTTTCACGCCCGCTCTCTAACCACTAAAACAATCGAATTTATGGTTGATAGATTCATTTAATAACTTTTTAAAGGTAATAATTAGATTAAATAAAATTTTGAGGTTGTAATGGGTATAATTTTTTTCAAAGCGGGTACTGTTCACAATTTTCTCTTTCGTATACCATCCCTAGACTTTTATTTTAAAAGTTATCATGTTTATCACATTTCCTGTTGATACGAAAATCAAGAAATATAAGAATTTTATTTATAAGCAAGCACAACCCAATTAACAATTCATTGGACATAGAGTTTGGATTCCTGATGCTGAGATGAAATGTGTGCTATGCGGTGTCAATGAAGATCTAGTAATCATGTGTTCTTCGAATGTAGTATCGCTCATAGAGTTTGGATGGAGGTCTATCGATGGCTCAATATTCCGTTCATTATTAATTCTCAGGCACTACAGAATTTACTTGCTCACAGTCATATTGTTCAAGGGAAGAAAGGTAAAAGTGCTGCTATTTGTATTTGGCTTTGTGTGGTTTGGTTGATCTGGAAAGGGCGCAATGAGGTGATTTTTAGAAATAGTGTTTTTTCGGGAGATAAGATTTTAGAGGATATTAAGGTTAGATCTTGGAGTTGGTTGAGTGTGAAGGATTCTTCGTTTTCTAGTTTTTCTTTTTCTGATTGGTGTAACAATCCTAGAATGGTGTTATGCTGCTAAACTCTGTATCTTTGTATCTGGGCATTTCTTGTGCCTCTCTTTGTTAATATATTGATTCTTTTACTGATTAAAAATAAAACAATTCATTCAACATTTAAGCTCATTTTTTTAGCAACTTAAATTGATTATAACTCATTTCATTAGTCACTATTCGAACAGATCACTCAAAGCTCAAAAATTGTGTCTCACTCGTAACACTGTGTCTCCCCTAAACTTTTGTGCTAGAAAAAAGTCCGCAGATATTACCTCTTATTTTAAGAAGGACGCCAATTCACTGGTTATATTTATGCTTTAGGCCGACAAAATTTTAGGCTCCATTTGGATGGAGTCATTTGAAATCAAGAGATTTGAGGATAATACATTATACAAATTAAAATAAAAAAAAATAAATGAATGGATTTGGTTCACACAAATATTACTTATAAGTGAGAGGATTTCGAATACCCAAAAAAACCTAGTCATTTGAAATCCACCCACTTCTCCCACTTGTGCTTAATATTTGAGTGAATCAAATTCATTCATTAGTTTTTTTCCATTTTAGTTTGTGTGAATGCTCAAATTCTTTAATTTCAAATTCACTCCATCCAAATGAAACCTTAGAGTATTGTACCACATGTTTAATATATTATATTGTACATAGTAATACAATCGTAGCATAGAAAAAAATCAATTCACTAATCCCTCCAAAAATCCTTGAATCACGGATCATTGTTTTCAACTTTTAAAAGTTTAACTCAATTCATTCAATTTGAAAAGATTATAATGTACCTGAAAGAGGCTATTGAACTATGACAGCAATCCCTAGGGTGACACATTCTCTTGAGTATGACATTTATGGATTTAAGTCGATTTTAAAAAAGAAATCATAATTGAGTATTATTCAAATCTTATGAAGTTAAGTAAAATTGTGTTAAACCAATGTCATCCTACGTCATCGTAGCTCATCATACCTTACCCTTACCTAGTGATCAGAATAGCGAACGTCTCCTTACTTTCGGGTAATGAGGAAAATACAACATTAACAAAGAGCTGGGCCGACCTATCTAGTTTTAGTATAGGGAGAATACAAGGATATGATCAAAACTCTAATATGGACGCTCTCCATGAGCAACCAAACCACAGATTATATTGTAACTCTATAAATTAATAGGAGCTTTATCTAGATTTCTAAGAAACCACTTTAAGTTCTCTTCCACCCTACAATTTTATTTCCTCGAGTTCGTGTCTTTATGTAGTTGTTATTTGTTTTTTTTTTTTTAACCATTAAAAATCCACATGAAACCCAAATCGACGATCTAATATATATTTGAAATATCAACACTAAATTCTTTACTGATCTTTTATATGCACAAAGAATATATCTGTTCTAAATTGATAAAAGATGGTAACTGGCACTCTCAAAAGAATTAAAAATGATGCCTCTTAAGTAACTCATTAGTCATTCTTCCGAAACTATAAAATAAATCGAAAATAGTGGTCATTTTTGGATTTTATGTTGGTGGTTAAATAACCTAACCTCCATTATGTCCTTTGATACTCGTATATAGCCAATCAAATTCTTTATTCTCATAAATTAGCACCCTTCTCATACATTATTTATTAATATAAATTCTACAACTAATTTTACAGAATCATAACCAACCATGATCAAGGCCTGGTGGTTAATGACTTAATTAATGTTTACTAATTACTATATAAATAATTTGGATCTTTTATTATAATTTTGCATTTCATTTTGGATCTATACGAGTAATATGAAGCAAGAAAAAAGATGTTAGGGAGAAAGATTACCCCGTATTTCAATGAAGAAAGAACATCACAACCTCCATCTTGTGTTTCACATTATAATGCTTAAATTCATGAACATAACTTATAATGTTTAATTTTGCATATATAGATTAGAAAATCCAACGCGGGATCCGAATACCAAAAATTCACTAGAAAACTGTATACATTACAAAAATTACAAGGGCTTTTCCTTTCAGAAACTATGAAAATGAAATATTCAAATATCCCATGGTCATACATGGAAAAAAACCACCAGTAGACCAAGATTATTATTATTATTATTATTAATTACATAAAACACTCCGCAATTTGAACATGCATCTTTTCTTCTCTTCTCTTATAACGACGCCCAATCTATCTCAACAGAAGGGAACTTTTCCAACAGATAATTATCCTCTTCATCGAAACAATTGAAGGATGATACCTCATCCGACGGCGTAGGAGAGGCCTCCGCCGGAATATGGGAACACTGCTCCCCTGATTTCGACAAGTTCCGACAAATCGCTTGAAGCTTTGCATCAACGGATGAATGCAGAGGCTTGCATAATTGATGCTTAAGATGGGGGAAATTCAATCTTGCGAATTCTCCTCTCAGTTTAAACGCCGCCTTGTCGTAGGCCAGCGCCGCCTCCTCCGCCGCGTCAAAAGTTCCGAGCCAGAGCCTCGTTCTGTTTTTGGGAAGCCTGATTTCCGCAACCCATTTGCCCCAATGCCTCTGCCTCACTCCCCGGTAATGTTTCCCGGGCTTCTTCATTTGAACGGGCCTCAACCTCGAGAATGAACTTTCCCCATTATTCAATTGAAGATGAAACGGAGGTTGGATTTGCATGATCTCAGATGGGATAAATTGGTTTTGCTCATTCCCCATTTCATTAAAATTCGAAAACATTGGGGTGTTTGATGGGATTGAGCTAGAATCATTATACATATTTGGGGATGAAGAATCTAACCACAAAAAGTTAGAAGAACAAGAAGAAGAGTGATGAGAAGGCGAAGGAGAAATGCTATCTGAAGAAGAAGCACTTTTCATAAAAGGTTCAAGTGCTACCATAAGCTCTTCTCTGCAGGGATCTGTGTACAAACCTTGATTGCACCTAGAATTATATATGTCTATTGCTGCCGCCATCAAGCTTAATCAAAAGGTTTCTCGAAAACAAATTTGTAACTTATACCAAAACTAAGAACAAGTTCAAATCAAAACAAAAAGCTCCAAACTTTCTACAGATACGATGGATAAAAGAGGTTCATTAATAATCAAACCTTCCTTTGCCCTTGATTTCAATATCGGATGAGAAAAACAAAACTTTACACTAAAACAAGTGATCTCTATCCCGAATCACCTGGCTTTCAAAAACCAAGAAAATAACCCAGAAATTTTTTTGAATGACGGGCAATATCAGGAAGTGATTCAAGAAACAGGGTGTAACGGGGAAGGGGTGAAAATTTTAGATGATAAATTAATTTTGATGTTCGCTTCACTAATTTTTTTCACTCTTGTGCAAATGTGATGCCACTCTGTCTGTTTATAAAGGCCAAGCCTTTGGCTCTCTCTCTCCTCGATTACTTCGTTAACGTTGGATTTTATTCCAATAATAAGATTCCTCTCTCAAGTTATCCTATGTTTGTGATTACCCAATGAGACGATGACACGTATGGGGCGCGCTTGGTTTTTATGTGATGGTGAATATACATAACAATGATAAAATAGAGTTTATTCACTCAGTTCACACAAATATATTTCTTATTTTATTTATAAATGAATTTCACAATATCCTATAATATTATTTGTTTTATGTATTTTATCTATTTCTTCTTAAATATGTGTCGAATCCTCTTAGCATAGTTTTTTGGTGCTGGAGAATAATTAATGTTAATCAAATTTATTTCACTTAAAAATATTAATCAAATTTAAAGAAATTAAAATATCTAAATAGCAACAATAATCAATGTATAACATAATATTAAACTAATAAATATCATCCCTTGAGTCATTAGCTTGTCGGCTTGTGAATTGGGATGGAGAGATGATACAATACGGATGGTTAGAAGAAATAATAAACAACACTTTTCGAAATATTTAATTTTGAGCAATTTAAATCGTAATATAGGAAATTTTTTCATATTAAAAAATATTAATTGTATCATACAACTTGTACAAGAGTTTATTCTTCGCCTTTCATATCTTTGGATTTATTTCATCTTATTTAAAATTGCAATTTATTTTCAGTTCTTGAAATTATAAAGAAGAATAGATAAAACAATACCTAAATCGGCAAAATAGATTTATGTAGAAATGATGGTCCATATAACAACCCTGGTGAGGCAGCATAGGATTTCATTTCCCTAATTGTCATTTATCCATACAAATACCAACTCCCTGTTTAAGTATTTGTTAGCCTTATCTAATTCGTCGTTAAGTGATACCATCTACGTGGAGGTGACTTAAAAGCCACGCAAAGAAGGGCCCTCGCCGTTATTTCGGCACTACTTGCCTGAAAATGACATCATTTTCCTTTTATAAAGTTAATTGTGCATAATTAATATTTTTTCTTTAAATCAATTAATATTGTTTATTTAAATTAAATAAAACTTCTCCATACAAAAAAAATTATACTTTTTTTCATCCATCCAGTAATAACTTTTACCACTTTTAAAATAAAAATAACACATGTTTCAAAATATTTTTCACAATTTCTTTTTGTTCGTCGCATAATATCTTTTACACTCTTAAAATATAAAATTTTATAAACTCCAACCTCACAATTTTCACAAATTTACATAAAATATCATTTGGTTTGAGCTCACACATACACATAATTCAATCAATTTATTTACATCATAAGTAAAGATTTACAAATTTATTCTACAAAATCTCAATTATTATTATTTTTTTTTTTATGCTCTCTTTCTTATAAAAGCATTTTGAGACGGAAAAAATATTACTATTTTATTTTTATCATGTTTGGTTCCCTTTTTGCATAAACTCACAGTTGTGCCTAGTGCAAACTTAAAAATTCAACCAAAGTACTCATTAAATTAGTATACTGAAATATTATTACATACTATCCCAATTTTGGATTAAGTATTTTTTAGCGATTTAAAAAAAATAAGAAATTTAAAGTTTTGACATTTTTATCTTAATTTTATTCAATTACTTTTAAAAAATTATGGTATATTAAAAGTATTTGAAGTAATTGAAAATTAAAAGTATGAGTATATGGTGAAAACTGGAATGAAATAAAAAAAAATAGTTAAAAAATAAATAATTACAAATAAAATTTAAAAATCTAACAAGATACATAATTCAAAATGGAGGTAGTAATTAATTTCCAACAATGTTCTTATTTTAGTATGAAAGTTCGATATGAATTATATTGTTGGAAATAAAGAAGTAAATAATGTAAATGGTCCAATTAACTTCATTTGGACGGACACAGTTAATATATATGGGATAAAACTTATTTATTGCATACTTTCAACTCTTAACTTTTTTAACGAATTTATGTACAACTTTATTTGGAATGTTGAGTCTCCATCATTCAATTTTGATTTATTCCATTCCAATTTGTTTTGTTGTTTCCATAAGAGACATAAATATCTGGCAATGAAAAACAAAAGGAAGGCCCCCTCGCTTCAACAAAGAACAGTTTGTTGTTACGAGAGTCTTTTTTTATTTATCTGAAAGTAAGTTTGAATTATAATTTTTATTGTAAAGCCGAAGTGAATTATAAGATAATTTCATAAAAAAAAATAAAGAATTGATTTTATTTTTAATTTTTCTTAGGTATCGAGATCATAGAATTTCCATTACGTAAGATACCATTATTATTATTAGTAATAGTATTTTTTTTTTAAAAAAAAATGTTGCATCGTGCAGCACATAAAAGTTCGAGTAAAAAGGGAAGAGCATGTGCAAATATTTAGAAATAAGTTGTGAAGAGAGATAAATAATTTTGTTGGAAGTGGTGTTGTTGAGTATCCATGTGAATTGTGCATGTGCCCTTCGCCCATGGTTTTGTAATTGTCGTTTTAATTCACATGCATTTTGATATTTTTTATGTACTTTACTTATTTTTTATTGCATTTTCTCAGATTTTCTTTTCAAGTCCATGTTTGTCGTACATGCAATTTTCTAAAATACTTCAAACTCGAAAGATTGATTATTTAACCTTTAATTAAAAAAATAAATAAATAAATAAAACCTTTAAATAAAAGGAAATAATATGTTGTGAATCATTTTCATCAAAAAAATATGGTTGCATATAGTGTATTTTTAATAGTATTAATTGTTTATTAAAAATATTAGTATAATAATAATATTATATATGAAATGCAATTCTAAACTCAAAGAGATTGATTCTTTAATCTTTTTTTAAAAAATATATTCAAAGTGCATTTATTGTGTTGTACCAGAAACTTCATGAGGCATTGATTAGAAATGTAAAACAAAATAAGATTAACGGATTTCAAGTTATGTAGTTAGATCCAAAAAAAATGTTTAAATTTCAACGAACTGTAATATGAAAATTGAAAAAATTAATCCAGATTCAAATGGATTTCAGACTATAAAATACTTTTTTAACTATTATTGTCATGTATGTATGTACATACATTGTTATGTATATAGCCGTGCATATGCATGACTATATATATATATATATATATATATATATATATATATATATATATATCCAATTCGTTCTCAAAGGGAAACGAACCCAGGTCTTCCACTTAAGTAAGAAGTCCAGTGGCCAAGTGGGCTAAGCCCCTTGGTTATTAACACAAGTGTTATTCTAGAAACTTCAGATATTTCGCGTAAATTTGGTTTCCCTGTCTCTTTATTTTGTTAAAATTTTCAAACTTTATATGTATATTAAAATATTTTTATTATTTTAAAATCATTTTTTAATATAATATATAAAATCAATCATTTCTTAATTTTTAAATTTGATATGCACGTTTACAGACCCTAAAATTAATTTTTCACATCTAAAATGTTGTTTTTATTTTGTTACTCAAATTTTAATGTGACTTGAATTTGGATATTTGCAATAAATTTGAGTTTTTTATGAATGCAGTTTATAATATAAAATATAAAAACTTAAATGATGCATAATAGTGTCTTATACACAATCCATTGAATCCTAGTCATATTAAAAATATCCAAAAATTCGAATACTCAAGAATAGATAAATTTTACAAATAAAATTAGAGACGTTAAACATTACTTTAATAGCCTTCGAATTATATGCTTAAACTTCTTTTCAGCTTTAAAACGTGAAAAGTCATCACTAAGATCACAACTCATTTTAACTCTGAAAGATCAATTTACAATAATATTATATTTAATAATAATGCCTGAAGTACTGTCTCTTTTTTTTTTTTTTTTGTCAACGAAACTGGCTAAAAGCTTCAACAAAGGTCATTAACTTTTCGAACTCTCCTATATCTTTTGTCTGCAAAAGATTTTTCTTTGACATATTTGTTAATACTGATGATGGTTGAGGCCACTGTTTGGTATTTATGTCATTCAATTATACATATTTTTAATTGCTAATAATTTGTGAACCACTTACATTTATAATTTTGCAATGTTATATATATATATATAGGGGCGGATCCAGGAATATAAAATTGGGGGACGATTGATAGATAATTTAAAATTATTTTATAAATAAACATTGTCTTATATTTAAAATGCATAAAATTAGATTAAATCTACATATAATAAGATATTTCATAGAGTTCAAACAAAATTATACTAGTTAGTAGTTACAACTGAGTTCGACGAGTCTTCATTTTCTGAAATCGATCCATAGCATCTTCATCGGAAATTTGTAGGAACACATTTTTCTCAATGAGAGAGGTCAAATATTTTTAAAAGCTTCTCCTACAAGCTTTGAGTGTTTGACTTTATTTTACAATTAATAAAATATATATATATATATATTAAAAAAAAAATTATTTTGGGGGGACAGCCGTCCCCTTGTTATGCCCCGGCACAAAGTGGGGAGTTTAAGTATATATATGGAGAGCTGCATCACACCCACAAAAACTATAACCAAAATTTAAAATGCCAACTCCCATTCCACTCACAGCAAAATATACACAAATTCAACCGAATAAAAAATTAAAACAAAGAAAAAGCGTTCTTTCATTAGATTCAACAAAATTTTCTTGAATTCTATTAGGGTGAAAATATTAATGGATTAATTCTCTAACGTGTCTAAAAGTTAGGATTTTTAATTGGAACGAAATTCTTTTATATTCAAATTGAGGATTTAATTACACCACCCATAACAAAATTCCAGCTAAACTACGATAATTTCATTGGAACAACACCAACAAAAACTCGATTATGATATAATACCGATAAAATCAAATTAAAATTAGAATAATTAGTAAAGCATATCGCAATGGGGCAGCTGCAGTTATGCATCTATCTACTTCAAAACCTCAAAAGTCAAAAAATAAACTATATGCAATAAGTGGAGGTTCTATTATGGGCTTGAAAGTCAACTCCTATAAAATCATAAATAATGCACTTGATGTTGTATTTTATGCATTATGAGTGTTGATATTTGACCTTTAATGAATACTATATGATAATGATCCAAGTCAGCTCTCTCATCCTCAACCAAATAAAAAAAATCTTGAGATTGAAAGCAAATTTCAATTAATTTCTAAATTTGCAGGCCCCCTAACTTTCTCTGGTTATGAAGATGAAAACCCACGTCAACGTTTCATATCCAAATGACAATATTGCATTGAAGGCATTTTAAAAGGCTTCGACTAGACCCTATCAAGGTGGCATGTCTGCTTTTGACCAAACTAACCCGGTCTAACATAGCTCAAGCCTCATCTAATAAACTTGGGATATGGTATTAATTTTACACCATGAGATGAACGAAATTAATTGTTATGAGATTAATTTCACACCTCTTTATAAGTTTGGATTTTAAATTTTTTTATGATCTTTATAAGCTTGAACATTTAGATTAGAATAATTTTTTTCCTGGTGTCAGAATGTTTGGCTCATGCTCAGATTCAAAGTTCGATTCATACAAAAAATAATTTCACACTTATTAAATTGTTCACTCATTAGATCTCCTCCATAAAAAAAAAAGTTGAGAATCCAATCCACGAATGAGGAGAATGTTACAGAATTAATATAAATAAATTAAATTTCATATCTATCTACAAGTTCGATCTTTTAAATGAGATGAATTTTTTTCACTAAACACACTACAATTTATAACATTATTCTCATGCAATAAAGGCATACTTAAAATTGTAAATTCATATCCTAAGTACCAATAACAAGTTTACAACACACGAGAAAAAGGTACACAATTAATATAAATAAATTAAATTTCATATCTATCCAGGGGCGGATGTATTCTTGGCCAATGGTGGGCTTCAGCCAGGGCAACCCAACTAGAAATCCTATTATAGTATTAATTAGTTTTAATATTCAGCCCACCCCAAATTTTAATCCAGTCCACTCCATTTAAAAAAAAAAAAAAGTTTATGGTATGTTAACTAGATTGATTCGTCTTGTTTTAATATTGTCCGTTTCCACGACAACAACTGAAAAAATATTTTCAGAGATGAAACATGTGAAGACTGCACTTCGCAATAAAATGGGGGATGGTTTTCTTGCAGATAGTTTGATGCTTTATATTGAACGAGATCTTGTTAAAAAATTAGATATAGATTCTATTATAGATGAATTTTATGTTATGAAGCCTCGTAGGGCACAACTTTGAAAAAATTAAGTTTTTGTGTATTTTTTTGTATAGAGTGTTCTTTTAATTTTCAGCCCACCCCATTATCAAATCCTGGATCCGCCCCTGTATCTATCGACAAGTTCGATCTTTTAAATGAGATGAATTTTTTTCATTGAACACACTACAATTTATAACATTATTCTCATGTGTAATCCATGTGTAAATTATCTGTCAATATTTTGTAGGTAATTACCAAATTTCCTTACAATTTCAAAATCTCCAAATCTCCCACCCACTCCAATTCGTTTCCAAAGGGAATCGAACCCAGGTCTCTCACTTAAGTGAGGAGCCCGGTGGCCAAGTGGGCTAAACTCCTTGGTTACTATTTTGTATGTATTTAATTACTTTAAGTAATTATGTTGATAATTTTATAGATAAAATATCATAAAATAAATCATAAAAATTTATAGGAAATGCGTAGACAAATCCCATTATTTAAGCAAGAAATTAATTTTGTTAAAAAAACACTAGAACTAATTTGTTATCTTAAAGTGTTTATCTTTTTTTCCTAAATCCATGTCTATAAAATTAGACTTTCTTTTTTGTGTACAGTATAATGGAAAACAAGGAAAATAAACATAAACAATTAAGTTTAATAATCCTTTTTTCCAGTATATTCTTATTGTTCACGTTGTTGAGGTTAAGAATGCAGAATTCTTATCTTCTTGGAGCCCATTTTAATGGTGTGTTTGCCCTAAATTTTTTGTTAATCAAGGATGTGGGTTTTACAAGAAAAATGAAATTAAAAAAAAAAAAAAAACAGAATAGGTAATGCAAAGCAAGGACATAAAAGCCAGCGCATTTTTTTTATTTTTACGCTTCTCTTGCCTCGCTAGGTCTTAACAGAAACAATGCGCTGAGGCTTCCTGTTGCTTCGCTTCAGTGCTTTAAGGGCAGAAAGTGCGCTTTTGACAACCTTGTCCCTGTCTATCATAGCACAAGCCTCATTTAAGCATTCAGCTTCAATATATTACTCCATCGAGCACTTAACGTCTACATTATAAACAATCAAAATTAAATTATAGGTTTTAGAGGATTATTCTTTTAGGCTCCATGTCTCCAAATCTTACTCCTCTAACCAACCACATGCATTTTACCCCTGCATTCATTCTAATGGAAGAAACATAAGACTCTTTGCTTTCTAAAGAGATAGTATACGATAACTTTTTGAACCGTGTTCTTAAAAATCCTATATGCTAGGCTCACCTCAGCTGGAACCTAACATTTTTAGAACACTGTTTTCTGAAGTTGAAAATAAGGATGGTCAATATGAACAAGCATATCCATCAAGAGTTCATTCTCAGAGTTGGTGATTATAATTTATGTATCCATAAATCCATAAATAAGCATAATACTTAACATTATTGAGCATATGAAAAGAATTGAACTGACTTTCATCAATCAAAGAAACAGATGGGTATCCAAGAATCTAATCAAACGCTTACAGAAACACATAAGATATTTCAGAATTTTACATATCTAAAATACCACAGCAAAGAAATGTCAGAGGTATTATTGACTAATGTCACAACTAGGTATTACTAACTAATACCAGAACAAAGATGCACATCTTACACTTGAAAGCTCCTCCATAGCAGCATCAATGCTTTTCTGACTGCTTCGCATTAATTCGATCCAGATCAGCTTTGCATTTCTCTCTCAGATTCTTCAGCTGTAATAAATTAGCTTCCTGTAAAGGCATTGTCCAATTCATAAAGATGTTTAAATATCCCTAATAACAATGAGATAAGAAAAACATATATAAGGGGACTTACAAGTTGATTTCCCTCATCTTCCCATGTGTTTGACATGTACTTAAAGAGGGATCTCCACTGATGCATCAGATTAGATTCCAAGTTGGAAACTCTTGGGACGCTTTGAGCACCATGTTTTTCGTCGGCCGTGATCCTACAACTTCTCTCGGCCAATATGCTAGCATCTTTCTGGCCCTTTTTCAATGCTAAAAAAGAAAAAAATTGTCACGTTAAAAGGAATTGAGTACCGAGAGTTATATTTCTTTTATTAAACCCTTTATGCAGCTCAAGAAGTTTGAAAATAAGAGTAGAATTAGGGGGCATTTGGTTCAAGTTTTTTAATGGTAATCAATAAATGGTTAACTACAATGAGAATGATGGTTACATTGTTAGTATTTTGCTTTAATTTTAGCATAATTGGAAATAACAAATGATTGTTGGTTGAGAAATAGTGGAATAAACAAAAGAGGGAAAAAAAAAAAGAAATAATTATAGGAGGGGAAGTAGGTAATCAAAATATGGCAATGATTAACTTAGTTTGAGTCTCACTACCTTGTACAAAGTATGATGAAGATGAATTGATCATCTTTTATTCTAATATTAACCACCACAATTATCTTATAATCCTTCTTATTGAAAAATTATGAACCAAGCACCCCCTTAAACAAGATTAAACATAAAGTTGATCAAACACTGAACTGACCTGATATTCGAGCCTTGATGTCCTTATGATGGAGATCCAACCATATATATGCAGCTGGTTATCGAAACAAAACGCAAAGCTTCACATAGTAATTTGTTGAAGGTAAACAATCATTACACTAACTAAGCAGATGTCTATCATGAAATTCTTTGTAATTATTGAATCCAAAGACAAAAACAACCGAAAGTTTTTTTTGATCAGTGTCATACCTTTTGTGCAGAATGAACAAGAACAAGCTTCAATTGAGTTGGTCCCTTCAGTCATGTTAGTACATTCATCCTCCTTTGATTTGGCGGATCTCTCTACTCCGAATACTCTAGATTCCTGCGACTGAGGTAGAACCGTGCAGTCAATAGACCCTGTTTGGCTCAAGACGAAATTGTCAGCATTATGATCATCCAACCCATTACGAGTATCTTCTGAATTCATATTCACTTCACCAGTATCACATTTTTTTCCATCATCATCACCAGTTTCACTCACTGTCTTTGAAGTATCAGCAGAATAACTGTCACCTAACTCACCTCTAACTTTAGTATTAATGGACTGATTAGCTTTACTCCTAAGAAAATTTAACAAATTGGGATCATATTCTTTATCATGAGTTTCTGAACTCACAATTTCACCACCACTAAATGTCGTAAGATCAACCACAATTTTTCCAACAGAATGCCCAAGATCAGGGCACTTACTTTCATTTAAAATGGATTTTGAAACTTTTCCCCCTTCTTTATCTGCCAAATTTGGATCACCTTTGGAACACTCAGTCTGGTTACAATTGCCCCCCATGTGAACATCAACACTAGCCAACTCATTAACAGAATTCCCTCCTTTAAGATCAAATTTCTTGACCTCATCATTTCCACCATGAAATCTTGAATCGCCCTTCATGCGAACACCATCACAATCATCAGATACATAAGTTGAGCTCTTGGATACACCATAGCCGCTCCCATAACCTGATACGTTGGGATTCCTATTTTCATTGGATACCTTTGAGAGACCAGAAATAACATTCCCTTTCATAGAATTAATCTCGGAACATGGACGAGGTGAACTACAAATGCGCTTGACCTTATTTCTCTCTCTCTCAGAAATCCCCCTTTTACCTATCCGATTCGTAAGATCTCCAAGAACTATCCTGGAATTACTTTTTTCAGCAGGAGAATTCTCTTCGGTCATCGCTGAAATTACAATCAAAGCTTATAAACACAATCTTGTCTACTGTTCAACTTTTTTCCAGATCCACAGAATACTTCGTCTTCCTGATTCACAACCACAAATGAACGCAGATCCCAAGTCATTACGATCAAAATTAATGGATAAAGAAAGAAATTCCTTTTAAATTGTACAAAAAATCTCGCATTCACATATAACACCAATAGAACTGTAAACAAAAAGAGAACCGAAATCGCCAACATATTTTTAAGATTCAAGAATAGGTAATAATGGCGAGTTGATAAATTTTAACTCACCTTATGGAGGATTGACGATTCTTGGAAGATCTTGGGGAATTGTTTCAGGTGCTTTTGCTGCAGTGCTATGAAATGGGTTCTGGTATACAGATTGAAATTGAGATGGAGAAAGGAGGCGGAGAGGGAGAGGAAAATTGACGGCGGCTCAAGCAAACCCGCCTTACCCTTTTGAATTTCTGAAATTTGGGCGCGCGCTCAACGCGAATCCCTGTATATTTGTTTGATTGAAATCTAAAAGTGACCATCTCATGTGCAACTGCAACACTTGTATTTTGAATTTGAATATATTATTCTCCACTAAAAAAAAATGAATATATTATTTTTATTGAAATGTGATATTCAATTTAATTGAAATGTCACAAGCACAAATTTAAAATTCAATTATTTTGATATTTTACATTTCAATTAGGGTCATTTACAATAAGGTAGTAAGAGATATACAATATAAATACTTTTTTTTTCTCAATCACCATCCTTTCAATAATAATTCATTAATACAAATATATTTTTTTTGTGCTCATATACAAATATAATTTTTTTTATTCCTGCTATTTTTCGTAATTTCCCGTCAAACACAGCAAATCATTACAATTACAATAAAAAATGATATGATAATATAATATTACATATTTTTACATGTTAATTTTACATAATTGAAATTACACCCTACTTAGCAAATACATTAAATTTTGAAATCTATTAGATTTGATAATTCAGATTTTGAATTTTACTAAATCTCAAATCAAACATAAGGACAATTCAATCTAATTTTAATTTTGGATCCAGCTATTTTGTTTCATTTACCTATATTGATTTTGGAAATCAAGAGATTAAATTTAAAATTTTACTTTAAGAAATTAGAAATTAGCTACATGATTTAAGAGAGAGAAAATATTGATTGCTCGTAGCTACATGTTTTAAGATAAAAGAGATCGAGTGTGCAACCCTTTTCAAATGCGAAAATCGTGAGACACAATTGAAATTGAAAAAATAGTGTGAAATACGTGGGGCTTTTAGTTTGTTTTAATTTTTTTTTTAAGGAATAATTTAATTTTTGTGAAATAGTTTGTTTTAATTTTAAAAAGAATTAGAATTAAAAAAGGATATGTATGGGTAGAGTTATAAATAATCTAATACCAAAAAAATTATTTTATGTCATCAAGTTTTAATTTGTTTTTTTCAGAAGAGAATAATTATTTGATCTAACCATCGGTGGTTATTTACTTTGAATAATTTCCCATGATCTGGAGATAATTCAAATTTTTTTACATTTTTATAAATGTAAAATCCCACCAAAACAGGAATAACTAAATTCTGATTCGATGATATGATATTGAAGGACTAAAATATCCTTTTATAACAATATTGAAGAAATTCACAAATCATTATTACCTTAGCAGTTTGATTGATGGCCGGTACTGATTCGAGGGAAAGAAGAAGCTTTGGGAAAGACGCAGCGATCCGTTTCTGCTTGATTTTGGAATCCCATTTATAATTAGATATTTCATTTATTTTTTTGAACAGATATTAAATGCCAGGTTAAGGTACGTCGGTCGATTTCAATTCCCACAATTCCTTCGTGCACACACAACAGAAAGGATGCAATCTTGGTCCTTCTTCTAATCGACGCCTAATTGGTAATTGGAAATGGAACTCCCAATTTGGAGTTTCAAAGTTAAAATTAGAGCTTTAGGATTTTTGTGATTTGCTTATTTTTGTAACTTTAATGTAATATTAAATAAAATAAATTAATTACTTGAATGGTATCAAATACTACATCAAAGTAAGTAAAGTATAAGATTTTGGAAAAAAAGAAAAAAAATAATCTCCTATTTCATCTCGCCTAATCATATCCAATATTATTTGGAAAAAGAAAAAAATCATATGCAATATAAATCTTATTTTTAAAGTAAGCGACCCTAATCAAATCACTTTAAGAAAATCTGAATAAAAGGTGGTACGCACTAATTTAACGGTGGTACAAGACTAATTAGCAAGTAGTACAGATTAAATCAAAGTTGGATCTCATATGAGGTGAGTGGATGCATGCACTTTCAAAATAATATATAGTATCCTGTAAATTAAAAATAAAAAGTAATAATAAATTAATTGAAAAGTATCATAATAGAATTCATGCACTCACTTCACAAGAAACCAACTCTTAAATCAATGGTTACATGGACTAAATATATAGTGGTACGGTTAAAATTAAATGGTGACACTAATTGATTCAATGGTGGTGGGGTTGATTCAATAGTGGTATGTGAGTAATTAACAAGTGATGATACAAGATTAACTAAAAAGTGGTACAGTTTAAATCAATGGTGGTACGGGCTGCTTATATAGTGGTACCCAATTAATTAAAAGATTTCACGATTTAAATCAATGGTGACATAGAGTTGAAATAATGGTGGTACGAGATTTATATATGGTGGTAAGAGGTTAAAATAATAATGATACAAATTGTATAAATGGTGATACGAGATTAATTAAATGATGGTACAACTTAAATGTATGATAGTTAATTGTATATATATGGTGGTACGGGAGTTTTATTAGGTGGTACAAGCTAAAATAATGACAATTAATGAAATCAACCGTTTCCATAATATCTCTTCTTTAAATGAAAAAATGGACAATCATAGAGACGATTTAAAATCAAATAGTATCTCTTTTTTAAATGAAAAAAAAAATGGACAATCAACCAATATTATTTGAATGTTCTAAAGAACGACTAGACTGTTCAAATCGGAACATGAATTCCAACAACTAAAATCTTTTTGAAGGGAGCAAACCATTTTTTCCAACTGAGATGAACGGCCAAGATAATCTGGTCCTTGCTGAAAGTGAAGACATGATCATCTTTTATAAGAAACCTGGACAATTCAACCAAAATACATACATACAGACATTCACATGAAGAAGCTACAATCAACTCCTATATCGATCTCGTTTCATAACTTTCAAATGGTATAGGATCTTGGTGGTGCTCTGTAATTATCGTATGCATGTCGAGCCGAATCACATTTTTGCCAAATGTCTTCACACATTTTCACCGAAGCCTCCGAGAACTTAGTCAACCTATCAAGAACCTTGGTTAAACTCGGTTGCACGCAGCTTACAGGTGATGGCTTATCCCCATTCTTCTTCTCTTCCTCCTCTGCTTCATTAGTCTGAGAATCATCAATCGTGCTTACTGTTTTCTTCTTCGATTCCTCTGCTACAGACAACCTTAAATCCATCAGAAAAGCTTTGATTGCATCACTCACTTCTTGAGAAGGCAAAGATTTGATCCCAGATGACCAGTCCCTACAGAGGACGAATATAGGTGGGGCCAGGTAGCGACGAGGGGAAAATGCCCGTCTCCCTCTTTGTCGTTCCCGAGGTTGTAAGATGCAGTTTTGTAGCCAGCTGTTGAGAGCTTCCACATAAGATGTATAGCTGTTGATCCAGTCGGCAAAACTTAGGCCAAAATACTCGACCTCGTCTTGGAGCTGATTGATGATCTGGCGTTGGGTCTCACCGATTGGTGCAACTGCTGAACTTTTCGTATGGTATGCCAATGAGATGGTGATGTACTGGGAATGATGGCATTCGAGCATGGCTTTCCACATCCTAATTAATCTGTATAATATTCTTTAGTATATGAAGTAATTCGCGGAAGTTTTATAGTGAACTCGATAATATTGTCTAGTATACGAAGTATTACAGTTAAGTGATTTTGAGAAGAATAACACATAAAATTAAGTATTTTATAAAAAGTGATAGTCCATAAGCTAAACAATATTACCTCGTATACTTAACACTACTTTGAAGAAATGGAGTTCCCATGATCCTAGTTCACCGGAGACTATCTCGTTTCATAGTTTTGACGAGAATTTTTTTTTTTTTTTGAAAAGAGTTTTGACGAGAATTATGTAGTAAATTTAGTTTAAGAAACCAGAAATGTATCTCACCCTTGAATAAGTTCGAGGAGCTGCGGGAGCAACTCTTCGTCCCGCATTTTCTCGATCCTCTTTGATATTGAATCGACAGCATGAAGTGCCACTCTGATTCGAGAATGCAGATCTTTCACAACTGCTCGAGTTTTGTCAATCACTTGAGCGCTAAGATCCTTCGCAAATTGGTGACGAAGCTGGTCACATCTGCGATCGTATTCCTTTTGTATGGACTCACTGGCCTACAACAAGGACCAAATTCAACAGTGACCTCAAAAGAAAAGAAATAGCTCCAAAATTCAGAAAGAGATGCTGAATCCAAATATGATGGTAACAGCACTTTAAAATCGAACCAAACAAGGAATAGTCACTTGAAGCTAAACAAGTTTAAATCTTGTTCAACCAATCCTTCAAAATGGAGATGATTTGTCAATATGGACATCCTATATGTACCCCAACGGATTGGTGTTTGGATTGATTGATTTGAAATCCAAGAATCTGAAATGGGTGAATTTTCATCCAAGTCACTCGGAAAATAGTTGGGATGATAAGTGACGATTACAACCCAAGCCTTGATCCAAGCAACACCGATGGATTAGGTGTAATGAATTTCTAATCCATCCTTAATTCATTCATCTAATTACAACCTATAGAAATGTTAAATATAACATGAAATAAATTACTTATAAAAACATTCTTTATGTATGTATGTAGTTTAAACCACTCTTTACATTTGCATAAGATCCTACACATTAGTGTAATAAGGATACTAAAACGTTGAAAAGTAATATTTTATAAAGAAGTGAAAAATTATGCTCTTCTAACAGTAATATTACGAACACATTCTTCATAATCAGGTATAGTGCAAATCATACGGAAAATAGAACAAGCGTACTTAAGATTAGCAGGGTATAATAGGATTTGGATCATAATATCACTAAAAATGTTAATCATCGGATCAAGCAAAAGAAATGATACCTTCACTTCGTCATATAGCTTTCTCTCCCATGCATACAGTCTTTCAAGTGAGGAAGAGTGACTTCCAGAAATCATGCAAAACTCTTCGATAAAATCGCTTCCACTATCATCATTATCATCTTTAGTTGCAAGAGGGTTCCTTGATGATGAAGACTTTGATGATGTCGTCCTTTTCCAAGTGATGACCTTGGTAACAAGTTGATCTGATATGATGTTAAGACTTGAGAGTGAGAATTTAAAAATGGTCAAATTCATCATGTAAGTTTATGAATAATATCATTGCAACAAGAACGAAGAACATCCCCTACTTAAATTCTTGCTAATTTACATGCAAATATGCAATTAAATTTTGCTGAAAGTGGTAATCCTGGGTCGATTCTAAAACTTCTGAAGAACACAAATGCGAATAACATTCAAAATGTTGATCAACATCAAGAATAAATTTCAGTTCTCTATTCTAGATAGTCTAAACTATGAACTTTTTGCGTACAAAAACAGTACATACCATCAGATACATTTGCAATACCGCCTTGGCAACAACCTGTTCCAAAGGAGCTCAAGTAAATTGAGGCTGATGATGCACCTACAAGGACAAAACTGCATGAGAAATCCCACTCAGATGACACTATGAAAATGAATTACACACGAAAAAATGAGTCCATATTTCATTTCAAAATTGTCAAGGGCATTTCCTTTCTTCATCAGGAACTCTTTACCTCTAGCCTCACCATAACCAACATGTATTTTGTTAGCCTCGAGCATTCTTGAGACTTCCCTTCCTGATTCTGATGCTCTAAAGAAACGACTATCAATGTCCTTTATGCTAGAGAGAAAATCCTTTGCCCTGTGTGTTATAAACTCAGAAGGATCCTCCCTTTCAGAAAGTATATCATTCTCTAAAGAAGATTTCTTTTTCTTCGAACTAGATTGCCCGACCGAAGCCTTTCCTGCCGAAGTCCCGACTGATTCATTCACATCCCCCATGGCTGTATCCTTTACTTCACCATCAACTCCTTTCTGCTTACTTTTTTCAGCAGCCGATTTGCCATTTCCATTTGCAGGAGTCTCTGATTTGGAAGCACTCAAATCAAAGCCCTTATTGCCAAAATTCCCATACATTTTCACATCATCAATGTCATCATTCAAACCATTTTGTCCTAAAAACCTAAAGCTCTCATCAGCAGGATTAAAGTAATCCCAGGAAGACCCAACCTCAGGCAGCGGGGGAGGCGGGGGCGGCATCGTAAATTCACCGTCCTCCACGAATGCATCCGTCGGCATTGGACTCATCCTAACTGTCACTGCACTAGCACCACCACCAGACCTCATATAACTAACTCTAGCCTTAGGGGGTGAAAGAGGGCTTCCGTTGAGCACCGGAGAATCAGAAACACCACCAAGGTGGGACGGCGATGGAGAGGGGTATGAACAGTGAGATGGGGTTTTATCAACTTCAGTTGCTGAAGCAGATAGAGAGGTTTCCACTAAAACTTCCGCCTCAGCATATCTTCTAAGGGCAATGCCTATGTTTCTAAGTGACTGGACATATGAAACATGGGCAGCTGCTAAAGCATATCTTGAATCAATTGCTTGTTTGATGAATCGTTTCCTCTGTTTACACAGCTTTAAGGCAGTACTCCTCTCTGATTTTGAATTTGTTATGCCCATTTTTTTCTATCCAATTTAAAATAACCTAACTGATAAAATTAGCCGCCGAAACCTTCACAAAACGATCAACCACCTATAGATTATTCAACATACATTTCCAAAAAACCTCCCAAATAAAAAGAAGATGCAACGCAGAAAACTAACAGAAGCTTAGCACACCATTCCTCTCTCTCGCTATATATGATATATTATTTTATTTTGTTTTCGGCCGTCGTCAAAACCTACACCTGGAAAGTGAAAACAGAGAAGAAGACGAAATGAGACGCTGCGAAATAAAAGCAAACAGCTGGAGATTCACCACTGTTTCCAACAAAGGGAAAAGGAACAGAACTGCAAAAGGGAAAAAAAATTGAAAATTATCTTTGTGGTTCAATTCTGCCAATAAATTGAATACACAGGCCCCTACTTATGTTATTTAATTCATAAAAGAGGCAAAAAGGGTTCAGAAAAAATACAGAGAGATGAGTAAATGAAAGAAGCCATTAAAATGTTGAATCCCAGAAAAAAGAAGTTAACCTGAGTAGATTCGCAAATCAATGTGGGGCTCAAACCACTCACAGAAACCTCACCTTTTTTGCAGGCTCTTGAAAAATAAATACTGGTACGAGCTTCTTTGAGCGCAGGGAGAGAGAGAGTGCTGAAACGATGAAGTGAGAAACAGAAAAGTTCAGTACAGTTAGAAACACACAAACACTACAGGGAGAGGAGAGAAGCATCGGAATGCGTGTAAGTGCTAATCTTTGTTTCTGCATTAATACTAGAAATTAATTCTCTTTAATGGCGGGGTGGAATTATTTAATATTAACAAATACAAAACAAAATAGAGGAGTCAGCAATTTGCGCTACACTAATACCTCTTTTATCTTTTACTAATTTTTCTTTCCTGAAAAGCACTAACCTTTTCTTTTGCAGCCCTTTTCCTGGACGGGTGGCTTCGAATCTTTGTTATTTCTTTTTATTTATTTTTCATATTTTTTTCTCTTATTTCTTCTTCATCACTCTATTACCCTAAACTACTAAGGTAAAAATTAGTGTGAAATAGGTGAATATGATAAATTTTATTTTTATTATACTGTCATTAACATTCACCTCTTATTATGTATTGTGTATGATTGTAATTGTCAAAAATTGAATTCATCATATGTATGCGGTTTATTCAAAGTAATCAACTATTAGAATATTTGAATTTTATTAATTAAAAAACATTTCTATTTTTTAATATTGTTCGTACGCATATGAATTAATGTTATATTGTTGTTTTCACTTCTCACCATTAATATTTACTTTGGTACAAAGTTATGTCCACTTGGAAGAGTAATTCGTTTTGTGTGAAATAGAAGTGATTTATAATTAATATTTTAGAGTAAAAAACTAATATTTTTAATAGAATAATTAATATCATTTAATTAATATTTTATAATATAAATAACTAATATTCTTTAATTAAATAACTAATATATTTTTCATGGTAAAACTTATTTATATAAGACTTTGTCTTTAAAGAAAAGAATACTCCAGCCCAAAAAAATAAAAAATTAAACTCTAATATTCAATTTGAGGGCAAATATAGATTTAGATAAACAAAATCTTAACTCAAATTACTTACCAACATTTTAGAATATGTTAAGCTTTCAATCTAATTTAGTATGTTTGTTTTCTTTTTTTGTTCGATAAATTTTAATATGCTCATGTTATTTTTTTTTTTACAGAAATATGCTCATGTTATAACCCATATAAAAAATTTCAAGCATATTTAAATTTAATGGGGGAACGTTTAGTCATCATCATTGCTCGATTTGGAGTAACCTACTGTCTTTCAAATTGATGCGATATCCGTAAACAAAACTGAGTTGAAATTTTTGTCACAAGCCTTAAATTTTGGAGCAATAAATCGACGTTTAGCAAAAAAAAAAAGAGTACATTGTCAATTCATATTTTGATATTTTCACTATTTTTTTTTAAAGAATTTTCACTATTTTATGTCACAAAATTATTGCTTCAATTTTCATCTAAGTTGTATTTCTCACTTATATCTCACCAACAGATGGCTTTTCAATTTTTATCTTAAAGTTCATGTGGAAATTTAAATTTGTTAGATTACGAATTTTGTTCACGTAAAATGGGAATATTTTTAAACGTTTTACTTATGAATGAATGTGAAATCATTGAGATGACACTGAAATGATTATTTTTACTCAAACTCCATTATAAAATTTATTTATATATGAAATTGATAGCATTATATTTATTGCATTTATAAATTAATAGTATAGTGTAAAATATTAAGTATTAATTTATAAAAATAATAATATTAGTGAATAAATATAATAGGTGATACTAATTTTCTACCATAAACAAGTTTTACCAAATATGGGTTCTTTTATTTATACTAGTAAATAGTTATTTGTGAGATAACAGTGGTGGGGTTGATATATGAATTATCTAGAATTTAATTTAAATATGGTAGGTTACATATTATAAATAAAAATATTATGTGGATACAGTGGTGGATCGATTTGTGGTAGGAAATTGAAAATGTGACTAAATGAAAAATGTAGTCTTAAGGAAATTTAAACAGCTGATGTATGTCCTGTCAAAAAAAAAAAAAAACAGATGATGTATGAAGTTTTATTCCAACTGAGATTAGTCTAATTAAGCAGATAATTATGAAATTTTATTCCAACTGAAATTAGGCAAAAAGACTTTGTAATAAAAATCACCAACTAATAAGTGAACTTTGTAATAAAAAATTACATTTTCAACAAGCATCTCATAGTTATTATGGTGACGATATAATTAGGTTTAAAAAAAATTAAAATTGATCGATATTGAAATTTTTTTCGTGATCTTTTTAGTTACTTTTTAAAATTTATGAAGTATTATTTTTTTCAAGTAATTCCAAAAAATAAAGGAAAATTGCTACTCCACCTGTTGTTGATGAAAAATGTACATCACTTTGTTGTTGATCGAAATGAATGAAAGGGAGATGAATTGAAAGAATTGATTAATGAAAAGAAGAAAGAGAGGGGCAAATTTATTATGCATGACGCAATACATATTGTGTGTCTTATTTTAGGTCCATTGCATAACTTTCAAATGATATAATAAGTAAATATAAGCAAATAGCCTTTTGATCGAGATAATAAATGCAGTACTTGTTTCTAACCAAAGTGGCAACTGGCAATACAATTTTTTTGCTAATCAATTTCTTTTTATGTCAGGACTAATACATATAGTAAAAAATGTGGGCCGATTTTATCAAGTGCTATATTTGTAGTTACCTATCAATGTTGATTAGGAGCTAAAATAGCTTACTCCCTCCGTCCCGCCCAAAGTGTCCCAACACTTTTGGACACAAGTATTAAAAAAATATTATATAATAATAATATAGTACAAGTGATGTAATAGATAAAAAGAGATGAAAATAGTATAATAATAATATAGTATATGTGATGTGATGGAGAGAGATGAAAAAATATTGTTAAATATATTAAATAAGTAGCATATTGTGTAAATATGTATGTAATATAGGGATAATTATAAAAGTAGGGTATAGATAAAAAAATAGACACTTAAATGGAACGGACAAAAATAATAAAATGAGACACTTAGGCCGGGACAGAGTAAATATATTGGAGATGTTTTTGCAAGCAATTTGATAAAAATTGCTTTGGTTCGTATTTATGCCAAAGATTAACAATGAAATTGCACATTTGCTATAGAATTCGTTTTATTGCAAGTCCGTTACCTAGTCCAAATACTTGAGGTGAATAATGCATTTATGCACTGTATTATAGCAAATAATATAAAAAAACTTGAAAAATGTGAAGACATTCATTCGAGAATCAATTAAAAAATCATAAATTATTAGGTGTTATAATTATGTATGGATCAAAGATAATTGAAGAACTAAAAGTATGAGATGAATAATTAAAACGTATTATACCTACTGTGAAATGTAGAGTAGTGCTTATCCTATTCAAAATATATATGTCATTTTAATTATTCACTCAATTTACAATTTAAATATTGTTTCACACTTTTTAATGTAAATTATTTACATTTCTTCCAAATTTCTCTTAAACACATTAAAAATGACTTAAATAAGTAGTCTTCAAAATTTTATGTAAAATTTTAAAGCTATTAATTAAAAGTATAATAAAAAATTAATATTTTCTAAATATATGTGTATTAATATTTTGAATAGAAGAAGATATAATTTTAAGAAATATTTTATACTTTGGGTTTCAATCTAAAAACCGGGTGTACTTTTTTTATTTATTTATAAGGAACTCCACCAAGGACAAAAATGCCCCTAGGTTTTCCCAATCAGACCCGCACAGCAACACACTATAACGGCTCTTTTTTTATTTTGTTTAGGCCCCCAGCTTTTCTTTTGCTTGTTGATTGGGGATAGTGTGGGTGGTGGAGGGTACGGTCTGTCCAGTGCATTGAGTTGTACTGTACAACCGTTATGGCAAGTGGCAACATAATAGATCATATTCAGATCAGCACAAGTGTTCCATTAATATAGTTTTGAATTTAAAAACTTATTTTCAAGTGCTTTATGAATATCCGAAGAATCAATCTTTCCCACAAATTTTATAATCCCAATTTATAGATTCCAATGCAACCTTTTTTATGCGGCTTTGGAATGGAGTATAATATAGTATTTGGAAAATGTACACACTTCACCTTTTATTATCAGCATTTTTGGTAATTGCGTAATTGTGACATTAAATCTGGATGTAAATCGCATTAAAATTGCAATATGTGTTAATAAAATAAGAGCAAGATGATAAAAATTAGATGGAAAAATGGTACTCCCTCTATACCAATAAAACAATTTTGTTTTTTACACAAAAATTAAGAACTTTAATATAATAATAATAATAATAATAATAATAATAATATAATACAAGAGAAGTTGAAAGAGATAAAAAAATAAGACTAAATGCAATTTAATATATTAAATAAATGACAATTGATATAAATAAATATAAAGTGTATAAATAAATATAGGGTCAATTACTACTACTAGGTACAATATTAGAAACCCTATTACCATTAGGTATAACTTTTTTTCTAATTACTAGGAGATACAATATTTTGACTGTTTTTTCCAATTTTACCCTTCATTCTCAATTATGCAGAAACTGTCTACTTTTTGTGATGTCACACATTTGTCTTCCCCAAGAAAGATGATATGTTTTTGTCAACACATTTCTACACATTACATTATTCATATTTCTGGTTTCATTATTAACATCATCACAACCGGAATTTTTCAAACTATTTTGATAGAGCCGAAATGTTTAACAACATCACAACCAGAATGTGCAGAAACCAAATAATTTAAAATTTACATTTGTTTCAGAAATCAAATAATTCAATTACATTTGTTTTCGAAATTAAATAATTCAAAATTTTCTCTAATGTGCAGAAAAAAAATTGCACATGTGCAGAAGAAAAATATTGCACATGTGCAAAAGAAAAACTCACGTACCCAATGTAGAATAACATCGATCCAGTAGAAAACCCATCAATCAAAATGTAAAAAACATAGATCCGTGAGTGCACCCATCGGATTGGTGAGTGCACCCACATGCAGATGAGTTCACCAGATCTGCACTCCGTCGCACACCCCTATAACAGCCATTCAACACAACTGATTCAACCTTCGCCGACGATAGCTTTTACTCATGTCATCGCGAGTTTCGCGACCTAACCATCGCCGGCGCCGCAACCACCACCGTCGCGCAACCATCGTCTTCATCATCTACCTCCAGCGTCGTTTCTGTGCGCAACCCAGCGCCGTGAGTTGCGACCACCGTCCTTCAGCGTCGTAGCCTCTGTTTCAGATCCGCTGCCGCGAATAGCCGCCTTCAAATCTCGTCGACCTCACTAGCATCACCTTCTTGCGCGATTCATCATCGCCGTCGCTTCAAAAAAAATTCCCAGTACACTCCATCGCCATTCTCACTCGGGCTTCGCACACATCAATTTGGTCTCTCACCAATCTCAACATGGTCGTGCGTCGCGTCTCTTGGCACCACCGTCGTGCGACGCATCCCTCAACGACGCAGTGGATGGTCTTGATGTTGCAGGGAGAGAGAGAGAGAGGGTGTTGCAGAATGAATGAGGTGTTGCAGAATGAATGAGAGAGAAATGAGGGTTTTGAATTAAAGTGAGAGAGAGGGGAAGAGACTGATATAATTGGGAATACACACGTGAATCTAATAGAATATCTATATTTGAGTGGTGTGAGAGAGAGAGAGTCAGCAAAAATAAAAAGGTGACTACAGTTGATTTGTGGGGGTAAAATAGAAATTTTAAAAGTATGATTGTATCTTATAGAGTTTTATTTTTATTGGTGGTATCTAAGAGTGATAAAATTCTTAATATAGTACCTTTAAGTGTCATAAATCCATAAATATATTAAAGTGGTAAGCCAAAAATGAAAATGAAATTTTTTTATTAAATTAAACTGAAGGAAAAATTGGAAGCTTTTATTAAGATGGGGGAGTATTATTTTTGTACTATACTAATTTTTTTTTAAACTATAATAGTGAGATATATATACTGGAACTACGCTTCCCCGTTACTCTGTATTTTTCTGATGTTATAGCCCAACAAGTCTCAGTTAAATAGGAGAGAATTGTGTTGTATTATGGAATATATCCTATAAATATCCTATCGACATGTGATTTATTTTAAGCCAGTAAAATTTTATTAAACGCAATCACTAACGAGTTCGAGTAGGTCATTCACATGTGCTTTTTTTTTTTAAAGGAAGTTTAGTAATATTCAAAAACTAGCGTGAAGAGTGTTCTAATAGCAATTTATCACATTTAATAATAATTTAATTGAGCAGATTTTTTATAAACAAATTATTCTGTGAAAATAATTATTACTAATTAATTAATACTCCCTCCGTCCCGAAAAAAAAAGGGCACATACTTTAAAAAAAAAAAAAAAAAGTAATGATTGAGATTTTTAAGGGTAATTTTTTTAAACTCTTATGTATAAAGTAAAAAAATTTTATTGGGTTATGTGTTTGTAAGAGTAAAACGTAATGACATTTCTGTAAATTAGTGAAAATTGTGAGTGTGGAGTTTATAAAGAGTTTTTCATTTTAAGGGTATGAAACTTATAATGAGACGAACGAAAAAAGAAAGTATGAAATCTTTTATGGGATGGAGGGAGTAATATTTAATAAAAATAATTAATATTATTTAAATATTTATTTGATTTGTACCATGCATTCAATACATACAAAGTTTGTCAATTTATTTTAACAGTGCGGGTTCTTTTGGAAGAACTCTAAATATTTATATCAAGTTCCGTCAAAAAAAAAAAAAAAATTTATATCAAGTTCCTGTTGATCCAATTACATGGCAAGGGCTTGCCCTAGTGGTAATAAGGATAATTGAGTCACGACTATATTAGAAATATTTTTTAATTTCAAAAAATATATGTGAATTTTCTTATAAGAAAAGTTGTTTAATTCTCCAAGTTTGGTTTCGAGAGCATCTCTCCCCGTTCTCCCCAACGTGATTAGGTACCTAGTACCTACCTCTCTAATTCTCCGAATAATTAATTCCTAACATTTATTTAGCAATTATTTTCACGTCAATTATCATAGAGTAATTATTTGCCATATTGGGCTATTAGAGTGTTATGGGCCTTGGTCATTTCTCTAAGGTGCAGATTTTGCTATTATCAGTCTTGCAGGAACTTATGAGTTATGGGCCTATGGCTATTCTCGTCCTTTTTTTTTCGTCAAAATAAGATATACTTTCTCCATCCCGAAAAACCTTTCATATGTACGAGAACACACATTAAAAAAAAAGAGTAATGATTAAAGTTTTGAGTAGTAATTTTATAAACTTTTATGTATAAAGTAAAAAAACTTTATTAGATTATGTGTACGTGAAAGTAAAAAGTAATGATACTTATGTAAATTAGTGAAAATTGTGAGGGTATAGTTTATAAGGAGTTTTTCATTTTAAAAGTGTGAAACTTATAATGGAACAGATGGAAAAGGAAAGTGTGAAAACTTTTATGAGACGGATGAAGTAATTACAAACATTCGAGATATGATTTTTTTTAAATAATTCTACTTTGCAATCCTTTCAAAAAGAAAAAAAAATAAATAAAATTTGCAACCAGATTATGACTATAAAAGTTTCGGATGCATGAGACTAGAGATGTTAAATGGGCTGGCCCTAGCCCTATAGGGCCACGAACTAAACGGTTTGGGCCCTTATCCGGTTCACTCTTAATGGTCCTCTAATAGTTGAGACCTAACCATAACCCTATCGAGTCTCGGGCTAAACAGGTCATAAACGGACTATATCATAAAATAATCAAAATAATATCTAAAATATTGATCATAAAATTCTAAAAGTTCAAACATAATTCTAAAAGTTCAAACATAATTCTAAAAGTTCAATCATATGTATTAATTCTAAAAGTTCAAACATAATTAATAAGTTGATAAATATCTTTACTCTTCAACATTCGAGGCTTTCTTAGACAAAGACAAAACATCATATTCCAACTCCTCCTCCTCATCATCTAAAACATTAATAAAAATATAAGTAAATTAATGATAAAAAGGTATTTAATTATATATGCATTAACTAAGCCACTAATTAATTTAATTTTATTAATTTTTTTTAAAAATAAAAATAAATTGTCGGGCTGGCCCGGATAAACAAGCCTCTATATCAAGGATCTAACCTTGCAATTTCTTAGGGTTAAACGGGCCGGACCGATTTAACATCTCTATACGAGACTGTAACTCTTTTTATATTTCACTTTGTATATCATTGTTCGAATGGAATGTATGTCACATAAATAAATAAGAAATATTAACAAATTATATATTTTAATAATTTAAAAATAAAACATCAAATATTAAAATAAGTAATACAAATGAATCCATCTAGTCTCGGGATAGTAAACAAAAATCAAAGGATTAAATAAAATATTTTTTTACACGTAATGCTAAGCCTAAAATTCAGGAACAATTTGTATTTATACAAAATAAATTCAACACCGAATTAAGATTGAAATGTTTGAAATGTGTGCTTTCTATTCATGGAAAATTCGCACACGTCATTCCAAACGCTGCAGACTTAGGAAAATTATTTAAATTATTGCAATTTATTTATTCCTTCCTAACAAAGTTAATGGGTTTAGTGTCGGTAAAAGGAGTTATCAGCTTGGAAGTTGGAACCTTTCTGTTTTTTGTTTTTTTATCGGAAAAGGAGAAGGAAATTTGTTACTAGTCTGTTCCAGATAGTTCTAATTTTTTTGGTATATTTTAAATTATGATATTATTTTTTTATTATTAATTTTTTTTTAAAATAAAATAATTAATGGAGTAGAGGAAGTAATTAAAAAGAAAATACCGATTTAAGGAATACCCAACAATATACTATGAAGGAGTTCAAACTTAACCATCCAAAACAAAAGAGTAATTTCACTAAAATCCAACTTTACGATCTACCCTTGATTTCTTCGATAATTCTTTTCATATATCAATTTGGAAGTTGAAACTTATGATAATAAGTAACAATTTGAATTCGGAAAAAATCATCAGCTCATATGACGATTTAAATCTGAATTGTTAAATGTAGTGACAATTTACATTTGTTTGATAACAATTTAAAATGATATTTATTCATTTAATTTGATAAAATGACTACTCTCAAATTTTTAAAACAATGTCAACTCAATTTCTAATTAGACCAAATTTAATTTTGGAGATTCTAGTTATGCTTTATTTAAATAATCAAAATTAATTTAAATATTTTATCCATGTGTATACCATAATGTTGTATAATTCACCAAATATTGTTTTGATTTATGAAATCGTTGGTAGAACATATTATAAAAGAAAAAGAATAAAATATATAAAATAATGGTAAAACTAGGATAACAATATGGTAAAGCTTAGCCTTAGGATCTCCTTTCAAGGCATATTTTAAGACTTGCATAATTGTTTATCAAAATGAAACTAAATACTCCGCCAGCCCCAATTAGGAAAAAAATAGGTATAAGTGCATGAATCAGCCACGTGAGTCCAACATGCAAACAACGCCCATTCTGCTATTCTGCGCAGTCTTTCATCACTGCTAACATCCGCCAGCCCTAATTTTCCCCAACCAAATCCCTGAATTTCATGAATTCCCACGTCATCACCATATCCAATAATCAATTGTTTTATGACATGATTGCGATGACGGGATAGATCACATGTTTAGATATTCGAAATCAATCCCACACTTCGAATGGGATGAGACGACCAACCGCCGATGTCGATGAAAATAGACCGAGTTCTTATTAGAGATAGATGTTAGGCTTAAGTATGGTTTGTTATATGTGATAATTTTTTTTAATAGGCGGTAGTGTCTGATTTTTTTTTATAAACGAGTTGGACCTAAAAGTTTGTAGAATAATTAGTTTAAATACATATATTTTTATATTATTAATTATATAATTTTTATACATATAAAAAATAATTAATAAATATTAAATATAGACTCAAACGAGTGCTCTGTTGATTTTAAAAAAAATTATAAAAGTCTAAGCTTCACCTATTTATATAAATAGGTTTTTGATTAAATTTAGGTCTGACTCGTTTATTAAAAAAGTCAAAGCGAACTGAATTTTAATAGATCGGGCCATAGGTCCCTGTTCAGTAGTCTGTCCTATTCCCACTTTTTAATTGCAGGATATAGGGTGGAATGTCTAATTTTAAATAAATGTTGAAGGTGTGCGTGAGTGTTTGACAGAATGTTGTCACATTCGAAGAACTACACAGACACAACAAGATACAAAATTACACACCGCGGAAATCTTAAACACTTTGCAAGATGAATATCAAAATTTTGTATAGACTATGAATAAGTCTATACTGTCAATCGACGAAATATCACTATTAAATGTTGAGTGATACAATCAGTGAAAGTATGAGCTACACTGTGAATAGATCTACGTATATAGTGACTAGATGTTAATCCACTAACCTATCACTAATACAAATAAAGATCCAAATGTTGAGTGAAATGTTGGAACATTCACCAATAGAAGTATCGAGTATGAAACATCAATAAACTCAAATAATCTAAGCTAGTAGACTACGTTAGATTGTGTTTCCCTCAAACTCCAAGTTTTAATCTTCATAGTAGTTGTGTATTTATAGATATTCTAGACACAAGTGTGCTTGAAGATAACTTCCACATCTCCCTTGAAAAAATGTAACTTTTGGTAACTTCCACATGATCTTTTCAACTCCTCACTCTTGTCTTTTCAAACGCATGACTTATATAACTGTTTTAAGTCTTCAATCGGTAAAAATAAGACATTGAACAAGACATTTCGTGAATTAGAGATTAGTGGAAGTGGAAGGATGAATTCTAATGTTGTGACCAGAATGTTAACACATTATGAGTAACACTTGTTACTAACACATCAGCAAATGTGTTTAGTGTGGGATGTTTTTAAATAAAATTTTTATTATTACATATCCTGTAGTTTTTACAAAACAAAGCAGGAGGGAATACATGCTTTTAGTATAACAGTTTATAGAAAAACTAAAGCGACTCTGATAAAAACATTTTATCAATAAAACTAACGACTACTAAGTAGATATGAATGAATAATAAATGGTACAACTTTCTTGTGTAGCATTATTCTTTACAACTCTTAAAAAAAAATTATGATGAGGGGTGCTGAGTATTGAAACTCTTGTAATCTTACCCAATTTCTTCCGTATTCAGGATTGGGGTATCATATTACTGTTCAAAAATATTAACAAAGAATTAATTTTTTTAATATTTAAATTATTCATATTTAATAAAAAATATAATATTATAATATTTAAAATTTTAAATATCAAATCATAAAAAATGGTTTAATTTATAAAAAAAAATTAACTAAAAATATAATAACTGAATAGTGATTTATATAATGCATTCTTATAAAATAATAAAACGTACTCCAACGGCAATTGTTTAATCTTTTTCATATCCAAATCATTCATTAAAAAGAAAAAAAGAAAAAAAAAATCCTCGTTATTCTTCTCTTGCGATTTAGTTTTTTAACAGGATATAACATATTATGTGGTGAAAATGGATAATAGAGGAGTAGAAAATAAGTTAATATATCCTGCAGGCAGTCTTCTGCTGTGCTTGTGACATAAATACAGCCAGTATGCACTTTCATTCATCACTCTCGTAAATTGCTCCCTATTCTAAATTATACTACTACTACTACTACTACTACTACTAGTCTGTTGTGAGTAGAAAGAAATTCCACAACCACGGCGACGGGGAAGGTTGGTGAGGAAAAAATGGTGACGCTTCAGGAGGAAGTTGAGGCTTCACCAAGCAGCTCGACGGAGCTGGGTGAGGTGAGCGAGGATGAAAGCATCAGCTACCACGATCTGAAACACCGCATGTGGAAAGACCGGTTGCGGATGCAGAAGATGAAGGCCGACCGCCTGCCCGACTCAGACCTCAAGCAGGACCAATCCCGCCGCAAGAAAATGTGCAGAGCTCAAGATGCTATTCTCAAATACATGGTCAAAATCATGGATGTTTGCAACGCCCAGGGTTTTGTTTACGGAATCGTGCCGGAAAAGGGCCGCCCGGTGATGGGCTCCTCGGACTCTCTCCGCGCCTGGTGGAAAGAGTCCGTCAGATTTGAGCAGGGTGCGCCGGCGGCCATTGCTGAATTCCTGCCCAAGATCATTGAAGAAGCCGCCCAGGAATTGGATCCCAATTCCTTAATGCATTTGCTGCAAGATTTGCAGGACACCACTCTGGGCTCTCTGCTTTCCGCCTTGATGCAGCATTGCGTGCCGCCGCAGAGGAGGTTTCCGTTGGAGAGGGGGCTGCCGCCGCCCTGGTGGCCCACGGGGGACGAGCTCTGGTGGGGGGATCAGGGGGCCGCTCAAGAACACGGCGTCCCGCCGTACCGGAAGCCCCACGATTTGAAGAAGGCGTGGAAGGTCAGCGTTTTAGCTTCAATTATCAAACACATGTCCCCAAATTTGGATAGGATGCGAGGGATTGTGAATCAATCCAAGTCTTTGCAACGTAAGATGACTGCTAAAGACACCAGTACACTGGCTAGAGTGTTTAATCAAGAAGAAGCCCTTGCCAAGCTTACAGAGAAATCACTAAAAATTACAGAGGAAGAAGAAAAAGAAGAAGAAGAGAATCTTAGCTTGGTTAGCGGGAAGAGGAAGTGCCCCATTGGATTTGACTTCCCTCAAGGTGATGGTTTTATGGTGAAGAACTCAAGAAGTGGGCATGAGTTTTTGAGGAATGATGAGGAAATGGACCTCTGTAATTGGCTGAATATTTCAGTGGGAAAGGGGAACGATGGAGATGAGATGAATGAAAGGGGTAGTAGTTCTTTAACAGATGCGGGATACTACTGGGGTGACGATCAACAGGGTTATGGAAACATGGATTTGAATGAGAAATCGCACTTAAATGGAACTTCTGTTTGGGACTTATCGTATCAAGACATTGTGGATTAATCAAATCTTTCCCTGTAGCTAGCTAGCTAGGTTAGCTAAATCATCCAAGCTCTGTGTGTGTGTGTGCTTTTCAGTATGAGTTTGTTTTGATGATATATAGACAAAAATGGTGTGTGCATTTCTGAACCTTCCAATCTTACGTCTTTTGTGTGCTTATACATCATATCATATAGTAATAATAATAATAATCATGTGTGTTTTTTACAGTATTATCTTGATTGAATTAACATCACTTTAGTGTATGGCTGTATTTTGTGAAATTAAAACTTGATGTTACATTTGCAGTAGATTAGAGATTAATTGGTTAAAAGTCGCAAAAACTATGCCTATGAGGCATACAGTCTTCAAGTTGAAACTTGGTAGCTGCACACGAATACCCCTTCCTAAATTTAGTGTTGTTTTTGTTCCTCACTTCCACCTCCACCTCTACTGCGAACACAGCACACACCGGTCTGTGATCTGAAAATCTCGACTCGCCTCGTATGTAAGACAACTGCTCGATGCCATCGCCGTACCATAAAATTCTATCGCACCTGCAAATGAAATCCATCATAAAAACATTTTTGACCTTTTATTTGGGTGGGTGGACGATAGATTACCATGCGGGAGTTCTTCGTTTTTTCTTGGACTTGGTAGTTTCTCCAGCATATAAATCAGAGTTTTGGGTGTACTTATAGGTGGGTGCAAACATGATCTTGCCTTCTTTCCACCCACTAAAAACTCTGCCAGCTTCTCTCTCAGTATTCAGCTGTTGTTAATCACAAAATCACCACTAAATTCACTCAAAACCTTAACAATCATCCAGACATATCTTAAAAAACATAACGTGAGATCCAATCATTTATCTTATAAGTATTGTGCACATAAAAAACGATGACAAATCCAACAGAAAAGTGATAGGCCCACACAATTATTAAACAACTCCCACGTATCAATATAGATTTGAGGATGTAATAAATGCCTTTTGACTTGTACAAACTCTAAAAGTCAACAAGATAACTAACTAACCTGGTCTTTCTCCAAGAGGGAGTCCCAATCATTATCCTCTAACAGCAGCCTTGCCTCGTTGTAGTTCAACCCGATCCGATAATTCAAATCGCCTAGCCAAATCATACGGCTGAAATCCAGATTTTTCAATACCATAGAGTTAGAGTGTTCATGAAGATGACTTTTGAAAAAAAGAAAAGTAGAATTTAACTTACTCATGATCAATGATTCTTTCAGGGATTCGACGGCTAGGATTCTTGCAAATCCTGGGGAATGTAGTTCCTTTGAGGATTTCAGCAACGTCGGAGTTTCTTCTGAGCTCATCGCCTCCCTTCTCCCCTGAGGCCAAATGACTGCACACGAAGCAAAAACTCGTCCTATGCACCGTCATGCTTACTGATATACATCCCTGCACATAAATCAACTCTCGAGAAATTAAATTACACTTTTGATCCTATAGGAATATGATCATTTCAAAAGTAGCCCAACCAAAATGCCTATTTTTCGTCCAGTGAGCCAAATTTCCGTCAAATCCAAATACAAGTACCCATGAGAATTGCATTTTTAGAGAAATTAGCTAGATTTTCTTTTTTTAGCAATTTTGGTTATAAAATGCACCAACAGTTTCCATCCATTTTTTATTTAAAAAAAAAAAATTAGAACCACTTCATAATTATTGGACCAAAATTACAAGAAACCAAAAGTGTAATTTAAGTTCATATATATGTATATATAAATGAAAAGAAGTACCTTATTTCCTAGGTAGCCCATGATTCCTCTTCCCATGCAAGAAATTCTTAGATGACCTATGTCTCTTACAAGCTCTCTTCGAGCCCATATCGACAAGAAGATGCCCACCATTTGCTTGCTTGCTACAACTTGGTAATTTAGTCTTGTTGGCAAGGAATTCATCTCATCAGACATAGGATTGGGAAGGTCATCATCATCGACGGTGGAATCATGGCAGTAGTTAATGGGATCAGCACAAGGGTCTCTGACCTTTCTACCCCTATTGGAAATGGAGTCGTCTCCAAAACAATTGCAGGCCTTGGAGAGATCACTATCCCCTCTCAGATGCTTGCTCAGTGCTTTCAGAGATGGCTTGTGAAACATGTTGGTTTTTGAATCTGATAAAGAGTCATGGTATTGTTTGTTTAGTGCATAGCTTATGAGTGCTACCCATTTTGATGCTGGTTCGTTGTCTTCTATCACCAAAACGTTTCCAGCACTCAGTGGAACTATTTCTTGAAACCTGCAGGAATATAACACGTTATTAATTAAATTAATTGTGTCGTCTACAATAGGACTATGTTTTTTCTTAATTGGTAGTATTATATATATATATATGAGAGTACCCTAGTACATATATGTCTGCAGATCCCTCCACTTGCAAGAAATCTTCCAAATTAAGTCCATGATTAGGAGTGTTTCCTCCTACATTCCACGTTCCCACGAATACCCTACAATTTTTTACCCTCTTATTACAACCTTAATAAACTAGCAAAATATTAACTCTCTCATCTATACAACTCATACCTCATGTCTTGAACTACTGTATCTTGCGCCATTGATTGATCGAAACTCGACAGATTTAGGCTATCGATCGTGGTTGTGCTATGCCTTTCTGAGAAGAAGAAGAAGAAAAAGACGTTGTTGATGAAATTATATATACAATTACTTAAATTTCCCCATGTCATGATAATTACGTTTGAAAGCCAGAAAAAACGATTATATTACATTAATTCAAATTAGCATATGTAGGATGCATTGCAATTATAATATGTGAACTTTAGTCTTGTGTTAGGTAAGCTACCTAAATACGTACACAATCTAGGCAAATATACGATATTAGATTACTTTATACATGGCTATATATCATAGGTTAACTAATTATATAAATAATAATTGACCTGCTGTTCAAACACTAATCTTGAACACAAAAACCTATGTGACATGCTCTCAATCTCATAAATGAAACGTAATACTTTTACTTATTTTTATAATACACATATTTGTAAAGTACTATATATAAAAATATGTAAAAACTATCATGCCTCATGTATGAAACAATTTTACACCAGACTTCCTCAATCTTAAATTATAAGGATAACATAAATATATGTTTGCAGAAGATACGAGAATCCATTAGAATAATCAGGGTTAAATTTTGCTGATCAGATGCAATGTTAGAAAACGTTTGACATTATATTAAAATATTTGATCTTTTCTGCACATGAGCATTTGCATAAAAATATAAATATATAACAAACGCATGAATTAATGATAGGAGACAAATTAATTTGATGATTATAAATGTACGTACCTGAGAAACCTCTTTTCATGTAAGTTGACTTCTCTAGAAAATCATTTGTTCTTGACGTAATACATGTATCCAATTCTGTCCCCAATCCAACAGCATAAAATTACAACAATTAATTTACAAAAATAATTTGTAATTTGATTTTTGCTATAATAAAATATGTAGCATCTATAACAGGTACATCATTTACTAAATTATATAAGTATGAATGATTTAATTATATATGAAATAAAAAAAATTACAAAGAAAAGATTATAAGGACGAACCATTTTCAATTCCGCTTCCATCTTGAAAAATATCCTCGACTGAATTTTCTCTGCTGTTTTTCTTGGAATTAAAAATCTTTGGAAGGATAGACTTTTAATTCATTCCATTTAAATATACACATGCACAACAAAAAGTTAGATTAAATAATAATATAAAAGTTTCAAGTCATGAAAATAAATAAATTGATACATACCTTCTTTTTCTTTTCACCTTTGACAGAAATTTCATTCGTTGTCGCCGTCGCCGCCGTTGTGGTGGTGGATGTGCTTCCGACGGCCTTAGTCATAACATCGTCGGCCTCGTGAGGCCTTACCGGCGATGACATTCATAAATTAAACTTCGAAATTAATTAATTTAAGTTGAAGAGATTAAAATACATAAATGTAGTATTTTCTTCTTGGATTTCCAACGTCTAATTTTTAGAGAGAGAAAGAAAAACGAAAATCAAGATTGTGAATTTTGTGTTTTGACTTTTGTTTTCTTCGGTAAAATTGTTTAAAAGTATTTTACTAGTTATTTTTCAATGTTTTGTTTCTATATGTGAAAAATTAATTGTATAAAATCTGTTTAGTGTTATCAGTAAATGCGCCATGTCTTCCGGGATGTGGACGATGTAAATGGTTAATACACACTCAGCGTTGGCTGGTCTCTGTGGGCTGTGATGTGGATGGTGTAATGTTTTATATTACACAATTAAGGACATATCACATATGTTTTTTTAAAAGAAAGAGAATCATTCTTATAATTAATTTACTTTAAATATAATTATTTAAAAGAAATAAATTTTATTTATATATCTCATGTGTATCCCTTTTCTCTTTTTTTCTAAAAAAAATGTGTCATTAATTTAATGGATGTAATATGAGATGTTACACCATTGTGTTACAGGACATACCGACCGATCTTAGGGTCCTTGATGAAAGACTGAAATTTAATTTAAATTATTCAAATTTACTTTAGGGTCGTTGATGAGAGACAAAAAGTTAATTTACACAAAATATAGTGTGAATCAGATTCATAGTATGAAATTAATACTATTATATTCATTCACTGATAACATAACACTTATTTAATGATATTATTACACTTATGAATTGATATTACAATATAAAATAATTATAGTATTGATTATAATGATATTGACGAATGATTCTAATGATATTAATGAATTATTCTAATAATATCAGTTTTATACCATGAAACTAATTTACAAGAGTTACTCTTTAATTTAATTGATCATGAGGTATTTTCGTGGGCCTCTAAAGGGTCGTTGACAAGAGATGAAAATTTAATTTAATTTGATCCTATTTTAATTTAGGGTCGTTGACTAGGGATGGAAATTTAATTTAAACTGATCACAGTTTATTTTAGGATCGTTGACTATAGGGATGGAAATTTAGTTTAAATCGATCGTAATATATTAGACATTTTGTAGAGACTCAATTTAAATTGGTTACCGATTTTTTTATTGGACACGTCCCTATCCGAATTCTTTTGTGCATTTATTACTATTAGGATTCCTTAAAAGTTGTATTTTATTGTTTCGAAAAAAAGTTGTATTTTATTACTATTAGGATTCCTTTAAAGTTGTATTTTTTTTCAAAAAAAAAAAAAAAAAGTTGTATTTTATTCCTAATGAAAGAATTAGATACGAAAATAAATTCAGAAATTTAAGAATTTTCATCTTGTACAGGTCGGTATTGGTGCTAAGTGTCTGCCCTATCCGTTTACATCATGAATATTCTACTGTAATTCTGTATTTTATTTATCCTGTATCGATTGTTTTTAAACTATGTCATTCGTATTAAATAGCATCGTCAATCATTATAATTAAACCACATTAATTATACACCTCCCAACCCAGAGTTGGTACTTCCTACCGTAAATTTTAATGAGACTTTATCTTTATGTTGCGGATTTATTTCTAGGTCACTTTTGGCTTTTACCCAAAATATATTGTTGTTAGCATCGGTTAATCAATATAAATAAATGGAATTCATATGTTTTTTTTATATAAATTTAAACTTTAAATGAGATGATTTTTTTTTTTATATAATATCAAAGCATTTAACCCACGCTCATATCCTGCCACGAGTAAGAAAATATATTAAAAAATTAATATATTCTCTCCGTCCAAAAAATTTATTCTTCTTTCTTTAATCACGAGATTTAATGAATATTAGTAATATATGTATAAAGTAGAAATATATGATAGATATGTAGTGTTTAGAGGGTGATGATAAAGTAGTTTGAGATAGAATTATTTCTAAAAATAGAATAAAAATAAATTTTTTAAATAGACCAAAAAAAAAAAGTGAGAATAAATTTATTGGATGGAAAGAGTATATGAATTGATTCTATATTTATATTAAAGTTTAGACTTTTAGATGTGATATAACAAGTTTAGACTTTTTAGATGATATAAATCTTTAGGTATCAATTATCATTATCACCCTTTTGTTCTCTATCACGTCTCTGACGTCAACGGCATGTTCTCAAAAAAAAAAAAAAAAAAAGAGCTAAATCCATATTGACATATTGTTATACTCCAATTTATCATACAAAATCATCATTCTTTTTTAGAACCTACAAAATCAAATAAGTATTACATTTTGGTATTACACATATTATATTACGGCTCCGTTCCTATATAAGGCCATTCAATGCGGTATATTAAAAATTTTGTATTATTTGGTAGCCCATATAATTAGGGGTATTTATTGTAAAAGATCATATAATATAGTGTACCAAACAAAATATTAATTAATATCATGTTTTATTTTTCCCTACCAAGCAAATTTGAGATATTCATTAATTTAGTATGTATCTAGTTTTATACCTACCAAATAAAATAATAACACAAAATCCTTACTAAATTTGTATCTCACCTCAAATCAGTTTTGAGTGCAGATCATTTAGCCTGAATCCTGTTAGACTAGCAAGCTTAATATATCTAGATTTTAGTTCTATATGAATATTTTATCAACATTAATTTTTTATATTATTGTATATATTTTATGAAAAATGAATTATAAAATAACCACCTTATAACTTCATTAATTCGTTCCCAAAAAGAATCAAACCTGGGTCTCCCACTAACGTTAGGAACCCAATGGCCAGATGGGCTAAGACACTTGGTTATTGGGATATCAAAAAAAGAAAGAATAACTTTGATTGGGACGAACCAAAATGTAAAACTAGGAAACTTCCACTTTGATAGAGGGAGTAGCTTTGATTTCTATCATGTTATGTATAGCTCTTTTAAATATATTAAATACTATTTTAAATTTTGATCTTGTAACTCAATACTCGATAGTAATCTGTGTATAGTCTAGAGCCCACTAAGACTAGATTAGGTTCACAATTAGGAAGGAACAGAGTAATTTTTTTAAAGTTTCAGAAACATGGCGTTTGGAATCGAACAAGGTTTGTAAAATCCAGCATCAAATTGCAAGATGGTGGTATATATTCAAATGGGCCTATAATGTGTTTGGTCTGTATATTCGACGGGAAAAGCAGTAATTGGTGGGTGTGTAAATTAAGTTTTGTTTAAGTTAACAAAGAGCAATATTGTATTCACATAAGTTAGTCGAGTAAGGAAATAAATTGCTGGGTGTACTACCTAAAAAAAAGGGTGCAAATAACCTAGGGCCCATTAGGTGCCCTTTTAATTTGTTATGTTTGGCGCAATGTCAATATTACCCAAAGTCCATTAGAACTAGCTCAATTCACACCTCTAATCCCATGTTTAGCCAAATGTCAATTTAATCCAAAGTCCATTAGAACTAGTTCATTTCACATATCTAGCACATTACAGAGGCAATTGGATTGAGCAAAATCCACTTCTAAACTCTTTAAATAGTATAAACCCTTTTACCTTTTCTTGAACACTTAAAAAATGATAAAAATGCTGAGAATCCTCAGCACGTTGATTACGATAAAAATACAATACAAATACATATTTGCCTGAACCTTGATGGAGTTTTGAGTTGTGGCATCCTCCCATTGTCAAGTCGGGATTAAATACGGTTGTCCGTCTCATGATATGCTGAACGAACACGTAGACATTGCCTCAGGCATCACTGGATGTTTCGTCTAATTTTTGCCTGTACACAGCCAAGCTCTGTAAAGAGAAAACAAACAACCTCCTAAGATATATATTTACAGTGGAAAATTCTGATATATATTGTAAAAGAATATCATAAAAGAAAACTCTGACATATATTGTATACAGTGGTCCACCTATAACTGTTATCTTCTATTGTGAGTCTCTGAGATGTCAAACTGTTCAGGGGCATCCAGGCAGGCCAGTTTAGCCCTAAAGAATACAGGGTTGGATTTAAACTTTGGAAGGCTTATTTATATAAGTTTAAATCCGGGCCTTTCTGGACTAGTATGGGAGTTCAGCATTCAACCAATACTACATAAAATGATAAATTTCCATACTAATCAATTTATTGCCAGCCAAAAAGATGTTTCTACCTCTGTATAAGCATAAACACCAGCTTCAGAAGATCCATGGGGACTTCCTCTCCTAATGAAGTTTCCCCCTTTATATATGTAGAGCATGGGTACACCAGTTGAGAGCTCTAAATTGATAACCTGTCAATAAGAAATCAGTGGACGAGCTTTGTGATTCATTATTGATCATAAAAGAGCATTTTATGTAGGCAATAAAAACAAAACCAATATATATACATTACCTCTTCAGAACTCAACTTATCAAGATACATAATAATGGACCTCAGAGAATTCGCATGAGCTACAACCATCAAATGTTCTCCCTTCAAAAGATGAGGCTCAATCTGCAAGATGACAAGGGCATCTTCTTAGTATATGATTGGGAAATCCAAAAAACCATGTAAACTTTGACACTTTCAACTAAACCTATATTATTGCTTACGTGCTCTTTGAAAAAGGTAACTGCTCTTCCTAAGCACATCTCTAAGCTCTCTCCATTTGGAGGACGAACATGATAGCTTCGACGCCAGTTATGAACTTGTTCCTTCCCGTAGAGTTCAGCTGTTTCCTGCTTATTAAGACCTTGCAGCTCCCCGTACCTATGTTAACTAAAAATTCATAAACAAAAAGAGAAGTATGATAGGTACGCTGAAGATCGATGAAAATCTAAATATGGGGTTACATTCTCTCATTCAATTGCCATGCTTTGACGACAGGAATGGTTTGCTTCTTAGTTTCTTCGCTATAAATCTGACTCCATGTCCTTGCCTGTTCAGTCTCATTATGATGCATAACTGTAGGCACCTGAAAAACTTTAAATTGAGTTGATTAATTGCCAAGAATATATCCCAATAAATCATCCTTTATTGACGTTATACATGTCAAAGAACTTGGCTAGTGATATGCATTGAACAATTTAGAAATCATTATGAACTCTGTCCTTGATTAAGTTGTTCGAAATGCTGAATGATGCACAGAAAGAAGTTGAATTGGCGATCCTAGCAAATCATAAACAACTATATATGAAATCTTTTTAATATTTCTTGTCAATTTCTGATTCTAGTTTATTGAATTATCTTTCATCCATAAGCTCTCATCACCACAGAAAAACATGTGGACACTGGATGCTTACAGGATCAAACTAAATTATATATCATCCTCAGGGTACATATAAGCAAATAGAAAAATGTCCAAGCCACTTCATGTAAGCTCCTATGATATCTGTAACTAAAATTACCTTCATGCAGTGGTGTTGTGTTAGGGCAAGCATAGTCGTCATCTGAGCACGAATTAATGCAGATGTGTAGATGATGTCCAAAGGAAGGTTGCTAATTCTTTTCCCAGCTTCGATTGCTTCTTCGACTCCTTTACTCGTCAATGGAACATCAACACAACCAGTGAAAAGGTTTTTCTCATTCCACATTGATTCTCCATGGCGCATCAAAATCAAAACAGATTCCTCTGTGAAAATGTTGCATTGCAGAGGCATCAAGCATTAACATAAAGGTCACTGCAGAAACTTCAGCATATAGTCTTGGAATGCAAGTTTACTTACTATCTTCCATTGGAGAACCATAAGGATGGTTTTGGAGGGAGGAACAACACAATCCAGAGAGTCTAAAGTACTTATTTTTTCCTAGAAAACCAATTGAAGGTGATCCAATTGATAATTTTTGAAATCTCTTTCGAGAATGAGAATCTTTTCCATCTCTCACTAGCCAATTGGAATTGAAAGAGGGAGAAACAGCAGCGGTCATTCTTGAAATCCAAAAAATCACCTAGTCGAATAACATACAGATTAATTTTTTAATTAAATCTGAACAGAACACTGGCATAGACAAATGACTGTAAGAAAATTCATTCAAGCGAGTAAAATTCTCAATCAGATCAAATAGGAGTACTCGAAACAATAAACCCCGCCGGAAGAATCACTCAGTTGCCAGAGGAAATGAATGCAGATCAATTCAACTAACGGAATACCTGATTACAGAAAGTGAAGAGAATAAGTTCCCACCAAATGCATGTTTATGTCACGATTCTACACCATTTTTCAAGCGCTTTTATTTCAGATTCAAATAACAAGTTCCATAATCAAATTTCACAAAATTCTGTAGGGACATTCAAGAAATGGGTTGCCGGAGGAAAGCTGCAGAGTGCAGAGTGCAGATTGAAAAGCAGATCAGATTAATTAGACTGTGGCGGAGGTGGCGAGGTTGCCGGTGATTGAGGGAGAAAGACTGCGACATGTTAGCAATTCTTAAATGGGTTGGGCTAATATTTTGTTGATGGGCCTAAGCCCAGGTTTAAAAAGGAAGGTTCTGCGGTTTTTTTTTGTAAAGATTAGGTTGCTGCCTGTATTATTATGTGTTGAGATAAATTTCTAAAAATTAAAGTCGTCTACTCCAATATGCTTTGGAATTAAAATTAAGTTGCTATACTAAATGGCCAATGTATTAGACATAATATTCCATTTGTAATGCAAATAAAACTTATTTATACATAAAAAGGTGCAAGGATTCAATTTTGATGCGAATGAGAAAGAATTTAAGACAAAGTAGTACACATAACTCGGGATTCTCACTATTATTTAATTGATTGTTTCTATGTCACTATCACATTACTTATGGACATATACATTAATATCCACGGGGGAATATGTATGATCATTTTCACTGTACACATTTGCTTAAAACTGAAATATATTGTATTTTATTGTTAACAAGATGAAATTTAATTGAAAAAAAAAACAATCAAACAAACAAAGGACACCTTATAAATTAAACAGTATGAGACATACATTTGCAACACTAAAGGATTGCTGAAGATAAGTTTAGGCGCAACAGAGAGGAACTGTTGTAGAAGTCGACATCTAATACAAACAATTGAAGCTAAGCTACCATATTCTAATATAAAGATGTCACTCATCAGTTTCGACGTACTTCTGGAGGATTTGGGGGCAGTTGGGCAAGGGCTTATTTGCAAGGAATCCCATGGCATTTGCATGACGAGTGGTGGAGGCCATGCCGTTGTTGTTGGTGAGGATGACACGTGCCCGGTCCCGACCTGCATTCGGGCTGCTGCATTCAGGGTCTGAACTCTTAACCAGTACAGCATCACAGAAGTCTTCCCCACGATCACTCTGCACTAGGGCTGTGTATTCTCCCTTTGAATCCGTCACAGCTTCTTTTGTGTAGGTGACTCTACCAGTGTCCCTGTTTCGGCACTCTATCCTAACAACACAACCTGTTGATCATGATAAAATGTTTGCTTTCAGTATAGTACAAACAGAATACTATATCTGTTTCATTCAAAACGATTACTTGTAATCTCTACAAATTTACAGCCCAATTGGTTTGCTCACCCTTTAATCATCACATCAAGTTCATATGCTTTGAATACGATTCTTGAGAAATGTATGAACATGTTCAAATTCTTGCATAGAATATGGCAATTGCTTTTTGAGAAGCCATTATGTGATCAAATATGATTATCATGAGCTTTAAATGTTGCACATTCCATAGCAGATAATGATGATGCTTGCTTGAAAGATTTAACATAATGTTCGGCAGAGAACCCTAACATTTGTATAGGAATAAAAAAATTTCACAAAAATTCAAGAATTACAATTAAAAAAAAAAAACCACATTCAAGAATTTCAAGAACTCGGTGCATAATTTGGAATAAAGCAGAACTCTAGTTCACGATAACAATAAACAAAATAAAATTTCAAGTTTCCACAACAAAATTACACGGATCAACACTATAATAAATAGGGGCACTCTTATTATCACTTTTACATAAATTGTTATCACTTTTATAAAAATTTGTAATATTTTCTTAAAAAATGATAACAATTTATTAAAAAGTGAGTAACTCTAGTACAAGTTTTTGTCATAAATAGATCCAACAAATGCAGCTATCAATTATGCACACATCTCTAAAACTATAATTCAAAGTTACAAATTAACGTAGAAGTTCAAAACTGTGAGTGCGTGTGCGTGAGAGATAGAATGGTTACCGGGCATATATTTAGTGGCATCGGTCTCATACCCACAGCGGCAAGTGTCACAGTACACACAACCCTTCACCAGAAACGGGTTACTCACAAAATGGGCGCTAACAATCGCCGGAAGAACGCATACACCCAACAAAACTACCAACATATTCGCCATTTTAGTTTCTTTTTTTCTGAAAATGTATGAATGTATCGGTTGTGAGGGAGTGATGAAAGAAGAGGGAGACAGACGTTGGCGTTAAGCGTTGGTGGTGCGTGACCGTATATTTATAGCGTGGGGATGCGGCACATGGGATGGGATGGGATTCATAAATCATAATCATTCCAATTTTTAAAAAAAAGCGCGCTTCACTAGATTTCTGCATTGCTTTTTATCCGTCGGTGGGAGGTACTTCCGTTTTAAATTTTAATTAGCGGTAAATATTAATCAAATCGAGGATTAAGTTTTCATTGAATTTAATTTGTTAATTTGCTGACGGCAAGCAATGCAACTTAAACACCCATCATAAAAAAGGGGAAAAACTTGTTACTCCTATTTTTATATATGATTGATGAATTTATGGAGCTCTATATTTTAAAAGTAAATATGATTCAAATACAATATTGAATGTTCGTATTAATAAGATTGTTTCACACCTACTATTGTAAATGAGTCGAGTCGAACGCATTATTGTTTAAACTTGTTTAAAATGTTATCAAGATTATATTCATGTTTGAGCTTATTTTATTTTTATTTTTTAGCGGGCAAATGGTAACTCGAACTCATGACCTTACGGTTTTAGGTAGTGGAGCTCTAACTACTTGAGCTATTTATGTTCAAACTTGTTTGATATTTATGTCGAATTGAACTCAAACTAGCTTTCATTGAACGATCTCGAATCGAGTATGACTATAATTTTAAATCTTATTTCACATCAGATTCCCTTTAAAACATTACACATTATCTAATAAATCCTCACGATAATCTGTTAACTGAAATTAGAATAATGATTAGTTAAAATTTATCATTTTCTATTATTGGAATATCGTTTGTTTTTTGTTTTTTTTTGGGCAGGAGCATTGATTTGAGGTTGCATGTGGGGAAAGCTAACTTAGTGGATAGGCAAATTTTAAGAGTACCCAGGTTAGATCCGAGAGAGGTGAATCAGGGTTGACCCGTCTATTATACTAGTATTAATTGACCTCAATAAAGCAAGACCATGGTTATCCGCGAGATCCATTAATAATGTTTAAAGTCTTTGTCTTCTGCTTTAATTTTCACATGCTTGCACATGCACTCATGTAAAACCTGGGCCTTAACTAGTTGGGCCATCAAAGCCCAGTCACAAACTCACGAATTATAGATGTGCTCATGAGGTGTTGAATTTTAAGCCCAACTCTTGGCTATCGTTAAATCTTCAACCCAACACCGTATGCATTGTTGGGCCCCTAAGCCGATGCAGAATGAGAATGAAATAAGGGTCACTTTGAGTTTTTTAATGGAAATGAGAATAAAAATCTATTTTTTCACTACGCCCTTTTGGATATATTGAAGAAATGATTATCTATATAAGGGTCAAATTATTAGTGCTGTGCTCTAATTTTTTGAAGAAATAGAATAAAAAAACTATTGTTATGGCATAATAGATTGATTGAGAAGATGATTTCAAGTACAATTATTGCACATAAGAAATGTCAGTGTTATACATATGAAATGCCTCTTTTTAAAAATCAAGCATTTTTTTAATATTGACATTTGATATGTCAAATGCACAACAATGAGATTTCGCATGCATACTAATAAAACTTGAAAAAAATAATTCACGTGAATCCTGATTAACAAGATGCTCATTCTATTTTATTAGCTTAGAACAAGTATTTATATACGTCAAACGTTGCGTGTGTACTTCTAAAAAATACTCTTAATTAATTCACTTAAAACTAAAAGATGAAAGTTTGGTGCAGAAGAGTCGAACTCTACACATGATCATCTAACTCAACCTGTACCAAATTATTGCACAATTAACAGTTTCTTGCGTGATTTCTCAAATATCAAGTTGCTTATATTCATAAAATAATATATGAACCCCCATTTTTTTAAAAATATATAAAACAGTAAAAACTTGCCCACGAATGGGAAAAGACACTCGACAAACAATTGCTCGCAGTTGGGAAAACAAGTGATTAGAATAAATATCACATTTAAGAAAGGTGCAATAAAGTTGGTACAAGCTAAACCTAATAGCAAGGAAGGTTTTACATGGTTAATAAAAATGGTCATTTCTTCAACTGTTTTGGAGATGATTTCTTCCTTGGAATGCATTTCCCCTTCACCCCCTTCTCTTTTTCCACTTCATCTTCAACAGCTTCTCCTAGCCCAGCCATTGTGCTCCTAATCAATGGAAAACAAGAGACGAATCGAATCAAACTCACTTTAACACGGGCATTTTAGACTTAAAATCACCTTATAATCAACATCACTTTAATTTAATAAAGCCATATTAACAACTTAACATTACCTTATTGAACCTCTACTCATCAATACCACAATCAAAACAAGAAGTATATGTAGTAGCTTATGTTAAATGAGTACAAATACTTGAATTTCTATAACAGATATTCGAGCTTGCACAGAATAATAATAGAGACTAACACAAAAGCTAAGTTATACATACTTGTAGATAGAAGTCAAAGTAGAATAAAGCTAGAAAATGAGATCATTGAGGAAAAAGTCACTTGAATTTTGTTGTATACTCCAACTGGGACCCAATAAAATCATCTTGCAAAAATCTAAAGAAGACGTCTTTTTCTTCCTGTTTTAAGCATCTTGGTACCATCCTTTTGTTTTTTCCTTTGGTCTTTTTTAGCAGAGTACACCTGAGACACTAGTAGTTGACTTCAGTTCAACTCGAACTATTTGATTTATGATCTTCATATTCCTCTCTATTATCTATAATTGTTTGTCCTGTTTTATAGGAAAGAACTAATCTTTGTCCTATCAAATTAGCATTATACCACATTATTAGCAAATGCCATAACGATAATGACTCACCTTTCTTCATTATGGGAAGATGATTTCTTCAATCCAGGTGAAACCTCATTTCTTGCAGCGGTTATGGCCTCCACAATGCTGCCACTGAAATACTCCTTTTCGTCGGCTTGCAAATTCCCAAACCTCGGATTCTCAGACATCGAACCGATCATCATCTCATCCTCATCCACCACCACTTTCTCAGCTGCTTTGCAGACCACCCCTTTGTGCAAATTTCCACCGCCGCCGCTCTTCCTAGCCACCACGGAGGGCGGCGGTGGCGGCACGGTCTTCCTAAACGAGACAGAGCCGCCACAAGCAATGAGGCTCAGCAGCATTGAATTCCTACTCATAAGCGGCTCATTTAAAACCGGGTCACCATCTTCGAACCGCTTACACGTGGCGGCGTTGGGCTTGTCCGAGAGGGTGGACGACGTGGTCGATGAAAATGAGTTGCTATCAGGGGATAACTCGGAGGGGCCATTGTTGATCTTTTGTTGTTTAAATTCTTCAATTTCGTCAGTGGAGACACCTCTCGAACACCTGGAGTGCGTTGTAGTGCTGCTTGTGTAGCTCCTTTTCTCTTCGTACTCTTCTTCATCTTCTTCCACGTTCTCCTCATCTTCACCATACTTGTTGTTCATCATTTCTTCCGCTTCGTTTCGTCGATTCGAAGCAGAAGATTTGCGTTTTGGCTGGAAGTGCCGGTTGCTCACATTGCCAACTTGAAGAAGATGCAACTTTTCTAAAACCCATATTTTCAAACACACAAATTAATCATCAGCACGTTGAGAGATTACAAATTTTTGCCCTAAAAATCACAGTTTAAAAAAAAAAAAAAAATTAATTACCAGTGCAACCCTCGATCAATTCAGACCCTTTGAGTACATACTCAGCTCCTTCTGATGGATAAATAACATCATTTTCTGTCACATCATTCCACACATACCCATTTTTATAGCTCCTATTTACAATAAAAACATGTATTATGCCACTTTTCTCTTCTCTGTATTTTTAAGCTTAAAATCATATGCAGAGACTAAAATTTTCATGCTTATTCGTGTCAATTTGATATACCTTTTGCAGGACCAAGAGTAGAGCAAAGGCATCCCTTTACCCCTGAGAACAGTGAGGCGATCCATAACATCTACACCAATGATTGAGAGAAAAAAACAAAAGTATCATAAAAGTGAAAGCACGTGGTCGAGAAAGAGTAAAAAAAAATATATGCATATATAGACCTTTCAAGCGAAGATGTTGATGAGCAAGTTGAGTAACTTCCATGAAATGAGGGTGCTCAAGGTGGCCATTTCTGGAGAGATAGTAAACAATTTGAAGTTTCTTGAAGGCGGGCTTCATCAACACTTTAGCCCTCTCTGGGCTCATTCCTCTGCAAGCCCTCCTACTCCCTTCAACAACATCCATAATTTTTATCTTGAATATGGCTTCTCTTGAGAGAGTGTGATGTTGATGTACCCGTTTTATTTGAGTGAGCAACAGAGACACAAGGATAGTGACAAGGCGAGAGTGCCTCCTCGATCAGTGTATCTACAGAAAATTCTATGAATCTAGAGAGAGAATATATGTGTGAGAGGTCAAAGTTATAAGAGTATTGTGTGTGTGTATTTGCGCAACTTTCGCTCAATCTACACACACAATAAAATAGGGTCACTCCAAGATGTTCACGTGCTACACCGGCTTCCTTATTTAATTTATTTTAATAAAAAAAGTCCAACCTCATTTAAATTGAAACAAATACGTCTAATGAGTTTGTTTTATAAAATGAAAAACATGAAAGCCTATAAGGTATGTTTGGTTCCTGTTTGAAAGATTCGGATACAACATTAAATAAGTTTGAGTATGTTTCTTTACAAATTGAAAATTATACAAGCTAAAAGTAAAGTAAAAAATATTATGCTCATCTATCTTTTTTTTTTTTTTCATAATAACTCACACATTTATTTTTTATAATATCATAATATCACTCTCATCTACCTTTTTTCAAAAGTTAAAGTAAAAAATATTATACTCTTACTATTTATTAAGATTTTACAAACCAAGAAAAATTTCACAAATCGAATTTTATCAATCTCACACAAGCTTGAACCAAACATACTTTAAGATCATGCATCAATTAATGGGTCAAAATTCATATTAAAAATCTTGTTAGAGTAATTTGTTTTTTAAGAAAAAACCCTATTAAAAAAAGAGAGAAGCACTCTATTACAAAATAAATAAACAAGTTAAGTAATCCTCAATAATTTAAGGGGTTGCTCCTTAAAAAAAATAAAAAATTAAGGGGTTGTTTGGTTTCACTTTAGAGTTAAGAAATAGAAATGAAAGGAGAGTGTGATGTTTGGTTGAGAGAAATTAAATATTTGATATCTTAAAAGTGAGTAATGAAAGACGTAGATTCATTCCTCACCATTTTTGGAGGAATGAAAGTCATTCCTTACTAAAATTTCATTTTATATATATTTAAAAATTTATTTTATCTTCTAAATTATTTATTAATATTAATAATAATATTCTAAGCATGATTATTATATAATATATTTTTTAATATTAAAAAAAAGTTAATTATAATTTTAATTATCAATAATTTTTATTAAAACCAAACACTTTATATGCTAATGATAATTATACCTACATATAAACCAAACAACTAAACAATAACTAACATATCATTATCATTCCTCACTACCTTCAAACTCATTACCATTTGGATTCCTTTAAAAAACCAAGCATCCCCTAAGTATCTATCACTAACTATCAAAGTATTAATAAAACCTGGAATAATATCCACAGATGTATTTATCAAATTGAAACAAATATGTGGAAATAGTTTTTTTATTTTTTTATGGTCTTGATATACTTCATCTGTCTATAAAAAATATAATTACTTGACTTATTTATTCGAGATGGACTTTATATGAATATTATTTATGATATAACCTCTCCTATTCAGAATTATGAATTATTATCCAATTTCTAATATTCATCATCAAATATTTGATATGTTTGGTCAAATACTTAATACTTTAAATATTTTAAAATTAATTTATATTTTAAACTTAAATATTATGATATTGTGTTTTTTATATTCCATATGTTTCTCTTTAAATTTAACATTTTGCCGTCTCAAGCATCCCTCTTAACATAACATTTTATTTTTTGAAAAGTTGTAGCCTCATATTTACAATAAAATAATCTACATTTTTACTTCTTACATTCTCTCCAAATATTTTTACTTTTCTTATATATTTCACCAACAATTTTACAATAAAACGTTATATTCATTAAAACATGTGTCTTCCTTCAAATGATAAACTTGAAGAGGGCGAAGAATAATTGAATAACATGATGTGTAAATAAAAAATACTTATAAAAGTTTAGTTTGAGAAAATATAATAATAATTATTATTATTATTATTATTATTATTATTATTATTTTTGCTAGTTTCGGTATGAAAAAACAAGAGTGATATTTTTTAAATTATATGGTATTATGAGGATATAGTTTATGGAGGGTATCTTATTTTAAGGGTGTAAAAATAATTGTGAGACGAATGAAAAAGAAAAATATGAAAATAATAATTTGGGGGTGGTCCGCAAGGAATTTAAGAGAGGGCTTTTAGGTGTAGTTTGTGCAGAACGTACATCATCAAAAGTGAAAGTATCTCTGCTCTGCAAATACATTAATTAATGCAACTGGATTTTTCATTGCATGTTATTGTCAACGGTCCTACCCTTGTGTCTTTAAGGATTTTGTCAATTTATCGGAAATAAAAATGTTAATTGTTGCGACATTGCAGTCTTGCAGATGGCCAGGGTAGCTCATATCAATTCTCAGTTCTGGTCTGGTGATTTATTTCGAATATATATATGCATCAATATACGAGATGGATCAATAAATAGGAACTGTTTTAGATAAAAAAAAGAAAAAGAAAAAAAGAGGTTTTATTGTTTTAATAAGGGCCTACTAACCCTTACCAAACAGGGCATAAGAGAAACAAATGCCTCTTAGAATTTCTTTCATCCGTTGTATCAATAAAGTCGATATTTTTTGCTGTTAAAATCAACCTACATGAAAATATTTTATATTTTCTTATTTATAATTTATACGTATATTTCAAAAATGGAATAACTTAAGAGTGAAAACATTATAAAAAAAGACTTACTTGACTACCATGGAAATTTATAGAGACAATTTTTTTTTTATCTGCGTTTATTTTAATAAAACTAAAAGTCTCATTAGAATTTTTAATATGCTCCTCTTTTAACTCCAATATTGAGCACTAACTTTTTGTCAATAACGTTTTGTAGTTCATTGTTATACCATAAAGGCTGGTTAATTAATACTTCCTCAAGTCCCTTACTTAATGCAAAATTTTAATATATGAGTTGTTTAATAATATAATTTTTTTTTATGGAGATAAAATAATATTTTCAGTTTAAATTAAGAAATTGTCTGATAGTATTAAATTGAGTTAATATTAAAAAAATATAATATGCAATATAATATTAAAGTGTAGATAGATAATAAAATTAAAGTTAATTTATTGCTATTTAAAAAAATAATGCACCTAATACAAGACATTGAGAATATTGAGTTAACTTATTGTTATTTAAAAGCTAAAGTCAATTTTATGTGTCTTCAACTCTTCATTGCCACATATCGTCTTTTTGTAAAGACAATTTATGTTTGTGTACATGTGATAAATATATATTGAGTTTATAAAAAATAGTAGAAAGGATTTAAAATTTGAACCTTTTGCTAAGTAATTATAATACTTATCACTAAATCATTCCACAAATATTTATTAATTTTAAAAAACTTTTTTATTTAACTTTGATTTATAAAAGACATAGTTTACTATGAATACGAGTTCATGCAGAAACCTGATCCATTTATTAAATGTATTAGTTGTATAGTTATGATAATTTAAGAGTATTATATATATTACTAAATGGTATCAATTGTGGTAACTGAAGAGTATTACTTATATTACTAAATGGTATCAGTTGTGACAATTGAAAGGTATGACTTATATAGTTATATTACAATATGAAAACAATATTAGTAATGATAACTGAAGGGTATGATTTATATTATTAAAGGTTATTAGTTATAATAACAGAAAAATAAACTAGATCTATTTTTTCAACGTAGATCAAGTTTCACCTGAGACTTGGTTCACAGGAGACACACTTTTTATAAAAGTGTATAAGATTTTTGTTGTTTTCGTATCAATTTATGTTTTATCTTTATTAAATTTATATTTGAGAAAATTTAATAGTTATGATATATTAAAGTTTGAATATTTTAAACAAGTGAATCCCTTTATTTATATATATAAATTGATTGAATCAAATTAAATTATATATATATATATATATATACACACATATCAATATTATTATAAAAACTCAAATATAATTATACATGATGTTTACTTAAAAATATGTGATATATATTATTCTAATATTTATACATCAATTATATATAAGACTATTTTTATTATATAAAATAAATTTGAAACGAATATTATAATATCTTTCCACATATATTTAGTATGCATTATGATATACTTATAATTAATTAATTTAAATTTAAAAAATAAAGTATAAATAAATATGTTATTAATTATTCAAATTACCATTAATTAAATATTATATATATATATATATATATATATATATATATATTATTTGGCAAAGCCTATTATTAACAAGGGTTCATGGTAAATTTGATCAATTTACTGAAGTATATCAGCTATAATAATTGAAGAGTATTACATTTATTACTCAAAAGTATCAGTTGAAATAACTAAAGAGTATGACATTTATTATTAAAGGGTATCAGTCGTGATAACTGAAGAGTATTACTTATATTATAAAAAGTATTAATCGTGATAATTGAAGGATATGATATATATATTATAATAGTGAAATGGTATTAGTAATGATAACTGAAGGGTATGACATATATTACTAAAGGGTATTAGTCGGGATAACTGAAAAATAAACTAAATTTATTTTTTCAGTGTGGATCAAGTTTCACAGTAAAACTTGGTTCACAAGAAAACACTCATATTATTTATATATTTATTATATAATCAAATTATAATATTATTTGATAAAAATAATTATATATAATCAATTATGTTGTAAAATTTAATTTAATAAATATTCGGCGTAAACGCGGGCTATAATATAGTATACTAATATTAATATTAATGATTAATATACTGAACAATATTGCCTAGGAAATATTCTATTGGCCCAAATAACTAAGTCTAAATAGTGACTACTGTGTGAACCGATTGACGATTGGGCTTTTTTAGTAAAACCTATTTCGACAAAGCAGGCATACTCTTGCGGGAAACAACTCTGATCCAATGTAAAGCCCAGAAAATTTAATGTTGAAAATCGAAGTCGAACAGTTCTACAAACAATTTTCATCACTATTACAATCTGTTTTCAATTTCACAAATACACCTATTAACAACATTCAAAGTTCAAAACATACCCAATACATAAAAATACAAATAAAATAAAAAAGTAGAGAAATAACTTATATATGTATATTGAGACTCTCTTATGGGTACCATGCTTGATTACTCCTTCAATAAATACAAGAATAATTTACCTGATAGGCAAAAAGAAGTACAAAAATGATGATCTTAAAAAATGGTGTTCAAGGTTTTTACCTAGGGTAAAAACTAGATAAAAACCAATGAGTATGGTGAAAGAAACAAATGTATGTATCTAAATCACAATTTTTTTTTATTTTTTAGTCCGTAAGGGTAATTTAGGTATTTAGTAATTATATTTCATAATTTAGGTATTTTTTAAGGTATAAAATTATAAAAGATTAAAAACGAATTTAGTTGGACCCATAGGAAAAAGAAAGAATTTTACGAGATGGGCCCGGTTACAAACATAATCCTAAAATTTAGTGAAAAAAGTCCAATGAGAAAAAATTGCCGCTTAATAGTTGTTCAAATATAGTCTATTTTTGTATAAATATATCGTTCTCTGCACTATCTGAGTATTTCTCGAGTTTAACCTGATACCTCTCTCCCTCAGTATTGCGATCCACTCTATGACCTGACGCCCTCTTTATAGTATTTCTAGTTATCATTAAAGGTACGTATAATTCACTCCCCTGCCCTGTTTCGTTTTCTTGATATATCTTTGTACTTTTGAGCCCTGTTTTCCAACGTGATCAGTTGTTCCGAAGAATATTTGTGATAATTTGGTCGATATTTTGTAGAATTCAATGCCTCCGAAGCGCCCATTTAATTTTGAGCAGAGAGAAACATCGAAACCCACAGATCCATATGCCTGGATTAGTATTCTTGATTTATATCTTCATCTCAAACGTCTGGTACCTGATGCGAAACTGGAATTTTTGAATTACGTTCATCAGAGGAAGTGTAATGGCCAAATCTGTAAATGCGAGAATTACTACAGGTTGATTTCACATCTGGACAGTTGTCACAACGCACTATGTAAAATATGTCCACTAGTTCATCTTCATCATCTGCGGTCAATACCTCCGTGCCTTTCAAGAGATCTCCATTGCACAGACTATATTATCGAGGACACACAGCCTGCTTGTAAACGGAGGAAAGATGAAGATGCTTCACTTCATGTTAACTGGTCTCGTGTACGTCTATTGGATGAGGATAATAAAGAGAAAATGAATGAAGGATCAAAGGGTCCAATTTGGCAGAACTCAAACGAGGATGTTTATGATAATGAAATCATGGGAAGTAATGATCCCATCTCTCATTCTGAAGAGGCCAAAATGGTCGATGATCAGTCAGAAATGGGCCGTGTATCACTTCCAGTCCTCGAAGTTTCAATTCACATGACATTTCTGCTCTTTTTGAAGAATCACCAATTGATGAAGGACAGACCACGGAGCATGATTCAAAAGTCTCATTTGTTTCATTAATCGATTCGTTCACAGCTGACCACTTGTGCAGTTTGAATCCTTCTTTAAACTCGGTATGTACATGTACTCTTTTTTGCTGTGCATAATTGGTTAGGTAGCTAGATTTTGTAACCATGGGCCGCTTGGTTGGGTATTAGAAGTAGGTAATGGGAATGACTCATTAATCATTCCCATTAATGATGTTTGATAATATTTACACGTTGAAATAAAATTAAAAATAAAGTAATGACTAATTTATTTTGATTATTTAATCTCACTTCTATAATCAATCACTCATCAATCATTTATTTTTTCCTTTGCTCAACTTTTTTTCCAAACATCATCAATGGAAATGGATAACTAGTTATTCCCATTACCTAATTCTAATACCCCAACCAAGCGGACCCATGTCTCATATGTAGTTGATTCTGAACTTTTTTTTTTTGCATGCGGTAAAGAAATTAGGTGGAAAATTGATTGCCCCAACAGTTGGGGAAAATACCTGTCAGTTATGTACTAAGAACATGTTAATATTTGCTGCCCCAACAATCTTTTGTACATGTTGTGCTGCTCGAATCATCCCCAACTCCACTTATTATTGGTCAAAAGATGAAAATCCAGTATACTTTTGCACCAAATGCTTCAAGCAATCTCGCAGTGGTATGATGTCTTTTAATCAGCATTCGGTTTTAAAAGCAGAACTTATCAAAGGCAAGAACACTTCCGAATTTGAAGAAGGGGTAAGATTAGTTTCCATTTGCTTTTATAATTCTAATTTGATTGTTTGATCAAGTGTTACAATTAATTGAGTTTGTGTTGCAGTGGGTTCTTTGCGATAGATGTAACCTGTGGCAACATAACTCTCAACATGATCACAATGAAACAGTGGAGTACATCTGTCCATTTTGCCGATTAAAAGAGATAGAAGCAAACATACATGTGCCAATCCATCCTCCATCTTCTGGAGCACAACATCTCCAGAGAACCAAGCTTAGTAATCACATAGAGCAACGACTTTTCCGGAGTCTTGAGCAAGAGAGGCAACAGAGGGCTGAAATTTTAGGGCAGCCCCCTGAAGAGGCATGTTCATTTTGGTGAAAAGATTATAGTAAAAGTGATGAGAATTGAATGAAACTTGTTCATATAATGCTTTCATTTTAATAGGTTGAAGGAACATCAGGTCTTTCAGTCAGGGTGGTTTTAACAGCCAATAAAAAATTAAAAGTGAAGCAGCCGTTCCTGGATATCTTTCCGGATGGCACTTATCCAACAGAGTTTCCCTACAAAATCCAAGGTTGAGTGTGATTTAGACATGCTGATCGTTGTCCTATGATTACCAATTTCTATTGTCATAAAATAACAATCGTGTTCCTGCAGGTGATTCTGCTGTTCCAGAAAATTGAAGGAGCAGATGTATGCCTATTTGCTATGTATGTGAAAGAGTTTGAATGGGAATGACTAAAACCCAAATGACTAAAACATCCTGCAAAGCAATGGAACATAGTGTTCTTTCAAAAGATGCTCTAGTTATGGATGAGGTTGGTTCTTAATACTCCCTCCGTCCCATTTTAATGGTCGCAGATTAAGAAAATAATAAATATGTGTATAATAGGACAATTTTACCCTTCATGTGGAAGTAAATTTCAAAGTGAAATAAATTAGTCTAAAAACGTGGAGTATCACAATAAACAAGAACAAGTGTATATTTGGAAAAACTCATTTATTTCTTGTAGATTGTTGCAAAATGACAAATATTTTGGGAAAAAATTTAGTCCCTAAAAAGACCATTAAAATGGGACAGAGGGAGTAATATATTTTTGTACATGTTCTTGAGTGGATTGGTGATTTCATTGTCTGGATACTTGCTATGGCTCATTTGGTTAGACAATTTAGATAATCTCTTCAAATAAATTGATCATGTTTCTACCACTATTTATATCTTTTTACTGTACTGTGTTGTATTTATCCTACTATCTTAATGTATTCTTCATCTCTCTCTTTTATAGCTCGGGCAAAGAATTCAGAATGTAAAAGAAAATATCATGGTTGTCCAATTACAGTTCAAATGCACAAGCTGCGATGAGACAATACTTTCTAGAGGTTGTTGGTCTTGTAACCAATGCATCAAACTTCACCTATGTGACAGGTTAAGATTGTTTCATCTTGCTCGTGTCTTTGTATTGAATTGAAAATTGAGAATTTATTTGATTTGCAGATGCGTTGAATTTGAGGAATTTTCCATTGGAATGGAAATGCACACGGACATCCATGGGGAGAAACACCCACTGTATCAGGTATGTTGAAGTTTAATATATTTTGCTCTGGTTTGTTCTGTTTGTTGGGGTAAGTTTAATCTTTTTTTTGTTCGGTTTGTTTTCTGGTCCTTTCAGATTCTAACGGACGCGCCTGCTGATGCTGAGATTGAAGATGTTGTTTTAGAAAATAATATCTTCGATGATCGACATTCCTTTTTGGATTTCTGCGAGAAGAATTACTATCAATTTGACACACGTCGTCGTGCAAAACATTCATCAATGATGATCCTGCATCATCTTCATAAGCCCACTTAACACTTTCACACGTTTGGATGGGTATGTCGGTTCAATTCCTTCGTATTCTATTCATTATTTTTTAATTTCCACGTGTCATTCAAATGATTTTGTATGAGGCACGTGTCATTAGTCTTGGGTAATCTGCAGAAGTTTGTGGATCATAGGTGGAATGAGTTGTACTATTTGATGAGCCATTTGAAACTTGTTTCAGCTCTATAATTATCATATAAATTCTGATAGTGATTTCTTAATTTGTCCTGCAGAGGAGTGGAAAAGCTGGATACTTGCCGTTATTTCAACTGTTGTTCGTACAATCATGCATTGAGAGAATGCTGCTGTCAATAATGCTCGGAAAGAGCAAAGATAAAAGAGAAATCAATAAGCAAATGCTCGATATTATCAGACTTCTCTTAGTTGATTAATTGTATTCATGGGTTGAGTACCCCTTGTACTCAATTTAATGGAAATTTTCCTTTGACCTTTCAAAAAAACAAAGACTTCTCGTGGAGGGAAATATGAATGTTTGATTCCCCATATGCTTGATGTTGAAACACGTAGTTTCTCTGGCCTCGAGGTGAGGTAAGCTCTTTGTTTAGCTTGAGTTGTATGCAATATTTAGATTATCAGTCTTGTGTAGATATTGTTTTATAAATCTGGTAATAGCTTTGATGTTTATTATTCAAAATTTTGTATGTAGGAGGAGCTTGACCCACCGAATAGGAGAATTGGATACCAGGCCACCTGGTTATTTGGTGAAGAGTTTGAGCAGTTCAATTTGACACACTTGGTCGTGCAAAACATTCATCAATGATGATCCTGCATCATCTTTACACTTACATGGTTTGGATGGGTATGTCAGTTCAATTCCTTCGTTTTCTACTTGAACTTAACGTTTCATCCTGTTGGATTATTGGTGTGTAACATCTACTGATTATTTTTTCATCCATATGGAACAAATGAGCTGATAGTGTGGTTTCACATTCACAAAAGAACATATTGCAGTTAGTCTTGGGTAATCTGCAGTTTGTGGATCATAGAGTTGTATGTAATATTTGATGAGCCATTTGAAACTTGCTGATTAATTAAATGAACAACCAAAATTTGTAAAATTGTTTTGAGCTCTATAATTATAATATAAATTCCAAATTCCACACTGATATATATCTTCATTTGTCTTGCAGAGATACTTGCTGTTATTTCAACTGTTGTTTGAACTACCATGCATTGAGAGACTGCTGCTGTCAATAAAGCTCGGAAAGAGAACGAAATCAACAGGCCAATGATCGTTCTTCAACTCGATCGTGGAGGGAAATATGGCGTAGTTTCTTGGGCCTTGGGGTGAGGTAAGCTCTTTGTTTAGCTTGTGTTGTATGCAATATTTAGATTATCAGTCTTGTGTAGATATTGTTTTGTAAATCTGGTATTAGCTGTGATGTTTATCATTCACAGTTTTGTATGTAGGAAGAGCTTGACCCAACGAATACGAGAATTTGATACCAGGCCACCTGGTTATTTGGTGAAGAGTTTGAGCTATAATGACCGTTCGATTCCACTGCTCCACTTTCTCTATTTCAGTTGGTGTTCCATTCTTCTGAATTATTAATACATGTTGATGTCAATGTAGATACATAGTGTACATCATTCATTGAATTTTTTCACTCTCCCCTTGTCATTCATTCACAATATGGAATTGCAAAATGAAACATTAAATAAGAAACAGATGATTTCGTATGCTATAATGGTAATCACTCGTTCTTTTTCATTTGTTATCTTCATGGGATTTTCAGTGAATTGTGTGACTTTGATGCAAACCCTCAATATGTGCTTAGTAGTGCCCATATTCTGCTCTCAACTGTTTACTGTTTAGGGACTTTTCTTGCTGTACTTCTGCTGTTGGCATGTCTTATGCCCAAAATGCTTTACTTCTTTTGCTCGAAAAAAAAGCTGATGAATGTATTTATCAATTCTCTGCAAGTAACCGTCCCCTTCCTTAATCTTGGATATCGGATAGCATGAGGACTGATCGCAGTTCGCCACATTTGTATGGGTTATTCGTCACGGCTAATTTTTCTGGAGTTGCCCATTTTCTATTCGACCCATTCAGTGATTTTTTGTGTGTGTTAAATGTCCCACTATAGGTTTTTGTTTCATTTTATTTTTTTTGTGTGTGTTAATAGCAACTTAGTAGCCATATTATTTGTCTATAATCAAATATTGAACATATGGAGTAAGATTCAGCTATATCATTTGTATAGTTATTAATGATATATTGGTTTCAAAAGAATTACTAATGATACACGTATGATAAATTAAATATATATTTAGATATATGATTTTATAGGTAGTCTCGTTAAAATTAACCATCACCCTTGTATTTGTCAGCAAAATTAGATAAGGTACCTACAAAGCATATCAGTATTTATAAAAAATGTAAATGTAAAAGTAAATAGTTGCATATAATTCCGATAGAGAAAATAGTCATGCACTAGAAGAGCTAAAGTAAACAAAATGCACTTGCAATAGCCACAAGAAAAAAGCCTAAAAAGAAAGAAAGAAACCAATATCCCATTACTTGTTAATATATATAATTTACTGCACTTATGAAAAACATCAAAAAAGGGAAACTGATTCCTATAATGATAAGTCTTGATTCGATCTCACTCCTCCCACAAACACATAGTAATATCACTTGTATTCCAATATCATGTTGTTTTCTGGTGCCAATCCAATGCAAGCCCTCATTATGTTCTCGAGCATCGCACGTTGCTTCGAAAGGGCGTTCACCACCGGCGTCCCCGGAGGCACCTGTTTCACACAACATCGTCTCAATAAATATGTTGCATTCTTATCAATCACTCACACAATATCCTGTGTTTTGGTAATAATAATTATGTTCAAATGGACCACACTTTTCTTATCGTTTGAATGTGTACTTGCAATATACACCAATACAGTCCCATCAACTGTGTCATTGTCCTAAAAGACAAAATTCTTGAAATGTACTTACAAGAGGGGCCTTGCTAAGGTAGCTCAGGATGGTGGCCACAGGGTGGAAGGAATGGAATTTGGCCTGCAAATATATGAACAAATCAATTAGTTTTGTGAAGAAATAAATTGAAGCCTTGTGACATCAAGTTATTACTCAGACAAACCTCATGTTCGGCTTTGAGCTGAATACGGGTGCTGAGTTCAGCGAGGAGGACCAAATCCAATATGATGGGAGACGCCAAAAGGGAATCCTCACAAGTGTTGTGCATCACTATTGTGCTTTGCCCTCCCATGAATATCTCTGATGTGTATTCATCCATTGCTCTCTTGCTGTCTCCAACATATGGCACATACTACACACACCAATTTCACACAATTATATAACCCTCCCTTCTTTCACTAGCTTATTAAATGCGTTGAATATAACACGCTTATTATACCTTGATAACAACGACATGATCAGGGTGCTCCCCTGGCTCATAGAGGATACCATTGCTAGCAACCATGTCATCTACCACGTTGCTCTTTGAGATCTCCTTGGAACGAAAGGTTTGAGGGGCTGAAAGATTCATCCCGTCGTTGTTTCCTAAATGGTTGTAGCTCACTATAGATGTTGGCTGTTAAATAACCAAATCAAATTATAGAAATCACCATCTTTAGCATATGATCAAAATAGAATGTAAAAGAGCACTTGAGCTATTTATTATACCTTAATACCAGCTCCAACAAGGAAATCAACTAGAACCGATTTCATCTTCGTTTGACCACTCTTGAAATCATCTCCACCAATCAACGTGTTCCTCTGGATAGCCAATTCGATCAGACCTACAAGAACGAATTCCGGTTAATCTTGATTCTTGAATTTAGTGTTTATGAAATGTCTGTTTAATTTACAGTACCTGGTACAAAGGTGTTTTGTGGGCTACCATTGATGAAAGGAACATTTTCAAGAATACAAGCTATGCCATATAAGGTTGAAGGAGATATCTCAGATTCATTCCTCTCTAATGAGGCCATAAGATTCTCCATGGTATCATTCATGCCAACAACAACATTACTGTATCTCTCAGTGTTAGCTGTCCACAACACCACTATCTTGTCCACTTTGTTTTTCTCCTTAAACTCCCTATCAATCACACAACAAATATGATGAAAAACCTGTACAAATTATCACAACGTTATAAGATGATCATCAAGAATTGGTAAATGTATACCTGATGTCTTTGATGACTTGTTTAACCTGTTCCGACTTGGTTCCTTTGATCACGTTGTTGGCACGTGAGCCCTGATTGGCAGCGATGAAATCAGCATCGTAGATTCCTGGGAGTGGGACCAGATGTTCCATGTAGGGCCTGAGCTGCTTTTGGAGATCAATATCTAATACCTTTGCTCTTCCCATGGCGTCAGCCAAATTCATGTTGCTTATGTCCCATCCCCCAAAAACTATGTCCTCTGGGTTGACCTATATCATCATAGTCAAATCATTAAATAACATTATTATAAGCAAATATCAAATCAGTATTTAAGAGTCATAGTATCTCATATTATCATGTCATCAAGAAAGGATAGCAGCACACACAGTGTGTGTGTGTGTGTGTGAGAGAGAGAGAGAGATTACCATGGGAAGCAAGCTCTTGAATGGCGCATAGATCTCTTCTCCATTATAGGACCCAATTCTAATGGAGGCTGCTTGGGTCAATGACCCAAAATAATTAGCCTGTTGCACCTTGTCTTTTGTTGCCCATGAAATTCCCCTGTTGATCGACGCAAAATTTTTGTCACAACAAATAAGGGCTCAAAATCGGGATGCTTTTTTGTTAATTTGTTACCATAGTTGTTGAAATTCTCAACCAAGGTTAAAATTAAATTAAAATCTAAAAGATCATTAACTTACTCCCGATTTGCAATCACACCAGCGGTAAGAGTTGAACCATTGTTACCTCCCCATCCAACAAGCATAACCCTAGAACAGAGTGGCATCAAAACAACACAAAAATTTAGAAAAACATAAATTTCAATATATAAACATACATTGAAATTGATAAAAAGAATACCCTAATTTAGGGGGACGCGCATCGGTTTTGAACTCATATTTGACAGTTTTGGGCTTTACAATCCATTGATAGGTGCCATTTCTATTCTCATGAACAAGCTCTGTTGTTTCATAGTTGTAGATAGAGTGAATTTCACTCTCTGTGTACTTAACATTCGGGCTATCAACCTTGAAGCTCTCGATAAACATTTTCCTCTTCTTTTCGACAAAAATAAAAACTGAATTTTTGCGCAAAGAGAAATATCAGGACTGTGAAACAAGTGTCTCCCTCTCTATCTCTCTCTTAATTCTGAGTGCGTGTGTGTGTGAGTTCTTTCAATTAGCACCGAGAGGCTTTCATATATAGGCAAGATAGGAGTACACGTGGCCTCGCCTTATTGGACTTGGCCCCACGTTGTGAAATGAAGTGAAGCTTAGCCATGGGAGGTAAATAGCAGAGTTTAATAAAATTGAAGGAAACCACAATACCTTATTAAAGTGAAGCTTAGCCATGAGAGGTAAATAACAGTGTGGTTATTGAGAGGAAGAGAGAGAAAATGTCGCCGAAGAAAGAGAATGATAGTTGGGGCCAAGGGATGGGAAGATGATTTGATGAGAGAGTGAAAGAAGGAGTCTGAGAGAGGGATGAATGAGATTTGCAGAAATAGAAAGATTGGAAATGAAAGTGGAGAACGGTAAAATGGAAATGATAATGACATTAGAGGAGATAATTCCCTATTAAAAAATTGAAAATGATGGAAGGTAGTAATAGGAAAATTTATGCCCAGTAAACATAAATTGTCAAGATTTTGATAGACCCTTATCACTCTACATATGTGATCGCTTCTTTATTAAAATGTATTGAATTACTTTGCATGCTCATTAGTAAAATATTTCATCAATTCCTTTTTTACCCGAAATTATAATATATTAAATAGAAATTTGATAACATTTTAGTGAAATAACATTATTATTATTTTCTATTAAAGTTATCATTTTCTTTAGAAAAATGATACTCCATATTTAAGTATTGCTCATTAGTAAAACAATTATCAATCTCTCTTTTTACTCGAAAATTAAAATGTGATAATATTTTAAATAAAAAGTAATGATATTTTAGTAAAAAGTAATGGTCTAGTGAAAAGTGGCTTTTAATAGATAGTATATTACTTTTTTATATTAAAGTTATCATTTTTTTGAAATGTGATGATCCTTCGTTCTTTAATTATCTTCACATTTTTCTTTTCGGTTGGTCTCAAGATTATCTTCACACTCTTTAAAAGAAAATACCCCTCAATATAAACATCTTCACAATATCATTTTATTTTCAAAATTGGCAATCTCAATCTACCAACTTTATTCTATCTCCAGCTTTATCTTATTATCACCCAAAATACCCTTATATTTTAATCTCTCATCTACACTTTATATCTCATAAAAGTCAATATAACATATTTTTTTAAAAATGTGCAGAATACAAGTGTGAAGCTAAAGACGAGACGGAGGGAGTATGTATTTAAGTAAAGATTTTCATCAATCCGTTTTATTACCCGAAAATTAAAAAGTAATAATATTTTAGGGATAAGTAATAGTTTCTTTAAAAAAAAGTTATCACTTTTTTTTTTCAATTTAAAGTTACCAAAGTGATATATTTTTCAAATGAAAGAGTGATTCATTTTTAAGTAAAATGTGATATGTTCATATTTAATATTCATATTTCTAAGAGACATGTTGTGAAACATCTTCAATGCGTTAACAATATATCTAGTTTTTTTTTTTTTGTTTAATTTTTGTATAATTTTTTATCTAAATGTCTTTAATTTATTTTAATTCGTGAGATGCTCTCCCTAAAATGAAAGGTGAATATTTTCTAAGGTTTATTCAATTATGCTATATTAAATATATTATTCATACAATTGAACGTGGATCATATGGTAAACAAGATTGTGCATGCTTTTTCGCAACCCTAGACAAAGAAGAAAAAGACAATTTATAATAATTAAATTTTGGAAATGCGTACACACATATTTTCATTAATTACAAATAAATATTAACACTTATCCTCTGACTCACTGACTAAAATTTTCGACCTCTTTCTCTTTCTAAAACAAAATTTGATAAAGATATATGATGCGTCACTTGGTGAAAAATACTAGCTTATTGCCTTATTCTAGGAACCCACAGATAAATTAAGATTAATATATTTTCCTACGTGTTTCAATTCACTTTATTTACAAATGTATTTGAATAAATCTCGCAGTTATAATTTCATATAGTATTTGTAAATAATTTACTTAAATTTAAAACTCGTAATGGTCGACCGCAACACACACATGTTCTATCAACTCAAACACGTGTATATAAACCAAGTTTCCCCACTTTAATATGTACGAATCAGTAGGACCTTATATTATTTAGAAGACAAAATCTTAATTAAATTGAGTGGTAGTAAAAGTAACGTTCATCATCATCATATGTACTTGTCACACAAATGTTGTTCTATTCAGAATTTCTCTTAATTTAAACAAATTAATCCATTTTAATATCTAAATTAATCAAGTTACCATCTATTTAATATAATTGAAATTTTTTTCAGCTGATTTAAATTTAGAATATGAATGTTAGTCAAAATTTGTGATGTCATATAAAAAATTCATCATGTGCACAATCGAATGGGTAGAAAGAGGAAACAATTCATATATATATTTTGGGGTTTTTTTCACTACAAGTCGTGAAATATATATTAATTATCGATTCGAGACCTGAAAGATAAAATTTATCAATTCGGGCCCGAATTAATAATTGTTATATCTTTTAGGTCCCGAATTGATAAAATTTCTTAATATAAACATCTTTCAGGTCCCGAATTGATAAATTCTATCTTTCAGGCCCCAAATTGATAATTAACATATCTTTCACGACTTGTACCGATAAAATTTCTATTTTTTATGGGAAGGCAAGACCTTGATCACCTGGAGGTGGGACCAGTATACATATAATATATAAATACAATACAATACTATTCCATTACCCTTTTCAAATATAGGTAATAAAACAAAGGCAGCAATTAACAGAGAGGAAAAAGGCAAGTAGAGAGAGGAAGAAAAGGGCCAAAAAAACTCCAGAAGATTAAGACGAGAGAAGGAGGAGTGATGGACGTGTGGGGGTGGGCTTTACGCGTGTCATTTTTAGAGGAATGATTTGTGGGCTTTTCATTGGGCATGGCCCGCGGTCTCTATTTGAACATCACATGCCTACTTCCCTCCTTTTTCACTTTTTCGATATTAATTAAAATCACAAGTTATTTCTTTTGCAAAAAAAAAATATATAAAAATCACAAGTTAGGGGCCGTTTGATTTGGGATATTAGAATTAGGTAATAAGAATGACTAGTAATTCATTCTCATTGATGAATTTTGAAAAGCAAGTTGAGCACGAAAAAATTTGAACGAGAAAAAAAGTTGAGTGGAAGAAAAATAAATGATTGTTAAATGACTGATTATAAGAGAGAGATTATATAATCAAAATAAATTGGTGATTATTTTATTTTTAAATCAATTCCAATTATAAATATTACCAATCATCATTAATGGGAATGATTAATGAGTCATTCTCATTACCTACTTCTAATACCCCCAACCAAGCGGACCCTTAATTCGTATATCAAGAAAATGAGGTTTCTTCCTGTCAAAAAAAAAAGGAAATTGAGGTTTCTAGTTTTTTTCTTTCCCCTCTTTTTTAATACCAATTATATTGCGTATTTATTTTAATATATAATATTTTATGTTTATAAAATAATATATATATTTTTTACAATTCGACGTGTTATGCATGTAAAATATTGAAGGTATTATTTTATAAGCGTAGATGTAACACTTGGAGAATTTGGAATTGTAAGGAGACTTGATGAACTAATTTCTAACCACTAACAACTAATATTTACCGATAAAAAAAAAAAAATATAACATTTGATAAATGATAATATAATTGTAAATTCTCTATAATATTGCCTATTTATTTGTAATATAATCAATATAAATATAATATATATTAATAAAGTAAAACTCAAGTAAATATAAAGTTTTTTTTGCCGATAAAAAAAATAAAGTAAAATTCAAGTAAATATAACATAATTTTATAACAAATCATCCAATCAAAATTATTGAATCGACAATGTTATTTCCATGGGTTCCAAAAATAAATTAAGAATAACACTTGTGGGGCACCAATTGCATTGGATGCCATTGTTATACTTTTAATTTAATTTTTTTTATTTTTAAATAGGTTAGAACATTTCTAAATTAAATTAAAATTGAATTATAAATCCAACTGCACCATATCAACATGTCTTAAATTAAGAATTTGTTTGTTTTAAAAAATTTATTTATAGTAATAGTTTAATAAATAAGACTTAGATCCTGTTGCATTTTATTTACTTTGTACTTACATTTAATGCGCTGGCTTGCGGTTGCGGCTCCACTTGGCCTACACACAAACCAATTATTTATTCTAATGATTCTTTTGTTTTCAATCACTTTCATGTCATGAGCATATTTTGTTCGTCTTTTGAATACACTTTGAACAAATTCTGCATTAATGTTTCAATTTAGGGAAAATTATAAATAGATGTAAAAAATTAGCAAAATTACAGATAGGTGTAAAAGTACAAATTTTTGTGCTTCTGTGCAAAAAAAATTTGTGCTGCTGTGCAAATTTTTTACACCTAGTTGTAATAAGGTTTACCTCTTTCTACTTTATTGTAAATGACCATTCAATTTAAATATTTTATTTTATGGGGCTATTTCAATATATATATATATATATATATATATATATATATATATATTATACATGTAAGAATAATATAATGTACAATTTATATATAAATTATACAATTGACCCAATAAATATAATATAGTTCAACAAAACATAAGAAACAACTCTTATTCCGTCAAAAAAAAAAAAAAAGAAACAACTCTTATTCCGTCAAAAAAAAAAAAAGAAACAACTCTTATGTAAAATCGTATCATGTGAGAACATTATAAAATTATTATAATTTTTTAATAGAAATATTATTATTTTTATAATATATTGCACTATCATTTTTTTTAAATGTAGCAAAATATTAATTTAAAAAAAAACTTTTAAAAATTGATATATTCTATATCACTTTTCAAAAATATATATAAATATACTCCTTTCAAGATAAAATTTTGAAAAATGATACATTTTATATTAAAAGTGATAATATTTTATTAAAAAATAATAATAATAAATCTAATAATGATCTCACATTTAGACGATCTCACTCAAATTTTTGCCAAACACAATGGCCAAACTATTATACTATTAAATAATAGTCCAATGAGTACTTTTTGACCCCACTATTTGTAACATACAATTTCTTTTAATTTTCAATACTTTATCACTTATCAAGTAATATTCATATGCTTATAAAACAATATCTCAATATATTTTTTTCATATAATTCGATGTATTATGTGTGGAAAATTGTTGGAGCATTACTTTATAAATGTAGAAATATTATTTGATAAGTGATTAGATATTGTAAATTACAAATCGAAAAAAAAAAAACCAATTGTATAAAATGTAAATTGTTTATACAAGAATTAGAATGAGGGTGGAAGAATCAAAATATAATTGGAATTCTTAATTAGCATCAAAATAAGCCAAAATAATGGTCCTACTATGCAATTTGAGGATGAATGAGACTTGAGCCTTTTACGTAATTAATTTGTACCATACACATCAATTCTCACCCTTATTTTTTTTTAAATAAGCGTGCATATAAATGCAAATTTATTAAAAAAAGAAGAGATAAAATAGTCAAATGAGGACATCTAAGAAAATGACGCTACAATGCGATGCCCTTGGATATATAAATTAAGCACGTATGGAATGTTTGAAAATATGCACAATTAATTCTTTTGTATTTTCGAGCAGCACAAAAAAGTCCAAGTATATATTTCACCTTCATTGAGATAAATTTTTAATTAGTTAAGACCCTCAAATTAATGTCCACTTGTAAAAAGATATAGTAATACTTTTTCCTTGTGCAATCAATTATAATACATAACAGTAACATCGTCGTCATTAATATATAACAATTGTGGAGATTTTATGTAATTTGTATACACGGTAATTTTACGGTGTTTTACTTTTCAATTTCATCTAATTTTTTATATTCTTGATTAAATATTTAATACTTTAATTGTTATTTTTTAAACTTAATATTTTAAATTTAAATATTATAATATTGTGTTTTTTTTATATTAAATATAAATAAATTTAAGTAGTAAAAATATTAATTTGTTGTTGATACTCCTAAAAAATATTATGATATCACTGATCCTAATTCTTGATATTTTGATCAAATATTTGTTAATTTAAATTTTTTAAAAATGATAACACCATAAACTTATGTGGTATACAATAGACCTACCCATAACATGACATGTAAAATTATTATTTTTTTATTTATTTGGGACCATTATAAACCACCTAATTAAGATGACAAAATACTTAAATAGGCTTGGCCTATTATGGGATGTTTCAATCATCTATTACCCAAAGCCAAAAGATAAAACAAAAGTTTTGTACAAGAAAAGAAAATCAGCTACCACTTAAATTGTACGTGGCCATATGTTCACTTATCATATGTGGCCAAGATTGGCTCTCTTCCCAATGACATGGAATTTAATGTGTGTATATATATATATATGGAGGAACAAATTTTCACAATTATTTGAGTAGGGTACATCCTTATGAAGCATTTTCCTCTTATGAGGTACAATCAATTTCAAAAGAATGGACCCGTATTTAGCATAGTTACTTGAAAGGTCTCGGAAAGCAGGACCATCAGCATATTCACGAGAAAGATCCATTCCCTTTTCACTTTCCACACAACCCTAGCACACATGTGACATGTTTGTGCAGATATTAATTAATTTAAATATTCCAATAATTAGGAATTACTGCTATAATTTTTGTTCATCTGAAATTATTGTTGTTTGCGTTCAGAACCTTTCAAGTTATTATAAGGGATGGCAACGGGCGGGTCTGGGACGGGTTTGACCTGTCCCAGGACCCGCCCCGCCATAAATTTTTTTGGACCAGTTACCCGTTCCGTCCGGGTTTTGGACCCGCCCTGACCCGCTCGGACCCGCGAACCCGGCGGGTTTTACCCGGTCCGTCCATTTTTTTTTTAAGATTTTTACATTTTTAAGTCTCTACTCTGTACAAATATAAAAAATTCATCAACATTATTTTCAAAATATAACATATTCACGTGAAACACTAAAATTGTAACAAATAAAAATTAAAATATCATTAGTGTCTTAACCATGCAACAAATGATAAATCAAATACAAATATATAAATTTAATCACACGTCAAATAAAATATAAAACCTTTAATATATAACTTTTAAATAAAATAATTAAAATATAAAACTTTAATATTTTATTTTAAATATTATAAATAAAATATAACTCTAAATCCTAAAACATAAAATAATTAAATAATTAGTATATATATATATATATATATATATATATATATAATGGTCCGGTCCACCCATATAATACTGGACCCGTCCCTGCACTCCGGAAAGACCCATTTGACCGGGTCCAGACCCGCCCCGAGACCCGTTTGACCGGGTATTTACCCGCCCCGTGCGGGCCGAGTTTGTGGCGGGTCCGGGTTTTGACCCGCCCAATTGCCATCCCTAGTTATTATACATATAGCTAGAGTGAATTATCATTCTTGTGAAAGAATTCTGTCTCATCTAAAAATCTGAACTTATAAAGAGATTGACAATTAATTTATTTATATTGATTTCTTAACGCTCTCCCTCATTCATGAGCCAACCTTTTGAGTAGGAGACCCATCGAGTGAAAAATTTAATATGAGTAGAATTGCTTTCAGCGAAAATCGAACCCTGAACGTTTGAGCGTGAGCCTTTGACTCTGATACCATGAAAAAGTTTTGCATCATCTAAAAGTTTGAATTTATAAAGAGTTTGATAATTAATCTATTTATACATCTTGGACCAGTCCTTCTATGACGTCAACGAATCGATCAATTCAGGTTTATAAATTTTTCAAAATTTTAAGGGTCTATTCTTTCGTAATACCGTATATATACATAAATAAATAAATTATATAGATATAAAAAATAATTTTAATCTAGTTTATTGGTCAATTTTTTTTTATTGTATGTCACTCACCCAGGTTCAAAATCTATGAATGAAATACAATGTTTTTTTAACTATTTATCACATTATAAAAATTCAAATAAGGAACAAAAATATTGAGCAATTTGATTAATTACTCTTTACTAGATTAATATCTTTGTTGATAAAACTGTCGGATAAGTTGTATTATGTAATTATTTGAAATATAATTGACTTATTATTTTAAGTGTAACAAATTATTTGTATACTATGCATAGCTACTATTTTCCTAAAAGATATTTTCCTATCAAAAATAAAATTCTTATAAGATATTTTAAGTTAGTTTTCAGTTTGTATAAAATAAAAAATGAGGGGAAACGAGGTCCCAATTTAGAGTTATTTTTAAATATCTGTCTAAATATATTCAGGAAGAGGTATTTTTTTTAATAAAAACTAATTAAATGAAACTTTATTAATTTATTTTAGGTATGCATATATATTTATACTAATATGATGCCAAATGTTGACTCACTTTATACAAATTACTCATGTATATAGAGATGTTAAATGGGCCACGAGCCCGTTTAGCCATGTAAAATGCAGGATTAGGGTCGGGGGTTAGTGGCCCATTTAAAACCAGGCCTTTTTGGCCCGGACCGCTTAGCCCGCGGGCTAAACGGGCTAGCCCCGTCAGCCCGATTCCTCTTTTTTTTTTTTTTTTTTAATATTATGATATAGATACATAATTCACTTGTACATACTACATACTGATACAAGATTACTATCTACACACTACACTCTACAAATATATTATATATACAATAAATAAACTAAAACTAATAAAGTAATAATTATTAATTAATAAACAACTTCCTCATTATTTCTTTCCAAATTATTACTAATAAAGTAATAATTTATAATTATTATTTATAAATTATTGGTGTACTGTAGAGATGATGCGTTGCAAAACTTTAGCTGGAAGTCTGAAACTATAACGAGGATAACTTGACAACTTGCTTATAGTTTTATAATGAAATTAACTTGCTATTGGAATTATAAAGAGAATTCAAATTTATTTTTTAATGTAGATTTCTTTTTTGGTAATATAAGGTTTATATTATTTTTATGAATATGAACAAGGTTTGTATTTTAAGTTTGTATTATGTTGCATTATGATTATAATTTACTATTTTAAATTAAAAAATAATATTTTTTCCGGAGCCCGTTAGTGGTCTGTTTAGCCCGTAACCCGCTAGGGTTAGGGTTAGGTTCCAACAATTACGAGCCCGCTAAGAACGAACCGCTAAGGCTCGGAACCGTATAGGCCCGTGGCCCTGTAGGGCTAGGGTCAGCCCATTTAACATCTCTACATGTATATATTATAAAGTAATTCATACTAAAACCGAACTCCGTGTACCAAATCTATGAGTAATAATATTTTGGTTTTTTCTTTTATTTTTTAAAAGAAAAATTAGCTTTTATTATTGCATAGGCAAATATTGTCCAAAAAGCCTAATACAAATGACAATAGATCAACCCAACAAAATGAATTTTCGTAACAAAAAGTTCGAGCAAATTCATGAGTCATAATTCTTTTTTTTTTTTTTTAAATAAGTGTCATAATATTGAAATCTCTTTTAACAAAAGTAAACAAAGAAATTAGGAAAAGAACTCAAAATATCCCTACTAAATTTTACATAATCCCCAAATATCGAGTTGTAGACCTTGGACGAATATGAGCAAAAATTAAGTCAAAATAGTATTAATTGCACATACATATATATACAACAATAATAATTTCCCTTAGAATTAACCCCACCCACCCCACCTCACGTCAACACAAAAACTTTATTGATTTATTATAAACTCATGATTCGTCCAATTTTTCATTATTTTTCCAAGAATCATGTGATACAGAATCCTAATTTTTTGAGGTGATTTCATTCAATTGTAATGAAAATGTTAGGAATTAATATACTTTTTTTTTGGTTATTAATAAAAACAAAAATATAAAACTTACAATTTTGTTGACTCAATATCAATATGACTACCTTCCTCCCTCCCATACTAGATGCACTATTTGTTAAAAAAAATTGTCCTATATTAGATGCACTATTTGTTAAAAAAGTTTATCTAATATTAGATGTATCATTTTTTTAATATATCTCCTTCAAGTACATCAAATATTACAACAAATACTATTTTACCCCTCATAAAAAAGTAATTCATATTATTAAATAATTTTTACACAAAAATTTATGTCAAATAATAAATTCGAAACAAAAGAAGTAATTTTTATGTAAAAATTTGAAAGTTATTTATGCCCAAAACTACAGCGCAACCTTATCCCAATCAATCACGTGATATTTTATTTAATATAATTGCAGCAGTTTCCTTTCGGAAAAAAAAAATTGCATCAGTTTCATTAGGATAAACTTATGGTCAAATTAAGAAATATTGTGAAGTAAAATTAGAACTATTCATTTAAAATTTTACAAGAAAAAAAAATAGAATAAAAAATAATAGATCATATATATTTATCACGAATTTTTAAAAAAATCATGATTTTTTTTAAAACAGTATAAACCATTCATATAAAATTTTATCAAAAAAAAAAAAAAAAAAACTAAAAATAATACTTGTATAAGATATGTATCATGGTCATATATCTAAAAATTAGAGAATCATTAAATTTTCTTAGAGAAAGACATTCGTTGAAACATTTATAGAAAAAACAACTCCAAAAAAATTATACTACTAATATTTATGTACTTTTTTTTATCAATTTTTATATAATCACTAATTTTAATCAGTTATGCAAAAATCTACCTCTTTTGCAAACAACCCCTCTTGGTACTAAACTCGAAAACCATTTTCAATTAAATAAATTTATTAATTTAAAATCTAAAATCTCTTACAATAGAATTAAATCTAAAATTTTTATATACTTTTTTATTTGTTATTTGGAACTAGTATTTTTTTCCCGCGCAATTCACGGTTTGAATGTGAGTTAAATTATGTTCATGATTAATATTTTTTATTAATATATAAATTTTATAATATAAAATATATGAGTATCTCACAATTATTAAATTAATTATGTATATTTTTAACTATACACTAAACTCATTATACATATTATTTTTTGAAAATAATATTAAAATTTAATAAAATTATAAAATAAAAAATTTGATTACTTTGAAATCTTTGAATAATAATAGTTTTATTGGATATTTGATTATTTTTTAGATGATTAACTAATAAAATATTTGCTTCTATTTATACAAGTTCAAATCATGAATGAATGGTGGAGACTATTTTAATTTAATAGATGAGAATGATTTCATTTTTTTTTTGATCAGTAAATGTTAGTTGTTAGTAGTTAGAAGTTAGTTCGTCAAGTCTCCTTACAAATTCAAATTCTCCAAGTCTCCTTATATCTCCTACTCTACTTTGAAATCTTTGAATAATAATAGTTTTATTGGATATTTGATTATTTTTTAGATGATTTACTATTAAAATATTTGCTTCTATTTATACAAGTTCAAATCATGAATGAATGGTGGAGACTATTTTAATTTAATAGATGAGAATGATTTCTTTTTTTTTTTTTTGATCGGTAAATGTTAGTTGTTAGTAGTTAGAAGTTAGTTCGCCATGAGTGAATGGTGGAGACTATTTTAATTTAATAGATGAGAATGATTTCTTTTTTTTTTTTTTGATCGGTAAATGTTAGTTGTTAGTAGTTATAAGTTAGTTATACAAGTTCAAATCATGAATGAATGGTGGAGACTATTTTAATTTAATAGATGAGAATGATTTCTTTTTTTTTTTTTTTTTTGATCGGTAAATGTTAGTTGTTAGTAGTTAGAAGTTAGTTCGCCATGAATGAATGGTGGAGACTATTTTAATTTAATAGATGAGAATGATTTCTTTTTTTTTTTTTTTTGATCGGTAAATGTTAGTTGTTAGTAGTTAGAAGTTAGTTCGCCAAGTCTCCTTACAAAGGAAAATTCTCCAAGTCTCCTTATATCTCCTACTCCAATTCGTTCCCGAAGGGAATTGAACCCAGGTCTCCCACTTAAGTGAAGAGCCCGGTGGCCAAGTGGGCTATGCCCCCTTGGTTAGATGAGAATGATTTCTAACATTTCACAATTCTCCAAATAAATAAAACATTTAATAATCATTCCAAAATATTGTAAAATGTTATATAATATTTCATATTTATGTGTATTCAGTATTCTAGTTAAAAATAAATTTAACTAAGAAATTTACAATGTCGTAGGAAGATTGAATTAAAAATTTCCTTAAAAACTGTAAATAATTATTCTTTTTATCTATTAATTCTTCCAGAAAATCATCAAATCAAGAGATTAGACATAATATATATATATATATATATATATTATGAATAAGAAATATGAATCTAATTATTTTTGTACCTGCATATTTAAGAGAAGATATTGGTTGTCAACCCTTTAAAGGTTCGGGAATTGTGTGACAATTTGAAAATTAGTAAAGGTGAATTTCAAAAGTAAAATTTGGATGATTGAAAAAATTATTTCTAAATTTTCTATTATTTTTATTCATTTTAATACGAAAACAAAAATTTTAAAAATATTAAAAATTAAGAATAAACAGAGATAATATGGTAGTGAAGAAAATATAAAGTAAAAATAAATTTAGGTAGGAATATGTTGGAAAAATTACTATTTTCTTTAAACCATAAACCGGCATTCCCATAAAGGGAAAGAGGCATTGAACCGTAAACCGATATTCCCTCAAAGGGAAAGGGGCATTGAGCAGTAAACCGACACTTCCACAAAGAAAAAGTAGAATTGAACCGTAAACCGACTTTTCCACAAAGAGAAAGAGGCATAAACCGACATTCCCACAAAGAGAAAGGGGCATTGAACCGTAAAAAGACATTCCCACATAGGGTAAGGGGCATTGAGCCGTAAACCAACATTCTCACAAAGGGAAAGGGGCATTGAACCGTAAACCGACATTTCCAGAAAGGGAAAGGGGCATTGAGCAGTAAACCGACATTCCCACAACGGAAAAGTAGAATTGAACCGTAAAACCGACGTTCCCACAAAGGAACATTGAACCATAAACCGACATTCCCATAAAGGGAAAGGGGAATTGAACCGTAAACCGACATTCCCACAAAGAGAAAGGGGAATTGAGTCGTAAACCGACATTCCCACAAAGGGAAAGGGGAATTGAGTCGTAAACCGACATTCCCACAAAGGGAAAGGGGCATTGAACCGTAAACCGACATTCCCAGAAAGGGACATTGAACCGTAAACCGACATTCCCACAAAGGGAAAGGGGCATTGAACCGTAAATCGACGTTCCCATAAAGGAAAAGAAGCATTGAACCGTAAACCGACATTACCACAAAACTCCTGTATTGGTGCCAAAATTTATGCAGTTCGACAAAATTTATCTTTGGCTTCCTCTTTCCAACAGCCTGACTATTTCCCTGTGAACATAATTTGGATTAGTGCCAGTATTCCCCTAAGTTACCAAAAAATGAAAAAAAGACAGAGAATAAGAAATTTTATCATGTTTCAAAAAAAAAAAAAAAAAAAATAACATTATCAGGGAACTACCCCCACTATTACAGGTCAACAAATAATCTTTTTATTAGAAAATCGTAAATGGCTTATCAGAGTATTCTTTAGGTTCAGTGGTATGAGTTCAAAATCTTTTTTTGTTTCTTTTTAAGGAAATATATTATAGTACCTCACAGAAAATTCAAAATGGCAGCTGTGACAAAGATGCTCTAAACACTTTGAAGTACATCTTCATCGAAAAGTGCATTTGAAGATACACGTTGATGCTATGCAATGATAATCATAGCCTGAAATACAGGCACTGAAAGTTAAGGAAGCAACATAAAGGCGAGCTCAAGAAAAAAAGCAGAGAAATTTTCAGACGGGCCAAGATTTGGCTTTTCTAATTTCATACAACTATTGCCATTCACACAAAGAAGTCATGAAGCTAAATAATCACTTTCCTCCAATAAAGAAAGACATCCCTTAAGCTGAAAAATGCTGTCTTTCTATTTTTTATATGGTATATCTGTTTATGCTAGCTTTGAGAGGAAAAAAACAATAGTCAGTTTGCATTGCTGTTCTGAACAATAGAAGAAAATGCTGAGAAACCGAGAGAGAAACATTATTTAAGATTTAAAAAATAGAAAATGTATTTATGACAAATTAAATAAAAATATGATGATTAAAAGTATGTGGTTCTCTTTATAGGTGGACATCATAGCATTGAAGTATTATACATACATTGTCTGCTGGCTTTAACACATCTGAGTGCACAAAGAATTCAGCCTTCCTATCTAAAGGCCACCCCAAATTAAAACACTTCTGTGTCCTGAGAAAAAAGGAAAAGAGAAGTCAAGAAAGAAAGTAGATTCTAAAAAAAAAGTATCAGTTAAGTATAAATTACAGGCTTTGATAATGAATACAGCTACCAGAAGTATACGTTAAGATCATCATAGTTCCTCCATGCTGAATGGCTTGCTTTCCCATTTTTGTTTCTCCAAGCTTCCTTTAAGAATAAAGATGAACAATTAGTAACCAAAAAACAAATTAAAGAACCATATTTGAGAATGGATTTTACCTTCCGCATAACCTCATACATAGGCATCACAACATCCCTCAGAAATGCCTCCTCACCCTCTGCTGATGTTTCTGGTGTAACTCCGATCACATTTTCGACATTGCTAAATAGAGTTCCATACATCTCATGAGCCATCTAAAATTCGGAGATCACAAAATGTAACTTTTTTTCACAGAAAGGGACAAATGACAAAGATTGTGAACGTTGAGGTAATTAATGATCTATAATAAGAATAAATCGCCAGACAAATGTTTACATTAAAATAAGTGCATCCACTTGTTATTGATTATTTAAACGGTAAACAGGAAACTTGAAAGCAACTAATGGCAACCCCAAATTAGTCAAGGTAAGCTGCTTAAAGAAATTAATATTGTTATCAAACTATCGACTCATCTAAAAGCTTAATCAGCTAAATGTAGTTGCAGTCTGAAAGTTTTAAGATTTACTCATAAATTTAAAAACATTAACTTCTTATGAATCTTTGGAAAAGTGTGACTGTTTGTGAACACCAAAACTAAAACAGGAAAACAATTTATAGGAGATAAAGAAGACAATTGCTCATTGCAGATGGATTACAAGTTACAGATTCAGGTATCTAGACTAATTGTATTTTTAAAAATTTTCAGTTGTATTTACAGCCACAACTTAGTACCAATGCCTGTCCTAGTGGTCATATAGGAACCCATATCATAATCTTCTCATACTTTGATGTTTTTGAAACTAGTAGTTAAACATTAAGTACAAAGACTTTGGCAGATATCAAGCATCCATACTCAAGAAAGAAAAAGTAATGTAATGAAATAGCACATTTTGACAGCAATCAGTAGAACATAATACAAGAGTAATATAGGAAAAGACGTGTGATAGCATTCATTACGCACTAACGATATATACAGAGCATGTCAGGAAAAATAGCATATGCATACCCGGTGAAAAATATAGCATATGCATTCTGGCATAAACCGAATATTTGAAGCTTCACCCCAAATAAGGAGATAAAGTCCAATGTAAAGAAGCTGTGACTGTTGCCTCCTGTCACCCAATGGACACGTTCGAGCAGAAAGACGAATATTGACCATCATTTGGTTATCCGATGGTAAAATAAGCAACAATGTATCCTTAAAGGAGTCAACTTACTCCAGATTTGGTTTAGTGCGCAAGTATTCACACCACGATCTATAATTCTTGAAAACAGTTTCCATCAATTGCAGAATTGTATTGCTAACCAACTGAAGAAAGAACCACTTATCAGCATTATAAATTCTCATGAAAGAAGAGGTGAGCATCAGATTTACACACATTAATTTATATGTATACTTGCTATGGAACAATAAATGAAGCACTTACTAGCACATAGTTCTGGAGGTCTTTGTTCCTTACATCCATGTTAGCAAGAAGTAATATCAAATGTTCGCGCTGATTCGCCACATTTCCTTTCTTCAATACCCACATGGAAATCGAAGTACAGTACTCAGTCTTATGAGGCTATTCTAAGAATCAATTTAATGGAATTACTTACATATTCTAACTACTCACTTGACCCTTGTTAAGACATCAGACACCATTTAGACAAAAAGTGTTGGAAATTCACATTATTATCGGAGGTAGAAGTTACGTAACATCAACCACTTTTGGAGATAATAAAGGAATATACAGAAATTTGAAAAGCATACTCTATATTTATATAAATGTAAACTGGTGAAGTTTCCTAACATGCACAAGTGTTATGAATAATATTCACACTTATTAGCGCATGCAGAATATCAGTTCTAGTACAGAAAAATATAGAGAGAAGCTTCATGAAGAAAGGATATCAGAAGAAGGTATAAAAATGACATGTAAGATTATACTAAAAAATTTAAAGAATATGAATTAAGAACTATGAAGAGAGCCGTCAAGACAAAGATGTAGCTGAATGAATAGAAGCTTAAGCTTGTTTTGATAAAGAGGATTGATAAAATAGCTATATGTGTCAAGGTATCGCTCAATTGTTCCTTTACACATATACTACTTTGTTCCTAATTATCTGTCTGATTTTATCCTTTCACACAAACCAATTTTTCATTAATTAGGATATTGAAAGCTATTACACCTTATTTGTTACTACATGATGAATTAATAAGCTTATAATTACAAGAAGATGGTTAGTATTTATTAGGGGTATTAGTGGAAGAAAAGGGTACTTCTTTTTGTTAATATTAGCAAAGTGATAAATAATTATGAACACCATCTTGAATAGAATCAGACAGGTAATTAGGGGTGTAGGTAGTAATACATAGAGCAAGTATTCAATTCTACCTGAAAACCAAAGCGCAAAGCAAGCCATTCAAGAATGTCATTTACTGTTCTCTCCTTTCCTTCAGACATTAGAAACATGGGAAGATTGACTACCATACGGATAGCAAGAAGTGCTGCTTTTATCTGATTAGAAACACGAGGGCAAGACTGTAAAATAGCTATATGAGTAATTTGAATCCCATATTAATGCATATATATCAGGAGGACTTTAAAATTCATGTGAATCTTCAGAAATCATTAAAATAACCTCAGGGAGTTCCATAAGGGCCGGTTTGACACCAACAACATACAAAGGTAGAATGTTATAATGCGCATACTGTTCCTTTTTTTCTTCGACATCTTTGGCGTATCTCTGAGTATGTATTTATTGCATAAATAGAATTAACATATTTTACAAAAATTCTCAAATTGAATACTAATTCAAATTTGGAAGTACAGAACATACAATAGAAACCAAACCTGATCATCAACTTTTGACGGAGGTACAACTGTCCTCAGCACATCATACAACATGATAGCAATCTGATATATCTTAGTCATCTCTTCCCTATAAATGAAGTAATAAAACATAAATGTCTAAAAGACAGCTAATTAAAAATGCTTCAAAATTAGCATTAGTACGAGAAAAGGCTTACGGTTTTTTTGTAAATTGGCCTTCTCGGATATGTTATTCTCATAGAAGATCTGATAGAAATTTTGGATTTCTCTAGGCTCAGTTTTCGCCAGTATGAGCTTTATCTCTGCATCTTCCTGCAACCATTAAAAATTAAATGTTGAGTGAGTTCTAAATACCAAGAAATCAAAAATGCATTATCCCATAAAAGACAAGACAGGTCAATGGTAAATAAAAAACTTACATTAACATCATCATTCATCCATCCTACCTTTTCGAGTCTGTGTAGTACATATGTCTTAAACTACCGAATACCCCGCCCACTTGATGTTGGGTCCATCAAGTGAGCTTTCTCAAATGCATGGAAACGGCCTAATCCAAAAAAAATATATTAAAAAATTAGAGAACAAAGTAGAAGAAGTTAACTCTAGGAATGATAAGCAAGAAATGATAATATGAAGTTATACACATATCCAAATTATAACTGCACAGACTGTTGAGATTAAAACAAAAAATGATGTAATCATGTGTAAAAATGAGTACGAAAGTAAAGTCTGCAAAGCCCTCGTGCAGCCTAGAAGGAGACTAAGTAAAATCAAGGAATATCTTCCCTTTCACTTCAAGGGTTAACTCATAATGTGGTGTAATTAACTTCCTAAATCAATTTATACCTTTCATATTTGCTTAAGAAGATGATAGAGAATCAGATATTCCAAATAATTTCAAAACATATCTTCTCTATAACAACAAACCTGATTGTCAACACTTCAATTACTTAACCACATTCTTCTTCAATTACTGAAATCAATCGAAGCCACTCGCATCTAAAAACTTGATCAATGGTCAAAGTATAAGCAGTTGACCAATCTAGCTGGGTACACTCCAAACTGTATTGATTGCTCAACGTCAAGAACTGCATTCCCATAATTACCAATGTGGTTACATTAAAAAATTGACATGTGCAACACCTAGATTAACACCGTTCCAAGATATATATACTAAGAACTACTTCAGCACCATTATCCTAATAAGAATTCTTGTAAAGTCAGACACGAGATATAAGAAAAGATAAACCCCACTTCACAGCGTTGCGAGTATCATTCCTTTTCCTAATCTTTCGGAGTCTCCAGAAAAAATATCCCCAACACGAAAAGGCAAAACGAAAAAAAAAAAATGAACAGGACTTATGGGATAATCGGTAATACGTCGAAAACCATAAATCCAGAAAAATGTCAAGAATGGTACCTTGGAGAAAAGCTTGACAATCCGGAAGAAGGTTAGGCGAATGTGGGGGTTTCTTGTGTACCCTTTAATGGCGGTCACAATCCAGTAAGACAGGTCCACGGCAACACGTTTGTTACTCAAGAAATCAAAACCTTCGATCGATCGAGCATTAGGCTTGAGCAAATCCAAGAAATTCCCTCCATCGCCCATTGCAGTTGTAGTAGAAATTAAGGAAAGTCGCTGATTATTGAGGGAACATGCCATAAACCGACATTCCCACAATTTGACATTGAACCGTAAACCGACATTCCAACAAAGGGAAATTGAACCGTAAATCGACATTCCCACAAAGGGAAAGTGACATTTAACCATAAATCGACATTCTCACAAAGGGAAAGGGACATCGTAAAACCAACATTTACACAATGGGGTATTGAACCGTAAACCAACATTTCCGACATTAAACCGTAAACAAACATTCTAACAAAGGGAAATTGAACCGTAATCCGACATTCCCACAAAGGGGACATTGAACCTTAAACGACATTCCCACAAAGAGAAATTGAAACGTGAACCGACATTCCCACAAAGGGAAAGAGACATAAACCGACTTTCCTACAAAGGGAAAGAGACATAAACCGTAAACCGACATTCTCACAAAGGGAAAGCGGTATTGAATCGTAAACCGACATTCCCATAAAGAGGCATTGAACAGTAAACCAACATTTCGACATTCCCACAAAGAATATTGAACCGTAAATCGACTTTTTCACAAAGGGAAAGAGGCATAAACCGACTCTCCAACCAAGGAAAAAAGGCATTGACCGTAACCGACATTCCCAGAAAGGGGCAATGAACCGTAAACCGACATTCTCACAGAGGGAAATTGAACCGTAAACCGACATTCCCAAAAATGGACATTGAACTGTAAACCGACATTTCCACAAAGGGAAATTAAATCGTAAACCGACATTCCTACTAAGGAAAATTGAACCATAAACCAACATTCCCATAAAGGGAAAAAAACATAAACCAACTTTTCCACCAAGGGAAAGGGGCATTGAACCGTAAACCGACATTCCCACAAAGGGAAAGGGGCATTGAGAAGTAAAGAGACATTCCCACATAGGGAAGGTAGAATTGAACCGTAAACCGACGTTCCTACAAAGGGACATTGAACCATAAACCGGCATTCCCATAAAGGGAAAGAGCCATTGAACCGTAAACCGATATTCCCACAAAGGGAAAGGGGCATTGAATCGAAAAACCAACATTTCCACAAAGGGACATTGAACCGTAAACCAACATTCCCACAAAGGGAAATTAAACCGTAAACCGACATTCACACAAATGGACATTGAACCGTGAACCGACATTCCCACAAAGGGAAATTGAACCGTAAACCGACATTCCCACAAATGGGCATTGAACAGACATTCCCACAAAGGGAAATTGAACCGTAAACTGACATTACCAAAAATGGACATTGAACCGCAAACCGACATTCCCACAAAGGGAAATTGAACCGTAAACCGACATTCCCACAAAGGGAAATTGAACCGTAAACCCACAATCCCACAAAGGGAAAGAAGCATAAACCGACTTTCCCACAAAGGGACATTGAACCGACATTCCCACAAAGGAATATTGAACCGTAAACCGACATTCCCACAAAGGGGCATAAACCGACTTTCCCACAAAGGAAAAGGACATTGAACCGTAAACCGACATTCCCACAAAGGGACATTGAACCATAAACCGACATTCCCACAAAGAGATATTGCACCGTAAACCGACATTTTCACAAAGGGACATTGAACCGTAACCGTAAACCAACATTCTCACAAATGGACATTGAACCGTAAATCAACATTCCCACAAATGGGCATTGAAACGTAAACCGACATTCTCACAAAGGAAAATTGAACCGTAAACCGACATTACCAAAAATGGACATTGAACCGTAAACCGACATTCCCACAAAAGGACATTGAACCTTAAACCGACATTCCCACAAAGGAAAATTGAACCGTAACCCGACAATCCCACAAAGGAAAAGAGGCATAAACCGACTTTCCCACAAAGAGGCATTGAACCGACATTCCCACAAAGGGATATTGAACCGTAAACCGACATTCCCACAAAGGGATATTGAACCGTAAACCGACATTCCCACAAAGGGGCATAAACCGACTTTCCCACAATGAGAAAGAGACATTGAACCGTAAACCGACATTCCCATAACGGGAAATTGAACCGTAAACCGACATTCCCACAAAGGGAAATTGAACCGTAAACCGATATTACCAAAAATGGACATTGAACCGTAAACCGATATTCCCACTAAGGAAAATTGAACCGTAAACCGACATTCCCACAAAGGGAAAGAGCCATAGATAGACTTTCCCACCAAGGAAAGGGCATTGAACCGTAACCCGACATTCCCACAAAGGGAAAGGGGCATTGAGCAGTAAAGAACCATTCCCACAAAGGGAAAGTACAATAGAACCATAAACCGACGTTCCCACAAAGAAACATTGAACCATAAACCGGCATTCCGATAAAGGGAAAGGGCCAGCGAACCGCAAACCGACATTCTCACAGAGGAAAAGGGGCATTGAATCGTATAACCAACATTTCCACAAATGAGCATTGAACCGTTAACCAACATTCCCACAGAGGGGCATTAAACCGTAAACCAACATTCCTACAAAGGGAAATTGAACCGTAAACCGACATTCCCAAATTGAACATTGAATTGTAAACTGACATTCCCACAAAGGAAAATTGAACCGTAAATCGACATTCCCACAAAGGGACAATAAACCGTAACCGACATTCCCACAAAGGGAAATTGAACCGTAAACCGACATTCCCACAAAGGGAAATTGAACCGTAAACCAACATTCCCACAAAGGGAAAATATAATTGAACCGTAAATCAATGTTCCCACAAAGGGACATTGAACCATAAACCGGCATTCCCATAGAGGGGAAGGGATATTAAACCGTAAACCGAAATTCCCACAAAGGGAAAGAGGCATTACGAAGTAAACCAACATTCTCACAAAGGGAAAGTAGAATTGAACCGTCCATTGAGGGAAAGTGGCATAAAACAACTTTCCCACAAAGGGAAATAGATATTAAACTGTAAACCGACATTCCCACAAAAGGAAAGGGGCATTAAACCGTAAACCGACGTTCCCACTAAGTGAAAGGGCATTGGATCGTAAAACCAACATTACCACATATGGATATCGAACCGTAAACCGACTTTTCCACAAAGGGAAAGAGGCATAAACCGACTTTCCCACAAAGGGAAAGGGGCATTAAACCGTAAATTGACATTCCCACAAAGGGAAATGGGCATTGATTCGTAAACCGACTTTCCTACAAAGGAAAATTAAACCATAAACCGACATTCCCACAAAGGGTCATTGAACCGACATTACCATAAAGGGGCATTGAACCATAAACCGACATTCCCACAAAGGGAAATAGACATTGAACCATAAACCGACATTCCCATAAAAAGACATTGAATAGTAAATCAACATTCCCATAAAGGAAAAGGGCATTGAACCGTAAACCGACATTCCCATAAAAAGGCATAAACCGACTTTCCCATAGAGACATTGAACAGTGAACCAACATTCCCACAAAGGGAAAAGAGGCATTGAACCATAAATCGACATTCCCATAAAGAGGCATCAACTGACTTTCCCACCAAGGGAAAGGGGCATTAAATCGTAAACCGACATTCCCACAAAGGAAAAGGGGCATTTCCACAAAGGGGTATTGAATCGTAAACCAACTTTCCCACAAAGGGAAATTGCACCGTAAATCGACATTCCCACAAAGGGTCGTTGAACCGTAAACCGACATTCCAACAAAGGGAAAGTGGCATTGAACTGAAAACCAACATTCCCACAAATGGGCATTAAACCATAAACCGACATTCCCACAAAGGAAAATGTAACCGTAAACCGACATTACCAAAATTGGACATTGAATTGTAAACCGACATTCCCACAAAGGGAAATTGAACCGTAAACCAACATTCCCATAAAGGGAAATTGAACCTTAAACCGACATTCCCACAAAGGGAAATTGAACCGTAAACCGAAAATCCCACAAAGGGAAAGAGACATAATCCGACTTTCCCACAAAGGGGCATTGAACCGACATTCCCAAAAAGGGATATTGAACCGTAAACCGACATTCCAACAAAGGGGCATAAACCGACTTTCCCACAAAGGAAAAGAGCATTGAACCGTAAACCGACATTCCCACAAAGGGAAAGAAGCAAAAACCAACTTTCCAAAAAGAACATTGAACCGTAAACCAACATTCCGACAAAGGGACATTTAACCATAAATCGACATTTTCACAAAAGGACATTGAACAATAAACCGACATTCCCACAAAAGAAATGAGGCATAAACCGACTTTTCCACAAAGGGAAAGAAGCAATGAACCGTAAACCGACATTCCCACAAAGGGAAAGAGGCATTGAACCGTAAACCGACATTCCCACAAAGGGAAAGAGGCATTGAACCGTAAACCAACATTCCCACAAATGGGCATTGAACCGTAAACCGACATTCCGACAAAGGGAAATTGAACCGTAAACCGGCATTACCAGAAATGAACATTGAACCGTAAACCGACATTCCCACAAAGGAAAATTAAACCATAAACCGACATTCCCACAAAGGGAAATTGAAACGTAAACCGACATTTCTACATAGGGACATTGAACCTTAAACCGACATTCCCACAAAGAAAAATTGAACCGTAAACCGACAATACCACAAAGGGAAAGAGACATAAACAGACTTTCCCACAAAGAGACATTGAACCGACATTCCCACAAAGGAAAATTAAACCATAAACCAACATTCCCACAAATGGACATTAAACCATAAACCAACATTCTCACAAAGGGACATTGAACCGTAAACCGACATTCCCACAAAGGGATATTAAACCGTAAACCGACATTTTCACAAAGGGACATCGAACCGTAAACCGACTTTTCCACAAAGGGAAAGAAGCAATGAACCGTAAACCAAAATTCCCACAAAGGGAAAGTGGCATTGAACTAAAAACCAACATTCCCACAAATGGGCATTAAACCATAAACCGACATTCCCACAAAGGGACATTGAGCCTTAAACCGACATTCCCACAAAGGGACATTGAACCTTAAACCGACATTCCCACAAAGGAAAATTGAACCATAAACCGACAATTCCACAAAGGGAAAGAGGCAAAAACCGACTTTCCCACAAAGGAGCATTGAACCGACATTCCTACAAAAGGATTTTAAACCGTAAACCGACATTCGCACAAAGGGGCATAACCCGACTTTCCCACAAAGGAAAATGGGCATTAAACCATAAATCGACATTCCCACAAAGTAACATTGAACCCGTAAACCGACATTTCCACGAATGGATATGGAACCGTAAATCGACATTCCCACAAAGGGACATTGATCCGTAAACTGATATTTTCACAAAGGGACATTAAACCGTAAACCAACTTTTTCACAAAGTGAAAGAGGGATAAACCGACTTTCCCACAAAGGGAAAGTAGAAATAAACCGTAAACAGACATTCCCACAAAGGGAAAGTAGCATTGAACCGTAAACTGACATTCCCACAAAGGGAAAGAGGAATAAACCGTCTTTCCAACAAAAGGAAAGGGGTTTTAAACCGTAAACCGACATTCTCACAAAGGTACATTGAATTTTAAACCGACAAACCCACAAAGGGAAAGAGGCATAAACTGATTTTCCCACAAAGGGAAAGAGGCATAAACTGATTTTCCCACAAAGGGAAAGGGGCTTATAGAACCGTAAAGTGACATTCCCACAAAGGGACATAGAACCGTAAACTGACATTCCCACAAAGGGACATTGAACCGTAAACTGACATTCCCACAAAGGGACATTGAACCGTAAACCGACTTTCCCACAAAGGGAAAGAGACATAAACTGACTTTTCCACAAAGGGAAAGGAGCATTGAACCATAAACCGATATTCTCACAAAGGGAAAGTGGCATTGAACCGTAAACCGACATTCTCACAAAGGGAAAGTGGCATTGAACCGTAAACCGACATTCACAGAAAGGGAAAGGGGCATTGAGCTGTAAACCGACGATCCCACAAAGAGACATTGAACCATAAACCGGCATTCCCATAAAGGGAAAGGGGAATTGAACCGTAAACCGACATTCCCACAAAGGGAAAGGGGCATTGAACCGTAAACCGACATTCCCACAAAGAGAAGGGGGCATTGAACCGTAAACCGACACTCCCACAAAAGGAAAGGGGCATTGAACCGTAAACCGACATTACCACAAAGGGAAAAGTGCATTGAGTGGTAAACCGACATTCCCACAAAGGGAAAGGTGCATTGAGTTGTAAACCGACATTCCCACAAAGGGAAAGGGGCATTGAACGTAAACCGACATTCCCACAAAGGGAAAGGGGCATTGAACGTAAACCGACATTCCCACAAAGGGAAAGGGGCATTGAACGTAAACCGACATTCCCACAAAGGGAAAGGGGCATTAAGTCGTAAACCGACATTCCCACAAAGGGAAAGGGGCATAGAACTGTAAACCGACATTTCCACAAAGGGAAAGGGGGCATTGAACCGTAAACCGACATTCCCACAAAGGGAAAGGGGCATTGAACCGTAAACCGACATTCCCACAAAGGGAAAGGGGCATTGAACCGTAAACTGACATTCCCACAAAAGGAAAGGGGCATTGAACTGTAAACCGACATTACTACAAAAAGACTTTGAAGCATAAGCAACATTCCTACAAAGGGATATTGAACCGTAAACTGACTTTCCCGCTGATGGACATTGAACCGTAAACTAACATTTCCACAAAGGAACATTGAACTGTATATCCATTTTAATTTCTTGCATCATTTCATTTTTTTTATTGTTAGGTTTCATTATCGGCTCAAGACTAATTATGTCATAAAAAATAAATAAGGTAAGATATTCAATAAAAAAGTTACAATTACAAGTACCTGATGAGCTAATGTGAAAAAAATCCACATCCTATCAAAACTCTTGTATAGGTGCCAAAATGTACGCAATTCGACAAAATTTTATCTTTGGTTTCCTCTTTCCAACAGCCTGACTATTTCCCTGTGAAAATAATTTGGATTAGTACCAGAATTCTCCTAAGTTATAAAAAATATGGGAAAAAAATAAAAGAGAATAAGAAATATTATTAGGGAAGTACCCCCACTATTACAGTTCAACAAATAATCTTTTTATTAGAAAACCATAAATGGCTTATCAGAGTATTCTTTAAGTTCAGTGGTATGAGTTCAAAATCTTTTTTTGTTTCTTTTTAAAGAATATATTATAGTACCTGCAGAAAATTTAAAATGGCAGCTGTGACAAAGATGCTCTAAACACTTTGAAGTACATCTCATCGAAAAGTGCATTTGAAGATACACGTTGATGCTAATGATAATCATAGCCTGAAATACAGGCACAGAAAGTTAAGGAAGCAACATAAAGGCGAGCTCAAGAAAAAAAGTAGAGGAATTTTCAGACGGGCCAAGATTTGGCTTTTCTAATTTCATACAGCTATTGCCATTAGCACAAAGAAGTCATGAAGTTATATAATCACTTTCCTCCAATAAAAAAAGACATCCCTTAAGCTGAAAAATGCAGTCTTTCTATTTTTTATATGGTATATCTGTTTATGCTAGCTTTGAGAGGAAAAAAACAATAGTCAATTTGCATTGCTGTTCAGGACAATAGAAGAAAATGCTGAGAAACCGAGAGAGAAACATTATTTAAGATTTAAAAAATAGAAAATGTATTTATGACAAATTAAATAAAAATATGTGGTTCTCTTTATAGGTGGACATCATAGCATTGAAGTATTATACATACATTGTCTGCTGGCTTTAACACATCTGAGTGCACAAAGAAATCGGCCTTCCTATCTAAAGGCCACCCCAAATTAAAACACTTCTGTGTCCTGAGAAAAAAGGAAAAGAGAAGTCAAGAAAAAAGTAGATGCTAAAAAAAAAAAATCAGTTAAGTATAAATTACAGGCTTTGATAATGAATACAGCTACCAAAAGTATTCGTTAAGGTCATCATAGTTCCTCCATGCTGAATGGCTTGCTTTCCCATTTTTGTTTCTCCAAGCTTCCTTTAAGAATAAAAGATGAACAAATTAGTAACCAAAAAACAAATTAAAGAACCATATTTGAGAATGGATTTTACCTTCCGCATAACCTAATTCATAGGCGTCACAACATCCCTCAGAAATGCCTCCTCACCCTCTGCTGATGTTTCTGGTGCAACTCCGATCACATGTTCAACATTGCTAAATAGAGTTCCATACATTTCATGTGCCATCTAAAATTCGGAGATCACAAAATGTAACTTTTTTTCACAAAAAGGGACAAATGACAAAGATTGTGAACGTTGAGGTAATTAATGATCTATAATAAGAATAAATCGCCAGACAAATGCTTACATTAAAATAAGTGCATCCACTTGTTATTGATTATTTAAACAGTAAACAGGAAACTTGAAAGCAGCTAATGGCAACCCCAAATTAGTCAAGGTAAGCTGCTTAAAGAAATTAATATTGTTATCAAACTATCGACTCATCTAAAAGCTTAATCAGCTAAATGTAGTTGCAGTCTGAAAGTTTTAAGATTTACTCATAAGTTTAAAAACATTAACTTCTTATGAATCTTTGGAAAAATGAGACTGTTTGTGAATACCCAAGCCAAAACTAAAACAGGAAAACAATTTATAGCAGATAAAAAAGACAATTGCTCATTGCAGATGGATTACAAGTTACAGATTCAGGTATCTAGACTAATTGTATTTTAAAATATTTTCAGTTGTATTTACAGCCACAACTTAGTACCAATGCCTGTCCTAGTGGTCATATAGGAACCCATATCATAATCTTCTCATACTTTGATGCTTTTGAAACTAGCAGTTAATCATCAAGTACAAAGACTTTGGCAGATATCAAGCATCCATACTCAAGAAAGAAAAAGTAATGTAATGAAATAGCACATTTTGACAGCAATCAGTAGAACATAATACAAGAGTAATATAGGAAAAGACTTGTGATAGCATTCATTATGCACTGACAATATATATAGAGCATGTCAGGAAAAATAGCATATGCATACCCGGTGAAAAATATAGCATATGCATTCTGGCATAAACCGAATATTTGAAGCTTCACCCCAAATAAGGAGATAAAATCCAATGTAAAGAAGCTGTGACTTTCGCCTCCTGTCACCCAATGGACACCTTCGAGCAGAAAGACGAATATTGACTATCATTTGGTTATCCAATGGTAAAATAAGCAATAATGTATCCTTAAAGGAGTCAACTTACTCCAGATTTGGTTCAGTGCGCATGTATTCACACCACGATCTATAATTCTTGAAAACAGTTTCCATCAATTGCAGAATTGTATTGCTAACCAACTGAAGAAAGAACCACTTATCAGCATTATAAATTCTCATGAAAGAAGAGGTGAGCATCAGATTTACACACATTAATTTATATGTATTCTTGTTATTGAACAATAAATGAAACACTTACCAGCACATAGTCCTGGAGGTCTTTGTTCCTTACATCCATGTTAGCAAGAAGTAATATCAAATGTTCGCGCTGATTTGCCACATTTCCTTTCTTCAATACCCACATGGAAATCGAAGTACAGTACTCAGTCTTATGAGGCTATCTTAAGAATCAATTTAATGGAATTACTTACATATTCTAACTACTCACTTGACCCTTGTTAAGACTTCAGACACCATTTAGACAAAAAGTGTTGGAAATTCACATTATTATCGGAGGTAGAAGTTACGTAACATCAACCACTTTTGGAGATAATAAAGGAATATACAGAAATTTGAAAGCATACTCTATATTTATATAAATGTAAACTGGTGAAGTTTCCTAACATGCACAAGTGTTATGAATAATATTCACACTTATTAGCGCATGCAGAATATCAGTTCTAGTACAGAAAAAATATAGAGAGAAGGTTCATGAAGAAAGTATATCATAAGAAGGTATAAAAATGACAAGTAAGATTATACTCAAAAATTAAAAGAATAAGAATTAAGAACTATGAAGAGAGCTGTCAGGACAAAGATGTAGCTGTCTGAATAGAAGCTTAAGCTTGTTTTGATAAAGAGGATTGATAAAATAGCTATATGTGTCAAGGCATCACTCAATTGTTCCTTTACACATATACTACTTTGTTCCTAATTATCTGTCTGATTTTAACTTTCACACAAACCAATTTTTCATTAATTAGGATATGAAAAGACTTACACCTTATTTATTACTACTTGATGAATTAATAAGCTTATAATTACAAGAAGATGGTTAGTATTTATTAGGGGTATTGGTGGAAAAAAAGGGTACATTTTTGTTAATATTAGCAAAGTGATAAGTAATTAGGAACGCCATCTTGGATAGAATCAGACAGGTAATTAGGGGTGAAGGTAGTAATACATAGAGCAAGTATTCATTTCTACCTGAAAACCAAAGCGCACAGCAAGCCATTCAAGAATGTCATTTACTGTTCTCTCCTTTCCTTCAGACATTTGGAAACATGGGAAGATTGTCTACCGTACGGGTAGCAAGAAGTGCTGCTTTTATCTGATTAGAAACACAAGGGCAAGACTGTAAAATAGCTATATGTGTAATTTGAATCCCATATTAATGCCTATAAATCAGGAGGACTTTAAAATTCATGTGAATCTTCAGAAATCATTAAAATAACCTCAGGGAGTTCCATAATTGCCGGTTTGACACCAACAGCATACAAAGGTAGAATGTTATAATGCACATACTGTTCCTTTTTTTCTTCGACATCTTTGGCGTATCTCTGAGTCTGTATTTATTGCATAAATAAAATTAACATATTTTACAAAAATTCTCAAATTGAATACTAATTCAAATTTGGAAGTACAGAACATACAACAGAAACCAAACCTGATCATCAACTTTTGACGGAGGTACAACTGTCCTCAGCGCATCATACAACACGGTAGCAATCTGATATATCTTAGCCATCTCTTCCCTATAAATGAAGTAATAAAACATAAATGTCTAAAAGACAGCTAATTAAAAATGTTTCAAAATTAGCATTAGTACGAGAAAAGGCTTACGGTTTTTTTGTAAATTGGCCTTCTCGGATATGTTATTCTCATAGAAGATCAGATAAAAATTTTGGATTTCGCTAGGCTCAATTTTCGCCAGTATGAGCTTTATCTCTGCATCTTCCTGCAACCATTAAAAATTAAATGTTGAGTGAGTTCTAAATACCAAGAAATCAAGAATGCATTATCCCATAAAAGACAAGATATGTCAATGGTAAATAAAAAACTTACATTAACATCATCATTCATCCATCCTACCTTTTCGAGTCTGTGTAGTACATATGTCTTAAACTATCGAATACCCCACCCACTTGATGTTGGGTCCATCAAGTGAGTTTTCTCAAATGCATTGAAATGGCCTAATCCAAAAAGAAAAATATTAAAAAATTAGCGAACAAAGAAGAAGTAGTTAACTCTAGGAATGATAAGCAAGAAATAATAATATGAAGTTATACACATATCCAAATTAAACTACACAGACTGTTGAGAATAAAACAAAAAATGATGTAATCATATGTAAAAATGAGTACGAAAGTAAAGTCTGCAAAGCCCTCGTGCAGCCTAGAAGGAGACACTGAGTACAATCAAGGAAACTACCTATATAATTTTTTTAAGTTCCTAAATCGGTGAATATCTTCCCTTTCACTTCAAAGTATAGTACTAAAGAATCGGCCACACCCTAAGCTAATGTCAAGGGTGAACTCATAATGTGGTGTAACAACTTCCTAAATCAATTTATACCTTTCATATTTGCTTAAGAAGATGATAGAGAATCAGATATTTCAAATAATTTCAAAACATATCTTCTCTATAACAACAAACCTGATTGTCAATACTCCAATTACTTAACCACATTCTTCTTCAATTACCGAAATCAATCGAGGCCACTCGCATCTAAAAACTTGATCAATGGTCAAAGTATAAGCAGTTGAACCATCTAGTTGGGTACGCTCCAAACTGTATTGATTGATCAACGTCAAGAACCTCATTCCCATAATTACCAATGTGGTTACATTAAAAAATTGACATGTGCGACACCTAGATTAACACCGTTCCAAGATATATATACTAAGAACTACTTCAACATCATTATCCTAATAAGAATTCTTGTAAAGTCAGACACGAGATATCATTCCTTTTCCTAATCTTTCGGAGTCTCCAGAAAAAATATCCCCAACATGAAAAGGCAAAAAGAAAAAAAAAACAAAAAAATGAGCAGGACTTATGGGATAATCGGTACCTTGGAGAAAAGATTGACAGTCCGGAAGAAGGTTAGGCGAATGTGGGGGTCTCTAGTGTACCCTTTAATGGCGGTCTCAATCCAGTAAGACAGGTCCACGCCTACACGTTTGTTCCTCAAGAAATCAAAACCTTCGAATCGATCAAGCATTGGGTTTGAGCAAATCCCAGAAATTCCCTCCAACGCCCATTGCAGTCGTAGTAGAAATTAGGGAAAGTCGCTAATTATTGAGCGATCATGGTATTGGGAGTTTCTTCGCTTTCACATACCCGCGTAGCGATCATGGCATTGGGAGTTTCTTCGCTTTCACAGACCTGCGTAAATTGTAAGCGCAATGAATTTTTTTTATTTTTTTATCAGGTAAATTAATATTTGACAGCTGTGGGATTTGAACTCACGCGCCTGTATGCGCAATAAGGTAATTTACCGTTGTAGATAATGTAACTTGCAAGCAATTAATTTACCGTTGTGTGTGAATTATGGGCTTTACATATTATGGGCTGACTAACTGACAGCTGGAGCCCAAAACACTATTTACTTATTTTTAGTTTTCAATATAAAAAATTTCTAATTAGACATACTGTCACCAGTTCGTAATACCAAATAATTATGTTATCATTTTTAAACTAAATAATCCAAATATATATTCAATTGATTTTATTTAATTCAATTGTAATTTTTTTTAATTTTTAACATTTTATAAGTGCAAAATATTAAAAAATACTAAATTATTACACATATTATATTTTAAATTGAAATAATAATTCAAAATAAAATAATATGAAAGAGAAAAATGAATGGAATAGATTTAAATTTTTTAAAATTTGGAATAATAAGTATTTATAATATGTAACTTTTAATCTAATAAGAAAAACAAAATAAAATCAGAGAAGGAGGTAGGGCCACATATGCAGATATAAATTCCACATTAAATGTAAGTAAGATTTGAAGTAATTTTCATAATCGGTTGTCAAATTATTCAGATTATACTTGTGTTGTATTTCAAAACATTTCAAAATTCATTTTCTTTTCTATATGTCCAAATAAGAACTCTGCAACATAATTCTATCCACCGTGATATGAATTAAGATCAGCCCAAAATAATTATTTAATGAAAAAAGACTTAGGTATCATACCTAAGAATAACCTTCCAAAAAAAACACCAAACAAAATGTAATTTACTTGCTGAAAAGATATCAAGGACCTACAAAATAAGGGCATGATAAAAGAGTGTAAATTGTTCAAATTTATGGGAGAAATCTAATTAAAATTGTGGGGCTCATAGTGATATTTTTACTATGGAATATGTAAATAGAGTGAATAGAAGGATCCATAAAAAAATGAGTAATATTTGTGTGCATATTGTGCACAATAAAAATTGTGTGCACAAAGTTTGGTTACAGTGTATTATTATTTCATGTACTGTATAGTATTAGTTTGGTTACAGTATAGTATTATTTCAGGTACTATATAGTATTAGTTTGGTTACAGTGTAGTATTATTTCAAACATTGTATAGTATTAGTTTAGTTAGCAACATTGTATAGTATCAGTTTAGTTACAGTGTAGTATTAGATAAAAACATTGTGCACACTATTTTTTAGTGTGCACACAAATATTTGCCTAAAAAAATATTATTGAATAAACAAGAGTATGTTTGATTTGAGCTAGGATGATTTCTCTTTCCCAATCACAATCAATTTTATTTTTCTTATATTTTTCTCTCACTTAATTATTAATTCACTAACGAACAATAATAAAATAATACACTAACATTAGTCAAAATATTGGTTTTACTCAAAATCTTATTCATCCTACATCCAATATAAATCAAAATAATTATTCACTGGACTGACGAAATAAAAAAAAATCCTAAACAAACTAAAGTTTTTTTTTTTTTTTTTTTAACATTAGAGTGAATAATTATAAAAGCTAAAACCCCATAAGTGCAAAACATAGCTACATAGGATCCCCTTCTCTTACATCCAAATAAACCTAGCAGTTGGTTTATCATATATATTTTGTCTTATTTTTTTATGAAAAAAATTGTATACAATGAATTCCTAGTATTAGATATTTCCAAATAAACCTAGCAGTTGGTTTATCATATATATTTTGTCTTATTTTTTTATGAAAAAAAAAAATGTATACAATGAATTCCTAGTATTAGATATTTTGTTATATATTAATAGGGAGTTTGAATCAATGATGTGTTAATACATGGTTAATTCTGATAACGTGTAGTTTGTATGAATAATTTAACATAATTTCTTCTAAACAAGAATGATACAAACTGTATACAAAACAAAACAAAAAAATTCTCTCTACTCTGTGCATAAAAGTTCAATGAAGGAAAATAATTTTCTTTACCTTTTTTTTTCACAAGATAACACAATCACTATGTTCAAAATCCCACATACTTATAGGCTAAAATAGCTTAATCAGAAACCAAACACCAGGCAGAGTTTGTAAACAAAAATATAGGAAACATCACCTAACATTAAAGAACGCAATATCCACCGCAATATCCATTATTCACATAAAGAACACAACACTTCATCCTTTAGAAACGACCACCACGGAGACGAAGCACCAAGTGTAGTGTAGATAAATAATTTTTTTTACTCTTAAACCAGTAAAAATAGGAAAAAATAAGAAAACCCTAAGAATTTTACTCTTAAAACAGTAAAAATAGGGGGAAGGGAATGAAGCCTTACTGTGGCCGATCTACGACAGCGCGGCGGCGCGTGGAACACGACAGCACAGGCGCCGCGCGAATCACGACAGCGGCGGGGCGAGAGCGACGGCAGTGGGCGATTACTGCGGATCTACGCTAGGGCGGCGGCTGCACTAGGGGATTTCCGACGCCAACTTCGGTTCTCAACAGAGGTCCTCTGCTTCCAACTTCGGCGGCCACGCGCTGTAGATTTCCCCGGTGATTTTCTGATTTCAGGTGGCGCCGTGGTCGTGAAGCCGGTGGTTTCTCACCGCTGATATGGGTAGGGAGAGAGAGAGAGATTTAGAGACAAACGATCTGTTTTCAAATTCTGAATTCAAATTTTGAAATCTTGAATGATTTAATAATAAAGGATTTTTCAAAAGGGTATATCAGTATTTTCAAATGACAGATCTATTAGTAATTTTTTTTAGTTGTATCTAAAGAGCAACCACAATGGTTGTGTAGTTATAACCCTCTCTCTCTTTATATGTCATTGTATTATAACCCCCTCTCTCTTTATATGTCATTGTATCTCATCATTCAAGTAAAAATAACTAACTCCCACTGACTTCTACAACTCTTCTTTGGTTATAACCATTTTTTTAAATGATTCACTATTTACTCACTTTATTTTACTAATATATATATATATATACAATCTTAAAAAATTATTTCATTTTTAATGACATATTTATTAATATAATATCTACTATTTCAATTATTTATTTAAAATTATTAAATGTGTATTATTTTATTTCGTTAATTATGGGTGTTAATTACTTCTAGCTAATTAAAAAAAACATCTAACTTTTTATTTGATGCATATAGCTTGTATTAAAAATTTATTATAATTAAAGATGGAGTACAACAAAGTTCTGTTAGTTTGCTTTGAATTGCTTGGGAGTATTCTTCTGTTAATTAGCTTTGATTTGCTGGGGAGTTATCTACTGTTAATTTATATGTATAATGCCTATTTTGCATGCATTATTTAATAAATATTTTTACTTGATAAAAAAAAAAGATGGAGTACAATATATTCAAACAAAACAAAAAAAAAAAAATTCATCAGAAAAATAATACATAGTTATTTCGAAACATATAAATAACCTATTTATATCAATTATTGTTAGATCGTGCCCAAATATGTTCCACTAAGTCGGCACGAAATTGGTAATGAACTTGGTTGCTTCGTAGCTCGGTGTTCCTCCGGAGATACTCTCTAAATTCGGGATTAGCACCCTGTGTTGGTTGTGCGGCATCGTCACCTTCATCGTTGTACCAATTTGTAACCATGTTTCCTTCATCTTCAACAATCATATTATGCAAAATAACACATGTTATCATTATGAGTTTCAACCTTTTTCTATACCAATAACGAGTCGGTCCTCTAACAATTGTCCAACGTGCTTGGAGCACTCCAAATGCTCGTTCGACATCATTTCTCGCAGATTCTTGTCTTTCCTTAAAGTATATTCGTTTGGGATCTACTGGCGTTGGAAAAGCCTTGACGAAAGTAGACCATTCAGGATAGATTCCATCAGTTAGATAATACCCTTTTGTATACAGTGTTCCATTCACTGTGAAATTAACATCCGACGCAGTGCCTTGCAAGACATTGTTAAATAAAGAAGACTCGTTCAATACATTAATATCATTTCTCTCATCTCCAATAATATAGTTATATATTGTCATATTTGAATCTTTATACTACTACTTTAAAAAAAAAAAAACATGCATTACATTATTTGAAAAAAAATTAAAACAAATGGAAAAAGCTATTCTTTACCACTGTACACAACCTGCACAATTGCAGTGATTGTCGACAATTTGGAGAAGCAAATTTGGGTGTGTGAATGCCACTCTCTCTCTCTCTCCCTTGCAGCGTGATATGAACTCTCACCAAAAGCATTCAATTTTTATTTTTTACTTTATGATTATTCTGCCATAACCAATTTATGGAGAGAAAAAATTATAACCATCTCTTGTATTGGTCAGTATTTTGAAAACCGGACCGAACCGGTCGGTTCGACCGGGAACCGATCATAGTGCCGGTCCGGTTCTTTTTGCATACCGGTTCTTAGAAAAACCAGTAAGAACCGCTAAAAAACCGGATTCAACCGGTGAACCGGTTGACCCAATTTTTTGGATTTTTTTAAAATTAATTTAATTTTTAGCATTTTTTGAATTGTTTTTGGTTGAAAAAATTGCTTGAGTTATTTTTAATTGTAAAAATTTAAATTTTAGATTTTATTTTTTATGGACATGTAGTCTGAAGTTTTAATTTTTGCATACTACGTTAATCTTATGCAATATTTTGTTATAATATTGAATTTCATGTTATGTCTTTATGAATATCTATAATATTTATAATATATTGATATATATTATACATAAATAAATATTCGAGTTATCCGATTTTTTTACAACGGTTCAACCGATTGGACCAGTGAACCAGTTCATTATCCGGCTCGCTGACCGGTCCGATTTTAAAAACATTGGTATTGGTAGTAACCAACATTTTCAAGTTATAACTTCATTAATAATAATAATAATAATAATGATAATAATAATAATAATAATTATTATAATAATAATAATAATAATAAAAAGTCAAAAGTTTGACTCGCACTGACTGAGAAGAAAAAAGCTGCCTATGCTTCGCAAATAAGGAAGACGAAGAAGAGAACGCAAAGAAAGCGTAAAATTATAATATCTTCTCTTCTTCTGTGGAGGCTTCGAATCTTCGTTCCCTCCTCCTTCAATCTCTCATCTCAATCCATCCATTTATCTCTAATTATCCCAATCTTTGATTTTGCCTGTGTATTTTTATTTATCGATCTGTACGAAAGGAGAAATAGGAGGCAAATTGACCCTGTTGCAGATGAAACGCCGCTTTGTATTATTGTTTATTTGTGTTTTATTTATTTTCGGAGCATTGTTTTCCTCCGCCGACGAGTTTCTGAACTCGAAGGGTGGTCTGAAACGCTACAGCGCTGATTCTCAAGCTCCAGCACGCCGGTCTTTGTTGTCAGTCTCAGATACTAGTACCGCGAACACGAAGTAAGTTTACTGAGAATTATGTGCTAGCAAAATTGTTGAAGTTTTTGTTGTTTGTAAGGGATTAAATGCATCTTTTCTAGAAGTTAAACTTGTTGTTGTTAAACTATGTTTTTGTGTGGTTAACCCAAATATTTGTTTTTTCAATGATTTATCTGCCTTTACTCGTGTAGAAAAATTGAATTCTGCTTTCCGCAATAACCGAAAGTACTGATTTATCTTCTTCTTTTGGCTTAAAAAATCTTAAAATTGATATGTAGCTTCCGTAATTGAATGTCCTTGAATATTAATTAGTTCCTACTTATATTACAAAGCGCCACAATTTTGTTCTTGTCTTTTTCTAAAGTGTTATTTTCTTAATCTGTTTCTGTGAAATCAGTGGACCTGATACTGCATTAGTGGCGGCTTTGGATGGTACTATTTATCTATTGGAAGTTGGTTCTATGCAACCACTCTGGTCATTTTCATCAGGGCCACAAATTTACTCATCATATCAGGCTCCTGTTAATGACAAGGGAAATTCATCTGAAATTGAAAACAATTATTACATTGATTGCGGGGATGATTGGGAACTATATGCGCACAATAGCATTGGCAAACTGGTACATACGTACTCCTCTAGTCCTCTCATATGTATGAAAAGAAAGTCTTTTTAGTGAGTTGTAACAACATAGTTTATGGCCTGATCATACATTTGTTGCTTGGCAGTTTACACTACTGATCATGAAATAAGTGTATTTGTATTGCTTGTGCCGCATCTACATAGTAAAATGCATCGCAATGTTTCTGACGTCTATTTATAACAGTTGAAACATTTTTAAAGGAAAGGGGATTATTAATATTATAAACTGTCGTTGAAATATGGTGTGAATAGTGGCTTTCGCTGTGAAGACATTGCAAACTGACAACTCACTTTGAGGAAGGAATTATTGGGTGTGTGTTAGGCTCTCTTAAGGCACACTGATAGATAAAGTCTTAGTTAGAGAGTAAATACCATTTAGAAAACCACCATCCGTAACCCTCACCATTCAAAAGTGATAGTTAAAGAGTAGATGCACCACTTCTCAGTTAGTTGTTTGCCTTAAAACAAGGCATCTACTGATAAATATCAAATATGCATTTATATTTTGATTAGTATCATTTGGCAATCAAGCAAATATTTAAATAGTGATGTACATATTACTGTCAATAGAGCATCAAAGGCTTTCCCTAGAACCATTGCAAGAGCATAGCAATTATCAAAAACACATATGTACTTGTTCAAATATCTGTGTAAGTTCTTGCTAAAACGTATTCCTAAATTAGGTATTTCAAGGATTCAAGCTATAAGCATTAGAAATGGTGAAGGCACTCAGGGAAATAATATCCTGAAGATGAACCTCTGGATAGAAATGCTTCACTGTTAAGATTCTTGTATAATAGAGGTTAGATTTATAATCATACAAATGAGTATTGTTCTAAAAATACCCGTTGAAATGAGTAAAGTGGGTTTTTTAAAAAAAAAAATTATTTAACTTTTCGTTTTCTTCAGTCACTGGCTGAGAAGAGGCAAGATTTTCCTAAAATAATCTCTTCAGCTTAAGCATAAAAATGATTTAATCATTTGCTTTTTGCTGATTGATTGAGCTGTTTAGCTGTGACTATTTTCCCTAAACCTATGTAAAATGTGTATCTGTTGAAGGCCAATGAATCTCATAAGTAAGCCCCTCTCTTTAAAGATAATCCTATTGATTGGATTTGTGCTTTTGACGAACATATTGTTTGATCATGTTGGATTATATAAAAACATTGTTATCAATATCTTTTAACATCTATTTTCAGTAATAATCTGTCAATAAATATTGTATAATGATGTTGAATAAATAAAACCATTTTTATATTTATTATTAAATGATTTTTATCTTTTTATATCAATTGCCTCTTATTTACGGCATGTGATTGCATTTTTCTTTTAGAAACTTATGAAGAGCCTTGAAGAGTATATTAGTTCAACACCTCAAATAGCAGAGAATGGAGGAATTGTGCTGGGTTCCAAAAAAACCAGTGGGTTTTTTGTTGATGCAAAGACTGGAAAGGTTATCCATACATATACGATGTTTGATCCTCCATCAACAACGCCGAACAGTGTTAATGATATTCCCAATAACACCACTAACAAGGAGCAGCACCCATCTGAATCCAACAAAAAGACAGAGGTTCCACTCTACATCACAAGGACAGATTACATATTGACTTCATTTTTTCCAAATTCAGACAAAGTCCTATGGAACATGACAGTTGCTGAAATTGGAGCTGCTTCCTTTTGTCAAGATGAGGAGAAGTCACTTGGGGGCACTCTTTCTGATTTGGAGTCTTCTGAGCCTATTCTTCCTTTTAAGATGCCATTTCCTTGTCAGTCAAGAGTGCTTGTTTATCGCTTCCGTAATAATCACATGTTTGAATCCTTATCCTTGCCCCATGGGCCCTCAAAGGCTCTTCACCAAGATATGATGCTTCCTGCATCCACAACTGATGTTCTTCCATCACAGCCACATGTTGAAAAAGTTTTAAAACTTCTTCCTTTTTCGAGCAGTGGAAGTAAATTGCTAAATGCACATGGCAGTAAGGACCTTGAGGCAGTCCTTCCTTCACATGCATTCAATGGACAACGTGGGCTGAGTAAGAGGCACAATGTGAAAGAGCTTCCAAATGATGGTTCTAAAACACTACAACAAAAGTTCAGCAAATCTCAAATCGTTCCTGTTTTTGTTGCTCTTTTGATCTTTTGTCTCGGCCACTACAGTGTTGTCTTTAAAACGAAATCCAAGGAGGCTATGCTGGCCAGTGGCACTAGTTCTATGGATACACATTCTAAAAGGAAGAAATCTCGCCGAGCTGGAAAGGGCGGAAGTAATGGTGGGGAACAAGATAAAGAGAAAAATGATGTTCATAATGGAAGTGATAATAACTTTTGGCTAAACCTCAATCAACCAACTTCTTTCAATGCAGATGAACATAGAATTGGTAAATTAGTTGTTTCCAGCAAAGAGATTGCAAAAGGTAGTAATGGTACCATTGTTCTTGAAGGGATTTATGATGGTCGTCCTGTTGCTGTGAAGCGCCTTGTGAGGGCTTATAATGATATTGCTTTTAAAGAAATCCAAAATCTTATTATGTCCGACCGACATCCAAGTATTGTAAGATGGTATGGAGTAGAGCAAGACCAGAATTTTGTGTATCTAGCGTTGGAGCGTTGCTCTTGTAGCTTATACGATCTTATTCTTATGCATTTAAAGTCCTCTGTCGACCCAACTCTTTGGGAGAACTTGGATACTGAGGTTGAAGCAGAGTGTACAATGTGTTTGGATTCTATAAAAGGTTTTATGCCAGAGTTTGCATTGTGGAACTCAGATGGTTACCCTTCGCCTTTGTTATTAAAAACAATGAGGTTATCTATCTATATTTCTGCTAACATTTTAGATTGAGAGAAATATTTTAAGTTTGAGTAGTGCTGAGTACACTGATTGAATTTTCATTGTTGTGTTTCGTTTTTTCCATCTGTCTCACAATTTAGATGTGGCACACAGGGATGTAGTATCAGGACTCGCCCACCTCCACGAGTTAGGAATTGTCCATCGGGATCTGAAGCCTCAAAATGTGTTGATAAGCTGTGAAAGATCTCTTTGTGCAAAGCTTTCTGACATGGGTATTAGCAAGCACCTTGTTGGAGATATGTCTTCCTTAAGTAATCATGCTACAGGTATTAAGTTTTTTTATTTTGTATCACAAAATAACCAGTTCAGTGTTTTTGTGTGTCATATTTAATGTTCTCCACTGTGATAAATTACTGTCTTTCGTTCTCTCAGTATACAAATGCACAAAGCGAATGTATATATTCCCTCCATGACCCAGTATTTAATGTTTCTTTCACACAAATTGGCTTACCCATACGTATATAACCAATAGTTGACTTCTCAATATTGTAATTACTGCATTTTCTCTTAAAAAAGTCAAATTCTGGGAAATATTGGAAGATTAAGCACAATTTTCTCTTGAATTCCTAAAAAATCCAGTAATATTTTCAGTATTTTTTTCACTAAAACATCAAGTATTGTGGGACGGAGGGAGTAATGCCAAATTCCCAATATAGTCATCAGAGGCCCAATGATATAAAGATGTATATCACTTTTGTTTTTGTTTTAGGCTGTGGAAGTTCTGGATGGCAAGCTCCTGAACTGCTTCTCCATGGGCGTCAAACAAGGGCAGTTGATTTGTTTAGTCTTGGTTGTGTCTTGTATTTCTGCATCACTGGTGGTAGACATCCCTTTGGGAATCGTCTGGAACGTGATCTCAACATTGTAAAAAATAAAGTCGACCTTTTTCTGGTGGAACATATTCCAGAAGCTGTTGATCTACTTGTGCAATTATTAGACCCTATTGCTGAAATGAGGTATAGATTCTACAAGCTTGACGGTGCTCTCACTAATGGTATCTTTTAGAGGAAAATTTAACAACGGTTAGCATTTGATCTTTTCAATTTAAAGAACCAATTGCCCGTCTTTTAATATTGTGCCTCATAACTTTTGAATTCTAGACCAACGGCGATGGCGGTTCTTAACCATCCTTTGTTCTGGAGTGCTGAGATGCGTCTTTCCTTCCTCCGTGACACAAGTGATAGGGTGGAATTAGAAGACAGAGAGACTCAGTCTGGTCTCTTTAAATCATTAGAAAGTATAGCCCATGTGGCTTTGGGTGCAAAGTGGAACGAAAAGATGGATCCTTTGTTTCTTAATAACATTGGGCATTATAGACGTTATAGGTTTGATAGTGTTCGTGACTTACTGAGAGTCATGCGCAACAAGTTGAGCCATTACAGGGAGCTTCCAACAGAAATTCAGGTACCATGTTGTGTTAAGCCCTTATATAATTGCTTGCGAAATAAATACATAAAGCTCTAATTGGATTATTGGACTCTGGAGTTAACTATATCATACCCATAGCATAACAAGTAAATCCATGAAGGTTGTCGGGTCTGATTTGCCCTTTGAAACGATCGAGGAAGGTTTCTGATAATTTCATGTTACAATGCATTTGAAATTCTTGAGCCTCCTCTTTAGCAGTTTCTTAAACCATTATATTGGATTTTAAATCCCTTCAAATATGGAATTATTTCAGTCCTTCACAAAAAAAGAAAAAGAAAATTGTTCCTAATGTGTTGCATTTGCATAGTTTGCTTTACTTCTAGCTTCTTTGTTTGTTTTTGAGACCATTCGCTCTCTAGTCTCTACTATAGCTCTTCAAAGCAAAATTCCTAATTTTATATATATATCAGGTAATAATTGGACCAGTACCTGAAGGATTTGATAAGTATTTCAAGAGTCGGTTCCCGAAACTATTGATCCAAGTGTACAATGTCATGAAGAAATACTGCAGTGACGAAGATTGCTTTGTAAAGTATTTCAGCAGCAGTTGACTCTAGCTTTTGCTGCTTTATAGCCTTAAGTTAAATGTTGTATATATAATAATAATAATAATAATAATAATAATAATAATGATGATGATGATAGTAATACACATATATTGTACATAAGTTAATAAAATTGAGCTCTCGTTAATTTTATGCTATAGCGTAGCAATCCTCTTATATCTTGTATTAGTCGTGGTGTGCGGGTAAACAGGGTGTATCTATCAGTTCATGGTATAAATCCTTTCGTTTTGAAAATTTATACTATTAAATGGTGCGGGTAAACCGGCTCAATACCGACAGGAATTTTTCATCTCCGATCCAAATCCGATGTCATGAAATTAAAATGCAGAGATTCATAAACCCTCAAACCAAGCAGTAGACCTGAACCATGTTATAGAAGTCGAAAGTTTTCGTATGAGAATTGGTGAGGAAAATATGCTATTGAACCCATGAATATCTCTGTGGAAGAAGGAATGCTAAACTGCTGCTTCAATCATCGTACACAAGTATATTCAACAAGGCAAAGATCAAAGTTGAGCAAAAACAAGACAAAAATAAAAAATCTCATGACTCGAACATAACTAACTGTCCAGTCTAGTGCTCAAAATAGAGAATCTCACTATGGCTGATTAATTCAACGACCACTCTTCCTACCGCACCATGTTTCCTCTGAGGGGAGGAGTTATTACTGTGGTTGTTAACTGAGCATTTTATACCTTAACTACACTGGAAAACAACAACTGAAATTAAAAGTCCAAGATGACGAACACAACAGAAACCGGAAAAATCATAATCTTTTTAACCCTCCTAGAACATCTAGGCTGAAAGCTTCTTGATTATCAATCTTTCTCAACTAACATAAAGAAGCACAAACATAGACGGACAATTAGTAACATTGCATCATCCAACATCCTTATTATCCATACTCAACTTCCTTTCAAATCTAGATTATCATCAAGGGCCGAATCACATGCCCTATCCACCTCATTGCTCATCATATCAATTGCGCATTTTGAAAATAACCAAAACATAAAATTTGTTATAACAACATGGAATTCCACATCCACAAACTGAAAAAAGGAATTCTAAGTGATGTATAAGCTCTAGGGCAAGAAAACACAAGCAAAAGAATCCTGATTAGCATATAAAATTACTCAACAATTGCAGCAGCAAACAACATATTTTGAATGGAGATAAAGACTACCACCATTTTTCGATCAAAAGTAGTTCCAAGGGTAGAGAGGATAATTTAAAATCAATCGAGCTCTTTCTGAACCTTAATCCCCATGGAATTGGCAGTCCCAATAATGGACTTGGAAATCGACTCGAGAGACATGTACTGGCAGTAGGGATCACTCTGCTTGATCTTGGCAATCTCGTACACGTGCTTTAAGGTAATGGTGGAGGCGGTCTCGTGACCGGGCCGCCCGCTGCCCGACTCAACTCCGGCCGCCTTCTTCAGGTACCACGTCACGGAGGGAGACTTCACTATGAACTCGAATGTGTTGTCTTTAAACGCCGTTATGGTCACGGCCATTGGGGTTTCCGGCTTGTATTTCTGGGTTCGGGCGTTGAAGTCTTTGCAGAAAGCCATTAGATTCAGCCTGTACTGACCCAATGCCGGCCCAACCGGCGGCGCCGGCTTCGCTCCGCCTGCCGGGACCGTGAGGCGGATAGTCGCCGCCACCGGGCGCCGAGTGAGAATCTCTTTGATCGTAGCCATGATCGTCTTGGAGACAGGAATGTAGAAATGGGGTTAGTATTATGGCCTGGCAAGCCCATTAATGATTTGGGGCCTCTTGTTTTAAGCCCATTAAGCCTATTGCAGATTACACCGAAAATGTCTGTGAAGTACTTTGGTTAATTCCTGTGTAAAAGGGGCAAAATAAAAAAGGAAGTTGCTCATATAGGTTATATAATCGTAATAATTACTTTAAAACAATACCTCATTTATTTAGGAGAGCCTAGATTTAAAAATAGTGTTAGAGTCTAAGTTGGAAGAATTTCATAGCTCGTCTTGAATTTTGAAATGTTTTAAATTAGGGTCTAATTTTACGTTTTTTCTCAATTTAAGATCCATTTTTTCTCTTTTTGTCTCAATTCAAGACCCAATTTATTTATCTTTATTTCAATTATTTTTATAAAATAATTAAAGTATAGTAATTTTTTTCTAATCAATTTTTTAAAAATAATATATTAAATTAAAAAATTAAAAAATCCATTTTTTTTCAATTTTTTTATTTTACATGTTTTTTATTTTTTAATCAAGATGATGAACGTGAGTATTTAGAATAAATGCAGCGACAACAATATAAAAAAAATTCAAAATATAAAAATATATAAAATATATTCCAAAATGTAGATAAGAAAAATTATACATAATAAAAATAATTTTTTATAAATGAATTAGCTGTGTATGATTAGAAATGAAAAAATAAAAATTAATTTTGGGCCTTGAATTGAGACATAAGGAATAAAATTGGATCTTAAATTGAAAAAAAAAACTAAAAATTAGACTCTAATTTGAGACACTTCAAAATTCAAGACCTAAATTGAGACTCAACTTAAAAATTGAACCCTAATATAAAATTCTTCCCGAATAACAATTTTAGAGAAAAAGTGGTCTAAAAGGTTAAATATACTATCTTCATCCAAAAAAATTGGGCTAGTGGATTTTTTTTTACAAGTTTTAAGAAAGTAGATATGATATGTAAAAAAAAAAAAAAGAAAAAATATATAAGTTGAATGATATAAACTTATTATCATAAGAAAGTAGTTTGTTTAATGTGGACGGAAGAGTATAGAAATGTGACATAATTTTTGTGAATGGAGAGAATATTATTTGTTAAAACATAAAATTTATTTTTTGAATATAAAATGATTTGTCAGGTACGTTTTACTTCTTTTGTGCAAGTTTAACTAACTGACGAGGCTATTTAACAATTTTGGGTACAATTAGTTTCACCCCTCCAATGTGTATATTGGCTTATTAGAATATTTTCACCCCTTAATTAAATAAAAAAAAATGGGGGAATTATTTAATGCTTGCGATATTTCCAATTAATTACCCCTTAATGAAATATTTTTACCTCTGGCCTAGTCTGATGAGTCCCACTAGCAATAGTAAATTAGCACATTGTTGCAGATATTGGTTTCGGTCATTGACTTTAGATTTGTCGATTTAGATGCACTGTAAAATTGTCGTCTACTATTATTAATATTGTTGTTTTTTTTTATCATAACTCGAATTCATAACTTTACATTATAGAATGTGCATGAGTTCTAACCACTCAAACTATAGTATTAATATTGTTAAAATTTACATGTACAATTTATATATATTTGCGAAGTATATATCATAATAAAGATTAAAAGTAGAAGAGACCGGGTTAAAACCTGTCTAAATATTCCTACTTTCCAAAATATAGATGAATTTGAAATTTACCATAATAATAATAATTGCAGATTTTATTTTAACTTCTGTAATTGATCATTTCTAAGTTCGTCTATCTACTCCTTTGTATTTTTTCCTTTTAATATGGGATTAAATATTTAATTTTAATATAATACATACTAATATATAAAATATTATCCATGAGGGTTTGAAGTAGTGGAATAGGTGAACATGATAATGCAAAATTATGAAAATAATTAAAATTCTGCCCACGCTTCACTGATGTCTTGTGTGTTTATCTCTTTTGTATGATTAGCAAACTAACTATTGCACAAAAAAGTATAATAACAAATAAACCCAATTAATATTAATGCCACATTCTGTTTTTTACACCATTATACGTTATCGTCAAAGGCAATATTACACTATTCACAATATAATAGTATCATTGTTGCAAACAAATAACAATATTATACTTACTCGTTTTTTCCCAAAATCCCATAACCGTGTTTCGCACTGTGGTTAATATTGTTTACTAATTTTTTATCAATATAAACAAAAAATCAATCTTACAATTTAAAACTTTGATTGAATTAAGAAAATAATTAATCAATAAAAAAATATCAAATCTTCAAATCTTCAAAAATAATTGAAAACTATGATGAATAACTTAATGAAGATTTTTTCAACTCTAAAATCATCAACTAATCTTCAAATATTTGAAGAATGACGGTGAATTGTTTGACAATGTCATGGACGATCATTTTCAAATCTTCAAACCTATGATAAATTATATAATTTGTTTTGTTTGATAATGTCAAAAATGATGATGATGAACGACACCAAATAAAACAACATAAAAAATATCAGTGAGTTGTGGTTGAAATGAAAAAAAATGAGCAAAATTTATAGGGGATTTTGATGCTAAATATCTGGAGTAAAATTGAGTGTTTGATGGGTGATTAACACTACCTAATTTAGCGATTTGACCAAACAAACGGACTGAATGATGTCGATGACGTCAGATCGACGAATGGGGTAAAATGATGCCAAAAATAAAAAAAGACAACTTATTGAAACTTATGTATGATTGGATGATTAGATGACAATAAAGAATATATTTTTATAATTTTTGGATAATTATTAAAATTCAAAATTGAAAAGAAAATATTCCTAAATTAAAACAATTAAGATTAAATTATGAATCAACATCAATGGTCAGAAATCTTTCCCGCCCATTTCCAGAAAGGAAATCAGTTGATGTATTATATTTATAGATAGATACCTAATTGAAGACATAATTAGGTAGGAGATAATGCACATTTCACGCTTTCCCTGTCACACACACTCCCCGGATCCCGATTAGATGAACCGACCCGATTATTTATATCTATATTTTTTATGTGTATCTGTATCTAGTTAAACAATGATGCAGAAAGACAAATACATTGTACCTCTAATTAATTTTTTATATGAAGGTACATAATCACATTAGTATTATAGTACATGAAACGAACAAAGTATGCAGCATGCAGGCCAACTTAAATATGGCAACACCCATGCACGCCTATCCTGATATTTTTACATAAATTATTATTACAACGTGTATGTTATTGTGTTTAATACTATTGTATTATTATAAATATAATAATATTATTAAATACAAAATGTGGTGATTATTTTGAAGTATAATATAATTAAGATGAACTACCAAATACTCTCTTCATCCCATTTTGTTTCATTATTAATTTTTCTTTTGAGGATAATATTAAACAATTTAAGATGAATTAATATTTTGTTTCACACAATTTAAGAAAGTCATTAAACAATAATAAATCTATGTGTCATGTGTCATTTTTTTCCTCTTTTATTTTCCTACATGATCATTTAATATATATTATTAAAAAATAAATATAAGGGCAAAACTGAAGTATGACATTTAATTCAGTTAGATTTGTGCAAAATAATAAAAAATGCTTCTCTAAAAAAGAAATAAAATGGAATAGAGGGTGTGTATATCCTAAGATAGTGGCGTATGTAATTTGGCCACCGGTCAAACACTAATTAAGTGCAGTTTATCTTTTGAAATGATTTTTTTTCCCTTATAGAACGAGATCCGGGGCAATGTCACAAAAAATTGCCTTGATTAATATAATATATAAGAATTTTTTTTTAAAAAAATATTATGTCTCTATTTTATCTTAACATAACTTTATTAAGATTTCTAGTAATATACGTATATATAAGTTTAAAGCATGTAGCATTTATAGGTAAAGGCATCGTATTTGTATAATGAGAATGCATTGAGATAAAATTTTCAATTTTTCATTAATCAAATTCAACTCGTAAATAATATGAAACCTTTTTAAAATACTAAAATGATTTAGAGAACAAGTAACATTTAAATTATTAATATATTAAAATTAAATCAAAATCTTGAAAATAAATATCTAATTACTTCATCATTAAATCTAATATTAAACATGAATATGTTCGTCATTGTTTGACTAAATTTATTAAGCGACATACGTATAGCAATATACGGAGATCAGTCCAAATGACTTTGTACTAGTAATAAATAAATTATAAATCCCATAATTTAAAATAATAAACAAATTTATAAATTTTGTGCGTGACTGAAAATTCAATAACTTATGGGGCCGGGGCGGCCGCGCCCTTTCCCTGTTCCCGCGTGATATCTACACTCTGCAAAAAAGACAAACATTCAAACATGCATTCAACGCGTTTCCACTCGATTTTTCAGAATATTTTAATTAATTTGACGACAAAAATTGATCTTCATTCAACGGTACAGCAAATTTAATTTCCAGCAAGAAAACTTCTTCTATATATATATATATATATATAGATATAGATATAGATATAGTCATTAGTCACCATTAATTTCTCCAAATTGTAATTAGAGAGGCACCGAGAGTTTTTCACACACAATGGAGGTGTCAATGCACATGATCAATAAAAGCTTATTACACATCAATGTTCACAAACATAAGTCGAACATAATTTCGTGTAAATTAGGGACGCAAAGTGAGATGAAATCCAACTTCTACCAACTCCTTTCTCTGTCTTCTCAGAATGTTGGTTTTGATGAGATAAAGAAAGCTTACAAATCAAAGGCTCTTCAATACCACCCTGATGTTTGCATTAATACTCCGCTAACAAAGGAGGAGTCCACGAAACGGTTTGTGGAGCTGAGGCAGGCGTACGAGGTCCTATCCGACCCGAATTCTCGAAGACTTTATGATATGGGTTTGGAGGATACCCGATCCGTATCCTGCTTCGTGGATGCTGATTTCCCTAGAGAGGTGTGGGAGAGGCAACTCAGTGGGTTGAGAAAGAGGTGCAGTCAAAGAAAAAAGAGACATGAATGAATAATTTCGTACCTTTATTGTATATATATAATTAATCTTATATTTATTTCATCAATGTATTTATTGTATTGATGAAATAAAATATGAGATTAATTAATTAGACCTTGGTGATCTTAATTCATATTTTATTGAGAAATCTTGTAACAATAATATATTCTTTTTATTCGTAACGATTGCTGGTCGTGTTGTTTTAGTCAAATTAATTAACATCATTTTTTTTTAATCGGTTAAATGGTGACTCGACACATAAGTAATGAAACTCTAACCACTTGAACTATACCCCTCGTCTTTAATTAACATCATTTCTATTCCTATGCACATTTACAGAGCCCCTCACAAAATTATTCACAGACGTTTTCTTTGGAATATATGAGAGTAGCTAGAGATAGATTTCCTTGGCCTGGTAAAATGTGAGTGTTTATACATAGAGATGCTTTTTGATCAAATTCTTTAATGAGGCTCGATCTTCTTGATAAATGACTATGGCGCTTCCTATATAATTAATGAGAGAAAGGTCAGCTTTGGCTTTGGCTTGGTAGAGAGACATATGGATATGGCCGGGGTAATGGGAGCGGTGATAATTGGTAATTCCAAGAACACTAGCTTGCTAGGGGAACTAATTAAAAATATTGTTTTCGGGGGATATATATAATATAGGTGATGTGCTCTGTCTGTGTGAGGGATGAGCGGCCTTGGAACGTTGGAATTGAGGAGAAGATTTTTATATTTTGAATGAGAATCTGATATTTTCAACTCATGTTTAAACAACTTCTTTCCTGCTTGCTGGTACTGGAAATGTGATTTTTCAGACGTCTTTTCAACCTAATCAGCCTATAGTTTGTTCAGTATTAATTCTAGGAGGTGTTGTCCGTAATTATTCACCTATATATTATATATAAATTAATTAATTTCATATTTTTTACAAGTTTAAATTTTTGGATAAGATAATTTTCTTGTAATTATTTATACTGTCGGGGTATAAAACATATAAGATTAATACTTATGTGAATCAGTTTCATTATATAATATATGTACAATTAATATTGTTTAATGTAAATGACTAATATTATTCAGTTTAAACAACTAATATTTACCGATTAATATTGTTTAATGATAATAATTAATACTAATAGTATTATTCAGTGAGAATAATTAACATTATTAAAAAAATATACACAAATTATACGATTCATTTGATGTATATATATAAAAATTTGGTTATATATAAATGGTAATAGTTTACATCACATTGTGAGTACATTGTGACGCATTCCACCGCTAATCAAGGCGCTATAACTATCCAAACATTATGTTTTCAATTTCCTTCATTTCATTAAGAAACATATGTTTTATTAAATTTACGCTTCCAGTTTAATTACTAGTGTGATGCATTTGAACGAGGGAAAAGAAAGGGACCTATTATCGAGAGAGGGAGAGGGAGAGGGAAGAGGGTGTATGAAAGAAAAGTTAGGAAATTTTTTAAAGAATACAAAATTAAGGAGATATTTTAGATATGTATACACAGGGGTAAAATAGAGAGAATAGTGAAAAAATAGTTAAAATGATAATCATTTTGAAACAAAATGTAAGCCCAAAAGCAACAAACACAGTGAAACAAATGGAGTAATTACTTTAATTTTCGACTCCAAAATTAGAAATAAATCTTCTATATTTTGTGTATGTAAATTTCTTATAAATTTTGAAAAGATAAATATATGATAAAATAATAAGTATAATATAAAAATATAAACCTCTCTCATTATTTTATATATTATGTATCCCTCAGTCCCTCTCCGAAATTTATAAAAAAAATAGAGAGGATCTATATCCCTCCAAAATTAGGGTCCAAATGGTTTGAAGACACAGTTGTTAATTTCTTATGCACGTTGGCGAAATTAAATTAAAATAACTTGAAAACTGAATTCCTACGCCACGTTAAATAAGAAAGTTAAAACAATCATCAATAGACTATTAAAATCTACTATAAAATAATTTTATCAGACTTAATTTCATTCATAATGGCAGTATATATATAGCACCCCTAGCTAAGTTGTAAACCGTGATCAGAGAAAGAAAAATGTGCTTTAATTTGCCATACACACTAAAGAAGGGAAAGTTGATAATTGTTAGGAGATGGGGCGAAGAAGGTGAGAAAGAAGATATAGGGTTACTTGTCAAAGAGGTGGAGAAATGGAACAAGATAAATAGAGAATCCAAGGTCACCATGAATGAAGGTCATGATTGTGCTTCTCCAACTTCAAACAACAAGTATATATAATAATTAATATATGATATTTTCTCTTACTCGATGTACTTAATTTTGGTATGCATTACAATAAGTCGTTAGTCTTCACATATATTTCATTTGATGAGTCACCTTGTTTATTGTATGAAACTATTACAATGAGTCGTTAGTCTTCACATATATTTTGATGAGTGATGAGTCACACTCAAACTTGTTACATGCATTAAATGCGTAGACTAGCAACATCCTAGTGAAGTTCCATCCTAAAATCAATTGGTGATAGCAGGAGTAACTCAATAGCTAGGTTTATATACTAGTCTCACTTTTTCAATAATTAATTTCATGTGGGACAATTCACATTTGTAATTTACCATATTCTCAACAAATATTGACAACACGATGTACTGATAGTAAAAGTGTGTATATATATATATATATATATATATATATATATATATATATATAGTGCACAAGTTTAATTTTCGATTTCATATTTTGTAGTACTCCTATTTACTGTATTTTCGATTTCATATTTAATAATTAAATAAAGCTGGGTTTTGTTTATTAAATATGATCTAATAATTAAGTAAAAATAAACTCTCCTGTGAAATTTGTTCCTAATATGAAATTGATACTATTACATTTATTTAATAATATCATAACAATTATTTAGTAATATCATGCACTTATAACTAATATCACAATATAAAATATTATGATATCAGTTTATAAAAATAATGGTATTAGTGAATAAATATAATTGTATCAGTTTTACACGAGAGAACCTCAATTAATGTTGTGTCCATAAAAGTGCACGTATATATTGGTTCCATACCTAAGTCAAATTAAATATAATACTTCATGGCTCCACGTAGAGTTTTTTTTTCCAAGTAAAATTATTCCTATTTATCATTAAAATCTAAATGTCATCTAGCTAGCTATATTTTGTACATAAGTCATTGATTAATCATGCGCATAAAAGGGGAAAATATAAAAAAATAAAAATTACAAAGCTCAACATTCATTAGAATGAAATTAAGGAGAGATTGCATATACAGGAATATAATTACAAAAGAATTAATGAATAATACAGAATAGCCAAGACTAATTTTAGCCTGTAGCTAGCTTGAACAATTAATATGATTGTAATTAAGAGAAAAAAAGACTTCATTTCTTGTGCAATTTAATTATATATAAATCATCGAATCAGCGAATGCTTCAGCAAATTGTTCAGCGGCCGGCTCCTGGCGTTGTATATTACATTTTTCACTCTAGCTGTCATCTGCATTTCTCAAAATGTAAAAAATAATCGATGATTATTACTATGAAACAATTCTTTTATTAATAAATAAATGAATAAATAAAATAATCTTGCTAATAAAATACAAACCTTTCCAAGACTTTCTCTAGCATAAGGGACAGCCCTCTGATGTGCCATGGAAGTTGATGGGGGCGATTTCCGGCTTGTCTGATCATCCCTCGAAATGGATTTCCCTCTATTATTTTCTGAAGGTTTTTCATTCAAAGGGACTTTTGATTGCTGCAAACATGAGTAAGTCACTTGTAAACTAGTTTCATTGTGTAATTCAAAACTGTATTACTTTTAAAATATTTTTTAATTAAACAACTAATAGTATTTAAAATACACATGTAATACAAATAAATTTTTATGATAAAATTGGTTCATAGTATAATTAATTTGTCTTTCAAAATTTTACTCATATACATGTATATAATATCGAATTTTGAATTTTATTTTGTAATTCAATGTTGTATTTCATATATCATATATGGGGAAAATATTTTTTTTAAGACCGTAGTTTAGAAAGTGACAAAATGAAGATCAATTTTTTTTTTGGCTGACATAAAATTAATAATTTTACAAAATGAAGAATTGAAGTCAAATCATCCAGAATCAACCCATATGTCGTCTGATTCGAGTGATTTGACCTCAATTTGCAATTTTTAAAAATTATGGCCTTTAAATTACCATCCAAAAAAATATTGTCCTTATTTTTTCTATTCGAAAAGTTATGTTCCTCATTTTACTAACTTGCATGTACTGATGAAAAAAATAGAAGAAATTTAATTTAAAGATGAATATTCCGTGTGTGCTTACGAGTAAGCTTTTGCTTCTTGTTGTAACACCGTCACCGTTGTTATACCATTGCCCATTCAATGCAATAGAAGGTAGGCTTGATTCCTAATGATTACAAATCATACCAAATTTTAATTTAACTATTATATGATAATAGTACTAATCTCGATCATTAAAAAAATTGGAGACAAATACCAGAAATAACACGGTTGCACAATGCTTCAACACTTCCAGGTTCATTCTAACATCCTCCAAGCTCCTAAAGTTAACACAAAAGATTATCAGCGATTTCTACGTCATGTATGTGTATATATATTTCATTTTGAGTTATAAATTTCTTGAATTAATTCTTGAATAGAATACCTGTGCTTCTGTTGTCCTAGACCAAAATAAGATGCGAGCGTTGCCATCTTCAAAAAGAAATATATATATATATTATCCATCATGAATTAGTAATTAAATATATATGGAATACTTAATATATATGTATATACCTTCATATTTCCAGCTCTTGTTCGAAATTTGTGGGTTAAAAGTCCCAAAGAGTCGATGATGGCAGCAGGCACGGGAGGAGGCCTATTAATATCAGCAAAGGCTTCTCTGATCCGCACACAATCAAACCTCTGAATATTGTGGCCTCCCCATATTCTTCCATCAAGTATCCTGAATATCTCATCGGCCACTTCCTCGAAAGCCGGCGCCGTCCTCACTGCATCCCGCGTTATCCCGTCGGCCCGGCCCGATCTCGTGCTCACAGCCGATAAGTCTCCGGGCCGGATCAAAGTGCAGTAGCTCTCCAGCTCCACAAGTTTTCGGGGGCACACGATTATCGACCCGAATTCTAGTACCCAGAATCTCTGCCCGGGTTTGTTAGGGACTGTCGTTTCTATATCGAAGAACACCATTTCTGGAGAAGACGACGACATTCTCTAATTTAATTTGTTTCAGGATCGATGGATATATAGATCGATATATAGGGTTTTGTGATTGTTGCTGATTTTTATATATATATAATTATTTTTTTTTGGAGGGAATTGTGGGGGTTATATATAAATGAAGAATTTGATGAAGAATATTAATGCTGGAGATTGATTGTCTTGTAGTTAAAGTTAGATTTAGTTGAGATTTTTGGAGGAAGTTGTCCTTAGCTTCTTGAGGAGGGCCTAGTTCATACAAATCCTTTTCGGAAGGAAATTGAATAGGACATCTTGAAGGGTTTCGGTTTTATTTTAGACTCTTTTGCGCTTTTCTGAGTTAATTTCTAGTCAAAATGGTCCGATCATATTATTATATTTTATTTAATAATATCATAATATTTTACTATTTATTAATATCATTGAATTTATAAATTAATATTATAATATTAAATATTACAGTTTTAGTTTAATTATAAAAATAATAGTATTATAAAATAAATGTAATAATATTAATTTATATAATGAACAAGTTTTTTTAAGGAGAATTTGAGTCGTATATTATTTTTTGCCATTTATGTTTATAGTAATAATGTCATATTGTAATGTGCATGAATTGATGGAATCAACTATATATGAAAATAAGGGAAGAATTTAAACAATCTACTTGAGTTGGCAATTTTTTTCTTTTTATGCACACCCCCTAACATCAATAAGCAACATCAAACTCTTAACTAATATTTCTTTCGTCCCAAAGTTAAGTTCATATGTGAAACGATCCGTTGCTTAAGAAAATTTAAATTAATGTAGGAGAAAAAATAAAGTGTAAGAATATTTTGGGTGATTGTTTGAGATAAAGTGTAGGGGAGAGAATAAAGTAAGAGTAATATTTTTAAAATTTAAATGATATTGTGAGGGTGTAGTTAATTTATGGAGGGTATTCCATTTTAGAAGTGAAAAATTAATTTTGGGACGTTACGAAAAGGAAAGTGTGAAGTTAATTACAGAACGGAGAGAGTATATAACAATCAAGATTAATATAATAATTACGTATTTATGGATTTTAAGCTAAAATTTCTTATAAACCAATTTCACCCTACAACTCAAAATAATATTAATTATTTTAATTATCAATATTATTATTAAATTAGTGCCGTTAGTGAAGTACTAATATTATTACAAAAATTACACACAAAATACAAACAAAATTTATGGTGAAATTGATTCATAATATATATTATATTTAAATTAGGAGTAAATTAGATTTTCAGGCCACATAAAATACACATAAATTATGAATAAATTCATATGGAATTGGCCAATAGGAATTAGATTTTTAAAAATTATAGATTATGTATACACTATTTGGTGTAAATCCATTAACAAAACGGGATTTAGGGAATTAGATTCTTTTATTCTCGTGTGTGGTGGCTAACGTTGAGTTAATGAACACGAAATACCATTTTCATAAAATTGGGGCTCCGCCTCTCATGCGGACTTTGACTTGTCTATTAGGGCTCCCTTTTGTCCTTTTCTATGTTTACTTTTTGATGTACTTGTATGATCCTCCATTTTTTTTATTCCTCCATTTTTTATTACTTTCATATAAAAATGGATATACATATTAAAAAAATAAAAAATATATAAAATAAAAATATAAATTGAATTATATGCCTATTAGTAGGAATGGTGGGGGTATGTTTATGAATTCTACTTGAACTTTGTATAGAGTTTCTTCTCTTTCTTTTCTTAGAGGTTCAGTTTTATCTTTTTTAAATTTTAATGAGGATTCCGAGGATTCCGCCTGTGAATCAACGTGTGATCTTGTGGTTTTTTTTTTTTTTTTAATATAATAATTAATTAGACATTTCATGTAAAATGAAAAATATTGTGAGGATAAAATTTATGGAGAATTCTCAATTTTAGGGGTGTGAAAATTATTTTGAAGTAAAAAAAAATAAAAAATACAGGTATTCACAACAGAGTATAAATTTAGTAATTTGCTATTCATACTTTCAAACACAATTTTAAAATGAATATATATTGTAATTTCGTATGTATTAACAATCACAATCTCACTCTTTTTTTAGTGTTCGATAAATAAGCTGATTCGTTTTAATGTCAAATAATCTCCATCGTTTCATCCGTTATATTATTGTATACTTGTTTCACAACGAGGTTTGGAGCACATTGAACAGTCCAAAGTTCAGTCAAAACCGAAAAAAACATTTCAAAGTAATTTCTCTCAAATAAAATTACAACAGAAATTAGGAGGCGGACAAATTTGGTGGTTGCATTCTAAACAGGAATGGCGGGCTTGAGGGCAACGAGCGCTGTCTTAATTCTTTCAACGGCTGCCTGAAGTGTGGTCAACGACGCTGCGTAGGAGATGCGAATGCACGTATCTTCTCCGAAAGCATCGCCTGGAACAAGGGCAACCTATGGAAGACCAATAATTATTAATATCAGCAAAATCACACTCACTGTTCTATAAGGCAAATGGTGCTGGCTGGCAAGGCCTTTTAAAACACTAACGAAAATGTAAGACATTCTTGTTTTTTGCATATCATTTTCGACGAGAAAAAACAAACTATAAAAGGAAAACAAAACCTCTATGTACCGGTTCATCAGGCAACTAGTGCAATCTTGAACAAAGTTTAACTCATTCATTAAAAAAAAAAATTGAAATATATAATGAGAAGTATTATTTTATTGGAAGAATATTAGTTTGTACTGATTATTAGTATTTTTTTAACATACAACTAATATTTTTCATCATATGAGCTGATACTTTTCATCACACACACTAATACTTTTCGTTTCCTTTTTTCATGATTTGCAGAAAAATATATAAAAAAACAGTTTGATTGAAATATTTTAGTCAAAATTGTACCAGCCAAGTGTTACTCTATATGGAATGAATTTTCACCTGAGCCTTGTCAAGCAAGTACCGGCACAGGGTCTCCGAGCCATCGATTTCACCAAAGCCTTCAATCTTTGAGCCATAGTAACTACTGAAATCAAGGAAAAGATAGAAAGCTCCCTGCAAGTGATTTCAACAAGTTTGTTTGAGCGGGAAAGATCCCAAAAATGTAATCCCTCCATCCCTTAATAACTTACACACTTTCCTTATTCAAACGTCCCAAAATAACTTGGATACCCCAAATAGAAAACTTCAAATGAACTCCCACCCCCAACAATATTCACAAATTTACACAAAATGTCATTACCTTTGGGACCATACATGCACACAATCCAACTCATTTCTTTTACTTTATACATAAAGGTTTACGCGATTACCCCTCAAAACTCTATTCATTACTCCACTTTCTTATTTTGTGTGCAAGTTAACATGGGACGGAGGGAGTAACAATTTTCTCTTTTCTACATGTTAAGATATTGTTACCTGGGGCTCCGAAATTTTGACACCCTTCAATTGCCCAAAGCTTTCGATCAGAAAATCTCTCCTCTCACGAAATGCTTTAACCATACTCGCGACTGCTTCCCCACCAGCATAACCCAATCCTAAAGCGGCAACAGCAGCTTTTTGAGATATACTGCTGGCACCTGAAGTCGCCTGTAGCAAAAGGAATACCCGAGTTTCACTTATTTAAGCCCAAAAACATGGTATTCATCGCGTTTCCAAATCAATTTTTCAGAATACTTTAATTCATTTTCACAGTTCATGACAAAAACTTCATTGATACAACAAATTTCCAGCATGATCGTGTAACAAACTTCCTCATATATATAGATATAGTCGGCAAAAATCTGCACAAGATTTTTTTTGTATTTTATCCCTTTATAATTAATACGTGAGATGTAAAGACAGAAATTATTTACATTTACCGAAAATTTGAATATGATAATACCATGGGAGTTGTAATTATGTTGAGTACATACCTGACTTTGGATCTTGCCACAGGCAGCAACAAAGTGCTTCGGGCCAGCAAGATACCCGAGTCTCCAACCAGTCATTGCAAAGGCCTATGTGGATTAAGTCAGAAAAGGAACGTTCTTCAAAGCACAAGAAAGACAGAGAATTATACTGGATCATTCTTTAAGAAAATCATGGGCATTAACCTTTGAAAAGCCATTTACGGTCAACGTTCTATCCCACATGCCTGGCAAAGATGCAAAGCTCGTGTGAGTTGCTGGTGCATAAATGATATGTTCATAAATTTCATCAGAGAGCACCTGGAATTAAAAAAAGAAGTTAAGAGATGGAAAAAAGAAAAATTAATCATCCTAAATGCAGGTCAAATTGCTGATTTATAGGTATAAATGGAAAACTTACAAGAAGTCTGGGATGTCTTGCGACAATCTCGGCAATCTGTTCGAGCAATTGACGAGGGTAAACAGATCCTGTGGGGTTGGAAGGAGAGCAGAGAATCAACAGCCTTGATTTCTCACTCAGTTTGGACTCCAGAAGCTTTGGATTTAATAGAAAATTTTCAGATATGTGTGTTGGAAGAATTACGGGATCAGCATCAGCCAACCTTGCCATTTCTGGGTAGCTCACCCAAAATGGAGCTGGTATAATCACCTGCACAAGTGATCCTTGTTTGTGAGATGAATAACATACGGATTAATTTGTCAAACGTTATTTAGCGCACAATAAAATATTCAAAAGTATCGAATGCAGAATGATAAATATGTACCTCGTCTCCAGGCGAACACACAGCAAGAACTGCCTGAAGAATACTTTGTTTTGCGCCATTACTCACCAAAATCTGGTCAGGCGTGTAGGATATTCCGTTCTCCTCTGTTGTTAAATAAATTATGATTTTGTGCTTAAGATGAGTTAGTCTTTCTGTAAAACAGTTTTACTGTGACTGTGCGACTGGTTTGCAATTAATAATACTATCACTCTAAATCTTTTAATGCAACAACTAATACTGTTTAGAAACACACATAAAATGCAACCCAGTTTCACAGTAAAAATGATTTACATGAGACTTTATTGCTTAAGATAATAGAAAATCAAACGGGTGTCACGGATATACCTTGTAGCTTACGACAAATAGCTGTACGGAGTTCCATAGTGCCCGCATTAGGAGTATAGCGAGTATGCCCTTCCCGGATTGCGTTTATCCCAGCCTAAATTGGCAAAAGGAGCAAAGTGTTTGCCAGAAAATGACGATTTACGACTAGTTCATAAAATTTAAAGAAAGAGAGAAATTCGATTGTTGGGGAATTATGTATCTATCACCTCAGCAATTACTGCTGGAGTGTCGAAATCAGGTTCTCCGGCTGCTAGTCGAATAACAGGCACGCCAGCCTGTGCAAGTGCAGTAGCTTGATCCGTGATAGCCACCGTCTTTGAAGGCTTCACCGAATTAACCCTAGGGCTCAGAGAGATATCAAGCTCTGCTTTCACAATTGCATTAACTCTCTCCATATTTAGGTGTCTTGATGTTCCTAATAATCTATGGAAAACACAGACGAACATGGATTTATAACTAATTAGTGAGCAATATTGATTAACTATAATGAAAAGATACCAATTTAAGATCATCAATATTTCTAGACTGCATCTATAGAGATCATACAAAGACAAAGAACAATACAACCACATTGATTGAGCCCAACATTTTTTTCCAATTAATTCTATAAATCACACACATTGCGGAATACGAATGCTGAAATCCTCCAAAACCCATTAATCTAACATCGCGAATTTACAGAAATTAGATTTATTTAATGAAACGACTGCAAAACCCATGCGGGGAAATGTAACCTGTTAAACTTGCAAAAAAAAGGTAAAAATTGAGAAACAGCCCCGCGTATAGAAACCAAAACAAAATTAAACAAGAAAAAGGAACAGGAAAAGCTTACTTGATAGAGAGAGGGTGCAATTGAGAGGAAAAAGAGAGTGATGAAGTGGATGAATCTGAAAAAGGTTTAAGGTGGAGTTGGGTGGCGGCGATGCTTGTCGTTGCTTGGAAAGAATAAGACGCAGCTGCTACCATGTTTTTCTCCAAAATCAATAGAGACTGAGTTACAACTCAAACACACAAAATCTTTGATTCAGCGTTGGAATAACATTTTTCATTTCTTTTATATAGAATTAGTTGGGTTGGTGGGAAGAGTAGGTACAGAGTATTATGCTTGAATAGGTGGTGAGTATGGAATCGTGGGCCTGCTTGGTGCGGAAAGACTGTTGAATGAAGAAACAATGGGGGTTGGTGGGTCGCTGCAGCTTCTTATCGTGTTTTTTTCTTTTTTCAATTTTAGTTACCGGAGGTGATCGTGCGGAATTTTTTCTCAAATCAAATTTCCAATTGCACTTCATTAAAAAAAATAATAATAATAATTAACCTAAAATTGAAGATGACCACCTACATAAAATATTTTGCGTAAAAAAAATTCATGAAACATAGCTACATAGAAAAATTCATGAATTTTAATCGAATTGAATCAAACGTGTTTAAAAAAAAAATCGACCAAAGACAAAATATAAAAACTCGCTATTAAGTTATGTTACTGGGATGGATATTACGTACTTGTCCTTAAATAAATAAATATTTTTTCTTCTATCAATACATGTAAAATATTAAAAAATATGTAACTATATAAACACAAATTTTTTAGTATAGGAAGAAAGATGTGTTACTGTAGTAACAAAATCAGTACAAAGGTAGAAAAAATTGATTTAAAGAGATGGTGAGAGTTTATTGAAAAATCTGTTTGACCGATTCAACCTATTTATAATCTGCGATTTTTGAACCCTTTCTTAATACCAGAAATATGGTTTTGTCAGTAAAATATTCTAAAAGAGAATTGCTCTGAATGTGCAATTGTATAAGATTTTGATGTTACGATTCGAATATACAAAATTTGTAAATAATGAAATGAATTTTTAGAAATAATGTAGGTGTGTTATATTTTTCCGTTTATTAGTCCTTTAAAAACTTGAATTAATTACATCATATTTTTATGTACGGTTATTCAAAATTTCAACTCAGGTGTATTTTATTATTTGGGAGTATTTTTATCTGTATTATCTCTATAAATTTAGTGAATAATGCGTAATCTATGTTTTTATATTTTTACCAATGGCAAGATCTCTGATCAAAAGTAACACTTAGAAACTTATCATAATCATCCAGATTCCAGATGATGGAAGTACAATTTGCTGATACTCACTCTACTACGTCAAATAAAAACACACACATACACGCCTGGTGTTTTCAAGACGTATAACATCTATAAGATCAGAATATATCGTATACACTACGTCAAATACACCTACTGCAGTGTGCGATCATCGACAAATACTGCTTTGATTTTTTTCAAATAATTTATATCATACAATCTGATGCTCAAAGAAATTAATAAGAAACAAGACATTCAGATTCAGTGCATGCAAATGCTTATCCACAAAGGCCGATTTCAAAGTACATATGCAAAATCTCTAGTTATCAAATGAAGACTCAAGTTAGTCCTGACACAAAATTATAGCAACAATTACAAAAACTACTCTTCTTCAATCACAGATGTAAGATAAACTCGCACAAACCATAACTAAAATTATACAGTAAACAATAGTAGTAGTGGCAGGTAATCTCTTAATTTGCATGTGCAAGGTCTATATTCAGTAGGAAAATTTAAGGGCCTTCTAACCACAATAATTAACCAAATTACTCGTACCAATACACCATTCCCTACAGCTTTTACATTTATCAAATTGAGGTTATCAGAAATATCATCTCCACCTCCGGATCCATGTAAATCTGAAAACAACAAGTGCAATGCTTTACACAAGTTTTGAGATGGCGTGAACAAGAAACAAGGGGCCGCTTGGTTGAGGATATTAGAATTAGGTAATGGGAATGACTAGTGAATCATTCCCATTGATGAATTTTGGAAAGAAATTTGAGCACTAAAAAATTTAAACGAGAAAAAAGTTGAGCGGATGAAAAATGAATGATTGCTAAATGATTAATTATAAGAGGAAAATTATGTAATCAAAATGAATTAATGATTATTTTATTTTTAAATCAATTTCAAATTGTAAATATTACCAAGCATCACCAATGGGAACATTAATGAGTCATTCTCATTACCTACTTCTAATACTCCCAACCAAGCGGGCCCTAATTCTTATATCCTCAACAAAATGAAGCTCCCAGTCTCCAACCCAATCAATATTAAAGTTCTCATAAGTCATACCCCCAAATAAGGTTCATTTAAGAAAATAATTACCAACTCTACCACCCTTGGTGAATACTCTCCCCTAAAAACTCTTAATTTTGCTACCTCACACGAGATATAGCCCAAAAAGACAAGGACATTAGCCCCTATGCCGAAGGCCAATATGCCATGGATAATAGCTCACAAAAAGTAAGACGTAATTAGAGTAGACAACATATATATATATATATATATATATATATATATATATATATATATATATATATATATATATATAAACTAATAAAGGTGAAAAGCTCAAGGTTCTTGCATACTCTGCACCTGTTGTTTAGACAAAGCTCAGTTAAGAATCAAGAACTATTAAAGTAGTTCGCGGTGGGTTCCAATAGTAATAACTCAATATTGTGTGCCATGTTATGACAAGCTTAAACAGCAATAGAGCATGACAATAAATACGGAAAAGAGAAAACAGAGGCACCTCTGAGAGACAATTTTACACATGTCTGAGTTCTGACATAAATAAATATGCAGGTTGCTAGTTTTCTTAAACAAAAGCATTATGAGAAACAAGGATATTTTGAAACAGATACAGATGCATATAAATATATGACCAAAATGTGCTTGTGACCCCATGAAATCTCATCAACAAAATTACGCAATCCCTTGACATACTCAGTACAATATGAATTCCTACAAACTGTAAAGACATTTCTCAAGTATTAAATTTCTCCATAAATTTTGAAGTAACATAATTATTTAACGTCAAGCAGCAAAAACATATAAAATCACTTGAAGAAACAGTTATGATCATCATCATCCGTAAGAACTGGTAATTTGATTCATAAGAATTCATTTCTCAGTACACAAAGAATAGTTAAGATAGCATATGAAATCCAGTAAGGTACTAAATTTGAAAACTGTTGGTACCTCACATCATATCCTGGTACACGATGCATCAAAATCATCTGGCGCCACTCTTGCAATCCAAGTACTAAGAGTCTTCTTTGTATCAGCATGGTTCACATATGCCAATTCATACATACTGCACATATTCACAACGAGCGTCTCATTCAATGCCACTGTCGGAATCCTCTCCAATGCACTCTCCAACACCTTAATTGAATCCGATAAATCCCTCAAATACATCAAACAAAGAGCTTTATTATTAATAGCTACACCATCCGATCCATCCCTCTCTATGCACTCATCATACTCCCTCACAGCTGATACATAATCTTTCGCCACCAAATACATCAACGCCTTATTCCTACTCACTAGATTCTTTAAGCTCACATCCTCACTCCCCACCATCGATTTCTCCACCATTTCAAAACTCTGCTTTGCCCCATCCAGATCACCATATTGCATCTGCACATACCCTAATTTCGACACCAAGAAAGGATCCTTATTCTCACTTACCTCCACCTTCAATAAGTGCAGACACACCTTGAATTCCTTCTGGCTCAAATGATGGCTTATAATTGAATTAACCACAAAAGTCTCACGCTTCTTCCAAAGAGTCGTTGAAATATCGCCAACTGAATCTCGATTCCGAGACAATTTTGATTCGCGGATGAAATGCAGGAGATAGTAAAGGCGATCGAGGGATAATTGACGGTCACCCAGTGTAAACGGCAAGTGAGCGTGCAACCAACGGAGAGCGAAGGGGATCATGGATCCGGGATTATGATCCGGGTAATGATCCGCATACGATTCGAATAAATATTGACTGGATTCAAATTCGCCGTCTAGGGTTTGGAGCTCTTGCTGCGCGTCGGAGTAGCGGCGAAGCTTGACTAGAGCGAGGACGTTGAAAGTGAGATAGATTAGATGCTCGTGCGGCTTGGAAAGGAGGGACTGTGAGCGCGAACGCGCCACCTTGTCGAGGATGGTCCGCCACGCGCCACGACAAGCGAGGTCCTGAAGGGTAGAGAGTTCGAAGCAATGGGAGTTCAGAGACGCGTATGAACTCGATAACGGGTCATCCGCCGCATCGGTGGCGGTAGTGGTGATCGGAGAAGAGCTTGCAGGCTGTGGTGGTGAATCAGGGACGTCCATGGCCAACGGAAAGCTATTGTCTACCGTGGTGAAATGTACAATTAACTATATGTTCGTCCCTTTTGGGCTTATGATTTTTCGATCAGAAATTACAATTGGGCCTCTGCAAGGGCCCAATATAATTGGGCTCATAAGTGATTGGCCATATGCAGCTACCCCTCCTTCTTGTGTAGTTAGTTATTGACTTATTTCACAATTTTCACTGCAAAATACATGAGAAATAAGGCCAAATTTACTTAGTTAGAGGGATTTAAATTAAACTAGAAAATCGCACATCATAAAATTTAAATTTCAAATAACAACAATTTGGCATGATTTTATTTAAAACTTATAATGATTTTGAAAACGATTTATTTTCATACCTTCTATTAACATTTGTCAAGTGCTATTTTCTTGGACTTGAATATAAAAAACACGTGTTCTGTATTTTTTTTATTATTGCTAAATTTGTACGCTAGAAATCCAAGAAGATCAGAATATGAGCAAACAATTGAAGGGAAAACATAATAGAAAATCTATCCCAATATCTGTAAAAATTTAGTGTAGTCCTTATCCCTATTACAATTACCCTCAACTATGGTCATTTACATAAAACAATCCCCCAAAATCTTCTATAAAGAGCTCACAAATGGTATGTACGTACAAGACAACATTTGTCACTAGTAAAATAATTGCAACTTTCTATCCTAAGACCTATAGAATCACTGAATAATCAAGTTGGATTTGAAAATTAAAACCTCCATAGTCATTGCTCTAGATTTGTCAAAGTCCTGTTTGGGTTTACAAAATTAGATTTAACTCTGACCATAATATTATTTTACGAGCATTACAAATAGGGTGAAAAAATATATAAAAAAAAAAATCAGTGTACCTGATCGAACTGAATAATACTGAAAATATCTTTTTTTTTTTTGTATGCCGAATTTTGTGGTACGGTAACGATAAGTAAATTTAAAATTTTTTGGTATTATGGTATATCAAAAAAATTGGTATTTCAATATTTCACTATTTTTGAGAAACACATGTATACTATTTCAAAACGCATACCAATATCCTATTAAATTTTGGTATATGAAATGATATACTAAAAATTTTTTATATACCAAAATTTTAGTATGAATCAGTATATACAAATATCGTGCAAAATTTTAATATACCAAAATTTTTATACGATGTCGGTAAATATTTTTAATATACTGAAATTTGTTACAATATCAATATGAAATTTTACATACTAAAATTTTCGGTACTGACCTACCGGTAATTACAACAAGGGTGTGAGTATTCATACACTAATTTCCTTTATATACATTATACACCCATATTTGGTCTAATGCTCAAACAAATATGTTAAAAATTTCATTCAAATGACTTTTATATTCTAAAAAAATGTACGTATAATTTATAAATGTCACTTTAAGCCTATATTTCATCAAATCATGAAAATTGTATTAAAAGCCTAATTTTATTTATTTAATTAATTTTCAAGATAAAAAATTAGAGGAAAATAAGCTTAAAACAAGAGATATCACATATACTCCTTTGTCTCAATTATATAGGTTTATTTCTTTTTATGCATGTTTCAATTATATAAGTTTGTTTCATACAAAGTAATATTTTCTAGTTCATTTATTAATATAACTCTATGCATTAATTATATTGGAAACTATAACACTTATTAAATAGGATTATAATATAAATTTTGTTTGAGTAATTTACCTCTCCAATAATTTTTTTTTAAAAATTTTTGTGCAAAACTTAATCAGTCTATATAATTGAGATGAAGGGAGTATGAAGTATAAGGGCATGTTTGAGTAAATAAAATCATTTGAGAAGTATTTTTGACCTTTTTTAGTATGTTTGACCTAATTGGGGTGTGAATAGATGAAATTGATGTGTGAATAGTCCAACTCTTGCAATGATATAAAGTTTAAAAAAGAGTTAGTTTTATATATGTGCACCAATTGTACCGTGCAATTGGGCACATGGGTGAAACATGACACCAACTTTGATTAAAATGTGACTTTATTTTAACTTAAACGTGTAAATTAATATGACTGACATGTCACATTAGATTTGACTGAAAAACGTGATATGAAATATGACCATAACTTTAAGTGAAACGTGACACTAATTTTAACTGAAATATGACACCTAGTGCATATGAGACCATTTTAAAAAAACATCTCTACAAAAATAAATATATAAGCTTTAAAACGACTCGTGAAATCTGATGTAATTAATAGTATTAATAGTGCGGTTCGATTACTCTGTTTCAACTTCCGTGTTTCATCATACATTATACCTTCTAGATTATTTACACGTGATTCTATAGTAATTATATATCGTTGATTAATTTTAAATATTACACATGTCATTCATCTAAGTGATGGATCACCATACGTAACATAGACATTGTAACATTTGATATGATGACATAAATAGCGAGTTAGTGGTTGCATATACATATTTTCTAACTTTTGCCAAACACGACTTAGATATTTTCTTATTATACCTTAGCTTGTGCTTTCACATGGCAAAAGTGATTTTTTACATTTATAATTATTGGACCTTAGATTCTCGAGATAATAATCAATTTACGAGTCATTATGGCTGATAATCTAGAAGATTTTATGTCAATTGACTTCATAAAGCTTTCAAGACTTATAAATAGGGCCACATAACCCTTACTCCTTGTATTCACTAAAAAAACAAGTTTAAGCATAATATGGGTCGAAAAGTGGATTTGAAAAAAATAAACGATGTAACAAAATGTCAAGTGACATTTTCAAAGAGACGCAGTAGTTTGATGAGAAAGACCAATGAAATTGCTGTTTGTTGCGACATAGATGTTGCATTTGTTGCATTTTCACCTTCGGGTCGAGTTAGCAAGTTTTGCAATCAAAGGTCAATTCAAAATAATTTGAAGAAGTTTTATTACCTTAATCTTATAGAGTTATTTTATAAAATAATTTTAAGTAAAATATAAAGTAATTTAAAAATGATTTTTTTTTTCAGGATTGAAGATGTGCTTCGTCTTTATGTTAATCTACCGACAGAAACTCGATTAAAGTGATTAAAATTTATTTATTTTTTCTAAGAACTTCTGAATTATTATTGTTTGATCAGTACTTATTTTTAGCTATTTGTTTTATGTATGTTTTTTTTTTTCCCTGTGATTGATGATGAGATACAGCCACATAAATAATGTTGAGGTATGTTTTAGCATAGCTGATATATAAATACATTTGATATTGATACGAAATTTTATTTTCTATTACATCTTTTGTGTATGTATATATGAAGAACAAATTGGAGAAGTTGCGACATCTCAATCATATCAAAAGTGATGCCAGCAAATTGCAGTATTTGGACAAGCAGTATGTTTCTCTCTCTCTCTCTCCCCCCCCCCCCTCCCTCTCTCTCTCTATCTCTCTCTCCCTCCCTCTCTCTCTCACACACACTATAGCTGACAATACTATTTTTCTGGTGCATATGGAATAATGCTACCATTTTCCTCTCAAATGCTCATTTCAAGAATCGAGGTGTGTATTCAATCAGATATGAATATTTTTATCAATAATTTATTTTTTCTCGAATTTTGAATTATTTAATTTAACAAATTTTCATATCGCGTTCGATCAGAATCTTGAATTGCAAATTAGAAAAGGTGGTCTAGAGCTGCAAATTTTAGAAGCAAACCTACGGTAAGATATAGTTTCGCATAATTAGACTTAATATATTCTTTATTTTTCTTAAAAAAAACCTTTTATTTAATTGTGAAAATGTATTCAATTTTCAGGGACTATGAATTAGATCCAGAACAAGAGCCATCTTTGCATCAATTATCATGGTGTGAGAGAAATATAAACCATTCTTTAGAAAGAGTGATAGCCAGAAAGGTTAGTCCTTATAAAATTTATGCATATTTAGAATTTTTTTTTTTTTTTTTTTTAAAACTGGTCATAAAAGTATATAATTATTATTAACCAGAATGCACTGGCTAATTTCTCAACAACATCATGCACTCAACCAAATTTCCAAGTAAGGAAATATTTTTCTTAATATGCATTTGTTAATTAATCTTATTAATGTACGTCTTACATTTGCAATTTTATATTTTTTTAGGCGAGAAATCAAATGCTGTTGATGCCGAAGCAAGATGGCACTCTATTTTCCCCTAATTTTATCGAGAATGAGCAAAATTCACCTGCACAGAATCTAAAACATGATCCATGGATGATGAGTTCACAGAGGTGATGATCTTCTGCAGTTAATGTTATTTTCATTTTCTAAAATTGTTTATCTTATTTTACTTTAAAATAAAGTGAAAATACAATGAAATTGCCCACAGTATCTTAAATTAAATTGAAGGATTATATTTACAAGTCAGTCTTCGGTCAAATTTATAGAATTAATACCATTATATACATCCAATAATATGATTATATTTTTTTTATCAGTAAAATAAATTTATTGCCTTCCAGATACCAGAAGTACTATCACAATACAAAGTTTACAGCTCTTTCAATTTACAGCAAAAATACACTCAGTATGCTAGTAGGACTATATAATTACACTTATAAATCAATATCATAACATTTTCACATAAGTCAATATTTTTGTGTGTGTTAAAATATTATGATCTATAAGAATAATAATACTATTGAAAGAATTTAATTTCATATCTTGTATAATTTTCACAACAAAGACTTTGAATAATTATCTATTGACTCGGATGGTTATGTATGTAAATAGTACCAAAGTTGGGGATAACACAGTTCAAGACTTATTCGATCAAACAAATTTTGGACCAAATATGAATCCGGGGCCATCAAATGTTTGCAACATCTCTCATTCTCCAGTCATTCTTGAATCTGGAAATATGGTAACATTATCTAATGTTGGAAATCCATCATTTCAAGTTCCTCAACAGGTAATAATATTTCATTAATTAACTGCATATTTAATTAAAGATTTAAATTTCATATATAAGAGTTTTATTGTGCAATTGAATAACAGCTTTTATTTTGCAGTAAAATAATTAATATTTTTTTAATAAAATAATTATTACAATTAAATTAATATTTAATATTTAAAATATACATAAAATGCATATCAATTGTACAATAAAATTGGTTTAGAAAAGGTATGTCTTAATTAAAAGCTTTGAGTAATTATTTTCAGTTATCTGATTTTGACAAAAAAATGATCGGTTATTTATTGCAGCAACCATTTTTGGTTGGTCAAACCCTACTGGACTTCCCTCAACCAAATGTTGTTAATGCTTGGAATAATTTCTCCTCTGTATGTATATATGAGTATATATTATATTTATTTTTATGGCAAATTAATTGATTATTTTTTCTTGAAATATTTGATCTAAAATTTATCTCAAATCTTTTCAGGCGACTTATTCAAACGCAATTGATGTATCTACCCAAAGCTTAGCCCCCATCCAATCCTCAAGGTAAATATTTAAATAATTAATTTGATCGAATTTCACATTTCTTTGTTCAATAGAACATAAAACAATTAATTAAATAATGTAAATTTCTATATTTATATGATATCATAATATAATGGGTGGTTATATAAGTTTGTGTTCATCGATTAATATATATGATCATGTCTAAATAATTAGCTAGTCGTATATATATTTTATTTATTATGCTCTTTTTTTTTTTCAAAGAATAAAATTCAACTTTTTTTTTTTAGATTGTCGCCAACCACGATAATTACAAATAACGCTAGCGACGTGATCATGCCTCGACATGAAACCACACAAAATAGTTTGCAAAACTTAAGTCAATGTAATAACATGGAGGGAGGAGAAATAGGCCATCATAACTACATCAATAATTTAAGCAACAACAATGTTGATGAAGGAGATCATTTACGTACAATTGGATGTAATAAGATGAACACAAGTCATCAATCAGAGGGTCCATCCACATTATTGAATAATCCACAACAAGAGGTAAAATATATACTGACTGATATATACATATACATATATATATATGTATATATATATATATATATATTACAAGATACTATATATAATGTATGATATTACGTGAATACATACACACACATATATATTATGTGGCCGCATAAAATTGAATTTTTGGAGACTGTGAAAAGAATTTACATTATATTTTTAGTGTAGCGAGCTTTTTTTTTTTTTTTAGACTTAGTGTAGAGAACTTAAATTTTCTATGCATGAAATTATGAACATCTCAATTGTTTCATTAAAATGTCTAAAAAAATGTTATTCATTTTTTAAATAAAATACCAACAAGTAAAAATATTCATGATGGTCGAGTATGCTTTAGGTCTATTTTTGTGTTTTGAATTGTATTTTTTGTATGATAGTGTGGTTTTTTCACATTAATTTTTTTATTAGAATTTATCAAAAGATTATTTAATTAGATTTGTCATTATTTATTAATTTCTGCAATATGTACATGCATGAATAAAAATATTTAGCCCCTTCGATTTTCAATAGTTCCTCATTTTTTGCCCTCTTATTATATAATTCTAGCTCCCCTCTTGAGTTGATGTTCAGTCTTTATATGTATGATCGATAAATAGCTAACTAATTAATTAATATATATAATTATCTGTCATTTTCCATTCATATTCTCTTTTTGAAAGAAAAATATTTGCAGATGGTTAGATCAACATCAAAGAAAAAAACTTTAGTAATTAATTATGATAATAAAGTTCCTTTTCATTAATTTGTACTTCATTTAATTCCAGGATTATTGATTTGAAATTGCATTTTTGCTTGCCATGCATAGGATGCTTCTGGAGACGACACGTTAATGTGGACTACCAAGGTTCAGAAGACCAACATATGGGAGTGGGATGACTTGCTTCTAGATGAGAATTTTAATTGGAAGGGCTTTCCAAATAACTAATCAGTGGAAAATCACAAAAGATAAATAAAGGAGAAAGAGAAGGATTTAAATAAATTAATAAAAGAAACTACACATTGGACTAGCCTTTTTATTTAAATTATTTTCATGATTATCTGCCGTACGTTCTTATTAATAAATTTATCCAATATTCTTTCTCTTTAATTTTATTGTATATGGAGATAATATATATTGGTCTTTTCTTAGTATATATAATGTTTAATAATTAAATAATAGTGTTTTAATATAAAAAACAACTTAATTAATGAAGTAATGCCCGTTTCATTTACGAACGATAAAGAAAAATATGTCCATGCGTGACGAAGCTAATTTATTTATATTAACTATTGAAGTACTGTTTATGCATCCATCACTCAAGAGAACAAAAACGAGAAGCTTAATTATGTCAATTTACACAATCATTCTCAATACAACGTAATTGGATATAGCTATTAACTAATCTATTAACTAATGAAGCATGAAATATAGCTAGGATTCAAATAAAGAACTATATATACATATTTTTGTATTTGGTTAATTAAAGAAATATTGAATTTTTATACTCTTCAACCAATTGGAGATAATTTTTGTCAACACAATATGCATGTTCAACAAATACTCCAAAAATCTATGATTTGTTGGTCCTAACACACATATGATTGCATGTATTTATATAATAATGAATGCAATTTTAATTGCTCTCTACTTTTGCTTTTAATTGTAATATCAAATTATAAATGAAGTTCACTAGATGGTAATTGGTGGCTTTGTGATGGTAAGAACATGGTTTGTTGGTCTAGTGCACCAAGAGTCCCTGTTGAACCCTCCATCAAATCCTGCAATATGCAAATTAATTAATAACATCTTAATTATTTGAATATATATAAACAAAAAAAAACTCACACTTAAAGATATTTTAAATTCAATAATGCGATGCTAAAATTATTATTTTTGACAAAGTATATTGTGAACTAATTCACTATGAAACTTATTTGCATTTTGTGTATATTTTTTAACAATATTATTTGTGTTTTAAAAAGTATTAGTTTGTCAATAATACTATATAATAAAAATAATTAATATTATTTTGAATTGCATTGTGAAACTGGTTTATAAAATATTGGAACATATTTTTTAGGTTCATTACAACTTGAAATATTTTATATATGACCATATGATGTAAAATGTATTAGATTTTGATAGTTTTTATAATACTGTTAGTTTTCATCATGAACTGTCTCATATAAAAAGACCTTAACTAAACCTATTAGTATGTTTTTTTTTTTTTGTTACTAGCCTATTAGTATGTTTAGTAACAAAAAAGGTAAACTATTATTTCAACTGAGAAAAAAAAGAATTCAAATCAATTTTCCACATCAAAATTTAACATATATATTAGACCGAATCACTAGCTTCAATTCCTGAATTTTTATGAACGTAATCTAAAAAAAATGAACATTATACTTCATATTAAAAAATTGTATATGTCTATATTCAAAAATTTATATAATTGGTATTAATATAAAAAAATATTAATAGAAAATATGTAGTGATAGAGATTAATTACCTTGATGAAAGAAGTTGAGGTCTCTGGGGGAAGTAAAGAAGTAAAGGATGAATGGAATGGGTGAAAAGGGTCATCATTGTTTTGACATCCTTCCACTGTTTGAGCATTCTCATTTCCACTTGTTTGGGAAACCGATTCATACAATGTTGGTGATGATTGCTTCCTACAGTCATTAACAACCAAACATAAAATTAAATCTTAACTCATCCTCTAATTTTACAAAATTGTGTACAGATTAAATTTCAAATGAAAATTGCTGCAATTTGCCTCATCAGTGAATTGGTTTGAGGGGGTTGATTTTCATATATTTATATTCCACCAAAAGATAAAATAATAAAATTAATAGCATCTATGTGGGTGGGAGTGAGAATGGAACAAGCCAGACTACCAAAAATGGCATGCGAAAGCTCGCTAGCCTCAAATTTTATAATAAACAAGTCATGCTTAGATTTTTTAAAAACTTATTTATTTATCGCCATATTTTAGTTCTTTATAAAAACATTTTACGATGCTAATTTAAATATTTATTCATATTATTCAATAAAAATATTTTATATTCAATATTTTTTCTATAATGATAAATAATATTCCTTCTGTTATAATTTAAATTGCCCAAAATAAAAAAAATGAATGTTACAATTTTGTATTCTTATACCCAAAATAGCAAAAAAAAAAAAAAAAGTAATTCTACTCTCTTAAACTAATCCTTACAAACACCTCTTGTTTACACCTCATGCCACTCAATTATTCATTATAATTAAATTTTTCCCGCTCAATTATTCACTCCAAAAAAGTTGAAAAAACTTATTTACCTTTCACTTTACATTTTTTAATAGTAATAGCACTTTTATTAAAAAATTATGTTATTTAATTTTGAGCAATTTAAATCATAATAGAAGGAATATATATTTAAATAAAATATTCAAATAAACACCTCAGCCAACAATAAACTTTAAATCTTGTTAAAAAAATAAAGCATAGTAAAAACAAAATTTAAAAACACTATATTAATATAATCATTTTAAAATTTAAAATTTAATGTGAAGTATACTTTTTTTTTTTCCGAAAAAGTGTGAAGTATACTTTTAAAAACTGAAAATAGGCTTTCAGATTTGATTCGTTTATTAAAATGGACAGATTTGATCCTATTATAAATATCATAATACATTTGAGTCTAATTATGACCTACCAAGTCCAAATTTTTCAATGAAAGACCTATTCCAACTTCCTAACTTTGAGTTAGGGTTATGATCACGTGTTCCATTTACATAGGAAACACAATATATTAATTAATTAATTACGTTTAAATACACATGACATAATGCAGGATGATTATTTTAGAATACAATATGAAACATATGCATCGAACCTTAGATTGGCAGAAGAAGCATCTGATCCAAAATTGAGATGATCACCATTACTTAATTCAATTCCATGTTCATCACCGTTCTCCAGCAAGGATTCTGCCCCATGTGCTTGAGCTTCAGTAATATACTGAACCACCGTATTTATTTGCTTTTGCGAACAAATTAATATATAAAACAACACGTTAATTTATTTGAATTTTTATGTAATAAATTATGCGGTAAATGTAAAACGCAATTTAAACTCTTATTTAATTAAAGCCCAAATAATCATTTGTTACCTGTATGGTGTCTTCATAACTTGATTGCTGCCCCACTTTGCTGAGGAGGACTCTCTGTATATAACATTAATTAGAGAGAACAAAAAAAAAATCTGTGAACTTAAATATCATATGTATTAAATAATATCACTAATTAATTAATTTGTGTGGTAGAAGAATGGATATTGATGAAATTCGAACATGAAATTTATTAACGCTAATGTGTTACCTTTCTTTGTGCAATACGGCGCAATGCTTCCACAAGTCTCCCTTCGCAGTTATCAAAATCTGCTAAGGATGTAAGTTTCTCTGAATCTGGTTCAAATATTCTGTTAATAATCAAACAAAAAACATTGTTATTATTAATGGAGTCCGTTAATTGCAATGTGCAATGGGAGGCGGGGTGAAACATGAAATTAGTTCTAATTGAAACGTCCAGATTAACATAACTAAAACATGACATTATATTTGAGTGAAAACGTGAAATGGAACGTGATACTAGTCTTGACTGAAACATGAGAATAATTTTAAATAAAACATGACGAATGATACTAATGCATATGACACATTTCCTTACAATTTATATTATTTCATTATTTGTTTAGTACCTAAGCTGTTCTTCAGCGACCTCAAGTTGATGTTGCAAGTCTAAAATCTCCTTTTGTATTTCCTGGAAAAAAGAGAACAGGACTAATTTTATTGCATAAATAATGATAAAAAAGTGACTAGCCAAATAAAATGTAGGCTCAAGCAATAATCTTTTTACCTCAGTATCAGAGCCTGGAGTTGCAGCACTGGTCAAAATGGTTAAATATTTTAATTAATGTTCTTCAAATGAAGAAATTGATGATCACTCTCTATCTCTCTTGTTTTTTTTAAAGGAAATTATTAATTCCAGGCAAACCTTTGCATAGCAAGCTCCTTTTCGTTTTTAATCTTCGTTAAAGTGTTGACTATTTGCTGCATCAACGTGCAAGACCATATTATCACATTGAAAATTACAATTAAATTATATCAATGTATCATTTGGTTAAACATACCTCTCGATTTGCAATACTCCTGCATTTCCAAAAACATACATTTTTTTACATCAAATCAAAGTGAAAATAATAAATGTAAAATTAAACGAAATAAAAGGAAGCAGAAAATATTACTTACCCTCCTCTATCGCGTTCGGAAAGATTAATATAACGGTATATTACATCTTCGACCCTACATCAAGCATTAAATCAAACGAATATGGTATATATAGAGGCATAGGTAATTAATTAATAGAAATATTACCTTTTTCTACCAGAAAAATGGCTGAGGCGGCCAGAAGGAGAAAGCATGATCAAAGTTAGATCAATGTCACATAGAACTGCAATTTCATAAGCCTTTTTTATTAGACCATATCGACGTTTAGAGAAGGTGACTTGAAGATTGGTGGTGTTTTCTATTTTTTTAATTGGGAGTTTACTTCGTCCCATTTTGAAGAACAAGAATTAATCCATATGATTTGAGAAAATAGCAGAGGTTTTGGGAAATGAGGTTGGCAAAGGGGACATAAGCTCTGAAAATGGTGAATGTATAGATAGAGAATTGGAAGGTTGGTATGAAGAAGAGGTCATGGTTACAAGAGTTTGTTGATAAAAACTTATTTTTTACCGCAGCATGAAGAGTGGAGCTACATATTGGTACAAGAATGGTCCGATTGAACGAAATTCACTCTAATATTACCATGTAATAATTCACAAATATGCCATATATATTAATTTAATATATTTTTATATTTATTATGGAGGTTACGGGTAAAAAATATTTGTAAGAACAATAATTTAGAAAGGGAAATGATAACAATAACTTTGAGCTAACAACTTTAGAACAATAATAATTTTATATTATAGCAAATTGAGGTCAAATTAACTAAAATCAATTCAAAATTAATTGGGCAGAATATGGGTTCATTAGCCAAATTTGGCCTGAATTTGACCCTGTTGGGGTTGATTCAGACTTATTTTATGGCTAGTCATGGGACAAAATCGTGCACTCTATAGATTTTGTGTTAGTAAAATAAAAAATAAGAGTCTAAACGTGTTATCTTTATATGTTGTCCCAACTATTCTAATCGGCGTATTTTCTTTTAATTTACTGCTCATCTTCTTAGGGCACGTTTACAAACAAATTATTTTTCAAAAAATAAAAAATAAGCTGATAGTGTTTGAGAAAAATTAAAAATTAAAATTTAACTAAAAATTGCTTTTAAATAATTTTATATTAATTTATAACTATTTAACATAATCATTTTAAAAATAATTGTTTTTATTTTAAACTAGTATTTTACTAACATCACCTCAATATAAGCATTTAATACAAAATTCAATTACCATTTTTGTCATTAACACTTTCTTATCATGATATAATTGGTTGATTACTCTGCTACCAATGGAGTCTAAACCGTCTAGTTTGATGTATTCTACTCTTTCTCGTTTATCCTCCTATTTATCTCCATAATTATTTTCATTTTGTATATCACTTTAATATTAATTACAAATTATAATTATTTAAAAATTAATTTAGATTCCACATGAATTTACTTAATGCATATATACACTTCATATGATATGAATTGTTCTTTGCTATTAATATATGCAATAAATAGGGGCTTACATAGAATTTTTGTTCAACCAAATCATAAAGTTGAAGAACAAATAAAAAACAAAAAGAAATCTCATAATTAATTAAAATTCTAAAATTTTATGAGTTATAGTTTCATTGATAATTGATTACTTTAATACTTTTTAGATGATTTACTAATAAAATTTGTACTTCTATATTTATAGTTCACATTTTGAATAAACGGTGGTGACTTCTAATTTAATAATTGAGAATGTTCTCTAAAATATATCTCAATTTTCTATACAAATAAAATATTTAACAATCATTACAAAAGACTGCAAACTCCAAATATGTTATATAATATTTAGGCCCAGGTTATTTCCACACACCAAAGTTCAGAGTACACACACTTATCCAAGTTGACACACTTTTTTTATAAGTACACACACCCGAAATCTCATAACTGCCCCTCCCACTAACCACGATCCTGTATGTGTTGTTCGAATTTTTGTTTCGCACATTCATTCAAAGTGCGGAAAATAAAATCGCACACGATATTTCTAAGTACACACACTTTGTGCGAATTTTTTTTTCGAACAAAGTGCAATTGTGCGGCTTTTTTTTTCGCACAGAGGGGTATCTGCATATGTTGATTTTTTTTTCACAAGTACACACACCATTGTGCGAAAAAAAAAATCCGAACATAGTACAAATGTGCGAACAACCAGTGTCAAAAATTTAAAACCCGTCATCTTCACACAAAATCGGCGACAACGTTCAAATACACGTAATATGGTAATGTAAATGCATATTTTGAATACACACTACTCAACAAATCATTTTAGAGCAACAAAAACACAAAAAATACAAGAAAACCCTAGGTATAAATTAAACAATGAAATAACCGGAATAAAAACTTACAACAACATATTTTTCATCACTTGAAGTCCCCATTCACAGCAAAATAACTTCATCACGTTTCTTGGTCGAGTTTCACGTTTTCAGAGCGACATATGTTGGGGTTTTTGGAACAAAAAAAAAGAACTGGGTCGTTCATGTACGTGGGAGAAGCGCTGCAACGTTTGGTTCCAGGTGTGTGTACTTGAAAAACTAGTTTTTGTACCATATTTCACTTTAAGGGTAGGTTAGTCTTTTTTACTGTGGTTTGGTTAATTTTTTTTTCAAGGTGTGTGTACTCTGAAGTTTGGTGTGTGGAAATAACCTGGGCCTAATATTTATAAGTGTATTAAAAATTTTAGTTAAAAAAATTAGACAAAATTTCATAAGAAAATTGAACATAAAAATCCTCCCATGCAAAGACATCAACAATCATCTCTATTATCCACTTATGCACCTAACAAATGAGGAGATTACGATTTCACTTCTAGAAATAAAAAATATGATATGATTATTTGAAGTTGTTTATAACTACATATGTTAATAGAGAGGGGGTTGAACATACAAACTTCACAAAGCTAACGAGAATCGTGAACACTTTTGAAATTAAAAAAAAAAATAGAGTGAGTTGAGTACGCATTTGATTTATTTTTAATTTTAAAGAATAAAATCTAGTATAATTAAGTGAAATAGATATAGATAAGGATTCCGTTTTAGTTTATCTATTTCACTTAATGAATTTCCTACTTACTTAAAATTGAATAGTATGGAAATGCATATTTTTAAAATTTGTTAAAAATAAATATTGTACTTTAGAAAGAAAAACTAAGCAAGAGACTCATCCTCCCTTACTTTGTATGTCCGGTAAAATTGTATCCGTGAAGAGGGCGGGCCAATGTGTATATCTAAGGTTATCCTAAATTTGAATGTGCAAAGTTGAGAAATTAAGTTGGAATAACAAAGTAAGATGAAGGTGGGGCATATATCCACAGATTGATCTTTATTTATTTCCTTTTACCTGCTACTTTATTTTGCAAATATTCTTTCAACAACAAAAGGGAGCGCTTTATTTGCCTTTGGTTTGTTTTTTCAATATCCTTTTGGAGCCTTAAGGATTCAACTGTAATGTTGTTTGTCTTCAAGAATTCAAGATTTTGAATTTAGATTGTGGAATATGCCCACGCAGAGGCTGTTATGCTGTTTGAGGCTTTAAGGAATAAACAAAAATAAAATTAAAATTGGAAAAGGTAACACTTTTTTGAGAATTTACAATGTCGGTGATCCAGATGAAATTTTTCAAAAAGAAAGTTGGCTTGTAAAATGTGAGTAGATTCTGAATTTAAATTACTCACCCAACTTTTTTGTGGATCAATATATACTTCCCAAGCCTCTAAAGAGAATGACGCACGTGTTTGATGATACTCGAACCTCCGCCTTGACACTAGGGCAAATGGGCAACACTAGACTGATTTGGAAGCAAATCCAACGACTGTAAAGTGTTATTTGAATCGAGTAGTTCGAGGGCTCAGCTCGATTCGTTTATTTAGATAAAATATTCTATTTACTAATAGACGGCTCGAGGTCAACTTGTTAACAATTATATATGAAGATTTTCTTGTCATTTCAAGATAATATATAAGGACTCGTTAGGCTCGTTTACGAGTCGAGTTGAATTATGTTTCAATTTGTTAATATAATCTAGCGAGCTCGAATTCGATACATGCTCGAATCGAGTTTGAACTTCAAATACTTGTCTCGACTCAAATAATAACTCACAAAAGAAGATTAACTGCTAATTTCTTCTTCATTCCTTTGTTGAAGAGATGACAACTCACAAAAGCTAAGAACGCTCATTATATATATATTTTTTTTATAAGTATTCGGTCCAAGAACCGAATAATACAGGGAACAAATTCTACCGTTCACTAGCGGGGGCTCACTTAAAGTGTATGGACGGACCCATTTCAAGAATTGTTTGGGTCAATAGTTTTGAACCTAAGACTTATAGAGCATTACACTCTTAAGTCTCAAATGCTCACCACTAGATCAACCCTGTGAATTAGATGGCTAGTTACATATGTAGTTAATTTAAGTAAATAAGTTATCAATTTTATTCTTTTATTCAGATCCCGCGATTCACTTGTTCTGCCCATATCTTAAAATGGGATTGTGGTAGTCTGGATATTGGAGTTTAACGTTTTTTCTGCCAATTAAAAATAGTTAATAAGACCTCAGTTGCAAGAATTCTAAATAAATGACTAACAATCATCACATTGTTAAAATTCCTTTAGTTCCACAAAAATATACTTATTTGTTCATGGAAAAATAAAATTATTATAGTTGAAATATTAATTTTTTTTTGTTTTTCTATTTTGTCCTTATATGTAATATTTTTCTAAAATAATTATTAATATCTAAATATTAATATGTAATAAAATATTAAATATGAAAAAAAATGAAAAAAAAATATTAAATATAGTAACGGGAATATTTTTAAAAGACAAATGGTAAGCTATCTATAGATAATTCGAGGCAAAATTTTGGATCTAATCCACATTATGTCCCGTACCAATTTATCCACCCGAAAATGAATTTTTTTTCCCCAAGTTACTGAAAACTATTTTTTTTTAGCTATAACTTAATTGATTTTTATTTTTATTTCTTTTCCCTACTTGCTTAAATCATCTTATACCGGCCTGTCTCTTTTATCAAAACCAAGTTGTTCAACTCTTAGCTCACACTAACAGAAATTAAGTAATCCCACATATAAAAAACAAGATTAGTCTACCATAAAATTTAAATTATTCCAATTCGGTTCCAACGGCCAAAATGACGTGATTGGAAATTAATTCTACAGTAAAATTAATTTATATTTAATATTTTATAGTAAAATAATTAATATTTATTTAATGAAAAATTAATACCTTTTAATTAATATCCTCAAATGAAATACTATCATTCAAATTATTAATCTCTCCATCCCTAATTAACTTGCACTATTTGATGGACACACAAAATAAAAAAGCGGAGTAATAAATTAAGTTTTAAAGGGTGATTTTGTAAACATTTACGTATAAAGTAAGAAAGAAATTTGATTGTGTGTGTGGACCAAAGTAATGACGAATATTTAAAATTGTTGATAATGTGAGGGTGTAGTTATAGTGAATTTTCTATTTTTGGGGTATGCAAATTATTTTGGGACGTTCGAGTAAAAAAAATATTTTAAGTTATTGTGGGATGTATAGAGTACCCTATAATATAAATAATTAACATTTAATGAAATAATTAATACTCTTCAAATCAATTTTAATGTGAAATTTGTTCACACAAGACTTTGCCTGCAAAATACTCCCCCGTCTCATTTTATATTGTTCAAAATTTCAAAATGATTTTTTTCTCTCTCTCTTTTTTTTTTATCGGTCAAAATGATTTTTTTTTCTGATACCCAAAATAACAATGAAATAACTCTATCCTATTATATTAAAGCAACCCCCAATAAAATAAAAATGATTCATTTATCTTAATTTTATACTTTTTAATATTAATAAATAATTCTATTATTAAAATTTATATAATTTAACTTGAACCATAAAAAATGAGATGGAGGGACCATTAATTTATATTGCCTTAAGTTGAATTTTTAAGCCGACTCCAAATAAAAAATGATTATTTTTTCAGTGATTTTGGTGAATTTGGGTTCCGTCACACAAGACAGGTATTTTATTTTCGCATTAAACAACCAAAAATACTCTTAATTAATTTCAGAAAACTATACAAAAGAGGCAATAAAAGAGAGATGATGAAATTATTTAAGTAGAGGGATGCTATTACATGATAGAGCATGCATTGGGATTGTCATCACTGAACATAGCAATGTAGGGGTCCTCATATTTGGCAACAATACCATTATTTGGTGGATTATCTACTTTTCTCACGTAACCTGGCGGCGCCTTCTTGTCGTACGCCTGAGGATTGTACGGCTGCGCCACCAGATTGTACGGCACATACGGCCATATCTCCGCCTTCTTTCCCGTCGACTTCGCCTTCTTCAACACCTTGCTTGCCTCCACATATCCCGTTACCGTTACCTTCTGCTGTTTCCTGTTTATCTCCACAGATTTCACCCCTGCATCATATACAATTTTAATTGAATTTAAGGGGCCGAAATCTTCATATTAGTATATAATATACACGTATAGTTAGAAAGTTAAAAAAATTACCACTTAAAGAAGAGAGGGATTTCTTGACTTTAAGCTCACAGCCATCACAGTCCATTCTAACTTTGAGATTTACAGTTTGAAACTGCTTCTTCTTCTTGTGTTTATGACTACTGCTCATAAGGTCAGAAATGTAGTCCAAAGTTCCTGATACACCCATAATTCTTACTTGTTTCTTTAATGAGTTGAAGAAATGATATAAGATACAGAGTTTTGATACTTGGAAACAAATTAAAGCTCAAAGTTGAAGCAGAGATTGATCAAATGATACAACTTTTAAGGAAGAAAAAGAACATTTGCAAGAAATTTCCAAGAAGGGAATGGATTCCTTTCTTGTTCAATAAACAGAGGGGTGTGAGGGAAAAGCTGCTGTATTGAACTTTTTTCTATTAAGTATTTCTTCACACAGCTTGCTTCTTTATATAGACATTTCTGACATGGGTGTGATCAGACGCAGGAAAAGGGGTTGGCCCCCCTCAGGATACAGGTAGAATTACTGAACATGGGAATGGGATTGATTAATTTAAGTTCATTAAACTATATGTATATGTTTGAATTTAATGCATTTATTGAAACATTGGGTGAAAATGACAGAAAGTGAGAAAGAAAGTAAAGATGAGATTTTAAAGTGTCAGACAGTTAAAATTATTGGACCATAAAGTCCACACATGCACCTAAGAAGGGACACCTCTGCCCTTGCTTTGTAAATTATGTAAAATATGAATTAAGTAAATATTGAAAGGTGAGGCAGCTACAAAGGTGGTTCTATCAATCTTTTCTGGCTATGAATAAATTATTAGGAATTATAGGCTACAAAAAATCTACCATTTCTTAGTCAAAGTATAATGTTTGTAACACTGTTAATATGGGTAGTTTCAAAATAATTATGAGGGGTAAAAAAAAAGAAACTAGCTAGGTAGTTAAGAAAGTTGGTTCTTAAAATAAACATAATGTAAGCAGCAATAATAGAGGCCTAGTCACGTTCCGAAGAACACGTGGCTTAATCTCTAGCATCGGAGTTAATCGACGGTGGGTAATGAATGAATATGAGGTAGTTGTCTGCGTTTTATGAGTTGTTTCTCTCTGATATTCTGCTGGGTCCGAAGGAGCGTTTTATGATGGGGATACACCAAAATTTAAAAGCGCGTTTTGGTTCAATTTCGAATCCCTCCTAATATATATTTTCTCCTTTTTTAACAAGTTTAATATTTTCTTTCATCGAATCTCTAAATTCTACAAATATCAAAGGCTTTTAAATTTAAAATTCACCATACGGCGGCATGGTTTTTTTATTGTTAAATAATGTCTCATCTAATATTTCCTTCACAATTATTCATCATTACGTTTAAATAGTGTTATGAACATTATATAAAAGGTTTATTCCGCTACACAGCGTATGATTGAGATATTAATTAAGATAACATGTGTACATTTATGAACCATTTAGGTCAACATTTTAACTGTATTAATAAGTATTCTGTTTGAAATTTGTCCATATAAGTCCACAGTCCACTAAAGCCAATAATTTAGAAACCTGTTTAACCATATACATATAAATACGTACATATTTGGGACCCTAAACTTAGGTAGTCACATCATCTACCCGTGCTTTTTTTAGATAACTTACATTTGCATACAATTAAAATAAGAGAATAGTGTTCCTGTCTAACCAGGCAATTTATGGGTACGTTGTCTGCCTATTTTTGCTGTTGACATACAATAAATTCGAAATTCAACATCAATAATTGAAATATTAATATTTCATATTCAGTACTATATTAATAAAATGAGATTGATGCATCAGATATGCAAGTTGTCAATAGTCCTACTTTTCTATAGGTTTATGGATAATTACTCCGCTTTTGCCATAATTTTAATAGGGAAGATATTTGTTTGATTGTTTTCACTCCTTGGCCTTACACCCCCATCCCCACCCGGTTGGGATTCAGATATTTTGTTATAGAATTATATTTTATTTATAATCTCTGTAATATCTGCAAATCGTATAAGAAGAGTAGACAATAAGATTTGAACTAGTTATATTTAATTTGTTGTATTCATATTGGGCAAAGTTTTATATAAAAATATTTCATGATATGTTTATTATAAAATTATTTTAAATATTTTAAAGTATTAAGTATCAAAAGCATTAAAAATTTAAAGATAAGTAGTATCCTATTATTATTTAGGAAATTAATAATAATTAACTTTTTTACTATTTAAGTTAATTATATTTAATATAAACAAATATAATATTACTTCCTCCGTCTCATAAAAGCTTTCACATGAGTGAATACACACACTTTAAGAAAGAAAAATAATAATTGGGGTTTTGAGTAGTAATTTTGTAAATTTTTATGTATAAAGTAAAATAATTTATTGGGTTGTGTGTATGTGTGAATCAAAAAGTAATAGTAACACTTTGAGTAAATTATTGAAAATTGTGAGGTAAAATTTATAAAGAGTTTTCTATTTTAAGGGTGTGAAACTTATAGTGGGACGAACGAAAAAGAAAGTGTCAAAGGTTTTATGGGACAATGAATTATAATATTAAGTACTAAATTTTAATAAAACCATTTAAATATCAGGTATTTGACCAAAAAATTAAAAATTGGATAGTGATTCATAAAATTAAATAATACTAATTTATATCATAAACCATGTTCATCCAAAACCTACTTCATATTGTCATTATACACGTAACATTCTGATACTATAAAATAGAACCTAGACTGTCCAACAGAGCTGCAAATGTATAACTAGTGGAAGTATTGACGACATTAAACCAACCAGTTGATGTTTGGTCAGGAATGATGTCATGCAGATGGATATAACACATCTCCCATAATAAATTTACACATTTATATTTTTTCGTTCCTAATCAAACATATATTTATTATCCATTAGATTTCCCATCCTTATTTTTCATTTCTATTCTCCATCCCATCCACCATCATGTCTAATTAAATACTGAAGGAGTATTTTCCTGAGACATGTTAAAAAGATAAAGATCTTTAGGCTATTGGAAAATAAAGCCAATGGATTAAGCTCCAAGTGGCAAATTTGTCCATTATAATTAACGGGGTTAAATAATATCCTTGAAGTAGAAAACTTTGATTAAGAAAACGTAGTAGCTTTTGGGATTGGAGTTGGAGAGGATGGAGGGAGCCAAATGTCAAAACCTAAAAGGCCACTCATGCAATTTTTTTACTTTATTTCCGTTGTTGCTTTCACTTGATGAAAAGATGCAAACATAGGCCAAAACCCTCCAACTCCCCCACTAAAGTTATGATATAAAATGACAAGTCGTGTGTAACACTATCTCACGAATTTAAATGTAAGAAATAATTTAAATGAACATTACCCATTTCAGAACGATTGCTATAAATCAATATGAAATTAATTTGAGGTATAATCTCATGGTAAATACATCTATAAAATATACCACACGAATTTTATAAATATAAAATTTGCATAATTCGAAGTTTATGAATATAAAATTGCATAATTCTGTGTTGCTGGATTTCACTATTCACGATCATCCGTAACATATGGTACATTTACATATTTAGGCACATAACCCCCTCCCTAAGTTTTTATATATTTTGGCACATAACCCACCGAAAAAAGTATTATTATACTACCCACCCAACTTTATAATCTTTTCTTTTAGCACTTTACTGCCCAAAGAATTTTGAAGCTTCTACACCATATTTCTGATTGGAAACCGACCTTCCTTCCAATGGATTTTTTTAATTTAATCTACTGTTGGAAACATCGTTGAGGGTTGCAAAAATCAATATTAATATTACTGAAAAAGCAAGGGTCGTTTTCACAAAAATCTAGCCGTTCAAGAAAATTCAATATACCGATCCAAACCCTTCTTTGCATCTGCGCTCGATGGTGTTTCCAATAGTAGGTCAAGAAAAAAAAAAAACCATCCATGGGAAAGCCTATTTCTCAAGAAACATCAAGGACACGTGTTGGAAAACTAATCTGAAGTCAGTATTCCATAAATACGAAGCTTGGGATTTTAATTTTCAGCAACACTCTTCCACACTATACGCTATTGTCAATACATCTGCTCCCACCATTATAATTTAAGTTGTTCGAAATTCAAAAAAAATTAATGTAATAATTTTTTTTTCATGTATACCCAAAATAGCAAATAATAATAATAATATTATTATATTCTCACAAATCAACCCTTACAATCATGTCCTATTTACACCTCATACCACTCAATTTTATACTATAATTAAATCTCTCTCATTCAACTACTCACTCCAACAAAATTGAAAATACTATTTACCTTTCATTTTAAACCTTTTAATACAAATAAAAAACACTCTTAATAAACTTGTGTAATTTAATTTTGAGCAATCTAAATCGTAAAAGAGGGAGTAACATTTTTCAATAATTTTTTTAGAGAAAACAAATATTATTAACAAAATACTCCCTCCATCCCACAAGAATTTGCATCCTTTGTTGGGTGCAGAGATTAAGAAAAATAACTTTTTGGGGTAAATAGTGTATGAGAGAAAACAAAATGTAGAAGTATTTTGGGGGGTTGAATGAGATAAAATAGGAGAAAGAATAAAATAGAATAAAACAAGAGTAGCATTTTCAAATTTATATGATAGTGTGAGAGTATTAATATTATATGATATTTCTATTTTAGGGTGTGCAAATTATATTGAGACATCCAAATAAGGAAGATGTGCAAATTTTTATAGTACAAAGAGTAATATTTTTTTTTATAAAAAAACTATTTTAAAATATCTTTTAATTGCACGATACACCTGATGTAGGCAAAAATATCCTTTTTGTTTTTTGTTGTTTTTTTTTTTTTTTATGGGGGCGGTGGGGTGTTCAAATGTGAACTAATATTCCTTAGGCCAAACAACTTGAATTAGATGATCAATCCATAACATTATCATATTAAAAATACTTTAAAGACACACATAACATAATTATAATAGGATTGGGTGGTTTATTCCATTATTGATCATTGTTCAAGCTGGCCTTTTAAAATATCAAACAATTTGAATTAGATGATCGTTCCAAGCAAAACATCAGGGCAACTTTAAATATTACAAAATATCAGGAATCATAAGAAAATGTTTCAATGACAAGACAAATATGAGAACACAGGCTGTCACTTTGGACAAATAAAACAGAACACATAATGTTTCCTTAGATTGAGAACATACCTGCATAAAGACTTAAGCTCGTTAGGTGAATAAGAATCTTTCCTTAATTTGCTGCAAACATAAATAATTCTTCAGTACTTGACAAAATGATAAGGTATCCGTGTCTTCCAGCTACGTTCAACCAGAATATGATGCGAGAGAAATCTTACCTCAAAAACCTACCTATTGAAATGGACGAGACAAAATATGATTTGAGAGAAATCTTACCTCAAAAACCTACTATTGAAATGGATGAGACTGGAGCCCGTATTTGGGCTTGCCTAGACCATATCCCAATCTCCTTCCCCCATTTGTTTCCAAATAGGCCTCGTCTAGGCTCAAGGCTCCAATATGCTTTTCAAATGACGCCTACGCCCTTTAAATCACTAGTCTTCCAAAAATTAAAACTGGACTCCATTGACAATAAATTAAAGTACCTCAAGATACAAGCAATATTTGAATTCGGAGTTACATAATGAAGAGAGAATTGGCAAGAAAGATAACTGACAAAAACAGTTGATATAATAGACAACCAAAATTGCGGAATTACATATGCCTAGGAAATTTATGAATACATACGACAATAAACGTGGTAAAGGATAAATCAAAGAAAAGAAAGACTAAACAGTACTCTATGCATCACCACCTTAATTCAAAGCCTAAAAAATGAATGCAGGTTGGTGATTAGAAAAGGGGGGGAAAAAGAATGGCCAAGACTAATAGACTATGGAACTAGGAATAAGAATATACAATAAACTACATAGAGCATTTTATATATTAATTTGGGGAGATATGGGCGACGAGCAGCAATAAGAAGAACTTCACCAAACATGAAAGGCGTGTGGAGGAGGAGTTTGAAGGTGTCCGTCCAGCAACTGCAGGAGCAACTGCATGACCGTTCGGCGCACTCTGCTGTTCTGCTGTCGGCAGTGAATTAGGAGAGTTGCTAGTACCAGATGGATTTCGAGGATCTCTATCTCCGTTATTAAGATCTTTACCTATCAAATCCAAAGAATATATTACATATTTTTTTATGATAAACGAGAAGTCCTCATAATCACATTTTACCATAGATTCTAAACCTTAATTGATAAAATGTCTTAATCTTCTTCAATTTCTCCCCGTCAAAAAAAAAAAAAAATCTTCTTCAATTTCTTTGCTACATACAAGCACACTCTAGAGAGGAATTATGGGGTTTTAAATGATTCTCAAATCAAAGCTTAGATTGTTAATTACAAACCCACAATGGAATATATTAGATCTTGAAAATACATGTTTGTTGAAAATGAAACTGATGGAAAATTGAGATGACATGGAAAATCATATATAATATTGATAATTAGCAGTGCAAAGCCATAGTTAACAACGGGAAAAGCCTATTCATTTTTTATTTAATGCATTAAGACAAATTCCCAGGCCCAGCTCTTAAACATTACTACAGTAGGACGAGTTTAATTAACAAGGTATGCAGTATTCATCAGCATGAGGTTTCTGTAAGTTGCACAGAAATAGTCATCCAAATTAAACTGTATGATAGCATATGCTTAAAATGGATAAATTTAAGCAGAGATATTTACAATTTGAGCGTGACCACCCCAGCTTGAAATTTTCCCTATCAAATATGATTTGATATCCGGTCATGAAATTCTCTGCAAAGGGTCATTTCAGAAAGATAGTATAAACAAAACAGCATTCTTTGATGCCACATGGAAAAGTAAGTTAAATTCTAGACATAAAACCCATGGCTTATTATAGAAGTTAGAAGGTTATAAATTGCTAATATGTTCTTACGTCCAATTGTTCCAATATCTCCATCTGCGAGCTGCACTGCTAAACAAAATCCAACAGCACCCTGTATCACAACGACATTATTCAGAGGTTTTGCATCCTATGTATCATCACATTCACATACATGCAAAACCATCCTAACCGCAGAGTTAAAATATTGACCGCCTGCAAAATGCTTTCAAATTCAACCACACATTCTAAGATATCTGCCTAATATGATCAGGTATTATCAAAGTCTACAAAAGAATAGGTGGAAAGAGTTCACCGTCATATTATTATTCAAACAATTAGGTTACAAATATGTATACAGACTACTTAAGGCTGTCCTATCCTTTGAGCCTAAGCAAGGTTAATTATAATGTGGCATTGCAATTTGAAGGACCTTGATTTGTTATATGTTTCTGTGAAGTCAGAAATTGTTTATATCCCTATACACTGTTTGGTTATGTTATAAATAATTTTAAAAATCCCTCCCTTGTGACCTTGATTTACAAAAAAATCAGATGCAAATTTATGGGAAATGAAAAATAAATTCTCACCAACATGCCTCTCGGTAATTGTAACAATGTAAAAAGCCTCTCAAAAATTTGGCCTTTTTTTGGCATTTCCCAATCTATATTAGATTAGAAGGTCATGCTTTAGATACCATAACATAAAAATGTTTTTGAAAAATCATTATTTGAATCTTCAAGATAATGAAAACCTCAAAACCAAATAAGTAAACAACTAGTTAGGCCAAAAGGGCCCTAAGAGCATTAAAATGAACCACAAACAATTGTAACAGAAGCTGCTGCTATTCAAAACAAAAGGATTGCAGTAAAAACCTGGGTTCCGTAGATTACGAAAACAGGATTGCTGACAACAAAACTGTTGGATTTTGCAAACTTCAGAGTGAAAGAAGGAATAGTAGGCATCCCATTTGAGCTGTCACAAACAACATAGAATAACCAACGTATGTGGATAATAAATGTGCGAGTGGTTTTAATACACAGTTGATACAAGCAAATACCTGGATTTATAGCAGTATTGCCATGGATATCCTTCAAAGCTAGATTTTGAGGTATTTACTTGCCTGTCAAACTATAACCAAACCAGTAGACCAAAACAAACTCACTCACTTTTACAACAGAGAGTGGAATGGATAAACTATTAAAAAGGTCAAGGAAAAGAGTTACCTCATCGACCACTTTCCCATAGATCTGATCTGGAAGAAATGTGAATGATGATCCACTATCAACTAGCATTTGGAAGTTAGTATTATCAAGACATGAACTTCCAACGCAGCATGCATCAACTCCAACAATATAAGTTAAACTGTGCCATGAATTGAGCAAATGTATCTTTTGTAGTCAGTACATAGACATAACATTGAAAGCAGTTACCGTTATTACTTACTTTTTCCCGTCCAACGGCAAAAATGGAGTAGTTTGTTGGCTAGCAATCCCCTGGTCACCAAAAAGTAGCCTCCCAGAATCATCTTCATTGAAACATAGAGAAAAGGAGTTCCTAATATACCCGGCTTTTGCAAGAAAACTTGGGACAGAAATTTCTCCAAGTCCCAGACCCAAGAGACCGTCAGGAGCAACTCCATTTAGGTAACCACCAGTTTGTTTACTACCACATCTAAAGTTGAAAGAATGTATAGACATTAAGATAAGAAGTGGAGAAAGTTTCTTTAATGTAGTTCTTGGACGTCATGTAGTATGAGAAATATAAAACGCACCCAACAATGACTGGAGCCCTCACAGATTTGTTAGATACATCAGAAGGGCCAGGCACGAGATGAAGAACATCTTCAACCAGAAATCCAGAAGTTGAGGTGTCATCTGAATAGTAGTTCACGGTGTAGGGACATTGCTGCTTAGGATTCTGACAATTTGGGCCTGGTTCACATAACTGATGACTGCAAGGGACGGTCTTGCTAGTGCTAGAGCCAGAAGGGTTGTACTCGTTTAGATCTCTATCCTGCATAATTGATGCCCCGAAAATGAGGGGGCACCTGCCAATCAATCATTTTGAATAAGTGATAAACATGTTGCTAATTAACTAGACCTTTACAGCTCTATCTGAAATGCAATTTATTCTTTCAATGTTTAGACACAACAACCAAAGGAATGGAGTATCCCCCCACCCCACCCCAACCCAAGCAAATTCACTTTATGAAATGTCACTCAGTTAACCTTGCAACCCATTTCATCAATCAAGAGACATATACATAGATCTCTAGTGCAGAATAAAATTTGTTTATCCCCACGCATCACAAACATCTAAGTTAAAAACCAAAGTTCTTTCTGAAGAGTCTTATTGTGGGCCCTCAAATTATTTGAGACAGTTAAAAGAGTTTCGGTCATAAATGAACCCAAGATGTTGCAGAAGGAGGAGGAGGAGGAGGAGGAGTACATACCTCCATCTGGATAAATTTCAAGTTACAGAAACAAGGGAATTCCAGACGGAAGAAAAAGACAACTGTAATTTCACCATCAAAGTTGTACTTCTAGAAAGTCTAAGGAGAACATATAATGAGAGTCTAAACAGGGCAACAGTTGCAGATCTTTATGTTTTCTTTTGTGTGAAAAAGCACCAAGAACTTATATCAATTTGATTTGATTTTAGGCGCACGTGGACCATTGAGAAAGAATGCATGCATACCAGACTGCTGTAGTAACTGGATGATAAAGGTGCACACTGAACACAATCACAGGGAACCCAAAATAGATCACTTCCAGCATCCAAAGCCACAAGATAAGATACTTTTGGAGTACCTATATCTATCCACATATAATGTAACCTGATTGAAATAGAGCAAATTCAATCGAGAGTCATTATCATCAATAATGCACAACAAACTAAATTCATGAAATTATATAGATAAGGATGTAATTTATTTTTCCAATTCGTGAACTTCTCACAAACAAGCATGTTGCCTTGTATAAAATCAGTGCCGTGTCCGAGGGCCAAAATAATAAATACGATTTTTCACCTGAAGATGATAGGTGAGGAAAAACTCTTGATTGAATATCACAATAAACGTTGTAACTAATGATTGTGTTGTACTTTGATTTGTGGCTTGACATAGAACAAATGTGAAACAAGATACTTGTTAGTTCAAAGACTTTTGGCACCAAAAACAGTTGATTTTGGTGTACTCTGGCCAACAAATTACAAAAATGTTTCAGAGTAGAAGGTGGAAAATACATTCCAGAAAAGAGAACAGCATTATTTTGGCCGATTGTAGTCTGATATTATTCAAATCAAAAGCCACATATCAATGGACACAGTATAAGTGTTTTTCACATTGAGTGTGCACCAAATAAAAGCAACGAAATCATAACAGGTGCAATCCTCAAATAGTAGCAGTCTTTCAATTACATATTTGATAACTTTAACAAATGGATTAGGAGTCTGCACAGTTGACTTTTCCACCGATTTTTGTATGAGAATTATTTCATAGTAATATGTGTACAAAAGTTGTTTTATATGAATTGTATGCTAGTTAATAAGATCAACTAGCATATCATTCATATAAAACGACTTTTGTAAACATTTTACTATGAAATAATTCTCACACAAAAACCGTTGTAAAAGTCAACTGTGCATACTCCTGTGGGACAGAGGGAGTATTTAGCTAAAAGCAATTATTTCGACTGATTAACCGTTTCATTACATTTTTCCACCACCAGATCGATAACAGGCAGGCAGGTCTAAGAAATTTAGCATCTCAAACAATAAAACTTTGCAGGCATATACATGAGTCACACCCGCGATTTGCCAAGAGAGCGATTTCTAGTCTCGCCTTTATCCTTGTATCAAATACATCAAACGAGATGTAGTTCGCAATAGATTAGAATAATTTTCGCTATAATTTAACTTCCCCACTAGAACTTCCCATCACATCAAGTGTTGTTGAAAACAAAATTAGCATAAGAATTCATGCTAATATAGCATAATAAACGTGTAAATATGCATATAACCGGCGGACCAAAACATAGATATACTGTGGAGAGAGAAAAGGAGGGAGAGTGAGACCATCCAAAGTTATTTCCAAGGGGTAATGTGGCGCTGCCCTGCGAAGGGTAGAGAAATTGGAACTGAGGATTCAGCTTAAGCGTCTGTCGCTGCAAATCACTGCTCAACAGTCGCCGGTAATACTCCAAGCTCCGGCGCTGCGGCCAAAAACCAACACCACCGGCTGCCTCAGCTCCATTCTTCAAAACCCTAACCCCCCGGTGCGCCTTCGCTTCATCCGAAAATTTATGAACGAGCTTTGCAGAATAAACAATTGGCTCCGGTAATCCACCCTTAATGCAGATAATAAATAAAAAACCTAGTACAGTTAACCGAATCTCCATAAACGAAGGGAGATCAGAGAAAAGGAAAATTTGAGTATCCCAGCGGAAGGTATATATATATATATATATATATATATATTATATATATTCGTATGTATTACACACATACAAAAATGTACTGTACTGGGAGTTGGTATGGGTAGAAGTGGAAGAGTAAATGCAAGTGTGTTTTGGAAAAGCAGAGTGGGGCTAAATTACGCCGGGGGCAGATAGAAAAAGTGGGGATGAATTGCAATTTGCAAATGGGACGAGTGACAGGTGAGGAAGAAGACGCAGACGCAGAACAGAGATCAGGGCATTGAGTATACTGCGCACCGTGGCGCATTGTAAGACGCACCGATAAAGGCAAGTAAGGCAACATGGCAATTGGCAAATTACTCTTGGTTTGTTTTTTTGTCTTTTCTTTTTCTTTTCTGAAATAATTATTTATGTATCCAAATGTCAATGTCCACATTCGTGACGTTAAATCTGAGCAATAACAAAAATTTGTATGATAAATTGATAACAATATGCACCGTAATATAAATTATTAAAATTAAAAATTAAATATTATAATTTATTTTTTATGTATAAAATAGTAAAAAAAATAACTCTTCATTTCAAACTAAACCGTTACAAACATCTTTTATTTACATTCACTCAATGACTCAATTCCTCACTATTATTAAATCTCCTTCATTTAATTACCCACTTTAATAAAATTAAAAAAATTCATTTATCCTTCCATCTATACTTTTTAATACTTTATTACACTTCACTAAAACTCATGTCATTTGATTTTGAAATCTAAATCGTAATAGAGGAAGTATTTTGAATCCGATTTTATGATACTCATTTTTTTGGGTAAATTACCAATTTTTGTTAATATTTTTCACTTTTTATCAAATCTAAGCAGATAATTTCTTTTAATCAAATTATATTCATACTTTTCATTTTTAATCAAATCTTACACATATTTTTTCTCTTAACTTATACTCATATTTTTCATGTTTTATCAAATCTAACACATATTCTTTTTTTTTTTAAATATTCAAATTCTAAAATTATAACAAAAAATATCACGTCTTATGTATGAGACCGTCTCAACAAAGTTTTTGTGTAAAAAAAAATAGATAAAATAAGGATATTGTGGAGATATTGTAAGATTCATTTATTAATACTGGCCCAATGGTCCATTTCATAAATTGTTTGCACCCAATGAATTTGGGACCTGAGACCTATAGAGGGTCACACTCTTAGGCCTCCAAAAATATTCTATGTGTGATGTAAGTAATTCGATATAAATATTTTATTTATAATTTGACTAATTTTAAAGAGGAACAATTTTCAACGAATAAATAAAAGCCTAAAAATTAACGAATATTTTGACAACTACGTTTCACATAATTATTTTTTGAGATGAAGTTGCAATTAGTATATTATTTTCATTTAAAAATATTGATTTAATTTGATATGAAAACGGATAATGAAACGAGTCCCCCTCCCCCCCTCTTCATTTATTCACTAATTATAAATACTCGATAAATTTTAATTGTCTCTTTTAAAATAATAATAATAATCATGGTCTCTCTGCACACTATATACTTCCGATTTGGTGAGTTTTTTTTTTTTTTTAATTAGTAAATGTTAGTTGTTAGTGATTAGAAATTAGTTCACCAAGTCTCCTTACAATTCCAAATTCTCCAAAATTGAGCTTTTTTAATGCTTTCTTAAAGTTACAAACTCATAAGAAGCTGCTCAAGCCGCTCAACTAGGATTTATTTTGATATAACCTGAACTTAATTTTAATTAGATTTTTCTTTTCTATTTTAGAAAAGTTATATATAGACATAAAAGTCAAAAAGTTCAAGGATTGAATCTCGATTAATAGAAAATAAAATATAATAACTTATAAAAGTAATGTACTTTTTTAGTCTCTTAATTTGATAAAATTTAGTTTTCAATTCCCAACTTTTTTTTCAGATTTTATTTACTTTTAATTAAATTTTTAGATTTTTATTTTAATTTTCAGATTTAATATCATTTTTACTAAAAAAAAAAATCAAATGTGAAATAAAATACATGAGATAGCGGTCATAGGACCAAAAAATTTTTTTAAAAAAATTTATGTAATTTGAAGATTGATTTCATAGTAAAAAAGTTAGTGAAATTAAAATTGGACAAAGTGAAAAGACTAAAATTAATATTTAGCATATAGTTGGAAAAGTATGTATTCTATCTATGTTCTCCAAATTATAGAGCGTGAAATTTATTCAATATAATCCATTATTAGATTCGAGTGAAAATGATTTTCCATTGGGGGTAGGTAGGATTAATGGGGTGGGGTGAATGTTGATTCATGATTAGCGTATAGTAATTTTACAAATGATGGACATGTTTTTGCTTTTGCTTTGATTCAAAGCATTGTATTGCATTATTCAAACGTGCAAGCAAAACTGCATACTCAACATTTATTCGTCTGACTTATAACCTTGGTAGCTCAACTGCCTTAATCCCTTGCACTTACACTATTTATTTTTCACCACTTCAAATAAAGCTTCACATTGTAAATTAATTAAAAAAAATTGATGCATATTCCCCTCTTTCTTTTAAAGAAGTTTCGACATATACGTAGAAGGATATATTTCATTCTTATCAGAATTGATGTATAATACTCCCTCCGTCCCAATTTTAATTGCTCAAAGAGAATTGACATAAGCATTAAGAAAATAGTTGTTTATTAGTATTAGGGTCCGTTTGATAGGAGTTTAGATTTATATGGGTAAATTATATATAGGTACAAATAGTAAGGAAAAATGTAGATAAAAGTTTTTATATGAGTGTTTGATAGATTATATTTGTGTCTTTCTATTAATTTGTAATGTGTTTGATAGGAAGTAATAAGGGGTAGTATAATTCATATGTTGTTTGATAAGATGTATTAGAATTTATAAAAGGGTAAATGAGGGTATTTTTGTTGTCTTCTGTCTGTAGATTAATTGTAAGGGGGGGGGAGGGTGTTATTACATATGTGGGTTGAACAGTGAATTTCGGTACAATTAAGAAAGGGCCGAGATGTTGTAACGGGCCAGCAGTATATATATTACTTGCTATCAAACAGGGTAAAACCCTTAAAATTTGTATTTAGAGGCCTTTATATAGGCTATCAAACACTCCCTTAAAATATATAAAGTAGGGGGTAAATGAGTATTTTCAACTTTATTAAAAAGAATTAGTATTTTAAAGTCAATTTTATTGAAAAGGTTAATTGAGTGGCATTGGGGTGTATATAAGTGATGTTTGTAAGAGTTTAATTTAAGAGGTTAGTATTGCTTTTTTTGCTATTTTAAATATGAAAAAACAAAAATAAGACGTCTATCTTTGATTTTGAAAAATAAAAAAATGAGAAAGAGGGAGTAAATGATCTCATCCAAACTTTAGTTAGGATTAAATGGGATTAAATACTAAGGACTCGTTTGTTTTGAGGTATTAAATTTTGAGTGATAGTGAAACATGTGATACATTTGACTTTTTATGTGTGATATGTTTTATTAAATCATACAAATCAAATGTTTGTTAATATATATTACAACATAGTTTAACATGAGTTATAATATTTTTAAGTGTTTGTATTGAGAATTAATTCATGTGATAAATTAAATTTTACAATTATACCCCCATTTATTTATTTTTTAAAAATATAAAATGAATATTTTTATCAATTAACTTGGTATTAAGTGGATGATTATTTTAATACCTCATAAAGTAAAGGATCCATTTTCACTCAAAAATGAGAAAACCTATATTAGACTTTCATATTTTTGCGGGTCATAGGTATTATAAATCAACAATAACAAACACTTGAATTTTAAGGGAAACAAACTATATTCCTAGTAATCACTCAAAACAAACATATCATTAGTAAGGATTAAATGGGATTACTCGGCGGCTAATCCCCGTACCATTTTTTTTGGTCGATTTTAAGCAAAATGGGACGGTTTGGGACCACCTAGCATCTAGGTGGCTTCCCAGACCGTTTTTTAGTACACTGCTTTTGTGGACATAATACACTATTTGCACTGTGCACTTTTTTTAAATGATATTACAAAGTGAATGATATTGTTAATAAATCAATTACATTATGCACACCACTTGAATGATATTAATTGTTTTATTAAATACTACTCCATATTTATTTCAATAAATGATAAAATTAGTATTTAAAAATTAATTACACGATATAATTAGTTCACACGTGTATTACTCCAATATTCAAACTTCGTTGAAAAATCACGAAAATTAAAAAGAAAGAGAAAAGGACGGAGGGAAAAAAAAGGAAATAATGTATCCGGTGGTGCTATAAGTTCAATCGTTTTCATGTTTCGAGAACCAACAAAGAAGAAAATTAAAATTGAACCCACCGTCATGCTTAAATGCTATTTTGACCCTACAATTTTATATTCAAATCCCTCATATACGTGTCTCCTTTATGATAAAAGCATCCATAATATATACTTACATTCCTTCTCTCTGAGAACTTTTCATACGAAAAATGCACAATTTCTTTTTTTAAAAAAATAATTATTAAATTTGATAAGTAATTTTGAAATTTTTTATGTATATGTAAATAAATTTAATAGGTCATTTGTATGTTAATTAAAAAATAAAGACATTTTGTGTAAGTTAGTAGATACTATGAAATTAAAATTTATAAGGAACTTTTCATTTCAAAAGTATCTAGCTTATTGTGTGAACGACGAAAAAAAATGTGCGACCAGTTCTATGGTATGGAGTCTGAGTGAATACTGTTCAATTAAATGTAATTCATCATTATATATCTTATTTAAAATATGAAACTATTTTGTACATCCTACTTTTAGACCATTATTCTTTTGTTTTAGATTTTTTTTTTAAATAACGGATTAATTCCAACCGATCCTAAGCTCCTGAGTTCAAAACAATATAAGTGCATACCCATAAAAGTAACCTAATAAATTTATTAGGAATTTATTAGGTTACTTATTTGTGAGTTTTATTTATTTTTAAACAAAGGTCTTCTAACAATGTCCACATTGTCACGATAACAATCCATAAAAGTGGCTAGTACAGTCGAAAACCCTATCAAATCAATGCTTTTTAAAATTTTGTAAATTAGAACAATATTAGGAGCTTATTTCACCATTAAAAACTTCTACTCAAATTCAATACTATCATCTATGTCCCACTCAATCAATGCATAACTGATAGTAAAAATAAAGTAAAATCGAGCAAAATAATGTATACGGATCAACTCAAACTCATTACACTCAGATAGATATACTGATATACATTTGGTCCGACATCTCAACAAACTGAACAAAGCACAGAAATATGACTTTATAACAAAAGAATGCCACACTTGAAAAAAGGAAAATGACTCGAACTACAAAAGAATACATCGACAAAGTGAAAGAGCCATTTGGGAAAAAGGATGAATTGCTACGAGAAGATTGTGAAAACTATATACACCTAGCACGATAAATATCAGAGGTTAAAATAGATGAAAATACGTATTTGTGTATGAACTTATACTACATAGCAAAACTGCTAGTACCTCAGTAGAGGAGCTTATGCTACTTGTTAGACCACTGGAATTCTATTTCCAGATTCCTCGGTGGCCCACTTTTGCTTTGAGGCAGTAGTGCATACTCGCCCGCAACTGCACCTAGCATCACCACACGATCAATTTGGATCGTAACCTTTCCAAATGAGCTCTGCCATTAAAGTTAGAAAGTGATTGAAGTAAGAAACTACATCATAATTAAGAGATCACAAGAATTTCATAGAAAATGTTGACACTCAAACTCATTTACCTTCCCCATTTTGCTCTTGTTCTTGCATGATATGTGAAGCTTCTGGCCTTTGGGAGGGCTTTCAAATGACCACGAAAAACTCTCATCCCACTCAGGATTAGGGCCCGTTGATACAACCTAATAGCGAAAAGACATTTCCAGTAAAACACCGTGATTGAAAAGCACGGCTGAAAGAAAAAAAGAACTCCCTCCATTTTTAATTTAACTATCGTTTTTTCTTGGTGTTTCACATAGATTAAAAAAGTCATTTAATAACCATAAACATTTGTATAAAATGACTAATACATCCTTTTGAGTGTTTCACATAGATTAATGTATCTCAATAAATCAAACATCACAAAAATCAAGAAAATAGTGTAGTTGGAAAAAAAAACAGATATATTGGAACAAGATTTTTTTTTCTTTAAATTAAAACGGAAAGAATATAAGTTTATACCATGGTTTGGCGAGGGGGTGTATTTCCGAGGGTTATCTTGCAATACACACTAGCATTCCCAACAGACTGCTTCATATTACTTCCTCGCTTAATTATCACAACTAGAGTACCGGGCAAACACTGCAGTAAAAACTCAGCTTTCTCCTGAAACCGTGGGGGCCCCGATTGAATCAAATATTGTAAGAGGGGTATAGCATCAGCAGCTGCAATCGATTGTGCTCGAGAAACTTCAGCTGGACATGCTGACCAGGCTTGCCTGAGGAAAAACAATGCGTCTAAAGCAGCTTCTTGAGTTGCCTCTGATCCCGTCTTAAGAGAGGTAACAAGATGAGGAATACTTAAAGTTGCAGGTTCTGTGGCTCTAAGGCGGGGAAAGTTGCCAAATAGTGCATTCAGAGCCTTCAGATACTCTTCATTTACAGTGCCAGAAGCCCACAAGTCTTTCTCAATTGCAGCTAAAAGAAAAATCAATAAAAAAATAAATCAAATATTCTGACTATTATCATAAACTGGAAAGAAGAGATGAGATTTTATTACCTGTTATAGCTCTCACGGTTTCACTTGAAGCATATTCTTGAATGGTGTTGTTAGAGAAGAGAAGTTTGACAAACATTGCTGCCTGCATTGATGTTTCTGGATCACTAGAACTGATCAGATCGAGCACAACTTGAACGCCACCAGCTTCAGCAACTGCTCGTTTATTTGATCGACTGTGCATTACCAGGTTCTGTAAAGCACAAATAGCCACTACCTTCATTTCTTCAGTAGGTTGATCTTCAAGCAGGTTCACTAATGCTCGGCAAGCTGAAACAGCATCTGATGATCGAGCAAGAGTCTCATTCTGGAATATGTCACCGAGAGCAAGGGTTGCAAGTAATCTCGCCTGTTGACCTTGCGTTTGAGGATCCAAAAGGTACTGGGACAAGGGCAAAATCGCCAATTTCGTAGCTTTAGATTCCCTGATCTTCACGTTGTTCAACAACACCTCGAGCAGTCTAGCAGCTGTTTCCTCAGACTGATGGCTTCGAAGAAGGTCTAGAAGCCCCTCAATCGCCCCACTTTCAGCCATTGCTTCAGCACTCGTAGAGTCGTCACTCTCCAACACTAGAAGAGCATTGAGTGCACCAACGACTGTGCTCTCCGATCCGGAACGAAGCAACCTAACCAAAACTGCCACAGGTACTTCCAAATAGAACTCGGAACTAAACTGCAGAATACTAGATAACACCGAAGCAGCAAACTCCCACAAAGCGTGGGGGAGTAGAGGATCAGACTGAAGTATGACTTTGGACAGCTGACTTACTCCTCCCTCTTTTGCAATTTCATTCGGCCATATGGCAGCAAGATTGACCAGAGCTCGTACAGCTCTCTGTTGCAAAATAGGAATGCCAGAACCAAGAATACGCACCAATGGACCGATCACTTGTTGTGTCAGTGGATCTTTCTGAAGATGCTCCTCCAAAAGCAGGTGGGACAGAAGCTCAGCCGCTAGCTGTTGCACCGCTGAAGCAGGAGAGTCGAGCAAAGGTAGGAGGGGTTCTATAGCTTGCTGTGACGTGAGATTATAATCAGCACGACATTGTGGATGTTCTAGAATGTTTACAAGAACCTGCAACGCACTGTGTTGTCCTTCAGGCCCAAAATCCGACTTTGTCAGCAATAGGAACAGTGGCTCAACAACTTTTGCTGCTGATGGACCTTTTGCGATGGTTGCGTTGTTCGTTAGTATTCTGAGCAATTCTGCAAATGCAGCACAGAGGAAATTCGGTGCTTCATGAAGTATATCGAGCACACATTCTATCACTCTAGCTTTCACCATTTCCATCTTACTAGAAGGCCTATCTTTACCTAATTTTACAAGAGCTCGTGATATAGCCTCGTGAAGCAAGTAATTCCGTCCATATAGAAGGCCTACGAGAGGGACAACAGCACCATGTGCAGCAACGAGTTCTGCCAGCTGTTCATCATCTAGAAGCTTGTCTAATGCACGAACAACGGAATGGTGTGCTGGACTATACTCAGAAACGAGCAGAGAAACTAATGGTTCAACACAACGAGCTGCTGCTAGAGTAGACCTTATTTTTGTGTTTCCAAAAAGGACATAACACAGTTCAGCAGCATCCGCCTTCAGCTCCATCGAGTAATTCGATGAAAGAATTTTGCAGAGAACATCAACAGCATTCATCTCAACATCAGCAACTACAAGGGCCTTCGATGGGTTTTCATTCAGAAGTCTAATCAAGGCAGCAATAGCAGCATGTTGCTCTTTCTCCATACCCATACTCAGAATTTCCACCAAAGGCTGAACAGCTTGCCTGGCAGAGTCGGCATTCCTTACATGATCAGCAGAAAATAGGTTCTCCAAGGCTTTAGCAGCACTATATCGTGCCGCCCTACCACCCAATCGTAGAACTGCTACGAGTTGAGTAACTGCACCGAATGCAGATTCATGCTTTCGTATTTCAGCTGTGCTAAACATAATGCCTAGTAAATCAGTAGCAGCTTCCTCGTATGCATCTTGGGGGCTAAGAGAAAGATACTTAGTCAACCCTTCCAAGGCTCCTGACTCTACCATAGCAACTTGATTAGAAGGGCAATCTGTAGCAAGTTGTATTAGAAGTCCCAAAGCAAGAAAAGGGGCCCCAGGGCGATCAGGAATGGGTTTAAGCAAATCCACTAACGCTGGTATAGCTTTTCGAGAAGTTGCGCCAAGCCTGATGTCATCAACCCTAAACAATCTCTCGAGGGCCACTTGATCAGGATAATGAGCCAAAGAGAACTCGTTGGCCAATTCTAAAAGGTCATGTATGTCCTCATCTGAACAACCGAGCATGGAAATGAGCCCCCCTGCTGCTCCTGAATTAGCAACTGAAAGAAGAGTGCCCCTGCTACCGTTACAGACAAGACTGGCCACAGCTTGTGCAGCAAAATATCTGTTTGCTCCCTCTTCTGACCTCGACAGACTGGCCAGAACTGAAATCGCTTTCATAGTTGCATTTGAGCGTATAATATCTCTATCTTGGAATAAGATTGCCAATAGTAAAGCACAAATCCATATGCTACCATCCTCTTTATAATCAGCCTGCTACAAAATTAATTTGAATTTAAGAATACGCCAGCAAATATCGTGAATCTTTACTTAAAACTGACATCATGACTAAACATAAGGATGGGAAAAATTTATACGAGTATTGCTTTTGCAATATCAAGTTCATAGTTGTGCATCCAAGATCAAGAGAAAGAAAGAGAGAGAGAGAGAGAGAGAGAGAGAGAGAGATGAATACCAGTGTTTGCTGAGAAAAGGATTCAGAAATTCTGTCAGTGAGAACTTCAATTGCACCAGCCTCCATTATATCAGCTTTACTTCTACCATCACGACTAGCAAGGACAGATAGAAGCCATGCAGCTATATTGGGACCACTAATGACAGATGTACTTTTCTCAGAGTCCTGTTCACTTGCTGATTCTTCAGTTATCCTGAAGATACTTATAATATCCTTGTTGTCCTGATCTCCAATTTGAGAGGACTCAGAAGAATTTAACATTCCAACAAGAGAATGGATGAGTGAAGCACCCATATTAGATCCATTCAAATCTTCAACTACCCTTTGATGATTGACTTTTGCAGTGCAAACAAGAAGTGCAGCTCCTCCAATTTTAACCCTTACATTTGAGGAACTGATTACCCGTCTTGTAATAGACGAAATGCATCCAGTGGCACAAGCGATTGTGTTCCCAAGAATTAAGGGCTGAGCCCTACAGAGACGAGATAAAACTTCTATAGCCTTATCCTGCAACAGTGGAGTGGCATCAGCAATACATAAAACTATTGGGGCAATGCTACTTGGATATTCAGCAAGAACAGCCCAAGCAGGTTTTATGTTCCCAATATCTCCATTGAATCTTGAGAGAAAAGCAAGCGCATCTAGTGCCTCTGATGTAGCAACAGATCCACTGTCAGCATTTTCCAGGAAAGAAACTATAGCAAGTACTGTTCCATTGTGATTTACACATTCGATTAAAGCAGAATCACTCTGACGAGAATGGAGAAGACGAGCAATTGCTGCTGCTGCAAGGGTCTTCCCAACACTTGAGCCTTCACGCAGAACTCTAGTAGCAGGTAAAATAATCTCTTCTGACACAGCTTTTTCTGAACTTTCACTGTCTAAAAGGAGATTCGCCAAAGCACAAACCGCTTGCTCTGCCACTTTCAGTGCTGAAGAATTAGCAAGCACCACCAATAAAGGATAAGCATCTCTAGCAACAGCAGCCACATCGCGGTTCTCTTTAACTGAGAGAAATATAGCAGCAAGGCACCGAGAGGCTCCCACTAAGATGTTTTCTGATTCGGAGTTCAAAAGTTTCAGGACTGACCAAAGAGTCTGAACGGCAATGTTAGTTTCACGCAAGTCCTTTCTCAGATCAAAGATTCCTGCAAGAGCTAGTGCTGACTTTGCTTGAGTCTCTTCCTTTGTAGAGCTTAATAATTTTATCATCGTCTCAATTGCATCATTTGCTGCACTACCTTCGCGTACCACCTCAGTCAGAGGGGCAACACAGAGCAAACTTTTCAATGCATCTAAGACATAAACTTTGGATTCGGGCAAGTCGCTGAGTAATAATGCAGTGAGTTGGCTGACTGTTGCTGTATCTGACTTGTGAATCAAATGATTTAAAGTCCTGGCAGCAATTTCTTTCCCATTGGGGCTTCCATTCTTTAGAAGCCAGAGTAAGGCAGGAACAGCATCAGCACTTTCAACACAAGCACGTATATCCTCACTATGATTACAGAGGTTTCCAAGGATTGTTGCAGAATCTTCTTTAGCTTTTGCAGACCCAGTTTCTAGAATTTGAACAAGTGGGGGTATACCACCAGCAGCAGTAATAGCCCACTTGCTTTCATCGTTTTCATGGGACAGAAGGCAAAGTAATGCAACAGCACACTCTTGTTGCTGCTCTGATGAAAGACCAAGGAGGGAGATTAGAAGCTGAATCCCTTCACGACCTTGAAGGGCCTGCCACAAACTACCTTGATTGTTACAGAGAACAAGAAGGGATCGTACCAACTCTTCCTGAACTTCATTTATGGCCATCGTAATTAAACCAACAAGCAACCTTTTTGCATCAGAATTTGCAAGTTTGCTTGCCAGTATTCCATTCCCATACAAACTGGCAAGGGCTTCTATCGTACGCTCCTGGATCAGAAAGGGTAGCTGAGGTTTGAACTGCAGTAATAATGTCTTCTCAACCTCCGTGGGGTCTGACGGTCTAGCATATTCAGCTTTATCATCGTATATCATCAGAGCGGAAGCCAATGCACCTAATGTGTCAGCCACTTGTGCAGGAGAGGAACATGACTCAAGGCTTTGACCAAGGCTAGAAATAACATTTGACAAGCCACCAGATATGTTTGCCAGAGCACACATCGCATTCTCTTGCAAAGCTTGGGCAAACTCACCCTCCATGAATTCCTTAGAAGGAGCTATTGTAGCATTTATCAGAACAGGAATACCATTCGCACTAGCAATCTCTTTCCTAGCTTCTTTGCATTGTGCAGAAAGAGATTTAAGAGCAGATGCAGCTTCTGCTCTTACTGAAGCTTCATTATCTGACCCAAGAAGCTTAAGGAGCAGTTTAGTGGCTTCTGCAGCCAAGATTTTAGAGCAAACAGATGCATCTTCCATCATCATACATGCCAAGAGAAAACATACATTTGCTTGAGTACTTGATTGGCCTGTTGTAAGCAATTTGACTAGTACATCAACTCCTCCAGCTTGAATTGTTGCAGGCCAAAAGCCCTCGGTGCTGCAAGAAAGATTCCGTAAAGCTCCTGTTAGCAAGTCATCAACCACGTTCCCAGCCTTCAGTCCCTTCTGTAGTTGTGCCCACAATACGGGGACGACCCCTTCTGTAGAAAAGATTTTTGAGCCAACATGATCTTTAACTCCGCCTTGAGACACAGCATATATGGTCTTCGCCGCTGCAATTTGGCCTTCTCTCGAGTTTGACTTGAGAAGACCAAGCAATGGGGGGATGCAACCTCCAAGTAATACTTTAACCCGTAATTCATTCTCTTTGCAGAGAGAACCTAACACTGTTGCAGACTGTATTTTTATCCCAAGAGATCCAGACCGAAGAAGAGACACAAGAACAGGAACTGCTTGTGAATGTGACCCAACTGCACCAAAAGCACTTTCCCGTGTATTAATTAGCTCAAGTAATTGCCCCAAGCAATTCTCTTTTTCTTGTGATGATGAGGAACTCTGCCGCAATAGCTCAATACATTGTGCAACACTTGCCAAGGTCCCATCTGGGTCCTCCATGCTACTCCTGTCTCTGCAGGTAAATGCATCAATGTTAAACAGACTAAAATGTAATGACATCAGGCAAAGAACTAAAGAAGATAACATGCAGTTTTTTCAGTGCAGTAGTTAAATGATGCTAACTATTTTCTACATGGTAAAATGTAACTATTATTCCTACATAAGGAGACTAGATTTGAGTTGTCATAACCCTAAAATTTACTAAATGTCTGAAGTAAAAACAAAACTTGGATAGTCAAATGTCACACTATATCTAGCATTTACAAGGAGGCAAAGGGCCATCAGCTAAATTTAGAATTAGTATAATTTAAAACAACTTACATTTAGATCCATCAACTTATTAAACTTCGACGTATTATATTAGTGTTACTATTCAGACACAAAAGAATCTCAGTGAGCCATGAGAAGAATCTCAGTGAGCCATGAGAACAATATCCAAGTCCCACAATGTTGATTCCACAGATTGATCTAGGAACTTTGAGAATAATCAAGTTATCTCAACCATTACTCACTGATTAGATGGGTTTATTTTAAGGAATAATCAGCCCTGGATAACAAGATTTGCTTCTGATCTTAGTCCCGATTCTTTAAATATGTTGTTTCCATTTGTGTGCATGTTTTTCTGTTTTCCAATCAGTTATATTGTTCTCCTAATACCATAAGGAGATGTTAAGCAGTTGTGCCTCTTGCTATACTTTTCTAATCTGTACTCTTCGACAGGATACCAGTTGCTTTTTCTAAGACAAAACAGAGCAGACGGATTTTACAAGGACCTAAACATGCACCATCTCCATTAAATGTATGCAAGATATAATCTCTTCACAGAGAAGGATCTCTGACAAGTTCCCTGTTTTCATAAGGTTTCAGTTCATAGTGCATACAGGTTTCATTTAGCAACTCAAAACATCCCCTGTTCAAAACTTAATCATGTGCGCAAGGCAAAATAAAGCTACTCACTAACCTTGAACTCATTTTCATGAGTGAGTTGGGGGTTGGAGGCTCTAGGTCATGTGCTCTAGCCTCCCCATTTCTTTCCTAAAAAGGAAAACAACAAACATAAACTTAAAAGAAGAGATGATTCTGAAAAGGTACACTTGGTGAAATGAAAAAGAAGAACATAACCGTAAAATACACGGCACAGCAACATAGAGTGATTGCTTGACAAGTAGACATGCAACCAAGCAAACAATGGAAAGCTTGTCCCAAGAAGAAAACAATGCAGATAACAGTAAATCTATAAATTACTAATGTACAAGATAATTCACAAGCCAGTTAGGATCGTCTTGTAATCTCTTAAGAGGAAACTGGAGCTGATAACTCTAATTGCAACAAAATGGAGGGAATTAAGCAACAAGATGCAAATATTAATAAATCTATACACTCAGGGAATACGCTCTCAGAAATGAGAAATGAGAAACTAATAATTTCCACATTCATAGATTTCATTAAAGGAAATATATGAAAGATATAGCCTACTATTTTCTTGACCTATAGAAACAAGCAACCAATAATCAAACCACAACATGAACACTCACTATGAGGATAATGTGATCCGACCACAACAAACAAAGTTGGAATAAACTCCATCAGATCCCGCCAATTCAGCAGATTTCAATATAACATTAGTAGATAGATGATTCACAACTACTTGGTAAAGTAAACATTACCAAGTCACTATGATGAATGGTGCTGCCATTGGCAGCAGCAGCCCTCCAAGCCAGTGTCGCCGCCAGCTTTAACGTGACTCAGAGGCCCTTTCTACAGATCCGGTCGTCTCTGACACAGGCAAAGCTAATAGCAAGTCCTGTTGAAGTGATATGTCAATCACAGTACATAACAAGTCCAACGGACTAAATTACATTAATCTAATTTGAAGGAATTAAAGCACTTCACTCCTAAGGTACAGATCAAATCCTATTTATAGAAAATGTCAAAGATTAGACTCCAAAACAATAAATCTTATGATCCATAATTGGAAATCAAATGAAAGATGTGGAATAAAATGGAAATATATTTAGTATGTCATACCCAATTACCATTGATTCGCACACACACACACATACAAGTGGAAGCTGAATCCAACTGAAATCATCTTAATAGATTTAAAACAAAATCCAAACTCTCAATCCAGTTTACAAAACAAAAGAGAGAGAGAGAGAGAGACCAAGCCCTTCGGAAATCCCAAGTAAAATGCTTCGAGAAATCAGTAGATCAAATGTTCTCAGAATGAAGCCCAGCCAAATACAATGCGCCGACTAGCATGAACTTAAATAAATCTGATAAGAAACAGTAAGATCTAGAAGAAATGGCGAAACCTTTTAATAGATTTAAGGAAAGGCCATCAAGATTTCCTTCTTCAGCTTGAATGCTGTTGGTGTGCTATTAATGTAGAGACGGACAAGTGAGATTGCATGAAAGGGGATGCTCTCTCTCTCTCTCTCTCTCTCTCTCTCTCTCTCTTTCGTAGATAACAAGCGAGGAAGATAAATTGCTATGAGAGAGAAAGAGTGTATGTAGTGTGTATGTACCAAAATGTGTGAGAAGAAGAAGTGACGGTGTATGTGGCAAGACAGAGAACGTTGCTGGAGTGGGGTGTGGGGAGGTGGTCCACCGACAATATTTGTAACCACGGCTTCGACTTGCTTTCCTTTCAATAAATAAATTGACATAATTTATTCTTTCTTTTAGCAAATAATCGTTTTTCTTAAATTAAGGCCCTTCTCGTTTATTTTTCTTCCTTTTTCTTTGGGAAGATAAATTGTATGCATTATTGTAATTTCACATTTACGTTTTGATTCTTCATAAAAATAAACAAAAAGTTTTCAATCCTTTTAATTTTTAAAACGGGCGATATTACACTGAATAATTGTTCAATTCTTTATCTAATTTATAAAATTAGATACAAAGTTTTTATCTCCCTCATTTAATGATGTATTAAGTAGGGAGATGACAATATCTCGTATTCTAGATCATTTTTATTGTTACACAAATTTTATGCGTTAATTTTTTTAGCATGATTTTTTTTTATTGCGAAGTGTCTTATTTTACAATAATAAAATAATGTAAAAGCGATTTGAATTAATAATTTTCGACAATATTCTTCGAATCTTACAATAAATCATAATTAATAATATTTATATTTGTATAATGTATTGAAATAGAGATTAGATTAAAATAAAAATCCAAATTAAATATATGTTGCATGCTGTGTCTTATAAATTATTAGTTTTATTTTAATTCCATAAACCAACTTCATATGCATATTTACCTCCTAAGGGACCTCATCCTAAATTCCTAATCCAAACTGTATTACTACATCTATGATAAATTGATAATAGAATCAAAAGTAATTGAATCCGCTTTATTTGTAATATTAATATATATATACTTTCATAATTATATGTTTAACATCATGCGTATGTAACATAGTTGAAAAAACAAATATTGTAAGAGTTGGAGTACCCCTTGTACCCCAATTGTTATAATATTAATTTCTCTTTGCTGATAAAAAAAATATTACTTTGAATAAAAATATATGTAATTGAGTAGTCAATTTATTTGTTATTACAATATATCATTATGCTAAAATTCATAAATTATGTTTTCCGCAGCCGCTCCATTCCGATATATACTTCAGCCGGCGGTATGGTCGACTTCGCAGCCCAAGCCGAGTAGCCGATGCATGACAGTTCACTCTAATCTCTCTCTCTCTCTCTCTCTAAATAATTGTCATCTCACTCCATATGCAAATCACATTGTTATGTCATGTAGATAAAACAAGACACGCCTAATAAGGGTGGTAAAGAAAATTAATTTTTTAATTAAGTAACGTTTTAACAGACAATTTCCTATTTAATTGGCTCAATTATAAGTAATGTTGAATCTCACATGCAGTTAACAAGTCAAAATCAAAACAAACATGCTTATCCCCATTAAATAAAGAGAAACCCATCTCTGGCTTGCCTGCAACATAAAGCTGTCATTTTGATATTCTTGAACCGACACTTAAGCTGATTGAGGGAATAATTATGTCCAAATTGTTTGATCCCATTAGAAAGTAAGAACAGAGTTAAAATTTGTTAAATTTGGAAATTATTTCGAGTTCTTGATTTAGAGTTTTTCATAATTCAATTTCTTTCTTTTTTTCTCAACAAAAGAAACAGAAAGAGGGATTCGAGTCCTCATATTTATTGCAACAAAAAAAAAATGTTTTCTGAAAATGATAAAACATTGCAGTAGTAATCTGTAATGATTATATTAGCTTACCATTTTTCCTAGATGTGTATCATGTGTTTGTTGATTTAATTTATGTGTCACAATCTTCCTTTATTTGGAAATAATGGACAAAACTGATTAGAATGTACTGATCTTCAATTTTATCTGGCCATTGATTTAATACGGTGTTCTTAATGTACAAAATAGCACACATCAGTTTCACAACAAATGCAGTTACTAATAAATGAGAATAACCCTCTTATATATCAGTTTCACATTTTCACAGTATACTTGGCCAATAAATAATAGCAAACTTTCATGTACGACCATTTATTGTAAAACAATCAGAAATCATTAATTATTCAGATAAAAATACACAACCCGAATTAATGAGCAAATAGGTAAAATATCTATTTCATTTCATTTTCTCACAAATATATATCTATATATTGTTGACGATTATTCATTTACCCAATTTACAAATCACATCTATCGGTTTGACTTGAGTATTAAAATTCCCCCAAGATAGCCCAATCTACAGGATTAATCCATCTGACCCTGAGTGCTACATTTTAAAAATTAGGTGAGACATCTCTAATCTTTACTGAAAGACTAGTCTCATCATTAAATGAATTAAAAAGGAAAAAATGCAAGTAGGTCCAGCAATGGATTGCCAATGAAATCTTACAAGTATTGTGCAATTTATCTATCACTATCAACATTTGAAAAATCCATTCCCCATAGATTGAAAGCAAGAAAGCTAAAAAATCATGGAATGATAGAGACTCATCAACCCAATATTAATACCAATATGCGAAACGTACCTTTATTGTGTCTTCATATGTCGAACTGTCATTGAATAAACGTGACAGCGATACATACATTCACATTGCTTCATCATCAAATCTGTTGAACTAAAAACAATAGAACGTGTCCCTCATGGGAATTAAGAAATTATTCCGGGAAATCAAGGTATTTTCATTTTCATGATTTAAAAAATACCCTAATTATTTATGCCCAAAACAAGGTTCCATAAAACCTGTGACTTACACTCATCTGGTCACGAAAAAAAATTAGACTAGAGTTGGGTGTTCTTGAGTCATGTTAGGCTGATAGAAGTTGCGTAGGATTGCAAAATGGTCAAAGCTTGCTCTGTGATAGCCCGGTTTCTGGCCCGCCTAACCCACTCATCAACAACTTCTGCTGCCTGGCTGCCTTTAACTCCGCTCTCAAGAGTATCTGCAGCTTCACGTATTTTTCCTTGAGCTAACAGACTCTCAACTCTATTTATGAGAGAATCAATCCCATCGCCTGATTCATCAACCTCCTTAACCTGATTTTAGGAATGAAGATTTTCAGAATTGAGAAAAATTTCTTATATTATCTGATTTAAAAAGCTAAGTGGGAACAAAAGAAAGCATACCTTCAACCAAGAAGCAATATTAGCCAATGAATGAGATAGTATCCCACCACCACCTGGTGGAATCAGACTGAAGTGCCTCAGTGTCCCCTTCAATGCATCAAACTATATAAAATGAAGATTCTGTCAGTCTCTTTGACCAGATAGGGTTGGTTAAAGTACAGAAATGTATGTGTGAGTCCCTTCACTCTCTCTCTCTCCCCCCTCCTAGAATGTCAACACTGCTTCACATTTACACTGAATGAAAGCATATGTAACTTCAAAGAACACTAAAATCCTTCTTATCAGTTGCCTTGGTTTAAAACATTTTCTTGAATTTTACCATTTTCTACCTAATTACAGAATCAACATTATTCCTTTAAAAAAAAAAAAAGAATCAACATTATTATTCACTTCCTTCATTTGCAACTTAATGCCATTCTACAAGTTATAATCTATCTTCCAACTCTTTCGTTGATTCCCCACCATGGGTGTCTGTCACAGTGTTTGAAACTGTGCTGCACCACCACAAAAATAAGAGAAAATGAGAACAGAAGGTACTTTTATGTAGTCCGAGAGGTTTATCTTATACCTCTACTCGAGAATTTATGCAAATAGATTCTTGAAATCACTTAATATCAAAATCTACCAAAAGCAGATAAATATGAAGGAAATAATCCATAAGTCATAAAAAACTGAATACTGGACAACAAATCCTTGCATAGGCAGCTGAAACATACTTGAGCGTCTAATTCTTACGAAGAGCTAACATTGACCAACTGGAAAAGATTTAATACAGTTGAGTCTGCTTCTTTACAATAAATATGAACAGTTAAGTCCTAAATGTGTAAAACCAACTATCCACAACTCGTCTCATTGGATAATTGCAAAGAAGAAAAAATTATTTGCCAAATCCTAACTTACCAGACGTAACCAAGTTGTCAAACTAGATCCCTCCCATATGAATTATTGCCACCCCCAACAAATATTTGTTAAAATTAGGGAGGTTACCATGTATAAAACATTGTGTGACAATCCCATCGCAATTTTATAAAGCTTATTTAGTGCAACCAAAAGTAGCAGAGTAAAGTTTAATAGCATAATTTCATCATCAAATAAATTTATTGAAACACCAAGAAGGTAAAATTGGCTTGTCAAGAATCAAGTCCAAAAACTTGATAGAAATAAACAAAGGGAAGTGGGACATAAGATTAACATAGAGATAACTTGCCTTGTGCTTCAACTGGGACAAGGTATCCGTTCCATATTTTTTGGTGTCCTCAGGGAGTGAGGATAGAACTAAAGCTATTAGTGAGTCTTTGTCAATGCCTTCACCATGACTGCGAACAGCCTCTATTTCCTTTTGAATTGGCAGTCCTTTGGATAGTGCATCCTCCAATGCCAGTGCACCCTGCAACACATGAGTTATTAGATGCAACTTAACAAAACAAGTTCAATCGTATATATACACCATTTCAAAACCATAAATAATAAGTTATGGCTTCTGAGGAAATAACAAATATTGGCATCACATGATACATTTTATGAGAACTTCAGTTGAATATGTTTACCAAGTATAATAAACTTCCTAATCAAGTCATTCTGTGATCACGTGAGACTAAGGAAGGGTTCATTCAGTCTTTACCTTAATTTCAGCATATCTCCTATTCCTACTATTACCAGAAGTCTTGTTCTTATCTCGGTTAACAAATAAAAATGCAATGCACAAGCTACATCAATGAGCAACCATGAAAATAACTGACAATACATTGCATATCGAATTAGAATTGAACATTAAAAATACATCACAGTCACAACTAGGAGCATTTAGCAGTTATCATGGAAGTCAACAGCTTACCAGGGCAAGCTTGTGAACAGAATGAATCTGACGTGCTTCTTCAGACCGTGCATAAAATGCCATGCACAAGGCATTTATCTGCAATAATGACAAAAGGTGATGCCATTTACTTTGTATAGACCAACTCAAGAACATACCAACAACGATCAGTAAAACTGAAAAAGAAGAAAAAAAAGGGTTGTGAACGCAAGAGGAATTCCAAACTTTTGTTTATTTAAATATTTTCCAGAGGTTCAATAGCGAGCATACTTTTTTGACGGAACAATAGACGAGCATGCTAATTATTATGAAAAGAGAAGAAAACAAGAGAATGAGGAAAATCATGCACTGCTCTTTGGAAATATCAGATTAAAAGGAGATTGGATTACTAAATTCACGTAAATTGAAATTAGAAGCTTAAGATAATGAAAGTTCTCATTCTCTGACCAACTCCACACTTATATCACTCAGCAATATATCATATACAACATTATCTGTGAGGTCCCCTTAGCTATGGAGAACTGGACAGAGATGAAACCATCTTACACCATAACTAATCTAGCTATCGAATAATGACATTGTTGCACAATATTATGTCATGAGATATATTATGCTAAAACATATACAAAATGCTATAGTGGTGATTTTAGAAGCATTAGTAAAACCATTTTCCTTTTGAACTGCACAATGACTACTTTACTTATTGATTCATTAGATATTATTCAGAATATGTTTCAGTGGGTAGGTTTTTTTATTCAGCAACCCTGCCAGGTTTAAAGAGAAAATGGAAGTTAATTAATAAGGGTGAGTAATAGATAAGAAACTGACAGACTTGTCCACTACTGCACATCACCATCCCCATCAATCTTCAATATTTAAGTTTTTCCTTTCATGCAGGGTTTATTAATATTCTCATTTCTTTTTCCAGACCATATCCAAGATCCGAACACTTTCGTAATACTATAGAACACCAGCACTTCTGAAGTTACCTCCTTGATTCCATCAAATTATTACTTCATGCACTTCATGTTTGAACTTTGTCTAGGAATAATTTTTTATAGAACTATTTATTTGTGTGGTCCTGAAAACTTTGAGGGTGATTGGTTGAAGGGGTTTGGGGGTAAGGTATGGAATCAAAGTCATGTGTATGTTTGGTATTACACTACAATAACTTTGATTCCTCCAAAATAAGGAATCCACCATACCTCACCCCATTGAGAAGTATGGGTATCATTCCCTTTACTTTTCCCTTTCCATTCCTTGGTTTTTTTTACCAAGCACCCTTAATATATTGCTTATTACTTCAATATGATTGTGATGATTTAGGAGAGTAATTTTCTTATAGCGCTAGCGGGTCAATAGGAACTCTACTCTGGAATCAACATCAGCAGATATCATACATGAAGATTTGCTTCAGCCATTTTCTCCAACTGGGAAGCTTTCTCACTTGCAATTGCTGCAGCCAGTTCAGCTTTAGCAATATTTTGCATTTCCTTCAGTTTTTCTTGCACTTCCAGTTCCTAAATAAGGAAATTACAGAATTTGAACAGGCAGGTTAACATAGTTGAATGACTAAAACTGATGAAAAATTTACTTTAACATCACATCGGTACCTTCTGCTCAAGTTCTGCTGTGAGTTTCTCTTCTAGTTTTTCTTGAAGCGATTTGAGAGCAGCTGCCGCTTTAACTTTTTCTTTGATTAGTTCCTGAGAATATTTCAAAAAGAAAACTTTAAGTGCAATTACATATTCTGCCTCCAGACAGGTTGAGAGCTCAAATTTTCACGTCTGCAGATATTATACTTCCTAAGACAAAAATTTACCCTCCAAAGTTACCTTCAAATAATTTAAGCATGTGAATTCCTCTATTTTCAATCACTACTTTGAGCAAAAACAAATTATACTGAGTTCACTTTTCAATGCTAACAAATTGGACTTCCAATTTTGGACTGAGTACGTGAGAAAAAGAAAAACATAGCTGCAATTTGTACACATTCATCCGCCCACAATAAATCAGGATATGTAAATGTGAATAAAACACATTTGTAAATGTGACAAAAAACCAATGATGCATGGGTATCAGGTATACAGGGTAACATCCAAATGGACCATAGGCAATGAAAGAAGTTGAAACCTTATCCAGAATGGCTTCCCTCTCAGCATACATGAGTTCCCTTACCCTTGCATCCTTAAGTTCCTTTTCATACTTCTCCTGAAGAATTCATGAACATGTCAGCAGAAGCTAATGAACATGATGTATAACTCATTATATTACAGTGTCTTGAAAGAATATATATCTCCCATTACCCATGGCGCAACTGAAAAGTGTTAATTTAATCAATTATTGAACCAGCTAGATGTTTTGCTCCTGTACTTAACAAAGAAAAAAAGAAGAGTTGCCTCTGAACCTTAATTGCTCTGATCTCTGTCATGAAAGAGCGAGCATCCAACTCAGCTTGCCTTTCCTCAGCGGCATGTATTGCTTGCAGGAAGTCAACAACCAATTTCCCATCCTTTGATATATAACCATCATGGATATCTTCATTTGAGGAACTTGTATTCTTCAAAATCATTAATAACCAAGAAATCATAACACAGATCATTCATCTAACACAATTGATGTGTGTGTGCAGTAAAAACAACTACTAAAAACCAACCTTAATATTTTTTGAGGAAGAAGTAGCAAGTTCTTCAAATTTGTCACTTAAATAGTAATCATCAAGGAGAGCTTTTTGTGTTCCACCATCCTGAACAACCTAGCAAAAGTTGCTTCACAAGATATTGTGAATGATTTGCTCAGAGAACATTGAACTCCAAATGACACTGGAAATTACCACTTAAACAGAAACCATGTTTTACCTCTTGCATGTCTTGAGTGGAGGTTTGCTCCCTTGGTACAGGCTCGATCTCAATTTCAGAGGGAGTTTTCTCTGCTGAAGTAAAAGTTTGTGTTGTTTCAATCGCCCTGTGTTGGTGCTCACTAAGCCTGGCTCCTGGGTCCTTTAGGTCAAGACTTTCTTCAGCTGGTTTACCGGTAACGTCAACAGATGACATGCTGGTTTGAGGAACAGTGGGCACATCTTTCCCATCAACCCAATCACCACTCTCTGGTGCCACAGCCATGGCATCTGTTTCCTGAAAACTTTCATCCTTTTCAATTCTGACTGAATCTTCAGGAATACTTACCTCTGTTCCAGTATCTTGTTTTACGAGGTCTGCACCAGAACTTGATACATGTGACTCCTCTGAGCTGTTCGTTTCACTGACTCCCCCATTCTGATGGTTTACATTTTGTCGTTCTGGTAATGCCTCTCTATTCTTGTCACCAATGCCTGCTTTGGTGTACTGGCCAATGCTTTGCTGCTGCTTCCCAATGTAACTATCAAGAGCCCCATTATAGTAAGCAGCTAGCAAAACAGAACCCAATGCAAAACCTCCAACTAGAATTTTCGTTATACGACTCTGAGGTTCATGGGCGCTGCTGCCTGAATCAAGCTTTTGAGGTCCATTCTTCTGAGAAACAGAAAACGCCCTTCTGGAAGAAAGATATGAAGGTGTCTGCATATTACCCCATTTTTCAGAATATTAAAATAAATAAAAACAAGATATGATTTGCACTGCTAAACATAATAATTGTATCAGTCCATACACACAAAGACCATTTAATCCCTATTTATATATTCCCAAAATTTCACTGGAAATTGTCGTTACCCATCATGAAGAACATTACACGACTTTAAAATTGGCAGAAAACAACCAAAGAAATCCAGCATCTAAAGTGTGCTTTTCTTTCTTTCCACGTCAAATAAAGAGATCATCACTTCCCTAATCCTAATCAACAATCTGAAGCACATTGAACTAAAATTTCAAGAAATGCATAATGAAGCATCAAAAGAATTACTAAATACCCATTTCGTCATTGTTAACTACATGAATACATCAGTCCATCTACACACATTCAAATATATACTTAAACAGCGACGTTAAAGCATACCTGAGTTGTAGTCCGCACTGGAACCCTACTAACTGAACGACGAGATGCAAGCTGTAAAATGGACCTGCAAAAGTTATTGCCCAACAAAAATTACTAAAATTAAACAAACAATAAACAAAACCCTCGGCTCAATCATATTGATTAAAACATATAATTCCACAAACCCCAAATAGATGTGCATCTACAGGTTTGAATCGCATGTTACCTGCGTAACATTGTGGAATAGGATTCTGAAATTCAGCAGGGACGATTTATATTTTCTGAAGAAATTGACGGAGCTAAATAGAAGGGGTGGAAATGGAATTATAAGGGAAAAACAGTCGGAGGGAAAGAATTGTCATAAGAGAACAACGCTTTCTTTCTTGAGTAGTTTTTTTTTTTTTTTTTTTGAAAGGTTCTTTCTTGAGTAGTTTGTATGCGAGAGTTTAATACATCACGCGCTTAATCTCACAATTCTCACAGTTTTGGTCCTATAAGTTTTATTTTATGATCCCAAAACTAATTAAAATTTGAAAGAACTCTTGTAAAATATTTTATGATAGAATTATAGTTAAAAAATAAAATTCTTAAATTTATGGTTCATGTTCAAGGAATAAGCAAACAATTCACAGATTCTTGGGTTATTATAAGGTTAAATATGTATTACTGTAAGGGCAAATATATGTTATCAGTCCTTAAAAGAATAAAATATTTGTCAATATGTTGATATAAAGACAAATATTGATTAATCTATTAAAAAAAAAGTCAAATATATATTTTCATAAGGACAAGTATGTATTTTTTATTTTTTCTTTGTCTCTTTAAATCTTTTTTTTTTTTGTTTGTACTGATTTTGTTCATGTTGTAAAATATCTTTCTTCATATAATAATATGTTTGTATTCGTATTGTAACACATGTATTATTATAAAGATAAATATTTATTTCTATAAGGACAAATATGTATTACTTGTTCTTACAGTAATACATGTTTAACCTTATAGTAACACAATTTGGAAATGAGTTTTTTTTTTTTTTTTTTTTTTTTTTTTGTGCAAATTTTTTGGATAAATATGTATTGATTGTTCTTACAGTAATACATATTTGTCCTTACAATAACATATTTGGCCTTATAAAGTGAATTTTAATTTTTTCCTTGGACAAGTTTTTTAGACAGATATGTATTAGTTGTTATTACAGTAGTATATATTTGTCCTTATAGAAACACAACTTGAGAACTTTTTTTTTTGATGAGATTTTTTTTTTTTTGAAAAAAATCCGCTTGACTTGATACGTCCTTCTTGAGATCCATAAATTTCTTTATATGAGTAATTTTTCAGATTCTAGATCCGTTAAATATTTTATATGCATTTTTATCATTAAAATTAAATATTTGATCATAATTCTTTAAAAAAAAATTAGCGATACCTACTAGGTATTTCCTCCGTCCAAAATTTTAAGCATAATTCTTTTTGCACGAGTATTAAGAAATGTTCATTGTTTGTATAAAATAAATGTATGAAGAAAAAAAATATACTATTGAAAAATTATTGAATAAAGTAAATGAGGGGTAAATTGTAATGAGTATTTAGTTTAGTAAATAAATAAATGTATGTTCGACTTGAAGGTTTTTGTAATCGGTTGGTGAATTACAAATTTTGAGAGATTATGTGAGAGAAAGAAGGTTATTGTAGATCGGTTGGTGTATTTTAAAATTTGAGAGATTATGTGAGGGAAAGGATGGAAATGTAGAAGAAGAGTAAAATAAGTAGTTATTAATTTACTATTGACTAATATATTTACTGATATTCGAAATATTGGTGGGTGTATTTATCAATTCCGAAGTGCAAATTACGTGGCCCAAATGAATTTGGCTCATTTATTATTTCTGAGCCCATTAACTCACGGTCCTTTAGCCTAAAATTAAAAAGAAGCCCACTATCAGCCCATTTTGGTGGCCCAACATTGGGAAATTGAAGAAGGAAAAATTGTAGCACACTGCAGTTGTGCAGTTAACCGGTTGCATTCTCACTTCTCAGAGTTTCAAAGGACATAATTGTAGAGTCGGCTGATGATTCTATATTGGTTGGATTGTTGCCCACCTTTGTGCACAAGCGATTATCAATTACTTTAGGGTCGCTGGTATTTTCCTTTTTTTTTTCTTTTAATTTCCATGTCTAATTCGTGTTTTTGATGATTTTTGGGTTTTCTTAGATTTTAATTCAATAATCGAGATTATATTTAAACGATTTCCCTTTTCCTGTAGTTCGGCATGTCGCATACTGCAACTTCCAAATTGCTAATGATGCTGTGTTTCTGTGTTTCTCTAGTTCATTATATTTGAACTTTGAAGATAATGCCAAGGCATTTGAAATGAATAGCAACTTTTGAGTTTATATTAGTAATTTGGGGATTGATTTAATTATCTTTTAGCTTGAAGTAATCTGCATATTAAATGTAATATATGTTCTACTTTTCCTCTTCTAACTTCAAGATTGGTGGCTTGTGTTAGAGAAGTTCATCACCTACTTCTTGGGAATAATCGAGAAGAAAATTGAATACGCAAATCATAAGACATGATAAAGCAATAAGTCAATGCACACAGGATAATGATCTTGAAGCATCTAAACGGAGAAGGCATTATTCTATTGGCACAATCATCTAGTCAGTTTGATTGGTCAGTAACACTAGGAATTTCTTGGCAAATCAAAGTAGGTCCGTGACTGAATGACTTTGTTAGTTAATATGCTAGAAGTGAGTGTTAGTTGATAAGATTTACAGGGTCTTCTCAGATGTGTGTTGCAGGAATTTAGTGCTGGAGTGAGTTTTAGTTGATAAGATTTGTAGGTTTGTCTCAGGTGTGTCTCGTTGAGTCATATACACACAAGTAAGTGTGCAGTGGTCTTGTAATGTGAGTTCATAAGTCTTAGGTCGTTGTAGTTTTCGTTGTACCTGGTTTCGTTGTAGTAAAAGTCGTCCTATTATTTTCATGTATCACACTCTTCTGCCGCCCCAACAGCTTCAACAGTATGCTCTAGCTCTAATTGGGTATAACCAGATTGTGAAGAACATTGATGGTGGCATTGTTTTGTGCCAATTTTTTGCTTTATTTAATTTTGTTCAAATTGTATATAATTTGGGTTTAGAAGGAAATGTCCGAGTCATGTGAAACAATTGTTGTTGATTAGGGGCAAGGTCCAAATGACGTTGCACATTTTCCCTCCAAATGGTCCAAAAGGGTCATATTCGGGCCTTTCCCTGCCAAAAAGCGATTCTACAAAGTGTGGGATTAAAAGTGCATGAAAATTTAATGACAAATATGACGGTAGGACCAAATTTGCTTAAAAAAATCTTCATGAGATGAAGAGTGACAGTTATGGGACCAAAATCGTGAGGTGTGTGACGGGTGGGACCAAAACTGCACTATAATCTTGTACGCGACTATGCATTGTCTAGAGGCAGAGCAATATTAGGGAACACTTTTTTTTCTGTAATTTCTAATTCTGGATATCTCTATTAATTAAGTTTTCTGTTTAGGAAGTGCTGATTAAGACATTATGATTAGTTTGTATTTTTTTCAATCTAATTATGTATTTCTTTATAATTAGGGTTTTGATTGTGTAGTGTTGAACCTTAGGTGATTATTTTTTTTTTCTTGAATGCAAAATTTGTTATATGTCTACATAAATGTTCTATCCAAAACCAAAATTCTAAGCAAATTCTGAAATTATTAAATTTGAAATTTGAGTCTTCACAATTATATATCCTATATTATTTAAAATTAGTTCTATGTGGGTATTACTGAGCACTGTATATATATATTTATATATATAGTAATTTTTTTAGCATGATTCTCAAATAGTGACTTTAATAGTTTGTTATATTATTTTATTAGAGAGTGTGATGAGGAATGCAAGTAATATATGATGGTGCAATCATTTGATTTTATTTGATTAAATTTAAGGTTAATTTGCAAGTTTTTTTAAATATACATAACCTGCTACTTTTTAAATTTGGCCAAGAGTGCACACAAATATATTTTGGAATTCTTCCTGTAATTTTGGTTTATATTAACATACATATATGCATATATAAATATTCATGCTGCTATTATCTTGCTCAAGGACGAGTGCCAGCTGACACCAAGAACAGCGAACATGGGTCACAACAACAAGCAGAAGCAGAGGCGATTCCAGAAAGATAATCACCGTCACAGTTCCCATGGATCCCCTCATCAACTCCACAAGTATGTCGTATATATCAATTATTCGAACTTCTTTTTTACCATTTTTTTTGTGATGTATAATCGGTAGTCTGCAAATTATACAGGGATGGAGCTGATGGGTCTTTGCCGACTGATCCAGGTACACTATGGTTCCACCTTTTACATTCCTTAGTGTGTATGTAGTTTTGTTCTGTTCTTTTTGAATTATGTATTCAAGGTGTTTGATGAATTGTGCTAGAATTGATAGGGAAGGCATATTTGGAATGATTGAATCTCATGCTTGTGTTTAAAAAAAGGTTTTTCCTTTTTCCTTTAAATATAGTTTTAGCAGCTGAAGAGGAGGAGGAGCAAAAGGGTCCTGCCGTTCAGCTTGCAATGTGGGTATGTGTCTGCTTTTTTTTACCATGTGAATATGAATTTATTTTATCAGTTAGAATCAAATAACCATGAGTTGAAAAATGGATTGTGCATTGGTTTTATTGTTTTAATTGTTTTGTGGATTAGGATTTTGGACAATGTGATGCAAAGAGGTGTACAGGACGCAAGCTTGCAAGATTTGGATTGTTGAAAGAAAGTATCTCTGACTAGTTATTTCATAAAACAAAACAATTCCCCTTATGCTTATCCCTTTTATGAGACTGCCTGAAATTTTCTATTGAATACAATTTTGTTTCAATAATTTGCAGGAACTGCGGGTTAGTAGTAGTTTTGGAGGAGTTGTTTTGAGGTACCAATATCTATGATTTTCTATAATATACTCCTATGAAAATTTCGCCTTCTTTAATATTAAATCTTGTTTGTGATGTTCATAGATGCCATATTTGATATATTTTATACAAAGCAAAAGGAGGCACATATATTTTTTTGTTCCCTTTTATGACTGTAGGCAGACACCACATGCTACTAATCTATTATTAATTTAGATATTCGTAATGAGAATTGTGAACTTAGAGCAATACACGATGTTGAAAGCTTCCTCTCCAGTCACTTTTACAACAATCAGATTTATGAGCTTTATATTGCACATATGTCTTATTCATTTTAATGTACATAAAGTGATACAACTTTGGACAAGACAGTTAACTTTGTGCGCATGCTGATTTATATTAGGTGACGCAGTGCAAACATCTATGTATCATATGGATTTGTCATATGTTTCATGTTGAAAATGATAATGAAAATTGCAACCTGCCTAAACTTAGCTGCTGAATGTTTTATTACCACATATAAATTGATGTTATTTTTTCTTCAAATCTTGATCTGCTTATATGCATGCGACATCGTTTAATAGGTACTAGCTAGTTTTGCTGGTTATATATTTTAGCAGATAAATTTGTTTAGTCTCACAGTTCAATCAATACAATATTAAAGGATTATGTATTGTTTTTAGTTGATCCTATTCCTCACTCAAATGTCCTGCTAATATATGGTTTTACTGGAAGGATTGCATTATTTTTGTTTCTTTTCATTTGCTGTCTGGGATACATATGATTGTGTTTACTTATGGTACAATTCATGTTACAGTCCCACTGGAACACAATGTGTCTCCCAAGAGGATCTTGAATTGATCAAACGGAGAGGTTTAGCTGTTGTTGATTGCTCTTGGGCACGCCTAGAGGATGTGCCTTTCACCAAGCTGCGCTGTGTCGCCCCTCGTCTTTGTACGGATTTTAAAGTATTCTGATTGTTTGGAATAACTTGGAGTTTCTTTAGAATAATGAGTAGAATTCATCAATATTCCCATGATTTAATTTGGACATAAACTAAGGAATCTTATCTCTATGCTGCATTTAACCTTTAACGTATGTGTGATTTCAAAGATTCTTTAACATATATGCCTCAGAAATTGAGTGAACTGAACTCCACAGAGGTTGAATTCCTAATTATTGATGTATGGGGTTTTATTAGACTCATTTCATGTAAGTTGCATTGCAGTACCTTGGTTGGTAGCAGCAAATCCAGTAAATTATGGTCGACCTTGCCAGCTCTCCTGTGTTGAGGCACTAGCTGCAGCTTTGATAATATGGTACTAAAACTTGCATTTTTTCACTATTATTGTCTTATTCTAAATTAAATTATACAAAACTTGTGTGGTTCAACTTTACCAAAAAAGTTATTTATTTGAACTACTTGATTAAGTGCCCGTTTGGTAGGCATGTTTAGCAATAGATAAGGACCTAAAATTAGGTCCTTATCTATTGCTCAACATGCCTACCAAACTGGCACTAAGATTATTATATTCCATTGTTTGCTTTGAACAGTGGAGAAGAAGAAACTGGAAATCTATTACTTAGCAAATTCAAGTGGGGCCACGCTTTCTTGTCCCTGAACAGGTAATTACAGTTTAACAATCGTGATAGGATGGTTTGATACAATCCAATGTTGTGAAGCTCTTTCCAACTGTTTGTCGCCTTACAAAATGAACTGCTGACAATGAATACAGGGAACTTCTAAAGGCATATTCTAAATGTCAGAATGGTGCTGATATGATCGTAGTCCAAAATGAGTGGCTTTCGCAGCAAACCTCACGAACGTCTGATGACTTCAGTCAAAGAAAAGGTAATCCTACTTTGTTTCCCTTAAGTTTTTTTAGAATGAGAAGTACCTACTTATATAAATAAGAAAGATTTTAGTAATGATGAGTATTATTGCATTTTAGGAGACGCTTCTGAGTCTAAAAACGACAACAGCGATGGGTCATCCAGTGGTTCTGAAGATGGGCTACCTCCACTTGAAAGAAACATGAATCACTTATACTTGGAGGAAAGCGAAGAAGAAAATGAATGAAGGACTTTCTGATGCTTGCTTCTTTCATACCTATGCTTAGTAAATCAGCTTAGTTTATAAAGATCTGGTGTCTTTCTATAGCTTTGATTTCCATTTACTGTTTTTGTAGGCCTTTTCATAATTTTGGTCCCCAGAATTTTCATGTTTATTTCATTTTTCTGTTTAAATTTTCCATGTCCTTTTTTTTCCTTTCCATTGCATGCAAGAAAATGGAAAAAACGTGATGTCCTTTTCATTTTTCCTCATTTCTTTTTTATTTCTGTTCCTATTTTCCTCGCCCGTGAAACAAAAACCAAACGAGTAAATGAAAGAAGATTTTGGGAAAATTTCACTTAACCATTCAAAATACATATGAAAATGTTTGCGATGATCATTCAAATTATTAATTAGTCAGAAGAAATAGTGAGGGCAATGAAGGAAGCCTTAGCCTTCTTTTTTTTTCACTGACATTTTGTTTTGTTCTTGCACGGTTGCACCCAGAGTTGGGCACACAAAAGAGAATAGAGTAATGAAGAGTTTTTTTAGATTCGTAGCGGATCCACATTTCAAGCCAAATCTACTTAATACCCCGTCTTCCCCACAAAAGAAAATCTGAAATTAGTAAAATTCCGAAGTGTTGTAGTAATTACCCAATATACAGTATCTCCCTAATAAGAGAAAAGAAGGGCTAAAAATGGAATTTTATCGGAATTCCCCCTATAGGAACTCCTCCACAATCATAGAGGAGGATACTGCTCCGCGTCGCAATTGTATAGATCCTTCAATTTTTTGGTGCGCAGTAGCCCTAGCTGTACATTGTAACCATGGTGGCCGCGAAGAAGACCGTTAGAATTCTCCTTCAATTTCGATAATTCTTCACATCGAACCGATTGTTTACTTCCAAAATCGTGGAAATTAATGATTTTTAATGTTTTGATGTTTTCTGCAGAAGAAGACTCATGAAAGCATCAACAACAGACTAGCTCTCGTGATGAAGAGCGGAAAATACACACTTGGGTACAAGACCGTTCTCAAAACTCTCCGCAATTCTAAGGGTATTATTTTGCTCAGAATTTTTCCTTTTTTGGATTGGTGGTCGCATGTTCATTTGAATTTGTAATTGTAGGGAAATTGATTCTGATCTCGAACAACTGCCCGCCGTTGAGAAAGTCCGAAATCGAGTATTATGCAATGCTCGCTAAAGTTGGTGTTCACCACTACAATGGAAGTGAGTCATATTAACTTTTTACTCTGGGGGTTTGTTATTCCATTTTATTTTTGTGCTTTCCAACTTTTAGTATACTTTAGTTAGTCTTTATTTTATTAGTTTGTTTTCGTATTCTTAATTTTATTTGTTAATTTTAGATTTATGGTAAATGTACAGTTTATCTATTCTATAAATCTGAATCAACATCTTCGCATTATAGTTAGGTCGCCACATGTTGCGCTGCAGTTTTTCAGCATTAAAGATATAATAGTAGTCGTTCTTTATGTCGACTAGTAGTTGGTGTTCTACATTATAATGAGTAGATTTTTCTTCATGATAGTTATCGGTTGCATTTTTGTTATATATGTGATTTTTTTTCTTCATTACTACTAGTATAATATGTCCATATCTAATGAGACGAGAACAAGTTTTGAGTCTTGTTATCTTTCACTGACTCCACCATTGACATGCACCAGATAATGTTAATTTGGGCACAGCTTGTGGAAAATACTTTCGTGTTTCCTGATCCAGGTATTTAATGATTCCCTATTACCTGTTATATTTATTTCAGTCGAATGACACTTAATATTGTTAATTGCTCTCTGAAAATGTAGGTGATTCGGACATCATCAAGTCATTGCCTGGTGAACAGTGAGAGAGATCACGTTTTCTCTGGACTATTCAACTAGATTTTTTTTTTGAAAAGGACTATTCAACTAGATTAGATATAGGGAAACATATTTTGTAGCGTTTTAAACTAGCTTGCTAAGTTTGCGGCCAATTTCTCGGTTTATTAATATTACAATAACTTACTAATTTACTTGCCTTATAATTTTTCTCATGTATGTATTAGCCACAAATCCAATATATATAGTCGCGTTAAGACATAAACTAGCATGAACCTGTTTACAGATTTAAGATTCATGAATTCTATTTATCCTAACCGATAAACTTTAAATGAGTTCAATATTAAAAGCTTTGTTGTATCCACTTTGTAAATGAGTTAAAAATGTGATGAGATACATGTGAACTAAATTCAAGCAGTTCTCTTTGCCTTGAAACAAATGTAATGCTTATACAACATATTTTCAAACTAGCCCCCAAGTGCTTATACAAATGTTAGATTTTTTATAATTTTTTTTTAAAAAAGTGCTTTAAAGAGAGACTGAGGGAGTATTTTTTTAACAAAATCTTATCCACCCACAGAAGGCAAATCGAATGCTTAGTACTGTTATACAACATATTTTTACACTGATAATTTTAATTAAATCTTCATCCACCCACAATATTATAAAACTACAAAAAAAAGGTTGATTTAATATATTAAGTCAACCCTGCAATAAAAAAAAAAAAAAAATTATGTCTACCCACACAACCCTGGCCTCCAGCAAGTGCTATTTAAAAAGAAAAACCCCTCGACAACATTGGATAATCGAGGTGGAAAATATTGAGCCTGAGCCCCTCCTTTAAATAAAGCAAGTCAGGCAAGCAGGCAAGTGTTAATGTTATACAGCTACATTACAAAAAACAGAAACACAACATGAAAGGCAATCTCCACCTAAAATGTCAAAGTTTCCTACAAACACAGATCAGAGATATGAGAAATTACTGAACAAGACGGTGGTCGTAATCAGACCAAGAACCAACGCAAATTTCTGCTGAATCCCTGGTGCCCCACCATAGTAAGGCTTGATCATAATATTGAACCTGCAATTTTCGATCGTTGGGTCGGCTCTGGTGATGGTCCCAAGCCCGTTGAACTTGCAGGCCTCATCGAGCTGATTGTTCTGCTGGTAGTAGCTATTAAAAGCATAAGAAATGTTACCTTGAGCATTCAAGTTCCCACACGAGGTCTGATAACCGAGGCTGGTGCAGTCAGCCAGACTACAAGCATAGCTCACACTGGGGGCAAGCTGAGGATCATCGAGCTTTGCGTTAGGTTTCAAGATGCACCATTTTCGTTCCAGATATGTCACATTTCTTGCTGGGACGAGGGACGAGTTATTGGGGCCCATGTTAAGCAAGTACTTAGGTTGCCCGTCATACCTGAATATTCCCCAGTGGCGCTCAAAGTTTCCAGGCTGTATGCTCTTATCGTCCTCGTCTATCAAGCTGAAAAGGTAAGCATTAATTGGGCCAGGCCTCATGGGAGTCCCCTTTCCACCTGACATACGGGTCATGAACCCTTGGTTGAAGCGCTGAGCTAGTTGTAGGTTAGCATTGCGATCACCATCAGTAGGCCAACCGATCTCACCGATTATGATAGGGAGATTACCAAACCCATTCTTCTGTAAAGCCCACACAAGAGTATCATGATTAGCATCAAACATGTTGTAGTAACTCGTACCTCCGTCGTTTATAGGGGTTGCGCTTCCATCGAGGAAGGCATATTCGACTGGGAAGTTGGAGTCTATGTAGAGACTTATAAAAGGGTATATGTTGATGGTAAAGGCTGAACCGGTATCACTAAGTAACTTCACGATTGGGATAATGTAATTGTGAATATCTGCTCGGAAATCACCCCCAGATGGCAAGCTACTTGCACTTTCGTAGACATCGGCGTTCAGGGGGCATGTAACCTTGATTTGGTTGCCATGCCCAGCTTTTGTCACTGCATCTTGAATGTTCTTCATAGCCGGATAAGTCGTCCTTAGAAAGGTTCCGTTGTACGATGCCAAGAAAGGTTCGTTTCCTACAGCCACATACCTGCAGAGGGAGCTCCACTTTAGTATTTAAACCTCACTTTGTTTTAAAACATGATTCGGGTAGGGTCATAAGCTAACGGGCCATATAACATATATGTGATGAGAGTTTATCTCATGTACTAATTAGGTACAACTTTCTTGAGGCTTAGAAAGAAATTGATTTTGTGCTATATATACATACTTTCTGATAATGCACCAATTAGGTCCTTAAAAAAATTATTTTTGTTTGAAAAAGCCCTTCAAGTATTGAAACATTATTTCATGAGCTCCCTTTGAGACGAGAATTGACAATTTATCTTAATGGTCCCATTAAATACTATGTATGTTAATTTTATTAATATCTAGATGTATTTTGTGTAAGTTGTTTTGTTTAAACCCCAATACTTAAAGGCGATGGGTACCTGAAATGGCTTGTGAAAAGTACTTTTGTATATAATTAAAATTAAATGAAGAATGAGACCAATAAGGTGAATCGAAAAAAATTGTCAATGTACATTTTGAGGGAGCTCGTGAAATAAAATTTCAATCCTCAAAGGGCTTTTTAAAATAAAAAATAGTTCAGTAACCGTCGAAACATAAATTGATTAGTTTTGGGATCTTTTGATGAACTATGCCTTATTTTTCCTTATTAACAAGTGGCTACGTTTGGGGTTCCAACCATCAAAAAAAGGTGATCTACAAGTTAATCTAACAATCCACCTTGGTGAAGGGAAGTATTTAGGAAAGAATAAATGATGAAAGCAAGTGAAGGATAGAGTGACCTTATGAGGACGCTGGGGAGATGAACCGTGACATTCTTGGAAACCCACGTCTCAGCAGCCTTGCGACTACTCGCTAAAGTTGCAAGCATGTCGTTTGGAATGCCAACCATGACCTCAATTCCAGAGTTCGCCAAAGCTTTTAGTGTATCATAATCAGCATCAAAAAGCTTAACTTTCTGAATCCCATTCTCTCTGAGCATCCTCACCACTGTACTAGGTGGTAAGCGGTGAGATGATTGAGTGCCCCAGTTGGCACCTATCCCCCCCGCTGAATGCACCAAAAACAAAGAGATCTCAATAATAGAACTAGATATCAGGGAAAATGTGAAACTGATTAACGATATTACAAAATGTTAAGAGATTTATGACACTGGGAAAGTACCTGCCACAGCATGACTGATGGCATTCGTTCCGGCTGGGCCAGACGTGTCAAAGCTCTCAATTTCTGCACATGTAAATAGGGAAACACACAAAGAAAAGATTCAGAAAAGTACAATGTTCTTGAAATGTGATTTTACTTGGGTCCTATTCCAAAAACATGAACCACACTACTGATTATATATCAGAAAAATTGAGACATATTCCTTAAGTAACCGTAGGTTTAGTTTGTATACCTAAGTTTAGAATCTGGTGGAGAAGCTATCATCTAAAGACGTTTTGTTCTTCGTGAACACATTCCATGCCATGATGTTTTTTATGTCATAATAAGAAAAACTTAGCAACAGAGGTTCTAAACTGAAGCAAGTGGCAATAGAGTACTAGAAAAGAAAAAAATTAATAATCGACTCTAAAATTTACAACTCTAATCAAGATGGCTTGCATTTTATTAGAAAGCAAACACCTCGTCTTCGAAAAGCATTAAGAATGATCCACCGCATTCACATGTGTTCCATGCTTATAAGATCAATTTGATTATAGCCTTAACACAACACAAATCCAAAATCTCAATAAATAATGTAATAAAGCAGTTCCCATCAAAAGCTAAAGATAGCAACAGACTTACTTGAGAATCGATTGAAGAATGAAAAGGCCGATTGTTTCCTCGTGCTAGAATGTACAAATGCGGAGCCATCTGAATTAGCCCCCAAAAGCTGAGACATATACCATCAACCAAACACAAGCAAATAAAAGAAATTAGAACTTGAAATTAATAATTTAGTTTCACATATGAAAGCAAGAATGAGATTTAATCAATGTAAAACAATCAAACAGTGACAAGAACTTCTCAACCCAATTTGCCCAGAAAAACAGACACAAAAACGAGCACGGCTGTACTAAGCGTCGTGAGACAAATCCATTTAACAAATTTTCTTACTAATTGATTGATAAATTTTGATAAATCTCGTGCAACTGAGGGTATCTCATGAGCCTAAACATAAAAACAGAACATTTCTATATCAAGAGGGATTACAGCTTAGCTCTAAAGTTAACTTTTTTACTCATAAAAAGTAGGGGTATGGGTATAGTATATCTCTCTCTCTCTCTCTCACTATGTTGCTCCAAAAAAAAAAAAAAAGACGAATCACAGCTATCTGCTTTTAATGAGTGAACCCCAATCGTTGGGCCATAACATCAATTAACATAATCCCTCGGACTTCAAAAGATGTTTTAGTCATTTTCAAAAAAAGAGGAAAAACAACACTATCCCCTGCTGCTAATGAAAAGTTGAGAAACAAGAATAACCTCAACCTCAACTAGATAGCTCCGCAAATGGGAAAGAAAAGCTTACCAGAAGGAGTGCGAGGAAGAAGAAGAGCTGAAGGCGAAACATTTAGAGCAGATCTCTCAACCCACCTCGGCCTTGCCCAGACAAACAATAAAAAATAGTTTTAAAAAATAAAGAATTTATAAAATCTGAGCAGGGATTTACTTCATTTGAGCTCGTGGTAAGATAGCACTTGCAGAGCGCAGTAACTAGATACTTATACAGTTGAGGCAGATTGGGTGGTGCTAGGTGGGTGGGGTGTGGCTGAAGAGACAGAGAGAGAGAGAGAGGGTGACCTGTATTGGCGGTTTGTAATGTAAATATTGAAAATTATAAGATATGATGATGAGCGCGAGTGTCTTAAGATCGAATAATTCCGACATATAACTCTTTTAAGCAAAAAGTGGGTTTTGCACTAGAATGTGCCCATGTTTATCTTCTTTTAGGAATAATTAATATATATTCCAATTTCCATTTTCCTCTCAAAAGTATACATATATATTCTAATTTCAACTCAAACGGAATAAATTACACTCCACTATTGATTAATTTGATTTTAATAATGTGCAGTTATCTAAAATGTACTGCTAAATTATATGTAAAATATAAATACAAGGACTTATATATAATTTTGCATATATATATAAATATATATTATAAAATTTATTTTGGCTTGTTTTCAATTTACACGTATTCCTCCTTTTTATTCTCGTGTTTTCATGTCGAATTTTTCAAGCAGTCTTAATTTCTTCATTTTTCTTACTTTCATGGTCGTTTCTTCTCCAATCTATCTTCTTCTTTCGCGCGAGCTTTCTTGATGGGTTTCTTCCATATTTTTATTGTCTTTTTCCATTTTCGTATTTGTCAATTTCTTTCGCGTCCCTGTTCTATTTTTTATACTACTCAAAATTGTTTGTCTATATTAACAAAGAAATGTTACTGCTGAAAAAAATGTATAACTAGTTTATGTGATAATATTTTTTTATTCATACAGTAACACATGAATTATTGAACAAATAATTTTTTTATTGTCTAAATTTTTTCATTTTCATGTAGTAATAAATGAATTCGAGACTATGATGTTATAAATATTTAATTAATAGTTTTTAAATTTTTTTAAGTTGTTATTAAATATGATACATCTTAAATATTTGTCCAAATCTATATTTTTTTCCATTAGAAAGATTTATCACTTATATAAAATTTAATTTTTTAATAATTCTAAGATTCTAATACCATTTTTGAGGAGAAAATAAATACGAGTAAATTTATAAAATTAAAAGGTCTAGTTGAGTTCTAGAAAAATCAAAGAATTAATAAAATATTTGATTCACATATCTTCAGAACTTTTAGGATTCGCAAACCGAAACCAACGAATACACCTAAAATAATTAAAGATGATAGACAAAAGTTTTTGAAAACTACAACAAATAAATTAGCCCGTTAGTAATGACCCATGACTAAATTTATATCATAATAATATCATTAGATTGTATTCCATATTCTGTTGTTATATCTAGAAAATAAGTAGAAGCATAAATGTAAACCACAAAAAAGTACATGTAGATGTAGTCGACACAATATTTAATGAGTGAAACAAAAGAAAACAAAACAAAACAAGAGACAAGTCGGCAAAATAGTCACTTAACAAAGAAGTGGTGCCTCCTCAATGAGGTCTTGTATTTTCATTATTTTAACATTTGATCATTATTATGTAAACTAAGTACAAGGACCAAATTTCTCTATGAATAAAAAAAATATATGGTATAAATAACAGTATATAAATCAATTCAAATAAATCTGAAATTACACGACTCAATATTTACCAACGTAAGTGTCGTGAAATAGCAATTAATTGATGATGAAGAGACCGTTCAAAAAATTATGATTTGATAATAAGATGACAATGACCAAATCGAGGTAGGTCATTAAATAATCGAATTTGTTCCACTATTGGAAGAGGGCGGGATGGGGCGACCTAATCAGGGATGACAAAACGGCACGCCCCGCAATCGCCCCGCCCTATCTTAAGAATGGGGCAGGTCAGTCCCGCCCCGCACATGGGGCAGATCAGGCATGAGTTCTTATATTTACTGTCCCTCCCCGCACTATACATATTTATATAATTATATATATATATATATATATATATATATGGCTCGTTTGGTTTCCTTTATTGGATAATACCTGAACTATAATACCTATATTTGTAATACCAATTTATTTATCAATATTTTGTTTGGTTTCAAAATTTTGAGTTAAATAATTAGTAATTATCTATCAATATTATGTTTGGTAGCAAGTATTATAACTAGTATTAATTTATTTTAGACTAATTTGTCCTTATAAATAAAAATAATGATAAACACAACTTGATGAAAAGTGAAGGATGTTTTTGGTATTTTAAAATTTAATAGATGTTGGAGAAATATAAGTATTACAAATACCATATGAAACTTGGAATCTATAATACCATGTATTAGGTATTATTTGAACGGGTCCATTCTTAATAACGGGCTGGAAGTATAATGTATACAACAAACCAAACAAGTGATAAAGTTGTATTAGGGATCAATACACCCCTAATAAAGGAAACCAAACGAGTCAATATAATATAATATTATATAATAAATAAATCAAATAATTATATATCTTTTAATAATTCTTGAATTTTGTTCTCACGGCTCTCACCGCTGCAGGCACCGGAGTCCGCCGCCGCAAACCCCACGTTGCCGCCGTCCGCGCCCCCTCTCTCATCTCTCACCTGGAAGAATAGAGGTATGTTTTCCTTTGAGCAGATTATGTGTTTTTTTTTGTACAGATTACACGCCCCCTCTTTCAATTTTAATTTTGATTTTGTTGTTTTGTACTTGTGGATTTGATTTTATTGCTTATCATGTTGGACGTGTTTAATTTTAATTTTAATGTTGTTTTGTATTTGTGGACTTGTTTTGAACATGAAAAATTTTAATTTTTATGTAGTCATTTTGGATATGATTTTTTTATAAAAGCAAAGAAAAACATTGATTGATGTTTTAATTTTTTTTTTTTAAAGGAGAATGGGGCGGGGTGGACCCGCCCCGCGCAGGACGGGCTTAGGGCACAATTTGCTGCCCCGCGGCGGGGCATGGGGCAGGTGGATATAGGTGCGGGGCGGGCATGAGTATCTAGATACCCGCCCTGATCTGCCCCGTTGTCATCCCTAGACCTAATGCAGGACACCGGACGTAGCGATCCGCTTTAAAGAGATTTTTATATTTATAAAAATAATATATAATATATATTTTTAATATATAACGTAAAATTAAAATCTTAATAAAAAATAAAAATAAAAAAATATTAGAAGCATGCTTATGAATTTATTTTTACATTTAAGAGGTTGATATCCAATAATCATATTATATTTTATTAATATGTATTAACCTAAAAAATATCTATAAAGTTGAATAATTATTTATATATATATATATATATATATATATATATTACTCCCTCCGTCTCGTAACTATTTTCACACTTTCTATTTCGGTCCGTCTTACAACTATGTTCACACCCCAAATTTGAAAATAACACTCAATATCAATACCCTCACAGTATCAATTTTATTTAAAAAATGTCTCTCTTACTTTATTCTACTTTATTTTTTCTCCTATATTTTATCTCGTACAACCACCCAAAATACCCTTACACTTTATTATATATATTAATATTTTATATATAAAGTAGGGTACGAGTTTGGGACAAACAGTCGGAAAAATAATCAATACTCCCCCGGCCAGCTGTGGAGTACTAAATGAATTACTCAAACAACTTGGATTTAAAGGAAAAATTATTTTTTTAGGACACTATCTTATTAATTTTTCCAGTGCATTCATCCTTTTCTTGCAATTGATGATCAGGCCGGATTGAGCTCCTAGCTATCATTGTGGACACCGAGAAACGCCGCTGAAAGAAATCATGACACCAGTCGCAATTAAAATTCCCAATTATTTCTGTAGCTAATTCCCAATAAAATCAACCTCCATCGTTTTTGTTGTTTTTAATTTTTAAGTTATTTCATTTCAAAATTTTATACTGCCTCCGTCCTTGACATTGCTCCCGACAAGATGAAAACAACACAAGGAAATTATACAGAATGCTTGTATTGGTTTCATTGATTTGTGGTGTATTAGGTTGGAAGGTTTATGTAAGCCATTGTTGTGTAGGTGTTTAGGTGGTTGTCTGCATTGTATATTGCTCTCGTTATTGTTATTGTAGTAATGTAGGATGGACCTTTGTAGTTGTGTAATTCATATGACAAGTTTAATGTAATTAGTTGTTTCGCATAGTTGAACAAAAGCATTTTTTCTTAAGTTAATCATGCAGAAAATAGCAATATATTTTTATCAGAAATCAAGCCAAGAATATTAAAACAAGAGCTAATAGTCTAAAAAAAAGAGAATTAAATACACATATGTGTATATACACTATGGGAAAGAGATGTGTTCCGCATTTTTTTTAGTGCATTTTTTTTTTCTTAGTTGATTTCACATTTTTTTTCTGTCATATGGAGGCTGGGTTTGGCATGAAAAAATACATTTGTAAGACACGCTGAAAAACGCAACAATCATTACCAAACTAAGCTTCATTAACTGGGAACCACGGTTCTAGACTTCTAGTACATTCACATGAAAAATGAAAAATAAGTCTTATTATAAATAATTTTGGATTAGTTTTCTTTTTAATTAAACTTTTTTTATAAATAAAAATCATTAGGGTGGATATTGGTGAAGAATTGATTCTGGATCTCCACACCGACAGAAAAAGTCCGATACCAACTCTTTTAGCAACAATTGTTTTTTTTTAAGCAACAATTGTTTAATTTGTGAATCGGTAATATTACTTGAAGCATAATTATAATTTTCAACAACAGTTATTCCAAAAATAATTTCCAAACAATGACTATTGTAAATTGGGCCCAAATTGGGCCTCCTGGTTACATTGGCCTAATATTTTTCATTGCAAAGCTTAGAAACAAATTTAATCGATCGATTGATCATACTATGCTCTAAACACACAAATTACTACTTTACATTTTTTGAACGACTCCAATCAGTGCCTAACCCATTAATCACAAACATTTTCCAGAAATTTTAATCTTCATTATTCCTTGTTTTTTATCATTCAAAAGCGATGGGCGCGAGAATAAGAATCTAAAATTTCGGGCCTGCAAAAGGTCTTGGCCCACATTCGTTTAAAAAGAAGGCGGCCCAATAATAACTGGGCCTAAAAACCTAGCGAAAAAAGTAAATGCTTACCCAATTTGCTAAACCTAAACACAACCTAAGACATTAAATGTTAATCGATGGTCCCAAAATATTAAATGTCCCAATTGGAGTTGCCCTAATCCATACAAAGAAGTCCCAATCATTGACGTGACATTCTCCCATTGGATAAAATATTCTTGCACCTACCATTTAGGTACATAGTAGCTTTGAAAAAAAAATTAACCATCTTTTCTTTTTTTCTCCAATTTTCTCAACCTATGTGTTTGTGTGTGTATATAAAACCAAACATGTGCCATATCCAATTGAAACTACAGAGCCTCTTACATTTCCCCTTAATTCTTGAATTGATGACATGGCTTCACTATCTCAAATCTTGGCCCATATTTACAGCCTGACTCTTCTGTTCTTCTCCATCATCCTCCTTGAACTAGCCATATTAGTGCGCGGCGCCGCCAGAGTCACCCGCCGCCGGTCGATAACCACCGAGGAATTCCTTAAAATCGTCGATAAAAAAGTCCCGGCTCGGCCATATAAAACCGGGTTGGTGGTTGAACCGGTGGAGTGTAGAGTGTGTTTATCACTCTATGAAGAAGGAGATGAGATTAGGAAATTGAAGTGCAAGCATACATTCCATAAGGGCTGTCTCGACACGTGGCTGCAGCAGGACGCCGCCACTTGTCCTCTGTGCCGGCAGGCGGTGCTACCGTCGGCGGTGGTGGTCAAGCACCGGAACCACCGGTTGCAGGAGTACTATGATGGGACTGATGACGAGCTAATTCTGATGCTATACACATTACATGGCAATTTCATGAGAAGGTTTTTGTAAAATTATTTTGATGGTTTTTGCACCCTGTTTTTAATCATAATGTTCTTAAATGTACAGACTACAGAACAAAAATGGTAATAATAGTCAATAGACATAGTTTTTTTTTTTTTTTTTTTGTTATTATTATTATTTTTGTGGGGCAACGTCGATAGGTTACCTACCAATTTTTTGTGGCGCCATTTTAATTTATTTATAATTAATTATCACGTTAAGAAATTATTAATGTTCACTTAGTGTTATTTACTTTTCCATGTACTAACTTTAACAATTTTCAAGTATTTAATTTATTTTAGGTGATGTTATTTTGTTAGTTTTAAGTGATTTTCAAAAATCGATTGTTGAAATATAGGAGTTTAACATTTGGATTTTTTTAGTAGAATAAGATTTAACTTTATGATATAAGAGTGAATGTTGAATGTGGTTGTAATGATTAGATAATTGAGATATAAGAGAGAAAGAAAGATGGGAGAGAGAATTTTTTTTTAATAGATGTGTAAGTTTTATAGATTATTTATAAGTATGTAATAGGTTTTTAAAAATCAAATTTTAAAACTCAAACTAAAATATATTTTAAATTTTAAATTCCAAATCTAAATTTTAAAACCCAAAAACAACAAATTCTTATAGTTTCCAATATTATATAAGCATCACACAAAAATTACTAACATTGTGTAGTGGATTTGAAATCAAAGAATTTGAGATTAATATATCATGCATTCATACAAACTAAAATGGAGAAAAGCTAAATGAATGGATTTGATTCTCTCAAATATTAAGCACAGGTGGGAGAAGTGAGAAGATTTCAAATGACTAAGTTTTGTTGGGTATTTGAAATCCTCCCACTTATAACTAATATTTGTGTGAACCAAATCCATTTATTTATTTTTTCTCTATTTTTATTTGTAAATGTATGATGTATTATTCTCAAATCCGTTGATTTCAAATTACTCTATCCAAATTGAGTCTTATAGAGTACACTACAAAATTTTAGGTGTTTAACTAAGGACCACAGCGTCGTATATCTCCTTGCTAGTAGCATGGAACTTGGCGAGGACAAACACACTTAGTTGTTTAAAGAAGACTTTAAACGAAAGTAATATCAAAAGTTCAAAACATCGAAATTTGACAAGTGTCTTAATTGCCTTCACTACTAGCGATAATTTTTTTACAATAATTTATGTTGAACTCTATTTTTATAATATAATGAAAGGCTTAACACACAAAATTCTAAGTAATTGATATTCCTTAAATTTGAGATTTCATCTCCTATAACAGGTAATCAAAGTTTTCAATTAAACATTATTTATTTTATTTCTCTGGCTAAAGTATCTCACCAAACATCCCTTGTTCTCCTCATTTTCTTTTAGGCTACATTTGAGTGGAGTCATTTGAAATCAAGAGATTTGAGGATAATACAACATACATTTACAAATCAAAATAGAGAAAAACTAAATGAATGGATTTGGTTCACACAAATATTACTTATAAGTGGGAGAATTTCAAATACCCAACAAAACCTTCATTTTAGTTTGTGTAAATACATGTAAAACTCTTGATTTCAAATCTACATGTAGCCTTTGTTAATAACTGAAGTTCGTACTATATTAATGTGATCTCCAAAAACTAATTGAAGTTCGTACTATATTAATGTGATCGCCAAAAGTCTATGATTGATAGATGTATGGCAGTGTATGAAGATACGTGTCTTTTGTCCACGCAACTTTTAAAAAATAAAACTTCATACGTGTTTTTTCGTCCACGCAATTTTTTAAATATAAAAATAAATTAAATTGATATTTTTATAAATTTACATCTGAAGTATGTTAAATTGATTCGCTATATTTCTCTAATTTTTTATCTCGGGAACAGGCTCAGTGTCCTACTTTTTTGGTAGCAAGTGTAGAAGGAAGACACAAAATCCAGCAGCAATTGGGCATCACTCCCTTTCTTGCCTCACTGAATTAAGGAAGATGAGAATCGTAAGATTTATGGGAGGCTGCCAACAAGTAAGGATTATAAGCAAAGATGGATGGACCACCTGCTAAGGCCCCAAGGCTCAATAATGTTGGGATAAGGAAAGGGTAATTAGGGATATTTGACCCATCGTGTAAATTCCTGAGGTCCACAACTCCTTTCTCTTCTCACTCTCATCCCGTTTGGGAAGAGGTAGTAGATTTCTAGTGATTGATTGTCTTCCTTTAAAGATTCCATAATCATCTCCCTAATTTGGTGTTGGAGATTCAAATCCGTAATTAATAAATTGATGGAGAAGGCGTCCAGAATTCAAAATTATTCTTTGTGAGAGAATCCAGCTTTGTGAGAACGGTTGAGAGAGAGAGTTGAGACGTTTGGTTTGTGTGCCTGCACCGTCGCTAGAAAAGGGAGTCTGAGTCTGGGCTACACCCAAATCAAACCCCGAGACGGCGATACGAAATCCTAACAAATAAATTTCACCTTTTTTTTTTATATACCCCTGCACATTTTTCAAATCCGATTCTGCATGAATTCATGATCATCAACTAAACTCACCTGCAAAAAATATAAAATTATTGTACTTGCACAAACACACAAATGTGTGCTACATTTGCAAAAACTCAAAGTTACTCTAGGTTGCCACAACAGTTATAAAGACGAAAAGCACAAGATATATAACTACCACAAAAGGCAATTAAGACACAAAGACGTGCAATTGGCACAAAATTATAAATCACAAAGAAATAGACATTTTGAGTTAAAATCCGAATGATCTTTCCTAGAATAATAAGTTGTGACCCTATCCTAATTTACCTTGCGCACGGACTAAGTGGATGACCTTCTTTTCAAAATTAATTATGTTAAACTCGAATATAATAGTTAAGGTGGTTAAAGTTTTATTACCATATTTATGTTGTGAAATCATGAACTCATATTACCATTGTCTAATAGAAAAATTCGATTAAACTCAAATATATTTATTTATATATAAATATATCTATTTGTAATTAGTGGTACTACGTGTCGTTACTAGATAGCCCACCTTATAATTAATGCCAAAAAAACGAACTGTATACGTGCATGACTGGTAAGCGACCTAGTCCAGAGAAATCAGTCAAGTAGGCCACTTACCAATAAGAAGTAAGACAAGTAGCAGGGAATTGATGAGAGTAGATGGAGTATGCTTCATCAATGATCCCTTGCTATACTCAAATATGAAATACACGGTATAAGATTTTGCTATGTTTCTAAATTCACTCATATTTTAAAAGCACCTCATAATTTATTTTTTTATTTTTTTCAAAACTGTTAGGTGGTGGTTATAATTTCTATTAGAAGGGTAGATTTTTTTTTTTTTTAAAACTCTGTCCTCGCAACTTTTACTATTTAGTAGTAATTGATCAAAACACCATTTTAGGCTCAATTTTATTTAAGAAAAAAACAATAATTTTAGAACTCCAATTGAATTTTTAAAAAATACACTAAAGCTGCAAAAAAGAAAACTTTAAAATAAATGGTTTTGTAAATAGTTAAGATAGATGTCATTTGAATACCTTTGATATTACACTAATTCTTCTATAACACTTGTTCACTCAATAAAATTGTTGTAATTACATTCATACTTTTTTTTTTTATCGGGCAAAAAGGTATTTTATTAGAAAAATACCCGGGTACAAGAGATACCCAGAAATTTATAAATTACAGTACCATCTCAAAAAATAAAGAAATGAGAATTAGAGAAGAAGTTTTATGGAGTCACTCTCAGTTTTATAGTAGTAAATTGATACCATTTCAAGTATTCACGGATAATATTATGGTATCAATAATGAATGTAATAATATTAATTTCATACTATGAAACTATTTCACACTAAATCTTGTGAATATTATGATATTAATTCATTTTTTTAAAACATTATGGTATGTGTTTTCAAAAAAAAAAAAAAAAACATTATGGTATGATTTTGATCAGTAAAAATTAGTAGAAAAGTTTGAAATTGAAACATTATGATATTAATTCATATCAAACAAAATTCAATAAAGGGAGTCCTAATATAAAATCGTATCACATAAAAACACATCAGCTCAAAATAGTCACGTTCTAGAACATGCAAATGTTTTCTCTCTAAATGGGATTGGTGAGATATATCGGATTTGGTGAAAATTACAGTCCAATAATTACTGAACTCAATCTTATATTTTAAGTTTTTTTTTTTGAGAAAGAAGGTAAATATTTTATGAAGTCATTTACATATAGATTAAAAAAAAGTACTTCCTCTATCTTATATCAGTTTTTTTTTTTTATCCCATATTAGTTTTCACATTCCAAAAAAGCAAACCTCTCCTTAAACTCCATCCTCACAATATTCATATATTTAAACAATATGTCATTACATTTTACACTAAATTCAACCACCTCCCTTACTTTAATAATAAAAATTTACAAAATTACCTTTAATACACCACTCATTACATTTTCATAAAATGTGTGCACAAATTAGTATGAAAACTAATTTGAGACAGGGGGAGTAGTATAATTATAAATAAATTTAAAAATTTTGTATAGAAGTACAAAAAAATTTACACAAAAATACAATATATTTGCGTATTGAACCTATTCATAATTTTGATTTTTTTCTTTTTAAATCTATTTGCAATTTTCTCTATTTTATAATATTCAATTAAAAGATACTAACTGTTTTATTAAAAAAATACTCCCTCCGTCCCGAAATTATTTTCACACTTTTTATTTCGGTCCATCCCACAACTATCTTCGCACCCAAATTTGGAAATAACACTCAATATCAATACTCTCACAATATCAATTTTATTTCATGATGATTAAAAAAAACAATATTAATTTTATTTCAAGAATGTCCCTCTTACTTTTATACTTTATTCTCTCTCCTACATTTTATCTCATACAACCATCCAAAGTACTTTTATATTTTATTCTCTCTCCTACACTAATTTAAATTTTCTTAATAAACGTGTCTCTTCACATATGAACATAATTCTTGGACGGAGAGAGTATTATGTTAATTATTTTTATTAAATAATATTGTTTGTTATGAACATAATTCCTGGACGGAGGGAGTATTATGTTAATTATTTTTATTAAATAATATTGTTTGTTATCATTATTCAGTAGTGCTATTAATAAATATGCACAGTTACAAGGTGTTAATATTTTTTTTTTTGAAAAAATTACAAGGTGTTAATTAATAATTTATAATGATTCATATTTGAATATTTGAACGTTCAAATTAGATATGAGGGGGGTAATTTGGTCGGTCAGATATCCCTATCTCAAGAGCAGCCTGCTTTTTTTTTTTTGAAAGGGACCTGCTGGTTTTTTGGATAATGAACGATATTTACAGTTGTTGTGATTTTAAGAATTTATTTAAACTGGTTTTTAAAGAATAACTAAGAATAATCAAATTTTAAAAATAAAGAAATATTTACTACATGATTATTTTTTAACAAATTCACATAAATACTGCTAACATTGAATTATCGCAAAATATATAACTTTACACAAAGTTATATTTATTCAAAATAACTTATATTAATTTTGAAACTCAACCAAACTACTGCCCAGGGACGGACGCCGCTTAGATTTAAAAATTTTCTATTTATATAAATCTTAAATTCGTAATATTTTATCATTTCGTCATTTGAATTATAAATTTTTTCTTTCTTTTACTTTTTGCCCCCACTTTTTGCCCCCATTGAGAAGAAATTCTGGAACTGTGCTGCTGCCTCGACTCGATTCAAGTTCAACCAACAAATAATTTACTTTTCACTTTCTTTTGAAATACCAAAAATCGCATCTAAATTGGGAAAAAATACTAGTAACATTTACAAGTACCACGCTTCCTAAAATTAACACAAACGATCGAACCCTAGAAAAATCTCAAAAAAAAAAAAAGAAGAAGAAGAAGAAAGAAAGAAAAACAATAAATATCAAATTCACATATCTTAATTAAGAGAAAATATAATACAACTACAGGGGAGTACGTATTTACACCTCAAGAAGAAGAAGATACAAATTATGAAACATAATTACTACTAAGCAGAAAAGAAACCATTAGTAGCAGCAACACTCATCTGAGATTTGTTGTTATCCTGATCCATTGAAATAAACTTGGCTTTAATCCAAGAAGAAGATGACACTTTAAATCTTTGTCCCAAAACTCCGACGCAGGAAATCAATTGAATCTCTTCACCCCTTTTTCTTGAAATCTTCACCCTCCTCTCATACTCTTCTGCAACCAGCATTGCTATATCTGCCATTTTCTTTCCTCCTATCTTCTCTCTCTGTTCTTGATGATGGAAAATGGTGGTTTTCGTTGTGGGTATATAAAGGGGTGGAACGCCAATGGATAAGGTTGCCAATGTAGCTGAATTTTTTATGTGAAACAAGATATTTCAACGAATTTTACATTTCTTTATTGTGCTCATAGTTTATTAATCAAGAAAATGTGTACATGATTATTTCCTGTGGTCACGCGCACAGGGAATGCATACTGCCCACCATCTAAAATTAATTAGTTCCTTTTTTTATAGATAGATTTCTTGATTTGAATTTTTGAAATCATTTCAATTTAATCATTCAATATGTTCCAACTGCTACAAAATTATTTGTTATGAATCACACGTAATTGCGTTCAACTATGGATAATTACTAGTTTCAGTATCATCAAGTTAGGTAGGTCTGGTCATTTGTGTGAATGATAGATTAGATTTGCTTTATTTAATTTATGAATGAATATTAACCCCCACTAACCTAATCAATCATAATTGTTGAGCACCATGTTTATTAATAATAATATAGACCTAATCCAAATTATATGTACTAATACTTTTTAAAATATTAATCTGTGTGCAATATCCAATTTATAAACTAATAAAAACAAGATTAACTCAAATATGATAAAGTTTGATTTTGTAATAGTGATGGAGATATCACGTGTTATAAAAATGAAAGAAAAGGAAATAGTACTATGAAATTTAGGAGTATGACAATGACATGAGAATTAAATAAACCGCATTGGAATTGGTAACAGCGTCGGTGGAAATACGGAGGGCGCCAAAAAAGGTACCACTACTTTCCACGGCTGATTCCACTACTTGTAACCTTGACGATACTCCGTTACCGTCAACCGAAGATAATTTTTTTTTTTTCATTTGTATCTTTATTTAATTGAAATCCATTTTATATCGAGGAAGTATTAAATACTCCTCCATTTGGTTTCTAAATTTAGTTTTGAAAGTGAGTGGTTTTTAAAATTTAGAATATTTTAAAATGTGGATTTATTTTGATTTTTTGAATGGGGGTAGGATTTAATTTTATAAATTTTTTTAAAAGATAAGAGAGAGTACCTTTGGGAAAAATTATTTATTGAGTGAAGCAAAAGTAGAAAAATAGTTAGATATGTTTTATAGGTTATTTATAAAAATGCAATATTAGGTTAAAGAAAAAAAACAAATTTCAAATTATATTTCCATACTTTATTATAAACTGTCCATTTGAGTAAATTGATAATTGGAAATGGTCTTAGAAATACGATACAAACCAATCATGGAATATTCCATATTCCATAGAATAAAAAAACTAATTTTATTATTTGGATTGGGTCAAATTAGCACTAAGAGAAAGTATTGTAGGTATAAAAAACAATATGCAATTTAAATGTATTTTTTATTAAAAAAATACAATTATTTTTATTAAAAAATATAACTGAAATAATTGCATTCTTTTAGTAAAATTGACTGTACTTTAATAAAAATAAACGATACTAAAATTATTTTTAAATTAAATAGTGTATGTAATGCACAGAAGAAGTATTCTTGGCAAAGGAACTTTGGATCGAATCAATTTGGCAAAAAGAACCTTTCAAGTTTTAATTTAATCTCGAGAACACTTTTAACGAATGAAAAATAAGCACCGAAAATTGCTGACTACGCATGTTCTACAGAGAACTGTGCCGACCAAATTCATTGAATTTCTCTATATTATATCCCTTTCTCCAAATCTAATAGGAATATTTTTTTTTATTAGAGAAAGAAATAATTTATATATATAAAAAAAAAGTATAAGTACAGTCATCAAACTATCTACTGAGCTCAAACAATCTCTTCAAACCAACCGAGTGGAGTGGAAAGCTTACCTAGAAAACCGATTTATACAATTTCATTTCAAAAAGACAAAAGACAAAACTCCACCGAGAGCTAAAATCCAACGAATCAACCTCCATAAGGGAGGAAAGATCACATAAAGTGAGAAAAACCGCTTTCATCACCGGAAGACGGAACAACGAAAAATCGGTGAGCATAAAAAAAAACTAAGAAGAAATATAGAGAGAGATGAAACTAGAAACTACAAAAACAACACCAAAACCAAAAAACACAAAAAAAAAGGGGTCAACGAGATTATCCGTCAATTAGCCGTTGCATGCACGACATCGTTGGAGTAGTCATCCTGTTAGCCCACGAACAACGTTTGTCAAGCTAACGGCAGCGAAAAACAATCAACGGCGTAAGGCAGCCAAAGCAGACGGAGGCAGCAGCAGCGGACAAAGGCAGCCATGTTCTACCTTTTCCTTAATAACTAGTGATTCATTCCTATTAAAATAAATTAGTGATACCTAAAAGTATTTCGTAATCAAATTGGATTGACATGAAAAATAGATTCATATATATTGATTAATACCTTTAATTAATATAATAGTACTATTTATAATATTGATCATATTTTCAATTGATACTCTTTTACTCCATCCGTCCACACAAAAATATGAAAAAATATATAAAGTAGGAATATAATGGAATATTGTGGGGTCCATTTAGGAATAAAATGATTATTTGTGAATATAAAATTAATGATATTTTTTTTCAATTAAATGATAAATGAAGGATAATAATAAATTGATTATTTCCATAGAGAGAATGATCATATTTTGGTGGACGGACAAATAAGACAAGTGAACTTTTGATGAAAAGAAGGTCATATTATTCAGTTAAGACGACTTATACCTTTTAATAATATATGTCATATCTTTTAATTATTACAACTGATATCTATAATAATATATGTCATACAATTCAATTATCACAATTTGATACATTATAATATAAGTCTTTTTAAAAAAAAAAATTATGATTGATACCTTTTAATTAAATAAATCTAATTTCGCAGCTAAAGTTGGAGTTTCTGTCTAGAATATGCTGTGATGTATACAATTTAAAATTACTGAATAAAAATTTATGCGTATACAGTATACTTATGGTGGTGGCAAGCGAATTAAGTAGAGTCCAACAAGTCTTATATTAAAATTTGTCAACCAATTTTTTTATCTATCAGATTGGGCTGTTTTCCAATATCTTTAAATTTCGGTGTACATTTTTCTTTCGTAAAAAAATAAATTATTAATCCAATCGAATTAATATGAATATACTTGAGCCAAACACCAAGATTGACTCTATAATTTATCAAACTGAACTCTGAATTTCTCAAATGTGAAAGTATGATCAACTTTGTTTGATATTTTCATCCAACCAATCTCAGACGAGTTTTTCCTAAATGAGTTCGAGGAACTTGATCTGTACTTGTTTTTCACAATTGTTCCTTTTCCTAAAGAATTCAAATCTTATACAAAGAGAAGTTTGATCTTTAACAGGAAGCAATTAATTTTTATTTATTTTTCAAGGTGACTAGAATTTTTTTTGTTAATATGAATGATAGAAGAGTTGCAAATGTATTGCACACGGCGGAAAATGGGAGCAGCTAATTGAGTCCAGGAATTCATCCCCACTTTGTCAATCATTTCAACATACCACTCAGTTGCATTGCATACTATGTACACGGAATTATAAATTATAATTTTGAATTATCGGGAGTTCTATTAAAAACCCATCTTCTAGAAAGAAAAAAAAAATGATTTGAATTTTTATCATTCATCAATCGGAAAAGACCACAAGATTCTATCAAGTTGTGGTATCCATGAGAAGAATAAAAGTCGCATGATTTATAAGAAGATGGTGTTAGTTTCTGGAAAAAATAATAACGATTTTTTGTGTATGATGAACGCTACAGAATGAATAATCATAAGATTTGTTGTTAAGTAATTCATGTCATCAATTGTTTGGTTTCACAATGCAAGATGTCAGAAATTATGAGTTACTTCTTCTCATTCCAGATTATAAACATAATTGAATCATCAACTGCATTTTCTCATTGTTGATTCCTTTTAATTTTTAAAACAAGGACTTACATCACTTACCAACAGTTATAGAAGTCCAAGTGACTTCAGCTGCTGAACGTGCTCGGGGGGAAGAGGTGGAGGCGACCAATCCGATCCCGTCATCTCATCATCGACATCCTCAACAACATATTCCTAAAAAACACGTGCATACAAAACGACACGTTATATAATACGTAAAATATGAGAGGCAGAGAGAGAGAGAGAGAGAGAGAGAGAGAGAGAGAGAGACTCACTTTTGTTAGCATTCTTTTGGCTAGTATGTGGTAGTGGCGCTGCCAAATCCTTTGGCCGACCATTGTGGCAACCAAAATAGTATAGAATATACCGACAATGGTAAATAAACCAAGCACTATTATAGCCACTATTAATAACAACGGCAATCCAGCTTCACCAGCACCTCCCAGGCAACCACATTCAGTAGCCGCACCAGCACAAGTCTCAAAGCACGTGGTACAATCAGTCCACATGCAAAGAGTTCCAGGCAAATGACAATCAGCACACACACTGCAACGATTAACAAACTAAAAAAGTTATATTCAGAGTATAAACATCCATAAATAAGTAGGTAATACTAATAGAACGTGGTAAGTCTTAAACTTGTATATCCTTTGAAAAAAATATACCAGGAGGAGGATCAAATATGAATGCTCAAAACATAAAACCACTAGATAACAAAAAAGTCGCTTTGATTCCCGGAGAACTATATTAGTGCCAAAAATACAATAAATGAGATCACACCTAGCCAGGAGCTACATGGAAATTTTCTGAATTTAACTCTAATGGTCAAAGTAATGGCCACTTTATCAATTAACCAACAAAGACAACGAATGAATATAATCTTCTCAATGTTTAAAGTTTACAGTGATAATGTAACAGAAATAACTAAAATTTATAGATAAGAGAATTTTCCCCTGTTCAAACAAATACTGGAATGAAAAACCTTTTCAAAATCTGTACAGTAACACAATGAGGGCACATATAACTGCGATGCTACTTCTGCAGTATTAAAAGAAACCGAGACAAGGAGAACTATTCCATCAATATTCTCAAGGAAAAATATATGCCATATAACAGATTATGTACCCAGTATGACAACAGCACAGACACAATTCCCGACATGGCTGAGCTAGATCGTTTCGCACTCTTCTGTCATAACAAGTAATAAAGCACCCAGATAGCCCCAGCAAAGCGAAAAACAATAATGCCCCTGCACAAAGGTAAAATTGGATTGCTTAAAATATATTAATATCAAAATTTAAGCATCAACCAATAAGTTGCAATAGATGCCCTCTAAAAGCATGTAATATAATCTATAGACATTCATTTGTGTCTTCGAATAGTTTTCATTTATGGATATAAGATAGTTGATAATCACATAAATAAGTTGGATTTGAGTATTTTGCCAAACTCTGCACTAATTATTAATTGGACTTTTGCGTCTGGTCAGGGAAAAGAAGTAATATGCATCTACCATTTTCTCGGGTCTGACAAAAATATCCTTTCTTCTTTCAACCTGCTGTTTCACCATTGTTAGAATAGAAATGGTTTATCTCTATACAATTACTCTTTCACATGAGGCCAAATGGATCAAATCAAGTGCTAGAAAGTAAATAGCTAAAACCATGTAGCATAAACTAATAGATTAGACTTTAGTCCTCCAATGACATCACAAGCAGCCTCGGATAAACAGACAATGACATTACAAGAGCCAGATCGGTAATATATTCTATAATATTTTCAAACCATGCAAATTAGGTGAAGTCGATAACTTAATCACAAGATTTATTATGAGGGAATTTGAGAAATGCACATTAAAAACTTTTACTCAATCATATAAGAAAAATAATAGCAGATGTTTCCATGTCCAAGAAGCTCAAAATGTTTTACCACATATGTAGTAGAAGCTAAGCTCGCTATCAAAACCCCAGGTTTGACGGAGCCAGTATTTTTGGAAACCATCAATAAGATACACCAAATATGCCAACAGAGCAATAACCTGGAACAAGAAATATGAATGTCATAACTAGAAATAACAAGGGTACTAAACATGTTGTCATTCCATATTTTTCTCTTGGAAACTTAGAGCACAACATAAAATAAACAAACAAAATGGAAAATAAATTGAATAAAACAAATAATACCATCTGCACTGTGAAAAAGATAAATAAAATATCCCTCGTGACAAAAAATCGAAATTTCAACGTCCGCCATTTCCTATCAGCAACCCCATGAACTCTTATATGATAAGGAGCTTTGCAAGTTGTGCAATGAGCAAAGGCGAGCCCTTCCTGCAGGATGAAAAAACAAATCAGCAGTCTTGTCTTGCACCATAAAAAAACTCCATGGACATTATCCACTTTGATTAGAAGACAACCGTGAGAACTAAACCTTTAGGAAATTTAACCGTAACATCACTAACAGAAATATGAATCAGCAGAGAGCAAATGAGAGGACGTGTAACCACGTTTGAGGGCCTTAATAGCTAGGCATTTCAGCTTCAAAAAGAACAATACATCTTAAGAAAAATACTTCTTAACGAAAAACCAGACTTAACTGGAGAATCAGAAGCAAACGTCAAGCACATCATTCACAAGAAGCTCCAAATATAAGTAAAAACAATCAGATCACGGTTAACTTCTGAATAACTTGAAATGTATTTACCTTCACCGCACGCCAATGATCTAGACACTCTCTGTGGACATATTTAGCTGTACCTTTGCATTTGCAAGGAGCAATGAAATCCCTACCTGATCAACAACAGGAGATGAAAGTATGAAACCATTCTCTTTGATATAAATCAACTGCAGGCGATATACACATAGCTACTACGTATTTATAGTCGCATCAACAAACACAAAATGGATCAAAATCTATAACCTTTTTTAAACATGACACAATGGAAAAGCTATCGAGTATGAAGTAAAAATTACAGAACATCATCAAAGAACAAAAAAGGGTCAAACCAACCCTCCCCCAAATGGCTAAAACTAGCAAACAAGTTTTGCATTACAGAGCACTTCGAGGCACAATTCACAAACCCCAAAACGCCGTTTTCCAATAATCTCCAGAAAGATGACGTTTTGCAACTAAGAGCAAAAGCAGTAGCAAAAACCAAGCTCTAAACTTAGACATGATTAAAACAACGAAGTTTATTTACCCTCAGTCTCGAGGCAAATCCGGCACTGAATTTGCTCATCAGGACCCGCCTCGAGGTCAATCTCAGAGGGTTCTTTCATGGGCTTTGGCGGCACCAGAGGTAAAGAATCCGATAGCTCCATCGTTACAGAATTGTGATGATAGATTTCAGCAATTTGAATTCGATCTTTTTCATAAAAATGAACAAAAAAAAAAACCCTCTAAAATTCTCCCAAAATCTATGGTGCCTGAAATCCCCAATGCACAACAATTCAACTTCTATTTTCCAAAAAGAGGGTTTCAGAATTCAGACAAACTTTCAATCAGCGTTGAAAGTGTGGGGGTTTTGTTTTCGATGAAGATTGAACAAGAAGAGGAATGATTCTAAACAAAACCACCACCCCACCCCTCAAAAAAGTCTTGGCACTAGTTTTACCCTTAACTGAAATTGCATATTTACCCTTGATGGCAATCAATGAGAATTACCTGTAGAAATTCTCCCAGTATTCTCCCTCAATATATCACTTAATAAAGCAATATTGAATTTGAATTTGAACTTGAACTCGAATATTTTTTAATATAAATTGTAATTTATATTTTATTTGAAATTGATATTGAATTATTCAAAATTATTAAAACATTTGATTCAATTTTTTTCTCAAACATGTTGTATCAGCATCGAACTCTACACTTAACATTTACATCTTAACTATTAAAAACTTCCTCCTCCAAATAAATGTCAAAATCCGATTTCAAAGGAACATTTATCTCAATAGTATTTAAATGCAAATCAAACATAGATAAATTAGAAGACATTAGTTTTTTTTTTTTTTTTTATTTTGTAGATGTGGAAAGATTTTTCGGAGGTGGTACACTATTGAGAGATCCTATATTGTCAACAAGATAAGACATTTAATGTTTTTCCTTTTAATACTTAAAGTATTAAAATAATATTTTCAAATAAAAGTATTAAACTGATGGATCTCCTAAAAGTTAGCTTTTTGGAAAGAAGGTAAGGGGATAAACTCCTAAATTTCTAAATGGATTGGAATTTATAAGAAAATATATTTATTATGTCTATTATTATAATATATATTTAAATAATAATATTTATAAATATCAAATCGAGTATCATAATTTGTATTTATATTTGAATATCAAGCGAATCAAAAAATATATTTGTATTTGAATTATGAAATTTGAATACAGATATAAATATCAAATACGAATATCGAATCGAATCAAATTTATTTGATTCATTTACAACCTTACCATTTTGACTAAGATGTTTATACGTTTTTCTACATTCCTTTTATTTTATCTTACATAAAATTATTTGTTGCTTAAAAGTTAATTAAAACCAAATATATTAAATAAGAACATTTTGGTCATTTAAAAAATATTTAATTTTTTCGATAATAAAATATATTTGAAACACATGAAAATAAAATAAAGAGTAGGTAAATTTTCATTAATATTATTACACTTATAAATTAATATCACACATCGTTTGGGGTGTTTATATGTAAACTATGTGTAGTATTAATTTATGAGTAAGTCTTTTGTGTACTAGGTATATGGTGCAACTCAAGTGGACTTTTAAACAATATCAATTGTTTTCACTAACAATTGCAGTTGTTTTCACTAAACAACTACAAGTTTAGTACAAAACAATTGTAAATGTTCAATTAAAATAATTTACACTGTTTAAAAATACATAGTGGATCAGGTGGATACAAAACCTTAACGTATTTTATAAGAATAGTGGTAATACTTAATAAATAATATTAGTATGAATTCAGTTTTATACCACGAATAAATATTACAGAAATGATTCCTAAATTTTTTTAAAAAAAAAAACGCTATTGTAATAATAAAAAGAGAGTGTACTACAAACATAAATAAAGTCATAAAGATTCTAAATAAATAAATAACCTACATATTCATGATAGTGGGTGAATTTATTTCGAAGGTTACTAGTATTTATAGACATAATAAGTGTCCATGCCTATCTACCACCAACACCAAACCCCCATTCTTGTTATATACGAGATGATTTTTCTAAAAAAAACAATAATTTTATTTAATATTGAAAAAATTAATATTGAATAAATATTATGAACTTAAAAATTAAATATTATGAGAGCCTTCGTCAAGGAAGAAACTAATGCAAATATCAGTTTAGTACTAGTATTTATAGACATAATAAGTGTGCATGCCTATCTACCACCAACACAAAACCTCCCCATTCTTATTACATATGTGATATATATTTTTTTTTTTAAATCTATTAAAATTGAAAAAATGTAATATCTTATGAGAGCCTTAGACCAATCAATGCGAGTGGAAAAAAAATATAAAAATGTCTGAGCCCGGGTTCGAACCGGGGACCTCTAGTGTGTGAGACTAGCGTGATAACCAACTACACCACCCAGACGATATGATTAGTTTTAATCCATTTTTATATTTTGCGAGCGCTTTGTTGAAAATTCTTCAATTGCAATACAAATGAGAATTAGTATAAGACAATTGTAGTACAGAATAAAAGATGGTGAATGACATTATTTTTCCTTCTAAATAAGGTAATCATTAAATATTATGGTTAATCTTTTCCCCACCTACAGTCATTTATCATCAATCATTCCCCTCCACCACTAATAATTTGCTTCATTTGTATTATTTTTTCCAAAATTAGAACACAACACCAATAATGTAACTAACATGAAGACATTTCTTCCTCCTATAAATTTGGTGGCGTAAAGGAAAAAATTTATTTTATTCTCATTCCCTTTGGGTTGTTCGTAACAAGCGCCCCTAACATGTGAATATTTTTAAATTCTAATTATGTAAAAATATCTGCATTTATCCAGTTGAATTTAGTTATATCAGACTGGAAAAACGGGAAAAAAAATTGAAATCAATTCAATTGGAATATAACTATTTCCGCAATTGACTCAATAAAGGCAGTACTTATTTTTTTGGATAATATGTTTGTTTGAATATTAAAAGAGTGAAAATGATCACATAGGCACTAATTTATATATTTATTATTTATATTTTGATATCACATAAATAATTAATTAAGGAATGATGAGTTTCCTTGATTATGTGACATTACATCTTAAAATGTGGAAATATAAGTTGATGTACGATTAAAAGAGTAGGAATTAATACATCATTCAAGAGCTCACTTTACAACTTAAAGCTGAACCGGAATTTAAGCTAACAATCCTAAATTGATTTTATTTTCCTGACAGCAATCAAATCTATCTTGAGTCTAAAAAAAAAAGATTGTCCATAATGTAAGACAGAATGAAGGGAGTAAGGTGAAAATTGTGGAATCTTATTGTTAAGAAAAAGAAAATTCCAAGCAGCTACTTCATTTGAATATATTTAACATAATTAACCAAAAGCTAATAAACCACTTTAGCTAATGGGAATATAGCAACAAACCATTCTTATGAATTATGATTTCTTGATAGCCGCAAGGAACTAAATAAAGAGTTCTACATAAGTCAATCATGAAACATGAGTAGTCCTAAATAAACCTCCTCTACTGTTCATAAACGAAGCTATAAAACGTTGCCAAATTTTAAACATAAACATAGACTACTACTAGGTAGAGGAAGCAATATACTTGCTATTACCAATCGTTTTTCACTTCTTTCTTTTCTTGGGAGGCTGCAGGGCTTCCTCCTCTTCATCTTCATCCTCGTCCTCCTTTTCATCATCTTCTCCCTCATCCCCCTCCTCTTCCTCACCATCTTCATCATCATCATCGTCGTCGTCGTCGTCGTCATCATCGTCGTCTTCATCATCATCGTCGTCATCATCATTATCCTCTTCTCCAAGGCCTGGTTCGTCATCATCTTCCCCTTCGCCATTTTCTTCAATTCCACCCAGACCATTTTTGGCATCGGACTTGTCGTTGCCTTCAGTAGGGGTCCCATCTTCCTCATCATCGGCCTCGTCCTCTTCATCTTCGTCTTCATTGTCGTCGTCATCAACATCCACCGACTTCATGGGGCAAGAAATGTGTTGATCACCTCTCAATTTTGTTTGGTTGATTAATAGCTTCATGTATCCCTAAAGTTCAAAAGGTGTTAGAGCAATTGATGAACAAAAGGATATGATTCATACTCCCTCCGTCCCAAAATTTCTTATTATTAAAAAAATGAAATAAAGTGTAAGAGTCAATAAAGTATAAGGGTATTTTAGGTGGTTGAATAAGATAAAGTGTAGGAGAGAGAATAAAGTAGAATAAAACAAGAGTAACATTTTTTAAATTTAAATAGTACTGTGAGAATGTAGTTTATGAAGGATATTCTTTTTTTAGTGTGTGAAAATAATGTTGGAACGTCCAAATAAGACAAGTATGAAAATAATATTGGGACAGAAAGAGTATCATATATAGTGGATACAATATGGGCATAGAATACAAGGAAAACTTTGAACATCCACATGTATCTTGGACCTATTTTCTATTTGTTACAAAATTGAACCTTTTATACAAAAAAATTTATTGTATTAGATATAGATTTACTCCAACAAAACATAGTAAGGAAATTTGGAAATGAATTTGAAATCTATAGTAACAAATTCAAGGCCCAACAGTAATTTCGAATCAAATTGGCTGTGGACTTGGCCCAAATTCACTAGGTTCAACTGGGCCCATTTAAGCAATTCGGGTTAACAACCGCATGACCAAAATACCCTCTCATAAACTGAATAAAACAGAAAAATATATACGAAATTACAATATTACATTAATAAAATTACAGCTTAATGTTTCAATTAAAAGACTGGATTAATTGTCAACAGAATATAATTTGCATAGTCAACAGAAAACATTATCGATAATTGTATTTAGTAATAAAATTTTCTGAGTCGAGAAATACAAAATATTCTTTAAATATTTTACTATTCTTTCGGTTTACATGTATAATTGATGTTGATCTTTTATTAAAAATACTTGTATCATTACTTATTAGTGATATTATCATAGATCTAATAATATCTGGACAAGAGAAACAGTCTAGATCTAACCTTTTTTTTTTTTTTTTTTTTTTTCAAAACCAACCTAACAAGATCTACTTAAAATCCATAAAATAAGCAGAAATTTTAATCTCAACAAAATGTATAATTTCTCAAACAAAAAATGTTAAATAAATATTTTCTTGCATATTATATTTTTATTTAGTATATCAACTTTTAGAAAATCAGAGTGAAGATTGATTAGATTTTTTTTTAATAATTATTACCTGAGAGAGGACTGATACTACTTGCTGAGCGTTGACCAGAGCGCAAACCAGCAAAGCCGCTAAAGCCGGTTCGCCACAGGCGCACGTTAGCAGACTCTGCTTAAGCGTGGTTAACCTATCTGAACCACAGTTGATCTCCATCTTTTACCTGTAAACTCAACTGCGGCAAAACTATGGTCGTTAGATCTGTGCAGATTATCTTCCAAAATTCAACAGAAAAATAGAAGACGACAGAAATCGACTTTTGATCTGTAAAATAATAAAAAGTTCAGTTACAAGAATCAGGAAATGGTATAGAAAATAAAGCATAAAACAAACAATTTCCTGAGAAAAAAGATGCTGTTAATTAAACTATAAGGTGAATCTTAGAAAAACGCAAAAGATGTTCATAATTAATTGGTAGATCTAGATCTGAGATGATTACTAGAAAAATCTGAAGTCAACTAGCCCTAAATCTCGAAAATTGTTTGAACCTTAGAATGAAATATGTCTACAGAAGAAAGAAATTAAAATCAAAATAAATATAACATAATTGGGGAAAGAGGTTTTGGGAGAGGGGAGCTTACCGGAAGATCAGATCGGAGGTTGGATGGAGGATAGCTGTAAATCTGGAGAGCTAAAAAGCACAGGAGAAGAGATCTGAAAGAACTTTCATTGTGGAGCGTTGGATCAAGCGGAGAATCTATAGAGACAGCAGGATGTAAATATATTTGCAGGAAAGAAGCAGAAAGAGTTGAGGTGAATGGTGATGATTCTTGGGAGAGCTGACCGTAATCTCCTCCAGTGAGGGTTCGGGCAGTGCGGGCAGCGTTTAGATCAAGCCATAATATCAGGGTACGTGAGGCCCGATGATTCGATAACGAGTTTGTTTAGTTAAAAGTTAATAATCTTAAGTTACCGTAATTATCAACTTTCAAAACAGACTAATCTTAGATAGTAGATCCATTTGTGGTGTTTCATATTTGGGCCGTTGGGCTTATTCCAAATTGTTCATTAATATAAGGCCCATTTTACTGACACTTTTTTTTTTATCCGAATATTAATACTTTGAATTTACTAATCTACCCTTCTTCCTCAATTAAATCCTAACTTATTTTTCATTTTTACTGTCCACACTCCACACCCTTCTCCTAAATTTGTACTTAGTCCAGATCTAATTTATTAGTATTGAATTGAAAACAAACTCCATAGAAGTTAATGGTTTTTTGACCCTCAACAAGAGGTGCACAAAAATATACCAAAATTAAAAATCGAATTGAAATATTACATTTTATCCGATTTTTTATTAAAATATTTTTATTTTTAAAAATAAAAAATTTGGTGTACATTTTTTGGGAATTTATATACAGAATATTTATTTTATATTTTTAGATATTTAATAATTTAATAATAAATGTAAATAATTTATGGTTATGGATTAGAACCTGTGTTTATGAATTATCTTTTGGTTTATGTACTCATGGACTATGATACTATATTTTTTTTTCGAAAAAAACTATGATACTATATTTAACTTATGGATACATAAACAATGTTTGGGTTCGAATAATTTGACATATTAGTGTTTGTTAATATGATTGAATAGTTTGTGTATTAATAATTGTCTAAATGCTTTATCAGTCTATCACAGGATATAAATGGAAAATTCATCAAATACAGAAAAAATAGAAATTCATATAAAATTTCGAATTTGGTTAAAAACCAAACCAAGACTTTTGGTTCGGTTTGGTTCGTATTTGATTTCATATAGGTTTGTATTTTTTAATCATTTCGATTATTGATATTTTCGGTTCCCAAATCGATTGATGCTCACACATTTCCCAAAGTCTGCGACTCTTTATCCATCTCACTAGCCAGATTTTGATCCTCTCAATTTCTTTGTTGTAAATTTCTTGTAAATTTCGCAAAGAGTATTATTGTGTTTGTCTCTTTCCGAAATTTACAAGAAATTTATAACAAAAAAATGGAGAGGATCCAAATTCCACTACCCAAAGCTTTGACATCTGCATTTACACTCATTTTTTTTAAGGAAAAAATGTGCACTAATTTTGAAAGAATTTTATTTTATTTAAAAGTACAAACTTATATATAGGTGTTGAATTAATTTATTTATATTAATTAATTATCTAATACTCTCTCACTATGTACTGAATTCTCAATTTTTCTCTTTGAGAGGAGGCTCTAATACCATAAAAAAAAATTAATTTCATTTAAAAAAATTGAACTTGTAAAGTGGTGTAAAATTAATTTATTTAATATATATTAATTAATACTCCCTCCAATCATGTATAAATGATGTTTTAGAGAAATGCACTGATATTAAAAAATATGCTAATTTCTCAATATGCCCCTAATTAAATAAGTTGATCATCATGGTATTTGGGCCATTCATGCAAATCCCCATTTTGCTTCCATATGCATAACTCTCAATTAATTATATTGAATTAATGAAATAAAGGGTATATTAGAGATAAATTCAAAGTAGTGCTCAAAACGTCACCTAATATACAAATTCTTAAAAGTTCTAAAACATCACTTATAAAGGATTGGAGAGAATAATAAAGTCCTTAATTTCAATTGCACTTTCAAAATATCATACTAAAATTCTATAATTGCAAAGGCATGTGTGTTGCATGAACTCAATTTCAGGAGTAATTGTATTATGTATATAGTAATAGTTATTTTGATGTTTTTTTGTAAATATATATATATTTTTTATAACTCGGTATCCGGCGCAAGGACCGACTAATCCGGGGACTAATTCCACCGTCCACTAGCGGGGGCCCCATTTAAAGTCAGAGCAAAGCTCTGTATGGATTGACCCATCTCAGGAATTGTTTGCATACGTGCGAAACGATTAATTGTCTTACCCCTAGTGCATAAAATCTAATTAAAAGAAGTAACGTGTAGGCAAAGACGACAATTGTCTCGCTCAAAGTCTCAATCAGACTAATCACATGCTACGGATAATAGATAACAAATTCATTATACATCTTTAGTTGTTTAGAAAAATATCTATCTTATTTTCTTCTGCTTATGATCATGGTTTTTTTTACACTACATTTGGTCACCTTCTCGAAAGATATGTAGTATAATTGGATTGGTACGCCCAAAATTAATCAATAAAGTTTAGGAGCAGCATACCCTCTTTATTTGCATCAAATCAAATAATTATCCAAAATCATGGGACGAATCCAAAATGTAGAGTACATTAAACTTTCTAAGTTTTGTGACGACACATTGGGCATCCTTAGTGGGAAAGCACTTATTTTAAAGTGGATATTGGAAAAAACAATCACCAAAAAAGAAGAAGCAAATTGTAGCGTGACGTATCTCTATCTAATTAGTTCACGTACATACAGAGAAGGAGAATATCATGAAAATGAAAAAAACACTTCCACTTTCTGCCAACCATTCCATTTGTTCCACCACATGACAACTACGGATGCTGCCTTTAAGGTATATATATATATATATATATATATATATATATATATATATAATTAGAATTCCGCCTCATCTAAAAGTCCGAACTTGTAGAGAGGTTTATAATTAATCTGAATTTATATTGATTCCTTAACACTCTCCCTCACTCGTGGGCCGAATTTATAACATCTACCTTTTGGAGAGGAGGCCCATTAAATGGACAATTTAATATGGGTGGAGTTGCTTTCAGCAGGAATCGAACCCAAGACCTCTGGGCGTGAGCCTTTGGCTCTGATACCATGAAAGAATTCCGCCTCATTTAAAAGTCCGAACTTGTAGAGAGGTTGAGGATCAATCCATATATATTATCACCCTAATACCTCCTCACTCATGGGCTGGTGTCAACTCCATCATTGAGAGGACTGAGGAGGCCCAATGAGTGTATTTGCGGGCTAACGTTAACTCCATCATGGAGAAACCCAACAAGTATTTAATTTAAATGGATGGAGCTGCTTCCAGCAAGGTTTAAACGAGTCATGACTTCTAAAAATTGGACAGATATGTGTGAAGATGAGTTAAATCTGCCGTAATTAAGATTGAAATTTGTAATCACAGTAGAAATGGTGGGACAATGTGATGAACTCTACTCTGCATAGAGGTTTTCTCTTATTTAGGGGTTAGTGATATACCCTTATTGGATTTTTAATGGGAGTTCCGCTTCTTAATTAAAATGTGATCTTATGATTTTTTTTAGTATAATATCTAATTAGACATACGCAAATCTCTTTTATACTAAGAGAAAATTTAATGTTATCATATGTTATCTCCATATTATTATTATTATTTTTTTTTTTTTGAAACAATCTCCATATTATTTTTATGCTGTCTTATTCTAAAATATGTTTTTTCATGTATCATTTTTGACTTTTTCTTTATTAATTTTTCTTCTCTCTAATTCAATTTTAGTGTGATTTAATTATTATAATTAAAGGATTAATTTTATTATCTCTCATGATCTTCCTTTTATTTTATTTTATTTTCCAATTGCCAGGGTTTGTTTCACTTTTGTGATTATGTAAATCTATTTATTTATATATCTTTACAATGACAAATATATTTCACCTCTTACTGTAAAATAAAATTATTATAATATATTTTTTAAAAAATTAAATAGGTAATCAAACATAGAAAGTTCATTAATTTGATTTGATATTAAACTCAATTAATTTTTTAAAATAATAGTCATTAAATATAAAAAAATAAAATTAATGCATAAAACATACATTTTTTTTTTTTGAATTTTTAACTTACATGATTTTTTAAACAGATGTGTAATTCTAGAATTCTTTAAATTTCGAAATTTGTTTTATAGTGCAATCTTTTTTTCATAACTATTATGCTAAGTCAATAAAAAAAAAATTATAAAAATAACTAAAATTGAAAAGTAATTTAGAATTGAACTTAAAAATGTTAAATTTAAAAAAAAAATCGAAAAAATATTAAATTTAACTAATTTATTAATTCTATAAAAGTTAAACTATATACGAAAATCCTGCATGATACACCGTCACTATTCTTAAATCGAAGAACAAGATGATACGAGATTGGAGAATTCAAAATCTAATATAATATCATACTCCCTCCAATTATTTTTAGATGTCATCTTAGCCTTTAATAGCTTCTCAAAAAAAAAAAAAAAAAAAGACTAATTCTTTAATACATCACGTTTTGAGATTTTCTCCTCCTGTTATCTCATATTTACCCCTGATAATTTTTTACCTTCATTAAATTTTTTTTTTTCGACAAATTACCTTCATTAAATTAGTTTTGATGTCCAGCTCTTTTTTTATAGTATTAAGGATCTTACTGATTGTTATTAATTAGGGTTAATTTAGGTATACAAAATAATTTTAATTTGTGTGATAAAAATCCAAAATGACATTTACAACTTTACAAGTAATTGGAGGGAGTATTTAATAATATCGATCGAGTTGTATTGACTATGTTTTGGGAACCAACTCTGTGGAAATCTAGAACCAAAACTGTGAAAATCGTGATGTCGTATGTACATTACACATTGAAGTGGTACCAAAGCCACGTATCTTATATTTAATTTAATCATGTAGAAATTCAACGTTAATTAGTTGTGGAATTAATCAATACACCAAATTAATTTAACTTTTATTTTAGAAATTGAAGTTAAAAAAAAATAAAAAAGTAATCATACGGGCTTGGAAAAGTCTATAATGGGCAAAATATCTTCATTGTTTATATATGTTCGGGAGCCTTAACGATATCCTCTAGCTGGTATGTTCTATTTTATAAATTTCATAGTTTATATTATATTATATATACAATTTACATTAAAAAAATTAATAAGAAAATGATTTGGAACGATTCTCTGATTAATTAATTAAACAGCTTTTAGTAGTCTTATCTTCTGATATTTGACTTCCTTTTGTTTTTTAAATGAGTGCATTATCGTAGCACTGATTTCCGCGAGCTATTGGATTTGCTTTTCGGAAAAACTTATGTGCAAATATAATGGGATCTTACTCCTACATCTACTTAAGTGTTTTTTTTTAAGAAAAAAATACGCGAAGCTGTAAACTCGAGATGTCGGAGTATATGTGCTCCAATCAACTTGTCCACTATGTTCCTGGGACACATCTATCTAAAAGTTTTGTAATAACCTAAATTAGCAACCATTTTAAAAAATAAATCTAAATAGCACATAAATTCCATTCCCTCTATCTCATACTCGTTGCAATATTTGCCAAAAAGATCCATATCGTACTCATTGCATTATTTCTTTAAATAGTAATAAAACAATTTTTTCACTTTCATCTATTTCCTTCAAACACTACAATATTACAACATATGCTACTATTTTTTCCACACTAACACAATTTAATACTATTAAACAACTCTTTTATTAAAGTTGAAAAGACTACCCTACCCTCGTAAAAAAGTAACGTATATTATTAAACAACTCTTATATTAAAACTTGTGTCAAACTGTAAATATCATAACGAGTATAGGACGGAGGGAGTAATGGATACAACATGAATAAAAACACTATTCGAACCTTTATTGGTCCATTTGTTCTTTATTGAAACATGAGCACATTAATTAGTTGGGATACTTCTAATTGTTTTTTGTAATGAGTAATTATGTAAATAAGATTTTTGAAAATTTTCGTTGATCATGTAATTCATTAAGTTCAAAATGTTTTTTTTTCTTTTTGCAATTAATTAGTAAAAGACAAAAATTCGTATGAGACCGTCTCATACATGAAATAGATTTCACCCCTAAAAAAGTATCAAATATATTAATAGGGGTATACATATATGTGGGATTATTAAATATGTGATAGGGATATCAAATATATTGTCAACAAGAGTATTAAATATGTGAGTAGAAATATCAACTATGTAAAACGGACGAGGAGCTCACTAAAGAGTGCCCCATTAGTAAATTATGTAAATAAGATTTTTTATTATTTTCGTTGATCATATTATTCATTAATTAAGTTCAAAATATTTTAATAGCGTGTCGTGTAGTTAAGCAAATATATATAATATGATCTTAAAGTTTTCAGAGTTGTGAATTTGTGATTATGATGAACTCGAGCTTTAGCTCTTTTAGTTGGTGAAGATGATGATCATCATCAACAACACAAACATTATACATCCTCGTCACTTTTAATAACTTTATGTCGTGGAATATTGTTTGGATCTTTATACAATTAGAGCGAAAACCAGTGTGAAACTAATTAAAAGGTAGAATGGTTAGTCAATCATGTACGCCTACTAAAGTAAAAGGAATTGCTCCCTTTCAAAAAATAATAAATAAATAAATAATAATAATAAAGGAATTGCTTTTATGTGAACATGTTTTTTCGGAAAAAAAAAATTATAACTAATATTTTTAAAAGAATTTCATCTCATTTAAAAGTTTGAATTTATAAAAAAATGTAAAATTAATTTATTTGTATTAATTTTTGTGGGCAGGATTCTCAACTCACCCTCTTAGGAGGAGGTCCAACGAGTGAACAATTTACATAATTGAAGTTGCTTTCAGCGTCCGAATTAGTAGAAAGGTGTTGAATTAATTTATTTATATATTTTCTCTAACAACTTTATATTAAAACAATTAATGCTCTTTAAGAAAATAACTACCCAAATAAAAAGCATATCTATTTTGATGAATATATGTAATATTTTTATATAATGTATCTTGTGTGTTGGTGGAAAAATTAAGTATATGTGTCGATACCAAGTTGAGTTGGAGAACTGTCGATATGAAGGTGAAGGTTGACTCAAGCAATAGAGTCATGGCATCAAGTTCAACATGTAGGTCATTATCAACAAGCTGGATACTTGATAATTTTCTTCAAGACAACCATTAATTATACAAGTAATCGATCTGACAACTTAACCTAATGCATAAACAAAAGTCATCCACAAAGTGACACCTCAATGAACTCTACACCAACCTTCAGAACTTTCAATTAATGAAATAATATTATAATTAAATAAAACATTAGTGTATACCACAATATTACCTCAGGCGTAGTAAAAGTCCATAAATTACCAACTTTTATGTAGTTAAGTCCCTAACTATTTTTTATTTTAAAAAGTCTTTTAAGTACCAAAATTTAATTTAACAGGTTTTCTTGAGACGAAAGTTGATGGATTTTTTTTGATTCACCTTAATGGTCCCATCAAATAATATACATGTCAACTTAATTTAATTTTAATGCATAATGCATCAACAAATTCCTAAACTATCAATTTTTATTTCGATGCTCTTTAAACTTTTTTTTTTTTGTTTTAAACAATCCTTCAAATATTGAAAATTTATTTCACGAGCTCACTCGAGACATTAATTGATTAAATTTTTCGATTTATCTTAACTTTCCTGTTAAATAGTATATGTAGTAATTTTACTATATCCAGATATATATGTTTTATGCAAGTAACTTTTAACTCTAATTCATCATGTGTTTGTACCTAAGGTGACTTGTAAAAAATATTTTTGTACATAAAAATTAAATAAAACGGACATAATATGTGTGATATATATGTACCATCATAAAATCAATAAATTGCATGTATAATCACTTATATATTCGTAAATAATTTAAAAGATGGAACATACGATTAAACGCGAAAAAATAACAGAGAAATCGAACTATTAATGGCTCAATCCACAATGACATTACATCACCAATCCACTTGAACAATTCCAATATTAATTGTTGACAATTCATAAAAGAGTCAAAATATGATTTTGGCACATGGAGGAAGCACGTGAATCCAAAAGTTGATTCTACATTGAATATAATTTATCAATAATCATCCCAATAAGGTGTTTCTTTTATGGTAACAAGAACTTACACTCAGGATTTGCGTCCTTATATCATAAAAAATATTTTGTGTCACAAATTGGACCATTAATTTAATTTGTCATCTCCAAGACTCCAACTATCTTTACACTAATTTTTGATTGGTGAATTTAATACTAATTAGAAAATGTGATCATGTCAATTATAGTATAGGTAATGATGTACATAATTGCTCATTGTATTTTTTTAAAAAATAATTTCTTGTTCTTCATTTGAGTACTAACAAGGTATCAAATGCTTTGGCCTGTGGATTATACTACGAATAAGGATGTCAATATATAAGTTATGCTGATACACTGTATTCGCGTTACATTAAAAAGTATATCAAATATCACCTGTTTGTTGTTCTTCATATGAACCAATTTAATTACCAGCATATTTCCTTATTATTTAATTAACATTCTTTTATATAGTTTCTGTAAACCAAATAGATTTATTTAGTTTGAACTGTATCAATCATTTTTCTTAAAAAGTACAGTTATTTTCATTAAAAAATACAAGTCTTGTGTTAAAAAATATACTTGAATTGTACCATACACATATTAGTGTGAGAATTGAAATCACGATTAACGATAGAATTCCATCTCGTTTATCAATAAAGGAAGTCTCATATTAATTTGGGGGGTGAAGCTTTATGAAATCTCAAAAGGATAGATGGATTACCAAATCTTTCCAAATTATAGTATTATATGAAATGGATTGCGGCAACTCGGGAGAGTTAAGGTTATCAATGTCTCTAAAAGGCTTGAAGGGTCATTAATTGAGAAAAAGTTGAGGTTAGGGTTGCTAATTGAAGGGGCTGCCCAGCTTTATATGTAGCTAAAGTCCATTGAGGCAATTAATTAATCAAGATATACTTTATTTGATTTGGGTGGTTTTTAGTGGATAGAATGTGATGGATTCATTTAATACCAGATTTATATTAAAGAATCAATGCAAGTACAAATGAGATACTACATAATGGAATCCTGATAAAAAATTTATTGCTCTATTAATTAAATATTGGTCTCGTTTGCTAGCTATTTGATGGAAATTCAAATGTAAAATTAATAAATTAATGATTTGGACAAATAAAGTATCAAGTAACAGGGGACAAAGTCTTGTATGCATTATATATATCGTACAATTTAATTATATTTTTGAAAAATATCAGTTATTAAATACCGCTGGTTTTATAGACAAGTGCAAATACAAACAATTGATACGGTTCAAAAATACACTTAAGTTGTATAGTGTACCTATTGAACAGAGATGTACTAATGAAGTCAAGTTTGTATCAATTTTTTTTAACAGATATCAAGATAATTTTGAATTTGTTATAATTTTAATATACCTTAAAATGAAAGTTCAATTATTTAAATACTATTTTGATTAATCAATGTTATTAAAATAATTTCTACCTTTTTAAAATAAATACTTGCAAATGATATGGGATAGTGAAGATAAACTGAAAAATGCAACCAAAGGGATAAAACAAGATATTTCACTGTGTTTGTTTTACACTTTTACTATATATATATATATATATACTGTATATCTTTTAGTGTAATTTGAAAAAAAGGTATTATTCTATATATAACTATTGAAAAAGGTCTATTTTTCAGCTCAAAAGTGTGTAATTATTGATGTTTGTTGACATTCTCCAAGCAAATATATTAAAAAAAAGACTTTAAATATATTTCATTTTGACTTTTTATTAATAGACTAGAGTAAGAAAATTGATTGGGAATTAGTATACTCTAGAGAGAGTGCCAACGCGAAATTACAAAAAAAGGAGAAGCTTATAGGGAGGAGCAAATGTGGAATGTTGTTTTTGCAGTTCTAGTCTAAAAACGGCACGCCGTGTTTTCTTTGAAGGTAAATTCACATGTAATTTTTGGATGAAAGGAGTAAAGACTACCCTCTCGTCAAATTCTTCTTTGAATTTACTACACTTTAGTAGACTTCTTAGAGGGATGAAGGGAAAATAGCTTGCAATATGTACATAAGAGTGTGGGATTGATTAATTTGGAAAGCACGGAATGGAAGGGGGAGAAGAAACATCAAATTAGAAGATCATGAAGGAGTTGAAAGTAAGAATGTAGAGTTGAACGATGATCAACAACAAAAACAAAAACTGTTATATAAGAAATTCAAGAAGTGATTGTATTTCTTATGTAATTAAATTTAGCAAGAATTGGTTTGAAATTTTTATTACTGTTAACTTTGTAAATTATGGCCTTTTTTATATAGGCAATTCTCATGATTTCATCAAGTTTATTAATAAAACTTGTTTTACCGAGAAAAAAAAATTTACGTACTCACTCCGTCAAGTTTCATATGTGAAGTAACACTTTTTTAAAAAAAATTTAATTTAGTTTAGAAGAAAAAATAAAGTGTAAGGATATTTTGAGTGGTTGAATGAAATAAAATGTAGGAAAGAGAATAAAATATAACAAAACAAAACTGACAGTTTTAAAATTTAAATGACATTGTGAGAGTGTAATTTATTGAGGATATTTCATTTTAGAGGTGTGAAGTTAATTGTGGGACGTTGCGAAAAAAAGTGTGAAGTTAATTGTGGGAAGAAGAAGTAATTTTAATCTAAATAAATCAATTTTGAAAAGTGACTCCAATTTATTTGGGGTACATGGAAATTACCACGAGGGATGAGAGTAATTTGCTTCCATCATTTCACTTCCCGCGAAATGACAACGTCTATTTAAAAATCTTTAACGTCATTCTCACGCGCTCCTGCAGCGTTTGTTACGTTCTCTGTATAATTAATTACTACTAATCACTACAAAAATCTATGAAAAACCAATTATTGCTCCAAATCGCCTTATTAAATTTTCCAAAAGCACTCTCAATGCCTTAATTACAATTGAATTATTACGTATGAACTTTAATAAAATGACTTTTAGTCATAATGTTCCTGTGAAAATTCTTTTGTTTGGGTGTATGAAAAACTAAAAATGATTTTATCAAGTTCGGAAGTTGAGACGAGGATGAAAGGCATTAACTTTCGTTCTTTGAAATGGATTCGAGCTACTTTTCCTTTTTTTTTTTTTTTTTTTTTTTTTTTTTCTGCTTTTCTTTGTTTGATTATCATTCTAATTTGTCTGCATCATCTCGAATTGTGTATAGGAGTTGAGTACTACTGGTATTCCATTTGTTTTAACATTTTTTTTCACCTTTATAAAAACAATTCTGTACTAAAAATTAGAATTAAACACTTCATACTTCCTTTTGAAATTCAATTAAACTATCCAGATAGATAGTTTCTTGAAAGGCAACTTTAATTTAGAACGATAAGTATAACAATGTTAACCAAGGAGACTTAGCCCACTTGGCCACCGGACTCCTCATTTAAGTGGGAGACCTGTGTTTGACTCCCTTTGAGAACGAATTGGAGTGGGAGGTATAAGGAGACTTAGATAATTTGGAATTGTAAGGAGACTTGGTGAACTAATTTCTAAACACTAACAACTAACATTTTTTGTTAAAAAAAAAAGTATAACAATGTTGATTAAACCAAAAACTTAATTTAACTTCAACAAGTATACAAAAAGCTAAGCCAAAAAGTTAAATTATTGGAACTTGACTAATTCATTGAAGTCAAATTGCATTAACAACTAAACAAGTTCAAATATTTCAAAACACAATAATAATTTAAACAAAATTGAATAATAATACACCGTCTATTCAAAATATATATTATCTAAAATTAATGCACACATATTAATAAAATATTTAAATTTCTATTATGTTTTGAATAAATGTTCATTTTTTTTTATTAAAATAGCACATTTATCTAAATATTTTAACATATTTAAAAAATTACTAATTTATATAAAAAATTATAAAATATCATCTAATTTGCAAATTTTTTTTTTTTTGATCAAAATCTAATTTGCAAATTAAATAAATAATAAGAACGTATTTATAATGAATTGGAGGGAATTTGTTTGGTTTCATTTAAAAACGAATGAATGATATATTGCGGGTGTTGGATGACTGATAGATTAGGTCAAGGGGCAAGTGAGAAAATGTAGTGAGAGTGACCTGGTGCGCATATTCAAAGCAAGCATAATAAGCACTAGAAAACAATGAAATTGAGTGGAAATGCCACCTTAGCTATATTTTCTTATTATACACTGTAGCTTACGATAAGCACACAATCAACAAATTTATGATATTCCTTCACCCCACTCCATAATTGTTTCATAATTTTATATCCAAAGTTACTGCAGCAAAACTTTTTCTTTTTTTATTGCCGATTTAAATAGAAATATAATTCGAAAAAGATGTTGCCTTTACAATCATATTCGATGCTTCTTCTTCTTCACTGCTTCAAGCTGCGCATGGAAGATTTTGTTTTCAACACAAACAAGATTGTTTCTCTAGGAGGGCTCTTCATACTTTCTCTGTCCGAGGTCTCTCTCTCTCTCCCCCTCCCTCTATCTTTCTGTTCAAGAGCAAGCTGTATTAGTCATGTTAAACAAAGGGAAGAATTCTTTAGATGATGAGAAACTTTGTCGTTACATATACATACACATATGTATGTATGTGCACATATTGTGCTCGATCAAATGTTTCTATAAAATAGGGTGTGTTTTAGCTTGTTTTGTCTTGTGTTAAGTGTATGCACATGGTTGTGTGGCTCTTCTTGTTACCACGTACAACTACAGTGCATTGCCTGTCGATTAATTCGTTGATGAATTTATCATTACAAGTACTTGGAAATTATGCAGATATACTAATTGGATAAATTTTTGAACGTTGAGTATGTTTAGGCATGTATGCGACTATGAATTTACCATCTGATGTGATGATCAGATACAACAAGGCTTGTTACATATTCTGCAAAGAATATATGGACAAATAAAGCATTAATCTGAATTTATGACATTCTTTCTTTACTTTGGTAGTTATATTGTTTTTTCCCCCACCCCGGACCCCACCTGCCAAACCAAAGCTTCTATTGTTTATGTGGTTGGATCATGTTTCTTGCAATCATAGATTCAGTTTTGGGATGATATAGGTTGTATCAAGGTGAGCTCAATCCAAGAGAATGAATTCTGCATCCACACAGTTTGTTCCCTCAAGAAGGATGGGCATATATGAACCAGTCCATCAAATGGCCATGTGGGGGGACTTCAGAGGATTCGATACGTCTCCCCCCATGATGGTAGAGGTCAGTGCTACCCTAGATAACCAGGTGCATTTCATCGGATAACTAATCACCAATATTATCCACTGATTGTTTGTTGGAAGTACAACGTCTGACTCGTTTTTTGTGTGTGTCCAGTCAGAGAATACTTCACATGGAACTCTTGGAGCTTCAAATAGAACTGATCAAGAAGCTAGTAAACCAGATGATAAGGTTGGTAGATATTCTTGTTTCCATGTGTATGAATAAAACATGGTTAAAATGTGACTTAACTGGTGTGGGTAATAGGTACTGAGACGCTTAGCACAGAACCGTGAAGCTGCTCGTAAAAGTCGTCTGAGGAAAAAGGTACAAGTCGCTAATCTTTTTTACAAGTGCAGAATTCATCATTTTAAAGGTTAGTTGGATCTAAACTATGGTGTGTAGGCTTATGTGCAGCAATTAGAGAATAGTAAATTGAGGCTTATTCAGTTGGAACAAGAGCTTGATCGAGCTCGACAACAGGTTCAACATCACTTTTCGACTTTTATCCAGTGTTTTTCCTTACAAAAGATCAACAACTAAAGCAGATATATGTAATTTGCTGCAGGGTCTATGTGTAGGTGGTGTTGCAGATAATAGTCAGTTTGGTTACTCTGGAAACACAAATAATACAGGTTTGTAGGATTATTCTTCAAGTATTGCGAATGTGATTTGAATTTGAACTCTAAATTCATTATTTATACAGAAATTGCTACATTTGAAATGGAGTATGGACAGTGGGTGGAAGAACAAAATCGACAAATCTCTGACTTGAACACCGCTTTACAATCGCATGATATTGGAGACGAGGAGCTAAGCATTTTGGTTGATGGTGGGATGAGACATTATTTTAATCTGTTCGTCATGAAAGCTACAGCAGCAAGGACCGATGTTTTCTACATCATGTCTGGGATGTGGAAAACATCGGCAGAACGTTTCTTCTTGTGGATTGGTGGCTTCCGCCCTTCAGAATTACTAAAGGTGACACAGATTTCATAATGTACTCATCGACTAACAGCTTCAGTTAATAATGCCTTAAACTAGAACATGTGTTTATCAGCAGATTCTGTTGCCACATCTAGACACCTTATCAGAGCAACAACGTTTGGATCTTATTAATCTCTCGCAATCATGTCAGCAAGCAGAAGATGCCTTATCTCAAGGAATGGAGAAACTGCACTACATTCTTGCTCAGGCCATCTCCGATGGCCTATTGGGTGAGGCCAACTACCTCCCTCAAATCGGTGCTGCCATGGACAGGTTGGAAGCTTTAGTCAGGTTCGTCGTTCAGGTAAAAATTTCCTTCACCCCATCTCATTTTTTACTTCTTTTCTTCACAGAGCTGGCAATTTGGGTCCGACCTGAAGAAAAATCTATGGCCCAATTGGTCCGGTTTGAATGACCTGGCGGGTCCTACTTGGACCAATAGCTCAATCAATATATGATTGGGCTAGCAAAATGCTGGGTTGGGCTAGCCCGATTGTACTAATTGCTGCGAATCGACCTAGGCGCTTTACTTTTCAGCAATATTATCAAAGAATAACACAAAACTAATACTTTGGGTGAAAACAACTAATACTATTCAGTAATACTCTTTAGTAAAACAATTAATACCACTTAAAAATACACTTGAATTGCACAGCGCATTTGGTGTATACAAATTTTTGGCATCAACAAGAGTGTGGTTTTGATGTAAACAGGCTGATCATCTTCGACAAGAAACTTTGCAACAGATATGTCGCATCCTTACGCCTCGTCAGGCGGCTAGATGCCTCCTTGCTCTGGGGGAGTATTTGCAACGTCTACGGGCTTTAAGTTCGTGTTGGTCGTCACGCCCTCGTGAACAAGCCTAGAGATGAAACTCTCATTTTAGTGAAGGTATGAAATGTAGTGAGGATTTATGAAGAAATCTCAGGTTTTTGGCCATTTTTGAGCTGCTTCCTGTGATTGAGAATTTGTAGATATGATCAAGAGGAAGAAGTTGCTCATCTTTGGGTTTAATTTGTTAGACTTGTTTGGTTCCCTAGTGTGTAAAACCAACAGGTCATCTAGTTTCACTTAGCTTACATATTTTAACATGGGCCAGAATAAATTAAATTAGTTTTCACCCACCAGAAATAAGTAAAACTTTTTTCTACTGTATTCCCACAAGCACAGTAAATTAGGTTATATATTAGCTGCGTATGGGTTGAAACCGGTTTTTTTTTTTTTTTTTTTTAATCAGTAAAAAAAAATTATTAAAATAATAATATGAGGATATGTGGGATACCCACATAAAATACATATATTTTACAACTTTTCACGTCAAGAAACACGTCTAACTCCTTTAACAACTAAGAAATCTACTCATCTCTTTGACAAATATTTGTGTGCACAATATTTTTATCTAATACTACATTATAACTAAACTAATACTATACAATGTTGCTAACTAAACTAATACTATACAATGTTTGAACTAATACTATATTGTAACCAAACTAATATTATACAGTACCTGAAATAATATTATATTGTAACCAAACTAATATTATACAGTACATGAAATAATACTACACTATAACCAAACTTTGTGCACACAATTTTTATTGTGCACAATATGCACACAAATACTTCTCCATCTCTTTATCCACCAAGACCATTGGGATTCTTACACCATTATTCAAATCTAATTCCGTCTTTAACTAACTCCTTTGCAATTGTCCAATTCCATGTCCTAGCCTTCAACTCCTCAATTAGTTTTTCCTTTGTTTATTGTTGATTCTGGAATACCAGTGTTGAATTATATTAGTGGTTGAATTTCCACATTTTAAAATTAAATTATGGGATTATTTATCCTATTAAATATAGCGCTTGTTTAACTGACCTTATAAATGCGTTAAAATTATTTGGTAAAAAAAGAATTTTAAGAACTTATAAGATCCTAAATCAAAGTACCAATTCCTTAATTTATATTTCTAAAATCTTTTAAACTATATTTAAATAATAGTTTTCTTTCATAATTTATATTAAACCCACGCTCACCCCTACCCCCCCCCCCACCCCCACTACTCATTCCCACAATCCCACCTCAATATAAAAAATAAAAAAAATTACTTTATATTAAAATTATAAAAATATTTCTTTCAAATTGTCAAAGGAATTATAAATTTTATTAGCTAAACACTTTAGTAACTTATAAGTTATTTAAAGATTGCATCTTATAAATTTCTAAAACAATTTATAAGATGTGTTAAAAAAAAAACAATTTATAAGATATTAAATCTTATAAAATATTTAAATAAGCTCTCTTGTAAAGGAACCTTAATGTGTTTCGTAAATAACGGAATGATCCATCTTATACGAACACACACAAACGATCAGATTTTCAAGTCCTAGTCAAAAAAAAAAAAAAAAAAAAAAATCCATCTTATAATACTCGAAATGATATTTAATTGAGCCATGAAATATGAAAGATTTTATTATGCATGTCCGTAACAACAAAGTGATTCAGACATTTTCAGTCAAGGGAGAGGGATCTGAAGCAGGAGTTGTTACAAAAGAAAACTGGTCGATTTTGTTGATTTCAAACAAGTTTTTTTAGGATCACAAATTTGATAGGGTATGGTGGAATGCATCCAATCCAGTAGGAAGTGTGCATCATCATTGGTAAATTAAACACATAGGGGGCTTGGCTTTATCCTGAAAACTGTCCAGCTTTCCCAACTTGTGGGATTAATGCGGGTCCCTGTGCGACCAAACCCCTGTTTAACGAACAATCTCGTGTACCAATTTCAAGTATCCAGGGCCTAATTCAACAAAATACCAAATCTAAATCAACTGAGGCTAGAAATGGAATAAAGACTCTTTCGCTTCTCATCGGCCTTAAAAATCTCTTCCACTCCCACCCCGTTTTCAAAGCTCAACACGATTACACACTCGATGTTGGAATTTTGGCCTAAAAGTGAATTTTCTTGTTTGGGAGGAGGATGATATATTTGAGGGTATTTTTGGAAATTCAGCAAAAATCCAAACAAAAAAAACATTTAAAATCCAATTCAAACATACAACTTAATTAAAATTTAACCGGATCTTTTTATCAATCATAATTCGGTTGGGGATTGCTGCTAGGATGTGGATTGATAACAAGATGATCATGGAAATATTGTCGTATCAGGATATTGTTTCCAGTGAAAAATTGCTGTAGGTTTACACATTATTGATCTAACCGAATAAATCATTGTCATAATATCACATCCCCATTCCATTGAATACCCGGTAAGCAAACTTGGGTGTAATAACTCTTCACAAAAGGATGCATACTGAGGACTTGAGATGTTGGAAAAACTTGTTTCCATGTCTTGCCTCCATTCATCATAAGAAGCCTGCAACCAGTAATGAAATTCAAATCACTCAAGCAGATACCGCAAAATCGAGAATCTGATATAGGCATTGGCTATATATGCTTCTCAGTTTAAATGAATCAAGGACCTGAGCAAGTAGGCCATCATATAAGCGTTTGAAGTCATAACATATATTGCTCGAGTGGTGTCCTAATTTGGACAGTTCTAGTCCACCAATGAACGGAAATTTGAGTATTGCTGTACCATCTTTACCAATAATCTCTGCAGGAACACGAACCGTTCTTGAAATGGTGGAAACGAGTAGCATCTCTAACAACAATCTCTCTGTTCACCAGTTTGGATATATATTTGATGGCAGAATGGCAATCATTACAAACTCTAAGGTTTTTCATGATCGTTATAGTGCTGTTATCTGGAGTATTCATCAATGCAAATGCAATTGCAAGTTTTTCACTGTGATGCTTCAGAATTTGCTCTTTCAGTTCTTCATCAAGATCGTGTAACACAGACGCAGTGTCTGGAAGAAAACCAATCTTTTTAATATCCTCCCAGATTTTAGCCATCTTCCTAAATATTGCATCTCGTTGTGGATGAAAAGCATCGTCTGCACCAAAGACATGGACTTCACTCTTTATTTGCAACCAACTGATTCCTTGCTCTTTCTTCACCTGTCTATCTTTCATCGACTTTCTTATTTTGGCAGCTTCCTCCCATTTCCCACAAGTCGAATACACGTTTGCAAGAGCTGAGTACGCCCCACTATTGTCTGGTTCGATTGAAAGCATCTTCTCTGCTGCAATGGCTGCAAGCTCTAGATTCTTGTGAACTTTACAAGATGCTAAAAGTGAGCCCCAAGCTATAACATCCGGTTCAATCTCCATCTTTGCTATAAAATCTTGTGCTTCATCTAACAATCCTGCACGCCCAAACAGGTCAATCATGCATGCACAATGGCTTAATCTGGGCTCGATTCCATGGACATCTTTCATCTTTCTAAAGTAGCTACGACCCTTTTCAACCAACCCCATGTGTGTACAAGCTGATAGAACACCGACATAAGTTATGTGATCTGGCTTCATATCTGATGACAGCATATCCTCAAACAATTGTAATGCCTCCTCACCAAATCCATGTTGTGCTAAACCGATGATCATCGAAGTCCACGAGATTGAATCTCTTCTTCGTTTTATTAGATTGAACGCTTTCCATGCACATTTGATGGTACCAGCCTTTGCATACATGTTAATTAAAGCATTGCTCACAGACGCAGACGATGATTCTCCCAACTTCAATGCAGTTGCATGGATTTGTTTGCCATGATTTAGGGAAGCCAAACTTGAACTTACACTTAACATTGCTGCAAAAGTGTAGTTGTTAGGCAGTGGGCCTTCTTTTAGCATGGATTTGAAGAGCTCCATTGCATCATTATTATGTCCATTTTGCACATATCCAACAATCATAGCCGTCCAAGCAACCACATCGCGTTCACTCAACGAATCAAAAATCTGCCTGGCTGGATTCATATCTCCAAGCTTGATGTATCCATCTAATAAAGCTGTAAATGCTATAAGATTAAGAGAAGATGTTCCACGCACATGCAACATCTTTTTGGCTATTTCAACCCCACCACACTTTGAGTACATATAAATCAGCGCATTCCTAACAGCTTCTGAATTATCAAATTGAGTTCTAATAATATAAGCATGAATTTGCTTTCCAACTTCTAATTCCTTAAGATTTGCACAAGCAGACGATACACTGGCCAGAGTGTATTTATCAGGTTTTACATTAGACTCCTTCAGCATTTCTGAGAAAAAAATCAGAGCTTTGGCATCTAAACCACACTGACTATAACCTGAAATCATTGAATTCCAAGAAATAACGTCACGTTCTTTCATTTTTTCAAAGTGAGCCAATGCATGTTCTACGTCACCCCTCTGCATATACAATGATAAAATACCATTCCAAGTTGAAACATTCTTCAACTTAATCCTTTCAAACACAGTCACTGCTGTCCCAGCATCACCCGACTTTGCATACAAATTCAATAATGAATTTGAAATAGAAACAATTCCAGAGAATCCGAATTTAACAACAAAAGAATGAACCTTCTTCCCCATATCCAACCCCCCAATCGCTGCACAAGAAGCAAGAATGTTAGTAAATGTATACTCATTTGGCACCACTTTACACTTCATCATCTCCAAAAACATCCGCAGAGCAGCATCAAAACGACCCTTGTGATTGTACCCCACGATCAACGCGGTCCAGGAAACAGAATCAGGCTCAGGCAAGTCATTGAATATACAGAGCGCTTCCCGTGTCTTCCCTTGCTTTGCATAAGCGGACAAAAGCGTGTTATATGAAGAAACATTCTTAACAGGCATTTCAACAAACACGTTATGGGCATCAGAAATAAACCCCGTTTTCGCATATGCATTCATAACATTGTTCATCAAGAACACTCCTAGGTGGAGCCCGGACTTGACTATACGGGCGTGGATTGGCTTTACTGCATAAGGACTTTTGGTTTTGATGCTTGTTTGCAGAATGGTAGCGTATGAATCCGCCTCAAACATACTATATAGTGAATGTGAAGAAACTTAAAACCGCCTCTCTTATTCTGTTGAGTTGTTTTCTTCATCAAAATTTTGCTCGAGAAGGATTATTACATTAGACACGACCGGCGGCGGTAAGATTTTGGAATCAAAATGAGAAATCATGATGAATTAAAGGGTAGCATAGAAAATTTCCTCTCTTTTTTCGTCAACTTAAAAACATGTACTCCCATAAAATCTTTCTAACCATTTAAATTTTATTTTTTTTATAAATTCTACTTTTATAATTTTCAATAATTTATATAAAATATCATTAATCACATATATACATTGTAAGCACATTAATTTTGTGCCCAATTAAATGGCGACACGTGGAAAATTAAGTATTAATATCAAATAAATTTAATTATTTATATTTGGAGAATTTAATTAAATTAATTCTCAAATTAAATAATTTATTGATATTAAATATACACGTAAAAGCCGAAATTAAATCCTATGAATTTTAAATATTCGTAACTTGGTGGCAAAGTAATTAACTTACCATATAACGTATAAAATCTCGTTAAATGGAAAGTTAAATCAAATTGCCCCACATGGAAACAAATCAAATCAAGTCAAATCAAATCAGATCAAATCAAATCAAATCAAGTCTGATGGGCTTCTAAGCTCAGCCCATTAAATCAGTCTCACCCCACAACTATAAATAGGGGTCTTCATTCATTCATTCCACACACAATTTCGAGGCACTCCTGGACTCAATTCCAGCTCGGAGCGGACTTGAGACGTTCTTGGCGGAATTCAAAGGCGTTCTTCAAGCAAATCAACCGGGAACATCGTCCGATCCGGGATCAAGGTGTTCAACCCCTCCGATCAGACGTTTCTCCTTGAAGATTCAAAGGCGTTCATCGCGGCCTCTTGAAGATTCAAGAACGTTCATCCAAAAGTCTCCGTAAATAGCGTTTAATCCAAAATAAGGCTCTTAAGCCCTTGGATTAACGTTATAAGTCCACCAAATCCACCAAATCCGCCGAATCATCTAAGTCAACACCGATTTTGAAGAGAAGAATCAGAGGATTAAATTTAGAGCTAGGGTCCGCTAAAATTTAATCGGTTCAATCCGATTAAAATTAAATTGTAAACCTTTTCGTGTTTTTATAAATTAAATTCACGAAATTTGTTGTTACAAATTTGGCACGCCCAGTGGGACAGCTCTACCTCTCATCTCTTCTCTTCCTTTGAAAAAAAAAATCTAAAGATCATCAGAATGGGTCCTCACAAGCTCTACCTGATTGGGGCCGGCTCATCAAACACTGCTGATGTCAACGCCGTCACGCGAAGTATGTTAAAAAGGTCGCAAACTCAGACCTCTTTGGGAGCAAACCTGTCAATTGACACTCCTGCAAGCAAGCCATCCTACATTGCTGAAGACAAGGAAGGCGATTCCCCATGTTCTACTCCTGACTCCTCGTCAGACTCTTCATCAACCTCCAGCATAGCTCCGGTCATGATGACGAATGCCTCAACCATCGAGGAACAACTTGCCAGTTTGACTAGAGTCATAGAGGGGCTCACACGTCATGTTCAAGAACAGGACTCCCGCATTTCCAGCTTGATGAATAAGGTGGAAAACGATGAGGCAAGCATAGCTAAGGGGAAGCGAGTTGAGGGGTACAATGACGAAGAAACCTCAACCAAGCATCATGCAACTGAAACTGAGTCAACTGCAAAGGAGTTGCAAATTTCTGCTGATGGAGGAATCCACGTGGAGCAACTTAAGGAGCTCATACGAGAAACAATGAAGGACAAGTTCGACGATGGTTCTAAGTCATCCTTCACTTATGCCAAGCCATACACAAAGAGAATTGATGGTTTGAAGATGCCAGCTGGCTACCAACCTCCAAAATTCCAACAATTTGATGGCAAGGGAAATCCGAAGCAACACGTGGCCCATTTCATTGAAACGTGCAACAATGCTGGAACATATGGAGACCACCTGGCCAAGCAATTCGTCCGCTCCTTGAAAGGAAATGCGTTCGACTGGTACATAGATATGGAAGCTAACTCCATCGACAGCTGGGATCAAATGGAACAGGAGTTCTTGAACCGCTTCTATAGTACCAGAAGGACAGTTAGCATGATTGAGTTGACTAACACTCGCCAGTGGAAAGAGGAACCTGTGATCGATTACATTAATCGATGGAGAAATCTAAGCCTCAATTGCAAGGACAGACTGTCAGAAACTTCTGCAATTGAGATGTGTATCCAAGGGATGCAATGGGGTCTCCGATATATCCTCCAAGGAATTCGATCAAGGACCTTCGAAGAACTGGTAACAAGAGCTCATGACATGGAGCTAAGCATGATTGGAAGAGGGGTCGAAAGACCACCAATTTTAGAACATCACGACAAGAGTTATGTTAAGTCTTTAAATAAAGAATACATAACAGACATGCCTCACGATAGGGGGCAAAGGGGGTTGACTCTGAAGGACATGCGACAAAAACAATATCCATTCTCAGACTCTGATGTCTCAGGGATATTTGATGAGTTGCTTGATGCAAGGCTGATTGAGTTGCCTAGGATGAAACGGCCGGAGGAAGCTGGACGCACCGAGGATCCAAAGTACTGCAAGTACCATCGATTAGTGGGTCACTCAATTCAAGAATATTTTATCTTCAAGGAAAAGATAATGCAGTTGGTTCAAGAAGGGGATATAGTGCTAGAAGAGACTACTTAAAGTTCTTCGAGTCATGCTCCTTGACAAGAGAATAAACTGTCTGAAATGCTCCTTGACAAGAGAATAAACTGTCTGAAATGCTCCTTGACAAGAGAATAAACTGTCTGAAATGCTCCTTGACAAGAGTGAAAACTATCTAAAGTTCCTCAAATCTCCTCGACACGAGACAAAACTGTCTATGACTCTAAAATTGAGTCTTCAAATAAAATCTCCTTGACACGAGACGAAACTGTCTATGACTCTAAAATTGAGTCTTCAAATCAAATTTCCTTGACACGAGACGAAACTGTCAATGACTCTAAAATTGAGTCTTTCAATCAAATCTCCTTGACACGAGACGAAACTGTCTATGACTCTCAAATTGAGTCATGTTGCCCCTTGAACTACGTTATGGCTTGATCCTCTTTAAAGAGGTACGTAGGCAACTTAGAAATTCTCTAAGTACAGTCATGATTTAATTATTTCATTTAAGTTCTTACACTTAATAATGAGATATTTAAAAAAAATAAAGATTTTCGTGCTTTATTCACTTCAAGTCACAAATGACCGTGAACAAAGCACGAGGGGGCATTTGTAAGCACATTAATTTTGTGCCCAATTAAATGGCGACACGTGGAAAATTAAGTATTAATATCAAATAAATTTAATTATTTATATTTGGAGAATTTAATTAAATTAATTCTCAAATTAAATAATTTATTGATATTAAATATACACGTAAAAGCCGAAATTAAATCCTATGAATTTTAAATATTCGTAACTTGGTGGCAAAGTAATTAACTTACCATATAACGTATAAAATCTCGTTAAATGGAAAGTTAAATCAAATTGCCCCACATGGAAACAAATCAAATCAAGTCAAATCAAATCAGATCAAATCAAATCAAATCAAATCAAGTCTGATGGGCTTCTAAGCTCAGCCCATTAAATCAGTCTCACCCCACAACTATAAATAGGGGTCTTCATTCATTCATTCCACACACAATTTCAGAGGCAACTCCAGACTCAATTCCAGAGCTCAGAGCAGACTTCAGACGTTCTTCGCGGAATTCAAAGGCGTTCTTCAAGCAAATCAACCGGGAACATCGTCCGATCCGGGATCAAAGTGTTCAACCCCTCCGATCAGACGTTTCTCCTTGAAGATTCAAAGGCGTTCATCGCGGCCTCTTGAAGATTCAAGAACATTCATCCAAAAGTCTCCGTAAATAGCGTTTAATCCAAAATAAGGCTCTTAAGCCCTTGGATTAACGTTATAAGTCCACCAAATCCACCAAATCCGCCGAATCATCTAAGTCAACACCGATTTTGAAGAGAAGAATCAGAGGATTAAATTTAGAGCTAGGGTCCGCTAAAATTTAATCGGTTCAATCCGATTAAAATTAAATTGTAAACCTTTTCGTGTTTTTATAAATTAAATTCACGAAATTTGTTGTTACATACATAATTTAATATTTTTTTTATTTTATACATAAAAATTTACAAATTACCCCTCAAAATTTTAATTATTAATATTTTTTTTAAATTGTATGCATTTCCTATAAAATTTTCTATGCAACGGAAAGTATAATTTATTATTAATAAATTCAGGATAAATTATCGATAACAAAATACTACTACAGATAAACTCAAATTTAGATAACGGTACAGTTTTGATTATTTTTTGCTGAATGGATTGAACTGATTGCATCTATTAAAATTCAAATTATTATCAAAGGTGACCCTTGAAATAAAAAAAAATATATAACTCACGTGGAATTTGACTTTGTGGGATTGAAAAATGTACTTTTTCTTTGTAAATTTCAAGGGCGAACAAACTATTTTTATTGGAAATACTTCTCTAATAACAAAAACAGAAGAAACTTTCTGGTCTTAAAGCAACTAAACAATCAAAATCGGCTGCATCTTGATTTTTGAACATAACCAAGAGTGAGATGACATTTTGTACATAAATTGGCTGCATTTTTGGTCTACTTGTTCAAAGAAATCTATTAACACAAAAAACGACTCTATGTAAGCGCCTTTCTTTGTGCAGCACTTTATCATATCATCATTTGATTTTTGGGGGCTTTGAAAACAAATTCTGGATAATCAAATACACGGCGGCGTATCTACCTAAAGCACCGAAACCTACGACGGCGACGGTCACCGGCTAACTCAAGATTCGACAAAAATGGCATCGTCCCCTCTTCCCTTGTCGTCTTCCTTTCTGAACCTATCTTCCAAATCAAAAGTCACCCCACTTCACGCCTTCTTCACCCATTACTCCTGCCCGTCTTCGAGAACCCGAATGTGTGGGGTTTCAGCCCTACCCAATAAAAAACCGGGTCCCAAAAAGACCCGCAAGAAAAGCAGCGCTTCTCCCTCTTCTGAAGTGGAAGACTTGGTTCGCTTGCTCATGAGGAATTTCACTGATAAGCAGCCATTGATGCACACACTCAATAAGTATGTCAAGTTTGTCCGAACAGAGCACTGTTTCTTGCTCTTTGAGGAGCTCGGCAAGGCTGATAAGTGGCCTCAGTGCCTTGAGGTCTCTCTCTCCCCCCTTGTGTGTTTTGTTTCTAGGATTTTAAAAGGGGTGTTCTATATCTTATACTAAGATTTGTTTATTAATCCTGTTTTATGTTTATAGGAAGATTGAATTAAAGTTTGCATTATTTTCTGGGCATGGTTTAGGTATTTAGATGGATGCAGAAGCAGAGATGGTATATAGCTGACAATGGGGTTTATTCTAAGTTGATATCTGTGATGGGAAGGAAAGGCCAAACGCGAATGGCCATGTGGCTTTTCTCTGAGATGCGTAATAGTGGCTGTAAGCCTGATACATCTGTTTACAATGCTCTCATTACAGCCCACCTCCATACTCGGGATAAACCCAAGGCCTTAGCCAAAGCTCTTTCATATTTTGAGAAGATGAAGGACATGGAGAGGTGTCAACCAAGTATTGTCACCTACAATATTCTTTTGAGAGCTTTTGCTCAGGCAAAAAATGTCGATCAAGTTAATGCGTTTTTCAAGGATCTAGATTCAAGTATTTGTAGCCCTGATATCTACACATTTAATGGTGTGATGGATGCATATGGAAAGCTAGGGATGATCAAGGAAATGGAGTCTGTGCTTTCCAAGATGAAGAGTAAGCAGATAAAACCTGACATTATTACATTTAATTTGTTGATTGATGCATATGGGAGAAAGCAAAGTTTCGAGAAGATGGAACAAGTGTTCAAAAGCCTGTTGCAGTCCAAGGAGAAACCAACACTTTCTACATTCAATTCCATGATCACAAACTATGGAAGAGCACGTCTCAGGGACAAAGCAGACATGGCCTTCCAGAAAATGACCGAAATGGGCTATAGACCGAGTTTCATCACTTATGAGAGTGTTATTATGATGTATGGATACTGTGACTGTGTCTCGAAGGCTAGACAGATATTTAACAAGATAGTTGAGTCTGAAAATGAGAAAAAGGTTTCAACTTTAAACGCTATGCTCGATGTCTATTGTATGAATGGTTTACCTATGGAAGCACACGAGCTTTTTGAGAGTACACGCACTACTCAAATGTTCCCTATCAATTCCTCTACTTACAAGCTCCTATACAAGGCTTATACTAAAGCTGATATGAAAGAACTGATGCAGAAATTACTTGTGTATATGGATAAAGATGGTATCGTCCCAGATAAAAGGTTCTTTCTTGATGCTCTGGGGGCACTTGGATCTTCATCTACAGGCAAAAAGTCCACCAGCAGAAGAAGTGGAGTACGCCAACAAACTGTCACTGCAGAGGGATAGTTATGTGGGGGTGATGGGTCATTTTACTCTAAAACGAGGGTTAAGAAGAGCTCCCTTTGGTGAATCAATATTGGAATTAACACATTTGCTCAATTTTTCAGACAAATTGGGGTGCAAAATTGCGGTGCAGTATATAAGGTATTATTTGTTTCTCTCAGTTTTACCTCCATTTTTTAACTGCCATAAAGCTGCTGTACTTCATGTCTTAAGTAGGGAATCAAAATTTTGTTAATTTGTGTTAGCATCTAATATTGCAGCATCTGGGATTTCTTTTTCATTCCAATGAAAATTAAATTTACACTTAATTAAAGTTACTCTTCTGTGCAAGCCAATAATTTAATAACTTAATAAAGTAGTGTTGAGACATTTCGTTTTTCGGAAATTGTATGTGCATACTGGAAATATGTTATTCCTCTGTTGAATTTCTTAATAAATTCACAGTAACAATGAGTGATGTTGGTTTCTATTGCCACAGGGAATAGCTGAGAAAATCAAAAGTCTAGATAATTCAGCCTTGAAGATTTGTTTGGCTCTCAGAGAAACCTGCTATGTATTGCAATGCCAACATCATATAGTAAAGCTGTGGAGAAATTCTCTTTTCTGCAACAGTTGGTGTGATATATATTACGTCATTAATCAGTTGGTGTGATTCCTTCAGTTTTTCGTTTCTTTTTCTTGGATGATTTTAAATTTTTTTGGAGATCTGAGGAATTATTCGCCTCATTTTTTAAATTATAGGTAGGGGAAAGATTTTCCTGGAGCACTAATAGGCCTTCCATCTGTAAATGAGAGAGAAACAAGTTCAGTTCCTACCTGTGTCAGCTGGCATTCTTTTTTTTTTTTTTTTTTTTAACTTAATCTTCTGGTTGTATCCAGCTTCTTTGAAAAGAAATCTCTATGGCATGGAATGGCTGAAAACACAATGTTTCATCTCTTACACTACGATCACTGCTTCTTCCATCTTCACTGAGAACTTAATCAAATTGATTGCTTAGTAAATTTATAACAGAAGTATATGGCAAAAGCATAATGCTATGATTCTTGTTATCAAATATTTTTTAAAAAAATTGGCAAGTGCACAATCTACAGTTATCTGACAAAGCCTCAAAAGATATGGAAGACGTATGGAGATTATTTTGCACTTAAGTCTGACCGTATCCTTTTTCTGTCACATTCTTGAGATAAATGCAAACTCTCATGAGAGCAGTCTTATGAATCAAAAAACGACTTGATTCTAGTACCAATGGTGAAAATCATCAGCATCAAATTGTATTTAATCTTCCCCTTCAGGTTTGATTTCATACAAGTGTGTTTATCTGAGGTCTATGCTTTCTTTTACTAGTTAATTTGTCTTGGTGGAAGGCTTCTCGTGATACACTATCGATGTCAACCCTGTTTGTGTGTGAGTTGTTGATATACATATTTGCAGGGGCGGGCAGTTGGTTTGGGGTACGTGATCTGATCGGATCGGATCGGCTGATCAGTTATCCAAACTTTTTTTTAATAATTTTCTCGCAAGTAGTCCACTTGATGTGACAAGAGTACAATTGTTTACCATTAATATTTTTTTAGTAAAAATAATTAATACTAATATTTTTAATAAAAAATGATATTATTTAAAAATATTGAGTTGCTCATATCTGTCAAGTGACAAATGACAAATTGAAACGTGACAACTTTAAAATACACGTGGGATAATTCAAACGATGAAAATTGAGATTGAAGACAATTCTATAATAGAGGAGAGGATGAATCCCTTTATTCCATTCGTTATGGAAAGCTACGCGCATGATAATAACATTTGTGGACTTATAATTTAACAAAATTCATGAAATATATAACTATGATCCATCCAATAATAGAGTTAGGCTGACTGTCCTTATCAAAAAAAAAAAAAAAAAAAGAAGAAGAGTTAGGCTGACTGTATAAGTGAATCATGCGGCTGTTGTCATCTTGAGAAATAATCAAGTATGATTAGCTTAATAATTATACGGTTGACTTGACTCTAGAGATTCTCACTCTACTAATCTACTTGCAGCATCTAAAATTTGATCAATCAAGTTTCACAAATGGTCCAATCAGCCGGAAAATTGGAAATTCTCAAGTTTCCCCTTTTCACATAAACTTCAACGATATACACGCCTTTTAATTTGTGAAACTTCAACATTATACACTCATTTTAATGATGAAATTGATATTTTAATCAAATGATACCTCAACATCATTTTTATATCAATATACCTAATAATATTAACCATATGTTTTATTTATGGAATTGGTATAGTATGAATATGTACTTTTTTTAAGATAAACTAATAGACGTACAATTGCGGAGTAACCTGAAAAATTGAAAATACAAATTAAAAACTGAGTCGCAGAATCCTTGAGATCTCACTTAATTTGTTAACTAAACCGAGATTTAATTTCCACATGGTATGTGAAGTCAATAACACTATCAAACATGGCACACGCATAGATTAAATAAGAAATATTCCCTACATAAATATATTACTATATTACAATTTATTTATTTTTAACAAATACATGAGCATTTCCGAACATAATGCTCAAATCAAGAGCGTTTTCAAATTCTACAAAACTGTTTCTATAATCATTTTTCTTACAAAAACTGTGAGAGATAGCTTTAAAAAAAAAAATCAAAGCAGTTTCAAAACACACTAAATACTAAATTAAGTATTGTCCTGATTTTTTGTTCAATTAAAACATTCAATCATTATTTAGATGCTCATTATAGACTTTTTTTTTAGTCACTGCATTGGATAGTGGTAAAATGTTAACCATAATCAAATATTAAAAATTGAACTATCTAAGGAAAAAAAAAAGTCCAAAAAACCAACAAAACAAGTTAGATGAAAGACATATAAGGACTTGAATCGCATACCCCACTCTTGCCATTATTCAAGATCTACTCGGCAAATTTGATTCAATTTTAAAAGTCTTCCTTACTAATTTCGAAAGAAATCTTAAAAAGGAATTGTCTCTTTCCAACATAAAAAGAATGCACATGTATATGCAAAGAAATAGTTTAATAAAAAACTCTTGATTCTGTCCAATGAGAATGAGCCAAGTTGTGTATATATAATATCACATAAACTCGTATTAGAAAATGAGCAAAACTTATGTTCACTTAACTTGCTGATGTCTCCATTTCTTTTGTTTTTCAAGATTCTGATAATCTGATTACGTGTGTTCTTAGTCTTCATTTGATTACACTTGCATGGATGAAAAGCTTCCTCACTTTTCTTGAGGAAAATCATCATCCATCTGACCATCTTTAGAACATGTGAGCTCTCTCTTTCTCTCTCTTCTTTTCTGTTTTCTACTTGAATAAAATTTTCAGTAATTTGAGATGTTACTGTTCCATTGATGTTGTTTGCAGCTCGAATAATGAGTTGGACATTTTCTCTGTGGCTGCTTCTTGTCTTGTCATCTTTGTTTTCGAGCATAGCCGGTGAAAGGCACGAGAGAGTTACTGCGCAGCACGGTGTTGTGGCTACTGATCATGGCGAATGCTCTACAATTGGGAGGGACATCCTTCGACAAGGCGGCCATGCGGTGGATGCAGCGGTGGCTGCCGCTCTCTGCTTAGGAGTCGTCAGCCCCGCGTCTAGTGGCATTGGTGGTGGTGCATTTATGCTCGTCCGATCGGCTGGGGGCAAAACAGAAGCCTATGATATGAGAGAAACCGCTCCCAAGTCTGCTTCTAAGGTAATATTTATGTACAAAATGTCATCTCACTCTTGGCTAAGCAGTGTCTGATAGTTCTTTTCTGCAAATCTGTCGGAATTAATTGTTGGTTTTAAGTTTTCAGACAATGTTCAAGGATCAAGATACAGCCGATTTTGATTGATTAGTTCAGTTGCTTTAAGACCAGAGAGATTTCCTCTGTTTTTGTTCTTAGAGGAGACTTTCTAAATTCTAATAAAAAAATAGTTTGTTCTACTCTGATATGGCTATTGGACAGGATTCAGATTTTCTGTTTACGTTTCATTCCTCTATGATAATGTTACCGAAGATGTTACACTATTGTGTAACGAAAAATCTGATTTTTTTTGGCTTTTATTTCATCTATGCATTGTGACAGAAAATCAACTTGTAGGTTCGATCCTCTAATCTTGATTTTTGAACCGAAAGGTCCATGAATCGGGATACTGTTGAGTCAATCGATACAAAATGGGATTTGTTCTATAAGACCAATCGAATGAGTCAGAGAATTCAATTTTCTTGCAGAACATGTATGCTGGAAATGCTGCCCTAAAAGCTAGTGGTATCCTCTCCATAGCAGTTCCAGGAGAACTTGCTGGCCTCGAAAATGCCTGGAGAAAATACGGCCGGATTCCTTGGAAAAGACTCGTCGTTCCAGCTGCCCGAATTGCTAAGAACGGATTCAAGATCTCACCGTATCTCCGTATGCAATTGGTGAGCTCGGAATCACTCATCATGCGTGACGAGGGACTTCGTGATACATTCACATCAAACGGTAGTTTATTGCATTCAGGAGACATATGCTACAATAAACAACTTGCTAAGACACTAGCCGCGGTGTCAAGGCTTGGAACGAGAGCATTCTACAACGGATCAATCGGACTTCGTCTGGTTAAAGATATTGCGAAAGCTGGAGGAGTATTAACAATGGAGGACTTGCAGCATTACGAGGTTAAACTGAGGAAACCTGTCTCAGTGAAGGCAATGGGAGTTGAGATATTTAGCATGCCTCCACCTTCTTCTGGAGGTGCCTCAATGTCACTCGTAAGTTTGCAAAAATATCTGCCATATTTAATTTAAGAATATCATTTGTCACAGATCTTATATTCTCGATTAATGTTGCCTCAGATGCTCAACATACTGACTCAGTATCGCGATTTGTCTGATATCTCCGATTCTCTTATGATCCACCGCGAAATTGAAGCTTTGAAGCACGCGTTTGCTGTGAGAATGAATCTTGGTGATCCAGACTTTGTGAATGTCACAAATGTGGTGAACGCCATGTTATCAAAAAAGTTTGCTGCGCACTTGAGGAAAACAATTTTCGACAACACGACGTTTAATTCCACTCATTATGGTGGGAGGTTAGAATAAACTTAAAAATACTTATCTACGTGTTTCAAAAATCATATTGCATTGTCATAAGATTGTCCCAAAACCTAAGAAAAATGGTAAAATACTTTGATTCACTGTTTTATTAAAAATATTAATTGGTTGTATTTTTGCACACAACAATATTGGTTGTTTTTATTAATTATAATTAATTGTGCACCAATTACACTCTATTTTTGTTCTATACACTTATATGTACAATATTTTTAGCATCTTATACTATCATATACAACTGCAAAGAAAGGATATTGAGCAAACCTAGTGTCAATATCAGCGCCCTTCTTGAAATCTCTCTTCTGATTCAAAATCGTAGGTGGAATCAGATCCATGATCACGGGACGAGCCATATCTCGATCATAGACAGCGAACGCAATGCTGTGTCAATGACCACCACCATCAACGCCTACTTTGGCTCCAAGTTCCTCTCACCGAGAACAGGGATAATCCTCAACAACGAGATGGACGATTTTTCCATGCCTGCAAACACTTCAGCAAACGTCCAACCTCCAGCCCCTCCCAACTTCATTTATCCCGGAAAAAGACCAATGTCATCGATGACACCCACAATTGTCATCAAAGTATATATATAACTTGATATCTTTGATTTAATACTTTCCATTAATTCTTAACAACAACTTGCTTGTACTTCTATTCCACAGGATGGGAAGCTTAAAGGTGTTTTAGGTGCAAGTGGAGGGTCACTGATAATTGCAGGAACAACAGAGGTTTTACTGAATCACTTAGCAAGAGGAATGGATCCATACTCTTCTGTTATAGCTCCAAGAAGTTATCACCAGGTATTAATATGATCACAATCTATTTTGTTGATTGTTTTCTAATATGGTCTTATCGTCTACGTAGTTGGTTCCGAATGTACTGCTATACGAGAACTGGACAGTGCCGACGGGCGATCACTTTGAGGTACCAGCAGAAACAAGAGATGCCCTACTAAAGAAGGGTCATGTTCTTCAGGGCATTTCTGGTGGAACTATATGTCAGTTCATACTTGTTCAAGATTTGAGTAGTAACTCAAATGCAGGGAAACTTATTGGTGTAAGTGACCCTAGAAAGGGTGGATTTCCAGCTGGTTTCTAAACAAAATTTTGATAAAAATTTAATTGTATGAACCTGGTTCACTGATATATGATTTGTGAACTTTATTGATTTACCGGATATATAATTTTTTGTTAGATCCATTTAAATGAGTAAAAGATGAGATGTAGTCTACATGAATCATGTCTACATAAGTGTTAGCACTAATTTTTAGTAACATCTTTCTAATGATTCATTTCTTTTTGTTGCCTATCAAATCTGAGGAGATAATGAAGCACCAGTATTAATCAAGCCTAGAGAATATATATTATGATTATGGAAATGAACTCAGAATTGATGACTTTTATATAATACATAGATGACCAACTGTTGTTTGTTTTGAAAGAAAATACTACTCTTTGTAAGAATAGAGGAAAACAATTTCGTGTGAGACGATATAAACTCGGATGTGATCGGACATAAATTAAAATCATATTTATTACTCATCACCTACAAATTCAATTTGAAAAAAAATGATAATATTTGCTTACTCCATTATTATTTTCTTGTTCGACTCGATTGAACAATACATGAGTGATATTTGCTCAAGCCTTAGTGCTATTTATCAATCAATCCCCCGAAGTCGAAATTTCCGCGTTTTGTACTTTTACTTGTAAAATTTCAAAAGATTGACATTTTTGGTAAATAATTTTATAATAATTTAATATAAGTAAACCCGTTGCCTACCACAGAAAATAAAACCTCCAGAAGCTGGATCAGTTTTGCTGTCTTTGCAATGAGTTTTGGGTCGGACCTTGTCGTTGAGTACAGCTTGATTCCAATAAATAAATATAATTTAATTTAATTTTCCAAAAAAACAAATACTCCCATTTCAAGATAGGTGCATTATTTGTTTAAAAAATGTGTTCCAAATTGGATATATCATTTTCTAAAAAAATAATATAACAATTTAATTACTTTAAATCACACACTTCAAACATTTCAAAATTACATTATACTATATGATATTACTCCCCATTGAAAGTGTGCTCGCAGGGCATATTAGACCCAAATTATAGGACAATACATTGTTTGGTAGCCCCTTAAAGATTACATATTCATTCCGCTTAATATGTCAATCGGTACTAAATTAGTAAATTTTGCTATTCTCCTCTACCAAAACAATACCACCCCCTCCTCCTATATTATTATGGGTTGTAAAATAATTCTCATTTCCCAAAATAACCTTCTTTCTTCCTTGTGTATAATTGAAAGGGCAAAATAGTATTTTTCATATCTAACATTCTTCAATTGAATTAGTAATCGATGCCATTCATATATATTATTAATTAATTGATACTTCACGTCTTAACCATTATTATTATCATGTCAATCCAATCCAACATATCTAAAAGTATTAAAATCATATTCATCACTACATTTATAGGGGTTAAAATCTTAAGAACTATTTACACAAAAAATTAAAATAGATCTTTCTCACCATAATCAAATATTAAGGTTTAACTTTCCAAGAGGAAAAAAAGGGTCTAAAGAAGGAGCCAAACAAGTTAGGTGAAACACATATAAGGAGTTGAACCTCATACGTCGAATTCAAGTTCTCATCTACAAATCAATTCAAGTTTAAAAGTATGCATAATATTTTCCTCATACTAAAGTAAATCTAAAAACATGTACATAGGTCAGTGTCACTCAAATTTAAAAAATTTATACATATGATTTGTTAATTAATGGAATTCTACTCGATTGTTTGCAGGTCCGGTCATGTCTTGGAGGTTCTATTTATGTGTCATTGTTGTGGTGTCATCTTTGTTATCGAACGTAGCCGATGAAAGAGGCCACAGAATTAGTGCAGAGCACGGCGTTGTGGCTACTGATCATGGCGAATGCTCTACAATTGGGAGGGACATCCTCCGACAAGGCGGCCATGCGGTGGATGCAGCGGTGGCTGCCGCCCTCTGCCTTGGCGTAGTCAGCCCTGCGTCTAGCGGCATTGGAGGTGGTGCATTTATGATTGTCCGATCGGCTGATGGAAAAACAGAAGCCTATGATATGAGAGAAACCGCTCCAAAGCTTGCTTCTCAGGTAATAATATTTATGTATACGAATGTGTTTCCCGTTGTTCTGTTCTGCAAATTTTATTGGTTTTAAGTTTTCAGTTTATGTCAAAGAATTATTTTGATTGATTTCTTATTAATTATAGACAAAAAGATATCCCCTGTTTTCGTAATAATTATATTTGAAAGGATAGGTAGTTTTACACGTCATTCATGATACAATATAAAAAGTTATACCGTTATACACTCCTCTGTTTCAATTTGTCAATTTAGAGAAAAAATTATTTCAAAATATTTGTTGCTCTTGATTTTTCAAGAGATATTCAATGTTGTTTTTTCAACTCCATCATTTTTTTAATTTTTATGATAGGTAGAAAAAGTAATTATAAATAATTCATTAATAACGTGTAATAGGATATATTAGTCATTTACACGAATAATCTTTAGTATTAAAGGACTTTTCTAATTTATACGAAAAATTGAAAGAGACAGTTAAAATGAAACAAAAAAAAATAACAGGAAATTTTAATCTGATTTGCTATTATTTTCAGATCCAAAATCCATGAATCAATATATTTGAGTTAATCAATTGTGGCCTTATAAAATATTAGGATATTAATATAAATGAATAAATTTTACAACTCTATATGTTTGAACTTTTAAATGAGGCAAATTTTTTTCATAATATTAGGTTAAAAGCCCTGACCTCCTCTCTCCTCTCAGTGATTAAATTGACGTCAGTTCACAAGTGAGATAAAATATTATCCTAATAAATTATTAATCAATATAAATGAATTAATTTTTATTTTATAGAGGAACGGAGAGGGAGTCGACCTGTGTCCTTGTGTTTCTTTTAGTCTCATATGTGCGTGTATATATATTTAGATTTAGGATGTCTATAAATTCGGCAATTAATAAATTTTTTGAAATAATATTTTTATCGAGTCCCATTTTGAAAAAAATGTAAATATATAATCATATCCAAATAGAACTCTAATCACTTGAGATATACCACTCCATCTAACCTTAAGTGTAAAAATATTACTAATGTCGATAAAATGATAACATAATAAATATTTGAAAATGCTTGTATAAATTATTAGTCCAATTGAATTTATAAATTAATAATTCTTATACGTTACAGAGAATAAGTACGATAATTAGGATTTATAAATTTTTTTTTTCTTTTTTGAAGTGATCGTGTGTTTGATATTGTGCATTGACTAACTTTCAAGGAAAAAATTTCATCAAGCCACTGCAAATTTTCTTTGTATATATCGAGTGATTTCTTTTATACTCACATATTTTACGTATGGAGTTGTCATTATTTATTTTGCTACACCTTAGATGAGAGGTCATTTTTTAACGTATTGAAATTTGGTATGCTCTTATTAAAACTACACATAGGATAATCGAACGATGTATAGAGCTAAAGAAGTTGAAGTTTTCATGCAGAACATGTATGCTGGAAATGAGGCCCTAAAAGCTAATGGTATCTTCTCCATAGCTGTTCCAGGAGAACTTTCTGGCCTGGAAAATGCTTGGAAAAAATACGGTCGGATTCCTTGGAAGAGACTCGTCTCACCTGCTGCTCGAATTGCTAAGAACGGATTCAAGATTTCACCCTATCTCCATATGCAAATGGTGGACTCCGAATCATTCATCATGCGTGATGATGGACTTAGCCATATATTCACTTCAAATGGTAGTTTGTTGCATTCAGGAGACATATGCTATAATAAACAACTTGCTCAGACATTAACAAAAATATCAAAGTATGGAACGAGAGCATTCTACAACGGATCAATCGGACATGGTCTAATTAAAGATATCGTGAAAGCTGGAGGAATCTTAACAATGGAAGACTTGCAACATTACGAAGTGAAACTGAGGAAGCCTGTCTCGGTTGATGTAATGGGAGTCGAGATATTAAGCATGCCTCCGCCTTCTTCTGGAGGTGCATCAATGTCACTTGTAAGTTGCATATAAATTAATTTTCCTCTTATTTAAGGATTTCATTTATCATAGATCATATATAATTCTCTGCCTCAGATGCTCAATATCCTGGCTCAGTATCGCGATTTGTCTAATATCTCCGATTCACTTATGGTCCATCGCGAAATTGAAGCTTTGAAGAATGTGTTTGCTGTGAGAATGAATCTTGGTGATCCTGACTTTGTGAATGTCACGGACGTGGTGAACGACATGTTATCAGAACAGTTCGCTGCACAGCTAACGAAAACTATTTTCGACAACACAACGTTTAATTCCACTCATTATGGTGGGAGGTAACAACTTGAAATCACATTTGCTGCTTTGAACACCGTCGACATAATATCAATTTACGTCCTGTCGTGAAATCTCTCGTCTGATTCAAAATCATGACACAGTTATGTCCCGTTGTAGGTGGAATCAGATCCATGATCACGGCACAAGCCATATCTCGATCATAGACAGCGAACGCAATGCTGTGTCAATGACCACCACCATCAACTCCTACTTTGGCTCCAAGTTCCTTTCACCGAGCACAGGGATAATCCTCAACAACGAGATGGATGACTTTTCAATGCCTGCGAACACTTCACCAAACGTCCCACCTCCGGCCCCTTCCAACTTCATCTATCCCGAAAAAAGACCATTGTCATCAATGACACCCACAATCTTCCTTAAGGTACATTATATATCTTTGATTTCGTCCCCAAATGTTGTTACTAATAACTTTTACTCCAGGATGGACAACTTAAAGGTGTTATAGGAGCAAGTGGGGGGTTACTGATAATTGCAGGGACAACAGAGGTTTTAGTAAATCATTTAGCAAGAGGAATGGATCCATACTCTTCTGTTATAGCTCCAAGAAGTTATCATCAGGTATTATTAATTATGATGAGAGTGTATTTTGTTGGTTGTTTTCTAATATGGTTTATGCAGTTGATTCCGAATGTAGTGCAATACGAGAATTGGACAGTGCCGACTGGCGATCACTTTGAAGTAGCAGCAGAAATAAGAAGTGAGCTAGAAAAGAAGGGGCATGTTCTTAAGAGCAGTAATGCTACTGGATGCGTATGCCAGTTCATACTTGTTGAAGAATCGAGTCGTAATTCAAGTGCAGGCCAACTTATTGGTGTAAGTGACCCTAGAAAGGGCGGATTTCCAGCTGGTTTCTAATCTTTGAATTTCTCCCCAAATAATAAAACTCCAACTTCACTAAATTTGACTCCAATCGACCATTAGGGAATTGGTGTACACCTATGAGAATATGATCAAATTTGATAATTATATATGGTTAATAATTTAATATTATTAGATACATTGGATCGAATTGATATAAAATTATGTTGAAGTATCAATTGATTATATTATCAATTTCATCATTAAGAAAAAAAAATAGAATATCCAATTTTGGATATTTTTTAATAACCCGATCCGAAGTTTTGTCATCGGTAACGGGTACAAATTTGAAGCTGAAACCCGATCCAGTCAGCAAGAACTCACAGGGTTGCCATCTTTACTATATGATGCTGGCATTATTGCGATGCATAGCAGGTTTCTGAGAGAACCAAACAAATCTTCAAGGCTGAATTATCTAGACTTTTGGTTTTCTCAGCTATTCCCTGTGGCAATAGAAATAACACCACTCATAACTGTGAATCTATTAAGAAATTCAACAGAGGAATTATACATTTCCAATATGCACATATGATTTCCGAAAAACGACTCTAGTTTATTAAGTTATTAAAAATTGGCTTACACACAGGGTAATTTTAATCTAAAGTGTAAATTTAATTTTACCAGAGGCAGAAAAAAACTAAATGATGATAAAGCGCTACACATGAAGTCGTCTTTAGGAGTGGAATGGCAATATGGCATAGTTGTCCCTGCTGAACGAAAAAACCGTTAAAAATGTAAAACAGGAGCAAAATAATGTGGGATTTGAACCTGACGTGAATCGAACACGCAACCTTCTGATCTGGAGTCAGACGCGCTACCATTGCGCCACAGATCCCATATGTATTGCAACTGCAACATATATTTTATACCTATATTTTCTGTTCTGTTCAAGTTTTCATGCATAAATATATATATATATCATAAGGATTCAAATATACAAAATTATTTTGTGGATTAAGACCGTTGTTTATTTTCTAATAAGATTTATTAACCTTTATGAGAAGTCGAACAAGTCGGCCAATTGAGATGTTTTCCGCTAAATCTAGAAGCTCAATAAAATTAAATTCTTCATTAACATCGAATTAAATATTTCATAGAGTACAGATGAGAACGGGCAGGATACTTAGACGACTCGTGCCTGAGACGTTGAAACACGATCCCTTGAGTCTAAGCATTGGTCAAAATTCAAACTCTCTATGATCTTAATAACTTTCCAAGCAAGCTCATCATCTGCAACTGACCAGCTGCAGCAAAAATGCATAGCTTGGTGTACACTCTTCAAGCTAACATCGGTCTTGTTGGCGCATTTTTCCTCCGAACAAAACGAGACAACAAATGAACCAAGTTGAACATGTTTTTGGCTATCATGTGTAACTAAATTGGGGAATTCTTCAGTAAGCTTTTCGAATATCAGGTGCAGCAAAGCGTCTTTGCTAGGCAAAGAGTCCAATGCATCTCTACTTTCTGAACCGGGAGGATATATTGGGCAACAATGAGTAAACTTCACTTCATGATCTACTTCATTTCGATTCACAACTTTTGGATTACCGTTCTCATGTAGCGTAAGCAACCCTTGAGCCACTCGGTCATCATAAACCTGCAAGAATGGTGGTATTCTTCTCTTGTGGGAATCATCCAAGTCAACATCTTGCGTGGTTTTCAAAAACCTAAAATTTGGGCTCAAGCAACTATGCAGAAATGGATCAGAGGCACCAGCATGTATATGATGAGTTGAAGGAATGCACAAAGTTTCATTGTTTGCTGGATAGTGACACTGAATTCCCAATTCAGACTGAATTTTTTCTTTAAGCGTAGCCATTTTAGGCTTCTCTCCATGCACAAGAACTACCTGCTTGGGGGATAAAAACTTAACAAGGTCCATGATTCCTTTCGCATCAGTATGAGGACTAAAAGATAGTTGATGAATCTGGCATCGCACATCGATCTGGACATCTTCATCAACCTTAATTTGGGTCGGTATTTTAGCTGCCACCAACTTGTGTCCTACAGTTCCAGCCACACAATATCCTGGAAGTGTGACAAGATTCTCTTCATAAGGAGCCCACCGCCTGAAAACTTCAAGTGAGAAACCACCACTAATCATTCCGGGTGTAGCAAAAAGCACGCACGGTCCCGGGGCATCTATCAAGGAACGATCAAAACTGCAGACGTTTTTGAAGTCAAATGCATTGCGAGTAGAGTAAGTATCTTTGACCTTTTGGCTAGTCCAGTTGATGAGGACTTTATAATAAAGATTTGCTTGTATCGTCAAACCTGCTGAGAAATATATGGGAACTCTCAGATTCGTCCTCTCCCAATAGTCATCTAATAGCATACAGAGTTCCTGAGCCCTCCCAAGAGCAAAGGTAGGAATCAGAACCTTTCCTCCTTTAGCTACACATTGGTGAACTGCTTTCAGAAATTCTCTCTCCCTAACATATTTTGAATCACGGTATGTGGTTGCATAAGTTGACTCGGTTATAACAAGGTCCAGCTGCAGTCGATCAATTTGAGCTGCTCCAAGATGCCTATCAGGTGCCATATTGTAATCACCTGTATACACTAAGGCAGAATCTCCCACTTTGGCATAAAACATGGCAGCCCCAAGAACATGGCCTGCATAGTAGGCACGAATCTGGAGGTCCTTATCAACCTGAATAGTCTGCTTTAGATCCACTGCAGTGACTTTCTTCATACATTGAACAATATGCTCAGAGCTAAACTGCTCTTCCTCTCCTCTTCGATCAACCATAACTTTCCGATAATCCTCAAGCATAAGCGGGCCCAGAGCTTTTGTTGGATAAGTCATGTAAATGGGGCCACTATAGCCACAAACTTGAGTAAAATACGGTAGGGCGCCAATGTGATCCAAGTGGAAGTGTGTGATGATTACGCATGAGAGTGAATTGGTGAAGTCGCCGGAGTTTGAAATCAAAGAGAAGTCAGGGTATCGGCGATGGTCTAGATGGCCCATGTGCATTCCACAGTCGAACATTATTCTCTTCCCATTTATCGTCACAACCACACAGCTCTTCCCCACCTCCTGTCCCGCCCCAAGGATGAGGCATTCTATAGTCATGCCGGCGCTATTGTGTGGACTATGTTGCTCTGCTGTACAGTGGATGTTCACTGTATATCCTGCAGCACGAGACTAAGAAATAAGTTAATTATGAACAGCTTTTCTCAACCAAAGGAGTGGTTTAGCAAACTGTCGAAATTCAACTTCCAACCAACACTATGGAAGTACAAGGGGATTAAAGATGATTAGAAGTAACTGTAATGCCCAAATGTTTAGAATATATTAATAGTATTTATCTATATTAATTAATTGTGTTTTTAAACACCACAAAAGCCATATGAACAGCTCTTCCTATGATCATTAATGGAACATTCAAAGAGCCATAAGCACGATCCTGTCATATATTTTATAAAGGAACATTCTTCGAGTTCTTAACAGTCACATTGCATAAAAAATCACTAATTGCAGCATGTAGTAATAAATATATGAACATATATGCCTCATTCGAGAATGATGATGTTTCCATCAGTCTTCTCAGTGTATAAAATAAAATAAAAATACCTAAAAATTCACTAATAAACAATATCCATATTCCTTGTTCTAACAACAAGATAAACATTATTCAATATTTTCAATGATGCGACCTAATAGGAAGAAAAAACAAATTCCATCTAACTACATTTTCTCAAATCCCATCATTATAAATGAATAATGCACCAAGATTTCATCTTTCATCAACAATGGTATTCAAAATCAAAACGCCAAATAACAGAAGCAGCAATAATACAAAAGGAAAAAAAAAAATCGAAGGGGAAAGAGAAAACATATAGAAAAATAAACCTGCAAGAATCGAGTGTCTTGCTCGAGGCTCTTCAGTTCAGCAGAAATCTTGTGCTTTCCTCTTATATTAGTAGCTCCTTCCACCAACTCCCCTGAACTCCCTGTTTTCATTTTCTTTTCAGCATGCAATGAATTTATGTGTACACACAATCAAACACCTCAAAGAAAGAAACTAATAATAATAAAGTGGCAAAATTAGAGGGCACTACATGAAAATTGGTGGGGATTGAAAATTTTAACCTAGAATAAAAATTTCCCAAGGAACTCACGTGGTTTCCTAACCCTATAAGCTAACATAAACCCTCATCTCCCCACCCAAAAAATATCTGCAGCAATCCTTACCTTTTTAGTTAGTTCACTTGTCATATGTCAGACCCTAGCCACCGCGCCGCTAAATTCTGGAAATACAGAATGTGTGGGAGCGAGTTTTACTGAAGGAAATGAAAGCAAGAGAAAGGATGAAAATAAACGGGAAGAACAGGAAGAGTGGAGCGAAAACAGAGGAAGAGAACCAGTTTTGGCGTGGGTTGGGTTATTAACACCTCCATATTTAGTAAATACACCAATTAAATTAACTACTAAGGGCATGTTTGTTTAAATATATTCTCTCTCCAGAGAAGGACCTAATTCCCCTTCTCTTGTCGTTTTACTTTTTTCACCATCTATGTAATTATCTCATCAAGTTCGCTGCACCATTGTGTGTCTTCCACGCTAAAAACAACACCAAAAATGACCGAAAAATACTTGAAAAAATGGCCCTTCTGGGATCAACGAAAGATTTGCAGAGGAACGTTAAAAATAAATTAGAGGGATTAGGTTTTTTTAGGAGAAAGGATATATCATATATTTGGTATTTTACCGTGTAGTTGGTGAATTTATTAATTGTGTAGTTGTAAATAACCAGTCTCTTTTGCCGTGGCTAACGGCCCAAGGGAGGAATCAATGGGGACATATCGGGCTTTAATAAATCTTAATAGGTGCTTTATTAAATCTTAACAGGGTTTCTAATGATTTTTTTTTTTTTTTAAAGTGGTTCTAATGATTAGTTGATTAGGGTTCTAATTATTCTTCAGATTTAAATTTCAATTAACGTGATATTTGTAAATCATATGATTATATGTATATATATTCTTAAATTAATTAAAATTGTGCAACAGGTAGCCGGTTAGTGCGAAGATGTGCAATAACACGTGGTAAAATTTAAAACCTTGACTATTGTGAGTTAGAGCGACACCCTGACTAACCTAAGAAATTCCCAAAAATAAATGATAGTCATATATATAATTAGTATCTTGTAGAAAAAAATCAAATCTTGAATAAATGTCGCAAAAAAAAAAAAAAAAACTTCATCACTAGTGAAGTGAAGAGCTCTTAGGTGGATGACATATTTACCAAATGGTAGATTTAGAATATATGATTAAATTATTATTCTAGCACAAATATATATGTACATATTTGAAACGGGCAGCCATAAATAAGCTGAGAGTAACGAATAACCTATTTGTTTGTGTCCCTGGAGTTAGAAGAGGGCTGATAATCTTAAAGTACATAAGCTTTATAAAGGTTAGCAGCACCTTTAATGCCCAAATGAATTAAAACACAGATGTGAAGAGCATTTTTAAGCGAGACACTGTATAATTGATAAAACATTGTAAAAAGTAAAATAGGAAGAGTACAGTTATCTTAAAGTATATATGAGGGTGCAAAAAAGAATGAATCATTAGAAAATCAGTAGCAATGCACCATACCTGCTAATCTCTCTCCTTCTTAATTAGGTCTCAATCACCACAATTATTTTAGAAAAAATCTTGAATAACTCATTTCTAAAAGCGTTTAAACTTAATAATCGGGATTTGAACTCCTCAAGTCTCACAGATAAAAATGATAATGTAATTTATTATCAATGGGGAAAAGATCAGAACGCAAAATCACAAACCTATTAGCAAAAATCGTATTGTAAAACTTTTCTAGATGATTCGAGCAATTAATCAAACACATGGACTGCGTGAAAAAAATAATCAGTTCTCAATACAAAAATAATCAGTTCTCAATACAAAAATAATCAATTCTACTTCAATAATTAGTTCTAAATGTTCTCAATTCATCAAACATATGGAGTGCATATGTATGGTTAAAACGAGAAACACGGTAGAGTATAATGAGTGTGTTAGCACAATCACTGTTCAATATTCATACTACTTAGGATTTGCGTTAACATTGGCAGGAGTAAAACAACATAGCTGAAGCAATTAACAATCATATGATTAAAAAGAAAAAAATAAGGAGTGAACAAAAGAATTACCTGTTCGAATTTGCGTGAACTCGATAACAGGGCGATTGCTTTTGTTAATATTGGGTAAAAACGTAGACCAATTTTTGCAGCAAAGTGTGTTGACAGTAAACTAGAAAAGGAATCCCCGCCCCAAATACTACCTAAAAAAACAACATCTTAAGGAATCGAATCTGTTAGGCGTTAGCACATAGGGGAACAATGGCAGGCGGCAACAGATAAGAGTCTTTTTCTCGGATGAGTTTCATTGACAGGCAATGAAGGACAAGGATCATAGAGTGATTTTGATAGCGGTTCGGATCTTCTAGTAAATAATGATGTTACATCTCCTTTTACATTAATTAGATTTGCGCCACGTGTATATACATCAAAATTTACAAATAAAAGAATAACATCCTAATATAATCGTATGTACACGTGGCACAAATCTAATTAATGTAACAAGAGATGTAACACTATTATATAACAGGAGATCTTGTGTGTTTTGATACGCGAGAATAAACAACGAAGAGATTTTCTTGATTAGGGTTCTAATGATTTTTTTTAAAGTGATTCTAATGATTAGTTGATTAGGGTTCTAATTATTCTTCAGATTTAAATTTCAATTAACGTGATATTTGTAAATATGATTATATGTATATATAATCTTAAATTAATTTATTTACTAATTTATGTTAAGAGGGATAAAATAGTAAATAAAAAAATACAATTAAAATTCATAATTAAAAAAAATAAATTTGTGCAACAGGTAACCAGTTAGTGCGAAAATGTGTAATGACACGTGATATAATTTTAAACGTTGACTATTGTGAGTCAGGACGACACCTTAACTAACCTAAGAAATTTTCATCTTAATATCATCTCGTTTTCTTTTTATTTTAACATTAAGAAGGGATATCAAAACTATTCATTTTTTAAATTATGTCAACCCACACTCTAATCTCTTCTTTCCTTTTTTTTTTTCCTCCTTTGTTATCCACTCCCACCCTCACCCTCACCCGCTCATACGAGTTTTCTCAAATTTTTTCGATCAGACAAAGTTTGATTCTAATTTATTTAAAATTGATACATTTTTTGAAAAAAATATTCAGAAATAATATGCAAATTTCGAGAGAAAAAACAATGAAATAATTTACTATTTAAAAAAACATATATGAAAAATAAATTAATTTATTATATTTATATATATCATATATATTTAATATAATATATATTAAAATCTTAAGACTAAAAAAATGGGTCAAAATGGTGTGGGGCGGGTCAAAAGAGATACCCACACCCGCCTCACGGAAGTGACCAAAACAACACGGATCAAGACATGTCTATTTTTTAAATAACAAATCAAGTTCATGGAAAAATACGAACACCCTCAAGACTTGATCTCAAGAGAAATAATAACAGGGTGGGCCTTGAATTAAATAATAATGATTAGGACAATAATTTTATAAACAAAAATAAATATTCATTGTTTATTGAAATTGTGCACAATGAGACGTCAAAACATAAAATTCAGCGGAGTCAGTGTCTATATTATTAACAAAACTTTTCAATATAAAACAACAAACAATCTCCAATAAAATCATTTTCATCTTGTTATACAATCTTCTTCACATGTTTGGAACAAATGCCTATAATATCCACTATAATACATTAATAACAAAATTAATTATGCAAAAAAAAAATTAAAAGAATAATAACAAGTGGAACACAAAGTTGGGAACGAATGATATTAACAATGAAATAAAAAATAAATAAAAATAACGCAATTTGACACAATAGTTGGGTTGTTAGGTGGGTGTCATCATGCCTGCAATGATGATAAGTATAAGGATTTTGATCTATCGCGGATATAACTCGGAGAGTGAAACCTCATTTTTTGAGAATTGAGACTTTGAATTAGGTTTGGTCAACTTGGCATGTCTTGAATCAGAAGTATTGGATATGACATAAGCAGGCTGTGAAGGTATCGGCAATGTTATAGATAAGCTACTGAGCATGAGAATTACAGATGCCATTGTTGGTCTCTTAACTGCGTTCTCTTGAACACACAACAAACCGATATGAATGCATCGCAACATTTCATCGAACGAACCCATCAAAATAGGATCGATCATCTTCTTTATTGTTCCGTTACGCCAATTCTTCCAAGCCTGTCATGTCCCAGTTCAATTTACTGTCACTCAATTTGCTCCTGTACCTAAATATACATATATAGTATTAAAAAAAAAAAACTTACGAAATTTATCATGTAATCCATATCCTCTTCATTTTGAAATGAGTAATTATTTTGTCCACTAACAATCTCCAGAACAAGAACACCAAAGCTAAACACGTCTAACTTAACTGAGAATTCTCCACGTTTTGCATATTCTGGAGGCATATATCCACTGAAATGTACAAAGAAATTATTATTCGTGTGACAGTTTGAATTAAAATTCAATATATACATGGGTAAAAAACTTACTAGGTTCCAACAATTCTTCTTGTATTGCCTTTACTTTCATCTTGCTTAAACAACCTTGCCATACCAAAATCAGCAATTTTGGGATTCATCTCTTCATCTAATAGAATGTTACTCGCTTTCAGATCATGATGAATAATACGCAAACGAGAGTCCTCGTGCAGATAAATAAGTCCCCTCGCAATACCCTTTATGATCTTGTAACGTGCATTCCAGTCAATAAGCAGTCGTCTCACCGGGTCTACTCTCCAAATAGTTTATGTCAAGATGATAAAATTAAATAAATGGTTTAATTAAAAATAAAATCATAATTTTTTCGTAAATTACAATTTAATCTAAACTTTTGAATCTTGTTAAAATAAATCTCAATTAAATTGGTTGATTTTCTCATATTCGAAAATGATGATTAATTATTCGTATCATTTTTCAGGCAAGAGAATCTACCCGTCGATTTGATTTGCAAAAATAAATATAAAAAATTGATGTTTTGTTTACCAAAATTCAAAAGTTTATATCAAACTGCAATCTATAAAAAGATTTTGATTTTATCTGCAATTAAATAAAAATATAGTTTACCAAAGATGAAGGCGTCTAGGCTTGAATTTTGAATAAGTTCATATATAAGAAGTCGCTCGGTTCCTTGAAGTGAGAATCCCAAAAGCCTAACCAAATTTCTGTGTTGCAGCTTAGCCATTAACATCACTTCATTCTTGAATTCCACATCTCCTTGACCTGAATTCCTCGACAGCCTTTTCACGGCTATTTCTTCCCCATTTTCAAGTTTTCCCTGCAGTGATGTATAAAAAACAAATTAATTACCAAATATTTTGATAATATTATTATTTAAACTAATATTTTTCAACTACCTTATAAACAGAACCAAATCCTCCTTCACCCAGCTTGTTAGTATCAGAAAAATCATTAGTGGCAGCTTTAATTACACCAAAATCATATCGCAGGCACTCCGCAGGGCTTTCCACGTCATCATCTAAGTCATGATCAAGCATGCAACCATTTTGTATTAGTTGTTCCTGCTTAAGTATTAAATAGTTGTATGTTAAATGGAAAAATAAAACCTTTGCTCTGAATATTTATATGCTTCGACTTCTTTAATCTCTTTCTCAAGTAATAGTAGCCAACACAAGCAACTACTAGTAGAGACGCAACAACTGAAACGAGAATGGTTATCACTGTTGGAATCTTACTACCATTTCCATTCCCTGCAAAACGTTTATAAAAAGTGTCAACTGTCAGCAGTGACGGATCCAGAATTTCGTCTCAAGGGGGCGAAAAGTAAAGGGGATGAAAATTTAATAATTCAAGGGGGGCAAAATGATAAAATATTACGAATTTAAGGTATAAATAATAAAAAAAAAATCATACATATAGTAGAAAAATTTTAAATCCAACCGCGCTCTCCCCTAAATCTGTCCCTCTGACTATCAGTATCTTGATATTTATTCAAATTTATAACTTGTACTAGTTTGGGTGAGTGGTTACTTATATATATATATTTTTTTTGACGGGGGTGAGTGGTTACTTATAAATTACAATTACTCTGGAGATTTCCAAATTATCAAATGAATCCATGTTTCCTTCAAATTTATCATTAATTAATAGTTAGTCCCGGATCAAAAAAATAAATATAATTGAAAATGTGGATAAAATATATAGATTAACATAAATGAATGCACAAAAACAAGACTTTGTGCAAGTAATTTGTCTTCAAGGTATAGGTTTGTTTGTTAATTTGAAAATATGCCGGACAATTGTACTTAAACTCTACCCGGCGGCGAAGGTGAGGGTGGGACCTCAACCACAGGCACCGGAGGCGGCGCCGGTACGGACACCGTGGCTCGAACTTGTTGAATCCTAGTCATATTATAAAAGGGTTGAGTGTTGTATTCAAGAGTGCAGCTCTCCATATAGATTATCACTCTCGTCGAATTCTCACAGCATATGTATCCTTCAGCTGCAATCAAGCAAGCCTCGCAATCGCCGGAACTCAGATCCGGCATACACTGTAACAGTGCGAAAATCGTCTGAAAATCCGGCGCTCTGCCACTCCCTGCCGCAATTTTGACGGCTGAGCCACCTACTGCCGCCTGGGCACGCAGATTGGCCAGCAATGACCTCAGATCCTGGTTAAATTGGGCAGGACTGGAGACAGTAGTCGAGTCTTTAGACATAATTATGTAACCATTAGACCGGATACCTAACATTGACTCGTCTGAGTATCGCAGCGTGCAAATATACTTGAAAAGGACTCCCTGCTTTCGGTTCGGGCATAACCCGAGAAGCTCCGTGGTAGCGTTTTGGACACAACTTCGACAGATATGGAGCTGGTAGTCGGTTCTGCAGAGAGCGGCGGCGTAGGCGGTGTCGCCGCCCTCTGAGGCGTTGTAAAAGCCGGTGTTGTCGAGGTTTGAGGAGAGAGATGAAAAAAGGGTGTTGAGGTTAGCAGCGTATGTGCTGTTAGTGGTGTAATTGTTGCCGAAGCAGCCGTAATGGGCTGAAAGTACAAATGCTGAAAAGTTTGTGATGATGAGAGAAAGCAAGAGGAGCCATGGTTGAGAACTCATCGTCATCTCACTTCGATTTGATTTTCTCAGCTCCAGCACCGATCAAATTTCTACTTGGTACGACTTACATAAATTGGAATTTGGAAGTAGTTAGGGTTGATCCAGAAGTCAACCAAAAAGGTAGGTCCAATCTCTTTTCTACTCCTATCATTTTCATACAAACAAACACCGAGGGTTTTTCCGTGCACGTCTATTTCACGCCACAAAATGGATTATTTATGATATTATTTTTTCTTATACAATTAATTTGCACTCATTATCAAAAAATTGAAAAGTGTTAAATGCTCCTGCGTTATCACTTTAATAGAGTAAAAAATCTATATTTTTTAATTTATGTGTCCAAATTAATATAAAAATTGATCTGAAATATGAATTAATATTTTCTTAAATGTAAAAGGAGTTTTAAGATTGAAAAAAATTGATACTTCTTGATGACAATGTGCATGATAGTGATATAAGTGTATAATAGTGATAATGAATGTGTGTGACACTAACTCTAAAAATAGAGTTCATGACCCGGTTCACACAACTGTTGCTCCAATTAAATTAATTTGGTTTGAATTTCTTATTCAACGTAGGATTTTTGTGCCAGATTTAGATAAAACCACTTGTACAGTGTATACACTTTTTTTTTTTTTTTTGAGAAATCTAATATTTAGTTTCGAAGTAAAATTATATCATATATATAAAATAATATATCATATTAGTAAATATGTTGTGAGTTTGGGATTTCAAAATTTAATATAATTAAAATATTTTTTAAGGAGTAGGTTTTCTCTCTCTCTCTCTATATTAATTTACCGGTCTATCTTTTTTTTTTATATCGGATTTTATGGATCTATCTAAAGAGTGCATAAGATGATGATGGCTCCTTTTTATTTTCATGACTAGGACCATTTACGAGTTCACATTAATTCACTTTCCTGGATTTGTTCATTTTTTTTGACGGAATTCACTTTCCTTGACTGAATTTATGAATTCTGACTAATTCAATTTATTGGATTAAAATCAATGAATTCTGACTAATTCAAATTATTGGATTGAAATGAATGAGTTTTGGTAAACACGAATTAAGATTTCAATAGTATTTGTCCCTACACATATTTAAAAAAAAAAAAATGTAATTTGTGAAATATTGAAGGATAATTTTGTAAATTTTTATTATTAAAGTAGGGGAGGTGGTTGAATTGAGTGTAAAAAATAATAGTATTTTATGTAAATAAATGAATATTGTGAGGATGAAGATTAAGGAGGGATTTTCGTTTTTGGAATGTGAAAATTGATGTAAGATAAATTAAAATGAAAAGTGTGAAAACTGAGGTAGGACATAGAAAATATTTTATTTTTTAAAAAAAGACGTTGACTACGGTAAACGGCTGGCATTACAAAATTGTGTAAAAAAAATATATATCAGGAGAATTCTCGTGACTGGGGTCCTTTTCGCACCATTTCACTTTGTAGAATTGAAATTTATGATTCTGACTAATTCAATTTCTTGAATTTAAATTAAGGAATTTTGATAAGCACGGGGTGGGCCATGAATTAAGATTTCAAATATTACTAAATTATTTGAGAATTGTATAATATTGTGTAAAGTAGAATTGTCAACGGGGCGGGGTGGGGCCGGGGGACGATCCCCATCCCCGTCCCCACGAACCTTTCGGGGAAAAAAAAGGCCACATCCCCGCCCCGTCCCCGCTTCAATTTTTTTAATAAAAATTATTTTTATTATATTAATAAATAAATTATATATTAATATATATTTTAATAAATCATTTTTTAATAAATATATATATATATTATATTAATATATAATATATATTATATTCCGGTCCCCACTGGGATCGGGGCGGGAATCCCCGCGGGGCGGTGAATATTCTCCCCATCCCGCCTTCGAGGTCTATTTTTTCCCCCTCCCCTCCCCATGGTGAATTTTGGCGGGGATTCCCTGCCCCGTTCGGGACGGGTCCCCGTGGGAAACGGGGATTCCCCAATCCACTACCATCCCTAGTATAAAGGGATGGTAGTGCAAATTTGTGTAAAAACAAATTTCATATTCTCTCTGGATGATGATGAGATTGTGTTGGTCTTCTTGGATAAATGTGAGTATGTTCACAAAATAATGTGACTACTGTGCAAGATAATAGTGCGAAAGTATCATGTAAAGGGATGCACTTAGTTGGTGTATGAGAATGTTATTCTATTAATTTGTAGAGGGTGCAAAGTTCACAGTAAAACTTGATCACATTAAAAAAATAAATCTAGTTTACATTTTAGTTGTCCTAACTAATACTATTTAGTAATATATGTAATACCCTTCAGTTGTCTTAATACTATTCAATAATACTTTTAGTAATATTTTTCAGTTGTAATATAACTATATAAGTTATACCTTTCAGTTATCACGAGTGATACCCTTTAGTAATATAAGTAATATCGTTCAGTTATCACGACTGATACCTAGCAATGTAAGATATACTCTTTAATTTTCACAATTGATACATTTTAATAATAAAAGTAATACCTTTAAATTATTACAACTAATACATTTTAATAAATTAATCAAGTTTCACATGAATCTTTATTCATAGTAGACTTTGCCTAATTTGTATAAAGGGTTTGTTTGGTAGGTAAGTTAAACGTGAGAAATAATTTTATTTCATTTACTCTCTCCTTATTCAATAGTATTTGTTTTTATTCATGATTCCAATTCAAAGTTTCAGTTTTGATTTGGGTTTGTTGTCAAAAATGAATCCAGAATTTCGTTACAAAGACGAAAAATTTATAATACCCAATTTTTGTACTGTAGAATAAAAATAGGAAGCAAATTCATCTCTATAAAATGAATTACAGTAAAATCTCTATAAATTAATAAACTCTTTAAAATAATAAAATCTTCCGGCCACGACTTGGGCCTTTGTAAAAAATCATCAAATTCGATAAGATAATAAAATAATAATTTTTCAAAAAATCCCTTTATATATATTTGGTCCCATTAAAACTCTAAATTAATAAATCATAAATATTACAATTTATAAATATTCATGGATGATTTTGTGATGTCTTTTAGATGAGAAGACAAAGCTGAGTGTTATGAATTATTTTATTTCCATATTGAGATTCATATAGTATATGTGTCATTCATCATGCATGAATATATTTAATTGATTATAATAGTTATTTAAGTAATTCCAATGAATTGATACATATGTCCATAAATATAATAGTTAATTGTATACAATGAATTGATATTATACATAAATATATTTAATTAGTTACAAAAAATTGATTGATGCATAAACATAATCAATGGAACATATATGAATTCATTTATTTTCAATACATATTTACTAAATTTAAAAAATCTCTCTTTTAATTAATAAAATATTAATTTATCAATATATTATATCTCTAAATTAATAAAATTTCATGTTCCCAAAATTATTAATTTATAGAGATTTTTTTTACTGTAATGCTAAGTTATTTACTAAAGAATAAAGTAGGGTATTCTCCTCGGGGTAAGCGTATTCGATTTCTTGAGAAAGGATAATATAAAAGTAGAATATAATATAATTATTTATTTATTGATAATGATGAGGAATTCGAACAGATGCATTACTATCCTTATAGTTCAATGTAAAATGTAATGCAATGCAATGCAATGCTGGAAAACTAATAACAGACTGAATAAGGCAATGAGTAGCAGGTGCCGCCATCGGCTAGAACTAGAAGACGTCTTCTCCGCTCCAAAGTTTTTCAAGATTATAGCGGACCCCACTTCATTCAATCTGGTAAACTTTCTGATTCAGTAATTGTTCAAAAAACTTACTCTCTATAAATTAATTTTAGTTTCTTATTTCAAGAATATATCAATTTGGACCCTGTTTAAGTTTCTGATTTAAAAATTTGTTCAAATTGTTTCTGATTTAAGCTTCTTAGCTTAGCTGCTCAAGAAAGTTAGTGTTTTTCGACAGAGAATTCCGGCAGAGTTTATGAAAAGGCATGGTCTAAATCTGAGAAACAGGGTGTTTCTTAAAGTCCCAAGCACAAGAGATTCATGGGAGGTAGAATTAATTCACTCTAATACTCACACTCTGCTCCAAAAAGGATGGAAGGAATTCTCAGACCGTTATTCGCTGGGCTTTGGCCACTTCTTAGTGTTCGAATACAACGGAAATTCCCAGTTTAATGTTCTCATCTTTGACACAACCGCTACCGAGATAAATTACCCAGATGAACCTTCTAGAACAAAATCAGATGATTCCGTTGTGGTATTGGAACATCTTTCCTCAACAAAACGAAAACCGAAAATCGTTCAACATTCCGATACACGTGCCCAGCAAAGCAGCGTGAAGCTGAAAAAATCGTCTTTTACTGGTTTGATTTTTAATATCTTCAGTGAGTACCTTCTACAACATTCTGATTGCATTTCGTATCTGTTATCTGCAGACAGAGTACAAAAGAAACAAAAAGTTGTTGCACTTGATAGGGAAACATCCGTGGCCTATCAAAAGGCATTAGATTTCGCAGCGGGTCCCACTTGCCTTAGCCCTTTCTTCATTTTTCTCATGCAACCATCCTACATTAATACTGCTAGATACGGTTTGGTAACTCTTTAATTAACAGCATTAATTACTTTTATGCTTAACAACATCTCTTAATTAATTACAATTAATATGTATCCGTGTAGGATATTCCGATGTCTTTTGTTAAGGGAAACCTGCCTCGTAAATTAAGCACTAGAGCGACTCTTGGGATAAAGAAGGATGAGAAAAAAGTGTGGCCCATCAAACTCCACTGTAATGAGCGCGCAAAGATATCATCTGGGTGGAAGGCTTTTGTGAGTGATAATGGGCTCAAGGTAGGTGATGCTTGCCTCTTTGAAATGGTTAAAGATTTTCACTGGAATGTCATCATTTTCAAAAGCTGATCAGGGATTGAATCATGGATTCAAATATTCACGCCGGGTTATTTTGTATTGTCATTAGGAAAGCTATGTTTGAACAAATCCTTACTATTATTAATGGGGACTTTCAATTTCCCTTTTCGTTTTTTATAATAGTCCCTCCGTTTAATTATGATTATTGCTTTTGTGAATTTGTACTCTTTCATTCTCTTTTTAAATTTAATATTTTGTTATTTTTGAGTTCCTTTTATAATTTAATACTAGTACTATTTTTCTCCTATTTATAATATAATATTCTATTTTTCTATTATTTTTACACACTCTGTATTTTTTTAATTATATTTTTCACTAATAATTTTATAATAAAATATTATATTCATTAAACTCATGTCATCTTTCAAATGTTAAATTTGAATAGGAATAGAAGAGATTAGTTGGGCATTCGAATAAAAGAAAAAAGAAAGGAAAAGAGGAACATTTGATGCATACATTAGAGAGAGCAAAATTTAGGAGAAATTTTAAGAAGTGTAAAATTAAAAACAAAAAAAGTATATGTATAGAGTTAAAATATGGAGAATTGTGAAAAATGACGAAAAAAATAATTTTTTAGAAAAAAATATAAACTTATGAAGGGAGTAATCATCATAGTTTCAAAACCAACCAGGTTGTTAATTTTCATATCCAAATGAATGTACATTACTGTATATATTCAGGTGGAATCAAAAATCAATAAAATGATGGATTAGAAAATATAAATACCTCAATAATACTAAAAAAATACACATATATATATAATAAGAAAATATATTACATAATTTATACTTAATAAATTCAATAGAAAAAAATAGATACTTAAATCATTATACTCCAACAATAAAAATTAAATAAAATTCAAATGGAAGTTGAAATATTGTAAGTTTCACATGTATATTGATACTATATTCTTCATTCGTTACAATTTAGATTGCTCAAAATTAAAAAATGGACGTTACAATTTATTTTCTCATGTAAAAAATCAATTCTTCTCTTTCAAACTAAACTATTATAAACATTTTTTATTTACACCTCATGCTACTCAATTTCTTACTATAATTAAATCTTCATATAATCATTATATCCAATAAATTTGAAAAGATCATTTTACATATTTTAATATTAATAAATAATAATTTTATATTAAAGTAATGTAATCATTTAATTTAAAAATATTACGTATATATATATATAATATAATAGTGAATGCGTGTTCAATTGTCAGAATCCAATTTTTCACGCAACATAAAGTAGTGAGGCGGCTTGGAATTTAATGGCTGTAAGTTGTAATGTAGTGAGGCGGCCTGTAATGTATCATTAACATACCAATCATGACCAAAATTAAAATAGATGTAAACCTTACTAAATTTCAGTAGATAGATTTTTTTTTTTTTTTAATCGGATAAATGTTGACTCGAACATATGATCTCATAATATAAAAATGAAACTCTAGCCACTTATGGTATTCCACTTCAGTAGATAGAAATTAATTACTCCTATTCCATAAAAATAATCATGTTCTCTTTTTAATTTATTTCAAATGATAGTTTCTTCTACATTAAAAGTGTAAATAGTTTAAAATACTTGTATTCAATATATATTGGAATTAAATATTATTATTTGTATATTCAATAAATAAAAATATATCAAAAAATTCATAAAAAAATTAGAATTACAATCACAATAAATAACATTTTTTTAGCCTGTGTAAAAAATAAAAATAAGTTATGTATGGGGATTGAGGGAGTATTAATATTCAAGTGATAACCAAGGGGGCTTAGCCCACTTGGCCACCGGACTCCTCACTTAAGTGGGAGACCTGGGTTCGATTCCCTTTGGGAACGAATTGGAGTGGGAGATATAAGGAGACTTTTGATGGACTAATTTTTAATCACCAACAACTAACATTTACCAATAAAAAAAAAATTAGTATTCAAGTGATAAAAGACGTAATTATAAAAATTACTTGTTAGATGTAATTATAAAAAATACCTGAATCATTAAAACAATTAAACATGCTCCTCATTTTTACAATTATACCCTTTCTATTTACATGTTATGTTAAGTTGTATTCTTTATTTGCATGAGAATGCTTGCTCGTCATGAATGATGAATGAATGGTAATTATTTTTGTATTGTGTCGGCTTGTTATGAGCAGACTATTTTATATGATGGTTAATTTTGAATGACAATGTATTGTTCTGTTCGCGCGTTAAAAATAATACTTGAAACTAGTTTAAGTTTTAAATATATATTTATGCAGAAGTAATAGTATAATACATCTTTTATCTCGTTTTTATTATCTTTTGACACAATATTTAAAGAATTGAAATATAATAATAATTGTGATAGAGATAGATAAAAAAAAAAACAAATTTTTTTAATTACGAAAGATTAAAAAGTAAAATGAATTTTTTTTATTGATATGGAGGATTAATCATTGAAAACATTACTATGAATGTCAACGGAACGGGGTCGGGGGACCAATCCCCATCCCTGTCCCCGCGATGTAAACAGAGAATTTTTTCGCCTCATCTCCATCCCCGTCAATTTTTACTTTTTTTATTTTTTATTATAATTTTTTAATTAAATTGTAAAAATAGTTTTAAAATATACAATAAAAATTAAATTCATTAATAAAAATAATACTATGTAAGAATCATAATTATAATATTTATGCATATACATATTAAATTAAATAATATAATATAATTAATATATAAAATCCCTGCGGGGAACTGGGCGAGGATGTCCCCGCGCCCTGCCGCCACCAACGAGGGATAAATTTTCTCCATCCCCGTTCCCACGAGATGAAATCAGGAATTCCCCGTCTCGCTCGGGACGGGTTCCGATTCCCCGTCCCATTGGCAAGCCTAAACATTATCCAAATTTCAACGCATTATCCAAATTTCAACGCGAGGCAGTTTGGAATCAAATGGCTGCATCAAAATTCCAATTTCCAACCATACAATACATTATTTTTGTATTTGTAGTGCCACAGAAATTAACTGCCCTTAGCCCGTCTTCCCCACCCCCTCACCCCACACCATGGATTCAATGATGCAGTCAATCTTATCTATACTGTCCACCCTCTCTGCACTCTCTCTGCTCATCTATTACTATTATCACACAAATTATGGTAAGAACCGGCCACCCCCCAGAGCCGCCGGCGCTCTGCCGATCATCGGCCACCTCCACCTGTTTCACAGCAACCAACTGGTCCACAAGACACTGGGGTCCATGGCAGATAAATATGGGCCTGTTTTCAGTATCAAGCTTGGCTCCCAAGAAAATCTGGTGGTGAGCAGCCTGGAAATAGCAAAAGAGTGTTTCACCACACTCGACAAGGTGTTCGCCGACAGGCCAAAGACAACCGCAGCTAGAATACTCTGTTACGACTTCTCCATGTTCGGGTTCGCACCTTATGGACCGTACTGGCGTAAGATGCGCAAGATAGTCACCCTCCAGCTTCTCTCTCATCGACGCATCGACATGTTGTACCACATACGTGCTTCGGAGGTGCGTACTTCGTTGAGGGAACTCTATGATTCATCCAAACAGGGCCTTAACTTTCTTGTGGATATGAAGCAATGGTTTCGCGATCTTACACTTAATACATCCGTAAGAATGGTGGGAGGAAAGCGATTTGTTGGGAGTGAGGGAAGAATCCATCAACAAGTGATGAGAGATTTTTTTAACTATTTAGGGGTATTTGTATTGGAAGATGCGATACCATCACTGGGGTGGTTGGATTTTAAAGGGCACAAGAAAAACATGAAACGGGTCGCCAAAGAACTCGACGTTCTTATCGGGAACTGGCTGGAAGAGCACAAGGAAAGGAGGAGCAGGATAACAGGGGAGGGAATCAAAGTAGTAGATCAAGATTTCATGGATGTGATGCTTACACTAATGGAAGATGCTGAGCTTACTGACTTTGATGCTGATACTATCTGCAAATCCACTTGCCTGGTAATTTCCCAACTCTCTTTACACATTCTTGAGTCTTCTTTGTTCTTAGTTGAACTGAATATAACTTTGCAATATTTTGATCTCTTCTTTCAACCATAAAATTAGCTTATTTGTGCAGTGAGTTGGAACTTGTAAATTTATTTGGTGTTGTGGCCTCCTTGATTTTCAATATTGCAGGAAATTTATAATTTAGAAAATTAAATTACACTAATAGTTTGTCAACCTAGTTCGTAACTTTATATCGTATTTATTATGAAAAAAAATAGAGCCAACCTTGGTTTAAAATTGGATTTATGCATCTGTTATGTTATTCATCTGCCAATTTTACCAAATTTTGCAATCAGTTGATTAAATCAAAGTTAAATTGGCAGTCTTTTTATTTCGTGGAAATAGACCAAATAACATAATATTATATTTTTGGTTTGTATTTGGCAGAATATGATCTTGGCTGGAAGTGATACAATGATGGTTACACTTACATGGGTTCTGTCTCTTCTCCTCAACAATCCACATGTGTTAAAGAAAGCTCAAGAAGAAGTAGATCGTTACATCCCAAAAGAACGACACGTGGAGGAATCAGACATGGGAAACCTGGTATATCTCCAAGCAGTTGTGAAGGAAACCTTAAGGCTGTACCCACCAGGTCCTATCATCGGTCATCATTCAGCATTGGAGGACTGCACCATCTCCCCTGCAGGCTACACTGTTCCTTGTGGCACCCGTTTGATTGTCAATATCTGGAAAATCCAGCGAGATGGACACCTATGGCCCGACCCACTCCAATTTAGGCCCGAAAGATTCTTGACAAGCCACAAGGACATTGATGCAAGAGGTCTAAACTTTGAACTGATACCTTTCGGTTCAGGGAGGCGGTCGTGTCCTGGAACTTTTCTAGCTCTTCAAATGGTGCATTTGAGTCTTGCTAGCCTGCTGCATTGCTATGAATTCTCGAGACCTGATGATGTTGAAATCGACATGACAGAGAGCCCCGGCCTCACTAATTTGAAGGCCACGCCTCTCCAGGTTTATGTTACGCCTCGTCTTCATCATCCTCAATTATTTGGTATTGCTTCAAACACAGTGTTTTAGGTGGTTTTATAATCAAGCTTGGTTGTAAAAAAGTATAATAATTCAAACAGCTGCCTTCTTTGATTAGCTTATTCCAAGGTTCCAGCTTAATTCACAATGCTTTTATGTTGTACTATATTACAATTAAAAGATTGTTGGTTTGAATTAATAAGGGTCATCAAATGATTAATACTTCTTTCAGTTGGAAACATCAACTAGTTTGACATACTGTTCCAATTCCACATTATTTTCTTTCCTTTTAATTAGGAAGTTTGTCAAAATTAATAATAATTTATATAGTTGCACGGTACAATTGGGCACATGGGTGACCGTTTTGAAAATGGGATAAATTACTATTATTTGGTTACATTAATTGACACATTTCATTATAATGTTTGGTTACATTGATTGTCATTATACAGATAAAGCTAGTGTTATGTTTTATTATTTTTTTTGGTTAGGAAAGAAAATTTTATTGGAACACACAAGTTGTAGGCAAGAGGTATGCCAGAAAGTAGTGTTATGTTTTCTATAAACTAATATTGTTTGATTACATTAGATGACACATTTCAATTAAAGCTAGTATCACGTTTTATTATACACATTTAATAATATCTAAAAGAAGAATACAACAAAACTTAATTTGTGATATATTATTTGGTTATATTAACTGTCATATTTTAGTTAAAACTAATGTTATACTCCCTCATTTTTGCACACTTCTATCTGCACGAAAATTTAGAAAAGTTAATTTTGTTGATTTTTATGGGATATAATAAAGTGTAAAGTATTTTGGGTGATTTAATGAGATAAAGTAGGAGAGAAAATAAAATAGAGTAGAATAAGAGTGATATTTTTTTAATTTAAATAATATTGTAAGAATAATAATATTGTGTGATGTTTTCATTTTAACGTATGAAAAAAAAAATTGTAAGGAACAGAAAAAAAAATGTGCAAAAATACATGGATGGAGGAAGTATTTTATTATAGAAGACCACTAATAATATTTGTTAGACAGCGTTGAATCGACGTGAAATCCTTGAACCTAATCTATACATATATAAAAATAGAAGTCAGGAGAGAGAAAGTGAAATGTAAGGAGAGAACAAGTGAAATGCACTTGCAATGTAGTGTAATAGTGAGTCTCACTCTCCATTAAAGAGAGTGAATTAATTTTTCTTTTTATTTTTTACTTTACACCAACAATTTCAAATTTTCATAAATTTTAAATCTAATTTTAACACATTATATATCAACTTAATTCTCTTTTAAAAAATTAATTTAACATAAGTATTGCACATATAAAAATAAATTTAGATCTAAAATATTTATTTTATTATTTTTATTTTAGATTTTATTATATGAATTGAATTTAAATAATTTTATTTAAAATTTAATTATATGAGTTGAATTTAAATAATTTAATTTTAGATTATATAAGTTTTGTTGAATTTTAATATTTGTAATGAGATTAGTAACTATTAATAATTATAGAATTAATTAAATAGTTGTATTATATTCATGAGTAAACAACATAATTTATATATTAATAAAAATAATAGTAAAAAAATTAATAAATTAAATTTATATTTTAATTACATATTTAAAATTTATAATATTCAATCTGTGCATCGCACGGGAGAAATGACTACTATATATAAAAGCTGGTGATAATTTAAAGGTAACTGAAATATCTATACATATATAATAATAAAATCTTCAACTAAATATAGAAATAAAAATTTTGAACCAAAAAGTTTATTACTAAATATGTAAAGGAATTCTAAAAGTTATTACATTAACTAATACTAATAATTAAAAATATTTAATATATGTATTAATAATAAATTACAAATTAATTAATAAAATTTAAATATGTGTATTTAAAATATAATTGCGAAAATTAAACAAATTAAATTAATTTTTTAATAGGTGAATTTTTTTTTAAGATTTAGCATAGTATTGAAACATGTGTATTAAAAATACAATTGTGAAAAAAAAAAGTATTATTTAATTGGTGAATAGATATAGTTCAAAACACTTCAAAATTCATGACCTACATTGAGACTCTCATTTTCAAGAATGGTTGAAAAAAAAAAAAAAAAAAAAAGTGCACAAATGAATTACAAATAACAAATCCAGAAAAGTTACTGGACCAAAAGTGAAAAACGTGACTATCACTTGCTAGACCCAAATCACCTTTCCAAATCTGTAAACTTCTCATTTTGGGCCTGGTTTTGTGTTGGCTCGACACGTCCCTGAGTTTGGGCCCGCATTCTTGCACGTCTTGCTCGGTTACAAGCATCTCTTTGAGGTCCCGACCCTTGTTCGCATAATTCCCGCCTCCTTGAAGAACGTCCTTCTCCTCAAGGACAAGCTCTGGAAATTGGTCTCTTAATGCACATAAATTCTCCCAGTTCACCCAATTACTAACCAAGTGAAGAAAACAAGATTTTCCTCTGTCGAAAATGAAAAATCGGCCATCCAAAGTTGAACGAAATTGTGCGAACACGTCCACCACGTCCTTTACTATTTCTTTCTTCCCACTCTCATTCATGACAACAATAGATCCACTAGAAGCATCACTAACAGAACCAGGCATTATTGATCCAAGAAAATTGTTTGATTTTCTGCTCCTCTCATTTTTTGCTGCTCTTTTTTCCTTCAAGGCTTCAACAATGACTTCTGCAACTTGCTGAGGTCTTCTCACGGGCCACCTACTGTCCAAATTAGCAGCAAGATTGGAAAACTTTTTGCACTTTATGGGTTTTTTCTTCCTAAATGGGATGAGCATATCCATTGGCCTTTTGTAGTTATGCTCTTTGTCATTTATTCTTCTTAACGTAGGAAACCTAGATTCATGAAAAATATGATCAAGAAACAAGATACTTGGAACGTTATCATCTTCTTCAAAAGGCACGACATGGCTGTTGGTGATTGCATCCCAAGGGCAGAATCTGCTCGCCTTTTCGTTTCTCAACCATTTTTGGACCGCCGACACATCGGTGATCTCCAGTGCTTGGAGTGTCACGCTGGATTCACCCACTTCTCCTTTATTTGTTCCCACTTCTTGGACTGCATCAGTAATATCTTCAATGTTTTTCCATACATGAATCTTGGAATTTCTGTGAGGTTTGATGCAAGTAAATTCTTCATTATCGTCTTCCTTAATTTCAAGAAACTCTTCATTATTTTCGTCATTCAACGTGACCTCCTTTGAATCCAAACTCTCACCCTCATCTTTATCATGAATTATGCTGATATCAAAATCTTCTTTTGAACTTCTCTTGCCATCATTAGTTGTATATTCATTTGCATCCGAGATATTATATTGCTGCCCAATTTCCATCTTCGAAATCAAACTCACGGTGAAATTTGGTGGATTGAAAATAGGATAATGAGCAGCTTTGTGAAACGATTCTAATCTTGTCTCTGAACTCAACCCTTTCTTCTTCTTTGATTGTCGTCCGCCCTTCTTGTGTTGTCGCCGGAGCAATTTCTTCAACATTTGATCAATTCGATCCAAGGAAGCATTGAATCGATCCATAGAATTACCATTTGTATTCATACTCATATCTCCAAAATGAAATCGCGGTTCTTGATCCTCTCAATGAAAGCACCAATTGATGAGAACCGCGACGTGAAATTTCGATTTATCGTAACCCCGACTCAGGCCGGCAAGTTATCGATAATTTTGCAAAGAATTTGCAAAGAAGAAAGCTATGAAAGCTAATCAATTTTCTCATTAATTCCAAAACAAGAGCTACAAGCCCTTATTTATACATGTATTCCATCATAAAATGTATAGCACCTAACAACCAATTAACTTCCTAACCACTAAAAACTAACAAACTAACAACTAGCAACTTAAAGAAAGAAATCTATCAAAAGAATTACAAAAAACCAAGTCCAAAAAGTTCCTGGACCAATACTGAAAAACTAAGTTTGCATCATTCTCGGCCCCATAAAGAATATCCTTGTCCTCAAGGATAAGCTCTAGATCGGTTTCTTATTTCTTATAACGTCAAGAGAAGAAGATAGGATTTTTTTCTCAATGAAAGCACCAATTGATGAGAACCGCGAATTAGGCTCGATGAATTCGACGCCCCAACTCAGGTTGGCAAGCAACGAACCCCTCAATCCCTCGTAATTTCGATGCCCCAACTCAGGTTGGCAAGCAACGAAACCCGATTCGTAGCTCTAGCTCGGGCTAGCAAGCTATCGAATCAATTCACAAAGCAAGAATTTGCTTTAAGAACTAGTTTGCTATCTTTTTCTTATCAAATGAGCTTATACAACTAGTTATATAGACTTCAATTCCACCTAACCACCTAACTAACTCCTAACAACTCCAACTAACAACTAACAAGAAAATACAACTCTTGTAAAATAGTCCCTAATATGCAATAAAAAAAGTTAAAGGACTAAATGCAGAATTCATGGCAATTCAATTTCTTGATTTGATTTCTAAGTTCGCATCATTCCCGACCCCATAAAGAACATCCTTGACCTCAAGGATAAGCTCCGGACCGATCTCTTATTTCTTGGAACATCAAGAGAAGACAATAAGATTTTTCCTCTATCGAAAACGAAAAACCGATCATCCGAAGTTGAACGAAATCGTGTGAACATTTCCACGTTGACCATCACAATTTCCTTCTTCTCATTTCCATTCTTGACAACATCTATCTTCACCCTTGGCCAAGAAAAGACCCCCTCCTTGAAAAGAATGAATTGTTCATGAAGAGTTAGGATATAACGTCCCTCACCATCAATTTTCAGAAGCTCGTCAGAGGAAATTTCTTCTAGCCCTTCCATTGTCATTTTCTCTCCTTCCGATTCATCTTCTTCCTCCTCTTTCACTTCTTTCTTTTGCATGGAATCTTCCGGGTGATAACAAGAAAAATGCGGCGATATTTTTTTTTGATTTTAAATGACGATGATTTAATTGTATTTGTTCGTTTCCGTCGCCTTGCCTTCTCCAACTTCTTGACCATCTTGATGATTCTCAACATCCTCCTCTCGATGACTTCGAATCGATTTTCCAGGATATCAATTCTTTCTCTAAGAGTGCCTACACCAACCATCGTTCTTTTAATTTTGAAGCGCGATTCTCGTCGACGATAACTCTCAATGAAAGCACCAATTGATGAGAACCGCGAATTAGTTGCACCTTGCACTTGAGAGGCGAATATCCGTCATTAGATTTCTAAAATGAAATTTTTTGATCTCATATTAACATGTGAAAATATAATATTGTCATTTTTTAATTTAAATAAATTTAATAAACTCAAAATCTTAATATATACACTCACAATCTTCTGATTCACTGTTGTGAATCACCATCGAGTCAATCTCAAATCAACATAGAATTACTTCAGATTTGTTCGACTTTTTTCCGAATTAATACAAATTTTTTTAAAATAAAATATAAAAATTTAGATATGTCAATTTTTTTCGGAAAAAACTGAAAAAATTCAATAAAAATAATAAATATGTTCGATTTTTTCTTTTGAAAATATCCAAAAAATTTAGATTTTTTTTTAAAAAAAAACAAATAATTCAGTAAAAAAAATGTAAATATTACATTAGGTAATCGAAAATAAATTTTGATAAAAAAATCAAGCATGCATTATTAAAGCAGATTGGGAATGGAGATCGGAGCAGGAGAATTGAGAGAAAAGGTTCGAGATATTCAAACCTGGTGGAGCGGTAGCGCAACTGGGAATATGCTGCAATGTGGTGGCACGACGCAAAAAGGGATTATAATTTGTTTGTTTTTTAAAAAAATAACAAATAATTCAGTAAAAAAAATGTAAATATTACATTAGGTAATCAAAAATAAATTTTGATAAAAAAATCAAGCATGTATTATTAAAGCAGATTGGGAATGGAGATCGGAGCAGGAGAATTGAGAGAAAAGGTTCGAGATATTCAAACCTGGTGGACGGTAGCGCAACTGGGAATATGCTGCAATGTGGTGGCACGACGTAAAAATGGATTATAATTTGTTTGTTTTTTAGTTGAATGTGATTAATCGAGTCGAATACATATAGAATGATGTTATTTAAAAAAAAATTAATACGCTAGAAAAAAATAATTTATATAAATTTTTGTTTGTAAATACATATTTCATGTTGATAAAAACTTTTTCTGAGTTTTTAAATTTAAATTAATATTACATATATATATATATATATATATATATATATATATATATATATATATATATATATATATATAAAAAGAAAATAGTGATTTTCCAATATATTCCTATCCAAAGTTATTTTTTCTTCACTATTACATTATCTCTGTTTATTCTTAATTTTTAATATCTTTTAAATTTTTATTTTCATATTTAAATGGATAAAAATAATAAAAAATTTAGTAAGAATTTTTTCAATCATCCAAATCTTACTTTTGAAATTCATTTTCGCTAATTTTCAAATTGTCTCACAACTCCTGCACCTTTAGAGGGTTGACAATCAATCTCTTCTCTCTTAAATATGTAGGTACAAAAATAATTAGGTTCATATTTCTTATTCATGATATATAATCTTTATATCTAATCTCTTGATTTGATGATTTTCTGGAAGAATTAATATATAGATTAAAAAAATTATTTATTGACAATTTTTTAGAAAATTTTTAGTTCAATTTTCCTACGGTATTGTAAATTGAAATTTTGTCCATTTTCTTAATTAAAATTATTTTTAACTAAAATATTGAATATACATAAATATAGAATATTATATAACATATTACAACATTTTGGAATGATTATTAAATATATGTTTATCTGTGTAGAGAATTGTGAAATGTTAGAAATCATTCTCATCTATTAAATTAAAATAATTTATATCATTCATTCATGATTTGAACTTTAATAAATAGAAATAAATATTTCATTAGTATATCATCTAGAAAGTAATTAAATATCCAATAAAATTATTATTATTAAAAAATATCAAACTAATCATTTTTTTATTTTATAATTTTATTAAATTTTTAATATTTATTTTTTTAAAAAATACTACCTCCGTCCCAGAAGAATTTGCACACTTGATTTTTCAACGGTTTTTGTGTGAGAATTATTTCATAGTAATATGTGTTCAAAAGTTGTTTTATATGAATGATATGTCAGTTAAGCTTCTTAACTAGAATACCATTCATATAAAATAATTTTTGAACACATATTACTATGAAATAATTCTCACACAAAAACCGTTGAAAAATCAAGTGTGCAAATTCTGCTGGGACAGAGGGAGTAATATTTATAATGAGTTTAGTGTATGATTAATTTAATAATTGTGAGATACTCATATATATTATCTTATAAAATTTATATTTTTTGTAAAAAATATTAATAATAAATAAAATAACTCACCTCACATTAAATTTATTAATATTCAAACCGTATATTGCATGTGAAAAATACTAGTTGAACCAAATAATTAAAGGTCAAGCCCACTATCTTATTTTGTGCGAGTAATTAAATTTGTGTAATATACGACGAAAATGACATAAAAATGAGAATGTAAAAGTGAAATGGTTAATATAAACGGAGACGAATTCTCCATAATTATTAATTTAATGATAATGATGAGGAATTCGAAAAGACACATTACTATCCTTAATTATAATGCAATGGAGAAGAGTGATGACAGCTTTTCATCATTAATGAAGAGTAGCGGTGCCGGCATCGGAGTATTAATACAAATAAAGATGAATATAATTATTAATTTATTAATAATGATGAGGAATTCGAACAGATGCATCACTATCCTTATATAGTTCGATGCAATGCAATGGTGAGAAAATTGATAACAGATTGAATAAGGCAATGAGAAGCAGGTGCCGCCATCGGCTAGAACTAGAAGACGTCTTCTCGGCTCCAAAGTTTTTCAAGATTATAGCGGACCCCACTTCACCCAATCTGGTAAACCTTTCTGATTCAGTAATTGTTAAAAAACTTACTCTCTATATAAATTAATTTCAGTTTCTTATTTCAAGAATAGATAAATTCGGACCCTGTTTAAGTTTCTGATTTCAAAATTGTTGAAGAAAGTTAGTGTTTTTCGACAGAGAATTCCGGCAGAGTTTATGAAAAGGCATGGTCGAAATCTGGGAAACAGGGTGTTTCTTAACGTCCCAAGCACAAGTGATTCATGGGAGGTAGAATTAGTTCACTCTAATGAAACTCTGCTCCAAAAAGGATGGCAGGAATTCAGTCAGCGTTATTCGCTGGGCTTTGGCCACTTCCTAGTGTTCGAATACAACGGAAATTCCCAGTTCAATGTTGTCATCTTTGATACAACTGCTTCTGAGATAAATTACCCAAATGAACCTTCTGAAACAAAATCAGATGATTCCATTGTGGTTTTGGAACATCTTTCCTCAACAAAACGAAAACCGAAAACTGTCCAAGATTCTGATACACGTACCCAGAAAAGCAGAATAAAGCTAAAAAAATCATCTTTTACTGGTTTGATTTTTAATATCTTGGCATTTTGTATTACACATTCTAGTAGATTGTGACTCGCATTTCGTACGTATTATTTGCTGCAGGCAGAGTACAAAAGAATCAAAAAACTGTAGAAAAGGAAACATCCATGGCCTATCAAAGGGCAATAGGTTTTGCAGCGGGTTCCACTTTCCATAACCCTTTCTATATTTGTGTGATGCAACCATCCTACATTGATTATGCTACATTCGGTTTGGTAATTACTACTCCACATTACAGTACATGGTTTTTTTTTTTTTTTTTGACAGGCACATTACAGTACATGGTTAACATCTCTTAATTAGACAATTAATAAATATATATGTGTGTAGGAAATTCCGAAAGCTTTTGCCAAGGAAAACCTGCCTTGTGCAAGTGGTAGCGCGACTCTTGCGATAAAGAATGATGAGAAAACAGCGTGGCCCATCAAACTCTACCGTTATAATAAGCGCGCAAAGATATCATGTGGATGGAAGGCTTTTGTGGATGATAATGGCCTCAAGGTAGGTGATGCTTGCCTCTTTGAAGTGGTTAACCATTTCCATTGGAATGTTGTCATTTTCAAAAGTTAGATTATTTAGTTTTCTCATTATTAAAGGGACTGTTTTAACATTTATCTTCAAAGTAACCAAGATTGTTAATTTCTATTCAAATACGTGCATTCTTATATTTATCATATTTGCAGACGTATTACAATAAAAAAAAATGATAATTATTAGTAAGATTACTAAGAGATAACGAAGGATATTCTTTTAGCATAGATCATGGTTTATTGACTTATTTTTTGGAATGGAATTTGTGTGAGTTAATATTTTATAAAAAAGGGAAAAATTGTTTCATAAAATTATATTTTTGGACAGAGCAAAATTATTCAAATGATTTATTTAGACAGAAAATAACAATTGTTTAAAGGATAAAAGAGTCATTATAATATACATGCAAACATGTATATATAGACAGAAAATGATTTATTTAGTCAAATGATTTATTTAGACAGAAAATAACAATTGTTTAAAGGATAAAAGAGTCATTATAATATACATGCAAACATGTATATATATATATATATATATATATAACACCTAATCAAATAAGTCTTACATTTGAATAAGAGCTTCAAATTCGAAGTGATAGCGGGCAAATAATTAAATATACTCTCGAAATTATTATACATATCTATTTATTAGATGTACTCCATTAAAAATAATCGAATTATTAAAATTGCTATAAATACTCCTTACATTTTGACAATTATAACAATTTTTGGTTAAAATGCTATGTTAAGTTGCTTCGTTCATTGAAAAAAGAATATTTAATCGTCACACATTTCTGGGGATTATGTTTTATGCGTTGTGTACGTTCGAACGAATAAGAATATTATGTTGGGATTATATTTTATACGTTAATACATTCGTTATAAGCAGACAGTGATTAGTTGTTGAGTGATAATGTGTTGTTTAAAACAAATTTTATTTTATTCAAAGATATTTAAATGTGTAAAAATATGCACACGACCACCCAAATTTCCACGCTACATCAAGTAGTGAGGCAGGCGACTTGGAATCCAATGGCTGCATCATCAGTTCCAATCTGGATAGCTATGGCCCGACCCAATCCAATTTAGGCCCGAAAGATTCGCCACAAGGACATTGATGTAAGAGGTCAAAACATACCTCGGTTCTGGGAGGAGGCAATCGTGTCCTGGAATAATTCCAGTTCAAAACGTTTCGCAAACTAGATTAAGCCCAAAGTTTGCCTTTTTACACATATAAAGATTGCATGAGGACAACGAAAAATCATTCAAATGATTGCTGGTATAAACATTGCCATCATAGCTTCATACCCTTGTATGAAAACACTTGATTTAAATATCATGTGCGACAAACGCAAGTATCTTTCATATAATCAACTTCAGTAACCTACCTATCATGAATGCACATAAATAAATAACCTAAAAGCCGAAAACAACGGTATCTGCTACTTTTCAGATAGAAAACGCTACGATCAACAACTAACGTGCTTTCTCATTCACACTGTACAACGAACAGCAAGGAAAATTCAGTGAGAGAACGAACTTGCCTCAGTGCTATAAACCGAGTACTCACTCAAACTGGCGTTGGGTCTCTCCTCGTCCCAGTTCAAAATCTCCCTTGCATACTTGAGGGCTGCATCTACGCTGTTTGGCTCTAAACCTTTCACTTGAGATACGTACAGCTTTCTACCTGTTAGAGACGAGTAGAGCCTCTTGAACTTTACAGCAATATAGTGGAAACCCAACTGCCCCATGGTTGGATGATTGGAACTGTTGCTGTTTGACCGATTGCGACTCATTACCGGATGAAAATCATCAAACCAATCACATTTAGTCAAAGGAACTTGTTCTATCTTCTCCTCAAAAGAGTCGAATTTGTTCAACACGAGAAGGAAGTCCGTCTGATCAAACGTTGGATGAGTCACCATGTTTTCGAAAAACTTTTTGCTCAACAGCATCTTGTTGACCGTGTTTCCATCCCCATCGGGACCAAACTGATCATAGTCGCTTAAAGAGACACAAAATATGATGATTCGGACATCTTCAAACATTTCCAGCCACTTGCAGTTCTCTCCAAATCCTTTTGCCTGTAATCTGATCAGCTGATATCTGTGATCAATTAAAAGCATAAAATAGAGTCAACCAAACAAGATTGAACAAAGCACAACATATATGCAGTTTCACTTAAGTACTGTTAAGAGATCAAGAAACAACCAAGGACAAAGACACCGTCTTCCTTAAATCCACTTAATAATTATCAACATATACTAATTCTTGTACATTTGGTGGGTATGGTGTTGGGGTATTTTAGATTTTCATGTTGGGGTAAAATTGGACAAATTATTAAGTGAGTGTATTTATAGGAAACGTGCAAATATCCGGCACCAGTAACTAATAGAAACTTAGTTTCTTGCATGTCTTTGTAAATGTTTGAAGAGGAAACAAAATTTGCACATACCATTCCCCACAAGGATAGTTGATACTATTACTCACATAAACAAAGAAATCATAAAATGGAAGTTTCTATGATGATAACCATAAATTGTACGAGATCTTGCTTATCAACTTCCAGAGCAGAAAAACGTGTGTTACACTACCTGAGCAGGGAATCGTTCAGATCCCCACTTTCAGCATCGCCATCATATTCTGACTCGGGAAATGAAAAGTCGACGCATGAAAGCCCATTGGATGAAGTGACATGTTCAGCATAAAGGATATCCACATCAGATGGTTTATAATCCGGGTTTAATATATCAACAGCCTGGAGATGGGAAAAGAAATTCAATAAATGATAAGACTGAACGAAAATATGAGAAAAAACACAATAGCAATCTGGGACTACATAACATTCTTTAAATGATACAAAACCTCCATTTGTTTCCTATGAGAACTAATTATAACTTTCTTACGAAACAATTTGATAGGTAGGTTACTGAAGTTGATTCCAGAAATGAAAGATACTAGTTTACGGTTAATGCTTCAACACATTCTCCCACTCGATTCTTCATTTAAGACAGTATACAGTCAAAATGACAGATTTACCCCTTTCAAGCTCAAACACAAGTTTTATCATCTTCAACCAAATAGCAAACAGTTTACCATTAATCCTGTCACTTTCTTTTGTCCAGGCATTGGTGCCATGCAGTAGTTTTAAGTTCAATTGTAAATAACCACAGCAGACTACATGTAAATACTCAGTACAAATACAAAATAGTGGAATATTTGCTCCAATTTGGCCAAAACAACAGGAAAATTTGGTATAACCGCCAAAGATTAACTTATTCCGTCTGTTATTGTTAACAAGGATCACTGAGTCCACATAGCTTAGAATTGAACTCAAATTACTGGCAGTCATCATAATAATTAGTTAAGTTCCCTCCCAAAAATGAGACAACAAGAATTAAATAAAAGCATGACATTCCAAAAAAAGAGCTTGTGGCTTTTATAATATGGTACTCAATCAAATTAGCCAGGTCAGCATGTAAAATGGGGTATCAACTTACCTGCTCTAAGAAATAACTCGCGATACTGGGGAGAGTTTCCAATTCACTTCTTCGCTTGTAAGTTGCCTGGAAAGCGGTACTGTTCCACAACTCCTCAACCAATGGAGCATATTCTCGACTAGCAGCAGGGAAGATTGCTTCCAAAGTACCTGAAGCCATGATTTTAAGGAGCCAGTCGGAAAATGCCTTCAACCGTGGACAAATGGAATATGGAGTCTCTTCACCAACGGCATCAATATTGCCTGTTATAAACCAAATATAGATGAATCTTAGAGTTGAAGCACACGTATAAATATGGCTGCGACAAGAGAATACATGGAATTATGGAAATTATTACAAAATTTATGTACATGAAAGATGAAGTATCACTCAAAAGAATGTTGTTAACTGTTCAAATAATTTAACTGATAAAGCGCTTGTTACAATGTATAACACATGTTTTCCATTTCAACATTATTAACTTCAAAGTCCATGAGGTTGAGATGTGCTCGTATCCATTCAGCTATAAAGCAGATGTGGATTGGGTATCAAGAAGCATATTGCAGCCCTCACTAGGATTAGATATTTATCATCATATTTGTAGATGTGAATCAGGGGATAATTAATACAGCAAATCAACAAATAAACAAAAGTGAAGGTTATTCAATGAATATGCAATTAAATCCCAGCTTACAACTGAATGATGCTTTTAACCTTTCGTGCTTAACAAACAAGCAAAACTGAATTCAGATGTACTTGTACCTGGAAGAGTTGAAGCACCACGAGACTGATTTTGTCTCAACACGTTCAAACATTCTTCTTCAAAGCGCTCGCGACCCTCAAGAAGTATACCAATATAGCTAAACACGTGGGTCTGGATCACTAATTTAATGTGTTCACGCTCATCCTCAGAGAAAGGTATGTCTTTGTAGAGAATTCTAGCCTAATCAACGAAACTAGACTTGTTAAATATGCTAAAAGGGTTTGAGAATTTGTCAAAATAGCATATAGGATAAATGACAATCAGAGAAAGCATTTGACAAAGACCAACACTCATAGAGCATTTAATATGCGGTTGGAAGAAAAGAGAATCAGAAAGGATTATAACCAGTAAACCATATAGACAGAACACAAATACGTATAGCATTTTGTAGCAATAAATTGAGAAGCCGTAGAAAAGAAACGTTTAGTGCCGGTGTATGTAATTGGAGTCATTGAATAATAAAACAAGTATATAATGTGGGCAATCTGAACATATGATAAGGAAATAAAATAGAGTAGCTGCTCTTACAGAGCGGTAAATGCTACAGAATCAAACTTCAGAGCTATCCATAAATTAGAGACAAAATTTGCATTGAGTTATTAAATGAGGATGTCCCTCCAATAAAGAATAGTATTGGCAAACACGAGGAAAAAAAGATAAAAACATATATGGTCAAAACTTATGCTTCAAAGAGCAATAAATCTGGGAAGATCTTAAGAGCTACCTGTTTAAATATGGTACTTGTGCCAGATCCACTGTATCCAATCAAAAGAAGTTTCTGAATTGCTCTCTGTTCAAGATAATCTGGCATAGTTCGACTGATTGAGCTAGTTACTTGCTCCCCAATATGATTAAATGATTTACAAGGAACTGGAAGAGAAAGTACAGCACAAAGCAGCTTTGTCCCCGCCTGAACAGAACAAAACATAATGATTTTCCCCTCAAGAGGAAATAATGAAGTCAGATATAGATTTGATAGAAGTCGAACCTTGCCCCAGATAAAACCTTTTGTATTTTTCTGTCCCTCCTCTTGGTACGAACCATCTTCATTCACCCAAAAATGAGGATTACCAGCACACTGAACTCCTGCTAACTATAACATTAAGAAAAAACACAAGTTTTTAGCAAAAAAAAACCTGCTGAGATCAAATATATATTTAGGTGCAACCAAACACTGACCTTTAACATGCGCAATTCCACTTTTGTGATCTCACGACCATTTATGTACACTTGAGAGTTCCCATTGCTAGCATCTGCTTTAATAGGACCCCCAATATTAAGATGGGGACTAATAATTTGTGAAGGCTTCTGCCCTTCCTAAAAAAGTACAACACAAAGTTAGCCTCATTAGCAAGATCTAAAATAGAATATATAGAAACAGTGAGTTAAAGGATAACACAATTCACCTTTCCCCAAAGCCCTGATACTTTGTCATACCAATAATTTCCTGGCTTGAGCTTCTTTGGCGGATTAGGGGAGCTCTGCAGCATAACCAACTCATCATGATAAAGAGGCCTTCCATTCACACATATATACTCAGGAGGCAATTGATTTACTTCACACAGCTTCTCAGCTTTCATGATCTGCCGAACCTCCAGATCATTGAGCAATCGTTTGAGCATTCTTGAGCATTTTCCCAAACTTCCACGCTTAGATTCATTAATTGAGTATCCAATGCAGGTCACACACTTCCTACCCTCAGGCATGGACCCCATTGCTCTAAGCACGCAGTTAGTGCAATACTTAGCATCACAAACCATGCATACCTCCTTTTCCGTAAATCTATTCCCTTTCAAACACCGATAACATGCTCCTTTCCTCACCTTAGCCGGAGGTTCTTTCTTCACTCTAGCCACATCAGATTCAGAACGAGTAAAGTCCTCGATGATATTTTCATCATCTGACTCAATATCACAAAATGTCACCACAGGGCCTCGCTTCACATCACCACCAGGCTCATGATTCCCATCTCCAAATTTACGAGAAGAAACCCTAGATGACATATAATCCACACTCAAAACAGACTCATTAGATTCCCAATCCGTTCGGTTAGATTCATTGAAATCTAAGCTCTCCTTAAAACCACTTGATAGCCTTGATTTAGGCAAACTCCCTGAGAATTCCCTGGACTTCTCAAAACTATCGGAAGACCCTAAAGCACCCGAACTCCCAACCCCACCTACAAACTCACATGAATGATCCTGACTAATCGAAGAATATACCCTCTCATTCACTCCGTTTAACCCGTCATCACGATTACAACACTCAAAATCGCTACTTAATTCACCAGACAAAGCGCATATATCAGTACTGTTACAATTTTCGGGCTCTCTTTCACCTAATTCATTATTAACCGAGCTAGGTGAAACAGTAGTTTCAGTTCCCAGACCTAGTTCTTTACTGTAAGAACCCTCACTCACCTCATGATTCTGCGACTCAAACGCAATCACCGAAGTAGGAGACACAGTCAATAGCTCGGCGGAGGAGGAGCTTAATTTCAAATCCTTCGACAGCTTCTTGTTAATTATGTCGGTAGCAGATATTGGTTGAACAACGGGCAGCGACAAATTACCCGAGAACTGCAGTGGAGAAACAACGGCAGCTACCGGAATTCGATCTACATTGATGGGCACGGCCCGAGGCAGCTCACGGGTAATGGGGGGTCCGTGATATTCCAGTGCAAAGGAATATTCGACCGCATCTTCCACAACGGTCGCCACCTCCAGCGACATATCCTTCTCAAATCAAACACTTACAATTTTCAAAACCCACTTCGCATATGAACAAAAAATAGCCAAGAACACGAATCTTGAATCGAACAAGAACGGGGAAACGGAAAGAACATGTGGGGCGACAGCAAATAAACAAACTTAAATTACAAGGAAAGAATTTGGTTCTGTGAAAGAGTGGGATGAAATTAAGTGGAAATCTCAGAAAATATTTCTTTCTTTCCCAAGAATTGAAAGATTAAGGGCAAGAAGAAGAGTGTGGAAGAAAATACAAAGAGGATATATGGGGTGGAGGAAAAAAGTGTTGGGAAAGGGAAAGTGGAAGCAATGGTGGTGGGCACTGTTTCGGAGTTGGGCATCTTTTTGTGTTGTTGGCAATTTTGTAATTTAAAAATAAAAGGAAAGGGTCATGTTTTTAAAATCTTGATGATACAAAGAAAGAAACAAAGGGAGGTGAAAGCTCTGTGACTGTGTGCGAGTGACGAAATGGTGGTGGGGCGGTGATGTGAGCAACTCAGCATCTGTAGTTTTGCGGCGACGCTAGGGGCTATTTCGTCTTTTTCGGTCGAATCAGCGCCTTTGGATCGTTGGTGGCCCCGGTCTTTCAGTGGGAGGGTGGACTATTACGGTTCCCTGTTAATTTTACCATAAAATTAATTTTAAAAAATATCACTTTTTTATTCTAATTAAAAAAAATTATTTTTTTTATTTTAGTTTGTTTAAATAAAATAATTCTTTTTTTTTTTATAGTTCATCAATATATTTTTACACATTTTCATCTTTTTCTATTATACTTATCCTATACTATCATTCAATTATAATTTTCTAAATATTGTGTCTAATAGTGATGAGAAACTTTTACTTGTACGGAGGAAATAGTTATTTTATTAAAAAATATTACTCCCTCCGTCCCAACATAATCTTCATACTTTCCTTATTTGGACGTTCCAACATAATTTTCACACTCAAATAAGGAAAATATTTTTTACACTAATATCCTTAAAAGTCAAACACTTTATCTCCTTACACTTTATTTTCTTACACTTTTTAAAAGTCAAGCACCCAAAATACCCCCACAATTTATTCTCTCTCCTATCACTTTATCTCCAAAAAGCAAGTTTTCTTAATCTCCGTGCCCAGCAAAGTATTATGCTGGGACGGAGGGAGTAATTATTTATTCTATAGGTTATTAAAACAGTATTAATTATTTTATTAAAGAATATTAATATTACTATAAGATATTGATTATAAATTAATTTTTATGTATTTTATACAAAACCAACTCTTATTTTAATTGAGTGAAAAATGCGATTAAATTCCCGTAAAAAAATATATATATACTACTACAACTAATTATGCTATAATTAATGATTAATGTATTATCAATTTTTTTTTATCACCATTATTTAGAAGTTTTTTCTTGACTTAAAAAAGTCTTGAATGAAACAGCTTCACACACACATATATATAATAACTGTACTCTTTTAAAATAGTATTTCGTATTATTAATTTATTTCTTTATTTCCCTGAATAATATTATATTATTTGTTTTAATGATTGATATTATTTATAAGGATTACGAGTCCAAACGATGGGAGATCCATCTGCTTATTCAATTAGTTCCCTAGCTTATAGAAAGTGACATTTTATTTTTTATTATTCTAATTAATATTACTGTTAATACATGATGTACTATGAAAAATGCTTTTCTATTTTCTTGATTATTATGGGTTTGTTTTGAAACTAATTATTTTTAAAAAGTAATATTAATTAATTTTTTTAGTAGAATTGAAAGTGGAGAGTGTTTGAAAATAAAGTGATTGTTAAATTAAATTGAATAAGTGATGTGGTTGAAAAAACTTACTTTTATTATTAGTAGGGGTAATTATTAATTTTCTCTTAGTGCAATGAGAATGATTTTTAGAGAATTCCAAAACAAGTAAAATTAATTTTATCAAAATAAATTTTAAGTTGTTAAAAAAGTAATTACAAATACTAGATAACTTTAAGATAAGTGATTTTATTTCAAAAAAAAAATGTTTCTCTCTATCAAAAATGTGTTTACAAGCACACGTATGAGTTGATTATAATTAAGTATTATGCTGATGAAATATATATAACTAGTTGACATCGAAAATATTATTGCATTCATAACGATCGATGATTCTCATATTATTATATGAGTGTTATTTGAACAAAAAAATAAAAATAAAATAAAATTCCTTATTCCCTATCTAGGGAATTTGTTTTTGCTTAGAAGTTAATTTGTAGTGAGTTTTTCTTATGTGTCAATTTTTTGTAACCCACCACCTTTCATATAATGATTACAATACTTACCAACTAAACTAATTCATACATATTTATAAATTTTGAAAACTTTTTTCTTTAACTCTAGTCTATAAAGTGTACTACTCTTATTAAATATTTTACTGAGATAATCCAATATTTTTGAAATATTATTTGTGAGTATTTCGAACAAGTGTATCCAATTATATATTAATATGAAGTTTAAAATATTTAACCGTATATTTTTAGTGAGTTTATATGATGTATCATTAATTTAAAAAATAATTTATGCGTTTAATTAGGAGTAAAAATATAAAGAGTTTTGTATATTAATAATGATTATGAACCAATATATAATTAGTCACTTATACAATAATATTAGGCAAAAACTTGTATGAGACCGTCTCATGCATGAGACCGAATCACTTTTTAATAAATTGTTATCACCTTTTTAAAAAGTGATACAAATTAGTATAAAAGTGATAACAAATTAAAAAGTTATAACAATTTATGAAAAATGATAACAATTTATGAAAAAGTGATAACAAATTATGAAAAAGTGATAATAATTTATGAAAAAGTGACCCCGTCTCATGTCCGTTTCATGCATGAGACGGTCTCACACAAGAGTGCCCCATAATATTAATATTGAGTAAATTATTAAAAAATGACATACTCAATTAATTTATTTTATTTTATCCTAATAAATATATATATATATATATATATTAATATTATTAAAAAACTGAATATAATCATATATGATATTTATTTACGATATATATTATTCTATATATATATATATATATATACGTCGATTATATGATATTTTTGTTCTATTAATTATCTTTTTTTATTAACTATAAAATAATTTTGAAACAAAATTTATAGTAGTTTTTCATATAATTATAATAATTCTAGTACTTAGAATGAATTATTATACAACTAATATTACCATTACTTCAATTTAATAATTATACAAAATTTTATACATATATATATATTATTAAGAAAAATATTAATATAATAATACATTATATTATAAAATTTATTTAACGAACATAGTTCTCGTCTAGTTTATATAATAACGATGAGAGCGATGACACGAATGAAGACTAGGCTCATCATAGCGCTTTTGCTGGCCCAATATTCATTAAACAGTTTGCAGAATCGCATTAACATATCTAACTACCTTAGCTAAACAAAGTCAAGATGTTAGGCGACATTAGTCATCAGTTCAATTCATTCACCTAGGAATACCCAAAATTTCGGCGCTAACGTGAGTTCAGTTATGAAGAGTAATCAGAATTTGAATAATGTTGGTTGTGAAGGGGAGAGCATGCAGTCGTGTTTCATGGTGGGCCCGGGTTCATCTCTGGAAAGAATTAAAATGATTAATGGGCCAGGTTCAAAAGAAGAATATCCAAATCGGGAGGTTATTGGGCCGAACCAGGAGATAGTGAGTAATATGGAAGCCCAAAACTTAGTAGACAATGTTAGAGAAAAGGAGTTAGGCCCAAATGAAAATGAAAAAGATTGCGACATAGGGGAAATTTATTCAGATGATGGTGTAAAGGAAGTTTCTCCTAGTGTGGTCCCAGTGTCAGAGAACTTGAATATTACTCCCAGCGACGAAGACACGGGGAGATTGAGCGCATCTCTACCTGAGATTCAAACTCACACTAATAATGTTCAATCAGAGCGAGTGCAGATAGACGGAAGGTTGTCCCCAATTGATTTGAACCTGGGAAGGGACAGTCAGAGTCAAAAAGGGTACAAGGGGCAATTAGGGAAGATGAAGAAATATGCTGAAAGAAACTTTAATTCTCTCGGAAAACACAATAAAGGGCACAGAAAAGGGAAAGGTACCATGAGAACAGCCAATCGGAGAAAGGAGAAGAGGAAATGGCCAAACTTTGTAAAAGGTATGGCAGAGGAAGAAATAGAAAGAGAAAAAGAAATAGAAGGTACATGCGCGTCAGATAGCCTATCTATGGAATCAGAAGATTTGACCTCAAAATTAATCAGAGATGAAGCCTTGAAGGCCTGGGAAATGGGCAAGCAATTAGGGGTCTCAAGTCAACATAATGAGGAAGAAGTGATCACAAAATTGATGGAATCTGAATTAATGGAGAGACACGTATTGGCAGGAGAGAAGGGGTTGGAAAATTCGGTTATCCAATGAAGCTGCTGTCATTCAACATACGTGGGGCTGGGAGTAAAATAAAATCGAAAGAGGTACGTGATCTCATTAGAACACACAAGATTGACATTTGTTGCTTACAAGAAACAAAGCTTGAAAATGTAAATGAGAGGATATGCAAGGAGTTATGGGGGGATGGAAATTTTGGATGGGCTGCAAGGGATTCGGAGGGTAGATCTGGGGGGTTAATTACAATGTGGAATTCTGAGAAATTTTCAGTTTCAAGTTTCTGGCATATGAGAGGGGCGGTGATTGTTAATGGGCTTTGGGGCTCTGAGAGAATTAGTTGTTGTTTTGTTAATATATATGCTCCATGCCCTTTGGATGAGAGGAGGGATTTGTGGGATAGGATTGCATCGGTTATTGATCAAGCAGAGGGGACGTGTTTATGTCTATCGGGGGACTTCAATTCTATTAGACACCCAGGCGAGAGAGTTGGCAGATCGGCGACTTTCAACAGGAGAGACATAGAAGTGTTTGATGACTTCATTAGAATGACAAATCTGATAGATGTTCAGCTTCATGGGAGGCAATTCACCTGCTACAAGTCTGATGGGTCATGTAAGAGTCGAATCGACAGAGTTTTTATCAATGGGGAATGGAACTCGAAATGGCCAGAGTCTTTCCTAAAGGGGTCGCAACGGTCGGTTTCTGATCATTGTCCCTTGATACTGGATTCAAAACTGGTTGATTGGGGGGCAAAGCCTTTCAGATTTGTAGACGCATGGCTATCGCACCCCGAGTTTAAATCATTTGTAGATGCAGTTTGGAAGAATTACAGAATTGATGGATGGGGTAGCTTTGTTATCAAAGAAAAACTCAAGCGTCTTAAAGAAGACCTGAAGATATGGAATAAAAATACTTTTGGGTGTATTGAAACAAAGATTGGAGAATTGAAGGATAAAATACAGGAGCTGGACATCACCGATGACATCTTTGGACTTGAAGAAGATGAAGTGGTTGAACGGAAAGAGTCTACGGCGGAACTCTTTAGGAGTCTTCACCAAAGAAATAACCTTTATTCTCAGAAGGCAAGATTGAAGTGGCTCAAGGAAGGAGATGTGAACACTAAATTTTACCATCGAGCCATCAATTTTTGGAGGAAAAATAATGAAGTGACGGGACTTCACATTAATGAAAGATGGACGGACGACCCGGAGGAGGTAAAGAAAGGTGTCTGGGAGCATTTCAAAAGGCAATTTAGCAAACAGAGGGGCAACAGACCGAGGCTTTATTCATACCCAGGTGACAGAAAGATATCCGAGGAAGACAACACCTTTTTGTGCGAGCCATTTACCGAAGAAGAAATCATGGGTGCTATTAACAGTTGTGACTCGTCGAAAAGCCCGGGTCCGGACGGTTTCAACTTCAATTTCATCAAAGCTTGTTGGCCGACCATCAAGGATGACTTTCTGAGAATGTTACAGGAATTCCATGATCACGGGAAGCTGGTGAGGGGCGCGAATCCGTCGTTTGTGGTCTTGATTCCCAAAAAAGAAGGGGCTGAATCTTTATCGGATTTCAGGCCAATCTCATTGATCGGGTGCATGTACAAAATAATTGCTAAAATTCTTGCTATCCGTTTGAGCAAAGTGCTGGATAATATCATCTCAAGCAATCAAAGTGCGTTCGTGGGAGGGAGGAATATACAAGATGGAGTGGTGATACTTAACGAGACTATTGAGGAGGCCAAGAGGAAAAATGTGGCAAGGATCTTTTTTAAGATAGATTTTGCCAAAGCATATGACTCAGTTGATTGGGGCTTTTTGGAAGAAATGATGGTGTTTTTTCAGTTTGATAGAAAATGGATAAAATGGATCTTAGAATGTATTACATCTGCTCACGCATCGATTCTGGTTAATGGCAGCCCCACTGAACAGTTTAAATTGGAGAGAGGTCTTAGGCAAGGGGATCCATTATCCCCCTTTCTTTATCTACTGGTGGCGGAAGGATTGAGCATCCTTGTCTCAAGAGCAGTAAATATGGGTTTATTTAAGGCTGCAGAAGTGGGAAGAGATAAGATCAAGATCTCCCATATCCAATACGCAGATGATACAATCTTCATCGGGGAAGCAATTAGTTCAAATTCAGAGGCGATGAGGAGAATTCTGAAGGTTTTTGAAATGTTGTCGGGTTTGAAGGTGAATTTCAGCAAATGTAGCATAATGGGCATTAACACGGGAAGAGAGCCCTTGGAGGAAATGGCTCGGGAGCTAAGATGCACCGTCGGATCTATCCCTTTTTCCTTTCTTGGGATTCGAGTGGGTATTCATGTTAGAAAAGTGGCGGAATGGAGACATCTAATCGACAGAGTTCGTAAGAAAATCAAAAGTTGGGGAGATAAAAAATTATCCTTCGGTGGCCGAATTACCATCTCGAAAGCAGTGTTGACAGCCTTGCCGATCTACCAGTTGTCTTTTTACTATCTACCAAAAAAAGTTATCAACCTTTTAACCTCGTTAATTCGCAATTTTATTTGGGGGGGGTGTGAGAACAGGTGCAAGATTGCGTGGATTAGCTGGAAGGATCTATGTAAACCGAAATGCTTGGGGGGTCTTGGGGTAAGAGAATTAGGGGATTTCAATAAAGCTTTAGTAGGTAGTTGGTTGTGGAAGTATCTGTGTAACAAAGAGTCTTTGTGGGTCAAGGTAGTGGACTCATTATATGGGGGGTTGAATTTGAATGCGGAGGGTTTCAGTTTGAGTAGGTCGTCGGGTAGATGTTCTAGCTGGTGGAAGGGGGTGATAGATATTGGGTCGGGGGGAAAGGGAAGATGGCTGTGGGGGTGTTTGGAGAAAAGAATAGGAGACGGGGGTAATACAATTTTTTGGGAGGATAAATGGGTGGGGGAGGGGTGCTTAAAGAATAGGTTTCCCAGGCTGTTTAATTTATGTACTGACAGAGGGAGTTTTGTGAGGGATAAGGGTAGGTGGGTGGGGGGGGAATGGGAATGGTCTTTCTCTTGGAGAAGGGAACTTTTCGACTGGGAAAATTCGATTGTTGATGAACTGTTATTGCAGATTAACAGGATAAAGGTGTTACAGAATCAACAGGACAAATGGTGCTGGAATGGGAACAAAAGAGGCTATTATAACTCGAAGGATGCATATCTCTCCATCAGAGGGACTGCTCCTGAGTCGTGTAGCCAAGAGGACAGGAAACTATTCAAGATGTTGTGGAAGAGTATCGCTCCTCATAAATCTGAAGCTACAGCGTGGAGAGCGGCTATGGACAGATTGCCCACCAGAGACAACCTTCGACGGCGACAGATTATCGATGCAAATGGAGACATTTCTTGTGTGTTATGCAGAGAGGAAGCAGAATCAGTGGACCACTTATTCTTGAATTGCAAATGCACGGCTTTGATATGGCACAAATGCATGCAATGGGTTAATTACAATAGCCCAGTGTTAAACAACATAAAGGGACAATTTCATGCTTTTGTTGGCGGTTTCAGAGACAAATCAGGTAGAAAGTTTGCTGCAGGTTTGTGGATATGCTTAATATGGGTTCTATGGAAGGAAAGAAATAAGGTGCTATTTGAGAATAAAGATTTTAGCTGGGAAAATGCTTTTGTGGAAATTAAATCTAGATTGTGGAGTTGGATGTCCTTGTATTCTCCTTCTTTATGCAGTAGGAACTTTAGAGATTGGTTGTGTGATCCTATTCATTGTTTGAGCTGATGTAAATTTGGACTTTGTATCTGTGGGTATTCCTTATACCCTATTGTGGTAATAAATATTTTTTTCCTGATCAAAAAAAAAGTCATCAGTTCCTATCAAAATCGACAATGTCGTGCTAGATTTGGTGTGTTTTCTTTCATGCATGAGAGCTATAATCACAAAGCCAAGTTTCAATATTATGGAATTAGACATTAAAACAAAAATCTTAAATACTGGAAGCGTATTGAATTAATTTATGCAAACTCTTGAAATTCAATTCATATTATTATGTTTATTTAATAATATAATAATTATTATAAATTAATACCACACACAATTCGATGTGTTGTGTGATATTAATTTATAAATGTTGTAATGATATTATTAAATGAATATTATAATATTATTGAATGAGAAATATATACGGTGAGTAAATTTCACTTGATACCTACCCATAAATTTATAATAGTGACATTCCACATTTGTAATGGTTTTTCCAAACGAAAAGTTGAATCTTTCATCATTTTTCTTTCGCGAATGTCTGAAAACTGAAGAAATATTATATCCTGTAAGTTATATTAAATAAGTAGAATTCATTTTCAATTATTATATCCCTTAACAAATTAAAAAAGAATCGGTATGTGTCATGACTTTTATAATATCCTTAAACTTAATTTTAAAATAAATCATAGAGATCACTTAAATTATTTCTGTCATAAGACAACTATAAACATTAATGGGCATGTGTTGGCCCATTGAATGTAACATTTTAGCAAACCATTATCCATGTTCTTCTGTGCTGCATCAATTTTAAAGATTTTTAGGTAGATATGAATTTAAATTGAATGATTTAATTTGGAAAATAATTTCAAATTAATGTTTCTTTATTATACATTAATCTGATTCAGGACTCATTAAAGATACTCGGAATTTAAATAAATAAAAATAAATAAATAATTTTAAAAAAAATATTAATTGGAGTATAAGTTAATTAAACTAAATGGATTTATTTTTTTTTTTTTTTTTTAAAAAAGTGGATTTCTCGCGCTAAACATCTCAATGTTAAAAGAAAGAACCTAAAAACAGGCATAAAATTAAACACACTTGTGAACAATTCGATCTAACCAAAAACTCTAAGTTATTAGTTTGGGTGTTTCAATTAATACTTACTAGTTGCTTGAAAGTGATATATAACTTACTAGGCATTTATTTATTAATTAGGTTTTTCTTTTGATCGATTTCTTCTTTTAATCCTTGCATAAAAGTGAGTCTAATGAGTAGTTCAAAGGCACATCAGACGAATTTCTTCGCTTTGAAATTAATTATATGTGCATGAAATATAGTTAGGCCACCTGTAAAAGTTGTTATAATAATTTATAATCAAGTGCCCCAAATGGGGTTTACTTCTGCATCTATCTTGGTGCTTGTCTAGCTATACTTAGTTGAAAAATAACATTTTTGTTTATATATTTATTACTTTCAGTACACATTATATGTATATGTATATGCATGATATTATTGAATGCATATTGTGTGTAACTATTAATGGAGATTGTATCATAGTTAGCAATTTAAAGATATGACGTTATTTGAAATATAGATCCAAATAACGGCGTGTGTGACTTTTGTTTTAAATAAATATACGATAAACTTAATTTTATCGTGAAATTAATTTATAATATTAATTTTTTTTATTAAAATTTATTAGTTTGATAGTAATATTATTATTTAATAAAAATAAATAATATTATTTAAAAATGCATTTTGATTTTACAGAGTAACTACGCAGGGGACTTAATATTATTATTATTATTATTATTATTATTATTTATGATTTCTTGATCTATCAGAGCTGCACAAAAGACTCTCATTAGTTAGTTAGGTGATTAAGTCATGAGATAATACCTAATCATTCTATCCACTTGTTAATTTAGTGGTCCATTGTTGATACCATGAATATATTAATTTAATGTCAAAATCACAAGAAGACAATGGAGAAAACTGCATCGATATCAAAAGTCAAACATCATGTGAAAAGATTCATTAATATTTATAAATAAGTTATGAATATTCTGAGATACACGAAATTCACATATTCATATTCTGATCACACTTAAATCAACTTCTTAATTAGTTCTCCTCACTGCCACAAAATTAGTTTAAGGGGTATATATAGAACGAAGATGAAGTCATTATTCTTAATTAGAATTAAATCAGAAATCGCTTATAATTCTATGTTGCAAAATAAATCAGAAATTATGCACGTTTGATTGACTACCAATTTCATTGCAGCACCAGTGTGACCGAGGATAAGCTTACTTAATTTGATGCACACACATAAGTCGCGTTTCTTTAAGAACATCGGACTTATATCATCAATACTGCATGCAATTTAAAAAATGCACCAACTTATTTTCATGTTTTAACCAGATCATAATAATTTGTAAATAATACTATAATACTTCCCAATTACAATAGTGAGACAGATTACATGATCTGCAGCCTGAGAGTCAAGACAAATACTGTAATAAAATGTGTGTAAATAATACGTACACACAGGTCGCAGCTATTTACACCCGTATTTTTACTTAATACACTCATGTGTACAATACATTTTAACATCACGGTTCATCAAACCCGATTGCAAAATGGTGTATTGAATAAAACTGAGGGCGTCAATTAATAATAATAGCTGCCCTGGTACATTAATTCTTCCCAAATTACACCCCACTTATTATTCTTTAGTAATTTCTCCTTCTGCTCACCCTACTACTGCTTAGCGATGATCAAAGATCAAAGTAGAAGGAGTTGGCGTTGATAGCGATGATCAAAGCTCAAAGTAAAAGGACTTGACAATGATGCTGCTGCGGCGGCGCTTGGGGCGGCGCCCCTTGGCCGGAAACTCTCCATATCTTCACCGACTTATCGAGGCTCCCACTATACACGACATAACCCTTGGCGTTCTTATCTTCTTCAACCGCTAAGCACTTCACCGGCCCACTATGCCCACTCAATAAACACAAACAAGCATGCCGCTCTCTTTCTTCCCTTCTCCACACACAAATGTTCGTATCCGCGGATCCACTGAATACCATGTTCCCCGACGTAGCCAAGCACAGCACCGCAAGCTTATGCCCTCTCAAGACGCCGCCGTGAGAGAGGAACTTATCGCGTTCCCAGAAATTAACCAGGCCGTCCGATGACCCGCAGTACAATATCGTAGCGGAGGAATCCACGGCCAGAGACGTGACGGCGCATTCCTGTTTTAACAGCGTTTGTGAGAAGTAATGCTTCGTGCCCTTGCCTTGCATCTCTCGCCGCCACACTTTGACGGTTCCGTCAGCCGAGCCGGAGAATAGGAGGCCGTCGAATCCGGCGACGACGGAGTTCACGGCGTCGTCGTGCGCGTCGATCGATTCCAAGCACTTTGAATCGGCGATTCGCCATACCTTAATCGTTTTATCCCAGGACGCGGAGTAGAGGAGATTTTTGTCTTCGCTTAAGCTCAGCGATGAGATGGCGTCAATGTGTTTGATCCAGATCGCGTTCCGGCTTTTCCGGACCTCGACGTAGTTGCTAGGCTTGAATGATTTTTTCACTTTCGCCTTCAATGTCGGCAATGTTCCGATCCGTTTGTAAATTCTCGGATCCTTCCCGGAAATTTTCCATACCCGGATTTTGCCGTCCTGATGGCCGGAGAAAATCCGTTCTCCGGCGATGATAATGGCTTTAACCAACCCCGAATTGGATTTGAACCCGGAGAATTCCTTCTGGTTCTTCCATACCCGGACGTTTTTGCTATCGGAGCCGGTGTAGAGGAGATCGCCGGCGGCTGCTAAGGAATAGATGTGTCCTTCTTCGCGGACGAGGGAGCCCATCATGCCTGTGTAAGAGTAGGGGGATTCGGAGGCCGTGTGATGAGCGGACCACGGCGATTGCGATAATGGAGAAGACAGGGTTGGCGTTGAAAACGGCGACGGTTGATCCCACGTGGAAGTGGAGGAGCTGTCGAACGACGCCGGCGGGTGGTTTGAGGGGCTGGCTTCCGACGTGTCGCTCAGGCGGAAGGAGTATTCCTCCTGATCGGGAAATTCCATGAGGTCACGGTGATTGCTCTTCTTCATTTTTTTTAAATAATCAGGATCATATAATTAAATTCTTATGATCGATGAAGCTGTGCAGATACAAGGTTGTTCTGCAGTAGAATGGAGGATTGATGCTAGAGCGAGAGATGGGAAAGATGGAGATGAGAGAGAATGTAGAAGGGGTGGTGGATGTCGAATCTGGTCATGTAAAGAAAGGTACGGCCATGAAGAAGAAATGAGAGAGAAGCATATGAATGCAGCAATAAGATTTGTGTAACCCAATTAAACTGTTGCAACAAACTATCAATAATATTTTTTTTACCAAGTTTTCCAATTTTATTTTTTCTAGAAGTCTCAACCATGACTTTAAATAATATAAAAAGACAATAAAAAATTTTACCATGAAATTATAATATAGATACACAATTTCTGAATCATAACCGGGTTGACTCGGATCAAGATTTTTCAAAAAAATAAAAATAAAAAATATGCAAAGCAAAACATAAAATCTTGCTGCAAATTGTGTTACTATAAATGCAAAATATGTGTTACTGTACTCGAAATAATGATGTGTTACTGTATTCTTATATAAACAAATATTTGAATACAAACAAATATTTGTCTTTATAATCATATGAACAAAAAATGTTATTGTATGGATAATGATGTACTCCCTCTGTCCCGGACTAACTTGCACAGTTGACTTTTTCAATGGTTTTTGTGTGAGAGTTATTTTATAGTAATACATTTACAAAAATTATTTTATATGAATGATACACTAGTTAATAAGATCAACTAGCATACCATTCATATAAAACAACTTTTGTAAACGTATTATTATGAAATAACTCTCACACAAAAACCGTTGAAAAAGTCAACTGTGCAAGTTAATCCGGGAAAGAGGGAGTATTAATTAATACATGAACTAAATTAATGCAATCGTGAAAACAAAAAATCTAGATTAATTTAAAGAGATGAAAAAAAATATTAAGAAAAACATGCATATTTGTCATTAGAAACACATAATTGTAGTAACTAGTATTGTAATATATTAACACACCTGAAAACATTTTTTTATTTTTACCTTGACACAATTATTTTGAAAAAATCTGTTTGTCTCATTTATTTATTTTTTATTTTTAGAATCTACAGTTTTTTGTCATTTCTTTGAAAATACTATAACTTCACATAAATTTTATCAGGAGAGTGGTTCTCTTATAAAAAACCATACATAAATCATAAAAATAAACACTAAATTTATTTTTTACGTGAACACTATATTAAATTCTAAATGTTATGATCCATTAAAAATGTAATTATTCCAAAATACTAATTTTTTTTCCTATTATTCCAAAAAAGTTTTGGTCATGGGATTATTTATTAACATGTAGAAGTATTACTACCATGTAGAAACAACTATCACTATCATCGCGTCCGTAGTTTCTAATCTCACCGGAATCGTATTCGAAATCGACGACTATGTTTCATTGAGTTACATGTGTTTCTAATCCCTAGTTTCACGGAATCCTATCCAATATCAAATATTTATATAAGTGATTGTCTCCAAAATCTCTTGTGAACGACTCCAAATTTGTGGTGAACGATTCCAATTTTGTGTTGGATTTATCATTTTTTTCAAGATTATTCATCATTCTCAAAGAATGAGGTGATGCCCTCAACAATTAGCAAATTAATTGAATTTTCATTTGAGGAAGTTGTTGTTTTACGATTATGACGACGAAGATGAGGACAAAACAAAATTTATACGAAAGTCTCATATGCAGAATTCAAGAAATTGACTAAGTTTCGTAAAAAAAAAAAAAAAGAAACGCTAATGAAACTGAGGTAAATAATCATTTATATATTTCGGTCAAACAGGTTGTGTTAGGATATAGTTCACGAGTTCACACAAGCGTCACTCTTGCATATTTATATATTTTTATAATATTTTTTTTAAATATAAATATCATAAAAATAAATAAAATTATCATGTTTGATATATAATATATCTCACACAAGTTTACAGGTGCATAATTATTAATAAATCAACAGAATTGATAGAGGCGCGTTCTGGACCGTGCATTTTATTTTTGACGCCATTCCTGATACTTCCCGTTAATATCTTTCTTGATTTTTCTTTCGATTCAAGTAACATCCATCCTTGATTTGCTTTCAGCATCTTCTTCAATTCTAAAACCTCGAAAACAGATGTAAACAATCAACGATGTTTCTCAACGATTCTATTCAACGGAAGCTAGGAACTCTGCTACGGCCATGGCTGAGAGGAGATTCTGAACTCGAACTCAAACTCGGTTTCCTTCGGTCCAACGCCACTCTCAACAACGTCAGTTTCGACACCTCCGCGCTTAACGAATTGCTCGATGATCCATCGAAATTCTGTTTCAAGGAAGCTACTGTCGAACATTTGACCCTGAAATTCGCGCCATTTTCCTCTGCCGCATTCACTCTTGTTGTTCGTGGTCTCAGCATTCGTCTCTCACTTGGGTACGCCTTTCACTTGTCGTCTTGTTTTGATTTTTTTGTGAATTTTATAGGTTTCTTAATTTTCTTGTCTTCTCTCGAAAAGGGAAGAGGAGGATGAGAGAGGAGTGAAGTGGCAGCGGAAGCCGAGGGATACTACGGTGGAGGAAATGGATAAGGCTCTGGAGGATATTGATCCTGAGGTAATCTAACTATACCTTCGTTCTTGTTTGATTTTACCTACGTACGTAAAATTTTTGATGGAATGCTTGGGTTTCGAAAATCAGTTGGCAATGGTGTACCGCTGCACAATCACTTACCTATAATCATACTTCAACTACATTGTTTACATCATTTGTATATAGAGGAACAGAAAGGAGAAACTCGATAATGGATCTATGTTGAATTTTACTGGGCAATGATGTCGGTATATGAAGATAAGGTATCGAAGTGGGCTGCGGCTATTAAGACCCATATATACACTCTTTGACTATGGTAAAAGGTGTGGGTGGTTAAAAATATGAGTAGACATGGGTGTGTAAAGCAATTTAGTGGATGTTAATAGCTTTGGCCATCAAATTGTCCTTCTATGGCCTACTTATCTCTTATCAAAACACATGATATTGAATATCTATAATGCTGCTTTTTAATTGATTCATCATTCTCCTACTTGAATAAGTATTATGAAAAAAACTGAACTATTTGTTAAATTTTTAAGTATAGATTTAGTTCGAAGCCTCTACTTGATTAATTTATTATAGTTTACAGCAAGTCAAGTTTCCATTTTAAAAGTTGAATCTCTGTAGAACCTGGAACTTATTGTTGTCATTAATTTGGTATTGGTAGTAAAAAGAATAAATGGACTACAAGGACCCGATAGAGTGGAATTCAAATTGTTGGGGAAGGCAGAAACAACATAGTCTTATGATTCAATTATGTTATGTGACCTTTTGGCGAATTATGCTTTGGCATTTGTTTTGATCATTGAAGCTAAAATTTTGACCGCATCTCTTTGGGGGGTTTCAGGGTTGTGTCGTACATGGTGCTATTAATAAGATTGCCGACATTAGCACCAGAACCTGGAGAACATCCTTATTGAATACGGTAACTCGACATTGTCATTTGGAGTTGTATGATGTTAATGTGATTCTGCAATCTCCTCGTTTGCATGATATGTCCTCATGTTCATTGTATATGAAAAAGTTCGGAGTTGAATCACAGATTTTAGGCCACAGATGCTTCATTAGAGGATTCATGAGCTCATTTTATCTGCCTTTTGAAGAGAGTTCATTTGGTGTAGATATTGACAGGTTTGAGGTTACATTGAACAGTGAAAATCACAAGCACACTATTTTTCCTGCAACCGATATGTCTGCTGTAGTTAGTTTGAATAACTTTCAGTCCATAAGCTTTTCTTTCAATCTTCCAGCATTAAATTTGTTGTTTTCCCCGGCAGATCTGTCTGTTATATTTTTATTATATGGAATATTATCCAAAGAGTACAAATGTACTAGATCTGGAAGGCAACTGTGGAATATAGTGGCAACTAGAATTGGTTCTCAGCTTCCAACTTCTAATAAGTCATTGGTTAGAGTTGTTAGACATGTGTCCCTATGGTTGCGATACATAACCACCTACCAGAGTATACTTGTACTAGTTGGATATCCCACTGATGAAGTAATGAAAAGATCAGCTATTTTGATGTTTCACGATACAAGGTTCTCAAAATCTCTGAGTTCTCAATGGAAATTAATTGCTGAAATTGAAAGTGATTTGCCTCTTGAAGCAATTGCAGCAGCTCGGAGAATAATTCGGCACAGAGCGGTGTATGGTCCTAGCGAAAAGTGCAATTCTGAAAAGTTGCAGGCTGTTAGGCCTTTCTCAAAGTTTCTTCGGCTAATTTTGCTCTTTTTGAGCATGATATACAGTTTGTTAGTTTCATTTATGAGGATTCTCTTATTAGACAAAGTTATTGCTATTTTTTGTGAGAGTAGTTTGCATTCTGGTACTGTTGCTGAACAGTCCATTCTACAACAACGCATCACTTTAAAATTTCAAGAAATTTCGTTATCTGTTTCTTTAGATCAGGTCATACAGCCTTCTATCAATAGGAAGGCAGATTCAGACATGGGGATTTCATACCAAGACTTACTCTCATTCAGATTTTCTTTGGATGCGTTCTTCTTAAGATATCTGGTCAATATCTCAGAAAAACATTTCACATTTGCCACTGGGCCCTTCAAGGTTCTTACTTTTTCTACTGGGAAAGATGGAGTAAGTAGTCACTCTGAAGAATATCAGAAGAAGGAAATTGACAGAAGACAGATTATAGTATTGTCTGAGCCTGCTCCCATCATTTACTTTCCTGAGGCAGCTTCTGATAATGCTACTGATGATATTGCTAGAACTTCAGCACCTCAGTTGGACTGTCTTTTAGGACAACTATGGTTGAACTGGAAGAATTTTTCTTTGAAATCTGAAGGAGAAAATATGTCACATATGCATGCTCCTTGGATTGTTGGTGAGATGTCGAGCTGTTTGTTGGATCACAGAATGAATGATTCTAGATCTCAGGTTAACTGTAGCTTGGTTGTTGGTAAACTGAACTTCAACCTGGAATATTATTCCTTTGCATCAGCTGTTGTACTTCTTAGACATTTACAGCTGAGTAGTAGGGGAGATGCTGTTTTGCATGCTCCAGCAATTACTATTCAGGATCCACCAGTTACTCCATGGAGAAGTAAAATCACATCATATTCGAGCAAAATTAGAGGGAACATTATCAGAATGGTATCTGCAAAGCATGTCCAAATTGGGGTTCTCATTGTTGGACCTCACTTTCAGATATCTCTTTCAAACGATCAATTCCGTGCTCAAACTACAAACACATGTCCCCTTGGCACACAGGTCTCGTTAGAAATCTACAATATTGAACTTTTTGTATCACCAAATCTGGAAGATAATATCGGATTATCAAGTGGAATCAATTCAGAAAGTAATATAGGACCAGAGAGCTACGGACTTAAAGAGCCGCAGGAAATTAGTATTCCTGATTCAGCTAATGGAGCTTACAGCTGCCAAGGGCAGGTTTCACTCTATGCGTACCTAAAAGTTAATGGTTTGATGGCTTACTGTGATGAGAGGACTGAGAATAAACAGCACCAAATTATTGTATTGAGGCCAACAATTGCACACCTCAATTATGTAAGGTAATCATATCTTTCCCTTTTGCATCCACATGCTTCCATGTTTGAACTGTGCACAGCTCAGGATGAAAAGTTGTGCTTATAACTGGCAGAGTATCTTTTTATTTCACATAATGAGTTCCATGCTTAATAATGGTTGCCTGGATATATTCCTTATACTTCAACCTTCATTTGGGGACATTCATCTTGTCAATTTATGTTAGATATCTTCTTTCTTCAGTGGGCAAGCAATTTGACCTTTAATTAAATATCTGGATTTTTCTATCACCTTACTGGGCAGCACAATCACTTAATTCTTGAAAGTTAATTGTTTCTGTACTGAAAGATGGCAATGTAATAAGGCCTAATATGAGCTGAAGCAAATGCTATATTAAGCGTAAGTTAGGTTATGGTGTGATGCAACACAAAAAAGCGTACAACAAGTTGGTAATTTTTCAAGCTATGTAGATATTGGTGATTGCAATAGTTTTATATGATGCTCTGATTGTTTTTATTTGTCTTATCTATGGCAGGAAGGATCATCATTCACTTGGTTCAACAGCGATTGCTGTCTCGGCAACTTCCCGCTGGATGGCCACTGGGTTTTCCTGTTTAATGTTTCTCGATGAGTTGTATGTTTTTGCAAAGGTGACTTATTTCATAGTTGTCTGGGGTATAGTGGAAATTTTGCTGTTCCTCTTCTCATAAACTCAAACCTGATACTTTATTTTTTAATTTTCTACCGCGTATTGCTTGTTTTTCACTTCTGCGCTCTTTATAATCTTTTCTTATCATGATAGATATTAGGTATTGATAATTTGATAGGTATGCCTGTTATGGTTATTACAAAACAATGTTCACATATGTGATATGCATTGTAGTGTCAAATATATTACTGAATCGTGTTATAGTGGCAACTTTACAATATTTGCATATCCTACAAATGTGCTGAATGTAAAATTAGTCATAGCCGATAGAATCATAGTAATACTCATCATAATACTAGATGGTAGATAAGCTTTGCATAAAATTCATCTTATTCATCAGCATCTCCTTAGTGCATATATCTTACTTCTGTAAATGATGTTTCTGCATGTTCATGTCATTCTTTATCCATATCTTGTGTTTATGTTGTGCTTCTTAATATTGCTACTAAATCGTCAGAGGTATGAAAGGTAATATGTGATTATCATCTGTAATCATAATATTGGGATGGTCAGTTTTATAGTGTTGACGTATTAATTCCTCAATGACATAATTGTTTTTTTGTGAACAGATAGTTTTTGGAGTATTGCATGAGTCACTTGCCTTCACAGCGAATGGATCAGGCTGCAATCTACACTGTGAAGAAGCAAGAAGCAGGGAGACAGCTTATGTTGAATCTGATTGCGAGCAAACATTTTCTGTTAGAAGCAATCAGCGACCACTTGTTGCAAAGTCTCAGGTTTTTGTCAACAGCTCTTTTGACCTTAAGTCGGTTGACATCGTTCTTCATAGTTCCAGGAAAAGTTGTAATCTGGAGACCTATATGAAGACAATTCCATCTGATAGAGAAACTGGTAAAAAGTCTGCCTTGAATGATATTTCTAGGAATGGAATTTACTTATCTATTCAGCACTCGATGTTGGAGTTTAATATCACAGGACAGGATATGGATGTTGTAATTGACACAACTGGATTTCGGTGTATCATCTTCAGATATTTGAGTGACTCTTATGGATCCTCTGACAAGTCCGAACTCAAAAATCTGTTATGCTCTCTTAATTTTTTGACTGAAGCATCAGTTTATCATAGCAAATTAGGTTTCCACCTGAGAAACCTTAAGAAAGCCTTGCCATCAGCAAGCTTGCACAGTACATCTTCTGAATCTAGTTCTCCTTTGATTATGAGTACTGAAAGTCCGAGTGATCCCTGGTTATTCACAAACATTTCCACTTCTGGAATTTATATGGCTGGATGCCCAGTACAAGATGTTTTGGTCAATGACCTTGGTGAATTTAACGCTTCTCTTTCTGTTGGCGGCCAGTTCCAGGCAGTCTCCTGTGAATGCAAGGTGTTGTTCCTTCCATATGAACAAGAATTTTATTCATGTCCTGCTACAGATTGAGCTTCGGTACCTTTTCATATATTTCAGATTAGATGGTCCTAGTTAAGCCAGTACATTGTGTGTTTAATATATTAACTTTTAGTTCATAGACTTATATGCTTTGCTTCGTAACAGGGAGGTACCATGTTACTTGAAGCAACAACCTTGACAATTTATATTGAATGCTTTACTTCGTACCACCAATGGATATCTGAACGTTGGCCTTCTGTGCCCTCATCTAGTAGAGTTGTTGCACAAGATATCAGCGAAATGGCTCATCTAGATGGTTGCCCTAGCTTAAACCATCAGCAAGTCTATTATCAAGAAGAAATGGAGGGTCGTCTGGAATCGTTGTCCATTAGTCTTATGCATCTATCTCTCATACTTGTGAAGAGAGAAGAATCTGGTACGCTGTCTTCATTTATTATTGAAATGTTCAAATGTAGTGATTAAATAGGATTAATTAATTAACACAAATGCAGGCAGACTTCAGGAACTTCTACTTGAGGTTGACTTTCATCTCAGCCTTGAACTGTTAAATACAGTGAGAAAGCTTTCGATCCCAGATTCCAAATTTTCTCTGCTTTCTCAATTCAGACATGGGGATCTAGGGCATAAATCCAAAGTTCTTCGAAGTCCGATTTCTTCTATCAGGTCTGATGAGTCAATTTCCAGGCTGATAAGCAAGGAATCATCAACCTCTCTCCAGCACAAAGATTATATTCACCCAGACCAAGCTGATGCTAGTTCATCGAGTACATCAGTCCCGGAAATTGGTTCTCATGTTGATATTATAAATAACCCAGGGCAAAAAACCTTGTATACAAGTCCTCACAAATACATACTGAAAGATTTGCAATGTTTCCTAGCAGCTGAGAGGCCTGTGACAAGTGACGGTACTAATCCTGCAGAATCAAATGACAATTGGGCTGGAAGTGGTTCTATATCTGGGTTTGATATGACTATCTCTCTCTATGAATTAAATGTAAGTTTTTGATGATCTTTAGAAAAAACTTATTTTGGAATATATTCAATTACATCTTGACAAATTGCCTTGGCTTGACCTAAAGAAATATAAAAATTAAAAGAGAAGAATAGTATCTACAAATGTGGTGTTCTTTATATTTATATCTTTGCATGTGAGACTTTTTTTTGGGTATCATTATAATAATTAGGACTATGGCTGTAATGAGTAATGACAGACGGAAATCTATAAGAATAACTTATTTAACGATGTCATTCTGATTTTTGCAGCATTCATATATGTAAGGCATAAAATGTTTTATGGAAATAATTTTTTGGATTGATGGCTTTGTAAATTTTCTTTGGAATTTAGACTTCAAGGCTCTTGCAGTTCGTTTCTGATTGCTTGTTTGTTAATCTTTTAAAGGTCCCACATGCTATTCTTTTGCTCTTAGAAACTGTAATTTTGCTGTTATACTCCTGAATATTTTGAACAGATGTTGCTTTCTGCTTCTGAGTCCTGCTCCAAGGTTCTTGGCAGTGAGGAAACTTCTAATGCGGACTCCAGGCAGTTGTCTAATAACCAAGAACCTGGAGATGAAATTGAAGAAATGGTTCCTGATGGTACATCTTGTCAATTTTTTTGTATAACAGTTTCCTTACAGAATTTTAGCTAAGGTATGCATGAAAATTGTACAGGAACGATTGTTGCTCTCCAAGATGTTGATCAACACATGTATATCTCAGTTAGAACTGCGGAAAGTGGATATGGTATAGCTGGAACATTCCATTATTCACTTGTGGGGGATCGAGCTCTTTTCAGAGTAAGATGCTTTGACCTCACTATTTCTGTTTTTTTGCACCTTTCTATACGATGAAGTGTTGGAACATATATTTTCTAGTAGAAGGGAGACTTTCTGTGATGATTCTGTTCGAGGCTAGCAGACCAATCAAACTTCCATCGTTTACTTTATTATAGGATTTCCCTGCGCCTACTTTATAAGCAATTAAGCATCATCCTCTTCTCTAATCTTTATTTTTATAAACTCCACATAATGAGATTGACTTAATTTGAATCGATATTGAGTTTCTCTCCGCATAGTTATATATCTTATTATGTAGTAATCCTGAATAGGTGTGATTGATGATTATTGCTCAAGTTCTTTTGGACTGAGATATGACTAATTAACAGATTTCTGGACATTGCCTCTACTACATGGGCCAAATGACAACACACTGTATTACTGCATTGTTACTATATTCTGTCATTATCACAGTTTTGTAGCCAGCTGAAAATTTGATGCACCGATCTGCTCTTTATGCATAACTAAGTAACCTGGAGCCTTGTTCTTAGCTGCACATTATCTAAAAAACCTTGTTTTGGGTATCTTAAAGACGATTGGAGAAAGAAAAAAATTTCCAATTATTCATTTGGATCCGGATTTTACCTTTTTCCTTAATGATTTATATTGGTGAAATGTTTTCGCATGGTGGTAGCCCATGTCCTTGTTAGCTTTTTATTCTTTTTCAGTACTGAACTGCAGAAAGCCATATCTTGCAGTTTAACTCTGATTACCAAAGGCTCATTTTTTTTTCCTGTGAACATGGTTTTTGGAACACATATAAAGCCATCTCTGAAGTTGCCTTTTGGATGTGTGACACAATCCGTCGATTTGCAGCTTGTAGATGAAATATAGGTTGCTATGTTATCAACTTGTTCAACCATGGTACCATGCTGGAAGTTCGTTATACAGTGATTGGGTGATCAATTAAAAATTGCTGGAATTGGTTTATATAAATCCTTCATATTATATGTCGGGCTTCTTGTGGGTTGTGGTGTGGAACTTCACTCATTACCTTATTTTATGTTTTCTAATGGAAATCTGTTTGCAATTCTGATAATAAATTGGCATCTCATTCTTTTTCATATTGGTTAAAAATGATGTTGTCTGAAGAGTCACCATCCACCGACCTTCTAATAAAATATCTTTAATCTGTTACTGGGTTGATTCTTTTGTGTTTTGGTTGGTTGGGGCAGTTGCAAATATATTCATTAATTTCCCTGTTTGATATTGGTTTAGGTAAATTATCGTAAGCCAGGGAGATGGAGGCCACAAACTCAGTATATATCCCTAGTCTCATTGTATGCTAAAGATAACTCCGGGGAATTACTGCGATTAAGTTGCAACCCAAGATCAAGATTTGTTGACCTTTGCCCTAATGATAATGGGTCTGCACTCTGGAGAATGCTTCCTTTTAAACCTGATGCCTATGAAAATGCTGTTGAGTTGGAATCTTCTACTTCTTTTTCTAAAAGGACATTTCACCTAGTGAATAAGAAGAATGATTGTGCATTGGCTTTTAGTGACGGCACCCTTGGATTTGTCAGCAAGCCAGGAAACCTATTCAAGTTTAAAGTTTTCAATAACCCCGGCCCAGTGTGTAATAATTTGTTGCCAGATAGGTTTATTACAAGGGAACTACCCGGCAGCCCCACCTCTGTATCAAATAAACTGCAAGGTTCCACGAAGGCTGGAACAGATCCTCAATGTGATTCAAATGTCAATGGCATGGGAGAGTTAAGGACAAAATCGGACCTCTTGGGAATCACAATTACTATGGGCAAAGTTACACTAACAATTGTTCACGAGCTTTCAGATACTGAGGAAAAGTTCCCTCTTTTGCAGGGATCTATTATACCGAATCAAACAATAATACAGATATCAAATGTTAAAGTCAGGATTATGAACACATTAGAAGTTATTCTATATTACTTCAATGCCCAACAAAACTCATGGTAACCAATTTTGCATTAGTTTTTTTGTTGTATCCATATTTTCAGAAGTTACTACGTATGTGCATTTTCTACCAACATAAATTAGATGCTTTAAGTAGTTTTACTTCATTTATGATTGCAGGAAGGAATTTATTCAACCACTTGAAATCTGCACTTTCTACTCTCAGAAGTTTCCTGTTCAGGGTGCAGAGAATTCTCTTCAAGGAATGCCTAGTCATTTCTATATTAAATTTAATGAGGTTTGCCATTTGGTGTTTAATCATTTGTTCCTCGACCAAATGTGACCAATATAACAAGTTTTCTTTTTTATTTTTTTATTGGCGGTTGCAGGTGACTATACTACTAAGTGAGCTTTCCTTGGATGTCGTATTGTTTGTGATTGGGAAGTTGGATTTGGCTGGTCCTTATGCAGTCAAAAGCTCTCTGGTCCTCGCCAATTGCTGCAAGGTTCTTTGATATAAGTTATTTCTTGCATATATAGTTAGTTGATGTGTCTTTCTTCCTTGAAATCATATAAGAAATCTCTGCAACGTTTAATTCTTCTCCAACATGCACAAATATTTGGGTTTATCTTTTATGACCTTCTCCTGCAGACTGTGAATGTTGCTTAGTATGCATTTGACTTTTGCACTTTCTTGTTTTTTCTCATATGCAGGGTCTCAGCTTTCATCTGACTTGTGTACCCTCTGTGAATTTTATATTTGTGATGTATGCATTTGATTGAGCCCTATCTTTTCTGAATATTGAAGGCTTTCAAGTAATGTTTCTAAATGGCAGGTAGAAAACCAGTCTGGCTTGACCCTTGTTTGCCAGTTTTATGCTAATCAGGATGCATCAATACCTTCAAGACAGTCTAGTACCGTTTTTCTAAGGTAGCCCCCTGCAAATTCTGATACTTGCATGAGTGTCCAGTCCTTATTTATTTTTTTTCATATTCTATTCCTTTTTTAATCTTCAACCTAGAACATTGATTGGTATGTGTGAGGTCTTTGTATTAGAGATAATTTCATAAATGGTCCTGTAACTTTGCTCGAATCCAGAGTTGGTCCTTTTTTTTTTTTTTTTTTTTTTTTAATTTTATCAATTGTGGTCCTTTTGATATCAAAATAGGTCATTTTCGCCGAATAATTCAAATTTGGCTGGAAAAATTACGGTAAAATGGCCGGAAATCTGTTGTGGCATACAGAATGACACGAAAATGTACCAAAATGATGGGCTCGACAAGAGAAAAAGAAACTTATACCTCGACCCTCCCTTCATCATAACACACTCGGAATTAGTGACGGAAATTAAAAAAAAATCACAATTTTAAAATTGCGATTTACGAGGAAGGTGAATCGAAATTTGAAATTATTTGAGGGTTTGCTTCTTGGATGAGTGACGATTCAAATGATACTTGACACGGCTGCCGACGTGGCAAGAAAAAAATTCGGGCAATTTTACGACAAAATTGGAATTTTCTTGTGAAAAGGACCAAAATTGACATCAAAAGGATCAAAATTGATAAATTAAAAAGAAAAAGAACTAAAATTGGATTCGAGTAAAGATATAGAACGGTTTGTGATTTTTTCTCCTTTGTATTATGCATGTAAAACATGGATTAACAGGAATTTTTTATGAGAATGGGTTGTCAATTATTTCTGTTTGTTTTTGGAATTAGATGTAAGTAAGAGATAGAGTGGAAAGGTCTAAAGACTTCCTTCTCCTATACTCATCTTGATAACCTAGTATCACAAAAGGGTACTCAATATTTGATTTGTAGGCCCGAAAAATATCCAATCATTCTCTTGTTTGTGTGTACATTATCCTGGATTCTGGTGAGAAGAAAGGAAATTATGATACAGAATATGATTTTCTCTGGCTGTAGGTTGTGAAGTGCACAACACCAGTGATAATAATATACCCATCTAAAGTAATGTTTTAGAAAAAGCATACCACGACTGGGGTGGGTGATTAAATTATAAAACATGAAGTGAACTTTTATCCATCTGAAGTAATGTTTTAGTCTTTTTAAAAAAAAAGAAACAATTCATATATAGTTTCCCATTAGAAAACAAAAACTTTGTTGTATTTCTGGTTTTAGTTCACTTGCACCTATTTGAGCTGCATATTTTGCAATTATTTTATGCTAAGGTCCATAATTATTGTGCGAGCATGTTTTTGCCATTATTTCTTCGGATGCTTTATATTAATTTGTCTCACATATATGGCTAATATATTCTGGTTGACATCTGATGTGGGCTCTTGTATTGCGTACATGTTTTTAGGCACCTAGCTTTGGCAAATCAACCATCAGAAGCATCTTTCTTTTCGGTACAGCTTGTCCAGCAAGGTTTCCTTTCAACTTCTCCTATTCATCTGTCGCTTTCTGAAGCTCGAAAATTTGCTTGGAGGACTCGGATTGTGTCATCCCAAGGTGAATTATCCTGCTTCCTTTTGCAACTTAGAGAATCATATACTAGACGAGGTGGCAATTGCCTATTACTTTGTGTATGATAACTTGGAAATTATGTATAAGTGCTTGCTGCTGCCGTTGTTGTCCCCTTATCTGGTAAATGCTTAATGTTGTTATTTGATGTGTTTTGAGTTATCTAAAGCAGAAATTATTGGATGTGTGTGAAGTTCTCAAAAGTTGTTAGATAGGAGACAATTACCACTATAGGCCACTTTGACTTTTCAGATTTTATTGTAGTTGCAGATTAAAAATTCATTTCCGCACATTAATGTTGCTAGACTAATTGGGCCTGTGTATGTGATATTTATGAGAAAATAATTTTCTGGATTCAAATAGAACCTGTTGACTAAAAACACTCTGTGTAGCTTATGCTTGATTAAGCATTGCCTGATGATATAGACAGGCCACTGAAAGTAATTTCAAACTTTGTCATAATAACTTATGCTTGATTATGGTTTATAGTAGTTTTTAGTTAAGAAAATAAGCATTTACACATGCTTGATTATGGTTTATAGTAGTTTTTAGTTAAGAAAATAAGCATTTACACATGGATCTGGAACCTTGTGCATAGTAGAAAGCTTGACAAGATTTGAACAATTCAAAGATGCGATGCCATCCATGACTAATTGTGATGATAAATGCTAAAGATCGAACATAATCGATCGAAAGTACAAGTAAATTTGTCCAGTAGTCTGACTATTAATGGAAAACATGCTAAAGAGAGAAAATAGTAGATTGATGATACAAGCTTGAGCCAGTTTTATGACTTAATAGATAGGCAGGGAATTTTGTGTGCAATCACGTGTGTTTTAGCAGGCTCTGTTAATCCCACTGACTTAAATTTTGTGACGAGATGCGTTTTGTAGAATTTCGGGAAGATGTGCTTGTAGTTTGAAATTATCGGGTTTTCTGTGGATGAGCTGATACTACGCCCATGACTTAGGTCTTTCTATGAAAAACAAAGCACTGGTAATATATTTATCTAAATTCTCAGGAATTGTTGAGTGAAGAACTTCTACTACTTGAAACTTTTCCATATATACCCTGCACTCCTTATTTTGATATAGCAACTTTTCTAATCACTGGATCTGAATAATCAATGTTCGCTTATTCTAGAGATCCTTCTTTTTTTTCTTTATTGGATGATGGACTTGTTCCTTATACGTATTACTTAATTTGTTTTTTTGGTCATGTTATTATTTCTAGTAATCAAACGTTATCATATCCATTTTATATTTGCTCATTCACTATTTCCCTAAAGAGCTGTGTGATCATGTGGGCTCAATTGATGGCATGTGTGGTAGAATTATAACAGATTACCTGATCTAAGCTACAAACATAGTTCATGTGTGTTACTGATTTGAACTGCTCATCACGCTGATATTTGTTTGGTCTCATTTGGTATTTTGAAAATGTTGATTTTAAAGCTATCTTTCCTACCTAATAGTTGATAAACTTTTTTCCTTATGGGCTCTACTTAATTTTCTACTCTGTCGTTATTTATAGCAAATAAACTCAACAATCAACATATCCATTGTATATATACTGCTGTTTTGCTAAATAACAATGCGAACATTTTTGCTCTATTGATGGGTGTGTGGTGGCAGAATAATATCCCAGATTACTGATCTAAGTTAAACAACATGGACCGCATGGTTCATGAATGTTGCCTGGGGAACATCAAATCAACCTTGTTTTGAGTAAAGTCATTTTAGATAATAATCCTTTTCACTGTTCTAGTGTACATTAGCATTATGAATGATTTCATGAGATTCAGATAAGGAATTTACTCCTAAGTAAGTTGTTACCTGATATCGGTTATTGGTTTGACTAGTGATATCTGAGGTAGAATAGTTTACCAGGATATTTGGACAAGATTATATTAATTTGAACTGCTCATCATGATGCATGTGCTTGGTCTTGTTTGGTATTTTGCATGCTGTGGTTTTTATTTCTCATGATTTTTGAGGATTAACTTCGAATTTCTTTACTCAGATTCCAGATCTTTTCCTGGTCCATTTATTGTTGTTGAAATTTCTCAGAGAATTGAGGTATAAATTCATCTCTGACTTTCTAAGATGGTTATATCTTGTTGTATTGATAATTTAACTTTCTTTGTTTCCTCTGTGGTATCACTAGGATGGCTTGTCAATTGTCGTCTCTCCTCTACTAATGATTCATAATGAAACTAATTTCTCTCTAGAGCTGTGTTTTAAAAGGCCTCAGAATGAGGAAACTGAGTCTGCTTCGCTAATATTGAACGCCGGGGATGTTGTAGATGATGCTATGACAACATTTAGTGCTGTTGATTTGTCCGGGGGTTCGAGAAAAGCATTAACATCTCTAAGTGTTGGTATGTTTTGTCTTCATTTCTTCATTAGTTCAGTACATTGATGAAGAAATAACTAAAATAAAATTATGTTAATTTGTTTTAAAGCTGTGAATGCTAAAAAGCTATATATGTAAATGCAATGTACCCACAACATAAATGAGTATAAGCATTAACATATGGATTTTGGATGAAGTATTCTTTTCTGTCAAAAATTGTAGTATGATGATGACTTCCCTGGAACATGTACAATCATTAAGGTGTTCCAATCATGTGTTCTGCTGATTTCATATTGATTTCCCCGAATTTTTTAGTAGTTTCATTGTCATGACAAATTGTATGGAAAGTCTAATGATTAACTAAAAGTTGGGCATATAACCTTTTAGTGCACTCTTTTATGTTGTTCTTGATAAAGTGTGTAAGAGAATTAATATAAATGAATTAATTCCACACCTCTCTACAAGTTCGGACTTAGTATGAAAGAATTCCATCTCATCAAGACCAAATTCGTAGAGAGGTGTTGAACTTATTCATTAATATTAATTCCCTTACACTCCCCCTCACTCGTGGGCCGAATTCTTAACCTCTACCCTCTGGGGAGGAGGCCCATTGAGTGGACAATTAAATTTGGGTGGAGTTGCTTTCAGCGGGATTCGAACCTAGGGCGTCGGTGTGAGCCCAAGACTCTAACACCATGTAGAAATTAATCGGATGTGTTTGGTGTGGTCCCACAAATTGAGGGCACCTAATTAATATGTAAAGGAAGCTAGTCCTTCCCTTAGTAAGGTTGAATCCTAAAACTACAAAGTGGGCCCCATGCTCGAGCTGGACGGGCTATCGAAATGATGGAGCATGGGTGATCATGCCTCGAGTAACAAGGACTCACATGTGGGGGGGCGTGTTGAGAATATGAAAAATTATACATATGAGTTGTCCCACATCGAAATATTGAAAGAAGTGAGACTGGTTTATAAACCTTGTGAGCTACTCCTCCTATCACCAATTGATTTTAGGATGTAACCGCACTGAGAGAATGACTAGTCTCCTTCACTCAATTTGTGTCACCGCTCCAGGCGCACCCCTCTTAATTTCTACAAAGTGAATTGGTTCACATAGATCTTGACCAAATTAATATTGAATTCCTGAGCTTGTCTGGAAGAAAATTATGCTTGAGAATCGTGCAAAGATGTTTCTTGTTTGCATTAAGATTTCATTTTCCATTTATCATCTATAGAAGAGATGTTTCTTGTTTGCATTAAGATTACATTGCCATTTATCTTCTATAGCTACATGCATCTGGATGTTTGATTGGGTGGTTTTAATGTTTTTGTGGAATACTGAAAATTCTTTAAAGTAGCCTTCTATCTTACCAAATAAAAAAAAAGCTACATCAGTTGAGGTTCAGTATTTCTTGTCGTGATGGTTTATTTCGACTGTAGTTACCTTTAATGTGTTATTTTACGTTGTCCTCTCATATGAAATGGTAGTATCAATTTCAATGTATTTTTGGCGTTCTTATTTTTCTCTCTTCCTTATGTAAATTGGTGCTTTTTTCAAATTTATTTTGCATGCGGAGAAAAGTTCTGTCTGGCTTGTTTTTTCCTCAAAACTCATCACGTTGAATATTCGTCTATAGGGAACTATGTATTCTCTTTTAGACCAAACATTGCAGAAGGTTCGGGTAATTTTAAGAAGTCATCAGTAGAGTGGTCGGATGATCTCAAAGGTGGGAAGCCTATTCGCTTATCTGGGCTATTCAACAAATTAAGTTATCAAGTGCGGAAGGCATTTGCTGTCAACTCAGCAAAGTTTTCACTCAGCAGTGCAAATTGTGCTCTCACATCTGAAGAAGGTGTTGTTTCTAACATATATTTCCTAATACAAACTGTTGGGAAGGCAATACCTGTTGTAAATCCAGATAACTTTGGGTATGCCGCTAGCAATAGAAATTCAACAGTTGCAATGCAAGAGCAGAAGGAAATTTTTATTCTTCCAACAATTCAGGTTTCAAATTTTTTGCACTCAGAGATACATGTCAGTTTGACAGATAAAGGTACCTGATCTGGAAAGGTTTATTCAGGATTTTGCTTAGCTTTATTAATATTTATATTGACAAACCTTCTCCTTGTTGCAGATCCACACAACACCATTGACAATGACAATACATGGAGTCAAGCAACTATTGCGTGTGGATCAGCTGTCAATTTTTATGCTAACCCTGATACAATTTACTTTGTTGTCACTTTAACATCTTTTGGTTCAATCTGTAAACCAGTCAATAGTCGTGACTGGGTAAGAAAATTAGAAAAGCAAAAAGGAGATATTTCTCATATGGACATTGAGTTGGACTTTGATGGTGGAAAGTACTTTGCTATGCTTAGGTTGTCTCGTGGGCCCAAAGGCACATTAGAGGTACTTCTGGCAAAAAAAAAAGTTATATATGATTTTCAAGTTGAGACTGGTTGTGTTATTGTGCTTGTTTTCCAGGTAGGTATTTTTACATCCTATGCATTGCAAAATGACACAGATACGCCATTGTTTTGCTTTTCTGCCAACCAGAAACCTTTATCTAGGTATCATATGATCTCTGCAATAGTTATTTAGATATCAATGATTGGTACAATTTTGTCATTAACAAATAATACTTTTGGCAGGGGTGACACAGAAAGATTAGGTACTAGTATTCCTCCGGAGCTGGGGTCATATCTGCCTCCCTATTCTATCACCTCATGGTTTTCGAAGTAAATATCACTCTCTGATGTTTCTTCATCTTACCTTTTTACCAAGTCTTAAGCAGTTTTATCAAATGTGTAGAGATTAATTTCGTAAGGTAATGTGACAAAATTGATATCGCTTAAAAGCTCACATTGTCCTTTTTCTGGGTTGGGGAGACTGGAGAGGGGGAAGGGGAGAGTAGGGCCACGTTATTAAAAACCGAGAAATATTGATATTCCTTAAAAAGTTGGTCTTACTTTTATTTATTTTTGCCTTCCTTGATAATAAAAATGGGATGTCTTACTATCGTGTTATTCTGGTAGCAACTGGATTCTTGTGTAATTTGTATTAGTTTCACTACATTTTTTGAGATGTGATCAAGAGTAAAATCATATCCATATGTTAAATTTCTCAAGTAGATTATAATGTTCTGTTGAGGGTCAGAGTGAAACTATGTTTGAGCAAACTACTTCAGTATTTGTTTCTTTAAAAAAAAAAAAAAAAACTGAACTTCAGTATGGAAATTTTTTAATTGATAAATTCAAGTGGATGTGTCAATGTATAATCATCTAACTGTTAAGTATTCTTAATTCGTACACGAAGCTCTTATGTTATATGCCTTCTCCCAATATTAGATGCCACAAATTGCGATTCAAGTTGTTGGAGGACAAAGCACTGGAGGCACAGTTGGACTTGAATGTTTTATCAGGCCTTACAGAGATAGACCTTGAAGCCGAAGAATTGTTTGGATCAAAAAATATCATGAGGCTGGCGGTCTCTTTAAGCCCATCACCCACCAAAGATAATCATATAGTGTCTTTAAGCCCGCGGTATGTTGTAAACAATGAGTCAGAAGATGTGATTGCTATCCGCCAATGTTATATGGAGGTATGTTTTAGATTTGCACCAGTTCAATTATACTGATGGTTTCATTTTCAAATCCAGAGATGTGTTTTTATATTTTTCTGTTTTCTTGAAAGGACATGGAAGAGTCGAGTGCCATCAACAGCAAAGAGAGGATAGCTTTAAGGCTGAAGACAGTAAAAAGAAATAAAAAAGTTACCAGTGTTGTTGAAAATATTCTCAAAAAGCATACAAAATCTCAATATGATTCTCAATTTTTCATTCAATTCCGACCGAATGTGAGGGGTCTTGGTTGGTCAGGGCCAGTTTGTGTCGCTTCATTGGGACGTTTTTTTCTGAAATTCCAAAAATCCATGGAATTTCCAGAGAATCAATCGGGTAACACGTCATCCGAAGGCAAGTTAGGTAAATTTGCGGCTGTTCGTGTGGTGGAAGAGGGGTCTACCATTGTTTTGAACTTCCACAGGACACCAGTTACAAACCTCCCTTATAGAATAGAGAACTGTCTAAGTGATGCTCCACTAACTTATTATCAGAAGGTTGATTTCTAGTTCTCCTATTTTATCATTTGCAGTGTAGTTCACTTTTAATTTTCTCATAAATCTTCTTTCTACTTCTCAAGTTTACTTCATCTTTCTTCAGGGTTCAGCAGAGCCAGAGACTTTGGGAGCTGGAGATAGTGTTAACTATGTTTGGGATGACCTGACTCTTCCTCATAAGCTAGTCATCCAACTTGATGGTAATTTCCATGTGTGAACTTCTTTATTAATTAGCCAAAATCGGAATGAGTCATTTGTACTGGACTTTTGTAATTCACTCTTAGCCTCTGTATTTTTCAACTGTTTCCGGAGAGACATAGATGAACAATGATGTTTCTTGTTCTAACATAGAAAGTTTATGGTTATATACCAGTCCTTAGAACGAACACCTGACCTCAATATCAGTGGCTTGATTTAAGAAAATAGTCTGTCACCAGTAAACATGTAAGATAGTGGGCTTGTTCATGCTCTGCTGCATCTCCATTATAATCTAAGTAAGTGCAGCAGATATTAAAGAGTGTTTACCAATTTTATCAAATGCTAACATTTTTTAGCTCAAGTCATATCTTGATTGTGAAGAATACTTGCACATGCCTTTAGTTTCTTTTTTTGTTGGATATCTCTTCTGGATGTAGTATCCCTTAGATGTGTTGGCTTGGGGTGAATGCTCAGTTAGTAAATTGTAATAGAAGGGAAAAATGGTTGACTTCTGTCTGGTTTCTCATAGAGCAGACTTAGATTATAGGTTTTTGTAACTATCAAAGATGATTGTGAAGAGTGGTCGACTAGCCATTTTAGAGGAGAAATAAAGTACCTATTTGTTATGAAGCGCAAACTTCCCTTTCCAAATTCCTGTTAGTGTAATTCAAATGATACATGTTTGTGATTATGAGGTATTCTCCCTTGCAGATTTGCACCTATTGCGGGAAATCAGTCTTGATAAGGTGCGGTCATGGAAACCATTTTCCCGTAGCAAGCACACCAGAGGTCTGGGATTTCACTTACCCCTGGAGAAGAAGCCTGAAGATCAGAAAAATAATACGTATACTCGACCAATTGGTTCACAGAGTGCAAGGTTGGGTTTTGAAGTTTATGCAGAAGGTACCACGAGAGTACTAAGGATTTGTGAATTCTCTGATAGTCATAAGGTGAATGTAATGTTCCGCTCCAGTAGAAAGATGCGGCTGAGAGTCTCTTATTTTTCTGTCCACTTGCTAGAGCATGTCAAGCAGGTCAGATTTCCTTTACAAATTTATTTTTCCTTATGCAATGCATTCAGCAATCTGCTCATTTTGAAAATTTCTTGATTCTCTTGTGCTTTTATCCATCTTGTAAATATTGTACTTGCTTGCAGCTAGATATATTTAATCAGTAGTAGCTAGCAGTTGTAGTTAAGGAACACTTTTTATGCATCACATGCAATAATTCGAACTGTTCTACAATTCATACATACATTAAATTCTCAAAAATGATTCTTTTTTGTGTATTTTAAATTGTGTTAGTCCATAACACAGTTACACAGTCCAATATGGATAGTAATTGAACATGGGAACTACCACCTTATGCTAGTTATTGGCAGTGTGCTGGTCATTTGGATGTTGACAGGCACCCTCCATTGTGAATACCAAAACATGCTTTTTTAAGTAAAATATTTTTATGATTATTATGTTGTATAAAAGAAGAAATTGGTTTTTCAAAAAAAAAGAAAAGGAAACGACAGTTTTGGGACCAACTAGATGACATTCATGGGAAATTCCAAGAGGGATTGAATGAGGAGCATGTGTAGTGCGGTTGAATATTAATTTGGTGATGATTGTGGAAAATTTATTTTACTAGAACTTATTACCTTATGTATATATATGTTTTTTTTTTTAAATATCAGTCAAAAAGATCATGTTGACGCAAAAGTTTTTCATGATTAGAGCAAATGAAGAATTAGCAGGTGAGAAAACTATGTTGGTCCCAGTTTGGTTCTTGTAATAAAGCTTATTAGAAGTTTTTTAGAGAAGAACTTACCAGTAAATAACCAGTAGTATTTCTAACTTTGAAGGATAAAGAACACTGATTTTCCCTGATTCCCTTGGATTCAAGAAATTTACCCTGTGTTTTTGCTTTGCGTTCTAAAAATGCCTTCTCCTCAGGGTTGATAATGCCATTTGTTATAGATTATCTGCAGAATTCATCAATCTTCCTCTTTATAAAATGTACCTGGATATTATTTTTGATTGTCAGATTATGCTGTTATAGCTGTAAGCTTTCAAAATAATCTTGTATGATTCTACAAACTTAGATCCTTTTTAAATGGCAATTTTCTGAAGGAAGTAGATTCAGGTGAGCCATCCAACTATGCACCAATAATTATTGGAAGGCTTGAAAGAATTAACTTGGATGCGATGATCACCGACCAGCAAATGTATAGCCAACTCAGAGTGCAGGTATGTGAAGTTTCTGTCATTATAATTGTCGATCTCTCTTTTGCATCCTGGGTTTGATGGTTATAGGAGTGAAGAATATCGATATAGTACATACCACAAGATTGTATGCCTTAATGATTATTATTATTGATAAATGCAGTCATTAAGTGTGGATGAGAAGTGGGCTGGAGCTCCTTTGGCAGCAATGCTTCGTAGGCACCAATCTGAAAATACTGATGCTAATGATTACATCCTTCATGTTGCAGTAGTTTTACTTCCAACGAGTTATTGTGTTAAACAAGTGAAATACCTTTCAATTGTTCTGCAGGTAATGCAATTTAAGCATACATGGTGTCCCGTGTGCTTTATCTGTGCTCTATAATTGGCTATAGAAAATTCATGGTCTTCTATTAATAAATATTAGCGAATGAAGTCATTCTTCTCATAAAGCTGTTTCTCAAACTCTCATCTTTGCAGCCTCTTGACTTGAACCTTGATGAGGAGACACTGATGAAGATTGTTCCATTTTTTAGAACATCTCTCAGTAATTCGACTACTCCTCGTCAACAATACTACTTTGATCATTTTGAGATCCATCCTATAAAGGTTTGACATCCTAACTATATACTTTCAGAATTTATGGATTAGTTTGTACCGTCTACCTCTTCCTTCTCCCAGTTATGATTATTAGTGTCAATAAGGCCAGTATCTGATTTGTGCTTCTCTATGATAATAAAGATTGTGGCAAGCTTCCTTCCTGGGGATTCAGAGTACAGCTACAATTCAACCGAAGAGACCCTTAGGTCTTTACTCCATAGTGTGATTAAGGTCCAAGAGTGATTGCTTATGGAATATTTTAATTTTCTTTCTTTCTCCAGGTTTGAGCTGGTATATATTTTTTATTTGTTTATTTTAACCACAATATGTTTTTCTCTCTTTCTCTCTCTCCCCTCCAAGATACCTGCCATTAAGAGAAAGACTGTTGAGCTCAATGGAGTCCTTGTGACACATGCTTTGATAACGCTGCGAGAATTGACTATAAAATGTGCTCAGCATTATTCCTGGTATTGTGTTACAGCTTGATCTGTATGTTCCTTTCCTCTGTTTTGATAACTCAGAATGCCTAACATTATATTTAAGTTTTGTAGGTATGCCATGAGAGGAATCTATATTGCACAAGGAAGCCTGTTGCTCCCTCCAGCATTTGCTTCTATATTTGACGATCTAGCTTCATCGTCCCTTGATGTCTTTTTTGATCCTTCAAGTGGTTTGCCTAATCTTCCTGGTGTAACTATGGGTATCTTTTCTTCTCCTATATTCTTACCAGATAGTTTTGATAAAATAACATTTCTTAATGTTCTGCATAACCTTACTGGTTACTATCTATGACAAACAAACATGATGTACTAGGCTCTTTGTGGCATCGTTTTGATTAAACTAATCTTTTGGATGTATTTTGTTTCACTCCTTGGGAGCATGCCTCAGCAACACAAAACAAGGAACACCATGAGATATGGTGCAGCCACTCCTTGGGAGCATGCCTCAGCATGATAATAATATTATGCTATCTTGTTGCAAATATGTTACCTTTTTTATAGCATTCCTCTTAGCTCTTCACTCTATATTGGATCCGGATGATTATAGCAGATTAGAGGACAATCGTGTCCCTTTGAAATCCTCATGAAACTGAGCAGATTTGGTTTTATTGCATCTTGTGATTCTAACCTAATTCCGAGGTCATTGTGTTAGACATGCACATAAATATATTTCGTATTTGTTTCTCTAGCGCTCATTTAGATTTTTTTTCTTCATGGGAAATGGTGTGACTATGTTACTGTACAGTATTTAAATTGTTTATGGCAGAAAGTGACCTTGATTGATGTCTCTTTCATAATGTTCATAGCAGAAAGTAACCTTGGTTTTACTATAATTTTCTTCTGACCTGTTTCATACTTATATATAAATTAGGCACACTCAAGCTGATCAGTAAGTTCATTGATAACAAAGGTTTTTCGGGAACAAAGCGCTACTTTGGTGATCTGGGAAAGACGGTATGCCTTTTTTCCTTCATAAGACTAAATGAAGTTGTTTCGAGTTGCAATAAAACTTCAACGTATTTCATTTGCAGCTGAAAACAGCAGGGTCCAATATGCTATTTGCTGCAGTCACTGAGATATCAGACTCTATTCTTAAGGGAGCAGAAACAAGTGGCGTTAATGGAATGGTCAGATTTATCTGCATCTGATTATTTTCCAAATGTAGCTTGTGGATCTGTTAGTTGTTGATAGTTCGAAACACATAATTTACAGGTGATTGGTTTTCGCCATGGAATTCTTAAATTAGCGATGGAACCATCAGTTCTTGGTAGTGCTTTCATGGAAGGTGGGGCAGATCGAAAAATCAAGCTTGATAGAAGCCCTGGGGTTGATGAGGTAAGAAGAATACAGGTCTTTCCTGGAAATATTAGACTCGTAGGCATTGTATTAGTCACCGAGTATCCTCGTCCATTTAGATGATGTCAACATCATTTTATGAGTAGATGTGCTTTTGGATAAAAAGAAACTGGAAATTGGATCATAAGCAGAAAGAGCATTTACTTGAAGCTTTATATTCACAGCATCTACTTAAATTCTCATCCCAATTAAAAAATAATAATAATTGTATGTCTATATTTAATTTCTTAGTGCTTCTATGATTCACAGCTTATTGATCCCTTTATTCTCATTTTTCCTCTGAATGATGCAGCTTTACATTGAGGGTTACCTTCAAGCAATGTTGGATACAATGTACAAACAAGAATACCTCAGGGTGAGAGTCATTGAAAACCAGGTAATATCTCATGCAGAGAAATTTCGTCACACACCGTATTGTACCTAATATAACCAACTTATTGTAAGTTTGTTCGTTTTCGTGTAGGTGATTCTCAAAAACCTTCCTCCAAGCAGTTCTCTTATTGATGAGATAATGGAGCGTGTCAAGGGATTTCTTGCAAGCAAGGCATTGCTGAAGGGGGATTTTTCGACAGTCGGTTCCCTCCAACACATACGAGGTGAAAGGGTAAGCGTCTGCTGAATCGATTTCTACTTTTCATCCATTCTGTTAGTCGACTATTGATTGATAACATCAGAATTCAGAACTACATATTTATACAACAAAAGGGAACTAATAAAGGAAAACAATGTAATTCTTGAATCAATTTATTAATTGAAGTCCTACAACATTTATTTAAATAACAGGAATGGAGAATCGGACCTACCATACTGACTCTATGCGAGCACCTGTTTGTGAGTTTTATGATTCGTGCGCTTCGGAAGCAATCTGGGAAGGTTATTGGTAGAATCAAATGGAGAGGACAAGAAGAAGAGAAAGCAGCAGCAGCAGCAGCAGGCGGTGAGGAACAGAAGGTGAAGTTTGTATGGAAATGGGGAATCGGCAAGTTTGTGTTGTCTGGTATAGTTGCATACATTGATGGCCGGCTATGTCGAAACATTCCTCATCCTTTAGCAAGAAGAATTGTGAGTGGCTTTTTGTTAAGTTTTCTTGATCAAACTGATGATGATGATCATCATCAAACTAAGTAAGTGCTCACATCTCTAAACTTTCTTCTTCTGTTTATACCTGTATATGTGTTCTATTCTAGCAGTTCAATTTGAAGGTCTCGAGTTTATTCGAGTCACATTTCTATAATTTTGGCTCTATTTTAATTGAATATGATCCAACTTTTAAATGGATCAAAATGGCAAAATGTGCTGATGCCATTCAAATATAATGCTCTAAAAGTATAAATAGACTCTCATATGAAATTTGTTCACAGTATAAAAATGTATTATTATATTTAAGGGGACCGTCCTAGGGAGTTCTTTTGTCAGCCATGCGGGTTCTCCATAATAATTATGACCCATACCTTTAGCAAATTTAGCTATTAATATAGGATCATTCAAATCATTTATTATTACCATAATATTTATTTAGTGTTACTATAATATTTATAACTAATATTATGATGTAAAATAGTATTATTAAATAAATATAGTTTTATGAATTTTATAACAAGTTTCACCCTAGATTAACTGCGATTAGGTGGTCGAAAAACTCATTCCTCTTCCTTTCGTGGTATGATATGTGTTCCCCCAACAATAACAACGTTATATTATAAACACAATTCTCAATAATAAACAAAAAAATAAAATAGAAAATCCTAGATAATAAGCCCTGCCCTCGGAATTGAATCTCTAAAAGAAACAGGTGGAGCTAGCCCATTGTTTATTAGAAAGAAATCTGCTTATTTTTTGGGTGAATAATCTAGAAAGAGTAGTATCTGTGTAATAAAAGATAAAAGATTGTGTGCACAAAGTTTGATTACAATGTAGTATTATTTTAGGTACTGTATAGTATTAGTTTGATTACAGTGTAATATTATTTCAGGCATTATATAGTATTAATTTAGTTACAGTGTAGTAACAATATTATATAATATTAGTTTAGTTACAGTTTTATTGCCAGCGAGAAAATCTACTTGGAACTATTTTCACGGAAAATTAATGAATGAGAGGGCAACTGCTATGAAAACAGCCAAACTTGATACAGATAATGTGGTCCCTTCAGAATTTGGTATAAAAACTCAATATTTTCTTTAATTAAGTTCGGTACAAATTATACGAGACTATTTAGGAAAAATATATGCAACGAATATATGTAATTTTTTTTTTTAAATATCATTAGGGTCAGTTACAAATAGGTTAAAAAAAATTCAAAATTGCAATTAGGTTCACAAATATTTGCACAACAATACAAGATGAATACAAAAGCACAAAAATATTTGCACAATGAACTTATTTGCAATTTTGGGTTACTTTTTGAACATATTTGTAATAATTCATAAAAATTCTTAGGGGTGTGCAAAATTCGGTCTGAACCGAAAAAACTGACCAAACCAGACCGAAATAAAAAATTTAGTTTGATTTTCGGTTTTCGGTTCGGTTTTCAATTTGGAGAATTTTAAAATTTCGGTTTCCGGTTCGGTGTGTATATATATATATTATTTATATATATTAAGAATATATATATTATTTACATATATATTTATATAATACTTAATGTATTATTTTTATATTCTTAATTTAATAATTTTCTATTTATAATTATATATTATACCTAAACTTTTTTTTTTGCCGAATAGTGATTACATTTATTTTTGTTATTAGGGATGATATTTATTTTTGTTATTTGGGATTATTTTAGTTTTTATGCTTAAAGTGTAGACTTATGAACAATATATAATTGTTTTGTCTTTTGATGTGTGTTTAGAATTTAAATATTAATTTTTGCACATAATTTTAAATTTTAAAAAATGTAAAATATTTCGGTTTGGTCTGAGACCGAAACCAAATCGAAATATTTCGGTTTCTGACCGTTCAGTTTATAAAATTTCGGTTCGGTATTCGGGTTGAGAAAAAAAATTTGATCTGTATTTCGGTTTGGAGGTTTTGGTCGATGCACACCCCTAATAATTCTTCATATGCATAATAATAACACTCTAACTCAAGTGGTTAAAGTTTTACTATCTACAATATTAAGGTTATGAGTTTGAGTCATCATTTGTCCAATAAAAAAATAATAATAACACTCGAAAATAGAAATATCTGTGAACTCGAATTCAAAGGAGATCTACAAATTATTTAATAACCCACGTTACATTTTGCCCTATGATAAAATTACATGCAATGTATGGTTATTGCTCTCCTTTTTATTTTATTTTTCAAAATAAGAGTGTTCCGGTTAAACATACAAAATCTTTAAAATACGTAGTTGGTGTTTGGTGGATTTTCTTTTACGTTAAACTGTTTTTATATTTTACATTTCCGAAGCTAAAAATGTAAATATATATACATATATATATGTATTTTTAAAAAAAAGATATATATTAACAAAATTCTCTGATTTTGATCCTATGTGATAAAACTTCTATCACAAGAAACCTCTTGATTATTTTATGTTCCCTTGTAATTGACCCGAACATTAGAAAAACATTTGTCAATTTAAACCATCTTATAAAGCATAATTGAAATACTTGTAAAATATTTAGTATAAGTATGATTTATATTAAAAAAACAATGTTCTAAATTTTGATAGAATCAAGAAATGACTTTGCATGCCCAGATTCTAATTCTGTTTGTTTTTTCAAACTTCCAAATACAAAAAGTATATTATAATCGCATATTTATTTTAAAAATGAAAATAATTGAAACCTAGTAGTATTGTTTATGCGCAGTGGGATTGTTAGGTTCGCTAAAAGACAGAGAGCACACACTTGTACAAAACCAGAAGAATTTACAATACAACCTGCGTAGCCAATTTGTGAGTTTCTTACAGGCCCACAGAAACAAACAACCCCTTCATGCACATAAATTAATTTCTATATATACTCCTACACACTCTTCCATATATCCATCTCTATCTCTATCTATATTTTCTTCACACTCCTTGAAAAAATAATTTCTTAAATGGCTTTTATTATCCAAAAAAACCAGTCATCTTTCTCCGGTGAGGCTGCAGCCACTGAACCCATCTCCACCCAGCTCTTTCTGAAGTCGTCGCCGGAGAGTCTGGACAGACACGTGGTTCTCCGGCGGCTGCGCCACCACAAGACTATGATAAAGGTCAAGAATGCTTTCCAGGCTATGGTGGCGCCGCGGCTTTTTGATGCAGATGTATCATCCTATGAAGAGAAATGGCTGCAACGAGGAGATAATTTCAGCTCGCCGTGAACGGCGGCGGCCGGCGAAGTGGCAGTTGGAGGTTCTGAGTTTTGAAACATTAGCATATCATATGATTGCGATGTAACAATTATTCGAATATTGAACGATATGACATATTTTGTGTTAATTCCTTGAATTTGTATAAATCTACTGCTACATGTCATTATCAAGTTTTAATACAATTAATTAATTAAACTAGCCACTTCTTTGATTTTGCTTATAAAACAATGGGTGAGCTAATTAATTAATTAAAGACGTCCTTAATAAATTCATAATTTACTAATACTAATTAAAAAGTTTCAGAATTGATGATTTGGATTCGTTAATTAACGAGCATTATGAGTTACGTACTAATTATCTCAAATCGCAAATTATAAAACGATTATTATATTTAAAATCAAAATGTTGAGAACAAAAACGAAGTATTCTCATTCTCATAGATCATATGATCATATCATAACTAAATTAACTATATAATTCAGAAAAAAAAAAAAAGCATATGTTTTTGCTATGAAATAGGGAGGAAATGCAGAAAGAAATGAGATGTAACAATAGGAAATTAGTATTTGCATGCCAACTGCTGTTTCCACTTCTAAGTTTTTGAATCATTGTGGAATTACAGAGTGTTTACCATGACCGATGATAATAATACTACAATTATTGCACCTTTAATTTTACCCATTCCTTAAAAATAAATTAAAAAGATTGGTGCACATGTGGAAACATGTAAGTAAATGAGATCCACGTCGTCAATAAAAAGGGTTGAGAGACAGTGATGGGCCAAACAATAATTAAATATCAACAAATCATATCAAAATTATAGGTTTTGAGCACGTTTTTATTTGAGACAGTGCACTTTAAGATGAGTTGTGAGACGGGACTTGAGTTGTATTTTTATCGGTTTATTCATTAATTCTTAATTAATTAATTTTACTAATAATTTACAAAATCGTCTCACGTGAGATAATTAATTTCACGAGTTACAAAGTATGTCTTTAATTAAGTTCTGACACTTGAAAGATAATTTTGTTTCACCATAATACTAACAACGTGATGGCACTCAATAATTATTACTTAATTAACTATCTTTCTTCCCTAGTCTCTTTTCCTCAATTATTTAACTATTCACCAATCAATAAATATTAGTAAATTTTATTTATTTTAAAAAACACTGTAATCAAATTAATCAACATTGAACTCTATACCACTCCTAGTCAAACTATTACATGTCAGCACAGTGCAAAGTATCACAATCCTGAGAGAGGAACATAAAACAATTTCTGAGAAATGAAAGAGATAGCTGACCTAACTATTTGCAAATTGGGCAAAAACAAAGGCTACTTTCTCAAAAAGAAAAATAATAGCAAAAGCTCATTTCATTTATAAAAAAATGGAAAAAGCAAATATTAATCTTTATTTCTCTATAAAATTTTGAATTTTCTTATCTTCTGGTTTTTGTCTTTCCACTGAGGGGAAAAGGAAAAATTGGCAGTAAAATTGCCTGAGCTGGAAAATTAAACCAATCTGGTGCATTGGCAACTCTTCAGGAGCAGCGGAAATTTGTCACATTTCATAAATTTGAAAATGTCATCGAGGAAGAATGAAAGTGTGTGTTATCAAACCTGTACAAATAACTTTTAAAATCATATAGTATATTTTTTTTCAAACTACCTCTAGTAGTTTTAGAAAAAAAAAATTGATTTTTTTAAGCATCCAAAAATAGATTATCAGATGCCCTGATCGATGGCTAATTACACAAAGAACTACGGATAACAACAGAAAAGTACTTTTACCCAACCTTAAAATATATACAAATAGTTCTAAAATGGGATCAACTACTCGAACCAGTTTATATAATATATATTACATTTAATTATTAATCTGTAAAACATATAATTAAACTATTAAAGGTGAAAGAATTCCGTTTCATCTAAGGTTGAGGCCCATTAAGTGAACAATTTAATATGGGTGGAGTTGCATTCATCAGGAATCGACCCAAGACCTCTGGACCTGAGCCTTTGAAACTGATACCCTCAAAGAATTTCGCTTCATTTAAAAGTCCAATTTTATAGAAAGATTGAAAATTAATTCATGTATATTGATTCCAAACAAAATACCTTAATATAGATTATAATATTCATAATCATATACTTAAATTCAAACTAATTAAATTCCTACTAAAAAGTAACATTAGCATTCATTCGACTGACATATGATTATTAGACTGAATTAAGGTTATGTTAGAAATTAGAACAATTTTATGATTATTACTGTTTCTTAATTCTAAAATATAGTTTTCAAAAAAAATTCTAATATATATATATAAAACAATAAAACTCATACGATTTCGGTGGGTGTGCAATTTTATATGGACAATTATGATCCGGTAACCGATATCTTAATCCCTAGACTTCCAATTTGGATTGGATCCATGAAAATAGAGTGGGCCCACTTTAAACAATCAGGGTCCAATATTTATCTCACATTTGGGTTTCAGCTTACAACTCCACCTATACCACAGTGAGCCAGTAGCACCCCAAATTTTTACTGGAAACACAACTCCAAGTCTTGTTTTGATCTGCTCTCTCTTTTTTTTTTAGAAATATATATGTATTGCACATGTTCTCTTATCAATTTCAAACAGTGTCAATTTTTTAATTTTATTGATTCAACATATATTATATAGTCATATTTACGTTGAATCATAATCCGAGTTATATACTATAATAATATATTTGGATAACATAAATTTTAATGTCTTTATTTGAAAGAAATTATTATATATATAATGCATTTAGAATTAAAATCTTTGAATTGATAATGTGTTAATGTGGTGTGGGAGGCCCATGACACAGAAATTAAATGATTGTGAGATTGTCACATAACCAAATTAACTCCTATTTGTATAATAGGAGTTTTTTTTTTTTTTATCGGTAGTTAGTGGTTAGAAATTAGTTCACCAAGTCTCCTTACAATTTCAAATTCTCCAAGTCTCCTTATACCTCCCACTCCAATTCGTTCCTAAAGGGAATCGAACTCAGGTCTCCCACTTAATTGAGGAGCCCGGTAGCCAAGTGGGCTAAGCCCCCTTGGTTAATTTATGTTCAAATACTTTGACTAATTTTCTAACCTTTTTTCACTTAATTAAAAACCAATATTAGCAGAATTCCTAAATCATAACAAAAGTTATGGTCCGATTTTTTACTTCATTTATACTATGCACCACAATTTATGATAATCTTCTAATTATTTGATCACATCTTGCTAATCAAGAGAGCCAAAATCCATATGCGCGTGTGAGAAGAGGACACAAATACCGCGTTAAAGCCGTACCATCATAGGCAGACATGAAGTCACTGAGTAGAAACTAGTATGGGAATTGGGCTATTTGGATTATTTAAACAAAACACACACACTAGGCTCACCATCTCTTGACGTATATATTTCGAAAAAAAAAACGAGATTGATATTTTTTTTATTAAACTGTGCTATTAAAAAATATACCATTTCATATTATTGACACGAATCAAATTCACACATTGTACATTGTTGATGATCGATTTGGCGAGCTGATTGTTTCAGGTCTTGAATAGTGACGCAGAGGCTGGAGACCTTGACTTGTTGAAGGGATTGTTGAGACAAATAAACTCAACCTATCAAACAATATATAATTTTTATGGGGAGGTAAGACTATGGTTGAGATGAGTTTAGTACATTGGATTTTAGACATAAATAAATAAGGATGGATGAATTGATATGTACCCCAATGGATTGAGCCCATTGGGCGGGTCAACCACCAAATGACAACATTTGTCTTGGTTTTTCTAATCCAACGTGCTCACGGTATGCCCTTATACACACATTATCACCCTTATTTATATAAAATATCATTATTTTTTTACTCACAAATACACATAATTCAATAATTTTTTTTACTTTATAAATAAAAATTTACATATTTCTCAAAACTTCAATCATTATTTTTTTTCTTAAAATGTATGCCCTCCTACATGTAAAAACTTTTTCGGGACGGAGAGAATATTTAATAGTAATCTTTCTATACATAAACCAAGGTAAAAAGTTTTTAGCTTTTCTTTTCTTTAATAACATTTGAGTATGTTTATTTCTTCCTTCAACAATCAAAACAATCATGCTCAAGGCTCAAATGGGTTTTTTCCCCAATCTTCTTAACATAAAAAAGCTTAAATATGTGGATAAAGAAGATATTTTGTATTTTGAGTGATGATGCACGATTCCAAACAAAAAGTAAATCAATATGAGCCCACTATCAACGTCGACCCGACCCGACAAGACTGTTGAAGTCTCAAGTCTACGGCCCAAGCGTCGGGTAGGATGACGACACACGCTGGACTTCGTCTACCAAGTTCATTTGGCCTTTATTCAAAATCATTCTTTATTCTTTGCCCCTATTGACACGCTAAACTTAATAAAATTATATTTCAATTAACGACATAATTATCCTGCAGCTATACACGATGATGACAATTTATAACGGCACGTAGGGTCACAATTTATTCAACTGTATCAATTTCAGTTCACATTTGTAACTTCAACTATTTTTAAGTGATTTGTTAACTTCAAACACGGGAGGGATTCCCTGTCAAAAAAAAAAAATACGGGAGGGATTCAAAATTTAGGTAAAGCTTATTGTGAATAAATTTTATGATAAAATTAAATTTATTTTATTAAAAAGTATCAATTATAATAATTATAAATAATAATTTATATTCATAAAGAGCATTAGTCGGATACTTGAGAGATATTAGTCGATGAATTTTAATCTATTTTTACTATATGGATCAAATTTCACTACAAAACTTGTTCACAAAAGACACATTCCAAAATCTAACCATGCATTTTCGTTTGACTATGTGGTTGGTTTCATTAAAAAGTACAATTGTTTTGAATAAAATATACAATTATTTTAAAAATGCACTTGAATTGTACTATACATTTAGTGCACATACAACTTTGTTATTTTATTTTCCCGATTTGGAACCCTACTCTTAATTTAATGTATCAACTATCAAGGTAATAGTGTGTTTAAAATGTAATATATTGAATTAATTCAAATTTCAATCAACCTGGAAAGCTAATTATGTTAGGGAAATAATTATAAATAAACAACCAATTATTATAATCACCAAGCTATTCAACATAAACAAGGTTATAAATGTACTTCCCACTACTGATTATTAGAGACAGGGAGGGATTCAGGGGCGCGGGGTGCGGTCGGCCCCTTGGCTTAAAAATTTTATTATTATATGTATGGAAATCATTTTATTTATACTTTAAATTCGTAATATTTTATCATTTCGCCCCCCTTGTATTATTAAATTTTTCTTCCATTTACTCTTCGCCCCCTTGTATCATTTTTATGTTAAACTATGTTTGTAATATATATTAACATATAGTATTTGATTTGTATGATTTAGTAAAATATATTACACATAAAAAATTAAATTATCACTCAAAATTTAATACCCAAAACAAATGTGTCCTACGAGTCACGTTCATGTAGTTTCTGCAAAGTCGTGAATGGCATGGCAATTGGCACACGCCATGCTTTCTTCTTCCAATTTGTTCTGCTCCACAGTTTCATCATCAAACAAATTCACTGACTTTTTCAAACTCTAATATTCTGCATAATCAGCGGCCATGGAGTAGAAATACAACTATGGCCGCGTAATCCATAGGCGATTATATAAAAAAATTAAATAGCATTTACTTTTCTTCGCCAGCATCAAAAGTGCTCTTTAATTCCTCCATTAATTATCTCATCGTAAGTCAACCTTAGTCCTAGTTCTTTTTTAATCTCTCGTTTTCCCTCTGTGTTGATTCATGTTTCTTCCCTTTCATACACGATGGTTTATCAATTTTACCAAGTAATCACCTGTTTGGTTCTCTGTTTTCTGCCCACCTCATCTGCTGCTAAGAATATCAGTTCAGTTCAGTGTAATCGATCATGTGGCAAACACACAGTGGCGTACCCCTTTGGGTTCTCTGATGGATGTGATATCAAGTTAAATTGCAGTATAAATTCGGATAAAATTGAAATTGGTGGTTTTCATGTGGAGAATGTGACATCTGATCGAATGTTGGTCAGTATTCTTGCGGATTGCAATCGCTCCTACGCAGAATTCGCGAGGCTTTTCAGCGATAACTTCGCACCGACGTTGCGTAATGGGCTTCTGTTTTCGGGTTGCAAGTCGAATGTCAGTGATTTCGGGATTCCTGAAGTATTGAGGTATAAGTTCGAGGGTAAAACATGTGATCGTAAAAACGTAAGTTGTTATGCTATAGGTCCTGATGATGTTGGAAAGGTGTTTTTGGATTACACAAACGTGACGAAAAGAGTGCACTGCAATAATTGGTTTTCATCAATCAGGGTGGATTCCAATGGGAGTGCTAATACTATGAGCAGGAGCTCGTCTCTTTCGCTGGACTTTGAAATGTTAGAGCTTGGTTGGTGGGTTAATGGGGGATGTCATTGTAACCCAAACGCTACTTGCGACAAGGTCGCATATGGAGGAAAGCGTGGGTTTCGTTGCAAGTGTAAGGAAAGTTATTCTGGAGATGGTTTCATCAATGGAATAGGTTGCATCAAAGGTTTGTTGATGTTCCTCTTCGCAATAGTTTATTTATTGAGATTTAATATCTGTTGGAGTTTGTACTTAATCGTATTATGATTGGAAGTGTTTTCGGTTTCTGAGATGTTATTCTGATCATAGGTTGAAAACTATACAGACTTTTGTGGAAGAGATTGAAACTTATAATCTCGACTAGAAGTTGGATAATATTTAGATTTGACTGATAAAGAAGCTCAATAGTTGTCCTTTTTCTTTCATTATATGATTGAAATCGATATGTTCTTGTTTACATGTTGTAAACAGTGTATAGGATGCCCAAACTCTATTGTATTTAAGTCCAAATATGTATTCTAACAAGGTGAAAAGAGACCTTTAAGAATAACATCCTTCTCTGTTCTTGTTTAAATGTACCAGTCCCCAAATGCAGTGCTTCAAAATTCATTCAATGCGGTGAAGCAAGAGTTGGCATTCTCGTTGGAGGTACCTCTTGCCCTTTCTTAGTTTTGCATTCTTGATAACAATTTCTCCAAAAAAGTTTGATCTCTAGTCCTTAAATGGACTACATTCTTTCTGGTCTTCAATATAATCCAAGACATGCTCTGAGTGACAATTAGCAGCATATAACAAAAGCATCACTTTCTGGTCTTGACACTGCCCACTTGTGCACTTCCAGTGGTTCTTGGTGGTGCCTCGACGGTGACTGTTCTGGTTGCTATATGTGTCTGCATAAAGAGAAGATCCTCGTCTCTGAAAAGCAGATCATTCGCTATGGATCTTCTCTCTGAAGCAGCGGGCAAATCCCACATCCCATTCTACCCTTACAAGGACATCGAACGAGCCACAAATAGCTTTGCAGAGAATCAACGACTGGGAACAGGCGCCTACGGCACAGTGTACGCGGGAAAGCTCCAGAATGACGAATGGGTGGCAATCAAGAAAATAAAGCATCAAGATCACGATAGTATTGATCAAGTAATGAATGAAATCAAGCTTATCTCCTCCGTTAGCCATCCAAATTTAATCCGCCTTCTGGGGTTCTGCATACAGAACGGTGAACAGATTCTCATCTATGAATACATGCCAAACGGCACTTTATCTCAGCATCTTCAAAGGGAACGAGGCGGCGTGCTTCCATGGACTGTTCGTCTCAACGTTGCAGCAGAAACAGCTCACGCAATAGCCCACCTTCACTCCGCCTTGAACCCTCCAATATACCACAGAGACATCAAGTCCAGCAACATACTTTTGGACTACAGTTTCAAGTCAAAAGTAGCAGACTTTGGCCTCTCAAGATTAGGGATGATGGACGATTCCCACATTTCAACCGCTCCACAAGGAACACCAGGCTACCTCGATCCTCAATACCATCAGAACTTCCACCTTTCAGACAAAAGTGACGTCTATAGCTTCGGGGTGGTTCTTGTGGAAATCATCACAGCAAAGAAGGTAGTCGATTTCAGTCGACCCCACAGCGAGATCAATCTAGCTGCCCTAGCGATTGACAGGATAGGGAAAGGCTGCGTTGATGATATAATAGACCCATTCCTCGAGCCAAACAGAGATGCTTGGACTCTGTCCTCCATACACAAAGTGGCAGAGTTGGCTTTCAGATGTCTTTCTTTTCACAAGGACATGAGGCCTTCCATGATGGAAGTGGCGGACGAGCTAGAGCAGATTAGGATGAGCGGATGGGCCCCTTTGGAGGATAATATATACCTGGAATCATCGGTTGCCTCTTCTTGTTTATCATCACCCTACCTTGGAAGTCACAAATCAGGGACTACTTTCAGTATCAAGAAAGTTGTTCATAGCTCCAGTTTTCCGGCAACGGACATCTCGCCGGTTTCTGTACAGGATTCTTGGTTGAGCCAAGAGAGTTCACCGCCAACAAACACCTTACTAGCTAGTAAAGAAGCTATGTAACTGGGGTTTCCTCCTTTTAACCTTAATTGTATATATGTTGTATGCAACAGATGAATTAATATAGGAAAAATCTATAATTATGTCATTTCCTATTTATTTTTGCAATTTTTCATGAATCATGATCAAGTGTATATATTTAGTAGCATTTGAATTTGAAGGATCTTCGCCAATAAATTAAAGCATTTAGAAGTTACTTGTGTTAGTGTTGTTGACAGCCTGTTGGTTGAACATGTACTTTTGTGTGATATGGCTCTTAAATTCAACCTCAAACTACCCACCGAAGATGAGATTATTGAACTTTAATGCTTTTGAAGCCTTTTTTCCAGTAATTTCAGATAATAAGATAGAAAAAAAATATTATGATTTTACTCTCTTTCACGTTCTAATTCCGCTATCCCGTTTTAAGACTCATTTAGATTTAGATTTGGGGAAGGAATGATTAAGATTGAAAAATAATCATGAAAACAACTATTATGTAATAAGAGAAACGCAGTCGAACTCGTTATTGCACTACGACCTCCACCTGGTCATCTTTTTAAATAATTGATATAGGCTGATCAATATTAATCTCACCTCAAAATCATGGTCAAGAGTTGGAGTTTGCATTGAACTTTTTATCCAAGGGTTATCAGCATGAAAGATATATATTAATTATCAATTCGGGATCTGAAAGATAAAATTTATCAATTCGTGACGTGAAATATGTTTATATTAAGAGATTTTATCAATCCAGGACCTGAAATTAAAGTCCCGAATTGATAATTGTCCTATCTTTCAGGTCCCAAATTGATAAAATTTCTTAATATAAACATCTTTCAGTCCCGGAATGATAAATTTTATCTTTCGGGTCCCGAATTGATAATTAATATATCTTTCGGGACTTGTACAGACAAAAATCCTTTATCCAAAAAAAATCTACATCATAAACCAATATAAGACGCTTCTTGAGGCTTACCAGCCACCTAGAGTTAAGGTTGTAAATGAGTCGAGCCGAATCGAACGCATTATTGTTCAAGCTTGTTTGAAATTTTATCGAGCTTTGATATTAATGTTTGAGCTTGTTTGATATTTAATTGAGTCGAGCTCGAACGAGCTTTAATCGAGCCGAACACCAATCGAGCTCGAGTAGTTCGATATTTTTACACTTGTTTTATTATTTTTTACTTATTGAGCTCGAGCCGAACTTTAGATTGCACCGAACATAAATTTATGTTCAAGCTTGTTTGATATCTAGTCGAACCGAGCTTTTACCGAACAATCTCAAATCGAGTATCGAATAGCTTGGTTTGATTTTCAATCCTACCAAGAGTCCTCCTCTTTTGGTCTCAGGGGCTAGATCGATGCCCTGAATCAATAATGAAACTTGAATTTAGCATTAGATTTTCTGTAAAGAGATCTTTATGCTAAATTTTAATATTAATATTTAGTTAGGTGATCCATGAGTCTTTATTAATACTCTCAATTAGATTTTCATTTTGATTACCATTGTGCTGATCATATTCAATGAATTTTCTTTCACTTAATAAATAAAATTAATTAAAGGGTACGAATAATTGTGAATGCACTTTCCAAATTTGTCATTGTTCACAATGAAACCCACCCCCTATACCTATACACAGTTTATGAAATAATTGGGATTTATAATATTATAATGAGGTCTTTTTTTATACGTTGCTTATTTTGAAAATTCTGGTTGAATTTTATTTTTCTTTTGCTTAGTGTTTGTTCTTTGTTGAGAGTCATAAAGAAAGAAATATAATATGACGTTCAATATTTTAGATTGAGTTCAATGTAGTCTAAAATAAGTATAATAACTCAGATTGCTTTGTCACGAACAAAATTAAATTAAATTATTGATTTCCAAATACAAATACATAAATCAATTTCTCACGATTTCTGAGCTTCGGGCCCTAAAATCCCATTCACAATGGCGGTGGCGATCAAAACACCGACGGCCTCTGCTCCGACAACCACTCCAGCTTGCGCCAGGCCGCCGAAGCTCAACACCGTCTCAACCTCCTTCTCCGCCGCCTCAACCCCCTTCTCCGCCGCCTCCACCCCCTTCTCAGCCGCCACAATTCCCTTTTCCGCTGCCTCGAACCCTTCCTTCACAATCTCTTCCGCCTCCTTCTCCGCCTTGCGCAGGCCCCGTCTTAGCCCGAACAGCGGTATATCCTGCGCCTTCGAAGGCATCTCCGTCGCCTTCAATGCCGTCGTCGCCGTCAGCAGAAGCAAGCACTGCCGCCGCGTTGGAAGCGCCACCGACGCATGTTTCTTAGCGTGCGCCTTCTCGGGAGTGGGGTGCGCAGGTAGAGATCGTGCCACGATGAGCGAGATTGTGGACGCCATAACTTTTCACCTCCACAAGGAAAGTGATGATCTTTTCTATTCGATTTATGTGGTCTGCCTTTGCCGCCAGAAAAGACCAAAAAGCCCAACCTATTGACCCACTAACCCATATGATGGGCTTTATCCCTACTGATTTGGGCTACTTATGGGCCCAAGGTAAACCCTTCCAAATAGGGCCCAAGACATAACTTTCAAAATACTTGCGTGCTTAAAACTATGTAGTATTTTTTTTCTTAGGAAAAAAAACTAGTGTTTTATACCTTATATAATATTTCACGTTGGAAAATTAATCAGACTTAAACATTCGTATCAACTAAATTTAGCCTTCAGCCTTGTGAGCTAATACCGCACCGTTTGGCAATAATTTTTTTTTTCAAGATTTACAATAAAATTAAGAAACTTTACCCTCAATTAATTATGGTATATGAAAAATGTAATAAATAATTGAAGCATTAAGAATATAGGATGAAGAATTAGAAATAGCAAAATAAGGAAAAAATAGTTAAAGGACAAAAGTTTATGAACAACATTTAGACACTAAAAAGTTTATTTTTTCAAAACAAAGATAGTAGTATTAAACTAACAAAAAATTAACATGATATATAGGTTCCACTTTCCGTATTTCAATATAAGTTTCACTTATTAAAAGTTTTATTATAACTAGACTATGGAATATAAATTGAAATAGCAAAATTGTTAGAAATAGTATTATTTCCTAGGTACTATTAGGTAGATGACAGTACCTACATGTAGCACTGTTAGTTGGATCTGTTAGTAGGCATCATGATATTTTAGGTGCTCAAATTTCAGATAAAAGGTCACAAAGTTTCATGTGAAGAAGACCTACAACTACTTTTGTTTCATCTTTCCTGGACTTACCTGCTCGATGTTCCTTTCACACATGCCCATCAAAAAAAAAATTAGGAATTTTGTCTGGTGTAGATATACCATTTCAGATTTGGATTTCACCATTTATCAAACGGTTAAAATAATTTGGACCATCTTAAACATTAGTATATCAAACGAATCTTGAAATTAAGGACGTGGTGGCATTATTATTATTATTATTCGTCCGAAAGTCATGAAATTAATTTATCAGTTGACAAATGAAAATATATCTATACCGTAATGGTGGCATTGGTTAAATATATCTATATTAACTCTTGAATAGAAACAAACAAATGGAGGAAATTATATTAGGTGTGGACTAACAAGAAAATGTACAACTCAATTCGTTAATTTCAAAGACAAGACATTGTTCACATGACATTGATCTATGAAGATAATTAATGATGATTTTGATGTAGATGAGATCCTATATAAGAAAATTGCATAAACTTAGGTAGGATTGTGCTATAGCTATAACATAAAAATCAGTTGAATCAATCTTGGGATAATTAGAAGAAGAAATTAGATTTATAATCCAAGAATGTGTTTTAGAGTGGATTGCAAGAAATGTGGGAAATATTCATGGGTAGGGTGTGGGAAGCACTTGAGCACCCTTTATGCTGACATAGAAAAAGGGAAGCATTGCATGTGCAAATCTTGGCCTGGTGTTGTTATCCCACTCCAACATCACCCCTCTTCTTCAACCACCCAACATGGTATACAATACATATACATATACATATATGCATGATATATATATATCTACATCTACATGCATCGTTGTTTTCAGACTTCAGGTATTATATCGAATTTAGTACTTTCAGATTTAGTTCAATACAGAGTGGCACTGATCTTGATGAATTAGTTACAATATTGTGATGCTCAAGTTTTAATATAGGATTGTTTGAATTTGAAATCCTAAAATTTGGTTTAATGTTGAGAGATTGAGGGTTAGGTGTGATCCTTTATAGGTCTCAAGTTTGAAATTTATTGGGTGTTAGCCCGCGATAGTGAACGGTGAAATCCCCTAATTAGTCGATATTTGGGTGGATACCAAATTATTAAAAAAAAAAAAAAAAGGCAGTATTTGAATTTGAAATTAAGTTGTCGATATATATCCCCTTATATACTAATAGGGAGTTCATTTTTACTTATGTGTCCCCTTATATACTAATGAGGAGTTCTTTTTTACTTATATGTCGATTTTGTATGTTTTTGTTGCCATATATCATTTTGTATATGTGACAGTTATATATTAAGTTTGTAAAAAGTAATACTAAGGATTTGAACTCTAAACTTCTTATGTTGGTTTTAAAATGTCTATCACTAAATTAATCTATAAATATTTGTAAGTTTTGAAAAACTATTTTATTTAACTCTAGCATATAAAAGTGTATTAATCTTTTGTAACTGTATCAATTTATATTTTATCTTAGTATATTTTAGAAACTCCAATGTTTATGAAATATTAATTTATGAGTATTTCAAACAAGTGAATCCTCATATATATTAATAGGGAGTTTATAACATTTTTGTTTCAATTTTTTGTGAATTCCAATGATATATCATTAAATGAGAATATAAATATATGTATGTGTTTAGATGTCAATTATATAAAGAATTTGATATATTAGTAATGATGACGAGTTTAATGTGTAATTAGTCTCATATACAATATTAATAATATTAAAATTATTAATAATATACAAAATCTTATACATATTATATATTATTATTTGATGGAAAATATTATATGTATAATATTATAAAATTTATTTAACGAGATATATATATATATATATAATAGAGTATTGACGTTGGATGTAATTGTAGTGAATAATGATGGAATGATGTAGGCTATGCTTTATATATATTAAATTGTCAGAGAGAAAAAAATAATGTATGGAAAGGTATAATAGTAGATTTATAAATGTTACAGTAAATATTTTTTTAAAATTGAATATCAAAATTTCAATATATATAGAATTGTTTTCAAATTTCCAAGTCTCACAATTGGTTCTGAAATTCCAAATCAATCATCATATAATATTTTACACTTCTTTCTATTTTTTCAGGGATAAAATTGTTAAGAGCAGACCTCCATCATTAACCTGTTAAGTGTTAAGATTGTTTTGAAGGAATTTAATTGTATATTAATTTCTGGCCATATATAAATGATATAGTAATGTAGTATTAAATTAGAATACAGTACAAATTAATTATTGAGAATATCAGATTCTCCAATAATTCTTAGACATATACCAAAAATTGTTGGCCGACACCAATATCAATATAGATTTAGGGTTAATCCTTATTTTAATTTGATATTTTATTTTGTTTCGTTATTCACCACATGTTAACTAATTATTATAGATGATAATACACGTGGTAATTAAATGAAATGGAACTCAAGATGAAACATGAGAAGAAAATATTATGTGAGATGATATATAAAGTTAGACTGTTTGTGAAATGAATAAAAAAGTCTATTAACTTTACTCATTTGTCTATTAATTATATGCTTGAAAAAAATCAAGTAAGATGGTTTTTTTTTTTCTTAATGTTCTTTTCTAAGATGATATAATTTCAGTTCAACACTATATATACGTGATTTGTATAGAAAATTATTAATCCAATAAGTTGTATCATACTTCTTAGTTAATTTTTTATGCATAATGCCGTTAAATTTTCATGCTCATTTGTAAGCAAGAAAATGGCAGGTTTGTTTTTTTTTTTTTTTTTCAACAAAATTGATGGACAAAACAATTGGCCTAAAGGAGACAAACGTAACATGGCAAATAAAAAAAAATTGGAGAAAATTTATACAAAATTGTCAGTAATTGCAAAATATTTAGTTACTGAAAATAATTAGCTCAATTTCATTATATGTATTTCATAATTTTAATTTCTTATTTTTTATTTTTTAGGGGCAGAAAAAACGACATGTTAAAAACGTCACCAGTCGTCAGTCAAATGGTCAAATGTGGTCTGCTACGAATAAATGGAGAATTTATATGCGGTCACACAACGCAATTCTCATATCCCCTATGTAGTAGGGAGTTTTTTTTTTGGCTTAGTTGCCAATTTGCTGTGAGTTTGTTTATGTGTCAGTTTTTTGTATTTTTATTGATACATGTCATTTTATTATGATGTGTCGATTTGTAGTGAATTTTGCTTATGTGTCAATTTTATGTAAATTTTTTTAAAAAAAAATCATAAGAGTTTGAATATAGCACCTCTTGTATAATTATTATAAAGCCTGTCAACTAAACCAATTCATACATGTATTTACATATTCCAAAAACTATTTTATTTAACTTCAGTTTAAAAAAAGTGTATTTGATATGTTGGTGAGAAAATCCAATATTTAAGAAATGCTAATTGTGAGTATTTCAAACAAGTGAATCACATTATATATTAATATGAAGCTTATATTATCTATGTGTATATTTTTTATGAGTTCGGATGATATGTCATTAATTAAAAATAATAATTTATTTGTGTGATTAGTAGTCAAGATTATAAAGAGTTTTGTTTATTAGTATGACTATGTATCAATATATAATTAATCACTTATACAATAGTGTTAACATATTGAGTAAAATTATTAAAAAAGAACGATTCAATTAATTTATTTTATTTCATCCTAATGAATATATATATATATATATATATAAATATTAGTACTATTAAAAAAAACTAAATATAATCATATATGATATTTATTTGCAAATGTACTATATATATTATTCTAATATTTATGCATTAATTATATAAGATTTTTTTCTATTAATTGTAAAATATATTTGAAACCAATTTCATAGTAGATTTTTACATAATTAATAATCTTAATTCTAATACCTAACATGAATATTATACAATTAATATTACCATTACTTAAATTTAATATTATAATTATACAAAATTTTATATATATATATATATATATTATTTTAATAAATATATTATTATTTGATGGCAAATATTATATATATATATATATATATATATATATATATATATATAATTTATATTATAAAATTTATTTAATTAACATATCACATAATTCGAGAGATATCATCTACTATATATATACGTATAAGTTTATAATTTCGAATTAATTCTTGTATGCAATTTGAGGTCAATACAATTATTGATCAACCAACTATTCTTAAGATTTAACATCATCACTTTATATTAAATATTTTATTTTTTACATAGTGCAGGGTGCCATAATTTAATTTAATTACATGTTGAGTTGTTTTAATTTATTATTAATTAGTCACTGGGTTTTGTGCTATTTTGGATTATATTGTTCTGAACCGTGTGCTCACTTCTTTCCAAATCCGCTGTTCGTTACCGTTAACCTTTTTTTTAATACACAAGCATTAGTAAGTAGTAAAATTTTGAGATTTATATCCTATGGATATAGATAAATGATAAGTGGGAAAGATGACTTCAATGAAAAAACTCTGACGTCACTAGAAATATTGTAACGAGTTGTTGTTGGATTTGTGTTTTGTTGGTCTTTTTCTTTACAGAAATGTCACTCGTGTACATTCCTCGATTTACAATGCGTTTGACCAAGAAGTTTGTGGTGCAGGTGTAAGATATTTGTGTGTTCAGATATTTTCTTCCTATAAAAAAATTGAGATTTATTAATACTGCTAATTACAGGGCCGTGATTAAGGTTCTAACTATCATTAGCAAGTAGGAAGAAATCTAACAAGGCAATCTTGACTGGTGTCTCTCTAATCCCACGTTTCTCCCTAATCCTATTTTCAGCATAAAATTCAATAAAAGTACAATTCAATCAAAGATTAAAAATGGCGCGCACACACCCAATTTGCTTTTAAACAAGCATATTGTTTTCATTCTTTCAATAATTAAGATATTAAACCGTCAAAATAAATTAATAAAAATAATAATTAAGATATGAAATCATTTCGCAAAGTGGTCGACTTTTATATCTATGATTTCTCGTTGTCAAAGTCAATAAAACTAAAAGTTCAACCAGGTGGTTTAGCTCACCTGGTTACCGGGTTCCACACTTTAGTGAGAGACCCGGATTCAATTTTTTTTTAGAACGAATTATTTGCCGATAAAAAAAAAATAAAACTAAAAGTTCGAATCGCAATAAAGAAAAAAAAATAGACAACGAACTACTTGCAAGCAAAGTGTCCAATATGAATAAAAATAAAAGTGTAACAAAAAAAAAAAAAAAACTAAAAGTTCGAATCGCAATAAAGAAAAAGAAAAACTGACAACGAACTACTTGCAAGCAAAGTGTCCAATATGAATAAAAATAAAAGTGTAATCATTCTATAACTAAAATTTGAGGCCAAGCTAGGTAAAATCTCACATGAAATATATATTAGGGTTTAAAATGCATTTTTACAGTCTTAAATGAACTTGATTTGTGAGAGAATTTTGTAAACAAAATACACTTTTTATGAGAAAATTTTGAGGTCGCAGGTGATATTGTGAATACTACCTCGAGGATGAATGATGCTGATTTCATGGGGGTTTAGAGAGAGTTTAAGGGGATGGGAAAAATATTTTATTTTGGGAGTAGATGTTTGGGTTGGGAATAAGACATTGAAAACATGATATCCTAGGTTGTTTAGTATCACTTTAGATGAGGGGGAAAGGGTGGGTCAATGGGGAATTGGGAGGGACATATGTGGAGGTGAAATTGGAGATGGAGACATAATTTTTTTTTTAAGAATTCTTTTAATTGTTTTGTGCCTTTGTTGAACAGTTGTATGATAAAAGATGGAATTGATGATAAAAGTAGGATCTAGAGTTAGTTGATTGTTAAGGATCTAACTTATTCAAATCTCTCTTTTGCTTGTCAAAATGATAATCGGATGCTAAGTAAAACTTTATTTATTGTGCAATCCTTGTAACCAATCTTGTTAATAATAGTTTTTGTCCTAATAAAAAGACTAAATTGATTCTTAGTGAGATTTTTTTTTTCTTTACAGTTTACTTGAGTTAGTCAGAATGTCAATTTCTTGACATATTCTCTTGTCAGCTCTCAATTTTATGAGAATTCTTATTGTTAGATCGAGCCTCTAATTAATTTTTATGGATGATCTCCTCGATATGTATCATTTTTGTTCTCATTTTTTTACTTTAAAAAAAAAAAATCAAAAGTTTGAACTATTACCATTTAAAATTTAGAGAATTTCATATTCTTAGACACAAGTCCGGGTAATTTCAAATTATTGTGAATCCAAACATATCTCAATAAATTTCATTTCATATCCATTTCAAAACTTCAAATCTAATTGCCATGTAAGAGTTCATTAACTTACATATGTACTGATTATTTTTCCCGTTCAAACTGGAGTAACATATACTCCAAGGTATAGCTTTTCTTTTTCTTTCTTTTTTTTTTTTTAAAGGTACTCCATGGTATAGCTACTGCCTACTAATTTTGATATTTTAATTTGAATTTTGAAAAAGTCTCAATTGGTATTAAATATATACCTACTAGTATGTCAGTAAATTAAATACAGCAATTATTGTACATGTAATTAACGAAACGTACAAAAGGGTAGATATGCCCTCATAAATGCCTAGATCAAAAGGTGAAGCATGATCATATAAATAGTTTCATACCAATAGCTGTGACATTTTTGTTCTAATTAAATTCTGGAATCTAGTCCATTTCCCACCATTTTTTTTAATGTAGTTCATACAGTCTATGTGACGAACCTAATTTAAGATGCATGGTTTGTATTGAGTGATTGTAAATATATAGATCTGATTTAAGTATAAATGAAAAATAAAATCTCTGTTTATGCACGCATATAATAATGCAAGTGGGATAAAGTATTAATACCGTGATCAATCGCACGGGACGATATTCGAAGGTGTAGATATCCAGTCAAATCGAATTTATATGATTTTATTAAGTGTCTCTATTGTGTATATAAATAATTACTATTTAAAAAATATTTAATTTTTAAACAATGATATTTTTTATACATAACAATTATATTTTGTATGTATAATAGTGAAACTTTATATGCATAATAATGACACTTAAAATTAAAAATATAATGAGTTTGTAAAAATTCGAGTTCACCCAAATTTTGTAACTCGAATATGAATTCATTATAATATATAGAGATATTATTTTTAGTTCTTAGAGATTATGATTGATCATGATCAATATGAACGTTAATTAATATACATCTAGCCACTTTAATTAATTTTTAATGATAATGATTAATATATTATTAGTTAATACTTGTAACAATTTCCTTTAGCATGATGCATATTAAAATATGTTTCCCCCAAAAGAACTGATATTTGAAAATTTTGAATGATTAATATTTTTGCTTCGTATATTCACATATATATAATTATTTTAAAAATATATAAACTTGAGTAAGATGGTGTGATTAAATTCAAGATTTATTGACATTCGTCAACGTAATGCATGTGTCGATCGTGTCCGATAGAAAAATAAAAAGAATGAAAGAAGCTAATGGAAAAATAATGATTTAAAAAAACATGTACTATATTTTTATGATATATATATATATATATATATATTTATATGTGTTTTTGCATTTTGTGCAAAAATAATAGAAATCATTTTTTTTTTTTTTTGAAAGAAAAAAAATAATAGAAATCATAAATATTCACACATTTGTATATGCGAGTAAAAAAAATTGAAAAATTATCGCAACCAGGCGCATATCAGAGCCTCGAAATTAATGAATAATATGTGGCTGGCCAGTAGATTAAGCAGGCCTTAAATTAATGCGATTAGATGAGCGTCATTATAGTTCTATAATTTCAAATAATTTGTGTCCTAATAATTGATTAATTATATTGTCTAAAAAATAAATCAATAGATAAAGCAATAAAGAAAGTAATCACTAATCAGGCTATAATGATGATGCAACATGCAGGGTCCAACTTGGGCGCATATACTTTCCAACCTTTCAAGTCTTTCCCACCTTTCATAAAACTTTGCTAATGAAACAATAGAGAGCTAGGTGTCTTCAATCTTTATTTTATTTATTATACCTTTTGCTTTAATCTGAAGAATGGATGATAATAAAAAATAGAATGGATGATAATAAAATAATCTTACTATCAATACAATTTATTCAATTCATTATATATATATATATATATATATATAGTTAATTAATTCGTTACATAAAATGAATTTAACGAGTCGCGTTGTTATAATTGAAAAATGAGAAAGGTAATGAAATTGATAATGCAGATAAGTTACCTTCATTACTGATTACTTATTTTCATATATAGTGAGACATGAAACGTCATTTTCATTCACATTCTGTCTCCTTCAACTATTATTTCTTATTTAGTTCTTATTCCATCAATTACAGAAACAATTTGATTTCTCACTACCACTAGCTAGGGTTGTGAGACGCGAGTTACTCGTGTTTGGCTTGAGAAAATATTGAAATCGACTCGATTTAAATTCATGTTCATAAATACTCACAAGCCTTATCAAGTTTGTACAATATTTACTATATCACCACGAATTATATTAATTATATATATTTATATTATAAATACATAAATAATACAGGTTATCGAGTAGAGTTTGAACTAAAAAAATTAGGCTCAATTGAGTTCGAGTCAAGTTTCAAGCTTCGAGTATTGCAATCGATTTGAGTTCGAGCTCAACACAACTCGACTCATTTACACCTCTACTACCACCGCTCTGAAGTCACAATGTATATAAAAAATTAAGGGGGTGCTTGATTGCAAATTATTTAATGGGAATGAGAATGAGTATAATGCAATTATGGTGGTTAATGAGAACAAAAAATGATTATGACACCATTTTTCTCTCCTAAATAAGGTAATCACTACCCAATTTGATTAACCTATTTTCCTCCTACAATTATTTTTCCCCAATCATTCCTCTTCACCACTACCAACAAGCTTATTTTGTCTCATTTTTTTCAAAATCGAAGCACAACACTAATGATGTAACACTATGGAGACATTCCTTCCTCCAATATATACAAGGACATTGAGAAAAAATACAATTTTATTTGCATTCCCATTGAAGAATTTGAAACAAGCGCCTTCTAAGATTTCTTCCAAAGAAAATTTGTTTACATTTGTTGAATATTAGGAGATGGATTCAACTGGAAATTTCTTCAAGGAGTTATTGTGAGATCCTATTTCTTTATAAGGGGATTAAATTGAAATCACCTCAGAACCAATTTTGGAAGTTGCACAGTGTACAAATAAAAGCATAATAATGACGGACAAATGATTAAATTTAACACCTGAATGCAACTTTCATATTTCCAAACACTTATGCTTGTACTAAAATATTAAAATTAAAAATAACACTGTTAACAAAAGAATTAAATCTGAACAATCAATATAAGTGTATGAAAATCTTTAAAGCGAAAATGAAACATCATTGATCAATAAGATCCGGTATGAAGGATTAAATGATGAATCTGGAGTTGAAATTCAGTTACTGCCCATGGAATCCCATTATTCAGCAGCCATGAAGGATTAAATGATGAATAAATTACAATAGGTTTGGTATATATATATATTTATAACTTGGGCATAGCAAAAAGCAAAACAGAAAAGAAAACAGTTGGCAAGCAAATGCAAATTTTGTGTGCTTGCTTTGCAAATAAATAATCCGAGAGAGAGAGAACTGTTTGCCACTATAAAGCAGAAATTCAAAGTCCCCCTTCAAATATACTTCTTCATCTACCTCCTCCACTGAGCAAAAAGAGAGAAGATTCTGATCTGATTCAAGAAAAAGGGTAAAAGAGATAGAAGGGGTAATCAGCAATCAATAACCCATCATCTTCAAACTTTGCCTTTATCGATTTCTGCATTGTCCCTTTATTATTTTTTGCCAATCTTTGTGTTTGATTTTCCACAAACATAATCATTCCATAAGACTCGGAAACTCAGAAAGTTCGGCTCATTTTTAGTTTGCATTTCCTACTTAAGTCAAATCCCCCTTTTCAGCTTCATGAATCTTGCAGCTTGAATCATTTCATTTTTAGCTTTTTGTAATTGAGCTCTGAGCTTCTTTCTGTTGAGCAAAATATGGCAGCAGAAAAACCAAGTTCCAAAGGCCAAGCATGGTGAGTTCATCTCTCTCTCTGTTTCTCTCTCTCTCTTCCAATTGTTTGATTGAGTTTCTGTTTGTTTCAGGTTCTGCACTACAGGGTTACCAAGTGATGTGATAATCGAAGTTGATGACATGGCTTTCCATCTCCACAAGGTCAGATTTATTAGTCATTTCCCAAAATCATCAGTTGTTGATTATTCTACTTTTCTGAATAAATTTCATTTCACAGTTCCCTCTGATGTCGAAAAGTAAAAAGCTTCACGAGATGATAACAGAACTAGAAAACAGCCAAGAAACAAGAAGAACCGCTAGAATCCGAACACCTACTGACAATGACATCGTCGAGGAGAACGAAGAAGACGACGAGGAACAGTGTCACATCACGCTCCCTGATTTTCCGGGCGGCTCCGAGTCTTTCGAGACAGCCGCGAAATTCTGTTATGGTGTAAAAATCGACCTCTCCGCCACTAACGCCGCCCCCCTCCGCTGCGCCGGAGAGTATCTTCAAATGACGGATGAGTACTCTGAAGATAACCTCATTTCCAAGACCGAGAGGTTTCTCTCACAGTCAGTCTTCAAAAACATCAAATATTCTTTCAAAACTCTAACGTCTTGCGAAGGACTATTGCCAATGGCGGAAACTTTGGGGATTTCTCAGAGATGCGTCGAAGCTATTGCTACCAAAGCCGCCGCATCAGATCCGTCGTTGTTTGGGTGGCCGGTGAACGACGGAGCTACTAACTACAGAAATGTGGATGATGCTAATCCAAGGAAAAAGCAGAGTAATGTTAGAGATTCATGGTCAGATGAGTTGGGATTTCTCAGTTTAACATTTTTTAAAAGAATGATTTTCGCAATGAAAGCTTTGAATGTGAGCGGGGAGATTGTCGAGGGGTGTTTGATTCACTATGCGAACAAGTACTTTCCCGGAATTTCGCGTACATCTCGAAAGCCGTCGTCGTCTTCTAGCAGTGTTCCGACGGAGAATGACCAGAGAGAACTTCTGGAGACGATTATTTCGAATCTCCCTAAGGAGAAGACATTGCGATCTGGTTCGAATGCTACCAGATTTTTGTTTGGATTATTGCGAACAGCGTATATTTTGAATGCTTCTGAGGGTTGCAGAATAACATTGGAGAAGAAAATTGGTTTACAATTAGAAGAAGCCACTTTAGATGACCTGCTGATTCCGAGTTACTCGTATTTGAACGAAACGTTGTACGATGTGGATTGTGTGGAGAGGATTTTGGGGTATTTTCTTGAAGAGAGATCTGCGAATAGGCTTGAAGACGAAGATGAGAATACTAACGTCAGATCCGCGGCGCTAATGCTAGTCGGTAAATTGATCGATGGCTACTTGTCGGAAATTGCTTCCGATGCTAATCTTAAGCCGGAAAGATTTTACGACCTCGCCGTTGCTCTGCCGGATAATGCCAGACTCTTTGACGATGGACTCTATCGAGCCGTTGATGTTTTTCTAAAGGTAAAAATATATTTTCAATTTGTTTTGCTGAGGTTCAGATTTAATTTGTTGAATCAAATTCATAGAAGGAAGGTGTATGATTAATTAAATTTGAATTGTGTGCAGGCGCATCCATGGATATCAGAGGAGGAGAGAGAGAAGATTTGTGGAGTTCTAGACTGCCAGAAACTCACACTAGAGGCGTGCACTCACGCTGCTCAGAACGAGCGGCTGCCGTTGAGGGCGGTGGTGCAGGTGCTGTTTTTTGAGCAGCTCCAGCTCCGGCACGCCATTGCCGGAACTCTTATCGCCGGCGATGCCGCTGAAGCTGGGCAGCTCTCCAGTGACGATGAGAATGAGGCGGCGAGGGCAGTGGCGCTTACGCCGGAGAGAAACAGCACGTGGAGATCGGCGGTGAGGGAGAATCAGGTGCTGCGGATGGACATGGATACCATGAGGACGCGAGTGCACGAGCTGGAAAGGGAGTGCACCACCATGAAGAAGGCGATAGAGAAGATAGACAAGTCGGGGCCCCGGGGACACGCGGAGAAAAGCGGGTGGCGGACCAAGTTCGGGTGCAAATTCAAGACCCAAGTGTGCGATTCACACGAACCGACGGTGGTGGACACGAGAAAGCCCCGCGGCCATCGCCGGGAACAATAAATTTAATTATTTTTTTTCCTCTTAAATTACTTTTAATTTTTGCACATTCCTTCTTGGTGTGAATATTAGTAGTAATTTATGAGTTGGGTGTTTAGTTGCGTTCGAAATTGATTGGTTGGAAAAGATAAATGCAAAGTGAAAGTGCGGGACGTATGTATGAGAGAGAAAAGGGCTAAAAAAGAAGTTTGTGATGGGGAATATGATGAATGAATTTGGAAGGTAGTGGAAAATAGATTGAACATGGAAGTGGTCACTGCTTTTAAGATGTTTTTCCAGTTCAAATGACAAAGCAGCTGATGGTAGTGGGGAGAGAGAGAGAGAGAGTCTCGATAGATTTTCGTGTGTACTTGCAATTTTGGATGGTTGGCTCTGCTAGTTGGTGCGGAAATCCTTTTCGTTTACATGCCCAGGTTCCTCCAATTAATAAATGATTAACTAAAAAAACCAATATTTACGTTAAATATGATCGTATTCTAAATCCAGGCTAGGATTGGTCAATGGGTTTTGGGTGCTCTAACCAAGTCAAAAAAAAAATCCTGATCGATTTAAATTTTTTTTTCCCTATTTTATCATTTACTCTGTGACTTAGCGCCGCCCATGCCTCACGCCTCAATTCCAATTTTCTGATCTAAAACCTGAGAAAGGAAGATGTGGGTGGATTGACTCTAAAATCTTGTATATTAATTTTCTAATCGTTTTCTGTGGTTAGCCTTTGCTTTTATAGTTTTGTTTGCTTCTTCTCCTTGCTTTTGTAATGTTGTGACTCATGAACCCGCATTTCCTCAAGAAAATGTGTATTTTTTTTCCTCAGAAATAATAAAGTTCTTTTTATTAAGAATTGTTGGGTACAAGACATACACCACCCTACATTATGAAAAACACCAAAAGAACAATATAATTCATCCTACTTCATTACTAGAACCAAACAGAAAAAACCAGAGCCAAGCAACATAAATTGTCAAGATCTAATACTACAAAAAAACTATAAAACTTTAATTGATAATAATAGAGTCAATTTAAATGTAATTAAGTGCATATTCCATTTTATAGTAAGAGAGAGAGTAAGTTTGAATCGAGAAAAAAAAATGGATACCCGAATTCAGATATCTGGATTAAATCGGGTTCGGGTATGTTAAAATTGTACCTGAAATTTTGGTACCGAACCCGAAAAACTCGAACCGACGCCCACCCCTAATCCAGGGCATGCAAATTAAGAAATGAAGTTTTGATTTCAAAATAAATTGCGCATTACTCATACATACCCCTAAATTATGATAAGGAATTTTAGCAGTTTAAAATTAAAATTAGATTCTAATTTTAAGACACTTTAAAATTAAAAAAACTAAATTGAGACTCAATCAATCCATTGAACTCTTTTATGAAATTCTTTCAAACAATTTTCCATTCAAATGTGATTGAATAAATATAACTAGATATTAAATTGAGGAATATAGTATAGGTGATAATTTACGAAATACCCTTTTCGTTTCAGTGAATGGTTTTTATTTGTTTTTGGCTCACAAATTAAGAAGTGTAATAAAATAATAATAGTATAATAAAAGTGTGGTGATTGAAAGGGATCATAAAAATATAAGATTGAATATAATTTAATATATTAAATGAATAACAATTGATGTAGATAATATATGGATAAATGTATGAGAGTGATATATAAATCATAAAAAAAAAAAAAAAAAAAAAATATTGGAACAAAAGAAAACAGGAAGTTTTTACTGAAATAGGGGAAGTATATATATTTATTTGGGGTCGGGTTATATACCCATTTATTATTGAGTAGGGGAAGAAAATGGAAGGTGAGGAGGTGTTGGGGTTGGGTGATGAGAACCACGAATTAGGTTCGATGAATTCGACGCCCCAACTCAGGTTGGCAACCAACGAACCCCTCAATTCCTCGTAATTTCGATGTCCCAATTCAGGTTGGTAAACAACGAAACCCGATTCGAAGCTCTAGCTCGGGTTAGCAAGCTATTGAATCAATTCACAAAGCAAGAATTTGCTTTAAGAACTAGTTTGTTATCTTTTTCATATACGTCAAATGAGCTTATACAACTAGTTATATAGACTTTAATTTCACCTAACCAACTAACTAACTCCTAACAACTAACAAGAAAATATAACTCTTGCAAAATAGTCTCTAATATGCAATAGAAAAAGTTAAAGGACTAAATGCAGAATTCATGACAATTCAATTTCTTGACTTGATTTCTAAGTTCGTATCATTGGGGTTGGGCGCCTAAAAAATGATGAGAGAGAAAAAATGGCTGGTGGTGGCTGATGTTAATATTAGAATTATGATTTGAATATTTTAAGCTTAAAACTAGTATAGGATTTTTATTAAAACCGGGTCCTTTTATTAATTAACAAAAAATAAACGTTATGCATTACAAACGGACATGCTTTTTTGAACAAATGGGCCTGTGTGCTACTTCACATCTACAGGCCTCATTATTTCCACATCTAAATTTAGCCCGATAAAACGCTTGCTGTATCAAAATGGAACCTTTTTTTTTTTGACGGGAGTATCAAAATGGAACTAAAATCCCCCATTGTATTCGTTTTTTGAAATGAAGCTCTGGGTTGTAGTATAAATAGCTAATAGCCTAATAATTTTTCAAACAAACAAAAACACTTTCGAATTTAATAATACTCTCATAAATTATCAAGGGAAATAAATCAAATTGGTTGTAAAATTTATGTAATATAGTAGAGCTGTAAAAAGGACACAAAAACAATGCAGTTTAGCCGATGATTCATATTAGAGGTGGTTAAATTTCACAAATCCGTTCTTCCTCTTAATTTTTATAGCATTTCACCAATCTCATTTTTTTATTTTACTTTTGACTGTGTGAGTATTGAGAGGGTTAATTGCAAAATAAATTATGATTTTTATTAATCACAATTTTCTTTTTCCTTTACATCTCATTACACAATCTTTTTAAATTTTGCAATTCAATGCATGTGACTATTTTTCACCAATAATTAAATAATGTGACCCCTGAAAATGCCACATAAAAATACAAGCCTGTTAAGTCCATAATAAGAATATTTTTATCTTTTTTGATTACATGTATTATTCTCTTTATTAACCCCTATCAAAATGTATGAAAAATAAACACATGTATATTAAAATATGAATAATACTCCCTTAATTTTGGTGAAGTTTTCACATGTACAAAGATACATATTTTAAAAATATATTTTTACTTTATTGACCAACTAATTAAGTGTAGTAGTGATACCTCATGGTGTAATAGTTGTAGGAGATTAAATATATAATTAAAATTATGAGTAAATTTCAAATGGTGGGCTCAAATTCAGTGATAAATTTAAAATAAAACTATTAATATAAAAAATTTTAAATTGTGAATATTTTTTTTATTAAAGGTGTGCAACTTATATTGTAACTTGCAAACAAAACATGGACGAATAGAGTAATATGTATGTACATGGTAAAAATTGAAATGATGAAATATGTAATAGAAAGTAAAAAATAAATAGAGAAATCTCCAGGCATAGTGGTGGCCCTGGTCAGGTCAACCTGATGTACTCTCATCCCAAATTTTAGTTATATTTTGTTCTAAAAAGAACGATAAAATCTTTTCTAGGACTAGAAGGATAAAATTATCTTGTTTGAAAAAAAAAAAAGATAAAATTATCTGACTAAATAATAAAATTGAAAGAAAAATTACGCATATATATAAAATGAAAGAGAAAGTATACACGTACACACGCTGCCACGCTGGGATCTTGGAACATCTCCACGTAGCATCAACACAGTTTTGGATCCGTAAAACTGCCGTATTTTCCGCTTCAGCTGCACACACTTACACAATGAAGCTATTATTGGATCAGCTCTATTTATGGCATCAAATTTCATTACTAATATCATCAATTAGTTTTGATTCTACTGATCAGATCTAAATTGGAGAAGCAGACGAAGGGGAAGTGGAAGGAGAATTAGAGTGAAAAAATATGGGAAGAATCGATTATTTAGCCATGAAAACCGATGAAGATACAGTGGCATTGCTGAATTCGGACTTCAATGAGTTGAAGATTGCGGCCAAGAAACTCATCAATCACGCCACCAAATTGGGCGGCGTTGCCTTTGGCACTTCTTTTCTCGAATGGGTTGCCTCATTTGCCGCCATGTCAGTTTTTCCTCTGCCTATTTTCTTCTTAACATCAACATATCAGATAGTAAAATTGATTAATGTGCTAGGGTTTTGGGCGTGTGTATGAGAATTATGTTTGCTCGTCCTCTGATTTTATGATGCTGAATGAAATATGAAATTTGCTTATGCTTTTGGATTGTCGAAGATAGGGATTAGTAAAATTTTGAATGTTTTGATCATTATAGAAAGTGCGAGGGGTGTGATGATATTAGAATATCAAGTGATACTTCCTGTTTTGCAACCTGAATACAGAGGTTTAGTAATGTCGCAGTAGGTGAATAACACAGTGTAATTTATGTATCAATACACATGGGAGCAATCCTGATTGATTCATCATATTCTGCCTGTGTTTTATAAGTATCATGTTGAATGATCCTTACCTTTTCTGAAATAATTTTATACCGATGCAGCAAGCTTTTCAATCTCTGATGTAGCTTATGGGGGGAAATATTCTATGCCACTATTACAATGTTAAGTTTAGTGCTTCTTCCTAAAAGTTGTGCATCTCATCTGATCATCTCCAAATATTGAATAGTAAGTTTATTTATCTAACTGCAGCTATTTGTTGATCTTGGATCGAACAAACTGGAGAACGAACATGCTCACTTCACTTCTGGTTCCTTACATTTTCCTCAGTTTGCCCTCAGTTGTGTTCCACTTTCTTAGGTGATACTCTTTATGTGGTTGCTCTTCTCACATCTTTAATGAATTAATTAACAATTCTTTACTGAGCACCTATCATCATGGTGCAGGGGAGATGTTGGTAAATGGATCGCATTCATCGCAGTTGTCCTAAGGCTTTTCTTCCCCCGGCATTTCCCAGGTAAAGTAGAGGTTACTCTACTGTTAATGTTATAACTAAGGGGGACGCTTATTAAAAAATTCTCCATTTCGAATGGTAATGGAGATGAACATAAGTAAATGTAGTTTTTAATGAGAAAAATGATCAATTCACCTTCATCTTAATCACTTTTCCTCCATCATTCCACTACTCTTCAATCAACAACCATTTTTTGTCTCTAATTATTATAAGATTAGAGCAAAACACTAACAATGTAACCATCATTTTACCTGTAATTCACTGTTCAATAATTCTGAATAACTTTCTCATTAAAGAATTCCCCTCCTTATTTGAATCCATGTCCCTAAATTCTGCACTATGTGTTCGTGCCTTAAGCACCTTTCCAAACATCACTGTGAAAAATTGTACCGGTATAGGATATAGTGCTGGTGCTAGTTTTGCCGGAGGTCAATATGATCAGTATCTAGTTGATCTTCTATCCAACGGATCAAATTACATCGTTTAGAAGTTAAATATTGTTTGTTTAATTTGTTATAGATTGGCTAGAGATGCCGGGATCATTAATTCTTTTGCTGGTAGTTTCCCCTCATTTCTTTGCTCATACTCTTCGAGACCACTGGGCTGGCGTAGCTGTATGTCTTGCCATTGGTTGTTATCTACTGCAAGAGCACGTCCGAGCAACTGGTGGATTCCGAAACTCATTTACTCAGAGGCATGGCATCTCCAACACTCTCGGGATTATACTTTTGCTCGTCTTCCCTATCTGGACTTTGCTAACACGTGTTGTCATATGATACTGTGTTATTTTGCTTTTCGTAGAATGAAACTATAATCAATTCATGAGAACTGCTTGCTCATGCAAACTCCCCCTGTATATTCTCTTGTTTTTACCCAAGCCAAGGCACGCTCAATTCTACGTTTTCAATAATTCAGTCTTGTGATTTGATATTTGTTCTAATTTTGAAATGTCTCTTCTTTACACGTTTAACCTTTTTACATACTGGAACATAAGTTTGATGATTATCGATGATGATGACGACGATAATAATTTCATCATGGTTTAGAGTAGTTTCAATTATAATGAACTTGGTAACATATATAAATGACGAAAATTTGTATGAGATTGAAAATGGTTTACAAACTAGCATAGAAATTAATATTTATTTATTTCAAGCATTTCATTGTAAAATGGTTTGCAAATTAGCATAGAAATTAATATTTATTTATTTTAAAGTGTTAAAGTATTATTTTCAAATTGTGTTCCATTTTATCGTGAAAAGGTTTCACACCAAATCTGAGTTATATATAAATTAATTGATGCATTCGTGATCAGGCTTCGAGCTCTACTCTATTACACATATGACTCATCTTTAATCAGTATTGAAAATTTGAAACCGAAGAAAATACACTTCGTTAGAATTTAATGTTTAATCTAACATGGGATATTCAAACTTACCGGAACTCCGAAAGTAATACAAAAATAATATATACTCCATTTTATTTATAATATATGTTGTTTTGATTTTTCGTATTATTTACAATTTAAATGTCGTTTTGTACTTTTCAATGTGAATTAATTATTGTTTTCTCCAATTTACCTTTAGTTTTTTTTAAAAAAAAATATATTGATAATAATAATCTTTAATGTCACGTGGAAAATTTCAAAGCTATTAATTAAGGGTATAGAAGAAAATAAATAATTTTTTTAAAATGTGTGCATGAGCTTAGGATGACATAATATTTTGAATAAGAAGAAGTATATATTTAGAATAATATATTTTAATTCTGGTGGGTATAACTATCAACTTCTGTAGTAAATGGAGACAAACTCACCTTGGTACTTGTTCAATTCTGGTGGGGTTAATCAAAGAGTGGCTTGAAAACAACAGCCCTACATATATTTTTTTTTTATTCACAAGTAGATAAAGATAGTAGAAAGAGGCAAATGCTCAAAAGGTAATATTAACTGCTATCCCAAAAAGAAAAAAAAAACACCACCTAAAGAACCACTTATTAATCAAAGTTACATTAAGACGAAGTGGAATAATTTAAGATTTTAAATTATTGAGCAACACTAACTAAGCCAATGTGTATGGGAGGGGTTGAGATAAAAAAAACAAAAAAAAAAAAACCAAAGGTGGATTAAATTCAAAAGATGAACTCTAGTGGTGAATAGTACTTAAATCCCCAATACAAATCTTAGAAGTTGGGCCATTTAATGTTGGGCCGTTCCATTCTTGTCCGTAAGGCAAGGTTGGGCCTATTTTCAATGTTGGGTCGTTTCATTTGGGCCCGTGGTTGTGGCGCTACCCAAATCCGAAACCCTAAATACTGGTACGTAGCAGCACGAAGCTATTATAAGTAGGTTGCCCAGATTCATATGTGATATGCAGTTGCCACTTCACTCAATACCATTAATCATGCCCTAATCTATTGTTTCACGAGTTTCAGCTTTTCAGGTACTCCACTTCTTAAGCTGCCCCATCATTGATTTCATTTGTTTTCCCTCATTATTGAATCAACATCCATCATCTTATGACCTCCACCTCCTCTTTTTTTTTTTTTTTGGGAGTTTTAATTAATTGTGAAAATATCGGGGATGATGATTCGTGTTTCTTGATGATGAACAAATTATGATGACGAGTCCGATCGAAATCCATTCGTTATAAAATCGTGACGACAAATCGAGGCATTTGTCTGAGAGGAACCTCCATTTCACCCTCGTCTTTGTTTGCCTTTTTCGTTAAAATTTCAGCTTCAATTGTTTTTGTTTGCCCAATTTTTGAATTATTGTATAATTTCACTGAGAACGAGTCTTTGTTTTGGATGCGGCGTAGTGAGGATATCAATTTTATTTGGATTTTTGTTGATTTAATTATTAACCTCCTACTCATTATGAATGCCCAATTAGATCTCGACGCCTCATGTTCAGTTTTGCAATTTTTTTTCTTCGATAAAAACTCTCAACTTCCATCTATACCAATTTCGATTCTCTCGATTTAAGAGAAGTCAACTGCTTTTTGATTATCACAATAAAGTTGTTTAGTTTGAAAATTCTTTCAAACTTTTGGAGACTCTTTGTTGTGTTATACTCAAGTATATATGTAGCTTGTGTTGTACCCTGCTATACTCATCATGATGTCCCCATTTTTTATATTTATTCCTACAATAATACTGAATGCATTTGTTATATGAATTTTAAATGCATGCCTATTTTTTTATCAACTTCTTTTACCATTTCCTCATTTTAAGGAAAAGAAATTGTTTTTAATGTGAAAAGATTAAGGAAATAGTGGCAATGATGAGAAACTCAAAACTCTCTGTTTTATGGGATGAGGTGCCCTCTCAATCATTTGTTTGAGAGGTTACTATGATGTTTTTCAAGCACTTTTGAGCCACTTCCATCTCTTTTTCTAATCTCACAATATTTAACAACCATTTTAGGTTTTGATCATCTTCTTTATTTTATTTTTTTAAATAAGATAATAAAATGTAATTATGTTTTTCAGTCCATCTTTATTTCCTTTGAAATTTGGTATACCAAACATGCATGACGAATGTAGTATTGAGGATTCGATATATGAAGATCACGAATGAATCAAAGAATGCTCTGATACAGTATAGCAATATCACCAGAGCCACAACCCAAAACTGTTTTAGTAGTTGGGTGCATCTAAGATTCCAAGGGACAAAAAATTCATAAATGTGAAAAAAATATTAATAGCTAACATAATAAAAATATATCTTAATACAATAAGGGGGCAAAAAAATCTAAACCAAGAGACAAAATGACAATTTTTACAAATATATATATATATATATATATAAAATAAAAAAATAAAATTTTAAATACGTCCTTGCTTTTAATGTATATATTTACTATTTACTCATCTCAGATATGTTTGACACATCTCTAACATAGGGAAAAATTGTCATATTTTGAAGAATAATTGCCATTATTTTTTTCAGATATAAACCTGCCAGTTTCAGGAAGAAAGAATTTAATCTTTATATCAGTTCAATTTATTTAAAGTGTGGTTATCAATCAAGCAAAACAATATTTGGGAAAGATTGAAAATCGTAATAGTTGCATTGTGATGCAAATAATTTCAGGCAAAGTCTCATGTTAGGTTTTACAATAAAACTTGATTTATTTTACTATAAATTATTGGTCGTCATCCTTCTTGATAAAAAGGTGTGATTTATATTATGAAATAATAAGAGTATCGGTCATAATAATTGAAAGATACGATCATCATTAGGTATTAATCATGATAATTGAATAATATGATATTCTCCTTCCGTCCCGGAACTATCTTCATATGTGAAGAGGTATTTTGGGTGGTTGTATGAGATAAAGTGTAGGAGAGAGAATAAAGTAGAATAAAATAAGAGTGATATTTTTGAAATAAAATTGATATTGTGAGGGTATTGATATTGAGTGTTATTTTCAAATTTGGGATGTGAAGATAGTTGTGGGACGGACCGAAACAGAAAGTGTGAAGATAGTTTCGGGTTGAAAGACAAAAAGCTAGCGGTATGCATTTGGGAGTGTGTTGTTTGGGCAATTTGGAAAGCGAGGAATAATCATATTTTTAATGGGAAGAATAGTTCATCGGCTTCTATCGTTGAGGAGATCAAAAGCAGGGTGTGGAGATGGTGTCTACTCAATAATTTCATTCATTGTAATGCTTCCTTTCATTCTTGGCTTGAAAATCCTAAACTTCTTCTCTAATTATCATCTCACTGTTTTTCTGAGATGATACTGTTATTTTGTATATTTCTGGGTATCTACCTTTTTGCCTGATAAAAAAAAAACAACCAATGAATTTGGATATTTTGATATTGTTTCATTCTTATGTCAATTTTTTTTATATTTCATTATAATTTATACACACCCTAAATTTTTTACGCATATCTTTAACATTATTCATATCAATAACATAGATAATACTCTATTCAGATTTGATCAAATTCATATTTTTAACATTATCATATGTTCGTTATATGATCAAATTCGAATAAATAGTTTTTTTTTTTATAACTCGGTATCCGGTTCAATGTGCGATTAATTCGGGGTACTAATTCCACTGTTCATTAGCAGAGGCTCTGATTAGAATCAGAGCAAAATTCTGTATGAATTGATCCATCTTAGGAATTATTTGCACCTGAAACTTAGAGCATCACACTTCTAAACCTTAAATCATCACCACTACCACTAGGCCAACCCTGGGGTTCCGAATAAATAGTTTAATGTGAATAAAAGTGTATTCATTATTGAGGTGTATATAATAGGATCCATTAAATATAGGTGATATTGTTCCATAATAATTCAATCTTTTGGTTCAAATTTTATTTCATTTGTTTGTCTGAAACCATTTAGGCCCAAAGGTAAACACTTTTATTTTTATTTTTTGAAAGAAAAGAAAAAGCACGTTAAACCAAAACAAATAATTAAAGACATAATGCGTTAATTCTCTAATAAAAAAAAATAATCAAACTAAAACCGAACATACGGTTCTAATGGAAAGAAAGAAAAAGAAGCTAATTATATGTCACTATGTTCACATTTCAGGTCAAATGTGATAATCCAAATAATTATGATGTCCCGGGACTGCATGCGCAGTCAATTATAAATTCGAGTGAGACTCTATTCCCTCTAAATAACTTTTAAATATTTGAAAAATTCATAAGCTAAAATCAAACTCAATATTTTTTTAAAAAAATGTGCTTCATGCTTTAAGTTCAGATTTTAAGTACTTTAAAGATTAATTTGTCAAAGAATGTAATGTTAATTATTAGTAATAGTCAAGTTTAATTACATTTATTGAGAATATGATAAATTAAACATATAAGTTGTTTCACATCAAAATATTAAAAAAAATTGAAACTAGTTTACAAGTCTAGTGAGTTATTCTTCATATAATCATTCACCAATTAATTTTAGGATGAAAACTCACCAAAAATTGATTAGTCTCCTTTATATATTGGTGCGTCAATTTATGGATGTTGCATATATTAATTTCTACAACAATATCATAATGTATTTTAAAATATTTTCAGATCAAATATTTGGAGGTGTAGGGTTATAGTGAAAGCGTGGTGCGCTCAATTCCTTGGCCATTGAGGACGTGGATTATATCTTTGGGATCAAAGATTGGTGGCACGTGGCAGTCCAGCTGCAGAAGCTTGATCTAACCAATGGAAAACAAGACCTTATCCTATCTCTTATCTTCCTTACACCAAAGCCACCAACTTAATTTCTCACCTCTCACTCCCACACAAATCACTTTACTAATTTGTAAATAAGGAAGGGGAGAGAGGGAGAGAGAGTTATTGATCAACAAACAGAAACACAAACACAAACATGGCAAGCTCAGTTCAGGCAGCTGCCACCCTGATGCAGCCAACTAAGATTGGTGTCTCAGCCAGAAGCAGCCACCAGCTCCGGTCAGTTCAAAGCGTCGGAAAGTCATTCGGCGTGGAGGCCGCCGGTGGGAGGCTCACCTGCTCTCTGCAATCTGAACTCAAGGACTTTGCCCAGAAATGCACTGATGCTGCCAAGATTGCTGGATTTGCTCTTGCTACTTCTGCACTTGTCGTCTCGGTATCACATATACTTCACTCTATGCACTTCCTTCTCATTAATTTTTGTATTATCATGCTTTTTCGACATACTAATGACAATTCAAAAACACTATCTAAAGAAGGCCTATATGTGTCTTGATGGAAGACAATGGCGAAATATGATCCACTTTATGAGACGATAAATAAAGGCGTATATTTTTCTAGTTGTTTTTATGCTCACAAGTTTATAAACTAGACAAGAAGCTGTGTATTGTCCTGTCCTAATGGGGTGTTTGCAAAAAAATATGTTATGAGGAAGTGATTTAATTTAGTGATTGTGAGTGAAGTGTCTGCAAAATTTGTATAGACATTGAGTGTTTGGTGAAGATTTGAATAGAGTAAATTATTGGTGAGAAGTTATAATCGGTTGAAACATAGCCTTCTCAGTTGTTAGATTACGATTATAGATGATTAATTGTTTCGTGGATTTGATCTTTATATTCATCCTGAATCGCATTATCACTGCTGCACTATTGTATATAGTTACAACTTATAGACAAATTATCAACGATTTCAAAAAATTAAATTGGATCTAGATCAACAATTTCATTTTGTGAAGTTGAAACTTGATATGGTTATCAAGAGGGGCAGTATAAGGTAAGGCAGCAGATAAATGCTGTGCAAATATATAATAGTAACAAATTTGAATGTGTTTTAGGGAGCTAATGCTGAAGGAGTTCCAAGAAGGCTAACGTTCGACGAAATTCAGAGCAAGACGTACACAGAAGTGAAAGGATCAGGAACAGCTAACCAGTGCCCAACCATTGAAGGTGGTGTGGACAAATTTGCATTCAAGGCAGGCAAATACTCTGCCAAGAAATTCTGCCTGGAGCCCACATCATTCACCGTGAAAGCAGAGGGTGTAAGCAAGAATTCAGCACCAGATTTCCAAAAGACGAAGCTGATGACTCGTTTGACGTACACCCTGGATGAGATTGAGGGGCCTTTCGAGGTTTCTCAGGATGGGACTATCAAGTTCGAGGAGAAGGACGGAATTGACTATGCTGCTGTTACTGTACAGCTTCCTGGAGGGGAGCGTGTGCCTTTCCTGTTCACCATCAAGAACCTGGTGGCTACTGGAAAGCCTGAGGGGTTTAGCGGTCAATTCCTTGTGCCATCGTACAGAGGGTCTTCGTTCCTTGACCCAAAGGGCAGGGGTGGGTCCACTGGTTATGACAATGCGGTTGCATTGCCTGCTGGAGGGAGGGGAGACGAGGAGGAGCTGCAGAAGGAGAACAACAAGAATGTTGAATCTTTAACAGGGAATATCACGTTGAGTGTTACTCAGAGCAAGCCTGAGACAGGGGAGGTGATTGGAGTGTTCGAGAGTGTCCAGCCGTCTGATACGGATTTGGGGTCCAAGGCACCCAAGGATGTCAAAATCCAAGGAGTCTGGTATGCCCAGCTTGATTCATAGACCCTTGTAGTTAATCCTTCATTTGGATGGATTTTGCTGTAATTGAGAAGAACGATCATTTCATGGACTCCCTGTTGCGAAGCATTTCTCTAATGCTTGTATATTAGTTTTTTCTTGTTTAATATATGTTGTGAAATGATAAACAATGAAACCAACTGGAATCATGTTTAATCGCATATTCAACTCAAATCAGATGATAACAACAAATATTCATAATTATTTAATACTATACAACTAATACTAAAATGATGTCCTATTAGCTTCAAATATAAAAGAGAAAATGTAATTTTGGTCTATATAGTACCAATTATTTTTTTAACTTTTTTTTTTTAAAAAAAAATTAATATTTTGAAAAAATCGATATATTACCAATATTTTCACTTTTCGATATTCAGAAAGTGTTGAACTTCAATCCACTGATATCGATACCAACATATCCCAATATTTATAGATATTTTACCCATATTTTGAAAATTTATGGTTTCAATAGATATCCACGTCAAAAGTTCCAAAAAAACAGATATATCGAAAAAATATTGAGGGAAATATCTGAATATTTACTCCCTTGCTTGATAGCTATATAACGAAAGCTACCTTCTCACCGGATGTTTTTATTTTATTTTAAGAGTGTGATGATCTGCATTCCACAATTCTCGTCCATAGTTTTAACTTCCTAAAATATGGACAAAAACCTGAGGAAAGAAACTGAACCAAGATTATCTTCATTAGGGCTTCATTCTCTGAATGTCGCTTTCTGACTTAACTCGATGTTACCAAAAATCTCTACATGAACATAAGCCATCTTTAAAATGGTGAAACCTCAAAGAATCTCTCACAATGATTTGCACACCCACAACTTTTGCTATGAATTTGATGGTGTTATGACAATCACCACATATTCTCAGGTTCTTAAAGACCGTAATAGATGATTCACCTTTCAAATTCAGTATCCCAAATGCAACAGCAAGCTTCTCACAATGATTGCACAAACTATCCTCCTGCTCCTCTCCATTCAAATCTTGTAGGACAAAGTCTGTATCAGGATACAATCCAGACAATTTCATCTTCATGCGTATTTCATCCAAAAACTCGTATATTTCATTGCTCTTATCATTTTTCTTGTCACCAACAACAAATGTATGCACTCTGTTGTTCACTCGAACCCAACTGCAACCAGGAGCTTTCCTAATTCCTCTCTCTCTCATCAATCTCCTAGCCTCAGAGGCTTCCCCCCACTGTTTTGCTGTAACAAGGATGTTAAAGAGTAACACATAATTTCCCGGATTATCTGGTTCTATCTCAAACAATCGGCGTGCAGCAATTCTCCCTAGATCTACATTCTTATATATCCGGCATCCTCCAAGCAGAGCTCCCCATGCAGATACACTTGGCTCTATAGGCATTTTTTGGATGAATTCATATGCCTCTGATAAACGACCACCACGACTAAGAACATCAACCATGCAGGAATAATGCTCTGCATCAGGTTCAACATTATGATTCCTGATCATGGAATGAAATATTGACAGCCCTTCATCTACCATCTGTGCATGGCTACAACCAGATAGGACACCTGTAAAAGTAACAGAGTTTGGTTTCACACCCGAGCCCAACATTTCATTGAAGAGCAATAGAGCTTCCTCTCCTCTTCCATGCATTGAATTTGCAATAATAATTGTGTTCCATGCAACAGTATCTCTAATTGGCATCTCGCTAAAGATTTGGTTCGAGATTTGTAAATCACCACTTTTGGCATATAATAAGATCAGAGAAGTAGTTGCTACAAGATCCTCCATAAAACAATGCCTTACCATATACGCATGAATCTCCTTCCCTCCCCTCCAAGCTTCCAAGAAAGTGCACGCAGTTAACGCACTTGTGATAGTGATTCGATTAGGTTTGCTTCCTGATTTCTGCATTTCTTGAAGTAAATCCAGTGATTCTTGTGCTTTTCCATTATCAGCGCAACCAGAAATGACAGAATTCCAAGAAACTTTATCTAACTTAACTCCTTGATTTTTCATGGATCGAAACATATCAAGTGCTTTCCCACTCTCACAATTTGAAAAGTACGCTGATATTATCACATTCCATGACACAACATCAGGCTGTGGCATGTTCTGAAACACTAATTCAGCAAGTCCAATGCTCGAACAACTAGAATACATATCCACGAGAGCACTGCTTACATACAGATTTTTCCCCATTCCATTCTTAATACTGAAACCATGAATCTCTCTACCCAAATTTAAACATTTCAAATCCGAGCAAGCAGGGAGCACAGAGGATAATGTCATCGCATTAGGTCTAATTCCACTCAACCTCATCTCGCGAAAAGCTTGAAGCGCGATTCTTGGAAGCCCACAATTAACGCAACACGAACAAAATGATGTCCAAGTAATCACATCCTTGATCTTTAAACAATCAAATACTCTTTCTGCACCCTCAAAGTGCTTGCATTTCCCATACATGTCAATCAACGCGTTTCCCAGAAGCAAGTCTGAATCAAACCCGTTCTTCGTAGCATCATAATGGATTTCTTTTGCATTTACTAAATCCCCTGAAGCAGCACAAGCCTTGGCAGCTGCTAAAATAGCCAACTTATCTGGATTTATCTTTACGCTGTTTTTCACGTCAGTGTAAATCTTGATCGCGTCTGTACACTGACCATTCTTGGTATAAGCTGAAATCAACAGTGTCCATGACTGTAAATCTGGGTGAGAAATTTTATCAAACAACTGGCGGGCGCGCGCTAAATCTCCCAAATTCAAATACTTTTTAATGAATTTGATATTCAAATGGGGTGGGAGACAAGAGGGTACCTTTGGGAGCATCTGATTACCCACATTCAATTGTAAAACCACAAAATGCAAGACAAACCAGCACCACTTTGTGTATGCGGAGAGAAAATAAGGTAAAAAGTAAAACTTTAAAAAATCAGGTCTTGCATTTGACTAAAGACAAAACCTCAACCTTTAATCAATGATCAGAAGCCAAACAAAGAGTTGAATTATGATTAATCGGTTGACAGTTTAACGGCACCAACGTCATAAACAAGAAAAAGAATTAATGGCCCTATAAAGTATGAACAGATCTGGGAGTGAATAATTTAATGGCAGAGTTGAACAAAAAAAAAGAGAGCAAGGGGGCCCTTGGAGTATGACTGATCATCCCTTTCCCTTTTTCTTTTCTCTCTTTTTATTTTTTATTTATGGCTAATATTATTTGACTTGTGAATTTTGTTTTTATTTTTCGCAAGTATGGTAACAACTCATATTTATATATTAAAGTAAAAATAATTTTATTTTTACTCAAAGAGCACTAATTTTATATGTTTAATATATATATATATATATAAAATAAAATTAAAAAAAAAAAACCCTCCTATAGTTTCTTTTAACACTTGGTTTTCTTTGATGAAAATATGAGTACTTTCAAATTCTTAAGGAAATTATAATTATATGAATAACTTATTAAAATTAATAATAACTACTTGCACTATTCTTTCATGAATTTAATGTGCAATAATTTGTGAAGCGGGACCCTATCTTTTAGTCTTATTTGAATTATAAAATATAGCTCCCTGTGGCTCTATAATAAATAAATGTCCATAAAGGATTCTGGCAATATTGAAGACTATGCAATGTTATGTCATATGTGCCACTAAATATAATTGAATATAAATCGTCACTATTTTTAAGATAGGGAATATAGAATAGTATACCCTCTAAAATTGAAAGCTGCGGTGGAGATGAAATATGTGCTCACATGTAATTCCAACCACTAACAAATTCTCCTCCATTTTATTATGCTTACTCAATATAAGATTGATTTACAAATATTTTTTATATAAATTAAAAAATATTATATTAGTTAAAACATAACATTTTTACTTTATTTTTTTCATTTAGCACTATTCATTTCTCGAGAAAATTATTAGTAACACTAACAAAATGCATTAAGTAGGAACAAAGGTGAAAATGCACATTTAATGATATTTTAAATATAGTAGTAATTTATTTATGTTGAACATATAAAAATAGTAAGAAAATCTATTTTGTGGGACAAAAATAGTACTTCATTACGTATTTCCTATATATGTAATAAAAATATTTATTTTCTCTTTTTTAATCGCAAATCGTCACTCGACATTTCCTACAAGGACATGTTTTTTAGTAAATGTGGAACTCTTTGAATTGAACTTGAAAACAATTCTATGATTAAACTAACAATATACACGCATACATGGATCTATTAAATTCATAGAGAATGTTGATTGATCTCCTAAATCTCATACAATGATTCAGAATTATTGTTAGGTAGGTGGTAAGTTACGACTTAATTGTCAATTTCATGTCAATTAGGCTGTAGATCATATTTGCAAAAAAAATTATTCCTACTTTTTTTTTTTTTTGAAAATTTATTCTCATTTCATATTTAGAAATAACTTTATCTCACACTATTTTATTATCATCATCTAAACATTACATATCTACCACACATTTTTATTATGAAAAATGTCTTTCTAAATAAAATAAATTGTTTGAACAAAAAATCAACTGAAGTTTTCCAATCCAAATTTCAGATCAATTTTGTCAATCTTCAAGATACGTGCACAATCCTCGTTTAAATATGAAAAATGAGTCAATATTAAGCAGGTAAAAAATTGACTCAGCTGATGACTCGTTTTTTCCTAATTACAATATTACGTGTTGTATTCATTGTTATCTACAAATAATCGCAACCATTTATATACTTTAGTACAAAATAATAAAATAGAATAGAATTCATTAATATAACGTTTGTAATATACGTGCGCATCATCATCATCATCTTATATCATAATAATCGACGTCATTATTAGGTAAGATTATAAAATAAAATATTACCAACCTGATTGAACATTATGCACTGACTTACATCAAGTTCACTATAACTAGCATTCCATGGTCTGTAATTAAAAAGAATATATGTAATGCTAAGTCATATACCAACTGGCGATAACATTCTAATGGCCATAATAATTACTTCTTATCATTTTTTTTAAATACCAATAAAATAACCTTAGCCTATTTATCTATTTTTTTTTCTCAAACACTTTAATATTACATCGGATATTATTACTTTTTTTATACCAACTCAATTTAATATTATTAAACAACTTTATTATTAAAGAAGAAAACACTATTCCATTTCATAAAAAATAACTTTAATTATTAAATAATTTTTACATTAAAATTTATAATGAATAATAAATTCCACTTTAATTACGGAACGGTGGAGTATATATGGAAATAGCTCAAAGTTTAAACTATGTGATTGTATGTATATAAGGAATAATTCACATGCCAAAATCCGTGTGCACGTTTATATAAAAAGAGCTCAAAGTTTTATAAGGAAACTATTGTGTACTTTTTGTCAAGGATACTCCATTTGTTCCGAAATGTCTTTTTTTAGGTAGGAGGATAAGAAAAAAAGTGGAGTAATAATTAAAATTTTGAGAGGTATTTATTATTTTTTATGTATAAAGTAAAAAAATTAATTGGATTATGTGTGTATGTAGTTAAAAAATAATGACATTTTATGTAAATTTGTGGATATTGTGAGGATGAGATTTATGGAGAGTTTTTTATTTTAAAAGTGTGAAATGTATTGTGGACGAACGAAAAAGAAAAGTGTGAAAGATACTTCGGACAAAGATAGTATTATTTGTTTCATTGCATATTATTATGCGTCTCACTTAAGGTTATTATAATATTTTATTAAAAAACTAGTTGTATTATGTACACAATTGAATGATATTACTCGTTTATCTAAATAATATTTCTAAAAACTAATTATACAATGCAACTTATTCGCACAATTATACGTAAACGTATTATCTTAAAAAGAGAAATAGCATGAACCCGATTACCTACCTATATCATATTATATATTTTTATATTATAAAAAAGTCAAATGATGGATGCGACATAGTGAATCTGAACCATATTTTTTATTATAAAAATCTAAATAAGATGAATGTATGCAAAAAATGACTCTACCTAGCAATTGTTTTTATTTGACATTTATTGTGAAAATGAAAAGTAAAAAGAAAAGAGAGATTTTAATTAATTAATCATAATAAATTAGTTGAAGGGAAAGGTAAAGAGAGAAAGATATTAGAAAAGTCTTCTTTTCAATTCCACCACCTCATTTTCTCCGTAGACAATCCTTCCCTCTCCGTTTCGTTTTCCCTCTGGACAAATTATCTTTCCAATTTCCATTCCACTAAACAAGCGCAGGAATAAACCGGTGATCACTATTTTCCTTAAATTTCCCAAAACAAATCGTATTTGATCTTGCTTTTACCCTATTTTCCATCTTTTTGATGAGAGACGTGGCATGGGCTGCGGAGAGAATTAAATGGCTATGAAGAAGCAGCATCATCATCAACATATACATACAACAGTTGTATCTATTCCCCCAATTCAGGAAATTAGAGAGTGTTATGTGTGGATGAGATGGAAGAATTGCCGGGGGCTTTGGGGACCAGCGCCAGTTTGGCGTTGAGATTAGGACAAGCCATTTTTGCTGTTGCTTCATTGCTCTTCATGTGTTTGGATGTTGAATTCTACAGCTACACTGCCTTCTGGTAATTTTTTCTTTATTTTTGAAGCCTCTTTTCTTCGTTTTTGGTTTATTCTTTCACTATTTATTGGTAATTGTTATCTGTGAATAGGAGAATCAAAAACCCCTTTTCTCTGTTTTTCATTCTATCGGTTTTGAAGATGATAACAGGGTTTTAATTTGTGGTAACAAGAGTTTAAGAGGTTTGATAATTCTAATTAACAGTAAAATATTTATTTTAATTTTTGGTTCGTGTCGGCAGAGAATAATTGGTTGACAGCTAACATTTGGCATGCTTTTAGGGGCATCATTAACAATTGAAATCACAAAAATACAAAAAATGAGAATTTTTCGGATTTTTAGAAAAGATAAAATTAGAGAGAGTTTTTGCACTGACTTTTCTGTATTTTTCTAACATCTTACATTAATTATTTATGATGTAATCATTGTTTAATATTCAATGTCAATATGTATCCCTGATCAATTAAGTTCTTCAATTTGATAGAAAATTTAGCATCACGTGTTTTTTTTATCATAAAAGGAACTGTGATAACAAGAATAAACAATTGGAAGACAATTAAGATTGCAGAATTGATTAAATATTTTTGTATATAATGTGTCTGTAAAGAGTGTGTTAATGTGTTTTTTTAACCATTTGTCAAATTTATCAATGAGCTCTCTTTAACTAATTTTGCATCGTGAATCCATGAGATGCAATACAACTTAAAAAGTTGAATACTTTCAAGATGTGGTATTAACCGAAATTTGATAGATAGACGTTTATGTGATCTTATTATGTAAGTGCCCTGTCAAAAAAAAATCTTATTATGTAAGTGTACTTTTAGATGATATTAGTTGTTTTATTAAAAAATATTACTCCCTCCGTCCCAAGTATTTTTGCTCACTTTCATTTTCATTCGTCCCCAACTCTTTTTTCACACTTTAAAATTAAAACATCACACAATATTAACACCCTCACAATATCATTTAAATTTAAAAAATGTTACTCTTATTCTACTTAATTCTCTCTACTACTTTATCTCATTAAATCACCCAAAATATACCTTCATTTTTCTTAGTTCCGTGCCCAAAGAAGTGTGCAAAAATACTTGAGTATTAATTTGTTAATTACCTTTAAACAGCTTATATAATTATCTGTTTCAATTTTTCGATTTTGCAGCTTCCTGGTAACTGTTATGGGATTGGTAATTCCATGGAGCTTAACATTAGCCGTGGTGGATGTGTTCTCCGTTTTCATCAAACGGCCAGCTCGCCAACCTGGGATACTTTCAATTGTCGTCATAGGAGATTGGGTATGCGTACATCCAATCCAATCATTCATACGTATTTATAGTGCATACGAATGACATTCATGAATAACAACCTGTGTTTCGTAGGTGCTCTCGTTTTTATCATTAGCTGCATCTTGTTCGACGGCTAGTGTGACTAGTCTTCTGCTTGCTTCGGAAGGATTCTGCCCTGCAAAGTTATGCACAAGGTACCAGCTCTCAGCTGCTATGGCCTTCTTGTCCTGGTTTCTATCGTTATCTTCCTCCCTCTTCAATCTGTGGCTTCTTCCTTCTGTTTAGTTCACTTGTAATTTCACTTGTGTACAAATTAGATGGGAAGTACAGAATATTTTGTTGTTTAGACCTCCCAATTATAGCATTGATCATTGTAGCATGCAACTGTACAGTTATATGGTGTTACCCTTTGATGTGTGTAATAAATTAGGGAAAATAATACATAGATTTTGTTATCTACGTGACTGCTTACTCTGCAAAAGCATACTTTCAAATAAGTAATTACTCCAAATCACGTGCTAATTTGAACAAGTCTTGAGGTAATTGTAATTGTAATTTGTCAAAAAAAATAAAATTAAAGCTTTAAGAGAAACACTTAAAATGACAAAATGTTTAACTTTTTTTACGGAGGTAATATATATATATATATATATAAAGCACCACTGCGCCTAATTGTGTGTTTTGAAATTATATTGGAATTAAAAGTGATACTATTAAATGATTTTATGGTAAAATGAAAAGTGGAAATTGTTTGGAAATAAAATGATTCTATAATTTGTTTGCCGTAAAATTATTTTATTAATATTTTTTAATTTTTTTTATTGAGCAGGAAAATGAATTATAAATGTTTAAAATAGTAATTGTAAATACTTGAAAAATGAATAAAAAGTTATTCTAATAGAGTAGAATTTGTAAATATATACACTAATTAACCAGCGCCTTTTTCATTTTATGTTGTTATGGGCCTTATGGCTATAATTGGGTTCGAGTCCAACATCAACTGGGCTATAATAAAATAGTGTTATGGGCCTCAACCCAGCCAGCCCATTAATATTATTATATGTTGAGCAGTATAAATACCAATGAATTATTATTATTACTATTTGGGAGGAGGTGACAAATGAATTATTGAGTGACAGGCAATAGTTGATCTAGTTGTTTGTATTGTCAAGCATATAATTTAAGAATCTGAATTGTGGTTAAAATGTGATGAGTAATGAGGTCCAATGAATTGATAAAATTGTGATAATTAATAAGGTCCATTGAATTAATAATGCGACGTCGTCCTGCCGGTTGGTGACCCTACTTATAATAGTGATATTAGGCTAGCAATGCATTCAAGTCAACAAGGAACATATATACATGCTGGTTTTAGATACTCCACTTCATCATTCACGACATCAAAGATACGCCGGCTAATTTAAATCCCCTATTTTCAAATTATTTATTTTTATTTTTTTAGGTGCTCGAATGGCAAACAATATACATATAATTTTTAATATGGAGTTGAATGATATACTTATTACAAATTAAATATTACTTGTACATTATAATAGAGTACACATATTTTGTATTGATATTGGCTTCATAAAAAATACATCATTCTGACTTTTATGATTTTAAAATATGATGTCTCATGTTGAGTACTAAAGAAACAATTTCAACACAAAATATTTACATTTTTTAATAAATTATACTTTTTCCGCTTGATTTTTTAGTTATTTTTGAGGTTTTGTATAAAATTAAAAAAAATAAAATATTGATATATTTAACTTTCTTTAAAAAAGAAAGAGAGGAGGGAGGGTGTGAGAGAGAAAATATATTTTCTAAAAAATAAAATTTTCAGCAGCTTCATTGAATTATGTTCGGCCCAATGCGTTGGTGTGAAGTCTAATTTCAGAAATCGACAGCTTAATGAAACACACGTGCAATCCATATATGACCCACTGCAGATCTTGTCCTCTTTTCTTAGGCACAATATAAACCCATTTTTATTTAATAATTATAATAATATAATTATCCAGGCCCATCAAGATCTAAGACAAATTAGGTAGTACCTGTAATTTAATACGCACATACATTGCTAGGAGGAGCTGTGCTGAATAATTATTTTTCATTACTTCAATTGATCTATATACATATGGTTTTAATTAAGGTTGGACCAGTGAAGACAGCGAACTCACATCGAGCCTGATTTAAATATTTTTCATCTCATCCAATTTGCATCATTGGAAATTCTATATGTATACATACACAATGATCTGTTTGCACATGCATTAACTGCAGCAACTTCAATTAATATATTAATTAGTCCAAGCAATTTATATACTAGTAATACTTAGCTTGTATGTTTTTCTTGTCGAGTATCATCGATCAACTACACAATATAATATTATTTATTTTAATTTTTAAGTTATCGATTCTTTTCTCAAACAACACGACATTCACTAAATCACTCATAAATCAGCGCTGCAGGGAATTTTACTTATTTCTAATTACTTCATTCTAATACAATTTATATTATATAAATGAGGTAAATAAATTAAAGGAAAAATTACAAATAGGTGTAAAAAATTAGCAAAATTACAAACAGGTGTAAAAATGCAAATTTTTGTGTTTCTGTGCAAAAAAAATTTGTGCTTCTGTGCAAATTTTTTACACCTAGTTGTAATAAGGCTTACCTCTTTCTACCTTATTGTAACTAAATTAAATATTAATTTATTTTCGTAGTAAGAAGAGAAAAATAAGCAAGAAAACAGCAACAACTCATTCCAACAAACATGATATATCAAGTTGCTTGAGTATATTCATTTTGTGATTATTTTAAGACTAACTAGAATTTTAATATGTAATATAATTATAGTCAAATACTTTCAATACTGGAGATCTATATTCTATAAGCTTCACCGCTTTAGCATAATATATTTATTCGTTCATTAATATTCCATTTTTTTGCTTGAAAAAAGGGTACGGCACAATTTGAATATGTTGGCCTGGTTTCTGATTGATTGAATATCGTCTCACAATCACGACGATCCAATTATAGTAAGGCATTTTAAGCGGTATTCAAATTTGTTAGATTTTTAGGGCATATAATCAAGTGTTAAGTATAAATAATCCTCTAATTTATTGTATTTTGTATTATATAAAAATAGTAAATCTGTTGATTTGATAATACCCCAGACGTAAATATTTTATAACGAACTGTCAATGAATTTGTATTTTATAATTTTAATTTCTATTATTTTTTAATTACGGATTAATTCCTAGCCGAATATAATATTAATGGATAAGTTTAGACTGAAAATTATTCACATAAGCTTGAAATACATTATTACCTTATTACCTTTATAAGGAATTTGAAGTTCTTTTAATTAAAAGTTCATATTTTACATTATTACCTTTAGGAATTTGTATGGAATTAGGTGAACGTACGTGTATATATATATATATATATGTATTAAAGTGAAGGAAAAAAATCAATTTTAGAAGATAACCTATATAATTCATGATCATATAATTATTAAAAACGTGATTCATTCAAAAAAACTATATATATTCATGCATGTGAAGGAAGCTTCGAGGATGGCCATGCAAGCAAATTGGCCCACCAAACATGATCATTGGAACAATCACTTTGTTTGAATTTAAAGTAAATTCACGTCTTCAAGTGTGTATTTGTAATTAGGTTTTATTAATATAAAAAATATGTGGAATCTCTATAGTTAATATGAGAATAGCTAGACAAAAAGCAGCGTCACAGCTAATGATGTCCGAGATTCGATGAGAACAAAAGGCAAACTTAGCTTACGACTTTGTTTAATTCAATTCCAAGTTGTTTTCTGGAGATAGGTTACATGCTATTTAGCCTGTGCATGGGATTGTATTTCTCATCTTATTTCTATCATTATTATATTTCCTTCAAACTCATCGTTGATATAATAATAAATTAATAACGAGTAACTCATTAGTTATTTTTCTTTATACAATATTACTATTATTATTAAATTAATATATTTTTATAACACAATCAATGCTATTAAAAAACATACAAAATGCAAATAAATTTTACAGTAAAACTAATTCACGATATATATTTTTGCCAATCAAATTAACCAAAATAAAAAATTCAATGGAAAAAAAAATTATTCTGAAGATTTTACACAAAATCCTCCTCTAATTTAAAAAGAGTCAATCTAATATACACCAATCACTCGTTATACTATATAATTGGACATATGGATAACCATACAAATTAGAGATTTAACTGAAAACATGATTTAAATTGCACTTATTAATATAATTAAAACATGATTGAATACAAGAAATTTAAATACATGTACACTAGGTAAATATGAGACTTGTGGATTTAGAATCCTCCTTATATTTTAAAAAATCTTGTACAAAATATTCCTATGTTTATTTTAGAAAAATACCATTCTCCATATTTTCTAAATTATACATCAGCCCCCTTATATTTTTTAAATTATACAAAAACCAGCTTCTCTCTCTTCTTTTATAATTTTATTATTTTTTTTATTTTATTTTATGTTTGACGCTCAATTTAGTTATGCTATCTTCTTCAATTATACGGAATTATATAGATAATTTCATACATAAAAAATAATTTGATTTTCTTTTTTCGTAAAATCAGTTCTTAATAAATAATTTTTTGTTATGTAATTTAAAAATTACAGTAATATAAAATCTCTCTTTTCTACTCCATTCGTCTCGGAAAAGCTTTCATATGTTGGTAGACACACACTTTAAGAAAAAAAGAGTAATGATTGAAGTTTTGAGGGATAAATTTGTAAAATTTTATGTATAAAGTAAAAAAAATTTATTGGATTATGTGTATGTGAGAGTAAAAGTAATAGTATTTGTGTAAATTAATAAAAATTATGAGAATGAAGTTTATAAAAGATTTTTTATTTTAAAAGTGTAAAATTTATATTGGAACGGATGAAAAAGAAAAATGTAAAAATTTTTGTGAAAAGTATGAAAATTTTTATGGGGGAGGGAGTAATATATTTTCATCACTACTATTTAACAAAAAATGAACACAAACGCTTACTACAAAATATCTAATAAACAATTACTATTATTCAAAGGTTAATGATAGAAATGTATTTTCAACTTACGAGGTCAAATTGAATTATTAAAAAAATGGAAGTCGGAAGGCAACATCACAGATAATTCGGGTAAGCGATTGTCGGGTTGTTGGAAATGCTGGATCTATGGACCCACCACTTGCTTATCTAACGGGTCATCTCTGCCGAAAAAGCTCCACCCGTTTTAATTTATACGTGTCTCTCTGCATGCATCGCACCTCAGCTACATAAACCTCCACCTGTTGCCACGTTTCCTCGTATTCTTTTATTTATAAACAATTATCCATTTTAATTCACTACAAATTACTATCAAATAAATATTCACACATTATTACTTTTAAGTAAATAAATGGATATAATGTCGTCTGACTCCCTCTGGCCATCAAGCGCTCATAATTAAATTTCTCGATTTTTTTTTTTTTTTTTTTTTCTAGTATTTGGTTTTGTAAAACCAAAAAATTATCTTATTTTTAAGTATAAAGCAAATGAAATAGGTTCAAAGAGAATTCTTTCTTAATTTTCCAATTTAGTTCTTTTAACAGAATGGCATTGCTTTGTTTTTTATTAGAAAGATACTCTCATATTAGGTTGTTTAATTAAGTTGTTGAAAATTTGATTTGAGAAAGTGGTTTTGATTATTATTTTCTTCGACTATCGGTTTAGTGGAAAATATTTAATTCCAGTAGATAATATAATTGACAATTTCACATTTTTTTCCGGTTAAATAGTGACTCGAACTTATGACTTTTTGGACATATGTAGAGGAGTTTTAACCACTTGAATTATACTATTTTGTCAGTATTTAACTTTATAAAATTAAACATAGTACATGACTTGGGATTGTTTTATCAATATGCTAGGAATCAATACATTTCAACAATTAATAGTAATTTTCAATATTGAATACTTTTTAAGAATTTCTATTTATATTAAGATAAAATATTATGTACACTTTATACACCATATATCAATTATATTACTCCCTATGTCCCATAAAAATTTATATACTTACATTTTTAGTTTGTCCCACACAAGTTTGTATACCCCAAAATAAAAATATTTCTGACAATCTTCAACCTCACAATATACACATATTTACCCTTAATATCATTACATTTGAGACCCCACATACACTCAATGCTATTAATTCTTTTATTTTATTTATAAAAGTTTACAAAATTATTCTTCAATACTCCATTCATCACATTTTTTCCTAAAACTTTGTGCCAAAAAATTCTCACAAACTTTTTCGGAATGGAGGGAGTACTATTTGAATGAATCAATATTATTGTTTATAAAAAAAAAATACTAATAATGTTTGATTCAGAAAATGCACACGATACTTCTCTCGAATAGTCGGATTTTTAAACAATCGCAAACTCTTATACTACAAAAATAGAAAACACAAAACACAAAACACAAAAGAAACACTCGCACATTACTCACGAATCCTAAATGTATCACTATTATATTCTCATAAGTACACATTCTAGACGTAACTCGCACCGTCCATTAAATTAGAATCCATATTAGTTCATTTTTAGATTATGGAATTTCTGAATCTAGATATTTTAGGATAAATATCTTATAAATATCTTAAAATATCTCGTGTCAACTATACAAGTAATTGCCCCGTGAATCGTGATAATTACTACAAGTACTATCTCTTGATGAGGGTTTAGTAATAAAATAAAGTACGTATTCAATTACGCAATGGTATATATATACACAACGTAATACACACGAAATTACTGCTATAACCCAGAATTTTAATCAGGGCAGGTAGGTGCAAAATTCTTTGTGGTCCAACCAGCTTATCTTGTCTCAGAATCCAACAGCCAATTAATCATTTCTAGGGTTACACATTCTTATGATTATGCATTTGAAATTTAAATTTAATTATTAATGGAAAAACGAAAATAAATATATATGTCTAAATAAATAAATAAAGAATTATATATCCATGAACCACCAGTGGGGTTTCTAGCTAGGGTTACACATTCCTATGATTATGCATTTGAAATTTAATAATGGAAAAGGTAAAAAATGGAAAATATATTTGTCGCGCGTCCTTGGTTAAATAAAAAATAAAAAAATGGCGTTATCCATGAAGCACCAATGGGGTTTGGGTATGGCTAATGGCAGTCGTTATCATGCGGCTGTCAATGAATTAGAGCGATGAAAGTTTTTGGAAAGGGAGTAGCTGTGACATAACAACAGTATTGAGAAGAAACGGTGGTTGTTAGGTACTGCAGTCCCACCATTAAGTACCACCATTACATCTTCTGAATCCATCCACTAATCGCCACTATGCTTTTCTTTTTTTTTTTCTTTTTCTTTTTTTAAATCATCTGAAACGGTTTTATCTCACTTATTAAATTATGGAAGTATGATTCAAATATTAAAATAAAAATTTATTTTATATATGAAATTGTCTCACACAGTCTACCTTAACCTTGCTACATGACCTTCCCCCACTGTCTTCCATTTACATTCTTCCGTTTCTACCTTGCTACTTACTCCCTGTCATGTTTATATGTTTTTGGTTGATCTTATAGTACTAATTTTGTTTAGTATAATTTATTAGTGATTTATTCCGTACACAATTCTTCATATATAGTAAAGTTGGGTTTGTCTATCAACGGAAAATAATAAAATTAAATTATGAATGTTTTAAATTGGTTTATCTTAAATCAAGCTATATATACGTGTGTTGAACTTTTTTTATCTTAAATTAGCAGACATTGGAGCTCATGAGTAAATAAAATCTGCAAAGGAATATGTGATTATTTAATCTATTATCAAATATATAAGCTATAAAACCGATAGGATTCAAACAAATTAAAACAACTTTTTAAGTCTAGTTATCATTAATAAATTCAATTTTATTTTCTTCCTTGTCTGGCCTATTCTTCTTAATAGAAAACTTAAGCTAGATTAAGATATATTGTGGAGTAAAATAAAGGAGAATTAGGGGTGTTAAATTCACACTTTTAGAGTTAATGAATAGCAATGAAAGGAGAGTGTGATGCTTGGTTGAGAAAAATCAAATGTTTAATACCTTAAAAGTGAGTAATCAAAGATCTACATTCATTCCTCACCTTTTTGGGAGAATTGAAAATCTTTCTTTTCTAAAATTTCATATATATTTTTTTAAAAATTTATTTTGTCTTCTAAATTGTTTATTAATATTATTTATAATATTCTAAATATGATTATTATATAATATATTTTTTAATATTAAAAAAAGTTAATAATAATTTTAATTATCAATATTTTTTGTTAAAATCAAACACTTTCTATGGTAATGATAATTATACTTATATATAAACCAGACAACTCAACAAAAAGTAACATACTCATTACCATTCCTTACTACTTTCAAACCCAATTGTTAACCCAATTGTTACTCCAATACCTTACAACAAATCAAGACCCCTTAATATGAATATTGGAACTTGACCCACAAATATTGTGGTTCATTAAAAATCTCCTTTCTCAAAAAATGGGATGCATTGTACAGTGCCCACCCAGGAAAATGAATAAAACGTCGCCATATATAGCTTATTAATGCAAAGACTTTAATGTGTCTTTCTTTTTCTTTTTTCTTTTTCAGGAATTAAGTAATAAAGTCATTTTAGACCTATATTTTGCCGAATTATTATTCAACTGAAAGTGCAGGGTGGTAGTGGACAACTAAAAGTTATATAGAGCTTGAGCCCAGATTTTCTTGCAAGCATATAGTTCACACATACACATAGCTAGGTAATGGAGAGTTATTCCAAAATCACTTTCACACTCACTCATACTTGTTTGCTTATCTAAAAGGTTGTATATCATGTGAATCTTTCAATGACCTATCTAATTCTAATATTGGTGTAATTACTAAAATTGTGATTTGTATTTGTAAAGCTTGTGTAATTTTAGTTTTTGTTTTATAATAACTTGTAAAATTTTCCTATAAATAAAAATTGTAAAATTTTAACACTCTTATTTATTCAGTATGCGCATAATTTTTTTTTTTTTTTTTGTGAAACGATTCAGTAGCGCATAATTAATACTAACTATCAATACTTTTCGACCTCTAACACTATAATAATATATAATAATAATAATCGATTATTAAAAAAAATGCAAATTCAATTAGTGAGGAGTAAGTGAGTGTAATAAACTCTAATTAGTTTAACAATTCGTCTAACGTTCACCTTTACACAATTTTTTTTTATTCCATAAATAAATGGTCTTACAAATTAAGTAACTATACTCAAATATAAATTTTCTAATTCATCAAAATTACTCTCTCTCTCTCTATATATAAATATGGAGTAGTATTTTTTTCAAATAAAACAAAGTCCAGTGAAATTAAGAGTAGATCCTCAACACGCGGTTTTTTTTATTTCCAGAATTTTTATCAGAGCAGGCAGGTGTAATCTATTAAAAAATGTTTCAAACATAACAAAATGGAAAGTATGAATAACAAACGTAAAATGGACCTATCAAAGCAATAGCAAAAAGAATTCATCCATCTAAATAATACTCTCTCCGTCCCAAAAAAACTTTCATATGTAGGAGGGCACACACTTTAAGAAAAAATAATAATGATTGAAGTTTTGAGGGGTAATTTTGTAAACTTTTATGTACAATGTAAAAAAACTTTATTGGGTTATGTGTATATGAAAATAAAAATTAATGACATTTATGTAAATCAATAAAAATTATGAGGGTGGAGTTTATAAAAGTTTTTTCAATTTAAGGACGTAAATTTTATTTTATTTTATGGGACGGACGAAAAAAAAAAGTATGAGAGCTTTTTTCATTAGACAAAGGGAGTATAGAGTTCAGAAAAAAAACAAGGGATGGAAGAAGAGGAAGGGAAAAGACAAATGGAAGGCCCCTCCCCCTATCAATTTCCCCTTAATTTCAAAGAAGAAACGCGGGTAAGAGTTAATACTCCTCCCACCCTCACTATATTACAACCTGTCTCCCACAAGTTTACAGCCTGGCTGGCACCCCTCCCCACTGATCCTTTCCCCTAAATTTTATTTTTATTTTTAATTATTTTGCTGACGTGTCCTCCTGGTTCAATTCCCCATATCACCCCTCCTCTCTCCACCCTTCTTATATATACCCCTGCACATGTATGGAGTATATTGTATCCATACACGCACTTTCTCCACCTCCATCTCCATCTCTCACATTAAACCGGATCAGAGAAAAAAACGGAACAAAAAAGGACGAAGAAAAGATGGGAATATGCAGTTCCTGCGACTCAACTAAAGTGGCTACGGCGAAATTGATATCAAACGACGGAAGATTGCAGGAATTTCCTTATCCTGTCAAGGTTTCCTACGTTTTACAGAAGAATCCGGCTTGTTTTATATGCAATTCCGACGAAATGGAATTCGACGACGTCGTATCGGCGGTCAGCGACGACGAGGAGCTGCAACCGGGGCAGCTTTACTTCGCGCTGCCGCTGACTCAGCTGAGGCACCGCCTTCAGGCGGAGGAGATGGCCGCATTGGCCGTCAAAGCCAGCTCGGCTTTGACTAAGAGCGGTTGTAGTGACAAATGTGGATGTCGCCGGAGTATCCTGGTGTTTCCGGGAGATAATGATCTGAAGCAATCGAGAAAGGGCAGCGATTCTAGATCCGGGAGGAGGAAGAGTAGCGGCGGCAGAGGGAAGATCACGGCGAGGTTGACTGCGATACCCGAGTAGGGGTGTTTTAGGAAATCAAAATCATTTTGTAAATATAGTGCAAATGATGAGTCAAGTAAAAATTTTTGTTTCTTTAACAAAATAATGAGTTGAGGTGGTTACAAGAACTATTCTGATTTAAAAAAGAGAAAAAAAAAATGGAATGGTGGGTGATTCAAAATTTCAAATCGGCAGTTTCTTCCCAAAGTTTTGAGTTAAATTTTTGTTGCTGATGAGAGTCAACCAATAAATGGGCATTTGGCTTTATTCATTGATCTCCAATTGATCGTGATATTCTTCTGATATGGAGTATAATTTTTTATCATTATATTTTTAATATACTTTGTATATATTAAAAATGATATTATCAAGCATTAAAATATGACATAATATGATAAGTAAGAAAAAAGAAAGATGAATTAAAATATGACTTATATATTCCCCCTTTATCCCTTTACAACTTTTACCCAAAAAGGAAATAATTAATGTTCTGTTTTCTAGAGGGGTTGACTATTTATAAATATATATAAGTAGATAATTAATTTGATATGAAATTCAAGTTTTTTTGTGAATGTTTTAGTTGAATAGTGAATACAAACAATTAATTTATATTTTGTAAAAGTGGAGTCTAATCCACCGTTGAACCTAGTAATTAATATTGATAAAAGTTTTGGGTGGAGTCATTATGGTTGTCATACTTTGTTTGCTTTGCACTCTAGTTTGAGATACGACGTCACATTAATGAATGCGGAGACAATCGAAACGAAACGATATACACAAAATCTTCAACGCACACCTACTTAAACTGATAAGCATGATCAAAACCGAATCCGCGTCACGAAATGCTCATGCAAAATTTGCTTTAATTTTCCCACTACGTTGTATCAATTTTTGACATTTTCATCAAATATAAATTAGTTAACCCCATGTCATTTCTCAGTTTGATTCATCAAATACGTACATTCTTAATTAATTAGATTATCAAAACCAAATTTGCCGGCCGTTGATATTAAATGAATCCGGTTCCAATAAAATCATCATAAAATATTTGATAACCGTTATATGAATTAATGCCTTAAACTCTTACTACGAATTGGTGGGTATGTAGTGTTTGAACTTAGTTTTGGGTTTGGATTTTTTTTAAAGTTCGGTAAGTTTGGATAATATAGTTAGTTTATCATTATGTGCTTCAGCCGTTATTCATCCTATAATAATATAAAATTTATCTATTATCTATGAACATAGCTAGCACATTATTAATTAATCATATAAATTAATTGTGTTCTTATTTACGATATATAATTATATATATATATAAATATATTTTGCATTTGCTATAATAATGAGAGGTGGCAGGAGCTATACATGAACATGATGCGTGTATTAGTTGGGTGACATTAAGAGGTTGGGGGCAATAGATGGATATATAATAGTGCAGTAGGTAACTTAGAGACGAAAATAGAAGCATAAAATTTGTTACAGCTGGAGCTACGTCATGCATAAGTGTAGCTACTAGGCTGCTATCTATATTACTGGCCAACAGATGACATATTCGCATTGTCTGAAATGATTTTTTACATCGATTGGGAAGAAATTAATAGATATCTATCGTGCTCGATCAACTTTTGATGCAATGACATGAAACTGAATAAAAATTCCAGATTAACAAATAATGCTTGTGGATAGTTAGTTATTAGTAATAAAGATTTTAGTTCTACGTTCACTTGAACTGCAGGCACGTCATGAATTCTCAAATTGAACTCTAATAATGTTGAGATTAATTACTTGGCCAACTTGATACTATTACCTGCTCGAATCTACCTCTCTACCTCTACCTCTACCTCTAGAAAGATAATACTCTGATCACAATTTCCATATCACTTGTACACATCAAGTAATATTGAAATTGATGTGTCATCATTAATATATTTATGGCTTTACGGCTTGTCATCAAGTGTCCAGGAACCTCATCAATCTATCCGAAGATAAATTATCTCATGAAATAACTTTTATATCTAAGTCAACTTTTATGCATAGATCACCATTTGAGGTGTATAGAGGCCATTTGCAAGCCTTTTTAGAGCTGAAAATTGAAAGAAATTTTCATAAAAGATTCAATTCCTGGAAGGCAAGAGGCAAAATATTATTACATCCATCCTGAACGTAATGTCATTTTTTTTGACGAGAGGAATTTCGTTATTTTCTGTTTTTTATTTTAACTCGTTATTTTAAGTTTAATTTTGATTGAAATGTTATGCGCTATTTATGCTTAATCTTCTTTGTTTACTTATATTTCTTTTTTTTTTTAAAAAAGAAGAAATATAAGTAAACAACACTACAAAAAAAGGTGGATTTAACGAGGGAAATTACCGAGGGGACGAAAACCCTCGCTAATTAACGAGGGGCAAGACAAGGGGTATTTTAACGAGGGCATAGGCGAGGGAAAATAGCCCTCGCCAATTACCGAGCACATTACCGACGAAATACCCTCGGCAAGCCTTAGCGAGGGCTCGAACCCTCGGCAATATTAGCGAGGGCCTATGCCCCCTCGGTAAATTTTTAGCGAGGGCCCCCTCGGCCCATTAAAATTACCGAGGGCCCAATACCCTCGCTGGGCCCCTCGGCAAAGCCCACTATTAATACCCAGCTGGTCCGGGTGGTTCTGATCAGTCATCCCGTGGGTCCCGGGGTTCTAGGCGCCGCTAAATGAATTATTTGTGTTTAAAACTATAAATTTTTCTGAATGTTAATTAAGAATTTATGAATTTTAAATGTTTATGAGTATGAATTTTAATTAATTTATAAGATGATGAATTTTAGTTATTTAAAGTATCAATTTTAATTGTTTAAGAGTACATATTTACACATGATAATATAGTTGATAATTTAATTGAATATATATGTGATAATAATAATAATTATAAACATGATAATATATATATGCAATAATAATAATAACAATAATATATGATAACATGTATATAGTGAATTTTAGGATACATTTTAATTGAATATATACAATATTAATAATTATAAAATAATAATATATATACTAATTGAATAGTGTAATAATGTGGTTTTATTTAATTATTGTATATAGTAAATGATAGGATACAATTTAATTGAATATATACAATAATTATAAAATAATAATAAATATATTAAATATTGTATACAATTTAATTGAATATATATAATAATTACAAAATAATAATAAATATATTAAATATAGTATACAATTTAATTGAATATATACAATAATTATAAAATAATAATAAATATATTAAATATTGTATACAATTTAATTGAATATATATAATAATTAAAAAATAATAATAAATATATTAAATATAGTATACAATTTAATTGAATATATGTGATAACATATATAATCGAATAATAGTTATATTAAACATATTTAATTGAATAACATTTATAAATTAAAAATATATAAAATATTGAACATAATATGATATTAATATATTTAAAAGCAAAAACATATTGAATGATTTGCTTTGCCCAAACGGTAAAGCGCCCAAGCTCTCTCCTCCACTCTCTCGGAGGTCGCGGGTTCGAATCCCTTGCCACGTGAAAAAAAAAACGCCCCAGCTAGCCCCCAGGTCGCGGCCAGGGGCGCGGGTTCGATCCCCCCTGGCCGCAATTCTTTTTTATTAGCAATGATTTTAGCGAGGGGAGAGACGAGGGGCCCGCCCTCGCCAGCTGGCCCTCGCCACACGCCCCTCGCCAAAACCCTCGCCACATACCCCTCGCCAATTCCCTAGCCAATTCAGCCCTCGGTAAAGCCCTCGCTAAACTCGCCCTCGTCAAATCCCTCGCTAATTAACGAGGGCAGGTGCCCTCGCTAATTGCCGAGGGATTTGGCGAGGGAAGTGTTTACCGACAAGGTTTTTGCCGAGGGCTACCTTCCCTCGGTAAAGCCCTCGCCAACCCCCTCCACCTCGTTAATTCCCTCGCTAACCCCCTCGTCAAATTCGTTTTTTTTTTGTGGTAAAAGAAGATTAAGCATAAATAGCGCATAACATTTCAATCAAAATTAAACTTAAAATAACGAGTTAGAATAAAAAACAAAAAATAACGAAATTCCTCTCGTCAAAAAACATGACATTAAGTTCAGGATGGATCAATTATTACATTTAATGTATCATTTATTTTATTTTTCATATTAACTCATATTTAATGTATCTTAATTTTTTTCAAACAAATATGTAGGTATTTATACAGGACAAATTAGAAAAATTATAGAAATTTAACATATTAACCATAATAATTTTTATTTTTTAATTTGTGAAAAAATAATTATAAATTTATCTTTATAAGGGGGATCAGATAGCAATTAATGTGTCAAAAGATATTGAATGTTGGAGGCCTTAAATAAATGAGCTAGTATTAAATAGTTATTTTTGGGAAAAGTCCAAATAGAACATATAATTTTGTATCTTATTCAATTAAGCGCCTTTTAATTTCCCTTTGTTTTTAATTGGATATATTTGGATCAAATATGCCACTCTCATCTTATAAAGATTTAGTTGAGCACATTCCATTTTAATTAGCTTTTGTCGGTGCGAACTTGTACGGTTTTCTTCTTCCTTTCCACATTTATAATTCAGCTTAATTTCTATCATCCGACCTTTAGTTGAATAAATTTTCTACAAAAGTCTCACCTAATATTACTACTGTTTTTATTTAACTTATTAGGCGAAAATAAATTCTCGCACTTATTTACACCGTCATCTTCGAATTATTTGTTTGGATCTGTAATCTCTATTAAAATGAACTAAAAAATTAAGAATATATATATATATATATATATATATATATATATATATAAATTCTCACACTTATTTACACCGTCATCTTCGAATTATTTGTTTGGATCTGTAATCTCTATTAAAATGAACTAAAAAATTAAGATTATATATATATATATATATATATATATATAAATTCTCACACTTATTTACACCGTCATCTTCGAATTATTTGTTTGGATCTGTAATCTCTATTAAAATGAACTAAAAAATTAAGATTATATATATATATATATATTAGTAAAAATAAAAAATATATTAAAAATGTTGCCTCTTTTGTTTTATTTACTCCCTCCGTCTCATACTCGTTGTGACATTTGCAAATAAAAGTCCGTCCGGTACTCGTTGCATCATTTCCTTAAACGGCAATAAAAACAACTTTTTCACTTTTATATATTCCCTACAAACACTATAATATTACACCATATGTCACTACTTTTTCCACATTAATTCAATTTAATACTATTAAACAACCTTTCAAAAAAAAATACTATTAAACAACTCTCTTATTAAAGTTGAAAAGACTACCCTACCCCCATAAAAAAATAACTTATATTATTAAACAACTCTTCACTATAATAATTTGATAATATCGTTTTTAGGTTCATTACAAAAACAAATCACCACTTTAATACAATACGTTTTTTGTAATTCGATACACCATAAACTATAATACTGATTCATTCTTCAGCCTAATTAATTTTATGTGGCCGTTGAAGCCGTCGTCTCTACAACACATGAGAGTTCATGTGGGACGTAGCGGGATAAGCAAAAACGATTTTTTTAAACTCAATTTGATTTTTTGTGAATTACATTTTTTTATCAAATCTAACGCGGTTCCAATCTGAGATTAAAACACTACAACCAAGAAATCAAAATGGCATTCAAATTTTGATTCTTCCCATTGAAAATTCACTGGTGTCGATTGAGTTGAAATTTGATAAGAGAAAAACTAGATATGTGTATAGAATTGCAAAATTTAAAAAGATTATATATCACAAAAAAAAAAAAAAAAAAAAGTTTTATGTTAAATTGCAATGGACAAACATAGGTGGTTTTTTTTCAATTAACACTATAAAATATGTAATAATTTCATCTTAACTAAATTATACTCCATATTTTTTTATTTTTTTTGAATGAGACGATATTGTATTGCTACAACAAAAAGATCAATAGAGATGCTCAAAGAATACAAACACAGAGAAAAAACAGAGAATGCCCCAAAAAATAGAAGAGAAATCAGCAACAAAAACAATGTAAAGAAAACAAAAATATCCTAAAAAAACAATTGGTCACCACTCAATATACAAAAGAGGCTCCCTAGCAGGATTTCTCAACTACGATGATGCTTGTTTCAAAATCTTCAATTAAAATGAGAATAAAAATGTTTTTTTTTTCTTTATACCCTGATTATGTTGAAAAAATAATTTATCCCATGATGATTTCATTAATAATATTGTGCTCCAAAAGAAGGTTGTTAGTGATGATAGAAGGGAATAATTGATAAAAAATAATTTTAATTAGAAAGGAAAAAAATAAATTAAAATGAATAATAGTTATCTTATTTAAGAATTAAAGTAATATTATTAATTATTTTTTTTTTCTCATTAACCACCATAATTTTCTATACTCATTCTCATACTTAATCCCATTAAAAAGTTTACAACCAATACCCCAAATTTATTACATTCTACTCTATTCTATCTCATCTAATAAACCTATCCTGGAAAAGACTCTCTTTTCAATTGACAATTTTCGGCTTGAATCCATGGTTGTCACTTACTTTTTTTTTTTTTTGACAGGGCCACTTACTATATTATATATACACGAAATAGTAGAATTGGGTAAATGACAGCAGAAGTCAAATCTGGATTGCTACGTCCGGTTGGTGATTAACGATTCTTAATTGTAAATATGTGTGTGTGTGTGTGATAGTTTAATTGATCCGTTGGCATTAGCAAATTAAAGGCGCTGTTATTGCGAGGTCCCCTCCCCTTAACTTAACACAGTCCCTCCATTTTAATTAATTTAATTAATTACGTTGTGATCTTTGCTTTGCTATCATTGGGAACCATCTGCGTCCCCGATCTAATCATGCTCGTTAATTAATACTCTTCCAATTTTTAATTCTTACTATTATTATTTTAGGCTTATATACACGTATCAAGGAATAAGTTTAGATGATTAGTATATCCACTGCTTACGTAGTATGTCAATCACCTATCATGTGATGTCACATATCATTTAATTAATTACGGATTACGGATTTGATCTTATGCCCACAGGTGGACACCAATTTATATATATACCGCTTATGTGGGCATGTCAATCACCTATCATGTGATGCCACATATACAGGGAAACCCACTATCATTTAATTAATTACTTATGTGGCATCACATCATTGGTAGTAGGCACATAAATTTGATGTTCACCTGCAGACATAAGATCAAATGCGTTCATGATTATCTTCTCTTATTTGCATGCAGTATAGTTTTAAGAGACCCGAGTCTCTTGCTCTAAAATTAAAAAATAGTATTACAATATTATATTATGTTGTATTCCTTTTCAATTAAGTTGAATAATTAATTGAAAAATATGTAATCATTTTTTTTTTTTTGACGGGGTAATCAATGAATGCTTAGAATATTAAATGAATGTTATCTTGGAATTAAAGAACAATAAATATTGAGAAATAATTATTTTTACTCAATTTTTGAGAAGATAATTAATATTAGATCCTTTTCCATTCCTTGTTGGGTATTAGTGTGTCTCATCTTCTCCCTTGTTGGACAGACTCATTTCTCCTGTTAAGAGGGTTAGTGGTTTAGGAGAAATAAGGGTGAGCCAATTGCTAAGGCCAAAACAAATTAAACTGGGCACACACTTTTTTTACAAATAGGATTCCACAATAATTCATTGTCACACACCTGGAAAAAAAAATTACTAGTATATAATATCTACACAAATACAAAATTAGTACTCACACTCCAATTCTAATTAAATGTTGTTTTAGACTTTGACTTATTTGCTTAATATCTGTCGTTTAACCTTTTTTTTTTTCTCTCATTACCCTTAATTAAAACCACCTGCAGCATGATTGAAGGCTGCAGTTAGCGTGCATTTCTCTCTATTTTAGTACCTAATTTTTAGCTAATGATAGGTATATTATCATTAATTAGGGGTAATTTTGGGGAAAAAATACTCCTTAATATATGTGAAAAATTCTAAAATGACATTTAATTAGAATTGGAGGGAGAAAAAGTTTTCACAAAGAAAATACAAAACCACAAATTCTTATTATGTTAATTAATTTAAGTAGTTGAATTTTATAATGATAAAAAAGAGTACTGTATATGAAACAATGTTACTAGGCACTCAGAAGAATTGCGTCATATATACATGTAATGTATCTATTAGCCTATAAAGACACAAATATCTTCTTGGGCTAATTTAGAATTATAAGATCAATCAACTTCATCCGCTGGAAATGCCATACGTACATATAGTGCTTTTTGGTGGTCAAATAAAGAATTACTCCCACCGTCCCAAGAAGTTATACACACTTTTTTTTTTCGTTTGTCCCAATAAGTTATGTACACTCCTAAAAATGAAACATGACACAATATTAATACCTTCACAATATTATTTTAATTTAAAAAATGTCATTCTTATTTTACTCTATTTTATTTTCTCTCATACTTTATCTCATTAAATCTCCCAAAATATCCTTACACTTTATTCTCTCTATTACCCTTTATTCTAAAAAAAAGTCAACAAAATTAATTTTTTCTTAGTTTCCGTGTCCCAAGAAGTGTTTGAATTATTATGCATCTATATATTCATACTTATTATTTATTTATTTATTTATATATCATTTCAGGAACAGAAAAGATTCGTCGAATTAGTTAAAATCCATTAATTCAATAGATTAACCAGTATTAGGTGAATCTTGAAAAACCTGGTTCTAAAGTTGCTTGACTGGTTTTGATATTTTTGTTCAATTATTAAAGTGGTCACCTCAAATCAATATCGATCGATCCACTTGCTTAAACATGCAACTTGCTCACTATGTACAAGCTACTTAGTTATGGGGCCTAAAAGTGATTACTTTATTAAATACTACTACTTTTATCCCATGTTAAATTAAAGTTTTATCTTTGTCAATGATTTCACGAAAGTGCGTAGCACCTTTGGAGATCCTAAATTTCTTTTGCCTAATTAATTAGTATTAGTTTGCAAATCAGCAAAGGTGAGAGTTTAATTGGTATCTAATACATATAATATTAGTGAAACAATGTGCATAGCCCTTCGAACTTTTAATTACAATTGATAACCAAAAACTTTCTTAATTAAGTTCTTTTTTATTAGAACTGACAAATCGTGGATAAAAGTTTATTGAACTTGGTTTGACCATTTAAGTAAGTCTAAAGAATAACTAGAACCAGATAAGCAAATAAAGATAAAACAAAGTGTAAACACATTTAATTACAGACCATGTTCAATAATAATGAGATTAATTTTATAGGATACACTAGGAGTAAACTAGGAAGAAAGGGGAACAAATGATAATTAATTTAAAATAAAATATAGTCACAGAAAAACAATTAACATAAAACGGAGGAAGTATAAGATATAAAACTGAATTATGTTTAATACAAATTTAAATAATTATGTATTTAACTCGACTTGATATATATATATATATATATATATATATATATATATATTTAAATACAATAGGATGTGACCATTTGCCCGATAAAAAAAAAATACAATAGGATGTGAACATGAATTTTACCAAAAAAGAAAATTGATTTATTTTTAATATTTTTTCAGATACCTGGGTAAAGCAGAATATAAATTATCCGTACAAAATCATATGTGACCCATATGATTGAATGCTATAAATTATACGTCTTTGTCAAAACATTATTTTTGAAGGCTCAAGTCAAATATACCGATTCAAAAATTGATTTCAAACCAGAAAATAGGAAAAAGATAAAATAAATCATCACTAGTGTACATGATGTGATGTTTTCTGCACTCCAACAAAAAAGCATGCATTAGTCTTGAAATCTTTAATTTCTTTGATTATACTATATCATTACGCACTCTTCATTTTCAGGCATATACGTATACACTGAAAAGAAAAATCCTCAGATTCAACCTAGCCATCATCTGTTCCATGCCCCTGTACGGGCCTACCCTAGGGGTCTGTGCCCTTAGTGAGGATGTCGACCATAATTTGGAGGGCAATTGATAATTTTATTTTCAACAAATGTATATATATACAATCATATATATATATATATGCGCGCGCGTATCATCCTGTTAATTTGAGGCGAGTTTTGTATCTATTTTGAGCTAAGATGGGTGTTAATTAATCATGGTAACATTAATCTAAGTTAGATACAAGAAATTACGGGCTTAGGGTGCGCTAGGGAAATGTACATGATACTATAGTAATAAAAAAAAAATCCCCTTTAAATAAAATTTAGATCATCCCTAAATGCAAGTGATGATTTGAAGCAAATATTAATTCTATCTAGTTTCTTATAATCAAAGTAAGTTGATTGATTTGAGATATATTCAAAAAATATCATGGGCCAAAATTGATACTTAAGATATTTCAAATATGTGTTGAAGTATCTAAAATAACCACAAATGGTGAGAAGCCTAAATTAGATGGTAATTTCTAAATGTGGAAGTTCTACATTTCCACACGCAAAATCAACTAAATAAGCATGTCACATGCACGGATATTTCATATCATATCATTCAGGTGAAGAGGCAATTATTTATTACTAATAGTATAATAATTAATGCAATTTCAAGGAAAGCCAGCAAATAAAGTTCAGTGCATCAGCTACTCTTTGGGAGTACGTACAGGGCTAGTGATTCCAATAATAGTACCACATATATTATATATGGGGCTAAATATCAAATACATGGTACTTTGGTTCAATAATTTAAAATACCTTAAAGTTCTAGTGAATATATAATGCTACATAGAGACATGACATGTCATTTAGCAAAATCATTACAAATTGTTTAGAAATTGAGTTTGATTAATTTATTTGATTTCTACTCCAAGGGGGAATGAAAAGTGTGTGTATACATACATATATATATATATATGGTATTTTTACTTCAATATATTTTACCTATCAAGATTTTACATGATAATTGAAGAGAGACTCTATTTCTATTTATAGTTGCATCAGCCATCAGGTTTATTTAGTTCTTTTCCCCTCAAGTTTTATCGTTATAGGCTTAGAAGGAAGTCACTCATTCTTTATCAACAAAAAATACTTATCATTAAATTGATTTAAATTAATTAACTTCCAGATAAATACAAAATTATTAGTTTTTGGGTGAAAAATGAATTGATGATACACTTGCCATTTGGTTCTTAAATAACTATAGGCCGTATTGACGTATTGTCACACCCAATAAGACTCTAAAAGGCCCAACCTTTAAATTTGGGCTTTATATTTATAAGAATGGGCCGCCCATCGCCTTGCGGAAATGGGGTTTTCAATTTTCATTAGTAAATACCCACTTTTTGTTTTTTTCGAAATATATTTTACACTTCTTTTTCTTTTTTTACGAAAAAAAGATCATTAATAGCATCAGAATATCCGATCATATGAGTAAGCTATATACTCTCCGATACCTATTTTCTAGTTTTATTTATTTCATAAAAATAAAAGTTATGAGGAATCAAAGTTTTTAGTTGTGAGATTTTCTTCACCTTGTACGTCTCTTCTCTTTTATTGAGTTTTTATGCGTTTTATTTGGGATGAACTGTTGTTTTTTTAAATCTGGTAGTGAGTCAGATCATGAACTCTTCAACCTACCTGATAGTGGTGTTGATTGAGAATAGACGAACGCAGTGAAGACGGTGAAAGACACTTTATTGTGGGGTGTGTTTATTCATTATAAAATCTATTAAGTAATAATGAAAGACACCTTATGTAGGGTATCTTTTTTTTCACTAAATGATTTTTAAAATTTGCTCACGCGTTGTCTATTTTTAAAATTTTTTAGCTTCTCACAAATGAATCTAAACAGTTTTTCTTATTGTCTGAAAACTAAATTTTCAGGATGGATTAATACTATTATGTATTTTTATGATCCTTGGTTTTGTTGTCAAAAGAAAAATTCTCATTTGGTCTTCATGAGAAGAATTCAATGCAGTGAAACATTTCACGTTCTATATTTTACCATACGGTCCCCCTTTTCTTAACTCTCCACGTGATATAGTCCTTGTTTTTTTTTTTTTTTTTTTTTTTTTTTTTTTTTTTATGAGGAGATCCACCGCTGTCATAGTATACTAATTAGAAATTGGGTCATTCACAATAAGGTAGAAAAAGGTAAGCCTTATTACAACTAGGTGTAAAAAATTTGCACAGAAGCACAAATTTTTTTTGCACAGAAGCACAAAAAATTTGTACATTACACCTGTTTGTAATTTTGTTAATTTTTTACACCTATTTGTAATTTTTCCTTAGAAATTTTGCCTATGTGAAATATTCCATAAGTATATCATATTGAATTTATTTTATATAAAATAGTGTTATTATACAACATTACAACTAATTCAAAACAATCATTTTATAATATAATAATTAATATTTTTTAATAAAATAATACTGCATTTTAAAAAAATAATTAGATTGTTTAAAAATACAAATAAAATGAAAATTAATTGTATGGTAAAATTAGTTTATACTCCTATAAGACTTGTTTTTCATAATTGTTACTCTCTCTCTAGTTCTAATCAACTGTTGTTTGTAAGATAAACAATTATTTTAAAATATCTAATGTTTATCATTTTTAAAGAGAAATTAAATATTTTTTAAAAATTTATTCTTTTCTTCTTTTTTGTGATGTCTCATTTATTGAAATACAAACATATGAAACACTAAAAATGTATATTAATTGATCATTTTATATAAATAATTGCAATTGTTAAATTACTTTCTTAAAGGATGTTTGGTTGGAGGTATGAAAATAAAGAATTGAGAATGAAAGTTAAGTATATGATTGGTACACTACTTTCATTTCATGAATAATAATTTAATTCCTAAACATTAAGGAATCTATATTCCTTAAATTTTGGTCAGAAATAACTTTGATTCCTCACAACTTTTATTTTCAATCTTTTTTGCATACCTTTTCTTATACTAGGCACCTCTTTAATTTATAAAAACATAAAAAAAAAAAAAAAAGACAGTTAAATTGATACATAGTAAGTATAATTTATGAGTAAGCTCAATTGAAAAAAAAAATGTACCCTGTCCATCTTAATTAAATAGGCTAATTGACTTTTTCATAATTGAAAAAAAAAAAGATAAGTAAACTCTTATTATAATTTTGTAACAAATTAGATAACGAAATTATTTACTTTTTCATAAATAAATGATCGAACCTATAATATTTAGTCCTCGTTGGTGCTGATTTATACCCCAAACTGAAGAGGAAATTATTAAATCATCAAAACAAAAAAAAAAAATCTCTCACAAAAATTTGAGCATAGGGTCACGTGAGCAACATTATTAAAAAGAAAATGCAACTTATCATATCACATGGGCCAAACTTGGTAAAGTCAAAATCAGAATTGTTCATCGCTTTCCTCACCATAAGTCAGCACACTCACGTGCACTGCCACCCACCCCCACCCCCACCCTCCGTCCCATTTTTATTATATTTGGAGTTTCATTCAAAAATATTGTCAAGAAATCACATGAGATAATTAATTTCTAATTTGTCCAACACTCGGATTTATTTCATTTTTCTATTCAAACTAGCCAATAGTACTAAATAATTCGATGTACGAGTACTTTTATCTATTGATGTATAAAAATCTCGTTACGCTCTATTATCTTGTCAAAAAATGTTACAATTATCTATATTAGTAATTTTATCTATTAATGTTAGGAGTACTACTTTGTATGATTTTTATTATTAGGTTTTTAAGCTGTTGGTTTCCTCATTACACTTCTTGATAGTTAAAGGTTGTTGGCTAGACTAGAAACAATAATGACTAGTGAGTTAATTAGTAAACAAAACATTCGTATAACTCAACTGCAATTTTGAAAGCGTGTAAACATTTTATGAAGGTCTTATATTCTATTTAATAAACCTTTAAATCTAAGAATTTTTTAGATTTTGATAAGTCTCAAATTTTCAACATACACCATTTTTAAAATTTAAAAATCAATACAGAAGATATTATGATGTGCAATAGTATTAGAGAAGAAGACCGAGTATTTTCTTACTATATTTTTCTAGGGTTTTTTTTCCTAAAGATTTTGAACAAAAACGATTCTATAAACAAGTTTTACGATAAAATTGAATTCATTTTATTAAAGGATATCAGTTGTAATAATTGAATGATATAATTTATATTACTAAAGAGTATCAGTCGTGACAATTGAACAGTATTATGACCTACGAAAGAGTATCGATCGTGATAACTGTAAAATATGACATATATTATTAAAGAGTACTAATTGTGATAACTTAACAATATGACTTATATTACAAAATAATATCAATAATGATAATTGAAAGATATAACCAATATTATGAAGGTATAACTTGTATTACTAATAATAATTAATAAATAAAATATTAATACACTTTTAATTAATATTCGATATTATTTCAAACTAATTACAGTTCTCTCTCTTCATTTTTAAACTCCCCTAAAATTTTATATGGGACTTTTAGTTAAAGGGTAAGTATGAACGTGGAAATTGGAATACATATAACGATTGAATACTTAATATTTAATTATAATTAGGTCGAAACAAGATTTAATCCACTTCTCAAATATTGAGTTTAGGTAATATGAGCTATTTACAATTTTACATTATATAAATTTGAAAACTAGAAGTAATTTAATATTTGGAGCAGAACTATTGGAAAACGACAAAAACAAGCATTATTGTTGAATAACTACTAATAATATCTCCCAATTATTGGCCCTCTTAACTGTTGAACAAAAAAATTATTGTCACGCCCGTAAACACTATACACCAATAATTCCTAAATGTTATTTACGTTTAATTCACTAGAACTAATATATACTACCTAAGATAATAGGATTTTTTTACGATTAGGAATTATTGCATCTTCTCGATTTTAAAATCTTGAAACAGATAAAGCATTATACTCTTAATTCTTAAATTCTCATTACTAGATCACTTCCTTATTTGATGGGAGGTTTTATAGGCGTGGAAGGTAAGAGAAGTGAGAAAATGATGTTGGTGCAATTCTTTCATTTTTTACTATGGTTTTAGGTATCAAAAAAAATAAAGAATGACATAACATTTTACATGGAAGGACAATTATCTACCCAAAAATTACAGTAACTAACAGTTCCTTTTTTATTTCTTTGATTGTTTAAAGAAAAAATCAATTAAGTAATTTAGTTTTATAAAAAGAAAAAAATTAAAAGATAAGTTGATTTTATTTTTAAACAATTCGATAAACCAAATTTTATTTTTTGACAATGACGCATTCCTAATATTAACCGAATAATATAATAATAATATAATAACCGTACCCTTCATCATTACTCACTTCATTACCATTCTTAGGAAATAGGAATGAGAAAGCAAGCAGGGCTTAATCAGGAATCCGCATCTATATATTAATACAGTTCTCACTAGAAACACAATGTGTAGAGAAAAAAGAATGCTGATAAAAATCTTTTTAACGTTTACTGCTGCAGCTCTACTACTTGTCACATGCCAATGTTCAGCTCGAACTCCACCACCAACTCCACGCGCCTCCGCTCCTGCAGCGGCGCCACCACCCAACGAGTACCTGGAGGTCCACAATCAAGCCAGGGTGGAGGTGGGGGTGGGCCCACTTCAGTGGAGTGATGCGCTGGCCAAATCCGCCAGCTTAACGGCCAGGGTTCAAAGGGACAAACACAACTGCAGCTTCGCAAATTTGGGTAACAGCAAGTACGGCGGAAACCAGCTGTGGGCCGGCGGATTCGCGGTGACGCCGCGGGTGGCGGTGGAGACATGGGTGGCGGAGAAGAAGTTTTACAACTATGAAAACAACTCGTGCGCGGCGGATCACCGGTGCGGGGTGTACACTCAGGTGGTGTGGCGGAAGTCGGCGGAGGTGGGTTGCGCGCAGGCTGTGTGCGCCAAAGAAGAATCTACTCTCACCATTTGCTTCTATAATCCGCCGGGAAATGTGGTCGGAGAGAAACCTTATTAATTAATTAATTACAATCTCATGTTGCTACTCTAGTCTCTATATGATTATCACCAACTACTTTTGTTGCATTTGCTCATCATGCTTTCATAATTCAGACTAATTACATTTCTTGCTGTTCCTTCTTCTTTTTTTTTTTTTTTTTTTAGCAGAAATGAAAGTTCAACTCCTATGCACGAGTGCAGTGGATTACAACTATAATTTTTTTTATTAAAAACCTTTTGCAATTCGAGCAATTTAATACTCTTAATTAAACAAATACAAATATTAGTTTTAAATGCACGTCAGTTAAAGAGATTATACAAGTTTTTGTCAAGATATTATACACTAATGATAGTTTAATTAGTTTCAAATCTTTCTTACTAAATTGAAATCAAAGCTGCATATCTCCAATCAATGATCTCTGAAGTAATTTCTGTTAAATACTTTTTTTTGTACGGACAGCAAAATCATTTGAGATGGGAAAAAAATATCAAGTAAACAAAAGCTGTACTCCAACTGGGCAAAAAGGTTAAAAGAATATACTTTTAGGGAGTTGACTATGTGTAAGTGAAGGATATAATTGAAAAATTATGTGTATATAAAATAAAGGGTTAGTTAATTAAATTGAAAAGATAATAACATTAATATAAATAAATGTGTATTATGAGGGTGTTAAAAATTAAAAGTGTTTACATTTATAGGTGTGCAAACAACTGTAAGACGGACGAATAAGATAAGTGTACAAACACCTGTGGAACGAAGGGAGTATTGTAAAACTCTAACAATATTAAGCATTGTAAAAAAAAAAAGTATTATGTTTTAGATTAAAAAATATTGACATTTTTCTAAGACTGAAAAAATGAGATGGCAAGTTTAATAAGGAAAATGTGCACCAGAATTACAAAGCCTGAGATGCAAAATCATTAATTTCTTTCTCAACAGATATTACAAAATAATCATCTGCATCCTAAAGTGAGAAAAGAGTAATGAAGATGATACCCAAACAACAACCCATCTATCTTCCCATTCCACCTCATATTCTACTTCTTTACAGACACACCACAACCTACACCTCTCTAATCCATTAAAGAAAAACATTTTAACAAAAAAATTAAAAACCTAAGGGAATGAGGTTAGCTACTTGCAATAATTAACTAATGGAGGCCAATATTTACTTCATCTCCTTCAATATCAGATATCTGAAACCAAAATTATGTGGAGCCCATTCTATGTTTTTCCTGCTCTTACCCTGCTGCTGCTGCTGCTGACATTTCTTGAGACTTTTCCTCAACGAGTCGGGCAAACATTGTTGGATCATCTCAAGTATACCCGCCTGGCAAACACCTGAATCCTTCGCAAACGACTCTACAATCTTTGGTAAGAGGACTTTATGATCCTTGCGAATACCAAATGTGGCTCGAATGTAATCTTCTTTTGCTGCTTCCAGTTCTTGAAATATCCTTTTGGGTGTAAAAATACGAACCTGGTAACGAAACAAACACAAAATTGACAAGATTATGACTACTAACTTATAAGAATTGACCAGAATAGCAAAAGTACCGGATTTTTTTGGTGTGCTTACATAAAATGCATGCTTACAATAAAAAAAATAAAGGGATGGATTGATTACCGCTGGATCAGAATGGCTCCCAGCTGAAAGCGCGAAGTATAGAAGGGGCTCTGGTCGTTCAATACCATATGCTTGTCGTTCATCGCCAGCTTTAAATTTTGTTTTAGAAGAGAGCAGCAACCTAAGCCACTATACACAGAGGTAATATGATATATGAGCATACCAACTAAACAAATTTCTGGATTTTCAAATGATGGAAACAATTAATTCTTGACAGTAGATGGGCAGGGAAACGTTTGTATATTACTTATTCAATTTAGTACTTTTGAGCACAGATAATTATGTCCACATTGTAGCATATTTAAGATAGCACCAATCATTCGTGTGTACCTGTCCAGGACGAGAGAGTCGGCATCCCAGGATCGAACTTTGTATGACATCTGCACTTACTATTTGACCTCCAACATTGTAGGCAGCCTGGAAATCAACACATTAGACCATGTGTTTCAAACCTATATTCGTTTGGAGAATTTATTTATCATTTTTTACCTTCAAGAGTAGAAACATTCGCTTCATATTGTTCTGTGGGACCCCATAAGCCAAAAATGCCTGTTCACATAATAAATCATCAAGTCAGTTGATGATTTAGATGCATCAAAGTTTCATGCAATTCTAGATGTATGTTCTTACATGCATCACCAAAGCATTATGCACATTGATCCAGAACGCCATCTTCTCCTCGTGTGTCATCTTTTTAGGGTCTATCTCTTCCAGTTGAGAAATAAGCGACCTAAAATCAAGAAACATCAGTATCAGCCAGCCCATTCAGTATATGTCAAATATATATGCGCCATTCAGATAATCCCACCTAAAGTTTTGTAACAAGTGTTCAATGTCCCCCAATTTCTGACTATCTCTGTATATACAGTTTACTTCAATCATTGAGCTGTAAGGCCCGCTAAAATCTTTCAGCCCTTCAACGTGAAATGGATTATCCAATCGTACATCAAAGGAAGAGTCATTTCTGAATCCCGGACTCCACATGTCGCGTTGATCTTTTGGAGAATAAGCACTTATAGATGATGCAGATGAAGCTGGAGACGAGAGGCCGTGATTCGTTAATGGAGGATCAGCAAGCTTGCAGTAGATATTGCACATGCACTTAACCATGTCTTCAGAAAGTTTGTTCGGTGTTTCTGGAACGTGATCTGAAATACGGGTCCCCAGGTGCTCCGCCAAGCTTATTACATGTGAAGAAGAATTCTGTGAATACTGCAAGAGCACCAAAGCTTTAGCAAATCATAAAACTTCATACTTGAAATACAAGTTAAAATATTTTTTGGTCTCATGACTTGTTTACTATCAAATTTTAAAACCACATTTTGCGTCACGCGAATATCCAACTTTGGCCCCAAAGTTCCGTACTGTCCAATTTTGGCCCCAAATTAAATCCTCACGTGACATTCCCGTGATATAAATGACACTATTTGAATTTTCCTGCGATTGTGGGACTCTAATTGGGCAAATATTTGAATATAGACTAAAATGAAAAGGCAAATTTTTTGCGACCGAAACTAGACAGTAGGCAATTTACAGGACCAAAAAACTTTTCAACTCTTCGAGATACACATAATGGAGTATATGCTAACAGGATAAAGACCATACATACCTCCATCATGGATAATGGTTGAGAATGACATGCACGCAGAGCCTTGCCCAAGGCCTCGGCTGATGGAGCAGTTGTGTTTACAAGTGCTGAACGTTGGGATAGTGATGAATGCGAGCGTTGAACATTCGAATCTAGAAGCTTCTCTTCAGATGGACCATTTGTTTCCTTTCTTACATTTGACAATGCTTGATATTCAGCTTCAGGGTTTGAATCCTTGGTTGATGTAATATCTGATTTTAAAAAATCTAGGCGCCTTCTTCTTGGCGTTGATAAGGGAGTTTTAAATCCTTCATGTTTCTTTGATGGAGATAAAGAAGTGAACTGTTGATCGAATGCTTTCCTGTATAGGGAAAGAAGATACTGTTCCAAATGCCCGACTTCTACCTCCAATACTGCAATGTCCTTAATGAGTTCTGTTGCTGGCTGGAAATACAGTAGTTTTTACTTTTTAGTACACACAAAAAAGTGTGATTTGCCTAAAATATTCCAGATTATAACAGTTGGAACCTAGCAAATTTTGTAAGAGAAATGCTTGTGACCTTAGGAATTGCGGATGCATCTGCAATTACATGAGACGAACTCCTATAACCGAGTGCGTTTTCTAGAGCGCAGCGTACAGAAACTTGATCCTCTAGTCTCTTTTCAAGCATCAATATCTGCGTAGAGATAGAAGTAACTAAATAATAAACCCAACTAATCTACAATTAATCAAATAATATAACACAGGTTGCACAGTCATTAGAAGTCAAGCTAAAAATGTTGACAAAAAAGGAGAAGTCAAGCTAAAAATAGAACTTTATAAGAGCTAGTGAAATCAAGATTGTCCAATACCTCCTGCCTCAATTGGGTCTCAGCATTTGATGATGGCTTCTTCTTGCTGTTGATGTGATCCATATCCTGAAACAAAAGAAATAAACATCAGGTATCAATTATCGTATTTTAAAAGATTGCAGAAATTGAAGCAAGCTATTCCAAGAAAGGCACAATGAGGAGGTATATTATATTACCAGCTTCCTTCCATTAGCTGCTTCAGTGGACTGACCCAAGTTATTTTCTTCAGATGCTCTGTTATCTGGAAAGCTGCAAAGAGGGCTTCAATTTTAACACAACATTTCTACCAGCTAATTCAATTTTCAATCTTGTATGTTAGGAACAATCATGATCTTGAACAGGAAATTCAATTTGCAACTCAAAAAAATGAGTCTTGGTTATCAAATTCAGGAGTTCACATAGATCGCACCCCTCAACTCATTTCTTCCTAATATTCAAGAAAATAGCAACGGCTCACATAGATTGAGGTCATTTTGAAGCTAGGGTAATTATTTAATTTCAACATTAAAACGTAGCTTTAAAGTCCTTTATTAACTTCTAACCCTGAAATCCATACAAAAATCATGGTATTGTGGAAACACATCGGCTAAAAACTGGTAAAAATGAAAAATAAAATAAAATGCAGGGTACCTCTTAGAACGCTGATGTCTAACCAACGCAGGCCATTTACTACTGCTAAACCCTTCAAAACCCATCTCTGCAAATAGCAAAACAAGAATATTCAACCGAAAAAAAGAAGAAGAAGAATCAAGAAAATTGGGAATAGACATTACCACTCACTCACTCACAGGTCACAGCCTCTGTTTGAAGAAGTATCAAAATTAGGGCTTCACAGCATTAAATGCAAGAAATCCCAAAATGGTGCCTCAACTTAAGTCAAACCCCCAAATTGTCTTCTTGCATATTCTCAACAACCTAAAGTCTGAACAGAGCAGATAGTCATGTGCACACGGAAAATGGCTAAGGAAAGGCTACACTTTCATAAAGAAAAGCTCTGCAGCAATGGCCTTTAGGCAATGGTGTTAAAAGAAGTAAAAGTAGGACACACAGATTGTGTAGGCTTTTTTTCTTTTGTTGAATTGAAGGAAGAAAGTCTCATACTAAGATGTCAAAGCGTACAAAAGCAGATGCGCTCTACCAAAAGGTGGCAAAATGTAGAACATAGGGTCTACGAGATTATTAAATAGTGTTTGAAAAATGAATTTGTATTATCAAACAGAAATAAAAGATTTCTTGACAAGAAATAGGAAGTTCCACATTCCTATCAATTGTTGTCTTGCAAGTGGGAGTTGGTGACCGTCTCTCCTCCACCCCATTCTTCCTTATACTGACAAATATATACTTACACACGCCTGTATGTATCAATTGTTGAGACCCTGAATTCTATCATTTCTATATATACCCCTATTCATAGACTCAGTCGTCGAGTGTATTCAAATAAATAAATCCATTTGCAATTTTTTTATTCAAGTAAAAATATTACTCCATCTTTATATTAGAGAGGATTATAAGGTTTGTTTATAAATAAACTGATTTTTTATGAATAAAATTAATATTAATTTGAGTAATTAAAAAAATAATTTATTTTAATATGTGTATATTAAATTGAATGAAAAAAAAAGGTGAACATACTAAAATTGGAGGGAGTAAATTGAGTATTTGGTACAGCTGGAAATGAGAGAAACAATTAAAACAAAACATGAGTTGAAAATTGTATTATTATGAAATGGGTATTTATTTAAATAATTCTCGAATAGATGGAAAATTCCAGTTATTTTGACATAATTGGTAGATAGAGGATTGCGACAGAGAGGATTAGCAGAGAGATTCGATATAATAGAGTAAGCTACTGGAAAAAGTTTGTGAATTTTGAGGTCAATAAAAAGTGGAGAAAAGGTGAATGTAAAAAGTATGGGATATTCGAGGCTTAGAAATTAGATAATAGTAAAAATTTATTGTTACAATTAGATAACGTTATCTATATCATACTCTTATAGCTGCAGTTATTTTTATCAATTTTCTTGTGTTTCTATAAGTGGGAGGAGCATCTCAATTGATTAGATAAAATAAATGAATTGAATTTTATTTTCTTTTGTTTTGGTCAAAAAAAAAAATGGTGTAGAATATTAGAACTGATGGAGATGATTGTGGTAATGATGTTAGTTTTTGGGCTGTGATTTTAGTTATTTAATAAATTCGATATTGATAAATATTTAGAAAATTTTATTTCAAAATATACTGTAGGTATTTTATGACTTATACTAAAGTTGTACTCCAGTATATATAAAAAGTTGGAGCTTCAAAACTAAATTCCAAAATACTATTTTCTATGATATAGTCTCATGTGTGATGTTTTTATAAGTTTTTGTGATATTAAATTTTAAAAATATTAAATAAATTTATTAATAATTTTTTTTTTTTTATAGATTGCATCCTACCTCATACAAGTTTTATGATTCCAAAAACAGAATTGATAACCTGGGCTGTGTAATCCTCCTCTGATACAAAGAAGATAATAGATTAATATGTCAATAAAGATTTACAGAGAAGTGTAAAAATTACGAATGTCACTCTTATTTTTTAATTATTGAATTAGTAAAACATCATTCGAATTTAGAATCTAAGTTTCCCTTCCTCTAAGCATACAGTTGCATTGAACTTAAAATCCTTTCAGATCGAAATCACCATTTTCTTGAGTACTACTTATTATATATCTCATCTCATGGAAAACCTCAACATTGACTAAATAGATTTGAAATTCAAAATGGGCTCTTGAAACTTCTTTATTACATAACCGATGTATGAATACTAGAGTTTATTTATTGAGAAAAATACTGAGTTTGTCTTTTTGTGAATAAGAAGAAACTAGTTAAGGGGGTTAAGGAAGATAAAAATTAGCCTCAAAAGAGATGAAAGCTGAGGCTAAAAGGCGACATTGGATGCTTAAAGGAAATGAAATTTTGTGGGGTTTGGTTTTGTTTTGTCTAATCTTAATTAGAAAAGTAAAAATGGTAGATACCCACATTGTCCTGAAGCATCCAAGAGAGTAACGTTTGTCATAGAATCAAATGAGGAGAGACAGCAGGGGTAGTCATGTCCAAGATCAATACAAAAGAAAAGGATGATTAAGGCATCTCTTTTGTCGTCATGTAGACCTCCTTATTATAAAAGCTGCCCTTTTACAGGGAAAGAGCATGGGGTTCTACTGCTACTTAATGTAACGCACGTTTTTACTTGAATAATTAATCTTATTTTAATTTCGGTTTTTGTTACAAAATAATTGTGGAAATTTGTGCTGCGTTTCGTTTTATCCTTGATAATCACAGTTTGCCGTTTCGTTATCTAATCTGTTCTTTTTTATTAGAAAATACGTTTATTACCTCCATTACAGTTTACTAAACTTGAAAAAAAAAAGTACTTGAGAGACTTGAACACGCCCAAAAATTTTTTTGTGTAGGATCAAACGTTTTGACACTTGACTAAAAGTATGGATTACTTGTAGTTAGTGCTATTTTATTTCTCTTAACCACATCTAACTGAAGCATCACTAGTATTTGAATGCACGGGTAGGATTTGACGCTACTCGCATACATGACTGGAGACTGCTAGAGTTTCGCCCAACAATTTAGGACTAAGTGTTCCATATTAGACTCGAAGTCCGAACTTGTAGTAAGGTGCTACTTTATTTTTCTTAACCACATTCAATTAAAACGTCACGGGTATTCGAATGCACGAACACGACTTGACGCTACTCGCCTGCAAGGCTAAAGACTGCTTAAACTTTCGCCCAACATACCATAAGTGTTCAGCAAAAACAAGAATAATTGTTTAAAGAATCGCTTGAATTACATGGTGTACTTAATGCACACGACATTTATTCTTAACTATGTCAATTCTCTTAATTATGTCAGCTAAAAAACTAGATTATTTAATTTTTGTTGGACAAATAGTGATTCGAACTCAATTCTAATCACTTAGACAATTCCACTTTATAAAAAAAAAAAAACTCAAGATTCTAATAATCGATTTTTTTTTTTTTGGAACAGCTTCAAACTACAATCAAAATTATTGCATGACATTTTATGGTTCACCTCATATTTTATTTCTTTAATATCGGTGTATAACTGGTACAATATTGATATATTTATATACAAACACCAAACGAGTCATTGTTTTACTGTTTCACGAGGATTAGAGTGTGAAAAAAACCACTCTGATGTGCAAAATGTGTACCAACTTAGGTGATTACTGATACATCTTGATTTTGATTAGAAAATGTATTAAATTTCTGTTTTTTTTTCCGCAACTGGTATCTAATTAACAATGCATATTTGATAATCTTTCTCACCAAAGAGATAAATCACATTAGGCCATTTGTTAGGAAATTAATTCACACTTCTCTACAAGTTAGAATTTTTAAATGAGATGAAATTGTTTCATGTTATTAGGCCTTTGGTTCATGCCTAGTTCTGAGTTTGATTCTTGCAGAAAACAACTTCACTCATATTAAAATGTCGCTTGTTTCTTCCTTTCACAATTCATGAGCGACGTGAGTTATAATCGTTGAGCTAATCTACCTTATTTCCGACATAATTTATGTCTTAGTCTACTGTATCTAGGTATAATTTCTGTCTTCACCATTGGATGGTACTACATTACTATCAAGAAAAGAAGAGAGAAATGCCATTTTGGAGTGTAGTGACAGCTATATTTTAAATTTCACAAGAAAATAAAACTAAAAACAGGAGTTTGTCACACATTACCAAGAAACTTCTGTTTTATCTTTTATGAAACTTTATACAAATTGCACGTCCGATACAATTGTGTCTTTAAAATGTCAAAAGTTTAAAAGATTGTTAGAAAGTTTTGCATAAAATAAGTCAATTTGGGAGTAAGTGAAGCACCATATTTTCTAATTAAACTGACAGACATACTCATGAATAACTGAGCTGTATTTATAATATTCTTTTGTTGCAATTTACAAGAAAAAAACAGCATCTCTCCATATTTAATCTCTAGATTCCATGCTACTCTGACTGAGATAGTCCTCTATAATTTTATCTAAGCATTTGTCAAACACTATATCTTTTAATTTGTAATGATTTTTTCCCTTTTTCTAAAACAGTTTTTATAATTTTTTGGAATTGGTCGAACAAGAATCAGCAGCAAGAATAGGCACAGAGATTGTGTCAGCAAGAATCAAGAGACCACTGCTGCTGCATTTATCTGTATCAAGTCACTAAATACAAATCTCAAGGTTTCCTCATCAACAAATGAGACACCAAGAAATCAATATGCAACGTATATTGTCATAACGTATTGAAAAAAATATGTAATTCGATAAATAAGAACATAAAATTTATGTGATTCACTGAATCCAAAATGGGTCCAAAATCTACATACACAGTAAACATTCCAACATATATATTCAATGTTATACTTTCAAAGAATAGTGTAAATATCAGAATAAAGGTAGCAAGCCGCATTATGTATTCATTGCCATAATTATTTTTTTAATTAATTAAAAGCAGACAACAATTAATTGTGAGATGTTGAGCAGAGCTTCCAATATGATCAGTACTGCAAGGCAGCAATCTTACATATGTGTCTGTATCAGCTTTACAGAGAGGGATGCATGCATGCTTTATTTGAAATTTTATGCAAATAATTACAAATCATTAAATTGCAATATATAACTGTAAGAAGGACCATATAACAGTTTGAAGTGTTTCTTTCCAAAATAAAGCAAGGTTGATACACTCAAGAGTCTTGCTCTTTTTCATACTTTCTTGTCCATAAGTGAATTCAGATAATATGTACTGAACATTTTGTCTCCTTACCTGACAGACACACACATAAACACGCTATTGGCCTAGATTGATTTATCTCGGTGCTCACTCTTCTTCTTTTTTAATTCAATTTTGTATTTTATTTTACAATTATATATGAAGATCTAGATTCAGATTGGAGGATTTTCAGTATTTTTAGTACGCATTGTGTATGTAAGAGATAAATATATTATATACACATATATTGTGGAGTAGTAGTAGATTATTTCAAAAATAAAATGTGGTGCGATTAGGTGGAGTGGGGGTGTAAAAAGTAGTAGTAGTATATTGAGATATATCGATAGATTAGAAAAAGGAAGAGAATCCCCAAAAGAAGACAGAAAAGTGAACTTTCCAAAGGCATTTGGACAAGAGAGTCAAGGCCAATCATATGTGGATGCATAAAGGCATCTCCCCTTCCCACCCCACCCCCACCGGAGTACAACGTTAACCCAACCCACCGGATTGATCAAACTCTATTAAAGACCCCATTTATTTCTTAAAATCTAAAATTGAACTATATTTTTTTTAAATCAATCGGTCCGAAAGAAAAATATTATAGTTTGAGTTTTCAGTTCCGACCAAACCGAAAAAATTATATTCACTTATTTTCATAAAATCTTTCACATTTTTCTTTTTTGTTTCACACTCTTAAAATGAAAAACTCTTTATAAACTTTACCTTCATAATTTCCACTAATTTACACAAATGTCATTACTTTTTTACTCACAATACACAAAACTCAATACACTTTTTACTTTATACATAATTACAAAATTACCCCTCAAAACTCCAATCATTACTCTTTTTTCTTAAAGTTCGTGCACTCCCTCATATGATGAAAGCTTCTATGGGACGAAAGGAGTACATGATATTTTTTTCAATTCGTGCACAATTATTTAGGAATTAACTAGTAATTATGAATTAATATATGATTAAGAATTTAAAAATGAATACATAATTTTAAAAATATATAATAATAATAATAATATAAGAATAAAATATATTTTTATTTTTATATTATATTAATTAGGTTCAATTCGCTCTATGTGATTTTTTTATTAGTGAAAATTGAAAATTGAACCGAATTAAAAATTAATTATCAAAATCTAACAACAAACCGTAAACCGAACATGATTAATATTCCAGGTCAATTTGATCATATTTTTCGATTTAAGCCATATTTTTTTGCACACCCCTATTATGCACCCAGCTACCCCATCCTCCTCAATCCTCCCACACAAGGAAAATATTTTTATCAATCAAGTAACTTGAAAGTAGAATAATAGGTCATTGTCGTGGTGATTGAATTGTATATAATTAAAAGGTTAAAATTGTTGAATTAACCCACATACCCGTGGTAATAGATATTGTTATTCAGATTATTTCAAATCTGGTTTTAATTCATGAATAAACAGGTTCAAGTTTTCTGAACAAAAAATTAAACAAGTCAAGTTGACAATGACCTTTTGCAAACATTGCCTCTCAACCCGACCCATAAACCCGAATTCCCATCCCTAAGAATAGTACAAGTTCAAAGTAAGCAGAAACAAACGACCTTTTATATCTTCGATATGTTCTTTCTGCAGTTCATCTCCAATTTGTCCTCAAGAACATTGACAGAAAACAAAAGACATCACTTGTGAGGACATAACCGTCCATCGCCAATTAACACTAGAAAAGACTAGAATGTGCAATATTGTTGTAGGACTTCATCTAAGTTCTAACATGAAATCGGGTGATCTTCATGAGATCACACTTGACATTTTTTGCATCATCTGATCTGTGCATTGATCATGTGATCCTACGAGCTCTACTTCTCGTCAAAGGGCCACTATATTCTACATTACTGATGTCTCTCCTTTTCTTTTTGGTATGTGTTGTATTATGTATTGGTGTAGAATCAAGGCTAGTAGTTGTATAGGCATCAGAGCAAGGAACCCTTTTTGAACCACAAAATTTGGCTCTTTCTTCATGAACAGATAGGTCAGCAAATTCTTCCCAGTAATATGGAAACCCAATCACAAAATGGTCACATACCTATTGGAAGTCAAAAAGAAATAGAAAAGTTGTTAGATTATTCATATCTCCACATAAAATTTTCAATGAAGATGTGGCAGAGGGCACCATAGAGAGGGAAACGGAAGAGAGCATGATTGTAATTGCAGAGTTTTAGATAAAGGATGAAGCCTATAATACCTCACGAGAGAAGCCATTTTCGAGTGTCCGAAACTTATTAAGAGATCCAAGGACCATTATTGTTATATCATCAACCGTTTTAAGAGTAACAGCATCTTGTCTCTTGACTATGGGTGCAGACAAGAAGAAACGTCTAGCGTCCATGCCCCTGCATTTTCGCATACCAGCAAATCAGAGAACACAAAATGAAGTAATACCAACTAAAGGGAAAGTTACGTAGACATGATTTTTGTCTATGGTCCAATAACCAAATAAGAAATAAATGTGACAGCATTTCACAACTGAACAGCCAAAATAATGCAAGATTTGGCATACATAATATTCAGTATCATGTCATGCACTAGACGAAAGATCTGCATATTTGTCACAGAGTAGAGTACCACATTACACGAAGAAATCTCCTAGATTGACAATCAGCAATTACTTGAGCAATGATTTATGCAGAAAAGGTGTTCCAAAATGACTATTTTTTTTAACTTTGATTTTGTGTTGCAAACCATGTCTAAAAAACATAATATAGTTATGCAGCTCGCCTTTTGAAGATCTATGTGGTACGGCATACCTACACTTGGGTTCCAGCTCTACCATTCAATAGTATAAGTTGTGTATGTTGGATCGAAGAGCCAAGCATTTCAAATCCTTCATAGCGAATTTATTCAATCAATTTGGAACTACTATAAACATCAAATTCTCACCAACATTTTGAATTACTATTTTAATCACTATTATTTGCATTCAGATTGAAGGATTTAAAAATGGAGATTTCAAATTCATGACAACAAATCTATTTGGTGTTCACTGTGTATCTGGAATCTCTTTTAACACAACATTTAAGCTGCTTAATCATATTTGTGGTGGATTTTAAATCCAATATGAGTTGAAATCCTCAACTCTACAAATACTTTCCTCAAATTTATACTCTACTGAAACACAACCGAATGAAAAGTTGAAACCCATCAAATTCTGTCAAGTAATTTTTAGATCATTAGTTCTAAATTCTTCAATTCAAAAGAATCATAAAGAACTATAGCTTCTTCAGAATAAGGGAACTGGTGTTCATGAACAAAAAAATAGTAATAATAAAACAATTAACGCCTGTCTCTCATTTCTATGTTACACATTTGCATTGACATCCGTATTTTTACTGAAGACACTCATTTTACAGTTGTATGTGATTGTGCATGGTGCTAAAAAACGTTGTACATATGGGTGTATAAAGAAAAACAATGGATGTCAATAGCTGCACCCTAATTTTATTTATTCCCCAAAGTTCTTTTTATTATCAGGCTAAAGAGGCATGTAAATAAATATACCAATAAGCAAGAAAAGTGAAGACCTTACTGTCTGAATGTGAAACCTCCAATGCCCATTTGTTTGCCATGAGAATCTGAGTCTGCTCTAATCAGCCACCAATCGTGCAACAAAACCTGCTATTAGACCACCATTAAAGGCGAGAGAACAATTGACAGAACTACCAAAATGAACAAAAATAATTAAAGGGAGAATTCGAACTTGATTCAAGGAAGAAGAGCGTATAGCAGTGTCAGAGGTGGTGACAGGAGTCGAGGGAGATCTCTGGCAAAAGCTTCGGTGTGCAGCCGGGGTTTCCATAAGATTAAACAAAGTTACGAAGAAATCTTGCAGTCATTCTTTGGATGATGTGCCCAGAGTAAAGCTTTCCTATGCTTTTTTTGTGCGTAATAATTGTTTCTCTTTTCTGAAAACATTAAAAAGAATTCAAAGTAAGCTAGTGTCCCAAGGTTACAATATTCTGGAAGGAAGTATTGCAATCACAAATAGTAACCCTTCAACCAAGTATCAATTAGATTAAATAAATATAATTAATACAACAAGCACATATAAAATTCACTTCTATCAATTAGGTTAAAGTACTATAACAAGGAGAAAAAATAATAAATTCCAGAGCAAAGAAGCAAAATAATAAATTCCTGATGCTTTGGAAACAAAACAACGGAAAGAGATAAAAGGGAAGAAAAAAGATTTGCAGTTAAGCCTATTAAAGCCAGTCCAATATAATAAATCTACAGTTAAAGTGCTATCAAAATAAGTCTATTACAATGAGTATTTCAAATCCAAACAATCAAAATAACATCTTCTCATGAAGTACTGAAGCAAATGCAACAACCAAAAAAACAATGCATCATTACTTCTTCTAAAGAAATAAAAGGCAAGTTCAAACAAACAAACGAAGCATTAAGTGTTCAAGACAATCTCACTATTGCTCGAAACCCTTCAAAATTAAATATGAGATATGAGATGTCGTTGTAATCAAGTGGACTATTCATATCTTAGATATTCTGCACAAGCAAAACAAATGACATATTACAGTAAATGGCATAGCACAGTACTTGTGAACATTGCATCCTTATATTTAGCATCAAATGAGCACATGAGTAAGGGATTAATCAAATCCAAGATATGTTTTTTTAAATACCCATCAAAATTATTAATTTCTATTTTCAACCTACATGATCAACTTTAAAAAAAAAAAAAAACATCTCAAACTCAAGTGTTATTGCATAAACCACCATAGATATATAAAAGGATTACGAAAACGAGATTAAAAACGAAGCAAAAATTTATTGAGGAAGAGAAGTTCAAACAACCTGGTAAAGGCTCTGATCACTCTCAAACCATCACCATTAAACAACTCTCGGCCATCAGGTACGTAACCCACCAATATTCAACCCCAAATTTTTATATTAGCTAGAGAAATCACAAGATATATAAATTCATCATTCTTCGAACAATAAATAGTTAATAGGTTCCAACAATTAAATAAAAAAATGCAGTACGGAAAAGAAAAAGTGTATACCTGAATCTTCGTCAGCCCATGTGAGAAAACGTATACGAGTGAGGAACTGAGGATTATTACTCAAACGGTCTAGCTTCAATCCTCTAAACAATGTGAGAGTCTGACATGGTGAGTCGCGCTTTGAACTTTTGAGGAAGAGAGAGAGAACTGTAAACGCAATTGAATTTACCACGATTCGAAATTTTATAAAATTATTTATTATTCCCGTAATATATTAAAAAAGCCCATCCGTATTAAATAGTAAATACTACCTCCGTCCCAACTTTTTCAACGATTTTTGGGTGAAAATTATTTCATAATTATATGTGTACAAAAACCGTTAAAAAAGTCAACTGTGAAAACTGATTTGGAACGGAAGGAGTAGTAATTTAACGTGAAGTTTGCAATTTTTTAGAATTGATTATTAAATATTTTATTTGTGTAGAGAATTTTAATATGTTAGAAATTATTTCCATCTAATAAATTAAAGTAATTTTCGCTGTTCATTCATTATTATGTGAACTTCTATAAATAAAAATAAATATTTCATTAATAAATCGTCTGATAAAAAAAATCATTAATAAATCATCTAAAAAGTAATCAAATATTCAATATAACTATTAATCATAATTTTTAAAGTATGACAACCATTGTGGTTAACTGTAATTTAAATTTAATTAATTATACTTTTTTTTGTATATATTTTTTTATTTATTCTTCAAGTTTGTGTTCTAAATGAACAAATACTCTATGTGTGCCTCTGTATATCTGTAATATTTTTTTTAATATATTTTATAAATTGTAAATATTGTACTTTTTTTTTGTCTCTATTTAAATTTAATATTTTATCGTTTCAGACTTTCCTATTAAAAAATTAATATTATTGTTTATTATATATACAATTTTTCTTTCATTTACAATAAAATACTTATTTAGACAAGTCAAGCTTAACGCCCAAACCCAAAACAATAATTGGGACAAAAAAAAAAAATATATGCATACGGGTCAGGTTATTTGCACCATTCTTTTTCATAAACACACCATCCAAATTTTTTGAAAGAAAAGGACTGCCCTTTTATTAGTTTAAATAAACTAAACTCGATCAAAATTAATTTATATACAACACGCCACAACAATCACCACTGAGTTAATTATGAGTCGTCACCGAGTCAAACTTTAAATTAATTTAAGATTTCTTTTGGAATTGCTCAGTTTTCATTAACAACATTCTAATACACACATAAAATCAGAAAATTGAAAAACCGAACAATCACTGAACAATCAGCTATTTGCCTTAAATCAATTACTATGAAGAATTGAAGATTACAATTAAGCTCTTTCACCCCTAATTCTTCACGCCAGTTGTATATCCTTGGGCATAATACCCCTTTTCAGATATTTATTTTAAAACACAATGAAAAATCATACAAAAACAAAAAATTACCAAAAAAAACCCAAAAATCAAATTAAAATATATAAAATAATCACAAAAATTCAAAACAGTTCAATAATTCGAAAAAGAAATTCGAACAAATCCCAAAAATTCGAAAAAAAGAAACGAACCACCCCAAAATTTTTTTTAAAAAAACGAAAAAAATAAAAAAGTACAAATCAGATTTATTGGAAAATCAAATTCGAAAACAGTTCAATATTCCAAATTTTTTTTTCGAAAAATCAGTAATATTTCGGAAATTTTTTTTAGAACAAATTCCATAAATTCGAGAGAAAAAATGCTAATCGATTTTTTTCGGAAAAAACACATATTTCGTAAAAATATTTCGAAAAAAAATAAAAAAAATTAATTTGAAAAAAAAAATAAAAAAAATTGAAACAAAGATTCATAATTTTTTTTTCCAAAAAATACAGAAAAATTAAACACATTAATCACAAAAAATAAGGAAAAAAAAAAAAAGAAGAAAAAGGAGGAGAAGAGGCGGCGTTTGAGTGGGGAGCGGCGAAGAGGGCGGCGGTGTGATTGAGGGGAGGAGAGAAGAGCGGCTGCGCGATTGAGGAGAGTAGAGAAGGGCGGCGGCGCAATTGGGGAGAGTAGAGAAGGGCGGCGACGAAGACGAGAGCAGAATGGACGGCGCAAATAAGGCAGATGAAGGTATGATGAGGACCTCCTTCTCTTCTGCCCTCTCACGGTTCTCAACAGAAGGTTTCTCGCGGCGGATGAAGGTATGGTGTGTTTATCAAATAATTAAAAGTGAGAGGTGTTTTTATCCCATAGGTGTGTTTATTATATTTGGTGGTGTGAGTAACCAAGTCCTATGCGTACTATTGATCAAGCCCATATAATTAAGAGGCAAACAAAGACGATTTGATCAAAACAGTCCAAATGGGCCCAGGGTGAAATATAGTCCGTTAACTTTTAGAATAGATTTTCAATCCTTTATTTTTTCATTCAAAAATGAATGTTTTAATTTTTTTTTTCCATATTCAAAATGGCAAAATAGAAATTTTATCATTTCAAACTAAATCCTTTTAAACATCTCTTATTTACACCTCATACCATTCAATTACTCACTCTACCCTTACAAACTAAAACAGCCTCATTCAAATAAAGTTGAAATGACTCATTTATCCTCTCATTTACATATTTTAATACTAATAAATAAATTTTTTTTTATTTAAATCTGTGTCATTTTGACTTGATTAATAAAAAATGAGACGGAGGAATAATGAAAATATTTTATCTATAAATTTCATTTGATTTATGCCAAGTTACCAAATTAATTTACAGAAATTAAGGTTCTAATTTTAATTTAATATCTTATTTAATAAATAACGAAAATTTATAATTTATCATATAACCTCATTTAATAAGAATTTGTAAGTTATCATATTATCGTATTAAAATTATTTGTGTATATTGTAGTTATTTTATATTAAAACAATTATAAATTTGTTAGTTATGATATTTCAATTTTACAATTGTGTGACAAAACGTTGTTATCTATTATTTATTTATTTATTTATTTATTTGTATATTATGTTCATAAGCATACATTGCACAATCAATCACATAATTTTTAAAAAGTCATACCATATTAATTTCTTCTATTAATATAAATTTCACAAATAACAACATAAAAATGCAATCAATTTTTAAAAAGTCAAAGTTATGTAGGATAAAAAAACTCAAAAAGACATTGAACCTCTAATATATATATACACACTACTATATCAAATAATTTTATCCAATAAATAAAAGTCAACACTAATCGTGTATACATTTCAAATTCAGGTTTTATGCATGGTCAACTCTATATTGTCATCTCTAAAATCAAGAGCAAAAGAGGGTTAAAGACAAATCTTGTAAATATAAAATAAATGTAGTTTACAAGAAAGTTTTTTAAAATTTATAATTTTATCAATTCACTCATTGTATATTGAAAATTTATGCTTCAATTATTAACATTTTTGGTTATTATCAATAAATTACTCTTTTTTATTATACTCCTTTCCCTTTCACAGTCCAAAATAAAATTAATTTACCTTTGCACATTTCAAATAAAATACATTATAAAGTATTTTTGAAAAAAATTATATATTTATTTATTGAATTGAATTAATAGAAAAAAATATTTTTATTATATTAAATCTTTAATTAATATAATTTTTTTTTTTAATTTCGCGTATCTCACGTGTTCTATATTTGTAGTATAATAATATAATAACATCATTCATTATTACACCCTCGATTTCTATAAAGCTAAATCTCAATCTTCATAACTCAAATAAAGTTGTGTATTTTTTTTTTTAAATTGTTAAACTCAATTTTTTTCTTAAAAAAATCCTTTAACCTTTCTAATTGGATTTACAGAGAGACACTTAAATGAGAAAATTTAAAACAAATACACCTTATTGTTTGTCAAGATTTAAATTTCCTAAATTTAAAAATCCAATTTTTAAAAATCACTCTGAACCCAAAACACGTCTTAATGAGTGAATTATCTTGTTAAGGAATCTTAAAAAGCAATAATTATATTTTTTGAATCTTATTAGCAATAATTACACGGGATGCCAGTCAAAATTTGAAATAAAAGTTACAGTATTTACTTAAATGTATCACTCAATAAATTATTAAATTATGGTGGCAGGAATTAAAAAAAAAATAAAAATTACACGATAAAAAAGTTTTTTTTTTATCTCGATTCATGAGATTTTTTTAGTATGTAATAAAATGGGACAAAAAATATAAAAAAATTATTAATTTACCAAATTTAATATTTTTTTGTCCATTAAAACTATGCTCACGTTGTAAATATAAGTTTAAAAAAAATAGATAAAGTAGACAAAATAAGCATGTTGTGTGGAATATTATGAGATTCATTTATTAATAAAGTGATGGTTTGTGAATGTAAATTAAATGATATTTAATTTAATTTACTTTAGAATTAAGGGTGATGATCCCTATATTTTATATTTTCATTGCCATGTGTCATCTTATTATAAGGTCGATTTATGTGGCAATTTTATTTTTGTGTATATGTGGTAGTTATATTTTTTTTTATCGGAAAAAAAAATTAAATTAACCCTAATTTTTTTTTTTGTTGATTTTAAGATGTCTACCACTAAGCCAAATTTATAAATATTTATATATTTTGACAAACTAATTTATTTAAGTCTAACCTATAAAAGTGTATTAAATTTTTTTGAGACTGTATCAAATTATATTTTATCTTATAATATTTTAAAAACTCCAATATTGTGAATCCTCATATATATTAATAGGGTATTTATAATATTTATGTGTCAATTTTTTGTGAGTGCTGATTATATTTATATGTCATTAAATGAGAAAATAAAATTATGTATGTGTTTAGATGCGAAGTATATAAGAAGTGTGGTATATACTAGTAATTATGATGAGTTAATGTGTAATTAATATTTATACATCAATTATATAAGATTTCTTCTATTATTATTTTTTTATTAATTATAGTATAAATTTGAAACAAATCGTATAATAGATTTTCACATACATATAATAATTCCAATATATATCTAGCATGGATTATGATAAAATTATAATAAATTAATTTAAAATTAATGTATAAACAAGTATTTATTTATGATTTTAATTACCATTCTTTAAATTAAATATAAATCACACAAAATTATATATATATATAATATTATATTGTAAAGTTGAATTCGACAAATATTCCGCGTAATACGCGGGGTCTATCTAGTTGAAAGATATAATAAAATAATTATTTTTATAAAAAATAATTATATTTTTTTATGAGTGAACCAATAAGGTAAATGAGTATATTTTTTTGTGGATGTAATAATTCTACCAAAATACACAAAAATAATTTCTAAATTTAAATTAATCAAATTAAGGCCGATTATCAATATCCAGCTGTCCATTAGTCCGTGTTAGCGGTTGCCACTGGGTTGCATTCCCAAGCACAACACTAAAAGCGAAACGTCATCTCTACCCAAAATACCCCGCAAAGTTAACGAAATTCCAACTATAACCCCGCACCACGTTACAAGTTTCGGTGTGCCTGCAAATTCTTTTCCCTAGAAAATATTATTGGTTTTTTTTTTAGGTTTTTCTTTCCCCCTTCCCCTCCGTGTGTTATATTAACCTACCAATTTCTTCACCCCACCCACCCTACTACCACCCCCCATACCCACCCACCCCCTTTAATCTTCACCCTCTCACTCGTTCAATCTCACTTTAATTTTTTTTTCCCCCTATTTTAGTGCCTTTTTCTCAATTGGACCTGTTACATACATACCCAGCAAAAATCTGGTCACTCACGCCATCTACATCTATTATATTTTTCATTAGCAGTTTAAACAATTCATAGTCAATTCTCAAAAATTGACACACAAATTTGACCCAAATCGACCCAGATTTTTTTTAATGGTGATCCACAGTTCTTGAGGTACATTACCCACAATTCTTATGTCTGTTGTCTGTAATTTATCTTGGCCATGTATTTATATATATATATATATATATACACATACATACATAGATGTGTATCTATCTATATGTAACATGTTTCATAGCACCATTGCTATAGCACAACCATGACCTAGCCATTACAGTTCCTTTTCCAATTAATTAAATGACTAGCAGAAGTAGTTACATACTTGGATTAGGAATAGTTGAAATAATTTTTTTTTTGGATAATTAAATTGGTTTATTGTAAAGATTTCATATGCCATTGATTGTAACTTCAATGTCTCGTATTCGGGGGTGGTGGAGGAGAGGGTTCGATGGATTTTTTAATTTTTTTTTCTTTGTATTTTATTTTAAAAAAGAAAACTCCTCTCTTTAATCTTCGATTTGGACCCAATTTGGGTTTGTGTCTATAATTTTGAATTTTACATTCGTAAATTTCTTGTTCCAATTTAACGAGTGTAAAATGTTTTTGTTTAATTTAGAGCGATGTTAGGGTTTCAATTTGGAAAGGTGTTTTCCAATTTTGGGGAGACCTTCAGAGGACATGCATTCATTGTGACTTTTTTTTTTTTTTTTTTAAATGGTGTCGTTTGTTGTAGTTTAGCACTTAAATTTACAGTCGTTGCATGTAATTTCTTCCAACTGAACTGCAAATAACATCTTTCTAAGGTAAACAGGGCAATATTTTGATGATTACTTGTCTCCTTTCCAAAAATTTACAGTGGCTTATTTCTTCTTTTATGTCTCCTTTATATAATTACTTTCTTCCTTATTGAGTCCTGCATAACTATCAAACTATATACTTGCGTAAATATGCTTACATATTTGTGATATTTGTTAGTTTATACGCCGTGACTTTTATGCAATGAGCTGGAAAAACAGTAGCATTACTAATGTCTAATATGATATACTTGGCACGTTAAGGGGATCTCTGCTTTGACTTGTATCTATTTTGAATTACTCGAACGATTGTTGATGGGTGGAGTTATTTCTGGTATTGATTATAACTAAGTGGTGTTTGATTTTTATGTTTTACTATTAATGCTTTCTTATTTATTACTCCCTCCGTCCGAAGAAGTTGTGCACACTTCTTGGGACACGAAAACTAAGAAATATTAATTTTATTGACTTTTATGAGAATAAAGTGTAAGAGAGAGAATAAAGTGTAAGAGTATTTTGAGTGATTTAATGAGATAAAGTTGGAGAGAGAATGAAGTAGAGAGTAGAATAAGAGTGTCATTTTTGTGATTTAATTGATATTGTGAGGGTATTAATATTGTATGATGTTTCCATTTTAGGAGTGTGCATAACTTGTTGGGACAGACGAAAAAGGAAAGTGTGCATAACTTATTGGGACGGAGGGAGTAGCATTTTCTTTGATAAGTTTGAACTATGATTTATTATTTAGTAAGTTAATTATATTTAATTCGGATCAGCTTAAATAATTTATGTTACCATAACTATCTAATTTATCACGGAGCTTGATTTTTAACAATTCATATATTTTCTTGCTCGAACTTTGTTTGCTCACCCTTCAACATTATGAAATTAAATGAACAAGGGAAAGTTTCCGTAAAAATGTTAAATGCTATTTTTTTGACAATAGGCTGGAAATAGAGTTGAAGTCAATGGCATAAGTTTAGGAATATAATTCCTCATATATGGGTGTAACATATTATGTGATATTACTGTTCACTAATATGTTGGATGATTGATAACATTATTGCATTGTAGTTTGGATGAATCACAGTTTTATGTTCTATGTAGTTTATAGAAGCATAATTGTATGTTTAGTTATGACCACTTTGCATATGATGCTGCTTAATATGTCTTGTTATATGGGTTAATTGTGTTATCTTCTTTTCGACGACGCACTGGAAAATAATCATCAAACACAATTAATAATTTTGGTTCATCTTGGCGCTTTTCCTTTTTTTGGTGGGGGTGTTAAACATTGAATTACTAACTCATTTTCACCTTTCTGTTAATCTTAGAATATGCCTTTTCGGTAATCAGGGTGCATGATAAGCAAATGCAATCAACTTACTGATTGACTTTCTGCTAAATTATTCATCAAGCCAATGCATTTCCATTATTGTCTAAATAGAAAACAGTTGTTTTTATACATCGACAAGCTGAAAGATTTGAAGATAAATTCTTTAATTCGTAATATGAATGCAATGAATATTGAATTGCTTTCCTCCATTCTGCTCCTTCACGAATAAACTTCAGCCATCATTTTAATGTCCAGGCTATAATTTTCCCTAAGCTGAGAATTTTATGTTGATAGGTTTAATGTTTGACTGTATAAATTTTATTACTCCTTTTCAGTCCTATAGAAAGTTCTTGTACGATTTAGGACTTAAGACCATGGTTATCTAGATCATGGTACAAATTGGGTTGAGGGATGGCTAATTATGTAACCATTATCAAAACTGTTGAAGTACATGTTTAATAATTACTTTGTCAAAATAAACCTGGATTTGCATTATTTATTCTGATGCAAATCAATGAAAGTTACAATAAGTACCTCAGCTGAAATCATTGTTTCATTTTTCTTAGGTGCTGTATCTTATGTCCTGTTAACCTACTCCCTTCCAGCACTTGTAATTTTCCGTTGAGCTGCAGAGCTCAGGTTCGGTTTAGCATAATTTATGCTATGCACATAAGCTAGCATTGAACTTTATAGTGTTGAATTATGGAAGTGTTGCCATGTTCTGATGTTCGTCATGTTGGAGAATCTGATTGCTCTAAGCAGGAATCGGAAGCTTTTAAGCATGACGGAATATCAACAGATCTCAAAATTGATGGCTTAACACTTAATGTTGGAGAGTCTAATGAAGTAAAAGAGGATGGAGTTCAATATATGTTGGAAGGTTTCCCCACATCAGAAGGCGGCTCTAATGGGGATGCATTTTATGGATTAGATATTGATGATGGTCAAACTCTTTCCCCTTACTCCCATGATTCTGAAGATGAAAACTTAGAGACTGCGGATCATTTTGCAGAACCATCCTGTACAGAAATCAAAGGCCTAGAACAAGATGTACCCCAAGCAGTTTGGGTAAAGGTATGTTATTCTTTATGTTCTCTTTTACAAAATTCCATTTTCTGCATATCGATGTACATTGTAATTTTAATAAACTAATGTTACCTTCATAAGCATTAAGATAATTTATTAGGGTGCTATACCTGCTATGGGAGAAGATAATTTATGCAAGTAGGTCAGACTACTACAGAGGCCATTGCCCTTAGATTCGAATATTGATAATGCTTTTCCTCTTGTAGTGGAGAGGAAAGTGGCAATCAGGGATTAGATGTGCACGGGCTGACTGGCCATTGGCAACTTTAAAAGCAAAGCCAACTCATGAAAGGAAACAATATCTTGTGATATTCTTTCCTCGCACTAGAAATTATTCTTGGGCAGATGTGCTACTAGTTCGTCCAATCAACGAATTTCCACAACCCATTGCATATAAATCACACAAAGTTGGTATGAGGATGGTTAAAGATTTGACTCTTGCTCGTCGTTTTATCATGCAGAAGCTGGCTGTTGGCGTGCTAAATATACTTGAGCAGTTGAACCGTGAGGTTTGCTTTCAAGTTCCTACATTCATGTGTATATATATATTTTTTAATATCCTAAGATCCATTAACTATGAACCAAATGTCAGTTCTACTGCTGTTAATTTTTCTCATGGCAATCTAGGCTTTGGTCAAGACTGCTCGTGATGTGATGTTTTTGAAGGATTTTGCGATGGAGGCTTCTCGCTGTAAAGATTATCCTGATCTTGGAAGGATGCTCTTGAAACTTCAGAATGTAAAATCTCTGTCCATTTTGATGTTGTATATAAGATCTTTTGTTGGGATATTATTTTTAATCTCTTCTATCTGCTGAGTGTGCATCAGCCATCAAAACATCATTTTGTTCTTCTATCATATTGCTCCTTTTTACCTTTTCACTATATCTTTGCCTCTTCTTATAATTTTCCCGTTGATTATGTGTTCAAGTCTGGAATTTTTTTTAAGCTTCATAGCTGTGTGTCCATACTTGGTTGTAGTTAGTCAAACGAATCAATCTTGAGCAGGAGATTCCCAATTAATATGCTTGCGAGTTGGTGTTTCTTTTTCAGTACTTCATATCCAATATATATATTTTCCTTTTGGTAATTAATCCTTGCACAGTAATATTCTGTATCTTTGCTAGTACATATAATCTAAAAGTACTAGCTTCAAGTTTCTCTCTCTCTCTCTCTCTTTTTTAAAAATTCAAATTAAGCTCCTTGTTCAACTTTAATTTTTCTATTAATCTCAACAATTTGATGTGGGGAGGGGATGTGGTTTTCTGTGGTATTCCTAGTAGTTTCTAAACTTCTAATTGCAGTTGCGATTGCCTCTATTCTATGATGCTGAAGCAAACTGGTAAGATTGAACTTTGTCCACACTGATGGTTCCTGAAATTCCTAATTGGTTTGAATTTTGTACAAGCATCCTATGCTAAAATTTCATGTAAGGCAGTTTTTCTGTAAAGTTCTCCAGTATCTTGATACGACTTAGATTATTTACCGTTAAAGAAAAAGAAGCCAATATGGAGTAAACTCTAATTAATATTTTTATTTTTTTCCAGATGGTACTGCAGCGTTGCTTAAATTCAGATTGGCTCCACCAATCTATGGAGTCCTGGAAGCAACGATGCCAGGATGCAAATAGTGCTGAATGCATAGAAATGCTGAAAGAGGTGCTTAGAAAGCTATACTTTTAAAAGAAGCTATATAAATATTTGATTCTGTGTCATTGTAGTGCATGTTTTGTTTGATCTAGTTAAAGAATCTATTCATGTTGCTTTAGTATATCATCGCAATAATACATCTCATTTCTACATTATGCGGTTCTATTTTCCTACATGATTTGGATTGATCTTCTTTCTTGAAGTACTTAGACTGAAAATCCTCTCTCTGTTTATGTTCACATTTTAATTGTATCTCATCCGAAACTGCTGCCAAAACTATCTATGTTTGGAAACATAAAACATTGTTAGCGATTTCTTGCAAATGCAGTTAGCATGATGGTATCCTTTATGCGCAAACACAACTGCTTGCCTCCCATTGTTTTCCACTCTGTCCTGAGTAGTGGCCATATGCTTCATTCCATAATGATGTTTGCCAGATTTGTGCTCTTTCTTCTCATGTTTAATTTCATCATGCACTGTCTTAATAAACTGAAATACAACTTTAGGTGTAATAAGATTAACTTCTTGAAAGGAAATTAGCAACATACTTCGAAGGTACAAAGTTGGAAAAAATGCCCTAAAGCCTTGAAGGGAGCAGATAAAGGATTGAACTCTAATTTATGTTGGTGGAGCTTGCGTTTGGTTTAGGCAAGATCTTCCCAATTCCTTTTTAGGTTATTTATTTTCTTGGGTTTCTTTTCAGTTTAGGCCTTATGCAGTCTTTGTTCTGTGTAAAATTGTCTCAAGCAGGGGATATCTTGTCCCTTGGTATCACCTCATAATTATTAATTGAAATTATAAAAAAATTGGAGATTAGAATCATCATGGTTTGCTCCCATCACAGTGAAAATGAGATAATTATCTGGCCATTTCATGTGGAATTATTCTAATTTTTATCAATATTCTACAACTTCGATCCTTTTGTGGTTCAGGAATTGTCTGACTCCATCTTATGGAATGAGGTAAACTTACAATCAAGTGAAGCAGCATCGGTGGATGGGGGATCTGATTGGAAGAGTTGGAAACAGGAGGTCATGAAGTGGTTTTCAGTTTCACATCCTGTATCTGCTGCTGTAGACTTGGACCAACCTGTTACTGATAACTCATTGACAACAGAAGTTCAGATGACTAGGAAGAGGCCGAAGCTTGAGGTTCGTCGTGCTGATACACATGCGTCTAGCTCACATCAGTCTATCTTTGTTGAAACTGATGCAACTTTTTTTAATGGGTATAATGTGGTAAATACTGCATTATTGGATGTTGACACTATAAAAAGAAGTAGTCCGGTTAAGGATGTTGCCCTAGGAGGATCTCCTAGTTGTGTTGATAACAAATGGAATGATATAGTAGTTGAGGATGAAAATTTGGAGTTTGTTAAGACTAAAGATGGGGAGCAAACTCCCTCTGTTGTTACTCAGAAGTCCACAGAATCAGGAAATCATAATCGGCAATGCGTAGCTTTCATTGAAGCTAAAGGAAGGCAGTGCGTGAGGTATGCTAGTGAAGGAGATGTCTACTGTTGTGTGCATCTTTCCTCTCGTTTCATTGCAAGCTCTGCTAAAGCTGAAATAACTCCTCCCATTGACTCGCCAATGTGTGGAGGTACCACAGTTCTCGGAACTAAATGCAAGCACAGAGCTCTAATTGGTTCTTCTTTCTGTAAGAAACACATGCCACATGATGAAAAAAAAATTACATCTCCTATTAATAAACTCAAAAGGAAACATGAGGAAAATCTGACGTATCCAGAGGATAAAAGTCCTACAAATTTGGTGCTTCCCAGAGAAGATGTAATTCCTGCCCATGTAGACCCACTGTTGCATATGGGAAAAGGCCCCATCCAAGAAAACAGTGAGAGCGAGAAGCCCGAGCAGCCTCCGCAAGCTCCTATTAGTGATGAGATGGCACAATGCATAGGCTCAGGGCCCCACGGTGGTGAAGAATCATGTCTTGAAAGTCCAAAAAGGCATTCACTATACTGTGAGAAACATATACCAAGCTGGCTTAAACGTGCAAGAAATGGCAAGAGTAGGATAGTTTCCAAGGAAGTTTTCATAGAGCTTTTGAAAAATTGTCATTCAAGGGAGCAGAAATTGCAGTTGCACCAAGCATGCGAACTTTTCTACAGGCTTTTCAAGAGTATATTATCTTTAAGAAACCCAGTACCCAAAGAAGTACAATTTCAATGGGCAATCACTGAAGCTTCCAAGGATGTTAGTGTAGGGAAATATTTAACTAAATTGGTATGCCAGGAAAAAGAGAGGTTGAAGAAGCTTTGGGACATTGGAGATGGCCAAACCTTGCAGTCCTCGTCAACAATTGAAGAATTAGTTCCAATACAGGTGCCGGCATCTAAAGATAGTGATCAAGGAAATGACATCAAGTGCCAAATATGCTCAAAAAAGTTTCTTGATGACCAAGCACTTGGAGCACACTGGATGGATAGCCATAAGAAAGAAGCTCAATGGCTATTCAGGGGCTACGTGTGTGCAATTTGCCTGGACTCTTTTACTAATAAGAAGATTTTGGAAGCACATGTGCAAGAGAGGCATCATGTGCAATTTGTTGAGCAGTGCATGCTTTTACAGTGTATTCCTTGTGGTAGCCACTTTGGGAATCCAGATGAATTATGGTTGCATGTGCTCTCAGTTCATCCTTCCAACTTAAGGTTGTCAAACTTTGCTCAACAGCAAGACTATAGTTCAGTGCAGAAAGTAGAGGCAAACAACCCAGACCAATCAGCTCACACAAGATCTGAGAGTCAATCAGTTAATCGGAGATTCATTTGCAGGTTTTGTGGCTTGAAATTTGATTTGCTTCCTGATCTCGGTCGCCACCATCAAGCCGCTCATATGGGAGACCAAAATCTCGGTGGTCCTCGCTTGACAAAGAAGGGTATTCAATTTTATGCACATAAATTGAAATCAGGTAGACTGACTCGTCCTCGGTTTAAAAAAAGTCTGAACGCAGCCTCATATAAGATTAGGAATAGAAGTGTGCAAAATTTGAAGAAACGTATACAGGCATCAAATTCTACTGCCCAAGCGGTTCAATCTTCTTTACCTGAGGCTTCTACTCTTGGTAGATTGGCAGATTCTCAATGCTCAGCTATTGCAAAGATATTGATTTCAGAAATTAAAAAAACAAAACTACGGCCAAATAATTCTGAAATTTTATCAATTGCCAGTTCAGCATGCTGTAAGGTAAGTCTGCACGCATCACTGGAGGCAAAGTATGGCGCCTTACCTGAAAGGCTATATCTGAAAGCTGCCAAACTATGCAGCGAGCATAATATTTTAGTTGAGTGGCACCAAGAGGGTTTTATATGCCCTAAAGGGTGCACACCAAGTGTAAGGTATCCAATTTTGTCACCACTATTGCCCTCATCAGACAAACCATTCAAGGCCAGGTCTTCTGCCTTATCTAATCCCGTGGCTTCAGAATGGACAATGGATGAATGCCACTGTGTTATTGATTCCCGACATTTTTCCATGGACCTATCTGAGAAAAATATTATATTGTGTGATGACATAAGTTTCGGACAAGAATCGGTTCCCATAGCTTGTGTGGTTGATGAGAATATTCTGAATGGCGAGGGGCCTGATGGACAAATCACCGAGTATTCTTTTCCATGGGAAAGTTTTACTTATGTAACAAAGCCATTCCTTGATCAATCCCTTGTTCTTGAACCAGAGGTACTGTCATTAAAATACTCTGTCTTTTGTTCTTGTCTAATTTTGACGTAGATGGTGTTTGACCTGGTGTTTTTAAAGAGATTATTTATTTTCACTTGGGAAGTACTGAAATTTTCTTCTGTATTGCAGCTTGAAGGATTTACTTCTCCTAAAATGGTCTAATTTATTGTTATATTGATTAATTGTGTACAGTCTCCTGGAACTATCTTATAATCAGGATATTGAGCCATTAGGGCCACTTTGTATATTGATCACAAGGTTTTTTGGATCTAAAGGGAGGGCGGAAACTCTTGTGTTATCCTTTAAACAAACTTGATTGGATACTGGTAAAACTATCTTAATTTTAGCTGGGTTATGATGTAATCGATGCCCAGGATTCCAATATACTTATTCTAGCTTGTTGCCATAGATTGTGATACACCATACATACAAGTAACTAGATTGGAGTGTTTTATGCTCCATTTTGATTATTCTATCCTAGTATTTCTTTTTCCATGACTATATATTTGCAGTATTGTGGCTTAAATAAACGCATTTAATCAAAAGAAACTTATGATGCTCGTATTGTTTGATTCCCAGAGTTCAGAATTGGGGTGTGCTTGTGCACATTCAACATGCTCCTCTGAAACATGTGATCATGTGTATCTATTTGACAATGATTATGAAGATGCAAAAGACATTTATGGAAAGCCCATGCATGGAAGGTTTCCTTATGACGAGAGACGTCGGATTATATTGGAGGTACACTACATTTTCATCCTGTCACACAACTTGGGTACTTTCTGCCATTTGCAGATTTGCTTAATGCTGGTTGATATATGTGAGGTTAGCTAGATGGATCATATCTGTCCATTGTGTTTGCTCTTGCAGCATGCTATTTCTTTCAGTTATTTTGGATATTTTCTGGTATATGCTATATGCCTGTCAATTATAGATTTAAGATACTGTTGTACTCCGTCTTGTTAAATAAAATAATTCTGGCGGTTGGATTTAAGTTTTGTCTCTCTGTTTCTGTAAGTCTTCTGGAGTTGAAGGAATCTTGTAGGGGTCAAGTGAAAGTTCAAGAGTACTTCGTCTGGAATATTATTGCAAAACAGAGCACATTTCACAAGGTTTATAATATTTTCAGAACAAAATGTTATTGGATTATAATTTAGATTGCATCCAAAGAAAACTCTAGCTTAACCTTTTCATGTTTGTGGCCTTTCCATTAGATAGTTACAGATAGAGTGGCTCTTTTCACCAAATTCTGTTTTTATTGATGCAATGTACTAATATTGAATAACCATCTTTGTGGCTCAATGATTCATTTTAGTTTTTTGCTATAATGATTTGTAATGATAATGCTATTTGTTGTAATTTTTTGAGTAATCTTTTGCTTAATCTTCAATGGAGCTTTTATCATAAGTGCTAGCTTATGTGACGTGTTAAAACTTTTGCATAATCATCAGGAGGGGTATCTAGTCTATGAGTGCAATCAGAGGTGCAGCTGCAATAGAGCTTGCCGAAACAGGGTTTTGCAAAATGGAGTGCAAGTGAAGATGGAAATATTTAAAACAGAAAGAAAGGTAACTATCAACCATCTTAATTTTTTTGATGAGAATGAATAATGTTACATTCTGAGCAGGTACAAGGAGAATATATATTGGACTAATTTCTAATTCTATATACCCAAATAGTTTATCCTATCAAGCTATATATGCTGTGTGATATTGTTGACCACATATTTATCTTTTAATTAACCAAGATGAATTGCCATTTGGACTTCAGGGTTGGGCAGTGAGAGCAAGGGAAGCAATCCTCCGTGGCACCTTCGTGTGCGAGTATATTGGGGAGATCATAGATGAAAAGGAAGCAAGTGAGAGACGCACTAGGTTTGATTGTGCTCACTAGAATCTGGATACTTTCTACACTAGTTATCATTTAAATATGTAATTGATTTTATTTTTCCTAACGATCCATGTAATTTGGAAAACCAGGTATGGTTCAGAAGGATGCAGATACTTTTATGAGGTTGATGCCAACATCAATGACATGAGCAGGTTAATTGAAGGACAAGTCCCTTATGTAATTGATGCCACCAGTTTTGGAAACGTTTCACGTTACATTAACCACAGGTGAAGCAATAACTTTTTGTTGCTCTTTAAAGTGTTTTACTTGCGATTTTCATTTACATGTTGGGTGGTTTTTATAACTTTGAATGATAAACTATCAACTTCTATATAAATTTTTCAAATTCATCTGCTTCAGTTCTGAACAGATATCCATGAAATCTTGAACTTTGATGTCCAAAACGATGACTGCGAGAAGACTAAATACTGAATTCTTTCGTTTATCATCAAAGCGAAGCAAAGTGATTTTTTTGTCCTCTTTATAATCTTTGCAGCCTCTTCAAGATTAGGGCACTCATAACTGATTCCAGTTTGTACGTTCCGGAGTATCATTTTGTTTCTATTCCGATACCTCATTTTGTTTCTATTCCAATACCTCGCTTATTCTTTTCAAATTTGCCGCCCCTAATTTGATTCTGTACTATCACGTAATTGGCACATTAAGGACGATACACCAAAGTCCATCCTTTTGATTTTTATATTTGTCTCTATTTGATAATTTAGTTCGAATTTATCTAATTAATATTTGCAAAATCAATTATTTTCCTATAGTGATACCTGTTAATTTGATCATTCTTTCATACTGTTCTTAGCTGCTTGCCAAATCTTGTGAATCATCAAGTTCTTATAGAAAGCATGGATAGCAAGCTTGCACATATCGGTCTCTATGCCAGCCGAGATGTAAGCACTTTTATTTCCTTTACACACCAAATTTAGGCGCTTTATATTCACTAAGATATAACAATCATCTCTGCTTATTAAATTGCTTTAGGAAATGTTATACTTAAAATGCTTTGTATTAATGCAAGATTCTTGGTCATTAATGGATCAACTATGAGTTTTTTTTGACCTCTTTTGCATTGTCTAACAAATGGAGCAAGGCACCCTTATCATACCTTTTGGGTGAATTACGAAAATCACCCTTGAGTTTTTCTCTATTTTAAAAAATAAATAACCCTTTTATGTTTTGAAATTGCATATTCCCCTCAAGGTACTAGAGACACCCACCCACTGTCTTGAAGTTTGTATTTTTTTCTTACAATTACTCCCCTCAATTGATGCAATTTGTAACATAAAAGTAAATATCAAGAGGTATTCACAATTTGCAAATTTTGTTGGGCATTTTTGTAACGAGTAAAAAATGGGTCTAACAAAACCTTATATATGGAATCCATTTAGGATTTGTTGGGTACGATCAACTAATTTCAGACCTGTGAACCAGATTCATACAAGTTTTTGTCTTTTGTAAATCGGTTAAACATCACTTAGCAGCTACTGTCAACCTTTCTTTTCGATTTCCTTAACTTTACTACGTGTGAATATTATGAGCAGATAGCTTTGGGTGAGGAATTGACATATGATTTCCGGTATAAGTTATTACCTGGAGAAGGATGCCCTTGTGAATGTGGGGCTTCTAATTGCAGAGGAAGGCTCTATTAATTCCGATTTCAACCTCCTGCCGTCTTTAGATAATGTCGAGGATCTCGCTGTTGCTGCATTACCAAAAGCTAGCTGTTCGACTCTCGTCTGCCCTCCTGAAGGATTCATCGATTACCAACGAAATCTAACCTAGATTTAAAGACTACAATGTAATGTTTGATGTACTGCTGTTTTTTCATATGAATGTAGATACTTTTTTTTGTGTGTTTCTTGTTAGTTTTCTTCCTCCCAACTTTGTTTAATTATGTTACTTGTAATTACTTTATGGTTATATAATGCATTAATTATATAGAGAGGCTGCCGAACTGGGAACAGGATATAGAATGGCAGTTTGGCTCTCTCTCCATGACCCAAGCTTGCAATTTCAGTTGGCGATGAGAGAGAACCATGCAATCTTTTTATTGGGACAGCCAGTCTTTTTTCTTTTTTTTTTGCTGGAATTCACTTGCCTACATACATGTTAGTGTGGGCTTTGTGGAGTATATTGCTATTTCATCTTTTATTGCAATACTATATGTATACTTGTCATATCATGAGGAGTGGACTTTTATCAGGTCTGAAAGATGAGTTACCTATCAATTCAATGCGATGTTTGAAAGTGATTTTATAAATTCAATTAAATATCGTTAAAAACCATGGATATAATCTGAAGTGGATTGTTTCTTCCTCAATAATGGAAAAGCACAGTGCAGTCAAAACTGGTCTAATCTTTGGTGCAAAATTGGAAAATTATGTCTTGGGAACAGAAGTATAACTATCCAGATAATATGGGGTGTCAATGATGTCTTGGTAAAAATAATTCTTATTTTAAAAAGGAATTACTAGTTTATTTGAGGGTTATCCAAGTATAATTCGGAATTAAAAATAATTTTCGACTGTCCTGTTAACATAAATTTCTGAAAAATAGTTATGATATAATTTGTAAAAATTGCAAATTTTTAAAATATATATTGTAATTGATAAAACAAGTAAAGATCTGTGTTTTTTTTTATGCAATACACATTGTTTAAAAAAAAAAAAAATTTGCTATTTTTTTATTCTATACTATTTTATTTCGAGAATGGTATAGAATAAGTTTAACCAGCACTAGTAACCTTACTTTATATATCAAGAATGGAAACGCAGACGGAAAAGTACAAAAGTAACATAAAATGTTTACACATGGAATGTTTGTTTTAAGATTTTGTGGTATTTCAAATCCTTCTATAACAATGAAAATTAATCGTCAAATGACAAAAGTCATAATAAGTCTCTTGCCGAAGGGGTTCTATGTCTCATTATGATTTAAGTGAGAGTGGCTTTTTGCTGAGTTTCCAGAAAATTCCTTTAGAATGGCATCTTTGTGATTTCTTCGTGCCTTTATTAAAAGGTTTGCTTTTCCTTTTCACTTTACAACGACTAAATTCTTGTCCCATTTTGTAGCTTTTAGGAGTTGAAGAAATTAAAAAGAAAAAAAGTAAAAGAAATATATATAATATGGCTAATTTGATGGCGTTTACAACCAAATTATGGATTTTGAGGGATTGCGATGCGACCCGAGTTGTGTGGAAAATTAAATTTTCGTACTCAAAAATTTAAAAATGCAACTGATGCAATTTTTATCCCATTATTAAATGGACCTCTTATGGGGAAAATGCAAGTCAGTTTTTCTTTTTTTGGAGACATTATTTATTGAAAAAAAAAAGTTGAAAAATATTAATTCATATGACTTTTTTTATCTATTTTGTAAATTAAAATATAATAACATTATTCAAAATATAAATTAATACTTTTATTCAAATGAACTAATATTTCCTGTTATATTGATCTTATGTAAAAGAGTTTTACTCTATAACTAATTGGTAATTATCGTTGTATACTAAAATAATCAATATTATTTAATGAAACAATTAATATTATCAAATTAATTTTTTTTTGAAAGGGAATATTATCAAGTTAATTATATATATATATATATTTGTGGGCGAGGGTGGTTGATTGATTTTATGGGGATGATTTTAGGGTTGTCGATCGGATTGAGATGGAGATGGTGAAGGTGTGGAGAGACGTGGAAAGAGGGTTGGGAAATGATTTTAGGGTAAGATGAGAAACAATTAGGGGAGTGGGGGAATTTTGTTCCATTTATGTTTGAATAAAGGAGACAATGTGTGTAGTGCTTGGGAAGGAGGGAGTTGGATGTGAAATTCGAATTACAGAATAGGGCTGTGAAAAAGAAGAGGGACACGAACTCTTTTATTTGATTAACATGTTTCAAGGACAAATGAAAATGGAAGGCATCTAGGGTTGGTTGTTGTAATTAATTAGGATAATATATAATTTTTATTGATGGTTTTTTATTGTTAATTTGGACTCAGATATTGGAAGAGTATGGAACAAATTGTTCTCATGAAAACATGGGCGACGAGACGACATGGAGAGTGTTGTGGGATCGACTTCTTACAGAAGCTAATTTTCACAGGCGAAGAGTTCTTCAGTCGATTAATGATTCAAAATGTTCAGTTTGTAACGATATATATTTGACGTGGTATGAATGTTACAGATGACTCAATTTCGCCATATGTGTTGCATAACTAAAATAAAGTGTACTTCCATATTACTTTTGACATTCTTGGAGACAAGGAAAAAGAGAAAGATTGCAATTTGCATACATATGTGTGCTTTGAGTTATTTGGGGATAGAGGAATAATCTGATTTTTTAAGATGTCGATTTTATAGTTGAGAAGATAGTAGATGAAATTAAAGAAAAATTTAGAGCAAGTGTTTTTACATTTTTCAAAATTATATATCGTTTCGTATATTGAGTAGCTTGTAGATCTTAGAAAAGTGTTAAAGATTGTAAATAACTTTGTAATCATCTTTGTTATAACGGGCATGTCTCATACATGGATTACTTCTATTGATATAATATCTCTTCTTCCTGTTAAAAATGGTTAAAATATATTTTTTTAAGTTTCTTGTAAATCAGTTGAATCTTGCAACTAAAAAATAATATTAATTATTTTTATTGTATATTACTTTCAAATTAATACATTTTAATAAAATAACTAATATTATTAAAAAATACACACAAAATACAAACAAATTTCATTGTAAAATTGATTTACAATATACTTTATCTATGTTATAATGAAACAATTAATATCATTTAAATATACATACAAAATACAGATCAAGTGCACAATAAAATTGATTTATATTGATTTCTTTTATTATATCTTTTTTTTTCTTTGATTCTACTATGATCCGCTAAAATAAAAGTTGAATAAAAAAGATCTGAATTAGACTGGGTTGGCAGAAAATTTTGGCAGCAATATATCATATGATATCGAAGATATAAAACACAATAGATGATAAACCAAAATGATGTCGGCCATACTTTACCCAATTTATCCATCCCTATCCCCAGTGGGCCATGCCACTGTATCGATGGACGTGGGTCCCGTTCGGCTCTACAGTTAAAAAGCGTGCGTCTCAATTAACAATTTTTTGTGGAAGAAATTGAAATTTAATCTTGATATTATTTTAAATTTGGTACATAAGAAAATCCAAAATAATATTAGCCTGTGTAAGATTAGACTTATCATAATTAGGCCAATCTATAGAATGACTCGATGGGTGACCCGATTGTCAACGGTAGACTACACTCATTATTATATCATAAAAAAATATAAGCCACATTTTTATTAGGTATTGAGATCTGAAACGTATACAGAAACCATTATGAGATGGACCATCATAACTAAACCTATGAAAGATACCAAACCCGAGTCAATATGCAAGCTAATCATGGCAACACTGCACCATGATTGGCTTTTCTTGATTCATCACAAAAAGGATATTTATCCATTGGTTACTATATATATTTGAGTGTACGTACTCCTTTGTGCGGTTAATGTTTTTTTTTTTATAAGGAGAGGTCAAATATTTATATTGAAATTTACCAATTACTATTAATAAAAGTATATATGAGATGAGGTGGTGTAGCGAGTGCGAAGTTAATTACTAGGATTAATGATTACATAATTAAATGTTCATAGAAGTTGCATGGTTGTAAATTGTAATGTGTCAGAATTGAAGATGGTCCTTGTATTTTGTGTTCAGTAAATCATTTCTGAATTAATAAATCTCTCCCTATCTTCACAGCCATTCTGTGATCCATGATGATGCTAATGTTTGGGTGGTCCTCTTTTGCCTTAACTTCTCCATCGGGTTTAATTAATTAATTAATGCACAAATCATTGTCTTTTTTCTGCACTTCTATGCAGTTTAATTCATACTCCTACTCCTACCCTATAATTTAAAATCGGAGTCAACTTATGTGAAGAGTGCAGTTTCCGATAAAATTTATTCACAGTACGAAACAGATATTATTAAATTTATTCAGTAATATAATTATTTTTATAAACTAATATCGTACATTGTGATATTATTTTATAAGTGTAGTGACATTACTGAATGAATAATGTGACATTACTGAATAATTTTTTTTTGATAACTCGGTATCCGGCCCAAAGACCGACTAATTGGGGGGATCAATCCTACCGTCCACTAGCGGGGGCCCTACTTAAAGACAGAGCAAAGCTCTGTATAGATTGACCCATATCAAGAATTGTTTGCACCCAATGTACAGAATAATTATAATGATATTAATTTCATACGGTGAATATGTTTCACATGAAATTCAATTGAAATATCCACCTATCTTATTCTAAATTTCGTTGAGAGAAAGATATATCATAAAAAAAAATTTAAAAATAAATATTTGAAAATGTAGAGGATCCCAATTATTCAACTAAAAATGGATATTTTTTTTGGGTACAGGAAATAATAAATTTCGATTTGAAAGCCCGTGGCGATCGATACCAAACAAAACAGTTCAACCAGACAAATTTATTTATGTACTTTTATTTATTATGCGCGTGTCCTACATTAAGTTTTTAGTAAATTATAATTAGTCTATTGTGTTATTTATTTAAATAACAAAACTATAGTTAATTTGATTGTTTGTACGGAATGGTATATATTCCACAAATGAATAAAAATAATGTGTCAATACATATGAATATTAATTTTTTTATTAAAAATATATTAATTGCTTTACTCTAAAATATTAATTTTAAATTTTAATTATTTTATTAAAGAATATTAATTAAATATTTTAATTATTTTTAATATTAATTAAAGAGAGTATTAGTTATAAATTAATTTTATAGGTACGTCAATTTAAAAAATGTGCGAAGGCTTTCAGGCCCGAAGACCATAATCTGCCATGTCTCCCAGCCCAACATGAGGGCCCACATTTACGGCCTGTATCTAATTTACCCCACCAATGGGATGAGTAACTCTATACTATAATGTTTTCCTTTCAAAGTAAAATATGAACAATAAAATAAAATAATAAAATGGGTCATTTACAATAAGGTAGAAAGAGGTAAGCCTTATTACAATTAGGTGTAAAAAAATTTGCACATAAGCACAAATTTTTTTTGCACATAAGCACAAAAATTTGCACTTTTACACCTATTTATAATTTTGCTAATTTTTTACACCTATTTGTAATTTTCCCTAATAAAAATTGATGTGATATGTCATCTTAAACAAAGAGTCTAAAAATTAAAATAAAAGATGGAAGAAATTAAATTGAGAGAAACAAATTAAAGGCTGCGTATATACTTATTAATTTTGGTCGCAATCTAGACATTCTTTTAGGCATAATTGAAGCTACTAATAATTAATAAAAGGTTGGCTAACAAGACAAGAAAAGCATTCTCAAGTGTTGTGAATCCCGAGGCCCAGAGGCTAAGGCTAAGGCTAAGCTGGTCCAACAATTTTTGCCCACCACAAAAATCAACAATTTATGACACACATTTAATATTATCATTGCCCTCTTTTTCCCCACTCATTTCCTGACCAACACATTAACTACGCTTATAATATTATTTTTTTATTTTTCTCAAAATTTATATTACAAGTGAAGACTAATCTTTAGGCGAGGTTTGAATAATAACGATAATAATATGTGCTAGCTGTTTATCATTTTTATTTTATGAGTGCATGTTTGAACGGATTTGAGAATGAATTTGAAAACTATAGTTTATTTTTTAATTAATTTTCTAGGAATTTGAATACAATCTTTAATTACCTAATAATTCAAACTTGATACTTTGAGATAATTTTATTTTATCTAAATATTCAAATTTATAGATAGGTATGAAATTAATCATGCAATTCGATAGAATATTTGCATCTCATATATATTATATTAAATTAATGATGCATATATATGTATATTAATTGAACAGAAAATGAGCGTACAGAGTTAGTTAGACATACTAGCGATCCATGTATGTAAAATGTGGAAGACATATATAGGTTAACAATTATTGCTACATTTATTATTACATCCCTTGTGGTAAATTTGGAAGGTAAAATCTGACGCGACGTTTCCTTACCATAAGGTAAATAATAGAACAAAAACTTGGAACATAGATGTGATGTTTTAATTTGAAAAAATAAAAGTCTCAGACATGGTGACCTGCAGCAGCTATACAAATTAAATTTTGGGGCAGAACCTTAATTATAAGAACAGCAATAAATCATTTCGGGTTGAATTGTGGTTGGAAACAACATATCTAGCTAGCTAGGTTACAAAGCAACAGCATAATAATCTGGTAAAAGGTAATTGTTGCTTTGCATTCCTGTTTTCTAAATGTTAAGGAACTGTCAGTTTTCTATGCCAAACATATTTAAAATAAAAAAAAAATTGCAGATTTTGTAAGCAAATAATATATGTATCTATAGATATATATAAATATAATACATCAACTTGACTTCAGCATATTGAACAAATCAGTTTCCCCTTCGTTTTCTCCACTAGAAAATAACAAAATTCTACAATATATGTACGATGAATGTTTTAACACGTCGTTCATGTTTAACTCTCACGACATTATTATTTATTATTATTATCACACGTATGGTTTCTCTTATTCGTTGAACTCATTGTATACGGGTACTCATACCCCCTGTACTCATTTTCGTATAATTTAATTTACCTTCAAAAAAAAAATAAAGCTAAGGGGGTGCTTGGTTGAGAAATTCCTCAATGAGAACAGGAATGAGAATGAATATAGTGCAATTATGGTAGTTAATGAGAGAAAAAAAAAGATCAATATCACTATTTTTCCTCTAAATAAGATAATCATTACCCAATTTTGATTATTTTTTTCCTCTCATACAATGGTTTCTTCTTAATCATTTTCCTCCACCATCACAACAACCTTCTTTTGTTTCATTTTTTTCAAAATTAGAGCACAACACTTGTAATATAACCATCATTGAAATAATTCTTCCTCCAATATTCTAAGAGCATAGAGAAAAAATATATTTCATTCTCGTTCCCATTAAAGAATTTACAATCAAACGCCCCCTAATATAATACTAATTCATGCCAATAAAATAATTTATATATATATATATATATATATATATTTATTTATTTATATATATAAATGTGTACATGTGTGAGAGAAGTAATATTTGAATGTGTATAAGACACGATTATATATGAACTAGGGTGGTAAAATGAAATCTAAACTTGTGTTATAGCCGAAAACAGTTTGAACTTCTAGGTATTTTGGTGGAATCTGACCAAATCGAGCACATGGACATTCATACGGGAACGAGACAAATATGATGGGAGAATTCGGGGGTCGGAGGTGCTCGATTGTTTGAAAAAATTCCCTGGACTCGACCAGAGGTCGAGCCAGGGAGAGCTCGAGTCAAGCTTGGTGTCCCTTCGAAGATTTGGCCAAGTGTTAGAGAGCTCGACTTGAAGGCACGAAGCTCGAGTCGAGGTTGCTGCTATGGGATGAAGCTCGAGTCAAGGCGAGCGAAAAATTGGCAAGCTCGAGTCGAGGTTATGGGGCTCGAGTCGAGCCTGAGGTATTTTTGGCCTAAATCGTGCTAGCGACTTATGAAGCTCGAGTCGAGGCCTGGGAGCTCAACTCGAGACATAGAAAACTGAAATCTCTCATTTTAATTCTACTTTGACGAAAAACGGAGCATAGGTGGTTTATGGCAGTTAGTGTACGCATTTGTGGCGATTTTCTACAATTTTCAAGGATCTCTCACTTCTAGCACTCATAGATACATGTTTTAGATAGATTGTTAGCATTTAATTCATAGATTAGAGCTAATTTCCATTGGATTAGAGTTTTAGATTGTAATTTGCAATTGGAGAATATTTCATTTTTGTTGAAGACTCAAGCTACATTCAAATGTCCATCTACAATCTTGGTGATTTCTTACCTTTTCTCTTATTCAATTGCTTTAATTACACTTGTTATCATGTTGATGGTGATGATTGTATGTGTGCCCATGGGATTTGCTTATTTCACCATGAGCTAATCTCTTAGTGTTTTGGGTGATTGAGAATTTGAGATTATAGATGATTTGATTGCTTTTGCTATAATTGTGCCAATTGATGTTTGATTTGAATTGATGAGTTTTCTAATTGATGATCTTAATGTGCTTCATGCATGTATTTTCATTTGATTCTTCTCTAGCAATCCTAACAACATATGAGAATTGAGTTAACATTGTTAGGGGTTAATTGATGGAAATAGGTGTATGATTGTATGTGTTAATGCATTGCAATTGAGAAATTTCTTGCATTTAGAACATCCACAAGGACCACAACTAGACATTGAATGATTGATAGAGATATTGTCATGTGATGTTATGCTCTCTATTTTTTATTGAACAACTTTTGATGCAATTGTAGTTGTGATCAAGGATTCCCTAATCAAGATTATCCAAAGCATGCTCCTCTCCTAGCTCCTTGGAAGTTTGATATATTATTTACATAGTTGCATTTGTACATGTTTGTTGATTGAAACCTTAGTTTAATTGATCATTGTTGGTAGATTGTTTAGAACTCATCCAAGCTTGCTTCAATAATCATAGACAACTTGTATCTTAGGGACTCATTGCATCACATGTCCTTTGGGTTCGATACATGATTGAGTCTTAATATCACTTGCACGATTATACTTCAATCAAAAGTTACTCCACCCATATTAAATTGTGCATACACTCGTTGGGTCTTTGATCTCGAACCTTCCAAATTAGAGTTAATAATCTATTTATATTAATTCCCCAAATACTTCTTATTATTTATCTCTTTAAAATGTTCAAACTGACAGAGGGATGTAAAATTAATATATATATATATATATATATATATATTAAATTCCTCGCTAAATTACTAACTTTAAAAATAAATAAAAAATCAAGCATAACTATTGTGCCTCAAATGGGAAAAATATTTTTTAGGGACCGTAAATTTTGGGGGTTGGCAAAATAAGGACCGTAACTTTTTGGGCTGACAAATTAAGGACAATAAGTTTAAAAGGTGGCGAATTGAGGCCAAATCTTCACAAATCGGGCTAATTGACCTGATTTGGGTTAAAATTCGGCCATATTTATCCTGAACTCGGACTTAATTTTCGGCCCGATTTGGATTGATTTGACCTCAATTTGTTATTTTTACAAGTTATGAATTTTAAATTGCTAACTCTTAAATGTTACGGTCCTCATTTTGTCACCTCAAAAAGTTACGATCCTTATTTTACCAGCCCGAAAAGTTAGGGTTCTTATTTTGCAACCTCTATTAAGTTACGGTCCTTCAAAAATAATTTTCTCTGCCTCTGAATAGTATTCAAGTATACACATGCATATTACTAGTCTTATAAAGCATTAATCCTTTTGAGCATATATATATATATATATATATATATATATATATATATATATAAAAAGAAAAGAAAAATCCTACTATTTAAGTACTATTCATTTTCTTTTCAATAATTAATTATACAAACAATATCCTTATCAATAACAGTAAATAACAGTTACTTATTGCTAAATGGAAAATTGTATATCAGTTCATATATGCTCCGTAAAAAAAAATCTATGACAACATGAAGAAAGTTAAGATCCTCACTGTACTTATGTTATATACATGTCCAAGCAAGTGCATAATAGCGTAAATCTTAATTAAGACATATAATCAAGTTGTTTTTAGACCTTGTAAGATATATGCTGGTTTTATATATTTAAACTTAGGACATCAAATTGTTCTGTTAGAATAAAGTAGTGGATCTCCTTGAAATATTAATGGTGACAATACTGAACTAAATATAAATGATTATATATAGAAGTGGGTGTAACTAATTAAATGTATGAAGATGGTTTCCTAGCTAGTTTTTCTTAAAATAACTTATAAGCTTTCATAATATCTTATTTAAACCACGTAGCTATCTAGTTTTCTGAAACAAAGCTTCTAATAACTTATTTTAAAATTATTACAAAACACTTGAGTTGATCTTATAATCTCTTTAAATATATTATACTTATGTTTGAGAGCTTAAATATATAAAACAAATACACCCTATAACTCTAATCAATATGCTACCCTTTTTTTTAATTGCGTGCAAACGACCTTTCTAAATGATTAATTTGTTCATGCTACGTAGTTAATTATAACCTTTTGAAATTCTAATTAATTTGGTAATATACTTTTTTAGAGTTATTTAAAATCACATCTATCACAACATCAAATACTCATCTAATATTTCCTGTACTAATAATATAAAATTTTTATATGAATTCCCATATAAACATCACTCCAATCGTCACATTTTTTATTGCTCAAAATTTAAAAAATGGACATTTATTTGTGTTTTGCCATACTCAAAATAGCGAAAAAAATAAAATAAAAAACATTACCCTCTTAAGCATCTCTTATTTTCCTTTCACTTTATATCTTTTAATAAAGTTGACTTTAAAATAGTCTCTTTCAATAAAGTTGAAAATACTCATTTACCCTTCACTTTATATCTTTTAATACTAATAACAATTTTTTCTTTTTAATATTTGTGTCATTTTTCTTTAAGCAATCAACATTGAGAAAAAAGGAGTATTTTTATAATCAACTAAGCAAATGTCAATAAAAAAAAAAAAGTTGAACTACATACCTAAGATTCCGTAGAATATTATTATTAATATGAGGTGGTAATATTATTATATACCATTAAAACAGAAATACATGCAATAAGGATTGCACGAGTATATCGAATACAAATACTAGCTGGAGGAGATTATATATAAAGGTGCAAAACTTTCAACTATACAATTACAATAAAACCCGTAAACCTTGCTAACATTAGTTTCTACAATTTCTCATTACGTATTTGTCTAGAGAAAAATAAAATAGAGAGCAGCTGAGAGAGAAAAACATTAAAAGAGAGAGAGAGAGAGAAAACTATGAAAAACGACAAGGTTTAATTTCTTATTTAAGCACCGGCATGTAACTTAATTAATTAACACCCACCAAAGTCTCTAACCGAGAATTGACTTTTCTCCGGCAAGTTTCCGGCGTGACGTAGCCCTAGAGTGAGCGAAACGTCGCCGGAACTCGTGCCGAACCTTATAAGCGTGGGCCCAACATCAGCATTCGAACCTTGTTCGTCATGCATGGCGGCGAAAGAATGCGCCACCGTGGAAGAGGCGGCGGTCTGCGGCGGCTTTGATTGGTTATCCGAGAAGGGTTGCCTATTAATAGCAATGAATGAGGGGTCGTTATCGTGGGCATTGATTTCCTTGGGTGGCGAAGGAGTAATTGCGGTGGTGGAAGTGGTGGCGTTAGGCGTTGGAGTTTGTGCACTGCCGCTGCTTTGGTCCCAATCCTGCTCATTAGGGGACTCCTCTTTAGCTTCTTGTTGATACATCTCTTCCACCATGGGTTTCCACAAACGTACCCTCGCATTAATGAACCAATTTGAAACCTGCAAAAACGTACGTACACAAAATATTACTCATCCTTTAAATTAAATCAAATTAAATATCTCTTCCTTTAATTAATTAATTAATTAATATCATCTCAAGTTCAAACTGCACACTCACAATAGCTAGGCAGATATACTTTAATGATCGATGATTCACATAAAATTTAATGTTGTTACCATATATACATGCTACATGTAGCACCAATTTCATTAACTGAATAGACACAAATGTGAACATTACCTACGAAATAGGCAACTTTGCTAGCTGATAAATAATGAAACCCCATGCTTTTTTTAAGAGTCATGGTAGTTCAACTTGAATAATACCTACTGAATGGAGTAATAATTAATTTGTTTCCGTCGGTTTCTATTTTAAATTAGTTTAATTTGTAAAGGAGTATAATATTAATACAACATTAATTAATCCGTTTAATCAAAGCCTACACCATTTATATACCCTAGCTACTTTCATAGAAATAAACAAAATTAGCAATTTCTGCAGCTATGCAGTCTAATTAAATTAAAATAAAACTAGTACGTACATTGTTCTAATTCTTTTTTTTTTTTTTTTAATCCCATATAAAACATAATACCTATTTTCTGAATTTTACTTTATGGTTTTGCATTTTTATGTTTATAAATAAGTAGAATTGAAAAAAGCTAGCTAGAATCTTGCCTTAAAATCTACTGTAACCTACTGTTTGCAGTGCAGTTTGCAGCTTGAATGGTTGAGCCATTAATAAATGTCCGGACAAGAGAGAGAAAGAAAGAGAGAGATTGAAAGCTGCAAACTATCATGTCTCACTCTCCTGTACTTGACACTGCTCTTACAAATGGCAGCGGTTTTTTCTCTGTTTCAGAATTTATGTCTTTGTGGAAAAGGATCCAAAGAAAAAAATAAAAAGTCCCGAAAAAATACCCTTACCTTTTCTTGTTGTTAAAAAAGAGGAGTAAAAACGAGCAACTAATTAATTAATTAATAACGCTATTCTATGCAAATTAAGTGACGATTAGGCCCGCGGGGTTTTTAATTAATTAATTAAGGGAAGAGAAGAGAATTAAGAGTACCTGGTTTCTTGAGAGGCCAGTCTGTCGGGCCAGCAGATGTTTATCAGCATCGCTTGGGTACCTGAGATAGAGACCAAAAAAGAAAAGGACATTAGATTCAGAGACTTCTTACCTAAATCAGATAAAGCGACGCCCTAGCTTTATTGTATTCTGTCCATACACATTATTTTTTATTTTATTTTTCTGCATGGGCTGGGCGTTGCAATCTAAGAGAGATCGTATAACAGTTGCAGAATCCACAGTCACAGCTGCACGCTCTGCTTTCCTTTTCAGTATCCATATTACTATATTATTACTATAAATCAAATGAGAGATAGGGGGGCCTGAAATTTCAAGAAAAAATGTGACTATCTTTTGTTAATTAATAAGTGATCGCATTTCCATTTTCAAATTAATTTTACCTTCAGGAGAAAGTGAAGAAAATTACAACTTTATCAGCTTTTGCAACCCAAGGGACAACATCAAACACTGCGTGACAGTAGCTTTAAACAACGATCACAAGGAGAAAAAAGAGAACAAAATAAAGAAAAGAAAAAGGGTTGAACATGGTAACAAATTGTCTTATCATAGAATTCTGTAATAATGATTTCTTTTCTTCTCTTTGGTGGTTATTAATCCACTTTTCTTTGATCCCATAATAAAGTCACCTTCAGTTTTTACTGCAAGAGAGAGAGAGAGAGAGAGAGAGAGTAAAAGAGCGTACGGGTGCAGAAAATGCTCGAAAAGCCAAGCCCTCAAAATGTTGACCGAGCGTTCCGGTAAGCCTCTTTGAGGCCTCCAAGCTTCTTGCTCCATCATTCCCATTTGATGAAACGCCCGTTGCTGCCTCAAGCTCTGATCCAAAACCCTCAGCCGCGGCGTCTCCCCTTTGGTGACGCCGGACGTGGTGGCGTCTTTCTCACCCAGTAGCTCGCAGCTGTGCTTTAATTGGGCGGCGATTGCGTCTTTCAGGCACCGGAAATGGCGGGACATTGCCTTTTGAGCTAATGAAGTGTACGGCACCGCCGCCCCGAACCCCATCACCATGTCGAATGAATTTACCACCATTTGCATTTGCTCGCAGTAATGGTTGTACCTTCGATCCACCTGCGTACGTAATTGCATGCATTAATTAATCACACTTTCTAATTCAAATTAATTTGCTAAACAATTATGAGCTTAATCTGTGCAAGAAATGATTGTTGATGTGAAGGAAGAATATCCTTTGTCTCCTCTCTTCCCAATACAGCCAACAAGACATACTCGGATTATTTTTTGATAATTAAACATAAAATAAATAAATATTTATATGCAAGAAACTGTCAAGTCAACTATATATGGTAAATAACTAGTTGAGGTTTACACGAGATGATTTTTATATTATTTAAAATAAAAAATGGAAGAATCTTGAAATAGCAGCAATCTTACAGCGTACAAATGTTACATTAATTGAAATTTGGTATGATAGTTCACTGTCACCTTCCCAAACAGATGGAAACCAATTTTCATGTAGGACGTGCAATTTTAACAGCGAGAGTGGTTAGCCACCACTCGTGCCCTCTTACCAAATTAAAATCTTGTGTACCCTAAATTGTACCCCACTGACATTAATCATGATCTAAATATTTTTAGTATAAAATTCATAATAAGTTAACAAATCTAATCCGTTTCGATCGACAGCCGGCACGCAATTAATTAATTAAATATTCTTGGAAACTTGCCGGAATTTTCTGTGCCCGACCCATGGATTTCATAAAGAATGGACTTAATTAATTAAGCCAGAATGATTGGCTAATGAGAGAGAGAGAGAAGAATACGTGCCTCGTCAAGCATAGATAATAGTTTGACCTTTCTTCTCTGATGCTCAAGCCTGTCAGCAGCCGATAAGGGAGGAATATCCTTGGAAGAATTCCCTCCGCCGCCGCTGGTGGTGGCGCCACCGCTGGGGTTTGAACTAGGGTTTCCGTTGTTGCTGTTCTGTCTGCGGAACTTGTTTTTCTTGAACTGACCCCTTCCCACACTGCAAAACTCTTCCAACAACTCTTGTGCGGCTTTGGCGTACTTCGAATTCCGCAGCATATTCACCGCACCGAATGGAGAATGCAACTGGTGGCTATGCCCAACTCCTAAAGACTTTGGTAACTGATACTGCGCCGGAGGGGCTTGCCCGAAAAACAACATATTACCTTCCCCCATCCTCAATTCCTCCGCCTTGGCCGCCTCCATTTGCTGCAGCGATGAAGATAACGACAGCGAGAGGCCTTGCCCTTCCACCACGCCCGGAATTTCACTAGGGTTGTTTCCGTATGTGAATTGTCCAAAGGGCCCCCCTGAAGGGTTTGGAAGTAGCATATGCAGAGTGGAGGAAGTAGAATTAGGAGGAGGAGGCGGATGCGACGATGGGGACGGAGAAGGCGACCTCTGCTGCTGCGGGTTCATCAGAAAAAGCTGCATGGCGGCAGCTGAATCAGCATTAATGCTTGAAATTTGATGATTAATCTTGGAATCCCCTACATCTCCACCCACCACCATCCCTTGGCCGCGGTGTAAGAACCAATCCGCCGCCGAGGGGGCGCCTCCAGCGGGCGGCGGACCCACGCCCCTTGAATTCCGGTAACTTTGTAGTATCTGGTTCTCGAGCAATTCAGTAGCGGTGGCGCCGCCGCCTGATGGGAAATTGAACATTTCGGATAACATACCGGCGGTTTCGTAAACCGGAAGGCCGGTAGATTCTTCTTGTTCGAAGGGCGGCGGTGGGTCGAAGCCTTGGACTCTCAATTTATCGCGGCGGATCTGCTGCGCTATATGCTGCTGCTGCTGCTGGTCTTGCTGCGATCTCTCGAATCCATTCGAGAAACTGAAGATGCCTTGATGATAATCTTGGGACATAGAAAATTGTAGAGAATTGTAGCCTTTTGTGTGAGGGGTAACCGGAGGGAAGGATGGAGTAGCTATTCCCATATCAGATTCTCTATCTTCATCATCATCGTCTCTTTTCAATCCCCTTCACAATTAATTCCTGCTTCAACTGTTGGATTTTCCATAAACAAAATTCAAATAAATTTATCTATGATATTAATAGTATTTAAATTTTTTTTTTTTAAAAAAGAGAGAGATAAGAGGAATAAAAAGTGAAAGCATCAAAGGAGTGGGCTTTGATTGTGGTTCACTTGTACAAAGTGGTAATTCATGTGGTTACCTCTTATAGTTGCTGCTTCTGAAAGGAAGGGAAGCTCTCAGACATCGTTTTCTTCTTCTCTCGATCGGATTTAGGATTTATTTTTAAATAAAATCTTGAATTGTTTCTTCTCTCTCTGTCTGATCGATGTTTCTGAGGCTGTCTTCTCTTTCTCTCTCTATCTCTATCTCTATCTCTATCTCTATCTGGATGTTGCTCTATGCAGTGAGAGAGCTGTTGTTCTCTGCAATCGCCTTCTCGAAAGAGAGAAGAACTAAAAACAAGTGCGTTTTTAATTATAAAGATGTCTTCTTGTATGAATATGAATTTTTATGTCTGAACATCTCTCTCTCTCTCTAGGAAACGCACACCAAAAATTATGAGAGAGGGTGGGAGGAAGGGAAAAGGTCGCTATTTCTACTGCATCCTTTTTCACTTACTTATATTTAATTTTTAAAAGGAGTTTCTTCATCCAGCTGAGGACAAAAACACAGACCTGAATTATTAATCTGGATTTTCGAAATGACGAGATCGCCCCTTTCTGTCCTAGTTTCCAAAAGAAACTTTATACTATACTCTACGCCGGTGTCGTCCAATTTTAATATTCAAGAAGCCTAGGGACTTTATATAAAATGTTGATATTTGTTACGAAAAAAGACGAGAAAGATTACTCATGGGACCTCATGCTAAAAATTGGACGACAATTTATCCGCCTTTATGCTATAATTATTTTAATATTTCATAATGTTTTTATATTCAAGCATTCGAAGTGAATTATATATGCAAATTAAGAAATAAGAAATAAATATTATTTAAAAATAAATTATCTAAAATAGATAGTAAGTCTCTTGTAAATTAATTTCACTCAAAATAATATTAATTATTTTAAATATAATATTATTACCAAACTAGTATATTTTAATATTGTTAAAAAATATACGCTAAAATTAAAATAAATTTTATAATAAAATTGGATCAAAGTATACTTTATCAGTTTATCTAACCTAATTTGTTATTTTGCTCTTTAGTCCTTCAATTTAATTGGCTAGATATTCGGCATTCTTCCCTTCATCCAAAGAGGACTTGATTGGTGGAAACATTTTGCTAAGAATGTCATAGAATGAGAGTTCGATTATATATATATAACTCATTCACCATCCCAATGACGATTTAGTTAATTCGGTGCGCAATTATATATGGATTATAAAAGAACAATATATATTGTCAATACATAAAAGACGAATAAATATTATCAAACGTGCATTCCTAATACGTTGATGTAAATTAATCAATAAGCAATATCTTTTTTCTTAACATCCACATTTCAATAGACCCGATTTGGTGCTATAAAAGTAACTATAACATGTTAACAAGAGATTTCAACAAATTGATTTAGAAATCGTGATAGAAATTAAACCTTCACATTTCAAATGGCAAAAGGGTCATTTTCTAATGAACTCTATTTGGTAATCAATCAAAAAATAGGCCACTACCCCCTAATAATTGTTGTAAAATGTAAGCAATATAAAAACAAATGACTTGAAGACAAAGTCAATGTATCATTAAGGTATTATTATTATTATGAAACCAATTTATAAGTTTAATCAGTGTGACCTTTTTGCCCTTCTTAATCTGACAAACATGACACCAACATATTCAGATGAGGTCAATAAGTTATGCTGTCAATTAAATTAGCAGTGCAAGTATTTGTTATTCCCTGATACTCATTAATGATTTCTTCTCTTATTTTAATGTCTGCGACTTATTTTCTTGTCTTTATGTATTCAATTATATAACACTAAATATCACATTTGTGATGGAAATAGTAGGACAGTCATTCATTAATATTTGGAAATATATTCATGAGTTAATGATCATCTTAAGTTATCATTTCATTTAATATTAATAATTGACAATAATAATAAAAAATAATATTAATAATATAGATTTGGACAATGATATTAATAATATAGATTGTAATGATAATAATGTGAGATTTTAGAGTGAAGGGACATTTATTAAAGTTACCACATACCTAAAAAAAGGTAAAAAAAAATTAATTTGAAAAAAAAATGTTTTTTAAAAGGTGCTAAAAAAGTGGATGGAGAAATTAATGCACACTGATTCTCAATCAGTAATTGAATAGTGGCACGTGGGAAAAGTTAGACTTGGCGCGATGGACATTGGTTCGAACGGTGAAAGAAACATATAACTGATTTACCGTCTAGCCATGCCAAATTGAATACTTCTCAACTAAATCTTTCTCTCTCTCAAAAAAAAAAAAAAAAAAAAAAAAAAATCCTTCTCAAAACTCTTTATTTCAACTGCCAATTTTTTTTTCTTCATTTTAAAATGTCTATTACGAACAATTTACAGAAATAAAATAATATTCACAATGTAACATATTTGTGAATTGAAAAAAAAAACACGATCCCAATTCTAAATAAGACGAGGTATTATGTTACACACACTCGTCAATGAAATATTTACCTTAAAGTTGATCTTGTACCATGAATTTACCTGTCAAAAAAAATATTTTTAAGTATCATTCTGTAATATTTTTAAAATTAAAATTCTTAAAAATATATATATAAAAAAAAAAAACTTTTAAATGTATAATGTCTGATTATGAGAAAGTAGTTATGCCTGAATACATGACATCAGCCACACATTGGGCTCTCAGGTTAATTATTTGTGAAATATATTAGTCGTATTGAATCATGTGCCACTCGTATGATTATCGATTATTAATTATTTATATAAATGTCCTAACTACTTAAAAAAAAACTCACAGTCACTAACGGAAAGGTAAGAGTAGTTTATTCTTTTGAAAATTTGTGTCGCATTAAAAAGACGAGGACACACTCGCCCTTGACGAGAAAGTTGGAGCGGAATTAAACTCCAATATAGGAACGTCGAGGTGAGAATAGAGGAGATCCGGTCGCTTGGGCAGGGATATCCTTTTTAATTTTCCACCTGGACTTAATCTAGAAAAAAATCATAATTAATTAAAATAACATAGGGGATTAATTAATCAAAATAATTATAGTAATATAATTTATACTTAATATATATATATATATATATATGAACCAAGGGGGCTTAGCCCACTTGGTCACCGGATTCCCACTTTAGTGGGAGACATGGTATAAGGAGACTTGGAGAATTTGGAATTGTAAGGAGACTTGGAGAACTATCTTCTAACCACGAGCAACTAACATTTACCGATTAAAAAAAAAAATATATATATATATATATACCTGAAATCGTTGTAAGTAATATTGTCGTCTCTACTCTGATTGGGAGGTATAAGGAGGCTCGGAGAATTTGGAATTGTAAGGAGACTTGGCGAACTAACTTCTAACCACTAGCAACTAACATTTACCGATAAATAAATATATATATATATATATATATATATATATATATATACATACATACCTGAAACCGTTGTAAGTAATATTGTCGTCTCTACTTTGATACCATCGCCCAACAACCGACACTAGTCTCCATAAAATCTTTCATGATTTTATGGATGATGCGAGAAGTTGGGTTCTGAGGTGCCATGCCGCATTTAATTAAAAGATACAAAAATAATTAATCTTATATTAAAATAAAATAATAAATTAATATGTGTACCTCCCTGATAAATACGGTTAAAAAGACCGTTGTCCATCAACGTGGTGGATGACTAGGATGAGTACTGGTCCTCATCCACGACCAACTCATCCCCGATCTCTACCTCGTTCTCGTCCACTTATCTATATATAGATTAAAATAATATAACATTTATGATAAATTTATAAAATTTTAAAAATAATTATACAAAATTTCCCCTAAAACTGTGTCTATTCACTCGCCAAATGCCAGATATATATAATTAATTCTCGCCTTTTTGGCTATCACTTGTCAAACTCTCGTCTTACCCTCGCCATTGACAAGTGTGTTTTAGCCCTCGTGTTTTTTAAATAAATTATTTATTCGTTTTCTCGTCTTACTCGGGTTCGATTCCCTTTGGGAACAAATATTTACCGATAAAAAAAAATTGACATTTTTTGTTGTTGTAGTGAACGGAAAAAAAGATACTCTAATTATTATTTTATATATATATGTTATATGCAGAATGTCTTCCCTAATCAGAGCATCCCAACAAATCCACATAATATTAATTTGTTTCAACTGAAATAATATCCTCTCAATTCTTGATGATTTTTTTGTATGTAAAATTATGAATCTTAATTGGAAGGCCTATTATATGAAAAGTCAGTTGGAAAAAGAAGTTTCTCTCATATGAAATCCGCAGAATGTAAATCCCATATCAATCTGTCAGCTCATCAAGGCTGAAAATGACAATAAAAAACTATATTTGTCTTATTGAAGGAAATAAAAATTTTATTATATAGATAAATATTTGGACTTTTCAGTGAGGAGAAATGAAATTGTCATAATATTATACAACTGCCAATTTGAGTCATCTCATGGCCCTACTTTAACATAAATATGGCACATGATTCCTTCTCTATATTTTCTTTGAGCCAAAATAATGGTAGATTCATAGCAATCAATATGCTACATCAAGTTGGAGACAAACACACTTAATTTCAAAACCCAAGAAAAGGTGAAAGATAGAATATGACTATGTGAGAGATACCAAATGAACAATAATATATCTATATATGAACATTGTTCAGATTGCTGAGTAAAAGAGAATTATAATTAATTTAATGATGATGGATGATAATGATGATAAATAACTCAGTTAATGAATAACTGTTGTCTTTCGATTTTGTGAGCTAGCTGTACAATTTAGATATTATCTAATGTATAATAATTAATGACCTCGGTCGAGATTTTAGAAAGTTGGTGGCGGTAATGTCATATAATTATTTTATCAATATATCTTCTTATTATCTTGGCACTAATTGAAACATTCGTCAAATGAAAATAATATAAATAAATCTTTCAGAAAAGAAATAAGTTGTAATTAATCATAATATATTAATAACACAAAATTTAGTGTGAAACAGTTTTGTAGTACGGAATTAATATCATTATATTTATTCACTGATACCATAATATATATTTAGTGATATCATTACACTTATAAATTAATATCACAATATAAAATGCTTATGATATCAGTGAGTGAATGTAATGGTATCAGTTTTATACTACGAACAAGTTTAATAGGAGAGTAACTCTATTGATAAAGAGTGTCTTGTGAACTCTAATTTTTAAAATAATAGTACGTTTTAAAAATATTTAATTTAATGAGTTATTTTCTTATTAGAATTTTTTTTTAAATTATTAATATGTGTGTTCAAAATATAATACTTTATATGTTGATCTCAACATATAAAGTATGTTTAGTGTGTAAAATCTGGAACTGGTCCATTGTAAACTCCTGGTACTTCTTGTACCATTTTTTATATATACACATATTTTTTACTAATAAAAAAAATACTTTATATATTAAAATTTATTTATTGAGCACATAAATTTTTGTTATTATTAAAACAGGTTAGCAAAAACGCATCTTAAACCATGTTTGTGTTAATTTTAATTGTTCTATGTAAAAAAAAAAAAAAAAAAATTATAAAACAATCTCATACATTGAGACATTTTATTTATTATAGTATGATTCGTGAACTTATGAAGCCCCAATCAAAACATGTTTTTAAAAAAAAAATGACCGAAATAACAAAATAAACCTCTATATATATTGTCTATGTATACTAACCCCGCCAGTGAAAATTTCCACCAAATTCATTGCTATGATGTTATTATGATAAATAAATTTTCGGTAGAACCCGTATAAATATAATTATAGTAGGGACACTCTTGTGTGAGACCGTCTTATGAATGAGAAAGACATGAGACAGAGTCATTTTTTAATAAATTGTTATCACTTTATTATAAATTGTTATCACTTTTTTCGTAAATTGTTATCATTTTTATACTAATTTATAGTATCACTTTTTAAAAAAGTAATAACAATTTATTAAAAAATACTAGATCTCATATATGAGACGATATCATACAAGTTTTTGGTAATGAAGATCTTTTAAAAACCAATACTCATAAATGTCATGCAAATGAAGCTCATATAGACTTTAAACCATCCTATATATATATATATATTCAAATTTATAGGTTTTACTAATATTTAATTTTTTTGTTTAAATGATGATTTTATGTTTTCAACACATTTGAATTTGGTAAATATTTGTGTGCACAATATTTTTATTTAATACTATACTGTAATTAAACTAATACTATACAATGTCTGAAATAATACTACACTGTAACCAAACTAATACTATACAGTACCTGAAGTAATATTATACTGTAACCAAACTAATATTGTACAGTACATGAAATATAACTACACTGTAACCAAACTTTGTGCACACAATTTTTATTGTGCACAATATGCACACAAATACTACTCTTTGAATTTTAGTTCGATTTGCCGCGTTTCCCCACATCTTGGTTTTTATTTAGGAGTGTGAATTCTCTCTTTCCGGCTAAGACTCGTTTTCATAGGTTTCTTTGATGGATATGTTTTTTCAGAATTTCGGTATTGCAAGATGATTCTATAACTTTTCTTTGGACTTGGTTATTTGTTGATTATCTTAGGCCTGTAGGCCGGATCAATAGTTTTGTTGGCTGAAAGGGAATTATTCTTTTTTTTTTTTTTTTTGATTTAGAACTTAGCTAGCTAATTTAGTAAGGAGTAAATATTTTGAACATAATTTTAGTTTCGGTAGTGTTTGTGTGTAGTTATGGTGAGAGTCTCACATATAGATATACGGTGAGACAATTTCATGTAAATTTTTTATTTATTATCTTTGTGTGTAGTTTTTGGGGTTTTAGGTTGAATGTTCAAAATAAAATGGCATACATGTATAAAGAGTTGTGAGCTTGATAAAGCTCCTTAATTTCTTGAACCCGGGTTGATTTACATTTACATCTGATTATAATGTATTGGTATTGCTTGTCGTAATTTGTAAGTAGAGTTGGCATTTCGAACCGTTTGACCAAGCCTAGCCCATCGAACCAATTGATTTCTTTGGGTTGAATCGGGTCATCGGCCTTATAAATAGATTCACTGCAAACTTTTACGATATTGGGCAGTATTGTTTTACAAGGATTAGATTCATACTCATATTTTTATGACAATCGTAGAGGTACGTTATGCTTAAAATTAGTGAATAGAGATGAGAAACTTTCCAACTGCAAAGCAGATTGATGGATGACAGGCCAACGCCTCTTCCATCTGTCCATATATTTTTGGGTGGATTGTCACGTGAATCTCACCCGTTTCCTCTCACACGCTTCACTGGACCACTCTTCTCCGAATCATCATTTTGTTCTTATAATAAATAAATAAATAAATAAAAAATAATTATTTTATTATTATCAGTATCATTCAACCCCTTCAATTATATATTCCTATATATCCCTTGCTCACGTGCCTAAGTAGGCTGCGCACGTGCCTCTCTTTTAATTACTCTCAATTTTTTTACTGTTTTCTTGAAACTTAATTTATTTGAGCACAAACACACGTTAAGATTAAATTATTTCTTGTTACAAAATTATTGTTGGGTTTTATTATTGCATCTTGTTTAGGTCCCCAGGTTCTAGTTCATATTATTGTGTTCAATTGCGTGTATTTAAGTGTTTGTTAATTAACCTACAGCTAGTTCTGGGAAAGAAATAAAAGAAAAGGAAAAAATCTCCAGCTAATTTTCAAATGCTCAAGAGAATTATCTAAGCTAGTAGCCGTTGATGGGAATATAAAAAAATAAACATTTGAATTCAGTTTTGTCAAACATGATATAAACATAAAATAATGTTGGAAGAATTGAATTCTTTATTAAAATTTAATCTCAACAAGTTTAGGACAAAATCAAAATTTTCTCTAACTTGAATCATATTTGACACCATGAAATATGGAAACTTATTCACAATCGATGTCGTGGTACTCGTGGAGGATCGTTGTGGATTTTTGGAGACCGCCTACTATAAATGTTAGAGTAAGTTCACTACAAAAAAAAAAAAAAAAAACAATATTTAAAGAGGGGAGTTAACGAGGGTTTTAAACTTAGTTGAAGAAGGCCTAGACGAGGGCTAAATTTAACGAGGGAAAAAAAAACCCTCGTTAATTAACGAGGGCCCACACGAGGGCAGGCAGACCCTCGTCAACTAACGAGGGCGAGGCCCTCAGCAGACCCAGTTTAACGAGGGTCAAGCCCCTCGATAAGGCCTAGAAATTGTTAACGAGGGCTATCCCCCTCGCTAAGGCCCAATAATTTTTTAACGAGGGTCGTCGCCCTCAGCTCGCCCAACACAATGTTAACGAGGGCATGGGCCCCTCGCCAGCCCAAAAAACAAAAAACTTAACGAGGGCTAGCACCCGTCGTTAAGCCCGGATTAATTAGGCCCAGTGGTCCCCCCCCCCCCCCCCAGCAGCTTGTTCTTCACTGCTGCCATCGCCTGAAATTGTCCTCACCACTAGTTGAGCTTTATTGTACATGTTCCCGACAACATTTCTACGGTAAAATTTTATGATTTAATCGGTTAATTATGTTATTATTTTAGTGGGTAAATTTTATATTTTTTTCGTGTATATATATAATTAGTGATTGATTAATTAGGTATTGATTGATGAATTATTTAGTATTTAAGATTAGTATTATATAATTAGTAGTATAAGATTATTAATTATTTAGAGCTAATTAGTATGTATGCAATTATATAAATTAATTTTTAATATTATTATAATTTTAATTTAATTTCTATAATTTATATATTTGTAGGTACCTAAATTGAAACGAGATTCGATCCGGGCATATAATTTCATACACTACACGCAACCGCTATCACCCTTCTTTTTTAATTATTTATTTGAAGATGCTCTCAATTTAATTAAAATAATTATTTGATGGTAAAAATATTTTACATTCATGATATAATAATTTATATATATGTATATGTATATATATATATATATCTATGATTAATGTTCGATCAAATTTTGCATGATAGGTCAATTATATTAATGTTAAAAATTGAATCGATGTTCGATTCAAGTTGATGTTATAGTTGAGGGTTGATAAATTATTTGGTATTATTTGCAGTAGAATGTGCATTCCGACTTGATTAATTTTAATTAAGTCGAAAATGGATGCACTAGGATCTTGATATATTAACTGGGAAATACGATAAAATAAAACAAAACTTTGTCGAAATTTTTAGAAAATATATTAATATTAGGAAAAAAATATATTAACTGGGGAATTAATTATGATTTAATTAAATTTTGAATCTTCATTAATCTGAAACAGATTCCTATGAATTATTCAAGGCGTAGTTGGATGTATGGTCCAAGAACGATTAATGACATGATATCTCCTGAATTTCTTAGTGGACTCGAATCATTTATAGAATTCGCTACTAGTAACCCGGATTGGATGAGTGAAGGAAAGATTATGTGTCCTTGCACGAAATATAAATATAGGAACTAGAGTTTTAGAGAACTCATTAACGTGACAACATATTTGTATAGGTATAGGTTCATGCCTAATTATCACAATTGGATTTTACACGGTGAGCAAAAATAGAATTCTATACCACACCAAAGCTATGATCAGTCGACGTCGACTTCATATAGAGTTGACGACACTGCAGCATCTAGCTCGTACCACAATATAATGATGGACTTAACTCCGTGGAGAGGATTGATTGTTGTGCAAATAATTGTATGATATATATATATATATTATGTCTATTTTTAGAATCTAAAATTTTAATTGTGGAAAAATTCGTACATCATGAAGTACAAGAGATGGCCTCCCAGATGTCTCAGCCCTCTGAGGGGCCGAGCTCCGAACCCCAGTGTCCAGACTTATCCCAGTTGTATGTCAATACCGTTGGAAAACAACACGGACGTGTTCGGGGTCTTGGTCAACTGGGTAAGCCCAGACGCGTTGCCTCCAGCTCATCGAGTACTACTATTGGCACCTACAGCCAATCTGATGTCGACCGGCTGCTCCAACAGGAGAGTGAGAGATCGCAAAAACTAATAGAAGAGCAGCATCAGAGGGTGCAAGAGGAGATAGAGCGAAGAGAGGCAGCTTTGAGAGAGGAGTTGACGGTGAACATGCAACGTCAATTCACCGAGTGGCTGCAGGAAATGCAGGGTTCCTTACCTGGTGGTGGTATTCCACCACGTTCGAGAAGTTCTGATCACTCATCCCATAGGTCGGGGGGTTCAAGGCGTTGATCTCGTGTTTAATGGATGAATAATGAATTAATTATTTGTATTTAAAACTATGAATTTTTCTAAATGTTGAGTACGAATTTATGAATTTTAAATGTTTAAGAGTATGAATTTTAATTGTTTAAGATGATGAATTTTAATTGTTTAAGAGTATAAATTTTAATTGTTTAAGAGTACATATTTATACACATGATAATATAGTTGACAATTTAATTGAATGTATATGTGATAATATTCAATTATAAACATGATAATATATAGTTGACAATTTAATTGAATATATATGTGATAATAATAACAATTATAAACATGATAATATGTAGTTGACAATTTAATTGAATATATATGTGATAATAATAACAATTATAAACATGATAATACATAATATAATTGAATATATATGTGGTAATAATAAAAATTATAAAATAATAATATATTATAAATATATAGTTAACAATTTAATTGAATATATATGTGATAATAATAATAATTATAAACATGATAAAATATATTTGACAATTTATTTGAATATATATGTGCTAATAATAAGAATTATAAACATGATAATATATAATATAATTGAATATATATGTGATAATAATAAAAATTATAAAATGATAATATATAGTAAATATATAATTAACAATTTAATTGAATATATATGTGATAATAATAACAATTATATGATATAAATATATTTCAAAGGAAAAACATAACGAATGACTAGCTTTGCCCAAATGGTAAAGTGTTCAGCCCCTTATGCCTTCTCGCTCGGAGGTCGCAGGTTCGTTAACGAGCTGCCCTCGTTAGCTAGCGAGGGCCGAGACGAGGACCTTTTTAGTGAGGGTCTTTTTCTCTCGTTAAAGCCCTCTTTAACCCCCTAGTCCTCTTTAAAAACCCCTTTTTTTGTGGTGGTTCTTGTGCATTAAATACATGGTACAATTGACATTTTAGTACCAAATACAAATTTTGTTCTTTTTTTTTGCCAAATTAGGGATCGATTCTTTGTTAAAAATTAAACATCTGGTAAAACATAATTAATAAACCTAAAAGGACAAATATAACTTTGTTCAAATATAATTTGGTCGGAAAAAAAGAATAAAATTTGAGTTGATGTAATAATCTATCAATTTTACATAGTACAGATTGCAATTTGTTACAAAATATTTTGCATGTTGCAAAATTGTAAAATGCAATATAGTATAGGTTGCAAATTGTAATTAATCCTTAAAACGGTATAATGATTACATAACTTATCTTATTCGTAGGAAAATTAATGATTTGACTCATTGTTTTGTTAGGGCATCTGCATCATTCACAAATTCTTATATATTATTGGGTCGAGCCTCCAACTATTACCATGAATGTTTTTCTCAATAGCTTTTTTTCATGATTTTCTTATAAAAAAATTAAAAAGAAGTTGAATTCTATTTTGTATTCAAGTCTGAATATGATTTAATCTGTATATTTGGTATTTCTCCAAAATGCATCCTACTTATTACTAATTAAGTATTAACGAACATTATTTATGTATATCATAGGTAGCTAAGTTTTATGAAAATTTTAATGTAATATTTAAAGAAATAAACTACAGTGAAAGAGAAAGAATGGTAAACAAGGTACAAGAGAGGGTGTGTGTACGAGGAAGCGTCAACGCCAATTTCTATTCTAACTGTCTCTTTTGCCCAATAGAGAATGGAAAATGAAATGATGAAACATAAAAGCAAAAGCTAAAACCCAGTAGACATATCACATATTAGAGTCCCCTTCAAACCCAAAAGAAACCCACCCCCACCCCCACCCCTTATATTATATATGTATATACGTACGTATAAACATTTATATATATAATACTACTATATAACAAATAAAAATACTTGATGTGTATGTAGTATGCTAGATGACAATTCCGATGGAAATGGATTTTTCTCTACTTTTGTTTCTCCTTTTGATATCAAAGAAATTGTTCTTTTTCTTTTTATTTTTCTTTTTATGGGGATGCTTCTCCTTTTGCTTATAGCTTTTGATAAAAACATAATTCACATTGCTTGCTTGCTTTGTTATTTGGTGACCACAATCCCACTATCATTTTCCGAGTTTCTTTTTTTTTTTTTTTTTTTTTTTTGGCAATTTTCGAAGTTTTGACATTAGGTAAATTATAATTCATGTTCAACAGATCAATTTGGGACTTTGTTTTTTTTTTTTTTTTTTACCATAACGGCAGTTATATTTATATCTAATTTAAAATAGGAGCACTATTGGGTGGGACGGTCTCATATACAGCGACGGATCTACATGTATTCAAGGGGGTACAACTGTACCCCAAAAAATAATTTTTTAGGTAAAATTATTTTTTTAAAAATTATTATGTACCCCCAATATTTTTTCTCTCACTTATTATTAATTTTCGTACCCCCAAATTCAAAATCTTGGATCCGCCACTGCTCATATATGAGAGGGGTTTAACTCTTAACACATCTTACATAATTGATACTCCTACTGATATTTTTAAATTTTTTTTTCCAATTTTCATTCTTAAATATTTGATACTTCCGCATAACAAAATATTTTTTTACGGGAATAAAATATTGTTATCTTTGTCATAAAAAAAAATTAATAAGACTGTAAAAAGAGAATAATTTAAAATTTAACTGCACACCGTTGTCAAAATGTCTAAAGAAGGCGATATAAAAGAGAATAATTAAATTACTATATACACATCGCAATTTTAAATCATTATATTTTTATTTTTAATTTTTTTTTTTTAAAAAAGCACAAACAAAGAGAAGACACATTTTCACTAAGGATTTATTTTGTATGATTATTACTTAGTAGAGATATAGTTTGTTATCCCTAAAATATAAATGTTTGTTATTGTTGATTTGTATTACCTAAAGTCCGCAAAAAAAATTTGGATATGTTTTTTTTTTCTTATTTGAGTGAATTGTATCTTTCACTCTAGGTGATATTAAAATTATCACCCACTATATCATCAAGTTAATTGACAAAAATATCATTATTCATTTCAACATAATATTTTAAATGGATGAATAATTATAAAATTTGAACATATTATATGAATTCTCAATATGGAAACACACGAGAATATTAGGACTAATGTAAACTAAGTTGACCTTATTAACATACATGTATTTTGTATTATCTAATAAAATATTTCACATACAAAATCAAATGTATACATATTTCACTACTTGCTGATAAAAAAAATCACATATTTAAATATTCTCCCAAATTAAATCCCCAATCAAATAGATTCTAAGGGAAATACTCGTCCTTTATATATAATGTGGGTAACTAACGAGCTTGACGACCAAAGATATCCCAATTTGAAGACAACAATTTATCCATCTATACCGATCTGGTCATCTGAGAGTTTGGTCGGTTCAATCTGCGACGATCACCATCTACATATAGTTGGGATGAATATTCTGATTTTGTAATATAATTTGTGATTTTGGAAAAATTTAGTTTGAGAGGATATAATTTTTTTTTTTTTTTTGCTATTTTATGTATAAAAAAAAACTTTTTTTTTTTTTGGAATTTTTAGCAATCTAAAATGAGATATAGGGATTACATGATTTTATTTTAGTCACGATCAAAGAAGAAACAAGCACATATATTAAATCTTTCTAACACTTCCCTCATTTATAGACCGAATTCTCTAGCTGATTCATCCTTTTTGGGAAGGGCTTATTATAAGTGAATAATTTAATATGTGTGGGATTGCTTTCATCAAGATTTGATTCATATAAGTATCATATTTCATTTACAAATTTAAATTTATAGAAAAATATAAAAATAATTTATTTATATTAATTTTCTAACATGAAGATGCACCATGCTGAATTTATAATAAGATAAAATGCAGGCTAAAGAAGAGCAAATTCGAGAACAAGTAATAAACGTTAATTATGATATAATGTATAACAATATATTTTTTTCTGTTATTTTTCAAAAAGAAGAATTACAAATTAAATCGAAAATTAAACTAATTATTCTTGTGAGGTCAGTTATAGATTTTATATACAATTAATATATTTTTTTTAAAAAAAAAAAAGCTTTATTGAAAATCCAGCGATTTACATATTGTAATAAGGCATGCAGGTGATGAGATCCGTGTCATGTCACTACCAAGAATGTTTTGTCCACACACTGGATCTTAGTGTAATCGATACACAAAAAAGGAATCTAAACAATGAAAGTAAATAAATAAAGGCATTAATAATTGTGTAGGGAAAGGCCTCACTCAAATGTTATCTTGTGAAAGTCCCCCTCCCCCTCCCCCTCTATATACACGCATATATACGTATATATAGCTAGGTACACATCGTTCTTATATAATATTGAGAAATGCTAATCATGCTGTCATGATTACTAAATAGTGCATCCGATTTTTCTTACATCATAGATAATGGACAAGACAAGAGATATGGACACCCAATAGGCCTCTATATATTCATGTTTAATGAATAAATGCCACCTTTGAACTAGCACTTCCTAGACCAGCTAGAATTTTCAAAGTCTTTGTGATGCATACTGTTCAAAGTTAATTTAAAAGATATATTGAACAAATTCATAGGTTAATCTTGGCTTTCCTTAAATTAGCTCATCATGAATTTGACATATATAATGCCAAAGTATATTGTAAATTAATTTCATCTTGAAACTTGTTTGTATTTTTTTTATACTTTTTAATAATACTATTTATTTTACTAAAATATATTTGTTTGATAGTAATATATATTGTATAATGAAAATAACTAATGATTATAATTTTGAGTCATTTGATGAAGTGGTATAGCTCAAGTGGTTAGAGCTCCACTACCCATGCCCAAAAGGTCATGGGTTCAAGTCACCATTTAACCGATCAGAATATATATATATTTTATTGGTAAATGTTAGTTGTTAGTGATTAGAAGTTAGTTCACCAAGTCTCCTTACAATTTCAAATACTCCAAGCTACATCTCTCACTCCAATTCGTTCCCAAAGGGAATCGAACTCAGGTCTCCCACTTAAGTGAGGAGCCCGGTGGCCAAGTGGGCTAAGCCCCCTTGGTTGATCAAAATATATAATTTTGAGTTGCACGATGAAATTAGTTTACAAAATATTTAATTACTCATATAATATTAATAGTACATTATTCATTTTTTCATATAATCCAAAATTTGTATATTTAATAATATATATGAGTGTGTCACACTCACTATTTTATAGAGTTGAGCTTTCGATATTCGTACGACATGGTCATGACGAAGTGGTAAGATTAACAAGAGCATTAATATTAATTTCCACTTGGGCAAATCTGCTAAGCGTGCGTGTAAATTATAATCACATTCAGATTTACTTAATCAAAGACTTGAGAGAGGATCAAGAATCAAGATATTAAAAAAACATATATATATATATATATATATATATAAATTATACTACATCTGATACAATTTAGATTACTTAAAATCTAAAAATGAATGTCACAATTTTGTTTCCTATACCCAAAATAACAAAAATACAATTATATCTGTTCAAACTAAACTCTTACAAATATTTCTTAATTTCCCACTATAATTAAATCTCCTCCACCCAATTATTCACTCCAATAAAGTTCAAAAGACACATTTATTCTTCACTTTATAACTTTTAATACTAATAAACAACACTTTTATTAAAATTTGTATCATTGGATTTTTATCAATTTAAATACTAATGAATGGCGTTAAAGTGCCCCAAATTCAAACCAACTAAAAGTAAGACCTTTACTATTATATATGTATAAAAGTCTCCGTATTCAAACATTAATTATAATTAAATAATATCTAAATGTTCTATAAGTATCAAGGTTTCAATTTTAATTTCATCTAGTTGATCATCTGTATCTTATCAGTCGTTTCTATTTGGTGGTTATTAACAACTATACTGAATAATTACTAATAGCTTGTATTTGGTTACAATACATGCAATTAATCATTACATGAAAGAAAATAAAATTAATTACGAGTCGGTGGAGTAATTGAGCTTAGTGCATTGATCAACCTAAGGTTAAGGTTAGGTACATGTTCAAACCATCTGCTTACAATTTCTTGATTGAACTTGACACAAGGTTTGTCCAGTGTTGTTTACCCCTCATATATATATGGTTTCGGTGTAATTATGCGCACTAAGAGTGATTTATCTAGTGTCCATCTTTAGATATATGGCAACTACGTACATACATATATTCGTTGTAAAGAAATTAAAATATATTTCAGGGAGATTTTGGTACTTTAGTTAAAACTTAGGCTTGGTCCACTCTTTAATATATATAGTTTACTTGTCAAATAAATGTATTTTATACAATTAATTTAGTTAAACCAATTACCTTTCAAATGGAAAATTGTAGATTCTTCAAATGTTATCAAAGAAAAAAAGTAGTTATGGGTAGAATCAAATAGGCAACAATATCATGATTGCTTGTTAATTTGTACATGAAATTAAGTAGAGAACAATTTTTAAAAGGTACCTTTTACCTAATGATGTAAAACATTAACCAACAAATTCAAGTGGGATCTGTAGCTAGATACTATAAATGATATATTTAAGTAACTTATAACCTTATATATTACTTAGTATTTAAGCCTGCATATTACTAACACCCCACCAAACATTGGATTGACATTTCTTTATTATCTGATTTCCTCTTCTATTGGTCCAAAAAGTTGAACTTTACATATGCTAAGATTATCTAATTCAAAGGTGCCATTCATGTCACACATTAGTCATTTTAAATGTTGTTAGAAGAAACAAAGGCTACTTGTATATTTAAATTTAAAAAAATTGAAAAATCAATCAAAATGGGCCCTGGTTGGATACAATATTAATTGCCTTTGGTAGTCCCAAAAGATTTCTTAGGTTATTATAACTCTATTTTAGACCAAGTAAGACAATTACTCCTTTTAAATTGCATTAATTTATATAACTCATTTGGAATTTATTTATTTCTCGTGGGCCCATATCTTGGAAAAATTCAGTGGAGTTTTAAATGATTTGGGAAAAGGTTTATTTCTGTTCAATATTAGACTTTAAGGAGCTCTTACATTTCTTTTCTTTTCTTTTCAAATTAATCAAGATACCCCTCGTCATTTCGCTCATGTTTTTAGGCGATGCCCATTAAATTATTTATATACTAGTATGTTTTACAATTCAGATATGATGTGTAAGTTTCTTGACATAATATTGGGAGTGAACAATCTTATCCTTCCAAGTAAATACTCGATTTGAGATGTGTTTTATTATTTTAAAAAGAAAACACTTGAATATTTTTATTATTGCCAAGATATGGAAACTTCAAAAATACTATAAATAACAATATAGTAAAATTAAGTAGTCTCGTTTACTAGGCAAGTGCTTTAAGTCAAGTCAAACGAAGAAACACTTGAATATCACAAATTTTCCACACTCCGTAGCTCATTAAATGAAGAAAAAGATTAAATGTTTCATCCAAGACAACAACTTGGGGGTCATGACAGCTGATATATACTAAAGTGGGTTTTTTAATTGTTCTACTTTATTCGCGAGAATGAACCCTAATAAGTTTTTGGCATTTTCACACAATTGACAGGCCCCATGAAATGGGGTTCCTCTGCTACACCCAATTCATCTCAAGATTTAAATTTACTTTTTAATATATCTCAGGATCAGATGTGGTAATTAAATCTACGTACCCATATTACATAATAATCAATTATATATAGGGCCATCCCCATTTTTTATTTTTTAATTGTTAGATTGTTCTTTGTAGGAACCAACCACACAGTAATGTCCTTCTCAATTGGGTCACTTTCCACTCTGATGGTTACATTAAGTAAAGGACCAACATTCTCATGGTATGGCTCCACAATTATTTCAAGATTTTCATTTTTATAAATTAAATTAACCCTTTTTTCTTCTATATTTTGTTAATTATATAGTCTTTCACATCAAGACACACAAATTATCGATGTACAAGTACAACGATTGTGCATTATTATTGTAATTACCTCTCAACAAATTCAAATTTTTAAACGTGAAAAAGTTCTTTTATGGAACGGAAAAAAGAATTGCAACATGTGATTAATGCAATAAAAAATGATGAATATATAGATTTTGAGAAGTATCTATATCCTCCCAATTAAATGTAATTGGTTCAAAGAAGAAAAGTTGTCCAAGTTAACCTTATAATACATATAGTGCTGGATGAGTTCACTATACATATGACTATAATGGCGTTGTGGAACAAAATCAACCTTCAAAGAAAGATAAAATGTTTTGACGAAAAAAAGGTGAATTTAATGAATACGTACAATTGGAAGATGGATTGGGAGAGAGAGAGAGGAGAGAGAAAAGCATATGGGCCTGGGACAACTTTAGGGAATGGGGGCCATGCAGAAAAGGACGTGAAACAATTGAAAGGCAAGCAGTTGTGGAAGTAGTATATATTGGTCATGGATCCGGTGGTCCTCCACCGCTTGTGGTGGCGCAACCAGCAGGGGTGGCCTTAGCCACGTGGTTGCGGTGGTCCATGTTGCCTTAGCGCGCCACGTGTTGCAATTTTTTATTTTGATTTTATATATGTATAGTATAGGTGACAGACTGTTTAGGGCACCAATTGGCATAGAGATAGGGACGAGGGATGTGATCATCTTAAATATCAGATTATGGATTCAATTCACCAAAGTCGGCAGGGGGCCCTTTTCTATGGTCACAAATTCATTTGCTTCCAAATATTTTGGTATCTATTAATTTTAATATACTACCTACCAAACCCCTATTAACCCTGCTTTTTATATTTAATTAAAGGAATATCCAAAACTCTACAAATTGAGTTCCCGTTGTTTAATTTAAATTCAAGTCCTACTTTTGATTTTTACTTTAAAATTATAATATGTATAAAATACTTGAGTTTTATTAGTTTTACGTTCTTACCAACCTATTTCTTTATACTATTCCTCATTTCATAATTTCTTTTATAAATAATACTCCAAAAAAAAATTAACCACTTTTCTTTTTTTTAAATGATAGAATATTGAATGCACGTGGGAGAGCAAGGTGAATTATGGTTCGAAATATTTGGCCCAACCTACCCTATTGCTCTATTCAACATCTGATGTAAACATATCTCACCTGCATACATTAATAAATAGATTATGACTCTCTCCTAATAATTTGGGCCTAAGTATGTTCATATAGTAAATAGGGGCCCTAATATTTTTTTGGGCTTGACGTAGAGGCCCTTATATTGCGCATTGGGCTCTCTCCTCTTAAAGTATCACTTTCACATAATACCTGTATTTTCAATCCTCCAGCTTCAACTGATTTGCACTATTAACTTTCAACAAATTCTGGATATTAAGCCTCATTATATAACTAAAATTAAAATTAATTCTAGTTATTAACTTTTTCTTTAGGTAATTATTCAACTAGAACAGTTTTTTTTAAGAAATTCAATATCGAATTCCACATTATATATATATATATATATATATATATATATATATATATATATATATATATATATATATATATAATTATTAACACTTGTAGCAGAATAAATCTATTACATTATCCAGCTAGTTTCTTCTTGAATTTAAAGGGGTAAAACTAAGATAAATTAAATAACGGTGTGTTTTTATAGCTTATTACAGAGTATTCGATTTTATTTTAGATTAAAAAATTGAAGTGTTTGGAGAATGTTGGGCCTTATGACGAGAAATTTTACTGTATTGGCATAACACATTGCAGCCCGTTTTGCCGTCCAACATTATATACCCACCTAAGTTTTCTATTATTAATGTAATTATAATTTATAAAATATTTTAAAAACCCTGATTCAACAATTAAAATTACACTAACCTTCCTCACTCCATACATCCACCTCCTCTATCAAGATTTCCAGTCACGCAATGGGGATCGGTTTCTCCCTCTAGATGTTGCACCACCACCAACAAGCATCACTACGCGGCTTAGTTCGTGTTTTCTTTTAGTAAATATGATGAAAACACAAGGTTTTTAAATACATATTAAAATACATTGATTCGGATTTTTTGAAGAGATTGAAAGTATAGTAATAGTACCCACTAGTTCACGTTTTTATAAAAAAAATTTGGCGATTTATAATTTTCGAGCTTGTTTGTTGAAAGTTGTTCCTAATTTCGAAAAATTTGAAAAAATGTGGACCGTTGGACACCATCTCCTTCAAAAGTCCGAACGGTGGTGATGGAGTGCAGTAATGAATATAAATCTTAACAATACCCTATAAACTATTGAGAATAAATACTTAAAGTACACCATGAAACAAGTTTTGCAACTAATCTTTTCCGCCTTTAATATTTTTCGGTGGGTCCATGGTCATCGTTGTTCATCGTGGAATGAATATGCGTGACATGTCTTTTCCCCTTTTTCAGGTGTATTTTAGATTGAAGAGGGGTAATATGGGTAGTTAATGAGATGTGTATGTACTAATGTCTAAAAAAATTGAGTGGACGAACTAATTCGGATATATCTACTAAAGTTTATAACCGGGCATTTAAGAAAAATTCTATCATCATAATTCATACTCTCCCGGCCCTCTAAAAAAGTCTCAGATCTAAAACTATTTTATTTACAAGTTAGTCATATTTCAAGAATCAAAATGATATTTTTTTTAATTTAACTTTATAAATTACAGTTATTACAAATGCGAATTGGATATCGTTTACGATGGTGGGTTTGATGAATAAATGGAGGGTCAATGAGACCGTGTAATTTATGAAAAGTCTCAGTCAGTTGAATAAAAATAAAAGGTTATAGTTTTAAGAAATTGAGTTTTTTTTTTTTTAATTCTTTTTGTGGGGGAGCTAGGCTTTTTCTCTAATAGAGAAATATGAATTTATAAAATCTTTATTATAAAATAGCTAAGCATTTTATTACTGGACAAGTGGATATATAAGATATTAAGATGCAACACACCCTCTTGTATTTATATTTGGCCCAGGTTATTTCCACACACCAAAGTTCAAAATACACACTTATCCAAGTTGACACACTTTTCTTACAAGTACACACACCCGAAATCTCATAACTGCCCTTCCCACTAACCACGGTCCTGTATGTGTTGTTCGAATTTTTGTTTCGCACATTCATTCAAAGTGCGGAAAATAAAATCGCACACGATATTTCTAAGTACACACACTTTTGTGCGAATTTTTTTTTCGAACAAAGTGCAATTGTGCGGCTTTTTTTTTCGCACAGAGGGGTATCCGCATATGTTATCTTTTTTCACAAGTACACACACCATTGTGCGAAAAAAAAATTCGAACAAAGAGCAAATGTGCGATGAACCAGAGTCGAAAATTTCAAACCCGTCACCTTCAACGAAAATCGGCACCAACGTTCAAATATACGTAATATGGTAATGTAAATGCATATTTTGAATACAAACTACTCAACAAATCATTTTAGAGCACCAAAAACACAAAAAATGCAAGAAAATCCTAGGTATAAATCAAACAATGAAATAACTCAAATAAAAACTTACAACAACATATTCTTCATCACTTGAAGTCCCCATTTTTAGCCAAATACGTTAGTCACTTTCTTGGTCGTGTTTCCCGGATTAACAGCGGCAAACGTTGGGGTTTTTCGAAAAAAAAAAATTGGGAATGGAGACGTACGTAAGGAGGGAGCGCTGCAACATTTGGTATGGTTGTGTGTGTACTTGGAAAATTACCGTTGTACACATTAAGGGTAGGTTAGTCTTTTTTACTGTGGTTTGATTAGGATTTTTTTCCAGGTGTGTGTACTTTGAACTTTAGTGTGTGGAAATAACCTGGGCCTTTATATTTATGAAAGTCAGGTAGGCAAAAAATGGGCTACGTGTGGGCCTTGTTTCAAGAAGGCCCGGATCAAGTTTTCTTGTAGGCCCAGGTTATCTGCACACACTTTTTTCTTAAGAACACCCACCTTTTAAAAAAACACACTGATTATTAAGTAAACCCCCCGTATCTCCCTAAAATACCCTTTTAACAATCAGTTCCCTCAATTTGCAAAAAACACGTCAAATTGCACACCCACCATCCCTCCAACGCCGGATCGCCCCCTGTCGCGCGCGCGCCGCCGCCGCCGTCGCGCCGCGCCCCCGCCGCCGCCCTCGTCGCGCCCCCTTGTCGCGCCCTCGCTGCCGCCCTCGTCGCCGCCCTGCCGCGGCCTCGTCGCGCCGCCGCCTCTGTCACGCCGCCGCCTCTGTCGCGCCGCCGCCCTCGTCGCGCCACCGCCTATTTCCATGACAAGAACAAATTTGCCCGGTTAGTAATTGGGTTCTAATTTTTTAGAGAAATAGAAACCCATGTGTTTATGTTACGAATTTTGGGTAGAATTTTGGATTGTTGCATTTTGTAACTTACTCTACCATTGTTCATCAATTTTGGTAATTGTATGAACACTGTGAGGATGGCCGAATTCCTTGAAACTATATATTTTTTTTTTTTTTGTGATTTTCATTTTAATTGGATGTATGGATATGATGGGATGAAGAGACTGGTAGACCTTCTGAGGAGTGATTGTGTATTTTAGATAATTTTACATAAAATTCAAGTTTTCAAAGAAAATTGCAGAGGTTGTGTATGGGGTAAATAATTTTGTTGCTAAAATTTGTGCGTGTGATTAACGAATATTGTGGGGTGGAGGTGGGGTGAATGACACATATTTTACGGTTTTGAGAAGTGATGAAGATGGGCGGTGGCAGGGGCAATCCGGCGGTGGAGGCGAGAGGGCGGCGACGGGCTTTGGAGGGAAGGTGGGTGTGTAATTGTTTTTGACGTGTTATTGCAAATTGAGGAAACTGATTGTTAAAAAGGGCATTTTAGGGAGATAGGGGGTTCTTACTTAATAATCAATTTTTTTTTTCAATAGGTGGGTGTTCTTAAGAAAAAAGTGTGTGCATATAACCTGGGCCTTTCTTGTATTGGGCTGATTTACACCTTGTTTTTGATACACAAGCTTTGTAATGAAGGTCTTTAATCTTTCTTTCAATTTCTTTTTTGGTATACTCTAATAACATATTTAAGACATTTTATATTTTTCATTACACTTTGTTTCTCTCTCCATCACATCACTTCTACTTCAACTCTTTAAATATTGTGTCAAAAAATAACGAAAAACTTTCACCGGAACGAATGGGATGCATTTTTTTACCCACCCCCCTTTTACAGGAGAGGACACAACTTTCATTCATAATACAGAATAGAAGTAATTATTTGTAATTAACGGGTCTAGTACATTCATAATTCAAGAATCTTTTGGTTCATAAAACAAGTGGGCAAAAATTTAATGATGATACGTGATCTGTTTTATCAATTATAATCTCTATAATTATAGTTATTAATATACGTTACTAGATGAGCTCCCGCGTATTACGCGGTATGTTCGTTAAATAAATTTTACAATATAATATATTATATATAATATTTATAAATAATAATATATCTATTAAAATAATGTATAAGTATAAAAAAATTGCAATTATAATATTAAATTTAAATAATGGTAATATTAATTGTATGACAATTCATGCTAGGGATTAGAATTATTATAATTATGTGAAAGAATTTACTAAAAAATTTGTTTCAAATTTATTTTACAATTAATAAAAAAGAGACGATTAATAGAATTTTTTTTTATATAATTGATGCATAAATATTATTCTGAATAATATATATATATATATATATATATATATATATATATATATCTTTCAAATATCATATATGATTATATTAAGGCTTTTTAAAAAAAAAAAAAAGTTGATACAATTACAATTTTTCTTACATACATTTATAGGCTTAAGTTAAATATAATTTTATTTTTAAAAATTGTCATATGATAACACTTTTTAGATATAAAATAGATATTTAAAATATTTAAAGATTTATATATTAACTTATCTATTAAAAAATATACATATTGTGCAAGAGGTCTAAGGTTCAAACCTCCTTAGAAATATATTTTTTAATTAATTCCTATATTAAAATGCCACATAATGTCATATATTAATTATAAATCAATAGAAAAATGACACATATGTTATTAACATATGTATGCATTTAATAAGAATGTGACACCTCATTCAAATTAACCTCATGACGACACCTAAGCAAAAACAAACTCCCTATTAGTAATATAGAGATATGTGGTGTTCCAAAAAAAAAATTACGTTATTTTATATAAAAATGGTTCATAATATAACCACTATCTAATTCTTGATACACTTAATTAATTAAATATTTGATATTTAAAATACTTTTTGAACTTGATAATTTAAACTTAAATATTAATACTGTATTTATATTAAATATAAATAATTTAAATAGTAACAAATATAATTATTGTTGATATCACTAAACAAAAATATGATACCACTAACCTCAATTTTCAATTATCCTAATAAAATTCTTAATATTCTTAATTAAATACTTAAAATTTTAAAATTTTCAAAATAATTTTATAATAACCTTATCATGTATTATTTCATATAAAAAAATTTCTTAATTAAAAGATAGAGGTGGGATGTGAATGACTCAACAACTCCTCAACTTAAAAGCCGAATTGTTGGGTATCACCAACTCAAATAATTACTGTATTATTTTGTTAAGTCAATTTAATAATTATGTGAAAATGACTCTAAATTGTAATGGTGGCGAGCGGCGGCCCTCCATAACATGAAAACGACAACGCATCTACGTTAATTTAAACTAAATTACCTTTCTCGTATTATCAAACCACACAGACAAATTCTAGAGCTTCAGATTTTAATATTTTATGTAATCAACTTTGAAGGCAGGTCTACAAATTAAATACTCATTTACTTGTTTCTTCATCTTAAGTCGACCCATATAAAAAGAAAATGTAGAAAGAATTATGAGTTTTATCACAAGTAAATCGGAATAAAAATATTTTCTAAAAGTAAATTTGTGTGAGTTTTTATGTAGTATAAGATGCACCGACCTTTTTTTCCCCTAATTATTATCTCATTTTAGAAATTAGAAAGTTTAAAATTTCAAAATGACTTTTTTTTTCATATTTAAAATAATAAAAAATAGGAATTATTGCAAATGGGTTCAAAAAATGTCTCAAAATTGCAAATAGGTTAATTGTGCACATATTTTTATGCTTCCATGCAAATTTATCTTGTGCCGCTGTGCAAATATTTTTTAACCTATTTGTAATTTTGATTTTTTTTTAAATCTATTTGTAACTGACCTAAAACTAAAAAATAATTATACATTTTCAAATTAAATTCTTATATACATCTTTTATATATACATCTTTTATATATCCGTTATACCCTATCAAATTCAATTACTCTTTAATCTTTATAGTCTCTTAAACTAATGCAATCTCCCTTTAATAAAGTAGAAGTGATTCATTATTTTTACATCTTTTAATATTAATAAATAATTTTTTTAATTAAAATATATATTATTTTAGATTGAGTAATAAAAAATAAGTTGAAAGAAGTAAAAATTAAGAAAAAGATTCTCCTTAAAATAATATATCTATTTTTAAATTATATAATTAACTTGTCATACTCGATTTTCAATTAGGTGATATATATGTCTATGTGAATACAACTACGATACTAATTGATACTAATTGATGGATGTATATAAAGGGTATAGTGTGTGTTCGCAAATTCAACTTTATAAATAATATAACGTTTGTTTGTAAATTCAATTTTATGGGAATTAATATTTATATAATGTTTACTATTTGTTTAATTAAACACTTAAAATTTATTTTGACAAAATTAATTTTATTTGTTTTTGAATTCTTTAAAAGTTATTCTCATTGGGAGAAGAAAAATACTCCATTTGTCTCATACTAGATTATACATTTGTCAAATAGGTTTGTCTCAAACTCAATGATATTACGTTTCTTTAAAAAGAAATAAAACAACATGATCATTTCATATATACCCTCCAAACACCTAAAAAATTATACACAATGTCATTACTTTATCTATGCTAACCAAAATTTATCTTTTTCAATAAAGTAAAATGGACTCTTATACCCTTACTTTATTTTATTTAATACCAATAAATTATTTTTACATTAATAACCGTGCAAATAGTAAATGTATCATTGAGTATGAGAGGGAGAGAGTAATAATTACCCCACATATAATTACCTCCACTATTAATAAAAGTAATTTTTTTTTTCAAATAAACAATTCTTCAATTTAATTTAAAATCACTCTATTTTCAAACAATCCCCACTATTAATTTTACTACAAAAATCAATTAATATTATTTTTTAAAGTAATTAAATAGAGTTTCAAAACAAACTCATAGTTTAATTAACTGTATTTAATAAAAGATATTGTTTTGATTTTTTATTTATTTTTTTCTATCTTTAAATTAATGAAAATACGATATTGTTAGGATTCTAGATTAGTATGTATTATCATTAAAAATAGTTGCTTTTATCATTATTTTATTGAGTTGAAAATACAAAAAATTGTATAAAATGATTTTATATATGTAATATTTTTTATTGTTTTTATGACACTTACATTTCAAAATATCATAAACACATTAAGACTATCATGCACGTCTGATCTGATGCAATTGTTTCATGATTTTTTTAGGATTTCTCTAAATACTTAATCCGACCCGGTAAACCCGACACGAAGGTGAAACTGAAACAAATGAATGGCCATTCTTAGTGAAAGTTGGCATTGTGGATTGATATTATTTCTCCAATTCAAAATATATATTATTTTGAATATTTATTTTATTTATAATTTAAATGTTATTTTGCATTTTCAAATATTAATTAATTATAAAGTTTTGAAATTACCCTTATACCTTTTAATAATAACTTAGATAATAATAATATTTAAATCTAATGTAAAATTAAAGAAGCTATTAATTAAGAGAATTAAAAGTCAATGATTTTTTTTATAATTTGTATATATTGATCTAAACTTAATTTTTTTTTAATTTTTTTAAAAACTTAAATAAACGAAAGGAGATATTTTGAAATAGAAAAATGTGGTTTGCCCATACGTTTTCTTAAGTTTTGTTTTATAAGATTATAGATATAGATATATAATTAATCAATCTTCGGTTCACCTAAGGTTTGGCTGATTCCAATTTTTATTTTTTAAAATTTTTTTAAAACGTTTTGGTTGAATGTTTTCCGTCACTCGTCTTCTACCGACTTCACTACACTACATACCAAACCATCTTTTTCTAAATGACCTTTTCATCCTCCACCAAAATAATTCTTTCAACAAATTCAATCTTTTAGGATATTCCCAAAGTCATATAAATTGTCATCTTTTGAAATAATAAAGGTATTTAAAAATACATATATACATATATAGATATATGTAGAGAATTCTACTTCCACTTTCAAGGCCCGCCAAATGATTAATGATTGTTCAAAAGGACTATATTTCATGATGAATATATATATATATATATATATATATATATATATATATAGTTATAGAAAATTAGAAGCTGTTAAAAAAAAGATATAATTAGTATACTTCATTAATTGGGAACAATAAAAGGACTTACAATTGAAAAATAATTCAAATGAAAAAAAAAACGTGTGCAAGAAATTTATAATTAGTGAAGAGTGACTTCCGACGCTGTACACCCAATCCAAATGTTTCTTCATTTTTGGAATTAAACTTCTCTCTTGATATTGGCTAAATCTTTAAATCTACTGCAGAAATAATAATACAAGAGAATAGATGGTGACATGTCCGAAAATATTTATATCTTCGAAAACAAAAGTAAGAAAATATTTATATCTTATTTATCGGATTTATTATTATCATCATTATTTCTTTAAACTATTTAGTACTAAGATAAAATGGGAAATATAATAAATAGCTGAAATACAAAACGAAAAAGAATAACAAATATGCACCGACAGTCCATTCGAAAAAACCGGGAAATTCTTCGCTTGATCATATTTGAATTAGAATAATTTTTTTTTTTTTTTTTTACCGGATAAATGGTGTTTGTAAATAAATTTTAATTACAATTTGAGTAATTAAGTTATGATTGGAGGTTAAAAATATATAAATTATAAAAACTATAAAAATATACTTCATGAACAGATTAAAAAACAAGTGAAAATAAATCTTGTGAACCAATGAAATATAAAAAAGAAAATAGAAATCTACGCTTAAACGTGCTTTGTGAAGGGGGTAGCAGAAGACTAGCAGTTATGGGGTTTTGATAGTGGACTTAAATTGTGGAAAAATGGGGAAAAGGCCAAGGGTCCCACGTCACACAGTGACATAAAATCTTGAAAATGAAACTGAAACTCTGTAGAGTTATCTCTTTCTTACATCACTATTTCTTATATTAGGGCGGATTTAATTAAAATGAATATTGAAACCCATTTTTCTTGTATTGTTTAGTACTAAAATCTATTCAAAATTATCGATAACAAAATTGTATACGATTTTAGCACCTCAATCGGTATTTTTTGTTAAAGTAGTGTTTGGTAAACGTCATAAGGTGTTTTAAAAAGGAAATAAACATAAATTTAGCTATAAACACCTCATTGTACAATTAATTCTATAATAATTTCATAAAGACCGTTTAAGTAGTTTTTATTTACTTTTCATAAATAAGTAAAACATTCTATTTTTTATCTTCTAATTGTTTTTATTTTTTAGAAAATATAAAATGCCTAAAAAAAACTCTAAACAGTTTAAACACGCAAATTGATAACACAGTCAAAGAAAATTGAGTTAACCAATGTGCCATGATTAATAAATAAAAGTAAAAGAAAATCGAATTTAGCAATGCATGATAACACATTAAGTACGCGGCATACGATGTCAGGATAAAACTTGAGGGATAAATCATAATAATCGATATACCATATATATCATTAAAAGTAGGCAACATTACAATGTCAAGAAAGAACTCGAAGCAAATAGAAGTAAAATAAAACTTGTTAATACACGACCGACAAAAGTAAAAGAAAATTGAATTAATCAATGCATTATACTCCACATACAATGTGAAGAAAGAACCTAAGATAAATAGAAGTTGAAAGAAAACGAAATAATCAAAACACATCACAACCGAATGAAGTTAACATTACAAATACACACCATACAACGTCGAAAAAGATCTCAAGACAAATAGAAGTCAAAGAAAACTAGTTAATAAATAAAAGTTAAAAAAATTAAATTAATACAAGGTTACGAAAGAATTTTAGGCAAATATAAGTCAAAGAAAACGAGTTAATCAATGCGTCAAACCGGAAAAAGCAAAAGAAAATCGAATACAGATACGCAGTGACACACAAAATTTTCTACGTCCTCAACAAAAAAATCCGTGACCCAAAATCTCGTCCCATTCTCGTAATTACTTGAACAACCAACAATGAAACAAAAATAAAAAATATTGAATGGTAGAATATCACAATCAGCACAAAAATGTTAAGCACACTCTGAAGCCACAACTCCCATACTGATTTAAAAAAAAAAATTAGTAAAAGAGACGTGTTTTGGGAAGATTCAAAATTGAGCACAAACCAATGAGAAAGGGCCAAACTAAGGTGAAAGGCAATCTTTTGGCACATGTTTGCTTAGAATTCAAATAGCAGGGCAGCAGTTGTCCACTTTTGTTGTTTTGAGTGTTCTTCCGGTTATAGTCAATGAGAAGTGTGTGCGTTGTTTCAATTGTGTCTACCTTTTTCTCCTTCAGTTTGTTGATTTGTCAGGTGTACCCTGTGATATGTGGGGAAATGCAATATCTTCTGTGTCAGCTCTTCTAATTCTTCCTCCTCTCTCTGCTCTCTTCTCTCTCTAAATTTCATGCCTTGTCTGATCTGGGCTTCATCCGATTCATTCAAATTCTTCATCTGTTTGAGGTACACGATTTACTTTCTTTAACTTTTCTTCCTAATCTCGAAGAACCCAGTTTTGATTTTGATGCTTTGAATGGTTGATGGTGTTTGAACTTAGATTGTAGATTTGCTGGGTGTTCTCAGTATTGTGTTGATTTATCTTTTTTTATTGGGGTTTCATTGGGCTCAATTGAATTGGAAGCCCTTTTGCGGAATAGTTGAATGAATTTTGGATATTTAAATTAGATGATTGCTTGATCTTGGTTTTGTTTCTTATGAATTTGATGTCAATTGGGAATATGATGTGAGATTATCCGAATTTGAATGGCAGTGAAGTTCATTATAAATTTAATTGAAACAAAATTGATGTTTACTGCAGATAGCAGTTTGCATTATGCGTTGGCTGACGAAGATTCTCAAAGGCTCTAGCCACAGAATTTCGAAAGGGCAATATCATGGGAAATATGAAGATGATACAATTTGGGAAGGACCTCCTGCATCTGCGGTAATCATCATTATTCCAATCATCTGCATATCTAAGAGATCTTTGAGTGTGTGTTACATTTTGTTTTATTCTTATATATAGGACCAATTGTCAGATTTTGATAAGGAAGAACTAGATAGAGCAATTGCACTTTCCATTGCTGAAGCAGATGAGAAAGGCAAAAAGGTAGTAGGTAAGTCAAGAGGCTGCAAGCTTTTGTCATAAGCAACGGTAGATTCTTCCTACTTCTTTCTCCATTTGTTTTTTGGTCAATTTTTATGAAATATAAAGAAACTAGGTAAGAAACCATGAAAGAGTTAATGTTTTGAGTTATAGAGACAGCTTGAAATTTATCTGTACTTCTAATTGTATCAGATGATGAGTCTCAGTGGGATGAAGATGAATTGCTTGCTAAGGCTCTTGAAGAAAGCTGGAATGTGGGGTCCCCACCTCAATCACCTCCATCTCCGCCAGCGCCACCACATCCACCTCCACCTAGATCACTGGGATATGGTTACGAAAGTTTCGTACCACCTTATCCGTTCTACCAACCTGCAGGATACAGGTAATACATATCCTCGTGAGTGAGTTCTCTGTTATTCCAGAAATTGGTCAGCAGATCAGATAGATTGGTGAAACATATGCGAAATAGGATCTGCTAAATTGTTATAGAAGTAATTCAAAGTATTTTACTGGCTGCATACAACCAATCAAACTTTACCTTCGCTATTAGAGGTTGCATGCCTAACCAAGGGGGCTTAGCCCACTTGGCCACCGGGCTCCTCACTTAAGTGGGAGACCTGGGTTCGATTCCCTTTGGGAACGAATTGGAGTGGGAGGTATAAGGAGGCTTGGAGAATTTGAAATTGTAAGGGGACTTGGTGAACTAATTTCTAACCACTAACAACTAACATTTACCGATAAAAAAAAAAAAAAAAAAAAAAAAAAAAGGTTGCATGCCTAGATCTTTTCTTTTTCTGTGCCTCATTTATGATGTCAAGGACTATTTAATGGAATAGAAGCTGATGCACATTAAGAGTAAGGTATACAGAGGTATCCTGTAAGTGAGTTAAAATAAATCAATTACTCGGATGACAAATCATATGGATCTCGTGTTAATTGTCTGAAAAATTCATTTGGGTTTTAGCTCCCATATAATGGATGTCTTGATTGTCGAGATTACACACTTGTATTCATATATATTTCTCTTTCATATGTCGTTTTCTTGTAGAACATGTGCTGGTTGCAATAATGAAGTTGGCCACGGAAGATACTTGAGTTGCATGGGGGCTGTTTGGCATCCAGAATGTTTCCGTTGCCATGCTTGCAACCTCCCAATATCTGATTATGAGGTGCTGAACTGATAGCTTTGTTATCTGATTTTGGTTGAATTTTACGAACTGACATCTTATAAAATTCTCCTTCAGTTTTCCATGTCCGATAACCGTCCCTTCCATAAATCTTGCTATAAGGACCTACACCACCCCAAATGTGATGTTTGCAAAAACTTTGTAAGTATCCAACCGAAACATATTTGTTGGTTTTGCTTGCTGGTTCAAAATATTTGAATTTATATACTAACAAAACATGGAGTTTTGGCATTTTTTGTTTGTTTAGATCCCCACAAATGGGGCAGGACTTATTGAATACAGAGCACATCCTTTCTGGCATCAAAAGTACTGCCCTTCGCACGAACATGATGGAACACCTCGCTGTTGCAGCTGCGAAAGAATGGAGGTAAAACTCAAATCCCAGAATTGTTTATGAATTCGAACTAAGGAGTCAAATAATTCCTTTTTAGATAGATACCAAAACCTTTGATGGGATTGATGTGAATCGTCTGAATGTGTGCAGCCTGTAGATGCCAGATATTTAGTTCTTGATGATGGAAGGAAACTGTGTCTGGAGTGTCTAGACTCTTCGATAATGGATACTCACGAGTGCCAACCTCTTTACCTTGAAATACAAGAATTTTACGAAGGTTTGCACATGAAGGTGGAGCAGCAAGTCCCATTACTGTTGGTCGAGAGACAAGCATTAAATGAAGCCATGGAAGGAGAGAAAAATGTAGAATTTATGCATACAAAAACATGTTTAATATCAACTAAAATTCTAATATTTCGTTTCATTGTCAGGGTCATCACCACATGCCGGAAACTAGAGGACTGTGCCTATCTGAAGAGCAAACTGTTAGCACGGTATGAGTAGATTATAAATCAAATAAAATGCTGTGGAGTATCTTTTTGTCTAAATTTTTATTCAAAATTCCAGATCTTGAGGAGACCTAAAATAGGAGGATATCGAATAGTAGACATGTTCACTGAACCTTACAGGCTGGTACGCAAATGTGAAGTAACAGCAATCCTTATTCTGTACGGCCTACCTAGGTGAGTTTTTCCCCTGCTATTTACAGCCATCTTTGATATTCTCCATCCTCACAAAAAACCAAACTTTTGTCAATTTAGGTTATTGACCGGGTCGATCCTGGCCCATGAAATGATGCATGCTTGGCTGCGACTTAAGGGTAATCCTCTCTATTTTCACCATTTTTTCCTGGTGATGACTACACAAATTAGTACTCTTCAGATTCAGCTAAGTTACAAAAAAGTCCAGCGACGTTTATTTTCTTACGAGCATCACTGCATCAGCTTTTTAGGATATTACAAACTTTTTCTTTTTATCTTATCGTGCTGCAATATGCCTCTCAGGTTACCCAAACCTTAACCCAGAAATCGAAGAAGGTATATGCCAAGTGCTAGCTCATATGTGGTTGGATTCTGAAATCATGGCTGGCTCTGGTAGTAGTGTAGCTTCTTCTTCGTCGTCATCATCATCGTCTTCTGCCTCCACATCGACATCATCTTCCGGATCTTCAAAGAAGGGCAAACGCTCAGACTTTGAGAAAAAACTTGGTGAATTTTTCAAACACCAGATAGAATCAGACACATCTGCTGCATATGGAGATGGTTTCAGAGAAGGAAATAAGGCAGTGCTCAAGTATGGCTTGAAGAGCACTCTTGATCACATTCGACTCACTGGGAGTTTTCCGTGTTAACTCATTTGATCGAATATTTGCTCTGTATTTGTATATGCAAGTTGCTCGATTGGCCTCTGCATATTGATCAAATCACTTGACTTTTGTTAACTTATAAGAAGAATAGAAAGAAAAAAAAAAAGAAAGGAAAATAAGGGAATTATTTCGTGTTTGAGCACAAAAGTGTTGTGTGTCAAAATACTTGGTTCATACGACGCCGAAAAATATGTACGAGGATCTTATTATACAAGTTTTACTTCCAATAACATTTGCAAAAGAATTAATTTTAAGATTCCTTTTTTAGATTTCAGTTTTGCTTTAATTGTTCTTTAGTAATGCTTTCCGATAAACTCGGTTATTTTATAGGAATAATTTCATATTAAGGCTAAGTGGAGTCTCAATTTATGTCCTGAATTTTGAAGTGTTTGAAATTAGGATCTAATTTTTTTTTCTCAATTTAAGATTCAATTTTTTAATTTTAAATATAATTTAAGACACCTCAAAATTCAAGACTTAACTTAATTTTGTTTTGTTTTTTTCTCTCTAAATTTAGACCTCTAATTTAAGACACTACAAAATTTAAGAATTAACCAAAAAATTGAGCGCTAAAGTCTTCCTTATTTTATAATATTGACGTGATTTATTATCGGATTCTCTGTGGAAACCCTTGTACAGATTTTCTTTCAGAAAATACAATCTGATTCAGACAGTAGAAAATGATTGAGGGCAGTAGATATCCAGCTGGATCTTCATGAGAGCTGAGACAACCTCAGCCGTGCTTAATCTGGTTGCCGGTTGTCGAGCTAAACATGCTACGCTTAACTTGAGCAAACGCAATGCCAACTCAGTCTGGTCAATAACATAACCAAGTGGATTTTTCACTTGGAGACGAGGATCAATAAGCTCCTTAATCTCACCTGATCCCTCAATGGCTGAAATCACAGTTTCAGACAAGAGAACTTCTTCACCATCGCGTACAAAAACAGCTTCTCGTCCTGTAATAAGTTCCAACAGAACAACCCCAAAGGCATACACGTCTACTTTAGGCGTAAAACCCCCAGCTTGCATATACTCAGGTGCTACATAGCCTTTCACTCCTTCAACACAGCTTGTGTCTGAATTCCCATTTTCTCTTGCAAGGCTGAAATTTGCAATCTTTGCTCTCAAATCTTTGTTCAGTAAAATATTGCAACTGTTGATGTCTTTGTGCACGTAGCCTGGAGCAGTGAAGTTGTGCAGATAATTGAGTCCATTTGCGACGTCTAAAGCAATATGAAGGCGGTGGGCCCAGGTGAGGGAAACTGCACACTCTTCGGTTGTTAGCCACTTCTTCAAAGACCCTTCTTCCAAGTATTCGTAAACCAGATAGAAAACTCCATCGTGATCACAGAAACCGTACAGACTGATCAGATTGAAGTGGTTGACATTTCCAAGAATCTTGATCTCTTTCGAGACATCTGTGCTCGTTTTCTTTATAGCAAACGGTTTCCCGCGCAGATTTCCAATATAAATGGTGCTACTCAACCTCTTATGTGGGCTAAAGTTGTTGGTAGCTGCCTCGAGTTCTTCATATCTGTATATCTTCAAAGTTTCACCAATTCCGACGACCTTATCCAGGAAATTCTCCGGCAGTTCCTCTCTCCACGAGGCTCCTTTTTTTCTCTCTCTTCTCCTGCAGTACAAGAACGCGAGGACGAGAAAGAAACAGAGGAAAGACAGAGCAGCACCAGTTCCTGCTCCAATGTACAATGACTTCTTCTGCTTATGCTGTGAGGACTTTTTCATCTGAGACCTCAGAGGTTGTCCTGTTAGAGGAATCAAAATAGTCGTGAAAGCATAAATCGTCGGATTTTCGTCCGAAAAATCATTTGCTGCAGCTACACTTTCAGCACTAACATTAAACCTTTTACTGATTTTAGAAACAGTATCTCCCTTAGCAATCAAGTATGTCAACAGAAACTTGGTCCCATTTCCAATCTGCTGCTGTGTAGGGCATGCACACCTGAGTGGCACTTCCAGTTTTACCCCCACATGCAAGCTGTACACGCCGTACGGATTTCTACGTATAAGTGTATCACAATTGGTTAGACCCTGATAGGCGTCCTTTGCAATTGTGAAATATGTGTCATCATCTGAAGGGATGACATAAGTGGTGTTAGCCTGATAGTATCCACTTGCACATGAACAAGTCACCGGAATGATGACATCGTTATCTGGAGGTAAGAGGGCGGAGCTTGAGATGACGTTTGTACGAGCGAGCTCCTCAGAGTCAGTAGATGTTAAGTTAGAAATGGAGGAGAGGGAAAGATAAGGAGGTTTGGTTTTGAACATCAAGAAGGCTTTGCATGAAGGCTTTTCGGCGTTGCAGGAGTAGAGAAAAGGTCCTGTTTCATTGGAGTTATTACATTCGTCGACTGGATTTCCTGAGTAAGGCTGTTGGGCGTTGAAGCTGGATGATGACAACCTTAATATGAGGAGAAGTAGTAAGATGAACATTTTTGCAGAGTGATTGTCAATATTCAAGATCTTAAAAACCAACTTTTTTTGGCGAATGTTGGTGATAGGTGGTTTCTTAAATGGTTTGGTATTTGGTTGGACAACTGATGTGTGACATCTTCGGCGTGTTGGTCAATCTAAGAAGTAATCTACGCCGTAGTCAAATACTATTCATGGGTTTAATAATGTATAGGTAGTTTACAATGCTTCAAACTTCATTTCGGAAATTAAAGATTCTGATAATTAATCTATTATTAAATTTGTTTGAGAAGCATAATACTAAAGATTCTGATCCACAGTCTCAATCAAACTGTATTATAAGAGTATGAAATGCGCCCAAATGAGTTGACTTTTGAGTCCTTATACAACTTGTAAGGCTAATACAAATATTAAAACAGAAAATATCGTTACAGATTTGGCGTTTTATGTTTGTCTTATATGCCTCCAGTTCATATTTAGTTAGTTATTAATTAATATTATGTAATGCTTGGGCCTGCCGGCCTTGCCTTGAATCATTTTTTTTTTTTTATTTTGGAATGGGAGAGGGGGGATTTAGGTATCAATTGGACAGGTTATTTACATTATAGGATGGTCTCTAACCAGATCCTAGGATCTACCCGCATCAAGAAATCAAAATGATCCTGAAAACAAAAGTCTATGCATAATGCAATTCGCCAAGAAACCAAAATGATCCTGAAAACAATAAATGCCCCTAGATAATTGGAGCTATATATCACTATTGTATTACCAAATTATTATAAGCTCAAGTATGTTCATTCCATTCAAAATATATATATGTAATTTTGAATTAATGCGCATTTATTAAAAAAATAGTTAACTTCATACTATACTATTTTTTTTTTTTTGGAAATTACATATAAAACTTGTGGGAGTGGTTAATTTTTAATGGCTCTAATAGAAGAAACGTAATTAACATTGAAAAATATTGCATGCCTCTCTGCACATTAGGATGTTATTTAGAGACTATGCCAAAAATCATGCAAATTGACATCGTGAAGCTTCTTTTAAGTGCGGGCGGTTGACTCTCTCATTTTGTTGTACCATAACATAACTGCAAGCTATGATTAAAAAACTTAAAATATTTGCACAAGAAACAAGCGAGAGATTATGATTAAAAAAAATAAAGTGTCGCTATTTTCTCAAGAAACAAGCAAGAGACTATGATAATAGCATTGCTAATAGATATCACTGATCCCAGAGGGGACAATTTTTCCTTCACCTTCAAATATTTTAGCTTGATATTTGGTTCTTTGGCCATCTAGTTTTTCATATTGTTTCCAAATAAATTTGAAAAATATAAAATACATTCGTCTGATATAAAATGATTAAATAAGTCAGGAAAAAAAATACTGGGAGTACATAATTTTATTTTTTTTTATTTTACCTATAATAATTTGGGGTACAGCTGTACCCCTTGTTCTAAGTTGGATCCTACATACATTAAATTAACATATGTAATATATACTCACATAAGTATATATTAAAGTTTTTGATTAAAGTAATATTAATTCTAAATGCAATAATAATACATGTGTTATATATCAAGTATGACTCTTGTGTATGGTGTTCTTCACTCCTTTTTTAAGTATTATTGTTTAGTATATAAAGTGTTTTTCTTTAACATTAAGTATTATTGTTTGTAAAATATTTAATTTATATTCTTTTTCAAAATTACTAAATAATAATGTATATTAAACGGTAATATTTCACATAATCGGATTCATAGGCTTTTTTTTGTAAGTGAAACACGTTTATATATTTTGGGTCCGTATCTGACCCGCGATCTCCCACCAAAATCCAAACTAATATTCCATTAAAAAAAAAATAAAAAAAATAAAAGCCCATCCACGACTTGAAGACATTATCCACGGCCAAAATCCAGAGAACCATCCAAAATAAAGCTGAATTAAACAAAAATCTCATGAGCCAAACTGAGTCATAACCCTCCCAAGTTATGATCCTACTCCTGATGTTGTGGTGATACTGTAAAGTTTTTTCTGTGTCATGGAAACCATTTTCTCTCCTCGCTCCTTCTGCCCTGTTTTCAAGACTCGTGCTTTTGAACCCAGGCTTAAACCCGTTTGCTGCGCTCTCAGAAAACAGTCATCAGTTAAACAATCTTTCTATACTCCCACAAGTTGGATTAAGAATGTGCATCAGGGTATAGCAGCGCTCGCCATTTCTTTGGCTCTCAATTTTTCCTTACCAGGTTTGATCGATTCTGCATTTGCGTCTGAATTTGATGTTCTCAATGATGGCCCTCCTAAAGAATCCTACGTTCTTGATGATGCTGGTGTTCTTAGCCGCGTCACCAGATCTGATATTAAGAGACTCTTGACGGATTTGGAGTCAAGAAAAGGGTTCCACATTAACGTTGTCACTGTCCGCAAGCTAACGGTGAGTTTCATTTATCTTTTGATGTTTCTGACATGTGGAGTGGAACATCTGTATGCAGTACAATTTATGCATTATACTGTAACATAGCACAACAGTTTGTTAGCCAATCGCTGAGATTAGTGAAGGGACTCTATAGAGCAGATTGGGGAATTAATGTGTAATGATAAAAAGATGCAATTTCTGTGTTTTTTTTTTTTTTTTTTTTTTTATTATCGGTAAAATGTTAATCAGTCCAAAAATTTCTTCAAACCACCTTTTAACTTCATAATTCAGTCTCCCACTAAAATGTGAAGCCCGATTAAGAGTTGATTGTGTGTACAAAAGTTATTTTATATGAATGATACTAGCGTATCATTCATATAAAATAACTTTTGTACACATATTACTATGAATTAATTGTCACACAAAAACCGTTGAAAAAGTCAACTGGGAAAACTGATTTGAGACGGAGGTAGTATTAATTAGTATAAATAATAAATACTCCGTATTATTTAATGAAATAATTAATAAGTTTTATAGTGAAATTTATTCACACGAAACTTTATTATTAAACAAACGTGCAAGTATTAGATAGCGTTGGTGGAGTTCATATAAATAAATTAATTTCACACCTTTCTATAAGTTTGAACTTTTAAATGATATAAAATTTTTTCATGATATCAAAGTTTTTAACTCACGTGATTCTCGCAAAAAGAAAATTTTACCCGTATTAAATTGTCCACTCGTTGGGTCACCTCCCCAAATGAGAGAGTTGAGAATCAGCTCACGAGGAGAGGGAATATTAGAAAAATTAATATGTTAGTGAATAATTTCACACCTCTCTAAAAGTTCGAATTAACTTTTAGATGAGAACCAAATCCTTAATTGAAATTAATATCTAGTCAATAGATTGTGTTTTCCTACAGTTTGTTGTTATGGGATATATGGAAATCAATGTGTGTTTTATTGTGTGGTGGTGTTTATCTTTGGGAAGAGCAAAGCGGATGCATTTGAGTACGCAGACCAAGTATTGGAAAAATGGTATCCAACGCTTGAGGAAGGCAGCAATAAAGGAATAGTTGTGCTTGTTACCAGTCAAAAAGAAGGTGCAATTACAGGTGGCCCTGAGTTCATCAAAGCTGTTGGTGATTCTATTCTTGATGCAACTGTATCAGAGAATCTTCCAGGTATTTCCTGTTTTTTCCGGATGTAATATAAATACAATGCTATTGAACTTCATTTACTCAATATCCAATATTGCAGTCTTAGCTACAGAGGAAAAGTATAATGAGGCAATGTTTAGTGCTGCAAAACGTCTGGTGGCTGCCATAGACGGTCTTCCTGATCCCGGTGGCCCTGAGACGAAAGACAACAAAAGAGAGTCGAACTTCAAAACCAAAGAGGAGACTGATGAGAAACGGGGCCAGTTCACTCTTGTAGTTGGAGGTTTATTAGTCATTGCTTTTGTTGTTCCTATGGCACAATACTATGCATATGTATCTAAGAAATGAAGTAATCGATTTTCCATTAGAGTTGAGTGTATGTATAAATGTTTGTGAGTACTTGATTCAATGGACAAGGAAATTAAAATTTATTGGTGTCCTTTATTTCCTTTACAAGTTTTTCTTGATGAGTCTTTTTAGCTTCAGAAAAGAAGGTGTCTGGCCTGCTGATGGAGGATCACAGCGTCCCAATTCAAGTACAACCTTTACCCGTGATTAGACTTCCATTGCAACTTGGGTCTTACCACAGCATGCCATTAAGCGCTTCTCAAATCCTGTAAGTTGGGCTTATTACTTTCTAATTTGCTCCTATCTAGAATTGTTTGCTATGAGATCCCACTTGATTGTGAAAATTAAGCAAGTTGTAGGGTGTATTTCTACTAACCGCTTCCAAAATTACTTTTTTTATTTATTTGAAAAAACGTCGTTTTGGTTCTCTTTGTTGAATTGTATCATGATTTATACACGACACTTGAAGTCCTTGCAAGAAGAGGGTGTACCTTAGCCTGAATATTTCTACTTTCTTCTTGAATTTCAAGAACTGATCAGTCACTTGAATCCGGAATGAAAACGGGCAATAATTAATGTCTGAGAACTTAATAAAATATTGTATTAGTTAGCCTTCACTTTCATAATAAAGATGAATAAATACACTAATCAGTAGACTTAATTGGCTAATGGCTATAATAGTGAGTTGTATTTGTTGCAATGATTTAGATTCAGCCCATTAGTAGATATATAATGGGGCAGGAAACTCTCATTTTTATGAATAACAAATTTATAGTTTTTTTCTCTTAACTTTATCCAATTTTGAATTCGTTACTATCACTTTTTAAGTTTTAATTTAGTTCCTTAACTTTTTACTTTTCTTTAATTTCCATTCCTTAACTGGGTGCAGATAACTGCTGACTTGACAATATTTTTCTTTTGATTTAGTCTTTTTATTTTATAATTTTCAACTTTTCGTCCCCTTGACGGGTTGGGTTACCTGCACTAGTCGGTAAGTGAGGAAATTGGTGTTAAGACATCAACAGCTACCAAATTGCACCACATTAATGCTTAATCGAAATTAATAGTTGGTCATGAAATTGCGTTTCATTAGTTTTTAATAGCCAAATTTCATTTCTCAGTCATGTATTTCATCTCATTTCGGAGCAAGGCAAACAATGCTGGTACACATCAATGTGTTCTTTATGACGCAGTGCAAGATTACAATAAAAAGGAATATAATAGATCATACACTTTTGACGGAAAATATTCTTATATTATAAGTTCATAGGTCTTATAATATAAGAAAATGAGATTTTGTCTCGTGTATGAAATCGTATCATACAAAAATCTGTCATTATTTTATTTTAATATCTAATCCCATGGATATTCTAAATTAAAAGGGAGAAGTCAATTATTTTCATACAGAACGTAGCACCGGGAATTAATCCGAAACTATTATCTTAAATTGCATTGATATCTACACCTTTTTTTAGTAATCAACCTGAGTGATGGGCCGTGTTTGCTCGTTATCTGAAAAATGGGCCGGTTTATGCAACCGTGGACCCTTTCCTTGATAAACATCCGCAAATGGGCCGTCAATTTCTTTCTTGGGAAATAGCGCAATGCATGGCGACCAACATTGGGGAAGTGCATAGTAAATTCGTGAGTTTATTTAGCTACCGTCGTAATTTAATTGTTTTTTTTTTAAAAAAAAAAAGAAAAAGGCTCAACCATCAAATTCATATGGATTTGAATGTTGCAAATGTGGCGCCAAGAACAATATCTATTGCAAACTACGTTCATGCCAATAAGGAATTTAAAGGAAAGAAAAATTATCAGGTTAATAATTCAGATCATGTATAAATGTAATTCAATGTATACACATTTAGCTTCAAAATCCAGAAGACCAAAAAGGACCTAAGAATGGTATACATCATCTTATCTAGGCATCTGCTGAGATTCAGAGATGCTAACAGTCCATTCACCAGATGATACTGAAGTCGATATTCTTGAAAGTGTCTGAAAAATGTCATCCATGTTAGGCCTGTCTGATGGATCTTTCTTCAGGCAATTATCGATCATTCGAAACAACACAAGAGCCATCTCCGAAGGATACTTCCCTTGCAACGTGGGATCCATCACGTGTCCTACAGTCTCCGGATTTACGACGGCGACTTCTCTTCCGGTGAGAATCTCCAGCAACAGAACCCCAAAAGCATACACATCAATCTTTGGAGAGACGATTCCATTCTCCAAATACTCTGGAGCCATGTAACCTTTCGTCCCAACAATGTGCCTCGTTAATGCGAATTCACCTTCCTGCCCCTCAGTCGATCTTGCTAGCCCAAAATTTGCGATTTTGGCTCTGAATTCGGCGTCAAGAAGAACATTGCTGGCGTTCACATCTTTGTGGATGTACGGCGGAGATGTGTAACGGTGGAGATAGTTTAGGCCCGCAGCTACGTCCAAAGCAATTTGTAGCCTCCTGTCCCAATTTAGCATCATTTGATTATCATTCTTGTTATGAATCCAATCGTTGAGCGATCCATTGGAAGCGTATTCGTAAACGAGATACCAGTTCCCTTCATTGAAAGAAACGCCGGATAGACGGATTAAATTGAAGTGATTAATCTTGTTCAACAGATTGATTTCTTTGGAAACATCTCCGTTCATTTTCTTGATCGCAGCAAAGTCCCCATTCATCGTCCCGCGATAAACCGACCCTTTGATCAAACAACTGGGGCTAAAATCCTCTGTTGCAGATTTAATTTCTTCAAAAGTGTATACTTTCAGAGACTGCGCTATGCTGGAAATGCTTTTCAGAAAATCAGCCGAATCCGCTTCATCCGTATCTAAATTCTTGATTAATTTATCAGCAGATTCAAAGCTCTGTGACGACACGACCGGTTCATCTCTCTTCTTCTGTTTCCTAAAGAAAAGGCAGTAAAGTATGGCCCCACCAGCTGATACAAGAAGAAGGACCCCACCAACCACAGCATATATCCACGCCTTGCTTGAGCCGCCGCTTGGCGGCGTCGCAGGCGGTGGTCGCGTCACAGACGGCGGCGGTGGAGGCTGAGGCGCCGTAACTTGAGAACTCGTCGGCGGATTCTCAAGAGGAACCAAAAGAGTAGTAAAGGGGTAGATATTGAAATCAGTTTCAGTCAGGGAATTAGCTGCAAGAGTTTTTCTGGTGTCAACCCCAAATAAATTACTTATCGTTTCAACGAACTGACCCCACGCGACTAGATAACTCAACAGATAATTCAGCCCATCGTCGCTTTGATTCCGCGTGGGACACGCACATCTCAATGGAACAGTCAATGTTGTCCCGTCGAACAAACTGTTGGCCGGAGTATCCATGTTCTGAACCAGCATAGCTTGGCAGGTTGATAATCCCTGGAAAGTGGTGTTGGCGATAGCCAAATAGGTGTCATCCTGACGGGCAGTGTAAGAAGTGTTAACCTGGTAATAATCGCCGGAACAGGAACAGGTTACAGGGACGAGAACCATGCGGTCTCTTTCCAAGATTGTAGTTTCGGAGACGGAATTCAGTTGAGATAATTGGGAAGAATTTACGGACAGGAGAGTGGATATGGAGGAGACGGAGTCGTAGGGCGGTTGAGCCCTGAAAGTGAGATAAGTCTGGCAACTAGGTTGGACGCCATTACAGGTGTAGCCAAGAACAGAGGTTGAGTTATCTCTGCTGTCGCATGATGCCGTCGCCTGCCGAATGTAAGGCTGCTGACAAAGGATCATCAAAGGGAGACATGAAATTAGAAAGATGGAAATTGCAGAAATTAGTGGGAGATTGCTCATGATTTTTAATTTGGAGGGGATGGATGTGAGAATTGGAAGAAGTTATTTATTTGATTCTTTGATCATAAATAGGAAAAATATTGTAGCTGAAAGTCAGAGATGGAGAAATAATGGGCAGGGAGCCGCCTAAAGAAGATAATAATAACAATTAAGAAACAATTGGAGAGTTGAATATTCTCAATTATTTGTTTTCATAATAATATTCTCAAGATTTTTAGTACTGTCCCTCTCATGAACAGGAGGAATGGTCATGAGTGCAAGCCAATAATAGTAAGAATTAATATTTTACGGTTAAATAATAAACATAGAAAATAATTACACAAACAACTATATAAATTAAGAATATTAAATGTATGTACCGAAAAAAGTCATGATAAACATAAAACAAATACATCATATGGGGAACTCAGAATATATCTGAAGCCTACATTAAAAATTGATACAGGCATTCAACATTCTCTTCTTTTGTGGATTTTTCTAAAACACTAAATGAAAAATTATTTTACGAACCTCTGTAATTGCAAAATCAAGAATTTTACCAACTAACAAAACATATAGTTTATGGTCCCAGTAGAGTAGATGGTCTAAGTCAACTTAGAAAGCCAAGTCAATAGTCATACACGATATGATCTTTACAAATTGACAAAGTCTTGCTTATGTAGGGAGCAGTCATCTGCACTTGCCTAAGCTTTCCGCACTTTCTATTTTAATTTAATTTGACTATTTTTAATATATTGACGTTTTAATTAAGAGTATTATTTAACAAGTTATTTGCATTCCTTTCAAAAAAAAAAAGTTATTTGCATTTAAGATTTCACTTAAAGGAGGTCGAATTGGAATCAATTAGCTTAGGTTGGATTTCACTTAAAGATTTCCCAGAAATAAACGTTCGAAAATATTCCCTCGTCATTTACTTAATTAAAAAAAAAAAAAACTATGGACTATACAGAGAATCTTCTTCAATAACTAAGCACTGTCTGCTCTACATATTGGGCTAACTATAAAATCTGAACTTGCATGGCAGATGCTTGGGCCCGGAGATATGGGTTTTCCTTTGGGCTAAATTACTACTATTATGAGCCCACGTATCATATTTATAATATAATCAAATTGGATTTTTAAATAAAACTTCAATACTACAGCTTTCAAATAATCAAATTATACTCTATCACAGCTTAATTAAAAAATTATTAAATAATCAAATTAACTTCAGATAATTTATATTTGGAAAAGTAGACTGTGAATAATTTATTTTTTTTATTTTTTAACGATATTTTGAATTGCACAATATTGTTATTGACTACCGAATTGAGCACCTCGTGGTTTAGTTTATATATTCAGACTTTGACCTTCACATAGTTGAACTACCAATCAATTACATTTAAAAGAAAAAGTGGAAAATATAAATTGGACATTATCGGGAAGCACGGTAGTTTAGAATACTGAGTGGACTATATTTATTTTAAAATATCAGTATACTAGTATAAAAAGAGAATTTTATATATTTTTGTTTTTTAAAAAAACATATTTATTCTCTTTTTCCACTATTCATCATCATTCATTAATACATATATAAGTGTGAAAGAATTCGACTCATCTAACAATTCAAACTTTTTACAGGGATTTTGAATATATACCAGCATCCTAATATTCTTTCTCACTTGTTGGATGGTGTCAACTCCATCATGGAGAGAATTGAGGTGGCCCAATAAATATACTTGCGGACTGACTTCAACTCCATAATAGGAAGCCCAACAAATATATACTTCCTCCGTCCCAATAATATAGACTGGTTTTCCATTTATAGATGTCCAATTATATAGGTTTGTTTCCAAATAGAATAATATTTTCTTAATCATTTACTAATATAATCTTATGCATTAATTACATTAGAAACTATAACACTTATTAGATAGGGTTACAATAGAAATTTTATTTTTCTACTTTACCTTTCCAATAAAAAATTTTAATCTCTCTGAAACGTCAAACAAGCCTATATAATTGATACGGAGGGAGTAAAATGGGTGAAGTTGAATACCCTAGTAAGGAGTATGTTTTATATAAATATGATTTATGGTACGAAATAATGATTCAATTTCATGAATCACTATTTAATTATTAATAATTTTGGTTAAATAGTTAATACTTTAAATTTTTTAAAATAATTTTACTAAACTTATTATGAACTATTTTTATAAAAAGAAAAAAATTGTCTTTACATAAATATTATTAATATCTATATAATGTGTAGTGAATATATTAACTAAAGAAATAAAAAGATCGTGCTGTGTGTTATGGTTGAAAATACAATGGAAGAATGAAGTAGGGGTGCATCTAAAATTACGAAGTATATATATACACATCTATGAAGTACTATCGATTAATATGGACGAATTTAAATATTGAAAGTATTAATATGATAATATATATGAATTGATTTTCAATCTCTTAAGTTCATATTTTTAAATTAGGCGAAATTTTTTCATAGTATTAGAGCAAAAATTTTGGTTTCAAATCCTGATGAAAGCAACTCGCATATATATTTGTTGGGTCTCCTCAATCCTTCTCACAATGGAGGTTACACCAGCCACAGGCGAGGAAAAATATTAAGATAATTATATATATGAATTAATTTTAAACGTCCCTATAAATTCAGACTTTTAGATGAGTCATGACTCTTTAAAAAAATCAGCTTATGCGCGTATATATATATATATATATATTTAGAAGTTCGAGGTAGCGGTGATGAATGATTGTTGGGATGGCAAAAGAAGGGCAATGGGCGTGATTTATTGGAAAAAAACCTAGAAAAAGAACAATAAAAGTTGAAGGAATGGGCTTTAAATTAATTTAATGCAAAGATGATAAGTTCGAATATGTGGAACATTCATGATTGAGATTGAATTAGGTTGTAGAGAGATAGAGATGACGACTAATACACGTGTCCCACCTGCTTGTAGCGCACCGTCGACGCACATCTTTCTCTGTCTGTATCTTCACTTGTCACTAGTTGTGTTTGTGTAGCACTCTCTATTTCCTTTTTATTTCTATTTTCTTTATCACGATATATGTTTTCAATTCAATTTTGGGCTGTGGTGGTGTTTTACGTGAGAGAATCTCTTGTTGGGGCTTTACATGTGGGGATGAAAAGAAAACAAAACTAAACTAAACTGAAAGGTGAATATTATTTGATACATCATTATGATTACTTGTTACAATAATTTTATATTTTAAAATTAATAAATTATGAAAGACTTTCACCTCTTTTAAGAGTCTTAATTTCAGTTAGATGTCAGCCAAAAATTAGATACCATAAAAAAATTTATCGCATTTAAAAATTCACACTTATAAAAAAAATTATGAATTTAATACATCTATATTAATTTCCTGACCGAATATCGTTCTTTGAAATTTTGGATGAAATATCTCAAATCATTTTCCATGCATCCCCTTGAGTAAAATGAAAAAAAAAAATGTTTAAACACGAAATAATCAAAATAATGTTCCTTCTCTCACGACGATTTTTTTTTTTTTTAAAATTAAGTTGATTCATTTTAATTTTTTTTTTTTACACAATTAATGATTGTAATACTCATTTTCTTTATCAACCAAATTAAAATTCTTAAAGATGCTACTTAAAATTAGAATTAAATGAAATTTTATTCTCAAATTAATTAAGTGAAGAACTTATTAGTAATTTAACATATGTCTATGCATCAAACTTGTTTCAAGGAATGCAAAATAAAAAAAAAAATATGAAAATTATTGAATTAATTAGGAAGAATTTTATATTAGGGCTCAATTTTTAGGTTGAGTCTCAATTTAGGTCTTGAATTTTGAAGTGTCTCAAATTAGGATCTAATTTTTAGTTTTTTCTCAATTTAAGATCCATTTATTCCTTATGTCTCAATTCAAGGCCCAAAATTTATTTATATTTTTTTATTTCTAATCATACACCGCTAATTCATTTATAAAAATATATTTTTATTATGTATAATTTTTCTTATCTACATTTTAGAATATATTTTATATATTTTTATATTTTAAATTTTTTTATATTGTGTCACTGCATTTATTCTAAATACTCACATTCATTACCTTGATTAAAAATAAAAAACATGAAAAATAAAAAAATTGAAAAAAAATTGATTTTTTAATTTTTTATTTAATATATTATTTTTTAAAAATTGATTAGGAAAAAATTATTATACTTTAAGTATTTTATAAAAATAATTTAAATAAAGATAAATTAATCGGGTCTTGAATTGAGACCAAAAGAGAAAAAATGAATCATAAATTAAGAAAAAACTAAAAATTAGACCCTAATTTGAGACACTTCAAAATTCAAGACTTAAATTGAAATTCAACCTAAAAATTGAGCACTAAAATTCTTCCAATTAACTACTTTCATGAATTCATCTACATATGCAAATGATAGGTTTAACAATTCATTGGTTCGATTTGGTTTTAAGATAAGACTTTCCATTATATTACAAAACCCACCATTTGATATAGTACATGTGTACTATCATAATCACATACACATAAAATGTTTTCTGTTAACTAATAGTTTAATTACACAAATAAAATGTCACATATCGCATAATTAGTAGTCGACAAGAATTTGAACGGTAAGATGAATAGGCTTAGATATATACTTATGATGGATGAATAGGCTTAGATATGTACTTTTGATGGATGAATAGACTTAGATATATACTTATGTTGGATGAATAGACTTATATACGATGTATATTATGGTGAGACATTATATTATAATTTCAATAGTTCATAATATGTCGGTACCAATGAGGAACATGAATTGACCAGCATCTATGGCCTATGGGTGTGGGGTAAGTCTAATATGAGATCATTTTACGAATTCATTATCTTTGATAAGAAATGATTTTTAACGAAGAATGAATGTATTATTTTTGTAGTAAATGAGTAGTATTTTTCATATTAGAAATTTGAAAGTAAAATGATAATAAGTGATGTACTTTAATTACCTTTAAACTAATAATTTTTCTTATAAAAAACAATATGTATATAATATTCATCCGTCCATAAAATTTGTTCTCACTTCTCTTATTGAAACGTCTCATATTCTTTATGACAATAATCATTTTATTTTAACCCTTTCTATCATCACATAACAATTTAAATTTGCAATTTGCATGCTAAGAATGAAGAAGGGTAAGAAATTTACAATTTGCATATGGGAGCGTGTTGTTTGGGCTATATGGAAGGCAAGAAATAATTTACTTTTTAGAGGAAATGAATTTTCGTCTAAATTAATCTTGGATGAGGTAAAGGGGAGAGTGTGGAGTTGGTGTTTGACGAAAAACTTTATACATTATAATGCTCCTTTAGCTGTTTGGTTTTTGGATCATAAATCTCTTTTGTAAGCTGTTTGAATGTAATATCTATATTTTGTATTTTGTTTGGGTATTTCTCGTACCCATGTATTTGTTAATAAATACCATTTTTCCTGATTTAAAAAAAAAAACGTAACTATTTAAATTGTTAAAAGACCTTACTCATAAATTATTTTATTTATAATTAATGAACCTTATAATTTCTTATACTTCCTTCATCTCAATTTTGATTGTTCAAAGAGAAATGACACAAGTATTAAGAAATTAGTTTGCTATTAGTATTAAAAGGTATAAAGTGAAGGGTAAATAAATATTTTCAACTTTATTGAAAGAAGTTATTTTAAGGTCAATGATGGAGATAAATATTGAGACTGATGAGGCGCTCTTGGGGAAGCTCAACAAGTTAATTGTCTTGAATTTAGTTTTTTTTTTTTTTATCGGTATGTCTTGAATTTAGTATGTTCTTAATTAATTAGTATTAGATGAGTTTTATGTTATGAGGTTTTATGACTTTCCATGAGATTAGTATTTAAGGAACTCATCTATTCCTTAATGTACAATTTTTTATGAATTAAAATTAATTTAGAATATTTTTTCTCTTATTTTCCTCATTGTCGGTATTCGTAAGAATCAACGGAGATTGAGAAGGTGTTTATTCTGGTATTCATTTGAATCAACGGAATTTACATATTTTGTTTACGCTTCCACTGATGCTTGAGTGGGCATGTAAATAAGAAATGTTTGTAAGGATTTAATTTAAGAGGATAGTATTGTTTCTTTTTGTTATTTTGGATATGAAAAAATAAAAATAAAAAATTTATTTTTTAATTTTGAGCAATAAAAAATAGAACGAATGGGAGTAATATTTTAATCTTATGTAGTTTTTTCTTAGAGTCTGTACACATTCTATTGAGAATAAATATCATGAACGTGGCTCCCAGGGGAATAGACGGATGATAAGTGGACAAGGTGATTGGAGCGCATACACTCCAACATCCTGAATTCGATTCCGTGTGGTGACAATTATTTGCTGAAATATTGTAGGGGTTGTTGTTGGATTCGTGTCTCTCGAAAGTCCTCTCCCTTGCATGGGAGTCACTCATGCACATCCCTCGATTTACAACCCACCTGACCAAGGGGCCTATGGTGTAGGGGGTTTACGCCTTCGGGTATTTCATATATATATAATATCATGAACGTGCAACATCAGTTGAATGTACGAAGGATACATATGATATATCAACTTGAATGTGAGAAGGATATATATCAACCTTGGGAAGTTGAATGTGGATGCTTTCTTTGGTCACGTTCACTCAAGAAAATGCATTCTACTCTTAACTCTCTCATTTATAACCGAATATGGACATCATATTCGGCTGAATTCCATATCTTACTTATGAAATTCAAATCTTATCTCTTACTTACTTTCATTTTTCCCACAACACTAAATTTTTTTTACCCCTTTTCTTTATCAGATTAAAAAAATTAAAATGATTAGCTGTAGAAAATAAGTATCCGTGATGAGGCAAAGACAAAACAACCAAGAATGACACACACACATGGTAACATGCAAAGGATCCATTCATCTCTCAAATATATATATAGAAAGTTGATACATATTTTTATATTTTTATGATATTTTTCAAATATAAATATTATATATAAAAATAGATAAAAATATTAAGTTTTATGTAGGTAATGATTTCATATAAATTTTTTTAATAGGGAATTAAATTTTAAGTAAGACTGTTATGACACTAACTAACAATCTATTACTCCCTCTGTCCCACAAGAATTTGCACAGTTGACTTTTCTACGGTTTTTGTGTGAGAATTATTTCATAGTAATATGTGTTTAAAAGTTGTCTTATATGAATGGTATGCTACCTAATAAAATCAACTAATATACCATTCATATAAAAGAACTTTGAACACATATTACTATGAAATATTTTTCACACAAAAACCGTTGAAAAGTCAACTGTGCAAATTTTTGTGGGATGGAGGGAGTAGTATACACTATCACTTGGTAAATAGTTATTTTTTTTAGTAAACTAATGTAATACTATTAATAAATTAATATTTTTTAATAAAACAATCCATACTCTCTAAATATATATATATATATATATATATATATATATCAATTAAACAATACAATTAAAATATATGTATATAGGGAGTATATGTTTTTATCTTAAATTTTTTATATTTAAATATTTGGCATAAAAAAGTATAAATATAAATACGAACTCTGTAATTTTTTATTTGTCACCCACCCATGCCATCAACCTGATTTTTATCAAGTTCGTCAGCACGAATTTCTTATTTCATTTTAAATATTATTATTTTAATACATAGAATATATAATAAATAATATCACAAATTATTATTAATTGCATATGTTATGTATTAAAAACAGAGAAATATGAGATTAAATACCAAAATGAAAATGTTGTTGATTGAAGATATTGAAGTATCTACGAGTTGAAATTACACACAACAAATCTTTGCTTTAATGTGTTTCCTATACACGAATGGGTGTATAGTTGTACCATTTGTCGTACACAGAAGGAAAAAATAGAAATAATAAAAAGGAAGCTAAAGCAGAATATAAGCATATCCTTCCTTGTCACTCAACGGCCTTTCTGTCCCTGCGGTAAACGAACCATTCTTATCCCAACTTAATTTTGTGAGAGAGAGAGAGAGAGAATGAAATCCAGCGTTTCATACTGTGTAAAAGAGGAGAAAGCATGCATAATCTGGGCAGAAAAGTACTTCAAAGATTGTCTGTGCAACTTCAAAGATGAATTATCTTTCGGGTTCGGGTTGATAAGTCTTGTGTGTTGGGGAGTTGCTGAGATCCCACAAATTGTCACCAACTTCAGATCTAAATCAGGCCATGGAGTTTCCCTCCTCTTTCTTCTCACGTGGATTGCCGGGTAATTTCTTTTTTTTTCTTCTCTAATTTCAAATTAATCCTCTCACTAATTAATTTTATCAACTTAATTAATTTGCAGTGACGCATTCAACTTAGTCGGCTGTCTTCTTGAGCCCGCAACGGTACCGCCATTCATCTTAATTTCGTGTTAATTTCATTAATTTTAAATAAATAAGTAATCAATCCATATCATATAATTCTCTATCTAATATCAATTAAAATATTAAATGATTTTCTAATTTTTTCGGCTTGATGCAGCTGCCAACCCAGTTCTACACCGCTGTAGTAAGACCATTCTTTCTTTCTTTCTTTCAGTCTGCTCTAAATTAATGACACTAATAAACGCCTAAAAATACACTTGCTTTTCTTCCGTGGGAACAGCTGTACACAATCTCAACAGTGGTCCTAGTTCTGCAGAGCGTCTACTATGATTACTTTCGCAAATGTCGACACCTTCAAACCATACACTCAAACCAAGAGGTTATAAATGATAATACTGACCAATTTTTTATTTAAATCTATTTACTTAAATATATTTGAAAACAATGTAATTATATAATTTGCAGATTGATGAAGACATGAAGAAACCTCTGAGACCACCACAGTCGATCGATTCCTCCATCCCCATCCCCAATCTCACCCGTAGAACACCCCGGAGATCAGAAACTTATTATTACACGTAAAATATCACTTTATACGTTCTACTTAGTTAAAATTTATATATATAATCGAAATACCAAAAGTGAAACAGAATAAAGTGATGAATCAATTTTGTGACTTTAAAAAAAAAAGTGATGAATCAATTTTTGATTCCAGGTCAGCAAGATCAATGGCTGGTAGCACGACTCCGCCCATCGGATCCTATCTGTGGCCAGTAAAGAGTGGTCCTTCTGCTGTCGGAATCCACAACGATTCATCCTCAGACGATGAGGCTGATCCCATCCCCACCAGAAATACTTCTCTCACCAAGCCTAAGCCAATCCCTCGTTCCTCCAATCTTGTAATTTTCTAAATAAATATTATTCCTAAAATTTAATTGCATATCTTCAAAATGTTAATGTCACACATTTGGATTTTATTAATGTCTGTAGTTGTCATGCATTAATTTAATTTGTTACCATCAGGTTACTCTAGAAAATGTCGTAATGTAATTGTTGTGTTTGATTGGTTGGTTAATCCTACGTGTCATTCACTAACAAAAGATGTTACATGACTGCATTGTTTTCAGGCTGCATATGGGACGTTTTTGGCTACGTCTATCAACATGCCTGGACAGACAAAAGCTATGATGCAAGTCTATGTTGGATTCACTGGGAGAAAACTGTTGCAAGTAATCAGAGAAATTACTGTCACATTTTTATATTAAAATTGCTAGATTAATTAGGACATGTTTTCCTCTCAGGAACATGGATCAGAAAGCGCGTATGGTCAGTGGTTGGGATGGATGATGGCTGCCATTTACATGGGTGGAAGGATACCTCAAATATGGTTGAATGTAAGTACAAGTATCATCTAATTTACAGATGAATACCATTCCACATTTTATCTTATAAAATTATTAATGCATTTGTTTTGTAACGATCCCCAGATTAAAAGAGGAAGTGTAGAGGTAATTATTTCTCAATTCACTCTGTATACTAGTCATTTAATTTGTTGTGGATTATATTTAATGCAATAGTTAAAATTGTGCAGGGATTAAATCCTCTCATGTTTATCTTTGCACTTGCTGCTAATGCTACCTACGTAGCCAGGTATGCATATATACCTGGTCGGTTGTTACCCTGTCGCGCCATGAGTTGTACAGGGTAACACGCGGAAAATATTTAAATTCGAGCTTATTTGATATATAAAGTGACATAAATTAACATGGTGCAGCATTCTTGTGAGATCAACTGCCTGGGGTAAAATTAAGGCCAACATGCCATGGCTGCTCGACGCGGTCGTCTGTGTGATGCTCGATTTATTCGTATCCTTTTTTGCTAATTTAATTTTGAATAGGTCTCTTAAGAATTAGGTTTACCTGGATTTTTAGTTTTTCTAAAGTAATATTTTTTAGCAAATTAAGTATCCCGTTCTAAAAGATGTTCAATTTCATGTGTATTAGTCTTTTTAAAATCACTAACTGAAATCTGATACTTCGTATGCTCAAAAGTTTTATTTCATATAAGCTAAAAGGTACTTACCAGGTTCACCAAAAACTAATTCTGTGAACTTAATTCACAGAATTTTTTGTCTTTAATCTTAGCACTTGCATATTTGGAACAATTCAATAACATTAACCGCTATTGAAAGAACCTTAACTATTAATGAAAAAACAGATAATACTACAGTATGTGTACTATCGATACCTCAGGAAGGAAAATCCGAGCAGCAAAGAAGAATATGGAGACTATGTTGAAGCAAAGCAATGAGTCAATTGAAGAAGATGAATAAATTAAGTGTTAGATTGTCCTCATTTTTATTTTTAAATTAGTTTTAACTGCAATTAATGAGTATTTTTTTCAATTAGTGATGATTATATTTTGTAAGATCTGAGGATCCTATTGAAAAATTTCAGGCTGTATGAAGTTCAATATTATGCAAGTTTTTTTTAGAAGAATATTATGTAAGTTACTAAAGTGTATATTATTCTTGAATAAAATTCATATGTTATAGGAGTTGACTAAATTTTAATTTTCAGTTTTTGTCAAGAGCTCCGAGGCCCATATATTTGCACATGGGCTCTTGGCCTAAATTAAAAGGCCCAGAAGAAAACTTTATCTTGCTGCAGTGGGCCTCATCCGATAATTTATAATCAAGTAAACCATTTAACATTGGGCCCAGGTTAGTCACACACAGAAAAATTCTAAGCGCACACATAAATCAGTTTTTCTAAATCCAACACAATGTGTAAAGACAAAAATACCCTTCCCCCTAATTTCAAACATAGTGACCTTTCAAGTACACACACCTTATTATGGATTGGAACGTGAATGACGTAAAGTGAAGAACACGTTCTCCACCCCAAACGTCCCCAACGAAAACTGCAAAAAAACTCCAAAAAAATTACACCGTGGGCATTGCGCGGCTGGTGACGGTTGTTTTTGAAGTTATTGGTCGAAATGAAGCCTAATACACGAGCTAAAAAGAAGAATGTAAATATATATTGAAATGTTTTATATGAATTTAAAACTAGGATTTTTGTTGAAATATTGTGTTTTTAGTGTCATTTTAAGATAATGTGAGTTGTTTAGGACCATATGACGTATTTAAACTGTAATGTCGACGGTATTTCATTGTTCGCACTCAGAAATTTTCGAGCTTCTCGTAACCCCGTGTGCGGACCTGGTTCGCCGCACAAAGGTGTGTTGTGCGAAATTTTGTGTCGCACAAGACACACTTGTGCTGAAACAATTTTCGCACAAAAAAAAATACACACAACATACACTTGTGCTAACAAAAGTTTCGAACACAAGCACTTTGTGCGGAAAAAAAATACGCACAACATACACTTGTGCTAACAAAAGTTTCGAACACAAGCACATTGTGCGAAATTTTTGTTCGCACATATGTATGTTGTGCGTATAACCAGAGTCGCACACTAACCCATCGGTTTCATTCAAAAACCCAACAAATTTTTCAATTTCTCTACATATTAATCAACCCTAAACCACATAATTCATAAATTATGGTAAAAATCCACATTTAGCAAATCCTAAACATGATTTTCAATGTTTCAACCCACATACATATGCATAAATATTATATCAGACGACTTAGCGGCGAGTTGCGGCGGCGGAGGAAGGTGCGGCGGTTGCGCGGCAAAAGGTGCGGCGGGGCGGCGGTTGCGTGTAGAGCAGAGGAGAAATTTGTGTGTGTGTGCTGCAAATTTTTTTAAAAAAACGTAAGGGAGGGGAAATATACTTGCAAGGGTATTATTGTACATTTCAGTGTGTGTACCGAAATTTTATGTGTGTGTCTTCAGAATTTGTGTGTGTTAAGATATTTACTGGGCCTTAACATTGTTACGCGCATCTCATGAATTGTTCATACTTTATGAATTTTGAACCTAGCTAAAATGTATAGAGCATCACATACTAATAAGACAATTCCTCGGATTAATTTTTTGGTCTCTTCTAGTAGAGGTCTGCGTGGCTTCTCAATTATTGGGGATGCGCCCCTCTTTTGGCAAATGAAATTATATGTTCTATATTTGATATTTCAATTTATATTTTATAATATGGATTAATAACATGTTGAGGGTGTATTAAAAAAAATTAATAGCTAGTACTCCCTCCTTCCCATAAATACTTGCACCATTTTGTGGGCACACAAAATAAAAAAGTAGAGTAATGAGTTATATTTTGAGAGGTAATTTTGTAAAGCTTTTTATATAAAGTAAAAAATGAGTTGGATTGTATGTTTTTTTAATCAGGAAAAGAAATATTTATCATCAAAACAGTGGGTCGGAGGCAAGAGAGTTGCCTAAAACCCAAAACAATACACTGAAGGTTTTACAATTTACGTAACCAAAACTTCTCCAAGTCCAAAAACAAAGAAGTTAAGAGCACTTTACAAATTAATGACATTTTTTGTAATATTGTGAGTAATGTGAAGGTAGAGTTTATATATAGTGGAGTTTTTATTTGGGGTGTGCAAGTTATCTTGGGACATCCAAATAAAGAAATTGTGCAGGTAATTATGGGATGAAGGGAGTATATATTACATGGACATATATTGTTAAATTAATAAGATGAAATATTCAGTTAAATATAAAAATTGGAATACGAAAATCGAACGGTGCTCTTGAACGATATTAATAATTTACTCGGGTAGCATTTGACAACACGTGTTTATAATTTGTGTGCGTATGCCACTGTCAATTAATTTTGCAAAATGTGTTCAGTTTATAAATTTTGTGTGTTCGAAGTTCGAACGTCCATTGATCTGATTAACTTTTCAGCTAATTGTTATTAATATATTTTTTGCTTTAGTAATCATAACGATAAAAGTCAAAAGTCGAAAAGTGAAAAATAGGCAATCTTACCGACAAAGAGATTTATTGTTTAAAAAATGATGATTGATGGAACCATGTCCATTTAAACTAGTGCTGGTGTTTCTTTCTAAACTATATATATAGAAACAAGAATCAGCTAGAAAGGGAGCCTGTCTGGCTAGGCTTCAATATCTAAATTACCGAATGATACGTTTACGTATATGAACACTATCGATCTTTTATATGAAAAATAAATTTGATCTCTTTATTTTATTATGATATATTCATAAATAGAGATACGGTATACCGTAAATGTTTGATTTTATAAATTATTTTTATCAAAATCAATAAATCAAAATATTTTATATGCTAACACGTATTATCTATTATTACTGAAAATTTTAAAAGAATTTAATTTACATGAATGTTTTTCTCGATCTTAAACCGTGGACACGTATTTGTAGGAAGTTTAAAAATAGATATGTGAGACAGGCCAAGCAATTGTCACCTATAACTTCATAATATTATTGGAAATATTAAAATTTAGATAAAAAAATTATACTGTTTATTTCCTAATTTTATTTAATTATTTGAAAATTAATTAGTGTTCCTTCACAAAAAGAAAAGTGAGAAACTTTTTCAAAGTGTCTGGTGGGATGATTATTTGAGGGTAGAAATGAGAAATGAATCAAAGTGCATGTCTGTTTAATTGGTAAGAAAGACTTTCCTATAAAATAACTTTTATAGTCCACTTTCAACAAATTGACCATATTTAAATTAAATGCGAGGGCAAACTTACGTTAATCTTCCTTTAAAAACCTGAGCACTCCTTAATTAGTATCAGACTCGTAGATTTTCTGGACTAATTTGGACCCAAGTGTCAGGAAAGAGAGAAAAATATATTTTAAAGAGTTAGACATTTGATTCATTTGACATAAGTTTGGAATGAATTTGGAACCTGAAATAAAATTGAGTCTAATTATATTAATGATTTGTCTTAGGAGGAGGAGTTTGATAATTATTCATGATTAAATACAAAAAATCTAATACATATCTTCAAATTTAAAAAATAACTTATCACACAACAATAAAAATTATAATCCATCAATTTAATCACACCACATAATTTGAAAAATAACAATCCAAACAATAAACAAATTGACCCTATAAATTTTATATAGAGATGAGTAGTGACATATCCATATCACTTCATGTTTTTACTAAGTTAAAAAAACGTGATAATTGAGTAAATAGTAGATTAAAATGAAAAATGAGAAATAAAGCTAGTGATTGAAGTAAAAAAATAATCAACCAAAATATTAAAATGATAATATAACATAACATAGAGGATCTTTTCGGAAAAAAAAAAAAAAAAACATAACATAACATAGAGGATAGAGGTGGGGCCGTGGGGCACAGGCGAGACAGGGCGACTAGCAGAAGTGAAACGAAAATTGGTCGGGGAAGCAAAACATATTACATATTGCCTTTTTTTTTAATTAAAAAGTAATACTCTCCCCATCCCAAAATTGTCTTCACACTTTTCTTTTTGGAACGTCCCACAATTAACTTCACATCTCTAAAATGGAATACCCTCCATAAACTACACCCTCAAAATATCATATAAATTTAAAAATGTCACTCTTACTTTATTCTACTTTATTTTCTCTCCTACACTTTATCTCATATAACCACACAAAATACCCTTATATTTTATTTTTTTCTTCTACAATTAATATATCCATTTTTATTTATTTTTTAAACTGAGCGGGGTCCAGTTCCCCCCCCCCCCCACTCTAGTGTACATCTGTCTTAGGTTGGGGAATGAGATGTTTGACTTTGAAGTTTAAACAACATAATTTCCTTAATTTTTGTTTTGTTTTCTTTGTATATATGTTAAAAAACATTAGAAAATATATCTGACAAACCTATAAAAACACACAAGTAATTAAAAAATAATCGCGAATTAGATCGAATCATATAGATAATATCTTCGGAGCTGACAAACCACCCGAAGTTGTTATTATATCAACCAAATGCACAGTAACAGTTATCATACCATTTTTGAAAAAAAATTAAAATATTAAATATTTAATTAAGAGTATCAAGAATTTGGTACCATATTATTTTTCAGAAATATTAATAAGAATTATTTTTTTACTATTTAAACTATTCTTATTTAATATAAAAATATACTATTATATAACATTTAAGTTTAAAATATCAAGTATTTAATCAAGAATATTAACTATTTGACCAAAAATATAAAAAATTAGATGAAATTGAAAAATAGTGCATGATAACCTTACCGTTTAGGTGATTCACATAATATAATAAATGTAAAGATAGATTCTCAAATGCGATTACTTATTTATCGTATTACATATTTATCACATTATTAAGACATAACAGTAAAATAACATAATAATTAAACAATAATATAATATTGCATTCATCGTACTGTATTATTGATTAATGTACGTAATATTATATGGGTAAATTCATTATACTGTTAATAGTAAGTAATAACATTTCTATCGAACCCGGTTTAAACCTGTGACTTTTACTGGCCTACGAAATTTTTATTTGTTATATTTAAAGAATATTGTGCAATATGACAAAATATAAAGATAAAGAATTCGAATAAAGGAGGTATAGGCTGGAGACTGAGAGAGAGAGAGAGAGAGAGAGAGAGAGAGAGAGAGAGAGAGAGAGAGAGAGAGAGAGAGAGAGAGAGAGAGAGAGAGAGAGAGAGAGAGAGGCTTGCGTGTGAACTAGGTTTTTTTGGTGGGGACGTGTGGTGCCCTTTGGGCTTGGGTTTTGTACTTTGCCGACCCAACTCACTGAGTCACCGACACTTCCTCACTCTCTCTCTTCTTATTATTTATTTCCCTTTCCTTCATTATTGGATATTAAGAATTAATCCGTTTATTTCAGAAGAAAACTGCACAGGCAATTCAATCAATCACTCGAGCATTTATTTATGATGGAAACTTTAAACTAATAAACAATTAAAAAATATTAAATTTGATGTGATTTGTTTAAATAAATAATCTCATGAATTAATATGAGTATATAATACAGATGATAAAATTTTTAAAAAAAATGTATAAGATGGTGTCATGAATGAAACAAATTCTCTTTACTCATCTTATATGATCTGTGAATTCATAAAATCACATCTCAATACATTTTAAAAACAAATATGACCCGTATTACAAATTGGAAATCCATCTAATATAAAACTCTCTTGGAATAATTCATTAATAAGATATTTTTACATTTTATGGGACTACTTAGAGGTTACTCCCTAAATGATCGATCGATGATCTAATGATTTCAATTTGAAATAATATTCTAAAAGATTAAAGTGCTCATAATTAGAAAAAATAAAGTCAACGAATATGAATGACAATAATACATCATTACCTAAACCATCCTTGTGCATATTGCATGAAATATATCGAATATATCGAATATATATATATATATATATATATATATATATTGTCATAAAAGATTAACAATAAATATTACGTCAAGTAAATAACTATTACATCATATCATATTAGCATTTAAAAAAGTTGATTAGCATGAAAGACGGTCGGTGCTTTAACTATAAGTATGGTTGACAGGTAGAGAAAGGTATATATCAATTAGGTCAAAACCTTCGATTCATATAATTTAATGCGCCACACGTCATCAAACACTAACGGAGAAGTTCAACACTTTGTGTAAAAGAAGAAAAACAATTTAACCGATCGATAGATTCTATCTAGATTACATTGCATCGAAGATTAGGAGAGACTATCAGTTTACAAAGCTTAGAATTCCAGCAATTTAGAACATTTCCCTCTAACGTGAGTGAAATATATAAATTGGTTAGAGCTCTACTATTAATTATGAAGTAAGTTATGGGTTCAAATCATTATTTACCTAATTAAAAAAAAATCTTCTCTCTAAATTTAAAAAATTACGGTATTCATTTAATTCAAACTATATATATATTGTGGGAACTCCATAATAAGAATATATTTACTAACAAATATTCTTTTTGCAGCTACACCTATATATGAAGTTTTTAATTCAACTCCCTTTTACCCTTAGATTTTCTATTTTTTAAAAGTAAATTTGTTTTATATTATATATACCTCCGCCAATTTTAATGTGTATGATTTTCTTTTTTATCTGTTCAATTTTAGTTTATATATCTTAAAATTGAATACATCACTTTATATTCATTCTTCAAATATCTATTTAATTATTATAATAAAAAGGAATAATTTTTGTCTTTCATTTGAACGGGTAAGTCTTTCATAAATATATTCCTCAATACCCCCATAATGTCTTCGAACATATTCAATTTATACATAAATTGTAAATATCTTTTAAAACTCGTGTAAGAAATTGTATCTCTATTGTAGGCACCTAAATTTTATTAAATTTAATACTATAATATATTGTGATAAATTTTAATTTTGGAGATAAGAATATATGATAATGTCTCCAGTATTAATTTGAAAATATATTTTCGTGTTCTCTAAGTCATCGATGGAGATAAGAATATAAGACAACACCTTAAAAATTTGAGAATATATTTTTCTTATTTTCTAAGTCATTGATGCCTTATAAATAGCTAGCATAGTCAAAATAGAGTTTTTAGTAAGATGGAATAAGTGACAAAATGACTTCATCAACTTCCTACTACCAAATTATAGATCAATACCTTCTACCAAATTGTAGGTCAAAACCTTTTACTAAATTATAGAAAAAGTTCGGAACAAATTGCGAAGACCCAATATTACAAATTAAGTTCATGTTTTTGGAGAGCTAAATTAGGAGATCAACGAGAATTGTAACTCAAAAATTCTTAATGTACCTTCTTGTTCTCATCTTTTATATATTGCTCCCTCCGTCCCAGAGACATTTGCACAGTTGACTTTTTCAATGGTTTTTGCGCGAGAGTTATTTCATAGTAATTCGTTTACAAAAGTTGTTTTATATGAACGATACGCTAGTTGATCTTATTAACTAGTATATCATTCATATAAAATAACTTTTGTACACATATTACTATGAAATAACTCTCACGCAAAAATCGTTGAAAAAGTCATCTGTGCAAATGTCTCTGGGACGGAGGGAGTAGTTTATTTGGAGGAGTTGTGATTAAACACCTATTAAGATATAATATTTGGGAGAGGGAGTTTATAGTAGTAACATTCTCTTCTATCTTACCTCCCTCTGATACCATAAATATTTGCTGTTTTTAAAAATATATTGCAAAAATTAGAAAATGAATAATTGAATCACACATAACTAGTACTCTTTAATATCAGAAAATACTGATTATATGTTGAAAGTAAGACTATTTTAAAATAAGAATGGGATCGGGTGTGGCATACATAGGGGAAACATGAATTGTACGTAGTTAAAATGACAAATAATTTACAACAAATTAAATATCATCTTTAAAACCACATTTTTTCAAAGACGGAGGGAGTAATATTGTTACATTGAACTGGTTTTCACGCACACCGAAGTTTTAGTTAGCTACATTAATGAAATGCATGTGTGTATGTACGCATACATATAATATATATAGATATATTCTCACAGAACATGCGTGATTGACTGCAAGATATTGCTCGACAAAATTTAAAAGAAAGAAATTAAGTTTAAAAATAGGAACATTTCATATATATTCTTCTTCTATTTTAGTAATCTCAGCTTGCATATTGTGGAGTAAGGTTGCAAAATTTGTCTATAGCTACATAATGTACAAACAATTCTTACTCACCTCAACCATATCTATATCTTCAGTATATATATATTTCACACAACAGAGCAGGATCTCAACCACAGAAGATCTCTCATCTCTCTAGTGTACTCTTGTTCATATATACGCACCTCCTGCAAATTAATTAAAAAAAATGAAAAAAATAATTAATATTCGTAAAGGATATGAAGATAAGTAATGTTGATTAGATATTTGAGATTGTGGACATGATACGTAGTTGGTGCTTTTATTGATTGGATTAATAAAGTTACATGAAATGAATGTGTGTTTGGTAAGCTTTTATATTTATTTTTCTTCAAAAAATAATTAATGGAGTACCTCAAGATTCAAGGGTATAAGGCGTTCGTAACAAATCATAAGGTGCCCACAATGCATCCAACGGACAAGGTCGGTTGGCGTCGAGCCGGGCCCACGGCTTCCCTTTCCCACTCCAATGCAATAGGCTCACCGGACCGGGGTGCAAATCCCGGCATAGTCCCCGGAAATTATCGCCGCCGAGGCCGTGCTGGTTCCACCGGTGATCCACCGGAGCTATATCTCCGGCAAAGACCAGCAAAAACGGCGGCAATGAACCCAGCTCGTAAATCCTCATCCTCTTTTGAAGCTCCATCCATTCGACGATCTTTGTCGTGCAATCTCCGGCACGCCATCTCTGGAGATCGATCACCATTACGCCGGTGTTGAAGTAGCAGGGTTTTCTGTTGGCGAAGGTTAAGGAGAGAGAAGGGCTGGACCAGAAGGAGGGGGTGAAGTAGGACGTGAAGTTGGCATTGCAGTATTCCGGCGCGGCCAATACGGCGTCGTTGGTGAGGGGGGTGGCGGCGAGTTTGGCGATGTCGTCGACGAGCACGAGGTCGGAATCTAGGTAGACTACCTTCTGAATGCACGTGGGGAGGAGATCGGCGAGGTAGTTGCGGGCGTAGTTGAGGGGACAATCCAGCGCCGCCCTGATGGAGGTGGAAATTAAACCCGCCGCCGAGGAGTCGTCGAAAGGGTAGACGTTGAACTGGAGGTACGGGAATGAGGTAGAGATCGTGCGGCGGAGGGTTGAGGTGTCGGCGGAGGAGGAGACGACGAAGTGGAAGATGATGTTTTCGGGGCAAGAAGAGTGCTGGAGGACGGAGAGAATGGCCGCCATTGAGCCGCGGAGATACGCGGCGTCGAGGGTCATTGCCACGTTGGTAGCATTGCCGTTGTAACACATGGCGGCGGCGCCGGTGGGAGGTGAGATGGAAGGGCAGTTGGCCGAGTTGTAGAATTTAGGGGCTTCTCGGAAATTAACCGCGGCGGCGCCATTTCTTGATGTAGTAAAGATAACCGTTATCAAGATTGTTGAAAATACCACACTTGGTAACATAATGCAAGCAAGATTTTCATAAAACAGGAAAGAGGGGTCTAGTCTACAATTACAAGTAATCTGGATACTCGCCCTCCCTCTCTCTCCCCCCTCTCCCTCTCTCTCTCTCTCTATTAAACCACTCACTAGATCAGTATATAGTAGCAGTAGATTCTAAATATAATCAAAAGGGGAGTTAATTATTTAAATGTGGACTTTTTGTTTAACCCGTACATGATCATGGCCTTAAAATAGAATTTTGGAATTAATCAAGGGGCAGAAAGAAAGCCAGCATATGGTTGTTGTGGGACCCATGCATGTGTATCAAAAGCAAAAAATGGTGCCCTCTCAATTCGAAAGTTAGCGCTTTATTATCTCGCCCATGGCCTCATGGCTCAGTAGAGTGTCTGTCGATCCATCACATCTCAAACTTCTCATTCGTCTTTTACATACGCGTTTAGTCCTTATACTGATTTTTCATGTTGAATAATAATATAATTATTTCTAAAAATATTATAGAAAAATTGCGAAATTATGAAGTATCGATATATATTCAACAACAATTAGGCTCTATTTCTTGACAATTGGGACAATCTTGAAGCTTCATGATGGAAAATGATAGGCGGCAAATGTGAAACTGAGTCAATTTTTTTTGCTCCAATTAGATTTAATCAGACATGTTTACATATATAACGCGTGGAATCAACACCATCTTTTTTCAGAATTAATCGCGATTAATGTGTCAAAAAAACACTAATTAAGTTTAGACAATTTTAAAGTGGTTTTACATGGTGAATTAGTCTTTTTAAGTAGGACTAGACTACTAGTGTGAATGTAACTTTTTAATTTTGGAGGATTTTGTTGTCTTGCACATGAAATCTTGCTACATTTTAATATTTCATTTTTAAAATATAAATATACACATAATTGATTTTACCTGAAGTCGAAGATTCAGGACTGTATCGATCTATGGGTGTTGGTCAATGATATAGGAAAAACGTGACTTAAATGTTACCCCTCTAAACATAATTTAACAAATACTAGTCATTATTACTAGCGATGACCTCCAATGTTGATTTTAGTATGTCAAAATTTGATCTCACTTGACTCGTATGCTTGGTAAGTAGAGTATTAAGTGGAATTATAGAATAAATTGGGATGGAGTATGAAATGAATAATGTTGGTTTAATTATGTCAATTGAGTAAAAGAGCTAATTTGTGTATATACGATTGAGTGATAAGATTGAATAATTATCATTGTCGTTCAATCTTAACAATTATCACCCTAGAGTATTTAGGTACGAAAATGGATTACTAGGTGCCCTGAATCCAAATTCATGTTTAAATTGTGACCAAATCAAATTTTCTGGCACCAAATAAAATTTTGCTTTGAGCCAAGACTATATTAATTTGTATAAGTTGGGTTGGGTATAAAAAAAAGACATTTGAACAAAAATGGTAGATGACCCCCACCGACTTATCAGTTGTTGGTTTGTAGCTAGATTGCTGCAAGTCTGGGCATTACTACTATTCCTGATATTCCGTATAAAGCATTTAATACAGTGAGACCTAACTAACTGCTCACCACTTAAATATTGTCTTCAATTCCCACCTTTTCAAATTTTACCTTTTTTTTTTTTTTTTTCATCCTCCCTCTATTTGATCCACAATCTACGCGACCACTTATTATAACTCATTTATTATTACCACTTATCAGATGGTACGTGTCTTTGTTGTGGGCCAATCCTTTCCTTGTGAAAGCTCCGTTTTTTGAAATGGACGCACCTCCAAATATTATAGAGTCGAGAACATGGTACGTTACGTAATGAAAACCAACTTGTTCCATTTTCTATTTTAAACATTATATATATAAATTATGTCAATTTAATAAATTTGCACGTCACGTATTTTTGGAAATGACAATAATGTGAGACGAGTACTTAAAAGATCTCGGTCCATCACATTTTGTAAATGGGACGGGAAGAGATGAGACGACGCTTTCTAAATTAATATTTTATTTTTAACAGTATTTTTATGAGCTTATTTTCATATTTTAAAGATGTTGATATCAATAAAAATTTTGAATCTAAATATCATATTATATTGTATCTTATGTTATGTTTTATCTATATATATATTAGCTAGCTAGCCTTAAAAATATTTATGAAGTTCAACTATTATTAATTTTTATATACTACTCCCTCTTATTCAGAATATATGTCATCCTAAGCTAATGCACACATTTAAAAAAAAATTATTTACTTTCTTTTATACCCTTAATTAATAGCTTTGAAATTTTTCACATAACTTTAAAGATTATTATTATCAATGTAATTTAAAAAAAAAACTAAGGGTAAATTGGAAAAAAACTATAATTAATTTACATTGACACGTGCAAAACGATATTTAAATTGCAAATAATACGAAATGTCAAAACGATATATATTATGAATAGGAGGGAGTATATATATGGTAAGATTGTAAGAGTATGATGCACAACAAATACTATTAAATGTAAACAAAATTTCATGAGTGAAAACTATTCATATTATTTGAAAATAAACACCAGTTGCAAAATATAATTGGTGTATAAAAAAATTTATCATATATCAATAAGTATGAAAAAATATATAATAATTATATTTAACAATGTCTAGAACTATGGGTCTGGACGATCCAAACAGACGTATAATGACGTGACTATCCCTACCCTAGCGACATGTTGCGTTAGATGTTGGAAAATAAGGGCTCCGATGCCAACTGGCTTGTCATTTTAGGTTCAAATTTAATTTGGTGATTACAAGAGAGACGACGTGACATATAGATAATATGCATGCTTTTAAGGTTTTCATGCATTTTCTGAAGATTATAGACATTACACGATACATTAGCAAATTCTTATAATTAATTGGGAGGATCTGAAGAATAACGTGCAAATTCTACAAAATTATTCAATAGTCCAAAATTTGCATGTGTAAAGAATATGACGTAACAATTTTGCAATCATAAAATAATATTGAAAATTAGTTGACTAATTTGACTGCTCATTAAGCAAATTTACATTACATAGATTAATAAACTAGTATTTGAAGAATTTATATCGACTGAATTCCCAATGTAAGAAATAAAGGCCAATAAATGAAGTGTTGATTTGATTTATTTGTCCAATAATTATACATGTGCAATCTCACATGCCCAGGTCATAAAACTGTGGCTTACTAACAGAAAAGGTGGGAAAATCCCCCATAATTGAGGGTCCATTAGAACACCTATCACTTTTCATTAATTCATTTCCATCATTCCATGTTCATCACATGCATCATCATTGATAAATATAGTTCTAAGAAAAGATAAAAACAGCTCAATGGTGCAAGACATATAACAAGAAATGAACTTTAATTAAATTTCACTTTTAGCATATTTCTAAATCATTTATAGTATGTACCTTTACCATATATATTCTTGAACAATTACAGCAATTTATCACATATTCTTGTACAAATACTTTTTCCAGAAAGTTAGACACCACGTTGAAAAGAGAAAATGTAAAATGCTCCCCAGCCATTTGAGATCAAAAGCAATATAACAACGTAGATACAAATGCCTATTAATTAGCTGATTATGACTCACGATAATCATACGGGATCTACTGCTGCTTAATGATGTATCATCCTTTTGTACGCCATTTAGATGAATGTCACATTGGTTGTGTAATTTAAAAATGGCTTAACAAAATTTGTTTGTGTAACAGGAGATTTCATCCACACAACAATAAAATATCACCATACTTGCATGGAAACGATGCCTCCGAAAATAAACCCTCATCAGAAACTACGAATGTGTCCCCTCTCCTCCACGAAATGATTTTATCGACAATGCACAACAACACATCAAGGCTAATACTACACGAAAGAAATTCTTCCATTCCGAACGAAACTCTAGTTTAAGCGTAAAACTACAGAGTGCAGACAAGCACTGCACATCATAACAAAGAGCCCGCACTTGGCAAAACTATAAAATTTGCATTCCTTAGCGGAAGATTAGGGTGAAAAGTCACTTACATGGTTAAAAAAGCAAACACTACGAAAAAAAGGATTATACAGAAAATCTTTTTCAAAGTCTCATCATCAGCCTGAGTAGCTTGAGTAGCCTCTCTATCAAATTGGCCATCACCATCATGGAATGTACGATTATACCCATGCTGATAACCCGATGTTCCACCACGACCTCTAGCATTTCGAAATCCATGAAGCTGGACACCAAAAAATGGAAAAAGTGCCCCCCCAAAACCAGCAGACATTCCAAAGTTACTAAACGTTGCAGATGCAATCGGTACAAATCCTCCCATGAGTCCCATAATAACATCACCAAGATTATTTTCTGAAATGGGTACTGTTTCAGGTCTCTGTCCCGGGGGTCGATTAGGGATTTCAACCCCAGGTACAGGTTTTGATCGTGGGTCAGATGGGGTCTTCCCTCTCCCATAGAGTGGAATTACCTTTTCCTCGTCTATTAAAGCCTTGCAAACAGGGCACTCATGGGATCGTGAGTGACCTCGAAGCCATTTATAAAGGCAGGGCCAGCAATAGAGATGTCCACAGAGCGTGATTACTGGATCCTGTGCTAACTCAAAGCAAATGTTGCATTCAAAATCAGCAGCTTCATTCTCGCTCCCCAAGGAAGACGAGCTTTCTTGTGCACTAGTAAATGGGTGATGAGCCTCTGCCATCAATCTAATCACATAACCCAAATGCTACTTACAAAGTGATGACAATCAATCTTGAACGCAAATTTGCTACTGACTGAATCCCCAGTAAAGCTAGCTAGAGATTCAGTGAATACAAGAACCTGTATGTTTGCACCAAAAAACTTCAAAATGAATCAAAATTGACCAGAATCATTAACCTCTATGTTTCTATACTTCCTTTCAGATAAATTAAATTGCCTGGATTCATTTTCCTCTATGTTTATATACTTTTCTTCAGATTGCCTAGATCATTCCCCTGTATGTTTCTATACTTCCCTTCACATAAATCAACCTTCACGCAGACGTATAAAGAAAAGCTATTTTAATATCCATAAGGGTCGATATCACAATAATGATCAGAAGAAGAATCCGAGGAAAAAAAAAATCCTCTGCCATATTCTAGTCGTATTGGTATCAAAAGAACAAAAAACTCCTAATATAATTAGGAAAAAAAATTAACCTCCAATCGCATGTTATTGAAACCCTAATCTTAACAAAAGGATCTAGCCTAAACCAGATATAAGGAGAAATCTCAATTAATTCCCATAATTCTAAAATCATATCATAAATTTTAGGGATACACATGGTTATTTCAAAACAAAATCCAACACAATCAGAATTATATATAAGCACCATAAGAGAAAACGAAAAGGTAAATGGTAACCCAGAATAGAACGCTCACCTTTCTTTGGCGATCAGCACGGAAAAGAATACTGGCTGTAGGAATTGAATTATGAATCAATTAAACACGAGAAAGTCCTTGAAAACACGGCAGATCTTTGACTTCGAGAAACATCCAGTTTCTTCAGTTGTTGTTGCACGATTTCTAAGGTCAGAAATGAATATTTAAAAGTCAACTATTTCTGTCACTTTATTTGGGCCAAAGCCCGATAGTTTTCGGCTCATTATGGGCTATCAGGTATATACTTATGTTGGGCTAAAGGCCCGTTAGTCTTGGGTTACATATTGAGCTATTCAATTCTTGGATTTGGGCCATATTCTCGTTCCATTACAACAAAATATATAGTTTTTAAAATTATTGCAAATATTTATTTTCTGTATATTTATGGTACATAAGTTTTTATTTTATTTTATTTACTGGTATATTTCATGTTATAATTAGATAATATATTATATTTTAAATAATCTAATGATCTTAAATGTTACTCCCTCCGTCCCGGAACTATCTTCAGAGTTGACTTCAACTAGCATATCACTCATATAAAATAACTTTTGTACACATATTACTATGAAATAATTCTCACACAAAAACCGTTAAAAAATCAATTGTGAATATAATTTCGGAACGGAGGGAGTATAAAAGAGTATAGTATCCGCTTTAAACGTCACATATTTAATTAAAATAAATTATGTAAGTACAGGAAATAAATCCTGCATTAATTTTTTTATTAACTGTTAATGCATACAATATTTTATATATAAATTTCTCTTGAATAATATTATTTTTCTAAAAGAATTATATATATATTGGCTTAAAAAATGGAATTTTTTTTCTAACCGAAAAGGAGAAAAATAAAGTTTTGTATAATGGGTCAAAGACTTAGCATTAGGCCGATGGACCGCCATTGAGCTATCATTTGTAATCTAAAAAAAATGAAGGAGCGTTACGCATGGTCTATATTAATCATTATTTTTTAACCTATCTTAATCATGATTTGTGACATTAATAATTAATAATTTGTAACTGCTTGATTGCAATAATTTTTTTCCATTAAAAAAAAAACTCTTTTATCTTTTCTTTCTAAAATTGTATAAAATAACTCATAGATCACTCGAAATAAGTAAATTACATTATATAGTTGTTCAAATGAAATAATTTGTGTCACTTTTGATGTTTCACTCTATATTTTATAATATTTATGAATAACACATATCTTATTAAAAAAATATTTAACGAATCATCACAATCTTGGATTTATGTGTTAAAACTCTAAAAAACAAAAGTAAAATACAAATTGAAACACAGAAGGTTGCACAATTAAATTGGACTGATAATTTTTATATAACAAATTTGCTCAAGAAAATGTAAATAATATATTTGATGTGACATTTGACTATGGTGCTTGAATATTTTACGAATTTATAATATAGAGTGTGAGAGGGAGTTTTCTCGGAAGAGAGAAAATATTTTGAAAAAAAAAATTATAAATATCTCTGTAATCTCTTGTGCAAAGTTAACTAATCATTGTTAATAATGAAATCAACCACCAATCGAGGGAAAGAACTTTATTTTCCCATTGGGTAATACTGAGCATCACAACCATCATTAACATAATGTGACGAAAGTAATCAAGGAATGTTTAGTTTTGATTTGGCGGCTTTTACCGACAAAACAATATTAATGTATTCACCTCGCATAATAAATACATTACCTACATAATAAATTATGAGTTCTTTTAATTATATAGCAATCACCGTCCACGCCAATTTTTATAACATAAATCATTATCATTTATTTCTTAGGTTAATAGTTTTTCTTTAATCAATATCCAAATTATAAGAAGTTTGAAATTGAAATATATCATAATTGTATTTTTAAAGTTGCATCGGTATCATGACACTCAAGTAATCTATATGTTACACTGATAAAATGTTTTGTAATATAACAGTGACACATGTTTTTTTAGAAAAAAGAAATTTTTATGAAATATTTACATTAAATATATTTATTTTTAAAAAATAAAGATATAATTTTACCTCCCGAATATCATATCTGATGCAGGAAAGCGTAACAATAATTACGAAACTCCGTTGATTCTGGGAATACCCGGAGAATGTAAACGAGATAGAGACGAACACGCCTCAAAGAGAAATAACCTCAAATATTCAATTCATAATTCAACTCCCCTTACAATATTGCTTAGACTCCTATTTATAATAGGATAAACTTAAAAACACCATAAATGCTAAATATAATCAAATCAAATCAACATAAATAATAAAATCAATTAATGATATTGATTTTCATCAATATCTCCATCATTCTCCCCCTTTTCGAAAAGATTCGTCCTCGAATCTGCAGTCTTCGAAGCAATCGCATCTCCGGCTAGAGTAAGGGTGCTTACATCTCTAGGAAAAATAATTGATGTCTCATAATATTTGACTTCAAAAATATCAAAGAGATTTAACTCTTGCCAAAATCTTGAGACGGTAAGAAAAACGAATATTCATAAATTTACCAACAAAATAACTATCATTATTAATGAAATAATTATAGTTATTCTGTGAGGGATGATGGACATTACCACTGGGATTCAGATCAAATATCTGACACTGCTCATCGTCGGGCTCAATGTCATGGATAGGAAGTATAAGATCAATCTTGGGTGACTCTTCATCCTCTAATTCTTCATCGAATACTGGTGGACCATCATAGATACTATCACCAATATTCATTGAAGTATCGTCATATTCATCAAAAATTGGTGGTTCATCATAACCACAATCTTCATCAGTATATGCATCGAAATGTGGTGATCCATTGCTACGCGAAGGTTGGACAGGGGTCGGATCGGGTTGTTGTACCATTCGTGCATGCAAGGATTCGACAGCTTCAGTAAGAGCAGCAAGTTGGCGGCGTATCTCCGCTATTTCCGAATCAACGGAAAGCTGACGACGAGGGGCATTGTCCAGGAGCGTAGCGAGGCTCTGGATACCAACTGATGCAGGAAAGCGTAACAATAATTACGAAACTCCGTTGATTCTGGGAATGCCCGGAGAATGTAAACGAGATAGAGACGAACACGCCTCAAAGAGGAATAACCTCAAATATTCAATTCATAATTCAACTCCCCTTACAATATTGCTTAGACTCCTATTTATAATAGGATAAACTTAAAAACACCATAAATGCTAAATATAATCAAATCAAATCAACATAAATAATAAAATCAATTAATGATATTGATTTTCATCAATATCTCCATCAATATCACACACATCTCTCCCTCAATTTCAAGTTTTTCCTCTCCTTAAAGACATATATCACTAATTTAATGGGTGTAATGGAAAATATTACCTCATTGTGTTACAGAAGATGTTAACCATATATTACATATCTTACGAAATAAATCAGAAATTTCTAATGTATTTTTTAAAAAAAAAACTCGGGATAAAATACATAATGTCGAATTAAATGAGGATTGGCACAAATTTAATTGATGTAAAAGAAAATGTAATATGAGATTCGGATAGACGATGCGATTGAAAACAAGTTTTAAAAATGGAAAAAAATTATCCAGCTAAATATAAATAAAATGATTATATATTTATATATTTCCAATTTAGAGTTCGAGGATTCCGAATTATAAGATAACTATATTTTTATTGTAAATTTATAGTAATTCTCAACTCATCTAATGAATTTATAAATGGCTGATAAGGCATATAAACAAAACTGACCTACTCAATTCTTGTACAGTGTGCACGCTCTGAATTTTATGTTGGTGAAAATTGTTTTTGCTATCCTTGTACTACTAACTAGTCTTTTATGATATAACTGCAAAACTCAGTCTTACTACGTTCCACAATACAAGTATCCAAGCAAAAGAAAATATCAGAAGGGATTTAATCTGGTGCGCCATCCGATGATAGTATAAGGTATAAATTATCAACTCCAATTTTAATAAAAATATTAAAAAAAAAATTGATTTAAAATATTTAACTCTTAGAAAATGTTTAACAGCTAACAGATGATCGAGTTATGCAAAACTATTTCTTATTGTGTTTTTTTATATTTGTATCGGTTGATTATTTCATCATAATTTTGCATTATTCATTGGTCAACAAATCGTAACAGTCCTATATACCAGTTTTAAATAGTACAATGTTATACAAATATTATTTTCACTCAAAACAAATAATACTAACAAATTAATATATTTAAAAAAATATACTCTCTCGGTCCCACATCAGTTTTCACACTTTCCTTTTTTTATTTGTCCCACATTAAAGTTCACATTCAAAAAAAAAAACATCTCCTTAAACTCTACCCTCACCATATTCATATATTTACACAAAATATCATTACTTTTTACACTCAATCAAACCACCTTTCTTACTTTAATAATAAAAGTTTACAAAATTACCCTTCAATACTCCATTTATTACACTTTTTCTTAAAATGCGTGCCCAAATTAATATTAAAACTAATCTGGACGGAGGGAGTACAAAAATTGAACACGGTATATATACATGTTTTTGTTAACAAATGTTTTCGGTCATTTTAAAAGATATGTGATATTTTTTTATAATTACACCTTCTCTGTCTCGTAATAGATGTAATATTTGTCAAAAAAATTTGTCTCGTATTAGATGCATCATTTTTTAATTAGCAATATAACAATTTTAGTTTTTTTATCTATCACTCTCAAACACCTCAATGTTACACCATATATCATTACTTTTTCCACATTAACTCAATTTAACAACCCTCTTATCAAAGTTGAAAAAATCATCCTGCCCTTATCAAAAAAACAATTTATATTAAATAATTTTTTTTTAAAATTTTATGGCGAACAGTAAATATGGAAACGGGTGGAGTATGATTTTTTTGATAATTTAGGCAAATTTCGAAGAATATTTTGATAACTTATCCTATAAAAAAATTACAATTAAGATTTTTTGAAAAGAAATTAGGAAGAAAGCAATATAATTAGAATGTTTGTGATGATTATATAGTGCACCTTCGTGTGCGTTATTTAGCAGGAAGATATGCAAATATGCAACTTTTCTGGTTACGCCTTTTTATTTTTATTTTTACTTCTTTGCACGGGAGCCTTTTTATGTTACCAGTACATAAATAATAGTATATGTAATCGTGAAACACTATTATAAAAATAATATAAACTAATATATTTCACAAATCGCATTGATGAGGCCATGTGGTAATATTTAATTTTATCAATTTTATCAAGACAGGATTGTCCACTTCTCCTCATTAATTTGCTTTGCTCAGGGGAATAAATTAAAAAAGAAAAAAAGAAAGATTTCATATATCAAATGATTGAATTTTGACTTATTATTGTTATTTGGAGAAATGCCAACATGATATTTTGAAAGACAAAAAAATTGCAGTTAATTAGTAGATCTTCTCAATTGCAACAATTTTAATTGATATCACAATTTATATTCCGCGTAATTATTGAATGAGTACTCTAAATTTTCGACCTCACCTTCAGACATGGAATTATGGTGTGTATTATTATTATTATTATTATTATTATTATTATTATTATTATTATTATTATTATTATTATTATTATTATTATTATTTTTATTATTATTATTGCTGTTGTTGTTATTGTTATTATTAACCTGTCTTGCTATTAGAAGACATTCACGGATAAACTACGTTCTCAACTTCTCGTGGAATTATTCACAAAATATTGCATCTACTTACTCAACAAATTAACTTTCGGCCTACCTCTCAAAAAAAAAAAAAAAAAAAAAAAACCTCTACAAAACATTAAAATTCGTTAATTTAATCAAAGTTTAAATATTTCTCAATGTATGCAGTATGCTTAATAGTTAACACTTCTAATAATATGATCTATTTATAGAATCCAAATGAATTTATTTAGGTTAAATTATTTTTTTATAATACATTTGAAGATAAAAGTTGTTATTAACTAGAATTAATTGTAAAAACTTACATATATATATATATATATATAATATTTAATTATTTTAATAATATTATTTGTTTCCCAATCAAAAATCTTATATATAACTTTAATGATCATCATTGAGTGTAATAAAGTGTATTTGTATTTCATTATGATTTAATATTAATATTGATGTATAATTTTCATCTCTGCATATTTAAACTTAAGGTGTGTATTATTAAAAACAGAATAAATGCCTATGCATGGCTTTTTATCGCCCAATTCAATTCCTTTGTGCCCATACATGATTTTTTATCGTTCAGTTCAATTCTTTTGTACTACTAATTGTATTTTATTTTTTTGAATTTTAACATGTGAATCCAAAATTATATAATCCGTTAGATATTTTTTAACCTATCATGCGTTATTCATTTTCACATTATGAAATATAGGATTGGAACAACAAAAATGAAACGGATAGTTTCATTTGCTTTAAAAGAAGAATCATGATTGATGTCTGCACTTTAACTGTTATGAAATTTTGTATGTTTTTTAATTTGTGCAGGAGATGAAACGTGCTCGGTAATAATTTGACCCCTACCACAGATTAATAATTGATATCTCTGTTTTCTGCCACATTTTTTTAGTAATAACTCGTTTTCAATGTTTTTCCTTTAATTAGCAGCAGACGCTACTGCAAAAGGCACGCGTTCATGACTTTGGAAAATCTGCTGCTTCAAAAACTATGACTGCTTAATTTAATTACTAAATTTGATCAACTAAATTTGAATACAAAAGTTTTACATCAGTTTAATTGTTAAACACCCTTGAAGTCAAATAAATTTGCTGGACAATTTTTTAAGTATAATACGCTCAAACATCGGTTTTTTTTTATCGACACCAATTATTTATTTATTAATACCAAAATTTATGATATTCAACTAAAAAAGAATAGGTGATATAGTTATGTAAGAGAAAATCTCATAATAATTACCTTTTCAAGTAATTGATGTGCGCACCTGTCAAAAAAAAAAAAAAGTAATTGATGTGCACAAGTCATATATATTGTCTCTTATTAAATTAGAACTGTCATTAGTACAGTATGTGAGTTATTATAATGTTTGGTAGAACATATAGACATGGGATGAATATCCATATTATATATCATGTCTCCATGTCATAATAAGATGATGTTTGTGACTAGGATTATTAATGTCTTGCATACCTAATCTTCAAATGCTGGTTTAAATTAACCTATATCCAACTGTTGTTCTACTCGCCAATAATGTTTGATTAATTGAGTAACCATATATAACAATAATCATGAAAAACTCTTTAAACCTGAAGAAATAAAATGGCAGTAAAATAGTAGTTACAATTTAATATTAGACGTGTTCGTTTATACTTCGTCATACATATTAAATACTAGGAGTAATATATAATGCCAAATTAATCCGATTGTTCAAAAGTGTTGGGAGATTTGGGATAGTGGCCTTCCTCAACCAAAATAAATAAAATAAACATCAAATTCTCATATGCATTTGGTGTATGATTTTAGCTTCTGGTCATCGTCATGTTTTATTATATTAACGTACGTTTCATAAACATTTTCAATTAAATTTAAGTATATTAGCTTGCAAGTTTTAATTTTTTACTATTCAGTTATCACTAAAAGAAAATAATAAATTGACTAAACAATTTTCTAATAAAATAATTTTGTGCTAAAATAGTGATAATTATATATGTCTTATTTACAGATTTTATTACTATTTATTTTACAACATTTCGCCTGCATAATTATTAATGGAATAATTAAATATCTACGAAATAATTCATGAATAATGACACAAATAACTAGTGTATAAAGGACGGTCTCTAAAATAAAATACAATACCAAAAATTTGATTAGGGCCGAAATTAAGCATATGACTCTACAAGAATAAGACTATAACCTTTACAACACAAATCACGAATTCACGAGTCAACATAAGAAGGATTATAAAAAATAAAATACTCACAACCAATCAGCATCCGCCACGTACCCTGCCTAATTCTTCTTATACATCCCCAAGTTTCGTCGTCATTCGTCAACTCCCACTCCAACTCAAGTTCCCGCCGCCTCTAAACCCGGTTTCCTTAATTTCTTATCCGCCAAACGACGTCGCGCCTCTCTGTCTGTTGGACAAAATGACGTTGCTCCACAGCCTAAGGTATTATCTCTCCGAGCACCCCTCGGTCGTCGGTTTCCGCTGGAGCCACGCCCAATCATGGGGCTCCACGTGGTCTTTCCTCTTCACATCAATCGCGCTATACATCGCCGCCGCCGTCCTCCTCCACGTCCTCCTCCTCATCCTCTTCCACCGCCGCCAAGCCATCTCCATGGGCCCACTCCCTGCAGCGCACTCCCTCTGCATGGCCCTCATCTCCGCCACTATCTTTGCCGGCACAGTTCTCTCCACCGCCGCCGAAATCCGCGACTCGCGGTGGTTGTGGCGGCGCTCCCGCACCACCCCCTTTCAGTGGCTCCTCTGCTTCCCCATCGGAACCCGCCCCTCCGGCCGCGTCTTCTTCTGGTCCTACGTCTTCTACCTCTCCCGATTCCTCCACGCCCTCCGGTCATTCATGTCAATTCTCCGGTACCGGAAGATCTCCTTCTTCAAACTCTTCAGCCACTCAATTTCCATCTTTATGTCGTTTCTCTGGCTCGAATTTTCCCAATCGTTCCAAGTTGTGGCAATTCTTCTGTCAACGCTGGTGTATTCCGTCGTTTACGGCTATCGATTTTGGACGGCGGTGGGACTTCCCGGTGTGTGTTTTCCGTTGGTGGTGAATTGTCAAATGGTTTTGCTGAGCTGCAATGTGATGTGCCATTTTGGGGTTCTTCTGCTGCACATAATAAAGGGTGGGTGCAACGGGATTGGAGCCTGGATCTTCAATTCCATTCTGAATGGGGCAATCATGTTGCTGTTCTTGAACTTTTACCTGAAAATGTATCGCCGGAATGTCATGGTCGGCGCCGGCTGTCGTGTCGTTGAAGAGGCCGAGCCGATCAAACTCAAGAATTAATAATTGAGGTTTTGACTTTTGACTGAGTTTAGTTTAGTGTAGAATCTGCAGATTACCACGAGGGAGTATATGCTCCTTAATTATTAGCATATTTATATCCCATGTAAATTATAATAATGTCCAAGGGCAAAATCGGATGGCCACATATTTTTTTGTTCATAATTGCAAAAGAAACTGAAGACAACCTACACATTATTGACTTGGTATTTTTGTACAAAGTATAAACCAATTTTTATTGTAAAATTACGTTATAACTAATTATTTTTAAGTGAAATACTTTCTGACATCCCATGATTATTTTGATATGGGAATGAACACAAATATTAAAAAATAGGGTAATTAGTATGAATTTGAGTGATAATTTTATAAATTTTTATATATAAATAAATATATGAGTTATATTGTGTGTAAGTGTGGACATAAAAATAATGATATTTTGTGAAAAATTGGAGATATTGTGAGAATGTAGTTTATGGAGTATTTTCTATTTTAAAAGTGTAAAAATTATTTTGGGACAAACGAAAAATGAAAGTGTGAAATTAATCTCACAATGGGGGGGAGTAGTAATTAATACTCCATGCATCCCTTCTTAGATTTAGTATTTAAGTAATGAAAAGGTAATAAAGGCAAAAAATACACAATTTTTTCAAAAAAATGTAAAATTCTAAATGGACGTTTTAAATGATAAAATATTATAATTAAAAAGAAACGAAGAAAATATCATTTAATAAAATAATTAATACTCTTAATAATTAATATCATTGAAAATTAATATATATGTTATTGAAAAAAGATTTTTAATTACCGATTTGCATAATAGATCACATGATTCACATCTCATCATTGATTATTTAATTTATTCACAATAAAAAATTATATTTATAATAATATATAAAGTAAAAAAAATTATACTCCCTCCGTCCCAAAAGAAATTATGCACATTTTTCTTTTTTGTCTGTTGCAACAAGTTGTACACACTCCTAAAAAAGAAACATCGTACAATATTAATACCCTCGCAATATCATTTTAATTTAAAAAATGTCACTCTTATCTCTACTTTATTCTCTCTCCTATTTTATCTCATTAGATCACTTAAAATATTCTTACACTTTATTCTTTCTCTTACCCTTTATTCTAAAATAAGTCAATAAAATTAATTTTTGTTAGTTTTCGTGTCCCAAAAAATGACTTCTTGGGACGGAGGAAGTAAATTTTATTTTTTCGACCCTTTAATTATAAAATATTTATTTTCATACTTTATGAATTATAATCTTGGATCCTCCTTGCACGCATGCAGCAGAATCACCCACTCCAACCTATTCAAAAGATTGACGGGTCCAAATATTAAATATCTGCTCCGTTAATACCCCTACACGCTAGTGAGGTGAGTTGTGGCAGCAATTTTCGGTCCCCTCTTACTGCGGGGCGACCCGCACAAGCACGTTGAATAGTGTGTTTTGATATCGGTCCATTCTAACAGCTACAATGTCGGTTATAATTCGTCAACTCACACGTACAAATGCATTGAAAATAAGTTGAATATAACGGTATATAAAATGTCGTATGCAGATGTTTATGACGTGTAGGATTCTGAGCCAAAAGTCAGCGTTGGGCTTTTTTTTGATCGGTATAACGTTGGGCTTTTGTCAATGGGCTTGCAATTGATACTTTCTTTAATTATCTTGGGCTGATGTAAGCAAATCATATGTATGTAGAATAGGGCCACATGCTGCTTTCATGTTGGAATTGGACTCGGATTGGTCCATATATAACGGGCTTTTTATATGAAACTAAATATGATAACACAGACATTATCTTACGAAAATTAATAATTAAAATAATAATATAAGCATCTACAAACAATAATAAAAATATTGACAAAAACTTGTCTGCAAGTCGACACGAATGCTAGATCCTTATAATTTACTTGTTTTAAGTTTGTTCTTCTTTCAAACTTTAAAATATAATGTGCATATTATGAATGATAATTAACTTGAAACTTTGTGGGGGACATAATTAAATAATACCCCCTGTACTTTATTGGTATAAAAGTATTCTTCTTGGCTGACAAAAAAATGGTACAAGACCTCCTTTCAGCAATTATTAATTCGGATTTTCCAAGAAATTATTATTAATGGGTTGGGTACTCGAGCATTTGAAATTGTCTGGAAAAAAGAAATGAAGAACAAGATGCATGATGAAGACAAAATTTATTGCAAACACACAATTATCATTAAGTCCAACCCGATAGCCTATATTTTCTACTACTAATAATAATAGGTAAAAATTTATATGAGAATTTACAAATTAGCATAAATTAACAATTATTTTTAATTAGTGTTAAACCTCCCTACCCAAATTATGCTATGTCCTACATAAGACCTACGTACTTATTATTATTATTATTATTATTATTATTATTATTATTATTATTATTATTATTATTATAATAATAATAATAATAATAGATGAAGTAATATAGTTCAAGTGGTTAGATCATTAATTTGAGTCATTATTTGAGTCAATTATCACTAATTAAGTCCAACCCGATAGCCTTTATTATTATTATTATTATTATTATTATTATTATTATTATTATTATTATTAAAACGAACCACACAACACAGATGAACGTAATAAAGGCTGCAAATGGATTTAAGAATAAAGGTAATAACTAATACGGATGGAATATACGAATAGTACGATATTGAATATAAAACTTAAAATGTTTCTGACACTTTGCAAATCAATTACGATTATGAATCAGCTAGCATTGCTGTCTATATAATTCGCATGAAGTCTTCATAATGTATATCAACAATAATTCTTAAATTAATATTATTTCTGCCGAATAGATAAATTGGCGTTTATCCAAAGACTCTGGCCAGCTATATTTAGTTTTATTAATTTCACGATTCATGGCTTGACAAATAACTATATGTAAATCTATAATTACACACAATAGTTGTGTTTGGAAAAGTATTTTTTTTATTTCTGTAGTTTTCAATAATTCATTAGGTGAACAGATTTCAACATAAAACTGATTAATTTGAATGATCTAAGGAGATCTTTGGTTAGAAAATTTTAAATGAAAAAAGAAATAAGAATGAATATAAGAAAATTATGTTAGTTAATGTTAACAAAAGATGCACAATAATATTATTTTTCCTATTAAATAAGGTAATCATTATTTATTTTGATTAAACTCTTTTTCCTGGTATAATTAATCATTTTCTTCAATCATTTCATGTTATCACCATCAACAAATTTCTTTTTTTTTTTTTTTTTTTTTTTTAAATTAAAGCACAACATCAATAATGTAACTACAATAAAAATATTATTTCCTCCAACATATCCAGGTGCATGGACAATTTCATCCACTTTTCAATTGAAAAACTTGTAACAAGCATCCCCTTAGTTGTTTCATTAATTTTCTTTACTTGTTCTACTATAAAATAATAATTGTAAACTAATTTTACTATGAAACCACCTCACATAAGACCATCTTTATAACTAATACATATTCTAATGATTCCAACTGAGCATTATGATCAAAACTTTAATTGCAAATTTGGAACAAATTTTGATTAAGTTGTATTAATAAATGATACTAATCATTCTGAGTCGGACTTGGCATTTTATTTTGTTACTACTTATCTCGCATACATTATAATATAATTATTATACACCCGATAAAATTGATCGTGTCATTAGTTATAATAATTATACACCCGATAATTATTTACAACCATATATAATTAAAAAAATCCTCGATCTTGTTGACGTAGCCGATAAACATTACGGACATGAATATATGATTAATACTATATAAATAAAAAAAAGATCACTAAATTATTCTCTCATACCATTTGCTTTGACGTCTACACAACTGCCATGGAGTCTCGATCGATTCATATATATCTCCACAATGGAGCCAGCAATAATTTGTAACAATACAAAAAATTTGTGTGAGACGTTGTCACAGAAAAACAGTTTACAAACTGATATAAATTAATATTTATTTATTAAAAAATATTAAAATATTATTCCTAAATTATGCTTGATCTCATCGTGAAACCGTCTCTCATAATATCTGCTCAACAATTAATTATAAATAGAGATGTGGTTCAAAGAACTCTATCTAAGTTATGTTTTAATTTCCCATTATTAGCTAGAGTTTTTTTTTTTCTTTTTAAACGGAAAACACGACTTGTTTAGATTATACTTATAATAAATAGTACTTTATAATTCTCGAGTGATATGCCATATAAATGTAAAATTTATTCGGTATGCATTTTCGAATAGTTATGAGTAAATGTGTACGTATTAGGAAAAGGAGTTTACATCTCAATGGCAAGAATAAACCAAAGTTAATAATATCTTCAAAGGTATATTCTTATATATTTAATTGCACGCTGAATTACTTTAAAAAAAAAAAAAAAATTGCACGCTGAATTGGCTGCGCGCGTGAAACACCTGCACTGACTACGTTGTTTGCATAAAAATTTGACTTCTAGACTCTTGGAGAATTTTAATTTTACCTTTGCACGAATTTTTTTATAAAATTTATTCACTGTATATAAAATTAATATTATTATATTTATTTAATAATATTATTATTTTTATAAATTAATATTATAACATATTTATTTATAATATAAATTTATAAATACAATAATATTAGTGAATTAATATAATAATATCAGTTTTATATAATGAGTAGAAATTAACTCATACTTTAAGCTAATTTTGACTTCTTTGTGGAACTAGTTATTCTACTGTGATGTTGCACAAATTAAATATTAATAAATTTTATTTTTGTGTGGGGTTATTCACAATTCAAATTCCTTTATGCACACCCCCAACATAATTAAATTTAGTTAAACATACTTTTAAAAAAAAGTCAAGATCACTCCTCAAATATAAAATATATATACTAACATTTATAACGCTTAAAGCCATTGAAAGAGTATTTATAAGTTTTATTTGATATATTTGATCATGTCCAAGCGTATTTGGATGAAAATGGAAGGTGCATAGCACACTCTTTTAATTTTGTTGGTGTCCTGGTATGAAAGCGGTACTTACCAATGATAATATGCCCTCAATCGTAGGCTAGAGAGGAAAATCTTTCAACTTTGATGAATTAAGTATAGGGATCGATACGGCCAGGTTCATTGTGCTATGTTCTGCTCCCTCAATCGTAGGCTAGGGTAGTAATTAGTAATGCACCTCATGTTACATTCAATTAATCGTGTATTAGTAATTTTTAATAAATTTTATTAGTTCTATATCCCTTTCATTATACATAATTTTGGTAACGATTGATATTTGTATTATTCAGAATGTATTTTTTTTGTTTGAAAAAATTATACATTCCTAAATAAATACTTCTATTATATTTTCGATTGATATTTGTATTATTCAGAATGTTTTTTTTTTGTTTGAAAAAATTATACATTCCTAAACAAATATTATATTTTCTATTGTATTATTTTTAAAATTCTCATTCTGACGCAATAAAATTTTCAGATTATGTTGATTCTATATAATTAAATGAAAATTTATATGAGAGAAAAAAATTCAATATGTTTACTCGTTAATAGAAGACATACTCTTAATATTTAGGAGATTTTTTCGAAAAAAAAAATATTTAGGAGATGAACAATTCTTTGTGAAATATTTTACGCATAATAACAGCATATTTAAGAAAAGGGTAAACACTTGTGGATCATAAATGGATAGCATCGGGTCAAACATACTTTTTAAAAATGAATTATAAATTCGTCTCAAACGTTTCTTATCCAAGAATTTGTCTTTGCACAATCAAAGAGTCCAAATATAATACTTATATTAAGTAATTTGATTCATACCCAATTTCCCAAATAATTATAATGAATTCAAGATGTAGTTTTTATAATGATAAATCCAGATAAATAGGATTATCCTAGTAAATATGACCAACCCATCTAAGTACGATCTAATGCATATGCTTGAGATGATTCTATACTATGATTATTAGGATGATTGGTTGATAGCCTTTGGCCAAGAAGGATTTGCGACAATTTTGGGTTTAATTTATGTCATTTCAATAATTGATAACCACTCGTGAATTATTCCTTCTGACGCATCATATCCAATACTTTAATTAGAACAATTTGCACTATGCAAGACAATATGTTCCCTTGTTAACTTTGATTGCAATTTGTTTTTAATCATGTCCTTTGATTCTTCTCAGTAGATAATTGTCGGCGATTAAAGTACTATATATATGAGGGTGGAATACTGGAATTACGTTATTGGAAATTTACAATTATTAAAATACAGTATAAGCTCCAAAATTAGCTAAAATGAAATCTGACTAGTCCAGAGATTGTCAAATAAATTATTACTCTACTATTTAATGTGTGGAGAGAGAGGGAGAGATAGATAACGATTTTTGAAAAAATAAAAATAAAAATTGTAATTTTATATTTATATTTGTCAAATAATGAATTTGACAATTTTTTTTTAATTTCATTTAGGATCTAAACAAGGAATTTCAAGTTCATTAATTTAATATATGTGAATTCTTAAATCTTTTTATCTTCAAATTACTCGTATTTCAAAACACCTCTATCCCTAAGCAACCTAAATTTTATATGATCTAAGTTGTGCTTATTATTAATTTACTACTATCTTTGTCCCATAAAAACTTTCACACTTTCCTTTTTCGTCCGTCCCATTATAAATTTCACACCCTTAAAATGGAAAACCCTTTATAAACTCTATTCTCACAATTTTTACTAATTTACGCAAATGTCATTACTTTTTACTCTCATATACATATAACCCAATAAAATTTTTTTACTTTATACATAAAAGTTTACAAAATTACCCCTCAAAACTTCAATCATTACTCTTTTTTCTTAAAGTGTGTGCCCTCCTACGTATGAAAGTTTTTCCGGGACAGAGGGAGTATTAATTATCTTCCATTCATTACATATTTACATGAGGTTAATAAAAGTTGGGATATTAACGAATTCAAGAAGAAGGCCGACGTCCGATAACCATTTATTGTTAAGTTTAAGGTTAAGACTTGTGTGTCATCGTCTCATGGTAAGATAAAATATAATTTGAGAATAATATTTTAACACTTTGAAATGAGTTAGTATTAATTTGTGCTAATTTTGTGAATCGTCTCACCAACATAATGTAAGAATAATATTTTAACACTTGGGAAAGAGTTTTTTTTTTTTTTAATCGGTAAATGTTAGTTGTTAGTAGTTAGAAGTTAGTTCGCCAAGTCTCCTTACAAATTCAAATTCTCCAAGTCTCCTTATATCTCCCACTCCAATTCGTTTCCGAAGGGAATCGAACCCAGGTCTCCCACTTAAGTGAAGAGCTCGGTGGCCAAGTGGGCTATGCCCCTTGGTTAACACTTGGGAAAGAGTTAGTGTTAGTGCAAATTTGAGAAGCATTTTACATAAACTTTTGCTTAAGTTTTGAGTAAATTTTGTGTGAAATTGTCTCAAGATGCTATCAATATCAATTAAAAAAATTTCCGTATAGAGTTACAAATATATTCATTAAATAGCTAGTAAGCCTAATTTAGGAGCACCGTCCAGTTTAAACTCGAAGTAAACTCGTTTAATTTGATGATGTTTGAGCTATCGATTCGAGCTATAGAAAATTAAATGAGCAAATACCTCTATCTTCTTACTTTTTTCTATTTGGTATACTTCAAATGTAGGTGCTCCACTATCTATTGCCTAAAACTCATGTTAAGTGACCATTTCTTCTACCAAAGCCTCAATTATCAAAAACTAATTACTAGACATGCATATATGTAAAGTAAAATAAACACAACCTCTCGAGACTCTACAAACTATATACCAACTAGTAGCCGCCAGGAAATACAACATCCAACATATCTAAATACATTAATTTCTGTGCGACCCAGTCCAGGTCATCGAGATGCAAGCGTGACGTCATTTTCCGGCGCAGGATAACAAGCTTTCTTCAACTCATTATATCTCTGAATGTCAAAACCCTGAGCCTTGAACAACCGCTTCTGCTTTGCACAAAACCGGCTCTGGTAGAAGCCTTCAAAGGATGGCTCTTTGGATGTCCTTAAGAAGAAGGCATAGCCACCCATGAAGTATATGGAGGTGACGTAGAAGCATATGGGTTCCATTACATCCCATGTGAGTTCCCAAAATGTTAGCCTCATGAAGGCTGCTGTTTGGATAACGAGATAGCCCAATCCACACCAGAGTTCACGTTGTACCAGTGATTTGGCTTTCGCGTCGATTGAGGATTTCTGTTTCTCCATTGCTTGGAGTTGTTGCATTCTGGGATCATCAGGGCCCACTGCTGAATGTACAGGGATTAGATCTCTGATGGCTTTTACCACCTGCAGTATACAACAAAAATTGCACACACCCTTTGCGTAAATATATCTGGTTTTTCACTTGTATTTTAGTTTTAATTCGATGATTATATTGCCACCAAGATCAAGAAATTAAAATTTCTACTCTTTTGTATACTAATTTAGTCAAATTTTTTGTGTACTCGACTATTTGTGAACCCTCGTGGGAAAAAAAAATGATTAAAATCAAAATGATATTTATTTTAATGTTTGTCGTACGTGGTCCACCACTATAGGTGTCTACCCTATTATGACCCCTTTTCTTCCTTTGCACTGTAAAAATGGGCTTAAGACAAATCTCTTATATGATTATTGATTCATGCATGTGTAAAATGATATCATTAATTACAAGTGTGACCGTAAAATGAAATATCAATTTTATTTAACAAGGAAAAAAAAAGGATATTTTAGTTTGTATAATGAATTTCCTTAATTTTCCTTTTGTGGGGTAGACAAATTTAATATTTAGTTTATGAAGGAGTGAATATAATCTGCACTGATGAGTTGGTCGACCCCATAATAAAATTCACCATCTCGTTTTAAGAGATCTGAGTGCCAAACATTCAATTTCCTGTGAAAAAGACACACACATAATAAACAAAAAATCTATCAGTTCTCGGTAGTCTCCAAATCAAAAATTGGAAAACGGAACTTTTGATCAACTCCTATTTCCTTAATCCATACTTGATTTAGATTTAGATTACTATGAACAATGAAACACAAATATGCAGTGAAGATCATACTAATCACATTTACAAGAAAATGGAAAAATTAGATAATAATAAAGGAAATTAAACCAACCTGTTCAGGCTTGAGAAACACGATGTTTCCGAGGACAATCACGCTTCCCGATTGATCAAGCATTTTGGCGAATTCCATCGCTTGATCGACGCTCGAGCATTCTTTCGAACAAATTTCAAGAAATTCCGAATACGAAACACGATCTTCCCCGACTTGCCTCAGCCTCGATTTGATAAATTCAAGTTTGAGAATCTTAACGGCATCCTTCACCGTCAGATTCTGATCCAACGGCTCCTCTTTTTCCGCCGCCGTCGCAGGACTCATGCCGTGTAGCGTGATCCGATCTCTGGCAATGTCCATTTCCCGGAGCTTCTCCAGAAGCTTTACTCCGGTCGGAAGAAACGGCAGAGCCGCGGACGTATTCGCCGCCGCCGCCGCTGACTGGCGGTGGAGGTACCGACGGAATACGCCGTCATCGAGGGGATCGGGGGCGAGATTTCTCGGCGACGTCTGATTTAGGGCCCTGGAATGTGTGGCGGTGCACGGTGAGGAAACGCAGCAATTAGTTATGGCGGAATTGGTGATTCTGGATATGCTGCAAAAGCGTTGAGCTAATAGTTTCTTCAACGCCATAACAATAATGAATCGAGATTTTCTAGAGAGAGAATTTTGGAAAAGCTGGCTAATGTGAATCGATTCGATGATGGAAATCTTTTGCGCGAGAGACTATTTATATAGCTAACCAACGAAATTATTTAATTAATATTTTCCAAAATAGCTGTCCCGGAGAAATTGTAACAATATCTTATACTTATTCGAATTCACATTTAGTGGTAAATAAAGATTTTCTTTTTTTTTTTCCCTTGCAAATTAAAGGTTTGCTACGAATAGCCTAACAAAGTGGAAAAATTATTTCAACTAATTTTTTAATTGACCGAGATAAATAAGAAAGGTGTTAACAAGACAAACTCATAAATTTATGAAATTTCTTTTGGTTATTTTGATTTAAATTTTGTGGGTAAGAATTAATGGGTCAGATTTAATGAGCAGAGAAATTGATCAACTACTTGTTTCATAGTATGAAACTTGTTTCGGAGACTAACAAGGTTTAGAATTATGTAGTTGATTATTAATGATGAATACATAATATATATTTAAAAAAAATATAATATGACGTATACGTAATACAACATCTGCAATCGATGTAGTATTACTTCCTCTGGAAAATATATATTTAAAAAATATTTATCATTGTTACTATATAATATTAACTATTTTTATTAATTATGATTTTATTTAAATTATATGTATTAATTATTTATATCGAATAATATTAGTTGTTCCCTAACTACCCGATACACTTGTGCACACAACTACACAAGTATACTCATGTTCATGGATATTTTTTTTTTACATAGAATTCATTTTTCATAATATGTACAGCTTTTATGTACAAATACAAAATATATATATATATATATATATATATATATATATTTGTGTCATCTCAACCATGATGAGTCACAAGTAGGTAATATCCCACGGGGAAAATTTTAAATAGCTGACACGTGGTTGGCGGATCAGCACCGTCAACTGCTGTACTAAATGAGACGTTATATAGGCAATTAGTCCCGAGCGCAGAGAATTAATTTTAGCAGTTCTATTTCCTGCTTTTAGTTTTTATTTTCCACTATATTTCATTTTTAAAATTTTTAAAATGAAACTAAAATTATATCGATTCGTGGACTAATTTTTAATATTTCATATGTCATTCATCTACACTATAAAATATTAAATAAAACACCATTTAATATTCCACATACCATTTATCCACACAATGGAATATAAAATGAAACACCATTTAATATTCCGCATATCATTTATCCACACAATAGAATATTAAATGAAACAACATTTTTGACTCAAATTTGCAATTTTAGAGCATCCACGGTGGTTATGCAATTATAACAATTTATCTTTCTACTTCATTGCCAACTCATCTTTTTACTAAAAATAACTGTCTTCCATTATCATCCACAACTTTTGGGGTATATTTATTTTGTTGTATTAAGAGGGATGAATATTTTTACCCTACTTATCATGTGTTTGGTTTATATAACATCGACCCGAATGAATTGTCGGTTAGCTAAAAAACTCTACTTATTCTATGTATAAGAAATACTCACTCCTATTCAAAATATATGTCATTCTAAACTCATGCACACATTTTAAGAAAATTATTTATTTCCTTCTATACCCTTAGTTAATAGCTTTGAAATTTTCTACATGACTTTAAAGATTATTATTATCAATGTAATTATTTTTTTTTAAAAAAACTAAGGATAAATTGGGAAACACAATAATTAATTCACATTGAAAAGTGCAAAACAACATATATTATGAATAGGAGGGAATAATAAATCATATGAGAAGAGATCGGACTAATTATCCCATGAAAAAGTGATAATTATTTATCTATATCATCCACTAAAACGAGTCCTTCTTACATGCTTAATTATAATCCATATTTTGGGGGACTCACTATCAATTCAATAGATTTTATTACTCCATCCATCCCATAAATATTTACATCATTGCGTTGGCACACAAAATAAGAAAGTAGAGTAATGATTTGAATTTTGAGGGGTAATTTTGTAAATTTTATGTATAAAGTACAAAATGAGTTGAATTGTGTGTATGTGTGGGACCAAAAGTAATGACATTTTGTGTAATATTGTAAATAATGTGAGGGTGAAGTTTATAGTGGAATTTCTATTTTTAGGGTGCAAAAGTTATTTTTGGACATGTAAATAATGAAATTGTGCATGTTATTATGGGATTGAGGGAGTAATATTTTATAGTATTAAATTAGTATATTATTTATTTAAAATCTTATAACTATTTTCTTCTTTTTAAAAATATGTATTTATTAAAAATATTTTTCCATTATTTCACACCATATATTTCAATTATTTAAGCAGAAACGAATCGGAAAACATATTATATATATTTTCTTTAATAAGAAAATTAATTAAAAAAATTTAAAAACTAATTGATCCTAAAAAGAGGTGGAGTGGTAACGACTTGACCGCGACAATAGTTGGCAGCGAATTTTTGAAACTTAACGCAAACGTGTCGCCACATAACATTTGAGCGGATACATATCCAGATACCCGAACTAAAACGGGTATTTGGTATCGGATTGTGCGGCGCAAGATAATGAAATGCTTTGTAAATTGTAACCTACACAATTTCCAGGTTGTTGTCCTCTGGATTCGTTATCGTTTAATAATTAAATAATAATTTATTACTTTTTTAAAACAATTTGTACAAACTTTTCAAAAGCATCATTTTAACGTTTCACTTAAAATATAAAGTGCATGTTATACGTGACGAAACATGTTCTGTGATTTGCAAGTAATTGTTATTTATTTATTTTTTTAGAAATTTTTATGTGAGATCGTCTTATATATGAAATATGATATTTTTATATATTTTATTGTACTTTTTTAACGTGAGTACTATAAAATCGATAAAGTATCACGTCTCATGTATAAGATCATTTTAGACTAATTTTTGTATTTTTTTTATTGATTAAATGATAACTTAAACTTATAATTAATCTTACAGCACAGATGGTGAAACTTTTAACACTTTAAACTATTTCACTTCATCTTGCAAGTAGTTTCATGTCACTACAATTAACTTTCATATCATAAAATAATAAATCATAACGAAAGTATTGTGTGTAACTGTTCCATCTATAAAAAGTGAAATTCTTGTATAATTTTATAATAATACTTTTGAAATTTGAATATTGTAAAAATAAATAAAAATAACATGTTTCTTACAAATTTTTGTGTAGATTATATAATTTTATTTCAAACGACTATATAATAACTCTGTTATGAATTAATATGATTCCGAAATTTATAAAATGCGAAACGTGCAGTGCGAAATATAGCAATATAAACTTGAAAATTAATAGAATTGGAGCCTTATTCGACTGATCGACTCCAATATTGAAATCTAATTGATGCGACTGTGTAAGGAGAGAATACACGTATTATGGAGTTGTTTTATTTAAAATTAAAATACACATTAATCACTTAATCGTAATCTTGATAAAGTCGACCCAAGAATTGAATTATTGTTGAAATAATTTTTATTATGGATATTCTAAAAAAAAAAAAAAAAATTAAACATACTCATAAATAGCAGTGACACGCATGCTTGACATCAATGCCGTGAGACAAGACTATATTATAGAAAGCAGCCGGTATGATATTATAATCACGAGTACGAGTACCAATTGGTATTATGCAATTCATAAACACATTAAGATTACGATATTATCACCTTAAAACTTTAATGTATTAAATATTTAATCAAGAATATTCAATATTCAATCATAAGTAAAAAAAAATAAAAAATTAAGGTCAATGATATTATATTTTTTTTAGAAAAATCAAATACAAATTATTATTTTAATATTTTAATTATTCATATTTAATATAAAAATATAATATTAATATTTAAATTTCAAATATCAAGTTTAAGAAATATCATTTAAAATATCAAATATTTGACAAAAAATATAAAAATTTGGATGAAATTGAAAGTGAAACACCGTAGGCTTATGGCGTATACAAACTCATAAGACTTTGTCTATAATCATATAATATATAATTAAATATATTGTAGATGAGTATATTATTTTCTTGCTCTATAAGTCATTGATATCTTATAAATAAAAGAATCAAAACTAGTGTTTTAGCAGTCAGATGAAATAAGTCACAAATGACTCCATTAACACCCTACTACCAAATCGTAGGTCAAGTCACTCTACCAAATTGTAGTAAAATCCGGATCAAGTCGTTGAGACTTTGGTTCTACAAATCAAGTATAAGTTTTTGAAGAAAATAATTAAAAGATCAACTAGAATTGTAACTCATAAATTCTTGAAAAAAAAATTACCTTTTTTTTATTTTTTATATATTTATTTGGAGGTGTTGGAATTTATTGATTTACATATATAAAATTATATTAGATCATAATTTATATTTTTCATTATTAACAATATATCCTATATATATATATATATATATATATATATATATATATATATTAGATCCATGTTTTATTCTCATGCAGCTTCAATAAGGAATTATGGAATTTATATTACAACATGCAGCTTCAGTAAGGAATTATGGAATTTATATTACAAATGGACATATATGGTGCCTCACATCAAACCTTTGGCTCATTTATTGCAACATGGATCAATGCTGGGGAAAGGAGGAAATAAAAAGGTGGCGGCGATTATATGGGCGGCAATGGTGTGGGAGATTTGGAATACTAGTAACAATTAAATCTTTAATAGTGCATAGATTAAAGTTCGCAAATTTTTTTTAGAAATGAAGAAGTATGGTCATGACGGGTAGGTAGAGAGAAATTCACAAATAAAATTCTTTTTCAAGGGTGGAGCTCAGATCCTAGAATTTGTTGAGTAAAGTGGGAGTGTAGAACAAATTTTGTAAGAACTGGAGTATCCTTGTATCCCAAATTTTATGATATATATATATATATATATATATGCATATATTTTTATCAGTAAAAGTGAAATATATTACATCTCATAATACCAAAAGTACCAAAACATAGAGTTTACAAATTACAATTTACCTCAAGAAAGAACTCAAAATTCTAGTAGGAGATGACAACCACTTTTGAAAGCTAAACGTACAAATGTGAAACAAATTTGTCGAAACCCAATTCCAAAGTCTACCTTTAATCTTTTCCAACACTTTCTCCTTTATGATATATTTCTTTACTGATAAAAAAAATAGTGTTTTAAAAAAATATAAATTGACAATAATAATGATGTGAAGTTGCATTTGATTTATTAGTTGCATATGATATACTCCTAATACTTAAAAATAATCCAAAATTATTTAAAAAATTCCTTTTTGTTTACAAAAAAAATTGGGCCGATAACTTGACCGGTTCAACTAATTACTCATTCGTCGTAACCTTTTCTTGCTTTTGAGCAGTCTATGATAAAGTACAACACCGAGCGGTCCAATATAACAAAACGGCTCGATAATCTTGCTGAACATTGGTCGGACCAGTCCAAAGTCAGGATTCTTCATTCGTCACGCAATGAAGATGCACGCCGATTTAAGAACATTGAGCCTTACGTCACCATGATAATTTTAGTGCTGTATATTTTCTTGTGACACCATTTTTTTAAAGCATATAATTTTAGTGCTGTTTACTATAGGAAAATATAATTAAAGCATTTGTAATTTAGAGATGAATCAGATCCTCATCACTCCTTTAAATATACATGTCAATACTTATCTCCATCATTTCAAGCATTATACTAGATTTTATTGTAATTGGCGGCACACAACCAATATTAAATGATATATTTAACAAAACCAATTCAAATGAATATTTATTTTATAAAAATCAAATTAATATTACATAATTAATTTTTCATTTTCAGTGACCATTTACTTGATCGGTTATGAGAACATGTGTACTTGAACAAAATATTAAATCTTCTATCTATTATAAAGAACATGTGTACTTGATCGGTTACGTGATCTATTTATATGCGCTGGAATGTACTTAATTTATAACTATTGTTATTTGTTAATATTATATGTATTTGAGAAGATTCTTTGAATGAAGCTCTAACCACATATTAGGTAAATGCTATTTTAAGTTTAATGACTTTTTTGCAAAACTAAGGCCGACCTCAACAAATTAAACTATTTAATGAGTTTATCTTAATTAGTCAATATATATATCATATACAATCGAACATTTTGTTTTTTCTTTTTTAATGTACTATTTAATTATTAAGATTGATTTAACATAAAAAAATTAAGAATTTTTATCGGTACAAGTCATGAAAGATATGTTAATTATCAATCCGGGGCCTGAAAGATAAAATTTATCAATCCGGGACCTGAAAGATGTTTATATTAAGGGATTTTATCAATTTGAGACCTGAAAGATAGGACAATTATCAATTCGGGGCCTTAATTCTAGGTCCTGGATTGATAAAATCTCTTAATATAAACATCTTTCAGGTCCCGAAATGATAAATTTTATCTTCCAGGTCCCAAATTGATAATTAATATATCTTTAAGGACTTGAACTATTAAAAGCCCAAAAATTAATGGCTTAATTGTAATCCGAATCAACTTCGCTTCATAGTGGACTTTGATAAAGATTTAATTACCATGGTAAATTAATATAAACATTATATTTAAATAAAAGATTAAATTAGAGATGAAATATCAAGTTAAAATTACCAATAATTTAGTGGGGATAATGATTTAATCAACCAATTTTTTGTTTAATTATTTCCCAAACTTACAATTACAGTAAAAATTATAATAACACAAGATGTAAATAAATATAAATTATTTTTATCAAAAGTTATTATGGAGTTTGTAGCAGAACAGCTTTATTTCCTTTATTTTTCGTTGATAGAAATTTCAACTACAACAAATAGCTATATATTCAGATTCGCAACATGAGTTGCCAGAAATTAGTCCAAATGTATCGAATTGGAGTCCTCCCCAATTTTCACATCATTTTTAGTTATGTTGAAAATTGGTTTTGATGCATCGAATTGTAATAAATTATAATTAATTCGTGTAACAATTGGAAATTTTAAAAAATATACTATATTTTAATTGATAAACATTTAAAAAAAATTGTAAATTTATGTACTTAATTTACTTTATTTTAATTCCACCTTAATTATTCACAAGAAATCCAATATGCGGAGTTGTAATTCCCTGAATAAATTCTGAGAATAGAAGTATGAGGATAGATATTCGAATTGCTTCATTATTTTTGCCTTTTTGTGCATTATTTGTTCGTCAGTGTAATTGAGAACCTCAGACTAGGGTTCCGTTTTTGCTTATAATTTGGAAAGCATATGTTCTGAGTAACGATGCTCATCAATTACACATACACATACACATGCATGACATGAAGTGATCCTTTATCTTCATCGTGCTATTGCTCTACCTAAGTAATTTTCTCGTCCAGTATTTTCGCATTAATTCCAAAACCTCAGATTAATGATTTTAGTCTATTAAACCAAATTCAAAGGCCAATTCTTCCAAATAATCTATTATTCTCCCTCTAATATAGTAAATACTAGAATTAAATCCTGCCTATGCGGATTGAAAATTCATATCTTTAATTATGTGTTTTCTATTTTTAAGGTGTGTGAATTATTTGAAATTTTCGAATAAGAAAAATATGCAAATTATTATGAGATGAAAGGAATATTATTTGTTAAAATAACATTAACCATATTCCCACGCCTAACGCCGTTACTCGGAATACATTCTCATAGATAAAAGCTCAAACGTAATGTCACAGCAGGACGTAGATATTCGGCTTTGCTTCATTATTTCGACTTTGGGGAGGAATTTTGTGTAATGTTGGTGACACATGCAGATTTATTTGATAGAACTACTTATACAATTAAGCATGAAATCTATCACACTTTAGCATGTTTAAATCATTGTATCGGCAAAAAATCGAGATTAATATCTTCAACCACTGTTCTAGACTAAAAAATTATCACAATATATATTGACTCAAGGTTGATTGTGCTTCTAAGCCCTTCCTCTTTCTGCCAAATTAAAAATATAATTCTCTCCTATATTTTTGGAAAAAACAAAATTTATGGATAAGTGACCGTCAGCATGAAATTGAAAAAAAAAATGTTACCCCATCACACAAAATTTAAGGTTTCTAATTTATTCACTAATGGAGTACAAAGAAGGATTTTTTTTTCATCTAACTGATTCGGGTGATATATGATTTTATTGCACATTTAATGTCTATTTTAATTTAATTTCATATTTTTATTGTTCAATTCTGACTAACTACATTGATAGAGAGAAAGGTCGTGTTCTATTTATTCTGTAGAAAAAATGAGCTTTTTTAAAACAAAAATGTAACTAATTATTTAGGAGGTGCTTGGTTGACACCTTTAAAGCTAAGGAATGACAATGAAAGGAGAGTGTGGTGTTTGGTTGAGGGGAATCAACTTTTTGATATATTAAAAGTGAGTAATGAAAGTCATAGATTCATTCCTCCCAAAATTGGGAGGAATGAAAGTTATTGCTTTTTAAAATTTTATACATAATTTTTTAGAAATTTATTTTGCCTTCTAAATTATTTATTAATTTAATAAATAATATTTTAAGTATGATTATTATATAATATATTTTTTAATATTAAAAAAGAGTTAATAACAATTTTAATTATCAATAATTTTTATCAAAATCAAACACTTTCTATGGTAATGATAGTCATACCTATATATAAACCAAACAACTCAACAATTACTAACATATCCATTACCATTCCTCACTACTTTCAAACCCATTACCATTCCAATTCCTTTCAACAAACCAAGCACCCCCTTAGTGAAGTCAATTAAAGAAAGAAATGAAAAACAAGTTAAATATTTGCAAAGAAGAAAAGGAAATTGGGCTCATTTAATTAATGTGCAAGCCCATCATTAGTCTTCACAATAGTAGGCCCATGATTTGATCCCAATTGACTGACGATTCATGGTAATGAAAAGAAGAAGGCAACAATTAGAAAGCATAGTGGCGTGGTCGAAAAATCAAGGGAACAAAAATATTCTCTTGGGAGGCGCTACAGCTGACCGAAAATAGAGAGAGGAAAAAGTTGGTCAGCAATTTTGGTTCAATGACCACTTCTTCGACGACAACAAAAAATCAACAGGGAGCAGCATAGTTAGCAGCTGCAGTTTTCACACATACTCAAAAATGTTCTTCACTATTTTTATTCATTTCTCATCATTTAATATAGGAATAAGGGATGTTTTGAGTTTGAATTTTGATTCTCCACCTTTTTCAATATACTAAGCTTTTCTTTTAATTTTATTTTTTTATTATTAAATTTACAATAGTTTAGAAAATGATGATTGTTAGTTGGAATTCTTTGGTTTTAGGGATTATAGATGCTTAAATTGATATTTATGTAATAGTTATTCTTTTATTATAATTATACAAAGATCAACAATTCATTTTATTTTAAATGAATCAAAATTTGTAGACTTGAGCTAAACTGGTGGTACATTCCACTATTTGACACATGACATCTCTCAATTTGAGTAAGATGATTATAAAAAAAGACAAAAATTTGTACGAAATGATATCATACATATTATATGATTTATGAGCTTATAGAGCCCTAACTCAATATATGTATGAAATCATCTCACGCAAAGAGAGGAAATCTTTTCTCGATACATTCTCCAAAAATTGTACGATGATCCCGACCTATCTAGGATGATCGGTGATAAAATCACGAGCAAACAGAAGATTACACACGGTTTCTTCAAAGGAAAGATTTTGGGAACATCTTTCGATTTGAAACTTTTTCCTTTCTTTCATGTAATACTGTACGTAGCGAGCCTTACTGCATCTTTCAAGACCAGCTACCAAAACACAGTAAGTACCTAATGCAATATCAACACCCTCACGTTTCATAATTTCGAATATTTGAAGCCCTTTCTCAGCATTCCCAGATGAGAAGTAAGCACTGATCAAAGCTGTATATTCAGCACTGCTCTTCTCTTTTCCAGGCAATAAATCAAACACTTTTGCAGCAGAGTCTGTGTTTCCGGTGCACCCAAGACGATGTATCAGAAGAGAGTTTAGATGTGGGCCCAGGGAGAGACCTCGCTCGACCATTTTCTCAACAATCTCCACCACTTTATGAAAAGAATTTACTCTAATTGATAACCCTATTAGAGCAAGATATGCAGTTCTCTCGATGTTTATGCCCATCTTCAAACTGTACTCATACGCTAATAATGCCCCGTTTGGTCTCTGATGAGCGCTGTTAACCTCAACAATCTTTGAGACCACCTTAGAGTCCAGATGAACACCCTTGTGCGCCATGTCAGCAAGCAAAGAGTCGACAGAAACGAGATTCTGCTTTTTCATCAAGTACAAAACGAGGCCATTCTCCATTTTTTCAAAGTCACTATCTGGAGATACTGATTCGAATTTATTGGTGGCCTCGGTGGAGTATTCTGCAGAGAAGTGACGATTAACTTGCCTCAGAAGTATATCACTTTCACCAGCAATTTCAAAAGCTTCGAGTGCTTTCTGGTATATAGGATAACGGAGGACAAAAAATTTCTGCTTCATGTATTCAAGAATTTTCATGATTGCTCGTATTTCCCCTGTTCTGCAACAAATTTCAATTAAATTGTTGCATGTAACTTTATCAGGTAGCACACCAGCTTCTTGCATTTTGTTAAATATCTCCAAAGCTTCATTGAATTTGCCTGAAAATTAAATACCAACGAATTGTTTACGAGATATGCAACTATATCCAACATCATTCAGCAATGACTTAAATAAAGGCAAAAGAAGCTACAAAGTCAGAAGGCTACTGTGAGCTAATTGCGTGCTCCCTCCAAATAATTACATAATCACAGAACAAGCTTACCACAATTACGAGATTCTATGTCGTCTTATAACTATAATTTTTATGCATCTTCTACTAAATATGTTGTGACTAGAACCGAGGAAAAGAGCAAGGCACTATTTTATTAACATACACAGAACTTGGAATTCAAAAATATTGGGCTTGAACTATGTGACATTTTCTGCAATTAGCTATAGAGATGGAGCGTTGAATCGTAATCCAGGCATATCTCAAGTCAGCACGTGATGCACTAGTAAAATATTTAGTACAAAATACATCAGACCAAGAAGACACATACAAAGATGTCCAAATTCAAGAAATACATGAAAGAATTTGTGTTTTACACAGTACGACACCATTAATAGTAGTAACCATAAGAAAATCCAAATTTACAAAGCACTTCTTCCAACTTCAGACATTTATTGGGTACAAAAGGTTTGCCAGTTTCTGAAGATAATGTACCAATGCAAAGATTCGATTCACACGTTCTGTTCGTAACAACTGAAAGAGCACTTATGGTAATGAGAATGAGTATGGGGTAACTGGTGGTTAATGAGAACAAAGATGAAATTGACCTTCGTCATACTTTGTATAGGATAATGAGCTTCTTAATAAATTAATCATTACTCTCATTTGATTAACTACCTCCCCTCCTATAAGCATTTCTCCTCAGTCATTTCACTATTCCTCAGTCAACAACTACTTTGTCCCCACTTATTCCAAGATTAGAGCAAAAACACAACCATTATAACAACCATTCTCATGGTAATTCGTTACTCAACGATTCTCATTACAATTCCAATTGAAGAATTTGAACCAAACCCTGGAAGGAGGACTGCTATACTTTGTGATGTTTTCCCTGTCCAAACAATTAACATCATTGCAGATTTGCAGGGAATTATTCCATTAAAAATCAGAAGCTATTGATAGTTTAACTGTAAAAATATATACAAGACACAAATTGTATTAAATGAAGTGAAAATCAACAATCACAGAATCTTAGAAACACGACTCGATAATCATATGAATTGAGCTCACTCATGGCTCACCAGAAGAAGCAAGATACTCCATAAGAACCGTGTATGTGTAACAATTAGGCGAAAGGCCCGATTCAAGCATCTCTTTGTAGACATCAGCTGCTTCATTAGCTTTGTCATTATCGAACAAAATCTTCATATATGCAGTGTATGAAACAACAGTTGGACGGCATCCCTTACCCTTCATCTCCCTCCACAAATCAATTGCCCCACCAACATCTCCGCCATTAGACGTCCAATGAATCAACGAAGTGTAAGTAACAGCATCAATCTTGAGCCCCTTTTCTTTCATTTGCTCGTAAACATACATCATTGATGAAATTCTTCCGGCTTCCCCAAAAATGTCCAACATTGTAGTGTAGGTATACTGATCGTGCTTGAAATTTTTGCGTCCAGATGCCCAGTTGAAAAAGAGCCAGGCCTTTTCCATTGGAGGATGAGCCTTGAGAACTTGATTCACAGTGTAGGAATCCCATTTGGTACTGAGGGTTTCCAACTGTTGTTGAGCAGAATCCCAGGTCGAATACTTCAGAATAGAGTAAATTTTACGAATTTTTTCGGTCGAGTAAACTTTTTGCTCTACATTCAGTTTCTTGGGCGATGATTTTGGAATATGAGATTTCTTGATCCTTAGAGGGATACGGTGAACGGATTTTTTCTGTTTGATAATTTTGTCAGAGCTGAAACTTTTGGTGATAACTGAACCCAAGAAAGGGAGAAGATTTTTGAACGATTGAGGGGAAAACATTGAAAGAAGACATAGAGAAAGAAGTGGGAGAAATGCCTACATCAGAAGCGAAATGAAATTGAATACATGTTTCGCTCTGCGAACGGAAGAGATAGATGGGCGTCAAACGGGAGCAGGCGGCGGAGGAACTGTTATGTAGAAAAGGCTTTTATTTTATTTTTTAAATACGAAGAGCCTAGTTGTAAAATTATGGTCAAAATAATCAATTATATATATATATATATATATTCAATTTTAGTATACATTCTTATTTTTTTAAAATAATACATATATATATATATTTAATTAGTATTTAAAAACATTTCCAATTTCATTCAAGGTTTGTCAATTAAAAAGGTCAATTCTCACCACAAATTCAACTAAGATTACGCCGAATTCTTACACAAACATCATATTCTTCACGTTGACAGTTGGAATTAAACTTTTTTTTTTTAAAAATTATTTGCCTATCAGCAGACAACAGTACGCATGGAATGCAGTCTCCACGTAAGTCGAAAGTTGTTGAAAAATGAGATCGGTAATATTCTTCCTTCTTTCCAGTGTTTTTCTTCCTCTCGAGTGTTCTACTAAATGCGTTCTTCGCAGCCAAAATTTGAGGTTTCAAATTGTATTCACACCCAAGTTAAAAAATTTGACAAATAAAATAAATCCTCAGCTATTTGTTTTATTAATGTAGCCAAACTTGTTGAAACGTGTGTATTTCCTTTCCTGACCTCTAAAACCTAACTTTTCCCAGTTGCTGAATAAAAAATCAATTCAAACGGTGAACATCAATTATTACAATTTTTTGGTATGCAATTATTTCCCTAAAATATTGGCTCGTCATCACGACTAAAGAGAAAATATTTGAAAACGCAAAACTCCCCACCTGTATCATAGGTTCTTTGGTCAGGTAGGTTGTAAATCTCGTGATTGCGACTTTGATAAACCTATAAAATATTTTCAAAGACATCGATTCAACTACAAAAAATTGGTAATTTAAAGAACTAAAAATTGAATTTGTACACCGAATCTTTATGTATTAACATTTTATTTACTCAAAATTAATTTTGAATAAATAAATACACCAAATTAATATATCCAAAATTTAGAGTATTAAGTTGCAACTGATTTCCTTTTTCATTTGAACGGAACATTTGATTAAAATTGGCCAAATTACACAATTCATATAAACCAATATCCAACAACTCCAACAAGAGAGATATCCCACCACCCTCGATAAAAAAATAAATAAATAAATAAACAAATAAAAAAATTAATAATAATAATTATAAATATTGTTTCTGTGTGATTTTTATGTTCAAGACGACTTGTGGAAAAACTTCATCACGGTACATACGTGATACATCAGTTTCCTTTACGGTGTGATTGAAAAGGAGTTCACTTGTAACTTTACATTGTAAAAAATATTGGTACATGGCAGGATGTATTCGGGACATCATCAGTAATTTACAAATCCTAAAATTATATAGAACGGAGTTAGTTTACATCAGACGCACTAGAGACCATGAGAAAGAATAAAAGACGAAATTTTAGATTTTTATGACTGCAATTTAGTGCTTCCAAATCAATGATTTATTCTCAATCCCTTTCTTCAAATAACTCAAACCCTTCAAACATTAATAAGTCTGAAGTGAGAACCGGGACATAGATTTAATTCGGGATAAACACTTGCGTGAAACTGTCTCATGTATAAGTGGAATCTCATCCAACAGCGTTTCAAATGAGAGTGATTCAAATGCTTAAGTAGAACATCATCTCATGTATACATCTCACATAAAAGTCCATCTTAAGTTTGTCATATATTTGCAGAACATTATCTTAATCCATGGTTATTGTGAAGCACCAGAAGAGAGAGATTTACATGATGTGCCTTGAGGCTTGACATCAAGGCATAATGTTTGAAACTTGGACCAGAAAAATTCTATTGCAATCTCAAAATGATCAAAATTGTAATGAGTTTATACATAATTCACACTAATGATACAATCATCAAAGAACTTCATATTAATTTGAGCAAGAATTTAAAATGTTCGGAAACCACCACAAGTCCACGGATTGCCTAATATGAGTTTTTTCGTGTGCCGATTATAAGCAGACAAAAGTGAATTAAAACGAATGTCTTCGTTCTTTATCTGTTCATTACTTGTTATCCAGGACTAATCACATCCAGAATTTGAGCTGTAATATTCACACAAGAAATAATGGAGAGACAATAAAGACTAGTCACATCCAGAATTTGTGCTGTAAAAAAAAATATTCACACAAGAAATAATGAAGACAAAGCTCCTTACACAACAGAGAAGATACTTCTGTTTCTAATCAACAATGAAGTTGGATCTCCTCATGTTGCAACCCTATATATAGCTGATACCAGAATATAATTCAACAAGAACTCATTAAATAGGTCGGTTTCCAACAAGCTGGCAACGAGTATCCAGCAAACGTTGGAAACGATTACCAAATCATGACTTAGCCAGCCAGGTGAGACGAGCATTGGCTGCTGTTTTCCTTCACTCTAACAAATCGACTATCATTCAAAACTCATAAATGGTTATATAAGCTTAGCTCATAGTAAGGAAAAACTACTCTTCTTGTCTAATCATTATGGGCAACACATCAATACTAAAAGCAAAACTCAAAGCACTCATGCAGTAATCACTTTAATAAAAGAATGCATTATTCTCTCATTTCATAATACATGTAATTATCTCTATGTCACAGATACATTGAGCATATGTGTATCTCCATTCTAACATAAAACTGTTCATTTCATTCAGGAGTATTCCATGTTAAAGCTAATACTCATAAATAGTGAATTGCATTGCATTCTCCTTAGATTGAACTAAATTAGCAGCAAGAGTTGAGGAATCAGTAAAACATACCAATGTCCTGATTCGAGCCGCTCGGATGATTCATAATTTTGCGCAATATCAATGTCCGAGCCATCCTCGTTTCTTGAGTACACTTATTGGCTCTCTCGCGCAAATCATGAATAGTCTTGATGAAGCTGTCCATCTTCGTTTTAATTTCCTCGACTGCAACCACCATCTCCTCCTCCATCGCGAACTCTGCATTAGCTAACAATTCCTCGATTTGAATCCTAAATCTTTCAACAAGCTTCTTTATGCTGTCCAAGTCCTTCAGAACAATGTAGCTTCCCATCTGCATTGAACTAATTATCTCCGTTTGCCCCCTCAAATCACTCTCATGCTTTTTCCAAATTGAGTTAACCCATCTCCCCATTGAACCTAGAGGTACGGAGGCGGCAGCCGCCAGAGCCGTCACCACCGGCGGAGCAGTGATGGCGGCGGCCACAACTGAGCATATCAGAACAGACGCAAAAGCCACAATGAATATCACATTGGAAACCCTCCTCCATGCCTTCAATTTCACTAATTTCTTATCCAGGTTTCGTTTCTTTGCTTGCAATTTCTCAAACATCAAAATCTGCTGCGAGTGAACCAAATTCAAAATCTTAAAAAAGTCCTGCGTGAACGGATCTCCAGCAGTTCTAAAATTCCTCAATTCCTCCAAAGTTTTGGGATAATTCTTCACCGATCCTTCTTCATCAGAAACAGTATAATGTTCTTCTTGGAACTTCCGTAGAGCTACATTGATAATGGATTCGATGTGGCCGGCGCGTTTGAGGCAGGAATCGAGCGCAGTGCAAAAATCTAGGGTTAAAAGGCTGTTATCGAAGTACTCATCGACGAGTTCCGATAATTCTCTGTTTTTCCAAATATCCTTTTTGTTCTGAAGAATCATTTTCACGACTTCTTGATTCATTTCAAGTAAGCATTCTGTAACTTGGCTTAGAGAGTCGAGAGAGAGGGACCGTACATCGACGCCGACGGCTATCGAGTTTAGGACTCGGCTTGTACGGAGCTGAACTGTGGAGTCGAAGCTCAGGAGGTCGGGATCGGCTCGGCACGCGGCTTCATATGAGCTGACATCGCTATTTGAATTTGAGCTGCTGGGATCTGAAATGGTTGGACCTGTAGCCGCCGCCGCAGAAGGACGGTGAGAGCTGCCGCTTCTGCTCACGCTGATTTGGCAACCCATTTTCGGATGGGACAATTTCTTTAGATTATTGGTTTGTGAATTTTTTCAGGAAGAGAAATGTGGTGATATAAAAAGAAGAGGACTCGACTCGACTGGCAGGAGTTGACTTATTCTTAGACATACAGCAGATTTTATTTATTTTTGAGAAAACTCTTTTCCAGCATCAGAGATTATAAATCGACGGATATATACTAGTGTCAGCTCATCGTATAAATTTAAACCCGTAATGTTATAATAATGTTATTATATATTCACTTTAACCATTTTATCATTTATTATCCGTTTATATTCATAAACAGCAGATATTTTTTCTGAAGCAACGCGGAAGGAAGGAGAAAATGATAAATGCGGACCATTCAAATACTTTGGTTAAATTAATAATCTATTCTTCGCAGAAGATTCCACGTTCATTTTCCAGATTTGACAACGTACATTAAGAGACGAGAACAAGTCAACGTCGTTATTATAATGTGTTCACACATAAAAATTCAGCTAATCATGTCATGCTTCACCTAATAATGTATATAACTTCTTTCAAAAAAATAAAAAAAATGTATATAACTTATTACTTTTAAATATAAAGGTACAAAATTAGAAAATACGTCGTTATTTGTATCTTAAAAAAAAAAGATTAAAAAACATATGGAGAAAAAGAGTATTTTATTAAATAAAAAATAAAAGACAATAAATATATGTGTTCCTTGCTTGCATGTGATTAACTATTTAGAAACAAATTTAAAAAGGAAGGTTTGAAAAAAAAAAAAGAAAAAAAAACTAAGATGGGGTAGACTCAAAACTTGGTCTATTATAGGTAAAGAAGTTTAAATCTTCATCAAAATCACTATGACACTAAAAACTATTGATGCAAAATAGAACTATATATGTAATAAATATTTTAAAATTTAAAGAACTCAGTGCCCCATACCCATGTTGGCTCCACCCTGGAGAACATCTTTTATATCTTAAATAAAAATTATGTCATTATTTTTAGTCTAGGAAAAAATGATTTTCAATTATCAGCATGATTTTGGTTGGGTTTTATAGATTTTCCTAAAATATTTTTGCAAATTTAAGAGAGATACTCAAATGGATTTTTTTTTATTAAACATACATATATATTCCAATATAGGATGTTAGGGTCTTGTGATTTATCATAGAAGAAATAAAAGAATGTTAAATTGTTTTTAAGATTTTAAATCATTCTTTTGATTACATCTTTTTAGCCGCATAACTATCGTTATTAATACTACATCCGTCATAACTATCGTTATTAATACTACATTCGTCCCATGAAGTTATGCACACTTTCCTTTTTGGTTTATCCAATAAATTATGCACACTCCTAAAAAAGAAACATCACATAATATTAATACCTTCACAATATCATTTAAATTTTAAAAATGACACTCTTATTCTACTTTAATTTATTCTTTCTCCTACTTTATCTCATTAAAATAACTTCTTAGGATGGAGGGAGTAATACTTAAGACATTTTTTTAATACTTTCATAATTTCATTTCTAAAGATCTAAATGTCTTATACGCTAAACCGCACACCTTCCGATTCTTTATTAAGCCTAAACCTAATTAAGAATAACATACAAGTCCGGAAGATGGTATTTATGGGCTTTAAATTTCAGCCTTATAATTTCTTAACTAATACAGAATCAAATTCCAGTAATAAGGGGCTCAACTGATAAATAATCTTGTCTAATTGCTTCATTGATGGGTATGACGACTTTAAATTTCCAAGGAGAAAAATGACAGAAAAATATAAGTTTTGTTAAATAATTGTTGACTGTATTTTTAAAATTAAATTTTTACTTAATATTATATTTTTAGACTCATTTTCTTGTGAAACATTATTTGTGAGATTTGTTGTGAAGATGTTCCAAATAATGTGCAACTTTACTTGCTCATGAATCCTACCTCCTTGGTGATTATTTTTCTTACTACACTTTTATTGTCTCAATCTCACAATAGTGTAACTCACATATCTAAGAGTAATTTGTATTGGGTGTTCTGAAAAGTAAATTAATACTTTTTGTAAAAAGTTCTAATATCTGGGTTTATATTTGTTAAAAAAAAAAAAAAAACATTAAATGAAACCATAATTTTAAGTGCGATCTGTATAAGTAAAGTCGTTGTAGTATAGTGGTAAGTATTCCCGCCTGTCACGCGGGTGACCCGGGTTCGATCCCCGGCAACGGCGTTAGTGTTTTTTTATTACATTTGTTTACAATGGGCTAAATGGGCCGTCAAAACCACCTATATCCAATAACAGAAAGAGTACATAGAAAGGCCCGTGAAATCACAACTTAAAATTGAAGTCATTGAAAATTCTTTTCTAGTGCATAAATGGATTCATTCTTTTGGTGGACTGCTGGAAGTCGTACTAATTTTTATAAGTTTTTCCTTTTTTTTTTTTTTTTTTTTTTTTTGAAAGAATAAGTTTTTCTTAAACCATATGCATTATCTATATAGTATAGATGTTAGAGAATTAATATAAATAAATCAATTATACATTTCTCTACAAGGTTAAATTTTTAAATGATATAATTCTCTTTTTTTATCGTACAAATAATGACTCGAACTTATAGTCTTACCGCATTGATAGTGAAGCTCCAATCACTTGAGTTAACATAAATTTTTAAATGATATAATTCTTTTATGATATTAGAATCTTTGACTCAAGCTCATTATCTCCTTCCCATAGGATAAAATAGAAAATTCGGTCCACAAATAAAAGAGAATGTTACGAAATTAACAAAATAAATTAATTTCATATTTATTTATAAGTTCAAGCTGAGATAAAATTCAATCATTAGGCCTATTCATGTTCATATAGTACATGCATTGTCGAATTCACGAGCATATAGTTGTCCAAAATAAATGGAAGTGTGATATTTTTTCAATTAAAAATATACTGATTGTTATTATTCAATAAAGAAACCATCAATTATTAAGCCCAACAAATGTGCTTGATTATTTAAGGAAATAATAGTCCGTTTGCACTTTATAAACATTATTATGCCTATTAATTTTCTCTAAATATGGTCACCGAAGTCTCACTTATACTTTGACATGAATATAATTATTTATTTAACGTTAGTTAAATCCGATCCGACTCCTCATTAAACGATATTTATTTTGAAACAAATAAATCCGAACAACGTCATTCTTGCTGAACTAATATAGTCTATTCGAGACAATCCTTTTTCCATTAAACTCAATCAAGTCTAACTTTCCAGCATATTCAATCACAAATTGGCACACATTATTACATTAAATAAACATTACCCATTTTGTCAAGGTTGTACCTACCTATGTACCACTTCAGCACTGATACATGCAAAGTACTGCTGTGCTGAATGCTTCACGTTTGTACGCAATTAATATATGAAGCTGTCCTTATGTAGTAGGATGTATTTATTCAGAGCTCGACTAATAGACAACAAAACTAGCACACAAACACTCAACTATTAATTTGATTAAGTTAAATGAAGTTGGTTAATCATTAATATTACTTTCTCAACAAACTAGCACACAACACACTCAATTATTTTCTCCCTTGTGCATTCATTTAACTGTGAGTTCCCAAGCTGTCTTGACTCCTGAGTATAAATCAAAACAAAGTTCCACCAATGACACAATCATAACCCTTTTGTTTTAAATAATGAAACGTGACTTTTATAAATTAATTCATTACTAAACCTAAGGAAAAATATTCAGTCTCAACGACATGATACAATGATGAAACATAAACAATATATCAGTAGGATATGGAACATCAAAGTAAGGTCGTTATCTCTCTCTCAATCTTCTTTTCATGTAAGATGTCAAAGAATTCTGTACTGAAGAATGTATTATACGCGTATAAAACAAACAAGATAATGCCTCACAACCCCTACCAATCATCTATTCATTCAGGAATTAATTTCAGTCAGTGCAGTGTAACTAACTTGCGAAGAATTGAACTCATTCATTCCACTTTAAGAACAATCTTCATGAACTCATAAACGAAGAAACTTATTGAAGCAGAAGGTAATACCTGTAATAAGCTGGGTAAAAGACCTGCATAAAGAGCAGGAACACCACCTTTCTCAACTATCTTGACACAAGTAGCAAATGCACTCATTTTAGTTGCCCGTCCTTGCAGCTGGAGCTGCCTCCTCACCACCTCAAACGGGTACGTAGCAGCTTCAGTACAAGCCCCTGCAATAGCCCCGTGGAGTAGAGTTCTCACTGGTCCCAATTCCAGCTGCTCAAAAGCATTCAGTTCTTGATTCTGTTCTCTCATATTCCTAATTCTTGCCCTCCCTTCAGGTGAATGTAAATAACCCGATTTCAACATATCATATACCCCATAAAAAACAGCCCCAGATGGGGCCATACTTAAAACCGAAGGCAATAAACCCTTATAAAGGGAAAGAACCCCTTCGTTCTGAACAACATGATGAAAAGCTCCAATAACACCGCCCAAAGATTCGCCACCTGGCGCCAGTAGCCTCGTACGGATAGTATCGAGTGGTAAGCAGAGTACGGTAGCGGTAATACCAGCCGCGGCACCAGCAATGAATCTTTCTGAATTTGAGGTTTCTGAATTTCCAGAAAATTTGAGGAGCTGCTTTCTGTATGTGTCGTAAGCACAGAAATTGATCGCCTTGAATGGAGCTGTTCGAAGTATGTTGACAAAATTTCCCTTCCAAAAGCCTCTCAACCCTTGAGTTGTTGCTATTCTGGTGATGAGATCGAATAGGTTTCGTCTCTCACCACGAAGTATGTACTCCAATTTTAGCCTCTCAAGTGGAGCAAGACAAGTTCTGTTTCAACAACATTCATTAGCCATTATTCTCCACAATACCAACAGAAAAAAAATGTGCTGTTATGAAATCAAATGTAGGTTCATCTAGAAGTAAGAAGATTGATCACCACAATTCTCCACTTTGCAATATAAAAAGAAAAATATTGAGGGTTCATCATCCCATTTTGCAATACCAACAGAAAAAATAGTAGTAAGAACATTCATTAACACACTTCTACACTTTGCAATACAAACAGAAAAACGTTTAGGTTCATCATCCCTATTGCTGCTTCGAAATCAAATGTACGTTCATAATCCCACTTTGCAATACCAACAGAATAAATAGTAAAGTGATCATAAAAAGTTACAAATTAACCATTCTATTCTAACTCAGATCGAAATCGAATGTTGCTCAATTTGAACTGTTGGGAAACTAGAATCAATTGAGTTAAGTTCATAATTTGCATTTGCATCACATAAATTGATTGAATATACAAGTCATAATAACGAGATTACTGACTAGAAATATTTTAAAAAGAAAAAACGGAACAGAACAAAATAGACCTTGAAACCATGGCAGCCACAGCGCCGGCCCATAAATGCTTGGTAGTATTCACCGCCCTACTACCACGTGACCTAGTCTTCACCCTTTTTTCAGCTGAGTCGCTAATTACTCCATTTTTCCCCTTCACTGACAAGCTCAAACACAAAAACTCACCCCTCTTTCTCCTCAAGTATACCGGGCAATCAAAAGAACAAACTTCGCCGGAAAAATTATTGAAAATTGACGAAGGAACTGTACTAGTATCCAGAAATAATCCACCGGAATCGTGAATTGAGTTTTTCGGATTATCGGAATTTCCGACCCAAATATCAAATCCTGACATTGTTATGAACGTAGAACTATCTAAATTTGGAGAATGTGGATATTGGAGATTTTAATGCAAGAAAATCGAAATGCTTGTGGATAAGGGAACGACACCGTTTCCCCGCTGCCGCCATGGATCATAGCAGAGCTCAGCTCGGGCTCACACACTGTGCATAGCATTAAATATATTTTTAGGGCTGTTTATTGGCTTATTGTTTATCCTTTTTCTTTTCCAATATTTTACATCTCAAAATTAAAATAACCACACGCAGCAAAATGTGGATACAAATGAGAGTACGGATCCATGGCTGCAACTCACGTGACACCTTCGAAACAAAGGGGTGTGTCTCGTTGTAAACCAAATTTTAGCGTGAAATTTAATTCACATGGTAAAAATAAATCAAATTTATCTTTTAATTATTTTGACTAATAATTTCTTTACACACTTTTTTTATTCGCACATCCCAACATAATAAGCACTTTTCAATAAGGAAATCTCACTAAATACTAACACCCTTATAATATCACTTTATCTTAAAAAATGTCACTAAAATTTTTAATGATAAAGTTATTCTCTCACTTTATCCGACACAATCACCCAAAATACTTATACATTTTATTCTCTTTCTCATTCTATTAACTCCATAAAGTAATTTTCTTTAATTTACGTACACAACATAGGTGTTGATTGTCCCGGGACGGAGGAATACTTTTTAGTAATGTAGGTTATCAATACTAATACTTTTGTAATGTTATCATGTTGTAATATAATTATATAAATCATATTTTTAAGTTATCACAACTGATACATTTTACTTAATATAAGTAATAATTTTTAGTTATCACAACTGATACATTTTAATAATATAGAACATACTCTTCAGTTATCACAACTGACACTTTTTAGTAATATAGGTAATACTCTTCAATTATTATAACTAATACCCTTTAATAAATGAATCAAATTTCACGATAAACCTTTATTTATATTAAAGTTTGCCTGAACAAAATATTTAATCAATGGTGAAAAAAAAATCATAATATAGTTTCAGCTAATAAGAAATTAGACTAATAATTGAGTGTTTTTTAGTTGGGCTGTAAATTTAAAACTTGTAAAAAAAGTATATTAATTTAATGTATACTTTACTTTTTTTTTTGTAAAAAAAAGCCTCATTTATTAATTTATAATCTACATTCCCAGATGATCCAATTTTGGTTTATTTCTGTTCATTCTATGGATTAATCAAATTCAAATACCACGGCCACCAAATAACAGACTACAATACAACAACATTATTAATATTAAATAACTTTATACATTTTTCTATAAATAAAACATTAAACTTTAAATCGCTTGTCGTTGTGGAACTTCTTAAGGATACAATTTACATTAGTGTGATCAGAGATGATGAGAATAAGTTTATAGTTTGCCGTACCTGAATTACCAAGGATTAATGAGTGTCGATGAAGGAGTAATTATTAATATTTCAGAATTTACGTGAAATTTGTTATGTTCTAGATGTATACATAATCACAAAATTTAAAGTATAATAATTTTATATTATGAAACTACTTTTGTTAGTCAATTTTAATGGATTATAAAAAAAAATGTTTATTAGGTATGAATAATTGATTAAACACAAATTTTTAAACTATAAAACATGTTTATAAAAGAACTACTATTTCATATTTTTATTTATTTAACACCTAATTTAAGGAATAAGACCAAAGAAACACTTTCCATTAACAATAGTGATAACACTTCTAAGAAAATAAATTGGAGATGACTTTCACCCTCTAGTGTGTGTAATCATACCTTATACTTTATTTGGCGTCCAATTTGTTCATTCAGACAATAAATTAGAATTTTTTGAGATATAATTCGATAACTGAGTTTAGAATTTTTCAAATATAGATAATCTAGACCGAGTCGTATAATTAATTTAGTAATCTGAAAACGCAAGACGTCAGCAAGTCGTTGTAGTATAGTGGTAAGTATTCCCGCCTGTCACGCGGGTGACCCGGGTTCGATCCCCGGCAACGGCGAATTTTTTTTTTCAATTTTTTCTTTTAAAGAAATTAAATTTTAGTTTACATTTGTGAGTAATTGGGCCTAAATCTGGTCCGTCAAATTACTTGTTGGATCAAAATATGGGCCATCAAATTACAAACCTAATTGGACGCATCTCGACTTACAATTTTAAAGGTAAATATTTTCACTCATGCATATCCTAGTCACAGAGCCGATGAAAAATGACTCAACAACCATTAAAATCTCATTCAAGAAATAGACAAGTAATTTCTTACCCTTTTTTTTTTTATCGGTAAATGTTAGTTGTTAGTGGTTAGAAGTTAGTTCACCAAGTCTCCTTACAATTCCAAATTCTCCAAGCAGGTCTCCCAATGGGCTAAACCCCCTACAGTTAATCAACGGTATTGGGTCCTAGTATTATGTGTTTCTCTCTGCATAATATTACGTCCTTGTAACATTGTTTAGCCTAACGGTAGTAAATATTGTTTAATTAATAATATAACACTTTTTAATATCCAAAATAATAGTTAATCAACGGTATTGGGTCCTAGTATTATGTGTTTTTCTCTGTATAATATTACGTCCTTGTAATATTGTTTAGCCTAACGGTAGTATTTAAATATTGTTTAATTAATTGTTTCAAAAAAAAATATATTGTTCAATTAATAATATAACATTATTTAATATCCAAAATAATAGTACGTTTTAGATATAAATGTACAGTAAAAACTCGTTAAATTAATACTCGATAAATTAATAACCTCGCTAAAACTAATAATTTGTCCGGTCCCAAGTTGGGACCCGTACAAATTTGGGACTCAATCAATAAAATTATAAGATAATAATTTTTTTGAGATCCTAGTGTATATATATTGGTCCCGACGAAACTATAAATTAATAATTATTAAAAATAATCCATATATATATATGATGCACTTGAATATTCTTAAAACAACTTAGTAAAATAAGAATCTAGTGCAACTTGCTTTTTCTTGAACTTCAAATCTATGTTGATCTCATCTTTAAATCTCCTTACTGCACTCAATAGTTGTGGCGTTGTCTTCTCATACTACAACAAAAAGTTATGAAGAGTTAGTTGATGCTTGCAATGCTTCTTTTAGAGTGATCGTTTGCAAAGCTATTGAATCATCCTCTGCTTCATCATCTTCCGGATTATGAATGATATCGGCCACTATCTCTTCTAAATCTCTTTAAATTAATAAATTATTAATTTATCGATATAATAATATCTCTATAAATTAATAAAATCCTCCTGCCCCAACACTATTAATTTATAGAGGTTTTAATGTAGTTTCATTGTAAGTTACATGACATGTGTAATACTGAACCATATAAAGAGTAATCCTTATACTAATAGAGTAATAGTAATCATGTAAAATATAATATTATTTCGTTACACATGTAATATTGTATCATATAAAGAATAATACTGTTACGTTTATGAAAAAATCATAAATAATTGTGAAATGTTACAATCCAATATTTTGTCATAAAATAATATATAATAATTTTTTACTATTATATCAAAAGATTCAAAACAGACTTTTACAACTAAACTCATCGCTCGTTGGCATATTTCGAAGGCATTTCTCTGATGTCTCCGCAATCAATTTTCATCCCCTACTCTACAGATCTTTACTCACTCAAACATTCTAGATTTTGCATTACTCGACCAAAAAATAGGATATTATAAATCGTTATAGTCGTGGCTCTTGAAAAGAAAAGGCGATGGAAAATTAAAGATGATTTTGTGCTGTGCTTCTGATGAGTTTCTCAATTGTTGCAGCGATAGAAAGAAATGACACCAATAACCGTGTCTCTTAAACTTCCCCGCATGGCGGGAGAAGAGAGAAATGCAAATAGATAAAAAGAAAAAAATCGAATATAAAAGGTATTGAATTGGGTAGGATTGAACGATTTGCACGGATCTTAAGTTTATACAAATCTGTACATGTATAACTTTTGTCTCCCAATATAGTTCTCCGAATTAGAAAAGGAAAATAAAAAAATTTAATTGTACTAGTGGAGATCGTATCAATTTATATATATGTTCTACTTCTAGTATATATATAATTTAGAACGGATTATAATTGTACTAGTGGAGATCGAATTTGAAAACTTGACAAATTCTTGGATGATAATTAATTATTAAAACGGACTATATAATTTATTTGAAATCACATCTGCTTGGTTTCTAGCTAATTCCATCACAAATAGGCACACAGTAGTACATTACACACTACCCCTTTTGTTCAAGAAGGTTGTACCAAAATGTACCACTCCAACACAGATACGTACAAAGTACTGCTGGATGCTTCTATGTTTGTACCATCTAATTTAATGAAGCCGTCATTAATTGAGAGAATGAATTTATTCAGAGCTTGATTAACATAATAGACAACAAAATCAAAAATTCTGATTCTCAGACACATGCAGCGAAATCCAATGAAGATTTTATCATTAATTAATTTGATTTGATTAAATGAACTTGCATGGTTAATCATGAATCAATAATATTCCTACTTTCTCAACAAAGTAGCATACACATAGTACTCAATTCTTTTCACTCTTATGCATTCATTTAATTGTGAGTTCCGACGTTGTCTTGAGTATAAATCAAAACAAAGATCCCTCCCTCCATTGACATAATCATTAACCTTTTATTTATATAATGAAACTTAATTGCCTTTTTAATTAATTCATCATAAAGAAATCTCAGAAAATATATTCAATATAGTATTTTAAGACCAATAAACTTGCATATTATATTAAAATGAAATTTCATCTCATACTAAGACAATCTCACATAAAACTCTCTCTAATTTTGAACATGCAAGCAAGGTTGTTATGTTTCAAAATTAACATAACCACGCAATCCCGATAAAAAACCAAAAAAGAAAAGAAAAAAAAAACATAGCAACGCAACAAAATTTGGGATACAAATTAGAGCAAGGGGCCATGTCCATCACGTGCACGCCACGTGACATCATGTCTTCCTTGTACCTCGCAGCTTTGTCTTGTTTATATTTAATTATTACACATTCAGATTATAGAATGAACCAGTTTTAAACACTTGGACCAAAAACCTGGTCCACTGTTTGAAATTCCAGGTATTTTTTGAGTGTATTTTAATCTTCCATTGTCCCCCCTTCTGATCAAGGTCTTTTCTTTATTATTATCCACACCTGCAACTCTTCACAACATTTTTCATTAATATTTAGACCCCACATACATTTAATCATTTATACACACCTTTTTCGTTTATTTCTTTCGTCTTAGACTAAGATATTTTTTGCAGTGGACTGGAAAATCTCATGTACTAGTCAGTAACTTGTTCTCTGTCAGTAATTTAATTCAGTCTCACGTCATTTTTTAAAGAAAAAAGAAAACCCAACATAAGTACAGCCAATTGAAATTCTTATTTCTTTTTGATAACTCAATATTTCGGACTAATTAATGCTGGGTTGATTGAGATTATCTTAATTAATTCAATTAATTTCCACAAAAAACGATTTCAATTCTTTATTACATGTGTGTCACGTTATTCATTTATTTTTATCCATCAACAATCTTTAACCCATCAATTTATAAAAACATTAACACATTTAATTAAAATTAAAAATCCAACATATTTACGTACAACATTTTTATTTTGTTAACCGATATTAATCAGTTGGTCTTGTATGAAATTTTTCATTGAATAATATTGTATAATTAAATGAAGTTGGATAGTGGGGTGGGTCTCTTACGAAATTAATATCAGCCTAAAATGGTGCAAACAATTCATGCTGATGTTGAGCTACATAAAAATCGATTATAAGACTAAAACGGTATATATACATATCATGTGCATAGTAACAAGTAATGGGGAAAAGCACAAATTTAATCACGATGACATAGAATTGCAGAAATTCTTTTAGGACAAGTCACAAGAGGGAATGGGGAGTTTGATATTGCTGCATGCCTCTAAATCAATGGCGGAGCACTAAGCAAAACATGTTTACCACTGCCTCTAATTCCAAGAACAGAGTATTTAATTTAATAAAAAAAATTACTCTCCGTAGAAATTAAAGATGCCAATTCTTCTAACAGCTACCCAAATTCAATTAAGCGGCCATGAAATTTTCACATATTATTTATGGTTTAGGTTTTCGCAAATGTCTCTCTGCTGTCCCTCTTTAGGAATCCTCTTCTGAAATATGGAATAATATACAAGTGCAGCATTATAATGTATCACTAATGTTCTAATTCTATAGTAATGTAAAATATATCACTTTTTAAATTTGTGTGAGATTGTCTCACAATTATACATCGTTATCACTTTTTAATTTATTAATGTAAAATGTATTATTTTAAGATAAAAATTTAAAAAGTAATACATTTTACATATATGTATTTTTTTTAAAAAAAAAATTGGAGTACAATTTATTGTACAATTGTGTTTGTTTTAAAATGATATACTTTACGTACATACATTCTTTGAAAAGTGATAAAATTTTATTTCAAATATAAAAAATACTCCCTCCGTCCCAGGATAATCTTCACACTTTCCTGGGCACGGAGATTAATAAAAGTTGTTTTTTGGTGATAAAGTGGTATGAGAGAGAATAAATTGTAGGGGTATTTTGGGTTGTTGACTTTTAAAAAGTGTAAGAGAATAAAGTGTAAGAAGATAAAGTGTTTGACTTTTAAGGGTATTAGTGTAAAAAGTACTTTTCTTATTTGGGTGTGAAGATTATGTTGGGACATCCAAATAAGGAAAGTATGAAGATTATGTTGGGACGGAGGGAGTAGTAATTTTATAAAATTTCAAAATTCTAGAAGTCTCAATGCATTCCTCTTTATATGTTACTGATGACGGGTATGTTGATGATGTCATTTTAAAACATAGTGTATCTCGTGAGTCCATGTTTTGGTGGTGAAAAAGTTGACAATTCTAAAAACATTTAGAACTGTTTGAACAATAAAATGGTAAAAAAACCAACAAAATAGAGCTCAAACTTTCCTGGATACCTGATGCCTTTTAATCTATTGGGGCCGACCAGCTATCTTGGAGGATGATACCTGCATTAATGTTGCTGTGGTGATGACGTGGCACACATACTATGGGCCATGATTTACAACACTTTGCCCATTATAAGAACCCCTTTTGCCCCTCATTTCAATCTCAACATACACATAATTGAAGCCTATCCTTTTAGCCTTTTGCTTCTTCCTCATCATTCTTGAAAAATAAACCATCCAAACAAACTACCACACCACAAAACTTCTTTCGAACCCCATATTTAATTTTCTTTTTTTTGAAGCAAATTTTAGTATGGAGATGAAAATGGAGGATGTAAAATCAAAGGAAGGATCAAAGAAGAGATTATCGAGCCGAAAATTGGGAAGGTTTCTCAAGGAACAAAGAGGAAGGCTCTACATAATGAGAAGATGTGTAGTCATGCTTCTTTGCTGGCACGACTAGTGAGATTCTCTTCAAATAGTACCGGTTTGTCGATGTTCGATTAAAATGGAGATGGAACGTACGATTTGCAATAGAAGAATTCGACCCAATATATAGAGGCTAGCTAGCTAGAATTAATTACAAGAGATTATTATTAAGTTACCCTTGAAAGGGTACGTTTTGCTCTTATTTAGTTTCATTCTTGGGTTTAAACTCCTTTGATTTGATCATGTCCTTGTATATGTAAATAGCTAGCAGAGGGAAATGTTACTATACATAACCAATTGACCATTTCTCTTAATTACTGAGATGATGCCCCCATAATACTAATTTTCGTTATGCATGGAATTAATATATATATATATGTACATGCAAGAATTAATTAATCGGCTTTATTTATTGTTTTGAATTTAGTGTGACAGTGAGAGGCTGATCTATTATTCTAGCTAGCTAGCTAGCTATTCCTACCGGCCAATACTATAATAATTTATATTCTTGTACGTACTTTCATGTCATATGAACTTTAATTAAACCAATCTCTTTTTTTTTTTACTTTAATATATATATATATATATATATATGTATATAATTGGTAGTTTGGTTCCTTTTTTGTCAACTGGATTTGCAGGTCTTTCTCTCCTAGTTAAATATATTGGAATAATAATATCAAATATATTTGTACACATTGCGTAGAGACAATAGCAAGATAAACAAAATTAACCATTTTCATTAAGTAGTGTGTCTATCTATATATTTAGGGGCGTGATGGCTGTCGCCCCCTGAGATTTAATTTCATTAATTATATTTATAATTTATTATTTTATAATATCAATTTGTATATATTTTATCATTTATGTTTCAATTTTTTTGTCTCCTCACTTCATTAAGATATTTTTGTTAGTGAAGTTAGTTATTAATACTTAATTTAAGTTGGGTTTGCTTTAAAATTTTCGCTATTTTTTGAACGAAATTTTGGATCCGTCCCTACCTACCGGACAAATTATATAATAATAAGGTGCTGTAAATGAAAATGGAATTATTAAGTGGAAGTAGTAACAGCAGCAAACATATTGACAATTAATGTAGTTGTTTCTTTCTTAGCAACAAATAATTTTTAGGTAGCATCAACTTACGTTGTATATATAAGTTAAAGCCTAGTCTCTTCTGTCGGTTTTGAATACTTCCTACTCGATCGACTTTTATTTTGTTAAATTAATACTCGATACTTTGATTTAGATGATTTTTTAAATTCAATTTTCAAAATCTAAGAATTGAGAAAAATCATGACGAGTAGTGTTCGATTGCGTGAAATTATATAAGTTTAATTGAATTAGATCAAATTTTGTGTTTGTGTTAAAGAGAAATACAAACACTTTTGACGCCGAATTTCAAAGATGCATGCTAATTAAGTGGAAAAAGTAGTCTTAAATTCACGTGACTGTTTTTTCAAGTTTTAGCGTTGATATTTTGTTACAACTTAGATATTTTATTTATTAGAATGCATGAGAGTCACTTAATTCCATAGTCCACAGAAATAAATATCACTTCCAATAATAACTTGAGTCTATCACACCAATCAGTCAATTCATGATCACGTTTAGTTCCCCCACCATTATGGTGGCACGACTGTTTTATTATTGCTACGTATTTATGAAATTTCATTCATAGCTAATTATGTCTCATGATTTTTTTATTTTTTTATTTTTTACAAAATGAAAAGAAACATGAGTCACTCCAAAAATTAGGACCACGTCATTGGCATTATTGGATTTTCTTCCTTTTTTTTTTCCGAAAAAAGGGCAAAAGATTCTTTAAAAGGAATTTTTTTTGACGTTGGGAATTTCGGGTACATTACTGCAAATGTATAATTTCAAGATAACGATGTAATTAAGAAAAAGACTTTTAAGCAAACTTATTGAATGAAATGGGATATTATAAAAAATAGGAGTAGAAAAAAAAAAGAACATAGGCCAAAGGTGAATTAAGAAAACTTATTTGCAAACGCATATGTCACAAAGGAAAACTGCAGTGGGAGTGTTGGATCTATATAATATTAGTTACAAAATATATACATGTAATTTGTCCTGAAATATACAAGCTCGACCAGTATTATATATTGCTCTCATATATTATTAGGGAATTTGTGATTAACTTTGTATTGATTTATGATTAATTTACTAGGTGTCATTTTTTATTTTAATAAATTTGAAGATTTTTCATGTTTTGAAATGTTATTTTTTTATTGAACATGTGACATTATATTTGTTTATTAATAATGAATCTAATTAAAATTAATTCGATCATATAAGATTGAAATTTACACCTCATGTTTACCATCAGAAAATCAATAAACTTTTATCATAGTTGGAATATTTATTTATTCAATACTTTGATTTATTTTTTTTAAATAAAGGATCATATTAACACCCTAATAATTAACTATTATTTAAAATGTATCTAATAATTTCTATTTTTTTTTGTTTATCTTGAACTTTTTTGTTTACTTATATAATTTAATATAAAAAAATATAAATGATATTTTTGTAGATATACGAAAAACTACACATTTCAATTTATTATATAATTTTATACACATATATTATTCTAAAATATTTATTATATAATATAATTATATTATTTTAAAATAATAAAAAGTAATATATATATATATATATATATATATATATATATATATATATATAGTGTATTATGTTGTAAAATTATTCTCTAGCAAATAATACACATCAATAATTTTTTTTATTTGTGCCTTAATAAAATTTATTTTTCTTAAAAAAAACATCATAATTTAATTGAAACTATTGTTTGATGTGAAATATTGTGCATCCAGTTCATGCATACGTTGTCACACATGTTTTCATCATTACATATCAAGACTTTATAGAAGCACATTTTGGATTGTATCATATGTAAGTAAGTAAACATGCACTTCATGTATTAAGTAAACATGCACTTCATATATTATATTATCTAATATATTTAACAAGTATAACATAATATATAGGAGTTATAAATTTGTGGAAAGATGCCTAAAGATGCCCTGTTTAAAGATATTGGATAGCCATGTGGGTGTGTTCCCCCATGAAAGGACACTAATATGTCGTTATTACATCAACTTTGTCTTTCTTTTTGCCCTTAGATTTTGTATTAGCTTTTAGTTTCAATCTTGAAGGCTGAAGCATTAATCTCCAACAAGGGTACGTAAAATAACTACTAATAATTAATATAAAAAAAAAAAAAAAAAAACGAGAGAGACTATTTCCATAAGGAAATAAAAGCACAAAACTGAAAAGAAAGACTTAAAACCTACTAGAGTATTTTCATCATGAGATATGTAATTATTTTTTATCGGTCAAATGATAACTCGAACTCATGACCTTTAAAAGGTAGGTAATGTGACTTTAACCACTTGAGTTATATCACTTCATCATTATGAGATATGTAGTAGTTGTGCAATGTCTCATATTAATTAGTTAAATGTAAAATACTTTTGTGTTTATAAATATAAATAATACCTGCATGAGAATGTTCTTCAAATCCAAAACAAAATCATATGAAAGTCTGATTAATGTTGTGATTTGAAGTGCATATATGACTATCCTGAATTGAACCTCAATATTAATTAATATAAATTTTATATGAAAATTTTTTGTGCACATATTTGTACTATGTTATTGGTATTAATTATTTCACTCTAATGTATTATTTTTTATTAAAAAAATAATAATTGTGCACCAAAATGCATAGAAAATCAGTTCAATTTATTTGTGAAAATTTATACAGTGCAATTACATTGGATAAATTAAAAATTCTAGAACAATACGTTTCTTTTTTTTTTTTCATAAGAAAAATAAATAAAGATAATAATACTACCTCCGTCCCAGATCAGTTTTCACAGTTGACTTTTTCAACGGTTTTTGTGTGACAATTATTTCATAATAATATGTGTACAAATGTTGTTTTATATGAATGGTATGATAGTTAATAGGGTTAACTATCATACCATTCATATAAAACAACATTTGTACACATATTACTATGAAATAATTGTCACACAAAAACCGTTGAAAAAGTCAACTGTGAAAACTGATCTGGGACAGAGGTAGTAATATATTAATAAATGATTGGCTTCCGCCTCATATCATTGATAAGTGATAACCGACTGGTTACAACAAAACGAAACTTCATCAACTACACTTGGTCAAAATTTTCTACAGTGCCACAGTTTGCGAGTTCATGTGCCACGAAGTTTGCACCCAATTCCTCTATCCATATCCACCACTTGCACCATGTAAATTACACTAAGATTAATGGATAAATAAAAAAAATTCTAGAGTCTAAAATTAAGTTTAATTAATTCTTGATTTATTTACAATGGATCTTATATCTGTACAAATTTATACAAAGTGGTTAGATTAAATAAAATGTCATAACTTTATTACCAAATGATATCACATGTATCAAAAAATGGTGTTCCATTTTATATTCAACATAGAAACTCCATTTTATATTCAACATAGAAACTGACAAGGAAGAATTTAATTGCTAACAATATGGACGTTGTATATTCCTCTGTAAGAAAAAAAAATCTAAAATAACCTCGTAAACACCGCCAGAATGTGATGAAAACTCGAAAATAAGGTTGGTTATATATGAAAGCTGATAAAATGTGCACGCGGGGAGGAATTTGAAATTGAAGCTAATGCAACTTTATAGATTTTGAATTGGACTCCAAAAAGTTAGCTCATAAGGAGTGGGCTCACTGTAGTACGTTGTGGAATACTACAATAATTCAAGGCATGGTGCACGTGCGACTCACATATCATTGCAGACTTGTCAGAATCCAACAGTTTACTAACTATTTGTTCAAATAAAGCAAATATATATTTGCTCAATATATATATATATATATATATATACTCTTCTATCACTCAGTTAAAGTTTTTCATTTTACCAAATTGGAGATGTTCTTTTTTTTTTTTTTAATGGAAACATCTTTTTTTCTCTAAATTTTTTTTATAACGTCCCAAATTCTCAATATTTACTATATATTTAATTTTACATTTATTTAATTTTTTTACAATAAGCAAACAATGAATTTAACAGAGGGAGTGAGGAGGATGACTTAAATATAAAAAAACTGTAGAAACACAGACGCCTGTTCAACCTTTAATAATAAAATGCGGTGACCGGTGTGGTATGTCAAACTCAGACGCCTGTTCATAAGAGTACATGTATATTTGATTCGGTAAAGGCGGTGTGGTATGTTTCTTCGTTATTTGATTTTTTGTTTTTATTTAACAAGTTTTCAACAAAATATAATGAATTAGCATATTAGGAAGGATATGGTCTCATTTATTACTTTAAGGGGACTAGGGGAGGGTAATTAATTAATTATACTTGTATAGATTTATGTGTGCAACGCCGATTTTTCATCTCACAAGTTTCCATCTTTTTATTTACTACGTTTCATACAAAATTTCTTTCATTACATTTTTTTTTTAAAGTAAGTGACTATATTCCATCAAAATAATTATTCTTACGTATCAATTTATTTATATCAATTACCATTTCTTTATTCTTCATTATTTTTATATTTTACTTTATTCTCTCTTTTCAATCATATCAATTGTACTATATCTTACATCAATTGCATTACATCACATATTAAATTAATACTTCTTAAATTATGTAAAATCTCACCATGAGGAGCTTCAAGTGAGATGGAGAGAGCAATACTTATCGATTATAGTTTTACAAAAATATTATAAATGGGTTAAAACTTATCCTTCAATTAGTTTTAGGTAAATCGTAAATTAGTTATACAATTTGAATTAATTATATAAGTTACATATAATATTTAACTTATTATTCATTTGTACATTGTAAAACACATGTTACAATTTCTACCCATTAATCATGATTAAGTAGATCAATATACAAGTAGCCAGGTAGCTTAGTCCACCTAACCACCGGGTTTCTCACTTTAGTAGGAGATTCGGATTTGATTCCGTTTGGGAACGAATTTGGAGTTATAAGGTGGCTTGGGGAATTTGTTGGAGTGTTTGGGTGCTTGGTGATCTTACTAACAAAATAACATTCACTACAAAAAAACTGTGAAATACCGACGGACCAAATTCCGTCACATATACCGATAAAATACCGACAAAATACCGTTGGAATTTCAAATTTCAAATTTACCTACAAAATACTATGAATTTTTTAAAAGTAGTGTTTTCCGACGAATTAATTTTCGTCGGTATTTTTGTGACGAGAAAAATACCGACGGATGACCAGTTTTACCGACAAAAATCCGTCGATAAGTCCATCAGTAAATAACTATTTTTTAGTGATTTACCGATAATATATATATATATATATATACAAGTTTTTGTTAGATACACTTTTTAAATGTCTCTCATTCAAATAAAATAATAATTATTTCTCAAAAATTTTATGGATATTTTGAAAAAAAATAATTACAATATAAAATTATTGGAAAAATCACTCATATATTAATAAGGAGTTTAATATATTAATGAATTCATATAATAATTTGTGATTAATTTAAGTTATGTGTCGATTTATAGCTAATTTAAGCCCTATGCATCATCAGTGTATTGAATTGTGAGTTTTTTCATATTTTGAAATTTCAAATTACTATTTATTTTCTATTCTCTAAAAAATTACTATTTATTTGTATTTAACACGTAACATTATATCTCTATATGAATATCAATCTATTAAAAATATAATCATATGAGTTTGGTTGGATTTTTTGAACCTTGTACAAATCTACAAATTTCAACGTTATTTGGATGTCTATTTATTTAATACTTGTAATAATTTTTATTTTTAAAATAGAAAATTGTATTAACACCATTAATGATTAATTTTTATATATTAATTATTAATGAATCTAATAATTTCATCTTAGTTTATTTTAATCTTAAAATGTTAATAAAATATACTCCACTTATGTAATTTTAACTAAATTATGTGCAAATTTTATTTATCGATATATAATAAATTATATATTTCTATATGTGATAAATAATTTTAAATAATTTATAATTTAATTTATTTGATATAAAATTTTAAAAATATATATAGATACATTAAGATATATATTATATAATTTTGTATATATACATATATAAATATATCATTTATTACAATTTTTAATTTAATAGTTGTGTTATAAAGTTTATTTATTTTTAAGAACCTTCCGCGTAGTAAGCGAGGTATTATTCCCAGTTAATATCTAGAGTAGCAATAGAGACTTTAGCTATCCAGCCAGGCATGTGTGAGAGATAAAGAAAGTGAGATTGGTCAATAGCAAAAGCTAATGTATCCACATTCCCACCTCCATTTTCAAAGTGTGGGGGCTTTTAGTTTTAGGTTTATCTAAAATTCTGTATCTTCCCATCATTCAGACTACGAATATTAGGGATTCATATTAATTTATCACGTTGCTTTATCCAAAATATCTTCGAATGAAGTTTAAAATATTGATATATCGACTGTTTTTATTAATTTAGCTTATTTGTTAATTTTTTAATACTTAAATTTTATGTGTCATTATTATATTGAATTTGAAGATTTTTTAATATTTTTAAATTTTTTTTGTGACATTTAGAGCTCCCATACCGAATTTACATCCCTCCATACTTTTTACAAAGTATCTCTTTTTTTTTTTTTTTTTTCTAAAACGATTTTATCCAAGTATGCGTGAACTAAGAAGGACTCGATTTCCCTTTCAAAAAAAAATAAAGGACTCGATTTCCTGTAAAAGAAAAAGGACTCGATTTATATTCATTTGATACCTATTTATATATAAATATAATTTTCATTTGATCTATATTTAGTTTTGTGTTAAAATAATTTTGAAAAATGTGTTTGGAGAATTATGAGAATACATATTGAAACATAAAAAGTGGCACAACTGCTCTCCAAAAATGCATGTTCATCTATTACGCCTAAATACATAATTGTTTTATTTATGCCCATTTTCCTCAACCCTACACACAGCCTATGATACAAATAACTGAGTTTTTAAATTTAAATTCCACAAGCTAGCTCGTTTTGCTCATCGCCTGAAGCATCAAAGACCTTATCTTAATTTTTCTTAAAAAAGAAAAGGGGCTTTATCTTAAACTTTTTATTATTGTGGAATTTAAAAAAAAAAAAAAAGTGATATTGTGGATCAGCATATCATCCGTGCCCATATGTTTTTTATAAGATCGCATATGGGTTTTTTAAAGTTAGAAGTATTCAACAATGGGCCCAATTAATTGGGCCTCGGACCTCTGCCTTGTAATGGATTACTTGGCTTTATTTTTATTTAATTTTCAGTTTGTAGGTAAGGGTCAGGTTATTTGCACCATCAGTTTTAAGAAATACGCCGTTCTTAAATTTTCTTTTTTAAAGCAAACATATGAAATGTCAATACTAACCTTTTCACCTTTTCAGTTTCCTTCCCTCATTGTATTAGTAAATACACCTCACTCCCTTCAAACCAAGAACATCGATATAATATCAAAAAAAAGAATGTGAAACACGAAATCTCCACCAAAACTATCTCAACTATCTCGTCCCTATTTGATCTATATTGCAAAGAAGATGATGAATACTCCAAGTCTCGAATACACATGTGTAATTAAGTATTTATTTTAAAATCTATGTTAAATTAAATATTGAATCGAATAATGTTTATTGTTTATATGATGCTTGCTAAGCACATTGTTGTAGTTTGAGCGAATAAAATAGTATGAGTAGGACAATATTATAGCATAAATGTTGTTTCACATATTTACGTTTTTTGATTTTGCAATCCTAAGTTTTGGGCACTGATTTTTCTAAAATATGTTAGTATTTCTTTTTTTTTTTCCCGAAAATTGTAATTTTCTTTTAAAAAAATTCAAAAATTCATTTTTAGTAAATACACCTCTCCAAACTTCGATATGTTTTGTTTCGAAATTTCAAAAAGTATACTCATAGTATCGAATTTTTAGTAAAATCTGTGTGATTGTAAGATTTTTTCACAGAATGAAATTTTTCTCGTAGACCGTGGTTTTTCTCTAATTTAAAGCAATTATAGTGAGACTATAGCATGCATATATATACAAACAAGCATATACATTTAACACTTGATTTAGCTAGGCATGTGAATTATTGTGATCATGAAAAGATGCCACTCTCCATTTCGTTGAATTATTAGTTGTTACATCATCTTCACGATTTGTACTTCAAAATTTTAAGTATTTATACATATATATATTCATATAGAGTTGATCTTGCATGTGAACCAATTTTAACTTGAAATTGGTTATAAATAATACCTTATAATAAAACAACTAATACTCCTCAAGTAATACTTTTTAATGAAACAATTAATATCATTTAAAAATAATACATTTTAATGTAAACAATTTATACCTTTTAAAAAAATAATTAATACCTTATAAACTTATTAATTTCACGATGAAACTTTTTACCAAACTTACTTTGCAAGTCATATATATAGTTTGATACATGCTCTCGACAGAATCACTAAGAGCCCGTTTACTTTGAGGGTTATCCATGGATAACCATCAAAGTAAACGGGTCCTATAAATGTTTTTTATAATTACTCGAAAGCTGTACATTTCGTGGCATGCTTTGTCTGATTGGAAGAATATTGATCAATTGGGTGTTAATGCTATTATATATATATATATATATATATAATACTTTAGATTTTTAGAAGTATATAATTTTGTGCATTGTTTAATCAGCACATACCACACATATATATATAGTCTCCACGTATAGATATACAAGATGCTGGAAGAAACGAAATACATTCATTAACATCTCGATTTGGCATTTTACCAATTAAATATAACACTTAAAGAATTTTTTGATAGGCTGAATGAACATGAAATAATTATGACGGTTAATATAAATAAAAGTGATTAATTGATTCACTTACATCACATTTTATATGGGTTAAATGCAAAAATGGTCACAGGGTAATTTTCTAATTGCGTTTTTGGTTCCATACTTGCAAATAGTCATTTTATATGTATTTTAATTGCAAAAGTAATCCCACAAAAAATATTTTTTATATTTTTTTATACAAAAAAGAGTATTATTGTTAACAAAAGGACCACTTTTGCAATGACATTTTTCTTGTGAGATTACATTTGCATTTAACCCCTATTTTATACTGGATATGAAACACAAAATAAGTTAATCTTTGCTCCCATTTTTTTTAACCATATTTTCTACTACAATTATTTATCTTCAATTATTCCACTATTTTTCAGCTAAACAATCATTTTTTGTCATTCTAATTTTAAAATTAACAAATCACTAAAATGTACCATTGTTCCATTGAGACAACCCTTAGCATAGAGAGAGGCAGGAGCTAAAAGAATTTGAACAAAGCGTACAATTGTATGTCTAGATAATACTTGTAAGTTGTATCCGGCCAACTTATTTATAATATAAAAATATGGGTTTAATTTGTTAAGTACACATAAAAGAAATCCAATGTATTTTTTAAATTTTCTTATTACATTACTTCCTAGCATGTGATGAAACTCCAACAAAATTATCCACTTTTAACAAAATTTATCCTCAATTTACGAGTAACTTTTTTAGTTACAGAAATTAAGCTAGCGCATATATAATTTTAAATCATGCAATTGCCTTCTATATCCCTTAATTGCGGAACTAATTTGTAATTTTCCTTAACATTACGTACATAGCGGACCTTGACGACCATTGAATTTTCCAAGTTCACTTGCCATGATTAAAAAAGTTGCTACCAAATCCTATATATGTAGATGAGTTATTTCTTTTTATCAGGTTTAGTACTTTTATTTGCAATAAAATAATACGTGGAGAATCATTTATCAGGCATTTTTTTTATCACCAGTTGGTGCGATCATGGAACACCTATTCGTTGGAATTATGTGTGGTGGCATGCATTAACGTTAAATCTTGTCCCTGCAACAGTAGACATGAGAAAAAGTTAATGAAAGGGACTTGTAAGTTGATATATATATATATATATATATATATATATATATGTATAGATATTTATGTTAGGGCATATATGGGGGCCAATTATATGTGAGAGAAAATTCAAATTAATACATTTTTTACTTTAATCATCTTAAAAGTTAATCCTTTTTTTTTTCTTAAATTTTATCATCTCCCACAAAATATTCCTTAAACGTAAGATATTAAAAATCATGAAATTCAAGAAGTAAACTGCAACAAAGAGTATATTATAAAATTCATGTACGATATATATGTACATGACACAGAAGAATGCCGATGGAATTTCCAGCTCAAAATATTTTTAAACTATAAAACCAATTAATTGGGATAGTGACAAATTTAAAAGAAAGTTGAATGGTAATGTCGTCAATAAACTGGAGCAGCTCTTGCAAGTTGTAGTATTAACACAATACTTCAGTTTTAGTAAATAAAATCACGGATTCTATTTTACTAATCTATTATACTTTTAAAAAAGGAATTGATTAATTAATTAATTAAGGGGCCGCTTGGTTGGGGTATTAGAATTAGGTAATGAGAATGACTTCATTCCCATTGATAAATTTTGGAAAGAGAGTTGAACATGAAAAAATTTGAGCGAGAGAAAAATTGAGCGGATGGAAAATGAATAATTGTTAAATGATTGATTATAAGAGGGATTATGTAATCAAAATAAATTAGTGATTTTTTTATTTTTAAATAAATTCCAAATTGTAAATATTACCAAACATCACCAATAAAAATAATTAATGAGTCATTCCCATTACCTACTTCTAATTCCCCCCAACCAAGTGGACCCTAATTCCATTTCATTTTCTCTGCGTACTGTTTTTATCAGTTTTTCGGGGTGTTTAAACCTCTCTTTTCCACAGATTTTCTGCATTTCTTCTCACCCGAAAATTTGCTTTCATGTATCCAAGTCATGGATACTGCAAACAAAAGTAGCTCAAGATTGAAGAGACACTGTGAATTGTGATGCAGCAGGATCACGAAAAAATAAGAGATTTAAGCCAATTTCGTCCCATAACTTTTCCATATTTGCAAAATGGTCCCGTATGTTGTGAATTTGCTAATTTAGTCCCATAACTATTTAGTTTTATCCAATTTGTCCTAAATTGTAGAAAATTACACAAAACGCCGTCGTTTTTTCTCTGCCACTGACATACACGTGCTCAAAACGACATCGTTTTGTGTAATTTCCGGCGATTAGGACAAAATTGGATAGAATTAAATAGTTATGGGACTAAATTAGCAAATTCACAATATACGGGACCATTTCGCAAATATGAAAAAGTTATGGAACGAATTTGGCTTAAATCTCGAAAAATAATAAACTCAACTTTAATACGTTGATTTTTTTACAAATATCTTAGGAGCGATAAAATTCAGAGAACCTCTTCCTCTCCCCTCTCTCTCTCTTCTTCTTTTTTTTTTTAATTGACGAAGTGTAAGAATATTGAAACTTAGACAAGTGTGGTTATTGATTCAAGTCACTGATAAATTTATGCTTTGGTTATCTGAAATTTCTTTAGTGAAAACTTTTCCAAAATTTAAGGATCAATTTGTCAATAATTCTGTTCGATGACATTATTCAAATCCCTTAATGTAAAGTGCCTTTTAAGTAGTAACATATATATTTTTTTTTAATAAAAAGAGAAATATCATGACGCACAAAAGAAAATAACGAATTGGCTATAATAAATTTTTTAACAAAATTAATTTTGTGCTTAATAGATAGAATTGTCTATTTATGATTTATTAACAATACTTCACCTACATAATTACCAACGAAACAATTGAAGGTAATTAAATACTTACGAAATAGTCCATAGGAAATGACAGTTGCCTATGAAATATTGGTAGGTAATCACTTACGGACTACATTTTTGTAGGCAAAACAAATTACCTACGAGCAAATTCCATATAATATTTTCGTTGAGATATTGTAGGTAAATATAAATACCTATAAAATTGAAATTATTGACTATGCAATAATTTGTTGTAAATTCATTATAAATGTATAATTGATTTTAAACAGCTGATTTGGTTGACATATTCCGGTAACAATTTAGTACAAGACACAAGAACATATATTTTATACCTACACTAGTTTTTTTTTTTTTTACTTTTACTACTTCTGTAAAAGGCTTCAGCCTTCATGTAACATTTGAGCTCATTTAATTTGTAGGTGGGTTGGGATGTTCATGTGGTGGGTTGTTTACATTTGGTCGTATAACCTTTATCTCACCTACTAATAATAATAAATTAATATAAATTACTTTTGATTTGATATAAAACTTTATCCAACTATATTTAATTTCTTCATCCCTAATTAAATACATACCAATTTACTATTCATCACTTCATTCTCATTTTCCATCTCTATCCTTTATCCCATTCACAATATAAACACAAAATTTCTATTAATTTTCAAAATCTGCTGCTGTCTATACTCGATAAAAAAAAATTAAGGCTGTTTCCCTTGCAACTTCCCTCCCTCCAGTCTCCTTCGTCCCTGAGATATCTGAAACTAACATTGAGATCTAGATTAAATCAGATTTTGGTTTCTTGTTTACAAATATAGGCTACCAATGTGTTACTGTATCTATATATTTCTCCCTAGCTAATTCTTCCTACAAAAGGGCAAAATACCAAAGAGAAAAAAAAAAAAAAAAACAATTAAAATAAAACTGTAAGAGTGAAAAACAAAATTAAAACATGTAGTGGATAAGAAGCGTTGACAAATTCTTGGATTTTGTACGTAATTTACACAATTTTAAGGAGAAATTGAAATTAACATTGTACTGCAGATCTCACAATTAATTTTCAGTGTCCTAGCTAGAGTTTAACTATTCAATATATATAGCAAATATATATGTGTGTGTGTCCAATCTACTTACCATAACTAATGAGTAACGTGGGGAGTATCTCACAAAACCAATATTTCCAGTCTTCTTTTTTACCGTAGAGAAGAAACACTTTACTGGACTGTAAAACGGTAAGTTTTGAGTACCAATTGAATACGTACTACTTCTCACGAAGTCATCACAACCGGTCTTTAATTTGAATCGATGCCGTTAAAACCTTGCCCGAATTAGAACACAGAACAAAACAAAATACATTTCCCCATTCAGGAAATTAGGGTTCATAATTACTCTCACAATTAATTTGAACCACAGAGTGATGTAGAGAGAGAACAAACTCGGAAGAAACAGTGAGAGGGAGCTTTCAAAGGAAAAAGTGAGTCCTAGAAAAAGACGTGGAGAAGAGATGTGCAGATTTTTGCTTGGAAGAATGCCTGAAATGGAGATTAGAGGTTCAATTTTTTTCGTGAGAGTGGTGAAGAGGACACGCAGAAAGTGGGGCCCCTCACAAAAGCAAATGGAGAAAGAATTGAAGTAAATTTGTCTATTGCGTGCGTAGGGTAAGGTACGTATGGTATAGACCCTAAAAAACTGTGTTTTAAATTTTATCACACAGCTTTTTTCATTTTCCACACATGCAAGGGTCACTCACACCCTACAAAAACCTCACGGCCTTTCAAACTAAAACCTAATTTAAGTTGAAATGACGGTTAAACCCTACTTTACTATTTTTCATACGTATAAGTCGGTCTTTTTCTTTTTTCTTTTTTTTTAATAACGTTGGGGTACCAAATTGGTCAATTCTTGACTATTCTTCAGTATTTGTCGTTTTTCGATGGTATATTTTGAACATGATTTTTCACTTAAAATCAAGCACTAGAAATATGTACTGTGTCATGTCAAAAAAGTAAATCGTTATGTTGTTCAGATTTTGCTGTTGGTAATTAATTCCGATTCATACCACCCTGTAACTCGTCTCTGAATAAAAAAAATGCAGAAAAATTTTCTCCTGAAAACATTATCTTCATCCTCCATATTATATATGCGAGCCCTACAGCTATAGCCTCCACACTATATATCTCTATTGCAGATTAAAGAAAAAAGACAACTTTTGTATTTCTTCAATGAAAGTGCCCCTGTTTAGAGTTATTACCCTCTGAAACATTCATTTCCTCTACGGGCCAAACAATCGACCTTTTTCAATGTTGATTGCTGAAATAAATGCTCGATTCCAACAAAAATAAGGGTTTCCCTCACTTCTCTTGATCGTCGTATACTTTATGCACTAGGGTTTTACCTTTTTCAATCAGGCTCAAAGTATGTTCAACAAGAACCCTTACCTGATTCCGCAGGGTTGTTCCTCTCGATTCGACGTCAACGGCGTGTTTTCCGGCCAGTATTTAGGCGGCGACCACCCTTGTGCAATGGGGAACAGCACCCTTCCAAGAAAAGAAACAGCAAAGAAAGATCGACACAGCAAAATATACACGGCTCAAGGACCCAGGGATCGGAGGGTTCGGCTCTCCATCGGCATTGCTAGAAAGTTCTTCGATCTTCAAGAAATGCTAGGGTTTGATAAACCTAGCAAAACCCTTGATTGGTTGCTCACCAAATCCAAAGCCGCCATCAGAGACCTCGTCCAATCCAAGCAAAAGACAGCCGCCGATTCCCCCTCCGAATGTGAGATACAAAACGGAGGAGGAGGAGGAGGAGATTCCAGGAAGAAAAAAGATAAAGGGGCGCCTCATCATCAGACGACGTCGTCGTACCATGCCAAAGAGTCGAGGGTGAAGGCGAGGGCGAGGGCTAGAGAGAGGACCAAAGAGAAAATGTGCATCAAGCAGCTCAATGGAGCTACTAACATTAATGGTCTCCTAATTAATTATTTATATATGATACTCCATATCCCAGTGAATTAATATATATTAATTAAATTGAATATTGCATTAATTATGTTCATCAGGTTGTAATAGCTACAACGAGAATGGTCGATTCCGTGAGGGCATCCTTCACTGTCCCAGCTTACCACCTAATGAAGCTGCAAACCTAATTCAAGAATCTGTTATGATCAAACTGAAGACGAAAAGCCCTTCGTTTTTCGGGTTTCAGCAGAACGGCGTCGTCTCCAGTTCAAACTACATCATCCCATCTGCTAATTCCACTGACAATTGGGATGTTTGTAACTTCAATTCACAATCCAACTTGTATGCCATTTTGGATCATCACAAGTTCATCAATAGGTAAAAATCTTCATATCACATCATTTCTCTTTAATTAATTAATTAATGAATTGCCTCCACATATATATTTATATATATATCTGCAGCAATTCAAACATATAGGAGGCTTATGGGATCACTGCACTGCATGGGTGTTGGGAAGAAATGTAAGTTCTGTTACTAAATTGTTCTTCAATTCATCCGCTACCAATGTTTGAAACTTCAATGGATCGATCTATGTAATATCTTTTGTCTGGTTTTAAATTAATGCCAAATATCAAGTGATTAGTTGGCATTAATGAATGATATGTGTACTACTACGTCTAATTTGTCAATTAAATATATATATTTGTTTTGTTTAACCATGTAATTATGTCAGTAGCTCATGGACATAGGGTAAACACTACAGGCAATGCTCAATGGATGGTTTCTAGATGATCTTGTGTTTCTGGATTTGTTGCAGGCTCTCTGCCTTCCACACTAATTAAATTAAATATTCGGAAATTAATATTCAAGTGTTGGAGCAGAAAGTGATATTCAAAATGTAACATCAGATTATAATATTTTTCACTTAAATGGCTAATTAATATTCAATAACATCAAACTTCAAATCCAACTTATTATCAGTTCAAAATAATGCATGGAGATTGAGATTGAAATTAACAACATAAAGTATCTACATTTATATCCAATTTAAAGAAGCAGGTCTTAATGTGAAAGTCATGTCAAGTGATTAAGAATTTGAACTGCTTCTGGACATTGTTTGGAAGTTAAGAACCAAGATGATTGTGACCCTAGCTAGAAAAGAATATTTTCCTATAAGTTGTTTTCTAGAGTCAGATGATTTTTAGGGTATAAAATAATGCTCAGCAAGCCTGCTTATTTTGACCTTAATTTCTTAGAAATATATGATTAATTTTATTTTCTCATATGTTTATATATATATATATATAATCATTTCTTCCCCTAGCAACAATTTATCTTCCATTTGTAAATGTGTTTATATAAAAAACATAGACAACATCAAACCATGCACATATTAATTGATTTAACTTTTTTCAGAATAATAATTATGTAGTGAAATTACAACAGCTTAGCATGGATTATTATTATTTGCAATATTTTTGGTTTCATCATCTTTAAACCCTGTTTTTTGGTTGAATGCAACTTCACTACTTATGTATGCTGAATCAAAATCTTTATGATACAGAAAATTAATTGAAGTTCCTTTTAATTAAATTATATGAGTGTGTGTGCGCCTTTTCATTTTATTAGGGCTATTTCAATCAACCTAAAACGTAATGACTCAGTTATTAAACAAGCCTAATCACATGTTGAATTGGAAGGTTTACCAAACTATATTATTGTTGCCTCCAGACTAGCAATTAAATGAATGGAGGCATTGTAATTAATTAGTGCAAGAGGGCTATGTTACAATGCAGTAAATGATGCAAGTGTTGCTTTAATTTACTTTTCTGAAAAATTCATATACAGAAAAGTAAATTAAAGCAATATATATATATATATATATATATATATATATATATATGATCAAATTAATAGAGCATGCAAGTTGTTTTGTTCATAAAAAGGACAGTTGTTTGTGTGGACATTTGTTCTTGAGAAAACATATCATGTGGTTGCAGTGTTGGATTTTAGTAGTGTAAGAAATGAAAGGGAGGAGGTGAAAGCAATGTTAAGGGATATAGTGGGAGAACTGCTCTGGAAAGCATTGAGGGAGTGGTTGAGTCAAGAGATTTTTCTATAAATATGCTTGTTAGTTTAGTGTACTCTTTTTCTGGTAAAGTTGAGTAAGTTTTTATTTATTCAACCTAAGATTAATATTCTTTTTTTGAAAGGCAACCTAAGATTAAAATTACGGTCTACAATTTAATTGATATCTATTGTATGTGTTATAAATGATTATATATCAAACAACTAGTGGTGAGTAAATTATAACCTGCATTAATTTGTATTTTTTAATAATTAAATTGGTATTCAACATTTTCGATTTTTTTTCCGTTTTGGTTATCAAACTTTAAAATATATATAGAACACCGATGGACTAATTTTACATTTGGAACAACAATTGGCATATATCCATTCATCACAAAGTACAAGCTAAGAGTACCATATACGTAATTAATTTACCTATATCATTTAGCGCCGGTGACCACTAGTATTCTAAGTTTTAAATTAGTTAATTAGGTAATTAATTGTTTTTTTAATTGTCGAATAGTAACTCGAACTCATCACCTTATATTATAAGTAGTGGAGCTCTAATCACTTGAGGTATTCTTCCAAATTAATTAAATAATTGAAATAATAAAATTAAGTAGTTACTAATTTGTTAACAAATTCATTTTGTAAATCCACCCAATCTGAAATAGGTAGGGACCATCTGCCTCAATCCCCTATTGTTAGATTAAATCTGTATATTTTAATACATAGCTCTTACATAGCTGTATGTATATGCATATATATTATACTTCTTATTCTTTTTTATTGAAGAAAATTTTAATATATATAAGGCTTACTAGGATGTAACCTTCTTATATTGTTCAAAAATTTGTCTTATCAAAATGCAAATATATTGAAATGGATTGAAAAATCAGTAGCATATAATCGAGCCGAATATAATTAGGCTTGAGCTCGATTCGTTTAAAAAATAAAATTCAACTCGAGTTTGGCTCGACCTCGGTTCAAACTTTGATAATTGACAAAATGTAAAATATTTAGTTATCAAATACTCCCTCCGTTCCATTATACTTTCCACATTTTTCTTTTCTTTCTTTCCATAATACCTTCCACATTTTTAAAATAGAAAATTCTTCATAAACTTCACTCAATATTCTCAATTTTACACAAAATGTCATTATTTTTGGGTCTACACATATTCACAATTCAACTTATTTTCTTATTGTATACATAAAATTTTACAATATTATCCCTCAAATTCCTACTCTTTCACTTTCTTAATTTATGTGTCCTTCCTCTCCAATAAAATTTTTGTAGGACGGAATGGGTAGTTTAAATTTGACTAGAAATAAGCTCGTTAACGAGCATAGTTCTTCAGAATTTAAACCATTATGCCATTCCATACATATATATATATATATATATAACATATATATATTTCTTAATACTAAAGGTTTATACCCCTTCTGTTTTATGGGTGGAGTTTAGGAAAAAATATTTTTTTAGTCCCGTAATTTAGGAGTTTGTGTTTTAAAGATAATATATTTAATTTTAATAAAAATAGGCTATTAATTAATTTTGGCTATAAATTAGGTCTGTAAATTTAGAACTTTTGTAAATTTAGGCCCGTAAATTAATTTTTTCCACACATTAAGGTCCGTAATTGTGAGAAAAATGACCTACATTTGCTAAAAAAAAAAAGAAAAAAGTTAATGACCTATATTTACCAAAAAAAATATGGTAATGTCCTATTTTAACAAGTTTGTAAAAGTATTGTCTTAAATTTCGAATCTTAAAAAACTATTTTACCCGTAGAGTTTCTGTAAGCTTCATTTACGTTGAACAAGTATCTATTACCTTATAAAGCTAAACCTAAAAAAGCTTATGTGGCAAAGCCACATCCTTCTATTTCAAAATCCCTCTCTCCTCATTCATTTAAGTTTTTAAAATTAAGTTATTTCAAAATCCCTTTCTTCTCATTCATTTAAGTTTTAAAAATTGATCTCAACCATTTATTTATAATTTTTAATCTTAACCATTGATCTCATTCCATATTATTCTATATAAATCTCTAAGCTCTCATTTGTTTCTCATTAAAAATCTTAAATTTTTTCTTCTCTCCTTTTATTTTATCATATTTATATTTTAATTCAGTAATTTCATCATTTAATAATGAGTTGTTAATCTCTTCTTTCTTTTTTTTTTTTTTTGATTGCAGGACGCATATAACATGAGATTATCTTCATAGTATTTAGTTTTTTTAAAACTAGATTATGATTTTCTTTCTACATGTTCATATGTTCGTTTATTGAAGTTTTGATCTTTTTTTTTATTGTAGATTGCAAACTAATGATTGATTCGATCAGCTGGACGATCGACAATTTAGAAGACTATGAAGAATTTTTTATTTTTATTTGTATCCATTAGAATTAAAAATTTTATTATTTTTTAGGATTAATTAATTTATAGATTTTGTTTTGAGTGATTTTAAATTTGTGTATTGTAAATATTGATAATTATATATCAATCAATTTATTTATTTATAAGTTTTTGGCAATATAAATCTATTTTATTTGCATTTAATTCAAAATTTTCGGGATTTTTTTTTTTTACAGAATTCATTAAGTCAAAATCTACATTTGAAATTGTAGGAGTCATAATTTGTATTTAATTTATCATAATTTATGAATCTATTAATATTTTACAAAAATATAAAATTGAGTTCCTACTTTTTAGGATGTATTTTAGGAGGAGGTTGAATGAATATTGTAATGATATATTTGAAAATATAATGTTTAATTTAAATCAAATCAATAATAGAATTAAAATTGAATTAATTACAAATTGATTCAAAACATATCAAATTGGTATTAATTATATAGTCAAGTTTAACATTAAATTACTAATCGATAATTTAATTTCTATAAATTATGCAACATATGATAGTTTATAATTTATTATCACACAAATTTATTATTATTTCATTAAGTGAACATACAAAATCTACATTTAAAATTTTAAAATTTTAAATAAATAATATAATTTTTAATTAACACTGAATACCCTATATAATTTTTTATACTAAATTAAATTTAGTATATATCTAATTAATTTGATTTACCATAAATTAACAAAAATATAAATTTAATTAACAAAAGAGAAATTTGATTAAAATCAATTAATCAAGTCAAAAAAAAAAATCTACATTTGAAATTTTAAATTATCTTAAAATTAAATAATAATCTATATGTTTCCTCTTAAAAAAAATATCCCATATTGTATATATGTATTTTTATATATTTTTTTAAAAAAATAATAATAATATAGACATTTTATAACTACGGAGATTGAATTTCACAGGTGTTGCAAGTTCGGAGAATTTGGAGTATTTTAAATATTTTAGGATATTTATTAAGAGTATTCAAAGAGCATACGAAACTTAAGATATATTTATTTTATATATGTCACAAATATTTATTTATATATTGTGACTATTTAATAAATATGTATTTATATATATCCTTATGGTTTTAGTTTATATGTAATTTTTTTTAATTATATTATTAATCATTCCAATATTTTCTCTTTCATCTAATTGACAATTTCCTACTCCTAACGTGTCTTAATACAAAATCTTCTTCTTCAATTTTTAATTTTCTCATAATTTTGAATTTTTAAAATTTTAAATTAATTTTTTTTAAAAATAAAAAATTTTTATAAGAGTTTAATTTGAGAGGAAAAAATTGTTCTTTTTGATGGGTTAGGTATACAAATATAAAATTATAACCTCAATTTTTTAATTTTGAGCAATATAAATTATAATGACAGAAGTATATATTATACATTAAATTTATTTAAAATTTTACATTTTAATGATGCTAGATGCATGTTATTTTTCATTTAAAGACAATTTATGTTGATCATACAAAACTAATTCAAATTAAATAATTATATAATTACATTATTTTTAAAACATAACTACCTTTTAAATAATTAAATAATTTTTTAAATATTATTTTTTTTAAAAAACATAAAATTCTCTTCAATCCCGCGTATACGCGGGTTTTGTGCTAGTGTATATATATAGCATATATGATATAAACAATATCATTTACGAAAAAGAATAACCCAAAAATCATAATCACCTTCTTACCGGCTGGATCGAGCTGAAACTAATGCCACTTCATTCCGTGCATATATTCTCCACAATTGGTGCTCACTTTGAAATGCAATTCGTATTTATAAGCCGAAAAAGACAGGTAATTCCTGTCACAGATTTAAAAAAATAATGCTCATAACTAAAAAAAAAAAAACAGAAATTAGTAATAATGTGGCCAAAAAAGGCAATCAGATAGATGAATACTTAAAGCAGATCTAGAACAACACAGAGAAAGAACCCTAGGTACCTCATATAAGGTCTTTCACGCGAATCATCATATTGAAAAGTAAGTTTAATGATTATGTAAGGCGATGCAACTGAATCAATCTCAAGGAATAGTTACAGTGATTTTACCACAGCAATCAACAGTGAAAAAACCTCAGATTGACACCGAAAGAAGAGGAGAGCTAGAACAAAATGCCCAGATGAATGAATATTAATTATCAGCGTGGAGGTAGACAAAGACAATCTATTTTTTTGTTTATCCTTAGGTACAGCATTAGTTACATAGAGCCTTGTGTAAGAAAAGTTATTTTGACCGTGGGTGGGTGGTGATTTTCGTGATCAATTCTGCAGAATAGGTATGGTAGTGTTGTACTGTAAAATCCACTGTTTGTGTTTGATGAATGTCCTGAGTGAGTGAAACTTGGAAGAGTGATTGGTGGTTGAAAATATATTTTGCCCCTATTAAAATCTTTATATTTTTCCATTAAATCTTTTTTCTCAACCTAGATATATAGCTATTTTACGGCACAACCAAAGGGCCTCATATAGATTAAGCTTACATTCGTTTCGTTATATATACTGAACGAAAAATAAAAATTTTAGAGTGTATATCGTTGTTTAGATAATGACCGAGAATTCCATTATAAAAAATATAAGGTATGATCTCATGTACACCTTTTTAAATCCGTGTATTCGTCACGTTTCAGTTACTATCACGTTTCATTTTATGTTTCTAATCAAATTTAATGTCACATTTCATTTATATTAGCATGCACATTTTTAGTAAAAAAGTGTCACATTTTAGTTAAAACTGGTATCACGTTTAATCGTTTTACCAATTATACGATACACCTTATACACAAAAAATTAACCCTAAATATAATAGTCTCATATGTGTAATTATTAAGTATACTGCAAATTCAGTTTAATTACTCAATAATAATTTTTGTAATAAGAGAAGTAAAGTTCACGACTCGTATATGCTCCATTTTTTTTTCTCATCGGACTCCGGGATTCTCTAGGGCTTCAATTCCTGAGTATTGATGAACTGTAAAAACACGTTATTAGCTTAAAATTAAAAGCTTTGAACTAATCTTATAAATGTTAAAACGTGTTGAAAATATAAATGTAGTATTATTATATCTAAAAAACAATATTAGGAGAATGGGTGGGTACGGATAATTATTAATTGATCCTTATTTGTAAGAATTTATATTATTATTAATAGTGTACGGTGTACAAATGTGGGGTAAACGGACTGTAACTTTGTGACGGTGACAAAATGAGGACCCTAACTTTTTGGGTTGACAAAATAAGAATTATATCTTTTCTGGGTGGTAAAATGAGAACCGTAACTTTTCGGAGTTGGCAATTTAAGGACCATAACTTTTAAAAATAACAAATTGAGGTCAGATCAGCCTGAATTAACCCAAATTTGGCCCAAAATTCATCCTGAGTTTAGGACAAATTGGGCTGAATTTCAACTCAAATCATTCAATTAGCCCGATTTGTGAAGATTTGGACTGATTTAGCCTCAATTCGTCACTTTCTAAAGTTATTATTCTTAATTTGTTAGTCCAAAAAATTACGATTCTTAAAACATATTTTCCCCTACAAATGTGTATGTAGTACCTTCTCAAATTAAAGATGTTTGAAGTTAGAATCTTTGCCGTTGTTATTCTCTGTGTGGATACTGGATTATTCATTCAAGTGTATTAAGTATTTATTTATGACGAATACGTACAAGATCAATCCATTTACTGATTATATTTTCAAACAGAATTTAATATATATATATATATATATATATATATATATATATATAGTCCTGTGTTGTCATGTTGGTATGACTTTGTGGGTAATTTATTAAAAGAGTAATACTTGTATGAATGAGGTATATATTATGAACTCTTTTTTTTTATTATTATTATTATATATATTCATTATTACTATTATTACTATATCCACGTACACTATTAATGTTATGCGCAATGCTATCACAATTATTGTGATGCACTGTTACTTTGTTAGTGGTCCTTATGTTTATATTAACTATTTTAGAAGCATTTTCAAATCCATATCACAATTGTTTTTTAAATCCCATTTAAGACTAAACTCCAAACAAACGTAGCAATATATTTAGCATGGACCAATGTGACTTCAAGAAAAAGACGAAAAACTTAAAAGGCCGCAATTCTTATCCAAAATAAAACCGTACCCGGAAAAAAAAAAATGTAGAATGTTCGAATCACGCCAGTTAAGTTTGGAGTAATAAAAATAAAATAAATTATAGAAAAGCCCAGTCCCGTTTGAAGTTGCAGTTGCACCGAATCCCCAAAACCGCAAAGTATGGGCCCTCGTCGCGTTCCTCGAACCGTCAACGACCCTATGGTCCGGCACGTCGGATTTTTCCCTCCGGCGGACCCTCCCCACCTATCATCCTCGCCTCCCGGTTCCGGTGGTTCCCCCTCATGCAATACATTGCCTCCTATCATGATCCCTCCACCGCGCCTGCGCTCCACCGGCAACACACCCCACGCGCTGCCCTTCGCCGATTCCTCTGTGGGAAGTAACATTCAGTTTGAGTACCTATCCGATACAGCTACTGCGGAACACCTTACTGGTTCTGGAAAATTTTCTACTTCGTTGCCAGTTGGTGTGTTCGGTAATTTGGAACTTTCTACAGGTACACTTGATTTTCTCCTTTTCTGTCAATCGTTGAGTTTGTTTTAAGTTTGATGGCATTGTGGAACAGATGAAGGAGAAAATGTGGAAATGCAGAAGGATCAGGAAAAGGCGAGTGGAACGACATTAAAGGCGAAGACTACGAACGCAGAAAGAAGAGCCATGCAAGAGGCGCAGAGTTCTGCAAAATCTACAGGTGAACATCTTCTGTTCTTTGTTCAGTTATTCATTTGATTTTTATTGTTGATCTGATTAATGCTTTCAAAGTTCGTGCTATAAGGTTATATTTATTGTTATTAATGTGCTGATTTGTTTGTTTATGTAGAGAATCGTATATTAAGCTCAATTGGATAAGTTTCTATTATAGTTGCGGAAAGCTTATAAAAACGAAGCAACGTTGAGCGTAATTTAACTAATGATAGTATTTTATTAATTATCATTCTTTATAGTTATAGAACAAAAACTCTGCATAATTATTTTTCTTGGGCTATCTATTTGATATATATCTGGTGCAGACAGTGTCTCAGTGTTTGAAATCTTAATCTTGAGTCTTGTGTTCCGTTTAATGTTCAACAGAGTGTTTGTGTAGATAGATCTTAAAGATACTGCTGGCTGATGATTGTCAGGTTTTATTACACTTCATGGCTGCTTCTGGAAATAGAACATCAAGACTTGATTAATCAGTTATTCCTTAGTCTTCATATAGCAGCATTCTTTTGGGTAGGTCATGAGTATGTCGTAGGTGGACACATTTCATATTCTTGTAGCTATTATGATAAACAACTTTTCTGTCGTCCACCGGTAAATGATTTAGACATGGATCATGGCTGTCAGGATGTTCTAGATCTGTTCCTCTGCAGTCTTTTCGTAGCCCATTGAATTTAATCTTTCTTGCTAATGAATCAGTAATTTAAAGATGTCCTGCAATTAGTTGCTTCCTTGAGAAAATTACTAAATTTTTGCTATTTTTCTCGTGAACTCCAGGCTAATGTATAAGATTTCCTCTTCAGAATCAATAAATTTGTACGCTAACTTATATATTTTGTGCCCATTGGTTTTCAGTTTTCATTCACTCTTGGAATGCATCTCTACGGCATGCTTTTTGTTACGTGATTGGCAAAATTATGCACCTTGTACCTGCATATTAGTTGGTCATGGTTTAAATTGTTGGAGGAGAAGTTGGGGTCTCAACCAAATATCATTCTATTAAACTAAGAAAATGAAAACTTACTTAAGCTGGAAATTGTGTCTTTCTAGGAAGTGAGGCATCTTCTATTGTGGCTGCTTTTGGTGGCAATCCTGCTAATGCCAATACAGGGAAGTCTGTGATGTGTGTTTTGCAAATGAAAATAGGTGTTGATCGGCAGCCAGATAAAGATAGGAAGAAAGATGTTCCTCATCCTCGAATGCAGTTTGATGATGCAACTAGAGTTGAGAAGGCAAAGAAGCGTTCTGTAGTAAAACGACCTCAAGCCAAGAGCATAGTTGAACTCTTCAGGCATCTACCTCAGTATGAGCATGGAACTCAGCTCCCTGGTCTGGAATCAAAGTTTTTTCAGCTTGATCCAATTCATCCTGCTATTTACAGTGTAACCTCTGAGGCTCTAAATTTTTCGGTTTTCTCCTGGATACCGCTGAAAGGAAAAACCATTTGAACAAAAATACCCGAATAATCCTAATTTTATTAGGAACTTAGAATTTAAAGCGTGTTTCCCAACTGATTAGAAACAAAGTTAAATTTGATTGTCATTATTGATTACACATGTCAGGTTGGGCTAAGATATTTAGCTGGGGATATATCTGGTGGCAATGCCCGCTGTATTGCTATGCTTCAAGCGTTCCAAGAGTCAATCAACGATTACTCTACACCACCAGAGAAGTCTTTGATTAGGGACTTGACTACGAAAATTAATGGCTACGTCTCTTTCCTGATTGAGTGTAGACCCCTTTCAATCAGCATGGGGAATGCAATTAGATTTCTAAAAGAACGAATTGCTCAATTACCTTTGAACCTGTCTGAGTCAGAGGCAAAGGCCAATCTCATTTCTGCTATCGAGTGTTTCATATGTGAGAAAATAATTGTAGCAGATAAGGCAATTGTGAAGCATGCCGTAACCAAAATTAGGGATGGTGATGTTCTTCTCACATATGCCTCATCATCTGCTGTTGAATTGTTATTATTGCATGCACACGAGCTTGGTAAACAGTTCCGTGTGGTTATAGTGGATTCACGCCCAAAGCTAGAAGGCCAAAAGTTGCTCCGTAGGCTTGTGGGAAGGGGTATCAATTGTACCTATACTCATATAAATGCACTTTGCTATATCATGCATGAAGTCACCAGGGTATTTTTGGGGGCATCTTCGATATTCTCTAATGGAACTGTGTACTCGAGAGTTGGCACTGCATGTGTGGCCATGGTAGCCCATCAGTTCCGGGTTCCCGTCTTGATATGTTGTGAAGCATACAAGTTCCATAAAAGGGTTCAACTTGATTCAATCTGCTCTAATGAACTTGGTATGAGACCAGCTTATTATCATAATAATTTGTCACCATCATCCTGCTTCTAATTGGAAATTTTCTTTCATCTATCATTTTGTAGGTGATCCTGATGCTATTTCAAAAGTTGCTGGTAGAGAGATCAATTATTTGGATGGTTGGGCCAGTAGCAAGAATCTACAACTCTTGAACCTGATGTAAGTATGAATTGGATTTTAAGATAATGCTTGTTTTTATTTTAAGATAATGCTTGTCCATTGGATGCTGGCTCACCGCTAACCTCATGTTTTTCTTTTGTACCAGTTACGATGCAACACCTTCGGATTACGTATCAGTGATTGTTACTGACAATGGAACGGTAAGTTGGAGAAGGTTAAAAGTTAAAATCACATCTGTACTGCATTGCTATCAGGTTAATCACATCTGTACTGAATTCTATAAAATTGCTTTCTTGAACAAGTTTGCTCATTGTAGGAGAGGGATTGTAGGCATGCAGTCACTAAGCTATTAAAAACCTATCAGTACATATAATTTAGTAGACGATGCATGCATGAGCATGAGTCTGTTGCTTAATATGCGCCAGAGGAACAGAGTGTTTTACCCTATAATTACTGTATTGTCAAATGTGAAGAATGTTGAATAATGATGTTGTTCTTTGTTAACGATAGTCACTAAAGCATCAGATTTCTACCATCTCTCTGATTTTGTTATGCGTTGTTAAGTAGTAACTTAGGTCCGTTTTAAATTAAGTAAAATAAGTTTTCTAGCCTACTAGCATGGTTGCTTTGTTTTGCTGGTTCGTTAATCATTTTTGCTTTCTGATTATGCTGTAGCTCATAGATTGTTCATAACATCCGGTTTCATGCAGGTTCCACCGACAAGTGTTCCTGTTATTGTTAGGGAATATGGCAGCGATCGTTTGTGGATATAAAGCTGAGCCACACAAATCTTTCTCCTAATATCCATGTAAAAGGATATTCTTGTTTTGCGCCTTTTGTCTTCTTCCGTGTCTCAACCCAAACCACGTTTCGTGTTTTGACTTGATCCGGAATCCTTACTATGTGAAGAGTGCGAATATTGCGCCTCTCCGAGCAGTTTTTTGAAGTCTATGATGTAATGAGCTCTTTCATTTTGATACTGGAAATCTTCTGATTTTGTTTCCAGAAATGTCAATGAGAATAAGTGATTCTTGTTGGTTGTGTTTTATGGTGCATCTCATTTGGCTGCTGCCATTGAGAATTTAGAGATGAAGAATGCTCCTAAAAATATAACTCCATGCATTAAGAAGAAAATAAATTAAAGACAGTCAGTTTACTTCAGAAACTGGATTTCTCAGAATATCATTTAAGCTTGATTTTTTGAAATAAAAACTAATTTGAACTGGCTCATTATATTTATGAAGGAATAACAAATCGACGGGATCCTCTCTCTCTCTCTCTAGAAACATTGATGCAAACGAGGAATATCTTAATCAAAGTTGCGATAACGGAATCATTCTGCAATTCCTCTGGGAATATCAGCTTTTCCAGACGGAGAGACGACGCCAAGAATCACAAAACCAGCCAAAACAACAAGCAAAATCCCCAAAGAATTCACCAGCAATGCCTCCGCTGAGTAACGTGATATTATCTTTTGTGATTGAAGAAATGTTGCCTTCTCTAGAAGACCAGTCGTGCAGGTAGCTACAGCCAGAGCATAAATGTAGACTCCAAAAAATACATGCCACCGCATCAGGCTTGCCCGGCTATTTCTTGATCCACCAGGATACCAAAACGTTACAAATCCAGCACCCCACTAAACAAGAAATTAATAAAACACTTAGATAGCTACCATAAAAAAAATATCAATAAGTTCTACTCCCTCCATTCCCTTTGAAAATGAAAGTATAATATTAAATTGTAGTGGATGTTAAAATGTGATGGTAAAAAAAAAAAGTAGAGAGATGTGGAAAATAATTTGCCAAAAAAAGAAATGGATAACTTATTTGGAATGCACACTTTGACAAAATTAGTAGCTTAAAAGTGGACGGAGGGAGTATTCTTTTAAATCTAACCCTTTCACAAATTGGGAAGTAAGAGTACGGGATGGTTCAAATTTCAAACCCTGGACCCTTCTTTGTAATACTAATAGAGGGGTCAAGGCACTGAGTTAATTGCATGGTAGTATACTTGTTAAACCGACTACCTGAATTCCAAACAATAGAAGGCAGGCTAGTCCGAGCCAAGAGTGGAGACTATAGAAGTTATCGATGCCTTTGTCAACATGAAACTTCCATGCAGCCCATAGCCCAATGATGCTCAAACTGAAAGCCAGAAATTGCAGTACAAGATGCACAAGTTTTTTGAAGCTTTTTGTTCCTGATACGGTCTTGTAAGCTAGCATGGCTGCAAAAATCTATTGTGAGCAATTAAATTAATATGTACTTTCATAATTTCCAGGTAAGAAGGGCCAGACAAGCTAACATAATCGTCAGACAGTTAGCATACAGATAGACAGGTGCACATATTTCTCATGTAATGTCTAAGCAAAAAAGAAAACGTATGAGAAGTGCAGATATACATCCAAACAAGATGAAAACGCAAAAAGGAAAAGTTTGTGCTCCAACTGAATAAGCTAATTTTAGAAGGTAAATATGCCTGAATAAGATATGAATGCCAAAATATCTACGTACGAGTTTTGTTACTATATAGTTCGGCTTTCCATTGACATCTCTATTTATGGTTTTTCAGAAACTCATGCAGTAGAGAACAAACAATGGTTCCTTTGGCACGTTAATAAAATTGAGGCCTTTTAAACTAGGAAGGGACTTGAGAAACACAGATTTCTGGTATAGCCACCAATAGAGGATATCAAAAAGTATATTATATACTATGAGAGCAAACAATTTTTGTTCTGAGGTTAACCACATACAAATACACGAGTCCTCAACATGACCTTATACCTCCAGTTTACATTGATCTACAATGCAGTTCACCAATAACCATTACAAATGCACGAGTTCGATGTGATCATATAAATCCATTTTACAGCAGAGAAACTATTATTCAAGCTATCTATATAATTTATAGCGACCATATACATCCAAATATATATGCAGCTATCTTGATCCACCATTTCAAAACTTACAAAAGGCTTTAACTCATATCTCTTTGATAAGATGAACTAATCAATGACCTTTTACTAAAGCACAAAGCGTATTGATAACGAATCATATGAAGATAATTTAGTACAAAGAAATGCATCTTTATAATGGCTAACATCAGGTTATTCTTAGTTAGAGTTTTACTACAAAAGAAGATAGGAAGACATAGGTATGAAAAATTCCAGTTTATATCGATTTATCATATATGAGAGCTGAATTTAGTCATACACTCTGTTCATACCTTCGCCGTTCAGAAGCACAAGGCCAATCACCATCAAAACAGGATGAACCTGAAATCAAAAACGAAAAGCAAAACTCAATTAAATATTTAAATACAGAATTCGCCCCAATTCGAAAAATCAAAAGATATTTTCAACCAAGCAAATAGAAGAAAGAAATAAAAGACGGGGGAATTCACATTAAAAATGAGATCCTTGTTATCGGAAATGAGAGCCAAGCCGCCTCTGTAATGCACAGTCCATAATAAAACCAGTGAGGCTACTGCAATTCCGATTATTCTCACCACCTGGAAGATCGGGAACCGTACTACCGGCACCACCATTTGTGATTGTGTAAAAATTAGAGCTGTTTGACCAACTAATAAGAAAATATCGAATCGAGTGCGCCGGAGGGCAGAGGCTGAGGGTGGGGGTTCGGCTCTAAGGCGGAGTCGACTTTGACTTCAAGGAAGAAGCAAGGTGTGTGAAGGGATTGTTTGGCACAGGGAATTTAAATCAAAGACAGAAATCTTAATCCAAAAAATGATTTTGTATTAATATAATCTGGAACTCTGGAGTACAATGAATGTGCAGCTTAGATATAAAGTGGTGATAACTAGCTTTTTTTTTTCCGTATTAAAGTAATATATGTAAAAAAAATTAAAGTTATATACAATAATAAAAATAAAAATTATAAACGTGTATCAGTAATTAAAAAAATAATAATGATTATATTAACAATTTAAACGTACAGTAAAATTTATATGAGATGTGAAACCATGTAGTAAAGTAGTCATATTAGAGATGGAACCCAACAACCTAAACTAGCTTAGAACCCCGGTAAAATTGAAGGGAAAAACTTCAACAATATGGTTTTTTTTTTATTAGGGCATGAGAAATCCGAAAATATCTCAATGTTATAAAATTTTAATAAATATTACTTCCTCCCTCCGTCCTCAAAGTGGTTTCACCTCCGTCCTCAAAGTGGTTTCACGGGTGAAGAGGCATATTTTTTAAGAAAATTTATAGGAAAGTGAATAAAGTGTAATCAAGAGTATTTTGGGTGGTGGAATGAAATAAAGTGTAAAAGAGAAAATAAAGTAAAATAAAATAAGAGTAATATTTTTTAAATTTAAATGGTATTGTGAGGGTGTAGTTTATGAAATATATTTCATTTTAGGGGTGTGAAGTTAATTATGGAATGTTATGAAAAGAAAAGTGTGAAGTTAATTGAACGACGGAGAGAGTAAAATATATGTATGTTTTGAGATTTTAATTGGATGATTGTTGCTTAAATAAAAAAAAATTAAAACAAACTTTTGTTTGCACCATGAACATTGTGCAACTCAAGTACATTTTTAAGGAGTATCAATTATTTTTACTAAACAATTAAAGCTTAGATTGATGTTATATTATTTAAATAAAAAAAAATAAATAATTTATGTATATACGCATATTTATGATTATTATGTGAGAAAATAAAAAGAATTAAACATGCTTCAAAAGGCATGCAACATTCTTTGTAATTCGTCAATTCTCTTTGTGATCACATCCAAACAAATGCCCACATGTGAAAGATATATTATGATATTGAAGCAAAAAATATTCTTGCAGAAGGTTGATTTATTGAGTTATTAAGCACTATCAACTTCGGAATCATCAACAATAATATTTTTAAAGAAAATATATAGAAGAGTCACATCCACTTAATTCATTTGAGAAAATCACCAATTAAGGACAAGGATATCAAGAAGTTGCCATGCTTGTTTGGTGAAGAAAGAGAAGTTGCATCATACTACACTTCTAGTTATAAAATGCATATTTCCATTTTACAGTCACATCCCTTTCACTTTCCATCTCATTGATTATGAATTCAAATCATGAAAACTATATATAATAAACTACTTAGTCAACATTCTTATTCAAAATTGAGCACTAGTATATATTTTCTTAGTACTGCATAAGCAAAATGTTTAGTTAGGTTGGTGTGATGGTGTCCCTTTTAAAAGTAGGACCAGACGCCTCCCATTATAATTATAATTAAAAGTAGAAGTTTTGTTCCTTAACTTCTCTTTTTTCTCCTCCTCCATGAGTGAGGCTCATCTGGGATGCTATCCAAAATCATTATATATTTACTCTTCAAAAATTGAGTAGATTTATATTTTAAAAACTTTCAAATGTACAATCACGTTCACTTATATTTGTATTTTAAATATCAAGTGGTACAAATAATTACTGGCTAAAAAATGAAATTTGTCGAAAATTGGCTAGTGAAAACAAACCATTCTTGTTTGGTTTTATGCATAATTTTATCAATTGTATCTTTCGAGTTTTTTTTTTTTTTTTCTCTCTCTCTCCCTTCTTTATATGTTCAGAAGAAAAAGAGTTTTGTGTGAAACAGTTTCATGTATGAGACGAAATTTCATATTAATATTTACATCTCACTTTATTTTAAAATATAATTCGAGTAGAATCATAAGCTAACAAGTCATAAAACATATATATATATGACCATCTCATACAAAAATCTTGCACTTTGGAATTTATCATTTTGATTTAAAGGTGTTACCATTTCGTTTGCGTGAGGCATTGATAATTAGAATCTAGAACAAAGATAATCATAAAGAAAAGAATCAATTATTTAGTTTGGAGAAAGCAACCCATCAAAAAATGAACCCATAAAATAAGTTAAATAACAATAAAAACAAAAACTAATTCGAAGAAAATTACTTTTGAATTGTTTATTACATTATAATATACCTCAAAATAAATGTCTATCGTCAAAGTCAAGTTAAGAAGCCAGATTTGCTTCATTCCCAAAACTTCAAACACAGCCCACAAACACCGTGGCATGACAATGCAGCATATTCTTTACAAAATCCATTATATTACAAATTAAACCTCATATTATCCACTTTTCACTCACTGACCCCATAACTGACTTCCAGTCCGAGGGCAGTTTCGTCAATAGATTATGTGTCCATCCAAATCCAAACCCCCACGTTCTTCACAGAAAGGCGGCCCTTAATATTCCATAGTTACCCCGACTCAACGGATATAAAAATATCATACGCATGGGCTGTAATGTAAATTCAACTAGCGGAATTGCTGTCGCGGCGTAAAATAGAAAAAAATAGGGGCGAGAGTGATCCGCGCACACCACGAAAAGTGCGGCTCTGGGAAAAAGCTTAGAGAGAGAAAGAAAGGTAGAGAGAGAGGGTTAGTTTCGAGACGTTACCGGATTTAACTACATCCTATTCGCCGGAATTTGGGAACTATGTTGGCGTCCGCCTCAGGGTTCCCTCGAATTTAGGGTTTAATTTCATATCTAGCTACTCAAAATTACTGCTCCATCTACTGGAATCTCTTGTTTTCTTTCTTTTTTTTTTTCTCCGATCGATTCTGTTTTGCGATCTGCAAATAGCTATAATATGTTTACGCCGAAGAAACTTTGGTCGCTGACTCCGCGGAGCGAGCCGAGCCAAAAGAACGGGTCTGTATCGGGGCCGGGTTCGGGCTTCAACAATAACCCCATAAGCCCGAGGAATGGTGAGGCATTAGCAAAAGGCAAAGCCGTGGCTTTTCTTCAGGACGACGGGATTATGGACCAAGAGTCGTTGACCGAGAGGGCCTCGAAGCTGGAGAGTGAGGTCTGCACGTGTTTAATTTTGTCAATTAATTAAATTATTCTTCTTCACTTTCGCCTCTTAATACTGTCTTGAGATGGGTTTTTGTTATTTCTTGTTAAGCGATGCTAATTGGCTTCTCGAGTTGGTATGTAGTAATAGTATAAGATCAATTGTAGAATTGAGAAATTCCAGTATGCTTTCCATGAAATTCCATAAATCTTTTGAAAGTTGTTGCTTTCTACTTTTAGTCTTCGAGTTGTTTCAATAAAGCAGCGAAACTAGTCCTGGAGAAGCATTCATCAGTGAAGCTGTTAGTGGTCGCAGAGCAAGTCATATTGTGGATAGAAAGTCCATATGCCTTATTTTACTTTCCAAGTTTTAAGGAGAGTAGAGAGATCTGGGTGTAATATAGCCTCTTTATTGCTACCTTATCTGGGAAGTGGGAACTGCTTTTACGATGAATTGAATTCACTTATATTGAGGAGTACATTTCATTTGTATTCTTTTTCTTTGTCCCGCTAGGCCACAACTTCAAACCATTTTTATGTACTTGTTTATTATATATATGTACTATCTATTCATGTACTGGTGTATTAAATATATGACATGTATGTTTTTCCCCTTTCTGCTGTTGCATTTTGAGACTTTGCATTCCAAATGCAGTCACTTAATTCTGGACATTTCAGGAATTGTGAAAGTTTTGGGTACTTGATACATATAACTTATGTATGCTAGTGCCTTTATATATTTTCCCTACACACTTTGACACTTTGCTTTCCAGTTAAGTTACTCTCAATTCACGACATTTTCATGACTTGTTAAATTTTTTGGGTTCTTGCAAGTTATCTAATTGTCTTGAATCTCATTTGATGTGTTGTTATTCCTTAATTGCTGAGAAACATAATTGCTTGTTCTCAAGTCATCTATCTTTTTTATAATATTTATTGTATTTAACATTGAAGTGATGCCTAGAACTCTAGAATTCCACATTGTGTGATTAAAAGCTATTTGTTGACAGTTTATTGTACTGTAAGCAATTACCATTTTGATTTCTTGCAGCTTTTTGATTATCAGTACAATATGGGCCTTCTTTTGATTGAAAAGAAAGAGTGGAATTTCAAGTATGAAGAGCTCAGGGAAGCTTTAGCAGATGCAACTGATACCTTAAAAAGAGAACAAACAGCTCACTATAGTGCAATGCTTGAAGTGGAGAAGCGGGAGGACAACTTAAAAAAAGCACTGGGTGTTGAAAGGCAGTGTGTGCTTGATGTAAGATTTGAACTTTCAGAATCATTTGATAAAGGCATATTTAGCTTTTGGAAGAAAGTCTTAATTGGTTGATAAGTGATTTTATTTCTGATTGTTTTATAAATGCAACGATTTTCAATTTTATTTAACGCGTTATAGCTAATTAACTTGTGATGGTGTTGGTGCCACAGCTCGAAAAGGCTATACGTGAGATGCGGTCTGAACAAGCTGAAATTAAATTTAATGCTGATTCCAAACTAGCTGAGGCCAATGCCTTAGTCACAAGCGTTGAAGAGAAATCATTGGAGGTTGAATCAAAACTGCATGAAGCTGATGCTAAACTTGCAGAGGTTAGCAGGAAGACCTCAGAAATTGAGAGAAAATTTCATGAACTGGAGGCTCAGGAAAATGCACTTCGTAGAGAACGCTCTTTCTTCTCCAAAGAGTATGCATAATGATTTGGCTCCCTTCATATTTCCTTGCTTGGATAATTAATACCTCTCAATTCACCCAACTGGTCAACAAGTTATATTTGTAGTCTGATATTAAAGTTTGTCCCCCCCCCCCCAAAAAATCCAGGCGGGAATCACATGATTCTGCTTTATCTAAACAACGAGAAGACTTACGAGAGTGGGAACACAAGTTAAAGGAAGCTGAGGAGAGGTTGGCTGAGGGTAGAAGATTGCTGAACCAAAGAGAGGAAAGAGCAAATGGAATTGATAATACTTTGAAGGAAAAACATAATGAACTTGCAGAGTTACAGAAGAAAATTGAGATTGCTAATTCATCTTTGAAAACTAAAGAAGACGACATAAGTAGCAGAATAGCCAACATAGCTCTTAAGGAGAAGGTAAGTTTCTATCTTAACTTGGAAGTCTCTTAAGTTGTGGTTTCTTGTTGTGTAACTGTAAATGAATTTGAATGCAGGAAGCTGATGATGTTAGGAGAAGATTGGAGGATGAAGAGAAACGATTGCTGGAATTGGAAGAGAAGTTAAATGCTAGAGAAAAAGTGAGTACTTTTATTTGTTTGATGTGGCTTTATCCTGCACATATTGATTACTAAGTCAAGCATTTTCTTTCAGTTTTAGCTCCATGTTTCTCTCTGTCGCTTGAGTTTTTGTTGGCAAGTAAACTTATAATTGCATGATTTACTTTTCATGGAAAGTTTCACCAGCAGCCGCAGCTTCTTTCCTTGTTGTAGCACTGATATTCTTTGGACTATTTCTTTTGTGATGCAGTTGGAGATTCAGAAACTGTTAGATGATCATCAGAATATCCTGGCTGAAAAGCAGAAGAAATTTGAGTTGGAGATTGAGCAGAAGAGACAGTTGAATGATGAAGAGTTGAAAAACAAGGTACTTGAAGTGGGGAAGAAAGAAGTTGAAATCAAACATATGGAAGAGAAAATGAAGAAGCGTGAACAAGCAGTCGAGAAGAAATCGGAGAAAGTGAGGGAGAAGGAGATGGATATTGAATCCAAGTCGAAAGCTTTGAAGGAACGAGAGAAGTCACTTAAAAATGAGGTGAAAGACTTGGAGAATGAGAGAAAAAAACTGCTTGCTAATAAGGAAGAATTACTCCAGCTCGCTGCCACACTTGAGAATCTTAAAACTGACAATGAGAAACTGCAGCTGGAACTTAGTGAAGAGAGGGAACGCCTCAAAGTAACTGAAGATGAAAGAATGGAACATGTGCGCCTGCAATCAGAGTTGAAACAAGAAATAGACAAATACAGATCCCAAAGCGAACAACTTTTGAAGGAAGCAGATGATTTGAAGCAAGAAAGAGAGAATTTTGAAAAAGAATGGGAAGAGCTGGACACCAAAAGAATGGAGATAAAGAAAGAAAAAGAGGACGTTCTTGAACAGAAAAGAAATTTGGAAAGACTTAGGCAGTCGGAAGAGGAAAGGCTACACAATCAGAAGCTGGAAACAGATCTATATGTCCAGAGGGAATTGGAATCTCTTAAATTAGAAAAAGATTCTTTTGCTGCTAACATGGAGCATGAGAAGTCAACATTTGATGAAACACTCGAAAGTGAAAGAAGTAAATTGACCCATGACCTTGAAATGCAAAAACAAGAATTTACGACACTAATGCAAAAGAAGCAGGAAGAGCTAGAAGCTTCTTTGAATGGGAGGGTTAAATCATTTGAACAAGAGAGAGAAGTGGAACTTAGCAGGATTAATTACTTGAGGGACGTGGCCAGAAGAGAAAAGGAAGAGATGGATTCGGAAAATCTTCGGATAGAGAATGAAAAAAGAGAAATTTCACTGAATAAGCAACATGTAGAGGCACAACACCGCGAGATAAAAAAAGATATTGATGACCTGGTTGCTGTGAGTAAGAAGTTGAAGGATCAAAGGGAACGATTCATCAAGGAAAGAGAACGCTTCCTTGCATTTGCTGAGAAACAGAAGAACTGCAACATTTGTGGAGAGACTATTCGTGAATTTATGCTGTCTGATCTTCATCCTTTAGCTGAAGTGGAGAATCTTGAGGCCCCTTCACTCCCATTGGCAGTAGAGAATTATTTGAAGGAAGCAGTCGAGGGCACTTCCAAGAGGGTTGATACTGAATCATCTCCTGTTCTAGTCAATTCAGGATCTCCAACTGCTGGTGGAACTATATCTTGGCTTCGTAAATGTACCACGAAGATATTTAAATTCTCACCAGGAAAGAAACTTGAACTTGATAATGCAGAGGATCAAGTAGAGGCATCAACAATTTCTATGAAGCAAGTTGCAGATTCACCAAAAAAATCACATGAAAAGGGTCCAGAACCATCCGTGAAAGTTGTAAGTGATTCTATTGATGTTGAAATTGTTGAATCTGATAATGCCAATGCGGAAGCTGTTCAAGCTCTATCCATTGATCAAGATCCACCGAAGATTCCAAATAATTCTAAGGGGCGTCAGCGTGGGGGTGGCAAGGGAGGTAGGACTAGGGGAAGTAGAACCCGATCTGGGAAAGATGTTTTTGCTGGTTCTAAGAGCAATGGTGATGCTGAGAATTCAGTATACACTAATGATGAAAGCCAAGCAGATTCTGATCATGTTGGAGCACCTAAAGATAGTAGAAAGCGAAACCGTGTTGATGGATCACAAGCAACAGTTAGTGAAAACCAAACTGAAGGTCATTCAGATAGCATCGTGGATGGTGATCGCCCAAAGAGGCGACAGAGAGTAGTTATGGCTGAGCAAAACCTTGGTCAGAAACGGTACAATCTCCGGCAACCCAAAAGGTAATCACACTTTTGGCTGTGGTATATTATTATCATTTTGGTTTTAGGTCTTGGAGGGAGAATGCAGTCGTCGGCTTTATAATGCTCATTTTATAGCCAAAATTGTTTTAAGAGAACAACAGTGTCTTTACATCCTTAGAATGCAACAGTGTTTTGTCATATGATATGGACATTACATTTTATGGTCTATAAATTTGTTTGCATATGACATAGATATTCTATTGTTTTCTTGGATTCATTATTTGAATTTGGTGTACATAGTGAAGGAGCACAATTGTTGGGGTGTGGTTGTAAGAATCTTTTTTATTGTGTTTTGACCATTTTTCATCGCTCTCTCTTTTTTTTTTTTCCTTTTGTTAGTATGCTGTCCCTCATGGTTGTGTGCTGTTCATTAGCTTCTGAGATAATTGACATCCAGAGGCCTAATATTTGGACATGGTGAAATAGTGAATTTCATTTTGGACATTTTTTTCAATTTTTTGCATCATTTTTGTTTTAGAAAATGTCTAATATTGTCATATTCTTAAGATTTTTTACTAACTTTGTTCTCAGATCGGTGGGAAAAGTGGCTAATGGATCTTTACCTCAAGTAAGAAAGGGCAAGGCAAAGAAAACTGATCAACTGCCTCCATTAGAAGCTGGTGGAACTTCAAGGGAAGAACCCGATGCAGCAGCTCCCGTTTCTAGAAGATCTGAAGGTGGAGATGGCGATGAGCTTCTAAGAAGCACCAGGGCTGCTAGCGAGTTTTCTGCAGATAGTCCTGTAAGCACTCTTTTCCATCTTTCTGAGCTCATATTTTAGGGAGCATATTCAGCTATAGCTCGCTTTGTCTTTTGTTTTCCCCCAACTATTTTTCATGTGACATTTGTCTTGATGTTTGTTGACCCTTTTCTGTTGAACGCAGTCTAAAACTGGGGGAGGCACCTATGGTAGGCATATTGAGAGGGCAAACACTTCGAGAGACGAGGTAGCTCTAAGCGAGGAGGTGAATGGTGAGAGGGAAGAGAGTGGTGAAGAGTTCATAAGTGAGAGCCACGATGAGAATAAGAACAATGATGGAGATGATGATGATGATGAGGTGATTCATCCCGGTGAAGCTTCTATTGGAAAGAAGCTCTGGACTTTCCTCACCACGTAAAATGTCAGACTTCTTGCTCTTTAATTGTATTAACACTTTAGCTTTTTGCAGTCAAGAGACTTGTTTTACTTAGTGGTGTGTTAGTTTGCAAATATCACATACGTCGCGTGGCATCGGATAGCGTCCTCTGCCTAGTAGGAAGTTGGGGTATGTTTAGAGACAAGTTATGTAGTTATATTCTTGGATCAGTGCACCTATTGACACTGGGACTTGATTCCTTCATTTTCTTGCCACTCATCGTGTGATATATCTGTATTAGAGCTTTGTTTTGGCATGTCCTCCAGTTTGTAACTGGTATGACTTGGATATTTATTTGTGTTGATAATGTAACTAACATTAACATTTTACTTTCACGTGCATTCATCGCCAATCTAGATGAGTTGTCACTGTTATGTCTCTCTTTCCCACACAAAAATGTGCATATATATATATATATATATATATAGTATGGTTGTTGATGTTTTTCTCAATTTAAATAAAATCTTTAGTTAGGGTTCTTCCAATTTGTACTAAAAAAATGTTGATTTGTGTTCTTTACACAAAAGCTTGTATGTATCTTGTATGATACCGTTTTCATTGTTCTTCAGTAAAAATGTATCAACTTTATTATATTTTCACATGAAAATCATGTTCAATTCTTAAGCATTGTTTTCATGAGGCATTAGAGAAATTTCACTTGATAACGACCTTTGCATTGTGAAACAAGATCTTTTCAAGGAAAACTTTTGTTATTAAAAAATATATATATAACTCTTTTGGTGGATAAATGTTTTATCTAAATATAATAATTTAGGGGCCATTGATTGTAAATTCTTTAATAAGAATGGTAATAAAATATTTTTTTTCTTTTATGCCCTAGAATATTAGAGTAATAATTATTTTCATGATGGTTATATATCATAAGTGTTGTGCTCTAATTTTTTTCTAAAAAAAAAAAAAACAAAAGAAGATTGTAGTGATGATGGAGGGAAAAAATGATCATTTTTTGTTCTCATTAATCACCATAGTTGCCCTACACTCATTATCATTCCTATTCTCATTTTGGAATTTTCAATCACAATGTTTAATATTGTGGTTTTGTGATCATGCGCGTAGAAATGTATTACAAATAATGCATTGCACTTGATTGTTTGTTTCAGATGAACTGAAATAAATAACTATATAATAAAACTTTCTCCGACTTTAAGATTTACAAAAAAATAAAAACATCATAATTTAAAAAGTTATATCACTGAATACAATATAAGCTACCAAAATATATGATTTTTGTTTGTTGTCCTCAAATTTTCGTACATTAGAAGTTTGTCCATGATATTCCACCAATAATCTCCATCTATTGGATTCATCACTTGAAACAAAAAAGTAATACCAAAAATTTAGTATGTAATCATTCCCTTAAAAATTGGACAAATCCACTCTTATCTTCTTTTTTTTTTTGTTAATCGGTAAATCCACTCTTATCTATTTGATGCTCTAGATACCTATTAAGATGAAAACATGTCAGTCAAATAAGAGTTGTAAAAGGAAAAATCTTATCATAACTCTTTATTCATTCATAAAGCTTACTTACTTAAGCGCATACTCCGTTGATAACTCTTTATTCCCGTTACTTGGGTGGGCACCGATAATAAATTTATACGACACCACAGTCCACAGTAGTGAATGTGGACAATGAATAAGATTTACTGCACTTGTAAGACTTGATAATTACCTTCTCTCTTCCGAAATTATATAGGCTGAGTCGACTTATAAAATTAGGTCCCTCAAATAATTTCATATGTTAAATTAAATAATGTACAATACTAATATTTTTATACTTAAAATATTATGATAAACATGTTCAGAATAATTACTTAAATAACACTCTTCTTACCAATGAAAAATAAAAAAATGGATATATTTCAAATTGAGATTGAATTTTAAATTTTCATCTCATCGATCAATGATTATTAAAAATATTCATTCATATTACTTATAATTATTCAGTATAAATTAATGCTCTGAGAATAAAATTGTAGATGTTCTGCCAACTTGATATTTCAACAATCTACATCCATATATATATAAATGAAGATGGCTTATATCAAATCAAATGTTTTCATAATATTTTTTTTTATTTTTTTACCGCTAAGCCAAGAAACATACAAAATAAATATTCAATCAGTTTTCTTTATATAATATAAATATGTGGATGCAAAATTAATTTTGAACACCTAAGTTTTAGCCTTTTAGGAGCTGAATCGCTGAACTCACAATAGGAGCCTTGAATAGCGATCTGCAACATACATTATTTACCTGATTACGTGATGGTAAGCATAGAGATGGGGGGATCCCTGTCATAATCCGCGTTTTTATAACTGGATTAAATTTAATAATTTACTATCATTAAATTTTAAAATTTGTTTAGAGAAAACTTACATTTATCATGTGTCAGTGTAACATACAACTCTTATTAACTTTAAATAATATTAATTATTTAACTAAAAAAATTAATTTATTAATTTTAATTAATTTCACAAAAAAATTAATTATTTTTATTAAAAAAATAATACATTCTTACAATTGCACCATACAATTAATATATAAATTTAATTTTATTATTTTTCCCATTAATAATGATACCCCATTTAGCTCAGGTTTGATTGGTAAAATTATAAATAATTTCATAATTAAACTAAATTTCCTTTCTAATACCTTTTTTTTTTTTGGATAAAATTTCCTTTCTATTACTGAAACATTAAAATTAGTAACTAATCAAAACTAAACGAAGTCACAATACATACAAACACGAGCGAATAATCCGTAGGCTCAACAGGTCACAGACGTCGAGATTGTTGTAAATGGCAGCAGTATCTATATAGACCTCAACCGCAGGCAGGAGGGTCCATGAAAACTCATTTACCTGGGAGGCGAAGAATGTGGAAAAGAGCCATAGTAGCCATGCTTTGGCGAGCCATCATGTATTAGGGGGCTTCTTCTACCTCTATCAGACCAAGATCTGCCATGACTAGAGCTCCAAGGTGGGTAGTAACCAGATTCAGTATCACCATACCTTGAAAAATGATTAGCCAGGGAGGGACTAGTCCCAGGCTCACAGCCGGGAGGACCATCATCGTCATACTCCCTAGACCACCTTTGTTCACTTGACCATCTTTGCTCGCTAGCCCACCTACGTTCGCTAGACCACCTTTGTTCGCTAGGCCGCTCTCTGCTGGAATTTTCAGACGAGTGGCTACTTCTACGGTGTGAACCATGCCTGGATGAATTAGAACTTGGTGGGGCCCATAGTCTTTCATCAGCATTTTCTGGGATTGGAGCATTTATCCCGGGAAATTCAACAGTCATTTTCCTTGATGGCTTCATGTTGCCTGTATCCAGTATTTCCCCTTCTTCGTTTTCGTCCTTGGTTGTTTCATCATCACCAAAAATCGTGATACCTGAAGGTTGATCCTCCATGTCTGCATCTAATAGATTCAATTGAAAATCCCATGAGGACAACAAATGGAAAAGGAGTAATCACCATTATATGCTCAAACTCTTTACCTAAATAACCAGGCGGGTATCCAATTTCTCGCATTCTATTCAGCCATGGAGGTGGATCAAGCTCCTACATACAAATTGCGAATGATAAACATCAAAGCTACGACCAGATTAAACAAAAAAATATTTACACAACACTGTTAATCTACACATTGCATACGATTCAAGCTCACCCCAAGGCCCAAGAGACGACGTGTTTCAACATCAAGCACACCAGGAGTCAAACCATCAAATTTTCCTCCACGAGAAGTCTGATAATACCGAGTTGAAGTACGAGCATTGGCTTGTTGATTTCGTTTTGACCTTTGCTCTTTTCGAGCATTATTGACAGCAGCATTGTTACGTGGCTTGGTGCAATCTCTCAGTGCATGGTTGTATGAACCACAGTTGAAACAACGGGAAGTATTCAGCTTTTCTGCTCCTCTGATAATGAAGATATAAGACTAAGTGTGGGGATTTGGAATTATATGATAATTATAGAACTCAAATAATTTGACATATTTGTCATAGTTCATTTAATTATTAAACAAGTTTCAAATGGCTCATCAAAATGCACAACTCCTTCCACCTATGATATAGAAACTGCAAAATCCTTTACAAAGAAGTCATTTTGAAGATTCAGCACGTATCACTTACAAACGAACTCGCTCAATTCAGATAACATTAAAATAAACAAGGATAAACATAGGACTGGAAAAGACGATTAATATTGGGATAACCAAATACAGGGAAATTATTTTTTAACACAGTTATTAGATAAATATCAACCAACTCTGAAAGAGATTATTATAAACATACCCATCAAAACCACTGGTACCATCAGTCGAAGACAAAGCTAGAGAATATCCACGATCATAGAGAGGGACAGAAGTGCTATCCAATGGTACAAATTCCTTACTCGACTGTATCGTTGTTTGGTTATCTACCCAAAAGGTCTACAAACAAATAACTGGTTACAATAGCTAATTGAGTTCAAAGTATAACAAATTATTGATAACAAATGAGGATGAGGCATTCGATAACATTCAGTCCTGAGTTTACTAAAGGAGATAGAAAGAAATATTGAAAAAGTTCCCTTGATTTGGAAAATAAATAATTCACTGATTACAAACACTGAGCAGAATCTCAATGTAAAAGTTTATAGGACTGGCTTATGTCAGAATAGTAGAGCTATACACATCACACATGCCTAGGTTCGCTTGGTTGTATCTGTCTTAAGAACTCCATCAAAAAAATCCAATATAGTTAGTGAACTGAAGACTACAATTATGTATGCACCACATGACTAAAATACTTTGATAATAGCAATAAATCTTGATATCATTAAATAAATATAACTCGTATAATACCTAAAAAAATAAAAATTATACACTCTTCCACATGACCAGCACCATCAGATGATTGCAATGAAGTATAAACTATGAAACGCATGACTAGAATACTTAGAATACTAAGCATAACGAGGAAAATGGAAGAGATGTAAGAAACAAGGATTAGTGCATTCTTATATTTCATCATCAATAGTAAAATTTCAAGTTAAAGAACACATGAGTACGTCAAGAATAGGGCAAATCAATTTTTTTTTTTTTGCAAATATTTGCAAAACACTAGTGCTGCATACAGTTGCTGTTATCATATATTACCTATTTATTTATTTATTATTAAAAGGAGACGTGGTAGTCTATCTTAGGTTGCTAATATATGGGAATCATATAAAAGATAAATGAATTTATTTTCCTGAACTAGAAGTGGTGAACTTCCTGGAAGTGTGTCCCATATAGGTCACATGTGAATGCATATTTAAACCAAAGAATAGATGTTGAGGAAATCCCACTTCATTCAATACTCAACAGTAGTACAAGGGAAAAGGACCATACCACTGTAGAAGGATTATCCAAGCCAATGCGAAGAGCAGGGAAGTAGGTCTTCTCTCCACATTCAAGCACTAGTTTTTTATCCTGTATCAGATGTATGTATTTATCAGCCACATCATTGTAAGCATATCATAACATGAGAAAAGGACATCAAATAAATATACGCGAACAGCATTCATGTACGAAAAGGCAGGCTTACTTTTGATGAAGAGAACCTTTGTGAATGCCACTGAGACCATTGCTCCAATAGCTTCTCAAGCTTTTGTTTACTTTCTCTAACAATAACATAGGAGCTTTAAGTATCAATAATAACTATTCAGAGGAAAAAATGCGAGCATAGGAGGAGAAGCATACCTTGGCAAAGAGGTATAGGTTACGTGCACTGAAGGTTGCTGCTCATCAACAGTCACTCGAGGTCTCTTAACACCAGATAAAGCTGGAATGTCAAGTTATGGAAAGTGTAAAACAAGGAAACTGGAGATTAAGCGAACAAAGGAAAGGAGGAATAAAATGTAATACAAACAATTGTGGCATAAAACGTGAAATTCAAATTGTACATAGACTCAATATATATCATAAATGATAAAAGTAGTATAATGAAAGCTTGAGAAAAGGATACAACTTGCATCTACCTCCCTTTTACTTGAAAATGTTTCATTTTTCTCACGGTTGCTGAAACTAACTTCACTTTGAACAGGTAGAGGTCCATTTTCAGCATGCACAAAACTGATAGATGCCATTGTTTCTATTTCTGCAACTGAATTTGTCATTTCAAGATCAAATTGCAGAGCAGTGGTATTACTATCTGCGAGTTTTTCAGACTCAGTACTTGTAATCAAACTGTCCATATTTTCATTCAAACCATCTGACACAGCTCCAGGGGTCTCATTAATATTTTCTACAACTTCAGATGTAAGAGGTATAGGATCTGATATAATGGCCTCACAACCAGATTCACATGTATCACTATGCTCATTTCCATTTTCGGAATTACTGGAAACAGGAAGTTTGATTAAATCCCCTGTTTCCATTCTGTGGAGTATCTGTTTCTGCATAAGAGAAAAATTTCACTACATCTACCTAAAACACAATTTAGAGGTGAATGTAAATAACTTCTTGATGATGCAACTTTGAAATGAACACCGGATTTCATAAAAAGAATAACAGAAACAAAACATCATAAAATTATTGAAAGCAAGTGTAGCTGAGATATTTCCATTTGTAACTGCTTAGATATTCTCGAATGTTATGTTAAGAATTTAACTTACATTTACAACTCCACTCCACTGATTTGTTAAACTTCTTTCCGCAAACCTATATTGTTAAGAGGCACAAATGGCACCACTTCAACACGAGGTGCATAAAAAAATTAAACTGTATTTTAAGTTGTATACCTGATAGTAATCTATTAATCATTGGAATGGTCTACTTTTAATTAGCTCTGATACTTACAAACTAAAAAACTATATATATATATATATATATATGAATATAAACCAAATAAGTATATATAAACAACTGAAGTGAACTATAAAACATGCTTTGGGGTGGGGAAACACTGGTAACAACCATACACATAGAACATGAAGCTCTCAAAAGGGGAAACTATTCATAAGTACAGTGTCTTCATGCGGAACTTACTATAATAAAGAGAAAAGGAGCAAATAATTTCACATTCAACACAAGCTTGTACTTTCCACTTTAAATCTACACTTTGAATGCCAATAAATAAAACCTCAATTCACTTGGAAACAAATATTAGAAACCTACTTAAGAAAAAATGCCGTTTAGCGTTATGAGATGGGAAATTCTACTGTGCCACAGCTGATAATACAAAAAAGACGTAGAAAACCTACATCCAACAAACCCAATTTTAAAAAATCCGCAAACCCTAGAGGTCGCAACTTTTTAACTTTTGTATCCAATTTCGAATCGAAGTTTCAAGAAAAACATCAACTCCAGGATCTCCATTGCTGCATAACATGCGTTTCCGGACGGTGAAAACAGTTAACCACACAAATATGAAATTGAATTAAAGTCAACTCAAGATTAGGGTTTTTCTTAACAAGATTTACTGGACTTGGATTTGAAAGCCATGCATTTCGAGTGAGAAATAGAAAGAAAAACACGAATTAGGGTTTCCAATTTACCAAGAAAAATAGGGACGGCTCTAACAGAATCTGAAGAGACTCCAGCAATGAGCAAAAGCCGACAGCTGCTAAAGCGCCAAGACTTCGAAATTAGCCGATATATCTCTTGGGGGGAGAGAGATAGATGGAGAGTTTTCCGCAGCCTTTCCCCGATTCATACATTTATTTATTTGTTTGATTTAATTTAATATAATACTCCATATTTTATGGAAATAAAATACTATGACAGCTGCCTATTGTTCAGTGTATACGATATTATTTTAAATTATTTTGCGCTTGAATAAAGATTAATTTCTCTCTCACAAGTCATAAGCCTCATTTAGACCCATGAGCGGGAATATTTCAAACTATATTTTAATTTTACTTCAATTAAAATGACTTTTAATAATTTTCATCAAATATTCAAAATTATTGTTAATAAATGCTCATAAGTATAGCTTTTATATAATCAATCCAGTGAATGTGGTACATAAATAAATAGTAGTATATGCATAAATAAATAAATAAGGAAAATTATTTTTCCAAGAAACTTAGAGCTCCAGCATTTTTTCGGTTGTGGAGGAAAAAGTTATATATTAGTCCCAACAATTGGAAATGGTCTTCCATTGGTGGAGAAAGTTGCCAATTAAAATATTTGCCTTTTTTTTACGGGTTAAAATATTTGCCTTCAAATTGGCGTTTTTTTTTTTTGGACATTTTATTTTATTATTAAATGTAATTATTATAATGGGTGTCTATTGCAATTTAATTTTTCATGTAATTTAAATATCTATTGTAATATTATGTTGAATTTTTAGTTAAATTTACATGAATTTTTTTACTAAGTTTTATAATTTTTTATTAAATTTATATTTAAATAAGGTTACAAATTTATTATAATTGTAGAATATTATAGTTTAATAAAAAAATTATTTAAAATAAATATTATATTATAGTGCTAAGAAGTAGATCTAATTGCGGAAAATAAAGTGTTATCTCTATTATAAAGTGATCGTGAATTGACTCCAAAATAAATGCTATTGTTGGAGATGGATTTAGCATAACAATAAAAAATACACCAAAATGAGTACTTGTTTGGAAGAAAAGTTGTGTCGAAATTCACACGTCTATAATCAGGATCTGCTCAACATATAGGAACTAATGTTGAAACTTGTAAATTTTGGTTATCATACGTTTGTACTTCACTAATTCGAACACTCTTTGAAGAACACAACATGTTTTATTTTAGTTTTGCTAAATGAAACATGTATTTTGCAAAGTAAAAAGCAGACTTCAGTAACGGTATTCGTGGTAATTTAAGAAAGTACACGTAATTTCAAAATATACATGGATATAGGAAGCAGTAATTTACACAATATTTTTACAGAGAGAAATAGATAAAGAGCCTAGGCAGTAAAAGACGCAGTTCTTCTCCTTAAGCTTCTACTTTCCAAAACCTTGCCATCTTGATTCATCAATGGACTTGCAAATCCCTCAGAATCTGAAGAGCTGTCATATATCTCATCATCACTGCAACTTTCTTCTTCAACTGGGCCTTTTCCCTTTGCCCTTGCCTTAGCACCAACTTCATCACTATCACTATCACTATCACTATCACTTAATGTGTGAAATATAGTGACACTCTCTTTCTTGGATCCTTGAAAGGAGTAACTTCTCGTTTTCCCGTCACGCAATGGAAGAAGGGACCTAGAGCGCGATTTTACCCCGTCCCTTCCTAAGCTATAAGTTGTTGAAAGCTTTCTACTTATGCCTTCCCTTTCCTTAACCAAATCACCTAGTTTTTCCACCACCTCGTTGCCCACTGCTTCTTCTGTAGCGTTCTGTTCGAGCTCTGTGATCATTCTGTCAAAGGCTTTCTTTTGGGACCGTAAAGAACGCTGAATGACCACACCAAATAATCAAGTTTGGACGTCAATGGTTGGTATAGAAATGATACTAGTACCAAGATTTATCCATACTTACTCTCTTCTCAAGAAACTTTCCAAGGTCTAGGCCTTGAAGCTTTTTCTTCTTCCAAAAGATGCAACAATACGCAACGAGCACTGATAGTAACACCAGAAGAATAGATTCAATCAAGAGAAACAATATGATTGTCCTCTCATTACCTGCATAAGGATAAATGCCATCCTTTAACTTGTTATAATATGAACACTGGAACAACTTGAAGCAATTATAACTTACCTGTGTAGATACTTAGGCTTTTAGGTTTCACTTGTGAGCAGCTCGTGGCCAATTTCTGCCCTAGAGCCGGAGAAAGATACAGCCACAAGAGCATTAGTACATGTAAATGAGTTTATTCAAATTCTTCAGTGAGAATCATCGAATAGTGAATTACACTCAGAATCATAGTTACATTATTAATTTATTACTCTAATCATGGAATAAGTTGGAACAAAAAATAATTTTTTTTTTCGAGTCTCAGTATGTTGATAATCTTTTCTAATTAACCACCACAAGTACCCTATATTCATTTCCATTAGCATTCCAATTGAAAAATTACGAACCGAACGCCCCCTTAATCTATCTGGATAACAAGAATCTTACGTGTGGAACGACAAGGCAAAGGGTTGCCATTTCCTGCATCATAGCGGAGGAAGAGTGTTAATAATTATGATCTAAGGAAGAACACCATTGTGGAAAGTATAATAGATTGACTTACTTGTGACAGCAAAAAAGGCTAGAAGAGTTATTTCATCCACCACAAAATGTTTCAGATCACTCTGGGATAGATTGAACAGGAATTTACCTGATTGTCCATACTATTGAGTTATTCACTACCAAGCACACAATATGCTAAAATTTTGATGGATACAATAGACTGATGAGGGAGACAGAGAGAGATTAGAATTACTAGGATCACTTTCGGACCAGTAGACGGAACCAGAATCCGGAACAAGAAAGACGAATGCAACACTTTTCGGTTTCAATGCAGATACATGAATATATTCTCCAATTTCCTGGGAAAATTTTCCTTCCATTTCTGTTTGGGAGATATAAACAGCATACCCCGAGCAATCAAGAACCAGATTAACTTGTATCACAGACTCCAAACGACCCGATTTAGGAAATTTTCTGAGATCCCCAGATGGCGAAAACGAATAAAGAAATCCATCCAATGAGCCATAAGATATCCAACCTGTTTCATCAATATCAACTCTGAGTACCATTCAAGTCAAAAAAATGTACCAAACTGTAGTTTATTCATCCATAAATCTTCGTACCATTTGCATCAACCACAGGCACATAATCTGCTGAACTTAAAGGCCCAATACTTTGTTGCCACAAGATATTTCCTGTAGGAACATCCAATGCCAGGATAAGAGCTTTTTCAGGCACGGTAACATATACACGGCCGTTGTTTCCAGGAGTAACCGTATATGCATTTCCGAACGAGCTAAGATCACGAATCCATTTAAAATAAGGGCCACGAACAGACAACGAATACAGTTCCCCAACAGTGTTTGATATCTGCAACAACAGGACAGAGATGATTTTAAGCAATAAAGACAGCTTGAAGAAAGATGATTAAAGCTTACAAATATACTGGCTTCACAATGATCAATGACAGGGACTGAAGTAAAATAGCAATCTGTGACATTTCTCCGACAGCCTTGACGATAACCATGCTGATAAAGCACTGGACCAGCGCTCCAGAGAAGTTGTCCAGACAACCTATAAGCGAAGAGGCCTCGGTTTTTAACGTTGATGAGCAGACATGAGGTGGATATGCTTGCAGAAATGCCTATGATTTCACCTGCTTCATAACCAAAGAACACTTGTACAGAAGCTCCATTTTTTTGTGGATTGATTTTTAGTACTTTATTTTCTGCAACCAAATATATCTGCTCCAAAAATAAGTAATCTCCCAAAGACTAGAGACAATAGAAAATTAAATTTGTGAGTGCATGCCTTTTTTGAACCTCCATGAAGAGGAGCTATATTTGGATTGCACGTGTAATTCAAGTGAACAGTCCATGCAATTGAACCGTTCCTTTCGAATGAAAACAAGTTCTTCTCAGAACAAGCGTAAACCCGACCATCATCTCCAATGGAGTTCTTGAAAAGTCTGTGGACGGATCTCTTGCCAGGTTCCTCAACTGTTTATTGGTCATCATTATTATATTATTATATAGATAAGGGAGCAATCTTTTCCTATACAAGCCTCATCATAAAATGAGGCAGGCATGGATTAGATGCCAAAGAAAAACAGGAAAAAAATTAAAAATTCAACATGTTATATAGCGAGAGGAGAGTACCTGAAAATGAGTGAGAGTAAGGGGGAAACTTGTGTAAAAGTTTGGAATGATGATGAGAGAGAGGAGATGCTAATGGTAGTAGAATAAGGATAAAAATTATTAAAGTTGATGAAAATCTCTTCACTGACATAACTGAGAAGACAAATTCTTTCCTGTGCTCTACGATTGAATTGAAACCCACCAAAATGTTACTGTGGGGAAGCAGTTAATTAACCGCTTATACCAAGGCGGGAAAAGGAAATTTGTAATCTCTGTCGTTCATTTTCTACCCAAAAATCTGAACTGTTGATTTATCGAACTGCACACATTTCTCTCTCAAATGCTTCTCTTCTCTCTCCCTCCATTCTGGTATACCATTTCTCAATCTCATATTTGTCACAATTCGTTGATTTACGGGTGTACAATTTCCAATTTATGGTATTTTCAATATCTTCTTGAATTGGTCTGGTATTCATTTCTTCGATGATTTTGGGGTGTTCCAGATCTACAGCCTTCGTAAATTTTGGCATCGCTATACGACGGTTTTGGTTTTTCGGTGCTTCTCATAATTCTTATTATTTTTAAAAAAAATAATTTCCAACCCCTTTGCGTTAATAACTTCCGCATAAATCATTTTTCACTGATTCAATTTTAGAGTTCTTTGCTGAAAGTCTAGATTGCGAGTTCAACTATAGTCTCATAAATGAATGCAAGTACGCAACTTCTCAATATTTTTCATTCCATAATTTTAGGGAGAGTAGAAAGTCCAGCCACACTTTAAAAAAAAAAAAAGTCCAGCCACAAATTTTGAAGGGACCACAAATACAATTAATCAAACATTCAGAACTCACAGAAACGTGTATAATTATGTGTATTTTTTTGGAAACAATACAAAAATTATAAATCCAGTGCATTACCCCAAACCCAAAAACATTTGGCCTTGATTAGAGTTGAATTGGCAGAATGAATGATCATCATTTAAATATATATACATGTGTGCATGAAAATCAGCAACAAGAACAAGTGCATGAAAATCTCAATCTGTAATCATATCAATTGCGATAACCATGTTTGTATAGGAAGCTGTATCATTAACAAGAAAAAAAAGGTATCAAAAAACGAAGCTCTTGATTTTCAGCAGCCCGCCCCATTGGTTAGAAGGGGCTAACCTTGCCAGCCAATCTCAACAGAATTTCAGGTACGAAACGTCTTCTCGGGGTCGCCGTAACATCCTGTACAAGAGCTTCCTTATCTCCAGTATGTATAAATGCAATCAAATACTCAAGAAACTCAACTTTACCACCCCTCAGATGATCCTGCATTTCACACTCAAATTAGGATACTTGTTTATACATGTGAAATAACTCACATTTTGACACTATCTTACGCTAATGTATGGCAGTTTTTTTTCCTGCCAATCATATTGAGATAATTACATACTACATACATACAAAACACACACACACACACACACACACACATATATATATATATATATATAGAGAGAGAGAGAGAGTAATCACTTACTTGAAGGAATAAATCTGTATGAGTTTTCCCATCATATAAGATGAGATCTGATTGTGTCCCTAATCTTTGGAGTGTATCCATAAATCTTTTACTGCATGTAAAAGCATAATATAGTTTAGTTGTTCTCAGAGATAAATGTCAAGAATGTCGTGATTAAACTTCAACCCATTGCTCCCAAAAACCCATTTCTGGCCACTAAAATTTTGACCTCATTGCTATTTTGCCTATATATAACAAAGTGCGTATTTCACCACTATAATTTTAGTTTATTTTATTTTTTGGCATTACTGATGGTGATTACCCTTTTCCCTCACTAACAACTACTCATTTAGGCATAATCAACCATGTTCAACGGAATGTGGACATGTCGCATTTGTGGCACATCTGGAGCAAAATTAATGGCCAACTTTTTGTAACCTTTTTGAGATATGTTACATGTCTACACTCGCATGAGTATTTTTTACAAGGGTGCGGCTATCGACATCCATATATTTGCTTCGTACACTCACCTTTTATTTTTGACAAAAATAAATACTAACATACCCATTTCAATTAAAAAAATATTAAATTTACTAACGCACCCAATATATTTCACACCCAAATGAAAATCTCATGAATCCACACGCAAAAAAAATAAAAAATCCTAAGCTTTAAAATTCTTCAAAACACCAAAAAGTGACCAATATAATACAAATTTCTTCTAAATTGGGGGAAGATGAAACTAATTTCTTCTATAAATTTTGAATGAGATTAAGTCTTTCTTCAATTTTGAAAGTGACCAATATGGTTGGTGTGCTATTTTTTATTACTTTAAATTGTAAATTAAATATGAGGTGTGGAATTCATTTTCTACAAGCAGAAGTAATGTTTGTAAAGTCAATGCAATCTTTTAGTATCATCATTAAACAGGTAAACTTACCTTTCATCGCATGGCATTGAATAATCTGCAGTACCATGTAGAAGAACAACACGTGGCAGCAGAGAAAGTGCATTAGTTGAGCTTGGCTTTTGTACCATTATTTCAGGAGAAAATTGTTCCAATCCCTTTTCACCTTCCATGATACTGTGATCACAAATAAAAGTAACAGATCAATCAAAGAAATGTCAAAATACCAAAATTTATGAGAAATTATGTAAGCACGCTTGCATAGCATCTAGAACCTTAAAAAGATGGATCGATACAAGCCTCGATTATGAAAATGATCAACTAATTTGGATAAATTATACCTGCCAAAATGAAAATTAGGCACTTCAAACAAGCAATCCAGAAATATTGGTTCAGCAACAAGAATTAAACGAAATAAGTCACCTGAAATATATGGAAACTTACCCTCCGGACAAACCAAAATAAGCATTTATCTGAGACACACTCCAACAGATGCTCTCACCTCTGGATTCTTTCATTGCCTGCTCCACTAGAGCACAGGCAGATATATGTGCACCAGCTGATTGACCCATTAGATAAATTCTGTAAAATAAAAAAGTTAGATATTCTATTACATTTATGGTGATGATTGATTGCAAATGCCATATGCCCTAGTGACATATTTATGGGTACCAAGCTATAACTTTTCAAGTCAAGATGCTCCACCATATAATGATATTTACATAATGAAATAGCTAAAAGTAGAATATATTCCCACAATTCTAGGTAAACTTTGTTGTGAGAAGTAAAAAGTTTTTTTCATGGCTGGTGCCTGATTATAGTAGTTGAAACTGGGTTCAAATATGTTGCATCATATTGATTAGTATGACAAATAACAACAGAAATTTTTCTTTGAAAATATATGGCCGATAATAAATCTCTTCTTAGGTTACACGCCTTACAGCATGGTGCATTCTCTGTGGTAGCAACATGTTACATAAACCTTCAGTAAGTGCTCAAAAAATGTCAATCAGTATTGTCTTTTTTAAGAAGGAAGTACTAAAAAATTAAAGAGAGTTGAAAGGAAAAAACTCACTTGTTTGGATCTCCACCAAGTTCATCAATATTGTTACAAATGAATGCAATTCCTTGACTTACGTCATTAACCATATCACTAATAGTCCCCTGCGGAAAATTTCTGCAACAAAGTCAAAAGTAAATTATGATCAGGTGCAGATGAATAATCATACACGCATAAAAGCATTTAAGAACTAGCATTCATTGAAAATGCTGCAAAGCAGGTGAATGTGACTCCCAAATGCCAAGTTATATTAAATTTCTTCCGCAAATCTATAATAAAGTACATTTCATTTGTAAGGAAAAATGAATAAATTAATTGAAGACCCTGTTTATATTTTTATGGAAAAACAGGTCTTCATGCTTGCTTTTAAAAAAATGAAATCATAGGATGGCTTCCAACGAAGTTCACACATTTCATTTGAGATTTATATAAGTTAATTTCCAGTAGCATCCATGCACCATTCTTCAGTATTTAGCGGTGCACCTATTATTAGGTTATTCTCTATAACTCAGAACTGAAGGATTGGGGCACAGCCAAACAACTAATCCGATATGTGGCACTAAATCCTAATTGCTTATGTTCATTTACAAAATTATAATTATACAGATTTGCTTATTATTTATAACAAGACTAACACCCGAAGCTCTATTATAGTCATATACCTGTAGTCAAGGCATGCCACTATGATGTCATTTTCTGCCATGTGTAGTCCTAGGAGGGAACCCCATGCCTTATACCTGCAAAAAACCTATGACATAACTTATCTGAAAGTATAGTAAAATAGAGGATGAATATGCATTGAAATTACAATACAACACAAAATAACGAACACTCGGACAAGTGAATATGTTATTCTTTAATATCCAAATCTAAAACAGCACCTCCATTTAGGGTAGAAAGAAAAATAGTAGAAGCACTCATGTTTGAGGATGAAGTATATTGAAGAGAACAATTATTTGAGGAGAGAGATGATCTATCATAGGAAAGGAAAGACTGCAACATCCGTAGGAATGAAGATTGGGAAAGATTGTATTTGATTAGTTGATTTATTTACTTTTGTTACGTTCAACTCTTTATTTTGGTTTTTGGCCCATGGGCTTGGATTGTTAGAGAGTATATATATTGTTTTTGTTAGGGTTTGTAGGGATTATGCAGAAAATTTACTTTGACTAATACGATTTTCCGGGCTTTTGGTGACGACTAGAATAAATTGAGTGTGATATTCTTGAGTTATTAGGATACATCTTGCAAGGTTTCATCTTATATCACTATATGCACAGAAAACTTGACCCGGAGATTTAGCCATGCAGGCATGCATTTATCTTCTGATAATAACATGAAATGTGACAAATGTCTCTATAAGAGTTAAATTTTATCTTTAAAAGAAATAGTGTTGCCTTGTCTCCTGTAATAACACCAACTTATGCCGCTACAGAACGTAGTTGGTTATATGCTTAGTGAGGCATTGCCTTCCCCCATGCTCTACAAATCATATTTTTGGTAGCTTTTAGAGAGAGAGATGCCTGCAGTAGTCAACACCTCCATAGATTTTTTTTTTTTTTCAAATTATGTTGTTCTTCCAGATGCAAGTCATAGTTTTACGGACAATAAATTCTACAATTTTATGTTCATAAGGTTGGCCACTTTCAACTTAAGGTTTCTGGATTATGCAACTTTTTTGGAAAAGAAACATGTCCATAAGACTCTTGAACGTCAAAATGACAGTGTACTCTGTCATCCCTCCCAACCCCACCACAAAAGAAGAGAAATAACATAAGGGAAGTTGAAAGTAGTGATTGCTAACTAACCCAATAATCCAAGCTCCGCCAGTTACAAATATCAACACAGGCTTCAAGCCATTGCTATTTGAAGGTAAATATAAATCCAACCTGCAAAAACATTGGCATTGATAATCAACATGAAAGTTGATTATAAGAACAGAAAAGTAGGGGAACAGAATGAAAAGACTCAAATATACCTATTTCTTGGTTGATATCCATAACAAATACTTCGACGAACTTGGCTTGAAAAGAAATAGCAGAATGCAACTGCCAAGAAGCAAATTGAACAAAGCTTATTCTTCACAAAAGCAGCTACTCTGAGCTATTAGCTATACCCTCTTACAACTACAGATGCTAAGACCTAATCTATTGACAAAAAAACAGTTCAATAACTTCGTTCGAATAAGAAGTCCAGTGCATCTCATAGTAGCAAAAATATTAGGAAAAAAACAAGTCACAAGGTATATCTGCAAAGAAGATTCACCAAAGATAAATAAAAAAGTGAAACATGTAAATAAGAAAAAAGTTCGATATAAAGTTTTACTAGTGGCTTCCTTATTAGTTATTTCCTACTATCAACATATAGCCTCAATAAACTTTTCTATATACTTAGCCAACTCATCCCCTTCTCACTGAAAACTAGGATCGCTAGAGCAGGTCACATACTCACGTTCGTACGCCCTAGCTTTACATAAGATTAAAACGGGAAATATTTCCAAGATCCATCCTTCAAACATTACATCTTACGAACAGAAAATTTAAATTTAAAAAGACATTTCAATATATCAGTGATGCCTATGTAGAGCTATATGTTCAAGCTACTAGATAAATTGTAGATTCTATATAGGTGCTTGCAGTATCTTCTTCTATTTTACATACAACAAAAAGAATCATAGATTATCTGAAACCTACCTTGGAGAAAACCAGGCATAAGAAGCATCGCATAAAGAGCAAGGGCTAATAGTCTTGTCATCCACCGGTAGCCTACCCTGAATAAAATAAATGATTAGGAAAACATTAACTGTAGACCAGCTAATTTTTGTAAATAAAGAGGGGTTGACCATTGATGTGTCCATAAAGGCAAAAGGGAGCAATCTAAAGCTTAGTTCAAATGGATAATTGTGACAAGACTAGGAACAAATGTGTTCGAGTCATTATTTGGTCAATAAAAAAAATAAAAAAAAAAAAAAAAAAAAAACTTAAAGCACTGCAATATTGTTCAAATCCGACAACCAAATTCAAATTCAACTATTTGCCAAATCGTTAATTGCTCAAAAGCATTAAAAACGGAGCAATTGAAAAGAAAGGGAAAAGAAACGATAAATTTAGTGTGATACCCAAGATAGCTAAGCAGCCTGAAGCTGAGTCGAGTAAGCAAATAAGTCTCGGCAGCAGCGTGGCCGATCTCACGACCGAACGACTGCTGACGACACGGCCGAGGAGCAAACGCCGCAGTTTTGCTGCCACCTCTCCGTCGCCGTTTCTGGTTCAAAGAAGCACTTGGAAAACTCGACCCTCTAACCAGAGTGTCGGCTTCTGTGTCCTCCGTAGTCTCATCATCGATGGAATCTCTGAACTGAAGATCCGTAGGTAAGGACGACGACGACTCCATCGGCATCGGCAACGGCGGTGTGAGCAGAAATACGCGGCGGAGGTTTAGCAAATCCGAGTTATGTGTTCGGGTGTCGGCGAGACAATTGTCGCATTGCCTTGGTCCGCGTGAAACTCTGTGATTATATCTCCGATTGCGTGGAAAATAATCTTTTATTCTTAGTTTGGTTTATGCAACGGTTGAATTATGAAATGTTATTCTTAACGAGTCAATCTACTATGCACGCCGAGTAACTGGACAAATGGACATTTCATAAATCATTAATATAATTAAAAAGAAAAAATTCGTCTTACCGTTACAAGACTTGTCTTAATTAAAGACAAAACCTTATAAAAGACGGGCTCATGCATGAGTATTTTTTAATAATTGTTATCACTTTTTTTAAAAGTGATATAAATTAGTATAAAAGTGATACAATTTGCATTATAAGTAATAATAACTTATGAAAAAATGATAACAATTTATTAAAAAATGAATCCATCTTATGCATAAGACGATCTCATACAAGAGTGTCACCAATTAAAATATATAGTCATTTAAAATAATTTATTTTCACTTTTTTTCCTGTTCAAAAAAAAATTATTCTCATTCTATATTTAGTAATAATTCACACTAATTTCATCACCCTTTGAATAACCACATATCTACCACACATTTTTATTTTATACATTAACTACTACTCCCTCCGTTCCGAAACGATCTTCATATGTGAAGAGACACGCTTATTAAGAAAATTTAAATTAGTGTAGGAGAGAGAATAAAGTGTAAGAGTATTTTGAGTGGTTGTATAAGATAAAGTGTAGGAGAGAGAATAAAATAAGAGTGACATTTTTTAAATAAAATTGATATTGTGAGGGCATTGATATTAAGTGTTATTTCTAAATTTGGGGTGTGAAGATAGTTGTGGGATGGACCGAAATTGAAAGTGTGAAGATAGTTACGGGACGGAGGGAGTAATATTTATTAAAACTTGTGCCAAAAAAATAGAAATAATATTTTTTGAATAGAGGGAGTATAAACTAAATTTAACTAAAAATATAAAATAAAATTTATAAATTAATACAAATAAGATTTATATATCTATATATTAAAATATAATAAGTGCATGAATTTAAAATTTGTGTAATGCATAAGGACTTGATAATTTTTAGCACAATTTTCTTTATTTGATGATTATTGGTAAATACGACTATACGAGAAGGAATCCCGTGAACGTTTAAAACTAAATATATACAACTGTTTTGGGTGGGTTTAGATTTGCACTTGATCTACTATTTTTATGAAATGATTAAAGTTCGGCACCAATTTTTTTATATTTTTATGTTATATAAATAATTAATTAAATAGTTATGGATTCATCATTTATAAAGAAATTATCATTAATTAATTTATCTCCTTTTTTTAAATTAATATATCTCCTAATAATTCATTATATATGGAATGTTTTTTTCTTTTTTTTTTTTGGTTTCATTATATATATATGGAATGTTATTTTTTTTAATTCATTATTGATCCTGTATAATGGAGGGAAAATGGAATAGTCTGGACTGGCAAATGACAGTAAAAAGCAACAGTGGAGGAATCCCGCACGCAATTATGATGACGTCACAGAAGACACGTGGAAGAGAAGAGAGGCTTGCAGTTGTTCTCCTCGCCCACATATCTTATTTTTGAAAGGATAATGTGACCACATTAGAATCCGATTTCTTGTTTCTTCATCAAATTTACGAAAACCCAAATTGAAGTGGGACCCAGGTAAGATGATAATTCGGTGGTTTGCCAACTTGCTCCAATTTAGGGGTGGCAAATCGTGTAATCGTGTTGTTTATCGTGTCGACACGATAACGACACGACACGATAAGGTGACACACGAACACGACACGAACACGAAAATTTTCGTGTCGACACGACACGATAAGGACACGATAATATTAAAACTGAAAATATAATCTAAAAATTTAAAATTTTAGACACGATAAGAACACGATAATGACACGACAATATTTAAAATTTTAGATTTTAAAATATTTAATTAAAAATATTAAAATTTATATTATATTTTATTGTTGTAATTGTATACATGTCATTAACATGTTACTATCAAATACGTATTAGTGATGTATAGCAGATCACTAACAGATTAACAGGTTGTTAATGGGTTAACGTGTAATCTGTTAATTTTTATCGTGTTAACGGGTTGACACGACACGAACACGACACGAAATTTTCGTGTCCTTATCAGGTCGACACGATAAGAACACGAACACGATAAGCCCAAACACTAACCCGCAATTTTCGTGTCGTTTTTGTGTCGTGTTATCGTATCGTGTCCGAAATTGCCACCCCTACTCCAATTGGGGGTAATGATACCATTAGCAGCAACGGTTACTTCCTCCATCTGGAAATATGTAAGAGGCACAAATTTTTATAAAAAAAAAAAAAAAAAAAAAAGGTAATAATTGGGATTTTGAAAGATAATTTTATAAAATTTTATGTATAAAGTAAAAAAAAATTATTTGGTTATGTGCATGTGAGTAAAAAGTAATGACATTTGTGTGAATTAGTGAAAATTGTGAGGGTGAAGTTTATAAAGGATTTTTTATTTTAAGGATGTGAAACTTATAATGGAACGGACGAAAAAAGAAAATGTGAAAACGTTTATGGAATGAAAGGAGTATTATTTTAGTGTCGTTGAATGGATCAATCCAGCTCCTTTCCAGGCTGAGGGGATTTTGACGTTTTCGTAAAAAAATATTATTTTATTTTGTCCTAATAAAATTTTTTTTTTTTTTTTTTTTTGTATACCAATTTTATACATTTATTTCTACACTTAATATTTATTTACATCAATTGTCATTCATGTAGTACACTAAATTATTTTTTAGTTTTACTTTTTTGTTTTTCTTTATTTTAATCACATCGCTTGTACTATAATATTATTTTATTACACTTCTTAATTTGTGTGGCAAAAGTGAGTAAAATGTTTTTTTTTAGGACGAAGAGAGTAGTAGTGAAAAAAAAATTTGGTTTTATAATATCTTTTACAGGTAAAAGAACACACATAATAAGAAAAGAAATATATATTGCGGTTTTGAAGGATAATTTTATAAATTTTTATGTATAATATCTCCAGGGATGTCAACGGCACGGGGCGGGATAGAGTGTCAATCCCCATGAAGTGAACGGAAAAAAATTCCCGTCCTTGCAGGGAATCTTCAGTCCCACATATTTTGATATCTTTAGTAATTTTTTGGCTACATAAGAGAAAAAGAGACCGTGATGGCTAATTGGATAAAAATACTATTAATAGTTGGACAAAAATACCAACAAGAGTTAGATTAAAAAACAAAGATAACGACTTTATACACAATATAAATTAGGGTTTTTTTTTTCTTTTAAAATTAAATCATTTCACTATATATGTATATACAATTATTTAATTTATTATAATATTAAGAATATATTAGTAATAATTTATTAGGTCCCACGGGGAACAGAGTGGGAATCCCACAGGAGCGGGGATATAATCCTCATCCCTGCCCCCATGGGATAAATAATCGGGGATTCACCACCCTGTTCAGGACGAATTTCTCTTGGGGACGGGGAGTCTCTGCCTCATAGTCAAGCCTAGATATCTTTGCGTACATATGTAAACCCAAAAGTAATGACATTTTATATAAATTTATGGATATTGTGAGGGTGAAATTTCTGAAGAGTTCTTTACTCTAAAGGCGTGAAAGATATTGTGGGACAAAAAAAAAAAAAAAAAGTGAAAGGTATTGTGGAACAGAAAAAAATAAATGTAAAAAGTTTCAGCCGAGGATAGTACTGGCATAATTATTATTATTGACTTGTTTGGATGGTGAATGATTGACTATTATTACTATCATATGTAACATTGATGCGTGCAAGAAATTGTATCAAAAAAATGATGCTGGAAAGCTACTATTATAGAGATTATATTGTAAAGCTTCAACTTTATTCATTTCAGGGGGCGGGCTCTAAACCAGCACAAACCAAAACAAGTCGATGCGTATTTGATGAGAAATGTTAAAAATTCAATGCTAAACAGGTTTTGGTGCCCATCAATATTACTCCAAAAGTAGTTCATATATGATCTCAAAATTATACTTCACATGCATCATGTGAGCGACAAGAAGAGGATCTGAATCCAACTGTACGCAAAAAATTGCCATAAATCAAGATTAAATAACAAGCCAAAAACACTGAATTAAATAGCATATGACAGAAAATATCAGAAAGTAGTAAATCATCAGGCACCAAGAACACAGCCTTTGTTCATGTTATCCGAACTTGAAATGAGGTGCATATGTTAAAAGAGTAAGAAATATAAATCCAGAAGTAGAAGAAAATCCCTACCAATAAACTCTTTTCAGGAGAAAAAACTGGACATGGTTTGAGCTCAATAGCAAGATCGGAAGTGATTTATTAGTGGGAAGCTGTCGAACATATAAATGGCTTCAGCACAACTCCAATATTCTCAGCATGTCTACTCGCCAAATCAATATTCAAATCTCGGAGAGGATTTTATAGCATTTTCTGCAACTAACCTTTTCGTTTCATACTTTATTGACTTTTTTTTTTTTTACCTAAACCACCACTTTTGTATCGCAGAAATTGGAGTGTTGAGGAATGGAGCATAATGTTGGATCAGTGGATTCACAGTTCGCCCAATCTTGGTCCATCCACTTTGATGGTAACCAGCAGTAGAAGGAGCATGGTACATGAGCTTCAAGAGCTACAGCAATAAATTTAAGTACCGTGTTAACTTTTAGTTAGTCCATAAGTAATTAATAGAGATCAAGAATGCAATTGCAATAATAAAGATGATAGTGTAACACTTAAATGTCTCCAAAAAAAAATTAATTAAATAACTACGAATAAACTCACACCAGAAGAACCAAACTGCATTCGTATCGTGGTTGGACAAAAAAGTCATTTCAGGTCTTTCATGGCAAAATATCAATCACTAGCACCCACCCAAAACTAGAGACACTGCCCCCTAAACTGTGATCAAATTGAAAGATGAATCAAATGCTTTGGTCGTGTCAAATACAGACCATAAGGTTGTGTTGGATGAAGGTGAGCAAGGATTTGAAACTCATAAAATTCATCATGCTCATTTGAATTATTTTTTTTGGGTAATATGGTAAGGTCTGACATCATCAAATTCTTCAATCTAGAGGTAACATAAGATCTTGAAACACAAAATTTCCCATCATCATCATGAAAAGAAACATAGGAAAGAATTAAAAGGAGAATAAAGAAACAAGACCCTCACATCCACCATATCTTCACTTCAGTTGATGAGAAATAATTAAAAGTTCTCAATAAATGCAAAATGTAAAATTAAAGTTCCAAACTGAAAGAAAACACACACCTGCCAATACATAAATGCTTGTATAATATTCCGCTGTGGCCTGCATGTTCAAATGGTGAGAGAAAAAATATATCTCAATACGTATTTTTGAGTTAAAATTTCATAAGAAACAAAGTTTCATAACTGCAAGTTAAAAGCAAGGTATCAGGAAGGGAAAAAAACAAGATACTGACGAGAGGAGAGATATAATCAGAAGGAATCCAATTCCAATCTCAGCTTGGGAGGACAGAGTGTTAAGGGTGGTTGTGTTCGAGTCTACCCAAACACAAGCATCTTCCAAGTACTTCCTGTACAAAGACCACCAGAAAAGTCACAAAAATGCGGGAGTGTCAACATGCCAAGCATGAGCATCTATCACTTTAAATTCAAAAGACTTTTACCATGTCGTTTCATTTCCTCTTCCCTCTTTATCTTGAGCTTTTATTTATTTATTTGGGGGGAAGGAGGGTAACGAAGAGTTGTGTGTTTCTAAAATATATCCAGTTGCTTACTCCACAGAGTTTTATAGATGATATTCACAATTCTAATATAAAGTACCCTTACATATAATATATATTCACTAGACATTTTCTATCATAATATTTCCGCCAATGCCCTTCTCACTTGTAGACCTAACCGAATTCATCGTTGACCATAGAGAAGAAATCTCAATGGACTTGCCAATGCATGAATAGATGAAACCTCAGAAATCCCCCAAAAATGTCAATGAGAAATCATAGGTCAGATATACTCATGAGTTATGTGAAACACCACTAAAAGTGTTCTCTCTGAGATCATGAACGAATTACCATAATGCAATAGTTTCCATCTCATACAATATACATGTGCCACTGGATATACATTCAATTGTAGGGTTTCTTACCTGTACAAGGTGGATCGGCTAAAGTTACGCCTCAGAAACTTGGCAACATGCTCAAGGGCACGACATAGTATAGGTATTAAAGCAACTGTCAAGAATGAAATAGGGAATTCAAGAACTTTTTTTTGAGAACAGCACAATGTATCAATCAATTTTAAAAACAACTTGGAAATACTAAAGGGATACTGACATTTGAGGAACAAATGTGAAGTGATGAAACAAAGGCAGTATATTGAGTAGATAAAATCTTTGGTGAGTACGATCGACTGAAACCACACTTGCAAAGCTGTCAAGTTCCATGCTCTAGGTTTCTGTGATATTGGTTAGTTACATCAGCAAGTAGATTGTAAATAATGCAGTGGGCATATTATGAAACTAATTAGAGCATTACCCCGTATAATGAGTACAGCGAATATAGAGAACTGCATGCAGTCCCCACGAAAGAAAGCCGATATGCGCGATTTGAAAGATTGCTTGGCACAAGAGGAAAAATTGCAAGAACTGCCACAATATAGACCTACGAGAAAAAGGATAAATAAGGAAAAAAATGTCATAACAAGAAAACATCTCATAATGTCATAATGAGAATTATTAAGGACCAGAATTCCTCAGATCCAACCCATTAAGAAAAGAGGGGAAGGAAAACATACCAGGCATGGACAGGCATTCGAGTTCAAACATACATAATGCACTCAAAGTTTCAAACACATTAAATCTATTGATATTACCAGCTCAAAGGCTGGCCACAAAACTTCTCATACTCACATCTGCCTTAAAGAAGTTGAACTTAATTTAGCATTCAACATTTTCAACATACCCACGCATTGACAGAAAATTGAATGGTTTGTTGATCCCAGCGCAAGGACGTAGAACCAGGAGGTGGAGTCGTTTGCGGTCCTGATGTTCTACTTGAAGACCCTGCAAAATGTATTTCAATAAGGTCAAGTCCAAGAATATTTAGCTACCAAAGAAAGCACAAGGCAAGGATAATTATACCCTAAAACTGCCTTATCAGAACATATTCATTCTCATCTTCTGAAGTTAACACTGATAAGTAAAAGTTAGACCTGAACTCCTGTGGCGTGTATTACTATTAGAAGTAGAGGATGATGAGGATTGTGGCTGTGGTGGTGTCGACGCTCTTGCTTGCTGAGAGGTGCTGCCTATTGGCTCCACATTCAATTCAGAATCCTGAATATAACTGATTAGTGAGAAATGGTGATCAAGGAGAAAAACTCAGCATCATATTATTTCAGAAATTCAGATGATAAAAAGTTATGATATCCTCAAAACAAAAGATAACATGTAATTCATATTCAGTTCGTTATCAGACTGATGTTTTTCTTATGTTCTACCAACATTTACAGCACTACAAAAAGATTGCAATTCTGCAATTCCAATTTAAAAATAAACATAAATCGACATAAAATTAGGAATTAAACCCACAAGATTGAAAAGGCAATTGAATAACTCCTAAAAATACATTTATGTGGAGTATATAACAAGATATATTTGCCCCGACTTCAAGTCTGCAGATAGCACACTCTCATCTTTAAAGCGCAAAGATGACATAAAAATATTGAATTAAATAGGAATAAATGAAGCGAGAAGAAATCATACAATGTAACGCTGGTAGAACTTGTGCTTGAAATGGTTAACGACGTCGCTGCGAGAGGCCATGTGGGGTGGAATAAGAACATTTGACCAGTAATCTGCCCACCGTGGATCGTTTTCATAGTCGTACGCCGCCGCCGCAATACGCTTCAACTTTTGCAGATCCTCGCCTCCTCCTCCACCCATACTCTGGGAAAATGAAAAAGAAAGAAGTAGGTTAACCGAGTTTCTGTGGGTCTCTTGACTTGTACGAGGAGAGGAGTATCAGAAGTTTGAGTCGTCCTTTCTTCCAGCACCCTCACTATCAGATTTTCGTCCCTTTTTTTTTTTTTTTTTTTTTTTAATTTCTGCCTAGTGTACTTATTACTCTCTAGATCCTTAGGATGGACCCGTTTGAACCGTTTAATCCAAAGTTTTAGACTGAGTTCTGTAGGGTTGGTAACAGTTCGTCAACTCATTTAATATTTTTTAATTTAATTTTAATATAATTATAACAATTTTTTTTTTATTGTTTTAAATATTTTAGATGAAACGGATTAAAAGATATTTCCTCAGTTACAATTTACATTGCTAAAAAAAAAAAAACTTCCCAAATTAAATATACGGCCAAAATTAAATCAAGAGATAACAACCAATGGTCTCAAATGTTTCTCATTCATTTATAAAAAGAAAACCAATTGGCGTATTATATATTTATAGATATATCAAACTATATTTTTTAATACGTCCATTTAAAATTTATCTTATATTTTCAAGAATCCATATTTAACTTGAAAATATATACTTTATCAAAAAAAAAAACTTGAAAATATATTTTAATGCATTATAAATAAAAATGAAGAATCTATAAATTATAACTAATCAAAAATACGAATATAATATTAATATCATTTTTTTTAAACCGTCAATATCATTGTTATTACCATAAAAACTAATCCCAAAAAAAAAAAAAACACACACACACACAGTTGATAAGAAATATGAATAATATAATATAAGGAATAAGGATGAGATCCAATTAATTTAGTTAGTTGTAACCACAAAATTTACATCCAAAAATTGAGTAGCTAGGAATGAAACAATGATGCAGCCTTAATTACAATGGGTAGTTTAGTAATTCTGATCGCATTAACATATATGCCTCCAGTCCACAGTGCACAATGACACAGAAAATCATCGCCATTTAGATCAAAATCGATCAACGGTCAACAATCACCGATCAACTCTTCCAGCTGCTTTGAGAGTTGTTGAAGTATTCAGAACTATAATCTTGGCTTCCAAAAGCCATCCTTTGAAACATTCTGATCTGGGCAGAGTGTTCTCTTGAGCTGAAAATCCCACTTTGTCCAGGTTTCACTCCATTATTCAAATCCGCCATTTCTTCCATTGAATCTAAAGCTCTTGCGATCTGACTCATTCGCGGCCTTTTGGAAGCTAAATGTCGCACACAAGCCGCCGCTGCTTCAATCATCCTGAACATTTCACTTGGGACGAAGTTATCTCCCAAACGATGATCAACAATATCTCCGAACTCTTCTTTATCCAGTGCTTCAGTCAGCAATGGTCGAGCCTGATAGATGGAAGGTTGTGTTTGGATTGAAGGATTTGATGATGGATTTTCAAAATATATTTAGGAGATGAAAAAGAATTGAACAAGTCTTGTATGAGAATTTCATACATGAGATGTGATACTTTAGTTTTAAAAGTAGTACAGAAACTTGCAAAAGTCATGTATGAGGCCGTCTTATACAAATTTGTATGAAGATTAAACCAGCAAACAAGGAACAGGGAACTTACCCATTCAACCAGGCTTTCATCGCCTAGAGGTTGAGACGAGTCAACAGGCTTACGACCAGTAATGAGCTCCAAAAGCACAACACCAAATGAAAAAACATCAGATTTCTCAGTGAGTTTACCAGTTGAAGCATATTCTGGAGCCAAGTATCTGCAATCCAAATAATCTAGTAAAAATGATGGATGTCCAATATACATCACAATTCTAAGGGGGGATTCACAATAAAATTCTCACATTATATTATTTGAAGGTATTATGTACATCTTGTGCATCATACACCACTAGCAATAGTATTAGTTCTTACAAAACAATAATAGTTTGAGCAATCGTATTAGTTTTTTACCAGCAATAGCATTAGTGGTGTACGATGCACAAGGTGCACATAATACTTTACCTTATAGCATTATATAACACATTGGAGTGTAGACAAAACAAGTTCAACTATCCTAAATATCCTGACAAGGATCCTCCTAGACTTTCAGGATCTCTTAGCTAAATTCTCTGGCATGAGTTTCAGATAACGGAGTGAGACATACCCAAAGGTTCCCATTACACGGGTTGACACATGTGTATGTAATTCCAGTTCTAATGCTAGCTTTGCAAGTCCAAAATCCGCAACCTGTCCATAAGTGGCAAACATACACTTGAATGCTTGAGATATTTGCTGCTAAAAGAAAAAAGTAGCAACAAATCAGAAATTTTATTTAGGATTAGAAGAAGAACCATACCCGCGCTTCAAAGTTGTTCTCCAAGAGAATGTTCGTTGACTTAATATCTCTGTGAATAATACGGGGTTGACCTGACAAACGCAGACAGTTTCAGGTCATTCTTCACAAAAAATTCAGAGAAAAATTGAATATCTTTTTTTAAGTAAAGTTAAAATTATAAGCGACAACATGTTAAAAAAAAAAAGAGTAGAAATGCAAAGTTATAGGCTAGAGCTTACAATCTTCATGAAGATATGCCAGTCCACGTGCTGCACCAGCTGCAACTTTAACTCGACTGGCCCAATCCATAACCGGTTTTCCTTGATCTGCCAATTGTATAGCTCAAATGATTAAATTCCAATTTAGCCTTATGTCAATAATGTTGGCAATTCAGAAGCTTAAATTGAGTTACCATAAAGATGGTAATAAAGGGTGTTGTTTGGCACGTAATCATAAACGAGCAACCTTTGATTTTCAGCGATACAGTAACCAACAAGTGACACTAAATGTCTATGGTGTATACGGCTGATGATCTCGACTTCTGCTCTGAATTCACGTTCTCCTTGTCCACCACCAGCCTTTAACTGTTTAACAGCTACTACTCTTCCATCCACCAGAACTCCTTTATACACACAACCAAATCCACCTTCACCTAGAATATTAGTTTCTGAAAATTCACTTGTAGCATCAGATAATTCTTGATATGTAAACCATGACCTTGAAGCGCCTAGGCCACCATCTGGCGAGTAAATGTGATTGTTTGCTGAAGCACTTCCAGCCAGTTGAGATGAATAATGAGATCTTAGAAATGATGAATCTGAAACAAGAAGAAAGTGAGAAAATGTACAGCACAACTCATGCTAAAAGTACATTAATCAGGTTATCATTGTTTATGAACTGGAAGCTTACTATATACCATATTTAAATAATTCAGAGGTGCCAGGAAAGAAAAAGATACGACAATCATGAACGACTCAGAAAACATGGCAATTAACATTCCATCATAAAGCATTTATGAGGATGTGAAGCAACCAGAAGCATTTATAACACTTCATGAGTCAAACTATGGCCTTGATAATAAAAGATGAAAAGGAGAATGAACATTCATGCTTAACAATAAGATGCAACCATGGTCAAGATTCAGATTTTTTAAGGTTACATTTGGAATGAAGGATCCAGGGGATAGATTGAGTTCCATTATAAGTGTTCATCGAATGAGTTCACTCTACAAAGGCTTTGAAATTCCAATTCAAAACTATTGTTGGAGTGTTTTTAGTGGATTTGAAATCTCTAAACATGAGATCACTTGAAATCATCTCCTTCAATTTAAATGAAATCTAATTGAAGCATGACAGTTCCCAGCATCTTGTCAATTTCAAGTGGATATATAATCTTTGTCCATAGTGAATGGAGTGAAAAACTAGTGATAATTAACAATTAGGCAAATAAGTAGGAAATGACTTGTGGGGCAGCTTCGACAATTCAAAACACTACACATGAACACAAATCACATGATGCATACATATCAGCAGATGGAAAAACGCGGTTAACAAGTACCTGAATTTTGGGAGGACGCAACAGGCGAAGGGAAGGTATAGTTGAGACTGAACCCGTTCTTTCTTTTCTTTCTTTTATGGGTATACCATACAGCCAGAATTACAAGAGAGAGTGCCAATAAGCCCACAATACTGCCTACCACTGTTGCACCTCCTGTTCCTATACCCCTGGAATTCCTTGGTGTTGAATCTGCAGTTATATTTGGACTAGATTGAGTTGCAGTGGGTTTCTCAGGGTGGGATGGAGATGGTGATGCCGGAAAGCTTCCATTGGAAGATGTATTGTTTGGGAGAGGAGGAGAAGTAGAAGGTGGCAAAGATGATGAAGGGACTGTAGGAGGAGGTGCAGGGGAAGCTGGAGGAGGAGCACTGGTTGGTGGAATAGGCGGGGAGCCAATCGGAGTGGGTGTTGATGGAGGTGGTGGATGGGAATGCTTTGGTGAATGGGCAGGTGGAGGTGGAGGACTAGCAGCAGGAGGTGTGGCGGCAGGTGGAGGTGGAGGAGAGGGGGGTATAGCTGGAGGGGGAGGAGGTGGTGCCACAGGAGGGGCAGGGGATTCTTGTGGTGGTGGAGAGTCATCGGAAGGTGGCGGAGGCGACGGAGATGGCGGCGGAGGTGAATTGGTTCTGGGAGGAGGAGCTGTAGGCGGAGATGGTGGCGGTGACACTGGGGATGGTGGGGGAGATGGGGGTGGTGCGGAGGGTGGTATAGGTGGTGGTGGTGATGATTCTGGTTGAGGAGAAGCGGGCGGAGATGGTGGTGGAGAGGATTCAGGGGGCGGAGCTGAGGGAGTAGTAGGGGGAGGAGGGGCAGAAGGAGGTGGCGCGTCGGTTGTCTGGTTGGGATTAGAATCTGAAGGAGACGATGAGTTTGTCGGAGAAACTGGTGGAACAACATCTACGATTGATGGGAGTGGTGGCAGTGGTAGGATTGCAGCCATATTTCTCAGGAAAATAGGTTTCTGTATCAAATAATTTAGGCTCAACTTCAAGATCAGAGCATCTCCATTAAAATGCAGCACATCTCTAACTCTGAATTTCCACTTCTTAAAACAGCAATTATCCCAAAAAAAGAACTGAAATTAAAACCCTATATAATCCTTTCAAACTAATGCCCAGATTCTTGAGATTACCAGCTTATCAAGAAACATGAAAAAGGACATCAGAATTCAGTTCATCCCAACTAATCGAGAAAAATCATATTCTAACGAATCCCAGATCAAACAATGGCGTATCCAGAAAAAAAAAAATCTCGAATTCAACACTGAAATACAAGATGCAACGACTAAATGTTAATTAAACCCAATACTTCGAAACCAAATGCACTTCAAATGAATCAGCAATTTGATAGTGAGAGAGAGAGAGATCAGAGAAATCAAGTCAAAATCGTGAAATTCCAGAAAGAGAGAGAAAAAAATTCCATATACACCTCTCCGTAAGAAATGGTGTATGAGAAATCAAACCAATGTACAATTAAACGTGGCTGCAACTTCGCAATAGTCTTCCAGAACGGAGGAGAGAGAAATATTAGAAATTATATGACACCAATGCTCTGAGTACGAGCATGCGAACGAGCACTACCACATTACATAGCTGTTTTTATCAAATTTATTTATTACCTTTTTTTAATTTTGGAAACAATAATGGGATGTTAAATCTGAATGTGAAGGTGGGATTATAGTATTGGAGGGAGAACGTTATGATGAAGCAAAGTCAAAGAGGCATCATGAATGCCATGTTCACTGAGCTCTGTGCCTGTTTCAAACATTCAAATCATTAATTTTCTGGAACTTTTAGTATATGTTTTTCTCCGAGATTGCTGCTTCTATCAATATTTAAAAAAAAAAAAGGAGCGATTATCGGAAAATGAATTGGATTACTGACTTAACCACTTAGATTGTTGTGAAAAAATTGAATAACTTGAAGATCAATTATATATATTATAATATGTATAGTATATACACAATATATATATATATATATAAAATTCAATATTATGAAAAAAAAAATCATAAAATAATAAATAGAATGCATAATAAAATATAACTCAAAAGTAGTCAGATAAGTGAAAAACGGATGATATTCCATTTTTTAGGATTTTTTTTCAAAATTTAAAGAAAAACGAGTCAACAGTGTTCGATGGTTCAAATCGAGTTTTTATCGGTTCACTATAGTTTTAATCTTTTTTTTATAAGGACTACAGTTTTAATCTACCCCTATGTATTATAACCCAGACCAATGTTATAAACGATTTTCAATTAAACTGGTCGAATCGGCCAATCAGATACAATGTAAAAACATTGGCCCCTATAGAATGTTATAGTCTAGCAAAAAGAAATGTCAAATATATAAATATTTATTATAGATATGAACTGAATTGTATACTTTAGCCGGTATTATTTGGCCTTCTTGACTTTCTCTCACCATTATTTTGAAGAGAAAGGGATCAGATAAGAGACTAATTATTATTTTGTGACAATATTCTAGTACAATTATAACCATATGAAGAACTGAATCGTCGTGTGACACCAAATTAAATTGTGAATTCTTTTGTTTGAACCTTTGTAAAAGAAACCGAATGAAGATTCTTTAATGAGTAGTATTTGTGTGCATATTGTGCACAATAAAAATTGTGTGCACAAAATTTGGTTTCAGTGTAGTATTATTTCAAATATTGTATAGTATTAGTTTAGTTAGCAACATTATATAGTATTAGTTTAGTTACAGTATAGTATTAGATAAAAACATTGTGCACACTAATTGTTAGTGTGCACAATGTGCACACAAATATTTACCTTCTTTGATTGAAAATCAATTACTCTAATATGAAGAATTATCGAACTTCCATTTGAATAAAAGGGAATAAATAGTGTTGGAAATCCAAAATGATCTTTCCATGATTGAATCCAATTAATCACGAATGAAGATCAATTGAAACAAATTAGAAGAATCAACAAGAAAACTTTTTAAGTGAGTGAAAATTGATGAGGGAGAGAATACTAGTCAGTTGGAATATGCTACTCTGTCTTCTTAACGTGAAATAAAATAAACGTTATTAATAAGAATGATTTAATTGTTCAAATTTGGGTTGTATTTAATTATTTATAATTCAGAGTGTGTCTACTGTGAACTAAGTTTTACGGTAAAACTTGATCCATATTGAAAAAATAGATCAATTTACTTTTCAGTTATCCCCACTAATACCTTTTAGCAATATAGGTAATATTTTTTTGCATCATGACCGATACTCTTTAATAATATATATAATACTCTTCAGTTATCACGACTGATACTCTTTACCAGTATATGACATACTTTTCAGTTATCACGACTGAAACCTTTTAATAATATAGATAATATCGTTCAGTTATTACAACTGATACCCTTCAATAAATAATTAAGTTTCACGGTGAACCCTTGTTCACAACAAATTTTGCCTATAATTCAATATTTTAATAGGATTTTTTTAGTAAATGAGATACGTATAGTACTTTCAGGGGTTTATTTAATCGCGGCCTTTTAATAATTGTTAATGCCTTTTCAATATTTGGCGACAGTTATAAGCTAAACAAGATTTTATCATTTACGATAAAGAATTCGGCCTAATTTATTTGTGCCTTTAGAGTTAGCAAATTTGTGGTTGCAATTCGTTGTAGGTATGGCTGAAGTAGAATTAGCATTTTCTCTAGTCCAAGTTTGGTTAACCAATTAGCTAATGACTTGCAAGTTTCTCAAAAAGTACAATTTTAAGTGTATGAATTTGAAGTTTTTTTTTTATCAGTAAATGTTAGTGGTTAGTTCACCAAGTTAAAGCCTCCTTATACCTCTAAGTCTCCAACTCCAAATTCGTTCCCAAAGGAAATCGAACTCAAATCTCTCACTAAAGTGCCCTCTAGTTGAATTTGAAGTTTTTTTATTCTAAACATTAATGCTCAATGGTAGATTTTCGAGCCAAATTTTTGCAGATACTAGTTATATTGTGTTATTTAAACCCGTTTACTAAATACACCCACTTCATAACACTCTCACACGCTTACACAGCTTCTCAACTAGCTCAAACAGATTCAGAAAACTATCTATAAGTTACATGTTTTGCCCAAAACCATTGTATCTGACATAGACATAATATTTACCAATCAATTATGACAACAACTCTTCAAGCTTATAGGAGTTCAACAATATTTGAGTACTGCATATCACCGTCAAACTGATTGAGTGAATTAGTGACTAGAAAATTACCTTGGATGCATGTTGGCCAGCCAACCAAAGCAATGGTTGAACTAGTTAGCATTGGCTGAGTATTGGTACAATGTTAATATCACACAACCATTCAACTAGGTGGCTTAGCCTTCCTGGCCATCGGGTTTTTCACTTTAGTGGGAGACCCGAGTTCGATTCCTTTGGAGAACAAAAAAATGATGTCGTTGCCGAGGAACGAACCCGGGTCACCCGCATAACAAGCGGGAATACTTACCACTATCTACAATGACTTTCATTTCCGACCCTCGTTTTCACCCCCACTCGCTTTGTCTCGTTTCCGTGTATATGCCTAAATGTTTGGTTTGGTCAAATTCTTCCGAAAACCCTGAAAATGAGACGAAATATCTTGCAAAACCATTAATTTCCAGATAATAATAATCTTTAGTGCAAAAGAGTGATACTTAATACTTTTAGGCGCTCTTGATGAAAACCTACAACATCAAATTGTGTGCTAGCTAGCTTTAATCACTCTTGATCAAAGTCCATCTTGTAAGGATTTTACCTTTCTTTATATGTAAATTTTTAATAAAAATATTCTAGCTCTTGTGTTTTATACCAAAAAATATTTAATAAAACTTTCATTAAATATGAATTCCATTTTTTTAAGTATATATTAAGAGTTAAGAGTATCATGTGAACAATTTTTATTGTGTAACTTATTTTGATTGTTCCACTATATGTTTTTTATTGTTTTAATATTAATTATTTTAGTATAAGATATTAATTGTTTTACTAAAGGATTTTAATCACATGACATGCATATGTTTATTTCCAGTGAAAATGCAAATTATTCGAATTTTTAAATAATACTAATATATATATATATATATATGTGTGTGTGTGTGTGAATTATGATTATAGGAATTAAATTGATTTAGTTATTCTATTTTTAATAATTTTAATGTTAATACTATTATATACAAGACTATTGTTCCACTATATGTTTTTTATTGTTTTAATATTAATTATTTTAGTATAAGATATTAATTGTTTTACTAAAGGATTTTAATCACATGACATGCATATGTTTATTTCCAGTGAAAATGCAAATTATTCGAATTTTTAAATAATACTAATATATATATATATATATATATATGTGTGTGTGAATTATGATTATAGGAATTAAATTGATTTAGTTATTCTATTTTTAATAATTTTAATGTTAATACTATTATATACAAGACTAATTACATATTAACTCATCAGCATTATTAATATATCAAACTTTTTATATACTTAACATCTAAACACATACATAATTTTATCATTTCAACATTATCATTAAATTCACAAAAAATTTACATAAACACATAAAATGATGAGATGATCCAAAGACTCCTGTTTCGCAACATATCACAAGTAGCAATATTTTATAAGTATTGGAGTTTTAAAATATCGAGAAAGTTCTACTGTTTCGCCGTTTGCCTCATCTCCTTGGCATCCAAGTTCCAAACCGATGAATTAAGGCACCATGAGCAAAAAAAAAAAAAAAAAAAAAGCTGGGAATATATTATATACAGACACAAATATGAATTCATATACATAGCCAAACATGAAACACCAGAAAGTGTTGTTTCCAGCTGATCATCTAATGAAAAATCCAAGATTACATACGTCCAATCCGAATAACCAAATCAACTAAAACAATAAGACAAGAAACTTCCTAAAACAAGTTTGGCGCCATTATTTGTATCATCTCAACATCAAACTTGACACTCAATGACTATAATGTCGATACCAACAAAACTTCCCTCCCTTCTCCTCCTCTTCTCGATCATCCCGACTATAAATCCACCACAAAAGATTCGACAACGAGTTCCCATCATCGTGCCCGTTCAACTTCCTAACATTGCTTATGGCGCTTTCTTTATCATAAACCCCTTGCAATGCATACAAAAACCCCTTCCACCCTTCCCCCACCCCCTCCCTACTCAGAGCAGGAAGAGTCCACTCCACCAGCTGTCTTACAAACCCCACATCAGAGAACAAAGCTTCACTAATGGGAAGTATAGGCAATAACTGAATCCCTAACCGACACTCCCTCCAATCAGCTGGAGCAAACCAAAGACCAGTGTCCCTCTTCGTAGACCATAAAACTCCCACTACTTTATTATCCCTTGTAAATTCTTGGGGATACAAATTATCCTCCTCTTTCACATGCCACCATGTTTGTGCTGCTTGGATTTCGAAAGCTGATATGGTTGATCCTATTGAAACAAGATGGCTATCTCCATAGGCTAGCCCCATTAGAGCTGCTGAATAGTATGCATTCACAGCCTCACTCGTGCTTTCTTGATTACGCCCGTCGCCAAACTCTGTTAGCCCTCCTGCCCAAGAATGCAGCTTCCACATATCGAAACATCGCAAACGAGTATAGTTTGAGTTCTCTCTCTTACTTAAGTTCATATAATCAGCCATCAATGAGTAAGCTTGTGGCCTGTACTTCCTCCCCCAAGCAGGATCAATCTTAGCTAGAACAGATATGCCATAAACAAAGTAGCCTAAATGATAATGATGATCGTTATAAACTCCAAAACCGAAATCAGCACCCGAATCTAACGATCCTTGCTGAGTCACAATCCCACCCCATTTTGCATCATACAGAAAGCCATTAGGACCAAAAGAACCATCTAACCAAGGCTGAATTGTATCTTTCAAGAACTTCTTAATACAAGGAATCACATCTAGGTAGCTCACTTCTTCAGCAATTAATGCTAGCCTTGCAGCTCTAGCAACTAATTTGGCATAGAAGTAAGACGAAGATGTCGATATAGCACTAGCATCGAGCGCCTCCACATCTTTGATCAGTGCTTGAACAATTTCATAGCACGATTCTTCATCAACCCCTCTGATTGAATGCCAGGTTACAGACACGGGATCACTTTTCAAAACCCAAGAATCTCCAACAACACCAACAAGCTCACCATCAATACTGTTGTACTTGAAGTCTTCTAATACAGATACTGAGCAATCAGTATCTGAAAGAAGACGCAGATGCAGAGGATGTGCAAGCATTAACAAATCTCCCCAACCTCTCTTATCCCATTTATACTCCAAACAAAAAGGCTTTGTTAAATTAGCATCACCACTCACAGCGTAGCAAGAGCTGAATCTATCTAAAACGGCCTCAAATTTAGGATCATAACTCGGCAAAGCTGCAATCCTAATTACTCCAGAAAACACACTTGAAGTGATCCTGCTCGTGTCATGGCTCAAATTGATCGGAGAGGAGGCGTAAAGAAGCCATGTTTGATTGTTATTCAGCTTGATGGTGTACTTTGTGCAAGAACTGTTTGGACTTAATTCAAGAATGGCGTGAATTGTTGAAATACAGAGTGGAACACCGCTCATTACATTGCAAGTCAAAAAGGGGCTTCCTCTAACAAGGAAGAATCGAAGATTGTTAGAGGGAAAATCAAGAGTGACGCTGAGTTCACTGAAAGAAGAAATGACGTGGGTTGCATTTGGGTTAGGGTTATTCAACGTGGAAATAGTGAGATCAGAAATGAAGATTTGGTAAATGAAAGCAGGGTTCTTGAACATAGATGGGAAACAAAGAGTAAGTGATGATTGAGATGATTTAATTATGTACGGATGGAAGTATTCGGGTTGATCGCCGTTTTTTAGGACGAAATTCTGGAAAAATGAGTTCGTAGGTAAAGGGGCAGAGAGGAGCTGGTGGGAAAAGAATGGGGAGGGATCGGGGAGGACGGACGAGCGGGTTTCAGGGAATAGGAACGGGCGGGAGCGGTGTCCCACGGCGGTCTGAAGCGGCGGCGGGGACATGGCGGGTGAGGGCGGCGGCGAAGGGGAGGCGGAAGGGGGCGGCTTTCTTCGTGGCTTTTTTTGGAAAGGTTTAATGACGATTGTTTTGACTCTTCGTCTGATCTTCTTCAACATGGTGTGATATTTTAATTTTATAGAATTTATGGATCCAATTGTTAATTGCGTTAAGTTTCGGGAAGCAACAAAGTAATTACGCCAATTACGTATACCTGTAATTTGTCAACACGGTTTGAGGATATCAGCAAAATAATGGAGTTTTTTCTAAATATCTTTATGTTCTGTTTAAAGACTTGACCTTAGAGAGTCTAACGGAATTAAGTGTATCACTAGTATTTCTTTAAATCCAAAATTATTGTTTGATTTTTAATTTATTTTCAAGTAAATCAAATTCAATGTTACTTTTTTGAAAGCACAAATTCTATATCATATAATATATAACATACATATACCACTAATTAAAGTATTGGGTTGTTTTTCAAATTTTACCAAAAAAAAAAAAAGCAAATTAAAAGTATTTATTGTGGATGATGATACAAATATAACACAGTTAATGCTACATATATATTCACACCTTTTTAATAGTGAGTTGGTAATAATAATAATTAATGGGTTGGTTTTTATACGGAATTAGATGGTTAGTTTTTTATGAAGCCAAATATCTACATAAATTATTTTTATCGTGTTAACGTGTACAAATATTTTTTTGCAGGTACGTATTGAGATCATAAGAAATCTATCATCAAATTCAATATCATTGCTCAGAGTTATTAAATATAAGTACATATTAAGAATAATAAATATCAAGATATATAAAAATAACATATTAGAGAATTTATATTCAATTTCATGGTCATAATATATACAACTATGATTCTACCCAATACCCATCAATGACAAAAGTATCATATTAAAAAAAAAATGTTCCCATTAATCCCAACAAAGATATGCATAAAGGTAGAAATATTATACGTACCACTTTAAAAAGGCAATTTTGATATTCAACAAATCTTAATACAAATTATAATGATTATCGAATTGAAAATTGCATAATATTTCAGTTCACCAATAACCTTACGTATTATAGATGGAACATATATATATGATCATCGAAACGATTAAATGTATCGGAATCCATATATATTTCTTTTATATTTATTGTGGATGAAATGAAGTTATTGAAAGACAATCGATCCAAATAATATTTGTGGATGAAATAACAGAAAAAGTCATGCTAACATATATACAAGAATGAAATGTGTATGGAAAAAAAGAAAGTGAGGAAACATACAATAATTTGTTGATGGACTTCAGTTGAAAATATGAGATAATTCCAAGTTACGTAAGATCGATGGAGGAAGGAATTAGTGATTGCTTGGTCCTTGGAGTTGCAGGTTATGAAGTTACTTATTGGATGGGTTATGCATGTTTATTCTTTGGAAAAGGCAGGCAAGGCAAGATCCGCAAGGTATCTAAATGCATTGCTTGCAGTTTGGAAAATGCAACAGCCAACAAGGGATCGATAACAAAGTGGGCGTGGGCCTCTCTCTCTCTCTCTCTAAATATTATTTACATGATTTTAAAAAATAAAAAATCAAGCTTATATACAGAGTTATTGTTAATAAAGACGAGATGAGTATTTGAAGTTCGAACTCGACTTGATAACACTAACAACTTGAAAATTGAGTTCGACTCGATTCACAAATGAGTTTAATGGAATTATAGAAAAAAATTCATGTATCGAGCTAATGAGTCCAGCTCGAACAGATTTATTAAGTAAATAATTATTTTTCAAGTTTGAGATCAACTCGTTTAACATTTTGAGGTTACCAGAGCCTTAATGTGTCGAGTCGAACTCACCACCAGCTCGTTCAATTAACAAAACTACATACATCCATTTTGGAGGATGAAGAGTTTTAATGTGAGAATTATTTATTAATATTATATGTAATAAAATTGATTATAGTGTCATAATGATACATAAAAAAAATATAAAAATGAAAATAAAGTTGTTTTTAATAGTATTGTGGTAAATAAAAGATGTTAAAAAGTGATAATTTTTTTTTTATGATATGAATAACTTATTATGAGACAGACGTTTTTTGTAAGTAGACAATTTATTATGTGACAGAGGAAATATTAAAATATTATTCTTCCTTATATTTTATATTTCAACTTTTGTATTTGTATTTCAAAGCATTGTCATATAATCTTTTGGTGTGATTCACATTTTAATATTTAAATAAATGAATTATTTTGAAAAAAAAAAAGAGACTTGATAATCATTTAATTGAGTTGGATTAATGATGTATTACACGAATAGGCCATTTTTTTAATTTATACACAAATTTTATTGAAAATAGTTGTAATAAAAAATGTAGAGTCTTTTTTCGAAAAAAAAATAAAGTAGAGTCTAATAATATAGAAAACTAATGTTGGAGAATATTTTTAAAATAGATATTACTATTCTTTATTTTGCAAACTAAAGGACTCTAAAATTGAAAAATATTGTTGGAGATGTTCCTAGAGATAATTTAAAGTATCTGAATTAGTGAAGTGAGGTGTGTGTGCCATAAGTTCAGAAAAATAAAGTTCGAATCACTTTTAAAATTTATTGATTCATCGTTTCCTTTTGTGTGTGTATGTGTGTTTCTGAGTTCTTTGATACTCATGTTCCGGAAGTTTAGTTCCGTTTGTAGACGCTATGATTTTGGTTTATAAATTCTGTCCTTTTCCTTTAAAAAAGTTAATTGTTTCATGGTTTAAAAATATTGTTCAATCACTTTTAAATTTGAGTTATTGCGGATGAACAGTGAATATCACAAATGTATTCTTATTTTTCTCATCTTATTCGATATTGTTCACTGTGCATTCTGCCCTCAGCCTCGGCGGCTATTACACACAATTCTTTTTTTTTTTTTTTTTTTATAGTGGTATTTTCTTGTGTGGTATGTTGGTGATTTTTTAAGTTTTGATAGAATTTTACCGTCTTAAAAGAAATTTTTGAACTTGATGTTGATCGTATAAACAATTAAATATTTGATTTCATTGATGCTTTGTGAAATGTTGAGTTTATTGCAATTATTATGTATACTCATATTATAAAAATGAACATTGTCTCAAGTTGCTTGATTTTATTTTCTTTTTACTTTTTCGCTCTTCTATTTAAAATGAAAATGCTTTCACCTTTTTAGAAAAGTTAGTTAGTTTTTTTTTTTTTTTTTTTTTTTATCATCTTTGTTTTCTTGATCACTATTCTTGCATACAATAAAATTTAAAACCCTAGATATTAATTGGTCAAAATCAATTTAGGTTCCAAAATTAAAGATTTTTTTTTTTGACAGACAAAATTAAAGATTGAGTCCGACATTGGTTGAACCCAAAATTGATATGGGAATTAATGAGATGATGGTTGATAATACTACGGAAAATTGAAGAAATAGAATAAAGAAAAATAGTCGGAACTACGTTAAGCAAAAAGAGATGGCCGGCTTACTAGCCTGGGCGGCGGACGTTGTCGGAGGCGGTGGTGGTGGACGGAGCGATGACGAAAACGATCCCAATTCAATCCCTCTCATCTTTACTCCCGAACAACTGACCTACGTTCAACAACTCGACAGCAAAACAACTTCTCTTAATCGCTCGATTCAAGATCTGCGGCTGAGATTGCCTCCCCCCGATATCTCTCAACGCCTTCCTGATCTCCACGCTCATTCGCTTGCTTCCAACAACGCTCTTGCCCTTCAGCTCAACGCCCATTCCGCTACCAAAGAACAGGTATGTTTTGTATAAACCTCTCATGTATGACCTTTTTCACATTTTTTTAATTATTGGGTTATTTATATTTTCTGAGGAATTTTTTTTTTCTGCATTCTGTATTTGAAAGTAGATTTGATTTCCTGTGTGTTTTGGTGATGATGAAAAGACATTCGTCAATTAAGAATTGGGAATTATGGTTTTCTAGTTCAGCACATATTGTGCACATATACCAGCAATTCAGATCAATTGACGAAAGCAGAGTATTAATACATTATAATTTTAAAAATAATATTGGATTGCAATCTATATTTGGGACCTATAAGAATGTGCTTTTTGTTGGATTTATGGCGAAATTTGTTTGTAATTAAAGAAAGCTGATATTTACTGGCATTTGTAATTTGCAGGCACAGCTAAGAGAGGCTAGGTTGGAAGAAGAAAATGCTGAGTATCAAAATGCTATATCCAATTGTGATATCAAAATTCAGGAGAAGTTACAGGAAGCAGATTTGCTTCGAAGTAAGTTAAAGGTCAGTTAGCTGCCTAAACAGCTAAACTCATTGTTCCCTTGATTGTTTGATTGGCCTTATGGTCATATTTAACCTTTTACTATCCACAACATCTTCAAAATATGCATAAAATTAATCTATGGAGCAGCCTTTATGACATGATAAAAGCATGCCTCACAAGTATGCATGACAGGAAATGGACTTGATCGAGCAGAACCTAAAAGATGAGTTGCAGCAAGAAAAAGCGTCGGCAGATTCCAACCATTCAGGAGAATCTAATGGAATGCTTAATGAATCCACATTGGCAAATGAAGCACAAGAAGATTCAGAAGCTCTCAAATATGTATTGATTGAGAAGTTGGAAAACAAGAAGAAGGAACTGGTCTGTTGCATGTCAACTATAACTACTGCATTTTCTGCTTGCTTAATTATTTGGACTGCTGACACTCTTATTCACTTGTAGGGTGCAATAGAGGAGATTGTTCAAGAGTTGGAGAAAAAGTGGCAACAGGTTCAAGATAATTCATTGAAGCAACCGAGTCCAGGTACTTTGTCCACTAACTGGTACCTCCTGGTACACTGAGTAAGATGCAAATGAGAAAAATAGGCTCTAGCAATTAGCAAACACTTAATAAAGGCATCATAGTGGTTCTTGTTCTGGCTACTTAAGCTTATATAATATTATAGCCCATAGTTGAGATAGTTGAGTTGTTGGTTTTAAAAGTTATTACTCGCCTTTGTTCCTACCTTTACCAAAGAAGGGGAGCATTTGTACACACATTATGTATAAACGAGTGAACATATGATTTAAAGAATTCTTAGATACTTCATTATACGAGACTTATAGTCTGGCTACCCATTTTCTTCAAAAGTTTGTTAGATACTTCATATAGAGTTTTCTTTTCATTGGGTATCTTCTTCAAATATTTTGAGAACTTATCGTATAGGAATAATATTTTATCAGTTATGCATCATTTACATCTTAACTTGCAGCTCAGCGAGAGAAAGCTTTGGATAAGCAGCTTCACAGCTCAATTGAACAACTTGCAGCAAAACAGGTCCTATTTTTATCATAACTATTTTTATTATTTAACTCTGTAAAGAGTTGCATCTTTTGTAAGAAAAAATGTGGTCCTAATTTGTTTTCATCTTGTGCATTTTAGGCTCAGGCAGAAGGTCTTATCAGTGAAATCCATGTTAAGGAGATGGAGCTGGAAAAATTAAATGGAATGTGGAGAAGAATAGAAAACAGCAGTTCAGATGGCAATATAGCTAGGAATAGGTTCTCAAGAAGCAACTCTTACAACGAACCTATGTTTTCTGACTACTCTGTTGACCCTCGCCACAAGCTCCCTCTTCATACAGTTGGTCGGAATGAGAGTTTGCAGAGGTTGATGCTGCTCAGGTCGGCTTTTGTGATTTATATTTTGGTTTTGCACATATTGGTATTTATCAAAATTTCATTTTGAAGCCCTACCACAGTAAAATTGATTATTTTGTGAAAGTTGGTACATTTCTTGTGGTTATATATGATACTCCATAGAACTCATGGATACAGAGTTATGAGCCTATAGAACTGACCCTGTTCGAGTAATGGAGATATGTATGATACTCTTGATTGTACAGAAATCGAATGTATGCTTGACGAGAATGCTAATCCAAACTTATGATTTTGGTGTCTTAGTACTATAGTTTATGTTTACTTGTAACTTCAACTGCTTAAAATTTATGGAGTGCGACCTTGGGTTGCATTTGGACGAAGGAATTTTAAGATTGATTGGAAATCCAATAGACCGATCACTCTAATTTTGAATCATTGTGTGTGAATTTAGTGGATGTCAGCACATTATAGTTTGAGTGGATTCCATATTCTTTTTCTAATACTTCAATTTCAAATCCGTCAATTCACGGAGATTTTTCTTCTGGTTTATAAAGTCTTTCTTGAAATTTTAACTAATACTGCATATTCATCGATGTTCTACAATTGCACTATGGCACAAGTCTCAATCTTTTTTACATTAATTTATATTTTATCACCACTTTTAATAGTACATATTTTATGGTGTTAATTAGTAATGCTAGTAGTTATAATGAAATACTAAATAATAATATTGCCAAAGCATTACATTCTGATCGCAACATCTTTTCCTATTATCCAGCGGCGCGTATAAATTTTTTCCTGGAAAATATGGGTAGCAGGAAAACATTTAAATCTAGTCTCAAAAAAGAGGAGCTGCTTTTTTCAAACTGAAAAAGCCTCTAATTGTGGAGGGATCCACTTTCCCTCCTCCCTATGACAACTTTTGACAAACAAGACTCGAATATCTTCAACAGTGGATGCTTTCACAAGTAAACCTGTTCAACATGATCTACTACCCATCTTCAAAATAACAACATAAAAAATGAAAATCAAACCCTTATGACTTCTGCAACAGTTTCTTACTGGTGTGCATACCGGCATTGCCCGTAACCTGAAACCACAAATTGAAATGAATTCACAAATGTAGTAGTAATACTAATAGTAATATAAATTCATCAAGTAACTTACTTGGATCACTAAAGGTAACAAGGCCAGTGCCTTTAAAGTCACAATTCCAGTAATTCCTTCCATGCATTTGGTAGTACGCATTCATGGCGTAGGATGCATGCGCGTGTATTTTACCAGGCGTAGCACAGTCACCGTCCTCATTAATCTCCCTACAATCTACACCACCGGGCCCACAGCAGAAATCCAAAACAGCCTGAACCACCTTCTCATCTGCATGCGGTTTGGCCACGCACCACACCGAAGGCCCCCTGTTCACTACTGATTTCTCACTAAACTCTAATTTATCACCATTCGAACAAAACTGACAACTCAAATCAACATCATAAACTTTAGAACCATCACCATTGAATAAGCCGAAGTTCCTCTCACTAGCACCCCCTTCTTTCTTGTTCTCATTGAACAAGCTGAACACGAATATCTCCACACTTTCTTTCGGCATCATCGGCGTCCCTTTACTCGACTGCGCCCGCTCGATCAATCTAGTGTTGTAAGTTCTAGCATTTTCAGCTGTGGCCGCGCTCTCTCCTGCCTCGCCCTTCGACGGCCACCCCGACTCCGAAACCACGATCTTGATCGAACGGTTGCCGAACCCCAGTGACCCGATGGCCGATCGGACGGCGTCGATTTGTGCATCCAACATGTTGTTGTATGTATAACCCTTAGGATCAACAACACTAGAGGCACTGTTGTTTCCTAATAATGCATATTCGAGGTTAATCATTTTAGGGTTATCCCTATACGCGAAGTAAGGGTATGCATTCACCATGAACGGAGCTCCGGTGTCGGCGATAAATCCGACGACCGCCGTCATTATCGGGAGGAGCATGGCGGCGAAGGTGGAAGAAGACGGCGGGAACGAGGAGGCGAGGACCGCCATGCTATGTGGTGTAGTGATTTTGATTTTACGATGTAGTCCTCGTGAGAGCAGAACTGAATGCAGATTCTGCATTGCTTTGATTAAGGCGTTGGGGTCGAGCTTGTCGTCGTCGGCGGTTAAGTACTCGTTGCCCACGGCTATGGCGACGACGGAGGTGGCCGGAATGAAGGGAGCGACGCGGGTCGTGAACCATGTATCGGCGGCGGAAGGGGCGGAGCTTAGGTTGGCGACTTGGGAATTTTCGACGGCGACGGTGAGGTCAATGCCGGAGTTTGAGAAGGCTTCGAGGATTTGGGGGTTGGTGTCGTAAATCTTGACTTTGTTAATGAGGGTGGATTGGAGCAGCTGAGCCACCCGCTTTGGCGGAGGGAGGTTGTTTCCGAGAGTGCCGTAATTTACGCCGACGCCGGAAACTTCCAGAGGTGGGCTGAGAATGAGTAGGAGTAGAGGGAGGAGTAGATACATTGTTTAGTTTTTGCCCAGGCTTGTTGGTTCTAAGTGTGTGTATATATATGTCGAACTCACTTGTATTATTTAATGCAATTTATAATTTGAGGAGATCATTTAGCAAAATGAACTTGTTGAGACATTTGTGTTTTTAGATATATTTTAGAAGGTTTAACCATAAAAGTGCCTTTATTTTTATAATTTGATATATCAGTTATCAGACCAGGAACTATCAAATTTAATAATTGGTCGCACCCAATAAATTTTGAATCTAAAATCTATAAAATATCACTTTTAAATTCAAGTTCTCACCACTAGTTCAACCACGGTGGTTAAAAGGACTTTTTTTATAAGCTTCATATCTTACATGTGTTCTAAATTAATTAGATATGCTGAATTTTATACTACCCCCGTCCCATAATATTATTTTTTTTTCGTCTGTCCCATTATAAGTATTACATCCTTAAAATGAAAAACCCTTTATAAACTTCACCCTCACAATTTCCACTAATTTACATAAAATGTCATTAGACTCACACATACGCAAAACTCAATATTTTTTTTTACTTTAAACATAAAAAATTACAAAATTACCCGTTAAAACTTCAATTAGTACATTTCTTTTTTAAAATGTGTATTTTATTATTTTAAGATAGTCATGGTATATAAAATGTGATCATTATGTATATGCGACGAATATTAAAATAACGAAATATATTACTCTCTTTGTCCCAGATTAATTTTTATACTAATCTGGGCACATATTTTAAGAAAAAAATATAATGAGTGGAGTATTGAAGGAGAATTTTGTAAATTTTTATTATTAAAGTAAAAAAAGTGGTTGGATTGAGTGTAAAAAGTAATGACATATAGTGTAAATATATAAATATTGTGAGGGTGAAGTTTAAGGAGGAATTTTCTTTTTTGAAATGTGGAAACTAATGTGGAACAAACCAAAAATAAAAGTGTAAAACGGATGTGGGACAAAGGAGTATAAAACATCGAATAATATATAAAATCCTGACCCATTCTATAGTACATGCATGATGCATATGCATTTCTATGCAAAAACGTGATGTGAAGGGGTTTCGATTTAGTGACTGCAAAAACCATTTCTTTGTATTATTTCAATATCTACTATGATGGAGATGATATCATAGATCGCCTGTTACTTTGAGCATGTCTAATTTTAATTCTCTATGTTTATACTATTTCAATTTTAATTATTTGGTGTTATTAATTTTTCAAATTTTAGTTCAGTATGATTTTACTTTTTTCCGATCCTTTTGAATCAATATTGATACCAAAAAAAAAAAGTAAAAAATAAAAACATACAGAATTAATAGTCGATTCGATAAAAGTTACTGAATGATTTTTTATAATTATCTTTTTAACAGTATGTGCCATGTACTTATATATATATATACATATATATATAATATTATTGTTAATAAATTGTTTACTTAAAAATAATTAAACAACATAGTAACAAAAAGTCCGCGTATGTTGAGGAAGGGATTTGAAAATTGAGTCCCCACCATGAATTCTGACAAAGACTTTTTTGCTGGATTGCAATTGCAGAACTGATATAATTATGGATGCTCTCTTTTTGACAGTAAGATTACCACTGTTTACATGTTGAAATTTCGACACATTTATGAAATGACTTAGATTTTCTTTTCTTTTCTTTTCAAAGTTAATGTTCTATTTTATATTTAATGATGATAATGACATTTACTACGCATATTATATATTAAAACTAATTAAATATATAATGAAATGTCCCATTAGATTAAACTAAAAATCGGATACCACATGAAATAATGTGATGCTCATATATGGGCCACATATAGGTCTAATGGAAGCTTAGAAAAGCCCAAAAAAATAAGGCAATATTAATGGGTTTCAGCCCAATTCAAGAAGCCCAAAAACACGAAAAAGGCCACAAAGCAAATCAAACTAAACTATTGGGTCACGATAAGCTGGCCCAATAAAGTTAAAATTGCAAAAACCAAACAATTAGAAAATTGCCTTAAAACACCCACATTGTGAAAATAAAAAAGTGAAATAAATGTGGAATAACAAAAGTGCCCTAATCAAAAAATGTACAAGTTTTCGATAATTTTTATTTTCGAAAATACATCGAAATTTCGGCAATTTTTTCTGAAATTTAAGGTTCAAATTTTTTTTTTCGGAAAACTTATTGTTCTCACATTTTGGCCGAAATTTCTCCAAAATTTCGGAAATATTTTCCGAAAAAAGAACACATTTTCGGATAATTTTTCCGAATTCTGAGGTTAGAATTTTTTTTTTCGGAAAGCCTACTGTTCTCATATTTTGGCCGAAATTTCTCCAAATTTTCGGAAATATTTTCCGAAAAAAAATACATTTTTGGATAATTTTTTTGAATTTTGAGGAATATTTTTATTCGCAAAAGAGTATTTTAGTGAGTTATTGAGGAGTGTACTCAATAAACAGTGTGTGTTTTCATAATATTGGTGTTCTGAATAAAAATGTGTGTGCAGATAACCTGGGCGTTAGAAAATTCCATGCAGGTAATGCAAACGCCAAAATCTAACCCTGTTTCTTCCTGAAACGCGTTGAGTTAGAACTCAAAAGCCCTTCAAGCTCTTCATGATATAATCACATGTCATATAAGGGAGTGTATGTAAATTCTATTTTAAGTAATCACTCTCCTTTTTTTTTTTTTTTTTTCAAAAAGTTTAGAAATATATGTAAACACAAGTGAGGGGACATAATTTATTTTTAAGCTCTCCCGCTCACTATTTTGAGATTCTAGAAGTGATTCTCACTATTCCTTACTGAGTAGTCAACCAACTCTAAAAGAAAAAAAATGATTATGTAAATTTCATTTGATAGTACTATATTAATAAATACCACGTATATGACTATATTATCATTATATATACATAACACTAGATGACTTCCCGCGTATTACGCGGTATTTTCGTTAAATAAACTTTACAATATAATATATTATATATAATATTTTCAAATAATAATATATATTAAAATAATATATATGTATAAAAAAATTATAATTATAATATTAAATTTAAATAATGGTAATATTAATTGTATGACAATTCATGCTAGGGATTAGAATTATTATAATTATGTGAGAATTTACTATAAGATTTATTTCAAATTTATTTTACAATTAATAAAAAAAAAGGAGATGATTAATATAATTTTTTTTTATATAATTGATTCATAAATATTACTCCGAATAAATATCTCGTATATATATATATATATATATATATATCGTATTTTTACAATAAATATCATATATGATTATATTAAGTTTTTTTTTTTTAATAAAAGTTGATACAACCACAATTTTTCTTACATACATTTATAGGTTTAAGTTAAATATAATTTTATATTTAAAAATTGTCATATGATAACATTTTTTAGATATAAAATAAATATTTAAATTATTTAAAGATTTATATATTAACTTATTTATTAAAAAATATACATATTGTGCAAGAGGTCTAAGGTTCAAACCTCCTTAGAAATATATTTTTTAATTACTTCCTATATTAAAATGTCACATAGATGTCATATATTAATTATAAATCAATAGGAAAATGACACATAAATTATTAACATATATATACATTTAATAAGAATGTGACACCTCATTCAAATTAACATCATGACGATATCTAAGCAAAAACAAACTCTCTATTAGTAATATAGGGATTTTTTAATATAATAAAGTAGGGGATGGGACACTGCCTAAAATAACAACCTATCCTTGCCCCTAATCAGTAGTAATGACATTCCAACAAAAAAGTAACATGAAATACTATATTAATTATTAAGTACAATTTCATTTTTTTGGAAATGAATTCAGTTTTCACCAAAAAAATAAATAAAAAAATTTACTGCATTTTCTTTTGACGCTGGATTTGGAATAGCCTCTCCTTGTACGTTTTCCAGGCCTCGATCTTTATCATGTGGGCCAAAAAGTCGGCCCAAGAATCAATGGGCCCAGGCAAACACCAATGCACACAATCATTAGACAAAGTCACAGTCTCATTGGGCCAATGCCCGTATCTACTCGGATGCCCATCGGGTCTCAATAGCATCGCTTGCGTTGTGTCCATCCACCTAAATTTCTTCTTCTCCGCTCTCTGCGCAACCCTAAATTCTTCCAACTGAATCATATAGAAGTCTAAATTCAAACCCTCTAAAATCGTCTCGTTGCTTCGGAAAGGCCGCCGCCGCAAGCAGTTTCCGCCCTCATTCCACAACCCGTTCTCGAAATGCGACGGCGCGAACGTACGGAGGAAGACTACGCCGTTGAATTTTTTTCTTCCGTTGATGGCTTTTAACGCTGTTCGGAAAACGCGACGGTAGCCGTAGGTCATTGGGAGGTCGGTGACGTTGGGGAGATTACAGAAGTGGCAGCCGACGATGCGGTGGCGCTCGTAGTAGACGGCTGGCCGGGTGAACCAGTGGCCGGCGTTGAGGATAACGTAGTCGAACTCGTCGATTTGACTCGTCCATGACTCGTCGAACTCGTCGAGGTGGAGGTTGAAGAGACCGGTGTGGGTCGGGCCGTCCGAGTCTCGCTCTTCGGATCTTACCAAAAACGGGGTCCGAAAATAAACGAGGGTAAAATTGTAATTCACGTATTTCCAGCGTTTGTACTGCTCTTCTGTGGTTGGTGAGTCATCGATCGGGTATTCGACCTGAAAGTGTGCAGGACATACACATTTAGATAAAATTAGAAAGTAAAAAGAAATTAAATGTTAAATCCATCTACATATATAATCTAGTTAAAAGTATTGATTGTACATATGTAAAGGGTGCAGCAACTTTCAGGAGGCAAGATAATTATATTGCGAAAAGTTTAAGCAACCATTTAATAACTGCCCTATGCAAAGGAATGCAGGTCTTTTTATCTCGAGTCCACTTTGATACTTTTTCGAATGGAGTATTTCAATATTTCGGTTGCAAAACAATATTATATTCTTTACTTGATTAAAAGCATATAAGTAATATACCATCAAAACAACTCATGTAAACCCAAATTAACATGATTTTTTTTTATTTTTAAGTATTACTGATATACATATACACTATAATTATTATACATATAAAATATTACTGTTTAAAAAAAATAAAAAATAAAAAAAACACGTATGCTTAACAATACCAACCTTTTATATGCATGACATTTAACAAAGAGAATTCACATGAACAAGTGTTCTACAAAATTAAATAAAATAGAAGATCTAAATATATGCAATAAAATTGGTATGAAACATGTAGCATTTTCTTATCTTTTAAAATCATAAAGTAGTATTTGCAGAACACAATGCCTAGCTCATGAATGGGCAACTTTCTTTCTTAGTTTCATTGACAAGGCTAGAAACGGAGCAAGTACTATGAGGTTCACGAGTTGTGAGATATAATAACCCAGACAAACTAAATTACGACATTTGAAGAATAAGCATAAAGTATTAGAGATACAATATGAATATCCAAGTTGGGGACAAGTAGGGCACATGCGGAGTCACGTGCACTGTTCGGCTTTTACGGAACGGCATTGAAATTAGTAATAGTAGTGAGTAATACGAATTGAACAAAAGTAAAGAGTGCACCGTAACATTATCTTGGGGCCGCAAAATAGACACAACCACACACGTCACACTGTAAAATATGGCATATATTATGCTGAATTATGGCAGAGCTCAGCTAGTGCATAATATTAGAATCCAGCTAAATAATAAGTTAAAAAAACTGGCCAAGGTTTCAGAAAACAGATCTTGAAGACCACAATTAATTATGGTTTCTAGATCTAGGGACTGTAGACTGTAGAGATGCTCACCTTATTGGATTCCCTAAACTTTGTCATCTTCTTTCAAGAAATTATTAATTAAACACATCAATTTTTGCCATTCCATTTTGATTTTATATTTTACAATTCCATATAATCTGATTCTTATTCAAATTACTAATTAAATACTCCATATTTTTCTGATGTTTTAAAATTTATAATTAAAACTCATTTAACGACATATATATTCTTATTTAAAATTAGATTATTATAATTAAGTTGGTAGATTTATATGGGGAGATAGTTTACGAAAAAAAGAATGAGATTTTTTTTTTAAAAAAAGAGGAAAATAATGTGAAAATATCTAAAATATCAAATAATTAAAAATAGAACATCAGTTATTTGGGTCCCCCCTCTACAAATTCAATCTTGTATTTAATGTTTAGACGGATGTGGATAAGTAAAAATTGATTCATTACTTTCCTTTTCCTCCATACACTAATCCAGTTTAATTTTTACTGATTAGTTTTTTTTTAATTCAATTGATCATCTGCCAATAAAGAAATAATTAAAAGTGGTTTGGCAGTGAATCCGTGGATTCATCTCTTCATAATGTGTTGGTACACGACAATTAGAGGAGGGTCTATCTCTTTGAACAGTTATCATGTTCATTACAGAAAGATTGAAAATGTCCAAATTCTAATCCAACAAATCCAGCCTGTACGTTTTTTTTATCTTTTCATTAATCAATAATTCAACTTTTGGTGGTTCCCAAGATTTGAAGGGAAGCATCAATCTCATAATAAAAGGGGAAAAGAAGTACCACAATAATGACACATCAGAACATATACACACACTATATACATATCATTGATATGTTTCATCTTTGAATATGTCTCAAATAAACTATATTTTTCAAATATCTTTATTTTTATTGAAGTATATAAAGTGATATTCTTCAGCATGAAAAATATCACTATTTATAAATTTCTTGATTTTATATGTGTTGTTTTTCTCTAATTCACCAAACATTGGTATGCTAAATAGTGATATTATAAAAAAGAGTTTATGTGAATTTGAATTCAATAAAATTTTGTGTTAATTATTTTTATTTAATAATAAAAAAATTATTGAGTAGATGAAGCCCTGAAGGGTCCTTGACTTTAGATCCTTGAAGGCTCGTATTCCGGCTCACCTTGCATGCCTCATTTTATCTTATTTTTGTCTTCTAGTGCAAAATTCATCTAATCTGATAAAAATAATATCTGAAAGCATACCAATAATTCTAAGTTGTTCCCACTAAAAAAGAAAATGTCTACTCTGGACGAAACTGTTCCTCGTAATAAATTAATTTTACATCACCATATATAACTATAAAAAATATATAAAAAAGTCAGTAATAATTTACCTAAACCGACAAAAGAAAAGCTGGCATTCATGGGGTTGGAAAAACATACCAGCTTAGGTAAACTAAACCTTTTTTAAGTTTCATTTATCGGTAGTTGGTTGACTATTTACAAGTATTTGTTGATTACTTCGTAATTAATGAAAATTAAAGTCATAATATATATTTAGAATGACTCTATTATGACTTTAAAAAAATAAAAGAATCATCTATAATTCATCTATTTAAATGATATAACTTTGATTCTATACCCTTTTTATTTCTATATCCATTTATTCCTTTACCAAGCACCCACTAGTTACTTACTTAAGCACACGTTCACTACCCAAAGACGGAAAACAAAATCATAAAAATGTTAGATGCTTGTATATATCTAGAACAGGTACTATGTAAGTCCGTCTCATTATCTATTTCCATCAATATATACCACTATTTAAATTCATAATAAACATACATTATATTAAATATGGACCATAAATTCAAAATAGTGAAATATAATATCGAATAGTAAAAAATGAAATATATGGAGGGAGTATAATGGAACTTACCCTGGACAAAAGGCATATCATGGATTGCATTTGGTTCCTCCCCACAGAATCTCCCACGAAGGCCATAGACTTATCCCGGACCATATCCAAGAACTGAAACGGGTTTAAACCCGGTAAATCACAGCCGTCGGGTTTCCACCTCCATTTCAAGAACTCGGTGTCGGGTCGCCCGTATTTCATGCAGTTTTGGTGCTCATGGATCGCCCAGCACGTCCGGTTCGTGTAATATGGAGCATCCGGATCCGGGACCCATTCGCCCGTGAAAATATCACACTTCTCTAGACTATCAGTAATCTTGATATCTTCTGCATGATAATAATGCCTGCTTGCTGCTGAGTTCTTGTAGCTGGATAGAGATGATGAGTTATCCTTCATCAATGGATAATTGAGACGGATAACTGTTATCAGGATTAATGCTATAGCTAATATTAATGATATGTTTTTTATTTTTTTATTTACATTTTGCTCCATGGCTAGGAGCTTCAGAGATGTGTGGGAAAAAGTGGAGACTTTGAGGAAGAGATTGGAATAATAATTTGGGCAAGAGAGATGGGCTTTTATATAAAAAGTGGTCATACATTTGTCATGTGTATCAGTGTATCACTATGATGTATGAAACTAAATATTTTTAATAAAATCCTAACTTTATTCTTCTTGAGTATTAATTTAGAATTTTACATGTTAGGACTTGACTCACATCGAAGAATATTAGACCTATTAAAATTGCATACATCCTGCCACTAGAACTCCTTATTAACATAATTATAAATGAACCGAATATACTAATATTCAAATTAATTATTTGATTATTAACGGAATCAAGCTTGAAAAAAAAAAAAATAGCCGAACATGGGTCGAACATAATTAATCCTTAGTATTGTGATAATTTACATTTGTTTTAATATTTTTACTTGTTAAGTTAGAGCTGACTGGAGAATTTTATCAATCGTAAATTATCTCCTGTCTTGTTTATCTTTTCCAAACCATATTAAAATAAGTTTTTTTTTTAATCCATAATCTCGAATTAAGTATCTCTCATTTTAATTATACCATTAACTATGTTTGATAAGGGGTTAAACTTCAATCATTTCTAAAATCCCTAAACCTCCACTTTACCGGGTGGAGCTAGTTTGTGTAAGGCGTAATCAAACATCAAATGATGATAAATTGTTTTTGGGGAGAATTAAAATTTAGGGAGATAAAAATAATCATTAGTTTATATTCGTGATTGAGATGCCGTAAAATTGATTTCATTGAGTGTACATTAATGAGTACTAGTGTGATGGCCCATGTTCGAGATTAAATTAGTGTTAAAAGAGATTATAATCTTTGCGTTGAAGATTTGTGTTTAATGAAAGCCTTTGATCTGATTGCTTTAATTTCATATGATACCTGACAATAATATATTAACGCATTGTATAAACCGACAGAATTATTATCGTTTTTTTAATTAGTCTGATCCCTCTTACCTCATCGTTATCGTATTACAAGATGTTATAGGATTATACATTTAATATGCATCAATAAATTTTGATATATATGTAATAGAAGGGACACTCTTGCATGAGACGGACATAGACGAAGTCACTTTTTAATAAATTATTATCACTTTTTCATAATTTGTTATCACTTTTTCATAATTTGTTATCACTTTTTCATAAATTGTTATCACTTTTCATAAATTGTTATTACTTTTTTAGTTGTTATCACTTTTATACTAATTTGTATCACTTTTTTAAAAAGTGATAACAATTTATTAAAAAGTGATTCGATACATGAGACGGTTTCATACAAGTTTTTGCCAATATATTGTGTGATCAGTTCCCAAACCTAGTTTCTGGATCTAAAAGTGGATTGCGATTATTAATTTATAGTATTTAAATTATGGTACACTATATAAGGGAGTTTTGAAAGAGAGGTAGAGTGTAAAACTTCCACTTGCTCCATTGACCTTATTACGTTAATTATGAGACAGTAAACTATTATTTATATATTTATAATGTGAGTAAGTAAACTGCCACCAAATATTTTAATCGATCGTGATATATAATGTTCATCACGTAGTGAAAAACTGTCACACTAACATTAGATAAACGACTATGTAATTTAAAGTCAACGACTCTGGCGAAAAGAGGGAGATAAGGAATCCCACACCTATTCCCCTAAAAGAAAAGGGGAAAAAAAAATCCTAAAACTATTGAGAATTTGGGATTTACAAAATTTGTTCTTTAGTCAGCTCGTGCATTCCACTATGAAATTGATTTAAGAATCATATACAAAGTAGTAATAATAAAAAGTTAGTTTCACGGGAAGCTTACCACGTTTTATTTCACATTTTCAATCAAACTTAGTATCACATTTTAGTTATATTAATTTGCATGTTTCAGTTAAAGTTAGTGTTACATTTCAGTCAAAATTGATGTGTCACATACTCACATTTCACCCCTACGTGTAGTTGCACGATACAATTAGAGCATATAAGTATAACTTTTTCTTTTTATCAACTAATACTTTTCATTCTACTTTTATGGTCCATTAAAATTACACCAACTGCACATAGTTTTTTTCTTAAACTGCTACCAAATAATTGAAAATATAATCCTATGAGATACTCTCTTTGCCATATAGAACTCTTTATAGGAGGGACTGCACATTTTTTAAGAAAAAAATTATTGAGGTTTTGAGAGGTTTGTAAATTTTTAGGTATAAAGTAAATTCGGTTATTTGTGTGTAGGTTTAGAAGTAATGTCATTTTGTATAAATTAGTGGATATTGTGTTGGATTGTATAGAAGATTTTTCATTTTAAAAATGTGAAGTTTATTGTGGGACGGATGAAAAAAAAAAGTGTGAAGGGTAATACGAGATGGAGAGGAGGCTAATAAATCTAATATGGCCTTATGGTTATCAGATGTGAATCAAAGGTTTGAATTTGGAAATCAAATATGTTACCTCACTTGAAAAGTATGCATATTTTTGTAAAATCACCTTGCGTAATATATAATAAACGGCAATAATCATGTCCATCAATTAGTTAAATTCACTATTATTAGCCTCCTATAAATTAATATTACTAAGTTATTAGGTGGAATTTATTCTCATAAATAGACCGACTCCCTCCTAGAAAAGTTTTTTTTTTAATGCTTTTAACTTGTAAAGTAAATTGTTCAATTTTAAGTTATTGTATCATCTATGGGGGAATCATTTCCAGTAGAAACCAAAGTAAGATGAATCAACAAAACCACAAAAGCTTCAACAATAATCTATTGTTGCTTTTATGAATCCATTGTGGCTTTTATGATTAACTCTGGCATGTGGCCATAATGGACATATTAGTGACCCTGCAGATGAATAAATACCCAATTCATAACAATGATCCAACCCATTAACTTTTGGGCTTTGTACTCGATTACTGTTTCTTGTTTTTTCGCACAAATTTACGAGTTTTTTTTTTTTTTTTTTTTTTTTTTGAAACGGGCACAATTTTACGAGTTGATATGATGAAATAATAAAATAAAATATTCAATATTTTTTAATAATATTAATGTTAACAAATTAATATATTTTAATAAAATAACTAATATTGTTTAAATATATACACACAATACAAACCAATATGTACAATAAAACTGATTTATATTAGATTTTGTGAAACTTTATATTACATCTTCTAATTTTAATATTTTGAAACCTTAGACCTCCTTTACCTCGGGTCGACGACCTCTACCCTGCTACATGACACAAACTAATAAAAATATATATTTATTCAGCAAAGCTTCACGATCGAGTCGTGGCACAACCCATTGGTTGGAAAAAGTTATCAACTTTCCAATTGACACGTGGCATATTATAATTGGAGAGTGTGATTTTAAAATTTAAATTTTCGATTAGATATATTGTTTGTTAAAAAAAAACACCAAAATTTGGGATTTTTTTCTCTCTATAATTAGAGACCAATATTGAGGTATTTTGAATCACAAACGTATTTTCTCTCTTATTTGTTCTAATTTTTTATTTCATAATATTTCTCTCTTATTTGTTCTAGTTTTTTATTTCATAATATTTCTCTCTTATTTGTTCTAGTTTTTATCTCATGTATTTCAATTCTTGTAATTTTAAGTTTTATGTATTTCACCTCATGTAATTTTAATTTTATTGTAATTTTTTTATATGTATTGTAATTTATTTCTTAATTTTATTGAAATTTTTAATTTATTTTAATTTATTTTTTTTATTATAATTACGAATTTTGAATATAATAAATATTGATTATAATTATTAAAAAATAAAAAAAGAATTTATTTTATAGGTTGGGTTGGGTTGTTGATAAAGTGGAAAAAGTGATGAAAGAGAATTAAAGAATAGGTTGTGTATGTGGAGGAGAGAGAAATTAATTATTTATTGAGAGATTGGGTTGTGGAGTATTGATAAATGTAGTATTATAGCCTTGTATTGCATAGTTGCATTTGAATTGCAAAAATAAGCAATATTTTATTTAAATTATTTCTAATTGTGGACTATATGTTAGTTTAATTAATTTTTGAGGGTGGTAGATATTTTATTTTTATAGATATCTCGGCAGGCCTGTTGTGATGGATGCCATTAGTTCATAGAACACTTATGTGTATGTGTTTTGAGATTTTATTAATGTTTGCAAATCTATTTTGGAGAACATTCACTTGTTTTCGGTTACTTTAGTTACACATGAAGTCAATATCTGAGCTCATGAGTTTGCTAGGATATTTGCTAGAATTTCTCGTTCATTTTGGAATTATTTTTGTTGGACTAACCCGTCAAATTTTGTGGTTGGGTTTTAGAATCCGATTTGAACATGCAATAATGAAAATTAGTCTTTTTAATTTTTTTTTTAAACAGAAGCAAATATTAAGAGATCTACAATAATTATTTTTATTGGAATATGAGTAAATGAGTTAACACTTTTATAACTATCCCATATTAAAAAAACAATTAATTAAATAAGTAATTGGATAACTCTTAAAAAAATATCTGTTCGATACTGTGTAAATATGAGATATATGTATGTATATATTTCCACAAATCTATGCATATTTACTTGCATTATTGTATTATTTGAATTTGACATGTGTAAAAGAATTATAAAAACCCCATCTAATTTTCTTTCATGCATAATGAGCTTTAGCTTTCCTTAACAAAATTACATAATTCATGTTGTACTATTATTCTCCACCTCAATTTCCAGCAATTTCTGTAAGAGATCATTCCAAGCATCAATTGGGCCTGGCAAACACCAGTGAACGCAGTCATTAGGCAATGCCAAATTTGCCTCCGGCCCATGTCCATATTTACTCGGATGGCCATCTGGCCTCAACAACATGGGCTTCGTCGCATCAAACAGCCTCAACTTCCCTCCATTTCGCCCCCTGCTTTCTGTGCAATTTGCAGCTCCTCCAATTGTATCGTATACATTCCGAAACTGTAGTCCTCCAAAGCAGTCTCATTCCTCCTAAACGGCCTCCTCCGCACGCAATCGCCGCCCTTATCCCATGGTCCTCCCTCGAAATGCGACGGCGCAAAAGTTCTCAGATATGCTACGCCGTTGAAACCTCCGGCGTCGTTAATTGCCCGGAAAGCCCAGCGGTAGCTGAAAGACGACGGCAGATGGGTGGTGTTGGGCTCCGAGCAGTGTGCGGTTGAGGAAGAAATATGTAGGGCGGAAGAACCAGTGGCCGCCGGAGAGGATTAGGTAGTCGAATTTTGAGATTTTGGTCGTCCACCTTTCGTCGAATTCATCGAGAAATAGACGGTAAGGGCGGGTGGAATCATTCGGTTCGGATCAGATAGGGTGAGGAAATAATGGAAATGTTGAAGTTGTAAGCAGTGTAGAGGTAGAGCCTGTTTTCATCTGTCGGGTTTGAGGCATCCACTGGTTGGGCAGTCTACCATTGGTCCATTACCATAAACAGGAAGAAGAAAGTGTGAGTGTTGAAAAATAAGTCAAACTATTTCGTAATCATTAATTTTTTTGAAACATAGAAAGTCATCTAGATATTAACTAAATAAATAAATAATAAAGTATGTGTAAAAGAATCAAGGTGGTCGATATTAATTAATTTATAGTCGACTAAATTTTATTTTATTTTTGAGAAAAAAAATTATTTAAATTAAGATGAATAATAGATATTGTAGAGGTGATTTGATGATTAGAAATGAAAAAGTAAAATAATTGAGTAACAATATTGCAAAATAATTAGGGTCATTTACAATAAGGTAGAAAGAGGTAAGTCTTATTACAATTAGCTGTAAAAAATTTACACATAAGCACAATTTTTTTTTGCACAGAAGTACAAAAATTTGCACTTTTACACCTGTTTGTAATTTTGCTAATTTTTTACACCTATTTGTAATTTTCCCAAATAATTAATATGCTAAAAAATATACACAAAATGCAAGCAAATTTTACAGTGAAACTGATTATACTCTAATTTAATTTCTACCAATTACTGTAGATGACAAATTAAAAAATTTTATAGGACTTCTATCTATCCCTTGTATGTTTATTTATTTATTTTCCTATAAAAAAAATCTGAAGATCATAAAAGATTATTAAGTCAATTTGCAATTATATAGATGAAGATGGATACTTAATTACCCTGGACAAGAGACAAATCAAAGACTGCACATGATTTCTTGCGACAGAATCACCAACAAAGCCCAATTATTTCCCCCTCATCATTTCCAAGAACTTGGTTGAATCAAATATGGGCAATTCACACTCATCGGGCTTCCACCTCCATTTCAAGAACCCTAAATCGGGCCTTCCAAATTTCATGCAATTTTGGTGCTCCTGAATTGCATTACAACTTTCATTTGTGTAATACGGGCCCTCCCAATTTGGCACCCATTCTCCACTAAATAAATCGCATTTCTTATCCTTTAATCTTATCATGTTATTTGTATCAGGCTTTCTCCTGTTTCCTTCATACTTGTAATTGCTAATGGTTGTTGGGGCCTGTCCATGGCGTTTCCTTACTGCTTTGTCTGGTGGTGGAATCTTTGACTTTTTTTCTAAATCGGCACCACCATCGTTGTGGTGGCGCCGCCGTGTTGGACTGATCGGAACAGGATGTGAAGCAGTAGTTGACTTTATTGTGTTTTCAAGATGTTGATATCCAATTTGCAAAGATGAGGATAATTTGTTCGTGTAGAAAGGGAAATATATAGGGAGAATTAGTGTGAGAAGAAAAGCTAGAGCTATGAGTGTTTTTGTTCCTGTTTGGAGTTTGCATAAGGGATGAAGTTCAGAAACTTGAAGCTTCATTGGTGGGTGGGTGGGTGGTGACCAAATGGGAGGGAATGAAGAATATTTATTAATTGGGTTAAGCAATTAAATGATCATAAATTAATGTGATAATTTAAGATATTGGCTATTGTTTTATAGTTGAAAATTCTATTAATGGGAAAATGTCTCCAATCTTAACCTAGATGGATGAGCTGATTGCTGGTAACTATAGTGGTTTAAATTTTATTTTACTAAATTGGTCTTTAGTAATTTATTGTTATGACTTTTGTTCACTTTTTTTTTTTTTGGCTTTTACAACGAAACCATATTTTACTAAATGACGATAAATATTGGATAAAATTATGTAGTCACAAAGAGAGGTAAACCCGACCCGATGAACTACGTTTTTTTTTTTTTTTTATTGTGGCGACTATGATTGAATAAAGGATTTGAACAACGCACACTTCAAAAGCATATATATTCATGTTGGTGACTTTGTTGACACCTAAAGAAAAAAAAACAACGTAAGGGCTTAGGCTTAGTAATAGAAAAACCAATATCTCTCAATTTCTATTTTATTATCAAATATCGGAGAATCTCTATCTCTATTTTTACATGTATTTATGTATAAGAAATAATTTTGTTTATGGAAGGTCAGATGTTTACAGTTTTAAGCAAAGAAATGATTTACAAATGGATCCGAGATGATGTTTTATGGCGTAGAATCACACTCAAAAGAATAAAAAGAAAAAAAAAGTTTTAAGTAGGTTAAACTACATTATACAAATCACTCGAGTATGATCGAGAAACCTCAAGCAAAAACTACAAGTATAAGGGTGTTTTGAACTAGATCTATTCAAGTAATATGTTTGAAAAAAAAAATCAATTTTATTAAAAATGTGAGTAACGTCAAGGTAATTATTATTTTTGTCGAGACCGTTGTATGTTACGAATTCTTTGTTTGAATTGTCCGTAAGTAATGTATTTTCTATTTAAACGGAATTAGTGTATTTTAATTTTATGTGTGCGACTTTTTTTATTAAAAAAAAAAGGTGTATGTGTGTGAATTACCAGTTATGGAATTCAATTTTATTCTTCTATTGATGATAAAATTCAAGGCCGAAAAATAAAATCCGAACACTATTATTGGGCTCGGCCCATAATTGTATTTTCACGCTCCAACTTGGGCTCGTGGGTGTCGACCCAAGTTATTCACATCATCATATTTGGTAAATACAAGATAAATATATCATCCTTGAGTTGTTTAAATTGCCCTCTGTCACTTTTGTAAAAAGTTCTAATTTATGAGTTGAAAGTCGAAACATTTAATTGAAATGACGTTAGATATTATTTGGATTTAATGTGATGGAGTCTTAATAACATAGGAAAATTATTTAGTTGCATAATTAAGCGTAATTCAATAACAATCCTCCTACAATTATTGTTTTTGAAGATGTTGATATTTCAATTCCGTGCTGGTAATTGTCACTTTAAATCAACACAATGGACCAGACGTTAATTAACCAATTATTTCTTTTGCAAGGAGAGAGGCTGCCCACGTAGACATGCAAGCAGCTAACCACGTTAAATCCACACAGGATTTTCTGTTCTATAATATTGAAATATTTTTTTGTTACACCACTTAAATAAATTATAAAATACTATTGGGCATACCCACTTCAAACACGATTGCAGGTCACTTTGAAACACGAACGTAAGACTAAGAATGACCTTCTATCTGGTTCAAAAAAAAAAAAAAAAGAATGACCTTCTATCACGTACAAAAACAAAATACATCCCGACTATTAATGTTGGAATTGACGTAATTTTCCAAAAGGTACTAGTATGAATATGTAGATTTTTTTACAAAAGAAAACAAACTGTGTTCAATGTATTTTTTGAAGGAATGTATGTCATATTTGTAAGTTCAATCCAAGCTACATAGGGAAAACCAATTTGATTTTGGGCTTGACTCATTCACAAACCCGAACATTTTGCAGTTTAGGTTTGTTGCATCAATCATGATTCATATTTCTGGAAGATGTATGATACCCGTGTCGAGAATTTAATTTTGGTTTCTTCAATCAAGATTGATTAGTCAACTATTTCGATGAATCTAGACATTATGACTTAGTTGTAACTTATACGATAAATTCGGACATTTCAGATTCTTGGCTCCCTACAAATTAATCTGTAATTAATTTGATGTGGGGCAATTAATGCTTCCATTAATTATTCTTATTTTTATACACTTATTTAAACATCGGATGTGTTAAATCTCCCTAGAATTACTATCCGATTTGATAAACTGCTGCGAGGAAGAAATAAAGTCATGAAATAAAAGATGAAGCGACAGAAAATGGAAATTAAAGTGAGGTGGGCCAAATAAATTTGTAACTTTTCCAAATAATTATTCAGTACCAGTCACAACTCACAATAACATGTACCATGATCTTAAATATGTGCCGTTTAAATTATGTTATTTAAAAAGGAAAAAAAAAAGTGACATTGGCTCTTGAGGATAAATTACAAGACCACACTAGACTAGACTAGCTACAATAAATTGCCATAAAAACTCTATCTCTCTCTCTCTCTCTCTGAAACTGCAAGCTAATTGATCGAGGGTGGTGGGATATCTCTCTAGCTAGCCTACATAATTCAATCTTCAAAATTGGTGTTCAAGGTAAAGTTGCATATATATGTTTGGTTTTGTTAGAGTAGTGGTTTTTTGGGATGAAATTTGAATTAATGTATAATTAATTATATAAGGATGGCGATGATGGGACTGGAAAGATTGATGATAAGGTTGAAGTCGAAGGTGTTGAAGTCCGTGAAAATGAAGAAAGGTGATAGTTTTTACGACAAGATTGAAAAGAGCGAAAGTATGAGACTCGAAATTAGGAGCAGAAAAGCTCGCAAACTCGTCCAAGACACTCTCAGAATCGCTGATTCACCCAAAACCAGATCTTACACCTTCTGATCCATTTTCATATATTACTATTATGTAAAATAAACTCTTCCCAATATTCATATATATTTGCAATTTCATCATCATCATATATATGTTATCCCCTTTATCCTTATTTTCATCCTCACAACAAAATTACCTCCTTTTCTTTTAATTATAAATATGTTCTGTTTTCTTAGATTTAACAAATTTTGAACTCGACAACATCTATTTTAATAGGATTATATAGATGCAGTAATAAATTTTTTGAACTGTGAGCGAACAAATCTAACGAGTACCACATACCTAAACATGTGGTGTGTGTGAGTGTGAGAAGAGTTTTTTTTTTCTTTGGAAAGGATGTGTGTGAGAAGAGTTAAAAGATTCTGTAACTAGTTATTTCCAAATTGGGTAACCATCTTATGGTCAAATAAAATTTAATTTGAGAATAATATTTTAATTTTATGTTAATTTTTTAGCCTTTTCACAAAAAAATTTGTCTTTCAAATTTTATTCTAGTCCAAACATCCATACTTTGAATTAAAATGTCTATATATCTTGATGATGTGTGTAAAATACAAAAGTATATTAAGTAAAACAATAACTAGTTTACTGTTTCTCTTTGTAAATATAAATAGTTTGTCATTTCGTAGGCATATGCAGTTGTATTTATCATCACTAATTAAGTGCAGTAGTAACTTATGCAATTCTTTTTCTGGTCATATTTCAATTATACGTTGTATTCTTTTATACTCTAAATATATACTTACTCCGTCTCATAAGAGCGTTCATATTTGTATGAACACACAATTTTAAAAAAATCAAATAATTAGTGAGTTTTTAAGTATAATTTTGTAAATTTTTATGAATAAAATAATAAAATAAATTAAATTGTGTGTATATGTGAGGTTAAAAGTAATGACATTTGTAATATTGAAGATCATTATAAGGGTGGAGTTTATAAATAACTTTCTATTTTTAAGGTCTGAAAGTTATTATGGGATGGACGGAAAAAAAAAAAGTATGAAAGTTATTATGCGGCGGACGATGTATCATTTTAAATGAATACATATATATTAAAAACGCCGTGTAATTTTGCAAATGAAATAAAAGGTTAAAAGGTTATCTATTCTGAATGAGAGTGTATATTTTAATTTCATCTACACAATAGCATATGTGATTGTGCATATAACATATACACCTTAATTAATAAAACATAATTTAATATTCCGGCTAAAATTTATGTGAAATATATATCTTATAATGACACAGCATACAAAATAAATTAATAAGAATTACATGTAAAAGTACGTATAGCAGTTGTTTCTTTTGTCACAAAAGCAGCAAATTAAGAATCCGATCGAGCAGAAAATTCCAAGAGGAAAAAGTGAAAGGCAGAATGGGTACGCAAACTTGCATGATGACACCCAACCGATCCATATGCTATTGCTAGAATTAGATGATGATGGTATATATAGAAATTTAACTAATATATATATATATATATATATATATATATATATATGAAATCTTGTGGGTTTCTTATGTAAATAAACTATTTGTATCATGTTATAAATGCAATAGTGTTTTATTTAGGTGTTGAGCTTTATAAAATATTTCATATCATTATTCATATATTATATATTAATATAAAAAGGAAAATGAACAAAGAATATTTTACTGTGGATCTGCAAAAAAAGGGAATAGAAAGTGACAAGTCGTGAAGACGGACAAAGTGAAAAGAAAGGTGCAGGACATCACGAGGTGGCTTCACCAACGTAGGCTAATTTACAAAACATTAAAGTTGCCGGTGATCTAACTAATAATTGATCGATTAATATTGTATTACAATTACAGTATAAAGAAATATTAATTCTTTACACCAGACATTAATTAATTACAATAAAATATGACATGTATAATATGAAAATACACAGATCCAAACATATATGTTTATTCAAATTCTCCTGTACGTACTATAAAAATGAAGCATTCTCGATCGGTTGTAAGAAGAGATGGGAAACAATTCGAAATCACGTTATCCTCCCCTTTAATAGAGAACGTCATGTATCTTTAATTGTTATATATAAATTTCTAAATCAGTTTAATCATTAAATTCAAAACCATATTTGATATATTTTTTACACTGTAATACTATCAAATTAATATATTTTAATAAATTAAACCATTAAAAAATACACACAAAATAAAAATATATTTTATGTCCAAATTGATTTACAATATAATTTGCGAGACACAGAGAAATTTGAAGGATGACATGAAATTTTTTTGTATGATTCATGACGTGGAAATCTTTATTTTACTTGAAAAGAGACGAGTAACCAAGTGAGGAAAGGGATACCTAATTTTTTCACGAGTTTGATTTGATTCAATCTTAAGCACTAATAATTTTTTCTAACATACTTTATATTAAAATTTGACCTATTCATGTAAAAGGCTCAAAAATAATTATTTTTTTAAGAAAACAAAAAACACAAACTTTAGAAAAAGTAAACAATAATTTACTGAAGGCCGACCTAACATGATGCATGTCCACGTAGACAAATTCTATATATCACCACCTCCCATATTTTGCTTTCACGGTCTTTTCATATTTTGTATACACCAAAAATTTATCGATTAAAAATATATAAAATATCTAATATTTAATTAAGGGCATTAAAAATTTTATCAAAAGTATCAAAAATTAAAGTCAATAATAACATATTCGATCAAAAGTATAAAAATTTTAACCAAAAATACAAAAAAAATTGATAAAATTAAAAAATAACATTTAAAAAATCAAATATTTAACAAAAAATATCAAATATTGAACCAAAAGCACAAGTAAAATAGTATATATGAAACACATGAGACTTTATTTGTTCCAACTACTCTTTGTATTTTGCTTAGGCAGACCAAAATTGAAAATATGTGCTCGACGCATATTCAGGGAATTTACAGGCCTTCCCAAAAAATTATCTTCAGTAAGTGAGAGATAGAACCGGTCAGAAATCTTTACTATTAAGATACATTTGGAATTGTATTCTCCTACAACGGTAGAAATATACTTGGATTCAGAGTGCTAGATTTCTGGACCAGACAAACAGCATGCACTCTCTGAACAGATCACTGACTTTAATTCACCAGAGCATCCCCTCGGAAACATTAATACAAGTAAAATGCGATAACGTAATCAACCAATAAATTGGGATAAGATGAATTTCCCGTGTTAACCCTTAAGAAGTCGCAGCCTGAAAGGGTATTTTGGTTCACCTATGGACGGGGTTTCCAGCTCTAGTATTGGGTGTTGACTGATACTGTAAATTATTAGTAGCAACCTGTCCCTGAGATCCTACAGTACCTCTAGATGATGCATCGTAGGTGACGCCTTTTTCCCTTTGAACTTCATCTCCAGAACCTCTTTGCATGTCGTACACAGGGGCACTTTGTCCGTCATAAAAACCAGGTCCCTTCTGGGTTTCGGATCTATGTGTTGACACGTGACCAGCGGGGGTATTATGGGTAGATGGAGTAGACCCTCTCTGAGCATCATATACCAGGCCAGTGGATCCCCTCTGGGCATCATAACTAGCTCCAGCTTGTACTCTTTGAGTTTCATATCCTGTTCCCACATGCCCCTTGTGAGGATCATAGCTAGTTCCCCTAAATGTAGGGTACATAGGGCCTCTGGATGGGGGCTGTGGTATTACATGAGGAGAACCACCTTCAGTACCAGCAGGTGCACCAACAGTACTTCCTCCCAGATGGGGGCCTTGAACCTGCTGCAACGATTAAAAGAATAAATTAGAGCCTACCTTAAAGATCCTTTTAAGTATATGAGCCAAGTAAATATCTTCATTATCTTAAAAAATCTCGTGTACATCTTATATTTCCTATGATAAACCGAAAATTATTGTTAAATAAGAACAGAATTTGGGGCTATTTTACTCTTGGTCCAGCTTTTGTTTTTAGTACAAAAACTACAGTAGCTCCAAACTGGTTGAAGCCCAGACTCTTGAGGTATATTACGACTTGCAAAGCTGATTTATATCAGATGGATATTCATAATTTCATCTCAGAATTATCTCTCACTCAGATTGCCAACATATGTACCTGTCCTACACCATAGGCTTGAGCAGAAGCATAGTTCCCCATGGAAACACTTTTATTATATCCACTATAACCACCGTATGGCCCTCCTGCAATTATAATTTAGTATGTTATAAAAGGTAATAAAGCCGAAAGATAAAAATGAAACTAAGCGACTTATACCTGTTCGTGGGTCAAAGTTTGTGGCATTACTTAACTCAGCTCTTAGCTTCTCTACTTCTCTTGACATTGCCATGTAGTTCTTCTCCATCACCTGAAGGGATTCAAGGTGGTCGTTGTATAACTTCTTCTCATAGTCATAAGTACCCCTGTGTAGGTGAAATCCCAGATAAATAATACCATTTTAAACAGTAATGCCAGGTTTAAACTAAAAAATAAATTTCACAAGAAAGGAAGTTTTTTAATGTTTGATTCAGAGATCTATTTATGCCTATATCAGCTTACGTTATGGCCAGAGATATGTCAAATGGGTGATTGCAAAAATGACCACATTGAGCAGACTTGCATGTCATACAACTCTTGCAGCTAAATGAACAATTCTTATCGCAGAATTGCTTTTAAGCTAATTTTGATTTATGATGCACATATATTTCCTCAATTTAAACTTTTACAACAATTTATAGGAACTACCTGCAACGATGATACTCTTGTCTCAAGCTATCGAGTTCAGTCATCAGTGGAGGGATTTGTTGCGCCTCAGAGTGCGACATCTGAAGGTCACGAGTTAACTGCTGCACCTTTGAAATTAATTCCTGCCTTGTAGCAATCAAGGCATGTGCTTCAGCTCGTGCTTTCTGCAACTCCATCTTGATGGATTCTGCAGCTTCAAGTTCAGATTCCATCTTTGACATTTTATCCATAATACCTCTCAACTGCTGCTCTTTCTCAGATTTCACCTCCCCAATGTGAGCATGTACTAATTGCAACTCATGCTTTGAGGTGGCAAGATCTTGCCTGAGAGTGCCATGGGTAGAAGCAAGCCTCTGATTTTCTGTTGCAAGTTTCTCTATCTCAACATGTTGTGCAGAAAGCTTGTGGGCCAAAACTTCGTGAGGTGGCAACATTTCATATGGTGGGAAAGCACCATGAGGTGGACGAATTGCAGCATATGGATCAGGATGGACTACACCAGGACCAGGAAGAGGATGACGATGGTGGGGAGGAGGGACTCGACCTTTGCTTGCCATAATTAGCTCTGAATATTCACCTTCAATATAGGAGATGATCACTTATATTGCATAAAAGGATATTGTGAACCAAAAATTCCACAAAAACTGTGATATCTACACAAAACCAAGAAGTAATATTTTGATTTTATCATTTTATAAATCTTTATACACTACAAAACTTATTGACAAAAATATATAATGTTTCCCCTTTAAAAGAGATGAATAAATTCAATTATATCGTTCAACTTTTCACTCTTACGTGCTCTCTCTAGGTTCAATAACACAATAGTTTATACTCGTTCCACTACCACACATCCACACCTTACAACTGAACAAAACCAATCCTAAATATACAAGATTACAAAGTCCACCATCTCACCCCACCCCAAATATACTCTCTTTTGATAGAGCTCGTTTGACGTAGTTTTCAAAGTTCTTCGACACACCTGTGCCACATGACAATGTCATTTAGTGCAGCAACCACTGTCATTTTCAGACATCTCCATGGTACAACCCAAGACCCATATCTGGGGAGCTCCAATTACATCGATTATTTGTTAGGACACTGCATCGCTTAAGGATAGTAGGTACCAAACTCAACATGACCAGATATTTGCGGATGAGCAAAGCAGCATTGAACACTCCATCAAGAATCTTATTCCAAATTGATGAGGATGGAAATGATTCTGAGAATACAACTTTGTTATTAGTGAAGCAAGTTCTTTTTGGTTCAAAGAGATTGGATACAAAGAGCACCGTTCCAGTGAAATCTTCCCATTCAAAAACCTAGTCAAAGCTCAGGTACAATGAAATTAATAATATAAACATGGTAGATGCATTGATAGTATCTTGATGACTATTAATCTCATTCAATTTATATTTCACTAGAAACATGCTTTCCTTACCAATGTCACCATACTTTCAAGTGGAATATAAATTGGATGAGATTATCAGTCATCAAGATACTATCAATGCATCCAACATGTTTATATTATTAATTTCATCATACCTAAGCTTCAATTGAAGATTTGAATGGTAAGATTCCTTTGGAATGATGCCCTTTGAACTAAAGAGAATTTGCTTCACCAGTGATAAAGTAGCATTCTCAGAATCATTTCCACCATCATCATCATTTTGGAACAAGATTTTTGATGATGTGTTTAATGTTGTTCGCTCATCGTACCTACTAACCTTAAAAAATGTGGTGCCTGGAGAGCCATAACACAACCATGTCCACTTTCTCAATGGAGGATCTGGAAAATATAGAGTACCCATACATGTGTGTCGTAGCCTAAAGACATGGATTCCACTCATTCCGGTATTCTTTCTCCATATTCTAGGGTTTTTCATACCTATTCTGCTGCAGAACTATTGGTCGATAGAATTCCTCACCGAAATGCTGCAAGGTCAATCTTACAGTTTGCATTAAACAAGAAAATCTATACCTATATAATAACAAAAACTTATACCATATATAGAAACTTTTGTTGTCCACCCAAAATCTCATTACTAAATCTGTAACTATACTGTAATTATTCATTAGGCAAAACACGTTTAAACTAAATACATATACCAATCATACTAAACCATCCACCTCCCTCACTACAATAAATTATATCAATCATACAACCATCCACCTTCTCCATTTCCCTAAACTGTTATGTATTAGTTAACACATTAAAAAAAAAACCATTTACACATTATTTAAAATTTACAAATTAACCTTAAAAAACATTTGCACCCCACATCCCAATAACCAAACCTAAATAAATAGATAGCCTTTCTATACTAACACCTGCTAAGCACACTTTTTCATCATCTACATTTTGAAATCCAATGGCACACCTTTTGGAACTTGATCAAAGATTGTTTGGGCATTGAATTTTCAAATCGTTCAGTCTTACGAGGCGTAAGACTAATACACGTATTGAAGTTCTAAAAAGAGAACAAGAGAAAGGCCAACATGGGGAAGTCAATTCAAAGAACAAATTTAAAAAAATCACTGAGTGTAGAATTTAGTATTACCATGGTAAGTCACTTTACCATAACATTCATTGTAATAATACCAGCTATTTATCTATTTTTTTTCAATATATCTGTTGATTTGTTGCTATATTAATTTTTTTAAAAAAATAATTAGAATGAATTGCAAACTTCAAAACGATAGAACTCATGATAATACACAAGGAAACACATTAATGGGCTTACCAGTGCAGGTTGTCTCTGAATCATTCCATCACATATTAATCATGTCCCCATTCCATCAGGACCAACTATTTTTTGTGTAGCCCACCGGTTCAAATTTTCTGAAGTCTAATATCTGATAGCATAAATTATCCCAACAGTGATTCAAGATATCAAAGCGCCCCTACATATATAGAAACATTGGAATTTCAGAATTCAAATAAATTTAACACACATCATACCATATGAATTGTTCCTAATAATCAATAGAAGACCTGAATAGAGAAATGCTTATTAAGATTGAATATGGCACAAATATTGTAGTATTATCATTTAACAGCTAAATGTTAATATTAAGTTCTAACAGCATAATTGGATATGGATTAACTTTCTTGAAAATGTTAGGCTTGAATAGAGAAATGCTTATTAAGAATCTAATAGCATAATTGGATACGAACATCGGATGAAACATCAAGAATGTATATACCGTCTTCATTTTTCACAATCTTTTACAAGAGGAAATCTTTGAATATCATAATAGAAAATGCATAACCTAACCCAGTTTTGGAAAAGAAGGTCCGCCACCAGTAAGCTAAAGTAGCACCATTGTCTATATGAACTGCAACACTAGGATTGACATCACAGGATCCTGAATGTTGTTTTTTTTGTTAGTTAAAAGGTGACTCGAACCTATGACCTTTGGACATAGGTAGTGGAGCTCTAACCACTTGAGCTATACTACTCGAACCTTAGGACACAGGATCCTGAATGTTGTACAATGCATCGCAGGTATAAGGATGCACAACATCAGTAATTGGCAACAAATAGAGAAAATAATAGATGATTACCTCTAAGAATTTAGAGACTGGTATATACAAATCATGAAATGCACAAACAAATCTCAAGAAGTCCCGTATCAGTAATAAGCATATTTCCACCTATTGAAATCATTAATCCAGATAGTGTAGATGAAAATGGATTGTTAAAAAAATAAATATTTAGCCTAATACGAACACCTAAGACTTAATTGTGCCTAAACGTATAGCAGTACTAGACAAACATTACACACTGATTTTCTTGAAATTCGAAACGAGAAAATCAACAATAAATGCTGTGTACAAGAAAAGAGTTGGCAACTGGAACATGAATTAAGGAGAAAAGAGTTGGCTCTACTAATTGTGTATGCACAAATAAGAACATTTAGACTTAAAGCCAATTAAAAAATTTATACTAAAAGTCAATGAAGAAGATTCATAACAAAAAATGCAACAAAGAAATGAATCAGTACCATAACTAAAATCAACAAAATTATTATTATGAATTTAATAATAAAAAATTCACCTTCAACCTCAAAATCAAAACCCCAAACAATGACTCAAAACTACTAAGAAAAACGCAACGAATAAATCAAATAGATCAAGATACGGATTCGGTTTGCTGCGACTTCTATTAATATGGAACCGACAATCCAAAGCAATTATTTCAAATCACCATACATACATACATACATGATTCATATATCAGGTTCCAAACCCAAAAACGTATACAAACTCAGAAATTATCAGACCCGAAAATTCATGGGAAGAGAGCTGCGGGATATGGCAATCCGATAATGTTTTACTAAACTATTTTAAACGAAATATACCTGGGCAAATATTCAAAAATCTTTTTCGGCCGAAAAAAATACAATCTCTTTCGAAACTGATTAATCGAAAGATGAAAGAAACAAATGGCAGATCGTAAGAAGGCGCGTTGAGACGACGGCGGTGGCGCTACAAAGTAACTGAGGGGAAAGAAGTTGTCCGAGGTGGGTATTGGGCAGAAGGCAAGGCGGCGCTGGAACGACGGCACGGTGATGGGAAGAAAACAACGACGGCGGCGCTGATGGGAAGAAACAACGACGACGGCGCTGGAGAAAAATGAGTTAATGGTTTTTCTTTTTCGGGCAGGGAAAAGGGTGCCAATACCTGGCCTTAATATTTTTACTTTAATGTTTAGTTAGCTTCAGGCCTTCAGCGTGAATGGGCTTTTTAGTTAATTATAGCCCAAGTTATTTACAACCCATTTTTTTTTCAGTAATTACTCCCTCCCGTCTGTCCCATAATTATTTTCACACTTTTCTTTTTATCTGTTCCAAAATTTCTTTCATCATTAAAATGAAATATTCTCCATAAACTATATCATCACAATACCATTTATGTTTCAAAAATGTCATTTATTCTACTTTATTCTCTCTCCAACATTTTATCTCATTCAACCACCCAAAATACTCTTATACTTTATTCTCTCTACTACACTAAATTGAATTTTTTTTATAAGTGTGTCACTTCACATGTGAAAATCAGCAATAAGATAAGGACCTAATTTAGCCTAAATTAGGTCTTTATCTTATTGCTAAACATGCCTACCAAACGGGCACTAAAAAATTTAATTAAAAAATAACACGATATTATTTTTAAAATAAAATTCTCAGGACGCTTGGTTAAAAATTTCTCAATAGGAATGAAAATGTGAATGAGTATAGAACAAATTATGGTTAATGAGAATAAAAAATGATCAATACGACAACTTTTCCTCCTAAATAAGGTAATTATTACCCAATTTTCATTAACATTTTCCCATCATATAATAGTTCTCCTCAATCATTCCCCTCCACTATCACTACAATCTTCTTTTGTCTCATTTTTTCCTAAATTAAAGCACAATATTTGTGATGCAACAACTATAAAAATAATTCTTCCTCCAATATTGTAGGGCATGGAGGAAAAAAATATTTCATTCTCATTCTGATTGAAGAATTTACAAACAAGCGACCCCTTATTGATTTACTCCATATTTGAACTTTAAAAATTAGGATATGAGTTTTGAAAGTAATCGACTCTATTTCAGAACACTACAAAAAAACACAAAATTAACGAGGGGGATTAGAGAGGGGAGAAAACCCTCGTTAATTAGCGAGGGTATAGCCGAGGGCATAATTTAACGAGGGCCTTCGCGAGGGAAACGGGCCCCTCGTTAATTAACGAGGGCCTTAGTGAGAGAAAATGGGCCCTCGCTAATTAACGAGGGCCCCCTCGCCAAGCCCAAACAATTACCGAGGGCCCCCTCGCTAGCCCAATATTACCGAGGGCGAGTGCCCCCTCGCCAAGCCCAATATTAACGAGGGCTTGGGCCCTCGCTGGGCCCCTCGTTAAATTGTAAATATAAGCCCACCAGCGGGCAGCCCTCCCCCCACGCTTTCTTCCCCAATTTTTCTCACAGCAACCCCGCGCCGCCGCCGCCGCCCGAAATTGGCCCACCCACTAGTCGGGCTTTGTTCCACTCGTTCCTAGGAACATTTCTACGGTGAGTATTTATGATTTAATCGGTTAATTTTGTTGTTATTTTACAAATTTTGTATATTTTTATATGTCTATATTTGTGTGATTTTGTTGTTAATTTTGTTGTTATTATACATATGCTTGTATAGGTATTGTTTTATTAGTTATTTAGTGTTAATTTTTGTAATTGTTATGTGTATTTTAATTATTAATAATTATTTAGAAATAATTAGTAGTATAATATTATTATTTATTTAGAGTTAGTATATGTATGCAATTATATAATTAGTAGTATAATTATTTAGAGTAATTAGTATGTATGCAATTATATAAATTTATTTTTAATTAATATTAATTATTATAATTTAATTTAATTGCTATAATTTATATATTTGTAGGTGTGTTGAAAAAAGATTCGATCCGGGCATATAATTTCACTAACGCCACCACTATCACCGTAAGTATTCTTTTTTAATTAGTTATTTAAAGATATGCTTTTAATTTAATTGTAATAATTATTTGATTTAAAATTATTTTGCATGCGCATATATATGATATAATAATAATTTATATATATGGTGATCGATGTTCGATCAAATTTTGCATGATAGTTCAATTATAATATTAGTTTTGAAAATTGAATCGATGTTCGATTCAAGTTGATGTTGGAGTTGAGGGTTGATAAATTGTTTGGTATTGTTTGTCAGAATGTGCGTTCCGACTTGATTAATTTTAATTAAGTCGGAAATGGATGCACTAGGAATTAACTTGATATATTAACTGGGAATGCGATAAAATAAAACAAAATCAAAAAATTTTTAGAAAAATATATATTAATATTAGGGAAAAAAATATTAAGTGGAAGAATTAATTATGATTTAATTAAATTTGGAATCTTCATTAATTTGAAACAGATGAATTATTCAAGCCGTAGTTGGATGTATGGTCCAAGAACGATTAATGGCATGATATCTCCCGAATTTCTGAGTGGAATCGAATCGTTTATAGAATTCGCTACTAGTAACCCGGAATGGATGAGTGGAGGAAAGATTAGGTGTCCTTGCTCGAAATTCAAATGTAGGAACCATAGTTTTAGAGAACCCATTGACGTGAAATCACATTTGTTTAGGCATGGGTTTATGTCTAATTATCACAATTGGATTTTGCACGGTGAGCAAAATTGGAATTCTATGATGAATTATTTGTTATTGAATAGTGTAATAATGTGGTTTTATTTAATTATTGTTACAGATGAGCGGACCGTCTGGATGGAGGGGACCGTCTGGGTCCAGGGGACGATTTGGGTCGACGGAGCGTCGTGGATGCTCGAGGGTACCAGTACAAACCCCATTATTCAGATGATGGACTTAAGTCTTATGAGGACCATCCAGATCCAGCTCCGGCTCCTGCGGGTTCGATCCGGATATATGGATCTAGAGCACGTAAGTTAAATACTTGTGAATAATAAACCTGTCATATTTATATGTCTATTATAATTTCGCGTGTTTATTCCGTTTTTGCGGGTTGATGCCATCGAATCGTATCCAGGATTATTCGGGATATTATGTATAAACATATGGAGCCCGGTGCATTCACTTTCCGGATGATATCTCCTCGGAGGTGCAGCAGACGTCTCATCATTTCGGTACATTATATTTTGTTATTCGCTATTTAATTTTGATTAATTTATAAACTTTAACGCTTATTGAGTACAATAATATTTTGTTTTTGGCGAGAGTGACTAGGTGGGACCCTTCCGTTACGAACTCAATGGAGGTGTATCACCTGTTCCTTCGTAGGGCGCGCGGAAAGATACACTGATATCTTTGAACAACGTGAAAAAGTTGTTCTTCACCAAGGAACAGTGCTGGATGGGATGACGCCGTCTTCAATCCACCGCTCGAGTATTGGGGTAGAGAAGAGGTGAGGTCAAAGAGCGCGCAGTGTGTAGGAGGAATTGAATGTCGGAGCACGGAGGCACGGCAGTGCGGCATGTCCCGTCATAGGGGCGGATCCCGTGGATCGCCCGAGTATGCATATGACTTTGTAAGTAATTTTTTTAATGCTAGTTCAATATTTTAATTAAACATGTGGTTCTAATTAAATAAATACAGAGAGAAGAAGCATGGACGGCCCCCACCGACCGGGACATAGTGCAAAGATACCACGCAACTCCCGAAGGGGAGTACATCTACGGGGCCCTTAGTGACACAATTGTAAGTATTTTTATTTTATATTATGTAATAATTTATAAAAAAATTATATATATGTCTATTTTTGTAATCTAAATTTTTAATTGTGGAAATATTCGTAAATGCAAGATGAAGTACAAGAGGCGGCCTCCCGATGATGCATCGGCCCTCCGAGGGGTCGAGCTCCGAACCCCAACCCGACTTATCCCGATCTCTATGTCCAAAGAGTTGGAAAACAACACGGGAGGGTTCGGGGTCTTGGTCAGCTGGGTAAGTCCAGACGCATCCCCTCCGGCTCTTGCTCATCATCGAGCACTCCTACTAGTGGGATCACCCAAGCTGATATGGACCGGATGCTCCAAGAGGAGCGTGAGAGGGTGCGGTTGGAGATGGAGCAGATGCGAGAGCAGATGCGAGCGGAGATGAGAGCGGAGATGTGATTGGAGTTGCAGACGGACATGCAACGTCAACTCCGGGAGATGTTGCGGGGGTTACGGGGTTCCTTCCCCGGTGGTGATATTCCCCATCTCGGTCCGGGTGGTGATATTCCCCATCTGGTCCGGGTGGTTCTGATCAGTCATCCCGTGGGTCCCGGGGTTCTAGGCGCCGCTAAATTAATTATTTGTGTTTAAAACAATGAATTTTTCTGAATGTACGTTAATTAAGAATTTATGAATTTTAAATGTGTATGAATTTTAATTAATTTATAAGATGATGAATTTTAGTTATTTAAATTATTAATTTTAATTGTTTAAGAGTACATAAATACACATGATAATATAGTTGATAATTTAATTGAATATATATGTGGTAATAATAATAATTATAAACATGATAATATATATATGCAATAATAATAATAACAATAATATATGATAATGTGTATATAGTGAATTATAGGATACATTTTAATTGAATATATACAATATTAATAATTATAAAACAATAATATATATACTAATTGAATAGTGTAATAATGTGGTTTTATTTAATTATTGTATATAGTAATTGATAGAATACAATTTAATTGAATATATACAATTATTATAAAATAATATTAAATATATTAAATATTGTATACAATTTAATTGAATATATATGATAACATATATAATTGAATAATAGTTATATATATTAAACATATTTAATAGAATAACATTTATAAATTAAATATATATAAAATATTGAACATAATATGATATTAATATATTTAAAAGCAAAACTATATCGAATGATTAGCTTTGCCCAAACGGTAAAGCGCCAAGGCCCTCTCCTCCATTCGCGCGGAGGTCGCGGGTTCGAATCCTTTGTCGAGCGAAAAAAACTCGCTCAGCTGAGGCTAGGCCGCGGCCAGGGGGGATCGAACCCGCGCCCCCCTGACCGCAATTCTTTTTTTTCGAAATTGAATTTAGCGAGGGGCAAGACGAGGGGCCCGCCCTCGCCAGCTGGCCCTCGCTAATTCCCTCGCCAAACCCCCCTCGCTAATTCCCTCGCGAAACCCCCCTCGCCAAACGCCCCTCGCTAAAGCCCTCGCTAAACTCGCCCTCGCCAAATCCCTCGGCAATTAGCGAGGGCTCATACCCTCGTTAATTAGCGAGGGATTTGACGAGGGAAGTGTTTCCCGACAAGGTTTTTGCCGAGGGCTACCTTCCCTCGGTAAAGCCCTCGCTAATCCCCTCCCCCTCGTTAATTCCCTCGCCAAATTCGTTTTTTTTTTGTGGTGGAATTTTGAAAATTGATTTAAAAAAAAATTATTACAAATAGGTTCAAAAAGTAACCCAAAATTGCAAATAGGTTTATTGTGCAAATATTTTTGTGCTTCTGTGCAAAATTATCTTGTGCTGTTGTGCAAATATTTTTTGAATTTTCTTAAACCTTTTTATAACTGGTTATTAGGATTTCAAAATTTTCTAAATTTTTAAAATTAACTTTTTAAAAATCGATTAAGACTACATTAACTAATGTTTAAAAAAAAAGTTCGAGTAAATCCAAATTCATGAGAGAACTAAAAAAAGTTTTCTATCTCCCCTCTCTGCTTTTCTAGCTTCTATGTAAACTTTAAAAAAAATGTATACCGCACCCCTTAAACTTTTTAAATCAAGTCCCTATAATTTTATATATAAACACCAAAGTCCTTATACATTTATATTAGACAAAAACACATATAATATCGTATTATACATGGGACAGGCCACCTTTCAAAGAAATATTAAATCTCTAGAGATAGAAATTGAAAATAAATAAATTTTAAAAATTGTTAACAAGATTATGTTAAAAGAGATATCAATTATGTAAGACAAATAAAGGTAAAACTCATCTCATGTATAACACCGTCTTATCCAAAAGTGTCACTTTATATTAACACTGAGCCCCCAATTTTTATTAATTATTATACGTTTTCTCTTTAGAAACAAGATGAGTGTTTTTCATGTATTTGCATTTAAAATAGGTTTTTTTTTTCATGTCAAATACTTTTTCTTTTGTTGATCGGTAAAAACAACTGGGCATAAGACATACCCTACAAAGTAGGCTTTATACAGTCTCTAAGAAGTAAACCACATTGCAAGAAAACAATAATTTAACAACCTAGAACAACTTTTAGTATATAAATACACTAACCACAAGGAACTCAATGACACCCAAATTTTATATATAAATATATTTTAAAATGACAAACTTAATATATCAAATAAATAAAAAAGTTCAGATAATAAAAATATAATATAACAGGGTTGCAACTTTCAAATTAAGCTTTTATTAGGTAAAAAAAAAAATCACATGTGATGTAAGGTGAATTAGAAAACTTGAGAGTTTTAGTTAAAGCTGAGGAATATTAGCAAGTGATTCTTTTATCCTTTGATGGTCAAATGACAAATCAACAAGGTCTCCCTTCAAATACTTGTCGTAGGCGGGCAAATCAAAATGGCCATGTCCACACATGGCCATCACAATTACTTTAGCTTCCCCCGTCTCTCTACAACGTCGAGCCTCTCTTATAGTCGCAGCTATCGCATGAGTTGGTTCCGGCGCTGGTATCAACCCTTCCGACCTTGCAAACTGTATGGCTCCTGACCCATAAACATTTACATGAGACCGTTTCATACAAGAGATATGTATATTGACTCATTAGCATAACCGATCTAAACTCAATCGTGTTTTAAAGACAAACATGACACAAATAGTAACTTATGATCATTATTCACATCAACCGAATTGAACACATCTTTAATTAGAATATTTATCTTGCTAGCTCACCTTCAAAGCATTCAGTCTGTGCAATTGAGATCGCTTCCATGAATCCCAATTCGTATACATGTGAAATCAATGGAGCCATGCCATGATACCTCAAACCACCTGCAAAATTAAAACTCCAAATTTACATATATAGTGGAAACATATTTTAAAAGATAAACAGATTACCAGCATGAATGGGGTCAGGTATAAAGTCATGGCCAAGAGTATGCATCTTCATCAACGGAGTCATCCCCGCTGTATCCCCATAGTCGTAAGCATACACACCCTTCGTCAACGAGGGGCATGCAGCCGGTTCAACTGCTCGAATGATCGGATTAATCTTCCCGTTAAGTTTTTCACGTATAAACGGGAAAGCAAGTCCCCCAAAATTGGATCCACCACCAGTACATCCAATGATCACATCTGGAGTCTCTCCTATAGCCTCCATCTGTTTTATGCACTCCTCGCCTATAATGGTTTGATGCAGCAGCACATGGTTGAGAACACTCCCGAGACAATATTTGGTGTCAGCATTCATAGCTGCAACCTCCACAGCTTCCGAAATAGCAATGCCTAAACTTCCAGGGCTCGACGGATCTTTCTCAAGTATTTTCCGACCAATTTCAGTCACAGTAGACGGCGAAGGGTGCACCTTAGCACCCCATGTTTGCATCATCAGTTTGCGATATGGTTTCTGATCATAAGAAGCACGTACTTGCCACACCTACTTCCAACCAAAACCTCAATTAACGAACAAGATACTGAAAAAGGACAAAACTCAGTCTCATACATGAGACGAACGTTTACCATGTCATATGACCCATGGATTTACAAACCCATCTCTCATGTATGAGACCGTTTCATACAAGAAGGTGATTACTTCGCAATTAAGACCGAACAAGCTACAGGCGAAAGCAAGCGAGCTCCCCCATTGACCAGCACCAGTTTCGGTAACTATATTCTTGACACCTTGCTGAGCGTTATACCAAACCTGTGGAACAGCCGTGTTTGGCTTATGCGAACCGGCTGGGCTGCCACCTTCATACTTGTAGTAGATTCTTGCGGGTGTATCCAGCAGTTTTTCCAGCCTCTTAGCTCTGAATTTAACCAACAGACATCAGATTTTCCATAACAAATAAGTATGATCGATGAAGAACAGGTAACCTGATCAAAGGGGTTGGTCGCCAAAGCCTATACACATCGATAACTTCTTCTGGAATATCGATAAACCTTTCAGTCGTGGCCTCTTGCTTAATCAATTCATCAGGGAATAATGGTGACAAATCCTCTGGTTTTATGGGTTGGAATGTCTTGGGATGTAAAGGGGGAGGTGGTTGTACCGGAAGATCCGCAAGTAGATTGTACCATTGTCCAGGAATTCCAATCTGTTTGACATCAGCAGTGCAGGATGCTCTACAAGTGGGTAAAATTCTCAGATGGGAAGGTATTTTATTTTGGGGAAAACAACTAAGCCGTTGATCATCTCCTGTTGACCAATCAAAGATTAATTATCACTAATTGGGGATGTAATTTCTGTATTTAGACTAATTAGTTATTAGTATTCATCTCAACGTACGATTAAGACCACCCAATTACAATTAGGTTTGAGTTTTGTTTTCTAACTGGACAGTCGAGATTGAAGCTTTGTTTCGAGGATAGCGACAAGTAATTGTCCAGATTCAAGATTCATTCTTAAACTCGATACTTATATGTAAAATGTGAGAAATTGCTGAGATTGGAACAAACTAAACAAAGCCCACTAACATTTGTTCCCTAAATATACATACGTTGACCCACCACAAAAAAAAAAAAAGGGAAAAAAAACGTCAAATAGATCTACTGATTAAGAACAATATGAGTTTTCAGCGAGTATAATTTTCTTTAATTAATTTTTGAATCAATTATCCATACAGTTGAGACTTGATATCAGTACAAGTAGCAAATTGAAGAAGACATTTAGGGTAAGAAAACGGATTACCTCTAAAGGAAAGTGGTGGTTTCAGGGAAGAAGAGAGGAAGCAAGACTCCGCCATTTCTGCCAAGCTTGAATTTTAGGTTGAGACTTGTTTGAGATAAGTGTTACCACAGTCGGTCGGCGTGTTTATAATTTTATATTCAGGATTTTGATGATTAATGAGAGACCAAAAGTCAAAAGTGTTATTACAGTTTTTTATGAATACTCTTAAGTCACGTAGTGACGTGCATGTATCTCTAATAGAGAGAATATATAAACACAAAAAACATGTATGCCAATGTGATATTTTTATACTCCCTCCCTTTCACACATTTTTTTTAACAATTTATTTTATTTCATTATTTAACTATTATTTAATTTTTTTCATATATTATTGATTTTATACTCATAAATAATCACTTAACTTATTAATGAACCACATAATACTCTAGAATATTCTTATTTTATCCACTTTATCTATGTTTTCTTAAAATCTATTAAAAGCAAACAAGCATGCACATGTCCGATTTAGTACGAAAATTATAAAATAATTTGCAAAATAATCACATCCACGTATGAAAAACGATCTCACACAAAATTTATTTATACATAAAATAATTTAACAATATTATTAAGTCGTGTATCAATTTAACACACTTTTTTGTCCTTTTAATATCAATTAATGGTTTCACCCACTCAAAAAAAAAAATTCAATTAATGGTTTCACATGCACATGTCCGATTTAGTACGACTGGGTTGAAATGTTTTTATTTCTGTTTTAAAGAAAATGTTTTTATTTAATTGAGTTTGAATATGCGAATTAATTTAGATATTTAGAATATACTCCTATTTAAAATAAATGACGTTTTGATCTTTCATTTTCTTTGCAAATTATATGACGTTTTATACTTTTTAATGTAAATTAATTACATTTTTTTCATAGTTACCCTAAAATCATTAAAATATGTAGTTAAATGTGTTCTTTTATAAAAAAGACAAACATTTATAAAGGATATAATAAGAAATCTATAATTTTCTTAATATGTATGCATACAATTAAAATAACATATATTTTGAATAGGAGAGACTAATAGTTATTTTAATTTCGTCTCGTGACTCTCATCATGAACGGTTATAACGTTTTTGTAATTATAGAAATTAGGAGATCTGTAACTTTAGTTTATAAAAATAAAAATTAAAAAGAAAGATATACTAGTATATTCTACGTTAACAAAGTTGCTTTTATACAACGAATTAAATTATTTTACTAAAATTGATAAATTATAATATTAATCATGCATCACGGCCATATATCTCTTCTACCTTAAGTCCTGAGTGATAAGAAATCACTTACATTTAGGACTGATCATGAATTGAACGTACACTTTTAAGACTAAAATTAGATAATTCAAGATTAAAATGATAAAATTATATTAGATTCACCTTAAATTAAATGACGTTAATTGATATTAACTTGCGTGCATTCATATTTACATTACGATAGAAAGTAAACAACATATTTTTTTAAGGAAAAAAGTAAACAAAATTGAAAATGTATAAAAAGCTTATGAACACATCTTGATACAAATTCATATTAACCAAATCTTGGAGCACCGAATAATTGATTTATTTATAAATACTTACATCCCTAACTCAATTAAAATTTAGGTTTGAACCCCTTTCTTCAATTATATTATACTAATAACTAAAAACACAACAGTCTCACTCCCATTTACACACAATCCTGTCTGTATTCCTAAAATTGAAATTAATCAACAAACTTCCATCCATTCTCCTCAACACAAAACTCTCAACCAAAACATAGCAACCAAATCTTCTCCACACATTCTCACACCCAATTTCCTTACTGCCATGAACTCTCACTTCTCTCTCCCCATCAAACCACCCTCTTGTCTCTTGAATCCACCTCATCTTCTCAAACAAGCAACAACTCAAACCTACCCTCCCTCTCCCCCTACAATCTCCCTTAACCTTAAACCAAACAAATCCATCACTACCCTCTCTCCCATCTTTCTCACCTTCCATCCCTTCAACTAGACACAACAACCTCTTCAGTCTTGCATCCACAACCACAACATTATTCCGATTATCCTCGTTTTCGACCGAATGAATTTGCTCCCACCATTGCTTAAGCCTCAACTCATATATTAAACACTTCTTCATTTGATCATCAACCCTCATGCTTTCCTCTTTCACATACACAAAAGGACAATACCACTTTCCAACTACCACTGGGGTGGAACGCCTCGAGTGCAGTGGAAGGTTCGGTTCAGGGAATTCCGTCGGATTAGGACTATCACGGAGCCCCGGAGTTTCACTCAGACGGAGCCTGAACGAAGGGTACGTGTAAACCTCCCACCCGCCCCGTCTTAGGAAACTCGGAGGACAACCATCCCATTCAACCGATCTTGCACAAAAGCCGCCACTATGATAAGGTCGAATTTCGAGTATTTGATACCTGTCTCTATGATCAAAAGGCCTCGTTTTTGCGTCCAAACTACGACGTTTAAAGCAACACATTCCAATATTTTCCGCTCTTGAACATGTATACGCTTGCCTAACCGAATCAACATTAACAAAATGCATCAAAAGCTGAACCCATGCAAGAATCAAGAAAGATTGATCAGAACATTAAAGAAAGAGCTAGAGATACCCTTTGTGATGCCCTTTAGCCTTGATTGCATAGTATCTATTTGAGGAAAGTGGCTGATCAAGAACAGGTATGAACCATATCTTTGTAACGGTTGCTTCTTCTTGTAAGGATGAGTGAACCACCTGCAGGATTTTGTCTGAAGGAAATGGTAGTCTTTTAATTTTGTGATTTTTCCAAATCCCACAACAAAAGGAGTCCATAGCCTCTGATTCTTCATCTGAAACGACCAGATGCCCCGCGTACGGCGCATCTGGCCGTGGCTGCTCGGAGAGAGCGCCACGAAAGTTGCGATAAAGTGATCGTGGCCTCGTTACGTACATCTCTAGCTAAGAATGTTCTTGCAAAAATAAGGTGATGTTTAACAAGTATCTACGTTTTTCTTGCCTTTCTATGAGTTGATCACAAATCATTTATTACCAGAAAGTTGGTTTATCAGGAAGTTCAATATTTTAGAATTTGTGTTCCACTTTCTTGCTTTTTTTGTATGATCCAGGATAGACACCCCTGCTTTTGGCCCTCTTTTTCTTGAGTTCTTATCCTCTATGTTGTCCATTTGTGCTTTCCTTTTTTATTCAAAAAAGAAAAATCACCATCTTTTTCAAAGCAAAGTTGTGAAGATTGAAAAATGACTACAGATGATGCATTCCAGGTGGGTGAAAAGAGGCCACTTTGTGTTTTTAATGTGAGAGAGTACATGTTGAACTAAATCTTAAATTAAATTTGCACGTATATAATACTTTGAACAACACTCAAGAATAGGAAAATCATAATTTAAATGCAAAAGTGTATCGTGCCGATGATGAACTGAATTTCGTAATCGTTACGCACTGGATGAGAAGCCAAAATGCAAGGAAAAAAAAATTGCTTTGGTTTGCACTTTGCAGTTTAATTTAGCAACTTTTAGACACATTTTTCCGTAAATATATGTTATAATTTGTAAGTATAAATATGTGTTATTAGCTCTTACATAAATAAAATATTTATCAATGTGTTGTCACTATAAGGACAAATATGTATTTTCTAACACATTTTTCTAATACAGTGTGTGAGCGAGTTTTCTGTTTTGTCTCTGCGCGATTTTAATGGAAATTTTTGTTTAACACAGTTCAAACTCATTTAGAATCCATGATTTTTTTTACCTATTCCTTAAATATGCTAACATTATATGTGAAATATTTCATATAAATATATTTTAAAAAATACATAAGAAAAATTGAGTAAAAGAGAATTTATTGCTTTCAAAATTTTGTATCAATGTTTCAATCATCTTGAATCAAAACAACAAAATTTTAATATAAGGAATCAATTTTAATGAAATCTTGAGTCTTAACGTATATTTCACAAATTCCTTATTAAATCAATTTATCTGCTTTTTTTTTAGTCAAATCAATTAATCTACTTACTATCTAATCAATTTATTAACCCGCAAGAATGTACAATATGCAACTTTTTATTAAATATTAATATGCAATTTAGCAAAATTGAAACAAACAGGGACAAAGGAAAAATTGGACATACATCTCACATTTTTCCAATTAGACTACAATTTTACGAGGTGTGTTATGATTTATTAACTATTACTATTATCTAAGATCTTAAATGCATTGGAAAGTATCACTCGTCACAAATTACTGAGTTTTGCTTATTTTCTTGCTCATCCAGGTCTAAGAAATGTCACAACTGTCTCTTATAATGGAAATTATAGAAAAAAAATGAATTAAAATAAAAAGAACACTTTCAACCAGCCCTGCTGTCACACACTAGCTAATTTTATTAGAAAAACAATAATAATATCTTATTATTTTTTGGGTCTGCATGCTTCACTTGTTCATTGAATCCTTGACAGCATCAGCTGCTCCTTGCGCCTTAGCCATCATCTGCTGACCAGTCTGCATTATTTTTTATATAAAATATTCGTCAATTCGTAAGTGTAGTGTAACTGTGTTGAAATTTTTTCAATTCTCTTTATGTATTTACTTATAGTATATTTTATTGATATTTAATTAACATGCTATCCATTTTGGCAAAACCAAACCTCTTGCATTGATTCCTTGGCAGATTGAGCTTTGTCTTTAATAGTGTCCATCGTCTGGCTAGTCTTTTCCTGAAAAGTATCGACTTATTTAACAAATAAAACGAGAAATAGGTAACAAATAGTGGCTTTAAAAATCAAAGAAATTGATTCATTTATTTACCTGAACTTGGCCCTTTGTCTCCCCGGCACGGTAACTAGACTTAGCATCCATTCTTGGCTTGTGTTTTTTGGGTTAAAAGTCCTTAACGATTATTGTAGAGGTTAATAGGGGTTAATATTCAGTCAGATGTTTAATAGAGAAAAAAAACGTTTTTTATGGACGAATTATCTGCTTGAATTGTGAATAGATGTGGTTATAAAATTTTAGCACGCCTATAATTAAGGATCAAAATTCAGTTACTTTGTCTTATTGGAATTAGTAGAACAAAACTCCGATATTTAAGTTCTGAGACAATTAGTTGGATTAATGTTACAGGTAGAGCTTGATTTAAGGAGTGATAAATTTTAAGATTAATAATCGGTTTTCTAGATAGATGCCATAGTCTATTCTTGGTTACAGTCGGCTGTGTTTCACGCCATTATTATTCCTAATTTGAAGGCGATGTAGTATGATAACATTCTAAAAAAAATTGTAGTCTAATTTGGGTTCAATTCGAAATAAGAAAATAATGTACAATAATTTTTAAAATGAGAGAAATGACAAACATCATAATATGACTATATCCAAATAAATAATTTAATACATATCATGAAATATTTAATACAAGTACAATATATATTAGTTGTTATTCATATGTATGTGTGTTTTTATTTAGACTTAAACGAACCGCCATGTTGAGCTTAAAAGACTTTCGTAAAAATTTAAGTAGACTTTTAAAAAGCTCAAACCTAACTTTTTTATTAAAAAGATCGAGTCAAGTCAAGTTTAAATAGGTAGGGTCGTAGACCCAAAATTTGTAATCAGACTTGTTCCCACCCTATACCCTATCCTATACCCTAGACAGAGTGAGTTTGGACACAATAAAGAAGCTCTAAATCGTATTGTGATTTTTATAGAATTTCGTCTCGCAAATCCATCTCATAATTTGTCATATTTAAATATTACTCCTAATATTTATTATAGCATATATACATATATGTAAATTTATATTCAAATTAAAGTATGTATATTTGTGTGCATATATGTTTTAATCTGAACCATATGTTACTTTAACCAATTATATAAAATACTCAAAATAATTAATGTTACTCTTAACCAATTACTCCATATATTTCAAGTTGAACTATTTAACGTTAATACATATTATATATATATATATATATATATATATATATATATATATATATTGTATTTTAAAATCAAATTATTAAAAATAATTTAATTTCTAGTGGGACAAGTATTGAGATTATCCAAACTAATCGTTGCCTGTCCCGCAGGGGCGATCTTAGGTGATGCACTCAGGTGCTAGCGCAGAAGACCCATTCAGACGAAGGATCTCAATTTATTTATTTATATGTATAATTATATAATAAGATAAAATAATGTAAAATATTTTTAAATTTCAACCAGCCTAGTTGGTTTGTCTATTTGCCGATTTCAAACCTCCTCATAATTATTTAAATTAAAAAGGAAAAGTAATTTTGGATGTGCAATCTCATTTACAAATAGTTCTTTTTTTTTTCCCAAACTTTCTTAATTCAAAACTTTCTTAATTCATGACGCGCCCTAGTTTAAAAATCGCCTTTAACCTCTAATTCCATAAACTCCCCGCAATCACCTTCTCTAATATCCAATTCTTCACTATGTCAATTTTTGTTTTAAATCAATTCTTAATTGTGTCCTAATAAGATTTGTTTAAAAAATTTATCCCCCAAAAATTTGCACCATACCTTTTAAATTGTACCCATCGGCATCCCTGGTAAAAGAGGGGATTATTAATTCGAACTAAGAACATTTCATTATTTTAAATTAAAATAGTTACAAGTCATTATTATACCTATTTTTTTTTTTTTTTAAAAAGGGAACACTAGCTAGTTTAGACATAGGTTCGGGCTGGTCCGCCAAAGACTTCACGTGGCATTCTAAATAGAAAAAGGTAAAAGAAATAAGTGTGGTGACAACAAAACAAATGTTAGAAATTTCTCACAAGTCACAAGCTCATCATAATTTGTCTGGCTCTCATAAGCAAAACTAGAATGTATAACTGTATACAGAGGCATTCTTGCTATACATGCACTAATATAGTCTCCCACTTGATAATTGAAAGTCATGAGCTGTTTAAGATGTTCTTTTCACACTTCCACTTGCCCCCCCAGTTAGGTGATTAGGTCTTAGCCGTGAAAGGAAAATTCAAAAGCAAATTGAATTAGTGTGTGCTCCAAAATATTGGGAATGAATATATGCCTCATGATGGGAAAGTAGGTATTATATTACATTGAATATTTGATCAAGATAATGTAAATTTTTTGTAGTAAAGTTAAAGGGACCCACTAAAAATCAAGTAGCTTACATGAGCTATTGTAAAAATGATAATTGAGGAGTTTCAAATTCTGTTGAAAAACGATTGAAACTTTTCAAAGATCAAAATAGAAAAATGACGGACATAATTTTTGTTATGTCATGTAAAATTGTACTGTTACAAAATAAGATTTACTCGAGATTTTCAAAATCTAAATATTAATTGTTTTATTTTGAATTTGTAATCTGTTTTTTTTTTTTAAATTCAATACTCACAGCTATAAATACCTATAAATTCTACAATACCATTTTTTCGTCACTCCCTACAATAACTAAATAATGCAAACGTGAATTTTTATTCATACACATATTTATTTATTATTTTTCACACTTTTCTCACTTTTATAACTTTCAATAAAACACATTAATTATTATACAATTATTCAAATCATTATAATGTCAAATTCTAACCAACTTAAATCTAAAAACATAAATATCATTAGATTTTAAAATCCAAATTTCAAAAACTCAAATTAAACATACCCAATTGCGTTTGTTTCGGGACTCATACGAATGGATTTAGGATTTTGTGATCCACGTCCTACACAAGTTTGAGATTTAAAATTCGGTTTTAAAATTTTCACACTTAAAAATACTTATAAATCTTAATTTTCACAAGATTTATTACAATCACATCATCACTTTTCTATCATACATATATATTATTTTCTACTATTCATTTACGTAATACAATATAATAATACAACATAAATTATTATTAAATATTGATTTTATAATTATTGTTACCAGCTCACCCTACCAATTAAATTTCAAAACAAACAAATATTTATATTATTTGTTAGAATTTTATAATAAAAACTTCCTCAACCGACCGAAATCTCAAAATAAACTTATTAGGTGTAACTGTGAACAGACAACAATATAATTAAATTCAAGAATAAGTCGTGTAAATAAGTAGTTAGCTTTTGTACTAGAACTAGAGTGAAACCCCGCGTATTACGCGGGTTAAAAAAATATTAATTTTGAACCGGTATGTGTTTTGTATATACGGTAAAGTCATCGTATTACTATTTTTGAAAAATTTAAAGTATCAAATATTTGATCAATAGTATTAAGAAACTCACCAAAAGTATCAAAAATAAAAATTTTCATATCAAGACCCGATTTTTAGGTTGAGTCTCAATATAAATACTGATTTTACATGTGTCTCAATTCAAGGCTTGATTTTTACTTTTTTCTCAATTTAAGATTTTAATTAAATTTTTTTATCTTAATTCAAGGCCCTATATAAAATCAAATTTCTAAATTAAAACCATATAACCTGTTAATTATAAAAAAATATCATCATTAATTTGAAAAAAAAATCGTCACTAATTTTTTTAATTAATGATGCACGTCTGTAATTTTTATTTTTATTATCGGGTGCTTTTAATTTATTTGCATTGTATGATCTTAATCCGAAAAATAAATTAATAGTTATCATTATTAAAAGGAATAACACTAAAATATTTTTTGAAATACTTATATAATTAATTATTATAATAATTTTTTATTGGACCTTGAATTGAGATAAAGAATTTAAACCAAAACTTAAATTGAGAAAAAAAGTAAAAATTGAGTCTTATTAAAATATATATATATATATATATGTGTGTGTGTGAATCATTAATGCATAATTCCATATATAATCAAATGCATAGAATCACTCCATTTCAAAATAAAGGATTTTGAAGGGTGGAGGTTGATTGACAAATAGTAATATATAAGATATTTCACCAAAGTAGAGGAAAGTTTATTTGATTATTTGTTCATAGTACATTATAGGAAAAGATAGAAGCAAGGAGTAAAGTCTACTGCTGCATAAAATAATTAAAAATTAATGAAAAGTAGCTTTCTTCCTATGATGAATCATCTAGTCAGATTTGGAAGATTAAGAAGAAAGCATGTTTGTTTGAAACTCAGTCAAATGCATCGTAAGCGCTGACATTCCAACATTATCTCATAAAACACGTAAGCACTAAATAATAGAATTGATCTTGGATATATATTAACCCGATAAATGCGATGAATCTTTCCTTTTAAGATCCTAGAATTTTGGTAATTCCGTTGCTTTTATCCAAAAACGCGTGTATCTTGAATAAGTATTATCCAGTCCGACAAGTTTGCAACTTGTTTGGTTTCCATATAATCACTTACATTAAAAATCAAATTAGTACCATTTGATATTTTGATTAAGACAAAAATTTAACTTATATAAATTTGAAAGTCAATAATTAAAAAAATGAAAGTCTAATTAGTTATTCGAACAAGATGGAGTAATAATATAAATATAAATATTGGAATTTAAGAAAGTAGGTTTGTTTAAGTGTTGTCCAAATAAGGATCTCATAAATATAGGCGCTAAAATAGCAACTGCAAGCTGTAAACCCGGTTGAATGGCTATTTATACCAACACATACCTGAAAAAAAATCACAATATTCATTCATTCAGAATAACACAAAGAAAGCAGCAATTGCAAAGTTTAGCGAAAGAGCAACCATGACTTGCCGTAGCGTCCGACCAAAGGTACTTCGCAACCTCCGGCGCCTAAAGTCCGGCGCCCGCCACTCCGCAACCGCTACTGAGGTCTCCTTTCTCCCCGTCCTAAGTATCCAAGGAAAGGGCAAGAGCGCCGAACCAAAACCGGCCGCCGAGGACCTGGCGATCGATTTCACTGATTCGAAGAAGCTATTTTCGACGTTTTCAACAGCGGCGCTCTTGAGATCAATGACCATGCTCAACGCGTCTAGGAGCAATGCTTTCACCCGTCTCGGCTCGCTTGTGATTACATCGAGGTTAATGGAACAACCACTTTTCAGCCATGTGGTTTTTGGATTTACAGAGCGCACTTTTTACAATCATTTCTGCGCAGGTAGGACTATTGAAACGGCCACCGCTACGGCGGCAAAACTATGGCAATTCGGACTCAGTGCTATGCTTGATTATGGATTGGAACGCGCTGATGATAATGAATCCTGTGATGCTAACATGAAACAGTTTATTCGCACGATCGATTCCACCAAAAACAGGACCAATGCTCAAGTAAGCCCTAATTACTATTACTATTACCCCCTTCACTTGATCACTTCTCTCCTGTCCTCTGTTTTCTAATTGCGATTTTGATTTTAAATGCAACAGGTTAGCTTTGTTGTGGTGAAGATGACGGCGATTTGTCCTTCTCATATACTCCGAAGAGTAAGTGATCTATTGAGATGGGAATACAAGGATAGCAGCATGAATCTTCCTTGGAAGCTTAAATCATTGCCAATTCTTTGTACCGAAAGCCCCTTTTATCACACTCCGGTAAAACCAGAGGCCTTAACCCCTGAAGAAGAGCTGGATCTGGAGTTGGCGTACGACAGATTGTTCAAGATCTGCGAGAGGAGCTTAGATGCTAATATGCCCCTGTTGTTTGATGCAGAAGAAACTACAATTCAAACTGCAATTGATTATATGACTTACGCTGCAGTTGTGAAATATGGAGGCAGAGGCGAACCCCCTCTGATCTTCAACACCATTCAAACCTATTTGATTGATTCGGCCGAAAGATTGAAGATGGCAGTTGAAGGTGCGGAGAAGATGGGAATTCAGTTGGGCATCAAGCTGGTGAGGGGAGCTTACATGAACAGTGAGAGACTTGAGGCCGCCACCAGAGGATTCAAACCCCCTATTCACAGTACTATTGGAAGGACTCACGCTTGTTACAATCACTGCACTGATTTCATGCTTGACAAAATCGTTAAAGGCTCTGCCGCAGCTGTTCTAGCAACTCACAATATCGAATCGGGTATATATTAGTATTACCCCTAACATAAAAACTAATTAAATAATTAATACTCCCTACTCCTACTTTTTATAGGTAAAATGGCAGCTATGAAAGCTGTTAATTTGGGGATTGACCGGAGGAGCCATTGCCTCCATTTTGCACAGCTGTACGGAATGGCCGAAGCGCTGTCGTTTGGATTGGCAAATGCGGGGTTCAATGTTAGCAAGTACTTGCCATTCGGACCCGTCGAACATATCATACCTTATCTCATGAGGAGGGCTGAAGAGAATAAATGCGTTTTAGGTGCTTCCTCCAAAGATACAAGGCTCATGAGGTATTCTAAATTAATACATTTTAATTAAAAACATATGCCATTCTTTTCCTTATTTTATTTGTGATTTGCAGGGATGAGGTTATAAGGAGGTTAACTTCCTCAGTTTCTTGACATGGGTTGGGAAGTCAGTAGATGGTAAAAGTTTTGATGATGTTGATGAAGGAGATGGTGGAAATTGGTCATTGTACATAGTTTCAGAGAGGAAGACAATTAGGTTTGAATATTTTAGATTGTTTTTCCTCTCCAGTTATTTCCCTCAAGTCTAATAAGTGAGTATTAGGACGTACTCTTATCAGATTTTTTTTTTTTTTTTTTAAATTTGTGTGAATAAATTTGTCTTTATTATATCAAGTCTAGTTTCGTATTATTTTTGGAACCAATAGAGTTCCATTCCAAGTAGTGAGGGAGTCAGAATTTGTACAGTGGGTATCAATATCTCTACTTGAGCAGAATTTTAATGAAAGATTCTTCGTACTTGGAATATTCTAGCGATTCCTGATTACGAAATTGAATCTTATATTCAAATTTATTATTTGGTATGAACGGTCATAAATTTATTGATGTGGGCCACAATTTATTTCATATTGATATAGATGGCTTTTTTTATATGTATATTTTGGTGCATTAAACACGAATCCCACTAAAACCGATAATTATTTGAATTCGTGTTAAAAAGTCGATTTGGAAAAAAATAAAAAAATTAATTATAAAATTGTTGGAACATATGATTCTCTGTTGTTGAACTTCGGAAAAATAAGATTAATCAAATAATTTTAAAATTGTATGGAGAAGAATTGAATCCTATATGTGATCTATTTTGAATGCGTGTATTTATAGTTTTATCCTATTGATTTGATTTAAGCCACTTATTGTCTCTCTCATATCAATAAAGTCGGATCAATGAATTGATTGGTCCATTCTCATGGGGCAAATGAAGAAAATTTCCTTTTAAAAGAAAAATGAAGTTCCCTTTCCATTTTTACTGGAATATAATTGGAAATTGGCCTCTCCATTACCAAACTCTAGATGTGATTGTATGGGATACATTAAAAAATACCAGAAATATAGGAACGCATTATACTGGGATTAAATATGGTGGAAAATATCACATGGCATCAATAAACAACAACTATATGTTTATAATTTATATTGAATAATTAATTCATTAATTAATTAATTGTGATTTTTCACATTACACGATAAATATAGGCATATAAATTGATACACACTCATTTCCCTAAAAAAAAAAAATATAACTAGTAACTACAAATGATGACCAAACTCTAGAATGTGAGTGTATGGTGCATTAGGGCTTCTCCAGCAAACTGCTGGAGTAGCTTTTTTTGTTAAAATTCTTCCTCTAGCAGTTTGCTACTCAAGGTGCCACAATGGGGGAAAAAGCCACTCAACCATTTCTTCCTCCATTTGTGGCGCACGCCACTTCCATTTTTTTTTTTTACTAATTAATTTAACAATTGTTTAATAATGTGTGTTTAATTAATTTAATTTATGTGTCTACCGAAATTAATGTAGTTGTTCTTATTTAGTTTATTATTAAATGCGACTAATATTTTTTAATTAAAATACTACTCATAAAATTAAAATAATACAATTTATAATTAAAATACAACAATACATAAATTAATATGAGTACTACGTTAGAAGCGGAACTACTACATAAAACAATAAACCTTAACACTAGAGATTACATTAAAAAAAACATGATTAATATTATATTGAATTTTCAATTTAATTTTGTGTGAATTTTTAATTAATTATATATGTTCCTAAAAAATTAAAATTTATCATATAAGTTTACAAATGTATTAAAATTATAGAGTATCATAGAATAAAAAATTATTTAAAATGAATATTATAGAATATTATAATATAGAGGCAAAAAAGTAGAAATGAGTGTTGTCTCTAGAATAGAGTAGTGTTGAATTGTCTCCAGAGTAAATGCAACTACTGGAAATGGCCTTAGAAAATGCCATAAATGTAGGAACAAATTATACGGGGATTAAATTTAGTACATAAAATAAAAACGAAGAATTTGTTTGACTGTCACAATTTGTATCTTTCTTTTTTTCATTTTGTAGTTGTACAGAATTATCAATGTTCGGTTGCTCTCCTTCAAATTTGAATAAATAGTTAGGGTCATACCCAGATTCTCCACATTAATATTTTTAATTAATAATTACTTGAGTAAAATTGATTGTTGATAATTAAAATAATGTTCCACTCATACTACTTTTTTTTTTTTTTGATCGGTCCACTCATATTACTTTAAGAAAAAAAATGTCACACCAACCGAGCTTATTACACTTTTGAATATATAAATATAGAATCACATTTTACACAGTACTGTATTTACTATTTTTGTGAAAACTTGTTACCAAAATATGTTGCACCTAAAAGATAAAGTGAACACAGGACCAATCATTTGTGATAATTCTCTGGGCATACCAAAATTTAACCAACAGAAATAATTATATGACGGTTTATGTTTAATTAAGAATCTATGATCAATTCAGTAAATTAATCAATTATAAGGTAAATATCTAGTATTTTTTAAAGGAAGTATTAGTATTAATAAAGTACTCGTTTAAAGTTTGTATTTAATCATTAATTTTTAGAGGTGCATTTGAATCTTTACTATCTGGTATATGAATTTGAGGTTAAAATTTATGGGAAGAATTTCCAACTTTTGCGTGGATGATTTTCTGCCACATTAATAATTGTATGGAAAGACGGCGTATTGACTATCAGCAGCAGCAATCAACGGTGGAGAATTGGTGCTTCCGACTTTTAAATGTGAAATGAAATAATCAAAATCATGCCGAGAGGCGATTATTTCATAAACATACCATCACCTAATTATCGATATTATAATACAAAATTTACCATAAAAGGAGTAAACATATTGCGTGATTGTATAAATTTGTAATTGTCGGACCTAGTTACCCAACATAATTAAATTTCTTATTTTTTAGCCACATACGAAAAAACATATCATGTGGTTATAAATCATACACTGTCGTTTAATTTTTTGACCTAACTTTGACCTAATTACAGGACACAATTAATTCTTACTAATTTTTTTCAGGCATAATGCATTAACAGATCCTTAAACTATCAATTTTTATTTCAAAAGGCCCCAAAATTATTGTTTATTTTAAAAAGCTCTTAAAATATATAACTTTTGTTTCATGAGACCCTTGGTAACGAAAACTTACAGATTTTACTGAGCAATTTATTATTTCCATTAAAATATGACAAATCAACCAATTTCAAAGCAGAGATCAAATTCCATCAATAAATTCGTCTTCAATGAATTATTAAAAAAAATTATAAAATAATAATTATATACTTTAAGGGCTTTTTAAAACAAAAATATAGTTTAGAGGTCTTATGAAATTATAATGGTATAAATTAAAAATTAGTTTAGGGGACTTTCAATGTAAAATTTGATATTTTAGGGGCCCTTTGATACATTATACTCCCTCTATCCCGACTATTTTTGCATACTTCTCCGGGCACGTAGATTAAGACAATTTGACTTTATTGACTTTTGTGATAATAAAATATAGAAGAAAGAATAAAGTGTAAGAGTCTTTTGAATGATTTAATAATATAAAGTAAGGAAGAGAATAAAGTAGAGTAGAGTGACTTTTTTTTAAATTAAATGATATTATGATGGTGTTAATATTGTGTAATGTTTCCATTTTTAAAATATGAAAAAAGAGTTGTGACGGACAGTTAAGGAAAGTGTCCATGTACCTTTTTTAACCCATACCAACATTTTTTAAATGACAACTAACTATTCAACCTTGTTCGATTCAATTCAGAGCCCGCTATAGTTCGGGTTGAGTCCCAACTACCTCAAAGATTGACCCTAATGATTAATATTTGTTTTGCTGCCCTACCTACTTCAACTATTGTCCATGTGCGATCCCTAGAGCTCACAAACTGCACCATCAGATCATTCACTTTCTTCGAAAATAAGAGGCTCATTAGAAGAGACACTAGAACAAATTCAATCAAGTTGTATTTTTTTCCCAGAAACAGGTTCTAGAAAGCAATCAGAAGAACAACCAATCAATGAGGGAACAAGAATAATCGAACAGTGACGCTAACCGTTGAAAGCTGCACCAAAAACAAGCGCCTTCCCTTGAAGCCAGATGCTCAACTATGATGATGATGAGACGATATAATTCCTCAAAATCATGTAAGCAGATTTGATGAACACAAAAAGGACGAGGAAAATTGGGTCCCTAGCTTAAAGTTTGATAGCCCTGCAGCCCTTGCATTCCATCTCTCCTAATATCATTCCTATTCATAAGAGACGGCATCCAGGGAAAAAACTTCACAAGTTCCTTGCTTATTGTATTTGGACTCGTTTGCCTCTCGTTTATTCCAAACTTTGCTCTTTCCATAGCTTCCATGATATCTTCTCTCGATACACTTTCCGCCCCTGTGAATTAGTTCAGCAAAATATGAAGTTATAGATACAAAAATCACAAAAACAATAAATAAAACAAGTCGAAAAGTGTTAGGTGGAATGGAAGTGATGCCAGATTCTCAAATACATATTTTTGGTGACTGAAATAGTGTTATGTAGCTAGATTGATCCAAAATGACGGAATTTCAAGAGTTATTAAATTTCATCTTACCTCTACGAGCAGCAAGCAGGGCAGCCTCATTAACAATGTTTGCAAGATCAGCCCCGACCAAGCCTTGGGTAAGAGATGCAACAAGGTTGCAGATAAGGGCCATGTCTTCTTCAAGAGGAACTCCTCTTAGATGTATAGCCAAAATCTTTTTCCTTCCATCTTCATCTGGTTCTCCCACGTACACTTTTCTTGAGAACCGGCCTGGTCGACACAGAGCTGGATCTAAGGCTTCTGGTCTATTCGTTGCAGCAATGACAACCACATTTATATCGGATTCAAAGCCATCCATTTCTGTCAGCAACTAGAAAACATCGACTATCATAAGGGCCAGTTCATGCCTATGAAAGAAGGTACAAATTTTGGGTGTAAGTGAGTCGAGCCGGCTCACTCGAAAATAGCTCGAAATCGAATTGACTTTGATTGAGTCGATCTCGATAATATTAGGCTCGTCAGGCTCATGAGCCTAATTGAGCTCACATAATTTTACAACTTTACTCATCGTATGCAAATTATTTACAAATATACTCTAATTATAATTTTTTTAAAATCTAATTAAGGGTAGGTAATTTATCAAGTCGAATCGAGCTTGAATATTTCGAGTTTTCCATCGAGTCAAACTCGAGTTCAAAGAAATAGAGCTCGATCGAGTTCGAGTTTTTTAATTGAGTCAAGTTCGAACTTGACACTACTCGACTTGACTTGCCCCTAGAATTTACAAGGAAAAATGTATCATCAATGGAATTCTTATCTAATGGGGCTACCCCAACATTCAATCTAATGTTGTGGTGCACGATACTACATGTAAATCAAATGTTGGCCTAGAGATTTTCAATATTGTACATACCTCCGTTGATATGTCACATATATATCTGTTGCATGATGCATACTAACAAACATTGAAAATTGAGAATACCTGATTCAGTGTTTGATCTCTTTCATCATTGAAACTTCTACCCCGCTTCCCACCCACCGCATCAAGTTCATCAATGAAAATAATTGAAGGTGCGTTCTTCTTTGCAACGTTAAACAGATCTCTTATACGAGCAGCACCTCTTCCAACAAATAATTCAACAAATTCACTAGCAGAAACAGAAAAAAAAGGTACTCCTGCTTCACCAGCAACAGCACGAGCAAGTAACGTCTTCCCTGTTCCGGGTGGGCCCACGAGCAACACACCTCTGGGTAACTTGGCCCCCAGCTTACTGTAGTTTATAGCACCTTGGAGGCAACACACTATCTATTAAGGGCAAAAAAAAAAAGAAGCATGAGGTCATACACAAACAATAGTTCTTCTGAGCCTATATAAGCAAACAACCTATGAGCAATCAATGCATGCCCCCAATGTTTTTATGACATTGTTGAATTTAAATATCAGAGGACACACACAGCGCAACTGCACATTTACAAATCCACCCTCTCCATTTCTGCCTATGAAGGCACCATAAGCATCATTTGTCACTATAATATTTTCGAAACTTACAAGTGATGGTTTGCACTGAGCAACACAGTTTCATAAATAAGAGGAAATAAAGAAAAATAGTCATTTTTTGCATGAAAGAAACAAAACATGTATTCATATTCTTTTTTAATATATCATATTGTCCTGTCATAAATGGGCCTCTATATTTGCGTACTAATTCAGAAATGCATTTCCCTTCTGAAGATTCTCAAACCCCTCGATCCTCGTGCTGAAAGATTATCAATTTACAAACAATGGTTATTGCCCCTGTGCTACCACTAACAATTATGTATCCTATTCCTATCATAAGTAAAGATCCCTCTGTTAGGTAATGATATAACAGCTATTTGATATATTTCTGGTTTACGCTCATCCCAACAAGAATACAGAATATAATTGAGTTAAAACAAAGAACTTACAGCAAGTATCTTGACAAAAACTGGTTTATAGTCATTGTCATTTAACATAAACAACTTAAAAGGTAAATTAACACTGTGAAATTTTAAATTTCTTGATCCAATCACATATAAAAGACAACTTACCTCCATAAGTTCCACCTTTGCAGCATCAACTCCCTCCACATCTTCAAAGGAAAACAATTGGTTGCTAGGTCTTCTTTTCTTGGCTGGACTATTGCCAGCAGAAAATTGACGATAAGCAAGCCACATTAAAGGAGTCAAAGGTATCCACAAAGTAAGCACTGTGATCAATATACTCCTCATCGACGTCAGAACTGATTGAGGTGCTGAGCCATACGAAATCCCCCTTTCCCTCATCAAACTAAGAAGGTACGACTCATCATGATCTATCTTTCTCGTTGAAAACTCCCATAAAGGGGATGCACCTTGAGATTTTGTCGGTTTCACAAGCATATTTTTTCCCTCCTCCATATTATCTCCGGATATACCCTTCTCAACATCATTCTCCGACACACTCCCACCGTTACCAGATGATTTATCCATGGCAGATTCAGAATCTTTGTCATTAGGAAGCTTTGAGTTGTAATATATGGAACGAGTACCCTCCTCGAATAAAACCTTCTCCACACTCCCATTCTGAATGCTCATTATCAGGTCAGAATAAGGAACAACTTTTGGGGTAGGCATTGCAGTTATTTTAAGTAACAAAAAGCAAAGTCCTAATACAACAGATATAGAGGTCGAAAACGTCACTCTTTTAACATTCTTCCGAAAAAATACCACAAGCCCATCTAGCATCGACTTAATCGAAGCCCTTTTCAATCTTCTTAATAACAATCGTATCCTAGGTCGCAATCTCAAAGAAAACTTCCTTTTTTTTGCATTATTTCTACCATTATCCAACTGAGTATCAATATATATCTTCTCATTGAACCCTAGCTTAAACTTGCTGTAGCACAACAATCTACGCCGATGCTTATGCGAAAAATTACTCAACAAAAAAGGACTTGAAACAGAGCTCAAGTAATTATTTGATAATGAATAAGAGAGAGTTCTATGTCTCCCGAAAAGTTGGGAATTTCCACCACAGAGATTCAACTTTTTCTGGGAAAGCGAGATTCCATAATTCCAAACAAGGGGTAGTGACGCCATCTTTCTATGAACAATTAAAAGAAGTTTCCATGAACCCACTGTAAATCTTGCCTTAATTTGTTCAAATATGAGAAACTAGTGGTCAATTGCATCAAATGTGTAAACTTACCCAAGAAAAGATGGAGAACCTGCCTTTATATCTTGATTTTAAGCTTGAAAATTGGCTCACTTCAGGGAGTTGGATGGGATTAGGGGAAGAAAAAGAAATGTCGCGGGCAAGATCTTTATCCCTCTGTTTGGTACTTGGTAGGAACTCGTTTCCGTCAATTGGATAAATATTGATTGGGGTCGAACTGAATCAAATTATTTTCAGTTAAATCGGTTCAGTTTTTCGGTTAAATATTTTGATTCGGTTTTAAAAATTAAAAACTGAATTTATTTTGGTTCGGTTAAAAGCCTAAAAACCGAAAAACCCGAAATATTTATTTATATAATTTTAAATAAATATTTAGTTTGGATAGTGAAATACTTAAAAAATCAATTTTTATTCGGTTTAACCGAATAACCAAAAGTATTTCGATTTTTAAAAAATTCGGTTCGTTTTCGATTTTTATTTTATAAATTTCGGTTATTTCGGTTCGATTTATTTCAGTTTTTAAAAAGTTCAGTTCAGTTTCGGTTTATTTTTTAAGAAATTCGGTTATTTTGATTTTGTCGAAAAATACCCCCAAACCGACCGAACATCCACCCTAAGTATTGCGAATATTTTGTAAATATATAAATATAAATGGCGTAACTGTAAAATTGAAAGTTTTCTGGGGAATACTTGTATTTTTTTTTTTAAATGTGGGGGCAATAGTTGTAATATGCCTTATTCTCTCGTAAGTTGTTCTCCTTGATTAAACAAACAGCACTAATGGGTTACCTTATAAATGACCGAACAAGCCCAGCCTTATTTTGCAGGCCGGGTTTTTTACTTTATACAGCCCATTTCACGCTATTATTTTCACTTTTCAAAAGAAAGAAGAAATTAAACTAGTTGATGCTCGAGTTATTTTTTAAATCTTATTTGATTTTCATTTAATAAATATTATATAATAGATAGGTCTGATATTACCCCTTTTCGACGATCTAAATCTTAGTTTGAATTCAAATCCAGTGTACAACAAAAATATAATTATTTCCATAGAGAATAAGGGTGTTCTTGTTTATAAAAAGATTTCCATATTTCTATTTTTCAAATTTCATTTTTTAAATATTGTCTCGATATTTTATACTTTTCCCTAATAATACTCAATATATCATTTAAAGTAATAATTGATATTTGGACGCATTTCCTCATTCATGCATATTAATTGGCAGCATGTTTAGAAAATAGATTAATTACATTGCATGCCATATTGCCACTAAAAATGCCAATTACTCCATAGTTAAGACAGCCCCTAAATACCTTACCAATGACAAATTATGAGAAATTCTGATGAAACATACAGATCTTCCTTTTTAGAAATAATAATTAAGAAAAAACAAGCCATTAGAAATATCAACATGTTTGTGTAAATAATCAGATGTGGTGTGCAAATCTCCCCAAAATCTACATATTATGTAAACTATTTTGTGAATTAGCCCACCAACGTCTCAGTCTCAATAATAAACTCCAATTAAAACTTAACTTAAAACTCACCCACAATTCCACACTTTTGAATAGAAATAATAGCGTACAAGGTCTAATATTTTTTTTTTTAAAGAGTAATTTTAATTTTTTTTTTTTAAGGGGGCTTAGCCCACTTGGCCACCGGGCTCCTCACTTAAGTGGGAGACCTATTCGATTCCCTTTGGGAACGAATTGGAGTGGGAGGTTGGTGAACTAATTTCTAACCGCTAACAACTAACATTTACCGATCAAAAAAAAAATATTTTATTTTTATATAAAATCATTGGCCTTTTTATTTCATAATTCACCCATTAGTAATTCAGTGATCCGCCACGGAAGATAATACTATAGTCCACATATTTTTGCTGTTATCATGGGCTAGTGCACTAAACAAAATGAGTTTTAATGTGAGGCCCAGTTTTCATGCATACCAGCTTCAAATTAATGGTTGTTACTTGTTATAAGTCCACATCATGTAAAATATGAGTAGCACTTGCATAATTAAGCTGGATATAATCAACCGATAGATAGATAGATAGAAGGATGCAAAATTAATTGGGATTACTGGGCACGTTGGTTACCTGGCTATATAATAAGCAAGCCTTTAAAAAAATCATTCTCACCAAAAGTAAAATATAATTTGTAAAAATATCGAAAAGTACAAATTTAATGACAAAAATTTGTGTGATACAATCTCATCGCAAGACCAACGTAAGATTATTATTGTTTTTCAATAGAAATATTAAAATTTTTTTAATGTAAAATGTTTTTTTTTTTAAATTGTCTTAAAATAAGCACATTGTATATATATTTATTTATTTTTTTGAAAAGTTACAATTTATTTAATATGGGTGTATCACTTTTTAGATATTTATCTTAAAATGATACATTTTATATACATTTTTTAAAAATAATATAATTAACTTTAAAAATAATAAAATTTTGAGAAAATTGCTTTGAGGTACAAAGTCAGCACCCCCATTTATTTTTTACTCCTATTACTATTTAAAATTACTCTCCATCTCCACTACAAAACTACCTATTTTACTTTTAGTGAAATATTACTCTCCACTACAAAAAAATACTCACACCATTTTTCAGCCCATTTAAATTATATTAATAAAATAATATTGACTTTCTCTTAGGTAGTGTTTATTTCATGTGTAATGGTTAACCTTGGATAACCATAGTGAGGGGTAATAAGGGAGTGTTAAAAATTAATTCAATTGGAAGGTGAGTTAAAAATCATGGGTTAAGGAGAGTCAAATGAGTCATAAACCCGGGTTGGATGAATAACTTTAGTAACTTAACTCAAATGTAAACATGGACTACACCTCTTTTATGAAGGATTATCCAAGATTAACATCCAAAGTAAACACACCCTACACCTCAACTACTAACACGTCAAATCCATCTCTACAAGCTGCAAATACACTATTCTTTTAATTGTAAACAATCTTATAATATGTTGTCCGTAAAACACAACTTCTTTTCACACACTTGTACCCCTGGTACTTGCCTCTAAAATAAAATTTTCATTAAAATGAGATATTGATCTCACGGTAAGAGAATTAGTCCCGACTAGAAATGATCGTTTACACAAAAAATGAACCTTGTTAAATTTTATTTTGTCAATTTACACCAAAACATTCATATGTTCATTAATTATAGGGGCAGTTACAAATAAGTTCAAGAAATTCAAAATTATAAATAGATTAAAAAATATTTGCACATCAGCATAAAATAAATTTATACAAAAAATATAAAAATATTTGTACAATGAACCTATTAATTTTGCTTATTTGTAATGATCTCTTAATTAAATCATAGATGACCTAATCGTTATTATCTTTGAATTAAATAAATAGCAATCGCCTCAATCTAATTTAAGTCCGCGGAAATTCATGGGCGGCGGAAGGGGTCCCCTACAGCTACAAGGCTTCAATTACTTAGCCTAGGTTAACACATTTCTTTTGTTAATTTAATAACCATTCAATTGCTTTAACCATGAATTCGTAATATGTGGTGTATATACCAATGTTTATGTTTATGGTATTAATTCACGCACGCATATTTTGTCTGATATATATGTATATATACACTCCATGTTTAATAAAGGGAAAAGGTACAACCAAGATCTTAAGCTATTGTTTCAGGTACATATAGGCTCTTAAAGTATATTTGAACTCAAATAAGCCCTCTAACTTTAATTTTTGGAACAAAGAGACACTTCTGTTTAAATTATTTAACACACTTAACAAATTAATTGTTTTTTTAACTTAATTTCTATTAAAAAAACATCCACAAATATTGAGTATAAAAAATATCCACCATTGAGAAAAATAAAAATGTAAAATCCAAAAGATTATCAAAAAAAGAAAGTAAAAAAGAGAGAATGATCAGTAAAGAAAAAATAATGAAAGTACCAAAAAAATATAGTTTGAAATTACAGTAAGTACAAAAATTAAAATGCTTTCATACTATAAGTACAAATTGAAATGCTTTTAAAAAATAATGAAAGTACAATAAGTACAAATTAAAATGCTTTCAAACTATTTTTTTTTTTTTTTTGTACTTTCAATATTTTTGATTTTTTCTTTACTGATCCTTCTCTCTTTTTTACTTTTTTTTTTTTAATAATCTTTTGGATTGCATTTTTTTTTTCTCAATGGTGAATATTTTTTATACTCAATATTTGAGGATGTTTTTTTAATAAAAAATAAGTCAAAAGATAATCAATTTGTCAAGTGTGTTAAATAATTTAAATAGAAGTGTCTCTTTATTCCAAAGATTAAAGTTAGAGGGCTTATTTGAGCCCCAATATACTTTAAGGACATATTTGTATCTGGAGCAATAGTTTAGGGTCCTGGTTGTACCTTTTCCCTTTAATAAAATCTTAATAATATTATTACATGACAAGTGACGTTTCTACATAGCATGTGTTGTGTTGAATTCAAATATATTAGTAGGTGGTTCGCTTGTATTAATATTATCATGTATGACTACGTCTTAAATGAACTTTTTACATTGTAAGTTTATTTTGATTTTTTTTTTAATTTTAAAATATCAAATATTATATATATATATATATATATATATATATATATATATATATATATATATATCAAGGGTAGGTCTTGTGTAAAACCGTTTCACGGTGAAACATAACATAAATTAGGCATGGAGATTTTTTTTTTTTTTTGATCGGAAAAAAAAATTGTATTATAAAAATTGGAGTACAAGGGGTGTTCCAACCCTTACAACACAATTTTGAAATTAGCAACTTACAGCAGACGGAAAATTATTCCAACTTACAAATGAAATATTTCTAAATTTCTCATTAGCCACCAACCATGACCATACTCTCGCCTTTATTTCTCTAAAACATCTCTGAACATTAAACTCCTTTCCATTAAAAATAAATTCAAATTAGGCATGGAGAATTAACACTTTGGAAAATATGAATGTTAATTTGTGTTAGTTTGTGAACCGTATCATCGTAAGACCATCTCACACATATTTTTTATCATATATCAAATATTTGACCAAAAAATTTAAGAATTTAATTAGGATTATCAAGAACTAAAGTTAGTAGTATCATGTTATTTTTAGAAGTATCAACAACATTTAATTTTTTATTATTTAAATTATTTCTATTTAATAGAAAAATATAATATTAGTAATATTTAAGTTTAAAATATAAAACTTAAAATATCAAGTATTTAACTAAAAATATATAGATAAAATTAAAAAATAATTCATGATATCTTATTATAAAAGTGATTCATATAATACTTTATATAACACATATTATATGCTGATGGGAAGCCTAATAAGTTGGACCATTAGTTGTTCCTCACAAAGTCACAAGTTGTGCGTGAATCGGTACTTATGCTAAAGCAATATATTTATGCTAATTTAAATTCGCTCATTCAAATCAAGAATCGTTTTTATCCGTATGTTAATTCAATATGTTCGTAGTTTGTTTATATTTCTTACAATATTAATTATTTTATTAAAAAATATTAATTTATTAGTACAAATAATTTATTCAAATGCATAGTTATTATATGGCCAATGACTATAATGTACAATTTTACAAGTCCTAACACTATAAGATACAACTTTTTACTAAATTGCTCGTAGATACAATTATTTGGTGTTTTGTTCCCACATTACCCTTATATCTAATCAACACAATTTGTCCACTTGCCTGCTGTTATTGTACGAAATTTTTCCTTTTTCCAAAGCACAAAATTAGACCTTTTGCACAGTGCACACTCAACCCATTTCTTCCATTACTCTCTCCTTAAAGTTTTTTCTGCACATTTCTTTTGCATTGCTTTTGCTAAAATATTCTAATACAACTTTTTTTCTCATTTTTTTCTGCACATTATTTTTTCATTGCAGCTTTCCATTTTCTCTTTCCATTCAAAATTATCATTCTTTTCTGCACATTATTTTTTCATTGCAGTTTTCCATTTTCCCTTTCCATTCAAAATTATCATTCTTTTCAACACATTATTTTTTCATTGCAGATTTCCATTTTCACTTTCCATTCAAAAAAATTATAATACGCAAATATAAATGAAAAAAAATGTGCAAAAAATGTGCAGAATCACCATTTCCAAGTTGACTCAATACACAAACAAAAAAATGTGCAAAATCACCTCATTCAAATTTCAAAATTAAAATTCGCAATACACAAATCAAAATCACCATTTCCATAGGCATAATCACCTCATTTCAGAATCACCATTTCTATTTCTATAGTTGCTGCACATGTGCAACTCCATTCATTGCACATGTGCAGAATCACCAAACTCAAATTTCATAAAGAAAATAAAGATAAATATATAAAATCACCAAACTCAACTCCGGCAATCTCTTCCCCCTCGTTGCCGTCGATCTGCTCTTCCCCAGTAGATCTGCTCTTCCCCCTCGTCGCCGTCGATCTACCCTCTTCCCTCGTCTGGAGCGGTTGTCGGCAGCCGTCCTCGTCTCAAAAAGGCCTCCGTCGCTCGTCGAGCCTTCGTCTGGAGCGGTGATCGCCGGACACCCCTCGATCGTCGCCGAACACCCCTCAGTCACCCACCACGCTTCAGTCGATCTGTCGGCAAAAATGCTTCAATCTGCGGCGGGAACTTATATATGCCCGTCGATCTGTGATCTCCGACGTTGACATTTGGGCGGCGACTCTGGTTAATAGAGAGAGATTTGAGGGTAAGGAGAGAGAGATATAGGGCCGCGGCTCTGGTTAGATTTGAGGGTAAGGAGAGAGAAAGAGATAGGACCGAGAAGAAAGGTGGAGATTAGGCTTGGGAAATCTGTGTCGCCGTCACCTGGGTTCGGTGGGGCGTCGCCGTCGCTCGTGAGGAGCCGTCGCTGTTGTCAGTCCCCGTTGTAGACTTGTTCTGTGAGAGAGAGAGTCAGAGATGGAAACGATAATTTTGTGCAATGAGGAGAGAGAGTCAGAGATAAAGGGTTTTTTAGGGTAAAATGGGGAAACCAAAAAAATGATTGTAGTATTAACTTTTTGACCTAGTATCTATCAGTAATTAATTTCTAAATATGGTATCTAACAGTTATAAATCCTTATTATATTACAATTATAATTGTCAATCAACTGTACGATACTTTACATATGACCAACTCATATTATGATACAATATGTCAGTGGGCTTGAATTTTTCTATTTTTTGATCGACACACTTATATAAAATATTATACTAAGAATTCATGAAATATAATTTGCTAATTTAAATTCGCTCATTCATGAAATATAATATGATAACATTATATAACATTTTAAAATAATAATATTTGGAAACAAGATAATATGTATTCGTGCAAAAGAATTGCGGTGAGATTGTTTTATGACAGGATGATAATATTTGATCTTTCATAGATAATATTTAAAAATATTGCTTATAAAGCATAAAATATTAACATATTTGAAATAAATTTGAACATAGAATTTATATGAAATACCAGTTTTACTCTCATCCATTTGACAAAATCGAACCAAATGTAGTAAGCAACTTTACACTTGAAGAAAAGGTAAAAACGTCTTCCTCTTCCTCGTTACAAAGTTTGTAATAAATAAATTGGCTTGAAAACTTTTTTTTTTATCTTAAATGTCTAATTTTAAAGTAATTATATTAATATTATAATTTGTTTTTTTTTTTATATTTTTTATGAAATTTAGAATTTAGTCATAATTAAATATATTTTTTTAAAAAAATTGTACTATTTTAAATAATCTTATTAACATAAAAAAAAGTTAATAAATATTATTATTTTGTATATAAAATAATATATCATATCATATACATACTATTTGACAATCACTCCAAACTCACCAAAACTCTCTATTTTAAAATACTCAAATTCTATACATTTGAGCTATTTATGGTATCTTTTTATTTAATTTCTTTCAAAATTAATGCATATATTCATTTTCATTAATTAAATTTCAACCATGAATTTTCTCTTTCATATTTTATGTTTAAAATTAGGTTTTAAATATACAATTTAATTTGATATTATTGGGATAGATTTTATTTTTTTTATTTAAATTTTGACCAAATAATAGATGAAATTATATATATATATATATATATATATATATATATATATATATATACATATATATTAATTTAATTACTTAATTAGTAAAATAATTGCACATTTATGATTAATGAAATGAATTATACACATATATAAAATAAAACCTACACCCTCTAAGTTTTATTTGGAATTGACTTGCTACAAAAAAATACTCATATAATTAATATTCAGCATGCTTTAAAAATATATTTAAAAAAAATATATAACATATATACAATTTTTAAAAAATTAATTTTATTTAAATCAAATTAATTAAATTAAATAAATGTTTGAAGTATTTACTCTAAAATTAATATTTTTTTCAACGCGGGATTGTGCTCTAGTATTTATCTAAATAAGTCGTTCTATTGAACTAAATTGATTTTGTAAAGGTTAAAATTTATATCTGATTTGTTTATTAAAAAAATTAAGGTCGTATTTACGTAGACCGAGTCGTAGACTTCCTAGTGGTTATCATCAACTCAAATTCTATTTTGTAGAAGGGTTAATTTTTATTTTTTTTTACACGTTCTGAAAATATTAATCTCGTGAAGATGCTTTACCAGAGAAAGGATAAAATAATTTATTTGAATTTATGTAAATATTAAATCAGAAAAGAAAAGGAATCATATTCCAATCATATTGGTGTGAACCGCAATCCACGCAGCAAAAAATTAGCGGTGGAGGGATACACGTAACACACGTGGCAACGCCTCATCAACTCACTTCTTTCATCCCTCCTATTTAAAGGGGCGCCTCAGCCTTTTCCGTTTTCCATCTCCAAAGTATTCGCTTCTCCACATATCGAAATCGAGAATCCTCCTATATTATCCGTTTCATATTTCGCAAATTGTCGTTGAGGGATCTCAATTTAGGGTTTGTTTTACGATTCTCGCCGCTACTCTTTGTTGAGATCTGTAAGTATCAAGCGGTTAATTACGTTTTGTGGTTTGAATTTGATTGTTTTGATTGATTGATTGATTGGTTGTTGTTTCATTTGAATTTTTAGGTTTTGGTTGAGGAAGCTTGAGGAGAAAAGTTTTCTGGATCTGTTTTTTTTAATTATTCATATAGTTGTCTTCAATTCTTGTAAGTATTTTGCGTTCTGTTGTTTAATGTTCAATGTTTTTTTGTCCATTACTGCCTGCATAAAAATAACTGACGGGAGAATTCGTGTTTTTAATTGATATCCTGATTAAATTCGTCAGTCAAGGTTTATGATATTAGTTGAAATTTGTTTTCTGTTCGGTTCTACCTATGGTATAATAATCATTATTTTTTTGAAAATTCGTATTGTGTAATTCTTGATTCCTGGTTTAATTTTATTTTTAATAAATTTCTTTTTGGAATTCGAAAGATGAAATTTAACAGGTAAATATATATGCTGCTTCTGATTTTATTTATGATATATACCATTTGCCAACAATGTGTTTAACAATACTTCCGCTCATTGAATATATAAATTAAGACTTAAATCTGTAGTCAATACATAAACCCTAATTACATTGTTAATTTCAATTTTTTCTTCCGTTAATTATGTATAGGCTTTGCCCAATCGTTTCAAATTGATATAATTGTATTATAATTATCTTTCTTTAATAGTGGTTGCTGCTTTCACTGCAATCCACTGTAGTTTTTAGAATTTGCTTCCCCATTTGTCTGATACTTGTTTGATTGATTGACCAGGTGGAACTTTATGATCTAATGGAGACAAAGGGTGGGAATAAAAAGTCTAGCAGTAATAAATCCCTATTCTACGAAGCTCCCCTTGGATACAGCATTGAAGACGTTCGACCACACGGAGGAATCAAGAAATTCAGATCTGCTGCATACTCGAACGTGAGTTCTATCATTTGTTTGCTTTTTTATTTGTGTCAGTTCTGTCTTTTGATCGCTTTTAACCCATGTATGGATTCTAATTATGATGTGCAGTGCGTTCGGAAGCCATCCTGAGATTCGTCAAGCTTTCCCAAAACCACCTTAAGTGGTTCATAAAAAGAGTTTCTCAACCTTTATAACTTTCCCTTTTCGTCTTTCCTCATCCTTGCTATTCTCCGCTTCAAAACAGCTATTCTGTCTGCTTGCCCGAAATGGCCGTGCCACTCTCTGCAATCGGGTTCGAAGGTTATGAGAAGAGGCTCGAGATTTCATTTTCTGAGCCTGGAGTGTTTGCTGATCCAGAAGGATGTGGCCTTCAATCTCTTACCAGAGAACAATTGGATGAGATCTTAGGCCCTGCACAATGCACTATCGTCTCCTCTTTGAAGAACGATGAAGTTGACTCATATGTCTTATCTGAGTCTAGCCTCTTTGTGTTCCCATACAAGATAATACTGAAAACTTGTGGGACTACCAAATTGCTGCTTTCAATCCCACCCGTCCTGAAGTTGGCTGCTTCACTTGGACTCACCGTGAGTTCGGTTAGATACACCCGTGGAAGTTTCATATTCCCAGGCGCTCAGCCATTTCCACACAGGAGCTTCGCTGAGGAAGTGAATGTTCTTGACAGCCATTTTTCTGAATTCGGTCTGAGCAGCGAAGCCTATGTGATGGGAGATGCTGATGAACATGAGCAGTGGCACGTCTACTCTGCTAGTGCCAAGCCAACGGGTGAGTCTAATCCCGTTTATACCCTTGAGATGTGCATGACCAATCTGGACCAGAAACAGGCAGCCGTTTTTTTCAAGACCCAATCTAGCTCTGCCACCATGATGACCGAAGCTTCTGGCATCAGGAACATTCTTCCTGACTCTGAGATATGTGATTTTGATTTCGATCCATGTGGTTACTCTATGAATGCAATAGAAGGGGGGTCAATCTCTACAATTCACGTGACCCCGGAAGATGGATTCAGCTATGCAAGCTTTGAATGTGTTGGCTATGATTTTAAAACAATGGATTTGGCTAAACTACTGGAGAGGGTATTGGCTTGCTTCAAGCCAGCTGGTTTTTCAGTTGCGCTGCATGCCTCTGTTACTGGGAAAGAGCTTGATTCAGAGTTCAGGCTGGGAGTCGGGGGATATAACTGCGGAGGAAGGAGCTGTGAAGTGTTTTCCGATGGAGGAGCGCTGATCTACCGCAGCTTCACTAGCAAAGACGGGTGTGGGTCCCCCATGTCAATTCTGCAATGCTGCTGGAGTGAGAACGAGGATGAGGAAGTTGAGAAGAAATGATTGTCTACTTCGTTTTCTTGTTTTACTATTACTCTGCCTTCGTGTTTAATACTATCGTTTCGTTTTTACCCTACTGTCATGTCGTTTTTATATGTTGTGCTGGAGAACAATAAATCTATTATGAATAAATTTCCAGATTGGTGTGTTTATTTTCGGATTAGTTTACTTTTGTGATTATAGTTTCTATCTTGATGGTGATGTTATCTTGAACAAGTGTTAACCATTGTGAAGTAACTTCAAGATGAGAATGAATAAGGTTGAGTCATTGAGTGAGTATGCGTAATGTGGGACGTGCTCTACGAGCCGATATTGTAATCTACTCTGTTTTTTTATTTGGGACATGGATATACGATCGTCGATCGACATACCCAAGACCGTAGCTTGTAATTACCTATGAAATCGTTTTGTGTGACCTGGTAAACATAATTAATTTATAATTAATATTTTAAAAATAGTATAATTGATTTATAATGTAATGTTCTGTAACAAAATAATTAATATTTTTTAATAAAATAATTGATACTTTTCAAATTATTTTTATAATAAAATTTGTTTACACAAGATTTAAGTTTTTAATCTGAGCCCCCAACTGATTGATTTTCAGCATTTTTAGTTATATGAAAATTCCATATAATTAGAAAAAAAAATGCTAATAATATACTCCACACTTCTTGTGACACGGAAATTAAGAAAAATTAATTTTGTTGACTTTTATGAAAATAAACTTCTTGGGACACGGAAACTAAAAAAAATTAATTTTGTTGACTTTTATGAAAATAAAGTGTAAGAGAAAGAAGAAAGTGTAAGGATATTTTGGGTGATTTAATGAGATAAAGTATGAGAAAGAATAAAGTAGAGAGTAGAATAAGAGTGACGTTTTTGTGATTTAAATGATATTATGAGGGTATTAATATTGTGTGATGTTTCCATTTTAAAAGTGTGCATAACTTCTTGGGACAGACGAAAAAGAAAAGTATGCATAACTTCTTGGGGGCGGAGGGAGTCTATATATTTTTTCAATATAGGATATGTAATTGCCCATATTCCACCTTTTTCTATTTCTTTGTTTAATGCAATAAAAATCTTATTAATTTATTAGGGAAGATAAATTGTAAATTTGTAATAAGATAAACCATCATATTAAAGTTTGTATATATATCATGACATAAAAAATTTGACCCTTGGAAAAATTCTGAATTCGTCCTGATTTCATCCTCAAAAGGCGTACGCTGAAGATACATGGAACTGTGGAAGGGTTTCAGTTCGCTATCAAACACAATGGAGATGTTCAAGGAAGGGTTTCAGTATGCAGCAGTTTTATGAGTAGTATGTATATATACTCAATAATTTCAAGAATTTCGCGATATGCCCACAGAAGAGGTTCTATTACCACCGAATAATCTTTATTTCTGATGGAAAGATTGAATTTTGCCAGCAGTGAACGCCAGCTCGTTAAAACCGTATGTGCTATTATAATTAAGGGATACTGGGATAAACTCTTGAAACCAAAGATCGGTTCATTTATCACATCATCTGTTATCAACCAAGCATTGTTGAATCTTTCTCCACATGGGTTTTCAATTTCATGTTCATTTTTCAAATGGGTCGAAACGATTCCACAGTACAAGCCTTCCTTGCAATCTTCTTGGACCATGATTTGCATTCTCACTGAACAAAGACATTTTAGGAATGCTCAGAACCTGCTCGAGAAGATTGCTCGGAAAGACTTTTTATCATCTCCGACTGTTTTGAATGCTCTTGTGAATAGTTATGTCGATCCAGATGTGAATTCACATGTTTTGAGTTGGTTGGTGATTTTTTATGCTAATTCAAAGATGAACCCGGATGCACTCCAAGTGTTTGATCATATGCGAGTATGCGGATTTAAGCCCCATTTGCACGCTTGTACTGTGCTTTTGAATTCTTTGGTGAAAGAGAGGCTCACTGATTCTGTGTGGAAAGTTTATAAGAAAATGACGAAACTCGGGGTTATTCCTAATATTCATGTTTATAATGTCTTAATCCATGCTTGTTGTAAGTCGGGAGATGTAGAAAAGGCAGAGGAATTACTCTCTCAAATGGAATCGATGAACATCTTTCCTGATATTTTCACGTATAATACACTGATTTCGTTGTATTGCAAAAATGGTATGCATTACGAGGCTTTATCTGTTCAAGATAGGATGAAAAGAGGAGAAGTATGCCCTGATATTGTAACTTATAATTCACTAATTTATAGTTATTGCAGAGAAGGCCGAATGAGAGAGGCTTTGAGGTTTTTTAAGGAAATTAAAGACGCATCTCCCAACCATGTTACATATACTACCTTGATAGATGGGTATTGCAGAGTTGGCAATCTTGATGAAGCTTTACAATTGCTTGATATAATGGAGGCCAAACAGCTGTATCCTGGGGTTGTCACCTACAATGCTCTGTTACGAAAATTATGTGAAGAGGGTCGTCTGCAGGATGCAAATAAAATTTTAAATGAAATGAGCGAGAGGAAAGTAGAACCCGATGTTGTTACATGTAACACCTTGATTAATGCCTATTGCAAGATAGGTGATATGGGGTCTGCTTTGAGATTCAAAAATAAGATGATGGAGGGTGGATTAAGGCCTGATCAGTACACTTACAAGGCGTTAATTCATGGATACTGCAAGGCAGGGGAGATAAACCGAGCTAAAGAGACGTTATTTGATATGCTTGGGGCTGGATTTTCTCCGAATTATTGTATATATGCATGGATTGTGGATTTCTATTGCGACAGAAATAATGATGAAGCTATTGTGATGTTGTCTGATGAGTTAGAGAAGGGGGGACTTTGTGTTGACATAAGTGCATACAGGGCAATAATACGAAGGCTGTGTAAGAAAGATAGAATTGAATGTGCAGAAAGAGTTTACAAAATTATGGGAGTAAGGAGGATATTAGGAGATAGTATCATCTATATTAGTCTGGCGTATGCGTATTTCAGGGCTGGTGAGGCTGTAGCTGCTTCGGGGTTGTTAGATGAAATGTATAAGAGGAGACTGATGGTTACTCTCAAAATATACCGAAGTATTAGTGCTTCGTATTCAAATGATGGAGGCAAATTAGATGTCTTTTGGGACACTCTTACTGAGAGAGGTTTGATTTCCAAGCCTATTTATGCACAAATCCAGCAAATGAAGTTGTAACTCTGAAGAAATGTTGCTGATATGTTGTCAGAGGTGAAGCCTGTATTTCAAAGTGTAATACATCAGTGAGTACCCTTTTTTCCCTTTTTTTTATTTTAATTATAAACTTTTTCTCGTGGAAAAATATGTCATTTTGAATTACTGGGAAATGAAGATTTAGTTTGCAAGTTCATTTTTTCTCATAGCTGTTTGAAAATGTTGGGTTTTCTGCTGTCAATAAAGATTGACATTGCTGAAGCACGTATTTTTTTATCATGTTCAACTTCATAAGAACGACAGAACAAAGCATACATAGTTGAGGCATCAAGCGTTAGTTATGATCAAGTCCAAACAAAATGCTGTTTAAATAATTGGAGATTTCCTGCCCCGTTTGGGACGATCCCTGCGAGGACGGATATTTCCTGTTCCATTGACATTTCTAATGATATTGACTTGACCTGGTGCTGAATTGGTTTGAATTTTTAATTACCATTGTGATAAGTTTGATGTATATGTCATAAAACAATATATAGGAGTAAGATATGATACAAAATAAGTAAAAAGTTCTAAACTGAGTATTATTGATATTGGATTGAAAGACGAATTATGAGGTGAACAAATGAGACCTCCTCCTATCTTTGAGGATCAACATCACATATATTTTAAGTGTCTATGTCATGCCCTTAAATAGCCAATCTAAGTGGATCTATGCCTTATCAAATGCTATAAATTGCAGTGCCAGGTTTAAACATCATACCAGCAACTTTTGATACACAATACACACACCGTCTCTCTCATATCAAATTCTTAAAATGGATAACTCCAACAGCATGAGCTACCAAGCTGGACAGGCCAAGGGCCAAGCTCAGGTTGGAAGAAGAATATCATTTATTATATATTATTACTGAGATTGTAATGTAATTGAATTACTATTACTATTACTATTACTATTACTATTATGTTTTAAATTAATGTAGGAAAAGGGTAGCCAGATGATGGATAAGGCTTCCAATGCTGCACAATCTGCCAAAGAATCAATGCAGGAGGTACTAATCCTTCAACATTTTATGCTACTTTGTATTTTAAAACATCTAAATTAATTAACATCTCTCTCTTCTGAAAATTGTTAGGCTGGATCTCAGATGCAGGCCAAGGCACAAGGTGCAGTTGATGCAGTGAAGAATGCAACTGGAATGAACAAATGAGACCTTCATTATACTTTTCATCTCATCTTTCATAACTTTTTTCTTGAGATTCTCTTCATATTTGTTATGGGAATTTGGCTTCAGATTTCATTCTGCAAATCTGTCTTGTTCCTTTTGGGGGATTCAGGATTATTATTGTAGGTTTTGTTTCCCTACATACAAAAACAAGACTACTCTCTCATTACCAATAAATATAATTTCCCCAATTATATATCTTTCCTTTACTTCAGATTTTCAATTTTAATTCCGTTAATCCTTATATGCACAAGGTTTTTTTTGCTACAATATATAATAGCACATCATATATTAAATAATATCACTATCCTTATAAAGAAATACACATGTTTATACATGTAAAATATCATAGTATTACTTTATACATAGAGTGATATTACTTGTGATACGTGTTGTGGTATTATAAATTGAAAGAGATTGCACGGTGCAATTGATGCATGTCTCTCTTGTATTTTAAAATACTTAATGAATAAGTCTTGTGCATTAGTTGTATCATTCAATTCACCTAATACATACAAAACTAAGACATTTAATTTTTTTTTTTTATCGGAACTAAGGCATATTTAATATTGTTAAGAATAAAAATCTAATGACTGTATTAGAAAGTTGGGTAATTGCGGTGTACCGGGAGAGTTAAATTTTTTTACTCTGTAATCCGTCTAATTTTAATATACATATTTTAAAATGAAATATAATATTTTTATTTTCGCCCTTCAAACATCTATTTAATTATTCAAATTGTTATTTACTTTATTAATATACAATTATTTTATTAATAAATAAACTTCATAGTATCCTACAACATATTCACTTTATAAATAAACTATCCATATTTTTTAAAATCTGAAAAAAAAATTGTATGTCTACTAACGTTAACGGGATTAGTATTATACTATTATTTATATGAAAATGTTTCGAAATACTTTCTTTACCTCCAAAAACATCGCAAAAAATATTTATAATAAAATAGCCGGTTGAAATTATTGTAATACTGATCGTTAATCAAAGTTTTTTGTTTAAAAAATATTATTTTTAATGAATTTCTTTTTTAACAAATGGAATTAAATGAAAAAATCAAACAGAACAATATATATAACAATATTGAATATTCACAGATCATATTGCGACCGAGTTGATATAATTTACATGATCGAAATTAATTGGATGTATTTTCTCTAAATTTTGGGTAAGATCGTTTTTGACAATTCCACATGTGCAAGTACAACTCCTCATATCATGTAAATATGTGGTAAGATCTGAAGGGTCTGTTTGGGTATTTCATTACTCACTGTCTACTCTCCTTCCCCCCTAAAACCCTAATCTGGAAAAGCATCAAGATCTTCAAAACCCCTAATCTCTCTCTCGATATCTCTCTCCTCCCCCATTATCCTTCTTGAAGTCAGAAACAGCTTGAAATCAAATCCTTGTTTAATCTGATACTATGAGAAATCAATGGCTCCGCTTGCTTCTCCTGCGCCGCCTTACTCCGTCGCAGCCTTACATTTCCCAGGTACATCATCTTCGCTCCTTCAGTTCCTCACTTCTTCACCCACGTGCACCTTGTGTGTCCCCAAATCCCTTTCCCTTACATCGCCATTTTACGTCGTCCCCTGAGCCCACCGTTGAGTCTCCAAAACCACCCTCCGATCAAGCTGTTGTTGTGGAAGACATTTTTTCTGAATTTGAAAGGTCTCATGCCGACATTAAGCTTACTTTAGATGATAAGGGCATTGTAATGACGCATGATTTGATTTTGAGTGTCTTAGGGAATCCAGATGTTGACCCTGATGTTGCTTTGCGGTTTTTTCATTGGGTTTCGGAGAATAAAAGCGAGTGTTTGAGCTCCGAGTCTTATAATTTGATGCTTGGGATTTTAGGCGGTAATGGATTTGTGAATGAAACCTGGGATATGCTTGAGATTATGAAAGAGAAAGGTTATGGTGTGTCAAGTGACACATTTAGTAAAATTTCTGAGGGATTCCAAAAAGATGGTCTTAGTGATGATGTTGAAAAGTTAAAGGAGTTTTATGATTCGTGTTCTGTGAGTTGTATGAGAAATGATGCTAGCGAAGAAAATGTTGTGGAAGAGGACTACTGCAGGGTTAGTGATATAATTAAGAGAGAAGTATGGGGAGATGATATGGAGAAACAGTTGCAGGAATTGGATGTGGAGTTCTCAAGTGATCTGGTGACAAGGGTGTTGGGAAATCTTGAAATGGATCCGAACAAAGCATTGATTTTCTTTAGGTGGGTTCAGGAGAGTGGTGTGTTTAAGCATGATCAGCAATCCTTTAATGCGATGGCTAGAGTACTGGGTGAGGAGGATCACACTGAGAAGTTCTGGAAGTTTGCTAATGAAATGAAAAGTGAAGGTCATGAGATGGAGAGGGAGACCTACATTCACATTTTGGGGCAGTTTATTAAGAAGGAAATGATAAAGGACGCTGTGGATTTGTATGAATTTGCAATGAATGGTGAGATTAAATCCTCAGAGGAGGACTGTGTTTTCCTTTTAAATGAAATACTGGTAAGTGAGGAACTAGATATGGACCTGTTTTCCAAAGTCTTGGGGTTCTTTAAGGCCAATGGAAATGCATCAACTGATGCTATTTTGGATGCTGTTATCAAGTCTTTGATTAGTGTTGGGAGGGTGAATGAGGGCAATCAAATCTTGGTAGCAATGAAGGAAGCTGGTTTTGTGCCTTCTGATCCTTTGAGACGTAAGATTGCCTTAGAGCTTAGTAGTGGTGGAAAAACAGAGTTAGCTCTGGAGTTTATGGATACGATGGTGCCTTCCCCGGATTACCTAACTTGGGAGTCTTTAGTTCTAGGATTTTGCACGTATGGCAATCTGGACGAAGCATCTAATAGTCTCCGAAAAATGGTTGAGAAAGAAGGGGTTTCTTGTGCAAAGCATGCTTTAGAAGCATTAATTACCACATACTGTGAGAAAAACGAACCATTGGATGCTTACAAGGTCGTTTCTGAAATGGTGAACGATAAAGGCATAACTCCTCGGTATACCACATACAAAAGATTGACAAAAGGACTGTTAGCCCTAAATCATTTCGAAGAAGCTCTAGATGTTATGAGCATGATCAAGAAACAAGGTCACTGTCCATACTTTGATCCCTTTGTTGGGTATCTGTCAAGGGCAGGTAGTATCGAAGAAGCTATTGAATTCACACGAGCCATGACATCAAAAAGATACCCAGCAACTTCGGTGTTCATCCGGTTATTTGAGGGATATTTTAAAGCTGGGAGGCTATCTGAAGCACAGGACTTCCTTTCAAAATGCCCTGGATCCATCAAAAATCATGGTGATGTTTTGAATTTGTTTGCATCTACAGTGTGTGGCAAAACTAGAGCTGAAGATGTTGCTGTGTAGTATTTAGATCCGATAGTTTAGTTTTCTCTGAACACCATGAAGTGAAATTACTCTTCCCGTTTGCTATTTTATACATTTGGAGCATGCTGAATTTTGATATGAAAATTGAGGCGAAAAATCTTGATTTTCCTGTTAAGTGCAACCTTTTCAATTATATATTTGCAATAAATGGTGTGTTTAAGTATAATGAATGTTGATGATATCTTCATAGATGAGATCAATCCTTTCAGGCCATTACAAACTTCCTTTGATATTGTAGAAAGAGGAGATCATTTCTCCAGGTTGCATGTTTCCAGCCATTACTTTTGCGTTTTAAGTCTTTGAATCTTAAATTCTCTTGTAGAAATTTTAACCTGTTTACAAATATTGTCGTATCCTTTTACGTTAGCAGGTGAGGAATTTGTTACTGTTTGCACATTTTAAGGTCTGTGTTTGCGGATTTGGATCCTCCCCATTATTTAATTATTGTGTCTTATCTCTCCTCGAAATTTACAAAAAAGAAATGTAGATAATACATGTCTCTGTGCTTGCCATGATGATTTGTGATGCAAATATCGAGCGCCAGTTCAATGGTAATTTATCAGAGCTGTTAAAAAGTTGCCTAATAATTATCTGAAGTATTCATCTTGATGTAATTTTAATACGCTTATCAACTTTTGTTGAAGCAGCTTAAGAAATATTACGTGTTCTTATGTTAGGAGGAATGTGTTTTTCCCTCTATTTTCTTTAAAAGTATTCTAGTTTTATCTTTTGTACTTCATTCTCTAGTTTTTTTTAAACAGGCAAAAACATTCATTCATTGATATTGAATACAAGTGGTACATAACACATGAATACAATGAATTTTAAACAAGCTTTAGACATTTTCATGAATCACTAAATCTTGGTGAACAATGAAAATTAGAGATGTCAATGATGAGGTGTGGCGGGTACTTGAAGACCCGGATCCCGCTATATTATCCGAAAGGGAGGGGATAGGCTAAAAATATATTTTTAAACATATATTATAAAATTAAGATTCCAATTTTAAAGTTAAATAACTAATATTAAAAATATGTTTATAAATTTATTTTCTAATTTAAATAATAGTGATATCAATTGAAATATTTAATGAAATACCATATTTTATTTTATAGTATTAGGTTTAATCAATATATATTGACCTAAAAACTAAAAATATTTATGAAGTTAAATTATTGTTATTTATATGTTAATAAATATATCAATATATATATATATATATATTAATAAATATGAGAATTATAATAATATGCTGTATTTATATATATATATATATATATATATATATATATATATATATATATATATATATACTCCACTAAATATGTTTCAATTGGGTTGGACATAAATATTAAAAAAAAGGTAGATAAAGTAAAGGGTCCACTTATTAAAAAAAAATAGTTATTTGTAAGTAAAATACAGTAAAAATTTTAGTAATTAAGTAGTTGTGTCCATAAAAGAAATGAACACATTTTTTTGGAATAGACAAATAAGACAAATGAACACATTTTTAAGGTACGAAAAGAGAACAATATGTATTAAAATTTTAATATGTGGACAAAACTACTACTCGACCCGACATGCTATTTGGTCACAGGATGGGACGGCCCAAGTTATACTGGATAGGGTGGAATGGGTTCAAAATGTCATTCATAGTAAACATATATGTTTGATTAGAGATTTTGCTTTATTCATTGCATTAAATCAATGTATGAGTGTCACTGGTATAGTATTATTAAAATGAATTTCATTGAGAAACATTGTAATATGATTTTAGTTTTTTATACATAAATTGTAGTGAGATTTTGAAATTTAAATTATAAAACACAAAACAAAATGAAGTATTCCTAAATCATTCTAGGTTGAATCCCAAAACAAACATAATAGACAAGATTTTAGAATGGAAATCGCAATGAAATGGCATTGAAATGGTCTTGTTTGAAATCCATAACCCACAGGACCATCTCTTCTAAACACTTAATTAAACTACATGAATTGAATTGTAGACTAAACGTTGGCATGCACTTAGAGACACCTCAATAGATAAGTCACTTAAACAATAGATAAGAGAAAACGACGTATGAATGTGATTGTGAGCATCATCTTCTTCCATATGGACCAAAATGCATGCATTGTGTTTTGTAATTCTACCAAGCGATGAATGAGACATAGCCATGAGCAAAACGCGATGATGGCAACCCCACAATCCCATATCGGATGCCTTTCTTTTTTCATACTACAGACTACAGGGCTCTGATCACCAGAGTTAATTGGAGTCTTGTGTTTGACACATTCTCTTATATGTTACTACACTTTTTGGTCATCAGAATGACATCTATGTGTTGTCAAAATGACAAAATGCAATCAAGCTGTGATCATTAGCACCTATTACTTCGGGAGTGCTCTCTCTCTCTCTCTTAATCTCTCAATTCAAAAATAAATTAAGGGGGACCAGAAGTTGGAGAAATTTGAAGCACGCTTCTTGGATGTATTGCCTGCACACCGACACAATTGGTTTAACTCATCACAGTGTGGGGGTACTGCTACTTGTGACTTCAACAATATGGTTTCTTTAACTAATTATAATGTTCCTAGCTAATTTTATTTAATTGACAAGTTTAAGGTTACATTTTCAAATTTTGATGATTAATTGCATGGGCACCATTATTTTATGTCTCTCTCTCTGTGTTGCAACAACTTTCATGAAATGGAGACAAAGATGAAGAAGATAATTATGAATTGCAATAGGCAGTTTATGTAAATTGGTCACGCAGACAATTGATATTAATTTAATGTTAAAATAATGGGATTTTTTTTAAACCATAACCTGCCACAAATTAATACCAACAAAATATATCGAGATGGCACAAATGATGCACACTCGACCCAATAATGATGAATGAAAAAAATCCTAATAATTCTCGCCAAATAGTGATCTAGCCCAACCTACCCTCTAGAAAGGTAAAGTTTCAACATTCTTTTACATTCTTTCAATCGTATCACCAAATTGGGTCAACACTCGGCGAAAAGGAAAAATGGAGGGGTCTTGAAATTTAAATTAAATGTGGTATATGATTTAATTTGCGTCGTTCATCATAGATAATGTAGGACCATTTTATTTGTTTGTGCCTCGCATGTGGCCTTGACGAGTGATTTTCTTTCATTGCATTGCGTCTAATTTTTGTGGATTTTAATTATTTTTTGATGTTGTCTTCACATAAGCGATGATAAGTAAGTAGCCGGGGTTATTAAAAAAAACAATCGAAATGTATTAATTTTAAAACATAAATATATCCCCTATATACTAATAGAGAGTTAAAATAATGATGCATCGTGTTGAGTTTTATTTTGTCTAGATGTCATAATTTTATAAAGTTTGGGTGAATTATGATGTGTGTCAAAATTATATTAAATGAATTGATTGATTAATTAATATTGTTAAAAAAAACAAATTTTGACTTACTATCTAAAACACTATGATAAATTTTTTTTTTTTAATTAAGGCAATGAGTAGTGGTTGGAATGAGAAAACAAATAATTCTAATAATAATTAATATTATACCCCAATTAATTTTAATTAATACCATAAGTCAATTATACTAAAAGGATATTGACTACTGTTTTAAGACAAAAGGTTTAATTTAATGAATTTCTGAATTTTGAATTATTAATTATTTAAAAAAAAGTAGATCATCCTTGTGAAATATTTAACTTATACAATGAAAAAATTCATAGTAATGAAGAAAAGTATCTTAATATTTGATAAATATAATAATACCATGTGTTGATTAAATGATTACAATGATATTGAGATAGTAGTATAACTCAAGTGGTTAGAGTTCAACTATATATGACTTAAAAGTTATGGATTTGAGTCACCATTTGCCCAAGATCTTATGAAATAAGAAATATATATATATATATATATATATATGTGGTACAAATATATATATGTGGTACAAATATATTTCTCAAATATAAAGTATGGATAAACCGAATAAAAATAGAACGCGGAACGTGAGTTTATTTAGCTTTAAAATTAAATCTCATTGATTATTTTCCAAAAGTAAAAATTGCAGTATTAAATCATTTTATTATAAATTTGTAGTAATAAATAAAATTGGAGTATTTTGTTTCAGGGAAAAGGAAATAGAATATAGTACCAACGAAGACTATACCTAATACCATATCCCTTGGATTCACTAGTTTGGAAGCAGTGGTCCCAAAGCATCATTCCACTATCATAACCTCACTAATATATGCTCTTTGGGATATTAGCAAGGAAAGGGACAATTATGCCCAGCTGTATTCAATTCATCAGCCCTAATCACTGGATATTTTTGTCATTTTCACATTTATAGCACCTTGTTTCTTTTTCCTGTTTGGTCAATTCTCTGTTTTACACCAATAAACCAAATTGGGTTCCATCGTGTTGTTTCCATTCTCTACATTTGACCCATATGTTTGTCCTAGGCTTTTCCCCCTTTTTTTCATTATTAAATATCTTTTAATAATTGTAGTTAAGTTTAAATCGACCAGAATAAATTTTTTTTTTTTTTTTTTGCAATTTTATCTTTGCTTTTAATAATACAAGAAACATATATTATGTTGGACTTGATGTTGATCCGTCGTAGTGTTTGGGTTGTTTTGGTAATAAATGAATAATGATAAAAATCTTTGTCTTATTTCTTGTAAAAATCAAGGTCTTTTCTCATTCAACAAAAGGCCCACAGTTTGAAATATGATCTAATTTCCAGTCATTTTATCCATTTTAATTTTCGCCTTTTATTTTGTGGCACGCCTTTAGGAAAAATTTCATTCATGCATGATGTATTTTTTTCAACTATTTTGATGGATAAGCAATTGAAAAAATTAAAATGTTTTGTGAAATTGAGTTTTGCTCTGATTTTGATCAATTCAAATGGTTAGATGAACTAAATGATGGATTAATTAATTGATATGTTATGTTTCAATTGGATAATAGTAAAATGTTGAACTCTAAGAATGATGAATGATGCGTGAGAATTGACGCATAAAGTTGACAATTTGTTCAAGGCACTTACTATGTATTAAGAGTTAAGACGAATATATAATTATATAGTAGTATTAATTATATCATGTCATTTTATTTATCAGTATATATGGATGAAGTGGAAAAAGACACATATATATGGATCAACTTTATTTTCCAACAATTTTAATCTAACGTTTTGATTCGTCATATTTGGTGAAAGAGAGGAAGGACCAAAAAGATTAATCTGCACTTTCACCAAGGGGGCTTAGCCCACTTGGCCACCGGGCTCCTCACTTAAGTGGGAGACCTGGGTTCGATTCCCTTTGGGAACGAATTGGAGAAGGAGGTATAAGGAGGCTTGGAGAATTTAGAATGTGAAGGAGACTTGGTGTACTAATTTCTAACCACTAACAACTAACATTTACCGATATAAAAAAAAAAAAAAAAAAAAAAAATCTGCACTTTCATTGTGATATAGCTCCACGTCAGTTATATTTATGACATATGTATTGGGTACAATTTATATAATTAATATATACGTTAGAATATTTTTTTTATTTTTTTTAAATGCACGTTAATAGTTCTAGGAAAATGTCTCTTGTAAAACAAGTATGATGCAACTTCAATCGATATTTATTGTTTATATTATAGAGCATTTATGTTAATTTAATGCCACCTTGGTTCCATACTTAATGTGACATTTATTGTTCGCTATAGATTTTAATATGAGAATATTAAAAAATATAAGTTATTTTTAATTGGGATAGAATAGTCCTTTTCAAATTTAATAAGTAAGAGAATTGTTTAATAGTATTAAATTATATTTGTGTGAGAGAAAGAATGACATGTGATGTAATATTGAGGTGTTCGAGATAGATAAACACTAAAATTATTTTATTATTATTTAAATAAATGATGCATTTAGTACGAGACAATTTTTTTACAAATAATGCATCTAGTACGAGATAAAAGAGGTACATTTTAATGCAATAACTAATATTATTAATAAAATAAAAATAATTTACAGTAAAAATGATTCACAATATACTTTGTCTAGTTTTGTAATATTTGTCTCTGAAATGCTAAATAAATAAATAAACTTGCAAATTTTGACTCTTACAGTGTGTTCCTCTTCGTTTATTAAATAAAAGCCCCGTAAGTAATTTACAATATTCACATTTGAAATAACAAAATCTATACAAACAAAGGATTATTTAGCCAGATGATTAGTAGATACTATGCATGCATACACAAATTAATATATCCACCATAAGTCGTAATTATATGTAAATAGTGAATAAATAATATATAAGGAGACATCATCAAATGCATGATGAATCTCATATAATGAAAAACACAAGAAATCGAGGAATCTTTTTCTAAGTAAAAATGAAAGAGTTTTTTTGTTGCTCCTCATCAATTCCCCTGCCCTATGCTCCCATTAAAGTAGTAATATTTTTCTAAGCAAGTAAAAAGGAAAAGCAGAAGATAAAGAAAAGAAAAAGAAGAAACATATATGTCTCCTATAATCATAGAACTAGTGTCACGCCCTCCCAATGGGGCTGAATCTAAGCATTAATATTCTTCACCCCTCCATCATTTCTACAAAAAAAGGGACAGTGAGGCGTGGAGCTTGCCACCTTTCTTTTTTCTTTTTCTTTTTTCAAAAGGCTCCATTTTTTTTTTTTGAAAAAAAATATCTGTAATTCATGTGCTCCTACTTTGTTCATTAATCTAATATCTTGTAGTCTCCCCCCTATGATTTTTTATTTGGATGAGTTCAACTCTGTTCCAAATATAAATAATTTTACTTTTAAAGATATATATATCTGTGGGTTAATTGTTCATGAATATTAAGATAAAAGTTCATAATTCATGATTTTAGGGTGTTAATATGGCATAGGCTTTAGTAGTACGGTGTATTTGATGTAATTTTGATCCATTCACAATATATATATATATATATATATATGTATATATATAAAATATAAGAAGTATTAATTCTTGTAAAAAAATATTAGTTAATACAAAAAAAATATGAGCTAATCAGTATTTTTCATCATATGAGCTAATATTTTGCATCACATGAATTAATCCTTTTTTTATTACATTTTTCTATGATTCGCAAAGGATTATAAAGAAAATAGATTGGTTGAATATAAGTTTAAATTCATATTGCACAAACTGAACAGAGTGCACTGAAGTATTGTTAATCAATATAGAAGATTTGGTATAATATTTCGGTATCAACATTGGAGACTATATACAAATTAAAAAAAAAAAAACATTGGAGACTATATACATACCATATGAGTGAAATTTTTAAATGTACGAAATTAGTAACAATAATAAATATATAAATGCCATTTCATATTTTGGACTATATATACTACCATATGATCACTTGTTCCAACACATGCACAATAATATATTTTCACTCAATTTATAGTTTTTCTTTCTTTCTTTCTATATCAACCCAATATAAATTAATTAAGAAGTTAAGTTACGTACGAATCACTCTAACAAATATGAGAGACTCTTTGGTTGCTCATAACATGCAAAATTAACAACATAAATTCATATTAGGTATTACTATTGATCACTTTTTCAAAAAAAAAAAAAAAAAAAAAAAAACAGTTTTATGGGCATGAAAAGTTCATTTGACTGATGAATTTTGCCTAAATTAAGGTGGTCACACAAATGATGTTGTAATTTTTTTACCACGAAAGTAATGATGAGGAATGCATGAAGGGTAATCATGCAAAAGTTCTTGTTTATTGGATAATGGTAATGGGATGGTGACCAAAACCAGCCACTTTTATCGAGATCCTCAAATTCTTTTATAAAAAATATTTATGTTTTAGGATTTTATTGAATGGCCAAACTCAGGGAATGTTGGATTCCCTCATGTCCTTTCCCATAATTATTATATACTAAAAATATCTCTATATGAAATTATTCTTCCAAGGTGAATAAGAAAAATACTATTATCAATTTATCATTACATAAAGTTCACGAGGATAATGACAAGATTACGTTGTACTTACTCCCAAGAGTTCCTCTTTTCCATGTAATAAAATGGCTACCAAGTGACTAACTGGCCCATGAATCTACTTGGATTTATTTTGTCTGGGCATTATATTTTCTCTCTCTTGGTTAATTGCTAGCTCAAACTTTGAAAATAATTTTTTAATAAACGACAAGGATGAAGTGTAATCAAACTGCATGGGGTTAGGTTTATTAATTGATTTATTATAAATTTTATTCATGAACAAACATAAATGTTTACCAAATTATAACTGAAAATGCAGTTAATTTAATTTTGATGACTGACATTAAGGTACTTTTATCAAAATCAAGTTCTAATAATTCAGGGTATTCTCGACTATCTACTAAAGTAGGTGTGAATTATTTTTGTTTCTTTTAAGAAAACTAGACAATCATTTAAATAAAATTTATCCCATTCTACTATTAGGTTAACTTTAGGCAGTAAAATATTATTTTTGGTGACAAGCTCCTGACCCGTGACAGCATGCTACTCTTCCTTTATACAACACAAATCAGTGAGCAACTTTTCTTGGACTAGCACAACACCCATCACAATGAAATTTCCAGCACAGCTTTGTTTCAAATGAAGATTTAGACTAGCTTCTTCATCACTGCCAATAGATTATCAGGAATTTCTATTATCATTTTCATCAATGGGAATGAGGAGAGAGATGGAAGCAGCACTTTGGGCCATCATATTTCTCTGCTTTTCTAGCTCTGCAATTGCTCTGCTTTCTCCTAAAGGTGTAAACTTTGAAGGTACAACCATATATCCTCGTGCGATTCTTCTTCTGTTTCTTGAAGGGTTGTACTCTCGTAAAAATCTTGATATTGGTTTTGTGTAACTAGTGCAAGCTTTGATGGGCATAAAATCTGGATTGAGGGATCCTCATGGTGTTCTTGATAACTGGGATGGGGATGCAGTTGACCCATGTAGTTGGACTATGGTCACTTGTTCTTCTCAGAGTCTTGTTATTGGCCTGTAAGCCTCTTGCCCAATTATTAATTGCAAGATTTCATTTTTCTTTTTTTCCCAATATTTTATAAAGGGTTCTTTAGTAGGAATTATTATGTTAATTAGGTTATTAGATTGTGTTGTGCAGAGGGAGCCCTAGTCAGAATTTATCAGGAACTCTATCTCCAAGCATTGGGAATTTAACTAATCTTCAGATAATGTGAGCCTTGTTCACACAAAATTCCGCATATAATTGGTAGTTATTTGTTAGAAAAACAAGTTTTTGATGAAAATGAGATGAGATTTCTGCAGATTGTTGCAGAATAACAACATAACAGGATCAATCCCAGCTGAACTTGGGAGGTTGTCAAAGCTTCAAACACTCGATCTTTCGAACAATATCTTTAGTGGCATCATTCCTCCTTCTTTAGGAGTCTTGAAAAGTCTCAAGTACATGTAAGAATTGAGGTTCAATTTAAAAATTAAAATTGAGTTGTTTTAATCTTTTAATTGTTAATTTATTTTACTGTATCAGGAGGCTCAATAATAACAGTCTTTCAGGAGAGATTCCGATGTCACTTACCAACATGACTCAGCTTTCTCTACTGTAATTATCCCTGTTCTTCTTGCATTTGTCTGCAAATTCTCTTGTATGGGTTGTTAATTTTGTTGTATGTTTGATCCCAGGGACTTATCGTACAACAATTTGAGTGGGGCCGTGCCTAGATTCCCTTCCAAGACATTCAAGTAAGATGCTAACTGATCTTGAATGCCACATGTGTCCTTTTTTATGTTGTAATAATGAAACTTAGAGAGTTTACTTACTATTATGGCAGTGTTATTGGGAACCCGTTGATATGTGAAACGGGCCGTGAACCACAGTGTACGGGCAGTGTTACATTGATGCCAATGTCCATGACATTGAACACTTCACAAAGTATGATATAAAATCTAATTTTCCTCAACTCTATACTTGTTTAATTTCTTGGTCAGTTTTTCAATCTGTTGTTTGTTCTTGCATTAGCCGCTGTTACTTCCGCAAAGTCAAACTATCGCAAGCTTTCCCTCGCGATCGGATTGAGCCTTGGTAGCATATGTCTACTTGTCATTGCACTTGGGTTGTTTTTGTGGAGAAGACAAAGATATAGGCAACAAAAGTTCTTCGACGTCCATGGTTTGAATCAAATTAATATTTGAAATTAGATTCTTATTATAGTTCGTTAGATCTTGGACTAATGTTACTTACATATGTCACATTCAAATGTCAGATCGTCAGCATGAGGAGGTCTCACTTGGGAATTTGAGAAGGTTTCATTTGAGAGAACTGCAGGTTTCTACCAACAATTTTAGCAGTAAAAACATTTTGGGAAAAGGCGGGTTTGGACACGTGTACAAGGGTTATCTCCCAGACGGGACACCCGTGGCTGTGAAGAGACTGAAAGACGGTAGCACCTCCGGTGGGGAACGACAATTCCAAACTGAAGTCGAGATGATCAGCTTAGCTGTTCATCGCAACCTCCTAAGACTCTACGGCTTTTGCATGACATCTACTGAGAAGCTCTTGGTTTACCCCTACATGTCAAATGGAAGCGTTGCTTCTCGTCTCAAAGGTACTATAAATCATTCATGAGTAGATCTTCTATGAACCACGTTCACACGAACTCTCTCCTTCAAAGTAATAATATTTAGTATACGTACTGAGTTCACTGTATAACTTTTGTGAACCAAGTTTATAGATGCTTTTGTCATCATTCATTCTCCATGCTTGAATCTTGATGAATGCATGGGTTTAACAGCAAAACCGGTGCTGGACTGGGGTACGAGAAAGAGAATTGCTCTAGGGGCAGCGAGGGGGTTGTTGTATCTGCACGAGCAATGTGATCCGAAGATAATTCATAGGGACGTGAAGGCGGCGAATATACTTCTTGATGACTATTGTGAGGCAGTGGTGGGTGATTTCGGATTGGCAAAGCTTTTGGATCATCAGGATTCACACGTTACGACTGCTGTACGTGGCACAGTCGGACATATAGCCCCCGAATATCTATCAACGGGGCAATCCTCCGAGAAAACAGACGTCTTCGGATTTGGGATTCTTCTTCTTGAGTTAATCACCGGACAGAGAGCATTACAGTTTGGTAAATCATCTAATCAGAAAGGGGCCGTTCTTGACTGGGTGAGCACAACTAATATTTTTTAGTAAAACAACTAATACTTTATAAAAATACACACGAGCTTAATACAGAAGTTACCTTATACTATGTTCCAGGTTAAGAAACTTCATCAAGAGAGGAAGCTAGAAGATATTGTTGATAAAGATTTGAAGAACAACTACGATAGAATCGAGCTAGAGGAGATAGTCCAAGTAGCATTGTTGTCCACTCAACATCTTCCGGGGCTGAGACCGAAGATGTCTGAAGTGGTTCGTATGCTCGAAGGCGATGGACTAGCCGAGAGATGGGAAGCGTCTCAGAGATTAGAATCACACAAGTTTAGGACACAAGAGCTCTCCTCGTCTGAACGATATTCAGACCTGACCGACGACTCTTCAGTGCTTGCACAAGCCATAGAACTCTCTGGTCCAAGGTGAAAACATCTTGCATTCGAATGTACCATCATCACACTTCTCAAAGGGGAAGTTCACATAGAGTTAAAGCATATAAAGGGAGCCTTTTTTTTAAAAAAAAATTTAATGTGTTAATTAGCATAGAAAAGATCCAAGTTTTAAAGAGCTTCCTTTCATTCTTGGTGTACAGAGTTGGATATTTTTTTAGTATGTGAGTGAGGGCTGATGTTTTCTTCTGCTTATGAGTGATTTTTTTTTTTTTTGGGTGGGGGGTGGCGGCTGGTGGGTTAATACAAATTACCATTGTTTTGATTATAAGTATCATGAAAAAAAACGTATCATGTTTAGTATTTCTTGTCAAACTCTGATTTCGTTTTTGTTCTCTTGAATTTCTTTTTGAAATACTAAATACTCCCTCCGTCCCAGAGAACCTTTCACACTTGACTTTTTCAACGATTTTTGTGTGAGAGTTATTTCATAGTAATACGTTAACAAAAGTTATTTTATATGAATGATATGCTAGTTAGCATATCATTCATATAAAATAACTTTTGTTAACGTATTACTATGAAATAACTCTCACACAAAAATCGTTGAAAAAGTCAAGTGTGAAAGGTTATCTGGGACGGAGGGAGTAATAAATAATACTCTCTCCATCCCATAATAACTTGTATAATTTTTTTATTTGGACATCCCAAAATAACTTACCCAAAAAATAGAAACCTCACGATAAATTACATCCTCACATTATTAACAATATTACACAAAATATTATTACTTTTGACCCCACATATATACACAATCCAATTATTTTTTTATTTTATATATAAAGATTTAAAAACTTATCACACAAAATTCAATTCATTACTCTACTTTCTTATTTTGTGTGTTCACAAAATAGTGTAAGTATTTATGAGATGGAGGGTGTATCATTTTAAGGATGATATCTATATTTTTTTTTCGGTAGATATCGACAACGTTTTACAATATTTTCGGTAAGATTTAAGTGATTCATGCTTGACTTATGGGTGATGCCCACTAAAAAAAATGTGAGATTAATAATTAATACTCCATTTTTCCTATAATTGTTTGTACATTTTTTTTTTAATTCTAACGTATCAAAATAATTTATACACTCAAGAATATAAATTTTTTTCATATCTCCACTCTTACAATATCCATAATTTAATATAACGTAAACACAATTCAACCAATTTCTTTATTTTATATATGAAGGTTACAAAATTATCTCTTAAAATTCTAATTTATTGCTCCACTTATTTTGTGTGTTCAAAGTTAGTGCAAATTAATACATACACAGGAAGTATTATAAATTGTTTTCGACAAACGAATTATAATACACATTTATTTAAAGCTATATGGTTCCTCAGTGAGTTTATATAGTTTTAGAAATCTGATTAAGAATTCCTTCATCATCCGATTGTGAAATCAATATTGTTAATGTAACCTAATTTGATTTAATTAAATAGGGTCTACATAATTCGGCCACTATATTATAAAATGATTTGAATGCAAGTTTTGGAATAGAAATTCTCGGATTAGTAGTTAATGTGGCCTAAATTTTATTTAGTTAGACAGGAAGGATTCGGCCACAATATTATAAATAAACTGAATTGCAAGTATGTGCTATTTTAGAGATATATTATTAAATTGTTGTAAAATAATTTTCATCAATATTAAACAAATAAAGAAGTAGTATATTTCAGTTAATATAATAAAGGAAGTATAATGATTCCTTTATTTAACAACTAATCCATATTTGATACGAGTGGAGTCTATTAGATGGGCGATGCTAATAAAACAATAAAATTGAGAGAGAGAGAGAGAGAGAGAGAGAGAGAGAGAGAGAGAGAGAGAGAGAGAGAGAGAGAGAGAGAGAGAGAGAGAGAGAGAGAGACCCAAATAGGAAGTTGAATGTACTGTGCAGGCCCAAATGAATTACCAAGCCCATTATACCCCTGCCCCCAATTTTTTCAAATGTTTTCTCGCTAAAGCCCTAATCAATTTTTTTCTTACTAAAATCCTAATCTACTATCAAATTCTGCGTATACAACCGATATTGACTAGAGGAAGAATCAAAATGGAGTGCGTGGTTCAGGGAATTATAGAGACTAAGGTAACTTCGTTTTTCGAGGTGTTACAGAGAATTCTTTATGACTGAAGTTTTAATTTGATGGATATATATTTCTCTGGATGTTTGAAGCTTATTGTCAATTTTTCTTTGTATTTTGTTGTTTTCTGTATTTTACAGCAACGCAAGTTCGCTGGTCGAACTTGATTATGTTTATGATGATGAGGTAGAATCATGGAAATGTAGTTGAGTTCTTGTCTCAAATGTGATTGCCTTTCAATTTTAGTTGAGTTCTTTTCAATTTTCTGTTACATATATTAAGGGTTTATTTTTTCCTGATTTTTTAAATGGTTTTCCCTGCTATGGTGTGTTCCATTAGTTTGATTTATTAGATGTTACATTGTTCTGCCTGCAGCACGTTGAAGCTCTCGAGATTCTTCTCCAAGGTCTTTGTGGAGTTCATCGGGAGAGTTTGAGGATTCACGAATTGTGTTTGAAAAGTGTCCCAACCCTTGGTATGATCTCTCTGCATCTCATAGAAATGGCTAAGCATGGTTACAACTAATTCCTAGACTTTGCTTCCTTGACCGCTTTACTGCAATTGTTACTTTTTTTATCCCTATTAATTTAGTAATTCACATGACTTGGAGTTAATTATATGCCTGTGAAAAGATTTAATGGCTTTGTCTGACTATAGTTTTTCATATTATGTTTAAAATGTGAGTTTTTTGTTCTTTCTTTCTTTCTCTTAGGATTAGTATCATCGGAAGTCCGACTTCTATGTGATCTTGAGCAGACTGAACCCACATGGTAAGACTATCAGATGCTACACCTGGTGACAAACATCAGGTGGTTTATCTACCATAGGTTTTTGCTCAAATGCATGCTGTTTTTTAATAGTGGGTAAGAGGGGAGGGTCATCTACCACAGGATTTTTATTATTGGGTGTGAGAATGATATGAATAATATTAATAACCATAGGACTGTACGTCACATTGGTGGTGCAATGAGGGGTGCTGGTGCTGATCAAATCTCGGTGTTGGTGAGGACTATGGCAGAAAGCAAAATAACCAAAAATGCTCTCCGCTTATTTAATGCTCTTGGATACAAATTAGACCATGAGCTGCTGAGAGTGGGATTCGCCTTCCATTTCCATAGAGGTGTTCAGATAACAGTGACAGTGGCTTCAGTTAATAAGATGCTGAAACTGCATGCTACCGACGATGCGGTGGCAATAACACCAGGTATACAACTGGTTGAAGTGACGGCCCCTGCCTCATCTGAGAACTACTCTGAAGTAGTTGCTGCTGTCTCATCTTTTTGTGAATATCTAGCGCCGTAAGTGCATTCTATTATTATTTTAGCATCTTTACTTCAGAGTTCTGTTTGATGTTTTTCATTTAGTTTCTTAACATTCATAAAAAGGATAAAAATTACTTAATATTTGAGGCTAAGGTTCATAATGAAAGAAATTTGGTAAAAGAAAAAACTATATAAAGGAGGTTGGTATTCTGGACGAGAGATATGGCTGGCCTTAAGGTCTGAAACATCACTTGATATAAAAGGAAACTTAGAGGGCTTCAAATTTACTGCAATAGTTATATAACAAGATGTCAGCAAACCATATGGCATTTTTGTTTAAACGAATGAAAGGATTTCTTTTGAAAGTAGTAACTTGATACTTTGAACAGGACAGAAAAGGTTTCCTAACACAGATGCCCGTAATGAAATTGCTTGAGCACTTCTAGATATAGTTGAAACGTTTCTCTTTATTGAGGTCTAAGTCCAGATTTTATTGTTGATAATATGTATTTTTGTTTATCTTAATTCTTTTCTTTAATTCTAACGGCTTCATGGTTTCTGAATTTATGCTAGGGTAGAAACTTTGGCTATCTGTACAGCCACTTTCTTATAGATAATAGCTATTTAAAGAAAATTTTAAATCTTCAGGTTACTCCATCTATCGAAACCTGGTGTCTCAACCGGAATCGTGCCCACTGCGGCAGCAGCAGCAGCATCGCTGTTGTCAGATGGCGGAGGAACAGCACTGTAGTGTTGCTGTATATTTTTCGTTTCACATTTGAATGTCTGCTAATGTTATTCCTCAAAATCATCTGTCTTGGAGTAAAATGATTAAATTTAATGGCACTGAGTCGAGCAATGAGCTTGTTTCATTGCTATGCAAATGCATGCCTAGTTAAAAAAAAAAATCATTTGAAGGACTAGTGATGGAGGGGTTAAAAGCGATGTCTTGGTAGTCATAGCAATTATGTTATAGAAATGGTTGAAATGATCAGATCGATTCAAACCAAAGTGTGGCTGGCAGCAATAGATAATTGCTCTAGAGACGCCAAATTTGTAAGGGCATTATAGTCCTCAGAAAGCTGTACCACGAACAAATAGTAGGTATCATACTTTGAGTTCCTATTAAAGATAGCTATGTCTTAAATTGAAAGTTGAAACTAATTTCCTTTGCGTGAAAAAAGAAAATGAAAGAAAGCAACATCACCAAGCACAAATTCCACTCAACCTACAAAACAACAATCTCAACAAAAAGATTAAACAAGCTACAAAACAAAATAAAAATGAAAGAAAGCAAGAAAGAATGAATTGTCTCATATTTAGCGCTGGATTTAATGTTTTATGTCGGACGAAACTTTTTTTAGTTCAATTTTATTTTTTAGATCTTATATTAGGGCACTTACTTTAAAACGGACAGATGAAAGCACTTCACTTGATGTTCACTGATGATAAAAAAAAATAATAAATAAAAAATAATAATTCATCATCCTTACTTTGCAACTTCTTCCCAATCATTCAATCAAATAGGCTGCTCTTACTTTTTATCTTTACAAGAATCCCTTTCAACATGGAGTTGCACTATTAATGTGATGCTGGTGCGCAAATATTTTTACTTATATTTTATGGTCGTGAAAACTATCTGAAAATATTTATTTGCGTGTGTAGGAAAAAGAAAAAGTTTAATTGAGAAATATACAAATGAAATTGTTGAGGTTATGGGCTTTTAATTTGATTAGGCTCACCTGCTGGGCTATATTGTGGGCCTAAGTTCAGCATCGACTCGGTCGGATATGTACATTACAAGACTAATAAATAAACTCCACGGAATGAAGCTTCATTGTTTTGTTGACAAAATTAAAGTGAAATAAATGTTTCTTTATATATATTTACAGCTGGACAACGCAGTAATTCATTATCGGCAAAAGTTTTATGTGTTTTGTATACATCGTAAATTTATGGTGTTTTTATCTTTTAATTTTATCCAATTTTTTATACTTATGATCAAATATTTGATATTTTTTGTTGATTTTTTTATATATTAAATATTATTTTTTAAATTTGATATTATTAAGTATCTCTTATTCGTTTCAAAAAAAAAAAGTATCTCTTATTATGTGGTATGTATCGTACGTCTCGTATTCCTTTTCGTTTAACGTGGCAGTAATTATCTCAGTTTTGCGTTTGTTTCTGGCTAAGTGATGAAACCGCTTCTACCACTTCTTAACCATCTATTTAATTTTGACGAGATCTAAAAATTAATATTGAAACTTAATTCATTATTAAAAAATTATATATTATTAAAGAGTATCAGTCGTAATAAATAAAGGGTATAATTTATATTATAACATGACAATATTACAAAAAGGATTTATTAGTCATGATAACTTAGGAGAATGACCTATATTATTATTAATAGGTATTAATTGAGATAATTAAAAAGTAAACTGTATTTATATTTTTATTCATGGAAGACACTCTTTAAATCTTTATTATTATGTTGAAAGTGAGTTATAGATGAAGTTGTCATTTAATTTTTTATTAATTTATAGTTGAAATTATTTTGTTAAGTTATAGATGAAGTTCAAACTATATTTTTTCAGAAAAAAAACATATATATAACCACCTAGCAATTTTCACATCTTGATGTTTATTATGGAACATGATTCAAGAGAAGATAAGATTAGGCTAGTACAAATTATATAAAAAAATGAAGTTCAAATGTGTGACAATCTTACAGGTGAGATAATGCTCTGCGTTGATATTTATGACACATATAATAAGAGTAAATGAGATCATCACATATAGACTTTTGTCTTGTATAAAGGACCGCGTAATATTCTTCATTCAAATGATTTTGTGAAATTTTCTGTGAACACAAAATATGAAGCCTGGGTTAGAAAGTGCGGTAAACATGTTATCATTTCAACTTCATCTATTACTCACTTTCAACATTCAAATAAAACTAATACAAAACATGCAAACAAATTAATACATCAAAATTATGAATAAGCCCCCACCCCCATCAGTGGAGGAATTCAACTTATACTTGTGTGAGTGTGTCAGGGTAAAGGCAGAAACTTTCTATTTTTTTTAAAAGGAGCTTTTTTCCATGGAGATTGACTGATGCAGTGCAACTCACATTGTATGATAATGTAATGTTCTCTTTGCTTCTCTCGTTGTATGTAGATATCTCCAACAAAAGTCAAGTGTTGTTTGTTTTGGGGGCTTTGAGGAGATGTACACTTTTTACAAATCCTTTTCCCAGTTCACCCACAGCCTTTAGTGCATCCACTACATCTTCCCCATCATCTCTTCCTCGTTTCTGAAAGCAAAGCGTGCATTGTAGTTTAAATCAAGAAATATTGAATGTTACCAGCGCCAAGCTTCATAGTCAGAAAAGAGAAAGCATAGCTTTTACCTTTGAACTTGTAATATTTCCACATGTAAGACCAATGGCATCCCCTCCAAAAGAATCATACCACACCTTAAACGTCTCACCAAACTCTCTCTGCATGCACAAAAACATGTAAATACTTTTTAGTTTTAATATGAATAATTATATTTTAAACCAATAAACTTTTACTTACCTGAATGTCGATCACGAAGTATCTTAGAGGATCGAATCCCACCATTAGTTTACGCTTCAGCTCCTCCAAGTTCCCTTTCGTATCTTCACGCAATAGCAAGGGCTGGAAGCTTTTGCTAGGATTTCCTCTTACTATGTGCCTCCCTGGTTTCCAAAAGTTAACACAATTTATACAAAAATAGTGGCATTTTCTTCGAATTAAAAAGCAATTTCGATCCCATACTGTACTGTCTAATTTTAATCACAAACAAATAATTTTTCCAATTTAAACTCAATATTAAAAAGATAGGCTAATTTGGCCCTAAAATTGCCGAAAATTTGAAAACAATATTGTTTCATGGGTTTAAAGTGGGTGGAAAAAATATAAAAAGTTTGGGACCAAATCTTAAAAAAATAACTTTTCCGGGATCAAAGGCAAAATTGGACATTCATGTGATATAAAATGACTCCGCTTCAACTTTCTAGCAATTCGGGACCAAATTGGATAGTGGACATGTTTGGTAGTAAAAAAACCTTTTACCTCCATTTTCCTCCATAAAGACACACTCAGATAAAGGACAACAAACCTTGTTTTACTTCAGATGGGAAGAGAAGATTATGTGGATAAGGCAATTTATCCCTGTGCAGTAGAATCACAGCATTGTAGTTGTTCAGAGGTGTACGGAAAAGGCACTGCAACATAAACGCAGATTTTAACTAAAAATTGAATAAAATTGAGTAATAAGGAAAAAAAGTAGGCTTTTCACTCACTTCCCATCCATAAGACTCATTCTGATTTGACGTAATGATGTTGGTCAAAAAATTCGCACTGCTATTTGCGTATGCCGCCAATCTCTTAAGCTCCTGACACATCATCAATCGCTCATAGTAACTCAAAACAAACATAAATCTTAAATCATTTTAAAACAAAGTAGAGATATTTCTAGCCCTCAAATTGCTAATAAATTGATTTGAGATTTCGAAATCGAAATCCGGTTGGAATTTTGAAATCTGATTTTTTAAAGACACAATGCATTCAGCCCTATAACGACCATTTTTTTCAACACCACTCTCCAGTGACTCATTAAATCCTACCCTTTTTAAACCTCGAAATAAACACACACCATTACTATTTTAGATTCTAAATTCTCTAAATCTCAAATCCAACATACCCTAAAGATAACTATTCACAAAAGGGCTCCAAGTAAAGGATTGATTTATAAGAAGGATCTCACGTTAAACAGCTTTTTAAACTTATTAAAGATGGGATTAATTTATTTTCCCCCCTTAATTTGCATCAATTTTGATTTTAGTCCAATAACTTTTTTGACCTTGGAATTCACCCCTTAAATTCACAAATTCAACTTTTTTTATCCTTTTGGTCGGTTAAAAGAACGGAAAAGTTGAATTTTGTTAAGCTGGTAAATGGACGAAAAAATTAAACTTCGTAAAAAGGGACTATTTTAAAAGTTGAAAAAATTAGTACACTAAAATCAAAATTGGTGAATATTAAAGATAAAAAAATACTTTTACCCTTGGGGATTGGACAACCAAACAAAATATACCAAGATCCCAGTAACTAACAAGACAATACTTGAACCAAGCAGAAAAATCGAACAAATTGGTGTTTATAGAGCTGCTCACCGTTGCCGTTGGTGATTGCCCAGTCCAAGCTTCAGATTCCCTGTCGTAACTACTTGCTAAAAACATGGCAGGTTTAACATTCTGCAGATTCTCTTCATACTGTTTTCTATTTGAGAGGAATTTCTCCTATACAGCATATGCACAGAGGCTCGTCAATAAAATGTTCTGCAAAGTGATTCTAGAAATAAGAAACCACTAAAAAAAAATTAAGTTGCAGCAGTTACATTGATTTCTTTGTCATCATCGGGAGTCAAATCACCATTGATGTCAACAATTAGAGGGCAAAATCTCCAGTCATACCTTGACAACAATCTTAGGAATCTGCAGAAAACGAATTTATCACTTGAAGATGTAATTTGGAAAATGAAATAAAATAATATTTAATCATATTTGAAGGACCAAAGACAAATCTGGATATGCGAACATATATATGTATTGTTTTGAAATGAAGAAAAAAAATATAAACGATATTAGTTTCAATATTATGGCAAATTATCCACAATGGGTAACATGTTCCATTCAACAAAATATATTTTCTCATTTGTACTTTTTTCATTTTCCTTTCCTTCATACACTCCTCTCTTTAATATATAAAACAAATGGGATATGATAAAAGAAGCATGAAACAATTTGTAAAACAAAGGAAGCACAAATAACTATATTGACCAAGGGCATTCCATATCACATAATCAATATCAACCAGAGGTACTTAAGATGTCAAACTGCTAACCTATGTCATACACAATGATTAAAGACGAGTCAAAATGGTTTTGAAAGAAGTTCAAAACAACTTAGGAGAAAATGACTTGGCAAAGAATTGAAACAAATACCACAAAGAGTACAAGAATTCTTGTAACCTTAGAAACCCAGTTATTCGCGAACTTGGTGGTCTGAACGGCAAAGGCTTCAAAAATAAGTGTGCGACCAAAAGCTCGATTGCCTCTTCTGACAATGAGTTCGAAAATAAATGTGCAGATACCCAGCGTTTTGCAAGCCTAAAAGGGAAGGTGAAAAGTTACATTAAAAAAAATAATTGCATAGAGAAAAATTGCAAAATTGGCCTCTAATCTATTGGGTGTTGCAATTTTAGTCACGTACAAATTAATTTTGTCAATTAAGTCTCATAACTTTAAAATTATCCTTTTTTTGTCCCATGTTAATAAGGTTACAGGATTTTCACATGTGCAGCTCACGTTGCAACTGGAATTTCAGTCCTATGTAGCAACTGGACTTATGACTGGTGTCGCTTACATTGCATAATGAAACCTCAACTTAGTAATTTCAGCTAAAAAAATTATAAAATTCTCAATATCATCTTAAAATAGAAAAATTATCAATATAGGACTAAAATTGCATCATTTTAATATTATGGGACTTAATTGAGAAAATTAATTCGTATGGAACTAAAATTGCCAACACCTAGAATTGGGACAAAAGGTGCTTTTTCATGGCCCTGATGATGAGTAGGGGGAAATACGATGAACAAACTCAAATTCTCACCGAACAGTAGGTCCATAAATTGGATATCGTCCTCGTAAACCATTAACCATGCTAGAATGTTGACCACGAAGAAAAAGTTTTTTATCGGAAGATAGAACATGCTTTATTTGTCCACCTACAAAAACACATGGCATTTAATGTTAACATACTAGTAGTAGCTGCAACAATAAGATGAGGCAAGAATAAATATATTACCATGTTTTTTCACCAAGCTCAAACCCCTTTCATGCAAAATTTTAAGACGAAATGCATAGCCAGACATGAAAATATCAACATCATCCTCTGTAGCTGTACATGTAATCCCCGGTTTTGTTTGAAGGCTGACAAGCGATACAATCAGATACTTATACATATATGCTGGTATTTTGACCGAGTTCCAATCAAGACTAACCTTTCAGCAATTCTAAGAAGGAACGCAGTCTTAGTCTTCTCCATAGCAAGCTCATCCATTGGCCAGTTTCCAGAACCTTCAAGCTATAAGGAGGTAAGAATTGTTTTAAAAAATTTGGTGCCTAAATAAACATAAACATATATGATCAGTTAGTCTTGCCTGAATCATAACTTCTAATGGTTGTATACAGCTTGGAGTATGTTTCTCCAGCTTTATTTTACTGCCCTCATTTGCTAATGGATGTGGGGCAGGAGGGAATACAGATGTCAACCTAAAAGCTGCAGTATTTGTAAGCATAATGCAGCAGTCATAATGTGTGATTAACATATACCTAAAAGAACAGGTATGAAGGTGCAGAAGAGGAGTCTTAAGATATGAGTTATAGACAGTCGGGGTTCCTTTCTTCAATTTAATCTCTTCTTATGTGACTGAATTTTAAAGCTTCACTTCAGAACATCTTTACACTAGAAAAGCTTGCATAAGAGATTAGTCTGTTACTGTCAATCCTTTCAACATCTATGAGGGTGTTGGGCTAAGCTTATTTTAAAGATCTTAAATGCTATTACAACTTCTAAGATGTTTTTGGAGCTTACAGATGCTATTACATCTTATGTTAAAACTAAACTGAAAGTGTCTGAATAAATAAGATGATTTTGGTAATGGCAATTGTGTAGTTTATAAAATAAAACTGGAAGAAGTTTGTCAATATAAGATCTCATTTTAGAAATAAGATGGTGCTTCCTTACTTTTTAAACAGCTAATTAGCTCCTAACGTCTAATTTTGGGATGACCTAAATATTTATTTTTAGAACTTTATCAAATGGATTCACTCTCTCTACAAAAGGATTCAGTTTTCAACTGTATTGTGGTGACAAAAACTAAGATAACCGTACTGAATAGCCTTTTTGGTTTAGTATTTTATGATCATTAGCATTTCTATTAACTTCGGCTCTAAATGTATCCTGCATTCTACTGAAATTGAAACAAGCACCATAATGGACACCAATGCTTTGGCAAACATGTAATCATATGAGAGCACAAACAGGGACTTGGGGACTTGGGGTCATTCCATTTGGAAAAGAAACCTGAATCCAGGGGCTGCACACTGGAAATCCTCAGAGGAATGTCATCGAGAAGTCTCAAATGCTTTGACAGGTCATCGTATGCCTTCAACAAACTTTTAGAACAGGATATAGGATCTGAAAATGCAAATCCATATCAGTAATTTCAATTTGTCCTTGAACTTCTAAGAACATGAAAAAGGAGATGATATTACAGACTTGTCCAATTTTATACTTGTATGTTTTTACTTTTTCAATTTTGGTCCTTTTGGATATAAAACATACAAGACTAAAATTGGACACAAAAAATGACCAAAATTGAAAAAGTAAAAACAAACAAGAAAAAATAAAAAGAAAAGCATTACCTCTATTACCATGGCGAAGCACAAAATCAAGTTGATCTACAGTACAACTGATACTTTGTTTTGGAAGGGCAAGATGACGCATTAGGACGTGTTCACATATTTCCTTTATGATGAGATGTTTTTCCCATTCTTCATGCTCCCACACTAAACTTAAGGTAAGGCATAAACAACGTCATGTAATTATCATTAGTTCCATAAAGCAGCAAGAGATATGACATTATCCCTCACCTGCAACTTCAGCGATTTTTCCATCACGAAACCATCTCAGTGTAGCCTTATCCCCCCAGAACTTCCTAAATTCTAAAGCCTAAAAAAGTGTAGGAATCCAGAGAGAGAGAGAGAGAGGTGGGGGGAATGAATCAGATCCACACAATGTTTACACACGAATGAGATATGGAAAATACACTACCTTATCTTTGTCTTCAGGACTTGGGCCAACAACTGCCTGTTTGAAGGCTTCCTCGACAGATCCAATTGTGATCCCAATAAACAAAGGTACTACATCCAGCGTAGATAAACCCTAAATGTGGAAGAAATTTAAACCAAGTTGGAATGAAGTATATCCTCCCATAAATATAATATCTCAAATGTCTCAGACATGTGACAATACAACTTAATACCATACCTTCTCAAAATTACAATCAGAAGGGATATTTCTCCAGACTACTCGAATGAGCTTAGTTCTTCCTCTCAATGCTCGATCAATGACATCCAGTACCTTCTGTTCATATAACCTCCAGCATTCCTCATTCAAGCAAAATTCAGAATCATGGTTGCCCTTCAAATTCAACCTAAAAGGCCAATATGTAAGACATGAAGTGAGCAAATTACAGGTAACATACATAGACAACCAGTCTGCACTTAACAAAATAAGGCTATTGACCTAATTAATTTATCAATGACAAAAGGTAACAGAAGACCATAGATATATTTTACCTTATGCAATAGTCATATTTTGCAGAATAATCATTTTCGGTCATGAAGATCTCATCAAAACCGCCATCTTTACATTTGTCCATGCAATTAAGTGCCAGAACCGCCTCATCACGTAGCTGAATACAAAATTATCGATCATAATCTTCGGGATGCTAGACATAGATTCAATCACAACATGCAGAAATAACAACTTTGAAATTCCAACCTCTTGGAACCCACTTGGTGAAATTCGAAATGCCATATTGTAGTTGCCAAATGAATCACAAATAATTATTGGAAAAGATTGCAACTTAGTCTTCCTGTCCTGCAAATCCCAACTTGGACATAACAATTAAAACAGATAAAGAACATACAGCAAAAACTCATTAGGGAGTTTTTATCATCATCACTAGAAAGATCCCAAACTCAACAGTCCTAAAGAAAATGAAATTAAGTCAAATTAAAGAAATAAACAAGGAACAAAATATCTTTCGCAATAAAATAGTAATGTAAGAAGGGTAGGCGAAAGTGAAGGGAAAGTAACTCCTATTTTTATAACCAGAGATGGAATTGGGGATGAGGGTAGGCAGGCACCCTCCCTCCAAGTATAGAAGCAATATTATTATCTTTAAATTTACAAGTACAGGAGGGGAGAGTGACAAGATGTAAACTGCAAGGGGTGAAGTGATACTTAATGTGAGGAGAAATATGATATTAATATTCTTTTTGAGGAAATGACTGGGGACTCAAATTGCAGTAACAATGATTTTCAGTTTTAAAACTAGATGTCTGGAAGAGAACATTGATTTCATTATTACAACTTGATTATATATAATTAAGTGAATTATAGGAAGCTAGCTCAATTCAGATAACAAGGATAGCTGTAAAAAAATGGGATAATAGCAATCAACTAAACTGAAGTAGCAGATATAATGACAATTGCAACCATGAGCACTAGTAATAATACCTTATCTGAAATATTTCTTTCACCTTCAGGTTGAAAGAAGAGTCCACCATCCCATATCTTTGAATTGGCTGCAAACAGTCATTGAAGGACACCTAGTGAGTTTGTTGATGGAGGTGCATATTGTTATTTCAAGATGGCATTATTGAAAAATTAGGTATTAAATGTTTAACAAAAAAGCTGATACGGTCCTCCTCTTAAGGTTCACAAGTCTTGAAAAAGGTAAATGAAGTAGAGTAAGAATTTTGAGGTAAAAAGAAAATGTGGATGAAAACATATAAAGTAGAAATGACAGCAGCACGAAATTTAGAGAGTATCTGGAGAAATTTACTATCATGATCATAGTTTTCTAAGGCATTCCATATGGACCATATCCAAATGTTATAACTGTGATATCAAATTTCAGGAAAAGAAATAAACACCTGTAATCAACATTTTTCATGCTAATTACATTTTGTGATACTTAAAACTGTAGGTAGGGGCACATAATCAAATTCAGATATACCGATAAAATCCATAGTGATGCGCAATATTTGAATAGCATTCATTGAATTGGTAATTCGGCTTTTCCCAGATCTTGATGCTAGGTATGCTACAATGATAGTGATCAAGAATCCACTCAAGCAGTCATGGACAAATAGGGAACTTTTGCGAGCCCAAACCTACATCATCAATCCAAAATATAAGTTCTCGATGCTAAAAGAGAAAAGAGTACATAAATTACAAGAACAATAAGCATTATACTACTTAACGTACTTTCAAAAGTAACAACGCCTCCCCCAATTCCTTGCGTCCCTTAAAAGTTCTCTTGATGAACTCTGCATTCTCCTCAATAAACATGTCCTCCAAAATACTGCTATTGTACTTCAATGTAGCTTCCAGAAAAACACAATTTTAGAAATTTAGAAGTGTCTATCCAATCAAAAGTTGAAATGTGAAATCAATAGGATACCTTGATCCAGAGAGCGTATATTGTTCCTCTCCATATTCAATTTTGATAAGGTGAAAAGAGAAGGTGCGGTGGGAATTATTTTCAGGGAAAATTCCGTATTATCAGATAATCGAGCAGCTGAAAAATTGGCAAGTTAATCATTTCTTAACAACTTGATGGAATACCTTTCAAAAAAAAAAAAAAAAAAAACTTGATGGAATATCATTAACTATAAAGAACATATATTTGAGAGAGACCAGACCTGGATATACAACTAGTACAGGCTTGCGTGCTTCGTTTTGGAAAGCTGACCATTTTACATCACGAATCGAAGAAGAATTCTTTAAATATTTCTTGATCATACAAAGATAAAGAAACCTTTTTGAATGATATCGATGATTTAGATAGTCTTTTCCATGGAAGCATTCCTGTCAAGAAAAGAACATGAATTTTAAGGTACACTTCATAACAGAATGAGTTGAAAGTTCTACACAACATCATATGAATGTCAAGGCCTGTTGCAGTCTTAATGTAAGGATAGAAGATAATAAACGACACAAAGATTACATTCGAGGGAGAAAAACATGACATGTGTGCCCGGCAACCTTAGATACTAAGCATAGAATACTTGAAGCAACAAAAGAACATAGCGTTATCCCAAAAGCTACACAACATAAACAAAAGAAATTATATTTCTTATAAGTACCATCCCACTTTCACTAGCTTTTTTCAGGCAATCAATGATTTAGTATCTGTGAGATTATCTCGTAATTTATTCCACTATATATCATCTGTCTATAAGACAATGCAATCCCTCATGGCAACGCAAGTGAAAATCATTAAAAGAGACGAGATTTGCAAGTAGAATGCAAGAAGTGGAGGCTTATAAGAATTTCAGTAAAAGGATAATACATATGCATGTGTTTGATGACTTGAAGATGAGCGAGAGCCTCAAAAAAAAAAAAGAGTTTGCCGATTTTTGTTGGAACACTGAGGAGTTAAGTACCTTAGGGAGCCTTAGAAAAATATCCACATTTACATCCGGCCTTGCGACGCACTGAAATGCATAACTCCCGCCAATTTCAATGGACTTGGGCTTCACGAACTTGAAATCGACTTTATCAGCACCAACATCTCGAATAAACCCTGGCGCAATATCATCCGCTGTAACCTACCGAAATTCGCAGCAATAAAATAATATAAAAAATAGCAAGTAAACTCAAACCACGAAGCAAAACGAAGTCACCATTGTCATTTATCAGAGTAAAGCAACGGAGCCGTAAAATTTAAAGGGGGAAGGAGGAGGAGCTGTAGAGAGTGTACCAGGAGGCCGTTGTCCGGGATATGGTCGATGGCTTGTCTGATGGCGGAAACGGCGTCATTAATAATTGCGTTGTTTTCCAGTGAGTAGTCCAGCTGCACCTCCTTTAACAGCTCTTTAAACTTCAAATTCGTGGAGTCTGGGTAAGTTTCCGCCATTGTTGCTTGCCCAAGCTCTGCCTAACACAAACTATGGCCGGGGTTTTGTTAGTCTAAAACCCTGAAAATCAAAAGGTAACACGAAGTCGACATATGGGCCAAGTTAAAATCATAGCCCAACTATTGGGCCTTGGAAACAAATGCCTGAAACGTTTTGGGCTTATTTAAGTGGTATCATAACCCACCATCCATTTTTTTACAGGAAGTTATTTTTTAGTTGGCTGTGTTGAACATGTGATATTATTATTTTTTTTTTTATCGATAAATATTACTCCCTCCGTCCCAACATAATCTGCACACTTTTTTTATTTGGACGTCCCAACATAATCTGCACACCAAAATAAGGAAAGCCCACAAAATATTAACACCCTCAAAATATCACTTTAATTTAAAAAATATCACTCTTTTTTTACCTATTTTATTCTCTCTCCTACACTTTATCCAACACAACCACCAAAAATACCCCTACACTTTATTTTCTCTCATACACTATTCACACCAAAAAGTAACTTTTCTTAATCTACGCGCCAGACAAAGTATGCATATTATGTTGGGACGGAGGGAGTAAGTTTATTAGTTGTTAATAGTTAGTTCACCAAGCACCCAAACACTCTTAGATTTTTTCTCCAAGCCAGCTTATAATTCCATAATTCATTCCCAAATAGTATGTTTGTTTTGGGATTTAGGTGTGCGGGGGAAGTTAGTGTTTGGTTTGAGATTTTAGTAGGGTGTGATTTTACTTTATGTCAAATCAATAAAAATGATTGATATTGTATTATTATATTGTATTGAGTGAGTGAAAAGTATAAGAGAAAATTAGTGGATGAGAGAAAAAAAAATTGTATTGGGAAGAGTAATAATAGGTTTTATAGGTATTTTTAGGTGAGGATTGAGATTTGAATTTGCAAGTCCAATTTTAAATCCCTAACTAGTATGGGATGTGGTTCGCAAAGTTCTAAACTCATTCGTGTGAGTCTTAACACAAACATACCCAAAGGGAATTGAACTCGGGTCTCCTACTAAAGTGAGGAACCCGGTGGCCAAGTGGGGACATGTGATATTATATATACTTCTATTGTCCCTCTTTAAATTTAATATTTTGTCATTCCGAGTGTCACTTTTAAAGTTAAATAATTTCTTTTCTAGAAAGTTGTGGCTCAACATTTATAGTAAAATATTATACATTTTTTTCTTACACCATCTCTCTCAACTTTTTTACTTTCTTACATTTTTCACTAACAACTTTATAATAAAATATTTTCAACATCCCACAAATATAGTTCTAATTTCTATTTACATTCGTCCTACAAAGTTAGGTTAATTACTATATTTAATGTGTTATTTATTTTTCATCTTCGTTTCTAATTAATTCATTTTTTTTCAAGTTAATATTTAGGTACTTACATAAGGACAAAATGAGAAGCAAAACAAAAATTTTAATATATTAACCATAATAATTTTCATATTTTTTTATTTGTATAAAAATAACAATAATTTATTTTTTTGGGATAGAGAGAATATATGTTTTGGTATTAATATTGAGTCCAGGGACGGATCCAGGATTTCGTCTCGAGGGGCGAAGAGTAAAGGGGAGAAAAATTTAATAATTCAAGGGGGGCGAAATGATAAAATATTACAAATTTAAGGTATAAATAAAAAAAAATTCATACATACATAGTAGAAAAATTTTAAATCCAAGGGGGGCAACAGCACCCCGCGCCCCCTAAATCCGTCCCTGATTAGTCTAACTTAAAAAAATAAAAAAGACATGGGATCGACCCTTGTAGCTTCATGCTTACCTAATACAACAATTTACAAGTTTCTATATATTTTGAATATCCGTTTTTCGGTTTTTTTTTTAAAAAAAATAGATTCATGATCGTATTAATATTCACTATGTATTAAAAAAAGTCATGTCATATGATGCACAATTTTATATTGTCAATTATACTATGTGAACCTTTTAGTCTTAGACCTCTAAAAGATACAAATTCATATTTCAATAAAAAAAAATACAAATTCATATTTCAATAAAAAAAATACTTCAACTCAAGGATTGTCAACATAATAGTTTAAACAGATGATAGGATCTCTTGTGAAAGAAGTAACTTGATACTTTGAACAGGACATAAAAGATTTTCCAACAAAGATACCTGGAATTGCTCAAGTATGGTTTCTGGGTATTCACAAAGTAACGAACTAATTTAATCGTAACATGTATTTGTATTTTTTAATTTATAATTTTTTTTTATAATCAGTATTAGTTGTGTTCATAAAAAAATACTCCTTAATTTAATAGTAATATTATAAAATGATGGATTTATGTTAGAATAGAAAACCGTGGCACGAACAAATAGTGGATAATCTGACTATCTGTATCATACTTACTTTGATTTCATATTAAAGACAGCTGTGTCTTAAATTGAAAGTTAAAAAAAAAATTCTTTCCTTTTCCTTAAAGTTCATCTAATTTGCCTTTGGTGAGTGCCCTCTTATTTAATTGTAGCGTATAGATATTTTTAGGTGATGTCAACATACGTGACGAAACCATGTACGTTCGGACAGCTGAACATCAAAACTAGAAAGAAGAAGGGTAATGGATATATAGTCATATATATATGCTATGCATTGAGAAATTGAAATTATTAAAGTATGCTGACCATAGTCTTGGTAGGGTCCAATTTTGTATCACTAGTGACGATCAATTTGAACTATATGCTTGTTTCTTGAAGAAAATTATATTCACAAATTTATGTTGGAGATGAATCTAAATTAACTTTATTTTATCTTTTCACCTACTAATTTAATTTGCATTTTGTTTTCTGGTTAGTAAATGTAAATTGTTTCCTTTAAAATAAATGTTAATTAGAAATATAATCAAACAAAATTGTAGTGAACTATTCAAATTTCGGCTCGAAAATATTTGTTTTAGCTTGTTGTATAAGATTTATTGGTATAATGAACAAATTTAAGTTCAATAATATTTAATTTGTTTGCTTGTAAACCAAATAAGTTTGAGATCGAACAAATTAAGTTTAAACACTTCAAAACTCAAGTTGACTGGATTCAATTACATATCTAACATTAATCAATTTTGTCAAGGAATATAATGAATCAAATGAAATGAAATCTGATGTGAAGTAAGGTAGTGCTAAATTAGTTTATAAAGAAGAATTCCCCTTAGTTGTATAGTTGTATTATATCAATAGGCACTTGTCGCCACTTTCATTCGCTTGTAATGCCTATATATAGACACTGAAACGTAATAAACATTTAAAAAGAGAGAAAAGAAATAGAGAAAGTGTAGGTGTGAGATGAGGCTGAATTTCGAACAAGGGAGCAGCTCCGCCTCGGCGCCCGCCCCATCTCCGGCGGCATCCAAGGGGCGGTGGGATTCGCCGATACCGTACATCTTCAGCGGTGTGGCTCTGATGTTGGCAGTGATAGTAGCGGCCTTGATATTTCTGGCTTGCTCTTACGTCAAATTGTTTGATGATAGCGACACCTCTTCCTCATTTGAAAAGTCGGAAAAGCCTCAACACGCTTTACACCCAGAAATGGAGCCCAGAGTAGTCGTGATTATGGCCGGACAGACCAACCCCACCCACATCGCTAAGCCAATCGCCGCTATTCCTATTCCAAGCACAGAAGAAGCCTGATTAATTAATAGATCGATTAGTGTACAGATCATTTTTCGTTTAATTATTTTATATATAGAACCATCAATTAATGGGTAATTACTGATAATTATAACATCCTTGCTGGCTCAAATTCCTTCCTACTATCTGTCACTAAATATCTTCCCATATAGAAAAAGAAGAAGAGTGCACTATATAAAAGGGGTCCGAATGGAAACAAGAATATATTACACTCTTGTAAAATGGTCAATATGCCGAAAATACGAGCTTTACTTCATGATTTTTTCAACAACTTGAGTATCAATTATACAACTTCTAAATAGAAAAGAATAATTTTAGTTAGATCAAATAATTATCTTTCAATAGAAATAATGTGCAAGTTTGATACACATGAGATTTGTGCAAATTGAAAATTAATCCTTGCTCCAACTCGATTCAATTTATTTGAATTTGATCAGAAGAGAATTTATCCCGTCTATTTTAGGGTGATTTACACGTACGGTACAAAATTATGATTTACTATTAAATTCATACATGTATGAACATATTTTAGTAGGATGTCAATATAAATATATTAGGTTACTTTAGCAAAAAGAAAAAAGAAAAAAGGTTACTTTAACAAATTAATTTTGTTTTATCTAGATATCATATAAGCGTTCGTTTGGTTTGTATGATTAGAGCATGTCAAATGAGTTAACATGGACTAACAAGTGTTAAAATAAAGTCAATCGTGTCTGCCGGATAATTAATGAGGGAACCAAACGAGCACTAAGTGTACAATATCCTAAATATTTATCTTATTATTTTGTGAAATCATTAATATATTCGGGTTGGGACAAAGAGATTATTGATTAATAGAGTTAGTTTATATTATCACAGTTTAATTTACTGAATCAACAAATTAAATTAAAATATCAATCTTCATCAGATTTTGGCCTAAAAAACATTAGTAAGATATTATATCTTGATTGACCTAATTCCAATTTGTTACCAATTCTGGCTTTTTGAAAATAAATATATTATTTCTAATTGTTGGTTAGTTTCTTGTACTATCTAAAATAATTTAAACTTTGCATTTAATTATTTCATCACATTTACTTTTGAGAATACATACAACATAGCTATAATGATCCACAAAAGCCACTTGAGATCGGTTCAAATGCCAAACGCGCCATCAAGCCCACAATTCCAAATTTTAATTAATTTTATAGCACGATTATTTAATAATTGATTTTTTAATTTTAACAAGTTGATTCTATGTCAAGCACGATGATGACAAAGCTATATATTACTATCCAACTCAATGATCTAGATAAATTCATCTCACATATTATTCGTCTCTACTTTCGTAAGTACATTAATTAAAAGTATGTATAAACCAGAATCTAAGGCGGCCTGCGCAATATAATTATATTAATGGCAAAGAAAGTACAATTATAGTTTAAACAAAAGTTAATATTCCTTATCTAAAGACCCCTCAAGATTAAGAAACGCTTTTCCACTAAAAAATGATTACGCTTTTATAGAATCCTTGAAATTCCTAATCATGTGGATTCAAAATCCAATACCAATTAATTTCTAATAATAAAAATGCATTTTTAGGTTATATATTCTTTAAAAAAAAAAAAAAGAAGAAGAAGAAGTTCTAGGTTATATTCAATGTCTATGCTTTTAAAGTATAGTTATATATAAAATATAATTATTATTGAAAATGATAAAAAAAAAAAAGTATATCATTATCCAGATCTCGAATATGTAGTTTATTTACAATAGTTCCTAAAGTATTTAAAAGTATAATGTTTCAAGTTAATTTCAAACACTGTGATGAAAGTTGATAAAAATTATCGCTCGTTAACTTTGTCATTGTTTAATGATAAATTAGTGAGGCTGTCATGATTTAATAAGAAACTTAAAGGATGTGTTGATGTGATAATTAATTAAATTCTATTAATAGGTACATTATCAAAATAAATGTTAAGACTCCATTTGGATAAAGTCATTTGAAATTAATGGATTTGAGAATAATACACTATACACACAAATCAAAGTGAAAAAAAAAACTAGATAAATGAATTTGGTTCACACAAATATTACTTATAAGCGGAAGGATTTCAAATACCCAACAAAATCTAGTCATTTAAAATCTTTTCACTTCTCCCACTTGTGTTTAATAATCAAATTTATTTATTTAATTAGTTTCTCTTCTTTTTAGTTTGTGTGAATGCATGTATATATATATATATATATATATATTTCTCAAATCTCTTGATTTAAATCCACTCCATCCAAATGGAGCCTAATACTTTCAATATTATAATTAGGAGGTGTTTGGTTTATTGAAAGAAATTGGAATGGTAATGAGTTTGAGAGTAGCGAGGAATGATAATGGGTATGTTAGTTATTGTTGAGTTGTTTGGTTTATATATAGGTATGACTATCATTACCATAGAAAGTGTTTGATTTTAATTAAAATTATTATCAACTCTTTTTTAATATTAAAAAATATATTAAATAATATTCATACTTAGAATATTATAAATAATATTAAAAAATAATTTTGAAGGCAAAATAATTTTTTTTAAAAATTATATATGAAATTTTAGAAAAGAATGACTTTCATTCCTCCAAAAAAATGTGAGGAATGAATCTATGCCTTCGATTACTCACTTTTAAGATATCAAACATTTGATTTTCCTTAATTAAACACCCTTAGTTAAAAGCAATTGTATATATGCTAATGAAGGAAAATGAAATACTTTCGATCTCCTAACTTTTTATAAAAGTATAAATTAAGATATAGTAAATTATGATATCTATTCCTGATGACTTTGTAACCTAAGATACTCATGGACACCTGACCCCCCCACCCACTCCCACTTCCAAAAGCAGTTTTAATTAATTCCACATAATTAAAACTAATGATATGTAACTTGAATCTTCAAATTTGTTCATGCTAATCCTCCATCCCACATTTCCATTAAAAACAAATAAGTAAAACTTAGATTTATATAGATATTAGAGGCCATAGCCGCCATAGCCAACCAACAATTTCACTATGATTTCCAGCTTTCTTAAACTATATATTAATTTATCAAATGACGTGAGATCGATGTTCTACTAAAGATGTAGAACGGGTCGCGGAGTGTCGGTTCGGCCCATTCGGCCCGTTTAACCCTGAAATATTATTAGAAAATCAACATAAATGAATTAACTCCACAAAAGTTCGAACATTTAGATGAGATAGAAATCTTTCATGTATTAGAGTCTTTGGCTCACGCCCAAATTGTCCACTCATTGAACCTTCTCCCAAAGAGAAAAGTTGAGATTCTCTTATAAATGAGAGGAGTGTTAGAGAATTAATTAATAAATTTTTCACCTCTTCAAAAATTTAAATTTTTAAATGAGGCGAAATTCTTTCAATATACGGTGCTAAATTTGAGCAATTGGAAGCCTATTTAAATTCGGGCCTTCTGGCCTGTCCAACTAGCCCGCGGGCTAAAGGTGTTGGTCTACTGGTTTTCCATGCTGGCCGTGAGTCAGTTACCACTAATATATATATATATATATATATATATTAATATTCTGATTGTTTTTTAATTAGTCAACAAGCTAATGCCAATGATCATGAGTTGATGAAACAGACAATTTTAGTACATGGTTTGGAAAGAGAAAAAACTTCATTGCATGAAAATATGATAGAAAACATATCCGTTGTTATATAGCTGATAGTTATGATTTTATAAAGGGGCACTCATTTTGCCTTTTTGCATATTTAGAACTTAATCCACAGTTTGCATGAAATTTTTCTTGATTTAGGTAATAGATAATGACACTCTAATCACCTGAGTTATACCACTTTATTAGTGTTCTGCTACATTTTAATTTGTTCGTGCAGTTGTGATGCACTTTCATATTGATGCAGTTACATATCTGTTTCTTTTTTTTTTTTTGAAAGCATACATATTTGTTTCTTCAACTTATGTATGCAAAAAATGTTTCATCAACTATTATGAACCAATAAGTTCTTAATACTGTTTAGGCCGCAATTTTGTAAGACCAACTCTAATGAGTTAGAGTCAATCCATTTAGCATCTCTAGTCCGACCTACTCATGTGGTGTGTTTGTAATTCTTTTCACAAGTTTTTGCTAGCAAATCTCGAATGATATGGAGCGAACATAGATTAAAAAATAAATAAGTCCGTGAAACCCATTGACGCTAATATTGATTTTTTTTCTCTTATAATCCTACATTTTGAAAACTATTTTAGAACTTGTAACATGTGAAGTTTTACTTGGAAAAAAAATTATGTAAAAGTTTGATAAAATTAAAGAACTTCCTTTTCTTTTGACAGAATAAAAATATAGAACTAATCAAAATGTCAGTAAAATTAAACAATTACAGTTGAGAGATATATATGTGTGTATGTACAAGTCCATGTAAAACGATCAATATAATCCAGCTAATGTTGCATATATATATATATATAAATGTATTTAAGATATAGTATTAATGATGATAATATCAAAATAGGAGGGGATTTTGGGCGTGCATTGTATTGGAATCGGAGAATAATGTGTCATTTTCTGTTTTCCACTCTATGTTTTATAATTCGGATGAAAAACACGTGGCATGGTAAAAATAATAAAACGAACCATCACAATTTTGGATCTATATGTTAAAAATTCAGAAAGTGGAATATATATTGGAACATAAAAAATAGCACAGATGAATTTAACTGATTTTGAGTGTGCATTGTATTGGAATTGGAGAATAATGTTTCCTTGACACAAGGGTAAATTGGAAGACGCAGTATTTTGTAAATGAAATAAAAAAGGAAAACCAAGTCATCGGATTCCCGCTTTTCAGTTAGTTGTCCATTCTATTTTAACACTTACGAATACATTCATTATTGAGAGAGAGAGAGAGATCATATGTATATATTTGAGAATCAAAGTTCAGTCGTGATTATGGCCGGAGAAAATAAAGCCACCCACGCACTCAACAATGAACCTCCATCATTTTTAATCTTCTTCTTCACTGTTTTTATTTTGCGGGAAAAGACAAATTTTAGTGTGAAACAATTTCGTAGTATGAAATTAATACCATTAGAATCATTCACTGATACTATAATAATCATTTAGTGATACTATTATGCTTATAAATTGATATCATAGTCTAAAATGATTATAGATTCTAATGGTGAATGATTCTAATAGTACCAAATATTTTCTCGAAAGTCACTCTTGTGTGAAACATGAAAATATTTGTATTACACATAGATTTTGGTGCAAGTCTTTGACAAATAAATATTGAAATTTAAAAAACCTCTGCGAGTATAAAAGGGCCGGCCCACAGAAATAAATCTAAAAAACCAAACTGTGCTTCGTGGCCCGTGGGCTGTGGCTTTATGATATGGACGGACTCAGTTGACATTTCCGCTTCAGCATTATGAGCCAATTTGGAAACATGTTAATACCTTGATGTGTAAATACGACATATTGATATTTTCATTGTTCATTTTTCATTTAATCAATAATTTAGTTTAAATTTAATATTTTCAAATTTACTTCTAAATTAAATTTTCAGTCCTAATCATTTTCATAATTTAGTTTTTTAATTGATTTAACATGACTTAAATATATAAAAAAAATTATATTTTATGCATTAGTTTTAAATTTTTTTTTTATCTAAAATCCCTATTATTCTAATAAAAATCTATAAAAAAATATTTTTTGGTCATGCATAGGGGTGTCAACTGCCAAATTAAAAGTAGTATAATTAAATTTGGTAGAGTATACGTATGGTTTCAAATGAAAAATAAAAAATCAAGTCTTTTGATTTTTTTTTAAGAAGTTTGAAATAAAGAGAAAATAAGTAACTTTTTTATACTGCATTATTTTTTATTTTAATGCAGCTGGTCAGTTTTAGAAGTTGTATTCGGGTGGAGAACGGACAAATTTGCCATTTGTGGCACCAACATACATATATATATATAGTCATTTCATTGTCAAAAGACTCAAAACTATTTTATACTCCTTTATATATACTCTAGTATATTTTTATTAGAGTTAATGGTCATTTCCTCTTTTGTGTGAACTAGTTTTATTATAAAACTGATTTATAATTAATATTATGGTTTATACTAATAATATTTTTTAATTAAATAACTAATACTCTTCAACTTCAAGCAAAATATCGTGAATCTCACTAACAAACGCGGCCATATTAAAAATTTAAAATTGATAGATTAACAGACAAAAATATTTGGGGTACATCAAAACATGATTTTCCACTTTCAATACTATCGAATCTTTAGACTTTTTTGAAGAGTTCGTAAGCCAGCACTAGTAATTATTAATAATAAATAATTAAATAAGTAATTTTATTGAATTGTTGAAACTTGAAAGATATCTCCACTAGTTGATAAATGATTATCTACATACACTACATTTTCCAATTTCCAGTTATTTCCACTTGCTGATGTAATGAGACAACAAACACAAAAGTAATAATTAATTAGTATATACATGTGTATTTAATTATTTCTTATTGTCAAGTGAATCCACTGAAAATGCAACTATACAAGATAAATCACATTAATACAATTTTAGGCTCGAATCGATGTTGCATACAGCACCCCTTAATCTTCGAACTCACACACTTCATCAATTCGGATATGCATGCAGATGCAGTGTTACTCTTCCATTGAAAAATCACTCCATCGTAACTCATATCCAATTCTTACATAATGTCACTAAATTATTAATAAATTGTGGTGGATATTAAAGGATAAGTGCAATAATTATAATTGGTGCCACATGATATAAGAACTACGTCATGCACACAATTTTTTCCTTCCAATAAGTTAAAAATAATCATTTGGAAAAAGAACTTATAATTATATTACTGTTTCCAACTATATATAAGGATTCTATGGGAGTCCAAGCACATTGATTTTGGTGACGTTGATTAATTAGCCTTTTAATATGAATTCTGTCCGAAACTGCTAATTCTCTGTACATGTATGGAGATTTTAATGGGGATACATAACATATGTATGGTGATTTTAATGGAGATATATAATATATGTATGGTGTGATTTTAGTGGAGATTGTGATTGTTGACGAGGATAGAATTTCGATGGAGGGAAGATCTGAGTCGTTGGAATAGGGTGATTATTATAATGCATAATTAATTTAAATTAATGGTCATTTCTGTTGATCGCTTTTCCCTATCATGTTTGAGTATTACCAACTGTATTTGACAGTTCAGGTCGATTAATTTGTGGCGCCTGGAGCATGTTTTTTTAATTGGATTTCAAAAATAGTAGGTTTAAAAAGGGACCTCTGTTGCATTTATTTGTGGAAAATTAGTCCAAATGTGGCTGCAATTTTCCAATCAATCAACCTCTCCGTGAAGACATTCATTAGTGGAATTTTAATTGTCCACAACCCTATAAATTAATAATTATAGTCTCTAGTTGAACTTAAAAAATTGTCCACGAAATAATACTCATTCCGTAGTCCGTACTAAATATATATACACATATACATATAAATTTTGCCAGGAACTCCATAAATTTCTGTTTATTAAAATATTTGAACTTTTTAATCAATTTTACTCTTTCCTCTGGAACAATTATCATTGATTGCTTGTATGGTTTTTTATATGTTGTCACAACTTGACTCGACCCTGCTTTTTTATCATCAGTTAGTTTTTTTTTTTTTTTTTTTCCAATTTTCAAACTAACCCCCGTAATATACGTGTTCGATCTGAGAAAGGTAAATGAAAGGGTCAAATTCACTTAATCGGATTCTCAAGCTATTATATTTGATAAGCAAAAATTTGTATGAAACTGTCTCATGCATTGAGACCTAATCATTTTTTAATAAATTGTTATTATTTAAAAAAAAAATGATACAAATTAGTATAAAAGTGATAACAAATTGAAAAATAATAACAATTTATAAAAAGGTGATAACAAATTATAAAAAAATAATAACAATTTATTAAAAAGTGACTACATCTTATGCATGACACAGTCTCATACAAGAGTGTCCATATTTGATATTGTTTTCATACTATACTTTGTCAATATATATGTGCATTGGAAACTTTGGATAAATAAATATTGAAATTATTACAAATAGGTTAAAAAAGTATTCAAAAATTACAAATATGTTCATTTTACAAATTTTTTTATACTGCAGTGCAAATATTTTTGAATTTATTTACAATTTTAAATTTTTTTAAACCTATTTATAACTTGCCTTAGAAATAAAATATTGGCGCACGTTTTTTGTATCAAAAGTTTCCAAGTTATCAAATTAATAATATCTTCATCAGCCTTACTCGCCACAAATTTATTTCTGAGAAAAAGATATATTGGTTCCATTTATTTTCCGAACACAAACTAAATTAGGCATCAAATACTACAAATATCTCTCATGAACTAATAAAAAGAGAGAAATAGAACGAGAGAATTGATGATTAGGACTATATATCAAAATATTTGAAAAATAATATATTTCTGAATAATTAATGCATGTGAAATTAACTTAGAATGTATGGTGGAAGTATATATATATATATATTTGAACTTAGGTGTAACATCAATAAAACCTAACTCCGTGGGTTAACAGATATAATGCATTTCCGTGCAAGAAATATATCAACTGAAACGTTACCACAATTTCTTGAAACAAAACTTAATGTATCGCAGTGACTTATATATATTGCAGATTGTTGAAGAGTCTAATCTTTTTCTACAAAGTTTGCTAAACTTTACATCGAATTGCCATTATTGGTAATCAACATAAAATATCTTTTACCTAATCCTATTAAAAAAAATATTATCGATCCTTACTCATGTATATTTAAATTTCTTTAGATACATCGTTTCATGGGTGATTCCTTAATTTTCTCGCCATGAAATTCATAATTTTTTGTTTCTTATTACGTTAAGTCCCTATTGTTAATTAACTTTTGGACCTCGAATTATGCTAAATTTCTTTATGTAACTTAATTAACATTTTTTCTTTATCACTAATTTTCAACTGATTCAATATGGTTAATTAAATCTAATATTCTTGGAATTAATGTTTATTGTTGAATTTTGTACCGATATTATTGTTGCATACATGAACTTGATCGATTAATACTAAACAGAATTATGTATGGAGTAATAAACAATAAACATGATTTTCTGTCGCAAGATAAACGCAATTAATTTAAGGCAACATTCATAACGAAGTGCAGACGTTAAATTTTTAAAAAAATGATTAAGTAATTAATTTGTATCTTCTATATAATAAATTTGAAATTCTATTCTATTGTACCAAGGTATAATACTCAAATAAAGGAAACACGTTTGTTGTACATTCGATGAGATAATGACGACATTGTCCTTTAGACTAGTGCGTTTTTTTATAATCTAAAAATATAGGAGTATAATTCATTATACTAATTATTTTTCGAGTGATCAAAACAGTAGGCACCGTCTATAAATTATGTCACTCTCTTCATCTCCCCTACTATTAGATTAATACACGCACAAGTTACACACATAAACACGATTAAACGGTGAGAGAGAGAGATGAGGCCTGAACCCAGAGAAGCTTCTCATTCTGCGACTGCCACAACATTTTGGCATTGGAATTCACCTTTGCCCTACCTTTTTATTGGATTGGGCTTCATGATAATGTTAATTACTGCTGCCTTAATCATCCTCGCTTGTTCTTTTCGGAGGCGCCGTTACGGCCACGGCGGAGAAAAGGCGGCGCAGCCCTCCACAGCCGTCACCATCGCCGACGACACCCCCAAGATTGTGGTTATCATGGCCGGAGACGACAACCCAACCTATCTCGCCATTCCCATCTCAACCTCACCTCAGGTCTGTGTTTGCAAGCACTGATCCCAACATTCATTTTGATGTTCCATCAGGAAAATTTTGTAACAAATAGGAAAATTTTGGCTTAGATTTTATAATTAATTTCTTCTTGTAATAATTGCTACTCCACATTTTATTTTTATTTTTAATATAATATGCTATGTAGCAGAGTTCCTCGCATAAATACTCGTGCTTTTCGAGAATCAAGTTGAATTTATGTTTGAATTGTGAAATTTCAATTTTATTCGACCAAAACAAAGAAATACAAACATAAACATGGAAAAGATACAACTATGATTAACACTAACCTTGTTAAATAAATAATTGGGAGGTTTGAGGCGATGTTTATATTTGTTATCTTCTGTTTTTCCTGGGGAGGTGCTCTAATTTCTGCAATAAATTTTTCTTCACGGATAAAGAAAAAAAAATTATATAAATAATTATTATTCTCAGGTGTATCCTAATTTATAAAGGGATCGATTTAAGTCTCGAAATTGATTATTCAAGCAACGAAATTCAAACTGAGTATTGTTACTTTGATGTGATTGTAAATTACTAGAATAAAAATATTAATATTAAGTAAGGCTTATAAATATAATCAAATAATTTACAAGTCTTTAATTAATATCATCTATGTTTTTATTATTAGCGACCGTTAGATCTTGAGTGACATGTATCGGGGCGGGGGAAGGGAAATTCTAGCATGTCATTTGCATTTTGCAATCTTTTGAATGATACTGCTCATTTTAATGAATAGTATTAATGTTTCACTAAATGATATTACTAAAAAATAAATTGCACTGTGCATATTTGTTGTATGATATTACTCATATTACTGAATGATATCACTTGCAAACTAAGTGCACAATGTAACTGGTTCACACAAGTGTTACTCATATTCTATTTGGATAACAACACACCAAAGCCAAAAAAAATTAAATTATTTTTTGTTGGATTATTTTTTTTTTTTTTTTAAACATTGAACTGACAGTTACATGGGACATCTTATGTAATTGGATAAACACATATAATAATTTTCTTTATATCTGAGGTTTGTGGCAAATAGAATATGATTCCCATATAATAGTAGAAGCTAAAATAGTACAAAGGTATATAGTAATATATTATCTTCTCTTTAGGCTTTTCTTCAATCAATCTGAACTTCACCTCACAATCCTGCTTTTTTAGCAGAATACTTTCAAGAGGAATAAATGTTTTGCATCCGTGGCCATCTTCATACATGTATAAATGCATTCTGATTACGTATTTATAGCTAGTATATATATAGTTTATGAGTTAAAGCTTGATTGAAAAAGTAGACATTATAAAATTATTAGAACTCATTATATATCTATAATCGCTATATATATGTTCACCTACATAGCAACTTCAACACACCTGAAGATTATTTTAAAAAAACTACATTGATCATCATAAGTACTGTTAGCAGAATTTTGTACTCTGGAAATAATATCTAATCCTAATACATAAATTTGTCAACAAAATATATAAGATAGTGTATTACATTTAGGGGTTACTAGATTAGTATTCCGCACGCGAGTTGTTCTCAAATTAAATTGATAGCATAATATATTATATAATATATATATAAATTAATTAATTTATTGTGTAAAATAATATATTTATATTATAAAATAAACATATTCAACTAATATATGTATAAAAGTATGTAATAATTTTTCTGTATATTTTAAAATTTTATTTTTCAATACATCAAATTTATAAAGTATTTAAATAGAATTTTATTTTTCAATACATCAAATTGTAATATAATATTTATACTCCTATATATTATTTAAAATTGTGATATAAATAGAGTTAATCATTATACTCAATATTATGATTTAAGAACTAATCATTATACTCAATATTAAGATTTAAGAGAAATCACATATTTAGAATTATATTATATAAAGTAAAATAATCACATTAATTTAAAATTATATAATATCAAATTTTTATAAAGAGAAATACTTTGAGATAATATACTTACTTTAAGAGATTTATTAAATTAGTCAAATTTTCCAATATTAATCATTCCATAAATTTTTCTTAATTTAAAAAATTTATTACTTATTGACACATCATCACATTACTCAATATTATGATGCCACATAATACAATCTATTTTAATGCATAGATATAAACTTAATGAAAAAAAGACACATCATCAAAATGAATGAGAAGATGACAATTAAGCAAATTAAAACTCTCTATTAGTATATAGGGGATTGGTAGAAGATATAAGACACATATAAGAGTGTTATATGTTTGATTAATTAAATTTGGGGGTTTTCTGCAATTGATTACGGTTTTCAAATTAGGGTTCTCTAATAAAATTTGGGATGAATTAAATTGATCAGCGATGTGTTTAATTTGTGATTAGAAATCGGATTTAAGATTTCGAAATCTAAATACAATTCTATACTTTGAAATTTTATATTTCGATTTTAAAAAATTTAACCCATAGAAAAACATATTTAACCCTACAACTATATATCTTCTTTTTTTTTTTTTTTCTTCTATCACACTCTTCCAATGACTCATTAATACAATTTTTTTCCACTCTTTTTTTATTTTTCACAGTCACACATTTGTTCTCAATTTTACATCATCTACGTATTAAAACATTAACCATTATACAATTATTTAATCATTACAATTATAATAAATTAATAAAATAATAGTACAATATCACATACTCTTACATATCGTTATAACATTAAGGTAAATAATACTCTACTTAATTTTCAAAACAAGCACACACGAATACTCTTTATCACTATTTGAAATTCAATCCACTGCATCCTTAATCAAGTTTTCCCTATTTTCAACTATACAAGACGGCGCAGTATCACCGAATCCAAATCCATGAATTCTTTGCAATAAAAGATAAAATGATAGTTTAACATCTTATTTTATAATTATATTCCTTGTGAAACAACTTAATTATAGTTATATGGTTTTTAATCATTCTATCAAATACTCATAATCCCTCCTAATCTTCTATGTTAGGCACTCATAATATTAACAAAAAAAATTATACCAAATACCTCATATATTAAATATGATACTCTTAATTACCTGAATTTATAATTTTTAAAATTTAAAACTATCATTAAATCATATAAAAATATCACATTTCATACGCACGAGAGTGCATAGAATAAAAGACTTCTATCAAATATTAAATATCTCCCCAGCTAATAATATATATTCCCTCCGTCCCGCAATTAACTTCACACTTTCCTTTTCGGGACATCCCACAATTAACTTTACACCCCTAAAATGGAATATCATCTATAAAATACACCCCCACAATATCATTTAAATTTAAAAAATGTCATTCTTACTTTATTCAATTTTTTTCTCTCTCCTACACTTTATCTCATACAACCACTCAAAATACCCTTACATTTTATTCTCTCTCCTACACTAATTTAAGTTTTTTCAATAAACGTGCCTCTTGAGTGACGGAACCACATTCATTGTGGGGTTGGCCCTGGCCCCCCTCAATTTAATTTTTTCCTCTTACTAGGTATATATATGTATATGATATGATATATTTGCTAAAATAATTTAATTATGTTAAACTATAGACTTGAGCTTTGAAGATCAAGGGCTGAAAACTTGATCTGATAATAATAATTTGGGGCGCAAATTAATTTGCTACATTTTTTCTATTAATTGCATTATACATAAATAATGGGTAAATTGCATTTCCGTTCTCAACAGAATGAGTAGTTTGCAAAATAGTCTTTTTTTTTACACTTTTTATCCCGTAGTTTTTTCGTCATTTTTAGTCCTAAAAAAATTACAGTTTTGGTTCTAAGAGAATGAGATCAAATTACAGTTTTGGTCCTTAAAAATAATGACTGAGACTATTTTTATAAAATATAAAAAAGGACAAAAAAGGAACGTGGGATTAACAATCTCTGGAAAATTCTCATGCGACCAAAATTACAATTTTCCTCATAATTAATTAATGAACAATTTTTCCCAAACATAAAATCATGACCATTCCAATTATTTGATGAAATGTTTAAAAGACAATATTATTCATTCTTTAGTGAAATTTCAACAGGTTAAAAAAATTTCATGTTGATGATTGAGTTTAATTTTTACCAAATCCGATATTATGAAATGTTTATGTTAATTAGAATAATAAGTTTTGCCATATTTTTATTAATTAAAATATTTTGATCTTAATTGTAAATTTTAAACACTTCTATATTTATTAATTATATATTGGCCCCTCACTAAAGAATTCTGGTTCCGCCCTTGTGTCCCTTCACATGTGAAGATTGATTCGAGACAGTGGGAGTATATTTTTTCATTTGATTATCTCAAATCTCAACTACCAAACTGACCTCTATTATTCTTTCTCATCACTTTCATTGGATAAAACCAAAAGAAAACACTTGGGAATAGTTAACATTTTACTACTTGAAAAGTTATGCACACTTTTTGGGACACAAAAACTAAGAAAAAATAATTTTGTTGACTTTTATAAGAATAAAGTGTAAGACAGAGAATAAAGTGTAAGGGTATTTTGGATGATTTAATGAGATAAAGTAAGAGAGAAAATAAAGTAAAAGTAGAATAAAAGTGACATTTTTGTGATTTAAATAATACTATGAGAATATTAATATTGTATGATGTTTCTATTTCAGAAGTGTAAATAAAATAAACGAAAAAGGAAAATGTGCATAACTTTTTAGGATGGAGGGAGTATTTCATTTCCCATCCAGACCCTGGAATGCGGCGGTTCGAACACGCAAAGAATTATAATGATGACTTCGCAGGAATTCTTTTATTTTCTTTATTACCGAAGAAAATGGGGAGGGTACTCTGGGTAGTTACTACTTACCTTACATAAATGTATTATTTTCTTTTTCGGAACACAGTATTTTAAATTGTTTTCAGACACTGTGAATAATGGGAGACTAAATAATTAATGTCACTGTGTGTGTACACACATATTGAATATCTTTTTGAACACAAGTCATACTACACATGTATCATGAGAAAAATATATCATATCCTTTTTCAAATCTGACTTACATGATTGCTAATTTCGTTTCGACATCGTTTCTTGCGTGTGAAATTTAAAATTATTATGGTACAAACAAGATGGAGAGTTGTTACAATCTTTCTACTTAATTTTTTAATTATATATATGATTTTATAAATCTTTTGTTAACCTGCATTAACTTGTTTTTTTTTTTTTTAATACTATCTTTTTAGTCTTCAAAATAACATATTTTGAAATATACAATTTCATCCATTAGACGGTGCGTTACTTAGAAATGTATGAGACTTAAATGATACTTTTAATTATTGCATACATATTAAAAAAAAAATTCACACTCCATCATTGACTTTCTATTATACTGCTCTTTTTTTTTTATTCAACATAAAACTTTGAAAACCATTAATATCTAAGTCATTTTAGTAAATTAAAAAGAAACATAATCAATTATTATTGAAAAGTATAAATTAAATAATATTTAAATTGCAAAAATGATACTTCATCCGTCCAATAAATTTATTTTCTTTTTTTTTTGGGCACGAGTTTTAATGAATATTAGTAGTTTATGTATAAAGTAGAAATGTATGGTAGATATGTGGTATTTAGAGAGTAATGATAAAGTAGTGTGATATAGAGTTATTTCTGAAAATAGAATGAGAATAAATTTATTGGACAAACTAAAAAAAAAAAATTTATTGGATGCAGTGAGTAAATATATTTTAAATAGGAGAATACTTGTAATCAATTTTCGTCGTATATCATGCGAGGTGCACGTAAAATTAAATAAATATTAGAAGTATAAAATATATAAGTCCGTTAAATTATCAGGAAATATTAAAAAAGAAAAAAACAATTAGCAAAAACTGAAAAGATGCCGAAGATGAGGCTTTAGTTGTGAAAAAGTGGCACTCATTTTTATAAACCAGGTTTTAATGACAAAAGAGAGATTGAAGAATATAATGATATTGTCTTAGTCCTAGGTACCTAGGTAACTAGTGACTAGTGAGTATACAATTCTTGGTGGACGCCGCGCCCTGCAGCTGCAATCAAAAGGTAAACAAATTGAGGAATATACTTTGGAGAAGATGGAAATTTATGTGAAATTTGGGGGTAGAAAATATAAATTTTTTAATAATAAAAAAATTAAATGTATAACAAAAAAATTACTACATAATTTATACTTAATAAATTATAAAGATAAATTTAATAGGAAAAAGAATTAAATATCAAAATCATAACAATCCAATAATAAAATTAAATAAAACCTGAAAAAAAGTTGAAAAATTATTTCCTCTGTGAAATTTATACAGTATTTAAATTTCTATAAAACTATGTCAAGTACTATTTGTCAACATAGTAAGTAGTACGTGCAATTTTTACATAGTAAATTTGCTAATTAAAGTAAAAGAACACTGTGACATATATGACTTTAGATTAAATGATATCAATCACTTTTTGCAAGTTAGTAATTGTTTGGGGTGTGGTGTGCTAAAACCTGTAGCCACTGCAATTTGGGTTGCTATTGTACATGGAATATGAGGAATGACATCGTCTTCAATCAAGCTCAATTCAACATGGAAAGGGTAATATGTTCCATTAAGACTAGGATTTGGCATTGGATATCATGTAGACAGGGTATTTCGAACAATTTATGTATTAACACTTGGCTAGGAGGCCCTTGGGTAGTTTTACACTCTTTTTATTAGATCCTTGTACTTGTAATTTGTTAATGGGTTAAGTACCCGTTGTACTCATTATTAATGAATTTCTTTTTTGACCGTGAAAAAAAAAATGATGGTTTGTGTTTTGAGTAAATTAGTTAAATATATAGACAAAACATTATTAAAAAAAAATTGAAAAAGTGGCGGAGATTGAGATTTGTGTTAACTGTTAAATAAGTGTGTTGATTTTGAATGTTTTGGTTTAATTACAAAAATAATATTAATTGATTTCAAACTAAATTGCATTTTAAATTTTTAAATAGACTGGGCTAAAAGCCTAATAATCCAAATTAATTACAAATAATATATACACTATAAATAATTTAGAGAAGAGTTGCAATGAGCTCGATCCCGATAAAAAATACACATAGATACGCCCCTGCATGCAAATATTAATCACCAAATCTCATATATCAAGTTTCAATTATATTAGCGTTATATATTTCGTTTATGTTAATATATACATTTTTTTACGTCTCTAATTGAATTTATATATTTTTGCTCTGAATTAATTAAAGGATAGAATAATACTCCTTTCATCCACAAAAATTATACTCAAAAGGTTGGACACACGTATTAAGAAAAAAAATAGATAAAATAAATAAAATTAAATATATATTGGGGTATTGTGAGATTCATTTAGAAATAAAGTGATTATTTGTAAATATGTTTGTTTATATATCAAGCCACGATATTGAATTTGTCAAGATTGATATATTACTAATTGATTTAATAGATGAAGTGATATATCACAAGTGTTTAGAGCCACACTACTTATGCCCCAAGGTCATGAGTTCGAATTATCTTGCCCGATTTAAAAAAAGAAAAAAAAACTAATTGAATTAATAAACATCATCATCATCATATCAAAATGATAAATTGTTATATTAATGACTCGTAATCTTTTCATCTTGAAGTTAATTAGCTTTTGGGACGAGTTGGGTTTCCATTTATTATCAAGAAATTTCTTATTTTTCTTACTATGATTGGGTGTGTAATTCAGGATGGATTTTAAAATGTTAAATTTGTAAAGTTGAGGGCTCTGTAGTTATGTCTTATACTCATTATTTATTTGAGAATAAAATCTTTTCCTTGAAAAAATTAAATTACTTAGGCCCGTAGATTTACAACGGATTAAATATGTGGCGTCTCGAGCATGTAATTTTGTGAGTGGGTTGGATAGACACGCAAGAGAAAAGGATAATTGTTGCATTAATTAATTTAATTGTGGCAATAGTCTATATGTGGCTGCCAGTTTTTCCATCAATGCCTTTTTTAGTGGAAGACATTTATTATTGGAGTAATATTATTTTTCTTGCGTGGGGTGTTTCCTGAAGTTGATATTATTTGACTCGAGTCTCCTCCTTATAATTATTTATGAGAAATACTAAATATTATATGCATAAAATTTCAAATTCGCTTTGAATTATATGTAATAATTGTGCTTGTATTTTAGGAAAATTTTACAATACACCTGATATATTATTACGCTTAGTTTTTAATTACGGCCGTAAATGGTAAATGGTAACTTTTTAAATCAACTTGGATTTGAATAAGAAAATTAATTAAAGGAAACAATGTTTGAAAATAAAGTTATTATTACTAAAATTTCAGAAATTGGAAGTTTTTAGTAAATCGTATTCGTATGTTTTCAAGTTCCATAGAATTTTGAATATGTATGAATTTTCCTTTTTAGAAAGGGATCAATTTAAGTTGGTTATAAAACATGAGGGATTGGTCTAGTGGTGAGAGTTTGAACTCTATGGTTCTCAGATTTGAAATTCATTGAGTGCGAATAATTTTTTAGATGAGTCAGTCCATACAGAGCTTTGCTCTGGCTTTAAATGGGACCCCGCTAGTGGACTGTAAGATTGGTCCCCCGCATTAGTCGGTCCTTGATCCGGATACTGAATTATAAAAAAGAAAAAGCAATACTTTTGTATGGAGTATCAATTAGTGTAATTATATATGACTAATATTTTTTTAGTAAAAATAATAAATATTGACAAATTAATAATCCTATTTTTTAGTTAAAAAAATATGTACTATCACCTTTTTTGAGTATATGTACAGACCATAAACCTAAGAAAAAAATATTTGATTTTTGGAGTACAATTAATAAGACTTTCGGAATTTGCATAGTGGTCCACCTATTTCCTTTTCAAACACTTTTTACCAAATATTCACTTGGGAAAAAATGTGGTGTAGCAACTCCGCAATATCATTTACACATAATCAAAAAGGTCATGCACTTAGCAAATAAAATGCACTGCCGTGCGAATTAAGCAAGAAAATAATTAATTTAAGAGAACTATTAGCCACAATTTTCTGCGAACTGGCCAGCTTAATTAGTGGGTAATGACTCATTTTTGTACTTTATTTCGATGTTTTTTTTTTTTTTTGAAGATCTACTTTATTTCGATGTTAAATAATATGTTCTGTTTTTTTCTTCCCACCCTGAGTGATGCAATTTGTTTCACTCTACCTCCTAGCATTTTGTTTTACAAATGTTTTACATTTACATAAGTTAGATGTTTGATTTACGAAAAGGTCTTATGTATATTTTGTGTATGGTGCATTATTACTAAACAATAATATTAGTTTTAAAGAAATTATATATATTCATTTTTATTAGTATTAATAATGTATAATGCGTGTGTACATAATACTTGCCTAGAATAACTGTCTTTGATGTTGTAAATCACTTTTTTTATTTAATATTCGTGTATGTGATCTAATCTCAATTATTTTCTTTGTGTATCGTTCTATAAAAATAAATCTCTATATTAAATTTTATTTTTTAAGATATTTTTTTTCCTAATTCTCGCATTATAGGAAATCTATATAATCGGAATATCATTAGAATGTAGTATTCAATAAGTTTCATTTTATTATCGATTTCTTATGATGCTAATTTCTTGTGTGAAAGGTAACATATTGATGTTTTTTTGCATAGATCATGTCAAATTCCATTAATATTAAAAAAGAAACTTAGGTAGCAAGAATGATTTTGGTAATCTATAAATTATTATTGTCATAGAGAGGCAAATTCGAAAAAGCTCTTACTATCTACCCCTCCACTTTTATTAGATACACTCACTCTATATCTATTTTTGAAGGTACATTAAGTTAAAAATTATTGTATATAAGGATGTATCTAATAAAAATGGAGATGTAAATAGTGGGGCCCATTCGAAAAAGCAGAGTTGTGGCGTCTGCACTTGACGGATCTAATGGCAATGTATTGTTTGTGGGAGGCCCATGGGCCCTTACGCCTGCAACTCGAAGGCCCAATATCTATAAACATAGTCATAGAGCTCTGTTTGGCAATTCTTTTTGTCTCAATTTATGTCATTATATTAGTTTTTTATTCGTGTAGACAATAATATAAAAAGTTTTGCATGATAGTCATGCCTTGTGTATATACTAAAACACATGTACATATTGATTTAAATAAGAATGTTCTTACCACTTGAATTATTTCGATATTAACAATTAAAAAAAAAAATTCAACCTAAACAAACAAATGACACATGTATTGCACATAATTTGATAACCCCTTTTTAATTATTTTAATAGTTCGACAATGTTTTTTTTTTTTAATAGTAAGCATTTTATTGATGAAGAAATTAAAAAAAAAAAATACAATTATATACTCTTCCAATTTTTATTTATTTATTTATTTAAAAAAAAAAAAAGAGTTTCAACCTAAACAAACAGATGACAATAAATGAAAATCAAACAATATGCTATATTGTTAATTTCCACGGAATATGTGCAAATTCTAAAGGGCACCCTGTCAATAACAAATACACATAGCAATCAAAGCACCATTAAAATCACACTCAAGTTACCCTATATCTACAATTCTACATACATCAACATCAAGTTCGAAATTGTTTTAAAGATCACCAAACCCTGCCAAAACAACAATAACCAATCTAGAAAAACACCGCCCACAACAATAAAAGTTTTGATTTTTTTTTTAATGATCAAAGGGAAATGTTCCCAGAGGGTTTGTGAGGAATGGGATGGGAATGCAGTTTGTTAAAAGTTATTGATATTTTTTATTCATATTCGCTTATCAAATAAAATCGTTAAGATCCAAATCCAACCTTATAGCTCTGGTACGATTTAATCAATAATTATTTACATTACAATATAATTCTGTACATATTGTTAAATAATAGTTCATCATATAACCTATACAAAATAAAAAAAAAAAAAATATATATATATATATATATATATAAATTTAGGATAGTTAATTGAAAAATTTTCAATGAAAATGGAAATGAGATATTTTTTTCGTTATGCCCCTAAAATGTTGGAGCAAGAATTGTTCTCATTGTGGTTATATTATTAATTTTGTGCTCTAATTTTTAAAAAAGAGAGACAATATAAGTTTGTTAGTGATTGTGGGGAATCTTTGAAAAGAAATCATTATAAGAAGAGAAAAAATTAATCAAAATAGGTAATAATTATCTTTTTTTATGATTTATAATGAAACTCTAACCACTTGAATTGTACCAGTTCGTCAGATAATAATTATCTTATTTAAAAAAAAAATTAATGTCATTGATAATTTTTTGTTCTCAATAATACTTTATATTTATTCTCATTCATATTGAATTTTTTTCAATGAGGTTCCTTTAATGAATAATTAAGAGAAAAATTTTCCTCCTCACATGAAATTTACTGAAAAAATATTAGCATAAAACTAATTTCAGGATTAACAAAATCGAAGTTAATAAATTAAAATACTCATTTTAATCGGGATCTCCAATTTTAATGCGTCTTCGGCAGTCTGACTCTTAGCTGTAAATGACTGTAGGGTAAATTCAAAATACTGAGTAGAACATAATATATACTCGGACTTCTCACATTTAACCCTATAAATAACATTTACACCTCCTTCACATTTCTCATTACTCATCAATACACACAGTGAGAGTGAGAGAGAGAGAGAGATGAGGCACCCACCCAGTGCCACACAGCATTCCTCAGAAGCAACATTCTGGCACTGGAAATCACCATTGCCGTACCTTTTTATCGGATTAGGGCTCATGATATTGCTCATAACCGCCGCTCTAATCATCCTCGCCTGTTCCTTCCGGAAGCGCCGAGACGATCAAGGCGGAGAAAAGGCGGAGCCGCCCTCCGCAGCCGCCGTATTCGTCGACAATACGCCCAAGATTGTGGTGATCATGGCCGGGGATGATAACCCGACCCGTCTCGCTGTTCCCATCCCTAATTCCTCTGCTTCGAGCTCAGCCGTCTGTGTTTGCAAAATCTGATGGATCCATCACAACCGTTCATCAAGAGTTCCGCCGACGTGGAAAAAATTTTGTCCGTACTAACAATGATAGGAAAATTTTGGATTTTATTATTTTGTTGCTTTAATAAATGATGATCGGTACAACCTTCTCTCTTTCTTCTTCTTCTCGAGTGTTCTCCTGGAAAATGAACCGATTGATGACGATATAATGCATCTCTTTTTTTAAATTTCTTTTTTCTTTTTAATTAGTTCTCGTTGTAATTTCTGAAGAACTCCTCTAACTCTTCGATTTTTGTTTGATTAATTAGACCTTTACGATGCAGTGCACTCGTCATTATTTTTTTCATATTCATATAAGTTATATATATTTAATAGCAATCAATTCGAATTATTCGAATAAAGTAATGGCAGCTTATTATTAATTTAGCAGAAAATCAAGTTCTGCAATTTATGACCAAAACTCTGTGATTGTATTGAACTTAATTTAAATTATTAAATGATATGTACTTGGTTAAACAAATGTTTCTCTGTTTCTTATATCTGGGGTCTGTAGCAACTTCACTATCCAGTCTCAAGATGGAATATGATTCTCAGATAGCATATTATAAAAGGAACCATATATTAATATATCATATTCATTTATAAAAAAACAAAAAAACAAACTGAAGTTCACCTCACAATTTTGCTTTTCTCGTGTAGAACCTTACACTTTTACAGGAATAATAATAATTGTATAAGAACAGATGACATGGGAGTTTGAGGGTATTAACGTTTCCAAATTGACATTTATTATTCTTGTTATTAATAAACAATTATTCTTTGATGAGAGATTTGATGTTACCTCCTACCTACATATAGTCTATATTGACATAATATACATATGTTGAAAATTAAAAATTAATATTTTACAAGTTTTATGAAAATTAATAGTGCAATTCAAGTGTATTTAGTATTTTTAAATAGTAAGTTAATCAATTGTAAATGTTCATTTAAATACTAATACGATTTAAAAATGTATATTAGTTGCACGACAAATATGAGATTTAGTGGGCATTTGCAAACCCAATTCCAAGAGAAAAATTAATTTTATTTTGAAAATAATCATTTATATAGTATTTGTAAATCCAATAAATTTTCTTTACTTTTGAATTTTTAAAAGAAATTCTCATCAAAAGAAGAGAAAAATAATAATTAAGAAAGATATTATTATCCCACTATTTACAAACACTCATTTTTTTATTTTTATTTAAAATTACATTTTTTTTAGTACTCTTTAATTTTAATATAAAAATTAATTTATATAAATTTTTTCAATAGAATTTCTAAGCACACATTTATCCCCATTTTGTATGTTTGTCTCTGATCCACACATATATCAATAATATATAAGTCCAATTTTCTCTCTCATCACTTTCCTTGAATATAATAAAAGGAAAAATCATCAATAGTGGGAATAGTTAAAACTTGAAAATGGCATGAACCATTATTATTTTTTTCCTTTTATTTTTCTCTTGAATAACGTATGTGTCTACACGGGACGCGGCGGCTGGAGCACGCAACAAATTAATGATGACTTTAGAGAGAGAAAAAGTTGTTTTTGATTTTTTTAAATAAAAAAAGTTTATTTTTTTAATAGAAAAAAGAAGCCTTTTTTGAAATAAAGGAAAAGAGGGGATTTTTTAAATATATGACATGATTTTGAAAACCACTTACAAATATATAGTGTTTTTGGGAATTTGCAAAATTAAGAAAGACGCTCAGCTCTTAGGCGTCCGACAATATATAAAAAAATTTATGGGAGCGCCAAGTGTAAGACACCCCTCTTGCTCGTCCTTTTTCAAGGTCCGACAAAATATAAAAAAATTTTATGGGAGCGAAGTGTAGGACGTCCCTCCTCTTGCTCATCACCGACACAACCTGCCGCCAGAATTAAAAAAATTATATTTTGAGTGAGCGTCCAGCTCTTGGGCACCCCCTCTTCCATATTTTCAAATAACGAACAGTGTTTTGAGGATTTCTCTTTTTTCAGAGGAGCAAACAACAATATTATATTTTGAAGGTATTGTTGTAGAAATTTTTGGAAGAAGACTGATTATGAAATACAATATTATTAAAAAGTATTTATTTTTGTTATAAGATATTAGTTTTTAATGATATTAGTTTTAACTAGTATTTTTCCCGTGTGATGCACGATTTGAATATTAATAAATTTAACTTGAGTTGAGTTATTTTGTTTATTATTAATATTTTTTGTTAATATTTTTTTACATGTAAATCTTATGAGATAAAATATATAAGTATTTCACAATTATTAAATTAATTATAAATATTATTTTTTGAAAATAATATTAAAAATTAAATAAAATTATAAAATAAAATTTTTGATTATTTTGAAATTTTTGAATAATAATAGTTTTTATTGGATATTTGATTACTTTTTAGATTAATTTACTAATGAAATATTTATTTCTATTTATACAAGTTCAAATCATGAATGAATGGTGGAGACTTTTAATTTAATAGATAGGAATAATTTCTAACATTTCAAAATTTTCTACACAAATAAAATATTTAATAATCATTCCAAAATATTGCAATATGTTATATAATATTCCATATTTATGTGTATTCAATATCTTAGAGGAAATAAAATTTAAATTTTGAGTTGAAAATATGAGTGACAAATTTTATAGATGGATATTTTAATTAATCTAACCTTCTTTTATTATATTTTTTTATTAAAGGTATATCAAATATGAGTGATATTGGAATAATTGTACGTTGTGGAGGAGCAAACGTTGGATTACAAAGAGTTGATCGTAAGATTAATTATAACGATTTACTTTATTTGTTGTTTGAGATGACTGACTTTGATTTGAATGAGTATAACTTGGAGATATCTGCAAAATATACAGGCACATAAAGTTTTTTCCATTACATGCAATTGTAACGTTTGGTTCTTTTTTTTATCCGAATGCTGGTTTCAGATCAGTTGAACTATATGTTCAACAAGAAATGATATTACCACCACATTCATCTCATTTTTCCATGGATAATATTTTCAATGAATATGCATCCTACATTGTTGTTTTTTTCTGTACTTGCTCCTAATTTTTTTTGTGCTCTCTCCTTCCTTCTTGTGTATCTGCTCTCACCCTTTTACTTCTTTTCAAGTATATCTATAAATTATTTCAGCAATTCTCAAATATATATTACATATTTGTACTGTATGACTTATACCTATCATACACGTGTCTCCATGCCTCTATACCATGTCTGCAACAGACCGTTCATTGGTGATGAGCAAGAGGGGCGCCCTACACTTGGGTGCCCCTTAAAAAATTTATATATTTTTTAAAACCGTAGGTATTGTCGGATCTTGCAGAAGGGCGCCTAAGAGCTGGACCACCCATTTTAGTTTTGCAAATTTCCAAAAAAAACTGGTATATATTTGTAAATGGTTTTACTTATTTAAAAAATCCGAAAAGAGGATGGGATTGGTGCTAGGGACTAGGGTGGATGGGTGGTTGCCCTTGATTAATTATATTAAATTATTTTCAGATACTGTGAATAGTGGGAGACACAAAATAATGGCAATTTATATATATGCACACAAACACAGAAAACAAATCCTCACATGATCTTCGAGTGTAATTGCCATGACTCTTTGTATTTGAAGAAATTATTAAAATCCCTGTCAAAAAAAAAAAGAAAATTATTAAAATTAAGATCGTGAGAAATAATATTTTTAATAAGAGTTGACAGATAAAGTTATGCAATTTTATAAGAAGTTTTTATTTTTGAAAGGAATTTTTAATCCAAGTTTGAATTATTAAAAAAAAAAAAAGAGAATATATAATGAGAATTAACAGCTTTTATGAAGAATTAAAAAAAATAATTCATACAGAATAAAGTATTAGATTGTAAACATAAGAATGTTAGTAATACTTTTTCCCTATGTAATTAATAATTTTTATATATACGTTGATATCATTCTCCATATGAACTTTTTTTTATGATTGGTGAAAAGTATATATTGTTTGAGATAAGCTAGAAACCAATACTTTTTGGTTAAATAAATTGTAGTGTAAAATTAAATGACAAGAATTAGACAAAAATATCTTGAAATTACTTTCTTTTTTTTTCTCAAAATATTATATATACCTTATACATTATATACCACTAATATTTTTTAGTCAGTAAAAAAAAAGTTTTATTAGAATAACAAGTGTATAAGGAATACTCATCTACAGAAAAAATTAATATTATTATTCAGTGATACACGATGCTCATGATGTATGCATAATTCTTTTTTTTTTTTTCAAGGTGATTACGTGATTACAGTAGAAGCTGAGAATGCAAATCCTCAAATAAGCTTTGCAAAGCAATAATAAAACATCATTTTTTTAAAGTAAAAGTATCACTAATATTTTTTTATTTTATTTTGAAAGTGATATTTTTTTCTAGAATACTGAATTTCTTTATTGATACTTTTTCCCCTGAATCGCACATAGAATTTCGTAAAATTGCGCCCCTTGAAAAAAACTATCTCCCAATTTGATGAGCAGGTTTAAATGGCGATAAAGAAAATGGGGAAAATAAAAAAGAGGAAGAAAAGGTGGAAGAATCTATATCTATATCTATATATACATCTAATGATTATTGCCTTAAATATTCCTAGGTGTAAAAAATTCTTTTAGTGGACGCCGCGTCGAGCAGCTGCAAAAAGATGATGATTATTTATTTTATTTTATTTATTTTATAGATGTATTTGGGAGAATCATTTTGAAATAAACAAAAGTCGTCGTGTTTTGTCACTCAAAATAGACAATGCAACACACCAAACATTTATTTGTCGAATATATATCCATCGCATATTCTTTTGTACTTCACAACACATTAGTGCAGGCTTTTACAATTAATCCAAGTATTGGCCCACAATCTTTGAGTTTATTGTTTTAATTCATTTTTCCATCTAATTTATCATCATTAGTTTCTTCTACTAAATTGATATGATCATGTTGATTGAAACATGGTTTATTCTAGAAATTACAAGATTTGACTCGACTTAAAAAACTAGGCCCTTAAATTAAATCATTTTTATGTATGAATTAAAAAATAATACTCCCTCCATTCCATAAAAGTTTTCACATTTTTTTTTTCGTTCGTTTCATTATAAGTTTCACACCCTTAAAATGAAAAATCCTTTATAAACTCCACCCTCACAATTTTCACTAATTTACACAAATGTTATTACTTTTTACTCTCACATACACATAACTCAATAAATTTTTTTTTTTTACTTTATACATAAAAATTTATAAAATTACCACTCAAAATCTCAATTATTATTCTTTTTTCTTAAAGTGTGTGTCCTCCTATATATGAAAGTTTTTTCGGGACGGGGTGAGTATAAAAATTTGAACTATAATAATTAAGTAATATACAATATTAAAAATGTTTTATATATAAATTAATATGATGAACATGTTCAAAACTATTTTTTAAATATCACTCGATTTATAAAATGGACTACAAAAGTGTTAACTAAATTGTATAATCAAGTTGTTCAGTAAATAATTTCTTAAATTAATATGATGAATATGTCAAATTAAGATTAGATTTTTAAAATTTTCGTCTCATTGTTAATCAATAAATATTACTCCATAATATAGTAAAGTTCAATAATTTTCATTCATATTACAAATTTATAATCATTATAAATTATTATTTTTAAATAAAATATAATGTGAACATAGCGAGATATGACGAGTGTCAAATATGTGATCTCTATCTCTATCTATAGACGAAAAAAAAAAAAGCATTTTACTGCTAGGTCTATTGGTAATTGAATACATTTATATATATATATATATATATATATATATATATATTTTGATCGGTAAATGTTACTTCCTCCGTCCCAAAAAAGATTTTATATGTAGGTGGGCGGGACGGACAAAAAAGAAAAGTGTGAAAGTTTTTATGGGACGGAGGGAGCAGTTGTTAGTGGTTAGAAATTAGGTGGGCTAGTGGGCTAGCCCCTTGGTTATATATATATATATATATATATATATATATATATATATATATATAAAATGTTTGGACCCACAAAATTTACTATTTCTTTTAGGCAGCATGAGCCGAAACGATCCGATTCACTGTAGAAGCGGCCCAGCTTGATTGGAATTTGGTCTCACGAAAATACAATTAGTATAATACAAAATTTTATGTAAATTTGAATTAAAATATCAATGTTTATTGGAAAAAGAATTATATATATGATAAAAATTTATATAGAAGGTCTCATACTCATTTGTTTATATTACATGACCCATTGGCTTATGGATTAACCTTTTAACATTTACTTTTGCTCTTGTTTTGTTGACAAAGATACTAAGTTCACTCAAATATTAGAAGTGTAGAAAATAAAATTCGAAAAGTAAAAGCTCCCAAAAAAAAAAAAAGTCAAATTATCAATTTTAACTTATACTTTTCCATTTTTATTAAATTTAGTACATATTTTTTTAAAACTAAATTATACCCATATTTTTTATTTTATATCAAATTTAGCACATACTTTTTCTCTTAATCAAATTATACACATCTTTTCACTCTTTATCAAATCTAACACACACTTATATGTTTACCAATTTTAACACATAATTAAAAATAATTTTATAGATTACTTTTAAAATGTTTAATCAAATTAGCTTATGAAAATACTTTAATTTTAAAAAATTTCAAACTCTAAAACTATAGATTATTTTTATTCTGAAAAATACAAAAAAAAAAAAATATTTATAGAATTCTGTAAAGGTTGTATACAATAATATAAAAATTATAAAATTTATTTTATTTATTGTTCAGTATTATTAAAAACTATATTTTATATTTTTAAATCTCTTTTTAATTCTATAATTTATATAATTTCAAATTCTCAAATATTTTATAAATTTTAAATTGATTTTTAAATTTAAACGTATTTATAATAATTATTATCATTTTTAATATAAGGTATATAAATTAATTGATAGGTAATACTGCCAAAATTGATTAATAATAAAAATTATGTGCTAAATTTGACAAAAAGTAAAAAAAAAAAAATTACAAGTATACTTTTGTTTAAAAAAAAGTATGTTCTAGATTAGATTAAAGTGAAAGGTATGGGTATACTTTAGTTAGAAAAAAAAGTGCTCTATTTGATAAAAAGTGAAAAGTATATGATAAAATTGATGATTTGAATTAAAAAAAGGTATGAGGCAAAAAATATAATTTAAGGGCAAAAATATGTATTCAATTGTCCCATTTCTTTTTTTTTTTTTATCAATAATATATTAAAAAGTGGGTATAAAGCATACCCCAAACAACAATATTATTATAATCATTACTGTCTAAATTTTACCCTCATTTATAGCTAACCAACTCTACACCCTATCTGTAAATTCATTAACATAATTTGTAATAGAAAACTCCCGACCTTTGAAAATTTTATCATTACTCCCCTTCCAATTAGCCAAACAATGCACTCCCATAATCCAATAGCTATTTTAGTGTCCAACTTCTCTCCAAGAAGGTTGATGAACAACAAAACTTTAGCTATCGGGTTTGATGGCAACACAATCGCCAAACCCATCCACCTAGAACACTCCATCCAAATTTGATACGCAACAAGGCATTCAAAGAATATATGTCTTACCGTTTTCGTTCAATTCTCGCATAAATGACATTTGGTATCATTATTTCCGACAACAACTCCCCTTCTTTGAAACTTTGTTCTTGTTGGCAATTTTCTCTAAGAAAGATTGCCAACAATCTTTCCTTCAATTGTCCCATTTCTATTAGGTGAGTTTTTTTTTTTTTTTTTTTAATTAATTCAGTTTTTAAATCAAAGATAATTAAACCCAGGCTCAACAAGTTGAATCATCATTAAACTCATTTTATAATTCTTTTTAAATATTAGAAATATATACCCGCCAAAAAAAAGCCATAGAACCGTTTAGTTTTGGTTTGATTCCTGTACCCTTTTTTGGTAAAGTATACACTGAATCGATTTTCCATAAAAATTATATTTGCACGATAAAATAATTTATAAAAAAATTACTTATTTTTCTTTAGTTTCAATTTTCAAAGTTAAGAAAAAATATATATACGAGATATTTAAATGGAAATAAAAAAATTAAGTGAAGCAAGTTTGGGATGAGATGTGGGGAATTTGAGAATATGATCGACAAAAATATATGTACTTATTTTTTAAATGAATTAAAAGAGTATCTTTGTGTGAATTTAGTAAACATGAAATCTATTTTTATTTTTTATTAATTTAAAAATAGATTTAACAAAAACTTGCATATATGATCCATTCATAATTTTATTGAATATGAATCGATAGAATTCACGGATCTCAAATTTCTGAATTAAATTCATAAAAAAATTTTTGAGTAAAAATTAAGAAGTCCACGTAATCCAAGTTCCAATGGAATCAACCAGGTGGCTTAGTGCACCTGCCCACCGAGTTTCTCACATATAAAGAGACCCGGATTCGATTCCCTTTAAGAACGAATTATTTATACCAATAAAAAAAAGGTTCCAACGGAATCCAAAAAAGAGAAACAAACAGGTTAAGAAATTTTGTCATAAATATCATCAATGAACAACAATTATAAACTCCGCAACGGTCCGTCGTTCAATTTCAGACAAAGTAAAACGAAAAGATGGATTACATTGATCAGCAAAATAAATTTAAACAGCACAAAGGTGGTCCTGAAATACAATTTTCAGTTAACATAAGAATATTATCAATAATATGAAAAACAACATTTAAGATGGCGCCATCACTTTATTCAGAAAAATCAACGGCACGATTCTCATTCATTTGTACTCAACAGCACGATTCTCAGTTATCACACTTCTTAGCAATCTTAAACCACTCCGTATGATAGGCTCCAGATACGTCGACCCTTTCATACGTATGAGCACCGAAGTAGTCCCGTTGAGCTTGGACCAGATTGGCGGGAAGTCTCGCCCTCCTGTACGTATCAAAATAAGCAAGACTAGCAGACATACCAGGCGTGCTGATCCCCGAGTTGATTGCAATGGTCACCACTCTTCTCCAAGCAGATTGCCTCTCGATTATCTCCTTTGCAAACTCGGGGTCCACAAGGAGGTTAGCGAGATCCCCATTCCTATCATACGCCTGCTTAATACGATCCAAGAAGATGGCACGGATAATACATCCCCCCTTCCAAATCCTGGCGAGTTCACCCAACTTCAGTCCCCAATCCTTCTCGATGCTCTTTGCACGAATCAGATTCATTCCCTGGGCATAACTGCATATTTTAGAAGCATACAAAGCTTGCCTCACATCATCCACCAGTTTCTTCTTGTCGACCTCCTGATCAGTTATAATATCACCAAAACCGAAGATCTTTGCAGCTGCGGTTCTTTCCTCCTTTAAACCACTCAAGAATCTTGAATCTAAAGAAGCTTCAATAGTGGGAGCCGCAACTGACAGCTCAGCTGCTTGCTGAACGGTCCATTTACCGGTTCCTTTCATCCCGGTTTTGTCCAGCACCTTGTCGACCAAAAAGCCCTCACCCTTATCGTCCTTAACCCCGAAAATATCAGCAGTGATTTCAATCAAGAAGCTTTGAAGCTCTCCCCTGTTCCATTCTGAAAAAACGTCTTTGAGTTCCTCGTTTGATAGTTTCCCGACTGATTTGAGCACGTCGTAAGCTTCAGCAATCAGCTGCATGTCACCGTACTCGATTCCATTATGGATCATCTTAACAAAGTTCCCAGATCCTCCTTTTCCTATATAGGTCACACAAGGACCACTATCAGGAACTTGGGCTGCTACTTTAAGAATGATGTCCTCTATGTATTTGTAGGCTTCATATGACCCACCGGGCATCAGAGAAGGCCCGTTTCGGGCACCCTCTTCGCCACCGGAAACTCCCATGCCGAGGTACAGAAGACCCGATTCAGCCGCAGCTTTCTCCCGTCTCTCGGTATTCTCGTACCACTCGTTTCCACCATCTATGATGCAATCACCTTTCTCCATGTAAGCAGATAGGGTTTTGATTGTCTGGTCTACGGGGGCCCCGGCCTTGACAAGCATGATGATCACACGAGGTTTTTGGATTGAGTTGACAAATGATTCGGGATCATGGAAGCCAAAAACGGGGAGGTTTCCTTCTGCTTTTGCTTGTTCAATAGTCTCGTCGACTTTAGATGTAGTCCGGTTGTAAACAGAGATGGGAAAGCCTTTCTCAGCAATGTTGAGGGCCAGATTTTGTCCCATAACAGCGAGGCCAGCAAGGCCTATTCTGGTTAGTTGAGGAGATTGCTCAGCCATCCTTCCTATTGAAAGATGAACATTCATTACTCATGATTTTCAGCACATAACTAGTAGTAAATAAAAAGAGATGTAATAAGTGAATTCTAAACCTACTACATCTTTTCTTTTTTTCCAAAATTAAAGTATATACCTCGATGATTCTTACACAAATAAATCAGATACAAATGCTACACAGGAAAATTACGAGTCGAGTTTCTATCAAACTGAAAGCTGATTGACTTGTTTCTCAAGATCTACCATTAAAACATTAGATCAAAGGTAACCCCCCAATCTTATTCTCTTGCACGATCATTCATTTTGTGTGTTAAAAATTAGGACCTCCCAACTTGGATCTACTTGTTTGACATGTGAAATGAGATCTCATGCTTGCTAAATTAACTCTAACATGGAGAAAACAAAAGAAAGCTACTTAAGATCGCGATTAGGATCTAAAACAATCACAACAGTTTGACATGAAAGCATCCCATCAGGCAAGGCTAACAAAAGGCCAATAACTTCAATTTTCACAGGGATCTACAATTGAATCAAACAAAATCAGATAGATTATGAGCCCTAGAACTGACGAGGAATTGTAGTGCAAATAAGAGAATTAAATGCAACACAAATTAAACAAATATAAAGAAGCAAAGGCATCACTGAAATCTTCAATTTTTTACAAAAACAGAACAGGAAGAAGCCCAAACCTTGATCTTCCAATCAGTTGAATTGAGTTGTAGAGAGAAAAAATGGATTTCCAAACGAAACACCGGAAAGATCTGTAAGTTTACACAAAGTATTACGAATTAAATACAGCAATTACAGGAATAAGAAAACGAGTAAAAATATTGATTAATATAAACAGTACAGAAATGTTGAATGTGTTCTACTACGGTGTGCGGGTCAAAAATGGCCAACCACTTTTCCTACTGATATGATATGATATTTCTTCTTCTAAAATCGGGTAGGTCCTGCTGCGGTTGGTGAGTGATGAGTCCTGCCTTTTTTTTTTTTTTAATAAATACTCCCTCCATCCCATACCTATTTGCATAGTTGACTTTTTCAACGGTTTTTGTGTGAGAGTTATTTCATAGTAATACGTTTACAAAAGTTGTTTTATATGAATAATATGCTAGTTGATCTTATTAACTATCATATCATTCATATAAAACAACTTTTGTACACATATTACTATGAAATAATTTTCACACAAAAATCGTTAAAAAAGTCAACTATGCAAATATGTATGGGAGGGAGTACTTTCTTTCTTTGCATTAAATATTTAAATCATTTAGCAGCCAATTGAATTCAAACACATCGGTTGTAGATCCAATTTGTTTTTTTCCTTTAATTTCAATAAATTAGGATAGTCAAAATAAGAAATTTTCGAATTCATTTTTTTCTTTACACTTGACATATATTAAAAACAATTTAACACGAGAGAAGATGAATTAAGATAGAACAATATGGTGTTTCATTTCGTATTTATTGCTTATAATATGTACGAAGTGTAATAAATGATAATCCATCCCTCTCGAAATACTTCCAATTTTTCACAGATAGGAGGACATAAGAAGACTAATGATTGAGTTTTGAGGGGAAATTTTATAATTTTTATGTATAAAATAAAAAAAATCGGTTGAATTGTAGGTGTGTGGACCCAAAATTAATGATATTTTGTATAAATTTGTTAATATTGTGAGATTAAAATTTATGGAAAGTTCTTCATTTTAAGGTTGTGAAGGTATTGTGAGATAAACGAAAAATAAAAGTGTGAACTAGTAATATTGTGAAACATGTTTGCATTTTATGTGTATTTTAAACGGTATGAATCATATCAATTAAAAAATTATTAGTTTAATAGTATTACTGCATAACAAAAATAACTATATCATGAGTTGCATGTTGAATTGATTTACAAGAGAGTTAGTCTATTAAAAATCATCATTAATGATATTTATCGTTATTTAAAAGTAATTGAATATAAGATGGAAGCGTAATAAATGATCTTAATTGCAACTTCTTTTAGAATAATACGTATATTTCACGTTATTTTTGACATATTTATAAAATGGGTCTAAAAAAACTTTAAATAGATCAATAAAGTTGAGCAGGATAAGTGAAATTCATGAATCTCATATTTAATAATTCCAACATATGAAGCATACTCAAAAGTTTTTTTGGCTAAAACTTTTTGTATTACTTGAATTTGTTAATAAATTTATATGTATAATATTGATATTTTTCTTTTAAGAATAACAATTTTCTATATAAAATTCCATTTAGAAGTTTCCTTTCTGTTATAATATTTTTTCTCGATCCTAATAATATAGCTGTATGAGTTTTTTTTTTACTGTATCAAGATTTTCATTGGAAATCTTACGAATTAATGGTAATGAGTTGACTCAACTGCCGTGGGTGGACCATGCCTGCAATGTAATTTAATTCGTTGACTAAATCCCCATTTTCGTTTTCATCAACCACCAAAGATGGACCATGCTGACCTTGTGAATAATAAACACCTCCTCCATCTCATAAAAATAATCACATTTTTTTTCTCAAATTATAATATTTCTTATTAAAAATGTGTAATTGTTTATAATACTTTTATTTTATTTTTTATAATATAACTTCTTTATGTTGCCATTAATATTTATAGATTTATAAGTAAGCGCATATTAGAAAATTTATAAGTTAAATCTAGATTTTCAAATACAATTAATAATATTTCATTAATTTGTGTAATTAAGCTAGTATGGGGAAAGTACTTTTTAAACTGTATATATAATTATTATTTTAATTTTTTAAGTTTGTATATATCTTAGTAAATATTTATAACTTGAGTTACAATCTGTACATGAACCTTAAAAATTTGTAATACTCCCTCCGTTCCGTATTTCTTTAAACATTTGCTCAAATATTCCAACCCTTATTTACTTGTACATTTTCTAAAAAATATAAAACAACTCAATCTTTTTCAACTATTCCCTTTAAACATTTCAAAATTATACCACATTTATTACCTTTTTCACATTAATCTAATTCTAATTCTAATAAAAATCTATACATTAAAACTCGTGTAAATCTATAAATGGTTAAATAAATAGGGAACGGAGAGAGTAATAAACGTTGCAGTTGAAAAAAACATGAAATTTTCACCATTTTCTCCCCATTATTTGGGGTTGTATTTTTCTAAACATATTATTTGAAAAAATTAAAAATAAAATATGGCGCACATATATTTACATTTGCTATAAACATTGCTATTATTATCTATTTAGATTAAAATATATGGTTGCTGTTTCTTTCCTTGTATAATTTTATTTTTGGTATGGCCAGCCCTGCGTAATCGACGGTAAGGTTGGGCTGAAAGTGTGGGTTCGTCAAAGTGGCAGGCCCAATAACGTATGTCTAAGCCCAATATTGTGTATTTATATATTGAGTACAGCGGTGCAAAACAAAATTAAAATTGACACATTAGGGTCAATGTATCATTTAAGGTAAAGAAAATAAAATAAAAAATAAAACTAATGGGTTGATTGCAATTAAAAAAAAAAGGATTTTTAAGGCAAAATTTCACCAAGCGATACATTTTATATTAAGAAATTTTATCCTTTTTTTTATAAAATATATAATTTCAAAATTATAACTTTTTTTTTTTTCCAATTTTAATTATGAGCAGGTACTCGTTAAAAAATTATGAGCTGACTTTTTAATTTTTATTATTAATTATTTCGATATTATATATTATGACGTGGCTCCTAACAACTTGCCAGGGTCTTCAAATCTTTTTATAGGAAGTGTCAGAAATATAAGCACCGAAACATATATACTCTGACATGCCCAACCCAGTTGGTAGTTTCTTTCTAGATTTCATAGAATTGTGAGGGAATGATTTTTAAATCTGGATTGCCCAATAAGTAGCTGACAAACATTTAAATGGATTTTGTATTCTCGATTTCGAACCCTTAATCTAAATTCTATAATTAGAGTTAGATATAAGGAATAATTTTGTTTAAGGACCATAATTTAAGATTAAATAAGAATATTAATTCTTTGTGTTGGCAAAATGAAGAGTGGGACTCTTTGAACTAATAATTTACAAAAGTCATAAATTTAAATCAAATCAACTCAAATTAAGCTCAAATTTAATCTAAAACCATGCTAAATCAAGTCAATTTGCCCGAATTTCAAGCCGAATGGGAAATTAGGGTGACATAACCTTAACAACTTTTTTTTAAAAGTTATGTCTTTAATTTATAACCCAAAAATTCCGGTAAAAAAAAAATTATAACCCAAAAATTTACCGTACTAATTAAATTTCAACAACCTCTAAATTACTATATTTAAAAAAAAATTCCTTAAATATCCCTAGAGTATTCCAATTTAATAATCAATCTCGAAATTCATTGTCACTAATTAATGCATCACACAATAACGTATACTCGCTCTTCCTACCAAAAGTATGTTCATATTATTATTTTTAATAATTTATTTTGCTTCACTATTGAATTATTACTTAATTTTTTCACATAGTATTGACTTTATACTTATAAATACCACTTAACTTATAAATGGACCACACAACACCCCAAAATAACCTTTATTTTATCTACGTTTTCTTAAAAACTGTTAACACAAAACAAACATACTTTTAGTGGACGGAAGGAGTGATACATATATACTGCATGCATTATATTAAATACAAGGAGACACGAGATGAATAGAAAATAGTTTATATTTTAAGATAAGTAAAAAATGACTCTCATATATATATATATTAAGGCAAATGATTGGAGGGATATGGGGCAGGGGCAGTGAGGTGCATTTGAGACAACATCTGACGTAGCTCCATAGTCTGGTCTTTGAGGTGAGCATTTTCTTGCAGAGCTTGATCATGGCGTTGGGAGAGGTGGTTGAGCTTATCCATGAGCTGGTGGTTCTCGTTTCTGAGCCAGACGACCTGGGACCAGAGCTCGTCCAAGTGCTTCTGCTTGCGCATGCGGGAGCGTCGAGCCGACTCGCGGTTGGAGATCATCCTCCTCTGCTTGCGGTCAAGGATGATGCTCAGATGGTGGTCGTCTGCTTCGTCCGATGTGGAGTTGCAGGGGTGGGGGGTACTCGGGATTTGGTAATTAATGGGTAACAAATGAGAAGAAGCCAAGAGGTAATGGAGCTCGCTTAACTCACTGGGTTGCATTCTTATGTCAATTTCCACTATTATATATAATTGAGATTTCTTATGAATTAAGTTGGGTGGCCTATCGAGAAAACTAATGTGCAAAGGAAAGGAAATTGAGATTTGTTATGAATTAAGTTGGGTGGCCTATCGAGAAAACTAATGCGGGAAAGGATGCTTTTATAGCCCACCCCAAAAGCTGCTCTGGGACCCATGTCTCTGTGCATACAGTAACGTCCCTTCGACAAATATCAAATGTGCTACTGTGACACCAAACCTCCATATCTATGGATTTAATGATTGTGGAAACGAAATTAATTCATTTATTTATTTAGTTTTTTTAATACTTCCCCTTACTCAACTCCATAATTAGGATAATAGAATAGATATCATATATATAAATAGTTGGGGTTGTTTTCACCAAGATTTTATTTTATTTTATTTCCTATTAGTGGTAGTAATTTATTTATTTTATGTAAGTATGATAAACTTTTGTCATGGACAAATTTAGAGTGGATTTGTTTTTCTTTTACTCCCTTTGTTCCACATACATTTGTACACTTTTGTTGATTAATTTTTTAAAGGGATTAATCAGACAATTTATATGGTGAATTAGGGGGTAGAATGTAAATATAGTGAGTTTAAAAATAGTACTCTCTCTGTCCCATACCTATTTGCACAGTTGACTTTTTCAACGATTTTTGTGTGAAAATTATTTCATAGTAATACACACAAAAATCATTGAAAAAGTCAACTGTGCAAATAGGTATGGGACGGAGGGAGTATAGGGTAAATAAATGTATATTTTAAGGGTGGAGAGTATGAGTAAACTTACTAATTTTTAGGAAGTAAAAATAAGTTAGTAACGGATGAACAAGAAAAGTGTGTATATGTGTATGCATCATCAAAGGGTTAATTATGCAAATTTACACAATGGTTGGCATGGACCATGCATAATCCTGACAATCAATAATTATTGCGTAAGTATTTAGTTGAGAAGTGGATAATTTTATGAAAATTTGAAAAATATTGCTTACATCAGGGAGGGAGAGGTGGGGGTGGGGTACAATAATAGATTTTGGGGAATGTTGTGGAAGGAAAATGGGATGAATAGTGCATCAGGAAAAATGGTGTTAATTGTCAACCAAAGTGAGTAGTTTTCTGCTCTACTTATGTTTTTAGCCAACAATATTCATGGTAGGGTTTGAAACCCCCTAATCCAATTTCGATTTATATTTCAAAACAACCTTGCTTACTACATGTACTAAATTAATAACACTTATATAACATGCCGTTGCAGTTGTATACCGATAATGAAATATAAGATGAAAACATCAATTATAATAAGAAATTGTATCAGTAAGAAAATAGGCCGGTGCCTTTTCTAAAAGTGGAGAACTTGCATAAAAATAAATTGGTGACTCAACAACCACTTTGAGGACCATATTTAAATAGTTAGATATGTTTTTCTTTACCTATATATGATCAAATTAAATTCAATATTAAGAACCCCCTGCATGCGACAATAAGCACCCTGATTTGCACGGTATGTACAAAGGGGTGTTTATATATATATATATATATATATATATATATATATAATCAAACAATACCACGGAACTGATTTCCCATTCTATATTGCCATTTCAATGCTCTAATTTAATTTACTAATTATATGTGGTAAAGGTGGGCTATCTTATTTCCATGATTACTTTCATATGGAGGTTGACACACATATTAAGAAAATTGAGTAATAAGTAGGGATTGAGGAATAATTTTGTAAATTTTTATGTATAAAGTAAAGAAATGAGTTGAATTGTGTGTAAGTGTGAGCTTTAAATGTAATGACATTTTATGTAAAATTGAAGATATAGTAAAGATGGAGTTAATGAAGAAAATTTCATTTTAAGAGTGTAAAAGTTACTTTGGGACGGAGAGAAAAAAAAAAGTGTAAAAATAATTGCGAAATAAATGGAGCAATAAATTTTAATTAAATTGTAAGAGTGTGTTTACTTTGCATCTCAGGCGTATGTTTTATTAGTTAACTCTGTGGGACTGACTAATTTATATGGAGTTATATAAACATGTATACTTTGAACAAGCTGTCAATACTATGTTAATATATTTAGTAGTCCTTAGCATGTGTTGAGTTGTGCTATGTTAAATTACAACTTTAACTTCCACTTCTTAAAGCACATGGAAAAATCAGGGACAAAAAAGTCATTTTAGCATCCATAAAGTAGGCTGCTACCCATTTGGCCGGGTTGAATTATGGGGTAATAGTATTACCCTGCTTGAAAGCCCTTCCAAGTAAACAATAATAATATTATTGTTGTGCTAGAAAGGAAAGGAAGTACATTGAATGGGATTATTTACTAATTACTGGATTAAACTGCATAATTATATTTAATACTAGTATTAGACCGCACAAATTTCACAAATTTCGCACGATAATGAAAGAAAAGTTATATATATATATATATATATATATATATATATATAATAAAATTAAATTTAAATAGTTATAATGCACTATCTATTTAAATTATAAATAGAAATAAATGTGGAAAGAGAGAAAATACAACCAAATAAATTAATTATACGCTATATAATATGTGTATATCACTAAATAAATTAAGTATACACTATATAATTTGTGTATATTACCAAATAAATTAAATAAATATTTGCTTTCTGCAGATTATCTATATAATTTGTATATATCACCAAATAAATTAAATATACACTTGCTTTTTGCACACATTTTATATAATTTGTATATTTTATCAAATAAATTAAATATATCTATATAACCTGTATATATCATCAAATAAATTAAACATATATACTTTCCAAATATCTGAATACAAATTGAACAACTTGATTTAAAATTTCAAAATTTTAAATGTAGATTTTGTATCTTCACTTAATGAATTTGTATATCTCAATATGATGGATCCAGATTTTTTTACGAATCTTATTATAGAAATTGAAATAATAAAAATTATATTAAATTAAATTTATTATAGCAAAATATATATAATTTACCATAATTAAATTAATTGACTCGATTAATTGATTTTAATCACACTAATCTTTTGCTAATTAAATTTTTGTTAATAATTGTTTTAGTTGTTCAACATAATTTTAGTAGAATTGATCAAGTTACCTTGATTTTATCAATCCATGTTGATTGTGATGTAATTATAAATTGTCATATAATCAAGAATTTAAATAATTTTTTTCATTTAATATTTAAAAATTAAGATTCCATTATTATGCAACTAAATATATTAAAAGACTCGACAAACAAAAAGAATGTGTTTGAAAATAAAAATGCAACATAACATCACAATTTACAATAATTCGAAAGAAATATTCAACAATGGGATACAAATTAACTGATTGTCCATTAAAAGTATATTCTAAATTAACAATGGATACAAATTAACAATATAAATTAAATATTCTTCATAATTTTCACAGATAATTAAAAAGTTGTAGATCTGCAAAAAAATAAAAATGAAATATACATATGTTGAAGATCATTAAACGGTACTTTAATTCTTTGTAATATGAATCTGAATTTGCAAAAATATTTATCAAAGCAATGGGTAAGGTAGTAATTGCAAATATGATGTGAGGAAGAAGAAGAAGAAATAGCGATCTTCAAAAAATCTCAATTCTCTCTCGTCCAACCGTCGGACGAAGATGATGAGAGGAGAGAATTAAAAAATTATGGTTCAACCGCCTAACGAAGATGATGAAAGGAGAGAATAAAAAAAATTAGGATTTGTGATGAGTCTCATAATTTATAAACTAATATATAAATAAATGATCGAACGTGATTAAAACTTAGTAGAAAGGGATTTTGAAATAGAAGAATGTGGTTTTGCCACATAAATTTTTCTTTGTCTAAATTTAAAAGGTTATAGATATTTAAAGAAATTGTACGGTTGGTGATGGGATGAGAAGGTGATGAATGTATGGATGTACTTTGAAATGCATTCTTCCACTAATAAAAGTTTGAACAATTGTTATTTGAGCTAGCTAGGGTCAAGCTTCAGTGGTCTCACTAGTCAACAATATCATTAGACCTAATTTGACGCCTCTCTCTCCCTCTCTCTTTGTCTGATTGATATAATGTGCTTGAATACGTACGTACATCATCCCACCTTTTGATCTACTTGTATTTTTGTACTTTCTGGAAGCCCACCATTTTCCTCCATTAATGGCTTTTTCTTCACTAAATTTAGTATCATCAATATGTTATTGTTTATCCATTCTTGCAACTTGCAAGTCGTTCTACAAATTAACAAGGCATGCATACATCTTATAAACAAGCTGGATTCTTTCCCGTAAAAAATGGTCAAAGTATATATATATATATATATTGCCTATATATTAAATGTGGTCAAAGCTCTTTTATAATATAGAATCATTGTTAAGCTTGATGTGTTGTAGGTGCAATATGCATTGTCCATCTCAATAACAAATATGTATTTTTACAAGTACCAAAACATGGAATGTGTACTGGTGGATCACATGACATGTGTTCTACTTGCAATGCAAATTCTTGTTCACCACCCGACCTATCTCTTCATAAATGTGAGTTAACCGCCATGAATGCGATCACAATCGTATTTTACAAAACAATATTGGAGGTATGGTCTCATCACCGACAAAGTGGATTAATCCAAGTGATTAAAGTCTATATCGTGAAGTTATGAATTCGAATCACTACTTATCCGTTTTAAAAAAAATTCATAATTAATATTAAGAACACAATTGGACTAAGCTTAATTATGGTCACTGATAAATTATCTCTCATCTTGCAAAATTTCTTCCAGCTAGCTAGGCATGTAATCTGTACATATTAATATGCAAATGACACAAAGGAAATTAAGTTATTTGTTGTCGGTAACGAATTTTGTGGCCATTATCCACGATACAACTCCATCTTCGAATCGATCATCTTGATTTTGCCAATTTTTAACAAAAATTAAAATTAAAGAAATGTGAGATTTTCGTTTCTTCTTCTTCCTATCTTCATTACGCAAATAATAAAGGGTGAATTTTTTTTAAAAAGGGGTGTTAGATTTAATACGTATTACCCACTTGAGGCACAACTCCTGTCACCATATCTTATCTAAAATCCCATCTTTTTAATTTTATTTACCTCTATATATATATATATATATATATATATATATATTACTGTATCTTTTTCAACTTATGAGAGAATAAACTTTGGGTAGATCTAATAAATAGACAGTATCCTAAATCAACGGTCAGGGGTATTGGACACAATTAACATGATCCGACAATAGCCCTTTATAGCATTTTAATTATTTTTCTTAGAGGCGCATTATAGTCTTCCCCCGGCGCACTTTAACCACACTTCGACCACACGCTCCTTTATTGATCGAGTTTTACTCAAAATATATAGGAACACATATAACAACTTATTAGACAATTCTTATTTATTTTAAAAAATTGTGATTCAGATAGGAAAAGATGAGATCTTTGTGATTGGGGCATTATCTTTTTTCAGGTGCTTGAGTTGATGATGGGGTTGTCAATTTCATCTTTGTTTACTACCATATGAAAGCAAGCCATTGATGCACCCCACTCAAGTGACCTAAGCTACCTTTAATTTCTCTCAGGCCAGGGTGGTGATCAATAAGGCAAATGATTTCCTTACAACAATCATGTGTTCATCCCTACCTATGATCGGGTTTTTGTCTCAACTCGTAGGGGTGGGTGCCTTAGGGTTATTAATTAGCTTGTTTAATTGAGGAAAAGCAAAAAAAAAAAAAAGAAAAAGTTTTAAGGTTAGATGTAATTCGATCTATAATTAATTTACGATGTCCCATTTATCTAAGGTACGTTGTCTTTGGAATGAGGTTTACTTAATTTAACTAATCCACAATTTATCAAAAAAAAAAACACTAATTAATGAGAGCGATCGACGCATTTCATAACTATAGAGTAGAGGCCTACTCATTTATAATTAATTTGCTGAAATTAAATTAATCAAAATTAAAAGATCGAGCTTGAGGATTAAGACCTTGAAAAATGATAAAACACTCTCAAACATAATACAATATACGTCTTATAAATTAAAAGGCTAAAAAATTAATTAAGACAATCACAAATGATTAATGAGGTCAAGAGATACGAAGAGATTGGTTAAGAGAGGATAAGATTATGAGGGCAAGCGCCTTGTTGAATCATCATCTTCTAATTAATTTACTAGATCTTTCTCATAAAGTATTATATATAGTACAAAATAACAATCTTTTTACCCCATTTTCTCAATAAAATAATTGAAAAAACTTTATAATAATTTTCCAAATTGGTGCAATAATGAAGATTGTATAATATCATTGGTGGGGGTGGGGTTGTGCGTTAGAATTATTTGTAGCATCATTAGGTACAATGTGCTTACGTACTTGGTACAAGTTCTTGATCCACTACTAATGTGGATAGAAAAAGGTGTTTCGTTATTTATAGGAAATGGGATACTACTTTGGTAATTTTGATGTTAATTAACAATGTTGTGCAATTCTATAAACTTAAGTATTATGTTTTTTTTAAAAAAAAAGTATTATAAATATATAAAGAATAGTATTTTTTTTATCATCCCGCAATTTTTTTATTTTTACAAAACATACACTTTAGTGGGAGACCCAGATTCGATTCCCTTTATAAACGAATTATGTAGTTATAAGGTGATTTGGAAAAATTCTTAAAATGTTTGGGTGTTGGGTGAACTAACAACTAACATTTACCGATAAAAAAATAATTAAAAAAAATATATGTTGGGCAGCCTTCATATATTTGAAATAATAAAACGTTTTTCCTAATGCATGCCTACGGTCCATAGGACCAAAATGTTTATAAGATATTGAAATCTATTTGTTTAAGAGTATTTTAATAGATTGTCGATCGGATTCACGTGAAAAGTGTGAGAAATTAGGTTTTGTTTATTTAAACTTGATCGATTTTGCCAAGTGAAGTTACTTCATACATACAATAATCTTACAAGAGAATAATATCATGCAAATTAAAAATAAAAAATACCAACAAAATTAACTGAAAATTGTCATAACACAATCCGAATACATGCATAGACTCACATAAGAAAAGAAAAATCCACATTACATTAATACGTATATTTGTGAATATTATATTCAATGTGATTGCATCCAATTTCATTAGAGCTCAATCGGTTGGAGAAGAAATTAATTAATAATGAGATTTTACATGGATTAATCAAGTATGAGAGCTCGTATTATAAGATGAAGGGAAATTTTTTTTTACGTCCCATAACTTTTTCACTTTTTCAAAAACATCCCAAAAAAGTTAATTTTTTCAATTACATCCCAAATTATTGCTAAGTGTACAATTTACGTCCCAAAATTCGCCGGAAGTCACGGAACGACGTCGTTTCGCGATGAGAATTGGGGGTTTCCGGCGAATTAGCGGGATAAAATTTTTTTTACGTCCCATAACTTCTGCACTTTTCCAAAAACGTCCCAAAAAAGTTAATTTTTCTGGTTAAGTCCCAAATTATTGCTAACTGTACAATTTACGTCCCAAAACAATTAATAAATATTCCACCTCATTTTTATTTAAAAAAAAACTTTAATAATATATAATTAGTTTTTTTTAGTGCGTAGGGTTATAAACTAATTATATATTAGTTTAGTTTTTTTAAAAAAAAAATAAAAATGAGGTGGAATATTTATTAATTGTTTTGGGCTTAAAAATAATTCAAAAATGAAATTTTAAATCCATGTAGGCGAGATCACCGGAAATTCCCAATTTAAAAGTCACGTGCCGCGCACATTTATGGTAATACGTCTTCTACATTTTTTTTTTCAAAACCCATCTTCCACGTATTTGATTCAACAATCCAAAACAAAACTTAAAAAATGTTAAAGAACCATAAAAATGAAAAGAGAAAAAAAATATATAGAATCTACAACAAATTTACGATGACGAATGAAAAGAAAACAACATTTGCGATAAATATATTTTTATTTATTTGCAATAGAGTTCTTTTTAGTTTTAAATTTAAATATTTTTGTTTATTTTCGATGGATTATTTTATTTTATAAAATTTATTATTTTATTATTTATTTGTGATATATCTATGTTAGAATTTAAATTTAAATTTTATTATTTATTTACTATGAATTTTCTTATTCTTATTTTTTTTATTAGTTTATTTTTTTTTTAAAATAAAAATGAGGTGGAATATTTATTAATTGTTTTGGGACGTAAATTGTACAGTTAGCAATAATTTGGGATTTAACCGGAAAAATTAACTTTTTGGGACGTTTTTGGAAAAATGTAGAAGTTATGGGACGTAAAAAAATTTTATCCCGCTAATTCGCCGGAAACCCCCAATTCTCATCGCGAAACGACGTCGTTTCGTGACCTCCGGCGAATTTTGGGACGTAAATTGTACACTTAACAATAATTTGGGATGTAATTGAAAAAATTAACTTTTTTGGGATATTTTTGGAAAAGTGAAAAAGTTATGGGACGTAAAAAAAAATTCCCATAAGATGAAAGTTCAACAATACCCCCACTATAAATATGTACTTGTCCCTCACCTAGGGAGAGATGTTAAAATTTTAAACTGTTACTTTTTTAAATAAATATTATACGAGGCGGTCTTATCTAATTATAAAATCAAAATGTATTTTCTCATTTTTTTGCTGTCAAAATTGAATTATTACAAGTAAAAATAAAATGATGCGGCATATAGGATTCTATATATATTTGGATCAGGATTGAGAAACAAAGTTGATGTGCACCCTTTTGCGTGGACAATAAAACATTGTAAATATTGTGGTGGCTTGTCTATTTATTTGCACCCTCTTTTTTTTCACGCCAAAATGTTTTGTAATCATGATCATCTCTACCATGTATTTTCTCGACATGATAAGAATAAAATCATTTAAAAAATCTTTCAAAATAGAAAATCACTGGACTAGTTACATAATTTCTTAGGCTAAAAAATAGTTACACTAATTCTTAACCAATCAAAAGAATTCCACAAAAAGAAAAGAATTCATTTCCAGTAGAAATTAGAGTTTATAAAGCACAAAACCTCCACTATTATTTAATTAATTTTTTATACGGCATCACATGATAAGTAATGAACATATAGATTTATATCCACCAGTAGACATATGATCAATTCTATATTAGTTATATTAAGCACAAACAAAAAAAAAAACCTAGATATCTAGTTAAAATATATTTTTTAAAATACTATACAAAAATACAAATAATTAATTTAAAGATGACAATATTTTGTAACTTTATATATAGACAGATAGAGTGAGATGCCTTAAAAGAAAATAATGAGGGTAGTAAACGGTAAATCATCTATTTATATATTTGTATATACGGGGTTGAAGCTAAATATGGGGTCACCTATACTTCACAATTGGAAAAAAAAAAAATCATAATCATACTTCTTATTTTACGAATTTTACTTTACACACAAATGTTTGTTGCATTTCACTATTCTTTAATATTTTAATTAGATTTAATATTAAGTGGTCATTGTTTTTTAGCTTCATCTTTAATTGAGTGAGAAGAAGTCAAAATAGCCACATAATCCTGGGCCCTCACCTCTTAAAATATCTTAAAATAGTCAATAATCATGATGATGATGCCTTTCTAGAGGGATTAATTTAAGTGCTTTCTCTGATTGGGCACTTAAATGGTAACTATTCCTAAATTGACAGAGTTATTATTTTAATTGAACAGCCAGTAAATTCCACTTGTGTATTAAGTAATCCTTGTTTGATATAAGACGGCTCAGAAAGTAAATTTTTTATTGCTCAACTTGGTACTTCTACTTTTCAATGTTTCACTTGTGCTATGTCTAAAGATGTAATCAAATTAAAATATTTGTGAACTATTTAAATTGTCTCGAAAAATATTTATTTGATTTTATTTAACAAAGCTCATTAAAATAAACATAAAAAATTAAATTTAACGAATTTTGATTTGTTAGATGGCGAGTAGACTTGTTGGTGAAGTAGTGAAGTATGTAATCTTATTTCTGCAATGAATTAATGAATAATTTAATACATGATTGATGTTATTATACTCGTTTAGGTTCAATTAAGTTAAAAAAAAAATTGTGAATCAATAATATATTCAGTAAAATAAGTTCGAACTCAACTTAATAATAAATGATTCTGATATGCTGCATTATCACGTTAACAAAAAAAAAAAAGATTAAGAAAAAAGAGAGAAATGGATAAATTTATTCTCAAATTGAATAACACAATTATGTGGTACTGTATTAAAAAAATATTTAAATATTAAGGATTAAGTATCTCCTCAACATATTTATATAGGTCGAGGTAGGTATTTTTGATGATCTAAATTGCTGACAACGGGGATGAACCTAATTTAGTTATAGGTGTCAAATTAAATTAGTATAGAACGATTGATGTAGCAAGTACTTCATCTTCATGACAGTCACAGCTCATGATCTTTTATTTTTCTTAAAAAAAACTCAAAACTCGTAATCAACAACCTCGGCAAGTGTGAATTAGGTCATCAGCTTTCATTGCTTTAGAAGCTTTGCTTCTCTCTGTTTTATGAATGAAAACACTTCAAAAACTAACTACAAACCCAACATATAGAGACTAACCTAATTTAAATATTAGCAAACATTGCCAAACTCTTCTGCAGGACTAGAAGACCACAAATATATCAACTCCCTTCGTATTTCTATAATTGCACGTAACGCCAGTGTTAAGGGCGCAAGACGCACCTTCTGTACAAATTACAATAAGGCTAAAACTAAAAAAAAAACATTACATAAACTATTAGCATATATGAACTAATAAATTGAAGTTAAAAAGCACATAAAATCTCAAAATGACACAAATCAAAGGCATAAACTACATGCAGTAAACTTCAAACCGAAGAAGTAGCAAACAATAAACATCCAAATCAAAGGCCGACAAATAGCAAACTAATCATCTTCATTATCACATTCATCATCATCATCATCAAATTGTGGATCTTCAACGCATAATTCTTCTTCATCCTCATCTTCACCTTCCCAATAGTCAAATTCAATTTCTTCTTCATCTCCAAGTCTAAAAATAAAAATATACCTGGAGGGGGGCTGGTGGAGGCTGTAAAGGATAGGGCACGGCTAAGGTGGATGCTTCTAGTCGCGGCAGACGTGCAGTGGTGCAGGGTGGTTAGGATTGTGAAGCAGGTATGGGAGCAGCAATCTGAGTGTTTCTTGTACCCTAATATTTCTTAAGTTAATAAAAACATTTTATCACTAATCTTAAGTTAGAAAATAACGTTTATGACCTTGAAAACCTAGTGTAGTCAGGGCGCGCCTAAGTCAACTCGAATTAACTGCATAACACACATGCTTACATTACACCACCCGACTTTCCCATGAAGAGGCACTCAGCCTTGTGCCTTTAACAACTATAACGCACGATATACTCTTACGTAGAATAAAAATCAAATAAATATTAACATAAAGAGTATTCAACTACAACGTGAGTGCACCATAAAAGCTTCAGGTTAGCACATTTTAAAGTTAAGTCTAAAAGTCAAGGTAAGAGAGAACTACTCGCACATTGAAATATGAGTTTACCAAATAAAACTGAAACTATTAATGAGAGCACTTCTTAAATCATAAAAAGTGCTAAAAACATGCCGGAGAAAAAATTAAATGAAGAGTCAGGAACCATGTCAAAAATTCTAATTCAACACATGTAAAAGAAACTGTGGACAAGTTTGATCTAAAGGCACAAACTGAGATTCAATAGATAATCCCAAAGGGCATAGGAAGTTAAAACAGTTATCTTAAATAAAGAATGCGGCCTCAATGCATTTACGAATCCAGAAATGTGAAAGTGCATAGGTCCAAAAAAGGTACCAGCCTACAGTATTCCCGGAGTGACAAACCACCAAAAAGCAGGTAATTCCAGAAAAGATAGAAAGCTATAAAACTGATTCTGTCTTCTAATCATTAATAACAGATCAGAATAACCATTCATGTGTTCAAAACCAATACAAATCACAAGAATACCAATGAAACCCTGCAATGTTGAGCTTCTAACTATGCTCTATAATGATTTAAAGAGATTATTACTATCTACTAGCGCTGTATGTTACAAAACAGCTTAAAATTCACTCAAATAACTTCTAAAGTAATATCCACATGAAAGTTTGCAACCTTGCCATCGTGAAAGGCAACGAAATTTCTACATGCTTAAAAAAAAAAACAGAAATATATTCTGTCTCTATACCATACTCTAACGATTGAAACCCCACTTCAAGGCAGAAGTTCAAAATAGTACCTGACCATTACTTCCACTGCCACCTCTCCCGCTCCTCCTCTTCTCATAATTTGCATCATCTGTGGGCAACTCATACCTACAAACTGGACACGTGTTCCTAATGCCGAGCCATGGCAAAATGCAGTCCCTATGGTACAGATGGCAACAAGGCATCTTAGTCGTCTTCTCCCCAATAGCAAACTCATCCTTACAAACTGCACAAACAACTATACTATTATTCTCTGCAATCTCCTCCTTTGTCAACACCACAGAGGGAAGATTCTCCACCACAGACTTTGCAGCTGGGGGGCTACCCTTTGAAGCATTCTCATTCTCCACCAACTGCCCGAAAAGGGCATCATATTCCATAGTCAAGATATAATCTTCAGGAAGATTCACATGTGGAACTTCATTCCCATTGTTATTAATCTCTTCTGGATTCTCAAACTCCATTGCCCTCTCTAAATTATTCATAGCCAAAAGAACTTCCCATTCTATGCTCCGCTCTGCCTCTGCTTCTTCATCGCCTAAACTCGTATTTGAAGAAATATCGGATGTAACAGATATCTCCTCAATTCGGTTTATCACCAAATTCAAATTCTCCCTCTCATCGTATTGAACTCTTTCACTAACCTCCTCCCATTCGAATTCTTCTCCCTCATTCTCATCTGTGAGATGTATACTACTGCTAATTCCCAAACTATCATAGATATCATCATCGTTACTAGCAAAAAACCCTGTACTTACCTCGAATTCCTCAGAATCAGACTCTGAATCCATGCCCACCACCCGAAGACCAATGTTCGACATGAGTCCTGGCCCGAATCCGAATTCGGGATCCGGGTCCTCTAGCCGGCCCGATTCCAGTTCCCAAATTAGGTCTTCCGTAACTTGCGGATGACGCGGTTCGAACAGATCTGTTATGAAATTCATCTGTTCATCATCCTCTTCACCACCAAAGAAATAGCAATTAGGGTCGTCGTACTCGCCCCCTAAATTATCGGTTTCGGAGTTCAAATCAAACCCAAAATCAAACGACGTCGAGTAATCATCAAAAAAAGAGGGGTTTGAATTATTCGGTGGGGAGAAATCGAAATCAAAAACCATAGGATTTGGCTGATTATAAAAATCTTCTTCCTCTTGCACGGAATCTTCCTGGTGGGACTGGATATTGATCTGAACGGGTCTCCCCGACGTCGGCGGTTGACGGTGGCGGTGGAGATTGGATACCTCCGCCATTGGAGCAAATTGATAGCAAAGAAAGTGAGGCGGTCTTTTCTCTGATTTTCCTAACGTGAATTTAATTTTTTTTTTTTTTGTTCGTTTGCAGTGAAAAAATGGGCTACCCTAGTTTTTGAGGCTCTTTTTGCATTTCTTACTGAAAATTAAATAGAAGTACTTTTTATTTATTGATATTTGAGTGAAATAAATATATAAGTAGTAAACTGATTATATATATATTGGTATTTTATCAAAAAAAAAATATATATATATTGGTATATTGGTATAAAAAAATTCCAACTTTCTTTTTTAAAGCAAATTCCAACTTTCTAAGTCATTTTTTTTTTTTGACAGTAAGTTTCTTAGTCTTTGTTAAATTATAAAAAATCTGACTTATATATCTATCTCTTCAAATTTTTCATTTCTTGTAAAACCTAAATTGGATTTTTATTTTTGAGATTAAATTTACAATTACTCTTTGAAGATGACGGTAATTTGGTACTAATAATTTTTCAGTCGTATTAAATTTATATTTTAGCAATTCACCCCATATATGACGTGGGATTTATATTTATAGTAAAAAATATGTATCATCAACCAATTAATTTCCTACCTACACGATGTTTAAACAAATATTTTGGTTATTATTACTTGCAAGAATCAAATTGCTTGGCTTGCAAATGTTGTCATGAATTCATACTGTATTTCAATTTCTTATATTATTTGATTAATTATATATATATATATATATATATATATATATATATATATAATATCATGAATAATTCATGTAAATACAAGTAATGAAGAATAAATAAAGAATTAGGTTGTTGAGGTTCAATTAGGGTGGTATGTCGCGATTACCTGAAAAAATATCTAAATTTGAATTGATTTTAATCGAGTTGAATATAGATCAAGTTACTCGAGTAGCTATCGAGTTGAGTTCATAAATATTTGACTCGAAATGCTTGCAAGCCTTATCGTTGTCTTAGCTACTCATGTTGTCGTTCCCACGATTATACTCCTATTAAGGTATGTTTATTAAATTTATTTTATTCATTTAGTTACCATTTAGGGCTATTATGGAAAAAATAAATTAATATTTTTGGAGGTTTAATACTCCATCCGTCTCACAGTTGTTTGCACACTTACCTTATTCGTCCGTCCCACAATTATTTGCACACCTATAAAAGAAAACAACGTTCATTTTTAACATTTTCACAATGTACATGTACTTACACCAATATCATTACTTTTTCAACTCAATTAACTAACTTCTTACTTTATATACACATGATTTACCAATCATACCCTTCTTTTAAGTTGGTCATCTCTTTTAAAAATATTTTTTCTTAAACTTCATGTCCAATTACCTATACAATCTTCTTTGAGATGGAGGGAGTATATATTTATCATCATAATTTGTTTTATTTTTTCTTTTTTGCAGATGTGTTATTTCCCGAAGGGAAATGCAGGACTGAAGAAGTGTTGAGGTTTTGGGCTGATTCATTAGTTGGAACTTGGAACTGCTATTTTAATTGGGGAATCTGATTTGCAAATCTGATTTGCAATTTATTCTGCTGGCTTTGAAGTTATTCTTTCTAGTATTACTTCTTAATTTTTCATACTTTCTTCTCACTACATCACTTAAAAATTACAGCTGGGGGATTTTATCATGAGTTTGTAGTCGTTATAATAATTTTATTTTGTTGCATCATTTTTGAGTTAAATTTGGCATGGTAGAATGCAATGTGGAGCAGAGAGCTCTGTAAAAATAGTGTAAAAGTTGAGATAATAATTTTTTGAAAAAAAAGTACAATCATAATTCTAGATTATTACTTCATATACGAATAAACCTTTAAAATATATTTAAATTCAAATAAACTCTTAAAGCCCTCGAATTTTAATTTTTGAAACAAAAAAGCCTTTTGTTAAAATCATCTGAGATCGGCCATTGACTTGACCTATCTCCCTTAAATATTTTTTACTAATTTTAAACTTAAGGAGCCACCCACTCCACCGGCGTCGTCCGACGCCTTCACACGCGGTCTCCCACGCCAGAAGCAGCACAGCCCCGCTCACGCACGCACGGCCACCGCCCAAAGCTCAGTCAATCACGCCGTAACGCCGTCATCGCCGCTTTGATAAGATCAAAGAAATGAACGCACATGATTACATGAAGAAAGGAATCAATTGTACAATCCCTCACAATAATTTTCTTGTTCGTCTTATTTCATTTATGGTTTTTAGCTGCTTTCTCAATACGCTTTGACGCCGTCCAGTAATTTTCGTTAAAATCTGAGCGCGAAGAGGTAAGAACTTGTTTTGATTTTGATTCTGCCAAAAACATATAATGATGCAGATTAGCAGATTTTGATTTTGGCAAAGGAAAAAATGATGCTGTCAATGTTTTGATTTTGGCATTGCTCTTTTAACACCGGTAAACATATATACATAGTTAGGGGTGTAAATGAGTCGAGCCGAGTAGTGCTAAGCTCAAACTCGACTCGATTATAAAATTCGAAGTTTGAAACTCGACTCGAGCTCGATCGAGTTCAAATTTTTGAGCTCGAACTCGACTCGGCCAAAAACTCGATAAACTCGAGCTCGGCTCGATAACCTTTTATTATGCAAAATTAAGCTCGACTCAACTCAACAAAACACATTTTATCCTTTTTTGTCTAAATCATGCATGTCAAATGGAATAAAAAATTTAAATATCCATATTCCACAACTACAACAACATAGTTCTTGTTAAACAAATATTCCAAACAAAATATTTTCGACAACATAAAAAAAATAACAGAAAAATTGTTTGAACTGCAACTCAGTCCAACGGCCACCAAGCCTCCACAACAAGCCATCTACACTTAATATTGTAAATAATACAGGTTATCGATTCAAGTCGAGCACAAATTTATCGAGTTTCTAGCCGAGTCGAGGTCAAACTAAAGGATTGAGTTTCGAGTATTGCAATTGACTCACTCGTGTACACCGCCATGTTCAATTCACATCAAGAACAACCCGCCAAGCATGAGTTTAAAGTCTGATGGCTTCTCAATTCTCAACCAGACTCTTCCATTTCCAGCCAAAGCCTCCATTTTCGAGGTTCCTCCTCAGGTTTCCAGTACTTTTCTGTCTCTTCTCCACTTTCGCACCGGAAAATCAGTCACGCCTGTTATACAAAAAGACATTTTCCCATATATTTCAAGAATGCTCCAAGGAAAGAGCCCTCAAGGCCGGGAGACAAGCTCATGCACGGATGATCATATCTGGCTTCAAACCCACTATCTTTGTCACCAATTGTTTGCTCCAGATGTACATAAAATGCTCGCGTTTGGACTGTGCTGGTAAAGTGTTCGACAGAATGTCTGAACGCGACCGCGTTTCCTGGAACGCAATGATTTTTGGATATTTAATTGACGGGAAATTGGGGCTCGCCCAATCGTTCTTTGATTTGATGCCAGAGAGAGATGTGATTTCTTGGAATTCTTTGATTTCAGGATACTTGCAGAATGGGAATAATTTAAAGTCGGTTGAGATATTTGTGGCCATGGGGAGAGATAGTGTGGCTTTCGATGAGACCACGTTTGCTGTTGTTCTGAAAGCATGTTCAGCTTTAGAAGATTATGCTTTAGGGCATCAGGTACATGGAGTCGTGATCAAGCTCGGGTTCGAGTGTGATGTGGTGACTGGAAGTGCAATGTTGGATATGTATGCAAAATGCAAGATGTTAGATGAATCACTATGCTTTTTCGAATCAATGCCAGTTAAGAATTGGGTTTCTTGGAGCGCAATAATTGCTGGGAGCGTTCAAAATGACGAGCTTGAGGGTGGATTAGAGTTGTTCAGAGAAATGCAAAGAGAGGGAGTTGGAGTGAGCCAATCTGTGTATGCTAGTGTTTTTAGGTCTTGTGCTGGTTTATCCGATTCAAGATTGGGTTCTCAAATGCATGGTCATGCTCTGAAGAGTGATTTTGGAGCTGATACCATTGTGGGTACAGCCATGTTAGATATGTACTCAAAATGCAACAGTTTGCATAATGCTACGAAGGTGTTCAACTTGTTACCGAACCATAACTTGCAATCTTATAATGCATTGATCACTGGCTATGCTAGAGGTGATCTAGGATTTGAAGGACTGCGGCTATTTCTGCGTTTATTGAAGTCCAATCTCGGTTTTGATGAGATAAGCCTATCTGGGGCCTTTAGTTCATGTGCAATAGTCAAAGGACATTTGATAGGTGTCCAAGTTCATGGCTTAGCAATCAAGAGTCCTTTCCAATACAGTATTTGTGTGGCTAATGCCATTTTAGATATGTATGGTAAATGTGGAGCATTGCAGGAAGCTCGTCGGGTATTTGAAGAAATGGAAAGAAGGGATGCAGTCTCCTGGAATGCAGTTATTGCTGCTTGCGAGCAGAATAAAAACGAGGAGACCCTGTCGTTATTTGTTTCTATGCTTCGATCTGGAATGGGGCCCGATGAATTCACATTTGGGAGTGTTTTAAAAGCTTGTGCAGGGGGGCAATCTCTGCATTATGGGAGGGAAATCCATGGCAGAGTCGTGAAGTCAGGGATGGGGTTGGACTCGTTCGTTGGAAGCGTGATTGTGGACATGTACTGCAAGTGTGGGATGATCGAAGAGGCGAAGAAACTCCATGATAGAATGGAGGAACGAACATTAGTCTCGTGGAATTCGATCATTTCTGGGTTTTCATCATCTGAACAGAGTGAGGGGGCTCAGAAGTTTTTCTCAAGAATGTTGGAAATGGGAATTAAACCTGATAACTTCACATATGCTACAGTTCTTGATTCTTGTTCTAACGTAGCTAATGTTGGGCTGGGGAAACAAATTCATGCTCAGATAATCAAGCAGGATCTGCAGTCAGATGTGTACATTGTTAGTACACTAGTTGACATGTATTCGAAATGTGGGGCCATGCAGGACTCGATTTTGATGTTCGAAAAATCGTCTCACCGTGATTTCGTGACGTGGAATGCGATGGTGTGCGCCTATGCGAACCATGGATACGGAGACGAGGCTTTACGGATGTTCGAAAACATGCAGCTCGAGAAGGTGATCCCAAATCATGCAACTTTCGTGGCGGTTCTTCGTGCTTGTGCACATGTCGGTCGAGTAGATGAAGCAGTGCGTTATTTTGATGTGATGAAAATGGAGTATGGATTAGAACCACAGTTGGAGCATTATTCATCTATGGTTGATGTACTAGGAAGGTCGGGGCAAGTTCTTGATGCTTTGAAGGTTATTGAAGAAATGCCCTTGGAAGCAGATGATGTCACTTGGAGAAGTCTTCTTAGTGTGTGCAAGATGCATGGGAATGTTGAGGTGGCAGAAAAGGCAGCGAGTGGGCTTCTGGAACTGGACCCTCAAGACTCGTCAGCTTACGTTCTTTTGTCGAATATCTATGCTGATAAAGAAATGTGGGACGAGGTTTCAGAGATGAGACGGGTCATGAGGCGTAGCAGGTTGAAGAAAGAGCCGGGTTGTAGCTGGATCGAGGTCCAGGCCGAGGTGCATATGTTTCTTGTGGGGGACAAAGCTCATCCGAAATGTAGAGAGATATATGAGAATCTGGACATGCTAATTGATGAGATGAAAAGGGATGTTCATGTGCAATCTGATGAGTAATGAAGCTATGTTAGATGAGGATCAAGAATTATGCGCAAACGACTGACAAATCAATACTTGATGAAGGTGAGATGCTCAGCAATGTATCAACTCATCTTTTTACTTTTTGGTTTTTTTTTTTTCTTCATATGCATCATGTGATTCTACAAGTAAGGACATTTGATTTTTACGTAACATATATAGTGATGAAATATGGTAAGAATCATGAGCTTGAGGAAATTCTCTCAACATGTCCTTACAAAACTGCTAAAACATACAGTGATAAAGATTGGTTCCTATTTGTAGGACATGAAGATAAGGCCCTTGTTGAAAAACATATTTACCATTATCTATATCGTATATAAAAGTGTCTTAGAGTTGGGAAACTTTTTTGGACCATTTTTCGCCTTTCTTTTTTTGTTTTGTACAAATTTAGGCTTACTTGTATCCCTCTCGATTGTTTCTTCATCAGTTGCTCCATCTTTCAGCATCACATCAGTCGCTCTATATTACTTAGCTACTATTATATCCATATTATTTGTTGTTATGTTGTAATATTTTATTACTTTTGAGATTCTCTCATTCTTCACTCTACATTTTTCGTTTTCAATCGTTTTAGATTTTGGTTTTTTCACTGAATTTTCATGATTTCTGATCAATATAGTTTCATATTCTGAGTTCTGAATCGTCAAACATGGATGTGTATCCAGTTTCTGTGTTTATTCGTTGTCTTGTTCGCCGGTGGTGGAGATTTTAGAGTGAGACCCATTTTCTACTATGCCTAAAAGGTGCAATCTTTGCCTTGATTACGCTTCCCAATTTTATGTTTCGATTCTTTGTGAATGCGTTTTTTTGTTAAATTATTTCAGATTCTCTTGATCTTGATTTTGATCTTAATCTCTGTGTGTATGTTTGGGTTTATTTTGTGAAATATAGTTATTTATGCTTCCTATGAAGCTTGATCTTTATGCTATGGCTGGCATACAGCTTCCTCTGTATAATATTTCACATACCACTTTGTGCCTATAGGTTACACATAGAGTTATATTTAGTGCTTGGACTTTGCTTCTCAGAACTCTGTATTTATTAGTTATCTAATACTTGTGTTACCGATAAGCGACCGAAATTGAGCTTCTCTTTTTTCCCCTTAGACTCCATTTGGATTGAGTGAATTTAAAATCAAGGGATTTGAGGATAATTTACCTTGCATTCACACAAATTAAAATAGAGAAAAACAAAATGAATGGATTTGATTCACTCGAATATTAAGCATAAGTGGGAGAAGTGAGATGATTTCAAATGACTAGATTTTGTTGGGTATTTGAAATCCTCCCACTTATAAGTAATATTTGTGTGAACCAAATCCATTCATTTAGTTAATCTCCATTTTGATTTGTAAATGTATGGTGTATAATCCTCAAATCTCTTGATTTCAAATGACTCCATCCAAATGGAGCCTTAATTTCCTCTTGTTTTTGTTTGTTTGTTACTACTATGTCTCAGCTATATTGGTATTTTCTTAGGAATATGGTCAATTGAGTCAGTCCACAAGGGCAGAAACCGGTTCAAGCTAGGTAGTGTTTAGATGAACACTTGCAGTCATTGTTGTGTGAATTCTTATTCTTTACATTCTTAATATCTTTGTTTTTCTTATGCTCTTCATAATCCCGGTTAAGAAAAGTCAGCAATGCAGTTCTTGATTTCTACTGTAATGATGATTTTAATTTATGACATATTAGATATTATGGTCATTATCTTTACGGTAAACAACACATGTCTTGTACATCTGGTCTCAGTGTTTTCTCAACTAATTTAAAGAATAAAACAAGTAATGTGCACCATACACTACTAATATTATTACTTGTAAAATCTAATATTACTGCTCCAAAAACTCTTATTGTTAGTAAGAGCTAGTAATGCACTGTGCACCATATATTTGTTAGTAATGTACGGTGAACCATTATTTACAGGTGCGAGACTTGATACAGAAACTTGCTTACGTGACAAATATTTAAGTTTAAAGAAGAGCGAAAATTTAAATTTGAAACAGAATTTACAGTATATAACGGCATTCGATGAAAAAAATTATAATACTTGTTACATACGTACAACGTACGTTGCACATACTATACAGCTAGTACAACAAAAACTGAATAAGCATGATGCAAGATTCATTCCCTCACTGCTGAAAACAGAAAAGCAGCAAATGCCGGAATCACCAATATAACAACCACTATCATGACCACATGTTTGAATTTGAGCTGCCTTGCATCTATATTTCTAACACTTTCCAGCTCACCATTCCCTGTCTTCATCTCAGTTGTTAACGACTCTCCTTGTGAATTTTGCATCTAAACACAAACATTAATTTAATAGTGTATTAGGATCGGATGTTTACCACATAATAAATTTTAAAATGGCAGTAAAGCAAAGATGCAAACAGAATATTAGCATGCAAAATGCATATCTAAATATGCATGGAGGTTATTATGTACATGGAATTCAAATGTTTTAAACAAGCCCACAGCCAAAACAAGACGAAAAACAAACTGCAGAAAGCTTCTAAGGTATGGAAATCAGGGGAGCTTAATTATTTATGTAATAGTGTAGCAAGTACTAAGAAAGATGGTTTCATTATATAATAACAAGTATTGCCATCACCAGGAATAGGATAATCCAAATAGCCAAAAAAATTATCATGTCCAAGATTACTGAAGAGTCAACGACTCAAGTCTCAGTGTTTGCTTCTACTTAGTGAGTCATCAACCGATCATTAGTTAACCCAATAAACATATGGTTCATATTACTGCAGCTTTGACAAGGAATGTGTTATTAAACCCTAAGTGTAGAAAAAGTAAGAACATGAGACCAACCTCAGAATTGGTGGCTGTAGACTCCATTATTTCCTCGCTAATTACTTTTCCCGGAGTTCCGTTCTTGGTGTCATTCTTAGAGAGCATGGCTTCTTTTACTTTTGCATCACGGTTTCCAATCAAGGTAGCTGAAGGGTCCTTCATTTGCTGCATATATTTCAAGGCTATGCTCTTCTCCTTTGTTAATGATGATATCTTGGAAAGGGGGCAGAGGATGAAATTGTTAGGAAAAACAGAAGTTCCTGAATACTAAAATGTAAGATTTTAACTCCACAATTTGCAAGTTTTTATAAACTTTTTATACAACAAATAAGCTAAAATAGATTGCCAAAAAAAAAAAAAAAAAGTACAAACACCCCCCAACATGGCTCTGAGACATTTAGCCTTCCCAAGGGAGCTGCGGGCACATCCCACAACTGTCAACAATGCCTTGAAAGGGAGGGAATATGATATATAACAAAAAATAATCCTGCAGTATGACAAATAAAGACTTGTTTACTACTAACCAACTTTACAAGTGTGAAGTGTAGAAAGAAGTGTAGCTAACCTGCTTATGAAGGCGTTCTCTTTCAAGAGCCAACTGCAATACTAAATCTGTAATCAGTTTAGTCCGAAGCCTAATATCTTTCGCAGTTTCATTCTTTGTTTCATTAGCCTGATGCAAAGATGTATCTAAATCATCCATTCTGACCCTTAGAAAATTTATTTCTTCAATGAGTTCTGCGTTGGACTCAGACAATATGATACACTTCTCTTCAGCACTCTCAGTCTGATTTTCAGCCCTCAAAACCTTTGATTTTAGATCTTTTATTAAGTTCTCCATATCCTTGATTGTGCAATCTAACATGATTTGCTTCTCTTGACTAGCTTCAGCAGATGCCACTGCATGCAAGCGCTTCATTTCAGATTCCTTCAATTGCCTCTCCAATTGTTCCACCCCGTTTGCTTTATCAGTAATGCCATTCTTCAAGCGACTCAACTCTGTATTGAGCTCCATGTTAGACTCTCTGAGTAATTTGCACTCAGCTTCGGCAATCTCAGCTCTCTTTTCAGCTTCAGAAGACTTTTCCTTCAATTCATTGTTTTGATCAGTAGAATCCTTCACTTGGTGCAGTTGAGACTTAAATTCCATCAGTTTCTGCTCTAGTGAATTAACCCTTTCGACAAGTTCAGTCCTCGAATTCTCAGAGCATTGCAAAGCACAATCTTTTTCTTTCAACTGCTCACTAAAATTTTGAAGTTTAGATCTCAACTCTCCTTCTCTCTGAATCGAATCATTTATACTAAAATGTGCCACCTGGATTTGCCCAAATAGTTCTTTTGAAACCCCTAAGAGAATTTCTGCACTATTTTCTGCCTCGAACAGTCTTTCCCACATAACTTCAGCTTCTTGTTCCATGCAAACGACTTCCTGTTCCAGCCTTAGTTTTAAATCTTCTTCAAGTTCTCTTGACTCGGTCAGCCTCTTCTCAAGATCCATTTCTCGGCCCAACGACTTCTCCAGCATTCTCAAGATGCTCCTCTGCTGTTCTGCAGTCTGCATTTTAATCTTTGCATTTAAATCTGGAAGGCTACCATTTTCAAAACCACTAGCCTCGTTGCCATCTTTCCCTGTCAATGTTTGCGGATATTGTTAGGTAAGGGAAAACTCATTCCCTAAAACTGATAATTTTGGAAGGTAAAACTCAGAATTAATGTAGGTTAGGATGCAGAAGTAACATAAATAAGAATATAACAAAAGTTTGGTGTTGAAATCCCAAAGTTGCTAAAATAGAAAACCTGATATGTTGAATTGTTAAAACAACATGAAATCCTCCAGAATGTGGATAGAAAAGAATGATCAAAGAGAGAGAGAGCTTTCTTGCTCATAATTTAACTATCCATGGCAGTGGCTGAACAATTACGTGGTCTCCCAATGAAAAGTTTCATCTAAATTTTTCATGTTAGCAGGATATTAAATACAGAAATAAATCATGATACAAACATTTTTCATTACCAGAATCAGCTAATAACATCCTGAAATTGGCAGATTGCATCTTTATGTCTGCGACCTGTTCAAACGACTTCTTTAAAGAATCCTCACAATCTTGCAACCTGTCTTCCATATCCATAAAGATATCACCTAGCCGCCTGATTGAAGATATAACGTCCCGGACAATGAAAATATCAGTCTTAATAGCAGATAGTACAGTCTCCAGCTCTCTGACTTCAGAATCTAAAAACCCATATAGAAGGTCAAATTCTAATGCTTTAACAGAAGCTTCCAGTGTGTGCTCTTCCTCTGAAACAAAAGCCTCATAATCATTTCCCCTTGAAGCCACATGCAGAACAAGTATATCCAAGTTAACCAGTTTTTCAGAGGAACATGCTATATCTAGTTCAATCCTAGTTACAACTTCTGCTGCACTTTCTAGCTCGTGCATAGTTTCTCCACCGGATGATACAACTTCGAGTGAATCAACATTATTTGACTCAGCATCCACTTCACCAGAACTGACATTTTCAATGGAAGCATGACTATCTTGAATACTGTCAGAGCCCATTAGTTTCGGAAAAGAGAAGGGCAGTTTGTACTTTAATCAAATGATATCAAGAGAAGCTCCTCCTCCCCTGCTGAAAAAGACTCGAAACTAAGAAGTTAAAATAATTACATGTCAAACCAATATTGAGTAGTAACTTAAAGCAAATCACTTCTGGAGTGAATGGAACTCGTTCACCTCCAATTGTAAGGATATAGTTCAAATTAATATTTTACCATTACTTTTAATTGCTTAACTTCTCACTTATTTAAAAAAAAAAACTGAATACAAAGAATCTTGTGATAAGGAATGTGTTCTCTAGTTATGCAGTTATCAAGTGAAGCTGTAAATGAGAGGGAGAAAAAGAAAGAAAAAAGAAATAAGCTTCTTTAACTCGATTTTTAATTTCAAGTAAAGCCACCCAATATTTCACTAGTGCATTAAACTACTTATTTTTTGGACCATGAATGCTTATTAGTTATTACATTAGAACAAAATGAGCTATAAGATTTGCCCTATGGAAATGATGGCAAGAAACACATGAATGATCACCTATACACTCGGCGAAGAAGAATAATAGTATGAGAAAACAAGAGGAATATTATGATTACTTAAAATAAACATGACAAAATTCATGAGTTGAAGACTATAAGCAACAGCAGAGACTGACCCAATTCAACTCACCATTATGATCTTCATTTTCCTATATTTTTCTAATTTATTCTCTCTTTTATTCACGCATATATTGACCACGAAATTTTCACAGGTTCATTGTACACTGTATGTCACTCAGGCAGAACTGGTCACTAATCAAGATACTCCCATAAGCACAACGGAATTCTAAAATACCCAATGTCCAAATTTCTGCCTCTTCCAAACTTTAAAAGAGGAAGGAATCATCATGTCATTTATAGAATCAAATCTTTGCACCTACAAAGTCCAAGTCGACCAACATAAAAGCCAGTTATGGAGCCAACAAAAACTGGAATAGAAGAGGTCCCAGCAGAACTACAAGGTATGATTTGTCTACTTTATAGTTGATATTAAATTGTTGAAGTGGTTCAAGATGAACTGTTGCTTAATAGTTAGTGGCCCATTATCGAAATCCCCAAAAGAATGATGAAAGCAACCAGTTTATGCAGACTTTGAGCATCAAATGCTTCTTAACCAAGGCAATAAATATCCGGATATTTCCCCAATATTTCTCCGATATATCTGTTTTTTTTTTCTTAATAAGAATAAGCTGTGAATTTCTTTCCTGAAGCAAGGGATTGATTGCCCATTTCAACTAGGGCAAGCTGCAAGGAAGAATGCGCAGTTAGGGTATTTTAGAGTTGTTTGTTGTCTCTTCCAATTCTTTCTCAGCGAAAGATGCACAGAATACGGGCTTTGAAAGGCAATTAGCCGGCACTTGGCGAGAGGGATTAACCTGATTGACCGCCAGCGAGGGTCCAGGCGTAAGGCCATAAACAAGACAGAGGCTCAAAGCGATAAAGAGCGGATAAGGGCTATTGGCTGTTTGACTTCCCGAGGGGAGGAAAGAAGAGAGGCATGTGAAAACTTTATTGAACCTTTCGAGATGCGAAGAATAGCGTATAGAAAGACTCTTTTGTTCCTTGGGGGAGCGAATTTGGATTCCGGGGAAAAGGAATCACCAGTTTTTTCTGAATAAGCGTCCGAATGCAGTTAGCTCAAAGGTACTGATCAGTGTAGGAAGAAGAATCCGCTCTTTTCAGGTTTTTAAGGAATAAGAGAAGACGGTGCTATACTATAGAATTAGAATACCTTCTTGTCGAAATAACCACGGTTAGGATGGATGCCGCTCTGAAGTGGAATCGGTTGCAGTTTCATTCTCTGGTCTTATAGATAAATAAGTAGTGGATCCCGTGAACGGAGTTCTATGTCTGTCTTTCGAATCCTTTCTCGTTCCTGCTTGCTTTTCTCTTCAACCGTGGCTTTGACCATAACCGCGAACCACTGCTCTAGCACTCGCTCACCTAAGTTCGCTACGTATCCCTTTAGGTCGTATGCTGCTTCTAAAGCTGGTCTTCACTCTTATCAGTGATTGATCAAAAATATCCCGGGTTTCATGATTCGAAAATGCGTAAAAATGGAAGCCAAATAAGTTCTCCCACGGTGTTTACCACTAATCCCGGATCCTTCCCCGGGCGCAATAGCTCAACTCAAGCATCTCTACGTGGGACTCAACCCATTATTGAGAGGCGGACTCGAAAGATATACCAAAATTATTCGTTTTAACGATAGTTTAGGACCCCCGACAATAGAAACCATTACAGGGCCTGGAAACGGTGGCTTTTGCTTACTTAGATTTTACCCTTTGGGGGAGATTCCACCATAGAAAGAAAAGAAGGGCAGATCACGCAAGTTTTAGAGAATTTCTTTCATAGGCGTGACGAAGCTCCTCTTTCTGAGTGCCGAGTTTGAACCAAGTTCTCACCCTCGGTTCAGATTTGAGGAGTCGTAGTAGCATAAGCCGGAACTTCGTTCTTTGTTGCGATCCTTACTTCCGGAGAGTGCATTATCGCGTGTGCCCATCCTCTTCTCTTCTATTACGGCTTTTCACAACTGGATAACAAAGACCTGGGAACCGTAGTTCGGCGGAATATGGAGTGCAGAAGTAAGGCGCAAGAGTGAAGGCGGATATCGGCAACTAAGCGGATATTGGCAACTACGGAGAACCAGGATAATGGAGAACCAAAAGAGCTATTGATCGGGCGATGGAGGGCGAAGACGAAGTAGGGTTGAGTCTCAGGAAGCGTTTAGGCCGGGTTCGAAGCATTCTTCAAAGACAGGTACAGTAGCAACTTCAGTCTCAGGGGAATAAAATGGATAATCAAACTGCTAAGGTTAGTTTACTCTCCCTTTAGAAGATGGAAGTTGTTCAGGAATGGTGGCGTTGGTATTTATTCTGTCTCAGTTCTTTCTTTAGTCAGGGAATTAGCTTGTTGCTCAAGGGAAGGATCTATGTAATAATAGTTTAATAAGGATTCTTCTAAGCGCTGGTGTCCGAAGGAGTGGTATCAAGCCTGCTCGTAGCTCACCCGTAAAGTAGGCAATCTGTAATATTGTTGAGGAGCCTGTTACCCCATCCGAAGAGGATAATATCTACTGGAACGATAAATTTTCCAAGATATCGATGAAATATAGATAAATATTGGAATACATCCGTATCAATATCGGTGTGTTATAGTTCAAAATTTTCTGAATATCGGGATATTTCGGTGAAAATATCAGTAATAATTCAATTTTTCCAAAATATTGGTTTTAATAAAAAAAAAAATTAAAAAACACATCGTCTAGACCAAAATGACATTTCCTCTTTTACATTTAAGTCTCAGAAAACATCATTTTGGTATTAATTGTCTGGTATTAAATAATTATAAATAGTTATGATATAATTTTACACTATTTATAAATTTTTTACACTATTTATAAATTTTTTATTGATATGTTTATACTTAAAAAATTCATTATATAAAATTTTCTTTGTTTAATAAAATTTTCATCCATTTTCTATTTTTTACCTAATATTTCCATCGATATACACGCAAAATTCAAAGTACCGATATCTACCCCAATACTGATATTTCATCCTTGTTCTTAACTAATATTTCCACAAACATCGAATCGATTCAACAAAAATTGCCTATCCTTCAATCGCGTCCTACTATTTGCATTTACAAGGTTGTTAAAATATTATCATAATAATTAAAAAAAAAGCGCTAAGTTTCTCTTCCATTTACATAAAATTTAAGGTAGGGAAGAAAATAAGAATCAAATTAAAAAGTCTGCAACTCCAACGAACTTACGCACACAGATGCTCGAAAAATTAAACTGAGAATGCCTAAATAACATCTTTAATCCGAAAAAGGAAAAAGAAAATGACGCTAAAACAACATCCGGATGCGATCGAGAAACATATTACCGAAGATTTTAGTTTCAAAAGATTAAATAACATACCGTTTCGAAATGCCGCGGCTTGAAGGTGAGTGTGAATGAATTTTACTTTCTTTTTAAGCAGATTATTTTGTTAATTTATTTATATATATTCCAAAAAAAAAAAAAAAAACAACGTGGTGCGAGTCGGTTGCAGCCACGCACGCGGTATCACGTGCAAATCTGCAGACTCTTTGCTTTGCCGTTACAGTTTAGTTGGGCCTCTGCCCAGTACTGAACCCATTTACATTAATATGGGCTGAGTTTTAAGAACACTGTGTCAGCCCATTAGAGTGATCATTTAATTTTATGTTGGTTTGGTTGATTTATTTGTTTTTTTTTTAACAGTAAAAAAAAATGTATTAATTAAGATCACAAGGGTACTCAACCCATAAATACAAGATTCTCAAGATAACAATTTAACACAAGCCCAATGATCACCTAGCCACAAGCTAACATTAGAGTTTGGAATGAAATTGTTCCTACAAGAAATCCATTGCCAAACTCTAATCTTAAAAACAAAAATCTCCCTACTAATATTAACATTGCCATTGTTAAATACAACATCATTTCTCAAATTCAAAATAAACCAAATAACACCTATCCACAAAGAAATGACAACTCTCCTCAGCTCCCCTCCACCCAAACATTCACTAAATTGCAAAAAGTTTGTTCCAGCATTGTAATATAGACCCCTAGCCAAGAAAAGATATCGGACCATAGTTGAAGAGATATCTCACACAAGAAGAAGAGATGACTAGAGTCTTTGTCATGCTCTCCACATAACCTGCAAGTGAGCTCCGCAGGCTGCAAGATAACTCCACGACGTCTAAGATTGTCAACTGTTGCAAGGCGGTTCTTAAGTAGTTTCCAAGCGGGAAAAATCGTCTTCCTTGGCACCCAACCTTTCCACAACCGCTTGAAAGACAGCTTCTCCACAGCTGTAACTGAAGAAGTTTCGGTGTTGCGAGAAAGTAGCAATTGATAGGCCTTCGAGGTTGAGTAAACACCACTTGGTGAATGCCTCCATTCCCACCTGTCTTCTCCTGCAAAATTTGGCGAGCAGCAACTGATAGTCATAAACAAAAGATCATAAAAGCTCATTATTCCTAGTAGACAGTTCACGGTTCCATTTAAGATCCCAAGACCAACAATTCCCCACCCAAGTACCCATCTCACTAATTTTAGAATTTTTTTGGCAACTAAGGTTGAACAACCTAGGAAATTTACATTTCAAACACTCCCCATCTAGCCATCTATCATGCCAGAACAAGGTATTCTCCCCTCTCCCCAAAGTTTTGATAAAATCTCCTCTCATCCCTTCCCCATTATTTCCCTAATACAGCTTACAAATATCTCTCCACCAAATAGAAGTACTGGACAACCCCCTCCCACCCAAAACCTGCCCCCTACTTTCTTCTAAACCCCCATATTTCGATTAAATAACTCTCATCCAAAGTCTCTCTTCCTCATCAAGAATTCTCCAGATTCATTTTCCCACCAATGCTTTATTAAAACAACCCAAGTCCTTAATTCCAAGCCCCCCCCCCCCAGGCTTTGATTTACACACTTCACTCCAACTCACCCAAGGAATTTTGGAGTTAGAGCCACATGCTACCCCAAAGAAAATCCCTTTGAATTTTTATGAGATCAAGAATTGTGTTTTAGGAGGAATGTAGAAAGACAAGGAATAGGTCGGTATCGAGGAGAGAACCGATTGAATTAGCGTCGCTCTTCCTCCCATTGCAATATTCTGGATATCTCAATGAGCAATGCGGTTCTTTAGTTTTTGAGCTAACCAAGTCCAATTTTCTCGACGATGATTATTAATGCCGATTTTCATTCCCAAATAAACAAAATTTCCCCTTTCAATACCGCATCCCAGTAATGACTCTCCTGCCGCGAGGTCTTCGGAGGAGATGTTGATGTCAAACAATTTGTATTTGTTGAAATTTACTCGAAGTCCCAACATAAGTTCAAATAACTTGAGAATACGCTTGAGAGTTCTTAAGTTCTCCATATCCTTGCCGCATTGAAAAACCATATAGTCGGCATTATTTGTTGATTTTTTAATTTTGGTATAATTATAAATAAATAAATTTATAAATGCTAAAAAAATTATGAAAGTAGAAGTCGTTTTAAAACATTTATTATGTTTCGACTGTGACCTCAACAGGTAATTATTAATACATTTAACAAGGCTTATATAATTATTATATACACACAAGTCAAATCCTCGAGGGTATTGGTGTAGAATGTTAATAAGAGAACATTGAATAATAATAGGTGATGCAATTGATTTGCCGAGAGACTAATGATTCATTGTTTTCATCTCAAATTTATGAAGATTCTGTGATGTCGCTTCACGTGAGCGTGAGATGATATACAAAATTTTAATTAATCATTTAAATGAATTAAAATGTGTGGTTGATGTTTGCTTAGGGAGGATAACGAATAAAATGGAGATGCAGATAGAAAAATATGATTAGAATAATCCAGTAAATAATAAATTTGTATTTGAGTGAATTAAATATTATATCAAATCAAAAGCGGGCCAATCTTAAATAATAGTATAAAGTTTGAGTCAAATTTTAAAATTAGAGTCATTTGAGTCTTTTTCAATTACGTGAAATAAAGACAATACAAAAATTTAAATAATAAGATATTAAATATTGTACGATACTAAAAAAATATTATTCTAGTGCTTAAACTAAAAAGATGAATATTTTCAGAATAATTACTTAAATACAAACAAAGTTTAAGAGAAAATTATATAAGGGTGGTTGTATTCATGAATCTCAATATCAAAATATAACCTTAAACAGAGGTTTCAAACACTATAGAGGATCTAAACATGGACCTTGCAAAATTGGAAAAGAACCTTTATTCACTTGGATCATGTGTATGTTGGTTAGATTCCTGCACTATTATAAATATATCTATATATTGCATGAATAATTATGGACCCTTAAAAATTATAATTTTTTTGAGTATGAGTCATTCGATTCATGAGCCGTATGGCCCTGATCAAAAATTATATTTTATTATTTTATAATTGTTAGTTAACAAAAATAATAACTGAGTTAAAAAATAGAAGAAAAAAAAAGAGAAAATATAAAAGAGAATGAGTGTATAAAAGAAAATTTGATCGCAAATAGGATAAATACGACACAGTGTGACAGCAATCTTATATTGGAATGTAGTCGTGAATTCATGGGCCTACCCTTGGAAATTCGAAAATGTCCAGCTCATAGGCGACAAATTCAATTATTTTTGTATCTCGTCTATTGCAACATTCTTGACAATAATCTAGTACTAAAATAAATAAATATAATAAGTCGAAAAAAATAAATATAATAATAACAATAAATTTATTTAAGCTATCAATCATGAATTCACGACAATATATATATATATATATATATATATATATATATATATATAACAAGAGGTCGAAGAAGATGCGTGGCGATTCAGAATATTAATCAGCCAATTAATTTTACTACTGCATATAAAAATACTTTTTTCAGATTCGTGAGTGGTTACCTACGTGTCATGGTAGCGTCCACATGTTTTATGTTAAATAATGTAAATAATTTTATTAATGCAATGCACACTAATTGCCAAACCTTAGTTACGTGTCAGTTAATTTAGAGGGTTTCATATGGCAGATTATAATTGAATACTAGCAAAGATTCGGCTACGCTCAAAATAGTACTCTTATATTGAATTGAATACTAGATCAAATTAGTCAGTTATATTTGATAATTATTGGAGAGTTATTTTTTGAAAGGAGTTCTATTTCATAATTATATATTGGTTTGTGTAATTGACATGGATGACCACACGATATCGAATCTCGACCAAACGATAATTATTTTTCATTTGTAGTGCTTTTATTAAACTCTCGATCAGGTATATAAAAACAATAATTTTTGAAAAGTTTAATTTATGGATAAAATAATAGAATTTGATGTGTTTCACAAATTATTAATTTTAGGCAAAGTTTTGTGTGAATAAATTTTATCGTAAACTGGTTTGAAAAGTATTGTTTTTATTACATGATATTAATTTTTTATAGTATAAAATATTAGTTTTGAAATGATATTAATTGTTTCGTTAAAAATATTGGTTGAAAGGTATTAATAGTTTTATTAAAGAAATATTATTAGTTAATTTAATATACAATATTAGTTGTAAATTAGTGTTTCGATAAAACTAGTTTATACAAGATCAACTCTTAATTTTAATGCCTCTGATAATATATATATATATATATATATATATATATATATATATATATATATATATTTGTATCGTGCACAGTTTTTTTTTTTTTTTCCAGTTATTTTAGAATCTGATTCGAATAATAAATTTTGTATTCCTATTTCTTAGGGATAGGACATGGTGTAATATTGCACATGAAACTCAAAGCAAAATGTTTTGAATGTGTTGAATTAAATATTGCTTTGAAGTGCTGTTGGAATGCTCTCTCCTGAAATTATCAAAACAAGAATAATTCTTCATATCAAATTTGAGTTTGCAAATATTCACTTAATTAATTAAAAAATATAGCAATTTTATCCTGCACGTACCAGAAATTTTAATCCGATTAATTTTGTAAGAAAGTGAAAGAATAACTATTGCAACCCCTAAACCAACTACTCCTTCAGTAACTTTTATACTTTATTTTTTCGTCGTCCTACAATATCTTTTACATTATTAAAATATAAAAAATTCTTTATAAATTTCATTTTCAAAATATCGTCAAATCCTATTAATTTTCTTACTTTATATATATATATATATATATATATATATATTTTAAAATTTTCTGAATTAAATTTTAAAATATTATCATCGAATGACCACATGGAACGTTTCATGGGTTGTTCCAAAGGTTTTTTTTAATAAAAAATTAGATTATATGAAAACATTGTGTTTTATATGGAATGACCCCTTAAACGAGACGTTTCATGGAGTAATTCAATGTTTTTTTTTTATTTAAATTAAAATATCAAACTAATAAGAAAACGACACCGTACTCACGTGAAATAGGTTAAAATTCATCAATAACTCAAAATGAATAATTGGTAAAATTAATAGGTAATTGACAAGTGAATAAAATTAAACTAACTTTGAAATTGGTCAAATAATGTCATTGGTAAGTGAATATATTATACGAGTACACCTATTTTAAAATGGGTCAAAATACATGAATAGCTCAAAATGAATAATTGGTAAGCTGACTAAAAGTGCATTAATTTGTACTTCATCTATTCAATTATGGTATATTTTCAAACTCAATTCACCTTAAAAAAATGATTTTAATTGATTTTTATAGTAAATTTAAAAATGAAGAGAGTTTTTTTTTTTTTAATTAAATTGAAGTGAGTGTTTGTAAAATAATCACTTTTACTAATGGTGGGGTAATTATATGTGGGAACATTTATTATATTTCTCTTCTCTAATGAGAATTACTTTTAGAGGATAAAAAACAAGTAAAATTTGTTTTGCTAAAATTAATTTAAGTGCTTAAAGAATAATTGCAAATATTAGATAAATGATATTTTTTAAAATAAAAATAATTATTTTCATAAAATTATGTTTGCAAACATTCACTTAATTAAAAAATATAGCAATTTTATCGTGTACACACAGTTAATTAATTGAATTAATCCGATTATTTGTAAGAAAGTGAAAGAATAACTCTTTCAGGCTTCAATCCTTAAATCAATTACTCCTTATCTTTTATATTTTATTTTTTCATTCGTACTATAATAATTTTTACATTATTAAAATAAATTTTTTTTTCATAAATTTCGCTTTTATAATATCATCAATTTTACATAATATATCATTATTTTAGGACTCATATATAAAAATAATCCAATTAATTTTCTTACTTTATATATAAAAATTAAAAAAATTATCTCTTAAATTTACTACCATATTTTTTACTTTCTTATTTATATATCTTCCTTTCCATAAAAATTTTTATTGTGCGAAAGGATTACCCAACAAACATTCTCAAATATTAATGTCATATCGTGAACCCATTTACCCACCTGATAATTAATGTCAACAAATTTAAATCCCTATTCCTATAGGAAGTTTGATTTTGATGATGTATCAAACTCAAAATTAATTTGCCTTATATGTCACCCTAAGAATAACTTACTTGAGTATATGGGTATAAAACTTATGTGTTATCTATGTGGCTCTATAAAATCTATTTTAAAAAAAAATGCATCCACATAGATTTGAACCTTGCACCTCATAAATGACACTACTAATATTTTGGAATTATGACTCTTGGATACCATTTTTTTGATTTTATTGCTCTCAGGTACTACTTTAAAATCAAAACTCTCTCAGGTACAATTCCAATTGCTGAATTCCTATTCTACCCTTAAAAACCACTTTTTAGGGGTTCTCTGAAATACAAAAAGAAATCTTTGACTCTTTCCTCTATCATTCACGTCTCGCTCTCTCTCTTTCATCCACCGCGCTCGGGCACCACCGCCGCAGCTACCCTTCGCCGGACTGAAATCAAGCCCTCCCGTGCCCGTCTCCACTGGTTCCGCCACCAAGCCGTGCTGCCACCCTTCGCCGGACTGAAATCGGGCCCGTCTCCACTGTTCTGCCACCAAGCCGTGCCGCCACCGCACATCTTTGGCGCGCCGATAGGGAAGAGACGACCCCACTAAGGACGAAGGCGACGGTGGTTCTCCCCTGTGCGGCGGCGATGATCGGCGACGGGTTCTGGAGGAAAGATCCAACTTCCGCAGCGCGTTCGATGCAGATCTGAAACTTAAGAATGAGATCGAATCTGAGTTCCGCGAACGCGTTCGATGCAGATCTGAAACTCAAGAACGAGATCGATGCAGAAGGATGTGAGATGATTTTAGATTCAATTTGAAACGCGTAAGGGTAGTTTGATTGTATTTTGGATACGAAAATATGTTGTGTTTATTTTGGTAGTCTGATGTAATGGAAATTCATTATTAATCCCTGTTTCGTTTTTTTTTTTCATATTTGATGTGTGTAAAATGTTTCAATGTGCAGTCTCATGTTGCACATGTGCAGTTTTTATTGGGATATACTGTAAAAATTGTTAGGTTGAGTTCATATTTTACACAATTAACAAATTTAAAAAGTTATCATCCAGTGAGCATTGAAATTAAATCATTCACATTATTCATCCCTGTTTCGTTTTTTTTTTCATATTTGATGTGTGTAAAATGTGTCAATATTATTGCACATGTGCAGTCTCATGAGTAGTTTTATTGCACATGTGCAGTTTTTATTGGGATATACTGTAAAAATTGTTAGGTTGAGTTCATATTTTACACAATTAACGAATTTAAAAAGTTATCATCCAGTGAGCATTGAAATTAAATCATTCACTAAGTTGTCATTTAAAAATCCTCAAGGCAGCCCAAAAAAAAAAAAATTTCTGAATCAGTTTTTCATCGTCAAAATTGCAGAAAAGCCTTGTTTCAGAAGCTCAGACGAAAATATGGAAAGGTTAAAAAATGAATCAAAAAATTATTTTCAGAAGCTCAAAGTACAGTGCTTGCATTGGGGAAAGGGCAAAGGTTTCGTACGGAAATCAGAAAGAACCAGAAATGCTAGCTTCTTAGGGGTAAGGGCAATTGTGGAACTATACCAAAAAATATTGTATCCAAGAGTAATTTCAAAAAAGGTAGTATCTTATAGTGTTAGGGGGTACAATATTGTACCTTATAGTTACTAGCCCTAATATTTTTACCAACTAAGTCAATTTATAAATATTAAATATCTATTATATTTATCTTAAGTCTAAAGTATATTAGAATTTTTGTTAGTAATAAAAACAAGTAAATTAAGTATATTTATTTTATTATTACTGAATTTATTAATTAAATTATAAAATATTCTAATTATGTAATTTTTTTTATATTTATTTTAACGTCTCACTATATTTGATGATTTATTCATTTAGAAAATCATGAAAATTTCAAATATGTAATTAAATATATGAAATGATTAATGAAATTTTAAAAATAATATTGAGTCTAACTAAAAGAAATATAATCATATGGATTTGAAACTATTATAGAATTGACGTAAATCATAATTAAATTGAGATTGAAATTAAAGGTCGTACATTAATAAAAAAATAACTTATAATTTTATACATATATTTTATTTGAATATATTTATTATATAATATAATTATATTATTTCACAATGCATAAATTAATTTATATATACGTAATATATTATAATATTAATTGATTTTTATGAAAATTCACGTAATACACGGGACTCATCTAGTCTATTCATATTAAAAAGAAAAAAAGGAGAACAATTTATTTATAAAAGCTCGTCCACGGGTTTTGCTTTGTCTTCTTCATTATTTTTATTTTTTTAATTATATAATAAATTAAAAGAAAAATTGATCAATCATTTATTTCATTTCATTACACAGTGCACGCACATCAGCCGGCCGGGCCGGGCCGGCACTCTCAACTTTTTGGACGGCTCTCTCTCTCACCAGCTTGAACTGAACCCTCGAAATAGAAACACCCATTGAAAGCGACCTTAGCGTCCAGCTTTTATTGGGTAGAATTAATTGCTGATTTTACTGTAAAATTCTACAGCTTAGATAAAAATCAAAGTATATATATATATATATACACACACATTTGTGTAAAACGTTCCGTGTAGAATTCGATCGCTTCTTCTTTATATACCCCTGTTTCCCAGCTGCCCTCTTACGAATAGTTAATTTGTTGTTGTGGACTTGGTTTTCCCGTGTTTGATTTTTCATTTTCTGATTGTTTCGTTTTCTCTCTGTATTGGGCTATTGTTTAGGGTTCATTTTTGTTCTGTAGTTCTCTTGATTTCTTGGTGAATTCAGGTATAAAAAAAAATTCAAGGAGTATATCGTAGTGGGTTCCCTTCATTTTGCTTGATCATCAAGAGTTGAGAGGCTGATTGTCATCAAAATCATCATTGGTTAAAGTCTGTTCCCTTGAAAGGGGCTCTTGAAGAATCAATCTTAGGTAGCTGACTTGTTTTTCAAATAACTCAATTACTAATTGTTTTGATCGATTTCACAGAAACTTTAATATCCGTGAGACTTATCAGATCTTTTATCTAAATAATTTTGACCCTTTAAAAACTCTAGATTTTTTGTGCAGATCTTTTAGTCGGACTTCAAGAGCGTATTGCGTCGATAAATTTGATCCCAGTCGGATAGTTTGACAAAATTTGAAAATGACAATTGGAAGTGTTGAGCCTACCAAAGGAAAAAAGTCAAGAAAGAGCAAGCAAGCAATTGTTGATGAGAAATCCCCATTGCTGCCCACCAAGCATGGGGAAGAGAGTTTCGATGAGTTCAATGGAGCTTCTTTCAGTGGGGCAGTGTTTAATCTATCGACTACAGTTATTGGTGCTGGAATTATGGCTTTGCCTGCAACCATGAAGGTGTTGGGGCTTATCCTGGGGATTGTTGCAATAATCTTCATGGCATTCTTGACAGAAGCCTCAATTGAATTTTTGCTTAGGTTTAGCCGCACAGCGAAGTCTGTTTCTTATGGAGGTCTTATGGGGGATGCATTTGGAAAGTATGGCAGAATGGCTATTCAACTCTGTGTATTAATCAACAACATTGGTGTACTCATAGTATACATGATTATCATAGGTAAAACTGCTTAGTTGAATTGTAGCTGTGTGTGTGTGATTTACATCTTGATGAAGTAATTATCATTTTGTTCAATTTTGTGTCACTGCCAATTTTACGGAGGTTTCATTGATTGAAGGTGATGTGCTTTCTGGAACATCACCTGATGGAGTTCACCATGCTGGTGTTCTGGAAGGTTGGTTTGGAGTACACTGGTGGAATGGACGATTTGCTGTTCTCCTTATCACCACACTTGCCATATTTGCACCACTGGCGAGCTTAAAGCGAATTGGTAAGTTCTTTCTTATTCAGCCTATCAATATAGTCATCTTTAATCGCACATCTTTTATTTATAGATTTTGCAAGTAAATGGGCATCTCCTATTTTCTAGAGTTAAATCCTTCTTCTTTACTTAATGTTTGCAGATTCATTGAGATACACATCTGCTTTATCAGTTGGACTTGCTGTTGTGTTCCTTGTTATTACTGTGGGCATTACACTCTTTAAGTTGATAAATGGAACTGTTCACATGCCTAGATTATTACCAGAAGTTACAGATCTGACGTCGGTCCTCAATCTTTTCACCGTTGTTCCCGTTCTTGTCACTGCATACATCTGCCACTACAATGGTAAGAAATACACGTTCCACTGGATTTTCTAATACAATGGTTCAAGTAATATTTTTTTTATGCTATCTTATATTGAGTTACATTTCCTTTTCACTAAGTTTTTGAATAAGAAAGTTTCTGATGGTTATATGCAAATGTCTAACTTATTGTTATTGATCAATGTGCCATAGAAGAACGAATTGGTAATCTTCACTTTGAACCTGAATAAACATTGTAGAGCATCATCCAGCTGTAAATTCACATATTTTGAGTGCTTTGAAGTGAAATAAGCTGTATTCTGTTATATGAAATATAATTGTACCTAATTGAATTGAAATTTCTAACATGCATGCTTGTCTTGCAGTTCACTCAATAGACAATGAGCTTGATGATAATACAAAGATAACAGCAGTTGTGCGAACTTCTCTTGTCCTCTGCTCATCTGTTTATGTGATGACTAGTCTCTTTGGATTCCTCCTATTTGGTGATGAAACACTTGATGATGTACTGGCTAATTTCTCCACAAACCTTGGAATCCCGTTTGGATCCTTGCTTAATGATGCCGTTCGCGTTAGCTATGCGGTTCACTTGATGCTCGTCTTTCCTATAGTATTTTTCCCGCTACGGTTAAACTTAGATGGCCTCCTATTTCCTTCAGCTAGGCCTTTGGCTTCAGACAATTTGAGGTTTGCCTCACTCAGCACGGGACTCATTGCTGTCGTCTTTCTGGGAGCTAACTTCATACCAAGCATTTGGGATGCCTTCCAGTTCACTGGAGCAACTGCAGCTGTGTGCATTGGTTTCATCTTTCCTGCTGCCATTACTCTACGGTTAGTCCATCATTTGAACCACTTTTTGTATCACGTCATATATAATCTAGATCTATATTGCAGCGATAGAGTTGATTGGAAACATCATGTTGTGAAGATAAGTTGGTCATCTGTGAACTTGGGAGCACCGCTAACCCTTTATTGATGATGTATTTAAGAATTATCTTAATATAGAACTATAAGAACTATGAGCTTTATCATCTGGTTTAAGGTTCATAGGATTTGCCTTTATTATATTATTCATACATAAAAAGACAACATGTTAACCCTGACGAATAAAGTCCATCAGCTGAATTTACATCTTTGAGATGGAATAGATCCGTTTTTGTCTGATGATGTCACGAGTCATGTGACTCGTTCCTTCTGCTTTTGGAAGGGTCATTTATTAAAAAAAATCACTGATGATGGGACTATAGAGGTGGAGAAGTAGGCTCTATATGTTTAAGAAAATTAGAATGTAAGACACTTGAATTTTCACTTGGCTTCTCGACGGTCTTTCCTTTTCTGCTTTGGAGCAAATGCTTGCAATAAACTCAGAATCCTTGAGAAACAATTCCATTCATGACTGACAGAAATTCAAAGAAAATTTTAAAAAACAATTGCTTCCTGTCGTTTACTTTAATATTATAACTTTATCAACTTCTGCAAAACAGTATTACTAAGGTTGACACATCAATTTCTGGCCTATTAATGCTGTTGTTGATGCAGGGACCGATATGGCATAGCGACAAAGAGGGACAAGATCATATGCATTTTCATGGTCGTGCTTGCCATTTTCTCAAATGTGGTGGCAATATACAGCGATGCCTACTCATTGTTCAAGAATGGTTCATCTCATCGCGAATGAGACCAGCCATCATCAACTGTGAAAGGTAATCCAGACGAGATTGCATCAATTCATACAATATAAAGGGTATAGAAGTTGGATGGATCGAGTTTGAATGCACCATCATTTTCTCAACTTTGATGTTGAGTTGATTTCTTGAAATGTACAGAGCAATCGCCTGCAGTATTGTTGTATCATTGTGTGAGATATTTTCACTGCTTTTTAAATAATAATAACAATATTGTGTGATACGCCTGCATTTGGCTGTATAAGGGAATGAATGTGTATTTATAATTTATGAAAGTTTTACTAGAGTACTCTTTATTTATAACTTATCCTTTTATTGCATTTCGGATTACATATTTTAATATATGTTGTATTTAAATTGGTTGTGCAGGTTTATACTCCATGTTGTGTGTTTTATTGATATTGCAGTACGAATTTTGATATTAATAATAAAAACAGAAAGGTTAGAGTGCTTTTTGAAAATATTCATTTGTTCTTGGTGAGTTTATAAGGTCAGCAGAAATATTATATAAGTGTTGTGTTATATCAAAAAAAAAAAAAAAAAATTATGTACGTGTTGTGTGATAATCAGTTAATATATACGTAGTGTATAACTCAAGTTGTTAGAGCTCCACTACCTATGATTCAAGGGTAAAAAAAAAAATCAGTTAATATATATCAAAATATATACAGTATATATTTACAACAAAAATCTTATACTCTAGCTTTAGATTATGTAGAAGTTTTTAAATCACAAATGAATGTATACATTGTAACTTGTAAGTGATATTGTTGTTATTTCACCATTTGTTTATATTATGTAGACATATACAACAGAAAATTATTACTACTAATTAACGTCTAATGTATTTTTCAAAGAAAGATTTCAAATATACATAATTGAATTAAGTGCTATATAGTTATTGTTGTAAAAAAAAGTGCTAAATAGTTATTTTATAGTACAATTTTCGTCTTGTTAAAGAATTATTTTCAGTTTTATTATGTATAAAATATATACTCCATGTCATTTGAAAATACCAAATGCACTCACTATATTTACAATTTAAATAATATTTTTTATTCTGTCTAAAAAAATAATAATAATATTTTGTATTTAAAAAAAAATTAATTAGTTACATTAGTTCTAGAATGGATTTGATGAATTGGAAAACGTACTTCAATTAAAACCCACTGTAGACCAAAAACATTAAATTAAGTACCAGCAAAATATTCAATTGTTCTCCTAAAAAAATTCCAACACTCGTATCTTTAATTAATTTTATAATATAAATTAAGTTTTGAAAATAAGCATCCGACTATAAATGGCTTTGTTTTGTAAATATGATATATCCCAGTAATTGGCCTGGTAATTTGTAAATTTTGAGTTTCGTGAAATTCACAGGTTCGAAAGCCGCTGTTCTCCATCCCCCCGCCGTACACACATCGGAAACAAATACCATGACCACCGCCATGGGTCCTCCGCCTCCCAAAACCGCCACCACAACCACTGCTGCCGACGAGCCTACAACATCCGAATCCCCCAAAACTACCGTGATGGGCCCCCCTCTTCCTAGAAACCCCAACCCTTCCGAACCCGAACTCGTTGCTGAGTCATCAGAAAACAACCGACAAGAACTCCAATTAAACCCTCCCCGCACTGATACGTCAGAAATTTCTGCTCAAGTTTCCGTTTCCGTCTGCAATTTAAGCAATGGTGCTACTTCGGCTGATGTAGAAAAGAAGCACGAGCATCGGAGTAGTAATACGGCGGTTCCGTACACGATTCCTCCGTGGAGTGGGTCGCCAGGGCATCATTTCTTCCTTGAAGTAATCAAAGATGGCGCAATTATTAACCGTTATGATGTGTTAGTAGTTCTTCCCTTTTCGTCTTAATTTCATTTTCATTTTACATGATGGTATCCAAAAGGAAACATGACATGATGTAAATTCTCTGATGGCACAATTACCTGTGTATATTGTTATCCGTTAGGCACCGTTGAATTTGTTTACTTGTTAGTGTGGAAAGAAGATCAGATTAGCTTATATAACTGTTTACATGTGCTTAGCTTAAGTACATCTCTTGAGCATATTGAGATTTTGTTGAGGATATTTTGTTTGAACCTCACCCGTATTCGTATTCCAGGAATGAGAAGGGGGCATACATGTTTGGTCGTGTGGATCTTTGTGATTTTGTGCTCGATCATCCCACAATTTCTCGGTTCCATGCTGGTACAGTTTCTGAGCTTTCTCTTTTTTTGTGTGACATACTTCCTTTCTTATTTATTGTTCTTGTGTGTTGTGTCTGCCTCGAAAGGTCCACTAGTTGAAGCTTTTCTATGGTTCTTTGGGAAAACTAAATATTATACATGAATGTTAATTCTCCTCCATGCTGGTCAAGAGAGTTACGTTGATCAGAAACACACACTATGTTTAATTTTTTTCAGTCATTTCTGGAGATATTATGGCAAGAGAATTTATTCTGCTTTTAAGATTGGAAAAATTTGTAGAGAATGAAAATGTAAATGGATATATTGTTGTGACGAGTGGTGTGATGTAATTTGGAAAAATTGCTGGATTTTATTGTCATTGTTTTATTTGGTCAGCGAAGATATTTTTAATTAACTTATAATGATTTGGAGAATGAAAATAACATTCATAAGAAGTATAAAAGCAAACACAAAATTTATATTTGGAGAAGCAAAATAGGAAATGGTTATGAAATCCAATGAAGTGGAAGTTATTTCGTTTAGGGTTTTATGTTTTGATGATTAGATTGAGTGATAATTTATGTGTTTCAGTTGAGATTTGTTTCATGACTTGAAAAATCCAATAGTGATCATCTGATAAAATTGAAGGGAAGTGTCAGTTGATAGACAGCCACTTTATTGTCGAACTTTATGTTACTTGTTTACATTTTTCGTTTGTATTCACCTATAACCTTTACGTATAATTTGCAACCTAAATGTGAAGTGTTCAATATATGCATAGTTATGTTTTCCATTTTAAATAAGAGTTTGATGAAGTTACTGAAGAAAACCATAAAGTGTCTTTACTAATTTGTTTATTTTTGAACTCCCTTTTATGATGTCAGTTCTTCAGTTTAAGAGCAATGAAGGTGCATATCTATATGATCTTGGCAGCACACATGGGACATTTATAAACAAGAAAGAGGTAAAAATTCACTTATTTGACTCTCCTTCATCAGGTCTCGATAATATTCTGGGTGTTAAGACTGAAACGTTAAGAACTATTTGGCTCCTGAACTGGCGAAGCACTGAAGCAGACAATTGAATGGCTTGCAGTACACATAAAACTGACTTCCACAGATGGATCCAGGAATCTTACTAACATGCCATCCTTTTTTAATGATCACTTAATTTTGTTCTTTCTAGATGTCTGGTGGTTAGATGGATGGAAGAATTTACTGTCTCTTCATGTTCCTGTGCTATAAGCCTACATCATAGACTCATCCACTTATGAAAAATATTATTTTCTGATTAACTATTGGCCAATACATCAGGTAAAGAAGAGGATTTACATGGATTTGCACGTCGGTGATGTCATCCGGTTTGGCCTGTAAGTAGCTTATTAGTTATTGTACTTTGCATTGGTTCTTGTAATCAAGCAGGAAATTAGTTGTGCTGTTTTGAAGTACAGAAAGTAAATTATCTTTAACCAAAGGGGAATTTTTTACTCTTATTTTAGTCTGCCGGTTTGATGTGTTATAAACTTGGGAGCTTTTATGTTCATGTTTTTCTTTTTGGTCTTTGTGCAGCTCATCTAGGCTCTACATATTTCAAGGACCATCGGACTTAATGCCGGCAGTAAGTTTTTAGAAATTTCATCTGAAATAGTTCCTCATTAGCATAATCATGTATAAGTTCTAAGAGATGCTGTTGAATGATGGCATATTCTTTTGTATGACAGCATCTTTTCTATTTTTCTATTAGTATATCTGTTTTGAGAATTTTTGCGTGGTTTTGTTTGTGTAGGAAGCTGACTTGAAGAGTTTAAGAAAAGCAAAAATCCGACAAGATATGCAAGACATGGAAGCATCTCTTCGGCGAGCAAAAATAGAAGCATCTCGTGCTGATGGGATTTCTTGGGGCATGGGTGAGGATGCTGTCGAGGAAAATGAGGTTTGTACCACTTTTTTTTTTGTGTGTGTGTGTGTGTGTGTAGGATGAGATCATTTCTGGACTTCAAAGGGCTTAATTGCAAACATGTTACACTGTTGTACTATTGAATTCTTGTTAAATGAAGTGTGGCCTTTTAGTTGATGAAGATTGAAATATATCAAAGAATCTGCTAAAGTCCTGAATCGTGTGTTTTTCCTTACGATACAGAAGGTTCAACACTTCAATTCCTTGCACTGAAGGTTTTGAAAAAAACAGCAACTTTGTATAGTGGCTGAATATCAATTTGGGATTATGGTTAAGAGTTAGGACTTGAGTCTTTAAATGAAAATTCTCAAATTATCATCCAGGAAGTTGAATGCTCAGTTGGATTTTTATGGGTTTTTGGAGTTATCTATGAACTCTTGTTTCTATTGATTCTTGTTCTTGTCCTCGGAGGCAGGTTCTTAATGGATTTAATATGACATTGAGCACAATCTTCTGTCCAAGTATCCGCCAGATTAATTTCCAAGGCACTCTATTATACGCTTTCTCTAAATTGATACATACCACATGCAGGGCTCTTTTGTTGATCTCCGTGTTCCTTTTACAATTTGTTTAAGTAAAAAAAGATGGCTTCTGTAGTATATCTACAGATTCTACATGACATACAACCAGGTTGTCTTGAAACTATGATTAAGTCTGTTTATTGATAACATGAATTTTCTTGTTTGGGGCTCCTTAATTCACTTGTCTGTTGACTATTGCTTTGAATCTGTCTTTATTTTTTCTCGGTTTTATTCTTTACACTGAAAAAACTGTCCTTAAAATTCAGGACGACGTTGATGAAATAACTTGGCAAACTTACAAGGGGCAGCTTACAGAGAAGCAGGAAAAGACACGAGATAAAGTTATTAAGAGACTTGAAAAGGTTAGTTACAGATCCTTTCAACAGAGTTGCTTAGTTAAATTAATCCAATCATATCTAGCACATCTAGTTTCAAATAAAAATGTGTGCCCATATTCTGCCCATCTTGATGCGTGAACTGGAAGTGCATTCTTCTGGCATTGTATTTTGTTCTCAATGATGTATAAAACTGAAAGGGATTCATGTCATATATGTTTCTGGCATCCCCTTGCATGCATCTCTTTCTGTCACATGATGCACTCACCAGCCAATGCTTAAACTTTTTGTGAGCGAATCCCATTTTATTTGCTTTTTCAAAAAAGGCCTTGCCCCCACCCCAAAAAAATTAAAATTAAAAAAAAAAAAATCCACGTTCTATTCCCACATCAAACGAACTAGGCTCTTATGGTGGCTAACTGTTTCCTAGTTTTTAGGGACAAATATTGCATCCAATATTGTGAGGAGATGTATTAAATATTTGAAGACAACTTCAATTTGTGAACTACATCCATTATATTTGTGGCTATATGTTTCAGGAAGCAAAATGGCACTTTTTTCCTGCGTTAGCTTATCTTTAGAATACACCTTACTAAGTTGCACGTCTCTGATTATGTAGTATTTCATTATCTTTGTCTAGCTCACAATATTTTTGTTCTCCACCCAAATGTGTGAATATCCTATAGGTATTAATCTGCCTGCTCTTTTTGCTGTATATGTGATTCTAAGCTTAAATATAATATATAGATAGTTCTGCATCCTTAGTAAAACGGCAGAGTGCATGTTTCTAATGCTCTTGCCCTGTTGTGGGCAAGTGTTTAAAGGTCGGTATCTTGAAACTTGAAACATATATTTGTTGACAACTAGTAAAATGTGTTGTTAAATGATTTTCTATTCTTCATAGATTGCTCACATGAAGAAAGAGATTGATGCAATTCGGGCAAAGGATATTGCTCAAGGTGGCTTGACACAAGGACAGCAAACTCAGATTGCTCGAAATGAGCAAAGAATATCACAGGTATGTGATAAGGTGTTTACTGGACAGCGAATACTGATTTTCTTTGCTCCTTCTCTTCAACATCGGTCTTCACATATTCAGTCAACCCTGCACCTGTTTGTCTTGGTGGGGAGTTGAGAATACAGTTTTATTTAGTCAAGCAGATTTGACAATTGAAATTTATTCAGTCTTCATTTTCTAGAATTGAGCTTTGTGTAGTCTATGAATTTATGATTGTGCATCTCCATAAACAAGCCATACTTATAAGACCACCTAGAACCGTACAGCATAGCATTCAAAGCCATATAGTCTACTGGAATGTAGAGGTAACACTTTCAGACCACCCACCTGCTAAGGGAGTTTACATAGATAGTTTTTTGTAGAACAAGTGTCCTTCCTCTCCTTTTCTTTTTTGGCATCTCTTTGTTGGGGAAATTACATAAACTACCTTGAAGTTTAATCTACTTACAAAAGATCCCTTCAGCTTTGTAAATTGCAGATATCCTCCTGGTATGTTTTTCTATTTTCTAATGGCATAGGGGTGGGGATGAGTGGCTGAGTGATCTTAGTGTTAGACCTAAGTCACATCCAAAGAATTAATGCCTGTTTACACATTTCATCACCCAACCCTTGTGCAATATGATATATTTAGGGGTCTATTGGTTTATGAAACAGAATGGGTTATTTGATCACCTCCAGGCAATAGATGCTGCATATGCATTTGAAACATTTAAAGATTTACACTTTTGGAAGTAAAATTTCATTCCTCAGAATCATTCCTTTTCCTTTATGCTGTACCTTCAAATTGCATCCCTTAATTAAAATAATTTTCTCACTCTCTGTAAGCTCCCAAAAACCTAATCTGGCATCGGGTTTGAAGGGCAGGGAACCATAATATGGGTGTGAATAAGATGTCCTGACATTAGAATTCTTTTCCCGTGCAATTCTAATACTCAAATTTCTCTCAGTTAATGGAAGAGCTTGAGAATCTGGAAGAGACTTTGAATGAAAGTATTCGGGAAAGTTTAGGTGCAAGAACTGGAAAGCTGTCTCATGGTAAGAAAAGAGGGACCACGGAGGAGGATGAAGAAGATTATATTAGGTATTACTATAAAAATTATTTCTTTCGTAGTAAGGACATTTTTACCACTAAATTTGCCTATATCTCGAGTGTTCAGCTTTCATTTAGATATTTCTGAATGAGTGACCTGGCATCTTATGCTTTTTTTTGTGGGAATGGTGCACTTACTATGTTTTTAACCTCCAGTGATGATGATGAGTTCTACGATCGGACACATAAGTCCTCAAAAAACACGAGTGGTGTAAACCAAGCAGTGGAAACAGCTGATTCTCTTCTGGATAAGAAGAATGCACTTACTAAACAGATAGAAGACAAGCAAAAGTTACTTCAGGAAGAGGACAAACCAGTGGAGGTAAATGAGGTTGCTGAAGCTGGAGATGCACTTGATGCATATATGTCTACAGTGTCATCTCAACTGGGTAAGATAATCATCATACTTTGTTGTTTAGTTCTGATCATAATCGTGCTCCATCTCCTTTTAATGGTGTAAGAGGTTTGAGAATTTATATTTGGCTGTGTCATTCAGAGGGAATTGATGCTGTCCTTCTCTTATGCATTCTGGAAATTCTTGCAAAAAATTTAAAGGTGAATTACAAAAACTACCCTTGAGGTTGATCTATCCAAAAAAAAAAAAAAACCCTACTGTGTTGCGAAACTGAAAATACCACCCCTTGGGGTACTAAAAACACACCTGAGCTTTGAATTTTTTTTACAATTACCCCATCTACTGGTAATTTGTAAAATAAGTGCAACTGCCGAGATCTATTTGTAACTTGTAAATTCTAATACTAATGTTATCATTACTACTACTATTATTATTGTTATTATTTGTAAATAGGTCAAACTTCAAGGGTAGTTTCTGTAATTATCCCAAAAGTTAAGGTGCATTATGAACTGGTAGATCATGCACATATTGTTTTCACTTTCTTTGTGTCAATAGAATGCTTCTCTTACTGATCTGAAATTTGAGCGTAGTCAAATGGAAAATTTCATCAATTCAAAGCGACATTAGTTGAACCTGCTCAAAACATAAACCATGGTTCTTTTTACAACCGTTGATTGTACAGAGCCGAATTGTGTGGTTGTTTTATTACTATCTCCCGTCTCTCTAACACTGTCATATATGTGTGATTGTTTCATTACTTTCTAGCTACTCTAATAATCCCCTCTCCTTGCAACCTGGCTCATGATTTGGTTAACGTTGTTTTTGATAGATGATAAGCCAGAGATAAACTTTTGACCATGCCTTGTTGGTTTTTCTTGTTCGTAACAGTTTCAGACAGTAAAGGGAAGATTCTGAAAGAGTTGTCTACTCTCCAATCGGAGTTGGATAGGATTCTTTACTTGCTAAAAATAGCCGATCCTACAGGAGAAGCTGCTAGGAAAAGAGAATCCGAAAAACATAAGCCCAAAACAATCGTGACAAAAAAGCCTGCTTCAGCTGCAGGCAAGAGCCCCTCTACAGAAAAGAATCAAAAGCTAGTCCCCACATTAGAAAAGAGTAAAAAATCTGAATCAGAAGGCTTGTTGGTTAAGCCTTCACAACAAAATTCTGAATCAGAAGGCTTGGCGGTTAAGTCCACACAAGAAAAAGATACTGTTGAGGCAAAATCAGAATCGGACGTGAAGAAAGCGGAGCCAGAATCTGTAAATGACGATAGTACAACTGCTGCGTGTACTGTTGCTAAGCCTCAATGGCTCGGTGCTGTTGAGGAAAGAAAAAAAGAAGCAATTAAACAAGTGTCAGAAGATACACAGGAGACTGATCAGTTTGTAGACTACAAAGATAGGGCTACCATTTTGAACCAAGAAAATCCATCATTGGCGAATCAGGGATTAGAAGATGCAGCCCCTGGTCTAATCATTAGGAAGAGAAAGCAAGTTGAAAAGCCAAATATCAACGATGTTGAAGATTCTGAAAAGACTAGTGGTTCTGGGTTTAAGGCAGAAGATGCTGTGGCTTTGTTACTGAAACATTCGAAAGGACCCCATGTAGAAGATGAGGGTGATGATAAGCCCATTAGTGAAGATGTTATAGTCGAGAATCAAGGAAAGAAGGATGGGAAAAGGGCAAAAAGGGCATTAGGTCCTGAGAGACCATCATTTCTCAGTGAACCGGACTATACTAGTTGGGTGCCTCCTGAAGGTAATTGGCTTTTGACTTCACTAACAAAGTATTACGCATTGTTTTATTTTTGAGCTTGTACTCATTTTTGTTCCGTGATCCTCAGGTCAATCTGGTGATGGTCGTACGTCACTCAATGATCGTTTTGGCTACTAACGTAATTGTAGATTGCTGTTATGCTGGTTGAGGTCAAACATCTGTGTTATTTCGATGTTTTACCTATCCACCCTGCATGAATTTAAGATAGAAAAGGATGGAGTGATGGTGCTCGTGCTCTTTTTCTGATTTTTTGTTAATCTTAATCCAATTCATGCTACTAGGTGTACAAATCCGTGAAGCATAGTTGAAATAAGTTCCAAATACTGGGTATTCAGATCAAAATATGAAGATGTCTCAAGTTATTATTCATGCCAGCATATCAACACTTGCCGAAAAGTTCCTATTCCTGCCTAAATATGGGGAGATAAAGTAGTTTAATGTGATAGGAAGATTCGATGAATAGTTTAATCCTTTATTTGTTTTTAGGTATTGGAAATCATAATTACAGCTTAAAAGGTATTGAATTGAGTGGGTGTTTTCAGGTGGGTTAGTTGTTAGACTTGTTACCATATAGGTAGGCTCCACTTCTATCAATTAAGATTCTGAGAAGGTATTATGAGTAGTGTTGTTAAATCAAACGAGCTGTCTGTGAGCTTGATTCAGCTTGGCTCGACTCGTTAATGAGTCTAACTCGAATTCGCAAAATACTCAATAAATACTTAAATTATACTCCTTTCATTTACTAAAAGCACATATTTTTTTTTATTTGTTCGTAAAAAATATGTTCATTCTTTTAATAGAAACAATCATTTAACCAACACTTAATTTCTTAAAATTTTATTGGTTTTTTACCTTCATAAACAATCATTTTATTCTTTAATAGACTCACACAATACTTCAATATGTTTTTTATCTATTTTTTTCTTCAAACTTGTTGTGTCTAATCCTTTAAATATTGTTTTAGTGAGCGAGTCCTAGTATCATTATGTAATTGGTAAATTATTATTAGCCCTTTCAAATTCATCTAAATTTCTACGAACAGTTCGATTGAAACCATAACGGCTGGATGCATATAATATTATGTAAAGGAAATGGTGTAAACAAAAATTTATGACTTGCAAGAAAATTGTACTTGTACTATTACGATATACTCCTTCTGTACCGTTATAAATTATCTATTTTTTATTTTGGTCTGTCTCATTATAAATTATTTATTTTATTTTTGACAACTACTGAGTAAATTTATATTCTTACATTTTGCTACTCTCTCCTTTTTATAATTACTTTCACAGGAACAAAGACATACATTTTAAGAAAAAAAAGAGTATTAAATAAGAATTTGAGGAGTTGTTTTGTAAACTTTTATGTATAAAGTATAAAAATAAGTTAGATTGTGTATAAATGTAGACTTAAAAGTAATAACATTTTGTGTAAATTTGAAAATATTATAAAGGTGTAGCTTAAGAAGAGTATACCATTTTAAGAGTGAATATAATTTTGGAACGGACGAAAAAATAATAAATATTACTCATTTATTATTACTCTTATTTAAATCTTACTTATTCCTCTCTATACATCACATCACGTATATTATATCTATATTATATTACTTTACCTTAACGGATAATCTATACCGAAACGGAGGGAAATTATTTATATTATAACTATATTATATTACTTTACCTTAACTGATAATCTATACCGAAATGGAGGGAGTAATTGACAAATTATTATGAACTCTTCCAAATTCATCTAAATTACATGAAAAGTACAATTATTCCTTGCGGTGTGCAAAATTATTTAATGAATCATGCGTGCACTACAATCATCCAAATAGACAAAATTTGGAGAAATGGTAATTTATCCTAACCACGAAAATCGTCTGGTAACTTGAAATAACTCAAGGGGATAATTGCAACTTTACTTTATTTAATTGACAAAAATAAAATGTAAAAATCCAGATCAACGTGGCATTTTTTCAACGAAGGAGGGAGTAATAAATCATGCATTCATTAACAATTATCAAATGAACTAATCAACCGACCAATTTACACATGTCATGAAATTAGATGGATAGATGAAATGCAAAAAAATAACGAGGCCTCTGCTTTTCTTAAATCCATTTAATAACAGCTGAAGCAATAAATAGGAAGTAAATTGTAGAAAAATAAACAACTTTCCTGCGTAATGAGATCATCTCCACCCTCGAAATTACTAGACAGCTGTAGCAGAGACTAGACTGAGAAGTAGCTGCTTACTGCTTAGTCAACTCTGAGCTTCATGACCCATTAACCCGATTATCATAATGAACATGTCCATTTCAGAGCTGCATGACCCGTTTACCCGTGTAAGACTTAGCTATTAGGACAAGACGATCCAATCCAATTATCATCGATACCTGTACCTAGATTTAGTATAACAAGCATCAAATTCTAACAGGTACAATTCAGGTCTACCATGAACCACTAAAAGCATTGTTCCACAAAAGTAAGCTCTCCTACAAGATCATTTGCTTCTTTTGTCACGGGGAAAACCAATATATGAAGATGCAATAAGCTCGTGAGAATCAAGAATGCTATAAATCACGAGTGTAAAAGAATTATCGTACATTATCTGGCTTCAGACAAGTTCTAGTAGCACTTTAAAAAGTGAAGCCAAGAAAAGACTCAAAATTTGAAAGTATCGTTGCCTGAAAAAGCTAATTTTCTACTCTCTAACCAAAGAAATGACCAAAAAAAAAAAAAACTAAGCTATTTCACAGAAAAGCTAATTTACTACTCTATAACAAAAGAAGAGAAACAAAATGTCTAAGCTATTTGACTGACCTCCTCTTCATCCTCGGACCTTAGTTCCCACAGGCTTGAAACAGTCGATATTGCACAAAACAGCTGATCTCATCATATCTCCAAAGCTGCCATAATTCAAGTCTCACAGAGTCAAGTTTTTTGGGATTTTTGCAAACCACCCATCTTGAAAGATTGAAAAAATGATAAATTATCTATATCTGTACACACATATAGCTGCGTATGTATGTATGTATGTATATGATAGAAGAAAATTTTAGGCATCTAAATTGAGGCCAACCGATCTATGCTGTTCCTCGCTTTCTCTGGCTGCTCTGGAATATTATTAGGCTTCTCCGCATACTCAATACTCTTCCTTGATTTTTCTCTCCTGTCAATACTAGACCTGGATTTCTCTTTTCGATCTGTGCTTACTCTAGGATTGTCTCTATGGTCTGTGCTTGATCTAGACTTTTCTCTATGATCTATGCTTTGTCTGGGTCGGTTATCTATGTTGTTTTGAGCATTGTCAATTTGATCTGTAGATTCATTTCTCACGTGTCCTGATTTTTCGACAGCTAATATGAACTTCTTCAAATGCTTAATATATTCTGGGTAGAGCTCCAGATCACAATGATTGCCACCTTTAACCCATAATGGCTCGTACTTTTCTTTGCAAAGCTCCCAGAGCTGCTTTCCATGAGTCCAGTCAACTACGTCGTCTTCGGTGCCCTGTTGAACATCAGATATAAAAATATGAGTGAGAAGTAAAAGTAGATAGATCTACTCTCAAAACAAGAGAAAGAAGAATGATACTTTTTAGGATTGACTAATAAAGAATGTTGCCAAAAAGGTATCATACAGTAGATAAAAACTCACAACCAAGACTCAAAGCAAAGACAAAACTGTGTTGTTTTTGCGTGTACTACCCGAGACTTGCATAATAATGTACTAGAGTTGTATAATTCTGGTAATAGGAACCAATTAAATTTGTAGAAAGTCTTAAAAGTAAAACGAAAAAGTATAAAGATCAGTATATACGATGTTACTATATATAATCATGATATCTTATTGCATGGGAAGCATTCTGGCTGTAACTGCTAGAGTATGCAAATGAAATGTTACACAGCTAGCTAACCATCTTGATCAAAAAATGGATGTGCAACACAGTCAAGTATTTCTGAATCTGGTAAAGAGATAAAGACTTACATGAATAACCAACACTGGGCATTGGACCAACGGAATTTTGTCAATATTCTGAAATCACACAGAGCATCTAATTGTTAAACGAATACCACATGATACCATGACAGATGCAAAATAAGAGAGGATCGTCCTCGCATGTCTAAATCATAATTACCTTAAAAATGTCAAACCAGTACGTGCGCTTAACAGGATACATAACTCTAAGTCCAGAAAGGATCGGGCTGTGAAGAACCACAGCCCTTAATCTAGACAAACGAGATGCCATATCCACAGTGGGCCCACTCCCAACAGACTGTCCATACAATATTACATCTTCCTCTTTCACTCCATAAGTCTGTTGAAGGCACTCATATGCAGCTTCAATATCCGCATAAGTGTTCTGCTCAGTTGGCTAAAGAAAGAACACCAGAACACAAGAATAAACAATTTTATCATTATAAAATTTCTCAAAAACTCCTGAAGTCTCCAGTTTCTCATACCTTGCCAGTGGACTGTCCATACCCTGAATAATCATACCTGTCGAACAAGAAAATAAGACTCAGTAAGTATTCAGGCTTCATCTGCAATATTAGCCATTATGAATATAGTCGAATCCTGTTCTGTGAGTATGATAGCTACACCAAACAAAAGAAAAACATGAATGAGTAATCATCAGACGTATGCCATATCTTGCTTACTAAAAGAGGTTTTGAGATCCCACTCAAAAGTGGCAAAAATACATCTTCCAACAGAACTCTAGTACATAATACTCCCTCCGTCCCGGAGTTATCTTCACACTTCCCTTTTCGGGACGGAGGGAGTAGTATTTTTTGGGGAATGATCTGAAAAGGACTATACAGTCCATCACTAACTTTCTAATTGCCCCTCTTGGTTACATCAAACAACCAAAGAGGAAAACGGAGACTCCCTACAAGGTGGAGTTCACAGTTGCCATAAACCGAAATCAAACAAGCAACAAACTAGAAACATGGAAATGATCTGAAAAGGACTATACAGTCCATCACTAACTATCTAATTGCCCCTCTTGGTTACATCAAACAACCAAAGAGGAAAACGGAGACTCCCTACAAGGTGGAGTTCACAGTTGCCATAAACCGAAATCAAACAAGCAACAAACTAGAAACTTGGAAATTCTAATCAACCAACACCCAGCCCCAAAAGCTAGTGAAAACAAATGGTGAAAAAGAGGCACTGCAAAGGAAGCCAGCCAAAGAACTCCACAGTGGGAGATTCAGAAAGAAAACAGCATTACAGACCTACAAAACAGAAACAAAGAGTATAAAAGCGCATCCCCCATCCGCCCATGGTAGGATGACTTTAAAGGAATGAAAATGAGTGACGGTTTTTAGTAAGAGAGAGGCAACAGCAGATGTTCATCAAGCATGTAACAGACTTCTGTATATCCGATAGGAAATCTGTCATTATATCCATCCAGTAAATTCCTATAGGGAACAAATGCCTATTTTTGAGCCAAAAGCTCAATTTACTACATAATTATTTCCTTATCTGTATTAGGATATCCACAAATGAAGAATGCATAGACATTTAAAATTTCCCTATTTAATTATCCCATAGCTCTGCATCCTTATCAAAACATAAACACTTCACCATATAAAACCTATACATTTTAACAAACGAAAATCTAAATAGAACACAAAAGAACAAAATTAAATAACTCTAAATATTAATTAATAAAAAATACCCCAACAAGTTGACTCGGAGGTGGATGCTGAGTTCACTGAAGAGATCATACATCTGCCCTAGATCAGCGGCGTTGCCGTGCGAGTACAAAATCGTCAGCTTCGCCTTCGAATTCTTCACATATAAAGCCACGATCTCCGTCCCTCTCTTCGTCTTCACTTTCAAAACGTCAACGTTGTCGTTCTCCGCCACCTCCGTCATCCTCAGCTTTCCCGTCGCCTCCTCCACCGTCACCCCATACGACGGCGGATTAGGCGGAAAAAACGCAAACTTCGCCGCCATCGACGACGTTACCGCCCCCATCTTACACCAATAAAAATTACTCCAAAAAAATAAAAAAAAAACGAGTAAAGAAAGCTCCCCCTTCAAATTTCTTAACAAGATTGATGCATATACATCTTCAGAATCCCATATTTTTGCGTTGCAAAGGGATAAGTTATTCAGCCTTGAACAAAAAATCAGGGCTCAATAATTGATTTGGAGAGCACAAACCAATAGATACGGGAAATGTGTACGTATATGTGCGTGTGTTTGTGTTTTTTGAAAGGAAAGGGGTTAGAAAGGAGGGATTTCCGCCGTTATGGTAGATGTTGGCACGTGTGACATCAATAAGGTACGGCAATTCTCAAAGTCGTGCTTATTCCAAGTAAAGTGCGATTTTAGCAGTCATCGTAAGGGACTTCTGACACGTGGCGGCTCAGGAGGAAGGGGTCAGTTGAGTGTACACAGATCTGGTATCGCAGAGGTGACGGATGAAACCGACTAATTCGGTTCTTTTCTTTTCTTTTTTTTGTTGCACTGCACATAAATATATTGGAAAGAATGTGGGTTTGATTGGACAATGTTCGTGTTGATTATGAATGGACAATTGGTGCTCTTTTTTTTGACTTTTCTTTTTGGGAAAATCCCAAATAAATTCTTGCAATGAGAGGTACATCAGTGTACTATGTCTTATTTATATTTCATTTAATTGATTAGGTGTGATTTTATTTTTAAGCATTCATTAGTTTGTTGCGAATTTGATGAATATATAATATGTAAATTAATTATTACATGTATATATAGTATGAGTATGTAATAATAAATAACAGATACCAACTTCATGCATTTCTAATTAAACATCACGGTTGGTCTAATTTTCTAAGGTTGTAGTATTATTTTTAAGTTTGAAAAGACCATTTTAAGAAAAAATGGATAACTTAAATTGCTATGAACTTAAATTTATATGAACTCTTTTTTTTTTTTTTTTAAAAAAGTTCTTTAACATACCCTCTCAAATTAAACTTTTACAAACATCTCTTACAAGAATTATTATGAACATTTTAGTAGGTGGACAATTTATTGTAGGAAAGAAATACTCCATCCGTCTCAATATAAATTTCTCAGTTTCATTTTAGTCAGTTCTACTCATTTTATTTTTGGCAAAAAATATATAAATTTATATTCCTACACTTCATTATTATTTATATTTATTTTCATTCAATTATTTCTACTTTTATCTAAAACTCTTATTTTTTACTTAACCATCACATTACTTGTACTATATACTCTATTATTACATTATATATTTTAATTTTTGTGTCAAAAATATGAAAAAGCTTATAGTTGAATGGGGAGAATATTATTTTAAAGAATTAATTATACATAAGCATGTGCAATCTTTTTTAGGGGTGCTTGATTTACACCTTTGGAGTTAAAAAATATCAATGAAAGGAGAGTGTGATGTTTGGTTGAGATGAATCAAATATTTGATATCTTAAAAGTGAGTAATGAAAGACATAGATTCATTCCTCACCATTTTGGGAGGAATGAAAGTTATTCATTTCTAAAATTTCATATATAGTTTTTTAAAAATTTGTTTTATCTTCAAAATTATTTATTAATATTAATAATAATATACTAAACATGATTATTATATAATATATTTTTTAATATTAAAAAAGAGTTAATAATAATTTTAATTATCAATAATTTTTATTAAAACCAAACACTTTTTATGGTATTGATAGTCATATCTACATATAAACCAAACAACTTAGCAGAAACTAACATATTCACTATCATTCTTCACTACTTTCAAACACATTATCATTCCAATTCATTTCAACAAATCAAACACCCCTTGATTTACATTACCCACTTGTTTTCTTTTTTCTCCATTTTAAGGCGATACCGAAACTTACAAGATAAAATACATTTTCCGAAATAAATCTCCCATAAATAAAAGTAATTACTGCCTTACACGTTTTAAAGAAGCACATGCTTCAACCAAAAAGAGGAAAGTTTTCGAATAATATAGAACAGTCATTGTCATATCATTTCCTTGTCACATCAAATCATTATTTGTAATATTCAAACTTATTTAAAAACTTTTAGAAATTTATTGAACATTAATTATTGTTTAATAGAGGTAGCATACAATCTTGGTGGGTTCAGATTCAGATCAAATTCGATATTATAATCCAAATGGATCAACGCATTTGACCGTAGGATAGCTCCATTGAACTGCGTTAAAAAAAAATCAATCATTGAATTTCACCCTCACAATATTCATATATTTACACAATATATCATTATTTTTTACACTTAATACAACCAACTTTCTTACTTTAATAATAAAAGTTTATAAAATTATCCTCCAATACTCCACTCATTACATTTTTCTTAAAATGTGTGCCCAAATTAATATGAAAAATAATATGAGACAGAGGGAGTATTATTTATTGTTATTAAATAATAATATTATTAAATTAATATTTTTTTAATAAAATAACTAATACTATAAATCAATTTTATAATGAAACTGCTATATTTTGCATAAATTCCTATTTTCAAAATCTTATTCAAGTCTTTTATGTGATTTATTGTAGGAAGCTTACATTTGCTTGTTTTTTTTTTCTTTTTTCTGAAATTATATTTTTGATAATGTGACTTATCCTAAGAACTATCAAAAAATAATTTATAATTACGTGAAAATTGTGTAATTAGACTTATGTATGTTCATAAGTACACCTAATAAGTAATACGTAAATAAGTTTTTTTATAACTCAAACGGACTGTAGGTAAGGAAATAATAAGCTAATAGGTCATGCCGCCATAACTGTTTTAACGTGTCGTTGAGGTTCGGCCCATAGAAAAGTATTGATTGGGTCAAGTTATTTGCGGCCAATAAAATGAAAACACCACACCCTTAATTAATATTTGATGAATGCATAATTACCCCTTAAGTTTATTAGAATTGATGCTTTAAAAAAAAAAAAGTTTATTGACGAAGTGATATATTTCAAATGGTTAAATGAGTAACACTTGTGTGAACTGGGTGCATACGATACGATGAACTCTATTTTATTTTCAATGCCATGCACATTCACTGTCACTATCATGGACATGCACTATCACTATCATGTATATACACTATTATAAGTAAATATGACAGTGATAGCGCTTGTGCATGACAGTGATAGTGAATGTGCATGACAGTGATAATAAAATAGAGTTCATCGTATGCACCCGGTTCACACAAATTTTTGTCTGGTTAAATATCCCCACCTATGATCCAAAAAATCATGGGTTCGAGTCATCATTAGACCGATGAAAATAAAATTAATCAATACACCACTCTCTCTCTCTCTCTCAGTTTTTTAAAATTTTGAAAGTCTTCATATATTTTTTAATCTGACAAGCGGAATGAAACCGCCTTCACCGCTCAATTAATGGTAAGTATTTAATGTTTTAGGTTTGTTGTGAGTGTAATGTTTTAGGTTTGTTGATTGAGACTTCTAGGTTTTTTTTTTCTAATTTTGAAAATTTTATGTCAAGTTTTGGTGTAAATATTATGGTTTGTTGAGAAGAGAAGGGATTCTTGATTGTGTTACATTGATAACCGGAATAGATTTGCTATGATGAGCTATGGAATTCAACTATATATTTCAATCGGTATGAGGTAAGGCATTTTAGATTCAGTGACATATACACGTATATAGTTAGTTATTTACCTGTTGATTTTGCATCAGTGGTAGTACAACCTTATTGTTTTTTTTTTTTTAAATTAATAGAGTTGAATTGAATCTTGTTAATGAACAGTTGAAATTTTGATCTCAGATTGCAAGTTTCATAAGTATCTTTAATTTATGTGATTGCTTATATCTTCGATTCAACAGTGGCTGATGAATTGGCTTTGGGACATGAATAGAATTTAGTAATGAATCGGCATTTGTTTTTCATTTTTTAAGGTATATCAGATTCTAGGATTGTAAAGAGAAATTCCCATAAAAATATTGTCATCGTAATGCCATGGAATACATATACACCTTATGAAGCTCTGGCGGCAAATTATGAGTACATAAACACTTGTTTTTATAGCTGCCGCTCACAGCTTTAGTTTCTGAAAAGTGAGTAAAGGTATAAAATCTCATAATCAGATAGATGGAATATCAATATGAATCTTCTTAATTCACTCACAAGTGCCCTCCCAATGCAACAATTAGCAAACTAGTCAGTGGTCACTGGGCATTCTGGTTGGTTGGTTCTTAAGGGGGTGTTGTCTTGTATGTTTCTAGGGATTGGGTCTAATTTGCAATCCGTTGATGCAAACTACAGGTATATAATCAGCAAACACAATTGATCATGGTAGGTGATCCAAACAATTCTTTATCTAAAGATAATTGTTCAACATGACTTTTCACAATTGATCTCCTCCTCCAATTTTGATGTTTGCTTAATTTGTGGGTAGATTCTTTAGATTAGCTTGAGCTTACTTTCTTTAAATTACAGGCATTGCTGTCAACAAACACCTACCAATTCCAAAAGCTGCTTTTATTAGACAAATTCATGGTCCTTACTCGTCATCATGCTATATTTAAAAATGAGTTTTTAGGCCAAAAATGAATTACTTTATTCCACAAATATATATCATGAGTATATGGTGTAATAGGATCATATGAACTCTAAAATACAAATTTCATGGGTATGGAAATGTGTTCTAGTTTGTAACTTGAATGAATGATGTCAGTATCAAAGTTGTTGATTTTAGAAAAAAAAGTGAGAAAAAAGAGGATGTCAACACGTTGTTACAATCTGAACTTCCCAGGCCACTCACAGTACTATAATTAATTTCTAATCATGGGATATTTCTTGATAGTTGTTGTTACGTACACAGCATTTTTCACACAAATATTGATAAATGTGGAATGGAATCTCTGCATCCGTACACATGGAGGACAAAGGTGTTTAATCATGATAATTAGTTTGGGATTAAGAATCAGATTTAATGTGCTAATCACAATATTTGACATTGGTAATCGTAGCATTACTTTCCAGTTTTCATCCACGCGTCTTTCCCTCTTTTCAAGACCTTTAAATACATCACACTAAATCATAGTGCTAAATCGGCTTATTATAATACTACTCGCACCGCTAACTTACACTTTTTTCTATGGGCGTCTTGAATTTTACTCCATTTCAATTAGTTTATCTTTCTAATTATTTTTTTTCTCAAAATGCTTATCAGTTTACACTAATTAAAAAATTTAAATACAACATTTCAATTTGTAAGAATGTAAGTTAGATGTTGTATTATAATTATTGTTGATTGTAATTGTAATTGTAATGATTGAATTAGAGTATACTAATTACTGTGTATTAAAAAGTTGTATAAGTGTAAAATAATATAATTAAAAAATGAATTAATATATACTCCATATATAAAGATCAAATTTACATTATTGAGGGGAGACTAATGTAGAAACAATGTTACTGTATTGATGGCTTTATGAATGTAAGAGTAAAATGTATTGAGCTTAGAAATTGAATTCTAAAATTCCAAAACAAAACTAGAATTTAAAATTTGAAATTCCAAATTTAATTTTGTAATCGATCTCAAATCAAACAAGAAAAAAAAATATTAAATAAAACAATACCGTCCACAGAGGCACACAAGTAACACACTGATCTCAAGATGGAACCACAGGTACTTGTCTTCGTGTCCTAATTACTAACTTACAACAAACCACCTGTTTAATTAATCCTTAAAAAAATAAAAAAAATTGAGTAATTCTATGCAAAATACCAACTTGCCCACGTTCTTTGGGAAAATAATATTAATCCCTACTCTTTTCTAAATGTTAAACTTAGCAACCTCAATTATTATACTCCTCCAATTAAATACTTTTTCTGTACACAAAAAATATGCTCACTTATTTAATTGTTTATCCATTAAAAATATTTTCATTCATTTTAAGAAAACAATCCATTTATAATTACTCTTCAATTATCACTTAATTACTTAAAATATTATTGTTTTTACATACATTTACAAACAATTACTTTATTTATAAATAAATTTCAAAATATACCTTTATTTTATATATTTTATTTTTTCAAATTGTGTCCAACTATGTTTTAGTGGACCAAAGGAATAACTGTTAAATATAGGCTTCAAATATATGTGAATAGTCAAACATTCAGAATTTAATTGATTAGAATTAGAATTAAAGCTGCACATCAGGGCAAAAGCTTGCTGAGTTGGCCAAAGCTGTGTGAAAGAGTTAACAACCACAATCTTGCATAAATATACTAAATCACTTCTTTAAATATTATAAATATTCCTGTTTAATTGTTGAATTAAACTTTATAATTAAGACGCAAGTATAGGTATCCAAAGAGAAGATCGATGTGTAGTCTCACCAGATTATTCAAAGATTACAAACGAAAAAATCTCTGACACTGAGTTTTGTTCTTACACTTACTCTTGTTTTTTGTTTAAAAAAATTGTTGTCGACCTCAAAATTTTTTCTCTTTTTCTCTGAGTAAAGTAAGGAGTTAACAGCTCATAGTTGAAATTTCAAAAGTTACACTGTTGTGTCTGTAGATAAATTAAGTTGCTTTTGACCTCAAACTCCATGCATGACTCCCCTAATAATTAGGAGTGTGCAAAACATTTCTGAAACCGGAATTTCAATAAACCGATCAAATAATTTTTGCTAATATGATTCGGTTTTCGAGTTTGCTTAAAATATTCAATTATAATTTTGATTTAACTTATTCGGTTGGTTCGGTTAAACAAGTCGACTGTTGCACAACCCCTACTAATGATGATGGTTAATTGCATGACACATTACAAAATTCAGCAAAAAAATTACATGAACACTTAGAAAAATAGAGAAATAAGACGAGCCCTTAAATTTTATGAGGAAAATCCTTAATTAGAAGAAATTTCAAAAGACTTAAACCATAGTAACAGGCATGGGATCACCCTTGATCATATATATGCCTCGTGATTAGCATCAGCAGTGTGTTTAGCCAATGAAACTACACTCACTATTCAAACAAGCATATGCTATGATATGGTTTTTTCAGTACAAATCTAATTAATTTCATTAATTATGTCATTATTTTATGGTTTGAGTTTCCCTAAGTTCTGTTTGTAGCCAGAACATTATTTTTATATTAAGAAAGGACTAACCACTTGTCGGAACCCTAACTTTGACTCTTGTTTGAACTCTATAAATGTCCACATTGCATTTTCTAGGCTTCTCTGTTCGATTCAAAGAAATTCTCACAAATGGCATCTCAATATTCTTCAGGATTACTACTGATTATTGTGATAATTTTGGTTGCTTTAGAGTATTCTAGTGCAAAATGTTATCAAGGTACAATATTCTTCCACATTAATTAAATTCAAGATTCAATTTGTTGGAATTTTATTAACATATGTTTTTTTAAAACAGGACATATTAATGGAGGAGAGAGGAAGGATGGAAATGTAAGCCTCTATGTATGTTCATTATTTTGGTTTGATTTTTCTTGATTATTGTAATAATTAATTTAAGTGCTCCGTATAACTAAAACAGGGGCCTAAGTTTCTTTTGGGGAGAAAATTGTTGCAAGGGATGAAAGGGAAATCAGTTGATATTCAAGGTAATATCTATCAACTTTGCTACTTCAATTTATTTTGATTTAGTGAAGACACACAAGACTATACAGCTCATCAACTTATGTATTTTGTTCCTATATATAGAAAGTGAATCGCCTGATGCACTACCACAAATGGAAAGTGATCACATCCCGGTTCAGGTAAATTTTGCCGCCTTAGTTATGGGTCTTTGTTTGGATATTTTGAGAAAAATAACTGGAGAAAAGGAAATGAATCATACCACACCTTTGAAAAACAAGTCATTACTCTCTTAAATGAGATGATTTAGATAATATTTGACACTGTATGTTAAAAATTTTTGACTCCCCCACTCTATTTTCGTATTAAAAGAACGTATACTACTTGTTTGTTCATGATTCTTCATCTACTTATTTAATTATGTTATTATTTTATTTTTAAAAGAAGAATGAAAGATCAAAGGAATTTGTGGAGGCAGCCGATGAGGTTGCAACCCTGATGCGAAAGGACTACAAGGGGCAGGGCAGGCCACGTAGGAAGCCACCAATCAACAATCATGACCCAAATAATTGATTTAGGATCCAATATTTATTTAAATTAAAATAATAATAGTGTATTAACATAGGTACTTTGGCTTCACAATTTTGTCCCACGAGTGAAGTCACCCCTCATATATATAATACTAGCTAGATAGAATCATCTTTGGTATGTCGTGTTTGGTTGTTAGTATAAGATAATAGTGTCTAGCTATCTACAAGTATAGGAATCGAATTTTTCTTTCTTTGTATCCACTATAACATTATTGTCAACTATGTAGAAACTTGTTAGTATTGTACATTATACAATACAATTGTTTTATTGAGTTTTCCCTTTTTTTATTCTCCGATGTCACATCTTCGACGGTATCTATAATTTATTTATACTAGCTAGTGAAGTTTTGTTAAACTAGATAGTTGATTTTTCATATAGGATAATTCACCAAATGTAACATGTACAACAAATTCAAAAATAGAAACTTTAAATCTATTAATAATACTCTGTGGTTAAAGAATTTTGAATGACGATCAACCATGTTCACGTGCCTTGCCTGAAAGTGTAATTCAACATGCGTAGAGTGATGAAAAGCAGAAATAAAATCATGATTTATATTTATTTAGAGTGGGAGAAAAAAGCAGAGCAAGTACATAATCCTTCAAACTTGAGAAACTAGGTCTTTAATTAGTAATATTTTTGGTGGTATCATAAGTTTTATTGATGCCAAATACTGATTCTGATAAATAATTAGATAATTTTATTTAGCTTTGCCTCGAAAACCGACCCCTCTTACTAAACAACTTACATGATGCACTTAGGTATTTTTCATTTATATTGATTTCAAACAACATACATGATGCACGTAAGATATTTTTCATTATAAAAAAATACCCCATCTTCAACTATTATTATTATTATTATTATTATTATTATTATTTAATTATTCCACAAAAGCTAGATCGATAGTGATAAATGTAGAATACGTGTTCCATTGTTGATCAAGAGAAATACATTCAACTTAATTATTATTGACTACAATTTACCATCAAAAGGTTTAATTAGGAGCCGATAAAAAAATTTTAAGGAAAATGATTTTAGAAAATATTTATAATTAACGGTTATAATAACAACCAATTAAGTTTGGTGTATACAAGAAATAAATATAACTAATAAAGAATCCATCAAACATTCCCAAAAATTCATCGTAATATGATCAGAAATCGAGAATATATGTAATCTAATTATGTGACTAGATGTTTAATATTTTTGGGAGTGCAAAGAGAATCGTTGAAACAAAGGGTGGCTACGGTTTTATAGAGAGTTTCCGTAAGATGAAAGCCATCAAAGAAGTAGTACTTCTCTGGTTGCGCACATGATAGTGAGCCTAATCCAGGCACGCACGCCGACGTCCCATTGAACCATGCTACACAACATGTGTTCCTTGTATCACTCAACCCTAATTAAATCAACAAAACCTTTTAATTAATAACATCAATGCTATTTAATTCTTCTTATGGGATTTTTTTAACAATATATATTAGTAATTGTTTACCATATTTAGATGGATTAATGACAGCATCATAGGCGAGGCCATAAATACGACCAAGAATGAAGGAGGAGGCTGGAAGCGTAGATGTCAAATTACGAAGCAAGGAGGCAAGTTGTTTGTTGAAGATGAGGGCAAACTGATTAATCTCCTCAACGCATCCATTGTACTCTTTTAATTCCCTTGTAATGGAGGGCATGCAACCAATTGGTCCAATCTCGAACATTACCACTTTTCTTGCCCCCAATTCGTGCAATCTCTGATCAAATTAACCACATTATATCGAAACTAGCTAGCTAGCTAGTACTGTAATTAAATTTATAATGATAGAATTATTAAAAAAATTAAACTAGCTAGTACCTGCAATTGGTGGGAGAGTTTATTGATGAGAAGGGTGGCAAAATATTTGGGAGTGTAAATCTGGGTGGTATCGAGGAGAATTTTTTTATAATTGCTGATGTAATCGTTGCTCCCAATTGCAATTATAAACACCGATTTTGATAAATAAGAGGATACTTCACCACACTTCTTAAAGTGTTTTGTCAGCTCTTCTTTCACTGTTTTCTCGAAGTAGTCAACTTGCTCTCCCAAATTCAGGCATTTTCCCTGTCCAATCCAAACAAACCGTAATTACTCACCTCGTTTCAAAATATATGTCCTTTTAAATATTAAAGATGTGTTTTCAAATTTTGTAAATCAGCTTTCGATTTTTTTTTTTTTTTAAGAAATAGCTTTGAAAAATAAGGATATAATTTTGAATGATGTTGGATAGAAATTGGAAATAGGCTCCAAATACTTCTAGCTATTTTTCCGAGTTTTTTATTTCTAAATCAACGGTTTTGTTTTGAAATTGTAACTGAAATCGTGTTTTAATGTGGAATCATAACATACATAGTTTCTTCCTGTATCGGGAAGAATACCACATGCTGAAGATGCATAATTGAGGCCTGTCAGCTGATCTGCTTCTACTACCCCTCCCAGTAAACTCAAGTATGTTGCTGAATACGGCAATCCAAGAAATTCAGCTGATCCAAAAATTCAAATATAAATCCCAGATTTTTAATTAATCGTAATAAAAATAAATAAAGAGATGTAGGTAGGTACCTATGAAATCAGGGAGAGTTCTTCCATTGGTGAATCTTCCTGTAGGTCCTTTGCTGAAATTCATGCCGTAGGGTTCATAGTTAGCCCTTGAGAGAGTTAGTAAGACGTTATTATTTCCGCTATCGAACAAAGAATCTCCAAAAACATATAACGCAGGTGCCAGAGGACCCGACATTCCACAACTAAATTCTACCATTAATATCAACATAATCACCTTCATCCTTTTTATTTCCATCTTCTCAACACAAACTCTATTATTTTATTAATTAATTTACTGATTTTTTTTTTGTTGCTAGGATATCTGTGTCTGTGTATATATATAATATAATGGAACAGAGAATTTTTTTTGATCGAAATAATGGAACAGAGATTTATTTATAGCTTCAAAAATTACACTGAATTATAGCCCCTGTCTGAATTATTTCTTGACAAAATCAAAATTTACGGTCAATCTGCCACATTATAGGAGAAATATATGTATTTCACGGACACAAGATCTAATCTCTAGTTTAATTTTAGTTTCTCGAATGGGACCCGTTAAACTTATTAACAATTTAAAAATTATTAAAATTCAAATGATCAAAGTTTCATACATTAATTATACTATCCTAAGATATGTTTCCAAAGAATTTTCATATGTGGAATTATTGTTGAGCATGAGACTTATACGTATACTTTTTAAATGAAAATAAATGAGTTTCGTGGGCTCAGATAAACTAGAATTGTAATTACAATACGATTCCTTTATAACAGACTCAATCAATTGCATCTATATTGCTAATATCAACAATTAAAAAATATTACTTCTTTCTCGTATTTATCTTCCCATTTTCCTCTTCGATTCGTCTCAAATCTATCTTCACATTTTTTAAAAGAATATAATCCTCAACATAAACATCCTCACAATATTATTTTATTTTCAAAATTGTCACTACTATTCTATCCTATTTTATTGTCCCTTCTACTTCATCTCATTAAATGTCCAAAATACCCTTAAAATGTGTGCCAACACAAGTGTGAAGAAGAGTAGTTAAATACAATATGATATATTAATTATAGTATTATTATATTAGTAATGATCACACCGCGGAGCTGGACGATAAACTTGTAACTACTCAAGGACAGAGTTGGTCAACATCATGAAATTTGTCACCCAATAATTGCTTATATACATACATACGTACACTTGGAATCAATCGCGAGAATGGTGATATATGTATGGTGGTTCATGAAATTTGGTGTTTAATTAACAGAGTAGTTATCTCATGTGATAGGTGTATTGTACAATTTAAATATATTTTTAAATAATATTTATTATATTTATGATTTATCTGTAATTATTCCGTGCAAACGCCAAATAGCCATGATTGTTCAGTAAAAATAATATATATTGTTTAAAAGTATATTTAAATTACACAGTAAATAAAATTAGAAGTTGTTTAACTAGAAATCTCGTTGGAGGCATCCATTGCAAAGTGAGCAGATGATATATACATCAATTGTACCCTTCATGAAGTACGTATATCAAATAATACCATCCAAACGAGATAAAATAAGAAACTCGTAGACGATTGAGCTAAAAGAAAATCACAAAGAAATAAATACATAATACTTTCATCTCGAAATATCTTTCACACTTTCATTTTTCATCCGTTTCACAATAGCTTTCACACCCTTAAAATGGAAAACTCTTTATAAACTCCATGTCATTATAATATCCACAAATTTACACAACATGTCATTACTTTTAAATTCAGAAATAAAAGTTTACAAAAGTACCTCTCAAAATCATAATCATTACTCCTTTTTTATATTTTGTGTGCCGTTTTACCTATGAAATGTCATTAATGTTGGGAGAGCAGCTGTTGAATATTGGGAATGCAAACTGAGGAAGCATTGAAGCATAGTGTGGCAATAGTTTTATGGAGAGTTTCAGTAGGATGATAGCCATCGAAGAAGTAGTGCTTTTCTGGGTGCTTACACGCTAGTGCCCTTAACCCAGGGATGCAGGCCGAAGTCCCATTGAACCACGCTACACAGCATGGCTTACTTGTATCACTCAACCCTAATTAATTATTTAAACCAACAAAAATTAACATGCATGCATAAAAAATATATATAGTTAATTTGATTAATAACTTTTAAATCCGTCGAGAATTTTTTGCAAGTGATCGAGCATCATTAATTAGGTTTTATAAGACAATAATTATGACAAAGCTAGAGACTGATATAATTAATTAAGTAGACATGGAATGGTATGATTAGGAGAAGAAGACATATCCTCTCAACCTGACTGAATTAAATCATTAAAGTTTAAAAGGATATTGAGGAGTTTGATGAAATTGATATCATTAGAATAATAGATATCATTCATTTATAGTATAAAATATTATAATATCAGTTTATATATTATTATTGAATAAATGTAACATATACGTATCATATATCCACTCATATAAAACTTAATTAAATTTTACTCAACATATATCCTTACAACAAATTATCCCACTATTGACCCACCGGTAGATTAAAAAATACCCCACATACATTAATTGTTACTAGCTACAAATTCTATGTGTCCGTTCATATTTTACAATGGCCGAGTACGGAGTCCTTACAATCAAATTAAAAGTGGATAGCAGAACATAATATTTATATTTACGTGTAATTAGTAAATAAAATTTTACTATCTCATATATTCCATGCCCACTTACGGAACTTATAATGTAATGTAGAAAAAAATACTCCCCCGTTCCACACTCATTTGCATACTTTTCTTTTTCGTTCGTCCCACACTTATTTGCACACTCTAAATAAAGAAATATCACACAATATTAAACTTTACAACATCATTTTAATTTAAAAAATGTCACTCATCTTTTACTCTACTTTATTCTCTCTCCTACCCAAAATACCCTTACAATTTATTCTCTCTTCACTTTTTACTTTAAAAAGTAAATTTTCTTAATTTTTGTGCCAAAAAAAGTATGCAAATGTCTTTGGGGGCGAAGAGAGTACAATATTTTCTTAGGACTCATTTGGCAAAGCATCTACTAAGTTGTTTAAAAATTTATAAATTCTCTAAAAATATTAAACTATGCTTAATAAACAAATATTCCTCACCCACCCGACCCCCAAATAAAAAATATAAATATAATTATTTTATATAAATATTAAAATTATAAAAATATAATAGTTTCAAATTATTTAAAAATTTAAAAATTTTATTAGACAAATACTATAACAACTTATAATCTACCTACAAATTAAATCTTTTAAACTATCGAAGTAACTTATAATTAAGATGATTAAAATACATTTAGTCAAACGTATTTGCTTAATTATATCAATTTTAAAGAGAAGGGTTACCATATTTGGATGGATTGGTGATTGCATCATAGCTGAGGCGATTGATCCGACCAAGAATGAAGGATGAAGCATGAAGGGTTGATGTCAAATTATGAAGCATAGAAGCAAGCTTGTCGTTGAAGATAGTTGCAAATTGATTAAGTTCCTCAACACATGTTCCATTGTGTTTGAATTGCCTTATATTGGAGGGCATGCACCCGATTGGTCCCATCTCGAGCATTATCACTTTTCTTGCTCCCAATCCGTACAACCTCTGACAATATATATTGTATTATATACATACTATCATAGTATCATACACACATTAATTCTAAATAATTGAGTATATTATATTGAATTGAATAATAATATTAATTAATCATTACCTGAAAATGTTGGGAAAGATTATGAATGAGGAGGTCGGCAAAAGATTGAGGAGAGTCATGAGGTTTGGAGATGTCATAGTCATTGTTGCCTGTTGCAACAACAAACACTGATTTTGACAAATAATTTGATACCTCTTTGGGGTTCTTATATTGTCTTGGTATTTCTTCTTTCACTGTCCTCTCAAATAAATCTATTTGCTTCCCTAAACTCAGCCCTATTCCCTGAGAAATTAAATCATCCATGATATATTATTATTATTAATTATTAATTTATACTGCTCAAAATTAATAATCAATATTTGGTTAAAACCCGTGTCATTTGGGTTTGAGCAATATAAATTGTAACTGATGGAGTATTTTACATTTTGTCCCGTTCATATTATTTATCATATATAATATATAGTTCTCGTTAATTTTATTCATATTTTTTTTTTTTTCATTTTGTCCCGTTCATATTTTACATCAATTCTAGAGTTTAAATATAAAAAACTAATTATATCGTAGCTCAAGTAAGACTTAATATCAAGTTCGGCTCTCTGTTCACCCATCTATATTTATACGTATTTAATAAAAAACACATAGACACAAACATATAAAAAATTCTAATTTAAAATATGTAATATAAAATCTAAAAGTGAAAATTATTACATTGTGACTTCCAGTCTGGGGAAGAATTCCTGATGCTGCGGATGCATAATTTAGGCCTGTCATTTTCTCCGGTCGTAATAACCTTCTAAGTAAACTCAAGTATGGAGGAGCATATGGCAGTACAAGAAACTCAGCTGCCAAAAGTACATAGATAAATTAGTTCATCACTTTTTATACTCCTAATAACGATTATATTTTATTTTTTTATCACACATTACAATTTTTTAAATTTGTAATTTGATACACAAGTTTTTTTTTTTTTAACAACTTACTGCTGACTTGATAGCAGAAATAATTTAGTTGACAGAAAATCGTCTCACGTGTCAAATTATAAAAAAGTAGAAAAAAAACTTGAAGATAAAAGTATCACTTTTTTATGACAGTAATATTTATGAGGAAAATATATACTATTTCTTCCGTCACATATACTCGTTGTGATACTTACTGTTTGACACAAATTTTAATATCAGAGTTGTTTAATAAAATAAATTATTTTTTATGAGTGTAGGGTAATCTTTTCAATTTTAATAAAAGAATTGTTTAAAAGTATTAAATTGGATTAATGTGGGAAAGTAGTGTCATATATATATGGTTAATATAGTAGTGTTTGAGGGGATAGATAAAAGTGAAAAAATTATTTTATTACCGTTTAAGGAAATGATGCAACGAGTACGTGACAGACCTTTTTGGCAAATGTCACAACGAGTATGGTACGGAGGGAGTAGTATTTTTTTAAGTTCAAAGTAATTAATTAATTAATTAATTAAAAATTAGAAAATAATGATTTATATATTTAGTAAAATTCTCTTTATTTTATTACAACCTCGCAAAGGCAAAAGTATACAAAAACAAAGGAAATTAAATAAATGAAGATCCAATAATTAAGTTGATAAATACCTATAAAATCAGCAACAGTTCTTCCGTTGGTAAATCTTCCAGTTGGACCTTTCTCGAAATTCATACCATATGGTGCATAATTTGCCTTTGCCAGAGTTGGTAAGAAATTATTGTTTCCACTATCGACCAAAGAATCGCCAAAAACATACAATGCAGGTGCAAGAGGACCACACTTTGCTGACAAAATATTTGTGATTAATATGAGCATCAACATTTGGATATTCATCATCACTTTATTCATTTTCCTGTGAAACAGAAACTGAAATTAATTGCGTCCACGGTGAAGAATTAGTATGTAGATTTATAGAGTGCACGTATATACAACACAAGTACCAGAGACAATTAATAACACACCCTTTTGTTTTTCTATATTAATTTATCGTGTGAACTGGATCTTCAATGTGAAAGATTATGATTTGTCATTATATTTTTGGGAGATATGCACTCAGCATATTCGTAATTACAGGTTGTAACGGGTTACACGTCGAGCCATGTATCGGAAATCTTTTTTTTTTTTAATTCTATTTTAATTAATCTTCGTGTATACACCAGTTGCACAGTGTACCATTTTCAATTTCATTCAATTCTTAATACTTTTAGTCAAATTCTTGATACTTTTGATATAATACTTGATATTTTTGCTAATTACACATTAAGGTTACCTACTTACCTTTCACCAAATTTATAAAAAATATCAAATATTTGATCAAAATTATTAAGAATCTCATCACACGTATCTAGAATTAGCAGGATCATTGATATTATAGTACTATTATTTTTCATAAGTATCAATAACAAATTAATATATTTACTATTTAAATTATTCATATTTAATATAAAAAATACATGAGTATTATAATATTAAAATTTAAAATATTAAGTATTTTAACCAAGTGTATCAAATATTTAAAAAAGAGTATAAAAAATTAGAAAAAACTGAAAAATAGTGCATGGTAAATGTAAGGTAAACACACTGAGACCTTGTCATTTTATTGAATAGTCAACGGGAGGGTTGCATTTTTATTTAAAGGAAAACGATAGGTCGTTTCTTTCTTTCTTTTTTTATTCTCCTTCCAATTTTTTTCCAGCAAAGCGGAGTTGGAGTCAATCGTGAGAATGATCGACTAAATTATTACACATGGTCGTAGTTTATGAAACGTAATTAGTTCTCATTACATATTCAATCGTGAGTGTTCATGCAGATAGACTAAACAAGAACACCTTTATTTTTATTTTTATTTTATTTTTATCTGCTCATCAATATATGAAAAATATCTCTACCCAATTTTTAGTGTATATATTATCATGAATCACCGGTCTTCTCTTGTGAAATCTCGCATCATGCATAATTCACATAAATCATTATGCATAATTCACCAAACCAAACCTATCAATTTGATTCAATTATTTTCATTTCGGTTTGAATTAGCTAGATTATAATTCATTTTTAAAAAAAAAAATCAAATTTCAATTTGATTTATGCTTACGCAATATCAAGTAATACATCCATTATAAATAAAATAAATTAAATTAAAGAAACTCGTAGATGCTTGAGCTAAAAGAAAAATCATATATATGAATCTATTTTGATACATATTTAATTAAATATATATCCATGATTAATTTTGGGAGACGAGTTGTTGAATATTGGGAGTGCAAACCGAGGAGGCATTGAAGCAAAGTGTGGCAATAGTTTTGTATAGAGTTTCAGTAGGATGATAGCCATCAAAGAAGTAGTGCTTTTCTGGCTCCGTACAAGTCTGTGCCCTTAACTCAGGGATGCAAGCCGAAGTACCATTCAACCATGCTGCACAACATGCCTTACTTGTATCTCTCAACCCTAATCAATTAAAATTCGAACAATTAACATGCATGAAAAATATACAATTAATTTCATTTATACATTTTAAATCCGTTGACAAATTTTTGGAATCATTAGGTTATAATAAGAATTGGATAATTAAGTAGACATGGAATGGTATGTATGATTAGGAGAAGAAGCTAGAAAAATCATGATGATATATATATATATGTAATGAGAGTTTACGGGACATAATTAATTATAAGCAATTACTATAAAATGATATTAAATTTTATATATGATGATTCAGATTCACGAGAATTTATTTTTTAAAAAGTAATATTAATGGTTAATATAAGAAATAATATTATTTAACATACGATATATTAAGTTTTAAAAAATACTTGATTTGTTATGTTATTTTTCTCAAAATTAATTGCTAAATAGTGATATTTTGTAGGTTAAATGATTTTACTTTTATATACCAAGTAGTATTATTATTTACTGAATTCATCATAAAAATATGCTAATGTATCTCTTAATTAAGCGCATGTTTGGTTGTATATTATACATATATAACAAATTCTCTTTCATATATATATATATATATATATATATATATATATATATATATATATATATATATATATATATATATATATACTTAACTTATACTTGTGTTGTATGATTAGAAAATAAAGGGGATAACTGCATTAGTATTATAGAAATATTCTCAAAACACATTTGATTTCTATGTTCAAAATTGATCTTTTTTTTTCCCTGCAAATTTGATCCCAATTGTTAAATACTTCACATTTTTATTCCATAACGTGTAGCAATATTGCCAAATAGGTCTTTTTTTTTTTTTTAACAGTTGGGAACAATTTTGCAAAAAAAAAAAAAAAACCACTTTTAAATATAGAGGACCAAAAGGTATTTTAGGATATTTCTATGTGACTAAAATTGCAATTTTTTCTAAAATAAAGTTTTATCATCCCACATAATTATTTAGGCTATTTCCCAGTACTTTTAAAAGAAATGGTTTAGGTGGGTGGGAAGAGATTTACCATATTTGGAAGGATTAATGATTGCATCATAGCCAAGGGCATGGATCCGACCAAGAATGAAGGATGAGGCATGAAGGGTTGATGTCAAATTATGAAGCATAGAAGCAAGCTTCTCATTGAAGATGAGTGCAAGTTGATTCAGCTCCTCAACACATTTTCCATTGTGTTTATATTTCCTTGTATTAGAAGGCATGCACCCTATTGGTCCGATCTCGAACATTATCACCTTTCTTGCTCCCAATCCATACAATCTCTGCAGACATATATATATATATTACACACATTCAATTTTTTTTTATTTTTTATATCTAGATCCTCTAATTAAGCAATTAATTAAAGTGTACATTCTACGTACCTGTAATTGTTGGGAAAGATTATGAATGAGGAGGTTGGCGAAAGATTGAGGAGTGGTACCCTTTTTTAAGGGATACGTGATGAGGTAGTCATTGTTGCCCATTACAATAAAAAACACTGATTTTGACAAATAATTCGATACCTCCTCAAGCTTCTTATAATGTCTTGGTATTACTTTTTTCACCCTTCTCTCGAACAAGTCAATTTGGTCACCCAAATTCAGGCATTTTCCCTGAATAAATCAACCATTTAAATCACTATTCATTCCAATTTGAAAGCATATAACATATTTTTGAAGGAAAAATAACAATTTGGAATATGAGAAATTAATTAATTAATACTGAAATTAAGTTAAGACGTGAATCGTACAAAGACAGTTCCAGTCTGTGGAAGAATGCCACAGGTTGCTGATGCATAATTAACGCCTGTCAGTACTTTCTCCTTTTGCAACAACCCTTTATGTAAGCTCATGTATGCTGGAGAGTATGGCAATTCAAGATACTCAGCTGCCAAAGCACAAAAGTTGAAGTAAGTCAAATAAAATCCATATATTCACGATTTTCTTTTTTTAACCTTAAAAAAGTTTCTTAAAAAAGAGAAAAATCATGATATGTTCAGTAAATTTCTCTTTATTTTATAATAACCTCTCAAAGGCAATTCAAGGGTATAAAAACAAAGGTAATTAAATTAGACAAAGTCTCCTTAAATAGTAATTAATTATTTTATTTAAATTTGTTAGTTGTTATATTATAAAATGATACTTCCTCCGTCCTGGAAAAACTTTCACATGTAGGAGGGCACACACTTTAAGAAAAAAGAGTAATAATTGAGGTTTTGAGGGGTAATTTTGTAAATTTTTATGTATAAAGTAAAAAAAAATATTGAGTTATGTGTATATGAGAGTAAAAAGTAATAGCATTTGTGTAATAGTGAAAATTGTGATAGTGAAATTTATAAAGAGTTTTTTATTTTAAAAGGGTGAAACTTATAATGGGATGTGAAAGCTTTAATGGGACGGAGGGAGTATTAAGTTGAGAAATACCTATAAAATCAGCAGCAGTTCTTCCGTTGGTGAATCTTCCAGTTGGACCTTCCTCGAAATTCATGCCGTATGGTGCATAATTAGCCTTTGCCAGAGTTGGTAACAGGTTATTGTTTCCACTATCGACCAAAGAATCGCCAAAAACATACAATGCAGGCGCAAGAGGACCACACTTTGCTGACAAAATATTTATGATTAATATGAGCATCAACATTTGGATATTCATCATCACTTTATTCATTTTTAATTTCCTGAATCTAAAGAAAATTGTGTGCAGGTTGAAGAGTGTATGTATCGACTATCGTGTACGTATATATAACAGAGGTTCGAGAGACAATTGATTACAACCTTCTTTTTCCTTTCATTATTAATTTATTGCGTGAACTCTTAAAAGAAATTAAGATTATGATTTGTGTAATTTGATTTTTGAGAGATACGCACTCCTATCCGCAATTACAGGTAACAGGGCCGGCCACATGTTTCATAATTGTTGACACCTGTGCATGTATCAAATTCTTTAAGATTTGAATTCACCCCACTCGATACCATAAAATAACTTGCATCTAAACACTTTCTTAAATTGATAATCATGCATTTTAGATTGAATTCTTATGAGTTATATATTAGACTAATATGATTTGAATTGTTGTTTTGTTACTTAATAAAATTAAATTATTGAATATGCTTGAATTTTATATGAGAAATTTTTTTTGAATTATATTCATTTGATTTATAAATTTATAGAATTATATTTTTTTGGTGTTATATATTAATATATAATAAAATATAAATAATCAGATATATTCTTGACGAATCGCACTTTAATTTTTGTTTTTTAAAATATGTATTCTCATATTCGTATCATCGCTTCCACACTCGCACCCTATAATCGTGCAATATTAGCAGAGAGAGAGAGTTTGTATCATGTGCAATATTGTATTGTGCAAATTGCAACTGCGTATATAAGAGCAAAACATAATGCTAATTTTGATAAAGACGTGATATTAGTTTTAAATGAAACATGCAGTTTAATATATATAATTGAAAATTGAATTTTAATTTAACTGAAACCATCAAATAAAACGCGACAATTTGTTTTTAAGGCAAATACAGCTTCGACTAACATGACACTAATTTAACGCAACACGTATTTATTGTTTTTTAAATGAATAGTCAACGATGGATTGGGTTGTTACAATTACATCATGAATTCGTCATTTCAATTATCCTCCTTTCAATTTCTTACAGTTACAGCAAAGTGGAGAATTAATTAATTATTAATGCAGATCCATAACTACCCCACCCCTTTATTAATTATTTATGGTCGTGGTTCATGAAACTAAGTGCTCATTAACAGTGACGGATCAGATTTTGTGTGTGGTCAATCTTTATTTTTATCTTTCTCTTTATAAAATCTTCTACATAATATAATAACTAATTTTTGAAACAAAGTATATTGTACGTCTTGAAATCAGTTTCACCGGAAAAGTTATTTGTATTTTTTAATAGTATTAATTTTTTAATACTCTCTTCATCCCAAATTAGTTTTAATATTAATCTGGACACGCATTTTAAGAAAAAGTGTAATGAGTGGAGTATTGAAGGGTAATTTTGTAAACTTTTATTATTAAAGTAAGAGGGGTGGTTGGATTGAATGTAAAAATTAATGGTATTTTGTGTAAATATATGAATATTGTGAGAGTGGAGTTTAAGGAGAGGTTTCCTTTTTTGAAATGTGTATTTCAAAAAAAAAGTATTAATTCTTTAATTATTAATTTGACGGTAATATTATTTTGAGTTCATGATAAAACTAGTTTATAAGAAATATATTCAAATTTTGTATACTAATTAATTTTTTGCTACATATAGAAAAAAAAAATACTCCCTCCGTCCCAAAAAGTTATGCACACTTCTTGAGACACGGAAACTAAGAAAAATTAATTTTGTTGACTTTTATGAGAATAAAATGTAAGAGAGAATAAAGTGTAAGGGTATTTTGGGTGATTTAATAAGATAAAGTAGGAGAGAGAATAAAGTAGAGAGTAAAATAAGAGTGACATTTTTGTGAGTTAAATGATATTGTAAGGGTATTAATATTGTGTGATGTTTCCATTTTAGGAGTGTACATAACTTGTTGGGACAGACGAAAAAGGAAAGTGCGCATAACTTCTTGGGACGCGGGTGTATAAAATAAATTTAATCTTCTACTTAAATTTGGGAATCTCTTACCAGTTATCAAATAACTTTTTGACCATATTTAAAAAAATACATTAAAACTAGTTTAAAAAATCACGTGTTCTTAAAACTAAATTATAATGGTTGGTTATATATGTTTGGAGCTCGTTTGGTTTCCTTTATTGGATAATACCTGAACTATAATACATATATTTGTAATACCAGTTTATTATCAATATTTTGTTTGGTTTCAAAAACTTGAGTTAAATAATTAGTTATTAACTATCAATATTATGTTTGGTTGCAAGTATTATAACTAGTATTAATTTATTTTAGACTAATTTGTCGTTATAAATAAAAATAATAATAAACACATTTTGATGAAAGTGAAGGGTGTTTTTGGTATTTTAAAATTTAATAGATGTTGGAGAAATATAAGTATTACAAATACCATATGAAACTTGGAATCTATAATACCATGTATTAGGTATTATTTGAACGGGTCTATTCTTAATAACGGGCTGGAAGTATAATGTATACAACAAACCAAACAAGTGATAAAGGTGTATTAGGGATCAATACACCCCTAATAAAGGAAACCAAACGACCCCTTGGTATATACATATATATATATATATTAATTTAATATTAAAGTAAATATTTTCATTAAAGTAAATTCAAAGATGAAGTAAACTAAATATAAATGAATTGTATAATATATTTGATTTGATTAAAAATCTATATCAATTTAACTATATTTATATATGTACTTTTTCAGTAATATAAAATAATGTGTTAATTAAAGAAATTATATATATATGCAGATCATCAATTATTTCACATATTGTCAATTAATAACATTTTTTGTCTCAACAATTTCAGAATTAGAGTAATAAACTAACAAGATAATTAATTAATCATCCTTCTTATTATAATTTGATAATTTTCATAATTATTATGATTAAAAACTTTTAACGCAACACTCCTAAAATATTCAAATAGCAAGACTCCATGGATTGATCATTGATCCAGGAACTATGGTAATGCATGTTACCTGAAGATTTTGTGCTTGCTATTTAAGATAAGTCACGTTCCGTTTAATATCAAAATTAAATTTCTATTTATAATAATTTTCTCATGATCAAATATCCATGTGTATACGATTTCTAATTTTTATTTAGTTGAAAAATCAACTTAATCGCAAATGAACAGTAACACCGTCCATTAAAACATAAATTTACGGATTTGAAGAGCTAAGAGAGACGAAGAGATTGATATGTCTCGTCCCTCGAATCGGTAAAAATTAATTAAATTTTAGCCGGGAAGCAATTAATCACGTATGCAATTTTGTGTGCAATGGATAAAGCGATCTGATCCCCTTGATTTTTCAGCCAGAAAGCGAACAATCACTCAGCAATGAACACTAATTGAAAACGGTAGGGAATGAGTACCTCTAAATGAGCTAAAAAGACGGGGTTTGGACGTCAAATATCCTCAATTCTTTAAAAATTATGACTATACTGAAATATTGAAAAAACTGCTCTTGAAAAGAGCTCTTCCGAGGCATTGATCTCAAAAAAAGTGCGGTAAAGAGCCTAGGGACTGCGACTGGTTACGAAGGTCCAGACGTTGGCATTGCACTTATCTTAGATTCGTAAAATATTTTATATAGATATATTCATAAAATATTTTATATAGATTTTTCTTAAAATTGATATCACAAATTCAGATGAATTTAACCCCATGTCATGAATTCGTATTAAACATTTGAATAATGTTACGCGGCCCAATGTCGATAAAATTATTGTTTGGAAGAAAGTTTTTTCTTCCCATTTAAAAAGAGTTGGGTGTTTTTTTTTTCATCGGTAGAGTTGGATGGTTGATTGTAAATCCTTTAATGAAATATCTTTTCCTTTGGGTTAAAATGAGCAGTGATGAAGATCATCAATTATGAGTATGCCTGGTTGCCATCATCCGAAAATGAATAAATTTTATTATTTGGTTGAACGTATAAATCTGAGCTCGAAACTCATCACATGACATACGATTTATATATATGATGAATAATGTTAATGTTAATGAACTCCTAGAATTAATATATATTTTCCTCAAGTAAGTACTGTTTGCCATGACTCCTTCCAACTTCGCTTGAGACATCATAATTCAGACATGCACTCTCTTCCCTGTTCTTTTGGTACTAACATCAAATTTCCTAATCTAAAGTCACTGTCCTTAAAGTTGCATCAAAATTGATAAATGGGTTAATTTATAGTACACCTGCCAAAAATGCCCGAACGAGATGTGATCGGACGGACCGCCTCGCATGATCTATCATTCCGAACCTTCCCAGGATGATTTTCCATGCCATAGGGTGTATAAATCTTTTGTACAACAATCGAATCTCCTCGTCACCTTTCCCCGACTTCGAGCTCTTCTTGATCATCAATTTGGGTCTCTTCTTTGGTGCTCGTTTCCTCGTTGCTTTCGCCGCTGTCCTGAAAAAGCTGGGCAGCATCAGCTGAATCAACGTCGTCTTCATAGACATCATCCTCGTCACCATCCTTGTCCCTTGGTGAAGAATGGTCCATCCAGGATGGGCATTGGAGCATGGCCGTTAGGACATCATGCAACGGGGACTGAGCTGAAGGGCTCGAGGCATTAACTGATACTTTGCTAGAACGGTCACCCCTTGAGCACGAGCACTCGGGAACGGGGAAAGACAGAAACGACAGGGGTTTCGACCTTGTAAGCTCGTCTTTTAGCCCATCGACTAGGTTTGTTCTGAGATGCCTACGTATGGATGCGACAAAAGTGTGATTGGCTTGGTAAAGGTGTTCGTGGATCTCCTCTAAGAGCCTCGAAATCTCCTTCCTGTGTATGAAATATGAAACTTAGATTATGATAGACCTCATCAAAGTTTTTCTTGCAATATTATTTTAAGAATGCTTATCAAGTAAAGAGATTCGTGTGTGAGACGATATCATACATGAGACGGAGCTCCACCTGAATATTTGGATCATATTTCTTTTCCAAACATGATTAGGCTGGAACCCCACAATCCCATGAGTCATATATTATGAAAAATAAGACCCGTCTTATGTATGAAAACCGTCTCATACAAGTTTTTGCTTCAATGATCGAGGAGGTAAATTACGAAAACCTCCCACCAAGGTTAATTCAAATTACAAAAAAACCTTGGTGGATTGGATAATTACCAAATAGCCCGTAAAAAGAACAGAACAATTGTTGATTGCTCGAGAAAATGCAAATCATTCCACTTATTGTGTTCTCATATTTGCGTTCATTGATTGTTTAGTAATTTTGCATTACCTATCAATTAAACGAATTTTTTTTATCTTTTTAGGGGGTAATTTGATAACTTGTTCAAACCACGTGATTTTTTGGTAACTTTTTAGGGAGTAAGCAGCAGCATCTCAACATCAATCAAACACTGCCTTGATGCCCTTTCATCTCAAACCTATAAATGTTGCAGCATAATTTTTGTTCTACATTAAAAAAAAACATGATACGCAAGACAAATTTGAACTAGAAGCCAACTCAAAAAACAATATAAAACAGGTAGAAGCTAGCATGAAAATCGATAATGTGGCGAACAAATACCTGTCTATCCGAAATGTTTTTGCACCAGCAAACTGATAGAGCCTGTGTCCCATTACCAAGCTAGCAAAATTCGGGTTTCCTCTACCATCACGATCAAATCCTGGTATGAAGGCATCTGCTTCAACGCATATAGTGTAGTCTATTGCCTCCCACAGCAATTTATGAGCATTGGTCCTCAACTCCATTACTGTACTCTCTGGTTCGTTGTCGCTCTCAGCTACCCAACCCCACCAACCTTCGATGTTGTAAGGATATTTTGCTCTCGGAGGGGGCGGTGGGAGAGGACGAGGGCGGGGCCCAGAAGTTTTCCAAGAACCAGGTTTCTTTTCCTCTCTAACTGGAGGTGAAATCTTCGAAGGTTTGTCCACGAGATTAGCTTCACGCCCATACATTTTGCTCAACTCCCATGGCATGCTTAAGGATGTCCTATCTACCACGTTTTCAAACATAGCGTGAAGAGGAATCAGTTTCTTCTGCCCGCCAAACACCTCCCCACCAGAAACGTAAATGACCGTGTCCCATGAATAGCCGTATGCACGAAGAAGAATACCAATCTGTATAAACAATGATGATCAGTTGATCATACTCAATTGTGAAAATTAAATTGGTTTTTCTTGATTGAAGAGAAAAATAGTAATATTAATTTATGTCCTATAACTTAGGGTGGGTCTAATATAAATCTCTTTTTTTTTTCTACTTGATCAATTTTAGTCATAGGTGTTCAATTTCAATAAGCAATTTTCGATTGATTTTGAATTTTTCAGCAAAGGACTAAAATTGGACACCCTAGGACTAAAATTGATAAAGTAAAAAGAAAAATATTTATATTGGATCCACCCCAAATTATAGGACGTAAATTGATATTAACTCGAACTAATAACAGGGACAGGTCATACTTCTTCTGGCATAAGGGGGCATAAACCCTGAAGACGTTGCTCAGCTGAATTTACAGTGAGGTTCCCTTTGACAAGTCCTCGTTTAAGCATCCATGCTCGTTTATGTTGGATGAGTTCAGTATGCACATCCTAGAAGAGATTAACACTCATTAGGTGTAGGTAAACTTTTTTGTAGTAATGGGACACTACCGACGTTTCCTAATCAATCAGACATCCAAAGTATACCAAAAGACACCTGAAAGAGTTCAGCACAACCATGATAAGCTAGAGCGTCTCTTGTCATCCCAGGATCATAGGCTATAAACGGTCGTCCAGAAGCTCTCAATCTGTATAGGATCTTTGTGGCAAGTTCATGGACCTCGTCTCTGAATCTTAGTGCATGAAAAGCAACCCGACATCTTAGCCTTTGATATTCTTCCAGATGTGGAGGAAGTCGGGCCTGGGTCATAAGAATATTAATAACAAAGGCACAAGCATGCTTATGTACATACTAAGAATAATTGCTTAGGATGAGTGATAAAAGTTTGAAGCTATCAGAAAGACGGTGTAAAGAAAATGTTGGTCAACCATGATCATCAGGGCAACAGAAATTTACTGTGTATCACACAACAAATATTCGAAGCTATAATCCATTAACAAAAGCATACTAGAAGTTTACATTCATAAACAAACTGACAGGTGGCAATCCGCCTCTAATTTGGGGTACATACTATCAGTAAAGCAGATTGCTTTGACCACCTCTAAAAATACTTAATAAGTTTTCTTCTCAAATCTTAACATCAATTACGCAACAAGCCCTCCAACATGTAGTGTATTGTCCACTACTATGAGCAACTGAAACAGATAATAACCACTCAAATCCGTCACATTTTGTTTTAAGGTTTTAATTGGTGGCATCAATATATTTTTATTTAAAGTTTTTTAGTTAAGTATGCAACTACAGAATAGGATACCTGCAAGCATCCTCCATCAGGAATGACAAGCTCAACAACTGAATGCTTATTCAACACCGGCAGTACATGATGAAGATAGAAATATGGAGATGCTGAGTTAAGCACTTTGAAAGAAGGGATATTTTTCTTCCTCCTTGCTCCTTTAAGATCCTTTGGAAGTGTTTTCACAATTCTAATATCTTGCTCTAAAGCTGACATAAATTGATCCTCACTATAGAGGTAGGCAAAGCTCTTGAACTCTGTGCTGCATAATATAAAAGACATTATAGAGATTTAAGAAGTAATTTAGAAAACACTGAAAAAATTGCATGGTACATGCCAACACTGGATAGTAGAAGCATTTAATCATGCAAGGAAATGAACAAACCTGATCCCTTTGCTACTGGTTGTAGATTGGATTTCTGGAATGACTAGCGTAGCATTTAGAAGACGAGCAACCACGACGACATCACAAATCTGCAGAAGAATAAAATCTTCTCTTAAGTAAAAAGAAAATGAAACGAAAAAAAAAGTGAAATTACTGTGGGCTGTGATTAATAGTGTTAATGCTCACCGAATTCCTGATCTCATGGAAACCTCCTCGTATCCTAACAAATATAAATCCGCTAGTCTTCGGAGGAGGAGCTGCGAGGTATCCAAACAAGGTTAAACAGCAAGAAATATCAAGAAGACAAGACTACCCTTGATTACTTCTGATATTTGTTCCTCAATATCAATAAAACAGGGAATCCACCAGTAACTTTCCATTTTCAAATGTGAAACCAAGTTCTTAAATGAATGCCGGGCTGAAATTAATATCCCGTATAGTGAGTAACAATAAAGGAACTTCTTTTGAGTCAATCTGTTTGAACAGAGAAACAGAAGCAATCTCATGTAGCCCAATTTGGTATAAGCAACAGAAGCAGATCTAACCTACATAGTTTCCTCTGGGATTTGCATATGGATGCATAGAATCAAGATGCTTCACAGGGGCCCAAAGTTTTCTGTACAGTGCAATCTGCAAATGGAAAATCATGAAATTCAAATCACCCCCAAAATGAATATTGCAAATAATTAAAATTAAAAACAAAAACAAGAACAAGAACGGTCGATGACGGTTATGGATTTAGAAAAGGAAAACCCAGACAACGAAACAAGAAACACGGATAAAACATCGGCAAGGGAAACATTATGATTCAAAAAAAAAAAAAAATTGACATTGGAAATTCAAAACAACACTTAAAGGAACCAAAAAGAACAATTTTTTAAAATTAACCCCAAAAGATCGACCCCACTAAACACCCTATTACACAATTATTACACAAAATTTAGCTGCATCTAACACTATCCTCCCTAAAAGTGACTAGTAATTTTTCATAATTCACAGAAAAGTAGAACTCTGATCACAAATCATGCCAACACAACTAAGTCGAACTCAAAATTATAGATTCAAACCAAACCCACATATCAAAACGAAAAACTCAAATCGGAGCATAAAAGTAATGAAAAAAAGTTCAGATCTTTATGACATTACAGGCGTGGGAAGATCGGCATTCTCAAAAATGGGCCTCCAAGAAAAGATGGTGATGGAAGATTTGTATTCGGAAACAGCACTTCCATATGTGTATCTTGCAAGAAGAAAGTGGGTGAAGAGAGAGAATGTTGAGAGAACAAGGCCGAACAAGCCGACCCACTTCAGCTTGGACTTGAAAAGCACCGCCTTCGCTTCTCCGCCGCCGCCGGCTTTGGCGGGAGAGACCCACTTCATGGTAGAATTTCCACGCGCAGTGAGAATGGAGAGGGTGCCAATTGGAGTCAAAGAAAGAGAGTCCACGGGCGATGGCGACGCTGCGAAGACGAGTCGTTCTTGAGTGCTGTGTTGGATTGGAGGAACAGGAAAAACCTTCGGACATAGGTTTGTTTGTCGTTTTATAAATATTTCCTAGACTAAGCCCAATCTCGCGGGTGGCGCGTCATCATAACGTAAGCAGTCATACTATAGAATCTACTACTTTTACAAACGATAATAAAGTTGAACTTTTTTTTTTTTTTTAAAATAAAGTTGAAATTTTAAACTCATCAAAATTTTATAGTATAACATAAACAGTTGTAACAAATATGCCTTTAAAAATAATTCTAACATTTTTCACCCTAATAATTTATCAAAATATATTTATCAGGAAAAATAAAACTTTATCATCTCCTCAATTAGTATTTTTTTTTTTTTTTTGAAAGAATCTCCCCAATTAGTTAAAAATCCGTAAACTGTTAATAAAAGAAAAGGTTAAATATTAGTAGAATATTGCAAATAATAACTCCTTGATCTTATTTAGTTATTTGTTAAGTTAAATGGGAAAAAGTAGACTTCTAAATTATCACAGATCCAAATTATTAAAATATTTATGTTGCATTTAAATCCTTTTCAGTATTTTTTTTATCAATCAAAAATTTTTTTATTAATCAACAAATAGGTATAGGCATATCCTGAAACACAATAGTACATCTCCATAGGAATATTCTTATAACAAAGTAATTCGAGGATTCGTCTCCCATTCTAAGAAAGATAAAAATTTATAATTGTTAGTAATTCAACTCCAAGATCTTATCTTAAATTTCTGTATAATTTTCTCCGCTATAAATCCTTTTCAGTATTATTCAAAACTCTTTAAGTATTTTTTATGTACAAATAAGTTATTTATTTTTTCAAAATTATGTAAAAAGACACTTCTATTAAAAAAAAAGTAGGTATTTTTTTTCAACTAATATGATTATGATCAATTTTTAAATATTTTGTCACTTCGCTAGCACCTCTATCGATTAGATGTCTCATCAGAGCGATTAAAAGTGTTCAATTTTTTTAATTTAAAAAATAATATATATATATATATATAACAGAAATTTTATTTCGAAAAAATCATGCAAAAAAAATAAATTTACACATTTTTAACTATGAGGTTGGATGATAGAAATTCATAATTTTAAGGAAAAAAAAGATAATAAAAATTTTATTTACAAAAATCATACAACATGCCTTAATAAATAAGAAATACTCTCTCTGTCTCGGGATAATATGCACCTTTTGATGGGCATGTAGATTAAGAAAAAAATTACTTTTTGGAGTTAATAAAATAGAAAAGAGAATAAAATATAAGAGTACTTTGAATGGTTAAGTTTAAATAAAGTGAAAGAACTTTATCACTAAAAGTTGAGTGACATTTTTTAAAATAAAATAATATTTGAGAGCATTAGTATTTAATGAACTTTTCTTATTTAGAAATGCAGATTATGTTGAGACGTTCTAATAAAGAAAGTGTGCAGATTATCATAGAACGGAGGGAATACTAAATTAAATATAAAAAAATAAATATCAAATTTGGTAGTATACAAATAAAATATGTACCTTTTAATCACATTAGTAGGAGTGCATTCTTTATTTAATTGTAAGAGAAAAGTTATTTATCTCACCAATAAAATACATTAAAAAAATGTATTTGTTCAATTATTAAAAGTAAAAAAATGAAAAAAATATTTAAGAAACTAGTTAAACAAACCATAATCCCAAATCAAATTTACAAGTTAACCATGAAAATAAATGGGAGGACGGCGGAGGCCGGAGCGTGTGTCGATGCAGGAAGTCACGTGAATTTAAGATGTGCATCACGTGGTTTTTGTAGTGGTGGGGCCTAGTGGGTCCATTTCTGAATTAGTCAATAACATAATTAATAATCTGGAATTTGTGGTAAAAAGATGGATAATTAGAATTAGATGAGCTGAAAAAGATAGTCCTAAAAAAGTGGGAAATTTTTTTTTTATGTCCCATAACTTTTTCACTTTTCCAAAAACATCCCAAAAAAGTTAATTTTTCCAATTACATCCCAAATTATTGCTAAGTGTACAATTTACGTCCCAAAATTCGCCGGAGGTCACGAAACGACGTCGTTTCGCGTCATGTGCGCGGCACATGACTTTTAATTTGGGGATTTCCGGCGAATTAGCCTACGTGGCGTGACGTGGAGTGACATGGCCATTTTTGACCAATGAAAACCAACACCAAAACACATCATAATTTAAACTGGATTTAAAAAAAAAAGAAAACAAAATTAAAATTATAACTGCAATTAAAAAAACAAAAAACAAAATTAGAAAACATTAAATCTAATTGAAAAAAACGTAATACCCAAACACATCAAATGCATCTTCAGAAATTGAAAACTTAACGCATCTTCAGAAATTGTGAATTCTAGGGTTTCCTCTTCCCATCCAAAAAAATCCATAGAAATCGTTGAAACCCAGAGTTATTTTCGAAGCAGAGAAGAAACGCAGGTGCTAGCGTGGGTTTGCTATGGTATTTGTGCGGAGAAAAGGGGCGAGAGAGTGGTCCCGTCCAAAATATGGTGAGTTGTCTTCTTTTTATCAAAGTGAAAGATTCTCTTTTATTTGTCGTTAATGTGTACAACAGTTGTGTGTATTGTTTAATATTGGTTGGTGTAAAAGTGTTGTTTGACTGAGATCGCTATTTATTGGGATTGGTATAGTTTATTGTTGTATAGTACTGTGCATTTTTTTTATTATTCTGAACTCAATTTTTTTGATTTTTTATACAGATTCGAAAAGCAATTATATCACTTTAGTTTTGTATTTTGGGGGTAAATTTGAAAAGTTGCCATACACAGAGTATATTGGGGGTGATAAATTGTTGTATGATTGGGTGAAAGCAAATGAAATAAAAGAGTCTGACTTGTGGGAATATAGTGAAAAGGCAGGGGTTTTGGGGGAGAAAAAGTTTTATGTGAGGATTAGTGATATCAATTTAAAGTATGTGATTGATGATAATGATCTTAGGTCATGTGCAATGAAATTACTATCTGCTAGGGAGATGCATGTGTATGTTATTCTAGTTGAGGAAGAACCTGAGAATGTTTTAAAGGTCCCTGAAAATGAAAATGAGTTAGTTGAGTCAGATTTTGAAGATTCAGACTTTGTAATTGGGAATGAACTAATTAGTGATGATGATGATGTCCTATTTGAGAAAAATGTAGTTGAAGTGCCTTCAGATCTTGATGAAATAGATGAATCAAATGCCTGTGAGAGTGTCCAATATATTACTATAAGTAGTGATCAATTGTTGGGTAAAGTGCCTGTAGGGGATGAAAGTGGGAAGGGTAAACAACTAGTTGTTGATGAATCTGATAGTGAGGGTGAGGGGGAGCCTGATGTTTTTGGTGGGGGTGATGAGGTAGATTTTGATGAGTTTAGAGTCTCTGATGAAGATAATGATGAGCCTAGTCACCCTGTATTTAACCCAAACACTACCTTTAACCCACAGTTTGTGATTGGTCAGATCTTTGGCACTAAACAAGAGTTTAGAAAGGTTGTCCAATCACATGCTATTAAGATGAAGAGGAACATACATTTCCCAAAGAATGACACTAGAAGGATCTATGCTAAATGTGTAGATGAGAACTGTAAGTGGAAGATTCATGCCTTGAAAAGAAAAAATGAGATGGCATTTCAGATTAGAAAATATGAGGAGAAGCACACATGTGCACCTACTCAAAAGGTAAAAAATATGACCTCGACTTGGTTGAGTGAGTACTTTTTGCAAAGATTTCAGTCTGATAAAAATAGGGATGTGGGTGGGTTTATGCTTGATGTTTCACATGACACAAGATGCCAAATCACTAGGCAACAAGCCTACAAAGCTAAGAAAAAAGCATTGTTAAAGATTGAAGGTGATCCTGACCTTCAATACTCAAAATTGTGGTCCTATGTTGATGAATTAAGGAAAACAAATCCTGGTTCCACCATACTCTTAGGCACTGAAGTGGATAATGGGGTAACAAGGTTTGCTAGACTTTATGTTTGTTTTGATGCTCTAAAAAGAGGGTATATGGCTGGGTGTAGACCTATTATAGGGGTTGATGGGTGTCATCTAAAAAGTAAACATGGAGGGATATTACTTACTGCAGTTGGGGTAGATGCCAATAATAATTTGTACCCAATTGCTTATGCTGTGGTAGAGAAAGAAAATGGAGATAATTGGGAATGGTTCCTCACTGTTTTGAAACAAGACCTGTCACTTAAAGCTGATGAAACTACATTCTTGTCTGATAAACAAAAGGGGTTAATGAATGCATTTCAGTCAGTTTTTCCAGGCACTGAGCATAGGTTTTGTGTTAGGCATTTACACAATAACTTTAAAGTTGCTGGGTATAGTGGGCAGGCCTTGAAACATGCTGTTTGGAAGGCTGCATGCAGCCTAACACAAGGTGAGTTCAATTTGAGGATGAGGGAGCTAAAGCAATTGAATGAGGCAGCATGGGGGTGGTTTCTTGATAAGCCTCCAACTCAATGGTGCAAGGCTTTTTTTTCAGAAAGACCTAAGTGTGATATGCTTTTAAATAATGTGTGTGAGTCTTTCAACTCTAACATACTAGAGGCAAGAGACAAATCCATTATTACTATGTTAGAATGGATTAGGGAACATTTGATGAAAAGATTGCAGAAGAACAGAGATTTAGCCATGAGGAAATGGAATAAGAAATTGTGCCCTAGGATTAATTTGATTTTGGAGAGGAACAAGGAGAAAGTTGCTGATTGTATACCTATCAAGGCCGATCACCATCACTACCAAGTGTCCTGCTATGATGGTAGTCAATACACTGTGGATTTGCAGCAATATGTGTGCTCTTGCAGAGCATGGCAACTAATAGGCATACCATGTACACATTCAATTTGTGCAATTCTAAGTGAAGGCCTAGACCCTATTGATTTTGTTGATGAGGCATATACTGTGGAGAGATATCTCAAGGCTTATGAGAACCCGATCATGGGCATTAGCTATGAAGCATTATGGGGTGAGACAGTGTACATCCCCCCACTGCCTCCTAATTTTGGTACAAGGCCAAGAAGAGGAAGAAAACAATCAAAAAGAAGACTTGAGGCTGATGAAAAAACTAAGAAAGATGGCAAGCCTAAGAGAATGAGGAGACAACAAACCACTATCACCTGCAGCAAATGTAAGGTGAAGGGTCATAATGCTGCTGGATGTAAGAGAAAAGAGGTAAATCACTCAGTTTTTATTACTTGATTGTTTTAATACTTAAATTCCTATTGTTTGATAATAAGTGTTATTTTTGCAGGCTGAAAAAGGAAGTGGAAATGCTTCAAATCCCACTGAGTCTATTCCAAATCCTACTGAGGTAAATACACTCAGATTGGTATATTGGGTATTTTTAAGGAGTTGGAATTTTTTTTTTTATAAAAAATGGGTATTTTTCTCATTCTTCTCTCTTTTTATATATATATATATATTATTCTTTAAGAGCCGGTGGGATATTTTTAAAGACTGAAAAAAGGCATAATTAAAACGAATGCAAAAATCATACTTAGAGTTTCTGGAATTGTCATTTTAGTTACAGTAAATTGATTCTAACAGCTGCATTTCATAAATCATAATAGGCATTGTCTCATTTTGGGCAGGCAATTTTTAATGGCTAATAATTAGTTTTTATTACTTCATTGTTTTAATACTTAAATACACATGTGCCATGATAAGTGTTATTTTTGCAGGCTGAAAAGGGAAGTGAAAGTTCTCCAAATCCCACTGAATCTGTTCAAATTTCAAGTGGAGTTGAAAATGCAGCTGAGCGAATTCCTAATGATGGCCCAATTATTGAGGTATAATTTCTTAATTAATTATATAAGTTTACAAATTCATATATTGATTACTAATTATATAAGTTTAATTAAAAACCTGGTACAGATTGCACCACCAAGGTTTGTGAATGCCCAGGTTAATGATGAGATGGAGATTACTGATCTCACCATTAATACAACCCAACAAAGTCAGATTACAAATGTTCAATGGTATCAACCAGCCCCTAGTCCAAGTGTGCAAGGTCCTCCAATGTTTGAGCAATTACAAATGGCTCAAACTCACTTACAACCAAGATTTCAGATTAGAGCTCCACCACCACCTAGAGATGAACACTTTATGCATTATAGACTCAGAATTCGATCTGCCTTTGAAAACAACACACTCAAGAAAATCGTGGTTGATAATGATGGTCAAAAATATATGGAGTTGTCTTCTCAAGGTAGTACTAGAGACAAGAAAGGCAAGAAAAAAGTTTGATGAAGTTTTAGTGGAAGTGGAATTGAAAAGAACTTTTTTTGAATCAATCTGTTTTGTAATCACTCTGTGAGTGGAAATATGTAGCTTTGTAATCACTCTGTGAGTGAAATTATCTAGTTTTTGAATTACTCTATTTTGTAATCACTTTGTGAGTGAAAATTATCTAGTTTTTGATTGGCTATGTGGTTGAATTGTTGGTTTTTGTTATATTAAAAGTAATGACCCAGTGAGGGAAATTGTGATGTTTGGAAATATAAGTTTTGTTTGATTAGTAGCAATCTTGTTAGATTAATGGTATTAGATTGTTTGATCATCTGTGGTTTGTTGTTTTGCTCAATGGTATTGGATTGTTTGATCAATGGTATTAGATTGTTTGACCATGATAATGATATAATTGATCAATGGTATTTGATTGTTTCAGTTTATTTGATCATAAGGTATCACATTGTGTCATTGTTTGATCAATGCTCTGTTTTTCATTCAATAGTCAATACACATAAACTCATTTTATTTCAATTTCTTTCAGTTTGTTTCATTCAATATAAAATAAGATTTATTACATGCTCTGTTTTTCATTACAAATCACATGAACTTATTTTCTTTCAATTTGTTTCATTCAATACAAAATAAGATATATTACAAATACTCTATTTTTCATTGCTCATTGTCAACCAAAATTACAAATGTTCCACTTTTCATTGAATTTTTATCCTCAACTACACAGCTAAATTGTCTACATGCACATAAGCAATTGATTCAAATCAAAATAAAACATCATTAAGATATTAAATATATTAGCAAAAGGTGCAAGATCACACTTTGGTTGACAAAATATTATACCAAAATACATACAAAAATTATTATCAATCTAGCATCAGTGGATACATACAAAAACTACCATCTTCGTCTTGATCCCTTCACCAAAAAATGTCATCAATCTAGCATCTTCAACTGCATCCCGTCACTCAAACCAAATATTTGACACACCGTATTCATCAAGCCAAATAAGGCACAAACCAAAATAGAGACTTTCACAAGGAGTTTGATATTGGAGCTGAATTTGATATCATATATTCTGTTCTCCTCCTTCATTTTCATCTTCAGCTTAATATTTTGACAAATCAATTTTTGATTTTCCTCCTTCAATGTTCTGTTTTCTTCTTCAAGCCTGCCATTAGCACTCTCCAAGACTTGAGTCATTTCATTTAACTTTTCTGCAATAATTTTCATTTTATCATGCTCCTCCCTTTGTTCATTAATCCTTTTCAATAATCCGGGTATAATTTGTTTCGCCCGATCACACAATGGTTCGTCAATCCAACGAAAGAAATTACAATACCCATCATTCTAAAACAAAAACAATTGAAAAAATATCAGATTAAACAACCCAACACACAATAATTAACATTTCATACACTCAAACAACAAAACATTTAAAATCTCACCGGATATTTTTCGCATCCAAAAAAGCGGCGCCCAACATTACCATCCTTCCAAGAAGTAGCAACGACAGCTCCCCTTCGACAATAGCATTTCACCCCTCCAACTTGCGACATTTTCGTGAGCAACCCTTGTGTTTTACAGAAAACTGTCGCGATAAATTGGGAAGAAACTTTGGGGAAGAAACTTTGGGGAAGAATGATTATTTAGTGCGTAGGTTATAAACTAATTATATATTATTAAAGTATTTTTTTAAAATAAAAATGAGGTGGAATATGTATTAATTGTTTTGGCCTTAAAAATATTTCAAAAATGAAATTTTAATTCCATGTAGGCTAATTCGCCGGAAATCCCCAAATTAAAAGTCATGTGCCGCGCACATGACGCGAAACGACGTCGTTTCGTGACCTCCGGCGAATTTTGGGACGTAAATTGTACACTTAGCAATAATTTGGGATGTAATTGGAAAAATTAACTTTTTTGGGATGTTTTTGGAAAAGTGAAAAAGTTATGGGATGTAAAAAAATTTTATCCCTAAAAAAGTTGGTGTAATTGTGTGAAAGACTTGCATCATTGTATGGGCCCCATGTAAACCAGGGTTAGGTATAAATAGTTTTTTTTGCCATAAATATTTACAGGCAAGTCCAGTCAGTACTCAGTAATGTATTCCATCAGTAGGTCACGCTCAAATTTAATGCCTGGCCGGAAATGTTTTTCATGCGATTTCATAATCAGATAAATTTAATTTAAAATTTATTTAATAGGAACTTTATAAATACATTAATCATAATAATATATTAATAAAATCGCACTATACAAATTTTTTGTCATTTTTAATAGAGAAGTTGATCATCTTGTTTATAATTTTAGTTAACGATAACCTTTTTCTTATTTAACTTTTTTAACTGCATGACAACTTAAGATATGCAGGTTAAAGAACACTTGAATATTGAATAGCATAAAACCATGTAAATATATGATTGTTGTAAAAATTGGCCTAGGCGCTAGACGGTCGTCGTCCGCCCTGATTTTGTCTAATTTAGGTGTTTTAGACGTTTTCGTGGTCAGACGCCGTTTAGGTGGGCTAGACGGCCGATTTTATATTTTTTTAATAAAATTAAAAAAAAAAATTCAAGCGCCGCCTAAACAGCCTCAAAACGTCCTATTACCTATTTTCGATTTTTACAAGTAATATATTGTGACTCATAATTGCATATTGTAGCCTTTGATTCTTAAAAAAATTTAAAAGATAAAAGCCATGTTTTGGGTTTACTTTCCAGAATATTTTGAAATTATTACAATAACTTGCAAAATAAAATAAAAAGAAATTGTTTACCAAAGAAAGCGTGGCCCACTGACTTTTACAATTTATGATGTCCGTGTGTTATTATATGATTTTTATATATAAAAATTAAAATCAATAGTTATGATATAGCGTTCACAAACACAAAATAATATACTCACCATTTATATGTCATAATATCTGTGTTCATCAATAAACTCGATATCATTTCTGATAAAGAAATGTTCGATTTTTCATGTGAATACCAAATTTGATCAGCTCATATGAGTAGGGCTGTGAAAATGAGTCTGGCCGATTGACCCGTGTTTTAGAATGGGTTGAGCCTAAAAAATATAGGCCCGATTTGGCCCGATCCGACCCGGCCCGACGAGCCGATCGGACTAGGTAGGTCAAACAACATAGATTAACAAATATTTTATTCCCCAAATATGCAAACTTAATTGCAACAAAGAGAACAAAAAAATAAAATATTCTTATAATTTGTCAAAAAAATATATAAAAAATTCTTATTAACGAATGGATTATGATTTACGAATTTGCCCAAATGAGGAACTGGAGAAAACTGACTTAATTTTTCTCCCTCCTATTCTTGGACATTAATGAAAGTAATATTTTTACTTGCTAATTAATTTCCAAAATTCAAAATAATTTTAACCAACATATATATATATGAAGAGAAAGAGGAGAATATATATCATGAATAGTGTGATAAAAAACAAAAATTATAACTATTCTACCTAAAATCACTTTTGTTTGTGTTCAACACAAATTTAAATAATATTTAAAAGTAATATATTACATTTGTTGACATAGATATCAAATTTACAATTTCAATTGGTTTTAGATAAAATGATTTCCAACTCCAAATAAAATAATTGATTTGTTAAACAAAAAAAATCGGGCCAAAATGGCCCAGTAGCCCGCCTAGTGCCAGCCTGGACTTGGAAAACAGAGGCCCGGTAGCTACCGGGCTTGACTCGGCCCGAAAATTGAGAGTGATCATGCGGCCCAGTGCTGGCCCGGCCCGACCCGTTTCACAGGCCTGCATATTAAAGACATTTCACAACTAGTGTATATTTTATTCTTTATTTTTTAAGACGTTCAGCTTTTTTTCTTTCTTTTCTTTTTCTCTATAAGGAAAGTGGCCAAAATTAATTTTTATCTTTGATTTTTTTTCGCACAAAAAGTCGTGAAAATGTCGAAAAAGCAATGTCAAAATCAATTTTTATCTTTGATATCATATCGACTCTGGAGTTTCAAGCTTGGCGCGCGGAGTACGTCCTAAACAGGCTAATGACGCCATTGACCTTATTGTTTTATTAGTTGACTCTTAATTCACCTCTAATTAAAATTATATATATATATATATATATATATATATATATATATATATATATATTCATCAAAGAAAGACCGAACAAATATATAATTAATGACAAGAATATTCCTCTTTAAAATCAAATAGATTCATAAATAATTGTGAGATAATACTATGGTTTGAAGGACTGTGAAATCGATTAGTTTTCCACTAGACTAGTTAATTTTATGATCTAATTATTTTCCGAACATATATTGAACAAGTCAAACTTTTTCTATCTAGATATATAGATGTGTTTTGTCCATGAGCACATAGATGAGGACTAATATTAGAGCAACAAACAGATGGAGAATATAAGTGAAAATTTATGATTTATAACAAGTTGTGATTGGTTTCAAAAAGATAAGGTTGTGATTTCATTCAATTGATAAAAAAAAGAAGATTATAGCTTAAAAGAAATGTGGCTATATTTTCGTAAGGGCACAGGAGTTATATAATTATTTCAGAAAATTTGATGAGATGTTCATGTCAATTATGGATTCCATATCTTGATTGTTCTAGTTTAATTTGTGTGAATGAAATGAATTATTAACCTTCTGAAATAAGTTGTTATTTGAGTCGACTAAAGTTGTTATTATTGGAAGATCGAACTTCACTCGAGCATTTATCGACTTCGAGTCGAGCTCGGCTTGATAATATTAACGAGCCGAGTCAAGTCGAGCTCACTAGCAACTCATTTCATTTAACAACATTACATTAAGCCACTCATGAAGATTTTCTTTTGTCATCTTTTTCTCCCACCCACAGCCAACTATCATTGAACAAATCTCATCAAATAGAGTATCAGAGAGCTTGAAAGCACTTCATGGCATAGTACAAGATACTTGGAGGACGGACTTGGTGAGAATTTATTTCCCTACTTGAAAAAGTGATTTTTATTTCATCCCGATATTTTACTATAAATCCTGTCTTTGAAAGAATTAAAAGTCGCTCATTATGTCTAGAAGACAGTTTGAGACATTTCTAGTGAAAATGAATTTCCTACATGAGAAAGATGAATGAGATAAGCATTCATGGACTGAGAATAATTAGTATTCAACTAAATATATAATATGTTGAATTTGTCATATTTAATGAGCTGCCCAAAAAACTCTCTCGTACAATCACATTGTTGAGCTTTCCTGAGGGAACAGTAGATGAAAAATATAAGGAACAGTTTTACATATTCTAACATCATAATGAGCAAAAAAAAAAAAAAAATACAATAAAAAAAAACTGCAGATTTCCGAAAAAATCTCGAAGCAAATTAATAATGAGCTACTCTTAAATGCCAATGCTACCTCTCTTGGATAAGAGATTACCAAAGCTCACTCCATTGAGTCTATAAGAAAAGGAAATCGTGGAAATACAAACATGTCAACCGATGTAAATAATTCCTTTTAATTATATTATTATTATTATTACACACATGAAAGGACCCTAATGTCATTTTCAGAGCAGTAGTGCAATGCACCATCAACTAACAAGTTGCTTCGGCATTGATCATGATTTATTTACTCACCAAAAGACTAAAAAGGACATTCAATCCATTTATTGATTAATTCCAAATGGAATTTAGACATTTCGTTTTGCTGGCGGCCAGCTAACCCAATTTATAAGAACAAATTTCTCCGGAGCATTTGACCATAAGTAACTACCCCTTTTATTTCTTTAAATATTCCCTCTTTTTCATGACTCAATATTCGATTTCAATACAAACTAATTCGGGTGATTGATTTCATTGTTCATTACTAGAATCCCAATTGAAGCTAAAATTAATCTCTGTATAAGTTGATTCATCTCAAAATAATTGTACTCTGAAGAAATAATACAATATCATACAATGTTGTTGATGGTATTATATTCAGCATTATCTCACGCCCTGATGTACCATGAGTCCAGATATCAAATGTAACATTTACAATTTCATATATGGATCACGTTATTTTTTTGCAATATCATGAAATTATTGCATTTTTTTAGCCGAAAAATAATATTATACATCACCAGTATAACACATTTATTAATGTTTATAAATTATTATAAAACATACTCCCTCCATCCCGAAACTATCATCATATGTGAAGAGACACGCTTATTAAGAAAACTTAAATTAGTGTAGGAGAGAGAATAAAGTGTAAGAACATTTTGGGTGGTTGTATGAGATAAAGTGTAAGATGGAGAATAATATAGAATAAAGTAAGAGTGACATTTTTTAAATAAAATTGATATTAACCAAGGGGGCATAGCCCACTTGGCCACCGGGCTCCTCACTTAAGTGGGAGACCTGGGTTCGATTCCCTTCGGGAACGAATTGGAGTGGGAGATATAAGGAGACTTGGAGAATTTGGATTTGTAAGGAGACTTGGCAAACTAACTTCTAACCACTAACATTTACCGATCAAAAAAATAAATAAAATTGATATTGTGAAGTATTGATATTGAGTGTTATTTCCAAATTTGGGGTGTGAAGATAGTTGTGGGACGGAGCGAAATAGAAAGTGTGGGAATAGTTTCGGGACGGAGGGAGTATATTATTCAAAATATCACAATAAAAAAAAAAAGAAATATAAAAAGTATTTGTCTTGTGGAGTGTCCAAATTAGTAAATCAAATAATCGGAGTGAGGGATATCCAAGTTAATAAATCTATTGAGCGGAGAGATCAGAAGTCATAAGTAGGATATAAATAAGTAAAATTAAATAGTGTCAAATTCAAATAGGGCATTGCTAAACATCCAAAATTTGGATATTCAAAAAAAATTCAATGACTAATATACCCTTCACACCCAAATAAAAAAATCAAACAAATTATTTCTCTTTCTCTCTCTTATATTTTCAAGATCAATACAATTAATGGCATTCTTTTCAAAATCACATATTTCTCTCTCTTACATTAAATTTTAAGTTGAATTTAATAAATTCAAATGTAACAAAAATCCTAGTTGAAATGTTACATTTACTTAAAAATTATAATTTGATTTGGTATCCTATAGTTGAAATCAAATAAAAGTATCTAATATACTCAATCATAAATTAGAGAGGAAAAAAATTAATTATATTATATAAATGAAAATTGAAAATTAAAATGCATTGATTATTAAAAAAAAATTATAAAAACTCAATTATGACCAAATTCATGAAAGATTTGTATACTATTAAATCGAAACTCTTGTGCAATTAATTAACTAAATACTCTACTATAAATAAATATATTTTTGGCATTAAAAAAAATTATTTGTGTAATATTTAATAATTAGTATAATATGTGCAATTTTTTTAGGGGGCAATATTAAAATTTCATAACTTAAAACTATATTAAAATTTCATAACTTAAAACTTATTAGTTGATGAAAGAATTGGAAAAATACATTTTTATTCTCAATTTCATTAAACCGTTTGAAACAATCGCCAACTAAATGTATATTGAAGTTATTAACTTTTAAAGAATATAAAATATTTCATTAGAAAAAAAAATCTCATTGATATTATACATTAATAATTATTTAACATTAAATAAATGCAGTCTACACATTATGATGTATAGTAATTAATTTGGCACAAAAGATAAAACTATTATTCTTCTTGTCAACTTTCCTTTATTTCGAGATCTCCTAATAGTGTCATTAATAAGGGTAATTAAGTAATAACAATCATTAATTAATTCTGAATTTTTATTTTTTAGATATCCAAATTTTGGATACACAGCATTACCGATTCAAATATGATTCAATAAAAGAAAAATCGAAACTCGACTTAGCTTCAAATTGATAGCTTACACAATTTCATTAAGGTTACCTTCGAATATAATAATTAGCATACTAAGGGGTCGTTTGCTTCACGAGACGGGATTGATTAGATGAGATAGATTAACTTGGATTGTATTGTTGGGATTAATATATTTGAAATAAATATATGTTTGGATTGTAGGATTGTTATTTTTTATTTTCTAATGATAAAGGTAATTCTGTATTTGGATTGATGGATTAGGTGGGATTGATATTTAAATGACATAACTGACCTCAACAATTAAAACAAGAATAGAAAATATAAGGATAATGTAGTAATTTTCAGCTTGGAACAAGGTAATCCAAACTTCCCCGGCCGGATTAGTTTGTCCCAAGAGCATGGGATTAAGCTACTTTTGATCCCGGGATCAATTTTAATCTTGGGCCAGAGTCCCTCCAAACAAACACAATATTACTTAGGATTAAGCAATCAATCAAGGCTATCCCATGAAGCAAACACCCCTACGTATAAAATAATTCAAAGCTTAAGCTCGTTTAAGTTGACAGTTTGTCGACTCGAGCATTCTTCAGCTCAAATTTGACTAAGTTTAAATTAATTTTCTTTTTCATATTTTTTTGGAGTCAAATACAAATAATCAGAAATTTAGCCTGGTGCGTGCCCAAATAACTTTCTGTGGTCCAAAAACAAAAATAAAAAGGAAAATAATTCCATTAAAAAACAATTAAACAAGTAATGGCGGACATGCCTAGGCCCGTATACTAACACAAACCCAAAACATACGGCAAAATTGGCTTTTAGTGCAAATGATCCATCTAAATACGGATATGAATTCTTCCTTCTTTTTATTTTTTTTTTTAATTTGGAAATAGATGGGTATATGATAAAATAATAAATAAATTTTATTTTATTTTATTATATTATATTCTATTTATTATTTTATTATATATTTATACAAAAAAAATATAGAGGATTTTGATTCTTTTATTTTATTTTTCGTATTTCACTTAATTTTTTATCTTATTGAATTAGTAATACATATTGATATGATTTATAGTATTATTTATTAATTATTTTTTCACTCTTCCAATGTCATTTATCAATAATGTGTTTTAAAGTGAAATGCTAAATAGGGAATAGATGATTTTGGTGTGCGAAAATATAAATACAATAAATTTACATAAACCTTTCTTATCAAAAGATTCAAAACCCCCACATGCTTTATATAAATTATTTTGTTTCCATCTCAACTAAAAATAAAGCGTTTCATTAAATCAAAACAACTCCATGAATACGATGTGCAAATTTGATACCTGTAAGTTGATCGGGTCATGCGCTGCTGATCAAGAGTCTTCATTGATTCTTCTCTAAAATGAGTATGTTCTTTCCATTGACCCGCAATTGTTTGAAGGTTCTATCGAAATTATTCTCTTTTTTTGCTTCATGTTGTGTTTATTTCCTGGGGTTTTACTGCTTTACCACCATTAGGAAGAGTTCCTTTTATTTTTTGGGAAGTTTATTGGAGACCCGTTTGATTATTAAGTTGATGGATGTACTCAAATTTTGATCTGTTTTCCTTTTTGAAATAATTGATAGTTGTTTTTTGTGATTCTTTGCACCTTGAAGAAACCCTTGTAGCTTTAATTCCCTTTCTGCTGTATTTCTTTAAGATGGTTTTTAATCTTGGTTATATTGATGGAACTGAAACCGCATAATATGTATACTACCTACCTAGCAACTGATTTTAGATTTGTCCACTGTTTGACATCTACATCCAATCCGATGAGTTCATGATGTTTCCCAAAAAGATGATATCATGAGAGGAAATTTTAGTCTTTCTGTGATAAGGGTAGAAGAAAGGAAAGAAGCAGACAAGAAATTGAAAGCTTCCAAGAAGCAGGATACTTGTCGAATGGAGAACTAGTGTGGGAGTGTATTGTGAATTTCACATTAAGAATGTGATGCAGATAAGAAGCATCTTTTTATACCATGAAATGCTTGGATGTTTGTTGATATCCTTATTAAAAGCCATTGTCTAGAATGAATTGCGAAACTATAGAGTATGTTTTTGGAGAAGTGTGGATGATTTGGGTTTTTTTAAAGAGAACTCAAGCTAGTTCATAAATTGATACCATATGTAGGTTTAATCATTACAATTGAATGAAATAATACTTACATAACTGTCTAGTGCTGATGAATTTCTGTTACGACTTGGTAAATTGCTGCAATATGTATATTCCTCTGTCTAAGTTTAATAGTCAAATGGACTTGCTGTCTCGTTAGTCCCATTTTTTGCTGTCGTTCAACTTATGCCTTTTCCATGTACAATCACAGTGATCACAATACCTTTCCTGCAAGATGTCCCTGTTTTCTTTTTCTAACAAAGGATCGAAGGATGGTTCAGAAAGGCGATCTGATTATTATTGGCATCTCTGTTGGGGTGGCAGCAGGCATACTCATAACCTCTCTTGTATTTGTTGGCATTTGTTGGTACAAAAAACGTGCTCATCTTCAGCGATCTGTGAATGATCGTTCTGCTTCTACTCTCCCAATGCGTACTAATGGCTTAGATACAAGCATTGATTTAAGTGCATCTCTTTCAAGTTCTGTGAATATGAATGGATCTGACCTTCCTTCCCGAAAGCCTCAACATTCTTGGTGGAATAATCATAACAAAGACCATTTTGTTTCTGCATCTGGCATTCCAAGATACCCCTACAAGTATGTAATCCAATTAATTTGGTATTCATATCTATTTACATTTTCCTGAAGTTTCGAAAATGAAGTATTATGAGTGCTAGTAGTTATTAGGTGCTGCAGACTTGGGTGTGGGGATGTGTGTGTGTGTGTGAGGGGGGGCGTGGGGGGTTGTTGGGAGGGATTATACAAGTGGATGGTTAAGTTTTGTTTCTGTTCTCTATAGTCTATACTGTTCTGGAATCATGTCTCCTTAACCTGGTCATGCCATGTCTTCTGTTGGTATTTGTTGCATAAGTTAAGAACTATATGGAAAATGATTTGCTTCTTGTGCTTGTCCAGAGACATTCAGAAGGGGACACAAAACTTCACTACTATTTTAGGACAGGGTTCATTTGGCCCGGTGTATAAAGCTACAATGCCTGCTGGTGAAGTTGTTGCTGTGAAAGTTCTTGCATCAAATTCGAAGCAAGGGGAGAAAGAGTTTCAAACAGAGGTAAATGTTGAAGTCCTTAACTGCTAACTTTAAAAATGATCTCCTGTGTTGCGTATGTACTGTATATTACACTCTCCATGAGTAGCCATCACAGTTCATGCATATCACTATATCATGTGAATTATATCTCAAAATAAATACATCTCAAGCAGATTCTTAAGCTTTAAAGATCACATGGTAAAAATAACAGAAATAATTTGGATTTGTCGTGAGTTGGAAACCATTGTCGATTGTGAATATTAATAACAACAATCAGGAATAAAAAGTGTATTTACTTGGTCTTATTATATATATTTGTATGTGTGTTCAGTACAGCTTCTTAATCTTATTATTTTTTTCAGGTTTCTTTGCTGGCTAGATTGCATCATAGAAATTTGGTGAATCTAGTTGGATATTGTGTTGATAAAGGGCAACGTATGTTAGTTTACGAGTACATGAGCAACGGGAGCTTGGAAAACGTTATATACAGTAAGTTTGTAGGTTAATATGTCCCTTCTGCTAGCTACTATGATTAAGTTTGTAGGTTAATATCAGTTCGAGCTCCTCGACCAGAGATTCATACTTCATAGTCGTAAAGTTACTTTAATGATAACCATTACCATCTTTTCAGCATCGATCTGCCACTCCCCCATCCATAAAGAATAAATTAGAATCTACACAGCATATTAACTGTAAATGGACTGAAGACTCGAGTATGAGAGTTTGCAGATATGAGTATTAAATTAATTTCTAGTCACCAATTTATTATAATTTATTTTTTAACCTGGACACCCATACATGGTAGTAGTAGGGGCTGTTGCAACAATTTATTATGATTTATTTTTTAACCTGGACACCATACGTGGTAGCAGTAGGGACTGTTTGCAATTGATGAGCCATTCGAGGAAAGTGGATGCAGCTTTCTGAACAAATGACTGACTCCTTTCTAAATTTCAATGGTACAATTGATTTCGATGCAGTTTTGCTTGTTCTGGTGTGTGTGTGAGAGAGAGAGAGAGAGAGAGAGAGAGAGTCCTTACCATTATTGGTCAATTTGGAGATAATAAATTCATAATGCATTGCCCTTCGACTTCCTAAGGACTAACAACACATATTTGTTAATTAACAACACATTTCATCATGACATTTCTATCTTCTGAACTATACTTGCTGTCTTTCTATATTTTGTATTTGGAAGTAATAACTGTTTTATATATTCTTTAGATGATGAGGAACAAGTGCTGAGTTGGGATGATCGACTTCAAATAGCGTTAGACATTTCACATGGCATTGAATATCTTCACGATGGGGTAGGTTAAATAATATAATACGTAATAACTAATATAACTACTTTGCTGTTTGGGACTTGTCATTAGAAATTTTGTTGGATTTCTGAACAGGCAGTGCCTCCCGTTATACATCGAGATTTAAAATCAGCTAACATATTGCTGGACCGTTTCATGAGAGCAAAGGTAAGCATACATACATATATTACATAAATGGCTGATCGATGCTATAATCAATATATTCTGGAGGTTGTATATTTATCCAGTTTTCTTTACTAGGTTGCTGATTTCGGGCTATCAAAGGAAGAGGTTTTTGATGGTCACAATTCAGGCCTGAAAGGCACATACGGCTATATAGATCCCGTCTATATATCCACAAACAATTTCACAACAAAAAGCGACGTATACAGCTTTGGTATTATACTCTTTGAGCTCATCACTGCCATCCACCCCCACCAGAACTTAATGGAATATGTCAATCTTGTAAGATTTACACTTCTCCTTATCAAGATTCTGGTAATACTCATGTCTGTATTCTGACATCATTCTATCTATCTCCCCAAAGGCGGGTATGAGCCCAGATGGTGTGGATGAAATAATCGACACAAAGATTGTAGGCAAATGCAACCCTGAAGAAGTGAGGAGTCTAGCTAAAACTGCTCATAGGTGTTTGCATAAAACACCTAGAAAACGCCCTACAATTGGAGAGGTTTCACAGGCGATCATAAAGATAAAGCAGAGACGACTGGTTAAAGAAGATACGATGTCGTTTGTTAGGGAAGACTTATCAAGAGCTGTGAGCCGGATTGAATGCCAGCAAATGGAGTTGAGACGAATGGCCAGCATTGACGAAACACAAAACCAATGACTTTTTTTGTACTGCTGTTAAGATAGAGAAGTAGTTTCCAATTCCATATACAAGTTTTTGGGATGTGAATTGTAATGTGGATGGTTGAAGTTTTTGAGATCAATTCTTCGAGTATATAATATATTATTACCCTTCTTTACCTCTCATTTTTGGTGAATTTCTTCTCATTTGGTATTTTATTATAAAATGAAATAACAGATGTAATACTTAAAACTGAGACTCTACCATATATAATCTATGACTTTTATTTTTCACCCCACTAACTAAATGTTCATCTGGATCCTTTCTGCTAGGACCAAATAAAGCTTGAAATTAAGAGACTCTCGTAAACCCCAATTTGAAAAGCCCAATAATGTAATACGGGTAAATAGCAGCCCAACAATGACCAAACAAACCTGGCCAACTCAATTTACGGATGTAACGAAAAGATAATGAATTTACGATAATTATAATGATTAATAAAATTAAAAGATAATCCATTCTTCTTCATCATGAAATTTAAAGTATAAGATAATGAGTTCTTTTTTTAAAAAAATAAAATTTAAAATAAGCTAATCATCATCTCTTTTTCCATTAACAATCTCATCCTCTATAATCGTTTTACCTCAATTTTTTCAATATTTCTAAACCAATAATCATTTTTTGTCTCGACTTATTCCATAATTAAGGCAATACATCCTGTATAATCATTTTACCTCAATTATTCCACTATTTCTTAACCAATTATCATTTTTTATCTTAACTAATTCCAGAATTAAATCAATACATCAACAATGCAACAACAATTCTCATTACAATTCAGTATTTGATTATTCTCATGAATTTAAACCAAATGCCCCAACCGATAAGTACATTGATGTTAATCAATTTCCATTAAATATTGGAAAAAGGGTCCTCCTTTGTGAATCATTTCTCATTTGCCTAGCAAAAGTTGTCCAGAATCCTGCAAGTCGCAGGATTCAATTCTGTACAAACTCTCAAAACCAAAATTGTAAGAGAATCAAATATAACATCTGCGGAATTTTCTGGCATACAAGCTGTATGCAGACAATGGACAGTCAAAACACTATATACTGGCAGCAAGGCATTCCTGTGGGTTGGCATAAAAGTAATCTTCCTCCTTTGGTCTCTCTGGGATCGTGACACGGTTTTTTGGGCTCCCCATTCGGCTATCATGTGCCTCCTTTACGCTGTACGAAAACTCATCCCAGCTCAATAACCCATTGTTATGTTGATCGATCAAACCAACCAAAACTCGTCTATCAAGTGAAATGGTCTTCTTAAAACCTAAGTACCTACGAATAACAAACTAATTCAGTCAAATTCATCGATTTGCAGATAAAAGAGAAATTCTCACACACCTGCGGTGTCCTTCAACAACTTTAGCCATATTCCCATCATATGTTGGAATAAACACATCACTCTCCAACGAGACGAGATAGTCTAAAGCTGCCATCTGGGATGAGTGATTCTTGAAAAACGATAAGTCTGAGGGCTCTAGCAACGTCTCCTTTTTGACCTATTTCACAAAACTCAAGCTATAATCAGATGTGATTCTTTAAATACTCTAATTTAATAATTTGTACTGATCTTCACTAACCAGATTGGGAAACGCCTTCGCCAAACTTCTCAATCTTCTTTTTCCTCCATAGATGTCTCCAGCTGCTATGTATATTTGAATATTAGGATCAATCCCGAGTGCAGTCAAAACTAGAGCAGTTTCTTCAGGTGTCAAAGGGCATTGACCGTCTTTCCTTTTAAGGTCAGGGTCTATGACTTTCTCCTTCCACCACGGATTAGCATATCTAGTCATATTCAGTTTTTACAGTCAGTAAAAGAATAGATTCCAGTAATTTTTTTTAACTAAAAGAAAATATTACCTCATTGTAGTCAGTTCATTCACCTCTCCTTCGTTGCAGCCTTGAGTACATCCCGAGAAGGACAACATATCCATTTCATATCTAAGATGGAGGACCAGAAAAGGGCCTTTACGTCTCAGCATATTCACCACTTTTCTACCCAACTCCTCTATTTGATGAGTGAATCTCAGAGCACTAAAGTTTACTTTACAGCGTAGCTTCTGAATCTTCAATGGTAAACCATTGTTAGCAAGCCGGGCATCAGTTTTATTCAAATGTACAACTTTATGCCTTTTAAGAAGGGGCAGAATCTGTCAATGAAACATCACCACCATAGTAAGAACTTATAATTACATTAACAAAAAAACCAGATGTCACTCTTTCCATTCAACAAATGAACCTGGCGATGGTAGTAAGTAATATTTGACCAGCTAACAGGTGGTAACTCATAGAACATTCCGAGTTCTACTCTTCGTTTAAGTCTAGCTGGAAGTTCCTTAAGTATCCGGACCTCATCCCGCAAAGACGAAATAAAATGATCAACATCGAATATGTCCTGGAAATCACTGCAGCGTAGAAAGATATTAGGGTAAAAATGATCTTGAGAATTTGTCTATTGATGGTTTATACTGACCTTGAGTCTGCCCAAAACGACGTTTTATCTAATTCGGGGACAATAAGTGTGATATTAAGATATCTTGCTATAGCGACCATATCACATATCTGCAAAGCAAAGGATTAAAGCAACAGAGGAATGCAACATACATATTGAAATATGTATCCGGTGTACAAAAATTTCATAACAAAAAAGTAGAAAATACTCACTGCTGCTCGCATCTGGTTGAGCCCTCCATTGCAAGAAACGATAAGATAACCATTATTGTTGTAAACCCCTGAAAAGAGGGATAAAATAGAAAATCAATTCCAATACACACAAAAGACAAAAAAATAATCATAATAACCAGCCAAGGCATCTCTAATTATAAACAAACTCAAAAAAACATGTCTGTAGATTTTAAGAAGTATATCAAAAAGTCCCTGATATGGGCAATGATGAGTTCATTCCTCAGAACAGAAACAAATGTTGAGTAAGCACCCATGGCGGAGGAACTAGGCACATCTAACAAAGTAATAAGGTAGGTATTCCAGATAATACTGATAAAAAAAAAAATGTATTCCAGATAAAAACAAGGCGTTCCCATCAACAGAAGTAAAACAATCCTAGGATTCAGATAGTTAAAGCAATAAAACATAAACAACAAAAAAAAAATAATTAAAGATAAAAAAAGATCAGCAGCTTTGCACTTCCATGAACAAGAAAGAAGAATAAATTAAAAGACAGGGAGGGACTCACTCTTTGGTGGAAGATGCCTTTTTGGTTGAATAAAAGTCAAATTAGTTTGTGTATATTTATTAGGGGAATTTGAACAAGAAGGCCAACTCTTCAAAACCCTTGGCCCCCAAACTTCTCCAATTGCTACCAATTGAATAATACATGTCCATAACAATAATGTAGTGATTGCCCTCAAAGTCCATAGCTTCATTCTACCATGAGATACCCTCAAAAACATTGTCTCTTTAACTCCTTTTTCACCTAAAAAATTCATCCCCAAATTCCAATTGCCCTCCCTTTTACTTCTGCTGTCATCTCCATCCTCAACTTTACACATTTTGAAAAACCATCAAAGCTGCATTCTAAATCAGAAGAATTTCAAGAATCTTCAATATGGTGATGCCCAAATGCTGAAAAACAAGATGGCAGAGAGATTGTTAAATTGAAGAAAAATGGCAGTAGAATATATATAGTAGTTTAACAAAAGCATAATATTTGGACCAATTTTTAAAGCTATCTTTGCGCAAAACAAGGCGAATCTCAATTGTTAACTGATATTAAATGCATCACCTCGAAAAATCAGAATCAGTAATTAAAGGCACACCCCAAAAATCTTGACGACAAGGCCCATTAAAATCAACCAACAATGCGAAACTTCCACCCACTGCTCACACAGATGCACGCGTACGAAGCGGCGGCGGAAATCTTGAATTAAAGACAGAGACCCTTTTCAAGATTCTGTATTCCGGCGAGAATGCCGGTCTAATTCCGGCGAACGGTGAAGTGGTAAAGAGCGGTCGATGAAGAAAAAGGTAGGTTTAAATAGAAAATAGAAATCGAAAGTGGCAGTAGTTGCGGTCGGTGCATTCTTGAGTCTTTATTTTACTTTTCAATTACAACTCTACAGCTTACTTAGGATGATCATGATAATTGAGGTGAGGCGTAAATTTTGGGATTAGATGCTTCAAGATTATTGCTAATGCTGGATATTTGTGTGAGATCAAATTTAATTCAATAAAATTCACACTTTTGCTTTTCGCACCCAATTATTATTTTTATTAAAATATTTTAATGTAAATAGAATATTTTGCCATTAATATTTAAAATTTTATTATAACAGTAATGTCATGAACTCGTTTTGGCTTGTTTTTCTCCCAACTAATCTCATTTCCTTTTTTTTTTCTTTTAATTAGGCAAAGGATGACTCGAATGTATGATATACCACTTCATCTAATTTCATTTCTTTTTTCTTCTTTCACTCAACTCTTAAACTCTTGTCTAAATATTATAGTTATAAAATTCATCTCAAATCTTTGAAGAAAATGTCATTAAGGGCAAAACATGTTCCGAAAAATATTATACAAGTTTTTTTTCTTCATTTTGGAAAAAAAAAAACAGAGCAAAAAAAGAAAATGGTGTTATTTGGTTAAAATTATCCAAAAATATTGGTCTTGTTAGACCGGTCGGTCCTAGCTGAACCACACACAAAAATTTGGAACTTCAGGTCCGAACAGAAGTAATCGTGAGAAATCTTTTTTTCTTTTTTGTCAAAAACATAAATTCATTCAGTTCCTTCACAATCAATTTATGCGTATATTTTCAAGTATTACCAAAAATCCATCTATTTCATACATTTTATGAAATACATCAAATGTGAAAAAAGAAAAATCATTCATTCAAATTTGAAATTCATTCAGACATTCAGCACTTGAAATTTGTAATAATTAAGTTTCTCCATGAATTTGGTTGTCTAGAGCTATATTTTCCTGACCATCATTACAAATTTGTATACATTATTGTTTTATAGCGTTGGAAAATTTGAGTTGGGGTTGAATTTATTTTTGAAATGTATGAAAAATAGACTTTAAAATAAAAGATTATAGAACTGGCAATTTGTGAGTTACATTAATTAACTAAAAAAAAAAAATTGTGTTAGGTGTGAAAGGTAATAAGTGTGAAGAGACAAAATTTAGATGTTATTAGCCACGCCCTTTAATTAAATAAAGACTTTTTTTTTTCTTTTTTCAAAAGCCAGGAGATAGAAAAAGATTTTATCTCCTGACCAAAAAAAAGAAGAAAAAGATTTTACCTAGTTTAATGTGGGCCAAAATCATGAAAATGTCAAGTAAATGGATTGGTGAGTAGAATAAATCAACCCTGTGACGACAGTTGTTACCTATTTGATTTGTATAATTCAATCTTACGCGTAGTTATTCTAATTTATTAAAATAATTATATTAAGAAAAAAAAAGTTAAAAGAATTTTTCTGAATTTTATGAAACGTTTTTCTTTTAAACAAAAAGAATTTTTATAACATAAAAAATACAAGAATAAAAGATACCGAGAAGAACATTCATAATAGTTGAAGGTTCGATCCAATAATAAGAGCTAGCTTGTAAAATATTCAGATGCTCTAACAAACAAATTGCTGATTAGCAAAATTATTTATATTTCTAGAAAAAGATAAATCTCGTATTTGTTGACAAGAAATCACTATATGTGTCTCAAATTTACTCCTTTAATATGCCTTCTGAAACTAGTTACACTCGTCGATTCACCTTTCTCACTAAGCAACGAATACTTCTCATTGTCAAGTTTTGAAAATCTTGACACCAAAAATATTGACTTCATAATAAAAATCAATAAAACAAATCGTCATCTATTCTCAGAAATTGCGAGCAAAACAAAAGAACTCGAAATGCAAAAAAAAAAATTGCGATAAACAAACAACTAAAAAGCCGCGAACAAAAAACACCAAATACTTTCAATTAAGTAATGAAAATAAACAGAGCAAATTAGAAAGAGATACTGACAACGCAGCTGCCCGGTTGAGCCAAAACCCTAAAACTTTGAGAAAGAGAATTCTTATTTCTAAGAACCCAAATTTTATGAAGAGTTAATTGCACCATTTGTATTTTTTAATTTATTTTTTCTGATCTAAGAATAAAAAAAAATTAATCTCCTTTCACTAGATGACTCGAATTCAAGATTACTGGTCTATCTACTGGTTGCTCTTACTTTAGCCAAGTCTACTTTTTTCTTTAAAAAATAAAAATTGCATTTTTATGTAGAGTCATTTTCATGTGCATTAATTGATCCATGAAATTAAATATATAAATGAAGTATGCATATAAATATAACTGAAACATATGAATAAATTTTACTGAAAGCGATGAAATGAAACGTGAAAATTAATATAATATTTAAATATATTAAGTTTCTTAATTATTTTTTAAATTCTAGCTAATTTAGATAAAAGGGTGAAAGACTGGGGAATCTTCCCATTAAAAGAGTTGGGACTCAAATGATGACGTACATGACAACGTGAAACCTTAATGCAGATAAAAATAAATAAAGTCAAAAAAATCTATAAATCATTTTTACAATTTTAATACAAATGAAAAAAGGGTTAATTGCAAACTAAATTATGATATTTTCATTTTTTTTAATTATAATTTATGTTGCATTTTTATCGTAAGACTATTTTTGGCAAATTCTATTAATGTGATAGTGTACTAAATTTCCAAAAAAAAAAAAAAATTACTATTGATTAAATTGAAATATAACAAAGTGTCGTGCAATTCTTTGAAAAAAAATTCAGACTGTATTGTTAATGCATAAATTTCCAAAATATAATTATATGGATGATATAATTGCCAAAAAAAATGTATCAAATTTATTACACATCAACCGATTCATATATTAATCAACCAAAAAAGAAAAAGCACCTCAGTAATTGTTTAGGTAGTATTATTATTATTATAATATGAGGAGAATTGGCAATAGGGAAAGCTAGTAGTGACTAGATATAGCAGTTGAAAGGGGCACATATATAATACTCCTACGTATATAGGTGTAGATTATGTGGCTTCACGGGGGAATATATTAGGTGGAATTCTTAAATAAATAATAATTTCAACCTAAGCAAGAAAAATAACTGCATTCTTAGAATGTTGTAGGTACAACTAAAATTAATATGAACTATAATTGACAAATTCTGTATTCAGATATATGTAATTATATTAAGTTGTGTTTGGATTAAATGATTTAAAATTGAAAGAATTTGAAAAGATATTTAAAAAAAAAAAGTAAGTTAATATTATTATTAAAAGAGTTAAAAGTCAATTAGCACTAGTTGATAATACGAAGTCCGGTGGAAACAATCACATAATAATATTACAATAATGATTAAGATTAATTCCGATCTCAAGCAGTAGTTTGTGGAACAAAATTCAAACTAAACATTAATTGTCCTACGGCAATGATCTACGACAATGATCATGATATGCCCACAAATAAACACAAATTTATATTTTTATAATTTATTATGTGATGTAATATAAGTAATTAATTAAATAATAGTGAATTTTTTTTGTTTATATGACATCATATGATAAGTAATGGATATATACGTTTGTGCCCCTCGGTGGATATATGTTAATTTTTACAAATATAAAATACTGAAACACTCGTGCGTTCGCAAATATATTTTGCAAAAGCACAATAAAATAAATACTTTTAAATTCATTTAGGTTGTGAATTTCAAAATCACCAAAATTCCTAATAATTGATCATGAAATTCTTGCATCCAAACGAAACCCAATGAAATTCGATAAACTTTAGGAGTACAAAATAATATGTATCTAATCTTAGCTATTAGCTAGGGTTGATGTTGTTTTTAGGGGAATGGCTAGTTGTATCATGTATGTATAATTCAATAATATTTAATATGATGTATAATTAAGCGACAAAGCTGATCAATAAATAGACAATTCTTTACAACTCAAGTAATATATATGGTTTCTAGATTAATTGAATTTTGAGTCGTTAACTTTATAAATTATCAGTTTGCGTATATAAGGGGGTTGATTATCATCTATTTTGCTCTACCTCGAAATTTAAATTTTTACAACTGAAATTATTATTCTCTCACTCCAATTTTAATTAGATAAATAGGTTGTGCACAAGGTTTAAAAAATATTAATTGTTTATGTATAAAAGAAATGAGTGAGGTAAAATGTAAGAATATTGTTGTCAAGTCATTAATAAAAGAGAGAAAACAGTGTAGGGTTCAAATGATAAATGATGTAAATAAGTGTATGTTGTAAGGGTATAAATAAGTAAAAAAAAAAACTTTTCATTTTGGTACAACATAATAAAATTGGACATACCAAATATGTGTATTGACTAATTAAAATTGGACGGAGGAGTATATCATACTCTCCCCATTTTATAATAATACCTTTCACTTTTTTTTAGTCTGATCCACAATATTTTCTCATACTTCTCACAATATTCTCAATTTTGCATAAAATGTTATTATTTTTGGACTCAACCTTAGATCATCTCTATTAGTTGACTCTACTCTATAACAATTTAACACTACTTTATTATAGAATCAACACCACAACCCCAAAAGTATATTAATGAAATTTATTTTATAATAAAATATTACTCCCTCCGTCCCAGGATTTCTTTCACAGTTGACTTTTCAATCATTTTTGTGTGAGAGTTATATCATAGTATTATGTGTACACAAATTATTTTATATGAATGATATGCTAGTTAACCTTATGAACTAACATATTATTCATATAAAACAACTTTTGTACACATAATACTATGATATAACTCTCACACAAAAACGGTTAAAAAGTCAACTGTGAAAGAAATCCTGGGACGGAGGGAGTAATATATATATATATATATATATATATATATATATATATATTTTTATCGGTAAATATTAATTGTTAGTGGTTAGAAATTAATTCACCAAGTCCCCTTGCAATTCCAAAGTCTCCAAGCCTCCTTATAGCCCAGGTCTCTCACTTAAGTGAGGAGCCCGGTGGCCAAGTGGGCTAAGCCCCCTTGGTTAATAAAATATTAATATTCTTCACATATTTAAATTTTAAATAAAATTGATAATTGTTAATTTGTTAATTGGCGCAGAGTTAAAATCATCTCGTGGAGAAAAAAAATAGCACAATGCTCTACAATACTATATCTCCTTGTCGGAGATATTTTACATATAATTCAATTCATTTCCTAATTTTATACATAAAAAATTTATAAAATTATTTCTCAAACTTCTATTTATTATTTCATTTTTTTAAATTTAATTTAAGTGCCTTTCCTATAAAAAAATTTAATGTGAGGTGTGAGCATATGTTTCCAGAGTTGGCCTGGGTGTTTACTTTACATCATCGAACTTCGATCACGACTCATCTTTTCAACACTAACCCACTAACAGTGAAGGACAATTGAAGTCAACGAGGCTATCCTTTTCATATATAAATTCAAATTATTATATTAACTTTTGGGTTGGGTAACCAAGGGGGCATAGCCCACTTGGCCACCGGGCTCCTCACTTAAGTGGGAGATCTGGGTTCGATTCCTTTCGGGCTCCGAATTGGAGTGGGAGATATAAGGAGACTTGGAGAATTTGGATTTGTAAGGAGACTTGGCGAACTAACTTCTAACCACTAACAACTAACATTTACCGATAAAAAAAAAAAAAAAAAACTTTTGGGTTGGGTAAAATAAATTGTTATTATGTTTCAGTAACACTTGTTTTGGGTCGTGAGTAGTTTTTCATTTTTTTTTAGAATTGTTGAAGGGATTTGGTCATGATTAGTTTAATTTTTCTGTTATAGTGTGATTCCCCCTGCTCCATTTGGTTGACAACTTCAGTATTCTTTTTTCTACAACTTAACGTTAAAATACTCGGTAAAATCATCGATCAAAAAATAAATTATATCCTTTAAAAATACATTTAAAATGTATAGTACACAATAAAACTTACCCTTCTATAAACATTGCATTTGTATATAGTGTGTATATTACATTATGTTAATTACTCATGTAATATAGGAAGCCAATTGACTAACTCTTCTGATATAATGAGTGTGGTCATTATAAAAAGGTTAAAATAGAAGTATACTTACATAAACATAACTAGCATCTATATTTTTTAATTTAACAACTAATATTGTAATTAATTTTACAATAAAATTAATTTAGCGCATACTTTTTGCATTACTACTGGCATTCCTTTGGAAAAGAAAACAAAATAAAATGGAAAGTCACATGGGCTGTATGTCTTTATTAGCTGGAGTATTTGTCGTAATGTTTCCCAAATTTTTGTTACTATATGCATATGGTATCAGAAACTAAACAGCATTATACATACGAAGTTAAAAATTATGATTTTGTTATGGAAATTCAATTTAGTATAATTTACTTTTTTTTTATAATCTAGTATAAAAATAATTTGTCTTCAAATTAGATTAGTAATAAATCCAATATTGCTCTCAAAATCAAATTAACTCAAGAAATGAAATATTCTCATAAGATTCTTTATTTCAAACTACTCCTTCATCCCATATTTAACGTGGCATTTATTATTCAACACAAATTTTAATGTAAAAGTCTAATAATATTTTTTTTATGAAGGTAGGATAATTTTTTCAATTTTAAAAAGAAATTTATTTTATATATAAAATCAAATTAAGTTAGTGTGAGAAAAGTAATGACATGTGGTGTAATATTGACGTGTTTAAATGAGATAGATAAAAGGACTAAAGTTGTTTTATTGTTATTTTAAAAAAATGCATCTAGTACATGACATTTATGCATTTCTTTTTTTGGCAAATGATGCATTTGGCACGAGATAGGGAGAATATATTTTAATGTCAAAATATATTGTGAATTAGTTTCACCATAAACTTATTGCATTTTGTGCGTAATTTTTAATAATATTAATTATTTCATCAAAATGTACTAGTTTTATAATAATATTGTATAATAAAAATAAATAATATATTTTTAAGTTGCAAAATAAAATTGATTTGCAATATACGTTAATATTGGAATATAATGTGCCGCAATAAGTACAATTATTACATTATTATATTATTATACGTATTCTTATAAACTAAAAAAAAAAAAGTATTACATGTAATTTAAAACTTCGATCATCACCTAAAGCAGATTAAAATGTATAGTATTTTCTAATTTGAAGGGGCAAAATGAAATTTACTCTATACTCTTATATATATATATTGACCTGTGAATGGATTTAGTACAATTTGGAAGTTTTGGTGTCGACAAAAGCCCGTGAATACGTTGGGTTTCTTTGTCAATTTTGGCATAAAATTGTAATTTTTTATTTTTATTTTTTTCAAATAGGAGTAACATTTAGGTTGTACTAGGAGTACAGTCCACTTCACTCAAATCTTGATCAATTTTTATTGTATTTAGTTCTATTCTAAAATCTAAATAGGTCTAATTAATGGATCAACGTGCGTATATATACAAGGTATTTTGTGTAGCTCAACATGGATTCATTTAGACATATACACTATATACGTTTACACAAATGAACTAATATGTTTAACAAATGAACCAATAATTTTAACGTAACAAATGAGATGAATATTGATCGGTATCACCTGAACAATGATCATTGGTGCCTTGATGGTTATATGAACCACGTGATATCATTAGTGTCATTTTCTATGTTCCACTTTATACATGGTGTGTAAATAATTCAATAAATCACCACAACATTGGATCCATATATTAAAAATTCAAGAAATAAAATATATATTAAAACATAAAAAATAACAAAAAAAAATTAAACTGATATGAACAAAGGGATTGGTTAAAACGTGGGCTAGACATTAAGTTGGTTACTCAATTTTTAACCCAAGGGCAAAAATGTATTTGCATTTTTTTTTTTAACTCAGAATGAATAAGGGCCTACCAAACACACATATTGAAAAAATAATTCCTAATAATGTAGTTTTGTTTATCTTTTTAGTCTTATTCCAAAAATAAAAAATAAAAAAATAGTAACACTTTATTTTCATCAATTTAAATATCTCTTTTTGTTTTTTAATCGGTTAAATGGTGACTCGAACTCATGACTTTTTGGACATACGTAGTGGAGCTCTAACCACTTGAACTCAATTTAAATATCTCTTTAATACTCAAATTGTCATAACTTTATTAATAAATAATCACTTTATTTATAAATGGACTCCACAATATCTGGTAATACCCTTCAATATATTACCTCTACACATAAATTGCTAATATTTTTTTAAAACTTGTGAAAAAAAAAACAAGATTAAATTCTTTAAACAAAGGACATAATATATATTTTGCTAAAATCTATCAAGTACCCATAAAAAATTAATCTCATTTTTTCCATGCTAAAATAAACACTCAATTACTATACCCCTTATTTCATCTCACGTACGTACCAATCACATTTGAACTGAACTCACACGTTATAAGTCTAAGAAAGGTAACGTGCATGATTATTTTAAACATATAATTACACCTATTAAACATTTTCCTAACTTTTTAATTTGAAAACTGTAACGATAATTAAATTTTAACGGATAAACCGTGTATGTTCATAAAATAAAATTACCCTTAACAATACATTTCAATAATTATAAAAATATAAATGAGTCCATTTAATTCAACTTAGATCCTACGACTTTGGCAGGTAAGTCCCAAATAATCCAGATCAATCCCTACTATCTCTCAATATTAGTTATAGTTTATCGCTATGGTGCAAAAATTAATAATATTATATCCTATGCCTAATGAAATACTAGTAAAATATAAATTTAATACAAAGGTAAAAAAATAAAAATCCTAACTGAACTTAGCCATAAAAGGTAAAGTATTATGTACACCTTAAATGTTTAATATTATTATTTATAAGAATTAATACTACAATTCTTACATCCCAATTATGAAGGTTGATTGAGTTTTGCACAAAGATTTTTTTTTAAAGACAAATTAGACAAGTAGTATAGCTCAAGTGGTTAGAGCTCCACTACCTATATACCCAAAAGGTCGTGAGTTCGAGTCACCATTTAACCGATAAAAAAAAGACAAATTAGACAAGTAAAATATCTATTATAACTCTACTGAATAAGTGTTATGATTTTCAATATAATTAATACATATAGTTATATTGGTAAATGACTTAATAAAATACACTCAATATGAAAACAAACTTATATAATTATGAATTTAAAAAAGAAAAACGAGTGTTATTTAGTAGTATACAATGTAGGGGATACCTAAATTGTCCCAGACTGGTAAACAATTCGTATAATCCGATTAGCTGAAAAGCATATTTTGATTTCTGTTTTAAATTCTATCTGTAGGGTAACAATTTATAGAGGTGTAATTCTGTAAATTCATGCATCGTCCTCACATTAATTAATTTACAGTGCATTTATGGTTTTTTTTTTTTTAACACTTTTTACACCTCCTTTCACCAGTGCATTTATGGTATAAATACATTAACATATAACACCCTACAAAATAATTTAGTTTGCATTGCATGTGGAACTGAGGAACTCTGACATATTATTAATATATATATATATATATATATTTTTTTTTTTTTTTTTTTTTACCGCGGCACACCATTATTTTTCTCTGGAAATATGTAAGCATGGCTTAATTTACATAATAAACTACTAACAATTAAATCTTACATCTAATTATAATTTATAATTTATATTTATTCTACTTAGGGTTTTTCTGACTTTTCAAGATTGCGTGTAAAGGTTATAGGTTGTATCCTTATGAAGGCATTTATATATTTGTAATAAATATAATTTATTATAATAAAAAAAATTGGGGATCTGAATTGACCCAATTCAGACCAAAATTTATTACTTGGATGACTCATGGGAGCAACATTAGGGGACAGAGATTGTCTAAAATAATTTTAGAAGAGTTATTCATAGTATAAAACTTTTTTTTTATCAAAAAGTATAAAACTAATATTATTACATTCATCTAATAATATTATAGTATTCATATAAAATATTATTATATTTATAAACTAATACATACAAGAATTTACCTTTTAAAATAATCTCTGCCGACCAGTAGTAAAGTTCATCTTTTGTGTGTATATATATATATATATATCCCTGCAAACATATTTAAATAATTAGATACAATAAAATATCAAATTTAGTTTTTTTTTTTTTTTTTTATCTGTAAAATTTGGGATTTCAAACTTATGTCAAATGCAATAGATTAACCTCCTACCGATTTCGTCTTTAAGATTTTGTGTGAATGTTACACATAATAAAATTTGTGGTGGATCCTTTTAATTTTGTGTACAAAAGTTTTTTATGATAAAAAAAAAAAAATTGATTACAATTTTTTAGCAAGGGAAAATTGATTATAGTTTTCACCTCCTAGTTTTTAACTTCTAATAATTATTGTATGTATTAATTTGGTCATAAATTAATTCTCTTGGCAACAAATCATTTGGATATAAGCATGGAAAATAGAGTCCAAAATGGCAAAAAATGGGATTGGGACAGGTAAAATGATGAGAAAATTTTAAATGCGCCATTTTAGCCATTATATCAAGTTAATGCCCACTGAAGGAAAAGAAAAGTTTTTTCCCCAATCCTTAAGATTCAACCTTGAATTTAATAGCGTTTTTATTTGCCTGAATTTGGATGTTTAGTCAGCTTTCCAAATGCCAATTTAATTGCTCTTGAAAGTTTTGTTCTTCTACTTGTTTGATTTATTCAATGGAAAATGACCTTAAAATAAATTAAATGAGTGGAACACAAAAATCACTTAAAAAAATAAATTTGGGTTGCATCCACTTAAAAAAAAAAAAAAGAAGAAGAAGAAGATATTTCTACACATTGTTAAGTAGAAGTTGAAAACAAGCTCTTAGTTTTTCAGGAGATTATTAATGAGTGTAGCAGATATAAAAAAAAACTCATGAAAAATTAAAAATGACGGGTTGGCTATTAAAATCACTGAGTGATAAGAAATTAGCTAAAACTTATAGCTTCCAATATTCTTCCTTACAAAAACAACTGATTTTTTTTTTTTTTTTGAATTTGAGAAATTATTTTTCGCTGAAATTAACACCCTATAATTTAACTATCCCAGTAGCCTAGAAAAAAATACTACCAAGTATAAAGAAGCTGAATGCTGGAGCTGGATAAGGATCTTTAAATTTTGTGGTTCCCCCAACACCCAATAAATTGCATAAGCAGTGCAACTTTCGGAGCATTAATAATCACAGTTGGCAATATTGGACCATACATGCTCATTAAACACATGTACTATAAATCCCAACTACCTAGGTGACTCGATTTATTAATTATTAGCTAAGCTACGCATACGAATGAATTATGATGAATTCCAAGTTGAAATTCACGAGATTATCACAGGTAGATTTTGATGTCTCATTTCCAAATTCCAACGGCAATTTCAGCAGACTTGCAATTTCCCAACCAAACTGTCGTAAAAATATAGAAATCAAAATTGATTGTACATTTGAGAAACATTCAGCACTTGTTATGGGAATTGGGAAATCCAGGCGTATACAATTACAAAGCATATGATTACTAGAGGTCGAGCAGAAAAAGTAATATTTGACAAGCTTTAGCCCTTTCCCAGATTAATACAAGAGTACACAAAATCCTCGCACTTAGTATGCCCAGAACCTAAAACATCAGACAAAGCACCAATAATGTCGAACGACTCCTGCAAATCACTGGCTGAAGTCATGTCATCCAGCCACGACAGTAACTCCTTGGAGAACCCCACCATATCTTTCACATTCCATAATCTCTCTCTCATCACCACCTCCCAACCTTCCAACTTCTTGCTTTCATCGTCCCCACCTTCACATAAATTATCCGACAACATTGTTGACTCCACTGTCGAACCTTTTTTCCCCTTCAAATAATGTTGAAGCTGCTCGATCAAGCCAGTGTAAACAAGCATGGGTTGGATAGTTGAAAATAATTCCTCCGGACCACCTGTATCAAACGAACTGCTTCCCGAGGTTCGTTGCATGGTCCGCCCGTGACGTTGCATGTAGGCGTGGTAAATTCCTCGCTGTAAGAAGGCTGGACGGTGCTGTAACCAAGAATCATAAGATTCTGAGAGGAGTGAACTCACCATCATGAATTGGACGGTTTCCTCTGTTCCACTTGACGAAGGCTGTGACCCAGGAGAAGATGAAATTTTCGACTCTTGTGTAGGAGAAGACAAAAATGTGGCAATAGATTTGGAAAAGTTGTTCCTTTGAGAAGCGTCCTGATCTAAGAGGTGGCGTGCCATCTGTATCATGAAAGGTAGAAATTTGGAGTTGCTGTCTTTTCCACCACCTCTACTATCTGCACTGAATGATGCACCAGTCGCAAACCGAGCTAGCATCTGCCACGCAAATGGTACATTCTCATTAATATTAAACACTCTGCCAAATAGATGGTTAAAAACAAATAAATAGAAAATTAGAGGGAGGTGGTAACATACCAAAACAATGTCATACGTCAATAAGCGTAGACGGCTTCCATCAGCACGTCCAAGAGCATTGAGATGATCCCAGTACTGGTCGACGTAACGTCTGTATTGCACCATTGGAACGGAGGGTACTCTCAGGGGAAATAAGTTGTTACACAGGGTTTCATTGTTTCTAAGAGCAGCACCATCCCATTCCTTCTTTGGATTCTTTAGATTAGCATCAGCTCGTTTAGCCTCTTGATGACACTGGAAATGTATGATATTGAAATGGCTGACGGTTGTATAAACACAATCTCCACGAGCACTTCCCGAACTTCCAACACCCAAGTTCACACGCTTACTGTAAGTGTAGACACCCAACATATCAGTAGGTCTCAACTGGTAGCCCTCCCGGCAAACCATGCAAGCTAGGCCATCTTCCTCATCTTCAACGTCTTCAAAACCTTCTAGGAGAGGCTGGGAAACAACTATCCGCTCACCACCATCTGAAGTCATTTCTCGCCGCATCCCAAGTCCCTTCAAACACAAAGTAACAAGTCAGATTTCAAAAGTTAACTGAACTTTATCAAACAGTATTACATTCATAGGAACCCAAGATGAATATTAACATTATTAATGACTATATGAGTATATATCAGTTTCAAAAGATATGAATACAAGTACCTGAAGCAACTGTTCTCTTTTCTTAAGGGCTCGACGCCTCATCTCATCACGTGTAGCATGTCGTAGTTGCCTAACTTTTTCTGATAAGAACCCGTTGTCTGTTCCATCCTTATCAGTAAGGGTGTCTAACAAGTTTTCAGCTTTTGGTCCTATCTCATTTTCACCAGAAACACTCTCTAAAGCATGGAGCAACGGTAAAATCCCTTCCTCATCAATACAGCGCTGCGTGGCTAGGTGACCCATTGACAGTCCCCTTAGCATAGAGAGTACAAAGGGAACTGAAGGCAATTTCAATCCAGATGCCCATTCTGCAGTAGATCTAAAGCCAGGCTGAGACGTACATGTGAAACACACCTTCAAGTGTCTCACAGCAACTCGAGTAATCCCTCTCTCCAATATTATATCTTTCAATCTCTCCCCACAAGAGCTTGTTTTTAGAGATTCGGAGACCCTCACAAAATTCTCCAGCGCAAATTTATGTTTGGCAGCTTGTTGCGCAATATTTTCATCCTTAGGATTGTCTTCGTATTGCTTTTGCAACTGGTCAAATACACTCCAGTTCTGCAAGTAAGGGTCAAAGTGCTGGATGAGAACTTCCATGGCCACAGGTTCTCCATATGTTAAGTATGGCAAGATTCTTGCAACCATTTCTGTATTCCTCTGTTGTTTACTTGACTTCTTAAGTCCTGAAGGATGAGACAATCGTTCAAGGAATATAAGAACGATTTTCTTAGCCTGTTCACTGCTACCAGCATCTTCACTAGAGACTGTAAGTGCCCCTGGTGTGACACTGATGTTGTCACTCTCGTTTGCTTCCAAAGTAAGACTCTCCACAATTAGGAGAATGCCCTCAGCTGGTTCCATAGCATCCACAGAGAAAGCACGCCTGGCAGTTTCTAGGAGTAAACCTAAAGCTCCCAAGCTTAATAATGTTCTTCTGTTTTCCCTTGTTTTGCAACAAAGCATTAACAGATTTAGCACAGAAACCAACTGCTCCTGGTTCAACTTCAGATCATCCCGCAGACGCTGTTCAGTAAATTAACTATTAGAATCATTACAAGAAATAGAACTATACATGAATCAGTCAAATCACTAGAAGGAGATGAAAGATAAAACAATGTAAGCATCCGCTGCTGGTTTCACAGTCTCATTTAATGGTTTAGCCTTTCCTCTTTCGGAGGAGGAAGACTAAAATACTCCTTAAACACAACTAATTTAAAGAGATCCTGGAAGGCTGGGACAGCTCTAAATTGAAAACCTGCTCACCTGAACCATGCTCAAGAGAATTTCTAGACCCCCACATTCACGTACAGCACCAGTTATTGCAAACTCAACCTCAGGATCTTGAGATTCCTCTCTATCTTCATCTAACTCTTTGATCATGGGCTCTGTAGCTTCACCATCCAAACCCTACAATTTGAAGGGCTCATTATTTTAAAAATAGCAGTGAACAATAGCTTGTCATGAAAGCAAGTATTGGACACAGTAGAAGGGAACCTGAAGACGGTATGTCACTGTCATTGGAGGACAATCTCTAGTGGATGTGGCAGCATTAACAGACAGAAATGCTGTTCCAGTTGATGGAGTTGAAGTCTGACTATTTGATTTCTTCCAAACTTGTTCATAAACTTGAGCAATACTCAAATCAAGAGAGATGATATTTCCAGCAACCAGCAACTCCATGCCGTAATCATCCTCTAGTAGACCCAGGAGGTCCAACTGGTGGCAAATCTTATTTTTCACATCACGCATTAGAGGACCAATCTCGGCACTTGAATAAGGATTCTTGGTCATTGATCCCCTAATAAATTCCTCCTGTGTGTGTGCCTTGTTCAGTATTAAAAGATATGTAGGCTCTGGCTTAGATGGGCAAATCAAATTGCAGAGTTGCTCCAAGATAAACTGTGAAATAGATAAAATAGTAGTTAGATTTTGCTGAGGACCATAACTATTTTGAAAAACGTAAAAAATAGAACTCTTAAATAATAACATAAGTTGGTTTACTTGATTACCATTCAGAAGATAAAAATTCAAGCACTATGATTTCTATTCATGTAACTCATGTTTGTTACAAAAGCTCAAGAATAGGACACAATAAAAACCTAGCTAATAATGAGCATACAATCTCGAATGAAATAATGAGCATACAATCAACCAAAAAGCGAACAGAACACTTCAGTTAGACTCACAAAGCATTTTGGTTAAAAAAATTAGGGTCAATTACATAAAATACAGGGTTCAATATAAAAACATAAACATAGGGTTAAATAATCAAATCAACCACCTACCATGGAAGTACGCCCTTTTCTATCTTCTCCATGAGTCTGCAAGCCACCAATACAAGCCTGGATGAACTGCCTTTTGTTTTGATTGCTCTCAAGCAAAAGACTGTCGAGTAGATCTTTCAGAAGTTTATTACAATCGCTTATTAGTTTAGTTTTTTGTACAACTAAACCTCTGATCACAATGAGGGCCTCAAGAACGTCAGATAACAACTGCTCCTTCATGAATCTGCCAGCCAAAAAGGAAAAAAAAATTGTTACCCGATAAATAAACGAAGTTTGGACATGAAGGGAGAAAACTGCCTAGCACAAACCTTGATCTGATATTTGGGACCTCCAAGAATTTTCCAAGGAGCTCTATGAGCTTATGGAGAATAAAACCTTGTGATATATCAATATGGAGGCTTCTCTCTAAGGATTCAACATTGTTCACTTCTCTTGTGATCAGCTTACATATGGTAGTCAAACATCCTCGAACAGTCAAAAATATGCGGGCATCCTCTGAATCTATCATTCTAAATAGCAACTCAAAATATTCCGCTGCATTTTCACCAGCAAGAAGAGTAGCTGGTAACAATGACATTAGCAAATTCAGCAACCGAAAACGTCTGGAAGAACTTTGACCACAAAGCAAATTTACTAACATGCACATCTCTGTTCTTATAGATTGTGAACAAGCACTCAGAATAAGTTCAGTAACCCATGAGCCAAGTTCAAATAATTTAATCTCACTCTGAGCCGCTTTACAAGATCGTCGCTTCCATCGCAAGCCATATTTCATTGCCAAATAGTCATATCTATGTGGACGAGATTTGTGGCCAACTCTGACTGCCTGAGAAACTTTATATTGCCGCCTAACAAAATCAAGATATGAGGCTCCCTTCTCCCACTCAGAGTAGCTAAGTAATTGGATATCTTGAGTCCTAGAAGAACCATCCCAATTTTTCTCCAAGGACTCAGGCTTGTTTGCATTCACAATTCCACTAGAGCCAGAGTCATACGAGCCGTTTTCATCTTTCAGATTTGGAACTGAACCTGGCTTCCCATTCACTGGCTCTTTATCCACTGCATCAGGTTTTGGTGGAGTACATGCATGAGATATAATCTTCAGACAAGGTAGAATAACATGCTCAGATATCGCAGGGTGCTTGGCTCCCAGTTTGATTGATTTAAATAGCAACTGGAAGACAATCCTTAATCTTGACTCCCAGAATTCATCTGCTAAAGAACAAACATCTGAAAGCAACATTAATTCTTCACGTGTTGCCAAAGCTATGTCAATGGAGCGATGATGTTCAAGACAGTACACAACTTTCTTCAGCAGCAGGTTATTCAATTCAGACACTGCATTGACATCAGCCTCTGAGAAGGCACACAAAGCTGCCCTGGCTTGAACACGAGCTGTCTTGGGACCCTGATGTATATTATTCTCAAAAAGCTCACGCAGAATGCCAGAAGCAACAAGTTGCTTCTTAGAACTTGGATGTTTCGATAGCACTTGCAGTATCTCGAGACACTGGGTAACAAAAGTACTAGCACAGCCATAACAACTATTTGGAGACCTCAACACAACAAATCTAGAGGCTGCAGCAAGATTATCAGAATGCTTCTGATGCAAATAGTTCATTAATACCCGTCGGAGACCTTGAAGAGTCTGAACACTTTTACTCACAGAATCAAAGGCTGCTTTGCATTTCTCACCATAAAGTACACCGAGAAGCGCAATTTTACGGTTGATCTTGCAGGAAGGTCCAGGTAAAGACACCATCATTTGCTGCACGGAATCCTTCTGCTGAGAATCCATCTCATTCTCACCAATGCTCGAGACAATCTTTAGTAAAGGTTTCTTGAAACCTAAAAGCTGTTGATACCGCCGATGAGCATTCTCTGATTCAGATTCTATTGCAGCCAGTCCTCTTTTCATATCTTCATCATTTTCCATGCTGTCAAAAGTAAAACTTGGCTTTGCCATGAAGTTGAACTCAAATCGACCATATTTACTGTATCCGCACTCATTGCACAAAAAGGAGTCAAGATTCTCATAATTAATATTACGGCACTGCCTGCATTGATAAGCATTCTCATGACAGTTGCCACAAATTCCATGTTTGTCAGTCACGGGTCGGCTACAACGTGGACATTGCAGTGGCTCAAGGGATAATGCTTGGAGATTCTCATAGAAAGAATCCAACTCAATCATAAAGTTGCAGGCGGTTATAGGAATTGGGAAGTCCACTTTTAGTTCTGTTTGATTGAAAGCAAGATGGCAAATCTTTGCCCGCTTCCACAAGGACCAGTTATTTTTTAACTCCGACAAATCAGCAACCGGCCTGTTATTGTAGTAAAGATTCAGCACTTTCACCGATTTAGACTTACGAGCATCATGAACATTCATGGTCACACTCTGAATGGTGTAGCTACCTGTGCACTTCACAATGATACGATTGTCTGTGAACTTTGTTTCTGACTTCAGACTTTCCAGCTTCATCCGGCTATATGGGACCTCAGGCGAGCTGCAGGCAACACAAGGCTCACTCTCAAGATAATAGCCATCAAATTCGACCAAACCACTCAAAGTATTGTAGATGCGTGAATTGGGATGGTTCGCAAGGAGTTCATTTTGTGAATGAAGTGTCTCAAAAATGCATCTAATTACATCAGAGGTCAAGCATTTGTCTACAATTTCATTATGCTGTTGTTTTATGCAGCTATCAGGTGACTTCCCAAGCAAGCAGGTGAGAAGTTCTGTGTACTCAACAACATTCTGACCATACAATGGCAAGTGTTTCACCTTCTGCAAGAGAACAGTTAGCATGGTCTCCCTAAATAATTGCTTGCCGTGGTGCCAGGCACCAAGAAGAACACACTTAGATTCAACACGCACAATGCTAAAATTCCACTCCAACAAAAATGTATCAATAAATTGTTTCAGGCAGTCATCACCACGGTCAGTAAAGACACTCAATGCCTGTTCCATATCCATGTAAGATTTCTCAACGAGAGATTCGCTTCCTTCTTCGCCTTTTTTCTTTTTCTTAGACTCAAGAGATTGAGTCCCAAACTTACTTAAACTCGTACCTCCATCTCCACCTTCAGCCTTCTGTGAAGAGTGATTAGTGTCCTTTCCAGTATAGAATGCCAAATTCAGAAGCTTCAGTGCTTGAATGACACATTCTTCACCAAAGGAGAAAATCCCATTCATGACAAAGGGTAAGACATCACCATGCCTCAAGCAATACTTCTGCCAGTTTCTAGGTCTCGCTGCAGATACCTCAGCAATTGTAGTGAGAGACTTCACTATTTTGACACTTCTTTCATACGAGATTGAGCTTTGAAATCCACCAGATTTGTTTATGTGTTTATAGAGCTTCTTAATTTCAGTAGAGAACTGCCAAGTATCTCGGACACTGTAATAGTGAGTCTTACTGCCACAAAGATGCAGAAACAGCCGCCTGGCATACCGTCTCACGAATGATGTGTGTGGATTGTTGATATAGCAGCAAAGAACATCCTGATACCCATCAAGCTTCAAATCCTTACCAGAAGAGATCTTGTACATCTTCTCTTTCTCCCCACCCTTGTCATGCTTTTCAGGCCGAATTAGACAGTAAACCAACCGAAAAGTATTCTCCAATAACAGACGATGGTAGTCAGCAAAAATATCTGACCGGTGTGACTTGGCATATGAATCCGAGAAAAAGGGCGAAAAATTACCAGCTGGAAGCTCTCTCCGGACTGTTAGTAGTGCACCACAGCCAGAACCAGGGTTTAATCCTTGTGTGTCAGCACTGACAGCGGGGGATTTAAAGACATTGACAAGCTGCTGTAGTATATCCATGAGATAATTAACGAAAATTTGTTGCCTAAGAAAGCCACAAGCTTTATGCAGGCAAGAACTAGAGTCACTTTTCTCTTGGCCATCAGAAGTAGATGAAACGGAAGGTAGGATCTGGATGGTTGTTTTTTCCTGTGCATCTGTTGCCCCACCAGATTTTGATACTACAGTGACATCACCACCTGGTTGGTTCCAGTTGCGTAGCATAAGGGTGAAAAACATGAAAACAAGGATCATAACTTCCCCAAAAGATGACCGGTTTCGGGCTACAGAAGGTTTGTTAATTTTCAACTCTTCTATAAACCACTGTATCAGCTTCTCCAAATTTAAGCTCTCAACCTCCATGCTATCGACAAAAGGACCACCAACAGCTGATGACAATCTGTAGAAGAGCTGCATCACTGGAATAGCCTGCATTCCAGAGGTGGTCTCAGTCCATCCTTTTAGCTGTTCAAGAAGCTCAGAAAGAAGTAAAGAATTGACAGCCCTTTTAGATGCAGATATAGTAACAGGGTCAATAGCTGAAGTTGAAAACTCCCCAGATTCATTAGGCTCCAACTCATGGATTGATGGAGCTGAATTCTGCATGTTGACATCAGCAGCAACTGGCAACAAACTTGTGTCACTTAAATCATCATTGGAGAGGTGAATTTCGTTGCCATCCCCACTAAATGTCTCAACTTCAATTGGGATTGCTGTCATTGGATGATCTATAGAATGTGGTGGAGGAAGACTCTCTGCATCTAAAACTTCATAACATGCTTCACATAAATCAAAATCAGGACAAACAGTACAGTGCCATCTACGCCTCAGTATAGGAACCGTGGAGCAACCATCACAACAGTACTGCACAGATGAAGTAATGGAATCTTCTTCTACCATAATAGGATTGTTTCCACTAGCTGCACTTGCAGCATCGGAACGGAGGGGAGCAGACACTGCACTCTCTGTTACATCATCCGCACCTAACATTGTTTGCTTAGGAAATGGGACCTGGAGCAGTCTAGAAGATATAGCCAGGCTGAAAAAGGAACCGTTAATGTAAGTGGATGGGCAAGAGACAACTGATGTTTAAGTTCACAACGTTTATTAAATGTACCTGCTGGCAGTTTGGACAGCTTCATTGGTAGAGAAAATAAGCTTTTTCAGTAAAGCAACTGCAGGAGTTACAGATTTTGTGCCCACATCTTTTCCATGCATTGTCAGGCACTCTGCGTAACAGTAAATAAGTTCTACAGATGATATGACAATATTGTTCATAGTTTGTGTATCAGGCTGCTCTATATCCAAAATTCCCCAAAGTACTTGCATAAGCCCATCCACTACGTCGGAACCTACATCAGTTAAAATACAGTCGAGAAATTTCTTAGTACACACGTAATTCGTCTGAACATAAATGCACTAAAATCATTAACCCAAAGACGCATTATGGCACACACACAAACTCAGATGCCCTATAGGATTAGAAGCACAATCAGAATTACTCGCTTCCTTCCTTGGAGCAATTATAATCATCTTAAAGAATGAAGGCAAAAGAAGTATAAATATGCTAAACAGTAAAGCATGACCATTAAACATAAACAGAAAAAATTGTAATTATTTCTAATGGAACTTTTAGAAAACAAATCAAAGATAATTCAGCATCAACATTTCATATAATAATAAGGAAAAGAATTGAGTGAAATAAGAAACACTACCATTGCTCTCAAGGAAACTAGCCAAGTTTGAGCGACGATGCAGCGCAATCTTAGAAACTGCACGCATCTGCGCTGTAAACTCCTCAATAATCCACCCTGCAGTTGGCTCCCCCATCCCCAACTTTGATGAGAGTATGAGTGTAGATTTCACAACACCACTAAGACGCATATTGTCCTTTACCTGAAAAATGTTTCAAAACTGAATGTGAGGTTGTTATACAAGAAAAGCAACTAAAACCCACAGATGATCATACATGAAATTAGGATCAGCCATATTGAATCAATTATCAAAATTATGTAGTTTGCAGTAATTACTTGGTAATATATCTCTTTTCTTGGGAACACGGCCTGAAGAACGCGGCTGGCAGCAGCCTGTAACAAAGGCTCCCTATCACTCTCGAATATCGTGTCCAGTACTTGCTTACATGTAAGATTGCTCCACTCCACCTTAGCATCTTCAATTTTTGAGGATTCATGAGGCTTACATAATAAATAGATCCTGGACAGGAGCTTGAGGCCATCAGCTACTACCTGCTCCTGTACTGAAGCAGATTGTGCTGCCCGAGACTTCCTTCCCGATCCCGTGGACCATGAATTACAACCAAGCATTCTAGCTTCCATATCTAGAATAGCATCCATCTTCTCTTTCCAACCAAATTCGTCCTTTGCACGGCCATATACTTCTAAGGAGTCTATTCTAGGCAAAGCAGATCCGCTGAAGGTTCGGCCAATAGAAACTGTGAACTCTTCATCAGCCAAGAGTGATTCAGCCACTGTGAAGGGTACATCATACCAAGACCGCATTCCTTCATCTAATTTAATCACTCTCTGGAAAATAGTAATTTCAGAGGGAATATGACTTGCTGATGTGTTACCAACGTGCAAGCGGAAACCAACCATGACAATGTCAGGATTTGAATTGGTAACTGTTATCTGAAAGAAAAGAGAGAACAAATATATTTATCGTTGTGTAAATGCCTCAAAAACAACACAAATAACTGCAAATATTAAGCATGATAAATAAATATCATACACGTGTAGACGAAGTGGTATAGCTCAAGTGGTTAGAGCTCCACTACCTATGACCCAAAGGTCATGGGTTCGAGTCACCCTTTGCCCGATCAAAAAAAAAATATATATCATACACGTGTAAATTAAATGTCAATCATACGGGTGGCAAATATCAAAGGATGAATAGATACATAATGAGCAGTGGTTTTAATCCGAAGATAAACTGTTCCACTATCAACTATGATGATAGATAGTCCAGGACAAATAAAATCTCACATGCGTTATTAAATAATAGCTATGTATAAGAGATGAATATGCATTCATTACCATTTCCTAATCATAAGAAAATATGAGCACTGAACCCTAAGTGTGTCACATTCCTTTAGCTAGTTGTGCAGACAAAAGCAATCTGAAAATGAGCTCAGACAAACTGTTAGAGCAGAGAACATTCCTGCGGTGCTTTACTCTGCTCCTATAAATGTGCAAGGGAAGATAACAGACAATAAACTCATTTTTTAGTTGAAAAGGCACAAAAAAATCAAATTCCCTGTTTTATTTCTTAACTTGAATTTGGCTTTGGCTGAAAAATCTTATCAATGTCACTCACGTACAACTATGTGCATTACATACATACAATACACATGAATATATATGTGTGTGTGTGTGTGTGTGCGCGTGTATGTCATACGTCTAGAGAAAAGGATGAAACAAAATCAAATTAGAAGAAAATTATTAAGTTCAAATCTTGTTCAGATAAAAGTGAAAAAATAATAAGATGAAAATAGAAAGGATACAGGAATTCATTTAAACTATGTACCAACAATACCTTGAATCCAGTTGGGTTAGGCCCCTCAAGAAATCCATCTTCAGATGCCAAAGTTTGCTTAGCACCCTCAGAATCATTATTTCTAATGGCTTCACCAGTTAATTTCACATCTGGTGTAATGCAGACAGTTTTCTCAAAGAAATCAAGTGGAAATTCTGGTTTCGCTCCCCCATAAGCTTTATTTTTCAAAATACCAGATCCCAGTTTTTTAACCTTATCTGCCATTAAATTCACACCGGTCTCCACACCAGCTGGGATGTGTGAGTAAATCTGGAGACTTCCATCTTCATGCAAAACAAGACAGTGGGTTTTGTCTTTTGACAAAGGTCTATAAGCTGTAACCCCAACCAGAGGTGTAGTTGAACCCCCAGTGTGCCTCAAATTCTGTGCATGCACTTCATGCAGTCCCAACGAGATGGCAAGTATCCCATTTGATTTTAAATTAGAATAGCAAACAAATAACCCACTTCCACCCAATAACTCTTTCCAACGATGCAAACCAGCTGGCCGGAGCTTACCATCGACGTCATTTTCATGCACAGCAGACACCTCTACCACAGATGTTACATCTGGATTAAGACGACCAATTAAGGTACTCCCATCTTGATAGGACAGAAAGAGCAACTTGTGAGTGGATGAAAAATACAATGAGGAGCCCTTTGCAGGTTTGTTTCTGCCCTCTACTTGAATAACTTCCTTCAAGGGCCTGCTTCCAACATTCGCTTTCACTGACAACTCCAACCTGTACAAACTTCCAGAATCTGACAAGACAATGAGAAGCATTCTGCTATGGGAAGCCATTAGAAGAGTTGCGTCCACAATTGTATCGTCAGGCAATGTGGCATAGTGCACAGGACTGATATTGTCTTGAGACAGATCATATATCTTGACAAATCTGTTCGTGACCACCATTAGCTGAACCTGAGAACCTGGAACCCATTCTACACGTCTGATATATGCACCTTGTAAAGCAAGCTCAATGGCTAATCGATCAATCACCTCACCTCGATGATTAACTGTAAGGACCTGGCAATCTTCATAGCCTGCTACAACCAGATAATTCTCGACAAGTGAATTGAAAAGGAGATGGACGATCTCAAATCGAACAACATTCTTAGAAAGCGGCTTCACATTAGCCTTATCAGCTGTCACAGGAGCAATAGTTGCTTGCCCAATCAATTGCCCCACATCAAATATGGCAACTTTATCACCTTCCCCAACTGCCAGGCGACCTCGGCCACTGACACTGAGCAGTGACTTGACAAGAGATCCACTATTCAAATGGGATTTGAGTTCCTTTGCATTAGAATAATCTGCTTTTATCTTCAAATCTAATGATCCACTTTTATATGCCTTTTTTAGTTGCAAAAGATCACTACTGTAGTGGAGCACTTTGTCCTCAGCCAAAGCAACATTCCTATCTCTAATCATGTTGGAGTCTCTGCTATTAGTAATATAAGGCAACAGCGATGAGCAAACGCGTAATATACGACCTTCAACCTCCAGCTCATCAAGCAGCAGTGACATCCTTTCTTGGACCTCCGGTGGAAGAGATAACCTGGTAGAGTAATCCAGGTCTAAGGATGAATCCTCATCAACATCTGAATCACTGTCAGGAAGCTGATCACCAGTCTCCGGAAGAGACAGAAAAGATTGGAAGTTACCAGCACTGCGTGTAGGTGCAGTATTACTTCCAGTATACTTTCGAGGTTTCAAGCACTGACAACTACTGCCACGGACACCTCCTGCACCACAGTCACAGAAAAACCGGCTAGATCTAGAGTACACAACACGATGACCACGATGGCAAACTTTTGCACAAACAGAACAGCAGCCTTTTGAGACAGTTAGCTCACATGTATAACAGAAGTACCAGTGCTGCTCCATAAAATTGCTGCCACTAGATGTGAAGGTACAAACTTTAGCTGCAAGAGCCCTCTCACTGTTGCTATCCTCCTCTTCATCCTTATCTATGCTACCCAACTCACCATCAGATGTTCCATCATCATCATCCTCATCAACAGAAGTCGCATCACAGTCAACGGATGCTGATCCTTCTCTATTAGAAGATGGAATTAAATCATCAGCATTTTTTCTTGAACCAAGAATTCTAGAAGACAATGCCCCTAAACCAGAACTACAGGTAGATAAGGTCTTCCCATAAGACTTCTCCACGGTGCATCGGAGAGACCCACAATCACTCACAATTGTTGTCAGGAATCCAAGAAGGTACTTCAGGCCTTGAAGCAAGTGCTCATCCCCAGCCAGCTTTTCGATTAACATGACGGTACTCTGCAGCAATGACCTGATTAACAGTTCCCCTTTGGAGAGTTGAACAATGAAACTGTAATAACCTTTTGCTGTATTGATATCAAAAAGTGAAAATGCATTGTCGAGGGAAAGAAGTGTGGCTTGATGTAAATGGGTCTGCAGTTCTGGTAACTGATATTCAGAAGTGGACATCAAGAGACATGTTAGAAAGTTCATGGTTGAGTCTCTCAAAGAGACTGAAGTTCCTGTGGAACTGGCACCATTTGGTGATTCTGACAAAGATCCCAATAACCTAATCTCCAGCCACTTTGATAGGGAAACAAGATCCATGCCAACAAACTTCATCTGCAACTTCACTTTGACTTCAGGATATTCACCAGATAAAAGATCCGTAAAGAAGTTGAGAACCCTGACATTTACAGATTCCGAGAGGCAGTTATCTAAAGCATCAATCAGGACCAATATATCTCCCTGCTGGGAACCGTGGAAGTTCTTAATCATTTCGGGAAAATCCTCCATGGAGAGAAAAAGTTTGAAAATAGAATTTTTCCGAGGATCTCCCTTCAGGCTGTCAGCCAGATCAACCATTTTCACAACTACGTATTCATGGATACTCGTATCAACATCTTTTGCTTTGTTGATACTTTGCAGAAATTCTTCCATATGTTTCAAAATGAATAATAGACTATAATCAGGTCCACCAGTTTCCATTTTCAAGTTTTGGCAGATATGCTCACATTCATCCTTAAGATTTTCAAACACCTTGTCGCACTTCATTGACAAGACCGATTCAAGAATATCACCCATTACCTCTTTTTCCTCCCAGCTGATCCCTCTAGAAACTATAACATCAAGCAGTCCACCAAGACTAACAACAATTCCTTTCATGTTGAGGATGCAGGATGATAGAACTTCGCTATCGAGTTGAAGATGAAGAGGAAATCCATGCAACACAAGCTCCCAAAAAACTTTTGAGCGAATTCCCAAAGCAAACTTTTCAACAATTTTACTTAACCTCAATGGAAGCTCATAAAGAGAGCCCAGAAAGCACGATTTGATCCCCATCTTCTCGGATAATTCATCATGCATAGTGTTACCCAAATCAGCATATTCAAGAAGCAACAGAGGGAAAAATTTGTCAGCACAGTAATGCCCATTTTTTAACATTGAAGCTAAAGCTCTCTGATAAATCCATAAGTATCTCTTCAACAAAGTCGACAATACTTTGATGAGCATCACAACTTGATCAGCAGTAAAAAATTTGTAGACAAGACCATTTGTCAGCTCAAGAAACTCAGTATCCCTAGCAGTAAAATCTGGCTGGTTGGTATTCACTGGTGACAGAGAATTTTCATTACTGTACCCCTGGGTGCCAATACAAAGTAAGGAGAGCACAAAAGAAAGCCAGGATCCACTCCTAAAGAAGTCCCAACTAAGTTCGCCAATATCCTCATACGCAAGAGAATCATGCAATTGCTGAAGCAAACTCAATAAAAAATCTGGAATGCTAGTACACTCATCACTATGGATAGATGGACCTAAAATAGAATGACTGATATGAAGGAAGTTCTTCATATCAATGACATCAGGAACTTTGAGGCCACTCAAGAGGCCTTGCCAATATTTTGAAGATCCCTCAATTGGAACATCCCAGCAAAGCACAAAAAGATACCGTTCAAGAATGAGATCGTCTGTGTTGGCAGCACGTTTACCGTTCCAATATCTCAGAATCTGTGAGAAAGTGGCACTTACGTCCTCCCAATTCAAACCTAAACAATCAACTGCAGGAAAATCTCTACAAAGTGAAGCCGGAAGGGGAGCAATATCAATCAACTGATTAAGCAAATTGATATTTGCTGGTGCTCCATTTGAGCTCATCATGCCCTCTAGCGCAATGACCGGCCAAGATGACAAATAGTTGGCACAATCAGGGCCGCTTAGCTTGGAGGCTTCCCTCAGCTTCATTCTGAAGTCCCCAAGCAGCAACGATGGGCAAGAACGAGGGTGATATATCATATGACGCAGTACCAAAACCAACCTTGAAATCAGCAAACCCCAGCACGACAACTGCATCGTGTCGGAAACTGTGGAGGGAGGTCTGATTGCTTGAAGTGAGGATAGTATTTCATTTGCCAATACAGCCTTTTCCTCTTCAGATGATAAATGAAAAGCTGTTAATATAATCTCCATGTGAAACAGAGATGGAAGAGTTTCGACAATCTCCTTTAGATCAGGGCTCACTGAGCAAATTGTTGTTGCCTTTTGATGGATAAATTTAACCAACATCTGGTAGATTTTAGTTCTTAATCTAGAACCAGTCGAACCCACTCGGCAAACAAGAATTTGGGCAAGCAAAGCAAGCATCTGATCATTGTAAAGATAAGCACCATTCTCAACAATCAGTATTTTATCAACAATCGACTCTTCAAGAGAATCAGAGAAAGCTCGAAGGATTACAAGCTTCTGCAGTAGTTCAAAGCAAAATAAATGCACATGTCCAAACTTCCTATCTTCATGCAGATTTAGGCTAGTATCACATGTCCTGTCCTCCGGACAATAACCCTGACAATTAAGTACTGAAAGCAAAATATCAATATGGTTGTCACTAAGCTTTTTGCTCGCATCTTGATACAATGGAGGATGCCATTGAGGTGAAAAAACACATGTTTTCAGGAAACTCAGCAATTCAATTGCCGCCTGAAATGGCATATTGCTGAGGCTAGAAATAGAACTAGCAGTAGAATTTGATTGTTCACATACATCAGCAGCTCCAGCAGAGCGAACCCCCTCAGAAAAAAGATCACCAAACAAGGCCTCATCTTCATGACACACAACACTTTCCACTTCAGAGGTGGCAGATGCTTTTGTCCCACTGGAACATGACCTTTCCAGTATGGGTTTTATTTTAATACCCTCGGAATGAAGGAAGACAACAAGATGCATCAGATTGTCTAGCCATTGAACTGATGAAGGAAATAAAATGTCAAATAACTCCTCCTTAGTAAGTTTTTTCATCAAAAAGACTTTCATATTACAGACATTGCATGAAGGAGAATCAAGTTCTGAGCGATTGTTGGTAAGCCCCTTATTCAGATCATCCAACTCAACAAAATGATTTGCTTGATCTTTAATCTCTGATATGAGTTTCAGAACAAAGATAACAACCCGAGGGAAGTAAACCAAGGGGGTTTTGTTGCTTGGGAAAGACTTATTGAACCTCCACACATCAGAGCCCAAATTGTGCAAGATAGTAGCCGCTACACATGCTTGGATATTCTGAAACACATTCTTACCGAAAGTTGCTTGCATTACATGAAGAAATTCTTCCAAGATATGTGTGGCCAGACCTTCATAACTACTTTCAACCACAGTGTTGCTATTTGCAAACTCAACACCAGTTCTGAACAAGCCAGGTAGTACATCAATGAAGGAAGCAGCAGAATGCAACAACAGATTGTCGGAATAAAAAAATGAATGTGTTTTTGCAACACTTCCCAGCAACTTCAAAATTCTTACACAAGTTGATAATTTTCTGCGCAGATTGAGACTGGATAGTTTCTCATCGGATGACACCGGAAGTTCTAAAGTCTCTCGGCAGAGAGAGATAAGGCGATGGTTGCATCTCAGATGAATGATGGCCCAATGCTGAGAGATAGTACTAAACTTGTTGGCACTGGAGGGAAAAGATTGTCCAACTGGATTCACAATATCAACTTGCACACGGTCGGAAATTAATTGTATTAACAGGTGATCGTCTGCGTCCTTCTCCTGGCAGCACATGGATCCTACCCAGAGCAATAATAACATGAACAATAAATTCAGGAGTGGCATAAGGCAGTGTAACAGGATATAGCAGAAAGTTCCAGAGAAATACCTGGAACCATGCACTTAACATTTTCGTGCCACGGAACAGCATCATCTTTATCAGTAACAGTAGGAAACAAATCTCCAGGAACATTCGTCGGACATAACTGAGAAAGTTCTAGCTCCTTATGCACTCCGTCAACTAGCAATAGCTCTAACAGTTGTAACATAGTGCTCTGAAAGAGGGAGACGAATTACAAAAAAGCAACATCAGTATCACTTTATACATAATGGCAAACCTTACATAGACATAAAAAGTCGACATATGAATTCTTGTATAATCAAACTAAAAAAAATTAAGAATGCCCAAATTAGAATAGGAAATGACTGAGATGCCATGGGATGCTCTCGCCAGCAGTTGTACACATTCATCTAAGGTGAATGTAATAAAAGAGTGTGTGTGTGTGTGTGTGTGTGTCAGAGAGAGAGAAGAACTTGTCAGGAAAAAAAATTAATCTAATAGCAATTAGCAAGTTAAAGTCATTCCGTCATTGTAAAAAATAGTCCTCAAAATCAAGCCCCTCCACCACCCTTAATTTTATAAGTGTCTGATTATTTACTACTGCTCGAGCCTTCAATCAAAAGGAGGAATAGCTTGTACACAATTTCCTCCTCGGATGATGTACTTCATGAGTTAACAAAAGGAAATTCGATCTCATGTCAGACAAGAATACTATGCCTGGGATACACAAATATACATGCATAAATTGTCACACACATATAGGGAACACCTCTGGAGGGTCTTATTCATTATCAATTCTTCTTAATTTCGAAATTGGCATGCGTGCAATTTTTTAACAACCTATCCACCCTAGAAACCATCCAATTAATGCTAATAACTTTTAGGCTGCAGTGAATTAACCGAAGATAAAATGGAATATAACTTATAGATATAATATCAGGACTCATGTTGCTCAAAACAGAGACAATTATCAAGTACATACTAAAACGAGAAAATCAGTAACCTGAAGACTTGAATCATCACTTTTCCCAATCCATTTCTCCAAATAACAGAGCGCAAATTCAATTGACTGCTGGACTACTGCCACAACCACTGGCTCTAATTGCTCAACTGCCACAAAACCACAACTCATCATCACTCATTCGATCAACATAAACTCAAAAATACACTTATCACCACAAATTAACGAAGTAGATGGCCTTTTTCAAAAAAAAAAAAAAAACGAAGTAGATGGCATACCAGATAACGATCGGATTGCTTTAGCAACACCAATCGAGACACAAGCCAAGGCGTGAATCCTATCTTGGTCCCAGACCTCCAACCACAACTTACTGCCAGCTTTACCATCATCTCCGCCACTAACAGAATCCACTGGTCTGACAGATTCCCTTAGGACTGAGTAGAGTTTCTGAAATCCTAATCTGAGCACAGAAGCCGATGCATCGGAGCGGAGTTTTTGAGAAAAATCATCGGACGATAGAGCCGCGACGAGAGCGGCGATCTCCTCCGCCATGACACTCCGGTTAGCGTAGAAGTGCGCGATCAGCAAAATTTCATTAGGCAATTGATCGGAGAGCAGAAAGCAGCTCTCGCGGTTGAAATTTTTGAGTGACGAGAATTCTCGAAAATGAATATGAAGCGGAGGTGAGCGAAAATGGAAAAGAATTTTTCGAAAAGGGTTTAGTAGGGGATGAGCAAAATATATATATATATACATATATATATATATAATATATATATATTGCGGAAAGACAGAGAAATGCGTTGGAGGCTTGGAGCCGACTAAGATAGCTTAATTTCGAAGCTATTTTGTTTTAAATTATATTTTTGTTTAACTAGTGATAATCTCCGGATTTAAAAATATATGATATATATTATTTTATATTTTAAATATCCACCAACAAATAAATTTTTTTATGGTATTGTATTATAAATAGTGAATATGAAAATTGATGTTCATATAAATTAATATTTATCGAAGGACTAATAATTATTATCGTTCAATAAATATAGTTGGAAACATTACTAATTTATTGAAATATTCATGAATACAAAATTGATATGTATCATGAAAATATCATAATATCTAATGTCATACATGTGATTGACAAATGGGAACTTCGTGCGTTTTAATTGGAAATTAAATAATAATAGCATTAGTCATTTTGGACTATCAAAAAGGAAAAATTACAAATAGGTGTAAAAAAATTAGCAAAATTACAAACAAGTGTAAATGTGCAAATTTTTGTATTTTTGTGCAAAAAAAATTTGTATTTTTGTGCAAATTTTTTACACCTAATTGTAATAATACCTCTTTATACCTTATTGTAAATGACCCTTTTAAAAAGGTAAAGTATATTTTTAACCGTTCCACGTGAACAAATGCATTTTGTATATATTTTTAAATAATATTGTTAATTATTTTATTAAATATATTAATTTAATAATAATATTATATCATAAATATAATTAATATTATTTCAAATTATACGATAAAATTAGAAATTTATTCAAATAAATAAATATTATTTTTACAAATTATAATCGTTGATTGGTGATGCGCCTATAACAAAGTACACTAAAGTAAGAGCTCATTTGATTACCATTAATGGGCATGATTAAGCTCACTATTTGCAGGCTTATTTTATTTGGTTCGCATTGCAAAGGTTGTGGCCCATTCAAAAAAAAATCTTGAACGATACCAGATCGAGAGGGGAGGCCCAATAAATCGATTATATCTTGGGCAATCAGATTGAAGCCCCATAATTTTTTTTCCCTCAAAATGTGCACTATTGTGAACGATGATCACCGTCAATAATTCCGTTCGGAAATTTATTGTTGACAAAACGCAATATATGGCTATCGTTTTCTTTATCAAGGTGCTCTTGGCTCCCCTTTTCAGTTTCATTTTTTGTATTCCATTAATATTCCACAGAATTATTAACACATATTAATATAGTGTAATTGGTTTATGATTCGCCTCTATATAATTTGTCATGGAAGATTCACGGGAATTATTAATTCTTAAGAAAATAATATGAACGTTTATGAATATTAAACCAAACCGACTCTAAAAGTTCAATGTGGGTATTTAGTTTAAGTGAATCAAATTTTAGTACAATATTCTTTTGTTAGCACCAAATAAATCATTGAATTCGGTGTTGGATTTCATTTTAGACTAATATAATTGAATTCATTAAAAAAGTGAAAGAACCTAAACATAAATATCAAAACTTAAAATGGCCAACGTTATATTATAAATTTAATTTTAATTAAAATTATATAGAGACACCTTTTTGTGAGGTTGTCTCACATGAGATTAATCGAAATTAATTAATTAAATAAATTTAAAAATTAAAAATTGGATCAACTGAGTAAATAAGTAAGTGGTTAAACACGTACAATGAATTTAAATATTAATAATCCATATCATAATTTGTTTAACATATTGTCAAAAAAAACAAAACACACACCCAAAAAAAAAAAAAACGCAATTCTATTATTATATGGTACTTATTCAATAGATAGAATGCTTAAATAGGTCTAAGGGGTGCTTGGTGAAATTCATGACGAATCCAAAATTTTATCTCAAGGGGACGAAATACTTTATAAAGTAAAGAGGAGGATAATTTTATATTCCAAGGGAGGCGAAATGATAAAATATTATGAATTTAAGGTATAAATAAAAAAAAAATCTATACATATAATAGAAAAATTTTAAATCCAAGGGGGGCGATCGCACCCCCTTAAATCTATCCCTAGTAAAATTGTAAAGAATGAAATGAATATAAAAATAAAAAGGGTATGGAATCAAAGTCATACCACTCAAATAGATGAACTATGGATATGATTATTTTATTTTTTGGAATCAAAGTCATAGTAGAGTCATTCCAAATACACACTCTGACTTTATTTTTCATTACTCACCTCTTAAAGTAGTGAATCAAACAACCCCTAAATCTCCAAACCAAGAGCTTGGTATATACACACTTTATTAATTTTATTTATATTTGTTTTGTTTTACATCCAAAATATTCTAATTATAGCTCTAGAAATTCAAATTAAGCGTGGTTAACTGTACACATCACAATAATTTTCAAGGGTCAAGATTTGATGATAAAACTTACCCTCAAAGATGAGAACGAACACACATTTTCTTAAGAAGTTAATGGAGCTACATAATTCCGGAAATGGGTCCTCTCCATTTTATTTGTGTCTATATTTCTCCAAATTTATAAAAAAATTACGCAAAGAGGATACATTTACATATAATTCCCTCAAATTCTTTTCCACAATTCACATGAAAGAAGATTGGCATAAATCAATTTCAGATCCTAATTTGATTGAAAAAATATTTACTAGCTAATAAAAGAATATAAAACCTGTTTTCACAATAATAATAAATGAATATATGTTTGATATCGTCCATTTTATGTCATGCTTTTCATTCAACAAAACCTACTTCATCAAGAAGAAACGTACACTACCGATTAAAAAAAAAAAAACAAGAAGAAACGTACACTGAAACTTTCGCTTAAAAAAATCAAGAAAGTGAGAAAGTGAGAGTTGTACGTCTTTATTTTCCAACAGTCTTGCCTCTTGATTATTTAACAAGCGTGAACATTTGCGGATGCCATAATATATTGTCGGAAAATTGGAGAAGTGCAACAGAATAAAACTTAAAGAAAGTAATTAATTGAGTTCATTGCAAGTTAATTATATAACATATTTATATATGATAATACAAAGGTAGATGTAACTGCAAGATCAAGGAGAGATTGTTCTTGATTCAGAAGAGACCTCAGCAGGAGGCACCCCTGGAAAGCCAGGCGTTGGCTGGAAAGGAAACGGCGGAAGCGGGATCGGAAAAGTTGGTGCTGGCGGCGGCGGAGATGGAACCAATCCCGGAATATGTGGCAAGGGGAAGAAGGGCGGCGTCGGAGGGGTAGGGAGAAACGGAGGAAAAATTGACGGCGGAGGAGTCGGCAAAACAGGGGGAATCAACGACGGTGGCGGTAGCAAAGGGTTTGGAGGAAGTATAGAGGGTGGCGGTAGCAAAGGGTTTGGCGGAATAAATGGAATCGGTACAAACGGGAGCTGATCGGTTTGCTTCTTAGAATTCGATTCTGGAGATAGTCCTTTGTTGACTACATTTGATTTTTGATTGCAAATCTCAGGCTCATTCAACGGCTTGAATGAGAAAAATCCAGCCGAGAAAATGTGCTTTCCTTCTTTTCTTGATTTCAGGCGTAATGAAGAAGACGTCGCTGATGCAACGACGTCGCATAACGGCTCGTTGCTGCTGATTAATTTGATGGAACATCCTCTGATTTTCTTGGCATGTTTGGATACAGAGATAGGCAAATCGAATTTAAACTCTCCATGATTGTTTGTCTTCACTTGTTGCTTGAACCCGCCCGACTCATTGCACTGAATTTCAACGGACGCACCTAAACAACCCGAAATTAGAGTATGAGTCGAGACACTAGAGTTACATCATATAATTTGACATAATATAACTGAATTAGCATACTAATATAATTAAAACGTGCATGTCAGATTTGTTTGAAAACGTGAAATGAATCTTGCATGCTAATATATATATTTTAAAATCGAAGGATGGAAGTTGGAATGAAATCGAACCTGTAATGAAATGGTTGGCCTTGTGGAAATCTTGATGGAAGCATGTGTCGCAATAAACAGTACCAGTAACAACAGCAGATGGAAGTTTCTTTTGATGTTTGGCTTCCGCTAAGTAAGTAGTACTGAGCAGGAAACTAAGACAGATAACTAATTTGAAGAACAAAGACATTGTTCTTCTGATTGATTCAAGCATGAAAATGATGAAGAAGATATGCCTTTTTATAACAACTGTTTAGGTTTTGGGTCTGTAATAGAGCATGTTCTAGAATGTGTCAACTTTTTTATACAAGGGTTTTGATTTCATTCATGCAGAAACGTGCAAACTATAGAAGCTGGAAAAAATGGAAGATAAGTTATCTTATTTGTGTGGTTGATTTTATACTGAATTTGTTTTGTTGATTAGCTTTACAATTTTTGTTGGGTAGGGTGTGATTGATTGGGTCCCACATACTTGGGTTCACGGGACTCTTAATTTATGAGTTACATGTATAGTTTTCATGACAATATTGGAGGGGAGTGTTGTTTGCATGTCTTGTCCATCAATTTCTTGCCTTACCATCCTCATCCTTATTTTTTTAATTACAATTCAATCCTCTAATCCATGTCCAATTCCATTAAATGGTCACAAGTAACGAGTATAAATGTGTGTTTAATATTATATAAAATCCAAAATTAATTTTAGATGGATAGGCAAAACCGTGATAAAATCTTACAATTATTACATTTCCTCTTTAAGAAGTGATGGATCAAATGAGTTATCTTCAATTTAATCTGAACTTCGTTTGAAAAATATAGCACAATCGGTAAAAAGTATTTACATCTATTTACTCGATAAAAAAAAAAAATTACATGTATGAAAATAAGAGATGAATTATGTATCTCTATAACTTATGCAATTTAAATATATATGAAGACGTGCGAAGTAGTATAACTCTAATAGTTAGAACTTCACTACCTATTGCATAGAGTTCATGGAAGGTGCAACTCTACGGTGATAAAAATAACTTAGATGTCCACAATGCACATTATGCATACTGATACAAGACTCTTTTTATATTCAAATTTTTTTTATATGGTTTCATTATGAATTCCTTTCGGTTAATTCTAAAAAGAAAAATGAAAATATTACTGCACTTAATCAATTTGTAATGATTATCTCATATTTGCAATAGTATAATGTTATTTGTATAACACGTACGACAAAACGGCAGGATTGGGAAGAATATTTGTAACGTAGTGCAATTAATTAATTAATTATAGTGAATATGATATCGATCAAACAGGTATGTTCTATACGGGAGGGGGGTAGCAATGGTTGAAATTCTGATAATGATAGTTTTGTCTAGGGTTCTCTTCGTCACGGGTTCTTAGAAAAAATTAATTTCATGTCGCATCTTCACGGGTTTTTTTAAAACAATAATTGGGTATACATTTTTTCTATAACAATAAATAAAAATAAACAACTCAACCAGTGTGTTTTAGTTTTGATTTTCTTAAAAAAAATATATGTATATATATTTTATTTTATTTTCAAAGCAAAATATATGTATATATATTGGTCGACATAATTGGGTATATTTTTATCTCTGCAACTAGGGGTGTAAATGAGTCGAGTCGAGCCGAGTAGTGTTGAGCTCGAAACTCGATTCGATTACAATACTCGAAGTTCGAGCTCGACTTCGGTCGAGCCTATTTTTTTTCAGCTCGAGCTCGACTCGGTAAGAAGCTCAGTAAACTAAGCTCGACTCGATAACCTTTTTTTTATTATTTTTCATTTACATATTTATATATTAATAATATAAATATATTTAATTAATAAAATAAAGGCTCGTGAGCCTTTCGAGCTGAGTATTTGTGAGCTCGATAGCTACTCGAGTAGCTCGAAACTCGACTCGACTAATTTTGAGTCGAGGTGAGCTGGCTCGACTCACTTACATCCCTATCTGCAACAATATTTATTTAAATTACAAAAAGACCCCTCGAAATATTAAAGAAGTATTAATATCCTGAAATGATGGTAATATTCAACAATCAAGAGCAAGAATGACTTGTTTTTCTCTACCAGACAAGGCTATCGAAAAATTCCACTTGATGCAAAAGTTTAGTTTCTCTCTCGAGCAAAGTATCTACTTCATGTTTGTTGTTAGGATAATTAATGCTAATGAATAAATTTTATATTTCTTTACGTGTTCAAATTTTTAGATCAATTCTTTCGTGGTATGATTATGTAAGTCCAAGGTCATATGTCGGTAAAATACTATAGTGATGGGCACGTTGGTATCTAAACTAAGAGAAAATCAAATAAAATATAAATTAATAAGTAAATCTAATTTCCAAAAAATGATAGAGAAACATGCATGGAATGTTTTTAATATATTATATAATTCACGAGCATATAAAATCCCTATATTACTAATAGAGAGTTTGTTTTTGCTTAGGTGTCGTCATGAGGTTAATTTGAATGAGGTGTCACATTCTTATTAAATGCATATATATGTTAATAATCTATGTGTCATTTTCCTATTGATTTATAATTAATATATGGCATCTATGTGGCATTTTAATGTAGGAATTAATTAAAAAATATATTTCTAAGGAGGTTTGAACCTTAGACCTCTGGCACAATATGTATATTTTTTAATAAATAAGTTAATATATAAATCTTTAAATATTTTAAATATCCATTTTATATCTAAAAAGTGTTATCATATGACAATTTTTAAACATAAAATTATATTTAACTTAAGTCTATAAATGTATGTAAGAAAAATTGTGGTTATATCAACTTTTATATAAAAAAAACTTAATATAATCATATATGATATTTATTGTAAATATACGATATATATATATATATATATATATATATTATTCGGAGTAATATTTATGCATTAATTATATAAAAAAATTCTATTAATCATCTCCTTTTTTTTTTATTAATTGTAAAATAAATTTGAAACAAATCTTATAGTAAATTCTTTCACATAATTATAATAATTCTAATCCCTAGCATGAATTGTCATACAATTAATATTACCATTATTTAAATTTAATATTATAATTATAATTTTTTTTATACATATACATTATTTTAATATATATATTATTAATTGAAAATATTATATATAATATATTATATTATAAAATTTATTTAACGAAAATACCGCGTAATACGCGGGAGCTCATCTAGTTACAACATATCAATGTATTTTTCTATATGTTTGCCCGTATTGTTTTTCCTTCCTTTTCAGTTTTGGCCGGTTTATTTTTGAAAGAAGTATCTATGCTGTCAAACATCGGTCAAAAAATGGCGGCTCAAAGTCGGCTTTTGCTATTTAATTGGCAGCTGCTTGCTTTTTCTCTCAAATGTTGTTAATGGGCTTATGTGCAGAATACATTCACATTAGCTTGGGCCGTGAATATTTGGGCCTCGTTTTTTTCTTTTTTTTGCCTGTCAAAAAATTATAATTTTTTTTTTCATATTTTGTTCCTCTTGAATTATCTTTCAATTGACTCATTAAATATTAGGCATGAATTTTGCTTTTAAAAATTCTCATTTTTTACAAAATAAACAAAATACTAACCCTCTCGACAATTAAGTACAATTTCTATCAAAGTAAGCAAATAAAACAAATGAATTTCAAACAATTTTCACACTTATTAGGAATCCTAATTTCGAATGACATGTTAAATTCATGATCTTTTTCATAATTATCCGAATATTTAATTAAAATTACAATAAAACAAAAAAAATACTGTATATATTTTTTGGCACAATTAAACCTAAAAAAAGTACAAGACTCTTTGGGGGTGTTTGCTTCGCGGGATAGCCTTGATTGATTGCTTAATCCTAAGTAATATTGTGTTTGCTTGGAGGGACTCTGGCCCAAGATTAAAATTGAGCCCGGGATCAAAAGTAGCTTAATCCCATGCTCTTGGGACAAACTAATCCGCCCGGGGGAGTTTGGATTACCTTGTCCCAAACTGAAAATTACTACATTATCCTTATATTTTCTATTCTTGTTTTAATTGTTGAGGGCAGTTATGTCATTTAAATATCAATCTCACATAATCTATCAATCCAAATACAAATTTACCTTTATCATTAGAAAATAAAAAAATAACAATCCTACAATCCAAACATATATTTATTTCAAATATATTAATCCCAACAATACAATCCAACTTAATCTATCTCATCTAATCAATCCTGTCTCGTGAAGCAAATTACCCTTTATGAATAGTAATAATAATTACTGAATATTAAAATCGGGCCTGATAAGCAACATTCAGAAACTCTAGACTCACTATAAGTACTAAAAAGATACATCTCAAATTAAATAAAAATATTTACAAACTTCACATCTAAGATACAACTCTCTATATCTAAATAAGATACATATCATTATAAGATCTCGAAAGTATACATAAAAATATTATTCTTTTACATTTACAAAATTCACATCTAAGAACAAATTAATATCTTCTAATTTATCTACGTGTAGACAATTGATGTTACTTTAAAATAAGAATTGAATAATTACTCATCTGAGAGAGTTTTAAATGTCAAGATGGATATGATTGAACAAAATAGAATAAAATATATTCGAATAATTATAAAAAATTTGATATCAATTTAAATCAGATACAAATTGCATTTATAATTAAAAAAATATTAGTTCACCCTGATTTATTTTCTTATTTTATTTTCCAGATAAGATATATCACAAATTAAGATAAATATTTTTAAATACAAAATCTAGCTGATAAATATCAGACAAAATTTCTAGATATGATTATATATATCACATAATTTATGATTTTTCTTGGATATTAAAAAATATTTTATGATATTTTGTGTGTAAATAAATTGAACAATTGATTGAAATTACTCAAATTATTGAGTTTTAATTATTATAACGTTAATATGATTTTGATTTATATGTTTAATTATTTTATTTTATATATTTTTTTTAAAAATAATTTATAATATACAATAAAATAATATTATTAAAAAAATTAGTACAATTACCTGTTAAAAGAGAATGCTATACAAATTACCAACAAATTGAGTAATGAATATTCTGTTTCACCCACCAAGGCATAGAGAAGGGTGGAGGATTATCTCCGCGCTTTCCATCGCCCTCTTTTTCCTCAACAAACCAACCCAGAAAATCCAATAATTCAATCGTTTTCTACTTATACGCATAAATCAAAATTCAAAAATAATATATTTGGAGAAATATATTCCATCTCCGAAACCTTTGACCTCGGATTACTCACAGCTCCTCTCCCTCCAGAATCATCTATCTTCCTCAGATAGGTACGCATACACTTTTACTTTGTGTTGCTATCAATATCAATTATTCTGTTTTTGACATCTTTTTCTTTAATTTTGCTTTATTAACTCTTAATTGCTGTGCAAACAATCTGTAATGGTCTTTGTCTTTCCGATGAGTCAATTTTGGAATTTTTTTTAGATTGTTGATGTTATTTGAAATAATAGGTGATCATCGGTTGTTTGATTTTGAAGGAAGTAGAAAGATTGCACCTGAAAAATCCTCATTTTTTTCACGTTGTATTCTTTTAGCTATATAATTTTGTGTTGATCGCCTTTACAATTTATATTTCGTAGGCTGCAACTACTCCTTTTTTCTTCAATATGTGATCATACTGATTAATTTTTATATGGCAGGTATACATATTGTTTCTGTTGTTTAAGGTCTTCCACTATAAGAAAGGCATTTGAGTCTTGTTTCTTGTGAGGGGAGGGTTCTGGTTCGCTCAACTTCTGCGAGCTTGGGGTCCTCCTCAACGTTTTATTTAGGTCGTGAGATTTGACCTCTTAGTATTCTAGTGATCACCAACAGGTTTTCTGAAGACATTGTGAGGGGAACGTAGGTTCTGAGGATTAAGAAGGGAAGTGGTTCCAGGGATAAAAGTGAATAGTCAGTAGTGACAATGGGTGCCACCTGTTGTTGTATGAGAGGTGAATGTGAAGATTTTGCTGATCCAAACAGCGCAATCTACAGTAACAGCATATACATTCGTTGCTTCGTAGATAAGTTCCTGCACATGGTATGCTCTGATATCTTGCCTGTTAAATTTAGACCCAGTGAACCGTTGAAAAATCTACAATGATTCAAATTTTATTTTGTTTTTCTCACCTGGATGTATGCACACAGAGTTATTTGTATCATATTGGTGGTTCTAACTTGGAAACTTGAACTGTTTCGTGCTGGATACAGAAATTTGGACCATTTAGTATGTTTATTGATGGTTGCATTACCTGTTTAACTTATCATTTCATCGATATTCCTGAGAACTCAAATCAATGATTCAGATTATATATTATTGCACGTTGTCTCCACTGTAGTTAGTTGCATTGTGGTCTATGAATGATAATGAAAATCATTAACAGTGCATTACAATGAGAATGATGGTTAAATGGTTAGTATTTTGCAAAAAAATTGGAATAAGGGGGGACACGATTGGTTGATGAATATGAAATGATTGAGGAATGGTCATAGGCGGGGAGCTAGTTAATCATAATGAGGTAATGATTAACATTTTTTGAGTCTCATTACCTCATGCTGAAGCTGAATTGACCATCTTTTATTCTCACTAACCGTCACAATTACCTCATGCTCATTCCTATTACCATTCTCATTGAAGAATTTTGAACCGAACGCTCCCTAAATGTTTATTTCGACCATAAATTGGTTGTTAAGCAGAATATTTATTATGCTTACAGAGTTATTAGTATCATGTGCTGGATCAAATCAAACAGATTATGATTAGTTATTGGTAACCTCGTAGGTGCTAAGTATGTTTATTGATGATAATCATATTGAATGCAAAACTAATTATGGTAAATATATGATTATACAGTATGCATCGCTGTTTCATGGAGGAGAAGATCATGCCCCATCCACTCAGGGAATAGCATCTTCAAGTCCTATGGTGTCACTTGATAACTCTCTAGCAGACGTGTATCGCTCTCCTCCGAGACCCCTTCCTTACGATTTTGATCCAAGATATTATCGCTTTCAGCAAAGAAGGGAGAAAAGCAGTCATTCGCAGGACGAAGTCGAACCATTAAGAACAAGTGAAGTTGACGAGGGCTTGGAACTTTTGAGTAACAAAAACAAATGGAACGAGTTTGTGTCTCAAGAAGAGTCTAAAGATTATTATTCAAAATCATCACTAAAGCTCTCAACAGCCCAAACAGCAACAGGATTTGCTCATATTTATGCTTCTTCAGAGGATGAAGATGTCTGCCCCACATGTCTTGAAGGTGCGTAATGATATACTGTTAACCGGCTTTCTAATTTTAGAAATACAATCAACTTGCAGAGAATTTAGGATGACTCCTATCTGTTAAATAAGATGATTTCAAGGCTTTTAGCTTCTTCGTATCTCTAACACACCCTTGTCTTGCAGATTATACCACTGAAAACCCAAGGATAATCACAAAATGTTCTCACCATTTCCATCTTGGTTGTATATATGAGTGGATGGAAAGAAGCGACAATTGCCCTGTTTGTGGGAAGGTAATGCTCTATTCTTCCCTGTTATCAATCAGAATTTTGTTTTATTAAAAGATTTAATTCATTTGCATAATTGTTTACCTTTGCCACTCATTTGTGCGTAAAAGTCTTTCGGAAAACGCTTTTACATCTAAGTTTCTTTGTTCCATCATAAACAAAAGAAAAAATCAGCTACTGAATTTATTAGCAAGAAGGATATAATTTTGTATTGGGTCTTAACATTGTTCGATTGGTTTCATAGGTGATGGAATTTGATGAGACGGCTTGATGGAAGTTCTTGTCGTAGATGTAACCAACCACCAGCACACAGAGAATAACAAACGGAGTTGAGCAAATGTAAAGCCCCTTGTAAATACAGCTTGTTAGGAATAGTTTTATTTTCATATGTTGATATTATTCAGCAAAACGCTCATCGACGTAAAATAATTTTTTTCCAGATATCTCTCTTCTATAATTGTACATTTCACTACCTTTTAGCTACTATTTTCATGTGAAGGAATCCAAATACGATATTGAATTTAGATAAGTAGTTAACAAGAGAGAAATACAGAATAGAAACCACATGTGGTGTAAGACCATGGATTCGAGTCACCATTTACCCGATATTTAAAGTAAAAAAAATAAAATGGAAACCACATGTGGCTTTTCTGATAAGATTATTATTGTAATTTTCTTGTGAAATATTATTCAGGCTCTAACTAGTTGTTCATGGATGATGAGAGAACTTCTTTAAGTGGGCCAATGGTATCGGATATTCTTCCCTTAATAACAGGCTGTTGTTTGAAAATGAAGTCCATTGATGCGACCTAGGTAAAGTTGTTCCAGAAACATGTACTCCGATGAGTTCTTCAACTGCCAAAAAGGTACCGCACTGGCCTAAATTTTATCCATGCAATGATGATCGATTCAAAGAACAGGAACAAGTAATCATATATGTTTTTAATTATTACTGCTGGATCTTTGGGAGTAAGGGTGTCTGATCAGGTTATGTTTCTTCAATATATTCCAGGTTCCCGGTTGATTCAGCTACTGGGACATGCCCAAAATCCATGTAGCTTCACATGATCTACTGTTTCTTCTTCCATTGATGGAGGTAAGAAACACACGCACTCTGGAGTCACCTGGTCTTCCTCTTTGATTTATTTTAGGTCAAGAATCTCGTTTAAAATGTTTTTTTTAATGTAGACAATACACTCACACAAGCAAGAGAAGCATTCAAAGAAAGCAATCAGAACATTAATTAAAGCATTCAAAGAAAGCAATCAAGACTCTAATGCATTATTATTATTATTATAATTCTCGCACTGAAACTTGACAGAAACACAAGGATTGCCAAACCACACAATGGCTTTCCTGATTACAGTTCTCACACTGTAACTATGGTCTGAAACTTATGCTATAATTGTGACAATAATTAGTTCTTCCCAGGCGAGGTCAACCGCTTCCTTACCCGTTCAAAGTGTTGAAAGAGCGATGCGCTATCAGGAAGGCTCTCCTTAATCAGAGGTTGTTGTTTGAAATCGAGAGTCCACTGATGCAATCTAGGCAGAGTCTTCGGTTCCAAAACACGTACCCCGACAGCCTCTTCCATGGCTCTAAACGCGTCAACAAGGAACCCGAAAAACAAGTCCACCAGACTCAGTGAGTCACCACCAAAGAATTTCTTGTCTCCCAGAGCCCCATCTTGAATGATTCTAAGTGTTTCGGCTACTTCTCTTGCTGTCTTCTCTTTATCCTCTTCCGTAGATAGAAAGAACGAGGAAATTGCAGGACCCTGAAATATATCTTCTTGTCATCAATAATCAATTCATTGAACTGCAAAAGTTGAATACATTTAATTGCCTATACTTACCATTTTTTGTCCAAAATCGATCCAAAAACGAGCCATGGCTCTCTGATAAGGATCTTTGGGGAGTAAGGGTGTCTGATCAGGCCATGTTTCTTCGATGTATTCTAGGATCACTGCTGACTCAACCACCGGCTTTCCGCCATGAACGAGCACCGGAACCTTCTTGTGAAGTGGATTGTATTCCAAAAGGGATGGACTTTTGTTGGAGAGATCCTCTTCTACGTACTCATACTTTACACCTTTCAGTTTCAGTGCCCATATCACTCTATGCACGTATGGGCTTGCCCAAAAACCATGAAGCTTTACTTGCTCTGATTCTGCCATTGATGGAGCAAGTTAAGAAAATTACGCATTCTTTGCTTTCCACTTATATTTGTGGCTTTTATTTCACTTGACTTGTCATAAAGGTGGGCCCATTTGGTAAACTTTCACTCTCAGTGTCTTCATGTTTTCGCATTATGATTATGATTTTTTATTGTGATTTTGATTATTTAAGTGCAACCACTCATATGACTTTTTTTTTTTTTATTAATTTAATAATGACAAGGAACCAGAGAACTTACAAGTGTAGCCAATCTTATGACTTTTTATTTTTTAAACGACATGGCTCAAGGGGACATGTTGTTTGATTAAAAGATTTAAACTCATTTGCATAATTGTTTAGTTCAATTAAAAATGGATCAGCCATGTTAATGAGTGTTTGTCTTGGTCTTCAAATTGACGTTTCAACGCCTTTACCTCAAAGTTTCTTTGTCCATCATAAAGAAAAGAAAATCAGCCACTAAATTTATTAGCAAGAAAGATATAATTTTGTATTGGGTCTTAACATTGTTCGATTGGCTTCACAAGTGATGGAATTTGATGAGACGGCTTGAGGAAATGTAAAGCCCTTGTATCAGCTTGTTAGGAAGTGTTTTGTTTTCATATGTTGATATTATTCAGCAAAAACTAAAGTGTAGGAGAGAGAATAAAATAGAATAAAACAAGAGTGACATATTTGAAATTTAGATGGTATTGTGAGAGTGTAATTTATATAGGGTATTCCATTTTAAGGGTGCGAAAGTAATTGTGGGACGGACGAAAAAAGAAAGTAATTGCGGGATGGAGGGAGTAATAATTTTCTTCCAGATATCTTTCTCTTCTGTAATTGTACATTTCACTACGTTTTAGCTACTATTTTCATGCGAAGGAAATCCAAATCCAATGTTGAATTCAGATAAGTAGTAAATTGATGCACGTATTGTGTATCGCCGGCGCAAGACAGCAAATTTAACAGTATTCTATTATTTCCTTTTATTATGATTAGTAGGTTTTGATCAATTATTTGAGCTTAGTTTGGTACAGACTATTTATACCCAGATTAGGGTAATTATGTTGGTTGTTGAATAATTGAGTGATCGGCCGATTTGGCTTGGACGGGAGTAGCTCCCGGGAATTATTATTGTGTTCGTATTTGATTTTCTCCGATGTATTCCATGTTCACGGTTGATTCTGCCCATATGCCCAAAATCCATATGGCTTCACTTGATCTATAGTATGTTTCCTTTTCCATTGATGGAGGTAAGAAAAACATGCACTCTGGTTTCCTCTGTGATGGATTTCGGTCAAGAATCTCGTTTAAACTGTCTTTTTTTAGTAGACACAAAGCAAGAAAAGCATTCAAAGAAAGCAATGAAGACATTAATAAAAGCATTCAAAGAACGCAAGAAGACATTAATCCATTATCATTGTTTCTTCTCAGTTGAAGTCAAACGCTTCTTTGCCCGTTCATATTGTTGAACCAGTGATGCAATATCAGGAAGGCTGCTCTCCTTAATCACAGGTTGTTGTTTGAAATCAAGACTCCATCGATGCAACCTAGGCAGAGCGTTGGGCTCCACAACACGCACCCCAGCAACCTCTTCAATTGCTTCAAACGAGGTAGCAAGAAACCCGAAATACAAGTCCACCAGACTCAGTGAGTCACCACCAAAGAATCTCTCGTCTCCCAGAGCCTCATCTTGAATGATTCTAAGTGTTTCGGTTAATTCTCTAACTGCCTTATCTTTATCCTCGTCCGAAGATAGAAAGAACGCGAAAAAGGTATCACCCTGAAATTTATCATCATCAATAATCAATTCTGCAAAAGTTGAATACATTTAATTGCCTATACTTACCTTTTTTTGTCCAAAATCGATCCAAAAACGAGCCATGGCTCTCTGATAAGGATCTTTGGGGAGTAAGGGTGTCTGATCAGGCCATGTTTCTTCGATGTATTCTAGGATCAGTGCTGACTCAACCACCGGCTTTCCGCCGTGAACGAGCACCGGAACCTTCTTGTGAATTGGGTTGTATTCCAAGAGGGATGGACTTTTGTTGGAGAGATCCTCTTCTACGTACTCATACTTCACACCTTTCAGTTTGAGTGCCCATGTCACTCTATGCACGTAGGGGCTTGCCCAAAAACCATGTAGCCTTACTTGCTCTGGTTCTGCCATTTTGATGGACCTAACAAAACTATGCACTCTTTATTGGTTTCCACTTGTATTTATGGCTTTTGTTTCACTTTCACCATTTGACTTGTGTGACAAAGGTGGGCCACATTATGATTATGATTTCATAGTAATTTTGATCATATACAATGAATGTATTGTAAAGGACTATACTCATTAGTTCACACATTTAGATTCAAATACACTAATGTCTTTTTTATTCAGTTCACATATATATGCATATACGAAAGTACCAAAGAGATATATTCTACTTATTTGTACGTTTTACAATTGATGGCATAAAAAGTTAATTATTTCATAAATTTCATCTTCAAAATATTCACATATTTACTCAAAATATTACTATTTTTAAAGCTCATATTGCTCAATCTAACCAATTTTTTAATTTCTACATATTGCTCAGAATTATTTGTTACATATTTTTCTTAAAAAATCTTTTAAAGTGTAAATACATGTTCGTTGGCCGGAAGTAAGTATAGGATAAAACGATTTCTTGGAAATGAGTAGTGCCTGTAATGGAATATTGATTAGGGATTTCATCTTTTCAAAGATCTTGTTTACTTTTAAAGATTTCATAAATTAATAAATAGATTAAATGTAGATATAAAAAAATTTGAGCTCTTTCTATATAATATTAGGTGTACTTTTGGTAAGTGATGTCGGCGGAGTGGCTGATGCGTTTGACGAGTAGAAATAGGGAAGAACAATGCATGATATTGTGTGTGGACCACAATTTGAAATGGAGAGGGGCCCATATACTTACCTTTTTTTTATTCATCATTGTCGGCTGAAATTAATTAGGAGATGGGCCAAAGTTTGACTGTTCAATATTATAAAATAAAACATATATAAATTACTAATACAATTCCAATTTCGATTTCAACCAATTTAAAAATTTACCAATTTCAATAAAATAATTTTTTTTCAAAAAATTCTTATATAAATAGGTGGTTCCATCAATATTATAAATTAATAATTTCTTCTAATTACAAAAATAACTAAGACAATTTAGTGAAATAAAGAATCTATTGTTGATTGCTTCTTGTTAAACTTCAAATGTATTTGGATCTTATCTGTAACTCTTTTTATTCTGCTAAATAGTTCCAATGTTATGTTTTTAAATTGTACCAAAAAGTTGTGAAGTATTTTGAATGTTATAAATGCTTCATTTCTCGTACCTTGTTCACAAAGATATTATATCATCCTCGTCGTCATTCTTTACATTATTCTTGAAAATGATTGTTACATATTATATGTTATGTATGATGAATATATTTATTATAATAGTATTTCAATATATACAATATATATATATATATATATATATTAATTAAATGCACTCAGCATTATAAAAATAAAATTTTATTTATCGTATTGAAAAAATACAATTTAAATTATTAATTTATAGATATATTAACAACTCTCTAAAAAAAATTCCAGTCCCAACAATATATCAATTTATAGAGTTTTTTTATTTTTTACAAAAAAGTTGATTGTTGAAATGGAATTAGGTCACGCGTGAGCTGCTTAAAATTTGATATGGGCCGGTAGTTTCTTTGCAAATCATTTGCAAATTAAATGAATTTGGGCCGCCAATCAGGCCTTCAAAAATTTAGTGAGCTCTTTTCATTTTCTTCTTTCACTTTTCAAAATAATAATAATAATAATAATAATAATAATAATAATAATAATAATAATAATAATTGACTTTAATAATGAGTAGACACCGTCAAAAAAAAAAAAAAAGTAGACACGTGTTTGTTTTAAAAAAATCATCAATTTCCTATAAAATAAACAAAACATTACCTTTTGATAAAAAAACACAAAACATTACCTTATTTGACAATTAAATACAATTAATCAATTTTTTTTGATCGGGTACAGTTAAGTACAACTAGTAATTTCTCATGTGTGATACGCAGATTGAATATTATAAATTTTAAATATGTAATTAAAATATAAATTTAATTTATTAATTTTTTACTACTATTTTTTTATTAATATATAAATTATATTATTTGTCCATGAATATATTACAACTATTTAATTAATTCTATAATTTTTAATAGTTACTAATCTCATTACAAATATTAAAATTCAACAAAACTATATAATCTAAAATTAAATTATTTAAATTCAACTCATAATTAAATCTTAAATAAAATTATTTAAATTCAATTCATATAATTAAGTCTAAAATAAAAATAATAAAATAAATATTTTAGATCTAAATTTATTTTTATATGTGCAATATTTATGTTAAATTAAAAATTTTAAAAGAGAATTAAGTTGGTAGATAATGTGTTAAAATTAGATTTAAAATTAAAATTTTAGAAAATTTGAAATTGTTGGTGTAAAGTAAAAAAGAAAAAAAAAAGTTAATTCACACTCTTTTAGTGGAGATTGAGACTCACTATTACACTACATGCCAAGTACATTTCACTTGCTCTCTCCTTACATTTCACTTTCACTCTCCTCACTTCAATTTATATATATATATATATATATATATATATATATATATATATATATATATAGATATAGATTAATTAATTTTAATATAGAATTTCGAATAATAACTATGCTAATCAATAAGCTTGATTGATGCCGATTAAAAAAAAAAAAAGCTTGATTGATGACTTGATGATTAAAACAATACAATTTACTATTCATTATTTACAGTACAGCCATTTGGGCTTAGGATTTCCTACGTTAATTTCGTTTTTTTTTTCTTTTCTTAAAATAATTACCACATCACGTATTTTAAATGATATTAGAAATATCAAATACAAAATAATACATGAAATTTTAAAATACCAAAAACACCCTTCACTTTCATCAAGATGTGTTTATTATTATTTTTATTTATAAGGACAAATTAGTCTAAAATAAATTAATACTAGTTATAATATTTGCTACCAAACATAATATTGATAGCTAATTACTAATTATTTAACTCAAGTTTTTGAAACCAAACAAAATATTGATAAATAAACTGGTATTACAAATATAGTTATTATAATTTAGGTATTATCCAACAAAGAAAACCAAACGAGTCCGGAGTAGATTAGATTGTGATTATATCCGGAGTGTTGTATACGTCGTTTTACTAAAAATGGGTCGAACCTCAAAAACAATTTTTTTTTTTAATTGCCATAATCTTTTAAATAAACACGCTTCTTGCATAATACGACATACATATGCAGAATTTCACACACAAAAACGTATACTGGAACACCCTTATAGCAACTGTAAAGAAGGCATTGATGAAGGACATCCATCGTCGTATCAGTCGTTGGTTGCAGCAATTTGAAAAGCTCTTAGGAAGCTCTCAGGTGGTTGGCCTCCACTCAGCTGGTGCTTCCCGTTGATCTGTCATTATACATGTACATGTATCTGCTAGTTATCATCTGTTGTGTGCATTCAACATTGATTAAGCATGCCTTACCGTATAATGTGGGACTCCGCTAACTTTTCCTGAATATCGCTTAACATCCTCCTTAACCTTCCAAACAAAGAGACAGGAAGCTGATTTAGTCTCAAGTGATAGACGGTCTCATACAAGACCTATTATTGTATAATGTAATACATGTATCTAAATATTGGATGGTAGAGAGAGTTTTGTTGTACCTCCTTTAGCCCATTGTTAGGATCTTCAAGAAACTCAGCTGCTCCTTCTACTCCCACCTTTTTCGCACTTTCAACAAGAAATTCCCTATAGAAACAACACTATTCAACCCAACATTTGGTGTTTTAACAACAAATTATATTAATGAATAATCTTGTCATAAATCCACATTCTATGTCATTTGGTGCTTCCAGGTTAGGCATTCTAAAAGTAATGACTATAACAAGACTTTCAAAGCATAAACATACACAACAGTCTTTCGAATGAGATTGCATCAAAAACAACTCGACGAGGTTCAAAACATAATATGATAAACAAACTTACCTATCACCAATGAATCTCCCCTGTGTGAAGTAGCCAGAAGAAAGCTCTTCAACAAGTTTGTTCTGCTTATCAAACCCCTGTGTCCCAGCAAAGTATATCAACCTATGACTATCCAAAGTATTACCACTGCATATTTAACACGACGAAACACCAACACTTTTACACATTTTACTTAAAATCCATCAATTATAACATCAAGATATCAGCCATATCTAAACTTACGTAAGTCCAGTCGTGTCGTAATCCATCCCAAGGCCCTTAAAAATCTGCATAACAATTACATTATCAAGTGCTGTCCTAAAGACACTCTATTTAAGGCAAGTGACATGAGTGATGAAAGAAGAACCTGTGTCATTCTTGATTCCATTTGTATGGATTGAGGCCCAAACCGGTTTAGGTAATATTTGTCCTTCCCGATGCCTTCCTTGGGAGCATTAGGATCAAGCATATAAGGATGCCATTTGATCTGTAATTTACATCAATTGCTCGATCAGAAATCAAGAATCTTGCTAAAAAAAAAAAAGTTCAAAATAATGCTCTTCTTGTACCTCAAAATCGTATCGATCATTTGATGAAGCTATAGCTTTCTCAAGATTCTTTTTGCCCACAAAACACCATGGGCATACAGTGTCGGCGCAGACATCAATCTTAATTAGTTTCTTTGCGCTGCTGCTACTCATTCTAGGTGTGGATATTGATCTGAATTAATTAGGAATAAGGAATCAACGTCTTTCTTAATATTATTATGATGAAAATCTGGAAATCCCTAATTAAACAGGTTATGTTCTTTCGTCAAACATGTGATAAACAAAAGTAAGATCCAAGAACTCAACGGCAACATAAAAGGGTTTATGAATGGGGATCATGAGCAATTATGCCGAAATTTCAGTTTAGGGTCGATTCAGAATGATTGGAAGGAAAACAAACCTGGATATTCGGAAATTCTTGACACAACTGCTCAAACACATAGAAGATTTAGCGTACGAAATTGTTGGCGTGTCTCTATATATGCGTATTTCCACGATTGAGTTTTTGACTAATGAGCACACTACGTGTGAAACAAAGAAAATGATTTCTGAAAGGAATCTGTGTTAGTTCAGGGGCAATTAAGTAAAATCAAAGCATCCTCTGCTTTGACTTTTAAAGGCAACTTGTTCCAACTCCAAAGTCCAAACATGTGTATTCAGTGCGTTTTATTAATAATTAAAATTAAAATTACATTTTTTTAATAGGCTAGAATATATTATTTTACAAAATTCGAAATTTAGGTTGACTCCGAAATGATAATAATAATATATACGTAAATTATTAGTATATGTATGAGTTAGGTATGTTTCATTAACTGTATTTTATAAAAATCTTAAATTATTGCAAATGAATCAATCATTTCATTTGTTTGCATCCACGTATTTGATTTTCAATTTTCGATGATACTTGGATCCATTTTTGACTTTTGAGATTTTCCATCAACTAAGAATTAGCATGGTGGTTGTCTTTCCACGCCTCTTGATTAAGGGGGTGTTTGCTTCACGAGATAGGCTTGATTGATTGCTTAATCCTAAGTAATATTGTGTTTGTTTGGAGGGACTCTGGCCCAAGATTAAAATTGAGTCCGGGATCAAAAGTAGCTTAATCCCATGCTCTTGGGACAAATTAATCCGGCCGGGGGAGTTCGGATTACCTTGTCCCAAGCTGAAAATTACTACATTATCCTTATATTTTCTATTCTTGTTCCCACCTAATCCATCAATCCAAATACAAAATTACCTTTATCATTAGAAAATAAAAAAATAACAATCCTACAATCCAAACATATATTTATTTCAAATATATTAATCCCAACAATACAATCCAACTTAATCTATCTCATCTAATCAATCCCGTCTCGTGAAGCAAACGACCCCTAATTATATATTTTTTCTTCAATAGATTAAAAAGATACCGAAAAGCAAAAGAAATCGAGAAGTACATCACAAGAATCAAATAAATATTTTGTAGAAATCTAACTCTACTTTAAAATTTGTTCATAAATATAAAATTAATATTCTTATATTAATTCAATAATACCATAAATTAATTTAGTAAAAACATTTCATTTTAATGTAAAACATTATGATATAAATTTATAAAAATAATTTTAGTAATAAATGAATGTAATAATATCAATTTTATATGACGAATAATTTTTACCAAAGACCGACTCTTGTACTAAATGAATATAATTATATTAAATTTTATATAATGAACCAGTATATCTACTCTGGTTAATTAATTTATTCAATAAATCTTGTGACTAATTAAAATTGGCTTAAAATTTAAAAATATTTCACTCCCCAATTTTTTTTAAAAAAAAGACTTTCCACGTTGAGTGCTAATTTTATAGATTCTGTGGAAAAAATCTGGAGCGGGCAAGGTCGGGCAGGAATCAAACTTGCGTACGGGTAGCCTCATTGCCCCTTCTTCCCCAACTTCTCCGAACTCCATCATCAACCTCCAATTTTCCTAAAGTAAAAAAAGGAAAAATTATAGCATAATTTCTATCTCAGAAATCCGTAATTGACTAGATAAGCGTGAATTCCTGATCACTCCTCAAATTTGCTCTAATTATCTTTTGACTATTTATTGGTATAGGTTATTGATAATTGATAAGTCGAAATGGAGATTGACGAGATATTGGGGGAACCAAAAAGGGCGAAGATTCCGACGAAGAGCGTAATATACGTATGGGGCTACAATCAATCGGGTCAAACGGGCCGGAGGTGTAAAGATGGCAATTTGAGGATTCCGCGACAGCTTCCGACGGAGCTCTTCGGCTGCCCAGCTGCCGGTGGAAACTCACGGTGGCTCGACATTGCTTGCGGCCGCGAACATACGGCAAGCATCGCTTCCGACGGCTCTCTCTTCACATGGGGTATTCTTACATTCTTCCTCTATATCATTCTTAAACGTTTTCCTAATTGTGGGTTTGCACTAGTTAACTTTGACAGTTTCATTTGTTGTTTAAGTTGCATAATAATCTCTTCGAGAAAAAACTAAATAGATTATGCATGCATCTATTTTAAATATTAATATTGTGAATATTTTACTAATTGAATTATTTGGGGAGTTAAAATTGCCGAAATATATGATAATGTAGGAAGAAAGAAGGTAAATGGGGTTACTTGTACACCTGATTTCTTCGTGTTGGAGAGGGGATACATGTGTGGTGTATTGCAGGATCATACAGATTAATGGATTGAATGTGATTTAATGATACTATTATGGAATAGACTAGACGACGAGGTTCTCTGCTGGCATTCTCCATAAGATGATAAGCTCGGTGTATTTTACATGCCAGTCACATATAACTATGAGCTGCCCTTTTCTTGATCACTGCCAGTTCTGCTACTCTTCATTATCTTATTGCGGATTTGGCTGATGCATGAGTGAAAGTTTTAAAAGATGTTTTTCCATATCTCTCAACAGGAGCCAATGAATATGGGCAACTCGGAGATGGAACTGAAAGGGGTAGGAAATACCCAAAGAAAGTGAAGCATTTGCAGTCTGAATTTGTGATCTCTGTAGCCTGTGGGGCACATTGTACTGCAGCAATTGCAGAACCGCGTGAAAATGATGGATCTTTGTCAAAGAGGAGACTGTGGGTTTGGGGACAGAATCAGGTGTGTATGGTGCTCAGATAGATTGATATTTTCATTTCTCTATGAAATATATGTGGGCGTGTGTACAACCTATAGAAAATCATTTTACACGTTGCATTCCTTATAACGTGTCTTTATGTGGCGACTTCATTAATTTTCATTGTTGTTTTTTTGTCTTCACAGGGTTCTAATACTCCACGTTTATATTGGGGAGCCTTCGCACAAAATACGGTATTGATCTCGTTTTGAAGTTACCATAAATATTTATATCATTTCTTATTCACTTCATAAGGGTGGTAGTTTCAAATAGCCTCCTATTACATGATATATGCCGCTTCATTTCATATATAAACATGTTTAGCTGTTGGCTGTACTTGTATTGTGTATTACCCACTTACCCACATGCTTCAAGCTATTTTCATGTGGCGGTTCAAACTTTGTTTTACTTATATGAGAATGTTATTAAATTTTCTAATACAAGTTGCTCTTGTCCCCTAAAGACTCTCCCTATTATATTAATTAATTCCTATATGCTCTCCCCCATCTCCAAATAAATCATTCGTTCCAGGTTGTTCGCCAAGTTTCTTGTGGGGCTGTTCATGTGGTTGCTCTGTCAGAAGATGGTTTGCTACAAGCATGGGGTAATGTTGACCACAATTCACTACCTAACGTTATCATGCTTAATACTCTTGTTTGGTCTATGCATCTTGTTTCATGTTTTTAACTGATGTTAGATTAAAATTTAGCTCATTGATATACAATCTTATTGATTTCAGTCTCTATCTTGGCCTCAATGAAACTGTGAGATTGGAAATACTGGATATTGTTGTTATGCATTGTATTAATTGGAATTTTGTGGCTATCTGGTAAATCAGGCTATAATGAGTGTGGTCAGCTTGGCAGAGGTATTACATGTGAAGGCCTTCAGGGGGCTCGACTAATAAACGGGTACGCTAGGTTCCTTGACGAGGCCCCTGAGCTTGTGAAGATTATCCAGGTTTCATGTGGAGAGTACCACACTGCAGCTATATCGGAGAATGGCGAGGTGTAAGTGTTCTAGGTGATCTTTTTATGATCATGATGATCTTCTATCAGGCATAAGAATTGAAGTTATATATATGTGATTGTATATCAGACATAATGGAGAGATTTTATCACAGGATGAATTCATATATATCCAATATTCGACTTCTTAGATATCTTTCATAATGAAGCATATTCCATTTTGTTTTCCATTTCATGATTACGTATTTACCCTTGCAGCTATACCTGGGGACTAGGGAGCATGGGGCAGCTCGGGCATTGTTCACTTCAATCAGGTGATAAAGAAGTGTTGCCTAGGCGTGTAGTTGCTCTAGATGGGATAGTTATCAAGGACGTTGCTTGTGGTGGGGTACATACATGCGCGTTGACCGAGAAAGGAGCTCTGTATGCTTGGGGCGGGGGGCAAGCCGGGCAGTTAGGCATCGGGCCCCTAAATGGATTCTTCTCATGCACGTCTAGTGGATCTGAAATGATGCTGCGCAACTTGCCTGTTTTGTTGATCCCGACTGGGGTGCAGCTCGTGTGCTGCGGTCATTCTCACACGCTTATTTGCACAAAAGAAGGGAGAATATATGGATGGGGTTATAATAGCTATGGTCAGGCTGCTAATGACAAGTCTACATACGCGTGGTACCCTTCTCCAGTTGATTGGTACGTGTGTTTTCTCTCTCTCTCTCTCTCTCTCTCTCCGTGAGTTAATGGTGAGAAACGGTGCTAATGGAAGCTTTTTACATGTAGGTGTGTTGGGGAAGTTAGGAAATTAGTTGCAGGAGGTGGGCATTCAGCAGTATTAACAGATGCGTTTTCGTTGAAGGAGTTGTGTGAGTTTACACTCGCCAACAACGTGAATCTGTCAAATGCATCTGAGATTGAAGATGTTGCCTCCAGAACTGGATCAGATGCTTTAGCCCGTCTTTGTGAAAAATTAAGGTAATAACGTGTGTTTGGCGTATAGTTTTTCTGTCCTTCCTAATCTTTTTGTCGTAAAAGACTCGTCTGAATCGTATTTTTGTTATGAAGGGAGCATTTCCTCAACAATGGAGATCGCAATTATGATGGGATCGAATTTTCTGTTTGAAACAGACATGATGCTGCATGTTTTCATCACAAGAACTGTAAATCATTGTTTGTCAATTGTAGCTCCAACAAATCTCTATATGAGATGTGGTTAGGGAAAACCTTGTACTTTTTATTTATGTTGTCTGTAAATTATGTAGACTCGTACAAAACTACCTTTAGTTGATATTCTCGGTCAATAATTGTACCGCTACAAACCAGACTCCTTTTCTTTTCCAAGTCATGTTATTTATATCACCTACCCAAATTGTAGGACATAAATAAAGCCGCATACATACATATACATATACATATACATATATATAAATAAAGCAGAGCATATGGTATGCAAGCATACATGGGGTAAATCGACTATACTCATTTAATTGGAATTCGCCTCAATTACTCAGCCGTAATGGTGTGGCCGGACTTTTGACATGGCTGAGGAGCCACGGCGGAATGAGCGTCGAGCGTGTTTGATTGCCATCGTCTTCATGCTGGGAACCACCATCGCTGGAATTAAATATATACCAAATTAGCTAGCTAGTATTAGTCCTTATCGCTAACCAATTCATGAATTGGATCGACACTTCATCTGAATTTGGTACACACAACACAAGATATACACTCCAAATTCAAATGGATTTACAAACATGCCTCTTCATGGAAAGATAAATTTGGATCAATTATTGTTCGTCAGAGAGGTTAATTCATGTAATAAAATATGAAATAGATTACCATTGTATATGGAAAGAGTAACTATGCTAGCTAAGAAGGATCATCAATATAGCCAACAATTCCCTGATCATAAAACCAAATTATATTCTATATATAGTAGAAAAAACATCAACTACAATCCAGAATTCCAGATTTAGTGTGAGAATCTCACTCGTTGATATTATATATATGACATACTTATATAACACCAATTGCACCGTGCAACTCAAGTGTATTTATTATTAGTTATTTTACTAAAAAAATATTAGCTGGTCAGTATTAATTTTTTCACTGAATAATATTAATTGTTTTCATTGAACAATATTAATTGTGCATATATATATATATATATATATATATATATATATATATATATATATATAGTAACAGCTTATAATTTCTCAGATATTACCTCAATAGATCTGAAAATCAACATGAAAAAAAAAAAGGTAATACAATAATTGAGTGGAAAAATGAGAGAATAGTACGCACCCAATACTTAAGATAGGCTGAGGAAGTCGGAAGGTGGATGCATCATGAGCCAAACCCTCATGTTCGTTCTGCTTCTCCTTTTCCTTCAGCTGTTGACATAAATAATCAAGAATCACATCAATTTAATTATGCAGAAAATAATGAACATTGTACGTAATTTCAAAAAATTCATGACCTGCTTAGTTAATATGTTTTTCTGATCCTGCAGTGATCTCTCCTGTCAAAAAGGAAAATGTGAGATTTTTAATTAAAATACATTGTTTCGGTCCAGTGATCATTTATGTCTCTGCATGTCGGCTTTCAAGAAGATAATTTGAGCAAATACAATTTTAAAGTGAACAATATTTAATTTTATAGACGAAGTGTTTAGAGCTCCCCGGTAGATCATGGATTTGAATAACCATTTACCCGATAATTTTTTTTTTTAATTTTATATCTCATGATATGCTGAAAAAACATGAGCTATATATTTCAAAATATAATTGTTGTTAAATAATATATCAAGAAAATAAAATTTCACATGTCTTTGAAATATATCATTGACAATTCTTTAGTTAATCTTTACGGAATTCTTTGGAAGATTGGATAAAATTTCATACATCATCAGGAATTCAAAATTAGATGGTAAGATTTAATATTTTTCTCGGATTATTTAACTTAAATGATTGACAATTCCTATAAATTAAAATTCAAAAAAGAGGAAAATTTAGTGGAATATATATAACCTTTGTACAGGAATATGCATGATTTTGACAATTTCTTATTTATGCTTCTGTAAAAAATGTCGAGCATTTATTCCAATTAGTTTATATAATGTTTTAATCTTATAAACCCTAACTTTGCACTACACACATTTCGATCTTATCTAGCTTGCAGAATCTTCTTAACCTTAGGTACTACTAGATACCTGGGAATTTCTTGTTCAGCCTCTTCCTATATAAATATAAATATATATATACCGTTTCCACAAAAGTTTCCGTACCCTAAAATGAAAAATATTCATCACAATCTTCACACTCACAATACACATATTTACCCTTCATGCCATTATTTTTGAGACCCCACATACACTCAATTCAATTAATTTTTTTATTTTATTTATAAAAATTTACAAAATCACCCCTCAACACTCCACTCATCACACTTTTTCCTTAAGCTTTGTACCAAAAGATTCCCGCAAACTTTTTTAGAACGGAGGGAGTATCATATATAATTCATATTCAAATTTCAAAATGAAGTGAACATCACAATCTAATTAAAATTTTGCTTCATCACACTCCTCATATTTGCTTTGTTTCTAAAATATTCCTCTTCTTTATAACTGCTCGTCTTCCTTGATTTGTAAGGCTCTCTCTATATATATATTATGATAATATAATATGATTTTCGTACTTCGTACTACAAATACTTAATTTTCAAGATATCAAATTACTTCTCCAACTGTATCAGGGATGGATTTGGGGGTGTTATTTGGACCTTTTATTTTGTTTTTATATGAGTTCGCATTCCTTGAATTGCAAATACGCATGATATTATAATGTAAAAAATTTAACCTCTTAAAGTAAAATTATTCATGTGCGATGTTTTTTGTGCAAGTAAGAATGCAAATTAAAAGAAATTATATAAGTAGAAGAAGAGGATATGCAAATAACATACCTTTTTCTGAAGCTGAGAAATGGACTCGTGCATGGCTTGGTTCTGCTTGTAGTATATATGCATGAGTAATAGCATAACAATTAATTACACCACTAATTAATTAGAAATGTGTTGTGCTAATTATTATTATTAATTAATTAAAAAAAGTAGTTTGTGTATTAACCAACCTTCTTAGTTCGAATTCGCTTCAGAGAATTGTCTAGCTGCTGTTCCAAACTCTGGAGCTCTCTCAAGGTGAGGGGATCCAAATCCTCTCCCGCATAATTCCTACGTATAATACCAAATAAACCTTTCTTTTTCAATATTATACTCCCTCTCTCCCATACTAAATGTCTCATTTTACCATTTTTGTCCGTCTCACTAAGTGTTTTATTCTTTTTTTATCCATACCCTACTTTTATAATTATCCTATACTATATATATATTTACACAATATACCACTCATTTAATATATTTAAATACATTTTTTCATCTCTCTCCATTACATTACTTATACTATATTATTATTATACTACCTTTCATCTCTCTCTATCTATCACATTACTTTTATTATATTATTATTATATAACATTTCTTAATATTTGTGCCCAAAAGTATTGAGACACTTAGAACGGGACGGAGGGAGTAATCAATTTTACAGCTTGAGACACTCTTTTATGTACGAGTCTAGCACTTTACTCCTGCTAACTCGTTTTTGTGATTGATACTCAAATGTCAAATGTTTCATAAAATCAAACAAGAGTATCACATCTTATTTATGAGAACACTTAATGAGTATATCATTATAGCAAATCAACAGTACAATTACGTATTAAGCATTTAAGCTTTACATACGATATCGATCATATTAAGATTTTTGACTCTGAATATTATAAAATTTTATTCTAGTAAATCTTAATTATAACATTGATTCCATGCATTTTGTTTACAAAACCAGAAAAATTAATTAATTAAAGCAGTGTACGTACCTCATGTTTCTTTGCAGAAGTTCCAAACGAGCCACAAGTTTTGGATATTCAAGGGATAAATTTTCCTACAGGCCAAATATGTATCAACATAAAAACAAAGTAACCTAAAGTAGAGCATCCCTACAAGTTGAAAGATGCATCTATTACTACGCATTAAGCTGATTTTTCCCAAATATAGCTAGGCTACTGAAATACTTCCTCTATCTCATAAAACCTTTCACACTTTTCTTTTAAGTTTCACAACCTTATAATGGAAAACCCTTTATAAACTCAATGGTCACCCTCACAAATTACACAAAATATCATTACTATTCATACATACACACAACTCAATAAATTTTTATACTTTATACAAAAAAGTTAACAAAATTACCCCTCAAAACCCCAAGTATATATTACTCTTCTTTTTTTTTTTTTAAGTGTGTAATACATACACTCCTTTCTATGAAAACTTTTATGGAACGAAGAAAGTACATATATAGCTAGCTACGGAGGAAGTACATATATAGCTAGCTAGTACCTTTGGTTCATCATTTGTGCCAGCTATTTTCTGAGAGATGACGTGTTGCTCATATCTATCAAGGGTTCTCTCCATGCTGCAATATCAACGACCATATACAAAGTTTTACTTCCAGGAAAAAGAACAAATATATATAAAAAATCAAATAGGCATTTTGATTAAGTAATTGCATCTTGGTATCGAAATTTTGGTTATTTTAACTAATAAAGGGAATTAATAACAGTTTTAATTAATGTGGTCCGTAGAATAAAAATTTAATCAGGTACAAAAAAACTTATGGAAAATGAAAACGTAAATGGTGAAAAATAAAAAAAATTAGGTGCATTAAGAATAGCTAGCTGTAAAATTGGAAAAGCAAAATTAACTACTACAACTAAAGATCAGGTGAAAATATTTCATCTCATCTAAATGTAATATATTTTCTTCATTCGTCGACTGAATTCTCGACTCTACCCATTGGGGAGGAATCTCATCAAGTGGACATTGGCGTAAGTCAAAAATTCTACTACCATAAATGAATTCAATCTCATCTAAAACCTCAAATTTTGTAAAGAGGTATGAAATCAATTCATTTATATTAATTGTTTAGGAAAATTACAAATAGGTGTAAAAAATTAGCAAAATTACAAATAGGTGTAAAAGTGCAAATTTTTGTGCTTCTGTTCAAAAAAAATTTGTGCTTATGTGCAAATTTTTTACACCTAGTTGTAATAAGGCTTACCTCTTTCTACCTTATTGTAAATGACCCTACCTTGATGTGTATTACCACACTTAATTATTTGAGTAAATATCTTGTAAATCAATTTTACCGGACGGTATTAGTTGTTTTCATTATATAGTATTACAATGAAATAACTAATATTGTTAATAAATACGCATAAATTACAAACAAATTTCACGATGGATTTAGGTTCACAGAATACTTTGCCTAATTATCAAAATGCTCACACAATGTAATATAATATTGTAGGGGTCGGCGTTTGAAGTTAATTAACTCGAGCTTTGCTCATCAAGTTAAATGATATCTCCCGATCGATCATGTACATAATAAACAAATTAATTATCTTCGATCATATAAGTGTGTGTGTGTGTGTGTTTCACCTGCAGGTCTCATGCATGCATGTCACCGGGAGTTGAGGAACGCAATGATCGAACATAATACAATTACAAAACTGAACTTGTAATGTGATGGTAGATATTGCTGATCTTTTACTCATAATGCAATGCTGCTAATTAACATCATATCATATATATTGATAAATAGGAATATATATAAAAAGGTTGGCTAAAGCCTATATATCTAGATATGATTACATTACTGGGAATCTGGAATTAATATTAATTAAGGGAAAATTAAAGAATCTATTTGAATCTAAAACATGAAAAATATCACAAACTGTTTTGTATTTTAGTCATTTTTCTTTCCATTTTATCAATATTAATCCTTTTGGTGTTCATTGTGGTCATTTTTATTGGGAAATTTCAATTTTGGCCGAAAAATTGCCTTAATTTTTAATTTTTACCATGTTAGTGGCCGTGTCAACTCTTATTTAAATCATCTCTCATTAGGAAGCAAAAAACCCTCAACTAATTTTAAATTTCGATTACACTTCCCTTATAAATTGCAACTTCAAATTAAACCGCAAATTGGTCAGTTGTCAAAGCTAATTTCGAGTGATTTGCGGCAAGAGAAGGATTGAGGCCTACAATTCTTCTTCCTCTTGTCGAGCCCGCACTGATAAAATAAAGTAAAAAAAGTACTAAATCTGAATTTAGGAAAAGTTACGGGAAAATTTGTGAAATTATCTCCTAAAACATAAATGCACTACTGGGTGTTCAAGATTTAGCCAACAGAGCCTAGTTCTCCTTTGAGAAACCAATGCAATTTTTGTTACAAACTTTTTTCTTTATAATATAATTAGTTGTTTAACAAAAAATATAATTAGTTAATGTTTTAACCATTCTAAATGAATATAGGATATCATATCATATGTATATATATTAAAAAAGAAGAATTTTATTAGGACATTACTAATTAAATTGGGAGGAAGATACTAACATTTAAGTACCATTATATATTTAAGGTCAATTTTAGCGTGAATTAATAATCCAATTTCAAGCTGAATATCATGTACTCCTCATGTGATGGTTTGAATTAATCCAGGTTCATGCTTGTGTGAATACCGTATCAGCGTCACCTCAACGCCAAATCACAATTAATTGACTATAAATTTAACTTAAAATCCAAAGGATATTTAAATTGATTATAGTATATTTAATTGAAAATATTCGAAATTAGAAAAAATAAATCTAAATCTTTGAATCTTAAATAAATAAATAAAACTAAAAAATGTGAATAATTATTTAAAAAACTAAATAAAAAAATTAAAAACTCTAAAATTTCTAAACTAATATCCTAAAAAAAAAAATTCCTGGAAGATAACAACCATTAAACACTAACACATTATACATGGAGAGACTTTTGATAATATATTATCATGTGGGGTTGACAGAGATGTTGGTGGACTAATTCTGTGAAAGAAAAAAATAAAATGATAAGCATGGAAAATTGGCAGAAACCAAGTACGAGGAGACTCAAAAACAAAAATAAAAAGGTGCAAGACGGTCCGTCTTAAATGTTATCTTTAAATAAAATACCATCTGCAAGAATAATAGCCCCATAATCACTAGCTAACCATTCATTTATTATCTTAAAAACTGTCTTAATTACTTATCTCTTTAAAAACGTTTCTGCAAATTTAATGCAGCCATTTCCAAAAAAGAAAAAGATTCGGACAAACATAAAATCATCAAAAGAGTTAACGTAATAAATCACAACACAAGACTTGTAATTTCAAGATCAAAATCAGAAAGAAATCCAAATTAAGGGAGGGTTATGTACGTATGATGTTGTAATTAGTTTTAAAAAAGCATTTTAAGTCATGAGATTAATTTAAAGTCCATGACATGCCCAACCCTCAATCAATTAAGGATTGTTATATAATAAGAAAAAGAAAATAAAAAAATTACCGGGCGGAATCAGTAGAAGAGTAGTGGTAGAGCTTTCCTTTAGTAGAAAAAACAATCAAAGCAACCTCAGCATCGCACAAAACAGAGATCTCATTAGCTTTTTTCCAGAGGCCTGATCTTCGCTTAGAGAAAGTCACTTGTCTGTTGATCTTGTTTTCGATCCGCTTCAGCTGAACCCTACCTCGCCCCATCTCAACTCTAGCTAGCTTTTATGATTAATTTCAAATGCGCGCAATATGTATGAAAACCCTAAAACAAATTGTGTTTGATATGTGACAAATATACCACTAAATTCCTGACATAATTTTTCTACTTTGGTCAACTTCAAAGGCCACTAAAGCATATGTTCTTTCTCCCTTTGTGTGTTTTCTTTTGAGTTTGAGTGTGTGTGTATGTATCATGGGATGATTGGTCGGAGTGTGTGTGGGGTGGGGTAAGGTGGGGTGTGAAAACCAGACAGCACAGAAGCGGGAAATTAGAGTGAAGTGGGGTGGGGGGTTTATTTTTTGACAGAGGGGGAGGGGGGAGTATTAATTTAGGGGAAAATGTGTTGTCATGAGTGCAGCCGTTAATGCTTGGTTTTGAGCCACAGGTTTGAACATCGTACAACCTAACGCCAACATACTAGGCCCCTCATGTATTCATAGTACTAGATTCTTTTTTTTCTTTATTAGGATTACGACGACGGCCCCCAATTCCAATTCTTCGTGTTTTTTTATTTTATTTATTGGCAATTCAACTAATATGTTCAGCCTAGCTAATGAGGAATATTTATAAATAACATTTGAAGGTACGTAAATTAAAATGATATACAATTGCAATGTGTGTCATGCACCGTTAGACTTAGACGCCTAATAAAAAAGTATTAATATAAAATCGATTGGTTTCAAGTAAATTTTATGAGAGAAGAAAATATTTTTCAATCCGAAATTGAAAAATAGAACCCCTATCATGTTGCCACCTTTTCAGTACAGGATTTAGGACTATGCGATTCGGCCAAAATGTCCTGAGTTTAAACGAATTAATATTTAGGCTTGTTTTGGATAGCTCTGTTCAAACCAAACGAATTAATATAAAACTAGGGTTGCTTTGGATAGCTCTGTTGGGACCCTCCTCCATATCATCTAGCTAGGTAGAAGGAAAATAAGTGGTCGGTATGAACAATATTAAGAAACAAACATAGATATATATATATATATATATATAGAAATGAAAAGTTGTTCTAGTTAATTAAATATCTTCAATTCAATTATAAAGTATGTTTATAATTTTTTTAGAGAATATTTTTACTACATGGGATGGGAACAGTGTTTTTTTCCCATAACCCGGTGTCGCATGGCTCTCCTGGTACGGTACGGGCATGGTTTACTATTTAAAATGAAAAACTGTACAAACTCAAATTAAATTTATTGATCTATCTTTAAATTTATAGTTCTTCAGGTTATACTGTCTTATACTCTCTCTGTTTCTCTTTAAATTTAACATTTTGTGATTTTAGACGTCCCTCTTAAATTTTTTATTTTTTTTTAAAGTTGTGACTCCACATCGGATTTGATTTTATGCCCGCAGGTGAGCATCAATTTATATGCCCACCACCAATCATGTGATGCCACATAAGTAATTAATTAAATAATAGTGGGCTCCCCTGTATATGTGACATCACATGATAGATGATTGACATGCCACATAAGCGATGAATATATAAATTGGTGCCCACCTGTGGGCATAAGATCAAATCCGGACTCCACATTTACAATAGAATACTCTATCTTTTTACTTTTCTTACATTTTTTTTTTTAATTTTTTTTTCTTACACTTTTCACCAACAAATTTTGCAATAAAATACTATATATATTAAAGAGTTTGGAATAACATATGGTTGAGAGTGATTTGGAAATACAGAAATGACAGTCAGTTTTTTGCAACAAATCACCTAATGTGGAGGAGAGTTTTGACACTTGCTGTATGAGCTGTGGAAATGGGCTAGAATGAGGAATTCTGTAAGAATAAATTTTAGTTTGGTAAATTGGTTGACAAATCCGATGATATGTTTGAAGCAAGTGTAATTTCTTTGTTGGAGTAGTGTGTTTGAATTGTTGCAAGGGTCGAATACCCCTGCACTCGTTTTTTTTAATATATATTTTTTTTGAAAAAAAATAAATACATATATTATATCCATTAAAACTTATATCATTCCCAGATGTTAAATTTAAAAAAAGGCGGAGGGAGTATATAATTTGTTGGGATCCATAAAGTTCAAATACATATGATCATAATGTTTCATAGTTTATTTCTTGTATATATTAGATTGTCTTTTATATGAGGGGTAATATTTAATTTTGATCTCAAGAAAATTAATCCAAATTAAATAGTAACTTATGTGTGAAAGTGATACTTTTCTCTTTCGCAAATTTGGTTTCATATTGTTATTTAGTACCAAACTTGCAATTTTACCTTATTCTGGTGGAAGCAAAACTGCAGTTCTCTTGTAATAAAAAATGTCGAAATAAACTACGGAATAAAAATGTCAATACAAGACCATTTCGTAGACTAATCAATCTTTTGGTTCTGTAAAAAAAAAAAAAAAAAAAAAAAGCTTTTGGTACTAAGAGTACAATTCACCTTACACATGAGACACTATACTTTTTTTTTTTTGACAGGGCATGAGACACGACACTTTAATTTTAATTTTTTTTTGTAATTCTCATGTTTTAAAAATATCATATAAACTTGAAAAAAAAATCGTGTATCATGCACTTAAAAAGAAGAAAATATAAATCGATTTTTAAGGTCCAGAAACGCCCAAGGGAGACAGATGAAAGGTATTTCACGCATCAAATATTGTCAAATGCAGCAGCTGCCATGGATTGGTGGTCCATCATTTTTTTTTATATCTACCAACAATATAAAAGACAAAGCAGTAATTAATTATTTCGTATATATGCTAATATATAATTCGAACAACTTGAGTGGTCCATCAATTAAAAGTACTCGTATCAAAGATATCTTTCAGAATTTATCTATCTTAAGTAAGGCATTATAACGATGGGACCATATATATATTATATGAAATGAAATCCAACTAGCTACCTTATTAAATTATAAAAATAATGTAAAATAGTACCAAAAAACGAATGGCCTGTATATCCTTAACTATACTTAGGTTTTCCAAGTTGGGGACCATAGTGAAATTTATTGGGAATTAAAATAAACGATATTTTCCAAACTTATTTTGATCGTTAACGTATCATGATTCGGTAGTAGGTCTTTTTCATGGGAACAGTATCCGTAAATCACTCTTACTTATGTTTAGTACTAAAGCGAATGCATGCCATCATTCTTTGCTCTATTTTAAATCTCATTGACTTAAAAAAAAAATATATTTTTAATCCCATAATTTTTTCTTTTTTCACAAATTGTCATACAGCAGTTACAAATTTTATTTTAATCCCATAATTTCGTAAATTACTTAATTTAGTCTCATTTTTTACACATGTTTGGGGACGATTTGCGAAAAGGTGTAAATTAAGAGACAAATAATTGAACAAAAAATGACAATATTTTATAAAAAGTGAACATACATTGAGCAATATACAAAATTATGAGACTAAATTATATTTTTTTACCTATCTTGAAATAATTTTTGAAAAAATTACAGAATTAAGAATATTTTTAACTCAAATCTCTTTTTTTTTTTCCTAATCTTTTTTTCTTTTTAACGGAGTAACTTTGTTTACATTGGTGGTGGACTATGTGATCACTGCCCTCGAATGTCACAGGTTCAAACTTTCCACAAACATCTCGACCGATATTCCCACGAGACTTTCTGGTATGGTTCTTCACTTTTATTTGATTCATTTGTGTCATTTTTTATATTTTAGATTATATTTGATCTCTTAAATTTTTAATACATGAACTCAAAATTGAAATCACTAAAATCCTGTTCCTTTCAACTTATGAAGTCAGTATCTAGGATTTAATTTTTTTCATACTGTCCAATTTATAAATTTCAAATTCAATTCTCCATCCAAATACATATTCAATCTCCTTATACACATATATAAATTGACTCAGATCGTTTCATTTAATTTTTAATAAAAAATTAAGAGTTTACTTTAGTCCTTGTATCGTTGTATATGTCCAGTCGTCGTACAATAATAACTCAATTTCCAAGAACCAATAGCTTTTTAATCTTGATATGGTCGCGTGCGTTGTCGAGGTTTTATTGGTGGATCAGCAGCCTCAACATTCATCGATATAAATGCATCACTAAACTCCAAATCCAAATGAATCTTTAAATTTAGACAACTTTTTATCCCAATATAAATAACCTCGTGCCTTGTCGATCGTCTATTCGTCAAACCAACCAATCTTTGGTACTCATGCTTTCACGACTTAATGCTCCATCTTAAATTTGAGGCCACACTTTTATGTATCAAATGCGTGTATTATAATTAAGGTTTATCAGTCTTAATCTTAAAAAATATATTAATTATCAATTTGAAATCTGAAAGATAAAATTTATCAATTCGAAACTTGAAAGATGTTTATATTAAGATATTTTATCAATCCAGGACCTGGAATTAAGATCCCGAATTGGTAATTGTTCTATCTTTCAGGTCCCGAATTAATAAAATCTCTTAATATAAACATCTTTCATGTCCAGGATTGATAAATTTTATCTTTCACGTCCCGAATTGATAATTAACATATCTTTCAGGACTTGTACCGATAAAAATCCTATAATTAATTCAATTTTAATTATTTTTTAATAAGTTAAAAATATTTAAAATTAAGTTAAAAATTAGATACCAATTATAAATAAGAATTTGCCTTTGAAAGATATATCCAAGATACCAATTAATTAAGAGAATGTTTGATTTAATTTTTTTTTTTAATGAGAATGATAATTATAATGAGTGTTTAAGTAATTGTGATGGTTAATGAAAATAAAAAATAATTAGTTTATATTATTATATTTCGTGCAGTAATGACTTAAAGTAAATTAATTATTATCCTTTTTATTAACTAAATATCTTTTATAATTATTTACCAACACACCTATCCTAAAATCAGAGGAAAATAACAGAGCCACACCATTCTCATTATAGTTCACTATTTTATGATTCACATTACTATTTATATTAAATATTTGAACCTAAGCACAAAATTTGTATATTTTCATTTGTTAGTTTAAATACATTTCGTTTGTATTAGAAATGGGTTTATATAGTTGATGTATTTATTCCTAACTTTTTGAAAAAAAAAAGATTCAAAATATTGTTAGTAGTAGAAATTGTTCAATAGACATATATAATTAAATTGTTCAATAAAAAAACACAAATATTGTTAAGTAACTAGTATTGTTCAATGAATACAATTATGTTTTTCAATAAAATAATAATTAAATTTAAAAATACACATTAATAGCATGTTGTAATTTGTATACAAGAATAATTTCCCTAAAAAAAGAAAAAGAAAAAACACCACCATCCCATTTCATATATTTCAAGTTCCCCTGTCCTAATCCATGATGAAGTACTGAAACCACACCAAATCAAGGAGCATGTTCTAACTAATAATTGATTATTTCACAAAATTTTTTTTGGAGTAAATTTTTTACCCAAGTTAACTAGTTTAGATAAGAAGTGGACTTGAGTCAAATTTGAGTCGCATAAAATAATACTCCCTTCATCCCATAATAATTTGCACAATTTCCTCATTTTAACGTTCCAAAATAATTTGCACACTCTAAAAATAAAAATTTCATTATAAACTTCACTCTCACATTATTCACAATATTACACAAAATATTATTCCTTATAAATACACACAATTCAACTCATTTTTTATTTATATATATATATATATATAATTATCTCTCAAAACCCAACTCATTACTCTATTTTCTTAATTTGTGTGCCCACAAAATGATGCAAGTATTTATGGAACGAAATGAGTAAATAGGAACATCTTCTTCCCTACAAAATTTGAACTCTTATTATGATCCTATTGATTGGTCAAATGAGGAATCACTTCAGTATCTTGGACAATGCTCTAATTATGGAAACTAATTTATCTTTCTTTTTCACAGTGATTTTTGTGGTCTACCTAAATGTTTAAAATTGTCAATAATAAATATTCCTTTCTGAATATGGTCTCTTCCTCTTTCACATTTCAATTTTCAATTTTCAATTATGAATTAGAGCATCTCCAACAACATCTCATTGTGAGCAATACTCTACATATTTCCCCCAGCAGCCAACTCTAAATCTGCTCCACAATACAATTGTGTACGGAAAGAGAAATTCCTGCGCCATTTGTAGAGCATGAAAACGTTGGCGCTACAATTTCTTTTCCTCTTTTTTTTTTTTAAATTCTTTTATTTTTTTTTCCTTTTTTTTAATTCTTTTATTTTCTTTTTTTTTTTTAATTCTTTTATGTGCTTTTACAGTTTTTGAATGAATAATTTGTAGTTTTCATTTTGCAATTTAAATTTTCGTTGTTAATTTACATTATCGTTTTGCAATTTAAATTTTTATTGTAATTTAATTTATCGTTTTGTAATTTAAATTATTATTGTAATTTATTTGTATGAATGTTTTTCAATTTAATATATTTTTTAAATTTTAAATATGTGATGAATTTTTATTATAATTTTTTTTATTAATATTATAAAATTAATATTGTAGAATAATTTTAAATAAATTTTATTAATATATGAAGAATCTAAATGGAATATTCTATTTTAGTGTAAAAATAGTGCAAGCTGCCGGGGTTGTGCTGCTGATTCTACAATAGAGTAGTGTTAAGTTGGCTGTAGAGTAAAGTGAATTGTTGAAAATGGCCAAAGTTAGCTACAAGTTTTTCATGTTTATGATGTTATAAGTTTTCCTTTCTTGGCAAATTCTGTTTTCCTGCAGGTTCAATTCGTTTTTTTTACCTTTTGATTTTTTCATTGAAAATGATTACATGTAATAAATATATATAAAATAAAAATTGAACATGATTGAAATATACATGACATAATTAACATTTTGCATCACATAACATAATTCCTCATGTTTATTTATAATAATACAATATATAAACGTTTTTTTAATTAGTTTTTGTTAGCAACGTAATTTATTCTTCAATTTTTTACATTTAATTAGTTATACTGTCAAAAAAAATTTTAAAAATCCTGTAGACTGAGAAAAATAAAAAAAAAATCATTTTTTTAACTTGTCTAATTACTTAGTATTTTATAAATATGTTTAAAATAATGATATGTAGTTATTACGTGATAATTCCAAATTATAAAGGGTAAAACAGATATATCATGATGAAAGTTTATTAAGTTATTGATTTTTTAATATGTTCACGTATAATAATTTCGTTTTGATCACTATCCAAAAATTATTGTTGAAGTTTGAAATAGTGACAAAAATTTGTGTGAAATGGCTTTATGATGAGATGGTTCACAAATTAACACAACATTCCTTTCTAAGCTATTCAAGTATAATTCACAAATTATACTCCATTTTACCGTAAAACACTGTCATGCAATATACACTCTGAAATGTACTACTCCCCCTGTCCCGGATTAACTTGCACAATTGACTTTTTCAACGGTTTTTGTGTGAAAGTTATTTCATAGTAATATGTTTACAAAAGTTATTTTATATGAATGATATGTTAGTTGATCTTATTAACTAGCATAACATTCATATAAAATAACTTTTGTACACGTATTACTATGAAATAATTCTCACACAAAAACTGTTGAAAAAGTCAACTGTGCAATTTAATCCGGGACGGAGGGAGTATATTTTAGCATCAGAGCGATTTGGAGTTCCCGGTAAAAAAAAGATTTGGAGTTCCGAGTTGAAACCATTTCAAATTTTCACTAGAATAAATTATATTGGAGTGCTTTACGAATGATATTGAAATAAGAGAAAAAGAGAGACAAAAATAATAAATAAATAAAACATCTCAACTGGAAATTTTAGGCCCATATTAGGAAATTTTAGGCCCATAATGATAAAAACGTTAGATGCCTATGTTAACTGGGCCAAAACAAATATAAACCTTTATGTGATTAATGCGGGAGGATGAGAAACAAATTACACGCAAATTTGAGGATTTTTGGATCGACAGGTTTGAATTCGAGCAAAAATTGAATTGAATGAGTATTTGTTTATATCATAATTAAATTTGAATTGTATTTTATGGTTATTTTTCCCAATCCATATTTTTATTTTGAGTGAATTTTATGTGCACTACTTGTATGGTACAATTGGGCACAAGAGGGGCCGTTTTGAAATAAGAATAAATTAATAATATTTGGATACATTAATTGACATATTTCTGTAAACCTAGTGTTACGTTGCATTGTATACCTCTATTATTATTCAAGTAAAAAAAGACAACAAAACTTATTTTGTGATTATATTCTTTGATTAGTTGTCACATTTAATTTAAAGTTAGTGTCATCAATATAAACTATTAATATTAATCTAAGTGAAGAAAGCATCAAAACTTATTTTGTGATGGTTTGTATAAAGGAATATTATTTGATTGCATTAGGTGACATGTTTCAATAAAGGAGTATTATATTTCATTACACACATCTAACATTGTTCAAGCTGAAAAAGACAATAAAACATATTTTGTGATTATATTATTTAGTTATATTAATTGATATATTTCAATTAAAATTAATGTCACATTTCATTATAAATCGCTATTACTATTCATTTAATATGTGCACCTGCTGAGTCCAGCGTTTCTTTATCTAAATCCAAGAACAATTCCGCAGTACACGTTTCTGTTATTCTATGTGTTATGCAATTTTCTGGAATCAGATTGCTGATTGAATCGATTAACACACATATATATATATATATATATATATAGTCTTTTATAATTCAATTTTCACATAATAGTAAAATTTAAAGATAATTACAAGATATCAACGTCACCCAATCCCGAAAGTATTTCTATATTTTATCAAAGACCAAATTCCAAATATAACAAATGAATTACAACATGTTAGCATATATGTTTTTTCCTAATTAAATACATCATGAATTACAATATATTATCAAAAACAAAAATTTGTGTAAGATTGTTTATAAATTAATACAAATTAATATTTAATTAAGCCTATTTCACCACAAGACCTACACTCTAAAAAAATGTTGCAGACTTCATTTTTCTTTCTTTTATGTGAAAGTACTCGCTCAATAAACACCCAAATTCACAGCTCTTGCTAAGTTGAAACATTAAAATTAAAATGCAAAAAATAGTAAATGAAAAAGATGTAGTAAACACAAATCCAGAGATGACATAAACGATCTCAGCTGAAAAAGTTAAGGTGAAACAGGGTCTAAAGCCAAATATTATTGTGTCTGGAAACAGAGATCCCTTAATATAATTTATTTATTTATATATATGCTTCATAATATAGTTTGGGGTGGATAGGATTGCAATAAAATTCAGAGCATCCAACCAGGCACCAATCCATTGACGTTTTGGACATCTGTTGCTGCTGTCATCTGGGTAGAGCTCGCTGCTGGGTCATTAAACCTGTTTCATTTCACACACAAAAGCACTTTATTTATTACTGGAATAATATTACAATCATTTTAGTATTTCACTTAGTATGTTTTACTACAAAAAAATTATTCTTTATTTACTTTGAATATGTGGATATATAGGGGATCCAACCTCAATTCCAAATCATTATGATTTCTTTTATAATGAAAGTATTATATATATGGGTAAAAATCACATTTATTTGCAAATTCTAAAAAATAGAATTATTTTTTCTCAAAATTTGTAAGGAGGAACTTCTGAACAGGTGGTTATGTCCTACTTTTTAAAGTCTTCAAACTTCACCTAAAAAACTGTTTGAACGTGAATTCAAATAAAAAACATGGGGCAATTTTTATTACAATTTTGCTTTTTTTAGATGGTGTTTCTTGTAAACTAGTTTAGCAATAAAATTCAAAAAAATATTAGTTATTTCCAAGGATTAACACCAATTTGGTCCCATAATTTTCCTACTTCATTGATTTTGTCCCATAATTTTTCACTTTTCAAAAATAGTCTCATAACAATTCGAATTTATCCAATTTCGTCTCATAGGTCGGAAAATGACATAAAATGGCGTAGTTTCGGTCACATGTGTTGGCAAAAATTGATGACATGTGCGACGCACGTGACCGAAACGACGCCGTTTTGTGCCATTTTTCGACGTATGAGACGAAATTTGATAAATTCGAATTGTTATAGAACTATTTCAGAAAAATAAAAAATTATAGGACGAAATCAATAAAATAGGAAAGTTATGGAACCAAATTGGTGTTAAACTCGTTATTTCCACATCCAATTTAAAAATATCATACAAATGAACTCAACAACTTTATCGCTAAGGTATGATAAAGAAGGCTGTATGTTTTAATCACCTTTTCTAAACTCAGAACCTTCAATTAATTATTCAGTGAAAGCAGATTAATATTATTTAAATTAAAATAATAAAAGAATTTACCCAATCTGCAGAGTAGAGTTGCAATCAAGAGCCTGAAAGAAGCCCTGAGACTGAGGGTGGTGGTGGTGCCCATACGAATTGCTTTGCTCCCCACCCCCCACCCACGAATGCTGAAGGTGATTAGCAGCATATATTTCTTCCAGCTAATTACTCAAAAGTCGACATACAAATATAAATAATAATAATAACAACAATTATATCTGGAAATTAATTAAAAAGTCTCAAGTATGAAAATATACTTGCTTACTAACCTTTCTTTCCAAGGCCTTGTTAGTATCAACCATCATTTTCTCCTTTAATTGGAAAATAGAAATGTTATTTACAAATAAGACACGTAACTAAAGAGAACATGCATATAGACATATATATATATATATATATACACACAGTAGATAATATATATGTATATTTTGAATTGACATTGATACGTACCTTTGATTGAAGATCAGAAAGCTGATCAAGCATAACTTGTGTCTGTACATAAACGTAGAACAAGGATTGGAATTAATAATAAAGTTGAAAACGATAGAGAATCATATCTTACGTAAAATCTTAGTTATGTAGTATGATATTAAAAAACGACGAGTTTCGTTCACTTAAAATAAATTTTTTGATCCGACCCCTTAAAATAAAATTCTAGATCCGTATTGCAATGAAGCATGATGATATTGATGAGAAATGCAAAAGTCAAGAACCGAAGCACATAGACGTGATTTTTTTACCTATGTTTACAAAAAAAGGCCCCACCTATAATAAAATTTGGCATCAAATTAATTAATGTTGCATTTCTCATTTCTTATTTCTCATCAATGTGACAAGATGCTATGTCTTACAGTTAAACATCATAAGGCCCAAAAGTTATACTCCCTCCGTCCCGAAGCTATCTTCACGTGAGACACGTTTATTAAGAAACCTTAAATTAGTGTAGGAGAGAAAATAAAGTATAAGGATATTTTGGCTGGTTGTACAAGATAAAATGTAGGAGAAATAATAAAGTAGAATAAAATAAGAGTGACATTTTTTAAATTTAAATGGTATTGTGTGAGAGTAGTTTAGGAGGGTATTCCATTTTAGGGGTGTGAAGTTAATTGTGGGACGTCGTCCCGAAAAGGAAAATGTGAAGTTAATTGCGGAAAGGGGGGGGGGGAGTAGTAAATAATTAAGGTTGTTTTGAGATTACCCTTGTAGACCTAATGTGCTTCAATGATGTCTCCAACTGATGTTCGATTTGCTCAAGGTCATTGATGTTTAGAGGTCCCAAATCATCTCCAAGGAGTTGCCTGCAGCAAAATGCATGTTTAGTTTAATTAGCAAAAGAATTCTTGGACAATTAATATAGTTCATATACACAATTTACCTAGGAAATTAAATATACATGCAGACACTAGAATTGAAAATTGAATACCTTTGATATCGTTGTAGAGACTCGTATTTAGACTTTAGCTTTAGATATTCCCTGTAGCAGCTTTGCTAAAAAAATGAAATTAAAAAATTGAATTAGTGCAATAATTTCATTTCCACTAGAGGTCTGAATTTATAAAGAGGTGTGAAATCAATTCATTTATATTAATTTACTAACACTATCCATTCATCCGGTGAACAATTTATATGGAATTATTTATAATGGAATTTAAATCCAAAACATTGACATTTATTTTTGTGATTTCGTTAATATATTAGTATAGGTATAAGAAATGCCCATGTGAGAGTAAAGTACATCTTCGAACAACAAAGATACCAAGACATCAGCAAAGAAACCAAGACATCAGAATTAAAGACAACTGCCTCTCTAGCTAGTTCACAGAATCTAACACCCAGGACGTAGGCATGAGCTACTTCAATATTAGAAAATAATTTTATTCCATTTAAAAATTTAAATTTATAAAAAGGTGTTAAATTTGATTTATTTATATTAATTCTCAAAAAATCAGTGACATAACAAATAATTTAAATTCTCTATTCATGTATGTCATCGCTATATATATATGTGACAGTGCTGTTTTTAATCCCATAGAAGAAGGATTTAAGGGAAGATTTGTGACTAAAATAATTAATAAGATTTAATATTCAAATTAAAGACCAAATGGCCTAGTTAATATAAACAATTTGTTTTTTCTGAACAAGGAGAAAGAGGAACTAGAGATTAAGGGATCTCTAAGTTCACTAACTCCTTAATCCAAAAAGGAACCCTACCCCAATCCAAGCTAGAGAATCCGGGGAGGACACGGCGACCTTCAGGGATGTAGTAGACATAGCCCGTTTGGTAGGCATGTTTAGCAATAAGATAAGGACCTAATTTAGGCTAAATTAGGTCCTTATCTTATTGCTAAACGTGTCTACCAAACGGGTAATAAATGTTGACATTATAGAAATCTACCTCGATGTCTTTCCCAGGATGATTGACTTCTAACGAACCATAACTGCATTTTTGATACCTTTCAAGTGTCTTGAGCATGCTGACAAATCAACAAGAACACATCAGCTTAATCAAATGCTTTCTAAATTTATCTAATTATATATGAATATTAACTTCTAGAACCAACTGTGAACTTAAGTGTACACACCAAATATATTATACTACACATAATTTCTTAATATAGGATAAAAAAAATCAATTACAAGATTAATATTATTGGATATGTAGTGACAATAAAAAAAATGAAGATAACCAAATCAATAATATTCTCAAGAAAGCACAACTAGCATTTTACAATATTCGTAGAAAGTATGTTAGATTCTCAACGTTTTACACTCTTCAAATACCACCCAAATGTTAAACACGTGTACTAGTGTATTTTGTGGTTTGTTTAGTAAAGTTTGGTTTGAAATAAATTGACACACGTCTCTATAATGTGCTTAGTCCACGCTATTTTATTAATTTTGATTTAAAATTATTTATTTTTAAAGTACATCAATTAAATTTTACTCCTTTTATCCCATGAAACCTTTCACATTTCATTTTTCGTCCATTTCACTATAAATTCACATATGAAAAATCCTTTATAAATTTCACTATCACAATTTCCATTAATTTATACAAAATGTCATTACTTTTTTACTCATACATACACACAATCCAATAATTTTTTTTCTTTATACATAAAAGTTACAGGATTACCCCTCAAAACTCCAATCATTACTTTTCCTTTTTAAAGTATGTGCAAACCTCGTATGAAAGTTTATAATTTGTTTAATACAAACTGCAACTTCTAATATTTTAAATATTTTCTTTTTCAAAACGTCTATTTTATAAAATAAACATGTAGTAGCTAGTAAATTCCAAACAATTCATATGAGTAGAAGTTTAGATAACTTTTGATTATGATTAGCAAAAACAACCTTAAGAATGACGCATGAAATAAAAAATCATTCCAAAAAAGTTAATGAAAGTATAATAATTCTTATGAGTTTAGAATTTGGGTTTTGTATAACGGGGAAAATCATCTAAAACTAAAGTAAAGATTAAAAAAACGTATAAACTGGCTCATATTACAAAAATACGTATATATGAATTGATTTAAAATTTAAAGGCATAAAACTGAGGCAGATCTCAAATTTAGCAGAAGGAGCTTATATCTTGGCCAGAGATTTTTTTTTTTATTTAACATCTTGGCCAGAGATTGGGTTTTAGAGAGTTTTGAATTTCTCTCCCCGTGCTTTTAAATGCTTATGAAGTTAAACAAAAATATAATTAGTACTTATGTATGAATAAAATTAATTATTTAAAGAAATGAAAACTAAAAAAAATTATCCACCACACAAAATTAAGTTGAAGAATTATCCTGTCAAAATCGTCGTTCCACCTGATGAAAACCAACAAGTCATATCCATGTAGGAATCAATGTAAATGTGCTGTCCCAAGCCTTTAATGTCAATTCAAATAATTCAAGGAAAAGATCCCTCTTCAAGAACCCTAGAAATAAATGTCATATTTTTTTCAAGAAAAATGAGAGAGGGGCGTGAATTAGACTCATGAAAAGACTTGTGAATAATAATTTCTGAAAAAATTGTACTACAAATTAACAAATTCATGACCCCCCAAGAGAATGAAATATAGATCTCAGGCTTAAAACCAGTTAAAAGCAAAGAAAATGTCAGACTGAAAAATAATTCGTTAATTTCACAGATTTCAGAAATTACGGATCGCAATTATATCTGCCAGTTTTCCTGCCAATAAAAGATTAGAAACTAGAATCAAATGGAATAAACGTAAGGATTAATTTAAGAGGCCGGATCTTTTATTCCACAGAGAAAAACAGGTTCAAAAAAAAAAAAAATTGTAATTAATTAATTATCCGAAAATTTTTACCCAAAATTAAAAACCCAGATAATCTTCCTCTGAAAGTAAGGAATATTTGAAAAAAAAAAAATGAAACTCGAGAGAGAGAGAGAGAGTACTTGGAGGAACTGCAGAATTCATAGAGCTTGCCACGATTAGAGAAGATAATAAGAGCAACCTCAGCATCACAAAGAACAGAGAGCTCATAAGCTTTCTTAAGGAGGCCATTTCTTCTCTTTGCAAATGTCACCTGCCTATTTATCTTGTTCTCTATCCTCTTCAACTCCACCCTCCCCCTACCCATGATCCCTATATATATATATGTATATGTGTGTAAGTATATGTAATTTCTAAGTTTCGATTTTGTTACTGGGAGTGTTGCCTTTCCTCTCTTGGGATCTTTTCTTCACCCAGAGCTTTCTTTAACCAAAAGGGTAACAATCTTGAAACCCTAAAAAGAAAAACAGAAAAAGGACTATTCTATTTATAGAACACTAGAACATGAGTAAAACTGTGTGTGTTTTGGTGCGTGTGGATTTGTTCTTGCTCTAGCTCTTGAAATTTAATATCTAGCATGTGGAGCGCAGCAGATGAGAGAGAGAGAGAGAGAGAGAGATGATCAGTTTTTTAGGTTTTCCATTGCTTTACTATGAATTATTATGGCAAACCTTACATGTATTTAACCACTCTCACAAAAGCGTCTTTCCAATCTTCTATTGGTGCGTCCTCTGCACGCCCCGGTCCCACCTCTGGTTGGAGTGACGCTGCGTAGTGGTGGAGAGTCGTAATGTCCACCGGTAAATTTTTTAGAGCCGTCAACAACCTTAAAGATTTATGACACGTGTTGGCTCATCAATGGTCCATAAAAAATACTCTCTGGTAATAATACAGCTTCTGTGGGTTTCGCAGTTTCACTTTTTGGTAATTTGGTTTAGAGGCTAGCTTGATGAAGAAAGAGAAAGAAAATTAGTCTTTTTTTTTTTAAATTAATTTAATGATAATACAAGTTACATCCGTATAGAATTTAAATCAAAATTAACAAATTTGGAATTAAAAAGTCCTATTGTAAATCAGTCTTATCATCAAATTCAAATACATATTTAATTAAATAAGTTTATTATAAATTAATTTTAATTGTTTTTATTAAATAATATCACTCAGCGGGGTGCATCTTTGAAGATATGAGATTGTGATTTGTGACCATGGTGAGTTGGGTTTCGATCACCTTTACAAACGTGTGTAATTATGCTTTTCATGAATGACTCTCAAATCTAAGATATATCATAGAGAATTTGTGAAAATAACACTTGTGTATTTTTTGTACTTCTTGTACCTCATTATTCTTTAATCAATATATTATTTTTGATTAAAAAAAATATCACTATCAAATTAATATTTTTTTGGCTTCCCAGTGGCTAGATCGATACTCCTGCATTATCCACCCGCCTTGAAACTCTTATATGGTGACTCTTATATCAACCCTAACTACACCTCAAAACTATGGTCAAAAGTGGAGATCTGCATTGACTCATTTATTCACAAAATGTCATCCATCATAACTCAATGTGGAACGTTTCTTAAGATTTACCAGCAACTAAATAATTCTCCTCTTGGTTTTCCAGGGTTCAGATCGATGTCCTTGTATTGGATACCCATTAAATATTTGTTTATTATTACTAAATTACAACTTCAAATAAGTAAATAGTTGTGATAATTTAAAAATATTCTCATTAATGTATTACAAATTCTTAAAAGTATAAGAAATTCAAGTAAAAAAATGTGATATTACGTTATGATATATTAATAATTTAGGGTAAATTGCAGAAGTGGTCCCATGAGAATAGACTCTCACGAAAATGGTGGTCTCATACGAATTTTCCTTAAAAAACTAACGGTTTCCGTTAGCACTTTTAGTTCCATAAGATTGTATTTTAAATTTTAACATGTATTTTTTTATTTTTAATTTGAATCTTTTTTATATAAAGTTTTATTTTATATTTTAAATTATTTAGATTGTTTATAATTATTAAAATTAATTTATAATTTTGAATATTTTAGAATAATATCAGAATTTAAATTTGAAGAATTATGATTAAAATTTTTGAATTCTATTTGATAATTTTTAATAGATTTTTTTATAATTAATAGATTTTTTAAATCCCGAATATTTTAGAATAATATCATAATTTAAATTTTAAAAAATTATGATTAATACTTCTCAATTTTATCTTATATTTTTAATTAGATTTTTTATAATTATTAAATTTAATATATAATCCTAAATATTTTAGAATAATATCATAATTCAATGATAATTATTTTATTTTATCACAATAATATTATATTTATTAAAATTCAATTATAATTATTTTATTTAATCATAATAATATTAGATTTATATGAATTCAACGATATTAGATTTTGTTTTATAATTTATTAAAATTCAATAATAATTATTTTATTTTATACCAATAATATTTTTTAAAAATTAGAACTAAGAACGATATGTAGCAGGGAAAGGGGGATTCACTACAATTTTAGATCTTAAGTTTTATTTTAAATATTTAGTCCTTAAGTTATTATATATAGTTAGATTCAAAAAAAAAGTTATTATATATAGTTTTAAAATTTTTTAAAATTATCATAGTTAGTTTTATCCAAATTTAATTCTTAGATCTTACATAAATTATTACTTGTTTTGAATTTTTTTTGTATTTTCATATTATAACTAAATTCTATAAATATATTTTTGTTTTTATTTTATAGATTTTACATGTATTATTATTTGGTTTTAAAGAATTTTGTTTTTGTATTTTCAAATTATATTCAATTCTATATATTTTTTTTTTAATTTTCAGATTTTTAAATTTTATTTTTTGTATTTTAAATAATGTCCAAATTATATATATATATATATATATATATATATAATTTTATAGTTTTTTTTATTTATAATTTCATTTAATTACATAACTAATTTATTTTTCATAATAAATTTAAAATATTAATGGAAACCGTTAAAAATTTAACGGGCGGGACCATTTCTGTTAAAAAAATAACCAAAAAAGAACGTGGACTAAAGGTGTTGGCTGAGAATTCTCATGGGACTACTTCTGCAATTTACCCTAATAATTTAATAGTAATATATGTTATTCATTAAAGTATTACTTACTATATATATATATATATATATATATATATATATTAGTACAAATTTAATTTAACTAATTTTGATTTTGGTTGCATACCTTTTAGAGTTTTCTTCGCACTTCATGAAACACAAAGGCAGCCCCATTTCATGGGATTTTATCTAATCGAACAGGTTCGCTGTGAAAAAAACGCAAAAGAAAATCTGCAACGATGATGTTCGAATGACTGTAAAAGATTATAAATGGTTTATTAATTTCTTGGTTTTTTCCTAGCTACCAAACGTGGCCTCTGGACAATGGTTAGATCGATCATGATATATTATACCGATTTCCGCCTCATATTTTGGTCATTTTTTGCCTTTGTGTGTATTATTTATAGGGAAGATCAAAATTTGTTTTCTTAATAAATTCAAACGCACTGATTACTCGTGTGTAAGGTCCAAAACCTTCTTGATTATTGTTATATAAGACTCCATTTGGATGGAGTGGATTTGAAATAAAAGGATTTGACGATAATATACCATGCATTCACACAAACTAAAATGGAGAAAAGCTAAATGAATGGATTTGATTCGCTCTAATATTAAGAACAAGTGGGAGAAGTGGGAGGATTTCAAATGACTAAGTTTTGTTGGGTGTTTTGATTTGTAAATGTATGATCTATTATTCTCAAATTCCTTGATTTTAAATGACCAGCTCCATCCAAATGGAGTGTAAGAGTAATTTTCTTATTACATGACACATAAACAGCAACGAGATAAGCAACTTGCACAAATATACAGGGTTTTTTTTAATAGTATATTGATCGTGTTAAATATCTTTCAAAATAATTTATTAAATTGGGATATTGTATTGAAAAAATAATTAATATTGCTTGATAGGAGTATTTGTTATCACAATAATATGTATCTTTAAATATAAATTGAACTGTATGGCAACATAAATGCAATAGAAAATTAAACTCAAAAGAGGATGTGAAATGTTTACTTAAAAAGAAAGGGCAAAATTTTATATGTAAATAGTTTATGATAAGTTTATTACACAAAATTATTTTAAAAAAATTACAGTATCAAATATTTGGTCAACAGGTATTGAATTTCATCAGATCAAGTATCAAGAATTAGGTTAGGTTATCATATTATTATTTAGGAGTATCAACAACAATAATTCTTTGTACTATTTAAATTATATTTAATATAAAATTTTAATATTATAATATTTAAATTAGAAGTATAATGTTTTAAAAAAATATATATTAAGTATTTGACCAAAAGTATAAAGAGTTGAACAATAATTGAATAGTACTTCATATCACAAATCATGTTTATAAAAGAAAGACAAGAGTAATCTGAATGAGATAGCTGAAATGTTGAGAGCATATTATCTAAATTAGTGTAGTCATGAGTTCTAATCAATTGTAAAATGAGGTAAAAGAGAAAGAAAGAAAGAAAGACACAGAGAGCGATCTGAAATGAGAAAATATATATGTCCATAATTGTTAGGCCTAATTTCTAAACTGGAGAAAAAGCCACCAATCTACCGTGGTGGGGTAAATTTATTATTGTGTAGCTGATCAGTTTAATTATGATCTCTAAAAAGATTTTAAATTTACGATAAAAGGTTTGGAAAGGTATTATGTACACTCACTGAAAATAATATTAATGTTTATAAATAATAGTATTACTTTTTTTATAAATACTAGTATACATCATAATACTTTACCGTAAAGATATCAAAAAAAAAAAATCGTAAAGTTTATTTATGATTAATTATGGGCTAAATCCAAATTAAAATAAAAAAGTATTATTTACAATTTATACACCGTATATCATTAATTTTTATTACTTATATAGGAATACATCGGAGTTGAATCATTTGATAAACATCGGAGTGTTTGTTGGAACAAATATCAATATAATTATTTAAATTACAGAAAGTGTGTTGGATTTGCGCTCTAATCCCAATATATTATATAATTAATTAACGACATATATACATTTTTTTTTTCGAAAAAACGACATATATACATTTAATCCCAATACATTCGAACCCTACAAGAAGGATCAGGGTTCAAATTGTTTTATAAAAAAAAGGATCAAACGCTAAATCTCATACACCAAGTATGAATAAGTAATTGCGATAACATTCGGATACGTGGAGAAATACGGGAAGAAGGCCGTCCTTTCTCAACACTAGTTATGGAGTGAAGCTCGAATATTTTACATTATATAATAAAAAAATAATTATGTAAGGAATATTGAGTAACAATTAAGTGCAGTTGTTAAGTGAAAACTGTTAATACTAATCAACTAATATATTTTAGTAAATTAATTAATATTATTTAGAAATGTATTAATTTGTGTTGTATCATGTTGATGTATTTGCTCTAAAAAAATGTTGATGTATATAGAAGTATTTGCCGAAATTATTATTTAGGAACTTAATTAAATCTGTATGGTTTAGAAAATAAAAATATAGCGAACTATTAGCTTATGCTTTTAAAATATATATATATATATATATATATATATATATATTAAGAGAAAATTACATATATATTATTAAAAGTGGTACATTTGAGTGAGACGGGTATCATTTATAATTTATCTTACATAGTTGATATCCCTACTCACATATTTAATATTTTTGCTGATAATTTTTAAATTTTTTTTCTCCATCCCCATTTTCAAGCATTTTTTTATATTCTGACATATATATTTGATACCCCTATTAATATATTTGATTTGATACTCATTTGAGGGGTGACTCGTCTTATACATATGAGACACTGTTATACCAGTTTTTGCACCAAATTATTTTTAGAAATGTACGTGTTGATCCCGAAAGTCTAGCCACTTGTGCAAGTGGCATATATATTGATCTTTTCATTCGATTATGACCCAGTTTAATTTGAAAGAGAATCGCGTAAACAACCTGTCAATGTTGCATAGGTAGGATAGGAGGTGTGGGTGGTGGTGATAAAGATGTGGATAGGGGATATGATTTTTTGAAATTTTTAGCATGAATACGTCTATTTATTATAATTTATTATACATAATAGTACAAAATATATAAAAATATCCACTCAAATATTATCTTTAATTTAATACATAAATTATAATTAAAAATTCAATAAATTTATAAAAAAAAGTCACTTCGTGTGTGTGAGTTATTCATTTGCTGCACATAAATTTAGAATTGTGTATGTTTTATTGTTTTGTAAAAAATGAAATGAAAGGTTGAAAGTGAAAAAAAAGAAAAGTGTGCTTGTGCTGTGAGTTTGGGAAATTTAGTTTTTTTTTTTACTTTAAATTTTAAAATTTCATTTTAGAAATTGCAAAAAAAACCCTAAAATTTTTCTAAAAAATTTAAAAAATTGACTCTGTCGCACCCTCGCCGTATCGGATTCTCGAATCCTTAAAAAAAATCAAATTTTTTGCATGGATTTGCCCCATGGCAAATCCCACGCGAATCGCACCTCACCCACCCCTGTAAGAATCTGATTCTACATACTAATATATTTTGAAAATCGGTACATCATAGTAAGTAGGGTGTAAATGAGTCGAGTCGAGTAGTGCTGAGCTCAAAACTTGACTCGATTGCAATATTCGAAACTCGACTCGATTGCAATACTCGAAGCTCGACTCGAACTCGATCGAGCCTATTTTTTTCAGCTCGAGTTCGACTCGGCAAGAAGCTCGGTAAACTAAGCTCGACCCGATAACCTTTTTTTTGTTATTTTTATTTACATATTTATGTATTAATAATATAAATATATTTAATTAATAAAATAAATGACAAAATTATAAATATAGTACAATCTCGATAAGGTTCGCGAGCCTTTCGAGCTGAGTATCTATGAGCTCGAACTCAATAGCTACTCGAGTAATACAAAACTCGACTCGATTCGATTAATTTCGAGTTGATTTCGATCTTTTTTCGAGTCGAACACAAGTAGCTCACGTGGTTCGACTCACTTACATCCTTAATAGTAACCAGTACATATAACATTAAAGTCGCAAAATATCTTAGAGTTATTGTTCTGTTCTTTGTAATGATTTGAGTACGTTGAATGTCCACATTGACACACCAACATCCCAAATGTGATGTCGCATTTCATCTACTGCATATCATTCTTTTCCGTATATTTTGCAATTTCGCTCAATCACTTTTAATATTTACTTTCTAGACTCCATATATCGTGATTTTTTATCATCATGAAACAAGAAATAATATTTTTTTTTCAGTTTATTGATGGTTAATCGTTCTGCGTATATCCAGGTATTTTATCTTGACTTAAAGGCAAAAATGAGGCACCGATGAGCCTGAAGTTGTCGTTCAAGTGTATTGAGCTTAGAACTTGTTCTTTTTCGACCTACAAAATTAAGATTTAGAATTTGATTTTCTTTATTAAGTTCACTTTTTAGACTTATAAATTCAATAAATACATATTCATCCTTGCTATACATTCACATATGATCTATATATCTAAAATTATCATATCACATTAGTTTTCTAACATTTATTCATTATTCAACTACTTTTTATACATTTACTCATTATTTTTTCTATTTTTCTTACGTTTATTCATTTTTCTCTTACTTTTTTTCAATTAATTAATCATTATTTCACTAACCAACAACAATAAAATAATACCTATCTATCATCACTCAAAAGTAATGATTTGATATAAATTTTCATCTACCACTATTCCTCCATCCCAAATTATAACATAAATTTATCATTTATTTGATTTGTCTCATCTATTTTATTTTTCCATTTAAATTTGTCAAATTCTCTCGGTCGAAAAAGAACCCACCCTCAAAAATTTGGTCCACCTTTATTAATTTGTGTGGTTATAGTGATAATGTGATGTGATTAGTTAATGAGATGAAGATTAGCTCGTACCGTCAACCTAAGCAAGTCGATTTGTCCATTAAGATCACACAAAATTCAGATTATAATCTCAAGCTTATTTGGTGATCGGACAGAGTGAGTTGAGTGATGACTTGGAGTTGGAGATGAGGTGACTGGCGAACTGAGCTCATATTACAAGCTCAATCAATCAATAATCGTCCTACAACATCATGATGCATGTTGAAGGTGTCAACACCTCGACCCATGCATGCTCAATATGAGAACAATAACACTTGAATTTTGTTCAAAAGACACTGCACTATGTACTAGCTCTATAAATAGATGAGGAACTCCACATTCTCTCATTTGTATTCCAAGTTTCAGTTGGTCAGTTAGACCAAAAAATATATATGAAAGCATACCTAAATCTAATTCGGCACTTTGTGTCTATAGCCCAACACAATAGAAAAAATCTTATTTATGCCTAAATGATCTGTTTTTCTATAAATCATAGGGTTAATTGCGGACAAAATCATGAACATTCTTCTTCACACATCATCTCCTACGCATTGGATTTTAATCGACGACATCTTGATATGAATTAAACCCACAGACATCCTATTCTCATTTATCCTCTCATAAAGAATTGTCTCTATCCGATTGAATCGTACATTGTTGTTGTTTATATCTTCAATCGCCGTCATTCTTCTCGTTGAGATTAAAAATTATATTTACAGGAATTAAAGGACCTAGCTAGGATGAGATTCATTTTACATTTACATTTACATTGTGGTGGGGTAGAGCGTGGGGAGGGGGCCAGGCCTGATATTTGCAGGGCTGAGTTTGGAATTTTGGATAAGTCGCAAGATGAAGAAGAGGGATATTTCTTCTTCTTTTTTTTTTTTTTTAAATACACAAAATTTAATTATAATTTTAGATATTATTAATTTTTAACATAATTATCACCTTTTTATATTTACTCATTTTTTTAATTATTAAACAAAACCTGAATCATTTTACATTTAAATTCGTTTTTAATTTATTTATAATGATGTGAATGTTTCTTCATAAAATGATTTTGCATTTAATTATACACATCAATTTTCGGGCAAGAGACGAATTGTCCGAAATTCGAATTGCAAAAATAAAAATTAAATTAATGAATCATTTGTCAATATTCAATTGTTTAAATTAAATTACAATTAACACAAAATTCGTAATTTTATCTGCAATTAACCTTAAATTATATTGCATGTTGATTGGTCAAACCCTCATTCATCTACACCAACAGCCACACGCTAGACACTAATCGGGATCTTAAAAAAACCGCTCAGCTAATCGACCGTCTAACATCCATACAGTATAACTTTTTTATCAATCAATTTGTTTCAAATTTCATATGTTGATTTAGCTAGTAAGAGTAATTATGATTCTCGTTTTTCTTGTATTTGTAATGTCATACAAATTTAACTTGTTATTACTCGATTTTGGGGAAAGTCAATTAGGAAATTGAGATTGTGTTTCCAATATATATACAAATACTTGTTTCGTTTTTTCCATCTATTTCAACATGTATAAATTTCTTAATTTTTTTTTATTTAATCTTAAATTATTTTGGTTATACAATACCATCGTGACTTTTAAATTTTTTTTTTTAACAATAATTAAAAATTTGAGGGTTGATCATTACAATTTACAGCATAACAAAAACATGATAGTAATATATTCAATAAAACATCAAATTAATGAATCCAGGGGCTTAAAACAGAATTTCTCCTGTATATATCTTTTTCGTGGTTTGATAAGGATGTATGATGCATAAAAAAATCGACGATGATGATTTGATGGAGATTCCTTGTAAAGAGAGGGGCAGACAATGGACAATAATTAGGGCAGTGAATATTGTGAATTGTGAAATGACTAGTGAACAATGAGTGGGCTTCCCAACACATGAGACTACAGAGTGGGCCCGCCCAATTACCTTTATGTTAAGTCTCATTAACTCTGTTATTGCTCAGCCTCCAGCTCCAGCTTTATGATTTTGTAATTACTTAATATATATATATATATATATATTGGTTTTACATTCAATTTTTTTATTTTTTTTATCGGTAAATGTTAGTTTTTTATTAGTTATTAGCCGTTAGTTTACCAAACACCCAACACTTTAAGATTTTTAATTTCAAATTCAAGTGTTACATTTCATATTAATATTTGCTATTAGAGTATCTTAGAATTTCATTAATTCTGTCAAAAAAATAAAATCTTATAATTTCATTAATTTATTTGAGATTTTTCTTTCGAAGGTTGGATTGTGTATTAATTTATTTTATATTGATATTATTTTCTTAAATTTTATATAAAAAGATAGTGTCATTGTTCTTTTATGTATTTCAGAATTGAGTTGTGATGTCCAATTTATTTTACTCCTTTTGGATCAATTTAAACCCTAATTCTTCTTCAAACTTAATTCAATACAAGTGTAAAAGTTTTAATTCAATACAAGTGTGAAAGTATAAATTAATTGTTGTCCAAATAGTCCTGTCAAAAAAATTTTGTTGTCCAAATAGTCGGAAAATATATGATATATTTAATAATTTTACATTTTATTAATATCAATGGCCCATTAGCTCAGTTGGTTAGGTTCGAGACCTGCATGGGCCATTTGAACATTTTTCAATATATTTTTTTAAAAAAAATTTAATATATCAATTATTTTCAGCATTTTTCCTTGAAATCACTATTTTATTTTATTTTAAAAAAAATGTCTAATTATTATTTTTTTTAAATGTCTAATTATTATTTTTAATTTTTCAAAATATTTTTTTTAAAAAAATTTAAGATATCAATTATTTTCAGCATTTTTCCTTAAAATCACTATTTTATTTTTTTTAAAAAAAATGTCTAATTATTATTATTTTCAGCATTTTTCCTTGAAATCAATATTTTAGTTTTTTTAAAAAAAAATGTCTAATTATTATTTTTTTAAATGTCTAATTATTTTTTTTTTTAAATGTCTAATTATTCTCAGCATTCTGCCTTCAAATCACTACTTTTCAACAATCCAACAAAACATGCAGACAACAGTCTATAATTAATCACCGCTTTTCAAGTTTCAAAATACATCTACATTGTTCGCTGTAAATATTTATACACGACATACATACTGTAAATATTTATACACGACATACATAGCTCCGAAATATTTTTTTAAAAAAAATTTAAGATATCAATTTTTCAAAATATTTTTTTAAAAAAAAAATTAAGATATCAATTATTTTCAGCATTTTTCCTTGAAATCACTATTTTTTTTTTAAAAAAAAAAAATGTCTAATTATTATTTTTTTTAAATGTCTAATTATTCTCAGCATTCTGCCTTGAAATCACTACTTTTCAACAATCCAACAAAATATGCAGACAACAGTCTATAATTAATCACCGCTTTTCAAGTTTCAAAATACATCTACATTGTTCGCTGTAAATATTTATACACGACATACATAGCTCCGAAATTGAATCATCTTACTACCAAGTTACCATTACTTAGTTACTTACCCAACAATCCAACTAGCACAAAATAGAACAAAAAAATATTATATAATTAAAGCACACACTGGCTACCTAAATATGCTGGTTTCATTCCTTTGATCAGCTAGCATTGCTCAGAATAACATATCCTACTCCTGATCAACATGATGAATTAATTAGCAACATTAACTTGATGATTCTGAATTGCCATCTTAGTGCAACCATTTTGATCATCAAAGTTCCATAATCCACCCCACAAGTAATTGTCAACTGGGATGAAATCGGACCAAGTTGTATAATCTTGATGATGATGAATCATCGGCCACATGCTCTCGTTCTTTCCTTCGTCTTCCTTCTCTCTGGCCTCCAGATCCCCGTTCTCTTTTCCTTGTTTTTGGCATGGAATTTTTCCTTTGTTTTGTTGATTCAGTTCAGATGCCTTTCTGATCTTCTTGAAATGCGTTCTCCAGTAGTTCTTTATCTCATTGTCTGTTCTTCCGGGCAAGTATCTTGCTATAGTTGACCATCTGTAAAATTAAGGAAGCATCGATCGCATTATTACACGTGCTGAATTTCATCTGATATATATAGAATCCAAGGGCAAGTTTTTTATGGAATGGAGATGGTCACATGTCTTAATTACAAAATAAAATATATAGAGGCCAGAATGCATACTTGTTACCCCAAAGGGCATGAAGCTCTATGATAATCCCTTCCTCTTGTGGTGTTATATTGCCTTTTTTAAGGCCAGGCCTCAAGTAATTCACCCATCTTAGCCTGCAGCTCTTCCCACTCCTATTCAAACCTGATTACCAACATAATTAATTAAGGAAAAAAAGATTCAAATAGTCTAGCTACTCATGCACGTACCTGCATACTTGGAGACGCAGCTCCATCTTCCCTCACCATGTTGACTCACATATTGAACAAGCAGCTTATCTTCTACAGGTGTCCATGGCCCTTTCCTCCACCCTTGCTCTGAAACACCCCAACTCTCCATTCCACAATTTTAATTTCACTCTTTTTATTGTCTCAAATTCTTATGACACACGATCTTCCCATATATATAATCTAAAGTTATGATCAGCTTGTCCTTTTCATAAAATCAATGACCTCATCTTCATAACACTTCAAAAATATATTTAAAGTAATTATCATCTGCCAAGTGTTAAGCAGCATTTTCTCCTCGGTTGAATTATGTTGACCTTCGTGGATTGTACACGTGTACTTATTATATGTACGATGAATCATGAAGGACAAGGACAAATGTTCTTGGATTTTACAACATTAATTAATTAACACTCATATGAATCATTTACATATCATTAAACTAAACGTAGGACTAGCTAGGAGCTAGCATGATAATGTCATTTAAATTTTTTTGTTTTATTCCCTTGTACTTTTTTTTTTCTTCCTTCACTGACAGAGTAGAACAACGATGTTAATTTTGGATTAATTAACACATATTTTCCTGTTGTACTTTTTATTTTTCGTTAGTGGGAATAAAAAATTGATAAATCAAAATATGAGGGAATAAAATTAAGATAAATAAAAGTACATAAAGTAAAATTAAGAAAAAATAAAAGTACGGAAAAAGAAAAAATTAAAAATGTAGGGGAGAAAATAGATAAGAATGAAAGTAGAGGGACCAAATAGTATATGCATTCATTGAGCCGTAAACTTTAGTGAGTTGGTGTTATTGTCTAGAAAAAATGTTATGATCCAATTATTATGCTACAAATGTTGGTATGCGTAATCTTTTGATTCAAATTAAATCTTGATATAATTTGGTGAAAATGATGTTGAATATTTTATGTTTAAGAAGGTTCTTGATGCCAAAATCAGTAATGGGTGTGATTAAAATATGAAAAGAGGACGAGAACAATGAGTCAGCTCGTGGACGCGTGGACTCAGAGTCGCGTTTTCAAATGCCAGCGCGTTTTATTAATTTATTTAAGATGATTAATTAATTGGCATTATGCTGTATATGGATATTGGGTAGTGATGTGTATCTTTACAAGGAATTAAATATGAATATATCTTTTTTGAGAGGAAGACCTGTCAAAAGTAGAAAGATTCTCCGAGTGTTTCGATGCTTGGTTTCGTATGGCATTCTTATCTTAGAAACTTCAGCTATTTTTAAATAGGGAAGAGTATCAAGTAACGTAATCAAGACTAATTTAAATTCTTTATTAAAATATTATCAATGTAGCATGCATGTTGCATTCATACATATTTATATCTACGATATTAACTTTTGTTATATACCTATATACTTAGAGTTAAGCGAGTCAAATCAAATTATGAGTTTCTCAATTATAATCAGGTCTCAGCTAGATTCTTAAATTGATTTGTTAGCTCACTTAATTGTAAAGGAATTATTATAAATAAGTTCATAAAGTAATTTAAAATTGCAATTAGTTCATTGTAAAAATATTTTTGTGCTGCAGTGTATATATTTTTTGAACCTATTTATAACTGTTATTATTATGTGAGCTTAGGTAAACTAGATTTAATCATGTTATTTTTTTGTTTGTAGCAATTTGAGTACATCCCAACGATTTAATTTTTATTTCATTAGTCTCGTTTATATTTTAATACATTCTCACATCTCATTATCATTTCTAGCATTGAAAGTATTATTCTTTTACTTTTAAAAAAATTTCATCTCATCAATTCAAAATTGTAGAAAAGTGTGAAACTAATTCATTTATATAATTTCCTCACTTGTGGACTTGATTTTCAATTTTTTTCTATGGGGAAGAGGTCCAACGAAGAGTCAATTTATATGCGTGGAATTGTTTTCTACAGAAATCAAACCCAAAACGTGAGCGTGAGCCTTTTGGTTCAGATATTTTATGAAAGAATTTCATTTTATTTAAAAGTCCAAATTTATAGAGAGATGTGAAATTAATTCATTTATATAATTTCATAGTTTTTTTTTTAACAGTTGCACATAATTTGTCCAACAGTTTCGTAAAAAATTTGCTTCACGTTAATAGTGTGTGAATTTTTTTTTTTTTTTTATAATTTCAATATTTACGCAGTGGGTCATTTATAGTTTTATTTGTATATTATAAATGTTTTTGTCAATGACTTTTGGGACGTAATCAAAGAATCAACTGTTCATAAGATCTTTCAAGTTTATCAAAATGGGTTGGTTTTCACTTTTCATCAAGATTAATCTTGGATCACAAATCTACTGACCATTAATTTTATTTCAGAAATTAATTATTTGAGTTGATACAGGTTGAAACATAGAAATCCCTTGATTCATCTTGGTGTCATCTTCCACTATGTGTGATTGTTCATGCACCAACATGGCATCTAGCTAGAAGCCCTTTTCTCAATTTGTCTTTACCAAAATCTGTTGAGATGGACCACAGATGTAAACATGCACCCCCACCTCTTTTTTTCGAGTCTTCGCATAGTCACCACTTGACCGGTGATTAAAATATATGGCAGGTTCAAATTTAAATCCGCAATGAACCCAATTCATCAGGGACTGTGATTTTTATATGATCGTTATAGGACCCTCTCATTAAAGTATTAATATTTTTTTTTATTTATATACACATTTATATAAGCTTATATTCAAATTAACGTATTTAAATTTGTAAGTATATGAATTGTATATGTTATTTTTAAGTATTAGATGAATATATATATATATATATATATATATATAAATTTGAATGATTTAATACTAAAATAAAATATTTTAAATACATTTAAAATAGATAAAATCATATAGGGTGAGACGAATTGTAACCCGGGATGTCCACAGGGAGGGCGGGTCCTGAGTGCATGAAAATTATGGTGGATTGGGTCCTGGGATTGATAGGTTTGGGACCGACTCGAACCCATGACTTTTATGTTATAGACAGTGGAGCTTTAATCACTTGAGTTATACCACTTCGTCTAGTTGTTTTGATTTAATTTAAGATTTAACCTATGATATTGGTTATCATTGAGGGTTTGAAATCGGTTACACACATTATATTATACTTCTTTCATTTCATGATATCTTTCATACTTATATTTTTTGTTTGTCTTTTACACTCTTAGAATGAAAATTTCTCTATAAACTCCACCCTTATAATATTATTCATTTTACACAAAAAAAAAAAAAATCTTATTTTTTGGCTCACGCATATACACATTTCAACTTATTTTTTTACTTTATACATACATATTTAAGAAATTGTCCTTTTAATTTCTATTGTCTATTTCATTTTTTTAATTTATGTACCCTCTTTTTATTAAAATAAAAAATTGACACGGAAGGACTACGCTACTGTAGCATGTAGAAATTTGTCTTCTTGAATAAAATTTTAGATCCCTCAATGAATATCACAGATATCATATATATTGTTTACTAACTTAAGCAATTAGCATTGTAGCGACTAATAAATTACATCAATGTTCAGTTGTTATTTGTTTATTTATTTACTAATTACGATCTCTTATTCTGGAAAAAAATATAGAAAATGATTACATGTCTGCCCGTGAACAAAAACTTATGTAACCACCAACAAAAACTTATATAATTACTTAATAAATTGCTTATGTCACATTATAAATATATAAGTTTGTGTTCAATTGTCAGCATATGATATTTTTATACACATATAGTAAATTAGATTACAGACTGCAGTTTATTTAAAGCACATCTTTATCTATATTTTAGTTAACACCAAATGATACTCTCTCCGTCCCAAATATTTTTGCATATTTCTTTGGGTATGAAAATTAAAAAAAGTTAATTTTGTTGAATTTCATGAGAATAAAGTATAGGATATAAAATAAAATATAAGGATATTTTGAGTAATTTAATGAGATAAAATAGGATAGAAAATAAAAAAGAGTAGAATAAAAAAACTATTTTTAAAATTTAAATAATATTGTGAGGGTTAATATTATGTGATATTTTCATTTTAAAGTGTGGAAAAAAATTATGACGAACGGAAAAAAAAAAAAAAAAAGTGTACAAAATATTTAGAATGGAGGGAATATAAAAAATTATTGGTGTATGCGGTATACTAAACTAGGGAAAATTACTAAATAACTACTGGGCCCAAGCAATACTTACTAAAAACTACGACCTACTTTTTTTTCCACAAATTTTTCTTCCAGCGCTTTCCATTCTCCCACCGGCCCATCTTCTTCCTTCAATCAGTGTGCTCTCCTCTTCTCTCCTCTCCTCTCAACGCCGCCCACCTCTTCTTCCCTCACAATCAGGCGCCGGCCGTGCCGCCCTCCTTTTCTTCTCCCAACCGCCCTCTTCTTCCCTCCCCCTCAAGCGCTGCATTTTTTTCTGCCGCGCCGCCTTTAGCGCCGCTCGCTGCTTCTGCTCAAGCGTCGCTCCTTCTTCTCCGCCGTGTCTACTTTGCCCCGCCATCCCACCTCTACCGTCCTCGGTTATTCACACTTTCACAGGGTTTTTTTTCTTCCTTTTCTTCTGTTTTCTTTTTCTCTCTTTTCTTCTGTATTTTTTTAAAAATGATCTGTATTTATTTAAAGTTTGAACCTGAAAAGAAAAACTCTGAATCTATATATTTTGATTTTTTAGATTTCCTATATTGAAATTTTGAATTTTGTTCGAATTTTTTTTCCGAAATATGTGTTATTGTTCGGAAAAAAAAATAAAAAATGATATTTCTTGTTCGGAATAAAAAATCAATTATCATTTTTTATTTTTTTCCCCGAATTTATGGGGTTTGTTCGAATTTTTTTTGAAATATTACTGTTTTTTCAAAAAAAAAAAATCGAAATATTGAACTGTTTTCGAATTTAATTTTCGAACAAATCTCATATGTACTTTTTGATTTTTCGTTTTTCTTTTTCGAATTTTTGGGGGGTTTGTAAAAAAAAATTGGAATTATTGAACTGTTTTGATTTTTTTATTTTTGGTTTTTGTTCGTTTTTTTTTTTTGTTGTTGTGATTTCTCAGATATATGTGTTTTAAAATAAATATCTGAAATTAAATTTAAAATTTGACTCGGTGGCGAAGTGTGTGCTGGTAACCTGGGCCGTAGAATAGTCGAAAAGCCCATGAGAGAATGGGCCGAAGGCAGTATTCTTCTATAAATAGTTTTTACCATCACGTTTTACCCTACCTTTGCATCGGCGGTTGTGGAATTGGAAGGGAGATGAAATGGGAGAGAAAAGTCGCGAAGCGTTCGGGTTGGGGGCGGTAGGAAAGGTGGTTTACCTACTATGCCAATGGTAAATTCCTTCCTTTCCTATTCCTCCCATACCAAAGGTTTCCGATCTATCCTCCCCTTTCTTTCCTTCTTTATTTTCTTCTCAACGTTTCTCACCATATGCTTCTTTTATGTTTAGATCTCTTCTTGTTTGCTTATTAATCTCTAATCTGCCTTTATACATGTAATTTTAGCTAGATGTTTTTCCTATTCTTCAACCGTTTTCTGTAGTTCGTTTTCTTTTTTCTGCGTTAGTAATTATTGTTGTCTGGGTTTAGTATTATCATATTGATTCTTTGCAGGGTATATGTATATTGTGTAATAATATCTAGGTAGTGAAAAAGTGTTGGTGCCTTTGTTTCTGTTTTTGCTTTTATGACTTGAAAATGGCTGTTTACTTATTAGCTTCTTTGATTCTGCATCCCAAAAGGAAGCTTTGCTCATTTTATGACTGATTTAGACTGACTGTTCCTTCAAAATGAAAGTTTTAATTTGATGGAATTTAGCACATGCTATTGCAGATGGAACTGATTCTTTTTTTCTGGAAATCCATTTAGCAACCTTGAACAAGAATTATATATTAAAAAAAGTCCTCTGAGTTTGTGAGACCGCATTGATTAACATGATGGAGAATTTAAGGCAACGTTTAAGTGCTTGTTTGGCATCGATTAATTATTCGGCAGATACTATTGATTTCATTTTAACATTTATTAGTCCATATTAACATATTTGTCATGTTCTAATAATGCAAATCAAACGAGCACTAAAAAGATACGAACACTTTTACAATAACACATTGATATTTACTTTTTTCTTTCTATGAAAGTTTTCGGGGAAGGTAAGGCACACACCTTAAAAAATTGAAAGAATAATTAAAAATTTGAGTGATAAGTAATGAGTGTTATATTAAGGGCTCGTTTGGTTTCCTTTATTGGATAATACCTGAACTATAATACCTATATTTGTAATACCAGTTTATTATCAATATTTTGTTTGGTTTCAAAAACTTGAGTTAAATAATTAGTTATTAGCTATCAATATTATGTTTGGTTGCAAGTATTATAACTAATATTAATTTATTTTAGACTAATTTGTCCTTATAAATAAAAATAATAATAAACACATTTTGATGAAAGTGAAGGGTGTTTTTGGTATTTTAAAATTTAATAGATGTTGGAGAAATATAAGTATTACAAATACCATATGAAACTTGGAATCTATAATACCAAGTATTAGGTATTATTTGCACGGGCCTATTCTTAATAACGGGCTGAAAGTATAATGTATACAACAAACCAAACAAGTGATAAAGGTGTATTAGGGATCAATACACCCCTAATAAAGGAAACCAAACGACCCCTAAGTATATTATATGAGTGGAGTTTATGAGGATTCTTTATTTAAATGGTGTGAAAAATATTGGAAAACGAGAAAAGTGTGAAATTTATTATGGGAGGAGGGTTTATTATTGATTCTTGACAAGTTTTTTGGAGTTGTGGCACGAGTGTCAAAGTGCTATATGCACGGGTTATATTTTAGTGGTATATATCCGATATTAATTATTTCTTGGAGAGTATTACCATTCTATACTCGTCATTGACCATTCATATGAGTATGGCAACCGGGGCAGGCTTGTTCATATAATTCCTCCATTCCAAATTGATGAATACTGAAATTTAAAATATAATATTTTCAATTTTCATTAAGATATTGCTAGTTATCAAGATTAATTGAGAAGCATTCACACATGAATTTCCCAAACAAATTTCCTAGCTCTGCAAGTAATCTGTGAAAATAATTCGTTTCCATGGAATCATTAAAATGCAATATTCTGTAACTTAATTTGAAAGCTAGCATGTCTGAAGCTACTCTAATTAGATTAAATAATCTAATCCTGGTTCCAAATTGAAGGTAGATATCATTGCCTTATAATTTATTTTAAGTCCAATTAATTTAAATATGGGGTGTCGTTTATACAAAAGCAGTTGATAGAAGGAACGCATTGAGTGTTTGTATCGAGGACTTCATCTCATGAAAGGTAACGCAGTTGATTTATTATTAATGATTTCATATTTGACTGATTCCTTGAGACCACCAAAAAATGATGGCCTAAATCCCCAAAAGACGGGAGTATCAAACTAATCAAATTCCTAATATATTGCCTTTCGGAAACCTCCACCAGATTACGAAGCTGGCCTGGTGTCTATGCAGTTGTTGGCGTTGGCGATCTGAGTGGAACAGGCTCGGTCAATTTTCATTGTTTGGGCTTTGCTTATGCGTTATAAACTGAACTCTAATTCACCCCAAATTGTGGGATGGGCCTCCATATTTGAAGATCAAGGAGGCCCAAAATAAATTGGAGTGTAAGGAGGCAGAGCGTTTGAATATGGAATTTGAGTTCAATTTTGTTAATGTTAGGCTTAGAGAATTGAGTTTGCACATGCCCAAAGTCAAACCAGGTGAAGCATTAGCATTGGTGTCGGTTTTGACCCTTCATGCCGAGGATGATCGGGTCAAGTAAAAAACAGATGCAATTGAGTGAAAGAGTTTGTTGAAATGGTGAAATTAATTGGGCCTAAAGTTGTGCTACTAGTCGAGCAAAGTCAAATCACAAGAGCTGGGCCTAGGCCCGTTCGGTTGTGGAGATAAGGCCCGGAAAGTGGTTGAGGATTATGGGCCTGGTGGGTTTAAGATTGCAGGTGAGAAGGCAGGCTTGATGATTTGCTGGCATGATAGGCCCATTTATAGTTTATAATATTCTATGCATCTTTGTTTTATCACTGCCCTAATTCAATGCTAATCATGGTTTAAAAACAAATATATATGCTAATCATAAACCTAAAAGTTTAACCTACCGAAGTGTGACACTACAGATTCAATCATTCATAATGGGTGATATCAGTCAATATTGAAATAGCAAATGGTCAATTTTTATTTTTTATTTTTCAAAATATATCGCGTTTTACATGTCATATCGACCATAAAAAACAATTTATTATTCCTCATTAATGAAAATATTTGTCTACAAAATTAGTTTTTCTACACCATGATAACTTTTAATTTGATTATACACAATGGTGTCACACACTTGTTCCATCATATTCTTGAACCTATATCGCCTCCAATCTGCTATTCAAATTTAAAATTTAAAAAATGATACAAATTTTAATGAGTATAATATTTTATTGTAAATTGTTGGTCAAAACTAAAAAATGTAAAAAAATAAAAAAATAAAAAAGAGGGAGTGTGCATAAGAAATGTAAAAAGGTAGAGTGTTTTATTATAAATATGTGGTCACGACTATTCAAAAAATGAAATATTAAAGTTTAAGGGGAACGCTCGAAATGATAAAATGTTAAATTTAAACAGGAATGGAGAGAGTGTTACCTTACTTGAATATATATTACATAACGTAATATTAAACCTTATTACAATGTAATATATGTTTGTCCATATATTAAGTTTATATTGAATTTTTATTCTAAATGAAAATTTTAAATGAGTCAATGCAAATAATGGACATTTAAATTTGTAATGTTACTAATTTTCTAAAACTGTGAGGATTTTAATTTCTTCATAATTAATACCTTTTTTCCAAGTTCTAGGCATCTCAATTACCTAAGGTATGTGTTTTTTTAAAAATAAAATGCCTAAGGTATGTATTAATAATTACTCCCCTGTAACTCTTCCCGTCCCAGAGTTAGGTTCTCATATGTGACGTTGCACGTTGTTTAATAAAATTTAAATTAGTGTAGGAGAGAAAATAAAGTGTAAGGGTATTTTGGGTGGTTATATGAGATAAAGTGAAGGAGAGAGAATAAAGTAAGAGTGACATTTTTTAAATTTAAATGGTATTGTGAGGGCATAGTTTATATAGTGCATTCCATTTTACGGGTGTGAAGTTAATTGTGAGACATGTCGAAAGGAAAAGTACGAAGATAGTTAATTAATTAATACAAAATGGTCTAGGAATCCCCAATATTCTCTACGATTCATGTTAACAGGATTCAGTGCACAAACTTTTGTACCACTAGGTCCACTACTGACTCTTTTTTTTTTTACCACTACTGACTGAATGACCCTTTAACTCCCTTTTTTTATTTTTTGACGGATGATTGACCTTTAACTTGAGAAAAAGTAAAAAGGCTAATTTTACGTACTCCAAAATTATAAGCCGTTTATATTTGAATGAGATTTTGCAGTTATGTATTTAGGATTTTGCAGTTATGGATTTGGGATATTTGCAGTTATGGATTGAGAATAATGATTTAAAAATAAAAAATGGAAGGGGTGCTAAATCAATATCATATCTTTTTTTTTTTTGGCAAAATCAATATCATATCCTTTAAATAGGGTTAGTTTTATACAGGAGACACACTCTTAAAAAATACTACCTCCGTATTATACGCATTATGACATTTATTATTTAACCCAAATTTTAATGTAACAATTATTTAATAATATTAATTGTTTTTTAATGAGGGTAGGATAGTATCTGCAACTTTAACAAGAGAGTTATTTAATAATATTAAATTGAGTTAGTGTGGAAAAAATAGTGACATATGATGTAATATTACAGTTTTTGAGAAGATAGATAAAAGTGAAAAATATTATTTTATTACCATTTAAGAAAATGATGCAACCAATATAAGACACTCCTTTTTAACAAATGTCACTAGACTCACAACAAGTATAAGACTGATGAGTATTTTATTGTATAATTATAATTTTAAATGGAAATTCCAAAGTTCGCGGGACGTATTTAAGGAAGGGGCAAAAAACTCGCAAATCCAAACAAGTCATGCCATTCAATTTTAATGGCTCGAATTTCAAAAGTGGACATTACAATTTTGTTTTTTCATACTCTCAAACTAAATTCTTACAAACATGTCATGCCATTCAATTTTTTCACTATAATTAAATTTTTCTCACTCAATTACTCACCACAGTAAAATTGAAAAACCTCACTTTATAATTTTTAATACTAACAAATAATATTTTTATTAAAACTTATTTTATTTAATTTTGAGGCACCTAAACTGGAGAGTATTATTTTTTTGCCAATGTAGTAAAGCTTTAAAACCCTGACCCCAATTCTGTAAAGTCTCAGCGCTCCAATCTTGTAACCGCACACAGTAAGTAGGGTTTTTATATTTTCTAATCGCGCACACATAATCATGTTCATATTCATATATGAAATATACTTGAATTGATTTGCGTTTGCTGTTTTCTTCTCCCCTTCAAGCTTCCGTCTTGGCCATTCCTCCCTCTCAATAACCGCCACTTACGCGCAAATAAGTTAACTGCTGAGATATGGCTGGTTCCGATGAAAAGGCCTCTACTGAAGAGGTCCCGTTTGATCTTAATGAAGTCACCATAATCAAAGAAGGGGAGGCTGAGATTCTGATGAAATCCAAAAATAAAGTCTTCTTTAACAAAGCCCAGGTTCTTAATTTGTCTTGTTAATTTATGTCAATAGTATGAGTCCAATTAAGGACTGTTTTTAGTGGTTTGTAATTTTAAGAAACTGAAATCTCTGTTGACGGAAGTGAATTTGATTATTGAGTTGATTGAATTATATCCGGTTTCTTCTGTTGAGAGAGTGAGTTAACAAAAGAACCCTAACATTTTAATGTTCTAGGTTTTCTATAATTGAAGATTCTATCAATTCATGAAAAGTTCAAATTTTTCTAGGGCATTCTTTACCCTTGTTTTTGTCAAGGGCTTTATGCTTTGCAGGAGTCTGAGCTTTGTAATGTGATGCCAGGTTAATAACAGAGATATGTCCATTGCTGTTTTGAGGACATTTATGACGAAACGTAAGCAAGAGCATGAAGAGAAGTTGTCCAGGAAAAAGAAGAATGGACCAAAGGTTTCAGGGGAGACTATTGTTGAACCGGAAGCCCAGGCAGATACTTCAGGGCATGATGGAAACTCTAATGGGGACTGTGATCTCTCTGAAGAGATATCTCCTAAGCCTGAAGCTCAGACAGATACTATAGTGCACGATGGAAAATCTAATGGGGACTGTGATCTCTCTGAAGATCCTGCCTCCAACCACGAGAAAGCCCGAGGAGACCTAAAGCCACCTCGAGTTTTGGAGGTGGCAGATTGAATTCATGTTATTAATTTGCTCATCCAATTATAAATAACTATGCTCTTTGATATTCATATCTTCATATTTCCATCATACATCACTTGTGTTTGCACAGGCGCTGTCAGCTTCTGGACTCAGAGCTTTAAGATATGCTCGTGAAGTTGATGGAATTGGTCAAGTTGTGGCCCTGGACAATGATAAAGGTAAAATTTAAGTTTTTCCTTTAAAGTAGTTATTCAATAAAATCTTAGTTTGAGTTCTTTATTGTATATAGCATCTTAATATTTTGTATCTCCAAGTGCAAATCCAATGAGTAAGTCTTTTCTTTTTTCTCATTTATTGATGTTGCTTGTTATTCGATAAGGCCCATTAGTGAAAGTCGCAATATTCTGTATTCTGCTGTTCTGCAGAGTCAGTTGAATCTTGCAGGAGAAACATTAAATTCAATGGTTCAGCGGCATGTTCAAAGGTGGAGTCGCATCTTGCTGATGCAAGGGTCTACATGCTTGCCCACCCAAAAGAATTTGATGCGGTATGCATTTTGAAACATTATGTGGAACCTGATTTTATTCAGCAATCTAATTGTATTGAACTGAAAGGGGAAGTACCAACAATTTGATATTCTTTTAGACCAGAAGGAACCCTATTATATTTTATACGAAAAAAGGTATATTACTAGAGTTCCATTCACACTAGGTAGTGCAACTGAACATACAGTGTCTTCCATATTTGTTTAAAAAATAATCCATTGGAATAAATGCCAAATTACTTTAAATTTGAAAAGTTGAGTAGCTGGGTTGATCCGAGTTGATAGAGACAGAGAGGGGGGCAAAGAATTTTAATTTACAGTTATTATTTTGGATGTACACGATGTAACATAATAATTGCGCAATTATAATTTGGTCTGCCAAGATTCTTGAATCTCTTTCATCATAAGAAACCATATCATAGACAAGGTTGCACGTCTCTGCATAAATTTTCTCTTTTTACTTTGTACTAGTTGGCCCAACTTGGCAATTTTAGCTAGCATATATTTTTGGTATACCTCTGCCTGCCAAATCCAAATCTGGGACTTTACAACAAATCTTTATTCTTAATTTGATCTATCCTTTATTCCTCGAATTGTTATTACAGGTTGATCTTGATCCTTATGGATCACCATCTGTTTTCCTCGACTCTGCTGTTCAATCAGTTGTTGATGGAGGCATATTGATGTGTACGGCAACTGATATGGCAGTGCTCTGCGGGAGCAATGGCGAGGTCTGCTATTCCAAGTAAGTTACTTTTAAGAAGTCAGAAACTTTGCCTAATCTTGCAACCACAAATAAGTATTTCTGACTCAATGCTTAACTAGATATGGCTCTTACCCGTTGAGAGGAAATTATTGTCATGAGATGGCATTGAGGATCCTCCTTGCATGTATTGAGGTAACTACATTTTATGAAGTTCTTGCCTTGAATAATTGAATGTTTAGGTCAGTTTTAAAAGTTTCATGTAATGGATTTAGTTAGATATTGGTGTTATGCATTGTAATTGATAATTGTACTTCGTGTAAGGGATTCCTCATCCCCTACACTTTCTAGTTTAATAAAACTTCAGTTTCTTATAAAAAGTTTTTTTTTTTTTTTTTTTTTCTGAATGTTTAGGTTCTGAACTAATGGTGTATGTATCTAATGATCCTGATTTACCTTTTAAACTCTATGTTTGTCCATTCTCTACTTGTTTATGATATTTATTTTCATTTTCATACTTGGCTTTATGGGGTTTATGTGTTACTTAATTAATGAATAGTCAAATAGATACAATTCTTATATGTATCATCGGAATAGGTACAAGATTTAGAAAAACTATAGTTATCTGACTTCTGAAAGCTAATGTTATGTTAGAAGCAAAACTTGGGTTTAATCTAGTATTTTATTGATTTTTATCCTGAATTCTACTGGTCTGGGAGGGCCTATATGCTACTCTTTTCATCTTTAGTTACTTTATTAACATACTGCAATATCCATTTCAATTTCAGAGCCATGCAAACCGCTACAAGCGATACATTGTTCCGGTGCTATCAATTCATATGAATTTCTACGTGCGAGTTTTTGTTCGTATTTATACGTGAGTGGTCCTTCCTGAGTTCATAATTTATATACACAATTGTTTGTATTATTATGACCAGAACAATTAGTTCAGGTGTATTACATTCATTATTCATTTGATTTGGTGCTTGATTTATGTAACTAATTGGTTGCAGTTCTGCAAGTGCAATTAAGAGCACTCCATTAAAGTTATCATATGTTTATCAATGCATTGGATGTGATTCTTTTCATCTTCAGCCAGTTGGACGGACGGTCACTAAGGTATTGATTGACATGTATCATCTATTCTTCTGATTTATAAACTTTGTGCCGAATTATTAAATTATATAATGACATGTTTTATTCTGAAAATTAATGTTCTAGCATGGAAATTGTTAAGTTGGCATAAGTATTACTTTTCTGTCTGTACAAGTCGTCATTTGTAAGTTGCTAACCTCTTTTAAATAATAATCAGACTTTTTTCTTTCTTTCTTATAGAATACCAGTGTAAAAAATCTTCCTGGATTTGGGCCTGTCGTTGCCCAAGAGTGCAGTGACTGTGGCAAGAAATTTAATATGGGTGGCCCCATATGGTCTGCCCCAATTCATGATATGGAATGGGTGACTTCCATTCTGGCAGATGTGAAGTCTATGAAGGATCGATATCCTGCTTTTAATCAGATCTCCGCTACATTAACTACAATTTCTGAGGTATCCCACAATATAATGCCTAATGTTTTAGTGATTTAATCAACGTAACCTTTTCAATCCATTACTGAAAATTCTTTGTTCGGTTGCTATGATTTAGTCGTGCTCTCTTCTCATCCTTAACATACTGAAAAGAAAAATATAAGTTTTATTTTGAAGTGGAATCTATTTGTTCAGTTGTATATTCTTTCAGAAGTTTATGTCTATAATTTTAGCAGAAACAATTTTCCATTCAAGCTATATTTGATCAGCGATATAAAACATATGGGTAAATGCGTGTTAACCAAATGCTTTTTTCATAAAATGAATTTTAAAAGAAATTGAGGAACGGCTATATAACATTTTATTTTCTTTCTTAGATTGTATTCTTATTTCAGGTGCATTTTGCAGGAATTACCAGATGTTCCACTGTTTGTGAGTTTGCACGGTCTCTGTGCAACACTAAAATGCACTTCTCCTTCAGCAGTTATATTTCGTTCTGCTGTGATCAATGCGGGATATCGTATATCAGGAAGTCATGTAAACCCCTTGGGTTTGAAAACAGATGCTCCTATGGATGTTATATGGGATATCATGCGCTGTTGGGTAAGCACAGTGTATTGGATAAGAATAGCACTTGAATTTCTTCAACCACAAAGTGTCTGTAAATCGGATAATAAGGTTTGACAAAATATATAATTGCCTATCCTCGTGTCATAAACTGCCCTCATAAGAGTGGAGGTGGTGCATTACATTTAGGTGCTGTGTGATGAACTTAATTGTAAAAGAAAGTTCCATTTTGTAACCATTCTAAACCTAGGTGATTTTGAACTGATCCAGGAATATGACCAGTAAGTTTCTTTACTTCTGGATACGGTTCACAAAACTTATTGTTTTGTCGTTCTCAGGTCAAAAATCATCCCGTGAAACCTCAGCCAGCTGATCAGGCTGGAAGTGCAATCCTTGCCAAGGAACCTGTCTTGCAGGTATTAACTCGTTATTATCTATTGTTTCGATTGATACATTTGTTCACCTTGTTGCAGAAAGAATCTTAACAACACATCCAATTTTCAAGCTTTTCATTTCTATGACAATTGACACCTTATATACACTTGTACTACTTGTACAAAGTAGAAAGTAGAGAAAGAAACCAAATTGAAAGGGGAAGCGAAAGACCTAAAATGAAAGGAACCAATTGGCATGTTATACTTGAAAATTAGAACATGTTTTCGCTCTAAGGTTCATTTTGCCTCGTTTTCTGGCAGGCTAATTTCACACGAGCAGTTGCTTCACTTAGCAAAGCACAGGCAAAAAAAGTAGCAAGATTCCTTCCTAATCCCGAGAGGCATTGGGGGCCTAAGCTCAGAGCAGGTCGTCAGATTATGAGCAAACACGTCTCTCTTCTCGGTGCAGAAGCTGTTAATGGATTACTTAACAATGATGATGAAGGTGATGAGCCTCCCAGCAAACGTAAGAAGGCAGAAGATACTAGTTCTAATTTATGATACTAGGGTCTGCCTTCTTTCAGAAGCTACAGTGCCTTGCCCCAACTTGCTGGGAGTCTGATTTAAGTTTCCTCTCCTGCTGCATTTCCTTTGCAGAGTGAAGCATTTTACATTGAGTTGATGCATCCAACGTTCCACAAAATTCTGAGACGAGGCCGTATGAGTTAGAGGATCTTTCTTTTCAGTGACATTCCTGTGAAAGCAACGTCAGTTTTGTTTCGTTTATCTAATCATTAATTGGATTTCTGTACTAGATTTTTTATGGTTTCATATTTGATTCATTTAGTAGGGGGAAAAATGAAGTTTTTGGGTATAATATGTGATAAGTGAAATTTTGCATTTTTTTTTTTTTGAACAGATGCTACTGACAATTGCTCTCATTATTGCCATGTTCACTTGTTAGTATCTTGATTCACCGATGCTTGTAAATCGTTCCTTCGACCCATACAATTCTATAAATCACAATTAATAATTATTTAGCAATATAACATGTTAAATTATTTTGTAACGCTTGTTCATCTTATTTCAAGATATCTTTTTTTTTTTTAATATATTTATTTCAAGATACCTACTCTTCTCGTTGATTGTTTGAAACATAATCTAAATTAGAAGCATTGATTGTGATCAGGTAAAATTCTCCTCATTGATAGCGAATGAAGCATTTATTTTTATCTGCCATTCAGACATTAGGTTCAAGCCATAAAACACCAAATCAAAAGGATAAATGAGGCTGTGTTAGTTTAGTGAGATGTCCATAGAAACATTAAACAAAGGAAATCAAGATCAAAACATCAATATTAAACGAAGAGTTCGAAAACTTACATTTATGGTAATGGTTCAACTCTGTTGAATATCAATATTGTAGCTTTTTAATTTCTTGATAAATTGGATAGATGATGGAATTTAATATCAATATTGTAGCTTTTAAATCCTTTGAATTTTCTAACTTCAAAGAAATGAATTTCAATTTGATGAAAATAGAAGTTTGAATGTTATTGCAACTTGACCAATTTGGTGGCGTGATTAAAGAATAAAGTGATGTTTGTTTTGGGTTTTATGTAATGTATTCATAACCGGCTGGTTGAACTTTAAATTCTAAATAAGAATTGACTTTAAATTTCAAAATTCAAATCCTATTTTTTAAGGGATGCTATATGCCACTAAAATGACCAGATAATCGAATTTGGTCCCGTTCATCTTTGGCGGAATAGTCGTTTCACTCATTCCGATCTGAAACGATCAAGATTTAATCAGTGCTTTTATATTGTTCTTTTTTTAGTTAAAATGAACCATTCCTTGTTTTTCAGCCTAAATCAAATTAATCTGAGCATTTGCTTTGCTTGTTTTTCTTCAGCCTAAAGCAAATGAAGCAAATGCAGCTATTAAATATGTAAAGCTCTTGGAAAGATCAGAAAACGAAGTCGTTGTAGTATAGTGGTAAGTATTCCCGCCTGTCACGCGGGTGACCCGGGTTCGATCCCCGGCAACGGCGTTTTTTTTTTCCTCCTTGAAACATTATGCTGAATACACAACACTTTTCCTTCTTGTTGTAAAAGCATCAACATTAAAATTCATCATCTCCAAAAATTCTTGATTCAGTAAGTCGATACATTGATGGGAATGACCCCTACCATCCCACCCTAAACAACAACATATTTATTTAATATTTCAGATCTCTGTTCATCATCAAATGAACACCAAAAATCCTGAAAATTTTCCAAGAACAATTGGTAAATCCAACCAAAATCTAAACTATAACAAACCTTGGAACAATTGAAACCTAAACTAACACATGTATTCGTTATTTGAAGGCAACTTTGTTCAAGTAGCCTTAGCAGGAGGATTGAGCTCATCCCAAGCTTGAATCCATGTCTCCATTGCATCAGCAAGCTTCACGAAATATGGGTCGATTTTTCCGAGCTTGTCTTTAACTTGTTTGGCAAGTTCAATGTAACATTTCTGGACAGTGGTCGAGTCTTTGGAGAGAGTCGCATTTTGGAAGAAGGGGATGATCTCTTCTTGCCAGAAGATGCCGTTGTACTCTTTCCTTAGATTCACAAAAGGGTTGCTGGCCTTGCTGTGCCATATGTACGGAAGCCCAGTTTTTACTCCCAATCCCAAATGATCACAAATCACCTGATGTCATCAAGATCATGATTAAAACTTATGCTGATGTATGTACATACTAGAGATATGTTATGTCATTTAGGAAAGGCAGTTAGTTTGGTTTGTTTTATTGATAAGGTCTACACAACATGAGGAATTATGGTACGAAAACTGAAGAGCAAAAGATACACATTTCACCTTTACACACCAACCAGCCCACATATCATCGTAGCGACCGATTGGCTGACCGTCTCCCATAAGGCCGAAGTACATAGCCGGGCCGATAAGATCGCGGTCGAAACCCAAATTCATGCCGCACATGGGAAACAGAGTACCCTTTGGTATGGTCAACACTGCATCCACATACCTAATGCACACATGTTTCAAAGCAGCAGCAAATGAAGTAAAGGATTGACGTAATAGTTTTGAGTGAAATAACATAATAAGGGTGTTACTTTTTGTTTCTTTCGAGAGGCTTCACAAGCTGTGTAGGAGCATCATAATCAGGAATGTTCAACCAGAGGCCATGAGAGACGGCGGTGGGCACGCCTTCTCTTAGGCTGAAAGGGTATCCACGGACGAAGTCCGAACCCTCCCGGTATGGATCATACAATGTGTTGAAGAAAAGCGGTGTCGATGGACACAGCAGATTCTTGATATGTTGTTCCAGAGCATTGATCTGCTTCCCAGAAGGGTCTTTTGCGACCTATTCGAGCCCTTATGTTAATCTTTGAATCAAGAATATTAAAAGGTGTGAATGTAATAGCACATGAACTTACAAAGCAATCATCATCAATGGTGTAGATGTACTTCTTCTTAGAGACCATATATCCAAAGCAACGACAGGCGGAGTCCTTGAAGGAAATGCAGGAGGCCTTAGGTCCAAGAATTTTGTTAATGTCGTTACGATTGTAAAGGTCGTAATTAAAGCCATCAGGGACCTTGATCGTCTTTGAAGGGTCGCCATCTTGCACTATGATCAGGTGGTATGGCTCGAAGAATGGCCTCCACATTTCCAAGAAATCCAGGTTTCGGATGGTCGGAATTACAATGTCCAGCTCATCTTTCAGCGGCGGTGCTGCGGTTGCCATCGGAGAGAGAGTGTGTGTGTGTGTGTTGATAATAGGTGGTGATGGTGGTTGAAAGCGTTACTTAGAATTGTGCGCTTAACGTTATTATAAGGGAAAAAACGCGGGAGTTGTTGGAGCGGCGCTTGTGGCGGGGGGAAGTGTCTGGGGGGGAGTTTTGTATGGTTTAAATCATGCGTTGACCCGATCATAATGTTATTTTTATATATTTTGCCTTTTTATAGCAAAACAAGTTATAGGGAGTATATGTTATGCTGCTTTCTTATTCATTCATATAGATAATATTCCGTGGAAAATACTATTTTTTGGGGTTAACTTTGGTTCATTAAATACAATCTTAGTCCCGCAATGTGGATAGTAAATAATATGCTGATAAATTAATGATATATTTTTGTTTTTTTGCATAGTTTTATAAATTAATGATATATTTAAAAAAATATCATTTGACATGTATTATAAAAAAAATAAAAAATTATAAATATCATATGTATGTATGAGATCGTCATATTTTTGTGTGAATGCAAAAACTCGTATGACACTGTCTCATACATTAGACGAGACTTAAAATATCAAATATATGAGTAGTAGATTTGCAAATAATAATAATAATAATAATAATAATAATAATAATAATAAATATGATTAGTGGTATCAAATGCCTAGAAATGAGAATTGAAGAAAAAAAATTGTCAACATGAATATAAAATATATGAGAAAAGATATCAATTACGTAAGACAAGTAAGTCTCATGTATCAGACCATACCACTTAATAGTGCCCCTTCTGTGAAATAAACATTTTCATAGAACCCCCACAAATAAAATGAAATTTTGTATAATACCTCACAAAACACAGGAGAATTTTTCTTTCAGTTACATAATTACAAATTGCAAGGGTCAAATTCCGTCAAAAACAAATTTGCAAATCTTAATAATAGCAAAAATAATGCTAATAAGTTAATAAGTCAACGTTTATATTAAAGTACAGGATTTAAAGATTAGTAAAATAAAAAAAAAATAACAGTACTAGAATATTTTTATCTAAATGAAGAAACACAAAAATTTGTGTGAGACGATTAATATATGAAATGTGATATTTTTATTTATTTTTATAATATTTATATTTAAAATGTATTAAAATTTATAGTATAAAAATATCATATCTCATCATGTATAAGATGGTGTCACACAGTAATTTCTCTCAGGGACGAATAGGGGTTTTCTTTAAGGCCCACGTTATATGCACACACATTTTTATTTAGTGTACACACCATATGAAAACACACCTTAATTATTGATCACACTCATCAAACAATACCATACTTATCCTCTCTCCAAAACCCTATTTTTTCTTCCGTCAATTTCTTTCTCTCTCTGCCGCTCCTACGCTCCCCCCTTTCTCTCTTTTTTTTTTCTTCATACACAGCCACTCCACCGCTGGCCCACCACCGCGCCCCACCGCCTGGCCATTTGCGCCGCTCCACCGTAGTTTGCACCGTTTCTCTCTCTCTCTCTTCTACCTGCTAACGTCGTCGTCTCTCTTCCGCACCGCTGCCTTCCCCCCTTCTCTCTTCCCCCCACCACCGTTTGCGCCGCCTACCAGGCGTCGTCTCTTTACGCCTCCACCGCTCCAACCACCGGCAAGTATTCATGTATTTTTGGTCTAATTTGTATTTTTTTTCAGATCTATATTTTTATGTTTTTGTTTTTCGAAAATACCAGGGTTTTTCGAAAGAAATATCCAAAATGTTTAAATATTTTCGAAAAAAAAAATCGAAAGTATGATGTTCGTTTTTATTTTTCGATATTTTTGTATTTTTTCGGAAAAAAATTTTGAAAATTTTGTATTTATTCGTAGAGAAAATTCGAACATAAATTTTGCATTTATTGTGGTGATTCGATGGTGATTCGGTGGTGACTCTGGTGGCAGACCGTGGGTGTGGAAATTAGGATTTAAATGTATAAATTTATTTGAATTGAAAAGGGCAACATTGTATTTTTACATGTTAGAATGATAAAGAAAATTTTTTGGAGGGTGCTCTAAAGAAAAAAGTGTGTGCAGATAACCTGGGCCTTTCTTTAAATCAGCACGTAAGTTTTCCTTCAATGGGCTTCATAATGATATAAATAACCCAAATAAAATTCAAGATCCAATCCGTAATGGGCCTAATATACCGATTTTGATTGCCTAAAGAAATCTAAGATTCAATTAATAATTTACCTTTTTATTTATAGTACAGGTTATTTGCACTCATTTTTAACAAGTACACCCACAAAAATTATAACACAAATAGTATACTAATCCTTGGTCAATTTAAACAAAATAGAACATTTTCAAATTCTAATCCACACAAACCTAACAATCGTCGTTGCTAAATTGTCGAATCGCCACAAAGTCATTTTTCCAAATCAGAAATGAAAAAATTTAAAATAGAGAACAAAATGATAGGGGGTGGGGGGTTGGAGAAATATTAGGGTTTAATAGAGTACGAGTATTAGGTGTAGGGGATTGGAGAAATATTAGAATAATGGTATATGTAGTGTGTAGGTATACTCATCCTATGGTGGGTGCAATCATTTGGTGGGTGTCTTTATTAAAAACGGGCGCCTGACCATTTTTTATACTCCCTCTTTCCCATAAAAATTTTCATATTTGTGTGGGAATAAAATTAAAAAAAATAAATTTAGAGTAATGAGTAGAATTTTAAGAGTAATTTTATAAATTTTTATGAATAAAATAATAAAAAATGGGTTGAATAGTGTGTATATATGGAACCAAAAGTAATGACATTTTGTATAATATAGAAAATATTATAAAGGTGAAGTTTATATATAACTTTCTATTTTTAAAAAGTGAAAGTTATTGCAAGATGGACCAAAAAAAAAAAATATGAAAATTATTATAGGACGGAGGGAGTAACAATTATTTCACAAACTATCCTATTAAAACTTGTTCACCATATGAAATTGATACAATTATATTTATTCAATAACACAATAATATTTATTTAGTAATATCATTATACTTATAAACTAAATATCACATTATAAAATGTTATGATATTAATTTATAAAAAAAATGATATTACTTATAAATATAATTAATATTAATTTCATATGAATAAGATTCGAAAGAGTGTCTCAAGTTATTTAGCTGTTACAATATAATATTAATTGAATAAAGATTAATTACACGCATTAAAACATCACACAACTTTTCTTTACTGGGTTTCATGAAGAATAACCTGAGCCTTTTGTTTTTTAATAAGAGTTAGTTCACAAACTCTTCTATTACATTTATTCACATTTTAAAATTATATAATTACATTTATTTAATAATAAATTTATTTATTGTTTGAAATTGATATAATTACATTCATTTAATAATACAATAATAATCATTTAATAATACTATTACACTTATAAACTAATATTATTAAATATTATGATATTAATTTATTTTAAAAAAATTATAGAATAAATGTAATGCAATTATATCATGAACAAGTTTCGAGAGAGTGACTCAAATTATTTAGCTGTTACAGTTTAAGATTAATTGAATAAGGGTATGTCTGTTTCGAGTGATTACTAGGAATATAATTTGTTTTCCCTAAAAATCAAGTGTTTGTTATTGTAGTCTGTTGATTTGTATTACTTGTGGCCCGCAAAAATATGAAAGCCTAATATATGTTTTTCCATTTTTAGTGAAAATGGATCCCTTCCTTTATGAGGTATTAAAATAATCATCTACTTATTATCAAGTTAATTGACAAAAATATCCATGTTTTATTTAAAAAAATAGTAAATGGTGATATAATTGTAAAATTTTAACTTATCACATAAATTAATTCTCAATACAAACACTTGAAAATATTATAACTCATGTTAAACTATGTTATAATATATATTAACAAACATTTGATTTGTATGGTTTAATAAAACATATCACACATAAAAATTAATGTATCACATGTTTTACTATCACTCAAAATTTAATACCTCACAACAATCGAGTTCTAAAGGATTATACGCGTTAAAAGAGCACACAACTTTTCTTTATGGGTTTCAACTTTCATGAAGAATAAAAGCCCAAAGAAAATCCAAGATTCAATCAACATGTCATTCGTATTACTATCTTACTGGGCTTTAGAGATTTTCAGAGGATCCGATTTCATGGATGGGGTGGATCCCGCCCAAAATCTCTTTTTATCTATTGGTATCAAATCAGCGGGGCGCATCCCGCCTAAAATTTAAGCAAGATCTGCAGAGATCTGTTAATGGCGCATAACAGATTACTATCAAATGCAAGGAGGTGAGAGAAGAACAACCTACTGAAGGATAAAACTTTCTATACCGCCTCAACAAGAGTTTCCGCAAAAATAATTGGTAAAGAAACCCACCACTACTTATACCATAATGCTCAGATATCTTGATTTATGATTTACACTTTAGTTTTTCACTAATTTTCAGTGAGTTTCGTTTGTAACTCATCTATTTCTGTTGAAATGTGCGCTGTTCGTACCGCGAACACAGAAGAACAGTGGAAAAGCCCGCGCACTCCATAAGAATAGTACTTGCTGTTTCTCTGATTTTCTGTTTTTTCTTTTTTTTTACACTTTTCTTTTGACTAATTTGCTGTGATTTTATTTTGTGATTCACTTACCTATTCTTTAGGTTATCTATTGAGTAATGTTGTTCGTATTTTCATAAGAACAGTAGAAAAGTCCATGCCCCGTCAGTCTTTGATTGGTAAAGTTTCATTAGGCCAAAAATAATTGTTGTCTTTGAATTTATATACAGATCAAATTATCCTATCCTGGCAAAACGGGTTTCGATTCTCTAATGCATGTGTTAGCTGAAAATTTTGTACATCCAGAAAAAAGCTACTATGATATGCTGCGGTTAATTTTTTCCCCTATGTACATTGTTCTTTGGGTGGTTAGTGAGCGGAAACCCTAATCCGGAGACCGTTAGGCGCCTCAACCCTTGGAAATTTCATTAGTTTGTCTCCTCCTACTTCTTCCCACTTGTATTTCGTCACAAAATAATGAAGAAACGTGGAAATTTCGGCCAACCCAAGTTCCTTTCCTGGGCATTGTCTAGTTCCTCCTCCGAAAATCAAGAACTGGTGTTGATTTTCTAGGCCCCTCTCCTGCAATTTGTAAATTTGTGAGATTATTAGTAACTAGTGTTTGGTATAAATGATCTTAGTATGTGATTAGGAAATATACTAATTAAGATGATTACGAACCAGCCATCTCCATGGATTGAAGGTTAATGGATCAGGATAAAGGCGTGGATCATAATTGACCTCCCTTGTGTACACATATATCCTCCATCCTTTGGGAATGACATAACCTGATAAAATGAAAAAAGCAAATAGATTAGTTACTATACCAGTATCATTTCGTCGAGTATTTTGGCAAAACACAATGGTAACTTATGCTATTGATAAAATTCAAGATTTGTCCTTAAACTTGTGTTCTTCTGTTATCAGAACGTTGTACATTTCGTACTGAACTAGTATATTGTAGGATCAATGATTATATGAACAATTAGATTACATTTACTTATTTTTGCCCTTGGACTTGACAAGGGAATAATCTTAAGCTTCTGATTGGTAGGATGAGCAGTGTTAGATTGAGCTCTCTTCTCTCTTATCCAGAACATAGACAAAATTATTCCATCGGACAAGATGGGTCATCAATGGAATGTCTTGGGGTTGGAATGGTAGGTTTTCCATGTGGATCATAATAGGGTAGGGTCCATTTAGAAAGATGATCTCCTAGTCTATGATTGATCTTATATGCAACTGTTGCTTTTGTGTAATGATCTTATTATTGAGGTGGTGGCTAACAATTTGATACTATTCCTTGAGGTAGTAAATTCTGGTCTCTCGCGGCTGCTAAAGCATAAAGGCAGCAAAAAGAATATATATGGTTAATAAAAAGAGATTGTGCATACCATTTATTTCCATATCTTTAGTTGTTTTCCTTAAAACTCCATTCACTATTGTAGCCAGTCTTGATGTCTCATATATGACCTGGAATAAGAATATTAGCCGACGTCCATTAGCTTAAATTTTTACTGCAGTAATTAATTATGCAGAAAGTTAGCAACACTTACCGCACGCGTAAACCGCATAGACTTGTAGTCATTGTAACCAATAGGATCCTCAGGTCCTTTTCTTTCTCTTATTGCCATGTGTTCTTTCTGGAAATTTGAAAGTAAGGTACCGGTGTCAGTAATAAAACTTAACCGTACTTCATAAGTGGAATATTTTCACATAAGAAATGCGTAAAGAAATAACAGAAAATTTTCCACTTACCCTGAGTTCTTCAAGCACTTTTGGGTGATCATGAAGATACTTAACAGCCATCATAGAAGTAGTCGATACGGTCTCATATCCAGAATACAAGATGGTAATTATCAAGTCAATCATTTCCTCATCACTTAACTTATATCTGTTTTCATTGCCTACTAGAAAGCCAAGCATGTCCCGTTTATTATCCCCGGAGGCTCTTCTTTCTTCTACTAATTTTCTCAACGAGCTAGTTATACTTTGTCTTGCCTGTAATGATTGAGATGTTAGTATTCCTCCATTTATTCGAAAATTCATTTGAACCTAGTCGAGTTGGTAAATTTTTTTACCTGAAATCCACGATGATAATTTGTATTGGGAAGGTTGATAGGAAGTGAAAGAGTTCCTAAGACCAATTTAAAGAATTCAGGCATGAATGCTTCGGATATTGCGCTAGCTTCAGTGCTTGCTATTTGTCTGAATGACGATAGAAACGCCATCTAAACAAATATCAAAAACATAATATTTAGAACATATTACACTGCATAATTCATTGATTAGATCTGGAGTTTTTTTTGGCAAACCTCTTTAGTTTTCTCTTGTATATCGACAATTTTGTTATCCCAGTTGCTCAGATGGGATCTCATGAAATCGTCGATTTTAGGCAAAAGTTGTTCTTTGATCATTGTAGGACTGATAAGAGCAAGCAAAGCCCCTCTCATATATTTGTGAGCAGAACCATGAACTGCTGCAATGTTGCATTTCCCTAAAATGTCTAACATTGACTGGGGATAGCCAGGGACAAGTCCTTTTGCTTCATTCGCTAGGATATATCTGTTTAGCTCTGGATCCATTGAAACTATGGTAGGACACCCCAATATGTGGGATTTGAAAAAACTTCCAAACCTGTTATAGCAACGAAAAATTAGCATTAAGATTATTAGTCAAATACAGCAATAGTTAGTCAAGCATATACAGTGATAATTTACAGTTTAGTTGACTTTTAAATGTGTTGGTCTACGGATTAGCATGTTGCTTAGATTTCTGTTTATGGGTCATCATGCACAGAAACATGCAAGCACCCACATAACTTTCGGAATATATACTGGTAATTTCTTATGCATTTATCTTAAGAGATTCTAAATCTTGCGAGATGAATTAATGGGTAATACCTTGCTCTCTGGTTTTTCATGAAGCCTGGACCAAGTTTTAGGAACTCGGTGGTCTCACCAAAGATTGGCCACCCCATGGTACCAGGGGGCAATCCTTTCTTCCTATACTTAACCTCGTTCCATCTCAGTAAAGCAATACTCAAAAGGCAGAGGCCCCAAAACACCGCTACTATCACACCCAAGCTGGCCATTAATTCTCCCTAAAAGCCCCAACTATGAGAGAGAAGGACTGGGAGATAGAGGGAGATGCAGAAAGGGAGAGCTGTGAAAGTTTGAGAGTTGCTCTGGTTTGGCTGATCATGAGCTCGTGCGGGTGTTTATATAGACCTGATGAAATCAATAAGAATGGAGAGAGAAAATGCGAGACAGAGAGAGATAGGGCTAATACGCCAAAATCATGCATACTAGACGGTAGGCCCTAGTCTTAAAACCTGAAGTAGGATTAAAACACAGTAAAAAATCTTGGTAACTTAAAATAGTGATACATCATTCCCTCAAGAAACTTCATTTAATGGTTCCTTAAAACAGTAGCTGTTAGTCCTAAAAAAAAGTTTGTGGGAATCTTTTGGGACTAAGTGTAAGGAAAAAGTGTAATGAGTGAAATATTGAGGAGTAATTTTGTAAATTTTTATGAATAAAATTAAAGAATTAATTGGATTAAGTGTATGTGGGGTCTAAAAAAATAATGGCATAAATGGTAAATATGTGTGTATTGTGAGATGAAGGTTGTGAGAAATATTTTGGTATACAAACTTTTATAGGATGGATTGAGTATTTAATTGAACTTTTGAATTGGATGAAATAATTACTTTGCACGGCTCCTTGTAGCTGTTAAATATTTAGTGATTATTAATATTGCTTGTAGCTGTCATTATCAAATCATTTGGGTATTTATTAATCTTTTTGTTTAAAGTCTTGGAAAGAAATTTGCCTTTGACTGATGTTAGAATTATAAGCAGTAGAAGCACATGGAAGCCATCCCTTTTTGAAGAAAAGCACTGTAACTATGTGATTTCACATATCTGTCAAATGGATCTGTGCATGAAACTACGAAAGCCATTTACGTTTGTTTTGAGATTTAGGTATAAATCAGGATTTTGAAATCCGGTTGATTTTAAAATTCTGGCAAATAGTAAAAATATGTGTTGATTTTGAGATTTAGGTACAGTGAGATTTTATTTTATGTTATGTTGTATTGAATGAGTGGGAAAAAAATAGTGATATGATCAAAGGTGGATTTGGGGATTAGCGGGGGCCATGCCCCCCAACACAATATTTTTTTAAATCTACGTATATATGTATATAACTACATTAATATGTGTATTTAAACTTCTTGTTAGAGTTATGTGTGTGCATGATTACATTAATATATTTATATAAGCGATACTTTTTCTATCTCATACTAAACGATACATTTGTTAAAAAAATCGGTCTCAAACTCAATAAGAAAATAAAATAACATAATCATCTTCATATATAACTTCAAACACTTAAAAATTACATACAATGTTATTATTTTATCTACCCCAACAAAAAATTACAATCTTGCAATAACTGGAATGGATTATTATATTCTTATTTATTTCATTTAATACCATCTTAATAACCGTAGAAACAATAAATATATAATCAAGTATGAGACTGTGGGAGCAATAATAATTTGTAGTAGACTTAAAATACATATTTTATTGTACCCTCAGAGTATAAATTATGGATCACAAAGTACTAAATGAATCCAAGTGAATCTGAAAACAAAAGTAGTGATGTTGTTCGATAGGCTATAGGAAAAGTCGCTAGAGACATGTTCGTGGTTGCTGAACCGGGGAGTGTTTCTTGGTTCCACACTAAAACTGAACTTAGAAGTCCTAGTCTGTTTCCTTTTAATAGATTGACAATTAGATCTGTAGGTTATAGACCCTAGTAACTTCTCACGTGAAGTTTGACTTTTGGACTCTTTCCCACTTTAACTTTTCCTATCTTTGTAATCCAATAATTCCTCACGTTCTAATCATCCTCACATCTTAAATTTCAGTAACTTTTTGGAGCCTTGTGCACAGGGGAGAAGACTATAAAAAAATACAGAGGAAAGAAGCCCTTTTCTCGGCTACTTAATTAGCTATTGGATTCTTCTGGGATAAAAACTTAAATTTGCGCTAATCACATCAGCCTATCTGAAATTACTCTAGATTTGAGTTTCTTCGTTCACACATGTCTGCTACAAGACATTCTAATTCCACTTCTACCCCATGTGGGAAAACTGCCCACTTGAACCGACCCTCACTAATTTTATATACAGAGAATTCCTTGATAAATGGTATTACTGTCAGATTCTTTTTTAATGCTTATTTATGTTCGGTTGACTGCTTTAACTAAATTAACCCCGTGCTCCATGAAGACAGAGGTTGTTATGGTATAATAATTTAAGATTTAAATCAAGTGTATTTATTTACACATAGACTCGCATATATACATACAATAATTAATACTAGAGATTTAATGTTTGTGTACTTATCAGATGTAACATATACGCGACCTTTTGTTGCTTGCATAAATACACCTTTAATTCCAACACTAACGAAAATTAATTTTAATTGAAAATGTGTAGTGTCAGATAGATATGGATGGTTGCCAAAACATTTTATAGATAATGAACAACATAAACCATGCAAATGGCGATGCCGTACGCAAATGTGTACATGCTTGACAAGTCTTATCATAAGGTAAGATTATTTGTAACTTACACTCCTAAGACAGGGTTTGTCTTGTAATTTTCACTTATCTCTTCTCCTCTCATTTTGTTTATTGACTTTGAGATGATAATGATACCCTTGTCATAATGTGGCGCAAAAGGTAGGTTGGAAAATGACTTGAAGAGGAGTGTGGATCCTTGAGGAGATCCTTGGAAAGGGATTTGACACAACTGACACAGTGCACCTTTTTCATTTTAAAGAAATTTGGAAATCATCCCCCTTTCTTCAAGGTAACTGTTCAAAACTTAGAATTCCATTTCTGCCACTAACTGAGAAATAATTTGTTGGAATTTTATTTTATTTACTACTCCCTCCGTCCCACATAGAGTGTCCCATAACTTTTGGGCACAAGTTTTAAAAAATGTTGTATAATAATAATATAGTAAAGGTGATGTGATAGATAAAAAGATGAAAGGTAGTATAATAATATAGTATAAGTGATGTGATGGGTAGAGATGAAAAAATGTAATTAAATATATTAAATGAGTGACATATTGTGTAAATATGTATGTAATATAGGGATAATTATAAAAGTAGGGTATGAATATAAAAGAAATGTGACACTTTGGTGGGACAGACGAAAATGAAAAAATGAGACACTCTTAAGTGGGACGGAGGGAGTATTTTTGTTTATTAATCTCCGATTTTCACATATGGAGTGACATACGTATTAAGAAAATTCAATTCAATGTAGGAGAAAGAATAAAGTAGAATAAATCATGAGTGACATTTTTGAAATATAAATTATATTGTGAGGGTGTAGTTTATGAAAAATATTTTTATTTTACGGGTTTAAAAAAAATTTTAGGATAGACGAAAAAAAAAGTGTAAAAATAATCATGAGAGAGGAAGTACATATTAGTCATACCAAAGAAAGACATTTGCCCGACTAAAAAAAGTCATACCAAAGAAAGAGGTGCCATCATACCAATGAAATAGAGAGAGGATAGGTATTCACTCCTGCCTTGCACGTGCCCCGCCCGACTTTGCCCTGGTTCTTAACGGAATACCCCGTCCCGCCTGATTGTCGCTCCTATCTATATGTAGTTGAATGAAATTTTACTATGGTTGCCTAAGTAGCTCATGTAGTCCGTGGTATTATTCAAAATTCGAATTTGGTATTGGTTACGTTGTAAAGAACATCTTTGGCTTTTTAAAAATTTAGTTTGTAGCTAGAAGATCTGTGGTATTGTCTTACGACGCTTTCCTAATTGTAATGCATGTTCGAGTTGTATGGGTCCTTGTACTCAACTTAATAAAAAAAAAATTGCTGTTAAAAAAAAAAAGGTAGTTTCATGTAGTCCTAAATAGTCTAATCTATAGGTATTGATTAATTAAACCCCTATTCTAGGACGTATTTGTACTTGTGATTTGACTGTGAAGTATATAATTTTGTCAAATAGTAATAAGATTAGTGAAATTAGTGTGGTATACTCTATTAGAAATTAGATAAGCCATAGAAATAGGTATAGACGTATAGTTACTGATATACGTAATTATCCTAAGTCATAATCATCAAGGTTTCTAGACTTCTAGTACAATTTGATTGCATTTAATAAAATTAATAATTGTAGAATGAGGATGATGAATATTCAAGGAATTTAGAATTATTTGTTTTAATGAACCAGGAAAGTGATATTGCCGACAAAACTACTAATTAGGGAGAAATGAACCCATTATTTTTTTTTTCATAATTTAGCAAATATAAGTGGGACAGAATATAAAGAAGGAGGATTTATGAAAGAAAGAGATGGGGATGTATGAATGGTAGCACACAGGTGGATCAAAAAGATGTGCACGGAAACTACAGAAAGGATGCATACCATAGGCTGCAAAAGGTTGCATACATACAATAATAATGTAGAGAGAGAGAGAGTTGGGTAGGAGAGAGAGGGTGAGTGATAGAGAGAGGAATGTCTACCCACACGCACACATGCACAGCTGAACTGGAGACGTTTTTGCTTCATTAAATGAGTGATGTACAATCAAAGCTCCAGAGGTGCACGAGGGCCTCCATTTTGTTCTTTTCTACTTTTTGCTAAAGTTGGTACCAGCCCCCTTCCTCTCCCTACCATTATTTCCCCTTCGAATTATTGCGCAGATTTCTCAATCTGTATTGTTTTTTCTTGAATTATAAGTAGAATAATGTTTTTCATATACAAATAAAATTATCTATTCTAGATATATCCTAAGTTATACCGCTCTACCAAATCCAAAGCCTCTACGTAAACCTTTTTTTTAGACTTTTTTATTTTATTTTACTTTTCTTATCTTTAAATGTGTTCGGTTATGAGGTATATAGACCTTAGTTTATGTACACCTTGATTTAGGACAAGGACAATTATATATAAAAATAATTAATTTTCTTGCTCTGAGTATCTAACTTTATCCTTATATTTTATTTTTTATCGATTCAAACATTTCATTAGAACTTTTTTTTGGTAATAACATTTCATTTGAACTTATTAAACAATTATATGAAATTAAATGTTGAGTTAATCACGGAGCTTACTTTCAGATAAATTACTTGTATATTCCATAATATGTAATTTATGGAGTTGCCTAGGCGAACTTATAAAATAAAGTTGATTTTTGAAGGAGATAACAACAATTTGATAGCTTAAATTTTGTGGATGAGGATGTTTATTAAGTTGATTCAAGTTTGAAATATACACAAGAGGTTGGTGTTTGGTTTTTATTGGTGGGTGAAGTAATTAATGCGATTCGTCTTCTTGTTTGGTTCGAAGCTTCCTTATCTTATTGGTATGGACTACCCCAATCTTGAAATGATTGCCAATGATATACTCCTAATCTATCCTTTATTTTGTAACTTCAATTAAATGTTATTATTCCTTGAAAAGTGCACGGGGCATGGGCATCTCTTTAACGTAATCTATTTTCTTTTCGGTGCATCTAGTTGGTTCAAATTTTTTTCATATTTTTGTTAGATTTTTAATAATTTTAAACTTATATTTTTTTTAAAATATTACAAAAGTATTGCGTTTTTTGCATGAATTTTTTATAATATAATTTATAATGCATTCAATGAAATTACTTGCTAGAGAAAAAAACATGTTTTTGTGTGTGCAAGTATCACATATTATACCTCCATTAATACACACGTATACAATAAACAAGGAAATGTATTGGCATAAGTTGTTTGGTGAGAGCTGTGAATAATTTGAATCGAACATTACATTAGTATTATTGTGTTGAACAAACTAATGCCTTAATAATATTTAAAAAAAAAAAAATTATTGTGTTGAACAAAATGTTTAATTAAGTTGAGTTTGAATAAATTCAACTAAATAAATTATTTAAACAAGTTAAGTCTGAGCACTACTAATTTTACACACAGGAAATGTAACATTATTATGCTAATTTTACAGTATGATTTTACACATCATACTTTCGTTTTCTTCAATACCTCATCTTTTAATCCGATCATATCCAATAACATTGGTTTAATTTTCGGAGAAATTATAGGGCCCCCTTAAATTAACCATAAGCTGTGGCATGCCATATTTATAGATCGAACATGAGTTTCAAATATGATTCATACACTATTTATAGTGGATGCTAATGTGTTCATTAATTAATAACATTATACTCATTTGATGCATTTATATACTTTAGTGTGTAGGAGTATTTGTTTGGCATCCCTCTTCCTCACATGTTTTTATTTCAAATTATAATAATTTACATTTTTAACTATTTTCTGGCCCAAAATATATTCCAAAAAATCTTCAATGAGAACCTTTTAAGGGTATGTTTGGTTATAGATGGTGGTGGATGGGATGGAGGATGGAGAGGAAAATAAGGATGAGGGTAATTCAGTTAATAATAAATTTGTGTTTGATTAGGGATGGAGAAGTAGGGGTGAATAGTGCTTTATGTCAAATCAAAATTGATATTGTATTATTTTATTATTGTTAGTAGGTTGAGGTAATGAATGAATGATTGTGATAAAAAATGATACCCCCTTCGTCCTAGATTAGTTTTCATACTAATCTGGGCACACATTTTAAGAAAAAGTGTTATGAGTGAAGTATTGAAGGGTAATTTTGTAAACTTTTATTATTAAAGTAAGGGAGGTGGTTGGATTGAGTGTAAAAAGTAATGACATTTTGTGTAAATATATGAATATTGTGAGAGTGAAGTTTAAGGAGGGGTTTTCTTTTTTGAAACGTGAAAACTAATGTGGGACAAACCAAAAAGAAAAGTGTGAAAACTGATGTAATATTATACTCCCTCCGTCCCAACAAGTTATGCACACTTTCTTTTTTCGTCTGTCCCAACAAGTTATGCACAATTCTAAAATGAAAACATCACACAATATTAATACTTTCACAATATCATTTAAATCACAAAAATGTCACTCTTATTCCACTTTCTTTTTTATTCTCTCCCTTACTTTATCTCATTATATCACCCAAAATACTCTTACACTTTATTCTCTCTCTTCCACTTTATCCTCATAAAAGTTAACAAAATTAATTTTTCTTAGTTTCCGTGTCCTAAGAAGTGTGCACAATTTCTTGGGACGGAGGAAATATCAGTTAGTGGAGTAATGATTGATGATGAGAGAAAGAGGGTTGAATGAATATTTGGATTGAATTTGTAAAAATATGTGTGTAAATGTATTATAGGGTTGAATAAATATTTGGATTGAATTTTAAATGGGACCAATCCAAAATAAAATGGGATGAGGGATGAATCACCCACGTACGAATGACCCATCCTAACCAAGTATAGCCTAAAACATAACCAAACCCACCAACATATTTGTAACACTTTATGTGGAAAAAAAAAAGTTACAGTGTTAACAGAGAATCACATGGGAGTAGTAACATCAGCACACTGTGACAGTGTGATATACTCCTTTGATTTACCCAGAAGAAAGGTGTGTAATGCGTACGTGTGTAATTGATAGGGACAGCGGTAAAAAGATGGGCCTCTGATGTTTGACTGCACGTGTGGGAGATGTATCCACGTGCACTCGTTTTTATTCACTGAAAAAAATTGATTGGCTTTTGTCTCTTTCCCCCGCCATTATTAATTTTCCTGTGCCTCTGATATTTGTTCCTATCGATGGTTGACCACATTTGGACTTTTCTTTAATGACTTGGGTTGTAGGGAGTAATCTCATTCATCGCATTTGGGCGCTATTATTCATAGTTTATGACTAATTCCATTCCATAAACAGGGTTAGATTCTTTGGTATAGGACAATGAGAATACATTTTTCTTTTTTTATCCGAAAGACAATGAGAATACTTTTTTTTTTATTTTTTATCAGAAAGACAATGAGAATAGATTACGTGTGAAATTCTAGGCTTTAAATTGATCTTTATTTAATTAAAATGGTATTTTCATGATTTGCATATGAGGATGAAATATGAATCCGACATAAATCACACCCTCAACACTTCACGAACTTAATACAACATGATATTTTTAAGAGAATAAGTGCATTATATCTCTATAGTTATGTGATCCTTATTTTTAAACTTCCTCAATTATATTTTTCAAAGGTGGAACAAAAACTAAAATTTCTTGTCACCAAAACTTTGAATTGAACAAATAATTTGTCGATTTGAAGCTCTTTTCGAGGGGTTGATGAATTAAACCAAATAGTTATATGAGTGAAATGTAACGGTTAAAAATTTTGCTTTTAAAGGAATTTAATCTCATTTCCTATGTATAAGAAGTAAGTGAAAGTAAACACAAGCAGTCGAGACTATTTATTCCTAGATTGTTTGATTAGTTATCTTGTCTTGACGCGAGTTCAAAAGATCGAACTATATATGAGTATATTTTCCAATAGGTGTATCAATGTTAAATAAAATACAAAGTGAATTTATTTAATTTTAAATTAAATTCTAAATAACAAAGAAAATGATCTTTACAACCAACCTATTAAAATATGTGTAGGCTTGGTTATGATTTAAAAAAAAACATGAAAATCGATAATTTAGAAGATATGAAAATGTCAATTGTGGGTCCTAGGCCATGTGGCAGCCTACTTTTAACTTGGTATAAATAAGGTTGAGATATAAAAATAGACATAGAATAAAAGTGAAATAAAAACCCACACTACATTTTGTACGCTATTCGGCAACAGTTTTCACTTTTCAACCTTTTACATTAATGTTTAGTTTAGTTTAGTTTAGTGTAGTAAGAATTCATGTCGACTCCACATTTGTTCCAACAAGGTGAGTTATTAGCGCTATTAACACATCTCATCACCTCTGGGACTTGGATGTCACACCATTTGAATTGTTTCCCACAGATTGATCTTCATCATCGTTTTATAATATACTTTCGATTTTTAAATACGTCTTGTACTCAATATAAGAATTTACATTTATCTTTAAAAAACAATGAACCTGAGAAAGTAATTGATACTCCCTCCGTCCCACCATAAGAGTCCCATATTTCCATTTTCGTCCGTCCCACCAAAGTGTCCCATTCCTTTTATATCCATACCCTACTTTTATAACTATCCCTATACTATCTCTATATTTACAAAAAATGCCACTCATTTAATATATTTAATTACATCTTTTCATCTCTCTCCATCACATCACTTATACTATATTATTATTATACTACCTTTCATCTCTCTATCTATCACATCACTTTTACTATATTATTATTATACACAATTTCTTAAAACCTGTGCCCAAAAGTTGTGGGACTCTTATGGTGGGACGGAGGGAGTAGTACTTAAAAAAGCGAAAATGGAACAATTGATTTAAGAAGATATAGTCCCAATGCATTCTTCAGTAATCTGATCATGTTATTAAATAAAATTAAATGAAAAGATGGGCTTTAATAGGCTAAGTGTCATTTTCAGTCATAGATGGTCCCTTTAAGCAACTGTTGGTAGTCCCTTTTTGTGGTTGCATTAATTCAAAATTTACTGCGGTTGAGCAATACTTGGCTAGCAACCGGCAACTTGCAGCCTTCTCCGCCTTTAACCGCCGTCTCCTTCCCTATTCTTTTCACCTCTTACATTACTGACTGATTGTGATACATCACCCAAAAGATACACTAATCAGTTCCACATAATTTTATTATAAATTAGTTTAGTTCGCTTATCTTTTTTTTTTTTTAAAACCACTTATCTAAATATTTTGTTATATATGAATTTATATCACTATATTTAAAATATATTAATGGAGAAAATTGGTTGTATTTGGTCTTATTTTCTGTCGTTTTGCGTGCTTGTATTTGTTAGTATACTGTGACCATTCGACGAAAGAAAAGGTGTTTAGATAAAGAGCATTCCCTCCCTCCCACGTTACTTTTCAAATTATTTTTGATTTGTTTCACATTGATTTTCACATTTTTAAAAAGAAAATCTCTTCCTAAACTTCACTTTCACAATATTCACATATTTACACAAAATGTCACTACTTTTGCACTCAATCCAACCATTTTTTTAATATAATAATAATAATTTATAAAATTATCCTCCAATATTCTACTAATCACACTTTTTATTAAAATGTATGACCATATTAGTATGAAAACTAATGTGGGACACCGGTAGAAATATATTTAGGATATATATATACTTACTTGATCTTGTTATTGCTGTTTTATTTTATGTAGTTAATGAATACGCATTTGAGTAAAGATATTTGAAAAAAATGTATGAATTCCAAGAATCTTATTTATTTATATGAACTTGCGAGAATTCAATTCAATTATATTTTAAAAGAAATATAACTTAAATATTTAAATGGAGTATCGTATCACATAAAAGTATCACGAGGTATCAGTTTGGTTTTTTTAGAAGATACGTTTACTAGAATATATGATTAGTCAATATTACAATAGTAAAAAATTAAAAAATTAAGTATTTGTTTTGTATCATAGTTGTCACATGAAGGAAAATACAAATTAAAAAGTTAAGAATGAATAGAAATTTTAGTATAAAGTAATTAATTAATTTTATTGTGTGTGTTCAAAAATAATAACATTTTGTATAAGGATCTTATGAGATTGGTGTGTATAGAATTTTTTAATTTTAATAATATGAAAGATATTGTAGAACCGATGAAAAATAAAAATATAAAAATTATTTGAAAGGAATATATTTTAATGAAATAAAAGTATTAACTTGTGATAAAGATTAAGAAGCAAACATACTCTGTCGAAATCTCTTCAGCAGAGAGGCTTCTTGTGATCTTTACACGGAACAAATCAACAATTCACTATATTTGACATATTCAGACAAAGTGATGACATGATTTGTTCCTTATCAATATGGAAAATTGTCTTTGATTTCTTGGAGGGATAACTTTTCCCTCAATCAAGTGGTCATTTTCTAATTTCCACAATGTCTAAGGTTTTGCACGTGAACGTGGATACAGTCATATTGCCGTCTTCTACTTGGTTTTGAATTTATCAAAATCAAGAGAGAGAAAACAACTTATCCATGCTATATTTTTTAGTTTGATTCTTGGTATAATCAATAATTTTGCTATCAACTTTTAAATTTTGTTTTATTAGGCCCTAATATTTATTGGTTTTATTAAGTTTTTAGAATTTCAAATTTTGGATATCGAGTGTTTCTTATTAATGGAAGGGAAAAAAAATAAGTGGAGTGAATATCTACTAGCTTCACGTAAGTTTTTATCGATAATTACACTTTGAAGTTTGGTGAAAGAAAATATTAAAGTGTAAAACATAATACATAGAGTAGTATTTGTGTGGATATTGTGCACAATAAAAATTGTGTGCACAAAGTTTGGTTATAATGTAGTTTTATTTCATGTACTCTATAGTATTAGTTTGGTTACAGTATATTATTATTTTAGGTATTGTATAGTATTAGTTTGGTTATAGTATATTATTATTTCAAATATTGTATACTATTAGTTTAGTTAGCAACATTGTATAGTATTAGTTTAGTTACAGTATAATATTAGATAAAAACATTGTGCACATTATTTTTTAGTGTGCACACAAATATTTGCCTAATAAATATGTATAATAAGACATAAGAATGTGCTTAATAATGAATTTAATTTACCAACGAAACTGGTATGGGTCCTAAGATTTAGGGTGTCGAAGTATTATATTGATTCTTGTTTTTAAAAAATTTGTAATATTGAACACAGCGGTATAAAATACATTTTTATGAAAAAACATATTTATTTTGGGAGGGTATGATGTGTGGGAATGGAGTTTGACTGATAATTTTATCAAATTTTTTTGTTAATGCAGATTAACGGGAATCTAAATCCAATCATCCTGATACATGTGACACAAGTAGACATTAAATTAAAATATATCCTATCTAACGTACCTTTTACCATCTTTCAGGAAAGAAAAAAAAAACAACGTTGCTTTTACCAGTTTTATAAGGCACATAGTGCATGTTTGATTTTCCTCATTAATTATCCGACAGACACGATTGACTTCATTTTAACACTTGTCAGTTCACGTTAACTCATTTATCATGCCCTAATCATGCAGACCAAACGAGCACTTAAATGAACACGATATTTGATTACGATAAATTCTTTTTAATTAATTTATAGTAGAATAAATTAGTATGCAACTCTTTGAAGTATCAGGAAATGGATCTCTTCATTTCGTTTGTGTAAATTTCTTATAAATTTTAAATAGAGATAAATACATAATAAAATAATAAATAAAAATATAAAAAAGTTGGGCCTATGAATTGCATTTATCACTCTTCAAAATTTACAAGAAATTTATACAAAGAAATTAATTTGAAGTAACTAAGTTTGGTTATAGTGTCCGTTCATTTTCTTAACTAGTACATCACCCGTGCGTTCGCACGGTTAGTGATTGTAAAATAAATATGATATTAATTTTTAAAATAATCATTTCAATTGGTAAAAAAATGTATTAAATAAAATAGAAAGAGTTATTTTATTTATAATTTTTTATATATTTTTTTCCTTACACACCCCTCGGTAGTGTTGGTTTTGCATTTTTTAAATATTCATATATACACCACGATCATTAATTTTTTTTATGTGATGCTCGATATTTTTGAACTTTTTTTTTTCAAATCAACTGTAAAACGTTTTATGCTCGAAGTGTGGAAAACATGTACATTGTTAAGTAAGACAAATATGAAAGATATTATGTTTGCTTTTTTTTTTTATCGGGTAAAGGGTGATATTATGTTTGCTTATAAATTTTGTAATATTTCTTTATAAATCATGTTGATTGTTTTTCTTTTTTCTTTTTTATTATCATTCTCGTGGCATATCAACATTTTCAAATCTTCTCGCTTCTTTAAAACAAAGTTATGAAATTTTTATAAGATCCATCGAGAGACATATTAAAATGAGATATGATTTATTAACTTACCCGTTAATCTATTTTGATTTTTTTTTTAAATTTGTTAATAAATTCTATTTCAGTTTTATGTTGAAAAAATTCTCATATGAGTATTACCTTGTTTCATTATATTCATTTTAATAATTTTAGTCTATTTTAATACAACACAAAATCCAGTCGGTCATGTTATATATATATACACACATACCAATTAAAATAAATATCATTTTAACCTAAAACTATATTATTATAATGGTAATATTTACTATAGTTTTAAATTATGTATTTGTGTACATGTGTATATATATACACCAATGTCATGAATAATTCAATAATTCTAACTTTAAAAAGACATTATTTTTAAAATTTTATTTTTCTTAAATATTTTGAGAAAGTAAATAGTTAGAATGATAAAAAAATTCAAATTTAAGAATTAATAGATTATTATTTTTATATTTATGTGTTTTACGCACACATATTATATATATATATATATGGAATTTATTTTAGTTTTTTTAGAATGTTGTTGTAATGTATTGTTAAAAACTCTACGAATATAAAAATGTAATTAAACTGATTTATATTTTAAATTACGTCAATATATATTATACAACTCATTGGAATTAAGCTTATTTGCTTATCTTTTATACAAATTTATACCAAATAAAATAAAAATATTTTAAATCTACAACTACATATTATTATAATAGAAATATTTAATTTTATTTAATATGTATATATATATATATATATATATATATATATATATATATATATATATATATAAAATATGCTCAAATTCAAATCACATAATATGTCAGCCTTGCACTAGACTAATACTATTTTAAATCGTAATATTATCTATTATTATAATATAAATATTTATTTTAATATCAAATTATATATATAGATGCGCGCTCAACCAAGAAAGCAACTAAATTACTTAGGTGTGAAATTAAGAAAAAGAAATATGTGTATGACAATTTTTTTTTTTTTTTGTAAGTAAACATGACAATTTAATTAATTAAAAAAAAATAGAAAGATTAAAAGTTTATAAACTAAAAAAAAAAGTCTTGCAAATTTGCATTATTTAACAATAAAGATGTTTTCTATTTTTTTTTATATAAACATTTCTCAACAAAAAAAAAAAAAAATATCAATAAATTATGCAAAGTCAACAAACACACAAACTTTTACGAACATACCCAACAACATACTTAATTTAAACAAACAAATCTTGCAACTAAATTACTTAGGTGTAAAATTAAGAAAATAAAATATGTGTATTTATATATACATGATAATTTAATTAATTAAAATAATAAAAGATTAAAAGATTTAAATTCCCAAATGAAAAGTCTTTAAAATATATCTCATTTATTTTTCTAATGTATATATTAATTGATATTTATTATATTAATTAATAGGTAATTTATTAAATATAAGACAAATATAGTAATAGTCTTTTGGTGTCAAAATTTTCTTTCTATATTTAGTATAAGTTTTTGTTATTATATAAGTATAGATTAATTTATTTATAGGAGAATAAATTTGTTTGTAACTCTTTGAACTAATTAAATTTGGTTTAGTGTCCGTTCATCTATAATTTTAACGAGGAATTTTTATGTGAGACGATTTCATTATATTAGACAATAGTTCATTTAAGTATTTGAATTGTATTTTTAAAAAATATATATAATTGGGTTCAAAATTTATAAGTTAATGTATCATATATGAAATCATTTCATACCAATTAATTTTAATTAATAGTCATATATTTTAGATTGTCTTGCGGTAAAATAGTACTAATATTTTCTTTATGTAATTTTGCCCAATTAACTGTAACTTTTGCATTATTGGTGAAATGTTCAGTAATACATAATTTGCCGGCACAATATATTGTGATCATATTTTATTGTAAAACTTATTTGTATTTTATGTAAATTTTTTAATAGTTGTTTAATTAAATATATTAATATTATAATCATATAACAACTATTTTGAATCATGAAGTAAAACGGGTTTAAAAAAAAACCAGGTATACAAACATCTCATCATGCATAGCAAGCTAATAAAAGGAAAGAAAGGTAAAAAGATTTCTGTTTCGCTTTGATTTGGTGTGATATGGAGTATTTGGAGGTGGTGCAGTAATATCATATTTAGAAAAGGTCTCTTTTCTCTTGATAAATGTGTGAGTCGGTTGAAAGCTAAAGTATGGAGTTGGTTGTGCAGGAAAGGTTTGGTGTCTTAGGATAGATTATTTTCGAATTGGCTTATTTGTGCTAGATCAGTGACTGAATGAATGATGTATTGAAAAACCTTGTAACTCTTTTTGGGTATTTCTCAATACCCTGTAAATATATTTTTTTACCCATAAACCTGGCCACTGGATTTCTTATTTTAGTGGGAGACCCATGCTCAATTTTTTTTGGAACGAATTATGGAGTTATAAGGTGGTTTGGAGAAAATTTAGTAGTGTTTGAATGCTTGGTGTACTAACTACTAACATTTACCGATAAAAAAAAGTATAAAAAAACATAGTCTACTTTAAGAAGCATAATGGATCAATAGAAAATATGTATATGAAAAATATATATGCGTGTATACTGTATTTCACTACAAAGCATGACTAATAAAAAATATTTAGATTTATATTTAATCAACGCTGATACCTTTTTTATATACCTTATAGGAGTAGTATTTAAATCGTGTGTAATTGGATGTCCCGCTAATAATATTGCAGGTAAATGGAATTGATGCTACAAAATAACTAAACTTTATTAGGTTTGACTTTTGACATTACATAAATAAGAAAGTAAGTGGTTCCAATAAATTTAAAGGACAATTTTGGGTGAGACGGTTTCATATATGAGACGGGTCTTATTCCTAATCAGTCTTACATCACATATTTAATACCACTACTTATATATTTGATACTTACATTGATAATATATTTGATATTTCTACTTATATATTTGATACTTCTGCATTTAATACTCTTGCATATATATTTGATATTCCTATTAACATATTTAATACTTCTCTAAGAGGAGAAACCCGTCTCATATAAAATACAGTCTCGTACTCCTAAAATTAATTTAAGAGCAAAAGAAACTAACGTTGTCTACATTGGGTGCACTGATGTAATCATGATCAAATTCAGAAAATAAAATTACTGAAATTGGATTTAGGGGGATAATACGAGCAATTTTGACAAGTTAAGATAAGAGGTCATAAATATAATATCTGCCTAGATTAATTAATTATGTCACTAAACGAGCTCAAGATTATTCTTATCTTTTATTGTGATAAATTATATATATATATATATATATATATATATATATATATATATATAGAACATTATGGATATTACAGGTTGGAAAGAAAAATTAAAATCAATAAATATGAGGAATAAAATTATAAAAAAAAAAAGAAAGAAAATAAATAGTAGTATTGGACATGTTGCTAGTGGCTACTCGAGTTCATACATTTCCATAAAGTATCGAATTATATATAAATTCATTGCTGTACCTCTATCTTATGCTGGAACTTTGGCTATGGTTTTATATACGATATATTAATTTTTAATTTCCCATTTACAATCAAAAGTAACTCTTGTTTAAAAAAATTAGATATTTGAAGTTTTGTTTGGAGGACCTTATCAGGAATGAATATGTATGTTGTTTTTTTATGTTTCGACTATTATCCGTTGGATACTTATTATAATATGACAAAATCTACCGTTATAGTGATTTTTTTTTTTTACCGGCCTAGTGAAACTTGATTCGTTTATTAAAGGGTTGTAATAACTGAAAGTTTGTACTTATATTACTAAAGACTAGAGAGTATCAGTTATAATAATTGAAGAGTATATTCTATATTACTAAAGAATATTACTTATATTACTAAAGGGTATCAGTCGTGATAGCTGAAAGGTATGATTTATATATTTATATTACAACAGGACAACATTACAAAAAATATTAGTAATGATAACTGAACGATATGATCTATATTACTCAAGGGTATTAGTTAGGATAATTGAAATGTGAACTGAATTAATTTTTTCGATGTGAATCAAGTTTAACGCTGAAAACTTGGTTCACTTATAACACTCTTATAATATTAACCCACCGTCCACCAGGTTTAACAAATTGTTACAAAATTTTGGTTTGATAATGATCTTAATTTGCAGCAAATCCATAAACTTAGGTGAATCAGATATTTTCATATTCTGATGCTCATTGATTCATGAGAATGTCGAGAGACTAAGGGGGTGTTTGGTTTGTTAAAAGGAATTGGAATGGTAATGGGATTGAAAGTAGTGATGAATGGTAATGGATATGTTAGTTATTGTTGAGTTGTTTGGTTTATATGTAGGTATAACTATTATTACCATAGGAAGTGTTTGGTTTTGATAAAAAATATTGATAATTAAAATTATTATTAACTCTTTTTAATATTAAAAAATATATTATATAATAATTATACTTAAAATATTATTATTAATATTAATAAATAATTTAGAAGACAAAATAAATTTTTAAAAAATTGTATATAAAATTTTAGAAAGGAATGACTTTCATTCCTCCCAAAATTGGGAGGAATCCCAAAATTGGGAGGAATGAATCTATGACTTTAATTGCTCACTTTTAAGATATTAAATATTTGATTACCCTCAGTCAAACAACACACTCTCCTTTCATTGCCATTCATCAACTCTAAAGGTGTTAATCAAGCACCCCTAAAAATAGAAAAATAGAACAAAAATCTTTAATTATTCTTGAAAAACATTATCGATCGGAGGCCAATTAAAAAATTTTGAAAATATAAAAATCATAGGATATATTTTCAAATCATTACAAATAATTTTTAATTTTTTTTTCAAAGCTATCTCTCACGATTTTAATTGATATAATTTTTTTTATCATAATAAAAATAATTAAAAATCATCACAATTCCGCGTGCAGAAGACAATTCCAATTAGTTATATATGTACTCTCGAGAGACATTTGATATTAATTACTTGATTTTTTGGGTCAACCTATGCAATTATTACAAGTCTTTAGGATATTTTATGCGACTGGATCGTGAAACAATAGTTAACGATACTTATGTTTAGTAATTTGTAGTAGTCTTGATAATCATATTAAAATACTTTGTAATAGGATAAAGTGTATTTTTTTAATAGATAAATATTAATTTGTTAGTTCACCAAAAATAACTCGGACCTCCTACTAAAGTGAGGAACCGGTGACTAGGTGGACTAAGTTACCTTGTTAGGATAAAGTGCAATGTATATAGGGTCTAATCTTAATTAATATTCAGTTGAGAATTAAATTGATAAATTGAAATGAATAGAAATATTAGTCGAGTTTGAAAGAACTATAAAAATTTAGTAGATCATGTTAAGGATATGACAGTTCACATAGATTTTGAAATATTGAAGCAAAATTGGTGTACGACAAGTGAAATTTAATATGACAAAGTTGAACTAGATGGAAATAAAATTCAAAGTAGTATATCATCATGTTTTTTTGAAAAGACAGTATTGTATATTGAATTAAATCAGAAAAAAATAATTAATTATTAATATTAATAATTATAATGATGGACACACACAGACGCGGTGATAAGCCTTTAAATCCCCTAATTTATGGAGTTTAAGTTAGGCTACGAACATGATGATGATGATGATGATGACGATAACTAACTCAACTGATTGACTAATTTCAGGATTTAAAGGTTTTATGGGACATAAAGTGGTTGCCTCATAATGTGTCTATTCACTTATTCAGAGAGAGAGAGAAAGGAGTTCATTTGCCAGGAGTTTTTTCTTTTCATAATAATACATCATCACGATATGTAGTTGTAAAATAATAGTCCATCGATAATATTGCATCCATCTCAAAATTATTTTTAAGTTTTGTAAACGTCTCACAAGTATTTATGACTTCGGATCAAAAATTTATTTTATAAATTTCATCCTCACAATATTTATATATTTATAAAAAATATTTTTTTTTAACTCATACTACACTCAATCAAGTTAATTTTTTTTTTCTTCATAAAAAATTTATCAAATTATCCTTCAACACTTCAATCATTTTTTAAAATTTGTGTATGTATTTACTTGCAAATTGTTGAATACTATTAAATATAAAAATAAAGGAGCGAAGGTTGTTTAAAGTTATAAAATCTTCAAGTTTTTAAAAGTAATGAACTAAGTAAAAATAATTTAGAGTCTGTCTATGGACACTGAACATACGAGTAAAATGTAAATTAATATAATTTATATGTACTGATTAATATAAACTAATATAATAAAACGCGACACTCATATTAAATTTGTCTAAAAACATGCATAATAATTGAAAAATACATGTTAATATAATTCAAAAACAGCGAATGCATGAATTCAAGATTTATGTACCATGTGCTTATCAGCATATGTGACTTGGTGAATAAATTAAAAGTAGGAGTATCATGTAAAATCCGAAAAATCCGGTATTTTGCGACATGCGGCGTATATAGTAATCCAATAATCAACACCTCAATTAGAAATGAATTTCTAAAGCTACGTGCCGAATGGACCTCAAATAAAGCGTAATAAGTTGTGCGCTTTCCAAGAACTTACATATTGATAAGAGTGTGTGTATATATCTTCAAGTCTTATTGATTATTTATTTTGTTTGTTTATATTTTTGTTGATAGAGAGAATTAAGGCATAATCTCATAGGGGAGTGACAATTTTAATTTTTTTTCTACTTGATATTTTGGCTCAAAATAGATTAAATCGGGATATCAATCTTATCATTCACACTTTGTGGGGTTTCAAATCTGAGAACATCACACTCCTAATCATAGTGACAATTTTAATTACTCCCTTGTCCCGCTAAAATAGTTATATTTTTCTTTTTGTTAATCCTATTTAATCATCTAATTTTTTACTATAAAATTAATTTAATTGATTTGATTCAAAGGTATAATAGAAAAATATGATAAAGTTTAGAATTTCAACTATAATAAATGTGTTTTCTTAATCTATGTGAATAAAAAAATGATGTTATTTTAATGGAATGGAGAGAATAATCAATTAGGATGAGAATCATGGTTTAACGAAAAGAAATACTTTAAATGATTAAAACATTATTAAGTCGTTGTGGTTATAGGTAGTTATAGTAATTTGAAGGATAGGGGTGTTAAAAAACAAAAAGGCCCGGCGGCAATATGACTACCAAGCTATATATATATGTGTTTGATTTCGTTCTTATTTTACGCTTAAAAGATTTTTTTTTTTTGAAAGTAGACTTAAAAGATTCTTAACTCTCTTTTAAATAACTTGCAATATTCCTAATATCATAATTCATCAATGATTCCTGTATTAATTCATCAATCAAAAATTGAAGATTGAGAGTTTTACTATGATAGTACAAGAATGTCCAGAAGGGTGTGCTCTTCCAACCAACATATTGCAAAAGAATCTTACATTTAGGTTGGCTCCACTTCACAAAATCAATAACTATACAAATAAAAAACAAAACAAAAAATAATTATAAAGAAGAATGCACCCCACCCCATGTGTGAACAAGGTCCCCCCATTTCAGTGCTTGTTTGATGCTTCTTTTTCATTTGCTTTGTCTTTGCCATTGTTTTCTCCAATTTTACCCATTTGGTGCACGCACTTTTTCTCCTCACACCAATATTTATGACAAATTCTTATTTGAAATTGGGTTTTGCCAATTTGCCTTGAGACGATCGAATTTAAATAATTAAATGTGATATTGTTATTATTATTTTTATTTACTCGTTCAAATTTAATTAAGAGACGGTCTCACAAAAAAGTAGGTGGATCGGCCGTCAGATAGTCGATCCACATGTGTGAAAAAAGAAAGCTCCAACGCCATGTGATCCGGTGACTGCTTGCCCACAGTCAGCATCAATTTTTTTCGTGGGGTTTCCCCGTCACGTTGGTTTCTTGCGTGTGTCTAATTAAGGACCAATCGGAAATAAATTCTTGCACAAACCTAAATTGCATGTTACCCCCTCGTGGGCATATCCAATCGACAATTGACTTCTACCCACCCACATTCTTCCCTAACCCTACATTTTTCTTCTCCTCTTTTATCATTAACTATCATTTCCATTTCAATGAAAAATTATAACAGGGAAATAGGAAAGAATCCTAAGCACATTTCCTCACGCATATTCTAGAGTGGATATAGCAAAATATAATGTTGTTGATCATTTCTAGGTATGAATGATTCTCTTGAATGAAGCTAGAATATTGTCTGAATATTCAATAATCAATATTGAATCTTGTAAGAAATTAATGCATTGTGTTTAAAGAGGGTAAGCATGAAAGCACCCTTACATGAACATTTATTTGTCTTATCTCTCAGACTCCAGCTGACACTATTAATTTATGGCGTCCGATAAAGTAGGGGACCTAAAAATGAAAATGATGTACTAATTATTATTTTTTATATATATAAATACGTGTTTGTGTGGGAGCATGTTTGCTGTATATATTACAATTTAGAGCTTTTGTTGTTTAGAATGAGCCAGCTGCTATTCTGATCAAGTTCATATGGTTCATAAGTTTGCACATATATATATCATGTAGTACGACAGAGTTCATGTTGCTAGCTTAGCTCTTTTGATGTTTTGGTGATAGAAAGGCCATTTAGTCTTATGTGCTTTCAAAACATGTCACTCGAATAAATAAATAAATAAATAGATAAATAGACCTATGAATGTATAAATAAAATTTGAAGCTCATGTGTATGTGTGAAGCAAACAAATCCATAATATGAATTTGAAGGAGTTGAGTTTATAGTAATACTCCCTCCATTTTAATTTTACTGGCGAAAGTCATTTTTTACCTAATAATATTTATATAAAATGACTAATACATTTTTTTACAAGTTATCAATAAATATTTTTTTTTATCATTTATTTACCTAAAAATATTTACATTTAAATCATTTAAGAAAAGGGTAAAGTTGGAATATTTAAGAAGTATAAAATAATTTTAGGGGGGTGATATATTGGTAAAAGTGTAAGGAATGAAATGAATATAAGAGTGAAAAGGGTATGTAATCAAAGTCATACCACTCAAATAGGTGAATTATAAATGATTCCTTTATTTTTTGGAATCAAAGTCATTCCAAGCACACACTATAAGTTTTATTTACATTATTCACCTCTAATATATTTTTGAATTGAGAATATAATTCATTTATGCATTCATATGCAGTGCAACTCATCGTACTACAAAATTAAAAGCCTACTTATACGGAGTCCAAATAAAAATGTAATTCAAATAGATTATCTGTCTAGTAATGATTTTCCTTTTCTTTTTTTTTTTTTTGGTTGGCTGGGTGCGGGGGGATATAATATTAGGGATATAGTAGGATGTGTGATTTTCTGTGGGATGGTATTTTGTTTGGGGATTATTTTTTGCTTCGTCTGTTTTCAAATATATATAAAGGAGATCAGAGTTTTCCCAAAATATTATTTGAATATACATAAAATAAAAAAAAATGAAATTTATGTAGAATATAATTTGTGTGATATAGTACCCAAGCAATTGAGCAAGTGATATAACTCAAGTGGTTAGAACTCGAGCTCGCCTATGTTAATTATCCTACACTTACAAATTTAAAAAATATGATGTAAATGATAACTCGAACGCATGATCTTACATTATAAATAGTAGAATTCTAACCACTACATTTATACCACTTAATTCCATCTACCACAAATAGTCTTCATAGTAGAGATTGATGGAAAAAGTATGTTCGTTTTTAGATTCACAGGATGAATTTAGGATTTTTCGACCACCCGTCCCATGTAAGTTAGGGATTTAAAATATAGTTTTTAAATCCACGTTCAATCCATTCCTATAAATACCTATAAACCTATTATTACGTTTTTCAATACAAACTACTTTTTCACTCTTACACAAATACAATATTATCACTCTTACATATTAATTTGATATAAAGTAAAATCTTATCCTATTCAAATAAAAAAAAAATACATACTTTTATTATTTATTAAGAATTTCGAATGTCAGGATTGTAGAGTCATGACTCTTCCCCGTATCCAAATCCCAAAGACAGCATAATCTAATTTCATTGATTCTACTTTTTTACTGTATGGAGGTGTGATGCAAAAGAAGTAACTACAATTTATAGGCCCACTAGTACTATAATATAAACACACAAGTATTTGATTTTTTAAAGTTAAATTCGTTACAAACTAGGAGTACTTATTTTGATCTTTTAGTAATAATTTGTGCTGATTTTGCATTTTTTTTTATCATTTTCCTTTTAACAACGACTCTATTATGAATTAACCATTTCATTTAAAAACACACAGTGTCACACACATATATTATTTTGGAGTATATATAAAGTATTAACTTGCATTAACCGAAGTGAATCACTGGGCTCTAGGATTAATTGCATAAATCTAATACTCCAATTAATCGCATTATTATACTGGGGAGAATATAATATCCGCATTATATTGGAGATTGGCGAGTGAAATTATGCTTAATTTGAAATATATATATATATATATATATATATATATATGTGTGTGTGTGTGTGTGTGTGTGTGATTCCAACAAAAGAGGCATGTAACTGCCCCAATTAATCACGCAATGGTCTATAACATATATTTTATAATTAGCAGAATCTTAGGAAAAATCATACGAATGAGAAGACTGGATGTCTTTGTTTTCTAGCAGTTAATTACAATATTCTAATTCTGCATGCACCAATAACATGAGCCCCATTAACATTGGTATCGATCTAAACAATTTCTAATTATTTTATATGCACGGGCACTTTATAATTTTTTTTAACTATAAACGGATGATAGATCATTTAATTTATGCACTTAATTAAAACCTTAGCCCGAGGATAGGTGTGTTACTCCATCTAAATAAATTAAAATCTCAAATTTAAACTCACTTTCAACTATGGGTAAGTTTTTTTAAATCAATTTAATTGTGTAATTAAAAATAATATTTAAAATTACACCTAAAATGCTAACAAAGTAACAAGTTCCATTGTACATTTATTCACAGCATACTACTTTGCCTTCAGTTATATCTCAAATAAAATAAAATAAAATAATTGGTCATTCAGTCTTAGTACTGTCTTAATCATATAAAGGACGGTTTACTTTGTACTAATCAAACGAATGAGTTGGGCGGATCTCTTTCAAATTAATTGAATTGTTTTGGGTAATTATTATTTCGATGTCTTTTAACATGTCTTAGGATTGGTAGCATGTGTTAGATGCCACAAAATCCACCTAATCACATGCTTCCCAACTACATATGAATGAGATTAATTAAATAAATTAAATTTCACCAAAGCACTTTTTCATATGTTATTGTAAATTAATTGAAGCCTTGGATTTATTGTAAAACTATTGAATGGGATTCTTCACTCTTAAGTAGCAGGATGCTGGTTTTCAAACATATATATAAAAATCAAATATTAGAATTTAGACAACAGTTTTCCAGACAAATCTAATCGAATTATTGCAAATTATTATATTGGTGTTATTGTTTCTTTGTTAGTTGTCTAAAATTTAATAATGATAATAGAATTCTTTCTGGAATTGGTCTGAAATATATATTAGAGTAATTGGTGAGCTTGAGAAATGAAAATTACGATTTCGTACTTTATCTACAATTCTATATTTATTGATTATAGTGGGCCTGTTGCAAAATGTTTGTTTACTGTGATTGATCCTTTTAGAGTAGGTTTTGTTGGAACGATATCCAAATAGTAAAACAAAATTAAATATAATTTGATAATAACGTTTTTATATTTAAAAAAAAAAGTGCGTGTTAATTTGAAGTATTAGTTTTTGAATTATTTCACTATGAAATCATCTTACACAAATTTTTTATTCCCTTTTTATATTGTTCAGAGCATATACAGTTTATTTGGTGTGTTGTCATCAAACAATGTTTGTGCTTTCCTTATCAAAAAAATAAGGAAATGTTTGCTTTGTTGGATTTGGAAGGATAAATTTTTTATACTTTTATCATGCATTTGGTTCATATGACACTGATCAGGAATGTATTGTCGCTTCGCTACAAAAATTCTATTTATTCTATAAATAAGAAATAATTAATCATATGAGAAGGAATCCGACTAATTATCCCATAAAAGAGAGAATTATTTATTTATGTCATCCAATAAACATTAACAAATTCTAATAGAACAAGTTAAAATATGTATAAATTAAGTTTGCTTCAAAATTATTAAACGGGTTCGTAAAAGTTTATGTTTACTTATTTATATAAGTGCAAAACGATGTTGTTTTTTTTAAAACATATATGTTTTTATGTTATTATTTTTAAATTATATTTTGAATATTTTAAAATTGACAAAATCTTATACGAATAAGTTTAATCGTGAAATTAATTTGAAAGGTATTAGATGACCTTTGAGTCATAGGTAGTGGAGCTCTAACCACTTGAGCTATATATTATAAAATATTAATTTTAAATGATATTAATTATTTATTAAAGAGTATTAATTATTTCAAAAAATATTTATTATTTTATTTTATAATATTTATTGTAATTTTTTTTTTTGAAAGGATAATAATTATTGCAAATAAGTTTCACAATAAATTAATTTTCACAATACATCTTTTTAAAATATAAAGCTTGTCTAATGTGTCTTTTATTTAACCCGTTGGATCCAAGTCCATGGATGGGCTGGAAGTTCCTTATATTCTAAAATCTAACCGTTCTTTTCTAATTTATTATTAATAAAAACTTAACCACTATGATATAAATAACAATAAGATTAATTATAGGTGCAGGATTGTAGTTACAACTTTCTATTGAGATTTCATCTAAACCTTTGGTGGAATAACAAGAATTCATATGGCTTCAAAGTTAATTAAACTATCATTTTTTTTATCTGAAATACTTTTCATGTTAATTCAAAATTGAAAGATAAATTCTAATTTTTATTTATATACTTTACTATTTTCTTAAATTTTTTGTGCACTCGAGTGAAATTATTTTATATTTAATTTTTTTTAAAATAACTGCTAAATTATAAGATGTTAAATACGATCCTAAAATGTATGATACTTAAATTTATAATTTCTATCTTTTGATAGGTTTTTTTTTTTTAATCTTGAATCAATAAAAAAAATATTTTGAGCCCTAATTTAATAATTTTGCTAATTTTCTGTCCCTGAATTGATAACCTTCTTTTTGAAATAAACCATCTCTATCAGCACCCTCTATTCATGTTCAATTTTCAAATTCTCCTTTATTTCATTGTGAGTAAAAAAATCAAGTATTATTGCATCAAAGATTTTGAACCATAATGGAGCCATGTTACAAAGCATATACTGAAGAAAAAAGAAATTGAAATAAAATAAACCCAAAGCGACCTACATATTTAATTTAATAGGATACAAACCCAAAACTTCATTATCATAAAAGCATGATGATCATCATTATAAGATCTGTTAGGTGTTATATTTGGTATAGTAGTTACCCGTTGATTATTAATTATACATATATATGGGTTTATAAACCATCAATAGTTATAACTATTTAATTCAAAAAACAATAATCCCTCTATTTCTCCACGGCGCAACTATAACTTTCTCCCACCCAAAATTAATTCTTAGTCATAAAAAAATTGATAAAAAATGTTAAGCAGCTTCAACTTTCATGGAAAACATATAATGAACTAGCTAGGTAATACTTTTTATTATATGCAATAATACCTTTTATCATACACAATATTTTTTTTAGTGATTTTTAGAAGATTATTCTATGAAATCAAACAACTTATAAGTAAGAATAAATAAAAATTTAAATTTTTATTCAAGTTAGTACATGTTTCCATTTTTTATTGACTACTTTCAAAAGAGGTAAGGTTGGGTGAACTGAAAAACATTAATATTAATTACAAAATTAAAAATAGCATTTTTTTTAATAGAACGAGCAAATCAATGTGTGTGTATTTTACCTTTCGTTTCACTTTTAGTTCCTATATTAATAGGAGTGAGATTTGTAAAAAATCTTCATTTTATGTAGACTTTTCCAAATATTTTATTTTAAAATTGATACTTTAATTGTTAGTAGATATCAATTTAAATACAAAAATATTATTTTGTAAAAAAATTCACGTAAATCTAATTTACTGAATGCATACTAAAAAAATTATATCGTATTAAATTAAAAACCTAATCAAATATTCTTTATTGGGCTTTAGCTAAGATAAAATTTTAAAGAGGATGGCGCCTACAAATTGGGCCTAGAAAACTATGGCCTACTAATCAGATTTGGTAAGTGCATAATTTGTTAGTTGTCTGGGGGACCAGAATTAACTGTGGCATTTAAATAATTAAATAAAGCAAGATCTTCTCACTCTCCTATTTTATTTTATTTCATTTCATTTTAAATTAATTTTATAAAATATAACTCACATGTAGCCCAATTGTGTGTATTTTAACTATTACTTTTTTGAAATCGTAATCTGTACTTTGTAGCCCACTCTTCATTACATAACAGCGGGACGTCCACACAGAAAAAAAACGAATATTAATTAATTGCTGGCCCAGTTTGAAATATTATATTATATACTTTATATGATAATGTTAATGCATAATTCCACTGAAATTTCATATTCATGCATTGCCTTAAATAATTGGAAGTCAACTAGCTGGTGGGGTTCATTACTTGCCCCAGAAATAGTACTTGGGAGTAGTTGGTTACGGCAATAGATGCATCAGAATTTAAAAATTATACATTAGTATCATAATAATTTCTACATTTTTTTTTTCAGAATTTCAAAATAATTTAAACATCCAAAATAAAGATCTCACATAAATATATATTTACAATATCCATAATTTTATACAAAATGATATTACTTTTAAATCTACTTATATAGACAATTCAATCCATTTTTTTTATTTTTACAAAATTTACAAAATATTTAGAAAATTATTCCTCAAAATTTAACTTATTCCTTTTTTTTTCAAGTTAACATGAGAAGAAGAGAGTATCAAATTCTCTCATTAGCAAGGACAAAATCTATCTTTTATAAATTTAGGCCAGGTCTTATGTAAATTAATTTTAAATTACATTTAGTTTTATGCGTGTTTTAAAATAGTATAAGGGCATGTTTGTTTTGAGTGATTAATAGAGATATAGTTTGTTTTCCCTAAAAATCAAGTGTTTGTTATTGTTGATTTGTATTACTTGTGGCTCGCAAAAATATGAAAACCTAATATATGTTTTTCCATTTTTGAGTGAAAATGGATCCCTTCCTTTATGAGGTATTAAAATAATCATTCACTTATTACCAAGTTAATTGATAAAAATATCCATTTTTTATTTAAAAAAAAAAATAGTAAATGGGGGTATAATTGTAAAATTTTAACTTATCACATGAATTAATTCTCAATACAAACACTTGAAAATATTATAACTCATGTTAAACTATGTTGTAATATATATTAACAAACATTTGATTTGTATGATTTAATAAAATATATCGCACATAAAAAATCAAATGTATCACATGTTTCACTATCATTCAAAATTTAATAACTCAAAACAAACGAGTCCCAAGTATAAATTAAAATATGAGTACTTTTATCTGCATTAATTTTGTCACACAAATTTATTAATTATTATGTTATAAAATAATAATTTTAAATCAGTTATATGGTAAATGTATTTTATATAAAATCAACTCATATATTTTAGAATGACGGCTCTAAATTCTTAATGTATAGGAATTCATTTTTTGTGATAATATCACATTTATAATTGATCTCTCATCAGTAGGAATTCCATGTGACCATCTGAAACAAATCCAAGTATATGGACGGAGAAATAAGATTAGGTTAGAAAAATAAAATTTAACTACACTTTTTGGGACTAAAAATCTTATTTAGTACATCTTGCCAAGTAGAATATACACCACTTGGGTTTATGGGCCTATAAGTTATTTAGTACATCCGGCTTAATGAATATGTGCCTTTAAAATATGGCCCAATATAATATACACCTCATTCGATTATGGGCATTAAGATATATTCAGAACATTTAGCCAAATAAAATATACATCTCATTGGTTGTCTTAATTTTTTTGTTTACCATATCTGGCCCACTTGAAATTATACTACATTGGTTTATGGCCTTAAAACCTTATTTAATACATCAGGTCCAATAAAATATGCACATCATGGGTTTATCTGGCCTAGTAGAATAAGCAGCTTGTTTGGGCCTTAAAATGTTATTTAGCATATTGGGCCGGCCCAGTTATATACACCTCCAACTTTAGGAGATAAAGATCTACATAATTAATTTGATTTTCTTGTAGTATAAGAAATGCATTATATGAAATGTGGGAATTAACAGAAAACTTGAACTGATCCCAAAAATGTATTCTGTCGTTTCATAAAACTTAATCTTTATTTAAAAAGCAGAATTCAACTATAAACGTACATGACATGCATGCACGTCTTTCCTTCCACACAAGAGCTCCCCATTTAACATGTCCGTGGCTTCAAATGTTCCCCCTCCCTCACTCCTCTGCACCAAATTATCAAAATTTAATTTAATTCAATTCCCATGTTAAAAAAAAAAAAATAATATTACTAAAAGGTCATGAATGCATGTCTAATTCAAGAAAAAGAAGAAGAAAGTAACCTTATAAAAGTCGACCGCCACAAAATTAGCCCACCGATTGCCGGCAGCACCATAACACGTCAGCAGCATGTCGGAAAGCCCGCCGGAGTTCTCCGCACAAGCCTGAGCCTTAACCGGAACAGACTTGAAATAATTCACCAGAACCAAAGACTTGGTTTTGTCATTGAGGGCAGAGGACTGTCCCCTGTTGACACATTTTCCTGCTTCCATTCCCTCATCACCGTCTGATCAAAATTCCACAAGAAAAACACAATCGTCACATCATCTAAAAGCTTAACTTATTTAAGAGGATCATCAGTCATAATAACATGTGAATGCAACTTACATTGGTTTTCAACCATGTAATTCCACTGGTAAGCAATGCCTTCACTGCTTTCTTTGGACTTTACAGAAGTAAAAACAAGAAGCCTTTGATTATTCGAAACCATATCGCGAACGAGTGGCCAATCCTGTCCGGTTTTAGGCATTTTAGACAATGGAAACCAGTACTTCATTAACCCTGCATCTGTGAAAACCTTAGTCAATCCCTTTGGTGTTTGAACGTAGTCTTCTAGGATCACTGTCACGATTTCTGATGGATTTGCGGACAAGAAAGCTTCAATTTCCCTCAATGTATCTATTGCAGGTTCCTATTAACATCAGCAGCTGCTTTAATACCAAAATTAGAAGTAAAACGGTTGAAATTTGGTTAGCTACTTAGCTAAAAAAAGAGTTAGGTGGACGCTTATTTCGAGTTCTTTAATGGGAATGAAAATTTATTTTTCCTGGATGAATGATTGTTTACATAACTAGTGTTGCGCTCTAATTTTAAAATAGATGGACAAAAAAATATCGTCAGTTGTGGCGTGATATAAGTGAAAAATATAAATCAATTGGAGTAAAATAATGTTGTTGATCATTTTTTATTCTCATTAATCAATATAATTGCGTTACAAGTGACTAAGTTTTGGAGATTCTGACTTACAAATTTAGTATAGTCGTGGCATTCGCCTCCAAAAGAATGACAAAGCCATATGCCGCCTTCGAAGTCGTATGTATCGAGCATCAAGGCACGAACACCGTCCTACAAATGTAATTAGGAAGACAATGTGGCAAGATTATGTACTATAATGGAAGAAATTAATGAGATCAATTTTTGATCAAGAGATGGGTGACATACTTTAAGTTGTTGAGTGACACTGTCTTCTTGATTAGTGAAAGTCAGTCTTGGTTTCCCGTCGTCTATTGCAAAGGCGTTGTGGGTTGTCAAGAATGCGTACTTGTTGAACGGTAATGAATTATTCTGCAATCACAATTTTTAGATCAAATGCCCGCCTCCTCTTCTTCTATTTTTATTTTTAGATCATAATTGTTTTTAAATAATCAATTATTTTATCAATAATACATACTCATCTGTATTGATAACTTTTTTGCCTGATAAAACAAAATATACATAGTCATGTGTGTATAAAAATAATAATATTAATACACATTAACAAAATGTAAAAGAATCAAATTTCACCCATTATCAATCACACATGTTTTCCCAATAAAATTTCTGGATCGATGTTTTTGTACTCTTTTGTTTAACCAATGGAATAACATTATATAGTTAATATATACTCACAAAAAATAAATAAAAAGATAAAAGTAGAGCATAATATTTAATTCTCATATATTAATAGTACAAAATTACATTCATGTTGTGATAAAAACTGTTTTTTCATATAGACAAATAAAATATAACTTCATCAAACTAATATGACCATTGACCAATTTCAAGAAAACCTACATTTTTAGGAAAAAAATAAGTCGACGTAACACCAAAGAAATTTTGGTTTTGGTTGGGTGGTGGAGAAATCAAGGCTAGTAATTCCAAGACTACATAGACATAGTCAAGAGACAAATTGAGGGGGCCAAAAAACAGGCGAAACCGGCCCAATTAAATAAGCTACATAATTGACCTTCCGAAAGTCTATACTCCTCAATTTACATTCTACACCTTATCAACCACTTAATTAAAGAAATGTCTCCCTCAAAAAAAAAAAAAAAAAAATTAAAGAAATATGTGTCTCAAAAAAATAAAAAATTAAAGAAATGTGTGTACGTTGAAGCATCCGCAATGCGTAGGGAAGGATTTAAGGGTGAACTTAAAAAAAAATGTAAATTTTTATTTATTTAGAATTGAATTTCAATTGCATAAATATATACTAGAGTAAATTTCGTTTATGATATAAAATTTTAAATTCATCCCTCGTTAGACTTGTATGGTTCATGTCTATTCCATGTTGATCATCAGAATCTCATTTGTTGAACAAGGCAAGCAAAACTCTAAAATTGGAGAGAGAGAGAGAGAGTAAACTCTAAAATTGCAGAGAGAGAGGGGGGGAGGGAGAGAGAGAAACTCTAAATTGCAGAGAGAGAGAGAGGGAGAGAGAGAGGGAGAGAGGGAGGGAGAGAGAGTACCACGATGCTGAACTGATTGGTGGCGGTTGATCTCACACATCTGGAGCCATCTAATTCACAAGAAAGGCAGTACAGGCCCGACCCGCAATCCGAATTCGTTGAACATCTATCTCCCACCTGCACAAATCATTCCACCATAAACACACAATTAATACACACACTCATCACATGAGAGAGATAGAGAGGGGTTAATTCATGATTGGATCATGAGCAGAAAAAGTTCTTTACCTTAGCTGACACAAATCTTAACAGAAAAAACGCAGTGATTACTGTAAGAATTACTCTACAAACACCCATGGTACTGGAAATTTTACTCCCAAATGATTGTCGGAAGAAACAATTCACATTCCAAACCTTTTATTTGTAAAAGAAGTGAAGAATGAAGAGAAAAAAAAAAAGAAAAGAAGAAGAATGTTTAGGCTGTAAACCTAATTTTCCTGGGATTGGAAGATTTGTTCGCCTTTGAAGAAAAAGTCTGTAAAATGAGAAGGAAGATATTGTAGTGTTTATATGTAATGAATGAAGAATTGTATCCAATTTAAAAGTAGGAGTGTGTAATTAACTTATTTTAGAATTGAATTCAGAATGAGGTTAAACTAATTTAATTTGGACATAAACCAAAGCTCTCATATAATAAAATAATTTTATTTTATCTAAAATTTTAATTTATAAAAAGATGTGAAATTAAATCATATATATAATTCTCATTGAATTATTTATTTATAAAAAAAATATGAAATTTTATATCTTAAAACAAAAGGTCTCTTATGATTTAAACTCAGTGGATATAAGTCAAAACTCTAATATTATAAATTAATATTATTATATTTAAAAGTTTTAATTTATAAAAAAATGTAAATTTTATTTATACTATTCATTCCCAAAATTAATTCAACTAGGATTTCAACTTTAAAATGTGGGCATAAACCAAAACTCTCATATCATAAAATAATTTTATATCATTTAAAAGTTTTAATTGATTAACAAATAAGTGATGTAGACGCAAATTCGCATTTAATGAAAAGGTCACGATGTCCATATGTTTTGGGGTACAATTTTCAAACCAATATAGATGGAAAAGTATCAAAATCAATGTCGCTGCGACTTTTAGTAAAAACATGAAATTTTTTCTTGCTCCTCGATCCAGTAGATTAAAAATGGCAAATTTTTTCTCTAAATATTTTGCTTGTTTTGATTCAAATTTTATGGATAAGAATTAATGATTCAGATTTAGAGTGATTCAAATTTATAGTATGAAACTTATCTAAGTAAGAGTGAGAGAGCTCAAAACCCACGAACCCACGAACCCCAAAACCCAACTGTGTAAAATCACGACGCCGGAAAATGGAGGGAGAGAATAATTCATCGAAAAACATCAAAACCCACAGAGCTCAACACATTCTTCATCTTCCTCGGGAAATTATTGAAGAAATTCTGTCAAGACTTCCGGTAAAATCACTTTTGATGTTTAGGTGCGTATCGAAATCATGCGTTATTTAAACAGAAGCAAAAGTTTCATCAAAACCCACCTTCGGAAATCAACAAACAACACAACTCTCTCCCACCACAGAGGATCATTTTAAACCCTAGTACACACTCTGGTACACTAATGGAGCAATGTTCTTGGCAGTCATTGTTAAATGAGCATGTTCTTGATTCGCGTGCATTTGATGATCTGCTCAATATTTGATATCGTTTTATTAATCTTGTGGGTTGTTGTAATGGACTTGTTTGCATTTTTCTTGATGGTATATACCAGAACGTCTAAGAAATCCATCCACTAGAACGTCTAAGAAATTGTGTGATACAGAGCATAGAAAATGGGACAAGACAATGATCACCTATGGGTTCGGTTACGATGAGTCGAGTACTGATTACAAGGTGTTTTGTAGTACCTATGGGTTCGGTTACGATGAGTCGAGTAATGATTACAAGGTGTTTTGTAGTTTCTGTTTTATGGGTAATACTGAATTTTATGATCTTGGTAGAGTCTATAATTTAAAGAGCAATTCTTGGAGAATATTGGATCCCTCGGATCTTATCCATATCATGGATCAGTGGGGAAGTTTGCAAATGGAAATCTTCACTGGCTTGTGAAAAATAGGGACGTGGAATGGGATATTATTTCTTTGGATTTGAAGAGTGAGGCCAATAGGTTTGTTGAGCTTCCAAGTTGTTTACTGCAGGGTATACCTTAATGTGTTTTGTCATTATCCACTAAGTATAGATGTTTGGGTTATGAGGGAGTACAGGGTGAAAGAGTCTGGGGTAAAAGTGGCGACAATTCTTGATCCGAGGGACGGTGCGATCTTGAGCTCATTCGCCTGGTGTCCAAACGGCCAAATTCTACTTCTATATTCGTTTGCTTTCAAAATATACCATCCAAAAAATCTTGGGAATCCCCAGAGAGTTAACATTGCTCCGGGGTGTCTACGTTCAAAGTTTAGTCTCACTTGCTTCTGGTGACGAGCAAGAGGCAACCCCGACCAGTAGTTTGAATGATCAAAATAATATTTTAGAGTGAGCAAGTTCTACTAATCATCTGAACTGATCTTTTTGGTATAATAGAATGATTGTATGTTTGTTTTTTGATCTAATTGTGGGAAAAAGAAAATCATTGTCTAAAAAAATATATATTTCATATATAACACAATGCATAAAATCATTTTATTTTAAAACAGAAGCTTTTGAAGAGATGGGGTTGATTCTCAATAATACTTATGAGATTTTAACTTTGGACAGGTAGCCCATAGCCATGACTTAACGAATAGTGTTCGCATCAAATATGAATAAATTATGGGCCAGGAGCCGAAAGAATGTGAATCCAATTTGAGGGGTAAAATGATTTGAATCAAAATTAAGGGACAAAATGACTAGACTTGCAAATTCCGAGGAATATTACTAGATAATTTATGAGCATGCAACTCAAATAATTTTTTTAAAATTATTACTCTCTTCAATAACAAATAACTGACATTTTAAAATTTGTTGTAAAATTAAGAATTGATGTTTAATGTCATATCCTAATTTAAGAAAAGAAAACAAAGGAAAAGTGAAAGAATTAATAAGGATAAGCTCAAAATTATAAGAGGTTTCTTGGATTGTGAATGAGGTAAAAGAGGAAAGAATGTCTAATACATTAAACAATTAGGAAAAAAAAAATACTACCCTAAAACATCAGTTATTTGAGATTAGAGTGAATAATTGTGTTATTAAAAAATATTTAATCCAATCTCAAATAAGTGATGTTTTAAAATTTGTTGGTGAAATTAACATATTAATTATTTTCTCTTTTTCACGTTCCTTAATTTTAGCTCACAATATCATATGAGAAAAAAAAGTAGAATGAAAGAATTAGTTAATAAAAGTAAAAATAGAGTTCATCTTATATACCGGCCCGCTTCACACAAGTGCTACTCATGAAAATAAGCTAATGTGAAATTTAGGAGATTTTTTTTTTGACATCTTTTTTTTTATCGGTAAATATTCGTTCCCAAGGGGAATCGAATCCGGGTTTCCCACTAAAGTGAGAAACCCAGTGACCAAGTTAAGAAAGGGAATAAAACATGAACTTAAGTTGAAATCAATCACTCTGCTTCTCAGTTTTTTAAAAAGATTTTTTAATGAATAAAATGTTCTCTTCAACTTGGTGGATCTAAAATTATTTTGTTAAAAAAGTTTTTTTTTCCCTCATCCTAAGATTTTACGTGTTAGTAGACATGTCAATCTATCAGCTTATCAATTAATTAGGGCTGCTATTTCATTTCATAGACCTTAATATTGGGATTAACTTCTATCTATAGTAAAATATCTTTCACAGTTTCTCGTGTAACCGTTCTTGTGCAGTTGTGCTAATGCAATTGTTGGATTTGGAAAAGAATAAATAAATTACCGCATATCAAAGATGTGCTTCCATACCCCGTCAAAAAAAAAAAAAAAAAAAAAAAAAAAAGAAGTGCTTCCATAAAAAATTGCTAACGTTTTATTTATATTTATAAAGCATGCTTAAACAATTTTGTAAGTAGTATCAGTCCAACTTAGATTTAATTAAATTTTTTTAACAGTTTGGCGAGCACACTGATGAACGTCGTCGCGGCCGCATAAGAGCTCCCCGTTTAAAATGTCCACAGCCTGAAATGCTCCTCCTCCCTCGCTCCTCTACATTACCACCAAAAATATTTAAGATAGTAAGTATATAGTACACCAAATATAATGTACGTAAATTGCACCAGTAGTATTTTTTAAATAAAATATAAAATGAAATACTTATGATAGTACCTTGTAAAAATCGACGGCCAAAAAATTTGGCCATCGGTCCCCTGCAGCACGGTGACAGGTTTGGAGCACGGTAGGAAGGTCTTCTGAATTATGAATGCATGACATTTTTTTTCTTGGAAGAGATCCAAAATGATTTAGCAGAAACAAAGATTTACTCTTGTCATTAAGAGCTGATGATTCCTGCCTATTAACACAGCTTGTTGGTAGCAATCCATCATCTCCATCTGATCATAATTGAAAGAAATGTCTAAATTATCTCAATAGTTTATAGAAGAAAATATTTAATTATCAATTTGGATCATTTTTATAAAAGGGCGTTGCATGATTTCCTATTGGTAGGTATTGTCCTGCTTTTATCAGGTTGCATGCCTTTATAGTAAAAGCTAAACATGTAGCATTTGCATGTTTTTTGGGTTGAATTATGACCCCATAACCATCCGGGAACATTTTTTATTAAAATATTAAAACATTATGTTCAATTAAATTTATTATCCAATATGATTGAGGATAAATATTTTGATCTTACACTGATTTTCAACCATGAAGTTCCATTGGTAAGCAATGCCTTCAGTTTTTTCTTTGGATTCTTGAGAAGAGAAGACGAGTAGCCTCTGATTTTTGGCGATCATATCTCGTACCCGTGGCCAGTCTTGGCCATGTCTTGGCATTTTGGACAATGGAAACCAGTATTTCATTAGCCCTGCTGCTCTCAAGACTTTGCTCAATCCATTCGGTGTCTCCACATAGTCTTGCAAGATTATTGTCACTATTTCTGACGGATTTGCCCTCATAAAACTTTCTATTTCTTTCAATGTTTCAACTGCTGGTTCCTACAAATGCAATGTATAAGCCAGAATATTGCTGGATTTGTCTGTTTAATATTATTATTATTATTATTATTATTATTATTATTATTATTGTAGTAGAATTAGTAGAAATTATATACTTACAAATGCAGTAAACTCGCGGCACTTGCCTCCAAAGGAATGACACAACCATATGTCTCCCTCATAATCATATGTATCAAGCATCAGAGCACGAACACCATTCTATATATGTATTAAATCAAAATATTTATAATTAAATATAGACTAATCAAAATTAATTAGCTAGTTAAGGTGCTTACATTTAGCTGCTGCGTGATTGTGTCTTCTTGATTTGTAACAGTGACTCTTGGAGCTCCCGTGTGAGATGGCTCCCCTTCTATTGCGAAAGCGTTGTGTGTTGCCAAAAAAGAGTACTTGTTGAATGGTAGAGAATTGTTCTGCAAAATCAATTACAATATCTATACTGTTTCTACGTATAACAATCCAAAATTAAATTATATTGAGCAGATTTTATATGAACATGATTTATGATATGAATAATTCTGATATATTTTTTTGTTAAATTCATGATACTTCAAATGATTTTTAAAAATGAAAAAGAATGATACTTTGAAGTTCAATGTTATAATATTGTGTTTTTATTAAATATAAAATAATTTAAATAGTATAAAAAATAATTATTGCTGATATTCCTGAACAATAATATGATATCTCTAATCCCGTTTTTTGATACTTCTGATGAAAATGTTGATACTCTTAATCCAATATTCGTTATTTTTATTTTTTTCAAAATAATTCATGCTAAATATTATACATAATGAACCGTGTTTATAAAAAAAAAACTTTGCCTTCATGTCATCATAGTATGTTATTACTATGTATATATCATATGATATATATCTTCCCCATAATCCATATTCAAAATATAATATGAAATTGAAAGATATTAATATAACAACGCACATGTAGGGATGTCATGGGCATCATGCAGTAAATTCGATAGGATAATATAAAGGCACTTTTTTTTTTTAAACGGTTAGATACGTCTTTTAAGAAAAAAGATTATAAATTGTCTAATTGGGTTTGCAAAACATCCCATATGCGTCTTAATTAATCGTTTCTAATTGCATTGCATAATTGATCCAACAAAATCCTTTATTATGAATGATACTCAAATTCTATTCTCCGTTTACCATCATGATATAAAAGATATTGCTATACGAATAGGCCTTTTTTTCTTTTTTTTACAAAACAATAAAACAAATAGGAGTATACTGTAATTCAATATCTTAAATGTTAAAACAACCAAAATAACATAATAAACCGCCATTAAGGTTTTACCACAATGTGAAATATGTTTGTAGCTCTTGATCTGACGCATCTGGAGCCAATAAATCCTGTTTCACATGAAAAACAATAAAATCCAGCCCCACAATCACCATCAGTTGTACAATTCTGCGTCACCTGTATATCAAAATAATAATAATAATAAAAATATATATGAATAAACTGAAAAATAGAACACCGAAGTTAAGATATAAAATTAAAAACTGATAAACAAAAAAAGAAAGGAAAAGCATTAGGGGTAAGTACTCTAAAGATTTGGTGAAGTGTGTACCTTGCAATTTTTACTGGGGCAGACCGCCGTGGCAGTGGTTAAAAGCACCGCCACCACAACCACCACTGCCACCGCCACCGCCGCTGGTGTAATAGTTATTTTCATTGCAAAGATAGTCGGGTAGAGCTGGGATATTGATTAACTTGATTTATATAAGCTTGTTGAGGGAATTGAAGGCTTAAATGTCAGGATTATATGTGGCTCTTTTGTTCCTTTGCCACAATAAAAAAGTGATTATTTTTTTGTTAAAATGGGACAATCCTTACAACAAAGGTGGGAAATTGTAACAAATATAATTCAATGCAAGTAAGATTATTTGTGTTTCGTTATGAAAGTTATAAAGCAGATTATACCTCTTTAAATGTAATTGGCAAGAATTAGGGGATGGAAATATCGTAGTTCTCGTGGGTCGTAAAAAAATGAGGCCTTTTTAGTTTCAGACTGATAAATTTATAATTAAATCATAAATTTATTGCAAACCTTTGACCTTTCTAAATATTTTTGGGTCAATTCATATAAAGTTTAGTTCTGATTTTAATTGAAACTCATTAATAGACAATAGAATTGGTCCTTATGTTCTTATATGAGATAATCTCACACAAAATTTATTTCATTCCCACCATTTCATATAATGTTTGCCTTTTAAAATAAATTTTGTTTCAAATTAATTATCGTATTTGTTTTATTTTTCCACATTTATCTCTAATTTACTCCTATATTATCCTAAAAAAATCTCCATTTTTTTTAATTAGAGAATAAATCTGTCAATTTTTTAAAAAATTCTATATAAATTAAAAAATAACCATTAATATAAAACAAAAGAAAGTAATTACTAAATAAAATAGTTGAACAATTTTTAAGTAAAAGATGGAGTTGTACAGAGAAAGATGGTACGTTAGTTCCATTCCAGGTAGAGTGACTTGTGAGAAGAGAAGTTTGTGTGGCTTTGAGTTCTGTATAGGATTCGAAATAATTAAGATAAACATATCAGTTATCAAAATTAAGTTTTTATGAGTGGTACGGACAAAGGGTCGGAGTAAAGAAATACATTATCATAACCAGATAGGTTCCACACAAAACCGGAGAGCAGTGAGAGCACTCTCAATTTCCCGTAGTTCCGCAGCTAAATCGTCCCCAGCCAGATAGATAATTAGTTCAATGAGAAACAGTAGCAACCCCACGCCATGCATGCATACACATTATCATTATATGCAGCATCAACATCAAGCCGTAGGTGGCAATCACCAATGCAACCAACTTGATCAGTCCAGCTAAGGAAATTTTAATTCATCATCATCACCTGAATAACATCACAACAATCAAGGAAGTCGCCCCAAAAAAAGTCGCGCCCTTCCAGAACTGCTTTAAACAGGGACAAAACAAAACAGAGAATCGGCATAAGGCGATAAGCAGAGCGAACTGAAAAAACTCGAAGCAGGGGAATCATTTGAAGGGAAAAAAACTGCTGGTTTTTCAGGTCCCCGGGCAAAAACAGAGAATGGGCACAAGGAACCTCAAAAGGCAACCTTGTCCTGAAGAATAAAATCCCCAAATGCTGCACCAAAAAGAGTATCCCTATATCACCAAATCCCCACTCCAAAAACAAATGACAGATTTGTGACGCCTATCACAGTTGACCCTAGAAATCACCATACCTGAAGCTTGCTTACCAAGTAGAGCTTTAATTATTCAATTCCACCATGCTAATTCGAAATTAAACCTCCACACCTCTTCGGCTTACATAACTCTCCCCAAGCAACTGCAAGCCACAAAAAGGATTCCGAATGCACTCATCAATTTCATGACAAATAGAATCTGGAATTTTGAAACAACACGTCTTGTACACTATGACTTAATCAACGCCTCCTTCCCACCTCGTCACAGAATTATACAAAAAGTAGGGAGCCCGGCCGAGATATAAATCATCGGAATCTGAAAAAACCCCTTTGCTTCATTTAGATAGAGTCATTTGAAATTAATGGATTTAACCATACATTTACAAATCAAAATAGAGAAATACTACACAAATATTACTTACAATTGGAAGCATTTCAAATACCAACAAAACTCATTTGAAATCCTATCACTTCTCTCATTTATGCTTAATATTTGAGTGAATTTTTCTCCATTTTAGTTTGTGTGAATGCATGATATATTATACTCAAATCTCTTAATTTCAAATTCACTCCATCCAAATGGATCATTAATTAACTAATATTGCACATTGATTTTTACTAATGAGAAATCATGTAATTATTAATATCCTATATATTTTTTATATACCTATTTAATTAACTAGTTGGATATTTAATTATATATTTTAATTAGATAAATACATTTAAATTTAAATATTTAATGATTGTATTATATATTGATCAAATTAAATAACATATAAAAAATTAAGATATAAAAGTACGTGGTTGAGAATATTTTTGAAATAAAGTACATAGCTAGATTTGCATTTGATCTACGTTTTAAAATTTTAGTTGGAGATGAATCCCATTAATTTAGTTAAAGTTCATTAATCTTTGCTCATTATAGTTCTCAAGTACTCATACCTTTCTACTCCATTTCAATTTTTCACTAATTTTAAAACATTCTAATTGATAGGTTTTCTATAGATTGTATTTTCAAGATTCTATATTAATTTATTTATCTTAATTTTAAATTTATTGTTAATTTTTTAAATCTCAAATAGTGTCAAACAAAAGAATGATCATAAGAGCAAAAGCAATACATGCAATTAAATATAAAATAATTCAAATTGAGTAATTAATCCACCCCACAATTAGTGCATGCAATGCAACATATAAATTTTATATTGATGAAGAAATAAACACATATACATATAATTAAACTTCCGCGACAGAAACTAGACTGTAAAGACCCATTTATGATTATCACTTGTTATCGGTGAAGAAACGGTTGACGGCGGGCATAACTTCCGGCGGCCGTGTTCGGAGGAACTTACGGAGGCTGTGCTCTGCGTACTTTTCTCCTTCTTCTTGGTTTTCAAGAACTGCTGTTTTCCTATGATCTTTGTTTACTCTGCCAATAAATATTACAGCGCACATTATTAAGGCCTCGAAAAATCCTACCGCAATTATTATTTAAAAAAGAAAAGAAAAAGAAAAGAAATACTACTTGACATCAGGATTGAGGATAACATTCCTTGTAAGCTGAAATAGACACATCCCAGTGACAAAACTCATGGCGGCCACAAGAGGGTACACCTGTGTTTTTGTTTGACCAAATTGTTACAGTAAAAAATAGTCGAAGAATACTAAAATCAAAAGGTCCCAAATAACATGAGTAATAGAGATTTAGTCTAATATGCAATTTTACTTTAGTATTTAAATATACTTTAATTTAAAATATGATTGAATAGGAGCATCAATCATTAATTCATGAATTATAATAATATAATAAATATGAAAATATTTTATATGAATTTTTATTTTTTAATTAAAAGATATTCTTTATATATTTTAATTTAACAGTCGTTTTAAAAAAATTATTTCAAAAAATTTATTGATTTTTTTTTCAAGAGTTATTAGTTGTTCCTTTTTCACGATTTATGATTTTCTTAATAATTTGCACAAGGGTATATTATGATAATAAATGATTTATTAATAATATTATACTCCAGTCATGACTCATGTTATACAACTTAATAATTATTAATAATAAATTGGTTAGTCTCTAGTTGATGGGTTAGCGCAATTGGCCACTGAATTATGGATTGTAAGGTGATTTGAAAAAAAAAAATTTGGAGTGTTTGTGTGCTTTCAATTTATTATTTATCTAATAAAAATATAATTTTTTTTATTATGTTTAAAAAATAAACCAATAAATTAAATCGGAGGGAGGAACAATTTTACGTAAAGACGCGTTTACCAATGCGCCCTTGGTAACTCATTGGATGGGACCCACGAATTCCACTTATGCCTAATTGCCCACGAAGCTTAATCCAAAAATCAGGCCGTGTAAAAAAAAAAAAATACAGGACCTAAGGAACGGCAACACTTTGACTATAATAATTTAATTAACTCTACTTTAGTATTTAATTATACAATCTTTAGATTAATTAACATACTGAAATTTCAACGTCTAAAAAGAGACCAATCGTATAAGCGCATGTTTTAAATGAATATAGTTCACTATTATTTAATTTTGAAAATTTTAAATTAAATTTTTGATATTTTAAATATTTTTTTAAGTTCTAATACTTTAAATTTAATATTATAATATTATATTTTTCTTGTTAAATATAAATACTTTAAATAGTAAATTTTTTTAATTATTATTGATACTTTTAAAAAATAATATAATATCTTGATACTGATTTTTGAAATTTCTAATTAAATTTTTAATACTATTAATTAAATACTTGATATTTTAAAATTTTCAAATAATTTTATAGTAAACATTACCATAATTCATGTTGATATAAAAATTTGTCATTGTATAGCAGTAAATGAATGTTTCAATCTTGAGCAATATCGAAAGTTTGAGTACATAACTAAATATAATTTCTTAATTATAACTCAAAAAAAAAAAAAACAGAACAGAACAGGAAAAAAACGAATTAACGCACCATACCTCTGGTTTCATCCAACGCCCCATTTTGGAATAATTAATTACTTTCTACGTTTTTTTTGTGTAATGATTTTACGGATAAAAATGCTTCTTCAAGAGACTAAGAATTGTATGTATAGTTTGTTATGCACGTCAATTGTCAGGCGCTCCAAATATATATTGCTAGAAATTGACTTGGTATGATTTAGGACATACGATGATAATTATTTTATTTGACAATTGCAATGAATACAGATTGGAGATTGCTTAGAAAATGCAAATTGCAAATCGAGAAGCTGCTTTTCTGTGTGCGCAGATAAATTTTTTTGACCTCAACAAGAAAACCAGGTGCCCTGGCCTCTTGTTTAATTGTTTTCCTTTCCCCCTTTTTCTTTGAAGGGTATTTAGATCAATACGTCTTTTTACTTGCCTTGGACTCCGTGGCAAGAAACTGAGGTTATTAGAAAAGTCTTTATGGAAATTCTTATTTTAAAAGGTTCATCTTAGACGACATTCGACGTAACATTAATTGCATTCTATAATTAATATTATTTAAAATAATTACTCCCTCCGTCTCAGAGAACCTTTCACACCTGACTTTTTCAACGATTTTTGTGTGAGAGTTATTTCATAGTAATACGTTAACAAAAATTATTTTATATGAATGATTATATGAATGATATGCTAGTTAATAAGATCAACTAGCATATCATTCATATAAAATAACTTTTGTAAATGTATTGCTATGAAATAACTCTCACACAAAAACCGTTGAAAAAGTCAAGTATGAAAGGTTCTCTGGGATAGAGGGAGTAATATTTTTTGAAAGAATAACTAATATTTCCCATGTGCCATAAAAATTTGTAGGGAATCTTTGCCACAATATTTTTTAAAAAAGAGTGTAATGAGTAGAATATTGAGAGATAATTTTGTACACTTCTATAAATAAAATAAAATAAATAATTGAATTGAATGTATGTATAAACCTAAAAATAGTAATGTTTTGTGTAAATATATAAGTTTTATGAGGATGAAGTTTAATTCGAAATTTTCTTTTTGGGGTGTGCAAATTTTTGTGAAACGTTTTAATAAGGAAAATATAAAAAATTATGAGATGAATGGAGTATCTTTAAAATTGCATTTGAGTTGTATGTTGTAACTATGTATAAAAATATTTGTCCTTATTTAAAGTCTTTTTAAAAAAAAAAAAAAACTTTTTTCTTTGATTCCAGTAGAGTATTTAATGTCTTATTTATAATGGCAACGACTTAAATTACTATTTATTCAACAACTTACTCAAAATTTATTACTCTACATGTCCAATTTTAGTATATATATATATATAATACACTATTGTGTGAGACCGTTTCATGCATTAGACGGACATGAGACAGAGTCAATTTTTTAATAAATTGTTATCACTTTTATACTAATTTGTATCACTTTTTTAAAAAGTGACAACAATTTATTAAAAAAGTGAATGCATGAGACCGTTTCATACAAATTTTTGTCTATATATATATATATATTTGCAATTTAAGTATGAATGTTCTAAAATAAAATACAAAATTTTATCTTTAGCCTCCTAATATTTTTTTAATTACTTAAATTATTATTTATTTTAAGCATAAACAATTATTTTATTAAGTAATGAATTCCACGATACTCCATAATATCCTCTAACATATTTATTTTATATTTAAACTATTTATATTTAAATTCTATGTGAATAAATTTATGCATACTAATATTGAACGGAGTGAGTATTATTTTATTTTTTTTTTTCTTCTGTTGATAATGAAAATCATAATCGTTTATAGGGATCTACAGGTAAATTTCTCTCTTGTACAATACTCCAACGAGCTTGATCAATGATGTAAAAGTTATAGAATTTGAACTAGTGATATTTACTGTCTTTAATATTCTTATTCTTGAGCTTCTATTTGAGGCATTCCAACGAATTAAAACCCCACAAAACTGAGAACCGTTCAAATCCTTTTTCAAAATTTCCCAAGACTCCATTTGGATGGAGTAGATTTGAAATCAAGGGATTTGAAGATAATATAGCATGCATTCACACAAACTAAAATGGAAAAAAATTAAATGAATGAATTTAATTAACTCAAATATTAAGCACAAGTGGGAGAAGTGAGATGATTTCAAATAACTAGGTTTTGTTGGGTATTTAAAATCCTCCCACCTATAAGTAATATTTGTGTGAACCAAATTCATTCATTTAGTTTTTCAAATGTATAATGTATTCTCCTCAAATCCATTGATTTCAAATAATTCCATCCAAATGGAACCTAATTAAATTTCAATAATTTAATCCCAAAAAATTAATCAAAATTTTGAATTATAGAAGTATTCGGTTTCAATTTTCAAACAGAAAAAGAAACCAAAAAAACTGGGCTACCTATTAACCTAAAGCCCAATATGAATGGGGTTCAAGGCCCAAGTCAATACTAGATTCGGTTGGATGCAGATGAGACGTCATTATTAAAAGGTGCAACTGCAGGCAGGCCTATCACATGCTAATATCTCTGCTTTCTTTGCTTAACCGTCCAACTCATGCTACTGCTCCTTACCCAAACACGTGGAATCCTTTTCTTTCCTTCAATCTAAATTCTTTCCACATCTTTCGAACTTTGGAAGTACATTACTTTTGAAGAAACTAATCATCATCAATTTACTAGCTTATATTTTAAGTTTTTTTTTCCTTACTTTTTCAACTCGGATAATTTCCTACCAATATGCAATATATATTTAAATAACACAAAAAATTATATCATTGATCTCATAGGCTCATGTAATTAAAGCCCTTTATTAACTGAATTATAAGTTTCTTAAAATAATTTAGGAATTTATAAATTTTTTAAAATTATCGGGTAAAAAAATATTTTTCACAATTCATAAAATTTTATAATAAATGTTTTACCGTTATAAACTCAAAAAATATAAGTATCACTGTCTCGTCTTATTTTTCTAATTTGTTTAGCATATTTAAATAATAGATTTTTTTAATTAAATTTTAATACCCCCTCCCAACCCTCCATCCCACCACCTACCCTTTCCACATCACACTCCTGACTCCACTCAAATCCCATAACACCACCCCTACCACCCACCTTCCTTCAACTCAATTAAAAAAATAAAATGTACATATTAAGATTATAATTTTTTTAAAAAATTCATTTCAAATTATGAAACAACTTATAAATTTTATTAGCCAAACGCTTTAATAATTTATAAGTTATTTTTTTAACCAACAATTTATACGTTATTTAAAAATTATATTTTATAAACTTTTAAAACAACTTATAATATATTAAAATTGATAAAATGTTTTTAATAATTTTAGCTAAATGAACACTTAATTAAACTCAATTGAAATAATTGGATAAGAAATAACTGAACTCTAAACTTTCTTTCTACCACTACTTAATTCGATTTATATTACATACTTATGTAATATTAATTATTTGTTTCGTCAAATATTCATTTTCAACATTTAATTATTGACCTTCTTTAAAAAAAAGACTTTCTCCAACACGATATTAGAATTTCACATCTCATAAATACTGCAATTTGAGTTTTCAAAAAAAAAAAAAAAAAAAAAAATACTGCGATTTGAAAATGAAACTATACCAAACAGGAAAACCAATTTCCTGATTACAGCTTAGTATGATGGAACTTGTGTATTGTTTCTCAACTGCAACATTTCAACTGCAATTTGGTTAATTTTCAATCACATTTCCAGATTTTCTTAACAAACAAGACAGGGATTTGAACTAATTGAGTTGCAATATTATGTTATTCAAATTGTTTACATCATAAAAAAAGAAAAGAAAAGAAAGAGGTGTGAGATACAAGATGAAACATCGTTTACAATAGAATAATCGATTTTTTCATCAGTTATAAGTGCGTATATAGAAGTCTGGGAAGGGAACTGAACAGCATCCAACTGCCAGTTGGTGTACAATTCAAATACTCTACAAATCTTTCACTTTACACATTTCTCTCTAACATCTTAAAGTATCTTAAACATCGGATTCTGAAACATTGTTTTCCTCAAACATGAGACTGCTTATTGCATCTCTCTTCCTCTCTGTGCTCTTTTCTTCAGTAGGTAAGATTTCTCACCATCATCAACGCAGCTTCATCTTGTTTCATAAAGCTGATGTTCTTGTTTTCTGCAGCCGCCTACGACCCGTTGGATCCAAATGGGAACATCACCATCAAATGGGACATAATGTCATGGACACCAGATGGCTATGTGGTTAGTAGTTAGCAGTTAGAACGCTACAATATCTTGTTATTTTAACTCAACTAGGTAATATTTGTTTTTTCGTCTGAGCAGGCTGTGGTTACGATGAACAATTTTCAAATGTACAGACACATCATGAGCCCTGGCTGGACATTGGGGTGGACGTGGGCGAAGAAAGAAGTGATATGGAACATGGTTGGAGCACAAACCACGGAACAAGGGGACTGCTCAAAGTTCAAAGGAAACATCCCCCATTGCTGCAAGAAAACGCCCACAGTGGTTGACTTATTACCCGGAGTACCTTACAACCAGCAGTTCAGCAACTGCTGTAAAGGCGGAGTCCTAGCAGCGTGGGGCCAGGACCCCACGGCTGCTGTCTCCGCCTTTCAAGTGAGCGTTGGACAAGGCGGGACTACAAACAAGACAGTTAAACTTCCCAAAAACTTCACCATTTTAGGCCCTGGACCTGGATACACTTGTGGCCCTGCAAAGGTTGTCCCTCCTACAAACTTTCTCACCCCTGATCGTCGTAGGAAAACTCAGGCACTCAGTAAGTTTTCAACATTTTGATTCGCTATTATATATGTATCTCTTTGTCATCAAAATTTGATGGTCTGATTCTATGTACAGTGACATGGAATGTATCATGCACGTATTCTCAGTTTCTAGCACAGAAACATCCGAGCTGTTGCGTCTCTTTCTCGTCTTTCTACAACGAGACGATCACTCCATGCACTTCTTGTGCCTGCGGTTGTGAAAACAAAAAGAAGTGCATCAAGTAAGTTCCCTCTCCCCTCTAAGGGCAAAAGATTTATGTAAATCAATTTTACTATGCAACTGGTTTGCATTTTGTATTAGTATTAGTTGTTTCATTCAAAAGTATTAGTTGTTATACTATAAAGTGATATATGAACAAATTCTACAATTAAACCTTTTTAACTTAAGACCAACTCCCCAATTAAATAATAATAAAAAAAAAAGTCTCAGAATTAACAGAATGAGTTCTTGAAACAGGGTAGATTCAAAACTTCTGAGTGTGGTCGGAATAAATACTCCAAAAAAAGATAACGCGCCTCTATTACAATGCACACACCATATGTGTCCTGTCCGTGTTCACTGGCACGTAAAGTCTAACTACAAGGACTATTGGAGGGCAAAGGTTGCGATAACTAACTTCAACTACAAGAGGAACTACACACAGTGGACTCTCGTCGTTCAGCACCCGAATCTAAACAACGTGACCCAAGTTTTCAGCTTTGATTACAAGCCTCTTGTTCCCTACGGCTCTATAAGTAAGTTCGTCGATTTTTAAGCATTTCTCATAATCAAGAAATCAAGAAGCTGTTGAGTGATGTTTTTTCTGAACCTTGCAGATGACACAGGGATGTTTTATGGCATGAAATTTTACAATGATTTGTTGATGGAAGCAGGACAATTTGGGAATGTACAGTCTGAAGTACTTCTTCAGAAGGATAAGAACACTTTTACTTTCAAGGAAGGATGGGCATTCCCCCGGAAAGTTTATTTCAACGGGGAGGAGTGCATGCTTCCCTCACCAGATTCTTATCCTTTCCTGCCAAATTCTGCATCTTCAAATCGAGCTTATATCTCGATTTTGATGTTTTTTGTTGCATTTTGCTCTCTCACAATGATGTACTGATGAGTTTACAAGTCCTATGATGTTAGAAATTTTGGATCTTGATCAATGCAGTCTATACACACAACAAATCATTTGTATCACTCATAATGTTCCACTTTATTATTTCTATCATGTAGATACATGACAACTGTCACATGTATTACTTAAAAACAATCAATAGCCTGTCACACGTTAAATGGAGCGTGAAAAGTGAAACAGATGATCTGGTTTGGTGTTTTGCTGCTCATGAGAAACTGGAATGAAATTGATGAAATACAGGCAACCACAATTTATAGCATTGTTCTTGTCTTAGTACAATTTTACTTACAATGACTCAATAATCTATGAACAATAATAGCATAAGAAAGTAACAGAAGATGCTTTGCACCTAGAAGAATAAAAATAGCAGCATTTACCAACAATTACAATTAGCTGAAATTTTCACACTCCTCTCAAATTTGTGCAATTCAATCATGTGGATATGTGAAAAGCGGAGGTTTCAAGTTAATCAATTGTCTTCCAGACACTCAGCGACGGTGGACACACATACAAAACTTTGCTGTTCGATGGAAAATTCTTACACAGAGAACACCATGGATATGAAGAGAGTGATCAACAGCATAAGCTGGGAGACATTTATACACACACTCGCATTTGGTAGATAGGGATACGCATCAGGAGGCGGCATAACACAATTATCACCGTTGAAATAGATTCTTCTAGGGAAACCCCAACCCTTTTCAAAAGTGAAAGTAGATTTGTCCTTTCGGAATAGAAGCTCTGACTGCACGTTTCCTAGAGGGCCGGCTTGCATGAGGAAGTCATTATAAAATTTCACACCATATAACATAGCAGTATCATCTGTAATGACAGAATAAAATATTAGATTTACATCTCCATGCAAAATATTGGAAAGAATAAATTGCACCCAGATGTAGGGTTTTAAAGAGCGAAGCTTAAAATATGACTTACTTATATTTTGGTAAGGATTTAGTGGCTTGTAGTTGAAGCTGAATATTTGTGTAAGATTGTCGAAGTTGGGGTGTTGCACTACTAAGTTCCACATGCTATAATTCATTCTATAATTGAAGTTCGTTATTGTGACCTTGACCCTCCAATATTCCTTGTAGTTAAGCTTCACATGCCAGTGGATTCTAACCGGGCACATATGACTGGTGCATTGGACCAGAGGTGCTAGATTATTGGACTTTTGACGGCCCGAAACAACTGAGGCAATGTAGGGTGAATCTGGACTGCAAAAGGGAAAAAACCATGAATTGGTAACAACCTTTAAAGAGTAAAAAAAACAAAAGCAAGATATATGAGAATAATATTAGAAGGGAAAACACACTCCACACAGCTTCCTGGCTGAGTTATGTTGTTTGGGCAACCACAAGTACATGTAGGGCAAGGAACAATCGTATCATTGTAAAAGGACGACAGTGACACACAGCATGTGGGAGTTTTTTGAGCCAAAAACTGTGAATATGTGCATGTCACATTCCACGTCACTGCAATAAGAGAAGAAGCATGAGAAAGAATCCAAGAATCTGTCTCAATAATGACCACAAACCCCACCATTTCATTAGAATATTTTATTTGAGGTAGTAGGCAATCCCATGGCTAAAAACGTAAATCTCAGCTTTATCATTAAACTTACTCATTGCTTGTGTCGTTCTTCTTCCATCTTGGGTCACAAACTTAGTAGGTTTTCCAACTTTAGCCGGTCCACAAGTGTAACCGGGCCCCGGGGCTTTGAGTGTAAAGTTCTTGGGCACCCTAACAGTCTTATTGGTGGTTCCAGCAGCACCAACACTAATTTGGAAAGAGCTAGCAGCAGTAGCTGGGTCTTGAGCCCATGCATTAATCACCCCTCCTCTACAACAGTTTGCAATTTGTTGATTGTAAGGAGTTCCGGGTAATAAATCAACAACTGATGGATCTTTCTTACAGCAATGAGGGACGTTCCCTTTATATCTTGAACAATCTCCTTGCTCTGTGGTTTGACCTCCCATCATGCTCCAAATCACTTCCTTCTTTGCCCAAGTCCATCCTAAAGTCCAACCTGGTGCTTCAATGTGACGATATTGTTGGAAATTGAACAACGTCACAACAGCCTGAACATTTTCAATAATTATAGAGCATTTAGACTGTTACGTAAGTGGAAGGACAGTATAAAAAACATGTGTTAGATCTATAAAAATCAATATGCTTGTGTAGATGATTCGAGATAAGGGCCCCAATATATAAGAGGGAAGAACCAAAATACAAAATTCTTCATCGAAATTTATACTCCAAAATGTTGAACAGTAACAATAACACCAAAAGCTGGAATACACAATACAGATTATTCAAATGAAATTATTTAAGTGATCTCAAATTTCAAATGCTTGGCTGCAGGATAATATCACCTCACAGTGAGGAAGAAATAAGGGGAACCAGAGATGTTATAATACTTGAGGAAATAGCACTTACCACATAGCCGTCGGGCGTCCAAGTGATAATATCCCACTTAATTGTAATATTGCCATTAGGATCAAGTGGATCATAGGCTTCTGAAAAATATAAATAGAAACACTTTAAAATCCTAATTTTATTTTATGATAATATACTTCTTGTTACTCAGAATTTTCAGCAAAATGCATCCAAAATACTATGCTAAACTATACAATTAATCTTCAAAAAGCATGAAAATCCAACTCTCACTGAAGAAAGAATTAATAATGACACGAAATTTCCTTGACAATAATAATAAAATCCCGAGTTAATTCGCCTCTGACCAATTATCTAAGATCGTAGATGAGAAAATGAGTCATACCAAGAATCTTTAGTCCCAAACCCTCCGAATGAAAACGAAGAAATTTAGTATCATTACATAGATGAACAAATGGTACTCACTTGAGGTTTTACCACTGGAAATCAGAAACAGTCGAGATTAATTCACCTAAATCTGTTCATCTTTTCACGAGTCAAAACCCATATCAGAAAGAAACTGCAAAGAGTCTTAGTTTCGAAATTAACAGCTTAAAAAATACCAAATATCAGAGATTTTTACAATAAAAACGGACTCATATAGTTATCAGGGAAACATTTGCGTTTAATTAACCAACATTCAGAGCCCACCTCACAAAATTCATTATCAAGAAAACATCACATCAACGAGATTTTCACCAACGAAGAGAAAAGCGATGGCAAATAACAGACAAAGATTACCTGTAGGAGTAAAGTTGAAGCAAGAAACCAAGAAAAACAACAAAACGGTGGGAGTTATGACTCTCGACAAAGATCTGAAACAGAGCCCCATTTCTCCTAGAGGCAGATTTTGTTGATCCCACGCAGTTCTCAAGATCTGCAATTGATGTCGAGGAGAGAGAGGGCCAGGAGGCGGAGAAGGTGGGCGTTACCCTGTGGCAAAGCTTGTTACTTTAAGTAGAGCAAACTGGCCTTCAAAAATATAGACTCAATTAGCCAGGAACAAAACAACTGTTAACATTCTAGAATTGAATATATTTTTGAGGAAAAATTCGTGGGGGTGGGGGAGGGATTGTGATTTGTGAGACGAATAATAATGAGTGCTTTATTTTTTAAAGGGTATATAATTTAATATCAAATTTCTTATTTTAAATTCGTATCACACATTTTATTATTTTCACTAGTACTAGTATATTAAATATTTAAACGATATGGGTTCAGAAGAAAAATATTACGTTTCAATATAAACTTTTCGATTTTTCCATTTATTATGTACCACTATAGTATAAATTTCTTGTTTTTTCCATTTTACTCCGTCTCACTATAAGTTTTTATTCAATTTTTGACAAATATTTTCTAAGTTTATACTTTTACATTTCACTATTATTTACATTTATTATCACTTAATTATCTTCATATTTGCATAATTTTTTTATTTTTTCTCTCACTATCACATCACTTGTACTATATCATTCATTATCAAAATGCACATCCTGCTTCAGTGTTTTATTAGTTAGGTAAAAACTCGTATGAGACGTTTCATCATACATAGAAGATATATCAATATATACAGAGGAGTATCAAATATTTGAAAATAAAAATTGTAAAAAAATAAAGTTTAAAAATTGTTAGCAGGAATATCATTTGATGGGTCAGAGATATTAACTATATAAGTCAGGTAGAGAGTGAAATCTGTCTCATATATGAGATCGTTTCAACCAAGAGTGACCATGTTAATTATACTAATCCATTTTCTTGAATACACGATTATTTCTCAAAAGATCAGTTAGCTTGTTGATTTCTAACAAATATACACAGGGAATTTCAAATTATATTTAACGAAATATAAAAGGTACGTATATTATATGTAATTTGTGCACAGTTAATATTATTTAATAAAAATATTTAATGGAAAAATTAATACTAATTAAGTAATATCCTTCCATAACATAAATAATGTTATAAAAAATTACATAATATCCCACTAAGTACATGAGTAAAAATGTAATATCAATTTTGATTGAAATATGAAATTAACTTTAATTAAAATATGCAAACTAGTTTTAATAAAATATGATGAGCATAACATCGTGCATTTGGTGCATATATACTTAAAAGGATTTGACTATCATATTGAGAATTGACAAACCAACTAAGGGCGAGCACAAAATGGGGAGAAAAAGACATTTCCTAATCACATTTATTTGAGTTTGACCAAGTTATTTGATGATTCATCTGATCCTTAAGTTGTTATTTATTTTATATTTTTTCTTTAAGTTGTTATTTTCTAAACGTTCGGAGCTGTATAGAGTATCATGTTTAAAGCCGTCATTATCATAATCTATTTATTAAAGAAGTTTATGAATTGCAAATTAGTAAATGCAATATACAAACATATTACATATGTTCGAAAAGAAACAAAAAAACATATTACATATATGTTCGAAAAGAAAAAAAACATATTACATACTTATTTTTATCTCCTATATAACATAATGTCCAATTAAAACCACATTTTCCCTTCTAAGTAATCTAGTGAGAATCAGAATATTGAAATATAGTTTTGTGTATTCTTGAATAGGTGGTGGGAGGGCACAAAAATAGTCTCCTATATACTATTGCACCGTACAATTAGATTATATAAGTAAAAAAAATATAAATTAATATAATTGAAATATATCTATTAAATTTAACTATACATGAAATGAAAGATAAATATTAATATAAATGAAATATGAATGCAATTTAAAGTGTTTTACGTAATTATAAATCAAGCAGTAGCCAATAAAAAGATGAGAAGTACAACTCATATATGAACAGAGTAGCGGTTCATGGATGGCGTGGGCCTTGCATTTGACTCTCTCATTTTCTTAAATTTTTAGTTCTTATTATATGCGTATAGTATTATTCATCCCAACTCTCCAAACACTTGAATAATTCTTTAATTGTCAATTAAGCATTTGCCTATGCTGCTAATTGTGAGAGAGAACAAATTTCTTTTACTAAAACTATCATATTAGCGTCAAGTATTTGATGCCATAATAAACTATTGAAATTAGAATCTTAAATTATTAAGTATCTTAAGAATTACAAGTTTTTGAAGTTTTAATAATGAAGAATGACGATCGCTTAAATTTTAATACAATAAATTCAATAAAGTAATTTTTTTTTTAAAAAAAAGAAGAATAAGAAAAGAGAAAAAAGTTCAGCAAGCCACATGAGATTGAATTGTCGATATACTTTCTAATTTTTTTGGAAGCCACATAATTGGAATAGTTTGTAGTTTTTGGGTCGAAAGTAGTAGAAACGGGAGGACAGTGGGGATCCAGCTGGACTGCGGATAGCGAACCACAAGTGGGCTGACTGAATTGGGGTTTTTCTTTTTTTTTTTTCTACCTAGAAAAAAAAATTTGGCCTCATATATTGTCGTAGCATTTACATATAGATTCAAAAAAAAGTTGGCTAATTACAAATAGGTTCAAAAAATTTGAATAGAAGCACAAAAAATATTTGAACATATGCACAAAAATATTTGAACATGAACCTATTTGTAAATTTGAATCTTTTCTTGAACCTATTTGTAATTTTTCTTATATTGTCTACCTAGAAAGTTAATTTAATGGGTTCATCCACCAAATTTATATTTATTTATCTTATTTGTCGGTTCATACGTTCACATAAAATATATTCAATTTTTTTTAGAAAAATAATTATTTTATCTTTATTTTTCAACTATCACTTAATTATTCAAATTGTCATTTGATTTACACACAAATAATTTTTTATTTATAAATGGGCTCCACAATACCTTTACTTTATCCATTTTATCTATTTTTTCTTAGAACCTGTATAAAAAAAAAAGTGAACATTTTTTGTGGACAGAGAAAATATTTAAATTCACAAACAAAAGATATACTGAAATAAAAAATATAACCATACATATAATTAATACTCAGTTATATTTGTTATTGCTCAAAACTAAGTAATACGAGTTTTTATAAAATAGTTGTTTATTAATATTAAAATATATAAAGGAATGATGTTGTTACACTGTTAATAACTGTTTGTTAAGTGGGGTAATCAGTCTTTTTGTTTGGATGGATTGAACGTGAGTTAATAAGTAATCAATGACAATGATTAGCTTTGAATGCTAGAATCAATGGAGGAATGAATGCTAAAAGCAATAAATGACACAGAAGTTGCTAGGAGTGTGAGTCCCAGTCTTAAGTGAGGATTTTTTGATTCTTTGTATTGTGCCTCTAAGGGCTTATTTATACAACATATTTGCGGCTCCTAAATCCCATGAGATCAGGAGCATTTAATGTAAAGGTACAATATTTAATGCCTGTAAATAACGGCGTACGGACGAGCAGAGGAGTGACCCATTCGAGATGCTCCACGTGGCATCTGGGCAGAGATCTTTTGCGGCGGCGAGATCTTTTCCCTTTTTGGGAATGACCTTTCTGACCTCGGTCTGTCATATGATCACCTCCTCTTTTTAGCCGATTTTCTCCCTGCTCGCTCCTCTCCTTGACTTTTGCTGCTCTGGGTGATCCCTCGCGGTAGGTCTTGGAATCTGGGCTAGGGCCCGTGTTGCGAGGTCCTTGGGACCTGCTCGGCGGTCCAGCCAGGTTTCTCGCCACATCTAGTGAGTGCTCGTCTTGTCCTCCGAGCAGCGAGCCCAATGGATTGCTCATATTCCATGTCACAACAAATGGTAAACGAGTCTTTTCAACTTTATTAAAGTAAGTGATTGAGTGAATAAATATAATTAAAGTGAGGAATTAAGTGACATGAGATGTATAAAAATATGATTGTAAGAGTTGAGTTTGAGAGGATAGTATTATTTTTTTTTCTATTTTGGATATGCAAAAATAAAAACGTAACATTCATTTTGTGAGTTTGAGAAATAAAAAATTTGATGGAGAGAATATAAACTTATAATAAAATTGAAAATTAAACAAATGAGCTAAATATTCTATTGTAAACTGTTAACAAAAAAGTTTAGTTGATATATGGTAAACATGCAAATATAACTGCATAGTTTTTTCATTACCTGCAAAATTCAACCCTTAATTAAGTTTAAATGGTAGTTAGTATAATTGTATAAAGATCCCTTTCTTTAGTTACAAAACAACATTGTTTTCAGAATTGATCGGATTGACTGATAGGGCAGTGCTAAAATAGAACTACTTGGGCCGATAGGAAATGGAATACAGATTGGATTGATTTGATCAATTAGTTAACGGTCTATTTTTTTTTTTTTTTTTACAGAAGTTAACGGTCTTTTTATATCATACTTTGAGCGGTTAAAAAAAGAGAAAAACTTTTAACAAAAATTTTATGCAACGAACTCAGGAACGAGATGTAATATTTTTTACATGTTTTTATAATACTTTTAAAAAATTTTAGTATCACAAATATTTATAAAAGTATTACATATGAGATGATCTGGCTTGCTCAATTTTTTTAATTGAAATTTCTATTATTTAAGAATACATACACCTCCACTAGTTACACTTTTTACTAATTTTTTAAAAAATTTAAGAATTTTTTTTGATTGGTAAATATTTAAGAAGTTGGATCCATCATTTATGGACACGATTTACATTTAAAGTTTTTAATATATATATTTTATGTCACACGTGTTGTTAGAAAAATTAAATTTAAAATATTTTTACTCACGTTTCAATTCCTTCTATCAAATCAATTTAAATTTTTTTGTTAATTAATTTTGATCTCATATATTATATACATAAATAATATGAATATGTGAACAATACAGAAAAAACATAAGAATAAATATAAGGTGGTCTGACTTCAGCGTGACCCTAAATATTTGTTTCTTTAAAGTAATAATGATATGTAATTATGCATTGCATCTTATATTTAAATTTTATTAAATAACGATTTATAATATATGCATATATCCTGTAATTGAAATTTGATCGGTGGAAATTAATTAAATAATAAAAAAAGAGTACATACAAATTAATTGATTAATAAATAAAAAATGAAAATACATTTAATTCAAATTCGTTAATCTCACAACATGAATTTATCAATATTGTATAAAATCTCTATTGAAGGTCAAGCTGTCCAGTCAGTCACTCAATTGATATATTTTCCATACCAAGAATATCCTTCGATTCAATCACAAATCTCATGATAAAACCACCGCCAAACAAATGCGTTTTCTTGAAAAAAACTCTCCGTTTAAGTTGGGTGCCAACTGCCAAACAATCGCAATCGAGTTCTTCTTTCTCCTTTATGATTCTCCCTTCGCTGTTAGTTCGTTACTTTTCTCTTTAGAAGAGTGTTAACAATTTTGGATTCAACTTACATGGATGATAATGCGGGAAGAAACAGAGCCTCTGCTCCAACAGAGGTTGATTGGAGCAAGTAAACTTCATTGCTCTACTTTCAGCTCAATTTTCATTTCTTTAAGCCATGCTAAGGTTTAATTCGATTCTTGCCGTTCATGTAAATTTACGTGCACATTTTGCATTAATAATTGCATTAAATGATTGGAATATTGTTTTCGGTGAATGAAGTAGAATATGTATTTGTGCATTTAATTTTTGTTGCTTTCCTTACCTATTTCAATTTCCCCCCCTTTTTCTAGTTGTGTTTGTAATGGGTTGTTAATTTTTTTGGATGAGACTAGTTTATCGGGAATTCTTTCTGTAAGGGTCAAAACATTATGTGTTGCTTAGATTTTTCTTTGATAGGCTTTTGGATGAGATTTTGATGCTTAAGAATACGTCAAGGTGGTCTTTTTTGACAGATGAGACAAATTTATGAGATGCCAAGAAATTATTGAATGAATTACAAATTGGAGGTTTAGATATCACATACAAAAGGGCTTGGCATTGAAGAATTGATTTAAAAATTGATTACATTTTATTTACATTCATCTTCTCGTCTCCAGGCTTGACAAGAACAAATTCTTTGTCTATGCAACTGGGCTTTTTACTGGAGTTACGGTGGTACTTTATCCAATTTCAGTTGTAAAGACCAGACTTCAAATAGCTTCACATGATGCTGTAGAAAGAAATGCATCTTCTGTCATCAAAGGCCTATTGAAAAGAGAAGGGATTCTTGGATTTTACAAAGGTTTTGGAACTGTAGTTACTGGAACAATACCAGCTAGAATTTTATTCTCCTTAGCATTAGAGAGAACAAAAGTTATTATTTTTAAGATGGTAGAACCTTTGAGATTATCCGATCCTACAGAGGCAGCTATAGCAAATGGGCTTGGTGGCATGATGGCATCTACTTGTTCACAAGTTTTCTTTGTTCCGATGGACGTGGTATGCTGCAGATACTTTTATATGGTTCTTTTTCCTGCCAAATTCCTGTTCTATGTGTCACTGAGGTGCTTTACTATATTTGATTTTATACTGATCAAAAAAAAAAAACTATATTTGATTTTATAATTAGGTTTAGGATTTAGTAGAAACGAATAGTTTGATATACTCCTTTTTAACTTCTTTTGTGCTGTATGCGTTTGTCCTTTTTTCTTAATTGATTTCTAATTAAATCATAAGTCCAAGAACAATAAGCTCGTTTTAGTTTTTAACTTTCTTGGAGTTGCTATAGAGTGCTTTGTTGGTGCAAAGTTTTGGTCTCTTTTATAAAGCTTAAACTAATTTGAGGTATCTTTTATAAAGATTAGTCAAAGACTGATGGTGCAAGGGTATTCTGGTCACGCGACGACTTATACTGGGGGCCTGGATGTTGCTCGCAGGATTATTAAATCTCATGGTGTACGGGGATTATACAGAGGCCTTGGTTTGTCTATTGCGACATATTCACCTTCAACTTGTGTCTGGTGGGCAAGTTACGGTGCGAGCCAACGCATGATCTGGAGGTGTGCTTTTGAAGTTCAATTTCATTTGGTATTTCTTGAATGATTCATAGACCTTAGTGGTATTAATGTGATTCTGCAATGTTCAATACTTAGTTCTTTACTGTATGCCAAAATTTTCATATGCTACACTACACATATTAGTAATATTGTTTGTACCTGACAGCCTTCTCAATTCATTCTTCCTCTACCAAATGTAAACTAAAATAAAATGATTTCTGAGTTTATGCCTTTAAATACAATAGCAGATAGTGAATAATACATCTTCTTTTAGATACATTTTTATAATAACTTATGCTCTTACTATGTAGACGTCGCCTCTTTCTGAGAAATGAAGTAGTGAACATGACTTCATTTTCCAAACTAATGGTTGACATCATACATTTAGGCTGAAGGATTCACCTTGTCGGATCTAATTTTAAGGCTGAAGGATTCACCTTTGGCTTTTTTTTGGTTTACTTCGAGTTCTTTCCTCTGCCCACAATCGTTTAGTTGCTCATGTGAATTTCTTTCAGATTCTTTTTTCTTTTATAAATATTAGGTTTTCTTTTTGTAGGTTTTTAGATCATGGTACTGAGGCTGAACAGACTGTTCCGAGCGAGGGGAAAATCTTGTTATCTCAAGCTTCTTCTGGGATTTTTGCAGCTGCTACTGCATCATGCTTGTCAACCCCATTGGATACCATAAAAACTCGATTCCAGGTCTGACAATTTATTCCCATCCTAGGCTAGTACTCCCTCCGTCCCATAAAACCTTTCACACTTTTCTTTTTCGTTCGTCCCACCCTTAAGAAAACCCTTTATAAGTTTCACCACACAATTTTCACTAATTTACACAAAATGCCATTACTTTTAACTCACACATACACACAAACCAATAATTTTTTTTTTACTTTATACGTAAAAGTTTACAAAATTACCCCTAAAAAACTCAATCATTACTCTTCTTTCTTAAAGTGTGTGCACTCCCCTCCTATGAAAACTTTTATGAGATGGAGGGAGTATTTCTTTTCCATGTCTTTCTGGGTCATCGATGTCATGCCATATCAGAATTGTTTTCGTGTTTCATTAAATATTCAGTTTTGCAGTTACTTAAAAAAAATAATGTCCTTAAGGGAACAATATAGAAAATGGCTGCCAGTTTTAATTGGGAGCTCGCTAGTTTATTTCAAATCTTTATGAAACAAACCAATAGCATTTTATTTTAAATCATTACTTTCATCACCCAGAAACCTTAATTGTATCTGCTCTGGCATAATCACAGAACTTTTCTTATATGTACTCCAGATGACAGGGCATGACAAGGGACTGACTGCAAAACAAGTGGTTCTAAGTTTGATTGCTGATGGTGGATGGACAGGATTTTATAGAGGACTTGGTCCTAGATTTTTCAGCATGTCAGTCTGGGGGACTTCTATGGTTCTTTCTTACGAATATCTAAGTGAGTCCTTTTGCTTCTTTATTTTTCCTCTCATTGCGTCATCTTTAGTACCTCATGATACCTTTTTTAGTTATATCCATTTATGAAGTGATTTTTTCCTGCTTGATCTATGAATCAATTTACATTAAACCTTTAAATGCTTTTCTGTTTTGTTTGTGTATTAATCGAAATATCTTGCACGTAGAGATACATTTTAAGTTCAATAAGTCTTACTGGTAATAAGCATGCTTTGGTCTTTGCTTATTTTAATGTTTGATAAGTATTTGTTGGCACAACATTTCTAGTTGCATGTTTCGAATTTCCTTAAAAGCTAATCGGTTGCTGCTCTATTTTCAAACATGCAGAGCGCTTGTGCACACTAGATGAATAGTAGACTCAGCAAGAATGATGAACTGAGGTAGCATTGTTCAATAGTCGATAGAAGTTCTGCTACGTAGATTAGAGATTGACTTCATTGAAGACGCAATTTCATGCACATAATTCTTTTCAGTAGATACATAGTTTTCAGAGCGGAAAGGTAGCATAGTTGACAGTAGAACCATTGGGCAATTTGATAAAATATTGATGCCGTGGATATTTTAGAATTGAACCTTGTACTGTATTACTTGATATATTCTTCTTAGAATCATTACGTACTTGTACATTTTATGTATGCCATATCAAGGAACCACAAACCACCAAGAATTAGCCTACATGGTATTACAAGTTTGAATTTTGTAATAATGAAGCTTGAATATGTCGATTGAATAAATAATTAGGCATGCGTAATAATTGATTGTTTATAAAAGATTGGACTTTCAATGAGTTAGCTAAAAGAAAAAATATGTACTTGACACAGAGGAAGACAACAACTGATTTCTGTAGAGAAATATCTACATAAATCGAAAGGCAGTCCTGATCGACTGCTCCTCCTGATTTTGTTCAATGTTAATAACTAATAAAGATAAGCATTAAAGTTTGTTAATAAAAGATTGAGATGCGTTGAAATGAGAGAAATTAATGGAAGAGACGAGGTAGCCCTCTCAATCTCATAAGGTAATGGTTCACTGCTCGCCTTTCCAGGTCCGATTGCTGCTATCCTTCAAGTCGGTAGATATATAAGGAAAAGGCAGGAACACCATTGTTTTAGTCAATACAATACAATACAATACAATACACCCCTTAAAAATATTCATATGAATTGAAGACCCCAATAATTTAAGTAAGGCCCACTGCCACACAAGTCATCGTAACTCATCTAACCCAAGCCCACGCCTGGCTATATTATTTAATTCCTTTCTTCTCACTTTTCTCTTCTTTCGTATTTCTTTAACATGCACTTTCCTATTACATATGAACACGAATTTGAATTTGGAATTGTCCCAATTGTACAGATGGCACTGTAGAACACTGTAAACTAAGATTAACCTTTAGGCTTAATATGGAGTTAGGCCTTGTAATTAATTAATTCATACAGTATGAAGAATTAAGCTTGTGATGAGACTCCATGTCTTGAACAAGCTAAGTCAATGGCATCATATGCAATTTTTGTGCTTACTATGACTATGACTGATTCAACGGACTCACTTGTTGCATGTAGTATTAATTTTCTTTTTAGATAAAACGTACTATAATTATTTATGAAAATTAATGAATAAATACCTATATTATTCAGGCTCCACCCAATTACATTTAAGAGATGATGAGGAGCATATATGATTCCTGCAATTGTAGCTATTTCAACTACCACTGCTATCAAGTTCCCAAATTAATAAAAATCATCAAATTATAACAAAGGTTCACCGGAATCCCAAATAGCAAAGAGCAATTATTGAAATCCAGGATCGAAACCTAATTTTCTTAATTAATTATCACATTATTTATAATAAACGGATAGATTACAATTCAAACCAGCAGTATTTAATGTGGCGAAACTAACTCTGATATATATAAAACTCTGGATCGGAGCTGCAAATTAATGTGAGAAGCGCATGCAAACTTGTTAATCGATGCTATGGCTTACGACCGCACTGATTCCCGTAGGTGCAAGGCCGACTTTTGTAATATTTGCTCTCTTTCCCAATGCAACTGCCGTAAGCATTTCTCTTGCAGTATGTGGCTTTTCCAAACAGAACAGCGGTCGTTTGCGATCTTCTGGCCTGCAGAATCCTTCTGCTACTCTCCGAATCCATCAAGAACTCCTCCTCCTCCGCCGCCGCCAAGCAGTCGGAGATTCTGGAAGCGTTGCAAAGCCCCGCCGCCGCCTGAGCGCTCAGGAAAATGATCAGGAGAAGAGCTGTCAAGAGGAGGAAGAAAGCATTTTGTTTGGTGTTCATTCTTTTCTTTTGCAAGTTTTTCAGAGAGAAGAAGATATTGTATATAGCAAGTTGTTGGGAATAGTAAATATATAACCAGATAAGCGATATGAGGCCATTAATCTGGCAGTGCAATAATGGAGTGGGCTCACTGTGGTTCTGTCTTCCATTAATTTTAGCTTTATTGAATTTAGTTACAGTAGATCAATCTAATTAGTTGTGGAAATTAAGTATAAAAGATTTATAGGGAGGTTACCCAGCCCAATGCAAAAGTGCCCTTGGATATCGTCTACTTTTTAATCCTTATATTTAGTTGATGTAAGATTTTAATTGCAAAATCAACAATATTTAAATTTATCCACCCTATTTATGTTGGGAAATCCAGCAAATTAAGTGCTGATAAAACACTTTGATACTTGAGCCAGTCAGTGGAAGATTATACGTTTATATATGCTTCCTCAGTTTCATAGTATTTGTAGCTTTTGATATCTCATGTTAATTTCATTCTATAACCAAGTTTCACTAAAGACTAAAAAAACTCAAAATTTTATTACTTCATCGGCAGATTTGTACATTCCCCTACCAAATATACTATAGAAGAGAAACACACAGTACGAGGAAGAGTTTTGCATAATTAAAGAGAAGAGAAAATCAGAGTTGATGTTGAAATCCAATTAAGGATCTCACCATCAGGAGGGTTGTCGGTGGCAATGATTCTGGAGATTACAGGGTCGATTATTGAAGATCTTACTCTCGGAACCAATGCAACTGCCGTACACATCGCTGTTGCAGAAAGCGTTATTCTGGTTCACAGCGTTGTAAGATATCGTGGTTTGGGAAGCTAAAACCCTTCTCATAATCCCCGCCGTCTCATCTATCAGAAATTCGTCTTCCTCGATTCTGCAGTGCTCCGCCGTGGCGTTGCACGTGCTGAAACAATTGGCGGTCTCATTCACACATGAGAATAGGATAGCCACACAGATGTACAGGCAAGTCTTTTTTAAGATTCTTGCCATTTGATTATCAACTCTCTCTGTGTGTGTTTGTCTCCGGGAATTTAAGTGTGTGGAACTACGTTAAATAATGATTTGATCACGGGCTTGAATTATTGTTCATCAGGCCACAATATTTAATGTATATATTTCCATCCGTTTTTTTTCTTAATTGTTTCTGTTTTGTGTTTTAGCAATGGCAGGACTATTTAATGTTAACTTTTCTGTGTATATAATTATGAAGCTAGCTTGCTCAATTATTTCCTCTTGAATTATCAAACTTTGTTTCCATATATCGTAATCCATTTTTTTACGGCAACATCTTGTATGATCATCCCACGTGATATAGTACTATATTTATTTCAGATTTGTCCCACAATGTTTCTACTTTGTTGTTTAGCAAATGGCAGGGCTTGAGTGAGAATCTTTCTCAATTATTTTTCCTCTTCAAATAATTAATGATTAATGATTTCATAGTGCAATGCTATTATGAAGGAATTCTGACCAACAACGTAACCTGTAATTCAATATCCCCGCCCTGAATGTAAGAAATTAAGATTAGCAAGCACCGATATAATAATCTGAATGCCATTTATGGATCTTTTGATTGACTAGAGAAAGCTATGTGGAGTAATTGAAACATAATTCCATGGTGAGAGAATTCACACGAATAGCAATTGATTTAAGTGAATCAAAGGTAGGAATCATCCTTTATATATTAATTTAATTATTCCCCATCATCGCCATGATCATACTTATAGTTAAAATCTTCTGACGCAGAAAGAATGGTTGAAAAAATTACTATCTTTCCAGTGTATCATCGAATTCAAATGTCGCATTGCTATCGAGTCCTTCAACAACTCCATTAATACTTCTTTCCAGTGTATCATCGAATTCAAATGTCGCATTGCTATCGAGTCCTTCAACACTTTCATTAATAGTTTTTTCATTTAACCATGCTGGAGGGTGTGGCTGCATCATTTCCTCATTTCCTTCCAACATTTTAATCACAGAAGGCATCAATGGACGCTGATCTGGATGCTCTTGGATGCATAAAAAAGCAACTTGAATGTATCTCTTCGCTTCATCCTCCACAGATGCATCCAGTGAATCATCTATCAAATCTATTGCGCTCCCTTCAGTCCACAGCTTCCACACCTGCTCAACAACAACTATTATAGGTACCTACTTTTGATCAAAATTAGTCATCATCATCACTGAAACCTTATTCAATGAATAAGTAGGTAGAATACTCGTCCATACTTACATATACAAGAAAGTTTAGGTGCGACGAAGATTTAATGCCACTCACAATCTGGAGGAGTATAAGTCCAAAGCTATACACATCTGTTTTAACTGAAAATGCACCATATGCCCAGTACTCTGGAGGCGCATCCTGACTGCACAAAATAAGTTAGACAATGGAAAGAATTATGGAGAGTAGCAAAAGGAAATTAATGGATACACTCACTATGTCCCTCTTATTCGTGCTGTTTCCAGTGATTGGTTTAATTCAAGAAACTCTCTTGCGAATTCAAAGCCAGTGATTCTAGGCTTCATCTCAAGGTCCAGTAGAATACTTTTTATGTTGAGGTCTCGGTGAATAACTCTTACTACTGAATCATGATGAAGATAAACAAGTCCTCGAGCAATCCCCATTATGATTTGGAAGCGTACTCCCCATCCAAGGTGTTTCTGTTGCCCTGGCCAAAATTTCATTCAACTGCTTATTAATTAATAATGGCAACGAATAACATACCATGAAACAAGAAAATGAGATAATTTGCATTATTGTCTAAAACACTTTTGGTACCTATGCGTGAAAGTGGTCAATCTTTTTTTGCAAATTTAGTCACATCGGTTATTTTTTAGGACCAAAACTGCAATTTTAATTGCAATTCTCTTAGGACCAAAAATATCGGAAAAAAAAAAAACTGTTTTGCAAACCACTTATTCTCTTGAGACAAAAAATGTAATTACCCCAAAAAAATGGGATAATTGATTCTATTACTTGGTCATCTTTTTTTAATGAAAAGGAAGGTGGGATGAGATGGAGTAAAGAATCGGAAGGCACCAACGTACCAATATAATGATCTAGACTTGATGATGTTTTCCATGGCATAACCAAATGGAGGTCGTTTTCCGTGAACTCATACACAAGTAATATATCTTCCCCATCGATGCAATAGCCATGTAATTTGATGATGTTTAGATTCTGAAGATTGGAAAGCACATTAATCTCGTTTTGTAACTCCTCCAGCTCACATGCTTCTTCAGATAGTGGACGCCTTTGAACTACAACTACCTCTCCAAAAGGGAAGACAGCCTATAAAAATGCATGATTTCATGATCAACGTGAGCATAATATGAACAATATAATTCAACTGAAAAATTATTAAATTTTAGAACAGTAAATCACCTTATAATTAGCTCTATATCTGTCACGTCCAACAATATTTGAGGAGGAGAAATGATCTGTGGCAGCTGCGATTTGATCCCAATCGAACCTGATCAATTTTACACCTGCAGTATGAGGATAAGTTTAATAAGAGAACTCCGTGAAACAAGAATTTGGATAAACTTTTAATACCTGAAAATAAATACTCATATTTGGATGGTTTAACTCTTTTCCAGAGTGCATCCCATGGCCAAACTCTTGATGGCTTATTCCTGGTGGATTTTCCCTTATGTTTTCTTCCAGATACAAGATCAGAATTAAACACTTGGTTGTTTGTTTGTTGGTTTGGAGGAAGTGTGAAATTCTGCATATTTACAAAGTCCACAACTGGCAATACAAAGTCCACCTTTTTCAACCTTAAATCTTTGCTGTCCTGTTGCTCAAGCGCAAGCTCAAGTTGCAGCACTACTTGTGACATTGTGGGCCGATTCTTTGGTTCATTGTCTAAGCATCTTTCGGCAGTCCCCACAAATGTCTTCAAGCTATTTGGTGATATTTCACCTCTCAGGCTCGAAGCTACAATCTGATCGACTTCTCCCTTTTTAATCTTATTCCGAGCCCATATTGTCAGCAATCGCTCCTCATCTGAAACCCCCGAATCTACTGCTGCTCTTCCACATAATACTTCAAACAGCACCACACCAAAGGCATACGTGTCACTTTTACTTGTTAGTTTTTTGGTGGTGAAATAATAAGGGTCGAGGTACCCAAATGTCCCCTTAACTCTTGTGCTCACATGACTCTGTAACTTGCTTCTGTCTTCAGCTCTGGCCAATCCAAAATCTGAGACCTTGGCTACAAAATTGTCATCAAGCAAAATGTTAGAAGCCTTTACATCACGATGTATGACTCTGTGACCTGTATGAAGATAGTCTAGGCCTCGAGCCGCTCCAATGCAGATACTTAGGCGTTGCTTCCAAGTGAGAGAAGAAGCATCAATGCCTCTCCTTGCAAGGTTGTAGAGGTGGTCACCCAGTGTTCCACATGCCATGTACTCATAAACAAGTATCATTTCCCTGCCCTCACTGCAGTAGCCGATTAGAGACACAAGATTTATATGTCGGAGTTCAGAAAGTGTTTCAATCTCCATTAAAAACTCATGTGCCCCTTGACTGGAGTTTGGTTTTAACCTTTTTACTGCAACAGTGTTTCTCTCTTTGTCAATGAGGCCTTTGTAGACTTTACCAAATCCACCACTCCCAATTATAAGTCCATCACTGAAATTCCTAGTGGCTAATTGCATCTCAGATAGTGAAAAGCGGCGACAGAGTCGTTCTGCCCTGGCAGATGGCCTATTTACCACCTCACTGCTGCAGGCTTCCGAAATCTCCCTCAACTTATGAACAATGATACTTACTATACAGAGTATAGTTACCGCAACAGTTCCAATTGCATTTCTACTACCCAGAACCTTGAGAAAAATTCGGATTGTTTGAGATGTTGGATCCTGAGATGGAGGCATGGGAAAAGGACTGGCAAGACTATTGTCATGGTTGCTCAACTTCAAGATTTCGAATCCTTTAAGGGGTCCATCCATAAATTCTTCGTTAGATTGCACACAAATCAAGAGATCGCGTTTATCCTCTCGTTTGTGGCCGTTCATCATGACAATGTAGTCCCCATACCAAGGAATGTTAGTACCATCCCTTCCTTTGACTACTGTGTCAGCGTTAGTATCAGCAATCATTTCGTTAATGAAGACCTTAAACTTGAGGGCTCCAGTTTGTGCCATCTTAAGTCCTAGCTTGGAGAAATGAAGCCTAACCAAATACCTGAATCCCACATCTACAGCTACCTTCCAGCTAACATTGCCTACTTCCGTCATCCCAAAAATGGCGGATGAAATTAAGTCCTGTTTAGTACTTAGTTGGCGTATCATTTCAAGTGCAATGCTATTGTCAAGATTAACCAAGGAACTCTGACCAACAACCTGTAATCCAATATCCCCGCCCTGGATATAGGAAAGGGTAGGAGGCAGGGAGATAATCTGAATGCCATTTATGAAAGCATATGCATCTTTTGATTGGCTAGAGAAAGTTATGTGGAGTAATTGATTTTGTTGTACGTTTAAACAGAATTCCTTGGTGAGAGAATTTAGACGAAGAGCATTTGCAGTAAGTGAAGCGCTGAAGTTAGAGAGCAAGGTAAAAGAAGCGGCTTCAACAGTGAATAAGTCTTTCAACCCCTTAAGAACTGACGGATTAAAATGAAGGCGGATAATTTTCTGACCTGAATTCACCCGAAATGCATATGAAAACCAAGAACGAGAGACTCGTGCGGTCTTGTACGGTACAGGATCAACAGAGGTGGACTTACTGCTTGCAGTGGAGGTGGTTGATGAGCCCTTTAATTGCAGCAATGGCAATGGCAATGGCAATGAAGATGCTCTTGGTTGTACGTCTGCGAGCCATTTTGTACCACTGTATGCTGAAGAAGTTGCAGTTGAGCCACAGTTGATAGAAACTGTTTCATCTGTGAAGTGAGTAGGATGGCTACAACCGACATTGATTGTGATCATGATGAAGCATAGAAAAACTTTAGCGGGATTCATGGTACGATTTAATTTGTTCAAGTTTTGTGAAGGAAAGGAGGGATGATATTTGGGAAAGAATGACGACGACTTGAATGGTTTACTTTTGTCACTGCGTTTACCCTGAATCCTCATTAACGCCATCCCCTTCATGGTTTACTTTTGTCCTGTGGCGGATTTCATGATAATTTTTTTTGATACTTATTGATGATATATGGTTTGTTATATTATTTTAATTTAATTTAATACAGGTATGAAATTGAATATTTTCAATTAATTTTTTAATATTATGTGAGTTGTCAAATGTTAATGTTATTGTAACTGTCAAATTTTATAGACGGTATTCTATTACAATAATAAAATAAGTATTTTATATTTATATTGTTTCAATTCGATTTGCTCTATTCAGTGTTTTATTAGTGAAAATCAATTTGAATATTTAGAAAATTAATTGTCAAAATTGAACATCAAATTGTAAATCGAAAGCCAAATTAAATTTAATATTTCAATTTGACTGATTTTTTCGGTTCACACTATATGTTTCACACACGAACATTCAAGATAGAGTCGGTCTCCGTATCATGCAATAAAATAAGTTCGGTGGCCCCGTTTCAGCAGCCACGGCCAAAGTTGGCAAATAACAATTTGTATACATGCCTGCTTTCATGACTCTGCTTCCTCAATGCATCTTCATGAAAATTACCCTTTTTTATTTAGCCCATAAAAAGTTACTTATTGATCGGTGGAAGTTTCCAATGTTTTTCTTCTAATATACGTGAATTAAAGTTACTGGTTGAAAATTAATGAATAAATGAACATTTTAAGGATGGAAAATATCAAGAAACTTAATTGAAACAACTTGTTCATGAAAATTACTTTTCAAACAAACCCGTGTAGAGTTTATTGTCACACGTATGAACCCTCTTTCCAGCATGTAAGTCTGGTGCAAAAAAATCTACATGGAAAAAAAAAAGAGACGACTTCTGAGTCCACTCCAGTTACAAACCATTAGTTCTTTACTAAATCATAAAATATTGCTTATATTTTTGCTTTGATTCCCTCCTTGCCCAGTCCTTCAGGGAAAAAACAACCTAAAATGTGTGTGTCTCAATTAATAGTTATGTTCATAATCTTATGCTTGTTCTGGCATGTTCAAATAATTCTTGCTAGTAACATTCCTGCTACTTATTCCCCGCCCGACAATATTGCCATTTCTTGTGGTTCCTCAGGCAGTGTGACGGCGGTGGACGGACGTGTTTGGATCGGGGATTCTGGATCCATATCCTCATTACCACTGCAGATCAACGGCAAACCTTTCAAGTCAAGGGCCATTCACCAACTTTATTCACCGGATTCTTTACTCTATAACACTGCTCGAGCATCTAGCCACGAGTTCAGCTATGTGTTCCATGTCAAGGCGGGGCAGAAATTCATCCGCCTCCACTTCTTTCAAGATTCATACAAGAATTTCAAAAGGTCAAAAGCCCTGTTCACTGTGAAAGCAGGCCCTTACACACTCCTCAGCAACTTCAGCACATCTCCTACTTCTGATGTTTTGAGTGCAAAACAGATCATCAAAGAGTACTGTGTTAATGTTAACGAGGGCCAAAAATTGACCATAACATTCTCCCCAGCTAAGAGAAATTGTAAATCAGACGACTTCTTTGCCTTTATCAATGGTATTGAGGTTGTCTCCATGCCCACCGGTCTTTACTTCTCACAGGATGGGGAGGCAGGAGGTCTTGTTGCTGGCCAAATGCACAGATTCTACATAGATAACAGAACAGCGCTCGAGCTGGTTCAGCGGCTGAACGTTGGCGGTCCCTCCATCTCACCTGCCGAAGATTCAAGCCTGTTCCGTAAATGGGATGAAGACTCTGACTATTTGTTGGAAGCAGGTGCTCTTCCTGTCAATAGTTTAACCACGGTTAGATATAGAGGCACCTCAAGGTATATTGCACCAATCAAAGTTTATAAAACAGGGAGGATAATAATGCTTGCAGACACCAAATTGAGCACCAATAATCTTACATGGAAAATACCAGTGGAATTGGGATTTAGATACCTAATTAGGCTCCATTTTTCTGAGCTTCAACTGGAATTAGAAAAGAGTGCCAAGAAGGTCTTCTCAATCTTTTCTGTAGTGATCAATTATCAGATTGTTGAGAGCAATGCTGATGTCACTCAATGGGGTGGAGCATTTGGGGTTGCAGTTTATAGCGACTATATTGTGATGATGGAGGGAGACAAAATGGCGGGGAAGTGCTACCTTGCCATCACTTACCAGCAAGAGTCTAAGTCACAATTCATTAGTGCATTGAGTGCTTTAGAAGTATTCAAGCTGAGCAATCCCGATAACAATCTAGCAGGTGCGCACCCAGTTCCTGAGGAGCGGTATTCAGGATTATTACCACAGCACAAGAAAGCAAATTCAAGTTACAGTATGAACGTGATTTCCGCTGTGCTGACTGCTATACTAGCCTTACTGAATGTTGTAGTTTACCACATCGCAAGAGTTGTAGACTCAAATGCTCAGAGGAACAAAAGATCATCATCCTCTGATAGTTTATGCCGTCAGTTTTCAATTGATGAAATCCTAAGGTCAACCAACAATTTTGATCCTCAATTCAATATTGGCAGTGGAGGATATGGCAGAGTCTACAAAGGAATAATTGATCATGGTGCTACAGTTGTTGCAATCAAGCGACGAAAACCAGAGTCCAGGCAAGGGGAAACTGAGTTTTGTACAGAGATCAAGATGCTAACCAAGGTCAGGCATGTGCATCTCGTCTCTCTGATTGGTTACTGTAATGATAACGAAGAAAGGGTGTTGATTTACCAGTACATGACTCGAGGGACGCTTTCTGACCACCTCTATAAAATGAGCAGACATGGGATGTCTAATCCTCCACTCCCTTGGGAACTTCGACTAAAGATCTCAATCGGTGCTGCACGTGGTTTATATTATCTTCACTCACGGCATAGAATCATACATAGAGATGTGAAAAGCTCAAACATTCTGCTGGATGAGAATTGGGTTGCCAAGATCTCAGATTTTGGATTGTCCAAAATGGGACCAGCAAATGATTCATTCACCCACATTAGCACCAATGTCAAAGGCACATTTGGATACTTAGATCCTGAGTACCAATTCACTCATATGTTAACAAGAAAATCAGATGTTTATTCTTTTGGGGTGGTTCTATTTGAAGTTATATCTGGAAGGCCTGCAGTGTACAAAAGACATGACGAAGAGCAACACAGCCTAGCCAATTGGGCGAGATATTGCATTCGAGAGGCGAAAGTGGATCGACTCATTGATCATCACCTGATGGGGCAGATTTCACCTGCTAGTTTAAAAGTTTTTGTTGGAATTGCAGGCAGATGCTTACAAACTCAACCCCAGGGAAGGCCTACAATGGCTGATGTAGTGATGGGCCTTGAGTTATCTTTGGCATTACAACAGAACCCAGATCCAACTGACCAAATGGAAGAGGAGGAGAACGTGGCAAGAACCGACAGTTATCAGAGTGATGGGGTTATTTCGATGGACGACATAAGTCTTCCAAAAGGAGAATCAGATAGGATTATCAACAATGATAGCCCTAGCTCCACTACAAGAAACAGAGGCAGTGATCAGAAGAATGGGAAAACAAAGGCTAATAAGGAGAATGGATCCAGCAATAGTTTGACAACAAGATGGTGGTGGGATCCATTAGGTTATTTTCCGAGGACATCGTCAAAGTCAAAAGCTCCACAGCAGCTGCAGCGAGTACTAATCCACAAGTTCTCTCTCCAAGAGATTCACAGTGCCACAAACAACTTCAACGACAGTCTCATCATCGGATATGGAGGACAGGACGGTGTATATAAAGGATACATAGATGGTGGTAAAAAAGTTGTAGCAATCAGATGGTCAAGAGGTAGAGAATCCAGGCTATCCATGGTAAGTGAGTTGCAATCAAAGAAAGAGATTCAAATGAAGTTCTCTCCAACACAAGATAATGTGGCCTCTTTATTGGGCTATTGTGAGACGGCATCTGAAATGATTCTTGTATACAGTTACATGGGAAACGGGACACTCTATGACCATCTTCATGAAGCTTCCAAAGATCCCCTTCCATGGAAGAGAAGACTTCAGATCTGCATTGGCGCAGCACGGGGTCTGACCTACATCCACTCCAATATCAAGAAGACAATACTTCATCGTGAGTTGAAGTCAACCAACATTTGGTTAGATGAGGATTGGATACCTAGTGTTTCAGAATGGGGTTTGACCAAAAAAAAAGGAAACAATCAGGTGCCAACAATTGGGAGGAGTAACTGGGGGCATTTGGATTCAGATTATGTCCGGGGAGAACAGATAACAGAAAAGTCTTATGTCTACTCATTTGGACTAATTTTGTTTGAGGTGCTGTTTGCTGATAAAGAATCAGATCGTTGGCTCGACGAGGATCAAGTGATGATAGCCCAGTGGATCAAGTCATGCATGAAGAGTAACCTTTCTGGTTGTATTGACCCATTTCTGGCAGGAAGAACATCACCAGATAGCCTGAAAATATTCATAGAAACTGCCGGAAGATGTTTGCTTGACTATGGAATTGATCGGCCGTCAATGAACGATATAGTGACAAGACTTGAGGAGGCGCTAAAGCAGCAAGATGCCACAGAAGGTAACAAGGGTAATCAACTCCGAAGATAATGAAATTTTATGTTCTGCTGCAATGTTAGCCTACCTATGTTTTCATTAGTAGCTATGACAGCACCTACATACCTAGATAACAAGTTCATGTATTCTTCAAGCATGTATTACTACTATGCAATAAATTCAACATCTAAATTAGCAAAAGTTGGAATATGTTCTTACATATGTATTACTACTATGCAATAAATTCAACAGAAAAAGTTGGAATATGTTCTTACATTGAGGAGAAATAATCGTAGATGGGAAAAGGTTAATTGAGTAATGATTACCTTATTTAAGAGAAAAAAAATAATGTTTTTAATTCTCATTCCCATTTCCATCGAATAATTTTCAACAAGAGCCCCTGAAATTCCTAAAACGAAAAGGAAATAAAGTCGCTGGTCCTCGAAGCATTTGCCATTGAAACGAACACCTGTGAAAGAGCCTAAGAGAATTCAATTGAAATTTTGTATGAACTGGAATTCAGCGATCGTACTCACATTAATTCTCATATAGTGATCATTCAGGGCACTCAAAATAATAGTCATGGAAGAGCATAATTTCTGCAAAAATGGAGATTCGAATGAGCAGTGAAGGAGAAGGGCAATACGAACGAATTGGAGAGCAGAGCGATTGAATTTTCCTCACACAACAGCCGATCCTCTGCAAATTCTCCTCCATATACCGTTACAACCATGGGCGTCGCCCCTGCAAATTTGTCAGATCGTACCATGTTTAATTGTAAACCGTTGGATTCGAATGCACTTATCGTAATGCCATAATTCATTCATGAGATACGGCCCAAGTAAAATGATGAAGAGATCTGGGCTTCGGCAAGATTGGGCCAAAGTAAACAAGGCCCACGCGACGAGAAAAGAAACGCAAAAAAAAAAAAAAAAAAACACGACAAGACATAAATGCTTATCTCCATAATTAGTTGTGTGAAAGAAATATATTGGAGACTGGAGAGTGTAATATAACAGGTTTACTTCTATTTTGGGAGGATAAAAAGATAATTTAAATATATGTAGGGCAAACGTGCTTGTTATGAAACTCTAAATTTCTTGTTAGTAAATATTGACTCAATCGAACCAAATATCATTCAGCTAAGCAAACTGATACTCTAAGCTTCAAATTAAGAACAAAGCTACGGAAATTAACAAAATCAAAATAAACAAACAAGACAACGATTTATGCGGTTCAATCAAGAATGATATACATTGAGGACACTTTTTGACTTAGTTCTCAAACAATCAATTTAAAAGTTATATCAGCCAACTCGCGGAATCAATCTGATTTCTAAAACAATATCAAGAACTCTAATCGTAATTCTATAATTTGGAAAGGAAAAATTTTATGATAACAACCACAAGAAGAAACTTTGTGATTCGATTATGTCTTAAAACCATTCAACAACTCATCATGAGCTCAATGTGTCGCGATCGATTTCCAGTAGTTAGTTTCACAATTATCCGTGGTTAAAAAAATTGGAATAGATTGGTAAAAGTAGTTTGATAAAAATATATATATAAAGGGGTGATTCATGCTTATCATATGAACTGATCATTGTTCAAACACCATATTTTATAGCATGTTGCATGCCAACACACATAATATACTATTTTCCACGAGCATGCTGCATGACATATTTTAAATACTATATATATATATATATACACACACAACATAACCGAAGCAAACAACTAAAAACTGAAAATTCTTTCAAGAGAAACAGAAAGAAAAACATTAATCAATTGGCAATGGCAAGCAGCGTGAATCAATCCAACGGGCAACCAGAATTTGGGCACAAGAGTCTATTGCGAAATGATGCTCTTTATCAGGTAACTAAAAATTTCTGGACTTATATATGGATCCAACTCTTTTAACAAGCCACAATATTTTCATCTTCAACTTAATTATTAATTTTGTTCCGATCCAGTATATACTTGAAACAAGTGTGTACCCAAGGGAGCCCGAATCCATGAAACAACTGCGTCAATTGACTGCCAAACATCCACGGTATGTGCTACCTTAAATCTATTTATTGTTATTCTATTCTAGTCTAGGAATTGTTCATACTTTTTTTGGGGTTAATCTGCAGGAATATATTGTGCACATCAGACGATGAAGCACAGTTCTTAAACATGCTTGTCAAACTGATGAATGCGAAAAACACAATGGAGATTGGAGTTTTTACTGGCTATTCTCTCCTTGCCACTGCCCTCGCTCTTCCCCATGATGGAAAGGTCCAGTAAAATGATCATCTCATTATAATTTTGGCAAGTATTGACAATCTGATGTATGTTTTTAAAATTAATTGTCAGATCTTGGCTATAGATATGAACCGTGATGACTATGAATTAGGACTTCCCATAATTAAAAAGGCGGGTGTAGCACACAAGATTGATTTCAGGGAAGGCCAAGCACTCCCCATTCTGGACCAAATGATTGAAGATGTGCGTATAAATAATGATATGACTATTTCTTAGTTGCTCTTTTCATGACTTGTAATTAACCATAGTTTAATTGAATGTAATTAGGAGAAATATGAGGGGACATTCGATTTCATATTTGTGGATGCTGACAAGGACAACTATGCCAACTATCACGAAAGGCTGGTGCAGCTGATTAGGGTTGGGGGGGCGATCGGATATGATAACACGCTGTGGCACGGATCCGTGGTGGCGCCGCCTGATGCTCCGCTGCCGGAGGAAATTAGACGCTGCAAGGATCACGTGTTGGCATTCAACAAGGCAGTGGTTGCTGATCTTAGGGTTGAGATCACTCAACTCTCCTTGGGGGACGGCATCACCCTCTGCCGTCGTCTTGCTTGATTTCATATTTCCTTCCTTCAATGTCAAATCAGTATGTTTAATTGCAGTATTTTGTGTGTTGAGACAACCTATTGTAGTAATTTGTGGGATTATTTTTTTGTTTTCAGGAAAATACACTACTCACTCCATTTTAATTTAAAGATTCATCGCATTCTATTCTTCGTAATGTTTAAAGAAACCGAATCAGATCAAATTACATATTTTTCTTGGTAAAAGACTATCAAGTTCTGTTTTTCCAGTATTTCTTTCTTACAAACAATATACCTCAAATATATTTCATACGAAAAGGAGAAAGTCTCTGGAATGAGTGGTTGATTATTAACAGAAACATCACCTCTGTTGTGAGTGGTTGATTATTACCGACTGAAACAGAGAAATGGCGTTGTTTATTGCATTTACACCATTGCCAGTGCTTCAACTGCTCTGTTCTTCCCTCGAAATATGGGTTTTGGATTTAGGCAAGTTCACGTCTTCAGCCATATATTCTCGCTCTGCAACTCTCAATTTCCAACTGTTTATTGAATTAAATTTTACTTAAAAAGTTTTGAGTTTTGAATTACTTATTGAATTGTTCAATTTCGAAAAGACAAGTTCTTATGTAAAACAATGGTAATATTAGATGAATTAAATTGAAACCCTGCAGGGAAGCACGCTACTTAAAACTTTGTTGATAATGGCTTAAAGTGAATGTCTGAGTACATTGATCTTCAGGAAAACAGAAGTAAGAATTTGAAGTAGCAAGTGAAATGTAAGCAGATAAATTCTCCTATCTTCCTAGTGTATCATCAAGTTCAAATGTTGCATTGCTGTAATCGTAATCAACATAAGCGCTCTCACTGATCCCTGCTGGCTGTTGGATTTCCTCATTTCCAACATGAGCGTTCTCACCGATCCCAGCTGGAACTTCTCTTGGAGGCAATAGGGATAGCTGCAATATTTCCTCATTTACTTCCAGCATTTTAATCACGGAAGACATCAATGGACGCTGATGCGGATGCCCTTGGATGCATAAACGAGCAATATCGATGCATCTTTTGACTTCATCCCCCTGAAATGCACTTCCCAGTGGCAGTGAATCATGTACTAAATCTAACCTTTTATTCCACATCAACGCCTGATCATGACCCCAGCCAGTTACATCTGGATCTAAAATATCCTGAAATTTGAAAGAAAAAAATTGGTGGTAAAATGAACAAAAATTAGCGTTAGAATTAGAGATATGATATTTACTTGTATATTATACGACCAATGAAACCTCATTCATTTTCAGTTTCCAGCGAATCAATAGGAAGAATACTCGTCCATACTTACAGCAAGGGATCTGGAAAGGTAAAGTGAGAACATTCTCTTGCCACAAATAATCTCCAGAAGTATAATTCCAAAGCTATACACATCCGATTTGACTGAAACCGTCCCATGCAAATAGTATTCTGGAGGCATACAGCCACTGCACACACACACACACACACACAAAAAAATTGTCAGACAGCGAAAAAGATAGTGGGAGTAAAGGGTAATGGATCACATACTGTGTCGCTTCTATTCCCGACGATTCCCGTTCAGTTTGAGATTCTGCCATGCTCCTTGCCACATCAAAGTCAGAGATTCTAGGGTTCATGTTGTGATCCAGTATAATACTGCTTATATTGAGATCTCCATGAATAACTCTCAGTCTAGAATCTTGATGAAGATAAACAAGTCCTCTAGCAATCCCCAGTATCATTTGGAAGCGTGCTGTCCATTGAAGCTGTTGTATTTGCCCTTTATCTGTAAGGAAAAGTTCATTCAATTGTTTATCATTTTTTATTTTTTTGAGGTGTGATGATCATGAGAAAAAGATACTGAAGGCACTAACCAATAGAATAATCTAGACATGTGTTTTTCATGAACTCATACACAAGTAATAATTCTTCCCCATCCATGCAATAGCCATGTAGTTTTATGATATTTCTGTGTCGAAGATTGGGAAGCAAATTCATCTCATTTTTTAACTTCTCCAGGCCTTCTGCAGAAGACGATGAACGCCGTTTTACTGCAAATACCTCTCCCGAAGGTAAGACAGCCTGTACAAATGCATGATTTATTGAAAGGAGAAACAGGTTAGTCCTTAATTACTAAATTCAGGCCTTGATTAAATCGGATAAAGTAGTGACTTCAAGAAAGAGATAGTGAATTCTTTCTCTTCAGAAAGGATGGAGAAAATAGTATAATGTATAGATGTAGATATAAATCACCTTATAAATGCTACCAAATCTGCTATGTCCGACTATGTTTGATGAGGAGAAATGATTGGTGGCAGCTGCAATTTGATCCCAATCGAACATAAGCAAGTTTGCATTTCCAGCCATAGATTCTTCCTCTGCAATTGTCAAAAATATACATTTCAGAAAACAAATTTAACCTTAAAATAGAAACATAGATAAGATAAGAGTGGTTCGTGAAATGTCTGAAACCAGATCTTGGTAAACTTTCTGACTTCTATCTTGAGCATACCTGATTTGCCATGTCCGACTATGTTTGATGAGGAGAAATGATTGGTGGCAGATGCAATTTGATTCAAATCGAGCTTAGGCAAGTTTACATCTTCAGCCATAGATTCTTCCTCTGAAACTCTCAAAACACATACATCAAAATAAATCCAACCATAAATAAACATCATAATTAAATAACTTAAAGAGTTTGAAACCAGATTTTGGAACTTTTTATACTTCTATTCTGCTTACCGGATAATAACAACTCAGGTTTCTTGGATGGTTTAACTCTGTTCCAAAATGCATCCCACAGCCAAAGTCTTGATGTCTTAATCCTTGTGGACTTTCCCCTGTGTTTTTTTCCAGACAAAATCACTTTGTTGTTTGTTTGTTCTTTCAGAGGAAGTGTGAGATTCTGCATACTAATAGAACCCACGGTTGGCTGTAGTGTGATAGATAGATGTGTTCCGTCATTAGAAGTTGAAGGACGGATCTCATCAGAAACACTTGTTATTTCATTCAACCCTAAATCTCGGTTGCTGTCCTGCAGCTCGAGTGCAAGCTCAAGTTGCAGCACCACTTGGGACATTGTTGGCCGATTCTTTGGTTCATCATGCAAGCATCTTTCGATGATCCCAAAAATGTCTTCTGGCTGTTTCCTGATATTTCATCTCTCAGGTTCGAAGCTACAATCTGATTTACTTCTCCTTTATTGATTTTATGCTTAGCCCACATGGTCAGAATCCGCTCGTCCTCTGAAACCCCCAAGTCTACGGCTGCTCTCCTGCATAATACTTCCAACAACACCACACCGAATGCATATGTATCACTTTTCCTTGTTAGTTTTTTGGTGGTCATATAATAAGGGTCGAGGTAACCAAATGTTCCCTTAACCTTTGTGGTGACATGGCTCTGTAACTTGCTTCTATCTTCAGGTTTGGCCAAGCCAAAATCCGAGACCTTAGCAACAAAATTGTCATCGAGCAGGATGTTAGAAGTCTTTACATCACGATGTATGACTCCGTGGCCTGTATGAAGATAGTCTAGCCCTCGAGAGGCTCCAATGCAAATATTTAGGCATTGCTTCCAAGTGAGAGAAGAAGCATCAATGCCTCTCCTTGCGAAGTTGTAGAGGTGGTCACTCAGTGTTCCACAAGCCATGTACTCATAAACAAGTATCATTTCCCTGCCCTCACTGCAGTAGCCAATTAGAGAGACGAGATTAATATGTCGAAGTTCAGACAGTGTTTCAATCTCGGTTAAAAACTCACGTGCTCCTTGATTGGAGTTTGATTTTAACCTTTTTACAGCAACAGTTTTTTTCTCGTCGTCAATGAGGCCTTTGTAGACTTTACCAAATCCACCCTTCCCAATTATAAGTCCATCGCTGAAATTTCTAGTGGCTAATTGCATCTCAGCTAGAGAAAAACGGCGACAGAGTCGTTCTGCCCTGGCTGATGGCCTGTTTGCCTCATCACTACTGTTGGCTTCCGAAATTTCCCTCAACTTATGAACAATGAAACACACTATAGAAAGTATTGTTATCACAACACTTCCAATTGCATTTTTATGACCAAGAACCTTGAGTAATTTATGGAAGGTTTGAGATGTAGAATCCTGAGATGGAGGCATGGGAATCGGGCTGGCAAGACTATTGTCAGGGTTGCTCAACTTTAATATTTCGAATCCTTTAAGGATTCCATCCATAAATTCATCATTAGTTTGAAGACGAATCAAGAGATCACGTTTACCCTCGTGTTTGCGGCCACTCATCATCACCATGTAGTCCCCATACCAAGGAATGCTAGTACTATCCCTTCCTTTGGTTACTATGTCAATATTAGTATCAGCAATCATTTCGTTAATGAAGACTTTAAAATTTAGACCACCAGTTTCAGCCGTCTTAAGTCCTAGCTTGGAGAAATGAAGCCTAACCAAGTACCTAAATCCCACATCTACAGATATCTTCCAACAAACATTGTTAATATTTCCTACTTCCTTCACCGGCCACATCCCAAAGATATCACCAGAATCATCAGCCTGTTTAATATTTTGGCGATATATCATCTCTAGTGCAATGCTATCATCAACATAAACCAGTGAATTCCGACCAACCACTTGTAATCCAATACCACTGCCCTGGAAGTAAGAAAGAGTAGCAGGCACAGAGATCATCTCGATGCCATTTATGAATGCATACGCATCTTTCGATTGACTAGTTTCAGCAGAGAAAGTGATATCAAGTATTTGGTTTTCTTGTATGTTCAAACAGTACTCCTTGGTGAGAGAATTCACACGAAGAACATCAGATTTCATAGTGCACCGTGTTTAAGTGATTCTGCATGCCAATATAATAAACATAATCCGGCACAAAGACAAGACAGGAATTTCTTGATATATAAAAATAAGGCTTTGATGCAGCAAGGCTAATTTTATTCAGAGTAAATAGAATGCTTCACATTTGAATACTAACCCCAGTCGGCCGGCGGGGGGACCTGAATTAATATTATAATATTTTCCATCTCCATCCTCTATTCCTTCCACCACCATCTCTAACCAAACATACCCGAGGTTCATTCATGGTTTGATTTATTTGAGTGTTGAAAGCCATTTCCTTCCACTATGTGCGTCTTGGAGCTTCATTGCAGACTCTAGGCTCAGAATGACGTCTCTCATTGATGGGCGCTCAATCCCTTCGAGCCTAAGGCAGGCAGCAGCTGTCCCAGCGTATTCGGTCAAGCATCCAGGAGCAATTTGCCTTTTGATAGTAGAATCAATAATGTGTCCAAGCGTCCCTTTCTTGAAACAAGACACTGCCCATCTTGCCAAGTTGACTTGCTTATCTGGTAGACTTCACACTATTGGTTGCTTATCTTTCTTAAAGTGTGTGCACTCCCTCCTATGAAAACTTTTATGAGACGGGGAGAGTATTTCTTCTCCATGTCTTTTCTGGGTCATCGATGTCATGCTATATCAGAATTGTTTTCGTGGTTCATTAAATATTCAGTTTTGCAGTTACTTAAAAAAAAATAATGTCCTCAAGGGAACAATATAGAAAATGGCTGCCAGTTTTAATTGGGAGCTCGCTAGTTTATTTCAAATCTTTATGAAACAAACCAATAGCACTTTGTTTTAAATCATTACTTTCATCACCCAGAAACCGTAATTGTATCTGCTCTGGCATAATCACAGAACTTTTCTTTTATGTACTCCAGATGACAGGGCATGACAAGGGACTGACTGCAAAACAAGTGGTTCTAAGTTTGATTGCTGATGGTGGATGGACAGGATTTTATAGAGGACTTGGTCCTAGATTTTTCAGCATGTCAGTCTGGGGGACTTCTATGGTACTTTCTTACGAATATCTAAGTGAGTCCTCTGCTTCTTAAGTTTTCCTCCCATTGTGTCATCTTCAGTACCTCATGATACCTTTCTTAGTTATATCCATTTATGAAGTGATTTTCCTGCTTGATCTACAAATGAATTTACACTAAACCGTTTATTGCTTTTCTGTTTTGTTTGTGCATTAATATTACGTCATCATTTATTTTAGATTTGTCCCACAATCCATATCTGACACAAAAATTATTCCTAAAACAATGTTTCTACTTTGTTGTTTAGCAAATGGCAGTGCCGAGTGAGAATCTTTCTCAATTATTTTTCCTCTTCAAATAATTAATGATTAATGATTTCATAGTGCAATGCTATTATGAAGGAATTCTGACCAACGACCTGTAATTCAATATCCCCGCCCTGAATGTAAGAAATTAAGATTAGCAAGCACCGATATAATAATCTGAATGCCATAAATGGATCTTCTGATTGACTAGAGAAAGCAATGTGGAGTAATTGAAACAGAATTCCATGGTGAGAGAATTCACACGAATGGCAATTGATTTAAATGAATCAAAGGTAGGAATCATCCATTATATATTAATTATTCCCCATCATCCATTATATATTAATTATTCCCCATCATCACAAGAAATAATTACGATGATGAGGGGCTAAATTTGATCCGTAAAAAAATTAGCAAGTGCTTCCCACTTGTAAAAATTTGACCAAAAACAATTTATTTTGAAATACTACCCACTTTAAGTTTTTTTTTCTAAAAAAAAAAATCAAATAGCTACCCTCCAAACAAAATAACACAAAGATTAGGCAATAATATAATAATAACAATAATAATAACAATACCAAGCTTTTTAGATTTGATTCAAGTGATACAAATAAACAATACAAAACATCTGGGTCTTTTTTTCCATTTCTTTTTGACAAATTTACAGTTCCAACATATCATCAAAATGGAACTCGCGAGAAACCATCAACTGGAAATTAAGCTACTCATAACTAAAAAAATTAAAAAAACAAGTCATGCATTCCAAAATATATAATTAAATTTAAAGAAGCTGTACAATCTTGGATGGAGAGTAGAGCGTTCAACGCACCGAGGCTGTAGGTCGAGGGTAGGCCATCGTTTTGCGCGTCCCTTCGGCAGTTCTCTTTAACGACTTATTTCCAATGTTCATTTGGGTATGTCTACTCTTTCGCTCGTTTTTTGAAGTGTCTTTCAAAGGCTCAGCTGCTCTAAAGTTTTGACCACTTCGTCCATACTGGGCCTTGATCTAGCATCCGGGGATAGGCATTGGAGAGCGAGTTGAGCTGCCTTTATGGCTTGGCTCAACGACTGCTGCCCTTCGAGACGAGAATCCAAAAGTTGGAGAACTCTACGTTTATTGGTTAGGCAAGGCTTTGCCCATTCCACTAGATTGTGTTCACCTGATGGACGATTCTTGTCTATTGCCTTCTTACCCGATAAAATCTCCAGAAGAGCTACTCCGAAGCTGTATACGTCACTCTTAGCTGTTAAACGACCTTTTTAACCAATGAAATTTTGGATTTGTCAGTTGATATTATCAGCAAAAAGAGAATATTATTGAAAACCCCCTAAAAAGACCAAAATAATTGATTGACTAACGAATAGTGTAAAATTACCAAACAGTTTCTAACACATATGCAATAACGAAATTGTTAAATCGTACCTGTGGATAGATACTCTGGAGCGGCGTATCCATAAGTTCCCAAGACTCGAGTGGAGACGTGACTATTATCCCCCGTCGGCCCGTCCCTGGCCGACCCAAAATCAGAAAGTTTGGCATTGTAGTTCTGTGAACAAGAATTAGAAAGACAAAAAAAAATGAACAATAAACAACTGATCATCTGGAAGTATCCATGAACCGAATGAAAAACGGTTGGGAAAACTCATACCGAATCAAGCAGAATATTAGAAGCGTTGAAGTCCCTAAATATTACATTTGCTGCATCGCTATGAAGAAACGCAAGCCCCCTTGCAGCACCAAGAGCAATACTCATTCTTAGGCTCCAGGATAGTGGCTGGAAGTACGAACCTCCTAGTTTAACAAGAAAACAATCGTTTATTTGATTATTTAGTACATAAAAAAAAAAAAAAGGAAGTTAGATTACAGAGCTAGGTATGTGGTGCACTCACTTCTGAATAGGTGATTATACATGCTACCCTTTGGCATGAACTCATAGACCAAGAGTCTGTGGTCGTCTTCTAAGCAGTAACCAATCAATTTTACGAGATTAGGATGATGCAGCTGCCCGAGATAGTTGATTTTGGCCTATAAATATTAAAGAAATGTGTCAACAAAAAAGCTATCCCTCCTAAAACAAAAAAAGACATAGAAACCGTACTAGTTGTTTCATTCAAAAGTCATACTATAACTCTATAAGGTGATAGTTATGAATCGGTTGCATGATAAAACCGTTTTATATAAGACCAACTAACTTGTTCGATTAAAGTAAAGTTTTTACTTACCAACCATTGCGTGTGGCCTTGCCAGCCTTCTTGGTTGAGCCTCTTTACAGCTATTACTATACCAGAGCCAGGTCTGGAGGCTGCAAAGGTGTGTTCATCAATCCAGCCTTTGAAAACAGAACCAAAACCACCTTCCCCTATTACACTGTCTGGACGGAAGTTTCTAGTGGCTGCCTTAAGATCACTGAGTGTGAAGCTTTTCAAGTTTGAGGATTGCAATATTAAATCTCCACTTCGAGAAGTTGGCGGGATGGATGCTGAAGATTTGCTGCTTAGATTACTTAACTCGGTCCCCTCTCCACTCACCATTTTAAATGAAGTAAGCCCTTCATCTGAAAATCCCAAAAATTGACTGACAGAAGAGATTATTACCACAATTCAAAGATTATAGCCAAATCCTAACCGAAAAATAATGCAATTCAGTTAATAACATATCATGGTGTGCAAGAAATTAGCTTCCCACAAGTGTAAACTCTCAAAGGCCCATATAAGATCTCTCAAATCACAAATCCAAATTGCAGAGAAGATGGAATAGCAATTTCAAATTCAGCTCATTCACCTTAAGCATCAATTTAATCATAAAATAACATCACGAATAATTTAGAGTGGTCCTGAAAAGTCCGGAACAAGATTTTATCTCTGTTCTGTACATACCTGATATGAACGACTCATATTTATTGGATGGTTTAACTCTGTTCCAAAATACATCCCACAGCCAAAGTCTTTGTGTCTTGTTCCTTGTGGATTTTCCCCTATGTTTTTTTCCAGATATATTCACTTTGTTGTTACTTTGTTCATTTGGAGGAAGTGTGAGATTCTGCATATTTATAGGCTTCACAGTTGGTTGTAGTGTGCCAGATAGATGAGTTAAATCATTAGAAGTTGAAGGATGGATCTCATCAGACGCATTTGCTATCTCATTCAACCCTAAATCTTTGTTGCTGTCCTGATGCCCGAGTGCAAGCTCAAGTTGAAGCACTACTTGGGACATTGTTGGCCGTCTCTTTGGTTCATCATTCAAGCATCTCTCAATGATCCCAACAAATGTCTTCTGGCTTTTTGCTGAAATTTCATCTCTCAGGCTTGAATCTACAATCTGATCCACTTCTCCTTTACTAATCTTATTGCGAGCCCACGTGATCAGAAAGTGCTCGTCCTCTGGAACCCCTGAATCCACTGCTGGTCTCCCACATAATACTTCCAACAACACCACACCAAAGGCATAGATATCACTTTTCCTTGTTAGTTTACGGGTTGAGTAATAATATGGGTCAAGGTACCCATATGTACCCTTAACCTTTGTGCTCACATGGCTTTGTGACTTGCTTCTGTCTTCAGCTTTGGCCAAGCCAAAATCTGAGACCTTAGCTACAAAATTTACATCAAGCAGAATGTTAGAAGTCTTTACATCACGATGTATGACTCTGTGGCCTGTATGAAGATAGTCTAGGCCTCGAGCAGCACCAATGCAGATATTTAGGCGTTGCTTCCAAGTGAGAGAAGAAGCATCAATGCCTCTCCTTGCAAAGTTGTAGAGGTGGTCACCCAGAGTTCCACAAGCCATGTACTCATAAACAAGTATCATTTCTCTATACTCGCTGCAGTAGCCAACTAGGGAGACGAGATTTATATGTCGAAGTTCAGAAAGTGTTTCAATCTCGGTTAAAAACTCACGTGCTCCTTGATTGGAGTTTGATTTTAACCTTTTTACAGCAACAGTGTTTTTCTCGTTGTCAATGAGGCCTTTGTACACTTTACCAAATCCACCCCTCCCAATTATAAGTCCATCACTGAAATTTCTAGTGGCTAATTGCATCTCAGCTAATGAAAAACAGCGACAGAGTCGTTCTGCCCTGGCTGAGGGCCTGTTTGCCTCCTCACTACTGCTGGCTTCCGAAATTTCTCTCAGCTTATGAACAATGAAACACACTAAAGAAAGTATTGTTATCACAACACTTCCAATTGCATTTTTATTACCAAGAACCTTGAGTAATTTTTGGAAGGTTTGAGATGTTGAATCCTGAGATGGAGGCATGGGAATCGGACTGGCAAGACTATTGTCAGGGTTGCTCAACTTTAATATTTCGAATCCTTTAAGGATTCCATCCGTAAATTCATCATTAGTTTGAAGACGAATCAAGAGATCACGTTTACCCTCTAGTTTGCGGCCGCTCATCATAGCCATGTAGTCCCCATACCAAGGAATGCTAGTACCATCCCTTCCTTTGGTTACTAAGTCAATGTTAGTATCAGCAATCATTTCGTTAATGAAGACTTTAAAATTTAGACCACCAGTTTCAGCCATCTTAAGTCCTAGCTTGGAGAAATGAAGCCTAACCAAGTACCTAAATCCCACATCTACGGATATCTTCCAACTAACATTGTTAATATTTCCTACTTCCCTCCGAGGCCACACTCCAAAAATGTCACCCGAATCATCAGCTTGTTTAATATTTTGCCGATATATCATCTCTAGTGCAATGCTATCATCAACATAAACCAGCGAATTCCGACCAACCACTTCTAATCCAATACCTCTGCCCTGGAAGTAAGAAAGAGTAGCAGGCACAGAGATAATCTCGATGCCATTTATGAAAGCATACACATCTTTCGATTGACTAGTTTCAGCAGAGAAAGTGATATCAAGTATTTGGTTTTCTTGTATGTTTAAACAGTACTCCTTGGTGAGAGAATTCACACGAAGAACATCAGCAGTAAGTGAAGCGCTAAAGTTACCAAGCAAGATAAAGGAATCGGCTTCAACAGTGAACAAGTCTTTCAAACCTTTAAAACCTCTGTATGAAGATGGATTAAAGTGAAGACGGATTATTATCTGACCTGAATTTACCCGAAATGCGTACGAAAACCGGGAACGAGAGACTCGTGCGGTCTTGTACGGAACACGATCAGCAGAGGTTGACTTACTGCTTGCAGTTGAGGTCGATGATGAGCCCTTTAATTGAAGCAATGGCAATTGAGATGTTGTTGGTTGTACTGGTACATCACCGAGCCATTGCCTTCCATTGTATGCTGAAGAAGTTGCAGTTGAGCCACAGTTTATAGAAACAATATCATCTGTGAAGTGAGTGGGATGGGTACTACCGGCATTGAATATGATGAGGAAGCAAAGAAATATGAAAGCCAGAGAAATTTGGGAGAGATTCATGGTTGATTGTTCTAGTGTTGTGAAGCAAAGGAAGGATGAAGGATGATATTTGGGAAATAATGACGACTTTTTTCATACTTTATTTTTGTCTTGGTCTGATAATAAATATCGAGTTTGGGACGCATCGGTTATAGTTTATTATCAAATCATTACATACATAAATTTTTTATAATATAATAATAATAATAACAACCTATTTTTTCCAATACTGGTATTATATATTAATAATATCCTATCTTAAATGATTTAATAAAACATACTCCCTCTCAAAACCAAAAGACACATATTTTAATTAATTTTTTTTATTAATATTAAAAGGTGTAAAATAAAGACTAAAATGATCCGTTATCAATCCATATGGTGGTAAAAATAATAGGCGTGGCAATTAGAAATCGATACATGATATTTACATGATACACGTAGCAATCCCCATTATGATCTGGAAGCGTTCCGAGCAAGTTAAAAGGACCGGGTTCAACAATGAACAAGTCTTTCAACCCTTTAAAACATCTGTATGCGGTTGGAATCAAGTGAGAGCGGATACTTTTCTGACCGCTCAGTAGAACTGGGAAGTGAAGACTCGTGCGGTCTTGTTGGAAACTGGATCAACAACGGTCAACGTATGGATTGCAGATGAGGTTGTTGATAAGCCCTTTAATTGCAACAGGGAAGAACATCTTGGCTGTACATCTCTGGACATTTCCTTCCACAATTAATAGAAACATCACCTGTGAATTGAGTTGGATCACTACTACTGACATTCAATGTGATAAGGAAGCAGTGAAATATCGAGGCGAGAAACTTTAAGGGGGTTCATTCATGTTTTGATTTATTCGAGTGTTGAAAGCCATTTCCTTCCACTATGTGCTTCTTGGAGCTTCATTGCAGACTCTAAGCTCAGAACGACGTCTCTCATTGATGGACGCTCAATCCCTTCGAGCCTAAGGCATGCAGCAGCTGTCCCAGCGTATTCGGTCAAGCATTCAGGAGCAATTTGCCTTTTGATATTAGAATCAATAATGTGTCCAAGTGTCCCTTTCTTGAAACAAGACACGGCCCATCTTGCCAAGTTGACTTGCTCATCTGGTAGGCTTCGCACTATTGGTTGCCTAGCACATAAAACTTCAAACAACGTCACACCGAATGAGAATACATCGGACTTGGCTGTCAACTGTTGTTGCATGTAGTATTCTGGATCCAAGTAACCAAAGGTGCCTTTGACTAAAGTGGTGACGTATGAGTGATCCTCTCCTAATGGGCGTACTTTCGACAGACCGAAATCGCAGATCTTGGCCTCCCATTTCTTATCCAGTAGAATATTGGTGGGCTTGACATCACGGTGGATGATGGTTTGCTCAACACCAGTGTGGAGATAGTCCAATCCTCTGGCAGCGCCCAAGCAAATTCGGAGGCGTTGCTTCCATGTTAAACGAGAATTCTCTGAGTGGTAGAGATGGTTACGTAGAGAGCCTCCAGCCATGTAATCATAGACTAAGATCATCTCCCCGTTCTCATTGCAATAGCCGATGAGTGATACCAAGTGATGGTGCCTTAACTTTGACAACATCTCGATTTCAGTTATGAACTCATGAGCACCTTGGTTTGAGGATGAGCTCAGTCTTTTAATTGCCACGCTTGTGTCACCGTCGATGAGACCTTTGTACACGTTGCCAAATCCTCCTTTGCCGATGATAAGCTTGTCACTGAATTTGTTGGTCGCAGTTTTGATATCATTGAGAGAGAAATGCCTGCATAAGTCGGAAGTCAATTTTATGCCTGCTGCACGAGTTTCTGCAAAATAATTGCTAGTCAGTCATCAATAATAGTAGTTTGAAAAATCGGAATTATGATCCAAAATGATTTAAACGTACTGTATATACCTGATATTAAGCTGAATTCTTTTCTCTTAATTGGATTTACCCTGTTCCAAAAGGCACCCCATGCCCGAAACCGTGATGGGGTGTCTGTTTTCTGTTTTCTCCCATCCTTTTTTACAGCTGAAAAGTAATTTGAATTAGTTTGTTTACTGGGTGCAAATATAACAGTCTGCACATCTGTGGAGAATTCATTGGATATCCCCGCAACATTTAATGATGAACTGTCTTCGTTTGATGGACTGACATCAGGAGCAACTTCATCTATATGATTCGAAGACACAGCTAAGTTTCTGTTCTCTTGCTGCTCAAGCGCAAGCTCGAGTTGGAGGACAACTTGAGACATTGTCGGCCGATTATTTGGTTCATCCTCCAAGCACTTTGTAGCCACCCCCACGTAAACCTCCAGGCTGTTTGGTGAAATTTCGTCTCTCAGATTCAAATCGACAATCTGATTAGCTTCTCCATTACTAATCTTATCTCGAGCCCAAATGGTCAGAATCCTCTCATCGTCTGACAACGTGGAATCAACTGCTGGTCTCCCACATAATGCTTCTAACAGCACCACACCAAAGGCATACGTGTCAGTTTTCCGGGTTAGTTTTTGTGTGGTCATATAATAAGGGTCAAAGTACCCAAATGTGCCCTTTACCTTAGTGCTAACATGACCCTTTAACCTGTTTCTGTCTTCTGATTTAGCCAAGCCAAAATCTGACACCTTAGCTTCGAAATCTTCATCCAGCAGAATGTTAGAAGCTTTGACATCACGATGTATGACTCTGTGGCCTGTATGAAGATAGTGGAGACCTTGACCAGCTCCGATGCATATATTTAGGCGCTGCTTCCAAGTGAGGGAAGTAGAATCCATGCCTCTCCTTGCAAGTTTGTAGAGGTGGTCAGAAAGTGTACCAGTAGGCATGTACTCATAAACAAGAATCATTTCCCTACGCTCACTGCAGTAGCCAATTAAAGAGATCATATTAATATGTCGGAGCTCAGAGAGTACTTCAATCTCTGTCAAGAACTCGCGTGCTCCTTGTTTGGAATTTGATTTTGACCTCTTTACAGCAACTGTCTTTTGCCCTTTATCAATGACGCCTTTGTACACAAAACCAAACCCACCTCGTCCTATCAAAAGTCCACTACTGAAGTTCCTAGTTGCTAATTGAATCTCAACTAGAGAAAAACGACGACACAGGTGTTCAGCCCTAGCCGATGGCCTGACCTCTTCTTCATCATTGCTCGCTTCCCACATTTCTCTAAACTTATAGACAATGATATTCAATAGAGACATAACAACTATTACAACAGTTAGGATCGTGTTTCTGTTACCAAGAATCGAGATGGAATTTCGCTGGGATGGCGAATCCCAAACCAGAGGCAAGGGGTTAGGACTGGCTAAACTATTGTCATGATTGCTCATCTTAACTACTTCAAATCCTGCAAGGACACCATCTCCGTCTCTGAGTTCATCATATGACTCAAGGGTAATCAAGAGATCACGCTTACCATCCTCTTTCACCCCTCTCATCATCACCATGTAGTCCTTAAACAAGACAACACCATCTCCATCTCCATCTCTTGAGTTCAATACATCACTATTAGTTTGAGCAATCACACCATCAATGAGGACCTCAAACATCACACCCCCAATTTCTGCAATCTTGAGTCCGACCTCCGAGAAATGGAGCCTGATCAAGTAGCTGAATCCCACCTCCACCGGCATTTTCCAGGTACGACTTTTCCTCTTTTCGACCTTCTGAGTCGCCCACCTGGGAAACACGTTTTCAAGTTCTCCATTGTTATATGGAACACATTCCTGTTTAACATTTAGCCGGTGGATTATCTCAAGGGCAGTGTCATTATCAAAATAGACCAAATACTCCTTACCAATCACTGGGAGTCCAACATCTCCACCATGAAAGTAAGAAAGACTAATAGGGACAGAGATAATCTCGATGCCATTTATGAAAGCATAAGTATATAGTGATTGAGGAGAGAAGGTTATGGTGAGGTGTTGATTTTCTTGTATGTTGAGACAGAATTCCTTGGTGAAAGTATTCAGAGCAAGAGCTTTAGCAGTAAGTGAAGTGCTGAAGTTAGTGAGCAAGGCAAAAGGACCGGCATGAACAGTGAATAAATCCTTAACCTGTTTAAACCCTTTGTACGGAGAGGGATTAAAGTGAAGACGGATAATTTTCTGACCTGAATCGACATGAAATGCGTACGAAAATGGGGAAGCAGAGATTCTTGCCGACTGGTGCGGAACAGGGTCGGCTGAGGTTAGCATTCGGATTGCAGTTGAGGTTGTTGATGAGCCCTTTAATTGCAGCAATGGAGATATTCTTGACCGTACATCTCCCACCCATTTCCTTCCGCTGCGTGATGATGAAGTTCCAGTTGAGCCGCAGTTTATAGAAACATCACCTGCGAAGCGAGTTGAATCTTTACAGTCGATCTCTTTGAATATGATGAGGAAGCATAAAAATAAAGCAGTATTTGAAAGTGGGGAGAGATTCATGGTTGAGTCGACTTGACAGACACAACCAGAGAATGATTGGATTTTGGGGAAGAAAGTCCACGACATCTACATGGTTTATTTTAATGTTATTGGTATTTCATAAACAACTAATACTTGAGACTTAATTTCAATTTTTATTTAGGAAAAGTCTTATCTTACTTGGTTTTGATGTATACCCTGCATGATAAAATCTTGTAATTTATATATGCCATTTGATAAATCATAATGTCACGTTAATTGGAAAAATTGTTAACAAGTAAAATGAGCCTACTATTTTCACCAAAATAAAAATCCCTTTGACTTGTACCACATACAAGGGAGGAAGAGATTCATAGTGTTTGTAATTATTTTTTAAAATATTTAAAATTTATTTTGGTTAAGCAAGTTTTATTTGCTTTTAATTTGTATTCTTTAAAAGCAATTTTCATTGGGTGGAAAAAAAAAATACTCTAGCATATAATTACTCACCATTAGTAAAAGTAATTTTTTTTTACAAATACTCACTTTTTAATTTGATTAAAATTATTTTTTGTAAACACTCCTTACTTTTAATTTTACATATAAAAATCAATTATATCACTTTTTTAACGTAAATAAAATTTCAAAACACATCCTAAATATACTTTGTTGAGAGTCCACACATGATTTGTCAAATATTTAATATGTCTGTTGCACGTTTTGTAAACTATTGCATGAGAGTAGAATTTAGCATTAAAGTACAATTTGAATCTTTTTTTGTTTGACAGAAGTACAATTTGAATCCTAAATTAGGGTCTTTAGTACAAATTGGAACTGAACTACTTTTCTATATTCAATCTAAATTAAGATAAAATTATAAGAGTAGTGGTATTAATTTATCCATACAATTCATTGTGTTTGAGTGTATAAAATTTTATTTTACTAATTTATAAGAATAGTGGTATTACTGAATGAATATTATAGTAGTATTTATTAAACAAGTTTCACATGAAAGTGTATCTAGTTTGATATACCATAATATATACTCAAATATTGATGATTTTTTTATATCAGTAAAAAAAAATTATTCACATTAAATACAAAAAACATTCAATCCTCGCAATTACATTAAACTATTTCAAACAACCGACTCATCTTAGTTCTCCTTACACCCAATTACTTACCTTTTTTCTTTTTATTGGCAAAAAAATTAGGCAAAAATTCGTATGAGACCGTCTCATGCATGAGACCGAGTCACTTTTTAATAAATTGTTATCACTTTTTAAAAAAGTGATACAAATTAGTATAAAAGTGATAACAAATTGAAAAGTGGCAACAATTTATGAAAAAATGATAACAATTTATGAAAAATGATAGTAATTTATTAAAAAGTGACTCCGTCTCATGTCCGTCTCATGCATGAGACGGTCTCACACAAGAATGCCTCAAAAAATTATATTAAAATAACAAGCTGTGGATATGAGGAATACTCACATAAGTACACAGTAATTTACAATTTTACCCATCAAGAAAGATGTCTAGCTCCTTTATCAATCTTAAAAATCTACACATTGTATATCCACCTAGACAATTTGGATTCCTACGCTGCTCTTCAATGCGGACTCCACCTTTAACTAACACCCAATTACTTACTTGCATTCTTCCAATATATCTTTTCATAACTCCAAGCAACCTACTCGATCATCCATCCATTGTCCAGTATTAACCTCCTTTACCGAATTTAGGTGAGCTCCAACCCAAAATTTCCGAGTAAGTTTCAAAATATTAGTTGTTGGTTCATATTTATTTCTCAATTCCCCAATATGAAGTCATTTCTAATATTCTAGATTGACCAAATTATTCCCAGTCATATTGTCGTCGCGGTCTTCCTCGACTTGCCAGAACCAAATATGTATGAATGAATATTGTAATACATTTGATCTCTGTCTCATTATGCACCTTCAACCATCTATGCATATCGTTCTACAGCGGCTTAATTTTTTAGCAGTCGAATAGCAGGTGAGAAGCAGTTTATGTATGCTCCTTGCATATCCAAATATTGATGATTAATATATATTTTCTAGGGGTGTGCATCGGGTCCACCGAACCGACCAAAATCTCCAAACCGAATTGTAGACCGAATTTTTTTTCTCAACCCGAACACCGAATCGAAATTTTCAAAACCGAACGGTCAGAAACCGAAATATTTCGGTTTGGTTTCGGTCTCGGACCGAACAAACCGAATTTTTTTTAAAATTTAAAATTATGTGCAAAAATTAATATTAAAATTTTAAAAACATATCAAAAGATAACAATTATTATTTAAAAATACACTTAAATTTCGCGGTGGATTAAAATGATTCGCCATATATATCACTCAAGATTTACATGCTTGGAAGTTTTGGCTTGGGAGATCATATTTTAATTACTAAAGAAGAATACCTTTGATCTCGTTTTTTTCAATTATTTGACAAAATTAAATAAAGGAGAATAAGGACCACTTCGAAATCTAAATGGGAACATGTTTTGTAATATAATGGTGTAACATCTCTTATTACACTCATTAGATTAATGCACGTATCATTTAAGAGAGAGAAATTCTGAGATTGAGAGAGAGATATGTGTGTGATATGATATTAAACAGATTAAATTATATCTTTGATTTTATTTTCAGATAATTATATTCATTTTCCATGACTACTATATATGATTGCGAGCAAAGTCTTGTGTAGAATATTTTTACCTTAAAAAATATTACTGATAATATTAATTTTTTTATTTAGAGATATAAATTGTTTTACTATAAAGTAGTATTAGTTACAAATATGTGTATGATAAAACTTGTTTACATAATATTAATTCGTAATTGCGTAATCGAAAAATACAATGAAACTTTAAAAAAAAGTTATGTAAATACAAGTATAATATTAGGCCATATGAATTGGGCCATGTGAGGAGAAGTCATGTGTACTCCCTCCGTCCCATAATGTTCTTCACAGTTGACTTTTCAACCATTTTTGTGTGAGAGTTATATCATAGTATTATGTGGACAAAACTTATTTTATATGAATGATATGTTAGTTCATAAGGTTAACTAGCATATCATTCATATAATATAAGTTTTGTACACATAATACTATGATATAACTCTCACACAAAAATGGTTGAAAAGTCAACTGTGAAGAACATTCTGGGACGGAGGGAGTAATATATAACACTAGCTACTTGCTCATATAATATTTGGCCAGTTATTGTTGTGACCTTTTCTTGGTCTCGCCTTTATGGACCAAGCGTAGCTTTCCCGTGGCTCTTTCTCACTTTTGTGGTTTTGCCTACACTGAGTTTTCCACAAGTGATTTTTAGTGAGAGCGGATGGGCTTAGGGGTCCTTTTACACCGTTAACGGTGGGGATTCTTTTTTGATCGGTTCAGAGCTTCATTTTTGCTCTGCTTTGTACTCGTATCTAGGCCCGTTACTTTTTTATCAATAAACTTTTTACTAATAACAAAAAAAAAAAAAAAACTTGAATTAAGTCCAATAGGACTTTAGAACATTAAGCCTAAGTAAAGTGGTCCAATAAGAACATTAAGCTCTCTTTTAATAAGAAAAATGTAGTGATATGTTAATTCAATATGCAAATAGTTAAAAATTGATCCTAAAGACCTAAACTATGGAATGGAGAAATAAACAGAGGAGGACTTTTCATTCTTAATATGACAATCCTTGCCCTGTGTCTTGGAAAATTCTGCTTAATAATACTCCCTCCGTCTCGAAACTATTTTCATATGTGAAAAGACACGCTTATTAAGAAAATTTAAATTAGTGTAGAAGAGAGAATAAATTGTAAGAGTATTTTGAGTGGTTGTATGAGATAAAGTGTAGGGGAGAGAATAAAGTAGAATAAAGTAAGAGTGTCATTTTTTAAATAAAATTGATATTGTGAGGGTATTGATATTGAGTGTTATTTCCAAATTTGGGGTGTAAAGATAGTTGTGGGACGGACCGAAATAAAAAGTGTGAAGATAGTTTCGGAACGGAGGGAATATCTGTATAATGGATCAGGTTATGTACACCTCATTTTGTAGGTAGTACACTCGCTCGATGAGTTCACACCCTGTAAAATTAGTACATCGTATTTAATGGTATATTATTTTTACCCTCATTTTGAAATGTAGGAAACATTTCGATTTGTGGAGTCTGCACAATACGTGATTTCGAATTGGTTTTCCGAAATTCAGGCAACATTTCGAATAAAACACTTCCAAATTTTGAAAATTTGTACAAGATTCGATAAATTTTTCGAAAATTGTATGTTTTTTCGATTTTTTTTTCTAAACCTTCAAAATTAATAAATACACTCCACAAATTTCGAAAATTTATACAGGATTTGATTTTTTCAAAGTAATAGTAAGTTCTCGAAATTATTTTTCAAACTTTTGTGGGGTTTTTTTTTAATTAAATTGTTCCAAAAAAAATATCTGAACTCGACGGTGTCTCGAGTCTCGATATTGACTGTGACTCAACTACATCGACAGTGAAGTGGATGTAACATTTGGGTTTGAATAAATTAAGGGTCCGCTTGGTTGGGGGTATTAGAAGTAGGTAATGAGAATGACTCATTAATCATTCCCATTAATGATGTTTGGTAATATTTACAATTTGGAATTGATTTAAAAATAAAATAATCACTAATTTATTTTGATTACATAATCTCTCTCTTATAATCAATCATTTAACAATCATTCATTTTCTCTCCGCTCAATTTTTTTCTCGCCCAAATTTTTTCGTGCTCAACTTTCTTTCCAAAATTCATCAATGGGAATGAATCACTAGTCATTCCCATTACTTAATTCTAATATCCCAACCAAGCGGGCCCTAAGTTTTGTTTAAACTGATAAAAAAAAAACTCTTTTCATGTGTAAGTTTTTAATCTTTTTTTAATAAGTGACTGACTAAAAAAAAGTACTGCACATTGCCTTGTGTAATTTGACATCACAGTTGAACATTTGAAATCAACAAGGATATATATGTGTCTACCGTAAAAAAAAAAAAATCAAGGATATGTGTCTGGAAAATTTTGTATCAGGCCTGGGCCCAGCCCAAGAAAGAAGAAAAAACACACTACAGTACCGAACCGGATCTCGATTTATACATAATTCGGTTTCGGTTTCGGTTCGGGCCACCCGTTTTTTTATGCACTTTTATTTAATTAAGTTTTAATAATAAATATTTAAGAAATTAAACTGGGAACACAATTTCTAGCCGTTGATCTAAAAGGAAAGAAAAATCTCAACCGTTACTTGCAGATTTTAGGTTTTTAAGGTTCCTGCTATTGCTGCTCCAAAACCTTTCCCCGCCTCCCTCCATCTCTCTCTCTGATCTCTGTGGCAGTCAGAGGATTTGAATCAGAGAGAGAGAGAGAGAGACTCAATTGTTACTATGGCGACGCCCGAAGTTCCTCTCCGATACGTCGGAGTTGACCGAAGTTCCGCCGCGTTCCGCCTCATGAAACAAATGGTAATACTTCTATATTGGTCGATCATTCATAGTTTGTTTATATAATTATGAATTTAAATTTGTATATTTACTTGCTCCGAATTACAGAAACCACTGAAAATGTAATATGCACGTCTTCGGTTCTCCAGTTGTACACCAATTTGTTATTTAAGTTGAATTGATGATCCAGTGTGCTTATATTTTAACATTTGTTTTTGATTAATCCAATTTCCGTTATATCTTTGTTAAAAGAGTATTAGAAAATGATGTATACAGTTGCACTTTGTTTAAAATTTTTGGTTTAAATGTAAATGACAGTTTGTAACCTAAATGTAATGCTTGTTCAGGGATGGGAAGAAGGAGAAGGGCTTGGTAAAGAAAAGCAAGGTATTAAAGGACATGTGAGGGTGAAGAACAAGCAAGATACTTTAGGTTGGTCTTCCTTTGCTATCTCATTTTATTTTTAACATAGAAGGATGATTTTGTATTCTTTCTTACATTTCTGTAATTTGCAATTAATTAATGAAAAACATTTTTTAATTTGGTGCATGCAGGTATAGGTACAGAGAAACCAAATGCATGGGCTTTTGATACCTCTCAATTTGACAGTATCCTAAAGAAATTGAAAGTGGTAAATTTCATCTCTTTTCTGTTTGTGGTATTTCCTTGCTTTGTTATGATCTCTCGTGAGATTTTTAATTCTATGTTCTTCATTGTGTATTGGGCAGCAAACAGTTGAAATCAACAAGGATGAAGGTAAATATACTTTAAAGAAAATTTGATTTAGTTTTTGGTTTCATATTATAGTGTTTAAATTTGACAATGGGGTTTCCATTGCATTTAACAGAAAACCTATCAGATGGCAATAAAGCAGCCAAAGAACCCAATCCGTCCAAGGACAATGTAGATGCAGTTGTCAAGGCTACTCGACCACAAGGAAGGTGAGTCTATAGTTGCCATCTAATCTTCCTATACCGGTAAAATAAAATTATTATGATGTTTATTGCTTTGGATGTTTTATATCCAGGTATAAGAAAAGAGAGAAGGGGAAACTTGTACATGCTTATTCTTCTAAGGATCTTGAAGGAATTCTTGTAAGTATGGCTTGTATGCAGTTTTCCCGTTGCTGTTCTATTAAATGGTGTTGTTGGAAACACCCTGCTGCATTGGTTTCAGAGTTGTTGATTGGGATAAGATCATGCCATTTTTCCTAAGCCTCTTTGTTAATAAATTTCTGGAATAAGTTTCAGTTGTTAGTGAAACCCTAGTATCATATAGGGTTGTAATTAAATCGAATTGAGTCAAACACTAAGATATTTGATCTGAATTTTTGAATATTCGTATTTGTATTCATTTATTATTTGGATTTTAAATTTGATCCGTATTCAATCCGAAAGTGATATTCGAACTATTTGAATTTTTCGAGTATTCGTGTTCGAAATCTGACAAATCATTATATAAGTGGTAATATATCATATTAATCTATTGAATATTTAAATAATATCCTATTGATACATAGATTTATTAGTGTCACTTAATAATCCTAATCCGGCAGATGCTGCAGTTGTCTACTCTCAAGTTCAATTACAACCTTTTTTTGAATTAGTTAATTGTAAAATTACATGGAAAATGCCATGTTGTAAAAGTAAAATCCAATTAAGTACTAAATGGCCATTGACATTTATCATCATGCAAATTCTTATCCGGTTTGTGTGTATTATTACTTTGTGATATCATATTATAATTCTATTTTAGCATGGCTTTAGCTGTTCTCATTGCAGCATACTTAAATGAGATGATTGCCCCAGGTAAGCAGGGCTAAGTCACCTGAGATTTGTTATGATCAGGAGGAAGGCTCAGAGGATAAACAGTCCATCGAAATCAACTCTCCTGATATTGAAGGTAACTTTTTTATCCATATTGTGAAACTTAAAACTTGAAATACATGCAACATTCTTTCTAATTTCTGGTTACCGCCTTCACAGTTCGCAGTAGGCCAAGGAAATTGTTTCATGCATCTTCAATGTGGGTTGCATTGCTCATAAATTTGAAACTTTATGGCGCCCATTGTTTTTGCTTGAATTATTTTCTTCCAAAGCTCTACTATAGTTCTAAATCTGTTTAAATGGGGGTTTTAAATCCTGCAACTGCATATGAAATGGTGCCTTTTACAAAATACTTGTCCCATTGCTAGAGTCCAGTATTTTTGGTAGCCTTTGTAAAACGTCTTTACAATGCTTTGCTTAAGCTTGGCATGACAGTACTTCTTAAATTACTGTTTTTTGAAGTTGGGATTACTTAAAGTACTGCTTCTTGACTTCAATAAAAAATACGCAAGAAGCATGATGTGTTCTCAAGACTTATAAAATTGTTTGGTGAAGAATTACGTTCACTGCATAACTCAGGCAACTAAAAACCCACTAAATATACGAACAAACTTTTGTATAAATTAAACTACTAGTCATTCATGTATGTATTGATTGACATGTATCACATGGCAGGCAAAACTCAGGATATTCCACCAGAGTGGTGGGGACACAAATTTGGGTTTGTTGCTGGAGGCATGCTTGGTGCTCAATCTAGAAGAAAGAAATCCCTTAATGTTAGGAATGAATTTAATGAGGAGGATCAAGAAAATCTTTACAACCTTGTTCAGGTATGTTTGTTGAACAAAATTCGATTGTGTATTGAATATGAGATTTATATGAAATGTTCTTATTGTCAACATAAGAGTGCTGTCATTCATTGTCTGTTATGGGGTCAGCTTGTTCTATGGTACTTGCATTCTTGCTAAGGCGGTTGTATGTTTTTGTTTATTAAAGGTGCAGGGATTGGTTATATCCCATAGTTGTGAACCCATAGTTTTAAAAGGCGCGAGGCGCAAAAAGGCTCAAGTTATGATGCCTATACATATATTTAATGCAGATTTTCCAACATAAAACCATATAATACTACCTAAAAGTCAATAAATGAACACTAGAAGCTTGTAACATAATGTAAACATGTGAAATAACTCAAATAAGTACTAAAACAGTGAATTAAACTTCAATCACACACAATAATCATCACCAAATGTTTAAAAACCAGCAAGTTCAGTTTCGATTAGTTATTCTAAGGCTCAAGTTAACTAGTCATCGTCACTCTCATCAAACTCAAAGGCCTCCTCCTCCTCATCTTCAAATTGTTCATCATCTATGTACTCTTCTTCCTCTTCATCCTCCTCAAATTCAAATTCATCTTCATCCTCATCTTCATCTCTAAGTCTAAGAGAGCCTTTTGCACTCTTTCCCTTGCCCTTGTCCTTGTCCATTTTACCCTTGCCTTTAGCACTTGAACTCCCCAAAGTTGATCTCTTTCCTCTTGTTTTATAGGCGGGCTCATCAACTCCCATAGCATCACCAACCGCATCCCACGTCAAATCATCATCTTCAAACACCAAATCCTCTTTATCATCGGATCCGTCACCCAACCATTCGTTGCTCTCATCAATTTCTTTCAAAGAAATTGGGTCAACCCAATCACGTGAATCATAAAAACTTGGGTTTTGGGTTCAAACTTGGAAACCCTAGTGATGGTGGTCTGGCCGTCTGGGTGTGGGTGTAGCAGTGGGTTTTGGGTTCAAACTTGGAAACCCTAGTTTCTATTTTGTGTGTGTTTCTTCCTAATTTGACTTAGTGTAGTTGTTTAAAAACCCCACCTTTTATAAAATGTTTTTTACTTTGTAAAAGTGTCATTGTATCATAAAAAAAAAACCTAGAAGTGCTAGTAATATTTAAAAAAAGAGCCTGAAACGCGATTTACCCTGAGGCGCGCCTTAGGCCGCCTCAAAAAGGCGCACAAAGGCGCGCGCCTCATGTTCTATGCCCGACCCTTAGTTAAAAAGGTGCATTACGTATAGCCTCGCGCGCCTCGTGCTTGTGTGAACCTATAGTTGTGAACCTAAGACCTAGTTTTCTTTTGTTTAATGTATTTTAAGATAGGATTCATGATTACTTTGCTTAGCTGTTATAATTTCAGCAAGTCGATTCTTACTTCTTAGTAATGTCGAATCAAACCCTTTATCCTTATTTCAACAAAAGGAAGCACGGGCTTCTTGACTAGAAGAACCTTTTATGTCTTGGTCCCAATTCAATACTAAACAAGTCCGAACTAATTGAATATTTGTATTAGAAATTCCTCGAATTGGTTTATCCTCTTATTTTTTTTTGGTTCAAAATTCTCTCTACGTGGCTCCTTCCTGCAAAGACCTATTTTTCACACAGATTAAGAAAAGTATTTTATGTGCTTGGAAATTCATATTATACACTTATTTAATATTTGCTAATTCTAATTGAGAGGTTAAACAAGGAAAGTGGCCTATATTCTGTGACAGCCAAAAAGGACATTTATGCCATTCTTTTGAGTTGTTTTCACGGTAGGGAGAATTTATCTTCATATCTTAATTTTAGTAGAGTTATCCATGCTAGTCTAACTGCTTGGGAATGCCCGAGGCATTTTCTTCATGATCAGTGAATATGTAGAGTAGGTTTTGGGTGAGACGGTCTCATTTGAGACGAAACATAGTTTGGGAATGACGCTCTGACACTTTGGAAGAGATGATGTTAATTTGTGCTAATTTGTAAACCGTCTCCCCATGAGACCGTCTCTCAAGTTCTTGACAAATATGTATTAGGACTAATTTGTCTGCATTTGTAACTCCAAAATGGTATACCTTTGTTCTCAAGGTTTTGAATGCATGGTCGGTCAGGTTCCAGGTTCTTACTTGGCAAGCTTGTCATAAGAAGTCGAAATGGTTTTTCTGTAAGATTTTCTTTACTAGTTATAAAAAAAGTTCACTACGTAGGGATTACAAAGCAGTCTTCCTGCATGTTTGATGGGGCACATTAGAATCATAAAAAAATATTGATATTCCTCCTATAGCTGATATGACGTAAAATTTTGAATTAAATACTCTTGATTTTTTTTCTTATACTGCATTGAGAACTTATATAAGCTTACTGTATGTGATAAATACTAGGTAGGAAATGGGAGGAAATTTCTCGAAAATCAAATCATTCTATCTCAATAATTAAATTTCAGAGATGTTAATGTGATATTGTAAATTGTATCATGGGAGAGTTTTCTATTCGAGGTTTTTATTGGTCATCATCAATGCATATGCTAAATAATAGTATCAAAGTAACTAACTTGTTTTCGCAGCCATAAAATAATTCATACATCGTACTAATTTCAGACAGCAAAATTTCTTATTTTCTTCTAAAGACATGTAATTGGTTCACTATTCGGATTTCTGTTACTACAAAAGAAAATATTGAGGACATAAGAATTGGACATGCTAATATCATGATTCTGCAAAATACAGTATGTGGATGCCGGGGATTTGATATTTATTCATTAATCACATTTTCAGGATAAGGCAACATCTGGTAAACAAGGGCTTGGTATCAAGGATCGTACAAAGAAAATTGCAGGGTGCTATTTCGAAGGGAAAAAGACTACATTCGGTGATAGTGATGGCGAGGATTCTTCCGATTCACGTTCTTCAGTTAAAAGGAAACATGAAGAAAATTCAGAGAAGCCAAAACTTAAGAAGTTGTGTAGGCAGCTTCTTCGTCAGGTATAGTTCCTGATTCTGAGGGTGTTTTCGAGTAATCCACTACAACTGTACTGAGTTGCTCCTTGCCACAGGTACCTGGGGAGTCGTTGAAGCTGAAGCAGCTAAAAGTGCTTATTGATCAACACTCACCTCCAACATTCTCCAACTTTTCTTCAGAAGAGGCACTTGACTTTTTAAAACTCAAGGTACAAAAGTGAATATCCATTATTGTTGTAGTTTTTGACCATTGCAAGCTAGAGCTGATTCTTTTTTCTTTTTCTTTTTTTTAATACTGTAGCTTGAAAACAGTGACAGGTTTCAAGTGAAGGGTAAGAAAGTATCACTCACGAAAAGAAGCTGAAGGAAAATTTCTGGTAAATGATCTGCCTGTACGATTGTACATTGCCATTGAGAGTAAATGATAGAGATAGCTGTCTCGGTAATCAGACAGCAACACTAGTGAAAGTTACTCCTTTAGTCCTTTTTCTCTTTTAGGGGGGTGGATTTATTATTATTATTTTCCCTTTCTGATTTTTCCAATTTCTTTCATCTATTTCTTGTGTTTTTACTAATTTTATTCAGAAGGAAGGGTTGATACGAAGATAGGCCAAGTGTTGGTAAAAGAAAATTTTGTTATTGTGAGAAGTGAGTTTAATTGAATTATGTACCGTGATTATATGTAATTGGCTTGTACAATTTTCTTACCTATATACTTAACCAGGAAATCATATCCATGAAAAAAGAGAGCTTCTATTTCTGCTCTATAGCCACTTTGAATCATTACGGCCAGCTCCTCCTTGTAATTATCCTGTTAAAACAAGTGAAAGAAGAGCACATTTTTGAGCTTCTGGAGACTGGAATTGGGTTATGCGAAGCTACTATTAATGCCCATCGAATATGCTTTATACAATCATTTGCACAAGTAATTTCATTGGTCTTAATAGTTGGACCCTCGGGTACATTTACCTGCAAGATCTCCGAGGAACACAAGCTGTCAGCGATTTGGTAATCTCGTGGCTTCAGAGGAACCAAAGATTCCTCAGGTATGAATTGCTCAATGTCATCTTTGCGCAATCCAAGCCATTTGACGTTGCAAGCTAATTTACAGAAAATGAGTTTCTTTTCTGTTCTGAAAACTACCAAGTTTAGTCACATATGATGTTAAAAGAGGAAAATACCATATCGGTATGCTTCAAGGCCCATTGTAATGCTTCCAAATTTGAAGGTGCATAATATTGCTAATCCAGCAGGGTTCCTTCATAATTAAATACAGATGGTGAGCACTAACCCATACGAGTACTTTTGTACAGATTGATTGTTAGTCTTACCAATCAACCAGTCCTAGAATAGGCAACTCGGGAAACTCTCGACTCATTCGGTGAAGAAGAAACCTGTTAATGACATTCTTATATGAACGAAATGAGAGAGAGAGAGAGAGAGAGAGAGAGAGAGAGAGAGATAGAGAGAGAGTCCAAATCAAAATCCCCTGGCCCCCGTGTAAATCCGTTTTTGGTTATGATGGTTGTTTCAACTTTATTTTACCTGGTTCCAATGTCGGGATATCCTTTGGCTGTGATGAGAATACAGGGAATTTGATTGAATAGACTATCCTCAGCTAGCCTCTGGAATATGGCATGCTGTGGAATCCCTATCTTTCATTAGCTTTGTTGCAAAAAGTAAAGGGCGAAGCCCTTGCTTATGTTAAATCAAAACGAAGCAAAATAAGAACCTTCTCTATCACTATGATATATCTAGCATCACTCCTCATCACCAATTTTTCTAGCAAATCAAGGTCTCCGGAGATAGCATAACCAGAAGATCCACAAGCAGAACAGTCAACAACATCTTGGTTGGAATCCTTTTCGATATAATTAAACAAACAATTAGGAGCAGCGTCCATATTTACCGAAACTTAGATTAGAGCAAAATGCACATTAAATTTCTGTACTGAATCTTGTTGTTCATAATCTTCATTCAACATTTAAAAATAAAGCACGGAATTGAAGAAAATTTAGTGCATGCCTGAAGCAAGAGGCGACCAGCAACTGCTCCTCTGCTCGCAGCCATGATGCCAAGGCTATATCTGCTGCATCTCAGCAAAGCCACCAAATCTTTCTCGCATAAGAATGATTATATACCGTAATTCAGGAGCTTCGCTCATAGTCATAGATAAAAGAAAGAAAACTGGATCGTGCTTGATCAAGCTTGATGTAATAAAAAATGATCCAATTATTGAGCAGAGTACTGCAATCCATGTTGTACTGACTACTTGTTTTATTATTTTTTGACAGGAAAAGAGAAATTTTTTCACTTCTTAGGCACAAGACATACCCAACAGCATTACGGTATCTTCGATAAAGAAGAAAACAATCAAAATCAAATGACTTCACCAAGACTATGTCTTAAATAAATTTAACACTTCAAAACTAATCTAGTGTTGTACTGACTACTTTTATCATTTGCTTCTTTTTTGTGTAGTTTTCTACCATTAGATATCCTTATTAAGGAAACTGCTAAATATTTGAAATGAAAGCAGCAACAACATAGTTACCTTGGATAGTCCGATTGACCTGTAATTGAGAGGTAAAAAATTGCGGTGAATGACACAGCAATTTGTAAAACAATTCCCTCTGAGTTACTTTCTTTTCTTGAACCAGAATCTGATAACATATTTCCATAACCTTCCATACTTTGTACACCATTTTTTAAAATCGAAAAAAAAACATAGTCAAAGAATATTATAATTTGCACAAAAATGAAAAGAATTGTTAATAATACCTCTGATAAACGAAGCAGCAGTTCTCTCATTCATCAAGGATTTTGTGCAAAACGAATGGGAAAGGAAAATCCGTGTGCTTTCAGTTAGTAATCCTCTACTGACTCTGCTATTGCTCATTTTCCTGCTTATCTGTTCACAGATCGACGACTAAATCTCTAAACTACACAAGATAACTACACGATTTCGCTATTTTCAAATTTTCACTGAATCATACTTACTTTTATTAACATTATGAAATTTTTGCAGGTAATTCGAATTTAAGAAAAATCTTAAGGAATTTTACTTACCAGCGATAGATCTGATACTGAAGGAGTCGATGAATTAAGATTTCTCAGGAAACAAAGGATCGCAACTTCGATTCGAGCTCGAACCTGAAATTGGAAACCAAAAATGTAAAAACTACAATCAAAGCAAAATCAAAGTAAATTAAGTTCAAACCTCAGAAGGAGAGAGGATATCGGCATAGCAAAGGTGTTGATCGGAAAAGAAAATGGAGTTCTTCAGCAGGTCCCCCATTTCTCCGCGAGAAGAAGGAAAAATAATGGTTAGTATTTGAAATGAAAACCTTATATAGTCTGGGTTTGGGTCGGGTATACCAATTTTATGGGCTTAATTTGTAAATATAGTCCAGATTATTGGGCTCAGTTCTTAATAGTTAGCCCATAGATAACTTTTAAACAATGGGATATTTCATATTTTTTTTATTGGAAAAAATGATGATTTGAAATCATTATTTTATATCAAAAGTAAAGGGTTCTAACACTTGAACTATTTCAATTCGGCATAATTTTTTTTTTCCTTAAAAACTGACCTAATTAGTTTTTATAATAGACAGCATTAATCATATTTCAAACCTTACAAGTTGCAAAAAAACTATCTTAAATACATAAATCTAATCAACTGAAATATCCTAGTCTATAATCCTGAAACAAAAAAAATTAATGCAATTCTTGATAAATTGCATAAAGTCTAAAAAGATAATGAATTATTATCTCAGGGTATCAAAAGATTCAGTAACTTGTACTAATACAGAAATGATTATTATTAGTGAAGAAGATATATTTCGAAAGATAGGAATTTACAGAAAAGATTTCAGAAGGTTTGTAAAGTGTTTGCAAATGATGAAAATCATCTTTTGTATAAATGGTAATTTGAAATGAACGATTAGATTAAAAGTTACTTTAAAAGTTGACGGTTAAAAGTGACTTTCTAAAAGTGGCAGTTGAAAAAATATTTTTTTTAGTCGCAGGTTTTACGTCCCAATAATATGAAGTTTTATGTTAACTCTCATTTAATGCTCTCAGAAATGCGATATCGAAAATTTTAAGTGCAAGTTATCGTGTTCGAATGTTTTCGACTCGGTATTATATCGAATCAAAAATTTTAATATATAAATATATATATATATATATATATTTAATATTATTTCGATACGATAATTGTAGTATAATAAATTTTGGATGGGAATAATAAAATTTTTGGATATTTTCCCACCTTTATTATTACTTGTAAGGATTTGAGGGGTCAAGGCATTAGCTATAACAATTTAAGTCCAACTTTCAATGAATTTATATTATAAATAAAACCTCATAAATGAATTGATAGTTGCATAAAGATGACATTTTAAAGTTGGCAAATACTTATCAGAATCGGGTACCATAAACTCTATTTTTACTATCAATTTTTTATATATTTATAATCAATATTATGTACATGCATTATAACTGTCATAATAAATGTAACACAAGTGCTACTCCTTATAATTTAGACTACATGCATTAGAATAGAATGTCGTGAATATAAAGAAAAAAATAAAAGTCGATTACAACCAAAAAATGGAAAAAGAAAAGGTCAATTATTGCATATAGAATCTTATATAAATCATTGGCTGATATCTTCATATAATATAATTTCCAAGGAGCGTAAATGTTTGAAAAGGAATATTGAGGTGACTCCGCTAGAATACATTCCTCACGCGCAGTGCACGTCCCTTTCTTTTATTGTCTAGTTTTTATAATTTCTTTGCCTGCTTCTCCCTATTCTATTCACTCTATCATATAACGCGGGGAGTGGGGGTGCTGCACTATACAACTTGGTTCACTTGGTTGAATTGGTTTATAGAAAACTAATTATATATACATTTCTTATTGAAAAAACGATTAATAAAGATATATAAGAAAAAAAATTAAACGTTTAGATATTTTTATCATTTTTTTGCACAAAACTACTAAATTAATTTTTCAGGCCAAATATCTCTCAATTTTTAACATGTGTGTCACAACTCGTATGTAATCATTTAAAAAGACATTTCCAATAAGATATATTTGATCAGTAAAAGAATTTTTTTTATAAGGTTTCAATTTATTGGCTTTGGTACAAGAAATATCTCAGCCACTAAGTAGAGTTACAATAGTTAACATCCCAAAACTTTCCACAAAAAATGTATATTATGTACAACTCTTTCTCTCTCACTTATTCTGTAATTGATTCACGAGTCTAAACTTAGAATTAAGTTTTTTTTCTTCCTTTGAACCATAAAAATCGAGAATTTGGGAAGAAAGAGTACGCGAATCAACTGTTTAGTGGTTTTTGTGAAAAAAAAATATGATAGTTTGTACCGTTCAATGCAAAAAGTTAGGTGGGTGGTTTATATGCAATTTAATTTGGTGATAATTTTGGTATGCTTAGTGCAATTAGAATATGTCTATCTATGTATAACCTTATAAAGCTAAACCTAGAAAAGCTTTCTATTCAAAATCTATTTCCTCTCATTCATTTAAGTTTTAAGTATTGACCTCATCCATCAATTTTATAATTTTAATCTCATCTGTCCATTTATTTATATATTAGTCTATAAATTATGAGAGATATACCAAATCTACGTTTAAAATTTTAAAATTTTAAATCAAGTTGTTCAATTTGTATTCAGATATTTGGAAAATATATATTTAATTTATTTGATAATATATATATAGATTATATAGATATATTCAATTTATTTGATGATATATACAAATTATATAAAATATGTGCTGAAAGCAAGCGTATATTTAATTTATTTGGTGATATATACAGATTATATTAATAATCTGTAGAAAACAAACATATATTTAATTTATTTGGTGATATATACAGATTATATAGATAGTCAGCAGAAAATGTATTTTAATTTATTTGGTAATATACGCGGATTATATCATATTATATTTAATTTATTTGGTGATATACACAAATTATATAGGTTAATTTATTTGGTAATATATATATATATATATATATATATATATATATATATATATATATATATATATATATATATATATATATATATATATATATAGATTATGATATGTGCACCGTGCAATTTAAATGCATTTTTTTAATAACATCGGTTGTTTTCACTAAAAAAAATATAATTATATGTTTCACTTGCACTTTTTCAGTGAAAACAACTGTATTTTTTTAGTGATAATGATCAATATTATTAAAAGATATGAGTTGAGTACCTCTTGTACTCAATTAATGAATTTAATTTTTACTGTTAAAAAAAATTGTTAAAAGATATATTTGAGTTGTTAGATGATGCATGTAGTACATACAAGATTATATATATATATATATATATATATATATATATATATATATTTATATATATATATATAATATAAGCCGGTAAAATTGGTTAGAGTAATTTGCATAGATGTCACTTTTGATATTCATTTTTTAAAAAAAGGTCATTCACTATAATTTTTTTTTGCCAAAATTCTCTTGGACCTATATCATACCCTAGAAACATATTATTTACGAATATTAAAGGGTACTCAGTTAGTTCAGAATTTTAACATACCATATAATACCTATAATATACCTATCTTAACCTTTTTTTATAAACACAATTCCTCATACATAATCTCACTATCCACCCACCTTTTTAAAATTATACCCAATTAAAACTTATAAAATCCTAACTCCAAAATATATACAAAAATTATATACCCTTGTCAAGAATGTACTATAATGGATTTCAAATTTCATTCCCAAATCAAACCTTTATACCCTAATTTTTTATTAAAGTAAGTCCTTATAAACCAATTTCCCCATACAATTCAAAACAATATAAATTGATTTTTATACAGTAGTAATTTTAAACTAAAATCTTTTAATAAAATAACTAATACTATTTATACTTTGCCTAAAACTTTCGCTACAGGATATATATGAGCTAATTGCAGAATGCGACGAGGGTGATTGTAATATCTCACATTCATTAATGAATGTCAACTGAAATATATCTATAAATTAGTTGCTAAAACCTGTTTTATCATCGTTTCACTTGAAATTGGACCCATCCTGTGGGCTTGGGGTGTTACAATGTTGTTATATCGACAGTTTAAAATTTGCATCTTCAATTCCCCAACGAAGGTTCGGGTCGGATGTTTTTTATGTTGTGTCGAATCTCTAAATAGACTAATTCAGAAACCAATTTCACTATCTATAAGTCCAAATTAAAAGCAGATCAAAGATTTGTATGGACTAACCCAACGAAAAAATTTATAGCATTTGAAATTTCGAACTTAAATTCTAGAGATTAATATTATACTACCAGACAAACTCCTGAATTCATCATGTGCATGGTTTAAACTGCAGAAAACAAGCATGGTGATCCTTAAATTAAATTCTCATATGTATTTTAATTTATTATGATGACAACAGAAAAGTAATCTCAATTTGTAATCACATAATCGAATAACATGAATAGTTTAAAGAAATATTCGCATATATATAACCAGGTGGCTTACCCCACCTGTCCATTTGAGAACGAATTTTTACCGATAAAAAAAAAATATTCGCATATATATATTATACATGATGAGTTTGAAATGATCATCATAATTTAAAATTTTTATACATGGTTAGATAGTATGTTGTTATATCCAACGTTTCAGATTTAGGGTCTTCTATGCTCTAGGGTATGGATAGAATATATACTTTCAAATATTATTTATTTATTTAAAAGATAACAGTCCTTGAATTAAATAGTGATAGAAAATACACCTCACGATGATTAGTCAAAAGTGAGCATTAAGCCATTAACCCATAATAATATTTGGCATTAAATTAGTACTATATTCGTTCCAATAAAAGTTTTTTATTTGTTTATAGCATACAAATTAAGGAGTGTAATAGAATATTATTAGGTCCTCGTAAGCCACTGTGTTAGACTCTGTGAATAGTTCTGTTGTACATTGAATCAGGAGGATTGTTGATTTCTTGGCTCTATTATGTAAGTGTAGGCAATTCTCTTGCCTAAAACTTTAATTTACTTAATAAATGTTCTTTTATCGAAAAAAAAATAGTATAGTATAAGTGATGTGATTGAGAGACCCAAATTCCTCACTTTAGTGGAAGACCCCAGATTTAGGGGTGTAAATGAGTCGAGTCGAGTAATGATGAGCTCAAAATTCGACTCGATTGCAATACTCGAAGCTCGACTCGAACTCGGTCGAGTCTATTTTTATCAGTTCGAGCTCGATTCGACAAGAAGCTCGGTAAACTAAGCTCGACTCGATAATCTTTTTTTTTTATTTACATATAAATAATATAAATATATATAATTAATAATAAATGACAAAATTGTAAATATAGTACAAGCTCGATAAGGCTCGTGAGTAGCTCAAAACTCGACTCGACTCGATTAATTTCGAGTCAATTTGGATCTTTTTTCGAGTCGAGCACGAATAGCTCGTGAGCTAGCTTTACTCACTTACACCCTTACCTAGGTTTGATCTTTGAGAACGAATTATGGAGTTATAAGGTGGCTTAGAGAAATCTTGAAGTGTTATAAGGTGACTTGAAGAAATCTTGGAGTGTTTTGAGTGTAACTACTAACAACTAACATTTATCAATAAAAAAAATGATGTGATTGAGAGATAAAAGAATAAAGACTAAATGCAATTTAATGTATTAAATGAGTGTCAATTGATGTAAATTTAGAATATTGGAAAATAAATGGAAGTGATATACCAAAAAAAAAAAAAAAGAAATAAAAAACTTTTATTAAAACAAATTGAAAAAAAAAACATGAAACTTTTAATGGGACGGCGGAGGGAGCATTGATGGAAGTGCAATAGATAATACTGTTTGGAAGTAATAAAGAGAGAATGCTACATTTAACACCCAACATCCTCATCTTAATTAACTCTAAGTAGATTTTAATAATTCAATAAAAGAAAAACTCATGCCTATCTTGTCTAATTTTTTTGCTAAATTGTTCAAAACCATAATTAAAATGGGCTCCCTTAATGTTAATTAATTATTGATCGAAAAAAGATGAAGAAAGAAAGATGTATAGTGCTTCAAAGTCGTGAAGTCTGTCCACCTACATTATCCTACTATAGATTCAGCCCTGTGTGTGCGTGGGGGTGGAGAAGCCAATATGAGGAATAATGCATAAATGAATAATTAGCTAGGCATGGAAATGACGCAAAGATGGTCCAAAAAAGTCCATATTTCTACACCACTCTATTTTCCTAAGGGACACGTTAACGCAAGTTGCCAATTAAGATTATTTTTGGAGGGTCCGAATTAGTTCAAAACCGTTTGAAGCTCTCATGCGTTGAAATTAAACTATCTAGCTATGCCTCACTACTCAAGGAAAAATCCGATGGATTTCATATTCATCTTAAATGTATCGTGTTTTACTTTTTAATTTTATTGAAATTTTAATGTTTTAAATGTTATTTTTTAAATATGATATTTTAAATTTAAATGTTATTTTTTAAATAGTAAAAATATTAATTTGTTATTGATACTCCTGAAACATAATATGATATCACTCACCCTAATTCTGGTACTCCTGATGAGATTCTTAAAACTCTTAATCAAATATTTGATACTTTAAATTTTTCAAAAGTAGTCACACTGTAATCTTACACTGTATACAAAACACAAGAGACCTATTCGCTACTCAAATATATAATATATATATATATATATATATATATATATATATATATATATATATATATATGTGTGTGTGTGTGTGGAGGGAGGAATCAATCTGTTGTACGCCAGTTGCACCATTGAACTTGACATAAAAGTGAAATATGTAGATTAATATAAGGGAAGCATGAAGACTAGCTAGTTTTAACTCATGAAAATATGAAATGAAACGTGAACACTAATATAATTGAAACAATATACATGCTAGTTTTGACTGGAATCATGAAATGAAACATATTTGCATGGTAACATAATTAAAACATTCAAACTAGCTAAATTAATTGAAACATGTGCATATGAGATTTGATATATATATATATATATATATATATATATATATATAGTGATGGAGCCAGGAAATTAGGTAGGGGGCCAAAAATATAAAAAAAAATTATATTTTATTGTAAATGTGAGGTTACAATTTTTTAAAAAAAAAATATTAAGTTTTAAGAGGAACATCCAAAATAACGAAATGTTAGAAATAAAAAGGAACGAAAGAAATATAAAAGTTATTTTTTATAAATAAAATATATTACGACAGAGGGAGTATTAGAATTATTTTTTTATATTATTTAATAGTAAGTTGATTATATATGAAAAAAAATAAATCCCATAATGAGTTAAAATAATAAAATGGAGAAAAAATAACCCAAGATAATAAAAATATAAAAAGGAAAAAAGAACTATAATAAAGTAAAATGGAGGAAAATAAGAAAAGGAAAAAAAGAACTATACTTATAAAGTAAAATGGTGAAAAATAAGAAAATTTGAACCTAGGGATCGAACCTGCACCACAACTGTGGCTAGACCAACACCCAAACCACTTGGACAAATTGATAAAATGTGAAAATGTTTGACTATTATATATATAAGAGATTATAAAAAATATCCAGGGGGGCCAGTGTCTCACGACACCCCTGGCTCCGCCCCTGTATATATACATATATATTGCAACTTTGCAATTTGTAGTAGGTGGAGAAATGAAAAGTCTTGTGCAAACAAGTTTTATCGTGAAAATGATTTTAATAGTATTAATTGTTAGAAATATATTAGTTGTTGTATTAAAATGTATTATATTAATTAGTTGAAAGTTAGTATTAATTATTTTATTAAAAAATATTAATTATTAGATTATAAAATATTAATTATAAATCAATTTCACGATAGTCGTGAAGAAAAAATATACTATTGAGCTTGTTAGGTTTGTCTTGTAGTACGTAATAATGTATATTAATACAGGATATAGCAAATACTTAGGGGGTGTTTGTTTCGCGGGATAGCCTTGATTGATTGCTTAATCCTAAGTAATATTGTGTTTGCTTGGAGGGATTCTGGCCCAAAATTAAAATTGAGCCCGGTATCAAATGTAGCTTAATCCCATGTTCTTGGGACAAACTAATCCGGCCGGGAGGGTTTGGATTACATTGTCCCAAGCTGAAAATTACTAAATTATCCTTATATTTTCTATTCTTGTTTTAATTGTTGAGGGCAGTTATGTCATTTAAATATCAATCCCACCTAATCCATCAATCCAAATACAAAATTATCTTTATCATTAGAAAATAAAAAAATAACAATCCTACAATCCAAACATATATTTATTTCAAATATATTAATCCCAACAATACAATCCAACTTAATCTATCTCATATAATCAATCTCGTCTCGTAAAGCAAACAACCCCATAAAAATTAAATAGAGGATTAATAGCGGCCGTAAAATTTATTTCTGTATATATATATCAACACGACTGTTCGGTATATCCCATAAAAATTGGAGTTGTTTGAGTGATGTCTAGATACTAGAAACTTTATAAATTTAATACTGGGATCATGAAGTTTTATTATTTATAGGAGTACTAGTAATTTATTATTTAAATTGAATGAAAATAAATTTTTGCGACATAACAACTGTTGTATTTTATTAATTTATGTATTATATTTGTTGAATTATTATAAAAAATAAATTTATTGTACACGATAGTAGCGGAAATTATTAGGTAATGCTAATTGTTTCTTAATGTAATGTATATCAATAAATTTAATACTGGGATCATGACGTTTTAATATTAGGAGTACTAGTAATTTATTATTTAAATTAAATGAAAACAAATTTTTGCGACATAACAACTGTTGTATTTTATTAATTTATGTATTATATTTGTTGAATTATTATAAAAAATAAATTTATTGTACATGATAGTAGCGGAAATTATTAGGTAATTCTAATTGTTTCTTAATGTAATGTATATCAATAATATTCAATGATGTCTTTTTTCCCTACAAACATACAATAATAAATTAATATTGTTGGGATAAGAAAAATTATTATTTTAAAAAGATATTAATTTATCTACAAATTAATAATATATTAATTTAAAGAGTATTTTTCTAGTACGTCGAATAAAAAATTATTTTGATAAAAGTGAGTGTATTTAATTAATATATACATTATATTCATTGGATTACTAGTATAATAAATATATTCATCATACATAACATAATTACGTACGTATAACAACCATTTTCGTGAATAATGTGAAAGATGACGGCGAGGAATATATAATACTCTTGGAACTAGTTACGAGAAATGAATTGTATATAACATTCGGAACACTTCACAATTTTTTTGGTGCAATTTGAGAATACGATACTAAAATTATTGAATGAGATGAGAAAAGTTAGATATGAGATTCAAGCAGATTTGAAGTTGTGGTGTAACTGGAAGATATTTTTCTATGCTATGTACTTCTCATTTATATACATACGTAATAATGCCATGCACTTATTAAAAAATATCCCTATGCATCTCAAACATGATTTTTTTCGCACAGATCATCAAGTGCTAAATCCAAAATATCAAATCAACATTAAATTGCAAGGCCAATCTTTCCTCCCAAATAGGGCAAATTAAATGAATTATGATGACTTGAATAATGAATTTTAAATGGTTTGACTTCGATTGTCCACGTATTTTTTAAATCAAGTCAATAATTAATTTAAATTCCTCAGTCTTATATACACTATTTTTTTTTTACCCAATACAATGTACAGGTCTATTGAAAAGAATAAATGAATATACACAATATATATATACATATATTAAAATTAACACATTTACTTAGACATGTACTACAGGTGACTCAATGTATAATAATATTATGTTTGAAGAAATTATGTAATTTTTACATCAAAATAATTAAATTTAGAATTTGGCTTATTATAATGGAGGTTAATTTTTTTGTCATCAACTAAAAAATGAATCAATATTTTAATTGAATTTTTAATATATTTGTATGATCATCAATACAACATATACTGCTTAAAAGAGTTTTAATAGCACAATCAAGTAACTTTATTTTTTTTGGACGGTCAATCAAGTGACTTTATGATACACTCTTTCTTAGAGTGCTAGATCCATCCAGTACAACAAAACTAACAGGAAAATTTACATAAAATTTTCTTTACTTTCTTGTAGCAGTAAAGACACTGAATATCAACCTTGAATACCATAAAAATAGTAGCCTATCCTATGTAAGATGATTTTAGTATAATTAAAATAACTCTTGATTATAAAACACTAAAATTCCTCTTTTTTTTAAGCAAAATTAATTGACATATTTGAATTTTAAAATTGTCTTTTGTGATGGACCTTTACAATTAATAGGGAAAAATCAATTTAGCCCCTAATTTTATTAGTGAGGAAAAAAAATAGGCCTCTTAAATATTTTTATATACATCTAGACAATATATAATAACTAAAGAGATGTTCAATGTGAAAATAAATGTTGAATTTGTATTAAGGTTAGTGGTGTGGAAAGATTGATATGTTCTCGATGATAGCCCTTCGTCTACTTTCTCTTAATTAAAATCGTATTTATATTTTTTTAAGAATTTCTCTCCAATTTTATTATTGTGACACGTGTAAGAAGAAGAGTAATGACATGTAATAACATTTGGAGAAAACACTCTCCTTCTAATATATATACTTGTGTATCATCCGTGCACTTCCACGATTTGTAAGTATAAGATAAATTTGATATTATAATTCTTGCTATAGTTATTTCAATCAAGAAAAAAATATATATTTATTATTTGTGTTAAATGAAGATAGAGTTATTTTATATTCTCTCTGTTCCAAATTAGTTTTTATATTAATTTGGGCACACATTTTAAGAAAAAGTGTAATGAGTAGAGTATTGAGGGGTAATTTTGTAAACTTTTATTATTAAAGTAAGGAAGATGGTTGAACTGAGTGTAAAAGTAATGATATTTATGTAAATATATGAATATTATGAGAGTAGGATTTAGGGAGAGATTTTCTTTTTTGCAATGTTTTTTTTTATTAGCAAAAGAGAAACTATATATTGCAATTAGAGTAGAAGGGGTACTCCAACCCACTACAAAGTTCTTACAAACTCAATGATTTTAATCTCCCCAAGGATTGTCGATCCACTCAGAAAAAGGAAAATTGTTTTAATTTTATCCTTCACAATCATCCAAGACCATACCTTTGATTGAATTTCTCTAGAACTAATATGGGACAAAAAAAAAAAAAAGTGTGAAAACTGATGTGAGACGGAGGGAACATATAATTCTTTATACTTTTTTCCTTATACACTTTGTGTGTGGTCGATTTTCCATTTTTAAAATTTTTTTATATATATCATGATCATTATTTTTTTTCTTTTGATGTGATGTTCAATGTTTGATTTTTTTTTTTCAAATCAAACTCTCATAAAATGTTTTTTCAAATCTTCTTGTTTTATTCCTAAGATCTTTCATAAAAATATGAATAGTAATGGACCTATTTGATCATATATAGTGAGATGTCCTTTGATCTTATATTTTCCTTAGTTATTAGTTTCACATGATCATATTTGAAGGACATGTAATAAATTTTTTTTTTTTTAAGAACGACATGTTAAAAAAATTATTTGAGAATAACATGTAAAAAAATGCATTACATCTATTGCTCAATACATTAAAATATTTTAATTTTTATCCGAACTACTACTCAAACCTTCTATTTTATTATTTATTTAATCTGTCTTTTAAATTTCTAATCACAAATTTACTTAAAACAGTAATCATTTACTGCTAATCAAATATTTATTGTATCAATTTTTTTCTATTTATTTAGTCAGAATTAACAATTGGATTAAATCATATTTAGTACGTAACACATATTATTTATAATTTTGAAATAGTTTGAAAAGAATATGTTACACATATATTATACTCCGTATTAAAAAAATAATAAAAAAAATGATAATAATTGAATTGAATATATCAAATTAAATTAATATTTGAAGTATTTAATGTAAAATTGATATATTTTTTTTAACCCACACAGGTTTGTGGTATACATATGGCAAATTTATTTTTTTATGCAGGGGCACTATTGTGTGAGACTGTCTCTTGCATGAGACCATCATGAGAAGGAGTCACTTTTTAATAAATTGTTATCATTTTCTTATAAATTGTTATCATTTTTTCATAAATTTTCATCACTTTTCAATTTGTTATCACTTTTATACTAATTTGTATCACTTTTTTTAAAATGTGATAACAATTTATTAAAAAGTAACACAGTGTCATACAAGTTTTTGCCTCTATTAAATACTAATTAATAGTAACCTGAAATAAAATAAATATTCTTTTCTTTACATAATTGATTGTTGGAATCGAAAAATTGGCTACTCAATACTCATAGCTTCTTGCATGTTTAGGCAGGGAAACAATCGACAATTTATTGTGGTATACAGGGAGTACCAATTAATATTTATTAATTTTAATTTGTGTTGAGTTTTGCTATATAAGATAACGTAAGAATTGACAGTATATATCATTATTGTGTATATATGAATGGTGTGTTATTATTAATTATTATTATTATATATATAAATAGGTATAATTGTAAATATTACATCTAAACGACTTCAGCCGGTCTACAAAGTACGCAAATTTCACATTCAATAGCTATGGGTATTGAGTAGCCAAATTTTTCCAAACATTCAATAACTTCCTTCATATTCAAAAAGCTTGCACACGTATACAGATGACGTATATGCTATAATGCTAATAGTAGAATATTAAATACGGGCTATTATTAGATTATATAGAAAAATATAAAATTGAATTATTGTACTTTCCTATTTTTTTATCCGCCATGAGGGATTTCCGTACACTTTTCTATTTGCAAATAGTTCTTGTGTTTGTATTAGTATTAGAAAGGATTAATTATAATTAAAAACGTGTACTAGTAATAAATTAAATTACAATTTTTACTATCTAAAATTGACATATTGGTACTTCAATTTAAATTTTGTTATTTTTTTCCGGTTAAATTATATATGGTCAAGGTTATATTTGTCTATTTAGGTTTATTAATTATTATTTAACTAAATATTTAATTTCTAACAAAGAATCGATCCCTAATTTGATCAGAGAAAAGAACAAATTTTGAATTGAAGTACCAATCTGTCAATTTTACATAGTACAAATTGCAAATTAGAAAATGTATTATTGTAAAGATTGCAAATTATAATTAATCCTTATTAAAAATTAGGTCCTCGAACTGGTTTTTAAAAGGTCAGTCATTATACTTTTTATTTGAATTAAAATTAAATCCGTGTATCAAAATACGTTCCAAACTAATGCAAATAAATAAAAGAATAATGACAATTTTTACAAACAAAATACAAGACTCAATTTTAATAAAGTTGAAAGTTTAACTATTCAAAATTACAAATATATATAGTATTAAAACATAAATTGGTTAAATATATAGATATATACCGACCCAAGTATGTTTATTATTTTTTAAAAGCCAAGTGTGTCCGCCCCCTTCCTTGAATATGTAATCCTAACGTTTACATGACACAAACAAAACTTTCAGGCAAATAAGTCTTAAATTCAATAATACTATTTCGTTTATTTAATAATACTATATCATTTATTAAATAATACCACTATTTTTATAAAATTACATCACAATATTTTTTCACACAGTTGTATGTGTTTTATTCGTGTAAAATATTATAGTATTACTTTATAAACTTAATAGCATTACTTAATAAGTGGTGTAATATTATTGAATGAATATAGTCGTTGTGCGTGCAATAGATACATGCAAATGTGACTCATCTTTTAATATCAAAATCGATGAAATATCTCCCTTTCTTTTCTTTTCTTTTTTATCTTCTTGTGTCACTACCTTTTTAGTCCATCCTTTTGTTTTGTCATTAATCATATCGTCAACAATGAGAACTGAAATAGCAAGTTAGCGGTGGAAGCGTGTGTTGTACAGTTTCCCCCCCTTTGACAATAACCATAAGTCAACCCCAATCCAAATTGAAAAAATAAAATAATAAATCCTAAATAAATCTGGCTCTATAATGCAAGTAGGGGCTTCATCACTATAAATAAACATCCGTCTCATTTCACCTCTTTCATGCTTCATTTTCCTTTATAATAATAATTTAAAAAAAAAATAACAAAGTCAAACAGCGGCGCCTAAAATTTAATTATCTTCTTCTTCTTACATTATATATTTTTCAATTGTATTCATGTCTGAACTGGTGGCGGACATGGAAGATTGGAGTTTACAGGCAATCGTAAGAGGCTCGAGCGGTGATCTGGGGAATCTGGTTGATATGGACACGGATCATCACCACCGTTCATTTTCAGAATCGTATCAACAACAATTTGATCATGATTTTTTCCCGAGTTTTGCGGATATTTTTGAGGTTTCAACCGGGTCGAGCGATGAATTGGAAGAGCTCTACAAGCCGTTTTATTATCCGGGTACGGGTTCTCTTCCGGGTCAAACTGTAGCGGATAACCCGAAAGAGAATGCGGCGGAGGATAAGCAGCTGCCTCATGATCAATCCGATCAATCATCGGGAACTAGTTCTGTTGCTAGCGTCACACCTGCTTATACCCCAAAATACAAGAAAAGGTTGGTGGATTTTATTTTTTATTTTTTTATGGTATAATAAATTTATTATATAGATATGTGATAAATATATAATTGTTTGTTTTTCAGGAAGAATCAGCATAAAAGAGTAGTGATTCAAGTTTCTGCTGAGGGCCTGTCGTCTGACATGTGGGCTTGGCGCAAATATGGCCAAAAACCTATTAAGGGCTCACCTTATCCAAGGTTAATTCTTACCCCTCTCACTCACACACACATATGGGAAAAATAGTTTTAATGGGTGACGAAATGAAAATTTAACGGCTAATAATTTCAAAAAGTGGCGAATTGAGGATAAATCAGTCTGATTTGAGCTGAATTTTTTTTTATCGGTAAATATTAGTTGTTAGTGGTTAGTTTTTATTTCGCCAAGTCTCCTTATACCTCCCACTCCAAATTCGTTCCCAAAGGGAATCGAACCCACGTCTCCCACTAAAGTGGGAACCTGGTGGCCAAATGGACTAAGCCCTCTTGATTGATTTGAGTTGAATTTGGATTGATTCGGGATGATTTGTTTTCAATTTGTAACTTTTAAAGGTCGCAAACCTTTAATTGTCAGTCCAAAAAGCAATATTCTTTAAATTTTTTTTTTTTACCCCACATATATATGGAAATTAAAAAATATTAGTTGGTGGACAAGAGACGATTGCATAAGAGACTGAGTGTTGATTGTGTGTGAACAGAAGCTATTACAGATGTAGCAGCTCAAAGGGGTGTTTGGCAAGGAAGCAAGTTGAAGAAAGCTGCACAGATCCAGGAATGTTTATCATAACCTACACCGCGGAACACAGTCATAGCAAACCAACGCGGCGTAATTCGTTAGCCGGAACAGTGAGGCAGAAATTCCCATCCCCAAAGAGCCAAAACATTAGTAGAAGTATCAAACAAGAAAAAATCGAAAAAAAATCGAGCGAGAAGAAGGCGGACGTGGAGGTTGTTCTCCCCACGAGATTAATCAAAGAGGAGGAAATTGAAAGGCGGGGAGAAAGCCATGATGATATGATGTCTGAGTTTGAGTTCAACGACGACTTTTTTTCTGGGTTAGAAGATTTTGATGAATTTGTTAGGCAAGTGCCTAACAACCAACAATTTCCTGCTGTAAGATCATGTACCTGGTTTTAAGGAAATTGACAACCCATTTAATTTAATTAGAATATGTTATATATATATATATATATATATATATATATATATATATATATATATATATATATATATATATGTGCATTTAAAGAGTTAATTAAAATACTTATAGCTAGCTAGCTTCTAATGAAGCTTTGAGTAATTAATTTTAGTTGTTATACTTGCATGAGTTTCAGTTAATTCACAGATAGAGCGATATATACAGGAAATTAATTACGTACGTTTTGTTAATTATTATTAGTATGAAATTTGCCAATTCGGAACCAGCACAGATGTTAGTTATGTATTCAATTTTTTATTATGATATTATATGCATAGTACTATGATTGATCAGATCAGCTAGCCTCATATATTTTAATTATTTTGCAAATTAGATTAAATAAGCCATATATAACTCTTGATTGATTGTATTTGGCGCTAGAAAATTGCCATTTTGGTTCAACCCGTCATAGAACCTCACGATTTTTATCCCCATAAAATTAACTTTGGTCCCGTTTGTACTTTTTTTTGCAGTTTTGGTTATGGCGCTGCTACGGAAATTGTTAAATTTTCTGATAATTTTGTGAGACGCATAAAAAGTGGGACCAAAAGTGCAATTTTCACTGTGAACTACAATCCTATATATCTCTACCTATTTTGATTTCTGAATATATAAAATTAATTAAATATTTGGATTGAGGTAGCAAACAAAGATTTATGGGCTGCAATGCAATATGTCCTCAACAGCCAGCCTACTTGCTATTTATAACTTGTTCCTACACGTAAAAGTCAATTTTGCAGATTGAATGTAATAATATATTAAGTCGAACAATATAAAATCGATCACGCAGTTATTTTTTTTATAGTTTCATAACACATTCACAGCCAGTTGTTGCTACAATACATAAGTACTATTATTGTTACTAGTATATATTTTATATTTATTTTTCTTTAACAATCGAGCAGATCTAGATGAGCTACACATTAGCATGCTGTTGCATTAGGGCTTGTTTGGTTTGTGAGAGCAGAGGAGGGATGGTTCCGACAAACGCGGCGACCATGTAGGTGGTCGTCTCGGCATGCGAGAAATCCGACCGGGAGTCGGTGAAGCGGTCGTTGGAATCGGGGCCTCCGACGACAGCACCAACATGAGTGTTGGGATTAGGTTTAGAGGAGGAATACCAAGTGGAATAGCCATCACTGCATCCAACTTTTGCAGAGAGGGTATGGATTGAGGGGATGGAAGCACCTCTGTGGTGTAACCGGGTCGGGTATTTGCTCCCAAATCCAACCATGTATGACATGTTCAACGGATTCTTCCCAAGAATGTAGTCCACCTGAAATTTTATTTCAAATTGTTGATTAATTATTTTCTCAAAGGGATTTAATTTTTTGTTTGGTAGTACCAATTTATATGTCCACCACTTATAACGATGTCACAAAGATAGGGGAACCACCGTTATTTAGTTGATTGTATATGTGACATCATAACATAAATAATGATAAATAATGAACGTATAAATTGGTGTCTAGCAATAGACATATGAATATTCCATTTTATTTCACTAATGAAAAAATAATTTTTAATCTGATAAATTATTCTTATTCCAATCTTGTCGTTTTTAACTAATTCAAAATAGTATGCATGGTAAAACTTTAATTTTATCTTTTTATTTTTGAAAAAAAAAACTTTAATTAGTAAATGGAATATCCTACGCTCTGCCACGTGAACATATCAAACCCTGCAATATCATCATCAATTGAAATTTCACTCCCTACCATCGATTATCAAACTATCTAACAACTAATTACTATCGAAAAAATTAAAATAGAAATAGAAGTAGGTTATCGAACTAAAAAACACTCTCTCTTTTATTCATACACGTTGTCATTTACTGATAAAATATAATAGGAGACTAAATTATAAAAGGACAAAGATTATTGATTGGTTGAGTATAACTAATTAATTTACGCATAAAAAAAAGGAGTAATATTTATTATGCAGAAAAATAATGGTAATCAACATAGAGATAGATCGAGAGCATAAACCATGCATGATTTAATTATTTAAACATATTAAAATGTTTATATATATCCTGACACGTGGAACTCATGGCAGCCTAATGTGCCTCCTTTAATCACCAATTACGGTGTATTATGATAGCAAGGGACCAAAAAAGGCGCTCACCAAAGTAGATAAAAATTCTAGTGAGGCCCATATATACTGCACGGTTTTACAGATTATTAATTAAAGGGTAATTAATTATCCGAAATTACAACCAAATTTAAACACTCTTAATTATAGTTTAAGCTTGTATAATAAATAAAACCTCACAAGTACACTTTGCTAGCTAGATCATTTAGCTCCACATAAGTACATTTTTTATATAACAAATCCTTATAGATTATTATAGGGTAGTTACTATGTAAGTCGTCCCACACTAAGTTTTTGCCTAAATTATAAATAAATGCCTTCAAATTTGAAATACGAGATGGAACTAGTACAGTTTAAAAACAACGAGTTTAATTGTCAAAAAAATGAGTAACCTGTGATTTTGCAAAGGCTTTGATTTGGGAGGGAGAAAAATTAGAAGAACCACATCGAACACCATCAGCTCGAGCTTCGGACAGGATTTTCGAGTAGATAACAAGTATCATGGAAGCACTAGTAACATATTGTAGGTTACTGCTGTCTCTGATATATAACAGCCCACCTGCCAAAAAGAAAAATATTATGACATAATTCTTTTTAATTAGTAACATAGTATCCGACATAAAAATTAACTAATTTAGGGACCAATCCCACTGTTTACCAGCGGGCCGGAGCCCCAATTAAAGTCAGAACAAAATTCAGTATGGCCTGACCCAACATGAATTGATAACATATTGAGATTTCGATAGTAAAATCTAAAGAGAGCCATAGTATAAATTATATATATATATATATATATATATATATATATATATTATCACCAGGGGTTGTCTTGATCTGACGAGAGCTGCTTCCTGGCATCAATGCGCATACGAATGAATCAGCATCATTCTTGTACTTTGATAGATTCGTCTTTCCTGCTAGAAATTCCTGATAAAAAAATTGTCTAATTATATTAGTACTCATAAATCGTAATTAATTAATTATCATGACTTAATAAAAGTTTAGTTAATTTAATCATATGAGTGCTTGCCTTTGCTAGTAAAGTTTGAACCCCAGGAAATTTGTTATCCCAACTGAACTCGGACACAGCTTGACTCCAACCTTGGTTGGTCGAAACGTAATTCAGATATGTGTTGTCTCCACTTGCCTTGTACAGCCAACTAGCTGCCCACACCAATTCATCCTTGTACAAGTTTTTACAAAATATATCAATCACACATTTAAAAAAAAATAAAAAATCGGGTTTGTACTGGACACCAATTTCCGTGAACCAGGTTTGTAGTTTACGGTGAACTCGATAATAATACCTTTTAGCATAAAAAGTAATAATTTTTAACATACGATGTATCATGTTTAAAATCCAAAGTCACAATTATATCTCACCATTTTTTTTTTAAATCTAGGTTTTTATTTAGTGGAATGATATCAACTGCAATAATATTAATGTTTCATCTTATATTCCATAATATTTGAATGAATAACACATATTCCATATGGTTAAAAAATATGCAAATAGTATATATTATTAATAAATTAAAAGATGAAATATATAAAGAAATATGAAAAGTGGTACCCAAAAATCGAGTTGCGTCAATACCAAATTCCAATGAAATCATCCACTTGCCGTGAACTTTGACCTGAATTCGTGAACTTTAAAAAATTGAAAATTATTTGACTTAATTATAATTTAAATACTTACAACGACTATATATTGTCATACTGAATTATAATCATCAATTACAGTAAATGTTTACTTTTTCAACTCTCCTCTTCATCATACTCGCTAGGAAGAAGTTTATGAAAGATTGAACTCCGGTCCTCTTTGAAAAATATATAATTTGACCTTGAGACGTCAAACAAACAAACAAGCAGTGCTAGCAGCTAATATTGTTTATACATATATATATATATATATATATATATATATCTTTTTTTTTTTTTTTGAAACGGACTATATATATAACATTTGCGTATATATAGCTTTTGCAACTAGATTTTAATTAAAACTGTCAACACGTTAAAAATTAGTTATGATTATTTCTACGTAATTGTTCCACCTTTAATTAATTTCAGAAGTCAAAATTCTCATGCTTTCACATGGAATTCTACAAATGGATATAGAAGGGACGCGGGATGCATCGCCCTTCTTAGATTTTTAATTTTTTACTATAAATATGTAAGATTTTTTTTATTTTATATAAACTTTCACGCTACTTTTTGCATACCCAAATTGTACTTTATACAACTATTTTTTTTTTCCATACATTTCTCGCTAAATAATATCCCTACAGTGATAAAGTACATTCCAATATTTTTATAACGCATAACATATGGAATTGTGTAAAAAAATAATGGAAGTGTTGTTTTATAAGCGAATAAATATTATTTGTTAAGTAATAAAATATTAGACAGTACGTGCATGAATTACTCAAAATTTTAAGAGTTGCTTCTGAATTTTAACTGTGCATGATATTATAATACAATAATTTCGTTCATTTTTAAATGAAATCTCAGATCCTACTAATTTCAGCTCAACTGGGTTGTACTTGTACCTGATAACCAGAGTAGGAGCAGTAGAATGGGCAAGATCCCTGATAAGATGCTCTGTACTTGTCTGCAAACTGAAACAGCTGGATATATAGAGAGAAATTATAATCAGTAATTAGAGAAGAAAAAATTTACTTAATGCAAAATATTGTTCACATGATATATATATTATAGTTACAGATTTTGAGTGGCGCAAGAGGGTGGCGGAATAGTTGGAATCAACGTCTCTGAAAACAATGGAGGCAGCCGCAAGGGCGGCGGCGGTGTCGGCCGCCGCCTCAGTTCCCGGGGAAGTGGAAGTGATCTTGTAAAGTGTTCGCGGTGTGTCCATATCTTCCGGCCGCTCCCAGCAAGCGTGATCTTTATCGCCGTCGCCTACCTATTTTAAATATCAATTCATATTATACAATATTAATGGTAACGTAATAATATGGTTAATCTGCTTACAACAAATAATACCAAAAATAATTATTTTTATAATGACTAATGAACGAGAGTAAAGCTATGAATTCGAATCCCTTTGACCGTTTATATTAGTGTCTCAAATAACTTTTACACTATTTTTTTTTAACCAATATGTTTTGATATTTGAATTTATGGCCTTAATTTGTGTTCAATTCCTAGATTGTTAAAATATCAAAATTATTATTTCTTTATTATGTCAGAGAAAATAAAGGAGTTGGGCCGTTATTTCAAAGATTTATATTGGGCTTTCATAAGCCCATTAGATATTACTATAAAATACTCATTATACACTTATTTAAATCCTCTATTTCCTTCCTTCCCATTTTTTTACCGTCTCTTATTCCCCCTCCCCTTTTCCCTGCGGCTGCTCGTCCTCCAGTCTGGAGGTCCACGCCGCCGTTCAGTGCCACCGCTCCACGCCGTATTATCCTTCCCTCCACGCGCATATTTTGAGAAGAAATAGAAGAAAAATTATAGACAAAAATTAGATAATTTCTTCTTTATTTTCTTCTCCTCCAATTTCTTTTTTCGAGCTTCTGAAATAGTTTCTCTTTTAAGGCAATAGACTACACAAAAAATATGACGATCTTTTTTATCCAAATCTAAATGTTTCTTGTATTTTCAGACTGATTTTTGTCGAAAAATATGACGATGTTCGATATATTTTGACTGAACAAATGACATTCGATTATCTTTTTGCTAAAAAATGTGTTGTTTTTCGATAGATATCGAAAAATTGGTACGAATTGTTATATAATGATGTTATATCTCTTGTTACATTAATTAGATTTGCGCCACGTATACATACATCAAAATTTACAAATAAGAGAATAACATCCTAATATAATCGTATGTACACGTGGCACAAATCTAATTAATGTAACAGGAAATGAAACACCATTATATAACAAGAGATCATGTGTGTTGAACAAACGGTCGAAGGGGTAAAATATAAAGAGAGAGAAAGCGGCAGCAGGTAGTCAATATTAGAGTTAGCATTTGAATATTTTAAATTTAAAATGATAAGGGTAGTATAGGATTTTTATAAAATTTCTTCAATTAAGTGTTGTATCTCCTATTCCCTCCGATTCATGCTCGTTGTTACATTTGTCAAAAAAGTTTGTCCCGTACTCGTTGCATTATTTTCTTAAATAGTAATAAAATAATTTTTTCACTTTTATCACCATATGTCACTACTTTTCTCACATTAACCCAATTTAATACTATTAAACAACTCTCTTATTAAAGTTGAAAAGACTACTTTGACCCTACAAAAAACAACTAATATTATTAAACAAATCTTACATTAGAATTTGGGTCAAATAATAAATGTCACAAAGAGTATGTAACTAAGGAAATAATATATATATATATATATATATATATATATATATATAATATGGGGCCCTTGAACATGCATGTGGACAAACGCTAAACAAATTTAAAAGGGCCCGATATCATCCCATTATAAATAACATAACTAACAGTTTTAATTATTTTGCGAAAATTTATATCATCATCATCATCAGCTGTGGTACGTTTATATTTTTTTTATTAATTAAAAAATGGAAAGGTAGATAAATCATTTACTATATTGCAATTGTGTTATTACTGTTAATAATGAGAAAATGGTAATTAATGATTACCTGAGTGTAGAGAGTGGTAGAAGAAGTGTGAGCTCGGAGTAGGAAATCTGCTCCCCATCTGATTGCAACACGAAGGTTGGCGAGTTCATCGGCCGAGTCAATCTCATTTCCGAACTCAGTAGCGGTCCAACTCAACAAGCTCACTGAAAACGCCATTGGCCACCCAAACTTCACATTGTCTCCCGCATCATAGTACCCTCCACTCAAATTCACCTGCTCCACCCACCAAACCTTATTTACTCCAACGCTAAAAATTTCTGCTTGATTAGTTAACTCTATTTTCATGTTAAACTAATTACAAATTCAACCATGCACAAGTACTCTTTCAAATGCTCAATTCATCAATTCGATTCTTTCGTCTCATTTTTTATATTTCACTCATCTGCTCGATTATTAGCACATGTAAGCCCAGTAATTTAGGGAGTAGCAAAAAAATGACAGTAAGCTCTCGAACTGACAATTTAAGAACAATAGGTTTAAAAACTCCAGATTGTGAAATATAAAGTGAAAACATAAAAAATAACACAGATTTGACTGTGGAAGCGACCTTGTGAGTTAAATTTTTCTATTTTTGAATATGAAATCTAATGTGTAATAAACAAAAAAAAAATGTGACAACTAATTTGGAACGAAGGAGTATTATTTTTACACGGATAAAATATAATAATGTATATGATGATACCTTGTCAAGATTGCCATCCGAGAGTGCAGAATCTCCTCTCCAGTTGACTCTTTGGGCTGCGGGCAATTTCCCAGATCGTTGTCCTTCAAAGAATAAAATGGCTTTGCTTAAGGCATCCTTGTAATTAATGTTTGAAGAGCTCAACTGGGAATTTGCACCATAAATGAAAGAAATGATGAAAAGAAGGCAAGTAATAGCATGCATGTTGTTTATTTTATTGGATCATATACATGTTGGACATGGATCCTAGTCCTATATATAGATGTAACGTTTGGTAATTAAACGTGTCATATATTAATTCTATCTGCCTAATTAGCATGTATGCATGTGCCCTTTTGTTGAATTTCTAATGGTAAAACATGTCCTGATTAATTGAGTGTCGTCTTAGCGTTGATAAATCAGGTAACTCTTGACTTTTTGGCTAAAAATAGTTGCAGTTTGAAATTAAAGTTACTATTTTGTGATCTTACGTTCAGATAATTAGATGTATTAATTTTATCATGAGGAAGGAAAAAGGAGATCTTCAGCTGCTCAGTCTGCATGGGTTTCGTCACCTCGTGGCGTAAGTCGTTGGCTTAATAGTTCAGATAAACTATTAAATACTTCGAATATCCTGTTTTCAAATAGTTATTTCAGGAATTAAAAATCAATTTGATCTCATAACTTTAGCTTTTTTCGTAAAAAGTCACAAAATATTTCAAATTTTCAATTTTGTTCCATAACTCACCAAGTAGTCCGATTTCAGTTCCATTTTCGCCAAAAAAATATAAATAACGTCGTTTCGTCTCACATTTTTTGCACGTGACGAGTTAAATAAGGGCCCTTATTTCGAACTCTTCCGCTTGTAAATATGTTGGATTAATGATTGTGTTCAAGATGATTATTTTAATTTTTTTTCTCAACTGATACTTTACAGAGTAGAAGGTAATTTTATTTTGTTAAATAAGTTATATATTTTTCATATTCTATTTAAAGGTTTGAAAACTTTGTTAATTTACTTTGGTCATGATGTTTAATATAGATTACAAGACAGTAAACACTTGAGATTAACAAGAGCATGCGGCCAAAAAAACGTAGAAATGTGATATATAATACACGAGTACTAAACAATTGAACAATCTATAAAAACACAAACTTGTTAATTAATTCCGAAATATATAATTAATAATTGATGATACTAAATTGACGTGCTAGTAGAGAAGAAGATATATAATGATATATTATGGTATATGATTTGACCTGGATAATTAAAATTTGGTCAGAAGGGAACTGCATTTGTTATGACCTGCAAAAAATCTGCGAGATTTGTTATGAATAGAGATTGATCCACGAGATTTATATTCCCATCTGTTCAGGGACGGATTTAGGGGGCCGCGGGGGCGGTCGCCCCCCTTGGCTTTAAAATTTTTCTACTATATGTATGGAAATTTTTTTTATTTATGCTTTAAATTTTTAATATTTTATCATTTCGCCCCTCTTGAATTATTAAACTTTCCTCCTCTTTACTCTTCGCCCCCCTTGAGACGAAATCCTAGATCCGTCCCTGCATCTATTCAAAATTTATGTCATTTTAGACTAATGCGCACATATTAAGAAAGTTATTGACTTTCTCATATATCTTTAATTAATAGCATTGAAATTGATCTATACAAGACTTTTAAAATTATTATTACTTAAGTCATTTTTAAAAAATTTAAGGGCAAATTGAGAAGAAATACAATTAATTAACATTCAAAAGTATAAAATGATATTTAAATTGCAAATGTTATGAATAATCAAAACTAACATATATTTTGAATATGAGAAAGTACAATTGAGAAGATATGCATTGATTTACGAAAAATATGTATAAAGTGTTAATTGTCATCATGATAATAATATAATATTTAATACGTAGCTACAAATTGCATGCAAATATATATTCATCTGTAAGTAAATATTTTTTTTGAACCAGTTGCAATTGGATTGATTTAGTACAATTCGTTAAATAATATCACATCATTTACCAAATAATATCATTAATTATACTTTAAAAGTAATATATACCACGATATTTTTTTACTTACATTGAGTCTAATGGTTACATATAATAAAAGTATAGTGATGCAATTTGTACAAATAAATCGAACGAAGTTCAAATTAATTTAATTTATAAGGATCTCATGATCACTCATTTACAATAAAAACATATAGTGAAATTTGTTTTTGTTTTTTTTTTTAATCAAAGTACTAGACGTAATTATACATTTATCCTATATTAAAAAACGGTCTGGATCTCCTGTTACATAATAATATTACATCTCCTGTTACATTAATTAAATTTGCGCCACGTGTACATACATCAAAATTTATAAATAAAATAATAATATCCTAATATAATCGTATGTACACGTGACACAAATCTAATTAATGTAATAGGAAATGTAACACTATTATGTAACAGGAGATCTTATGTGATTAAAAAAGGAACCCATCCTGTTGAAAGTTTGAGTACTCAAACTTAGTGATCGAACTTTTGGTGCCCATGTTGATGATCAAATCGTTCATTCGTATGATCATATTTCAAATAATTTAAGCCTGTTGGCATGGAGATAGCGTGAGGGATTCAAAATAATTTAAACCAAGCGAATCTAAATACTCAAACAAACATTTAAAAAAAAAAAAAGAAATCAAACAAAATCCTCAAATCCACACTATTCTAAAAAAAATCAAGCCAACCAAATCAAAGGAAACTAAAAAAAAAGTAATGAAACGAATCCAAACGATCCAAAAAATGAATCTCACAAAAATAAATCCAAATAATACCCCACGGTCAAAAATATGTCACTCTGACCACAGAACGAGTTTGCAAATCCATCTGTAGAAGCTGTGGTCAAGAACAAAATTTCGAAATGATGATATTATATATTAGCTTTGGCAAAATACGTAAGAAACTGTCTCATCGTGTTGTGGGCATCACTTTTCAATAGAATTGCCATTATTTTTTAGATACAACGTATCACTTTTTAATTTTATACTTTAACATCATACATTGAAGAAAACTATACATTTTACCTTTAAAAGTGATAATTTTTCTATTTAAAAATAATATGATCCACACGATGAGAGGTACTCTCAAGTAACACTTGATCCATTAACTAGAACCCCTAAAATCATATGAGTTTAAAGCCCAAATCATTTTTCTACACCAGTTACATAAAACAAGTGATAATTATATATTAATGGGAGCATTATAGATGGCTGAAAAACGAGCACTATATCTTACTTTACGACGAACTGAGACCCTCTATGCATGCATATAGAGTGGAAAAATATTTTCCCATAACATCTTACAAGCTACAAGTGAGTTCCTTCTTATATACCCACTTTCTCAACCATATAATTTTCGAATGTGGGACAAAAGTCTTTTACTTTTCTCAACAAGTCTTTTATTTTTCCTTTTGTTACAACAAACTTAAAAATTAATTTCTCATTCACCCAAACTCGGAATTGGGCAAATAATATATCGAATCGAATCTCTTTTCAATGAACACATTTTCCAACATTATCACCTTTTAGCACAACAACTGTTCTTTTAGTGATTACAACTAATACTAACAAATTAATATTCTCTTCGTCCCATGATTACTTTCACATAGAGGTGAACACGTACATATTAAAAAAAGAGAATAATGAGTACAGATTTGAGGGTAACTTTATAAATCTTTATGTATAAAATAAAGAAATGAGTTGGATTGTGTACGTATAAGTGTGAGTCCAAAAGTAATGATATTTTGTGTAAAATTGAGAATATTATGAGGGTGAAGTTTGTGGAGGATTTTTCATTTTAAGAGTGTGAAAGTTATTTTGAGACGGATGAAAAAGAAAACTGCAAAAGTAATTGTGAAATGGAGGCAGTACTACTTTTTAGTAAAACAACATATAACTTTTAAAAATATTGCGTTGCACTTAACAATCACGAGAGATAGTTTGATTCAAAATGAATTTGGCTGACTTCTAGCCCATACTCCTCAACGTCACATATTCACAGTTCAACAAAACAATCCCATGCCCTTGTGTAAAATTTACAGGTGCATTTAATATAATGTACGATTTTCCACATGGAGGAGTATACTATCCATCTCAACTGCTCTAATTAAGAATTGTTTTGTTGCTTCGGGAAACAAAAAATATATAAATACAATTATTTATTGTTCATTTATCCACAAAATATATTACTGTACAGTAAAACCTCTATGAATTAATAACCTTTGGACCATGAAATTTTATTAATTTAGAAAGATATTAATATATCGATAAATTAATATTTTATTAATTAAAAGAGAGACTTTTTAAATTCATCAAATTCAGTACATATATATTGAAAATAAGTGAATTCATATATGTTTCATTAATTATATTCATGCATCGGCCAATTCTTTGTAACTAATTTAATATATTCATGTATAATATCAATTCATTATATACAATTATCTATTATATTCATGGACGCATGTATCAATTTATTGGAATTACTTAAATAACTATTATAGTCAATTAAATATATTCATGCATGATGAATGAAACATATACTATATAAGTCTCAATATAACTAATATAATTGTAATATTTATGAATTATTAATTTAGAATTTTAATGGGACCTAATATTTATAAAGGGATTTTTCAAAAAATTATTATCTTATTATCTTATCGAATTTGATGATTTTTCACAAAGGCTCAAGTCGGGACCGGAAAATTTTATCATTTTAAAGAGTTTATTAATTTATAAAGTATTAATTTATAGAGATTTTACTGTATTGTTGCAATGAAATTTGAGTAACACTTCTACGCACCATGATTTTGTAATTATACATATTTGATTTCATTAATTTTGACATATAATTTTTCAACCAAATAGTAATTTAGTCTGACATAGATTTTGACACACGATTATTAATTAAATAATGATCATGATGCTTATGCCACACGATTAATTAGACGGAAGCATCAATAATGGATTGTATGTAAAATGTTGAAGTATTATTTTAAGTGTAGAGATTTTACTTAATAAAAAAATAAAATATTACAAATTAAAAGAAATGGTATAATACAGCTGTAAAAATTACTCTCAAAGTGATGATCAATCTGATGATCTGAATCACCAGTTTAATGGGTTTTCGTTGACTTAGCCCACACAATCGTCAACCGTAAAATGTGAAGTTTTAGTTTAACAACCCACATACATGATCTATTTAGTGGGTAAATTAGTCATACGGCAACTATGCACTTAGAGGGATGAAAAAATTTCAAAAAAAAAAAAAAAAAATGAGGCAAATTTTTTGTGTGAGATGTTTCATAAATCCGTAATCCCTTCGTTTTATTTTTTATTGTTTAAAATTAAAAAATGGATGTCTTATTTTTATTTTTTCATACCCAAAATAACAAAATAATAATAATAATAATACCCTATTAAATTAAACATTTACAAACATTTTTTATTTACAGTTCAATGTCACTCAATTAACTCTTTCAATAAAGTTAATTTTAAAATAACTTCTTTCAATAAAGTTGAAAATACTCATTTACTCTCCACTTTATATCTTTTAATTTTTTTTTTTTGATCGGGTAAATGTAGTTGTTAGTGGTTAGAAATTAGTTCACCAAGTCTCCTTACAAATTTCAAATACTCCAAGCCTCCCTTATACCTCCCATTTACAGTTCAATGTCACTCAATTAACTCTTTCAATAAAGTTAATTTTAAAATAACTTCTTTCAATAAAGTTGAAAATACTCATTTACTCTCCACTTTATATCTTTTAATTTTTTTTTTTTGATCGGGTAAATGTAGTTGTTAGTGGTTAGAAATTAGTTCACCAAGTCTCCTTACAAATTTCAAATACTCCAAGCCTCCCTTATACCTCCCACTCCAATTCGTTCCCAAAGGGAATCGAACCCAGGTCTCCCACTTAAGTGAGGAGCCCGGTGGCCAAGTGGGCTAAGCCCCTTGATTGTGTCATTTCCCTTTGAGCAATCAAAATTGGGACGAAGGGAGTACAAATTTAAAATTCATTCCTTCGAAAATACTAAAGCATTATTTCAAATTTTATTTTCGTTTCACGCAATACCTACTAAAAACAATTGATAAATTGACAGTCACATTTATAATGTTCCCAAATAGACCAGGAGTCCTTTCTGTTTTTATTTTTTCTAAAAAATATTTTATGAGTTTTATTGATCCCATCAGATAGTTTTCCAGGAAAAATATATTGTGAACCAGTTTAACTGTGAAATTTATTTGTATTTTATGTTTAATTTTGAATAATATTAGTTATTTTATTAAAAAAATATTAATTTATCAGTAATACTGTATAACGAAACAAGTAATTTTGTTTTGAGTTGTATAATGAAACTACTTTACAAATGATTTACTCCTATTTCCACTCTACCCACACATTTTACATAAATTAACCAAATGTCATCACTAGTATGTATGATATCACTCTCATGGGAAACTTGTTTATCATATGAAACTGATATTATTATATTTATTCAATAATATCATTACTTTTATAAAATAATACTATAATATTAATTTATAAGTGGAATATATAGTATTATTAAATGAAAGTTATGATATTATTGAATGAAGGCAATAATAAATTTAAAAGGAGAGTTTACGATGGTGATATATTAGGCATTTTATAGAACCTTATATATACACTCATTGTCATGTATGCAGTATGCACTAAGAAAATATAGAAAATATCTCATATGATGAGATCATACAACCATAAATTCATGGGATGAAACTCCAGTAATTTTAATTGACCACAACACACTTGACATATATAACGTCATCCTAACGGGTCATAATAATGGTCATGACTTCAATCACAAAATGAAATTTGTGACCACCTAAGTTTTTTGTGAAAGTAATACTAGATTGTAAAATATTATATACCATGTTTACATTGTAATCACATTAATCACATTGAATAATTAAATATGCGAAAGAACTATGGAGATCCATGATTTCGTTCCACAAATATTTCATAAAATGAGTGAAAGTAAAATTAAAAATGTCTCAATATATCAGGGAACTTTTCAATATTTGGAAAAGAAATTTGTTTTAGTGAGAAGCAAAATAACAAAATTTTACGAGTTGAAGACATAATTATTTTATACCTATATATATAGCCGAATTTGATCTTATGGCCACAGGTGAACACCAATTTATATATCCACCACCAATCATGTGATGTCACATAAATAATTAATTAAATGATAGTGGACTCCCCTGTATATGTGGCATCACATGATAGGTGATTGACATGCCACATAAGCGGTGGACATATAAATTGGTACCTGTGGCCATAAAATCAAATCCGTATATGTAGCTAGTATAAATAAAATTTGAAATTCAGGAGGTTGACCGCCCTACCCCTAAATTCGTCAAATGTATTCGTGCATACATATATTCCTCTTTACTTTTATATAGCGAAGTCACTATGTTTTCAATTAATTATAATGATTATAGATATTGCAATATCGAAATAAATAAAATAAAATATATTATATATGGGTGTGCGTGTGATTACAAAGTCTTCCATATGGTTATGCTGCTTAAGAAGTTAAATCTCCTTTCATTAATTTTCCAAACAACCCTAACAACAGCATATTTATCTTATAAGTAATCTCCACGTAATTAAATTACAACCTAGCTAGGGTAGTTGTCTAACAATATACCCCTTTACCTTGTACTCCCCAATTACATTACTTGCACACCCTTAATTACACTACACCTACACATATCTATATCCATTTTGGCACGTCTACTCTAAGGAAGTTGAACAGATCAAATTAAGTAGGTGAATTATGGTTGGCTTTCTCATTTCTTGCAACCCAAACACGCCTCTCCATCTCCTACACTCAAAAAAATTAACCTTAATTAATTTCATGCATGTAATTATTAATTAATCTATTTAAAAAGTAAATATTTTCCCACCTACCCTTCTATAAATCTAATTTTGGATCCATAAATATTGTTACTTCAACTTCTAGGACATTCCCTTTGCCTCATTTTGCATGGAAGGAGATCATAACTTCCCTTACTTCTTCGGCGACCAAACGACGTCGTTTCCACTACCGGACTCATCAAATTGTCCAAACAATGCCTTAGAACAATGCATGCAAAACCCTCAATTCCATTCCTCTAATCAGGTTGATTTGGCGACCCTTTTGTCTTCTGGCTCCATGGAACAAAAATCGGCGGTCTCCTCGATTTCGATGAATACGAGGGAAGCTGACGATGATGATGATGACCGGAATGGGAGGAGAAACAAGTCAAGATTTGGGAAGAAGAAGAAGAAGTATATTCCACCAAGGGTGGCCTTTCATACCAGGAGTGAAGAGGACATTCTTGATGATGGCTATAAATGGAGAAAATATGGGCAGAAATCGGTGAAGAATAGCGTCCATCCAAGGTATAAATAAATTTTCTAAATTAATCACCTTATAATTTTCTGTTTTGTATATGTTTGAAGTTGATAATGATTAAAATTAATTGAGATACTCGAATATTTAGAAATAATATTCAAACTAACCCAGCTTTTCTATGAGGCAATTGAATCTTTCGATTCATCATTATTTGGTGTAGGTCACTTGTTCACGTTATAAACTCTATTAGTAATTATTTTGAAGGGGGTCATATTTAATTTAAAGTTCGATTCAGCCAAAAATATTATTTAAATCGGTTTTATAATGGTACAGTTAATAGATTTTGATACGTTTCACAAACTGTTACACCATCTTAAAAATGTTAAGAGTATTTTGTGAATAAATTTCACCATAAAATTAATTTTGATAAGTTAGTTTCATTAAAAGGTATTAGTTATTTTTATTATAAATTATTAATTTTGAAAAATATTTTTTATTTCATTAAAGAGTATTGATTATTTTATTAAGAGTAATAGTTATTGTACTATATAGTATTAATTGTAAACTAATTTCACGGTAAAATTGATTAACACAAGACCAACTATTTAAAAATTTGTCATATTGTTAAGTTGTGTTGGTCAAAAACTGGTCATCAGCAAAAATATGGTGAACGGCATTTCATCAGGTGTATACATATATGCGCTGTTAAAGCCATATATATTGAACTGAAGTTCAAAATCAATACAAAACATTATATATATATATATATGTTTATATATTGACTAAAATTATATTAATAATTTGATCTAATCATTTTGCTCTTAATAAAGTAAAATTCTCAGTAATCAATCTGTTTTGTCTAGGTTACAAACTATAAATTTTTTTTTTTTTTTTATAACATAAAATTGCTATTTTAGAAACAAAACAGTAATATGCGTATACTAAAAATATTGATAGTTTATGTTAAAACCAAAAATTAAATTGAGATAAATGTGAATGATAGTCGTAATAGGGCTGCGACCTTGAGTTATTTTGTTTGTATCAATAATATTACCTTCCTTCCCAAATATCTTTTACATTTTTTTTTATTTGTCCCACAATATTTTTCAAACTTTTAAAATAAAAATTCTCCATAAATATCACATTCACAATATTCACAAATTTACACAAATATTACTTCTCAAATCAGGGTCCACACATACACATATTCAATCCATTTTTTTTATTTTATACTTAAAAGTTTACAAAATTATTCGTCAAAATCTTAATTATTACTCTTCTTATTTTTTGTGTCCTCCTACCTGTGAAAGGTATTATGAGATGGAGAGAATATCATTCATCTATGTGTGAGAAAGAGAGAGAGAATACATAATGCAATTGTCATAGCAAGAATTAGCTTTGATCCAAAAGAACATTGTGTGTGAGACGATATAATAAATGATAGTCCATTTTTACTTTTTGATATTTAAATCATGTGTCCTTTAAAAATATAATTAGATTGTGACTACGAATATAAATTCATGTGTTAAACAATAATAATAATAATAATAATAATAATAATATATATATATATATAACTTCTTTTATTTTTATTCTCTATATCAAATGCTCACTCTTTTTCATGCCCAGTTGTTGTTGTTGTTGTTATTATTATTATTATTATTTTCTATTCAAATTATAAGCTTTATTAAATTTAGTTCGGCCAAGTTTGAACATGATTCACCAGTTTTTACTTTTTATTTAAAGAAAAAACCTTGTGTGAGTCCGGTGTATATGATGAACTCTATTTTTACTATTAATGTTATGCACATTTACTATCATTATCATGCACATGTATTATCACAGTCACATTTACTTATAACAATACATATGCATGACAGATTGACGGTGATAGTAAAAATAGAATTTATTGTGCACCCCGTTCACACAAATGTTACTCTTATTTAAATCACCGGTCGCATCTTGTATTTTTCACCACTTTCGCTAGTTGTTCAATTTGTTTGGTCCATCAACCCCTCTAAAATGGAAAAGGTACAGTTATTTTCACTAAAAAGTGCAAGTGAAAACAACTGCATTTCTCAGTGAAAACTACTGACCATGCTAAAAAAATGCACTTGAGTTGCACGATACACATGGTGCATAAAAAAACTTGGTGCATAAAAAAACTTGCTCTCTGAAATGTAAAATCCTTCATTCACAACCCATTTATTAAACATACCCAATTAAAATTTAAAATGTATTACTAAACAGAACCCATTTTATCACTTCTACTATTCCTCCTCAAAACACACACACAAAAGTCTTGCTTGCTACTTTGATTTTTTGGTCGAACAAGATTGAAGGTGAGTTCATCTAGACAAATACCGCGACTTTAGATCTATTCTGTCAGAGCTTCGTGCATGATTTCATGGATGCTCCATCCTTGGGACCAAACACAATTTGTACCATTGTTACAACCTCAATTACTGACCTTTGTTTAGCCGCGATTTTGTCTAAACAGTGGCGGGGCTGGGCCAATAAAACTATTGTTTATGTTAAAAATATTGATTAATATATATATATATATATATATATATATATATTACATACATACACATACTTTGATGTTCTCTATTAAATTTTCTTATTCCATGACAATGATGGTTGAAATAAAAGGTTTGATAAAAATGTATGAACGATTTTTTAGAGTAATTTAGTGAAATAAATCTTCTTGGTAAGTGTTTATGGAATTATGATTATATAAATTCTAATATATATATATATATATATATATATATATATATATATATGAGGGTGTTATGTTCATATTATATATGTCTATTTTTGTTTTAAAAATTATGGAGGTGTGAATGAAGGATTTTGGGTGTATAATTTCTCCCCGAACTATTTCATATTTGATTTTGCAAGAAGTTCTTATAATAAACGTCCGTTTTTCAAATAAAAAAAAGTGCAATTAATTCGAAGAATAAGAATTAGTAAGCTACATTTCAATATACCATATCAATATGTATAAAATGATACATAAAAAGTGGTAGCATACGATTTGGTGCACTAAACTCTAGACATGTATATACTTTTGATTAATTTGGTTGATGAACGATGAAAAGTGGAACTTAATAATATTGATCTTTGATTTATTTATTTTTTTTCCAAATTAAATGAATTTAGTGATTGACCAAATGATTGTGTTGTGTTGTGTTGTGGCTAAGGAGTTATTATCGGTGCACACATCATACATGCAATGTGAAGAAACAAATCCAGAGGCTGTCAAAAGACACGAGCACAGTTGTGACAACGTACGAAGGAATTCACAATCATCCCTGTGAAAAACTAATGGAGACATTGACCCCCCTTCTCAAGCAGCTTCAATTTCTATCCAGATTCTGACCACTAATCATTATCATGCCAACCTCAACTGTAAAAATATTGTTGTAAATCACATGCAAGCACTGATCTATGTTCTTCTATCTCTACTCTATTCAATAGTTAATTACCATGATGTACCTACAATCCACCTTAAATAATTCAAACACCTGCAAAGACAATGATTATCAACAGATTTGCTAGTATGAATTTTCAATTCCATTATCCTTTCACTATGACAGATTATATCATAAATCATGTCAGAGAACCAACTTCATCTTTTAGCATAAACTTGTAATTTTAGAATGTGAAAAGATTTCAGCTACATATATAGATATTTCACCCTGGAAAAGAATAGTTATATGGTGGACTATGCAACTCCAAAAAACTATTTACCAACAACCAAAATTGAGGGGAAAGTGGAGAGAGGAATCTGGCTCAGGAAGTACAGATTAAGTGGAAGATGAGTCATAGCATAGCAGGAACTTATTAGAGCTGGAAGATGCCAAGTTCATTGGAATGCTGTGACAGCTTTACTCTTCTTTCACCAACCCATTCAAGCCTGTAAGACAAATCAAGATTCTGAACCAGCACTTTCAACCTATCCATTTCGCTCGAGCCTTTCTTGTTTCCCTGCAACACAAATAAATGATCCATGCTTTCTTATAAACAATTTTGAAAAACATGATCAACTAAAATCACCTAAATCTTCTGTCAACTTGAAGATGGATAATAAACTTATGAAAGGTGACCTTGTATATGAATCAACAATTTTTTTAAACCAAGGGCGCCTTGTTGTTATTCATATAGCTGTAAGATGTAGGTAGGTAATACAGATAATAAATCAACATAGATAGAGAATATTAGAAATTAAATTACATTTACAACCCAATAGTGATCATTCCTGAAATTTATATAAAAAAAGTTACCGGTGAATTGGTTTGTCCGTCTTCATGCAATACAGTAGCGATTATGCTGGACCTAGTGGAATTAGGTGAAAAGCCCTCCCATGGAGGAACAAATATCAGTTTGTTGCACTGGACTGGAACAAGATTTCGACTTAGTTTCTCCCACCACACAGATCCCAGAGACCACCATTTAATTAACAAGCCCGTCTCTGAAAAAGCAACCAACCCCTGCAGAAAGAAGAAAGAAAGAAAGGGGAATAGGAAATTTCATTTTAGACTCACAGTAAAACAATACAAGGATATATATGAATTACAGGAAACAGTAACTACTCTCACGTGATAAGGAGCCTATCTTAGAATATTTTTATATTTACCCAGTCTACTGTGATGAAAAAGACACACTAGCATGCTGTATTATGTTAATACAGTAAGAAAAAAAAAATTGAAGGATAAATAAATGACAAAATAAGCATGTTGCATTAAAAAAGATAAGTGCAAAAATACTCCAGCAAATGTGCTCCTGAAGGTATCACTGCCATAGCATAAAGAAACACTATTGGTAATGGGATGCTAATAAAGATCTAAACAAGGTTAATACTGAAAGCTGTATGCGAGGAGATCAAATAATTAGCTTAATTTGAAAATGGCAATCACACTAGTCAAACCACTTCTGTAATTAACATGAGGGGTGAAGGGGGTTGGTTAAGAAGAATAGAGAAACATGGTGTAGATATAATAAACAGAAAATCAAACAGAATAGCTGTATATAGTTGTGAATATATATCATGTTTCAAATAAATGAAGATATGGCCCTATAAACTTTAGCTGTTATGGATCACATTAGCTAAAGTTTATTGGGTGCACCATTTAATATTATATAGTTCAAGACTGCAGAGTTTGCATCAAGCAATTTAAAACGTAAGAGTAAAGGAATCTGTTAAACAGTTCCATGTTTCCAAATTCTAGAAAAAAGCTTGCTTAAATTTCATAGAAATCCACAAGTAAAAACATGATATTACAATTCTCAATTTTGAAAATCTACAACTCCAATGTAGTTTTCTGATTGTTTAAAATCTGTTCCCAAGAGTTAATTTTGTTGAATAGGATCTCAGCTTGGCCGAGTTTACTCCGGATTCTTAAAGATGGGAAGGAATGTAATACACAATGATTTGGATACTAAAAAGTAAGAATTTTAGAAGTTGAGAAGGTATATGGATGAATTGGAGTGTACCTCTCCATCAGGTGAGAAGCTTAGAGCAGATATTGCTGTAGTTATTCCTGTTTCCAGGGCTCCTCCAAGCAAACCCGGAAGTCCAGGAGGTCCACTTGCATCCAAGACCTTAATCTTGCTCATGCTAAAACACAAGTGGTGAACAAAACGTGAGAACAAATTTTAAAAAACACAAAGTTGCACATCACCACGAGTATGCTTCATATTCAACAAAAAAAGCTTTTAAAATTTAATCTGATTCTTTAATCAGAAGCTGGACACTAGTTAAGGTAACTGAAGACAGTGAATGGCAATACTGTAATTATCATATCATTGATATATTATCCATGGAAGTTGGATTTCCATAGGTTTGCAAATAACATACTCAAAGGGAGAGATACCAGTTGTGCATTTCAACACCTTAGTAGATAGTTTTACTCACGAATGTGATTAATGCAAATTAATGGTATTATTCAATTTCCAAGTTATCACCTTTGCATGTCATACACCCGAATACTAGCATTGCTGATCTCTTTAATTGCATCCCCAACTGCCAATCGGGTCGATGTATCATTTAGGGCTATCATTGGAAATACACGTACAACCTCTTTCAATGCTGTCATAGAACTTTGGAGGCAAGTCCTCCGCATGGTTGTGTTACCAGGATCCATTGTCTGCAATATGAAAATGGTCACCTGCAAACCTGTCTAGATGTTAGGATAGTAGAAAATGTATGTGCTTCACATCTGGAATTATAACCCTAAACTGCAGACTGACAAAACATTAGTAGTCAATTCTTGTTCTTTGGACAATGTAAGTTATTAGAAATTCCGAAAAATCTTAAAAAAGATGTGGCAGGTGGGTAAAAGAGATTTGACCGAAATCCTACTGATTAGAATAAAATCATAATAACACGCTGTAAACACAAATTACAGACTATGATGCTTTTGCCTAGTCATTTACCAAGCCCATATGCTCAAAAAAGGCCACCCTTGCCTAAAGAGCTCTAGGGCATTGGGTATTTAAACAGGAATATTAAACATGCCAACCAAACTGTCGTATGGATTGGAGGAACCATACCAATAACCAGACCAGTCTTATTCTAAATGTGTGGTTCCGATGTACAGGAACCTCGTGAAGAGGCAAATACAGAGCATACTTCACACAAAAAATGAAAGAGGAATAATCAAGTTTAAAACACAAGAAAACAATTTATGTCAACATGAATGAAACACCGACAGAGGATAACATCATAACACCAAGAAAGTATAATATCTACTTTTATTAACCATAACCTTAAAGCTAAAGAACTGAAGTGATAATATTAGACTAGTTTTAATTCAAAGTGAACGCAGCAACTTTGCCTCTACTCTAATTTCTTCTTCTTTTTTTTTGATCGGCTCTACTCTAATTTCTAACTAGAATTAATTAAGCAGTCAGCAATTTAATATAAACCCATAAATATTAAAAGTTATTCACTCTCCAGAAAGCAATGTTAGGTAGTAGCTATTGCAGCAAAATGTGAATTGCTTCTACCCACCTTGTCCAGATATGGAGCTAAGTTTCTTGGAGAACCACGAACAATCCTGACCAAAGTCATGAGGGCCACAACATGGACAGGTGAATCAGATGCAGTTGACCAAATTTGACTTTCTATCACATGCAGATATCCAGGTATGTCAGCCATTGCTAAACTTGGAAGAAGAATTCCAACTAGAGTCTCTCGAATATTATGAGAGTTTGGTGAAAAAGCATTTGCTGATGTACCACTCACACACTCTACTTGGAAGAATATATCTCCTACCAGGCGAGGTATTTCCGAACTAATGCACACCTTCCATGTCCTCTCCATACCTTCTGCTAAAATCTCAGCTGCTGCAGCACTATACTTTTCATTCATGGCCATCACCAATTTTACTAGAGGATGAACCACTACTATGGCTAGTCTCGGTTTGACGAGCATAGGATACCAAACAGCCAATGCAGCAGCAACAATTATTTGAGAAGTCATTGAATCCTGAGTGGTGGCCCCTACACATGAAACCCAATCTTGCATTTCATATGATTCTAACCATGATGTTATTGCAGACTCTTCCTCTACAAAGTGGTCTTGAGTTTCCATGTCAACATTAGAAACAGGACATACTGGACTTGCATTTTCATGGGAATTTACAAGCTGAGTGGCTTTTGAACAACAAAGTGGAGGGGGGATAGCCCGTGAAGCAGCACAGTGAAATAAAGAGCGAGCAGCCATTTTCACATGTTCAAACTCGTTCTGCCAAAAGCTTACCAACAACTGTGGAATACAGAAATAAGACAATTATGATCATGATAATGCTGCGAAAAGACAGTATTGGACCATTCAGAATTATCCAACCAAATTACTTTACTAGCACTTGAGACAACATTACTAGATGCTAAAACTGTTGTGTCAACTGCATAAGCCCTATCTTAATTAACAGAAACCTAACACAAAAACCTTTACTAGGTAAATTAGCTTCAGTAACAAATTATTCAAGAAACCATGATGAAATAATGCTTTTGAAAAATATTTCCAAAGCCTTTTTTCAATGTATAAGTAAAAAATGAAGGAAATTTAATTCTATCTGGAAATGTTCCTTATTACACAAATTCGTTACGTCTCATAAGTCTTCCTATATGGTATATACTACACCAGGCTAAAGCATAACCTAGTAATTATATATAAGAACCTAATCGATTTTAAAAAAACCGCAAACAACCCTGTTTGTTTTGTGTACAGACATGTCTCTTGGTTAAAAAAGTGTGAAGTATGGAAATATTTCCAGCGTCATAAACTATGTGTAAAACAATCAAGGAAGTTTTTTTTAATTGATCTTTTCTCCTCTAGATAATAATTCTTGCTGTCCTACAGCATGATGGCAACTCAAATTGATGGATTTTTTAGATTCTCAATGCCAAGACTTTCAGTTATTAAGCACCAAAATCCACACAGTTTATGATTTAACATGTACCTCGAGCAAAGGAGGTTTTACGTCTGAAATTTTCTCTGCAAATTTCCGTGTATAAAATGCTGCTAAAGCACTGCAGGTAAGAGTTACATTAGTAAGTACCAGAAACTCTCGCATTGCATGATAGTTTTAAAACCAGTAACACTCACATTGCATGATAGTTTTAATAGGTGAATAATGATTAAGTTAGCATCTACAAAAATTGTTACGACATACAACAAAAGAATAAAGCATGCTTTATTGAGGTGACAATCCCCCATAATGTCGGTGAGTTTCATAAGTCGTAACTATCCTAAAAGGGAAAACTTATATCATCAGCACAAACTGAAAGCAAGATGAAGCAACTATTTTAAGCATGTTTGAAAAGTTAAAACACTTACCCACTGGCTGATGAACAAGAATGAGATAAGCTGATTAAATGCTGTGCAAGGGACACCATTGTTAATGATCTCAAAGCAGAATACTCAGATGAAGATCTCCAGAGCTGTAATATCAACATTTGTAATGTGTTCAGGTACAAACTGTGTCAGGGACATGAAATCAAAATCAATGAATTTACTGAAGTACCTCTAGAGTTGAATTAGAGCCTGGAAATGTCAGTGTCATCGAACCCCTGTCCCCTAATAAGCCAGAAGATACAATAAATGGATCAGGTCTTCTGAGCTTCATTTCAGTTATTAGCATTTTATCAAGCTCAGCATCAACATCCCACAGGTGCAGAAATGACAAGCTGAACTTAAGTAGGCACCCTTCGAGTGTTCGAACCCATTCATTATGTTTTGTTGCAACAACAGAGGATCCATCAGAACTGCTTTTCTCATTCCCATGTTGAGGACTAGGCATGTCCAGCCCATGTTCCTTAGAAGAAGCATTTGTCCTTCTATAAGCATCATCTTTGGGAGAGCTGGTTCCAGCTCCCTTTGCATGATTATTTTCTCTGATGGGGCTACCATCTTCAAAAAACTCGTTCATAGAACAAAGTGACATCAAGGAAGTGAGATCAAAACACAAAGTAGAAACTCCAGGAAAAGGAGAAGAACTTTTAATTGGGTGTTTCTCATTTTGAAAGACCACTGATGTGTGCCCACCAGATTTTGCACCAGTTACTTTCATGAAATTTGATGTATCAGCAGCACTTGGTTCAATTTTACTTGGTGTGGATATTTGCGGAGATATCTCCTTCCCAGAAACTTTTGGATGAGATTGCGAAAGTTTTGTTGGCTCAATCACTGGGAAAATTAAAGAGGAAAGTGAAGTATTTCCATTCATCAAATTGCCAGTCAAAAAACTTCCATTACTGGATTTCAGGAAATGGTCAAACATTGAATGTGCAGCAGCTCCACGTAGAACTCGCTCACGAGCGCCTGTCTTTACATCCCAAATGTATAGAATGTCATGCACGTCAGCTTTTTCTGAATAATTTGGACAAAGACATGCTACATAACCTCTTACACCATCCCACAGGACTTTTGCAGGAAAGTACATGTGTCCAGGAAATAACCTCTCTACCCTCAATGTTTGAAGTGAAACAAGGGCGATACATAAGTCATCCCCTACAGTTAAAAAGCAATCACTCCACGGGTATTCACTCTGATGTGGAGGAAGAATTATCTGATGCACAGGGGCTACGTGTTGGTGCAACACCATAATGAGATTACCAAGTTCAAGATCCCACACACGGACTGTGCAATCCATGCTACCTGACAGCAAAACATGATTTGAACTACATGCCCCAGACCTACTCACCATTTGATGTGAAGCTAAACACAACACTGCTCCTTTGTGCCCAGAGAGATGGAGTGTCTGTTCTTCTGAAGCTGCTTCCGAAGATGTATTTTCAGAAAGTGAATTCAATGCTGAGAAGAACATGTGAAACCTAACAATCTCAATATTGCCATTGAAAAAGCCGTATACAATGGCATATGGCACTAAATAGTTTTCAGATATGACCATTGAAGAAGAGACTAACTGATCTCCAGGAGATATAACACTATTTGTCAGTGGAGTCATCTCATCAGTCATTTGAATACCTTCATTGAAAATTACATGGTTTAGGCCCTCAATTGTTGACAAAGAGGAGCCTGTAGCCCAATCATCAAAAAGATTACCTTCTGCAAGAATTGTACACTCTAATGGGGGTTTCCCATTATTATCATGTTGTTGGGGTGAAAGCCAGATAGTAACATGAGGTCTCCAGAACTTATGTTGCTCAACATGAAAGCAAATTGACTCAACACGAAGCAGATTCTTATTTAATGGTATGAAACAAAAGGACATTTTCGTATGAGAAGGATGCAACAGGGCAGGGATAACAGATATAGCATCATACTTGAATATACTGGCCCGATATGATATCCTGTATATAACAGCTGCACCTATGTTATTCCAGGCTACAAATTCTTCCACAAAACCATTATTTGAGATGCTAGTATCACCCCCCAGAAATATGCCACCTATTACATATAGCTTGTCTTCAAAGCACAGCTGATGATCTGTAAAAGATATCTTGCCTAAAACAGTTCCATTGTCTGCTTGCCTGAATGTGCAATGTTTTCTGTGCACAAGGGCTAAAACAAATGCACACTTTGCAGAAGTCACTAAAAATCCCTTCTCCTTGGAATCATCTGTCCAGTCCATTACTTCTGACATTAAGGAATCATTTGAAACAACAGCTACATTTTGTCCATTCTGGTCAAAATCCTTTGCAATTGATAAATATAGTACCTTACCAAATGAATCGGAAATCATTACCGACTGCTTCTCCGTATCATCTGAGGGAAATACCACAGCCATGGACTTCAAAGGCCCAATAGGTACATTTCCATGGAAAACTGTTCGGACTACTGTAAGAGAAAACGAGTCTATAATTATAACTGTACACTTTAAAGGATTTGGATTTTGTAATCCCGTATCCACCAAAGACTCATGCACTTCGACTGAATTAGTTAACTGATGTTCTTGGTTGAAAAAACTACAGGCAATACATATGTATCTATTGTTGTTGGGCAATGGCTTAAGCATGATAGGACTCCCTGTCCAAGGAGGAAGTTTTCTTCTCCTTCTACAGTGTCCACTTGCTCTGCTCCAAACACATAATACACCATCACTGCAAGCACTTATTAGTGCACTACAGTTAACTGAATTATGATACAATGGCAGCTTACTTGATTTAGTCAAGTTTCCATTATCAGATGCCTCATGGGGAAAACAAATCCCAAGATCAGCTATAGCAGCAGCATGCCCGCACAGCATTGCAAGTGGTCTCAATTCCTGATCAACAGGCATGCAAGTAATAATAAGTTTCTGATGTAATATAATTTTAAAAAAAGTAAGATCAGTGTAATCCTAGGAAGATACTGGATCATCTAAGTACATTACCTTCTACCAATAAATACTGCAAGAGAGGTTCATTTGCTGAAAATATGAGTTTCAATTATAGTATAATTAAAATTGGAAAACAGAGACCACGGTGTATGATCAAGTTCAACAAAAATCTGGAGCTATTAAGTTCAAGTTTGACCAGACAGTGAAAAATTCTAGTATCTTATATCTACCATTTTGCAAGATCCTTAGTAAAAGTGGCATGGAAGATTACAGAAATGACAAAATTTATATGCTGAAATTTGTGCTTAGCCCCTTTAGTTTCAGAGTTGGCTTGTTGAATTCCGCATATCTATCCTATGTCCTAACTATCGTTCTATTAAGATCCTATGTGAAGTCGCTGGTAAAGAACCAAAATTGAAACTGCAAATTGAGAATTGAAGTTTTCACAAAAGATCCTGATTTCAATTTCAAGACCTTAATTCAGTCATATTGTTCATATCATTGATACTAACCCAAGACGGTAAAACAGTAGTAGCGCTTACTCGCCTCCCCTCTACATATCTTAAACCTAAGAAGCACACCAAAAGCACAATACCACTAATAGTTGTCATTACATGCTAATACATTTCGAACAACAGCCAAAACTTTTAAACGAAATCCAGCAATCGATTAATTGGGTAGAAAAGGAGCTAAATTATTCACGTCAGCTGTTCTAGAGTGAAAACACAACAATTGAGCAATAACACCAGAAGTTTAGCGCATTCACATGATACAATTAAATGAGAAGAAACGAATATGCGAGAGAACAAAATAGCTGATTTGACATTTTTTTTTCCATCTAGAATAGTATAAAACCTCAATCACAGAAACTTTCATTACCGTTTTTTGGGAAGAGGAAATGAGGTTCCACCAGATGATGGAGCCATCTGATCCGCCGGTGTAGAGAGTGGGCGGTTCGTGGAACGCTGCGACGGCGGTTACTCGGTGAGCCGGTGGTGAGCCGGACCATATGCACGCCAACGATTTAGATTTCATCGGCTGCGCAACCAGGTGAACCGGTCGAGACCGGCCGGTTATAACCAATTGGTTTGGGGATCAACAATTCGTTCGGTTTCCTGCTGAGAGCGATGACATTACCGGTAGGTTTCGAGTTAACGAATTAGAGTATTTCTTTTATTTTGCTACTTCTTTTATATTTCTCCCAAAATCTTAGATCGACACGGCCTTGGGTTTATGAGTAAAATTAATTACCAGGAATTTAATTTTGAGTTTTTTTCTTTTAAACTAAATAATATATGAGACTCATAAAAGATTTCCAAATTAAAAAATCAAAATAATAATAAGGGTCAATATAATGTGCGACGTACAATGTGCAAATTGACACATAAGTAAACGTGGAATGAACTTGGATCTAAACGTAATGTTAGATAATTGATGTTAATATAATTAAAATTTACGAAGTGGTATAGCTCAAATGGTTAGAGCTTCACTGCTTATGCCCGAAGGTCATTAGTTGGAGTCACTTTGCCCCATAAAAAATATATAACTAAAATGTGACACTAACTTTAACTGTTACTTTGGGGGAGTTTTATTGTTCCAAATTAAGCATGATAATCATGTGTGTTTTGTTAAAAAGTCCTTATATGATTTGAAAAAGTCACCAAGGAAATGAAATAAAAAATTTGATATTTTCATTAAACTCTGAATTTGAAAGAAGTTCTTATGATCATGGTCTTTATTTCATTAAACTTTGAATTTTGAAAGAAGTTCTTATGATCATTGTCTTTTAGAAAATCTTATGTTTCTCATATATGTGGTTGATATGATGCTTATCAAACCTTGTGTATAAACTGTTAGCATGTATAAAAAGGTATTTATGATAACTTTAAATTAATAAAAAAGACGCTGGAAATGCAGAGAGGATTTTGAACATGAACAACATTAGAAAAAGAAAATTAAAAAATTTGTGGCATAATCATAGTTTATATGGTGAAAATTATGATTACTGCCAAGTATGTTAGCCGCTCAAATTGTGTTAAGTGAGAGCAGTCTTCTATGACCCTTGAAGTTGTTATTAAAAATGTGTCTTCTTTTAATGTTGTTGATTATGTGATGTACCTTATGGTGAGTAAAGGTTTGACATTGCATATGTCATCAGTTGCCTTGGTAGATATACAGCAAATGCATGTAAGGATCATTGGTAGATACTGAAATGACTTTCAATTACCGTAAAAAAAGAAATGACTTTTCAATTACATCAAAGGTACTCAGACTACTTAGTCTTAAATTTTCAAACCTTCGCCCAGAGGTAAACTTGATTAACTATGTTGATTGTCGATTACCGATTTTAACTCCGTGTAAAAGAGATGGAGAAAATTCAAAATTTATCTTCTATTATCTGGCGACGGCCGGGATCATACTCCCCGCTTATGGGGAAAACCCTCGTAACCCGCGGGAATTTTATTTATTTTATATATTAATTTATTATATTACTTAATTTAATATGTTTATATATATAAGTACTTTAATTTTAACTCTTACTAATTATATTTTTATTAATTAATATATTTTTTATTATATATATTTAAGTAATTTTTATAATTCAATTAAAAAAATTATAATTTTTATACATCATATCAACATATGTCAATCCGTACACTTGTTTTACTATTTGTTATCATGGCTCCGACATCGGCTCAACAAGTTAGATTAGGAACACATACAATTGAGAATTAATGAGTTAAACGGGAAAGCGACTCTCCTATAAAATTTGTTCATAATATGAAACTGATACTATTACATTTATTTATTGATATTATCACAATTATTCACTGATCTTATAACATTTTATATTGTGATATTAATTTATAAGAGAAATGATATCACTAAATAAATGTTATGCTACCAGTGAATAAATATAATGGTATTAACGGTTTCACCCTACAGTTTTTTTAACGGCATATACAAATTAATTAAACTGAATCAATCAATCGACAAATGAAACTAGATATACGGTATACCTTCATTTAGTTTATTAGAAATGAAAATTTTGTATATTTGGAAAACTTTTAACTTTTTTTAAGACAGGGAGTATTCGAGATCGAGATCGACATCATCTTAATTAATGTTCAACCTACCATAGATGCCAAACACCAAAATTCTAATCTCATGAACACACAAAATAATTATCTTTGTTAATTACTAATACATGTACATATATATATTATTCATTGTGTCAGCAAAAACTATTGAAAAAATTAACAATAATAAGGTAAATTAATTATCATGAGGAGAACATCTGATGAAGTAAGACCACAATTACCATCGCTAATCCGGACTCAAACCCGGGCTTAACTTCCAAATGAAAAACATCTGAACCGAAACTTCCCCCTCCTACAATCATTTCTTTCTTTTTCGTCTCTCCGACGACCCGTCTCGATTCATCTACAATCTTGCACGATCGGTGTGTGTACGACCCTTCAACCGTATACGTATGTCTCTTATCAGATTCCCCATAATTATAAACATATGCAAGTACATTTTCTTTCGTTTGTCTCATGCTAATTATATTTTTCCTCATACAAAAAACAGGCTTTGTAGTCTTTGATGATTTGACGTCTTTACCCTCTCCTTCATACACAAACCAGTAGTTGTCTATTAACCTCAGCTTCTGCAAATCATCAAACCAAATTATATTAAAATTTTATTTAATAATTAACACGATGGTCATCTTTATATGTTTAAATAATTAGTGCTCCCTCCTTACCGGAAAAGTTTTCAGATGTTGGAGGACACACACTTTAAAAAAAAAAATAATGATTGAAATTTTAAAAGGTAATTTTGTAAATTTTTATGTATAAAGTAAAAAATGAATTATGGTTACGTGAGAGTAAAAAGTAATGATATTTGTGTAAATTATTTAAAATTGTGAGGATGGAGTTTATAAAGGATTTTACATTCTAAGGGTGTGAAACTTATAATGGGACGGACGAAAAAAGAAAGTATGAAAATTTTTATGGGATCGTGAAACTTATAATGGGACGGACGAAAAAAGAAAGTATGAAAATTTTTATGGGATGAAGGGAGTAAGTTTTTATATTCATATCCATAATTTTAATAATAATATATACCGACCCAAATATGAAAAAATCTAATTAATATCAACGTTAATTATTATCATAAACCATGTTGAAATAATTCGTTGAGTACCTTTCGACGACAAATTGTGAAAATGGGATTACCCGGGCCGTCCATGAGGGTGATCTCATCGGGTCGGCCGGTGTAATTATCGACCCGGAAAGCTAAACCGCCGTCGGAGGCGATCACGGTGAAGCCGGTGCAGCTGAAAACAAGTGATTTAGTCCAAACTGTAAGAGAAGTGGATGTTTCTACATGATCCTTATCTTCTTCTGATCTAATTTCATCGTGATAATGGTGGACGGCTCTTGATGTAGATTTCAAGAAGAGGACCATATTTCTCTCTCTCTCTCTCTCAATAATGTACTATCCGGACAAAGAATGAACTTCTAATTCGATATTTATAAGACTATTTTTTTTTTTGAGAATATATAATTAATAATATCGATTACGTTCTCGCTTTATACTGTTTATGGGCCAACATTATTATTAGAGCACCTCTTATCATGTGAAACCTCTTGAAATTCTTGTAGGGTATAAGTACACGTAAATCATATGCTACATGACATATGTGTGTTTTTAGTAATATTAGAATTAGTGTTGCTTATATATATGTATATATATCTACCCAATATACATGATACATATTAGTTTCAAATTAATTGTACGTGTATCTGAATATACATATATATTAATTTCAAATTAATTGTACGTGTATCATATATTGTACACGATTATATATGCGGTGGCAAAAATTCGTATGAGATGTATAAGACGGGTCTCACCTTTTAGTATCAAATATATATCAAATATCTGAGAATAAAATTGGAAAAAAAAATTGTCAGCAGGAGTATCAAATATGTAAAAAGATGTATCAACAATATAAAACGGGTCAGGGTTGAGACTCGTCTCATGTATGAGACTGTCTCACCCAAAAGTGTCCCATATTTGATTGATTAGTTAAAAGGATATTAGTCGGGATATCCGAAGAGTATTAATTAGTCAATGAATTTATATCCATTTTTGCAATATGAATCCAATTTCACCGTAAAACCCGTTCGTAGGAGACACAAGCGTACATGCAACATGTGAATTTTTTTTTTAAGGACAATAACTTAGTGGGCGGCGAAATGAGGACTGTAACCTTTCACGTTAGCAAATTAGGAAAAATAATTTTTAAAGTGACGAATTAAGGTCAAATCAACTTAAATTGACATGAATTCAGACTGAATTTGGGCAAGATTTGTATTGATTTCAGGCTGATTTATCCTCAATTTAAGATTTTTATAAAATACAGTCCTTAAATTGTTAGCCTAAAAAATTACTATCCTCTTTTTATCACTCCTAATTTACTGTCCTTAAAAAATTTACCGTGCAATATTTATACTTGAAATTTTAATACTGAGATATGTAATTTTTATAACTATATATATATATATATATATATATATAAAAGTTACAAAGAAACATTGCCATGCATGGGTCCAGCAAGGTTGGAGGAAGGATTATTTAATATGACAAAAATTCGTATCAATTGTCTCATGACTTAAAGTATCAAATATATGAGTAAAAGTATCAAATACCTAGAATTGAGAATGTAAAAAAAAAAATTATAGTAACTAATATAAAAACAAGTGTATTAACTAAGTGAAGAGAGACATCATGCAACTATATATAAGACGGATCAGGGTTATCACACCCATCTTATATATAACCCATATATATAAGATGTTATATATTTTATATTTTTTATATTTTATTTATTATCTAGCTATCGTGGATATGTAGTCAAACACTTCTACGGCAGTCCTTTCAATGGTGTTCTGCATAATTGCATTCTGCACCTCGGGATGCTATTATTGACTCTGTAAAATTGGTCCATTTTTATTTGGCAATTCATAATTCTACTTAAATACTAGTACAATTTTTTTATATTTGAGGCTGATTGTTTTATGTTTGAGGCATTCTGTTTTTCAAATTGTATTTTGCTTCCATGTACTCTGTTTTTGGTATGGGTATTCCTCATACCCATTACCCCTTTTTTTAATAAAAGTTCCCTTTTTTTCTGATAAAAAGAAACAATTTTTTTATGAACAATTACTTACTCTTATATATATCTTATAAAGGCCGCTAATTTATGAATGTTATGTTAGTGGGAAATTGAATATTTTGTAAAATATATAGTTTATGAAAAAAAAAATCTTTTAAATTTCACTGTAGAAAAAAATAAAAAAAATCTAAAAATAAAAATTACGAATCATACTTAGGTTGCAAGCACCGGTCAATTGAGATCCTCCATGTGTGTTATTTTTTCAAGGATGCTTGATGTAAAATTATCATTAGTATTCAATAAAAATTTATTAACGGAACTGAAATTATTATATTCATTTAATAATATTATAATATTTATTCACATAATTCGATGTATCTGTGTGTCTAAAATGATATAGTATTAATTTATAATCATAGTAATATTATTGAATTAATGTTATAGTGTTATTGAATATATATAATAATTTTATTGAAGGTCCATCATAAGTTGTTCAGGAATTTAATTATAAGCATGTAAAACTATTTTTATAAAATCTTAAAATAAACATTTTACAATTTATAAACTCCAAAACAATAAATACCATTATCTCAACTTAATTTTCTAATATTTTTAAATTAAGTAATATATTTTAATTTTTAAATTAATTTTAAACAATAAAAAATCACCCCACCCACCCCCAACCCCTACTCACACCACACTTCACCCATAACTCCATGCTCCGCCCTCTACCACCCACCTCACCTCCCTCCTACCCATTCCGACTCAATATAAAAAATTAAATATAATTATTTTATATTAAAAATATATTTATCTCCCATTATTAAAAAAAATTATAAATTTTACTAACCAAACACTTTAACAATTTATAAATTACTTAAATATTAAATTTTATAAGCTATTAAAACAATTTATAAGATTTCATCTGAAAAACAATTTATAAAATATTTATAATAAATTTAATCAAAGAACCATAAATGAATCAAATTTTATACGGTATACAAAATTTCACACGAATTTGCCTCAAATTATTATACATACAATATCGGACGCATTCCTAACTATATATGATCAACTTGTAATGGGTGCATTAATCATGATTAATGACTCATTTAATTGCAAGTTGCAACTGATGAAATTCGGAAGTTTCAATTTCCTCACCTTATTATTTATCAATAAATATGCATGATTCAACAGCTTCTTAAAATCTTCGAATAAAAGTCTATGACATTAAACGGCGCTGTTTAATAATTAACTTCTACACGTGAAAAAAGAACAGTTTGACTTACGTACAAAAATAGAGTAATTGAAATAAAAAAAAATTACTAACATTCAAAATTTGTACAAATTACCAAACAAGCTAGCTTTGGTTTGGATAAATTATATTTCATGTCTTGAAATATCTTTTATAAGTACGAGTGTGCACAAAAGAAAAAAAGAAAGTAATAATTAGAATTTTAATGGATAATTTGATAAACTTTATTTGTATATAAAAAAAAATGATTGATTTGTGTGTATACGAGTTCAAACGTTGACATTTTTGTGTAAGTTTATGGTTATTGTGATGAAAAAGTTTATGGAGGGTTCCATTTTAAGGGTGTAATAAAACGGACGAATATAAAAAAAAAAAGTGTGAAAGATATTTCGAAACGAAAGTGGTATAAATTATCGTACATTATTACATGTGGGTAATGGAGCTAAAGATAGATTAGACACACCGAAAAATGATATTATTTTTAAAGATATTAAATTCTCTCACACAGGTGTAAATGATTCACAAGGAATTGACTTTCCAGGATACAAAATCTATTTCACGGAAATTCATATAGAGTGATTACACTCCATATGAATTTTCGGAGCAGAAATCGCAAGTATTTAATAAAACTCGAAATTAGAAATCTCGATTACTATATAGAGAGAGACTCAAATTTCAGAGTTGGAAAATTCAATTTTTAATTTTATGAAACTCTATTTCCAATATCTCTCAATTCTCCACATTTCATGAGTATTCATAGATACTCAACGGTTACAACGAAAAGTTACAACTTTATTCAAGGGTTGCATCGAAATTGCAACTTAACTACAAGAGTTACATCAAAGAATTGCTACTTTTACTTACCAAAAGATAAAATTTTACCGGAGAGTCACGTTGAACTGAAGGGTTACAATTTTTATTGAAAATATCTCATTTTACGAAGAGCTCCCTCAACTCTATTACATTTCGTACTTACATAAATATACAACATAAATCTCGTGGTTTGACGTAATTATTAAGCATTCTTTAATTTCCTTTTGCCATTTCTCCATGCACAATGCTTAAAAATGATATCAAGCCATGAGACCTATTTAATAATTAGATGACTATTAAAGATAATTGTAATTTAATCTACCAGTCAATTTATTTGATAAATATTAAAATAATATTTTTTTTATTGGATAATTAAAATAATCTTTAAAAGAGCAGGTGCAACTTATATTTCCAAAAAATAAGGCAGTAGACGTACAATGGTCAAAGTGATGAGGAGGCTGAATATTCCGAATTTATAATAATCCTATTAAAGCAAACTTTTATATTCATTAAAATATATATTCATTCAAAACTAAATTATCTTTCATATGATTCCAATCTCGATCAGTTATCAAATAGACTCCATTCCTGCTGACGCAAACACATACGTCTCTTTATTTATTATTATTTTCTTTAAAGGAGTTCGTTTTGTTAGTCCATAATGAAATTATATAATTTTTTACATGCTTTGTTTGTGTGATTGGTGTACGTAAATCCAAATGACTCATCATCAAGAGAAGTACATATATACCCACAATGTTGAGTAACATAATTTAAAAATAACATTTTAATAATTTTTTAAAAAATATTATCAATTTGTACTAGTTTATAAACCGTCTCACCCTAATATTGTTGGAAAGAATTTCATTTCATTCAACAAGTGAACAATTTAATATGAATGAAATTATTTTTTGTGAGAATCGAACACAGAATATGGACGAAGTGGTATAACTCAAGTGGTTAGAGTTCCACTACCTATGTCGTAAGGTCATGGGTTTGAATTACTATTTGGCTTATAAAAATAATAATGACAAAATTCAATCTCATCTAAAAATCTGTATTTATTAGAGAGATCGATGTGATGTAATTCATTTATATGAATCCCTAACACGGTCTTACACAATTTTTTTTCAAGTATGTTTGAGTTAATGAGATTATCTAGTCTCATATGCATTTATCATGTTTTATTTATATTAATTTCAACGTTTTAATTATATTAGTTTGCACATTTAAATTATATTAGTCTGCACGTTTCATATTATATTTTCTGTCAAATATAATCTATACATTTTATTCATATTAATCTTCATGTCTTAATTATATTTACCTGCACATTTCAATAATATATATTAACACGCAGATTTTATTTATATGTCTAATTGTACGATGCAACTGATACAAATGAAATGAAACTCGTTCAGATACAATTCTTTTGGTCAAATTCATCATATTAATTTATTTATTTTTCTGCATACATATATATAATCTACAATCTATTTTATAAATGTGTCTCATTAAATATGCATCACTAAACAGGAATTCTAGAAAAGTACATATATAAAATAGTAAACGTCAATCCAAGTGTCTACAACATTACAAAGAACTAAAAGGATTTTCATCTAAACTATGATGAGTAATGACAGCAACTTCTAGCTAGAATTTTAACCGTGGCCCACACTTTGCTTGCTGTCTGAAAATTAAACCAACTTATAACTAACTTTTTAAAGATAACCATAAGATGAATAAATACAAATATACAAATATACAATTAATCCAAAAAAAGAAACTCTAATTTTGAGGCTGCAACGCCTAATGTCATACCAAGCACAAGCAAGATTTAAAGGCTTGGAGATTATTCGAATTGGACAAATAAAACTTATGAGTTCAAATATTGAGACAGGGTCCTTAATTTTGATAGATGATAATTTATTAAACTAATTGAGTACAGTTGATGTCGTACACGTGTTTGTCATTTAATTGCTACTCCTATTCGTGATAAAAATGTTAGAGGTGGCCTACCGCAACATACCGTATCATACCGCATACTGTATCGAAATTTTCGGTATGCGAAAATGCATAGCGCATACCGTACCAAAATTTTTGGTATATACAGTATATACCGATTTATTGATAAGCCATTTCATACCGAAATATCGATATACTGTGTCATACTGAAATTATTTAAATAAAATAATTAATTATATTATTTAACATTATATATTTTGGTATGGTATATACCGAAAATACCGAAATATTACCGGTATTTCGGTATATATCGAAATACCGACTTTCTAAATTTTTTATATCGATACCTTATCGAATTTTTTTATATGATAAGCATACCGTACCGAAAATTTGGTATTTTCAGCAGGACAACCAATATTTTCAGTATTTATCCACTCCTAAATAATACGCTATTGGTGATTCAAATTTCAAAACTATATTCCAAAAATTATTAATCTGGTAGGTAAAGCACGTTTTCTGAGTCTTAACTACTTTAATTTTAGACCAGTATTTCAATCGTTAGTTATTGATGAGTTTATCTTGAACGTATTTTAAGATAGTAATTATGAATTCTCTCTAAAATATACACATATAGGTAAAGTACAATATGAACAAATTTCACCGTAAAATTTATTTTGAGAGTATTAATTATTTTATTAAATGATATTAGTTGTTTTACTATAAGATATTAGTTCAAGTAGTTAGAGCTATACCACATATGTTGTAAGGTAATAGGTTTGAGTCACCATTTGTCCGATAAAAAACTATAAGATTTTAGTTTTGAATGATATTAATTGTTTCACTAAAGAGTATTAGTTGTTATACTAAAAAGTATTAATTATAAATCCGTTTTATAGTAAAATTTATTCATATTATACCAAATTCATATATATATATATATATATATATATATATAATTTATTTGAACAATTATTACTCTTAATAGTATAAAGTAAATCAACAAATTTGATCTTTGATTGTATCTATATATTAGGGATTTGAATTCTTCTAGTTGACCTTCCTTGTAAACCTAAGGCAACTTGTATATATTGTAGATGTAATGTAATCTCACAATTAAGTATGCAAAAGCACACTATGTATACTTTAATATGGTACAATATTTACTTCAAGAACTCTCAAGATATTCGTTCTAAGTAGTCAAGCGTTTTTGTAAGTCAGTGTTGTAATTTTTTTCCCGATGAAATAGTGATTCGAACTCATTGTTTCAATAAATCTTTAATCATTTGGGTTGTTTAATCAATAATCTCACGTCATAAGTAGTATCGTAAATAGAACAATATATAAATGTAAATCTGCAGATTTTACACCGCAATTGAGCATCCATTATTTTAAATCTAATATCACTTTTTAGTTAATTTAATAAATCTTGAGAATATATTTGTAATTTCTTTCTTACACAATTCGTGACAATGTCATACAATTTTTTTTTTTTTACATAATATAGACTTGCAAACTTTGAGGATTGACAAAGCTTTCAATCATAAACATTTAAGAGTTTATATAGTGCGAACAAGTTTAACCGTAAAATAGTTTACAATTAAAATCTCTTACTAAAATAATTAATACTCTCTCTGTTACAATTTAGATTGCTCAAAATTTTAAAAAATAAAATTTAACGTTATAATTTTGTTTTCTCATACTCAAAATAGTAAAAAGAAAATAATAATTCTACCATCTCAAACTAAACCCTTACAACCATCTCTTATATATTTAAATTTTATGTCACTTAATTCTCCACTTTATATAATTAAATCTCTCCACTCAATTATTCACTCTAATAAAATTAAAATAACTCATTTTTCTTTCACTTTACACTTTTCAATATTAATAAATAACATTTTTATTAAAACTCGTGTCATTTGATTTTGAATAATCTAAATCGTAACGAATGATAATATCTTTTAATGAAACAACTAGTATCCTTCATTCAAAAATATCATATTATAATAATACAGCTAATACTTAAGAAAATAAATTTCACGTTAAATCTTGTTCATACAATAATTTACCGCATTTTAATGTTATCTCTACTAGAGATTAATAAAGGGGAACACATCAAGCCTTCTTAACCTTTTAATGTGGAAAGTTAATTAACACTTCTTTCTCCATGCATCTAGACAATTAATATAATAATTAAAATAATAAATAAATCAATTATAGAAAGAAAAAAAGGGAAAGACAACTCAAAAATCTCAAAAGCAAGATTCATTCCCAAATTTAGTCAATCGAGACAAAATTCACCAGAAAATTTTGATGTGGTTGCATGGACACGTAATTAAGCAGGAATGGTCGGGCATAATTAATATTAAATTAGGTTATCTAATTCCAATTTAAACTGTGTATTGATGATATAATTCAGTTAATCAAATTTAGATAAGAAAGATTCGATGGAACTGAAGATACAGCAAATCAACACGTGCACATTCGGTCCATTTCAAGAAAATTTTCTGATTTTGCCAACCCTTTTGTCTCAAAATGACACTACATTTATTTTCTCCTTTGGTATTATGAAAATGGAAATCATCATTTTATGGTGGATCGACCGACCATAATCATCTGTCTTGATCCACAGTTTATTCTCTGCTCACCATGATCTTTTTTGGATTTCTTTCTTACCGTCCAACTATCTTTTCCATTAGCACACGGCAAGATGCAGTGAATTTATGAAATTTATTTGTATTTTTTTAAATAATATTATTGTTTTATTTAAAAAAAAATTGTCTGTTTTTTAAATTATAGTATTAATTGTTTTATTAAAAAATATTAATTACATAGTAATATTATTTAATAAAAATGTGTTAATACTATTTTGAGTTGCACGACGTATAAAAATATTAAAAACTTACTCTTTCCACTAAATCAAAAATAAATAATTGATAGGAATCATAAAGATGTTAAAATGTATTTAGAAGCATCGACAAAGGAATTAGTATTGAAATTCCTAGTTGTTTAGTTTCATTTTCATTAGTTCTCTAATTTCGTTTGTTTCCTATTTGAACCGACCCAAAGCATAACTAGGGGCCACGTTTGGTTTAAAATTTCTCAAAAAAATGAGAATGAGTATTGGATAACTATGATAGTTAATAAGAATAAAAAATTATTAATACTACAACTTTTCTCCTAAATAAGTTAATTATTACCCAATTTTGATAAATTTTTTTCCATCCTATAATAGTTCTCCTCAATCATTCGATTCATTCCTTTCCACCACCACTACAACCTTCTTTTGTCTTGTTTTTTTTTTTTCTAAATTAGAACACAATACTTGTGATATAACAATTATAAAATTAATTCTTCTTCCAATATTCTAGGGACATGAAGGGAAAAAATATTTAATTCTCATTCCAATTAATTACAAACAAACGGCTCCTAAGGCTTTAGGGATCGATACGTTTCAAGTATCTCGATCTCGTTATTGTTGATTATTGAATTATAACGCTTTTCTTTCCATTGTTATTGTATTCTTCAAATTCCTTTTTTTGTTAATATTGGACATCGATAATTCAGACAAATAGTAACTTAAATCTATGATTTCATGATATAGATAGGGAAATTCTAACTACTTGAATTACATCACTTCGTCTATCGGGTATTAATAATAACAGACCAATTCTATAGGGACGATACTTGTAATATCACTTGTAAATAGTGAAAATCACCTTTGATACTACGGTTTAAAAAGAGAGATTGAGCTTCAAAAATTGGTTGCAAACACCGCCTTCCTATATTCTTATCATGCTAACTCAATTGAATATATTAAAATTTTCAAACGCAAATTGGATTCATATTAATTGTAATAATTTAATGGTATGACATATATTATCAAAAAGTATTAATGGTGATAATTGAAGAGTATAACATATATTACTAAAAAATATCAGTCATGATAACTGAAGGGTATGACCTATATTACAATAGGACAACACTACAAGGGTATTAGTCATGATAATTGAACGGTATGACTTATATTACTAAAAAGTATTAGTTGGAATAGATGAAGAGTAATATGGACTCATTTTTCAATGTGGATCAAGTTTCGCCGTGAAAATAGATTCACAGGAGACATGTTCAAAATATATTAGTCGGGATATTTGAAGGATATTAGTCAATAAATTTAAATCTATTTTTACAATATAAATTCAATTTTATCGTAAAAATTATTCATATAACACTGCTTTTCTTATTACATTTGTTCTTGTGAATGATCTACAATCTTGCTAATTTAAGTTTTAATTACTTTTTATTGGAATTTCAATAATAATAATTTAATAATAAGAAATACTCTTTTTTGTGATCATATCGAGTAAGATAATGAATAATCATAACTCATCAATTAATCAGAATATATAAAATTGGTAATATTCAATGGGTAGAATGCATTTAATTTTTAAATGGGTTACCACTCTGTTGACAATACACCTGATTCAAATCTACCTAGTGTAATGCAAAGGTTTAGATAAATTTATCATTTAATAAATTTAAATCTTGAGATTATTCAATATAAATATTTAGATCCAATTAGTTAGTAACCGTGATCCAAGTTACGCATATGAAATATGCCTACTTTGGTTTGGACAAATTAAATTGGAATTTTAATTATAAATTAATGCTATACAGTGTCTGTCTCGGCTAGTTAGGGATGCATCTGCTGCGCCAGGTTCAAAATAAAATTTTCTAATCAAGATTTGATCATGTACTAGTTTATTTTACATACATTTATTTTTTTGGTAAAGATTTATGAAAACATTAAATATTCAAATATACTCGCTAGCTTCATTTACAATTTAAATTGTTCAAATCAAATGACACAGGTTTTAATAAAAGTGTTGTTTATTGTATTAAAATGTGTAAAATGAAAGGTAAAATAATATTTTCAACTTTATTGGAGTGAGTAATTGAGTGAGGAATTTTAAAGTGGAGGGTAAAATAATTTTTTCAACTTTATTGAAGTGAGTAATTAAGTGGAAAGATTTAATTATAATGGAGAATTGAGTGACATGACGTGTAAATAATAGGTATATGTAATAGTTTAATTTAAAACGGTAAATTATTTTTTTTTCTTTTAATTGTTTTGAGTATGAAAAAACAAAAATATAACGTGCATTTTAGAATTTTGAACTATCAAAATTGTAACGAAGGATTATATCTCAGCCATATTAGAGCTAACAAATTGGGTCGTCCGGCCCAACCCCTTCAGCCCATTGGGCCCAGTAATGTTCATGGACTGGGTCTGGCCGACCCATGAATACATCGTGCTTACAAACATGAGCTCAGTCCAGCACTATTAGGCTAGCGGGCTAATGGGCCAGCCCAACCCATAACTTTATTTTTTTTTAATTTATTGACAACTTAACGTAGAAATTAATTTTTAGAAACATAAAAATAATCATGTTGTTAATTCTAGTTAACATGCAATAATTATTATCAATACACTGATCAATCATATTGTCAATTTCATGAATGCAAAGAATAAAATAAAATAAAATATTATATTGATATGACCCTAATTCATGAGAAAATAATAAAAACCGTGAGAAAATAATAAAATTAGTTAAGTTTTAACCATATTTTATAACCTCTACCCATCAATTCTCAATTAGACATTACATTAAAAATTGCAATTGAAAATATATATATTCAGTTCAGATGGGTAGCCCGTGGCCCGTCGGACCAAATCGTTGTAAGTCCATTTGGACCGTCGGTCTAATGGGATGGGCTAAATCGACTCGAATTTTTTAGGCCTATTTTTTTCGAGCCCAATTCATATTAACCTTTAGGTTGATTGGGTTGGGATTGCCTGCTCTACAACTGATAGAGATTCAATTACATTTGATAAAATCTAACTTTGTAAAATGCGGAAGTGAATTATTACGCTAACAAAATTTTATCCTCATTCAGTTTTATTTTTTTTTTTTTTAAAAAAAGATATATTTATAAATAATCATCATCCAGGAATTACTCAATAATTACATTAAAAATAGAGTTAATTATAATTTACAATTTGTAATATAATAAATTTTACAATCTACCACCTATACTATATTTTTTAAACACCGATTAAAAAAAAAAATACTATATTTTGTAAACTCAATGTGCCACCAAACCAAGCTTCGAACCTAGACGCAAATTGAAAGATAAATTGTCACTCTTGATTAGTAAGTTCCAAACGCAAAATATTTTTTTAAGGGTATTTATAATATAAAATAAAATATATTTATTTATTTATTTTATTTTCAATTTAATTTAATATTATGTAACACTAACATTAAGCGTAATATTATTTGATTTTGATTTTAGATTTATTTCCTACAAATATTATTTGACATTAATATTATGAAACTTTTAAAAACTAAAAAAATAATACAAATGCAAATTGTAAATAACATAAATGAAATAAGACAACATTAATAATTTAAACTATAACATACAATTAGAAATAAAACATAAAAACATTAAAAAAAAATACATAATAATCAACTAAGAAAACACAAATAAAATACAAATTGAACACAATTAATACGAATTTTAATATTTTGGCAGACCACTTATTCCAGACCCTTCAATATATATTATTAAAATATTGCCCAAAAGTGTTAATTGGAGAAATTTTTAGGTCGAGATTGATGAGAATTTATTTGCGTAATTTTAAATTGCTCATTCCAAAACTACTCACGTTGAGCCAAATTGAAAATAGTCTCCAAATCTACCAACATAATTCTATCACCTCTTCTTTGCACACTATCTTGAATTCATTTTGTAAATTCGTCTATGCCTCTTCCTTGTTATACGTTTGAATCAACTATTAAATTTACAAATCTTTTATTGAGTGGTATCAATGTATACATCAAAAAGATGTATATCTTCATCAATAGAATAAGAGGAACTCTGAAGGCCATTTTTCTTTTTTGATGAGTTAGAAAAGAGAAATGGGAAACCAATGAATTAAAATAAGTGAGCTACTTCAAATGTTTCAATTATGGTGAAATGAATGGGTACTTATATTGAGAGATGTAGGTATCATTATTACTTTGGCAAAAACTTGTATGAGACCGTTTCATGCATAAGACCGAATCACTTTTTAATAAATTATTATCACTTTTTTAAAAAGTGATACAAATTAGTATAAAAGTGATAACAAATTAAAAAGTGATAATAATTTATGAAAAGTGATAACAATTTATGAAAAAGTGATAACAAATTATGAAAAAGTGATAACAATTTATTAAAAAGTGACTCCGTCTCATGTCCGTCTCATGCATGAGACGGTCTCACACAAGAGTGCCCCTATTACTTTTGTGCAAAGGTGTTTGTGTTATCAATCAATACTCCATATGTCAATCTATATTGCGAAAACCACATGCATTTGAATTTGATATCATCCTTTAACTGATTAAGAATTTTTATTCCACTATTGTGTCACATCTTGCATTCTATTTAATTTTGATGCACGGTATGCCTTGAGACAAAAAACAAAAAAAATTGTGAACTTAGTTTATGAAATTTTATAGTGAACTCGATAATATCTTTTATGTATATGAAATAATACCTTTTAATAAAAATTTGCAATGATCCATGAAATAAAATATTTCTTGACATGTGATATTTTGTATGTTAGTCGTTATAAGATTTTATCTCTAAAAAATATTATATGAATTTAGTTCATGGGAGATCTATTCTTGTGTTAATTTCAATTATTGATGATTTATGTACATCACCGCCAATACTGAAAGCAATGAAATACCAAAGTAAAACATCAAAGTGAAATAAGAAAGCAAAGCCCATGCATGATTTAAGATGGCAAATTAGGGGCACACGTTGTTTTATTAAATCTCATAATTCATCTTGTTGTGTCTCTCCAAAATAAAAACAAAATAGACGCAGTACGATTATATGGTTCAATTTTTGGACTGGTCACATTGATCATTTTTAATTATTTAACAATAGATTGAGTTTAATTGTACTATACTCAGCCAAATTGGGCCTTTTGTGTTCTAGAATTCTCTTTAGGGACCTTTTGGGCCCATTCTTCCTTTGCCCAAATATTACCCATATTATTGGGCCTTTTGTTTATATATCCAGCAAAATGAAAAACATATTATTATTAGTATTATTTTTTCCGAAAAGATTATTATTAGTATTATATACTCCCTCCGTCCCAAAATAGCTTTCATATGTAGTGTGACACACACTTTAAGAAAAAAGAGTAATGATTGAAGTTTCAGGGATAAATTTGTAAACTTTTATGTATAAAGTAAAAAAAAAATTATTGAGTTATGTGTATGTGAGAGTAAAAATAATGGCATTTGTGTAAATTAGTAAAAATTGTGAGGGTGGAGTTTATAAAAAAATTTCCATTTTAAGGGTGTGAAACTTATATTGGGACGGACGAAAAAGAAAAGTGTGAAAGCTTTTATGGAATGGAGGGGGTATATTGTTATTGTCATTACTATTATTATTAGGCAAGAACTTTTGTCGGTCTCACGAATATTATTACGTCGGATGAATCTCATTTGACTCATTATAATAAGAATTCTGTCTTCTCAATTCTCATGCCTCGAGAAAAATGAAACTCAGCAATTCCCTGTTGATAACTAAAAGCTATTTCATGGATGAAATACAATTTTTTTTTCCCTTAAATTTTGCACTGAAAAATGTTGATGCTATGTAGGGAAAAATATTAAATCCTTCAAATATGAAGTTTTTGTTACACTTGAATACATACATATAGTAGACTGTTGTTAATTTGAATCCTTTAAATATCTGGGGCGCTTGTTGTAGTTGAAATAGTATTTTATTTTTATTTATTTAGAGTTATTTTTATGGTACATTTTGCAAATAAACGAAATATATTATTGATAAGAAAATTGAAAATTGTTGATATTTTAAGTAAAAATTCATAATGGATTGTTGAGCTATCACTAATAAAACAAAACATTTTTTTTTTGAAATAAAATTTTTGTAAGTGATATATTTTTAAACAAAAGTGATACATTTTTATGTACCGACCATAGTAAAGATTTCCGACAATCCCTCCTAGCAACTAATAAGTTATATATTTTCAAATAAAAAGTGAGACTCATGAATATAAATAATCATTACACAATTTTAATAATTATCTCCATTCCTCCTAAATTATTGTATTATTAATTAACTGACAATCTTTAATTTTTGTTTTTGTTTTCAACTTATTCCAATATTAAAGAAAAACAATCATCATTATAATTCACTATTTAATTATTATCTACTATTCACGTTGATGAATTGGAAATAATAGGGTATTTGTTACTAGAATCTCATAGAATATTTGATAATGTATTGAGAAAACTAATTTTCTATTTTTGTAATTTCCATAAAACAATATTATTAGAATACAATAGAATTCATAACTATAACCAACATACAATATATCATAAGACAAAAGCATGTATGAACCGGGTGCATACAATAAACTTTAATTCTATTATCACTGTCATGCACATTCATTATAACTATCACTATTACCATCATTCACATGCACTATCACTGTCATATTTACTTATAACAGTGTATGTGCATAACAGTGATAGTGTAAGTGCATGACAGAAATAAGAATGATGCATGACAATAATAGTAAAATAGAGTTTATCGTATTCTTTCCGTTAAAAAAAAATGTTACTCATACCATAAATTTTGCTATTATGAGTTAGTGTTTGTAATTATGAATTCAAATTAATATCTTTGCTACGTTTCATCGATTGTGCTGGTCGTACATGACTTTTATTTTAATATATTTTTACGAATTATTGCACGAGAATAGTGCACTTACCCTTCAACGACATCGGATTCTCCATTCCAGATTCCATTATTAAAACTACAAATAAGAATCTTAACATTGTATGCATGAGATGCTTATCCAATTATTTAATAAAAATAATTGATATTATTTAAAAATATATTTAAATTGCACGATTCATTTTATGAACTAGAGTCTTATTCAAAATAAAAAAAGCCCTCTATTTTCTAATAAATATTTAAGGAAATATGAAAGTTTAAGGAGTTGTAAATGGCATGTATGGACTAGGTTTTCAATCTGTTGTCTGCCATATTGGATTGTGAGGCATCTGTAATACCACGTCTCTAATTTGTGATTACATATCTCTCCGACTCTTATTTAATTTCCTTACTCTATTCACTTAATACTTCGTCTGATTTGGGGTATTAAATTTAGAGATTCGTTTAATTGGTGGAATTAAATTTAGAGAGATAATGAAATATGTAATTTATTAGATTTTTTATGTATGATATTTTACTAGATTATATAAACACTACAAAAAAACCCAAAATTAACGAGGGGGTTAGCGAGGGGCGATAAACCCTCGCTAATTAGCGAGGGGTGTAACGAGGGCAAGTGTATCGAGGACATTAGCGAGGGGAATTGGGCCCCTCGTTAATTAACGAGGGCCTTAGCGAGGGAATTGGGCCCCTCGTTAATTAACGAGGGCTGCAGGCCGTCGGTAAGCCCAGACCCAAGTTTAGCGAGGGCGCCCTCGGCAGGCCGTAATTAACGAGGGTTTGGGCCCTCGTTGGGCCCCTCGGTAAATCCAAGTTATAAAGCCCACAGCAAACCCTCTCCCCCCCACGCACCAGTTTCGGTTTTTGGAAGCAGCCACCGCCGCCGCCGACCGCCGCCGCCGCCACTGGCCGAAATTGAAACACCCACTAGTTGGGCTTTGTAGTACTCGTTCTCGGGAACATTTCTACGGTGAGTTTTTATGATTTAATCGGTTAATTTCGTTGTTATTTTACCAAATTTAGTATTTTTTTCATATGCATATTTGCGTAATTTTGTTGTTAATATTGTTGTTATTATACATATGCTTGTATATGGATTGATTTATTAGTTATTTAGTGTTAATTTTTGTAATTGTTATGTGTATTTTAATTATTAATAATTATTTAGAAATAATTAGTAGTATAATATTATTAATTATTTAGAGTTAGTATATGTATGCAATTATATAATTAGTAGTATAAAATTATTAATTATTTAGAGTAATTAGTATGTATGCAATTATATAAATTTATTTTTAATATTAATTATTATAATTTAATTTAATTGCTATAATTTATATATTTGTAGGTGTGTTGAAAAAAGATTCGATCCGGGCATATAATTTCACTACACGCCACCACTATCACCGTAAGTATTCTTTTTTTAATTAATTATTTAAAGATATGCTTTTAATTTATAAATTGTAATAATTATTTGATTTAAAATTATTTTGCATGCTCATATGATATATATAATAATAATTTATATATATGGTGATCGATGTTCGATCAAATTTTGTATGATAGTTCAATTAATTATAATATTAGTTTTGAAAATTGAATCGATGTTCGATTCAAGTTGATGTTGGAGTTGAGGGTTGATGAATTGTTTGGTATTGTTTGCTGTAGAATGTGCGTTCCGACTTGATTAATTTTAATTAAGTCGGAAATGGATGCACTAGAAATTAATTACTTGATATATTAACTGGGGAATGCGATAAAATAAAACAAAACTCTGCCGAAATTTTTAAAAAATATATATATTAATATTAGGAAAAAAAATATTAAGTGGAAGAATTAATTATATATGATTTAATTAAATTTTGAATCTTCATTAATTTGAAACAGATGAATTATTCAAGCCGTAGTTGGATGTATGGTCCAAGAACGATTAATGGCATGATATCTCCCGAATTTCTTAGTGGAATCGAATCGTTTATAGAATTCGCTACTAGTAACCCGGAATGGATGAGTGGAGGAAAGATTAGGTGTCCTTGCTCGAAATTCAAATGTAGGAACCATAGTTTTAGAGAACCCATTGACGTGAAATCACATTTGTTTAGGCATGGGTTTATGTCTAATTATCACAATTGGATTTTGCACGGTGAGCAAAATTGGAATTCTATGCCACACCGAAACTATGATCACCCGGCGCCGACTTCATATAGAGTTGACGACACCTGCAAAGACCTAGCTCGTACCAAAATATGATGATGGACTTAACTTCTGGTCCTAACATCAGTTTCCAAAATGTGGAAGAAGAGCCCCTTAGTGAGGAACCTCCTAATCAGCATGCTGCACATTTTTTTGACATGCTTCGTGCAGCGGATCAGGATCTGTATCCTGGTTGCGAGTCTCATTCTCAGTTGTCATTCAATGCCCGACTTTTAAACATTAAAACTGAGAATAGACTGTCTGAAAGGGGTTACAATCAAATAGTTGATTTGATTAGTGAGATTTGCCCTCCCAAAAATCTGGTGCCCAAGAAATTTTCTTGATACTAAACAGTTGATGGGTGGGATGGGTCTTCCCGTAGAGAGGATTGATTGCTGTGCAAATAATTGTATGATATATTGGGGTGCGGACAGGGAGCTTGAATCTTGTAAGGTTTGTGGTCGATCCCGATTCAAACCTGCTAGACGTGGTGTGGATGGTCGATGGAAAAAGAACAGTCCTTTCAAAGAGATGTTCTATTTTCCTATCATTCCTCGATTGCAGAGACCGTATCACCACTACTACTGCTAAGGATATGATATGGCATGCTAGTTGCTATAATGATGAGGCTGGTGTTATGCGTCACCCCGCAAATTCGTTGGCTTGGAAACACCGGATTATTCATATCCCGATTTTGCAAATGAAATACGGAATGTGAGGCTGGTTTGAGCACCGATGGTTTTCACCGTTTGGGCGATCGGGAAAACAAGATTCGTCATGGCCAGTGATAGTGACACCGTACAATCTGCCCCCATGGTTGTGCATGAAAGAACAATTCATGTTTCTAACGGTTTTGGTGCCTGGTCCTAAAAATCCGAAGGATAATTTAGATGTATTTTTACAGCCACTAATTCATGATTTGAACATGCTGTGGGGAAATGGGGTGGAAACCTATGATGTTGCTAGAAAGCAGAATTTTATGATGCGAGCCGCATTAATCTGGACCATTAGTGACTTTCCAGCTTACTCAATGCTGTCTGGATGGAGCACCGCTGGAAGGACTGCTTGTCCATATTGTGCTGAGTACTCTGATGCCTTCACTTTAAAACTCAGCCGCAAACAGTCGTGGTTTGATAACCATCGTAAGTTCTTACCCAGGGGACATCCGTATCGCAGGAACAAGACTGCATTCACGAAGAATGTAGTAGTTACAGATGACCCACCACCCATCCGAACAGGTGAAATGCTTCTACAAGAAATTGATTGGTTGGGGTACCGGAAAGTGACAGAAGAGGGTGCTGAGGCCCACAACAGAAGATTAGATGGTGGCTGGAGGAAGAAAAGTATTTTTTGGGATTTGCCATACTGGAGTACCCTCTTGATCCGCCATAATTTGGATGTGATGCACATTGAAAAAAATGTGTTTGATAATTTGTTCTACACAGTGATGAATGTGGAAGGGTAAACAAAAGACACAAATAAGTCTAGGGATGAACTTAATGAATATTGTCGTCGTCCCTCTCTAGAGAAATGTCAACGCACAGAAAAGTATCCCAAAGCTTGTTATTCACTTGATAAGAGTCAAAAGGATGATCTCGTGCGGATGGGTAACCGAGTTGAAGTTTCCCGATGACTATGTGTCTAACCTATCTCGATGTGTAGACTGGAGCAAATTGAAGATGTTTGGGATGAAGAGTCATGATTGTCATGTGTTTATGCAGAGACTACTCCCGATTGCTTTTCGTGAAACTCTGCCGCCGAATGTGTGGAAAGCAATCACCGAACTTAGTTTGTTCTTTAGGGAGTTAACTTCTACATCCATTACAAGAGAGAACATGGCTCGATTGGAAGCGGATGTGTTCCAGTTATATTGTGTAAGTTGGAACGTATTTTTCCGCCTGACTTCTTCAATTCGATGGAGCATCTGCACTGCACCTTGCATACGAAGCAAGGATAGCTGGTCCTGCGGCAAATAGATGGATGTATCCATTTGAGAGGTAATTTATAACTCTAAATTATTTGATTACCTAAAACGGTTATATATATATATATATATATAACACTTGATTCATTTAATTAGGTATCTTTACAATTTAAAGCTCAGTGTTGGTAACAAGGCGCATGTTGAAGCATCGATTGCAAATGCGTATTTAACAAAAGAGGCCTCCATATTTTGTTCCCTCTATTTTGGCGATCACGTTCAGACGAGGCGGCACAGTGTACCTCGTAATTACGATGGTCGGGGCGAGGTACCCGAAGTAGCGAAAGGTACTTTGTCCATATTTATACCTCCTGGTCGACATCTTGGAAAGGTGAACAAAAGATGGATTGTAGATGAGGAGAAAAACACGGCTCATACGTACGTGTTACTGAATTGTCCCGAGTTGCAACCGTATATCGAGTAAGTTTATAACGTTCAACTTTTGTTAATTATACCGTCAATCCGTATATTAAATAATCAAATCCCCTTTTGTAGTATGTTTTCCGAGCAATTGCAAAAATACCATCCGGGACTCTCGAGGGCTGAACAAGATAATAGACTACAAGATGAGTTTGCATCGTGGTTTGAACAACTTGTAAGGATAAACAATATTCAAAATCGGTGGATACGTGATCTTTCTAGCGGTCCTTCGAGTTGTGTCACCACATACCCTGGATATTACGTGAATGGTTACAAATTTCACACACGAACTTATGGCTCATCCAAATCTACTTCAAATTGTGGCGTTTTGTATCAAGGGTAAAAATTATGATGCAGATGAGAATGATTTCTACGGGATCCTCGAGGAAGTAGTGCAATTGGAGTACCCCGGACGTATTGAGAAAAATGTTGTTCTGTTCAAGTGTGAGTGGTTTGATCCATCTGTGCCAAATGGAACTAGAGTACATCCTCATTACAAACTTGTGGACGTTAATCAAAGGGGAAGATACGGCCGCTACGATCCTTTTGTGTTAGCAAGTCAAGCCACTCAAGTTTACTATTGCAAATACCCGGGAAAGCGTAGACATGAGTGGTTGGCCGTTTGCAAAATCAAACCGAGATCCTTGGTCGAAACCGTGGCAACGAATGAACAAGAGCTTCCCCCCTTTCAAGACGATCTTGAGTCCCAAATTAATATTGTGCAAACGGATGATGATCCAATCATATTGACAGATGTCAACGGTGCACTAATTGATATTGAAAATAATGAAGAAGAGGAAGGAGAAGACGAAGAAGAAGAAGAAGAAAACGATGATGATGAGGAGGAGGAGAGTGAAGAGGAGGAGGAGGATGAAAACTCAGATGAATATTGAATATATAGTGTAATAATTATGTGTGTTTTATTTTAATGCATTGCTCGAGTATATGATGAATTATTTGTTATTGAATAGTGTAATAATGTGGTTTTATTTAATTATTGTATATATTCAATTTAATTGAATATATACAATTATTATAAAATAATAATAAATATATTAAATATTGTATACAATTTAATTGAATATATATGTGGTAATAATAATAATTATAAACATGATAATATATATATGCAATAATAATAATAACAATAATATATGATAATGTGTATATAGTGAATTATAGGATACATTTTAATTGAATATATACAATATTAATAATTATAAAACAATAATATATATACTAATTGAATAGTGTAATAATGTGGTTTTATTTAATTATTGTATATATTCAATTTAATTGAATATATACAATTATTATAAAATAATAATAAATATATTAAATATTGTATACAATTTAATTGAATATATATGATAACATATATAATTGAATAATAGTTATATATATTAAACATATTTAATTGAATAACATTTATAAATTAAATATATATAAAATATTGAACATAATATAATATTAATATATTTAAAAGCAAAACTATATCGAATGATTAGCTTTGCCCAAACGGTAAAGCGCCAAGGCCCTCTCCTCCATTCGCGCGGAGGTCGCGGGTTCGAATCCTTTGTCGAGCGAAAAAAACTCGCTCAGCTGAGGCCCCAGGCCGCGGCCAGGGGCGCGGGTTCGATCCCCCCTGGCCGCATTTCTTTTTTTTTCGAAATTGAATTTAGCGAGGGGCAAGACGAGGGGCCCGCCCTCGCCAGCTGGCCCTCGCCAATACCCTCGCCAATTACCCCTCGCCGAGCCCCTCGCTAAATCCCTCGCCAAACGCCCCTCGCTAATTCCCTCGCGAAACCCCCCTCGCCAAACGCCCCTCGCTAAATCCCTCGCCAAATAAGCCCTCGCTAAACTCGCCCTCGCCAAATCCCTCGGCAATTAGCGAGGGCTCATACCCTCGTTAATTAGCGAGGGATTTGGCGAGGGAAGTGTTTCCCGACAAGGTTTTTGCCGAGGGCTTATTCCCTCGGTAAAGCCCTCGCTAATCCCCTCCCCCTCGTTAATTCCCTCGCTAATCCCCTCGCCAAATTCGTTTTTTTTTGTGGTGAAATCACATCTTTGTTAAAAAATATTACGATATAATTTAACATAAGTCATAATATTTTCAATTGTTTGTATTAAAAACTAATTCACGTGAAAGGTTAAAATTTTACAATTATACTCCATCTAAAATATTGAGAAGAGTTTTGTTGGAAAAAGATGTTACTTTTGTTAATTACTTACCAATAATAATGAAGAATAATATTAATACACATGGAGTGAGGTGCACAAATTCACACAAAAAAAAAATGCATATCAGACTTTCTCCTTTTGGGAATTTGAAGTAATATAAATTAATAATAACAGACACCTAAATTTAATAAAATTAAATTGTATCTCTAATAATTAGAGCAAACAAACGGGTTATAAATCTTTATGCTTAAAAAATATGAAGGCTAATATATATACGAGTCGACTCGATAAAGGGCCTCAATCCTTTTAGGGTCATTAAACTAATCCACCCCTATCATTAATCAATCACTGCATTGACTTTTGCATCAATTCCTATCTCTGTTTATTTTAAAAATATTAATTGTGATCAGATTTGTTTATTTAATAAAAATACTACTTTATAAGTAGTGGGGGTGTGGCCTCTTTTGACGTTTTCTATGAAATCACTATTACCCTTGATAATTAATTAAAAGAATCAAAATTAAAGGCACTTCCGAGGAAAAATAATACTGGCACATGTGTTCATGTATTTCTGGACTCATATTTGTCTAATTCACAATCATTGGAAACCATTTTTATATTTAAAGAAAATCATTGTGTTATATGAGAAAAAGCTCACACTCACGCCTTACAATGGAATCTTTTCCCCCATTTTCCATGAACTTGAGAAAAAAATATAGTATGCTACGGCTTTATCTTAAATTACATGGACGCGTTTGCAAATTTTGCAGTGATTAATGAAAATAGAAAATAGTTAATAATATTTATTTTTTAATAAAGTAATTATTACTTATTATAATTAATTTATCTCATTTTTTAATAATTGTTTCTTATTGATTACTTCACGCCGCAATCAACTAATTTTTTTTGTTATTTTTTTCAAAATTAGAATAAAATACTTATGATTTAAATACTATGAAAATATTTTTTCCTCCAACATATTTGAGAGAATAGAGATTTTTTTAAAAAAAATTTCATTTCTATTGAAAAACTTGAATCAAAATGTATCTTAATTTTTCATTCCAACTTATTGACTATCATCTCCCAACAAATTTGGTTTTAACTTATTTTTTAATTAATTGATAAATTTTGATTGTTGATGTTGAACGATCATACAATAGTCTACATAAACTTAAATTTTTGCTTTCTGTTAGATGGTAAAAATATATGTTATATCTGCAGTTAATGGTTTTACATGATAAATCTTATGTTCAGGTCTTTAAAAAAAAAAAAATCTTAAAAAAATTAAAGGTTTTATGTGAAATTTTCTCACAAATCTCTTTTTATAAGATGGAGCTCAAATTAATAATTTTTACCAATTTTCATTTAAAATTATTGTTCAATTTAATTTTATCTTATGTAATATGTATCCCATAAAATTATATATTTGTGAGACCGTCGTACAAAAATTTTATCGTAAGTCAAATTTTCTATCAATAGTAAAATATGAGTAGGAAGAGGATTGAAAGGGTTTTATTAAGTAGACAATCTAATAAGGATGAAATTTTTATCAATAGAATTTGAACCCAAACATATTTGATTAATACTATGAAATTTTTTTATTTGATTATCTAAAAGTTCAAATTTATAAATGAAAAATGTAATTAATTAATTTATATTAATTTGGTAAGAGAAACATATGATCAATTTTTTTTTTCAGAGAAAAGGTAATTAAAGTGAGGGAAGGCTTTTCAGATTTGATTATAATTGAAACATATTTTTCAAATTTTAATGTGCAAGGATATTCGTCGATTACTCGTGGAGTCGTGAAATTAATTTAGTTATGGGGTGACAAATTATTTTTTTTTATCCTTTTTAAGAATATAGGCGCTGCTTGATTCTTTAGGATTTTGGCTTAAGAGTTACTGTCTCTCTCTCTCTTTTTTTTAATTGGATAAAGGCGACTGCAACCAGGGACGGATCCAGAATTTTTTTACGATGGAGGCACAAAAAAAAAAAATATATATATATAACACATTAAGAAGTTATTTTCATATAACAAATAAAAGGTTTTCTATTTTAAAAGTGTAAAACTTATATTGGAATGAACGAAAAAAGAATGTGTGAAAGGTTTTATGAGACGGAGAAAGTATAATGAATAAAGTGTTGAGCGATAATTTCTTTAAAAAAATAAAGAAAAGAAATAGATTAAACTGGATATATGTGTAGGTTCCAAAAATAATTACATTTTGTGATGTTGAATTTATGAAGACATTTATTTCTTGGGGATGCAAACAATAATTATGAGATGTACGAATGAGATAAAAATGTAAATAATTATACGATGAAGGAAGTACAACTGGAATCAACAAATTTTTATAGGATAGACAACAATATTTGCATGATAAATTAATTATCAACACTTTATAAATAAATATCTTTAAAAAAATACTATAAAAATATATAATGCAAAAAAAAAAAAAAAAATTTGTGGGGGCACGTGCCCCCTCAATGGGACACGTAGGTCCGTCCTTGACTGCAACCCATGATCATTGGGTCACAGGTAGTGAAATTCTTACCACTTGAGATATATCACTTCGTCAGAGTTACTGTCTATCTCTGTTCCTAATCCGATCTATTTATTTTCATTGTTTAATTGAAGATATTATTTTTTATTTTTTGTTTGCAATTTTTCATATTCTATGATTTTTGTTTGCGATTCATATTTTTTGTTCCGTTAGCGTTCTCTGAGAATCGACGACAATTTGTTAGAATATCCTTTTTTTTTTTTTTTTTAGATTTGAACGTATAGGCATAGATATTCAAAATTATAACCAGTATTGGAGGGAGATCGACCCCTTTCACCAACCTCTTCCGTTTTATTTATTCCCTCCAAATTCTTTTTTCGGAAAATGGAAATATATTGATTTAGTATCAAACTTAATTGGATTCTCGTGGTGACCTACAAATTTATTATAAAATTCAGGTTATAAGAAAGACTTTCAAAATTTTAAAATATGAATAGTATATGATGAATAAGTTTTACAGTGAAAGTTAAATGTTTTTTTTTTCAAGTGATATTAATTATTTTTACTAAATAGTATTAACATCAAACTAATACTTTTAAATGAAATAATTAATACTAAAAAAATATGAATCTCATTGTAAAGTTTGCCTTCAAATATATACGTGTTAATTGAACGAACCTAAGCCATAATCATCAATATACTTGAGTCATTTCCTTCCAAAGGTACGTAGATATTACGACTCAACAACTACCTTATATTAATATTGGTACGTTTGGAAATTCTAAATTTATACAATTAACACCAAAATTTGTGTGAGATTATCGTACGAGGACAAAAAAATTGTTTAACAAAAATGTATCACTTTTAGGTAAAATATATAACCTATATTTTTCTTATAAAAAATAAATTTTAGAAGTGTTACAATTTAAATTGAAAGTGATAAATTTTATTGAAAAAGGAATACATTTTTGTTTATCGTTGTTGATATAGCGAGAGCATATAATAAAAACGATAAATATGTAGAACATAAGAAGACACACAAATTCTGTTAATTTTAAAAATACCCGAAAGAGTGATAAACTCAATTACGTTTATTCACGAAAAATGTCATAAAAGAGATATTGAGATAAAATTCCCTTTTTTTCATTAATCAAATTCAACTCCCTGATACAATAATAAGAACACCTAATTATAAGTCAATCTCTGGTGAATTTGTTCGACGCTTGAAACTGATACCATTACATTTATTCAATAATATCATAGTTTTCATTCACTAATGTCATTACATTTATAAACTAATATTATAGTGTAAAAATATAATGATATTAGTTTATAAGAGTAGTGGTATTACTGAATGAATATAATAATATCAGTTTCATACCGTGAACAAATTTCACAAGACAGTTTATCATTTTATAATATAAAATAATTCAGAGAACAAGAAACAAAGAAACCTTAAATATAAAAAAATCAAATCAAATCAAATATCAACATAAATATTTAAATCTAATTATAATATTACAATAATAATTAATATTGATCATCATCGTAAATAATATATTTAAAAGATAACCTCACAAAATACTTGTCCATATAACAATGAGATGATACATATATGATTGAATACAAGTTCACGAGAGTTTTCCAAAAAAAATATGTTTAAGAAAAAATAATTTTCTATAATTTACCTTCTTCATCGATCTTCTTATTAGTGGTTGTAAGACGTCATCCTGTCATTTTCTGAAATAGTAGAAAGCCAACAAATATATGCACTCTAAGTTGGTTGATCGAAATTTTCAGGGGATTCTTGAACTTATTGAATATCATGCAGTCGATCACCATCATTTTCATATTGTTTGATTAATTAATCCATGACAAAATAGTATAACTCAAGTAGATAGAGCTTCACTACCTGGCAACAGAACCGCTAAATGTGTATTAAGAACCTAAATAGGAGTCAAGTATTAGAGTAAGTGATATCATATTATTTTTTCATGAGTATCAACAATAAATTAATATTTTTACCTATTAAATTATTCATCTTAATAATATAAAAAATACAGTACTATAATATTTAAACTTAAAATATCAAGTTTGTGATTGATGCCATCAGCTCCTCATGTTTCTATGATACAGTTTATGGTGATATAATTTCTGATTGTAGGACTTTACTTGCTACTAATAGTGGGTGGTCTATTTGTTTTGTCAAGCGCTCGGCTAATTATTTAGCACACGCTTTTGCTCGGTCTTCTCGTTCTATTAAGAGTCTCCATTGTTGGGTTGACCCACCAGAGTTTGTGGTTGGGCTCCCAAACCCTTTGTGCTGTTGTGGCTAATTCTTAATGATCAGTTTTTTTTGCTTTAAAAAAAATATCATGTTTAAAAAAATACTCTGTTACATTTAAAATATCAAATATTTAATTAAAAGTATCAAATATTTGAATACGAGTATAAAAAATTAGATAAAATAAAAAAATAAAATACCGTAAATTTATAATGTATACAAAACACATAAAACTTTTTCAAAACGAATAAGGGTCAAATAGTTTATGAAAGAGGTACAGTATTTTATAACGTTAGGTAGGTGAGTTTGGGCTTCTAGAAGATTCATGGGCCTACATTCGAAACTTCTAAAACTCGTCCTTGTCAAATTCCCACCAACGGCCACACCCACCAACTCCTGAGTTGAAATTAACTTTTTTTGAAAAAAAAAAAAATTAACAAGAAAAATGTGAGACCTGAAAACAACCAATACATTTTTTGAAGGCAAAAATTCACATGAGACCGTCTGATATATGAGATGGATTTCAATTCTAATTGAAGTATTAAATGTATTAACAGAAATATCAAACATACATGCGAAAATATCAAATGTTTAGGAATGAGAATTAAAAAAAAAAATGTGTATCAAATATATGAACAAAAGCATCAACTATTTAAATATGGATTAGGGGTGAAACTCGCTTCATGTATAAAACCCTCTCATCTAAAAGTGCCTATTTTATAAAAGTTGTTTTTATAATTTTACAAAGGGGCAAAGTTTTATACATTTCATATACACCGTAAGTTTACGGTGTTTCACTGATACTTTTGGTCAAATATTTGATATTTTTAATTAAATATTTCATAATTTAAATGTTATTTTTTCAATTTCATCAGAATTTTTTATACTTTTGATCAAATTTGATATCATTGACCCTAAATTTTGATACTCCTGATCAAATATTTAATACTTTAACTTTTTCAAAAGTGATAACACCGTAAACTTAATGTATATACGTAACACAAGATACCTACTCTTTTGTTTTTCATTTTTTATTTCTAAAACAATTTCTTAACTTTTCATATTTGAAATAGAAATTATGTCTATTTTAATTTACCTTTTAATCAAAATAACAATATCTTTTTCTTTTTTAACTAACGAAGAGGTTTATATCGAAACTTATGACGTTACACAACTATTTCAAAATGGTAGTAGCATTCACACTCATCATAATACAAAAATTTCAATTCTAAACTTATAATTCTAAAATACAAAAATTTGTGTTAGAGGATTTCATACAAATTAATAATGATTTTTACCAAATTACTTTAAACTCTTTTAAAATAACTTTCTTTAAAATCTAATCTAGAATTCTCAAACTATTAATTTAGGTATATGAGAAAATTAATAATTTTTTTAATACGTGTGTATTGCTGAAATGACATATATTTTGAATATGAAAGATTGTAAAACAAAATAAATTTTGTGTGAAACCTTCACATTCATGAAATAAAACACTTTTGTATGTTTTTCAATGTTTTTAAAATTTGAGTATTTAAAAAATTTCACAACAGTATAACGGATCATGCATGAGCTCGTGTTGTATAAATTTTTGTGTATAAACTAATCTGAAATTAGTAAAAAATTAAAGTGAAGTAATGTGTATTTTCCAGGAAAAGACAAGAATTAATGCGTGTTTCTTAGTAGTAATGTAATGTGTGGGTTCCTCCCAAGATCACGAAGAAACTTTCATATACGAGATTGAAACGCCATTAATATCCAAATCTCTAAGCATCATTCCATTTACCACGTCCACCTCACGTGAACTTTTTTAGAAAAATCATCACTCCAAATCTTTACACACTCTAATAATACAACATTAATGACACTTTACAAATTGATTTTCACTCTTATATACTCTCACCGTCCCAGATTAGTATTTACAGAAAGGAGGACACATAAATTAAAAAAGTTGAGGAATGAATAAGAATTTTAAAGGTAATTTTATAAATTTTTATGTATAAAATAAATAAATGAATTAAATTGCGTGTATATATTTATGAGTCCGAAAATAATGATGTTTTGTGTAAAATTGAGAATATCGTGAGAGTGAAACTTATAGAGGCACAAACAAAAAAAGAAAGCATGAAATTTATTTCGAAATATAGGGAGTAAAATTATTCTACAAAAACTTCAAAATTTAAATTTCTCCCAAACACCACAACGAGTCGATTTGCTCCATAAATCAGCGTCAAGTGTCAACATTGCGTGGTAAATACTCAATATATAGTTGGTCGAAAATTCCAAAAGATATCCAATGTTTTAGTTGAATCCCCCTACCAGCCTATGAGTCCTTAACATGTTTACGATCTTCTTTCTTTCTTTAATTGTATTTTCTTTTTTGTTTTCACTATCATTATCTCAAAATGCACACTATGCTTCTCAAGCTCTATTGAAGACTTAAGCTATAAATGCTCATTTACTATATTAATCCAGACAATACTTCTATCATGTAAATATATATTGGTGACGTTTGGTCTTAGTCAGGGTGTATTTTTAAACTCTATAAAAAACATCTATAATCACTTTTTTTTTTAAAGGACGTGAGAAATAATTTTAAAAAAAGTGATTTTTAAAAGTTATTTTTAATGTTTCAAAACACACCCTAAATGTTCACATGTATAATACTTTTAATTATATATAGTTACATTTTGGGAAGGTCTTTCATGCACTTTTAATGGTGTGTTTTTACATGCTTATTTATTGATTATCATGATTTCTTGTTAAAACTCGTACAAGTGATTTTGACAATGAAAATCAACTCACCAACGAACACGTTTTTTTCTTCTTTGTTCATTGTCAATTGTCTATAAATATTGCTCCTTCAATTCCGCGATTACTTTCACACTTTCTTTTTTCGTTCGTCCCAAAATAACTTTCACAACCTTAAAATGGAAAACTCTTCATAAACTCCACCCTCACAATATCCCAAATATTATAAAAAAATGTTATTACTTTTGGGCCCAGAATTATATACAATCCAACTCATCTCTTTATTTTATGCATTAAAGTTTTTAAACTTACCTACCAAATCCTACTCATTACTCTATTTTTTTAATATGTATGTCCGCCTTCATATAAAACTAATCATGGGAGGAAGAGAGTATTTTAGATCTTGTGAGAAAGAAATCTCTAAGCCATCGTTTATTTTAAAAATCTTGCAAGAAAGAATCTTGCAAGAAAAAAGATCTTCACTAGCTTAGTAGTATTATATAAATTAAGACTAAATTCGTCCCATGATTTCTTTTATATGTGTAAGAACACACAAAATAAAAAAAATATAATAATTTTTTTTTATCGGTAAATGTTAGTCTAGATTTCTCCAAGCCACCTTATAAATCCATAATTTGTTTCCAAAGAGAATCGAACTTGGGTCAGCCACTAAAGTGAGGAACCCAGTGGCCAGGGTAGACACTTGAGGGGTAATTTATAATTTTTTATGTAAAATAATAAATAAATGAGTTAGAATGTATGTACGCATGGACTCAAAAATAATGATATTTTGTATAAAATTTAAAATATTGTAAAATTTTTCATTTTAAGTATATAAAATTATTTTGTCATACATAAATAATCGGGCGATGTGAGAAGTATACATTTTATCATAAACAACTCATTTTGTTGAGGGTGTAAATTAAATTTATTTATTAAAATTAGTTATAATATAAAATTTTCATCAATTTTCTCATTTTTTACCTATGCATCCACAAATTTAATGTATTGATATTTTATCTAATAGAGACATTTTCGTCTTTGGTTACAAGAGAGAAGGAAATTAAAGTAGATTCCATCTTCCATTAATCTAGGCCCTTTTTTGTCACTCTCATTTTATACCTTTATCTTTTTACCCATATGTCTCCACCCTACTGCTGCATACGCTTCCCCCCATGGTACATACTTTTTTCCAAAAAATCCTCACACATACATGTGTCAGTATATATATAAATACACACAGATGCAGTCCAACGTGATGTATACCCTCTTCTCTTCATAAAATCTTTTACACTTTTTTTTTTCCAATTTCACTATAAATTTCACCCTTAAAATAAAAAATTCTTTATAAATTTTATCCTCACAATAAAAATTTAGAAAATTATCCCTCAAAATTCCAATTATTACTGTTCTTGTATGCAGCCTCTCTTATAAAAGTTTTCATAGGACTAAAAGAAGTACATTTATATATAGAGAGAGAGAATTTGGCACCAAACCAACGAAACCACTTCGGATTCAGCTAACACAATTTCCATCAGTATCACCAAACTTGGGTATCAACAGAAGATATTCATTTCGTAAAATACACACACACAAATTCAAACATACTTTCAATTCTCTGGATTATCTCCTTCTCTTCGGTCCCCTCTTCTTCCATCTCCATCGGTTTTTCACTACCTCCGCGTTGCATGTCGTTTTACTTAGATTCCTGACGCGTTTTGTTAGTCATTGCATTTCCATTACTTTTTATATTCATTCAAAAATTAATTATTATTATTATTATTTTATAGGAGTAGTTGTTTAATCTCCATTTCTCAACCTCCCCCATTGTACAACTCCCCTGTTGATCATCAATTTTCTATGCTGACGGCAAAATAACAAGGTACCTCTCGATCGATGAGGCTGACCGGAAAACATGACCGTCGGTGGGGCTCCGACACGGTTCCTTCCGGTTTTATATCCAGCGAAGGATCTTCGCCGGCGACGGAGTATTCATCGAACGACGCGGAGTTCGTTGAAGTCACCTTAGATCTTCAAGACGACGACACCATTATTCTGCGCAGCGTTGAGCCGGCTACGGTCATCAGCATCGACGGAAATGACGTCATTTCAGGAATCGAGACTCCGGGGTCGGCGTCGGCCTCGACCTCTCGATCTCCGACCATGCGCCGAAGCGCTTCCAATAAGCTGTTTCAATTTTCGCAGGAGCTGAAAGCGGAAGCACTGGCGAAAGCGAAGCAGTTCTCGAGGAGGCTTTCGTGGGGACACGGCCGCGCGTCGCGGATACTCTCCGGCGTTGGCGGAGGAAACTCCGGCGGATTAGACTCGGCTCTGGCGGCGAGGGCGATGCGCCGCCAGAGAGCGCAGCTTGATCGCACGCGCTCCGGCGCTCACAAAGCTCTCCAGGGGCTTAAGTTCATCAGTAACGGCAAAAACAACCGCATCGATGCGTGGAATGAAGTTCAAAGGAATTTCGAGAAATTCGCCAAAGACGGTTACCTTCATCGCACTGATTTTGCACAATGCATAGGTTGGTTGCGCTCAATTGATCATGATTTTCTCCATTACCTGACTAATTACACTCTTAATTGCTTCATTTCTTTTTTAATTAGGGATGAAGGACTCCAAAGAATTTGCATTGGAATTGTTCGATGCATTAAGCAGAAGGAGAAGATTGAAAGTTGATAAGATCAGTATAGAAGAGCTTTTCGAATTTTGGTCACAAATTACTGACCAAAGTTTCGATTCCAGGCTCCAAATTTTCTTCGACATGTATGTATATCCCTCTTTTATTTAATTAAATTTATAGGGTAATTAATTAAGCTACAATAAAAATGAAAATTATCAAAGTTAATCTATAGTTATATCGTATGCTTTCTTTAAAACCTTCATTCTTGTTTTCACATTCATATTCGTTTTAACGGAACAATTACTATTAATTATGGTTTAATAATCGTAATTGTTCATTGAAAATAACTGCTTGGTAAAAATAAAAATGAATATTTAATGTACACAAGATTAAGGCTAAAAAAATATAAAAAGTTTGTAGAAGTTAGTTATTGAGTAATTGTCCATGATAATATAATGTTTTGATTAATTAATTATCATGATGCAGGGTGGACAAAAATGAAGATGGTCGGATCACTGAAGAGGAAGTTAAGGAGGTAACATAAATTTCTTTAGTTTTCTTAATTACTAATTTATCCACTATTAAGCATAGTAGGCAATCAATTTTAATCAAAGATTTAAAATTAATGAAGTGATGATTATGCGGTAACACAGTCTGTCACATACTTGTGGCTAAAAATATGTAGAGGTGACATTTTATTATGACAGGATAGGTCATAGGTACAACGAAAAGGAATATATTAATTTTTATTCCCTTTTCTATTAATATGTTTATTTTTTAAAATATTATTAATTGCCAATCAATATTCTTCTTCATGCAATTCTAAGATTTAGTGGGATATATATATATATATATATATATATATATATATATATATTTATATATATTTTGTTACAAGGTGTAATTAAATTTTTTATCCAATTTTAATTTAATATTAAATATATTCTGACTTGATTATGATTAAATTAAAATGACATCAATTGCACGCACAAGTGCGACTTCTACCTTGGTCTATTGGCTAAATAATAGGTCCATCTATTTTCTTTACTTACTATATATTCATAATAGTAAAGGCCTATGGTGAGGTTATATGCAGATGCCGAGAGTTGGTAAGAATAGGTACAATTATGTATATGCTAGTACTTTATCTTGTGACATTTCATATTACTATTAAATATAGATGTATACATATGCTTGCACATGTCATATAATTGGAATTGAACAAAAATTATTTTGTTTGAGAGAGTCAAATTATGCTTCAAGCTTCATATTAAAGATAAGTCATTTCAGGTGGGGTTGGTGGGGGTAAATATGTAATTCTGCATGAATTAATTAATTAATTCGTGTATTTCACACAGTCCTTTTTACCCCCTTTTGGTTTTTCTTAATTAACATTCACTGTGCAGATTATCATGGTAAGTGCCTGCGCAAATAAGTTATCCAGATTAAAAGAGCAGGCGGAAGAGTACGCGGCTTTAATCATGGAAGAATTAGATCCAGAGAGGCTTGGCTACATAGAGGTACAATTTTATCCCTTCAATAATTTCTTATATATGAAAAAATCGTGCATGACACCGAAATAATAAAAATATCACGTTTTATTCAAGGGTCTTAAAGGAAACCTTATTATGAAGGGGGGTATTAAATAATATTAATAAATATTAATGGCATGTGTAACTTGTTTAGTACCTTAATTTAAGATTTTTTTTTTTTTTTTTAAATTTTGACGTGTATATAATTTTAGTACTGTTTGATCACTTCTACACCAACCTCTACAAAGAATGAAAATGGTTGTAACTAAATTTATCAAGTTGGACTTTAGTTATGTAAAAAGTCAGTAGTTAGACGACAAATGACTGACTAAATCTTATTAATTATGAGTTAACTTGTTGTTCAACTATACACGTTGAATTAAATAACCTATGCTTTACATGTAAAACAATATATAATTAGATTAAATAAAATAATTATTAAATCCAGCCTTTGAGATTGTCATACCGTTTTGTTCAAGTCAAATGGAGAAGTTGGGGCAGAGTCGGGGAGATTAGAAAATTTCTGTTAAAATAAAAGGAAAAAAAAAAGTTAGACGTTATTGAATTTGTAATACTTCTAAGTATTTCTTTTTTTTTTACTGGTAAATACTTCTAAGTTTGCATCCAACTGTGCATCCAACTGTGGAAGAATTACATTTGTGTGTATCAATTACATATAGTGTAATTGGTGCAATTTTAGTTCAATTATAATTTAATTTTAATTTATTCCTAAACAAATCAAAATATATTTAAAATTAAAATTTGATTAAAAAAAAAATTCAATTGCACCATGTGCAACCATTGTACACAAAAATTTGCCCATATAAAAATATTATAAAATTATAATTATCGTCGTTACTGTATATATAGATAGGTTGTGTATACTTTTTTTTTCCCGATAGGTTGTGTATACTGATAGCTCAACAACTCCCCTTTTTCGCTTATTGGCTAAGGAATAAATTTTATTTTATGAATTATTTTTATTTAATACTAGATTTAAGGTATCAAGTTCTCAACTAAAACATTTCTAGTTTTGTTTAGTTTTTTAAGTTGAAGATATAGTGGTGAGGAATGATTCGGATTCTTGAGGTCGTCTCTAATAAAGAAGACCAAGTTATGAATTACAAGGTGTAGGGCACAAAATTTTGAAATAATTTGCACTTAATTAGCCAGCTAATAATTTGGGCTGAAAGGTGTATTAAAAAAGTAAAGTTCTTATATACACTATGCACCAGTGTCAATATTTATTATTTTTATTGAATAATATTAATGGTACACCAATTATAAATTAAATTAATACTGATCTTGGAGTTGCTTTCTTGATAACCGTGTCTTCAAAGAAATGATTCAATACCTAATTCCAGTTAGTTGAGCTCGAGAGAAGACTAAGTTAAGTTAAGAAAATGTAATTAAGAAATTCATTGTAAATTGATCTAGAAGAAAATGGTCAAATGTCGTATGCTCACTGCAATTTGTCATTTCAGAAATTCTTTAATTTATAGCTCTTTTTTTTTTTTTTTTTTTAATGCCACTAGATGAAATAAACAAATTAATGGATCGTTCAATAAGGTCAGCTGGTTACTAAGCCCAAGTAACTATGATCACTTTTATAATGGCTCATAGTGTAACATTAATATTTGATTTTATTTGTGTTTCTCATAGAAATCTTTTTTATAAAATAAAATGCATATAAAATAATTTAAAAGTTTAACATATCTTCAATTACCATTTTGAGGAAGTGGATAATGTTTTCCTCCTAAAAGGTCTGTTGTAACCTTGGGACAGACATTTTCTCCTAAATTCATTTAGGACCATATAAAGAAAAGAAAAACACTTTTTTTAATCGGTTATAATAACGAAACTTATAATAATTAAAATCTAATTTATTTGGTGGGCAGTTTTACTTACGAGGTCCAATTACAGGTAGTGTTTTGTTTTAAAAAAAAAAACCCTCTACTTAATAGTGTACGGTGGGAACAAATTTCACCTTAAAATTTATTTTGAGAATATTGATTATTTTATTAAAAGATTTTAATTATTTTATTATAAAATATTAAATTTAAATAATACTATTAATTATTTCATTAAAAAATATTAATTGTTTCACTAAAAAAATATTAATTATGAATTAACTTTACAAAACTTATTCGTACGTTATCAACTCTTCTACATATCTTCCATTTTATTTTTAAATTAATCATGACCCCAAAAAAACACACGCACACACATCTCACATCTTATGACGACTTTTTTAGCATGTCAGTCCCACTCCCATCCAATAACAATGTGGACATTCTTTTTCCTGGACAAGTAATGCGTGTTTTCAGCACTCAAACACATGTACAAACATAATATGGTCCATATTATCATTGTTTTCATATATACATATATATATTTATATACATATATATATATATATATATATATATTGTTTATATACATGTTACCCTTTGAGGATAATTCAGCATGATCCTACTTTTCTGATCATATCTCTCATGCAATGCATTTTATCAATATTTTTGTCACGCAATGATGCAGCTATGGCAGCTGGAAACACTATTGCTACAGAAGGACACATACCTAAATTACAGTCAAGCCCTCAGCTACACGAGCCAAGCTCTTAGCCAGAACCTTCATGGCCTCAGATACAAAAGTCGAATTAAGCGACTTAGCTCTAAATTAGCCTATTTCTTGCAAGAAAATTGGAGGAGAATTTGGGTATTAACTCTCTGGATATTGATAATGATTGGACTGTTCACGTGGAAATTCAATCAGTACAAACATAAAAGTGCTTTTCAAATAATGGGTTATTGCCTTACTACGGCCAAGGGTGCAGCTGAGATTTTGAAATTCAACATGGCTCTCATATTGTTGCCCGTCTGTAGAAACACCATCACTTGGTTGAGGTCCTCAAAATTGGGCTGTTTTGTGCCCTTTGATGATAATATCAACTTTCACAAGGTATGGACACCTGACTTTCTTTAATTTAATTAGCGTTTAAAATTGTGTGAGTCTACTATAAATCAGTTTTATCATCAGTTTTATCATGTAACTCAAAATGATATTAGTTATTTTTATTATATAATAATATTAATAAATTAATATATTTTAATGAAATAATTAATACGGTTTAAAAGTATACACAAATTGCTAATAAATTTCAACACTGATTCACAGAATACTTTACTTTAAAAGAATTATTAATTATTTATGCACAGTACTTCAATGTTGGTTTTGCTAATATTTATTGACTAACTAATAATTGGAAGACAACTAAGGGAAAGAAGAAAAATATGAAATGATAGACTCGCGCTTCTCATTATATTTTCTTGTCTCATACGTTTACCTGTGGCCCCATTGGCATGACTGAATGCATAATTCAACTGTTATTATTTGATTCGCAGCCACGAAAAAAAATAAAGTAAAAGAATAATCTCTACGTGAAAATACACTGTTGCTGATTACCTGACATTTGGCGGTCAACTTAGAGCCTAGCATAAATTTTTGAGGGTGCGTTTCCAGCTTGTGAGATATTTGACTAAGATGGAGGAGACAAATTTAATAAATAATAAATTTATGTTATAGTTGAAGATGGAGGAGTAAGAGTAAATATAATATTATGTCAGATTAATACTTTTGAGTGATGGTGGAGTATCATTTTATTATTGTTGATTAGTGAAATAATGATTAGGTGAATAAAATTAAAAAAGAATGAATAAATGTATGAAAAATATGATAATTTTAAGTATATAAGTGTATAATAGGTGTAAATGTGTATTTTGATAGAATTAGATTTACAGATAGAGAAAACTAAAAAACTAAAATTCCAACTTCATAGGTCGAAAGAGAACAAGGTGTGACGTACTGCCGCACAATACTTTTTTCTAGGTTTCTTACATGTTTTGTACATTGTAGATTATTAATTACAAGAACTCGTAATTCCGTTTTTTGTATTTTTAGTTTATGGTTTTACGAATACATATTTCTTCATTTTTCTTGTGTAAATTTATTATAAATTTCGGAGATTGATACACAATACATACAATGTGTGAGTCCACTGTTTTGTATTTTCACACTTTATTTTATACGTGTCTATCTCTCTTCAAAATTTAATAAAATAAAAAAATATATAGAGAGAATTAATTTCCATGATTTTACATGACAGGAGACTTATGAAATAGTTTTAAAATGCTTGTTAAAATACCATTATACCACTGTAGGAGTTCACTCAAATAAAAATGCACAAATTAGATATCTATTAAGTTTTTCATGCAGAATGCTGATAATTCTTTAGTTTATTATTGTAAGTAAACGTCAAGAAGCGAGATAAATATGGATTGCATATTATAGAGCAGAGGACAGTGTCCTGTAATGTAGCACAGAGCAAGCAATCGCTCTGTTGTCTTTATAAGGGCATCATCCATGAAAATAGCTTATCTTAGTTAACTATCATGGCATTGAGTCCTTATTTACTGTATTAGACTTTTACTTCAAATATATTAGGGTACTAATCAGTTTACCATTACAGACGATTGCTGCAGCCATTTTAGTTGGTATCATACTCCACGTTGGTAACCACCTTGCTTGCGACTTTCCAAGGCTTATAAACGCACCCCATACCTCCTACAACAAGTACTTAATGGATGATTTTGGTGATTCTCAGCCCACTTACATGGACCTTTTGAAAGGTCCTGAGGGTATTACAGGAATTCTGATGCTGATCTTAATGATTATTGCTTTTACCTTGGCCACACGCTGGTTTAGACGGAGTCTTATTAAGCTGCCTAAGCCGTTGGATAGGCTCACCGGCTACAATGCTTTCTGGTATTCCCACCACTTGTTTGCTTTAGTCTACATCCTCCTTATCATCCATGGCACCTTCCTTTATCTCGTCCACCACTGGTACAAAAAGACGGTACGCACGTTTACACCAAATTGGAGTGCTTTGTACTGATAAATTTAGGCCATTATTTTTTAATTTTTGCATATTTAGGCAATTATCTTTTAATTTTCGCACATTTAGGTCAAACAGTGAGCAACATGCGGCATAGTAGCTCGAACTTTGGTGTTTCAGGTCGATTGGCCTACATGTGCGAAAATTCAAATATAATGGTCTAAATGTGTCAACCCACAGACATAATATCCTATAATTACTACCTCTAAGTCAAGAGCCTAAAAAAATTCGGTTATTGTTGGTAAGTTCGTGATATTTAGTCTGTATTGTTTGGTTCCAGACATGGATGTACCTTGCTGTCCCTGTACTGCTGTATGCAGGAGAAAGGACCCTTAGATTCTTCCGATCTGGCTTCTATAGCGTCCCCCTTTTGAAGGTGAACATGACCATTTTTGTACTCTCAATTTGATTATTAGACAATGTTCTACTTGAATCCATGTTTTAATTTTCTTTTCTCCACTTTTTCAGGTTGCAATATATCCCGGAAATGTCCTATCATTGCAAATGTCGAAGCCTCCACAATACAAGTACAAGAGTGGACAATACATGTTTGTCCAGTGTCCAGCCGTTTCTCCATTTGAATGGTAAATTTCTTGCACAATATTATATTTTATAATAATGGACACATATATAGGACATAAATTACACGGAAATTAATATAAATTAATTGATTCCACACCTCTCTACAAGTTCATACTTTTAAATGAGATAAAATATTTCTTGGCCTCAGAGACTTAAGCTCACATCCACTTCCGGGTTCAAATCTCCCTTGAGCAACTTCACTCATATTGATGTTAGAGAATTAATACAAATGAATTAGTTTCTCACCTCTGTACAAGTTCGAACTTTTTTTCACATCTCCATCTTCTATAATGTGTAATGATCTAATTATGTTGCAAAAACAGGCATCCATTCTCAATTACGTCCGCACCTGATGATGATTACCTTAGCGTTCACATACGGCAGTTAGGCGATTGGACACATGAACTTAAGAGGGTGTTCTCTGAAGCTTGTGAGTTTCCTGTTAATGGGAAGAGTGGGCTACTCAGAGCCGATGAAAACACCAAGAAAAGGTACCTACGTTTCTCTTCTGATAATAGTACTTACACAGTTACATGCTCTGTAAAATTTGATTCTGCCCAGAATCTGAACATTACCTCTAAATCCAGTTTACCAAAGCTATTAATAGATGGGCCTTATGGAGCTCCAGCTCAAGATTACAGAAAGTATGACGTTCTTTTACTTGTCGGCCTTGGCATTGGCGCTACGCCTTTCATCAGCATCCTCAAAGATTTGCTAAACAATATTGTCAAAATGGAGGAACTGGCTGTAAGCATACTTACACTTCTCATCCTGGTTGAGTTCATTCCAAGAATCATCATGTAATTTAGGTCGTGTCCAATTTTAATTTTGTATGTTTTTCTTTTCAATATTGGTTATTTTGATCTAAAATTACCAAAATTGAAAAAAGTTAAAACATACATGACTAAAATTGGACATGAAGAAAGACCAAAATTGACATTAAAAGGACAAAAATTGACCCTAAAGGGCAAACCTTGAAAATAATAAAAAAAATACAAGACTAAAATTGTGACATGATGATTCTTGATTCTAACTCCATCATGGTAGTCTAATCCGAAAGAAATCCAACAATGATTTTGTTATTTCAGGATTCAATTTCAGATTTCAGCAGGTTTTCAGAGCATAGTGGGACTTCGTTTGAGTCGTCTCAGAACAAGATATCACCTAAACGGAAGAAAACTCTAAGGACAACAAATGCTTACTTTTATTGGGTTACAAGAGAGCAAGGGTCATTCGATTGGTTCAAAGGCGTGATGGATGAAATTGCAGAACTTGATCAAAGGGTACGTAGTGCATGCACCTTTTTCTAAACATCACATGCTACATACTCTAGTGATTTTTAACCTCCAATTTTGTTAGGGTGTGATTGAGATGCACAATTATCTAACGAGCGTATACGAGGAAGGCGATGCTCGTTCGGCTCTCATCACAATGGTTCAGGCGCTTAACCACGCTAAAAATGGGGTCGATATTGTGTCTGGCACAAGGGTAACATACTTTTTCCAATCATACCCCTGTCCATCTTATAGTTCACGCGTATTTAACTGCGAAACGCTACTGATTCGAGCAGGTTAGGACGCATTTTGCAAGGCCGAATTGGAAGAAAGTTCTGTCTAAAATCGGCACGAAACATGCTAATGCAAGAATAGGAGTTTTCTACTGTGGGGCACCAGTATTAGCAAAAGAGCTCAACAACCTCTGCTATGAATATAATCAGAAGGGCTCAACAAAATTTGAATTCCACAAAGAGCACTTCTAGGAGATATTATTATATTTGACCATTATAGTATACATACATATTTAATTTTAAACTATGATATATATTTCATTACATTCTTGGCCAACCTGCCTAGAAGTATGGAAGGATGAAATTACATACATATTTGTATAGTTCTTGATAAGAGATTAAGGTAGAGTTATAGGAAATGTATACATACAAGTCAAGTACATAAATGTTTGATTCAACAACATGAGTTTCATGGGCTAAAACATGTGGTTCTGGATAGCCACTGAGCATCTGCCATGTGGCAACACCGGGTGTTGACATCTGGCGTTCGCCTTTGCGTGGGTGGATGACGTGGAAAATTCAAGTGCCTAGAGAAGGAAGCAGGGAGTAACCTTAATTTGTGGAAGAGATGAGGCTTGTGTTGTTATGCATGGATCTATTGGACAGGTTTTTGTTTCAGCTCTTAATTTAGCTATTTGACTTTAGTAATATAGAAGAACGAACATATATTTCTATATGAAAATATAATGTCATTTTACAACCTATAGTTATTCCTCGTAGAGCGGTTAAATGTTATTGTAATATCATTATGTGAATTGGTAAATGGAGCTCTTGTCAAGACACATTATTCCAAATACATATCCAACTTGGCAGATTCAAGTTTTAACCCGCTCCAATTATCATCTCTAATTTTAGTTTTACAATCTCGGTAAGATTATTGGGCATCATATATGAGAACATCAATATACAATCTAGGTAAGATTCTTTATTTGGACATCGTATATGAGAACATCGATAATATACATGTTGTGCTAATTGATAGTCAAATCAGGATAGGCTAATCTGATTTTTCATTACTACAAGGTAAGGAGAGGCTTAAGTGCTCGATTGAACAACAAGGCTAAGTTATAATTGGGGTATTAATTGTTTGAAAGTTGGGAATCTTTTTAATGCATTTATAACACTTATGAGACCATAATGGATACTACTATTTATAAGTTCGACTACAAGACTTCTTTTTCTGGATTAATGTGACACTATGGACCTATTTGGGTTTCTTCCAAAGTAATTGACACATGTACACGACGAAGTGGATTAGGTCAAGTGGTTAGATCACCACTACTTATATCGTGAAGTCATTGATTGGAGTCGGTATTTATCTGATAAAAAGATAATTGACACATGTACACGAAATAGTACATAAATAAAAAACTCTTTATAAATATAGAGGGGATTTCATCGTATTTCATCCTATGTTTGTGTGTGGAGGGGTCCACGACTCAAAATAGTATCCATAAGCAAAACACATAATACATTTTATTATAACACTTATGAGACCATATGAGGCCATGAATTTTTTATTTTTGAGTGGTTCTGGACCACATTTAGATCAACGACAAAACTCATATAAAAATTATCCATACATATGATGAAATCCCCTGTATGTTTATAGGGAGTTTACATGATGAAATCCCATGTATGTTTATAGGGAGATTTTTTATGTGTTGAATTTTGGTATGTTTTGTTTATGTGTCGATTTTTTGTATTTTATTGTCACATATGGTAGCATTGTGAAGTAAATATTTATGTTTGTGTACATATGTAAATTATATATTGAGTTTATGTGTGGAGTGGTAATGTATTTGTATAAAAATTTTAATTTAACTTTTATAAGTAACAACTTAATATTAATTGAGTCTATTTAAAAAAAATATATAGTAAAGATTTGAACGTTACAATACATCAAAATTTAACTTTATCCTATAAAAAAATCATCATATATTCGTTGGTAATTGAGGAAGTCATATATTTCGAAAATTTTAATTTGTGGGTAATACAAACAAAGTAATTAATTATATTTAATAAATAAAATTATTCTGCCAATAATTTAATTAAATTTTTTTTAAAAATAATAAATTATATTTTACTTGTGTAACTAATATTGTTCAACAGAAACAACTAATTGTTCAGAAAATTTAATTAAATATCGTGGTTTTTAACCATTTTATGAAATTACCATGAGAATTTAAAAAGTTATGAAATTTTAAATATTGTGATTGAATTTTGATCATTTAACATTTTTCTTTTACCACCCCAACAGACAACATAGAGCCGGCAGTCGACGTTGGACGTGTTTTGTTCTAATTTTGAACAGATAAAGATTTTATTTACAAATTTAAAATAAAGTTTTTATCCGTTCAAGTGCTGAAAGATATATTCATAATTAATTCGGGGCATGAAGGATAAAACTTATCAATTCAGAACCTAAAAAATGTTTATATTAACAAATTTTATCAATCCAGGACTTGAAATTAAGGCCCCGAATTGATAATTGACATATCTTTCAGGTTTCCAATTGATAAAATCTCTTAATAGAAACATCTTTCATGTCCCGGATTGATAAATTTTATCTTTCAGACCCCGAATTGATAATTAACATATCTTTCGGGACTTATACCGATAAAAATCCTTTAAAATATGTGTGTATCTTTCTGATTTAAAAAATATTGAAATTGTAAAAAATGAAAAATATGAGTTTAAACTAATCATTAATAATGATATAAGAAATTAGAAGAATGGTTTCTCTAAATAATTGAATCTCAAGGGTTATTATCATAAGTTGATCCCAGTAAAATTAAATTAATTAAATGAATTATGAAAATAGGTATCGAATTTAAATAGCATTAAGTCCGGAAACTCAAAGGTCATGATCATAGATAAGGTCATCTGATCATTGCCTTCCTGATATATATTTTACATATATATTGTTTTTTTTTTATACATATATATTGTTGATTAATTTTATACAGTTATTTATCATTTATTTACATGCATGGTAAACAATGTATTAAAATAATATATATTCGAAAATTAATATTTTGATATATCTATGATATATTAAAATTTTGTGGTTATCGATATCAATATTTTCATAATATTAGTAAAGAAATTCAAAATATCAATAAAGTATCGAAAAATATCGATAAATAATACTCCTATATAAGATAACATTTTATATTATATTTTATATAAATTTATAATAAATATAAAATTTATTCAAATTATTTTATTAAATTTATATACTAAAAATTTTATTATTAAATTTTCATAATTTAATTTTAAATTAAAAAAATTTCTATATATTCATAAATTTAAAGCTTAATATTTTTCCTTATACCGATGTTTTAAACCTTCAATTTGATGACAATGGAGACGTGCGATAGACCTCATGCATCTTACCGCCCCATCTAATTAAATCTCATTTTCTTGATAAAACTGAAGTAATACTTATATGAATCGAGTGTATATAATTAACTTTATTTTAAAGCAAAAACTCGTATAAGACCATTTTATAAATAAGTTGTTTTTTACCCCTTAAAGAAATATCAAATATATTGCAAAAAATATCAAATATATAAGAGTATCAAATGTAGGAATATCAAATATATGAACAGGAATATTAAATATATTGTCAGCCAGAGTATCAAATATGTGAGAAGGGGTATCACCTACGTAAGACGGGTAAAGGTGAGACCCGTTTTATGTGTCAGCAATAATATCAAATATAGGAATAAGAGTACCAAATATATATATAAGTTATTTAAATTGAATTTGAGAAAGCATTTATTATTATTATTATTTTTTGGCATAGAGAAAGCATTTATTAAATACAGAAAGTGTGACGGGTTCTTCAATTCCTATACAAAATATCTTACCTCACAAATATACATTTAATGTTTTGGCCCCTCATATATTATGCAATTGGTTGATGACTTTTTTTTTTTTGACGGGCAATTGGTTAATGACTTGAATGTGATAACATGGACTAATTAATTAAAATTCTCAAATATTTTCCATTCTGCCCCCTCAAACTTTTAAAATGTACAAATAATCTGTGAAATTTATTTATATAAGATTTAAAGAAAACTTGTATCAGAATTATTCCTGTGAAACGGTGCTTTTTTTTTTTTTTTGGAAGGTCTTTTGTTTGTTTAGTTTTCTAATTTTTTTAGGGTTTTTCTTAAAAATAAGTTTTTTACAAGTGTTTAAATTATTTTTAGGATTTATCATTTAGCTTTAGAGTTTAGGAGTTTAAGTATAAGTGTCGGACTAAGTCTTGTCCCAAAGATTTTAACTACAAGGTCAACTGATCATTTTAAATTTGTATTTTTTTTTACTTTTTAATATATTTAATATACTTTTTCTATTCCAAAACTAGAATTTTTTTCCTCACTATAATGAACAAAATAACATTTTTGTCAATTCCGGCGAGACACGTCTTATGTGGACGGTCCCAATCCACGCTATCGGTTGACGAGGCATGAAAGAAATGTCAAATGCCCAACTTAATCATATATTTTTCACTTTTTAAAATTTTTAGCATATATTATTTTTTAACAAATAAATATCCATACAAATGATCAAATTAGTTAAAATATCTTATTTTTTGATTACGATCAATGTTGCATTTTAAGTTTGTGTTTAAACTATAATTCATCCATAATTTATAAGTGAGAGGATATCATATATCGAAATCATACGTACATAAATTTAATTTTAAATAAAATAAATTTATTTTATGTCAATTATCAATGCAAAATAATAAAAAAATAATTATATCATCTCAAACTAACTTCTTATGAATATTTCTGACTCGAGTCGAGACGATGTTTCGGGTCGAGACGAGCTCGAGACTCAGCTCGAAACAACATCCCTTGCTCTCGTAAATCATCTAACATCTCGACTCAAGCTCCAGACTCGTCTCGGGTCGAGACGAGCTCGAGACACAGCTCGAGACATACTCTGCAGCCGGTCCTTTGATTTTCGATCTTCTATATCTTGAGCATCCGACCTCCGATTGCTTCGATTCTTTTTGCGTTGTGACCCTCTCTTCAATGTCTTTCTGAATCTTTACTTGAACCTTGGATTCACTAAGAAATGAACACGGGGTGGGCTCGTTTCTTGGACCATCAGCTCAAATCAAACTCAATTTGGTGGAAGGCTAGTCCTTTGCACAAAATATGAACAAAAACCTACAAAACAAACATAATATCTTCCACAACCGTTAAGCTCAGAATTATACTAATTAGGGTGATATTGCTCATAAAATAGATCAAAATATGCAATTAATCCACAATAAAATCATGCAAGAATTCACCCTAATCAATTCCCACCATAATTTAATTTTCCCCGCTCATTACTCACTCCAATAAAGTTGAAAATACTGATCATTTTAATCTATAATTTACTCCTTTTAATATTAATAAACAATATTTTTTTAAAACTCCTGTCATTTAATTTTGAGCAATTTAAAATATAACGTAGAGAGTATATGAGATAACATTATATATATATTTTATATAAATTTATCACAAATATAAAATTTATTCACATTCTTTGTTAAATTTATATTAAAAGCTCATTATTAAGTTTTCATAATTTTTAAAATTACCGATAATGGTATATTCATCAATTTTTTTTTTTTTATATAAATTTTAAATCTCAATCATTTTAGATAATATTTTCAACATTGGATTTGATGACGATGGAGACGTGCAATGGACCTCATGCATATTACTACCCCATAAAATTAAATCTCATTTACTCAATAAAACCGCCTCCTTCTGACGCCTGCTCAACTCATCTGCTTCAATTCAAGTTAATCACAGTATTAATATCTGTCTGATAATTTAGAACTTATATTGAGATAATTTTAATATAAAGATGAAATATTCTAATTAATATAATTAAAATATTAAAATGTGTAGATTAAATTGAAATAAAAAATGTGAAATAAAATGTACATGTTAATAAAAATAAAATATGGCGAATGCATGAATTAAAATTTGTGTCCTATATGAGGCTTGATGAATTATATATATTTTATGTGAAATTCGAGTTGCATAGGTAATTGATCAGTTATAAGTCAACCTTTTATATATATATATATATATATATATATATATATAAAAGAGTTAATTACAATAAATTTGCGACTTTCTGATATTTTTTGTATTATAGATTTAGAATCGTAATATTTTAATCTAAAAAATGTCATATTTTTCACAATTTGACATGCGAGACTATTCATGTTCTATTGGTTTAATGGCCCGTTTAAAACCGGCCCGGATCGATTAGATCGCGGGCTAAAAGAGCTAGCCCGCGGGTTTTCCGGACTGGCCCGTCAGCCCGTTTATTATTATTTTTTATTTTTTTAATTTACTAATCTCATGCCTATTAGTTATTTAATAAGGAAAAAATTGGAGTTGAAAATTCTTAGAGGTAAAAGTTTATAAAGAATAAAATGTTACTAAAAGGATTTGAGATATTTCAAAAAAAAAGAAAAAAAGAATAGAATGTTTGCAAATAAGTTGAGTTTATTCTGACGATTTTTTTCTGGAAATGTAAAACGCATTTGACAATCTATTTTATTGTAATTTCTTATTATTTAACTATTTTGATTTATTTTTAATGAATTTATGAACAATATTTATTTTTTAAGTTTGTATTATGTTATATTATAATTATAATTTAAAATTTTATATTAAAAATTAATTTTTTTCGTTTAACATCTCTACTCGTCATCGCAATGAAGTAAAATGAATGTCTAATATTAAAATAAATAAATTATAAAACTACCAAAATTATTAATTGTGAATTTATTTGCTGTTTTATCAAAATTTAATATATATATATATATATATATATATATATATATATATACACATATTTATATTGAAGTAAGATATCTACACTTCCACCCTTAACAAAAATTGCGGATAGCCTCAACAAACACAAACATGGAAGAAGAAAAGCATTTGAATGCAACAGTCTTCCACAAAAGCGACGACGTTTTCACAAAGAATAAACCCTTCAATCCTCCATCAAACCATAAAACCCACACCAACAAATGCCTAGTTTACATTCTCCTGGCCGTCGTTTTACAGAGCATCGCCTTCTTAGTTTTCGGCCTCGTCGTCCTCCGAATCACCGCTCCATCTCTCAGCCTACTAAACGTCGTCGTAAAAGACCTGCGCTACGGATCGGCGTCGCTCAACATGACTATGCTCGCCCAACTCCGATTACACAACTCCAATTTCGCGCGCTTCAATTTCCACGGCGGAAGCGCCACTCTGCTGTACGGAAACGCCACGATTGCGGCGGCGGATATCTCCGACGGCGGAGTTGGGAAAAGAGAGAGGAGAAACATCAATACGACGGTGAAGGTGATGGCGGCGTTCAATGGTGATCAGAATTGGGGGAATTATAGCAGAGATGTGGAATTGGGTATTGTGAAATTGAAGAGTTTAGCGGAGATGAGAGGTGAAGTGCGTGTGGTGAAGATTGTACATCGGTATAGGACTGCTGTTATGAATTGTACCATGGATTTGAATCTCACGACCCAAACTGTCCAGCGTTTTTCTTGTTAATCAGCGATCTAATTTTATTTTTTTTTTATTTTTAATTAGATTTGCATGATATATATTGGTATGTGAATCTATAGTTGTAATTTTGGCACTTCTCTACGTCTGATTTACTTTTAGTGATGTAAATAATTTGATCTTTAAATCCAGTGATGGTTGAAACGAAAGAATTTTAATTTGGTTTCACTGGGATGATTAAATTTTCAGTTTTTGTATTTTATTTTTTATTTTTGTTTCCGACTTTTAAAGTGAAAAAAATATTTTATTGAACAAAATTCTACAATGAAATGTCTCCTATCTGTACGTGTGGGTTTTCACATGCAAATATCTTTCACTTTAATTTAATGTGTGTATAAACATTTGTTTTGCGTACAAGACTAATATCTCTTCCAATCAATTATTCACTCCTATAAATTAATTACACGATAAAATCGTACCACATAAAATTTTTTCTTGAATAAATAGGGCAATTTTATATTTAAATAAATAGGGCATTTGTATGCGATAAGGAACAAAATTGGGCGATCCTTGAAATTCCTCCACTACTGGAAGGAGAAGTCCACGGGTCACTTCTAATAATGTTCCACAAAGACACAAACCATAAACAAATTAATCATAGTAGGGTCCATAGGTGATAGGATCATGACGCATTGTATATTCTTTCTGATAAAAATTTGTATAAAACCATGATATATATTAGATAAATTGATACTCCAAACTTTCATATTTTCTTTTTTCGTCAATCTCATTATAAGTTTCACACCCTTAAAATGAAAAATCCTTTATAAATTTCACCCTCACAATTTTCACTAATTTACACAAATGTCATTACTTTTTACATTCACCCATAACCTAATAAATTTTTTTTACTTTATACATAAAAGTTTACAAAATTATCATTCAAAACCTCAATCATTACTCTTTTTTCTTAAAGTGTGTGTCTTCCTATATATGAAAGCTTTTCCGGGACGGAGAGAATATATAATAGATAAAATTCGTATGAGACCTGAGACGGGTTTCACCATTCAAATGAGTATCAAATATATGAATAGAGGTGTCAAAATATATTGTCAGTAGGATTATCAAATATTTGAGCAGGATTATCAACTAGGTCAGGGGTGAAACTCATCTCATGTATTAAATCATCTCACACTACAAAAAAAAACTGTGAAATAACGACAAGTTTACCAACGAATTTTTATTCCGTCGGTAATCCCACAAAATGTGAATTCATCGGTAATTACCAACGATTTTTTATTCCGTCGGTACCGACAAGTTGTTCGGTAATTATTGACTGAATAAGAATTCGGAATTCTTTTGGTAATTTTTAAAAATATAACTTTTTTGGTAATTTTATAAATAATTATGTGATTATATATGTTTAATTAATAAAAAAAATATTCCAAAATATATAGATTTTTAATAAGTATATATAAATAATTATAGTAAAGAATTGAACTGATTAAAAAAAATTATAATAAAGAATTGAATATAAAAAAAAAATCTCATATAATTGTGTAGTAAAGAAATAAAATAAAAAAACATAACAAATACTCCACTCGGGTGGCAATGCATTTTTACACTTGTACCACTCGGGCGATTCCCAAATGTTATAAAATACTACAAGGTATGGACGGAGGGAGTACAATAAATGTAACATCAATTTGGGCTGACACATACGGCGTAATCACCATGTGTATGCGTGCTTTTAACAGAAGTAGCCTTCACAAATTAAGCATGACTTACCACAAAAACACACACTTTCTAATTCTAAACATATGCCGCCTTGTTCAACATTCATTTTTTGAAAATTCTTTAATAAGAATAAGTATAAAATAATTACTCCCTCCATCACAGAGAACCTTTCACACTTGATTTTTTCAACGGTTTTTGTGTGAGAGTTATTTCATAGTAATACATTTACAAAAGTTATTTTATATGAATGATATGCTAATTGATCTTATTAACTAGCATATCATTCATATAAAATAACTTTTGTTAACGTATTACTATGAAATAAATCTCACACAAAAACCGTTGAAAAAGTCAAGTGTGAAAGGTTCTCTGGGACGGAGGGAGTATTAATTTTTGTGTTGGATTAGTTCAGGTATAGTTTTAATCTGATTCAATTGAGTTTTCATCAATGGATAGTAAGATTGATTCTCCGAATTAATTGGTTCTTGGACATGATATTAAAAAAAATGACATATTTTTTAATATTCTTTAATTAATATGCTAAAATAAATACAAAATATATTACAAGCATTGAGAAAAATGGTAGATTTAAATTGCTGATGGTTTCCTTTTATGCAAGAGATACATTATAACTTATAAGTGTTAATATATCAACGCATAATGATATACTCTTTCTTTCCTATAAAACATTTCGCTTTTTTCTTTTTCGTCTATCCCACTATAAGTTTCACATCCTTAAAATGGTAAACCCACGCAACTCAATAAATTTTTTTACTCAATTCATTCCCGAAGGGAATCGAACCCAAGTCTCCCACTTAAGTGAGGAGCCCAGTGGCCAAGTGGGCTAAGCCCCTTTGGTTAATTTCTATAATTGTTTCTTCTCAATTATTTTCTATGCCGCAACCAAACATATTTTTTGTTCAATATTTTAAAAATTAGAAGACAGTACCATTCTTCCAATATATAAAAGTACAATTGAAAAATATAAATTTGCATTCTCATTCATTTTACATATATATTAAAAGTAGAGATGTTTGGGATTGATCATAATAATAATTTTGCGATGAATGAATTATAGACTTCTTTAATGGATGATTCAATTTAAATGGTCAATTTTAACCTAGTTTTTTCGAATTTCACAGAGGGCCAAATTTTTCAAACTTACATAAGTGTATATAGCCCCTGTAGAACCCTTCATTTCCGTTTTAAATGGCCTCATCTTCAATTAAAATGACGTGACAAACACTAGATTTCGTTTGTGCTCAGTTGTTGCTCTTCTGCGATGAAGTTCTTTGTGTTTTGCCCAAGTGTGTGTAATTAGCAACAAATAATTTTGAAATATAGTGGAAGGGTAGTTTAGTCATCACTCATTACGAGCCTTATTTTAAAAAATAAAATAAAAAATTGTGTACTCAATCCCTTCCCAAAGTTACTGAAGCTAAAGAATTCTGGTAATGAACAAATAAACATGAGGCGGGCCAAAACATGTAACTGCCTGCGCAGGTTGGTTCGTCTAAATTATTTTGCCTTCAAACGATTCTTAAAGGCCCAAGTTATTAGTATTCCTTTTTATTTTATAAATACACCCACATTTTTTTAATAAAAAATAATTTTAATGAAAAGACTATAAGAATACTCTAATAAGAGCTAAATGCTAATCTCCCTTCAATCCTAATCTCAGTTTATATCTACCGTGGTTGCATCTTCAACGGCTTCAAACCCCATCCACTGATTTTGTTGCCGTCAAAAGTAGAAAATCGTCACTCTGTTCAATTAATATTGTCGAACATTTATTTATTTGTTCAATTAAGGTGGTCGAACATTACAGTCATGTTCGACTCTGGTTAGTCCAACAAAAAGACGAGAGGAGATCAGGCTGCTTTGCCTTGGAAAGAAGGGTGGGGAGAAGATGATGGGAGAAATGAATTGACTATACTTTTAATTTTTGTTGGACCGAAAGCGGGATGGCAAGATGATGGGGAGAAATGAATCGACTGCTTTTAGGGGGCGCTTGTTACGTGATCTTCAATGGGAATGAGAATGAAATTGGTTTTTCCCCTATACCCCCAAATTTATTGGAGGAAGAAATGTCTTCATGTTGGTTACATCATTGGTGTTGTGCTCCAATTTTGGAAAAAATGAGACAAAAGAAACTTGTTATTGGTGGTGTAGGGGAATAATTGAGGAGAAATGATTGTAGATGGGAAAAAGGTTAATCATAATGGGTATTGATTACCTTATTTATGAGGAAAAATAATGGCATATACCATCTTTTATTCTCATTATGCACCACAATTGCCTTAAATTAATTCTCATTCCCATTGTCATGGAAGAATTTCCAATCAAGCGCCCCCTTAATTTTTGTGAACCACATATACCATGCAACTCAAGTGCATTTTTAAACAATGTTAATTGTTTTTACTAAACAATGATCGTGAGACATTTATAACTATTCAGTGAAAATAACTATTATTTAAAAATATATATAATCAGTTAGATGGTGACTTTGAATATTAAATTTTGAGAGAAAAAAAGTGGATAATTTTCCACACGGAGCACAACCTTAGAATTGCGATCTAATTAATTTATCTGGACTAGGAATGTTTTGCATAGAAATTTCTGGATTTTATTTGACGTGAACTACACGGAGAGCGACCAAGATATATATGATTGACTTAGTAAGTGATTTACATTTCACCCAACATCGCTTTCCAACTTACTGTTTATTCTTTACTTCTTTAGCTTTACAAAGGTTTCTATCTTCTAGATGGAATTGTCATCCAAGAATTTTTGTTGTCGAAACATTTATAATTATCAAATTTTCTTTTGGCCAAAAATCCTTTGATTTAAGTGATTTCTTGGAATTTACATTTATCCAATTAAATCTCTCGTTTGGTTCATATTTTCAAGGCGGGATCTTGTTTTATTTCCTTCACTTCATGCAAAATACATTCTCACTGTGATATCATTATCACATTTTATAACACATTTTCATAAGTTACAACTACTTATAATGTAAAGTGTATCACTTTTTAAATTTAATTTTATCTCAAAAGTGTAACACTTTTTAAATTTAATTTTATCTCAAAAGTGTAACACTTTTCAAATTTAATTTTACTTTTTAAATTTTTTTCTTAATTTTACTTTTCAAATTTGATTTAAGTGTATCACTTTTATAAATTTAATTCTATTTAAAAATAATAATGGTCTCACGGTTAAATAGTCTCACACAAGACTTACTTTTTTCCTTCATATTTATAAAAGTAAGTATTTTGTAAATCAATTTAATTATACAATTCAACAAGATATATATTGGTTGTTTTCATTATTATACAATAATACTATTAAATTAATATTTTCAATTAAATAATTAATATTATTTTCATTATACAATAATATTATTAAACTAATATCTTATCCTCGGTTTTTTTTTTTTTTTACTTTTAATAAATTTGGCTTCTTCTAAAAAATATTATTTAAAAATATATATTCTCTAAACTTCACAGTGTAATTTGCTTAGTTATAATTAAGGCAAGTATACTCAATTACCGATACTCGGGGGACTAATATCAAACCATTGAAAAAGAACAATGCTGCTGAATTTTCGATATAGTTTTCCACACAGGATCTCCTGTTACATAATGATGTTACATCTTCTATTACATTAATTAGATTTGCGCAACATATACATACGATTATATTAAAATGTTATTCTCTTATTTATAAATTTGGATGTATGTACATATAGCGCAAATCTAATTAATATAACAGGAAATGTAACATCATTATATGACTGGAAATTTCGACTGTTTATGTTAATTTTCTCATTCCTTTCCCAAGTCAACATTCATAAACGCGTTAACGAATTTTCTTAATTACGACAAAAGCATATAGATGACTACTTACCAATATTTATATTTGCTTCCATACAAAATTATTTTTATTTTATATATATACATACTAGCAAAGTTACATGTAACACAAATTCTTGATTCTTCCCTATACACCAACCATGGCGGACAAGAAGGAACAAGTCAAGCCCCTTGCTCCCACCGCCCACCGGATCGACGTCGACGACTTTCCGGTGGAGTTCACGTCGCGGCGCCGCCAGAAATGCATCAAGTGCTGCGGCTGCTCCGTCGCAGTATCACTACTCCTCGTAGTCGCCGTACTAATACTTATGCTCACAATTTTTCACGTGAAAGATCCACTTCTCAAACTGAAATCCGTCAAGATTGACGGCGTGGATTCACTCTCTTTGGCTGGCCGCCGTAACTTGACCCTCGTGGCTGACGTCTCTCTCAAGAATCCTAATGCGGCGTCGTTTAAGTTCGACAACATGACGACGTATGTGTACTACGGTGGTTCCGCTGTCGGAGAAACTCGGACGCCTGCGGGTCGGGTCGGGCCCCGGAGGACCCTTGGGATGAATGTTTTAGTTGACGTTATGGTTGAAAAAGTATTGGAGGTGAAGAGCTTTGGTAATGATTTGAGTAAAGGTATTTTGAGTATTATTACGCATACGAGGATGAGTGGGAAAATTAAGATTACTGATGTTAGCAAGAAAAGTGTTGTAGTTGAAATGAAGTGTAGTATGAATGTGAATATAAGCACGGAGTCCAGTGAATTTGATGATAGGAATTGCCACACAACTACTACTGTTTTAAAATGATGATTAATTTTTTTTTTTAATCTAGATGAAATTTGATAGTCAGATACTTAAATTTGAAAAGTATTAGTACCTAATTAAACACACAGGAGTATCTGGCCTTGTAATGCAATTCTTCCTTGTTATTGTATTTAAATTAAATGAGGTATAGTTAGTTCAAAAGAAGTCTTCATTAAAACCTGCTAACTGAAAAAAAACTATTAGCAGAAAAAAGAAAATAACATTATTTTTAGAGTCAGATTATTGTTGCACACCAAAGTTCTAAGTTCTAAGTACACACACTTTTCAAAGAAAACACACAAAAATTCCAAGTACACACGCCCGAAATTTCACATATACACTTCCCACTAATAGTGCTTTCATATAGTAGTTTACTTAAAAAAAATGGTACACACACGCATCCCCCCACCCGCTCCCGCACCTCCACTGCTCCGCGCGCTGCCGCTGCCGTGATGCTCCCGCCGCCGTCGCCTTCCTTGTTCTTCACTAGGCGAAGTTTCTATTTAAATAGCAAAAGGTGTGTTTGTTGTTTTTGTCATTGTTCTTTGAAATATTTTATTTGTTAAATATGATCACTTGTGTGTATTTGTAGATGGTAACTAGTTGTTTTGCATTCATATTCAAATGTGGAGATATTTTATGCGTAAATTTTGATAATTCATGTTCATGGGTTGATCGATTTTTATGTTTAGAGTTCCTTAAATATTGATTTTTCATTAAATTTATTGCGTAAATTTGATGGGTTGTAATGTATTGATCGAATTATGGGTTGAGTTGCATGAAATTTGCATAAAAACTCGTCAATGGGTGTTTGGATCTGGTTCTTCGCATCACACATTTACCATTTGTGCAGAATGGAAAATTACTAAGTACATACACCTGAAAATTCGAACTTTTTTCCGCACAAAGATAGTAAGGGCAGGTTAATTAGTCATTTTTACTGTGGTTTGGTTAATTTAAATTTTCAGGTGTGTGGCAATAACCAGACCCTTATTTTAATTGAAAAAAGTATTATTTTAGGCTAGTTTATTCAGGCCCAGTGATGTGTATTTTACTTCAATTTATTGGGCCTCTAGATTGGGCTTAGCACATACATCTAGTTCAGGTCCTGGCCCTGGCCCTGCAAGCCCTGTAATTAGTTTTTAAAATAATTTATTGTATATAAATAAATATAATGTTAAGATTATCAATTAAAAATATATATAAAAATTAGTACACTGTGTTCTATTTCAATCGTAACTAGTTAAAAACTTAAAATAAAAGACAATAACCAACATTGTCAAACACAAAAACCATGTGAAATTGAATTCATGGTCTCAATCAACTAGGCTTTCCGAAAGCATAAATCAACGCCCGTGACCAAAAAATTTCTAATCATTACACATGCTCATGGATATATTTTATTTCACTCATTCTCTTATAAAACAGTTTTATAATATAAAATTAATATCATTATAATCATCCACTTATACTATTATAATCAATTGATATCATAACAATTTTATATTGTGATATCAGTCTATAAGTGTAATAGTATTACTAAATAAATGTTATGGTATCAGCGAATAAATGTAATGGTATTAATTTTATACTATGGAACTGTTTTACACCAAATTTTGTGATTCTATTTTTATGATTAATTATAACACACACACACACACATATATATATATATATATATATATATATATATATAAGATTATTCATTCGATATACAATTTTTTATTGACAGGGCATTCGATATACAATTTTGATAATACTATATTATTTCGATCTGTTGGAGTCCTCAGTTGATTGTGTAAGTCAAGAAATACTTGAACCACTTATTTGGCACATATAACCGGCCGGAGATATAGTGTCTTCTACTCTAACATATTCAAAATATATATAATTTTTTTTGAATATACACATATTAAAAAAATAATCAATTTCTTACTATATTTTTAATAAATGTTTGACTTTCGAGAGAAAATTTCAATTGAGTCTGCATTACCCCTAATAAGAAAATTTATTTAAAAAAAAAAAAAAACTGTTAAACAAAAATGAAAAATTATATTAAAAAAAAATCCGCTTATTGTACTAATATTTCCAAAGTATTTGTGAATGTTATGGATAAAAATACCCTTTTCTCGAAAGTAATTTCCAAAAATACAAAAGATTGCTTGCACTTAATTGGGGAAATGGAATTGAAGTGTAATGGAAATGGTCAAAGGAGAAAAGTGGAGGAGATATCATATGCATGCGAGGGAGAAAAAACAATCTACGACGAGACAAAATTACATTTATGGACGTCTCATTTACTCTATCATATTTTACCATTAAAATCAACATCACTCTCATTTCATCCATTCTCCGTCCACATGAAACCAAATACGCAAAAACTTGGGTGATACTGTTTCATGAATCTCATTTTGTGAGACGAGCGCATTTTTTAATAAATTATTATTATTTTTTAAAAAGAGATACAAATTAGTAAAAAAGTGATAAAAAATTGAAAAGTAATACACTTCACATTATAGTGATAATAATATAGTATTAAAAAGTGAATCCGTCTCATAAAATGAGATCCGTAAGACGGTCTCACACAAGACTTACTTACCGAAATATATCTCTTATACATTTGATGCACCATGTACATCAACTATATTTTTAAATAATTATAATTGTTTTCACTGAATAATTATACTCCGTCCATTATAATTTAGATGCTCAAAATTTAAAAAATGGATGTTATAATTTTGTTTTCTCATATCGAAAATAATAAAAGAAATATTTCTACACTCTCAAATTAAACCCTTACGAGCATCTCTTATATACATCTTATGTCACTTAATTCTCCACTATAATTAATTTCCACCAATTCAATTACTCACTTGAATAAAGTTGAAAAGACTCGTTTACCCTCTACTTTACACATTTTAATATTAATAAATAATATTTTTATGAAAACTCGTGTCATTTGGTTTTATGTAAATTATATCGTAACTGTTTGCATTGAACAATTATTGTGGTCTAATCATAACTGTTTAATAAAAATAAACGTAGCAATTTAAAAATACATTTGAATTATATAGTGTGTATTGCCTGCGAAATCTTAATAATATTATGATATTAATAAAGTTAGATTTAAGAGACAAAAATAAAAACTCATTGCCGTTTCAGCTAATGCAACAATAGAAATACTATTTAATTCTACTTCACACCAGTACCACCGATCACTACACTATTAGAAAATTAATTAGGAGAAATTGTTGCAAAGAATAAGTAACGTCGGGTTGAGTTGTGAAAAATATTCAAATTATCACGTATCCTATCTATTTATTTACTAAATCACAAAATTTAATGTGAAGAAATTTTATAATATGAAATTAATATCATTATATTCATTCATTAATATCATAATATTCATTCAATAATATCATTACACTTATAAACTGATATCACGATATAAAATAATTATGATATCAGTGAATAATTGTAATTGATATCAGTTTTAAACTATGAAACTGCTTCACAAATGAGTAACACTTTACTAAAATATATTTAATTTTTAATTGATTAATAAAGTATAATGTATTTCACCTACGCGTTCTAATAAGACTAGCTAGTTCTGAAGTTAATATGATTTATGATATAAAATATATAGTGAATCAATTTTATCATGAAATTTACTTGCATTTTATGTGTATTTTTAATATTATTAATTAGTTGTTTTATTAAAAAATATTAGTTTGATAATAATATTGTATAATAAAAATAATAAATGCAATTTTGACTTGTACGATAAAATTAGTTTATAAAAATTTTATCTATACATATTTAATAATAAAATATTATATTAAAAACAGCTAAAAAAATTTCAACCAAAAAATAGTTACTGAATTCATGAAATTCTAAAACTTCCACATTAAAGACGAATTGGTATAGTTCAAGTGATTAGAGCTCTACTACCTATGACCCAAATGTCATGGATTCGAGTCACCATTTGCCAAAAAAATTTACACATTAAAAATTTATAATACAAATAACTAAAAAACTAACTCTAATTTTTTTTCCCCCCCGAATTAAGGGTCAACCTATGGGCTATAACCCTTTTAGCATCTATATTCATGTCTATCCATTATCTAAAATAATCTTGATGTTTATCAAACAATTCATTTTTTTGTGTGAGATTATTATACGAATTTAATCTCGTGATATAAAACTATCGAAAATGATCATATGTCCACCGGTGGATGCCAATTTAAATGTCCATCACCTATTGTAATGCCACATAAATAAGAAAGTCCAATATTATTTAATTAATTACTCATATAACATTATGAAACATGTAAATTGGTATCAGATCATGTTTATAAAAGTACATCCAACACTTTCAAACTCTACTCATAACTTAGTAGTACTTCTCAAAAGATGAAGATATCAGAAAACAACTTTAAAAATAAATATTTATGCGTCACCAGTATGCAAAATTTGGTTAAAATTTTCTCTAGTCAAATAATGTTGGTGCATTAAGAAGTACAGTCAATATGTATAATTCAAAATAATAAACTCGTGGAACAGCTATAGTTGGATTATTAGTGTGTCTCTTTTATCGCAACTCTATTGTGTCTAATACTTGTATGAATATTGAAAAACAAGATATAAAACCAATAGCAATTAGTCAATAACATTTTCAAAAAATTAAATAATGATTGCTACACCTAAGTCTACTAACTCAATTGCAGTGACGACTTAATTGGCAAAGTACAAGAAAGACTAATCCACAATAATCCATTCCTTTTACCAAACAATTTCACATCTCAATTACATATATCATACAATTAATATAATTTTGACACAACTTTAATAAATTTCTAAAATAACAATATTCTTTTTTTTTCACATAATTAATTTGTATATTGAAAAGTACAAATAATATTCAATTTACAAATTAACACTTCTATTTATACGCGTTCCGTCTCAGCGAAGGTTTCCAATTTTTACATTTTAATCTGTCTCAATCAAAGTTTCTCATAATTTTTTTGGTATTTCAAAACAATATTTTTAATGCACTTTTACACTTTTTCATCACATTTTTTTATCACTCTCCATCACATTACTTGTACAATATTATTATTCTACTACAATTCTTTAAATATTATGCCAAAAAGTAATGTGAAAAACTTTCATTCGGGAGGAAGGAGAGTATTACCTAATAATTTTCTTTGACAAATTTTATATGCACGAGGTGCATTTCACTGAAAATTACATTATTTTTTATTGAACAATACACGTGAAGACAATAACACTTTTTACTGAAAGTAATTAAACTTTTAAGTGAAAATAATTATTCATTCCTTCCCGAGATTATCTTCACAGTTGACTTTCTAAAGGTTTTTGTGTGATAATTATTTCATATGAATGATATGCTAGTTGAACTTATTAACTAGCATATCATTCATATAAAATAACTTTTGTACACATATTATTATGAAATAATTCTCACACAAAAATCGTTAAAAGTCAACTGTGAAAATAATTGCGGGACGGAGAGAGTAATTTTTAAAAATATATTTATATTACACGGTACGGCAGTAGTATTTCGTATTGTTTGTTGTGAGCGTTTTATTTCATTAATAAAAAAAAAAAATCAAAACTGAATTCATTCGCCTACAATTTTTTTGCCCTCAATCTAACATCTCTGCTCACAAAGCTTCATTGTCTAAAATCTCTTCCTTTCATAAATAAAATAAAGTGGCAAGTAAAGCTACAAACTTTACTACTGTTTTGCTAGTCCCTGTCTCCACTTTCCCCCACCCCTCCCCCTCTAAAAACAAATATTAGCTCATTTTATAGACTTCTTTTTTTTTTCCCCTATTTTTTTTCATTTTATGATTAAATTCATAGATTTATTTAAAGTATTAAAAGACAACAAATACGACAAAAAGTTCCCATTGTTTAATGATCCTGCAGATATTACATGTTGTGTTATAGTGAAGGCGGTATCTACCAACCATACACGCTGTGCTTACGTGTAAACCTAGGAGAAATTTTAGTTGTATAATGTATATAAAGAATTTTAATTTTTTTTTATAGTAGTGGTACACATTTTGATAATTATGCATCTGGATAATAGTCAGACCATTTGGTTATAAATTAAAGTTAAACACAGTGTTGATATGATACTCATGAAAGAAAGTGTCATATAAATTAATTTTACTTTGTAATTTAAAATAGTAGTAGCTTTTTCCATTAGTATAGTATTGCTATCAATTAATATTATTTAAATAATAAATATAAAATGTAAATAAGTTTTACCAGTAAAATTAGTTTACAGTACTTTGCTTATTTATAATTATGCCTGAATTTTTGTTTTGAGTTGGTGTTGAGCAAATCAGTTTTACCATGTAACAATTTTCCAATTAACACTTTATAATAAAATAATTAATATATTTTAATAAAAAACTAATGCTACATATTAATAAAATAATTAATATTATTAAAAATACATACAAAATGCAATTGCACAATAAAACTGGTTAATATAAAACTTTGTCATTTTATAATAAATCAAAAAATTCATCTATTAAAAATAAAAGAGGGTAAAATAAATATGAAACATTAGTAAATCTCTTATAATATATTTTTAGAGTATAACTTAAAATGGTACTCTGTCTGTCCATTCCAAATATTCTCATTTAAAAACTCACTTTATTTAAAAAAAAATAGTACTAGTATTTTAAGTGTAATGAGTGTTGAATTGTAATGAGAGAGAAAAAAGGTAGAAAGAGAGAAATAAAAGGGATGTGGGATATTTTTTTTGCCATTTAAAGAAACGGGAAGTTTTGGATGGGCCGACCAAAATAACAAAATGAGAAGCTTTCGAAGAGACGACAAAAATATTACTAGTTATTTTCATTATATAATAATGTGTCAGAGTATTTTAAGTGATTTAATAAGATAAAATAAAAAAGAATAAAGTAGAGTAGAATAAGAGTGATATTTTTTAAATTTAAATGGTATTGTGAGAGTGTTAATATTGTGTGATGTTTCTATTTTAAAATGTGCAAAAAGAGTTGGGAAGGAATAGTATATTTTAATGAGGCAATAACTACTGCTAAAAAAATGCATAACAAATAAAAACAAGTTTCATGATAAAATTGGTTTATTAGTGCAGTTAGTATTCCATCTATTTTTTTATTGCTCAAAATACAAGTTTTAATAAAAAAAATTGTTTATTAATATTACAAGATGTAAATTGTGGATAATTGAGAAATGTTTACAAAAATTTAGTTAGAGGAAATTATTATTATTATTATTATTATTATTATTATTATTATTATGGATATAATCTATTTTTGAGATTTTGAGTCATCCAAAAGAAATAAAAAATAAAGGGGGAGAGTAACATTTAATGTATAGTCAATTAGTCATCCCCATCATCTATCTGAAGCAAGAAAATTGTCAATACTTTTAGTATGGGGAAATAGGAAAGTGAAGATAAAGCTGATGGGGGTAAAGTAGCAAGTATTTTTAACGTTGTGGCCAACTTTACAAACAACAAAGCATACTAATAATGCATTACTCATTCCTCAGTCGAATTGAATTGAAGCACTCAAATCAAAGCAATATGACCATCCCCTAATTAACTGCTTTTTCGCCTACATATTTGACCTACACTAATTTACCTATTTAATTATAATTATAATCAATATATACTTGACAGTAATTATTTGTAGCTAAGCTACTTAATTCTTAGAGCTTTTAGCTTCCCCCATCATTACAACAGACGATGGATCACTCACTGAACGACAAAAGATTGACGAAGATTCCATCTCTGCGATTTAGAATAATACAATAATAATTAAGAAAAAATTCCTTAATTAGTAAATAATTCTTCAAAAATTAACATAAAAATTACCTCTCGAGGCATTAAACGATCTCTTGCAATGAAGAATAGCGCCTTGAATTCCGTCCTGCACCTGCAACAGCGAGTCGTCACGCCGTTCCGACGTCGTCTTCCCCGGCGACGCCGCCGAGACGGCGGCGGACGCTGACCGGCTTTTACCCAAGTGCTTTCGAACCACTCTTAGCCCTGCTTGGAGATTATTAGTCCCCTGCTTCTGCGGCGTCTTCGCCGCCTCCCCTGATTTCTCCGGCGGCGACGCTGCGCAGCCCTTGGAAGCTCCGCCGGGAAAGCTTATATGGCCGGGAAATTTGAGCTTGTCGACGTAACGCTTGGAAACACGAATGTAGAAGGGTTTTACCATTTTTAAATACTTGTGCATTACCTTTCTGTCCTCTGAATCTTGCGCATCGTGCTTGAGTCCTTTGCCATTGTTGTTCTCTTTAGAGCTACTCTCTCTGGTAAACAAATTCACCAGGGGAACTTCTTCAACCTTGAATTTCACAGAAATTGATTTACCACTTTTCTCTTTCTCCTCAGATTTTTCAACATTCTCGCCGTTGCTGGATTTCGATTTCTTCAGCTTAAGCAAAAGTACCCTAAATTTGGTGGCGGATTTCACTAGAAAAACAGGCAATTTGGAGTTTTCTTCAGAAGCATTCAATAAAATGCTGGAAGGCTCAATTGAAACCAAATCCCCTTTAAAAAAGAGTTCATCCGAAGGAGAAACCGCCACATTTTGATCTGTGCAATCATTGCCAGCCAGAGCAAAATCAATCTCCCCTTCTTCATCATCATCGTTTTCATGCACGGATATTTCTTCACCGTCCGATTCACTCTCCGTCTCATCTTCATCCTCTGTTTCCGGCGCTTTTCCGTCATTTTCTTCCGATTTTTCCGATTCTTCTTCGTCTACGTCGCTTTCCTGTTCAGGCAAGGAGAATTCAAGGTCAAAGTAGGGTCCGTCTTCGTCGTCGGAACAATCGGCGGCTGTGACGATGGTCTTAGTGTTCCCTTTCGCAGTGACGACGGAATCCGGGGTGAAGACGTCGGTGGCGGCTCCGGCAGAAGCGCCGGTACGCCAATATTTGAGTAAACTGAAGGATTCCATGGTTGGTAAAGCCAGTATAGTGAAAATAGGCGGTGCGGTTGCAGAGAGAGAGAGAGAGAGGGAGGGATATTTCAGAGAGCGACTGTGGAGTGTGGAGTGACTTGTAATGGAGGGAGTCAACAGTGAACGCTGACAGGGGTTTAATAGTAAAAGTAAAAGTAAAAGTAGAGAGTTGAGGCGCGTTTGGCAAAATCCATGATAAGTTCATGATATTATGACTTTCCCGATCGACTGGAGATACATTTCCTACCTATTTGCGATGTCATTTTTTACTCTAGATTTAACTTCTTTTGTATTTATACGTTGCTACAAAGAATTGTGAGACTCTTTTCAACAGAGCTCTATTTTTATTAAGGAAAATATACTCAGCACCAATTTCAACTTAAAATTTATTTGTATCTTTTAATATTATTAGTTATTTTATTAAAAAATATTTGAATTAACTATAATTTACCATTTGTATTATAACATATTTTACAATTTACAATTTATATTATATTTTGTAAAAAATTACAACGCGTACTTTGTAAAATTACATAGAGCTTAAATTAATTTTTTCGCTCAAATTATATATGGTGAAGGTTATATTTGTCTTTTTAGATTTATTATTTTTTTACAAAATATTTAATTACTAACAAATTATAATTAATGTGTACCAGGTCAGAATATTAGATAAGTCCTCCATTGGGATAGATAAAAACAAGGATTTTCTAATATCCGAATAGGATAGAGCTTAATCATAAAAGGATGAGAATAGAATCTTCCCTCCTCTGATTTGTCAGATCTCTACTCCTAGAGGATACGAACTGAAATGAGAGGATGAAGATTTGGATATCCTCACTTTAGATCTGAGATGTCTAAAAGTCATGATGTGCTGATTATCTAAAGAAGATCTGATCTAACAAACACTCAGAAGGCCAGATCTGGTCATAGAGCAAAGGATTTTCAGGAAGCAAGAGCGAAGTAATGATTCTCATATCTTTGCAACATAGTACACTGATCACTGTGCTGCCTTAAGCATCGGAGGGCCGATGCCGGAAACCCCTCCGACCCAATTTTCTTGCAGGATCTCGTGAGGCAATGGTGAAGAAAACAAGATACACTATCTTAAGGAGCTTGAAGAATATTTATAAAGTATCAATCCTTTGATTTGTTATTCTTTATTAATATGGTTTGAGAAGTACCATATCAATAATGATTCAATTATCCTTTTTTACCTACGCATGAATAATAGATGTGTATTTCTCAAAAAAAAAAAAAGTGTAAAATTGGAAAGTGATCAATTTATTTTTTTGGTTATTGTAAAAAAAAAAAAGAAAAAGAAAAGAAAATTGGAACAATGTTTCTTTTTAAAAAACATTAAAATAGAACCGATGGAAGATATGAGTATGACACTGTTTTCATGACACATGATACTTGTTTAGATTTTGCGATACATTTGAAATTCAAGCATCACAGAAAGTTACAAAATTATATGTTCTCACTTCTCATGAAAGACTTCCAATTAATACTTCACATATATCGTGATTTCCTCTTATATGCCACGCGATGATGATGATGATGATAATAATAATAATAATAATAATAATAATAATAATAATAATAATAATAATAATAATAATAATAATAATAATAATAATAATAGTTTATTAATAGAAGATAAAAACAATTTTAAATTGCATGCAAAATGTGTCCTTAGTTCCCTACCAAATTAAATGCCTTCAATATTATATTCTCTTTGGGATAAACTCTCTTTTAAAGCCCTATATGCGAGTCCCACATTCACTAATTTCTTCTATTTTTGTTTCATAGTTGTATTAATGGACTGGATCAGCCTTAATATAAATGTAATTATCCATTTATTAGATGTATTTAATTGGCGTTAACTATCATAATTCATAAGTATACGAACATTAATACTAATATGTAATACTCAATAAATCCAAGTAATTAAAATAATAAAAATAATAAAAGCCTCACAAGTGATTCTGAATGTAATTAAAATATGAAAAAAAATCTTGCGGCCATCGGCCCGGCAAGCTACACCCATTAAGAATTCATTTGTCTCCGTAAAAAGAGCAACACATGTGTCATCCTTATTACTGTGCAACTGGTTTCTGAATAATATTATTAAATTATACGAGTAATATTATTTAATTTTTTTTATTGATAAATATTCGTTCTCAAAGAGAATTAGACCCAAATTTCTCACTAGAGTGATCAGGTGGGCCAAGCCACCTGATTAATATTATTTAATTGGTGTATACAATATAACTTGTGTCTAAATGATACTCCAATTTATTCAATTGATGTATATTATTTAATGAAATAAGCAGTATCATTCAAAATAAATGCTCAGTATATATAAGAATTTATCTTGTAAAGAAGTTAAAAAACATTATATATTGTGCGAATATATAGCTATTCAAAATCAGTTTTCTGAAATTAAGCACTGAAATATTCATCCTGACAACATAATACTTATTCATTTGACTAAAAAAACCAAATTTTGGAGTTATCAAATGGTATTTTGGCGAGAAAAATTATAAATTTGGTACTATCCATTACAAAGCTAAACTTCTTTTTTCCCACTACTACTAAGCAACTTTTGTCACATTCATAATTTTTTTTTTCAATTTTGTTCCCATTCTGTTTATTAGCCAAAAAAAAAAAAAAAAGGTGCCAAAGCTGTTAGCTAGTAAAGTTAACGATTTTTGTAACGTATAGATCAAAACTGGTTGTAAACTTAACTATTTTTGTAACACGACAAAAAAAAAAAAAAAAAGTGGGAACCGGACCAAATTAATAGCATGAAAGGCGAATGAAACCAAAACAATAATTATTTTCGTATTTTGGGCTTCTTGAGTTGTCCATTCCCATCAAAGTGTTGTATAATTCGTGCACCAAACATAGAAGTTTATTTTACTGTAACGAAAGTGTAAAAAAGCGTTGTACTTTGGTTACACGAAAATGAGGTTTCACTGGAAAGGGTAGATAGAGTAGGGATGAAGAAGAAGAAGAAGTGTGGGGGTTGTATGTATAGGTGACAGTAGAGTCATGTGATGGTAGCAGTGTGTCAGTCTCACTCAACAGTTGCCATCGTAACGTATCAATTGCACGAATGTCCTCAAAGAGCTACAGACAACTCTTTATTATGGGGTTTGAAAATGTCCAACCTCTACGCAATTAAAGCTTAGATGACAAAACTGTATGTCAATAAATGAGTGTGCAAACTAAAAAGGGGGTGTCGAAACACTAATTTTAAAACTGCTCATTTATACAAGTATTTATTTTTAAAGTTCTTCACTCATAAAAAAACCAAGAGGTTTTTTTTTATGAGGTGTTTTTTTAGGATAGGAAAAACAAGAGGTTAGAAATACCATTATAATACTCTCTCGGTTTCACACTTGAAACGACACAAAAAATAAAAAAAATTGAGTAATAAGTACAAAGTTGAGAGATAATTAATTTCGTAAATTTTTATGCATAAAGTGTGTGGACCAAAACGTTACATTTTGTGTAAAATTAAAGATATTGTGGAGGTGAAGTTTATGCAAAGTTTTCTATTTTAATGTAAAAATTATTTTGAGATAGACGAAAAAGAAAAGTGAAAAAATAATCACAGCCATTACAAGTTAGATTGCTTGAAATCTAAAAATTGATGTTACAATTTTGTTATCTAATACCCAAAATAGCAGGAAAAAATAATTGTACTCTCTCAAACCAAACTCTTACAAACATCTCTTATTTATACATCATGTCACTCAATTCTCCACTATAATTAAATCTCTTTCATTCAATTACTCACTCCAATAAAATTGCAAAAATGTATTTACCCTTCATTTTATATCTTTTAATATTTCTATCCTGTCCTAACCCGTGTTGTTTGGTTCGTCCTTCTCCATGCCATGTAGCTTGACAAGACGGGTTTGGGTATTACTTTAACCTTGTGCCCCATTTTATATATTAAAATTATATATATATATATATATGCATGTATACATATTATGCAAACATACTCCCTCCGTACACTAAAAATATGCTTGTTTCATTTTGACAAATTTTAAGATAATATGGATAAAGTAAATAAAGAGTATTTTGGGCATTGTGTCGTCTATTTATGAGTTAAGTGATTATTTATGAGTATAACGTTAATAGCATGTGAAAATATTAAGTGATGGTTGAATGGTGAAGCAAAACAAATTGTTGCAAAAAACAGTGTGAGCATATTTTTTGTGGACACATGCAATAATATATTCCTATGGTTTTCATAGTTATTAATATATATATAATATATAACAATAGTTCAACATTATAGATATTTTTTAGGTCAATATATATTTAATTAAAATCTTAATTTTATTTTGTATATTTAAAAATATACTATGTATTGTGTTTATACTAATAAAATATATTTATAACGGGTTGCCTCACCCCACCCCGTGTCCCGCAGCAGGTCACCCCGTTGTTCAAAGAATGGGGCGAGCCCAAGTATCTAAGTACCCACCCCACCTAGCCCGTTGACATCCCAAACATGAGGATGATGATTGTTCCAAGTGTTGGGTAATGACCTGAAGACTAGATAAACATCTTGACTTGTTGTGATTGTTATGATAATTAAACTTGAACTGTCAAATAATATATAATTTGTATGAAAAAGTTTAAATTGAAAAGAAGAAATAGGTGTAAACAAGCCTTTTATTGATATTGAGTTGATTTACATATGGGGTGCTCAGGATTTCAACTCTTCGTGATCTCTTGAAGAAAGTTAACCGTATCTAGCCTATAGAATCGTTAAAAAGAGCCTTTTAAGGGGAAAATCTCATGTACTATGATAAGGTGTCCTTGTGGGGTGTCATCATATGGCGATAGTTTGCTTGTGAGGTTGACACTAGTTGGACACGCATCTTGATGTGGTACCGCATGAACTATGATATGGTTGGTTCAATTCTTCACCTAGGTTGTCAACTTCCCTAAGTGGATTAGCTCATCTACTAGGCTCAACTCTGAGTCACATACGTGGTATGAGCTGATCTTGATGGGCTCGTCAAGTAGGTAATATGAGTTGATCTTAATAACTTGGCTTCATCTACCAATCACTGAGTTATAAGCTCGTCAGATTAGTCTAATGAGCCCAGAACTCACTCACGTCACCACGTAATCCTAAAGAAAGTACTATCTTGGTACGAAAACATAATTTATTCAGTATTCCTGTAAAGAGCGTAAAACTACATAACTCACCACCATAAACATTTTGCATGCAACAACTTTACCTTCATGATTCCTCATATATTTGACGTTCACATTGTCACTACACTCACATCGCTAGTAAGCGAGCAACCCAATCATTTATTATCGAAAAGAAAACAAAAACATAAATATTAATTTTATCGAGAAGTGCTTATACGTATGTTTGCATTCCACTTTGAGGGTTTGATGCAAATTGCAATGCTCGCAACTTGTGCATAAGTATCGGTCGAGGCATTTCAAGAAAAGGTAAATCACAGAATGATTGAAATACTAACACATGGAAGAGGTTTAAAGAGAGTACTTGTGATCAAGCCTTCCCATTCCATTCTTCGTAAAATTCCTCCAAGAACTCTTCCATGAATTTGTGCCTTTTCTCCGCCCTCCTCTGACCAGCCTGCCATTTATCATCAAATTTTATGCCTCAATATCACATTTTTGTTTCTAAAATCCAACCGATCATATTCAAGTTAATGTTACTTTTTAAATGAAACATACTCCCTCCATCCCTCTTTAAGTTGACCATTTTGCCAAAACGGGCATCCCAACTTAAGTTACCAATTTCATATTTGTCAAAGTTATGTCCCCACATTTCTCTCTCTACTTTTATCTATCTCTCTTTACCTTTTTCTTTTCTCATCACATCTCAATACTCACTACACATTAACTACTATTTTTTCTTAAAACCAGTTCCACTTTGAGACGGGTAACTTATAGAGGGATGAAAGGAGTATTATACTATGTAACAAAAGCCAGAAAAGAAATTACTAAAGAGAACATCAACCGATTTCTACTTAATAAGTATGAACCTTGGTTTTCATCAACTCCTTCAACTTGAGAAGCTTCTCATGAAAATGGTTCACCGTTGTCTGCTCATCTTTATTCATGTACTTTTCCTTGGACAAATCGGATCGAGGTTTTATGTTGGGGTCATGTAGCACCCTATTTCTGCTTCCCCCAAATGTAAAGCATCGAGCAATTCCTGAAAACGGTTCTAACAGAGTGATTGGTATTGAAATTAATTATTAATATTGATAATTCAATGCACTAATTGTACCGTGCAATTCAAGTGTATTTTTTAAATGGTATTAGATGTTTTACTAAAAGGTATTAGTTGGTTAGTATTAGTTGTTTCACTTAACAATATTGTTTTCATTGAAAAATATTAGTTGTGCACCATTTGCGCTGTGCAACTGGTACACACAAGTGTTAACTATTAATAGATAATAAATTCTCAGATGGGATAGTACTATCTTCTCTACCCCAGCCTCACTTTTAGACTTGTAGTTTTCCATTTTGGTACGTACATAACATGTTTTGATCTGACAACATTCTTCGTAGCAAGTTGAGCCGCTATATATTTGTGATTTTTTTATTTATCCACACTGTCGTAATGGAAGATATGCGTCCATTTTCTAGTTCTTCATCGCTATCAATTTCACTTTACAATTTAAAGTTCAGAAAAAAAGCTCTGACACTTAAATAAATTCAAAGTGGTGACATTGCTAATGAAATGCAGTTAAGTATTAATAGCAATTCATGCAAGTAGCACCAGTACATCAAACACCAAGTGCCAAACAGCTTATTGAGTTCCTAAATGGCAAAAATAAATGAAGTTTATATGATGTGTCAACGTTTCACTGGTTATAACCATTCCATCTTAAACTTTGACATATGGGAACTCAAGTTACTAGGCTTGCACTCAAGCATTTAAAATAGAGTTCTAGTGCTGACTAGAGTGCAGGAAATCAAAATAACTCCAACCAAACCTTAGATAAATGTCGAATCTGCATGCATTAACGGGGACTAAAAAAAGATTACCTATAGCGCCAATTGCATCAAGGCGATCAGCATCTTGAACCACTCCAAATTCTGGACACTGAGATTTCCCTTTAAGTCCACCAATCTCCTCCTTGAAACCTGCAGATCCAATTTAGGTAGGAAAAAAGAAGCTAAAATTCCAGCAACCACACGAACAGAAAAACATAGCAAAAATAAAAATGCTATGGCCAAAAGGTAGACCTTCTATCATTTAACAATAGCAAGAAGTGCTCAAGAGCTGCTTACCCATTCCCTTTATGATACTTAATATCTTCGTTGTGATACTTTCATCTACTCCTTCCTTGACAAGAAAGTCCTCAACAATCTTCCCTTCTGATGGATCTCTAAATATCACAACATTACAAAGGCAAAAGATTAAGGAGGTTCTAATGCGATCAAAAGTGAAGAAAGGGTGCAAGGGATAAATTACCACTGAAAATTGGAGACACAAAAACAATAATATTGGAAAGGGACAACAGCCTTGCTCTAGACTCTAAAGGTATTTAGTGAAAAGATTGCAACAATTAGGCTCCATTTGGATGGATTGATTTGAAATCAAAAGATTTGAGTATAATATACCATACATTTACAAATTAAAATAGAGAAAAACTAAATGAATGGATTTGGTTCACACAAATGTTACTTATAAGTGGAAAGATTTCAAATACCCAACAAAACCTAGTCATTTGAAATCCTCTCACTTCTCCCACTTGTGCTTAATATTTGAGTGTATCAAATCCATTCATATATCTTTTCTCCATTCTAGTTTGTGTGAATGTATGGTATATTATCCTCAAATTCTTTGATTTCAAATATGTTTAAGTAAAACTCCCTCTGTCCAACAATACCTTTCACACTTTTCTTTTTCATCCACCCGACAATACCTTCACACCCTTAAAATGAAAAACCCTCCATAAACTTCACTCTCACAACATCCTCAATTTTACACAAAATGTCATTTCTTTTGCTCCCCCCCGCCCCCAACACAATCCAACTCATTTCCTTACTTTATAAATAAAAGTTTACAAAATTACCCTTCAAATTCATACTCATTCATTCACTTTCTTAACTTGTGTGTCCTACCTCCTATGATAGCTTTTATGGAACGAAGGGAATATATAATATAGTATCTGAAAATTTTGCAAGTTTAAATATGGGAGAATATTTTTTTACTCCCAATACAAAATTATTCTATCGGTGCTTTTTCAATTTTCCTATAAAAAAATATGCAGAGAACATCTCTTTTAAAAGGCAGAACACGGGAGGAAAGAGTCATTTAAGAAGAAAAAGTATACCAACCTCATATACTTATAGTCCCCTGCAATTAATCATCCAATAAAACACCGTCAATTCCTCATAGATGAGCAGATAGATAGACAAAGTGGAAGCACTCAAGATGCCAAAATTAATCCTACAACGGTATCACCCAATTAAGCTATAAACTACTCCTTGATGAGATAGTTGGGTATGAAGATCATATGACAATGCAAATGGAAAATATTACCAGAAACTTAGCCATAAATTGTTATCAAACCCATAAGATAAGTAGTTTTCTATAGAGACGAGCAATACTGATATATTTAGAGTATAAGCATTCCACGACTATAAAAAGTTCTGTTACTTGCTTACAAGTCTAATTTCATACCCATGTTAATTAGTTAGCATTAGTCATCTTCAAGGGTGATGACAGACAAGTCACAAGACAAATGTTTTAGTATAATGAAAAGAAAAAATACTTACACGAGTGAAAGAAAATCAAAGCAAACAAAACCAAAGGGTATGTCGCCATTTCCTTATATACTCCATACTCCATATTTAAGCCAACAAGATGAATATAAAGGGTGACATAGTAGCATTTTACATTGGTAAACATTAATACACCCAGCAATCATTTATAAGTTAAAGAAACAAAGCTTTATTACTACCTATGTCGTGTAGAAGCGCAGCTAACTCCACCTGAACAGTAAGAAGAAGATAAAATTCAACTTACAAATTTTGCTAGAACATACTTGAAACAAATAATGTACATGATCTCATAGCATCAAGAAGAAGCACACAAAAAAAAAAGGATAATATTCAACTACTTAATTAGTCACCTTCATAGGTCTATCACAGCTAGGATTTGCGAAAAAATAAATTTATGGATTCTGATGGTGTTTAACTAGTAGGCAAGCATCAACTTACACAGTACAGTTTTTAACGCTTGATGTCTAACCTATATCTTAATAATGCAGCAATTAACTTTCGATACCATAACCAGCTATCTGCAATAGCATTTTCGTGACACAAAAATTAACAGATGAATGATGACCGGAAAATTAAGACGGAAAATCAGGTTTACATAATGATGTAACAAAGTATGTCCATTGTGTGAATTTCAAGCTGGCGTTTAATAGGGTTTACATGTACTCATCAACAACGGCGTCATGATATAGTTAATCATACGCGATTTAGAAGCAAATAATACTAAATTACGGAGCAATTGGGGATATGGATTGGCGTACAATGAGCATGGAATGAGGAGATGCAGATAAATCCTCTTCACGAGCAAGAGATAGAGCGAGGTCTCGCACTCTGAAGGCGTGAGCAGCGTCGTGGGATGCATCGTTCCCTTTCATTGCTGATTCCACCAATTCCTCTGCTTTTAGTACTATCCCACTCTTTTCCATTGTTTTCTCAAGAAAATGTTTGAATTTGTTAAGATTTTGGTATACTTGGGGGCTATTTGCCTATTTCCAGAGAGACGGAGTTAGGGGCGCGTGGGGTCGCCTATCTTGTGTTAAAAATTTTCATATATATATATATATATATATATATATATATATATATAATTTTTTTATTTCGTAACATAGATTTAATTTTTAATAAATTATACTCCCTTCGTTCCGGATCTATCTTCACAGTTGACTTTTTACACATATAAAACAACTTTTGTACACATATTACTATGAAATAATTCTCACACAAAATTCTGGGACGGAGGGAGTACATCACTAACAAGTGAATCGTATTTACTGTATTAAAATTTCTCACAATGCAGAAGCCACGTGGTAATTAAGAAAATGAGTATATACTAATTTTTGTTTTATGGATAAAAAAAACCTATAAAGTAATTTATTAGTTTCAATTTAATTGTTGATGGAGATAAAAAAATTTATTTCAAAATAACTGTCGATTTTGATTTCTCGAGTGGTATTAGATATTCTTTTCACAACCTTGCCATTTTCAGATGTAAATATTTGTACGGAATAGTGAAATCCGTAAGGCTCCATTTGGATGGAGTGGATTTGAAATCAAGGGATTTGAGGATGATATAGCATGTATTCACACAAACTAAAATGGAGAAAAGCTAAATGAATGGATTTGATTCACTCAAATATCAAGCACAAGTGGGAGAAGTGGGAGGATTTCAAATGACTAGGTTTTGTTGGGTATTTGAAATCCTTCCACTTATAAGTAATATTTGTGTGAACCAAATCCATTCATTTAGTTTTTCTTCATTTTGATTTGTAAATATATAGTGTATTATCCTCAAATCCATGGATTTCAAATGACTCCATCCAAATGGAGCCTAAAAGAATTTCATCTTTTTTAAAAATTTAAACTTGTAAAAATGTGTGAAATTAATAATTAATTTTAGTTCTCTAACACGCCTTTCATGGGAAGGATTCTCAGTTCTCCGCTCTGTAAAGGAGGTCAAATGAGTGAATAAGTTAATATGAGTTGAGTTGTTTTTTCCGGCATTAAAAACCTATGACATATTATGTAGGCATGATCTTTTGACTCTAATATTATAAAAGAATCGAATATTGTATCATTTCATCTAAAAATCTGAACTTATAAAATATGTAAAATTAATTCATTTATATTAATATCCATATTCAACCATCTTCATAATTTATTTCTCTAGTCAAGCATCGTACGATTACATAAATAATCCATTAGCTAGCTAGCCTCAATACCAACAAAACCAAAAAATCCATTAGTTTGCCCTAGCTAATTAAATATGACATGCATATAATTAGATCAATTTAGAAATGATCGATGATCATACATTTGCAGGAACAAAGTTAAACCATTGTACTTGTGGATTATCAGCACAAGTAGGCAGATCAGCAAGATTATCTCCAACACAAAGACATTTCTTGGTCACAAGTTTTGAGTCTGAAGTATTCTTCTCCAAGCACAAATACTTGCCTTTTCCTTCTAGTGCAGCTATATGAAGGCCGGAGCTCGATACCGACTTCCACTTGTTCGAACAATCGTTCGAAGCACGGGCGGCGGCCCCATCTCCGGCCACTGCCAGGCACTGTGGACTCCCCGCCAGCTTGATGGGGCCGCCGTCTTGGTGTTGGTCCCACCGGCTAGCAGTTTTGCAGTGGGCTAGAACGATGTCGTTTTCCGTAAGTTGCACACATTGCCCACTTTGAGGATGGTACATTAAGTAATACGTTGGATTGGGCGACTTGAAATCTGATCAATTATAGTCCCGTAATTAATAATATATATAAGGGTCGAGCACGAATTATATATGTATTTAAAACCCAACTCGATTATGTAGAAACATTCAAAACTGCTTCTGGGAATTAGCAGAAGCATACATCATAAGCAATTGCTTTATTTTTATTCATGAAATGATTTAAATTAGAAATTATGATAAAAATTACTTATAATTAAAAGTGACTAGTGTACGAAAATATTGAAACTACTTTTGATTAAAAATAATAGTGTCTGCCAAAAAATTTATAATCCTACGATAATGTCCTTGAGAAAATGTAATTCTTTAATCAATGATAAATTATGGGGATAATTGCACTTTTAATTTCACGGAAAATTCCCAAAATATTTTCGGTCCTATATTCAAAAGGGATCTTATTTTTTTATAAAATTGGTTTTAATTATTAAATACTTAATATTTTTTGTCATTTTTTAAGGGTTGGGACCAATTTTGGTAAAAAAAAAAAAAAAGAAAAGAAAGACCACTCTTGCACATAGAAACCAAAATTATTGTGAAAATATTCTTATGGGACTAAACATGACTTGTCAGAAGAATAAAAAAAGTAAATATAATTAAAAATGGAGGTATGCAAAATGGTCATTTTTGCTATACTTTTAATTCCATAGTTTTTTTTGGATATTTTTCAAAGAGAGTTGTATTTTTTGTTCCAAGAGAATGAGGTAAAATTATAATTTTGATCTTGAAAAATAATGGTTGAGTCTATTTTTGAAAAAAAAAAAAACAATAAAAGAATGTGACATCAAAATTATTAATAAATTCTCATAGGGTCATAGCTGCAATTTTTTTTCCCATATTAAATTAGTCGGTCTTATGTATAATACCGTGCAACTAAACTAGAATAGAGATAAAACATAAAGACTAATATAAATAAAATATTGAAACAAGCATGAACAAATTTGAAATATACAACAAGTAAGTACCTTGATTGATCTGTCTGAGAAGGTACAATCTATCAAGAAAAGCCTGATTCCTGGGACGATCCCAGTTGACATCAAGAACACCGTAGAGTTCATCAAGATTAAGGGTCCCCTGTCTGAGCATATAACTCCCCTGCAAAGTCCACAACGCCCAATCAAAATCCACCTCCACCGCCGCAGCCAAGAAACAGGTTATGTATCTGTTATCCGCCTCATTCACGCCTTTATTATTGATCCCGAATTCACTCAGAAAAAGGGGGAACGAGTAGTTCCCCCCTCTCGTCACGAAAAGATAATTATCTCGTGCTCGTTTCGTGGCCTGCCCGCAAAGCTGGTTCGATTTTTCGGCCCAAGCTTTTGCGGGGGTGCCGAAGGAGTACCAGTGTGCTTCGTAGACGAGTTTGTTGTGGAAGTGAGGTGAAAGGGGCTTTGATTTGAGGAATCCGAGGTTTGTGTCGTAGGATAGGCCGGAGATGATGACTAGTAAGTCTGGGTTTTGTTTGTGAATGGTGGTTGCTCCTTGTTGCATGTATTTGTACCAGTCCTCCTTGTTTTGTCGCTTTCCTCGTAGCTCGTTTCTCATGCTCATGCCTACAACCTGCAGTGTATTGAATTGCATTGCATGCATGTTATGATGTGATCAAAGGAAAAGGTGAGTTGATTGGGATCCCATTTAGGACTAGTTCGCTGCATCTCCAACACGTACGTTCTTTATTTTTAACTTTTAAATTTAGAGATTGAACTAGTTTTTCACTTCGAATATTTCAGGTTTCATGGAAATGGACCTTAATAGTAGCTATAGTTAATCACAAGTATTATCCTTTATTTCTAACAGGTAAAATAGTAAATGTTAAGGTCATTATATAGGCAAGGTATCATGAAAAATTCACGGTGAAACTTGATTAATTTTACAAAAGAGTATGAATCGTAATAACTTGAGAGCATGATATATATTACTAAAGTGTATCAGTCGTGATAACTAGATGGTATGACTTATATTAGTAAAGGGTATTAGTTGTGATAACTGCAAGATATGATTTATATTATTAAAGAGTATTAATCATGATAATTGAAGAGTGTGATCTATATAACAAAAGGGTATCAATCATTATAACTGAAGAGTACGACCAATATTACAAAAACTATTAGTCATTATAACTTAGATGATATAACCTATATTACTAGGTATATGAACAAGGTTTCATGGTAAAATTTGATCCATTTACTAAAGGGTATCAATCGTAATAATTGAAGAGTAGGACTTATATTACAAAAGAGTATCAGTCGTGATAACTGAAGTGTATGTCCTATATTACTAAGGGTATCAGCCGTGATAACTGGATGCTATGACCTATATTAACTAAAGACTATTAGTAATAATAACTAAAGGATATGACCTATATTACAACAGACAACATTACAAAGGATATTAGTCATGATAATTGAAGTGTATGATCTATATTACTAAAACGTATAAATTGGGATAGTTGAAGAATAACCTAGATCCATTTTTTCAATGTGGATCAAATTTCACTGTGAATCATGGTTCAATAGAGACACACTGATATTACTAAATGATTCATCTTTGTATTGTGGATCTAATTTCATCATAAAACTTATTAACAAAAGACACACTCCATTATATAATATACTCCAACAGAAGTAAAAAATTTCTACTGTATTCCTCTCGTACATACACATACATGACTTATTTGGATTCACTTTACCAAGTTTAACCTTTGTAATCTTGATTGTGTGTAAGTGTAACCCACCTAATTTGGATCAAAGACAATCTAAGGAATAAACTTACATTCTTACCCCCGATTTCCTTAACCAACGAATCAAATTGCCACAAGTCATTTGCAACCATTCCCTTACTTAAGTCCAAAAATTAAATCCACTCTTCGTACATACCTACCACTCATAATTAGTGTGACAGACCATCGTAGCTGTCTTTCCCTAAATCCTATAAAATCTAAAACTAAAAAAATGACCACAATAACTATTATCAGAAAAAAAACACGATATTAATTATGATCATGCATGCACATAGACACACACGTACACTCACCGCCGGAGTACCCTTATACGTCTTCGCCACCGTGGCCAGGCCGCGCAACCACTCCGTCGGGTCAAAATTAACGTCCCCGAAAAACCCATTTCCGTCGCCGCCGCTGCAACACCAGTTAGGGAGGCTGACGTGGTTGTCCAAAACCACCATGATATTATTTTTTCCGAGTTCCTCCACCACCGCCTTGTGAAGATCCGCCACCTTCATGTTCAAAATCCGAGGGTTATTTTTGGAAATTCCGGATTTGGCTGCGGAGAGGTTGAATTTATGCAGCGATTGGGAAACTGTAATGCTGCCGTAATTGGGCCTCGTGAACATGTAAGTGGGCCACGTGAATCGCACGCAGTTGAAGCCCGTTGAAACGATCTGTTTCGCGATGTAATCCAACGGCTGCTTTTCAAGGCCCTCTGCGATCATTGGCTGTAAGTGTGAAACCCAGTTCACGCAGGTGAGTTTGACTCGCTTTCCGGACGAGTTGCTGATGATCCATCGGGAACTTGTGGAGAGAGGGACTGAGTTGCAAAATGTGGTGAGTTGGAGGGAGAGAAAGAGAAATATGAAAATGCTGGGTTTGTAATTACTTCTGCTTCTTGCCATTTTTATTTTTTTTCAGGAAGAAAAGATTGTACTCTCTGTGTGTGCATATTTCCATTATATACACATTTCTGTAATCGCCTGACGAAAAATGTAGACGTGAGGTGAGGAAATTAATTCTCATTATTTTTATTTATGTCAGATTCTTTTTGGTGAGATTAATTAAATTAAAGCATGCGCGTACAAAAATTTTGTACCGTGCTATTAAATGCCATTTTCCATCTTAATTGACAAGATCAAAGACATCAACTTCCTAGGCATATAGAATTAATGGGCAAATGAAAAGTTTAGGGAAAATAGATATTTTTTTTAGTGTAGGACAAATTATTCCTATTTTGGTTTTAGTTATGTTGATTTTTATAAATTAAAATAATTTTATAACTTACAATTTTCGTCATTTTGGTTCGACATCGACGATTGGGTAAAATATTTAGTTGATGCTGACATGAAAGAGTTTGATTTGTCCACATGACAAACTCTTTTTGATCAACCAGATGTTTCACCTCTTATATTCATGTCAAATCAAAATATCGACAAATTGGAACTTACGTGCCCACTTGGCCATCGGGCTCCTCACTTAAGTGGGGAGACCTGGGTTCGATTCCCTTTGGGAACGAATTGGAGTGGGGGGTATAAGGAGACTTGGAGAATTTGAAATTGTAAGGAGACTTAGTGAACTAATTTTTAACCACTAACAACTAACATTTACCGATTAAAAAAAATATATCGACAAACTGGAACTTACGTGACTATTTTCAATTCTTAAACTAGAAACATGGTTAACTTATATAACTAAAAATTATTTTTCCGAATTTTTTTATTATTAATTTGATATAGACAAAGTCTTGTGTGAACAAGTTTTACTATGAAATTTGTTCAAGAGTATTATTTATTTTTACTCTAAAACACTTCATATGTCCCTCTATAAGCTTTCCATTTCAAAATGACACAAATTTTAAGTAAGAATAGTATTGCTTTTCGGGGAAAAAAAAGTAAGAATAGTATTGAGATGTGATGAAAAAATAAAAAAGTATAGAGAGATAGAAAGAGATAAAGGTAGATAGAGAGATATGTAGTGGATTTGGATCCTCTCTATTTCTTTGGTATAAGTTTTCTTGTAAATTTCGAGGACTAGAGATGAACACAATAATAAAATAATGTATGAAATTAGAAATACAAAAAAGTAGGGACACTCATTTTGACAAAATTGGTAGCTTATAGAGGGACGGATGGAGTATTAGTTTTAAATGATATTAGTTTTTTATTAAAGAGTAATAGTTGAAGGTATTAATTGTGTTATTAAAAGTACTAATTATTTATCATAAGATATTAATTATAAATCAATTTTACAGGAAAACTAATTCACACGAGACAAACTCTTTGATATATGTAGAATAATTTAGTACTAGTAAATGTAACTATAGCCAATATAAGTGTGACTATTTTCGTATTACGATTTATAACAACACTAATTTGATATATTTTGGGAATTAAATAAATTAAATTTGCGTCTACCATTAGCTATCTCTTGATCCTGACATTTTTATGCCTTTAATTAGCAGATTTTAATTGCAACTCATAAGTTAGGTAGATCATGCATGTGAATATAAATTATTCCATCCTATAGTGTATATATAGAAGGGTTCTGAAAGTAGTAATCAAAATTCAAGCTGTAAGTGCAAAATTAATACTTCAAGCTGTAAGTGCAAAAGTACTTTGTGTATGTATAGAGTAAAAGGTCAATTCAAGTGATTGTAATCGTCAAAATTATCGACATTCATGTGTGAACGGCTTGAAATATTTCCAAGGATCATTTTATCACATTAGAAGACACAGCTCATTAATTGTAAAACATATTAATTTAGACATTAATGTTGGAAAATAGCAAATGTACAATTAATATATTCGTCATTAAAAATTATTTTTGGGGAAGGGATACTCAAATTAACTTGAACCATACCTCAAGTTGAGAGAACTAAGTAGTTTATTATTTAGAAATAAATTATTTATTGGTGACTTAAAAAAGAAAGTTATTGGTTTGGGGAATGCTGATATAGCTAATACATTAAATTATTTATAATTTCTTATACATATGATCTTTTCTAACTGATTATAAAGAATATGAATGTAAATTTATTACTAGTATATATAGGTTATATAATAAGTAATAATATATCTAGATGGCTATATGGCTAGATGGAGTATACAATATCCACCATCTAAAGCTCTTTTTTTTTTTTTAATATCGGTAATTCTCAACTTAGATGGCTAGATGAATTTGAAAGAGCAAACATATACTTAAAATTCTATTTAATTAATAAAAAATATTATTCAAGAAGAAGCAACAATTACAATTTATAAAATTCACTTATTCATATATTATCATGAATTACGTAAAGTTTGAGGGGAGATTTAAATTTTTCAAGATAAAATCTTATCTCTTGAATAATGAATTTTCTTTTTCTAAATTTATCAATTTAAGGAATTCGTGTATACTAACACCAAATCTAATATGTACATATTACATGGATCTTAGATCCGTACACTAGTCATGTTTCATTTATATTGGTGTACAAATTTCATTTATATTAGTTTGCACGTTTTATTTTATATTTTTAGTCAAATTTAATTTGTACATTTCAGTTATGTTAATTAGCATATATCAATTATATTAGTATGCATGCATATTTCTCTCCTACGCGCAGATAGGTGTAGAAGAGATCAGTGATTCATATACTAATAATGTCTCTAATGATCAAATAAAGGCAAAGTCTTAAGTAAATTAATTTTACTGTGCAACTAATTTGTATTTTATATATTTTTAAATAATTTTAATTATTTAATTAAAATGTATTAAATTTAATACTAGCATTAATTATTTTACGATAAGTGATACCTACTAATCAGTAAAACTATTTTACATTATCTCAACTCCAAAATAAAATATTAAACTGTCAGAAAGATCCAAATTAAACATCATTATTTTACATGAAATAATATTCTTTTCTTGAATTTAATTAAATCAATTTTTTTTGTTGTTGAATAAGCGGGTGAAGTCTCCCATGGAAACCCGGATTTCTAATGGAGCTCCAATTCGAGTCAAGCATCCCAAATGTCTCCTCAAAACCACGTTGCCCTTTTCTAATATAATAACTCCCTTGTAAAGCCCAAATACTCCAATCCAGATCCGAACCCGCCAAATAGCCCAGAAAGCAGTCCAAGAATGAGCTATCGACCCGGCCCATTTCCGCTTGGTTAATTCCAAATTCAGTGATAAATAAAGGTGCAGCATTTTCACCCTCAGTTAAAAACCCTCCCTCTCTGTAAATTTGTCGAGTAACTTTTCCACATGCCTCATTAAATGGTTGATTTAACCACAATTGGCTTCCCCCACTGAATGCATATCGATGCAATTCGTAAATTAATTTATTTTTTATATTTAATTTCAATGGGGTTGTTTTTAGGAACCCTAAACTAAGGTCAAAATTTAATCCTGAAATAATTATTAGAAATTTCGGATTAACTTTGTGAATTCTTCTTGCTCCTTCCTCCATGTATTTATACCATTCCTTCTGATTTTGGTGTGGGCCACGAAGCTCATTTCGTAGACTCATGCCTACAACCTGTCATTAATTCATTTATTTAATTTCATAGGTAAGGTAACTTTATTATTTTGTTTTAATAGTACTTATTTTATTATTTTTAATTACTGATAAACGGTAAAATTATTACAATAAAAAACATACAATGCAACTCAAAAGAGTTGACGTAATACAAAAGTCGAATACAAGAACACCAGGTGTAAATCATCATGTTTGAAATCAGATTCATGAAATCGACATGTTTAATTTAGATTTATGAAGTCAGATTTACGTTTCCAAAATCCATGTAATTCTACTTTTGGGATTTTGAAATCTTGATATAAAAATTTTGAAATTTTATGCATAAGGATAAAACCCACCACTTTCAACACGTATTTACATCTATAAACTTTACTATTGCGTTTTTCAATATGATCGACTTTTTATCCCTATTCTTTTATATAAAAGTATATTTAAATCATCGATCCCTCAATCATTAATTACAATTACACTTAATAATAATATACATAATACAACATTATATACTAAAATCTCAAAACATATATTACAAATTATCACTATTCATAAGGATTTTAAAATCTCATAAATTTTAAAACCCATTTATATATCTCCTCAAAACCCAAATCAGACATTAAACGAAAATTATGGCTCTATGCCTACCTATAATGGTTCAATCTCCTACCTCACAACAATTAAAATATGATTGAAGCACGAATTATATAAAATTAAATATAATTGTTAGGAAAAGAAAAAAGAAAAAAAGACATACCTTAGGTGTATCTTTGTAACGCCTAGCTGCAATATGCAAACCACGTAGCCATTCCTCGGGATCAAAATACTTATCCCCAAAAAACCCATTTCCATCTGTATCACTACAGCACCACATCGGCTGGCTAACATGGTTATCAAGTACCACCATTACTCCCTCGCGTACAAGCGCTTCAACCACGGCCCGTTGGGCATCAACAACAGTAAGGTGAAGAAAGCCCGGGTTATATCGGGCCATCCCGTGCAAGGCATCTTGAAGCCCGAGATCGCGCAAGGATTGAGCCACCCCGACGTGTGCGTGGCGGGTGTACATGTAGGTAGCGTAGGTGAGTCGCACACAATTAAAACCCATATACCTTATGAGGTTGACAATGTGGGCCACGGGCTTTTTATCGAGGCCTTCAGGCAGCATGGGCTCGAGGTGGCCCGCCCAGTTGACGCAGGCGAGCTTGATTCGGGCCCCCGTGGCGTCGTCGATGATCCATCTTGAGTTTGTTGAGAGAGAAAGTGATTTACGGAAAGTGATTGTTAGTGAGAGAAGAAGTAATTGTGTGAGGAGGATTTTGTTCATCTTTTTTGTTTGCCTGAATTGAGCAAACAAATTATTGCAAGGTATATAGGCGAAGACGCGGAGTTTTTGCAACTACATTTGACCAAAAGTGTATCTACGCCCTAACAACAAAATTGGAAGCTGGCTAGCTCATAAATACCTCCAATTTTAGACAATGATTAGTTAGGTGGTTTGAGGGCTAATTAATGTTATTTTGTATTTTATGACGACAGAATCGGTAACTCTATTTGGAGATCTAGAGCGATTTGAATTGGTGTATCTCGTGTTTTATTACATTCAATGTACTTCCTCGGTACAATTTTAATTAGGTAAACAAATTGGAAACATATTTTAATAAATATTACTCATTCTGTTCTATACTTGTTGTGACATTTGCCAAAAAAGTATGTCTCGTATTCGTTGCATTATATATTTAAATGGTAATAAAATAATTTTTTTCACTTTTATCTATCCCCTCAAATACTATAATATTACACCATATGTCGCTACTTTTTTCACACTAATCAAATTTAATACTATTAAACAACTCTTTCATTTAAGTTGAAAAGACTACTCTACCCCCATAAAAAATCAATTTATATTATTAAACAACTCTTACATTAAAACTAGTGTCAAACAGTAAATATTATATGGGACGGAGGGAGTAGTTGTTTATATATAAAATAGATGAGTTGAATAAAATGTAAAGGTATTGTTGTCGAGTAATTAATAAGAGAGAAAAACTAATATAGGACTCAAATAACAGATGATGTAAATAAATGTATGTTATGAGAGTAGAAATAAACAAAAAAAATACATTTTTGGATGACATATTACTATTGGACGGACCAAATAGGTATATTGATTAATCAAAATTGGACGGGAGAGAAATATTATTAATGTATTTACTATTTTAAAATGTAATATTGAATAATAGATGGAACAGTGGCCTCAAATAATGTAGGGATATTGTGCATTTGATAAGTTTTACCCATGTAATAATTCATATGCAGTATAGACAAACCTATGTGTGAAAACTGAAAAATGGTCAGTATTTGAGTTTTATTTTGGTGTGATCCTCTACTTCCTTACCAAATTATGTTGCATTTTATATTTTGTCAAGCGCCTTAGTCAACGCATAATCAGATTCTATATATAGTACAAGCGATATTATATTTATTAATATATTGTATTCAGATGTCTATTGTTTTATTGTTTATAGAGTAAGTTTCGTGTAAAATTTATATCATCCAAATTATTCAAATTAAGTAAATGACAAAAATTTGTGTAAAATCCTCTTATATATCTCATTTATTAGACATGTCTCATTTTGCCCCACTAATCCAAACAAAATAAGCCAGACCGAAATTTTCCTCATTAGTCCCAGGACCCAATCGAAACCTTACTCATCAGAACAAAACTTTTTCTCATGAGTGAAAAAATGAACCAAAATCATTCTTCATTTATTTTGACTAATACATTTTAATAATATAAGTAGCATGTACTTCAATTATCATGATTAATATCTTTTGTAATATTGTCAATTACGACTGGTCCACACTCTTCATTTATTACAATTGATATCTTTTAATAATATAGATCATATATTTAATTATTATAGTTGATTTTCACCATAAAATTTGATTATGCCTTTGTCATTTCATAGGCCACTGCCATGTCAACATTTACGCCAAAATATAAAATTAATATCAATAAGTTTATGTTTAAGTTGTAATTTTTAATAATATAAACAAATTATGATGATAATAATTCTATAATTACTAGTATACCATAATGTGTGTTGCACATTTTTAAATTGGTATTTTCACAGATAATATTCATGTGTCGATGTTTTAGTAGGTAAAATATGAATAATACGTGCACATTTCTTTCAAATTTCGTTCATAATCTATATGTGCACATTACATACAAAATTTGTGCATGTTTCACGCATGGCCATCACGTACACAATTCATGCTTATTAAATAAATTAGTAACAATGCATAAAATATTTTAATAGGTAAAAGATAAAAATTTCATGCTTATTAAATAAATTAGTAACAATGCACAAAATATTTTAATAGGTAAAAGATAAAAAATACTCCAAAATAGATTAATTAGTAAATAAATTTAAAGTTCTTTTACTAATTAAGACTTTATTTTGTTAATAAGGTTTAAAGTTGATGAAGTTTTATTTTTTTTAAAAAAATATTAATATTATATATATATATATATATATATATATATATATATATATATATATATGAATAAAAATTGACCCAAATTTAAGAGCCCTGTCCTTTTCGACCCAACAATCAAATCTAAGGGATGTTTAGTTGAATATTTTAGAAGGTAAATAATGAAAATCAAAGAAAAAGTATGTATATGGAATGACTCTATATGATTCCAAAAAAAATAAATAAATTCCCATGGTTCACCTATTTTAAAGGTATGATATTAATTGAATACCCTTTCAATTATCATATTTTTTTCATTACTTACAATTTATCAAGCACCCCTTAAATGGACATTTAGTTATCCATTTTTTTAGTTATAATTTAATTAGCAAAAAAATTAGGTTTCTCCGTCCCGGAGTTATCTTCACAGTTGACTTTTAATGATTTTTGTGTGATAATCATTTCATAGTAATATGTGTACAAAAATTATTTTATATGAATAATATGCTAGTTTATATACTATTAATTAAAATACTACACATAAAATTAAAAAGATGAAATGTATTATAATAATTAAATATTATAGCATAATAATAATAGTTAATTTATTAATAAAGAATATTATGGAATATTTAATTTCAGTAAAAAAAAAATAGTAAGAACTGCTAGAAATATAATATTAATTCTATAATAAAATAATGTTGAATTAACATCAGAGTAGAACGGCTAGAAATATAATATTAATTCTATAATAAAATAATTTTGTAAATTTCTTAAAATAGTTCTCATTTATTTACATTTTTTTATCAAACATATTACAAACAATAACGCGCCCAAAATAATGAATTTCTAAGGATTTTACAGCAGAAGGTGGACATTAAAAACTTGCATAATTTTAAAAGTAAATTATAGAAAAAATCGTTTAATACATGGAGGCTTAAAAGATGCAATCCATATTGATAAAAACACTGTCTTTGCTGATGAGAGGGAAAGATCATCTCATCTGGTATCCATACAAATTATTTCCACAACTCCCATCAAACAAAAACATCTCTTCTAAAATGCAACATCGGCTTCATCGCCTTCTTATACCAGTTGACGGATTTTGTTACAATAAATGATAATTCTACGAAAAGTTTGAGCTAAAACTAGGCTACTCACTTGGATTTCTTTTGATCGGAGACCCTGGCGCTCATTATCTTGCACACCGGTTCATCCATTGACCGTAGCAACTTGAGAGCTGGATGAACTTTAAGCTCTCCTGCTGTAATCTTCTGGCCAACATCGAGCTCGCTTAAATCCACATCAATGTAGGGAGGGATGACGTCGGGAGGGCAGAGATACTTAACAGTTCTCTTGATGATGTTCAAAGGTGACCCTGAAGAAAAAGGTCCAACCATTATTATGCAGGGAAAACCTTATAAAGCAGAAGAATTAGCAGCGGATGTTTGTTTGTTAAATGGGCTGCAATACGTAATTGATTTAAAAAAGCAGAGGCCAGGGGAAGGAAACGGAGATCTGTCAAGAACGAGCTGAAATCTAACCACACGTTTGCAAATTATCTGGCCTTTATAGGATTGATCGGGAAAAATTCATTTTTGGTACCCAAAGTTTACCTTTTTCCAGATTTGGTACCCCACCTTTAGGCACTCTCAAAATTGGTCACCAAAGTTTATTTTTTGTCTCAAAATTGGTCCTGTCGTCAGTTGACCGTCATTGACTAACGGAAGCACTTGTTTTAGGCTCGAATTCATCAAGGGTTATAAGTATTGCCCCCAAATTCGACAGTCTAATTCCCTCTTCTATCAGAACCCTAATTTTTTGTAATTTTTTGGCTCTTGTGTAGCTTAATATTTTTTTCATTACCGATAAAAAAAATACATATTTTTTCAATAAATGTAATGTATTTTATTTTGTGAAATGTATGTGGAATTAATCTACAATGTCTTTTTTAATGAATTTAGATATTTCACGAAACAAAGTGAACATTAAATACAAATAAACATTATTATTAGTCCCACATCCTATTCTTGTGTAGGATAGAAAGAACTCTCTGTTTATTTGTATACACAGATTTAATGTTCACTTTATTTCGTTAAAAAAGACAAAATAAAATACATTACATTTAATGAAAAAAGTGAAAGCCCAGAGACATGCGAAGACCGGACAGGAAAGATGGAAAATCCATAAATATGTAACGAAATATATATATTTTTTTAATCGGTAATGAAAAAATATTAAGCTATACAAGGACAAAAAAATAAAAAAAATTAGGGTCCTGATAGAAGAAGGAAGTGGGTTGTCGAATTTGGGGGCAATACTTATAACTCTAGATGAATTCGCGCCTAAAACAGGTGCTTCCGTTAGTCAATGACGGTCAACTGACGGCAGGACCAATTTTGAGATAAAAAATGAACTTTGGTGACCAATTTTGAGAGTGCCTAAAGGTGGGGTACCAAATCTGGAAAAAGGTAAATTTTGGGTACTAAAAATGAATTTTTCCCGGATTGATCTATCCCAGAATTTTGCGTTCTTAAGTATTGTGATTGGGACAAGTGTTCCAATTAAAAATAGACTTTCATATTATTTTAACCCTATAAGATATTGTCATTGCAGCTTAAATTGATTGAAATTGTACCAAGCACTGGATCAAACTTAGGTACAAGGCTCAGTCAACTATATCTATCGGTGCAGAATTGAAATTCGAAGTTGGAAATCGATAGAGTTGTGGCATAGATAAATTACCAGTAAGGAAGTAGCTGATAATGGTGCAAATATTGGTTGGGTGAAATTAAATGGAATTACAAATCAATTTTTAGACATTGAATTGCCAAAGAAGTGAATAATGCAATGTTAAAAACGAGCATTTCAGGATACATGGGATTTATGTCAACCATTGCCCAAAAAGCAATTCTAAAAAGTTTTGGCCCGTGGGGGGTTGGGAGGGCAACAATACGAATCGTACCTATTTCAACCACCTGCCTTATGAATCGACTAACTAGATCCTAATCCATTTTTGACCCACCGAAACCCAATCCCAGAGACACATTTTCCCCTGAACGCAAGCAACGAAAAATGTTGGTTACATAAGACAAATGACACAACTTTGGAGGAATATCACACCAGAAATTATGCAAAGTTCAAAAGAATGAATTTGAAACTTATTGCATACAGCATCGGTCATCCACATTAGTACTTAAACAGATAGTCAGAAAACTGCACTTTATGAAAAGATTTAATGTGTCATTTATGATAAATGAAATCCCATATCAGCAAGAGCAAATTAGAAGAAAACATGACGTTTTTTTTTGCAAATATTTGTTTCTTTTAGGATAATAACGAAATCTTGTATCAGCGAAAAGGATGAAAATCATGAGCTCATGAACTTTGCCTGAATGGTAACAGGCACAAGATAAACTTCTGCTTACCTTTTTTAAGCCCTGGGGAAACATCCTCTCCTCTGAATACAAGAGGAATGTCGACCTTTAACCAAGCACTGGATGGAGCTCTTATGAAGGTAACATTAAGCACTGCATCTGTGCCTGCATGAAGATGTAGCTGACACGTATCAAGAAACACCATATCAGTGCACAACCCAATAGTTAATAGTTCGATATACAAATCATATGGCGTTATAGAAATGACAAACTATATGCTAAATCTAAGTCAATTCTCGTTCCTTCCTTTACTCATTTATTCAAAAAATTTATGAGCATCCTCTGTTCAAGGTCCACAAAGTGAAAACAAACATCATGTATTTAACTAGGTAGGGAACTCGGACTCATTGTAAAATTAAGCATTACCTTTTAATCCTACAGCCATTTCAAACCCCCATCCCCCACCCCCAATTCACATTCTCAAACGTTTTAATAAAACAAATTATCCTTCAACCTCGTTTAGCTATCTATGTTCCTTCTCAGTGTAAAAGGAAACAGAAAATTCCTGACTTAACACCTAATGCTCAACTTTTCCACAAATTACAGTAAATTACTTTATATAAACACAGAGATATGTCGTAAACGCGGTATTAAAACAAACCTAGAATCCAAATGCAACATCATCATTTTTTCGATACAAATAAGTATAATTTCCAATTTTATATACATGAAAAATGAAAATTTGAGTGCGTCCATACCGTTCGGGGCAAAACGCGAACCTTCTCAACAATCTCATCAGACCCAAACTCGGGCCGCACCTCGAGATCAAAAAGCCTGCAGAGAAAGAAAGATCGACCCAGATGATTAACAAGCTTCTTTATCTGATTAGCTTGAACAGAAATGAGGCGCTTGTTCCCGCCGTGCTGGCCATCTTCCGCCTCGAATACGATGCTCGGCACACGGCCAGCTTTCCTCTCTTTTGCAGCGATATTCTTGCCGGAGACGGTGCGTGGGATGGCGTTGATAATCTCGTCGTATTTAGGGTTGGGTCTGGGGAATCCCTCCAAGTAAGTGAATGCTGGAGGGTCGGCAGATTCCTGGAGGAGTGCGGCGGTGGAAAATCGCCGGAGATGGAAATGAATAGTGGCGGTGCTCAGTGCTGCTGCTCGACGGATCAGCATTGGGTAAAGTGGATGGGGGGCAAAGGGGGTGGGTGGGTGGGTGATGTTGGGGTTAAGGAGGGTTTTGCTAGAGATGGAGAAAGCGTTAATGGAGGTATCTTCGACTGCGAAGAAAAATCTAATTTGGGCTTACTATATTTTGGGCTTGTATATTGGGCCTACTATATGGGGCTCGTGGTTTGGGCCTTGTAGCATCATATAGCAGGTCCAACATGATGGCATTTAAATTTGACGTTTACCCAAAAAAAAAAAAAAAATTGCTGTTAATATTAATATCTGCGAGCCTAAAATATATAGAAAAACAGAACGGCCAAAAGAAAAAAGAAAACGAATTGTATAGTAATTGGTTTGATGAACTATGAATATGAAGTGTATAGTGAATGATCGAATTGGATAATTGAATTATTCCAAATTGTTATGTTAATATTAAACAGGTTTTGTCACAGAAAAAATATTCATATGTTTTAATTAAGTTGGTATTATATGCACAATTTGACTCATTAACAAATCACACATTTTAAATTTTTCATCTATAATGAGCGATTTTGGAAACGGGCATCATTTCTACAGCATTTTGACAGAAGGCACCGCTTATTTTTTTAAGGTTTTAGTTCAAGAGAGCATTGTTGTCGGATTTTCACTAGAAGGTATTATCACGTATTTTTTATTTGCAATTTTTTTATTTATTGTAATTATTGTTTGCGGTTAAGGCATCCCTACTTCGCTGCTTGATTTTTTTCAATCCATGTTTTTTTTGTTCCATTCGCCGATCGGCGGCGATCTCATGAGTTGAACGCCCTCTGATTCTCTCTTCTAAGGTAGGAGCCTATTTTATCTCATGTATTAAGAGCTTTCTTTTCTCTCCTTGACAATCTCCTTTTGTCAAATTTGAAAAACTAGAGGAGCGTTAATTGTTGGTTGCATAATGTGAAATGTGGATTAACGGGTGCTAAAGTCTGTATTTTCAAAGAAGGAGATTTAGGTGAGAATTTATCACTCTATTGCTATTAAGGCTTGCAAAAGACGGAAGAAATTAAAGACACATAGTGCTTTCCCATTTACGTGTTTTGTGAAGTTATTACAACAATTTCATAATTACGAGATTCATCTTGTTCGTGTAAATGCCAATAATTTGGCTAATTGTTTTGTTAGGGCATCTGAATCTTTCTCAAGTCCTCAGTATTGAGTCAAATCTTCAACTATTATAAATGACCTTCTCGATAATGTAAGCACATTAAATTTGCATTCAATTAAATGGCGACACATGGGCAGATAAAAATTAATATCAAATTAAATCTACTATTTATATTCTGAAAATTTACTTAAATTAAATTTTAAATTAAATAGTTGATTGATATTTAATATACACAGTATGAGCCAATTAAAAATCCTACGAGTATCCAAATATTCGTAACTTGGTGAGAAAACAATTGACTTACTATATAATGCATAGTATTTCGTTAAAATGGAAAGAGATCAATAAATAAAGGCGAATCAGATTGCGCCACATGACAATGTGAACAGGGAAACTATTCACTCCCTACACCTGTAAAAAGGGCCCATAATTCATCCATTTGACATACACAATACTTGGAGAGCTCAAGAAAACTTCATAATCATCTACAGATATTCTTGAAGATTCAAAGGTATTCTTCGCGACTTCAAAGACGTTCTTTGTGCAAGCCAATATAAAATGGTGTTTGATTCGAGATCAAGGTGTTCAACCCCTCCGATCTGACGTTTTTCTCAAAAGCATTTTTCACAAAACGTTGAAGATTTAAAATCGTTGTTCACGGTTCCTTGAAGGTTCATCCAACATTAAAGAGCGTTCATTTAGAAATAGGGGCTTAGCCTACCTGGCCACCGGGTTCCTCACTTTAGTGGTAGATCCGGGTTTGATTCCCTTTGGGAACAAATTTGGAGTTGGAGGTATATACTCTATTTTCACTCTTTGACTTTTTTTTTTTTTTTTACATTTCCCATCAATAACTTTCTATAAAATGTTATATTTATTAAAACTCATGTCATCCCAAATATTAAAAGGGAATGAGGGAGTATTTATTGAGGGATAAAAAAGGAAAATACCCACTTTTATTAAAAAAAAGTTTTCATCGGAATGATAGTCAACCTATTTTACGATTACCTTCTAATACTCCCTTTAAATTTTACATTTTATCATTTTGGGTATTCTTTTTAAAAAGTTTTACGTTTCTTTTATTATATAATTGTGGTGTGGTCCCACATTTTTTAATAGCTATCCTATTTTTACATAAAATTACATCAATTATCATTCAATTTTACACATTATTTTTACTTTTTTAAAAAATTTCACCAATAATTTTATATAAAATATTATATTTATTAAAATACGAGTCATCCTGAATATAAAATTTAAAGGGATGGTAAAGTATTTATTAAGGAATAAAAAGGAAAATACTCACTTTTATTAAAAAATATTTTCTATCCACCTCCTTAATTTTTTTTTTTTTTACCCATTTTGATATAAAAATACACATATATCCTTAGAACCTTTTCGTTTTGAGTGATAATTAGGATAAGTTGTTTTTTCTAAAATTCAAGTGTTTATTATTATTGATTTATATTACCTATATCCCGCAAAAATATGAAAGTCAACCTATGTTTTTTCATTTTTGAATGAAAATGTATCACTTTATGAGGTATTAAAATTATCACCCACTATATTATCAAGTTAATTGAAAAAAATATCCTCTTTTATTCCAAAAAAAAAAAAAAAAATAGATTGGACTATAATTGTAAAATTTTAACTTATTACATGAATTAATTATCAATACAAACACTTGAAAATATTATAACTCATATTAAACTATGTTGTAAATATACTCCATATTAACAAACATATGATTTGTATGATTTTGTAAAACATATTACATAAAAAAAATCAAATGTATCACAAGTTTCACTATCCCTTAAAATTTCATATAAAAAAACAAATGGGTCCTTAACATATAGAAAAAAAAAAAATTCTTCCCAAATGATCTACATGGCTACACCCTTACCCACCCCTAGAGCCGTCAAAATGGGTTAGGCCTGTTGGGCCAGCCCGCCCCACCATGCTTAAAACGAGGGTTGGGTTAAATTTTTTTAGCCCGTTTGGAAGCGGGCCTATATGGGCTGGCCCGTTTGGGCCGCGGGCTTTGGCGGGCCGGCCCGCCTAATTTTTTTTATTTTTTAAATATTTTTATATACGATATTAACAATTATAATATCATTTTTTAAGGATATTTTATAAAGTTTATATTTATAGATGATAAATTTAATTTGTAGGAGACTATATTTTTTATTTATTATGGTTAATGTATTATAAACTTAAATTTGTAAGAAATTATTTTGTAATAAATGAACGATGAACTTTATTTATGAGATAAATATTATTTTTATTTATTTAAAGTGATAATCACTAACATAAATTATTTGATTATATTTGATTGTGATAAATTTAATGTATTAAAGCTTTAAAATTATTATTTTTAAAATTTTAAAGAATAAAAAAAATATAAAAAAATTAATGTGGGTTGGTCCGCCTAAACCCGCAGCCCGCCAATAAGTGGATTGGGTTGGGGGGTTTTGCAGCCCGCCATATTTTTGGCTCGCCCCGCCAAAAGACGGGTTTTTGCGGGTTTAGGCCCGCCCCGCCCCGCCAGCCCGTTTCGACGGCTCTACCCACCCCAACCTATTCATGGCACCCACCCCTCTCACTCTCTTGGAATAATCGGTCGTTCGAACAAAATATTGATCGTTTCGCCTAAAAAAATTGCAACGACAAGCGCCTAAAAAAAAATTAGGACAACAAATCATTTTGCTTCAAAGAGTGACATAGCCAGTCGTTCTGTCTCGAAAAAAATGGATTCATCATTCATTTCATTCCATTAAAAGTAGGTGTTGGGATGTGATATAATTAATGGTGGAATATTGAAATTTATTTTTAAAAATATTTTAAAAAGTACAAAATAAATAATTGATTAAAAAAACTTTTTTTATTATTAAAATGAATATTTTACATTTTATTCACATTTATTAATGCTGAACACCTATATGTGTCATAAGTCATAACACGTATATATTGTTCTAGTAAGTTCCACACGATCGAAGACAGCCTGCGTAAGTTAACTTAGCCACAACGAAAAAAATAATAATAATAAAATTAAAAATTAAAAATTATAAACAAAAAATCGGTGAAATCTGGACCTTAAAATGCGGCCCCTGTCATGTCAACGTTCCAGATTCAATCTTCCATCCACGCCCTTTCTCCCCTTCCCTTTAATAATAGCAAAGCCAGATTCTCGATACTACTTCTCTCATTCTCAAGATTCATTTCTTTTTCAGCTGCTACTCACTGAATCTACACTCCTCCTGCTAAATTCTTCAGTTTCTCATGGCCGATCATCCCAAGGAAGAGGAGAAAAAGGCCGAATCCTTGATGGAAAAGATTACTGACAAAATCCATGGCCATGATTCTTCTTCCTCGTCTTCCGACGAGGATGACAAAACGGCGTCGGTGAAGGCCAAGGTCTATCGCCTCTTCGGCAGGGAGAAGCCTGTTCACAGAGTCATCGGCGGCGGCAAGCGTATGTTTTCAGAATTTGCTTAAGTTCCTTTTTATTTTATTTATTTGCGTTTTAAGAGAAATAGTGTTTGATTCCTCAAGGATTTTGTGGAATTAGCAGTTAAACCCTCCCCCTCTTTTTTTTTTTTTTTTTTTTTTTTGTATTTTCCTTCTTCTTTGGTTGGGTAGGCGGTGATGGCCTGTTAATTCTGGAAAACTTGATTTTTTTTTTAATTTTTAATATATATTGTTTTTGAGATGAGAAACTAGCACGAAATTCTAACTTGCCCTTTGTGGTTACTGCTTTGTTAGTAGTGTATCGTGACTTTTATGCTTTCTATGGCATTCTTAGATGAATATTTAATTTTTCTAAAATCTTTTCGGGATCTCACAAGATTAGACTTTATTTTATATTAATCGATGTACTCGATGTTTTGCAATGTTTTTCTCTTTTTTTCTTTTCCCCCATAAAGCTTTTCTCCTATTTTTGTTTGTGATTTGCTTTCTGTTTATTATATTGTTCCTCGGGTGCATCTTCCATTGATAACAGAAATAAAGCTTTCCAAGTATTAAAGTTCAATTCTTTTTCTTTGTGTTCATTCGTACTTGGTGTTTCTATTTTTATATTACTTGTTGTTCATTGATTTTTTTATTCTGGAAATAGGAGGTAGATTGTAGGCAGTTAATGTTAAATTATGTTATTGATTAATTTACAAAGAGTCGGCTGATCTATATACTTAAGAGCAATAATTCTCCTCGCTGGCACAAAGCGTGTGGTTCATATTAGTTTAATTAGATAAAAGGTAGGCATCCTCTTTGTGGGGTTAGAAATTGTTATTTTTATTATGTTTAGCTTTTGAATTATTCATTAATAAACTTAAACCCCAATATCATAGCCGGTGTGATCTTAGTGTTTGACCGAATTCTGCTTTGATGGATGCTAATAATATTTTTTTAGCGCGGTGCTAATGATATTTTAGGACATGTTTCAATATGTTAAAACATGGGAACAATAGTTTTTTAGTCTTGCAAGTTATCCTTACTTCAGATGTTTTACCTCCTTCAGCCTGTTACTAAACTAAATTGTTGAAAAATTGAAGTTTATCTTCAATTCGTAAAAGTCAACATGACTGAAACCAAAATTGGGGTAGGACTATGAAAACTAATATCTCTAAAATATGAGAGAATTTTGAAAGAAACCAATTTATTTTCAATTGATTTCAAGTTTCAACTAAGGATTTATATACATAATGACTCGAGTATTTTGTATTGTTAGCTGCCGATATTTTTCTATGGAGGGATAAGAAGGTCTCAGCAGGAGTTCTTGGTGGGGCTACTGCTCTGTGGGTTCTGTTTGATGTCCTCGAATGCCATTTGCTCACGTTGCTCTGTCATTTATCGATCTTTGCTCTGGTCACTTTGTTCTTGTGGTCAAATGCCACCACCTTCATCAAGGGGTGAGCTGTTCGTTTTGTTTGAGTGTTGTTTATTTTGTTGTTTGAAGGTGGACTATCATGAGAATTAATGTATCTGCTTATGTTTTTATCTGTGTATCTATAGCTCTCCACCACACATACCAGAAGTGATTATCCCAGAAGACCCTGTAAAGAAGTTTGCTTCTTGTGTGAGGATCGAGCTGAATCGAGCCTTTGCAGTACTGAGGGAGATAGCATCTGGAAAGGATTTGAAGAAGTTTCTCTCGGTATGTATTTCTCCAGTTTTGAAGTTTCTATAACTCATCAACGCTTAGTATTGTACTTGCAGGGTTTTGATTTGAACTAGAAAGTCATTTTATTGTGTTCGAATTAGCAGTATCTGAATAATCACAAAAACTTATATGAGACGGTCTTATGCATGAAACGTGATACTTCTGAAAGATTTGTATATTTTTCTAGAGTATCACAAAACCAAGCAAAAGCATCATGTCTCATTTGTAAGACCGTCTCATACATGACTTCCTCCTGAATTATAGATCAGTAAGTTCATCTCATATCATTTACCCGATACATCATACTAAAGTTTAGTTGAAATGGTATATATCAGTCTCAAATTTCTTTAGGTCAGGATTTCGTGCTAATTGATTTGCTTATGGTGTGAACGAGCAGGTCGTTGCTGGTTTGTGGGTGTTGTCGTTTCTGGGTAGTTGTTGTGACTTCTTGACACTTCTCTACACAAGTAATGTCCAAATTCAGAATAATGTTAACCACTATATATTCCATCTTGTATACTGAGTTTTTTTCTCTGTTTCCAACAGTTACAGTACTGCTATTCACCGTGCCTATCTTTTACGAAAAATATGAGGATAAGGTGGATTTGTATGCTGAGAAGGCTTTGGCTGAGCTGAAGAAACAGTATGCAGTGTTTGATGCTAAGGTTTTGAGCAAGATCCCAAGAGGACCGCTGAAAAGTAAGAAGTCTGACTGAAAAATTGTCCTAAATATCGAACCGTTGTGTGTGAGAGGAAGGTGGTTGAAGATTGATGTTGGTATGATGATATCATGTTATTATGTTTTACTTGTTTATTATGCGTAATGTATACAGCAGCATAATAACTCTTAACCGTTGAATGTATCATGTCCTGTTTAGATTAAATTCATGTGGATTTTTCTCTTGTGGATGAGTAGGTGAAGCATCGGTTTTTGATGAAAACAACTGTTTTCTCTTATTATGAAGACTTAATTGCTCGTTATACAGGATACAACCTGTCATTTTGGACGAATGTACATATATTATGAAAATAATTGATTTTATATTTTTAATAAATATTTTAACTTTCTCATAAAAAGGACATATTTATTCAAATATTTTAATAACGTAGTAAATTTGAAAAAAAAAATGTAATTAATTTGCGTTAGAAAGTGCAAAATGTCATTTAATTTACAAAGAAAATGAGATATCAACAGCAAAATGTCATTTAATTTACAAAGAAAATGAGAGATCAACACGATATTTATTTTGAACTGAGGAAGCATAATATAATTTAAAATTTTTTAATTTACTAAATAAAATTTCAATTTAAATTTTTTGGTAATTATTGCTAATAAATATGTTTTATTTTCTTCCAACATACATAATATTTTCTCCAGCATATGTATTTTTCTGTTAAAAAATAATATATCACCTACGTAGACAATAATAATTAATCGTATTAACATGTATAAATTTATCTAGATAACAAAGAAAATTTAATTATTATTTTCGTTCCCTGGAAAATACGTTTGCTGTATTAATTGCCAAACAAAATTGAAATTTTGTTTGATAAATTCAAAATAATAGATTAAATTATAATCTATAATAAAATTTTGATTTTATCTACAATTATACCTAATATAAATTTTATAAGATTAATGCCTTCAATTTAGGTGTAACTTGTAAGGTACCCTTAAGGCAGGGATTTTCAGCGCCAACACTATTGGCAATGCCTTCTTAATTACACAAATTAAGTGATTACCAAGTTTACTCATAATTAGCACAACACATTTTACCCTAGGCATATCAATAAAGATTTTACACAAAATAATTTTGTTGCAAACAACAAATATTGTTTAACATTAAACACAAAATACATACCAGCTACAGGTTAAAACTTAAAATTGATTTATCAATCAAAAGCTTCCAGTCTTAACATTAATAAACAAACAACAATTCACTTCCCTTTCCAACAACACATTGAAACAGGAAATCTGGAATTTGACAGGCAAAACTTAAACAAACAACATGCTTTTCACACATCACTTTCGACACGTCTAGCCGTCGATAGAAAACGTCAAGCACAGTTTCTAGGCGGCTCCTACCACATCATTAAAATCGTTATACCGCCAGACAGAAAGCTGGGTCTCGCGAATATGTTACATGAACCATTTAGGAAAATTCAATTAACTGAACTAGCATGGCACATTCTCCAAACCTCAATCCATTTGGCGAACCTCACATCATAAATAAAATACACGTATCTCACTTGATAACAAGTCCCGTGCAATCATTTGAGCTGTGTTCTTTACAAGAAGTAAGATAGCTGTTCCTTCTTCCTTGAACCACCTTCACCATATGATTCATTCCATTGCTTCAACTCTGTCATTATAGATCCTTCTGATGCAAAACTAGCCGCAACCTGTTGCATTATCAACAAAAAACACTTAGTCCAATGATTAACTAACTATATAAAAGCCCCATCTGGTAATTTCATTTTTTTTTTTAATAAAAGAAGCTGCTTTTACAAGGAAAAAGAGAATAGTGTACCTGATTTTTTGCTTCTTTAAAATCTTGCATGTCCAATGACCTGATTGTAATTGTCCTCTCCTTCTTATCTTCATTATCTAATTTGTCTCCACCCTCCAGGTGCTCCTCAGCGCTGCACTTTTTTTCCTGATACAAACAGGTTATGTGAAGAAGCAATTAAGATAATCCATTTAAGTTACAATAGGCACAATGCTTACGTGATCTTTTAGCCTCTCTAGCTTTATTAACTCTCGAACTGGTCGGTAAGCAGCAGTTATGCACAAGTTCTATTTCACAAATATGTTAAGACATTAACTAGAAGTGATGAATCTTAATTAACAAAAAAAAGCACCATAAAGCGACCTTTAAATCACTCCCACTGTATCCTTCCGTCATTTTAGCTAGCTCCAGGAAGTCTAATCCTTCATCAACTTTCTCTTTGGACAATAATGTCCTTAATATCTTCTCTCGGTTCTCCACAGATGGTAAACCGACCATGATTCTGTATTTAACATAACAAGACTTTACCTCTGGATATAAAAGACTTTATAAATCCAAGAGACTTATATAGGCAGTGCTGATCACAAAACACTGACAATGTTAAGATAGTGAGCAACTGGTGCATAGAAGTATTTGCCATAAATCATATGAAAATTAAATCAATTGCAAGCTCTAGCTAGCGTTGGTTTCCTCTAATAAAGCAGTGTTTTCCATGATTGACTTGATACCTTCTCTCAAAACGTCTGATGATTGCTTCGTCAAGATCGAATGGCCTATTGGTTGCAGCAAGAACCAATATTCTCTCCCCAGGTTTTGTCAATAATCCATCCCAGTGAGTCATGAACTCATTCTTTATCTTGCGCATGGCTTCATGCTCTCCAGCCCTGTTCCTCTGCCCAAGCATGCTGTCAACTTCATCTACAAATACTATAGTAGGTGAGACCTTAGCAGCAAGAGTGAACAAGGCTCGAACATTCTTTTCATCTTCACCAAACCACTTGGAAGTAATAGTAGACATTGAGACATTAATGAAGCTTGCTCCAGCTTCGTTAGCTATAGCTTTGGCCAGCATAGTTTTTCCTGTACCAGGAGGCCCAAAAAGCAGAATTCCCCGACATGGCTTCAAAAGACCACCTTCAAACAGGTCGGGTCTTCTTAGAGGTAACATCACTAATTCCTGAAGTGATTCCTTAATTTCATCCAACGCACCTATATCTGCAAATGTCACACCAATTTCATTTGCTGGGATGACTTCTGGCCTTATGCGCTTTTCGAATTCATTGTCTGGAGTGATTTCCTGCAGCAACCAAGAAAACTCAAGTGCTCCATGAGTAGAAAATTAGGGGGAAAGCAGGAGAACATAAGGATGAACTTAATGCCAGAACATATAGGTATGCTTGATTTGAGATTTTGATATCTAAACCCGGTTCCACTTTGGGATTTTAGAATTCGATTTCTAATAATCTAACACATCCATCCTACAAATACCTATAAACCCTATAAATAACAATTTTTTCTACACCACACTATTTATAATGACCAATATAATTTTTTTTATTCTTATTTTATTTATCATTTTTCACACCTTTTTACACTAATTATTAAACAATCTTTCAGTCATTACATACAATCATACACTCTTACATGTCGATTTTACATAAAGCTAGTCACATCATACCCTATTTAAATCTCAAAACAAACACACTCTAGATATTTATCAAGATTTTGAAATCCATCCTCTGAATCCCAAATCAAACATACACTGCCTTGTAAAATTTTACAACTATTAGCACAATTATGATTTAGAATGGCCCCTTGGAGGGATTCCAACGATTATATGATGATTATTGTAGGTATAGGTTATATTAGCATACTATAGGTTCACCAAAACACCATTTCAGTTTTTTATGACAGCCCCATAAATCATTATGAAATACAAATACTCAAATAGCACACTACAATGCATGGATCTGGATTATTAGCCCTTACTGGAGCTTTCAAAGGTGGTGGATCTTCTTTCTTGCTCTCAGGTACATCAGTTTCAGCTTTCGTTTCAGCCCTTGTTACCAAGTCCGAAACATCAACCTTAGGCATTTCAGTTTGTCCTTCAACCTTTGGCTTGTTCATTCCAGCAGATTTACTGTCCTGAAATATACTCAACCCATGGGACAGACTAATGCAAACCAAAAGCATTAAGTTAGCAGATATTCAATTATATTGTTTTTATAATACAGAATCAAATAGCATAATATGGTCTTTATGCATACAGAAGAAAAAGAGAACTACCAACCTCGCTGATGATATGATAAGTTTCCCATTTCTATAATCAGGTTCCTTTGTATTCATCAGATGGTATGAGATAGCTGATACCACAATTTCTTCTATGTAGCTGCTAAGAACAATCGTGTCTGCCATACAGATAGAATCCAGATCGTCACAGTCAATATCATTAGCAGCAAGAACCTCAACTATATGATTTTTATTATCCTTGTATTGGATCATCTTCATATCTTCCTCCAGCTGAGACTTCCAGCTTACAAGATGAATTTCATCTCCTGGGGGCCTTATTTCAATGTTGTAAGGGAATATAGAAGAAATTTTCTCATCAACTTCTTGGAAATCATTGTCGGGGTCAACAGTTCTTGAACCAAGGATCAATATAGGTCCAGATAATTGCTTCAACATTTTCTGAAACAAGATATATGCTCTCTGCGATTTGCAGAGGAGATTCTCAACGTCCCTAAGATAAAGGACAATAGGAGAGACTTTTGATGTTTTGACAAGAACCTGCAGAATGGTTCTAAATTTTACTCATCGATCTCTTTACAGTTGATGAAAGGGTAACGAAACCATCATATAAAACTTTAGGTAAAGCAAGAGTGTTATTACCTTGTAAAGTGTCTGTATGAAAAGCTTCTCATCAAAACACCAGCTGCTGGTGAGCTTAAGTGGAGCTGAACAGTGAAGATTATAATGAAGTAAGTGAAAAGAGGTCTTACTACAACTGATCCTCCAACTCAAGTACCACTTCAAATAATAATCTCATAAACTCAATCCTACATCAGGAATCATATAATAGATCTTGTAAATTTAATTTCTTGTGATAATACATCCACAACATTCTAACATTAATTACCCAAAGTGCCACTCTTAGCATTATATGCAAAACAGGAGTGATCCAGAAAAAAGTGTGATCCATGCATCTGGTTGTAAGATTCTTAGGTATCAGTCAGAACAACATAACTTTATGATGTCTTTTCCACTACATTTAGTCCGAATTTGTCAAATTCAGACCTGATTTAGCAGGTGTACTAGTCGAGCCAAGACTATCAATGTTTGCTGAGGCAGAAGCATTTCTGCGTAGCGTTGTGGGACCAGTTTCTTGTGCACTGCACATGATAAGTATCACATAACTTAAAATACAAAGCATTGAATCCTTTATGCAACATAGAGAGAAATCTCCAGTACAAACATTGATTTAAGATCAACTCCGCTGCTTTGCCTTCTTAGTGTACCTGCAATCAAACAAAATTATGATTTTAACTCTGTAATACAACTTTAGCACATGCATCATACTTGGTATCCAACTCATAATCATCCAGCATGCCATTCAGAGTTATTCCGTGTTAAGATTTGCCTGAATTAATCATCACTCAACAGAAAGTAGAAATAAGATATTAAACAACATCCATGTCCATGAAATGGATTCCTACACAACTGCTGTCTTATAGGATGTCTGAGGTGGGGAGGTTTCTGACTTACATGAGAATGTAATACACAAGCACATGGATATAGTGGTATCTAAAGTAGATTTGCCGGGAACAACCTGCATAATATACTATGTACCAAGAACTAAAAGAAAGCTGCAGATCAAGAATTAGAATGTATTATATTAACAGAGGGCTTCTAGTTGTCAGACCTAAGCTTACACTGAGGTCATCATTGCCATGGCTGTTTGAAACACAAGAATATTACAAAAATGCAATGTAGATAAGGATCCTGATTGCCAGAACACACACATATTTAATTCTCTAATTCGCCCAAGATGGTGGTAATAATTCAAGGTTAAGTGCTTCCTGAAATCATAGCCTCAGATGATTGAACAAATTGTAAAAGGAGGGAGTCCCCCTCAAGTTACACCTAATATTCCCCTAAGCCATGTTGATATCTCAAGTCCAGATGATACTAGAAAATATCACACAATCTAGCGAAAATCTTTTTTACATGCAAAATTCTGCCCCCAGATAAAGTAAATATAAGATGAGCAAAATACCTCCTCCCATTAGAGGATAATATGACACATGTTATCATTCTAGAAGAGTTGTTAACTAGTTACAGATCAAAAGAGATAAAATCTACAGTGAGTCTCCCTTGCCAGATATCAAATATCTAGTTGAAATGACAACAGGAAAGATAAAAATGAAAGCAGAACAGTCTTAGGTTTTTGCAGCATAAAAAGACGTAAAAATGAATTTTTCTTTTTGGGTGTATTCAAGCTCACTCAGCTATCAGAAATGATAAAATTTAGCCACTCTTACCTTTGTAGTCCTCCTTTGGTTGAAGTAAAGAAAATGATCCAAGAAAACCAGACATTCTGCCCAATGTTGTTTCAGATACAGACCTTTTAAAAGACTACAACAGTGATGTTAGCAGTTCACAAGTTATATGCTCACTATATGCATAGGAAGGCAGAATGCTAGTGTTAGTAAGCCAGGAAGAAAACACCTTTGTTCTACTAAACAGGGAGGAAGTAATATATAAGGCTATTGAACTTACAGTTTCTCTATTAGGAGAACCATATTTGCTCAGCATCTGCTCAAATAAGGTATTCAAAAATCAGAAGAAAAACACGCATACAACAATCCCTAATCAGCAGTGAGAATTCAATCATCGTCTACTTACCTTCAGAGAAAAATCAGTAATATCTAATAACAACAACTTCGCTTCGAAATAGTGAGCTAAGGCCTTAGCAAGCATTTGCTGGTACAACTCTGAGAGAGAATAAATTGTGCAATCACATACAACCATAAATAAAACGTAATTTAACAAGATCCTGTACAACTTACCAGCAGGACCAGAGAGCAAAATTGTACGACTTGCTGGAGCGAGGTTCCGTGTATGCTTAGTGAAATCGCCTTTCTTCAAATGAACAAAAGCAGCACTAGTTAATAAGACCCTTGTCTGTTCACTGGCAATTAATCAGGAAAAAAAAGGAAAAAAATAATAATTAGTGGAAATAAATAAATTCAAAAACCATAGTAGCATAACTCTAATTATGTTCAAATTATCCCTCACGAATCTAGACTTGTGAAATGGGAATAAATTCACACACTCACAACCATCACAACTTATGAATTTGCAAGAACTTATGTTATCTTTTATCCTTTTCATCACATCTGCTATAGTCAAGGACGTATAATGATGATCTGATCTTAAGCCAACCACTAATATCACTAAATTTAATGAGCTAATTAACTAAAATAATACAAGTACCGTAAATTGGTTCAAACTACCATACAACTCTGACTAGCAGAGCTCTAGAGGGTACAGTAGAATGCCTCAGTACCAATCACTGTTGGTCAAAATCAACATAAAACGTATGAGAGATTAGTCCTGTATTACTAATCAATCTTAAATTTGCTATAAGTCCAAGGAAAATAAGGAAACTAAGGTTCACTCTTCTTTCTCTACTTCTAATAATGGATAATTTTCAATTATTGTCTATTTTGTGATAAATAATTGTATTTCAAAACTTGCAGTCAAGGTATTGGTATTAAATCAAGAATTAGAATGCAAATTTGAGAACCTTATCTTCATGTCAGAAATACGAATATTATAACCAGATATTAGAAGAGTTTCCGTTGATAAAATAGTTATAATAGTATAGATTTATCTTTATTTATTACGCAAACACAATCAGATGATTAAGTTGGCCATAAAATCAAATGGAAGGTAGGTAATGACTGATGGCAATGCGCAATAGCACACACCTGCATTTCAATGACACAGTAACATAATCACATTTGAAAAATTACTCATGATCTGATAAATCTATTGATAAGACAGAAAATAAAAAGTCATCGATCCCACGCAAACATTCAAAGTGCACTTTCCATATCAAAATTTAGTGAGATTTACCATTAGATACAGTTAGAACCAGGAGTATAGTTGACCTATACCAGCACATTTATATGCTGAACGAGAGTCGAAAGATAAAAAATATCAATACAGCACCTATGCGTCAACCAAATACACTAGTAGTGAGCCAACTACACTTTGTAAACATAAGTTTTTAAGCCTACACGAAGAAAATGTAAAAGACCAAGGTGGCGTAACAAAGATATATGAAATTGTGTTCAGAAAAATAAAATAGAAGTCCAAAATCATGATAAAGCACAATCATCTCGAGGCTCTGTAAACAGAAGATAAGATGAAATGATTTAAGCATGTTTCCATGTATTTAGCTACATATACTGCTCCAACAATCAGAAATTCAGCTGACACAATATACTAGATTACTAGTTCTGAGTATAATTACAGACGCAACTATAAAGGAAGGAAGGGAAATTTCCTGTCGATTTACCTTAAATAATAGGGAAACTTATCGAATGTAACACAGCTATCACTTCCATTAGAAAGGTGACTCAACATCTCCTGCTCCATTGAATATAGTGTGACACCGGTGGTGGCGCCGCCTGTCCATTTGCTGACAGCTTGCGATCCCGACGCCAAGCCCAGCCCTACTCCGACTCCTATCCCTACGCCCAACGCCGACACTAACATATGTTTCGATTCCATTTCTCCTCAACTCTCACAGCTCTTCTTAAATATATCGACTTCTAAAAGATGCAAAACTAGATCACGTAATAAATTCAAACGAAAACCAAATTTCTCCGGGGGAATAAAACACGAGGAAAACAAAATATGATCTGAATCTGTAAATTTTGAACGAAAACGCACACGTCAATTCCTGCAAACTTCAAGTTGTTTCTAAAAACAAATGCGTTAATTATTTTTTAAAGTAATCCAATTAACTCGCCGTTCTGTTTCAAAAGAGATAAGGAAAACAAAAAAAGTGGATTTCCTTCAAAAGCGTAGCAGCGAAGAGTTTTCAGGTGCCACAAACACGCAGATAATTGTTTTGCACGGTTGTGAGATGGTGTTTCGCGGCGGCGGAGATGTGAAAACGGTGGCGGTGGTTAGTTGTTTGTTTCTACAAATAGAGGCGGTTCTTCCCGCTTTATAAGGCATCGGTTGCTGAAATTTTAAAGATGGCAGAAACACGCCGCGCACTTTGATGTACGACACAACGGCTAGGATTGTGTTGGCGTACATGATCACCATAGGTGATGATGCAGGGGATTTCTCCCAACGAATGGCAAGTGGCAACTGGCAAGGGCGGTGAGTGTACTGCGTACGTGATATCATCGCCTAACACAAAAAAAATCGACTGTGCGTGGCAGCGTGGGGCTGGTGCGCCGAGATGAATAGCCAATCAAGGCACAGTATGGAAAGGTTGACAGATGCCCCCCGGATTTCAGGTAATGGCGTTTGTGCCCCTTATCTTTAGAGTGTAATGCAATCCGAACAGAAAATACTATTTTTGGAAATTTGAAGTTTATGCATAAATTGACCCGCACACGGCCAGCCCTCAGCAAGACTGCAGCGGTTGGACTGTTGTATAATTATTACTTCATCCGTCTAAAATATGCGGACTCGATTTACTATTTCTCCAAATACAGGAAGGATATCATGACACCGGTAGCAATTTCATTGTTTTAAATTGCTTTTTCTATAAAACTTATTCACCCATATAAATGACTACTATTACATTTATATTCAACAGTTGTGTAGGCACTTAGAGGAGTACAAAGATGTCAGAAAGTGGTATAAATTTTGGGACATTCAATTCAATGTATACTACTGCACTCAAATTTCAAAATCTCAAAGTAGAATAGTTTATTTAAGTCCATGTCCAGCAGTTCACTTTACTCTACAATTAATTTAACACTACTCTATTGTAGAATCAACAACACAACCCATCAGTTTGCACTATTTTTACACTAAAATAGAATTTTTCATTTAGATTCTTCATATATTAATAAAATTTATTTAATATTATTCTACAATTAATATTAATTTTCTAATATTAATAAAAAAAATTATAATAAAAATTCATCACATATTTAAATTTTTAAAAATATATTAAATTGAAAAACATTCATACAAATGAATTACAACAATAATTTAAATTACAAAACGATAAATTAAATTATAATGAAAATTTAAATTGCAAAACAATAATGTAAATTAACAACTAAAATTTAAATTACAAACACTATAATATTTTACATTAAAAAACTATAAAAGCACATAAAAAATTAAAAAGAAAAAGAGAAATGAAAATGTATCGCAGGACATTCTGCCTCTACATATAGCACAAAAATTTTTTTTTTCCGTACATATTTCTAAAGTGGCGCAAGTGTAGAATTGTTTGCTGGAGGAGAAATGTGGTAGAATTGTTTGTTGGGGGAGAAATGTGGTATTTTGTTTCACTTTGAGACCTTGCTGGAGATGGACTAATATCTAAAACCAAAATCGATTATGAAATCCTAAATCAATATCTAAAACCAATATCGATTTTGAAATTCTAAATCAATATCACATCAAGGTATTACTTTCAATTTAAAAAGCATCTCAATTTTTTAGACCAAAATAACTTTGGTAGGATGACTCACAAATTTTTCTCACATGATTGTTTATATGCAATAGAATGGTTAAGAGTAAAACAGCCTATTCAATCGTGCTACAATAATTCATGGTGAAAACTGAGTGTCATTTAGATTGTGCGTAAATTTGAGCGAGAGGAAACAGGCCCACAGCAGATGATTCTCATAGAGTGGCAGTCACTGGCAAATGGCAATATTTGGGAAGTGCGAACTAGCTTATTCTTAAAATTTAAGTACTGCCACTTCTGACCAAAATGAATTTTATATTGCAGGCACGGAAAATAATACTCAATTTAAAAAATTAATTTTGTTGATTTTTATGAGAATAAAGAATAAGAGAGCGTAAGAATATTTTGAATGATTTAATGAGATTAAATAGAAGAGAGAATAAAGTAGAGTAGAATAAGAGTGACACAATTTAATATATATATATATATATATATATATATATATATATATATATATATATATATATATATATATAAAAAAGAATTAATGGATAAATGTGTAATTTTATTTTATTTAACTGTTTTTAAAAATGACACAATTTACACACTTTAGTTAAAAACAAGTTTTGGCGTACCAGAAATGATTAATACATTATGAAATTTATTCTCTTTTATTTTCCATGTTCTGTTTCAAGTCCAAAAAACTTTACAAACTGCTGGAAAAATAAAGAAGCGAAACTAAATTATGCAGAAGACATCGAACTAAAACCTAAATAATTTACAACATTCAACAAGAAAAAAAATTATAGATGTATTGAATTACAACATAAGGATTGCACCCCTTCACTAAATTTGCCACAAATTATGCAAGAGCACTATTTGATTTCAATTTTGCAGCAGCTATTTATATATCTTCCACCTCTACTCAAGAAACCCAATGTTGTACGGATTGGAATGTTGATGAAAACTGAGTATTTCATTTCATCAAATCCAAGAATACGAATCCATTCCACAGACTATGTAACAGCATGGATGGCAGCAGATTCCTCGATCTTGTATAGCTTACACCCATCACAACCCCTAGAAAAATTAGGGGCAACATTCTTTGTACATTAAAATGGGCCAAGGCAAAGGCAACTGAGCTCACTAAGATCGAGCCCCAAACGGGCATGTATTTAGTCAAAGAAGGTAGAAGGAAACCCCGGAATACAATTTCCTCCCACAGAGGAGCGCATACAACCAGTACAAGTGCATATAGAGCCATTGCAATAGGATCACGTGCCATTATTGACTGCTCTACGGTAGACAGAGTTATGGGAGTAGATTGAAGAATGGGCAATAAATCGAGGTTGAACTGTGAGAGGCGATTGACCAATGGGAACATGAAGCATCCAAGCAAAACATCAGTCATCCAATTTCCTTTCAGGCTAAATTTGAACCAATCGGGTGGAAGGGGACGGAAACGGGATAAACAGCGATGGAGAATTAAAATTCCAGCTAGGCCCTCGGTGACATCTGTTAGGAGACTGAACAAAGCTTGACCTCTGAAAGTTAAGGATTCTTTGCTGAAGCCAACGATATGAGCTCCAAATGGGATCATCCATGACCCAACAAACCAGAATGACAGAATCCAAAGGAGTGTCACCTATATTTACCACCGTAATTTTAACTAAGTCAGAAGATTTGTTATTACCATTATTGCAAACATAATCCAAATGGCATTAGTTTAAAAGGTTTTTGGTCTTATGACTTGTCCGCTGTCCAATTTTTATCCAAAAAAAGTTAACTTTATTTATTTAGTCCCGAAATCCGAGAAATTGTCCAATTTTTGGTCATGAAATCGCCAGAAAATTCAAAAGGGCATCGTTTTTGGCTTAAATGACACATTTTAGGACCAAAATCGGACAATTTCTCAAATTTTGGGACTAAATAAAAAGGTTAATTTTTTTGGTGCCCAAATTGGACAATAGACAAGTTATAGAAACCTTTTTTCTTTTAACATCAAATGGTGTAAGCTCCACTACCTATGCTCAAAGGTCTTGGATTCGAGTCACCATTTAACCAATAAAAAGAAAATGGTGCATATTGCTCTTCACAAAAGGAGCTGAAAAAGGTTTGGAAAACTTAGTTCTGCACCTCTATGAGAAGCCTTACCTGCAAGATTGTCTCTGCAGTCCAAGGTACAGCCCATGGTTTCCCAATTCCTCTAAATTGTACATCTACAACCTGAAAGAGAAATACCAAAAGGCCTATCATTATGATTTATTTTATATTTATTGATATATGTACAAATTGTACTTTTATTATGTCAGGACATTTAATATGGCTTTGATATTAAATATATATATATATATATATATATAACTCACATTGCAATTATGTTTGGAGTTCGAAATAAAATTTGGAACATTTAATTGAAGTTGTAGTTAATAATTTGGAAGCACCCATATCCTAATACATGAGTGAGACAATAAATGTGTGCAATCTATCATCTATGTGTGCCAATAAATGGATTTTGCAATAAAACTATAAAAGCAGCCAAATCTCATTATATCCATTTCCATTTCATATGTCAACACCCAACAGATTTATAGATTTAGTTGGCAATAGGGTATTTAAAGACTCTCTATGAGAAAAGATTGTCCTTAAAAACTCTATAATGAGAAACAGTTTATCACAATTTATAAATTGTAATGCAGCCAGGTAGACATTAAGGGTGTGGTTTGCAAACTCTAGTAACAGCTTCTGTAATCATTTTTTTTTTCAAACGCTGTGAGGAGTAACTTTTGAAAAAAAGTGGTTCACTTTGTAGAGTTTGCAGACACCACCAAATATTAGTATATTGCATAAGTTAGGATATTACACGTTAATGCTGCTAATTATCATTCACTAAACACAAAAACCTGACAACTATTCTCAAGTACCACAAAAAAGGGGAAAGGGCAGGCTGACCTCTTTAAGACTTGTAGCCCAATTTCTTCTTTCAACTGGCGGTGTATTAATTTCTGCCTGCTCAGACTCATGCAGAAGTTCACCAGCAGACTCTGTATTTGGAGTGTCAGATGAAAAATCTTCCGGACGAAAGCATGAGATTTTCCATTTCTAACATACAAACAGAACGGAACTTAATATAAAAATATTAAATTACACCAATTAACTAATAAAATAACTAATACTTGTCCATATGCAAATCATGACCCTGTTGAAGAAATTCAACACATTCTTTGATCAAACAGTTTATGCTAAATAAAATAGCAAGTGTAATATAAGAGCTTCATTGCAATGCAAGAGCGTTTATAGTCAACTAAACATTTAATGTGATGATCTTTATGGTCTCTTCCTTAGTTTAATTAGCATGATTTTTCTCCATTTATACCAGGTAAATTTTTCTAAAAATCTTAAGTAGGGTTACTTCTCTCGATTGAGTTAATTTGAAATTCTTGGCTATCTAAGAGTAGCACAAGCATAAATTATTAATTATTTTCAATTTAACACGTATCATAGTTTTCTAGCTGGAGATATACTTGTAAAATCCTACTACTTTAAGAATAATTACAATGCAAAGTGGCATGGGATGCTGGATGATTTTCCAATAGTACAGCAATTTGCAGTCTCCTCTATGGTTCTTATTTGTTCTCTTCTATAACATATTAATGTACTTGAGGCATTCTCTAGAAAAGACTAAAAAGAGCTTTATAAAATTCAATTAAAACCAAATCTCCAATTTCCCCGACACCAATTCAGCCCCCTTATTCTGCAGAGTAAGACAGCTGCTGAGAATAGGTATGCATTTTAGTCCCAAATGCTTATTTAAATGGTCAAACCCAAAGCTGGAGGATTAGCAATGATAAATTCCTAACCACTGAGTACGATGAGTATTGAATTCAAACACGAAACACAATACTAATGCCAGGAAAGAAATGGATCCTCATGGCTAACAAGTTGGGAACAAAAGGAAAAAAAAAAAAAACACTACATCCTTCCATTGCTATTTCTTTAAAAAAAGCACAGAGGTTCAAAATAAACCAATTGAATCCACTATTTTTTCTACTTGAGATTATGTTATAGAGGGATAAGCCACATTGATGGCTTCATAGTTCAGAAACAAATTAAGATTGAAAAAATTACACAAACACAAAACAGGAATCATATGCATATGTGGATATTAGGAAAACTGTATTTTTCTTGGGACGTAGATCAATGAGTTGACAAATAATGAATAATATGAGAAGTCAGATAACTTCGACTAATGTAACAATCCAAAATACAGTACTAATCTAAAATGACCCTCCTGAGGATGCATATCTTTGCCAATGGAAAAAAAGTATTGGATAACAGGAAAGCCGATTTTTTTTTCTGCTAACTGCAGTCCATTATCTGCCCCAGTAATAGAAGAACCCATTTCACTGTTCATACGAAATGATACTATGATAAAACTAACTAGTACAAAAAATATTCACGCAAGAAGAGCATGGACCTTTAATACACCAATGCAACTATGCACATATACTCCAATAATGAAGGTATCACCATAACCAAGGCATTTCTAGAGCTAATATCAATCACTGGAATTTTACAGTTAATAACTAAACTATATGTCTGGTAAACTAGTCCAGCTCGTGTCTGGTAAATAACTCAAAAATCACTGATAGGTAATTCATTCACATAGAAGCACTATGTATGAACTTAGCTTCATGAATTATTGTTGTTGTATGTGTAACAAACTTTCAATAACATAATAAATTAAACTACAGTTATCCAATTTCATACTTCAAGATTCACCTTAAAGAGCACAAACACCTTGATAATCCTCGTGCATTTGACATATAGACAATAAAACCATATACCTATTAAACCCACTTACTACCTCGAAGAGATAACCAATTTGACAACAATAACCAATTAAAACACCCAATTATAAATGTACCCGTAATTTTCCTTTCGATTTCCGCGAATTATTTACCTTGGTTGAGGAACTGCGATGGGTTTCCGAAACCCGAAAGCTCAAGGCAGGAGCAAATGAGGATTTATCGGTGAATTTTGAAGCCCTAAACCTAGAACTTGCGGTTGAGAGGTTAGGGAGAAGAGGGCGCTGAGGTAGAGAGTGAACGCAATTTGAACTCAGCATCAGATTAAAGTTATGCTGGTGCACAATAGCCCTAAATTTATAGACGGACAAAGGGATCGAGATCATGGGTTTCGTGCATTTTGCAGAGCACAGAAACCCTAATCTTTTCCAGATTTACTGTGTATGACTGTATGTGTAAATTCAAGTTGACGTGAGAGAATCTATTGGTTTCTGTTTTCTATGGTTGTATTTCACCCAGAAATACTGCATTTATTGGGCAACTTGTATTTTTCTTTTCCGATTAAAATATTTATTTATATTTGGACAATTATGAGAATGATTACCAGCCATCTCTGCTCAGACAAAGCCAAAATTTAGAAGAAAAAAAAAATCTCATATTCCACGGTACAGAATTATTTTATATGAATGATATGCTAGTTGTGTCATATGAATTGGAACGCTCATCCACATCTTTTTTTTTTTTTTTTTAACACCTCATCCACATCACATTCAATTTTGAATTTACACATTCAAATTTTATAATGTTCATTCACTACTATTATAAATCTATACATTTATTTTCACACTTCATACAATCACATGATTCACATCATAATTTTTTTCACTTGTTCTCTCCTACTTTTCTCACACTTATTCATTATATCTCCTACTTTTTTTCTTGCACACTTATTTTCTTTCATATATTTTTTTTTCTTATTTCATCTTCTGCTTTTCACTTGATCATCATTTCATTAACTAATAATAATAAAATAATATAACACCATTTTGATTTGACATAAAACTTTATACAAACCAACACATATTTATTATTCACTAGACTTCCCTCTTTCTCTTTATTCAATTTTCGTCTTCATCTCATCCACTACTATTTCTAAACAAATATAGTCTAAGGTTTTATTTGGATGGAGTCATTTGAAGTAAAAAAGATTTGAGAATAACTTTAATTCGACAACATTTTCAAATAGTTGAGCTTATGTTGCTCCTCCCTCCCTAAACTTTAAAACTTTTTCTACTAAAAAGTGTTTGCACTTGTTTTTAACTTTTCAAGAGGTGATTAAATTATTTTTCTTGTTTCATAAATTGAGTTTTATTTTTAACTAGTTCAACCAATCAAAATCCAGTTAAACCAAAAAAAAAAAACCAGTCAAATTGTTCAAATTTTCTTTAAAATTTGAACTTATATGTGTATTATTAAATTGTATTCACATTATTATTTGTATTTCAAACATTTTCAAATATGTTCTTCATCGATCATGTTATCTCTTTTTAAAATTAAATTTAGATGACTATATATTAATCTTTATTTTATTATTTTATATAAATAATATAGCAAAACTTATTAAACGAATTTGGACCTTTATTTAAATTGATCCAATATCATAGGCAACAAGAACAAGCATAATCATCAATCCAAATTATAAAAACATATAGTATTCAAGTTTTAATTATTTTTACAAATATTTATCATAATTACCAATGTAAACTCACTATTACTTCAAAAGTATATAACCACGCACAAATATTCTTCTCAGAGGTTGTGCCTGTGTCATTTTCTACAATATTTTACTCTCTCAATCCCATATTAGATGCATCATTTCATTAAATAACAATAAACTAATTTATCTTTTTATCTCTCTCGCAAACTCCATAATATTATATTACATGACATTATTTTTTTTAAACTAACTCAATTTAATATTATAAAATAATTCTCTTTATGTTATTAAATAATTATTATATTAAAATTTATGTCTAATGATAAATGTCACATTACATTCGAAATGAAGAAAGTATGAGTGTAATCGAAGAATGAGCATGGGGTACATATTTCAAAGGCAAATTAAAATTAACTAGCACGTTCCAAAATCAAGAATAGCTCTTTTCAAACCGGCCGTAAAATGAATAGTAAACTTTCACGTGTAAAAGACTATTACTTCCTCCGTCCCGCAATTAACTTCACACTTTTTTTTTTCGAAATATTCCATAATTAACTTCACACACCTAAAATGAAATACACTTTATAAACTACACCCTCACAATACCATTTAAATTTAAAAAATGTCACTCTTGCTTTATTCTATTTATTTTTTTTTTTATCGGTAAATGTTAGTTGTTAGTGGTTAGAAGTTAATTCGCCAAGTCTCCTTCTAGTTTCAAATTCTCCAAGCCTCCTTATACCTCACACTCCACTCCAATTTGTTCTCAAAGGGAATCGAACCCAGGTCTTCCACTTAAGTGAGGAGCCCAGTGGGCTAAGCCCCTTGGTTTTTTATGGTAGTATTTATATTCTTTTAAAGATAAATTTATGAAAATTTATGTGGTAAAATTATATTTTTCTATTTCAAAATTCCTCGAATCTCATTTATTTCATTTTAAAGAAGTCATTTATCTTATGTTTCTAATTTCAACCCTTCAATTCATTAGGAATTATTTTTCAAGATCATAAGAATTATCATTTTTAAAATAGTGCTTTTAAAAGTCAGGGTTTAAAATTGCATCACTTGTTATCACACTTTATCACATTGACCTTTTATTATTTTTTTATTGTTGTACCAATATACTTATTATTTTTAAATTAGTTTGTCATTTACTATTGTACTCTTTTATACTACAAATTAAATTAGCTTTGTGTTTAGCTGTTTTGCACCTCAAATGCTCCATGGCCCATGCAATTTAAGTGTAGTTTTATTGAACATCTGCGACCAATTCAGATTTCCTTTCGTTATCATCATAATTTATGTTACATTATTTAAAACAGCATTATTGAAAAATAACGAATTGGTTGCATAATTTTTCAACAAAATTAATTTTGTTCTTGACAAAATCAACCTAAAAATTAACTAAAGAATATTTTAATACCCGAATTATAAAAACGTGCAAAACTAATTTTGTTTTTAATAGACAAAATCATTTAATACCCGAATTATAAAACGTGAGATTGCGAATTTTACATTTTTTTTAATTTCAACACAAAACATTTTGGAATGCGTCTGCCGGGAGTCGAACCCGGGTCTATTGCTTGGAAGGCAATTATCCTAACCGTTGGACTACAGACGCTGTTGTTGTTCGTATTTCTTATAATAAAATAAAAATTGTGTAATCTAATTCCCTCGGTCGCGAGTGAGTGCACACATAAAAAATAGTAATGATTGAAATTTTTGTGGATAATTTTGTACTTTTATATATAGAGTAAAAGATTATTAAGGGGTGCTTGGTTAACACCTTTAGAGTTGAGGAATGACAATGAAAGGAGAGTGTGATGTTTGGTTGAGGAGAATCAAATATTTGATATCTTAAAAGTGAGTTATTAAAGTCATAGATTCATTCATTCCAATTTTGGGAGGAATGAAAGTCATTCCTTTCTAAAATTTCATATATAATTTTTTAAAAATTTATTTTGCCTTCTAAATTATTTATTAATATTTATAATAATATTTTAAGTATGATTGTTATATAATATATTTTTTAATATTAAAAAGAGTTAATAATAATTTTAATTATCAATACTTTTTATTAAAACCAAACACTTTCTATGATAATGATAATCATACCTACATATAAACCAAACAACTCAACAATAACTAACATATTCATTATTATTCCTCACTACTTTCAAACTCATTACCATTACTATTCCAATTCCTTTCAACAAACCAAGCACCCCCTAAGTTGTGTGTATGTGTGAATAAAAAAATAATGACATTTTGTGTAAATTAGTGGAAATTGTGAAAGTGTAGTTTATAAATTTTTTTCCATTTTAAGGGTGTGAAATTTATAGTGGGACAGACAAAAAAGAAAAATGTGAAAGATTTTATTGGACGAATGAAGTATAAATATATAATACACCATCACATTCCTTTTTTAATTTGCGGTTATACAAGGATAACTGGTGATAAGAAAATTTTATAGACCTAAATATTTTCGTATCCCGGGTTATTCTAAGTAAACGGGCCATTATTAGTATATTCTCTGCTGCAATATCCAGTCCATCAAGCACCTTATAAATTTTACAGAATTTAAAACATGATGCAGGCATCCAATTCCAGCATATATATATGGTGATTAATCTTCATTTCTAAACAAACTCCCTTTTGTCATCACTCAAGTGTTTTATTTGATTCATGCTCTTTCCTACTACATTGGAATAGGATTAATGGAATTTAAGGCAAATAATAGTGGTTCCAAGAAAGAGCCTGTGCAACTTGGATCATCATCATATACCAAGTGTGAAGGTGAATATAATGGAAAACACACTTTTGAGAAATCTGAATCAGCTAACTGCTCATCATCCTAGCTCTGGATGCAACAACGATTAAGAATAATGGAATATGTGTCGGAAAATATGCTCTTCGAAGAGCACTTCAATTCGATATATAACTTGTCAATTTAGAGTTTGAGTGAATGCGAAATTGACTTTCTAAATTTTATTGTAACAAAGGGAAAAACTAAAGTTTTTATACCGTATTGAAAAATATGTTGTTCAGGAAGTAAGAAAGAACGCACTTATAGCTTTTAAGTTGTTATGGTATAATGCTCTTACGTTTTTTTTTTCTTCTTTTGCTCATAATTTCTTTGTGTTTTGGTAATAATTTCATACAACATCTCAGTTCGCTTAAAACGGAATATTGTGCTAATTAATATCGTACGATTCACTAGTACTTTGGTTTCTAATTTTTTCAGCCATCAAAGAGGACATGCACAATCAAGAGAGTTCTTAATTTAATTTGTCTCATCACATGTATATGATGGCTTGATTATTTTTACTCAAGAAAGAATGGAGTTACATTAGTATCATGGAATTAGTACGAGATGATTAAATACATAATAATCTCATCGAATATGCCAACCTCAGTCAATAACGACAAACAATGGCTGTTTTCATTAAAAAGATGAGCAGTTTGCTATCAAATTATTTTATGAATTTGTGCTCATCTATGATTTTTTATCCATGATTACAATCACTCAGAAAAAGAATATTAATAGAAGATAGACATAATTAATACACGAAATCGAACATCATATGCTTAGACAAAAGGAGACGCGGTTGGAGGAATGAAACATATTCCAAATTGCGATAATTGTAACAACTTGCTGCCCTGGTCAAAATTCATCAGTAATGTGAATGAACATGCATTAATTGTATTAGTGGTGATTAATAAAAATAAAATATAATCAATTCACCCTCGTCATACTTTGAACGGGGTAACATGACTGAAAAATAAGTTAATCATTATCTCATTTTGATCACTATCTCCCCTCTTATATAGTACTAATCCTCAAACAACGAAACCTTCATTCTCATTCTCATTCTCATTGTAATTCATCATCAATTATTTTTATTGAATAATTGAATCAAACACCCTCTTTTTTTTTTTTTTTTGATAAGTAAAAAGTTTATTCATATTTCGGCGGGGTATAAGTCATACCCAACCGTCAATATTGTTCCAAGTACAAGAGCTCAAGCCCAAAGTATTTACATCTAAAACACGCCTATCTATAACTCGCCTAGGGCTCTAATAGGATTTTTATTTCAAATCGTGAAATCAAGACTAATCCTTTTCCAATTTTTTTACAGTAATTCAATTCCACACTCTAATCTTCAACTCTCCTATTAATTTACTCACCTCAGCCTATTCTTTTCGAAAAATCAACGCATTTCTTGTTTTTCAAATCAGCCAAGCCATACATTCTCAAATGCTAATAGCAATCGACTTTCCTTTCCTCCTTTTGATAAATCTACTAAAATGTAGCATATTTACCGAGGGATTCGAGGATAACACCAATTGAACTCCCATATGATGAGTAATTAAGAAGTTGTTTTACAAACAACTTAATTATTTTTTTCCATACATGAAAGATGACTTCATTTCTTGTTGGGATGATGTCATTTCATTTTTAGTGACATAAGAAAATGGTTGCAATAATCTCAGATTCTAATTCTCTATCCATGCAACATTATTGAGATTAGGCATCTCTTATCCATGCATTTTTCCTTGTATTATTGCTGCATGATTCTGTTTAATTTCCTATATATCATATCCTCACTACACATACCACTTTGCCAAATTGTTTCTCTCTCTCCTCTTCCATTGGAAAATGAAGGGTAGCATTGAGATCAACATCCCTAGCATTAGCAAAGCTAGTAAAGTATCATCAAAAACTAAAACCTTAACTTTAAGAGTGTGGGAATTCTGCAAAGAAGATAGCAACAGAGTGATATTTTCACTTAAAGTAGGGCTTGCCGTTGTTCTTGTATCTTTGCTGATACTATGCCGAACACCTTATCAGGTGTTCGGCACCAATATCATTTGGTCGATACTCACCGTTGCCATCATGTTTGAGTATACCGTTGGTATGTATGCATGCATACAAATGCAATCAATTGAAAAATATCATCATCTAATGATCATCATCCATATATTGTGTGATTAAAGGTGCCACATTTAACCGAGGATTCAACCGTGCATTGGGTAGCTTTCTTGCTGGAATCCTGGCCATCGCCATAGCAGAGTTAGCCCTCAAAACAGGACGAATCGCAGAGCCTATTATCATCGGTTTCAGCATCTTCCTTGTTGGTAAGACGACCTTGTTCTTGATGTCCGATAAGAGTTAATATCAATTTACGTCCTGTAACTTAGGATGGATCCAATATAAAATCTTTTTTTCCGATCATTGTTATTGTTTTTACCGTGAAAAATTATTAAAATTGGACAAATGACTGAAATTGGACACTGTGGGACTAAAAATTGACACCTTATGACTAAATTTGATAAAGTAGAAAGAAAAAAGATTTATATGGGATCCACCCTAAATTACAGGATATAATTTGATATTATTAACTCATTCAAATTGGTGTATATAAGTTTTTGTCTATACCTAAAACTCATAGTTTGTCTTAATCTTAACAGGAGCTGTTACATCATTAATGAAGCAGTGGCCGTCTTTAGTCCCGTACGAGTATGGATTCAGAGTCATACTTTTCACCTACTGTTTGATCATCGTGTCTGGATATCGAATGGGAAACCCCATCACAACAGCCATGGACCGTCTCTACTCGATCGCAATTGGAGGGATCGTGGCGGTTGCTGTGAATGTGTTCATTTTTCCTATATGGGCAGGGGAGCAGCTGCACAAGGAGCTTGTTACCTACTTTGCTCTTTTAGCTGATGCACTTGAAGGTACTCACAACTCACTTGTATAGTGCAATTGTACACAATTAATACTAAATTACTAACAAGCTAATACCTGGTGCATACAAGTATTTTTTGTCCTAAAAACTAAGGGGGTGTTTGGTTTGTTGAAAGGAATTTGAATAGTAATGGGTTTGAAAGCAAGTGAGGAATGGTAATGGTAATGGATATGTTAGTTATTGTTGAGTGTTTGGTTTATATGTAGGTATAACTATCATTATCATAGAAAATGTTTGGTTTTAATAAAAATTATTGATAATTAAAATTATTATTAATTCTTTTCAATATTAAAAAATATATTATATAATAATCATACTTAAAATATTATTATTAATATTAATAAATAATTTAGAAGGCAAAATAATTTTTTAAAAAATTATATATGAAATTTTAGGAAGGAATGACTTACATTCCTTCCAAAATTGGGAGAAATAAATCTATGACTTTAATTACTCACTTTTAAGATGTCAAATATTTGATTCCCCCAACCAAACATCACACTCTCCTTTCATTGTCATTCCTCAACTCTAAAGGTGTTAACTATTATTTACGTGGTCATGCATGCATGTTTTTTCCAATTCTGATCGTTTAATGATTCTTCAGAATGTGTGGGGAAGTACTTGCAAGATGATGGAGTAGAAGATCAAGAGTTCACCAAGACTGTTATGGATGAGTTTCCCGATGAGCCTGCGTATCGAAAATGTCGATCTACGTTGAACTCCTCGGCTAAACTGGAATCACTGGTACTGCACCTTTTTTTTTTTATCAATCAAATAGTGACTCAAGACCTCATGACATAGGTAGTGAGGCTCTAACCATTTGAGCTATTCAACTTCATGTGGTACTTGTTGAATCTTCGTTCCAAATGGAATCAAATGTTCGACTTCATTTTGTGATTTTCAGGCAGTTTCTGCCAAATGGGAGCCACCCCATGGTAGGTTTAACCACTTCCTGTATCCATGGTCGGAGTATGTGAAAGTTGGTGCAGTTCTGAGATATTGTACGTATGAGGTCATGGCTCTGCATGGTGTGCTGCACTCTGAGATTCGGGTAATTATGTTTCAAAATAAATCAGTTTTATCGTACAAGAAGTTTGCATTTTATGTGTATATTTAAATAGTTTAATTGTTTCATTAAAATGTGTTACATCCGTTCCTTCATAAGCTTCTCATTTGAGAATTGCACACTTTTTAAAAATAATTATGTATACTGAGTGTTGAGAAGTGATGAAAATAAAAAAAAAATAGAGAGAAATAAAAGTAGAAAGAGAGAGACGTAGGACATTTTTTTGTCATTTATAAAAATGGGAAGTTTTGGATGAAACACTTCTTTTTGATAAAATAGGAAGATTAAGAGGGACCCCCGAGTATTAGTTTCTTAGCAGTTGTTTCATTCAAAAGTATTATGTGTTGTACTGTAAAATGATAGATACAAATCAGTTATACGGAATAATGTTCTGAGATCATCTCTTTTTTGTTACCCTCCTAACATAATTGATAAAAGATATTTTGTGATTTCAGAAATATAAGTTAAATTGAGGTACCAATGGAAACTTCTAAATAAGAACCTAAAATAGATCTTAAAATTTGTCTTGTTTATTTTTTTTCAAGAAAATGAGGATGAGTAAAACGTGAAGCAAGAAGTCACATTATTAATTTTATCTTAAACATAACACAAAAGTGCAGAGAGGATCAGCATATATACTTCCATCTTCTATAGTGCCCTACTATGTCCATATTGTTGCTTAAACAAGGAAACATTAGTACAGTATATTCCTTTTCTTATTATTCTCAAACAATGGAAATAATCATGTCCACCTATGCCAAAAAAAAATCATGTCTACCTACGAGCACCAATTTATATGTCCACCATTTTTATTGTGATGTCACATAAATAGGGAAACCACTATTATTTAATTGATTGCTTATTTGGCATCATAATATAGGTGGTGGACACCGAGGTTAAGAAATCAAACGAGATCAAGATTCCCACTCCAGTTTTCTGATGAATATATTCCAGCAAGACAATTGAACTGATAAACTGCTACTACATTTTCTTGCAGGCCCCATACAACCTTAGAATTGCATTCCAGAAAGAGATCCAAGATGCAACAAACGAGGCTGCTGAGCTAGTCCGTCGTCTAGGACAAGACATATCCAACATGCAACAAACTCTCAAGACGTCTCTCCTCAAACGGGTTCATACCAATACAGAAAGACTCCAACAAGCACTAGACATCCACTCGTACCTCCTAACGTCCAATCACGACCCCCCTGATACCTTATCCAAGACACAATCCCACCTCTCTCACATGCTATCATCCACCTTCTCTAATCTCTCCAACCAAACGACTGATATTGATAACAAGTTTCTTGAACAACAAAGCTCAATTGACCATCCACCTCAACTTTTACATGAAGAAACGTATCATGAGATGATGAGGAAGCAATCGAGAAGGCTCCACTCATGGCCATCGCGAGAAGTGGATGCTTTCGAAGAAGGAGGAGGTTTTAGTACGGATTGCAATCCTCGAATGAGGGCACTCGAGAGCACTGCTACATTCTCCCTTGCAACTTTTACCTCATTGCTTATTGAGTTTGTGGCTCGGCTCGATCACTTGGTTGAAGCAGTTGATGAGCTCTCAAAGATGGCAAGATTTAAGCAGGAATCTCTCTGAATTATTTGGACACGTTTATTGCATGTGATTTGTATGGCATATAGCATTGATTTTGATGGTACAAAGGAGGATTTGTTCTGTTATGAATTTTTTTCCTTTAGTTACAAAATGAAAGATCAATTATTTTGCATATGTATTCCAGTGTGTTGGCCTAATTGTTATAGAAAGATTCTTGTCACTTTTTACCATAATCTGAGGTGATGAATGTACAGGGTATCGGATCCTGCTCCTACTTATTGGAAAGCTTGAATGTGGTTGTTTTCATGAATTATTTAATTAGTAAAACTTATAAATGATGATAACAAAGGCAATCTATGTTGCGAATCTGTCTAACCATAAGTTCCGAGCAAGAGCATATTCTAGCTTCATTGCTAGTTATGATGTACGCATTCTTCTAAAAATACTATGATACAGTATCGAATTTATAAATTCAACAGCCACTTGGCGAATCGTGAAATATCTTCTAAAAATACTATGATACAGTATTGGATTTATAAACCCAACATCAACTTGACGAATCGTTAAATAATAAAATCAAATAAATTAACGAACTCATTCTCAAGCTTCTGAATGCTTGATTGGATATGTTGTACAAATTTTTTGAGCACGTCCTGTGCTCCATTAATAATATTTTTCTTTTCCAAAAAAAAAAAAAAAGAACTCATGAATCCAGTGAGCGAATATCTAGATGATTAGATATGGTAATGTTATTAGCTTATTACACTCACTCCGTCTCATTTTTTATTGCTCAAAATAAAAAAATGGACATCTTATTTTTGTTTTCTCATACCTAAAATAGCAAAAAAAAAAAAAAAACACTACACTTTTAAATTAAACCCTCACAAGCATCCCTTATTTACACTTCAATGTCACTCAATTAACCATTTCAATAAAATTGACTTTAAAATAATTTATTTCAATAAAATTGAAAATACATATTTACCCATCACTTTATATCATTTAATACTAATAAACAACACATTTCTTAATCTTTGTGTCAATTTCACTTTAGCAAACAAAATTGGGACAAAGGGAGTATATATTATTTTAATTGAATTTTTATTATGTAATGTAACTTAAATTAACAATGTAACACTTGTTTTAGATTGAAACTATTATAATTTATGTATTATGATAATGGTATTTTAATTGTTGTTTTGTTACTAAATAAGATTAAATCATTAAATATCCTTAAATTTTGGGTGAGAAAATAAGAATTACATATGAGTTACAAATTTATATATATATATATATATATATATATATATAAATGTTATATATATAATAAAATATATATAAATAGACATATCTTTGCCGAATGTAATTTTTTTTGAAAATCTTGTATTCTCGTTCGTACCTGTATAGTCCCCACACTCGAGGGACATAGTTGCTGAGAGAAAGTATTCGAAGGTTGTGAATTCTTCTATCTTCTTCCACAGTGGCTATAATTTTTCTATAGTAACATTTGTTGGAATGTTTTAATATTAATTGCATCCTAAAACTCTCACTGGAGATTAAATCCAATCATGACTAACTGCTGCTATACTTGTCTAAATTATCTAAAAAGATTTTACACCATGTCAGATCTGCATTAAAACCCCTCGAAATTGAGATCCAAATCTACCAGTCCACAAACAAAAGAGAGAATCAGCAAATGCTTAGACATCACAATTTAGCTATCAAGCTGAAGAAATTTGCAAATAAACGATTACTAAAAGCCAAAGACCTTCACCAAACTATAACTTTATTATTACAACAGAATGTCTGTTCGGCCCAACACAGAAAATCAGCAAGACGAATGCAGAAGCTATTTACATGAAAACAACAGCAGCGTTAAACTGCACGGAAGCAGTTTTCAGTTACCCTTATTGCCACACATGCAACTATACCAAACCAACAAGAGTCTATTTTCTCATAATCAAGCCACCAAACAACACAAAACGAAATGATAAATTAATAATACACGCCTGCCAACAGTGCTTTCAATATAAAAATCAGAAACAAGCTAGAAGACCTACCTTACATCCATCTCGTATGTGTCATGAAAGGCGTCTCTGGCTCAGATGGACCAACCACATATTTAGTAAAGTTGAAACTTGGACCACCCCCAAGCATTGCCATCAAATTCCCACCATGCACTCTTCCTTCCGGAACTTTCCCCGATGATGCATTGCCTCCAATGGGCAGAGATTGCTGGTGATCAACACAAGTCCAACTGCTCGTATCATTAACGTTGAAGATTGGTTTAATCATAGCAGAATGGTCGGGTATAGAATCCTGGCCACCAACTCCAATAGTTGCACCACCGTGAACCCTTCTATCCTGAACCAAGGCACCATGGGACCCACAGAGTCCAGTCTTACCCCGAGCAAACGTGTTGCAAGGGGCATCATCTTGGCCAAATTCAGAACCAGGGTGGCCCCACAAGCATCTCTTCCCTCCACCATGAGCCTTGCAGAAATCAGTGCTTCCCTGAGCACTCTTCCCACACCCGTCAAATTTACATCTCTTGCCCCCGCCATGACGAACACAAAACTCAGTTCTGCCCCTAGCACTCTTCGTGCACTCTGGAGCAGCACACCTTTTTCCTCCTCCATGTGCTACACAAAAAAAGGTTCCCCCATGGACACTCTTTGGGCAAATCCCACCTCCCTGAAACGAGCATCTCTTTCCTCCACCGTGGCCTTTGCAAAACGGGGTGCTTCCTTCTGCACCTTTCCTACACCCTAGAAACGTACAACGTTTCCCACCCCCATGAGCCTTGCAAAACATCGTGCTTCCTTGAGCCCCCTTGTTGCATTCGGGATACTGACACCGTCTCCCACCTCCGTGGGAGATGCAAAGACCAGAAAGCCCTTCAGCGCTCTTTGTGCAATTCTCTCTCTGGCATCTCTTGCCACCACCATGACGAATGCACTTTCCTGATTTGCCCCTAGCAGCACGGGAGCAACCGTCATGACTGCAACGACGACCGCCGCCATGGGCAATACAAAAGTCCGTACGTCCTTCGGCACTTTTTGTACATCCTAAGAAGTGACATCGGCGGCCCCCACCGTGAGCCTTGCAGAATGCAGTTCGACCCTCAGCTCCTTTATGGCAGCCGGAACGTTGACACCTGCGACCACCACCATGAGCAATGCAAAGACCAGATGCCCCTCTTGCTCCCTTTAGACATCCCTGAAACTGACACTGTTTAGTACTATTACTACTACTACGCTGCTGTTGTTGTAATTGTGTTATCCCGGAAGTACAGGTGACTGAGCTTTTTGGTGTTGTTATTATGCTCGAGGAGAGACCTGGAGATTGGTCAAGAAAGTAAATATTTTCCATGTTCAGAGGAGTCTGTAATGGCGAGAGGGCACTTTCAGTAGATCCTTCATCTGTGACCCTACGTCCCATATCACCAACCATGTTGGCGACGTTTTTCAACGCACAGGGGCTTGGATGTGCAGTTGTAATATCAGAAGCAGCAGGCCCACTGAAAAGGCTCAATTGCAGATCAACCTTAGACCATGTATTCAATTTTTTTTTCAAATTAGAGCTTGCTGATTTCTCTGAGACAGATGATTTATCACCGCCAAGATTTAGAGTGAAATCCAGTTCTATATCCATTGAGGTCTCCTCTTCAGTTTCCTTGGCTGAAGACATTGAAGTGCATGCAGTTGCGGTACTCCCCTTACTGTCTGATGAGCTCGATGAATGGCCAAGTTGGAGACCTAGAGAAGGTTCTACCAGTTGATTTGCAGGCCCATGTATAATACTCCATTTCCGTTTGACTCCCTTTGGAGCAGGAGTGAAGGAGGGCACAACACTAGGCGAATCAAGTCGTAGGGTTGTGTCCGCACAATACATAACGTCTGATCCCGTTCCTCCAATTTGGATGGAATTGCACAGATTCTTGAGTGCATCTAACTCTGGGTTAGTAGCAGAACCCAGACTATAGAATCTGGCATCCATAACCAAATATCTAGAGTTCAACACTCTTATTTGTAACAAAATTCAGTTGCTAAAGAACAGTCTGCCTGACTTCCGGGTTTTAAGAAATTAGATACAAAATAAGGGTTAGATGTCTCTGAAAGAGATCACCGCACCCCCGCTCACAAATCCAGAAGTATCACGACGATCCATTGTTTGCTAAAAGTCTGTAAGTTTTCCAATTACTAACAGTAGCACATGTCAATTGCAGATGAACTTCAAGTCTCACAGGTCATCCTGTTACATAAAGAATCAGATCAGTAGCCACACACACAACTGCAATCAAGAGTAAGATCAAATTGCACTGAGAATGGCTTGTTTCTTTACAAAATTAATTTCTTGTATCAACAGCTCACGAATCCAAAATACAAATTTATGTACAAGAGTTTGAAAATGATTAATGAAATTATAAACAAATTTAATTGCATCAACTGCTCCAACAGTACGTAATCAAATTATATGGAAATGTAGTGATGAACAATTCCTAGATCTTGAGAGCAACTTTCTTGATGCTCCAAATTTTATTAAGGTTCATAGGCATAGATGGAAAGACGTGATTTTAATTGGATATGTAGCTTATTAAGAGGAAACCATTATTCCTCCCAGACATTCTTCCTCAAGTCAGTACAACCCTGGTCACTCATTACAGTTAACCTAATAAATCTTCCAAAAGGATTTTCCAGTACCCGATAGTTCCCATTAGCTATGCTACTATGTACAAAACCATTGAGATTTTGTACAAATGAAATATTCCAAATGAAAATGGGAAAAGAAGAACAATAGATAGTCGCCTCTATTTGTTTAGTTCAAGGCAGACTTTCACAATAGAGCTAGCATGGATTAGTATTTGACAAGGATAAAGTTGATGGCTACTCAAACAGGTAACAGTACATTTTCCTACTTTAGGGCTGATGGATTGAAGAAACCAGTTAACAAGCAAGCTTCATCACAGATAAGGACAATGAATGGCAATCTTGCCCCAAAAGACAGCATACATTCATATAGGCATGAGTGGCTGAACTAATCCCATATTTAGCCAAAATGTCTTCTACAATGTAAATCATTTACTTGCATACTAATGTTCCAAAAATATGTGGACATGAGACAAACACGTCCTATCATCAGAGAGCAAAAAAACGTACACATAATTGTTATTGAGTCAGACTAAATTGAATCAAATAACCAAGTACTGAACTGTCGGCAAAGGTGACACAAGTTGGCACTTAAACAAAGTGCTAATGCAAGAACAGTATAATCTGATGGGCAGAAAAAATTTCTCTACTGAAACTATCTCCTGTACATCTAAGTTAATTGAATTGACGGAAAAGGAGTGTTTGGCTGTCAAACAAAAACCCAGGATGAACTCTACCATCAAACTTAAACCTGGGCAAAAAATATAAATGTTAAAGACCAACTGAGTTATGAATCGAATCATGACTCGGCCATATTTGAAACTCTGGATGCAATTATCATCATAAATCAAGCAACACAATAACTTTTTCTTATTTGTTAGTCTTATACTAATAAACAAAAAAACAGAACGCAGTTAAAAAATTGTCTGTTTAGCTTTCGAAATAAATCGGTTACATGACTAGCTATGCTGATCTTCTGAAACACCTAAAAAAGCTCAATTGGCGAACAAGACGATAACTAATCGGTAAACCACAAACCACACGGCCGAAAACCATGCTGAAACAAATTCACCCGAACAAAAAACCACATGCGCACACAACAAGAATAAGACAGTTGGACGATTATAAGTTTCTAGACAGATTATCAGAAGAAAAGTCCAAAAAAACCGCAAATTCAGAGTCACAACTATTGAACAAAATTCAAACCAGCAGAAATGATTGATCGGGACAAAACTCAGGAAAGAAAATCCAGAAATTAATGAAAATAAATGTGAATTTCAAAAACAGAATCAGTGATTAGACAGCAATTGAAATGATAGATCGGTAAACTCTCACCTCGTTGGTTCAATCGGTATCCAGCTAATCGTTGGCATCAAGAGGTATCTAAATCTATAATTGAGAGAGAGAGAGAGAGAGAGAGAGCTAGGGCTTCGTGAGCGCCGGCAAAATACTACAGGGCGAAAATGTGTGATTTTGTTGATTTGCAAGTGTATATATCTTATACGTATAAGGACGAACAGTGGAGGAAAATTGTAATTTTTGGAAATTAATTAACATTCAACAGATACTGACAACTGACAAGGCAGCGCAGGTTATAAATAAACGGCGTAGGTTAAGCAGGGTTGATTGGGCAACTATGCTCGTATTAGTCCATTTAATTCAATTATTAATTAATTACTCTTAGCAGGAAAAACACCTGTAAATGACTCGTTAGGCACTAATGTACTGTACTAATGTAGTCACTTTTTCTAGTTTAGGTTTTCATCGTGTTACATATGATTGTTGAGGAAGAATTTTTTTTTTTTTTTTGAAGAAATATGTTTTGCGTTCATCGTTAATAGAAGCCATGATTTTTTTTAATCAATAGAAGCTATGATAAAATATAAAAAATTAGGCAAAATTTTCTGTTTGCAATTGTTGCAATTATATTTTTTTACTCAATTTTAATTTAATTTTAAGTATGTTCTAATATTTTTAGGAATGGACCAAAACTAAATTAAAATTGCACTAATTCCTCCATATGCAATGGATGTACAAGTTTGAATCAATAAATTATTATGAACATATTTGTAGTGAACCGATCATCACCACATGAGAAATAAGTATATTTAAAGATGATGATTGAGAAATAGAGAGATTGAGAGAATTGAGAGAGAGAGGGAGAGATGAGGGATTAGAATAATTTTCATTTTTCTAAGCATTTGATATTTAAATCCTAAACAAACCTAGTGGGCTTAAAGATCATAAAATAAAACCCAATATTAATTAAAAGTCCAACAATAAATAACAATTCAAATGGGCTAGTTCCTTAATTAAAATAGCAATTAAGATAAAACCAACTCTAAAAATGATCTCCAATATGCTCATGACAATAGTACATATGAGTAGTATTTGTGTGCATATTGTGCACAATAAAAATTGTGTGCACAATGTTTGGTTACAGTGTAGTATTATTTCAGGTAATATATAGTATTAGTTTGGTTACAATGTAGTATTATTTCAGGTACTGTATAGTATTAGTTTGATTATAGTGTAATATTATTTCAGGGATTATATAATATAATATTAGTTTAGTTAACAATATTGTATAGTATTAGTTTAGTTACAGTGTAATATTAGGTAAAATATTGTGCACATTTTTTTATAGTGTGCACATTGTATTTGTCATTACATATATTACACAATACACGACAAATTAAGTATACAATGAATAAATTTCACACAGGAGAATATATAGAGTTGTTAAATAGACGAGCTGCTCGTGAGCTCGACTCGGCTCGGTTCGACTCGTAGTGTTAAACGAGTCGAGCTCGAGCTTGTGAAATACTCGTTTACTTAACGAGCCAACTCGTTAGACTCGATAGATAAGATTTTCCTTAAATTTTCATTAGGCTCCGCTCCGCTCGACTCGTTAGATTCGTTAAACTCGTTAGCGAGTCGAGTTGAGCTCTATTTCTAACTTGTTAATGTTATCGAGCCGAGTTCGGCTCGACTCGATAAATGCTCGAGCCGAGCTCTAACATCTAATACTCGGCTCGGCTCGAATAACAGGTCTACATATAATTGGATCTATTCGTTCTAAATGGGTCATCTATAAGTAGGTAGTATTTTTTTTTTTTATTTTAAGTGACTTTTAAAAATTAATTTTTTATATTTATGGAATTTGAAATCCTGATAAAACACATTATGTGTTTGGTTTTTAGTGCGTCTCATGGGAACCAAATTTCACGGTAAAACTTAATCCACATTGAAAAAATAGATTTAGTTTTAGTTATTCTAACTAAAACTCTTTAATAATATAGGTCACACCCTTCATTTATTATGACTAATATTTTTTGTAATATTGTCTTATATTGTAATATAACTATATAAGTTATATCTTTCAATTATCACGACTGATACCCTTTAGTAATATAAGCAATACCTTTTAGTTATCACGACTGATACCCTTTAGTAATATATAGGACATACTCTTTAGTTATCACGGCTAATACCTTTTAGTAATATAGGTAATACCCTTCAGTTGTTACAATTAATATCCTTTAATAAATGAATCAAGTTTCACCATTAACCCTTGTTTATAGTAGATTTTGCCTTTGTTTTTATTTGAATAGGATGTGTTTTAATTTTATGTCAAATCAATGTATAAGAGTGAATGAAGTTATATTATTATATTATTATTGGGTGTAATTGAAATGATTGAATGATATAAATAATAATCTATATTTATAATACATTTGTCAATTTATTTTAAATATAAAATTAATACAAAATGTAAATTAAAATTTAAAATTCATCATAATATTACAATAAAAATTTAAATTACAATAAAAATTCAAATTACAAGGAAAATTAAAGAAAAATATATGTTACTTTATTTTAATTTAGATAAAAAAATTAAATATTTTGATATTAATAAGAAAATCGAATTTTTCTTAATAAGATGATAAAATTACAATTATTATCAACAATATAAAAATACAAAAATAGATTAAACAAAGAAAAATGAAATTGCGCAGGATTTTGGTATTCAAATGTAGAGTACCAAATCCATGAAATGGTGCAAAACTTCAATTTGGAACTGGAAAGGAGTAGCTTCTGAACAGTTTTTTTTAGAGTTTTAGGGAGTGCTTGGTTAACACCTTTAAAGTTAAGGAATAATAATGAAAGGAGAATGTGATGTTTGGTTGAGGGGAATCAAATATTTGATATCTTAAAAGTGGGTAATTAAAGTCATAGATTCATTAGGAATGAAAGTCATTGTTTTATAAAATTTCATATATAATTATTTAAAAATTTACTTTGTCTTCTAAATTATTTATTAATATTAATAATAATATTTTAAGTATGATTATTATATAATATATTTTTTAATATTAAAAAAGAGTTAATAACAATTTTAATTATCAATATTTTTTATTAAAACCAAACACTTTCTATAACAATGATAGTCATACCTACATATAAACCAAACAATTCAACAATAACTAACATACCCATACCCATTACCATTTCAATTTCTTTCAACAAACCAAGCACCTCTTAGTGCGCTCTCCAAATGTTACAGTAGTGATTTTTCAAAAATCTCAAACTAGAATTGGTTTTAAATTTCAAAATTCAAAACTTAGTTTTTAAAACTAAAAAAGAACATCACCCAAATTTGAGTCAATAAATTATTCTGATGCATATTACATGACATGACATAGCATGACAAATATACAATGAACAAATTCCACACGAGGGAATCCATACAGGTTTTAAATGGGTCAAATATAACTAAAGGTGTAACTTATATTATAAAAGAATATTAATAGTGATAATTGAAAGTATAATTTATAAAAAAAAAATGATATTAATTGTGATACTTTGAGAATATGAATTAATATAGGAGTATCATTTTTTGTAATAATTAAAGAATATGATTTACATTAAAAAAAATATTAATAGTAATAATTAAAGAGTATGATATACATCATAAAAAGATACTTATCGTTATAATCAAAGGATGTGATTTACATTGAAACAGAAGCTGATTATTCTACAGCATAAACTTGGAATTTCATTTGAGAATAATCACATCTTTTCTATGTGCGAAGAAAAGCTCGATTTCGTTTGGATTTGTAAAACGACGTATGGTTGACGTTCATTTATACATGCCAATTTTTGAGTGGAGATTAGCTAATCAAATTTTGGTGACTTGTCATATATCACTCATTATGTGTGATGAAATAGTACAAATTAAGGGTGTATTTTGAAATTCTATTGAAAAATTAAAAGTGATATTAAATTATTTTTGTAATAAAATTAAAAGTGAAAATTGTCTGGAAATAAAGTGATTCTAAAAAGTGAATGTGTTTGCAAAAAAATTACTTTATTAATAATTTTTAATATTTTCTTTGTTGAGAGATATACATTTTGTGCATTCTAAATGTGAGAATTGATTCTTTAGAATTAAAAAACGTGTATTAGTTACTTTTTCAAAATCAATTATAAATGTATAATATAGTAGTTGCAAACACTTGAGAAATGATTTTTGTTTTTAAACAAAATGAGAATCTACTTTTAAAATAGAGTTTGCAAACATACACTAAGTGATTAGAGCTCCATTACTTATGACGTAAGATCATAAATATCAATTACATCCTGTTTTTGGTGCAGTTCAAATCCAATTTTATGTCGATTTCAATTTTTTAATTTGAATCTATTGAAATATTCATAAAAAAAAATGAATCTATTGAATTAAGAGATCGTGAAAACTGTCACAAACTCACAGTGACGCCTTGTATACCCAGTGACATGTCATAAGACCTTTGCTCTTTAGCGTTATATATTTTCTTCTAAGCGAAAAAGAAAAATCTTTTAAAATTGTTCAACTCTAATCAAGTGATTTATCTAGTTACGATGAATCATCTTCCACAGAATTCAAATTTCGTCTTCACAAGGTGTACTATTGTTAGGCAGTATACGATGCACAAGATATATAATACTTTCTTGAATTAGAAATATTTTTATTCATTAACAAAATAATATTAATAGTAAAAAAAATCTCTTTAAAAATTCACAAAAACTTGCATGATTAAATCTGACACAAAATTCTCCCTTCAAAACTATCAATTTATTTTTTCCAGCAAAACATTCTCAAAAAAGTTCTTATGATTGATCTTGCTGCTACAAAACTATCACGAATCCATCAACAACCCCTACATTATTTCAACAAATAATTGTCACCACGTGAAATTGAACCCGGGATGTCGAAATGTATGTGCTTTAGTTACCTTGTCCACTTATCATCCGTCTATGCCCTTATGGGCAAAAATTAAGTTATGGTAAACTTTTTAAAGTGATTGGTTCCTCATACACTTTGATTAAGAGCATTTGAGTGTTTATGTTTACCATAAATGTGAGAAAAAAACCATTTTCAATTTAAATTTAATAATTAAATAATAGAATTCTCTTTTAAAAATTAAGAATTTGAGAGGTATGGGTAGACTTCACAGTTCACACCTTTACAGCCTTCATATCATTCCATACATTTTAATAGGTATCCCTTAGTTAAACCATAGAAGTAAGAGAAAAAAAACCATTTTAAATTTAATAATTAAATAATAGAATTCTTTGCAAAAATTAATAATTATGAATTAAGAATTTGCAGCACAAAAAAGATATAGTACTAGTCTTCAAGAGGATCAAAATATACTTATAGAAAGTTCGCATAGTAAAGAGGTATAAATCTGTAAAGATATTTTGGGTGGATGAATTTGACCTATCAATTAAAAAAATGCAGTAAATTCACTTATCAATTGTTGGTTCATATAAGATTTCAGAACCATTACTAATCCCTTCGCCTCGGATTGTAAAAGTCGAAAATCACTAATCGAATAATTTTGTGCTGCCTAGTGTCTGGATTGTCTAGGCGTCGTCTAGCCTTTTCCTAGACGGTCCTTTTTTTTTTTCTTTTAAAAAAATTGGTTTAAACTGCAATAGAAAAATATAACAATATAATTTAACAATATAAATTCAACTACAAATTAATAAAAAAATTAAATAACAAAAAACTATACAATAAATTAAGAACATAATTCAAACGCTATTAATCAAATAGTTCAACACCCCAACTACTACACAATAAAATACATATTTCACTTTACAGGTTCACATCAAATTTTAGCACTTCAACTTCATAATTTTAGTTTTTCTATTAATAAATTCAATTTTACAAAATAAAATGAATTGTTTCGGCTGCCTAGGACCGACTCGATCGCCTAAGACCCGCCTTGGATTATTTCCACCTGAAAAATTGAATTTGCGAAAATTGCATTGGCTGACGGTCATCTATGCGCCGATTTTTGCAACAGGGCATGTAGCACACACTTTAAGAAAAAATATATTTTTTTAATGAAAAATTTGAAATGAAACTAGTAATGTGAAAGATTTTAAGTTGTGAATAATTTTTTTTAGGGATGTAAAATTTATATCGAAAAGAAAAGTATAAATTTTTTTATTGGATGGAGCATGTAGGGATACATGATAGTATAGACAAGACAGCTAGCATACTTTCCAGTTTTTTTGTTTTTTGAATGCGGTTTTCTGTTGTTTTACCCGAAATCTTGAAGAATGGCCCAAACAAAATGTCCCACATCGGAAAACACCGAATAAAAGTTTAGAGTCACGTGAATAAATAGAAAGGACGGAACACTGGTTCACTTACGCAGCTGCGCAGTGAGCACAAAGCGAACTATTCTTTCGCCTTTTACTAAAGAATACCGTGTGCGCGCTGCAATTCAAGCAGCATACGCTTTTTTTTGGATGGTTTTTTCTCTTAGAAAAGACCTAACAAATTTAGTCTAAATTTTTAAGTGCAGGGTTTTAAAAGGTCTTAATTTTCAGTATATTATAATTATACGTTGCAAACAAAACATTATATTTATTTTTAATTAATGCGATAATTGAATTTATGTGTGTCATATCATTTTTATTTTTGAAGTATTAATAATATAATAATTTAGTAATGATAATAATAAATTGATTCAGTAATTAATTGATGCAATAATTGAATTTATGTGTTTCATATCATTTTTATTTTTGAAGTATTAATAATATATTAATTTAGTAATGATAATAATAAATTGATTTGATAGTAAATTAATATTTGTGTGTTTTGTGTATTTATTTTTATATATCAGTTTAGTGTTGATAATAAATTAATAGCTTAAAAAAAATGATGTTTTGTGTAAATTAATTAAGTTGATATTGTGAGGGTGAAATTTATAAATTTTAAAGGTACGAAATTTATTGTGGAACGGAAAAGAAAAGTGTGAAGAGTAATTTGTCATATTTAATATAAAAAAATACAATATTATAATATTTAAATTTGAAATATTTATTTTTTATTTTTTTGATCGGACAAAGGATGACTAAAACCCATGACCTTTAGGTCATAAGTAGTGAAACTTTAACCATTTGAGCTATACCACATTTAGTTTAAAACTTCATTTAATTAGGACTTTCAAATATTTGACCATGAGTATAAAAAAAAAATCATATATAAGTGGATATGAAGCTCTTGAGTTGCAGTGATAATATGTTTCTTAAAATTAATTTATAATTAATATTTTTCATTGAATAATTACTCTCTCTGTCCCACCAGAATTTGAACAGTTGACTTTTCAACGGTTTTTGTATGAGAATTATTTCATAGTAATATGTGTTCAAAAGTTGTTTTATATGAATGGTATGCTGGTTGATCTTATTAGCTAGCATACCATTCATATAAAACAACTTTTGAACACATATTACTATGAAATAATTCTCACACAAAAATCGTTGAAAAGTCAACTGTGCAAATTCTTGTGGGACAGAGTGAGTATTATTTTTCAACTAATACTTTTAATGAAACGATTAAAATATGATTTAAAACTAGTCGTAAAACAACTTCTCCCTCCATCCCAATTATATAAGCTCGTTTGTCTTCTTACAAAAATTAAGAAATTTTATTGAAAAAATAAATTATACAAGTAAAATTTCTATCATAACCCTATTTAATAAAAGTTATAGTTTACAATGTAGTTAATGTATAGAGTTATAGTAGTAAATGAATAAGAAAATATTACTCTAAATAGAAACAAACCTATATAATTAAGACACATATAAATAGAAAACCAGCTTATACAATTGGAATAGAGGAAGTAGTATTGTTTAGTGAAACAATTATTGCTCTTAAAACAAGTTTCAAAACGAAACTTGTTACACAATATTTTGTCGAAACTCTTTAATTTAGAATTCTTTTACACTTGCGTTTGTTGAATCTAAATGGAACCTTATTAGGTTCAATGCATTGCTATCAAGTGAGCATACTATGGGGGACCATCAAGCATATCCGGAGATAAATTTTTCATTACTCTTGCACACAAAAGTTAAGATAAATGATCAAATAATAGAAAAGACAAATTGTAAAAATAAGATTTATCTTTGCCACTTATTACACTAAGAACCCAAAATTTTAATTTTTGCAGTTCAAGTACTAAACTTTACTTTTGTTGCAAAAATAGGACTTAAGACAATTTGTGGGATAAATTTAGGGTCATCTCCGCTAATTTACATCTGATCTTAAAACATTTTCCGCTGTTGATGGTCCGACTGTTTCGTTCCAACTCCACTTTGCTTCTATCTTTTTTTACTAATTATGTTAAGAATGTTATTTGAGACTTTTTTTTTTTTTTTTGTGTGTGTGTTTGTGTAAGAGTGCAAATCATTCTTGTATATTTATTTTTTATTTTGCTTTTATCACTTGGTTGTCGCTAAATGTCGTTGTGTATACACTAATTCAACTTTGTTCCTGTCTTTGTTGCATAATATCATAACTCATAGTAAAATAATGGGGTAGATGGCCATACCTATGTTTTATGTGTATTTGCAAATAGTTTTGGTGTGTACTTCCTATATATAGTGTTTATCAAAATGAAATTTAAATTATCTGAAAAAAGAACTTATTTTAGTTTAACATATAATTTTCCAATTAATTAACTAAACACATTAAATTAACATTATTCACTGCTCCATAAGTTTGTTTTACTTGGTACAATTTAATATGTTAGTCCTTTAAGAAGAAATAACACACACATATTTTTTAGTTTAATTTAGAAGCGCACTTAAATCGGAGTTTAAAAGCTACATAATACTCACTTGGACAAAATTGATTATTTTTTCCACACTTATCCGAAATTTATTTTGGCGTTTGGCAAACTATATTCAACGCTGTAAACAGTAGTTGCATCCCACATTGAATGCTTACAAAAATAAATCACTGGCACCAACTATAAACAGGCGACGATAAACCATTGTTACCTCATCTTTGCGCTTGGGGCAATGACGCAGCTAGTGAGGTACTAACCGAGGCGCGTCTATTGCTGGTTGAAAACTATTTCCAAATCCCCTCTTAGGCCTGGTTTTGCTTAGGCCTTTGAGAATTTTTGAAAGGGTTGTCTTAATGACGGCCTTACAATGTCTAGTCCAATTTTGAATGAGAATTTTTGAAAGGGATTTACAATATATAATCTAATTTTGAATGAGAATGAGAATTTTTGAAAGGGACTTATAATATTTAATCCAATTTTGAATGAGAATGAGAATTTTTGTAAGGGCCTTATAATATCTAGTCCAATTTTAAATGAGAATTTTTGAAAGGGTATATTAAAATATAAGGAGATAAAATTGATTGTATTAGAAAGTGTAGTCCAATTTTGAGTAGAGTTAGGAGTGAATGAAGTTATATTATTGTTAAGTGTAATTGAACGATTGAATGATGTGAATTATGATTTGAATATATTAAAATATAAGGAGATAAAATTGATTGTAATAAAAAGTGTAATAATAAGTTTATATGTGTTATAGTGATATTGGTTTTCAAAATCTCAAATTAACTAGAATTTAGTTTTAAATTTCAAAATCCAAAACCTATTTTTTAAAACCCAAAAGAACATCACATTTGTGTTTTGTCTGCACAATATACCCTGTTCCAATCATAAAAATACAGTCGAAATTTCAAATTTCAGATTTACCTACAAAATACAATGATTTTTTTATAAATACTATTTTCCGACGAATATTCGTCGGTAATTACCGACGGAATAGGTTCGTTGGTAATTACCGACGGAATGACGAATTAATTTTCGTCGGTATTTTTGTGACGAGAAAAATAACAACAGATGACTAGTTTTATCGACGGAAATCCATCGATAAATCCGTGAGTAAATGACTATTTCTTTGTAGTGTACTGATCATAATACCCTTAATTTCTTCGTTCACATATATAGAATACTCTTGCAAATGCTCATTGTTGAATAACATAATTTACATTCCTACATTATAAGAAAATAAAAAATTAACTACGAAATATTTTATAGGCAATAATATCAATCTGTAGGCATTTACATTTGCCTATGAAATACCAACGAAAAAGATTATAGATCGAGAATTTGTTTGTCGGTGATTTATTTGCCTACAAAAATGTAATTCATAGGTAATTACCTACTAATATTCAATAGTCAATCATCAATATGTACTAAAGTTATCTTGCACTTATCTTGCATAATGGTTTTGTCTATGGATTCTTAAATATTTAAATACTATCAGTTGTTCAGTTGATAAATTTGTAAATAAATCTTAAATATCCCTAGGCAAGGCGTAGATCAAAATGTATGCAATCACCACTATTTAAACTAAAATTAATTTTATTGAAAAATTGCGTATCCAATTAATTATTTTGTTGTAGTGCTATATCAATTTAATTTCCTGACATGCATTCTTAAAATATTTTTTTTTGACATGCGTATCCAATGAATGACATGCATTCTTAAAATATAAAGAAGATAAAACCAGGCTAAAAATCAAATTATAAGCCCATGCACACTTGTCTCAAAAACAAATTCAACATACAAATTACAGCGACTGAGTTCTTGCTTAACATTCGCAAGAGGAATTCTTACACAATATTTAGCGAAAAATTAAGGATCTAAATAAACAATTATTAATTTTCATTTAATTATATATTACCAACACTCATATAATTTAACATCAGTGCGAAGGCGGAAGTAAACATCTCCTTCAATTGCATCAGTCATGAGAGTGGCCACCCCTCTGGCCATGAAGAAATCGCCAGTTCCTCCAATGACCGAAATGTCCCTAGTCTTGTTCATCAACGGATCAGCTCCGGCGAAATTTATGGAACCCTTGTGTTCAGTAGAGTTGAAAACGAAAGAAAACCCTAACCATGAAGTGAACACATCCATCTTGTCGTACAAATAGAACCCCTGCGCTCGCCCGACCGCAGGCGAGCGCAGGTTGTTGTCTAAAGTAATCGGGTCGTCGAAAACAACGACGTTTCCGAAATGATTTTTGGTAGCCAAGATTGTGGTGTTACCCCATGCTGGAGCTCCGACAATGGCTGACGTTGCGTTGCCGGAGTTGTGGCCGTTGTAGAGTATGTCGTGGAAGTAGAATACCATCCTCTTGCATGGGCGGCGATGGTGCCGGATTCTTTCTCCGGTGGCCGTGGCTGAGCAGCCGAGGAGGGCGAGGAGGAGGAAGAAGGTAATGGGCAGGTTTCTGGGCCTCATTGCTGCGATGCTAAGAGGATTAATGAAAGAAGTATTAAGGATCAATATTGTGGAATGACATATATATATACTCAACGACTATATATAGAGTTTTTCTAAGTGAAGGTATATTGCAATTTTGGTTAAAAAAATGAGTCCATATATTTTTAGTATTTATGTGTGAAAGTAGTTCGATTTTTTTTTTAAAATTTGGTCTTATCTATTAATTTTTGGGGACCAAAATTGTAATTTTATCTTATTCTTTTGAAATCAAAACCGCGATCACTTGGAGCTAAAAATGTAGAAAAAAAATAATTTTATAAATTATCCATTCTTTTTAGACCAAAAGTACCTAAAAGAAAAATATCAAGGTAATTGTGATGCTGTAAATATATTACATATTCATTAATTGTTAATTTGAACCCAATACAAGACATCTAATTATATCTTAAAATTGTGGTTAACCATCTAACAAATTAACGTGCTCTTGGTGTATTTCTTTCGGAAAAAAATATTCTTTTAGACCCATAATTAATAGGAGGTGACAATATAAGAAAAATAAGTTTTCATCAGATTGGTAAACAAAGACCAATAACTATATTTGTCAAAATAAAAAGTTAATGAACCAAAAAAAAATATTATTGTCTAGGTATATGTCAACGTGAAAATTCACTATCCTTAATTATATTGCCACCCCATATTATTATGTAGCTAAAAAAAAATATCATTCTCTTTTTCACCGGTGCAATATTGAAAAAATTGGATACTGATGCTTGACTTAGAAGACATCTGCAGTGCATGTGGGAATAGTTGTGGGTCTAGTTAGGTTGTCTTGTAGTCTAAGGATCACCTAATAAATTAACATGAGAGTAGGTGAATTGCTTGTTTTACTATTTTTTGGTCTGTTCTCAATTTATAATGTTACAGGTAACGGGTCACGTGAGAGTAGGTGCTTGCCCAAATCCATAAAAACTTTGTAGAACATAATTAGGTTTTTCTGGAGTTTTCTCGATTTGGATTAGTTGCAATTAATACATATATCTAAATTATCAACCACTTTGTGTGGCAGGGTGCCCGAATTTATATATGGTGAAAGGAGGACGACACACATGTAGGTATTTTGTGTTACAAGGTTACCATTATTAAAAAGTTAAAATATCAAATATTTAATGAAAAGTATTAAGAATCTCATAAGTAGTATCATCAATTAGGGTCAATGATATCATATTTGATCAAAAAATATAAAAAATTTGTTAAAATTAAAAATTAACATTTAAAGTATTAAATATTTATGCAAGAGCATCAAATATTTGATCAAGAATATCAGTAAAACACCGTAAGCTTACGATTTATACAAAACACATAAGACTTTTCCTTAATGTAAATATTAATTACACGATTAAAAATTGATACTCATTCTATCCCATAAAAATATACCTATATATAGTTATTTTCACACGTACGAATTAAGATACATTAAATAGTGGTAAAACTGAAAACGAACAATTAATGATATATTAGATTTAATATCTGGCCTAAAGATGTTATAAAAAGAGGAGTAAATCTCTCTTGTATTTCGTATAACCATAAACTTACAGTGTTACCACATTTAAAAAAGTTAAAATATATTTAATTAAGAGTATTAAGAATTTCATAAGAAGTATCAAGAATTAAAGTTAATGACATTGTATTTGACTAAGAGTATAAAAATTTGATAAAATGAAAAATAATATTTAAAATATCAAATATTTAAGCAAAAGTATTAAATATTTAACTAAGAGTATCAATGAAATACGGTAAACTTATGATTATGCGAAACATACAAGACTTTGCCTAAAAAGTGAAAAATTGGGTGTCATATTTTGAAGAAAAACTACTGGTCGTCAATAAAATTAAATTAACACTTAAATCCTTGTATATATTTATAATAGAAATTCTTACCAATTATAAGAGAAAATTCTTACCAATTCAAATGTTTGGTTCTTTTGTTAAGGTTGGCTACTTCTTAGCGCAAAAAAATACTATATTGAAGATATATTTTTGATCGGTTAAATGGTGACTCAAACTCATGATCTTTGGGCATGGGTAGTGAACCTCTAACCAGTTAAACTATACCACTTCGTCATATTGAAGATATGTTAAAAAACTAAAATGTTGAAGATATGTGAAAAAAGAAAGAGATAAAGTACATTATAAGGAATGTAATATTAATTTTAAGTACAAAAATGCTACATTGTAGATATATATAAAAAAATATAAAAATATAATAATACATGAACAAGATGCAATATTATTTTTTTAGCACAAAAGTATTACTCCATTTTTTAAAGTAGTTTAATACTCTACTTTATTGAGGGGGACGGGGTTAATTTTTTGATATAAGAAGGAAATATGGAAAACCCTCGAGGGGAGGGGGTTTTAATTATTATTATTATTATTATTATTAATTTTTTTTTATTGAATAAACGGTGACTCGAACTAATTATTTATTGTAAAGGTCTGACCAGTTAACTCATGCACTTTGTAAGAGTTTTAATTACTTAATACTCCCTCCGTCCCATTGCTGTTTTAATGATTTTTGTGTGAGAATTATTTCATTGTAATATGAATTACGTAAACACACGGTCCTGTGGGATGCAGGGAGTAAAAAAGAGGTTAAAGTGAATAATGGGGACCGAAAAGATTTTAGACACGATTGCCGTTCCCGGCGATTAATCGAGTTTCTCAAAAACCAGCTGAAGTGAAGAAATATTGCATTCCTTACTTTTCTGTAAGTTAAGCATGTTTTTCTCGAGATCGATAAATTGGGCATCTGTTTTCTTTCTTGGACTTGCATTCTGGTTATACTACAGATACCCTGTTGCCAAAGATATAGCTGCAGATTCCCAAAAATCTATTTACGATTTCACCGTCAAGGTAGTTGCCTTAAAATTGTTTTGTTCTATGTGTTTTCTGTTTGATTCTGCATATACGGTGATCCAATTTTGTGGGTTTCTTTATACTTCATGAATTTGATGCCTTTTGGTTGCTTCAATCTATTGTCAGATGAACACGCAGTTCATTTTACAGAATCATTACTTAATATAGAATCATATTCTTGTAAGTGGATATTGTCTTTGATTCCCAATCAGGATAAATTCATGAGGGCTTCACAAGTTAAACATTGGAAATATGGGTAAGTAAAGACGATAGCCTCCTTGAAAGATAAAAATTCATGTGTGCATTGAAATAGAGGTAACTTTTTAGGGATTTGCCAACCAATTTAGATAGAATATATTGTTGAATGACTGAGTTAACCAGTCGATTGACTCATAAATTTTGTCCTAGCATTTGCAGTTTATACGATGAGACATTTTTTGTATTTACATTAATTCCCAAAAAACTCATTCCATTTCTAGGATTTTAGTAAACTGGATTTGATCCATTGCTATTGAGTTCTTTCAACGAGTCTGGAAACTAATGGGGCGCCTATTTCAAGTTCTTTAATGAGAATGAGAATGAGAATGAGAATTTTCAAGTTCTTTAATGAGAATGAGAATGAAAATCTCTTCTCTCTATGCTTCCGAATTTGTTGGATGATTGGTTGTCTCACATAGTAGTTACATCAGTAACATTTTGCTCTAATTTTGGAAAAAATGAACTAAACAAGGGTTGTTGGTTGTGGCATATGTGAATTATTGAGGAGGATGATTATAAGTAAGGAGAAAGGTAATCAAATGACGTAATGATTACCATATTTAGGAAGAAAAATAGTGTTGTGGATCATCTTTTATTCTCATTAACCACTATAATTACCATATACTCCCTCTGTTATGATTTAGATTGCTCAAAACTAAATGACATGAATTTTAATAAAAGTGTTGTATTAGTATTAAAAGGTGTAAAGTGAAGGGTAAAAAAGTCGTTTTAATTTTATTGAAGTGAGTAATTGAGTGGAGAGGTTTAATTATAGTGGAGAATTGAGTGTCACGAGGTGTAAATAAGAGATGTTTTTAAGGGTTTAGTTTGAGAGTATAGTTGTTTTTTTTTGCTATTTTGGTTATGGGAAAAAAATTGTAATGTTCATTTTTTTGATTTTGAGCAATCTAAATTGTAACGGAGGGAGTATATATTGTCATTCCATTCCCATTGAAGAATTTCTAAACCAAGCGCCACCTAAATATTTTCTTAAGACAGCTATATAGAGTAAAGAGTCATTATCTATTAGACACCAAATGTATTTCTTCGGAGATGCCTTCCATAAACCACTCTCATGTGCTTCTTTAGAATGTTTTGTCCATGTTTGAATGGTTTACCTGCTTTCGATTTTAATTCTTTCGAACTAATATGCTTTTATGTGCCAAGTTGTTACAATTATAACTTGCAAATTTAAGAGGAAAACTGATTACTTGGATTTGATCAGTACTAAGGATACATATCATGTTCTCTTTCATGTAGAACAGTGCATTTATAATATCCATTTTTACATGTGTGCTAGCGGTTTCAAATATTTGGTTAACTAGGCAAGCTTTGTTTTATGCGTATTCTTTTATTTGCCCTGCTCTACTGGTTGTTTCTACTAAAAATACACTTGAATTTGGCTATCACTCTCTTTTAAAATATTTCTCAACATAAATTAAATACAGGATATTCGAGGGAATGATGTGCCTTTGAGCAATTACCGAGGGAAGGTTCTTCTGATCGTCAATGTTGCTTCAAAATGGTACATGGCTACATCTGCAGCATCAGAATTTGCTTGCTTGCTTCCTGGCTTTCATATTTAAGTGACTTTCTTTATCCCTATGTTGCTAAACAGAGCTGTCACGATTTTTATCCCTGGTTTATGTTCCTCATTGTTACAGCTTTACTATTTATATATGCCATTGGGTTCTGTACTACCTGTCTTTTACCCGCTCAATGATAGGTTGCTCCAGAGTCATTTCATAAATATATTACTACCGATAAATACTGTTTTTTATTTTACCATCAGTCAAGATCGCCTAACCTTGATTGTATTCTAGTGGTTGTGAATGGAGAATGTTTAATGCTATTTATTATAGTTTTACAGGGAAATAATTAACAGGTTAAAGAGTTGCAATGAAATAATTAGTCATTGTTTGGTTAGTATTTGTTAGTGATTGGGGAGAGGTGTGTTGGGGAAATTGTATTGGGAGAAAGATTTGCGAATGAAAGTAAGGTTTTGTTGGTGTTTGCATAGACAACTTTTTTTGTAGTTGTCAAATCATTTTCTTTTTTCTAGGATAGTTGCAGTGATAACAATTTTTAAATATTGTTATTGTTTATATTAAATGTAAAAGTATATTTGGAATGAAGTTTAATAAAATAACATTTTGTGTTGTTTTAGTGAGAGACAGAAACTTTATCTTTCAAATTAAGTATTCTTTTGAAATGATAAAATGATGTATTTTGGGAGAATATTAGGGAGGTTATGCAAGAAAAAAATACAAACATTTCTTCTGGGAGAAATAATTTGTTCTGGGGGAAGACAAACATTTCCTTGCCACATAACATTGTGATAGGGATTATATACGGAAAATCTTTAGATGAAACTAGAAATTTGGTGATGAATTATTGCAGTAAGTGTTTGGCATGATATGAATGGTACCCTCCTTGGAGATGCACCTTAGGTTTGTTGATGCTATTCGGCATCAGATACTATGCTCTTTTCTCAAAGTACACTATATTTCCTGGATTTTTGATGTTATAATTGGTCATTTTTGCTTGATGCATGTTTGATGATTCCTGTTTAGGTATTGCTATGACTTGCTATTAAATGTCTGTGCTATTTTTTCTCCTTTATAGTGGATTTACGCAGTCAAATTACAAGGAATTGAACATTCTGTATAAGAAGTATAAAGATCAAGGTTCGTATACCATTTCTGCGATGTTGGTTTTTGTTGTTCGACGTGTTCTACAAGTGTCATTATGTTGTGACTAATATCCAGGGTTTGAAATTCTCGCATTTCCTTGCAATCAGTTTGGTTTTCAAGAGCCAGGAACTAATGAGGAAATTCAAGAATCTGTATGCACTCGGTTTGAAGCTGAATTCCCTATCTTTGATAAGGTATTCCTTTTCGTGGTCTGTTAAACTAAATCATTGTTCTATTGCACTTTCCATTTGCTGTATTTCGTAACATGTTTACGAGTGATATTTGTTTTGAACTAGAATTGATTAGTTGGATAACATAATTACTTCAACTATTTTTAGTCATTTTAACTAAGGCAGTAATTTTCTTTTGCGGAGTGATATTGCAAAGCTAGAACCTATGATATAGTTAACATCATCAAATTAAAATTTCCAAATGGGCATGCTGCTTTATCATAAAATTTTTTTATGCTTCTATTTCTTCTTTATCTCTCGTTCTATTAAACTTGATCACTGGTTGGAAACCTCTATTTAGATTGAGGTCAACGGAAAGAATACTGCACCCCTTTACAAGTTCTTGAAATCAGAAAAAGGCGGTCTATTCGTAAATGCTATAAAGTGGAATTTTACTAAATTTCTGGTGAGCAGAGAAGGAAAAATCGTGGATAGATACGCCCCCTCAACCCCACCACTTGCAATTGAGGTAAGAAAACTTAGTGGGGAGTTAAACCAAGCTTGGATGAGTTAACTCGTCATTTGTTGCATAATTTGTCTACTGTCCAATTTTTGTCTCCCATATTTAGTCCTAATATTAAAAATTCTGTCCAATTAAACGGTGTCGTTTTATGTCACACAAATATCCAATTTTGGCCCGTAACTTGTTTACTGTCTAATTTTGGCCAAATTAAATCCTCATCTAACATAAAAACAACCTTGTTTTGAATTTTCTCGGGCCAAAATATTGGACATCTTTTTAAATATTAGGATTAACTCAAAAAATTTAACTTTTTTGTGACTAAAATTGGATTGTAAACAAAGTTATGAGTGCATAATTTTTTTTAAACTCAAACTTGAATTATTTTCTTCATCCCAAGGCAACAGAAAAAAACTGAATTATCAGTTAACGAGCTAAAAAACTATAACATGTCGAAGTCTAATTTTGATTTCAGTCGCTGGCATCATGTTTTGTTTAATTAATTTTGTTGTTTTTGTGTGTGCAGAAAGATGTTATTAATCTTCTGGGTAATTGAGCATATGCAGGTTGGTTTTTCTCCTTACGTACTAATTACTATAGAAGTGATGCAGGCATCCTAAAGTTTAAAATCATACCATCCGTCTATGCTCTTGGGGGCAACAAGTTACTTATAGTAGTATTTAATTTTACAGTTGAATGTTTTGTTATGCTAAAGTAACCATGGGAGAAATATATATGTATGTTTGTATACGTATGTGGCATTTTCAGTAGGAAAAAAAAAAGGTGCATTCTAGTCTCTCTTGTTGTAACTTGTACCCAAGGCCAGGGTCACATTGAACATTAATTTTCCATTATGGTTATTTAAACACCAAAACAGTAAATAATGTATGATCTGGGCCACCAAAACAGTAAATAATTTTCAGTGGGTAAAAGGCCCATGAAATCATCTGTGCCATTTTCTGTATTCCAATCTATGTTCCATAACCTAGATGCATGACACGTGGCATGTTAAAAATAATCCAACGAACCGCCACAATTTTGGGTCCATGTGTTAAAGATCCAGGAAGTGGAATACATATTGAAACATAAAAAGTGGCACAGAGAAATTGAACCGGGTAAAAGGTGCATGCTAGTCTCCCTGGTTGTATGATTTGGGCCGCCAGAGTGTTCAAAATCGGATTGACTCGTTCAACTTGGTAAAATCTTGTCTTTATTGGAGATTGCTGGACATGACCTGTCAAAAGTTTTACGAGACCGTATTGAAACTGATTTACATTAATAAAAAGCGAAGCAGCAATATTGTGCAGTGAAACAACTAATATCTTTTAATTTATACTCTTTAATGAAACAATTAATATTATTCAAAATTAATAATTTTATAATAAAATAATTAGTACCATTTAATAAAACAATTAATACTTACATGACAAGTTTCATGAACTTGTTTACACAATACTTTGTCAAGTTTTATTTATTTAAAAAAACTATTTACAAAGTGAGTAGATCACTAGATTTTATGTGAAGGTGCACAGTGTAATTAAAGTGTATTTTTTAAAACTATCAACTATTTTCATTAAAAAATGCAGTTGTTTTCAGTTGCAATTTTTATTAAAAAGTGAAAACATCTGAAACAGTTCAACAATATATTTGAATTGTATAGTGTATCTAATTCCTTTTAAAACTCAATATGTATATAATTTGTTTAAGTTATAAATTTATTTATTATTATTCGGCAAATAATATAGGAAAACTATAGGTATTGCCGGAGGTGGGGTGGATATTGCGTCTCAAATGTTGTCTGCTGGCCGAGTCATCGCTGCATCAGTTTCTGATGGGTCTTTTCTTTACTGACAGAGTAGTAACATATCACGTTTATTTCAAAGTAGATCTATTGTTTTGTTTTGGATTTGCCAGAATTGTATTTATTATAATTATTTAGTTATTATTTTATACATATTAAAAGTGGGTGACCTCAATGGACATCTTCCAGTATTAAAAAAAGTGGGTGACCTCAATGGACATCTTCCAGTATTAAATAATACCGTACAGTGTAAAACATATATCTGAAGATATCTAGAAAAAATAATACGAAACGACTTACGAGTACGTTTGGCTGAATTTATAAGCTCTTTAAAATAATTTATAACCTGTTTACAAGTTTATATCCTGTTTATACGAAAAGACTCCACCACCCGCACCCACTCCATCCCCTACTGGGTCCCCACGTCACACCACACCACACAACCTATCCCACCACTCCCACGTCAATATAAAAAATAAAAATAAAATTATTTTATATTAATATGTTCACTTCTTTTGGTGAATGCCACAGTTAATCTAGTCAAATATTACAGTTTGAGGGTAGCACAAATATTATGTGTTACATAATATTTTTATAATACTTATATTTTAATAATATTATAAAAATATCAAGAGCTATACATAAGATTGTTTCATACAATATTTCCTGTCGGTGCAATAGTACCCAAGAGCAGTGTAAGTTCAGTCTACAATCAAATTATAAACAATTGTGATCTCAATATTTACATAAAAGTACAATTGAATAATAAATTATCTTCAATTAAACAGATAAAACATTTTTTCCCTATACTTAACACTTTAATTATTGGTATTATATATTTAAGCGTCAATGAACTAATACAAATAGAATCTACAAGAAATTTTGAACTTTTTTAGAGGATTTACCTTAAATTCTAAAATAAACATAAATGACAAAAAAAAAAAAAAAAGTTAAACGGGAATATAGCAGAAGCAGAATACAAGAAATAAAATTTGAGAACGAAAATATTATACCCTTAATTTGGTCAGGGCTGCGCCTACATGGTGGGGAAATTCCAAAAAATGCCACATCCATGATTTCATGGGTTGCACATAAATCGCACATAAAACAAATATAAATTGCGTGGATGGTATTTTTGCCAAAAAATTCTGAAATGAGTGATATTTTTCCAATTTTCTGTACATGATGCTCTGGTAATTGTTATTTATAATGCTTTGTTGTAAATTCTTAGAATCATATTTTCTAATGATGTTATGGAATAATTTTATAATAAAGTAATTCTACCCTAATTTTTAAAATTTGCAAACACTACCATAATGTAAAATAACAAACCGACGAAAATTCCCCTGATTTAAAAAAAAATAAAAAAAATCTTGGAGATGCCCGTCCGATTTGTCCAAAGAGCATTGTAGAATCACACATATATGACAGTGCAACGAATGAGACATATATTACTATTAAATCTTGAGTTGTTACCACTTAATCAATGCACGTGGTCCAGCATTTATATGTGTGACAATGTACATATATATATATGTAGGCAGTGTATCAATAGTTCAGCAGATTGCAATATTTCATTAATTGAAGTAGCCATGGCCAAGAAAGTTCATCTACTGGCTGTGCCTTTCCCAGCTCAAGGCCATGTTAAGCCGCTCATGAAACTGTGCCGCAGCATTGCCAAACGTGGCATTAAGGTTACGTTTGTTAACTTGGAACGTATCCATGATAAATTAGTTGCTGCTGCGAAAGCGCGCGGAGATGAGGACGAGGACGAGGACGACATGGTCGTGGTGTCAATCCCGGCCGGGCTGGAGGCCGGGGATGATCCCAACGACACGTTCAGGATGCTGGAGACTCTGAAAAGTTCGTTACCGGGATCATTGAGTGACTTGATTGAGAGGATTAACAGTTGTAGTCCGGATGAGAAAGTTTCCTGTTTGATTGCTGATATAACCATCGAATGGGTTTTGGACATAGGCCAAAAGATGGGAGTGGATGCTCTTCCTTTTTGCCCAGCCTCAGCTGCGGCTTTGACCCTTTCATCTCACATCCCCAAGCTTCTCCAGGACGGAATTGTTGACTCAAATGGTAAAACCTTTCTCTTCCTTTGAGCTGTTAAATATAACTAGCAACTCCAGAGCTCGACTCGGCTCTCGTTGATAAACGAGTCGAGCTCAACTCGTTGGCCTCACTAGTCTCGGCTCGATTCGTTTGCGAGTTGAGTCAAACTCTATTTCCAGCTCGTTAATGTTATCGAGCGAGCTTGAGCTCGACTTGACAAATGGTCGAGTCGAGTTCGAATTTAGATTACTTGGGTCAACTTGAATAACAGTTATACTCTTCCACTACCCCTACTTGGCTCGAATAACAGCTCGACCTCGATTTGATGTGGAACTCATAAAACTTGAACTCAGCTTTAGCTTGAATCAGCTGTAAACGGATTTTCTTTTTCACTTTGATTTTTTATCTTGTGTTTCACTGCTTGAAACACAGCTTTTAATATATGACATGTGTAAATAAATGTATCATATTTTTTTTATTAATGTCATATATTAAGGGTAATGAAACACCAAAGTAGAATATGTAATCTCGATTGTAATCAACTTTTATCGATAATTAACATATACCATAATAATTTTTCATTTTATTTACATAATAGTTGGGTATTTTTATAAATATTTGCACACTGAGTGTAAAATGGTGAAAAATTAGGAAAACTATCATTGGTCCCTAAAGCTTATTTTTTTTTTTTCCAGATTTGACAGATTTGATTCCCTACTCTCTCATCCATTGTTAAGTTTGGCTTTGAATTTTGAAAGTACATTTTTACTCCCAAATTTAGTCCTATAGTTACTGACTGGTCGTTGACTACAAAATCATCTATTTGGGGTGCTAAACAAAGGTTTTTTAATTTATTTTTATTTCTTTTTTAAGCACATAAATTTGAAATGAATTACATATAACACCCCAAATAATTAATTTTGTGAGTCAATAGACAATCAACTAATGATGAGATCAAATGTACTTACATGACCAAATTTGATAGTGAGTGAAAACCACAACTGAAAAAAGGTAAACTCTAGGGATAAAAAATGATACCTTAAAATTACTTAATTAAGATAGTGCTCAAGCTCGACTCGCTTACACCCCTGCCCTCAACACGAGTTGATAGGGTGCGTGTATATATGTGGCTAACTCTTAACGTGTGTTGATAGGGTGTATATTTATGTGTGTGGTTAGGCTATTCCGAGTTGCACTAACAACATTAAATGCAGTCCACTTTTTATTTTTTATTTTTTTAAAATGCAGTCCACTTATTAACTTAGTAAAAATTACAGGAAATGTGACGAAAGGCGACGAATTAATATTGTCCGATAATATACCAGCATGGGGTAAGGATGACGTTACTTGGAGCTTCTCCGCCAACCTCGAGGTCCAAAAAATCTTCTTCGAATGTACAAAAAGAGTCGGCAAAATAAAGCAATTCAAATTGTTGCTTATCAACAGTTGTGCTGAAATTGAATCCTCTGCTTGTGAGATGAACCCAAACTTTCTTCCAATCGGCCCATTACTCGAAATTAACACCCCTAAATCCCGTTCCGTTTCTTACAACTTTCATCCTGAAGATGCTTCCTGTTTGAACTGGCTGGACGGCAAGCCGCATGGATCGGTGATTTACGTCTCTTTTGGCAGCTTAGCAGTTTTCTCTCAGCATCAGTTCGATGAATTGGCCCTCGGCCTCGAGCTCTCGGGTCGGAATTTTCTGTGGGTTGTTCGGTTGGGTCTTGCGAACGGGTCGCAGGCGGTTTACCCGAGTGGGTACCTAGACCGGGTGAGAGTGGTTGGTAAGATTGTCGAGTGGGCGCCTCAAGAAAAAGTTTTGTCGCATCCTTCGGTTGCGTGTTTTTTGTCGCATTGTGGGTGGAACTCGACTCTGGAAGGTTTGAGTATGGGGGTGCGTTTCTTGTGTTGGCCATCTTTTGCGGACCAGTTTCATAATCAGAATTATATTTGCTATAAGTGGGAGACTGGATTGAGAATCGAACCTGATGAAGATGGGATTAGATCCAGGCATGAAATCAAGGAAAAAATTGATATGGTGTTTTCTTTTGATAATTTGAAGGCAAATGCTTTGAAATTTAAGGAATTGTGTAGAAAGAGTTTAGAGGAAGGGGGTTCTTCGTACAATAATTTTGAGAGATTTATTGATTATCTTAGAAAATAAGGGTCATGCAATTGGGATATTTCTTCTTTTGGGCTCTCTGAATTGTTGAATTATATATTTTTTTTGATCGGAATGATATATATTTTTTTTGATCGGAATGAATTGTTGAATTATATGATGTATGCTCATTTATTTTCAGCTTTCAGGTATCCCCTTTCTTTGCTACATTCGCTGCCAACATACCGTCGCCTCTACAATGTCACCGCCGCCTACATACTGTTCTTAGTTCTAATTTTTTAAAAATATTATTGTGATAAAATAAAATAATTATTATTGAATTTTAATAAATTATAAAAAAAATCTAATATGGTTGAATTCATATAAATCTAATATTATTATGATTTAATAAAATAAATTATCATTGAATTTTAATAAATATAATATTATTGTGATAAAATAAAATAATTATCATTGAATTATGATATTATTCTAAAATATTTAGGATTATATATTAAATTTAATAATTATAAAAAATCTAATTAAAAATATCAAATAAAATTGAGAAGTATTAATCATAATTTTTTAAATTTAAATTATGATATTATTCTAAAATATTCGGGTTTATAAATTAATTTTATTAATTATAAAAAAATCTATTAAAAATTATGAAATAGAATTAAAAAGTTTTAATCATAATTCTTCAAATTTAAATTCTGATATTATTCTAAAATATTCAAAATTATAAATTAATTTTAATTATAAACAATCTAAATAATTTAAAATATAAATAAAAATTTATATAAAAAAGATTCAAATTAAAAATAAAAAGATACATGTTAAAACTTAAAATACAACTAAAAGTGCTAACGGAAACCGTTAGTTTTTAACGGAAAATTCGTATGAGTCCATTTTTGTTAAAAAAAAGGACCATTTTCGTGAGAGCCTATTCTCATGGGACTACTTTGCAATTTACCCCATATTTAAATTAAAAATATATATAGTAAGGAGATAAAAATAAAATAAAATTACAATATTTTATTCAATGTATTTGATTTTGATGATGCTGGGCTCAAATATATATATATGTCATACAATTTCGATTGTCATGCAATAATTATTTTTTATACAACTTCCACTACCAACCTTCCGTTAAAAAAAAAAAAAAAAAAAATTCCACTACCAAGCAAACAAGAAGCCGGCCCCTACTTGTGGGTCGTGATTTATTCCCAAGCATTCAACTGAAGAGTTAATTTGTATTTATTTCCCATACGTAACCTCGAGTACCAACCAAACAAGAGGCCCTTACTTGTAGTTGTGATTGAATCCGAAGCATCCAACTGAAGTTAATGGAAGCTGCTAACAAAAGAAAAAGTCATGTGCTGGCAGTGGCATGCCCAGCTCAAGGCCACGTTAAGCCGCTGATGAAGCTGTGTCAGCAAATAGCCAAACACGGCTTTAAGGTTACATTTGCCAACGTCGAGAGTGTCCATCACAAATTGGTTGCCGCAGGAGAACAGGATAACACTGTGCAACTGGCCTCACTCACAGTACCGCATGTTCCAACCAAGGAGGAGGAGGATCAACAACCCGACCCTTTTATGCCTTTAAAGATTCTGAAAATTACTATGCCTGGATCGTTACAGGATTTGATGCAGAGGATTAACAATTCGAATACGGATGACAAAATCAGGTTTGTAATTGCTGATACTGCAGTTGGCTGGATCGTCGATACTGTGGAGAGGATGGGAGCGGAGCCTATTCTTTTCTCGCCAGCGCCCGCCGCCTTCTGCGCCCTCATACATCACATCCCCACGCTTTTACAACAAGGGATTATTGATCCAAATGGTACAAAAAAACCCACTTTTTAGTTTTTTTTTTTTCATAATAGCAAGTAAATCACAATTTTATAGAATATTATAACTTAACTTAAATTTTTTAATCTTGTTAAATAAAATTTTAATTCAATATTTTTGACAACAATTAATCGTATTAACTTGTTTAGATTTGTTTGTATGACGAATATTAACTAACCCTCATTTGGGGGAGGGGGAACATATTTGTTGGTTTTAATAGCAAAAAAAAAAATTTGTGGTTTTATGTAACAAGATTAAAAATTTAGATTTGAATTGAAATTTATGTTTTTTTTTCAATTCAAATCATATAAGATGACAATAACAAAATGTTAATTAATTTTTTATCATCTTATATTTTAATTAGATTTTACTAAGATTTTCATGATATTTTTTAATTAGTATATGCAAATTATTTAGAAAGAATTTCATATCAAGATCAATAAAAGTATTTATATTTTAGAGACTCAAGTTTTTTTTTCTCAATTTAATGATTAATTTAAATTTTTTTTTTGTCCTAATTATTTAACCTGACAAAAATAAATTCTAAATTAAAATTATATAAGATGATAAATATAAAAATATAGTACATTAAAAATACCTTCATTAATGATGTACGTCAATAATATTTTTTATAAACGATGTACGTCAATAATTTGTATTTTTTCGTCGTATATGACTTTAATTTCTTTCTTTGTGTTGTATTTTATTCAGGAAAAAATGTTAGTTATCATTACTTAAAAATTTCAAATTAAAGTAATAGAAGGCGATAAAAATAAAAATTGAAATATACATCATATTAATGAAGTTATTTTTATTTATGATTTATGCCTCTAATATTAATTTTATTATCTTGTATGACATTAATTTTTTTTTAAAAAAATAAGTCTTAAAAAATTGATTCTTCAATTGAGACACTTGTAAAATGAGTTCTTATATTGAAACTCAACCTAAAAATTGAGCTTTGATATGAAATTCTTTCAAATTATTTATTATTGTCATAATTGATTTTAAAAAATCATTTCTAATATTTTAGAAAATCCAGATTTTTAAAAATAATTTAAAAGATTTTTCTAATTTTATTAATTCTAAATTTTTTATTTTTTTAATTTTTATACAAAAAATAATTTAAAGTCTTATTTAAGGACAATATAAATAAACAAAATTTAATTATATTTTTTTTATTTACATGATTTAAACTTTTATATTTCTTTTAATAAGTTATGATGTCAACGAGCATGACACGACAAAAATTGGTGACTTGCATCCACATGTTCATTCTGCCTGAAATTATGAGGTCATTTGCAATTCACATGATTTTAAGCCCAAAATTGAGTAATTTGATCAATATATCCTGAAATGGATAAATTTAATAGTTTTTGTCACACTTTTGAGCCCGACAAAGTTTCTTACTATTAACACTCGTTCCTAGTTGAGTTAATAATATTTTTATCTCATAACTTACAACTTTTTCACAAAACGTTTCAAAATAATTAAAAATTTTATTTTAATCTTTTAATTTTATATATTGCTCAATTTACGTTCAATTTTTTTCAAACGCCGTCATTTCTATATATATCTTGAGTCGACTTGCGAAAAACATAAAAATAATGAGGCAAAAAATAAACAAAAAATGACATCATTTTGCAAAAAATATACATAAATTAAACAATTTACAAAATTATGAGACTAATTAATTTTTTTACCTACGGAACCAAAAATATTTTTAACTCGTTCCTAGTTATTGTCCTAAAAATATATATTTAATTTCCCAGTAAAGATGTGTGTCCCGGTCCCGGCCCCTCTCCTATATGATTGACAAATTACACTAAAGTAAAATTACATGATTTCCTGTTTTATATACTTATTCATGTTGATTGTTTTCTCAAAATTAATTATAGGAAATGTCGAGAAATGTGAAAAAATTACGTTGTCTGATGATATTCCATCTTGGGATAAAGATGAATTTCCCTGGAGCTCTCCAGACCCAAAATTTACCAAGTCTTTCTTCGAATATGGAGAAGGAAAATATAATCTGGACAGGTTGATGCTAATCAACACTTGTTATGAACTTGAATCCTCAGCTTGTGATTTGAATCCGAAATCGTTGGCCATCGGACCATTACTCGAAAGCAACGCCTCTAGTGCTTGCAACTTTTACCCAGAAGATGCATCTTGTTTAAGCTGGTTGGACACTAAGTCTCCAGAATCTGTGATTTATGTTTCTTTTGGCAGCATAGCAGTTGTCTCTCAGCATCAGTTTGATGAATTGGCACTCGGCCTCGAGCTCTCGGGCAAGCCTTTTTTGTGGGTCGTGAGACCGGATCTTGCAAACGGGTCACGGGCTGTGTACCCGGATGGCTTTCTGGAGAGGGTGAGTGGGATTGGCATGATTGTTGAATGGGCGCCTCAAGAAAAAGTTCTTGCTCATCCTTCTGTTGCGTGTTTTTTGTCGCACTGTGGGTGGAACTCGACTCTCGAAGGTATAAGTAAAGGGGTGCCGTTTCTTTGTTGGCCTTTCTTTATTGATCAATTCCATAATCGGAATTACATTTGTGATAAGTGGAAGATTGGACTAAGGGTTCATCCAAATGGAAGTGGGATTAGAACGAGGTATGAAATTAAGGAAAAAATTGAGATGCTGTTTTGTAATCATAATTTGAAGGCAAATGCAATGAGATTGAAGGAAATGACTGCAAAGGCCGTGTGTGAAGGGGGTTCTTCTTACAATAATTTTGAGAAATTCATTGATTATCTTAGAAAATGAGCCAGGTTTATCTTGCATGTGACATGTCTGTCGAAACTAAACATTTATGTAATAAAGTGAACTTTTTTTATCGGAAAAATTAGCTAGGGGTAAGGTATTTTGTGAAAAAGTTTAAGCACCAAATTTATTTTGAAAATATTAGTTGTGGTATTAATTGTTTTAGTATAAGGTAATACTAATTTTAAATTATATTAATTATTTTATTAAAAAATATTAATTGTAAATAAATGTTACCCCAACAACACATGTTATCTTCATGTTATGTCATTAAATAAATTTTACCCCAACAACACATGTATTAATAAATATTAATTATCTTCATGCCAACCAACTCTCTCCTTTCTACGAACACATAATAAAGGGAACTTATAATGACCCGATAAAAAAATAAAATGAACTAATGTAATAAAGGATGTAAATATCATAAATTATCGCAAATATATTGTAAAAAATGAGATTGTGATATGAATGTTAGGGGGTAATGTATTTTTTTTTCAAATATTGTAAAAATATTTATATAAATTTTGGTAAAAATATCGATATCGATCAATGCCTGGTATATTTTTTCTTATATCGTGTTGGCTCGCATAATATCACAATATCCAAAAAATTATAATTTTTTATTATATATACAATTTATATTTTTGTTAAATCTTTTTATTTTTTTTTCGTAACATAGAATATATTGTATGAATATGATTGACACTAATCAAATATGAGAATTGATATATCCCAAAATTTCATATGATCCTTACAAATATGAGAATTCACAATTTGATTGAACTACTCATAATGTGTATGAAGGTCAAAATGTATAAAAAAATTATTGGGTCAGTGTAGATTATATAATTCATGATGAAGCAGTTGGAAGAGATCAATAAACATATGAAGCGTATTTACATAAATATATCTAGAATTACTCTAATGTGATGAGTTGGTATTAATATTGTTTGGACAAAAATGTAATTTGAACATCATTATAAGTCTTTAGTTTGATAGTGATTGTATTTTATCATAAATATTTATTTATTTATTTTATATTGTATTATGCATTATCTTTTCAATTAGTTTGCGTCAGACAATAATTAAATGATCGAGTGATAAAAAATTCATGTCAAATAGATCTCTATGACATTTATGGTTGTTATTCAACAAATATATAGGAAAAATTATAGAAGTGGTTACAAGAGAACAAACCCTCATGAAAATTGTCTTTTTTTTTTTTGTTTTTTTTAACAATTATAGTCATTTTTGTATAAAAAAGTATAAAAAATGATTCTTGTGAACTAATTTTGTAATTAAAATATACACAAAAGGACCATTTTCAAGCATGATACCATTACTGAACTTGATAATTGTAGGATCTTTTTTATATGGACCCTAAAGAGGGTAGGAATATAGATGTTATTGATAATATAAACAAAGTTGTTAATGAACAAATTAATTTTTAATTTTAAATTTTAAATTTTAGTGTATAATCTTCTACCATTAATAATATCACATACATGGAGATATATCTTCCAAAACATAACTTAGAAACATAAAATTTAGAAACCATATCTTTTATAGATTTCTAGTTCCCGGATGATTTCAACCTACCCTGGCTCTTTGTTTCCTTTTTCACTGTACGGAATGATGGCCTAGGTTTTACGAGAGTTCTTCGACGGGATCTTCCTACAATTTTAAAGTGTAAACACATGTTCGTGGGCCGGAAGTAAGTACAGGATAAAACGATTTCTTCTTGGAAATGAGTAGTACTTGGAATGGAATGGAATATTGATTAGGGATTTCATCTTTTCAAAGATCTTGTTTACTTTTAAAGATTTCATATATTAATAAATAGATTAAATGTAGATATTTAAAAATTTGAGATCTTTCTATATAATATTAGACGTACTTTTGGTAAGTGATGTCGGCGGAGTGTTGAGGAGTAGAAATAGGGGACGAACAATGCATGATATTGTAGACCACATTTTGAAAAGGAGAGGGGCCCATATACTTACCTTTTTTTTCTTCAGCGTTGTCTGCTGAAATTAATTAGGAGATTAGCCAAAGTTTGACTGATCGATATAAAATAAAACATATATAAATTAGTAATACAATTCTGATTTCGATTTCAACCAATTTAAAAATTTATCAATTTCATTAAAATAATAAAATAATATTTTTTTCAAAAAATTCTTATATAAATAAGTGGTCCCATCAATATTATAAATTAATATTTTGTAATATGGGCCTGATATTAGGCTTGTGATATGTTGGGCTTTGTAGAACTTCTTCTACATTAGCCTTTTATTTTATATGGACCTTTCGTAGATTTCTCTATATTGGGTCGGTATTATTTATTTTTTATAGAAAAGGATCTGAGGGTCCTTCTTCTTTTATTTTTTTTATTTTTTATAGTAATAATTGGTCTTTTTCGCTGATTAGCTAATATCTTGTATTGTTCTATGGTCTCAGGTGAATGAGTATACTTTATGTTTACAATTCTGTCATGCATATTATTTAGTTATGTTGTATTCTGTGTTAATATATCATTGTTATAATATCTATACTTATATAATAACAAAAACTTATACTAAATATAGAAAGAAAATTTTGACACCAAAAGACTATTACTATATTTGTCTTATATTTAATAAATTACCTATTAATTAATATAATAAATATCAATTAATATATACATTAGAAAAATAAATGATATATTTTAAAGACTTTTCATTTGGAAATTTAAATCTTTTAATCTTTTATTATTTTAATTAATTAAATTATCATGTATATATAGATACACATATTTTATTTTCTTAATTTCACACCTAAGTAATTTAGTTGCAAGATTTGTTTGTTTAAATTAAGTATGTTGTTGGATATGAATGTTCGTAAAAGTTTGTGTGTTTGTTGACTTTGCATGATTTATTGATATTTTAATTTTTTTTTAATTGTTGAGAAATGTTTATATATAAAAAAAAAAGGAAAACATCTTTATTGTTGAATAATGCAAATTTGCAAGACTTTTTTTTTTAGTTTATAAACTTTTAATCTTTCTATTTTTTTAATTAATTAAATTGTCATGTTTATTGACAAAAAAAAAAAATTTAAATTGTCATACACATATTTTTTTTCTTAATTTCACACCTAAGTAATTTAGTTATTTTCTTGGTTGAGCGCGCATCTATATATATAATTTGATATTAAAATAAATATTTATATTATAATAATAGATAATATTACGATTTAAAATAATATTAGTCTGGTGCAAGGCTGATAGATTATGTGATTTGAATTTAAGCATATATTTATATTTATATATATATATATATATATATATATATATTAAATAAAATTAAATATTTCTATTAAAATATTTTTATTTTATTTGGTATAAATTTGTGTAAAAGATAAGCGAATAAGCTTAATTCCAATGAGTTGTATAATATATATTGACGTAATTTAAAATATAAATCAGTTTAATTATATTTTTATATTCGTAGAGTTTTTAACAGTACATTACAACAACATTCTAAAAAAACTAAAATAAATTCCATATATATATATATATATATATATATAATATGTGTGCGTAAAAAACATAAATATAAAAATAATAATCTATTAATTCTTAAATTTGAATTTTTTTTATCATTCTAACTATTTACTTTCTCAAAATATTTAAGAAAAATAAAATTTTAAAAATAATGTGTTTTTAAAGTTAGAATTATTGAATTATTCATGACATTGGTGTATATAAATACACATGTACACAAATACATAATTTAAAACTATAGTGTTACCATTATAATAATATAGTTTTAGGTTAAAATGATATTTATTTTAATTGGTATATATATATATATATATATATATATATATATATATATTTAACATGACCGACTGGATTTTGTGTTGTATTAAAATAGACTAAAATTATTAAAATGAATATAATGAAGCGAGGTAATACTCATATGCGAATTTTTTCAACATAAAACTGAAATAGAATTTATTAACAAATTAAAAAAAAATCAAAATATATTAACGGGTAAGTTAATAAATCATATATCATTTTAATATGTCTCTCGATGGATCTTATAAAAATTTCATAGCTTTGTTTTAAAGAAGCGAGAAGATTTGAAAATGTTGACATGCCACGGGAATGATAATAAAATAAATAAAAAAAAAAACAATCAACATGATTTATAAAGAAATATTACAAAATTTGTAAGCAAACATAATAACACCCTTTACCCGATAAAAAAAAAAAGAAGCAAACATAATATCTTTCATATTTGTCTTACTTAACAATGTACATGTTTTCCACACTTCGAGCATAAAACGTTTTACAGCTGATTTGAAAAAAAAAGGTTAAAAAATATCGAGCATCACATCAAAAAAAATAATAATTAATGATCGTGGTGTATATATGAATATTTAAAAAATGGGAAAACCAACACTACCGAGGGGTGTGTAAGGAAAAAATTATAAATAAAATAACTCTTTCTATTTTATTTAATACATTTTTTTTACCAATTGAAATGATTATATTAAAAATTAATATCATATTTATTTTACAATCACTAACCGTGCGAACGCACGGGTGATATACTAGTAATGTTATAATATCAACAACTTCTCCTCCTTTAGAAGTGCCAATGATACTAGCTTTTTGGGCCTTTAACATACCTTCTATTTTTGTTTTTAGAGTTAATAATCCAATAGCTCTTTTGGTACTCAACCATTCTTGAAATTTTTCTATGGTACAGGGTATTTGCATTTTTAAGTTTTCATTATCTCCACTGATTATACTATTCTCTCTATTTTAAATAGTTGACATATTATAATGAGTTTACCTACTAGGTCAGTTGAGGCATCAAAAATTTGTATTCCATATATTTCCTTGCCAAAAGAATCCATCAATTTTCTGATGGGCTAAAATTTCATCTATTAGTGACACGGTAAAGTTATTCACTTTAGGTGATGTTTTTTTCTTTTCATTTTTTTTTAGTTTTAAAAATTAGATTTTGGATTTTGAAATTTTAATTTGATTTTAATCTGATGTTTTGAAAATCAATTTTATAAAAACACCACTATTTATAAACCTACTATTATATTTTCCAATACAATCAATCCTTTCTTTTTATACTTTAATATATTTAAATCATAATTCTCTTTTTATACTTTAATATATTTAAATTATAATTTGCAGCATCAAATCATTTCAACTACACTCAATAATATATAACTCTTGTAAAAAAAATATAATAATATAACTTAACTCACTTCTACACATAGATGTGATTGAATTTCACACTACCCAAGAAACCAAATCTTGAATGAATGTACTCGCTTTTAATAACTTTTGACTTTCTAATAAAAGAACAAATTTATATAAATATTTTAATGACTTTAGAAATAAAATATAAAAAAAAAATACATTTATTTTACATTAAAAAATACAAAATACCATCTAATTTGCAAACAAAATAAAATGATTAGACGACATTTATTTAAACAGAAGAGAATAATAATTAGAGTAAATATCCAGTGAAACTTAATCATAGTATAAAATTTATTTAGTATTATCATTATATTTATAAATTAATATATTAACATTCTATACCGATCAAAAAAATATATTAACATTCTATAATATTAATTTATAAGTACAATAATATTACCGAATAAATAATTGACATGAAGCAGATCAATTCTTGAAATCATACAACACAAAGTCAACCAGTGGACACCATAGAAAATCATCACGAAATATAGAAGGAATGAATATGCTTAACAAAAATTAAAAGGTGGATGTTTACTCGATTAATTCCTTATAGTGTGCCACAAGGAACTGCTTGGCCGCATCAATAAGAGGCTGAAGAGTGAGGGACGTCACAAGACTTGAAGAAAGATTCAAATAAACGGAGGCCGATTCACAAGTCATTGGCAAGTTTAGTAATAATTGAGTACAATCTCTCAAGCATGATTCAACCTCAAATCTGTCCGCCATCACCAGCAGATCCACCAAAGCATTCAAACTAGTTGGTAGATTATTACTATAAACATACTTCAGCAAGTCCATAAAACTATCTTCCTCAGCAGATATGCAAATTAACCATGTCAAATCATTGTTGTTCGAACAAAAATTAAAATTTAAATATAGGAAAAAAAATGCACAATTGGGGGTCATCAGCCATGTTTACATTTGAACCTCTGGTCATAATAATAACTTTCCGTCTGCAATTTTGATCCCTTTAATCGGACATTATTGACATGGCATCAAAAATTGCTGACTCAGCTAGCAGTTGGAAAAAAGTCAGGGTGGTCCAAAAGTTCCAAACTAATTAGAGATGATTAAATATATATTATAATAAACTAATTAAATAGTGAAGATCTTTATTTCACCTAAAGCTTCGATTTGTAGTGTTGCATGCTTCTGCTCAGATTCTCGCATGCCATTCGAAAATAGCTACGACACAAAGTAAATGCATAATAAAAGGTTATTATATATGACAAATGGTTGGACAATAAATTAAAAATGAAAGGTAAAATATTTAAAATATTCATACTTTAAAAAAAATTCACTCCTTATCTTCTAAAATCAAAGAACTGAAATTATAGTCCTTTAACAAAAATGCTGACAATTAAATAAGGGCAAAATTTCATATAAACACCATTTATTATATATTAAAATCAAATAAAATCTCATCTGCCATCATCAATCATGGAGAAGCTCAGAGCATGACAAAGAAAAACACCATCAGCTCAACCACAAAAGTCCGTCGATCAACTTTTACATTTAACATAAATTTATTTAGGAAAAAACAGCTACCACTACTAGAAAATAGTGATAGTAATACCAACCAGTAGTAGTGTTGTCATCCTGGATGATTTGAAAGCAGCAGAGTCCTGTCAGAATAATTGGCGTCGTCAAATCCAAATGTATAATCCAAAGAGGTTACAGGTATCCCCAGTACCCTGCTGCAGAACTGCCCGACTCCATTATTTACAAGATTTGGGAGGAACACTCAAGATATTACTATGACCATAGAATCCAAGAGTTGTATATATAAAAAAAAAAACCGGCCGGTGACTTTTGAGTTTCACTTTTGAGTTTTCTTGATTTATTTTGTTTTCTTGATTTAATTTGGGGTTTTATTAATTTGAAAAATTTTAAATACAAAATATTTGATTAACAGTATTAAAGAATTTTATCACAATCTTATCACGAATATCAAATTTAAAATATCAAATAATAATTTTTACTATTTAAATTATTTATATTTATAATACATAAAATTATAATATTTAAATTTAAAATATCAATTTAAAAATATTACATTTAAAGTATTAAGTATTTAATCAAAAGTATCAAATATTTAACCAAGAAAATAAAAAATTGGATGATATTGAAATGTGAAACACCGTAAATTTACTATATATACGAAACACATAATACTTTCAATTTTCATAATCATATTTGGGATATTTTGATAATAAATGAATAAAATCTATATAAATTCTTCGTTCAAAAGAAAGATCTATACGTTTCGTTATTCAAGTTGCAAAAGTTTAGAAAATACTTCTATATTAGATTTTGTAATTAGTAATGCATATGGTATAAATAGACTTCTTTTCAATAGTCTTATTTTTATAACAATAATGTTATGGGAGTTAGCTTGTTAATTAAAATACATTTATTGGTATTAGTAGTATATATGTTTATTTATGTGCATGCATTTGGTATTAACTATGCTTATTTTTAATGCATTTATATTTTAAAGAGTTGATCTTAAATCAGTTTAATTGTACACCTATTTAACAACTAATATTTTATATTAAACAACTAATATCTTATAATAAAATAACTAATACTATTAAAAAATACACACAAAAGATAAAATCGTGTATGCACCAAATACATCGTGTAACTCAAATTCACTTTTAAACAATATCAATTATTTTCATTAAACAATAACATATATTATCACTGAACATATATATATATATATTTATATATATATATATATATATAAATGGTCATGAAAAATAATTTATATTATTTAAAACTAATCCACTTGAATTTGAAGGTGCATTGATTAAAAAAACTTACTTCATATATAAAAAATATATATGCTAATTATTTAATTTTTGTCATATTTAAATGGATGAACTTGTGTTTACAGGAATTTAAACGATTCATTAATGTTGGAAAGATCTGCATTTTAGTTGTTTTGTAGATAAACTGATGTAAAATAAAAAATATTAAAAGTTTTATATTTTAATAATTTTATTTAAAAATTAATATAATAATATATTAAAAATTTATATATTTTATTTTTAGACTATTAAATTTATATAATTGTATTTGATTTGTCATTTGTTGCATGGTTAAGACATCTAATGATATTTTAATTTTTATTTGTTACAATTTCAATGTTTCATGATGAAATATTTTTGTCATTTGATTTTAAAAAAAATATAAAATTAAACAACTAATATTTTTCAAAATTATACTCCCTCCGTCCAATTTTAGTATATATATTTTTCTTTTTGTGAAAATCTTTAAAAAAAAAAAAAAATTATACAAAACTTTATCTTCACCTCCTAACATCTCTTTAAGTACTAAAATTATCATTTCGTTATTCATAACGGGTCACTTTATTCATAAATTGACCAAACAATACCCCCATAATACCCTTCCACATTGGAAATGGGATCATCTACATTTATTTGATGTAATTTGTTTGTAATTATTACAAAAACATAATAAAATAATAAATGAAAATAAAAAATTATTTTTATCCTTTTTCAACTGCTTCCAAAATTTATAAGAATTTATAAAAGAAATGCATAAGACCCATAACTTTATACATATATTATTAATATTTCTTAATAATTTTAAAAAAATTTATGAATACTAATTTTAAAAGAAAGTAGTACATTATAGTAAAACAATTAATATTTTATAGTGAAACAACTAATAGTACTATTTTGAAAAAATTTATTTTGTTTCACCATTTAAAATCATTAATTTTTTTCATATGTTATGTCGAACACATATTCATAAACAACCACTTAAAATCTAGTGTATAAAAAAATGAGTTGATTTGTGAACACGTGTATTCCAAAATTATTACAAATTTTATCTAATGAAATTGTTTTTTCTTCTAAAAATATATAAAAAGCAAATCGAGCTTTGATTACTTTAGTGGACGGAGGGAATATTTTTAAAAAAATAATATTAAAGAAGTTTGATGATAGTGATGGAGGAGAATAATTGAGGAAAAATAACTGTAGAGGAGAAAAAACTTAATCAAAATGATTAGTATTTATGAAAAGAAAAAAAATATGATATTAATCATTTTCTATTCACATTAATTACCATTTTCATTGAAATTCTCATTGTCAATATTCTTAACACTCTAATATATTTCACTTTACATTTTATCTTCTAATAAAATGAGACGTAAATTATTTAAAATTAAAAAAAAATGGAAGAGAGGATATTGTTGTTTATTTAAAATGAAAAATGGAGCCACGATATTGTTGTTTGCTAATGAAACATGGACGTGTGTTAATGTTACGTGTACGTGTCAACAAATTGTATTCTTTTGTTTGCAACACGTGTCTCTCTTTCCCTCCTTTTTGTTCCTTCTCGCACTAAACAAAAAAATATGAGAAAGCAACTGTCTTACCAACAAACTAACCAAATCGAGGCTGAGCAAATGGGGCAAGGAGAGGAAAGCAAAACCAGAACCGATGCCGGAGTTGAAATTCAGGTCACATAATATATGTGCATCTTCTGAACAGGTTCCCTGATGTGTAATTCGATCAGGAAATGTACATTATTAATTGATTTCCTAATGATTGTGCAGGAGAGAGGAGAGATATTCTTCTTTTACAGGCCCAAAGTCAACAGAGAAGAGGCGCACGGCGCGGAAGACGTGCAACGCATGTACATGGTTCTGCGCCCTGAATCCGGCGAGAACCCTGTGGAGGAGAAACAGGACGGGAGCTCCGGCAAAGAAGCCGCGGCGGAGGAGTCCACTAAAGAAAAAGCAAGCGGCGGCGGAGGACACGGTAGCCAGCAGGTCAACATTGAGAAACAGCCCCTGTTCCGTTTCATAGTAATGGGTCGGAAAAGCCTTCCGGATCCTACTAAGAAGAGCACCCCATTTTGGGGCTTCGTCGAGATGGTCACCACCAATATCAACACATCAACTCTGCTCTTAAAGGAGGTCCATCCATATTTTTATGCATAATCCACACTTAATTAATGACAAATACTTCTATACACATGAAATTTAAATATATTTTAAAATAATTTTATGATTTTTTTATTAAATAATATTAGTTATTTCACACACTGGAACTTGAAATTAATATCATAGTAGTAACATTTATTGAATACCATATTATTCATTCCCGTAAAAAAAAAAAAAAGAATACCATATTATTCATTAGAATTTGAAATTAATATACCATATTATTCATTAGTAATACTATAGCACCTAGAGTAAAACTAATATCTAAAATTTTATATGATATTAGAGTAACAGTACCAATAACTGAATGTAGTAGTATCTTTCCGTCAAAAAAAAAGAATGTAGTAGTATCCGTTGCGAATGTAATACCGTGAATAAATTTTGGCAGTGAAGTGACTTTACTCAAGTTATTTTTTATTGAGGTGTTGGTCATTAATTAATTACTTTATCAATAATGGATGAAACAGAAGAATATGAGACAGCAACACGAGGGCATAGACACCTCCCCGATTGCAGAGCAGCGGGAGAAGGGGTATACCGGATTTTGAGGCACAATTCTGGGAGTAACAAAATGCACACCCATCTCGTGTACAAGTTGGAATATCCAGTGGAAGGCGAGGAAGGGGAACCGCAGGAAGCCCTCAACATTGCTCGAGAAGCCTCGTTCCTGATCCAGATCAAGAATCCGGATCAAAATACGTCCCAATTCCAGGGGTTAAAGGAGAAAAGGAAAGCAGCATTTCCAGCACATTTGCAGGGGCAATTCGGGCATCGCCGTTATAGTCCGGCCGATCCGCCCGATTTTCTCAACTACGAAGGGTGTGAGTTTCTGCTGATATCAGCGTCCGATGACATTGAAGAAGAGCTTGGCTTGGAATTGAAGACGGAAAAGGAAGAGGATGATGAGTGCTCTGATCTCATCAAAACATTCGGGGAAACTGCAGCTTCTACTCGCCCCTTGTTTCATGGCACTTGGGTCTGAAATCTAAAACAACCATCTGAGTTCATCTCTTTCTCCTGTGTGTATATATATATATAGTAGTTAGCCTGGGACCTGCATTTTGATGATGGAAGGATTGTTATATGACCTGACCTGACCTAGCCTTTCTCGTGTATATAGAGTGGCAATTGCATTTTGATATATGACCTGATAATTGGAGCAGTTATCGTTGATATCTGATCTTTTATTTTTGTTTTTACTCCTTGCCTACTTCCAGCCAATAAATTTACTTAAATCCAATTTTAATATCATGTCCAGACCAAATAAATTTTTTAAGAGTAACGATTAGGCGCTGCTGTTCATATAATTGATATAATTTTGATCTTTATTAGAAAAAAGAATATAATTGAAACACCTCAACCTCTTCGTGGACCAAGGAGCTCCTAGTAACAATACAATTTAGGATTAAAATTGCACACACCACTGTTTTGTAGGAAGAATAAATTAACTCTTTTAAGATTTTGTTCTGATTTCCTCAAATATTTATTCGGGAAAATGGATTTCTATATTTTATTTTATTTTGTAAATTAATTACGAATAGAGAGAGATATAGAGCACAATATCTTTTTTAGACAGGGGATATAGAGCACAATATCGGATGCACTGGACTTTTGTCTTTTTCCTTCTTCGAACGCGCTTAGATGTTATATGCCTAATCCTGTCAAAAGGATGTTATATGCCTATTGATGGGTGCCTAATTCTCATGTTGGATCAAACATTTTCGATCAAGTAATTTTTTTTTAATTGATGTTCAACATAAAGGCGGTGTTTGTTCAAAATTTCTTAATGAAATTGAACACGAAATAATTATAATTGTTCATGAAAATAAATGATTATTACATCTTCCTAAGCTCCTCAATTTGTTTTATTCATCTCACAGTTAATGTAATTGATACACATGAGTTTTTGTTCATTCTTAAGAGTATTAATTTTTTTAAAGTATCTTTAACTATATCTTGTAGCCGCCGGAGTAAATAACTAAATCATACAAAATATAATTTTGTTAATTATTGAAGTATAATAATTTTTTCAAAGTATCGCCCTTTCAAAAAAAAAGTATATGTTGCAGCTAGCCGCCAGAGTAATGTTATTTTAAATTCTGTGTCCAAATTAATCACGACAAATGGAAGAGTATATATATATCTCTTAATTAATTATAAGATGAAAATCAGGTCGTTTTCATTTTTTTAAATAACTACATTTTTCAATTAAATTAGTTAATATCATTAAAAAATACATTTAAGTTGTATAGTGACATATATATATATAAGAACAACGTCATAACCATAAATTAAAACAAATACTGTATAAAATTACAGTTAAATCTAAAAAAATGATAAAAACTTAAATTTAGTTAATAAGTCCAATAAATTATTTTAAAATCATTTAACTAGCTAGTACTCTATGGTGTTTAATTAATTATAAGATGTAAATTATATATATATATATATATATATATATATATATATATATATATATATGGTGATATCCGGTGGTGTTCATTGAAGTAAGCTTACAGATGGAGGCAGTTAAGAAAGCTCATGTATTGGCTGTGCCAGTCCCTGGTCAAGGGCATGTTAAGCCCATGATGAAACTGTGTCGCCGAATAGCCAAACGTGGGATTAAGGTCACCTTCGTTAACTTAAAAAGTATCCATGATAAGTTAGTGGCTGCTGCAGGTGAAGAGGATAAGGAGGAGGATAACTTAATCCTGACTTGGATCCCGGATCCTGAAGTCGAAAATGATTCTAACCTGTTGGAAACTCTGAGAAGGAAGCTTCCGGAATCTTTGATGGAGTTGATTGAGAGGATCAAGGGTTCTGATCCGGATGATAAAATCACCTGCGTCGTAGCTGATCTGACCTTCGGGTGGGTTTTGGAAACTGCAGAAAAGGTGGGAGCCATGCCTGTTGCTTTCTCACCCCCTTCAATTGCCTCCATGGCCTTGTCACTTCAGATTCCTAGGCTTCTCCAAGATGGAATTCTTGATCCAGATTATGGTAATATTTACTTTTTTTTTAATAGTAGTTATAGATTGCCTTTCTTGAATTGGAGATATATTTTGCCTTCGAATGTAGAATTTGCATGCTCAACTATCCAATAAAAATAGCATTCTCACTGTGCACACTTTTCCATTTCGTTTGTCCCAACAAGTTATGTACACTCTTAAGATTGGAACATCAAACAATATTAATACCCTCATAATATCATTTAAATCACAAAAATATCACTCTTATTCTACTTTCTACTTTATTCTCTCTCCTACTTTATCTCATTAAATTATCCAAAATATCCTTACACTAATGTGACAATTGTTGTGTAATTTTATATGGCCATTCCTTTCCATTATAAATTTTTTATTATTTTTGGTCACATAGATTAAAACAAGTAGTAAAATAATAGATGTAGTATAAGTGTTGTAATTAAAAGAGAGAAATTTTTTTTTTTGAAAAAAAGAGTTATTTGATTATAATTAAGTGGTATTAATTTGATATAAATAAGAGTGAAGTGTAAAGATATAAATTTTAAAAATTTTGTCAAAAATGGATTAAAAACTTAGCTTAGAACATTCCAAAAATGAAAAAAGTGAAGCTTACATAATAGTACTCTCTCAGTTAAAAAAAATATGTTTAATTATCTTATTTGTTCATAACCATAAATATTTTCATTCCCTCTATGAACACGATCATCTAATTCACTTTATTCATTTTTTCTTAAAACTCATGTCTAATTCTCTAATTACAGGATGGAGGGATTATTTTACTAAAACTAAAAGTATTAGATTATTAATATGTGTTATTTTTATAGAATAGTATTAGTTGTTTTTGTTTAAATGAAGCCGAGTTTTATATAAAAAAAAAGAGCAAACAGAGTACAGCAAAAAATGGCTACAAAACCAAAATAGAAATGAGAAACAGTAAAAAAGATTCCTAGACGCAACACGTTACCGCTTAATACACTGGCTAGTTTATCTCAATAATTCGCTAATAAAAAAACATAGTTATTTTTGTTATAAAAAAGTATTAATCATTACATTGAGTGTTATTCAAAAATAAAATTTTAAAATTTACTTTTAAATGGTAAATTACAAATTAGTGATCTTGACCATTAGTTCTCTCACATTGTAAGATTTCACATAAGACGTTGTGATGAATATACTGTGACTATCATTTTTCATATTGCAGGAAACATCCAAAAAGGTGATAAAATTAGCCTATCAGATGACATACCCTGCTGGGGAAAAGATGAATTAGTTTGGGGATTCCCCAGCAATCTAAAATTTCAAAAGACGTTCTTTGAAAGTGCAAAATATGTCAGTGAAAAATCTAATTTAACCAAATGGATGGTGTTGTGCAACACTTGTTATGAAATTGAATCCTCAGCCTGTGATCTTAGCCCGAATTTACGGCCCGTTGGGCCATTACTTGACATTAATAATTCTTGCAACTTCTATCCTGAAGATGCATCTTGTTTAAGCTGGTTGGACAATAAACCACTTGGATCTGTGATTTATATTTCTTTTGGCAGCTTTGCATCTTTCTCTCAGCAACAGCTGGATGAGTTGGCACTCGGCCTCGAGCTCTCGGGCCGGGATTTTCTGTGGGTTGTGAGACCGGATCTTGCAAACGGGTCACGGGCTTCATACCCGGATGGCTTTGTTGAGAGGGTGAGTGAGATGGGAAAGATTGTTGAATGGGCACCTCAAGAAAATGTTCTTGCTCATTCTTCTGTTGCGTGTTTTTTGTCACATTGTGGGTGGAACTCGACTCTAGAAGGTCTAAGTAACGGTGTGCCGTTTCTTTGCTGGCCTTATTTTGCAGATCAATTCCACAACCAAAATTACATTTGTGATAAGTGGAAGATTGGATTGAGTATTAATCCTGATGAATATGGGATAAGATCAAAACATGAAATCAAGAAAAAAATTGACATGTTATTCTCTGATGATAGTTTGAAGGCTAATGCGTTGGCATTGAAAGAAACATGTGAAAGGAGCATTAATGAAGGGGGGTCCTCTTACAAGAATTTTGAGACATTTATTGACTATCTTAGACAATAATGGCTTATCTTGCATGTTCTCTCTAGCTCGAAATTGAATATTTCTTCGCTTTGTGCAATTTAGTCGTCTTATCTCATGATGTCTGTTTAACTTTTAATAAGACTTCTATTTCTTGTATTTAAAACTTTTCTATTTTCAAATTTGTCCAAAAACTTCCAATTTTTCTGTCAAATGGTCCCGTTGTATTGTAGAATGAGTGTGTGAATATGACAAGCCAGGTTGGGCTTCTCATTAAAAAATACAGTTGTGGAGGCATGGCCTTTAATGGAAATGTAGGTTTACTTATTCTTTTTAGTAAACAAGTTGCACTTTTCAATTAAAATTGATTAATACTATTAAAAAATATATTCAAATTGGACAATACATTTGGTACACATGAAAGCTACTCTTAATTTTTTTTTTCTAATGCCAGCATAAAATATTTTGATTTATGGCCCTAAACAAATATTTCATTCGTCTCATAATAACTTGCACATTTTTTTTTATTCAAACGTCCCAAAATAATTTGAACACCCCAAAAATATAAAAACTCAACATAAACTTCACCCTTACATTGTCCACAATTTTACACAGTATGTCATTATTTTTGGGTCAACACATACACACAATCTAACTTTTTTCTTACTTTATACATAAATATATTTACAAAATTATCTCTAAAAACTAATTCATTACTCCACTTTCTTATTTTGTGTGCCTACCAATAAAGATGAAATAATTCATTTACCCTCAATTTCATACCCTTTAATACACTAATAAACAATTTTCTAATTAAAATTTGTGTCATTTGAGTAATAAAAAATAAAAATGATAGCATTATCCCGGAGTTCGCTCCCTTAAATATAGTCATCCCGGCCCCTCACGTCAATCCCACCACGAGCCTTTTATCCATTCTGATTGAATGATTGAATCACGGTTTTTGGGTACAGAGAATCCAATGAATTTTTTTGGTAAATGAAAAGTCAAAAGAAAGAGGGGGTATTATTTTTCAATCGTGATTTTCGTGTTCAGAGAATCACATGGGAGAAAGACATTATATATATATATATATATATATATATATATATATATATATATATATATATATATATAATTTGTATATGAATTTAAGAACATTTTTAAACAAGAATTTTTATTTTTACTGAACAATTACGTTTATTTCACAAAATCTAGTGTGAAACAGTTTCATAATATAAAATTAATACCATTACATTCATTCACTTATATCATAATAATCATTTAGTGATATCAGTACACTTATCGCACTATAAAATAGTTATGATATCAATGAATAATTATAATAGTATCAGTGAATAATTCAAGTGGGATCAATTTTATACTATGAAATTGCTTCAAAGAAAAGTGACTGAACAATTGGTTACAATCAGTTATGGTTTAACAACCATAATTATTCAATGAAAATAATTGCGACTGCTCAGTAAAAATTAATAAATATAATTATTTAAAAATACACTTAACATAATGCATGCAGATTAAGGCTATATACAATCAGAGCATGATTGAACTGAAACTGTAATTATGGAAGTTGTTAAGAATAGGAAACCTCATGTATTGGCAGTGGGAGTCCCTGCTCAAGGCCATGTTAAACCGCTCATGAAACTGTGTCGCCAAATAGCCAAACAGGGGATTAAGGTTACATTTGCAAACATACAAAGTATACATGACAAAATACTTGCTGCTGCCAAACTGTCCCGTGAAGACGAAGAGGAGGATAACTTTATCCTGACTCCAATCCCGGATACGCGAAGTCCAGAAGATCAAAGGGATACTTTCAACATGGAACCTTTCAAAACGACGTTGCCCCCGTCATTGATCGACTTGATCCACGGGATTAACGATTCTGATCCACATCAGAAAATCACTTGCCTCATTTTTGATCTTACATTCGAATGGATTTCGGACATTGCTCAGAAGATTGGAGCAGAACCCTTCGGGTTTTCGTCGCCCTCAGCTGCGTCCATGGCCATGGTATTTCAATTGCCCAAGCTTCTCGAAGATGGAATTCTTGATTCTAATGGTAAGACATTCAACTCCCCATTTCTGAACTAATTTATTAGCCAAAGTTTTACGGAATAATAATTTTTTAGGCTCATAACTTAGAGGGTTGTGTTGTAATCATATATTTTATAAGCATTTGAATGTACGACATTATATTTTAAAATTTGTAAATGTAGGATAGTCGAGTCAAATAAACCCAAATCGAACTGAAATTGTCACCTGGATTGTCCTACATCTACATATTTACGAGTTTGTAATAAATGTAAAACATTATATTTTTAAAAATATAAATGTTGGACAATCGTGCAACTCACACGCGATTGAACCCGATTTGAGAAAATTGGGGTTCGATTGTTGTATATTTACAGATTTTAAAACATAATGTTCTATATCTACAATTCTCTAAATTTACTGGCCTAAAAAAGTGATTTTCCCAAAGTTTTAAACAGTGTTGGTTGTGTTTTATTCAAAAGTATTAATAATTATGCGAAGTTGTGTGATGAATTAAATTGTTTTACATAAGACGCAATTTATCAATTAATATTGTGAATGTTTATTTAATTAATCTTTCATATTGCAGGTAACATCAAGAAAGGTGAAGTCGTTAGGCTCTCAGATGATATACCCTGCTGGGGAGAGGATGAATTTGGTTGGAGCTTTCCCAGCAACCGAAGAGCACAAGTGATGTGGGTTGCAGCTGCTGCACACAAAATTTATCAACAAAAAATAAATAAATGCAAGTGGGTGCTATGCAACACTTGTTATGAACTTGAATCCTCAGATTTGAATCCGAACTTTCTTCCAATTGGACCATTGCCCGACGCCGAATCTCGACCCGGTTCGGGCAGCTTTTATCCCGAAGATACATCTTGTTTAGCCTGGTTGGACACTAAACCACCCGGATCCGTGATTTACGTTTCATTTGGCAGTGTAGCAATTTTCTCACAGGCCCAGCTGGATGAGTTGGCAATCGGGCTCGAGCTTTCGGGTAGGGCTTTTCTGTGGGTCGTAAGGCCGGGCCTTGCCAACGGGTCACAGGCGGTGTACCCGGATGGATTCCAGGAAAGGGTGGGTGAGAATGGAATGATTGTCGGATGGGCCCCTCAAGAAAGAGTTCTTTCGCACCCTTCTGTTGCGTGTTTTTTGTCTCATTGTGGATGGAATTCGACTATGGAAGGCTTGAGCATCGGGGTGCCTTTTCTTTGCTGGCCTTATTTTGCAGATCAATTCCACAACCAGAAATACATATGTGATAAGTGGGAGACTGGATTGAGGATTAGTCCCGATGAGAATGGGATTAGATCGAGGCACGAAATTAAGAAAAAAATTGACATGCTGTTTTCTAATGATGATTTGAAGGCTAATGCATTGGCAATGAAGGAAACGTGTGGAAAGAGTGTTAATGAAGGGGGTTCTTCTTTCAAGAATCTTGAAACGTTCATCGATCATATTAGAAACTCTACTCTACTTTGTCTTTGAATTTATAATTTTAGTTGGCCTTGGTTGAATCATGTTGCATATATTGCGTGATTTCTTATAATTAATGTGTTACGTTTATATGTACTTTGTTTTAATTTTACTAGTGCATGATCATTAATCTTTTATGTTTTTTATGTTTTAGAGTACTGATGTGTAAAAAAATATACCTTTGTTTTTTCCGTCTGGAATTCTTACGGGTAATTGGAGCAGCACACCTTGATTTACCTTCGTCTTGAATAAAAAGACTTGTAAAAAACACGCCGGAGGGTTCTCCGGCGTAGGCACTCCGACGCTCAAGTCAGATACCGAGAAAACTCAAAGATTGTATGATTAAAAGTACGTAAGTTTTAGTATGAAAAATAATGTGTACCTTTTCTTCCATAAAGAGTGGTATTTATAAATATTACTTATTGTTGTTTTTCAATCCTGCATGACATCACGTTCTCTCCTCATTGTGCTTCCGCTGGCGGTTATTTCCCTTCCGCAGCCACTTCGGCTGTATCATGGAGAAGGGATAATACCTTGCTCCTTAATTATCTTCTCTTTTAGTTAGCATATGAGAATATTCCCCCATATTCTGGCCACACAATCATTAGCTTTATTAATTTTGGCTTTATCTCCTTAAGGCCCGTCTTAATATATTCTTAAGTCCATATGATAAGGGCTAACCTTTCTCTAGTTTTGGGCCTTACTTCGGTGAAGGCCCAGTGGGGCTACCCAATTTACATGGTTCCGGCCCAGGAAGAGCGGTCGAGCCTTCCTGGATCTGCTATAAAATACTGGATCAAGTATTAATAGGTAAATATAATTTTGGACATGAAATATTGGGGATAGAATTTTTTTTACGTCCCATAACTTTTTGTCTTTTTCAAAAATATCCCATAAAAATTATTTTTTTCAATTATATTTCAATTTTTAGCTAAGTGTACAATTTACAATCTTAAAAATCAATAGGGGAAACAAATATTATTAAAAAAATAAATGAATCGGTGTGGTTTAGGTTATATATGGGTCAAGTACATATTCATTTTCACGGAATAACTATAAGACAAGACCACCTCTTAACTTTTATATATAGAACTAGAATTTTATATCATCTTACCAATTTTAGAGTATATTTTGCGATGGGTAAGAACTAAGAATTGCCGCAAATAGGTACATGGCAATAACTCTGCAATCAAATAAAGTGTCATAAAACTTGTGTAATTTCACGATAGGTATGGACCGTCACTAAAATCTTGGTTTGCGATGGACATGCCGTTGCAAATGAGAAAAAAAAAATCACAGATCGTCATGTATCTTTACTCGAATCCAATTTTAGTCCTTTTTTTTTTTTTTTTTTATCAATTTTGGTCATTTTCACTGAAAAATTATACTCCCTCCATCCTACTATAACTTTCTCACTTTCCTTTTTTAGACGTCCCACAATAAGTTTCTCATTACATAAATAGCAAAAATATACTACACTACACTTAATATTTACCCTCTCTATTCAAATAATATTACTAAAAATTTCACTCATTACTCAACAAAAAGCAACACACTTTTTTCCTCCACTTTAATTTTCAAAATTATCCCCCACTTTTTAACAAAAGTCAACCAATGACCCACAATATATTAATAAAAAAACATTTTCTTAAATAACGTGCAAAAAAGAAAGGAGAAACATATAGAGGGACGGAGGGAGTATTTTTTTTCCAGAAAATTGCCCTAATTTTTTTTCTTGTCATGTTGGTAGTCGTGTCGAGTCTCATTTGAATCATCACTCATCTAGAAAACAAAGCCTCAATCAATTTTAAATTTTGATATAGCTTCCTCGTAAATTGCAATTTTTAAATCGTGAATTTTGTCACTTTTTGTCCCTAATTTCAAGTGTTTTACAATGAGGGGAGGGTCAAGGCCTATAAATTTCTTTTCATCTTGTTGAGTCCATCATTTTGGAACATTTTCATGTCATTCTGTACGCAAAAATAAATTTTCAGCTATTTTTCGGTAATTTTTCCGGCCAAAATTTGAATTATTCAGCGAAAATGACTCGTTTTGATATCAAAAGGACCACATTTGATAAAATGAAAAGAAAAAGAGACCAAATGTGAATTCGGACAAAATTATAGGACCATTTATGAAATCATCTCCATACCAAACATCATCATTTTGGTTCAAACCGTCGGAAAACCCCTCACAATTTTCAACAAACTAAATGATCATTGATTAGTGTGATAGTTGCTTGAAATTCATGTGTTATGAATTATTTACACTAAATTGACTAATTGTACTTGATATGATAAAAATAGTATATTGTATTTTAATAGGAAAAAATAGAATTTATAAAGCAAAACAAGAAGAAATTATAATCAGGCTTAAGAAAAATAAGACTTGAAAGCCCAAAGTTGGAGGCCCATTTACAATTAATTAAGAGGCCCAATTACAATTATGCTTAGAATTAATCCCTACATTTTATCAAAAAGATAATAATTAATGGACTACATTTACAACATCAAAAATATATTATCCTTAAATGGTCATTTCTCTAAGTTATGGCCTATAATTAAAAATAGATCTTGTATTAAATACACTCTGGTATATATATATATATATATATATATCCAAAAAAAATCACTACTTACACGGGTGGGCCTTCTACTAATGGGCCTTCTGCTCTTGTGGGCCGACAGATTACGGCTAGGGTTAGAATTAGGGTTAGGGTTAGGGAGTCTTATATATATGCTTCAAGTGTTGCTAATAGATTATATTTTGAGAAACCATTGAAGTTGTATTCAACAGTTTGTTGTGGTAGGATTCACGATTTTCTTTTATATTGTTATTGATTTTCCTTGTTTTTGTCACATCTTTTGTGCAAGCAAACCCCCTAATCTAAATCATTTTAAAATTCTCCTATTGTTGTTTTTGATCTACAAATTTTATAGAGTGGTGGGTGCTGATTGGAGATCTGGTGCTATCAACAAGAACTATGTTGTTTTTCTTTGGTATCTCTCCACCTCTTCCCCTAATATATGTCTCTCTCTTTCATACAAATATATCTTTTTAGGTATGTATATAATGTGTATCTTTTGTGCTTTAATTTAACAAAACATTGGAGATTAAGAATGTTGTTTGTTTGTTTGTTTTTTTTTTTTTTTTATATCTAAAAGTATGCCTAGAATTTTTTTTATTTTAATAGGATTTTATGAGGGTCGATCTCGCACTAATATAACGATTTTATTACATTGTTCAGTACTGTGGTTGGATTTGTTTAATTAGTGGACGGAGTGTGAAACTTTAATGGAACCCTCATATCTTTTTGATGTATGAAGGCTTTTTTTTTTCTTAAAAAAAAAAAAAACAGATCTTACATTTCGTGATCTGTACTTTTTTAGCATGATTTGATGTTTATAAATAAAAATTAATGTTTTAGGTTAATTGTCGATATTTTCCTATGGTTGAAAATTCGTATAAAGAATTGTGAAATGTGATACTAATTAGCATACATGGATGCACTATACGGATTGGTTAACTGATGATGATGTACATTTTGCTAGCTAATTTCATCAAATGCTGAGGAAACTAGAAGATCTAATTATGGACTTTCATGAGATAAGTGAGTCCATGGACTTAAAAACCAAGGGGACATACACAGAAGAGATCAGACCCAGCAGTGGTAGCACAAAATTTAAAGTTGTTCTCCGTTTTGATTGTAATCAAGAAGATAAAACGAGTAAGAGTTTGTTTGTTTACACTTTATTTGTACAATTTTATTAGTTTTTCTTGTTTAGATCTAATTTTCTATGCAGTTTTTATATCTATTAAACAATATGTGTATATATTTTAAAGTTTTATATTTATTTTGGTAAGATTTTATAATTATTTAATTTTGTTTTTCTATTAACGAATTTTCATCCAGGTACTCACTGAGTTACAAAAATTGAACGTAGTAATTAATTAATTAATTAATTAATCTTGTAATTGATAAATTTTCTCCTTTTAACTACTTAGAGTTTAAAAATGTGCATTTCCTCTATGTTGAATAGCAACCTCGTAATTTGAACAATAAAAAATACAATAAATTAAACAGATCGAAGATAATTGTTTGCATGTAAAATCAAAGTAATGATGATTTTTACTATATGTATTAATTGAATTATATAACCGTGCATGTATAAATTATAAGTTCATCTAATAGCCTATATATTTAATCAAAATAGAAGGAGTTATACATTTACCAAACTTAATTACAATCAATAGTTGATATATTAATATTAATATATATACATACAATTTTTTGGCAGAAACGGCGGAGAAGATGCTATCTAAATGCGTCTATATTTTTGGAAAGAAAAAAAAATATTTTCTTTCCAAATATATCGATGTAATGCGACTAGCGAGAATTTTCTAGTCATGACAAAGGTTAGTGGTCCTCTTTATGAAATATTTTTGTTAAAAGTTAGTTATTATGTATGTATATTACTCGTAATACATAACAAATATGAAATGATAACAATTTACAATAATATTGCAATATAAGTGGTGGACATATATAAATATGAAATGAACAATAATATTGCAATATATATAAGTTGTGGATATATAGATATATTTTTGTTAACCAGTGAACATATATATAAATTTATGTCAGCATTGTATTTATATTAACAATGTGTGAATATTTTGTTTAAGATTAGGGGTAGCAAAAAAAGAATCGTAAATTTTCGGACAAATAATTTAAGGGAGTTAATTTACCAAACTTAAAACCCAATAATTCATTTATATATATAGTTTTTGTTTTTGCAGCAACCAGAGTGCAAAGCAAGGGACGTAAGAGATCTAAAGTGTTTTCGCCAATTCTGCAAGGTTGCTTCATCAATCATCCAGTTTGGATCAACCATTTTTTTCAGTAGTTGAGGTAAATAAAACAGTGGCCGAAGGCGAAAAAATTCATTAAGATTAGGGTTTCACACCAAAAATTCTACTTAATCAGTAACGTCTTGTTCTCTGTAATGATAAAGACATCGATTTTAATTGGGCCCCTGTTAGTGGACGGTGGGATTGGTTCCCCGCATTAGTCGGGTCTTGTGTTGAATACCGAGTTATAAAAAAAAGACATCGATTTTATAACCTCGTGAATAACGATCCTCCCATTTTAATTAAGACAAAAATTTGTGCAAGACCGTTGTGAGACGCAACCAATATTGTTAAGGAAAGAGATGTGTTGGGTTAATTTTAGTCTTATGTAATCTCTGCGAGACTCTTTCACATATGCAAGACCACCCCTTTAATTAATTGTAAGGAAAATTTAATTTAATTTTTCATTAACAATTTCTTGTGTGAGTAAGTTTTATTGTGAAACTGTTTTTAATAGTATTAGTTGTTTCATTAAAGAATATTAATTATTTTTACTAATAAAATTATTAGTAATTGAATGATATTAGTCGTTTCATTAAAGGGTATTAGTTATTTTCTTAAACGATATTAATTATTTTACGATAAAATATTAATGTAAACAAATTTAACCGTGAAATTGACAATTTATATGTTGCACATTGTATTATTTCTTAATTTCTTTCTTGCGCGCCCTCTTCAGGATTTTTACTTTTAATCTGATATATGTTGTATTTGTTCCACATTTCTTTACTGAATCCATAGACATATTTTATGTTTATATTATCACTTATTCATGATATATAATTTTTATGTTATTTTAATTTTAGATTTTCATTAATCCTACATCACTTTTTAAATATTTTATTATCATAAAAGTGAGTGATTATTTAATTATGCATAAACTAGCTGTGGTTTAGTTATTACGTAAAACCATAGACTCGATAATTCAAATAAAATAGTTTAGCAAGTAAAAATATTTTAATTCATTTCTGGCTAACAGTCAGCTGTAACGCACATTCCATAGCAAACAAACCAACTCATCAACATCATTTCAAACTAATTTAACATATATATTCATAATAATGAAAATAAATTAAAACTAGAGATTTAATTTAACCAGTAAAAATGAAACAACATATGGTGAAATTAAAGGTGACGGTGCCGAATAAAGGTAGACAAACAAGTGAACAACCACTCCAAAACGACTTGACATTACAGATGAGAGGGGAATATGTTTTTTTGAGAGTGTTTAGGTGAAATGATAAGGAGATGAGAGGTTCTGCTAAATTTAGTTCAACATTTGGAGTTAAGATTCAATTGGTCTCATAACTTCAATTTTTTTCGCAAAAGGTCCCAAAATAATATGATTTCAGTCCAAAAGTCAACAAAATTCCAGAAACGACGTCGTATTGATATACATTTTCTTGGTACATTTTGCGAAAATGTTCAAAATTATTGGACAGAAAGTACAAAATAGACAAAAAAAAAAAAAAAGAGACCAAATTAGGAGCAATTACAGACTAATGGGACGAAATTGAAATTTTTAAATTTTTTGGGACCTTTTACAAAAAAGTTTAAAGTTATGGGATGAAATTAAATTTTAACTCCAACATTTGCAACAACCAAAAAAAAAAAAAAAATCATTGCAAATTTTTTGTAACCGTACACAAAAAGACGTCATTTATAGTATATTTTGCGATAGATACTCCATTGCAAATTAATATATATATATATATATATATATATATATATATATATATATATATATATATATATATGTCGGCCCATTGCAAATATGTTCATGGCAATAATTCTGCACATTAAATATGGTGTCATGGAACTCATGCAATTTTACGATAGGTATGGACCGTCGCTAAAGTTAGGTATGCGATGGACACTTGCAAAGCACATACCAAACATCATCATTTTGGTTCAATCCATCGAAAACCCTCGCAATTTTCAACAAACTAAATGGTAATGATCAGTGTGATAATTGTTTGAAATTCATGTATTATATTCACTTAAATTAATAAAATTTCAAATAATTATTTACACTAAATTGACTAATTGCATTTCACATGAGAAAAATAGTATTATGTATTTTTGTAGGAGAAAATAGAAATTATAAAGCAAAACGAGGAGAAATTATAATTAGACTTAAGAAAAAAAAACCTTGAAAGCCCAAAGTTGGAGGCCCATTTACAATAAATTAAGAGGTCCATTTACAATTATGCTAGAATTAAAGCCTACATTTTTCAAAAAATTAATTAATGGGCTACATTTACCACATTAAAAATATATTGTCCTTAATTGTCATTTCTATAAGTTATGAGACTATAATTAAAAAATAGTTGATAAAAGAAGAAAATGTATTAAATACACTTTGGTGTATATATATGTCCAAAAAAAAAAATTCGCTACTTACACGAGCGGGCCTTCTGCTAATGGGCCTTCTACTCTTGTGGCCGACAGATTATGGCTAGGGTTAGGGTTAGAGAGTCTTATATATATGCTTCAAGTGTTGCTAATAGATTATATTTTGAGATCATTGAGTTGTATTCAGCAGTTTGCTGCGGCGCAGGATTCATCCTATAATTATTTTTTTTATTGTTATTGATTCTATGTTGTGAAATCTTGTTTTTATCAAATCTATTGTGCAAGTAAGCCCCCTAATCACAATCATTTGAAATTCTCCTTTTGTTGTTGTTTTCGATTTACAAATTTCATAGAGAGTAGTGGGTGCTGATTGGAGATCTGGTGCTATCAACAAGATCCATGTCGTTTCTCTTTGGTATATCTCTCGATCTCTCCACTTCTTCCCCAAATATATGTCTCTCTTTCATACATATATATATTATTTTAGGTATATGTATGATGTGTATCTTTTGTGCTTTGGTTTAACAAAATGTTGGAGATTAAGAAATTTTTTTTTTTTTTATGTCTAAAAGTATGCTTAGAATTGTTTTCATTTTAATGGGTCATTTTATTGCATTGTTCTATGTGGTTGGATTTGTTTATAGTGTGGGTGGAGAGTGAAACTTAATGGAACCCTCATATCTATTTGATGTATGAAGTTTTTTTTTTTTTTAAATATCTTACATAGTTAATTCGTGATCTGTACTTTTTATAGCGTGATTTGATGTTTATAAATGAAAATTAATATTTTAGGTTAATTGCCAAAATTTTCCCATGGTTGAAAATCGTATAAAGAATTGTGAAATGTGATACTAATTAGCATACACGGATGCATTATATGGATTGGTTAACTAATCAAGATGTACATTTTGCTAGCTAATTTCATCAAATGGTGAGGAAACTAGCTAGAAGATCTAATTATGGACTTTCATGAGATAAGTGAGTCCATAATCTTAAAAACCAAGGGGACATATACAGAAGAGATCAGACCCAGCAATGGTAGCACAAAATATAAAATTGTTCTTCATCTTGATTGTAATCAAGAAGCTGAAATGAGTAAGAATTTGTTTGTTTATACTTTATTTGTACAATTTTATTAGTTTTTCTTGTTTAGATCTAGTTTTCAATGCAGTTCTTAAATCTATTAAACAACATGTGTATATATTTTAAAGTTTTTTTATATTTATTATAGTAAAATTTTATAATTATTTAATTTTTTTAATAACGAATTTTCATCCAGGTACTCACTGAATTACAAAAATTGAACACGTACGCATTAGTTAATTAATCTCATAATTGATAAGTTTTCCCCTTTTAACTACTTAGAGTTTTTTCTTTTTTTTAAGAAAAATTACTACTTAGAGTTTAAAAACGTGTATTTGCTCTATGTTGAATAGCAACCTCGTAATTTGAACAATAAAAAATACAATAAATTAAATAGAAGATAATGTTTGCATGTAAAATTAAAGTAACGATGATTTGTACTATATATATTAATTGAATTATATAACCTTGCATGTATAAATTATAAGTTCATCTTTTTTTTAAAAAAAAAATATAAATTATTTATACATTTACCATACTTACAATCAATAGTTGATATATATATATTTGACAGAAATCAATAGTTGATATATTAATATTAATATATACATACTTTTCTTTTTTCAGAAACGGCGAAGAAGATGCGATCAAACTGCGTCTATATTTTTGGAAAGAAAAAAACATATTTTCTTTCCAATTATATCATTATAACGCGACTAGCGAAAATTTCCTAGTCGTGACAGAGGTTAGTGGTCCTCTTTATGAAATATTTTTATTCTATTTTTGTTAAAAGTTAGTTATTATGTATGTATATTAGACGTAATACATAATAAATATGAAATGATAACGAGTTATAATAATATTACAATATAAGTGGTGGACATATAAATATGAAATGATAACGAGTTACAATAATATTGAAATATAAGTTGTGGATATATAGATATATTTTTATTAATCGGTGAATATTATATATTTATGTCAGCAATTTTTTTATATTAACAATGTCTGAATAATTTTTTTAAGATTAGAACCGTAAATTTCCTGGACAAACAATTTAAGGGGCGCGTGTTTAAAATTTTATAAATTGAGGTCAAATTGGTCCTAATCAATCCAAATCAAGTCAAAGTGTCCGTCAATTTGATTTCAATTTGCAATTTTTTTAACATGTGGAGCCTGATTCGGGCCAAAATGGTCTCAATTTTAGATTTTTTTTAAATCATAGTTGGATTGAATGAAGATTTACTAAAGTGTTATCCTCTTATATTTTAATGACAGCTGAACTCAAATAGATCTCTAGATGATTCTAGCATTGAGACGATGCGTGGTGATACACTTGAAGTGGAGTTCCAGTTTCGTGTGCTTTCTCCAAACTGTACCATATCGAGCTCAAAATGAGGGAGTACAAAATAAAATTCTAATGGAGGAGTTTAAAGAATTAGTCATAAAAAAAAGTATCACGGTATATACTTTACAGACGCACAATTAAAAGAGTTAAGATTCAAAATTAATCTATGGGTTTATATGCATAATAAGTGGCACTTGTTTTATTTTCCATTCAATATAAAATCATTATTAAAACCAAATTAGAGCTAAGAAAAGTGTGGAAATAAGATCCTTATATGTAATCAGAAGAAGTGCCACTTATTAAAAATGAACTTGTATAAAGATTAACTTTTATTTCTTATGATTGTGCGTCTGTAAAATATAATATTGGTACTCTCCGTTAATTATTTTATTTTATGTTGGAGACCTTCTCTGCTTTGTTACTCTATAATCCAACTCTTTGAACTCCTTCATTAGAATTTATTTTGTAGCTCACTCATTTTGAGCTCGACATGATAGAGTTTGAAAGAAGCACATGAAATTGGAACTCCTCTTCGAGTGTTTCACCAACCATCGTCACACCTTTGAAAGCATCTTTCTTGGCCTCTCTATGCTACAATCTTAAAAAGGTCTACATTAATGGTTGTTGATGATGAAGTTGCCCTTGGACGTTGTGGATGATCTTCTGTCATTATCAGTACTATCTGAACATTACCTGTAACATGTAATCCCAATCATGCCCGCAATTTTTCCCTTTTTAAGAGTTTTCTATATCATCAATCTCATGGTGTTGTTTACGTACTTTTCACGTTTTACACTTTTGATCTTTGCTTATTTCCATGATTGAGTCCTACATTAAAAATTTGCAATAACAGATTTGCATTGTTAAACACACATCAAGACAATCTCTGCATCGGTCAAAATTCATTGAATTGCAAAAATATTACCAAACCCAGATCAAAGTTGAACTGATTCAGTTTCAAAATTCATTGAATCTTTCCCTGAAAATAAAAATAAAGACTCTGCTCAACTATGTTTTACAAATAAAATTTTCCAATATTGTCCTGAGACCACCGGTAAGGTCATGCCACCAGAGAGATGAGAGTAAAATTCATTGTGGGCATAATTGTCATTTTATCTTGGAACAATTATATCGGATTACCCGACTAATTAAACCCCCAAAGTAAACATTGAACATTGTTGTATGATTAATACAAACCCCACCTTATCATTTGAAGTAAACGCAACTTCAATATTTTAACCATAATTAAAATTTAAAATATTATTCAAATATTCATTTAATATCATAAAATTTATAAAAAAAATGAAATCTACTAAAATTATCCGTGAAAGTATTTCCTTCTAATAAGTCCTCCATTAAATATTTTTAGTATTTTTTTTTTTTTCAAGAATTTCGGAAATCAATCTTGCTTTTGTAAAATTTTTCGATTTATTTATTTTTTTTATTATCAATCAATTTAATGGTAAGTGCGCCATCAACAAAAATATACTGTATTATAAACCACATAACATGATGATAATAAAACAAAATCTCCAAATATATGGTCAGTAATAAATAATTGACTTTATTAACAAAAATTTAGATTTCTACATAATCTTGTAAATTGAAATTGATATCATAAATTTGATTCATATTTTTTATTATACATATATATAATTTTAAATTACGCCTGTATGGTAAGACATAAATCACTGACTTTATTAAAAAAACATATATATTATACACAGTTTTATACTCTCTCCATATCGTCATAATAAGTTACTCATTTGTTTTTTTTTTCACTTGTTTTAAAAATTATAATATTAAATGTGTAGTGGGGTGTTTAAATTTCATAAAGGTAGATATAGAGAGATAGAGAAATGTGTGAACACACATTGCCAAAAATAAAAATTAATAACTTATGAGAGAACGGAGTTAGTATATAAATTGAAATTTTATTCTCAACAATATATCATTTTTATTTTACATAAAAATAAAATAATTCTCCATATTTACAGAATTGTATCTAATATGAATTAAAAAAAAAATTAGTTTAGAGATATAGAAAATTTAAGCATCTTTTAATCATATGAATTTGAGTTTTGGCTACGTATGTACTCACCAACCCCCAACTCCAATCCACTATATAATAACACGACATTTTCAGTACTCTTTTCTTACACAATATAAATTATGGCTGCTACAACAAAATTGGTAGCCATTTTTCTTTGCTTCCTCCTCTCCTCGGCCGCCTCCGGCCACAAGCACCACCACAAGCACCGATCGCGCCACCCGTGTAAAGAGCTCGTGTTCTATTTCCACGATGTCCTCTTCCGCGGGAATAATTACAACAATGCCACTGCCGCGCTGATTGGATCCCCACAATGGGGCAACAAGACGGCCATGGCGGTGCCGTACAACTTCGGCGACTTGGCGGTGTTCGACGACCCCATAACCCTAGACAACAACTTCCACTCGCCTCCAGTGGGCCGTGCACAGGGCATGTATTTGTACGACGAAAAGAGTACGTACGGTGCGTGGCTCGGGTTTTCGTTTCTATTTAATTCGACCGAGTACGAAGGGACGTTGAATTTCGCGGGGGCGGATCCGTTGTTGAACAAGACTAGGGACATTTCGGTCATTGGAGGGACTGGTGACTTCTTCATGGCTCGTGGCGTTGCTACTTTGTCTACTGATGCGTTCGAAGGAGATGTTTACTTTAGGCTTCGTGTTCATATTAAATTGTATGAGTGCTGGTAATTGATGCATGTACTAGTTTAATTAGTTTGTCATGTTATAATTAGAAGCTTGGAAAAAATATATTAGGGTTTCTCACCTTCTTTTTATAATAATATTGGAGTGAAATAAGGATAAGAATTGTCTTATATATTTTTCTTGCATGTGTGTTCGAATTCGATCGATCACATTTTGTGTTTCATCTTGTGTTCACACTATCTTTAAAATATGACATTTATCATTAATGATGATAAAATATCATTTTTTTTTATCGGTATAAATATATTTAAAAAAATAATAAAACACGAGATGAAATATTAAAATGAATTAGGGGATTCGGTTTTCGTAGTACCTAATTTGGTGGTGCACATGCTAATTGGACATGACTATGTATTGTAATAACACGTTGAATGTTTTTCTACATGTTGAAGGTTTTTCTTGAGGGTAAATTGTATTTTTGGTTCTAACAGATTGAGTGGTTTGCAAAATAGTTATTTTTTGATATTTTTTATTCTGTATTTTTTTTTTTATATATTTTTCGTCCCAAGAGAATTGTAGTTTAAATAAAAAAGGACCAAAAAAAAGTAGAATTAAAATTGTCGTTGAAAAATTGTTATGAAACCAAAACTATATTTTTCTTAATTATTTCATCGACCATATATAATTTTTTTTTTCTTTATAAAAGAAGACAACTATTATTAAAAACCCCTTCTATTACATCAAATAGAGTTAGAAAGTACTGCAAACTCTTCCAAAAAAAGAAAAAACAAACAAACTTAAACAAACAGGCGGAGAGCTTGAGAAAATAAAAATAAGTACTCTGTCATAATATTCAGTTTTAGGATAAATTTGTGATCTATAAACTAGGGAATCGAACTTGGGATCTCACAAAAATGGCCAGCTGGACTAAACTCACTAGTTAATTAAGTCTCTTTTAATATTAATAAATAATATTTTTATTAAAATTTGTGTCATTTTACTTTGAACCATTTAAAATATAAGGAGTAATATTTTACTGAAAAGTTATTGTCACTGCTTTTTCAATAAAATATTATCACTTTTTAATTAAAAAACTATCACTTTTCAGTTCTCCATGAATGGACATGATTGAGTCGGTTATTGACAAACATTATAAAACAAGATCCCCATTTTCTCCATGTCTTTTTTTTTTTTTTTTTTTTTTTTGAAAGTGATGAAATTTTTGGTCAAAATTAATGTATATCACTTTTCACTCTAAAATGTATCACTTTTCTCTTACAAAAATACCACTTTTAGTAATAATAGTATAAATTCAAAAGTACGTGATTATGTTTTCTTCTAGAAAAAACATATTCATTTTTACTTAAAAATTATCCACAGTTAAGCGACGGAACGCGGTCCGAATCTCCTGTTACATAATGATGTTACATCTCCTATTACATTAATTAGATTTACGTCACGTGTACATACATCAAAATTTACAAATAAGAGAATAACATCCTAATATAATCGTATGTACACGTGGCACAAATCTAATTAATGTAACAGAAGATGTAACACTATTATGTAACAGGAGATCCTGTGTGGACGGAACGGAGGGAGTACACTTTATACAAAAAATGATCATTTTTAAATAAGAAGGGATAATGTTTAAGTCAAAAATAATACAACATATAAAAGTGATAATTTTAATTGATAAATTATCGTTTTATTTTGTATAACTAATAAGTAAATAAGATGTAACGGTTTAGGCCATCTGGCCACCGAATTCCTCATTTTAGTAGGAGATTTGGATTCGATTCCCCTTGGAACGAATTACATTTACCGATAAAATATATATATATATATATATATATATATATTGTTTCTATTTTGCATTTTAAGTTTTTATCCTCTAAATGAGTTGCAATGACACAAATAATAACGTTTGTATTTGGAATAACACCGTTGTTTTGCAGGTTTAGAAAAAAATAACTAGTGCTCGTTTGGTTTACATGATTAGGGCATGACGAATGAATTAATATGGGCTGACAAGTGTTAAAATGAAGTCAATCGTGTCTGCAGGATAATTAATGAGAGAAACCAAACGGGTACTTAGAGTGTAGTTTGATCGTGCAAGCAGTTTCGGTGCGATATGATTTTTGGACTCTGTGGGAGTTGTTGATATCACCAAACTAATTACAATGAAAATTCACAGTATGGATCACCAAACTAATTACAACGAAAATTCACAGTACGGATCTCCTTATTCATTTTAATGTTTCATGATCTTATATTTCATTATTTTTAATATATATAGTATACATAGAAATAAATAATATCACAAATCATTATTGTTATAGATAACGAACACAAAATAAAATAGAAAATCTTTACTGGAAATCGCATGCAAGGAAAACAAGACATATCTTACTTATCTTTATTTCACTCCAAAAATAAAACGAAGGTGAAAACCCCTTATTAATTAATTATTCCAAGCTAGTTACTTAGTACGTTTAACTACCAGCACTCGTAGAGATTAACATCAACACGAAGCCTAAAGTAATAAACTTTTCCGTCATTAAAATCGGTGGTCAAAGTAGCGACGCCACGAGACATAAAGAAGTCACCGGTGCCTCCAATGACGGAAATGTCCCTAGTCTGGTTCCTCAACGGGTCTGCCCCGGCGAAATTCAACGTTCCGACGTGCTCGGACGAGTTAAATCGAAACGAAAAGGCGAACCAGGCACCGTATGTGTACCTTTCGTCGTAGAAAAACATGCCCTGTGCGCGGCCCACTGGAGGCGAGTAAAAGTTGTTGTCTAGGGTAATGGGGTCGTCGAACACCACCATGTCTCCGAAGTTGAACGGCACCGCCTTCGTCGTCTGGTTGCCCCATGGCGGGTTGCCGACGATCGCCGAAGTGGCATTGTTGTAATTGTGCCCGTTGAAGAGTATATCGTGAAAGTAGAATACCAGTTCTTTACACGGGCGCCGAGATCGATGCTTCCGGCTGGAGGAGGAGGAGGTTGTTGAGGAGAGGAGGAAGCTGCAAAGGAAAATGGCTACCAATTTTGTGGTAGTACTAGTAGCCATCATTGTAATTAATGTGCAAGAAAAGAGTGAATATGTTAGAGTGACACTGGGAGTGTCGGTTAATTGATGGTGAAGTGAGTAGCTAGTTAGATTCCTCTTCATTTTATTATTATATAGTGAATTGGGGTCGGGGGTTGGTGAGTACATATAAATATTATAAAATGAAGATCGTAACTCTAAGAGATAACAATTTAAAGAAAACAAACTATTAAAAATCGTGAATTCATGTTGATTGACTCTTTTTTGCTTGAATTCTGCCTGAATTTGGAGATACTTTTTGCTTGAATTCAGCTGAATTTGAGCACATTGTTTGCTTGAATTTCTAAGATGAAGTCGACCTTTTTTTGCTTAATTTTTTTGCTTGTAAAAGTTATTAATGTTCTTAAATTGACAGTTACAAGAGTTATGGCCGGTCTTTCATTTTTTATCAATTTGAAGCATTATGATCCTTATTTTACAAATCCCACTTGATCTTAAAAAAAATTTATTCTCCATATGTTACGTATGGTAATTGATATTACTAATAAGAGATTAACTTCTATAAATTCGCTTGAGACAGCAATGTTGAATATTTATTTGAATAGCAAGTATAGTGCATCAAATGATCAATACTTAAACTATTAATTTATTTTTTTTATAGGTACATTCCTCAATTATTTTTTATTTAAAAAAAAATTAGTATCGAACTTTTATTTCATGATTACTATTCACCTTAATGAATCCAAAATATATCAATTTTTTAGTTTAATTATATAAAAAAAAAATTGAAAGTCATTTTAGATACTCCATACTTGAAGTATATAATAACTAGCTTGCACAAAACATATATGTATATTAATAAAATTAATGTATATATCATTAAACAAGAATATTAAAGTAAAAAAAAAATAAAAAAATTTGTTTCAATAAAACTCTTGAAATAAAATTCAGTACTTAGGAAGAATTTAAAGATATATATTAATTTAAAGGAATCGCTATAATAACATATATTTCTACCTAGTTAATTAGCACAATAGATTTAATAAGCGCTATAATCCTAATTATCCTCCCCCTAATTAGTCTCTCCATCTAGTTGTAATTAATGAATCATGTGTTTAAAATCAATTAGTGAACTAAAATTGTCTCGATATTAACTCGATCAATTAACAATAATTAAAACATATTATGTACACTAATAGCATGCTTATAAGAAAGAATATATATTGAACACATGAATAAATTCAACAAAATATCAATTAAATAAAATAATAACAAGAAATAATCCTTACACTTAAATTTAATTATTAACAATTCTCCAGAATTAAAGTAATTCTAGCAAAATTCCTACATATTCAAACAATTACAAAAGGCACTTTTTCCCTGCCCTCGAAAAAAAAAAACAATTACAAAATTTTTTTTTTTTAAAAAACAAGAAAAGAAAGAATTTTATCTAATGTAGGTGGCGTAGAAATTTGTCTAAAGCTTCCGTCTTAAAAAAAAAAAAAAAAAAAAATTTGTCTAAAGCTCATCTAAAATATTAAAGAAATAAAAAACCACTTTAAATGTGTCAGAAAAAGTTATGGGGAAGTGTTCCGTAAAAAAATCTCCATGCTCCCTTTTTATCTCCTGCTGTGCCTCTGAGTTCTTTCCGTTAAAAATCGCTGAAATGTTGGTATCACTTTTCTTTAAATTGAAATCGTGGATCCACATGCTTCTTTAATTCCCAAATTTCACCTGCTGAAATCAAATTTGCAAAATAAATTGCATACGTGCGATGAGGCTTTCAAATGATCTAATCATACTTTAATTTTTTTTTTCATACTTTAATTAAATTCGATGGTTTCACTCTTTATCTCAATTTCTTCTTTTTATTACTACACTAAATATTAGGTGCATGTTTTGCTTCAAAAAATATTTCATTTTCCTACAAAATAAATAAATTATTACTTTTTTCCATATCAAGTATAATTAACCAAAATATTGAGCAATTAAAAAAATGCATGTGATTTGATCATGATCATCAGTTCATCACCTTTCATCGTCGTTATTTTCCGGTGAATAAAAAAATAAATATTTTATTAAATTGTTCGTCATTTTAATTCTGTCAATTTACCTCCAAATTGTTGATTCCATATACTATGATTCCACGAATTCAAATGATTTGTATATTATTTTTTAGGGTCAATTATGTTCGCCTTCTTTCAGATCAAAATTCAATCATTTTCCGTATACATCAAATTTCCATCTCTCTAGAACCATAATTTTAATATGCGGTTCATCTATCGATTGGTCGAAAATGATCTGACTTAAGTTTTACTTGTGAATTTCATGTCACTAAGAGATGAATTTTAGTCGGTTCGATAATTGATGGTGGCTTCAAGGGATGGATCAAAAAATTAGTAATGGGGTGATATAGCTAGGGAGAAAAAAAATATAATGAAATATTTTAGTGTTCACAAAAAATTATTTGAAATTTGGATCAATTTTGACTTACAATCTGACCTGCTTGCAATGTGGGTCAAATTAATGGATTCACAAAAATATTTTAGTTAAGTAATGTTGTTTACATTGGATTCATTTGTTACGACAATTATTAGCAGCTCATTTATGCCCTAAGGTCCTGTTTTCATTACTTGAAGGTAGCAATTTTCACTTAACCTTTTAAATTTTTGTCTTGTTTTTCTTCCATTCTTATTATCTTTTTGAGGTCTTCTACCGTAATCATTCCGACAGACAATTTATATGAGTTATTAGATATATAATTTAACGGATGAAATTTGACATACTATCTTTTACACCATTTTTTTGTCCTAGTCATTATTTTACATCACACTATCATTTTTATGGGATTAAAACTGAATATGTTCCATAATTTCTTACCTTCGGTCTCACAATTCAATTTTATGTTTTAGTTCTCTATGTATTCAAAATGTGTAAATTTAGTCTCAAATTGTCAAGAAAACACACTAAACAGACATAATTTTTAACACGTGATGTGGTACATTAATTTGTAAATTTTCCGGCGAAATGCTAATGTGGTGCACACACGTAAATTCAAATTCACATTAGAGCATCCCATCAATGGATACAAATCACATGTGGCATGATTTGTATCCATTATGCATTGATGGGAAGTGGGGTATAAATGAGGAGAGAGAATGAATGAGTACAAATATGTGATGCACCCAAATTATTGTGGGCCCATAATACATTTTTTTCTTTTTTTATTATACTTCTACTTTCATGTTACTATACGTAGATAGATTTTTCTTTTTATTTAGTTTCATCTTTTTACCAATTCGTGAATGTCACCTTGTTTTAATATATACTCCCTCCGTCTATTTTTGTTTTCCCATTTGATTTTTTGACTTTTTTTTTGTGTGAGGATTATTTCATAATAATATGTGTACAAAAGTTATTTTATATGAATGATATGTTAGTTTATCTTATCAACTAGCATATCATTCATATAAAATAACTTTTATACACATATTACTATGAAATAATCCTCACACAAAAAAAGTCAAAAAGTCAAATGGGAAAACAAAAATTGAACGGAGGGAGTAGATTTTATTGACCGTCCACTTATACATATACATATACATATAGATAGTAATTATTTATCATGATTTTGTGTAAAAATTTCACTAATTCAATGTTTTAAATAATTAACAATAAACAATTATATTTTTAAATAATTAATTAAATAGGATAATATTAATTCATAAATATTTATTGCATTTATTAATATAATCAAAAATAAAATAAAGTAAAAAATGAATTAGATGATGTGGTGTGGTGTCTTGTAATAATAGTCATTGTACCTAAATGATTGGGGAGAATAAGTATAAATTGATAGGTATAATTAATTTTTGAGATGTCGAATGAGGTGGCACAAATTTATACTTAGAATTGGGTACATAAATGGAAATGCTCTTAGTATTTATTTCACCAAATAATTATATTCCACCTCATTAAGAAATTAATTTTTCTTTAACCAAATAATTATATTTCACCTCATTATTTTATTGATAGTCCCAAAGCATATTTGCCCACAAATAATGGCCCAGCCCGTGAATTTATCGTTTAGGAATATATATTTGAGGGTAGTACAAAATTGGGCCTAAATTGGGCATGACCATTCAAAATACGGCCCATCCTGATCAAAACTTCAACAAACCCATTCTAATAACTATTCCCATGCCCATTTACTCCCAAAAAAAAAAAAAAACACAAACTTTTTTAAATCCGATAATTATAAACATGGACCAGTTAAAAGGAAAAAAAATATATATGGCACATACATGTAGAGTGGTTTTACACAATGGTTCAACTTCATCATAAGCTCATCAGTAACCAATATTCAATTTCATTTAATTTGATACTATTACTCAAATATTTGATACTTTTAATTAAATACACTTTAAATATATATTTTTTAAATTTGATACTTTAAACTTAAATAATCCCTTCATTCAAAAAATAGTATCATTTCTTTTTGCACAAATTTTAAAAAATAATAGAAGTTTGTGTATAAAGTAGATGTGTTGAAGAGTTTTATGGGATATTGTAGGGTCCATTATGAATAAAGCGGTTATATATGAATAAAGTTAATGGCAATTTGAGTAATTAACGAGATGTTTGAAGGATAAAGATAAATTGTTGTATTCTTTTTTTTTTTAACATAACTAAGGGGGCGCTTGTTACGCAATCTTCAATGGGAATGAGAATAAAATTGGTTTTTCCCCCATTCCCCTCAAATTTATTGGAGGAAGGGATGTCTCCATGTTGGTTACATCATTGGTGTTGTGCTCCAATTTTGGAAAATATGAGACAAAAGAAGCTTGTTATTGGTAGTGGAGAGGAATGGTTGAGGAGAAATGATTGAAGATGGGGAAAAAGTTAATCATAATGGGTAATGATTACCTTATTTAGAGAAAAAATAGTGTCATTCACCATCTTTTATTCTCATTAAACACCACAATTGTCTTATATTAGTTCTCATTCCCATTGCCATTGAAGAATTTCCAACCAAGCGCCCCCTAAGTTCTTTGAGTACGATTAATGCAATATTAATTATAAATTAATAGTTAATGCAATATTAATTAAAAAATCATTTAATTTATTGTAAATAATTTATTGGATATACAATAAAGTAATAATTTAATTTTAATACATATTTAATTCGCTAATTCGGTTTGGTATGATAAGGTATATATGATTTTTTGGTGCGTTTAATTTAATAATACCCAGATCCATTCCCAACCGAAATTCATTTCTATTTAATTAAATTCATAATTAATAAACATTAAATTCAAACACGCTAGACCGAGCCTTCAATTTTTATTAATTAATTAAAAGAAACAAAAACAATAACAACAACAACAAAAAAGAAGGAACTCGATCCAACCGTCCAATTGGTGAATCCAACACTTGGCCACCCTACTATTTAGAGTTTGGCCCCTGGACGTTTGACGAACCCTCCAAATTTGCCGCATCTTTAAATCGGGATTCAAAGGAAGCTTTGAATGCCAACACGGCTTCTTGCAACTGGTTGAGCTGCTCGTAGTTCAACTCGTTGATACGTGGTTTGAACATGCGGTCGAGTTTTCTCGACCGCTGTTTCTCACGCGCTAAGAGCCTCTCCATGTGAACAAGCTTTTGGTTAAGTTCGTTGTTGGTTGCTTCATGGTCAGTGGCAAGCAATGTGTTGGCCGATGGTGTAGGCCCCTTCCCCTTCCGCTGGTCATTTGACTTGGAAGAGTTACGGTTGTTCTCATCTGGATTGATTCTGTCTGAAGCATTCATCGTGAAAAATAAAAGTATATAAGTTTATCTATGAAATATGTGAAAATGAAAAAGTAAATTGAAATCAGAATGAGAGAAATTTAGGTTGAGTGAACACACCTTAAGAAGAAAGACTATTTATAGGAGAGAATGCACGTACAAAAATAAAAATCAGACTATTGCATTAAATGCAATTTGCCGTTGATTGAAATTGTTATTTAATTATAATAATGTCTTGTTTGAAAAAGTTTCACAGTGAAATTGATTTGAATGATATATTTATTTTATTAAAGAGTTTTAGTTGTTTATAACATAAAGTATTAGTTTTTAATAGTACTAATTATTTATTAGTTGAACGGTACTATTAATTGTTTCATTAAAGAATAATTGTTTTACTATAAGATATTAGTTATAAATTAATTTTACAGTTAAACCACAACACCAACTCTTTAATTAATTGTGAGTTGAGTCTATTTATGTGTCGATTATTGGTGTATTTACGTCAACATATTTTCTAATTATATATAAAGTTAGTGCTCATGTGTTAGGCACACATGTCAATCTACGTGTCAATTATTGGTGTATTTACTTCAATTAATTGTGAGTTGAGTCTATTTATGTGTCGATTATTGGTGTATTTACTTCAACGTATTTTCTAATTATATATAAAGTTGGTGTTCATGTGTTAGGTACACATGTCAATCTATGTGTCATCACATGATGTCCCATCTTAATTATATTGAGTCTAATTAAATAAATATATGCATTTACCTACGTTTGAACCTTGCATCTCATGAATAATTTTTGCACTTATTGAGAAACGCGCACAATCAAATCGGGCATAAATTTTTTATATAAATAATTAATAATATTAAATTCAGAATTGAGGTAAAAAAATGAAGGGTATTAAGTCTTTTGACCCTTATTTTTGAACCTGGTTGTAATACTTTTGGGTACTTTTGCACCTATTTGTAATTAGGGGATCAAATTACACCTATATATAATGAACCCAAGCTATTATTTGTAAAAATTAATACTATTAATACTGCAAAAACTACTATTATTGGTTGTACAAAACTAATACTACTACTTTTATATATTAGATGAGAATGTTCGTTAAATTCAATTTTTAACGTAATTTATTTTATATATATATATATATATATATATATTATTTTTCATTAAATAATAATATAATATAATTATATAATACATATATTAAAATAAAATGCTTCCTTCGTTGTGTTGCATGAATATTTTTATATGGAAGTGGACATACTATCCATGTTTCAAAAAGATTGGTTTTAAGTAGATTTCCTTAGTCTTTTTAAATACCCTTATATATTAAGGGGGAGTTCATTTTTGCTTATATGTCGATTTTGTATATTTCTGTTGACATGCGTCATTTTGTATATGTGGCATTTATATATTAAGTTTGTAAAAAGTAATAGTAAGGGTTTGAACCCTAAACCTCTTATATTGGTTTTAAAATGTCTACCACTAAACTAATCTATAAATATTTAAATATTTTGAAAAACTATTTTGTTTAACTCTAGCATATAAAAGTGTATTAATTTTTTGTGACCGTATCAATTTATATTTTATCTTAGTATATTTTAGAAACTCCAATGTTTATGAAATATTAATTTGTGAGTATTTCAAACAAGTGAATTCTCATATATATTAATAGGGAGTTTATAACATTTTTGTTACAATTTTTTGTGAATTCCAATGATATGTCATTAAATGAGAATATAAATTTATGTATGTGTTTAGATGTCAATTATATAAAGAGTTTGATATATTAGTAATGATGACGAGTTTAATGTATAATTAGTCTCATATACGATATTAATAATATTAAAATTATTAATAATATACAAAATTTTATACATATTATATATTATTAATTGATGGAAAATATTATATGTATAATATATTATATTATATTATAAAATTTATTTAACGAACATTGCGCGTGACACGCAAGAGTTCATCTAGTTCATATATATTTTTCACAATAAAATTGTATTTTCATAGTGATAAATGTCGAAGTATTTCCATAAACATACAAAAGTCACATCACCAACATCTCATCGTTTGCGTCCTTTTTGCACTTTCCCTTCAATTTTAACTTACATAGGCCCAAGTGTGTGTACTCATTGACTTTTTTTATTTTTTATTTCTTTTTATCAAACCCTCTATAAATACGTAAGGAAATTGATAGATTGTATTCGTATAACTCGTGCGTCGGTGCGTGGTGATCATATATTCAGGTTTCTCTCTCTCCTTTCTTTCTCTCTGTATATTTAAATGCACACACTGATACATGGTCGTGTGCATGTTATACCAATTCAATTGCTAGAAATTAATTAAAGTTGGAACTTGAATATGTTTACTGGACTGGTTTTCGTTTTGTAATTTAACTGACATGATAAGGGTATCATCGTCATCTCATATCTCGTATTCTTTTTTTTTTTTTTTTTAATTTATAAATGCTTGTTATGGATTCAAACCTTATCGTTGTCGTTTATAGATTTTCTTTTTTATCGGTGAATGTTAATTTGTTATTAGTTAGATCATTAAGCACTCAAATACTCCAAACACTCCAAAAAAAATTTCAAGCCACCTTATAACTTTATAATTCGTTTTCAAAGAGAATCGAACTCGGGTCACCAACTAAAATGAAAACCCGGTGGCCCATTGTAGTTTATAGATATTAATAATTTGGTGTTCGCAGTCCAATAAAGACATTAGTTTCTAATATTAATTTTATAATAATAATTCATGTATAGAAATCTTCAATAAAGTGAAATTTGGTGTGCGCGGTCCAATAAAGACATTTGATTTTTCAATGGCTGAGGTTTTGCAATGAATCGAGATCCACATCTTTTATTTTGGACCCCTTGAAATTGTATTGGAATTGTGTGAAAGTCAACTTAAATTAACTAAAATATCATCTTGACCAATCTATGGTGATCGTGACAAAACGGTGCATACCATGATATGTTAAATTATGGGTGCAGATTTATTTTCTCAGCACGGAACATTTAAAAAATATATATTAAAGCTGCCATGTAATATTTGTGCATAATTAACAAACTCTACCATATGATGAAGTTAAGTTTTTACTTTTTGGATGGTAGAATGTTTATGATAAAGTGATTCTTTTCTTTCAATAATTTCAGTATAACCAACTTATTAGAAAATTGATATGAATAAATGAATTTAATATTTTTTAATAAATTCGAACTTATAGATGAGATGACATTATTTTATTCTATCAGAACCTTAAACTCCATCTACTTTCTAGGATAAATTCCCACTAAAAGTAATTTTGTTCATATTAAATTGTTCACTTGATATGTTTTTTTCCTAAGGTCTAGAATTTAGAATTCAGTCCACGAGTGAAGAGGCACACGAGATCACCTATTTTAATTTGTGTTTCATATTATGAATGAATGACACGTGAAGAATGAAAAAATAATTAATTAATAATATACACCACATCGACATGTGTTAATAATTTAGTAGGGTCTGGTAAAACACCAAATGAAATATGAAAAATCGAACAGAAAAATTGAACTGGTGAAGAAGAATATTAGAAAATTAACATAAATGATTTCATTTTACGCTTCCCTATAAATTTGAATTTTGATGAGATGAATTTTTTTCAATGCAGTAATCATTTGATCTGAAAATTAATGGTTTCAGATTTATTTGCGAAAATGGTATCAAATGCAACTGTTAAATGCCCTTCAGCGATGAAGGCAACCTCTAACGGCGTCTTCCAAGGGGACGATCCTCTCCATTTTGCGCTTCCTCTATTGATATTACAGATATGCCTCGTCGTTGTGCTGACAAGAGTAATTGCATATCTTCTCAGGCCACTCAGACAGCCACGTGTCATTGCTGAAATTATTGTGAGTTCATTTCTCTTAATTAATTTCAACCTTTTTATTAGAATATATATATATATATATATATATTAATATATATGCATGATTCCTAGCATTATATTATACTCTCATGATTTCTACCACTTTCTTTGGTATATATTTATTTGGTCTGGATGGAATATTCCTTAAAGGGTCATCTTTAGTTTTTTTTTTTTTTTTTCTCGAAAAGATCTATCTTTAGTTAATCACCATCGATCAGTTCTTTTTCTCTTTAATTATTTATTTTCCAATGATTCCTAGCACTTTAAGTGTTTAGTTGCTTTAGTTAATCACCATCATCATTAATTTCTTTAAAATATCTGTTGGTTGTTGTTAAGTTCACATGAATATGTATATTTCGGGGTGTTGGTAGAGGGGTTTGAAGATATATAAAAAAATTGGAATGAAATGAAATGAAAATTAGGTATTTAATTGGAGGAATAATTGCATAAATAATGTTTTTATATCCAAAAATTATGGTATCAAAGTTACAAACTCATTTCTCACCTCTTTGGATGAATGAAAGTTATTCTCCAAAATATTACTTAGTAGATTTTTTTTTTTAAATTAAAGTTTCCAAATAATTATTTATTTATTATCATATTATAATATATGGAATAAAAATTAGCCATTTGATTGGAGGAAATAATTGAATAAATAATGTTTTTATGTCAAAAAAATATATATATATATGGAATCAAAATTATAGATTCATTTCTCACGTCGTTGGAGGAATGAAAGTCATCTCCCAAAATATTAGTAGAATATTTTTTTTTAAAAAAAAATTAAAGCATCCAAATAATTATTTATTTATTATCATATTATAATTAAGTATAAATGATTTATAAATATAGTTTTAAATACAAAAATTTAATGAAAAATTCTATTATTAAAATTTTAATTAAACCAAATTATCATATTCATTCTAATTTATCAATCAAACAATCCAATAACATACCCATTTACTATTTCTCACTACTATCATTCATATATTCATTCCATTTTCTCTTGTCAAATTAAGCACCCTCTAAATATCAAATTTAATTTAAAAGAACCATAGCAAATTAAATGTCGTCGATCGAATTGTCTTTTGCTTCTACAATTTTGGCCCTACTTTTAATCAATGGTAACTTTAATGTGATAAAATGAGGGTAATAACTTTACGGGCTGACATTTAAAAATAAAAAAATTTAAAATGCGCAAATTAATGTCTAATGAGCACGAATCAACCCATATCGGGCTAATTGGCCCAATTTTGCTGAATTCAGACTGAAATTCAAACTAATTGGCCCAATTTTGCTGAATTCCGACTGAAATTCAAACTAATTGGCCATATCTTCCGACTGAAACTCAAACTAATTGGCCCGATATGACCTAGATTCACAATTTTTTTTTTATAAATTATTATCCATAAATCGTCAATTCATAGAGTCATGGTTCTCATTTTGTCAGCTTGAAATGTTAGAGTCCTCATTTTAAAAATAATTATTCCCATTGATCAACCTTTGGTAGATTCGTACTATAAAATTTGTGGTGTATTATGCTTTCAACATAAAACATGAAGAAACAAATCTTGACTTTAGACATAATGTAGTTGATCAAAATAGTTTACTTATTTTCCAGAAACTGCTACAACTCAGTTGCATATTTTGTCGACATTTGCAGTAATTAATAAAGTGAGGCGTTATTTGTACATTGATATAACACTAGTAACATTTGATAGAAGAAATGTAAATATGAGTAATTTGAATTTGATTACAGGGGGGAATTCTGCTAGGTCCATCAGCATTAGGCCGCAACCACAAATACCTGGAAACCATTTTCCCAGCACGTAGCCTTACAGTTCTGGATACTATTGCCAATCTGGGTCTCCTCTTCTTTCTATTCCTGGTTGGCCTTGAAATAGACCCAGCCTCCCTTAGAAGAACAGGCAAAACAGCACTCAGCATCGCCCTTGCTGGAATTACTCTCCCATTCGCTTTAGGAATCGGGACTTCGTTCGTCTTCAGGGCCACCATTTCCACGGGCGTAAACCAGGCCCCCTTCCTGGTATTCATGGGAGTCGCCCTCTCCATCACCGCCTTCCCCGTCTTGGCTCGTATTCTAGCCGAGCTTAAGCTCTTAACTACCGACGTCGGTCGAATGGCCATGTCAGCTGCGGCCGTCAATGACGTGGCAGCGTGGGTCCTACTCGCTCTGGCAATAGCCTTATCAGGGACCGGCCCTTCTCCCCTGGTTGCAATGTGGGTCTTCTTGTGTGGGTCCGCCTTCATACTTTTGTGCATTTTTGTGGGCCCTCCTATTTTCAAATGGATATCACGAAAATGCCATCAGGGCGAGCCTGTAGATGAGATATACATATGTGCTACTTTGGCTGCTGTTTTGGCTGCAGGATTTGTTACGGATATGATTGGGATTCACGCGCTTTTTGGAGCGTTCGTCGTCGGTGTTCTTGTACCCAAGGAGGGGGCATTTTCGGGAGCTCTCGTGGAAAAAGTCGAGGATCTTGTTTCCGGACTTTTTCTTCCTTTGTACTTCGTCTCCAGTGGGCTGAAGACGAACGTGGCCACCATTCAAGGGGCTCATTCATGGGGCCTGCTTGTGTTGGTCATAGTTACTGCATGTGTTGGAAAGATTGTTGGCACTGTTTTGGTTTCTCTCTACTGCAAAATGCCTTTAAAAGAGGCGATTACACTCGGCTTTCTAATGAACACTAAAGGCTTAGTGGAACTCATTGTCCTCAACATTGGCAAAGACAGAGGGGTAATTTTATTTACGCAAAAGGAATTTTTTTAAACCCACAACACTATTTCTCAAATTAATTTTGTCGTGTTAACTTTAAAATTTAACGCGACATTTTTTTTTGAAATTAATCTTGATACTAATCTATTGTAACCGGTCTAAGGAATAAAAGGTTGAATTTTAAAAATTAACATGACAAAATTCAATTTATTAATGAATACGGGTGTGCTTAAAGTAAAATTGGGCAAATTTAGATGACTAAAAAAATCAGTTTTCCTTTAATTTACTATTCACTCACTTGTAAAACTAGTTTGAATATCAATTCATTTTTCATGTAGGTTCTGAATGATCAAACGTTTGCCATCATGGTTCTCATGGCTCTGTTCACTACATTCATTACAACGCCAATTGTTGTGACGATATACGAGCCTGCCCGAATGGCGGTATCAGACTACAAGCTGAGAACTATTCAGAGAAAGCAATCCAACACTCAACACAGACTATTAACCTGTTTCAACTCCACAAGAAACATTCCCTCTTTGATTAATCTCATGGAGGCCTCACGCGGCACCGGAAACATACTTCGCGTCTACGCAATGCACCTGATGGAGCTCTCCGAAAGATCATCCGCCATACTCATGGCCCACAAAGCCCGAAAAAACGGGATGCCATTTTGGAACCGGAAGAGGGAATCCGACCCGAATCAAATTGTGATCGCTTTCGAGTCTTTCCAGCACCTCAGCCACGTCTCAATCCGACCAACAACGGCTATATCGTCGATGTCCACAATGCACGTTGACATCTGCAACAGTGCTGCAAAAAAGAAGGTGGCAATGATAATTCTCCCTTTCCATATGCATCAGAGGGTTGACGGCCGGCTGGAGACCACAAGAACCGATCTGAGGCACGTGAACCGGAGGGTTCTTGAGCACGCGCCGTGCTCGGTTGCTATTTTTGTGGACCGGGGGCTCGGGGGGACGTCACACGTGGCAGCAAGTAGCGTTGACTATACCGTGACCACATTCTTCTTTGGGGGCCATGATGACCATGAGGCTCTGTCCTATGCAGCTCTCATGGCAGAGCACCCCGGCATCAATTTGAACGTGGTTCGTTTCGTTGTGGAGGCGGGAGACGCAATTGGGCTCGATGTAGATGATCGGGCCGGGCCCGAATCGAGATGGAATCATGACCAAGTGTTTCTTGCGGAGTTCATGGCGAAAGTATCGAGGAATGGTTCGATCAGAATGAAAGAGATATTGGTAAGGAATGCATCAGAAACAGAGGATGCTATGCGGATGTATGATCGTTGCAATCTGTTCATCGTCGGACGGACGCCGGAGGGGCAACTGGCCGCAGCACTTAACAACGGAAACGAATGCCCGGAACTAGGACCTGTCGGAAACCGGTTGATTTCGCCGGTGTTTTCGACGTTAACGTCGGTTTTGGTTGTGCAGAAGTACCGCAGTGACTTAAACGGAGAGTCGCTGAATTCACTTAACATACAAGATACACAGGAGTCTGAATCACAATAATTTGCTGACTTCTAATTATTCGCTACTGCAAATAAGTGTTCATTATGTCTCCAAAAATAAAAATCTTGAAGCTCAGATCAAGAAGCATTGGCCCTCTGTCATCAACGTTGTGCTTTTTATTATGTCATTTTTACTGTCTGCCATCATGTTTGATGATTGTATTATGCATGCATCCATGCAATGAAACACTAAATACAATACAAGAATCGCCTCATCAACAACACAGATTGACGAAGTGAAATAGTGGCTCTAAGTACCACTGTATTTATGTGATGAGAGCATAAGTTTGATTCATCATTTCTTTTAAAAAATCAACAACACGAATTCCACGTCATACGTGTCTTCTATTTTCAAATTCATTCATAATTAGAGCATCAAAAGTAAATTATATCTATCAATTTATTCTCAACTCCCCAATTATATCAAGTACAATTGTTACTATTTTAAGACTCACTATCCACATCATCTAAATTCATTTAATATGTTTAAATTCTATATTTTTAATTATATTAATTTATTTTATATAATTAAATAAATAGTTATGAATTTAAAATCAAACTTCACAATTACAACGGTTAGCTACCATTCTATATACTCCCTCCGTCCCAGGATAATTTTCACAGTTGACTTTTCAACCATTTTTGTGTGAGAGTTATATCATAGTATTATGTGTACAAAAATTATTTTATAAGAATGATATGCTAGTTAACAAGGTTGGAGTATATAATTGGAAAAAAAAAACATGCAACAATTATTTCTCACTTTTCTAATTTTACCTACTTCACATTAGTGTATTTGGGTAAAAAGAATTGTCACCTCAGCTTTTTACGTACCTCACATTAATGGTGTACCTGGATAAAAATTATTTCTCAGGTCCTCTCTTTTCACTTTCTTCCGATTCGTTTAATTTATTAAAATAAACATGTGGTTTGAAATATTATCAAATACATCCCTACCAACTAATGTAGCTATTTGATAGATCTAGAAATGCAAAACCATTTTATTATAAGAATATGATTTTTGTTTAATATTGTACATGTAATATTCACTATTTTTTGTAATCTACTAAACAAAAATATGCTACTATATGAATAAAAGTGTGATTGTAAATACAAATTCCGTAATTAATGAATGAATAAACACAAAAATTAATTACAAAAATATTTTTATTGAATTAACTATAAGTTTTGGGTACAATCTTTATTTATCATATAATACTTCTCTTCAATCTTGACTTTGATTTTTTTTTTCCGAGATTTTTGGAGTTGGAAACATAGAAGAGAAGGAAGAACACAAAAAGGTCTTTGCATATTTTTACAGCACCTTTCAAATATCAGTATTACAAAAAATTATAAAAATATAACAAGTTCGCATGCAAAAGAAATTTTATTTATTCCACACCAAGGGGTCGGTGCCACTATCGATCCCCTACAAAATGAAGCAGCAATTAAATCCTATGAACACTCTGTCCGCTAAGTGCTCGTTTGGTTTGCATGATTAGGGCATTACAAATGAGTTAATATGGGCTGACAAATGTTAAAATGAAATCAATCGTGTCTGCCGGATAATTAATGAAGGAAACCAAACGGGTACTAAGTTTGCTAAATGAAGGAATCATTGAGAATTATACTCTGTTGTATCGCCTTCTTTCAAAGTATTCAGTGAATCTCCGGTTAACCGGCTCCGGTATTGCTGCACCACCAGAACGGACGATGTGGTCGAAAACTCCGGCGAAATCAACAAGTTCCCCACCGGTCCCAATTCTGGGTATTCACCCTTCTTGTTGATAGCTGCTACTAATTCACCCTCCGAAATTCTTCCCACCAAGAACAGATTACACCCTTTGTTTGTGTGAATCAGATCAACCACTTCAACAACATTACTCACCACAAATTCTTGAAATTTAATGGAACCATCGTTCAATATTTTCTCCTTAAACTTTGAAATAAATTCTTCATCATTCGATCTCGTCTCAACATCGTTGTTATCATCGTGGACGTCAAGTTCAACGGCGTCCCCAACAACCTTAGCGTCCACGACGAAACGAACGATGTTGAAACTAACACCAGGATGCTCAGCCATGAGCGCCCCGTACACAAGAGCTTCACGATCATCAGGGCCACCAAAGAAGAAAGTTGTAACAGTGTAATCAACAATGCTTGCAGGTACATATGCTAATCCACCTAGGCCACGGTCGATCAAAAGACCAACCGAACAAGGGGCGTGCTCGAGTACCCTTCGGTTGACGTGCCTCATCTGGGCACATGTGGTCTCCAAATGTCCATCGAGCCGTTGATGCTTATGAAATGGGATTATTACCATTGCTACCCTTTTTGTTTCGGCGCTTGAGCAGATGTCCTCGTGCATGCTGTACAAGGCTGAGATGGCAGTGGTTGGTCGGATGGAGACTTGGTTAAGACGCTGGAATGCCTCAAATTCAACGATGATTTGATTTAAATTCTTGCTCTGTTTTTTGTTCCAAAATGGCACTCCATTCCTTCTAGCTTTGTGGACCATTCGTATTGCCGATGATCTTTCTGAGAGCTCTAACAGGTGCATCGCGTAGACACGCAGGCCGCCTCGTTTTCTAGTTCCACGAGAAATCTCCATCAGATTGGTCAAGGACGGAATGCTTCTGCTGCTCTGGAAACAGACTAAAAGTCGGAGTTGGGTGGTCATTTCTTTTCTCTGAATAGTTCTATGTTTGTACTCTGAGTTGGCTAGCCTAGCTGGCTTATATATAGCCATAACCATAGGTGTGGTTATGACTGATGTGAATAACGCCATTAGAACCAGAATGGCAAACGCTTGATCATTCAAAATCTGGAATTACCAAAATTAATGTAGGTCAGATGATGAATTAATCAATATTAATATAATAGTAAGCCAATCAAATTACGTGCGTACCCCTCGATCTTTTCCAATGTTGAGGACAATGAGCTCGACTAAGCCTTTAGTGTTCATCAAGAAACCAAGTGCAACCGCCTCTTTGAAAGGAATCTTGCAGTAGAGAGAAACAAGAAGAGTGCCAACAATCTTCCCGAAGCACGCTATAAAAATAACCAAAACGAGAAGCCCCCAGGACTGCACCCCTTGAATAGTGGAAATATCCGTTTTCAATCCACTGGATACGAAGTACAAAGGAAGAAACATACCGGTGACAAGGTCCTCAACTTTCTCAACGAGAGCTCCGGCAAAAGACCCTTCTTTAGGGACAAGAACCCCGATGACAAACCCCCCGAAAAGCGCATGAATTCCAATCGTATCAGTCGCAAATCCTGCAGCCAAAACAATAGCTAAAGTTGCACAAATGTATATCTCATCCACCGGCTCCCCCTCAGGGCATCGCTGCGCCATCCATTTGAAGATCAGAGGGGCCAATAATGCGCACACAACTACAAACCCGGACCCGCACAAAAAGACCCACAATGAAACAACGGGCGAACAACCCGTGCCCGACAGAGCTATGGCCAGAGCGAGTAGAACCCATGCAGCCACGTCATTGACTGCAGCAGCTGACATGGCCATTCTCCCTACATCGGTGGTTAAGAGCTTAAGCTCGGCTAAAATACGGGCTAAGACGGGGAAGGCGGTGATGGAAAGTGCCACTCCGATGAAGACTAGGAAGGGGGCCTCACTTACATCATGGGAGCTGGTACTTCTCCTGAATGCGAATGAGGCTCCGATGCCTAATATAAATGGGAGAGCCATTCCTGCAATGGCTATGGATAATGCTTTTTTGCCGGTTCGTCTAATGGACCGTGGGTCCAGCTCAAGCCCAACCAGAAATAAAAAGAAAAGGAGACCAAGGGTAGCGAGGGTATCAAGAACTGTGAGGCTCTTTGGAGGAAAGATAGCGTTCAGATATGCTTTATTGCGCCCAAATGCAGATGGCCCCAGTATAACTCCGCCCTGCAACCACGAAATTAAGCTCAAAATTAGTATGGATTTTAATGATCTAACAAATGTTTGGTTGAGTATATGTATTAATTAAAGATGGTCAAAAACAATAGAATTGCGATTGTGCAAAATTCGAAAAATGTTTTTTTAAAACCATAATTTTGAGGCAGATAAATATTTAGGATAATAACTTTAAAAAGTGTTCACCTCGAATTGAGCTAATTGGCCATATTTGCACAGGCTAATGATTTGAATTGATTTTGTTTAACGTTTGAGTCCTCAATTTGCTAGCTCAAAAAATTTCTTTTCTCGTTTTGCTCTAATTTACTATCCTTAAATTTTTTTTACCGCAATCTCAATGTGTCCTCACATTGTTTAAAAAAAAAAAAAAAAGAGTTTATGAAATTGAAATATTTGTTCATAATCAAATAAATATTATCATGTTTACATTTACTACTCAAACAGATAAAATATACTAATAAAATGATATTAATAAAAAATTATATTCATCACCTTAACTATATAAAACACCAAAATACAATACAATTACATAATACATTACAAGTAAAAATATGTATATTATATATAAACATAATATAATGCAACAAAAATATAAATTACATATTTAGTCATTTATTTTTGTATTAGAATTTTTTTCGAAAAAATGTTTAATTAGTGCATTATGAAGTGCGAAATGAACATTTTTATCTCTGATTATTAATCTAGAAGTTTCATTATTTGCTAATTTGTTTTCATATACCACTATATAGGTAGAAATTTATAATATAATTGTATGCAATAGTTATAAATATAATAATTAACTAATAAAACAAACGTTAAACTTAAAATTAAATAAAAAAAAAAATTGGACAAAAATATTTATGGTGAATATGATTGCTAATTTAAATTAAAAGAAGACAAAGACTAGTGAGAGACTGTCTCACGTAATGTAAATGTGAGACAAAACTCAATATAATCAATATTAATAAGTAAATAAATAAGTAGAATTGATATGAGATTAAACAAATATAAAATTCATGAAACAGTTTCATGCACAGTAACATCCCATGAATAATAATATCATGCAACCAACCACTAAAAGACAATGACGGCACTACAATGATCACTGCAAATCATTTTCATAAATAACCTTTTCCTTAATAAAGAATTAACAAATTGTTTTAGGTTCCATTTGGATGGAGTGGATTTGAAATCAAGAGATTTGAGGATAATATATTATGCATTAACACAAATTAAAATGGAGAAAACCTAAATGAATGAATTTGGTTCACACAAATTAAGCACAAGTGGGAGAAGCTAGAGGATTTCAAATGACTAGGTTTTGTGGGGTATTTGAAATCCTCCCACTTATAAGTAATATTTGTGTGAACCAAATCCATTCATTTAGTTTTTCTCCATTTTCATTTGTAAATGAATGGTATATTATCCTCAAATTCCTTAATTTCAAATGACTCCATCCAAATGGAGCCTCAAAGAATCACCCCTGCACTCACGTAGAAATTAAGACAGGTGAATAATATTTGCTAGTTTAGTATAATAATGGAAATAATTGAACGCACGATAATTTCAGTGATAACACGCGGCTGGCGTAGTGGCCGGAGAAGATAAGAAAGGCCTCGAGTCGTAACCAGGACAAGGCATATCTGAATGATCAATAAAGGAAGTGCAAAATGGAGAGGATCGTCGCCTTGGAAGACGCCGTTTGAGGTCGCCTTCATCGGTACTCGAGTGGAGGAGGAAGAGGAAGAAGAAGAAAAAGAAAGAAAGAAGAGAAGGAATGGCAATGTGTGCTTCTGAATCACACGATGCTCGTACTTTATAGTGGGGAAATAAGTGGACTGCCAATTATGTTATTTCATTTGAATAACGTTTGCAATACTTTTTTTTTTTTGGACTGCCAATAACGTTTGCAATACTAAAGTAGTTTTGACATTACATATGTGGGGTGACCTGAGAAAATAACAAAAATTCTATATTTATATTTTATTTTTAATTGGTTCAGATAAGTATCATGCATGTACATTTTGTTATATATATCTACTACATTTTGTATATATTCTTTGAATGCATGCAATAATATTCTAAAGATTTGTTGTGTATAACATGAATATTATACATTAACTTTTGACAAAATTTTGTATGAAAATAGTTCTTGATAAATTTATTATGAAATTGTTATGAAAAAATATTAAGTATCAAATATTTTGTTTTTGTGTTTTTGAAATTTTGTGTTAAGAATCTCATCAAGAATGTCAATAAGACAAAGTCTAATATAAACAAGAGTTCATAGTGAAATTTGATCAATTTATGAGATAGCGTTTTTTTTACATTCCATAATTTATTGCATTCGACGAAAACGTCTCAATAAAGTTAGATTAGCCAATTACGTCCTAAACTTTGCTAAGTACTTTATTTAAGAAATTTGATGGGACATTAACGCATGTGAATTGCAACCTTAATCAGATCAATAAAGAAGCGCTTCCACTAAAGTAAGAAAAATGATGACAAACAAAATAAAGAAAATAGTTATTTCCACTAACAAACTTCACTGATTGCATTATTGAAAAGGAAAAAATATCTTACTAATTATACAGTGAAACTGGTTATATATTTGGTTCATTTAAATAGATTATTGTGTCCACAGAAAAAGATATATTGATATTTTCTTTTAAAATTTGGTTTTGCTATGATACAATGAAAGAAATTCCGTCTCATCTAAAAGTCCGAACTTGAAGAGAGGTTAGAAATCAATCCATATATATCATCACTCTAATACAGTATATACTAAAATTAAAAAAAAAAGATATAATAAAAAAATGTATAACATTTTAAAATACATAACAATATCCTATACTAGATGAGCTCCCGCATATTACGCGGTATTTTCGTTAAATAAACTTTACAATATAATATATTATATATAATATTTTCAAATAATAATATATATATATTAAAATAATGTATATGTATAAAAAAATTATAATTATAATATTAAATTTAAATAATAGTAATATTAATTGTATGACAATTCATGCTATCTAAACACATACATAAATTTATATTCTCATTTAATGACATATCATTGGAATTCACAAAAAATTGAAACAAAAATGTTATAAACTCCCTATTAATATATATGAGGATTCACTTGTTTGAAATACTCACAAATTAATATTTCATAAATATTGGAGTTTCTAAAATATACTAAGATAGAATATAAATTGAGACGGTCACAAAAAATTAATACACTTTTATATGCTAGAGTTAAATAAAATAGTTTTTCAAAACATATAAATATTTATAGATTAGTTTAGTGGTAAACATTTCAAAACCAACATAAGAGGTTTAGGGTTCAAATCCTTACTATTATTTTTTACAAATTTAATATCTAACTGTCACATATACAAAATGACACATGGCAACAGAAACATACAAAATCGACACATAAACAAAATGCATAGAATTTTGACACATAAGTAAAAATGAACTCCCTATTAGTATATAAGGGTTTATATTAACTAGTGTAAGACCCGCGTGGATTGTTAATAAATTTTTAAATTATTATTTAATGGTGTAAAATGTATAATTGAATTTAAAGAATCAATTTTTATATTTGGAAGTAAAAATAAATTGAAGAAAAATAGTGTAAAATATTTGTATTACAATATTAAATATTATTAAATAAATTCAGACTTCAGATTGAAAATATACATTACAAAGCAGACACACGCACTAATTAAATATAAATAAAAAAAATATAGTGTAAAACAAAATATGTGGGAACTTCTCTTTAATAGTTGAGTCATGCTACTCTTTAGAATACTTTTTTTTGAAACCCCCTTAAGCCATATTATTATTATAAATATTTAAGTTTGACAGAAGATACGTAAAAGTGGTTGTATTCATCATATTTATAATAATTGTGTCGAAGACATCAATACATCAATGTGACCATATATTTTTAATTATAATATCACATTAACCTTATGAAACAATCCAAATAAAATTGAGATATCAAATAAATTCAAACATTTAAAGACAATTAATATAATGTTAATATGAACTTGAAATAATTTGAAAATGACTGATTACAACATTGAACTTATTTTTTTTTTTTTCAAATGATAATCAATTATTAATATTGTCAATTTTTTTTAAAAAAATTAACAATAGACAGAGAAGGGAAAAAAATGTTCCCGAAAAGAAAACAGATGAGTAGTGATTCAATTAGGATCAAATGAAAAACAAATTACAAAATTTCATTATGAAGCGCGATAAAAAAAAATATAATTTGGGCGGATACAAAAATAAATTCATGGATTAAGAACTAAAAAAATTGCAGAATTCCATTATGAAGCGCGATAAAAAAGACATAATTTGAGCGAAAATATAACCGTAAAAAATGAACGGAATCCATTTATGATTTTGAGATTGGACCATTAGGTGAGAAAGAACCAGTATAAAAAATGCAGAATCGGTGAAGATATAGTTTTGAATTAATATTCAGGACTCAAATGAACCCAAAAAATTATACATATTTGACATGCATTTTGAGATTAAACGAAAGCAAAAAAAAAAAAAAAAATTGAAATTAGATATGCAAACATATAAAAAAATACAGAGAAACTATAAAAAAATAAAATAATAATAATAAAAAAAAAGTAGTTGTGAAACTCCACGAGAGATGAAGAATATACCAAATTGATGAATTAGGATTAAAAAAAAAAAGGCCCGTAGAGATCCAAATAGTAGGATAAGTAACTCTCAATCTTATACCATATCTCCATCGTTGTTTTTCTGCAAAACTAATATGTATCTACATCACCGCTTTTCTGCAAAATTATTCCCTCTTAACGACACATCCAGCGAACCACCATTTTGCGTTCAATATCTCGTCTACTAAATTGTATATGTAGAAACGATTCCCCTCCAACACTGGTGAATTGTGCAAGATCATTTGTTGTGAGTTAGTAGACGATCATGGTAGAAGAAGAAGGAGAGCGGTTGAAGCTATAGAAGTGAAATGAATGAACGTAGAAGATGTAAAATAGAATTTGAGAAAGAAGCGGTTACCAATTTTTAAAAAATCATTTAAATTTTTAAAAATTCAAAATTTTGAGAAAATTAGAAATTGAGGAAGAAAGTTATGTATGAAGCCACGTCAGAATTAGGAGATTGACAATTAGATGGAAAGAAGATATTAACCCTTAAAAATTGGTTACCACCTCTACCAGTGTGGTAAGTGGATGTATTTCAAAAAAATCTTATTTCACTTGTTTTGGGTTATTACAGAGTATTCTAATTTTTCACAGAATTATCACATCTGTATGTTTGTACACTGCATGTTATACATTTTTGCGGCAAGTATTTTTATTATCAAATGACTTTTGAAACAGTAAAAAAAATGATTTTCTATAAATTAATATTGCTTAATTTTTTCAAATTTATTACCTTATTATCTTCATATTTCCTTCACTCTCAACTTCAAGCCCTACTTGTTTTTGTGTTCTTGAAATTTTTGTTCCATTTTTATATGGACAAAAGTAATGTTAACATGTTACACAACATCATTGTCGAAAATGAGAAAACATGGTTACAAATTGACTCAACGACAAAGGTGATGAGGCAGTACAAATAATACTAAGTAGAGACTATCTTTCAAAGAACACCGAGCTACGTAAAAATCAAGTTCATCACCAACTTCATGCCGATTTGGAACATATTTGGGTACAATCTGACAAATAATTAATATAATGGGTTTATTTACACATGTTTCATACTAGTTATGTTTTTTTTAATGTCAAATGTATTATCTAGGATAAAAATTACATGATTTTTTATAATATATATATATATATATATATATATATATATATATATATATATATATATATATTAAAAATGAGAAAACTCTTAAAAAATTGTAAATGAAAATATTATTATAATTTGGTGCAATGTGTACCAATAAAATTATATATGATGATGATGGGCCCTCTAGAAAATGAATTATAACTATAAAAGAATTGTGGAGGTTAGTAGGGTTTGATTATTTTAAATGGCATTGTAAAACGTCAATGAGGTGGGGAGAGGGTGTGGTTATAACCACACACCCAATGTGGCTGCTCACCTGCTCTTCGAGGCGAGCTATAACGCAAGGCACACTATATTGCTGCCTTCTCAATCATATAAATAAAGTAGCACTCTTCAATAAAGCTGGGAACGAAAAGGATTTAAAACACAAAAAATGTTTCCCACTAGCAAACTAAGTATTATGGCATTATTGAATGGAAAAAAAACAAAAGAAAAATAAAAAAACCATTAAAAATTACGAAAGAAAAATCCAAGAATTAATTAAATAAAGTTCTCTATTATTGGGAATGCTCAGACTGTGATCTTGGAAGCTTTGGGGTGTACATGCATGACCCAGCCCTTTGTCTTCCTATTTTAGAGGAAAACAAAGATCTTCTTAGGTGCTTAATTGGGTTTTTTCTGGAAATATTATTGTTATAATATTATTATTGCTCATGAATTGGCTTATTTTTAATTTAAAGTGTAATGCCTCTTGCAACGCCTCGTTGTTGTCCCTATCGGACTTTTTCTTATCTATTAGTGCTGGATGATATGGTTCAACACAGATTTTTTTTTTTTTTTTTTAATCATGGTGGATCAGATCAGATCGGATCAATATAGAAATATCTGCAATTTTTCTTTGCTCAGGAGAAATTTCAAAGAACAAATTATTCATTTATTATTATGTCTATATAACAATAGTCTTCAAACTAAACTACGTACTATACATTATGTACTCACTAGATCAACACTTAGAAGTTGGATATACTGAAATTATTGGTTAACATAAGGAGTATTTGTTTGCATGTAATCCCTCCGTCTAATATTAATATACATAAAATGAGTAAGTGTGAACTGAGTGCACATATAATGAACTCTATTTTTACTATCACTGTCATGCACATTCAGTGTTATAAATAAAATATGACAGTTATAGTGCATGTGCATGATGCATGACAGTGATAGTAAATTTGTAAAACAGTGATAGTAAAAATAGAGTTACGTTCATCGGGTGCAATATATAACAGTGATAGTAAATATAGAATTCATCGTATGCACCCAGTTTACACAAGTTTTTGCTAAAAAAAATTACATGAGTTTTAAGAAATATTGATATTTATGAATAAAGTAGATATGTATTATGGGATATTGTGGGTTCCAATTAGAAATAAATAATTATTTATGAATTAATAAAGTCAATGACAATTTGAATAATTAAGTAGATGTTAGGATGGTGAAGATAAAATTTTATATTCAATTTTAGAACATGCATATTTAAATTGAACTCACAAGAAATGAAAGTATGCATACTAAAATTGGACGAAGGGAGTATTAGTTTATATGTCATATAAAATTAATAATTTTAATGTAGAAATTAATATAATTATTATCATATGAATTAATAATGTTCAATCGTATTATCCATAAAAATTGATTCCACGAAATAAATTCTTTCATTTATTTATTTATTTATTTATTTATTTATTTTTTTGTGAGTGATCTATTTAGCAAGTCATTAAATTTAGGACAAAATTGTATCAGATTCACGGTGCAATTGGTCGCAGAATTAAGGGTGAGAAAAGTACAGAACGTATATTGCATTTATTTTACTAATAAATAAAGAAAATGCTGAGATTTTTAGCTTATCATAATTTTCGATATGGTATTATATCATACCAAAATTTATAAATTTTGGTAAATATTTGTGTGCACAATGTTTTTATTTAATATTACACCGTAACTAAACTAATACTATACAATGTTGCTAACTAAATTAATAATATTCAATGTCTGAAATAATACTACACTATAACCAAACTAATATTATACAGTACCTGAAATAATATTGTAATGTAAACCAAAAAAGATGGCTGCCTATTTCAATTAAAAAGAAAACACGCCTTTTATTTTGAGAGGAAAAGGCAGTCACGCTTTTGAAGATTGAAAAAAGAAAAGCAGTAGCAGCGCACACAACAGCGGGGAGAGAAGTAGTAGCAGCGACGAAGGCAATTTTTTTTAGTCTTAGGAATTTTAGGGGTTTTCTCCATATTTTCCACACATTATTCTCTACTCATTAGCGCATACTCTTTCCTTAGATTTACACACAATACACACATAGTTTAGGTGTTCTTCATAGTTATTTTATTTTCTTGCAAATTAGAGGTAGATTCATACAATCAAGTGAATTTTACATTTACAAGGTGACATCTCTCCTTATTTCATTTATCTATTGGTTAATTTCATTTTAATTATGTTTTCCCTAATTTTTATGTTCATGGGTTTATTTTTTAAATTCATGTTTGGCTAGATTTCTTTTTGTGTTTGAGTGTGATGACCCTTGGATGAATTAATTTTGATGATCATGTGATTGGGTGTTTCATTTATAGAGGTGATTAATTATTCTAATGTGATTTGCATGATTTAATTGCTAGATTAGGTTTTGATCATTTGTTAATTGATTTAATTTGCTCAAAGAGATTTGGTTTATTGAATTGATGCTTAGGTGTTAGGCTTGGTTTTGGTGATTGAATTCAATATTGGATTAACGCAAGGAGACTTGGTTAATTTTCATTAGAACCTACATTAGAATACGTTAATTGCTTGATTTTATGTCTTGTGATTAAGTGAGGAGACTTAGGGTGCCGTCTCTAAACTATCTTACGTGCTTATTTGATATATTCAACCTAGACTTATCAAGTACGGTTAATATGTAATTTTTTGTTAGATAGCTCCTATTATCCCTCGTTAATTGAAACTCCGATCATGTGTGATTCGTAATTAAGGATTCCTTGGTAATTTGCACCCGAACACATTTTTCTCATATTTGTTATCTCTTGGTAATTTTGCTTGTTGGTTATTCTTAGTTGTTTAATTTAGATTTAATTTTACAAAACCGTGTCCGACTCTATAATACCATGACAACTTGTAATTTTAGGGATCCTTGCTCGACTTAGTTCCTTTGGATTCGATAACTTGGTTGTGTCTTAAATATACTTACTCGAAAAAGCTACAATCAGCGAGCGGTTGAGGAGCGGGAGTTGCAGGAGCCTTCTTTTAGTGTGTGTACCATTTTTATCAGTTAACCACGTATACGGGATCGTGGCTAGTGGGAGGGTAGTTGTGAGATTTCAAGAGTGTGTACTTGTAACTTTCGTTTGTCTACTTGAATAAGTGTGTGTACTCGAAACTTTGATTTGTGGAAACAACCTTGACTTTCTCTTAATTCAAATCTTTCCTTGTTCATCTTTCCATAGGCTCATCGGCCTCATCATGAATTTTGGTTCAATAGCCTTCACAATAGCCCTCAAGCACTAGTGTTTTTAAAATGAATTCTCATCCATCACAATTTAGGTCTATCAGTCTCCATTAAGCCTATTGGCGTCTATGACCTTCATGAACCTATTGGTTCATTACCAGTTTCAGCCTCCAAACCTTAAATAAACAAGTTCACGTGGACTTATAATCAAATAATTTAAAATAGGCCAAATTGTCAATTCTACAACATATTTTTCACTTTTTATCAAATGTAACACGTCCTTTTTATTTTAACCAAATTATACCCATATTTTTCACTTTTTATCAAATCTAATTTAATTTTTTTGTATTTTACCAATTTTAGCACATATTATTTATCAATTAATTTAAAATATCAAATATAAAAAACTATATTAATAATGAGAACAATCTAAAAATAATCAAATTAGTAAAAATGTAATCAAGTTTGTTAATAAAATACCTAACTTTTTAAAATGTCAAATTCTAAAATTATATAGTATTATTTTTATTCTGAAAAATACAAAAAAAAAATATTTAAAGAATCTGTAAGTATTATATAAAAAATATAAAAATTATGCAAATTATTTTAATTATTATTCAACATTAATAAAAAATTCTTTAATATTTTTTAAATCTCTTTTTAATATAATAATTTTAGATAATTTCAAATTCTCAAATTCTTTATAAATTAATATTTTTAGATTCTAAATTGTTTTTTTTAATTTAAACATATTAAAAATATATTTTTTGTTTTTAATGATTAGACATTTCTCATTTTTTATACAGTTTATTTATTTTTTGGATTTTAAATTAATTGATAAATAATATGTGCTAAAATGGTAACATATAAAATATATGTTTTAGATTAGATAAAAAAGTGAAAAACATGGGTATAATTTGGTTAAGATCGAGAAAAACATGTGCTAGATTTAATTAAAAAAGTATATATATATAATTCGATTAAAAGAAAAAGTATGTGCTATATTTGATTAAAAAAAAAATATGTACTAAAATTAATAATTTGGTCTTTAGAATAAGAATGCAACTTTAAAACATCAATTAATAATCGAGGGAATTGTTGACTTCTAACCATCTTATTATTTTATCTAGCGCATGTTGATGAGTCGCGTTATCTTGATTTTTTTTTTTTTTATCGGGCAAAGGTGACTCGGACCCATTACCTTTGAATCATAAACAGTGGAACTCTAACCACTTGAACTATATCATTTCGTCATTATCATAAAGTTTGATAATTGCATGACTTAAGTTAATTACTAGGAAAAAGCATAAGATAGATAATTATAAATTGAAGTTGCATCGATTTATGTTGTCACACACTACAAAAAAAAAATAAAAATTGTGAATACTGATTAATTTACCGATGAACTTATTCTCGTCGATAAATGACAATTTTTTTGTGGTGACAATTAACCATTAAAGTCCTAATTATTACGTGCTTGTGAAATTAATTATGTTTTTCAAAAGTTGATACAGATTTGAGTATGCTAGAAATTAATGATTAATCAAACAAGTACATTGGTCAACTTGGCCCAATTCTATGGAAAACGGTGTTAGATAATCTTTTATATCGATCATTTGTTATTATGAAAGAGGTATATAATTATTTCATTTTATTATATATTATACTTGTCACGTAAGCAGTCTAATAACTCGGTTGTTTAACATTGTTTGGATTTTTTGTTATTGATTAAAAAATATATTTGACTATAACCTTGTATTAAATTATTATGTTACGAACATATAATTAACAAATTTTTAAAATATAGTTTGGTCCAATTTACAACCGATATGCAGGATCACAAATACCACATACGCATGAGATGAGATGAGATTAACCCGTTCGAATAACAGATAATTTTTCAATGTCAAATAGTAATATTTTATTTTCTATGCTTATATATTACTACCATCATACTTATAATATATATAGATAACAAAAGAAGAAAAAAAGAGACCTGTCGGTAACAAGGATATAATTATTTTACGAAATTCTTATTTATTCACGTGAACCGGGTTTTCTCGTTTTATACGAAGGGCCGGACCAGATATCCTCACACGAAAAGAGATTTGATTGGTGAAAGAGGATATAATTTACATAAATCTTATTTATCCACACCACGAACCGGGTTCCCTCCTTCTATTATGTACGAGGGGTCGGGCTGATTATCCCTTTACAAAACCAAGCAGCAATTAATTTATACAAATATTTAGCCGGCTGACAGAGGGAATCATTGAGAATCATACTCCGTTGTATCGTCTTCTTTCAAAGTATTCAGTGAATCTCCGGTTAACCGGCTCCGGTATTGTTGCACCACCAGAACAGACGCCGTGGTCGAAATCTCCACAGAAATCAACAAGTTCCCCACCGGTCCCAATTCAGGGCATTCACCCTTTTTGTTCAGAGCTGCTGCTAATTCACCCTCAGGAATTCTTCCCACCAAGAACAGATTACACCCTTTCACTGCCCGAATTACCTCAACCACTTCACTAGCATTACTCACCACACATTCCTGAAATTTAATTGAACCATCGTTCGACACTTTCTCCCTAAAATCTGAGATAAATTCTTCATCATTCGATCTCGACTCAACGTCGTTGTTATCATCGTGGATGTCGACTTCAACGACGCTCCCGACAATCCTACCGTCCACGAAGAAACGAACGACATTGAAACTAATTCCGGGGTGCTCAGCCATGAGCGCCCCGTAAGCGAGAGCCTCCCGATCATCGGGCCCTCCAAAGAAGAAAGCGGTAATGGTGTAGTCAACATTGCTTGCAGGCACATGTGCTGAACCGCCGAGCCCACGGTCAATGAGAACTCCGACCGAACAAGGCGCGTGCACGAGCACCCTCCGGTTCACGTGCCTCATCTCTGCTCTGGTGGTCTCCAAATGTCCATCGAGCCTCTGATGCTTATGAAAGGGGAGTATTATCATCGACACCCTCTTCCTCTCCGCGCCGTTGCATATGTCTTCATGCATGCTGGACATCGCTGAGATGGCAGTCGTTGGTCGGATCGAGACTTGGTTAAGATGTTGGAAGGCCTCAAAAGCTACGATGATTTGATTTGAATCTGTGCTCTGCCCCTTGTTCCAAAATGGGAGTCCATTCTTTCGGGCCTTGTGGACCATTAGTATTGCTGAGGGTCTTTCGGAGAGCTCCATTAGGTGCATCGCGTAGACGCGAAGCCCGGCCCGTTTTCCAGTTCCACGAGACATCTCCATTAGATTGATCAATGACGGAACGGTTCTACTGCTCTGGAAACAGGCTAAAAGTCGGAGTTGAGTGCTCGTTTCCTTCCTCTGTATAGTTCTATTTTTGTACTCTGATTTCGCTAGCCGAGCAGGCTTGTATACTGCCATGACGACAGGTGTGGTTATGAATGTAGTGAATAACGCCATTAGAACTAGAATTGCAAACGCTTGATCATTCAAAACCTGGATTACCAAAATTAATGTGTCACATGATGAATATATTCAAACACAAAGTAGTAATTGGATACGTACCCCTCTATCTTTTCCGATGTTGAGGACAATGAGCTCGACTAAGCCTTTAGTGTTCATCAGGAAACCAAGTGTAACCGCCTCTTTGAAAGGAACCTTGCAGCAGAGAGAAACCAGAATAGTCCCAACAATCTTCCCAAAACACGCTGTAAAAATAACCAAAGCAAGAAGCCCCCACGACTGCGCCCCTTGAATGGTGGCTACATTTGTCTTCAGTCCGCTCGATACGAAGTACAAAGGAAGAAACAGACCGGACACAAGATCCTCCACTTTTTCAACGAGAGCTCCGGCGAAAGATCCCTCTTTCGGGACAAGAACACCGATAACAAACGCCCCGAAAAGCGCATGAATGCCGATGGTGTCAGTTACCAATCCCGCCGCCAAAACAGCAGCCAGAGTAGCACAAATGTATATCTCATCCACCGGCTCCCCCTCAGGGCAGCGCCGAGCCATCCATTTGAAAATCGGAGGGGCCACAAACCCACACAAAACTACGAACCCGGACCCACACAAAAAGACCCACAGTGAAACAATAGGCGAACCATCCGTGCCCGATAGAGATATTGCCAGAGCAAGTAGAATCCACGCAGCCACGTCATTAACTGCAGCAGCAGACATGGCCATTCTACCAACATCAGTAGTTAAAAGCTTAAGCTCCGCTAAAATACGGGCCAAGACAGGGAAGGCGGTGATGGAGAGGGCGACCCCCATGAATACTAGGAGCGGGGCCTCTTTTGCGTCTTTGGAGATACTTCTCCTGAGTACGAATGAGGCCCCGATTCCTAATACGAATGGGAGAGTGATTCCTGCAAGAGCTATGCTTAATGCTTTTTTCCCGGTTCGTTTAAGGGACCGTGGGTCCAGCTCAAGCCCCACGAGAAATAGAAAGAATAGGAGACCAAGATTTGCAATGGTATCAAGAACTGTAAGGCTCCTTGCAGGAAATATAGTGTTGAGAAATGACGTATTGCGGCCAAATGCCGACGGACCAAGTAGAACTCCCCCCTGCAGCACCCAGGACAGCAAAATTATTTCATCATTATTATATGCATTGTGATGTTAATATTTGATTAAGTAATTGTATTAAAGATGGTCTAGAACAGAAGAATGGTGTTTATGCACAATCTCACATTTTTTAACCAAAACAGAACAGTTTAGGAAGTCAAAAGAAGAAGTAGATGTTCATTTGTTTAAATACTCCTGGTGGCATTTGTCAAAATTCACATGTGACATCAAACACCATGCATCAAGACTATAGAAACAATGATTGCACTACAAATCCTTTTATTTTCTGAATAAAGAATTAATACTATTGTTCTCAAGAATACCCCCCCCCCCCACCCAAAAAAAAAATCATTAGACAGTATGATAATGAAAAGAATTAATTTAACTCACGATAATCTCAGCAATAACACGCGGCTGGCGTAATGGCCGGAGAAGATAAGCAAGTCCTCGAGTAAGAACCAGCACAAGGCATATCTGAATGATCAATAAAGGAAGTGCATAATGGAGAGGATCATCGCCTTGGAAGACCCCGTTTGAGGTCGCCTTCATCAGTGATGGACATTTGGTCGTATTAGCAGCCATTTTTGCAGCAAAATATCACAAAATATCGATTATGATCACCTGCATGATGTGATCATTAATTAGAACTCCTACAAGAGTAAGAGAATCTCTCTTGCTCATGATCATTTAATTCACCATCGACACTATATAATACGCCACGTACTTCTAATAATGGACCCTTTTTTTAATAGAATTTTCTACTTTTGGAAAACTATTAAGGTAACAAGGTTTCATTCAAAATGTTTTTCAACTTTGACTTTTAAGACATTAATTTAAGTGGTGCTTTTTAGGGTATCAAATTACAGGACGACAGCGTGACATTCGTAACAATAATGCATGTCAATTATATATAGATGGCAAGGTGGAATTTAGCTAGAAGATGACAAAGCTGAGATCCTGTTTATAATAAAAAGAGAAGAGAAAAGTATAAGCTTCAGATTGACTAACGAAAGAGTAATAAATCAGCAATTCAAAATGATAAATGGTTATGACTATTCTTGTTCATATGTACCTCCACCGGTCCGAACCTTAACTTCATGAAATGTTTCACATGCACCACGTTTCAGTTATATTATGTTGATATTTCACATTTTTAGTCAAATCTAATTTACGGGTTTCAATTATATTAGTCAGCATATTTCAGTTATATTAGCCATGAGTGACGGTGCACATGAGACTGACTTATTTTCCGAAAGAAGAAATGTGAACATACGTTATACTAATACAACTAACGTAGACGCATCGTACACGTAGAGATACACTTGTTCTATCTATTTATCTATATAGCTGTATATAGTCTATTTCAACGTGTACATGTAAGTGTGTACGTGTATGAGACTATGTGCAGATGCATGAATCATAGATATTGTACCAAATTCATTCCACGAAGTGTAATAATAATTACCACAGCTAATAATTGAGAAGAAATTTGTATTATACTAATCAACAAAAAACATAAAAAAAAAAAAAGATCCCAAATGAGCGGGAATCCATCTCACGTCATGAAAAGTGTAGTTAAATCTTTTCCAATGACAACAAAATATAATTTCATAAACAACCTAATTTTGCTCTTTCTTTTCTAATCTGTGTATGAATCTTAACGATATATATACACACACATGAATGTACGTATAGACAGAGAGAGAGAAACAAACCTGAATTGTGGGGAATTATTACAAGAAGAGGTCGGTGGCAAAACCTATGCGAATGAAATGCATTAATTTGAATTAGAATTGCGAGGAATATGATGAGTAAGAATGAAGAGAGAGAAAGAGAGAGAAGAGTTGTTCACTTGTTCCGCGAATTGTGGAAAGAATAGACAGTAGTATCTAGACAGAGAGAGAAGGAGGGCAGGTGTTCTTCTGAATCACACGATGCTGCGTATGTATAGAGAGCCCGAATAAGTGATCTCCCAATAATGCCCTCACATTTGAACGACTTTGCAATATTAAATGTTCAATGGTCCAATCAGGGGCCGATACATGGGCCAAGTGGCCGCCCCGCCCTCCCAAATTTCATGTAAAGGTATATAATATAATTATTATATTAAGAGTAGAGTCGACCGTCTCACAATATAAATTTTAAATGCGTGACATCATTTTATAAGAAGTGAATGTTACTTTGTTTCAGTTTGTGAACTATCTTATCGTAAAATGTGTTACACAAGTTTTTATCATATAATAATATTATTTATCAGTGTTTTCATAACCAGAGCATCGATCAAATCGGACTAGACACTGGTTATTGGTCCAACCGGTTATATCGGTTGGACCGGTGGTTCAACCGTTAAAATAAATATTTCTATTTTTTGTGACATTAAAAAATAATATGTACTTATAAGTTTCATATTGAAATAAACATAATAAAATCGTAGACGACACAATATTATTTTAAAATATTAAAATTAAAAAAGTTGTTTAAAATAATTAAATGAGAGAGAATTGAATAGACATACCCAACAAATAATTTTAGAAATTGAAAGACTTGTTTAAAAAATTTAATAATTAAAATATTAAATAACAGGGAATAAAGATATATTATTGTCTAAACTATAATAAATAATATATATATATATATATATATATTTAAAAAATTTAAAATATAATCCGGTTTGACTAGTTCAACCGGTTTCCCGATTCTGATCGATTTTTCTCGGTTCAACCTCAAAAATGGTTTTTGGGGTAATTGAATTGGTCTCATGGCCGGTTCTCGGTTCAACCGGTTTTGAAAAATAGTGATATTTATATTTATTCTCTTTATTTTGATTATATATATATATATATATATGTGTGTGTGTGTGTTATCTCAACTAAGGACATGTACAGTAAAAATTGGAGTCAAGAAGTAAGTTTACTATACATGATAAGTTTTTCCCGTCATAAGGTGTTTTGGTACCATCATCAGTATATCCAAACAACACATTATTAGTATTAAGTTATTGTTTAGTTCTCGTCATAAGGTGCTTTGGTACCATCATCAGTATATCCAAACAACAAATTATTAGTATTAAGTTATTGTTTAGTTCGATTATTAGATTAATTTAGGTAGGTTCGATGTTGTTTGTTGATCACATATAATTTGCATTTTTCTATGTGCATGTGTGTGTGTCATTGTGTGTAAAATTGGTTGATTTTATGATAAATTTGACCTTTTTTTTTTTATAAATTATTGTAAGTTGCTATTGCAATTGCATTTGGATTTGTTGTAGAATTAAAGTTTTTTTTTTTTCTAATATGACTGTATTCTTATTTTTTTTACAAAAATTTCTGATGATGATATCGTGGATCCACTTGGAAAGAAAAAAGATACATCATGGCGAACTATTATAAATTCTAATCTTTAATTGTACTTTTTTATGTAATATCTTTTATATATATATATATATATATATATATTTTAAGTCTACAACTTTAAATATTAAATAATATTAGGTGCATATTTTTTTCTATTATATATTGATTGCACATCTATTTCCAAATTACGTACATAACTACCATTATATCAAGGTTTGCAAACTTTTCCCAGTCTTACCCACCAAGTTAATATGTCCATAATCTATGTGTCTATATGAATGTATATAATTTTGGCTGATTCTAATATTCTATTAATGTAATTTTATTTTCTGTCAAAAACCAAAAATATATAATTTGAATTTTTTTACCTATAAATTAAAGATATAATGCATGCAACCTAGATCGTGAGCGTTATTGGTCCGATCCTCCATACTTCTTATTGTCAAATCAATATTCACTGAATTTTCATTTATAGCTAGCTATTAATATTACGCACCTCATCTTATGAAACACAATTCTAAATTCAACTATCTAATTAAAAAGAATTGAAATAATTTTTAAATACTCTCTCCTTTTCATAATACTTGATTTTTATTAGGTGCAAAATCTTACTACAAATTATTTGGTATTTTGCAAGTTTTATATTTTTCCTAATTAATTTATCCTAATATATATAATTAATTGACTTTGTCATGTAAAGTTAATGTGTTAATATTCATGAAAATTTATGAGTACTAGACATTAATGTAGGAGGATTTATTAGGTAATTCAAAAAAATCATTAACAAATGTGCATTTAACTTCATTAATTGAAAAAAAAAAAGAACTGCGAAACTGAACGGAAATTAAATCACAGTTTAGTGGTCTGACGATCCAAACTAGGGGGTAAAGTGTGTGCTCATCTTCAAATATATTAACAGATGTCTTTTTTTTTTTTAACTTATATGTCAGTTTTTGGAATTTGTGTTGTTTATATGTCAATTTTTTATGTCTCCAACGTCACGTGTCGCATTATTATATTTGTGAATATGTGACAACTATTGACTTTGGATGTGAAGTGATAATGTTTGTATAAATATTTAAATTTTCCTTTTATAAATAGCATATTAAAATTAATTGAGCCTATTTTTTTCCCAAATATATGAATAAGGATAATTAGTAAGAATTTGAATCTTCCACATTTCGCATAATAATCATCAGAGTTACTCTCATGTGAAGCAATTTTATACTATAAAATTGATATCATTAAAAATCATTTATTGATACTATATAATAATTCATTGATATCATAACCATTTTATATTGTGATATCAGTTTATAAGTGTAATGGTATCACTGAATGAATATTATGGTATCAGTTAATGAATGTAATGGTATTAGTATGAAACTGATTCACACTAGATTTTTCCTAATCATAGAGTCACTCTCCTGTGGAGCAATTCTATAGTATAAAATTGGTACTATTAGAATCATTCATTAATACCATTATAATTATTCAACTAAATCAATCCACAAATATTTACATATTTTGTAAAACTAATTTATTTAACTTCAACCTATAAAAGTGTATTAGGTATTTCGTTGTGATCGTATCAAGATATATATTATTTTATTATATTTGAGAAATTTTAATTTATGAGTATTTCAAACACATACCAAATCCTCTTATATACGAATAGGGAGTTTTAATACTTATGTGTCAATTTTTTATGAGTTTTGATGATGTGTCAATAATTGAGAAGATGAAATTATGTGTGATTAGGTGTTAAGCATATAAAGAGTTTGATATATTAATAATGATATTATATCAATGTATAATTATTCTCTTATACAATAATATTAATATATGAGTAGTATTTATGTGCATATTGTGCACTAAAGATTGTGTGCACAAAATTTGGTTACAGTGTAGTATTATTTTAAGCATTGTATAGTATTAGTTTAGTTACAGTGTAGTATTAGCAACATTGTATAGTATTAATTTAGTTACAGTGTAGTATTATGTAAAAATATTGTGCACAGTGTGCACACAAATATTTGCCTTAATATATTGAGTAAAATTATTAAAAAAAAATAGCGGACCCAATCAATTTAATTTATTCCATCATAATCTATATATATGTATATATATTGGTATTATTAATAAAATTCGAATATAAGCATCAATATATATTAATTTTAAATTAAATAAAGTTAAAAATTATCTTATAATACCTACTTATAATAATCATAATACATGGCATGCATTATGATATAATTATAACAAATTAATTTAAGATTAAATTAAAAATTAAATTATAAACAAACATGTTATTTATAATTCTAACTACCATTAACTAAATATTATAATTACATGAAATTTAATACACATATATTATTTAATATATTACATAATTAAATTATATTATTATTTGCTGGAAAATATTATATATATATATATATATATATATAATAATTTTATGTTGTAAAGTTGAATTTAACGAATATTTGACGTAATAAGCTGAGTATTATTTATTTAGTATATATATATATTACAAATTCGATTTGGTTACCAGTATTTTGGTATTTTTTTTTTTTACCTTTAAATTAAATCATAATTGAATTGAATATCAAAACAACCAACAAAATTTATATTTTGGTTCCATTCGGCTCAACTTTACCTCTACTTATAATTAAGAGATTCTCTTAGAACTAATTTCTACCATTTGCCCTATTAAAAAGTCAACATTTCCCTAATGGTGTCATCAACTATTAATTTTAAAAATATGATGTTATAGGAAAAGTCATACAACTTATCCGTACGTATACGTGCCTATATACGAGATAATCTCTTTGACCTGATTTCTGCAATTTATCCAATTAAAAAAAGCCAACATTTCCCTAATGATATCATGAACTATTAATTTTTAAAATTTGATCTTATTGGAATATCACATTATCCGCTCTCTCATCTTCATCTTCTTCACTCACTCGAATTCAAGTTTTATCTGTCGAACCTGTAAAAACACGCCGGGGAAGCCCCGGCACAGGAACACTCAAGTCAATATAGTTAAGGAGTAATATGAGAGGAGTATGAGAAAATGAATAGAGAAGAGAAGAGAAGAAAAAGAGTTATTAGTGCTATGAAGATAACATTTCTATTGGGCTTGTCAAATATTTTTTCTGTTTAGATTTAAGTTGAGTTGGGCAACATTCGATTGTTTATGTTTTTATGAGAGTTGGTTTGGATTAATGATTAAGGAGGTGTTTGGTTGACACCTTTAAAGCTAAGGAATGACAATGAAAGGAGAGTGTGGTGTTTGGTTGAGGGGAATCAACTTTTTGATATATTAAAAGTGAGTAATGAAAGTCATAGATTCATTCCTCCCAAAATTGGGAGGAATGAAAGTTATTGCTTTTTAAAATTTTATACATAATTTTTTAGAAATTTATTTTGCCTTCTAAATTATTTATTAATTTAATAAATAATATTTTAAGTATGATTATTATATAATATATTTTTTAATATTAAAAAAGAGTTAATAACAATTTTAATTATCAATAATTTTTATCAAAACCAAACACTTTCTATTTAAAGGGGTGACGAACCACTCTCATCACACATATATGTATATATACGAATGCTTTTTGGAATACACTTTAAAAGACAATCAAAGAAACAAATTATAATAAGTTTGCTTGGCAAGTTGGTTAAGATAATTGGTTGAATTCCTGTGCATATAGTCGGTCCTACTATTCGAAAGTTGCAATACATAAATAAATAAGATAAAGGGATAAGAATGTGAGGTGATCTAATATATAAAACGAATTATTACTTAAAACAATAATATCAATTTTTATAGTTTTAAAAAGAAAATCCTAATGTTTCAAAAAAAAAAAAATCCTAAAAAACAACTCAATTAAGCAGAATCAGGGCACTCTTCCTACTGTTAAGATCAGTTTATTAATTCAACTAATTGTTTAACTAGATTTTAATACTCTTTAAAAATTGTTACTTGTCAACTATAGTTTTCGTAGTTCTAAGAGCCAATCATTAGCTTTAAAAAAATACTCCCTCCGTCCCATACCTATTTGCACAGTTGATTTTTTCAACGATTTTTGTGTGAGAATTATTTTATAGTAATATGTGTTCAAAAGTTATTTTATATGAATGGTATGCTGGTTGATCTTATTAACTAGCATATCATTCATATAAAACAATTTTTATATATATATTATTATGAAATAATTTCCACACAAAAATTGTTGAGAAAGTCAACTGTGCAAATAGGTATGGGAAGGAGGGAGTATTAGTTACTATAATATAGTGCATAATAGGGGCACTCTGCCTACGTACTTTTAGGATCAGCTTACTAATTCAACTAACTGTTTTACTAGATTTTAATACTCTTTTAAAATCAAAATAAAAATACTCTTTTAAATTGTTCACTAGTCAACTACAATTTTCCTAGTTCTATAAGAGCAATTATTACAAATAAAATTATCAATGCCAACTTAAATTAATATTCCATAATGGCGAAAACGTTATCATCAGACTTTATTTAATTTTTTTTTTTGAAAGGCAGACTTTATTTAAATTGATACACTCCATAATGGCAAAAACGTTATCATCAGACTTTGTGTCACAGTGTTACATATTACATATATATAATGTGGCTATTATTAAACAAATAACTTTTGTAGTTGAATCTGAATCTGAATCTGACCAATTGATTCGAGACTCTGTGGATAAAATTTGAATTCAATATATTTTATATTCATTAGAAGGGTCCAACTCTAAATCTTTGATATTAAAGTTCGACAGAAATTAAAAAAAAAAATGAAAAACAAACTCCTCTTAGTCCTCTATGAACAAGTTTCATAGTATATTTAAAATTAGATTCTTCAATAATATTATTATATTTATTCTATAATACCATAACATTCATTAAATAATATCAACTTTTATAAACTAATATCATAAATATTTTACATACACAAAACATATTTGCGTGGAAAAAGTTATAAATATAATAATATTATTAAATAACATGTTATAATTTTACTAAATGATTGTTAACAAATATCATTGGAGACTGACTAAAAACATTGCAAAACTTGCTCATCAGGTTAGGGGGAGTGAAAATTGCATGTCATGTTAAGGCATATCGCAATTCATGCTCCTCAGTAACCAATTTTTTGCAATTTATGCACAAAGTCACTGAAAAATGTAAATTTCACCGTCCTTTGCTATTGTCGGCGCCATTATCCTGCGAATTAAAGGACAAGTGATATATCAAATTGATTTGTCTCCAAGCTCGTCAATTTAGTACTTATAGTTTGCTCGTTTTGTATACTACAACTCCACAAGTAAAAATTTGAACGATATATTTATGTCAATTTTCTGGCACCCAAAATTCAATCATTTTTCAACGAATCGAAGATTTAGTCATATATCAAATTGTTAATCTCTTGGCTCGTCCTTCTATTTGGTGGAATTGAAAGACAAATTATATATCAAATTGATGAGCTTCTAGAGGAAAATTTTTATATATGAATTGATTTTCGACTCATTAGACTTGGTTGAATTTTGATCGCCGAAACTTGACGTATAAATTATTAAAACTTAAATTTGTGGAGTTGTATTATATGGATCGAGCAATTGAATGTACCAAATTTATAGGCTTGGAGACGTGAACAATTTTGTATATCATCCGTCCTTTAATTTGCAGGAAAATGACGGCTACAGAAGCGAAGGACGATAAACTTTACATTTTTTAGCGACATTTGGTAACTTTATGGCATAAATTGCTACTCCCCTAATATGATGGACAATTTTTTCGCTACCTCTAACACTATAAAAAAACTGTGAAATATCGACGGATCAAATTCCGTCACAAATACCGATAAAATATTGACAAAATACCGTTGAAATTTCAAATTTCAGATTTACCTAAAAAATTTTGAATTTTTTATAAACAGTATTTTCCGACGAATATTCGTCAGTAATTACCGACGGAATAGGTTCGTCGGTAATTACCGACGAATATCCATCGGTATTTATCGACGAATTAATTTTTTGTCGGTATTTTGCGACGAGAAAAATATCGACGGATGACCAGTTTTACCGACGGAAATCCGTCGGTAAATAACTATTTTTTTTGTAGTGTAATATGATGTGTCAATTTTGCAATTTTTCGAAAAAAATAATAATCTATAAATATATAATACACCATTGGATTACCATATATGGTTTTCCCGCCTTTTTCCTCCGGCCGTAGATCTAAACTTGATTATTATCTCGACCGTTCATTTTTTCTTCAATATATAAATGACAAGTTTGACTTTAATATTTTTTTATCCTTAAATATATTCTTAATTTTAGCCATTTATTTTATAATTGCTATACAAGGTAGTTTACTCTTATTACTATATTTATTTGTCATCTAATTATACGATAATTAATTTGTTGATTAATTACATGTTTGCCTATTTAATGTCCAACAACAATATCAAAAAAATTATTCTTCAATTTCCTATGAGATTAATCTTACAATTTTTTCTCTACTTTTGTCTATAAATTTTGTGTTCATTATCCTTTTATGTAAATCATACATATTTCTTTTGATTTATCTTCCTAATATTTTTCTCTATTTTTTCAAGTTTTTGTAATAGGTGAATTTAACAACATATATTTGTTGATTGTAGTCAATTTTTTTGATCTTATTATTATTTTCATTATTGTTATATGTGCATATTATTTATAGCAGATCATATCATCATTACAGTTCAATTCAAGATGATATTCAATGATCTACTTAAAAATTTAAAAATACTATCAGCCGAATATTACACAGATATTGAAAATCTCAACGTTAAAATAGTTGATATCAATTGTTGTGCACTTGCTTCTCTAAATAATGTTTGAAACAATTAATATTTTGATCCTCTGCATAATGAAAGTCACAATATTTAGAGTAAAAATAAATTTAAAAAAAACATACGTCGATTAAAACTCAGTAAATTATGTTAACCACCGTGCGAAGCACGGTTATGGACAAAAACTAGTATTACATAAACAATCAATCCTTTTTGTTTTTAAAAGAAAAATAATGTTGCTGTCATCGACTGTACCAAATAGTATTTATCAGCTTACAATAATTCCGTGACTCACACCAAATAACTCATCCAAAAATAATAATACTAATAATAATAATAATAATAATAATAATAATAATAATAACTCATCCAAAAATAATAATAATAATAATAATAATAATAATAACTCCTACTAATATTTAATCTCAAAATCACTTGCAAACATCTCAAGTGTTCAACTCATAAATAAGCCTCGTTCGGCACGCTTGCACATCAGATTACATCTTCAAACATGTGTACATATCAAGAGAAACTATTTTAATTTAAAATGATTGATAGGAAGAATGTCAAAGTAAAAGTAGTGGTACCAAGCAAACTTTCCTTTACCGACGGTTTTCCATCTGGTCTGGATAAGGGGATATAATATATAGCCGACGTTTTCTCCGGCGTAGAACGATCATTATTATTAAGAAGTTGGCATAATATTACTGTTTTTTAATTGTCCTTATTCATAAAGTGGATAAATGAAACGATCAAGGGGTCACAAGAAATCTGTATTTATATATGTACATATTTAATAACGAAATATTATAGTACTAAAATAGAAAGAAATTTGTGACACCAAAAGTCTTTCCTAATTAATTTTATCATAATTATTAGAATTATACATTAATTAATACAAAAAAAAAATTTCAACTGACATATATAAATATATGTATAAGAAAAAAATAAATGTCAAGTTTTTTAAGACTTTTCATTCTAAAATGAAAATTATTTAATCTTTTATTGTTTTGATTAATTATATATATATATATATATATATATATATATATGCATATTTCGTTCCTTGAGTAATTTTTCCATGAACCAGTTGTACCGTACAACTCTTTCAATTTGCAATATTTTGTCATTATCAAGTAATACCACTATGCTTAGAAAATAGTACTCCAATATTTTTCACACAATTAAGTTACAATATCTTATCATTTATCAAGTAAAACCTACACTTAGAATATAATACTCCATTATTTTTCACACAATTTGGTGTGTTGTGCATTTAAAAATATTAGAGTATTGCTTTATAAGCGTAGGGGTATTATTTGATAAATAATAAGATATTACAAATTGCAGGAAAAAAAATTAATTAAACATAAAGTGTAATCTGTGTATATAAAATTTAGCGTCATTCGTTTTACTTTTTCTTTTCTTTTTTTTCCTATTAAAAGTGCTATGTGTGTAAAAAAAAATGAAAACGAGCAATGTAGAAAGAAAATGGAGAAGAAAATTAAATCATTTTTTTTTATGAAAGGAAGAAAATTGAATCATTCTTTTTTTTTTTTCAAAAAAAGAAATAACTTATACAACAAATTGAGGGTCCGTTTGGTTGAGAGTATTAGAAGTAGGTAATGGGAATGACTCATTAATCATTCCCATTGATGATGCTTAGTAATATTTACAATGTAGAATTGATTTAAAAATAAAATAATCACTAATTTATTTTGATTACATAATTTCCCTCTTATAATCCATCATTTAACAATCATTCATTTTTTCCTCCGCTCAACTTTTTTCTCGCTCAAATTTTTTCGTGCTCAACTTTGTTTCCAAAATTCATCAATAGAAATGAATTAGTAGTCATTTCCATTACCTAATTCTAATACCCCAACCAAGCGGCCCTAAATCATTAGAAGTGCGTTGAAAAGAAGATCGCAAAAAAATAAAAATATATTCGTGTCAATTTAAGTTCGGAAGTTCAAAATCAGCCCGTGATCAACGATTTGGGCCCAACACAAGCAGCCCATGTCCAAACAATTACGTTTCACATCCCCATTTATAATCTAAAGCTAGCCCATTTGCAATAAAAAACTAAGCCCATGAAATTTAAGGGCGCGTGGACACACACGCAAAGGAAGCAGGTTCTCCAAAATCAAGCATACGTGGGCTCCACATATTTTAACATGACCATAACTTATTTTTCCTTCAACAGAATGGCCTAATGAATAAAAGCAACAGTATCATGAAGATAGGGCAGTAGCGCAGATTTTGAATTTTTTTTAAAGATTTGAAGCATATCCTTGGAGGATATTAAGGGCATAAATAAAATTTCCTCATCTATGAGGGTATTAAGGGCACGATCAGCTAGTCAATGAGTCCTTGAATGTCCAAACCTGTCCCTAGAGGTATAAATGATCTAATCCGAGTCGAATTGAGTTGAGTAATGTCAAGCTCGACGCGATTAAAAAACTCGAACTCAATCGAGCAGACTAGATAACTTATATATAAAATTTATAAAATTTATTTTATTTTATAAAGTATATTCATAAATAATTAATACTCCGGGCACATAGATTTAGATAAATTAATTTTATTGACTTTTATGATAAGTGTAAAAAAGATATAAGAATATTTTGAGTAATTTAATAACATAAATAAGAGAGAGAATAAAATAAAATAAAAGTGATATTTTTTAAATTTAAATTGTACTGTGATATTTTTATTTCTTCAATTTTTATTTTTGAAGAAAGAGTTGGAACTAAGGAATTAGTTAATTCAATATAGAAGTACTTGATATTCAATGTCGGAATGTCACTAACTACATTAATTGTTTCGTACACATAGCAGTGCCCGACCCGCTTTCTCTCTTGACCAAATATCCCCATCACCCATGGTGTGCAACTTTGACAACGCCATACACAGCAGAACCAAATAGCAACAGTTGAAGAGGACTGATAAAAAGCAGTTGTACAGCAACAGTGAAACAAGGAAGCAGCAGCAAGTTAAACCTAGATAGATCATGGGCAAGCCAAGTAGGTGGGAAAGAGGAAAAAAAAACTATTCTTTTTAACGTCTAAAGAGAGAGAGAGAGATGAAAAGGGAGGAGAAAAGTGGGGAGGCGCCAGCAGAAAAGGGCGAAAATTTTGGGGAAAAGTTGAGGAGAGTGGGGAAAAGAGGGGGACAAAGCACTCCAGTAGCTTCCTTTTGGAGGCGTCAAGAATTAAAACAATCTGCATCTCACACTAAAGAATTGCAAGATTGCTGCAAAATCAATATTAAGGAAACCCCTTTTCAAGTTCCTTGTGTTTCTGCTAGAAAACTTGCTGCCACCCTTTGGGAACTCCATCATTACAAGCTCCAACTTCATCAAATGCACCACGGCGGCGGCGCTCCTCTTCCGCGGCTGCGCCGCCTCAACCACGACCACCTTTATAAGGATAAGACTGCCCTCGACCCCCTCGATCCTTCGCCTGGTTCACTTTACCTGGTACGGCTTCAATCTTTTTTCACTTTCTCTGTTTTTTTTTTCAAATAATTGTGGTAAAAGCATTAAAGTGAAGTAGGTAACAAAAAGAACTTATGATCTCTTCTTCCCTAATCTGTTTGACGTTTGTTGGATTTCATGTTTGGGATTGGAATTATTGTACGAGACATATTTATGTCGGTATGTGTTTTAGATGGTGTGCTGGTGAAATTGTCAGGTGGTAGTTGGCTTTATTAATTTTTGGGAGCCACAAGCTAATGCAAGTAGATGATTTAACTTATCAATCTGATTGGTTTTACATATGTTCTTGTAAATTGATATTTTAACATTTTGGAATGGATGGGTGTTAATTTTTGTTAGTTTTTGAACCATCTCACGTGAGACCATCTTGAATTAGTCCAATTTGACTGTGTTGGAATCGTTAATTGCTGTCCTTATTTGCTATTATCTTCGACAAGGTCATTCATATGTGCCATTATTTTTAGCCTTTTCTCCAATGGTGATCTAAATCTGAAACAAATCTTAATTTCTACAGAGCTTTGACATAAGAACAAGATTCGGCATAAGAATAATTTACTGGTGACAAAAAAGTAGAGTGATCTCACTATAAAAATGTGTTCTCCATTATAGGAAGTGTTCTTCTTTCATGTTCCAGATTGTTTTTCTTGGTTAAGCAGATGCTGCTTATGTTGGCTGTTAATTTGTTCAACAAAGTCTGATGTTTCGACATTATTTTATCACCAGCCAGGGACTTCTAATAGTTTGAGGAGGCATGTCGCTGCATCGCTAATGCAACATCATCAGTCGGAAGAGAGAAATAATCATCATGCTTTACAACCTGTATCACCCGCGAGTTATGGCAGCTCAATGGAGGTACAATCATTTTCCCTCTTCCCCCATAAATCACAGATTTTCTGGGAAACTGAATGAGGTTACATAAGTATTTTTTGCTATCACTAGGATGGTTATATAGTGTAGTTGAGGTTAAACATAAATAGCTCTCTGGAATCATATATACTCATTTCAGAAATATGTAAGAAACCAATGGCTTTTCACTGTTTCACTTCTCTTGCACTTCTTCAGGCTCAACATTTTTGAACGAATAAAACTGTCGTAACTGGTCTTATGTCAATTATATTCATGGAGTTTTGTCGAATGTCCTTTCTTGTACATTGGGACATCAGGAGTACAGCCTGTTAAAGAAGTAACTTATACAACTTTTGTTGCCCATGCCAGCCTCTAGAGTCGACCCCCCACCCGCAACCCCACACATAACAGGTAGAGCACCCCCTTTTATGTTACCCATTCCTCCTACACCAGCCCACCTAACACACAGCTGTATCCAAAAGCTCATACTCCTTACGCCAACACATTCTTAGTGCCGTGGAATCAATTTTCTCTGAAGTCAGTCACATATAATGAATGTGTTACTTTTTCTTTGACCTCTAAAGTCTAAATATGACTATATTCGATTAGTGATATATTACGACATCTTCAGAATTTAGTATGCAAAGACAGTTACATTCCACTGACATCACTGAAGAAATAGAAATATAGAGGATAAAGTAAAGGAAGAAAGAAATGAAAGATAAATATGGTGCTGTCATGCTCAACTATGACCTACTAATAAAGGTCAATGGTTCTTTCTGAGTTCGAGAAACCACATAGGGGTGTCATGTGAAGTATGGACGTATTCCAATCATTGGCTGATATAGTATTTTTGTTCTCCCACTAGTTTTACGATTGAGTAGATCACAAGTCCATTCAGTTTAGTTGTCAAATGAATCAGTACAAGAATCTCTTGTACTCTCCTACTCGTTGAATATCTGTTGTAAAATCTTGAAAAGACACAATATTCCTCAGTCCAAACATGTTGAAAACTCGAATGGGTATAAAACGGATATGGATCCTCTCCATTTACTTTTCCTCAATTTATGGTAAATTTAGAGAGATATAGGCACACAAAGTGAAATGATGCTTGTTCCACTTTCTTATACTTTCGTTCATTATTTTTATTATGAGTCAATCTCTCTCTAAATTTACACAAAACTACAGAAGTAAGTGGAGGAGATCCATCTCCGCATAAAGATCTTTGTTTCTCTTCTTTGCTTCTGTGAGTGAATTCATTCCGTACCGAACATTCTAATGAGTTACCTTTCATACTCACTCAATCCGGATTTCCTTTCCTGGATGTCCACAAATAATAGAGTTGGTCATGTGTGAGCCACTTCACCGTAAAATTGGTTTACAATTAATATTTTATAGTAAAACAACTAATACTCTTCAATGAAACAACTAATACCCGTTAATGAAACAACTAATATCATTCAAAACCAATACCTTATAATATAAACGACTAATATATTTTAATGAAACAACTAATACCCTTCAAATCACTTTCACGGTTAAACTTGTTCACACAAGATTTGCCAAATAATGTCATATCCTAAAGTTGCAACATTCTTTCCAAAAGTATCCTGTCCGACATTACATCACCAACTCCCAGTTTTTAGGGTATAATGGTTGCACTCTGTCCATAATTGTTTTTGTTTTCAGATAAGGTTTATCAGCTACGTTTCTTTTGCAGATCGCACCCTATAATCCAGCAGTAACGCCAACCAGCTCCATCGAACTGAAAGGGAGAAATGGAGAGACGAGTTACAGCTTAAGAACATCAACAGAACTGCTCAAAGTTCTAAATCGTATCTGGAGCCTCGAAGAGCAGCACGTCTCCAACACATCTCTTGTTAAATCGTTGAAGAAAGAACTAGGCCATGCCCGAGCCCAGATCAAAATATTGCTCCGAGAGCAACAAACTGATCGGCATGAGATGAATGAGTTGATGAAGCAAATAACAGACGATAAAGTAGTTAGGAAGAACAAAGAGCAGGATAGAATCAATACAGCTATTCAGTCCATGAGGGACGAAGTGGAGGATGAGAGGAAGTTGAGGAAACGATCTGAGAGTCTCCACAGAAAGTTAGCTAGGGAGTTGTATGACGTGAAGACAGCTCTTGCTAACATGTCTAAAGAACTGGAGAACGAAAGGGGGGCCCGTGCCCTGTTGGAAGATCTGTGCGATGAGTTTGCTCTTGGAATAAGGGGTTATGAAAAGGAAGTGCATGGTCTCAGACAAAAATGTGACAAAGATTGGACTGAGAGAGGCGATAGTGATCAGATGATTCTTCATTTATCTGAAACGTGGCTCGATGAGCGATTGCAGAAAAAGTTGGAAAACGGACATGGGGTTGTGGAAAAACTGAACTCTGAGATTGAAGCTTTTCTACGGGCCAAAAGAACTGCAAGTACTAAGATTAACGGGCCAAAAAATCGAAGAAGTTCTCTAGAATCGATCCCTCTGAATATGGCCGTTAGTGCTCCTCGTGTTGAGGAGGACGAAGATGACTCTGAAGGTAGTGATTCCAACTGTTTTGAACTAGAAAAAATGGCAGAGTCCACCTTACATGAAATTACGAAGCAAAAACAGGGCAAGAAAAACCTCGGGCCTTCTGAAAAGGGCCCGAGTCCATCCAGCTTGCAGGTGAAGTTTGAAGAAGAGATGGCTCATGAAAGCAAGAACCAGGTTAAAGATGCAGAGGACATTACAAATCCCGGTGAATCTAGCATTCCACATAAGCTTGAGAAGAGTGATCCAGCTAAAGAAAGCAGCTCTGATATGAATTCCAATTACATGATGGAAAATTTAATCAGAAACCACCACTATTTGTTGTCCGAAAGTGGGAGCAAGCCAACCGATCAAGAATTCGGGCTTCCTTCTATTTGGAGGAGTCAACCCAGCCCGGTACGCCATTGGACTGCAAAGCTACCGTCTCCTGATATTGATGCATCTTCCAAATTGCATCAAGATTCAAAGGAGAATACTTTAAAGGCGAAGCTATTTGAAGCAAGATCACGGGGCCAACGCTCACGCTCGCGCCTAAAAGCTTCGATTATCCCGTCATCTATAAAGGAGTAATTTGTTAAGTTTTTCTCATCTCATGACAGATGATGCTTTGTGAATATCTGAACCAGCTATATATAATGTTATTCTACTAGTAGAGTATTCTTTCTATCAATAAATTATCATGGTAATCAAGCATAGTCAATCAGTTGTGGTCTGTCAAATTAAAGATTTGGATTGAGTGTCATTGTTTTGTAACTAAACTGTAAGAAACTGAGAATATTTCTACCTCCCAAATGAGGATATTTAAACCGGATACAAGAGTTGGTCATCCTCGTTTTATTTTTCTTATTTTTTGTTTGTGCAAAGAGTTCAGTGGGACAGGGATTGTGTTTTACTTCCTCCGTCTCATACTAGATGATACATTTATTGATATTAAATGAAACAAAGTATTTTGTTGGTATAAAGTAATGGCATTGTATGTAGTTTTTATGTGTTTGAAGGGTATATATGTAGATGATTAGATTGTTTTACTTTCAATTAATGAAATGTATCACTTAATTTGAAACAGACTTTTTTTATAAATGTATCATCTAGTATGGGAGAGATGGAGTACTATTTTTGTAACAGTTATCTTTCATTATCGGATCACGCACGGTTAGTTACAAGTTGAACGTATCCAAGATGTAAAGGATATTAGTCACTCCCCTAGTGAAACTTCACATGTATAATTTTTTTTTTTTTCATATTAAACTAGTCTCACTTCTTTTAGGCTCCATTTAGATGAAATGGATTTGAAATCAAGGGATTTGTGAATAATATATCATGCATTCACACAAACTGAAATGGAGGAAAGCTAAATGAATGAATTTGATTCACTCAAATTTTAAGCACAAGTGGGAGAAGTGGAAGGATTTCAAATAACTAGGTTTTGTTGGGTATTTGAAATCCTCCCACTTATAAGTAATATTTGTGTTAATCAAATCCATTCATTTAGTATTTTTTCATTTTAATTTGTAAATATATAGTGTATTATCATTAAATCCATTGATTTCAAATAATTCCATCCAAATGGAGCATTAATTTCAAATAACTCCATCCAAATGGAGCCTTAATGTTTTGATGTGGGACTACTTATATGTATAATTTTTTCATATTCTCGTGAATGTATAGATGGTACTTAGTACATTTTCCCCTCGACATCTTCGAGTTCAACGAGATTGTGACTCATTTTAGTATTTTTAGTAACATTCTTGTACACTTTGTCGGTGTAATTGCGAACAATTAATATTTTTTTTAATAAAAAATAATTAATATTTTTTAGTAAATTTAATTAATACTAATATTGTTTAGTATAATTAATATTATTTAAAAATGCATCTAAATCATATGGTAGTATATAAATTTTTATTTTAATTATTAAGTAGTACTATTGTACACTCATTATACAGGTTTACAATCAATATGTGGTGAAAATAGAGGAAAATTGCATCTCCACATCGATTTGGTATTCCTATTCTTTTCAAAGATATATTAGTGATTCCTTTGCCTTTATTTAAGGGTTTTATGAATCAGAAGCAGAAGTGGAAAATGATTCCAAGTTACAAAAATCAAAAGTCACTTTGTTTTTGCTTTTATTTGGTCCACGGAAAAGTAATTTATTGTGATTGTGCCTCTATTTTAATATTTGTAATGTGTATTTGCTTTGTGATGATGAGCATTTCATTGTTAACATTTAAAAAACAGATAAAAATCAGTTATATATAAAGCACAAACAAATTAAGTAATTTTTTTTTAAGGGAAAAAACAAAGGAAATTTTGAATAGGCTGAGAATATATATATATGTTTTGACGTATATAACCTACAAATTTAACCAATTTTGGTATCTTAATAAATTTAAATATTGGAGTATCTTAAATTTGTGTGTGTCTGGGTACAGAATAGAGAAATTTCACTTTCAATCTTAATTTTCATATCGTCACACTCACTACAGATGTTTAGATTGAATATTTGAGGTCCAACTCCTACTCAACAAATTTAATGGTAGTGATTTTATAATGGTTATGTGTGTTTATCGTAAAATTTATTTATAGTTGATATTTAATAATAAAATAATTAATACATTTTAAAAAATAATTAATTTTTAATGAAATAATTAATATTTTTTTAATAAAAAGATAGAGTAATATTTTTCAACTAATATTTTTTTAATATAACATGTAATATAATTCAAAATTAATGTTTTATAATTAAAATAATTAATATTCTTTAATAAAATAATTAATACTATCAAATTAATTTTACATTTAAAATTAATTTACACAAAATTTTATCTAATAACCATATGCTTTACGTTAAATTGATTTAAAAAAAATTATCTAATAACCATATGCTTTACGTTAAAATTGATTTGCACAAAATTTTAACTAATTTTTTTTATTAAAATTGGAAAGGTCAACGTCTCTTCTATCATACTCAAAAAAAAATTATTTTTGTTTTCCCAAATCCAAAACGACAAAAACGCAACTCTAATCTTTCAAACTAAATCTGTCCAAATACCCCTCATTTACATCTCATGTTACTCACGAATTACTTGGTCTAATTTTTTAAACTAAAGCAACATTTCTCAAATAAAGTCAAATGACACATATATTCTCAACTTTATATATTTTAATATTAATTGATAATTTTATTCTTAAAATTTATGATATTTTGACTTGAGCAATTACATAATATTATGGAGGGAGTATTTATCATTTGGAATACAAAAAATTGTTTTTTTTTCTTGGGGGTTTGGTGGGGGGTTTGGAATTTTTTATGCAGACGCATCTGTGTGCATTATATATATTTTTTTATCTCGGTCAAATTGATTTCCATATCAATTCAACCCCAGCTTAGCTTTATGCTTTTCTCCCTACTTTCTACAATAACTTTTTTTCTTTTAGTTCTGTCATTTTTTTCACCATTTTTTAATTTATTTTCGATCTGATTTATATCTACTAGTTCTGTTCTTTTCTTTTTTCAACATAAAGTTATTGAACATAACTTTTGATTGATCAGTAAAAAAGGAACTGGTACGATTGAGTTGCATTAATAAATAAAAAAAAACTTCAATCGGCTATTTCCAAATCAAACTGAATAAACAGGTAACCCGGTCTATTTTACGAATTCCGTTGTAAATTTTGAACCTCGATACAGTTTAGTCAGTTTAGGCGTGGGTCTGCCGTCTGCCTCTCTGCGCAGCAGCGCATGTGGGTTTTAAATTTTCAAATTTGTTAAATATGTTTTACATATTAAGATTTAATAAAAACTACTGTAATAACTTATAAAGTTATTAATTTACATATAAAATATATAATATACTTATAAAATTTATTTTGCCAGTTCAATTTGATTTATTAGACAGTTAAAAGGTCAGGTCAATCGATCCAATAGTAATATATGTTGATAAATCACCGAATAAGATGCTAATAGTAATATTAATCTGACAAAAATTAATTCACATGAAATATATATATACTCCCTCCATTATATTTTTTATTGCTTAAAATTTCAGAATGGACATTGCATTTATATTTTTTTATACTCAAAATAATAAAAAAGTAAGTATACTCTCACAAACTAAACTTTTACAAAAATATTTTATTTACCTCTCATGTTACTCAATTTTCTATTATAATTAAATTTTTTCCACTTATTATTTACGAAAAAATCAATTTATCATTCACTGTACACTTTTAATTAATAAATAATATTATATTTTTATCAAACTTCGTGTTATTTGATCAATTTAAAACATGAAAGAGGTAGTACAATTTAGTAGAAAATTAAGTTCATGGGAACTCAATTAAAAATAATAATTTTCGATTTTATTATATATAATAATCTATTAAAAAAATGATCAAGCCACTCGCTTTTAATATATATTTTAATAAAACCTGTCAAAAAAATATAGTATATTTTAATAAAAGTCTCGCGCGACTATTCAACTCATAATATGCGAAATATTAATATTAATTGTCTAATCCTTGATGGTTGGTTTGGTGGTATACGCTTAAAAATTAAGAGTATATATTCCTCTTCAGATCTCAAATTTAAATAGGGCACAGTTAATATTATTCAATAAAAATAACAAATATTGTGTAATATCTTTTAGAAAAATAACTAACACTATTTAAAGATACGCTGGAGGTGTATGCACTTGGTGCACAGAAGTACTTGACTAGTTTGAATTGGTGATTGCATGAATAAGATGGGTACGGATCATGTCCATTTTTTTTATGTAAATTTCCTGTAAATTTTGGAAAGAGTTTGACACAATGCATGTATTCCACTTTTTTGTATGTTCACGTATTATTTTATTATTATTATGTGTCTATCTTTTTTTAAAATTTAAAAATAATTAAAAAAAAAAAGAAGATTTATTTTCTAAGTAAGATAATTTAATTTGAATATATGATACAACTTAATTATCTAAAGCTAGTACATTGTTTCAGGCGAGAATTTATGTACAATATAATAAGCTTCTTGATTGCACAAGATTCAACTAAACGATAACTCAATTATTAGATATTACTTGACAAAAAGCCAAACACACAAATCAAAATGCAATCTTTGAACTTCCTTTTTAAATAAAAATTTAGTAAATTAATTATGCAGGATCATGAATGATATTATCTCGAAAAGTCGTGATTAAGTAACTTATCACCTTCGCTTCACTCTAAAATCTTCTCACAAACAGTCGGAACATCTGGACCCATATAATAAAGGAAAATCTGCGCGTAACTTCACTTTATCATTATGTCTGCAAAAATATAAATAGTTAAATCACATATAATTTTTTTTTTTTTGAAAAAAAAATCACAATGTAATTAAATTAAAACAATTTCACAATCCTCCTTCTTTTTCCGAATTTTTTTTTTAGTTTCTTGTACAAACAAAATGCATGCATAATTAGGGGATGAAAATGCCCCAACCGAACAGTGGCGGATCCGAACAGTGGCGGATCCAGGATTATAAAAGTGGGGTACGAATGATTTAAAAAAGAAACTCTTGTGTGATATGATCTTATACTTAAGATGTTGCTCCACTTAAACATTTGACCCTCAAAAATTCATGGATTATATAATAAACTCAAATAAGATCTCTATTTTATGTATGTATGTATGAGACCGTCTCATATATATTTTTGTCAATTAAAAATATTTATAGAAGAGTTGATCAAATTATTTATAAAAATATTCATTTTTTTAATTTTCTGTAAAAATTGATAAAAGAAATAAAACTCAAACTAAAGAGGAGAAATTTGAGAAAGAGTCTTATCAATGAAGAAATAGAATCATGTGAATTAAGAGATTAATTGTATCACTAAATTCTGTAATTTGTATTGAAATTTTGGAAAAGATCAAGATGAATACAATATTAAATTTGGGACTAATAATACATTTGTATGTTAAATTTAATACTTTATATTTTGTGTATGTGTATATATAGGTCTCGTTTGATTTCCTTTATTGGATAATACCTGAACTATAATACTTATATTTGTAATACCAGTTTATTTATCAATATTTTGTTTGGTTTCAAAAACTTGAGTTAAATAATTAGTGATTAGCTATCAATATTATGTTTGGTAGCAAGTATTATAACTAGTATTAATTTATTTTAGACTAATTTGTCCTTATAAATAAAAATAACAATAAACACATCTTGATGAAAAGTGAAGGGTGTTTTTGGTATTTTAAAATTTAATAGATGTTGGAGAAATATAAGTATTACAAATACCATATGAAACTTGGAATCTATAATACCATGTATTAGGTATTATTTGAACGGGCCTATTCTTAATAACGGGCTGGAAGTATAATGCATACAACAAACCAAACAAGTGATAAAGGTGTATTAGGGATCAATACACCCCTAATAAAGGAAACCAAACGACCCCTATTTATAATCGATTTTTAGTAGGTTCATGCTCTGAATTTTTTAAAAAACTAATTGTCTTAAAGCTTATTTAAAGTTTTTTTTTTTCAATTATTTCATCTTGAATATCAAATTTAAAAATAATATTGTGATATTAATATCTGCTTATTTTGTTCTATTGTAAAATTTATTGTTTATTGATGGTTAAGTTTATTTAATTGAATCGTTTAAATATATAATTTTAAATTTATTATTATATAATTTTTATTAATATAAAAAATATATAATATTTTATATTAGATAATATAAATATATTTATATATATGTGAGTCGGTTTATCGAATTTAAAAAGCTTTTAAAAGCCCAATTTTAAGAGTAGTATTTGTGTGCATATTGTGCACAATAAAAATTGTGTGCACAAAGTTTGACTACAGTGTAGTATTATTTCAGGTACTATGTAGTACTATTAGTTTGGTTACAGTGTAGTATTATTTCAAATACTGTATAGTATTAGTATTATTAACAATATTGTATAGTATTAGTTTAGCTATAGCATAATATTAGATAAAAATATTGTGCACACTATTTTTTAGTGTGTACAATGTGCGCACAAATATTTAACCAATATTCGAGTTGTGGGTCGTCGTCGTCAGGTAATATATTCATACTAGTCGGGGTATAATGTATTGATCAAATAATAGAAAGTGACAAAAAACACGGAAAAACGTAGGCTTGTTAAAGATAGTCCATTGACCAATCATGCATTCATATGTGTGGAAAAAAGTATAGGATTAATATGGAAAATAAATGAAGGATTAATATAGAAAAAGTAAATAGGTCTTCTAGTGTTGTCTTCCCCTTCTCTTTGAGTAAAACAAAATTATATTGGTTTATAATAGTATTATCATCATTGAATAATAAAATAAGATTATCTGTATTAAAAATCTTTTGTACTTTTTTTTTTTTTAACAATTGAAGTAGGTCAATCAATATAGTTTATGCTATTAAGAGAGTAGGACTTTTTGGTGACTAGTAAACCTCATTAGGCGTCCAACATCAAATTATGATGTATGATTATTATATTCCTGAATAAAAGAAGTAATGCAAATATACTCTTAAACTATAATTTTGAGGTGGAGTTAGAGTTGAACAACTTGCATTAAATTGATATTAGAATTAGGGTGTGAGAGTCTAAATTAAGAGCAGGTGGCCCATGGGACCAAGAGAGGAGAACTCTTTGGTAGCTAAGTCACTCGTAAAATTTTTAAAAAAAAATTAAATTTCTTCCTCATAATATCCATAAATTTACATAAGAACATATACCTAAAATTCATCAAATTTATTTACTTCATAGATAAAAGTTTATTACTCGTAAAATCTCAATCACTCATTTGTTATTTTGTGTGTCTATACCTATGAAAGGTGTTAAAGAACGAGTAGATCTTGCGTGAGACCATCTCACTGTAGAATGAAATATAATTAAAAATGATATTTTAACACTTTAAAAGTAAGTTGGGGTGTTTTCCTAAAAAAAATAAAAATTGGGGTGTTAATTTATGCTCATTATAAAATTTATCAAACAAATTTCTGTCTTTCGAAATGGAGTGAGTAATTATCTTAATAATAAAAAGTCTTCAGCCATACACAAAAATGGCAAGGGGGTATTTCTAGAATTGGTGAAAATATTAATATCATTAGTTTCTTTTAGTAGTTTCTTTTAGTAGTAGATCTTAATCATAAATTGAATGAATTTTTGTATTTTGTTTCTATTCTCTCTCTAACTTGAAACATTCAACTTTCCACCGCGGGAAGATGGGAATTGGCTTTTATTCATTCTTGTTCGGTAATTAGCTTATTTTCCTCATTTAGTCTAAGAATAATTAAAAAAATATATATTTTAACCTAATTACCAAAATTGGTCATACTTCCCTGTCCCATTTTAAACTTGTCAAAATTAAAAAATGAATATGTTATTTTTGTTTTCTCATATCCAAAATGACAAAAACGAAACACTACACTTTCAAACTAAAATTATTTAAATATATCTTATTTACACTTCATGTCACTCAATTACCAGGTCTCTATCATTTCAAACTAAAGCAAACATCACTCCAATAAAGTGGAAATGATTCATTTATCCAATTATCCTCACTTTTACACCTTTTAATACTAATAAATAACTCTTTTATTAAAATTTGTGTTATTGTGAGTTGAGCAGACAAAACTGAGATGAAAGGAGTATTTGTTTGTTTTGCAAAGAGTGCGTAGCTAACACAAATTTTAATAGTTAATAGTTTTTCCCTGTGTATTTGAAAAAAAAAGTTATGAGTATGATCATTATTAATATTAAATTGTTTAGTTGATAATATGAATGATTATCATTATTAGTTTACTATTTAGCTGGTAATATGAATGCTTATCATTATTATTTTATTATAGATTGTGATTGGCTTAACAAGGGATGTTTGGTATGACAAGGAGTATGGAGAAGAACTGAAAAAGGGATTAAGAATAGAAGTGTTCATTCCTTACAAAAATTTGAAATATGGAGATTTCTTAATATTTAGAAATCAGATTATAATTTATGAAAAGAAAACAGTGCACTAAACATTTGCTTAACTTTCATTTCTATTTGTTTATCCCCATACTCTCCAACCAATCACCCCTAACTAATTTATTTATAACATTGATTCCATAGACTAAGGTAATGATATTAAATATATATATATATATATATATATATGTGTGTGAAACCATTTTGCTAGGAAATAATCCTCTTTATAAACAAAACTCACAATTAAAAAATAAAAAATCCAAACAAATAATTTTAAAATATCAACTAATTATGTGAAGAATCATATACCCCGGCCCTTGCATTCCATTGAAATTTCTTACCTTCAAAACCTCCACCAAGCACAGCCTCACAGTTGAGCCTCTTAATGATATGAACATGGAATTGTGTCTCAAAAAGTAGGTGAGAATTTATTATTTAATTACGTTACAATGAATTTATACATATTTCTTTACAGAAATGGAACATCTACCTTAGAGATTGAGAGATTCAACCTTATAATTTATTTATTTATTTTATGAGTTGTGCAAAGCAACTACGAATTTAAGCTTTCTATATATTATCTGTCCACTTTATTTTTTGCATGTTATTTTTATGTCAATGTCTTGTTCTGTCTCCTCTCGAGTTTTATAAAATTTAATATTCTTCTTTTGTATATATTAAAAACAAATAAGAGATAAAATTTGAGAATACTAATTAATTAAAAAATGAACGTGCGTGTTACAGAATTAAGTTATATCCACGAAAGATTCTAGTAAAATTTAGATAAACACATAGGGCACCTGTCAGTCGCTGGTTACACCGAACAACCTTTGGTTTATGGCATTGTTCCACTTCATAAATTCTTTTCCTTTTTAATTAATCTTTTTATCTTTCTTTCTATTTTTTTAGGGTTTAGTTCAAAGATTCTGAAAATCTAAGGGAAGTGACGTGAGCTTTTTCCAAATCACAAAGATCATTTCAGCACAGCTGTGTTACCCGTGTATTTGTATGCATACATAATATATATACAACTGGAGAAATACAATATAAATACTAATTTATTTTTTGAAAATATACTAATACTAATTAACCTGAGAATAAGGATCTAACAGCGGAGATGTGTTATCTATGTATTTATACGATTTATCAGATCCATAAATACAACTGGATAAATAAAATACTTACTGCGATAGTTTTGGAAATTGAAAACGGAAGGCCTTGTATTATTAATTGTTTCAGTTATGATATACGTAGATATTTGTAAGCAGATGTACGTACAAATTACAGGAAAATCTGTTCATCTTTCATTAATCGGGTGTAAATGTAAGTAGAAAAAATGGTATAACGAATAATAAATGACTAATTTAAATTTAAAACTTAAGGGAAGATCGTAGTATCAAAACTGAAAACACTAGCGTACAATCTCGATTTTTGTTTATGTAATACCAAATCAATCCCTAGTTAAACTGGGGTTAATTGTGAAATTAATTAATTAAGTAGACGAACAGCTAGCGAAGATCAAGGGCAGCGGATGACATTTTGGAAATTGCAACGACCCACCCACGAGACATGCCTGGGAACTTGTTGCCACCAGTGAGAGAGAGACCAACCCCCAAGAAAACCTTTGTCCTTCAACATATCTTCTCGCCCTACCCTGTCACAAACCCTAAACATCAGAGAGAGAGAAACCACCGACATATTCATCATCAACTAGTAAGGTCAAAAAATTAACAGCATAATAATAAATATTTAAAACCCTAGCCAGCAGAAAACATATCCTTGAAATTGAAATAAAATTGAAAATAAAGAAAAGAATGAAATTAAGGGAGCTCCCTTCAGTCCAAAAAAAGGAGGTTTAGGATTCAACTTGACTCCCGCGTCATTCACTCAGTTGAGGAGTAGAAACTCAGTGAGCTACTCAGCATTTGGATGAATGAGTCAGCAGCAAATAGAACCCTACTGCCCATCTGCTTGGACTAAAGAAAGCTCTCTCTAAAATAAATTCTCATCAGCATCAACTGTCTTTCATTCTTTCTACTCGTAGTTGAAGAAAAAGGGGCTTTATTTGGAGATGGTTGTTGAGTTGTGCCATGCCTCTCAAACAAGTTAATAATTTAGGTGTGATGCACTGCCTTTATATAGCAAAGAAAGGTAAGGAATACACAATATTTATTAATTAATTTACATATTCACATCCTTTTCTTTTTCGAAACTGGATTCATAATTTAAAGGCCCATCACTTCCTTGGGGCTTTTATTTTATTATGTATAAATAAAATCAATAACTAACTCTACGATGCCGATGCGACTCCATAAAATTAATATTTTTTTAATAAAACACTAATACTTACACCTTTAAAAAAAATTAATGAAATAATTAATATATTTAAAACTATACAGTGCAATTTGTGTGGGAAATGTGTGTAAGTTTTTGTAAGAGAATTAAATATACACTTTATACGACATCTATTTGAAAATTAAAACCGCCCTTCATATATAGCTAATAAGCCAAAGAGTCTATCCATGCTACAGTGAGAATACGTCAAATAATATGCAGAAGGGGAGATTAAATTTAAATGAGGTGAGATTAAATATTCCATGATAAAGTGTAAGTAGGGTAAACTATATTAGCTAGTGGGGATAGAGAGAGCCAGACCCAAACCCAAAATTGGGTAGTTTCTCAGAAGTCTATCCTATTTCCCAAAATGTAATTTACGAAATCCAATTGCTGTTTTCATGAATTTTAATTTTTTTTTTCGGTAATGTTAGTTGTTAGTGGTTACAAATTAGTTCACTAAGTCTTCTTACAATTTCCAAATTCTCCAAGCATCCTTATACCTCTCACTCCAATTCGTTCCCAAAGAAAATGTCAAACTAAAATAAAATTATTTTTATATATTTTAATTCACAACATAAACTTATTTACATTAGTAATTTATCTTTTAGATCATATATTATTTTCTCTATTTTTTTAACTAATTTACTCTCTTCTATTAATGACTTGACAACACTACCCTATATTTTTCACTCAATTCATCTACTTTATAGTTTATACATATACAACTATATAATATTTTTAAAAAATTGTGTCTAACCTATTTGATTAATTGAAATTAGACGAAAAGGGTATTCAATACTCTCCCTTGATCAATATAATTGAGGTTATGACCTTATATTTTCTTTGTAAATTAATTATACGACATGTTGCATTTTATAACATAAATTAATTGTATTTCTTTTTCAATTTTATTTTAAAATTATTAAAATATTTAGATAAATATTTTTTATAAGAAATGAATGAAAGGTATAATAATAAATCAATTACTCATTCATCCGATTTTACATTGTTCAAAACAAACAAAAATATTTTATTTTTATTTTTTTATATCTAAAATAACAAAAAAGAGTACCTTCTTAATTAAACTCTCACAGATATCTCTTATTTATTTCTAAATATTACTCAATTAACCATTTCAATAAAATTGACTTTAAAGTAACTCATTTCAATAAAATAAAAAATACTCATTTATCTTTAATTTTATACATTTTAATATATTTTTTTAATACTTGTGACACTTTATGTTAAACAATTGAAATTGGGATGGGGGTGAGTATTTTTTAATATACGTTTAGTTATTAATTAGTAATATATGTGGAGGAAGTAATCACAATAATAATGATGTCTTATTTTTTAAATAAAATAGTATACATAAATCATGAAAATTATAATAAGTTGCATCCCTTTCCTTTAGCACAATCCATATACCACTCCACTACGTACATATTCCTTTGATAATCACAGGTTTTGTGCATTAATCCATGAAATCAAAGATGCTAGCTGTCGCCAAAACAACTTAATTAATTCAACCCAAAAAGGAAAATTGCTACACAATAACACAAATCCAAGAAATTAATATACTCGTATGTTCCACTAAAATATTCTTATTTTTTTATGTGTTTCAAATTATAATTATATTTTTTTGTTTTATTCATTAAATATTTTCTTTTGAACCAAATAATTCTATTTAATTATTTCATTTTTTACAAAAAAAAAAAAAAATTAACAAAAGTTTAGAATTCCAATTATATTAAAATATGTTTCTTTTTTTAATATGTGTGAATAAAGAAATGAGGTTATTTTAGTGACTAGGAATAATATTCTTCCATTACAGGTATCTCATTTTATATTTTAATATCATGTTAAAGTATAACACGTGATTTTCAATTCCACTTTTGATGTATACATGATTTAAAAACAGCAATAATTAATCACCACCATATAACAAAATTGTCATGTGTATTAAAGTTAATAAAACACAAAATAATTAGGTCTTAAATGAAACTTGTTTATATAATAAAACTTTTAGTTAGTAATTCAATAATATAATTATACACAATATTTACGTGTAAATGGTGTGTTATAACCATGCTATTACTAAATATATATAATTATATTAATACTAATTTAATTTTACACGATAAATAAATTTTATAGAAGAGATTGTTGAAAATAAAACGTGAGTGTAATTGGGAATGTCACTCCAATATATAAGTTGTAAAGTTGTAAGTATCCCGCGTTTATGCGGTTGTTCTCAAATTAAATTGATAACATAATATATATATATATATATATATATATATATATATATATATATATATATATTAATTAATTAATTTATTGTGTAAAATAATATATTTATATTATAAAATAAACATATTCAACTAATATATGTATAAAAGTATATAATAATTTTTCTGCATATTTTAAAATTTTATTTATTAATACATCAAATTTATTAAGTATTTAAATAGAATTTTATTTTTCAATACATCAAATTGTAATATAATATGTATACTCCTGTATATTATTTAAAATTGTGATATAAATAGAATTAATCATTATACTCAATATTATGATTTAAGAATTAATCACTATACTCAATATTAAGATTTAAGAGAAATCACATATTTAGAATTATATTATATAAAGTAAAATAATCACATTAATTTAAAATTATATAATATCAAATTTTTATAAAGAGAAATACTTTGAGATAATATACTTACTTTAAGGGATTTATTAAATTATTTAAAAAATTTATTACTTATTGACACATCATCACATTACTAAATATTATGATGCCACATAATACAATCTATTTTAATGAATAGATATAAACTTAATGAAAAGAAGACAAATCATCAAAATGAATGAAAAGATGACAACTGAGCAAATTAAAACTCCCTATTAGTATATAAGGGATACTGACAATATTATTTTTTAGTATAAAGAAAATATATACAATAAAGTATTTCATCAAATCTGCTGTAGGTGGTTTCCACTTATGCTACGAGCCTACGAAACACTCTTTTTTAGTTCCAACCCTAATTTGAGGGTTGCACAAAATAGGCTTTTTGCAGATAAGTTTAATGCTAGCTAGCTACACAATATTTTCTATAGTTAATAGTTAATTCTAGGAAAACATTATACGATCTTGTAAGTCAATATATTAATCAAAAAACACGTGTGTCAGTTCACACAAAGCTTAACTAGATGCACTAAAGACCAGTTAAGTACAGTTGAGCATTGTATTGTATTAAACCAAGAACCAAAGTACATGGTACCCATGTTCAATTTAAAATGGTTGAGACAAGGGTTTATGTGCTGTAACGCTGTGCAGTTTCCAAAATTGGAAAGAACCTCTTTGGACATAAGGACACAACATCTTGAGGAGTGTCAATTTTCTAATCAGATTGCCAGGGCCTTTGGGAACAGTCCAAATATTTAAACTTTACATCTCAATTTAATTTTTTCATAACTTATAAATTAGTAGTTGGATCTACACGGGACTACTGTGCATGTGTACCCAGCATATATATACACATAATCTCCCTTGAATTAATGTATAAAAACTCATTATATATTCCCTTTCTCCGTTACAGTTTAGATTGTACAAAATAATTTTATTTTTTCATATTTAAAACAATGAAAAAATAATTCTATCATCTCAAATTAAACCCTCTTATTTATATTTAAATCTGTTCACTCAACCCATCAAAAAAAAAAAATATGTTCACTCAATTACTCACTCCATGAAAGTTGAAAAGACATATTTACCATTCACTTTACATTTTTTAATAACAATAAACATTATATACTTTTATTAAAATTTGTGTCATTTAATTTTGAACAATTTAAATTATAACAGTAGAGTGCTTAAATAGTTGCAGACTTTTATTCGTAGTGATGATTTGTAAGGTGTATTTTCAATAAAAAAAAAGACTAGTTCTTGTATATATATGGAATGAGAGCGAAACAGAACACAAGTTGAGAATCACGGTCTATTTTTGGAAATAAAAATATTAATATGTTAATTTGTGAATTGTCTCGTCATAAGATCACTAACACAAAAATTCGCCCGAAAAATTATACCACTCCGTTGCAACTCTTTCTATACGCTTTTTTTAATCATTCGTCTCAATTTTTTCTGCACACCTTAAAATGGAAATATTACACAATATTAACGCCTTCACAATATTATTTAAATTTAAAAAATGTCACTCTTATTTCACTCTATTTTATTATCTCTCTTACTTTATCTCATTAAATCACCCAAAATACTCTGACACTTTATTCTCTATTCTACACTTTATTATCATAAAAGTCAATAAAATTAATTTATCTTAATCTCCGTAAAAAAAAAATCGCCACCTCTCTAGCATAAATCTTAGATCGATCCGTGGTCACTGTTTAGGACTGTGTGTAAAAGTAATTTGGAGTGTTTTTAAATTGAATGATTTTACTTAAATTAATCATATATAAATTGAAAGAGATGTATGTTTCTATCTTATATATTCTAGTTTCTCACAAATATATTTTTCTGTTCAAATCTTTTATCAAAATACTCAATGTCTATTTTTTATTTTGCAAATACTTATTTTTTGAAAGAAATTTCATAAATACTCATCACTTGCGAAATTAAATTGTTTTTAAAAGCATAATTTTTTTCAAGTTTCCATAATATGTGATTCTTCTATGTAACGTATATATATAATATCCAATAATTGTGTTATAGTGAATGAATATTCACTATAACAGCCATTAAATTAGAAAAGTGAGGAACAATCGAGTTGAAAAGAGAGAGGTGGCCAATGAGAGTAATAATAGAGGGAATTTGTGTTGTGTGTATTGTGGAGGAAGATCACATCAGATTCTCTCTTTCATTGCGAAATTGAAGGTCTTGTCAAACATAAAAGCCTGCCTCTCCCTCTCTCTCTTACTCAGGCTTACTTACCATTCTCAATACAATTTCATTTCATGCCATTACTTGTCCAATCAACATTATCTTTTTACCTTCTCATCTGTCCATCCAACCACCCACCCACTCACTAATTAATGTGTTATACTTATACATGTTGGAGTGCAAGGTGGATTCAGTACCTCTCTTTCAATTATATGTTCCAAGATAGATGGATCATTTGTTCAAAAAATTTGTCCTCTTTTCATTTATATGTAAGTTACACATTTTTATAATGGGATAAGTTTTAAGAATAAATAATATTCTGGTGAATGTTGAAATGCAATAAAAAATAAATAAAATAGAGAGATATAGAGAGAGTAGTTAATAAAGATAAAAAGAAATGCGAGAACACAACTTAATAAATTTGAAAATGGATAGTTTATCCGTTTTGATAAAATTAATTCATAGCTTATAGGAAGAAGTACGAAGTTGATACATTATTAGAGTGAAGTGGTTGAAGGAAGTCAGCTGACAAAGGCAAGAGAACAGACGTATGAATAAAATTAAATTAGCTGTATTTCTTAAAAGGGTAATTAATTAATTTAATTACTTTAAACATTATATAATATCTCAAAATTATATTATACTCACTTCCCTCTTCAAATTTAATATTTAAGTTTAATATTTAATGGATGATACGATTTTAATAAATATAATATTTTATTGTAAAATTATTTGTGGAGAATATAAAAAAATAAAAAGGTAAAAAAAGTGTATAAAAAATAAGTAAAAAAGTAAAGTATTTTATCATTTCCGCACTTTGAAAAAAAGTATGGAATAGCAGTTAATTTTATTCAATTAAAGGACTGGGACTGAGAGCAAGAGATAGTAATCATAAATTGATCCAACAATATTCTACAATATATTTATTTTATCTATTTATTTTTATCCATGTTATAAAATATGTATATTCAAATAATTAGATACTCCTTCCGTCCCAAAGGTGTTTGCACACTTATAAATGAAAATATCCTTTAACACTCTCACAATATATATTTATTTATATCAATGTCATTATTTTTTCAACTCAGTTAACTAACCATTTACTTTACATATATATAATTTCTCAATTAAATCATCATCTTACACAAGGTCAATTTTCTAAAAGTATATTTTCTTAACTTTCATCTTCATATACAGTAAGTGGTGCAAGGCACTGTACTTGTAGTGGGAGTAAGAATATAAAACTTGTCGTGCTGTGTGTTTTAAGACAACGGGGAAACTCTTATTTGAAACATATGCATTGCCGCTCACTCGCTTGTTACTTGTGGAAAGCATGTGCGGTCCAGAAGGTTTGCATTTCCTTTCATTTTATTAATCGATGTTTGCGATGCTTGAGCTTTATAACAAATTTTTAATCAAATGCAGATTTATAGTATGAGTAAAGAAAAATAAAAGTAGACTGAAATATCTTAGACCCAAGAGAAATCATGATGTGGTACTAAGAGGAATTATATATATATATATATATATATATATATATATATATATATTTAATTAAGAATACTTTATACAAATTAAAAAAGTCATTTTGGAGATCATTAATTAATAAAGTTTGAGATTTTTATTGTAAGTGGTAATTTTGCAACGTCTAATCCAATCAACTGAAAGAGCAGCCAAATTTTTGGAGGTGATTCGTAGTATATTCTGGAGGTGAGAAATGAGAATAAAAATTATAATATGTGTTTGAAATTATATTATTATGACTTTAATTTAAAAAAAATATTCATACCTTACATATTTGATATGTATGGCTTTGATTTTATACTTTTTCTACTTTTATACTCTTTAATTTATTTTTCGAATTTCAACTGACATTAGAGTATGGCCCGTGTTAATTCGAGAATCTTCATTATAAGCTACCACGGAGTTCATAAAAAATGATCATTAAAGATGAACAATTTTGTCGAATGTCGGATAATATTTCAAATATTGTGCGTAAGAATGCTTGGGCCGGATCAATTGATGAGACTGGACGCAAGCGGGGCCCTTTGATACTACCATCATCTAGAATACCCGCAACCTGTTCGACTAAATGTTCTAAAAGAGAAAAAAAAATGCACCAATTTGCAAGTTGCATTATGTAATTCAACAATATTGGTGCGATTATGGAAATATAATTTTTTTTCCAATAATTCAAGTGTGTTATCGTTGATTTTCATTATTTAATTTTTTCTTAAAAAAAATCTTAATATGCATTTTTCATTTTTAAATAAAATTGTATCATTCACTTTATGTGATATTAAAATTATCACCCACTTTACTAAATTTTTTAATTTTATCAGAAAAAAAAATTATATTATAAAATTAGAGTATAAGAGGGTACTTCAACTCTTACAATATTTTAAAATTCACCCAATCTTAACAACTAGCCTTAGGATTCAAATTCCATTCAGAAAAAGAAAGATTGTTACTATACTTTCTCAACTACAAGTCACAACCAAACTTTTTCTTTAATATCCTTGAAACATCTGTGAATATTGATTTCCTTTCTGCTGAAAAATTTGTTCATTTTCTATTGTTCCAGGTTAACCAAACTATCACTGACTATGAAATTTTCTTACTCCCTGTAGATCCAAGTAAGTATCGATATTGTAGCATGTGGCATATCGAAGTGTTGCCATCGATAGGATAATGCCCATATTTCCCAACTAATCTTACATGTGAAAAGAACGTAAGATACACTTTCCTCATCTTTTCCACATAGCGGACATCTAGTATCATTATTTGCCATTGAAATTTTGCGATTTTGAAGTTTCACCTTTGTTGGCAATCTTTCTTCAATGCATCCAAACGATTGCTTTAACTCTGTTTTGTGTGAAATTACTCCACAAACTCTTGTATGCCTTGACAAGAAATACACTTTTTTATCTCAATATAATATTTTAGATGGGGTATAATGGTAAAATTTGAACATATTTCATGAATTCATTCTTAATATAAATATTTAAAAATATTAGGACTCATGTTATGTTATGTTGTACTCCATATTTACTAACAAACATTTGATTTGTGTAATCTAGTAAAGTATTATACATATAAAGTTAAATGTATCACATGTTTCATTATCCATCTAAATTTAATAATACCCCTAATCAAATGGTCTTAAGTCTATAGTAAATCAGTTATATTACAATTCAAAATGATATAAGGGGGCGCTTGGTTAAAATTCCTCAATGGAAATAGGAATGAAAATGAATATATGCTAACTATGGTGGTTAATGAAAATAAAATATAATCAATGTTACCAGTTTTCCTCATAAATAAAGTAATCATTACCCAATTTTGATTAAATATTTTTCCCTCCTACAATGTTATCTCCTCGATCATTCTTCTCCACGGCTCCATCATCACTATAACCTTCTTTTAAAAAAAAAAAAATTGGAGCATCATTGAAACAATTTTTCCTCCAATATTCTAGGGACATAGAGGAAAAACATATTTCATTCTCATTCCCGTTGAAAAATTTACAATCAAGCACCCCTAAATTATTTTAGGGTTTATAATAATTTACAACTTGTACCTATTTTTCTTAATAAATTGCTAAAATTGTCGATTGATACCTCAATTCTATTATAATTATTCATTATGCAGTGTATTGGCATGGTATATGGATAGAGTTAGAAATTGAAAATTTCTGACATATCGCACTTATTAAATAAAAAAAAAAATAGAAAATATCAATTTTTTGGTATACTGATAATTTCAATACAATATAATATTACATCGAGTGTATACCAAAGTATTAGTAGTTTATGTCTTAATATTTTATTTTTTAGAAAGTTGTGATCGTAAATTTATAATAAAAATACTCAATTCTTTTACTTTTCTTTTAAACTCTCTTTCTATTTTTATTTTTTTAGACTTTCTACCAATAATTTTATAATAAAATATTATATTCATTAAAACTCATATTATTTCTCAAATCAATAACTCTGGGTTAGATTCCCTGCTGATGCACATTTTCTAGCCTTTTGTCCCCATGAACATCGACGGATGATAAATGGTAAGGTGATTGAGGGAAAAATATTCTGACATCACAATTTCGAATTTGTATGGTGACAATTATATATTGAAATATTGCAAGGGGTTGTTGCTGGATTCGTGACCCGTTGATCCTCTTCCTTATAGGACTGTCACTCGTGCAGATTTCGTGATTTACAATTTATTTGACCACAGAACCTCTAATGCACATGAAGAATTTACACCTTCCTCTATTTCCTCACAAAAAATTAAATAAAAATAAAATAAAAGAAAGAACACAAGTAAAAATAAAATAAAAGAAAGAACACAAGTACCAATGCCCTTTTACTCACACACACTGCACCATTCGACTCAGTGGACAAATGGGGTTGTCCCATGAAATGACATGCTGCTTCAAAAACAGCTGTTTTCTTTATCGCTCTTTTCCTTTTTCTCATTATTATGTATGCTTACTAGCTACCCCATTTATTTTTCTGTTTCAGAAATCATTTCTCTTATTATTATTTTTTTTTGCATTGGAAATTGTTATTCGAATCAAATATTGTGTATAGATTTGATTAATTCAGCAATTTTATTACCATATGGCTAGGTTGAAAAGAAGCAAATTAAAATAGATGTTTATCGAATTAATAATTTTTTCTGAAAGATTATTTCTCTATTTGTTTGCATTGGTAGTTCTCCGGGAGAGTTAATTTCTAAATTACTTTTTTTGTTTTGTTTTTTTTGTAAAGTGTGTCTAACAACTTTTTTTTTGTATTTTGTATGGATTAATTCATCAATTATAATTTGTAGGTTAGAGGAAGGAAATTAAGATGGAGTTTTATTGATTAAATTAAAGGTTAATTACAACATGCAATCTATATTATAGTGCATTTCTCAATTTGCAACCTGTACTATTTTTCTTAACAAATTGCAACCTTCACGGTATAAAATTGACTGATCCGTATCTCAGCTCAATTTTTATTTTTATTTTCCGGCAAGATTACATTTACTCAAGTGAAACTGCTCAATTTTTTGGTTGTCAGTTTCACAATTCGGCGCTGTAGGGCTTTCATAATACCTCCAATAGTGATCTTCATAATTCTTCAATTAACCGACTAAATCTTCTTATTACAAAAATAATCAGATTTATGATTAAGTCTTGAGTAAACAAACATATATATTCATCTGCTCGCGATTCAAAAAAAATTTTTTTTTTCGGAAGTGAGAATTAAGCAATCTAATGAGTGATGTAAAGGAAACCAAAAGTTCCAAAATCACAGTCACGCAAGCATCAAATTAACAAAAATGAAGAGAGCATACCTCATTTCACCAGAGACAGGTAACCACGACCGGTAAAAGAGAGCATTCCGTCTTACTCCAAAGAACAGCGACGTCGTCCACTGGCACCAGTTGTTATCCTCCGCTAAGTAAATATAATCTTGAGTAACAGGGTGGTTTAGCCCACTGGCCATCGAGTTCTTCACTTTAGTGGGAGATTCGGGTTCGATCCCCTTTGTGAACGAATTGTTTACCGATAAAAAAAAAATTGAGTAAATGTAATCTGATCAAAAAATAAAAGTAAAAATTAAGTTGAGGTACCAATCAGTCAATTTTATATAGTATAAGTTTCAATTTGTTAAGAAAAATAATATAAGTTGTAAATTGAGAAATGCAGTATAATATCAGTTGCATATTGTAATTAACCCTTAAAAAAATTGTATTTTAAAAATAAATGTAATATATTTCAGCTTTTGTAAAATCGTATTACATCTCAAGGTGAATGATATTATGGAAAGAAAAAAGTGTTGACGCGAGAGAGATCTAGGTCCATAAAATTTGAATTGGGTCATGTCAAATTCACGATATTCGATTGGATATCCGGAAGGTAAAGATCTGTATTGATTTAAAACAAGATTTATGTTAATTTGATAATTTGGACGGATCTAAATTCGTGCAAATTTTTATGAAAATATTTGATTAAAAAAGGGGGCTGGATTCCTCAAGTTCATGAAGCATATGCACAAAAAATCGGTATATTAATTTATACATAATCTGTACATGGCTGAAGCGTGAAGGTGGCCACATTTGTCGAAAGAAAGTCTATCTTGAACTTTAAACTTATCAAAAAGTACTTTTTCTCCAGAAACATTGTAAAGCTTAAAAGAAGTTTTCTAATTGGGCAACCAAAATGTGCAAATAAACTCAGCAAATGTTGACAGCATATGATGAAGAGATTATTCCCTTGTCTGCCCAGGAAAAAATATCTGCTCTTAAATTATTGATATACATTTTTGTGCTCTTAAATAATTTTATATACACTTTATGGCTTCGTGCATGAATCTGATGGGCTACCATGCCCCCATTTCATGTATATTAAAGTAAATCTGCCAATTATAAATTGTTCCTTGTGCATTATATATATTTATTTAAATTTAATGCTTAATTAATTAATTTATATATATATACATACATATATATATATATATATATATATATATATATATATATATATATAGAAAATAGGTTTTTCTGTGAATCAAAATTTACATGAATTTTTTTTTTCCGAATGTCACTACTATTGTATATACACACAAAGTATCATTATTTATATAAAACCATATACACAACAATAACACCTTTAAAAAAATTACATGAATCCGAATTCACATAAGTAACTGATTAAGTTTTTTGCTATATATTTAAGAAAAGAAAGAAATACCCGGAGGATTGGCTTTTTTAATATATATATATATATGCACTAAGTATTACAGAAGGTTAACATAAATGCAATATATCCCTGTGGGATAATATTCTTCAACTTATTGACTGTTTATCTTCAGGCTACGTGTATAATTTGTTCTAGCAGCTTTTGTTAAAATAAAATATACTCCATTAAAATCAATTCTCTGTCCTCTTTAATTAGTTGTCTATCGTAGCCCTTCATTTCTGAATATTTTTTAGTTTCTAAATAAAACCTTTTCCTCACAAAAGCAAGCTAAAAGCTGGAAAAGAATCCAGGAAATGCAAAGATTCTGGAATTGGTATATGGAATATTATAATAATATAAAAAATGGTAGTGCTCATTTTTTTCATATAGAGAATTAAGTACGATCAAGAGATATACCTCAACCTCATTTGTGAAGTGGCAGGTATCATACTATAAATTAATAGCATCATTAAATTCCTCATGTCGGAAATTAGCAAATAAAATATGTTGATTGTTATGCCTATATACGGCATAATGGCACACCCTTGCATGTATTTCATTCCAAAGCACATGAGGGGACACGCCAGCACTTGACAATCAAGAATATTTGACAAACATGATGAAATTTATTTAAATGATATATATATATATATATATATATATATAGATATATAGATATATAGATATTTAAGGTCGTCGACGTTTGATAAGTATACGTTGATATTTTTAAGGCAAAGTAATGAGTAAGCAAGTTTTTTTTTTTTTAAATGAAGTGGTATAACTGAAGTGGTTAGAGCTCCACTGCCTATGCTTGAAAATCATAGGTTCGAGTCACCATTTAACCGATAAAAAAATACTATTAGTAGTTTTATTAGAGGATATTAGTTATTTTTAGTAATAGATTTTTTTTTTTAATGATATTAGTTGTTTTATTAAAATGTATTAAGTGTTTCATTAAAAGATACTCCCTCCGTCCCGGAACTATCTTCATATGTGAAAAGGTACGCTTATTAAGAAAACTTAAATTAGTGTAGGAGAGAGAATAAAATGTAAGGGTATTTTGGGTGATTGTATGAGATAAAGTGTAGGAGAGAAAATAAAGTAAAATGAAGTAAGAGTGACATTTTTTAAATAAAATTGATATTGTGAGAGTATTGATATTGAGTGTTAATTCCAAATTTGGGGTGTGAAGATAGTTGTGGAACAGACTGAAATAAAAAGTGTGAAGATAGTTTCAGGACGGAGGGAGTATTACTTTCTCGGTCCATCAAAATTGTGTCTACTTTTCTTATTTGAACGTCCGACAAAATTGTGATTACACCTTAACAGTCAACAAACATTTTATCTTCACTCTTCAACCATTATTTAATTACTTAAATTGTCATTCATCTTTAAAACTAGTTTACAATATTAGTTATTTAATTAAAATGTATTAATTTGACAATAATAATACTTAATAAAATCAACTAATATCGTTTAAAAATACACTAAAATTAAAACTGATTCACTATATATTTACTCTTGCCAATGTTAATTTTGTTGGAATTTTTAATTATAAGTATTTTGTTGTTATTATCATATTCTCACTCTTTGGTGGGATTTTCACGGACATAATAAGACGAATAAAATGATATTTTTGTTCCAATTTTGGCCTCTTTTCCCTCCTTAAAGACAATTTTTTTTTTTTTTTTTTTTTATTCCTTCGTATATCATGGAGGAAATAGCTCATCTACTTTCTCTTTCTGGGATGCTATGATCTTCACTTTCTCTTCGTTTAACTCCAGATAATGGTAGCATATTCTCTTTTCTCATAGGATTAGGAAATAGGCAAAGTTTAACCATTAATATGTCTACTAATACTATTTCTAGAATTAATATTATTCTTTGTAATAATTAATACAATTGGCTAATGCTACGATCTGTTCCAATTAAGTATAGATAATACTTTCTCTAGGAAATATAATATGATCGAGCAATTAAAGATGGCGGTTGTGTTAAGAAAGATGATAGGCATGTTGTTAAAAAAAAAAAAAATAAGAAAACTGGGGAATTTTGGAATAAAAGAATTTCATCATTTTTTGAATTTTATAAGATATCATCATAGCAATATGTTAATTTTATATAAACCAATTTTATACTACAAATGATATGCATTAATGTGTATTTTTAAATAATATTAGTTCTCATTAAAAAAATATTAGTTTAATCAGAATTAATTGATTCTTTAAAAGAATATTGACTCCATTTGGATGGAGTCATTTTGAAATCAAGAGATTTGAGGGTAATACACCATATATTTACAAATCAAAATGGAGAAAAATTAAATGAATGGATTTGGTTCACACAAATATTACTTATAAGTTGGAGAATTTCAAATACCCAACAAAACAAAACCTAGTCATTTGAAATCCTCTCACTTCTCCCACTTGTGCTTAATATTTGAGTGAATAAAATCCATTCATTTAGTTTTTCTTCATTTTAGTTTCTTCTCCCACTTGTGCTTAATATTTGAGTGAATAAAATCCATTCATTTAATTTTTCTTCATTTTAGTCTGTGTCTACATCCAACTATAGCCTCAGTTATTTTACTATTAAGTGATAATTGGAAACTGATTTTATGGTAAAACTGTTTTATATATTTAAGAACAACTTTTTTTTTGTTCTAATACGTATCCCCTCCCTGCAATCCATTGACAATGGATCCTTTCCTAAGTTGATCTGATCCATTGAGTTGGTGTAGCTGGTACAAATGAGGTAAAAAAGTTCGACATGTTTGATGGGCCTCACTTATTGACTTATTTCACCAACAATTAATTTAGGTGGAGGGCTTAGCCCATTTTATTTGTCAGCGATAATATAAATTGTAGGGCTTATAGCCCATTTTGGTTTTTTTTTTTTTTTTTTTTTTTTTTTTTTTTTTTTTTGCTTTTAGTTAGGCTGCGTTTGTTATGAGACTCATACGGATGGACTTTAGACTTTTCGGCCCACGTCCCATACGAGTTAGGGATTTGAAATCCAGATTTTAAAATATTATACTCAATCCACACCTATAAAACCTATTATTAATCTTCCAATATAAATCATTTTATCCCATTTAAAATAATCCACTTACTCTCTCTCATTCAATAATTACTTACATCATCACTTTTCTCTATCCATTTTTTTTTCTACTTTATTCTTACCCTTGATTTGACATAAAGCAAAATCCTATCCTACCAAAATCCCAAAACAAACACATAATTTTACTATTCATAAAAAAATCTACATCTTATGAATATAAAGTCATGACTTTTCCCGCACACTTAAATTCCAAAACAAACATAGCCTTAGACCTTTGGTCTTCAGTTTTATTCATTTCCTTTAAGTGGGTATGACTTGATCGAGTTGAAAAGGCAGCTCATTGATATGAGAAAGTATTAATAAACTTCTGTACATTGTAAATTATTATGTCATGACTTAGATTGCTCAAAAATAAATGATACGGGGATTTAATAAAAATATTGTTTATTAGTATTAAAAAATGTAAAATAAAGAATAAATAAGTATTTTTAGCTTTATTGAAGTGAATAATTGAGTGTGGAAGATTTAATTATAATGGAGAATTGAGTGACATGAAGTCGCTTCATTTATTTGCATTTTGTGTATACTTTTTATCAGTATTAGTTACTTCATTAAAAAGTAGTATTTTTTAAGTGTTTAATATGTATTGTTTTGAGTAGTATTTGTGTGCATATTGTGCACAATAAAAGATTGCATGCACAAAGTTTGATTATAATGTAGTATTATTTCAGGTACTATATAGTATTAGTTTGATTATAGTGTAATATTATTTCAAGCATTGTATAATATTAGTTTAGTTACAATTTAGTATTAGCAACATTGTATATTATTGATTTAATGTATTATATAATAACATTGTGTACACTAGTGTGTACATTAGTGTGCACACAAATATTTGCCATTGGTTTTGTCTAGCTTTTGGTTGGAAGATACAACTTTTATTTCTTAAAATAATTAAATCGTGCCGGATCCATGTTAATATCTTGTTATTTCCAAGATTTTTTTCGTGCTCTAAGTATTGTATTAGAGAGGATGTCGCGTGAATTAAAAATTCTAATATAATAAAAAGATATTATTTAATTTAAAAGGTTGAATTTATAAAAATATATAAAATTAACTCATTTATAAAAAGACACATGGCAGAAAATAATAAATTAAAGATATAGTAATTATCAATTCGGGACCTTAAAGATAAATTTATCAATTCGGGACCTGAAAGATGTTTATATTAAGAGATTTTATCAATCAAGGACCTGAAAGTAAGACCCCGAATTGATAATTGTCTATCTTTCAGATCCTGAATTGATAAAATCTCTTAATATAAACATCTTTCAGGTCTCGAATTGATAAATTTTATCTTTCAGGCCCCGAATTGATAATTAACATATCTTTCACGACTTGTACCGATAAAAATTCTAAATTAAACCCATGCGAATTAAAGATCAATATGAATATTTTGTAATGCAAACAAAAAATTAAATTGTGTTTTACCTAACGTACCATTCATTGAATATTTAACATTAAATAAAAGTCGAATAGCTCATCTTTCTTCATTTAATCTCCTCAGCAATCAAGAAATTCTACCTTCCCCAAAATTCGATTGAGATTCTCAAAAATCAATTATCAATTAAAAAATATGTATAATTAAAGCAACACCTTAGTTAAAGCATAAATAAAGAAGAGTCAAGTAAATTAATTAGAATTGTTATATACTCCAAAAAGATCGTATATACATAATTTTAAAATATATATAATTACTTATTGTTTTCTTTGTTAGGTTGTATTTACAAAAGGAGTGTATACTAATTAAGAGTTAAATAAATGAATTAATTAAAAAAATTAGGTAGTATTTATCATTTGAGACATATATATCGTTACTAATTAATTTATTTTAAAGACATATATTATTTTGTTACAGACATTCATTTATATTTTTCGTTAATTTGCTTTATTCTAGAGATGAGTTCATTTCATTTTTAGACGTGTCGAAATTTGAAAACTAATTCATTTACTTTAACGAGTCCAACATCATAGTAAGGATATGCCATTTATTCTCTTAAAACATAATCACCTTCTCTAATTGTTGCTTGCAACAAATCTTCAACTCGATTAGACATGTTTTTTTGCGACTAGTTTGTTAAAAAAACACACTTCGCCTGTTTTTTAATATCAATAATATATATTAATATCTTACTAAAAGTTCAAAACTAGCATTAGTATTATGAATCAAGATTTTCACATGCACAAGAATTTTGTAACAACTGAGATTCTGTTAAAAATATTATTTTTAGGTGATTTTGTGTGAAACATTCTCCACTTTATTTAAGTCATAATTTTATTTAAAACATAATTCAATCGAGGCTTCATAAATTTTTCGTTCATGTAATATAGTAAATAATATTTGTCACATGTGTATCTTACACAAATTTTTGTAATTACCGATAAAAAAAAAGGCAAATTTTTTGTAATTTTTTAATATATACAATGTCAATGTTTTCCTTTTAGTTGAAATTTTCGCAGGGAACCATCAACCATTTACCAAAATATTCTCAACAAAATCCCAATAATATATATATATATATATATATATATATATATATATATATTATTTTAACCAAACTATGTCAATCATCATCATGGTTTTTAAGTGTGAGGGTGTCTCCTATAAATTAAGTTTTATGATGTAACTTGATCCATATTGAAAAATAGATTCAGTTTACCTTTCAGTTATCTCGACTAGTACGCTTTAATAATATAGATCATACTCGTACGTTATCATGACTAATACTCTTTGTAATATTGTTTTATTGTAATATAAGTCATATTCTTCATTTATTCCGATCCATACCTTTTAGTATATAGGTAACCCTTCAGTTATTACGACTAATATTCTTTAGTAATATAAAACATATTTTACAGTTAATATAGATAACACCCTTATGTTATTACAACTGTATTATTTAGTAAATTAATCAAGTTTCAACATGAACTTTTTTTACTAATAGACTTTTCCTTTTAACTTTAAGTGCCCGTTTGGTAGACATGTCTAAATTAGGTCCTTATCTTATTGCTAAACATGCCTACCAAACGGACACTAAGATTGTGACATCCTTATAATAAGTTTCACCTTTTGAAAAGATTATTGGATATAAAAAATAAAAAATAAAATAACAATTCTAAATATTAAAAAACCACTAAAAAGGAAAATTTAAAAGTAATGGCTGTGACAAAGTGGTATAGTTCAAGTGTTTAAAATTTCACTACCTAGACCTAAAGGTCATGGATTCAAATCACTCTTTGCTCCATAAAAAAAAAAAAAAAAAAAAAAGTCATGACTTTATTTACAAATAAATCTCTGGATTTCTCTACTCTATTCATTACAATAACTTGGGTCCTCCCAAATTTTCCGACTAATGGATTTGTCGTTTGGATTCGACGACCCCAATTTCTCCGACAGAACTCTGTTACTTCACATCATCGGCGACGCCAACAGAAATGACGACTCTTTCCATCGGCTGCGGAATGTGAAACGTCGACGCTGCGACGACCTCCTTACGGATACCATTCTCGATACTACTTTGTGTAATCTATTTTCGAAAATAAATATAGGTTTAATTAAATGTATCATGATGCATTTAACTAACAATGACTTGATTAGTTGAGAGACTTTTGATTTTTTACTTTTTTTTTAGTCACTCATTATTACTTATCTTCTGGCATGGCAGCACTACCGCCACGACCACGAATGAAGACTATACACATTACCTCTTTGATTTTAGCCGCAAGGAGTCCATTTTTTCGTAAAGTAAGCTCTGTTCTCTATTTTGTTCTTCAACACATATATGATGTCTACTTTTCATTATTCGTTTACTTTGTAGCTGTTCTCGAATGGCATGAAGGAAACTGAGCAAAAGCATGTAACACTTCGTATTGATGCCTTAGGTATTGAAACCTAAGTTTCCCAGTCTTTATATAATTAAGTTAAGTTGGCTAGATCAATAGATTTTGACATGTTTGCATCTGTGCAGAGGAAGTTTCTTTTATGGATTTGCTCAAGTATATTTATAGTAATACTCTGCCAACTACTTTCGATGCTTTGTTGGATCTATCTTTCACTGCGGACAAATTTGAGGTTGATTCATGCTCCAGAGATTGTACTCGAGCACTGCAAAATTTGCCAATGACTTGTGAATCAGCCTCGGTTTATTTGGATCTTCCTCTGATGTCCCCCACCCTTCAGCCACTTGTAGATGCAGCCAAGCACTTCCTTGTTGCAAAGTTCACAGATTTTGACAAGTAACTCCTATTTTCTCTGTCCAGTACTACTGTTGTTCTATTTTTTCAAAATTATTCCCCTTCGTCATCAATAACAAGCTTATTTTGTCTCATTTTTTTCAAAATTAGAGTACAACACTAATGATCTAAGTGTTATAGATACATTCCTTCCTCCAATAAATTCGGAAAAAGATAATTTTATTCTCATTACCATTGAAGAGCTTGTAAAATGTACTTCCTAAGTTCTTTAATTCTTTTAAATCATACATCTACATGAATTTATTTGTGTGTGGATGTTTTGTTGCATTAATAAATTATTATTGTTATGCTTAATTAGGTTTAAGGAAGAGGTGCTTGACTTGCCCTTACTGGGTCTTCAAGCAGTTGTATCCAGTGATAACTTGCAAGTGACATCAGAGATTGTAGTGTACAATTCTGTTCTGGCATGGGTGCATAAACATTATCCAGACTTAGAGGAAAGACGAAAGATATTGAAAACACATCTACTCCATCTCATTCGTTTTCCATTTATGACTATAACACAGCTAACAAAAGATATTCTAACTTGCAATGACATTGATCCCGAACTTGCTTCCAAAACAGTTATTCGTGCTCTCTCTTTCAAGGCCGAGACAGATTCTTGTCGCAAACGGTGCCTAGCTGCAGAGGAAGGCAGTGCTGCATCTTGCCAATTTGTGGAGCGTGCATACATACGCGAACAGCCTATTAAGGTGGTTGAGTTTGAATCACATCAACAATGTGTAGTTTATTTTGATGTGACAAAGAATGACGTGAAGCTGATGTTTCCCGATGGTAATGTATGGTCGGAGACTTTTCGCTTGAGTGCGCAAGAATTTGGCTTGTCTGTCAACTGCACTAGATGCACACCATCTGATCAACGTAAATTTTGGGTGGCTCTAGATGTGTTGAAGTCATCAACTAGTACAGTTAAGTATGAGTTCGCAGTAAGAAGGAAGCCCCTAGAGAACTTTCAATATTGGTTTGATGGAATCCACACGTTCAATGTGGGTGAGAATTTGAAGTACCTTCATGGTGATGAATGGACTAGTTTCATAGGTAATGACAGCCCTTACTTCATCAATAACATTCTCCATCTGAGGGCCGACCTCACCATCAAGAAATAGTCGATGGATATATTCATGACATCCTCTCGTTCAATAGTTGATGTTTTTTGAGATGCTTCAATGGCTGATGCCCTATTATGTTTTATGATCAGATGGTTCAATTGCTTTCGGCAGGGTTGTTGCTTGGACATTGATTAACCCCTCTCTTTGTATGAGTTCAATGGCTTTTGGTTATTATTTATCTATCCCCTATTTTTTTTTTTTTTTTTAATGTTTGGTTAGTCATGTTCAAGTAAGGTCGTTTTTATTTTGGTAATTGGTATGATGATATAGTTTATATTGGAGATTAATTAATTTTAAGTATTAATAGGGGCACTTATGCAAAATAACTAGCATACTATTTATATAAATAATTTTTGTATACATATTACTATGAAATAATTCTCACACAAAAACTATTAAAAAGTCAATTGTGAAAACAGTTGTGGGACGGAGAGAGTAAATGAATTAATTCTACACTTTTTATATGAGTTTGAACTTTTAGATGAGATGAAAAACTAGTCATTGTGTGAAAAACTACTTTGGCTTGGTATCATGGAACAAATTTTTTGTCTTTGTGATGCAGTTTGTAAAGAATATATGGAAAACAAATGACGGAAAACAAGGAGGAAAGAAATGTAGGGGCTCTCAACGGGGCAAACAAGTGCATAAGTGCACGTAACGTGTTGTATATCATGACTGTACTTGAGGGATGTAGTTGTCCCATGTTGATTATTTCTTGATGTTGTATATATGTATGTGCCTTTTTTTTTGGCCTTTTTTAGAAAGAAGAAAATTAAAGATTGCACGGTTTGATGTGTGTGGCTTCCAATTAAAAAAAGGTCAGATGATTAATTTTCTCAAGATATGAAATTTAATTTGATTTTAGATTTGCACACTTGAAGGATTTAGACAAGTAGATAAATATCCATTAATTACAGCAAAGTATAATTGTTAATCTATTTTGTGATGAATTACAATGTTGTCCACAATTTATTATTTTGTTACAGACATTCATTTATATTTTTCGTTAATTTGCTTTATTCTAGAGATGAATTCATTTCATTTTTAGACGTGTCGAAATTTGAAAACTAATTCATTTACTTTAACGAGTCCAACATCATAGTAAGGATATGTCAAACATGGAGTAATCACCTTCTCTAATTATTGCTTGTAACAAATCTTCAACTCTATTAGACATGCTTTTTGCGACTAGTTTATTAAAACACACAATTCGCATGTTTTTTTTTAATATCAATAATATTAATATCTTACTAAAATTTCAAAAATAGCGTTAGTATTATACATCAAGATTTTCACGTGCACAAGAATTTTGTAACTGAGATTCTGTTAAAAATACTTTTTTAGGTGATTATTCGATCATGTAACATAATAAATAAAATTTGTCACATGTATATCTTACACAAATTTTGTAATTTTTTAATATACAATGTCAATGTTTTCCTTTTAGTTGAAATTTTCGCAGGAAACCATCAAACATTTACCAAAACCACACACAAAAAAAAAAAAACACATTTTAAAGGGGACTTTTAGCGAGGGGATTAAAACTCTCGTTAATTAGCGAGGGGCGAGACAAGAGGAAGTTTAACAAGGGAGTTAGCGAGGGAAATAGGTCCCTCATTAGTTAACAAGGGCACAAAAGAGGGCAAACATCCCCTCGCTAATTAACGAGGGCTAAGCCCTCGGCAGACCAAAAATTAACGAAGGCCTGGGGCCCCTCGCCTCGTCCAGATTGTGTTTAACGAGGGCGGCCCCCTCGCTAGCCCATAAACTTAACAAGGGCGGAGTCCCCTTGCTAAGGCCCAAATATTATTAAACTTTTTTTATTTTTATTATTAAACCTATATGTGAAATTACTTAGTGTTCACAAATGAATTGGAAGCTACCACTCATTTTATAACCTAATAACTATATTTATTATTCATCCCCACTCGATGTGGGATAAAATTTGTAGTGGGTGAGAGTGAGAAATTATTCCTCATTTTATATCTCAATAATTGTGTTCAGTTTTCATTCCCATTCGATGTGGGATAAAATTTGTAGTGAGTGAGAACAAGAAACTACTCTTTATTTTATACCCTCAATAACTTTGTTCATTTTTACTTCCCAATCAATGTGGGATAAAACTAGCGTGCTCATTGATCAAAATTCATGTAGAAATTTTAATTTGTATACTAAATTGGATTACTTCACAAATCCTAATAAAAATAAATAATAATAATAATATTAGTATTATAATAAATTGTTTATTTCATTATAATAAATTGCATTACTTTAGTTGATTTTTATTATTTTGAGTAGCCTATTATTCTATTTTGTTTATTTCATTATGATTATGATAAGTTATAATTTTAATTTTTTTATAAGTACATATTTTTTAATGTAATATAGGAAAAAATATTAAAGAAATAGAATTTATGAGTTTTAATTGTTTATAAGAGTATAAATTTTAATTGTTTAAGATTACATATTTATACACATGATAATATAGTTGACAATTTAATTGAATATATATGTGATAATATTACAATTACAAACATGATAATATATATATATATATAGTTGACAATTTAATTGAATATATATGTGATAACAATAACAATTATAAATATGATAATATATAATATAATTAAATATATATGTGATAATAATAAAAATTATAAAATGATAATATATAGTAAATATATAGTTAACAATTTAATTGAATATATATGTGATAATAATAACAATTATAAATATGATAATATATAGTTAACAATTTAATTAAATATATATGTGATAATAATAAAAATTATAAACATGATAATATATTTTTTTTCGAAAAACATAAACATGATAATATATAGTAAATATATAATTAACAATTTAATTGAGTATATATGTGATAATAATAACAATTATATGATATAAATATATTTCAAAGGAAAAACATAACGAATGACTAGTTTTGCCCAAACGTTAAAGCGCCCAGCCTCTTATGCCTCCTCGCTCGGAGGTCGCGGGTTCGAAACCCGCCTGTGACGAAAATTGAGGATTATTCTAGCGAGGGCCAAGACGAGGGATATGTTAACGAGGACCTTTTTAGCGTATTACCTATATTACAATAAGATATATATATATTATTTATTTATTTATTTTTATACATTATATACATTCTCCCAAAATATATATATATATATATATATATATATTATTTATTTATTTATTTATTTTTATCAAACTATGTCAATCATCATCATGGTTTTTAACTTTGAATGTGCCTCCTATAAATCAAGTTTCACGGTGAAACTTGATCCACATTAAAAAATAGATTCAGTTTACCTAATTAGTTATCCCAACTAGTACTCTTTAATAATATAGTTCATACTCTTACGTTATCATGACTAATAATCTTTGTAATATTGTTTTATTGTAATATAGGTCATATCCTTCATTTATCACCCTTTAATAATATAGATAACCCTTCAGTTATTAGTAATTATTACGACTTAAAGTCTTTAGTAATATAATACATATCCTGCAATTATCAAAACTTATACCCTTTATTAATATAGATAATATTTTTCAATCATTACAACTGATACTATTTAGTAAATTAATCGAACCCTTTTTATAGTAAACTTTTCTTTTAACTTTAAGATTGTGACATCCTTATAGTTTCACATTTTCAAAAGATTATTGGATTAAAAAAAAAAACTAACAATCCTAAATATTAAAAAACCCCTAAAAAAGGGGATTTTTTTTTAAAATATTGTAATTTTTAAATCATTTTACGAAAATGTAGTGAAATTTTGAGTGGTTACCAAATTAAGTTCCTACCTTATTTTTCTGAAAAGCTGCGGCAAACTTGCTAAGTCAAACATGCGGTAGTGGAACGCGTGTCTTCAATATTGCCAACTGACCCCACTAGCTACTTTGTATACCATATATGCAATTCCACTAACTAGTAGTTTGCACATACAAACGGACAAATCTCAATTTCGTCATAATTTTTTTTGGGCACTCTTGTGTGAGACCGTCTCATGTATGAGACGGACATGAGACGGAGTCACTTTTTAATAAATTATTATCACTTTTTCATAATTTGTTATCACTTTTTCATAAATTATTATCACTTTTTCATAATTTGTTATCATTTTTTTCATAAATTGTTATCACTTTTCATAAATTATTATCACTTTTTAATTTGTTATCACTTTTATACTAATTTATATCACTTTTTAAAAAAGTGATAACAATTTATTAAAAAGTGATTCGGTCTCATGCATGAGACGGTCTCATACACGTTTTTGCCATTTCTTTTTTTTTTTTTAGAGAGTTTCGTCATAATTGTTAGGCAATTTTAATTTTGCCATTAATTAATATCAACAATATATACTCCTTAAATCAATAATAAAGTTGGATTTTTTTTAATTATTGTGATTTTCAAAATATTTATTGAAAATATAAACCATTACCAATTTAAGCAGAATCACTCTATTTAGGGATGACAATGGGACGGGTGTGGGATGGGTTTGCCCTATTCCAAGACCCATCGGGTCTAATCCGACCCGCCCCGTTTAATTTTTTATTACTTCTAAATTAATTTTAATATACCCCAATATTTTTATTTTGACATTAAATAATTCAAATTAAAATCTATAATTACTTAAAATAACATTTAATATTCACATATACTTAAAAATAAAATATATAATATATTTATATGAATATCAATATAAGTTACATAATTACAAATATGCAAATAGAAAAAAAATATATTTAGGTGTGGCGGGGCAGATACTACAAAAATCACGATGCGTCCCATACCCGTTTAATCGGGTCCAAACTCGACCCGAGCGGAGCAGGTTCAGTGCGGGTTTGGGTTTGAACCTGACCCATTGTCATCCCTAATTCTACTAACACATATTTAAATTAAAAATATATATTGTAAGGGAGCGACTCTCCTGTGAAATATTTCTCTGTGCAATATTAATTAAAATAGGTAAAGTCATAAATCTCGCGGGTTGCCAACCGAAAACGGGTCAAATCATTAAGAACACAGATTAGGGCAAATTGGAGCAGAACAACGACGATAATCAACAGCGCAGATACGGCGACGATCATGAGACAATAAAAACAGTGAAATCCAATGAAAACAACAGCGAAATTCAACTACGAGATCAAATTGAGGAGAAGAGAGCAAAAAAAAGAGAAGACATGGATGATTTTTTTAAAAAATTGCCAGATAATTAGGTGTTGGATGATCTGATTGATGAAAAACAGTAGTGGGTAAAATTTAAACAGTGATGAATACAAAGCTTATGCAAACTTCTGATGATAAATTTTTATTTTTGTTTAAACTGGAATGAATATCGCAACTCCTATCTAGTTCTGATTTATTCATATAGTAACACACATTTTTCCATAAAGTAACATGTTTTTGTTCATATAGTAACACATTTTTTTCTTCATATAGTAACACATATTTCTCTATACAGTAACATGTTTGTGTTCATATAGTAACATATTTTTTTCAAAAGTATGTGTTACTGTATGGGTAAGTACGTGTTCACCTAATAATAACACAACCTAAGAGTAAAAAATTATTTTTATCTTTGCACAAGTTTAATACACATATTTGCCCCTACAATAACACATATTTACCCCAAAAATCTTATATTTGGGGATCAAATAGACCCATAATTTTTTTTCTTAACACATTAAAATCATTTCTCTTTAATATTGAGATCAAATAAGTCATCATCTTAATAAAATCACACTCTTTTAATAAGAATAAAGTTGTCAAAGATTAAATACTTATTTGATTCACACATATAATTAGATTAGATATTTATTTGACCATTTTTTCATTTTTATTTTTGCATTTGGGCGATTATTTTTAGACAAATACACATTATTTATTTTATAGTAACACATATTTATCGTTTAAGTAAGATATGCGTAACCTAATAGTAACACCCTGGGAGCACCTGGGGGCGATTTTTTTTTTTTGTCCCCCGCGAGTTTTTTTTTTGTTGAAAATATCCATTGGATCCGATCTGACCCGACTAAGATCCGCGAATTTCATTAAATAGATTATTTCACGGTACAATATTGAATATAAGACTTTGTCATAGTAAGGAGATAAAAACAAAATTAAATTACAATATTTTATTCAATGTATTTGATTTTGATGATGCTGGGCTAAAATATATATATATATATATATATGTATGTATATCATACAATTTCGATTGTCATGCAATAATTATTTTTTATACAACAATTTTTCATAAAATTAATTGTCATACAAAAAATAATCTTCAAAATAGTTCTTCAAAATAATCTTTCAAGATGCTTTGGAAAAAAAAAATAATAATCTTTCAAGATTTTAAAAATATTTAAATTGATTTGTAGATATTTTGTTTACGGGAAAGTAAGATTTGTAGATATCTTTATTCATTATATATGGTGTAATTTAGGGAGTTAAAGGTTTGACCTGGTCTTCATAATGGGTATATTTTGCGCCATGAATATATTACATAATACAATTTTCATATTTTTTATATTATATCACGAGTCTCTCTCTAAATATGGCAGGAGAGTTTCACGGTCAATATGGCAGGAGAGTTTCACGGTTGTTTGTTGACTTCCAATAGAAATCGCGTTCTTGAAAAAAGATTCTGCTTAATTTGAAAAAACTTCAAAATTTCACTATATTTTTGTTAAAAGATTTGAATATCACAATATTTAAAAAAAAAAAAAAATCCTAAAAAAGCGGAAATACAGAAAATTTAAAAGTCACGGCCTTGTTTATAAATAAATTTCTGGATTTCTCTTTGTTCAAAAAAAAAAAAAATCTCAGGATTTCTCTACTCTATAATTTGGGTCCTCCTCCCAAATTCTCAGACTAATGGATTTGTCGTTTGGATTCGACGACCCCAATTTCTCCGACAGAACTCTGTTACTTCACATCATCGGCGACGCCAACAGAAATGACGACTCTTTCCATCGGCTGCGGAATGTGAAACGTCGACGCTGCGACGACCTCCTTACGGATACCACTCTCGATACTACTTTGTGTAATCTATTTTCGAAAATAAATATAGGTTTAATTAAATGTATCATGATGCATTTAACTAACAATGACTTGATTAGTTGAGAGACTTTTGATTTTTTACTTTTTTTTTAGTCACTCATTATTACTTATCTTCTGGCATGGCAGCACTACCGCCACGACCACGAATGAAGACTATACACATTACCTCTTTGATTTTAGCCGCAAGGAGTCCATTTTTTCGTAAAGTAAGCTCTGTTCTCTATTTTGTTCTTCAACACATATATGATGTCTACTTTTCATTATTCGTTTACTTTGTAGCTGTTCTCGAATGGCATGAAGGAAACTGAGCAAAAGCATGTAACACTTCGTATTGATGCCTTAGGTATTGAAACCTAAGTTTCCCAGTCTTTATATAATTAAGTTAAGTTGGCTAGATCAATAGATTTTGACATGTTTGCATCTGTGCAGAGGAAGTTTCTTTTATGGATTTGCTCAAGTATATTTATAGTAATACTCTGCCAACTACTTTCGATGCTTTGTTGGATCTATCTTTCACTGCGGACAAATTTGAGGTTGATTCATGCTCCAGAGATTGTACTCGAGCACTGCAAAATTTGCCAATGACTTGTGAATCAGCCTCGGTTTATTTGGATCTTCCTCTGATGTCCCCCACCCTTCAGCCACTTGTAGATGCAGCCAAGCACTTCCTTGTTGCAAAGTTCACAGATTTTGACAAGTAACTCCTATTTTCTCTGTCCAGTACTGCTGTTGTTCTATTTTTCATGATTAACTATTGGTATATACGCGTGAAATCAAGTGTCGTTGTAGAAACTTACATGGAGGGGTTTATTTAGTGTGCCAAATGTGCATCGATTTTTCTCTTAAATACATTTTGTGGTCTATTTTTTTTTGTTTTTGTCAAGATTCGGGTTTGTATGTAAATTCTTCAAATAACAATAAATGCTTATGAGTAGAAGACAATTATGGTGGTTAATGAGAATAAAAGTTGGTCAATAAAAAATTCAGTTAATCATTTCTCTTCAATTATTCTCCTTCATCATCAATAAAAGGATTATTTTGTCTCATTTTTTTTCAAAATTGGAGTACAACGCTAATGATCTAAGTATTATAGATATATTCTTTCCTCCCATGTATCCGAAAAAAATTATTTCATACTCATTAACTTTGAAGAGCTTGTAATGTGTGCTTCCAAAATTCTATAACTCTTTTAAATCATGCATCTACATGAATTTATTTGTGTGTGGAGGTTTTGTTGCATTACTAAATTATTATTGTTATGCTTAATTAGGTTTAAGGAAGAGGTGATTGACTTGCCCTTACTGGGTCTTCAAGCAGTTGTATCCAGTGATAACTTGCAAGTGACATCAGAGATTGTAGTGTACAATTCTGTTCTGGCATGGGTGCGTAAACATTATACAGACTTAGAGGAAAGGCGAAAGATATTGAAAACACATCTACTCCATCTCATTCGTTTTCCATTTATGACTACAACAGAGTTAATAAAAGATGTTCACACTTGCAATGACATTGATCCTGAACTTGCTTCCAAAATAGTTATTCGTGCTCTCTCTTTCAAGGCCGAGACCGACTCTTCTCGCAAACAGTGCCTAGCTGCAGAGGAAGGCAGCACTGCATCTTGCCAATTTGTGGAGCGTGCATACCTACGTCATCGACCTATTAAGGTGGTTGAGCTTGAATCACATCAACAATGTGTAGTTTATCTTGATCTGACAAAGAATGATGTGAAGCGGATGTTTCCCGATGGTAATATATGGTCGGAGACTTTTCGCTTGAGTGGGCAAGAATTTTGCTTGTTTGTCAAATGCAGGAGATGCACACCGTCTGATCAACTTAAATTTTGGGTGGCTCTAGTTGTGTTGGAGTCATCAACTAGTATAGTTAAGTATGAGTTCGCAGTAAGAAGGAAGCCCTTAGAGAACTTTAAGAGTTGGTTTGAAGGAATCCACACGTTCAATGTGGGTCAGAATTTGAAGTACCTTTATGGTGTAGAATGGACTAGTTTCATAGGTGAAGACAGCCCTTACTTCATCAATGACATTCTCCATCTGAGGGCCGACCTCACCATCAAGAAAATAGTGAATGAAGGTATAATATGACATTCTCTCGTACACAAAACTTGTTTTTTGAGATGGTTCAATGGCTGATGCCCTTTTATGTTTTATGATCAGGTGGTTCAATGGCTTTCGGCAGGCTTTTTGCTTAGACATTGATTAATCCTCTCTTTGTATGACTTCTGCTTAGCTTTTGTTTATTATTTATCTATCCCCTTTTTTTTTTTTTTTTTTTTTTTTTTATGTTTGGCTAGTCCTGTTCAAGTAAGGTCGGTTTTATTTTGGTAGTTGGTATGATGATATAGTTTATATTGGAGATTAATGATTTTTATGTATTAATCTAGGGGCACTTATGAAAAAATACCAAATTTAATATATTTAATCTTATTAAAAAAATTGGTCAATAAAAATAAGGCAAAAACTTGTATGAGACGGTCTTATGCATGAAATCGAGTAACTTTTAATAAATTATTATCACTTTTTTAAAAAGTGATACAAATTAGTGATAAAAATTTATGAAAAAATGTTTAACAATTTATGAAAAAGTGGTAATAATTTATTAAAAAATAATTGTGTTTTATGTCCGTCTAATGTATAAGACAATTTTACATGGGTGCCCCTAAAAATAATTAGTATTTAAAGTTGCTTAATTTAATTTAATATGTATAGGATTTTGTTTTGGTTCTTTAAGTATCAATTAACGTGTGGCTTCTGTGATGTGTAAACCATGAAATTAAGCCGTTATTTTGTCAGTGAAGGTTTATCATATCCTGTAAAGCATGAAGGTTTTTGAATGACTTTTTACGAACCAATGAGTGATTTCCGTAAGATAAGGCGATCCGTTTATGAGTCGCTTCGTAGAACTGAAAATTTCACCTCTTCATCTTCAAAACACTACAGGGTCGCTTAGTTGAATTTTTTTTTTTTTTTGACACAGAAAATAAGCTCGATTCTAAATATTGAGAATATTATCACTTCGAGCCAAATCCAAAACCCATTAAGGGAAGTAGTTGAAAAATATTTAATGACTATAGAAATTTCAGATATGATATAGTGAAATTTGGAGATAAGCTTCAGTAACCGCCTTTCATTATTTGTGCTCAACTGTAATGTACGTACAACAAGAGTATTTAAACACAAAATAGAGCTAACTAGTACAAGCGACTTTTACAAAAAAACGTTATTCTAAGAAAACGTTTTTATTAGTGAGACAACAAAATCAGTAATACCCTTCTGAATCTTCTGATACTCTTCAATGACAATGAAAATGAAAATAAGTATAAAATAAATATGATAATTAATGGCAACAAAAAATATTGTATGATACTCTTTCCCTCTTAAAAAAGATAAAAATTATTCATTTTAATTAATTTTTTTCCTTCTACAATCATATATTTCTTCCTCTACCACCTAAAACTGAAGGAGAAATGTGAAACACTTGAAAAATATGATCTCAACGTATAAAAGCCGAAAAACAAGGTTTTATACCCATTGGCAATCTCTGCACGTGTTCCTTGGTCGAGCTGAATTTTTGCCTTGCTCAAGTTGAGCTCCTTCTGGAAATTATGATTTTTGAAAACTCTAGTTAATCTTCACTTTTATCAAATTCTTCAATTTCAACATCTGCCTGGAGTGAATTGTAACGAAAAATTTAGACCAGTTAGCAGCTCTACAACTATGTATGAATCATGCCATAATATCTCCACGGATGAATTTATTATGGAAATATGCCAATCACCATATAATTTTTTAGTTGGTAGGTACTAAGAGCATCTCCAAGACTGTGCTACTCTAAAGTAATATTCTATTTTTTATGCCCCAATAGAAAATCATGCGCTACTTCTAGAGCAGCTAATATTTGCGCTACAATTAGTTTTTCTTTCTTTCTTTTTCTTTTTAATTCTTTTATGTACTTTTATAATTTTCACATGTAAATATAAATCATAGTGTTTTAAATTGAGGTGTTTATTTAATTTTTTTAATTAATATTAAAAGTTCATTTATTTTTTATCTATACAAAAATTGAATTATTTAAAAACAATGTGCAAATTAAAATACTTAATTTAATTGAAAATATAACATAACATTTTTTTATCGTTTTATAATTTAAATTATTTTTGTAATTTATTTGTATGAAGTTTTTCAATTTAATATATTTTTTAAAATTTAAATATGTGATGAATATTAATATTTTATTATAATTTTTTTATTAATATTAGAAAATTAATATTGTGGAATAATATTAAATAAATTTTATTAACATATGAAGAATCTAAATAGAATATTTTATTTTAGTGTAAAAGATGGGATCAAAGTGTACAGTTGAGTATGAATTCTCAATAACAAGGAAGCCCCAAAAGGATCACTATGAGGTTTTGTTTAGAGGAAAGCACACGTTCACTGGATTAGAGGAGACTCCGTGGACTTTCTCACTTCAGAATGGTCGCGTTTCATACTTGAAAACAGCTCTCACTTCGTCAATGACATTCTCCATATAAGGCTTGACCTCACCATCATCAAATCATAATACGATACAATACATATACTCCCTCCGTCTCTAAAAAGTTTACATAATTGACTTTTTCAACTGTTGTTGTTTGAGAATTATTTAATAGTAATACGTTTACAAAAGTTGTTTTATATGAATGATATGCTAGTTGACTATACAGACTTTTCTGGGATGAAATGTTCAACATCTAATGTATGCTATGATTATTAAGATATATATATGGTACAATGGCTGATGCCCTTCATATTTTTGTTATCTTTGCTACTTTAATTTGTTATACTGGCCGGATTTATTTTAGTTTCTTTAATAAATACCAGTTCAAAGATATATGAAATTTAAATTGATTGTACTCCAATTAAGAAAAGGTCAAAAGATTTTCTCCATGATATATATGAAATTTAATTAGATCTTAAAATTTTCGTTGTTTTGCACCTCAAGTATTTGGCAAAAACTATATGAAACAGATAATCTGCGTGTGTATTGAATTCCAATCCAATACTATTTTAAAAGAAAATATGACTTAAATTAATAATAAGATGAAATTCCATTATATATATAATCATTTTACACGAGTTATTTTGTGATAAATTACTAGGTTACCCACTAACTGACCTTAATTGCATTGTTTTTGTCAAGATTTTGGTTGGAAGTAACAACTTCACTTATTTTTCTTAAACCGATCATTAATTCATGCTCGATCCATGTAAATCTTTTGCTAGCAAGATTCTTATTAATAGTAAGGGTGCCACTATTCACACCCCCAAATACTCCATATACACTCCATTTGTTAAACACACCCCATTAAAATATTAAAATTAACATATTACTTAACACACACCCTTTCATTACAATTTATCCTTCCTCACTCAAAACACAAAATGAAAATTTTATTTTATTTATTCTCTTCCACATTACTTATTATTTTAAGGAAACAAATTAAGAAGAATTAATTCTTTTTGGACAAAAAAGGATTATCTCTCATTTCTTCTCTCTCATATTAATTTATTGTGGTTCCAGATTTTAAGAATACAAATTAAGAAAAAATAATTCTTTCAGTTTTCAATATTATCTTCAATTTCAATAGGTTTCAAATCCTGCAAGTCGAAAAAAAAAATAGGTTTCAATATTTATGGATTCAAGATTATCCTTCAGTGGTGTTCAAGAAAGAAGAAGAATAAGTAAAGACACTGCAATTAAAACGTAAATGCAAGAACTCCCAAAAACAAAGAACTTCAACAGTAACAGAGAAGAAGAGAGAGAAAAATGAAAGAATCTTCATGCGCATTTACACAAATTATATATATCTTCTTCTTTACAATATTGCAGTTTTCTATTTTTAAAAAAATCTGTTTATTTCAAACTGTCAAAATTCATCTTGCAACAAACAAATTTTCCAACGCCACCAATTCCCGCGAATATATGAAAGAAATACAATCAATTTTGCAACTGAGAATTAATTCCAATTAAAAAATCCGCAGAAAAAATGAAACTTGAAAGATTTTAACATTCATTGTGAAATAAATTTTCAGAAAATCTCCTTCGAACATATATTTGAACATAAAATCGGAAATTAAACGACTTTTGTAACCAAACTCTTGGAAAGAGAAAAATCTTTTTGTATAATAAATGAACACACATCCAACAAATTGAAAAATGTTACCGAATTCGTGGAAACTACAAATGCCAAAATCATTGTAAAAAGTTATTCCGCACTTATCAAGCTCCTGTGGTTTGATCGGATTAGCATACGATGATGAGGCGTAGGTTTATTGATAAAACTAATGTTATAATTATTTATATAATGGCAATATTGTCAACTCGTTTATTTTAGTACTCAAATTTTATGGGGTGTGAACAGTGGGAGCTAATCGTAACTGATTTATTTTCATCAATGATATATATGAAGGGGTCGTGGGTAACATAAGAATAAGAATATAGTAAATGAAATTAGTCTCCAAAAATCATTATTTGACTTCTTTGAGGAGCCATTATGGGCTCCATATAAAATCTCTCTCTCTATATATATGGTACAAATATATTAGATTGTGAAGTCTATATGTTTCGCCTATTGAAAACCCTAAATAATAAGAGGGAGTCATGTGCTCATACATAAGACGAATTTATGATTTTGGCAATATTTCCCTTTAAAAGATGATAAGGTTGGAGTCCAATAGATTCATAAATCATAATGTGATAATAATAATATAATAATAAAGGATATTTATGTTGTGTATAAGGTCGTAAGATTTTGTCAAATAATAATCCTAAATATTAAATGATTAAATTGCATTTTACGTATCAAGCGAACAGATGGTTTATAAAATATTAAAAAAAATTTTTTTGATATTTTTGGATTCATGATTTTTTTTATTTTTTTTGTTCAATTACAGTATTGATCTGAAAAATTAATGAGAGCACAAATTAAAATTAAAAACAAAAATTAATTTCATACATAGATACCAAATTTACAATTTACCCAATATTAAGAAATTCTAGTAAAAGCTTAATCCAGAAAATTCAAACATCGTCATTTTCTTTATAAATACAGTAAAACCTCCCTAAATTAATACTCTATAAATTAATAAACTCTTTAAAAAATAAATAAACTCTTTAAAATAATAAATTTTTTTGATCCCGACTTAGGCCTTTGTAAAAAATCATCAAATTCAATAAGATAATAATATAATAGTTTTTCGGAAAATCTCTTTATAAATATTAGGTCTCATTAAAACTCTAAATTAATAATTCATAAATATTACAATTATAAATATTATGACAATTTGCTAAAATATGAATCTATTCTTACTTGATATTTCTTAAAATTTAAATCTAATTGGATTTCATCCCTAACTTTTTTACGCATTTGATCATTCATTGAAGATTTTGTGATGTCTTTTAGATGTGAAGATATGGTTGGGTGTTATGAATTTTTTTTTTCATATTGAGATTTATATAGTATCTATTTCATTCATCATGCATGAATATATTTAATTGACTATAATAGTTATTAAAGTAATTCCAATGAATTGATACATGCATTCATAAATATAATAGTTAATTGTGTACACTGAATTGATATTACACATGAATATATTTAATTAGTTGCAAAGAATTAGTTGATGCATGAAATAATCAATGAAACATATATTAATTCATTTATTTTTAATACATATGTACTAAATTGCTGAATTTAAAAAAATCCTCTTTTAATTAATAAAATATTAATTTATCGATATATTAATATATCTTTAAATTAATAAAATTTCATGGTCAAAGGTTGTTATTTTGCAGAGGTTTGACTGTATCTCCATTTCTCTTTCTCCTCTCTCATGTTAATAACTTGGGTTTTCCTCCCAAATCTCAAGACTAATGGAATCGGGCAGTTCGGCAGGGGTTACTTTAGATTTGTCATTTGGATTCGACGATCCCAATTTCTCGGATAGGACTCTGCTAATTGAGATCATTGACAGTGATGACAGCCGCTCCCCTCGGTTGCGGAATGTGAATCTACGCCGCTCCGACGACCTCCTTAACAATGCCTCTACCCACACTACCTTGTGTACTCTTTTTTTCCTTAATAAATATAGCTTTTATGCATTTATTTGATGATTTTTTTTAGTTGAGGGGCATTTCTGGTTGGTGTTTACTTTGCTTTATTTGGCAGCACCACCTCCGCAGGTGAGGACTATCCACATTAACTCTTTGATTTTAGCTGCAAGGAGTCCTTTTTTCCGTCAAGTAAGACCTGTTTAATTTAGGGGGGCACTTGATTAAAAATCCTTTAATGGAACAGGTATGAGAATAAATATAATTTAGTGAGAACAAAAAATATCACCATGTAATCATTATTGAAACAATACTTCCTCCAATATTCTAGGGGTATAAAGAAAAATAAAATATTATCATTCCCATTGAGAACTTCCTCCAATATTCTAGGGGTATAAAGAAAAAAAATATGTCATTCCATTCTCATTGAAGAATTTATAACCAAGCGCACCCTTAAATCCTCGCACTTTTATTTAATTTTTCTGTTCATATGTTAATGTTATGTCCACTTTTGATTTTTCATTTTCTTTGTAGCTATTCTCAAATGGGATGCAAGAATCTGAGCAGAAGCATGTAACACTGCATATGGAAGCCTTAGGTGAAAGTCTCCCACGACTTTATATGAGTTGTTAAAATATATGACTAAAATTTAAATATTTAGAGGTGCTTCATAAAATTTGTAAAACAAAATGAAAAAGCTGATGAAAATCAAAGTTAACTTCAACCATACTTGAAAGATTTCTTAGACAAGTAGTTGGGTTATTCTTTAAGCTTATAAATTGTAATAAGTTTAAGTTATTAAATATCTTATTTTATCAAATAAATATTTTAAGAGAGTTTATAAGCTCCCTCAAGATGCCCTTAGTCTTGGATCTATAGTTTCTGACGGGTCTACATCTGTACAGAAGAAGTTTCTTTTAAGGACTTGCTCAAGTTTGTTTATAGTAATAATCTACCAACTACTTTGGATGCTTTGAGGAATCTGTTGCTGATGGCGGACAAATTTGAGGTTGATTCGTGCTCGAGAGACTGTGTTCGGGCATTGCTAAAGTTACCAATGACTTGTGAATCAGCCTCGGTTTGTTTGGATCTTCCTCCATGTCTCTTGATGTCCCCTACAGTTGAGCCACTTATAGAAGCTGCCAAGAACTTCCTTGCTGCAAAGTTTAAGAATTTATCCAAGTAAACGCCTATATTTCATCATGAATAGATAATATCTAATTTCTTATGTTTGTCAAGATTTTGATTGTAGAAGAAATAAATGGTTTAATACATTCAAATCTTACCTGCTCCATATGGATATTTTGTTATTGCATTAATAAATTTTTCTTATGCACCCTTAATCAGGTTTGACCAAGAGGTGCTTAACCTGTCTTTACTCGGTCTTCAAACAGTTCTATCTAGTGATGATTTGCAAGTGGCTTCCGAGAATGTAGTGTATGACATTGTCCTAAATTGGTTGGATAAACATTATCTAGACTTGGAGGAAAGACGGGAGATATTGAAAACACATCTTCTCCGTGTCGTTCGTTTTCCATTTATGACTACAACAAAGTTAATAAAAGAAGTTCAAACTTGCAAAGACATTGATCCTGCACTTGCTTCCAAGATAGTTATCTCTGCTCTCTCCTTCAAGGCTGAGACTGGTTCCCATCAAAAGCGTTGTCTAGCTGCAGAGGAAAGCAGCGTTGCACCTTACCAATTTGTGGAGCGTGCATACAAATATCGACCTGTTAAGGTGGTGGAACTGGAATTGCCACATCCAAAATGTGTAGTTTTTTTTGATCTCACAAGGAATGAACTGAAACGCACCTCCCCGAAGGGTAGTATATGGTCAGAGTCTTTTGTCTTGGGTGGCCAAATATTTGGCTTGTCCGCCGGTTGCAATACAGAAGAATCTCATAATCTACAATTTTTTTGGCTGGGTCTAGATGTGTTGGAATCATCACCGTGTACAGTTAAGTACGAGTTGTCAGCAATAAGTAAGCCCCAGGAGGAGTTTGAGCATTGGTATAGAGGAAGCCACACATTCATTGAGACAGAGTGTGTCAAGTACCTTTGCACTGAAGAATGGACGCATTTCATAGGTAATGGCATTTGCAGCTCTCACTTCATCAATGACATTCTCCATTTTAGGGTCGAGCTCACCATCATGACATGATATTATATTATATGTTACTCCATTTGAATCACAAGAAAATAATGGCTGATGCTTCTTTTGTTTTATGAGATATTCAATGAGTAGGCAGGGATTGAGGGACGTTGGTTGTGTGAGGTCTGCTTTGGATTTTGCTTATCACTTTATTACTCCCTCCTATTTATAAATATATGTCAATTTCCATATTTATAATATTTGTAGTTTAAATGTTATTTTTCACTTTTCAATGATAATAATAATTTTTAAGTCTTGTGTAGAATTCTATACCTATTAATTAAGGTTATAGTTAGGAGTTAATAATTTTCTAAATATGTGTACATTAATCTAAATGACACTTAAATATTATAAATACTTCATTTTTTATGTTAAATATTTATAATTTTAGATGCACTTATCCTAATTTTAGATATTTTAGTGTTTTAAATTTTTCAAAACAATTTCATGATAATTTTGTCATGAAACATTTTCATATAAAATTTTATTTTAATTAAATAATTCATGATTGCATACTCCTCTAAAATTTTCAAAACAGTTATGATTATTTATGAAACATTTTTATATAAACCTTTATTTTAATTAAATAATTCATAATTGTATGCTCCTCTAATTATATGAGATCATACCATAAGCAATACACAAAATTTAATATGAAGCAGTTTCATAGTATGAAATTAATAACATTAGATTTATTTATTGATATCATAATATTAATTTAATGATATCATTGCACTTATAAATTAATATTACAGTATAAAATGATTATAATATCAGTAAATGATTATAATGGTACCAATTTTATACTATGAAACTGCTTTATAGGGGAGTGACTCTAAATAATATGACATATAAATTAATGTTCAAGTGTAAACATTATCATTTCCATGTTGCCCATATATAAATATACCTTTTTTTTAAAAGAATATATAAATATACTTAAATTATAATTAAATTTCATTTATTTCTCTTTCTTATTTATTTATTTTTTTAAGCAAAAATAACACACTAGATAATTAGCCACAGTGGCACAAAGGGTTTGGGAATCCAATAAATGAGAAGTCCAAAATATGTGCTTAATAATTAGCAAAGCGATTAACAAAACAAATAGACCACCCACCATGGCAGCAAGTAAGGTCTTACATTCGAAAATGATATCTCCATAGACTGTATCATATGAACCTGAGGAGTTAATTGCATCAACTACAACGTTGGGGGAGTCAATTTTTTTTTTTTTATAAGTAAAGGTATTCGTTCTTAAAAGAAATCGAATTTAGGCTTCTCACTAAATTGAGAAACTCAATGGTCAGTGGACTAAACCACTTGTCTTTAGTGTACATATCACCAAATATATAAATTAAAATCTGACAATTTTGTACTTTTCAAGAGTCTGACTTTGGCCTGAAAATTTTGAGCTCAGGTTGCGCTATTTCTCTATGAAATAAATTAATATTAGGACAGGTGTAAGAAGGGAGATTGATCAGTATGTGGAAATAACTTAGGAGAGGTCAGAGACCGGAGAGAGGGTCTATAAGATTTTTTCTTTTTAGAAAATTTATGAAAAAAATCAGAAAATTAAGATTATGAATCCATAAATTCATTCATTAATTACTTAATTTGAATCCAAATAGGTTTTTCAAATTCATTCACCTATAATTTCCGCCTCTTGAAAACCTAAATATTAATTGATTAAAAAAATAACTAATTAAAATCCTATCCTAAATACTAAAAAGCCCTAAAAGCACAAACCCTAAATTTGTTTTGTGTTTGTAGACGAAATAAGTTGTTTACCTACTCCATATCCCTATAGGGAGTTTGTTTTTGCTTAGGTGTCGTCATGTGGTTAATTTGAATGATGTGTTAAATGCATATATATGTTAATAATCTATGTGTCATTTTTCTATTGATTTATAATTAATATAAGACATCTATGTGGCATTTTAATATAGAAATTAATTAAAAAATATATTTCTAAGGAGGTTTGAATCTTAGACCTCTTGCACAATATGTATATTTTTTAATAAATAAGTTACTACTATATAAATATTTAAATATTTTAAATATCTATTTTATATCTAAAAAGTGTTATCATATGACAATTTTTAAACATAAAATTATATTTAATTTAAGCCTATAAATGTGTTAGGATGAAAAAGATGTACTTAGTTTTGATGAGTTAAAAGTATAAGACTAGGATGACCAGCTGAAAAATAATGTATAGCCAGCTGATGTAATGTAATCTTTGTAAAATAGACTAAGTATAAGATAGTAAGATAAGGTTGTTCAAAGGAAGTCAGATGAAGACAAGAATAGAAAATCAGACGACGTCAAAGACAGACGAGGAGGAAGATCAAGACACTCACCAAGATAAAGTAACAGACAAGGTGAAGAATCAGATATAGGGTAAAGAATCATACAGGGTAAGAAGTCAGACGAGCTAAAGAGTTAGTTAAAATCAAGAGTCAGTTACAACCAAACAAGAAGCGGTTTCAAGAATTGGTTAATCAGTTACAACCACCTACAACAAGAACAAGGAAGTTATAACCGTCATCAACAGAAGATCTATAAATAGGTTCAGAGATTCAGAAATTGATAACGAAGAAAAACTTAGCAATCTAGCAATTTAACACTCTAAGAATTAGAAGCTCTCTTCACGATCATTTGTATACACATCATTCACGAACACACTTAGTGTTCATTCATTTTTCTGGTGTTTAGAGAACACCATTTCATTTGAATCTTCAAAAGCCGGATAGAGATAGTATCATACTTGTAAGGCTGAAGATATACATTGTAAAGGAAGGAAGTAAGAAATAAGAAAGACAGTAAGTAGAGTCCCTTCTTCAAATTGAAGGAGGAGAGTGGACGTAGGATCGTTTGATCCGAACCACTATAAATTCGGTGTTATTTCTTCTTATTGTTTTACTTGTTTTCATTGATTATTTCTTGATCGCAAATTTAATATCTGATAAAGCTTTAGATCCCAATTGAATTGAGTTTAATCAAGAACTGTTTCCGCTGTAAAATTGTTTTTGGAGTTGATAGATCTTCTAAGCTTGAAAAAGTTTTTTGATAATCTATTCATCCCCCCTTCTAGATTATCACTAGAAGACATCTTGTTTACGTGATTAACTCATTCCAAAGGGACCCAACAAAATGTATGTAAGAAAAATTATGCTTGTATCAACTTTTATAAAGAAAAAAACTTAATATAATCATATATAATATTTACTGTAAATATACGATATATATATATATATATTATTCGGAGTAATACTTAAGCATCAATTATATAAAAAAAATCTATTAATCGTCTCTTTTTTTTTTATTAATTGTAAAATAAATTTGAAACAAATCTTATAGTAAATTCTTTCACATAATTATAATAATTCTAATCCCTATCATGAATTGCCATACAATTAATATTACCATTATTTAAATTTAATATTATAATTACAATTTTTTTTTATACATATACATTATTTTAATATATATATTATTTGAAAATATTATATATACTATATTATATTGTAAAATTTATTTAACGAAAATATCGCGTAATACGCGGGAGCTCATCTAGTATGATATATGTGGAGGTTTTATTTTTGCATTAATGAAATTTTCTAAGGTAGAAAACTTGCCTCTATGATCTAGTGATGATTTGCAAGTGAGTTCCGTGATTGCAGTGTATGAATGTGTCCTAGAATAGGTAGGAAAACATCATGCAGACTTGGAGGGAACATCGTTCGTTTTCCATTTAAGAGTACAAAACGGAGTTATTTAAACAAGTTCAATTGCCTCCAACATAGTTATTCGTCCTCTCAGTATCAAGGCTGAGACTAATTCCAATTTGTGGAAATCTATAATGCGCCACGTTTAATATATACGAGTCACTCTCCTGTGAAGCAGTTTCATACTATGAAACTGGTACTATTAGAATCATTTACTGATACCATTAGAATCATTCATTGATACCATAACCATTTTATACTGTGATATCAGTTTATAAGTGTAATGGTATCACTAAATGAATGTTATGGTATCAGTAAATTACTCTAATGGTATTAATTTCATACTATGAAACTGCTTCACACAAGATTTTGTCTTATGTTTTTGTAAAGGCTGATTTTTATTTATTTACTTTTGCCAAAACCGAATACAACATAAATGTATATTTTGGTTCGATTTTACTTAAATAATTCGGTTTCTGTTTTAAAATCTAAAAAGAATTTGGTGTTAGGTTTTCAGTTCGGTTTTTAGGAAGAAAAAATTGATTTAATGGAAACTGAATTTATTGATATATATAGCAATTTTATTTTATTATTTTTAATAAAATAACTTAATAATTATAATACTAGGCATTCATTGTCATTTATTATGTTATTATCCCAATCTATTTTATATATTAAATAATAATTTCACATAAAGACTAACAAATAATTCAATCAATCTATTATTATATTATTATCATAATTAATTATGTAAATCTAATATTACCACAATCTAATATTAAGTGTGGATAATTATCACTAATTATTTATTAAAATATACTAGGTCTGTTTTTATGTATTGTCTCAAACTACTTTAAAATATTTTATTAATTGTATTTTAGATACTCTAATGATATCTTATTTTTTTATTAATTTTACAATTTTTTTTAATGTTTGAAAAAACTTGGTATTACTGATCCAACAATTTTGATCCCTCCATTAATTGTAAACAAAATACATTTCTAACCATACCAAAAAAATAAAATATTCATACTGAATTGTACCAAAATTTTGGTACGAAGACTCAAATTTTAAAATAACAGAGTTTCAGTATGAATATAAATATTTTTAATTATCCACTTTGGTCTGTAACAATGTATTACTTCTAATTAATCATAGTTTTTGAATATGTACTATATTCACCAAAAATTATTAAAAAAAAAAATCATTCGGTCTCTCTTTAAATTTAATATTTTATTATTTTGGGTGTCCATCTTACAGTGTTGCATTTTCATTTTTGAAAAATTGTGACCCCACCCATATTAACAATTATCTCTACTTTACTTTTCTCACACACACTCTCTCTACCATTTTACTTTTCTTACATTTTTCCACCAACAATTTTATAATAAAATATTATATTTATTAATATATGTATCATCTCTCAAATATTAAACTTAAAGATGGGGAGAGGGAATATAAAATGATACTTCAATTTTAATTAATCAATATGCATTTTGGTCTATCCAATTTTAATATGTTATCCCAAAATGAAAAGTCTTTTAATTATTTTTACCCTCACAATATACATTTATTTACACAATTTGTCATTTAAGTCCTACACTAATTTCTCTATTTTTTATTCAATTTTCTCTCTCTTATTAATGACTCAACGCCAATACCATTTACTTTTTACTCAATTCATCTATATTATAGATTAACAACTAATATTTTTTAAAAATGCGTACAACTTATTTGCTTAACTAAAATTGGACGGAGGGAGTATTAAATTCAACATAACTTATATAATTTAAAATAAAATTATTAAAATTCAACTAATATAATTAAAATCAATAAAAAAAATTAAATCTGAATTTTATATTTATATCATATATTAAATTATAAAGTGTCAAATAAAAGTTTTAGGAAAAAAATAAAATTATTGGTGCAAATTAAAAAAAAATTAAATCACTTTTTAATGGAATATTTGTAATTTATCTATTCCAGACGTGATAGTATTTGATAATATTTGAGAGAGATGTATATTTTCTATATATCCCAAATATTCATTGGATTTTAAGAATAGCCTTTTTTTCGAAAAAAAGAATAACCTTAAAAATCCAGGAAACTTTACTCAAAAAAAAAAAAAAAAAAATCCAGGAAACTTAAAAGCTTTCTTTAAAGACTAGGTGGTATAGCTCTCCATTTTTACAACAAGAAAATGAGGAGGATAGCTCAAGTGTTAAACTCCACTTGAGTCACCCGATCAAAAAACTTTCTTTGGAAAATCTCTCAATTTTTCCTCTCTATCTCTCTCTCTTCATAAAAATTTGGGTCCTCCTCCTCAATCTTGGGAGTAATGGCGTCGGGCAGTTGTGCAGGGGTGCCTTTGGATTTATCATTTGGATTCGACGACCCTAATTTCTCCGATCGGACTCTGCTGCTTCACATCATCGACACTGATGACCACCTCTCCCATCGTTTGCAGAATGCCAAACTTCGCGACCTCCTTCACAATGCCTCTGCAGATACTACTTTGTGTAATCTATTTTCGTAAATAAATTTACGTTTAATTAAGATTATTATGCATTTAATTAACGATGACTTGTGTAGTGGAGGGGTTTGACCTTTTTTTATTCTTTCTTTAAGTTACTCATCATTGCTTTTCTTTTGCAGCACCACTTCCACGGGTGAAGACTATACACATTAATTCTTTGATTTTAGCCTCAAGGAGTCCATTTTTTCGTAAAGTGAGCTCTGTTTTTTTTTTTCGTTTTTTATTTAGGGGGAATAGTGAATTCTATTGACAATTATTTTATTGTAAGTGTTTTCCTCTAATCTTGAAGAGGACAAAATATGATTGTTTTTTAGGAATATACACAGTATTTAACTAATTCTTTTAGTATGATTAATTAAAGTCAGTAGATCATCTTGTAAACTCCATTAATCACAATAACGATAATTACCTTATACTTTTCCTTCATTAGTTTTCTATCTGTATTTTAGGAAACTGATTTTTTAAGGATGGTAATTTATATGGGGATGGCGACAAAATGGGCTGTTAAATTAAAGACTTAAAACTTTTAAAAGTGGAGAATTGGCTTCAAATCAACTTAGATCGGGCTAATTAGCCCGATTTGGCCTGAAGTCAAACTGATTGACCTGAAATAGGGCATGGTTTGGGTTAATTCGGGTGGATTTGACCTCAATTTGCAATTTTTAGAAGTTACAGTCTTCAAATGTCAGTCTGTTTGCCATCCGGAGAAGTTATGCTCCTTATTTTGCCACCCCTCACAGTTACTATCCTTAAATTTTTTTTACCCTTATATGTTAAATCCACTTTTAATAATTCAATTTTACTTTGTAGTTGTTCTCCAATGGGATGCAAGAATCTGAGCAAAAGCATGTAACTCTGCAGATCGAAGCCATAGGTGAAACTTAAGTTTCACACTCTCTATATAAGTTGTTAAAATTTATATTTGGCTAAAATCAGCATATTTAGTCCTAGATCAATGGATCCTGACATGGTTTGCATTTGTGCAGAGGAAGATTCTTTTATGGACTTGCTCAAGTATGTTTATAGTAATAATCTACCAACTACTGTGGATGCTTTGTTATATTTGTCGTTGACTGCGGACAAATTTGAGGTTGATTCATGCTTGAGAGAATGTACTCGAGCATTGCAAGACATTGGAATGACTTATGAATCAGCCTCTGTTTATTTGGATCTTCCTCCATATCTCCTGATGTCCCCTACAGTTCAGCCACTTGTAGAAGCTGCCAAGAACGTCATTGCTGCAAAGTTTAAGGATTTATACAAGTAAACGCCTATATTTCATGATCAATGGATAGTATCTAATTTCTTGTTTGTGCTAAATGTTTTATTGTTGCATTAATAAATTTTTCTTGTGCACGTTTAACCAGCTTTAGGGAAGAGGTGCTTAACTTGTCCTTACTCGGTCTTCAAGCAGTTCTATCTAGTGATGATGTGAAAGTGCCTGCTGAGATTACATTGTTTGAACTTGCCCTAGTTTGGGCGCGTAAACATTATCCAGACTCGGAGGAGAGACGTGAGATATGGAAAACACACCTACTCCATCTCATTCGTTTCCCATTTATGTCAACAAAAGAGCTAACAGAAGTAGTTCAAACTTGCAAAGACATTGATCCTGAACTCGCTTCTAAGATAGTTCTCCGTGCTCTCTCATTCAAGGCTGAAACCTGTCCCCATCGAAAGTGTTGTCTAGCAGAGGAAAGCAAAGCTGCATCTCGCCAATTTGTGGCTCGTGCATACACACATCGACCTGTTAAGGTAGTCGAACTGGAAGTTTATTTTGATCTGACAAGGAATGAATTGAAACGCCTGTTCCCATTGGGTTATATGTGGTCAGAGTCTTTTGTCTTGGGTGGCCAAGAATTTGGCTTTTCTGTCAGTTGCACTACAGACGGCCAATCTGCTAAGCCACTATATTTTTGGGTTTCTCTAGATGTGGTGAAATCAACATGTACAGTTAAGTACGAGGTTTCAGTATTAAGGAAGCCCCAAGAGGACTTTGAATATTGGTTTAAAGGAAAACACACCTTCATTGAGACAGAGAAATCCACAGACCTTCATGGTGAAGAATGGACTAGTTTCATAGGTAATGACAGCCCTTACTTCATCAATGACATTCTCCATCTGAGGGCCGACCTCACCATCATGACATAATATTATTATATACACAATATCTGACATTTTATATATGTTTTTTGAGATGGTTCAATGGCTGATGCTCTTTATGTTATGAGATATTGTTCAATGACTTGTAGGCACGGATTGAGGGACATGGGGTGTTTGAGGTGTGCTTATATTTTGTTTAAGTACTAATCATTTTATTTTTGTTATCTTTGGTAAGATGGTAGAGTGTATAAAGGAGATTAATTATTTGTAAGTAATAATCTAGTTGCATCTTATGTGAAATACTAAGACCCGGTTCTAAATTTACTATAGTCTATGCATATCCCTAAAAAAATTTGACCAAAAATACCCTCATATAAAATATCTATGTTGTCCTGTGAAAATAACACATGTACATTATTTATATTTTGATACCAACTTATATATTGGCAATTAATTAAATAATTATGGTTTTTCTAATTATGCAAAATCACATCATAAATTATGGGGACATATAAATTGATGTATGTCAATGGGAATGTGATAATTGTAGAGTTTTTGAGAACATAAATAATACTATTTGGTGAAACAGTCTCATACATGAGATTACATATTTGATATCACTGCTTATATATTTGATACTCTTTTTGACAATTTTTAATTATTTTTTACAATTTTCATTTCCACACATTTGATACTTCTATAAATATATTTGATACCTCTATTAATATATTGATATTCCTCACCTCTATTAATATATTGATATTCCTCTGAGGGGTTGAGTTTTTGTCGAACAAATTTAGTGAAATCTAAATTTAAATGAAAACAGAGAAGAAAATATGTAATCGAGTTCAAATTGTCTTTGGCTGCGTTTGTTTTGAGACTCACACGGATGGACTTTTGATTTTCCGGCCCCCGTCTCATACGAGTTAGGGATTTGAAATCCAGATTTCAAAATCCTATACTCAATCCACACCTATAAAACCTATTATTACTCTTCCAATATAAATCACTTTATCCCATTTAAAATAATCCACTTACTCTCTCACTCAATCATTACTTATATCATCACTTTTCTGTATCTATTCTCTTTCCTACTTTATTCTTACACTTGATTTGACATAAAACAAAATCCTATCCTACCAAAATCCCAAAACAAACACATAATTTTACTATTCATCAAAGATTTTACATCTCATGGATGTAAAGTCATGACTTCCCCCTCACACTCAAATCCCAAAACAAACATAGCCTTTGTGATTCCAATGTATGAAAGCGACCTCAAGACTTCTCTCTCACCAAATCCACTCTGATAGCAAATCTTCTCTCTCAAACCTAATTATTTGCTCACCTTTCTCCTCTCTCGCATTCCTTCTTGACAACAATTTTACCCTTCTTTCCTTAATCGCGAATCATGGCTGATTGACCGTAAATTTTGGCCTTGTTCTATATAATAAGAGTCAAATTTTTTGCCTTACAAATTCCTAAAAGCGGACAATATCATATCAGTGTGAAAATTGACGTCCATCTAAGAGTATAACATTAGTATTATAGTCATAGTCTCAGGCGAAACGATGTGAAGGAGTTGATTGATGTTAAAAAAAAAAAGATCATTGGACAAGAAAATTTTTAGACTTTGTAGGATTGACCTATTTGCGGTGAGCCTTGTGAAACGACGAGGTCTCTATAAACTAGATGGGTCGACCTATTTTTACTTTTCTCATCATCTTCTAAACTATCCTAATTGCCCTGAGTGTTAATATCACCATATAAAATCGGGAATTTAGTTTTATTCAAGGGTCATATATATGACCTTTTGGCCTGCAAATAATCCTTTATCAAGACGTTTTTGCTGTAAATTTTGAGACTCAGTTGCGCTATTTCTCTTCGCAGATTTTACATAACTTTTTTCTTCTAATGAAAGAAATTAATATTATGATGAAAAAAGGAAGGGTCAGTATGTGGAGATAATATGGAAGAGGTCAGTGAGACAGGAGTCGGAGAGATGTGAGGAGCGAAACAATCAACAATGGAGGCCGGAGGGTCTATAAGATTTTTAATTTAAAAAATTTATGAAAAATCAGAAATATTGAATCCATAAATACTTTTTTAAAACATACGTTGAATCATAACAAAAAAATAAATACAATAATTAATCCTATAACAAAACAAAAAGAAATATATTGATGATCTAATTATACAAAAGAATGATCCTTCAAATTGAAACAAAATCGGGATCAAAGTTCTTCGGAAGAATCTATTGTTTCACAAACTGTTAAATTCTTCTTCTTTTATATGTATTAATTAATACCTGAAAATATTTAATATGCAAAAAAATATAAACATACAAACAAAAAGTCAAATGTGAATCAAGAAAGAACCAAACGATTAATAATAAGGAATAGGAGAGATTCAACATGAAATCAAAAGTAAAGAAAAAAAAATGAATACCATATTAGATTATATAACAAGGAATAGAAGAGATACAAATAACATGAACGACTAGTGATGAATATTTACTCAACAATATATGCAAAATTGTAATAAGGAAGAAATAAAAATATGACGACAGCAATAAAAAATAATGAACGGAGAAAAAAACAAAATAATTTTAGAATTTATAATGAGAATGAAAAGATAATAGAAATTTATAGAGAAAACATAATAGATTTAATGGCTGGGACTAGAAAATAAAAATAGACTATTGAAATTATATTTTAAAATTAATGAATGTGAATACAAAGATTTTAAAATAGAAAGATTTGGTTTTGTCATATAAGTTACCGCAAACTCATCGTTGTAGATGTATAGACATACACGGGGATGTGAAGTGTAAACAACTAATATTTTTTTTTAATATAATAATTAATACTTTCAAATTAATTTTACGAATTTTATATATATTTTGATAGAGATATTAGTTATTTAACTAAAAAAAATATAACTTTATAAGATATAAATTGTAAATCAATTTTATCCATAGCATAACGTTTACAAAATTTTCTTCCCTCGTCAAACAGTTTGCAAAATCCTTAGGACAGAGAAAGAGATCTGCAAACGTGACATTTGATAAGATTTTTCTTTTTTTTGACAGGGACATTTGATAAGATTTGAGAGAGAAGAAGTAGATTTTCTTTAAAACCCAGGGGATTTTATTTTATAAAAAACCGCAAAAGATCCAGAAATTAGAAGTCATTGCTTTCTTTACAAGTCTCTCTGTCTATTCATAATAATAACTTGGGCCATCCATCCTCTTCTTCCCACTAATGGAGTCGGAGAGTTGTGGTGGGGTGACTTTGGATATATCATTTGGATACGACGACCCTATTTTCTCCGACAGGACTCTGCTACTTGAGATCATCGCCGATGCCGACAGCAAACGACGCCGCTCCCATGACCTACTTGGCAATGCCTCACCAGACACTAATTTGTGTACGTTTTCTTTTCCGAAAATTAATAAATAGGTTTAATTTTGAGTATCACTATGCTTCTTTTCCTTTGTTTAATTTACTCATCATTACTTATCTTTTGCAGCACCACCTCCACGGGTGAAGACTATACACATTGCTTCTTTGATTTTAGCCGCAAGGAGTCCGTTTTTTCGTAAAGTAACCTCTGTTTTTATTTACTTTTTTATTTAGTGGAAATGATAGTGAAAATCATTGAATAGTGAATTATGATTTCATTATAATCTAATCTTGAAATATTTGGGTACAAAATATGAATTTTTTTTAGGAAGAGTGGACCGATTGAGAAGGAATAGTTAATGGAGAGGCATTTCATTTAGGGGTAATTATTTAGTTTACTTTTAGTATGATTAAAGTAGTACATCATCTCCTGTCAAAAAAAAAGTGGTACATCATCTTGTAAACTCATTAATTAATTACAATGATGATAATTACCTTATGCTCTTTGACCCAAGTGCTTCCTTAATTAATCTCGAATGGTTTACTTAAGTTTCCCACTCTCTATATAAGTTGTTCAAATTTATATATGGCTAAAATGTGCATATTTAGTCCTAGATCTATAGATCCTGACATGGTTTGCATTTGTGCAGAGGAAGATTGTTTTATGAACTTGCTGAAGTATGTTTATAGTAATAATCTACCAGATACTTTCGATGCTTTGGCGGATCTGCTGGTGATGGCGGACAAATATGAGGTTGATTCATGTTTGAGAGATTGTACTCAATCATTGCAAAACTTGCCAATGACTTGCGAATCGGCCTCTGTTTATTTGGATCTATCTTCAAGTCTGGTGACGTCCCTTGCTATTCAGCCTCTTATTGATGCGGCCAAGCAATTCCTTGTGGCACACTACAAGGAATTAGACAAGCAGAGGTCATTCTTTTATTCTTAAATCGATCTGCTGCTTTAATAATAAATAATAATGTTGAATCTCTACACCATTAATTATTCCTTATACCTCAGTTTGAGGTTTTAAAATTAATATTGCATTAATATATTTGACCAGGTGTGAGATGCTTAACTTGCCTTTAACCAGTATTGAAGCAGTTTTATCCAGTAATGATCTGGTAGTGTCGTCGGAGTATGTTGTGTTCGATTTAGTTGTAAGATGGGCGAGTATACACTATCCAAACCTGAAGGAAAGGCGCCAGATATTGAAAACGCATCTACTCCATCTCGTTCGTTTTCCATTTATGACTACAACAAAACTAATTAAACAAGTTCAAACTTGCGAAGACATCGATCCTGAGCTTGCTTCCAAGATAGTTATCCGCGCACTCTCCTTCAAAGCTGAGAGTGGTTCCCATCAAAAGCAATGCCTAGCAGTAGAGGAGGACAGTGTTGCATCTCGCCAATTTGTGGAGCGTGCATACATATATCGACCTGTTAAGGTGGTTGAACTTGAATTGCCACATCCACAATGTGTAGTTTATCTTGATCTCACAAGGAATGAACTCAAACGCATCTCCTCGGAGCGTAGTATATGGTCAAAGGCTTTTCCCCTGGATGGCCGAAAATTTAGGTTGTGCGCCCAGCGCTCAGATCAACTTTCTTTCTGGCTATGTCTAGTTAAGCCGAATTTATCAACGTGTACAGGTAAGTACGAGTTCGCAATAAGAATGAAGCCCCACGAGAGCTTTCAGAATCGGTTTACAGGAAGTCACACGTTCACTAAGTATTTGAGAATCCATCATGGTTTTGACTGGACTGATTTCATAGGTGATAATAGCTCTTACTTCATCAATGACATTAGCTGACCATCTTGTAATCATATCACATTCTCATTTGAATCACGACACAATTCCTTGGTTTTTTTTGAGATGGCTGATTGTCTAATGCCCAGCTTTATGGTTTTGTCTTATGGGCCGGGATAGGGCTGCTAGTTTGACTTTGATTAACAGTACCTCTTTGCTTTGGTTTTGTTGATTCCTTATCTACTATGTTGTCCTTGTCCATCAGTAATTTAAATTGTTTTATTATGTGTTTCAGTTTTAGTGTGTAAGCAAATCATTATTCTCTGCAAATCAACTGACTGCACATTGTTTAATGGATTTGCCAAGTATATTTATTGAGAAGACAAACGACAAAAATGCATGAGTTATTGAGACTGTTATTAATGTTATGAAGAAGTTTATAGTCTAGTGTGTGTAAGTTTTTTTTTTTTTTGAATCACTAGTGTGTGTAAGTTTTTGTATGGTATTAATTGTTTTATTTATAAAGAGTATTTGTTATTTATATTATAAAATATTAATTTAAAATTATATTATTTTTTTTATTTTAAAAAAATAAGTAATGGTTGGAGAATAATAATAAACTGATTGTTTTCATAAAAAAAAAACATATTTTTTGTGAATTATATTTTTTTTAAAGGATAAGCATGAATTAGATTAAATGATTCTTTCATAATACTCCCTTTGTCCCGTCCTTAATAAGTTTTTAATTTTATCAAAACTTTTTATTTTTATATTTGTTAAAGTTGTGGCCCCACATCTCTCTTTTTTTTACTTGTATTTCTCTATCACTTTACCTTTTTATTTTCTCACATCTCAACATTTACTATACATAAAATACTTTTTTTTTTTTTAAAATATGCAATTCTCAAATGAGAAGCTTATGAGGGGAGATGGAGTATATTTGAAGACACAATTTGTTATTAATTAAACGTTATTGTAAAATATTATTTATATATACATATTTGTATAAATTAATTAATTTAATGACACTATTTGTTTTTCATTAATTATATAATAATTTTATTTAATATATTGATGTATTAAAATGTACTACCCTCCGTCCCATACTTGTTGATGGTAATAAAATAATTTTTTCACTTTTATCTATGTCCATCAAACACTACAATATTACACCATATGTCACTACTTTTCTCACAATAACTCAATTTAATACTATTAAACAACTATCTTATTAAAGTTGAAAAGACTACTCAATCCCCATAAAAAAATATATATTATTAAACAACTCTTATATTAAAATTTGTGTCAAACAGTAAATGTCACAACGAGTACGTAACGAAGGGAGTAGATAATACGACAACCAGAAAAATATTTTCTCCGTTTCATAGAAACTTTTATAAGGAGGAGTGCACACACATTAAGAAAACAAAAATATTAAAGGATAATTTTGTAAACTTTTTTTTTTAAACTTTTATGTATAAAGTAAAAAATATATTGGGTTGTGTTTATATGTGAGTTAAAAAATAATGATATTTTGTATAAATTAGTGAAAATTGTGAAGGTGTAATTTGTAAAAGAATTTTCTTTTTGAAGGTATAAAACATATAGTGGGACGGTTGAAAAATAAGAGTGTAAAAAATTTATGAGACGTATATTTGTATATGAACAAAACATTAAATCAAAAAAATTAAGTTTAAACCTACATATTAATTAAAGCCTAAATCCTGAAATCTCAAAACTCGTCAAGCACTTTGAAAAACTCTCGTAATCTCTGTTAATTCATTCTTAAAAATAATTTGGATCAATGGAATCGGGTAATGCGATACGTGAAATCTCTTTGGATGTTTCATTCGGATTCGACGACGCTAATTATTCAGATAGGATTCTGCTGCTTCAGATTGTTGACGACGCCGACACTGATGACGACTCCTCCCATCTCAAGCCTACCCCCATTACTCTCTGTAAGTTTATTTAAATTTATTAATTTTGTTGTTGAATTGCCACTTTTTTTTTTTTTTTTTAATTTGTAAAATTACTTCTCGCAGCACGGGTGAAGACTATACACATCTCCTCTTTGATTTTAGCCGCACGGAGTCCCTTTTTTCGGAAAGTATGCTCTGTTTTCCTTCTTTTTTTTTTTTTTTTTTTTTTTACAACCACCTTTAATTATTCATTTACTTTGTAGCTGTTCTCAAATGGCATGCGAGAATCTGAGCAGAAGCATGTAACACTACGGATTGAAGCCTTAGGTAAACTTAGTTTTCCACTCTTTTCAGCTGTTAATATGCATAGGAGATTTTCATGATTAGTCCTCTATAATAACATATGGCCTTATTCATCTCTGCAGAGGAAGGTTCTTTTATGGATTTGTTGAGTTATGTTTATAGTAACAATCTACCATCTACGATGTATGCTTTGTTGGATCTGTTGGCGATTGCAGACAAATTTGAGGTTGCTTCGTGCCTGAGAGACTGTACTCGATCATTGCAAAATTTTCCAATGACTTGTGAATCGGCTGCTGTTTATTTGGATCTTCCTCCAAGTCTGCTGATGTCCCCTGTTGTTGAGCCACTTATAGACGCGGCCAAGCAGTTCCTCGTCGCAAACTTCAACGATTTACACGAGTTAACGCCCGTCTTTCTTTGTCAGTTGTATTAGTTCTTCTATAATTCATAATGAATAGATAAGATCTAATTCGTTTTGTGTTTGTCAAGGCTTTAGTTTGTTCAAGTCATATATGTTGAGGTTTTGGATGTAGCATTAATACATTTTCTTTTAATGTTTTACCAGGTTTAAGGAAGAGGTGCTTAACCTGCCTTTACTCGGTATTCAAGCAGTTCTATCTAGTGATGATTTGCAAGTGGCTTCAGAGTGTGAAGTGTACAATGCAGTCCTAGAATGGGCGCATAACCATTATCCAAACGCGGGGCAAAGACGAGATATATTGAAAACACATCTACTCCATCTCGTTCGTTTTCCATTCATGACTACAACAGAGCTAACCGAAGAAGTTCAAACCTGCAGCGACATTGATCCTGAAGTTGCTTCCGAGATAGTTATCCGTGCTCTCCGTTTCAAGGCCGAGACTCCCCATCAACAGCGTTGCCTGGCTGCTGCAGAGGAGACCAACTCTGCATCTCGCCAATTCGTGGAGCGTGCATACACAAGTCGACTTGTTAAGGTCAAGGTGGTTGAACTAGAATTGCCACTTCAACAATGTCTAGTTTATCTTGATTTTACGAGGAGTGAACTGAGGGCCATCTTCCCAGATGATGAAATATGGTCAGAGACATTTTACTTGGGTGGCCTAGAACTTGCCTTGATTGGCGGATGCTCTTTAGGCAAATCATCTGCCGAGCCTTATTTTTGGGTGGCTATAGATGCGTGGGGGTCATCAACCTCTACTCTTTACTATGACCTCGCATTTAGAGGTTATCATCATTTGGAGTTCCGTCGTTTTTGTGAAGGAAGCATCACCTTCACTGAGCCAGAGAGTCTCACGTACCTTTGTAATGTACCATGGACTGATTTCATAGAGGAAGACAACACTTACTTCATTAATGACATTCTTCATGGGAGACTGGAGCTCACGATCGACAACTGAGTAGAGTAGACGGATATCATGCAAAAATTTGTATAGGACGGTGAGATGATTCACAAATTAGGACGGTTCCACGGTGAGATGATTCACAAATTAATATAAATTTCTTTTAAAGCGTCATTTTTAAGATATGGGTAGATTTGTGTGATGCTATGTTTTCTACGGTGATTCAATGGTTGTAGGCAGGGATTGAGGTTCATGGGGATAGAGGGTACTGCCCATAGTAATTTTAAGTTAATCAGGTCTAGTTTGTTTCACATTACGAGACTAATAATTGATGATAAAATTATTTATGATTATATTAGTTGGATTGTTATTTTTGAATTAGGTGGTATGTTTGGATCGATGGATTTTAATATTTTCCAACCTTGAATTAGAGGACACAATATGATCCAAGAAAATAAACAAACTCGAAACTAAACCATAGTAGTTTGCCCGGAATCAAACAAAGTGGTTGACAAAATATTACGGGAGTAGCATTGTTCTCTAATTTTTAAAATGGTCAGGGTAAAGGTTGAAAAAAAAATTGTTGGCTGTGGAATAGAAAAAATAATTGAGGGGATAATTTTAAGTAGAGATAGTAATGGGGCGGGGTACAACTCGGACCCGTTGTCATCCCCTAATTATAAAAAGGGGAAAATATAATCAAATTGGAGTAATAATTACTTTATTTAAGAGGAAAAATATATTGTGAATTATCTTTTATTCTCGTCTACAGTTATAATTACTATATATTTTATAAAAGAATTACCGAACCAAGCACTCCATTAAATTAAATCTTATTTTCAGATATATTAATTAAAATTTTTTTTTGCTAATTTGATAAATCGTTTATTTTATACCAAAATATTAGTAAATGTCATACAAGATTGTGTATTTATTTTGCCATGTCATAGCAAAAAGGGATAAAAAGTAGTTGTCTGGAAGCCTTAATTGCAAAAGGATTTTAAATTGATTTTTGATTTGTAATTATCCATTGTCTAAATCAAATTGCAATTAATGCAAAGATTGTGATTTAAATTGCAATTAAATTTATTTTTAAAAAAATTATGAGTAAAGTGTAGAGTAGAGGAGTAATTTTGTAAAGTTGTATTGCTAAAGTAAATAAAATGTCATTTGAATGTAGAAAGTAATGATATTTTGTGTAAATATGTTGGATATTGTGAAAATGAAGTGTTGAAGTTTAAGAGAGATTTTCTTTTTCAAAGAGTGCAAAGTGTCTAGGAATAGATAAAATAAAAGGTGTGCAAAATGTTGTGGATAGTGAATATTTTTTTAACAAAACAACTAATATTATTAAAAAAAAAATACCCAAAATACAAATAAATTTCACAATAAAATTAATTCATATACTTAATTTTTTTTTTTTTTTTGTAAATTACTATTCACGATCCATGTTAATTTCTTGCTTCCAAGATTAGCGCAAAAGGCAACTACGGCGTGCGCAAAAACCACATTTTTTAAGCAACAATTATGATTTTGTACCTCTGTGGAGGATCCCTCTTATTCATCACTTTCAAGTTTCAACAACTCTTTTCATTACATCACATATAGTATTTCCCAGTTGTGAGAGACACTTGTCACATTTTTATTGCCAATTTTTTTTCAAAATAATTTAATCATGGCAGTTGAATTCACTTTAAGGATTCAAGTATAATTCGAGGTAAAATGGGAGCAAAAAGGAGCCAAAAAAGAAAAGAAAATGATTGAAAGTGTATGAGTGCAACACTACTTTTACAGACACCAGAAGATTCGATGAATTCTCAACATTTTTGCCTAAAAAATATACCGTTGGGATAGCCTATTGATCTTACAAAATGGCAATCCAAGAAATATGAGCCTTATTCAACAACATTTCTTCTACCAGCTATTAGATGGGAAACCACAGGAGAATTCAATTCATCTGGTTATTTCGTTTGTTGAGTTTCTCTTCTTTGATTCATTGCTTCAACAGCAACTTAGACGAGTTTTTAGATACCATTCTTCATGACCATGCTTTCCGAGTTATGATTCACCAACGACCCCATACCGGTGCGCTCTATAATGCCTCTCTCCCTGCAAATTTAGCAGGAATTAAGGTTTCCGTGGTAGGGCTGAGAAGCACGACTCTATGGAGAAAAGGTGCAAATTTCAGCAATTTCATCATTCCACCAAAAACCCTTCCCGTCCCATACGTAAAGAGACTTGCCATAGTTTACCATAACCTGGGCAACTGCTCTTCTTTGTATTACAACTTATCAGGCTACTCGCTGAGAAGTCCTGTTGTTGGTTTTCTAGTGTACAACGCATCTCATTTGGGCAGCAACAACAATGTGTCGAAGCTTCAGCTCAACACAATGGGGAATCCCATTTCAATACAATTCAAGAACTCAACACTAGCAGAACAGAGAAATCATAGGAGAAAGTGTGCTACCTTTGGGGCTAACGGGGAAGTTCATATCAGTGAGATGAGCGTACCCGATGTGTGTTACAGCAGAAGTCAAGGGCATTTCTCAATTGTGGTTCCTTTGAAGAAGCAGCAAATGTGGCCCTTCTGGGTTAGCGGGTTTCTCGCTGGATTTATAGGGCTGATCTTGGTGGTGTTGGGTGGGACTATGGCCATTAGATCATTCTTAGGGAAGAGAAGTCAAGAAATGGAAAGGGAAGCAGATGAAGGAGAGGGCCTGCAGACGTATTGGATCGCTAGCAGCAAATTGCCACGGGCTGAAGTGACGAGAACCCAACCCATCCTTGAGAGTACAACTCTTCCAAATCCTAAGTTGTCTTGGTATGCTTAATATTCTGTGTATCATTTTCTTCTACCTTCTCCTTCGAGGATCTGTTCAACCATTAGTCTCTGCAAAACAGGGTTACACCACTTGTACATTGTTTAATGGATTTCTAAGTATATTGAAAACTGCAACATACATAAGTTTTCTACGACTATTGTGATGGCCCAAAGGACAAAAAGCTAAAACATCTTATGGTTGTTTTTTCGAATATTCAAAATCCCACTGAACATCTAATTCAAAAAGAAGGGCATGAAAGCCTTCACAGTACATAGCCTTTTTCCTTGAGCACAACAGAAATGTTGAATGTGTGTGGGTGGCGGGGGTTGTCCAAATTCAATTGAATAGGAGTAAATAAATTGTCAGTTATATCCTAGGGAACCATAGGATGATAGGAGCCATATCCGATGTCTGAGATTTTCTTTTTTTTTTTTTTTTTTAAAAAAAGAACTCACCTATGATTTCAACGGGAGAGGTGAAAAAGAAGGGTAAAAGGAAGTAACTGCACATTAAAAACACTGCCTGAAAATTAACAGCAAGCTTTTTCATCATCTGTAGACTGTAGATCACCGCAAATCAGTTCAAATATAGGCTAAGTTGAGAATCATGATTGTATAATGGCTATGCTCCTTCCTATTGCAGCAAAAGCACTTTTTCAGGTGCTTGTCAACGTTTCATCAGCAAGTGCAAGCACTCCAGGGACACAAAACTGAAACTCAAAAGACAGTCATTTTGGCATGTCTAATGAAACATAAGTTTAGGACAGAATTAAAACGCGTGTACCAGGACTCTCTAGTGGCATGAATAATACAATTTAACATTCACAAATAAAAATAGCCTGAGTAGAATAAGGCATACGACCATGGAAATCAGGTCTCTCATGAAGTGGAAGCATTGCAATATTAAAATAATAGAATGCATGTACAATCCAACAACTACTTTTTATTAGAGATATAGCTCACAACCCATGACTGATTGAGTCCTCGACATAGAAACACCTATAATTGAAGCAATCAGCAGAATGCGAATTGAATATTTGATATGCATATAACGAAAGATGTAGAAATTAGCTAAAGATAGTCATTTGGAACATCAATATCTTTTTAACATTCAAAAGGTATGTTCCTCTTATTAGCTGCATACAAGAAAACAGAGGCTCCTACATTCTTTTGCTATGAGCAAGCAAGAAATCCTCATGAAGAAAAGAAATACAACTCAAATTCAAATAAATGCCTCGAGGACAGAAAAAGATGGAACAATGCCAATAACCAAATACCAACCGAACCTCAATCTAACCAATTGCTCTACACTCTGGCCTTTCGTGCAAGCTTGGACCACTCGGTGTGGTAAGCACCAGGGCGGTCGACCCTCTCATAAGTATGTGCTCCAAAGTAGTCCCTCTGGGCCTGCACAAGGTTAGCAGGAAGTCTACCACGCCTATATGTATCGAAATACTGCAAACTTGCAGACATTCCGGGAACACTAATGCCCTTCTGAATTGCTAAACCCACAACTCTCCTCCATGCTCCTTGTCTCTGCACCATCTCCCTCGCGAAATCGGGGTCCACCAACAAATTGGCAAGCCCTGGATTTCTCTGATACGCCTGCTTAATCCTATCCAAGAACACAGCCCTAATGATACATCCACCTTTCCAAATCCTAGCTAACTCACCCAAATTCAATCCCCATCCCTTCTCCATACTCTTGGCCCTCAACAAATTCATTCCTTGGGCATAGCTACAAATCTTGGAAGCATAAAGAGCTTGCCTGACATCGTCAATCAACCTCTTCTTATCTACACCGGCGACACTGTTAATCTCCTCCTTCAAACCTTCCCTCTTGAAGATTTCAGACGCTTCCTCTCTTTCTTCTTTTAATCCACTCATGTACCTGCTATCCAACGAAGCAGCAATGGTGGGAGCTGCAATGGAGAGTTCAGCCGCTTGCTGCACAGTCCACTTTCCAGTGCCCTTCATCCCCGTTTTGTCTAAAATCTTATCCACCAAATGCCCCTTCCCTGATTCCTCGTCCTCCACCTTAAAAATATCGGAGGTGATTTCAATCAAGAAACTTTCCAATTCGCCACGATTCCACTCCCCAAAGATCTCCGCCAACTCATCATTCCCCAACCCACCAGCATTTTTCAAAACATCATATGCCTCAGAAATCAACTGCATATCACCATATTCAATCCCATTATGCACCATTTTCACAAAATTCCCCGAGCCCCCTTCCCCAATATAAGTCACGCAAGGGCCATCATCCACCTGCGCCGCAACTTTTTCAAGAATATGATGAATATTCAAATAAGCCCTGTGGGAACCACCAGGCATCATAGAAGGCCCGTATCGGGCCCCATCTTCGCCGCCGGAAACACCCATTCCTAAATAAAGCAAACCATTAGCGGCGGCGTCAACCATGCGACGCTCGGTGTTCTCGTACCACTCGTTACCGCCGTCAATGATGGTGTCGCCAGGCTCCATGTAAGCGGAGAGAGCGGCGATGGTCTGGTCCACCGGGGCACCGGCTTTGACCAAGATGATGATGGAGCGGGGTTTTGTGATTGAGAGAACAAAATCCTTGGGCGTGTACTGTCCGAAGAGTGGTAGTTGCCCTTCTCGGTGGGCGCGATCTAGGGTTTCGTCGACTTTGGAGGTGGTACGGTTGTAAACGGAGATCGGAAAACCTTTCTCGGCGATGTTGAGGGCAAGGTTTTGGCCCATTACGGCCAGGCCCGCTAGCCCGATTTGGGACAAGGCAGCTGATTCCATTGCTTAGACTGCGAGAAATTCTGAAAATGAAGAGAGAGAAAGTCGGGTTTAGTGAGAGAGAGGAAGAGAGTTGAGAAATTTGAGAACTAAATAGATCCGACGAGGCGGATATTTTGTCGAATGACGAAAGTATTCTCAATGAATCCATATAGAGATGGTAAGAGATGAAGGGCTTTTAGGTCATTTCAATAGACATTTGCTGGTGGGGCGGACTCATCGAGGAGTGAAGGGGTGGTGACTCCGAGCTACCAACGAGGGGTCGTCGTCCTATTTTAGTACGATACTTTCTAGGTGGCGGCATACGTCGTCGTTTTAGCCTCACTTTTTGTGGGGTTCAGGGGTTAGTTTGGTTTTGGTAGGCATGTGAAGGATAACTAAAAAGGACATATCTGTCATTTTATTGACTGAGGAAAGGCCCGATCACATTGAATCAACACTTCAATTCAATGGTCCAATTGAATCAGATTATTAAAGAAAAAAAAGTACTATGAAATATGGCAACTTTTTTTTCATCGGACAAATAAAAAAAACTCTTTTATTTTTATCGGACAAATAATGACTCGAATTCATGATTTCACGTCATAAGTACTGAGACTCTAATTACTTAAATTATTTTATTTCGTCAAATATTGTCACTTTTTATTTGACGATTCTCTCTACACTCTCTTATGTCCATATAATCACAATAGGTGAAAGATTTTTTTTATGATGTTAATGCATGTTGACATGGCATGGCACAAGTAAAATGATCTCACACAAAACCCTAAAAAAAATAAAGTGAAACCACAATACTCAAATAAACCAGTACCCCATCTCTTATGGGGCTGGGTGACCCACGTGGACCATATTTTATTATCGTTATAATACTACATAATATATTTTAAATTGTTTATTATAAAGCTAAGGTTTCAATTAAAATAAATAAATGATATGAAAATATATATTTTATTATTGTGGGTGATGTAATTATAAGTACGAGAGACAATGAATGTATCATTAAAAAATAGGAGATAGAAAAGCCATCTATGAAAAAATATAAATAGGAGAGAGAATGAATATGTGAAAAAAAAGAGTGATTTGAATTTTGTGAACCCAAGTTCACGTGGACTCTATTTTTTTAAGTATCATTGTTGTATATCTAAAATGTCATTGTTTGTATATGAAGTATTATTATTGTGCATAAGTATCACTGTTTAAAAATTAAATATTTTTTAGACAGTGACTCGGAAAAGTATGAAAATTTAAAGTATAAGATAAAGTATATTACTTAGAAAAATATATATGTAAAACGTATTATTTTAAAGTAAAATTTTGAAAAAATAATATACTTTACCTTAAAAAGTGATAATTGTTATATCCAAAGTGGAATCAATCGCACCATGAAATGTTCTTCCGCAATACTTATTTCCGAAGAAAAGATGTAATTTTCAATTTTTATTTGTTCTTGATTTTCATTGCAACAAGCTTATTGCGCGACATGAATTACGGCACATGTGATTTCGATATAGAATAAAACTTGTGTAAATTTGATTCACATAAACACCATTCCAGTTTTGACTCACTTGAACATGTGTATCGAATGGTGTTTTGTAGGGTCCATTAGAACATGTTTTGTATGAGCAAATAGGTGTATGAGTAAACGGATCTCATACATGTGTATCGAGTTCATACAAGTTTTTATCTTCTTCGATATAATAATCCTTATCTAATCCCCTAATCCTATTCGATAGCTGTGTGCAACCAGTTTAATTCTAGGAAATCCTTGTTTTGAACTCAAAAGACAAGACAGGCTTCTTCTTGTTCTCTTCTTCACGCTATTGGGAAAACAATACATGGTAGCAAGGAAAAACTTGACTGATAAAACTTGTTCTCATTAATAATGGAAGTCTAAATAAACGCCATCATAAAACAACTTACTAAAATGCACAGACCCAAACTGCAGTGCCCACATCGACAATTCAAATCGTTACATTCGCAAGGGGAAAAAACCAAAACTCCAGCACCTGCACGTAAAATTAACACAAGAAGCACATATGTATACGAATATGTATGCAAATACAAGAAGGAATACACTGTGATACAAAGGAAAAACAAAATCTTCCAAAATCAGTTTTCTAGCTTCTCTATGATGCTCTTTCCCCCACTCAGCATAAAATATTAACATGAAAATCTGCCTACACCTATTTAAGTTGTCAGCACTCAGAGTTGTGTCTCGATTCATCAAACGCAAATAGCACCCCTGGACCTTGCAAGCAGGCACTAAAAAGGGCATGTAGAGATCTAGCTAACTTGGTTGAGGAATACCAAGACTAAGAAATAAATCTACAAGAGACAACCGACTTCATATTCCTCCACACCTAAAAAGAATACCAGCAAGCAGATATTAGGGGAATCAAACAAAGTCCTGCAGATTTAGCCTAGAATGGGAAGTTTTTAAAAAAAAATATGCATCTTAGTCTGGCAGGGACATTATCAGTGTTCGTAGTAAGATATACAAAAAAGATTTTAATTTTGGCTGACCCAAAGACCAGCCAAATATCAGTTTATCATTCACAGAAGATTTTCTGACGTTTCACATGTAGCCTATGGGCAGAGTAAGAAAGAAATGACCTAGACATACCAACTTAATTATAAGAATCATCGCCTATTTGCTCATACACATTTTGCTGCTTCTTTATTGTTTACTTCTGTCAATTTATGGGTCATATTTAGACACATTCTTCCCAATAGCTTTGTGAAACTACATTTGGCGCAATAAAAATAATAGGTGAAATTAAAAGCAATAGAGTTTCTCTTCGTTACTTGATGATGAACCAACTTTAACTCTCCATGCAAAAATGATATAAACTGAGCACTATATATTATTTTCAGTAAATTATGAATGAATTCATATTCACATTCATGTTCATGCATTATCATATAGCCGGTCCTAGTCATTAAAAAGGGTAGTATTAGTTAGAAAAATATCCTACATGTGGTTGTAAACTCAGAAAATTGATGTCAAACAAAATAGCCAACCTGAATCTTTACTTATTGTGAGTTTTCCTTGATTTCCAATAACTAGGCAAATATACGGCTGCATTATGTGGACAGCCAAAAAATCTGACAAGATTCTGACAATCCCTTCCCATTATTTCTTCACTGTCAACTGCACTTAGATGACTCAAATAAGTCTTTCCTGCATATATGTAACTGAGCTGCTGCCACAAGAGCACACTTAAACCAATGCTAACTGAAACACTAGCGATAAATAGGTAAACGAGAACGAGCCCTCTCACAGGTAGGAAAACTGCTGATCTCAATAAAGCAAGAATTTTATCTTTTAAGACTCCAAAAATCAACTCAGTATCAGCAAACACACTCAATTGGCTGAGAGATGAATGCTCAAGAGGTGGCCAGACATAAACCGCAGAATAAAGAGTCATAATAGTGACATAAAGTGTGCTGATTACTGTAGATATGAGAAAGAAAATAAAACACCGATGGTTTGCGGCACCTACACAGTTTCCAATCTGCATGCAACAAGGAAATTGGTTATTATATATATATGAATCACTAACATATTGTTACAGATGTGTCATCCCACAAAGGTAATAGTTTCTCAATATTCAATCTCTTCAGTCCATATCTACACTTTTAAGTTGAATACTCATAAGAACTACCTAAAAACATTTGATGCACCTGAAGTTTGTGCACTCATGCTGATTAAATTGTAAAACTGATTACCAAAAGCATTATATTGTTCTCACATAAGACCATGAATTTATTGTGCATTTAGACATAAAACCTTTTTACCACGGAGTGAAATATTCAAGACTTACAAAAGGGCAGTGATGATCCATGTCTAATATGCACATCCCACATGAGCGGCAGTGGTGTGCTCTAGGCGATTTTGGCTTTGAACAATAATGGCAGAAGGTATGATTTTCCAGTCCACCTTTCCCCACTGCTGGATAGCTACCCCAGACTATTATTGGTGGGAGACCAGCAGGTCGAAATGCCGAAAGGCAAAATGTAGACAAAGTACATATAGACAATATTCCTGTTATTGTGAGGTGGAAAACACCGCTGAAGTAACTAATCGAGAAGATGATAGGATTAACAGCCCAAACGCCAGCACCTGTATCACCAATATCACTAAATTCAAACCACGCTGTACTGAAATCAGGAAAAGAGAAACATCTACTCAGCTTAGATTAAATAATGTATCTTAACAACCATGAAGATATCAATTCCATCAAAGAACAAAGCATCTTTAGCATGACTGAGACCTCGTCGTTTTTTTCTATGTGAAAATATATAGTTTGGAATTTTCTTAGCTATGTTAAGAACTGAATATTATTGCAATAAATAACCAAATTTCAACGCAGATACACAACCAACAGGAACCCAGGTTGAACAATTAAAATGCATTCAAGTATTGAGTTTTTTATAATTCAACATCCTATGCTTTTCATGGAGGACTCAGGATTCATGTAGCAGTTGTTCAAGTATTTAAGACGCTTTTAATAGAAGGGTGCATGTAGCATGGGCCAAATAACTGAATCAGAGATACAAACTATTGGCAAGTTATCATCAATTTAATTATTTTTATCTAGACAAGAACAAGGAAAGTAAATCTAGCTAACAGAATTCAGTCCCATGTGAAATGGTTAAAAACTAAATGCTTAAGATGCCAAATCCACGTTCATAAGAAATTATTCAGCAAGTCTAACTTTGAGCTGCCAATAAGGTTATTAAGTATCACCTAAGCTATGACGAAATAGGATTTAGCATAACTCTATGGAATCACACTTGGACAAACTTTGGATATGATAAGCAGGAGGGTTGAACATCATTAATCAAGATTTGCCCATGCTTACTTATAAAGAATAGCATAAATAGAATGACGATGCTAACAAAACACCGGTCTCGCCAGCGTCTTAATCCGATATATGTGTCATCACTTTTCACCGTATTTTGCTTTGTTATGGCTCCACACCAGCCGCATTTGAAAATAGATGCAAAAGGAGAAACAAGAACACGAAGCCCACACCCCCAACAAGTTGTTTCAAGGTCCACATCAGCGGTAGCCAAGTGATTATCCTCCTGCATTTTAGTATAGGATAAGCAAGCATCCACGTAAGGGTTGTATATGAGTGTTTGGTGCCTTCAGCAGGTATATACAAGAAATCATGATGTCTTACATGTCCATAAAAGCATATACCGAAGACGCTCATAGATCCACTTAAAAAGCAATATCCATAAGATAAAAAATCTAGTTTCCCGTGATTGTGAGCATAAATGAGATTGACATAATACGGAGACTAATATACTAGTTTTACCCTAATTCTTGTTCCATTAACATTGAATAAAGAGGCATCATAAAATGCAACATCTACAGTTAGACAAAGTCCGGAACTACCCATAGTCCTTAAGTTATTACCCTTTATAGTCTGTGCAGGACTAAATTGACTAACAACTTGCAGCTAGAGAGCATAAAATCCATCTATTTTTAAACCATAGGTGCATTTCTGAATCTCTAATGAACTATAGTTACATGCAAAATGAAATTATCAAGTCAACGCAAAACATACCATGAATCCTTGAAGGAAAAGATCTATTCCAAACAACACCGAGTTAATTAAAACAAAATTCAGAAAAGCTCAGGTAGGTGAGGAAATTAGGGTCGGATGCTTACGGATTAAGCATATTAGAAAAATTCTGATACCATCATGTAAAATTACTGGTAATTATGTATCCTAGGTTTCAATTAATGCGAACATTACCACCTGAACGCCGTCGCTTCCGCCGGAGCTGCGGCTGCCGGAGTTGGAGAAATCCATGCTTCACACGAGAGGACCCAAACAACTTGAAAAAGAAATTTGAAGAAATCGGGGATTATACGGAAATCCTTTAAATCAGTTATTTGTCAAAATAATAGACCTGCTGCTTGGTCGTACGCGCCAAATGCAGGATCTTATGAGTGATTATTACGCTTTACAATAATAAGAAAATAAAATTTCTCGAAAGAATCTAGGGCCTCAATTGACTTGTAATTGTTGACAGGATAAATAGGCATTGATTGAGTTGATGTTTTCAAATTCTAATAAGTGATTTTAAAAAGTCTACCACGAAGTTTAAATAATTATGACTAATTTTATTTAAAAGTCATGTTTATTTTTACTGAATATTTAAAATATTTATTCAGTAAATATAATTAAAATAATTTAAACATATATTTAAATTGTACGATGTACATTGTGACTAAAAGACTTAATCGTTAAAAAAAATTATTTTTTCAGCTTCTTATTCCAAATAGATTTATAATATTATAAGAGTAATATTATTCATACTCCAAAATTTTTCTAATAACAAAAAATATACATATATAAAATAATTAAATTACTTTTATATAAATATGGGATAAAGTAACTTATTTGCCTTTAAATTTTATTAACTTTGATTTTACTCCTCTAAATCTATTGACATTTGAAATTAGTCTTTTATGTATAAAAGATTTCAAGTTTTCGGCCATTTATCGACAATAAAAGTTCATCTAACAGGTTTTTATTTTAGACATGAAAAATAATTAAAAAAATCAACTAAAAATTTTAAAAATAATTACACAAAAAAAAATAATAATTAAGCAATATTAAAAGAAATCCTAAAAATATTATAAAAAGATCAACTAGATCTTAAAAAATAATTAAATTTAAAAAATAAATTAAAACATAATTAAAAAATAAATAAAAACTATAAAAAAAAAAAAAAATCAACTAGTTCTATGTCTATCCCCTCTTTAAATAAGGGTATAAGACGGTGTTGTACAGCATCCAAATCCATACAGTGTGAAAACAACAGAAATAACCAAGATTTGGAGACTCAAATATGCTTGATTGATGGCTGAGACGAATTACAGTGAATAATATCCGTAAGCACATTTATAATAAATAGTAAAAGAAACATAAATGATCTTTCTCAAATGCAAATTTAACATAGATAGGAGCTATATAATGAGATGAATTTTTTAAATCGGAAGCAAGGAAGATTTATTCTTGAAACTGACCAAAGAAATTTTGCATGTTGAATAGACTCCTACTATAACTAGAACGTAAAAAGGGTCTTATTCCTGTGCATTCCCTACTAGACTGTAAAAAAAGGCAAAATGTAGGAGATCCAAATTGCACTCTTATTATGAATCAGACTCCCCCTCAATCGTCGGAGTCATCAGCGAATTCAGTGAATCTCCGGTGAGAGGGCTGCGGAACTGCTGCACCACCAAAACCGACCCCAAAAACTCCGGCAAAATCAACAAGTTCCCCACTGGTCCCAGTTCTGGGCACTCGTTCCTTGTGTTATTAAGAGCTGTCGCTAATTGACCCTCCGGCATTCTTCCCACAATAATCAGATTGCTGCGATTATACCTTCGCATAGCAGCAACCGCTTCCCCACCATTGCTTACCTTGCTCTCTTCAAATCTGATCGAACCATCCCTAGATATTTTCCGCTTGAATTCAGCAAGAAATTCTTCATCAGTTGATCCAGCTTCTTCGGGACCATCTCGACCATCCATTTCTAGCTGGACGCTACCTCCTTCCAATCGAGGGTCCACAACGAAACGAACAACGTTCAAACTTACACCAGGGTGTTCGGCCATGATTGCCCCGTAGGATAAAGCTTCACGATCATCGTGCCCCCCGAAGAAGAAGATTGTGAGGGTATAATCGACATTGCTCGCGGGTACATGCGACGCTCCACCAAGACCCCGATCGACTAAAATACCAACCGAACATGGGGAATGTTCTAGAACCTTCAGGTTCACATGTCTCAGCTCAGCTCGTGTGGTCTCTAGCTGTCCATCGAGCCTCTGACGCTTATGGAAAGGGAGGATTATCATTGCTACCTTCTTCCTATAAGCACTGTTACAAATATCCTCATGCATTGTGGACATTGATGAGATTGCAGTCGTTGGTCGTACTGAAACTTGGCTGAGATGCTGGAAAGTCTCAAAAGCAATGACAATTTGGTTAGGATTGGAATCCTTATTCCTATCCCAAAATGGCATTCCATTCCTTCGTGCCTTGTGAACCATTAGTATTGCAGATGACCGTTCAGAAAGCTCCATCATGTGCATAGCGTAGACACAAAGGCCTTCCCTATTCCCGGTCCCACGTGAAACCTCCATGAGATTAATCAACGTCGGAATGTTTCTTGCACTGTTGAAACACGCGAGTAGTCTGAGTTGAGTATCTATTTTCTTTCTCTGAATAGTTCTGTGCTTGTAATCTGACCCAGACATTCGGGCTGGCTTGTATAGGGACATAACGACGGGCGTTGTTATGAACGTTGTGAATAAAGCCATCAGAACCATGATGGCAAAAGTCTGGTCATTCAGAACCTACAAATGCATAAAAAGGACAATCAGTCAAATGAAAACTGAAATGAAGGCAAGTACAAGAAGTTAAAAGACTTAAATTCATCAATCGTTATGCATATTTGCCCAAAATTTAATTTTAGTCCCTTTTCCTTTTACTTTAAGAATTTGGATCATTTTCCATGGAAAACTCAATATTTAGCAGGGAAATTGTCCTAAATTTTTATTTTGGTCACGTTAACAGTCGTCACCACTCCGAATTGAACCGCCCCCCATTCAAGAAGCAAAACCCTCAATCAATTTCAAGTTTCGATTGCATTTCCACCGTGGATTGAAACTTCAAAATCGCAAATCCCGTCCATTCTCGTCGCTAATTCCAAGTGATTTACGGCAAGGTGAGGCGAGGGTCGAGGCCTATATCTCTTCCTCTCACTGAGACTGTCATTTCGGTACCTTCTTTGTGCCATTTGTTATGCCACGATAGATTTCCGCCTCTCCGCTCAAATTTTGAAAATAACCATAATTGAAAAAGTAAAAAGAAAAAAAAGACTGAAATTGAATTCAGGCAAAGATACATAACAATTTATAAAATTAACTCAGTTAGATTAATGAATAGTGATTTACCCCTCGATCTTTCCCAATGTTGAGGACAATGAGCTCCACCAAGCCTTTAGTGTTCATAAGGAAAGCAAGGGTAAGTGCTTCTTTAAAAGGAATCTTGCATAAGAGAGAAACCAGAAGGGTACCAACAATCTTTCCAAAACAAGCTGTAACAATAACCAACACGAGAAGACCCCACGACTGAGCCCCTTGAATGGTGGCTACGTTCGTCTTCAGTCCACTAGATACGAAGTACAAAGGTAGAAACAGCCCAGAAACAAGATCCTCAACTTTTTCCACAAGAGCTCCAGTAAATGGTCCCTCCTTTGGGACGAGAACACCTAGAACGAAAGCCCCAAAAAGTGCATGAATTCCAATGGCATCAGTCACAAATCCTGCAGCCAAAACTGCAGCCAAAGTAGCACATATGTATATCTCATCTACAGGCTCGTTATGATGACAACGCTTAGCCATCCATTTAAAAATAGTAGGGGCCACGAATATGCATAAAACTACGAACACAGAACCACACAAGAATACCCATATTGAAACTAGGGGAGAGTGGTCGGAGCCTGATAGGGCTATTGCCAGAGCAAGTAGGACCCACGCAGCCACGTCATTGACAGCAGCAGCTGACATGGCCATTCGACCAACATCGGTAGTTAAAAGCTTGAGCTCAGCTAAAATACGGGCCAAGACTGGAAAAGCAGTGATGGATAGGGCCACTCCCATGAATACCAGAAACGGGCCTTGACTTACGCCTGAGGAAATAGTTCCTCTGAGCACGAATGATGCCCCGATTCCTAAAGCGAATGGGAGAGTGATTCCTGCAAAGGCTATACTTAATGCTTTTCTCCCGGTTCTACGAAGAGCTCTTGGATCCAGCTCAAGGCCAACCAAGAACAGAAAAAATAATAGACCTAGATTGGCAATGGTATCCAAGACTGTGAGACTTTGTGGTGGGAAAAGTGTGTGGAGATATTTATGGTTGCGGCCTAAAGCTGACGGGCCTAGTAGAATTCCACCCTGTGGATACAACATTCGTTTCAAATTCGATATGAGAATCACAGAGTAATTAATCTATGTAGCAGCAAAAGAGACAATATATATCATTAATACTAGTATTTCTGCAGCTCTCCATCATTAAAAATTACTGAGCTAAAAAGATTAAAACAAGAAAAAAATGTTAATGATTGCCACTAGCTTATTTTTATGCTGCATTCCCATTTGTGAACTGTAATCATAAAAGTTCAATTATAAGTATCACAGACATCTTGTAAAGCATAAAAGCAACATAATGGAGTGTATCCATAAGATGTTTACTTGAATGATGGCAAGAAGCAAGAATACAAGAACAAGATGAAAGAACTAAATATAACAATGATAGTTTTGCAGAAACAGGTTTTCGCTGAAAAGAATTGAAAAGGTTGTTTACTCGCATGGATGTACTACTCCATCTTTCAAAATTGAGATCCCTCCACCCAAATGCATGATACTAAATAGTGTGACATATTCAATATGGGCCTCTGTTCTTGTAATTGAAATAATTGTTTTGTATGTTATTGTTAGTCAAACAGTGAACGACTGTAAGCAGCTATGTAGAGCCCTTTAAGTTCTCAAGCTTTCGTCACGGCCATTGAGAAATATTAAATTCGTAACCTAATGATGTTAGTGTCCAGCTCTGGATATTCCCAGTTATCTTTTCCAAGTACATCTCAACCAGATAAAAGAGTTTGTGGAAATTACATAAATTGACCATTCATTTCTGAAATTAAGCTTCATCTTCTTATGTCAGGTTACGAGCATGAGTATAGTATTTACACTTAACTAGTTGCAAGAAAAAGATTAATGTTGTTTTGATTCCTCAAGTAAAATGCATTTATGATGCAAGTATATCAACTAACTATTACTAAATAGGTTCAGCAGAGAAAAGAGAACACCAACAGAAGTAAAATAATCATCTGCAGCAAAATCCGGAAGGTCCGTAGCAGTGCTTATAAACTACCTTTCTAGCAACAACTATATTCATCAAAGATAATCATAGACAGAACCATATGGGAATTTCATTAAATGATAGAATAAAGAGAAACTGACAATAATCTCAGCAATGACGCGTGGTTGTCTCAGTGGCCTGAGAAGGTATGCAAGTACTCGGGTCAGCACAACGACAAGGCATATCTGTAGTATCAACAGAGGAAGAGCGAAATGGAGAGGATTGTCCCCTTGGAAGACACCATTAGAGGTTGCCTTCATCAATGGTGGACATTTAACAGTTGCATTTGATGCCATTTTGTAGCAAAACAATTCCAAATTAATCAGGACAAACTTGTTTCTCAGATTACTGCCTGGATAACCAATAAAAATAAAAAAGACATAAGTGAATAATCTCCTTTTCTGAACACTACATAGATTTGATGCACTGTTACCAGACAAATATGTTAGCAGGATATCCCTGAAAATATATCAAATTTTCACAAAATTCCATCAAGGCATATACGAAGACAATTTTCACCGGAAGCAATTAATCTAGGCAGAAAGAGAGATCAAGACAAAATTCGAGGAGAGCTTTCAGTATTTACGTCGTTAAAATCCTGATCTAAAGTGAAGTTATGAACAAATTAAATTAAGTTTCTGACAGATTTGGATTTGAACAAAAACAATTGAGTATTTCGCTTCTAACCTGTTTTCCCCAATTCAGAGGCTTAAACATACCTGCCCCTATATTTTTCTTTAAACATATTAAAAAACGCTTCTGAGTTGTATTGGAAATTAAAAAAATAAATAAAGCAGGAAATTCAGAAGTTCAGGACATGCATATAACTGCATAACACTGTCACAGTGCACCAGTTCAAAACTTACAAATTTGCATCTAATTGGAATCAATCAAAATTGATAAAAAAACTAAAATTCTCTGAGGAATTATAGCTAAAGATTTATGCTCCATAAATAATGATCACGGTTATATCATCAATTTTCAATCAAGAACTCAAAATTGGATCTGTTGCATGTGGTAAGTAAATCCCTGCAAATAAAGAGTAAATTAATAGCAGGTTTGTCGTTTTCGAATTTAAATTCCTAAATTTGCAGATGGCAGACCGCGACAGTATACGTGTCTCAATATGTCAACGCTTCAAGGAAACCTCGCCGACTCAAGACCAAATGACGGCAGTGCCCTTAAATCTTCGGCTAATCTACAAACTCTCACCATTTCAATAGTCGAATCAAACTTTTTCTGTCCATGTTTAGCAGTTCAATGTTTTCTCTATGATAACTACAGGGTGTGTGTTTTAATGACCAATACTACTCTATGATACCATTGAATACACACATGCCTCTCTCTCTCTCTCTCTCTCTCTAAATATATGTAAAAGAAAAAAAGGAGAGAGAGAAACCTGAATAAATAATCAGAAGGTCGGAGAAGTTCTTCAAGAAGGACGAGTACTCACCACCGCCTCAGAATGCGACTCTTTGAAATTTACAAAGAACGGTTAGGAGCTGGAGAGTGGAGAGAATTGTCTCGGAGAACGCTGAAATGGCAGGGAGAGAGAGAGAGAGAGAGAGAGAGGAGTGGAGTTGTAGATGGCAAAGAGGAAGTGCAATGTTGAATTTGTTGCGAGCCTGTAACCATATATATATATGTATATTCGCAGCACAAATTAAAAAATTTTAAATAGGTAAGTGATGAGTACCTACTACCAAGTAAGGTCAATAAGAGGAATCAAATAAGAAAGGATAATTTTAAAGAAATCAATCCTTTAATTTTAAGAAATTGAAATCTGAGTCCTTCATGTCTTTTGTATAATGAGTCCTTCATCTCAGATATGGAACTTTGGACGTATTCAAAAGTCAACCCACTAATATCTAAAACGCCTCTCCAAATTTAATTTTCTTCAATTAGATAAAATCTTGAACTACAGAAAGGCCGATCTGGGGACTGGGGCTTGTTGTGGTGTCAAAGTGGTCACGATGTTTCGGGCTTGTTTTCTCCCCTCTGGGCAGCTCAGGTTCGACTTCCAGTAACTTCAACTTTTTATTTACTTTCTAAATTTATCCACACTATATTTATTTATTTTACTTTAAAATTCTTTTTTTAATTATTCTCATGAGATACACTCTTTATAAATATTTGAAAATTTTGAGAATAATTATTTAAGTTTAAAGTTCACAGATTAATATTGTTGAATTAATGCACTAATTCTTATTATGATTAATAATGAGGAGATAAAATTATAAAGTAGTTGTGCAATGCTACTAAAGGTAGTTATAATTTAAATGTATTAAGATTTCTTATTTTAAATGTCAATGCAATTAATTATTTATAACAATTTGTTTTTTAAGAACATGTTCTAAATTATGATTTTATTTTTTTTTTAAATAATTCTCTCTCTCTATATACATATATTTATATTACTTAATCCGTCAACAAAATGTGTGACTAAAATGGGTAACAGACATGTTTTTAGAAAAATGGATATAATAAATAAAGTAAGCAAATAAAATAAGGATATTTTGGGATTCATTTATGAATAAAAGATTTTTATGAGTAAAAATGAATTATATGTCTTCAGATTTGTTCCCAAATTTTATTGTATAACGTAATTGATAAACATTAGATAAGTCGATATTTTTTATGTAATTAAATGAAAAATAAATTAAGTAACTATCCATAACCTATAATTTTCCTAAATTCAAAAGTGATTATTCATTTGACAAATTCCTTACAACTGAATCACTGATACGAAATATTTGTTCTCAAATGGAAAAATTCAATAGATAAAATGGAAAAAAAGATAAAATATATGTTGTTTTAATATCAGGGAAAACTCTGTTATGGAGTCTACACAACTTCATGAGATGGAACGTAATATTCATTTTAAAAATATCTTCTCGAAATAATAACTTATTTAATATGCAGTTCGTTGAACCATAATTCTATAAAAATTATCTTAATAAATTAACGTCAGTCCGTTTAACATATCTCAAGTAGAGAAATCAAATCATACTGACCATTAAAATCTTGCAAAAGAGTCAATATTGGAGAACTTGGACTTAACCATGTCACCTACTACTACTATTACTATTATTTCAAATAAAGTTAATGCCTTCTACAGATGAGTTCGTCTAAATTCCAACAACATGGAGCATTGTTTCAATTTCTTTCTTACTTTTAATTGTCAGCAATTGGGCCTTTAAATTTAACATGGGTTATTGGGCTTCATCGAGGCCCACAAAGTCTTTTAACTTTTTCTTTTAATAAACACCTCTCTATATGTTACCTTTTCTTTCAAGGAGTTTTAATTTGATTTTAGACCTTTTTATATGGAATTTTTTTATTGAAAAACATGTTGGTGCTAAATCTTTTCAACCTTTTTTGAAATAAAATTATATTTTTATTTTTAAGGATACAGTGGAAATTTTTTCCTTTCTTATTTTATTATTTTTAAATATATTTATAATTTTTTTTTAATTTATACCGTCCTTTTATGTTGGGATATTTGTGGAACTTTTTCCAACAATTGAATAAATTATATTAATAATTACATTGATATTGGTTTCGAACTTGGGGGCATGGAGGAGAGAGGGGTTGGTTATTATACTTTTAGCTTTGAAATGTAATTTGTTTGTTTAAAGATAATATTTTGTTTGAAATGGATCGTGAGACATAATATCTATATTATTTATTTATTCAGTAATTCATATATATATATTTTGTCTGGATAGTCTAATAAAAAAGTTTCTCTGGTTTATAAAGTAGAAAAAATACAGGAAAAAAAAATCTAAATTGTACTATAATTAGTACTTTGAATAGATAATGAGTTTGAGTTACCATTTAATCGATAAAAAAAATAGATGGATAATTATTTTGCTAACAAATCAAATGTCGATTTGGTAGAGATGGATAAATGAAATAAATATATTCTTTATCTATTTACAAGGCTTTTAGTGGAGCAAATTAACATATGATATGGCTAGTATGCACATTTAATAAAACTCTATCATGCAAACCACCCGAGCCTCAGCATAAATTTTATCTTAATTAATAGATCACCTTCACACATTTCTCTTTGAAACAGCTCTGTCAATTTGAATCGATTGATTTAAACTTTTATGTGATGTGATGTTCGCACATTTATTTTATTAATTTCGGAGAAAAGATCATCTTGAAATATATTACTACTATTAAAGTCAAATATAAAAAATTATCAGAGAATAAAAAGAAAAATGTCAAATTGCAGCCAGAATGACCTGGTTATGCAGAAATTCTACGTGGATATGTGATACTACATGTGAACAAAATTATTAAAAAATAATTACTAAAATTTCAAGTGCATCGTATCTCAAAAAATAATAAAATTCACATTTATTATACACTATATGAGTAATAAAAAAATATAAAATAAATCATTCATTATTTTATTTTGATTAAGATGAACATTTCTTTTATTTCATTCCAGTATTAATTGACCATTAATTATTTTTTTTATCTCATTTATTTCAAAATTAAAATACAACACGTATAACCACCATTAAAATAACACTTCCTCCAAATAGATCCTCATCACTAATTTTTTATTGAAAACTTGAATCAAATGCCCCATATAATTTGGAAGATTATAAGTAATATCCATGCCATGGGTAGGAATGTAGGATATAAAATCCATATATATATATATGTGTGTGTGAGTTTATATATATATGGTCATTTAGCTATTTCTGTCGTTCATAACTATTTGCCCACCGAATTTGAAAGGTGAAACTAGCCCATTATCCACAAACAAATAGAAAATTAGAAACTGGAAAAGAAAACTGTATTATATATGTGGATAAGCATCATCAAGTTGTTATAATCATTTTATACTATTTTTATCTTTTTCTGTACCTTCTTTAATTGCATAGACTGGAATTTGTTAGGTTTGATCAGGCTTGTCTAATTTCTCAATTAAAGAATCAATTTCAACTACTACAATGTCATTGTCAAATTTGAGCTACAATAGTAGTACCTTGTCCATAAATTTTGTTGACCTTTAAACTCTAATAAAATGTGCATGACATGCTCGTAGAATATAAATTGGAATTTATGAAAGATCGATTATGGACTCGGATTCTTGCGAAAACTTGACCCGAGACAAAATATTTTGAATCATTACATGTGGTTTTAGGATCAATTTAGAGAATTTGAAAATAAGAACTTAATTCAAAATGAATATTTTTAATTGTATGTTCCAAACGATAAGACAATACTCACAGACAAATAAGCTTTAAACACTCGAAATAAAAAAGAAAACAAAATTTAAAAAAAAAAAAAAAAAAACTTAAATAGAAACAAGCTTAAACAATATAATTTGGGCTAGGAAACCCATTTTGTAGATCTCGTTGTTTTGATCTAGAAAAGTGGCATCAATGGGAGATTCAACTACCACATCAAATATTATACATGATTCCTCTCACGTTTTTTTATAGTCCAAAATGTGTTTTCAATTCATTCCATGTCAGAATTTGATAAGGGATAAAAATTTGGAATACAGACCCTCTCCATTTCTATTTGTTAATTTTGTTAAAAATTTAGATATTAAACGAGTTTCACTTTTTTATATTTTTACTCATTTTATATTACACATGTCTATCTCTTTCCAAATTTACGAAAATGAAATGGGGAAGAACTATTTCCAAAAACTTGGCGTGCTGATACAAATATGTGTAAGTTAAAACTATGGAAGCCGGTCAAGTATATAATGTTTACAAAATTGATAATATGTACAAAGGTGCACACAAACTTATATATCTGCAACTTTACTTTTCATGTAATGTGACATAAATAGAGAAATTCATTATTATTTAACTAATTATTTATATAACATCACATGATAGACAGTAGGCATGTTATCAATTTTGATAAGATATTTAGACGTCAATATTCTCTACAATACATTTTATTATTTTAAATTAGTAAGAAAATTTGGTCAAGTTAACTTACTAAAAAATTAAAAAAATAATCCTTAAACGTTATGTCTTTTATTTTAAATCTATTTGTTTTAATTTCAATCTTAAAAAAAATATTTGAGTCTAAATTTATTTATTTTACTCAAATAAAAAATTAGAAGAAAAATGAATTTCAAATCAGCAATACATCATTTAGAAAGCAAATGGCATTTTTGGAGTTATAAAATCATTTAAATGATACTTCTATTTTTTTTTTTTGGAAGATTTAATCCATTTTAGATCACTCATTTCATTTGTGTGTTTCATCTATTTTAATATGTGACACGACATATTGATGATTTGAGATGCTATTAATTGTATGTATCATTTTATATTAAAAATAATAAAGTACAAAATGAAATATTAAAGTGGTCAAATGGAATAAGAAATATGTTACGAATAAAACCAAGTAAAAATATATTTTGAGGGGGAAAAAAAACTGCAAAATAGACGTGTTCCTAAATATACGTCGAGTGCCTGCCCCTCAAAATTAGACAAATGAAAGGAATACTCACTCCATCCCATTTTTTATTGTTCAATGTTCAATTTAAAATAATACAAATTTTAATAATAAAATTATTTATTAATATTAAAAAAATATAAAATTGAGAGTAAATGAATTATTTCAACTTTATTGAAGGAATATTGTTTTAACTTAAAAGGACAAAATAAGTAATTGAATGACATAAAATTTAAATAATAGATTTTTTAAAAGATTTAGTTTGAAAAAATAAAAAAATTTTTTTATCATTTTGAATATAAAAAATAAAAATAAAATACTTACTTCCTCCGTCACAAGAAGTTATGCACACTTTTCTTTTTTGTCTGTCCCAACAAGTTATGCACAAACCTAAAATGAAAACATCATACAATATTAATACCCTCACAATATCATTTAAATTACAAAAATATCACTCTTATTATACTCTCTACTTTATTCTCTCTCCTACTTTATCTCATTAAACCACCCAAAATATCCTTATACTTTATTCTCATAAAAATCAACAAAATTTTCTTAATTTTCGTGTCCTTATGCACAACTTCTTAGGATGGAGGGAGTATTATTTTTAAATTTTGAACAATATAAAATGAAAGAGGAGGAAGTAATATAAAAGAAAAATCTAGAATAAAAAAATGACAAGACGATATACAGGTCGAAGTGCAGTTAAAATTAGCCGAACAAACATCCAATCCAACATTTATAATTTTTTTTTTTGAAAGAACATTTATAAAATTTTAAAAATTATAAAATAAAAAGAAAAATGAAATGAAAGAGACAACCAGCTGCAAGTTGCAAGAACAATGAAAGAAAAGTTGACCTGGGAAAGGGTTTAGCTTTACACCGCCACCCCTACCAACCAATACCCACACACGCAGTCTTGATTGACAAAATTGAGCCACTTTGGATGGATGTTCGCCCATCGTAGTTGCTTACAGTTAATTCAGGTAATTTGGTTGAGACTGACGCTATTGCATACACAAATCAAGCTATTAATTACTGTGTATTAGTACATTTTTTCAAGCTATCAATGTATCCAATGTTGACCCATATACCTTAAAGTTAAAGATGTAGGGGTAATAATGGCCGCTTCAAGATTTGACTGACCTTTCCATCTTTTTTTATTTTCAAAAGAAGGTGACAATGTCAACATGGAACAACCTCTCTTTAAATGCTTCTTCTTCTTCTTCAGGCATGTTTGTTTCCTCTTCATAAAAATACCCTTTCGATTCACATTAGTTTTAATTAATTAATATTGTTTTTTTGCCTAATGATGCCAAAACTTGGCTGTTGATTCTTCACATATTATTAAACTAGTCATAATTAGATCTTGGCGGCTTCTGAGATCGAGTAGCTAGTTTTGGTAGTTAGAATTTTGTTAGCATTCACAAGAAATTTGTTTCTATCACGGGAAAGCTCAAAAAGTGACATCTGATCTGTAATTGTTGTGCCCTTGTTCGCACTTTTATGTGTTTATTAGTATCATCTTTGTTAGAACTGGGATAAAAGTAAGACTAAGAATAGAGTTGTTGGTGTGTGTGTGTGTGAGAGAGTGAGAGAGAGAGAGAGTTTATGTGCAATTTGTGTTCTTGAAAATGGATAATTCTACAGCAGATGAGAATCAGAGGGGGGCAACAGTTGAAATTAGCAAGGATGAAAATGGAATTTCGCAGGTGCTGCTTCGTAGTCCTCGTGGTGCATCAGCAAGGGTCAGATCTTGTTACATTATTGTGTTCATCAAATAAAGTTTTAATTTGTTTTGAATTGGGATGTTTTTTAGATGAAATTCTGAGGTTGAATGGTTTCAGGTTAGTCTTCATGGAGGACAGGTTCGATCCTGGAAAAGCGAACGTGGTGAAGAACTGCTGTTTTTGAGCACTAAGGTGTGTAAACAAACCTGATTTTCCTATCTGCTTATTTCGAATTAAAAAAGGTTTATGATCAATGCAAGATCTTCATTGTATAAACATTGTTATGCCCTCAATTATATGGCGAATTAGGCAAATTTGAAGCCACCAGCAGCTGTGAGAGGAGGGATTCCTATTTGTTTCCCGCAGGTATTCTAAGTTGTTCCAGTTGTTCATGTCATGAATATGATGTCAATTCTTGAATTTTTTTTTAAATATGAATCAATGTGTTTCGATTTTTGATCTAGTTTGGAAAGCGGGGTTCCTTAGAGCAACATGGATATGCGAGGAACAGAATATGGAGCGTTGAAGAAAATCCTCCGCCTCTACCGTCTACTGATTCCAGTAACAAGGCATTCGTTGACTTGCTTCTTAGATCATCTGATGAAGATCTCAAGATTTGGCCTCATAGGTATGATGTGTGATGTAATAATACTTCATATGAATATGGCTCAGAATGTCTGTTTTTCGACTAATTTGGTTATGATTTATCGTGTTTTCAGTTTTGAATTACGTGTTAGGGTGATTCTGAGTGTTGACGGATGTCTGAGTTTGGTATCACGCATTCGCAATGTGAATTCCAAGCCTTTTAGCTTCTCGTTTGCCTACCGCACCTATTTGTCCGTTTCAGACATCAGGTGCATAGCATTATATTCAAATCTTCACATGCCAATTATGTTTTTGCCTACATTCTTGTTTAAACAACTTATCTTGTCTTGCTCATAAAAGGCATCTGAAGTCGATTTAAATAAATGACAGTGAGGTAAGAGTGGAGGGGTTGGAGACACTTGACTATCTGGACAACCTGTGCAACAGAGAACGTTTCACAGAACAAGGAGACGCCTTGACCTTCGAATCTGAGGCAACCCGACCTGTTTTTTTGTCTTTTCTTTTTAATTTTACTGACCTCAATCACTAATCTGAGCTGTTGGTTATGAACTCTTCTTTCTGTGCTTAGATCGATCGTGTTTATCTTTCTTCTTCGGATGCAGTGGCAGTGTTTGATCACGAGAAGAAGTCGACTTTCGTGATCAGGAAAGAAGGCCTTCCAGATGTTGGTAAGCACCAAACAGCCGATGGTTAACACTAATAGTTTTTACTTAAAACAAACTAATATTCCCCTCGGTTCAAAATATATGACGTTTTGAATCAATGTACATATATTAAGAAACGAATGAACATCCTATTTTACCCTTCATATATGTTTGTGGAGAAGTGGTTAATGGCCTATTGCATTCTCTAAGTTTTTTAATGAGTTTAAGGGCAGTTTAGGAAGAAAATTTACTAATCAACATAGAAACATGCAAAACGACTTATTATTAGAACTTCCAAAACGTCATATATTTTGAATTGGAGTGAGTACTTTTAGTGAAATATATAATTTTTTTTTTTAAAAAAATACACACCAATTTCCCTGAGTTTGTAATCACAGTGGTTTGGAATCCATGGGAGAAGAAAGCTCGAATGATACCTGATTTTGGGGACGACGAATACAAGCAAATGCTTTGTGTGGACGCAGCTGCTATAGAGAAGCCGATAACTCTGAAGCCAGGGGAGGAATGGACAGGGCGAGTCGAGCTTTGTGTCGTTGCATCCATACAATAACTTCGATTCTGATGACTTTGGACAAATAATTAGAATCACAATAAAAGAAGCTTATACTAATAGAATTAACTAACTATTTACTGTTGTTGTATGTATCTCACTGGTGGCCTTATTTCTGTGTCACCTCAAATAACAATGCTCAGCAGAAGCCCATAATTGTAAGGCCCTTTTGCTGTGTTCCATTTGTGCTGTGTTGTGTTGTAAGATACTATGATTCTTGTGGTTATTTATTGGATTGATTTGCATGTTTATGAATAATTATGATACAAGTTTGGTGAATTACTTATTAAGATGCAGGAAAATTGAGGTTCCAAATGTAATAATTTTGGTCAGTAGAAAATGGTTAAAAAAAAAATCAAATCAGATGGAAGCTACTCTATCAGAGCCAGGTTTCGATCCTGGGACCTGTGGGTTATGGGCCCACCACGCTTCCGCTGCGCCACTCTGATTTTATGAAAATTTATTCATACCTTTACATATTATTACTTAATTCTAAATATGGGATAAGTGTAAATTCTAGATAGGAATGATTTTGTGAAAACTTATTCATACGTTTACATATTATTACTTTCTTTTTTTTTTTTGAACGGTAAATATGGGATAAGTGTAATTCTAGATAGGAATAAGCAAACAGTGTATTATTTATGATGAAACTGTTTTGAAATTTTTTAAGTATAAAATATTTAATTAGAAGTATTAAACTTTATCAGGAATATTAAAAATTAGTTAGAGTTAATTGTATCATATTATTATTTAGGATTATCAACAATAATAACAAATATTTTTTTTAAGTATAAAAAAATATAATATTATACTAATGTTTTAATTTTTATTTTTTTTTAATATTCTAATGTTTTAATTTTAAAATATCAAGTATTTGACCAAAATTATCAAAAATTGAATTAGTGGTTTATAAAATTGAATAGTTGTTTGTATCATATATAAAATCTACTTTTTACTACGAGATCTTTCCCTCCAAATATATATATATTTTTTTAAAAGAATTATTCATGAAGACAAATTAAGACAGGAAACCACTACTATTATCTTTGTATTATTATTAGCTTTTTAATTTGATGTCTTATCATATTCATATGGTCGGATGAACAATCCATGTTCAAGCTAATTTAAAGTAAAGTAGTTAAATTGTATTTTTCATAAAAATGAAATAAAAAAAGCCAATATTTTTAACATTAGACATTAACACATGGATGGATTGTATGGTTCATTTCATGCATATTCCTTCCACTCACAAAACAACAAACTTAAAAAACACACAATTAGTCAAAAAACAATAATAACAACAAAACTTATAATCAATACTGAAGATAATATTACTACGTAATCTTAATATATATATATATATGTGTGTGTGTGTCCAGGAAAATAAAATATTAAATTAAAATCATAAAAGAACAAGAAATGCCCTGCCAAGCTCCAAGCATAAAACTTTATTTTGGTTATTAACTACGAAAAGGGTAGTTGCAAAAATAAAAGATACTCCCAAGTTAGATCAAATTTATAATGCATATATCTTCTTGGAATGTTTTGTGCTCATATTCATCCCCCATTAATTTGTGATATGTGCATTGCAATTTGAATCATTAAAATCTAATCTGCAAGTTAATATCCCCTCCCTAGTTGTTCTAAACAAATATATATTCACATACATGTATATGTGTATATATGCACTCGATCCCTAGTGCTTGGCTTTGCTCAAACATAGCCAATTCTTTTATTTTATTTTATCTTTTCAAAATTTAATTAATAAAAAAAAATCGGATGAAATTTGCTTCTGATCATACGTTGAACGATTTTTGTCAAATTCTTGTTGGCTTGGACACTTAAAAAAAAAAAAAAGTTGTGCACAAACATATATATTTATGTGACAAAATTTTATACATTAGATGTATCGTGCAACTAGAGTGTTTAAATAACCAGGGGGCTTATCCCACTTTTGGGAACGAATTTGGAGTTGGAGGTATAAGAAGGCTTGAAGAATTTAGAATTGTAAGGAGACTTAGTGAACTAACTTCTAGCCACTAACAACTAACATTTACCGATCAAATAAAAAAAAAACTAGAATATTTAAAATATATTAATTTTTTTATTAAATAATAATACTCTCTCCGTGTCATTATATATACTAGCTTTTCTTCCAATCAGTTTTCCATATTGATTAAATAAATTCTTCTGGTATCTGAATATTAAAGGTTAATTTATCGAAAAAAATATATATTAATTTATCGATGACTCAAAAATAAAAATTTCAAAATGTGTGTTAAAACATGAATATGTCAATAAAAGTTTGGGAGAATTTTTGGCACAAAGTATAAAATATATATATATATAACGAGTGAAGTATCAAGGGGTAATTTTATAAACCTTTACTTTTAACACACGTTCGACTTTTGGAAGCACTTGGGTTATATCACCGGATCTAGATTTTTATGGATAAAGTAAAAAAATTAATTGGATTAAGTGTATGTGTAGTCTCATCATAGTAATAGCATGAAGGATAAATATGTGTGTATTGCGAGGGTGAAAGTTAAGAAATATTTTCATTTTGAGGTAAACAGACTTTTGTGGGACAAACTAAAAATGAAAATATGTAAACTTTTATGGGATGAAGAGAGTAGTTAATAAGACACAAACAACACAAAATCTAGTGTAAAATATTTTCATAGTATGAAATTAATACCATTACATTCATTCACTGATACCATAATATTCATTTAGTAATATCATTGTACTTATAAACTAATATCACAATATAAAATGTTATGATAACGGTAAATAAATATAATATAATAATTTTATAATATAAACAAGTTTTATTAAAAAAAGTGCCTCACAAACAATTATTAATGGTTAAAAGTAGAGCTTAATATAATATTATTGGAAAGTGTTTGGATGAGAAGCAATCATCCAAAAAGTGAAGTGATGATATTCATACTCAAATTGTATGGTAACACAAAAAGTCAGAATGCAAATAGTTGGAGCACGAATGCAGAGTCCCTACAGGCTGTTTTTGTAGCTTACCCCACATATCATATTCCAATATATACCTATTTCTGGTCCCATTTTTTATAATTTAGATACTATATCCATTATCATATTTTTTTGAACTGTTATATATAATTAATGTTGTATGTATATGAGTACAGAGTACTGTGTTATGTCCCAATTTTTACAATAAAAACAGTGAATTATAATTTTTACATTAGAAAATGACACAAATTAATTTGAGCTAAAAATTCACTTGCCAAATAGTTGAAGACATGATGATTTGAAATAAAGTGTGAAAGACAATTTAATTTAAAATGTCATACATACCAAAATATAATCATCTCACAAAAATCTGGCTAATAAACTACTCAAAATAATGACATCCACAGTCTCCCCACGCCATCATTTTCTCTATCCAAAAATGTTAAGATTAATGGGTAAAATACAAGTACACTCATTGAGACTCAAATGTTCAGAATTAAATATCGAACAAATAGTCGAACATGTTAATGCAAACATGAATATATTGTCATAAGTTAACCTCGCTACGTGTCCTTTTATGGGTCCTACTATTTTGTATTACATTCATTATTTTATTATATATATCTTCCTCTTTTTGAAATTAAAAAAAAAATAGAAAATTAATTTCCGTTAAATATTATACATACGAACGGATGTAATTTATTCATCGTCACTCCAACCTATCCAACAAGTATGTAATATTGTAATCAGCCCCTATCAGTGAATATCTATTTCACTAGGTTTTATTAAATAAACATTTAATTAGATGATTACATGAGATCATAAAATTTATCCCGCAAAATTCAATGTTTAGTTTGACGGATTACGCACCTCGGAAGAAAATCCAGCTCAGCTCACTTTTTCATTTTTTTTCACCCAACATGTGATTATTGGTTAAGCCAAAGTGATTATTTATCATACATGCCTCAACATAAATATACATTTATAAAAATATGGGTTTACCCTCTACCTTTTAGCAAATGTGAGAAACATAAGGGCAATTTTCTCAATTTATTATCAAATTTTCATCAATCATTCAACCCAAACAACTCGGAATAATTTATTATAATAATTTTTAAAATTCTATCCACCAATCTAAACATACAAAATTAATTTAAATTTCATTTTTGTAACAATTATATTTTCTATTAACAATCCCGTCCCTAGATGCAAATGAATTCTGCGTGCAGTATATATAATAAGTGCTCGTTTGATAGACATGTTTAGCAATTAGATAAAGACCTAATTTAGGCTAAAATAAACGAATTGTGTAAAAATTACACTTAGAACTGCCCTGCAGTATTAATTTTATACTCCATTAATTTTACAATTGTAACATGAATTGCATTTTCCTGCTAATATGCATGCGTCATTATTGCAATCTGGACTAAATATCTCAATTATGAGCGTTATATGTTATTGTCCATCATCGATCATTACAACAAATTAATGTGATTGCTTTAACTTCTAATCAATTTTTTTAGTGCATTTTACGATCAATTTACATTTTTTTTAATTAATACAATATATACTTGGTCCAATAATAACATTTCTCTATGAAATGATGCACACAAAATAAACCTCAACAAATTACACAATCTACCAAATAATGCTCGCCTTGGTACAACATACAACAAAAACAACACACGAGAAATGACGTGCAAGACAGTTCGGCTGAGAAAGTATTAGTAAAAAGTTTGAAATCGTGATTGGATTATTGTGCTAACTCGTACAACTAAATACTTTTGTGTCCCAATAAATGCTTCTCTCTTTTCTTTTTAAAGTGTCTCAATAAAAATTTCTCATTTTGCCTTTTGGTGGTATCCCTACAATATATTTAAAATATTTTTATATCTTTTCATCACATTTTTTTTATATTACATCATTTGTACTATATTATTATTTTACTATAATTTCTTAAATATTGTGCTAAAAAATAATGTGAAGCTTCGCCGACACGTAGGAGTAACAATTTAATGGTTAAAACCTCAAATATTTTTTGGTTTCTTGAAATCATAATTTGTTAGTTTGCAGCACCCAAGATCCCAAATGCCTATGTACCACAAAAGGTATCTCATTCTTCATCGTATTTTACTAGTAAGAGAATTATTCATTTTAATCGATGTTTATTTTCCAATAAAGTATTGCAAACTTGATTTTCAAAAAATGGACAGCAAAAAAAAGTAACAAAAGAGTAAGAAATTAAGCTTTACGGAATCCAGACATGTAAAGAAAAGAGGAAAACCCATTGTCATCCTTTCTACACTTTATTATTCGAATTCTTATGTTTTTTACATCTTAATCCTGTATTTTTTTTATTTTATTTTTCTATTTTATGCTTTACAGTTAGTATTAACACTACGTCCAGACTAAACGATGATACAAACAATAAATGTTAAAATCACGGCAATTTAAAAAAAAAAATAAGCGTTCAAAATATAATATTTCAAATGATTAAATATAAACACTTATATAATTCAAATGGTAAGATAAAAAAAAAACAAACTATATAATATAAATTAAGAAAACACAGAATGACAAAATATTTCTTCTGTAAAAAATATGTGGAGGCGTGTTCATATCAAAATTATATTATATACTATACTCTTTTGTTATCTTATTGTTTTCTTTTTTTATTTATTTTAGAAAAAATATTTTATCATCACGATCCTGCAACAAGAATATATGAAGATAGGGATAGGGATTTTACAAATTTAGCAGCTCTACAATTTGGAAACCTCCTTATCTTGGATAACCCCACACAAATCATATGCAAGAGGACTCTTAACCCATTCTGCTTTTTAATGGCACTCACCCCAAAATCTCAAGAACAAAAAGAAAACCTTCTGCTGCTTCTTCTGCGATTCACCTAAAAAACAACACCCTTTTGACCCGAATTCAAACGCAGATACCTCCATTTTTAAAGTCCATTTCCATTCCACTTTTCCCCTACACCATTCTTGGAGTTTGCTTCCCTTTCCGCTCTTCAAACATGTATATACTTGTCTTGCAGCTTTTGTTGCCTTAATAAATTCAACAACAGAACATGTCATCTTTAATTTGAAAGCTTAATCAAGAAACAGACCTTCATTCTTGAAATGGAAAAGCTCCAAATTTACGCTTTGCATTTCTTGGTGGGAGCCTTTTTCTTTCTCTCTAAAGTGGCTGCTGAAACCCTTCTCGAGAGTGACAAACAAGCATTGCTAGATTTTGCAAGCAAGATTCATAATTTCCACCGCCCTTTGAACTGGAACGAGCAGTACCCTGTGTGTAAGAACTGGATAGGTATCAACTGCAGTGAAGATGGGCGCAGAGTGGTGTCACTGCGGCTGCCGGCGATTGGATTTCACGGCCCGATTCCGGTGAACACATTGAGCCGTTTATCGGCATTGCAGATCTTGAGCCTTAGATCCAATGGCATTAGTGGGAGTTTCCCTCCCGATTTTGGTAATCTCAGAAACTTAACCTTTCTTTATCTTCAGCACAACAATTTCTCAGGTCCCCTGCCTTTGGATTTCTCTGTTTGGAGGAACTTGACTATTGTTAACTTGTCTAATAATGGGTTTAATGGTAGCATCCCTCCATCCATATCGGGTTTGACTCAGCTTATAGCTTTGAATCTTGCAAACAACTCATTATCTGGTGATATCCCTGATTTAAATTTGCCAAATTTGCAGCTGCTTAACTTATCTCACAATAATCTTATTGGTACTGTGCCTATATCACTTCAGAGGTTTCCAAAGTCTGTGTTTTTAGGCAACAATGAATCTCTATTCGATTACACAGTCACTAGGGGTAAACCTGTAGGAAAATTAAGTGAAAGAGCTTTGCTTGGTATTATCATAGCTGTTTCTGTTCTTGGAATTCTTGGTTTCGGTTTTCTGTTGCTCGTTTGCGTTCTTAGACGAAAAACAGTGGATGATTTCTCGAGGAAATTGGAGAAAGGGAATATATCTCCAGAGAAAGCAATTTCTCGTAGCCAAGATGCAAGCAATAAGTTGGTTTTCTTCGAGGGATGCAACTATGCTTTTGATCTAGAGGACTTGTTGAGAGCTTCGGCAGAAGTATTGGGGAAGGGTACTTTCGGAATGGCTTACAAGGCGATACTGGAAGACGCCACTAGAGTGGTGGTGAAAAGGTTGAAGGATGTGAATGTTGGAAAGAAGGAGTTTGAGCAGCAAATGAATTTGATTGGAAGCATCAAACATGATAATGTGACTGAGCTGAGGGCTTACTATTACTCCAAAGACGAGAAGCTTATGGTTTACGATTTCTACACCCAAGGCAGTGTAGCTTCAATGTTACATGGTAAGCTGTTTCACTTTATAAATTCTGGATTTTTCTTTAGCTTATTGAATGATCATCATGTTGAACGTCGAACATTACTTGCATAATCCACTGTTTATGCACGTGCAACTGGTGTGTATTCTTGAAAGGTATTAGTTGTCCACTTAAAAGTATTAGTTAATACTCAAAGTTAAAATGTTCCTAGAGCCAAACACATTTCTTTGTTACTGGTAGGGCCGGGCCGGGTGAAGCCCACTTAGGCAATAGGCCTAGTTTAGGATTGTCTTTCCTGTTTGGACATATCAACAAAAATAAAAGTAGTATATATATATATAAAGATCCAAGTATGTTCATGCATCATAGTGGGACAGACGAATCTCTTTGACCCTAGTACATTGAGTCGGGCTAAATGTCGCTATTGTTTTCTCTATGGCATCATTGATGATGTGTTTAAGATAAGAAAATATTTCTCATCAGATGGTGTGATGTTTATTCTAATCGAGTTCGTTTGATTAGAGGCTTTTGCTGTTATTCATTACTATATCCTTGCTCTAATTACTACTTAATAATAGTAATTTATGACTTTTAAAAGAAAGTAATAGTAGTCAACTGGAAATAAATTATCATCTTCCCTGTCCCTTTCCATAACACGCCAAGAGAGAGGTTATTAAATGGTTGGACTTTTTTAGACATTTTTTCTTTTTCATAATTAACGGTGTTAATATTTAATTACATAATGTTTACCACGGTGTTCTGTATCATGCTTAATGTCCAAGGCTAGAGTAACACTTGGGTGTGCCGTGCAATTGGTGCACAAGGACCACAAATATTGTTCGATGAAAATAATTATAATGTTCAGTGAAAATAGCTAATACTGACCATTTAATACCTTTTAGTAAAACAACTATTATCATTTAAAAATGCACTTGAGTTGCACGGTGCAACTGCATAAAAGTATTTGCTCCAAGGGCTATGCCTCGTCTTGTGCCGTTTTGAAACCTAACACGAATTCACGTTTGCAGGGAGACGAGGAGAAAACAGTCCTCCTATGAGTTGGGAAACCCGACTAAATGTAGCCATCGGTGCAGCAAAGGGGCTAGCTCGAATCCACTCCGAAAACGGAGGGAAGTTAGTACATGGAAACGTGAAATCATCAAACATATTCCTAAACTCTCAACAATTTGGTTGTATATCGGATCTCTGCCTATCAGCAATAATGAGTTCATTAGCTCCTCCAGTAGCGCGTGCTGCGGGTTATCGGGCTCCAGAGGTGTCAGACACGCGGAAAGCAATGCAGCCTTCTGACGTCTACAGCTTTGGAGTGATCTTACTCGAGCTTCTCACTGCTAAATCTCCCGTTCACACTATCAACGGTGATGAGGTCGTCCACCTGGTCAGGTGGGTCAACTCGGTAGTGAGAGAAGAATGGACTGCGGAAGTTTTTGACATCGAGCTGCTGAGGTGTCCCAACATAGACGAAGAATTGGTGGCGATGCTACAGATAGCGATGGCGTGCGTTGTAAGAATTCCGGACCAGAGACCTAAAATGTCGGAAGTGGTCAAAATGATCGAAAATATACGCCCGACAAATCGGACATTGGCCGAAGAAAAATCGGAGAATCCGACGGGTATATAAGAGAGATCATTACCCTTTGTAGCCTGTGTTTATTAGGTCATTTGGTTCACCAGCTTGGTGGATTATGGTTCTGGCAAGAAATAGTATTTTGAAGTGATCATAGTTTTAAGGTAGAGTTTGATGAATTATGTTGTCTTGTGTGTGGTTGTGATATGCCACTGGATATCCAGTATCTACAATTTCTTTTTCATAAATTTGTATGTATTTGAAGCAAAAAGATTATTATTCTTGATCATATTCCAAATGCACATACACGCATGTGTTTTTAGTTTTAACGTTTAGATAAATATAATTTCAAAAGTAGATGGCTTCGATTTTCTTTTTAATTCTTGTGAAATTAATGCAAATGAAATAATTTCGCCAAGTTTGACTTTTAGATGAGAGAATTTAGGTCATGTATGGACATATAAAATAATTAATATAAATAAAATAAATTTTATACCTTTATAAATTAAGTATTTTAGATGAGATGAACCTGATTTGGGATAGGTGAAAGAAGCATAATGAAATTATCTGAAATATTTTTAAGTGTCTGTGCGTAAAAAAGTGATGAGTGAGGAGCATAAACTAAAGACAAATTCTTATATGCAATATTTCATGGATCTAAGATCCGTGAAATTACCCATATAACAAAATTCGCGGATCCTGGGCGGGTCGGGTGGGTTAGGTCGTGTTTGGCTAAAAAAAACTCGCACAGGGACAAAAATACAATTTTCGCCCTCGGGTGCTCCCAGGGGTGTTACTATTAGGTTACGCATATGTTACTTAAACGATAAATATGTGTTACTATAAAATAAATAATATGTATTTGTCTAAAAATAATCGCCCAAATGCAAAATTAAAAATGAAAAAAATGATCAAATAAATCTCTAATCTAATTATATGTGTGAATCAAATAAGTATTTAATCTTCGACAACTTTATTCTTATTAAAAGAGTGTGATTTTATTAAGATGATGACTTATTTGATCTCAATATTAAAGAGAAATGATTTTAATGTGTTAAGAAAAAAATCATGTGTCTATTTGATCCCCAAGTATAAGATTTTTGGGGTAAATATGTGTTATTGTAGGGGCAAATATGTGTATTAAACTTGTGCAAAGGTAAAAATAAATTTTTACTCTCAGGTTGTGTTATTATTAGGTCAAACACTTGTTATTGTATGAAGAAAAATATGTTATTAATGAACAAAATTAATATTTTATTCTTTTAAGGACTAGTAACACGTAGTTACCCTTACAGTAACACATAATTGTTCTTACAGTAACACATACTTTTGAAAAAAATATGTTACTATATGAACACAAATGTGTTACTGTATAGAGAAATATGTGTTACTAAATGAAGAAAAAAATGTGTTACTATATGAACAAAAACATGTTACTTTATGAAAAAATGTGTGTTACTATATGAATAAATCAGAACCAGATTAGAAGTTGCGATATTAATTTCAGTTTAAACAGAAATAAAAATTTATCATCAGAAGTTCGCATAAGCTTTGTATTCATCAGAAGTTCGCATAAGTTTTAAAGAATCTTGATGCGTGGTTGGGGGAACACAGGCACAACGATAGAAATTGTGGAGCGAACAGAGGAGGAAAAAGAGTTAGACGGAGGAAGAAGAAGAAATCTGCGTAAGAAGAAGAAATCTGCGTGGAGGAAGAAGAAGAAATCTGCGCTAGTTTCAGTTTGACCCGTTCTTTATCTTGATCCACAAGATTTAATAATTTCCTTTTTTTAATTGATATTGCACGGTGCAATATTTCACAAGAGACTTGCTCTAAACTAAATGATAGAATTCGAAATATATTTTAAGACTTTATAAGAGAAATTAATTTTCTTACATTATAGTTTATTTTTTTATAATAAAATTATATTATAATATTCGAGATACGTTACATTATCTAAGAAAACTCCATATTTATATAATTGAATCATCAAAATATGTCGATTTATTAAATACTATTCATAATAATAATAAATAAATTATGAAAATTAAATAAAATATAACATAAGAAATAAAGTTAAATATAAGAATTTACCTCGAAAAATTCTTAAAATTTTAGATTTTTTAATTGTAAATTTAATGATATATGGAAAATTTTAGTGAAGTAAAAGGAAAGAAAAAAACGAAAGCTCAAAATCAAAATTTACACCCAAAAACCCCATTTAATGTGGTCATATATATCCAATTTTTTTTGAAAGCATATATATATATATCCAATTTAAGATATGTAAACATATTTTTATCGGTTTATTATTGAGAATCAAGTGCATACATTCTAAGCCATATGATCATAGAACACCCTGGAACAAAATCACTTTGATGGTCATCGACCACCTGCTCAAGCATGATTAGTAATAGGTCAATAACTCGAGCCACAAATTATATTAGCAAACATTACTCCATCCAAAAGTTGTCTTAAAAATAAAGACACACAAATTAACAAGGTGGAAGAATGAATAGAGATTTAAAGAGTATATAATTTTATAAAATTTTATGTATAAATTAAGTAAAATAAATTAATTAAGTTATGTGTATATGTGGGCTCAAAAGTAATGACATTTTATGTAAAATTGAAAATATTTTGAGAATGTAATTTATAGATGATAATGGAATGAGAAATATTGTAAGACAGGACTAAAAAAAGGTATTATAGAATTGGTGGAATAAAATTTATTGATCAATTAATTAAAATTATTTTCCAATTTTTAAATTAATAATTTAGTCTGGAGCGTTTAATTGGAAGGTTCGGAAATGGAGCTCATGCATACGTTTTTTCTCGCATTTATGGTTATAGATAGACACTTTCTCATACTTTATTTATAAATTTTAGTGTGATATATCGTGAATTCGGAAAGAAATTTAAATTAAATTTATTTTATCGACCAACTCATTGTTCTTTATAAATAATTATTGATATATCAAATATTGTGAGATAATATATATTGATATATCAAATACTACGAAACTCACCACAAATGCTAAAATTTTATAAAATAATTTAAAGCTTCATGAAATTTATTGATCAAACTTATTAATTTTTAATTTAACCAATATAATTAAAATTAATAAAAAGTACTTTATAACAATAAAACTTTATATTTTATATTAAAATTTTATTTTTTGTTATATACTTATATGCATCAAAATTAAAGATCATAAGAAAACGATAATGCAATAAAAAATAATTTGGGTCATTATATATAGAAAGTGACCACAAACTTGGACTCATAAAATAAAGACTTCTTCTGAGGTGGGCCAAAGTCGAATAATTAAATGAGTATTGGTCTGGGCTGAACTTGATGAGTTAGGGTTTAATGAGCTGGGCCGAACTTGTAAAATTTTGTCCCCCCTCTCGATCTTAAAGGGTTATTGATGTGCAATACCAACTAATGTCATGTTTGGTTTCATATATAGCTAAACTTCGAATTAAGTTCGGCCTGATCTGAACAATACAATTTTGGGGTTACTATGAATTTTGGGTCTGAGTACGTATTTATAATCCAAATCATCCGTATTATACATATATAAGTATTCTAAATCAGAAATTAGCTAATACCTCAATCCAAACGAGGCGTATGTGTATATAACTAAACTTTGTATTTTAATTTTAATTAATGAAATAATAACAAGAAAAGTAACATGACGTATTATATGTTCCTCGATCGCATTTGGCACCCGACAGGGGACGCAAAGTTCATTATTAGTCTCTTACAACGACATGTTTCATTAATTACAAAAGACGTATATATATATTGTACGTCACCTAACTCGCAATTAATATCAAAACGAAACACAATGTAACGCCATAACAATTTATTTTGGGATCTCTATTAATGTTGACAGGAATTAAGCTTGAATTAAATTTGGTAAAGTTTAATTAGTCTTAATTCATTAGTACCCCCAAGTCTATGTATTTTTTCCTCAAATATTATGGAACTAAAAGTCGGATCAAAATTTAACTTAAGTATTTTAGAAATGAAATATATAAACTACTGGAAGAGGGGACATTGATTCAAAATTATTTGAGTAGGTCTCATATACACCAATTGTACCAGACAATTGAACATAGAGGTGAAACATGACAATAATTTTGATTAACATAATTAATTGAAATATAATATTAAATATAACTCAAAACGTCTTTAACTGAAATATATCACTTTATTTGAAATGTGACGAGTGCACGAATCTAACATCTTATCATGGGCATATGAAAAATTTGTCATTAATTTGTTTTAATGATGAACTATAGTACCTATCCTACAAGCCCAACAAGGTTAACAACCTCAAAATTAAGCATGGGCTTATCAACCATATAGGTAGTAAACTCTACGTACTAGGTAATATAAAACGTGCAAATTGACATCATATATATAATTAAGCTAGCTAGGACAATTAATAACCATGAAATTCACCGACAGAAATAACCCACGTCCTCTTTTCCGTATCTTTCTTACAATTTGGTAATTTAATTTACCAACATATAATAAATATACGATATTATTATTACACTTAGATTATGCAATTACATTAAATACGAAATTAAAAGAATTGTCGTGCAAACAAGGTCTACGTTCGTCCTTGTTTTGCATGGTAGTATTATATATATATCAACCCTGCAGACAAATACTTTATTGCTGTTATTTTGTATATCACACAATTTGCAACTCCAGCATTTATAAACCCTCATGTATGTATGTCTGCACATTCATTTATTTTTGTGTCAACCGTGAAATAATTGGAGATTTACCAAACACGTGCCAGAAAATTCTTGAAAATTAAATTCTGTATTCCATAAGTTGGAATGAATCCCATGGAAATATTTATTGCAGTGCATGTATATACCTTAATTTTTCCGTAGCCTTTGGTCAGGTAGGTGTTACGTAGCTGAATTTTAATATGTGCAGCATTTTACGTCTATTATTAATACTGCTGGCCTCCGTTAGTGCATTGTGCATTAGTTATATTGTATAATCAGACGTAAGAATAAAATGAATAAAACATGCATATTAATATAATTGAAATGTACGTGAAATGAAATATGCAAATTAATATAGCTAAAATATAATGAGTGCATTAAATGCATATGAGGCTTGGTGTATTTTTATTTGATATTAGGGTAGCGCTCTTGCTTAAAATGGTTCGATGTTTTACGATATTTTCCACCCTTAATTTTCCCAACTTTATCCTTATTATTTCAATTGCAAGAAAATTTCATAATTTTAAAAGAAAATATGGTAGGTTAAATTAGGAAATGTGGTGTAAGATAACATTAATAATTCATGAATGAAAAATTTATCGTTATTCACATCAAATAAAAAAAGGAGTATATTCAAACAAACATAAGTATGATTTTAATTACATGCAATAACGGTGGATACGTACCAATAGAATACATTACCGAAGTGTAGCTTCTGTAAATTTTAGTAAAAATAACTAATATAATTTAAAAATATATTTAAATTGTATAGTATACGTGATACATACAAAACTTTATTTGTATATTTGTGTATATATAGGTAGGTCTGTTGTATAGAACTATATATATATAGTATCATAAATCACATTCCAATGCTTAATATAATAGCCATAGTTTCCCATTAATTACTGTTGCTGTCATAACCATTTTGTTCTCAAATCAAAAAATTGTTTTAAATTTTGGCCTTTTCCGGTTTAATTAATTTTTCTCACCTTTCCGTGAACTCAAAAGGTGCCAAAGACTGAGATTGCTCCCTTTCTTTAATTCAAAATTAAGAACAAACTGGCAAAAATCCAGCATTTCTGATTCTTGACCAGATTTTAGATGTTACAAATTTATTAAAAGCTACGACTTATGATACATATATAACTTCTGAACCTTTATGATACATTTGTGGTCCCTTAATGGTTCTTGAACTAATATTATATATATATAGGCTAATATTTATGTGAACAAGTTGCACACTATATTATATATATATATATATATATATATATATATATATATATATATATAAAAGTGATTCAATAAGATCATCACATTCATTTTATAATATTATATATCAATTATTAAGTAATATCCATATATATATATATAGGCAAAACCATCGTAGAAGATAACTTTAGTATACAATTACGATTGTTTACGGAATATTGGTAGGTAATTTACCTACGAATTATATTTTAAAGGCAAACAAATTGCTTATTAGCAAATTTTCTACAATATTTTCATTTGTATTCCGTAGGCATGCAAATATAAATTAAACGCCTATAAAGTTGTGATTAACTCCTATAAATTTTTTTATAAGCAATTCTTTATTTTCTTGTAGTGACATCATTTATCAAGTAATATTACTACACTTTTAAAGCAATACCACATCCTTTTCATGTACAAAACACACGAACTATGTGAAATAAATGATGTAGTGTCACTTTATAAGTGTAGTGATATTTTTTAATAAGTGATACTGTCTCCATTCCACAGGTGTTTGCACATTATCTTATTTGTCCGTCCCATAGTTATTTGCACATCTATAAATGAAAACACATTTCATTTTTAACATCCTCACTATACACATTTATTTATATAAATGTCATTACTTTTTCAACTCAATTAAATAACCCCTTACTTTACATATATATGGTTTCCTGATTATACTCTTCACTTATCTATGACCAACTCCCTAAAAATGCATTTTCTTAGATTCGTGTTCAATTAACTGTGCAAACCGTTATGAGGCGGGGGAATATGACATTTACACACCATTTCGTTGGTGTGAGCAAGGGTGACTTATATATCTATATATATATATATATATATATATTATAAATATATTATACCCAACTCACCCTAGGTAATTGTGACAGTTGTAGAAAACTGACTGATCCCAGCTAACATATTTACTATATCTAGCTAGTGGGCAGTACTTCGTAATTATGCAAATTGAAATTTAAAAAATGAATGAAAATGCAATCCTATTATAAAAGTTTTTGATGGGTTATGAATTTGTTCTTGAAATTAATTATTTATATTTGGATCGAAACATATTCATTTTGTCATATTTCTTGGAATTATAAGTTGAATTTTTCAAGGAATTGAAAACAGTTGATTAATGTTGGATTGCTTAAATTGATAGTAATATTTTTTCAATTCACTTTCTACATGTTATATTGATGATGTGATAAACGTAATTGTAATATAATAAAATCAATCACTACAAAAAACTCGTAGAATAATTTTTTTAAAGCTGTAATTCACTTTGGAGAAAAAAAAATAATTAAAATATTATCATAAAATTTGAAAATACACCCAAGGAATCAACACAGAAACATGAAGACAATTAGTACAAGATATATATTCAGCTTTAATATACCGGAAGAAACGGAGTCATAACGTGTAGGCATTTAATATTTTTTGTTCCCAATAAAAAGAAAAAAAAAAGGTGTTGAGCAATGAAACATAGTCGTGTCTTTTATTTAATAATTATTTTTTTGGGACAATGTGACCCGTGTCTTTTGATGTCGAACAACTTTCTATTTGGAATACTTGTTCCACAGCCTTAATTCATTTTAGCATAATTAAAAATTAAGTAATGTTAGCAACGTATCGACGACTCGACGTACGTACATAAATTTATATGAATGTATGTGTGCATCAATACATTATACATGTATACAGGACAGGTGGCGAAATATTTTCATTCGTTAAATAAAGAGAGGAAAATATTTATAATTCAAGAGGGACAAAATAATAAAATATTATAAATTTTTTTTTTATAGTGAGCGACTTTTTGAAGCAAAAAGTTTTCTAGATGTTCAAACTATAATATATTTCTTGTAGGTATGGTTGGATATATCTTATATAGTTTTAAAAAAATATTACAAATTTAAATATATATAGGAAACAATAATTTAAGTTTCTTTCCTGAAGAATTGATTTGAAAGAGAAAAAAAAAAAAAAAAACTGGCACGTGCAAATCCTATTGAGAGAAAAATAATAATTGTAAGATAGATCCGGCAAGAAGTCATGCACACGAGTGGTGTTCGAGAGTAGTATTAATTAATTTAATTATATAATTGTACTTTGTTAGGTTGTATACACAAGTTGAATATTGGATTGATTCGTATTTAATGGAGGTCAAGTGAGATTCTAATAAATCAATTGCTAGAGATGGATTTTTAGTAATAAACACTTTATTATTATTTAAAGGGCATGCATGGAGCACTACTCTTGCAAATTTATTCACTAATATATATTCCCTCCCATTAAAAATATATGTCATTTTTTATGAATACACACTTATTAAAAATATAATTGATTTTCTATTATATTCTTCATAAATATTTGATTTTTAATAAAAAAAATACACTTATCTAAATATTTTAATAATTTTAAAGGTCAATTATGAAGAAACACATTTAATTTGCATTAAAAAATACAAAACGTCATCTAATTTGCAAATAAAATGAAATGTCATAACAATATTTATTTTGAATGGAAGGGAATACTTCAGTTTGAAAGGGATATAAAAATTTATAAACAGTATCCGTATAATGTGAAATCGATAACATGTCCAGGGTGGACATAAACTTATTTATGATATATATTGTCACATACAATTAATTAAATAATTGTTGGCTTCTCTAATTATATATGTATCATCATACGGAAAAATTGCAGTTTTGATCCCATGAAAATTTTTCAACGATAATTTTGATCCCGCTTTCTTTTTTGGTCATTCTTTTTTTGCAAAAACAGTTCAAACCATTATTTTTCAGAATCAAAACTGTAATTTTACTTCATTCTTTTGGGACCAAAACTACAATTTATCATTCTTTTGGGACCAAAATTGCAATTTTCTTGGAACAAAAAATATCGAAAAAAACTATGGGACCAAAAATATATAAAAAAAAGGTACCATTTTGCAAAACTGTATTATGTTTGTTTATATATGGATTGAAGTGAATTTCAAAATGAATTTGATGGATAGTAAAAAATGTATTTCGAATTGATGTATATTAAAATTTAAAGGAGTATTTTCAGCGCACAACTAACTAATATTTTTAAAGGACAACAGCTAATACGAAATAATTATTAATGGTACCATTTAAGTTATTTGCATAATGTATGTATAAAATGATTTGCCTAATAAATATGTTAATTATAAGATTTCAAAATAAAATGCAGTTATTTTATTTGTCGGGAAAAAGGACGAAAATAAAATTAGACTTGGAAATCAAGTTTCGGGTCAGAATGGGTGTCCATAAATAGCAAAAGGAAAATAAAAAAATGAGTACGGATGGTTCTGAAAATCTGATCGAAACATCAGAATAATATTTACTAGTATAACATATGATCATAGAGTTGTGTCTTGTGAGTGAATGCATATACTTAGATTTTACACTTTTTATTTAATTTTGTTATCATATTTCAATAATGCTAACATCTATCATTTTTTTGTTATTATAATTTATATTTTTTATTTATAGTAATCAATATTTTTCAATTATAACACATAACACATTTTATGATAAATTTTAGTGCATATGAAACCAAACCATTAATATATGGTAGTTCATATGATAACATCTGGAGATTTATAAGGTAACATATAGTTGTTGATCATATGGTAACATATATATGTAAGCACACTGTGACACTCGAGACTAAAAATAAAGTTATAAAAAAATATTATATAGACAAAAATGTGTTACAACATGAAAAAAATGACATGTAGTAACACTTTTTTTGTTCATACGGTGATACAATAACACTCAAGTTAATGAATACAATATTATAGAAATATGCATATAGTATAACATAACTAAGAAATATGTTACTATATGGAAAACAAAGTATTACCGTGTAATTAAAATTATGTTACTATATGAAGAAATTAATACAAAACACAGAAAACACGTGGAGAAAAAAGAAATAGAACGATCGTGAATATTAGAAAATGAATAGGATGGACAATAAAAAATTTTGTTTCATCTAAAAGTTTGAACTTGTAGAGAGGTCGCGAATCAATCCATTTATATCATCACTTTAACACCCCCTGAAAAGGTCCAACGAGTGTACTTACAGGCTAATGTTAACTCCGTGAAGGGGAGGCCCAACAAGTATTTAATTTAATTGGGTGGAGCTGCTCTCGGGAGGGTTTGAAACCAAGGTTTTGTTCTGATATCATAAAGAATTTCGTTTCATCTAAAAGTCCGAACTTGTAAAGAGGTTGGAAATCAACCCATTTATATCATCAGTCTGATAGACAATATTGCACAAATATTATGTATATGCAATATTGCCTATGAGTCTTCGTCCTGAAATTTCGAACCTAAAGAAGTCAAGTTAATTTTCTCCGTTGGAGTATTCATCATACTGCATGCAATTCTATACTAACAATATTCCATGTATATATAGTTTGATGTATATCAAAGTGTACAATATTGTTAGTTTTACCTATTGGTTCCAATATTATATAAATTTATTGTATCATCATGCTTGATTTATAGGTATAAGGAGATGAGGGAATAAGAATAGAATACAATAAATTTTACTGGTGATGAAATATGGATATTGAAATGGTAATTTGAATGAAGAATTCTCATACTATCAAAGTCATTTAATTCTTACTTATTCATCTTCTCTAACTAAACACCCCTTAATTTCTTTGAATTAGATGATTAGCTAATTTCAAGGATCAAGTAAACTTTTTTATAAAAGGTATAAATATTTTGGTCTTAAATTAACAATAAGATCAAATCTTGATGGATACGCGCGACTCGCGTAATGAATTTTTGCGATATGAGAAATAATACTTTTTAACAAAATTAATGATACATATTGACCAATTTTTTAGTAAATCTTCAGTGAAATTATTTTTTCACAGTATGAAATTGATATTATTACATTCATTAAGTAATACCATTCACTAATATCATTGCACTTATAAACTAGTATCATAGTCTAAAAATATTATGGTATTAATTTACAAGAGTAACGTTATTATTAAATAAATTGTAATGTTATTAGTTGTATACAGTGAACACTTTTTTTAGGAAGAATTTCATATTAAGGCTCAATTTTTTGGTTGAGTCTCAATATAGGTCTTGAATTTTAAAGTGTCTCAAATTAGGGTATAATTTTTTAGTTTTTTCTCAATTTAAGATCCACTTTTTCTCTTTTGGTCTCAATTCAAGACCCGATTAATTTACTTTATTTCAATTATTTTTATAAAATACTTAAAGTATAATAATTTTTTTCTAATTAATTTTTAAAAAATAATATATTAAATTAAAAAAATAAAAAATTAATTGTTTTTTCAATTTTTTTTTTATTTTTCATGTTTTTTATTTTTTAATCAACGTGATGAATGTGAGTATTTAGAATAAATGAAGTGACAACAATATAAAAAAATTAAAATATAAGAATATATAAAATATATTCCAAAATGTAGATAAGAAAAATTATCCATAATAAAAATAATTCTTTATAAATGAATTAGCGGTGTACGATTAGAAATGAAAAAATAAAAATAAATTTTGGGCCTTGAATTCAGACATAAGGAATAAAATTGGATCTTAAATTGAGAAAAAACTAAAAATTAGACCCTAATTTGAGACACTTCAAAATTCAAGACCTAAATTAAGACTCAACCTAAAAATTGAGCCCTAACGTGAAATTCTTCCTTTTTTTTAATTTTTTTTTGGGAAAGGTTGATATATAAGATAATTATGTTTGGATTAATTTGAATAACATGATGATATTTGGTGATGATTGGGCAATGAAAATACACTCTTTCACATAAATGATGGGTTGCCTTTTAGAGACTTCAAGGGTGTGCTGCTGGTGATCCCACGTTCATATTTCCATAATGGGTGCAGTGAACAATAAATGACATGCTTTCACCTCTTCTTTAAATATTGTATTCTTTAATTGAAGATGGAAACTATTGTATTGATTGGAATACATTATTATTCAAATTATTACTAATTTTTTTTATTTGTTAAATAGTGACTCAAACCCATAACTTTTGACATAGGTAGTGGAGCTCCAACTACTTAAACTATACCACTTCGTCTAAATTATTACTAAATTTTATTTATGCCCATATCAACAATGAGACGTAAGTTATTGAAAAATATTATATATATATATATATATATATATATATATATATAATGTTATAAAGATTGATGAACGATGATGAGTTTTTTTTTTTATAAATTTTATACCAACATAAAATATTTGTATATATACAATAACATGCATAGTAATACATAGATGATGTACATTGTTTATACCCAATTTCGTATATAAATATATATACTTTTTTTCTGATAAAAAAAATTATATGTATTGAAAGAAGAACACAAATGCTCTAGCAGAAAAAAAAAATCACTTTTATATGTTTAAGTTGCCATTTCCTATATACTTATAAGTTTATTTGAGAATTTGTTTAGAGAATTGTAAACACTATTCTGCTAAAAGCATGCATGAATAAGATTTAGTGACAACTGACAACACTATGAAAATTTTCATATTTCATTTAAATGTATGGTGACGATTTTTTTTTTTTAAGTGAGTTCACATTATAGGTTACGCGTGTGTTTCTAATTTGGTAATTTAAGAGAAAAGAAAATAGTATAGTATGAAATTGAATTCTTTTAGCTAGTAATATTTTTTTTGGTCGGTAAAAAAATATATTATAAAACTTAGAATATAAAAGGTACTTCAATCTTTACAATATTTAGAATTAATCAAAACTTTCAGTAACTATTTTTAGAATTTAAATTCTATTCTTGAAAAGATATTTGATTATTTATCTTGTCACTAATAGCAAATCACGACCACACCTTTGCTTTAACGTTCATAAATACTTTGTTAACTTGGATCTCCTTTCTATTGAAGATATATTCATTTCTTTTGCAGAGTGATTTAGACATTTTGTGTCCTAATTTGTGTCAATTTGTTAGTTGACAAATAAATTGTATTAGAAAGAAAAGTGAAGTCTAAGTGCGTACGAGGATATGATTTTTTTCTTATTTATACATGCTAAGTATGGACATCCTTTTGCCACTCATCACTACACGTCGCATTAACCGTACACTATATATAACATTTTGTTTACCTGCAATGAGTATTAATTTATGTAGTATGGGTACACCAAATAAAACGTTAAACTGAAACAACATAATGCCCAAGGAGTCGCCAGCACGTAGAAAAAGCATACACAAATTTTAAGAATAAATACTTTAAAAAAGAAAAAAAAGAATTAATTAATAAAAGTGATACATGGTTGATTAATTGAATTCTTGAAAACCGAGGGCAGCATGTGACTTGCCATCCCCGGTCCACACTGCCCCAATTTGCCTTCCTGCAGAAAATTCAGAGTTTAATTAATTAATTAAATTAACAATGATGAGACTAACTTAGCTTCCTCAATAACTTTAATAAATATCACTGAATGCAAGAATAATTATATATTGAAAATAAACATTAAGTTAAACTTAACCGATTCTCTAGCATTTTCCCACATTACCCTTCCTTTTTTTCTGAATTTTTGTGATCACTATTTCAAAATTAATGCTGAATAAATGCAGTGATGCACAGATGATAAAATATTAAGTGCATTGTACATCATTAATACTATTACTTGTAATACCTACTTTTTGCATACCACGCGAGATAAATAAATCACACTGTGTAACAGGATCAATAGAAAAAATATAGACTGTAATATATTTAAACTCGTGTACTTTTATCATCACGTCTAATTTTCTACTCTTCCAACTCGAACATAATAAAAAAAATCCTTAATACATATTTTTCTTTAGTAATGTAATGTGGTTTAAAGTAATTACGATGATTTAATTGATCACTTAATTAATCATAAATACAAATTTCCTTTCATTTTTGTGGCTCAAAGTGGTCAATGTTGCTATCTTGAACTTGGCATTCATTGACTTGTATATCTGGCACTACACACGTTAGAGAATTTAATTAATTAACCCCCAAAATTAAAGAAAAATATATAATAAAGAAACAAATAAAATAATAGTCAAGTTGTACAACTAGAAATAGAAATTTGCAAGTAATGAATCCAAACAAAACCTTAACACATTTCGTTATGTATTAGAAACCAAAATCTCTGGAGAATTTGTCGAATCGAGTGTACTATGGTTTATTGTCCCCATGTCCATGTTTTCATGCAAGCTGGAGTTTGGTACAAATCCAATAATCTACAGCTATAATTTTGTCATTGCTAATCCCACACTTATTTCTTTCTTCCTTTAAAATCTTTTTAGTCTATCGATTTTAGAAACACAAGTACCCATAAATTTTAAGCATTTTCTTCTCGAGTTTTTTACGCCTTTTTTTAATCATTTTAATTGAATCTCCTAAACCGAGATGGTATTGGCTTAATTGTTTATTTTATGTTAATTATATAGGTTTATAATATATGATGTCTTCTGTCTAATATAGCGATTTTTTATTTTCTTTCCAGTATTTGCATAGATTTAATTTGGTTGCGCACTTCGGATCTTCAACCGTATACATGTAAAACAATTTTTCGTACAGTACTATTGTACATATATTATACATTGATTTGGGAAAGGTTAAAATTTTGGTTCATTAACGAGTCAAATGGGTCGCCCTCAGCACAATTGGTCACATTATATAATTTTATTTTTGTTGAAAAATATGCTATTTGAAGAGAGTCGCTCAATTTTGAGTTTGGGTGATTGAGAAATTAAATTTCAAAATTTGTTGTAAAAAAAGGAAAGTTAAAGGCTTGTTGAGAAAAACAAAAGACCATTGTCTCATATTGGAAAATTATGGTTAAGGAAGTGGGTATATAAAAAAAAACCTACTTGTAGCTTATAAGATGTTCTGGGAAAATGTCCCTATACTTTCTACGCATGCGCGCATGGTGGGTGTAAATCATGGCTGGAATTGATTTACAAAATGTTTACTTGGCGGCAATTTAATAAACTAATTTTTGCCTCGTTTTTATTTTCCAATTGGTTGCTGAGTCCTAAAGTGTGTAGCTTTGGTGTTGAGACTTAGGCTGCTGAGACCAAGAGTCTACAATCACGAGCCTCTCTCAACAGCTACGTTACAGTAATGTCTAAAATTAAAGCCTCCAAAGTCATATTATGTTCCTCATTCCAAAAAAAGTCAAATCTCTATTGGACATTTCATCAAACATTATCCTGCATCTCCTAAAATTGTAGGCTTTGAAATTCATAAAAACCATTCCCGTTGCACAATTATCTTGGATTTGTTTTTATGCGAATTTGATGTTTTTTTTAACAAAAATATGCTTGGTGGCATTTAGTAGATACTAGATAGATGATGATTTTTATAATTAAATAAATGAGGTAAAAGAAAACGAATGATAGGTTACACAAGAAAACGATGGAACGGATTGAGCTTATGCGACGTGGCAGTGCCCCGTGAGAGAATTCAAATAAAATTGTCCTCACCTTTGGATATATACGATACAAATTAATGCATTTTGTAACGATACATAATTAATTTTTAAATAAAAATAAGTTATATTAATAAATTAATATTTTGTCATTAAACAACAAATATCTTTTAAAAATATACATGAATTTATAATTAAACAACAAATATCATTTTAGAACTGAAATATACAAATTTGTGTCATCATCATAATATTATACCTTAGTAAAACATATTAGACGTAATATCATGCACACATATATTATTTCATGTACTTTGAAGTATCAACTCCATATTTAAAATAATATCTCAATTATTCTAACTTCACATTATTAAAATGTGTCAAATAATAATATAAATTAGCGGTCTTATGAATAAGATGAATCCATTTATATTTTATTGCTAAAATTTCTCGATGAGGTCAAAGGCTACAAAAGAAGTCAGTCGTAAATTTCATCGTTAAGCTAGCTTAGGTCGAATATTATTTACTAATTTGAACAAACTAACATTATTGATATAGACACCTATCACCTATGTTGATAGTGTTAGTTTTATACAGTGGCACAGTCATAATTTTTGTGTAGTGGACCTGATTTGCATTATCATATAATACAGATGAAATAACATTATATTTACTAAAATTTTCTATAGTAAAATTGTCAAAACTTCTCATTCCATTAATAAAAATTGAATAAATTGACTTTGGTTTGTTTCGAGGTGTTCTGATTCAAAATGAGCAAAGTAGTGGGAATTGTTTAGAGTTTTATATAAAATATATATATATATATATATATATATATATATATATATATTTTTCATTCTTTCGTTAGAATCTGACCGTCGCCATCCGTCTATATCATTTATACAAAATAATTTTTATATACATATTACTATAAAATAATTCTCGCAAAAAAACCATTAAAAATTCAACTGTAAACCTAGTTTCGGGACGGAGGGAGGGAGTAGCATATAAAATTAAACACCATCCAGTTGTAAAATAGGGACAGTTTCTGATGTCATGGAAACTATCGAAATAATGTAAACATTTATAACTGTCACTGCTATAATTTTGTACTACAAATTCAGAAAACTTTACAACATGAAATCATGTTATATACCATATGATTTACGTACCTAGCTAGCTAGACTTTGGTATTATTATTTCACAACACGTTGCACCAGCTTGACTACTCGTCTTAAAAAATGATACTCCATCTGCCCATGATTACTTTTATATGAAGGGTTAAGAAAAATAAATAGTAAGTGAAATTTTTTTTGGGTAATTTTATAAATTTTTACATATAAAGTAATGAGATAAATTGAACTATGTATACATGCAGTTTCAAAAGTAATGATATTTTATATAAAATTGAGGATATTGTAAACACTGATAGATATAGTTATGTACAGGGTACAATTGTACCCCAAATTATTTTAGGTAAAATTAAAAATAAAAATTATTGTGTACCCCCAATATTTTTTTTCCTCACTTATTATTATCTTACATACCCCAAATTCAAAATCATGGATCCGCTACTGAATTTGTAAAGATATAGTTTATGAAAAATATTTCATTTTAAAAGTGGAAATAATTTTGAAATGGATAAAAGAAAAAAGAAGTGTGAAAATAATCTCGCGATGCAATGAATTTAAAAATTCTAAGATGCCCAAAAGATGATTTAGCAATTATGAGCAAAACAAAATTTAACTTTAGTCATATATATGGACAAAACATAAACAATTATCTATACACAAACTGATGAATAACAGTCCAAACTGAAGAAAGTACAAATCGGCAAATCATTAATTGAAACGTATTCCAAATATTTTCCCACATTTAGTTTTATGCTTTAAAAAAAAAAATCTCTTTCTAATTATCGGACAATTTTGATGGAGTCCATATCTTATACATCAATTATAACTTGCAAATGGACATAAGAGTGTAACATGCCGATTAATTATATAACTAATAATATATCGACAAAAATAATATATAATTAAAAATATAAAATGAAATGTATATGTTAATATAAATAAAACATGCATATTAATATATAAGAACTTTGATTATAATGGCTTAACTTCTAAGTTCTAATCATTATTTGACACCTAATAAGGTTAATTGAGTGCTTTAGCATATATTGGTCGCTAGGGCAGACCAAACAGACCTAACAAAACGTGACAAAACATCTATTGAACAAAGAATTTAATTGACGATTAGGGCCATTAATTTGTTTTAATTTCTCTATAAAGACAATTTCATGCTTAATCTAAAATTCAGTTTTGCTTTGTTTGGACACCCTTTTTTTAATTTTATATTTGGTTGTGTATGGCCCTGCATGATTGGAAATAAAGACATAGTTTGGCATCTAAGAATCAAAATATGCACTGATTTGTCTGTAATTAACTTCCCCTCATAGGAAGACCATTTGTAATTTCTTAGACAAATTAATAATATTATTTGGAAAATAAAGGGTTGATATCATATGTAGTCACCAAATTTAATTAATTTATATTTCAGTTTTGATCACCAAGTTTCATTTGTTTTAAAAAATAATTATGAAATTACACAACATTAATTTTGGTCCGGACATTGGTTGATCGTCAATTGATTGACAAAATTAACTTTTTGAGAGTGTAAAATGTAATTATTTAAAATAATATATATTTAGCATATCATTTTTTTATCAATTTTTTTTATTATGTCAAGTCAATTTAGCATTTAAATAAAAAAATGACTAAAAATGAGAATTTTCATCAGAACTACTTTTCATGACGAGTGAAATTTGGTGATCATAATTACAATTGAGATTAACTATAGTGATTTGATATTATCTCGAAATTAATTATACAAATAAATATCTTAAATTCATTTCCTAATGAGCAATATAGTTATACATAGTTTACTCAAATTAAACAGTGGTGCAGTAATACTAATTAATTAAAAAATAATATCATATACAGAGTGGACTAAATATTAAAAAAGATGTGGGAATTCTGGAGATTGTGATTCCTTGGGAAATGCAAATTTTAGAAGCCTACAGGTTGCATCTTTTTTGTGTTCTTTTAATGATAATTTTAAGGCTTGGTAAAGCAGTATTATAATACCATTGATTCACATCTAACAATTAATATTTTTAAATGAAATTTTCACTATTCATAAATTAATACTTTTTAACGAAAATTATTAATATTATTTATAAATAAATATAAAATAAAAATCAGTTGCAAAGTAAAATTTAATTTACACAAAATACTTACGAGTAAAGTAAAATTAGTTTTATATGTTCTGATTAACTAATTAATTAATCTAACTTATCTACAGATAAGACGGCGAGTTTTGTTTTACATTCAAGTGACCCGATAGCGTTGGGCCGGCCCAGTATCATTCATCTGAACATGTTCGAGTTAAAATTACGTTTCTATCCTCGTACTTTATGTAGTATAATTTTTGTTGTCCGTGCTAGTGCTTCTTATCTTGAAGCATGTTTTACGGCAATTGTCCTGCTTCATGTTTGACAATTTTGATAATGTTTATTTATTTTTGACATATATAAATTCACATAATTATGATAAAAGAAGACTACTATTTATGTGCATATTGTGCACAATAAAAATTGTATGTACAAAGTTTGGTTACAGTGTAGTATTATTTCAGGTACTGTATAATATTAGTTTGATTACAGTGTAGTATTATTTCAAACATTGTATAGTATTAGTTTAGTTAGCAACATTGTATAATATTAGTTTAGTTACAGTGCAGTATTAAATAAAAACATTGTGCACACAAATATTTGTCATAAAAGAATTACTCCCTCCATTCCAAACTAATTTGCACAGTTGACTTTTTCAACGGTTTTTGTGTGAGTGTTATTTCATAGTAATACGTTTACAAAAGTTGTTTTATATGAATGATATGCTAGTTGATCTTATTAACTAGCATGTTATTCATATAAAACAACTTTTGTATATATATTATTATGAAATAATTCTCACATAAAAACCGTTGAAAAAGTCAACTGTGCAAATTATTTTGGGACGGAGGGAGTAGTATTTTGTACATTTATTGCACCGCAGAACTGAATATAGATGTGAAACGTGCATATATAATTAGAATATGCTGACTAATAAGAAGGAATTATTTTATGGACAACCGTCTAATTACTATAGACTGCATATTGATATAGCTCGATTTTATGAGGTATGTTTGGTTGAATTCGCCTTCATTTATCAACCTAGATTCATCTTAATTTGGAGCTAGCAATAGTTGCACTCATTTAATAACAGATACCCTTCTATGCAATATTAATATATTTAAATAAAAGGACAAAAAAAATGCGGGTCAACAAAATTAAATTGAATTTTTCCAAAAAAATTGTGTAAAAACAAACATAATAACATGTTTCTAGATATGCATTACTGTAAAAATAAATATGTATTAGTGTAAGGACAAATGTATTTTACTATAAGATATTAAAATATGTGTTATCATATGAACAATTGAACACAAATGTATTAATGTATGAAGAAAGATGTGTTACTAAACAAATAAAATCAGTATAAAATATGAAAAAAAAAAAAAAAGCCTAAATTTAGAGAGATGATAAACAAAATAAGAAAACGCAAAAAAAAAAATCTGTACTTGAAGAGCTAAAAGACTGTAGTATGAGCGTGTAGTATGTGTAGTATTGGACAATTTTAATGTGTGTATTATTGCATATGAGCGTTTGTCTTAATACAATGAACTATGCTATATTCTTATTTTAATAATAATATTTACACTATGTATTGGAGATAATGATGTTCATTTCGATAATGAATATAAAGTTTATATGATAAAAGGACGGTAATAAGATAGGCCTTGCATATATGTACCGCCTTAGTTTATCTTGTCTAATAACCTATTAAAATAATAGACAGTGGATAAATTTCAAAATAAAACCTGAGTTTTTAGATTGAATTTCAATTAGGCTTCATTTGCATGAAATCATTTGAAATCAATGGATTTGAGATAATATATTATACATTTACAAATTAAAATAAAAAAAAAACTAAATAAATGAATTTGATTCACATAATTATTACTTATAAATGGGAGAATTTCAAATACCCAACAAAACCTGGTTATTTGAAATCCCCTCAATTTTTCCACTTGTGCTTAATATTTGAGTGAATCAAATCCATTTATTTAGCTTTTCTCCATTTTAGTTTGTGTGAATGCATGGTATATTATCCTCAAATCCCTTGATTTCAAATCCACTCCATCCAAATGGAACCTTAAAGTCTCATTTTATCTCATTTTGGGATTCAAATTATTTATATGACTCAATAAAAATTACATCTTGTTTATACATATGTTACTCATTTACTCCTACTTTTATCTAATTTTTTTACTTTTTCTTCTCTCTATCATATCATTTGTACTATATCAACCAGGTGATTTAGTCCACCTGGCCATCGGGTTCCTCACTTTAGTAGGTGACCCGGGTTCAATTTCCTTTGGGAACGAATTATGAAAATATAAGGTTGACTTGGAGTAATTTTTGGAGTGTTTGAGTGATTGATGATCTAATTACTAACAACTAACAAACTAATATTTACCGATAAAAAAAATATATATCATTTGTACTATATCTATATTATATTATCTTACTTTAATTTTTATGACCAAAAGAAACAAGTACTAACATATATCGGGACGGAATGAGTAATATTTATATCTTTGTTCATAATATATAAACTTTAGAATTAGCATTTAAGATAAACATCAATAAAATTACTCCCTTCATCCAATTTAAGTATGCCCACAATTTTTTACACTTTTATTAAAATATATTATTTCATCTCATAAAACTTTTCACACTTTCTTTTTTCGTCCGTCCCACTATAAGTTTCACATCCTTAAAATGGAAAACTCTTTATAAACTTCACCCTCACAATTTTCATTAATTCACACAAAATGTCATTACATTTTTACTCGCACATATACATAATTCAATATTTTTTTTTTACTTTATACATAAAAATTTATGTATAAAGTAGATATGTTGGAGCCGGACATTTTAGGTCTATTTATCATGAATAAAGTGATTATTTGTGAATAAAGTCAATGTCAATTTGAATAATTAAAGAGGTGTGACGAAGTGATATATCCCAAATGGTTATAATTTCACTATGTATGTCGTAAGGTCATGGGTTCTAGTTATCGTTTGCCCCATAAAAAAAAAATTAAAGAGTTGTTTGAAGGGCGAAGATTAAATATTGAAGTATATTTTATTTTAGTATGTGCATAATAAAACTGAAAGAAAAAAAAAAAAAAAAAAAAGCGAACATATTACAATTGGTTGGATGGAAGGAGGTACATAGTAAATTTAAAAAATAAGATAATATAAAAAATTGGACGGGGAAATATATATTAAATGAAGAAATTTAAGAAATTCACACGTGTTGAATCAATAAAAAAAATTATACATTTCAAAATTATAACAAAAACTAGATGAGCTCCCATGTGTTACGCAGTATATTCGTTAAATAAATTTTATAATATAATATATTATACATATAATATTTTCCATCAAATAGCAATATATAATATGTATAAAATTTTGTATATTATTAATAATTTTAATATTATTAATATTGTATATGAGACTAGTTACACATTAAACTCGTCATCATTACTAATATATCAAACTCTTTATATAATTGACATCTAAACACATACATAAATTTATATTCTCATTTAATGACACATCATTGGAATTCACAAAACATTGAAACAAAAATGTTATAAACTCCCTATTAATATATATATATATATATATATATATATATATATATATATTGGATTCACTTGTTTAAAATACTCACAAATTAATATTTTATAAATATTGGAGTTTCTAAAATATATTAAGATAAAATATAAATTGATACGGTCACAAAAAATTAATACACTTTTATATGCTAGAGTTAAATAAAATAGTTTTTCAAAACATATAAATTTTTATAGATTAGTTTAGTTGTAGACATTTTTTTTTAAATCAACATAAGAGATTTAGGGTTCAAATCCTTACTATTACTTTTTATAAACTTAATATATGACTGACGCATATACAAAATGACACATGACAACAGAAACATACAAAATCGACACATAAGCAAAATGCATAGAATTTTGACACACAACCAAAAATGAACTTCCTATAGAATTTTGACACACAAGCAAACAAAAATGAACTTCCTATTAGTATATAAGGGAATTTTTAGTCTCTGCGCTTGCCAACTACCATGAATTTCCATTATAGAGAAAAATAAATTAAACACATATGGGCTTTCGATTTTCGAATTTTAATTATTGGTATTTGGTGGAGCGGATATTTAATGGCTAGCTTGATATATCGGAACTTTGGCTCATAAGTTTTGGCAGAAGCATTATTACGCCCAATTGTAATAACTAATAATCATTGATGGAAGACACCAAAATCTTGGTGCATACTAAATGAGTACACTCACGATATTAATTGTTAACACCTAAAGCATTCATTTTTTTCTAATAATTCGAACGCCTAAGTTTAAATTGGTATCGTCCACGTTTCAATTCTTATCTCCGATCGATCAATATTATTTTTCACCCCTTCACTATGAAGTTTTGTAACGATAAAATTGTTTGTAAATATTTATTTTTCTCTGATAATTAAGTGTCTCCGCTAGTAAGCAATAATTAATTTTCTAATACTCCTACTGATAAATTTAATTACACAAATTATTTCATAAAATTTACATTGGCTTCTATATTCATGTATCACTTATATATATATATATATATATATATATATATATATATATATATATATATATATATATATTATATAACGTGAAATAATTATTGTTACAATATCTCTTTGTTGTAGTGTCGCAATTACTAAGAAAGTTTGCAGCGTGTCCTTTCACTTTCATAGTCATTAGCTGACATATAGATGTTTCAAATAAACATATATAGATACATTTTGTTGATCATCAAAGAAAGACTTATGTATATATATGTATATTTGTGTCAAACTGATTATTTGCTCGTCACAAAAATATGATGGAAAGCAAAGATCATGAAATCTTATTCGATACTCTCTCCATTCTATTGTTTATTGCTCAAAATTTAAAAATAAATATTTTATTTTTAATTTTTCATACCCAAAATAGCAAAAAAAAAAATACTATCATTTTAAATTGAACCTTCACAAACATCTTTTATTTACACCTGATCAATACCACTCAGTTAACTATTTCAACAAAGTTGACTTAAAATAATCCCCTTCAATAAATTTAAAAATACTCATTTACCTTTATTTTATACCTTTTAATACTAATAAACAACATATTTCTTAATCTTTGTGTCAATTCTTGTTGAATAAACAAAATTGGGACGGAGAGAGTATAATGATTATTCATCTCTTATACACTTTCACGTCAAACTTGTTTTTCCTAATTGGATTCAAAAACTTTAATTTCTTTCTTTAAAATACGGTGTTGAAATTTAAGAGTCAAATTAGCTTTTTTTTTTTTTTTTTTTTTTTTGACAGAAGGGTCAAATTAGCATTGAAAGAGTATCCTTTAGAACTTAATGAAATGACAAATAAATTGTGAGATAAATTTAAATAAAAAAATGTATATCCATTGATCTAACTTGTGATTCTTTTTTAATCAATTGATTGATTTATATGGAGTGATAACAATTTGGAATAGCGAAGCCTCATCGTATGAAGACACGTGTAATTCCTTGATTGATGAATGAATGAAAGTAGAGAATTGGATTTTTGGAAGGCCAAAATTAGTATTGAAAAGATTTGGAAACAGCGCAAGACAATGCACAAAAAATAGCATCAAATCCTAGGTTGCCTGCCACGTTTACTCTGCTGGAACAAACACCAACTACAAATGCTTAAAACAATATTAACATATTAATATTGAAAAGAAAAATTTGAATGCGCTAATGTATTTTAAATTTAATTTAAGAAATTTGATCTATTTAAGAATCAATTAAAATTAATTGAACCATTAGTGCAAATAAATACAAAACATTTTACAAATACAAAGGCCTTGCACACTGCACTGCTCTTGAATTATACGTAAATAATTACTGTAAATATAATAATTTGTTCATTAGTCACCCTCTTGCAGTCAGCAGTATAAAGTGCATATTGAAAATAAGACTTGAACAGATTCAGACGACGGATATAATGTCTCCTAACAATATATATATATATATATATATATATATATATATATATATATATATATATTTTTAACAGTTGAAGAGAATAATTTATTAATAGTGAGTATAAGGATACTCAAACTCATTAACAAATTACAAGAATTTGCAAATGAATCATAACAATCTAAAGCTAACCCAGGGACTTTCAAGCCACAAACAAATACCCAAATTTAGTAAGACACCCCTTTTGCAAGATATCCAATTCCAGATTTTAATTTTAATGGAGCTGATTGCTCTATCAAAATTAAAAGGAATTTGATTGAAGGAAAAAAAATTGATATATTTGACTTATTACCATTTTAATACATTTTTTTTCATTTATTAGAAATTAATTATCATGAATTTAATCTGGAATTTCAAGAAATATTCTCATTTGAGAAGCTCTCTTGTTTTAATTACTCCCTTCAATCTTAAATAACTGAAGTCTTTTTTGTAAATTTAAAAAAAAAAAAAAAAACTGAAGTTTTAGGCTATTAATTATGTTTCTAATTCATTGATGTTTTAGACTTTATTCCCAATTTTTCTTTTTTTATATTTGTCAATGTACAACATTTTCAATTTTATCCTAAATCCTAATATTTAGGAACGGAGATACTGAATTCACGTCGTTTCAACTTTCAAGTACTAAGAATAATTTTTTAAAGAAAAGACATCAGATGTTCTACTCTATTTTGACATTTTATCTGTAAAGTTTATAATTTTTACTATATATCACATGTATTGAATGACGTTATAAATTAGTATGATCTACTTGGAAATGATGTAAAAAAAATATATATATATATATATATATATATATATATATATATAAATAAAATATCAAGTCAGAATTGTAATGTAAACCTAATTAAGGTCTCATAATTAGCCTTTCATGCACTTAGGAAAAGAAGAAAATCTTTTCAGTCAAAGATAGACTGACGCATAGTACTGCCCAGTCATTTTGATTCACCAATTAACGGAATTGTCTCCTTCACTTGTCGCCTAAAATTCGAAAACTAAAAAGTAAAATACCAGTATCAAAATTTCCAGAAAATATATTTTTGCCCCTACACTTTCAACTTTTATATTTCCTCCAATATTTTATGTTCTTACTTAATCGTTTAGTTGTATACAATATTGCACGGTACAGAAACATGAATGAGAAAACGATACAATATGGGTACAATATTACAAATTAAAAAAAAAATTAGAATGTGATTTGTCAATGATACGTCTATTATATTTTATTATATATAGCAATGAAAAAATATATAAATTTTAAAAATTCATAAATTAAATATATGTAATTCACATTTTTATTTATTTCAAAACTTAAATATATTCAATAAGTTAATTTAATTAATTTTTTTTTTGGAACAGACAAAAATATTTATTTTATTAAAGATACTGGGTATAATACATACCCTAAAGAATACAACAAAGTACAAGAATGCACAAAATTACATCTCAAAGCAAAGCTTTTGGATCAAAATACAAGGAATATAGAGAAGCATTACAATACATAGCCTTTCTAAACAAACACAACCTTCACACCCTTCTTTTAATCTCTTCCACAATAATACTTGATGAAGTCTCCTTGCCATTAAATATGAAATTATTTCTCGCTTTCCTTAAGGCCCAAACAACACATTCTCAAATGCAAATTGCAAGATTTTTTCGTTCTTATCCCGAAGAATACCAGAATGGGGAAGGAAGTGCGCTGTAATATCTTGAGGTTGAGAAATTGAAACACCAAGCCATTGATAGCAAGCATTCCAAATTTGATTAAGTAACAAAACAAAAATTTTAATTTTATTAGTCTAATACATAAATCAACATAGTGAATTCAATGTAAAACAAGTGTCATAATATCAATTTAAATTATATTACATAATAAATTTCAATTGAAATAACATATTTAATAACAAGTGTATGTCGTCTAATTACCAAGGAGAATTCGCGCATGAGCGTTAGTTTATTTATTATTAGAAATACACCACGTGACAACTAGATTTGCGACGTATCTGCAAATTCACAAATCTTACCCATTTTAGGGGACTAATGTGAATCTGTTACTGTACTGTGGTATTTATAAAAGAATTTGTCTGTACAATTGTTTTTGTTAATTTACTAACAATAAGTTTTATTTTGTATTTTTCATGTGCTTTTTATTTCACTTTTATCTCCTCATTAACCAGGTATGGGGTAAAAGGTAAAAGTTAAAATTAATTTTGAATCATTTTAAATTTTCCTGCAATTTTTTAACTGCTATCTCTTTCATTAACTAAGGGACAACATTTTAGGAGGTAAGAGCCAACATAATGCAAGGAGACAAAAAGAAAATATGTATGGCACATGGTAATTCGGCCGTACTACAAAAATTAATTTCATATCAAAAGTGATAAATTAAATTTCAATTATATCCATACTTAATTAGTAACAGCTTTTTAAAAATGACATGCTAAAAACCATCCAGTTAAGTAATCCTTTAATTTCACACTATTCCAGCAGCATTCAATCACTACAATCGAATTCAAATTTCATGCATATTTATAAATTGAATTTTAGTAGATTATAGAAAATTAATTTTGACAAGGTATATCATCAAATTAACTTTAAAATTCGTGAATAGTAATTTTTTTTATGGGTTAATCGGAATTTCTTTGGTGCTCAATACCCTAGTCCGATAGAGAGCTTGCTCTCGAGAAGCTCAACTTGTATTTTAATTTGTCTTTCAATACTAGAAGAGATTGTCTTGGACTCTTTTAGGAGACGTTCTTTTAGTTTAATACCTCATGAATTGATATTTTATGCAAATATAATTCTTCTTGTAATATCTCTTGGTCATCTATTCTGAACTTCATTATTATCAGTGTTGACTGATTCTAACTTAAATTTATATTTTGGTCGAAAAAAATTTAACTTTAAACCCCGTATTAATTTTTTTAAATAATTATATATATATGGTGCTGCATTTCTGGTATTTTGTAGTCAAGATCTTACCGCATCAAACATAACATATTTACGTCGACTAATTGCCTAATACTATGGTATATATACTTACTCATACACGTGACTGGGTCCATAAAATGTGAGAGAAATATGGCACATATAAAAAAAAAATTTAAATGGTCAATCTTTTTAAACCATTTCAAAATTAATCATATATCACAAGTTCGGTAAACTATGATATTATCCATATGGGTAAAAAAATATAGTGTATTTCTTATTTATATTTTGTTCCACATTTAAGTTAAGAAAATTGTGGTTTGCTGAGATGTGACTGTTGCCATTGGTGTAGTGCATAATTGCAAAGTAATTACCAAGATTTTCAGGCGTTGAGAAGTTATTCAATGTAAAGATTGTAGTAGCTCATTTTGTAAATATAATTAAATTCAAATAAAATAGATGGGGAAAAAGTATACGCCTCTTTTGCGTGACTAATCTGGTGAAAATTCTCAAATCTACTCCACTTCGGTAGGGTATGCTTACACGTGGCAAAATTCTATGCCCCACAAGATGCGGCGGCTCGTGAAAAAATATCTTGCTCAATTAACTGCTTTAGAACTTAATTAAACGTTATTAAGAAAGGTTAATTTTTTAAAAAAATAATTACTTTTCTTTCCAATTCTTTTAGCTATAAAATAGTGGCTTCAGCACACTTAATTCGCTCTTCACCGCAACTGAAGAACAGACCAGTACTCAGTCTCTCTCTCTCTTGCTCTGCATCCAAAGCTTTCTCTCTCTAAAAAAAATACACACTCTCTCTCTCACTTCCCTCCATACACTTTCTCGAGGAAGAAAATCAGAGGAATCGGAGTTTCCATCTGGGTTTTACTCAAATTAGCTAACAAAAGTCGTAGCCTCGAAATACTTTCAGTATCCCATTTGATTCCCTTCTGCATATATTCCCTCTCCTTTTTCGCCTTCACCTTTTTTCTTCAGAAATTTCACACACTAGTGTGTGTATTTTTATCTCTATCATCTACTAGGCTCAGTAGAAAAGCTTTCTCAAACTCCCTCTTTCACAGTAATACACATATCTCTTCTTTTAATATTACTACTACTACTAGTACTTTCTTTGAGCTTTCTTGATAATACGAGATTTTAGCTCCTTTTTTCCTGTTTCAAGACTTCTCTTTAACGTTGCGCTTTCTCTTTATTCTCAAAGAATCTGTCGTCCCACCCCCACCTTTATTTTCCCTCTTCACGCTTTTAATCCCTTTCGCTTTCAATGCAAATCTGAAAAAACAAGAGTTTTTTCTCTATTCTGAGATGCTACTGCAGAAAGATCAGGCAAACACCATGTTTTCTGGTAGAAGGGTCAAATACACTGAGCACTTAAACCAAACGACAGCTGTCGGTAGGCCGGAATCCCCCGTTCCTCTCAGGAAAACTCATTTTCCGGCGGAGATGCCCACCAGAACGGTGCGCTTCTCTGTAATCGATGCCGACGCCACCGACTCCTCTAGCGATGAAGAGGATGGCTCTTATGTCAAACGCCAAAGAGTTAGAAGATTTATCAACGAGGTCAGAATCCATCCCTGCTGCCGGGACAACGGAAATGCCGCCGTTAACGGAAGCGTCAACGCCGTTTGTAGCCGGAAGGCGGTGGACTGCTCTCTGAAACGGAAGAAGAGCGGCGGCGCAAAAACGGAGTGCAAGGCGGCGGCGAAGGTGGGGAATGGTAAGAAGTTTCGCGGCGTACGGCAGCGGCCGTGGGGGAAATGGGCGGCGGAGATTCGGGATCCTCTGCGACGCGTGCGACTGTGGCTCGGTACCTACGAGACGGCTGAGGAGGCTGCAATGGTGTACGACCACGCGGCTTTACAGCTGCGTGGACCCGACGCGCTCACCAACTTTTCTACTCCTCCACCGTTAACGGACAACAAAACAAGCTCAGGGTACAACTCCGGTGATGATTCGCACAACAATGCTAAGTCACCTAAGTCTGTCCTGCGGTTTGTCTCCGCTGCCAATTCCCAAGCTGAGGCCGAACCCGAGATCGAAGCTGAGTCGTCTTCCGTCTTCTCCCCGTCTAACGACGACGTTTCAGGAAAGGAGAATGACGACGAGAACTTCTCCGGTTTCTCCATTTTTCCTTCAAATGACGATTTATTCGCCGAGTTTGAGGACTCGGTACCCGTACCCGACTTGTTTGACCCGACGGGTTTCTTGAACGACATATTCGATACGGGTTTCTGCAGCAGCGACATGTTTATCGGGTCAAGCACAGATTTCGGGCTCGGGTCATCCAGTGGCCAACCGGATGATTTCTTTCACGACTTTGGTGATATATTCGGGTCGGATCCTCTTGTCGCACTTTGATCAAAAGAAGATTGTAATTTTAAAATCATCAATAATTTTGTTGATTTTTCGGCAGTTTTGAGATAATTAGTATTACTATGTTTTATTTATTTATTTATTTTTCGAAGTGAGTGTGGGAGGAGGTGGAGTTGTACCTTTGTTGTCAACTTGTTAGTAAATTAAAATGTTTTTGTACTAATAAATAAATCAGTGCAAATTTTAGCTCAACTCCTTCCCGGCAACGGAGTATTAATTAAAAAAGAAAAAAAATTAAATATATAAAATCGATAAGTTCCTATAAAGACGGCACGTGTGAGATTCACGTGACTTGGAGAGATATGAATTAGGTAAAAGAATGAAATGGAATGAGCCATTAATAGAAGGCCAGCTTATTAAACAAAAAACTACACGTGGTTAATGAAAACAGGTTAGCCTACCCTTAATTTGTCACATTATTTGTCACTACGAATCAGATTCTGTTTTGCTCTTTAAATTTCTGGGTGTCTTTTGCTCAACTTTTATTACCATAGAATTATTTTAGCACACTTCAATTTGTACTTAAGAGAGGTTGCATTATTACCACTAGTGTTGCTGAAAAGTGATCATATTTCCCCCTTTATTGTTGCATTATTATGTTTCTCTTAATTCTTCAACAGAGTTTTATTTCACAATATATTAATAATTGCCTTGTTTAGCATGATAATCTACAACCATATTAATGCATAGATGTCTAATACATTTGATAGTTTGGGATAGTTTGTGCATTTGTATCATGTATTTTAATGCACCATCGTACATAAAATAATTGTAGGATATGATTCTAAATGATTTTTTTTAGCTATTTTGGTTACTTTAAATTGATTTGATATGTGTTGGTTTGATATGAAATTATTTTTTATCCATTTCAACACATCAATTCCTTTATTTTATTTTTTATATTATATTTTACTTTTCTATCATAATAATGTATTTTAAAAATTAATAAAAACTTGTATTTTAAATAGGCATATACATAATTATGTTAAAAAAATTGGAATATACAATGAAACCTAAAAATATAAAATTAAGGGGCATTTTCAATCAATAGAAAATAGTGAGGTTTTTATTTTAAAAAAAAATGTGAGGAGAATCATTTGAAGAAAAAGTTATTCAATTTTTTTGTTGTGTTTGCAAAAAATCTCTAAATCTGGTCCAACCCACGCATTCTCGTGCATGTGATTAACTAATGAGTAATCGAGTGTATTAAATTTGACCAATGACCTTTTCCTAATTATTAATTATTTTAGTGTGATTAATAGTGTGAATAGAAAAGACGATAGACGTGATTAGGATTAGACACGAGACTTCACCCTCTGTTGTTCACATAAATTACGCAGCATCATGACGTTACTTGTTTGCAAGCATTTTTAACCATTCGGATATGAATTTGGAAAATTAAATCCCTCACCGTATTTAACAATTCATAATATTAACCACTATCCGAATATGATATATTTGTATAAATTTTTAATATTTTAAATAATTTTTTTAAAATTTGATATTTTAAATTTAAATGTTATACTAATACTTTGTTTCTTTTATTAAATATGAATTATTTAAATAATATAAAAAATAATTGTTGATAATACTTTTTAATAATAATATAATATCTCTGAGTCAATTTTTTGATACTCCTAATTAAAAAAAATTAATATATATATTTTTTTTATCGGCAAATGCTAGTTTGTGGGATAAGTCATGGTTAAATGTTTGATAATTAAACCCTTGCGATCGTACACGTTATATCGCAAGAGTAATATTGAGAGGGGAAGTCCTCGCCAAGATATGATTTTTTTTATTTATTTATTTTTGTGGTGCAGTTTAATCACGATGTTATTCATTATTAGTCATAAAAATTAACTTACAGCCTATTATGATTTGCATGCTTTCTTCTGTAAAAAAAGAAAAAAAAAAAAAAAGATTTGCATGCTTTCTATGAAACATTCTGAGCAATACACTATATCAAGTCATATTTTGTCCGAATACACATACGTAGCCTGAAATACACATTTTAATTTACGGTCAATTTCAAACAAATTCACATTTTTTTTTATATTTTTAAAATTTATTTTTTATTTTAGTATTGACATGCACCACTTTTAGTTTATTCTATCATCAAATTATTTTCTGTCAATTAATTATTATTGATGTGACAATTACTATATTTTTAAAATATTATAAATAAATTCATGATCTTCGAACATTTTTTTCTGTTATGATTAAAATTTGTATACAATCATATTAATAGTAAAATTGATTGCAGTCAAATCAATAGAAAATTGCAAAACATCCTTTTACGGTATAATTGAATAAAATAAATTAAATTAAAAATAATAATTTAGGGCATTGCTAAAATAAAAGGTTATGATTGGAAATATATTGTAAATATATATATATATATATATATAATAAATCATGTATTTGTTTATAATTATATATTCCTTTAATTTATTAACTATTTATAACATGTTCTTCTAATGGCTCCATTCCAAGTCTAAATTGTCGTTATCCTGTATGCAAATTTAATTATATCATCGCACAAAAATAAAGGTAAATTGTGCATACACTATTTTAATTTATAATTATTTTAGGATAAAATCTGTTCTCACTCCTCAAACCCCGAAACTTTAACAGTAATTCTGTTGAGCACACGGTATTAGGGATGGATCGGTACGGTATATCAAAAATATCGTTCCATATTGTATACCGTACCGAAAATTTCAGTATGTAAATTTTCATACCGTTATCGTACCAAAGCTTTCGGTATACCAAAATTTCGCTATAAAATAATTATTTACCGATACCATACCAAAATTTCGGTATACCAATATTTTGAACTGTATCGATATATACCCGTCCATACCGAAATTTTGGTATACCATTTCATACCGAAATTTTGGTATACCATTTCATACCAAAATTGCGGTATACCGACACATATTTTTTTACCGAAAATACCGAAATATACCGATTTTTTTCGATATTTTGGTATATACCGAAATACCAAAAATTATAAAAGTGCATACCGTTACCGTACCGAAAACATACAGTACGGTATCATATTGTACCAAAAATTATGGCATAACGAAAAAATCGTTATTTTCGGTTCAATAAGTGCGGTAAACCAAAATTTTTAGTATTTTTTCTACCTATACTCGGTATATTTATTTAAATTTGTTTAGTATATTAAAAATCTTGGGCTCAATGTGAGTAAACATATGATAAAAGTAAAAGAAAAAATCGACATAATTAACGTCAATATTTACAACAACATTGACTATAAAAGATTTAATGTGAATGAAAATAATCAAACAAATGAAAATAAATGTAATTGGACTTAATAAAAATTAAATAGAAAACATAAAAGTGTAATAGCTTTTATATGTGCATTTTAATTTTTACTTATTTTTATTGCCTTCAACATTTGTCGTTAAGCATTTGGCGTCATTTTCTAGTATTGGCGCGAAATAAAAATTATCTGTATTTCTATTTTTAGTAGTGTCAAGCGCCCCATCCATCCCCCACCTCTGCCCGGTCCCACTAAAACAAACTCTGCTAATATAATACTCTTTTGTCCAAAAATTTTATTCACTTATTTTTTGATATGTTCAGAAATTTTATTTTTATTTTTAGTAATAAATGTATTTCACACTATTTTATTGTCATCCCCTAAACACTAATATCTTCCGCATATTTATTTTATACATAAACTATTATTCTCTTTGATATAATTTATATTGTTCAAAATTAAATGATACGAATTTTAATAAAATAGTTATTTATTATTATTAAAAGGTCTAAAATGAAGGGTAAATGAATATTTTCAATTTTATTGGAGTGAGTAATTGAGTTGAGAAGATTTAATTATAGTGAAAAATTGAATTACATGATGCGTAAATAAGAATTGTTTGTAAGAGTTTAGTTTGAGAGAGTATAATTATTTTTTCTATTTTGGGTATGAGAAAATAAAATTGTAACATCCATTTTTTTCAGCAATTTAAATTGTAACGGAGTAAGTAATTTTTTTTTTTTTACAAAGAGTAAGTAATACTCCCTGTATCTCATATCAGTTTTCACACTTTCCTTTTTGGTTTGTCTCACATTAGTTTTCACATTCCAAAAAAAGAAACCCCTCCTTAAACTCCACCCTCACAACATTCATATATTTACACAAAATGTCATTACTTTTTACACTCAATCCAACCACCTCCCTTACTTTAATAATAAAAGTTTACAAAATTACCCTTCAATATTTCACTCATTACATTTTTTTTAAAATACGTGCTCAAATTAGTATGAAAACTAATTTGGGACGGAGGAAGTATTTATTAAGGGATATATTAACGGAGGGAGTACTACTTATATAATTATTTTACTTGTCATCAAATTAAAACTTAATTAATTAAACCCCAAAAAAATTTCCTTTCTCGTTATCCAGTTTGTAAATTATGCTTTAAACACATTATTTTGGTGCTGGTTACGTATAAATTTTAACCTTAGCCAAATTGCAATATCAATACACCGAGACAGTTTTATTTGAAATTTGTATTTCATATAAATTAGTATAATTATATTTATTTAATAATATAATTATACTTATAAATTAATATCATAATATATATTCATACAATTTATTGTGTTTGTGTATAAGTTTTTATGATAATAATTAAAAATAATAATATTATTGAATGAATTCCGTTTTATATAATGAATAAATTTTACGAGGAAGTTTGTCCTAGTGGCTCCATTATTTCAATATATATATATTAATTGAAGTGGAGAAATAAAGTTTGATATATATCTAGTAAGAGAAAAGGGAGCAATGATGTAGTTTTGACGACATTTTTCTTTGGCACACAATATATATCATATCAAAAATAATGGGCGGTTGGCATGGAGGGACGAAGGAACGAGGGGTTCCCAGGTGTGTATTGGGACCCTTCCTCGTGTCTCTGTCTCTCCCCCATTTTAGTAATTTCAACTGCTCCATCCTACAAACATCTTATTAACCACTATCCCATAACTAATTTCATAAAATAATAATAATAATAATAATAATAATAAAATTGTGAGACCACATATTATTATAAGATTATTATTATTTTTAAATAAATTGTTATTCTTTAATATAAAGTATATCATTTTTTAAATTTATCTAAAATAATATATTTTACATACATGGTTTGTAATATTGTACCATTCATTTAATGTAAAGTGTATTACTTTTTATATTTTTGCTTTAAATTATATATTTTGCATTTTTTTTTAAAAATGGTCCAATTTAGCATAAAAGTGATAATGTTTCCAATAAGAAGTATAATGATCTCACATTAAGACGGTATCACACAAGATTTACTCAATAATTTTATAGTTCTAGCTATAATTTTCTTTTCCAAATTAAAATTACTAAATCGTCTTTGCTGTCGCGATATTGAGTTACTCATGGTGTTTAATTGTTACTGATTTACTGTCTGTTTCATTTTGTTTGTAATTGTCGCTTTTAAAATTTTATATAAAATAAAATTTCGATATATTTACTGTCGAAAAAGAAAAAGGAGAGAGAGGATATGTGAATTGTGAAGGAAAATTTATTTGCTAAACAAACTAATTTTTTTTAGGAGTGAATTAGAAAACATTATGGAAAATAGCAAACAACAATTATTTTAAAACAAAATTTAACAAACATGCAATAAACAAAATGAAATGATTGGATATAATAATATGAAATTGTAATTTTATCCATGTGGACTCGGAGTTTTAATTTTTCCCACAAATATATGCTTGGTCTTTTGAGATTTTGGAAGGAAATAAATATTTGCAAAAATTTGCGTCATAGTTTTTACGGTAAAACGATTTATAAACTAGTATAAATTATTATCTACTTTTTTTAAAAAAATATTATTACCAAATTATATTTTATTTTATAGCGAGACTGTCTCATATAAAATTTACTTTTATAGTTATTTGATATTGATGCTCAACCTTGAAGATATAACATGCAAAAAAAGTGAACTTAGGGGGCGATTGGTTATAAAATTTTCAATGGAAATAACAATGAAAGATATCTTCCCTCCATGCCACTAAAATATTTGAAATAAAATTGTTTCAATGATGATTACATCACAAGTGTTGTGCTTCAATTTTGAAAAAAAAAATGAAACAAAAGAAAAATGTAGTGAAAATATTAATCAAAATTGGGGAATGATTACCTTATTTAGGAAGGAAAATTGTAACATTGATCATTTTTTGTTCTTATTAACCACCATAGTTACCCTATATTTATTTTCATTTATATTCATTGAAGAATTTTCAATCAAGTGCTCTATTAACTTTTTTAATATATATAAAAGGGTTTAATCATCATGAAAATTACAACTTTAGGCATAATTGTAATAATTTTAACTAACTTTTTTTTTTTTATAATTATAATCAGAACACCAACTTTAATTGCAATTGAGATATTGGAGAGATTATACAGGCACTGTCTAGATTCGCGACTTTAGTTTCTTGCTGGTCATTCTCTCGATCTCCCTGAGCTCGTCAATTTGATACTCTCAATTGTCAATTCTATTTTTTTTTTTTTAATAATTCGGTATCTGACTTGAAAATTGATTAATCTAGAGACTCAATCACACTCTCCATTACTCAGGCGTCTAATTGAAGTCAGAGCAAAGTTTTGTACGAACCTGTCCAACAAAAGAAATTGATAGCACCTAAGATTTCGAATAAGGACCTAGAGAGGAACACACTCCTATTTTTCTCAGGCCGATATCACCAAATCAACCCCTGAGTTTCAATTGCCCATTTCGTTAACCACGTCATTGTTAATTTCAATTTAAAGTCCTTACCGAATTGCGAAAACACAACTTTAAATTTTTGTCGACCCAATTCCAGTAATCCTCGATTATTTGAGGTGTAAGCCACATATCATTCTCTCTGTTTCTCCGAGGCCATCAGTTTGGTACTCTTTATTGTCAATTATGCATACCACAACCACACAAATTTATAATTTTATTGCTCATTTTACTAGTTCATTCATGAATTTACGATTTGAGCACAATTTCATATTGAAATTGACGATAATGTGGCATACACAATAGAAAATTGGGGGTACCAAACTGACAAGTTTGGAAAGACGGAAAAAATGATATATGACTTGCACTTCAAATCGCTAAAATTGGTTGGAATTGGACTTACAAAAAACTGAAGTTGCAAGTTTTCACAGAACCGAAACTACCTAAAGAGTAATGTCTAAATTGCAATTTAATGATTAAATTGGTACTTGATTTGCAATTATTCAAAAATTTCGTTAAGATTGCAAATAAGTCTAATGTTGTGATTTTTGTGACAGCTAAGCCATATTTAAATTAGTTCTTTTTTTTTTTTTTTTTATATATAACAGAGATTTCAAAATAAAACAAAACGTAGGAGAATGATCAATAAAAGAAATATTCTTGTTTATGTCAAAAGATAAAAGTTTCACAGACACATCAGACGTGGTTGTATAGTTATATAAAATAGTCAAGTACGATTATGGTTAATAGCTAATATATAGTAGGATGGTCACAGTGATTTTTGGAATTATCGAGGCTTGAATTGAATTAATTTCATTAGTTTGTCTAATTATTGCAGGTTCAACAGCTATAACTAGGCACAAGTGTGAAACGTGCAGATTAATATTCTTTTGTTCCCGTTGCTGGGGGCGTTACCCCTTCTTTCCTTTCGCTTGAATACACGTAAATTAATAGTACATATAACTGAAACATGATACTAAATTTGACTGGAAACGTAAAATATAACATAATAGAGGTTAATTTTAACTAAACCATAGAAGCTAATACAACTGAAAAATGACGAGATTCGTGCACTTGATAAATACTAGGCCTGGTCATAAAAAATAACACCATTATATCACTTAGGAAACGAAGTTGCAATGTATGCTGCATATATTTATATATATCTCTGTGCAATAAAGAAAATATCCCTGCAGCAAACTTTTGTATTTGCACCATTAATTCATTCAAAGAACAGAGACAGAGAAGGTAAATTGGTGCTTGATATGACAGTTAGCAACGGTTTGATAAAAATCATACTTGTATATATATAAGTGGTCCTGTACATATATATGATGAGCTGTGAAATTCAGACGTGACATATATTTGGACAAAGAACAACGCTTAAACCGCTGCAACATCAGGAAATCTTTGCTTTTCCAATATTAATGTTCCATGTACCCCTCACAAATGCCAAAAATATGTAATTATACCTCATATATACATGAGCCAAAATTTTATTAATTATCCTTTGTCATATGTTCATTCCTCTGTATGAAAACTGCAAAAATTTAGCCAGCTTCTTTTGTCCAGACAGACATACTTGTGCACCCCTAGTCTACAGGTCCCATTTCATTTTTTTGAAATGTCTAATTCACATTTCATCAGATCGTCCTAAATTAATTTTTTTTTGGTAATTATGATTGATTTTTGAGCAAATTATTGATGTATGGTCAACATATATAGCAGAGAAGAGAAGCGACCGACATATATATATATATATATATATATATATATATATATGTGTGTGATGGTCCTATGATTAGAATTTTATTATCATATATATCTTTACAATCCCAATTTGCCGCAGAAAGACACGAATCTGTCATTTTCTTTAAAATTCTGGTGTCCCAGGCCAGATGGGCTCATTCAATTTAGTACATGAGCTACATTTTTTTTTTTATAAATATGGATGTATGACCTTTTTATTTTAGTTAAATGTGTAGTCTAATCATATATATATATATATATATATATATATATATATATATTCAGCTTAAATATATTCTTTATATCAATTGAATTAGTTTTCTGTGCACCAGCTGCACCGTGTAACTGGACATAGAGATAAAAATGTGAACTTTGATTGAAACGTGACACCAATTTTAACTGAAACGTGATTTGCTAATATAAGTCGAATGTGACACTAATTTTGACTAAATTGTAGCATTAACTTTAATTGAAACGCGGGGACAAATTCAAAATTTGTACATCCTGATGTATATGAAAATCTTGCCATTTCAATTTATCAATGCATGCATGTCACATATTTATTAGTGATATTATTGTATAAGTATGAACTTGAAACGAACGAACCCCAACTACAATCGTATTACGTAATTACTACTAATATTCAATACTTTCTATATGGTGGATTTTGCGACATGTGGTTCTGCTTAATTGTTCAAACATAAATGGGGTCAAGTGTGCAAGAATGTTGATACCATTGTGTTATTATATTGTCTTGTCTTAGTTCCTACTCTCACCGTACTCTGTTAAATTTCTTATTTTGCCAAAATGTGTCCCAATTAAAATTTTTCATTTTTATAAATTATAAAAAAATATTTTCACATCTCTCTTTCTAATTTTATTTATCTCCTTCTCTCTCTAAATATCTATTTCTTTTCCCGCATCTCAACATTCACTACACATTAAATATTATTTTTTTTTAAAAATGTGTAATTATCAAATGGAAAACTTATGGGAAAAGTATATCTAATTATTAGATAATTATTCATTAATTTAAAATATATTGATGCTTTATCAATCATGATCTTCTTTGTACAAACTCATGTTTTGGCCTTAATATGATCAGATAATAAATGCTCGGGTTTAATCCAATCCAAATCTTTTAAATAAGTTTAGTGTAAATTAGTTTCATCTTGTAACCTAAAATGATACTCCATTAGTTATTTTTGTTATACAATATTATTATCAACCTAATATATTTTAGTGATACAAGTAGTACTATGACGTAGACCGGATCTTTTTTCTGATTTTGGAGCGTTCCATTTATATAAAATAAAATAGATCAAATATCACATCAGCCACCAATTTATCGAACCATATGGTTTGGAAATTGATAAATGAATTGAAAGTATAATAAAATCCATTTTCTCAGATGAACTTGCAGCAAGAAGATATAAACGTACTGCCCCAAAAGGATACACACAAGACAAAACAAGAAAAAGAAGAATAAAGCGAAGACTAATATTTTTTTTTATATTTAAAAAAAAACGAAATAAAGTTTATAGTAGCGTCATTAAAGATTCTACTAGAAAGAATTTCGAAAAGATTGCAAGCAAAGCACAGGTCGCAATATAGGAGATCTTCTTCGTTTATACTCAAACAAGTAGTAGCCAATGAAGGCCGTACACGTAGTTTGGGCCAAGCGGCCCTTGGATTTTGGGCCTGGTCCCCTTGGGCCCACATCCCCACTTGGGCCAGCTCAGCCTCGCGGCTTCTGCACAGCAGGACTGTCGTAGCCTAACGTACGCTTGTGGTGCGTACAAAAAGTTCGTTCGCTTGGGGGGCGCCTACTTTAAAAAAGGATTTGGAGTGGAGAGAATTGAGCATTTGTTGACCTTCCCTCCTTTTGTAAAGGCAGAGAGAGAGAGAGGGGGTTTAATTGGGGTCCCACTCACTAAACTCCTGTTCATGCAATTCTTTTATATGATTTTGTTTTTTCAAATAATTAATCTATATTAATTAATAACTAAGTGATTAATTAATTATCACCATCATTTGTTGGTCTTTTTCTATCAATAGATTTATTTATTGCATATTTCTAATAAATGGTTATGAGAAAATTTATGAAAGTCAACCAAGTGTATAACAGCTTCTCATTGATGTTTGTTTTATTAAAAACAACTTCTTATTGATGTTGTAAGCCCACCCTGAGGATATTTTTATAATTCATAATAATTTTAAATTAATTTTCGTATATTAATCACACATTAAGTTATATTTGATGTTATGAGAAAGACAAGCTTGAACACATTAAATGCACAATGCAATACAATTTATATGTATTTTTAAAAAGTATTTATTATTTAATCAAAAAATATTATAACATGATTGGTACAGGGAAATGAGTTCAAATGAAATAAACAGATGTCAATCTATTCCAAATATCATGACTGATATGTTATTTTAATCGGAATACTCATTCCATTTGGAATGACAATTCCCCAAAGTTATGAAATGATGATTCTTCTCACCCCATGATTTTATGTAGGTAAAGTATTATGTGTTTCTGATACTGAGTGATACACCGTAAGGTTAAAGGTATTTTACTGATACTTTTGATTAAATATTTGATATTTTTGATAAAATATTTGATATTTTAAATCTTATTTTTCAATTTCATTAAAGTTTTGATACTCTCAGTCAAATATGATATCATTAATCCTAATTTTTTATACTTTCGATGAGATTCTCAATATTTTTGATCAAAATATCTGATACTTTAATTTTTTCAAAAGTGATAACACTGTAAATTTATGGTGTATATGAAACACAAGAGACTTACTCTTTTATGTATTCTCATATTTTGAGTAATTATTTTTTATAAAAATTATAAAAAATATTTTACATACAATAAAAATAAAAAATCAATAATAGATAAAAATATTTTTTATAAAAATATAATAATAATAACAATAATTCTACAATAATAATAATTTCAATAATTAATTATTAATAATAACAAACACTTTCAACAAACAACAACATTAATAATTTAAAATAAATTCATTTCATTCTTGCTCTATATCAGTTATAAGAATTGACATGCTTTTCTCATCACTTTTCAATTAGAGCAGACAATCCGGGTCGTCAAGCCTAGTCCATCATATTGGGCCAATTGATATCATATGGTTTGGTCGGATCAACCCAAACTTTCACGGGCCTATGTATTAGTCTCTTATAAAATTTGCATGGTTACTGTAATATTGTAGTGTTTGAGATGAATAGATAAAAATAAAAAAATTATTTTATTACCATTTAAAAAAATTATGCAATAAGTATGAGGTATATATTTTTGAAAAATGTTACCACGAGTATAAGATGGAGGGATTAGATTACTAAAATCTGCTGGCCTGGTCTTGTAGCTAAAATTCAATAAAAAAAAAAAAAAAAACAAGTAAAATTCTCTGATCATCAACGAATTTGAGTCAAAACCATTAATTGCACAGAGTGTATTTTGATAGGTTTAAGTGAATCGAATTTGATCTTATGTTTACAGGTGGACACTAATTTATATGTTCAGCGCCTATGTGGCATGTCAATCATTTATCATGTGATGACACATATATAGGGAAGCCCACTATTATTTAATTAATTGACATCACATGATTGGTGGTGGACATATGAATTGATGTACACTATGCCCCTTGGTTAGTTGGTTTGGATTGATTAGTTAATTAATTAGTAGGCGTGTGAGTTAGGAGGTGAAAATTAATATGATACATAAAAAAATATAAAAACTATTTTTAAAAAAAAAAAAACGAATATAAAAATTAATTTGAAATGAAGAGAGTGTAATTATATTTTATTATAATCACTCTATTACGTGAAATTGATTCCAACATATAGTGAATTAATTTTGACAACTATCTAATTTCAAGAAAAAAAATTTGACAGCTAACGGAATTTGTCCACGTGGCAAGCAAGGGTTAAAAGTTGAGGGTGTGCAACTGTATGTATGGTTTATTTTGTATTTATGGGGGAGGATGAAAGTGTGGGTCCAGAGAGTCAGTGTCACCTACCGACACAAGAGCGATGGGGCAGAATGTAGAACATCTTTTTGCCCTAATCTCTCTATTTTGCTGCCCCAGCTTTGTCTCTATTTGTATATTTACCTACTCCTACTATATGTATAGTGACAGAGAGATACATGTACATATACATATACATTTACGTTACGTCTTTTGTATTTTATATATATATATATATATATATATATATATATATATATATATATATATATATATATATATCGTAAATTTACGATATTATTTTTTTTAAAAAATTTAAAATATCAAATATTTGATCAAAAGTATTAAAAATCTTATCATGATGAGCATCAAAAATTAGAATTAGTGATATTATATTATTTTAAAAAAGTATTAACAAATTAATATATATATATATATATATATATATATATATATATATATATATACATTATTCATATTTAATATACAAAATGAAGTATTATAATATTTTAATTTAAAATATCAAATTTTAAAATTAATATTTAAAAATAACAAGTATTTAGCTAATTATATCAAATATTTAATTAAGAATATAAAAAATTAAATAAAATTAAAAAATGAATACTGTAAAATGTATATAAATCACATAATACTCTGACTACATACATACATAATTATATATAAATACACGCCTATATAAGCATGCATTATATAGGGTCATGAGAAAAAAGTGTGATGGGGTAGGGGGGTGGGGTGGGGTTCTTAATTACTGTATTCACGTTTCACACGCAGGTGCTTTAGTCGAACTTTTTGGCCTTTCTGATTTCATTCAATTATAATATTAATTTGGAAAAAAATCATTATTTTTTGGGCTAAATGGGTCATGTTTACCAATTACCATATCAAATTGTAAATAAGAAAATCGTATTTGTAGTTGTATGATAAAGTCTGAAAATATTTGGATAATATTTGTATTTATTTGTTAGTTTTTATTTTGGTAAAATTTTTTGTGAAACGAGTACATACGATGAACTCTATTTTTACTATCATTATCATGCATATTCACCATCGTCATGCACATTAACCGAAAAAGAGAGATTAAATTAATGGGTGTGTAAAATGATGAAATCTATGTAATCTAACCATTTTGTCAAAACGAACATACCAACATAAGTTACTCATTTCTTTTTTTTTTTTTTTACAAAGTATCTCCCACGTTTCTATATATTTTCTTTTTCCTATCACATCACATCACATCACATCACAATACTCACTACACATAAATATTATTTTTTCGCATATTCACTACAAATGTCATTTTGAAATGAGTGAGCATTTAAATATAGCCAATGTCTCCCATGCACCAAGTGCACAAATATTAGATTTGTACACTTACTATGTTTCAAAATTAATGTCACATTTTATTTCATATTTTTAATCAAATCTAATATCACGTTCCAATTATGTAAACTACATATTTCAGTTAAAGCCCTTATCACACTTCAATTAAAATTAATATCACATTTCACCCATGTGCCCAATCGGACTGTGCAACCAGTGAACATACACTTAATTAAGATCTATCTCACAGCTAATCTGACATTACGCACAAAAATATCTTTTACTTCATTTCTTCGCTCTAAATCATTGTTGATTGTCAAATTAGAATTTTAGCCTAATCGCATTTGATATATCGTTGCAATTGGATACATAATGAGGCGGTATGTGTTTGGGAGTGTGATTCGTTATTATGAAAAGCAAGAAATGCAACAATCTTTCGGGATGATTGGTTATTATGAAAAGTAAGAAATACAACAATCTTTCAGGGAGAACAGATATCGGAAGAAAAAATATTGGCGGATCTAAAATCGCATCTAGGAGTAATACATAGATCATTTGCTGGTATATTTGGACATTTTTGGCTTGTAACTTGGGCATAACTCTTGCTTGAGTTCCTTCTTTTTAATGAAAAATTTTTCCTGATAAAAAAAAAATGCTGATCTTGGGCATAACACTTGACTGAAATTCCTTCCAATATAAGTAATCAACAATCGTAGCTAGAGTCCGGAAATGAGTACAGAAGGAGGAGCAATCGTTTGAATTATAGATTTCAAGATGTATTCATTTTATGTTTCACTCAAACAGGCTCGTCGGAGCTTCCATCAAAATTTGTTGTCGTTTGTTTAATCCCTAGTTATGTGTCATCATGCTCAAGTGCTTAAAACATGCAACATTCCATTTATGTGCCTGCCTACTTTGTATTAGTTCTTAACCAAAAACTGACCATCACCCTGACGGCCGAATCTTCACTCTTCTTCTTCCTCTTCTTCGGAAGCCGTTTTCAGCCACTGCATCAAATGTCTCATGTATCAAATTTGTGCATGCACTCTCAACAATGTCTCTTCAAGTGTTGTGATTTATTTTTGTATAGAAATTACAAATTTGCAACATAAAACATATCATGAATCTCTTACCTGGATGAATGTTTCTGCCTGTTTCAGTAAAACTTTATCCGACTCATCAGCCCCTTCTTTTTCTGATGCCCAATTCAGTATACCCTCTTCTTGCAATATGTCCTTATTGTATAGCAGATTCAAAATCTAGAAACGAATTCAAATTACTCACTCGTATGAAAACCAAATCAACCATAATTTATCTCAGATGGAAGTTGGTATCAAGATATCGAAGTGGAGATTTAGGAAAATTCCACATTTATCATCTATTATCTTGAGGTGAAGAGATTTATGCAGTGGGGTAACACCAAATCAAATTTTAATACAGAATCATGTTACCTGCATAAAGAGCGATGCGTATTCTTTCGTAGAGCCTAAACACATTTCTTCAAATTTCAAGATTACCTCTATCTGTAATGATGCAAGAAATCGTCAAGTAATTTATATAAGAAACAATTTAATACTAAGATGATACACCTGAAACTTATTTTCAGTCAATAGACATATATGCTGATCTACTGACCAAAGCAGAACAAACTGGAATGCCAAATCAATACAAAGTGTGTGGCAGACAGAATTATATAACTTCCAGAGGAACTTGACAATTTTGCTTCTAGTATTTAGAACCAAAAAAACACTGATTCATTTGATCGTGTCTTTGGTACAATTTAGCGTATCAAGAAACGAGCACCTTGAGGAAATTGTAGTGAATGAGGGTGGGCCAATAAAGTGAGCAAATACAAAAGCACATTATGATACCAAAACAATAACTCTGGTGATATTTCTACTGACTTATAGCATATGATATTAGAATGCTTAAAGGGGAGGTTACCCAGTCCCCGAAGAAAAATCACTAGGTCAAGAATAGGCCAAACTGAATTAGCAAATTATTATGTATGAGTAATCAGTACAAAGTGCTACCATTTGTACGGGTACCAACCTGTTCATCCATGCTATGCAGGTAATATTTCAGAAGGTTTCTCCATTTCGTGACCAAACTATTGACATTTTTAACAAGTTCACCTGCAAGAAAGCAATTAATTTGTTGTAAGCATCGTAAAGGAAATGACTGCAAAACTCCAAGATCCAAAACCGTCAAAGAATGCACATTCTCCAAAAAAAAAAAAAAAAACTAATTAAAAAAGTATGGTGAGTTCATTAATAAGTAGTAAATGTCTATACAAGAGAAGTCTGGTTTGATTGAATATGATTCACTAATCAGCCTTTAAGCAAGTATCTTTATATAGGTTGAGAATGTAATGACCACCATACCCCAACTTGTTAACCAATCAACCGAGATTTAGCATATATACCATGCTTCGGGCTTTAGGGACAAATTTAAAAAAAAAAAAAGGACTGAAAAGAACTCAATAACATATCAAGACAAATGATGATGACTACAGGATGACAAGAGATTTTCAGAACAATTAAAAATCAATGGCAAACAACAGCATGTCACCCTCCTAAAAAACCTTTAATGGACCATGACTAGGGCAGCAAAAGTTGGGTTTATCTATCTAGTAGGTAAGGACGTTGAGAGGACCAATTGATTAGTTACCTGATTTGCCAATTAGGCAAGACGGAGGGCTACAACTATGTATATCATCAGAAAAAAGTGGCATTGACACAGGATGTGCTTCCAAATCTAGACGTGTAGTGTGGAGATAATGGAGATAAAAGGCTATGAAGTTTGATGAAGAGACAACAGAGAAAAAGATGGTTTAGCATGAGAACAGCGAAAAAGATGAATGAATTAGCATGGTTGCAGTGAAGGCAATTAAATTTGGCAACCACAGTAGTGTTTTAATTGTGGTGAAGAAGCAACAGCATAGTATTGAGAATTCAGGGATTTTAATATACACTTTGATTCTATTATAGTTTTTCAACCTAGTGTCCAAATATCTTGTCAAAAGAAATTATGTACATAACGTGTCAAACATAACTGAACCCAAGATTATCGGCATTAACATACCAAATACTGTGTTTCCCAAAAGTTATGTCTAGTATCCACTGCGGTACTACCTCTAAGATACCTAAAATTTTCATCATAAAGTGAATGCTGTTGACTGCCTACTGCTTGTGAGAGATGTTAGCAGAAAGTCCCATAACCACACCACCAGAACACATGTATCATTATTGCCACTGTATGTTGGACCCCGAATGGTCTTCCGCATTCTTCAAATTTTTATTCACTTTGAAAAGGAGCGGAGAATGAACAGGTATTCCAGCAAGTAGAAGTTTCATTCACAAAACTTTGGTTAGAAAGGAGTAAGCAATGGTCAACTGCCGCTAGGGTTGATTAATTGATTGATTGATTAGCAATTCCTCAATTTAATGTTTCCAATAGGGAAAAGGGACATTTTTTTCTCACTTACATCAATTCACAAAGACAAAGTGGCAAAATATGAAAACTATTTGAGAAAAAAATTCAGTCTGTGCAAGAAACAGAAGCACATCTTCTAGCGTATCCAGTGTGTAACAGATGTCTAATCTGAGGTTGAATACATTTTGAAGCAGAACCTTCTGAAGACTTAGCTTGAGGTCAACACACACGGCAGCGGTTAAAATTGTATGGATTGGAGCTTGTATTCATAGACGCATATCGTGATTTATTCATTTTCCAACATAAGAAAAGGGGTTTCGCAGCTAATAGACGTAGAAAAGAAGGATAAAATATAAATGAAAGCATTACCAGGTGAACCATGCGGAGTATCTATTGCCAACTTCATCACCGCATAGAATAATGCACCAGCACAATCAGCAGATGTCAGATTGTATGACAACCTGAAGCATAAATAGATAAGTATTCAGCTTTATAGGATATGCCACAAGGAATGGCTCAGGCATTATATAAGTTCTATCAAGGTATATCTAGTTTTGCTATGGAAATTAAGAATTTATGCAGAGCTAAAAAGTAAATAATAAGATCCTGCAATTGTATAGTTGAGAATATATTAATTTAGAACCATAAAAGAAGTCTAATCAGGCACGAGTTTATTAATATTGAGACTAGTTAAAATAAAAGGTAAAACATAAAAGAAAGCGTTGATTAAAGTTGTAAAAAAGAAGTCAATTACCATGCTGATAATGTTCAGGAGATCTTGTTTAACGTGTGACAAAGAGTACTGTGATTAAAGTTGCCCTGAATTATACTGTATAATATATATATATATATATATATATGTGTGTGTGTGTGTGTGTGTGTGTGTGTATTACTTAGCTGTAACAAAACTCACTCTGTTCAACATGTAGGCTTAACATTTGCAACATAATTATTTTCATCAGTCCAGTATTCATGTTTTCAGAACAAGATATCTTAGTTTCTAGCAAACAAAGTTGTCTTCATCAACATGAAACTATAAGGGTGAAAACTCTCAGAATCACAAGAAGATAATAAAAGGATGACTGTGAAGGCAACATCATACCGCAGTGAATTTACTTCTAGTATTACATGGTCTTCTTTGACATTTTCATCTACAGCCCTTAGAAAAGTTGCTTCAACCTGCAATAAAATAAAATCACAGATGACATTAGCATTCAAAAATTACTCATAACAAGCATCATCATGAGCATGCACCTCTTGTTCAAAGTGGGCAGAGTCATCTTTGGCATCTTCATCAGAATCAGGTTCCAGCTCTCCTGAAGGTGGAAGAATAGTGTCATCTTCATTTGATAACTCCAGTTCATCAATCACAGTTTTCATTATTTCAACAAGTCGATCTGCAGGTATTGGCGCTACTGAATGCTTCCATTCTTCTCCATGACCACCCTCACTCACCGACCAAATGAAACCAACCCCACCATCACCGACCTGGTCAACTGGTAATTAGTGAGAAAGCATATACAGACCAATTCTCCAATGCAGGCTCATATCATGATATGATGAAAAATGATTTGACTTTGGGATTCAACCAATATTACATGGTGCAATCTTAACCCACCCAACTGTATCATAGCATGATTTTTGTTAGGAAACAAATGTCATTCTCCCCTTAAGTGAACCAATGCAGTCCACATAGCAGATATCATTTAAGGAAGCTCTTTAGGAAACAAACTTAAAGAACATAATAGTTCATTTCTCTAACTTTCAATGTCATACTTAGCAGGAAATATATGTGGACAGCTGAGTATTACAAATTAAGAAGTTTCTGAAGGTGTGTTGGCGGTTGTAATCCCCATGCCTTATTTAATTAGCATCATTTTATGGAGCTCTGAAATGCATACTTAACCAACATAATAGTTCCTTTGTCAAAGTTTCAAAATCATATCTAGCAGGATTAATGTGGACAGCTGAATATTACAAATTAAGAAGTTTCTGAAGGCGTGTATTGGCGGCTGTAATCCCCATGATTATCTAATTAGCATCAGCAGATGATTTCTTAATTTAACTTATATGTTTGATATTAAACAAACAAACATTAACCCTTAATCCAACTGCGTCGAATTGGATATAAGGCTCATACTACACACGACAGATATTCAATAGGTCAACTAAAATGGTTTTTTCTCCCAAATAGCTAGCCAGAAAAGAAGGCAGACAACTTCTAAAGAGATACACCCTTAAAAACCGAAGGAATATACATTAGGAAATCAAGGAAGGCAAAAAGTTATGACACTGGATATGTTACCAACGTTGTTGTCAAGTGAATCTTGGAGGTGATGTAATTTTCACATTTTGATCCTCATCACATAGCTTATGCAACGATATGTGAAAGTGAAACTCAACTCAAGATACACCAATTAGTTTTATTTTCCATTAAATATCCTTTTCTTTAAGATTTAAAAAAAAAATCATGTGCACTCAAGTGCAGTTCCACTCTTGTTTAAGTACAAAAAATAGCTTTGCCAAAACTAAAAACACTGAAACTTAGCACTCAGATATGCACTCACAAGGGACAAAGGGAAAAAATGGATCTGGAGACATTAACTTTAATTAAAAGGACAGAATTTTATGGCCAACTTCAGCTGCTTAACTGAAAAAGAATAAAATCAATTCAGAAGAGAAAGTGGACCTCAGACTCTGCCTGTATTTGTGAATCAGATAACTCAGACATTTCGTCCACCAAACTTTCAGGTTTATCAGATATTGCTGCATATCAAAGAGCATATAGTAAAAAATTAGATAGGATAATATAGTTTTTTATATAACAAATTTATACAGCTGACAATATACTGGAAGCTAAAAAGTAAAAACCAGTATGCAACCAGAACAATTATCTAGAAGAAAAAGTCTATTCATGATTATTCAGTCTTCTTCCCAGGAACTGGTACACGGAGCATCTTTGGTATTCTATTCCAAGACATTTTAACAGCCATGTTCCCCTAAATAGGTAAATGATGAAACCAAACTGCGTCCATTTACTGCATCTGGTAGGATTAAATGATGCATTCTAAAATGCTCTCATATATTAATTCCCAAAACAAAAAGAACATTGTTATCCCAAAATTTTGGATATTTAAGAGGTTTCAGAAGTTACATGCAATACTGCTGCTATCAGCATATTCCAGCTCTTCATCACTGTCTTCTTTGATAGGTTGTTGAAGTAGAGAAACCTTTGAGTACGCAGGAACGATGAAATTTTTTCCAATTATGACCTGCACAGCTTTTTAGCGCATGAGATGATACGAGCTAGAGTCAAAACAACAAACAATATTACATCATATGCTAATGTGGATACATTTATGCAATAAAGAAGTATCCTGTGACCACCAAGCTAGAGTTTTACCAAGCGAATTTATTCTGAGTACCATGGCTCTGCATTTTAAAAACAATAATAGTAATGACTTGTAAAGATGATTTAGTGCTCGTTGCAAATTTCCTTCTCTTCCATAGTTACAACGTGTTTCTTCACTGGTACAGGAAATTCGTAACGACTCATTAATGGAAAAATGAAAAAAAAGCAACGATCTTATACCATAACAACCTAATTTGAACCCTGTATGCATTTATGAGTTCATACGACAAAGACTACTAAATTTTTGGTGCTAGCGAGTCAGTTTAATTTATATTTAAAATAATTAAATGCAAAAAGGAAGTGACTAGAGAGAATAGGATTTTTCTTTTCCAATGACAGTCACAAAATCTAGTGAAATAAAAGTTTTATCCATAAAACTCAGCAGATGTGTCTCATAAGACTGTTAACCAGTTATCAGATTAAACTCTCATTCAAGTAGAAAAAACATTAATTAAATGATTAACATGCAAGATCACAAGAAAAGAGCATGGCATCTAAAGTAAAGGATATTTGATACACTTAGGCACTTAAAGAATGAAAAATGAATACCTTGAAAGATAAAACAACACCAGCTTCAAGAACTGCTCCATTTTTCATGATCACCCCGTCACAAAGTATTGCATGCGTTAACTTACAGTCATCTTCAATGGTAACCTTATCCCAAATATAGCACCCATCAATTGAAACATTTGATCCAATTGTGCAACCTTCGCCGATGACAGAATTCGATATTTCTGTGTAGTTTCCGATAGTGGTGCCACCACCAATAACAGTAAAAGGGCCAATCTTTGCAGAACGTGACAGCCCTATGTCTGTAAATTACGTTAAGAATGTCATCTGGAATGTCAAAAGGAATCACTACAATCATGATAGGGAGGGACCTGCTGGAGTTTGTTAATGCAAAGTGGAGATAATCCATTAAGTCTACACAATCAATGACATAAAGAGCAGACAGAAAGAAATTCAGATTATAGCTCTATGGCCAAATGCTAGTATTAGCAAAAACAACTCACTTTTGTACCCAGCAAAGATAATAAGAAGAAACAAGGCTCTACCAGTCAATCTAAGCCTTTGAAAGAAGAAAAATCCAATACAAAATTTATTCAATTAGTAAAAGAGCAAGTTATTTTTATCGATGTAAAAATAGACAACATGTGTGTGGTTTGGAAGCCTTTAGATGCAAAACCCGTGTAATTATATTATGCAAGCACAAATTTTATAATACCAAATACTCAATCGGGTTTCCTTGCAAGAAAAAAACACTAGATTGTCTGATTTGCTTCTAAGTTTGCATACCAGTAAGGTATTCTCTATATGAAATGTAAGTCCCCAAGTTTAAGATTTATTATCTCATTGAGAACCACAACAAATAAATCACACTCCTTCCGTCCCTCTATATCTTTCCCCTTTCTTTTTTGCACTTTGTTTAAGAAAATCCATTTTTTATTAATATATTGTGGGTCAATGGTTGACTTTTGTTGAAAAGTAGGGGATAATTTTGAAAATTAAAGTGGAGGGAAAAGGTGTGTTGCTTTTTGTTGAGTAATGAGTGGCATTTTTGGTAATATTGTTTGAATAGAGAGGGTAAAGGTTATGTGTAGTGGAGTGTGTTTTTGCCATTTATGTAATGAGAAACTTATTGTGGAACGTCTAGAAAAGGAAAGTGAAAAAGTTATAGAGGGACGGAGGGAGTATTATACGCATATAAATGCAGCTGATTGAAATTTAACAAAAGATAAACCTAGGAATTCCCTTTTCTGTTTAAGTAAAATGATAATATGAATTCCAGAGGTTCTTTACCTGATGCTCGATAATTTCCCTGTCTTAGAAGCTGTGTTAGACAACTCCCCGAAAACCTAATGTCAGGCACCAAAGGATAAGACCACCTCTGTATTATATCTTTACTAATAGTGTCATAGCTCCGATAATTGTCAACCCTCGCTGCATAACTTGAATGAATTTCATGGGTGAAAATTTTGTAATCCATAATCTGTGCAAGGAAAATGATAATTAGACCATATTTCTGAAGTTATCTATATATGCTAGAAAATGCATACATATGCACAGTTGGACTATGTTAAATGCAGGACGATTAAAGGTTACATCATAATGACTAACGAGGCATTGCTTCATCTGGGAGTTTTGAGTGCTATGATAAGATATTGTGTGAGTGAATTAGATTGTCAAAGTGGAAAAAATATGTCCTTTTAATACGAATACTTACATCATCAACAAGTAACCCCTTGACAAAATGACGACGCAAATGTTGATAGTCAAAATTGTCTGTTAAAAGACTGAGAACCTCAGGGGAGCATATATCAATATAACAATCCTGCAGAGAACGAGGATAACTCTTAGTATCATATTTATACAGCTCTTCTTGAACTTCTTAGAGAGAGAAGAGCTTTATGGAAACACTAGCAAGTAGCAAGCAAAAATATCAGAGTCAATACATGTATTGCGGTATGCATCAAGTAGAATTGCAACACGGCTTGCTTGCATGTATCAAAAGTATAACGTGTAAGGAGCAGAGATATTGGCTTCTGCCGAAACACTTTATGAGGCATCTACTAGATACATTGCAACAAAAATTGACTGAAACATCCACTTATTCCTGCATTCAGTAATCATGAACCAAGATAAGATTTTACTCCTGTGGTTTAGATTCTTTGAGTCTGTAATTCTTCCACGACTTCCATTTCAATATGAAATTCTAAGATACGTTACTTAGCTTCAATTTTTTTCGGACTTAAGTTTTAAATGTAGTTGCGCTAATAAGTAAGCCAGCCCATTTTCTGGTGGAATGCCTTTGAGAATCTGAGGCAGCAGACAATTTAGGGGACAAATCACCTTCATAGTTTCTGTGGATTATGATAGATAACTCATAACACTATAACAGCTATATTTCTTTATTTTCATGATTAAAGATTTGACACCTTTGTCAATTAACTATCTGAGCACAGTAAAAGAATTAGAGTATCGAGGGGAGACGCCCATACACACACATAGAAAGAGACATGTATAAGTTTATATACTTCAAAGAAAGAACATGCTGTTTCTCGAACTACTCTGTTATAATAAGCAAGCAATTAAGAGGGAACTGCCAACTCAAAAGAGGAATAACAATGTCGCCCTTAATTTCTAATTTACTGAACATAAATTTATTTGTTCTTTCTTTAAATTCCTTTTTAGATGTTGTTTTGTGGTTTGTTAGTTAAATGCAGAAAGATAAGGTCAAACACGTTATATATAGAAACACACCTGCATATCATTGTGAAGACTTATAGAAGATTTATCAGTCAATAATGCCTTGTCCAAAGCGACAGTCCCTTTTGAAGTGTGGGTAGTATCTTCATAATATATGAGCTGTTTTGTCTCAGGATCAATTGCCATAAACAGCTCCTCTGTTCCAAGACGTGATTGAAGTGTTATTGGAGATGGCTTTGACTGTTTAATTACCATAGTCATTACAGCATTGCTATCTTTTTTTCTTCTCTCTTTGTGTTCTTTAAGCACCTGTGTTAGTGACATGTTGCTCACAGTGTCTCCGCTAATAAGAATGAAGTCTCCGTGTATCTTCAAAGAGAATGCAACATAGTCAACTTCGTCAATTTTGAACTCAAAGATAGCAAAAGACTATTTGAAAAAACAACACTTGACATTAAGAGAAGACAGTAAAATACATAAAAGTCTTTATCCACCTAGTGTACCTGAACGGCTGAACCATGTAAAATTGTAAATAGTACAAAACCAAAGTATTTGGACTGAAGGATTTAGACTTGAGGAAAATATTTCAAAATGACTCCAATTTAGATGGATTACAAATCCATGAAAATCATAAAATTAAATTTAAAGGATTCAAAATCCACATATCCAAACATGATAGAGAGATCTGTTATTTTGGAGTTTGTATCTCCAATCCAACAACAAAAATTGAGCCAAAAGAAAATTACATTTACTATTTTGAGTTGCTTAGAAAATATTATGCTTCTCAGTACTTGAAAATTCCTTATCATTGTATTCATGCATTTTCTAGTTGTTTTGAGTTAATCAATTCATAATAGACATGTGTGCTTAAAAAAAAAATCATAATAGACATGATGGCATGGAGAAAGGAATGAGCTTTGAGATATTGGGAATTTGACCCAGTGAGTGTATAAGCAGTATAAGAACACAGACAATACCATGGAGCATAATACCTGAAAATTAAAATATCAGAAAAAAAAGTTAGAAGTACTGAACAACTCACCACATTTCTTTCATATATCAATCGCAGGGCATCCCCAGCACTTGTCGCATTGTGTGATTCTATTGTAGAGACAGAAAAGTTTGGTAGACCGAACCACTCAGAATTTTCCAGATAGTCAATCACTTGTTTGGAATGAGCACAGCAAAACACATAAACTTCTTCAACTCCAGCAGATTCAAGCCACGTTAAGGTATAATCAATCATAGGCGCATTAACCAGAGGCAACAGTACCTGAAATAATACAAAATATATCAACAGACTAAATGAAAAAAATGAAGTGAAGATTAATCTCCCTGTTTACAATCACATTGCAAGAGCACATTTCACACACTAAGCACATAAGCAATAAACATTACCAAATTATCTCACTCTCCAATCAATTAGAATCCATACTTTAGGGCGTTCGAGGGTGATTGGACGGAAGAGGGTGGCAAAGCTATCGGCCAACAGGATAGCTTGTAGGGGGACACGTGTGAGTTCCTCCTCTGCATCTCCCCCTCCAACTCCTCCACTGCTCCATTTCTTCGCCACCATTTTGCTGCCGGTTCAACAGAAATTGCTCTGAAACTGAATAGGAAAGGTTACTCTGCTTCTTTAAACCCTTCTCTTTAATATTGATGGTCATATAATCATAGTAATTTTCAAAAGGAGCTTAACAACAGAAAGATAGTGGTGACTATGTTTCGAGACTAATAGGCAATTGAACATACAAGTGATCTTTTGACACCAAAGTTGTATTTTAAAGCAGAAATCAGAGTACGCAGATCCATTCCTGACATTAATAGGCAATTAAAATGCAGGTTATTGGCATATAGCAAATGATAATTTGAGAAGCACGTTTGGGAGACAACTAATTCACAATAAGAACTGAAAATGATCAAGTAACGAAGATTCATGTCCTAAACAAGGTACAACCAGAAAAATAAGAGATTCGCGACACATCTTAGGCTATAGTTATGCTAAAACGAAAAATGCAAGTCGGCGTTCATTCATATCGATCCCCTATGAAATTTCATAAAGACTTACGTTTCACCAAATTAATTAAAACCGAAGCATAATACTAATCTATCAAAACATGGAACATACCTTGGATTAACCTTCAATTTAGTTCATAATAATACAGGAAACTCGATAGCCATTAACCCTAACACCATTAAACCAACTTTACAGAAAACTAACAAGAAAAAAGGGGAATTCACTCACCTAAAATTCCAGGCTAAAAAACAGGACGAGCGATAAGCCGGCGAATCGCGGTAATTGTAACTGCCGGTGATGCACGAACCTTGATGCCTCGTCTTTTTTGAAAATAGTGAACACTAAGGAGGCTGGAGGCGGAGGAGGTTATAATACCCGTTTTTAATTAAAATTAACTTTTTTCGCGTTTTGTATTAATTTTATTTATATAATAACATATTTTTTTTAATACAATGATATTTTGTGTTCATATATTTACACAATTTTCAATAGTTATTATATGAATAATAACTCATGAAAAAATTGGGTCAGGGTAAAATGGGAAACTCGCATGTATTATTTGACAAATATGTATATTTTTTTTTTTGACGGGGTTTGACAAATATGTATTACTTGTTCTTATAGAAATAAATATTTATCATTTATAATAACTGTAAGAAAAATTATGTGATTATAAAATGAAAAATATATATTTTTTAATATATTGTTTATCACTTTAAAATTAAAAGTACGCATTATTTGCACGGGTGTATATAAAAAAATTATCATAATGTGGTTAAGGATTAATGGCTATTTCCACCAATTTGAAACTATTACTCATTAAATTTAACAATGAATTTCTAAGGAAAGATTAAAATATGAGTCATTAATAATATAATTTCATTAAAAATGAAAAAATTGTAATGAGATTGTCTTATAGGGTATGTTCGGTGCAACGAGAAAACAGAGATTTGTACTTACATTTTAAGTTGAAAAGTAACATCAATGTTTACCTCATAATTTCTTTTATTGTTTTGAAAAATATTACTATTGCTTTTTACATCAAAGAAATTATTTCGTGAGACGATGTCACTTAAGACTTATTTATATTTTTATTGGATGGAGAAGAATTTGAGAGTTACCTTTTGAAATAAATTTCAAATTGAGAGAGCATTGAAAAACTAGACATATATTAATTAATAAAATAAAAATATACATAAATATGTCTCATGAATGACTTTTGAAATTAAATCCTCTACTATAGAATGATGTTTTAATATTTTTGGAAGTTCATCATCACCCTTGCTGCTCCATCACACAACAGGCAAATGAAGCCATAAGAAAGAAGGCAATCTGAAATTCAGGCATACTTTGTTCTGAAATCAACATTTCACATTTTACAAGGTTGAGGGGAATTAGTATTTCTCCTATACTAAATAAATGGTGGATATATAACATACTATGCACCATAGTTAAGAGTAGAGAAGGATGAGATTGAAATGCAGGTTATTTTACCCAAATATATACATATATATAGCTCTGCTTAAATAAATTTTCAGTTTAATTAAACCGAGTGAACTAGGCATTCAGTTACAAACATTAAAGTTATTTAGACTTGAGTGCATTCAATTTCATTTACTATATATAAAACTGCCCTCGTTGTGAAACATACACATAAATTAAGAAATTGTATTGGAAAAACAAATTATACAATAAACTTCATGTCAGACCCTTAATATTGAGAGACCATTCCGTAGAAACGTGTTCACCATATGAAACTGATAGTATTACATTTATTTAATAATATTACTCCCTCTGTCCCACCGAAAGCTACCCATTTGTCATTTTCAACGTCCCACCCCAAGCTACCTAAATGACAAAAAGTTTTTTAACATTTATCATCAATCTTTAATTTTATCGCACCTTTTATCACTCAATTAATATTAAAATATATCCCTTCTTAGCTTTCTCTCAACCTTTTTACTTTCTTATCACATCCTAACACCAAATCTACTTAAATATTATTTTTCCTTAAAAAGTGTGCAAAAAGCAAATGGATAGCTTTGATTGGGAAGGAGAGAGTATAACATTCATTCAATAATATCATTACACTTATAAACTAATAGCATAAAATTATAGTCACACAGTTCGACAGATTTATATGTGTAAAATATCATGGTATTACCTTATACGAATAAGGGTATTATTGAATGAATATTATGGTATTATATATGAATTGAAAAAGTTGCCTAATATTGAGTATTATAAATGAATGCAGACAATGACATCAAATTCAGTCATTCACAAACCTGACTATACATTCGAAACAACCAAAAAACAATAATGTGTGCAAGTTTATTTACTAACAAAGTCCAACACATTATGTTTTTCATGAAACTGTGTAATCAATACATTCAACAAATGCTAATTTGCATTAGGTTTAGCAAAGACAACATGAGCAACAAAACCTTCGAAATCGATCCATATAGAAATTCTTATTCATAAATTACATACATTATCCATAATTGATTTAGTCGATCAAATCGAGAAACCAGCAATCCTAAAGACGAAAAATCACTAACTACCCATCCGATGAATTCAAATACTAAATGGGACGTCAAAGCTGTGGATAATATATGTGAGAACCAAAGCTATCAACATCAGGCCGTATGCAATGCCCTGGTCGATTGCAGTCCCTGGGAGGTCAATGAAGAGTACATCAGACAAACCTTTTTGATCCTATCTACTAGAATAAATGCATCAAAATCATGATCGATCCTTACTTCCTAGAATTCAATGTCATGATTTTGTTGCATTTATTCTAGTACGAAGTTCAAATAATGTTATACGCGTATACTAGTAAGAAGTTCGAATAATGCTATACAAGTAGAGTATACGAAGATTGATAGAACAAAACAACAATACAAGAGACACAAATTCCTTTGCATTTTCCATATGATTTAAAAACCAAGATCCAGACATAAGGAGAAAACATTTAAAGCTTGTTCACTTCTGACATAGAAAACAAAATCTGCAGTTGAACGATTTGTTATATTCTTAAATTCGTTATCAGAGGGATAATGTCAACAGATGCATAGCTCACATTTGCCTATAGTTGTATATGATCCAATAATAGAGTAGAAATCTGGCATTCTGACCATGAACAAGATATAATTGAATCATTCTGGCTGGATCTCTTAAGAGCAATTACATTCATTAGTTTTTCCCACACTGAGCATTGCATTAATCACAAAAATTTCAAAGGGTAACAAATATTCAAAATAACCAAATTCCTCCCAAAGTGAGTCATTAAATGTTTCTTCATAGCCAGTTTCTTCCTATTATAATTATTGGTGCAAGAAACATTACATGCTTCTATGTATTACCAGAGCAATGCATCAATCAGATCATAATGGAAACATACGAAACCGACCTGTTCAAATCCTATCTGCGGTCAAGTTTTTCCCAATTACTCTAATCAATCAGATAAAGGACACGGAAAAAAAAAATTAAAGAGCAACGACAGACAATCAGAGGGAGAGAGAACCCAATCGAAACAAAAAAAGATAAATAAAATCAAAAAGGGGGGAAAACACACTGACCGTCGCTGGTCGGTGCTGGAACGGGGGCGAATGCGTCATTGCCTTGTCCCTGAACAGCAGGCATGATAATCGCAAATATGAGAGCAAATGCAGCAAATATGCGGAATGAAACCTTGCAATTAATGGCCATATTTTCTGTGTGATATTTTTCGTTCCTCTCCTCTGTGCAAATTAGCCCTTCTTAGAGTTGGGTCTATGCGCAGGGAGAGAGAAAGGAATGAATCGAATGATGCACCACCAAACTGGAAACTGTAAATACGTTAAGCAAAAGGAAAATGGCAAGTATATGTGCGGTAGATGGTGGGGAAAACGGATGGAAAAGCATGTTTTTCTGCAGCTTTTAATATTGTTATTCCATGTGCATCTTTCATCTCCTCGGATTCTCTCTCTGCGACACATGTACTGGAATTCACGCTGCTCCGTCAAACCAAATCAAATTATTGCACTTCACCCTCTATTATTATTTATTCAATCTCAATTTTATTTAATATTTCCGCTACCTAAAAAAAAAATTATTGGAAAAATTACAAATAGGTGTAAAAAATTAGCAAAATTATAAACATGTGTAATGTGCAAATTTTTTGTGCTTCTGTGCAAATTTTTTACACCTAATTGTAATAAGACTTACCTTTTTCTACCTTATTGTAAATGACCCAAAATTATTCTTATTTCATTTTTAATTTAATAATAATTCGATCTCACCTACTTTATTATTATCCAATAGACTATATATTTCTGTTTTATACACGAATTACTAATATTTATTAAAGCTTGTGAAGGGAATAAATTTTTTGAATGAAAAGAGTATATATTTTTTTTCACGGTTTACTTAATCATTTGTTCCACGCACATTTACACACCTTAAAAATATTAAGGGGCACTTTTCTTATTACATATAATTATGTGAGTATTTATTATTATTATTATCTTTTTTTGACAAGTATTTTTTATTATTGAAAATTATATTTTCTAGTCAATACCATCATCAATGTATGGATATGGAGAGAGAATTAGTGATTAAAGATAGTTAACCAAAATGAAATAATAAATATTTGATTTTAAGTCACATTATTTTTATATAATATAAAAATATGAATTAATTGTATTTTATTATCATTAATTACTCAAGTTATTTCATCTGCAATCACATTACAATTATATTGAAATATCTTGAACCAAAGCTAAAATTGAAATAATGAATTAATCATCTTTTTGAGTTGGTCTTGTCTAATCGATTTCACCATAACATTGATTTACAATTGATATCTTATAATAAAATAATTAGTACCCTTCAACTAATACCCTTTAATAAAATAATTAATATTATTAAAAATTAATATTTTACAATAGTAAAATTATTAATATCCTCTAATAAAATAATTAATTCTATCAAAATTAATTTTTACGGTGAAACTTGTTCACGCGAGACTTTGAATTTTTTTGGAGTAGTTACAATTTGCAACTTGTACTATGGAACGTTTTACAATTTGCAATATTTACAATATTTTGTAACAAATTGAAATATGCACTATGTAAAATTGTCAAGACCTCAACTCAAATTTTGTTCTTTTTTCAATTAAATTAGAAATCGATTATATGTTAAAAATTAAATATTTAGTAAAAAATAATTAATAAAATTAAAGAACAAATATAACATTACATAATACAAGTTATAATTTGTTTCAAAATTTAGTACTTACAAATGTAATTAACCTTTCCGTCAAAAAAAAAAAATGTAATTAACCTGCCATTTTTTATATTTTCCAAAGAAAGTGACAAATCAACCGAAAGAACCGGTGATAGGTAAGGAACGAATGTGGGGCCAAACCAAGACCGTGTCTCGGCGCCTGTGGTATTCCACGTGCACGACCGGCGGGAATCGGCTCGTCAGTCGCTTTTCGCTGGCGCCACATGCTACGGTCCAGATTCTTCCACGTGGCTTATATTTGGGTTAGTCCTTGGATTGGCTTCTCTTTCTCATTTTATATATGACGATTCCATGTACATCAGGGAGTGTTTGATAGCCTATATAAAGGCCTCTAAATACAAATTTTAAGGGTTTTACCCTGTTTGATAGCAAGTAATATATATACTGCTGGTCCGTTACAATATCTCGGCCCTTTCTTAATTGTATTGAAATTCACTGTTCAACCCACATATGTAATAACACCCTCCCCCCTTACAATTAATCTGCAGACAGAAAACAACAAAAATACCCTCATTTACCTTTTTATAAATTCTAATACATCTTATCAAACAACATATAAATTATACTACCCCTTATTACTTCCTATCAAACACATTACAAATTAATAGAAAGACACAAATACAATCTATCAAACACCCATATAAAAACTTTTATCTACCTTTTCCCTTACTATTTGTACCTATATATAATTTACCCATATAAATCTAAACTCCTATCAAACGGACATTATACTTTTGATTTATTGTCCAATGATCTAAATATTCTTCCTCGAAAAGAAGAAATCTAATATTTAAATTGATTCAACTAATCTTGAAGTTACTTGTCTTACATGTGACTGCAACTTATTTGTATTTAAGTTGTAGTACTATCATATTTGGTCTTCAATTTAAAAAAAAAAATTCGAACTCCAACCACTTTTAAATTTAGTTAACCAGAGCTCCATTTATTTTATTACTACTACACCATATCTGTTGGTTCAAATATGCTTAAGTAGTACTTTCTGCTATATCCCCAGTCAACATACAATTTGAGAGATCATAACTCAATTATATATGCATCCAATTTTCCTCTTATGAGATTTTATAATATAGAATACGTAAAATCTTTGTATTAATTGTAACTTGTGAACTGTTAAAAAAAAAATTGTACCGAGTGAAAATGTAGGAAATATATATAACTACATGTGAGTGTTGTATAATTAAGAAATATATCAACAGAAAATTTTATATAATTGAATACAAAATATATGACTATATCAACGTTACAGTATCTTCCCTCTTCTTAAAGAGAAAAATCTATCAACAATATCCCAAAGAGGAAGGAAATGATCTCTAAAAGAGAAAAATCATTCAATCATATCTCAAAGAGGAAGCAAGGTGAATACAAATAATAAACATGTGCATACATACATAAGTAATTAACATGAAGCAGAGAAAAAAAAAAAACTCAATGATAAAACCGTCTGTTCAAACTCAGGATTGCCCACTAAGTCGCAAACTCACTGAGTTTTTAGATCTAAAAATTCATGAACAGAGAGTTTCGAATCTAGGAATCCACAAACAAAAAATCGAAGCATCAGAAGAGCATCTGCCAAACAAAAACCAAATTTTCTCCATCGTCATTTCCAGCAAATGCAATGCCGCCAACGATTTGTCCCCTTTTGAGTTGTCCGTGGTGTTAAAAGTGGAGGATCCAGAATTTTGAATTTGGAGTACGAAAGATAATAATATGTGAGAGAAAAAAATATTTGGGGTACATAATAATTTTTTTTTTTAAATTCTACCTAAAAAAATAAAAAAAAAATATTTTAGGGGTACATCTGTACCCCTAAATTACATGTTGTCACTGGGTGTTAAGCTATAAGAGTTGTTAGTTTGAATTAGCAATTTATCTTTTAGTCTTTTACTATAAAGACTCTTTCTCTTTGTAATTTAGATTTTTTTTTTACAACTAAAATTTTCATATAATCAACCAAATGTAAAATATTTCTATTGATTGTCACTTTACTGGAGAGAAAACCAGTCAAGGGTTTATTAAGGTCATTCAGATCCCCACTTCAGAAAATCTTTCGCACATCATGACCAAGCCTTTACCACCTTCTTATTTCAACAAATTCAAGATCAAATTAGGCCTCATCAACATTTATGCCTAATTTGGGGGTTGTTAAGCTATAAGAGTTGTTATTTTGAGTTTAGCAAGTTATCTTTTAGTCTTTTAAGTATAAAGACTCTTCCCTTTGTAATTTAGAATTACTTTTCATTATGGATAAAAAAAAAAACTTCTTATTTTATTCTTTACAGAACATATTCTAATTATCTGTATCAAGAATTCTATTTTTTCATTCTTTAATGAAATCCAAGTTTGGATTGTTTACACGTGACCAATAGCTTTTGCGTCTTTTCACTCTTCGCTTGAGAGACAACTCTTAATTCAACAGATCTGGGTTTATTTCTCGGTGGTCCCAGCACCGGTCGAGCCTCTATTTCGTTGAGCTTTTCCCCGTTAATCCATCCAGATTGTCAAATTCCAACGACGTTGTTAGCGTCGTTTCACTTTGGAAAGCAAGGAAATGACGTGGAAATACACCGACCTAACACACTTTGACCACCAATTTCCCCTTCATCTGGATATGGATCGTCCACCAACGAAGTCGATTCCCCCCCGTGGACTTCCCGATCTCACTATCAATACCATCGAATTTTATAGAGAGTGAAATGATCTGGATTTTGAATTTTAAATTTTGTGAGAGAGGGTGATGGTTTCTGATTTTTTGAGTCTGAGAGAGAGTTTTTCAGAGAGTAGGATTGGGGTTTTTAGAGAGATGGGGTTTTTAGAGAGATAGAGTTTGGAGATTTTAAAATGAAAGATAGATTCAGAGATGTGGGATATACGTGAGAGAAAGAGAAATTACCGGCTGAGAGAGAGTATGTGTGTGTAGGAACAAATATGTGTTTATGTAAGACCTAGTAACAAATACTTATCCTTACAGTAACACATACTTATCTTTATAGTAACACATTTGAAAGCGAGTTTCTATTTTATTTTGGTGCAAATTTCTTGAAAAAATACATTTGACCCGATTTAACCCACTTAAAATTCACAAATTTTTTGTCTCTTTTTTAAATATGCAATATTGTATGCGTTACATGAGAATTGCTCATAAAAATATAGGAGAATAATATAATTTGTTTTTATGTATTTTCTGAAAAGTATAATTTAACGTTAATTTCATAACTTTAATAAAGAGGATAATCCATATATTTTTTTACATAAAAAATTAAACATATTTAAATTAAAAAATAATTAAATCAATATGAATTAAATTTCATCAAGTTAACTATTGCAAAAAATCACATCTAATCACACTTACCTTTTGGACACACGTCACATTATAATCAGTACACTTTTTTCCGCATCCAATTATATATACTCTCATTTTTCACAAATATAGTTAAAAAAAATTTTCCATGAAAATTAAAATGTAAAATTAATTCAAGCACACCCTAAAGTTTGTGCTTTAAAAAACACAAGAAAACGTACAATTATAAACATTGGAAGTAAAAATTGGCATAAATTTTTTTGACAGGAAAAAATTGGCATAAATTAGTTTGTAAGTCCATAATAATTCTATATAAACCATTACGCGTTCCTATTTATTGTTTTTTGTTTACTAATATTAATCTTTATCTCGTTCTATTTTACTTTTAAAGTGAGCTTCCTTTTATATATATATTTGTGAGCAAGTCTATCTATAGATAAATACATGATTTTATTAATTATTTCAAAATCATTATACACGATTTGTATTTCCCGTATAAATTTACTGATGAGGCATCCACAATTTAGGGGAAATGTAAAATTTGTATCCAATTGTAATAATTACTAATAGTGTCATGAACTTTATTAAAAAAATTTAACGTCGTGATGTAATTAAATTTAGATGAAAATGTGGTGTATTGATACATGGAAATGTATGCGGGGAACCTGTTTACTCATAAAATTTATTTACATTTTGGATATATTTTAAATAATATTATTTATTAATTTCATTAAAAGATAATAATTAAATAATAATACCATATAATAAAATTAACTAATACCACTTTAAATTGAACTGTAAAATTATCATATAGAAGAGAAATTAAACATTTTCTTTTGTTCCTGTCAAAAAAAAAAAAACATTTTCTTTTGTTAGACTATTTTACGCATTGACCACATTATGATGTTTTGACTTTAATTAATACCCATAATTCCCTACTAAAAACTCCGGCTTCTTCGCAAAAAATGGACTTAATAATAGCTCAACGATTTTCGCGGGAACATATTGACCAAAAAAGAAAAAGAAAACCCCCCAAAAGAAACGGGAATTTTCAACGGCCAAAACATTGGAATTACAGAGAAGAAACAGCGACAAGCTCTTCAGGTGATCATCACAGAAATCACCACCAAAAATTTTGATATTCCAGTTTCTCAATTGGTTTCTCCATCAATGGAGCATCAAGATTTTTGGTCTTTGATTTCTAACACATCATCAAGTTTTATATGCGTTCGAACAACCCTCCTTTGATTATTTCTCCTCATTTATTCTAATTTTTTTTTGCTTTTCTTCTCCACCCCTATAAATGCAGGCACAACTGTTATAGCTGTATCTATCGATTGGGGATTCTGCTGATTTTGTTTAGGGTTCGTACGAACCCTTCAAAATTCAGCAGTTTCCCTTGCTGCCCGGGGATTCACAAATTTCCTGCGATTCTTGCGTTCATTGTAACGGGTAATCTTTGCCTCTCAGATCCTGCATTTTGTGTATTTTCGGTTACGCATTCAATCAAGCACGTTGTGTGCGTCTATGTGATTACAGATAATGATATATCATTAATTAATGCCCAGGTTTTATCATGCATAGCTGAAAATTCACATCTAATTGCCAGATTGGAATCAAATAAGAATCATTAGGGATGGAACAATTCAGGCAGGTAGGAGAGGTGGTGGGTAGCTTAAAGGCTCTGATGGTGTTGAAGCATGACATCTCCATCAACCAAAGACAATGCTGTTTGCTTTTCGACATGATGCAATTAGCCTTTGAGACGATCTCAGAAGAGATCCGACAATATTTAAAGCTCGAGGAGAAGAGCATTAAATGGAAAGCGTTAGAACTCCCATTGAAGGACCTCCACAGAGTATTCAAAGATGCCGAATGCTATATAAGATACAGCATAGATGTAAAAGATTGGTGGGGGAAAGCAATTAGTCTCCACATGAACAGGGACTGTGTCGAGCTGCACGCCCACAACCTTCTATCGTGTTTCCCCGTCGTGATTGAGGCCATTGAAACTGCAGCTGAGATATCCGGAGCTGATCAGGACGAAATGCAGAAGAAGAGAATGGCCCTTTTGCAGAAATATGATCAAGAATGTGATGATCCCAAGTTTTTCCTGTGGAAGTTTGGGAAGCAGTATTTAGTGCCTAAGGAAATATCTGATCGTCTTGATAGTGCTTGGAAAGAAGACAGATGGCTGCTTCTTGAGAAAGTGAGAGAGAAGAAAACCACAGCTGTGGGGAAGACTGAGCAGAGACTTGGCGAACTGTTGCTGAGGAAACTCGAAGGGTCAAACGGGAAGATCCTGTCGAGTAGCATCTTAGTCGGAGCGCAGGATTACCATGTGAAGCGTCGTTTGGGAGCAGGTTACCCTACAGGCGGGGGGCATCTTAAGGAGATTCAATGGTTGGGGGAAAGTTTTGGTTTAAGGACCTTTTATGGGGACATCACACCACTAATACCTGATGTATCTACCCTCCTTTCGCTTTCCCACCCCAATGTGTTGCAATACTTGTGCGCTTTTCATGATGAAGCACGAAAAGAAGGGTTCCTCGTGATGGAGCTTATGAATAAGGATCTTGGTTCCTACATGAAGGAGCATTCTGGTCAAAGGAATCGAATCCCGTTTTCCATACCAGTTGCTGTTGACATTATGCTGCAGATTGCCAGAGGGATGGAGTATCTGCACTCGAAGAAGATCTATCATGGCGATCTGAACCCCTCCAATGTTCTTCTCAAATCAAGAACCGCTTCTCCGGGAAGTTTTCAGGCGAAAATCTCCGGGTTTGGGGTGTCTTCCTTCAAGAATTACACTTCAAGAAGTCCTAAACCAGTTGGGGTTAATCTTGATATATGGTTAGCGCCGGAAGTTTTGGCTGAACTAGAGCAGGCAGATGGGAAATGCAGCATGATTCAAACAGAGAAAGCTGATGTCTACAGTTTCGGAATGCTTTGCTTTGAATTACTGAATGGGAAACTCCCATTCGAAGATGGCCATCTTCAAGGGGAAAAGATGGTTCGAAATATACTAGCAGGAGAGAGGCCTCTCTTCTCGTATCCTTCCCCAAAATACCTTGCGAATCTGACCAGAAAATGCTGGCAAACGAATCCAAATCTACGCCCGTCTTTCTCGTCTATATGCAGAATTTTGCGATACATCAAGAAGAATCTTGTTATCAATCCTGATCATGGTGATCCCGATTCTGCACCACCACTCGTCGACTACTGCGATATGGAGGTTTTGTATTTGAGGAAGTTTCCAGAAGGGAGTGGTAATTTGGCACCTGTGACACAAATTCCTTTCCAGATGTTCACTTATAAAACTGTTGAAAAGGAGAAAATTTCTGGTAAGAAATGGGACTTGGCTAACCCCCCAGCGTTTGATTATGAGCAATTGGCAGCCATGGATGATCTCTTCCTTGTTCCAAGTGATCAAAGAACAGTTTGCTCAGAGATAATTGACAGCAAGAATTCAGGCATGGCTATGGATTCAAGGACAGTTATATCCGAGACAGCACATCGGAAGCTCTTACCATTCGATCAAGGCTCGTTTGGTTCTCTGAGTCCTCGAAGAAGGTTCTCAACAGCGGCTGCTGATAATATCCAGACTACAGAGAATAAAACTGATCAAACTGGCAAATCTCCAATGAACAAATCAAAATCTGCCGAAAACTTTCATGCGAATGAGATTCTGGAGAAAAGGAAGACGTTGAGACCAATAAATGAGCAGAAACCAGCTTCTCCCGAGGAGAAAACATCATCTTTGGAAACAGAAAATAAGACACTAGCTGAGATTCCAGAAACAAAAGCAGTGGAAACTGCACAGAAGATGGTTACAGTTTCTTCTGAAAATCATGAAATAAAAGCAGAATCAACAGGTAAATCTGACCACCCTGATAAGAAACCTACACTTATGGGAAAACTGAAAGCAATAAAGACCAAATTAATCCCAGGTCAGTTTTCCTTTCTTGTTTATTCATCTAAATCTTTATGGAAAATATTTTTCTTAGTCCTGTCAAATTTTTGGTATTGAAAATAGTCCTGTAAGTTTTATATTTTCGACATTTTGATATGATAATCAACTATAAAAGGTGAAACATCCTGTCATGTTAGCTTCAACCAGATGTTTCACAGTTATAGCCATTTATCGAACCAAAATGTCAAACATTAAAAGTTACAAGACTATTTTCAATACGTTAAAGTGAACAGGACTAAAATCAAAATCTAAATAACCTATTTCCCCAAATTTACTATATTAGATGAGTAACAAACACTATAAATGCACAGAAACACGAAAAAGCCAATCACCAATGCCTTCAACAGCGAAGAAAGCAACATTTAGTTCCTCCACATGTTCATCTCCATCAAGAACATTGAAAAAGCTGGAAACACCAAAAAACAGCTTGAAAAGAACTTTACCTACGGGAATGAAGATCTCGATTCCTCCTCTCTCGCCAGCTTCGTCGCCAAACAGGGACCTCAAAAAGAGCACTAAGAAGCCCGTCTCAGCTTTCTCCCCTGCTTCCTCGCCATCAAGAGTTTTCAAGGATTATCCATCTCCAATAGCTTCTCCCATGAATCAGAATCAACGATTTTCAAGGCTGGGTAGACAAACCTCACTGCCACTGAACACATACCCTCGAAACTAACATAGATCACGTACAACTCAGCTAGCGTAGAGTGCCTACTTTCATTGCATATATAATGGTTTAGTCTCCTGTCTATAATTTTGTTCATCAAAAGGAAAAAAGAAGCAAGTTTTTTTTTTTTTTTTTGAATTTTCTGATCGGGTCAAAGAGTTAGGGGAGGGGGTGTTGGAAACCATGTTTTCTTGATTTTTTTGTTAATGCATATATTATTCATTTTGTATATATTATTATCTCGCTTTTTTAAGTGATGAATGATCAGTTCTTGAAGAACTTCAAATTACAGCCTCTTTTTGATTAAATGGTAATTGATTAAGGTGAACATGATCATGTGATTTACATATCATTGAAAACTAAATCAAATAAGTTTTGTTGAGACCCTCTATAAACAAATTAAGCTAAATGAAATAGAAATTAATAACCATTAATAAACTATTTTTACAGTTTTCATTACACTTCCTTGTATTATATATATATATATATATATATATATATATATATAAGGATAAGGATATTGAGTTGATACATGCAAGGGCTAATTCACAATTGATGATGGGAACAAATCCCCATGCACGTCAGTTAAATATGGAAGGTGAATGAGGGAAAAGTCTTTATTTACACGCTAATGATCTACCCACTCTTTATTCAGGACACTATTTTTAATGTTTATCTCATTTCAAAACTTTTTTTTTTTTTTTTTTAAGTTTTTCACATGTTTTAATTGAATTGGGTCGACGTAGCAATTTCCGTCAATAAGATATAGGAGTAATAGAATGATGAGTTGATATGGGGGAACAACTTTCATTATAAAATTGATTTATAACTAATATTTTTCAATGAAATTACTAATATTATTTAGTTAAATAACTAATACTCTCAAAAAACCGTACTTTGCCAAGATTGAACATGTATCATTTACCTGTCAAAAAAAAAAAAAATATATATATATATATATATATATATATATATATGTATCATTTAGATAAGGCAAAAACTTGTATGAGACCGTCTCATGCATGAGACCGAATCACTTTTTAATAAATTGTTATCACTTTTTTAAAAAGTGATACAAATTAGTATAAAAGTGATAACAAATTAAAAAGTGATAATAATTTATGAAAAGTGATAACAATTTATGAAAAAGTGATAACAAATTTTGAAAAAGTGATAATAATTTATTAAAAAGTGACTCCGTCTCATGTCCGTCTCATGCATGAGACGGTCTCACACAAGAGTGCCCCTTTAGATAATTATACGTTCACAAAAAGTCAAAAAATAAATTCTTGCAAGATCAATCTACCTATTTATGAACAATCAAATTAACTTAATAACGAAATCAAACACTTAATTTGTAGGGGCGTATAATTAGAAGCTATTTCTGTGAAAAGTGATATAGTTTCTCATCTTAAAATCATTGTAAAAAGGGTTATATTCAATAAATTAAAAGCGACGCTTCCATCGAATTTTCGTAATAATTTAGTTTGAACATTAATTTGTACTATGTTTCAGTCTATAAGAATTTGCGGTTCAAACGTATTTCGAATCGAGTCATGGAGAAATATTATTAATTTATTACATATAGTATTGTTAAATTATTTAAAATTAATATTATTTGACTTATAAGATAATATTCACATGCAATGTAATACTGCATGTTTTATAATGTGTAATCGCATTTATTCTTTATACTTATGTTGTAATAATGCTTTAATTTTTTTATATATATAGTAATAATAATTTATTAAAAAGTGATAATGATTTTATAACCGTCTCAAGTCTCACAACATGAGATTCATCACAAATTTTTGTCTTTTCTAATATATAGTGCAGTTAATATTGTATCGAATTACACGGATGTATATTTTTTTTAATAGCAAAGTTTACCGGTGCAACTGGTTTATCATATTATTTTGTTTTCATTAAAATGTATTAATTTGATAGTAATATTATTTAATGAAAATAATTGATATAATGTTAAAATGAATACACTTATATTTCCCGTATACTTGCTCTTTTTTAATAACACAAAATTCACGATAAAGAAATACCGACACATAATCTACCAAAATTTGTGATGATAATTTAAAGTGAAATTGCCCTTTCAAAACTCATTGGTCTGGACCAAAAATCATGGTTGATTAGATTCATGTAAAGTGCTTTTATGATCATGCTACTAATTAGTGGTTCTATTATGTTGTAAAAATTTGTTGAAAATTAATTTTATTATTTTGTTTTACTATCTGAAATGATTTATTAACTTATAAAATATATAAGTAATATTTATATATAATTTTTAGACCTACTAAATTTAAGATATGGCGATCTTTTAGTTAAGGACCACATTAGAACACAAAATTCTTACATTTTCTCTCCTCCTTCAGGGATTTGTCTTTCATATCAGAAAAACATTCTCTCTCATAGAATCTATAATTTCAGGTAATAATCGTATCCTATTTCCCTGAAAAATGCATGCACGTGGTTTCATTAATCCGTGTTATGTTTGTTTTTTCTTCATCGTCTTTTATAATCATCTCTGATTTCTTTACAACAAATGGAAGCATACATCATTTTAAATTTTTTAATGCAGGTTCATATTCATAGTATATATTGAGAAATAATTAACGTTTTTGGCATTTGGCATCATTGAAAGGCATATCCAGTGCGTGTTGGTAATAAAATAAAAAAATGCATGTATTTTATGAAAAAAAAGATTATGATTTGAAGAGGAAATATAATTCATGTTGCAACTAATGTCGTTTGTATAATGCCTGGCAGTAATCATGAATTAATCCCAGAAAGAATCATGAGTAAATTTTAATCTGCAGACTACTTTTTGTTGTTGTCCATAGATGTTTGTGATCATTAATTTATTGTTTGAGATAAGTTGCTAATCATTTCATAATGTCACAGAAGCGCATGCAATCTTTTACATACATACATACATATGAGTAATGATATGGATTTCTTATGAAGCTCAATTTCTGTATAAAATACTTCGCAAAATAGTACAAGTAGATTATCCTGATGGTGGACTCCATAAGAAACCCACCATCGGGAACCATATGAAAACCGTATATGTGTGTATATATATTTCTTGATTGTGATCATTGGGGTGACATCAAAGTAACAATTAATGTTGAACAGAGAGAGAGAGAGAGAAGCAGAGATGACGAAGCAGAGATGGAGAGGATCACTAAAGAGCTTCAGCAATCACATAGCACCAGAAAAAGAAGAGCAAATGAGATGGATGAAAATAGGTAAACAGCCTGAAACCTTTCAATATCAGAGGAGGATATGGGATACGGCTCTAAGGCCCAATAGAATGCTCTTTAAAGCTTGTCTACTAGCACAATGTTATCCTGAACGGGGTGGCATTTTGTGGCATACAGAATGGCAACTTATACGCAGTAAGTTGTTCATCCTGTAAAGACCATTATACCCTTTCAACAACTAAAAACACTTGCATGAACCAGATGAATAATGATCATACCCCCTATTAAATATGAAACAATTCTCCAGTTTTTTCTCTGTGTTCATGCAAGAAACTGACGAGTTGCTTCTTACCTGCTGCAGAGATTGAGGAACAAGTGAAGAAGATCTTGAAGATCATGCAGAATATAAACCACGGGAATAAAGAAAGGAACTTGAGGAAAAAGGCGGAAGCAATCCACCTTATTGAAGATTTCCAAAAGCAGTATGAGTCGCTCTACTCTTTGTATGCAAATTTAAAAGAACAAGTGAAGAAAAAAGTTGGTAGTGGTGATGGTGATGGAGATGGAGATGATAATACTTCTTCCACCTCTGGCTCCGATTCAGAGTCTCATCATTCTCAGAGGGAGTTGAAAGGTAGGAGCAATGCAGCAAGCAGTGATTACCAGGAATCTGAGGCTTCAGATTTAGAAGATACTACTATCTTGAAAGATAAGTTGACTTGTTCAAGTGAAGTCAAGAAAGCCATGAATCCTGAACCAGAAGTTTTCAAGGACTTGGAGGTTCCAGGGGGCGAGGAATCAGAAAAAACGAGTCAAATGTTGGGTCGAATAAAAGATTTGGAAGGACAAGTTGACACATTGAAGATTGAGGTTTCAAACCTTTGTACACAGAAAACACAATTGGAAGTGCAAGTAGAGAGGAGGTTGAATGAAGCTACTCAGACAAATGAGGAAATATCGAGACTAGAAGCTCAGATTCTGGAAATGGTGGCCATTTCCAAAGAAAAAGAATGTCAATTTGATTTACTTGGAAAACAATTTGCAGATAATGAGCAGCATTATTCATCTAGAATTTCAGACCTTGCGGCACAGGCCGATGATATGCAGAATGAATTGAATATGTTGAAACATCAGAAAGGTGAATTAGAAGAACGATTGTTGAAAGAAACTAAACAATGGTCATCACAAGTTAATGGCTTGATGGAACAAGTTAATTCCCTGCAAAAAGAAGTGGAGAATGTGAATGGAGAGAAGGATGAATTAAAGCTGAAACTCGATGACGAATCAAAAAGATACCTGCTTCAGATACAAGTTCTGAGAAATGAACTGAGTTTGAACGAACAACGAGCAGTGGAGGAGAAGGAAAGAGTAAAGGCTCAGATTAATGATTTAGAGTTAGAGATTAAAACCTTAAGGAGCAAGAAAAGTGAGCAGGAAGAGCAATTAAAGAAAACAGAGAATGAGGCTTTTCAACCAGATTTTGAAAAAGAGAAGTTACTTGAAAAAAAGATTTCTGAACTGCAAACATCTCTTTCTGAGAAGGAAGATGAACTGTCAATCGAACAAAGAAAATCTAAGGATTCCCAAACTATCGCGTCTGTAAAGATCAAATCTTTAGCAGAAGGCGTCGAACATATTAAGAGCAACATGGAAAGCTTGCAAAATGAGAAACAATGCTTGCAGGTGGAGTTGGAAGCCTTACAAAATGACAAAAAACAATTGCAAATGGAGCTTGAGAAAGAGAGAGAGAATTCTTTTCAGTTGGAGAAAATTTCCAAAACAAATTTCCAGCTTGTGGAAAGAAAAATAGACGAGTTGGCAGAAGAGTTCAGAAAACAGTACGATGACCAGTTTAGGATCCTGAGCAGAAGGATCAGGGTTGCAGAACAGCTACAAGTTGAGAGCAAAGAGTGGTATCAAAAGACCAGAGAGATGTACGAGCAAGAAACCAAAGAACACAAAGAAGTGGGAGAAAGAACAGAAGGTGAATTGAAAAATGTGAAGGACCTAACACTTGCAGCAAATGAGTTGCTCACTTTACTAGACTCAAATGCTCTGAAATTTGATGAACGCACTGGTAATTTAGTGAATAGAATTTCAAAGGCCTCATGTGAGCTCAATTTTGTAAAACAATGGGCAATGAGGAAGAATAAAGCACTATTACAAGTGAGAGATGATATGGACTGCTTAGTATCACAGCTCGATGACAGGGAAGCTGAGATGCTAGTTTACAGGGAGAAGGTGTGGAAGTCAGAGAATAAGGTGAGAGAACTGGAGAAAATTATCAAAGATCATGAAGATGGATTGCTTGTACTTAATGAGGAAAAAAGGGAGGCCATAAGGCAGCTATGTGTGTGGATTGACTATCATCGAGGCCGTTCAGATTTCTACAAAAAAATGTTGTCTGAAATGAGTACAGGGAAAAGGAGGGCATCTTGACAACATCTTAGAGATGGAAAATCTTCGTTAATCACAAAAACACACAGAAACTGATAATTATTTTACATTCTTCATCTAGGTAGCAGGGATTATAGAGTAAACTTTAACATCAATGTATAGTTAGTGATAGAGCAAACTTACATAGAAGAACATAGTTCTATTTTTCTATTAGCTGTCAGCTTTAGTTCCCAACAAATGCCAGTAATTCAACAAATAGTATGTATTCTGGGATTTCTAGGAGGTCATTGGCTTCTAAGTTTTACTGAAATATGCACACTTCTCTCGTCTTTGTATGCAACTAACCATTATAGGAAGGAATAAAATTAAACCAAAGAAACTAATAAAGGACATTAAGCATTAAAAGATACTTCGCGACTATTATGTCATGCAACAATTCAAATACACTACTCCAAAATGCTGCACAGATCAATCATAAACCATTATTATTCTTGTCACACCTATTAGTAGAAAAGTGAGTCTCCTTAGCTAGCCCCCAATATATGTTTAGCTGTAAAAGAAAAAAGTAAAACAATATGAACTTCACAAAATGACAATTTATAATGTAAGAAGGATACGATAAACGTACAATATATAAAGTCACCAGGCAATGTACTCTTTATACTGCACAAGAACACATCAAGAAGTACACATTTAGTGGTCCATATCAGTTCTTAGGAGGATAAATTTCCCATAGTGCTATAGTAGCATCTTCTGAAGATGAAGCCATCAGTTTGCTACTAGCTGAGAATGTGACAGCATTACACGTGGCATGATGATATTTCAATATGGCCAAGGCATTCCCTTTGCGATAATCATATACCCTCAGCCTGTGATCCCAACCAGCAGTTGCAAAAATTTTACCATCAGGCCTGATTGAGGTACTCGATATCCCAGGTCTATCCAAAACAATTTCTTTCCTAACCAAACAAGACCCCGTTGAAGGGTCCAACTGAAACATTACAATTTTTTCATCAGCAGAACCAGAAACCCCTCCCCCACACAAATAGTCAATAGACAAGCTTAGAATTGGCTCTGAGTGAAATTTTACAGAAATCACTGGCAATGCTGGATTCCTTAAATCCCACAAAACCATGGAACCATCCTCATAGCCAGATACAACATTCGCGTGTGCATGTGATCCAGAAGGCAAGAAAGCCCGAACTGCCATGCACATTCCTCTCGATTTCATAGAATTATCGGAGCTTGTTGAGTAACAAGGCAATGTTATAATCTTTTCAGCATTATTAACATCCCAAATCTCAACCATAGACAAATCTTGCCCAGCTGTGGCAACATAGTTTGCAGGAATCTCACTTCCTACACCCTCAGTTTCCCGGTGATTCACGGTAACTTCAGTTGGCTTAATTTCAGCATTTAACAATGAAAGCTTGCAAAAGTGGTATGAATTTGTTTTGATTGTAGTAAGCGGGTTTCTAGATAAGCCACCTTCTCCTATATCCCATAATTTAACAGTTCCATCCCTTCCTTGACTAATTACTCTGTTCTCTCCACTGGAAACAATGCTGATGATACCATGAGCTGCACTGTGCACCCATGAAGATGACATAGTCCTATGCTGTAGTGTATCCCATATGCGCAATTCACCATCTGTGGATCCACTAAATAGGATATTCTTTAAGGGATGAAAGCAGAGGTCCGTAACGGAAGCGCGGTGGCCTCTGAGAACCGCCACCGGATCAGGAGGTGGTCGCTTGCTCATATTTATATTCTTTTTTGTTGGGAGTGCTTCTGCGGCAATATATCAAACACTTTGGCTACAATACATGAATACCAATAAAATACATACCACTAAAGGTTCTTTACTTGCACGAAGTAGATCAATCGGTTGATCTTAGTCCCAACCGAATTCTGGAAAAGTAAAAGGGTTGGAACTTCCTCCCCTGGACAGGGAGGTCCCTGTACTTGGCTGGTTTTCGAAGTATAACACCGCGTTCGTATCCAAAACTACTCTCTGTTTTTATTTTTCTAATCAATTAATGGGTGGTTTAATACTTTAATGGTATCCTTTTTTTTTTTTTTTTTTTGGAAAAAAACTTTAATGGAACCCTGAAAATTTACACATCTTTAGTTGCGAATAAATACTCCAAATGAAAGTATTCTTTAACTTCAAAATAAAATACTATTTACACATCTTTTTACCACCTCGTCTCTAATATGCAATTAGAGTTAAAATTTAATTTTGTTCACAATTTATAATTTTTTCAAGAAACGTTTCAAAAAATTTGGAACTTTTAATTTAGTTTCATAACTTTCCACTGATCAAATTTTGATTTACTTTTATCGAAAAATAAGAAATAATATTATATGATCTCATGTTTTTTTTAATAATACTCAATTATTTTTTATGTTCCAGACTTAGCGCAAGTCCAACGTGGCTTGTAGGCATGACACATCCCTTTTAATAAAAAAAATATTATTTTTGAATTTGATTTAATAAATATAATAATAAAAAATGTTAAAGGGCATAAATAGGATTGTTCGCTATTCCGTAATTTTTCAACACATAAAATAATCAACCGCAAGTGTATGGTGTCTATGCTAGTGCGGTAAGTATGAGTCGATCCCACAGAGAAGAGTTAGTGTAAAAGTGATGTACGTTGTCCCGATTCTATCTAGAAACGATTGATTTAAAGAAAAGATTCTAAAAGCTAAGACTAATTCTAGATGCTATCTAAAATTGTCACTAAGAAAGCAGATAAAAATAGTCCAACTCAAATCAACAACAAACTAATGCCAATAAATAATGAAAGAAATGTGGTCCTAGGAAGTTGCTACACCTAACATCCATCTATGGTAAAACACTAAAATCAAATGGTATTAGTGATGATTTTGTAAGGTGGGTCACTAAGCAGGAGTTAGATGATAAATTAAATTCAATCAACTCACAGGAAAATCACACTAGCATGTATCTCTACCCTACTAGCATAATCAACTCAATAAACCCCTAAGATCCTAAATACCTTCCCACTAATTAATCCCTTTTCAAGCGATAATTAATGTGTTATGTGTCCAAGGTAAATTGTTGGATCAAATTTCTCAATTAAAAGTAAAACACACAATCATGGCCAATAAAAACATACTTATAATAAATGATAATTTGAATATATAAACAATAATCACCAACAAATGCCAAATAAAAGAAGAATTAAATCATACATATCAATTTAGGCTTCACAGTCCCTAGAACCAAAATGGTTCTAGGAAATCTCTACATAATCAAACTCTTACAAAATTGAAGGATTAAAACTGGAATAACAAAGAGAATAAAGAAAACTTAGTCTCTTGGGGATGAAATACTATTACAATCCAAGCTCAAATCATGTCTTGTTTCTCCCAAATGATGGAACTTGAGGAGAAAGTAACCAAATACCTTCAAGTGTGTGTGGGTGTGTGTGGATGATCTTCAAGAGTGAGTGTGTTCTACTTGAAATCTGAATTGGGGGAGAGTATTTATAGTGGGTAATTAGCTTAAGCATTTAATTTTACAATGAAGCCCTTAAAGAGTGTCCAATTTAGGCCCAAAATCCCAAAAATTCTGTCAAAGTCGTAAGTGACTTGACTAAGAGGATTTGTGACTCGGCCAAGTCACTTAGTGGTGTCCGATTTACTTGCATTCTGTTACAGAGTGACTCGGGTGAGTCATTTAGTGGTTGCCCGAGTCACTTGTCATCTTCAACTTCGTTGGATCATAACTTTCACGTACGACGTCCGATTGAGCCGATTCTTTTTGCGTTGTACTCGTCTCTCAGCCCGCTTTCTAAACATGCAGTTCCTTTCTTGGCTTGGATAATATACATGCCCTCAATTTGCCCTAAAAAACAGTCATTTTACCTACAAATCACAACTCACTAGGCTAACTTAAAGATTAAATGCAATTAGCTCAACTTAGACAATAAAAATATGAAATTGTATGAAAAATAAGCATCAAATGCATACCAAAATCATGCAAAAATCACCAAAATCATTCGCAATACTAATTTGCAATAACATTTAAAAGTGATGTTCTATTTGCAATTGTCTAAAGTTTGAAATTAGATTACAATTAACTAAAATGCGGTGATTTTTTAAAATTTGTATTAATTGTTTTCATTAAAAAAAAAACACATTTTCGTATCAATTGTCTCATTTTTGTTAAAGATGTTCTAAAAAATGAATAGTTGCACAAACCCCGGTACAGAGGATCCTTATCCACTATATATATAGATATCACGCTGTACTATCTCCTTTTTAAGTTTTACCCAATCAATAAATATACAGAGCATGCAAAATTGAATTTCAACATTCATCGTAATTCAAAAGGAAATTACAAGTTCATTCAGTTTTTCTGGGGTTTTCCTCAAGAATATGGAAAACGAAGGCAAATTGGCTAATAAGCCTGTGAGAGAAATGATGCAGAGTGACGCCATTCCTGAACTAGATGAAAAGATCAGAGGACTTAAAACAGGTATCATCATACTTGTTAATTTAATCCTTTATTTTATGTTTTAGGGGTTTCCATTCATGATATTTCTGGGAAGATCTTGGGGTTTCTTGATCGTAAGAAGAAACCCATGGGGGGTTTGATGGATGATTTTTGAGTCTCTTTACTAACAATTTTATAATCTGACAACAGAGTTGAATGATTCTCCCAAGAAAAGGGAGAAAATTGGGCTTTCCGAATTGATGAGTAAATTGGAGGTCGCCCTTTCTGAAAAGGGGGAAAATGCGCTTTCTGAGGATGCTGAATGGAAGACTGAGTTGGAACTCGCCATTTGTAAAAAGGTTTTGAGTGAAGTAACTGAAGTTAACCATAGTCTGGAAGCTATGAATTCAAAATTGGAGAAAGCTTTGATTGAAATAGATGAAGATAACCAAAGACTGCAAGCTAAAATTTTAAAACTGGAGAAATCTTTGATTGAAAAGGGGAATGAAATCTCCAATTTAAAGAAACAAGCAGCTACACATCTTGAGGAGAAATTACATGTTTTGGGTACTCAGAAAAAAGCAGCAGATGCCACTATCGCCAAATTGACTGACCAATTAACTCGAGCTGGGAGCCAGAAAGTGGCATTAGGGAAAAAGAATGAAGAAAATCAGGTTGAGTTAAATAAGAAACACAAGGATCTGGAATCATTAAAGGACAAAATGGAGGTGCTGCAGAAAATGATAGCAGAGAGGGATGAGCAGATGAAGGAACTGGAAACTAAGATTAGTGATAAAGAGAGTCTGATCTCGACGTTGAGTGAAGCATTACGGTCCGTCATTACCACAGCCACTGCAAAGATGTCAATGCCATGATATTGAATGCAGAGGAGATAGGTGACAGAAAAGGCTCTGTTTAAATCATGATATCTAATATCAATCTCACAAATCAAGTGTGTCTGCTTTCTAACTCCATCTTTCGTCATTAAAATTTCTGCTACTTTTTAGTGAATTGACAAAAACAGACAATTCCAATCATATACTCCATATATTATATGCCCAGTGGTGGTTTATGATCCCATGCAAATTATATTATATTTTAATATAAAATGGCATATAAATATTAAATTGGAGCTCCCGTCTCACACAAAATTTGCTCTTAAATGAATAACTTTTAATTATTAACTACGATAGAAAAAAAATACTCCCTCCGTCCAAATTATATAGACTTATTTTCATTTTATTCATATTCCAATTATATTAATATAAGCTTATTTCCATATAAAATAATATTGGAAAAATTATAAATAGGTGTAAAAAATTAGCAAAATTACAAACAGGTGTAATGTGCAAATTTTTTATGTTTTTGTGCAAAAAAAATTTGTGCTTCTGTGCAAATTTTTTACACCTACTTGTAATAAGACTTACCTCTTTCTACCTTATTGTAAATGACCCAATAATATTTTCTTGCTCATTTACTAATATAATTCTATACATTAATAATACTGGAAAATATACACTTATTAAATAGAATTATAATATAAATTTTGATTGTGTAATTTACCTTTTCAATAAAATTCTCAAAATTTGTGTAAAATTTAATCAGTCTATATAATTGGGATGGAGGGAGTGTGAAATATATAAATAGCATAAAACTAAATAAATGAAAACATCATTCAAATTATAATATAAACAAGATTCGACCTCTTTCTCCTTGGAAAGATTATCCTACCCTATTAAAAAAGAATTTATATTATTAAAACAATTCTTACATTAAAATTTGTATCGAATAATAAATGTCACATTAAGTACGAGACGGAGGGAGTAATTTATTTGTACTCTTTTCATTCATAAAATTGACAATATAATTGATCAGTGTATCGATAGTAGTTATTGCATTTTGACCAGAATTAACAACATAATTATTTTTATGTCCCAAATAATTAATTTCTAATTTTCTACATTAAATTGTTGTTATTAAATTTAAAAAAAAAAATGTAAGTTATGAGATAGACTGACCCTTTAGCCCGTTAGCCTAATAGTGCTGGATTAAATTCATATTTTATAAACTCGATATATTCATGAGCCGACCCAACTCAGCCCATAAACATCAATAGATCGGATGGGTTGGGCTGGACGGCCCCCATTTGCCAGCTCTACTTTTAAAGGGAGGGAAAAATGGCACATGCAACCAACAAGAAAAGTTGCACAAACCCCTGCGCGCGGTACAGAGGATCCTTATCCGTTATATATAAATTTCACGCTGCACTTGCTCTTTCCAAGTTTTATACACAATCAATAAATACAGAGAGAGTTCTTAGTAGGAAATCAACATTGAAGTTCATTTTGGTTATTCTAGAGTTTTAATCAAGAATATGGAAATCGAAGGCAAATTGGCTGAGGCTGTGAGGAAAATAATAGAGCTGCAATCACAGCAACCCATTATTGAAAGTGACGCCAACGCCATTCCTGAACTTGATGAAAAGATCAGAGGACTTAGAGCAGGTATCATCAAACTTGTGAATTTAATTCTTTATTTTATCTTTTAGGGGTTTCCGATCTTGATATTTGTTGGTTAACTGTAGAAATAACTGGGAAGTTACAGAAGATCTCGGGGTTTTATAATGATAAGAAGGAAACCGTGGGGATTTCATTCGAGGATTTACGTAATGAGTACGAGTCTCTTTTATACACATATTTGGATTTGGATAGTATGATAATAGAGAGGAAAGTGTTGAAAAAGGGGGGAAATGCAGAGCAAGTTCTTGAAAAAGCGCTTTCTGAGGTTGCTGAATTGAAGAGTAAATTGGAAGACGCAAATCTTGAATATAAAAAGACTTTGAATCAAATATATGAATATAACCAAAATCTGCTAGCTACGAATTTAAAGATGGAGGAGGCGTTGATTAAAAAGACGGATGAAATCACCAATTTAAAAAAGCAAGAAGCTTTGCGGGACGCGGAATCGTATACATTTCAAGAGAAATTACATGTTTTGGATATTCAGAAAAAAGAAGCAGATGCCACTATCGCCAAATTGAGTGACGAATTAGGCCGTGCCCAGAAGCAGAAACTGGAATTAGGGAAAAGGAATGAAGAAAATGAGAGAATAAGGATGGAGCTGCAGGCTGAGTTGAAGGATCTCAAATCATCAAAGGAAGAGACTATAGTTGATCGGGATCGGAATATTTTGCAACTAAAAGAAGCAGAAGCGAAAACGTCATCACAAACGGTTCATGAAACATTCAAGCTAATGGATTCGTTGATTGTGAAGTTTGAGGAGGAAATTGCCAGTGTGTTTGAGATATTGGAAGAAGGGAAGGACGAATTGGAGGTGCTGCACAAAACAACTTGTGTGAAAAGGGGGGAAGAGAAGATGGGTGAACTGGAGAAAATGATAGCAGAGAAGGATGAGCAGATCAAAGAACAGGAAACTAAGATTAGTGAGAAAGAGAGTACGATCACGAGCTTGAGTGAAACATTACGGTCGATCATCTCCACAGCCACTGCGAAGCTCTCCAAGCCGTGAAAATCTGAAATTGCTAAAAACACTTAAAATCTCTGTTTTACCAAACAATCATAAATAAATAGAATCAATACACATTTTCAGGCAAAAAATTTCAACACTGTTTGCTGCAACCATACACGAGAAGTTGCCAAAGAAATTCCTTCACAATGGTCGAATCTAGAGGAGAGAATCTCAAAAGCAAGCTTATGAATATTAAACCACATTTACAGGAAAAGCATGTTACCAAAATATAAGATTCACTTTGATTTTTAAAAGTATCAGATAGATACATGCAACACATGTTGCTTTACCCATCAATAATCCAACATTTTTATGGAAACAAAGAGAGAGAGAGAGAGCGCTTTAAGTAAAGTATGTTTTCTTTAGATTTAAACAACATCAAAACTGTTTTTACATATAGAGTCTCATTTAAAAGATAAATTATAATGTGTGAATTAGTTTTATCGTGAAACTTAATTGTATTTTGTGTGTTTTTTAATATTATTAGTTATTTTTTGTAATTATATTATTTTGATAGTAATATTATATAAAAATAACTAATGTCGTTTAAAATTGTAAGATGAAATTAATTTACAAGAGACTTACTTCATCTAATAAAAAAATATCATTTGTTATTTTTGCAAATAAATAAATAATATAAAATATGATAAGACCATAAATGAGGTTGTTTGAAAGACTAATTTAAAACAATATTTAAATTGTTATCACTTTTTAAAAAGTGATATAAATTAGTATAAAGTGATAAAAAATTGAAAAGTAATATACTTCACATTATAATTGATAATAATATATTAAAAAATTATAAAAATTAATTAAAAAGTAAATCCATCTCACGAAATGATATCCATGAGACGGTGTCAAACAAGACTTGCTCTCTATAGAGTCGTAAACGAGAGAATAAAACATTGCTTACTAAACGGAGGGAAAATTGGCGGACGCAATCAACAGAAAAGTTGCACAAACCCCTGCACGCGGTACAGAGGATCCTTATCCACTATATATATAGATATCAAGCTGTACTTGCTCTTTTTCAAGTTTTACCCAATCAATAAAAATACAGAGGGTGAGAGACTTCTTAGTTGAGAATTTCAGCATTCTTCCTAATTCCAAAGCAAAATACAAGTTTAATTCGGTTATCTGGGGACGAAGGCAAATTGGCTGAGGCTTCGAGAAAAATGATGAAACCACCACGGCAACCCATTATTGTGAGTGACGCCGTTCCTGAATTAGATGAAAGGATCAGAGGACTTAGAAAAGGTATCATCAAACTTATGAATTTATTCCTTTAACAATAGAATTGATCAGTGTATCGATAATACTCATTTCATTTTGACCAGAATTAACAACATAATTATTTTTATGTCCCAAATAATTAATTTCTAATTTTCTACATTAAATTGTTGTTATAAAATTAAAAAAAATATAAGTTACGAGAGAGACTGACCCATAAACATCTATAGATCGGTGGGTTGGGCTGGACGGCCCCCATTTGCCAGCTCTACTTTTAAACGGAGGGAAAAATGGCACATGCAACCAACAAGAAAAGTTGCACAAACCCCTGCGCGCGGTACAGAGGATCCTTATCCGTTATATATAAATTTCACGCTGTGCTTGCTCTTTCCAAGTTTTATACACAATCAATAAATGCATAGAGAGTTCTTAGTTGGAAATCAACATTGAAGTTCATTTTGGTTATTCTAGAGTTTTAATCAAGAATATGGAAATCGAAGGCAAATTGGCTGAGGCTGTGAGGAAAATAATAAAGCTGCAGTCACAGCAACCTATTATTGAAAGTGACGCCAACGCCATTCCTGAACTAGATGAAAAGATCAGAGGACTTAGAGCAGGTATCATCAAACTTGTAAATTTAATTCTTTATTTTATCTTTTAGGGGTTTCCGATCCTGATATTCGGTTAACTGTAGAAATAACTGGGAAGTTACAGAAGATCTCGGGGTTTTATAATGATAAGAAGGAAACCGTGGGGATTTCATTCGAGGATTTACGTAATGAGTACGTGTCTCTTTTATACACATATTTGGATTTGGAAAGTATGATAATAGAGAGGAAAGTGTTGAATGAAGCCGATAATTCTCCCAAGAAAAAGGGGGGAAATGCAGAGCAAGATCTTGAAAAGGCGCTTTCTGAGGTTACTGAAATGAAGAATGAATTGCAAGACGCAAATCATGAACATAAAAAGATGTTGACTCAAATATATAAGGATAAGCAAACTCTGCTAGCTAAGAATTTAAAGATGGAGCAAGCGTTGATTAAAACGATGAGTGAAATCACCAATTTAAAAAAGCAAGCAGCTTTGCGGGACGCGGCATCGTATACATTTCAAGAGAAATTACATGTTTTGGGTATTCAGAAAGAAGAAGCAGATGCCACTATTGCCAAATTGAGCGACGAATTAGGTCGTGCCCAGAAGCAGAAAGTGGAATTAGGGAAAAGGAATGAAGAAAATGAGAGAATAAGGATGGAGCTGCAGGCTGAGTTGAAGGATCTCAAATCATCAAAGGAAGAGACTATAGTTGATCGGGATCGGAATATTTTGCAATTAAAAGAAGCAGAAGCGAAAACGTCATCACAAACGGTTCATGAAACATACAAGCTAATGGATTCGTTGATTGTGAAGTTTGAGGAGGAAATTGCCAGTGTGGAGAACGAATTGGAGGTGCTGCACTTAACAATTTGTGTGAAAAGGGGGGAAGAGAAGATAGGTGAGCTGGAGAAAATGATAGCAGAGAAGGATGAGCAGGTCAAAGAACTGGAAACTAAGATTACTGAGAAAGAGAGTACGATCTCGAGCTTGAGTGAAACATTACGGTCGATCATCTCCACAGCCACTGCGAAGCTCTCCAAGCCGTGAAAATTTGAAGTTGCTAAAAACACTTAAAAATCTCTGGTTTACCAAACAATCATAAATAAATAGAATCAATACACATTTTCAGGCACAAAAATTCAACACTGTTTGCTGCAACCATACACGAGAAGTTGCCAAAGAAATTCCTTCACAATGGTCGAATCTAGAGGAGAGAATCTACAGGAAAAGCATGTTACCAAAATATATAAGATTCACTTTGATTTTTTTTTTGAAACAGATACGTGCAATACATGTTACTTTACCCATCAATAATCCAACATTTTTATGGAAACACAGAGAGAGAACTCTAAGCGAAGTATAAAGTATACTTTGAATTCGATTTATCGTGAAATTTGATTGTATTTTATGTGCATTTTTTATTTTTTAATTGTAAGATTGAAATTAATTTACAAAAGACTTACTTCATTTAATTAAAAGAAATATCATTTTTAATATTCGAAAATAAATAAATAATAAAAAAAATATGATAAGACCACAAATGAGGTTGTTCCATTATCAACCTGGGTAGAGCACTAAAGTGAGGAACTCAGTGGCCAGGTGGGCTAAGCCACCTAGTTAATAAAGTAGAGTAGAATAAGAGTGATATTTTTTAAATTTAAAAGATATTGTGAGGGTATTAATATTGTGTGATGTCTCCTTTTTAGGAGTGTGCATAACTTGTTGGGACAAATCGAAAAGGAAAGTGTGCCTAACCTTTTGGGACGGAGGGAGTATAATAATGCAATATATTTTATACTCCCTCCGTCCCATAAAAACTTTCACATTTTTCTTTTTCGTCCGTTCCATTATAAGTTTCACACTCTTAAAATGATAAACCCTTTATAAATTTTCTCCCTCACAATTTTCACTAATTTATACAAATGACATTACTTTTTACTCTCACATACAATAACCAAATAATTTTTTTTTACTTTATACATAAAAGTTTACAAAATTACCCCTCAAAACCTCAATCATTACTCTTTTTCTTAAAGTATTTGTCCTCCTACATATGAAAGTTTTTTCGGGATGAAGGGAGTATTAAATATAAATAATTTAAATAGTAAAAAAATAATTGTTATTAATACGTTTGAACAATAATACTATTACTCATTGTAATTTTTAATATTTTTAATCAAATATTTAATATTTTAACTTTTACGAAATAACTTTATAATAAATATATCATAAATCATTTTTCATATAGTACTGTAATATTTTGTGGAGTGGTAAACGAGAGAATAAAAGATTGCTTAATAAACGGAGGGATGGCGGACTCAATCAACAGCGGTACAGAGGATCCTGATCCGCTATATATAGATATCACGCTCTACTTGCTCTTTTTCAAGTTTTACGCAATCAAGAAACATACACAGGGAGAAACTTCTTAGTTGAGAATTTCAGCATTCTTCCTAATTCAAAAGAAAAATACAAGTTTGATTCGGTTATCTGGGGACGAAGGCAAATTGGCTGAGGCTTCGAGAGAAATGATGAAACCACCACGGCAACCCATTATTGTGAGTGACGCCGTTCCTGAATTAGATGAAAGGATCAGAGGACTTAGAAAAGGTATCATCAAACTTGTGAATTTAATCCTTAATTTTATGTTTTAGGGGTTTAATTCCATTCCTGATATTTGGTTTACTGTAGAAATTTCTGGGAATTTACGCAATATCTTGGGGTATCTTCAAAAACAAGATGTTGAGAAGGAACCCTTGGGGGATTTGATCGAGGGTTTACGTAATGAATTCGAGCCTCTTTTTTTCGCTCATTTTGGTGATCTGATAAAAGAATTGGGAGTGTTTCATGAAATACCCGACTCTGAGGCTGCTAAATCGAAGAAAAAATTGGAAGACACAAATCTTGATTATAGAAAGATTTTGAGTGAAATAAATGAAAATAACCAAGGTGAGCTGGATAGAAGTTTAATGATGAAGAAAGAGTGGATTGAAAAGGAGGTTGAATTCTCTGATTTAAAGAAGAAAACAGCTTCACGGACCGCGGCATTGACTACATGTGCATACACTCTTAGTGACAAACAGTATGTTATGTGTTATCAGAAACAAGCAGCAGATGCCACTATCGCCCAACAGAGTGCACACATTTCGAGATTGACTGATGAATTAACTCGTGCCGGAAACCTGAATTTGAAATTGGTGCAAAGGAATGATGAAACTAAAAGAAAATGGATGTGGATGATGAATCAGTTGAATGAAACAGAGAAGAATCTCAAATCATCAACGGAAGAGGTAGAGCAGATCAGTAAAGCCATGTATAGTAAAGAATTCCAAGAAATTATAGTTGATCGGGATCGGTATATTTTGCAATTAAAAGGAGCACAAGCGAAAATGGCATCCGAATTGGGTGAGACGGTTAAGGAAACAATCAAGGGAATGGATACGTTGAGTGTGAAGTTTGAGGAGGAGCTTGGTGACTTAATGTCACGAATTTCTGAAATCGAAAGGGTGCTTAAGGATGTAATGAAGTGGGTTGCTGGTAGCAAGACTAAGCATGATCAGCTGATGCGGGAAATTGCCAGATTGGTTAAGGAATTGAAAGAAGAGAAAGACGAAATGGAGGTGCTGCAAAAAAATGGTGAGGATGAAATGATGAGGTTGAATCAAAGTGTGAAAAGGGTGGAAGAGAAGAAGGGTGAGCTGGAGAAAATGATAGCAGAGAAGGATGAGCAGATGAAAGAATTGGAAAGAAAGATGAGTGTGAAAGAGAGGCTGATCTCGAGATTGAATGAATCAATAGGGTCGGTCATCTCCACACTCACAACGAAGATGTCAATGGGATGATGTTGAATGCAGAGATAGTTGACAGAAAAGCCTCTGTTGAAATAATGCATATCTGAAGATGTAAAAGCACTTTATATCTTGTTTCACCACAACTGTCATAAATAAATATAGGGGAACTATACACATTTTCTGGCAAAGTTTCAACACTGTTTTCTGCAACCTTTAAATACGCACGAGAAGTTGCAATGCCTCCACAATCAAGTGTGTGTCTATATGATATTCTAACTCCATGTTTGATCATTGAAATTTTGGGTGCCTTTAGTGGATTTTGATCTAATAAGAAATAAGAATCTGATTATTTGAAGTTGTTTGTAGCTATATTCTTTATAAGAGAAGAGACTGAGTGCGCAACCTTTAAAAGGGCGTGGATTGTGAACACTTCAAAAATTGGAGAAATAGCATGAGGTGTCTGATACTATTGGTTTGTTTTTATTTTAAAGAGTATTTTTTTAACTCTATACATTAATAATGTTTGAAATTATACACTTTATTATATATGGTTATAATAAAAATTTTGATTGTGTAATTTACTTTTTCAATAAAAATTATTAATATATGCGCAAAACTCAGCCTATATAATATAGATGGATGGAGTATGAAATATATAAATAACATAAAACTAAATAAATAAAAACATCATTCAAATTATAAAATAAACATGATTTAACATCTTTCTCATGAGAAAGACTATCATATCCTATAAAAAAAAATTATATTATTAAACAATTCTTATATTAAAATTTATATCGAACAATAAATGTCATATTAAGTAGGAGACGGAGGGAGTAATTTATTTTTATTCTTTTCGTTCATGAAATTGACAATAAAATTGATCGGTGTATCGATAATAGTTATTGCATTTTGAGTAGAATTAGCATAATTATTTTCTATATTAGAAATTGATCGGTGTATCTATATTAAATTGTTGTTAATAATTTTTTTTTTAAAAAAAAGTAAGTTATGAGATGGACTGATCCATTAACCCGTTAGTCTAATAGTACTGGATTGAACTCATGTTTCATAAGGTTCAGGTTATTTCCACACACTAAAGTTCAAAGTGTACACACTTAGAAAAAAATATTAACTAAACCACAGTAAAAAAGACTAACCTACCCTTAATGTGTACAACGGTAATTTTCCAAGTACACACACACAACCATACCAAACGTTGCAGCGCTCCCTCCTTACGTACGTCTCCATTCCCAGTTTTTTTTTTGTTCAAAAAACCCCAACGTTTGCCGCTGTGAATCCGGGAAACACGGCCAAGAAAGTGACGAACGTATTTGGCTAAAAATGGGGACTTCGAATATGTTGTTGTAAGTTTTTATTTGAGTTATTTCATTGTTTGATTTATACCTAGGGTTTTCTTGCATTTTTTGTGTTTTTGGTGCTCTAAAATGGTTTGTTGAGTAGTTTGTATTCAAAATATGCATTTACATTACCATATTACGTATATTTGAACGTTGGCGCCGATTTTTGTTGAAGGTGACGGGTTTGAAATTTTCGACTCTGTTTCATCGCACATTTGCTCTTTGTTCGAATTTTTTTTTTTTCGCACAATGATGTGTGTACTTGTGAAAAAAGATCAACATATGCGGATACCCCTCTGTGCGAAAAAAAAAGCCGCACAATTGCATTTTGTTCGAAAAAAAAATTCGCACAAAAGTGTGTGTACTTAGAAATATCGTGTGCGATTTTATCTTCCACACTTTGAATGAATGTGCGAAACAAAAATTCGAACAACACATACAGGATCGTGGTTAGTGGGAGGGGCAGTTATGAGATTTCGGGTGTGTGTACTTGAAAGAAAAGTGTGTCAACTTGGATAAGTGTGTGTACTCTGAACTTTGGTGTGTGGAAATAACTTGGGCCTTTCATAAACCTGATATATTCATGGGCCAACCCAACCCAGTCCATAAACATCAATAGATCGGATGGGTTGGGCTGACGGCCCCCATTTGCCAGCTCTACTTTTAAACGTAGGGGAAAATGGCACATGCAACCAACAAGAAAAGTTGCACAAACCCCTGCGCGCGGTACAGAGGATCCTTATCCGTTATATATAAATTTCACGCTGTGCTTGCTCTTTCCAAGTTTTTATACACAATCAATAAATGCAGAGAGAGTTCTTAGTTGGAAATCAACTTTGAAGTTCATTTTGGTTAGTCTAGGGTTTTAATCAAGAATATGGAAATTGTAGGCAAATTGGGTGAGGCTGTGAGAAAAATAATAAAGGTGCAATCACAGCAACCCATTATTGAAAGTGATGCCAACGCCATTCCTGAACTAGATGAAAAGATCAGAGGACTTAGAGCAGGTATCATCAAACTTGTGAATTTAATTCTTTATTTTATCTTTTCGTTCCTGATATTCGGTTAACTGTAGAAATAACTGGGAAGTTACTGAAGATCTCTTGGTTTTATAATGATAAGAAGGAAACCGTCGGGATTTCATTCGAGGATTTACGTAATGAGTACGTGTCTCTATTATACACATATTTGGATTTGGAAAGTGTGATAATAGAGAGGAAAGTGTTGAATGAAGCCGATAATTCTCCCAAGAAAAAGGGGGGAAATGCAGAGCAAGATCTTGAAAAAGCGCTTTCTGAGGTTACTGAAATGAAGAATGAATTGCAAGCCGCAAATCTTGAATATAAAAAGATGTTGACTCAAATATATAAAGATAAGCAAACTCTGCTAGCTAAGAATTTAAAGATGGAGGAAGCGTTGATTAAAACGATGAGTGAAATCACCAATTTAAAAAGGCAAGCAGCTTTGCGGGACGCGGCATCGTATACATTTCAAGAGAAATTACAAGTTTTGGGTATTCAGAAAAAGGAAGCAGATGCCACTATCGCCGTATTGATTGGCGAATTAGGGAAAAGGAATGAAGAAAATCAGAGATTAAGGATGGAGCTGCAGGCTGAGTTAGAAAACAAAATGAAGTTTCTCAAATCATCAAAGGAAGAGGCAGAGGAGCACGTTAAAGTCACGGATAATAATATGTTGCAATTAAAAGAGGTAGAAGCGAAACTGGCATCACAATTCGATGAGATGTTTAATGAAACAATGGAGGTAATGGATATGTTGAGTGTGAAGTTTGAGGAGAAAATTGCCAGAATGGTTGAGGAATTGAAAGAAGAGCAGGACGAATTGGAGGTGGTGCAGAAATCAATTAGGAGATTGAATCGAGGGGAAGAGGAGATAGGTGAGATGGAGAAAATGATAGCAGAGAAGGATGAGCAGATGAAACAACTGGAAAGAAAGATGAGTGAGAAAGAGAGTCTGATCTCGAGCTTGACTGAAACATTGTGGTCGATCATCTCCACAGCCACTACGATGATCTACAAGGCGTGAAAATTTGAAGTTGCTAAAAGTACTTAAAAATCTCTGTTTTACTACAAAAATCATAAATAAATAAATAGAATCAATACACATTTTCAGGCAAAATTTCAACAATACACGAGAAGTTGCCAAAGAAATTCCTCCACAATGGTCGAATCTCAAAAGCAAGCTTATGATTAATTATTAAACCACATTTACAGGAAAAGCATGTTACCAAAACATATAAGATTCACTTTGATTTTTAAAAGTATCAGATACATGCAACACATGTTACTTTACCCATCAATAATCCAACATTTTTATGGAAACACAGAGAGAGAACTTTAAGTGAAGTCTGTTTTCTTTAGATTTAAACAACATCAAAACTGTTTTTACATATAGAGTGTCATTTAAAACTTGAATTAATTTTATCGTGGAACTTGATTGTATTTTACGTGTATTTTTTTAATTTATGAGTTATTTTTTTATAAATATTATTTTGATAGTTATATAATAAAAATAACTAATATCGTTTCAAATTGTAAGATGAAATTAATTTACAAGAGACTTACTCCATTTAATAAAAAATAAATATCATTTTTTTGTGCAAATAAATAAATAATAAAAAAATATGATAAGACCACAAATGAGGTTGTTTAGAAGACTAATTAAAAAAATATGCTATTTTAATCCGTGCATATTATCAAATAAATTAAACATACCCTTTCTACAGTATATCTATATAATTTGTATATATCACCAAATAAATTAAATATATGTCTGTTTTCTGCAAATTATCTATATAATTTGTATATATCACCAAATAAATTAAATATATGCTTGCTTTCTACCCACATTTTATATAATTTGTATGAGCAAGTCTCTTGTGAAATATTGCACCGTGCAATATCAATTAAAAAAGGAAATTATTAAATCTTGTGGGTCAAGATAAAGAACGGGTCAAACTAGCGCATATTTCTTCTTCTTCCTCCACGCAGATTTCTTCTTCTTCCTCCACGCAGATTTCTTCTTCTTCCTCCTCTGTTCGCTCCACAACTTCCATGGTTGTGCCTGTGTTCCCCCAACCAACCCCAACCACGCATCAAGGTTCTTTCAAACGCAGAAACGCCGACGATGAGGAGGGATAAAACTGTGAACTCCGATGAAAAAAAGGAAAAAGAGGGATGATCCGATTGATGAAAACAATAGTGGATAAAACTTAAACAGTGATGAATACAAATCTTATGCGAACTTCTGATGATAAATTTTTATTTCTGTTTAAACTGGAATTAATATCGCAACTCCTAATCTGGTTCTGATTTATTCATATAGTAACACACATTTTTCCATAAAGTAACATATTTTTGTTCATATAGTAACACATTTTTTTTCTTTATATAGTAACACATATTTCTCTATACAGTAACACGTTTGTGTTCATATAGTAACATATTTTTTTCAAAAGTATGTGTTATTGTAAGAACAATTATTTGTTACTGTAAGGGTAAGTACGTGTTACTAGTCCTTAAAAGAATAAGATATTAGTTTTGTTCATTAATAACATATTTTTCTTCATACATTAACACGTGTTTGACCTAATAATAACACAACCTGAGAGTAAAAATTTATTTTTACCTTTGCACAAGTTTAAGACACATATTTGCCCTTACAATAACACATATTTACCCCAAAAATCTTATATTTGGGGATCAAATAGACCCATGATTTTTTTCTTAACACATTAAAATCATTTCTCTTTAATATTGAGATCAAATAAGTCACAATCTTAATAAGGAGACTTGGTGTACTAATTTCTAACAACTAACAACTAACATTTACCGATAAAAAAAAAAATCACACTCTTTTAATAAGAATAAAGTTGTCGAAGATTAAATACTTATTTGATTCACACATATAATTAGATTAGAGATTTATTTGACAATTTTTTCATTTTTATTTTTGCATTTGGGCGATTATTTTTAGACAAATACATATAATTTGTTTTATAGTAACACATATTTATTATTTAAGTAACATATGCGTAACCTAATAGTAACACCCCTGGGAGCACCTGAGGGCGATTTTTTTTTTTTTTGCCCCCGCAAGTTTTTTTTGAAAATATTCATTGGATCCGACCCGACCCGACTAGGATCCGCGAATTTCATTAAATGGGTTATTTCACGGTACAATATTGCATATAAGAATTTGTCAATTTGTATATATCATCAAATTAATTAAATATATTTATATAATCTGTATATATCATCAAATAAATTAAACATCGACTTTTCAAAATCTGAATACAAATTGAATAACATGATTTAAAATTTCAAAATTTTAAACTAAATTTTGTATCTTCACTTATAATTTATAAACTAATATAAATAAATGGACTGATGAGATTAAAACTTATAAAATTGATGGATGAGATCAATAATTAAAACTTAAATGAATGAGAAATTTTGAAATAGAAGAACGTGAGTTTGCCACATAAACTTTCCTAGATTTAGCTTTATAGATAGATAAATATAAATACATTAAAATATTACTATTTATAATTAAGTATTAATCTTCTGAGGCAAATATGTTGTGAACTTTAATATTACATCATTGAATTAATTATACGAAAATAATATAAAATGAGAAACTGATTTTGAAAGTTGAAGATGGTAATTTTGGAGATAGCAGGAATGGATATGCATTTAAAGAGGGTTTTGAAATTGTATTTTGTCATATATTATATCCTGAAAATTAAAAAAATCTAATCTAAAATTAAATTATGAAATATGAATTCGAAATACATTGACAAGTTCAAACCTATTTATAATAAACCCAACTCATCAAAATTATTCATTCAAATTAAATTTCCATCCGAAAATAATAGATTGGAAGTTCCGTAACAACGTTTCTAGGTATAATAAAACCCATAAAATTGGTGTGCTGAAACAAGGAGATCAACCAGAGATGTGGAAACAAGGAGGTGGGAAGTCGATTAAATCCATTATTGAGAATTACATCGATCCAGAAGAAAATGAAAAGATCAAACGAATCAAAGCAGGTACGAAGAATTTAATGCTTACTTTTATCTCTCTGTCCACCAGAAGTATGCTCACACACTGTTGTTTGTTTCACCATTTAACTATCTCTTAATTTTTTCATATGTTGTTGACTTTATACTCATAAACAGCTACTTAACTCATAAATGAACTATACAATACTCCAAAATACCCTTATTTTAACTACTTTATCTATATTTTCTTAAAACCTGTGTCAAAACCAAATGAACATACTTTTAGTGGACGGAGAGAGTATTTTTTTAGGGTAATTGCTGATATTTTGATACTTGTGTAGAAATTGGTATGAAGTTACGAAAGATTTTGGAAGGTGGTAACGATGATAAGGAATCCATTAGGGTTTTGATTGAGGATTTCGAATATCTTTGTGCACGTTATGATTATCTGGCAAAAGAGTTGAAAGAAGCGGTTTATGGAAGCTCTTCGTCTTCATCCGACTCGGATGATTATTATCCCAAAAAGAATGGCGGCGAGCAAGAGGCAAAGAGTTTGGTGAAAGATATAGGGAAATTGATTGTTTCAAAAAATGAGGAGATTGATCAATTGAAAGATGATGTAGAGGATCTTCAAATTGAGGTGGAGGTGATCAGAGAAGATTTAATCAGTGCATTAGTCAGAGGTGCAGAGAAACACCGTAAAGAAGTAGAAGCTGAAGCCAAAATGACATCAGCAGTCCGTACGGTGGATCAAATGCTCAAGGAAATCCGTACGCTGCGTGTGAACTTTGAGGGGCACTTTCGTCACTTAAAGTCCAAAATATTTGAAATGTCGAATGAGCTTACCAAAATCTCAGAGCTAAAAGGTGGCATATAGGTGCTTCATTTTCCAAGGTGCATATCGATTGGTAAATTTTGATTAATGTTTAATGCTTTTTTTTTTTGGTTTTGAATTATGTTTTTTTCTGCGAATGGTAGTGTGGAAGAATCTTTTCATTTCGTTTAATTAGTTTGTGTCGATGATTATTGAATTGTTGTCTTTTTGCATGTTTATCTTATGTTAAGTTTCATCACATCATTAAATATAATAATTAAATTAAAATACCAGATATAATATGATTCGAACTCAAAATGTTGGTTTGGATATGTTGGCAGATGCCTATTGATGTAACTAATATATAAGTGAGCAGTGGGGATGGAATCTATTTTGATCCCATAAGTTAGAATTAATTGCTCTCCACTACAAGATTCTTGGGTTATGTTGTGTTTTGTATTATAATCAAAATAGACTGATACTCAAAGAACCCTAAAAGGAAAAACCCCAATTCATTTTGCCCAAAATTGGCCGACGAAATCGAGAAGATTTGGGTTTGGAATTTTGATGATTTTGAGTTTGGGAATTTGGTAATTATCAATGAGATATCTGAATTTTGAGATTTCGGATTCTGTTTTGAATTTCAATCTCATATTTTGGAATTGCAGAGGTGAAGATGGTGATATTTTTTATTTTTTTGTGGAGATGAATTTTGGGATTTTGTTTTGATTTGATTTTAAATTCAAATTGCAAAGGTGAAGATGATGATATTTTTTTGTTTGTAATTGATTTAAATGTATATATTGGACTTCTATTTAAATTTTAATGTTCTTTCAATGGGTTTAAAAAATTTGTGTTTTAATTTTGTTTAAGTTTTTATCTTTATTTTTATTCATGTTAATGTGTTGGAATTTGACGAAAAGTGTCACACAACTTACCATGAGGATTAAAAATGTCACGTCATCAACTTCCGCCGGAATCCAGCCTAATGCATTTCCCAGCAAATTAGGACGAAAATGTCTAAATTTGTATACATACGGAACTAAATTAATAAAATAGATAATTAGTGGACCATTTCAATAAAGATAATAAGTTAAAGGACTAAAATGGTTTAAATTCCCAAAAACTCAATAAATTTTTTTATTTTATACATAAAAGTTTACAAAATTATCCTTCAAAACTCTAATCATTACGTTTTTTCCTTAAAGTGTATGCATTCACTCGAGAAAAAATCACAAACAGTCTTGTATCTTTATTTGAATCCAACTTTAGTCCTTTTTCTTTTTAATTTATCAATTTTGATCCTTTTGGTCTCAATTTTGGTCCTTTTCACCGAAAAATTCCAATTTTTGCCAGAAAATTGCCCTAATTTTGTATTATTGTCAAGTTGATGGCCGTGTCATATTTCATTTGAATCGTCACTCATCCAGGAAGCAAAACCCTCAATTAATTTCAAATTTCGATACACCTTCCTCGTAAATTGCAATTTAAAATAGTTAATTTTTATCACTAATTCTGAGTGTTTTACGATGAGTGGAGGGTCGAGGCCTATAAGTTTCTTTTTCTCTTGTCGAGCCCGTCATTTTGGTACATTTTCGTGTCATTCTATATACTACAACAGATTTCTGGCCATTTTTCGGTAATTTTTTCGGCTAAAAATTGAATTATCCAATTAAAAGGACCTATTTTGATATCAAAAGGACCACAATTGATAAAATAAAAAGAAAAATGACTAAATCTGGATTCGAGCAAAGTTACATGACTATTTATGAAATTATCTCGCATTCACTCCTATTAAAATTTCTATAAGATGGAGAAAATAATAATTATATATATAATATAAATATATATATACGTGTCCTTAGATAATTATAATTATTGAGATTTCTCAATCTTTTTCACACATCAGAAGAAAATGAACTTTCTCCAAATATTTATCTTATTTTACAAAGAAGCGTTTGTCTCCTATGAATCAAATTTCACGTTACCTTTCAATAATCCTAATTAATACACTTTATAATATATATGTCATACTCATCAATTATCCTAACTAATACTCTTTGTAATGTTGTCTTGTGTTGTAATAATATTATTATATAAGTAATAATTTTCAATCATCACAACTGATACCCTCTAGTAACATAAGTAATATCCTTCATTATCACGACTAATACCCTTAGTAATATAGGACGTATTCTTCAATTATCACGATGAATACTATTTAGTAATATAGGTAATACCTTTTAATTATTTCAATTGATACGATCAAGTTTCACCATGAACCCTTGTTGATATTAGACTTTACCTGAAAATTATGATGAAAACATTTAGAGATATCGTATTTTCGATCGACAATGTCTTTTTCATGTGGGAGGTATACGATGCATTTTTTTTATTAGTAGATGCATACAATTATATCCCAATATTTTCTCAATCAAAATCTACTTCTAATTTTATATGATTGATTTAATTAATATCAATTATATATGCATAAATATAAATAAATAACAACCAAAATCTACTTCTAATTTTATGATTGATTTAATATAAATTATATATGCATAATTATAAATAAATAACTTAGATGTATACAATTATATTTATTTACAAACTTCTATAAAATCTTTTCCCCCAAGTTTCTTCTTGTGGGCCGGTATCTTTGAGATTTCAGTGAAAACCACAAATATAGGAGAACTCGTAAACTCATAATCTCATAATATTCTCTAACTAAAAATTCCCTCCCTCACCCCCTTTTTACTTTTTCAATCAAAACATACTGGACAAACATTGCAACAATGTCTTTATCTCCATCGGCCAGGTTTCAAATTTCTCCTTTTTTTTCAAAACTACTTCTTTTTATTAAATATATTGGCTTTAGCTGTATATGATTTTGACAATTCATTTTTTTTTATCGGTTTTGACGATTCATTTTTGCCTAGTGAGTATCATTTTGTTCTTGTGTAAAGGGTTAAGTCATTTTAGTTTAATATTCTGTTGTCATTTGTCCACTTTATATGCATGTTTTTTTTATGGTGACTCGAATTATTATCATTTGTATTTATAATATTGGTAAAAATTTGTGTGAGATGATTTTAAGATGGATTCTATTTCATCTTGAATCAACCTGCATTTTTTTGTTATTTTTTTATATGACTGCATTAATTTGATATTAATATGAATGAATGTTTTGTTTTTTTTTATTATTTCTCAATATGATGAATTACTAAATTTAATTAATATTATTAATTAATAATAACATAATTAAAAGTAATTTAATAATTAAAATATAAATGATGGTATTTAGAGTTGTTAATATATATATTTGATGTAGAATGAATTTTAGTTTTAATGAAGAAGGAAAACAGGGGATTAAAATAGGGGATTAAAATAGGAGATTAATGTTTGAGAAAATGTATTCTAGTTGATTGAGTAATAAGAATATCAGGAGAAGAATTAGTTATAAGAAGTTGGATTTTTTATTTCTACTTATAACATTACAAGGCATGAACCTCATATATATATATATATATATATATATATAAAGATAGATAGATGTATGATGTCGATCTATAGTATTCTAGAGTACTATAACATGATACCTATTTTTCAATCAGATTCACTTTGCTTTCTAATTTTTTCTAGAATAATCTCTACTCTCTAATCTTACTAATCCGGATTATTCTGGAAATTTGCACCATCACCTAATAGTAAAAGAATAAAGTGGAATGTGTTGAAGAAATTTTAAAATATTCAATATGAATAAATGAACGAGAGCGCGTATATAAAATTTGGTGTTTAAAGGAGGAGTGCTATGAGAATGATTTAGAGGAGAGGGACCCCATGGAATAGAGTGGAACACCATTTTTTGAAGTGGTGATATCACTTGCAAAACTTACTGACATAAAGTGTAATATTTTCACTATCGGTAAAACCGTTTTACCTTTTTATTTTTCGCGAACTATCGGCCAATAAAGGATAAGTCCATCAATACTCTGTTAATACTACCATCACCTATATATTTTTGTTGTCAAATTTGGTATAAGAAAATTAGGTGCAGCTGTGTGGCAGTATATTTCGTAATTGAAGAGAAATTCGTAAAGTTGATTTCTGGATTTTTCCGCAAGACTTTGGTATAGGAAGGCCATGGCTGAGAGTGACGCCAAACTAGCTGAAAAGATCAATCAACTTAAAACAGGTATCATCAAACTTGTGAATTTTTTATCTTTTAATTCCATTCCTGATATATTTCGTTAACTGTAGAAATTGCTGAGAAGTTAGACAAGATCTTGAAGGCTCTTGAAAAAGAAGATTTTAAGAAGAAATACATGGGCGGTTCGAAGAAGGGTTTACAGTATGAGACTCTTCACGCACAATATGAAAATCTGACAGAAGAGTTTAGTGAGTTTGATGAAACACCCGACTCGCCCAAGAAAAACGAAATGGATGTTGCTTTATTCAATAGATCAAGAGTGGAACACAAAACTCTGTCTTTAAAGAATCAAGCAGCTTCGGATGCCGCCAAATGGACTACACTTGCTGCCAATCTTGAACAAAAATTATATTTTTTGGGCTTACAGAAATATGCAGCAGATGCCACTATCGCCAAACAGAGAGCAGAGATTTCGAAATTGACAGAGGAATTGACTCGTGCCAGGAACCTGAAATTGGAATTAGAGAAAAAGAATGAAATATTTCAAAAAAGGAGGATGGAGCTGCTGCTGGATCAGGTACAAAACCCAGAAGCTATAATTGAACGGGATCGCCATATTTTGCAGTTAGAAGAAGCACAGGCAAAAATAGGATCGGAAGTGGGTGAGAAGATGAATCAGGCACTCAAGGGAATGGAAACGTTGAGTGTGAAGTTTGAGGAGGAGTTTGGTGAGTTAGTGTCACGAATTTATGAAATCAAAGATGAGGTTAAGGTTGTGATGAAGTGGATTACTGATAACAAGACTAAGCATAATCAGCTGAAGCGGCAAATTGCCAGATTGGTTGAGGAATTGAAAGAAGAGAAGGACGAAATGGAGGCGCTGCAGAAAAATGGAGTAGATGAAATAACGAGATTGAATCAAAGTGTGGAAAGAGGAGAAGAAAAGATAGGTGAGATGGAGAAAATGATAGGAGAGAAGGATGAGGAGATGAAAGAACTGGAAACTAAGATGAGTGAGAAAGCGAGTACGATCTCGATTTTGAGTGAAACATTACAGTCGGTCATTACCACAGCCACTACCAAGCTGTCAATGGCATCATGTTGAATGCAGAGGAGATAGCGGTTGAAATCATGAAAACACTTCAAATCTCTTGGACTCCATGTTTGGTCATTGAAATTTTGGGTACCTTAAGTGGAATTTGATTTAATTATAGCACAGTCGGTCTCCGAAATGTCAACTTACACGCAAGTTGATACATACATTTCCTCATTACTTGTGCGCTGTAAAAAAGCCTTGGGGAGTACTATGGGGATTAAATTTTAATGGTCCCATAGCTTTCCACGTATTTTTATTTAGTCTCATAACTATTTTCGAAACAATTTAGTCAATTCTTGTTTCATAACTATTTTTGAAATGACTTAGTCCCATAACTAATTGCATTGCTCAGTTTTAGTCTCATATCTACTTGAAATAATTGGATGCAAACCATGAATTTTATTTTTACTATCATTATCGTGCATGTGCATGGTTTTGATAGTAAATAGCATAACTGTGATAGTAAAAGTAGAGTTCATGTATGCCCTCGGTCCACACAAGTATTACTCATTTTAATTTTCTTTGTTAAACAAAATCCACATCTAAATTATTACTTTTTCTAGATAAAAAAAAGTTATTAAAAACGCAATAGATTCTAGAGCTAATCCTCTTGAATACGATGCTCGTGCTCACTATGTGCTATAATATACGGTGTACAATTGCAGAATAAATTAGGCTAAAAATATAGTGAACAAGTACGCGTGTATAAAATTTAGTGTTTAAAGGAGAAATGCTATGAGAAAATTTAGAGAGAGTGGATTAAATAGTAAATTTTTAGTGCATCAAGTACATTATGTAATTTAGGTGTATTTTTATATAGTACCAATTGTTTTCACTGAACAATTACAATTATTCATCTCTAATTGTTTTAAAAAAACAACTGATACAATTTACAAATGCTATTAATTGCACGTTGTACCAGTGCATACAAGACCAAATTAAGAGTATAACTTCTAATGAATTGGAATTAGAAAATATACTTATTAGTACTATAATTATAATATATATTCATATTATTTATTTAAATATTGAATATTAGCTAATACTAAATTGAATATCATAATTTAATATTTGTATTTAAATACTAACCAAATCAAAATAATATGTGTATTTGAATTCGAATTACAAAATTTCGAATATGAATATCAAAATTTGAAAACAAATATTGAATGAAACCAAAATTATTTGATTCGTTTGTAATCTTATTATAAAGAAATATTTTAATTTTTCAAATTCAAAATAATAGATACGGGTGTTTGGATACTCTCAGATTATTTATCTTGTAGATAATGTTGTATCACTCTCTCTATATATATTGCTACATTAACAGAGATTAATGAATCATTCTTTACAGTTAGGTCTTAGTAATTCAAAAGAAAGTCCTAAAGTTCATTTAAAAAATTCCGCAAGAATTTTGAAATGATGAACAAGTGGTATGAAAAGATCACAGGACTCAGAAAAGGTATCATCAAACTTGTGAATTTAATCCTTAATTTATTTTGTGTTTTAGGGTTAATTCCGTTCCTGATATTTGGTTAACTGCAGGAATTGCTGGGAGGTTGATTCATGAAGGAGATGATATTTTAGACGATCGCATGACAGATTTTGATAGTCTTGAGGAAGAGTCGTTCTATACATCTTATGCAATCTCTGGGATTGCTGAATTCGAGGTAGAGTCGTTCTATGTGCATTTGGAAGACTCAGATGTTGATAATGAGATTTTGAGTGAAACAGATGAAGATAACCAAAAGGAGGAGGATGAAATTCCCAATTTAAATAGTCAAGCCGCGGCATTGTATGCATGTGCAGCCACTCTTTAGGACAAATTGAATGATTTAGGTTTTCAGAAAGATGCCACTATCGCCAAACAGAGTGCGCAGATTTCGGAATTGACAGAGGAATTAACTGGTGCCAGGAACCTGAATTTGGAATTACAGAGAAGGAATGAAAAATATCGGATGAAGCTGCTGGATCGGGTGGAAAATGCGAAAGTTATAATGGAATCAGAAGTTGGTGAGAAGATTAATCAAGCAATCAAGGGAATGGATACGGTGAGTGTGGAGATTGAGGAGGAGTTTGGTAAATTAGTGTCACGAATTTACGAAATAGAAAAGGAGGTTAAGGTTGTAATGAAGTGGGTTACTGATAACAAGACTAAGCAGGAAATTGGCAGATTGAAAGAAATGGAGGTGGTGCACAAATCAATTTGCGGATTGAATCAAAGTGTGAAAAGGGGGGAAGAGAAGATAGGTGAGCTGGAGAAAATGATAGCAGAGAAGGATGAGCAGATCAAGGAACTGGAAACTAAGATTACTGAGAAAGAAAGTACGATTTCGAGCTTCAGTAAAAAGCATTAGAGTCGGTCATTACCACAGCCACTGCGAAGATCTCAAAGGCATGAGGTTGAAATCATGAATATCTGATATTTTGCTATAATCTCTTGGGACTATGGATTTTTTTTAAATTTTTTTATTTTTATTTCATAAACGGTTGTTTGAATTTAATTTGGTCACTGTTCTTTTTAACTATCACTCGATTAAATTTTGAAAAATTTGGCCGCTCATGTGAGGATTTGAGTTGAATAGGTCAACTGAGAATTTAAGGTAGACTTGGGTTGATTGAGAGAATAGATGGTACTGAGATTAGTTAAAAGAAGTGAGAAATTCGTGGTTAATTAATCAATTGCGAATATGTGGATTTTAAATATTTTAAAATTCCCTTGTCGATTTTAATTGCATTTTTTTAATTTAAATTTTTAATATTTAGATATATAGCTATTGTGTTTACAGATTTAAAAATTGATTTACATATTTATAATTATTATTAAGAATAATTTTTCATAGTTATATTTAGTTGAATTTTAGTTTATATAAATAGGTCTATTACCTGTAGGTTGTAGGTATAATTAGGTGGGGAATTTCTATTGGATACTACATGAATTCTCCACATTACTTGTAGATAAAAAAAATACATGTATAAAGATGAGAATACCCTTAATTTTATATTTCTCTGTTTTAAAAGTTCTCCACTAACTACTATTGCTTGGATGACATTTTTTAATTTTCAATTTCAATGTTCCTCCTGAATCCTTTAGTTACAAGTTCAGTTGATAAGATCCTCACTCTTTCTCTCTTTCATTATACAATTTCAAAAAACCAGTGCAGTTGGAGGGATTCAAAAACAACACTCAGTTGGGGGATAATTCAGAATTCAAGGTTCTTCAAATCTTTAATCGTCCACTGAAAACTCACGTTGTTGATTCTCATTTCGTAAAATTACAAATTTTTGGGCCGTACGTGCAATGTTTGAGTCCTATTTCACACTAATGCCTTTCTTGCTATTTTCTTCACAAATATTATTGAACATGTGCAAACAAGTAGCACATATTTCTAAATATTTGCATATGTGCAAAAACAATTGTGAATGATTCATCCTGTGCGGCTTACAAAGTGGTATGTCATAAGGTGGAATGAATGATAAAATACATCTAAAACTTATGGACGTAGCAGGGCCATGCAACTGCAACGGTTGACTTTTTTTTTTTTATTCTAGTTATTTTTGTTATTATTGTTTGATAAGGCTGTATTTTTTATTTTATTTTTTGGAATAATAAAATATTTTTGTTTTGTACTTTAATTGTTTTTTGTTTTGTTTCCTGAATTTTAATATATATATATATATATATATATATATATGTGTGTGTGTGTGGGAGGATAAACATAAGAAATTAAATTATAAGAGATAAATTAAGAAAAATAATAGTTGGAAAAAGTAAACTTAAAAGTAGACAAATAGTGCATTATACTTTTTTATTACCATGTTACAATTTAAATGTTCAAAATTCAAAAAATGAACGTTAGAATTTTGTTTTTTCATATTCAAAATAGCAAAAAAAAAAAAAAAAAAAAAAACCAATTTTACACACCTAAACTAAACTCTTAAAACATCTTTTATTTACGTCTCATGACACTCAATTCTCCACTATAATTAAGTGTGTTTTGAAACTCTATTGAAAAATTTAAAGTGATATTAAATGATTTTTGTAGTAAAATGAAAAGTGAAGATTGTTTGGAAATAAAGTAATTCTAAAATGTGAATGTGTTTGCAAAAAAATCACTTTAATAATATATATATATATATATATATATATATATATATTAGAGATACATCTTTGATGGATCCCAATGTGATTAATAAGATCGAGGGATGAATTAATTAATCTATCTTGTTCTAATTACCTTTATAAGAATATTTAATGAAACAGTCGATTGAATTGATTAGTGTGAATTTAATCTTAATTAAAATCGTAAATCTTAAGTTCCACTTTTTCTTACTTGGTTATTTTCAACACGCAGTTGAATTGTTCTCTGCACTTTAGAAAATAATTTAAAAAACTTTCGGACGTATCAAAAAGAAATATGAGACTATCTTAAATTCTTAATAGGACGTCGGATGGAGTAATATTATTTAAAAATGCAATTTCTTGCACTTTGTACATGTTGAAGTTAAATGGTACTCCCTCAGTTATACAATCATTTGCAAAAAAAAATTTTGTTGACGTCCCACAATTATTTATAAATCTAAATATGAAAATTATACTTAACTCTCACAATATTAACATATTTATACAGATTTTCGTTACTTTTTAGATCCGCACTATACTCAGTCCACTAAATTTATTTACTTTATTTATAAAAGTTTACCAAATTATTTCTCAAACTTCAATTATTAGACTTTATTCTTAAAATTTGTGTAACTATTTGTTTGTAATTGTCGAGGGAAAGAGTGAGTATATAGTTATTTTCATTGAAAAATAATTTGTACACCAGTTGCTCGATATAAATAGTGTAACTCAAATTAATTTATGTTTATCTTATATTAATACAAAAGATAAATATACAATTAATTGATCGATATATTACCCCTGTCGATCAATTAATCCAAAATTTAGTTGCATAAAACGATGAATAGTATCGGCCAATACTAATTCCTAATTCAAAATTTACTTGCAGCTGTGTGGCAGTTTATTTCATTCAGTCTTCCTTCCTAATTCAAAAGAAATTCGTAACAAGAATTTGGAAAACGCTGAGCCTGTGACAGAAATGATGAAGAAACCGCGGCAATCCATTAGCGCCGTTCCTGAACTAGATGAAATGATCAGAGGACTTAGAGCAGGTATCATCAAACTCGTGAATTTTTTATCTTCTAATTTAGGGGTTTAATTCCATTCCTCATATTTGATTACCTGTAGAAATTTCTGGGAAGTTGTTCAAGATCATGGATTATCTCTGCGGAGATGATTATTATTATAAGATACTACACGGTAAGGAAGAAATGAAACAGTTTGCCGGACATTTTGATTGTCTTAATAAAGAGTTCTACGCCTTTCATGGAGTCTCTTCGGGTAGTTCTGATTCATCCGACTCCGATGATTCTCCCAAAAAAGAACGCCCTGAGGTTGCTGAATTGAAGAAAGACACAAATCTTGATTATGAAAAGACTTCGAGTGAAAAAGAGGAAGTTAAAGAATACTCCATTTTAAAGAATCAAGCATTGGCTACATGTTCATTGAGCCTTCAAGAGAAATATCATGTTTTGGGTTTTCAGAAAAGAGCAGCGGATGACACTATCGCCCAACAGAGTGCACACATTTCGAAATTGACTCGGAAATTAACTCGTGCCCAGAGGCTGAATTCGGAATCAGGGCAAAGGAATGAAAGAAATAAAAAAACGAGGATGAAGCTGGTGGATCAGTTAAAAAGGACAGAGAAGAATCTCAAATCATCAAAGGAAAAGGTAGAGCGGATGCGTGAAGTCATTGGTAGTAAAGAATTCCAAGTAAGTACAGTTAATTGGAATCAGGATATTTTGCAATTGAAAGAAGCACAAGAGAAATTGGGATCAGAAATCGGTAGGAAGATTAATCAAACACTCAAGGGAATGGATGCGTTCAGTGTGAAGTTTGAGGAGGACTATGGTCACTTAGTGTCACGAATTTATGATATCAAAAATGAGCTTAAAGTTGCAAAGAAGTGGGTTGTTGATTGCAAGACTAAGCATGATCAGCTGAAGCGGGAAGTTGCCAGATTGGTAAAGGAATTGAAAGAAGAGAAGGACGAAATTGAGGTGGTGCAGAAATCAATTAGGAGATTGAATCAAAGTGTGGAAAGAGGGGAAGAGAAGATAGGTAAGCTGGAGAAAATGATAGCAAAGAAGGAGGAACAGATGAAAGAACTGGAAAGAAGGATGAGTGAGAAAGAGAGGCTGATCTTGAGCTTTAATAAATCAATAGTGTCTGTCATTACCACATCCATTACGAAGATCTCAAAGCCATGATGTTGAATGCAGAGGAGATAGGTTACAGAAAAGCCTCTGTTCACTTAAAATCTCTGTTTTACCACAACATCATTAATAAATTTAAACACTGTTTGCTGCATTAATGCCTCCACAATCTAGAGGAGAGGTCTAAATACAGAATTTGATTATTAAACCACATTTACACGAAAAGCATGCTACCAAATATTCAAAATAATATTTAAGATTCACTTTGATCATTAAAAGTATCAGATACATGTACCACAACTTACTTTACCCATCAATAGTCTAACATTTAAGGTGGACGAAGTGGCCAGAAAGTCATGAGTTCGAACTACCCGCATCTTTTTCTTTATTATTATTTTTATCTTTACATGTTCTCATCTTTTTATCATTTGCTACCATTTGTATTTGTATTTATTATTATTATTATTAATTTTTTTTCTTTATCATCATTTGTAACTGACATATCATTACTATTTTAGTAAAAATTTGTATGAGACATCTTATAATAAAATATTGGCTTAATTGCAAATAAAATCACTACTTTTTCGCAAATTGCAATTTAATCTAAACTTTTGAATCTTGTTAAAAAAAACTTCAATTTAACTTTTTTTTGCAATTTAAGCTTACGGGCAGTTTATCCTTGCCCGAAAGCTGATGTGTACAAAAAAATATACAGTCATCATCCCAGTAAGCATCCACATCAGAAAATATGCATAATAAAAAAAACTTAATTGCATATTAAATCACCACCTTTTTCGAAAATTGCATTTTAATCTAAACTTTTGAATTTTTTTTTAAACAAAACTTCCATTAATATGTTTTTTACATTTCGATCTTACAGGCATATTAGCTTCTCCCTGTAGCTGATGTTAGCTTCTCCCTGTAACTGATGTATCGTTGAAATTTAAGGGTTTTATTTTCTTTGCTTAAATGAAAACTGCCTATAATTTTAATTTTTTTTTATTATACTTTTAATATACATTGTAAAATAAACTGTATAAAAATAAATCAAAACTAAAACTTAAAAATTAAACTAATTTTATTTTATTTAAATTAAAATATTTTCATAAATTAAAAAAATAACAAATTAAACGACGTCATTTCACTCACGTGTCGGTCACGTGCGTACATAATCCGGCGAAAATGGATGACAGTACAATTTTTATCTGTGTGACATGTTGACTGAGTATTTTAATTCATTGGGAACTTAACAAAATTTATTAAATTGGAGTTTTGTTTGCCCAAGATTTAAAAGTTTAGATTAAAATGCAATTTCGGAAAAGGTGGTGATTTAATATGCAATTAAGTTTTTTTTTTATGCATATTTTCTAATGTGGACGCTTACTAGGACGATGACTGTACGTTTTTTTGTACACATCAGCTTTCGGGCAAGGATAAACTGCCCGTAAGCTTGAATTGCAAAAAAAAATTAAATTGAAGTTTTTTTTAACAAGATTCAAAAGTTTAGATTAAATTGCAATTTGCGAAAAAGTAGTGATTTTATTTGCAATTAAGCATAAAATATTTCATAAGTTAATATTCATTTCTTTCAAAATAATATAACGTCATTTCCAAATAGTATTTCATTTTATCATGAGACGGTATCATTCAAGACCTATTGTAAGAACAAGTAATAGATATTTGTAACACATGAATAAATATTTTATTTCTTTAAGGACTAAAGACACGTACTTTCCTTTATAATTACACATACTTATGTTTATAGTAACACAACTTGAAAGCGAGTTTTTATTTTTACTTTTTGATAAATTTTTTTAAAAAAATTCACTTGACCCGCTCCGACCCACCTAGACCTTCAAATTTTTTCCTCCTTTCTTAAACATGACTTGAGAATTTAAAAAAAAAATTATTTTTAAATATTATTATACCATAAAATATTTTATAAGAATTTCCCTCTTATTTCATAAAGGGTAAGGATCAACTAATCCAAAATTTAGTTGCATAAAGTGTGACGATCAATAGTAATAATTTCACATACCGGAAAAACCATTTTTTACCTTTTTATTTTCCGCGAACTATCGGCCAATAGAGGATAAGTCCATCAATACTCTGTTAATTAATATACTACCGTCACCAAAATATTTTTATTGTCAAATTTTCCTTTCAAAAAAAAAAAAAAAAATTTGTTGTCAAATTTGGTATAAGAAAATTAGGTGGCAGTTTATTTCATTCTTAATTCCAGCTTCCTAATTCAAAACAAGTTCGTAAACTTCATTTGGGTTTTTCCGCAAGGTTTTGGAAAACGAAGGCAATGGCTGAGCCTGTGACAGAAATGATGAAGCAATCAATTATTGTGAGTGACTCCGTTCCTGAACTAGATGGAAAGATCAACCAAATTAAAACAGGTATCATCAACTTAAACTTGTGAATATTTTATCTTTTAATTTAGGGGTTTAATTCCATTCCTCATATTGTGGTAACTGTAGAAATTTCTTGGAAGATACAGAAGATCTTGGGGTTTCTTGAAAAAGAAGATGGCAAGAAGGGATCCGTGGGAGGTTTGATCGAGTATTTCCGTAATGAATGCGTGCCTACCTACAAACATGTTGATAAATATTTTTTGAGAAAAGAGGATCATGAAATATCGGATGATTCTCAGAAAAATAAGTGGGAATTAAATGCAGTCGTTCAAAAATTGTCAGTTTCTGAGGTTACTTTATTGACTAGAGTAGTGGATGACACAAAACAGTCTTTCAAGAATCAAGCAGCTTCGCAGGCCGAGGCATTGACCATTCAAGAGAAATTAGATGTTTTGGATTTTCTGAAGGAAGAAGCAGATGCCACTATCGCCAAACAGAGAGCAGAGATTTCCAAATTGACAGAGGAATTGACTCGTGCCAGGAACCTGAAATTGGAATTAGATAAGATAGATGAAAAAAATCTGAAGGCTTGCAAGAAACTGGTGGATCAGGTAGAAAACAGAAAGAAGGATCTCAAGTCAACAAAGGAAGAGGCTAGTAAAGTCATGAAAATCTTGCAATTAAAAGAAGCACAAGAGAAAATGGTATCAAAAGTGGGAGAGGAGATTAATGAAACAATCAGGGGAATGGATTCGTTGAGTGTGAAGTTTGAGGTTGAGTTTGGTTTGTTAGTGTCAGGAATTTACGAAATCGGAAATGAGGTTAAGGTTGTAATGAAGTGGATTGGTGGTAGCAAGAGTAAGCAGGATGAGCTGAAGCAGGAAATTGCCAGATTGGTTGAGGAATTGAAAGAAGAGAAGGACGAAATGGAGGTGATGCAAAAACCAGTTAGGAGATTGACTCAAAGTGTGAAAAGGGGGGAAGAAAAGATAGGTGAGCTGGAAAAAATGATAGCAGAGAAGAATGAGCAAATGAGAGAATTGGAAACAAAGATTAGTGAGAGAGAGAGTACGATCTTAAACTTGGTTGGAATATTAGAGTCGGCCATCTCCACAGCTATTACGAAGATCAAGTGAGAGAAATCATGAACTTTAATATCAAGTGTTTGTATATGACATTCTAACTCCATCTTTCGTCAATGAAATTTTGTCCATCTTTAGTGGAATTTGATCTAATCAGCCGCCGAAATGTCTGTCGACTTACACGCTAGTTGCTACACACATTTCCTCACTCTTGTAGAAAAAAAGCCTCAACTTGGAGCCTACGTATTAATCACATATATATTATATAAACCATCTATCTAAATTTTTTAAAAAATAAATATGGTACAGGTAAGGGGGCTTGGAACTTCGAGTATTATATATATATATGGTCGCTGGTTCAACCGATCGAATCGTTGTGAAAAAATCGGATAACTCGGAAATCTGTTATATATATATAATATATACAATATACACATAATAAAATTCAATATTATGACATAAAATAATAAAATATAATACATATTCAAATATAAGTCAAAAGTAATCAAATAAGTGGGAAACAATTGATACTCCATTTTAATATTTTTTAAAAAAAAAATATACATGAAACCGGGTCAACCGGTCCACCAATTCGGCGGTTCAATCCGAGTTTTTACCGGTTCGCTGCGGTTTCAATCTTACAAGCTACACATATTGAAGAACACGTTTAGCCTGTATAAATTATAAGTAATTTCTCCGTCCCATATTTTTTACTCAACTCAAAATAAATGAATTTTAATGAGAATATTATTTATTAATATTAAAATTTGTTAAGTTGAGGAAAAATTAGTTATTTTAATTTGGAAAAAAGGTGCATCCAGGATCCTGAACTATTGCTCCAGGTATAAATAGACCCTTAAAGTATATTTGGGCTCAAATAAGCCCTCTAACTTTAATTTTTGGAACAAAGAGACACTTTTTTTTAAAATTATTTAACACACTTGACAAATTGATTGTTTTTTAACTTAATTTCTATTAAAAAAAACATCTTCAAATATTGAGTATAAAAAATATCCACCATTGAGGAAAAAAAATGTACAATGCAAAAGATTATTAAAAAAAGAAAGTAAAAAAAAGAGAAGGATCAGTAAAGAAAAAGTCAAGAATAATGGAAATACAAAAAAAGAAAAATAGTTTGAAAGCATTTCAATTTGTACTTACTACCCAATACCTGCATGTGTCAATCGATATAATTTGACGTTATCTATACCTAAGAAAACATAATGTATCATTCAATAATATTTCCTTAAGAGTCATTTTAATTAAATAATTTAAAAATTAAAAATTTAAAGTTCAATATTATGTGATAATGATATCTAGTTTATTTCATGAATTTCAAAAATTAAGCAAACAATTAAGAAAATAAACAACAGAAAGTGTTGTAACAATAAAAAAGATGACAAAAGGGTGTAGAATGGTGACGATTTTATTTTTTATACTCAATATTTGAGGATATTTTTTAATAGAAATTAAGTCAAAGGATAATCAATCTATCAAGTAAGTTAGATAATATAATTTAAACAAAAATGTCTCTTTGTTACAAAAATTAAAGTTAGAGGGTTTATTTGAGCTCAAATATACTTTAAGGGTTTATTTGTGCCTATAGGAATAGTTCAGGGTCCTACTTGTACTTTTTCCCCTTCTAATTTTATTGGAGTAAGATTGCTTTAGTTTGGGAGAGTAAAGTGGGTAATTGAGTGATATAGGTGTAAATAGATGTTTAGAACGATTTAGCTAGAAAGAATAAAATGTTTTTTTTTTTTTCTTTTTGCTATTTTAAGTATGAAAAAAATATTTTTTTATTTTGATCAATATAAAATGAGATGTAGGAAGTAATATTTTCGAAAAAAACATTTTACATTTTACCTCTTTTTTCCCCCGCAAACCATCGGTCAATACTATACGACGAGCCAAATGAAAGATGCGTATTAAGTATATATATATACACAATTAATTAAAGGAATATTCTAATATTAAAAACAATAACTTTCAAAAGAATACATACCTATGGTTATATTCAAGATAATAGATGATCGTGTTGATTTAGTCTTACTTATTTTTAGAATACTCTTTTAGATTATTCTTCCGTCGTGAAATCAAAAGAAATCCGTAAATTGCTGAATCTGTGAGAGAAATAATGAAGAGTGACGCCGTTCCTGTACTAGATGAAAAAATCAGAGGACTTAGAGCAGGTATCATCAAACTTGTGAATTTAATTCTTTATTTTATATTTAGGGGTTTAATTCCATTCCTGATATTTGGTTAACTGTAGAAATTTCTGGGAAGTTACGCCAAATCTTGGGGCTTCTTGAAAAAGAAGATGGTAAGACGCGATCCGTGAGAGATTTGATCGAGTATTTCCGTAAAGATTATGAGTTACTTCACGCACGTTTTGATAATATGTCAAAAGCAGTCGTTGTTGACCAAAAGTCTGCTGAATTGAAGAGATTAGAGGAAGAGGCAAAACTTGATCATGAAAAGTCGCTGAAAGCGTTGCTTGAACAGGATCATGAAATCTTCAATTTCAATGATAAAGCAGCTGCACATGAGGCGACGTTGGATGCATTTTCAGACTATCTGCAAGAGAATATATATCAGTTGAGTTCTCGGATAAAAACTGCAGATGCCACTATTGCCAAACAGAGAGCAGAGATTTCGAAATTGACAGAGGAATTGAGTCGTGCCAGGAACCTGAAATTGGAATTAGAGAAAAAGAATGAAATATTTCAAAAAAGGAGGATGGAGCTGCTGCTGGATCAGGTACGAAACCCAGAAGCTATAATTGAACGGGAGCGGCATATTTTGCAGTTAGAAGAAGCACAGGCAAAAATGGGATCAGAAGTGGGTGAGAAGATGAATCAGGCACTCGAGGGAATGGAAACGTTGAGTGTGAAGTTTCAGGAGGAGTTTGGTGAGTTAGTGTCACGAATTTATGAAATCAACGATGAGGTTAAGGTTGTGATGAAGTGGATTATTGATAACAAGACTAAGCATAATCAGCTGAAGCGGCAAATTGCCAGATTGGTTGAGGAATTGGAAGAAGAGAAGGACGAAATGGAGGCGCTGCAGAAAAATGGAGTGGATGAAATGACGAGATTGAATCAAAGTGTGGAAAGAGGAGAAGAAAAGATAGGTGAGATGCAGAAAATGATAGAGGAGAAGGATGAGCAGATGAGAGAACTGGAAACAAAGATGAGTGAGAAAGAGAGTACGATCTCGACGTTGAGTGACACATTACAGTCGGTCATTACCACAACCACTACCAAGATGTAAATGGCATCATGTTGAATGCAGAGGAGATAGCGGTTGAATCATGAATAACTAAAGTTGCTAAAAGCACTTCAAATCTCTGTTTTACCACAACAATCATAGATAAATAGAGTCGAATTAAAGGGGGAGTATACACGAGATCAAAATACAGAATGTGACTGTATGATTTTTTTTAGTACTTGCTTTCAATTTTAAATTGTATGATTTTTTTTTTTATTTTTTTGTATCCTCATAATTGTGCATTTAGAATTTTTGGAATCACCACTAAAAATATAAGGTATTACAAATGTGTTAACATATAATATAGTATGTAGACAAATATTTTTTTTTATAAGAGCTAATAATATATATTTATCCTTAAAGTACACACATAAGAGCAAGTTACCTTCATTTTTTTTTTTTTTTTTGCCTTGACACTATTTTTTTAAAAAAAATTTGTTTGACCCAATATACTATAATAATACATATTTGTGTTTACATTAACACTTAAAGTAACATATGTAAATTTTTCTATTTTGCCTCGACACTATTTTTTTTTTTTTTGGGAAATATGCTTAAATATATCAATTTAAACATTATTTTATGAACTTTGATTTGAAATTCATATTGCTTATATTTTTTTTAAAAAAAAATTGAATTTAAAATATAAATTTATTTTGATTAATTTGCAATAATATTTAAATATGGTAATTTTGTGCAATTATTCAGAATTGTAGAATATTGTAATTAAGTGAGTTGTAGTAATTTATTTTACAATTAAGCCTATACTATTTCATAAAATGTTATAATCAAGGCTGATTAAGTCCCTTCTAAATCAATTTTACCGTAAAACTCAAAACTATATTAGTCATTTTCATTATTCAATATTACTATTAAATTAATATATTTTAATAAAATAATTAATATTATAAAAGTATACACAAAATTTAAAAAAATTCACTAAATTTAGCTTACCGTATACTTTGTCAAAAATTGAGCAGTAATATTTTCGCATATCCAGGTGGAATAATATCTTATATTTGAGTTTATCTTTTTTTTTTTTTTTCCGCGAAACATCGGCCAATACTATACAACGAGCCAATGAAGAATAAGTACATCAATATTCAATACTCGGTTAATGCGACCATCTAACGAACCTAAATCTTTTTGTTATCAAATTTCGTATTAGAAAATTAAGTCAAGCTGTCGACAATCATAGCAAGTTTATTTCAATCTTCGTCATTCAAAAGGAAATTAAAAGTTCATTTTGGTTATTCTGGGTTTTTCCGTAAGATTTTTGAAAGCGAAGGCCATTAAAAAACGATGAAGCAACCATGGCGCAAATTGATTAAATCCATTATTGAGAGTCACGTCAATCCTGAACTAGATGAAAAGATCAGAGGAATTAAAACAGGTATTATGAAATTTGTGAATTTAATCCTTAGTTTAACCTTTTAGGGGTTTTCATTCCTGATATTTCGTTAACCGTAGAAATTGCTGGGAAGTTAGACAAGATCTTGGTGTTTCTTGAAGGAGATGGTGATGATGATAAGAAAGAATCCGTCGTGGGTTTGATCGAGGATTTCCGAAATCAGTACGAGTCTCTTTACACACATTTTGATAATTTGATAACAGAGTTGAAAGAGTTTCATGAAAGCTCTCTGTGTAGTTCAAATTCATCCGACTCGGATCATTCTCCGAAGAAAAAGGGGGAAAATGCAGTCGTTGTTGAGCAAGAACGCGAAAAGGCGCTTTCTGAGGTTGCTGAATTGAAGAGAAAATTGGAGGTCGCAATTTGTGAAAACGAGTTGGTAAATATGAAATGTGAAAATAGTTTGCTGAATAAAAATTTGGAGTTAGTGCAATTGAAAGAAGAAATCCTAAGGCTGAAAATGACAAGTTGTGAGATAGAGAAATCTAAATCTGACAGAGAGAAAGCGTTGAATGAAAAGGTCGATGAAATCTCCAAATTGTGCGTTGAGAAAAAAGAATTAGATGCCACTATCGCGAAACAGAGTGAAATGATTTCAGGGTCTTTGATTCAGATTGAAAAATTGGAAAAGGAATTATGTAATTCCGGGAAGAAGAATTCTCAGTTATGGAAAAAGATTACAGAAAATGAGAGGAAAATTAATGAATCAGACGCCATTATCGCGAAACAGAGTGGAAAGATTTCAGAGTTGTTGACGCAGATTGAAAATTTGGAAAAGGAATTATGTCACTTCATAAAGCAAAATTCTAAATTAGAGGTTCAGTTAAAAAACACAGAGGAGGATCTCAAATCATCAAAGGAAGAGGTAGAGCAAATCTGTAAAGTCCTGGTGGATATTAATCAATTCGAAGAAACTATAGTTGATCTGAAAACTAAACTGGAGATCAAAGAAGATGAAATCAAAGCGTTGGAGGAGAATCGGAGAACCACAGAGGATCGTCTCAAATCATCAGAGAAAGAGGTAGAACAGTTGCAGGATCAGATCCGTAAAATCAGTGATTCAAAAACTCAGGATATTAAGCAATTGGAAGGAACTGTAGACGATCTGAAAACTTACCTGGAGATCAAGGAAGAAAAAATCAGTACATTGATGGTGAAAATGAGAACTAGAGAGGATCGTCTCAAATTATCAGAGAGAGAGGTAGAGCAGCTGCGAAATCAGATCCGTAAAGTCATTGATTCAAAAAAACAGGACAATTTTAATCAATTGGAAAAAAATGTAGATGATCTGAAAACTGAGCTGGAGATCAAAGAAGATGAAATCAGTATATTGATGGAGAATTTGACAACTGCAGAGGAGCGTCGCAAATCATCAGAGAAAGAGGTAGAGCAGTTGCAAGATCAGATCCGTAAAATGAATTCAAGAAATGAGGATATTAAACAATTGGAAGAAACTATAGTTGATCTGAAAACTAAATTGGAGGTGAAAGAAGATGAAATCAAAAAATTGGAGAAGAATTGGAGAAGTAAAGAGGTTCAGCAATGCTTAAGTCAGACGGTCAGAAACAAAGAAGAGGTATTAGCAGAGTCCCACCGGAAAAAAGAAAAAAGGTTTTTCGAAAATATGATCGGTTCACTGTCGGAAGAGATTACTTCTTATATGCTAACTCAAGTGAAAATGGCATCAGAAGTGAGGGAGAAGATGAATGAAACACTCAAGGGAATCGATACGTTGAGGGTGAAGTTTGAAGAGGACTTTGGTCACTTAGAGTCCCAATTGTTGGAATAATCTGGTCTCGTGTGTTTGGAAAAAAAGTGGCTATTTGATTTTTTTCTTTAAAGAAAAGTAGTCTGATGCTTGATTTGCTTTGAGAAAAAGCCCAAAAGGCAGCTTCACATGGAGATGTCAAATTCATTTTTTAGTTCAAATTTAATTTAGCTTCATAGTAAGCCAAATGACAGAAAAGTTTCTGTTGAAATCTGAAGTTGCTAAAAAACTTAAAATCTTTGTTTCCATCATCCAAAAGATGGGTGTTTGAAAGTAATGCCTCCACAATGGTCGAATCTAGATTAGAGATCAATTAAAATACAGAAAACGATTACTAAACCACATTTACACGAAAAGCATGTTAACAAATAGACAAAACCTCCTTGTGTGTCACTTCATTCCTTTCTCGCTTTTAATCTCATAGCAGCTGGAAATCACATTCATACATATATAGTGAAATGAGATTAGCTGATAACGAATAGACAAAAACTTGTGTGAGACTTCGTTCCTTTCTTGCTTTTAATATCAATTTTACTATGTTTCGAAAATTCTACTATAATGTTTTTGTTATTTGATGAATTATTGATTCATTTAACTTACAAAATTTAATTCAGTAATTTTGAGTAAATTCTAATAATCGGAATTTATCTAAAATGATTAATGAACTACGTAATAGAAACATTTGTGTAATTGTTTTTCTTGATTTTTTTGTTATCAAATACATTGATGGAGAAAATGAGAGCTATAGAGGTTAAGCAACGGTTAAGGTCCGAACCATGTAACAGGTATTAGCAAATAATAAATATAGTTTAGTCACTGGAAAAGAGTAGAGATGTTACTGGAAGAAAAAAGGGTGGTGGTATTGTTTTGTTGAGCAATTGAAAGGAAGAAAGATCTGTGTTGACAACTAAGATGGAGAATGAAAGGACTGACTTCTATTGAAACAGAACAGAGTGGATCGATCATCTACCAAAAAAGTGATTGTCAAAATGCGACTTTGGTTCACAATGGAATGTTACTTCGCACGTTTAAGCTCTGCCTCTTTATGTAAAGATAGTTAAAAGTGTTGAAAGTGAATTAACACTTTTAATCTCTGATACCATGTAGAGATTTAGGGAATAGTAGAAGAAGATATTCATTGATTTCATAAGAATCTCTGATTACAAAATGAAGAGTACATATTACAAAAGATGATTTTCCGAATGGAGAAGAATACTCCATTTAAAAGGGGAAAACTAACCTAAAAGGGAGTTAAGTTAGTTTAGGGAATAACAAACTCCTAAACAGACTAAGTTAACAGAAAAGGTGTTAAACCAAAGAATAAAAAGTGCTAATTCACTTTCAACACTTTTAACTATCTTTACACTTTATACACGTACGTACTGCAAGCACACGATTTGTATACTACAAAATCTTGCAAGGAATAGATTGTTTTGCATATGATTTGTCGATAAAAATATGGGAGGGAAAATATTAGCAGGAAAGATATCCCACATCGGAATGAAAGAAGTTTTTATATTCATTTATAATGCGAAGAAGTATCCTGCTGTAACGCCGAGCCTTGTAACGTTGGCTTGTAACCCAAGTGGGGGCATCAAGGTGTTTGGATGTTGGGCCGAACCAGCCGCCTGGGTCAAGCCAGCGACATTCTGGCCCGCCCGTTCCAAGCGGAGAGTTGGGCCATGCGGTTCATGCGAAAGTGTGGGCTTCGTGGCCCTTAGAGTGGAGGGCACCGCGTCAGGCTGGTTTCACAGAGCAACGAAAACCTCCCGCTCCTTGCAGTGGAAGGATTACGGGCCGGTGCTATCTGGGCCCATTAAAGGCGGATGGATTGGTCCAATTAAACAAACACTTTTTTAAATATTCACCCACTAATTTAATTTATCTATATTATATTTTTTTAATTTCCTCACACGATTTCTTTTCATTCTTTCGCTAATATTTCAAAAACTGTTACTTTTTTAAATATTCACCCACTAATTTAATTTATCTATATTATATTTTTTTTAATTTCCTCACACGATTTCTTTTCATTCTTTAGTTGAACAATAAATTAAATTTTGACCACATTAGTCGAATATTAAATTGAGTTTGATACTATATTATATTTTTTTAATTTCCTCACACGATTTCTTTTCATTCTTTCGCTAATATTTCAAAAACTGTTACTTTTTTAAATATTCACCCACTAATTTAATTTATCTATATTATATTTTTTTTAATTTCCTCACACGATTTCTTTTCATTCTTTAGTTGAACAATAAATTAAATTTTGACCACATTAGTCGAATATTAAATTGAGTTTGATACTATATTATATTTTTTTTAATTTCCTCACACGATTTCTTTTCATTCTTTAGTTGAACAATAAATTAAATTTTGACCACATTAGTCGAATATTAAATTGAGTTTGATACCGCATTTGTGATGAGGTGAATTATAAGAAAAAATATTATTATTTAACATGTGATAGACTTATCTGTTTGAAGCATTTTTGCATGTATAATGGTAAATGACGAGTTTGACCCTCAACTAAAATTCTAAATAAAAAGAAAAAAATTAGGAGTCTCATGCGTAAGGTAAATACCATGGGGGTGTGAGTGATTTATAATACTTATAGAAAAATTCTATATTGGGTTGAATTTATAACAGGTCGATGATATTGTTCTGAAACGCAACCAAATACCAGATAAAAAGTGATAAGACATTAATACATCCTTATCACCCAAAGCAAATGATGTCATATAGCAAAGGTTTGTTTGGTACTATTGTAAGGGCTCTTTTTGCATTTATGGAAGAGAGGTATAAGTAATAAGGATTAAAAGGGATTGCGCAGTTGGCAAATCTTACTATTTGTAAATGAAATGTATGTTCGAATTAATAGATTTCAAAAATTGTTGTGATAAGTTATTGTCCAACATTTTGAATTGAGTGTAAATGGAATTTCAATGGTAATTGTTAAAATTACCCTTCACTCTTCAATTTTAAGCCTTTTGGTTACTTTATTCTTGTTTCAATTTTAAGCAAATTGAAGAACTTTAAGACAACGATGTGAATTATCACTATTATTTTAAACAAATAAAAAAACCCTATAAATTTAGACTAGAAATCAAGCAAATAGTGAAAAATAAATGGATAAAAGGTCTCAAATTTATAGGATGCTTGGTTCCACACGTTAGAAGGTGATGAATGAAAATTAAAATCATAGTAAATATTTGTAATGATTCTACTATGAATTTAATTTTAAAAAATAATGAAATTCCCCATAATTCATCTATTTAAAACTTGAAAAATATGACTTTAATTCCATACTCTTTTCATATTCTTAAAATCTCATGAAATTCAACCCCCAAGCCCATAAAAGCATTGGAGAACTGCTCATTATTAAAGAAAGAGGAAAAACTGTTAATTTGCCATACTACATGTCTAGTTATAAACGATAAGGTAGGTGTGTGCTGCATGAAAATATTTGAGGATAAAAATGTATTTTTACCGTGAAGTTTACCGTAATTGCTTTTATGCGGTTTAATAATCGGAGGGGTAGGGGCCTGACCAATAATCACCCATATGAAATATTCCCGGCCTCATACATATTCCCAAGCTGGATTCCTTCAATCCAATCTGAATAAAAATAATTGTCTCGTGTAATCTATCTGGCAAACCAAATGTTCCCTATAGGATAAAATAAAAGCCCGTTTGGCACTTTAATGGGATCGATTTGACTTTCACTATAATACCTTTTGTTTTGAAATACTCCCTCAATCCCATAAAATTTTTCACATTTTTTTTTTTATTTGTTCCACTATAAATTTCATATTTTTAAAATGAAAAATCTTTTATAAATTTTACCCTCACAATTTTCACTAATTTACACAAAATACTATTCCCCCTGTCCCACATCAGTTTTCATACTTTTCTTTTTTTATTTGTCCCACATTAGTTTTCACATTCCAAAAAAAAAAAAAATTCTCCTTAAACTCCACTTTCACAATACTCATATATTTACAATGTCATTACGTTTTACACTCAATCCAACCACATCTCTTACTTTAATAATAAAAGTTTACAAAATTATCATTCAATACTCTACTCATTACATTTTTTTTCTTAAAATGTGTGTCTAAATTAGTATGAAAACATGAAAACTAATTTAGGACAGAGAAAATATTATTTTTTGACTCACACATACACATAACCCAATAATTTTTTTACTTTATACATAAAAATTTACAAATTACCCCTCAAAACCTCAATCGTTACTCTTCTTTCTTAAAGTGTCTACCCTTCTACATGTGAAAGTTTTTCCAGGACGGAGGGAGTATTAAATTTGAAAGAACACAAAATTAAGCAATTTCATAGTATAAAATTAGGGTGGATAACTCTCCACTACAATTTTACAAACCCTATAACTATCTAGTACAACATAATTAGAAATTATTTTTAGATACAATATTTTGCCTCAAACTTCCCAATTTACCCTTATACTCACCTTTTTCATTTCAGCATATTGACAAGTGACTTAACTGTCCTTTCAATTGCTTTTACCTGACATTTGCTGCTACCCACACCTTTCACTAATATTTAATAAATATTTTATTCTATTTTTTCTTCAAAAACCTTTCTTTTTCACATTCAAACGCAAAAATGCTTATTTTATTCGAATAATGCGTTTGGATCTTGATATTAGCTTCTGAATTGCTCTTTTATATTTTTGGTTTTTTTTATACAATTCTTTTACATTTTTGTTACCTTACTTATTAAGTGCAGCATTATTGTTACCATTGTTACATTTTTATAAATTTGAAATTACTCATTCTGTCAAAAAGAATTACAACATTCTGGTCAAATAAAAATTACAGTCACAAGGTCATCATCCCATCAGCCGTACATACAGTGTGGAGAAAATTGATGTTGCACATGTGCAACTTCATTTGGAACATGTGGAAGCTTCTGCACATTATTATTCCAATACACAAACAAAATCGAGGGGTTTCTTCTTCAAACAAACCCAAACAACAAAAGCAAGCAGAATAAAATATTTCTGCACATTATTGTTACAATAAAATCGTGTCAACGTGTATCATTTTTACACCAAATATCGGCACAAGTGCAGAAAACATGTGCAGAAAATCTGCACATGGGCAGAAATCTGCACATTATCAATGAACACTAAAAATGAAAATTCTAAAACATTAAAAATCAAATTCCAGAACAATATACAACACTAAAAAAAACTACAAATCAAATTCCCAGAATAAAATTACTACTGAATCTGACCTTTTCAGCAGTTTCCATCGGCCACACCACCAATAAAAACTTGCTTTACAATTTTTCCGTCAACACAGATCTGCATCGAACGTGCCCTTCCTTCTGCCCAGTACCAAATCTCTGCTCAGGTGGTGGGTTCCTGGCCATCGAGCAGCGCAGTGGTGAATATTCACCACTACGATGAGGCGATCTGATCTTTTTCCTAGGGCGACGCCGATCTGATCTTGCGCCGTCGATCTGATCTACAGTACCATCCCGCCGCGTCTGATTTCGTCGTCGTCGTCGCTGGTGTTGTTCGCTGGTGTTCGTCGCTGGTGTTCGCCCTCTGTTCAACACCAGATCTGGTGGTGTCGCGATGGTGGTGCTTTTTTCCTCCGACACCGTTAATCGCTCTCACGTCGTTGTTCTCGTCTCAAAGGAGAACCGCTGTCCTCTGTCGTCGTCGGCGTCGTGGGGCTGAGAGAAAGAGAGATATGGGGATGAGAGAAAAAGAGAGCTGCGATGAGAGAGAGAGATAGAGAATGGTGATGCTGCGTGCGATGGGAGAGAGAAAAATACAGAATGAGATTCTGATTTGATTTTCGTAAGGGTAGATTTGGTATGGTGATTTTTTTATTGTATCTATTTAGTATTATTTTAAAAAGGTAGTATCTCATAGCAATAAAATTTATAAAGTTGTATCTAAGTGTCATAAATCCATAAAATTAATATCATTCCATTATTTACTAATATCATAATATTTTTTCATGTTACCATTACACTTATAAGTTGATATGACAGTATAAAATGTTTATGATATCAATGAATGAATGTAATAGAATCAGTGACTGATTGTAATAATATCAGGTTTATACAATGAACAAGTTTCATATGAGATTTACTCCTGAAAGAATAGTAAAATATGTAATACGTTTTTCATGTGTGATACTTCCTCCATCCTAATTTTGATTGCTCAAAGGGAAAAAAATATAAAATTTAAAAAAAAAATGTTGTTTATTAATATTAAAAGGATAAAGTGAAAGGGTAAATCAGTATTTTTAACTTTATTGAGAGGGGTGATGTTATTTTTGTTGCTATTTTGGGTATGTGAAAATAAAAATAAAATGTCTATTTTTTTTATTTTGTGCAATAAAAAATAGAATAGAGGGACTATGTTTTACTAGATCATACAAATCTCATGTTTGTTAATAAATATGAGTTGTATCGAAAATTAATTCATGAGATACGTTAAAATTTCACAATTATATTCTAATCTAAAATACTATTTTTGCGGACTATAAATAATATTTTTTTGTCAATTAACTTGGTAATATGAGGATGATAATTTTAATTTCTCATGAAGGGGAGATTTAATTTTACTAATAAATGGGAAAACATAGATCACACACACACACACACACATATATATATATATATATATATATATATATATATATATATATATATATATATTCGGGCTATAGATAATACAAATCAATAATAAAAAAAATATTAGAATTTAAAAAGAAATATATTTCTATTAATTACTCAAAATAAATTAGTTTTAATATCATAACATTTTATACATAAAAATTATTAAACTGTGTGAATAAATATTACTCCATCATATAATATTTATTTATAAGAATAATAATATTAATAAAATAATATTATAATATTATTAAATAAATATAATACTAATTTTATATTTTAATAGGGATTAACTCAAAAGATTTGGGTCCAGCTGTCTGCACTACAATCACAGCAGTTATTTTTTTGTTATTTAAAAAGGAATCAGACGTGCATTTCAGCAGTTTGTCAGCGAGAATTCTGAAAACGAAGATCGTTTCCTTGCTCTGTGCAAAATCCATAAAATTGGCTGAGCCTTTGAGTGAGAGATCAACCAGAAGTGATGAAGCAACAGTGGCGCAAGATTAAATCCATTCTTGAGAATCACGTCGATCCTGAACAAGAAAAGATCAGAGGAATCAAAACAGGTACGGAACTTGAACTTAACTATCACGAAACTTGTGAATATAATCCTTACTTTTATCTCTAAGGGGTTCCCATTGCTGATATATGATACCTATCGTAAACTGTAGAAATTGATGGGAAGTTACAGAAGATCTTGGGGTTTCTTGAAGAGGTAGATGGTATTGATGATAAGAAAGAGTACATTGAGGGTTTGATCGAGGATATCCGAAATCATTGCAAGAATCTTGACGCTGGTTATGATGATCTGACAAAAGAGTTGAAGGAAGAGTTTCATGGAAGCTCTTCGTCTGGTTCAGATTCATCGGACTCGGACGATTCTGCAAAGAAAAAGGGCAAAATAACTGGTAAAGATGAAAATAAACTTGGGGAAATTGCAGCTGTTGTTGAGCAAGATCCCGAAAAGGCGCTTACTGAGGTTGCTGAATTGAAGAGAAAATTGGAGGCTGAAAAGGACGCGATAAATCTTGAATGTGAAAAAAGGTTGCTGAGTAAAAATTTGGAGTTAGTTCAATTGAAAGATGAAAACCTAAGTCTGCAAAGTAAAAGTTCTGAGATAGAGAAAGCGTTGATTGGAAAGGAGGATGAAATCGCTATTTTAAAGAAAAAATGTGAAGATGGAGAGAATGCAACTTCGAGGGTCGCGGCATTGACGGCACTTGTAGACGTTCTTCAAAATCAATTAAATGTGTTGAGTGTTGAGAAAAGTGAAGCAGATGCCACTATCAGCAAACAGATTGGAGAGATTTCGGGGTTAACGACTCAGATTGAAAACCTGAAAGCGGAATTATACGATGCCGGAAAGCAGAAAACTGAATTAGTGAACAAGATTGAAGAAAATGAGGGAAGGATGAAAGAACAGATCGAGCTGGTGGGTCAGTTAAAAAAGGCAGAGGAAGAGGTAGAGCAGGTGCAAGATCAGATGCGTAAAGTCATTGATTCAAAAAATCAGGACATTAATCAATTGGAAGATACTATAAAAGATCTGGAAATTAAACTGGAGATCAAAGAAGATGAAATCAATACAATGACGGAGAATATAAGAACTACAGAGGTTAAGCAACGGTTAACAAGTCAGAAGCTCCGAATCACGGAACAGGTATTAGCAGATAAGGAAGAGTCCCACCGGAATAGAGTAGAGATGTTACGGGAAGAAAAAAGTTTGCTAGAAGATGCGAAAGCTTCAATGTCTGCTTGTATAGAAGCTCAAGTGCAACTGATATCAGAAGTCTGCGAGAAGATTAATGAAACAGTTTTGGGAATGGATACTTTGAGTGTGAAGTTTGAGGAGGACTTTGGTCACTTAGATTCCCGGCTTTATGAAATCATGAGTGAGCTTAAGGTTATAATGAACATGAGTACTTTTAACAAGATTGATCAAGATCAGCTGAAGCAGGAATTGGTTGAGCAATTGAAGAAAGAGAAGGAAAAAAGATTCTTGGTGACAGCTGATATGGAGGTGATGTGGGCGTCGTTGCAAAATGGTGATGATGAAAGGACAAGATTAAATCAAACTGTGAAAAAGGGGGAAGAAAAGATGGGAGAGCTACAGAAAATAATAGAAGAAAGAGATGAGCAGATGAGAGAATTGAAAAGAAGGATTGGTGAGAAAGATAGTGAGTTCTTGAGCGTGATTGAAGCGAAAAGAGATGCCATTAAACAGCTGTGCATTCGGATTGATTATTACCAAACTCGTTACGAAGATCTCAGAGACATGGTATTGGCAGCTAGAGGTAGAAGAATGCAGAGTGGTGCTTGATTCTATTTTCGGATTTGATTGGTTGGTTAATGTTTTTTTTAGGTAAAATTTGATTGTTGAGAGGAATTTGATGAACTCTTTCTTTTTAGGGTTCTTTACTGCGTGCATATGGTTGAATAGCACAACATTTTGTGATGTTTAGTTTGTCATTCATCTGTGTTTAGTGTTTCAGTTTTTGGATTGTGAAAATTAGTGGACTTTTTTGCATAGCATGTTGATGTTTCTTAATTCAGATTTGAGCGATCTTCATATTATTGGAGTATTGAACATGAAGTTGGCTAAAATCTTAAATGTTGGAATAATGTGGGATCTGTTACCAAGGGTGTGTTTTCAAAACTATTAAAAGTAATTAGAGCCATACCACAAATAAGAAGAAAAATTAGCCCTTATTGGTACCAGTACTGCTCAAGCTACCTTAAACAATATATGTATAATAAAAAAGTCTTCATTTATATTTGCATAAACTCATGTTGGTGCTGATTTTGAGTACTCTTGGAGAAGAAGAACTACCTAGGCAGATAAAAGAAAAGGCAGCATCTGGAAATGCTTCTTCCTTAGTGTGGAACTTTGGGAGTCCTTTGTATGATGAGTTCAGTTGCAAATATGAAACTAAGAAGAAAGAAGAACTTTTATGCAGGCTCTGTACTCGATTATGGAAATATGATGATTTCATTTGTATGAGTTTGATAAAATATATATAATTCATGTCCTAAAATATATATATATATATATATATATGTATGTATATATATTTTATGACTTTTGGAATATGAAATCCTACCCCTCAAACAACTTTAACATTTCTAGCAGAACAAAGTATACTATGAATATGAACAATGCCTTTCTACTAAGGATTGAGTATATTGTGAACAAGTTTAAATATGAAATTGTTTTATAGTATTAGTTATTTTATTAAATAAAATATATTAATTTGATATTAATATAGTTTATTGAATAATATTATTTAAAATATAAACAAGTTTTAATGTGAAACTGATTTATAACATATTGTTTTATTAAATAAAATATACAGTAATAAAAAATATTATTTAAAATCTCACGATAAAACTAATGTAGGATATCAAAAGAAGAGAATGATTTTGACTTCCTATTTAAATAAGAAATTAAATGTATACATTCTCTTGAGAACGGAATAATTGAGCTCCACCATTCTAAATCATAAATTTATATCCTCGTGTCTACGCCTCTTTAGTTGAAAATTAGAATTTTATAAATGCACATCCTCAAATAAAGTTATGGATTCTAATAAGAATTGGTGAATTTGTAGAATACGACCGGACCTTACAACTCGTCAAATATCATTACTAAATTGTTATGGAGTAGTATTTGTGTGCATATTGTGCACAATAAAAATTGTGTGCACAAAGTTTGGTTATAGTGTAGTATTATTTCATGTATTGTATAATATTAGTTTGGTTACAATATAGTATTATTTCAGGTATTGTATAGTATTAGTTTGATTACAGTGTAATATTATTTCAAACATTGTATAATATTAATTTAGTTACAGTATAATATTAGATAAAAACATTGTGCACACTATTTTTTAGTGTGCACAATGTGCACACAAATATTTGTCATTCTTATGAACTACACAATCTATCTAAGCTTTAATAACTCCACTTCCTTTGTTGAAAATTATGAATGTAATTTCCCAAAACTGCTGAGAAGGAGATTACAAGTATATATATTACAATCTGTTATCAATCAAGAAATATGATTGGCTAGCATAAAACTAACTTAACTAACTTATCTAACAAACTAACAGAATCGTTTTCTTCTCAATATTCTGAGTGCTGCATATATATCATCAAAGCCTATATCTTTAACATCCTTATTTATACATAATTCTGTAGTTGACTTTTTACTACTGACAAGTGACAATAGGAAGGAAATAGCTGATTCCGTCAAAAAAAAAAAAAAAAAAAGGAAGGAAGGAAGGAAGGAAATAGCTGACTTTAATAAATAGAATAATACTGACAGTAAGAGGAACAAGTACATTTTAAGATTCCATTGGGGTAAATGGTAATTGAAAGGAAAAGTTTTTAAAAAAAATGAAATTTCGCTGAGATGATTCCATATTTTCTATCCTCAAATATAATCCAGTGATTAAAATTGTGGATGGTTGGATACAATATATCAAAATTTAAAATTAATATCATAAATTATATCGAAAATTTCAATATGTGAAAAATCATTCTATTATTATACATGAAATTTTGGTATGTGAAAATGTTACAGAATTTTGATATATCAAATTTATGAATGATATTGATTTATATTATTTTATACTGTATGGTACGTGCTTATTGGGAATTTTTACTACACCAAAATTTTACTCCCCCATCCCACAATTATTTTGTAGACTTCTCCTTTTAATATGTCTTACAATTATTTGTAAATTCAAATAATTTTTTTTTCATAAACTTCACCCTTATAATATTTACATAGTTATACAAAATATTATTATTTTTTGAATTCATACTACACTTCACTCAATCAAATCAATTTTTTATTTTATCAAATTACTCTTCAATACTCCAATCATTACATTTTATTTTTAAAAACTTGCTACTATTTGCTTACAAATTATTTTTCACTACCATAAATAAAGTGTACTAAATTTTTTAATATTTTCCTCGTAATTGATTTTTGATAGTTTGCATAAACGCGCTAGACACGAAGCAAGCATGGGGCGTGAGGTTGTCGGTAGAACTTTAGAGGACATTGACTTGCATCTTCTTCTCCCAGTCTCCCCTTTTTCTTTGAAAATTCCTTTATTTATTTATTTATTATTATTTTTTCTTGTTGTTGTGGTGTACTTTTGTCCTTTGATGCTAGTGGCATTTCAATATCTTGATACCGTTTTACCCATTTATGTAAAATCTTTTCAGGTAGTTGAAGGTGGGGTGTATATGTTGACTTCAAGATTTTCAACTTAATTTTATGGGTTATTTTATGACTTGGTCGTCTCCAATAATATAATCTACCGGCATAGCATTATTAGTTAGAAATAAGGATTGTACTTGGCGAAGAAAAGAGGGAAAAAGTGGTACCTGCAGATGTACGGTCGGTGCGTTGCCTCTAAGTGTGAAAAATTCATTCCAGACCGATTTGGTGGCTCCGGCGCTCTACTCTAAGGTACAACTCATGTTTCCTCTGTGTATTTGCGAAAAGGAAATGAGCCCATTTAAAGTGGAGAAGTATTAGTTAATTGCAGATTTTGTAAGCATGATTTCTGCTAAGAAAGTTTGATGTAAATCTTGATATCTGTTTTTGTGATTCAGTTTATATTTTCGATGTTGAATGAAATTTTTACTGTCTGTTTACTTATGGTCTCTTGATAGCGGTCTGTGGTTGTTTCTGATGGTACATCTAGAAAAAGGGCTTATTTTGTGTCCCTTTATTCACCCCCCAGTTATTTACAAGTACATACAGATTTCACCTGACGAAAATTGAACAGATAAGATGTTATATTCTTGATGTTAAAGTTGAATTGATTATGAATTAGGAGCTTTTTTGGTTTTATACAGCTTGAAATAATTCGGATATCTGATGCTGCTCGGGGCTTAGGTCATGGATAGGGCTGACAGATTTGGAAGAGATAGAGTAGAGTATATATATAACGAAAGACTGGCTTCAAATGGTAGTTCAATATCAGAAGCTGAAACTATGGATGAAGTGTCTAATTCTGATGCAAGTAGGAGAGGAAAAGTTAGGGCCTCAAGAATGAAGCAGTTAGATGACTACAATTCGCATTCTCGAGGAAGTCATAGCAGAGCAAGTTATGAATTAAACGTGAATTGGCCCGAATATGTAAATTTTCAAGGTGAAGAAATTAGTAATCCATTAAGGTCCAGGCCTCCTACGAGCCAATGGGGCGTGAGTAATGAAGGGCCACCGTCTTATCTCGGTTCTGGACACGGGAAGTTTGGTTTTCTTGACCACGAGCAACCAGGATACAGCATCAACTCTTATTACGATAGGGTGAGATACACGAATCATGATTTGGACAGTTTCGAGAATTTGGAGAATAATCGGGTTGAGCTCCTGAGAAAGCTTGATGAGTTGGAGGATCAACTTAGTAGGTCTTGTGATATGACAGATGCACCCCTCACTCCGGATGATATGGCATCCCAATATGCAAGCCGAGCTCCTGGATTTAGTCATTACACTAATAGGGACGACCCGTATTCTCAAAGAGGGGTGCACCCGCATGAATCTGTGTCATATGCTGATACTTATCAGCAAGAGATGTCTCAAAGGCCGTCCCTCCAGCCACAATCACAATACACATATTGGCCCTATCATGAACAAGTTCAAGATTGCTTTTGTGTGCATTGTTGTAATGAGAGTTCTTATTTACCTCCAAAGGTTGATCCCTCTGGTTCGTATAACCGAAGGTCTCAAAATGAGCATTCTGAAAATGATGGATTTAATCACAATCGTCCTACACTGGAAACTCATAGGGGACAAGTATGGCATCCTATTGCAGGTGGGGCCCCTATGGCAGCGTGCTTCAACTGTTTTGAAGTGCTGAAGCTTCCCAGAAAACACTTACCACTGGCAAAAACCCAACACAAACTGAAATGTGGGGCCTGTTCTTCGGTAATCTTACTTCAACTTGGAAACAAAGATTCTACTGATTCTGGACATGTTGATCAGGTATCAACTGAGACTGAGGGTGCTTCCAGTTTGATAACGAATGAAAATGACAGATATCAGCACGCTGGTTCGAACTCTGCTGATATGAATCCGCCCTGTAATGATTATGATCATGAAAAGAACTTAGTTTCTGGTGAGTCTGAAGAACAGTTAAATCGTCTCTCTGAGGATGAGCAGAACACTGAAACTTTAGCTTCTGGAAAACACGCTTCTCCATCTACAGATGATCATTGCTCTGCTAACATTGTGATCGATGGATTTGACAAGGGGAAAGAGAATAAAAGATTTGACCTTGACCAGAATACCCCTAGCCAAAATTATGTAGAAGATTCGGTAGTGGCAACTGAGATAACCTTAAATAGCGGTGTATCACAGGACTCTGCGGATCAAAGTGAAGAACATCACCGAATGGTTAACAAAGATGATACTGAAAATAGCTTCACGGAATCGAGACAAGATTTGAAAGTTTATTCACAAGTTTTTGTAAATGGGCACTTAATACCAGATCCTCTTGTTCAGAAGGCTGAAAAATTAGCTGGGCCTATTCAACATGGAGACTACTGGTACGTACACTGTAAAGTTATCTATTATGTAATGTTGACAGCATTCATGTGAGTTTCTATTTGTATTTTGATCATATTGATTACTGTCACATGACTTGTATGTTACTCAGTCTCTGGCACGTTTGTGAGCTCAATGACGAGAATTGGAAACTTTTATTTTCACCTTTTCCACCCTTCAAAAAGTAGGATGTGGTGAAGAGTACATATTGATGTTGAATAGAGCCATTCAGAAACATTTCGTATTTCTGTTTTTCTTTTAATGTGTCATAATTTAACTAGGGATAAAAGAAATGGATAAGCATTTTCATGAAAGATAAATATAGGTAGCAATTAGAAAGTGTGGAAATATTAAACTAGACCATTTACATTGGATAAGTTTATGCTATTGTTGGAAAATGCATTAAAATTAAGAAATGCTAGTCAACAGCGGTTTATGTCATGATTATTGACCCTAGAAAGTGTTATTTGCGTGGCTCTTGGTTTGGAAATTCTTCAGTGGGAATGATAATGAGGATGAATATATGATAATTATAGTGGTTAATGATAATAAAAGATGTTTCACGATACTATTTTCCCTCCTAAATAAGGTAATCATTACCTCATTTGATTACCTTTCTCCCCTCCTCAACCAACAACCTATTTTTTTTTCCATTTTTTCCAAAATTAGAGCACAAAATTATTGATGTTAACCACCATGGAGATAATTATTCATCCAACGTATCCGGAGGTGTAGAGGGAAAATAGATTTTCATTCTCATTCTCATACCCACTGAATAACTCGAACCAAGCTCCACCTTAGTTCACACTACTATAGTTTTTTTCAGGAGTGCTTTTTGAGCTCAAATTATTGTGGCAATCTTGTCATTTTCCAGAATGCTATTGCTAATCTCTTAACGATCGATCCAGGTATGACGTACATGCTGGATTTTGGGGTGTGATGGGGCATCCGTGTCTAGGAATTATTATGGTGAGTTTCAGTGTGGATCCTAAGAAAAAAAATTAAAACGATCTCCTTGATATACTTGGTCAATAAATATATATATCATACTAGAAAAGGTATAAAAATGCACAAATGAATTTTGTGCAGCCAAATATTGAGGAATTCAATTATCCAATGCCAGAGAATTGTGGTGGTGGAAACACAGGGGTTTTTGTGAATGGGCGTGAGCTTCACCAGAAAGATTTAGCTGTGCTTGTTGCCAGAGGCCTTCCAGACGTAAAACATGGATCTTATTTCGTTCAGATTTCTGGGAAAGTGGTTGATTATCACACTGGGGAAGAATTACGCAGCCTAGGAAAACTTGCTCCTACGTAAGTTTGTTGATATGTCAGTTTATTGGTTTGCTAATTGAACTTTTTTTTTGACGGAGGTTTGCTAATTGAACTTATGAACTGAAAATATTTGAACTTTTTTTAACAGCTTTCTCTCTTTAGATCCATTTTGTTTGCCAATCACCATTCAATTCCATAATTTATCCAGTTGCTTAAGATGATTGATATTGGAACAGGGTCGAGAGGGCAAATCGTGGATTTGGCATGAAAGTTCCAAGCTTCATTGCTCGTTTGCGGAGTTAGACACAGGTCGGTCAGCCTGGAAGTAAAAAAAATCTTACTTTTCAGGCAACACACAAGTCGAAATATGGCCTGTTCAATGGTTTATGGACACCCTACGCCTGCCTGATGTAAATACTATCACGTGTACTGCTTGGTGGTTCTATTTGAATACCCAACCTCGTTTACTTGTTAGGATTTTAGCCAATATTATTTGCATACATTTGTTGGAATTATTAAATTTTGCAGTGTTTGAATAAGGAGTGAACCACTTTATACACCATTAAGTTCTGTTTTCATTTGACGTTTTCTTTATTTCGTTCTTCAGATGTGTCTTATAAGTTATGCATTTTTTTTTTCGCATTTTAAATTAGAAGAGGGAGGGAAGAATTCTGACAACTTGTTCAAGTTGAGAGATGTAATTACACGAGACTATTTTACATGGGTGTTTCAACTTCGATATTTTAAATTTGTACGCTTGCATTGCATGACAAATCCATATATGTGATATAGGCTGTAAGGTGATCTAAAATTAGGTCCCAATTGGTAGCAATTCTTATTTTTGTATGGGTCATATTATTTAGTAGGGGAAATGGGTATTATGCTGACGACTAGGGTTTTCTACAGAGGAGAGAACAAAAGGAGAAACACCCAAAAATGAAATCAAAATTGAAAACACCGCGCGCCCTTGAATCATTGACGAGGGGTAAATGTGGGAGAAAAAATACTGTAGAAGTCATCTTCGAATAAGAACAGGAGTCGAGGCCTTACAAATTGTGCAGAAGGGAACATTGATGTCGAACAAGAGCAAGGCCGGGTCGACGTATTAACGGCGGGTCGGCGGCGGTGGAAGAGGTGGTACCAAGCACCTGACATCGTCATCTTCGCGGAAGAGGAGAGGGCGTAATAAGGTCTTATGCGTCCTTATTCATATTACCAAGTGAGGCCTTAGTGTACAAATTCGGTATTTTATAATAATTCCTTAATTAATTTTAATGATATATCATTGTGTGATTAATTTGGATGAGATATCATATGTTCATAAAGTTTAGATATATATATATATATATATATGTGTGTGTGTGTGTATGGGGTATATGTTATTTTTTTATTGATTTGTATTTAATATGTTATATTCATGTCATATTTTAATATCTAGTTTAATTTTTTGTTTAAAAAAAACAAAAATGAAGTTTGAACCTTGCCTATTGCATAAATCTTATTTTACTTACTAATTATATCCATTTATATAATATTTTGACTATGTATTTTATTGAACACTTTTTTTATGAATTTTTATTTTATATCAAATATTTTATCATACATCAAATTAATTTTTATTTTATATTAAATATTTTATCGTAATCATTTTTTAAATACAATATTATATTTAAATTAAGCTTATAAAATGTATAAGACATGTTGTTATTGTTAAATAGAAACTAGTATATTACCCGTGCGATGCACGATTTGTGGTATACTCAAATTTTAAAATCCGAACATCCATTTCTAAAAATACTTATACACAAATATCAACACAACCCACTCTGAACACTTCATTTTAAGACAAATGTCTTTATACATCAATTGACATCGTGCAACTCAAATATATGTATTTTTAAATTGTATTAGATATTTTAGGGTATTAGTTAGTCAGCATTAATTATTTAATTTTAATAAATAATATTAGTCATTTTTATTGAACAATATTATTTGTGTATCACTTATTGAACACACGTAATTGATTCCTATCAGTATTACCCATTCTGCATATTCACTTTATTATATACTCATTTTGTTCAAAAAAATATTTTCATTTGTCTGGTTAAACCATCCAACAAAATATTTCCTTTTATGAAAATCCATCCATCACAATTCACTAAGTCGTAATCCTATTTTTATTCGCAATACATTGGGGCGAGAGATTTTATGATTTGCCCAACCTAATTAATTAAAATACTTTTAAAAACATCCACCTTAATATAAGTACTAATACAAACCAAAAATACATATTAAACATGGTCTGTGAAATCCCAATTTCCTTTTTGCCATCCTCTAAACATCAACTCGCTAAATATAAATATACAATATTACGTTATCAAACATTAAAATTAATAAATAAATTTCGACTACTATATTTTTTTTTCAAAATTTGAAAAATATTATCCAATTTAGAAAATTTTGAAATATTATCTTCCACGCGATTTATGTTTGTCTTACGTGCGACTCATGTGCGATCCAAAAACTCATGGGTGCAACACTTGTTTTTTTACATATATTTGTATTAGATATCATCATTACATCAAGAATAGGAAAAGATGCATACCCGAGTGCTAGAGCACCGACCACTTCTTCTTTCCCCGATTTTAATTGTTTCACCGACTCCATTTTTCAACCTGTGAATGTTAATAGCCGTGGACGTTGTTTCTTCACCTCTCTAAATTTAATCGACATCTCTCACTTTCAACAAATGAGAATCTCAAGTTCAACAATTTCTCAAGAATCACGACACGATTCTTTGACAAAACTTGATGATTAACCGAGTTATTGACCGGGATTTTGGTTTCTAAACTTTTGCTTCTTCACTTTCTTGTAATTGTATATTTGGACATGAAAAAGAATTATAGTCTAAAAATAAATATACCTTTGAATTATTGAAAACACATTCCCATTGATTGCTTCATAGAGTTCTCGATGAATCCATCACATTCACTGCGGAAGAAAAAAAAAAATTTAGTTTGAAGTTCATAGGCACAAAAATAGAAAATTTGTTCTTTAAATAAATTAAAATTAAAATATAATTGTATTAAAAACTATGATCTCACTAAATTGTAAATTCATCAGAGCTTAATGTATTTATATTTAACGGAGAAAATAAAAAGTCACTTAAATTAGACTTCCAAAAGTCTTTTCGATGTTAAAAGTAGGACTTTTCAAATTTTAACTAAAGATAATAAATTATCATTAAATTAAATAATAAATTCATTTTCAATTTTTCATACCAGATTTGGAAATAAAATTTCACAACAAAACAAAATTTTCTATTTTGGTCAAAATATTGAAAAAACTTTTCAGCTTCTTAAAAAAATGACATTAGTTTTATAAGATAAAATTAGAAACTAAACTTTGAAGGTTACAAAAATGTTACTATTTATGGTATAACATTTTGTTATTATATAGTTATAGATTAACGATGAGCTGTATTAAAGAATCGACTCAGGAGTATCATACTTGTTTTAATAATGATAGGACCGGTAAGGGAGCATGCATCACGATTTCTTAATACAAGACTAGTCTCTTTCAAAAAAAAAATACAAGACTAGTCACCTAAATCTTGCATCATTGTGCACTTAATTGAGTAGTAGGGTTTTTATGATCAAATCTTAGAAAAGCTGTTTGCAGTGGGTGATATTTTTGAATAATAATATGATATATTTAATTTAATTTTTTTAATCCTTCTAATTAGATATTAATATTTTAAATTTTTTCAAATAATTTTATATTAATTATTCATGTCTATATAAGAGAATTACTTAAAAACGTAAAATCGCCATTTGTCAATTTGACCCATGCATGCAGCTCAAAAGAAATTAGCCCAAATCTCCTCTTTACAATTAATAATCACTTTTTGGATCTCCATCACTAATCACTTTTTGGATCTCCATCACTGAAGCAATTAACTAGGGGTGGACAAACTATGGTTATAATCGTTAACCGGACCTTGACCGAATCGTAATTTTAAATTTGGTTCGGTTAACGGTTAAAATATTATGGTTTGGTTATAAAGAAAAAATAACGGTTAGGTAAAGGTTAAAAAATATCTATTACGGTTAATTAAACGAACTAGCCATAATATATTTCGGATATGGTTTTTATATGTAGAGACTATATTTGGATTTTGGACTATGTATTTTATTTTGTTTAAATTATTTATTTAGACTATGTAATTGTACCTTGTACTATGTGATGTAAAGACATATTTTGTTGAACTATTTATTTTGTTAATCTAAATGTATTTTTTTAAGTTTGTTATTTTTTTTCCAAAAACTATGGTTAATGTTTATTAATTGATAACCGTATTTTAAGGGTGTGTTTACTTTGGGCTTTATCTCATGACAAACCCCGATAAAAGGAAATTAGTGGGATCCAACCCATGTTTACTTTGTAGAAAAAAGAAAACGGGTTATCTTTTCGACCCGGGTTAATTACCCTTTGACTGGCTTAAACCTAAGAAAATCTAACCCACCATTTTGGACGGATAAAGCAAGATAAGGAGGTAAGTTACGCTAATGCCCTGTGCCTTTCTTACTCTTCATCTTCTCCAATTCCTGAGTTTGTGAGTTTTACAATTTGTTTTGTTTGTGAGTTCTGCAACCCACCAAAAAGATGGCGACGAGTTTCTATGAATATTATTTTGTTTGTGAGCTCTGCAAATTTTGTGAGTTCTCTATACTTTGAGTTTTTTAATTTCTCTAGTTCATAAATTTTTGGGCGTCAATAGAATTGGGTATTCTGGGTTTTTTTTTGGCGTCTATTGAATTGGATTGCCCTCTTGCTTCTTCTTCTTTGTAATTTTTGACCTCTTTCCTCTCTGTAATTTTGGGTCAATGAATTGAAAAAATTATGTTGGATGCAATTTTTGCAGAATATTCGTGAAGCAAGCAAAAGCAATTCACGAACTCATGCATCATAGGGAAATTGATGTAAATTGTGAAGCAACCAAAAGAAAAAAGAAAAATCAAAAGCAATTTTCGCCGGAGTATTCACGTAATAACACTTGTTATCCTATATTTCAACAATAGGTTTTTTGGTCCATGTAAACATGGGTTATTCACATTTTAGTAGCCCTTTATCACATCGTTTAAGTTATCTCATGTTATCCCATGTTATCACACACCCACAAAGTAAACACACTCTAATACGATTAGGTTAAGGTTAAAAAAGAAATACGGTTAGATTAAGTTTAATTAAAAAAAATTATTAACCGCAAAATTGCGGTTTAGTTAAGGTTAAAGACTTTTAACGGCTGTTAAATGTACCGTGCCCACCCCTACAATTAACCCATTAACGGATCCAAAGCCAATGATTATATCATCACATCAATAAAGTAATTATGAAAGCTGTGGTTGCATATATATGAGTGATCCATTTTTTTTACTATCACCCGACTTTTTCTTCAAAACGATGATTTCTATTTTTAACCCATATGCCAATTGCAAGAAAATTAAGCACACCGACACACTTCTTTACCGTTTGATTTTCAATTTTGGTAGATTTATAACGGCCAATACTCACCCTCATTTGATAAATGACACTTTTTAAAAGTATTACTTTACAAAAATGATATTTCTTTAACTAAAATTAGTCACATACTACATAAATAATTTGCCAAAAAAATTTATCTCATATTAGATGATCTAACCCAATTTAATATTATCCTACCCTCATTAAAAATAATTTATATTATTAAATAACTCTTACTTAAAAATATATGACGAACAATAAATGTTATATTAAGTACGAGACGAAGGAAATATAATATTAACCGGAAAAGTTATATAGTTTTCAAATAAAAAATTTGAAGTTCTCAAAAGGTGACACTTTTAAAATCCTTAACCATGCTTTCAGAAAAAAAAAAATACTTAACCAATATTGAATTTAACAAGATATTTTTTGAAAATAAATTTAGAATGTATTACCTTTATACTTGTAATACAAAATTTCTACTTTTTTGTACATGAAGTTTAATGTTTTTTAAGCGAAAGTTTATAATAATCAAATTAAAAGGGTTAGTGGGACGAACGTTAAAATTCAATAAATTTGATATATTAGGCAAATTCCTTTGGCCTATTATTTTTCTGTAATGAAGTTGACCACCTAAATGAATCATTAAGGAAAAATGTTATTAAGATATGGATAAATTCGTTGTCGGTTTATCTGGCAAAGAGCTTAACTTGTAGGGAAAAAAAACATGAGCTGCAACAAAATACCAAAAATAGGAAAATAAAAAATAATGAAAAACTCACGCCTCTTCAAAAGATTGAAAGAAAAAATGATCTCTCTTTGATTCTTTGAAGACCAAAATTCCAAGACTCCGATAGATACTGTTCTTCAACTTGTGTGTGAGTGAGAAATAGCTCATAATCGAAAAATGGTGAAGAAATTGGTGTACCATTGGAAATCTTGGTGGAGATCTCTTCACAAGAACAATTACTTCATTATCAAGTTGGGGGTTTCAATTCTTTTGGTAGGTCTTGCTTTTAAGCTTGTTTATAACAGATCCTCTGATTTTTCTCCAGTTTCAGATGCCCCTTTTCTTGAAAGCACTCACGTTATTTCTCAAGAAATTACAGATCAGATTCCTCCCAAAGGTTAGATCTTTTTCTTGTTTTCTGAACTTTTTATGCTCATTGATTTGAATGGCATTTGGCATTCTAATGGGGTTTCCCAATATGTTATAAAAGGAGATATTTAGAAGGTTTATAGTAACTTTATTGGTTGTTTAGAAGACTTATTAGTTCTGTTAGTTGTATAAATATGCGATGCTAATTACTATCTGTCTCTATTGATTAGATTTGTTAGATTTCTTTGGGATTTTAGCCTTATGTGGAAACAGTAGATTGATCTTTTTCTACTTTTTTCAGAGTATGGCAAAGAATCTATGGATAGTGAAGGGAAGTGTGATCTTTTTAATGGAGAATGGGTTCCTCATAAGGAGGAACCACTTTACACATACAAGAGCTGCAGCTTCATTGAAGACCACCAGAATTGTTTGAAGAATGGGCGACCTGACTCGGGCTATCTTTACTGGAAGTGGAAACCCCATGGTTGTGAGTTGTCCCAACCCGATTTTGGGAGGTTTTTGGAGTTAGTGAGGAATAAACACTGGGCATTCATTGGAGATTCGATATCAAGAAACCATGTCCAGTCATTCCTTTGTGTACTCTCAACGGTGAGTTCGATAAAGCTACTGATGTTGTGTTGATTCACTATGATATCCATTGTTCGTCTTATGCCTAAAACATGTCTTCACTGCGATTAAAGCATTGAACTTTTGAGGGATAATGAATTAAGATTGACAAGTGATGTTAGAACTATAGGACTTGTTGTTTTGACATGTAGATTGATTTCAATTTCATCTTGAAGTGTTATAGCTATTTTCCTTTATTCATTTCAAATTATCTCTAGGTGTCATTTTTTTTCTTGGATAAAAAGTGTTTCATTTCAGAGTAATGCTTAATTTTAGTGATTGAGAGCGTTTTTTCATGGATAAAAAGTCACTAATTAAGCAATTTATAATCTGCTAGGTTGAAAAGGCTACTGAAGTTTATCATGACGAGAATTACAGAAACAGAAGATGGGTCTTCCCATTGTACAACTTTACCGTGTCAATAATTTGGTCTCCTTTCCTTGCTGAAGCTGCCATTTTTGAAGATATTAACGGTGTTTCCACATCTGAAATTCAACTGCATCTTGATATTCTTGATAAGAGTTGGACTGAACAGTACAAGAGCTTCGATTATATGATATTTTCGGGTGGTAAATGGTTCTCCAAAACTGCAATCTACTACGAGAACAATACTGCATTAGGTTGCCATCACTGTACAAAGGGGAATTTTACCGACATTGGGTTCAATTTCGCTTACCGCAAAGTGATTAGGAACGTCTTTGACTACATTATTGGGTCGAAACCCAAAGGGATGATCTTTTTTAGGACATCAACTCCAGATCATTTTGAGGGGGGCGAATGGTTTAGTGGGGGGACGTGTAAAAGAAAAGTACCGGTAAAGGCAGGTGAATTTGAGTTGAATGAGTTGGACAAAATTATTCGTGATGTAGAAGTAGAGGAATTTGAAAAGATATCAGTTAAAGCCTCTGAAAATGGGGTGAATTTCAGACTATTTGATGTGCATCCTTTGTCATTGTTGAGGCCCGATGGACATCCAGGCCCGTATAGATTTTATCAACCGTTTGCTAAAGGTGAAAATGCTCAGGTGATTAATGATTGCCTGCATTGGTGCTTGCCTGGTCCTATAGATTCTTGGAATGATCTGTTGATGGAAAAGATCTTAAATGGTTGACAAAATTGCATTCTGGTTTCTGATTACTGGTAGATAAAGTGTATAATCTCCACAGAGGACGTCGAATCGTAGAATGATCTTGATTGCTGGGATGATCCATCGATTAAATTGGTGATTAGATTGCGGATTATATTTATAGAGCAATTGTGAAATGAAGTTTGCATTTTACATGTGAATTTTGTGTTTATTAATTCTCAAGTTCCATCTGTTGGATAATTGGGCATATTCTTGTGATGGCACAAAAGTTCAATTTTTCTTTTCCCCATATATGTTATGACTTGTGGTAAGAGTTATTCTGCTATACATTTTGAGATCTATTCAACTTAAGTACTTCTATTGAATTTTGCATGATTATTGATCTTTTTGTAATATATTTTTACAGCAAAGGATAGAAAAATTCCAATGTCTTGATGTTACTGAGATTGTCTATAATATAGAGGTCCATGTTTATTGGCTTTCTGAGTCAGTTTGATTCATATGATCCACTTTTTTATGTTTCTTCATCATATGTTCGTTTGTCTGAACTTTTAACACCGATTGTATAGTGCAATTGATATTTATTTTTAAATAGTATTAGTTATTTTACCGAAAATTAGTTGATGAGTCTTAGTTGTTTCACTGACCACTATCAATTATTTTATTGAATAATATTAATTGTGTGCCAATTATACTGTGAAAATTTATATCCGCTTGACTTTAGTTACTTGCACTTAGAGCCGTCGAAATAGGTTGGTGGGACAATTCAATGTGGATGGCTACAAAACCCTCGATCCAACCCAATTATTGGCGGGTCGCGGGTTCAAAAGAACCTAACCACTTTAATTTTTTAATATATTTTTATTTAAAAAAATTAAAAATATAATTTATAAGCCCTAATACATTAATTTTATTTATAATTAAACAATGTATCTAGGTGATTATCATGGTAAAAATAGTAAAACAAAATTTATCTCACAAAACATAACTTCCTACAAATTAAAGTCCACCTATCATTAACCATAATAATTCATAAACACAATCTTTTACAAATTAAGTTTATCATCTATAAACATAACTTTACAAAATCCCAAAAATTAATATTATAATTATTAACAGTGTATATTAAATAAATGAAGGCGAGTCCGCCCGCTAAAACCCATCTCGCCCCAAACAGAACAACCAGTTTTAGGGCGAGTCTCTACACAGACTAATTTTAAAGAGCACCAACCAACAGTGGTCCATCTAATGGGCCGTTCAATAATTACATGGATCAAATTTGTCATATAAATCTAATGGGCCGTTCAATAATTACATGGATCAAATTTGTCATATAAAGCATTGTGACTTGCTATTAAACAGGAGAGAAGAAAATTCATCCAAACATTTGGATAGAAGAGAGACTTGCAAAACTGCAATATTCATTCACGTTTTCAACTATATATCAAATTTTTTTTTTTTTATATTTGTAATCTAAGAGTTGTTTTTTTTTTTTTTTATTATTAAAATATGGTAACCGTTTGAGTGGAGTGTGTATATTTAATTTGCTAGATATGTGTTCTTTTTACAGGTTATTATTACTGTTTAAATGTACTAATTTTTTATTTTTTATTTTTTTCGAAAAGAATGTTTAAATGTATTATTGATAAACAATATTCATGCAAAATTTTACAACAGCTTCTGCAAAAAATTACAGCGGCTTCTGCAAATTATTAACGGCTATAATCTAATTTTTTAAAAAAAAAAACAATTTTTTTGTCTATAAGTATAATGTATTTGTCCATCATTTATCATTATTATCTTTCAAATATTTATCATATTCACCCTTTTCATTATCTTAATTTCATTTTCTAACTTTTATTCAAAATTTATAAAAATAGTAAACTTAATTTTAGTAATGCATTGAATTCTCAAACTTCAAATGAAGATGAGTTGCCCTCAAATTTTCAATTTCAATCAAATTTTTTTTACTCTCAATTTAATCTTCCAACACAATTTCATTCATAAATTTCTTCAAATTTTCCGTTTGGTAACTAATATTCCAAAAAAAGTTTTGAAAATATGGCAAATTATTTAAATTTTCCAAACATTATGGTGAATATTCCAATTTTTACCAATGGAGCTCAGTTTCAAAGTCTCATACCCAAAAACATATGGCAAAATACTCAACATGACACATAAGCAACATGTCATTCATGAGTAAATGAGTGATGAAGTTAACGCAAAATGAAAAACATCATTTTAAGTCAATTTCATGTAGTTTCTACTTGTATAATTTTTAATTACTGTCATGAACTTTAATTGTTTTATTTTTTTAATTATTGTTATGATATTGTAATATATATTTTACTGATTTTCTTATTTATTTAATGTCAAATATTTTATAATGAATTACTATATTTATTTAGTTATCATTAATTAATAATATCAATATTCAAAATAACACAAATTATTTAAAATGCAAAGTATGAATATGGTGAAATTAATTGATAGTGTAATATAGAATGTAAGAATAATGTATGAATAATGGATGAATAAATGTAAGAATGTGTTTAAAAACGTGAGTGTTTAAAGAGATGACGTGGAAATTATATACAGAGAGAGTGGTTGGATGGACAAATCCATTATTGATGCTCTAAGTGTGTATTTTCAATCAAAACGATTTCTAAATTTTTTTTTTTTAAGTGTTGAGGTAGTTTTGCCAAAAAAAAAAAAAAAATTAAAAGCTATTTGACGGGATAGATTGGCCCAACGGGCTAAAGGGAAAATTTAAAAAATATAAGAAGTAAATCAAACTGAAATATTTATGGTGAGTGAATTTAAATTTGGGTAAAATTAAGGAACAATAAAAGTAGTAAATCTTTAAAAAGAAAAAAATCAAAAGTCAATTCTGAATTGTAAATATATGGGAAAAATCTTGAATTTATGGTAGACCTGCAATTACAGAAATGTTTTGGCAACGGTAAATTCTAGCGCTCATCTTGGAACTGAAAACTCAATTCAAATTTGAAAATATCCGACCGTTAGCCTCCCCCCTATTAATTGGTTCCTCTTTCCCATCGAACCAAACTCCCCTCCACCTTCTCACCACATCCGCAGAAATGGCAGCCATTGCACAAATGCCCGCGGTTACAGAGCCAGCACCTACAAGGAAAGGGAGGTCAAAAAAACCACTAAAGCAGAAAAACCCATCTTCCAGCGAGGCCAACATCGTCGCCGGAACCCTCCCCGAGCCCTCCCCTGTCGCCGCGCCGCCGCCGGAAAACTCTGCCGGGAAAGAGAATCATGAGAGCCTGTCACAGCCCAAAACCAAGAGAGGGGTTTCAAAGGGGAAGAAACAGACGTCTGAGGTGTCTTCTTTTGAGAAACAATTGCAAGAAATGCAAGAGCAGCTTCAGAAATTGAAACTGGAGAAGGAACAGACGGAGGAGGCGTTGAAGGCACGAGAGGATTCCCTGAAGCAGAAGGAGGAAGAACTCGAAACAAAGGATCGGGAACAGGAAAAGCTCAAGATTGAACTCAAGAAGTTGCAGAAGGTTAAAGAATTCAAACCCACAGTGGTAAGTCATTTCCCCATTCTTTTTTTCATTGGTAATTCAGTCGAAATTGAGCTCGGATTGATTTGAATTTCTGTGATGTGTAATCTTTTCAATGATTAATGTTGTATGTAACAGATATTTCCATTTGGGCTCTCACTCAAAGATCAAGATCAAGAAAAGAAAGAGAAAAAGAAGGGTGCCACGAAGAAGCCATCACCCCCTTATGTGCTGTGGTGCAAAGACCAGTGGAATGAGGTGTGTACATGTATAATCCTTTTATTAGAATTGCAAATTCAATTGATTCAACTTTTGAGGTTAATCTTGGAATTTATTCTGTGGTCGTTAGGTGAAAAAGACCAACACAGATGCTGATTTCAAGGAGATGTCAAACCTATTGGGGCAAAAATGGAAAACCATAACTGCAGAAGAAAAGAAGCCTTACGAAGAACGATACCAAGCAGAGAAGGAAGCTTATTTGAAGATAGTCGGAAACGAAAAGCGCGAACACGAAGCGATGAGGCTACTCGAGGATGAGCAGAAGCACAAGACTGCCATCGAATTGCTCGAACAATACCTTCAGTTCAAACAAGAAGCAGAGAAAGATAACAAGAAAACAAAGTAGAATCCTTTTTCATTCTTTTATAGTGCAAATTAGGCACATGTAGTTCCTTTCCTGATACTTTAATCATCTTATTACAGGAAGGAAAAGGATCCCTTGAAACCAAAGCATCCAATGTCAGCCTATTTCGTCTTTGCAAACGAGCGAAGGGCTGCTCTTCTTGAGACGAACAAGAATATATTGGAGGTAATAAATTGAACAAATTAGGATATACTGATTTCAAAATTACATTGAAACTGATGGGGTTTTGTTTGAAGGTGGCAAAGATCACGGGTGAGGAGTGGAAGAACATGTCTGAAAAAGACAGAGCACCTTATGAAGAGACAGCTTTAAAGAACAAAGAACAATACGTGCAAGAAATGGAATTGTACAAGCAGAAGAAGGAAGAGGAAAGTGCAAACGTGAAAAAAGAAGAGGAGGAGCTAATGAAGCTTCAGAAGCAAGAAGCTATGCAATTGCTGAAAAAGAAAGAAAAAACAGAAACTCTGATCAAGAAAACCAAGGAGAAGCGTTTACAGCAGAAGAAAGAAAAGAAGAATGTTGATCCCAATAAACCGAAGAAGCCTGCATCTTCTTTCCTTCTTTTCAGCAAAGAGGCAAGGAAGAAATTAGTCCAAGAGGGACGTCCAGGGATCAACAACTCCACCATTACCGCTCTCATTTCTGTGCAGTGGAAGGTATTTTTAATATTGTGTGACATGATTTGTTTTTTTTCATTTCAAGAGACTGATAAAGATTCTTTTTTTGTCAGGAAATGAGTGAGGAAGAGAAGAATGGTTGGAATGAGAAAGCTGCGGAAGCAATGGAAGGGTACAAGAAAGAATTGGAAGCATACAACGCGAAATTGGCAGCAGCTCAAAACAATGATGATTAGATTAGTAGTAGAGGATGTTCAACTGGGATTATGTTGACCATTAGATTTGATTGAATGGAGTTTTTGTTTCCTAGCTTTGTGTAGGAATATTAGTTTGATGTTCCTGTCAACTGCGGAAAATAAATGGAAATTTTATGGGAAAATTTGTTCAACCTCACAGCAAATTTTTGAGTGGTGCTGCGGTGTTGTATAAAATGAAAGAAATCCACTACTAATACATGTGTTCAAACTATAATTGGCTGTCGAATGATAAAAATGATATTTTACTAAAAAAAACCACTTGCACAAATAAATCAGGTAAACAGAGAGATCACTAGTTGCTTTATGTTTTTTGGACGGTTTTGCTATTTATTTAATACTTGGAAGTTTTTTTTAAATAGAACTAATGACGCTCAAAACTTACACCTTTTGAATGTACTATTTATCTGCAATCCACAATCAACCAAGCAATGCAAAAAATTACTTCAAATTACATACATGCAAACATCAATCAACTTGTCATATGTGTCAAAATATTATTGGAAATTTTATTTTTATTTAGATAAAATTTAGTTTTTTGATTTGATATATTATCTGTAAAAAAAAAATTATATCAAAATTTGAGATTTTTTTTTTCAATAAATAATTGTTAAGCATGCTCATCGTTGTATTGCATCACATTAACATCATATCACATTTTAAAACATTCACTTTATATCACAATACTATTTTAGTCCACTACGGTTTGTTCTTGCTTAGACACTCTATACAAACTCTTTGAAACCACATCAAACTTACACTACAATTCTCATCTTTACTTTTTTTTTCTTCCTCTCTAGTATAATTTCTTCATCCTCTCAAGTAAACCCTAAACCCCAATTTCTCTTTCCAAATGCCTCTCAATGAAAATCAACTATTAGATGGTGATACAAATTCTGATTCTTTTATTTTCTTAAATGAATGAGAATAACAAATTCTGATTGACGGCATGCATTGATAATTGAAAAATTATCACTGTACAGAGAGAAGTGAAAAATCAATAATCATCTTGGAAGTTGTTGCATCATATGAATTATGGATATGACACACTTTCTTTGGGACACTATGTACGTACAATGATATTAATGTATTTCACCCATCTCCAATTTTTAGTTGCATCTTATAAAATCAATCACCAAAACTTTAACAACAATTAGAGAATGACTTGTAAATTAATATGCTTTTCGGATTAGGGTATGTTTAACTGGGATTGTGTTGAACATTTCTCTTTGATTTAATGATGTTTTTGTTTCCTAGAATGCAGGCTAGTTTTGTGTAGGAATATTAATTTGATTTGTTTTTTTGTTATCCTCACTTTATTGGGATCAATCCTCCCTGACGTAACTCACTTCTCCATAAACCTATTTTCCAGTATTTTTCTTCCCTAATTTTTTAACTTTTATATTTACTACCCGGCGCCCCACCACACTCATTAAATTCATTAATTTTCTTCAAAGGTCACACCCACAAATTCTGATTTAAATATTATTTCAGCAATTTACCCCTCCCCTCCTCTTGTGCTTGCTGTAAAAACTTATACCAGTGTGGGGGTGGGAATAGGCCATGCTAGGCCGGGCTTTGTATAAGAAATCCTATACCTATTATATAATTTTTAGGTCTGAGCCTGGCCTATTATCTATGATAGGTTTTTTTATAAGGCTCGGTCTGGCCTCTTTAGTAAATAGGTCAGGCCTGAAAGCCTTTTAAAGGCCTATTTGTTGCAACCTTTCTATTCTTCATCAAATTTTAAAAAATAACACTTGTTATATTACACCGTAAACACTATAAAACTCAAAATACGAATAAAATTAACATACCAAGAATTATCAACTTACAAAAGCAATAACAAAATCTTCAAGTAGTTCAAGAATTATAATATATATTATATGACATATATTACATATATATTATTATATATGTAAATATAATATATTATACTATTATATATATATATATATATATAGTTAAATAGGCCGGCCTGTTAGGTTTAAAAGGTCTACGAAAAAGCTCAAGTCTAGCCTATTTATTAAACGAGCCGAACCGAGCTTTGCTTTAGTAGGCCAGACCGTAAGTCCCTGTCGAGTAGCCTGGCCTATTCCCATCCCTACCCCAGTGTATTTAATGGGTGTGGTGGGTGGGTAACCAATAGGCTTGGCAGTGGGGCGGGGAATCCCCGTTCCCCGCGGGGATCCGCCTCGAACGGGGCGGGGAATCCCCGTTTAAATTCCCCATGGGGCCGGGGCCGGGGAAAAAACACTCCCCGTAGGCGGGGACGGGGCGGGGACAGTATTCCCCGCCCCGCGGGGATCCCGCCCCGATCCCCGCGGGGCCCCGATAGTATTTAATATATATATATTACATATATTATTTTATTATATATAATGTTTTATATGATTTTAAAATAATAATCAATATAAAAATAATGAATTGTATCGATTATATTAAAAAAAATTCTTAGATGAAAATTATATTAAATTTAAATTGATTTTATTGTTTTGTTTTGTTGGTCTAGAAATAATTTTGATATTTCTATGTATTTTTATATTGTTTGTTTTAATTATTATAATTTTAAAAAATTTTAAAAAAAATATAAAGCGGGGAATGGGGAATCCCCGCGGGGACAAGAATCCCCGGCGGGGCGGGGAATGGGGGGAAAATTTTCCCCGTTTAGTTCGCGGGGACGGGGAATCCCCGATTTTGCGGGGACGGGGATGGGGAATGTCCCCCAGCCCCGCCCCGCCCCGTTGCCAAGCCTAGTAACCAACTAATTTTTTTTTTGGTCGAACAAGAAATTTATTAAGAAAGAAAAGAAAAAAGTTACATGTTACAGAGAATAGCATCAGGAATAAAAACAAGAAACATATACATACAAAATTACAATAAGTTAACAGCGTATGACAGCCTAGGATTGCTGCTCCAATCTGCAAAAGAGAAGGCATTCATTTTGGAAAAATTGTGCTAAACCAACTCCAAAGACAAACTTTCAATTCATCAAAGATTTTGTCTCCTTTTACTACTTATAAAATATACTTAAGTAATTAATTAAATAATATTTGATTTTCCTGCTTGTGTAACATCACATTATAAATGGTTGTCATATAAATTGATATTTATCGGTGAACATAATAATCATTTATGATATACTTATTGTAAAGGAAATGAGCTACTATAGATTTTCCACTCAATTACTAAATTACTAAATTACTAATGCAACATTCATGTGATATACTTTTAAATTATAAATGAAATTAATAGTTAAAATGACACATATTTTGAATAAAAGTGAATACTAAATCACTAATGCAACATTCATATGATATACTTCATTCATCTCATAATTGTTTAAATCCTAAAATGAGTACTCTCTTAAACAAAAAAATGTAACAAATAGAGTTTTGATGGATAATTTGATAAATTTGTATATATAAAATAAAAATAAAATGGTTGGATTATGTTATACCCTAAATAACCTAAGTATGTCATCTCATCCATTGTCCCGAAAGATCAATCAACCATCTAGCAGATCATATCCATCAAAGTATTTAAGCGGAGCCAACTCGACTTTAGCAACCTCAATGCCTAACGAGGTGGAACATACTGACTCATATATAACTTCATCACCAAGTCTTGTGTCATCACGTCAACAGTGATGACCAGACTACTAGCCTTGCCATCTGTGTGACCTACTAAAAAAAAAATTATTTAATATACTTATTTTACCGATAAAAAAAAAAAGAATGTGAGGCTCCATTTGGATGGAGTCATTTGAAATCAAGAGATTTGAGGATAATACACCATACATTTACAAATCAAAATGGAGAAAAACTAAATGAATGGATTTTGTTCACACAAATATTACTTATAAGTGGGAGGATTTCAAATACCCAACAAAACCTAGTCATTTGAAATCCTCTCACTTCTCCCACTTTTGCTTAATATTTGAGTGAATCAAATTCATTCATTTAGTTTTTCTCCATTTTAGTTTGTGTAAATACATGTATATTATACTCAAATCCCTTGATTTCAAATCCACTCCATCCAAATGGAGCCTGAAAGTATTTTGTTTGTTTGTTGTAATACAAGCCACATCAGCCAAAATACAAATATGATTATCAACATATCATGCTATAACTAAAAAAAACTAATGACATTTTGTGTAAGTATGTGAACATTGTGAAGATAAAGTTTATAAAAGGATATTCATTTTTTTGTATGTAAACAATTATGGAACGTACAAATGTGCAAACAATTGTGGGAGGGATGCAGTATAAATTTTATACTCCTTACTCCAAAGAATTTAGTCTTATTTTCCTTTTTAGTATGTCCATAAAATTTAATTATATTTCAATAAATATATATATATATATATATATATATATATAACAATTTATACCTACCCTTAATTCAAATATTTCTTTAATTATTAAAATTGTCATTAATTTTATTATAAATAATCATTTTATTTATAAATAAACCTCACAATATTAATATTCGATAATATTCTTTAATATATCTACTTTGCACATAAAATACTATTATTTTTTAAAATTTGTGAAGAAAGAAGCAAGATTATTTGAGGGAGTGTAATCGTTTAGTAGATAATATAATTTATATCATCTCTAAACTTAATCCAATTTATGGTAGATAAGAAAATGGAACCCGATTCCTCGTGTTCCCTGAACAAAATTCTCTTCCCCACGACAACTTTTTTATATGAATTAAAATTTTCGACCGTATCTCCTATAAATCATGTTTCATGTAAAATTGAATTCACATTAAAAAAATGGATTCAATTACCTTTCACTTATCTTAATTAATACTCTTTAATAATATAAGTCATATCATTCAATTATCATGACTAATAAATATCCTTCGTAATGTTATCCTATTATAATATATATGTCATATTCTTCATTTATCATGCTTGATACTCTATAGTAATATAGGTCATACTCTTCACTATCATGATTTAATAATAGAAGATATATTTTTCAGTTATTATGACTGATACTCTTTAATAATATAGGTCATAATACCCTCATTTATTACAACTAATACACATCTTATGTAAATTAATCAAGTTTTATCATAAAAATCTTTTTCGACTTTGCTATAATTCCCTTTTTGAAAGGTCGACATTTGATAATTCAACTACATTATGATGGCATATTATCCGATGAAAACAACTTCCAAATCATCATGTTTAATTTGGCTTTAATTTCATTAGTACATGTAAATATGCGTTTTACAATTTTATTACGTATGTGATGCGCGTAATAAGATAAGCTGAAAATGAAAATTTATTTTTACACGGGATTTTAAATAAACTTTTGAATAATGTCACGTATTACCTCAAATTTAATAATATCACATTTTAATAATATTTATTTAAATGTTTAATTTAAAATTAATATCAAGTTTAAATTAAAATGTGTGAATTAAATATCATTTCTCAACTCAATCATGCAAATTCAGAGTCACCATAATTTTCAGTAGGCTAGTCAAATATATTCACATTCGACTGAGCTTCCATCGCCGTAACTTGTAAGTGGGTTTCTATTCTTCAACGACTATTATAATTACATTAATCGATCATATCACTGTTGGTAGATACTTATTGGATAAAATTGAAAATGGAATTTAATTTCAAATTGAAGGTCTCACCTGTATCAGGCTGCTTTCGTCAGACACGAGAAGCAATACATCATAAAAATATCATGACACTATTTTTCTTGATTTTCGTGATGGGTGTTTGTTTGTAATCGTAGAACAAGAACCTATAAGAGCTACAACATGTGATGCCATTTTCATATATATGACTCCATTTTACAAACGTATAATACGACGGCAGTCCGCTTCCTTCACGTCACGGCTATTTTCTTGACGTTTCCAAACAACCGTTTCTTATTTTAATCTCTAAATTTCTTCCTCACACATAAAATATTTATATGTAGTGTATAGTGTGAAGAAACCAATGGCGGAGGTTGCGGAAAATGGGCCGTTTCAGAAAATCAGCCGGGAAGACGACGCCGGAGCTACCTTTGTGTTGCAATCCAAAGGTGGTTCTTGCTTTTATATTTTTGTTCGCTTGCTATATCAATTCAATTTGGTGATTCCTGCTCTGTATGTGATGAATTTGAGTGAAATCATATTTGAACAACAGGTATATGATACAATGACTAAAAGAAAAAAAAATAATTAGTTGGTTAAAATTTGACAGGCAAGTGGTGGCACGCGGGGTTCCATTTGACAACGGCGATCGTGGGCCCCACGATACTGACGTTGCCGTACGCTTTCCGGGGGCTGGGCTGGGGGTTGGGGTTCCTCTGCTTAACGGTGATGGGAGCGGTGACCTTCTACTCCTATTATCTCATGTCCTTAGTGCTTGACCACTGCGAGAAGGCCGGCCGCCGCCACATACGGTTCCGGGAACTCGCCGCCGACGTCTTAGGTACTTGTTCATTGATCGTCATACTAATAACATGATATATGTACAGTTTTGCCTTGGGGGAACATAGATTTGGGTTGAATTTGCGCCATGAATTCTAATAGGTTCAGGGTGGATGTTCTACTTGGTGGTTTTCATTCAGACGGCGATTAATACTGGCATTGGCATTGGAGCCATTTTGCTTGCAGGGGAATGCCTCCAGGTATGGTATAAGCAATGTAGGCATCTAATCTGACAAAATTATGCCTTGTAATCAATCTACTGAATTAACAAACGGAAGAATGATTGTAGTCTAATTTGAAGTTTTCTTTCTTTCATTCATTCGTTCGTTCTGATGTTCTGTTTGGACAACACAGATTCTGTATTCAAACCTCTCTCCAAATGGTGCTCTGAAACTATATCACTTCATAGCAATGGTGACCGTAGTTATGATATGTCTGTCTCAATTTCCTAGCTTCCACTCCCTCAGGCACATTAACTTTGTCTCGCTGCTTCTCAGTTTGGGCTATACGTTTCTCGTGGTTGGAGCTTGCATTAACGCAGGTAAACTTGTTTCTTTATATTTCTTTGTCCAAGAAGTCCATCTGGGCTTCAATATCTACAATGCATATTGAATCAGTACTAATTAGTCATTTGGTGCATCTGAATTATGATCTTATTATGAAGGTGTCTCAAGAAATGCACCACCAAGGGACTATACTTTGGAATCATCAGAATCGTCAAGGGTATTCAGTGCTTTCACTTCCATATCCATAATAGCTGCCATTTTTGGGAATGGTATACTACCTGAGATACAGGTAATTTAATTGTATACAAGTCTAAAGAGTATGCAATTATCAGAAACTTACGTATATTTTTTCCTTTTTTAAGGCGACACTAGCTCCACCAACCACCGGAAAGATGGTGAAAGGCCTAATCATGTGTTACACAGTAATTTTTGTGACTTGCTACTCTGCTGCTGTTTCTGGATACTGGGTATTCGGTAATAAATCTAATTCAAATATTCTCAAAAGCTTGATGCCTGACGAGGGACCTCCCTTGGCCCCCGTCTGGGTTTTAGGCCTCGCAATTGTATTCATTCTGCTTCAACTCTTCGCCATAGGCCTCGTAAGATTTCCATATCCTTGTTATTGGACAAATACTTATGTACACCAGTTGTGTCATGCAATTCAAGTGCATTTTGAAATTGATTTTTTTAAAAAAAATCTTTAGTACATACATTTCTCATGGATTTCATCGTTCCATCTATCAGGTTTATTCTCAAGTAGCTTATGAGATAATGGAAAAGAAATCAGCTGATGTGAATGAGGGCATGTTCTCCAAAAGAAACTTGATCCCAAGGATAATTCTTCGTTCAATTTACGTGATATTTTGTGGATTCATTGCTGCTATGATACCTTTCTTTGGAGACATAAATGGCGTAGCAGGGGCTATTGGCTTTATCCCTCTCGATTTTGTTCTCCCGATGCTTCTTTACAACATCACGTATAAACCAACTAAATCATCCGTCGTATATTGGATCAATAACTCTATCATTGTAGTCTTCACATGTGTGGGGATGTTGGGCACATTTTCTTCTACAAGGCAGCTTGTTAAAGATGCTAAAAAGTTCAAGCTTTTTAGCAGTGATGTGGTTGATTGAGTTTAGTACATATTGTCTTGATCTCTTTCATTGTGAGTTTTGTTCATAGTTTTGCTGTCTTTTTTCAAGAGTGAAGTTTTTGGTAAATATGGTAGAAGAAAAGAGACGATGCATATTTCTGCCATTTTAAACTCTATTTTCTTTAGAGCTGTAAATAGTGTGAAGTTACCAATTTCTATTCTAATTTTCTATGTCATCTTGTATTTCGAACGCCTCGTGTACTAAATGATAGTATATCACTATTCACTAGTTAATGTAACATGTACAATTTATAAAAGCAATCACTATGGTTATGAAGTTATTACTATTCTTTTACCTACACCTCATTATCACCACATCATTCTCCTAAAAATAAACTCCTTCCATCACCTCCACAACTCTTCATGTGGTTATAACTTATTAACTTTTCACATATCAAATTATTACATTTTTTTTTTAATTTTAAAATCAACATGCATGATATTAAACTAATAAAAATAAAAAAGTTTGACGCAGTACATTTTACTTTGTGGATTACAGTAATCAAGTAAGGAGAGAGAAGATTATAAAATTGCTTTTACCGTTAAAAAAAAATTGATTATAAATTTATAACCAAAATATTTTGGATATAACCTCAAAAATAACCATTATAGAAGAGGCCCTAATGTTTGGGACGGATTTGTACTGCCTCATGACCCATCCCATAACAAAATATTAAGACTTCGAATTCGTTTAGTTTGATTTTTAATATTTCTAAATTGCTCTTCATATCCTTAATATTACTTCATCCAAAAAAATTATTCATACTTTTGTCCAAAAAATTTATTCTCATTTTATTTTTTTTTATCTCAACTACTTTATCATCACCCTATAAAAATCACATAAGCAACAAAAAAAAAAAAAATAGAAATAAATTATTTAGATGGAAGGAGTAATATATTTATGTGTGACGGATCATAATGCGAGTTGGATGAGCGGATTCCACAAAAATTACAACCCATCCCATACCCGTTTATCTAGTCCAGATCTAAACCCACTTTGAACGGGTTCCATGAGTGCCCAAATTTGAACCAACCCCATTGACCTCCCTTTCCCTCAAACGTCATTTGTGGTCAGTCGTCACTGGCAACATAACGTGTGTATTAATGTACAACTAGTGTAAATGATAATTTAGAATGAAACTGATGAAATTAAAGTTTTATTTTAATTTTTCAATAAATTATACTCCCTCCGTCCCAAGATTTCTTTCACAGATGATTTTTTAACCGTTTTTGTGTAAGAGTTATATCATGGTATTATGTGTACAAAAGTTGTTTTATATAAATAATATGTTAGTTCATAAGGTTAATTAACATATCATTCATATAAAATAATTTTTGTACACATAATACTATGATATAACTGTCACACAAAAATAGTTGAAAAGTCAACTGTGAAAGAAATCATGGGACGGAGGGAGTATTAAATATACTACCATATATTATGAGTATGAAAAAATAGAAGTCTGGGTCCTACTTTTCCCATGTTGAATCTTAACATTTCACTTGTGATAAACTTTATCAAATGGGCCTAGGGCTAATTAAGTTTAGGTTCAGGTTATTCTCACTCATTCTTTTTTCGAGTATCACACAAAAATTAAGTGTACACACGAATTATTTGAGTACACACACTTGAAAGTTCCACATCTGAAAGTTCTACAATACCTTTTGTGCTCACAAATCACAATTTGGTACACACAATGTGCGACAAATTTTTTCGCACAGTTGTATTTTTTAAAAAAAAAAAATCACACATTGTTAGGTACACACGCTTTGGACTCTGTCATACGTACACACACCTAAGTTCGATATAATTTTTCACACATTTACACAGTTTGAAATAAATTTATTCGCACATTAGTGTATTGTGCGGTAAAAATTTTTGCACATTGGTGTTTGTACTTAGACTTCCAAAATTTTGAAATTATAAGAGGGTACTTTAGTCATTACACAATAGATTTTGTTTAAAAAAAAATAAAGTTTGTATACTTAGAATTTTCGTGTGTGAAAATATCTTGTCCCTTTTACTAGTTTAATATATATATTACTCAACCTCTCTAAGGCCCATTCAAGCATAAATGGACTCACATGACTTGTACATTGATTGGAGTACTACCAAATGCGATCTTGAATTGAGTAGTAAATTGGGGACATTACAAATTTACAATTAGGTACATTATAGATGTTCTCTCATGTCTGAGATGTGCTCGTCTAACATAGTTTAGGATCACGGGATGCTCGTCTTACATAGTTGATATTCACTCTCACATCCTGCTCATATATTTGACACTTTTGTGGACAATTTTTTTTTTTCAATTCTCTTCCCCCTGCATTTATATTTAATATTTCTGCTAATATATACTTCTCTAAGAGGTGAAACTTGTCTCATACGAATTTTTGTCTATTTTATTACATACCCCAAATGAGAACACTTGTTATATAAGTAATGCACCATTTCAAATTCAAAATATCATTTTATAAAATATTTGATTTTTTCAAACATATCTGGAAATAAATTTTTTGTTTTTTTCCCATTTTTTTGAAGAAAAAAAAAGCATGATTAGGGTTGACTCATTTGTGACTCGATGGCGGTTGATGGGTGTATATTAGTTTGAATGAATTAGATTTGTTTGAATTAAAAAAGGACAATAGTGATTTTTCACATAATAGTAAAATTAGAGAAAAAAAAAATCATGGGTGTTTTAATTAAAAAGGGGTGCAAATAAACTGAACTAAATTAGTAATGACGAATTGGGCCTATTGGCTTGACCCAACCCGCGATCTTATAAAGACTTATATGTTATTAATTTTTTTTCCAGTACGTTTATTTATAAATAAATATATTAATTTGGCCGTTTGTCAAATGCTTTAAAACAATTGCATTACTTGGTCATAAATGTATTTTTTTCTTTTTTACTGAATTCAACCTCTATGACAATTTTTAATAACTGAAGGGTTGATGTTAGGAAATCAATATAAATAAATTAAATTCACATTTTGATTTGAACTTTTAGATTTCTTATATGGTATCACATCCAAAGGTTCAAGTCTACACTTCCACTCCATCCATATTAAATTTTCTATTCATTGGGTCTCCCCCATAAAGGAGAAAGTTGAAAATTTAGCTCATGAGTGAAGGGGGGTGTTAAACAATCAACATAAATAAATTACAATCAACATAAATAAATTAAATTCATATCTCTCGACAAATAGTGGTGGATATATCTCAAATATTTGAGGATACAAATAATTTTTTTACATATAAAATTAATGGGAAATTTTCAATCACTACCACAAATTCGAAGAACTTCTAAATGAGAAGTAACTTCTTTTCGAGAAACACTAATACACCTCATTTCTAATGGAGCAAGACAGCACATCTGGCATCCTAATTAATTTCTACATTACATTATTGTTGGTAGGGATTTGTGAATTAGTTCATTCGATTTCATTTATATTGGTGCACGAGAAAATCTACACAAGTGGACTCTCGTATTATATTATTGATTGATCACTTGGAATGTTCTATATCAGTTGTTGGCTTGCTCCATCTACACATACAATAATACACCTTTCACTTTCAGATAAGTTAGTCACATTTTTTTATTGGTACCTTTCACATTTATTTTTTCGCAAAAAAAATATAAAATTTATTTATAAATTTCATTTTCATAATATTCACATATTTACACAAAATGTCATTACCTTTATACTTAATTCAACTAAATTTTTTGATATACCAATAAAAATTTATAAAATTATCTCTTAATATTATAGGGGAATTACAAAAGTTGCAAATTATTGAAATTATTGGTCAATAATATTGCATAGCTGAATTATTGAATTGCATGATTACTCACATGCATGGCTAGTTTAAAATACTCTGTAATTGGTAGATGTAAATTAATATTTTCTAAACTCAATAAAAATAATTAAGGATAATAACAAAAACCATTCCAAAGGTTTAGTCAGGCATTCAACTATCTTTTTAAATTAAAACGAAATAAAATAATTCAAGTGAATAGAACATCATCACCTAAATTCGTGAGGATATAGATTCGGACGAGTTAATCAACACCCTCAGGTTACCAATTGGTTAACCTAACCAAAGTTGCTTGCACACATAAAAAGTAATGGGAAAATTCAAATCAGCCCATGCGTTATAAATTATACATATATAATGTGTGGAGATAAAGGTGTTCTTGTGGTTTGCAAGATTTTATATATATTTATAAGATATACTCGTAATTTTAACTTTTTTTTTTTAAAGCAGTTTTAACATTTTTTTAAAATCAGAACTTGAGTGTCATTTTAATAATTTATTTTGTGTACTTATGAACTTTTAACTATCGTTTTTCTCATGGTTTACTTATTTTATGCTGAAAACTTCTTTAACCTACATGACTTTTCGAATGAATGTGTAATTTCGGAATTAGTGTTCTTTAAATTTCAAAATGTCTTTAATATAAAATATAATCATTATTTTATATTTCTTATGCTAAAACAATAAAAAATTAAATTAAAAAATAACTAGGATTAAATTTAAGAGTGTTGAATTTAAACTAATTTACTAATTCATTAAACTATTAAGAGAAAATTCTATATTAGGCAGGTACTATATATTAATATTATATACTGTATTACATTTCTTCATCTTGAATGAATTAGAGAAGAGATAGACATTTTTTTTTCTCTAGGTTTTATGGAGCCTTGGCAATGAGGGAAAGAATTTTCTTATTTTTTTATTAAAAAAATATGAAATATTGTTATTCCTCTAATCTTTTAAAAGAGAAGGGCCCAGTGTCCGTTGCCCCTGTGTTACGTCCGCCCTGGTTAGTGGTATAAAGTTTGTTGTTTGCCCATGCATACAAAAAGGCTAATAAATTTTAAATTTAATCAAAATCTTATAATATTAAATATTATACTAAAAAGAGTTGATATTAATTTGCAACTGAATTACACTTAAATATAAAAACTGCAAATTGATATTAACCATAAATAAAACGTTAGATTTATGTGTATATATATCAAAATTATTCTTTAATGTTACTTATTGCAATCATAAATTGAATACTCCAGAAAAATAAATGGCAAAAAATAAAATACAGGTAATTTTAATAAAAATATTATGGAACAAACAAAATCTTCATCCCGTTTATCACTCCATCAGTACCCACCCACCCCTATCCTATCTTCCTAATTCACCACATCCAACCCTCCCCTTCACCGCTCCCTCTTTCTTCAAATCCAACTTCTTTCCTTTCTCAAATGGATTTTCCAAAAACTCTGTTAGTTTGACACCGTTAGCCATAGGAGGCACTTGTTAAGTTTTGAAAGATTGTCGCACCTGTTTTCCAAATAGTTTAATCTTCAGGGTAGCTTCTGTAATTATCCATATAATATATGCTGCATGAGGCCGTATGTCAGGAATAATTGCAGATATGGAATAATTGATTTGGTTTGAGTGAGAAGCAAGAAAATGTACAGTTGTTCGAGTAGGTCTCTTTACAAGAACACCAAATTTGTTCTAAAATTGGGTGCCTCGATTCTTTTACTGGGTCTTGCATCGCTGCTTTTCCATAACAGAAACTCTGATTTTTCTCCCGTTTCAGATACCCAATTTCCTGAAAATCCTCAGATTTCAGCATCCCCTGTTAATTATCAAGAACATAGCGATCAAATTCCTGAAAAAGGTCAGACTTATTTACTTGTATTCTCTGTACTGAGTAAAGAGAATGACATGGTTTTGTATAATTATGTGTTTTTGCAGAAAATGGAACAGAGTCTATAAATGATGGAGGAAAATGTGATATTTATGTTGGGGATTGGGTTCCTTATCAGGTTGAGCCCCTCTACAACATTAGTTGCAGCCACATTACAGCCCACCAGAATTGTATAAACAATGGCAGACCCGATTCGGATTATCTTTACTGGAGGTGGAAACCCCGTGGATGCGATTTGACCCGATTCGACCCTGTTAGGTTTCTTGAATCGATGAGGAATAAAAATTGGGCATTCATTGGGGATTCCATTTCAAGAAACCATATCCAATCACTCCTTTGCATGCTATCAACGGTATATTGTACAATATAAGTATTTCTCTCTTCATTTTCATGCCAAAACTGTGTTTAGTTTTGATGTTGTGTTTAATTTATTCAGGTCGGAAAGGTTGTCCAAGTTTACCATGATGAGAAGTACCAATCCCAGAAATGGCTATTCCCTTCTTACAATTTTACTGCGTCTGTCGTTTGGTCTCCTTTTCTTGTTAAATCTTACATTCCTGATGATCTTGATGGCGTTTCCGCGCCTGAAATCGAACTGCATCTGGATATACTCGACGAAAATTGGACTAAGCAGTATAAAAACTGGGATTATATAATATTTTCCAGTGGAAAATGGTTCAGTAGAAGTGCAATCTACTATCAGAACAACACCATATTAGGTTGCCATTACTGTCCCAAAAGGAACTTCACTGAGCTGGGGTTAGACTATGCATATCGTAGAGTAGTCAAGAATGTGGTCGACTACATTGTGTCGTCGAATCACAAGGGGACGATCTTCTATCGCACCGTTTCTCCTGATCACTTTGAGGGCGGCGAATGGTACAACGGCGGAACATGTGCAAGAAAAGCACCGGTGAAGGAAGGCGAATTCGAGTTGAATTGGTTGGACAAGATTCTTTGGGACATTGAAGAAGAGGAGTTTAAGAATGCATCTGGTAGAGCTTATGAAAAAGGGATAGATTTCAGAGTTTTTGATGTGAAACTGATGTCTTTGTTGAGGCCTGATGGACATCCAGGCCCTTACAGATTTTATCAACCCTTTGGGAAAGATAAGAATGCTAAGGTGATTAGTGATTGTATGCATTGGTGTCTCCCTGGCCCTATTGATACTTGGAATGATCTTTTGATGGAAGTTACAGTGAATGGTTGAGAAATTTGGTACCTTTAAATTCTGTGGAGGATATTGTGTTTTTATTTAATTTATATTTCATTGATTTTTTTTTTTTTTGTTTTTTATCGGTAAATGTTAGTTTGTTAGTAGTTAGTTCGTCAAGTACCCATTATTTTTTTTGATTAAATAGTGATTCAAACTCATGACTTCACGATATGTATAGTAGAGACTCTGTACATGATCGAAATATGATGGAATAGAAGATTAAGACCAATTTAATAATTTTTGCTCTTCTATTTTGATGATGATGAATGTATTCTCAATCTCTGTATATACATTAAGGACCAATTTGATAGGTTAGAATAAATACAGTGAGAAAAATGAGATGAGAAAAGATAAGAAAAAAATATGGTGGGACCCTTAAGATAAAGTGGGAAAAAATATTTAATGGGGTTGTTTGGTAGGATACAATTAAAATGATATAAATTTTAATAATTTGTTTGGTAGAGAATATAATACATAAGAAAACATAATAAATACTATTTTATCCTTCAATAATCAATATTATTTTAATTTTCTCCAAATTTAATAAATCATTAAAAAAATACAAATTAAACATTACAAAACTCAATTAAATCCCAAAAAAATCAATTAATTCCAAAATTTTCAATTTAACAAAAATTAAACATTATATTTACCTAATTATATTTTTAAATGAGCCCTAAAGCAACAATTCCCCCATTTTATTAAAATGAGCCATAAACCAACCCTTCCCCAAATAATCACAATCCCACTGCCGCTCCTTCGGCCAAAAAATTATTTCACCACCGTTTTTCTCCCTTTTGTGCCGATCTCTTTCGCCGCCAGTCAGTCTCCAAGCGATGGCGCTGCTCCTATTGTCAGTTGGTTTGTGAATTCACGACAACGGTCTCTTATATTTCTTATTGTTTCTCTTTCGATGCTCTCCACGGCGGCGCCATCCCCGACCTCGCTCTCCTTGTTTCTTAAATTTTCATGGGTGCATGTTTAATTTTGATTTTGGTTGCTAAATTATTTTGATTTTTCTATTTTGCATATTTCAATTTCTTATTTATTGCTTCTATTTCTAGCGAATTAAGGAGAGGAAGAAGAGATGAATTATGTGAAGGTGAAAAATTGGAATTTTGATTTTGATTCCTTGCGCAGTTATGAAGTGAAAGAAGAATCGATGGTGGCGGTGGAGAATGAACTTGCAGGAAAGAGAAGTTTTGAAGGGTTAAGAAGTAATTTTCATTCTTTTCTCAAGCACTGTTAGAATCGTGGAAAGTAATATGAGGGGTATGACCATATATGGTTTCTGAGGAGCGCTGTTGAAAGTGTAGGGAAGAGGAGGCTGACCGTGAAAAAGTTTGGGCACCAGATAAAATTCATCTGATCTACCAAACATCATAAACTTTTTCTTTTAGGTCTTTTCTTCCATATCAAATGGGTCTTAAAGACAATACAACATCTCTGTTTACAGTCAAAACAAAGAGAGTTCTATTATACTCTCATGTCCACAGGAATATGATCTTGTTCTATATTCGTCAATCCATATTAATTAGATAACTTTTTAACCATATATTTACACTTCAGTATGTGAATGAATTGGTGTGAATTTTTACCTGCAAAGAAAAGAAAAGCAATTTTGGAGGAACTGGGCTCACTTTTCATTTTTATTTTCAGCCCAATCAAGAGCCCATTAACAACATATTCGGTGTGCTAGTGAGGAAAGAACTTCACATTCGGACAAATTTAAATCATAATGGAGGAGTATAATTTTTATGGGAAATTTTATATCCAATGGTATCCTACTAAAGTATGAGTAACTTTATATTAATATGATTCTATGATATGAAAAATTATTATGAATTACTATTTAATTCTTTATAAAAAAAAAATTCTTAATATTTTTGATTAAATATTTGATACTTTTTATATTTTTTTAATTTGAAATTTTAAACTTAAATATTATAATACTACTATATTTTTATATAAAAATATTAATAATTTAAATGGTAAAAAAATTATTATTATTTATATTATTGAACAATAATATGATACCACTAAAGCACTAACCCTACTACTGATGAAATTCTTAATATTCTTAGTTAAATTTTTTATACTTTAAATTTCTCAAAATATTTTTATAATAAAATTTCCATGAATCAATTTTATATAAAAAAAATTTCTTTAGGTACTTAAACCGTTCTCTTCGTCAAAATTTAAATATAGTTGGGTTGGATTTATAAATTCATAGGTTGAATAAATGAGATAAGTGTCGAGAATTCTCTCAGATAAGTTTATTAATTTTTATGGGTTTAATTGCAAATAAAATTACACATTAAAGTTAATTACAATCTAATATTGACATTGAAATACTGTAAAATAATTATTATTGTCCCATCATCCCATAAAACCTTTCACACTTTTTTTTTTCGTTCGTCCTATTAATTTCACACTCATAAAATAGAAAACCCTTCATAAATTTCACCCTCATAATCTCCACTAATTTACACAAAATGTCATTATTTTTTTACTCAAATATACACATAACTCAATAAATTTTTTTACTTTATATATAAAAGTTTATAAAATTAACCTTCTAAACTTCAATCATTACTAACTTTTTTAAAGTGCGTTCAATTTTACATATGAAAGCTTTTTCGGGAGGTAAGGAATATTATTATTTTTAATTTATACTTCTCTCATTTATGCCTGTGTCTAATGTGACCGTCCGATGTTATACTGATACCCACTTAATTCAAACGACATCATTATACATAAAGGGAAGCCAACTAAAATTGTCATGTAAAAATACGAGCACAAAGGATGCTACCCGTGAATTTAAATAGAAAAAAATAGATTAAAATTGGTGATTGATTTAGATTAGGTTGAAATTAAATTATTTTTAGACGACTGTTTAATAGGTGGGTAATTCAAAAGAAGAGGTTCGAAAAGACGGATTTGAGCGCGCAATGAACCCTGCTTGCTATTCATTTCTGTCCAACAAGACAAGACCACATTTTTCTCAACATAGGGTTTCCATCCTCACTTCTTCCCAGCGCTCTCTTCTTCACAACACTCACGCAAGGTATTTGCTTTCACTCTTACCATCGCAGGTAGTGTTCGAAAAACTCTTTGATCGTGTAGCACTAGGATAATTTTGTGTGCGCACAATTTTTAGTGCTTGGATTTTGAGCTCATGGAAGACCATGTTTCAAAAGACTTGAACCGTTGGCAGATTTTAGAAAGTTGCATTACTCTGTTTTCAAATGCATTTTTGTTGTTAGTCTTCCAACCAGAAAATAAATTATCCACAAAGCAATTTCTACTATCGTTTTCATTCTACTCCCAATATAATTTCTTGTCCTCAATTTAGTGATATCTGTCCAATATTGATTATTATTAAAGTATAACAATTTAGTGTGTCGATTTATAGTTTATACCCTAATTTTACATTGTTGTTTGATTGCTGCAGTCCTATTATTTTTATGATTATGATTTATAAATATTGTGTTAGTTCTGGCGAGTAAAATATGGTATAACAAAGAAGTATCACTTATATGTGTTTGATAATTTGAGTGCCTCGAATATGCGTTGTTGGTAGTGCCTATATTTGAAGAAATGGAGAGCTGCGACAGCAACAGCATTGACGTGAACAACAAAGGTAAAAAATGTGAAAGGAATCGAAGGTCTTGGGTAGCCATGGAAGAACGCGTGCTGATTCAACTGTTGAAGGAACTCGTTACCAAGGGTTGGAAGTTTGGAAATGGTTTTAAGCCTGGATATTTGAACAAGCTAGAGGCTGACTTGATACAGAAACTTCCCGCTACTGATTTACGTGCATCTCCTCACATAAACTCGAAGATCACAATGTGGAAGAAACAACACAAGTCCCTTCTCAAGATGCTTCGGGAGACTGGTGTAAGGTTTAATGACACCACCAAGCTCATAGACTGCAATAACGATGCTTGGGAGAAAGTTGTGAAGGTATTTTCCGATATCCATTTTCAAGATAATTGTTTAGCTTAGTCGATATTAGTGTCTGTTGTGTTGTGCCCTCTGTTGGAGAATTTATATAAATCAATTAATTCCTCACCTCTTTGCAAGTTCAAACTTTTAAATGAGATCTGCAGTCCCTTGTGTGTGGTCTGTGAATAATATAATTAATATAACGATTAACTTTGATCATTTTTTTTATTAATAGAAGTATCCAGATGCAGTCAATATGCGCCACAAACAATGGCCATTCTTGGATGATTGGAATGAGATATTTGGAAAGGATCGTGTGACTGGAGATAAGAGGACAAACGAATCACGATCATCTGGGAAGAAGAGAGCAGCGGTGGATGAAAATTTCAACGATAAATTGTGTGAGCTTCTGAGACAACATTTTAGATCAAGAGAAAAATGGGTGGAAATCATCCTCCGTGGCATCGGGTACAAGGCTGATTTGGGGAAGGCAAGAAAAGAGGCGTTCAGTATGTTGCATGAAATACCTGATTTGAGCATAGATGAGAAGATCGATGCCTGTCACATGCTCGCAAAGGAGACCGGTCGCATAGAGTTGTTTCTGGGGATGCCGAAGGATGTTCGAGCACTTTATGTACGTCGTTTGCTTGATGGGAATATAGGGAACCCTGCATGATTTGTTTTGACCCATAACTTGTTTGGGAAGTTGAACTTCATTTGTGTAAATTAACATAACTTTTGATGGTTGTGTAGGGTTGATCTAGACGTACTCACACGTACATCTTTTGTTATACATGTAGCACACCTTTTGTTATGTAGTAGACTGTTTGCAAGATGAGTGTCTTTGAATCCGCTCAAATGTACACATGTATCTGTTTGCCGATATTGTTAATGGCTAATTCATATTTTCTGTCTCATGTTGCACTGCTGGTTGTATCATTCTAACTGTCGTTTCTTATATTAATAAAAAAGATTGGCAGCACCTAAACAAATTTCCGAATCGACTATACATACTCTTGAGAGTATCTTGGACCCTCTGGTATAACCGAACGTAACCAAATGTTTAAACAAATTTCAACTGTTTTCTCGATGGCGTGCTTGCTATAAGAAAAAAACAAGAAAATATTGAACAATCTGTTCGTTCGTTTCAAGCGAGTAGTATGAAATTCAAAATTTTAACAAAATCATTCGGTCGTGCATGCGAACACTGCGAATGTTATAATTACATACAGGTGTTCATCGTCTTTCTACCTAAAACTACAAATTATTCTTCAAAATCATAAAATTCAACCCAAAACTATATACTAACTGGTTTTTTAGATTAAATTTCAGAAACAATTTTTTCTAACTAAATTGAACCCTAGAAACTTACAAATTGGATGAAATTGCAATGAAAGATCTTCTTCCCTTCTTCTTTTAATGACCGTGTGTCTTTGAACCTATTTTCTCTAAGCAACAGGGGTATAATAATGACCTACAATTAGGATGTATATTATAAATTTTTTAAAAAATTGAATTGGGCATATGATAGTAATTGGGGTGTTTAGAGAAAATTGGTTTATTTAGCACCACCTAAAAGCTTCATTCACCTGATTATAACCAGAGGTGGGAATAGTGCGAGTCGAGATAAACTTCTCATTGGAAAGTCTGGGTCTTATATATAAGCTTTAGGTCAAGCCTAACCTGTTACCTGTGATATACTTTTTAATAGGCTCAAGCCTGACATTTTAATAAACGAATCGGGCTTGAAAGCCCGTTTAAGTATTTTAGACCCATTTCACCTTAAATATTGAATTTAAAATTAATTGTGATTTTAAGATTTGTTTATTTTGATATTTTAAAAAAAATTTAGAATTTATTGATGGTAGAGTTTATTTAATAAAATAACTTATATTATTAATTATATAATTTTTATTGATATAAAAACAAAAATAAATAAATAAATAATATTTTTATGGGATAATATATACTTCTAGACTCAAACGAGCTGACTTATTGATTTTAAAATACTTTTGTAAAAGCCTAATCCTTACATGCTTTATATAAATAGACTTTTGAAAAAATCCAGACTTGACTCATTTATTAAAAAAATCGAGCCGAATCGAATTTTAGTAGGCTGGTCTGTAGGCCCCTATTGGTTAGTCTTACTTATTCCCACCCCTACTTGGCATAAACAAGTATGTGAAGCTGGGGTAAATGAGAAAGCTGAGACACGTAACCAATCTTTCTGCCTTAGCTGAGATCACATTAGCTCAAGTACACAACCAAGAGACATATAGAGAGAGGATCAATCCATCCACATTAACCGAGGAGTCACAACAGCATGTGGATTGAGTCAGCCACTCGTGCAAGACATAATATAATATAATATATATAGCACTATTTCTGGTGTTGCAAAGTGTCTATATATTATTTCAGCTTAATTTCAATCCAACAAGCTTCACCAATGCCCATTTATTTCGCATCTCTCTGTCTCAATAACGTAGCAATGACACTCGTGCACTCTCAAATTGGAAACATCGCACAGACACCGCCACAATAATAGCCTAATCACATTACTCGTCTTTGAGAACACAAACCTGATTCCCTTTGTCTCCCTCCACCTATATATATATACTCAGCCACTTCATTACATTAAACAACACATCTTTCTCCAATTTGCACCCTCAAAAACAAAACAAAAAATGGCATTCTCACCCGTGAGATCCAAAGCACTTTTCCACGGTCGTTCTCTTAGCTTACCTTCTAAACTACACCCATCCATTTCCCAATTCAACCAAAACTTGGCTGCAATAAAAGCTTCTGACCACGCCTTTTCTTCGTTGTCATCGATGGATAGCAGAATACACAGCCTAACAAACTTGTACTGCTCCATTGATGACCTACTCGCGTTGCCTCACATTCAACAGATCATCTCCCAAGGATGTGAGGCGAAATGGGCCGACCAAGTCTTGGATGGTTACATCCGTCTCTTGGACGCCTGCACCACGGCTAAAGACCTCTTCTCACAAACCAAACACGACGTGCAAAAGCTCCTCTCTGCTCTAAGGCGAAAGGACATGGATGGAATCCATAGGTACCGAGCTTCCAGGAAGAAGTTGAAGAAGATGATACAAAAATCTACCAAGGATTTAAGGAGTAAACACAATCATCTATCCTCTGCGGAGAAAGAAGACGAAACAATGGCTCTTGTAGTTATGTTAAAAGAAGCAGAATGTGTAGCTGTTTCTGTGCTGGAATCCTCGTTGTCGTTCATGATTGGGAGTAAGGTGCAGAGCGGTTGGTCTTTGGTGTCGAAGCTAATACCCTCTACCAAAGATGAAGATGCAGATTTGAATGAATTGAAGATGGTGGATTCTCTGTTGCAGATGCAGGGAGATGATACGCTGGTTATGAATCACTTAAAAGAGATGGACTCCAGCATTCAGATTTTGGAAGATGACATGGATTGCTTGTTCAGGCAGTTGATCAAAACTAGAGTTTTTCTCCTCAACATTCTCAATCTCTAGGCATAGGAAAATTTTGTACATTGAAATATACTTGTAAATTTCCCTCATAACATGAAAAGAGAAACAACAATGATAAATTTAATTTGTACATTGAAATATATTTTGCAAGTTTTTCTCAGATTGACTATACTCTATTTTAAATCAATTTTAACAAACTTGAATGATCTGTTAAAAATTTACGATCTTTCACTTTACTATGTTACTCGAAACCATTGATTCACGTTACACATTTTTTAATTGGAAGGAAAATAAAATAATGTAGGCTGCACGCGGCCTTGTATAGTTTAATGATGTAAGAGTTGTCAAGATTCCATTTGTCTGTGAGGTGAAAACAACTACTGACCAAATTATTAATTATCATAGATAGAGAAGAACATCGAAGGTGCTCGTGCAATACGCAGACACGTACGCATGTAAATAATAATGCATCCTTCCACAGGGATTTACATGTCATGAATAAGAATGCAAGATTATTATTCAAGCAGAAGTGAGATCTTTGGATTTAAAAGTTTTAATTGCCTGATTGAAATCCTAAACATGCTGATTGATTTAAAGTAAAGGGAGGGGGAATTTTATACTCTAAAGGGGCAACATGACAAAATTTTACGAGCCGAAAACATAAATAAAAAATATATATATATATAGTAAAAAAAATTAAATCTCAAGGGCGGCGACCGGCCCTCTCCTAAATCCATCCCTGATTCTGAATTAGGTGTCTGTCTGCTTTTAGTTATGGTGTATCTGAAAAAATCGAATATAGTTACCTAATTTTATTTGTAAATTCAAAATTATGAGGCATGGAAGATACGAGGCTGGAAAATTTGCATTTTTTTTTCAGAAAAATAATATCGAGGTCACACGGAGGGGCTTTGTATTGTTTAATTGTATCAAGTTTGCTCAGATTTCAATTGTCTCTCTAAAGGAAACAATAAAAATGGAAAATATATATCTAATATGAATCTCACATGCTTGCAGCAGAGGAAAAAAAGATCAAATCTGGAATTTGTCTTTTCTGTTAGTGGAGCAATTTTGTGCACGTTCTTGTATTTATTGTAAATTCTCAAAGAAAGCAAACTATGAACAGTACATGTGCAAATTAAGGCTAATAATATGGATCAACCGACTAAATTTGAGATTTATAAAAAACTTTTTTTGGTTCAAATGGTGGGAAACATTGCATAAACATCGCCAAAATTATTGATTATACAGATCAGTAGATTCCTTGTGTCCACTTCACCTCTATATATATTGAGCAAATGCATGTTGCTAGAGACATCACAATTTTCCCCATTCAATCATCAAATCAATTCAATTCAAAGCCTCATTTTTCACCAAGAAAATACAATGGCTTTCTCACCTTTGAGATCAAAGATCCTTCATCATGGCCGTTCTCTTAGCTTGCCCTCTGCATCAAGCCCTGTTGTTTCTCAATTTGACGAAAACTTGTCCAGATTGAGATCTTCAGAGGCCGCTTGTTCGTCGCTTTCATCAATGAACAGCAGAGTAAATGGGCTTACTAATTTGTACAACAGCATTGATGATCTGCTTCTGCAGCCACACCATCAACACATGGTTTCAGAGCCAATGTTGGATGATTACATCAGGCTATTGGATGGTTGCAGCGGAGTCAAAGACCTCGTCTCACTCACGAAGCAAAATTTACGAGAGCTCCTGTCTTCCTTGAGGAGAAAGGATGCAAACGGCATCAACGGTTACCTCATCTCCAGAAGGAAGTCAAAGAAAATGATCCAGAATTGTTTGAAAAATCTGAGAAGTTGTACCAGTAAGGCCACGGAGAAAGAGTCTGAAAGTGTTGTTTGCATGTTAAAAGATGCAGAATCAGCTGCCTTTTCCGTGCTGGAGTCATTGATGTCGTACACAAGGGGGCAAGAGAAGAAGAGTGGGTGGTCAATGGTATCAAAGATGATCAATTCAAAGAAAGCATCACACACATTTTTGAACGAGTTCGACAAGGTGGATTCGTTCTTGCAACAGAGCCAAGAAAACGAGGAGCTGTTAAATCACTTGAAAGAGATTGACTCAACCATTATGGTTCTTGAACAGGAACTAGAATTCTTGTTTAGGCAGTTGATTAAAATTAGAGTTTCCCTTCTCAACATTCTCAATCACTAGGCTTCAAACTCATCATGAGATTGAAAATTTTGTATATATGTAGATGAAATACACTTGTACATTTCTGTAGATGACAGATTAATGCATAAAAAACAAGAGTACTCGTACAACTTATGTCTTGTGTCAATTAATCTTGTTATTTGAGCATGTTTTTGTTTTTCAATCGTATTATTCATTTCACGCCCTTTCCACGAAACCTCCCAACCAAACATACCCCTTAGTCTGCATAAGAATCCAAGATTATTTTCCCAGCATAAATGTGAAAATCATTGGATTCTGGATAGAAATCTAAACATACTGATTATCAATTAGGTGATTGTCTGCTTTTAGGTATGGTGTATCTGAAAAAAAAAAATTGATCTTGTCGCCATATTCAAACCTTTTGGCTGTTTACATTATACATAGATGATAGATTGCTTACATCTGTTTTGAGGTGGAAGACTCCCTATGAAGTTTTGTGTACAACAAGGTAGCTTATTAGCGCAGGTAAAGCCCTTTTGGTTGTTTGACATATGCAATTAATATACAGCCACAAAAATCTAAGTTTTCAGAAAGAGCATCCAAGCGTGTCTTCTTAAAAAAAGGGATATCAATTGATACTACATTCCCCCTACTGAAATGTAAAATGGACGACATTGTTGAATACTTGAACGTTATAATACTCATTTGGTGGCTAAGGGTTATAATCAAGTTCACGGGATTACATTTTCACCCCTAAGAGTTTATTCCATCAATTTTGATGATCAAAACTGAACTTCGATGACCAATTTTAAAAGTTAAATGATCAAATCTGAAAAAAAAAAACTTGGGTACTAAAATTGATATTTTCCTTCTTTCAAAAACAAAAAAAAAAAAATTGATATTTTCCGGATTTATATTGTTGAATTGTGAAGTTTGAAGTATTGGGCCATTGACCCACGATATTAGGCTTTTTATGGGCCTAAATAGGGTTGATTGAGTATCTGGTTGGAAGACATCCCATACCTAGTCAATTCTTTTACATTTTTGTCTTTTTTAGTTTGTCCTTTTCCCCGTAATTGAATTTTTCTTATCATACATGATAAATGTCATGAATACATAGAATGTAAGATTATTTTCCAAAGCATAAGTGAGATCTTCGGATTGAAATCCTAAACATACTGATTTGATTCTGAATTAGGTGACTGTCTGCTTTTAGGTTTGGTGTATCTGAATAAATCGAATATAGTTGCCTAATTTTATTTGTAAATTCAAATTATGAGGCATTGAAGATAAGAGGCTGGAAAATTTGGGATTGTTAGGCAGAAATATAATATGGAGGTCACACGAGCGGCCTTGTACTGTTTAATGGTATCAAGGCTGTACAGATTCCAATTGTCTCTCAAAAGACAACATTAATATATATATATATATATCTGATCTTGAATCTCACACGGAGAAAAGTTTAAGTCTGGAATTTGTCTTTTCTGTTATTTTGTGCACGTAAGTTCATGTTTATTTATTGTAATTTGTAAATTATGAAAGAAGGCAAACTATGAACTGTACATGTGCAAAAGCTAATAATATGGATCAACCAACTAAATCTTGAGATCATATAAAAAAATATTAGGTTCAAATGGTGGGAAACATTGCATAGACAACGCCAGAATTATCGATTGTACATATGAGTGGATTCCTTCTGTCTACTTCACCTCTATATATATTGAGCAAATGCATGTTGCTGGAGATATCACAACTTTCTTCATTCAATCATCAAATTCATTAAATTCAAAGCCTTATTTTTCACCAATGGCTTTCTCACCTTTGAGATCAAAGACCTATCATGGCCGCTCTCTTAGCTTGCCCTCTGCATCAAATCCTGCCGTTTCTCAATTTGATGACAAATTGTCCAGATTGACATCTTCGCAGGCTGCTTGTTCATCGCTTTCATCAATGAACGTCAGAATAAACGGCCTTACAAGTTTGTACAACAACATTGATGATCTGCTTCTGCAGCCTCACAATCAACACATTGTTTCAGAGCCAATATTGGATGACTACATCAGGCTATTGGATGGTTGCAGCGGAGTCAAAGATCTGGTCTCACTCACCAAGCAAAATTTACGAGAGCTCCTGTCTTCCTTGAGGAGAAAGGATGCGAATGGCATCAACGATTACCTCATCTCCCGAAGGAAGTCAAAGAAAATGATCCAAAATTGTTTGAAAAATTTGAGGAGTTGTACAAGTAAGGCCACAGAGAAAGAGTCTGAAAGTCTTGTATCCATGTTAAAAGACGCAGAATCAGCAGCCTTTTCCGTGCTGGAGTCATTGATGTCATACACAAGGGGGCAAGAAAAGAAGAGTGGGTGGTCAAAGCTGATCCATTCCAAGAAAGCATCAACCACATTTTTGAATGAGTTCGACAAGGTGGATTTGTTCTTGCAGCTGAGCCAAGAAAACGAGGAGGTGTTGAATCACTTAAAAGAGATGGACTCAACCATTCTTGTTCTTGAACAAGAACTAGAATTCTTGTTCAGGCAGTTGATTAAAGTCAGAGTTTCCCTTCTCAACATTCTCAATCACTAGGCTTCAAACTCATCATGAGATTGAAATTTTGTATTGTATAGATGAAAATACACTTGTACATATTTATAGATGACAAATTAATGCAGAAGAAACACAATTACTCGTACAACTTATGTCTTATCTCAATTAATCGTGATATTTGAGCATGTTTATGTCTTATCCTTGAATAGTAATTTTCAACTATCTGCTAGCCTTGATAATGATAGGTGTAAAATATGATACTCCCTCAGTCCAGGAACTATTTTCACAGTTGACTTTTTAACGGATTTTGTGTGATAATTATTTCATAGTAATATGTGTACAAATGTTGTTTTATATGAATGATATGCTAGTTTATAAAACAACTTTTGTACACATATTACTATGAAATAATACTCACACAAAAACCGTTAAAAAGTCAACTGTGAAGATAGTTTCGGGACGGAGGGAGTATATGACTAGTATTTGTGGCTTTAGATGGTCTCATGTTATCATACAAAACTCCGTGCAGCTATCATACTTAATAAACAACCATCTAGTTCAATATCTTTTACATTCTTTAAATTGCTTTTAATATGTAGAGGAATGGGAGTTCCTCATATTTGTGATTTACTCAACATCAAGCACGACGTATCATTCATTCCGCCTTTTCCATGAAACCTCCCAACCAAACAAACTCTAAGGTTTGCATAAGAATCCAATATTATTTTCCAAGCATAAATGTGAAGATCTTCTTGTTAATTCAAGCAATGGATAAACTACTCAGGATCAACTAGAACAAAGCACCAAGAACACTTCTATCAAGATTATGCAGAAAACTCAGAAATTGAAGAATGAAAGAAGAGCAGCACACAAAGGATTTACGTGGTTCGGCAAGAATTGCCTACATCCACGGGATCAGGAGGGTAAATCTTCACTATGCAACAAATCAATTACATAGTACATGAACAATTGATGCTCAATCATGAATTTTCATCAATCACCATAAGAACCCTAGCTGAGAATCAAAAACATCGAATTAGTAACTGATTCAAGGGGAAAAACGTATCAATCAACTCGGTATCAAGATGCGATCAAAGCCCAAACACTGGCCACCGTTGATTTAGAATATTCAGATGATCAGAACCACCGAAATCCATCGAGCTAGCCATGCTCATAACGATTATAACGGAAAAACTGAGAAGTTTCAAAGTCGTGCAAACGAACAGTAGCAACTTTCAACAGCATAAGTGAAAATGCGACTATAAGCGAACTTATGAAATACACCTCTGAAACTGATTTCCACACCCACTAATACCACAACCTTCAGCCAGAAATACCACAAGCAGAAACAAACACTGATACTTTACATTTGAATAACACTTCTGATTCTGGCTAGAAATCTGAACATGCTGATTATCAATTAGGTGAATCTCTGCTTTTAGGTATAGTTTATCTGATAAAAAATTGAAATTGTGCTAAATATTTCATGGGACACAAATAACCTTTCATTTCGGACAGCCTGGAAATAAAACTCGTGCAGGTACGATAAATAAAGAGAAAAAAATTCGCAGAGATTATATATAAGATGTTGGTCCTAAGAGTGAAGATGATGGAGGTCCTATAATGAATTTTGTGAGTAAATTGAATGATTACGCTAGAAATTTTGAAATTGTTTTGCAGAAAAATAATAATGGAGGTTACACGAGGGGCCTTGTGTTGTTTAATGATATCAAGATTCCAAATGTCTCTTTGGAGACAACAATAAGCATGACAGATATATATGCAATATTGAATTTCACATGCTTTCAGCAGAGAAAAAAGTTAAAATCTGGAATTTGGCTTTTCTTTTCGTTGAGCAATTCTGATTTATTTATTGTCAATTCTCAAGGAAAGGCAGATTATGAAGAGTACATGTGCACGGGCTAATAATACGGATCAACCAACTGCATTTTGATTATGGGGAAACATTGCTTAGACATCGCCAGAATTATCGACCCTCCAGATCAATGGATTCCTTTTGTCCACTAAACCCCTATATATATGAGCAAATGCATGTTGCTAGAGACATCACAACTTTCTTCATTCAATCATCAAATCAATTCAATTCAAAGCCTCTTTGAAAATAAAATGTCTCTCTCACCTTTGAGATCAAAGACCCTTCATCACGGCCGCTCTCTTAGCTTGCCCTCTGCATCAAATCCTGCTGTTTCTCAATTTGACGAAAACTTGTCCAGATTGAGATCCTCAGAGGCTGCTTGTTCGTCACTTTCATCGATGAACAGCAGAGTGAATGAACTTACAAATTTGTACAACAGCATTGATGATCTGCTTATGCAGCCTCACAATCAACACATGGTTTCAGAGCCAATATTGGATGATTACATCAGGCTACTGGATGCTTGCAGCGGAGTCAAAGACCTCGTCTCACTCACCAAGCAGCATCTACGAGAGCTCCTATCTTCCTTAAGGAGAAAGGATGCAAATGGCATCCATGGTTACCTCATCTCTAGAAAGAAGTCAAAGAAAATGATCCAAAATTGTTCGAAAAATCTGAGGAGTTGTACAAGTAACGTCATGGAGAAAGAAATTAGCCTTGTTTCCATGTTAAAAGACGCAGAATCATCTGCATTTTCCGTTCTGCAGTCATTGATGTCATACACAAAGGGGCAAGAAAAGAAGAGTGGGTGGTCAAAGCTGTTCCATTCCAAGAAAGCATCTCACACATTTTTGAATGAGTTTGACATGGTGGATTCGTTCTTGCAACAGAGCCAAGAAAATGAGGAGCTTTTGAATCACTTGAAAGAGATGGACTCAACCATTCTGGTTCTTGAACAAGAACTGGAATTCTTGTTCAGGCAGTTGATTAAAACCAGAGTTTCCCTTCTCAACATTCTCAATCACTAGATGAGACTGAAAATTTTGTATGTAGATGAAAATATACTTGTACATTTTTAGTGATCACAAATTAATGCAATAGAAACAGAAATTCTCATACAAGTTATGACATTTTGAGTATGTATATGTTTTTTCCATGGAATCCTTGATAGTAATCGATCTCAACTATATATCTAGTACCGTGAATTTCAGGTATAATATAATATGAAATGTTAGTTAGGTAAGATGTGTATTAATTGAGAAATAGTCATCATAATGTCAGGAATTCTGTTCAACCCGTGAGTTCCAATAGAGGATAATTGTTCCCGATAAAATATTTTTAGGTTCTGATTTCAATAGACTTACCAAGTGAACATTTTCTAACTGAAATTTCATAAAATCGAAGAGAAAGTCGATAAACATTTGAAGAAAAATGCATAAAATTTCAGTATTTCTTGATCCGGCTCGGGACTAGGCTTGAGTGGTTTTGGTCCGGATCCACGTAGATAAGAATGAATCTTGGCTTGTTTCTAGTATGGTTTTAATTCAATGGAATGATCATTGACATTTAGTGACTGATATATACAGTTACAATTGATGGCACATTAGTCCCTTATGACCACTAAAATATGTCCTCCGCAATTGACAATTTTTACACCACAGGTACAATGCATATCATACAATTGCATTCATCCGTTTTTCTTATTTATTTATTTTATCAGTAGTAAAAAATTCATTAAATGATTAATGGATATCAGGAATACCCCAAATTAGTACACCAGTTTGCAAAAGCCACACAACTTACAGTAAGCTTGAAAAGGGCTTAAAAAAAAACTTTGGATTAAGAATCCAATCATTGAAAGAGGAGGATAAACAGTATCTGCATTATTCCAATTTCACAATCTCTCCTTGAGTTCTTCCAGCATTTTAGTAGACGATATCTCCACATTTCGAAACATAGTAGCGTTTCTCTCTTTCCATATGATCCAAATCGTCCCCAACCACAAATTTATGAAAATTTTTCTCTTCTCTTTCGATCTCAGAAAACCATTAAAAATGAGAAGGTTTCGAAGGGGATTAACATGTAGAAGTGATGACATCCCAATCCATTGGAAACAACTCATAAGAAATACCACATTCAAAGAAAATATGATTTATGTTTTCCTCAGCTACGCCAAAAAAAATACAGCTTGTTTCATTTGAATTAAGGATGCCACATTTTCTGAGATTTACAGGAAGGCGATTCCACAAACTTCATGGACTTTAATCTTGATTGGTACCGAACTTCTCCAAATGAGTTTGAATCCCCTTGACAAATCTTGATCGATCATTACTGATCTACTCACCGCATGTACAATTCCATAAGCTTCCTTTGTGGAGAAACATCCTTTCGAGGATCCCTTCCATTTCCATGAATCACGAACGTCCCTTCTAAGAGTTTGTTTATTCACCGCTTCTAGGAGGCCGTTGAGTGTATTCATTTCTAACAGAGGCCTTCTCCATCTCCATATCCAATTCCAATTAGTGTCCTCCCATGTCCCCATTTCACCAACACTGCTTTATTTAATATAGGATAATATTGTATTTGATCAACAAATTTAACCTCAATTTCAGTTTTGATCACCAAATTTTAACCATCATCATAAATAATCCTGAAAGTTCAATTTTTAATAACTTTTGACTAGTACATTAATTGACCGTCAATTGCATGATAAAATTAACAATTTGGGGACCAAAAATAATATTAATACTAAATACATATTATTTTAAATAATTACATTTTGCACCCCAATTTTTTTATTTCATCAGTCAATTGACGGTCCACTAACTTTCGCATCAAAAGTGATTAAAAATGTGAAATTTCAGAACTACTTTTGATGACAACCGAAATTTGGTGACTAAAACTGAAATTGAAATTAAGTTTGGTGACAAATATGATATTAACCATTTAATATATCCAGATTCCACCGGACATAACAAAAATCTCTGATTTTAATCAACTCTTTAAACAAGCACTCCCGCTCGTTCCCCAGTATCTTGAATGCTTTGACTCCATAAATTTCCATTGATCATTCATCAACTCATCTCCCGACCATCTGATTTCTTGAATTCATTCGGAGTCCTATTTGTCCCTTGATTTGAAGCTTTGAGGTCGTTTTATCTGGTTTTTCATTTATGACAACACGAAGCTACCTCAAAAGCAAAAGCTCTGCCTCTGAACAAATTCTCAATCTTACATATATAAGCTTGGTGAAAGGGACAAGAGGAATCAAAATTCTGCTGTCAACATCTGGTTTCAAATCCTGCCTATGTCTGTCTATGCAATGTTTGCCATTCTCGCAACATAAGAGCTTAATTTATATATTGCATGCTAAACTACATGTCTTCACTTCAGCCATGTGAATCACTGCAATATTATGAAGTTCATGTCTCCCTTATTTTGCTGGCCAGCGCGTTTGTTGAAGAGCACAAGGAAGCAACGTAATTTATAATTCTACACGATGAACAACCTTTTTTAAAGGAAGTCTGCACAATTTAATAACAATTTGTTGCACGTACCTCTAATCTTCCCTGCCCCATCTCACATTGGTTACATTTTTTGGTGGAGATGCTAATTATGATGCATGCATGGATTCTGATCAAACTTAATAATCATCATGTGCTCAAACAGGAGCCCATATATTATTTAATTATACCAAGATTCCAATTGTCTTTTGGGAGACAACATTGCTGAAATATGATCTCCAATTAGGAGCTAATAATACAGATCAACCAACTGCATTTTGAAATTATATAAACTTATTTGGGATCATGATGGTGGGAAGCATACCATAGACATCGCCATAATAATCGATACTCCAGATCAACGGATTCCTTCTGTCCACCTCCCCCCTATATATTAACCAAATGCATGTTTCTGGAGACATCACAACTTTTTTCATTCATTCATTCATTCAATCAACAATCAATTCAATTCAAGGCCTCACTTTTTCACCAAGAAAAAATACAATGGCTTTCTCACCTTTGACATCAAAGATAAGTCATCATGGCCGCTCTCTTAGCTTCCCCTCTGCATCAAGTCCTGCTGTTTCTCAATTTGACGACAACTTGTCCAGATTGAGATCTTCAGAGGCCGCTTGTTCGTCGCTTTCATCAATGAACAGCAGAGTAAATGGGCTTACTAATTTGTACAACAGCATCGATGATTTGCTTCTGCAGCCTCACAATCAACAAATCATTTCAGAGCAAATATTGGACGATTGCATTAGGCTATTGGATGGTTGCAGCGCAGTCAAAGACCTCATCTCACTAACCAAAGAAAATTTACGACAGCTCCTGTCTTCCTTAAGGAGAAAGGACGCGAATGGCATCCATAGTTACCTAATCTCCAGAAGGAAGTCAAAGAAATTGATCCAAAATTGTTTGAAAAATCTGAGGAGTAGTACAAATAATATGGTGGAGAAAGAAACGAGCCTTGTATCCATGTTAAAAGACGCAGAATCAGCTGCCTTCTCTGTGCTGGTGTCATTGACGTCGTACACAAGGGGACAAGAAAGGCAGAGTGGGTGGTCAAAGCTGATCCATTCCAAGAAAGCATCAACCATTTCTAATGAATTCGACAAGGTGGATTCGTTTTTGCAACAGAGCCAAGAAAACAAGGAGCTGTCGAATTACTTAAAAGAGATGGACTCAACCATTCTGGTTCTCGAACAAGAACTGGAATCCTTGTTCAGGCAGTTGATTAAAACCAGAGTTTCCCTCCTCAACATTCTCAATCACTAGATGAGATTGAAAATTTTGTACTATATAGATGAAAATACACTTGTACATTTATACTGATGACAAATTTATACAAGAGAAACAGAAATTCTCGTACAACTTGTGACTAGCTTGTTTCTTATTTCCTGATATTTGAGTATGTCTGTTTTTTCATCGTATACTCGATAGTAATTCTCAACTATATACTACCGTCAATCATAGTTGTTTTTTCATGGAAACAATTAATACTTTTAAAAAATATACATCAATTGTGATACTTTTAAAAAATATACATCAGTTTTTCCTTTTAATTATCGATTATTTCAATATCAATTGTTGTATCCAAAAAGTGGATAAAATTAATGCTCCAAATGTTCTTAAACTTAAATAGACTCACCCATCCTTATGTTCTTTCTTTCCCAAAATTTGAAGAACGACTGCTACTTTTAAGAAAACACTCTCTATTTCCCTTCTCTCAAGCTTGAATTGTTACTCAAATATCAAACACATTTCCAATACTTGGGGAAAAAGTTGGTCATCTCTAAATAGGTAAGCTTTTATTTTCGTACAATGGTTTTATTTGCTTTTAATTCATGCTTATCCATGATATGTATCGCATTTGCATACGTGTAAATGAAAATAAAGTTGAATATTTTCCAATCAAGATTGTTAATTGTAGTAATTCCACAAATCGCAGCGCTGGAATTTCAGAAAATGGAAGAGGAAGTCCATAAATATTTGAAGAGAAATGGTACTCATATTCCAACACTGGAATTTCGCACTGTTTTCGGTGCCGGTGAATGGAGGATTTTCCTGATTCAACTTGTCGCCTTGAATATATAAGGATGAATGTTGACTTGTTACTAAGTATGTTTCAATTCCATGGAATGATGATTAGTGATTGATCCACTCCACTAATTAGAGTGCATGGCTACTTCATCATTAGTACCTTATGACCTCTAATTTTTACACGAGGAAATTGCATTCTTCTTCCATTTTCCTTGTTTAATATAATCCAGTTTCCACCGGAAATAACAAAAACACACTACTTTTACTCAGCTCTCTAAACTAGCACTCTGCTTGGCACCATGAACTTGCAACACAACATCTGAATTGGTTTGAAGCTTTCTCTCACCACATCAATATGGAATAGGATTCCAATATCATCAATTGCTCAACCTATTTTTCTCTACTTTCTTGTGAAATTATTTGGTCAAAAATATCATTGACACTGCCATACAAACTTTTGAGGCCATTTATCCTGTTTTCCATTGATGACTACGATGAGCACGGCACAGCCTAAAAAGCACTGCATCTGGATAAATTCTCATCCTTAACATATATAAGGGTGAAGAGGACAGGATTAATAATTTTCTATCATATAGGTGTAATCTGATATTAATATTGATCATGATTCACAAGTATGTATTCTGGGCCTGGCTATGTTTATGCAATGTTTCCCATCCTCACAACACAGCAATTTTTATATTGCAAAATTACCTGTCTTCAACTATGTGAATGACTAATGCCTACATCTTAAAAATGACTTGCACGTACGTCTAATCTCACATTGGTTATTTGCTTTGTTGATTGTGCCAACTATGCATGTTGTTCTGTGATGGAACTTATTAATGATCATGTGGCCATACCACACCCTATGTATTATTTATTAATACTAACTCATCAATATTCGAATTGTCTCTTTAGAGACAACAAACACTACTCAAAATTGATCTCAAATCTCACATGCTTTCTGGAATCTCTACTCTTTGTTTGTCCACCAATTTCCTGCAAAACCTGCAGGGGCTAATAATACGGATCAACCAACTGCATTTTGAAATTTTATAAACTTATTTGGGGAAACACACCATAGACATCGCCACAATAATCATGGATACTCCAGATCACTGGATTCCTTGTGTCCACTTCCCCCCTATATATATTGACCAAATGCATATTGCTGGATACATCACAACTTTTTACATTCAATCAACAATCAATTCAAAGCCTCATTTTTTCACCAAGAAAATACAATGTCTCTGAGATCAAAGACCCTTCATCATGGCCGCTCTCTTAGCTTCCCCTCTGCATCAAATCCTAACGTTTCTCAATTTGACGAAAACTTGTCCAGATTGAGATCTTCAGAGGCTGCTTGTTCGTCGCTTTCATCAATGAACAGCAGAGTAAATGGCCTAACTAATTTGTACAACAGCATCGATGATTTGCTTCTGCAGCCTCACAATCAACAGATCATTTCAGAGCCAATATTGGATGATTACATTAGGCTATTGGATGCTTGCAGCGGGGTCAAAGATGTCGTCTCACTCACCAAGCAACAATTACGAGATCTACTGTCCTCCTTAAGGAGAAAGGATTCAAATGGCATCCACGGTTACCTCATCTCCAGAAAGAAGTCAAAGAAAATGATCCAAAATTGTTTGAAAAATCTCAGGAATTCTACAAATAACGTGGTGGAGAAAGAAACGAGTCTTGTATCCATGTTAAAAGACGCAGAATCAGCTGCTTTTTCCGAGTTGGTTTCATTGATGTCGTACACAAGAGGCCAAGAAAGGCAGAGTGGGTGGTCAAAGCTGATTCACTCCAAGAAAGCATCAACCACATTTTCGAATGAATTCGACAAGGTGGATTCATTTTTGCAACAGAACCAAGGAAACGAGGAACTGTTGAATCACTTAAAAGAGATGGACTCAACCATTCTTGCTCTTGAACAAGAATTAGAATCCTTGTTTAGGCAGTTGATCAAGACCAGAGTTTCCCTTCTCAACATTCTCAATCACTAGATGAGATTGAAAATTTTGTATGTAGATGAAAATACAATTGTACATTATACTGATCACAAATTAATGCAAAAGAAACAGAATACTCATACAACTTATGGCTTATCTCATATTCTAGCATGTTTGTGTTTTCTCGTTGGCCATATATAGTAATTTTCGACTATTCTCTAGCCTCGGCCTTAGGTGTAAAAGATGATATATAAATTGCATTTGAGCTTTAGGATGGCTGCACACATATCAACTCTAGTAAAAAGTCTGGCACACCAACATGAAATTTAATTCAACTAATTGAAGTAATAATATGTATTAATTCCAAAATATAGATTCAGAATTAGGTTTTAAATAATAAAACCTAAATTGGACCCCCAATTCTTATATTACATCAGAGGCAGCGCACTGCGTATTCAGCAATCACCACTCTGCCTTCTTTATTCCCTAACCAAAGCTATCTTGGCCGCCGGCCGCCGTTATCTTGTTGCTGCCGTCGGCCGCTTCGAATATTTATTAAATAGTGTCATTTCTTTTCTTGTGGTGGGTTTGTAGTGTGTGTTTTATTAATGTGAAATTAGCGATATAAATTTTTGTTTTGGGTATTATATTAAGTTTAGAGAATGTGATTTTTATAGACATTTAGTTGGTTTGATGAAGTGATATGAATTAGTATAAATTTTTTTGTGACTGTGTATTGTATTTGGATTTGTATTTTCTAAGTGAAATTCTTGTAATATTTGAAGTAACCTCTTGCTTGAGGGTGTCTCAATATCTTCTGCATCTGCTTTAATGGAATGAAACGCTTGGCTGAAAAGCAAGACCCAACCCACCATTGATGATAGATTTAAGTACAATCTCAAGCTTTCCCTCCAATCTTTCCCCTCTCCTCGGCGTATACACCACATTATGAATATCATCAGCCAACGCTGTCTGAGCCAACACTTTCCCAACAACAGCCAAATCAGACTTCATTTCCTTGTAAATAGAATGTGAACTTTGTACAACATTACTAGTAGCGCGATGAATGATGCTAGCACGAACAGAGCTGTTCAATATATAAATATCCAAACAGAATGGCTTGTGGTATGGAGTTGTTTGCTGATTGAAAGTGAGCCTTCTTTGCTTCTTTTCAATGCATTAATCCTCATTCTTATTGCATTCTAAGAATGGTGATAGTTTGATGTCTTTGTTCTTCTTGATTTCTTTCTTCGCAGCCATCGAGCTTTCTTTCTTCAACTTCTTTCGGCTTCCCTTTCTGTCTCCCTCATTTCTTGCAGATTTCCATCTTCCATGGAAATCGAACTTACATTCTTCGTACTCTTTAGAGCCCCTGTCGAGCTTATAAAACAACTTCCCCCGAATCCTCAATCTCATCAAAATCAGGGTCCTCCTTGTTTGAATCTACAGAACTAATTATCCCATCATCATTCTCTTGGTCAGTAAAATCGGACCTCAATTTCAGTGTTGTTCCACCATTATTGCCTCTCCAATCATCAGATAAACTACAGGAGACATGCCACGTGGCATCATCGATAAGCTCGATTTTGCAGTTCTTCATATCATTCTTACCAGTTTCTGAAAGTAACAGTGACAGATGAAGCTGATCAGCAACAGAATGTGCCCTATCATGACTAACAAATTTCTGAGGACTACAAACGCCATTCCCGAAGATTAACTACCAAAAGGCCAGATAAATGGTCTAATTTCCCTTTGCGACATTTATTCGAACAGCTGGTGAGAACATGAATTTTTACTCGACCAAGAATTCGGTGTGTTCAGAAATTGGTTGTAACTTATATTGCAGGACTTACTTTCAACTTTGTTTAGGATTCCATTCTTGTTTAGGACTCAAGCCTACACTCCCTTCTTTGATCTCGGAGGCCCAATCGGCTTTCATCGCTAGTGGGCTTATCACTGATAACGTATTGATTGCTTATAAGGCCCAATTCTTCATTAAGTCTCGTAAAAACAGTAAAAGTTGATTCATGTCTCTCAAGTTAGATATGAGCAAAGCTTTGACTGCATTGAGTGCTCTTTCTTGCTTAATGTCCATGTATTAATCTCCCTGAGAAGCTTTTTAGCTTATATATCAATGCATTTCATATATGTTAAATGGCGATATTGAGACTTCGGAAGGGAAATCCTTTTGAGCCCCTACTTGTTATTATTTGCTCTGAGGGGGTTTTCCAGGACTTGCTTGCGTGTGGCAAAATCAATGGCATCAAGGTCCCTAGAAGCGCTCTTTGCATCTCCCACTTCTTCATTTGCGGACGATACTCTCATATTTGGCAGAGCTACCATGGATGAAGCCCAATATCTCAAAGATTTACACTGGGAAATTGTTTTACAACTAATGCCTCATAATGTAACAACTAATACCATTCAAACTAATACCTTATAGCATTCTTCCAATTCCCTTTCTTGTTTAATATCCAGTTTCCACCGGCTGCTTGACTCCATAAATCTCAAGTGATCATTCATCGACTCATCTCCTGTGCATATTTGCAAGACGCCATTGAATTCATTCGGAGTCCTTTTTGTGCCTTGATTTGAAGCTTTGAGGCTGTTTTCTCTTGTTTTTCATTATCAACAATGACAAACACGAAGCTACCTCAGAAGTTCTGTCTCTGGACAAATTATCACTCTTACATATATAAGCTGGGTGAACGGGCCAAGAGCAATCAAAATTCAGCTGTCATTTTGATCCGGATCCATTCACAAGTATCCTGCCTGTGTTTATGGTATGTTTCCCATCCTCACAACACAAGACCTTAATTTATATATTGCATGCTAAACTACCTGTCTTCACTTCAGCCATGTGAATCACTGCAATATTATGAAGTTCATGTCTCCCTTATTTTGCTTTGCTGGCCAGCGCGTTTGTTGAAGAGCACAAGGAGGCAACGTAATTTATAATTCCACACGATGAACAACCTTTTTTAAAGGAAGTCTTTCCAATTTAATAACAATGTGTTGCACGTACGTTTAATCTGCCCCATCTCACATTGGTTACATAATTTGCTGGAGATGCTAATTATGATGCATGCATGGATTGTGATCGAACTTAATAATCATCATGTGCTCACACAACAGCCCATACATTATTTAATAATACCAAGAACCGAATTGTCTCTTAGCAGACAACATTACTGACATATGAAGCTAATAATACGGATCAACCAACTGAATTTTGAAATTATATAAATTTATTTGGGATTCATGATGGTGGGAAACATACCATAGACATCGCCAGAATTATTGATACTCCAGATCAACGATTCCTTCTCTCCACTTCCCCCCAGTATATATTGACCAAATGCATGTTGCTGGATACATCACAACTTTTTTCATTCAATCAACAACCAATTCATTTCAAAGCCTCTCATTTTTCACCAACAAAATACAATGTCTCTGAGATCAAAGACCCTTCATCATGGCCGCTCTCTTAGCTTCCCCTCTGCATCAAATCCTGTCGTTTCTCAATTTGACGAAAACTTGTCCAGATTGAGATCTTCAGAGGCCGCTTGTTCGTCACTGTCATCAATGAACAGCAGAGTAAATGGCCTTACTAATTTATACAACAACATCCATGATCTGCTTCTGCAGCCTCACAATCAACACATGGTTTCAGAGACAATATTGGACGATTACATCAGGCTACTGGATGGTTGCAGCGGAGTCAAAGATGTCGTCTCACTCATGAAACAAAATTTACGAGAGCTGCTGTCTTCCTTAAGGAGAAAGGATGTGAATGGCATCCACGGTTACCTCATCTCCAGAAAGAAGTCAAAGAAAATGATCCAAAATTGTTTGAAAAATCTGAGGAGTTGTACAAGTAACGTAGTGGAGAAAGAAATTAGCCTTGTATCCATGTTAAAAGATGCAGAATCAGCTGCATTTTCCGTTCTGGAGTCATTGATGTCGTACACCAGGGGTCAAGAAAAGAAGAGTGGGTGGTCAAAGCTGATCCATTCCAAGAAAGCATCCCACACATTTTTGAATGAGTTCGACAAGGTGGATTCGTTCTTGCAACAGAGCCAAGAAAACGAGGAGCTGTTGAATCACTTGAAAGAGATGGACTCAACCATTATGGTTCTTGAACAGGAACTTGAATTCTTGTTCAGGCAGTTGATTAAAACTAGAGTTTCCCTCCTCAACATTCTCAATCACTAGGATGAGATTGAAAATTTTGTATATATGTAGATGAAAATACACTTGTACATTTCAACTGATGACAAATTAATGCAAAAGAAACAGAAATTATTGTACAACTTATGACTATCTTGTCTCTCATTTACCAATACTTGATTATATTTATGTTTTTTAATTGTGTCCTTGATAGTAATTCTCGACTATCTGCTAGGCTTTATCTTAGGAGTAGAAGAGGATATATATATATATATATATATATATATATATATATATATATATATATATATATAGCATTTGAGGCTATCTTACAAAAATACCGAGTTCTCATACTCACTGAATCTTGTAAACGCATTAAAAGCTGCTTCATCGCTTAAGTTAGATATGAGCAGACCGTATGAATTGGTCTTTCTTGATTAATGTCTTGTGTGCCTTTAGTCTCCCCAAGAAGCTTATTTCGCTCGTTCATCAATGCATTTCCAGTGCGTCATTTTCATATTATATTAAATGACGATATCTTTGGCATCTGACCTGAAAGGAGACTTCGCCAAGGAGATCCTTTGAGCCCCTACTTGTTTATTATTTGCTTAGACCTTTTCTCCGGACTTGCTTACAATGACAAAATCATTGGCATCAAGGTCTCTAGAACCATTCCTTGCATCTCCCACTTTTTTTTTTTTCGCTGATGACACTCTCATCTTTGGCAGAGCTACCATGGATGAAGCTCAATATCTCAAATCCCAAGCGCGTCACAAACTATTAGTTATGATAAAACCAGTATCGTAAGCCCAAACTAAAGCTAGGAAGTGACTCAGGATCGGAATTTCTCGGGTGGCATCATCACGCTGTAAATACCTTGATCTTCCATCAAACTTAGGCAGAAAGAAGAGAGTTTTTTAATTTGTTAAAAGATGGTGTTTAGCAAAAACTCTCTTTCTCGAGCTGGCAAAGAAGTCCTCTATCAAGTCTGTGCTTCAAGTCATACCATTCTATGCTGTGACACTCTTTTAATTTTTCAGATTAGCTACTCAATGATATTACATTGCATATTAAACAACTGCATTCTTCCAACTCCCTTTCTTTTTTAATATCCAGTTTCCATTGGAAAAAAAAAAAAAAAAAAACTATCTTGAATGCTTTGACTCCATAAATTTCAAGTGATCTCCTGACCATCTGATTTGTTGAATCCATTCGGAGTCGTTTTTGTTCTTTGATTTGAAGCTTTGAGGCCGTTTTATCTTGTTTTTCATTTATGACAACACGAAGCTACCTCAAAAGCAAAAGCTCTTCCTCTGGACAAATTCTCAATCTTACATATATAAGCTTGGAGAAAGGGACAAGCGGAATCAAAATTCTGCTGTCAACATCTGGATTCAAATCCTGCCTATGTCTATGCATTGTTTGCCATTCTCACAACACAAGCACTTAATTTAATTTATATATTGCATGCTGCACCACCTGTCTTCACTTCAGCCATCTCAATCACAGCATTATTATGAAGTTCATGTCTCCCTTATTTTGCTGCCCTGGACGTTAGTTGGAGGGCACAATGAGGCAATCTAAATTATAATTCCACACGATGATAACCTATTATTAAAGGAAGCCTGACCAATTAAATAACAATGTGGTGCACGTACGTCTAATCTGCCCCATCTCACATTGGTTGCATGATTTGCTGGAGATGCTAATTATGATGCATGCATGGATTCTAATGAAACTTAATAATGTTCATGTGCTCACACAAAAGCCCATATATTATTCGAATTGTCTCTTAGCTTGGGAGACAACATTGCTGAAATATTATCTCCAATTAGGAGCTAATAATACAGATCAACCAACTGCATTTTGAAATAATATAAACTTATTTGGGATCATGATGATGGGAAGCATACCATAGACATCGCCATAAGAATTGATACTCCAGATCAACGGATTCCTTCTGTCCACTTCCCCCCTATATATTAACCCAATGCTGATGTTGGAGACATTACAACTTATTTCATTCAATCAACAACCAATTCAATTCCAAGCCTCATTTTTCACCAAGAAAATACAATGTCTCTGAGATCAAAGACCCTTCATCATGCCCGCTCTCTTAGCTTGCCCTCTGCATCAGATCCTGTCGTTTCTCAATTTGATGACAACTTGGCCAGATTGAGATCTTCAGAGGCCACTTGTTCGTCGCTTTCATCCATGAACAGCAGAGTAAATGGCCTTTCTAATTTGTACAACAGCATTGATGATCTGCTTCTGCAGTCTCACAATCAACACATGGTTTCAGAGCCAATATTGGATGATTACATCAGGCTACTAGATGCTTGCAGCGGAGTCAAAGACGTCGTCTCACTCACCAAGCAGCATCTACGAGAGCTCTTATCCTCCTTAAGGAGAAAGGATGCAAATGGCATCCATGGTTACCTCATCTCTAGAAAGAAGTCTAAGAAAATGATCCAAAATTGTTTGAAAAATATGAGGAGTTGTACAAGTAACGTCATGGAGAAAGATATTAGCCTTGTTTCCATGTTAAAAGACGCAGAATCAGCTGCCTTTTCCGTGCTGGAGTCATTGATGTTATACACAAAGGGGCAAGAAAAGAAGAGTGGGTTGTCAAAGCTGTTCCATTCCAAGAAAACATCACACGCTTTTTTGAATGAATTTGACAAGGTGGATTCGTTCTTACAACAGAGCCAAGAAAACGAGGAGCTGTTGAATCACTTAAAAGAGATGGACTCAACCATTCTGCTTCTTGAACAAGAACTGGAATTCTTGTTCAGGCAGTTGATTAAAACTAGAGTTTCCCTTCTCAACATTCTCAATCACTAACTCATGATGAGATTGACAATTTTGTATAGAGATGAAAATACACTTGTACATTTCTATTGATCACAAATTAATGCAAAAGAAACAGAACTTATTGTACAACCTGTGACTATCTTGTCTCTCATTTACGAATATTTGATTATGTTTATGTTTATCAATTGGATAGTAATTTTCAATTATCAGCTAGGCTTTATCTTAGGGTAGATTGGTGATAGGAGTATATAATTCTTGTTCAGATATCAACAGATTATTTGAACTACAAATATTTTGTTTGAATTACTGTGGTTTGAAAATACTGTTTTCATGCTTCTGATTTATGTTGGAAAACGTGTTCATAAATTATGATCCTAGGTATACTTAATTTCCTAAAATAATCAAATTATCAGAATTGTGCTCAGTGCTTTATTGAAGAAAGAGATTGCTTTAAACTGAAACATACCTATCTCAATTTCCAGACACCATTCTTGTTGTGTTGAAGAATAAGAACAATGAATCTTCAATGAAAAATTAAGACTAGAACACAAGATTGAGTGGTTCGATCTCTAAAATAGATCTACATCCACTATAGTGAGCCCCTTCATCTTAATTGATCATTCAGAGAGACATCAATAATTGCTCAATGACAAAATCATTGGCATCATTTTCCTTGAACTTTTTCTGGAGCTCAAATACATCCATCCTTTCAATGAATTTTTCTCATCTTTCTCACAGCAAATTATTTGGTGAATCAAGCAAATCAAATCCCCTGCATGCTATACAAACTCTTAGTTATTCATCTAGTTCTTTGATGTCGATGACTAAACAAAGCTAGCAAGTGATTCATAATTTTGTTTCTCTTTTACTGTCATCATATATATACATATGACAAGATGGTTGACTTTCTTCCATCAATATCTGGAGGAAGAACTCAAAGTCGAGCATTATTCATAATTTTGTTAAAAGATGGTGTTTAGCAAAAAACCATTTCTTTCTCGAAACCTGTCTAAGAATACATAACATTGGTCTTCAGATCATTGGTTTCTATCTGTGACACTCCATCTAATTTTTGAGATTAGAATACTCAAACATATTAATTGCATTTTAAAGGTTCTATCCAAATATTTATGTTTCAATTTATTTGTTTCCATTGGAAAAAAAAAAAACCAGTACTCCCTTGAATGCTTTTTCTCCATTTCAACAACTGATCTGCTGACATCATTTGAATACATTTGAAGATATATTTTTGTTCTTTGATTTCTCCGATGGATTGAAGTGACCAACTTATCTTTGACTTCATTTAGACCCATCAAATTAAGAGTCTAGCATGGTAATTAAAAGCTCTTCCAAATTCTGACAAATTTTCAATCATATTTATCTATAATTGTCGAGATGTTGACTTCCGGGATCATTTTTCTTGACAACTTCTGGAGCTCAAATCCATCCTTTCTCACATCAATCATTGTTTTTTGGTTCTCAGGCAACACAAGACACTTAAAACCGTTTATCTTGTTTTTATGCTGCACCACCTGACTAACACCTCAAAAATCTGCAATCACAGCATTATTAAAAGTTCATATCTCCGTTATTTTGGATTAACTGGACGTTTGTTGCCATCCTCTGAACACAAGAGCTTAATTTATAATTGCATGATAAACCACCTGTTTTCATTATTAAAGTCAATCACTAATTGTCTGCAATTAAATAACAATGTGGTTTCTTACACATACTCATCTGCCCCATCTCACATTGGTTGCATGATTTGCTGGAGATGCTAATTATGATGCATGCATTTGATTCTAATGAAACTCTAATTAATTTTATGATTTCAAAGTCCTCAAGATTCCAATTGTAGTTTCTTGGCAGACAACATTATTCAACTATCATCTCAAATCTCACATGCTTTCTCCAACATTGTTTCTGTCCATATTATCTCCAATTAGGAGCTAATAATTTGGATCAACCAACTGCATTTTGAAATAATATAAACTTATTTGGGATCAAATGATGGGAAGCATACCATAGACATCGCCATAAGAATTGATACTCCAGATCAACGGATTCCTTCTGTCCACTTCCCCCTATATATATTGACCAAATGCTGATGTTGGAGACATTACAACTTATTTCATTCAATCAACAACCAATTCAATTCCAAGCCTCATTTTTCACCAAAAAATACAATGTCTCTGAGATCAAAGACCCTTCATCATGCCCGCTCTCTTAGCTTGCCCTCTGCATCAGATCCTGTCGTTTCTCAATTTGATGACAACTTGGCCAGATTGAGATCTTCAGAGGCCACTTGTTCGTCGCTTTCATCCATGAACAGCAGAGTAAATGGCCTTTCTAATTTGTACAACAGCATTGATGATCTGCTTCTGCAGTCTCACAATCAACACATGGTTTCAGAGCCAATATTGGATGATTACATCAGGCTACTAGATGCTTGCAGCGGAGTCAAAGACGTCGTCTCACTCACCAAGCAGCATCTACGAGAGCTCTTATCCTCCTTAAGGAGAAAGGATGCAAATGGCATCCATGGTTACCTCATCTCTAGAAAGAAGTCTAAGAAAATGATCCAAAATTGTTTGAAAAATATGAGGAGTTGTACAAGTAACGTCATGGAGAAAGATATTAGCCTTGTTTCCATGTTAAAAGACGCAGAATCAGCTGCCTTTTCCGTGCTGGAGTCATTGATGTTATACACAAAGGGGCAAGAAAAGAAGAGTGGGTTGTCAAAGCTGTTCCATTCCAAGAAAACATCACACGCTTTTTTGAATGAATTTGACAAGGTGGATTCGTTCTTACAACAGAGCCAAGAAAACGAGGAGCTGTTGAATCACTTAAAAGAGATGGACTCAACCATTCTGCTTCTTGAACAAGAACTGGAATTCTTGTTCAGGCAGTTGATTAAAGTCAGAGTTTCCCTTCTCAACATTCTCAATCACTAACTCATGATGAGATTGACAATTTTGTATAGAGATGAAAATACACTTGTACATTTCTATTGATCACAAATTAATGCAAAAGAAACAGAACTTATCATACAACCTGTGGCTATCTTGTCTCTCATTTACGAATATTTGATTATGTTTATGTTTATCAATTGGATAGTAATTTTCAATTATCAGCTAGGCTTGATCTTAGGGGTAGATTGGTGATAGGAGTATATAATTCTTGTTCAGATATCAACAGATTATTTGAACTACAAATATTTTGTTTGAATTACTGTGGTTTGAGTAACTGTTTTCATGCTTCTGTGATTTATGTTGGAAAACGTGTTCATAAATTATGATCCTAGGTATACTTAATTTCCTAAAATAATCAAATTATCAGAATTGTGCTCAGTGCTTTATTGAAGAAAGAGATTGCTTAAAACTGAAACATACCTATCTCAATTTCCAGACACCATTCTTGTTGTGTTGAAGAATAAGAACAATGAATCTTCAATGAAAAACTAAGACTAGAACACAAGATTGAGTGGTTCGATCTCTAAAATAGATCTACATCCACTATAGTGAGCCCCTTCATCTTAATTGATCATTCAGAGAGACATCAATAATTGTCGTTGGCTTCCTTGGATCATTTTCCTTGACCTTTTTCTGGAGCTCAAATACATCCATCCTTTCAATCCAATTTTTCTCGACTTTCTCACAGCAAATTATTTGGTGAATCGGAAGCAAATCATTGGCCCTGCATGCTATACAAACTCTCGAGGGCGTTCATCTAGTTCTTTGATGTCGATGACTAACACAGAGTCGAGCAGTATTCATAATTTTGTTGTCTTTTTACTGTCATCACCATATATATACATATGACAAGATGGTTGGACTTTCGTTCCTCTCAATATCTGGAGAATTGAAGAACTCAAAGTCGAGCATTATTCATAATTTTGTTACTCCACTCCACCAAGCACACACCAACCATTTCTTTCTCGAAACCTGTCTACCAGAATACATAACATTGGTCTACAGATATTGGTTTTTATCTCGCCCTCCATCTAATTATTGATGATCAGAATACTGAAACAAGTGAAGGATTTTGTAGGTTCTATCCAAATATTTATGTTTCAATTTATTTGTTTCCAATATTGGAAGTAAGCAACCAGTACTCCCGCTAGCTCTTTTTCAATTTCAACAACTCAGTTGCAAGACATCATCTGAATACATTTGAAGATATATATTTGTGTGCCTTGATTTCTCCGATGGATACAAGTGACCAACTACTACACCTTGACTGCACCCTAGACCCATCAAATTAAGAGTCGAGCATGGTAATTAAGAGCCATGACAAATTCTGAAACTTTTAACATGCATATTTATCTATAATTGTCGTTGATGTTGACTTCCTTGGATCATTTTCCTTGACCTTCTTCTGGAGCTCATATCCATCCTTTCTCACATCAATCCAATTTTTCTTTTGGTGAATCTGAGGCATAATCATTGACGCTGCTATACAAACCGTTTATCTTGTTTTTTATTGATGACCATGACTAACACCTCAAAAACACTGCTAGGGGACAAGAAGAATCAAAACTCTGCTATCAACGTGTAATCTGGATTAACAGCAATTGTTGTTTGCCATCCTCTGAACACAAGAGCTTAATTTATATATTGCATGATAAACCACCTGTTTTCACTTGAGCCATGTCAATCACTAATTGTCTGCATTATTATCAACTCACGACAATTAACAGTTTCTTGCACATACGTCATCTCTGCCCCCATCTCACATTGGTTACATGGTTAGCTGGAGATGCTAACTATGATGCATTGATTTTGATGAAACTTCATGTGCCCACACCACACCCCCATCTATTATTAATTTTATGATTTCAAAGTCCTCAAGATTCCAATTGTAGTTTCTTGGCAGACAACATTACTCAACTATCATCTCAAATCTCACATGCTTTCTCCAATTTTGTTTCCGCTTGTCCACCAATATTCGGCACAGCCTCTAGAGTGGCCAATAATTTGGATCAACCAACCGAATTTTGAATTTATATACTTTTTTTTGGGTTCAAATGGTGGGGAACATTGCATAGACATCGCCACAATAATCGATACTCCAGATCAATGGATTCCTTGTGTCCACTTCCCCCCTATATATATTGACCAAATGCATGTTGCTGGATACATCACAACTTTCTTCATTCAATCAACTATCAATTCAATTCAAAGCCTCATTAAAAAATACAATGGCTCTCTCACCTCTGAGATCAAAGACCGTTCATCATGGCCGTTCTCTTAGCTTCCCCTCTGCATCAAATCCTGTCGTTTCTCAATTTGATGACAACTTAGCCAGATTGAGATCTTCAGAGGCCACTTGTTCATCGCTTTCATCGATGAACAACAGAGTAAATGGCCTTACTAATTTGTACAACAGCATTGATGATCTGCTTCTGCAGCCTCACATTCAACACATGGTTTCAGAGCCAATATTGGATGATTACATCAGGCTACTGGATGCTTGCAGCGGAGTCAAAGACCTCGTCTCACTCACAAAGCAACATCTACGAGAGCTCCTATCTTCCTTGAGGAGAAAGGATGCAAACGGCATCCATGGTTACCTTATCTCCAGAAAGAAGTCAAAGAAAATGATCCAAAATTGTTTGAAAAATCTGAGGAGTTGTACAAGTAACGTCGTGGAGAAAGAAATTATCCTTGTTTCCATGTTAAAAGATGCAGAATCAGCTGCATTTTCCATGCTGGAGTCATTGATGTCGTACACTAGGGGACAAGAAAGGAAGAGTGGGTGGTCAAAGATGATCCATTCCAAGAAAGCATCAACCACATTTTTGAACGAGTTCGATAAGGTGGATTCGATTTTGCAACAGAGCCAAGAAAATGAGGAGCTACTGAATCACTTAAAAGAGATGGACTCAACGACTATGGTTCTTGAACAAGAACTAGAATTCTTGTTCAGGCAGTTGATTAAAGTCAGAGTTTCCCTTCTCAACATTCTCAATCACTAACTCATGATGAGATTGAAAATTTTTGTATGTAGATGAAAATAAACTCGTATATTTCTATAGATGACCAATTACAGAATTGAAAGAAACAGAGATATTTATTCTACAACTTGTGTTTATGTTTTACCATTATGTTCATAGTAGCAATTTTCAACTGCATGCTAGCGTTGATCATATACAAATAGCACTTGTGGCATCAGGATAGCATTATGCAATCTTACATAAACAGTTCATAATCTATAGAGAAATGAGGGATTCAGGGTCGAATGATACATATTTATGTTACTCCATATCAAGTACACACTTATTATCCTTTACCCGAAAGGAATATTGAAACAGGTGGCCGAGAATGTTCAGTTTTCTGGTCTTGCCCTAATTAAGTTGTTCAAAAGCTCAATGACTTTTATCTACTTATCAACCTATGTGTTGTTTTGTCAAATTTTCTGTATTCTTGTCAACTAATTAATTACTGAAATAATAACCTGGGGAAAAAAGAGACTCTTAACAAATATATGCAAAGTATTCTGTGCACTTGTGTAAAAATAGAATATCGTGTTTTTAAAATTTATAAAGGTAAGACAATCGTCAACTCACGTTGCAGGATTATTACCATTTAGCCCGGATCTCTTTCCTTCCGTCTACATCTTCTTCAGCAACCGTCAATTGTCCATCTTCCTCAACATTGATTTTCCCCTTCACCACCATCAAATTTACAACAGATCAATTTTTTTGGTAATCATCTTCTTCAACAAATTTCCCCTTCACCACCGGAAAAATAAACCCACCACTAACTGTTCATCTTCTTCATCAAACTTCCCACAGATTTCAGGGTTGAATCAAGTTTAATTGTTCGTTTTTATTATAATTTTATCTATGAAAGAAGAGACGGTGAAGGAGCAGCCAGAATTCCAAAATCTGCAGCGCGGTGAAGAAGAGAGAGAGAGAGAGAGAGAGAGTAAAAAGTAGCAGTCGTTCTTCAAAGTTTGGGAAAGAGAGAGATCATAAGGATGGATGAGTCAATTTAAGTTCAAGACTAGTTGGGGCATTTTATCCGCTTTTTGGATACAACAATTCATATTGAAATAATCGATAACTAAAAGGAACAAACAATTGATATTGCAAACAAATAATTGAATCATAAAATTTTGCCAAATACTTGTACATGCTAATTGTTTGTATTGACATATTTTTAAAAAAATATTAATTGTTTCACTAGAAAAAAACTATGATTGACTACATAGTTGAGAATTAACGATGAAAAAATATAAACATACTCAAATATCAGGAAATAAGAAACAAGCTAGTCACAAGTTTTACGAGAATGTCTGTTTTCTATTGCATAAATTTGTCATCCGCAGAAATGTACAAGTGTATTTTCATCTATATAGTACAAAATTTTCAATCTCATGATGAGTTTGAAGCCTAGTGATTGAGAATGTTGAGAAGGGAAACTCTGGTCTTGATCAACTGCCTAAACAAGGATTCTAATTCTTGTTCAAGAATCAGAATGGTTGAGTCCATCTCTTTTAAGTGATTTGACAGTTCCTCGTTTTCTTGGCTCAGTTGCAAGAACGAATCCACCTTGTCGAATTCATTCGAAATGGTTGATGCTTTCTTGGAATGGATCAGCTTTGACCACCCACTCTGCCTTTCTTGTCCCCTTGTGTACGACGTCATTGACACCAGCACTGAAAAGGCAGCCGATTCTGCATCTTTTAACATGGATACAAGGCTAGTTTCTTTCTCCACCACGTTACTTGTGCAACTCCTCAGATTTTTCAAACAATTTTGGATCATTTTCTTTGACTTCCTTCTAGAGATGAGGTAACTGTTGATGCCATTTGCATCCTTTCTCCTTAAGGAAGAGAGGAGATCTCGTAATTGTTGCTTGGTGAGTGAGACGACATCTTTGACTCCGCTGCAAGCATCTAATAGCCTAATGTAATTATCCAATATTTGCTCTGAAACGATTTGTTGATTGTGAGGCTGCAGAAGCAAATCATCGATGCTGTTGTACAAATTAGTAAGGCCATTTACTCTGCTGTTCATTGATGAAAGCGACGAACAAGATGCCTCTGAAGATCTCAATCTGGACAAGTTGTCGTCAAATTGAGCGACAGCAGGATTTGATGCAGAGGGGAAGCTAAGAGAGCGGACATGATGACTTATCTTTGATCTCAAAGGTGAAAAAGCCATTGTATTTTTTCTTGGTGGCTTTGGATTTAATTATTTGATGACTGAATGAAAAAAGTTGTGATGTATCCAGCAACAAGCATTTGGTCAATATATATAGGTGCTGTGAACAGAAGGAATCCATTGATCTGGAGTACTGATAATTCAGGCGATGTCTATGCAATGTTTCCCACCAGTTGAACCCAAAAAAGTATATATAATTTGAAAATGCAGTTGGTTGATGCATATTATAATCCCCTGCCCTCCAGGTTTTGCAGAAAATTGGTGGACAGACGAAACTACAAATTGCAGAAAGCATGTGAGATTGGAGATTATATTTCAGTAATGCTGTCTCCCAAGAAACAATTGGAATCTTGGTATAATTAAATAATATATGGGATGTTGTGTGAGCACATGATGATTATTAAGTTTGATCACAATTCATGCATGCATCATAATTAGCATCCCCAGCAAATCATGTAACCAATGTGAGATGGGGCAGGGAAGATGAAACGTACGTGTAAGACATTGTTATTAAATTGGATAGACTTCCTTTTAAAAATAGGTTGTTCATCGTGTGGAATTATAACCCTTGTGCTCTTTAACTAATGCGGAGACATGAACTTCAATAATGATGAGTGATTGAGATGGGTGAAGTGAAGACAGGTGGTTTAGTATGCAATATATATATATATATATAAATTAAATTAAGGTCTTGTGTGTGAGGATGCCAAACATTAATTGCACAAACATAGGAGTGAGAAGAGGCGTGTTGGTCATCTTCATAAATGAAAAACAAGATAAAATGGCCTCAAGGGAAATTTGGAAGGGGGCTGCTGTGTTTGGTGAGGGAGGGTTCCCATTTCCCAATCCCTCTTTAATTTTAAAACTTAGAAAGCATAGTCGGTGTCTTCATCTGATAAAGAGAGGCCAGGGTATCCCTCATTTGTAAAAATTATACTATCTTTTTACTCCAAAAACTGCTCTATATATCCCTAACAGAGAGGATGCATGCTTTTATCTCACCATTATCTGCCTTTCTCTTGATTGATGCTACCTGCAGCTACTAATACACGTAACAAGAGACACATCCTTTCTTGGTCTTTTTGTCTTAATATGCTTCTCCATCACTAATCTTTTTCAGTTTTCTCCACTTAATTTCTTGTGAAATTATTTGGTGAAATAGCAATTCACTGACACTGCTGCTATACAACGCGGAGGCTACCCCAAAACCTCTGGCTATGGACAAATTCTAACCCTTACAATACACATATAAGAATGGGTTCAGGGGACAAGGTATCCAAATATGATATTCATTTGGATTCACTAAATTAAAGTATATTATATATCCCATTCCCGCCTATGTTTATGCATCTAATGTTTCCCATCCTCACGACACAACACTTTTTATATTGCAGGCTACACCTCCTGTCTGAATCATTAATTGCCTCTATTATTATCTAGTACTACTTCATCAACAAGATGAACCACCTATTTTTAATTGAAGTCAATGTGTTGCACGTACGTCTCATCTTCCCTGCCCCATCTCACATTGGTTACATGATTTGCTGGAGATGCTAATTATGATGCATGCATGCATTCTGATCAAACTTAATAATTTCATGTGCTCACACAGGACCCCATATATTATTCGAATTGTCTCTTGGCTTCGGAGACAACATTGCTGAAATATGATTTCCTTTCTCCAATTAGGAGCTAAGAATACGGATCAACCAAATGCATTTTTGCAAATTATATAAACTAATTTGGGATTCATGATGGTGGGAAACATACCATAGACATCGCCACAATAATTGATACTCCAGATCAACGGATTCCTTCTGTCCACTTCCCCCCTATATATTAACCAAATGCTAATGCTGGAGACATCACAACTTTCTTCATTCAATCAACAATCGCTTCAATTCAAAGCCTCATTTTCACCAAGAAAAAAATACAATGTCTCTCTCACCTTTGAGATCAAAGACCCTTCATCATGGCCGCTCTCTTAGCCTGCCCTCTTCATCAAATCCTGCCATTTCTCAATTTGATGACAACTTGTCCCGATTGAGATCTTCTGAGGCTGCTTGTTCATCGCTTTCATCAGTGAACAGCAGAGTAAATGACCTTACAAATTTGTACAGCTGCATCGATGATTTGCTTCTGCAGCCTCACAATCAAAGCATCGTTTCTGAGCCAATATTGGATGATTACATTAGACTATTGGATGCTTGCAGCGGAGTCAAAGATGTCGTCTCACTCACCAAGCAACAATTACGAGATCTCCTCTCTTCCTTAAGGAGAAAGGATGCAAATGGCATCAACAATTACCTCATCTCCAGAAAGAAGTCGAAGAAAATGATCCAAAATTGTTTGAAAAACCTGAGGAGTTGTACAAGTAACGTGGTGGAGAAAGAAACGAGCCTTGTATCCATGTTAAAAGATGCAGAATCGGCTGCCTTTTCCGTGCTGGTGTCATTGACGTCGTACACAAGGGGACAAGAAAGGCAGAGTGGGTGGTCAAAGCTGATCCACTCCAAGAAAGCATCAACCACATTTTTGAATGAATTTGACCAGGTGGATTCGTTCTTGCAACAGAGCCAAGAAAACATGGAGCTACTGAATCACCTAAAAGAGATGGACTCTACCATTTTGATTCTTGAACAAGAATTAGAATCCTTGTTCAGGCAGTTGATTAAAACCAGAGTTTCCCTCCTAAACATTCTCAATCACTAGGCTTCGATAGAAAATTTTGTATGTAGATGAAAATACACTTGTACATTTGTATAGATCACAAAATTAATGCAAAGGAAACAGAAACACTCTTACAACTTATGACTTATCTCTCATTTCCTGATACTTGAGCATGTTTATGTTTTTTCATTATATCCTTGACTAGTAATTTTTGAGCATTTGCTAGTCTAGAAAGGTGTAAATTAAAGATGATATATAAATATCATTTGAGGCTTTAGGATAGTCTCACATACAAAACTCTGTGCACATATCATACTCTAGTACACCAACTTTGAGTAAATGTGGTCTTTTCTTGATGATCCGCATCCATCTAGTAAAATCTAGTACACTAACTACTTGTTCCACATATATATGACAAGTGTCGATTGACTTTCATTCCTCACAACATGCAGAGAAAGGTAGAATTCAGAGTAAAATCACTATTCATAATTTAGCTACTTGACACCAAACACACACCTATCATTCCTTTACTGAGTACTCTATTAGAATCCTTAACATTCGTCTACAGATATGGTTTCTATTTCACCCTTGATGTAATTATTGATGATCAGACTAGGGAATTAAATAAGTGGCTGAGAATGTTTAGGTTTTCTCATTCTATGAAGGTCTTGAGTTAATTAACTGTTTCTGGGTTCGAAAGTTGAGGGATTTTCCAGGTTATATCCAAAAATTTATGTTTCAATGGGAAAATTATAAATAGATTCAAGAAAAAATTTAAAATTATAAATAAGTTCATGTTCAAATATTTTTGTACATGTATTCAAATATTTTTTGTGCTTCTGTTCAAATTTTTTGAACCTATTTATAATTAGTCTACTTTTTTTGAACCTATATGTAAATGCCCCTGTTTCAATTTATCTGTCTGCAATATCAATTGGATTTTATTTACCTATCAACCTTCTTAATATATATATTATGGGTCGTGAGACAATCTCATACATTAAACTAATCTCACATATTTGATACTTTTGTTGACAATTTTTATTTTATTCTCAATTTTCATTCTAAGGTAATACTTCCATATATATTTGATATCATTGTTAATATTTGATACTTCTCTTATACGACATATATTATTGATACAAGAGAATTATATGCATATTAAGAGAGAGTCTTAATACAAGTTTAATTTAATTTAAAAAAATCATCTCAGAAGTACATTAATGGTTGAAATTTCAATTTATTAATTAATTTCTAAAATTAAAATGGTCCAGGCTAAACAAACATATATGCAATATTGTACCGTGAAATAACCCATTTAATGAAATTCGCGGATCCTAGTCGGGTCGGGTCGGATCAAATGGATATTTTCAAAAAAAACTCGCGGGGGACAAACAAAAAAAAAAATTCGCCCTCAGGTGCTCCCAGGGGTGTTACTATTAGGTTACGCATATGTTACTTAAACAATAAATATGTGTTACTATAAAATAAATAATATGTATTTGTCTAAAAATAATCGCCCAAATGCAAAATAAAAATGAAAAAAATGATCAAATAAATCTCTAATCTAATTATATGTGTGAATCAAATAAGTATTTAATATTCGACAACTTTATTCTTATTAAAAGAGTGTGATTTTATTAAGATGATGACTTATTTGATCTCAATATTAAAGAGAAATGATTTTAATGTGTTAAGAAAAAAATCATGGGTCTATTTAATCCCCAAGTATAAGATTTTTGGGGTAAATATGTGTTATTGTAAGGGCAAATATGTGTATTAAACTTGTGCAAAGGTAAAAATAAATTTTTACTCTCAGGTTGTGTTATTATTAGGTCAAACACGTGTTATTGTATGAAGAAAAATGTGTTATTAATGAACAAAACTAATATTTTATTCTTTTAAGAACTGGTAACACGTACTTACCCTTACAGTAACACATAGTTGTTCTTACAGTAACACATATTTTTGAAAAAAATATGTTATTATATGAACACAAACGTGTTACTGAATTGAGAAATATGTGTTATTATATAAAGAAAAAAACGTGTTACTATATGAACAAAAACATGTTACTTTATGGAAAAATGTGTGTTATTATATGAATAAATCAGAACCAGATTAGGAGTTGCGATATTAATTCCAGTTTAAACAGAAATAAAAATTTATCATCAAAAGTTCGCATAAGTTTTGTATTCATCACTGTTTAAGTTTTATCCACTACTGTTTTCATCAATCGGATCATCCCTCTTTTTCCTTTTTTTCATCGGAGTTCACAGTTTTATCCCCCCTCATCGTCGGCGTTTCTGCGTCTGAACGAACCTTGATGTGTGGTTGGGGTTGGTTGGAGGAACACAGGCGCAACTATGGAAGTTGTGGAGCGAATAGAGGAGGAACCCGTTCTTTATCTTGACCCACAAGATTTAATAATTTTTTTTTTTAATTGATATTGCATGGTGCAATAGTTCACAAGAGACTTGCTCCCGAATTTATTATACCCGAAATATTTTGAATTTAAACATCCTTATATTAAATGTCTATGTTACCCAAATATAAATTAAGAATAAAATTACTTTTTTCCGTTCATTTTCTTATTCAAGCTCAAAGTTACAGTCAAATTTGAATAAAATTTGGAATAAATGGCTCGAAGTGTGAAACATAAATTAAGAATTACTTCAACAATCAATGAATAAAAAAAGAACTGAAACAATGATAAAAAAAATATATGTATACATTATATATGTAGAATTAGAAAACCCATGATTAATCAAATTCTATTAACAGTGTTAATTTAACACACCATGCATTCCCTTCTCATAGTAAATCAAAAAACTGAAACTAGATCGAAGATTAAAATGCGAATATTAAATTATAAATATTTTATCCACAATTGGAGTATATGAGAATTCGATCGTGTATATTCCTTCCCAAAAAAAGTGAAATCAAAATAGCAATTGTTGATCTGACATTAATAAATCAACAGCTCCGACGACTAAAAGTTCAAACCGTCGCTCAATAGTGGAAAAAAATTCGTATGAACAACCCATCACCTGCTCTTCGAAAAATCGTATCAGTTTTTATGATCCCACTAAAAAAAATAATTAATTGCATGGCCATCAACGGGAAAAGAAAACCTTCGTCCATATGAAATAAGAAAGCCTCAAGAAGATAATTTTTTATAGCAAAAAGGATATAATAGTAAAAAGATGGGTGTGTGTGATAATTTATAAACATATATTTTTCTGAGAGGGGTATATATAGTAATTGGTTGTGTAAAGTAAAATAGGGGGTTTGTTTAGTCGCGGTCAATTAAAATGTTCAGTTCATTTCTTTTATGACAACAACTTCAAAAGTTGTGCCTCTGGAATCATAATTCTGGTGCAATCATCTGTATTCACAAGTATCCCGCCTATATATGTTTATTAAATGAATTAGACTCCATTTGGATGGAGTGATTTCAAATGGGATTTGAGGATAATATAACATACATTTACACAAACTAGAATGGAGAAAAACTAAATGAATGAATTTGATTCACACAAATATTAAGCACAAGTGGGAGAAATGAGAGGATTTCAAATGACTAGATTTTGTTGGGTATTTGAAATCCTCCCACTTATAAGTAATATTTGTGTGAACCAAATTCATCCATTAAGTTTTTCTCCATTTTGATTTGTAAATGTATAGTCCTCAAATCCATTGATTTCAAATCACTCCATCCAAATGGAGCCTAAGACTAATTAGTACGTAAAACCTCACCCACAGTCTCACGTAACATTCAAATAGGTCGAATTCATTTGAAGCTCTTGATTTGAACCGTATCAGATTGGGATATGGGGGGTACCAGTGACCAATTTGATTTCACCTTATGAGTACCACAACAAATTAACACCCCTGCCGACTTCTGATGATCTTTTTACATGCATATTAGTTACGACATTTCTGTCGTTGCCTCATTTATTTTGACCTTCTTTTGGAGCTCATATACCACTTCTGCATATCCCCCACATCCTTTCTCTCATCAATCCAATTGTCGATTGATGGCGAATGACGATGACTAAAGGAAGGCCACCTCAAAAACACTGCCTCTGGACAAATTCTCACCCTTACATATACATATATAAGCTGGGCAAGGGTGAGTTCAGGGGACAAGAGGTATCAAAATATGATTTTCATATGGATTCACGAGTATGTATCCCGGCTATGTTTATGCAATGTTTGGCATCCTCACAACACAACAACTTATTTTATATATTGCTTGCTACACCATGCACCTCTCATCACGCATGTGATTCACTAATTGTCGGCATTATTATGTAGTAGAAGTAGTAGTTCATGATGAACCACCTATTTTTAATGGAAGTCGTTGCAATTAAAAATTTGTTGCACGTACATCTAATCTGCCCTTCCCCGTCTTCCATTGGCTACATGATTTGCTGGAGATGCTAATTATGAATCATAATAATCATCATGTGCTCACACAACACCCCATATATTATTATTAATACCATGATTCCAATTGTCTCTTAGCTTGGGAAACAACATTACTAAAATATGATCTCCATTCTCCATTTACGAGCTAAGAATACGGTGGCAAACTTATTTGCGGAAACATACCATAGACATCGCCACAATTATTGATACTCCAGATTAATGGATTCCTTGTGTCTACTTCACCCACTATATAACCAAATGCATGTTGCTGGAGACATCACAACTTTCTTCATTCAATCAACAATCAATTCAATTCAAAGCCTCATTTTCCCCAATGGCTTTCTCACCTTTGAGATCAAAGACCCTTCATCATGGCCGCTCTCTTAGCTTCCCCTCTGCATCAAATCCTGTTGTATCTCAATTTGACGAAAACTTGTCCAGATTGAGATCTTCAGAGGCCGCTTGTTCATCTCTTTCATCAATGAACAGCAGAGTAAATGGCCTAACTAATTTGTACAACAGCATCGATGATTTGCTTCTGCAGCCTCACAATCAACAGATCATTTCAGAGCCAATATTGGATGATTACATTAGGCTATTGGATGCTTGCAGCGGAGTCAAAGATGTTGTCTCACTCACCAAGCAACAATTACGAGATCTCCTCTCTTCCTTAAGGAGAAAGGATGCAAATGGCATCAACAGTTACCTCATCTCCAGAAAGAAGTCGAAGAAAATGATCCAAAATTGTTTGAAAAATCTGAGGAGTTGTACAAGTAACGTGGTGGAGAAAGAAACGAGCCTTGTATCCATGTTAAAAGACGCAGAATCAGCTGCCTATTCCATGCTGGTGTCATTGACATCATACACAAGGGGACAAGAAAGGCAGAGTGGGTGGTCAAAGCTGATTCACTCCAAGAAAGCATCAACCACATTTTCGAATGAATTCGACAAGGTGGATTCATTTTTGCAACAGAGCCAAGAAAACGAGGAGCTGTTGAATCACTTGAAAGAGATGGACTCAACCATTCTTTCTCTTGAACAAGAATTAGAATCCTTGTTTAGGCAGTTGATCAAGACCAGAGTTTCCCTTCTTAACATTCTCAATCACTAGATGAGATTGAAAATTTTGTATGTAGATGAAAATACACTTGTACATTTCTACTGATCACAGATTAATGCAAAAGAAACAGAAACACTCTTACAACTTATGACTTATCCCTCGTTTTATGATGTTGGAGCTTGTTTATTTTTTTCCATCGTATCCTTGACTGTATTTTTTCACTATTCTCTACCCTAGATCTTAGGTGTAAAAGATGATATATACATTGCATTTGAGGTTTTAGGATGGCATCATGCTATCTTACACCGAGGTTCACATACAGAACTCTCTGCACATATCATACAAAGCTCCTATCATTCATTTTATAAGATCATAAGATCAACTCTATCTATTATACAGAGAATGGGGAAAAATTATACCCACATCTTAAAAAAAAAAAAGAAAATTACTCACTACCCATATTTCTTTCACTACTGATACCCTCACTTTATTGTGGTTAAACCCCCACCTTGCCCCCAGCCTCTGAACGACTCAATGGAACGACTCGTTCTAGGGGTCGTTCCATCCAAAACAACATCATTTGGGTGAAACAACCCATGAAATGAGTCATTCCCATTGGATTGTTCGAACGATTCTTGACTTGTTAACATTGGTGTAACTTGTAAGGTTTTTAAAGGTGATTAAAAACTGCATTAACAACTTGAGTACCCTTACAACAAACGTACAGATACAATCAATAAATCTCCTGCGCTCATTTGCACAACCAAAATTAATTTCCAATCTCAGTCTTCCTTGTGAAATTATTTGATGAAAATGTGAGGCATCAGAATTCGAAGCATATCATTAACGATGCTATACAATCTTGTTTTTCATTTATGACAATTATGAAGCTCGTGCCTCAGCAAAATGAAATAATTTTGCGCGTTTATTGGAGGGCACAGAGCGACGTATAATATAGTTCCACATGTCATGATGGTATGCACCAACAACCTATTAGTATTAAATAAAGTCTGGACAATTAAAATTAATGTGTTGCACGTATGTCTATTCTCACATTGGTTACATGGATTAACAGAGGTGCCAACTATGATGCATGCATGGATTTTGATGAAACTTCATGTGCCCACACCATTATTAATTTTATGATGCCAAAGTCGTCGAGATTCGAGTTGTAGTTTCTTGGCAGACAACATTACTAAAATATATGATCTCCAATCTCACTTGCTTTCTGCACATCCTGCTGAATTTCGAAATTATATAAAAAAAAATTTATAACTTGGTATCGATCATTGGTGATCCAGATCGATGGATTCCTTGTGTCCGCTGCATCCCTATATATATTGACCAAATGCATGTTGCTAGAGATATCACAACTTTCTTCATTTAATCATCATCAATTCAATTCAAAGCCTCATTTTTTCACCAAGAAAATACAATGGCTTTCTCACCTTTGAGATCAAAGACCCTTCATCATGGCCGCTCTCTTAGCTTGCCCTCCGTATCAAATCCAGCCATTTCTCAATTTGATGACAACTTGTCCAGATTAAGATCTTCAGAGGCCGCTTGTTCGTCGCTTTCATCAATGAACAGCAGAGTAAATGGGCTTACTAATTTGTACAACAGTATTGATGATTTGCTTCTGCAGCCTCACAATCAACACATGGTTTCAGAGCAAATATTGGATGATTACATCAGGCTATTGGATGGTTGCAGCGGAGTCAAAGACATTGTTTCACTCATCAAGCAGAATCTACGAGAGCTGCTGTCTTCCTTAAGGAGAAAGGATGTGAATGGCATCCATGGGTACCTCATCTCCAGAAGGAAGTCAAAGAAAATGATCCAAACTTGTTTGAAAAATCTAAGGAGTTGTACAAGTAAGGCCATGGAGAAAGAGTCTGAAAGTGTTGTTTGCATGTTAAAAAACGCAGAATCGGCTGCCTTTTCCGTGCTGGAGTCATTGATATCGTACACCAGGGGCCAAGAAAAGAAGAGTGGGTGGTCAAAGATGATCCGTTCCAAGAAAGCATCCCACACATTTTCAAATGAGTTCGACATGGTGGAATCGTTCTTGCAACATAGCCAAGAAAACGTGGAGCTACTGAATCACTTGAAAGAGATGGACTCAACCATTTTGGTTCTTGAACAAGAACTGGAAATCTTGTTCAGGCAGTTGATTAAAACCAGAGTTTCCCTCCTCAACATTCTCAATCACTAAATGAGACTGAAAATTTTGTACTATATAAGTGAAAATACACTTGTACATTTATACTGATGACAAATTTATACAAGAGAAACAGAAATTCTCGTACAACTTGTGACTAGCTTGTTTCTTATTTCCTGATATTTGAGTAGCCTTATAAATTATAATCTAGTCTATTAAAACAGAAGTTAACCAAGTCTCCTTCATACAACAAAACACGTGAAATCCTCTGTTACAGATGTTGAGATCACAGCATCGATTGATGTAGCTAGTATTGGGAGAGAGAGAGAGAGAGAGTCAACAAGGTCAATGATGAACATTACATGGAAACAACTTAAAAATGATGCTAAAATTGCTGGATTGTACTCAACTAATACAGATTCTTAAAGATTGGCTTAAGGCTTATTTATATTAAACATTGGAATTTTTTAATTTATGATCAGGCGATAAGTTATAAATCACTTGCAAAAGTGATCAAAACCAATACAGCTGCCAGATAACTGGGTCTTCATTTCACGCACATTTTAAATATTGTTGATTCAAACTGTTTGTGCGATCATGCTTGGTAACAGGGCATATAATAAAATAAATCTGCTTGTATCATGAGTTATTAGTTCTTAACCTATTTTAAGCAAAAAGTAGGTGTTAACAAAGAATGTTAAGGGCCTTTGCAAACCATTGATAAATCATCCCTTACAATGGTAATTAATACATTGGAATGAAGGGGGTAAAATTGTCAAGCCAGGGACTAAACTGCGTCCAAAACGAATCCTGCGTCCAATCAGAGCTGAATTTAGGCAGCTGAAGCTCCGCTAAATTTAGTATCCCATTGGGTAAGGCCAGGCTAGAACAAGCCCTCCCTTTATTGCTTTCCTCATGATATGTTTCCTCCACAATCATCACCTCTTCTTTCTCTTTCTTGAATTCCATGTTTATTTTATCCTCAATTTGGGTGCAGCTGAATGAGATGGGAGTGTACGTCTTCATTTCGTCTTCCATCGCCGCCCTCTGCTCCAACACCTTCAACGACGTCGCCTTCATGTATATCTTGCACAACACTATGTCCTGCATTACGTTCATGCAAATTGTAAGAATTGAAAAAGCTCGTTTAAACTCGACTCGATTGCAGCGGAATATACCTTAGGCGGGGAGCATTTATCAGGCAGACGATACTCATTCATGATCCACTCAGTCTTTCTTCCACGTGGTGCTCTGCCTTGGTAGAACACCAGTGTTTTCTTCAGCCCCAAAATCCTCTTCGGATCCGATGAGCTCACTATTTGCCGATCCGACCCGGTTGCCTTCCAGAACCCGGTTTCAGTGGTGCGGTTTGGCCTCCCGCCACTGCCGTGTTTTCTGTCTCTAGGCACGAAAAAGTACCACTCTCTTTCACCTATTTTTGCCAACCCTGTTTCATTACAACACATTAGCTCTTTCACATGTTTGATCATCACAATGAAAAATATTTCCAGTTGCAAAAATAATTTATTTTTTTTACCAGGCAATTCTCTGGGGTCATAATTGTATATGTTCAAAAAACCGATTATATCGCCGCATAATTTCTTGCCGAACACTATGCTTTTGAGGTAGAAATCCAAGAGCTCTTCCTCTGTGGGGTGAAACCTAAATCCAGGTAACTTTACCTGATCACATCTTGAATCATCCATCATACTAAACCTAATTTAATTCTTTATGTCTTATCAAGAAAATATGAGGTGACTTAAAAACATGAAGATGCCAAGGGGTGATTTATATAGAGCGAACAAGAATGTGGGTAAGTAGTACTAGTGAAGTCTGCGTGTGGGCCAATCAATTGTGTCAGTACGAGACAAATTGACTAGCATCACGCGTTTTCTCTGTCCGATTGAGAATTTGATCATGATTATCGGCAAATGGTGATCAGATCAAAAGTTTCTTTTCTTGGAATGTAGTATATATTTTATTGCATTGTAGGCTTTTACAATTGAATTTCCAACCAAAATGGAAGCTTTTTCCATTCTTGATCCTTTGAAAGGCAGGAGAAGTTTATGTTTGTGTCACCTGACTTCACCTATTACCTAACTTTCTCGATTTACAACTAATACTCCATCATATTCAAAATATATGTCATCCTAAGTTCATGCACACATTTTAAGAAAATAATTTACTTCCTTTTATACCCTTAATTAATAGCTTTGAAATTTTTCACATGACTTTAAAAATTATTATTGTCAATGTAATTTTTTTAAAAAAAACTAAGGACAAATCGGGAAAAACTATAATTAATTCACATTGAAAAGTACAAAATGACATGTAAATTGCAAATAATACAAAAAGTCAAAACGACATATATTATGAATAGAATGGAGTATTTTATATTAACTTAATTAATGCTATTTAATTAAATAATTAATCTTCTTCTATTAATATATTTAATGAAATAATTAATATTATTCAAAATTGATATCTTTATACTATAAATACCTAATACTTTTTAAAACAATTAATAACATCAAATTTGATTTCAAGTAAAATTTGTTCAACACGAAACTTTGTTGAGTAAGTTTTGTGTGAGACCGTCTCACGGATCTCATTTCGTGAGATGGATTCATTTTTTATTAAGTTGTTATCATTTTTTAATATATTATTATTATCACTTATAATGTGAAGTGTATTACTTTTCAATTTTTTTATCACTTTTTAAAAAATGATAACAATTTATTAAAAAGTACACCCATCTCACGAAATGAGATCCGTGAGACGGTCTCACACGAGTTTTTTACCAACTTTGCTAGAGGTATTTCCTCTTTACTTAGCAGAGAAGCTGGAATTTTGTCTAACGATATCAATTAACAATACTATAAAAACAATATAAGTATAATTGTTATCAATTTCGTTTTACTTCAGTATTGTCTAAAAATCTCGTTCCATTTTTATCACAAATTTGTAGTTCGGGCTCGTAAAAAGTGAAACAGTATTAAAATTATTAAGACATTACCATAATTTAATAGTATTAATTGTTATATTATAAAATAATATATAGTTATAAAACAGTATAACTATTTTATGTAAGATCATTATTTAAATATTTTTATGAATTAGAGGAACTAATTAAAAAAAATTAAAATATTTTGGACACATAGATTAAGAGAAAAATGTAATGAATAGAGTATTAAATGAAAATTTTATAAAATTTTTATGTATAAAATAAAAGTAATTATGCAATTAGATTGAATTGAATGTATGTGTAGATCCCAAAATAATGATATTTTTTGTAAATATATAAATATTGTGAGAGTTGAATTTAATGAAAGGTTCTTTTATTTTGTGTGTGTGCGCGCGCAAAGTGTTGTGAGACATCCCAATAAAAAAAAAATACTATAATTGTTGTGGGATAGGGGTGAAATATAACACTCCCCCTGTCCTATTGAAAATTTTTATTTTTAACTTTTAGTCTGTATCAATCAAAATTTCTCATTTATTTTGGTATATATTTAATACATTTTAATCACATTTTTTGTTTCTCTTTATCACATCATTTGTACTATGCAATTATTCTATTACAATTTTTTTAATATTGTGACAAAAAGCAATAAAAAGGTTTTATCGGGATGGAATTAAGGAGTAATGTCTTTTATAAATAAATATATATATATATATATATATATACACACTAATAGGGAGTTTAATTTTGATGATGTGTCAAACTCACATTCATTTGGCTTATGTGTCAAACTCACATTGATTTATCTTATATTTGAAACTTGCACCTCATAAATGACACTGATAACATTTTTACCAACTAAGCCAATTTATAAATATTAAATATCTATTATATTTATCTTGAGTCTTAAGTATATTAGAATTTTTGTTAGTAAACAAATAAGTATATTAGAATTTTTGTTAGTAAATTAAGTATATTTATTTTACTATTACTGAATTAGTTAATTAAATTATAAAATATTCTAATTATGTATTTTTTTTATATTTATTTTAATGTCTCACTATATTTGATGATTTTTTTCATTTAGAAAATCATGAAAATTTCAAATATGTAATTTTAAGTATATGAAATGATTAATGAAATTTTAAAAATAATATTGAGTCTAATGAAAAGAAATATAATCTCATGGATTTAAAATTACTATAAAATTGACGTAAATTGTGATTAAATTGAGATTGAGATTAAAGATCGTGAATTAATAAAAGAACTTATAATTTTATTTGAATATGTTTATTATATAATATAATTATATTATTTCACAATAAAAAAATTAATTTATGCATACATAATATATAAATTAATTTTTATGAAAATCCGCATAATGCGCGACACTCATCTAGTAAATATATAAAATTTAGAATGGTCCAAAATAATGCAGTGGAATGCTTCAATAAAAATAAAAAATCATCAACAAATACAGAATGATAATAGTAAAAAAAAAAAAACCATTAGTTCATTAAAATCAATAATTTAATAATTATATCATAATATATATTTTTTTATACTTAAAAATTATGATATAAAAACTTTCATTGATAATATATAATTAAAATACACATACAAATTGTTAAATAGGAGTAATTATTAAAGATAAACAAATAATTTTAGAGATACTTTCCATTATATCCGTCTTTTGTGAAGTATGTGTAAGAAAATCAAAGCTATACCAAGTCAAATTGCACCATAATCTAGTATCTTATCATCTAGAAGAAATAAAATGCGGGTGTAAAAGAGGAGATGAAAGGAATTGAGAAATCTCGTGTCCTTTTCTATCAAATATTTGACACTTAGAATTTTTATCAACGTTCTTCCCAAAAATGGGAAAAAATTGATCAACGTTGGAATAAGTCATACAAGGAGAAACGCAACTGTTTAATTAGGAAAAATCAACTATTTAATTACTACTCCCTCCTACCCATATTAAATATATCATTCGTAAAAAAAGTGTTGCTTTCATCCCATGAAAGTTTTCACACTTTCATTTTTTCTTCATTCTAATATAAGTTTTACACCCTTAAAAATGGAAAATTATTTATAAACACCACCCTCAAAATTTTCACTAATTTACACAAATGTCATTATTTTTTACTCTCACATACACATAACCCAATAAAATTTTTTTATTTTATACATAAAAGTTTACAAAATTACCACTCAAAATCTTAATCATTATTTTTTTTCTTAAAGTCTGTCTTCCTACATATGAAATTTTTTTTGGGGCGGAGGGAGTATATCACAAACTAGGTGCATTATTATTATTTTTTTTTTGAAAACAGGTGCATTATTTTTTTTAAAATAATAAAACAACCTTAACTTTTTTATTTATTTTCCTCAAACATCTCAATATTACATCACATGACATTACTTTTGAACAAATTCTTATATATATATAAGTTGTAATATGCAACTATAATATGTATTTTTAAATATTATTGAGTAGAACTTGCTTGAGAAAAATACGAATCGATTATTTAATTCAAATATTCAAAGAATTCAATATCAACTTCAAATTAAATACAAATCACATTTATTATTTAAAAATATTTGAATTCGATATTTGAATAATTACACAAATACAAATTCAAAATATTAGTATTCAATTCATATACAACATTGTCCCCACAAACCTACACGAATTTTTTGTAGAGTATTTTGTTCAAAATCGATTAATTATCCGCCACAATCCTACATGAGCCTTTTATAGTGTGTTTTTTTCTCATTCATATGCACCTTAAAAACTTCTCGGGATCACCCTTACAATGGAGATTAGAAAAGTAGTAGTTGTTGGTATGACTTGCATAAATAAATTATTTTAACCTCTCAACCATGGGCAAAAATTTGTGCAAATCGGGTGCATATCATGAACTCTATTTTTACTATCACTGTAATGAACATTTACTACTGTCATACATATGTATTATCACTGTCATAACAATGCATGTGAATAACAGTGATAGTTCATATGCATGACAGTAAAAATAGAATTCATGGTATTCACCTGATTCACATAAATGATACTCATCTAATTTCTAACCATATGGCAGCACACAATTTTGCATAAAGCAGGCTGCTCTCCCATAAGAGCTTCATCATGCTGAGATCTTAACTTCAGTCCCCTAAATTTTTCAAAGACTAATTCTAACACCCATGCATTTTTTGTTAATTAACTCAAATCATATCAACCAAAAATAAAAAATAATAATAACGTTTATGATGATATGACAATGCTTTAAGAATTCAACATGACTTAAATTTTTTTTCTAAGTGTTATTCATTTAAAATATATACAATAATAAAAAAATAAGTATTAGTATAATTATATTAAAATTAAATTTAGCAGCATTACACTAGTCTCAAACAAGGATGAAAATATCGTTATCGCAACAATTATCGCAACTTTAATTTTACGGATATATCGATGGATATATCGATATCGCAAAAAATTGAAAAAAAATGATGGAAACTTTATTAAAATCTTGAAAAGTTAACAAGATATTTCATGGATTATTATAACATATTATTATGCACATATTCCATTTAAAAATAACAATAAAATTATATTTTTAAAGTAACTATATGGATAATAGATTATATAAATACTGTCTGACACAAAATAAGTGACAATATAATACATAATACAATACAAAATGATTAAATATACATGATATAATACAATTAATACCAAAATGAAGACCTATGAGGTTCAAATGTAGTAGGTTCACATGTGCATAACTATGTCCAAAATTACTTTATTGTGATGAGTTGATATCAATATTGTTTAGACAAAGTTGACATAGTTATGAGTGAAGTCGGTCTCACCAGTGAAAGAACTTAATAACACCTGATTTGAAAAATAATAATCTTAATTATTTCCACCATCACCGTCATTTCTACCATTTTTCTATCACTATTTCCTCCATCCTCGGTTGAGCTATATGTTTTTGGGAATCTTGCAGGCAATTGATTGCATATAAGTCTATGTCCGAAATATTCAATTATTTGTGGGAAATAAAAAAATTATAAATTATATTAAAAATAAAAATTGTGATTTTTAAAAATTTTGTGATATTTTGCGATATATACGCGATATATTTTGTGATATTTTTGCGATATTAGGGAAAAAATACATTACCCCTAATATCCATATCTCAACCTCAATTTTTGCGATATATCCGCGATTTATCGTGATATTTCAATCCTTGGTCTCAAATAGGTCATAAGTTTAAATGTGGAAAAACTAGCTCTTATTATTACTCCCTCTATACCATATTAATTTTCACACTTTTTTTTTATCCTACGTTAGTTTTCACATTTCTAAAAAAGAATTCTTTCATAAACTTTATCATCATAATATTCACATATTTACATAAAATGTCATTACTTTTACATTCAATCCAATTACTTTTTCTTACTTTAATAATAAAAATTTACAAATTTATCTCAATATTCCACTTATCACACTTTTTCTTAAAATATGTACTCACGTTAGAATGAAAACTAATGTGGAACAGTATTATTTTCCGATTTAATCAGCCAATCCTACTGAGTCATGATCGTTTAACATCTCGAGCGCAATAATTATAATCGACTTCAATTGTTAATATGTTACAATCATGCATTAGTGGCGAACATGAATATGAATAGTTAATTATTAGTAAAGTATCTTGGACAACAGAATGTCCACAGTTTTCCAATTTTTACCGATTCCAAATTTATAATATATTATAATTATAATTTCGTTAGTCATAAACGCGTATCACTCATAATTGTAGCATGTAATATTAGGGAAAAGCAATAGAAGAAAATATATCACTTGACTTGTAAAGTCTTCCTCGAAGACGTCCACTGCAAATGGGTCCCTTTTTTTGACTCATCGTTCAAGACCACTTATTTTCTAAGAATTTGACAAAGACATGATGCGATTTTCTTTTTACCTTCTAATGCCCTTCTACTATTTTGAATTTTTGACTCGTTCAATTCGCTTTGGTCTTCAAATGTACAAAAGCAAGGTTTTATGTGAACAAAAATATTTGAACACGAACCTATTTATAATTTGAGATTTTTTTTTTAAGCTATTTGTAATTTTTTTCTTTGTTTTTTTAGTTCAAGTATTCCAAAAAATATCAATTCATGTGATAAAAAGATATTATCTCATATACTAAAAAGTATTAATTGTACACTGAAAAAGTACTAATTTCTTTCAGCTTACGAATTAATAGTAATGTTTTTTGTATAAACTGATTTTTTTTCATTTATAATATTTTTTATTATATATTTCAGTTTTGTCTTGTTTTTTTTTTTGGGGGAATAGATCAAGCTTTGAGTTGAATTGTATTAGTTTTAGAGTCTCTTTTAGGAACCAAATTTCACGGTGAAACTTATTGAAAAAATAAATTCAGTTTACTTTTCACGTATCCTTACTAAACACTCTTTAGTGATGTATGTCATACCTTCAATTATCATGATTAATACTCTTTGTAATGTTGTCTTGTGTTGTAATATAGATCATACGACTTATACCTTTCAGTTATAACGATTGATATCTTTAAATAATATAAGTAACACCCAACCATGTGGTGTAGCCCACCTGGCTATCGGGTTCCTCACTTTAGTGGGAAACCCGGGTTCGATTCCCTTTGGGAACGAATATTTACCGATCAAAAAATAATAATAATATAAGTAACACTCTTCAGTTATTATGACTTATTCATAATAGACTTTGCCTTAGTTTTATGGTCTAGCTATTGTGTAGAAGTTTTTACCATAACATTATATATGCATTTAAACTTCTAGATCTTATATATATTTTTTATATATGTGGTACCATAGCGTTCATAATTTATTATGTATTTTACTTTGTGCACTACTATTATTTAAATGTATTATACTTGTACTATAATGACAATTAACTGCGCGTATATATTATTAGCTTGTTTGCTAGAAGTGTTACGATTTGGTGGAATTTTGTATACATGATATGTAAACTTTGGTATACACATATATCTTGCATTTACTTGCAACTTTTACAGTATCTACTCTTTGTTTGTTTTGTTAGATAACTAAAACCATGGGTTACTCAAACTCATAACTTCACTAACAAACTTGAGTATGATTGATTATATGTCATAATAGCACTAGTATCATAAATTTAAATCATATCCTACTAAAAAAATATAAAAAACAATACACATTTTAAAATTCCATAAATTTAAAAACACTTGAACATAGTATAATGGAAACGGGCTCTAATTTAATAAAGTGCCGACATGATTACTGATATTTCCACCAAACATAATATTAGATGTGTTGTTGTATTAACGAAGTGATATACCTCAAGTGGTTAGAGCTACACTACCTATGGTCCAAAGGTAATGGGTTCGAGTCATCCTTTGCCCGATAAAAAAAAAAGTGTTAGCTGTATCAATCACTCTCTAATACTTTCTAACTAAGGTGCATCTTAATATTCATTAATGCTGTTTTTATCACTGATGCTTTCACATTGTATGGACGACCACGACAAGAGATTTGGATGATGCTGAAAGTTGAGGTAGCTTTCATGGGAATTTCCTGGAACTTTTACTATTGCCACTTAGATAGTTGGACCATGTCAAAGGAGGAAAAACAAAATTACATTAAATAAATTGCAAAAAAAATTAAGGGACACTTGATTGGAAATTCTTCAATGACAATGGGAATGAGAATTAGTATAAGACAATTATGGTGCTTAATGAGAATAAAAGATGGTGAATGACATTATTTTTTCTCCTAATAAAGTAATCATTATCCATTATGATTAACTTTTTCCCCACCTACAATCATTTCTCCTCAATCATTTCTCTCCACCACCTATAACAAGCTTCTTTTGTCTTATTTTTTTTAAAATTAGAGCACAACACCAATGATATAACCAACATGGAGACATTTTTTCCTCCAATAAATCTGAGGGCATAGAGGAAAAAGTCAATTTCATTTTCATTCCCATTGAACTGCTCGTAACAAGCGCTCCCTAAGATTCAAAACGAGATCTCATTCTAATAGTTTAAGAGCAACACCAACATTAAAATTATCTCCAACTAAACTCAAATTACTTCATGGGGAATATTCTTATTTTAACATTTTTTTTTCAATTTTTATTAAATAAAAAATTAAAAACATATTTATTTCAATTATATAAAATACTCTTGTAAAAAATTTGACATAAAATAACAAAATTTAAATACGCAATTCATCACAAATACATATTAATACTAAAGAAACTTACATAGTAATAATACATCACAATGCAAAATTAGGAAAATATAAATTACATGTTATTTGTCATTAATTTTCTGAATTAGTATGTTTTTTCCAAAAATATTCAATCAATATCTCTCGAAGTTCTAAATGTACATTTGCATCTATGCTATTTTTATATCTACGAAGAAAATCTTGAAACCTATGATATATGTATATCGATGAAGATTATTCTCATGGAGCTCCTCTTTACTCCTACCACTTAGTCGTAAATTTGTCAAGACTACAACGAACTCTTATGCTTGAGGGCTAGTTATTTTGAGCTAAAATAGTGATAAAAACGAATAAGCCATTCTTGTCAAATATTCGATGAACAGTACAATGTGGAATTTGTGTCATAAAAAAAATTATTTCCTTGATTAAATTCTATTAAAGTAAGAACTTTGAAGTGTTGACAAATAATTCAATCCTTATTTTTTATTAAAGCGACTTAATCCAACAAAAATATTTTATACTTTGAATAAAATTAAAAAATGTATATAGTAAAAGTTAATGTTTATAAATATATATGTATATATATTATTTGAGAAAATTTTCACATTAGACTGTCTCATGAAAATTTCACAAAAATTGTTGAGAGGATGACTGTGGTTGTTTATTTTCCCAAAGATAGGAAAAGGGGAAGGGAGACTAACCAGAGGGAAGAGAAAAAGAAGTGGGGATGGGAGGTGTGCGTGCAGCAGAGAGAAGGAGAGGGAGGAAAATTATAAATTTTTAAAAATGGTAAAAATTATTTTGTAGTGCGTGTACTTATTCGTGTGAATTCATTTGGGGGTGTATTAGTAGTGTATGATAACTGGACCTTAAGTTGATGCTAACTCAAAATTCATTTGGGGGTGTATTAGTAGTGTATGATAACTGGACCTTAAGTTGATGCTAACTCAAAAGTCAGAACATTATAAAAATGGAGAACTTTTGTAAAACGAGTGATCTAAAAAAGGTATGGACTGCTGCCTAGGCGCTAGGCGATCCCAAATCATCTCGTTTTGCTTAAAATCGGCTAGAGAAAGTATTACGGGTACGATTTACTCCCTTCACTTTTTTTTAATTGTCGTTTTATCATTTAGCGCACATATGAGGAAACTAATTTTTGCCTAAATTACCCTTAATTAATATTTTAAACGAAGTTTTTATTACTAATAGTTGAGTAAAAAATTTACACGTCTAGAGAAAGTGGAAGAACATGCAAACCTCTTCATATAATTTGTAATACCATTCAAAAATTTTGTATATATATATATATATATATATATATATATATATATATATATATCTTGCATATACATTCAATAAATAATACTACTATGTATGAGATTCTCTGATTCTCTTATTTCTTGATAAATTATCAAATCATATCAAACTTACCATATTATGCGCTGAGAGTTGAATCTCAAAAACTATTAGGGCCACTCTTGTGTGAGACCGTCTCATGCATGAGACGGAGTTACTTTTTAATAAATTATTATCACTTTTTCATAATTTGTTATCACTTTTTCATAAATTATTATCAATTTTCATAAATTGTTGTTACTTTTTAATTTGTTATCACTTTTATACTAATTTGTATCACTTTTTTAAAAAGTGATAACAATTTAATAAAAAGTGATTATGTCTCATGCATGAGACGGTCTCATACAAGTTTTTGTCAAACTATTAATCAAGCATTCCTAAATTATGCGTCTAAGAATGAGAAAGAGATGAATTTTAAAAAAGGAAAGAAGAAACATAAAAGGGGATAAGAAACAATAAATGTTGTCTAGGAAAAAGAAATATGTGTATTGAGAGTACGAGAAATCTATGTATTGGGAGTAGGAGACTGGATTAATGAAATAAAGGTAAATAGGGGCAATATAGAAGAAAAATCATAGAACGACAAATATTAACAAAATAATTGTAAAAGTTAAAACTTCAATTAAAAAAAAAAGTGGAGGGAGTATTTTTTTTAATGTATTATTTTCATGTATTTTTTTATGTATTATTTGATTAAACTTTTTTTTAAATTATTACATTATAAAATTTAGATGGTTTAGACTAGGCCCCGTCTAGACTCTATTATTGATTAAACTTTTTTTAAAAATTATTACATTATATACTAACGACTAGCGACTTTTGGAACACTGGTGAAATTGAGTCTCGGCCTAACCCATATAAAAAATGTCACTACAAGAAAATAAGGAATTGGTTACGAAATATTTTATAGATAATAATTACAATTTTGTAGGTATTTATATTTGCCTACGGAATACCAATGAAAAAATTATATGAAATTTGCTCGTAGGTAACTTTTTTGCCTATTAAAATATAATTTGTAGATAAATTATCTACCAATATTCCATAGACAACTGTCAATGTGTACTAAAGTCATCATTTAAAATGATTTTGCCTATAAACTATTTCGTAGGTATTTAATTATATTCAATTGTTCTGCTGGTAATTTTGTATATTAAATATTGTAGGGTAAATCATAAAAATATATAAACAAGACGTAAGCAATTCTCATTATTTAAATACGAAATTAATTTTATTAAAAGATTATATCGCAAATTAATTATCGTTCTTGTAGTGTGTGTTGAGAATAACTAATAAGTGAGCCCAACAACCTCACTTGTAAACCCATGGGCCGACCCACTTCCATTCCAATAAAAGTTGCGTTTTACGAGTCATAGTCGAATTGACGTTATAATTTTTTTTTTATTATAAATATTAATCGTGTTATACTTCTGTGAGAAAAAAACTAATTTGGTTACCATTAAGGAAAATTTATATCCGGCTAAAATCTTGTATGAAAGAAATAAAGGCAAAAAATTTGTGATCACATTCACTATCATTGCCATGGATTATCACCGTCACATTTAATTATAACAATACATGTGAATGACAGTAATATAAAATAGAGTTTATCATATGCACTCGATTTATACAAGTGTAACTCAGAAATGAATAAGGCAATTTGAATGCATTTTAAACAGTATCATCTTTTTTTATTAAATAATTACAATTATTCAACTGTTCACAAAAAATAATCATGATTATTCACTAAATATAATTATTACTATTTAAAAATATAATTATTCACTAACTATCACTCAGTAAAATTCAGGAAAAAAAAAGGAAGTAGAAAGAATGCATATTATTGATTAAACAATTAGCCAAATGTCAACGCAAAACCCGGTCGAAGAAAAGCCGGACCAGCTCTGAAAAACAGGAGGTAGAGAGGTTGGGTCCGCAAAAGCAATTGTGTGCAAGTTGTGATAAAAGGTGAATCCCTGGGCCTGGCTGCACTGCCACTTCCCTTGTCCTTAGCAGCCAGACCCCAATCCCCACCAAACAGAGAGAGATAAGGCATGGCATGGTTGCAATTGCAAACACATTACTCATCTTACGCCACAAACAGTACCTTAAAAAAACTGTCTCAAATATTTTTGAATTAAAAAAAAAATGCAATGATAATAATAATAAGTCACTGCACAGCAGAGTCAGGCAAAATGCAGGCATGCTCAATACTCACCTAGCTAGACTCTGGGTATAATAAAGCTGCTACTCAAACACATTTTTGTAGTATTCCCTTTGTTACCTTCTTCATCCTCATACCAAAATATCAAAACATCATATATATGTATAGATAGATACATACAAAAGCATATTTTTCACTTCCCAAAATACAAGAAGAAACTACTGTCTTCCCCTTCTTCTTGTCCTAGTCTCTCTTTTACACCACTCCATTTTTGGTAGGGTCAGTAACTAGAGCAGATACCCTAATTCAATTCAAAGTATTAACCTTAACAGTTAATACTTTTTCTACCTAATTTTTTCTTTTTGTCAAAATATCTAATTACTTCATCTTCATAGAGCAATTTCAGGTTGTTGCAGAGTAGTAAAGCCCACTTGTTCCACCTCCCAATTCAACTTGCAGACAACTTCATCTTGAACGGACACGTATTCCTATATGAGAATTCGAAAATGAAAAGTAATTTGATGTCTGTAATAACGTAACAGGACACAGCAAGAAATTAATCAAGGCAAAAGTGTGAAGATGCTTTCCCGTATTGTCTTTGCCATTTTAGTGAAACTTGGGAAATGGAAATGTGAAATTAATTATTATTACTTACCTCCAGTTTCTGCACAAGCTCTTTGGCATTTGGAGCAGACACAAAGATGTTACGCTGAGATGGCTTTATGAACCCATCGTCTACTGCTTTGTCAATGAAGCTTAGCAGGTAGTTGTAGTACCCATCAACGTTCAGTAATCCCACCTAAATCATATTTTATTTATTTTATACTCCATCTAAATTAAAATTCTGAATATTTGTTCTTACAGGTTTGTCATGGATGCCGAGCTGAGCCCATGTTATGACCTCCAAAAGCTCCTCCAGAGTGCCATATCCACCTGATTCATAATCATAAACATCTTGACACAAATAAAAGGCTATGCAAAATGCATGAGAAAGAGAGAGAGAGAACCTGGCAAAGCGATGAAGCAATCAGAATGGCGGGCCATTTCAGCCTTTCTCTGATGCATATCAGCAACCACCTTCAACTCCCCTACAGTTTCTCCAGTTTTCTGCAAAAATCCAATCTTTACATACATACCCTAATCAATCAATAGAATAAAAATTCCAACACCAACCTCTTTGCCAATCAAAGGCCTCGGTATGATCCTGTGGATATTATCGATCAGCACTTGAGAAACACAATAAATTGATCAAAATCGAAAAAAGAAATTAACCCAAGAACATGGCCTCCGCCGCTATGAACAGCTTCGGCCACCAAACCCATCAACCCTATGCTTCCTCCGCCGTACACAAGATCCAACCTTTTCGCCACCTTCATGCATATATAATTAAATCACATTTTTTAGCTAGGTTAAAAAATAATTAATTAATTGTATTTGTACCAGCTGGTGCCCTAGCTCGAGCGCGGCTTCTCTGTAACAATCCCTTTTCCCAGAACTACTTCCACAAAAAACACAGACGCTCTTGAATCTTGATTTCGCAGGTTTTTCTCCTTCCATCGCGTTGAACAATGACTCAATATTATACCTGCAGGCTGCACCTATTTTGATAATGAGAATGAAATTTAACGCATATTTATAATGTAAAGAACCGAAAAGGCTGTGATTTCTTTTTAATGATTAAATGCGACAAAAAGAAAAAGAAGGAAAAAGAATGGCTGTTTTTCTCTTGGTAATAGACTTTGGACTTTGTGCCATCAAACCCTAAGCGTACACGTGGCATGCACGGTTTATTTCATGAAAATCAAACGGTCTTTCTCTGCTACATGCTAAATAAGTCTATAGTGTATGAAAATCAAGGAAACATGTTATTTTAATCCCGTATTTTAGAGGGTTGTTTTCAATAATTTTATGGACTTGCACACATATTTTAAAATTTATAAATATAGGGTAATTGAATTTTAAATTAGTTAAAATTGGACTTAATCGCATATAGATATGGTTTGTGAATGTAGGATAATCATTTAACTCACGTATTATTTTCAGCCTGATTTGAATTTACTCGAGACATTTGTCCTAAATTTATAAATTTTAAAACGCAAAATAGAACATTCACATATTTGAAAAATTATTGTCATTAAAACACAATCCCTTAAATTATGACCAAAAAAAATATTATTTCCATGAAAAATCATGAGATTTTTTCAGTTTTAATTTCTATTTTATTTTAGAATTACATATAATTTCACTATTTTTAGTGCACATTATATATTAATTAGTGACAATTGATGATATAATATATCACACATGCATGATATGCATATATTGATGAGTATATAATTAATGGAAAATGTCAATCTATTATTTTGAAATCAGGTCAAGATTTTGTATGACTACATAAACATAGAAATTAAAAACACAATGGGTTTTCAAACTTGATAATATCAGCAAATTTTCCTCTCGAGTCATGATAAGTTAAGTGTCCATCTACAATTAGTGTTCGCTTTCACAGGACTGCCAAAAAAAACCTGAGGTTACGTTTGTTTTAGGATTTAGGTGTGCGTGGAAAGTCATGGCTTTAAATTCATGGGATGTAAAATCTTTGTTGAATAGTAAAAGTATGTGTTTATGTTTGAGATTTTGATAGAATGAGATTCTACTTTACATTGAATCAATGTTTAATAGATTGATGTTGTATTATTTTATTGTATTATTTAAGAATAAAGTAGGAAAGAGAATAAAATGAATGAGAGGAAAGAAAATAGATAAATGGAAGAAAAGTGAATTGTATTGGAAAGAGTAATACTCCCTCCGATCCCTGAAAAGTTTACATAGTTGATTTTTTCAACGATTTTTGTGTGAGAGTTATTTTACTGTAATAGGTTTACAAAAGCTGTTTTATATGAATGATATGCTAGTTCATCTTATTAACTAGTATACTATTCATACAAAATAACTTTTGTACACATATTACTATGAAATAATTCTCACACAAAAACCGTTGAAAAGGTCAATTATGCAAACTTTTCAGAGACGGAGGAAGTAATAGATTTTATAGGTGTGGATGGAGTATGGGATTTGAAATATGAATTTTAAATCCTTAACTCGTACATGTCAGAAAATGATAGGTCCATCAGTGTGAGTATCAAAACAATCACAATTACGTGAAGTCCAAACTTAACATACCCATTGATGCAGGCTCTTAACTAATGCCTATTTCTTTCTCTCTCTCTCCTTGAGTAGGTCTATTATATATGCCTATCTATGACTTGATAATTTTATAATAGAGAGACCATTTAAAAAGAAATTATTTATGGGAACTCAAGGAATGCATTAATTAATTTTATAATAGAGAGACCATTTAAAAAGAAATTATTTATGGGAACTCAAGGAATGCATTAATTGTTCTTATTTTCGTCAATAATACAGTACAATCACTTAACCAAATATATAAAAAAGTTATACATCTCTTTATATAACATCCATTTGTACTAAACACTTAGTTCATGCAAAACATCGTATTTTGAAGTTAATAAAAACGACTAATTATAATTATTCTACCAGTATAAACATATGTTTCATATTATTAATTTCTAATAAATTAAAAAAAAAGAGGTGAAAAGACGCAATGGGACGAGGGGATGTAACAATATAAGAGGAGTCAAATCAAATGAGCAGAATGTTGCATTATTAGTTGTCCTAAAATTAATCTTCATATTTACTCACTGTCCTATCTATTCCTATTTCCTATATCCCTATATTAGTTAATGCAAAACTGAAGGCAATCATTTCTATTCCCCTTCGTGAGGCACGCAATACAGTCTCAATTAGGTTGGAAAATACCGAATATTTCCGGCTTCATTTATCAAATTCATATAAAAATAAAATACTATTTAAATATTCCAATTGTCTTGGTCTTGTATGCATCATATATAATATTATATATAATATTGTGCAATTTAAGTATATTTTTAAATAATCACTTTTACTCTATTGAATAATGGTGATTGTATAATAAAAATAAGACTGATTGCATAAAAAATAAACTTTAATTGCACGGTACTCCCGAAAAAAAAAAACACCTTACTCATTCCAAATTTTTAAAATTTATCAAAATTATGTACACGTTGCATTAACGACTCTCGATCCCTACACTCTCTCCTCGTATGAGTATCGTTAATTAGTTCGTTGCCTTTGATGTCAAAGCATGCATGGTAGCCTTGCATGAATACATATTTTAGAAAAGAGTAAAAGGAATTGTCATTTCAACCGACGCGATTCACAAATATATTTTTGAGAAGGTTCGGATTTTTTTGAGGAAGAATGACAATTCCCAAATATGCATAATATAACTTGATTTGATAATTTAATATGTACCCATTTTGATAAATTAAAATTAGTATAAATTATATGATGGCATACAACACTATCCCAACTTTAGCTTTACTCTTTTATTCTAGCTTCGTAACAAGTATTAAATCACTTAAAATACTCTTTCATTTTATTATTTCGAAAATGTACAAATTATTATGGGACGGAGAGAGTAATCCCACCGTCCACTAGTGGAGAAAGTTTAGCTCTGTATGGATTGACCATCTCAAAAATTGTTCGCACCAAATGAGTTTAAAACCTAAAACTTATAGAGCATGCCACTTATAAGTTTCAAGCCATCACCATTAGGTCAACCCCTAGGGGTTGGGCCAAATACTCTAATACTCTTAGGCTCCATTTGGATGGAGTGGATTTGAAATCAAGGGATTTGAGGATAATATAACATACATTCCACAAACTAAAATGGAGAAAAACTAAATGAATGGATTTGATTCACTCAAATATTAAGCACAAGTGGGAAAAGTGAGAGGATTTCAAATGACTAGGTTTTGCTGGGTATTTGAAATCCTTCCATTTATAAGTAATATTTGTATGAACCAAATCCATCCATTTAGTTTTTTCTTATTTTGATTTGTAAATGTATGGTGTATTATCGTTAAATACATTGATTTCAAATGACTCCATCCAAATGGAGCCTTAAAGAATCTCATATAATCTATAGAAATGTGAAATTAATTCATTTATAACAATTCTCTAACAATATTATTTAAAAAATTCCTATAATCATATAAATAAAATAAAATAAATATGTACGTAATATGTTAATCCTATTTTGATAATATCAGCAAATTTTCTTCCCAAGTCATGATAAGTTTTACACAACTTTATATCTCAAGTGTCCATCTACAATTATGGAAAAAAAAAAGTGTTCATCTACAATTAGTCTTAATAAAATGGAAAACCTACACAATAACAATTACTCTCAGGTACCTTTTGAAACACTTCTTATAATAGAAATATAGTATATATCTCCCCTTATTCAATATATAATATATATATATATATTATTTTGAATAAATACACACATATGACATATTAATAAAATAATTAATTTTTCCTAAAAAAAAAAATAATTGATTTTTTATTATACTTTTAATAAACATTTGACTTTTTTTATTAGAGGAACACTTTATCAAAATATTTTAATGATTTACGGAGTAAATTGAAAAAAATGCAATTACTTTACATAAAAAATGCAAAATGTCATACACTCTCCGTTATAATTTAAATTGCTCAAAATAAAAAAAAATAAAATAGATGTTATACTTTTTTTTTTCATATTCAAAATAACAAAACAAAAAAAAAAAAAATTACCCTCTCAAACTAAACTTTTACCTCATGTCACTCAACTCTACTCAATTACTTAATCTAATAAAGTTAAAATGACTTATTTATCCCTACACTTTACATCTTTTAATATTAATAAACGATATTTTTATTGCAATATAATTTGATTTTGAACAATTTAAATAATATCGGAAAAAGTATAATTTACAAATAAAATTAAAAAATCAAAACTTTATTTATTTTGACTAGAAACAAGCATATTAATTCAATTCGAAATTTCTCAACTCTCTAAAATAGCAAACCGGATCCCAACTAGTAAGAAATTTACAATTTATTCTACTGTTCTTTTTTAAATTTTCTTGATGTAATTGGTTGATGGGGGCTCGTATTATCACAACGAGGACGAGCTACACACGTAAGTACTGACATAATTAACTAGCCCAGGGATTAGCTGCTAATTACTTTACGTCTTAATTGATGTCTCCAAATTTTTAGGAATACTTAATACTGCCCAAGACAACTACTCGTCCCACCGACTACAAATATTGATTTTATTTTATTTTAAAGTTGTGGTTAAATAAATTCTCTAATATGGTGTACACGTGTTAATCACTATTTATAACTTTAAGGACTCGTTTGTTTTCCTTTATTGGATAATACCTGAACTATAATACCTATATTTGTAATACCAATTTATTTATCAATATTTTATTTGGTTTCAAAAACTTGAGTTAAATAATTAGTGATTAGCTATCAATATTATGTTTGGTAGCAAGTATTAAAACTAGTATTAATTTATTTTAGAATAATTTGTCCTTATAAATAAAAATAATAATAAACATGTTTTGATGAAAGTGAAGGGTGTTTTTGGTATTTTAAAATTTAATAGATGTTGGAGAAATATAAGTATTGCAAATACCATATGAAACTTGGAATCAATAATACCATGTATTAAGTATTATTTGAATGGGTCCATTCTTAATAATGGGCTGGAAGTATAATGTATACAACAAACCAAACAAGTGATAAAGTTGTATTAGGAATCAATACACCCCTAATAAAGGAAACCAAACGAGGTCTAAGACAAAGTCTTGCGTATTTTATATATACTGTAAGTTTACGGTATTTCACTTTTCAATTTCATTCAATTTTTTATAATTCTTGATTAAATATTTGATATTTCTTCCATCCCATAAAGGTTTACATATTTTTTTTTTTAGTTTGTCCCACAAAAGTTTGCATACCCAAAAATAAAAATATTCCTCATAACTTTCACCCTCACAATATACACATATTTACCTTTTATTCCATTACTTTTGAGACCCCACATACACTCAATCCAATTAATTCTTTTATTTTATTCATAAAAATGGTACAAAATTACCCCTCAATACTTCACTCATCACACTTTTTTCTTAAACTTTGTGCTAAAAGATTCCCGCAAACTTTTCCGGGGCGGAGGGAGTACTTTAAATATTATTTTTTAAACTTGATATTTTAAAATTAAATATTATAATACTGTATTTTTTATATTAAATATGAATAATTTAAATAGTGAAAATATTAATTCATTATTGGTACCCTTGAAAAATAATATGATATCACTAATCCTAATTTTTGATATTTTTAATAAAAAAATTTAACAATCTAGATCAAATATTTAATACTAAATTTTTTAAAAATGATAACACCGTAAATTTAACATCTACGAAACACAAGACATTTATGCTTGGTATACGGTTTTGAAGTTGAGTGTTGAAAATTGAAATCATGACAGGAATTTACATATAACTTTTATACTTAAAAGCTAAGGAATCTCAATATGCCACCTATTAAAAATGTGTGACTTTGATGGCATAATATTCCATTCTTAATTATACCCTTTTGATGGCATAGGGTTTCTTGGATATTTTTATAAGAAAAAAAAAATCGAAGTATGTATAATAAATTCAAGAATTTGTCTAATTGCGACATTCTTTTGAGTAACACTTGTGTGAACTGGATAATATGATATATACATGATAGTGATAATTAATGTAAATGACAGTAATAATAAAAACTGAGTTCATTATATGCACTCGTTTTCTATAATTTTTTACCTCTTTTTAATTAAAAAACAATCTTGTTAAAAGGTTAAATAATTTTATTTTGAGATTTTTGTAATGCTCCAATCACAAAACTCCAAAATGAAATACATCGGAGTGTGTTGAGGCACTAAATAAAAAAGGGTATGAGTTAGAGATCGTTGAAATAATATTTTTATTGAAGTATATTAATAGATTGTACCTAAGAGCATCTCCATCAATGTACTGGAGTGCTGGAAACGCCATACACCCACCTCCGACAATTATTATATCTTGGCTCTAATGTAGTGTTTTGCACCATTTAGAGAATTTGATACTCCAAATGTGGACTATCAATATTCCTGTGCCAGATTTTATATATTTTGTTAAATCTAATTTCATATTTTTCGTATTGTGATGTTAATTATAATTTTCTTATTATTTTGTAGTTTTGTGTTGTAAATTTAATTTTTTATTTAATATAAAAAATTAATTATGTTTTTATTTTAATTAAAATAAATCAGTATTGTAGTTAATTTTTCAAAAAAATAAGTAATTCAAAAAATAATATGATATGTATTAAAATACTACACATCAATTGAAAATATAGTACATAAAAAAAATACATAATAAAACAATATATATAAACATTACAATATGAACACAATTACATAAAAGTACTAAGAATTACCGATAAAAAAAAAATAAAAGTACTAAGAATTGATAAAATTACATAAATAAAAACATACAATAACAGTCTAACATATTAAAACGTACTCCCTCCGTCCCATGATTTCTTTCATAGGAAGAGAGCACACATATTAAGAAAATGGGAGTAAGTGTACGAGAGTTAATAAAATTTAAGAATATTTTGAGTGGTTGAATGAGATAAAGTATAAGAGAGAAAATAAAGTAGAATAAAACAAGAGTGACATTTTTTAAATTTAAATAGTATTGTGAGGGTATAGTTTATGGAAGATATTTCATTTTAAGAACGTGAAAATAATTGTGGGAGGGGCAAAAAAGAAAAGTGTAAAAATAATCGCGGGACGAAAAGAGTACAATAGTAATATATTGTCTAGTAATCTGAAGACCACTTCCAAATCCCCCAAAATCTGGAGACTGTCCAAATATACAAAACATATATATTACTAAAGGTTGTCATACATATTTCTCTCCTTAATTTTCTAAATGATTCGTTGTTGCTCCAACCTCAATGTTGTACGACATTCTAATTGGTGAATGAGTCTGAATCCATATTTAAAACTTTGATGAAATGAAGTGTTGCGTACTCTTTTCGTTTTAATATTATGATGAATTTTCAATTTTAATTTACATAATTTTGTATTAAATTTATATTAAAATAAGTTGATAAATGTATTATAAATACAGATTAATATTGCATAATTAAATAATAATGCATATATTAATAAGGAATCTCAATGAAATATTTGATTTTAGTATAAAAAAATAGTTTAAACGGTTGAAAATTTGTAGTGACACTATAATAAAACAGTGTTGAATTATATAGATTGTGAGTAGATTAATACAAGAGTTGGAAATGTTATCAATACACCCAAATTAATTGTGAGTAGATTAAAATTGGTAATTTGTTCTCTCCGAATAATTTTTGGTATTACTAAAAGTAGGGTACATTTGTTGTGAAAAATGGTCCAATGGCATTTGACATTAATTTTCACTGTTAATACAGTACCACCACTTTCTGACAATACTCCCTCCACTTTTATAATTTGGAATGTCGGAAACGACTGCACACCTGCCCTTAACCTCGCCACTATTTTCATTGCATTCATTTTTCCAATATATATATTTTTTTATCGGTAATTTTTCCAATATATATTAGTAACACAATTAACATTACAAGGAGATCAATGAGTATTTATATTTTTTCAATACATATTAACACTGTTAACATTACAAGGATTTCAATATATTTTTTTTAATCAGCATGTGATGCAGAATCGATTCTACGATTTAAAGAAATCGATAAGGATCCAGAGAGAAAAAAAAATATTTTTATTCGTACAACAAACAAAATGTAATTATTAATATGAGTATAATTTAATTAGCTAAATAAATAAGATGAGATGTTTTTTTGTTTTTTTTTATTGGTAAAAAGAAATATATTAATAAAAAAATAAAATGAGATGTATAATAACAAAATGAAAATTGATTGTTCATACTTTAATTTCTTCTAATTAAAGACACTCCGATCTAATTAACATATCAAAAAAGTCAAATATACATTTCAAGTAATTCTAATTCTAAATAATAAGCTTGTATTTTATAAATGTTTCATCTTTCATTTTTTAGCTAGTTTTTTGTACGACTATTTAATTTAATCTTCAAATGAAACTAAATAAACCAAAATTTGATATTATTTTCAACATAAAAGTTTGAAAATATAAGAAGATTAAAATAAAAGATTAAAATGGGGGAGTTGTTTCATCTTTCCTGCTCCAATAAAGTTTTACCAAATTATCCTTTAATATTCAAATCATTACATTTTATTTTTAAAAATTATGTTACTATTTGTTTGCCAATATTTGGAAAAAGGAGGGAGTAATTATTTTTTATTATGTATAAAATATATTACTATATAATAATATAACTATTTTCTACTCATCAATATTTAACTATCTACGCAATTAGCTACGAATAGGTGAGAATAAAGAAATGTGTTGTAGAATAAAAAAAGAAAACGAAAAAAGTAGCAAGTAAGATTGAAAAAATACATACAGAATTAGGCGGTTAAACAAAAAAAAAAATTGAGTAAAAAAATCGTCATTTAGAGTTGGACACATAAAAGTTTGAATTCGCGGAATACATAATCCAAATTTTTATAAGTTTGTGATACATGATTCACCGAAACAACTAATATCATTCAAAATTAATATTTTATAAAATTATTTTTATAGTATAATTTGTTCACACAAATTTTATAAGCAAATGAAACAGTTAAGTTGAAATTTTTCAAGAGACCGCATGGTTGGGGTACTATAATTAGGTAATGAGAATGAAAGTGAGAAGAAAGTTGAGCATGAAAAGATGAATGATTAATTATAAGAGGAAGATTTGATAATTAAAATAAATTAGAGATTATCTTGTTTTTAATTATGTTTCAAAGTATAAATATTATTAAACATCATCAATAAAAATGAATTATTAATCATTTTCATTACCTACTTCTAATAACCCTAACCAACCAATTGGCTTCTAAATACATTATATTATTCATATATATATATATATATATATATATATAAGTCAGGACAATAGGAGAGCATGTGCGACAGTGCCACTCATAGCCTGCTGATGATACATAACATTGCTCACTCTTTGTGAAAACTCAGAATTCTACATACGAGATTCAAGCATCACATAAAAAAAAAAAAAAAAAAAAGAAAGAAAAGAAAAAACTAGAGTAATAGATAAAAAATATTTTACATCGAAAAAATATTACATCCTCTTACGTGGGAATAGGCTTGCTACCCAATAGGTGCTCACGGGCTACCCTTACTAAAGCTCGGCTTGATTCAATTTTTTTTAATATATGAGTCAAGTTTAGATTTTTATAAAAAAAATTTAAGATCAACAATAGGCTCATTTAAGTCTATAAATATATATTATCCAATATAAATATTATATATATACTTATAATCTATTTTTGTATCAACAAAAATTGTATAATTAATATATAATATAAATATATTTAACAATTATTTATTAAATAAGGGGCCGCTTGTTTGTAAATTCTTCAATCGGAATAAGAATGAAATATTTTTTTCCTCCATGCTCTTAAAATATTGGAGGAAGAATTATTTTCATAGTTATTATATCACAAGTATGATGCTCTAATTTAGGGAAAAAAAAAATGAGACTAAAGAAGGTTGTAGTGGTGATGGAGGGGAGAACCATTATAGGATGGGAAAAAATTAATCAAAATTGGATAATGATTACCTTATTTAGGAGAGAAAGTTGTGGTATTGATCATTTTTTGTTCTCATACCACTATAGTTGCTCTATACTTATTATCATTCCTATTGAGAAATTTTCAACTAAGCGCCCCCTAAACTCTATCAATAATAAATCCTAATTTTTTTTTAAACATAACAAAATAAACAAATCTTAAATCATATTATTATTATAATTCATTTTAAATTTAATATTTTAAGTGAAATAAGCCTAAAAAGACTTTAAACGGGCTTTCAGATTTGACACATGTATTAAAAAAAATTCAAATTTGAGTCTATTAAAAAATTTATCACAAAAAACAGGATAAGTTTAAGCCTAAAACCTATATTATTATCCAGACATCACACAAGTCGTAGTGAAAGGAAGATGTTACATTTAGTCGATCCTAAGGGTATTTTATTATTGATAAGAAGATCTGCGAGGTACTATGTATGTACTGAGCAAATTTCATCTATCATGCAAGAATCTACATGTTAATAATAAAATTTTAAATCACTTGAATCATGACTTCATGGAAGAGCCAAGAATATCTTTTAATCCACGTCTTTGTTGTTATTTTAATCCACGCTAATGTTTAATTCTCACGTGATACTAATTACCAGTATTTGATTTGGATGAGATGAGCCAAGAATATCCCCCAATACGTCAAATACACACCACGAATTTCAGGTATATTGTCAGTCGATAATTAATGCATTTTCCTGCTTAATTAAAGAAAATAAAAGCAGAATTTATGTTTTCCAAGTACCAAAATCATTGCGCCTCCAGGACAGGACTAGTTGATAAGTTTCTGTTTAGCAAGTTGATAAAATTAAAAAGAAGGAAGAAATACATACACACACGCTCCCTCCGCCTATTCATACGTTTTCCATTTGAAAATTAGTGGTATATTATTATTTTTTTAAAAAAAATATTCCCTCCATCCCATGATTATTTTTACATGTAAAATGACACACTTATTAAGAAAATTCAGTTTAATGTAGAAAAAAGAATAAAATATAAGTGTATTTTGGATGGTTGAATGAGATAAAGTATAGGAGAAAGAATAAAGTAGAATAAATCAAGAGACACAATTTTAAAATATACATGGTATTGTGAGGGTGTAGTTTATGAAGGATATTCCATTTTAAAAGTGTGTGATTAATTTTAGGACGGACGAAAAAGAAAAGTGTGAAAGTAATTACGAAAGGAAAGTGTGAAAGTAATCACGAGACAAAGGAAGTAGTATTTTATATATAGTGAATTTTTTTTTTTTTGATAATATATATAGTGAATTTAAGATATAATGAGAAAAAAAAATGTAGAAAATATGAGAGCTGGATGTGGGACCACAATTTTGAAAAATATGAAAATTGTAAACTTTGGTTAAGACGCTTATTTTGACAAAACGGTATGCTTAAAAGGGGAAGGTGAAAGTATATGATTTATTTTATTTGTCTTTCTAGATAAATTTGTTTATCCCAAAATAATAAATATTTTACACTCATCTAGATAAATTAATTATCATATTTTAATTTTGTACCCCTATTAATTTTTGTGATAAACTGCAAAATGACAATTTACATTAAATAAGTGTATAAATGGTCATATAGTAAATAAAAAGGCTAAAATATTGCATTGTATATATATTTATTGTCATTTACCATTTTTTAAAATTTGTATAAATATTCTTACACACCAAATAAAATGAGACAAAAGAAGTATTTTTTTTAGCTATTTTTATGTGAACCAGTTTTACTGTAAAATTGAGTTATAACTAATAGTTCATCTGTTACAATTTAGATTGTAAAAAATAAAAAAAATAAAAATTTACAAATTTATTTTTCTATACCCAAAATAGCAAAAAAAAAAAAAAAAAAATATATATATATATATATATATATATATATATATATATATATATTCTCTCAAATTAAACTCTTACAAACATCTCTTATTTACAACTTAGGTAATCCTCGGATGGTGTTAGATTGTTAATTGTTGCCTTGATATGGTGTAGATAATAATTGTTGTTGGTGTTGGATTGTAATTGTTGTACTTTTATGGCTTAGGTATAGCTTGTACCTTGCCATTGTTTACTTGTTTTATAAAATTATTTTTTCTGATAAAAAAAAAAAACAACTTATACCACTCAATTTATACTATAATTAAATCTTCCCCACTCAATTACACATTTCAATAAAGTTAAAAAAAATCATCTTTTACTTTACACATTTTAATACTAAAAATAATATTTTTATTAAAATGTGAGTCATTTGATTTTGAACAATTTAAATCGTAATAGAGAGAATATCTTCCAATAAAACAACTATCACTCTTTAATAAAATAATTAATACTCCTCAACTAATATAATGTCAACACTAATACATTAAAATAACTAATACCCATCAAACTAATTTCAAGGTAAAACTTGTTCACCCAATATTTTGTCTTTGTTTTAAACTTTTAGTAGAGAAAGAAAGAAATTGAGGTGTGAAGGTGAGAAGGTATGGTGGTGAGCCAAATCCTAGGGCGGCGCTTTAATTCTTGGTAGCAGCGGCAGCCGCGCCATATGATATTACTCCTTCTCGCTCTCTGTCCTAGAAATTACTCCTGGTTTAATATAAAATACATTTTCCAAAGCAATGATATAATGGTAGTATTTTCTAATATTACACCTCATGTCTATTCACCTATCCTTTCCAAGACTATACAATATATAGCCCATACCTTATTCTGTCTTTTCTCTTAATGTTCATTTAATACTTTGTGTTTAGATTGTCGAAATTGCTGCTTCAACTAACACCTATTAGCTTGTTCCAAAAAAAGATAAAAGAAATATATTTTGAAATACCTACTACTATTTGTGGAGTATATACACTCTAATTAAAACAAGATATTTATGGAATAATTTATTGATGAGTCTATATAAATTAATAATGAGGCACGTGGCTTTGATGAAACGCAACATCCGTATTTTAACGGGTGACGGCCGATAGTAAATGATGTCAACTAATTAATTAAAATAATGAAAAGTTAGGGTGTTAATGTACTTAAGTAAGATCCTAATTAATTCCTTATTTAAATTTGAGTGCCAGTTAAATGTATATGCTTAGACATCTCACATACATAGATCTAGACTCCAGATGTGGTTCACTTATACATAGTAGGAGTACAAAAATATATTCAATCCAATTAGACCTAAAATAACCTTGAAATCTTCTTGTATTTACCCCACAAGAATCGAACCTTTAACCTTCTACCTTGATTAAAAAGTATCTCACAATTTTTTTTGATCTGGAGCATCTCACAATTATTGAATTTAATTATACACTAAACTCATTACAAACATTAAAATTTATAAAATTGATATTAAATTTTAAACTTACCAAATAAAAAAATAATTTTTCTATAATTCAACTCATATATCAAAATAAATTAAAGTAATATGCATGTAAAAATTTAAAGTTGTTAAAAATTATTAATTTGATATATAATATGTTAAAAATAGATTTGAATAAAAAAATCGAACTTAAAAAATGTGATTGAAAATTGTTTTTTTTTTTTTATGGCAAAATCTAGTGTGAAGTAGTTTCATAATACAAAATTAATACCATTATAATCATTTACTGATATCACAATATTCATTTAGTTATAACATTACACTTATAAATTGATATCACAGTATAAAATGGTTATGATATCAGTGAATGATTTTGATGATATTAATGAATGATTCTAATGATACTAATTTCATACTATGAATCTGATTCACAGAAGAGTGATTCTTTTTTTATTAACTGATATCAAGCTGCCCTTCATGGTAGAGATTGAAGTTCTCTCTATCTCCACCACAAAGTAACCGTGACTACACTTGCTAAAATAAATATTTATGAAAAATATGAAATTATATATATATATATATATATATATATATATTCACATATTTTTTTAAATACAAATAATTCAACTTATTTTCCTTTTGTTTTTCAAAACATAAAATCACTGAATTTTTATTTAATTTTTTATAGATTAATGGAAGTACTTTATTAGATTTTCTTAAAAAATCTTTAAAAGTTCCCATAATTTTTTATTTTTGCAAATAAAACTTGTGGGCTTAGAAATTTTTGTAAAACTCTAAACCATTAGAGCTAAAATTAAATATATAGCGATGTTTTCTGCAATACTTTATTTTCAGATGAATACGCCTCTTGAATAATTGATACACACCTCCAAATTCTCGAAAATACCCTATCACTTTTATATCTTCTTTCTCCCTCCCTTCCCTTCTTTAGTTTTTATAAAATTTCTTTTATACACCACCTGCACCACATCACCCCACTTCGACCAACGAATAACGATCACCACCTTATAACGTCGTCGCTGCTGCTTGACCCCTAATTTGTGGAATTTTGGACTAAAAAAATACGTTCAGAACTAATTTTTCGAATCTCACTCCACATTTTTGAATTTTTTTTTTCGAAATTTGTATTTTTTAAAAAAATTCCAACTCCTGCAAGTTTTTGACAAAAAAAATTTCAAAAATTCCGACTCTTCCAATGATTTCGAATTTTCTATAAAGTGGTATGCTCTCGAAAACTGTACAATTGCCAAATAAAAAAACATAAGTAACACTTATTCTTTATCCTATCCATACCATTCTTTTTAGTAAAATTACAACAATATTCATAATAAATATCATAAGAACACAAATATTATCCTATTTAACATTTTAGAAAAACCAAATTTTTGGGGGCTTAATTTCAAAAGAACTGCAAATAATCTGGGCCTAAATATATATATATATATATATATATAAATATATATATATATATATATATAAAATATTAAGGACTAGGTTATTTCCACACACCAAATTACTAAACACACACATATTTTTGAGTATACACACTTTTGCAAAAATTTTATCTGAACAAATATCTTTTTTGAAACTTTTAGTCGCACACTACTGAATACACACTTGTGCGAAAAATTTACCTCACCCCAGATATTTGTGCGAAAAATTCAATCGCACACTGGATGTGTGTACTTAAAAATATGAATATATACTCAGTAATTTGGTGTGTTAGAATAATCTGACCCATATATTAAACTGCGTTTGTGTTTAAGCCCAATAAGCCCAAAAAAAAACTCGGCATTTCAATCATTTTGTCTCTGTGCGTGAGAACTTAGATTACAAGAAGAAAACAAATAAAAGGCTCATCCATTAAAAAATAAAGTTTATGAACAACAAAATTAAAACAAAAAAAAATCGACAATAACTATGTTTTCATTTCTTTATCCCAACCTTGTAATTTATTTCCTGATGCGTCTATCTATCAAGTTAATTAAACCTAATATATATATATATATATAAATAAATATACATATACATCAGTTTAGTTTATTCCCAGATTCCATCATCACAAGGAAAACAACCTTCTTGAGCAATATCAGTGATTTGGATTCCCGAATCATAAATCGCACCTTTCTTCCAATCATTAGGAAGCACGCTTTTAGCCCAATACCATTTCCCATCGAACCCTGACGTCACCACAAACCGGAACTGTAATGCCCCACTTGGAACCCTACTTGTGTTCCAAACAGCTCCATAACTTCTGCTCATGTAATTCCAATTTGATGATCCAACCTACAAAATTACATAAATATTAAGCTAATTCTATGTTATTAGTGCTATATTTGTGTTATCGTTGACTAGCATTAATAATTTTCAGTGGTGGTCGTTATCATCGAATATTATTAGTGCTAAAATGAAGTCAATCGTGTCTGCTGAATAATTAATAAGGGTAAGGGAAACGAAACGAGCACTAAGTGACTATACCTGAGCAAATTAATTAATTAGTGGTCAATTTTATTAAATAATATTAGTCGTAATGCTTTCAAATTTTGAATTTAATATATAGGCAAATTGATTCTGAATCTCGAAAATACCTGAGCAACGTCTACAGCCACGATCTCCGTTTGACCACCTTGATATAAAATATTAACGGCCAAAAAATGTGGCTTCTGGCTTGATTCTTCAACCCGAACCGCCAAATTCTTGCTCTTGTAGTCACATGGTACCCTGATTTTATTACCATTATTATTGTTGATAAAAGAGTATATCGTAACGAATGAAATCAATTAATTATTTAATTCCAATCATATATATGACCGTTGAATTCATTTAATGTCACCAATCTTTTTGAAACAACATAATCATGTGTTGTACTTTTAGATGCACTGCACAATTAACACAAGACCTCTCCAAATGTATAATTCGTTACACTATGTGGCCCATACAAATAATTATTGGGCCAGGCCGAAACAGCTATTTTTTACTGTGTGGTCGCGGGCCAACTGCCCACACTTGTCCTATTTTTAAATTCAGACCATATCTCATAATTAATTCAACTTCCGGGATTTGTCTCTTCATTAGTAATAAATAATTTTCGATTTGTATCCCGATTTGTCGCGTAATAATTATCTTTTGTCTTTCTCATTGGAAATTAATTAATATAGCACACCTATACTTTATAGTTAAACTATAAATACGTATCCAGATTCTCGAATTCAATGAATTAATATAGTCTTGTATGCAAGTGCATTTTTCAATAATATTATTTGTTTTTTTAGTACAAATAAATAGACAAACTTTTTTTAAATTTATTCACCAGATATCGTTACATTCTTTCTATAATATCCTAATATTTATTTAGTTATAAACTAATATAATAAGCCCGATAAAAAAAAAACTAATATAATAAAATAAAATATTATTGTATTATTTATAAAAATAATACTCCAATATTCTTAAATAAATATAATAATATTAATTTTATAAAAAAATCACTAATATCGACAAAAATACATTTGAGTTGTAGTGTTATAAAATTATTATTAATTACCTTTTGTATTCCACGTCAGCAATGCCGAGTTTGAGAATGGCCTGTTCCTTGCCCTTGAGAGCCATGGCCATGAAACCTCTGCTACTCAACACAAAATCGGTTCGGTTATCAGTATTCCGGTCCGTCACCATGATTACTGTCCCTCCACTGCTACAAAGCTTTTGATCCTTGCATCTTATCTGCAGCGCAAACTAAATAATTAGTAAATTTATCTATGAATAATGGATGATGAGGCAGAGCAGGGGTGTGTGTACCTGGAAACAGGCGCCGCATCCAGCTCCTTGTTTAAAAATGGAGGGAGCTGCAGCTGCAACACGACCATCATTCAATCCTATTGCTAGAGACCCATACCCACAAGCTCCAGCTGCATCAAATTAATTTTATTTTATTTAATTTTAATCGTAATAATAATAATAAATTAATCATCTGGGCTAGCTAAGCAGAGTAACTTACACTGAAGGGGTGGGGCTTTGGAAAAGAAAGAAGCTTTAGAGAGGTGAGCACAGCGATCGCAGGCAGTTGCAGAAGAAGCTAAAAGGAGAGTTAGTAAGGGAAAAAGAGGAAAGACAGCCATTTTAGTGTGTGGAGATTAGTAAAGGTATGAAAAAAATGCAGAGATATATATAGTGAGCGAGCGAGGTGGGATACAGGTGTCAAAGATTTTGAAACAGGTAAAGCTTTGCTATGTTTGTTACGGATATATGCTGGAAACTGCTGATGCCGAAAGACACGCCCACTTGCCTAAACGCGGCTTCACAATCATTTAAATTAATACAACAAAATTACAATCACATGGTTTAATATCTCTTGCTACACCCATTAGATTGGTGACACGTGTTTTTAAAAAAAAAGAAAAAAGATGTTCGTCCCACACTCATTTGTTTACTTTCTTTTTTCGTCCGTCCCAAATTTATTTGCACACTCTAAATAAGAAAGTATCACGCAATATTAATAACCTCACAACATCATTTTAATTTAAAAAATACCACTTATCTTTTACCCTATTTTATTTTCTCTCCTACACTTCATCTCATTCCATCACCCAAAATATCCTTACACTTTATTCTCTCTCCTACATCTACTCCAAAAAGTAAATTTTCTTAATTTTTGTGCCAAAAAAACTATGTAAATGTCTTTGGGACGGAGGAAGTATATCATTGTGTTACGTGACAATCTGACCGGTATTATCACAGTTTAAAGAAATACACTCAAATAAATCTTATATGAGATTGTCTTATGGTGATTTAGGAATAGCATTTTAATATTTTAAAAGAAATAGATATTTTTTTTTTATCGAGCAAATGGTGACTCAAACTCATAACCTTTGGGTCATAAAAAGTGAGGCTCTAACTACTTGAGCTATACCACTCCTTCTAAAAGAAATTGATGTTAATTTGTAAAACGTGGAATTGTTCCGCACTAAATTTTCCAACTAAATTACGGCTATTTAATAATAACGGATCAATCAATTACAAATTTGCAAGTGTAATTAATTGGGTAGTGAGAACATTATTTGGCAGTCGACATAGTGAGTGTGCGTGGGAGTGGGCGCACCGACCTTTTTAAACCCAGTGAAAAGAAGAGATGTGCGCTTTTATTAAGGGCAGGGTTGACAAAGTTACATTTTACTGATTTCTATGTGATGCGCTTTCTGGAAATCAGCTGTTTACAGGAAAGAAAGAATATGCTACCTTCCAGATGTCATGATGTAACCATATCTTCTTACCACTAATTCATCCACTGACAACCAAAAATATTCTCTTTACCCTTTCATTTGTAGTATAACAGCATATTGAAAGCTTGCAAGAAAAAAGTTTCTACCGTACTCTATCTTATATACCGTGTAATTTTTATATATGCATTCAAAATTTGGTAAATATTTTACTTGATTGGGAATTTAAATGATAGAATGAAAGAGGATTATATTTGCAACTTGCATTCCACAAAAGAGAAACCAATGATTTTAGCTCGTCTTTTCAGAAAGAAGTGAGACGAGCTCATCACGGGCCTTGTCAAGAGCAAGGGCCAAGTTCTCGGGCTCACTTCCGCCAGCCTGGGCGAGGTTAGGGCGGCCACCCCCTCTTCCACCACACAACTTGGCTATCGGCCCGATGAACTTCCCTGCTTGGACCCCGAGTTTAACTACTCCAGGAGAAAATGCAGCCACTAAACTTACTCTATTTTCATCAGGGCAAGACCCCAAAACTACAGCAGCTGGATCTTGTAAACTATCCACTAAATACTCAGCAGCATTCTTTAATGCATCACCATCCATATCATCCATGCTCTCAATTACCACCCTGTAAAAAAAAAAAGAAAATCACTTTTTTTACCTTTGGAATTAATATATCCAAGAAATTATGTTGGTGAACAATGGAAATAGCCTATTTAATAAATTGGCAGGAATTTATGTGACGATTTTCATGTCAGGATGCTGATATATTACTATAAATATTAAGGAAAAACATTTACTTTATCTTTGATGAGGATCCTACTGCAATTGCCTTGTTAATAATACTTGATGCTTTGTATATGGCTGCTTTTGCACGTGCAGCTGAAACTTCATTTCTTGCCTCTCGAAGATCCTTCAAAAGATTGTTTACTCTGGTTGTAACATCTTCAGCATTCACCTTCATTAAAAACAATTTTAATCATAGCACTTTAAAATGGAGGATACGGCGATTAATACTTTTATATGCCTAGAACCATACTTTGAGAGTGGTGCATAGCTGCTTCATGTAGTTATCTCTGGAGATGACATACTCAATAAACGCTTCCCCTGCCACAGCTTCAATTCGTCTGATACCAGACGCAATTCCTTGTTCAGAAATAATTCTGAATCCACGTATTTCAGAAGTACTCCCAACGTGGGTCCCACCACATAGTTCCATGGATACACCAGGAACCTCAACCACACGTACCTATGGAGTCAATGTAGAAAAGTATACATCAGATAAGCCATGGGGAAAGCAAAAATAGGCAAGATAGCTGCTTTTTCCAGAAAATCTCTAAACGAAAAATGCATATAGTTCTAGCAACAATCTAGGAGTCACTGAGACTGAAATATGTTTAATAGATTAAACCTGTTCTCCGTATTTTTCACCAAACATTGCAATAGCTCCAGCCTTCTTTGCATCAGTCAACGCCATCACTTTTGTTTCAAGGAGTGTTGCATCTCCGATCCATTCGTTAATCAGCATTTCGATTTCTGTTAGCTCATTCTCACGAAGAGGTCTGTTGAAATTATAGTCAAACCTCAGGCGATCAAAAGCCACCAATGAACCAGCTTGAGATGTTTCCTGGCCTATTACTTTCTTAAGCGCCGCTTGAAGCAGATGAGTGGCTGTATGATGGACCTAGAAAAGTAAGAAATACATTGAAATGCTTCAAAATTACATCAATAATTGATTATATCTTTTAGAAATCGATGTAGATCAGTATAAAGGCTCACACCTTTGCTCGTTGCCTCAGGTTTGCATCTACCTCTGCTTCTACTTGTCTTCCCACATCGATAGCACCTTTAGCAACAATTCCTTTATGTACAAAAATGTTACCTAGGGATTTTTGAACGTCTTTTATCTCTATAACTGTTTTGGTACCGCTACCAGATTCGGAAACATATAGAAAGCCATGATCCCCAATTTGCCCCCCAGATTCAGCATAAAAGGGGGTCCTGTCCAGTAAAACTTCGACTTCATTTCCTTCAGAAACCTGCTCAACCGGCTTCCCATTTACCAAAAGACCCTCAACCACTGCTTTAGTTGAAAGTGTGGTGTAACCAATAAATTCAGTGTCTGAAATATTTTCTCTTATCTCTGCTCCATCTTCAACAGAGAGTTTGACTGTGTTATGTGCTGCTTGAGATTGTCGTCTCTGGTTTTCCATTTCTACATCAAAACTATCCATGTCTATACTGACCCCACGTTCATCAGCAACTTCTTTTGTTATCTCCACTGGAAAACCATACGTATCATACAGAAGAAATGCGTCCTTTCCAGATATACTAGCTTTAGTTCCATTCCTCTGAGCACTAGACAACGCGTCAGTTAATATTTGTTCTAGAAGCTTTTCTCCTCTCTCAAGTGTCGAAACGAAGCGAAGTTCCTCCCTTTTCAATTCCTCAAGAATGCGGTGAGATCTTGCCTTTACCTCTGGATCAATGTTGGTGCTTAATTTAATAACTTCTTCTGCTAGTTTGGGCAGAAATGCTTCTTCAAGATTTCGTGTACAGTCCCCCTTTATACCTAGTAGCCTTCCAGTTCGAACAACCCTTCTAATGAGACGTCGAACAATATAGCCTCTCCCAATATTTGATGGGAAAACTCCATCTGATATAAGATAAACTATTGCACGCATGTGATCTCCAATTATCTGAGTAGGGGAAGTAATCATTTAGAAAAAGTTAAATCATTCCACCAAAAAGAAAGATTAGTATACATGACAAGAAAAGCCTACTTTAAGATTTGTTTTTGTTGACTCATCTGCAAGTGTATAAGATACATTTGCCAAATTTGAGGCCTTCTCGATGATGGGAAAAATTAAGTCAGTTTCATAATTGTTTGGAACCTGCAGAACAAATTGGAAAGGAGCTTAGCACGTGAATATAAAGTTGTAAATATTATTTTTCCTCAGCAACACTGACCTGCTGAAGAATGCGAGCCATTCGCTCCAAGCCTAGCCCAGTATCAATGTTTTTCTGTTTTAAGGGCTCCAGTGATCCATCATCCTTTCTATTGTATTGCATAAAGACGAGGTTGTAGAACTCTATAAATCTAGTATCATCGCCAAGATCCTGTCATTCATTAGACATAAAAGAAAGTAATAAGTGGTTGATATAGAAAAGTAAAAAACTATAACATGAATTTGCCCCAGAAAACCTTAAAACTAGAAAGACAAAGCTAGAAATGGTTAAAACACCTGCCCAAAAAAAAAAAAATTCAAGCATTACAGAAAAAAAAAAAGAGTTCCTCCTAATTATGGCAAATTCTTACTACATCTGAATGTCCTCTCTCAGGATGGAAATCGTAATAAATCTCGGAGCAAGGCCCACAGGGACCAGTTACTCCACTTGTCCAGAAATTGTCTTCTTCACCAAGTTTCTTTATACGATTTGCAGGAATGCCTAGCTGCAAGAACAGAAGTGAATAAGAAAAAAAATATTCACTTAATTGTCACCAATCATGGTGATTATCCAGAATGTAACAGATGCACAATTTGTTCTGCAGGTTCCGAACAATTTAAACTCTAAGATGGTGTTTTTGAGCTTTACAACTCTAAGATTTTGATTTGGGAATAATTTTGCAATCAATACGTACATTCGTTGCAATCAACAAAAGTAATATCTAGATTCATGAACACATATAAATTTCGCTTACCTCATCATGCCATATTGAAAAAGTTTCATCATCATCTTCATACACACTAATCCATAAATTGTCAGCTGGTAATCCATACCTATATTATTACAAAAAATGATATCAGAGGAAAGATGGACTAACGTTAATCTACATATCATCAAACCCATCTACCACGAAAGTTTAAGCATGAATCAACTGATCACAAACAGAATCTAAAAAAGGGGAATTCAAACTAGGGAAAGCAAACTACTATCTATGATTAGAATGTTTTCATCAGGTTGATACATACTCCACTGTTGCAAGCTCCCATGCCCATTTTATAGCCTCATGTTTGAAGTAATCTCCAAAACTAAAATTTCCAAGCATTTCAAAGAATGTCTGGTGTCGAGATGTTCGACCTACATTCTCAATATCATTTGTTCGTATGCATCTCTGAGAAGTTGTAGCACAGGGTACTTCTCTAGGCACCTGAAAATATTTAAATTTAAAAAAGTCAAAATCAAACTGAGAGGTGATTGGCATGAATAATAAGTTCCATAGGAGCATGACTACTGATTTTAGTGAAAATATGTTTCAAAAATCTCTGACTTTTTAGAATCCTCTTGTCAAATATAATCAATTCTTTTCTGCCTTGGCTTATACATACGGACCTAAAATGAAAGCTGAGGAAGCGCATATAGAACCTTCCCAAGGAATATAGGCTTGAACTGAAGCATTCCAGCTATTGTTAATAAAACTGTTGGATCCTCTGGGACAAGAGAAGAACTTGGAAGAACTTTGTGGCCTCTTGCAGCATAAAATTCAATAAATCTTCTCCGAATAGAGTCGCCACTTGTGGAAAGATTCAACGGTTTGTTATCCACTAGTTCCTCAGTCAAGGGTTGTGCAGAAGCTGAAAGGGAAACAAAATTCAGTCTTCCAATTGCAGAAAAAGTCTTGAGTCTTCCTCATTAGATTTACAGAGATATTTACCTCTTGTAGTGAAAAGTCGAGACACTTTTGCACGGGAATTACTGCAGCTCAATATACAAGGATCCACTAAAGCTAGTGTCTGTATGGAGGAGCCTCTATAATCTCCAGCACCTGTATTTGAGTCACTTTTAATTGTAGTGTGGTAAAAGAGAGAATAATAAAAAACTGGAACTAATGTTATCCTTATTGACATGATATTTGGTAATATTCAACATCGGAGTATATCAAAACGACCACATGTCCGTATAATGTAATACATTCAATTCAAAATAGGGGTTCATTGATGCAGAAAATAAAATTTGTAATTTATCTTGATAGAATGGACAAGGTCGAAAGATATACCAGAGACATAAATAGGACGGCCGAAGCTACCTTTGGATCGTTTAAAACAAGGTAACCAAACGCAGTATGGAGAAAATGTTGGGAGGAAAACTTCCAAATCATTCAAGAACTAGAATTAGTCTGGTAAAACAAACATATTTCTGACCTTGTCCATGAAGTAGATGAGACCGTTTTCAATTTCCAAACAATTCTGCTTTATAAAATCTATATATTATCCCTAGGAACTTCACAACTTAAATAAATGGAAAAGGCAGGAAATCCAATAAAATTTTGTCATGGGTCGAACACCTCCACTCCTCCAGTGTCAAAAAACAGATGAGAATCAAAATCAAAATTGTAAATAAAGAGACAGGAACACAGAGAAGGGTTTAGCAGAGAGATTACCAGTGGTAGAGGGAGAGCGAAATCTTGAAGGGGGAAATAAGGGTTTTCCGGCATGTCTGGTTTGGAGAGAGAAGGGCAGCTTCAAGCTTGCCATCTCCCGCACTCTGTATCTCTGCGTGTTCTTTTGGTAGGATGACCGTTATGTAAGTTGGAACAAAGAGGATAAGCTTTTTGGGGATATCCAACGCTTAAATTGAAGACCATTTACAATTAGGATTTAAGGCCTTGTTTGGCTTTCTACATATTTATCTAGGATTTTAATTTAATTTCTCAGCATTAGTTTGTAATCTTCTCTAATGACAATTATATTAGGATGTTAATATTACATCAATTGTGGTGAAAGAGTGATTTAGTTAGTGGACACATAACAAACTAAATCACGATTACACGAAAAAAGGGTCATTTGACACGATGATCAGTCCCATCAACATGGTAACCGTACGTCCACAGAAAACGTATATCCTACTCAAGAAACGCTGAAGGGGCACTTTAGGAGATTCAGTTTCCCCGTATATATGTATGCCACATCTTAATTAATTTGATGCAAAACAAAATGAGGAAACCTCTGCTCGGCTCTTGTCAATGGTTTCTTCCCGATGTTCATCCTCTTACTATGTGCATCAACTACAAACAACAAGTATGCCATTATCTGTTAATTTGTTAACTATAGGATCTAGAATTTCCTAATATAATTTTGTCCTAATTTTTTTTTTTTATAACTCGGTATCCGGCCCAAGGACCGACTAATCCAGGGGACCAATCCCACCGTCCACTAGTGGGGGCCCCACTTAAAGCCAGAGCAGAGCTCTGTATAATTTTGTCCTAATTAAATGATCAATTTATATTTTTGCGGCTTAGCCTAAATTTATTAATTTCTTGCAATTCTTTTAAGTACTGCTATCTCCATACCACTTTAACTTACATCAACTTTTGAACACATAAAATAAAATTATGAAGTAATAAGTTGGATTTTGAGAAATAATTATATAAATTTTTATGTAAAAAAAAAAAGGTTGAATATTGTGTATGTGTGAACCTAAAAGTAATAATATTTTATGAAAAATTATAGATATCGTGAGGGTGAAATTTAAGAAAAAATTTCAATTTTATAATGTGCAAATTATTACTTGAATGAGTATGTAATTAGAGAGCAAGTCTAATATGAGATTAAGACTTTGTAATATTTAAATTTATTAATACTATAAAAATATACAAAATATCATATTTTATGTATGAGATAATTTTATGTTATATAAAATATATATGTTACATTATAATCTTTGTCTGCCAACCCAATTCCCCTTTGCCATTTTTATATTTTAATATGTATATATTCTACCTTCTGAATCTTCATGGACTTAAAATTGTAATGATTCCTTGTATAACATGTCACGTGTTATCTATCCAAATCATAGAATAAAGAATGAAACATTAAAATTAACACAAAAGATGTCATTTGTCTAACGCCCATATTCGTAAGTTAGCAACGATTTTGTGTTTTTTCTTACTTTTTAAAAGTGGTTAATTAAGACTTCTTTTTTAAAAAAAAGTGGTTAAGACTAAGTCTATAAGAAATATATTATACTTCTCTTTAAAAAATTATTGTAGCGTCAAAATATAGTTGTATCTTTTTAGGAACCACCAACTAACTTTGATCAGGCTACATACATACAAAAAGAGAGGGACAACGTTTAACTTTACAATTGTTTCATATCTCTTTAGATCTAATTTTCTAAGTTCCTCATTTTGTTTCTTTTGTCAAAGCTATTTATTTCCAGATTTGTTTGAAAAGATTAATATTTTTATAAAAACCAAAAAAAGATAATTAAAATCTGTTCAAATTTGTTTGGGAAAAGAAATAGAAAAAGCAATAAATATAATTCAAAAAAATTCGAAAAAAAAACCCCCCAAAATTTGTACCAAATTTGTTCAAAAAATATTTTTGAAATGAAGAGAAAAGGGTTGGGATGCGTATTTATTTTTTACTATAGTTCTTAATATTGAATCGTCTGTTTATTATGAATGGTTTTCTTGATATGGTTTCTCTGTTAAGCAATATTGAATTTATCTTTTCTTTTTTAAAAAAATCTATAGTATAATCCAAATAAAATATGATAGATAAATTTCACATGTATGAAAAAAGAAATAAATTAAATATTTATATATATATTATGTGTGTATATATATATTAAGAGAATGTATTATATATATACACTTTGTGTACCGTACAACACTAGCCGATATTATTAATTTTTACAAGCAACAATATTAATTTTAGAACAATATTATTAGTAGTGTATGGTGCACAAAGTGTAGATAATATATTGTCATATACTCCCTTCGTTCCACAGCTGTTTGCACAGCTGACTGGGGTATAGAGGGTAAGAAAATTCACTTTTTTGGAGTTGACCGTGTGTAAGTAAAGGGTATAATTGGGAAAGTATATGTATAAAGTAAGGAGTTAGTTAATTGAGTTGAAAAAGTAATGACATTGATGTAAATAAATGTGTGGGGTATTAAAAATGAAAGGTGCTTTCATTTATAGGTGTGCAAAGAACTGTGGAACAAAAGAATAAGGTAAGTGTGCAAGCACCTGTAGGACGGAGGGAGTATTAATAAGACTATGACAAAGTCTACTATGAACAAACAAGGGTTCATGATGAAACTTGATCTATTTACTAAAGGGTATCGGTCGTGATAACTGAAGAGTATGCATTATATTACTAAAGGGTATCAGTCATGATAACTGAATGGTGTTACTTATATTACTGAAAGGTATCAATCGTATGACTTATATTACAACACAAGACAATATTACAAAGACTATTAGTCATGATAATTGAAGGATATAATCTATATCATTAAAGGATATTAGTTAGAAAACTGAAATGTAAACTTAATCTATTTTTTCAATGTGGATCAAGTTTCACCGTTAAACTTGGTTCACAGGACACATACTCTAAGACTATAATTTCATACATAATTTTAATTTTTTTTTATATTTCATTAATATGTTTGATCCTTCAAATCTTGTACGGATATTTGTATATCTGAGGCGTGAATTTATAATTATAATTATAATATTAAATAACCAATTTTTTAGGCCTAATATAATATTTAATCGTTCGGCGAAGTCCTGATTTGTCAATGTGCATGTGTGAATACTACTTTGTTCCATTTTGACGATGGATATAAATAGAAAAGTATGCGTCTTTGTTGAAGTATTAATTACCGGCCATAGATTCCAACTTTGTAAGTTTGTAAGTCAAATTGGCTCAAATTTAAATTATATACACACACCCTTTCAAAAAAATAAATATATTTATATATACACACTAATTTATCGTGGGCTCAAATTTAAATTATATACACATTAATTTATCGTGGGCTCAATTTTAAATTATACTAATTCAACCGTTCATTCCAGTTGCTTTAGAATGACGTTTTGTTGTTTGAAGTCAAGTCTTCACATTATTACCCAAAAATAGAAAAACAAAAACGAAGTCTTTTAACATGCAAATTATTGTTTATGTGCCTATTTACTTTTTCTTTACCAAGAACAAACAACTTTAATTTATAGTTCTAGCTCTCTTTGAAGTGCAAATTAGTTCATGAGAATTTGACTTTCGAAAATTATGTATATTAAAAGAAATATTTTTATTTGACATTGGTGTCAAATCTTTATTGAGATATATCTCTTTATTATTTTAGTATTAAATTCATGTAATAACATGTCTGAAATTCTTAGATGTTTTTGGTCTTGGTATCATGATATCATTATCAGTCCTCCAAGCAACATATGATGAAATTTCGAAAGAATTCATTGCATAAAATATACACGGACATGATTCAATGCTAACATATATTTACAAATTAAGATTAAAACTAATATATTTTAATAAAATAATTAATATTATTAAAAAATACAAATATATTTTACGCTGCAAAACTCGTTTAAGGAATATGTTTTGCCTTTGTACAGTCATGATCATGAGACTGATTCACAGAACTCAACGATCAATTATATTAAAAATATACATAGAAATTTTGTGTTCAGTTAATAAAGTTTTCTTTAGACCTTGGGAAATTAAGGAATAGTTTTCTGGAACCTTGATTACAAACTAGGCAATCCAATTGATATTAATGTGCTTCATTAATTAATTAATTTTCAAATTTGAATAATTAAAGTGAAATTACAAGACCCTTTATACGTTTTAATAATTCACAAGTACTCAATCTTTTCGTTTTCTACGTTATTAGTTTTAATTACCATATAACCGATGAAGATTGAATCTTAAAAGAACATCCAAAGTCACTTAAACTCTTTTCCTTTTATTTAACAATTAAAAAAAAATCTTGTCATCATCATTGAACAATAAAACTCACATTAATAAAATTCAGTCCACTTCGCCGATCAAAAAAAAAAAATTCAGTCCACTTCGAGGTACCACAACTTGAGACAACTTATAATTTATGCTTGACTGACGTGGGAGTCTAGTTCGTAATAAATATACCTTTTGAATTTCTTACTCTTAGGCCTAAGGCGAGGCCCCCAAACACGACCTTGTATGAGAAAATGAGAGCATACATATGCTAATTTTTCCTGCGTGTTCATAAATAAGAAAATTAGTATATCATTAATTAGCAGCCTCAGCCAACTTATTTTATGTTTCCAATTTTCTTTCCTTAGTCCGTTTTTTGTTCTCTACCCAAATCTGGTCAACTTACACACACTTACAGAGCAGCCTTTCTTAATTAATTAGTTATTATTAATATTGTTAATGAATTAAAATAAATGAATTATTCCACATATTTGTATACTAATTTCGAACTTTTTGATGATGTGAAATTATTTCATGGGTCGAAGGCCCACAATCAAATCCTATATTCAAATCCTGCAAAAAGCAACTCCACTCATATTAAATTGTTCACTTGCTAGATCTTTTTTCCAAAAGTAAGAGTTGGGAATCCTACTCACGAGTTAGAAAAGTATTAAATGAATTAATTTCACAACTCTCTACAAATTCAAATTTTTAAATGAAATGAAATCCTTTCAAAATATAAGATATCATAATAAGTATCATCTTTACTTTTATTTTTTTTATTATATATACTTTGTATTCCATTATCTGTATAAACACTATGAGGAATGGATTCTTTATTCTACTTGGGTAGTTTGTATTGTGTTCTACTGTTTTTAATACATGACACATGTAATAAATAACATAACAAATCTTCATTAATATCATTTATCATGTATTGGAGATATGTATGAAATGAAATATATATGAATAATACATACTACTAAAAGATCGGTACAAAAATTAAAAAAGGTAAATATATAACGAAACACAAAATAAATTGCATGGATCAAAATCAAATTAAATATTATTCATGCACCACGCCGCCACCTAACCAGCTTAGCCTGTCTATATATACTAATATACACGCCCATTTTCCACAAAACAAGCTGTGAGCTAGGGAGGGTAATTAAGCATACTTATCAAGAATCAATTAAAGTAGTCTCTTCACAAGTACTACAGCTTGTGAAGAAAAATGGGTGATGCAACGACGACTTTTGATGTTGAAGGAGCTGCAAGCTCAGCTCCGATAACCCCACGGCCAGCATCGGTGGCTCCGACGCCTCCAATGGCACAAACACCGCAAGTGATACGGTCACTTCCTCCGTCGCAATTCCACTCGCCGTCTCTTTCGCGGTCGCCGCTCCTCAGCCCCGGCGGCACAGTCAGAAAAACCCCAAGAATCAGGACTCCATTTTTCATGACTCCACTGGGAAGCCCTTTGAGAAAAGCCATTAAACTCACTAAACTTGATCCTGAAGATGCCTGGCTTCCTATTACTGAGTCAAGAAATGGAAATGCTTATTATGCAGCTTACCATACTTTATGTTCTGGCATAGGGATTCAAGCTCTTGTTCTCCCCCTCGCTTTCACCATTCTTGGCTGGTACGTACATGACTACTACAAAAACACTCATATATATTATAACAAATATTCGTTATCTATTCCAAAATATATAGGCACCTGTAATATCCATTATCTTTTATAACAAATTAAATATCCGTTATATTTGCCAAATTGATTAATTTTTTTATTATTTCAGGGCATGGGGCGTTATTTGCTTGACTTTAGCGTTCATATGGCAACTATACACACTTTATTTACTTGTGCAACTCCATGAATCTCCTGAAAATGGGATTCGTTACAGCAGATACATGCAGTTAGCTACCGCAACTTTTGGTAAGCATGCATTTTTTTTTTTTTTAAATCTTTTAAATTCTTAAAATTAAAAAAAAAAATCTCATACAAATTTTTAATATATTGTACGAATTACAGGAGAAAGAGTAGCGAAAATTCTAGCTGCCTTTCCGATTGCGTACCTTTCGGGTGGTACATGTATGGCTCTAATTGTGATCGGCGGGTCAACGTCGAAGTTATTCTACCAGACAGTGTGTGGAGCCACGTGTACTTCGAAGCCGTTGACTAATGCGGAGTGGTACCTAGTGTTTACATGCGCGGCGGTGCTGCTGTCTCAGCTGCCCAACTTGAACTCCATCGCCGGAGTTTCTTTGGTCGGATCTCTCACCGCCGTCGGCTACTGCACCGCCATATGGGTGGTGTCGGTGTCGGAGGGCAGGCTTCCGAATGTGTCGTACAATCCGGTTCGGGCCGGCACAGAAACTGCCAGGATTTTCGATGTGTTCAATGCACTTGGGATTATTGCTTTTGCTTTCAGAGGACATAATCTCATCCTTGAAATCCAGGTGAATTCACAAAATTATTTCTTGCATCACTAATTATTACTTTATTTTCAGAAATTTAGTCCATAAAACAATTAGGCAAATTATTATGAAATTTGTTTGCATTTCATGTGTATCTTAAAATATTATCAGGTGTTTCATTAAAATATATTTTTGATAATTTTATAGTAAGATTATATAATGAAAACAACTAATACAGTAGTTTTTTTTGGTTTATAAGTAACTTAATCTTGTAGCAAATATGAATTTAGACTTAATCAAGTTTGAACTTTGCAAAATGATCTGTATAATTGTTGATGCCCTTAATTAATTGTTATTTCTTTTACGTACGCATCAAATGAATTCGTTGTGTGAAAATTAATAAAGAGAGTTAGTAAAGTCAATACACACCCCCTCTGTATCTGTATGAGTATTCTTTCTCGTGTTTTGCATTTCTTTTTCATGCATATATAGTATAATTTTATTAGCGAAAAATAATGTTAAACAATTTGAAAATCAACATAAAATAGGGGGGCTTGTGTTTTGGTTGGCAGAGAGTTTGACTATTGCTAACCTAGGTAACGGTATTAGTGGTACAAGTTGGACCAAAATTAAATTAGCTACATTTAATATCAGAATATGAAGAAAGTTGACTTTGACCATGACTAGCTAGCCGAAAAGGATGAATTTATTAATTTCTGGTTGCGTTCTTACAAAGTTGTTCTTTATCCAAATAAAATTTAGAAAATGTTAGTTTTACTAATTTACTGTGTTGTGATTTTTAACTTTTTTTTTTTTTTTTTTAACGCAGGCTACAATGCCATCCGACGAGAAACATCCATCCAGTGTACCAATGTGGCGAGGCGTAAAAGTTTCTTACACAATAGTAGCAATGTGCTTATTCCCACTAGCCATTGGTGGTTACTGGGCTTATGGTCGCATGGTATGTTTAAATTAATTATTTTTTAATTATTATAAAAAATAGGGTAAATATATTTTTTTTTCCCTTAACTTTTACTAATTTTAATTTTAATCCGTTAGTTTTTTCAACTTTAAATATACCAAATTCAACTTTTTCATCTTATTATCAGTTAAAATAGAATAAAAAAAATCAATTTTTTTAATTTGTTCCTATAACCAGTTGGCTAAAAGAACGAAAATGGAAGGGACAAATTCAAAAATTGAAAAAATTAGCATATTTCTTTTTCCAACTTTGAAATAGTCACTTAAGTTTACCCAATATAATTTTTTGGTCTTTTTACTAGCTCCAACATGTTTACAAAATTAAACTTTTTCATCACGGCTAAAAGAACAAGAAAGATGGATTTTCTAAATTCAAGGGATGAATTTCAAACTTAACAAATCAAAATCAAAATCGATGCAAATGAAATTACAAAAATATACATTATATTTAGCCTAATAAATAATAGGAGGATGATTTAACTTACAATAATTATTGTTGTGTATAGATCCCTCAGACAGGCATGTTAGCAGCCTTATTAGGGTTCCACAGCCAGGACGTGGCCCGACCCGTGCTAGGACTGATAAGTCTTTTCGTGATAATTAACGCGGTCAGCTCTTTCCAAATTTACGGGATGCCGATGTTCGATGACATGGAGTCCCAGTACACACGGAAGTTCAAAAAGCCTTGCCCGTGGTGGCTGCGGGCAATCATTCGGGCCATGTTCGGGTTCGGGTGCTTCTTTTTCGCGGTGGCGTTTCCCTTCCTGGCTAGCGTCGCGGGTTTAGTAGGAGGAATTTCATTGCCCGTCACATTGGCGTACCCATGCTTCATGTGGCTTAAAATGAAGAAGCCCAAGATATACAGCCCAATGTGGTGCCTTAATTGGGCTTTGGGCCTCATTGGAATGGCATTGAGTGGTATCCTCATTGCCGCTGGTGTCTATGTTGTCATAGACAATGGAGTTCAATTTAGCTTCTTTAAACCTCAGTAACTCAAAATCAGTAAAAAAAATTAATAATCTTCTCTTCTCTTTTTTTTTTTTTTTTTTCGGGGTGTGGGATGGGTGGGTTTGGGCGGTATTGGATTTTTTTCTTCTTTTTATCTATATTTTTCTCTTAGCCATAGAAATAGTGAATAGTTTTTCGAGGAAATTACTGTTATTGTTAAATGTTCTCTGTTGTTCAATCAAGAAAAAGTGTAAGTTATAATAATGTCATTTCTCCAATTTCAATTTTTTACCATCAGTGCGGGTCGCTATTGTCTTTTTTTTATTTATTTATTTATTATTATTTTTTTTTCAATGTGGCTTTGCTTTTTCCTTTCTTTTTTGAAAATGAGGCATTATTTTAAAATTCTTCCTATTATATTTCTCCTCTTATTTAAAGAAAAAAAAAGAAATATTAATAACTCAATCTTTGCAAAAAGATATACAATGATTCAATTTTTGCAAAGATTGAGTTAGTAATTTTATCATTTTATATTAATAACTCAATCTTTGCATTTACACTATATTTTATGCAATTACAGTGCATCGCTTTATAAATAAATTAAATTAAAAAATATAAAATAATAAAATTATCTTTTTTAATATAAAAAAATTACAAATTTATAATTGTAAAATTATATATATTCTTATTTTATATTAAACAATTTTAAAACATAATTAAAATTTTCACTAAACTTGCTCAACATTCTTACCTCCATAATTTTCGGTTGCAGAGCTCCATGTCCGACGACTTTCTTTTCTCTTTCAATATTTTTTGTAACTTCAAATTTTTATTTCTCCAATTTCTGAGTTCTTGGAAGTGATTGTTTATAGGGTTTTTTTTTTTTTTTAAATTTTTTTTTGAATATAGGCATAACATCCTCTGAAATGTTGAATCGCCTTACCGAAACCATCATTTCCGGCGATTGACAAGGAACAAAACCTTCTCCAACACGAAACCCTGGAAAATCGGATTTGACGACGATCTCCAACCGAAAAAAGAAATGTTCCATTCAATTTTAAGAAAACCATCGAAAACCCATCAAGTTCCGACGATACCCCTTCGATCTGAAGGTTAGTAAAAAACACGTACAAAATTCGCAAGCCAAAACTGACTCAAAGATTTCCCTCTATCAAAAAGAACAAATGTACCGTCTGTATTGTTAAGTTCTCTTCGTGAATACTGAATAATGTAAAACACAGAACCTTTTGTCTTCTCTCAAAAATTTAAATGGACGATTTAATTTGCTAAAGATTCAATTCGCACAACAAAAGTAGTGTATCATTAATCTCATTAATTTTTTTATTATTAAATTAATATAAATAAATAGGATAGCAAGTTAAAGTTTAATTTAATTTAAAAAATATATGTACAATTTATATTTGAAAGAAAAAAATTAAAGGGCAATTCAGTAATATTATATTTTCTTCCCAAAAAAAAATTATTTTCACCAATAGCAAAATTAGATGGCGTGTCCAATTTTAATTGAATATGTAACGCTAAGGAGGGCGAACATCCTACCTTGTCATAGAAAAGGCGATTAAACAAAAGTGAAAGAAGAGGTGTCATAGACAATGGAATTACTCCTTTTAAGGGTATGTTCTTTTTTGGGATTTAAGTGGGTGGAGTGAGTACGTAGTCATGAGATTTGAAATTTTGAATGATTAGTAAAAATGTGCGTTTCTTTTGGAATTTGAATAGAGTGAGATTTTACTTTGTGTCAAATCAATGTGTAAGAGTGGTTGATATTGTATTGTTATATTATATTTGTGCAAGAGTGGTTGATATTGTATTATTATATTGCTATTTTAAAATATAAAAAATAGTTTGTATTGAAAAAAGTAATAATAGGTGTATAGGTGTGGATTGAGTATGACATCATATAAAAAAAAAAAAACCCTACCCTCCTCTCAAACTAAATTCTTATCAATATCTCTTATTTACAGCTCATACCACTCAATTTCTCACTAAAATTGAATCTCTCCACTTAATTATTCACTCCAATAAAATTGAATAGATTCATTTACCCTTCATTTTATGTCTTTTAATATTAATAAACAACACTTTTATTAAAATTCATATAATTTAATTTTAAGCAATCTAAATTGTAGCGGGGAAGTATTATTTAAAAAAAAATACACAAAATATAAACACTCAAAATATAATTTGTGTTTTGCCATCTGATCCCAATTGCCAATGTAATGCTTTATTGCCATAGATAATTGATGAGTTGCTGAAAATGAAATTTGGCATTACATATTACATCTTTCAACTAATTTGGCCGACACATCCTCAACAAAACGATCAAAGTTTGTTTTCGAAGAACCATTTTCAGATATTGCGTTGTGAAGTGTGTTTCTGAGTTTCAAAACTTTGTTCCTGAATTTCTGGCCCTGTGTCCCCATCAAAACCCCTATCTTTTCTGCAACGTCCTCTTTTGTAATAGATTTCCCATCACACAAATTTATCCCAACTTTCCAATCATCAACCACCAACTTCCTATTGGTAATCTGATCAGTAAACAGCGGATAAGCAATCATGGGAACGCCACACCACACACTTTCCAGCACCGAATTCCACCCACAATGAGTCAAGAATCCACCAATCGCTGGATTCAAGAGCACCTCATTCTGGTTACACCAAGGAACTATCAGACCTCTCTCTCTCGTCCTATCTTCAAACCCTTTAGGTAAAAGCCCGTCATCACCGGCGGATTCCACTATCCCGGGCCTAAGAACCCAGATAAAATTCACTTCACTAAGCAGAAGCCCACCAGCGATTTCGAGAATCACATTCTTATCAGTCTTTGCAAGACTACCAAATGAAACATACAGAACCGAACCATTAGGCCTTGAATTCAGCCATTCCGTCGAGTCAGATTCTTGCAACAAGCTCCTCGGAATCGGGCTGTTGGAGAAATTTTCTGGAAAAAGGGGCCCGATTGCGTAAAACGGGCTCTGCTCCTGTAGAGCTGATATGGTCTCTGCCTCGAGCTCTTCAACCGTGTTGCAGAGTATGAAATCTGCACTTCTAACTTCTTCGAACGCTGTGAAGATAATCCTGTGGAGCAAACTCAAGTCTGAATCGTGTAAATAGGACATGAAATCTTTGGTGTTGATTGAGGGGATCCCCGGTAGATAATTAACGGTTTCGTAACGGCCGTTAACAGGGACATGGCCATTCTCTCTCAGAAGCTCCAAGTGATAATACAAGGAGAACACTAACGCGGGTTCCGTCCAAAAAGAAACGTTGACCAAACCGTACTTGTTGGCGATTTTTGATGGCCAGTGATAGAGAGTATCAGCAATCAAGAAGTAATTAAAATCTTGAGATTGCGTAATTTGGGCAACCAGATCATCCACTTTATCAGGTAATCTGAGAAGAAAATTTTCGATATGCAGGTCAAAATTGGCGGATCGGTCAAAATTAAGGGGGAGTCCGTCGTTGAAAGTTGTATAGCGGATGTCAAGACCTGCTCCGGCGAAGATGTCGGTGGAGGAGTTTTGAGAATTGGAAATCTGGTGGTGAATGTAGTCGAGATGAGCGAAGGTGATGGTGAAGCCTTTTGAAGCAAGTTTGATAGCTAGATTGAGGAAGGGGTTTATATGGCCTTGGAGGTGTAAACTTACCATTATAGCATGTGGTTTCAGCTTCGCTGCCATTGATGTTTCTTGCTTTCAGGATTCTACTTGTTTATTACAAACAAATGTTGTGTGCGTGCTTTGAATTTCTCTTGAGGAAACCAAAATCCAAATCCCCACACATAAAATTATTTTTAAGAAACAGAGTAATTCAATTATTCTAAATGGATGGACAGAGATCTCATAAAATAATTGGTGGGGATGTGAATGAGTCGTGTCAAATGCATTGTCGTTCGATTTTATTTGAAACTTTATCTAGTTTTGATATTTATTTTTGAGTTTGTTTGATAATTAATTGAGTCGAGCTCGAACGAGCTTTAATCGAACACGAATCGAGCTCAAATAATTTGATATTTTGACATTTATTTTATTATTTTTTACTTATCAAGCTCGAGTTCCAGCCGAGTTTTATATTACACCGAACATAAATTTATGTTCGAATTGGTTTGATATCTAGTCGAATCGAGCTCGAACGAGCTTTCACCGAACGACCTTGAATCGAGTATCGAATAATTTTATTTGATTTTCAATCCTAATAATAGCCCGAAAAAAGTAAAACAGGCCCTGCCAGCTATTCCATCGACCCTTGCCAGCAAGAAAAGAAATTCATTATTCACCACTTTAGTCAGTACGAAAAAAAAAAAAAAAAATTGCAAGGAAGAATGTATTTTAAGGCTTCTAAAAGTACGGCACAATTTCCACCTCATTTTTTTTCACTCTTCCATATGGTCAAATATAATTAAAAGAAGTCGAAAATAACTTACGTGTCTTTAAAATCTAAAAAAATGTTGTCTATATCATAAAAATCGTGAATCACTTTATTTTTATTTTATCTTCAACCTTCGACCACCATTTAATTACTTAAATTGTCATTTATCTTTACTCACAAACAATAATCAACTTATTCATAAATTGATACTATAATACTCTTCTTTTATCTACCTATTTTATGTACTTTATCCATTTTTTCTTAAATATGTGCACAATTAATTAGATACACTTTTAGTAAACACGGGTGAGTATTAATTATGATTTATAAATATTGCATTTAAAAAAATAAACTTGATTTTCCTCTATTTTTTATCTTGAAATGAAATAAATTAATCTGAGCTTTGGTTTTTTTTTTTAAATTATTTTATTTAACTTCAACCTATAAAAGTCGATCTCTTAGATATTTTGTTTTAATTTTATTACATTATGTTTTTATTATATTTAAAAAAGTTCAATATTTATGAAATAATAATTTATGATTATATCAAACAAGTGAATTAAGTATATTTATTAATTACTTCAATATCTGTCCCACATAAATAAACATATTTTCTATTTTTTTGTTCATTCCACAAATATAGCTTGATTTACTATATATAATATATCTATAATGTTTCATTTTTATCTTTGTTCGTATTTAATGTATCTTGTTTTATTTCAAATTAAAATTTAGGTATTGGTAATTGTGTTGAAAAACAAATACATAAGGATAAAATGAAAAAAATAAAGCAAGAATTTATTATTCCAACCATAATAACTTCTACTTCTTAATTAGTGTGAAAAATAACTAGTGTAAAAATAACTATAGTTATATTTTTACCATAGTTAAGGTGTCACGCTTATGCAAATAGTTAATACTTTACCTACTTCAAAAATATTACTGTGGTCAGACCAATGCACATGCACTCTGACTCAAGTGCATTCAAAATTTTATCTTGTGAATATTATTTTGTAGGTTGAATCTAATTAGGTGCACTTGCAATTAGTGCACGTGAAATTCACTCGTTAGAGTATTATTCTCTTCGTTCCAAAAATATTTTCATATATTTTTTAGTATTAATGTTAAAAAGAGTGAGGAAAATTTTATATTTTTACTGATTTTTCAAAATGATAAATTAGACAATTTATATTATGAATTAGAAAAAAGAGTGTATGTATAATGAGTAGTAATAATATATGAGCAAAGAAGTATATATTTTGAGGATGATAAATGTAAATAAATATTAATTATTTTTAGTATACAATATGAGCAAAGAAGTATATATTTTGAGGATGATAAATGTAACTAAATATTAATTATTTTTAGTATACAAATAAGATTGAGACGAATGAATAAAATAACTGTATAAATAAATATGGGATTGAAAAAAGTATTAAATTTTTGAGGAGCACGTTCACGGGTTTTTCCAAATTTCCTCTCTCTTTTTGAAAACTTTCCTAGCTGGTCAGCACTTTCATACAACAAAAGAAAAGAAAACTTTCATACAACAAAAGAAAAGAAAAATCACGTAATTCCCTGCGTCATCAGATTATACGTCATGCTCCCTGTCATATAGATTAAGAATAGAAGTTAGTCATATATATATATATATATTATCGAATAGAAATTATAATTGTAACAATATATTTTTTGGTTTGTTTTACTATTTTGTTTTTGAGCAACACTTATAAAAGTAAAAAATATTATTCAGTTGTGTGTGGGTTCAAAAGTAATGACATTTTTTATAAATTAATAAATATTGTGAGGGTATAGTTTATAAAGAATTTTATATTTTAAAGTGTGGAGCTTATTGTGTACGGACGAAAAAAAAAAGTGTGAACTATGGCACGAAAGGGTATTAATGATATATTAAATAGCACTAATATCAATTTACAAATATATAGTATGACCATTTTATAACTTTACAACTTTACAATTTTTTTAACAAATTACAATGTATACAATACGAAATTGACCACCTGCAACTTAAAAAATTGCAATTTTTGTGAAGTAACATTTATTCACTTGCCTTCTCTTTTTTTTTTTTTGACATTCTTAACCCTAATATGATCAGCTATATATACAGGTCACTCTCACACGAACAATAATACACAAACTGATTTATTTTTCTCAACACAAAAAATATCAGAAATGTATGCACGCGTCGATTCACTTGCCCGATCAGCAAAAGTTGCACCAATATGTGATGATCGGAGCAAAGATGATGAACATATCGTTAATTTCCCGGAAACACCTCTGGAAATGCAGGCAAATACAAGATTCACATCCATGTCCGTCGACGGCAGCGGCGGCAGTGGCGGTGGCGAAGAGTTGTCCATCGAGCAGAATCCGCATGATGCTTGGCTGCCAATTACAGAATGTAGAAATGGAACCACTTTGACTGCTACATTTCATTTGTTCTGTTCTGGCATAGGCATTCAAGTTCTTTCACTTCCCCTGGCATTCCTTTCACTAGGATGGTAATATTAATTTCTCAACTATCTTTCATTTCATTATATCATATCATGGTATTAAATGGCTAGGCTTTTATTACGAGACTCTGCCTATGACATTAATCATTTTTTTTTTTATTAACCACTATAGTTATTCTATACTAATTTTTATACTAATTTTCATTCTCATTTCCAGTGAAAAATTTTCAACCTTAAATTATAAAAGCATAAACCCTGCTCATTTTTTATTAAGTATACCATCTTAGTATATATATATATAAAGAATGTTATAGGGTGTTTCACACATTAATCAACGTACTACAGGTTCTGGGGAATTCTGTGCTTGTCTCTCCTATTTTCATGGCAATTCTACACTAAATGCCTTCTTGTAAATCTTCACGAATCAGCGCCTGTAACAGGGATTCGTTACAGCAGATTCCTGCACCTCTCCATTGCAGCCTTCGGTTAGTATCACTCGTCTAACGTTACACCATTTCATTCAATAATTTATTTATAAATTAATTAATTGTTAATTTAATTAGGTGAAAAACTTGGGAAGTTGCTAGCCATATTCCCTACAATGTACCTATCAGGAGGCACATGTGTGATGTACATAATCACAGGCGGCGCCACCATGGACCGCCTCTTCCAGACGATGTGTGAAGACGATGTTGAATGCAGAGCAAAAACACTTACAGGAGCAGAGTGGTTCTTAATTTTCATGTGCATCGCCATTTTGATAGCTCTCTACTTCCCTAACCTTAACTCACTATCCACCGTCTCGTTTATCGGGTCAATAACCGCGCTTGCATACTGTAGTATGATATGGATTTTGTCCCTCAGCAAAGGCAGACCAGATGATTACGTCCAGACTAAAGTTGTATTAACCGGTGGCGATGCTTCTCAAATTCGTAACGCGTTTACTGGCTTTGAGATGATTGCCCTTGCTTTTAGAGGACACAATCTTGTCCTGGAGATACAGGTATAATGTGATTAAATGAAGTCAAAAAATTTAAGTGCAGTGCGCAATTTTGACCAAAGTTTGACTTTTTAAAAAAAAAAAACTGAAATATATTTCGGGAAGCATTGCTTCATATGGAGAAAAGTATTAGTTTGTAAGCATAACAATATTATTATTTTTTCAATATACAACTAATATTTTTCATCATAAGAACAGATATTTTTTGCATTACATAACTTTTGTCAGAATTTTTTTAGTAATAATAATGTACTACAGGGCACGTTTCCCACTAACGGGAAGCATCCATCGCGTAAACCTATGTGGAGAGGAGTGGCAATTTCGTATGTACTTATTGCTGTGTGCATGTATCCCCTTGCAATAGCCGGATACTGGGTTTATGGAGATAAGGTATAACTTCCCCTGATCATCATCATCTTCATTGGTCTATGAAATTCATCAGTATAAGCTGATTTGATCTTCCTTGTTTCTGGTCCATCAGATTCCTAAAGTTGGAGGAATTCTCACTGCTTTCACAAAGTTCCATCAAAACAGCACATCAAAGTACATAATTGGGGCCATATATCTACTAATCATAATCAACTATCTATGTGCCTTTCAAATCTACGCCATGCCCACACTCGACAACTTTGCGCGCCTCTACGTAGCCAAGAAAAACGGGCCATGCCCGAGATGGGTCCGACCCGCAACCAAAGTTTTCTTCGGAGGATTGACCTACTTAATAGCAGTAGCTTTCCCGTTCTTGCCAAGTCTAGGCACATTAATAGGCGCGATTGCATTGCCCTTAACTCTGGTGTATCCCTGTTTCATGTGGATTGCCATCAAGAAACCTCAACGGTTTAGCAAAACGTGGTGTCACAATATGGGACTTGGCTCTTTAGGTGCAGCGCTAAGCGTAACGCTATTCGGTGTTGCTATTTGGTCTTTGGTAGTTGACGGTTTAGAAGCAAATTTCTTCAAGCCTAAATGAGCACTTAGATATATAACACATTTATTCATTGAGTTCTGCCTATTTTGTATCTAGGATAAAATATCAAATTCCAAATCAAATTAAAGTAGCTAAATTTTGAATTCTTACAAATTGTCATCTGACTCGTGTTTCATCATTTCCATAAAACGCCCTAGCAAAGACTCCAATTATTGATCTTGATTTTTTTAATGTTCAGTATTAGTAGTGTATTATACACCGGATCATTGAACAAGTAAAATATTAATAAGTTATATAATTAAAAAAATATTAATAATTTTATTTTAAATGTGTCAAATATGAATTAATTAATAATTATTAATTAGGTATACAGTATTAGTAAAGACTTATGTGCATTTATAGTAATAAAAAAATGAAGAAAATTAAAATATGCAATTAAGTTGTCTTAGCGTGTTCCAACCTCTACCAAAAGAAGTACTCACTACAGACTACAGTTAGTCTCATTATTCATGAAGTCTTTTCCACTGTATTATTAGTCTCATTATTTATGAAGCCTTTTCTTCCACTGTATTATTTAAGTACAATTGCATACTTTATCATTCTTCATGTTTGAAAGCCAAGGTAGATGGCAATATACATTGTGTAAAAGTAGAATAGTAGATCATGACTCACGAGTAAAAGTTGGTTATAGTATGAACAGACCAAAGTTTGAAAGCCAAGGTTCGACGCTTTTGTTAATCTTCCCATTTATATCTTATACTATATACATTGTGTATTTGAGGATTTTGTCAATCATCCTAACAACTAAGGCTGTGTCCTATTTCTGTCAAAAAAAGGCTGTGTCCTATTTAATATTCCCTCTGGTCCCGTTAAATGTTTTTTATTTCTTTTGCACACAATAATTAAGGTAAGTGATATAAAAACAGATATAATTAATACAAATAATGTGATAATGAAAAAAGAAAAATAAGAGATTTAACTAAAAGTAAGGGTACTTGAATTAGAATAAATATAAATAATAGTAAAGTGTATGGATATAAATTTAGAATGTATTTGTAAAAAATTAGAATAAAAAATTTATAGTGGAACGAAGGAAAATGACAAAAATGAGAAATTTATATAATGAGACGGAGAGAGTAATTAATGATATATGTTCATGTCCTTATCGTATATATAATACTTCAGTACCAAAAAATGATTTGAATTGAAAAAATAACTCGACCACCTAGAATCCGATTTGGCTGCCAACAGAGACGGACACACTTGTGTGCCAAGGGGTCCAATGACCCCACATAACTAATGAAAAAAATCAGGGATATATTTGTAATTTTACATATATTAATTAAAAAATATATATAATATATTTGTAAATTGGTATGCTAAATATTTTTGTATTGAGGAAGCTGTTGTTAGTGGTTAGAAATTAGTTCAAGTCCCCTTACAATTCCAAATTCTCCAAGCCTCCTTATACCTCCCACTCCAATTTGTTCCAAAAAAGAATCGAACTCAGGTCTCCCACTTAAATGAGGAGCCCAGTGGCCAAGTGGGTTAATCCTCTTGGTTTTAATTAGGTATACACTTGGTTTTAATTAGGTATACAGTATTAGTAAAGACTTATGTGCATTTATAGTAAGGGCATCTCCAATGGTTGGATAAATTTTGTCCATCCAACCATCTTCTCTCCTCCACATCATCTCCAATGGTTCATCCATCCAACCATCAAATATTATTAAAAATAGTTTCACAATGGTTTATCCATCCAACCATCAAATCATCTAAACTTTATTCATTTTTTATATATTAATAAATAACTAAATTATTTTTAACAATATTTATTTTAATTTATCAAATAATACTAAATTAAATAAAATAATTGTTTATAAAATCATTAACTAAAAATTTAAATATAATAAAATTTTATATGTAAATTTTACATTCTTGAAAACTAAAAAGTGCAATATTAAAATTATAACAACACACGAAAAAAATTATAAAAATAATAAAATAAAATAAAAAAAATACAAGAATGCATTAAAAAATTAAAGAGTATAACATTAAAATAAAAATTATAAAAATATTTAAATAAAGAAAAATATAAGAAAACAAGTTATGTATTTGATGAAAATGCCTACATAATGCCCACCGAAATGCCCACTTTTATGTCAACCAATACATTTAAGCGGACAATTATGTGGGCATTTAACTATATCTATGTATACGAAAAAAATAATTTAAATTTTGAGAATATTGGTTTGCAATTTTTTTTTAAAATAAAGTGATTATTTATAAAATTATTTATCAAATAATACTAAATTAAATATAGTAAAGTTAAAATTAAATAATACTATATCTATTTATTATTTTTTACAATTTTTATTTTAATTTATCAAATTAATAGTAAATTAAATAATGTAATTATTTATAAAATTATTAAAAAAGTTAACTACAGTAAAATTTTATATGTAAATTAAATCTCTCACAGTTGTAAATATAGAAAAACTTTTTAATTTATTTTGAATTACATGATTTAAGTTTATAAATATAGTAAAACTTTTTAATTTATTTTGAATTACATAATTAAAGGGAACAAACGGTTATAAAAAGGAAAGAGAAAAAGAATAGAAAATTAATTGAATTGGTCAAATGAGCAGCGATACTTTCTCCCTTCACGCATTTTCTCGGCGAGTGCACAACCCGCGCTATCTCAGCTGTGAATGTGTCGTCCACTCTCTTCCAACGCGCAGAATCTCTCCCTCACGTCCATAGTGTCCACGATGTTGGATATTTATCTCTCCTCTCTCCTCCATGGACATCACCCTCCGGCTCCTCCTTGTCCATCCATCCAATGGATGCCTCCATGGACATCCATTGGAGGTGCTCTAATAAAAAATGAAGAAAATTAAAATATGCAATTAAGTTGTCTTAGCGTGTTCCAATCTCTACCAAAAAAAGTAATCACTACATACTGCAGTTAGTCACATTATTTATGAAGTCTTTTCCACTGTATTACTTAAGTACAATTGCATACTTTTATCATTCTTCATAATTATATATATATATATATATATATATATATATATATATCTCGCTTTTAATTTGGAGATGGCAATAGTAGTAGATCATGAGTAAAAGTTGGTGATAGTATGAACAGACCAAAGTTTGAAAGCCAAGGTTAGACGCTTTTGCTAATCATCTCATTTTTATCAATAATATGGCTTATTTGGTTTCCTTTATTAGGGGTTTATTAATCCCTAATACTACTACTTTATCACTTATTTAGTTTATTGTATAGTACTTGTAGCCCGTTATTAAGCATGAGTCCGTTTTAAATAATATCGATTATATGGGATTATAGATTCCAAGTCTTATTAGGTATTTGTAATATTTATTATTTGTCCAACATGTATTAAATTTTAAAATACCAAAACACTCTTCTCTTTTTATTTTTTTATTAATAAGGACAAATTGGTCTAAAATAAATTAATACTAGTTATAATATTTCATACCAAACATAATATTGATAGCTAATCAATAATTATTTAATTGAATTTTCTGAAACCAAACAAAATATTGACAAATAGAATGGTATTACAAATATAAGTATTATAATTCAGGTATTATCTATAATGTAAACCAAAATATGGTTGTATATATTGTGTATTTGAGGATTTTGTCAATCATCCTAACAACTAAGGCTGTGTCCTATTTCTACGTAAAAAAAAAAAAGGCTGTGCCCTATTTAATATTTCCTCTGGACCTCTGGTCCCGTTAAATGTTTTTTATTTCTTTTGCATACAATAATTAAGTTATGTGATATAAAAATAGATATAGTACAAATAATGTGATCATGAAAAAAGAAAAATAAGATATTTAACTAAAAATAAGGGTACTTGAATTAGAATAAATATAAATAATAGTGTATGGATATATATTTAGAATGTATTTGTCAAAAATTAAAATGAAAAATTTATAGTGGGACGAAGCATAATGACAAAAATGAGAAATTTATAATGAGACGGAGGGAGTAATTAATTATATATGTTCCTGTCCTTATTGATCATCCTAACAATTAAGGTTGTAAAAGTTGAATATCATTATACGGATATTTCAGTACCAAAAAATGATTTGAATTGAAAAAATAACTCGATCACCTAGAATCCGATTTGGCTAACAAGGATCTGAATTGGTCTCTAGACTCATTTTCGCCTATATAAAATTTGTGAAAAATTGCATCAACCGCGTACACCTATTTTTCCAAGATAACTAACTACATGGGCAATGTCTCATTTAATAATTACTCCTTCCGTATCATACACAACTTTTCATACCTTTTGTTTTCGTTTGTCCCACTATAAGTTTCACACTTTTAAAATGAAAAATCCTTTATAAATTTCAACATCACAATTTTCACTAATTTACTCAAAATGTCATTAATTTTTTACTCATATGTACACATAACCCAATAATTTTATTTTATTTATACATAAAAGTTTATAAAATTACCGCTCAAAATCCCAACCATTATTCTTCTTTACTAAAATGTGTGCATTTTCTCCTATGAAAGCTTCTATGGGATAGAGAGAGGAATATATATTCTTGGTCTTTGTTAATCGCCTTAATTAACAAAACATGCAGTGCTTCATTTGCTATATGTTCTCTTCATCTCATAAAATTTTTTTATAGAAGAAAGAGTACATAAAATAAAAAAATAAAGAGAGAGAATAAGTAAAATTTCAATTGGTAGTTTGTGGGAGGAAAGAAAAAAAAAGAAAGATATTATGAACAAAGAAAATATTATTGACTTTTGTTAACCGTTATGAAAAAAAAAAACACATGACATCCGTTAATCGTTTGTAATTTTAATTAGAATTCTATTTTTCTTAATAGTTATCACATATTTTCCGTCATAAATCATTACTTAATTAAGACGATTACGGTACTATGATTGTGTATTGATCCTATCTAAATTAAAGTCTCGTTTCAAAGCATGTTTATCTTTTAAACTGGTTTCCACTCCTTCAATAAATTGTGTTTGTTTAACGGATGGAGCTCAAATTCAATCAACATTCACATCCAGAGCGCAACATCTTCTCGACAAAGATATCAAGGAAATGAAGTCATGAACTAAAACAAATTTAGACTAAAATATTTAATTTTTATTTAGAATTTAAATACTGGCATCCTTCTGTTGTTTAATTTGATTGAATATAAGAATTTTTTTCGATCCGTATACAATCAGAAACAAAATAATTCCTAATGATAACACGAAAGAAATATATTTCTATATTTTACTTGCTTTTTATACGAATATTTAGTTAATACTTTACATACCTTTTTATTTTTTGAACTATAATACTTTACACACTTAGAAATGTTACTTTGGTGAAATAAATTCACTTGCACTCGAGTGTATTTAAACTTTGGGTAAAGTATTTTTTTTAAGCCCTTTAACTTGATTTCAATCCCTTTAATTTTTTCTTTTTGAAATTAATCCTCTAGCTGCACATTTCTTTTGATTTTGGTCCCTCTTAAGTCTTATCACATGAGGTAATCATTAGGTTTGTTACAGGTGATGTGGAATTTTTTATATAATTTTATTTTCAAAAAACAATATTTAAAATCGACGCCATGCCCACACTTGACAATACGCAGCCAAGAAAAACGGGCCATGCCCGAGATTGGTCTGATCTGCGACCAATTAAACTCTTCTTCGGAGGATTAACTTACTTAATAGCAGTAGCTTTCCCGTTCTTGCCAAGTCCAGATACATTAATAGGATTGCCCTTAACTCTGGTGTATCCGTGTTTCATGTGGATTTCCATCAAGAAACCTCAACGGTTTAGCAAAACGTTGTGTCTGACTCGGTTCTTTACGTGCAGCACTATGCGTAACACTATTCGGTGTAGCTATTTGACGGCTTAGAAGCAAACTTCTTCAAGCCTAATCCAGCACTAAGAAATACAACACATTTTATTCATTGATTTCTCCCTATTATACGTATAGAATATAAGATCCAGAGTATTAAGATACGGTAAGCTAACAAATGTACAACTTGAGTACAAATTTATAATGACAAAATGCAATTCATTACATGTATGTATCTGGTTAATGATAGACACAAGATTGTGATTTGGTAAGATGAAGAGGCTTGCCTAAATGATTACCTCTCAGAGTAAGTTGACATAAAATACTTGTGTAGAACTTGGGCATTACAAGCCTACCTAAAATGTAGGCTCTTGATCTGATTACGAATGTCAAGTTTAGCGGGACGGACATGTCCTCTGCACGACCTTTAACAGTATGTAGAGACGGAATTCCTCCGTATAGTGGCACTTGGTGGCTCTCCACCAGTGTTATCACCTTCCTATCGCTCTTTCTCGACTGATAGAACTTTTTCATCTGTACTTCATTTTAAGATTGCAATCAAAATAGTGCAAAGGGAAAGCAAGAAACTATACTACAACATATAGGACTAGGAGAGTGCACCTCTACGTTCATTATAGATGAAAAAAAAACGTAATTAAATCCAATTACAGGGAAAACTGCAGCACAAAACAGGTTATCAAAATGATACTGGTATAATTTTATCTATTATTATTATTATAACACTTTTGCATGTTTTCTGGAATTGGTAAAATAAGTTTGAAGCAAAGTGCACAAATCCAATCTTGGGACTAACGAGAAAATCAAATGGTCCTGAAATGCTGCGCAGACAGCGTCCGTGTCCGTGAACGGCATAAATGGGTGCAATAATTTTTATAAATAATATTTTAAAAATGGAAAATTTCAATTCGAGCTTTCCAATACTGAAATTTTGAACAATAGGAACCAAATAAAGAAGATAAATTTAGAATTAACTTTGAATACATTGTCATCTAACTCGTGTTTCATTTCCATAGAACGCCATAGCAAAGAGTACAATTATTTCCTTCATAGCGAAACTGAACACTAATAATAGAGCAACACTTTCTTGATAAAAAAAAAAATCTATATATATTTATATATATATATATATATAATAAAAAACAAAATCAAATTAAAAATGATGAAAGGGCATGGGTAGTATTATTATGTTAAAAAGAAAAAGAAAAGAAACAACTTACAAGACCAGAAGCAACTTTAAGGTCAAGATAGTGAAGTTGAAGAGGAGTGGAAGTGACGTGGACGCCAAAGAAGGTGGCTGGATTGCGATAGAAGATCCTGACCGTGGAATTCAAGGTTAGCATATCCGTTGGAACCCCACTGGCATCCATTCCCGCTTGTACATTGAAATTCTCAAACAAGATGTTCTGCACACACCAATTATTTATTATTATTTTTATTTAAATTATATACACCCAAAGTAAGTATGGTACTGCTACATCAATTCAACAGCACACTGACAATAGACCTTTGCAGTTGTAATTTATGGTGACAGTGCCCCTACATGTAAGCAATTTTATCCCCCACATTGCCATCCTTAAATTTTTGTACAAAGAATAAATTTATTATTATTATTTATAGTCAGTCCGTATTTGGAGTATTATTTACCCTCCATTTTCGCCTATGGACTATTGTAGTGCCTCGATCGGTGTAGTAGTAAATTAACACTCTCAAATTCTTCCACCGAAGGAATGAAGTGAATTCTCCGTTTGGATGGAGTAAATTTAAAATTAAGGAGTTTGAGGACAATATGCATTGATACAAACTAAAATGAAAAAAAATTAAATAAATGGATTTGATTAACTCAAATATTAAGAGCAAGTTAGAGAAATGAGAGAATTTCAAATTATTAAGTTTTGTTGAGTCCCACTTATAAGTAATATGTGTGAGAATCAAATTCATTCATTTAGTTTTCTCTATTTTAATTTGTAAATATATAATGTATTATCTTTAAATTCATTGATTTTAAATGAGTCCATCCAAACGACGCCTACTAAACTTATTTCAAAGAGGACAAAAACCTCTGTCAAACCAAGGTTTCATGAACTATTTTTTTCAAATATTACCTTTATACATACACACTATAACATTATTGATTTGTTCATATGAAATATCACTTCTAAAAACATCAAATATTTTTTAAATAGTAATACTCCATATACACAACAGACAATAATACTTCTATACATAATAGTAACACCAGAAAAAAACCAGAAGATCTGCTCTTAAAGAAAGATACCCTGTTTTTTTCTCTGGAAAATTTAATTGCTCTCAACGAGCAAGACTGAGTTCAATCAAAGTTTACGATATTTATGGTTATAACAACTGAGTCAGCTCGGGAGGTTCTTGAAACCACAAGAAATACAAAAACAAACTGAAAACTTGAATCAACTGGAGCATACAACACAAAGAAGACAATCATAAACGAAAAAATGAATAATTGAAATGGGATGAAACTAACCTTAACGATTATCCTTGGTTTGTAAGATAAGCTAGCTGCCCAAAGAATCAACGAAAAAAGAGAGAAAAGCACAACAAACGACAGCAGGAAACAGAGCACATAAAACCTGACTTGAGCACCATCATCCCCTTCATCTTTGGCCTCTGCTTCCTCATTCTCATCCTCTGTATCTCCCACCTCATTATACTTCCTCTGCATCCGCCGCCACCCGCCGCCGCCGGAGTTTCTCGGGTTCTTCAACGAGGCAGAGAATCTGGAGGTGGACGACTCACGCGAGTGGTGAATGGGCGAGCAGTGGTATTGGAAATGGTGGGCGGGTGACCCGAAAGGGCTCGACCCGTACGACATTTTCTCAAGGTCGTGGTGTGAGTGCGACGGGCTCTGCACGTAGTACAGCTGCCGCCGAGGGGACCGCGGCGGCGTTGAGGCCTCGATGCTCGTCACTTCTGAGTCCGATTTCACATGCATTGTCACCCCCATTGGCACGACGAAACGGAGAAGAAGAAAAAGAGAGAAATGCAGAGAAGGTTTTGAAAGGGGGGTCGCTTGTGAAATTCAAGTACGAGTTTGGATGGGTTTGTTTGTCTGAAAATGTGTGGGAATTCCGAGGTTAATGCTGAGCGTGAAATCTACGCTTTTAATATTTTTCCATCTCATTCGTTAATATTCTCATTTTTCTTCTTTTGAATGTCAGTAATCGCGGGTCGCCCAATGTAATTTTGTGGTGTTTCGGCTTAGAATAGTGTGAAAGTTGGGAGAAAAGTAAAATAAAAAACTGAATTATCTGAATAGTACTAAGATTATAGTAGCTATGACAACTTTATTTCTTTTGACAATTATTTGTAATTAGATTTAGAGATTTACTGCTTCATTCCACGAAATAAAAGAAGTTCACGCCAAATCACCCACACAAATTTGTACGACAACTTTTGCATAATACTTTCAATAATCACCTCTTACTTTAGTGCTAGCCCCGTAAAAATTTGCTTTCAAATAGTATGTTTGGAAACATAAATTATTGTTTCTCAATATAATAAAGTATCCCGTTAAAGATAAATAAAATTACTTTATAATAATAAAAGAGTATCATTTAAAGATAAAAACTTTTCTAAACAATAATAAATATATTTTTATAAACATCAAAGTTCAAATATTAGGTATCATCAAACTATGTTTATAATATGCATTTGATTATCACACATTCTCCTATAAAACTTGTTTACCATATAAAATAAATATTATAATATTTATTTAATAATATAATTGTACTTATAACTAATATTACAATATAAAATAGTATGATATTAATGTATAGAAATAATAATATATTGTTAAATGAAATTGATTACATATCCACATGTGAATATAAATTTATATATTCACCATGAATGATGTAAGACACATAAATAATTACTTAAATAATTATGGATTTCCCTAATTATGTGACATCACACCATTCATTGTGGATAAATATACGTGCATGTCATGCGTTCATTTTTATATTACTAAAATAAATATAATTTTTTATTAAAACTAACTCTTTGATTATTGATCCAACTATTGAAAACATTAGTAGGGAAGTTTTAATTTAAGATAATTCACTCATTTTAATAAATTTTGATAATGTGATGACGACATGAGGTAGACCTTCTCTTTACAATTTCCTCAAGATTTTTTTAGCAAATAACGAGTCAATGTCTTTGTAATGCGACACGCTCTCCAACAGCGAGTGGTGTTAGTAGTGAAGGATGGTATCATTATCATATCTCATAATTAATACTAGTAGAAAGTAAAATAGGTATATCCGGATGTATCATATATTCATATGTCATAGTACTTAATAGAAAGTAAAATAGTAGATAGGATATATTTAGGGGCAGAAGGGAACAAAATGAGGAGATTATATGTGACCAAATTAAATATCATAATAAAATAGTATTCTCTCCCTCCAGTTTTGTATATTTTTCTTTTATATCTATCTAATTTAGCTTGTTATTCTCCTAACATTTTTTTTATTAATTAACTTGTTATTAAATTTATTTATAAATGAACCCCACAATACTTCATAATACCCTCCAAATATATCTATTTTATATTTAAACTAAACTCTATAAAAAGTTTTATATATTTTATATTGGATGGAGAATATCACTTCTTTTGCTGTCTTCCGGATCCAGCATGACGATTTGCAAGTCTAGGATTACCTAAATTAGCCCAAAAAAATGGTTAATAGGTTTGAGTTGCTTGTTACATTTGATTTGTTTCAAATGTTCATTGTGATATTATTTTTTTCCATTTGCGATTTTTTTTTCATAGAATTTACGGGTTTGAGTATTAATGTGGTTGTAAACTCTTGATGTTGGTTGTAGCTCTCTCCATCTTTTTTCATTTTTATTTTGTATTATTTATACTTTTATTTGTCAATATTTTTATTATTAAATATTCTTATATTACTATAAAATTATAATATTATTATAAAATTAATATCCTCCAAATACAATTTGCTAAAAAAATCATATTCAATCATACTTTTATCTTCAATATATATGTCACATCAATTATTATTATTGCATTTCTTTTCATATCCAATCACACACTATTTTTATTTAAAAACGAAAAAACATGGAAAATGAAAATTATAACCATGGACATCCTAATATAGTAATATGCACTTCCATTAAAGAGAAAAGGGTGCCATAACGCAGTATTGTCTCGGTAGAGCATGGGCAAAAACGTCACATAAACCAATACTTTCTAAATCTATAGAAAGACCCAAATTAAATGGACCAAAGCCCAATTTTAAATGAAATTAAATCTGGGCCATGTTTGAAGACTAAGCTCCAGCAAGAGAGTCCAAAAGCAAAAGCAGATTCAGGATAATAATAATAATAATAATAATAATAATAATAATAATAATAATAATAATAATAATAATAATAATAATAATAACAACAACAACAACAACAACAACAACGTAATAACATTGAATCCTGCATAATTGAGCTGGAAAAAAATAAATAAACCAAGCTTAAAAAATACGGATATTAGACTTAAATTTCTATATATCTCGTTTAGCATATAAAAATACATAACTCGAGCTATGTTCGTTGAATAATAATAATAAATGTTGAGCTCATTTTATATAATATATATTGTGGTTGAAATTTAAGCTCGATCTCATTTGAAATGGGTAATTTATTAATTAATGATTTTAATTTATCAAATTATTTTAAATATATAAAGTATATAGTTTATCGATCATCATAAGAATTATATTGAATTTTACTGTTTCGGTTGATCGGAAAAAGTCTTAAGTCTGTTGAATTTTTATGCTGTTAATTTAAAAGCGAAACTGATTTAATTTAAATGTATCTTATAAAGTTTGATATTTGATTAGGTAATTTTTTTTTATTAGGTCTTATATTATTGTTTTTGATTTCACTCTTGTTTTATTTTATATTTTTCACTTACTATGTTAATATATGTGTGGATTGAAAAAATAAAATTAAATTGAGAAAAAATAAATATAGTGCTAGCTCTATTTTTGACGGTCTCTTGTTCCACTCCATCAAAAATGAGAGTGTTAGTTCTAGGATCAAACTTTGAGTTTTTCCAGACTTTGTGAAAAAATGGGTCTTTCACAACATTTGCATAAATGAACAGACAACGTTTTCAATTTAACTGAGAACGGTTTCTCAAGCGCGTGCGAAGAATTGAAATGAAGGGTACCAATTTATGTGGTTCGATCGTAAGAATCTACGTCTATAATGGATCAAGACACGCACCATTCAACTATAAAATAAACAATTACAAATTACCTATCTTGAATTAATATGCATTTTAACTAAGTTTTGGCAAGAACCCTAACCCTCAAATTGAACCCTATTTGTAATGGATTTAAGGGAAAAAACTAATGAACATATCTGTCATTAACTGTCTAATAATGTCCAGAGGTCAATTCTGTTCAATTTGCACCATGACCAGCTCCACTGTTACCTTTAATTCATTCTCATAATCAATTTCAGTCAATCTTTGAGTTTGAGTTTTGACTTGTTTACACCTAATGAATTGAATTAAACATGTTTGCATTAATATAGGCGCTAGGCGGCTACCGACCGCCCTAATTTAATGAAAATCCATAGTTTTAGGCGAAAATCAAGCTAGACACCGCCTAGGCGGCCGAGTCAAATTAGCTGATTTGTTTCTTTTTTAATTATTTTTTTTTATTTATTAAAAAATCCGAGAACACAATTGACAGCTAAAAAGTAAGAAATCTAAGAACCAACTTGTGTATCCTGAAATGAAATCTGGGAAGTGGGAACATAACTGACCGCCCCGCCACCTCCCCCTATCTACTGTCGTCGTTCGTTGCCCGCCGCTGACCATCCTGAGGTGACCGTCACAGGCCGTCCTAAGTCGACCGCCACCCGTTCTTCACAGCAGCGAAAGTTTGTCTTTTTTTTTCAGCAATGAAAAATTTATGCGAGTTTGATTTTTTTTTTTTTAATTCTTGATTAGGGATGCGTTTTGGATTTTGCATAGTATTGATCTTGATTAGGATTTTGGGATGCTTGTTGGGTTTTGGCCTACGAGTTATAGAAAGTTAATGAATGAGTGTTGAGTGTTGTGTACTTTTTATTATATTTTTTATGCACTCTAAACAATTTTAAAATAAATACATAAAAATCGGACCGCCTAGGCGCTAGTGGCTCAAAATCGCCCGATTAACGACTTTCGACTTCTACAACTTGGGCATAATTGCAGTAATACCTCATCAATTCTCCACCTTAATGAATTGTGTCTATTCATTCCTCAATCCTCCTATCATCAATAGTGACCATCCCACCACACAAGCTTGTAGAATGATTGAATTTTATTTATTAGATAAGGATTTTGTAAACATATCTGCAATATTATCTTCAATAGAAATATTCTTGACCGATGTAACACCCCTCTCCATCACACTTCTTACAAAATATTGTTTGACATTGATATGTTTGGATATCTCATGAAAAATTTGGTGCTTAACCAAATGAATAGTACTCTGATTAACATAATAAATTGTAATAACATCTAGAACAATCCTAAAATTATCTAAAATACACATTCCTTGCAAATTATGAGTGCACAATCCTTGAAATAGATTTCTCATAGCTTTTTTCTCAAACATTAATCAAGTTTTGAGATCTATTTAGATAACTTAGTATCCAGTTAGTGCTTTGCAAAGGAACCTTCCTGGATTAGCCATAAATCTGCTCACCATGCTTATTTCATAGGTAAGACTAGGTGTACTACAGACCATTGCATACACTAGTCTGCCTACCCCACTTGTATAAAGAATTCTTGCCATGTGTTTCCTTTTCAGATCTGTTTTGGGAGCTCGATTCAAAGATAACTTGAACAGTTGTTTCAAAGGCTAATGTAATTAAATTAGGGAGTCTTGTGCGAGCGGATTTTTCTCACGAACGAAACCTATATTTGATCCACACAAGATCTAAATCAATTCAACTCATTTATTTTCTTAGCTATATTGATTAATCAAAATTTATGAAACGGTCTCATACAATTATTTTCTAATTAAATTAGTAATACTCTAAACTACAATGTTCTTTGATAATTGGACAAACTTCAACTTTTTTTTTTTATTTACCATTCCATTTTATATCGGAAGAGAATCCCATAATTGAATATAGGAAATTAAGTTCCAGGGATTGCGTAAGCTATACCTACCTAAAACTAAACAATCACAATTCATTAAACTAATTACGATGCTAAGGCAAGTTGACAAAATAATATAGTCAAATGTTATATTATCTGTCAAAAGATGTTATCTTATCGCATATGTAAGGAACCGCGTATTCCACCGCACAGTCATCCTATTCATCATTGTCAACTTCAATTATTTCTCACTACTCAATTTCTCCTACAAAATTCTTGAAAATATAAAATATTTAATTTTAAGGGTGATAATTTCTAAATACATTAATATAAATCATGATATGATATTACTATCCACCACAGGATAAATGGATTGTGTTAACTTACAAAAATTGCCTCCAAAATATGAGTTTCAAGTTGATATGCAAACTTTCGAAATTATATGATTATGAATATCATATATGACATTACTTGGCATGAGTAATTAAACAAATTGTATTTTATTGATTCATATGTTATCAATATCTCGACATGATGACATTTAAAAAAAAAAAAAAACTCAATATGATCAATGAACCCAAAACACTACTCCCAGTTTCAAAATAACTGCCGCTTTGGAGAAACAAAAATGGCCCTCCCTCCCACTATAATTTTCTCACTTTCTTTTTTTTATACGTCCCACAATAAGTTTCTCATTATATAAATAACAAAAATATACTCCGCTACAATTAAATTTTACCCTCTCTATTCAAATAATATTACTTAAAATATCACTCATTTACTCAACAAAAAGCAACACACTTTTTCCATCCACTTTAATTTCTCATATTATCCTCCACTTTTTAGTAAAAGTCAACCAATGACTCACAATATATTAATAAAAGAATATTTTCTTAAATAGAGTGCAAAAAATAAAAGGGAAAGATATAGAGGGACGGAGGGAGTATTATTTTAAGAGAGATTAATTTTTTTAATTCTATCTCTTTCTTAATTTTTGTGATATGTAGGAAGATAATTGATTAATTAATAACTTGTAGGAGGGCGTATTGGAAAATTAGAAAATTAATATCAGTTGTTAAAATAATACGGAGGGAGTAGTAAATTGTTTTAGCTAACCTAAACGTACGATTAAAGATGTTAAATGGGTCGCAAGATGACCCGTTTAGCCCTAAAATTTATAGGTTTAGGTTCATGATTTTGGTAGCCTGTTTAAAATCGAATTTATTTTTGCCCAGATCGGTTAGCCCACTTGTCTAAAGGGCTGGCCCACTAGCCCCGCTTATTTTTTTTTACTAATAAACATAAAAGTAAATTTACATGTTTAAACATATTAGTTAAATAGAATAATATTAATTTGAAAATATTTTGATTATATTGTAACGGACAATAAATCTTCACTGCTTGTAGTGACTAAATTTAGGTTGCCTCTATATTTGATTAATGGATTGAAAATTCATAATGATAAATTTTCTATACTTAGTTAATTAAAATATATTAATCATGATATTAAAGGGTATCACTTAAATTATTGGAAGATATTAGTTCTAATAATAAAAAAAACATCACTTAAATTACTTAAAGATATTAATCATGATAATAAATGACATTACTTAAATTACGTGAAAGATGTTAGTTGCAATATTATGATTATAATTTTATAATTATGTTTAACCGTTTTAATTTTATTTTATTTTTATGAATCATGTTTGGATTTAATTTTGAATACAATGTATAATGATTATAAATTTATATTTTATATTGAATTTTTTAAAAAACAAATTCCCGAAGCCTATACATGACCCGGTAGGGTGTATCAGTAAGGTCATGAACCATTTAAATCGCTCTGCCTATGATATCTAATTTTTATACTCAAAATCACGTGAATAAATATAAATATTATTTATTTTTTCCAGTATGTTCTTTTTAGAGCTTTTTTCCATAGCTTTAACAAGATACAAACTCTCCTTTTCTTTTTCTTTATTTTTTTTTTCTTTTTTGTTTTGGGAAAGCAAGTTAATCTCACCCGATTCCGATTGATTATGAAGAAAAGCCAGAAAGACCTTTTGGAAGGTCTCACCGTACGTAAAGGCGTAGAGCAGAGGGAAAAAAAAAAGAGAGATTTTGAATAAAATTTCACATGGAAATTCCGTGTGTCCAATCAATAATCACGGACGCGTAAAATTTTCCAGCTATAATCCGATCGAATTGAAATTAAACAAGATATGAAATTATTAAAATAAAGAAAACCCTTTCACACCATAACTCGTGAAATCAACGCGTTTACCAGATGATATATGATCCTTCAAGCATTAATCCCACAAGGGCATTTCGGTCATTCATTGGCACTTGATACAAACAACTTGTTGTACCACAAGCTATTGACGTAACCTTTTGCATGAAGGGTACCAAATTCCACTGTATACGCTTTCTTTTATATTTTAATTTCTTCACGCCGTTTGTTTTCTTACATAAAACTCAATTTTCCTCAAACTGTTTCCAGTTCATATTTTTTAATTAATTAATTATTTATTTTATTTGTTTCCGCTTTCCGCCACCTATTTAAATGAACCCTTCATAATTCACAATCCCACCTTTAAGCTTAAGTGTGTTTCCTTCAAGAACACAAAGCATTTATTTAATTATATATAGGCCAATCTTGTGAATTGAATTTTTGAAGATATATACAAAAATGTGGCATTTCATAGTTGCCATTCTTTGTCTTGTCGGTATTGCAATTGGTGAAGATCCTTATAGATACTTCACATGGAATATCACTTATGGTGACATTTATCCTTTGGGTGTTCGTCAACAGGTTTGTATCGATAATTTTCACTGTTTTATTGCATGCACATAAAATTTATTTTTTAAATTACATTTCATGTGTACATATTGTAATGTAATAATGTTGTATATATGTGTGTGAAAGATCAAGATTCAAGATCACTAATTAATCATACCATTCTATCAAATATGTTTTGTTATTGAGAAATCATTTTTTTTTTCTTGGGACAAGCAAGTGAAGCCAAAATATGAATAAAAAAACACGGTATATTAATTTTAAAATTATTGATATTAATTGTTTTGTCTGTGAATGCAGGGTATTCTTATAAATGGACAATTCCCAGGACCTGATATATATTCAGTCACAAACGACAACATTATCGTCAACGTTTACAATAATTTGCCCGACCCATTTCTTCTCTCATGGTTAGTTCTTCATATATTTCATACGTACGTGTTTCATATTGTATTATTGCATGTCATATATTATATTTGCAGCAAATAATTAAAATGTGTGTGAAATACAATTTTTAACAAATCTGAACCTAATGTTCTACATTATACATGTCGTGAAAAAAAACTGGATAATTAATATATTAGGCGTGTTGGTGTCAAAATTTATGATAATTTGTTTTTTGAACTGCACTTTGCGTGTGGAATTTGCTTTAATTAATTGTCATAATAAAGTCTAACTATTAGTTGTCATCTTAATCAAGCATGTACTTGATATCTAGCGTATACATCACTTTCTTCTCTCAAAAGTTAGGCGATTGTCCTTCCAGAATATTTCTTTGACGCCCTTTAAATAAGAGATGTTACAGTATTGTTTTACATGACATCTTGATTGATAAACTTTACATTTTGCCATTTTTGAGCATTTCTTTTAAAATTTTATATTTCTTTTATGAAAAATTATGATTCCATATTTCTTAACAATTATCCATACTTTTACACAAAATTACATCAATTGTCATTCATTTTTTACCCTCTCTCTACCTATTTACTTTTCCTACACTTTTTATCAATAACTTTGTTTAAAATATTATATTTATTAAAATATATGTGATCCCCAAACGTAAAGTGTAAAGGTTGGCCGGAGTATATTTTAATTAAAATTAATGACTAAACAGGACCTTGTCATTAAAAAAAAATTATATACATCACTTGCATTATAATTTGAGTGTGTGTTATCAATTAATTTTAATGAATAGTATTAGTTGATTTTATTGAAAAATATTATCGTAGATGTTTTTATTTAACAACATGTTTTCACACAAGTGTTACTATATGAGATGAACAATTTTTATGTTTTATTTTTGGATTAAAAAAAGTTACGAATTGGTTGCAGGAATGGGATACAACAGAGGAAGAATTCATTTGAAGATGGAGTGATTGGAACAAATTGTCCAATTCCTCCAGGGAAGAACTTCACTTACAAAATGCAAATGAAAGATCAAATCGGAAGCTTCTACTACTTCCCATCACTCGCATTCCACAAAGCCGCCGGTGGATTTGGCGCCATCAGAATCCTCAGCCGCCCCAGAATCCCCGTTCCCTTCCCCGATCCCGCCGGAGATTTCACCATACTAATCGGCGATTGGTACAAAGCTAATCACAAGGTATATAACCACTTTTTTAATTGCTAATACAATTCCTTGCCATCAAACAGGTTTAATTCTTTTTTAAAAAAAATATTGCAGGTTTTGCAATCTGTTTTGGATAAAGGGAGAATGCTTATGTCCCCTGATGCCATTCTCATCAATGGCCGCGGTTCTAATGATTCAATCTTCACGGTTGAACCAGGTACACTATTTTAATCTTAGTTCATTAAAAAATAAATTAATTCATGGATGGAACATTATTAATACTTTTTCAATATACAACTAATATATTTGCTGACATTTTTTATCACATGAACAAATACTTTTTGGTTCTTTTTTCTACCGTTAAACGAATTTTTTTATAAAAAAAACATCATGTTTAAATTTAACAAAATTTTAGTCAAAATTGTACCGAAGTGTTGCACTATATGTATTAAATAAGCAATTAACTCCATTTTTCAAAACGAATGTGCAAATAAATGGTTGTTATATCTATACTGCTATAAAATGACTTTGTTGATCGCATGAATAATCTTGAACATTAGTTAAAAATTAAAATGGAGATTGGCGTGTTTTGTGCAGGGAAAACGTACAGGCTTAGGATATCGAATGTCGGGCTGAGAGATTCACTCAATTTCCGTATCCAGGGCCATGACATGAAGCTGGTTGAAGTGGAAGGAACTCACACAGTGCAGACCACCATAAGCTCCCTGGACGTGCACGTAGGCCAATCCTACTCTGTGCTGATAACCACAGATCAACCCCCTCAAGACTACCACATGGCCGTATCCACTCGATTCTCTTCCACAATCCTCACCACCACATCCATTCTCCACTACACCAATTCAATAAAGCCCGTCTCCGGCCCGCTTCCCCCTGCTGCTCCACTCGACCTTCACTGGTCACTGAACCAGGCCCGTTCCATTCGGACCAATCTCACGGCAAGCGGGCCCAGGCCCAACCCTCAAGGCTCCTACCACTACGGCCAGATCAACGTGAGCAGAACAATCAGAGTAGCCAACTCACCTGGCCTCATCAACCGCCGTCAACGCTACGCTGTTAACGGCGTTTCATTTGTACCGTCTGATACGCCTCTCAAGCTGGCAGATTATTACAACATCGGAGGCGTGTTCCGCGTCGGAAGCATTCCCGATTCGCCCCCCCGAGGCAGAGGAATACGCCTCGATTCATCGGTTATGGGAGCTGACTACAGGGCATTTGTGGAAATTGTGTTTGAGAACAAAGAGAATATCATGCAGAGCTGGCATCTTGATGGATATTCTTTCTTTGTAGTAGGGTGAGTACTGAAGTTGATGCCTTTTCAAAAACAAGCATCTCTTTGTTTGCATGCTTTTGTCTCATACTAAGGCCTGTCATTGTCTTGCAGGATGGATGAAGGTGGTTGGACACCTGATAGTAGGAAACAGTACAATCTTGTAGATGCTGTTTCGCGTTGCACCACACAGGTGAGAATCAGAGTTGGTATTGTGTGAATAAGTTTCACCATAAAACTGGTTTACAACTAATACCTGCCTGCCATGAGACTTATATATGGTGTTAATTACAGGTGTATCCCAAGTCATGGACAGCGATTTATGTGGCACTTGACAATGTAGGAATGTGGAACCTTAGGACTGAGTTCTGGGCAAGGCAATACCTGGGACAGCAGTTTTATCTTCGTGTTTATACGCCCGTTACGTCTCCTAGAGACGAGTATTCCATTCCAAACAACGCGTTGCTCTGTGGGCGAGCGCAAGGCAGAGCCGTGTAATAGTACATGTACCACTTTATATGTGAAGCCATTTGTTTGTATAACCTCAAAAAATACAATCACATTCTTTAATTTGTACGTCTGGAAAAGGATGATTCTTGTCTTGTTTAGTGATTATACTGAGGAAATTGAACTATGCTCGATAATTTTTTTTGAAACAAATCAGAATTATTAGCTGTTAACCAGTGAATTCCACAATGAAGTTTTCACCAGTTTCTTGAGACAAGAATTCGTGTATCATTCGTAATACGCTCTTGTTTTTAACGTAGATGACGGTCGAATGCATTTTACATCTTATGTTCTTTATGTAAACATTGTTTCTTGTTCAAAGAAAGACCAGGTTTGTCATCATCATTTTGTACATTATATTAGGGGATTCCGCCCCCACCCCACCAAATTCCTGGTTTTTATAATCATGCCTCTTGAGAATCCAAGTCATAAAATGTCTCTATAAAAAAGCCAAGAATTATTGAGAATTCTCCCGGCCAAAAATATAATCACATACTGAATAAGTATGGCTAAATCACACATTTCTGTCTTTCTTCTTCTGTTGGTTACTTTGGTAAATGTCATCCCTCACTCAGCTGAGGTTGATGAGACATCGCCAAGCGTTTTTATCCTGGGAGACTCGACTGCAGACGTTGGAACTAATACGTACTTGCCTAATAGTCAGGCGAGAGCTGATCATCTTCAATATGGGATTGACTTCCCCAAATCCCGGCCAACAGGAAGGTTCAGCAACGGCTTCAACAGCGCTGATTTTGTCGGTCAGTCAATTACTACTTTACACTATAAGCTACTCATCTAAACTTTTCTCAATATGTAACTAAAATGTTGTTTTTTCAGCCAAGTTTCTTGGTCTCAAGAGAAGCCCACCGCCCTATTTGTTTCTTCTTACATTGAAACCTCATCATCTCAAACAGCATCTGCTGAAAGGTGTGAACTTCGCCTCAGCTGGCTCTGGCCTTCTTGATATAACAGGTCAAAACATGGTAAGAAGATTAATATCATCTCATGATTTACAAGATTAATGTAATAAGAATTCATGCTCTCATGTTTGTGAAAACAGACCGTCGTGCCCTTATCAAAGCAGATCAGTCAGCTTTCCACAGTACGAGATAATCTCACTACCCTCATAGGTTCTTCAGCAACAGATGTAAAGCTTTCTAAATCAATGTTCTTCATCAGTATAGGGAGCAATGACATTTTTGGCTATTTCGTGACCAAATCCACAATACCTAAAGATCAGTTCATCAGCATGCTTATCTCAGCATACTCAAACCACATCACTGTAAGATTATCATTATAACATCTCAACTTCTTTCTGTGCCTAAACTGATTCTGTTATTTCTCTTGGTCCTAGAATTTATACAACCTCGGGGCAAGAAAGTTCGGTATCATAAGCGTGCCGCCTGTGGGCTGCTGTCCATCTCAAAGAGTTGTCCAAAAACTCGTCAATGGTGTTGATGGTTGCTTTGAGCCAGAAAATGACTTCGCGATGTCTTTCCACTCGGCTCTCGACGCCCTTTTACTCAACCTCAGTTCCCAGCTTCCGGGCTTCAAGTACTCTCTTGGAAACGGATACAGAATGACCATTGATGTCATAAACTATCCACAGGCCTTTGGTAATGCAATAACGAATACCAAACTAATTCTCTTTAGTAAAATAACTAATATCATTTGAAAAGATACTTGAGTTGCACAGTGCACATGGTATATACAAGTTTTTGGCGGGTGTTGCTAATATTCTTTCGTTTTCCCATTGTAATAGGATTCGAGCATGTGGATTCAGCATGTTGTGGACAAGGGCTTTTGAACGCGCAAGGCCCGTGTAACTTGACAGCATCGCTTTGCCCTGATCGTCGAAAGTATTTATTCTGGGATCTCTACCACCCTACAAAGAAAGCCGCTTTTTTGGCAGCACAAACACTATACAGCGGTCCTACGTATTATGTATCGCCCATTAATTTTTCCCAGTTGGCCAAGGATAACTAGTATCATCAGATTTTCCTCACTTCCATAGAATAAGTGATCTGCTACAGTGATCATACAAATTTATGCAATCCTGTTGAGCAAATACTTGTTGTCACAGGAGAAATTGCTTCCGTTTTTATCCAGAAATACTGCTATATGTTTGTCAGATGTATTCATATGACTGTATCTGATTTAAAGCATTATAAAATCAAGGATTCTTTTCATCATAGTACATGCATATAGCGCTAAAACTAAATTCCAAGGCCGGCATTTTTGTCTGCAATCAATGTTGATATAAAGTAATGCATTTTTTAATTTGTGTATGTCTTAATATCACCAAGAGAAACATGCCAAAAGGGACCCTCATCTTCTGTCAAATCAACGGTTGATCAATACAACGAATTTCATGTTTTCTTCAACCATATAGTATTCATCATTAAAAGGTCAAGATAGATAATACAAACGCACTTCTTGACAAGAAAGCATATATGAAAAGACAGAAGTAGAAAGTAGAATATTGCGATGGAGATTATACATATAAATCATACTTGTAGACTTGTAGTCAGTCTCCGGTGAAACTGGTTCACCATTTATTCAGTATTACCATATCATTTACCAGTTTCACCATTTATTCAGTATTACCATATCATTTATTCACACAATTCGACATGTTTGTGTATAAAAAATGTTATAAGAGTATAAGAGTAGTGGTGTTACTAAATAAATATTATAGTATTACTTGATAAATGTAATTGTATTATTGAATGAGTCCAGTTTTGAAAGGTGAACAAATTACAAAGGAGAGTTTCTCGTACTTATATTAAGTAACTGTGCGTACAATATATAACATGAGTATGTAGTTTATGTCGAAAGAACAACTAGAAATCTTTAATCTAAATATCACTAGAGTCTGACTTGGCGTGTCTGCTAAATTCAATCTTGACCTCTGGTTCAATTTGGCTATGGAGATCTCCACTCTTTTTCTGAATCTCGAGCACATAATTCGGCTCTTCAAGAAAATGCAAAATCTGCCAAAAGAAAAAATAAATTAGGAATCTGCAAAAAAAATTATTTGTAGTTGTGTTCTGAAGATCAGATGATGTACTGTTTTCATTGTTGGCCTTCTTGAAGATGAATGCAAGAGACAAAGACGTGCAACAATCATCATTGCTTTAATCTCATCCCTGTTGTAGTCTTCAGTTAGGCTCGGATCAATGAGGCGTTCATCTAAGCCGCAAGTGAGCAGAGACCTTGCCTGCAAAATATTCATTTCAGAGTTGGTCTTATGTAAAACAGTTTTAGGTATAATTGATTCGTACCTATAAGGTACTGATAAACTGGTTTTATTGAAACAACTAATATTGTTTAAAAGTGCGCACAAAATGCAGACCAGTTGCACGGTGAAGTTGGTTTACATGAGACTCTATCGTCAAATTAAGAGATGAGAAAGCGTATGTTAAATTACCCGAAGTGCTAAGCTTTCTTGATTTGATGTCGAACATGGTCTAATAGCTTCTTTTCCAGTGATCATCTCCAACAACAGAGTACCAAAAGAATACACATCTACCTTCTCATCAACTTTCCCATACATAATGTACTCTGGAGCCAAGTATCCAAACGTCCCAATAACATGAACCGGCCTTTTATGCGTGGACGATTGATGCGTCGAGAAATGTACTTTTGCTGATCCAAAATCTGATAGCTGAAATTCAAAATGTTGCACCGCATTACTAATATTGTTTAATGAAACAATTAATATTATTTAGTGAAAACAGTTAACACTGACCAACTAATACCATTAAAAAATAGAAGTATTTGTCTAAACATAAATCATAGCTTAAAGGGATAACCTGCATGACTTACTTGTGGTTTTCCGTCTTCTGATAGGAGTACATTAGACGAATTTACGTCTGTATGTATAATGGGAGGATAGGAAGAATGAAGGTACTCTAATGCCTTGGCCACCCCAAGTGCAATTTGCATCCTCTCACTCCACTTTAACTGATTGAGCCTTTGCTTCAAGCTTGAACTGAGTAAGTTGTAAACAATCGCGTACATTTCTCTACAGTAGCAGTATCCAACGATTCGTACAATGTTTTCATGTTTCAAACTGTTCAATATCTCCACTTCTTGGAAGAAAAATTCCTCAGCATATTGTGAAACCTTGAGAACCTTCACTGCTACTTTCTGACCATTTTCAAGAACGCCTTGATAAACTCGACTCTTTCCATCCTCACCAATCAACATATTTGGACAAAAATCTTCTGTAGCGCGGTTAAGCTCTGCCAACGTGAAGTTCCTGTTGTTACCCTTTGCTTCCAACACTGCTGATCTTTGGAAGAATTTTGGAGGAAAATCATGAAGATGCCTACAGTTTTTAGCAGTTTCAGATGGAGATGTTGATGAAGATGGCATTGATATTGATTTTCTGACTGGAGGTTTAGTTCCTAAGGTGCTGGATTCTGATAAAGACGAGACAAAACTCCGACGAACTTTAGAGCATGATCCTTGCTGAGAAGTTCCCATCTCCTGGTGCAAGATTTTCCCTCCATTGTCCATTATTAGAAGCTTGCAACTTGGAGGCAATGCTTTCAGATATTTGGCAATAGTTGAGCTTTCTGGGCTGCACATATGATAAAGTATTATGAATTTGGTTGGCAGATCTTACCCAATAAACCTTAAATGGATCCTATGTACAAAATGGGTCAAAAATTACCAGTTATTGCTACATCCAACAGCAAGAATCGTTGCGAATGCTATTCGAACTTGGTGTGCCAGTTCTGTTATGTAGCAGCTTCCATTACAGATCTTGACTTCAAACTCCACCTGATTATGCCATCAAGGAATGATATCAAACGAATCTTAACTCAAAACAGCAAAGCAGAACTTCTTACCTGCTTGGACTTGCAAAGGTCTTCACAAATCTGAAAAGTATTAGGATCAAAAGTATCATCAGGCTGTTGCTGCACATGAACAGCAAGCACGGTATCTCCTCGTACAACCACCAGTTGCAGTAACCTCGTGAGCATATCTCGACTGCAGTTGTCAGATTTCAAGCCCACAATGATCCTTTGATTCTTAAACCCCCGATTTCCTAGCCACCCAAATATCCCTCCAGTCATTCTCAGGTTTCCATCCCATTGTAAGAAAGCTGTCCAGCTCAAAGATTTCAAATTTCGCTTGAGAATCTGATTAATTGCTTGTCTTTCTCAACATAACGAATGAGATTGACATTAAATATGGGACCCTTTAACTTAATTCCAGTTGGTTTAAGCTTTAACTAATGTTCGGTAGGAAATTGAAAAGCTATATCAAGGCAACACATGAAACTACAGGGTTTAACTTCACCTGAAAAGAAGTCATTATCATATATATCCAGTAAACCAAACATTAGGTGAGACTCATTAATGGTAATTAAAAATAAAAATGCCCCATGTCCATCACATCACATGGAATGAAGGAGAGAGAAATGGCACGACATCAAGTCGGGCCAGAAGGGTTGTAAGAAAAATCACTTCATCAGTCATTAAATTTGTGACAGAGAATAGTAAAGATAGAAGGCACAATCCATTTCAACATGCAGACCACAGCATGAAGATCTGTCGGGAAGAACTAACAAACGAGCCAACAGCAAAGTGAAAACAGAGAGATAAACCAGTCATCCATCGCAGGAAACAAAACACCGTCGCTTTACTACTGTCCATCACTGAGCCGGGACCATACTACCAATCCGCACTAATCGAACCAAAAATATCGAAAATAATTGTTTTTTTTATATGGTATGGTATCATACCAAAAGTTATCGGTACAGTAATGATAAAGCACAAATTTTCAAGATTTCAATAGAAAAAAATTGTATTTCATTTCAAAATGCATATCAATATCCGATATAAATTTTGTTATATTAAAATTTCAATACAATTGAACAATTCCAAAATCACAATATGGTGTGATGTATACCGATACCTAAAAAATTGATATACGGAAATTTTGATACAATAACGGCAAAAAAATTTTATACACCTAAAGTTTTGATATGACATCAGTATGTCATTTTACATACCATACCATACCAAACCCACCTAAATCCATGGACACTAGGATTGTCAAACTCGCGTAATATGTAACCAAAGTAGACACAAGATGAACTTAACCACGAGTCTTGCTTCACCACCCAGCCCAGAGATAAAATAAGACATCCCAACGATGATATATATATATATATATATATATATATATATACAAAGCTATATATAAGAGCTGATAACTGTAAGTCCAGTCCAGACCACACCCTTGCTACTATAGACCGAGGTCCCAGAAATATGGGAAATTATACAGACGAGAAGAAATAACAACCCTTGCATGCTCAATCAACACCATTGACTACAAATTGTTATCTTCCGTATAATAAACCCCACAGGGGTCCAACATTGACAGTGAAAATGGCAGATTGCAATTTCAGAATAGTCTTTATTAGAAGCAATAGTATCTTATAACCAACATTCCCTTTCACAAGTAAACGGACTGGTGATACAGCAGTAAATCGCTAGCCAAAGAGGAAAGTAACTTATGATGCGCATTCACAAAATAATAAGAGAATCCTATTCAATTTGAATTTACATAGGTTTAAATTTTAATATCTTTATTGCGTCAAGATGAGAATGAAACAGTGTATATTTGACAGAAGCGGGACCCAAATTCTGTCCTGCGTAAACATCAGCATGATCACAGACATGAAACTGCTGCTCAATTCCACAAGTTCCAAATGAAAAGTTCAGGCTTCTCATGAAACGGAGCTCTCACGACTTCTCACCAATCTGCATGCTCAAATTGAATGGGAATCAGGAAAATGATACACAGGAATAAGGTGCCATTGTAGCAACAATTGTAAATCTCAGGTATAAAAGGATACAAGATGGGAAAAGATAATACAAACGAAAAGCAAGTTAGAGAAGGCGTGTATTCAGGCACTCTACAACAAAAGTGGGATTTTCAACTTTTTATGATAAGCAGCATGCCAGTGAGAGGCATTTAGTGGAAATTTTAGCTTACAATTTCATCAAAGACACGTTTTCATTATTGAAGATGCAGTAGAAACTTCACCAGCAATCCAGCACTAACTAATTTTTTTAAAAGACCTCCTCCCTGATTGTAAAATCTTATTAAAAAGAACGTGCCAAAGGCAGATAAATGCTATTATTGAGAATCTGTATAATGCTATTAAAACAGATAAATGCAAAAGAATCTGTTTAGGGCAGTATTATTGAGCCTCACCAATCACAAAGTTCAAATTAGGAAGGGGTTCACCATACAATTTCCAAAAGATACACATCATCAACTGAAACTTCTATCATTTTGTTTTGTTTTGCTCAACACTCAAACTCACAATAATAGTTTAACCATTTGATAAATATAAAGACAAATACAAACTATACATTAACCAACATAGATCCAGTATAATTATATCTTTAATTAAATAACTAGCACAGGCAAAGTCCACCTTAGAATGATCAGCATATCCTCATTGCAGTTAAACACGATAACCACAATTTTTTCCGAGGGTTCTGCTTATATGAATCTAGTCTAGGTTCGGCTTCTATCTTCATCACCACAACAGAAAGAATTTGCAAACATCTCATTAATATAAATTAGCTTTTCACCTGATTAAGGGGGTTGTCAGGAGATTTCTTCCATAGTTTCCAAATCATATCCTTGTATTGCGTGTGTGTTAGACCGGGTTTCTCTTCCTTCAATTTTGGAAGCTCAGCTTCTTCGAAAGCCTGCAACCATAACGGTTCAGCGAAAAAAGGGACGCAACAATAAACCAGCTTTACTTGGAGAATCCAAACAATAATCAGTAAAACAGAATTACACAGAGCTCTTACAGTTCATAAATCACTTGAAAAGCAAACCATAAACAACGGAATTTAAATATATAATTAGTCAATGCTCTAACAGTTTATAAAAAACACATAGGATGGGCGATCATGTACTTTATCTATTCCTCTTTAAAATCACAGTAAAAAATACCTTGTTTCTTGATTATACTAAAAATAAACAAAGAATCAAAGAAAATTGGGCCTCTCAATCATACCTTGAAGGAAGCCTTAAGCCTCTTCTCGGGATGCTTGTCCACCGGCAAACTCTCCACCACAGTCATCCGCGCGATAGCTTCCTCAACCGTCCTCGCCTCAATAACATTATCAACGCGATTGGTATTCATCACGCTCACCATCCTATCGTACTCCTCCTCATCCGCAGTTCGAGTCTGTTTCTTCTTCTCCTCCTCCGCGCGACGCTGCATCGACGCCTGTTCCTCCTCCTTCCGTCGCCTCAGTTCCGCCTCCGTTACCTTCGGCACGGGCACAGAAACCCTATTCGCCTTCTTATCCGGCTTCTTCATGCTTTTCTCGAGCTCCTTCTCTTCTAGCTCAGCTAATCGGCGCGCCTCGGCTTTTCGGGCGTTGGCCTCGTTTCGTTTCTCGGCTTCCTCTTCGCGCTTCTTGGCAGCTCGCGACTTAGCTCCCTCGGCTTCGCGCCAGTACTGGTCTTCCTTCTCCTTGGATTCGCGATCTTTGCGCTCGGCATCTGTGGCGTTTTTCCTAGCCCTAGCCTCTTCGGCTTTGCTGTTCACTCCCATTTTCTTCGGCATCTTCGACGATTATGCACTTCTTACAATAAAATTTAGCCAAATTTGTGAAGAAAATTGGGGATTAGGTTTTCAAAGTGTGAGAATTGAATCAAGACTATGCTGAGTTTTTTTTTTCAGAAGGAATATAAAATTGAAAAATGAAGAAAAGGTCTCGTGTAAGAAGAAAAGCAATCAAATTAGTCCTATATTCTCCGCTTCGGCCCAAGTATTCTGGCCCATTGACGCTTTTCCTTATATCCAGGCTATCCAGCTCATAAGTTAGGTTTTATAATTTAAAAAATAAAATTTGTTCTAAACAAAAATGTTAGGAGCATTTAATAATAATAATAATATAATGCAACTTATTTCTCAAGTTCGAGTATCTATTTTAAAAAAAAATGTAAAGGACTTTATTTATGATAAGTAAGAAAATTCAACCTGCTTACGTAATAAGATCTTGTTTAGCTATCTCTACTTAAATTTGGTGATTTTATTGTTTTTAATAAGAAAATTAATATATCATTAAGAGAGCTGAAAATAAATAGCATTGATTGAGAAGATAACGTCGAGGGAGGTCCAAGAACTTTCACAAGAAACATTATGTTTTGTAAAAAAAAAAGCAAGCTTATGAACAATTGAGTTAAAAAACACGGTATACCAAACTCGGGCTTCCGAATCATGAAAGTCAAAGTTTTATGTTTTTGGTATACACTGGTGTTTAATTTTTTTTAATTTTTTTTATTTTTTATTAAATATTTTATTCTTTTAATTAAATATTTAATATTTTATTCTTTTTATCGGTTAAATCGTGACTTGAACCTATTACCTTTGACATAGGTAGTGGAGCTCAAACCATTTCGTCTTAAATATTACTTTTTAAATTATAAATTATAAAACTATATTTTATATCAAATATAAATTATTTAATTAGTAAAAAATAAAAATAGTACTCCCTACGTCCACAGAACCTTTCACACTTGACTTTTTCAACGGTTTTTGTGTGAGAGTTATTTCATAGTAATACATTTACAAAAGTTATTTTATATGAATGATATGCTAGTTGATCTTATTAACTAGCATAACATTCATATAAAATAAATTTTGTTAACGTATTACTATGAAATAACTCTCATACAAAAACCGTTGAAAAAGTCAAGTGTGAAAGGTTCTCTGGAACAGAGGGAGTAATTTATTATTGATGCGTACTTACTCACCTGATCACCTCCTAGTTGTTGCCTACGGAGTGTGCAACCTGGAGTAAGCAGCAACAAAGTATACAGTCATGGGGTATTGGCGTATTGCAGTCTGAAGAAGTATACAATTACGGTTACTGTCGTGTTTCTTGTTTCTACGATTTTTTTCCTTTTAGTAGTTGGGCTGGACTCATTAATCATCAAAAGAAAAGATGTTATTTATGAAGGCCCATCATTTGGCCCATGTTTAATTGAAGAAGTAGAAGACGTCCGATTTGAAGTGGTCTTACAATTTGTGTATCATTCTGACACAGCAATGTGGCAACGGATATATACGTGAAGATCGCCTACAGAAGAGGTTATTGAGTATTGAGGTATTCCTCTAAAACTTTAATATTAAATTTACCCTTCATAATCTTCATCTTCTTCGTCTAACTCCCTGCAATTTCACCACTGTTACAGGGGAAGTTAGTCATCTACATATCCACATACCATATGAGTAAATCATAAATCACATACTCAAGTATTTTCGATAATCAAGTATATATCTAGAACTATAAGTAGTATTTTAGGTATTGTTGCAAGAACACTGAAACATATGAAAATACACGAGAGAAAAATTATACAATTATGTACCATCAATTACTTATTTTTTTCTTCTTTTGCTCGCTTGTTCTTTGTTATTTTAGTGATAATATCATGTTACTTTTTTGCTCGCTTGTCCTATTTTATTTCCTTTATTATCATTATTTAGGAAATAAATATTTATACATGTGTGTGCAAGCACCCGACGTCATTTTTTTATTTATACTACAAATGTCTTATTAAATTGCAAAATTTGTATGAGACCGTCTTATACATGAGACCTAGTCACTTTATAATAAATTGTTATCACTTTTTAAAAAAATAATACAAACTAGCATAAAAGTGATAACAAATTAAAAACTGATAACAATACATGAAAAATTGATAGCAATTTATAAAAAAGTGATAACAATTTATTAAAAAGTGACTTCGTCTCATGCCCCTCTCATGCATGAGACGGTCTCACGCAAGAGTGTCTCTATTAAATAGAATTAATGTTATGGAACAATGTGAAGTCAATTTAAAATGAAATGCTAATTTCGGAGTTAGCATTTTTTTTCCGTGGAAAACAAGTAGACATAAAGGAAAAATGAAAAATTAAAACAAAATATTACAGTTTTAAGTATAATAATATTTTTTTATGGTATAAAAAAAAGGGTCCATAACTATGGGGTACAATATTAGCACCTCTAACACTATAAGATACAATATATTTAGAAATTACTGGTAGATACAACATTGTTCCAATTTTACCCTTATCTCATACAACTTTTGTCTGTCTTGTCAGTCCTGTCTGTCGTCCTTTTGTATACACATTTATTGCGATTCATTTTCCATTTGTCACAGATTCATTTTTGGATTGTTGGTGTCTATTACAGATTCATTTCTACACATTAATTTTTCATTTGTCTATTACAGATTCATTTTCATTCAAATATTTGAAGTGCATATTTTTTCGGTAGATAAAACTGCACATATGAATTCAACATTAATAAAATAAAAAATAGTAGATTCAACACAGTAAATTCAGCATTATGTAAATTAAAATATCGTAGATTCAACACAGTAGAATCAACATTTAAATAAACTAAACAATTTTGCACATGTGCATAAGTAAAAATCTGCACATGTTCATAAGTAAAAATTTGCACATGTGCAGAAGTAACGATCTGCACATTATTACAAACCCTTCAACAGCTTCGTTGCAACAAAAAGAAGTATCAAGAAAGAAATCCAGTGCAGCAAAAACAAGAATCAAGGCAGCCTAAAAAAAAAAAAAAGCACCGATCTGATATCAAATCTAATCCGCCGATTTTACCCGGAGAGAGAGAGATCGGTGGGGCTCCGGCGCATCTGATTTGGATCTGACACCATCGCATCTGGCGGTGCACCGACAAGGTGCGCGGCCACGTCGCCGAGCAACCTACAAGCCTCGACTTCGTCGCCGCAAAAAGTTCACTGTCATCGACTGTTCTCAGATCTGAACAACTTCACTGTCGCCGACTTCGCTCTGGTCCTCGGCGATGGCCGCCGAAACTTCACCACCCGTTGTGTTTCGCTCTGCACGAATATCCAAGATGTGATCGGCGATTTTTGCTCCGGCATCGGCTGATGAAAGTGGGTAAATCGGTGATAAAAGTGGGATAACATTAAAAAAAAAAAAAAAACTAACAAACCAAAAATCTGAGAGAAATCGGAGGAGAAAAAAATAGAGAAAAAGAGAAAGAAAGACCGAATGTTTGTGGGAAAGAGAAAGAGGAAATGTGAGGAGATTGGTGAGAGAGAAAGACGTGATTGTGGGAAAGAGAGAGAAAATGTGAGGAGGTTGGGGAGAGAGAAAGACGCGTGTGAGAGGAGGACATAAGGTCAAAGATTAATCAGCAAAAAAAAATTGACTTTTGAGGGTAAAATGGGAAACTGAAAAGTGTAATTGTATCTAATTGTATTATGTTTTTGAGATGGTACCTAGGAGTAATAAAATTTTAAAGATGGTACCTTAGAGTCATTACTTCTAAAAAAAATGGTATAATAATATTTTTTAATATGTGTGAATAACTATAAATCCAAATTTATGAATTGAAAGGGGTATTAATTATTAAGCACATGAACATTATTTATGTTAATTTTCACCAAAAACATTTGGCTAAGATTAAAATGGGAAAAAAAATTAGAATGTGGTACAAATCCCCCAAATATGGTCTACAATTGTTGAAGGGTTTTGCTGATCGAGACCCTCTCGATAGACACTCAACATACTGAGGGTATTGTCAAAGCTCCAAAATCACCTCTCACAACGTTTAAAATATATATATATATATATATATATATATAATAAAATAAAATTTAATTTTATAAAATTTGAGAACACATTTGAGTCATGGGTCTCTTCCAAGCTTATCATTTGCTGTTGTCGCTAAACCATAGACATCAACATTAATTCACTTACTAATTTCTTCTATAATATCTTATTGGACTTACTAATTTGTTATCGTCGTCTAGCTTGTACCTACGCTAGTCATCAATTTGACGTCATGTCGTCAATATATTTAAGCATAACAAGCATTAAGCATTGATACTTGTATTTTTTTTTTACTTGAATAAATAAATTATAAATTCGAATCTACGAATTTTCTCCTATTTATGTCTTTGTGGAGTCACGAGAAATTTAAATAGTGAACCGAAGATTCAAAAGTTTCAATTCCGAGGGGACTATAATCAACATTTTTAGCATTACGTACTTCCTTATTTCTATTTACCGCGCTTTTCGTTTTAGTACGATTTACATTCCAGAATTTAATTGGATTATTTAATCCTACCAATTTTAGTGTTGGCTGATAAGGATTAGAAATTAATCTATAATTATGAAAAAAAAAAATAGGAACGAAAAAAAATAACACAAATTTGTTGATCAAATTCATTAAAATACACTATGTTTGGGGCACTACCAAATTAGGAGAATTATTATTTTCTGTGATATGAAATATAATTAATGCGTTAGGTCTCTTGTGAGATGAGTGCATATATGCACTTGAGTTTTGTTGTGGCACTTTTCAATTACTTTTGTTGGCAATTTCAATTATGCTAAGTAACACATTTTATTAGTAATGACACTTTTAATTTGCATAATATAATTTTGTTATTATAACTTATTTTTTATTTATAATAAATGATACATTTTAACTATGATACGTAGAACTTTTTTATGATAGATGCGAGTGTATGTATGGAGTCATAGGTAGTTATTTGTATTCAAAATTGAGGTTGTAGCTATAAAAATTCATCCGACTCAATCAAATACTGAACCAAATTGTTTTGCTCGTGAAGAAGTCTATTTATGTTTTTTTAGGATTTAGGTGTGCGGGGTGAGTGATGGAAATCGCACAATTGGTTGATGATTCACCGGCGCTCCGACTCAGGTCGGTAAGCGGCGGAGTTCGGCAAGAAGAGAATTTTGCCAAGAAAAGTAACTTGATTTTATTCTGCATAAGAACTTTTCAACAATTACACTGAGTTTATATATTTTTCCTGATTAATTCTAATGGGCTTAACCACTAATAACAATGGGCCTGACTAATTTTATTCCTATTATTGCTCTGATGCTGCTCGATCGTTTGGGCCCAAATTGCACTCTTCCTGTTGAGATGTTTGTTGGGCCGCTTTCATCTTTGCTCGTCTAGCCCGGTTGTACGCATTTTTAAGCCCACGACTTTCTTGCGTATCATTCCCGTTCCCTTCAAGAGAATCCTTGTCCTCAAGGATGAATTCTGGAAATTGATGGCGCATTCTCTCTAAATCTTCCCAGGTTGATTCTGACGAAGGTAAGGACTCCCATTCCACAAAGACTTCCCATCTAAATCGACCATTTCTTTTTATGCGTCTATACTCCACAGCCCTTCCTGGCCGGAACACCATTCGACCATCCTGCGCAACCGTCGGTAGTTTATCCGTCACCACTTCCCCTGTTCCTAGCCTTCGTCGTAATTGCGAAACATGGACCACTGGATGGATATGCGCATCCTCTGGTAACTTCAATTTGTAAGCCACTCCGCCGATTCTGCTTACGATCTGAAAAGGGCCATAAAATCGGCTACCCAGCTTATACAATGACTTTTGTGACACTGACTGTTGACGATATGGTCGTAAACGAAGATAAACCCAGTCGCCCACATTAAACTCTTCTTCTCGACGACCCTTGTCGTGTTGTTCTTTCATTCTACCTATCGAGTGGCCCAATGTTTCTTTAAGTTCCCGTAGCATGAACCCACGTTCAACTAATTCTTTATCTGCTTCAACATTAGGTGAGCTCCCTGGTGGATAGTTAACCAATTGCGGGGGTGCACGTCCATAAACCAATTCGAACGGTGAGCATTTGATTGAGGCGTGATAAGTGGTATTATACCAATACTCCGCCCAAGGTATGTATTCTTCCCATCGACGTGGATTTTGGTGCACGAAACATCGCAGATACTGTTCCAGCGTGCGGTTCGTAACCTCTGTTTGCCCGTCCGTTTGTGGATGATACGCCGAGCTCATGGCTAAATGGGTTCCCTGCATTTTGAAGAACTCTCTCCAAAAATTGCTGATAAATATCCTATCTCTATCAGTAATAATGGAACGGGGAACTCCATGTAATTTTATAACGTATTCAACGAACAATCGGGCTACTGATTTCGCCGTGTATGGATGGACTAGAGGAATAAAGTGGGCATATTTCGACAACCGATCCACCACCACAAGAACTCCGTTATACCCGTTTGAGAGAGGTAGTCCTTCAATAAAATCCATCGTAACATCTTCCCAAATGTGCTCCGGTATCGGCAAAGGTTGAAGCAATCCACTAGGCTTTCGAGAGTCACTCTTTATTCGTTGGCAAGTGTCACACTGTTGAACATACTTCTGCACATCTTTTTTCATTCCGGGCCAAGTAAAGGAATATGCCATTCTTGCCCACGTCCGGTATATTCCCGAATGCCCCCCAAACCTGGAATCATGGAAATGTTGTATTAGTTCAGCTCGTATTAATCCAGATATTGGAACCCATACTTTACCTTTAAAAAATAGCATGTTGTCCCTCCACTCCAAGTCTTCGGCAGTGGCATCTTTTTCTTCAATCAATCGCTTTTTCTCCAAAATCTCAGGATCATTAACTGACATGGTTCGAATTTTGTCCCAGATTTCCCAAATGGGGCCTGTTACTGCCGTAATCTCAGCCTGGTTGTCTTTCCTTGATAATGCGTCCGCGACTAAATTTTGACGTCCGGGTCGATACACGATTTCGAACTCATATCCCATCAGTTTAGCAACAAATTTTTGTTGCTCGGGAGTGATTATCCTTTGCTCTAATAGGTGCTTGAGTGGCTGCTGATCCGTTACTATGCGAAACTTTCTTCCTATAAGGTATGGCCGCCATAAACGCACGGCTTCAAGAACAGCCATCATCTCTTTAATGTAAACCGACCATTCGAATTTCCGTGGTCCCAATGCTTTGCTTAAGTAGGCCAGAGGTCTGCCTTCTTGAATTAGTACTGCCCCAATTCCGTAATCACTAGCATCTGTGTGTACTTCAAACATTACATCAAAATTGGGCATGGCTAAAACGGGTGTTGTTGTCATGGCTAATTTAAGTTCCTCGAAAGTTTTTTCACTGTCTTCTCCCCATTTGAATCCACCTTTGCGTGTCATATTTGTGAGTGGCCTTGCTATTGTTCCATAGTTCTTGACAAACTTTCTATAGTAACCCGTTAACCCCAAGAAGCCCCTCAATTCGGTGATGTTTTTCGGCTTAGGCCAGTGTTGCATGGCCTCTATCTTGGTCTGATCCACCTGAATTCCATGTTCGGAAATTATATGGCCCAGGTACTCAATAGAGGTTGTCCCGAAAGCACACTTGCTTAATTTGATGTGGAATTGTTGTTCATTCAAGATGGAAAAAACCTGCCGTAATTGATAGATATGGTCAGTCCAATTTTTTGAATAAACAAGAATATCATCAAAAAAAACTAATACAAATTTCCGAAGATATTGATGAAATATCGAATTCATAGCGCCTTGGAACGTGGACGGGGCGTTACACAATCCAAAGGGCATAACGAGATACTCGTAATGTCCTTGGTGTGTCCTAAATGCAGTCTTGTACACATCACTTTCTGCCACCCGCAATTGATGATATCCAGCCCTCAAATCCAGCTTAGAGAAATATTTTGATCCGTTTAACTCGTCGAGCATGTCGTCAATGGTAGGAATTGGAAATCGGTCCTTGACCGTGGCAGCGTTGAGGGCCCTGTAATCCGTGCAAAATCGCCAAGATCCGTCTTTTTTTTTTACTAATAGGACAGGTGATGAGAATGGACTGGTGCTGGGCCGGATAAGTCCATTTTGCAGCATTTCTTTTACTTGACGTTCGATTTCTTCCTTCTGGAAATGTGCGTATCGATATGGATGTACGTTGACGGGTTGAGTTTCATCCTTGAGTGGTATATGATGATCGAAGTTCCTTCTTGGTGGCAACCCCTGCGGAATTTCCAAAACAGAAGGGTAGTCAGTAAGGATTTGTTCAATATCAGCATGCCATTTACCTGTTTGTGGTTCATTGTTATGTTGTAACTGGTTTATTTTGACCGCATAACATTGACCTCCTTTGGCCCACATTCTAGTAAGACATTTCAAACTGACTTCCTTCGTATCATCATCCGTTCCAGACTGCAATACTACAGTCCCATCGCCCCATCGAAATTCCATTGTCCCTTTTGCAAAATCACTGACCACCTTTCCCAATCCCTCAAGCCATTGCACCCCAAGAATTACATCTAAACTACCTATTGGTAAGGCAAAAAGATCGGCTTTAAGCATTACCCCCTGTACCCGAAGGGGTACCCCTTCATATAATTGATTACATACCAATTTCTGGCCATTAGCCACACGCACATGGAAAGGTTCTACCTTAGTTTCTTTCAAATTGAGCTTTCTTGCAAGTTCTTGATTAACAAAGTTATGTGATGACCCACTGTCAACTAATATAATGACTCTTCTATCTTTAATCCAAGACCCAATTCGCATAGTTCTTGGACCGCGTACTCCCGTCATCGCATGAATGGATATCTCAGCATCGATAGCTTCCACCGGTTCTATTATTTCTTCCTCATCACTCTGATCAACAGGTTCAATCAGGAATGCCTGTTGAATTTTACACCGATGTCCCGGAGTAAACTTCTCATCGCAATTAAAACATAATCCTTTCTCCCTCCGTTTTTGTAATTCATCCCAAGGCAATCTCCTTATCCCTGATGGTATTGTCTTAGTGTTTCCTGATGGAACTGTACCCCCTTCCTTTCGTATATCAGAGTTAGCACCCCCAATTCGACGAACATCTGGTTTATTATTACGTCTCGAATTCAACTGATCATCCCTTAATCGGGCCAATTCAATCGCTTCTACATAAGTTCGAGGACGACTCACCCTTACTTCCGTTGCTAATTCCGGTTTCAAGCCACCCATAAATGCACCCACCAAAGCACTTTCCGGCCAATCGTGCACCCTACTAGCCAATCTCTCAAACTCTCGTTGGTACTCCCGAAGGTTTCCTGTTTGTTTAATATGAGTCAATGCTTCATCATAGTCGTTGTATTCTGAAGGCCCAAAGCGAGCCATCAGTTCCCTTTCAAAATCCTTCCAACGTACAGTTTTATCCTTCTTCCTATATACCCTACTCAACCATTGCCACCACATGTTTGCCTCTCCCTCAAGAAAATAAGCAGCGTATTTTACCTTATCTTTCTTGTGAATTTGATTGAGTTCAAAGTACTGCGATACCCTGCTCAGCCAAGAAATGGGATCGGCTCCATTGAAGGTAGGACAAGTTAATTTGGGTCGTCCTTTCCATCGATGTTCACCTCTACGCATTCTTTCTTCACCGTCACCGGTCCTAGCCTGACGAATTTCCGGCGAGCTGCTGCCTGAATCGTCACTTTCTTCGGATGACGATGTCGATTCTCCTTTCTTAAGATCTTTCCGCATCAATTTTTCAAACATAAGATCAATCTTAGCCATTCCAGCTTCGATTGTGCTGTACTTGTTTTCTAGTGCTTCTATCCGATCGCGGTGATTACCCGCCATTGTGCCCTAATTTCAGCGCGATTTCCAAAGAAATTGGCTCTCAATGAAAGCACCAATGATGGAAATCGCACAATTGGTTGATGATTCACCGGCGCTCCGACTCAGGTCGGTAAGCGGCGGAGTTCGGCAAGAAGAGAATTTTGCCAAGAAAAGTAACTTGATTTTATTCTGAATAAGAACTTTTCAACAATTACACTGAGTTTATATATTTTTCCTGATTAATTCTAATGGGCTTAACCACTAATAACAATGGGCCTGACTAATTTTATTCCTATTATTGCTCTGATGCTGCTCGATCGTTTGGGCCCAAATTGCACTCTTCCTGTTGAGATGTTTGTTGGGCCGCTTTCATCTTTGCTCGTCTAGCCCGGTTGTACGCATTTTTAAGCCCACGACTTTCTTGCGTATCAGTGAGTCATGACTCTAAAGTCATGAGATTTGAAATTTTGGATGAATAATAAAAGTGTGTGTTTCTTTTGGGATTTGAGTAGAATAGAATTTTACTTTATGTCAAATCAGTGTGTAAGAATGATTGATATTGTATTATTATATTATGTTTGTGTAAAAATGATTGATATTTTATTATTATATTGAGGAGAAGTGTAAAAAAATACTCCCTCTGTCCCGAATTAACTTGCACAGTTGACTTTTTTAACGGTTTTTGTGTGAGAGTTATTTCATAGTAATACGTTTGCAAAAGTTGTTTTATATAAATGATACGCTAGTTAATAACTTTTGCAAACGTATTACTATAAAATAATTCTCACACAAAAATCGTTGAAAAAGTCAACTGTGCAAGTTAATTCGGGACAGAGGGAGTAGTTTGTATTGAAAAAAGTAATAATAGGTGTAGGGTGGATTTGAGTGTGGAATTTAAAATCGAAATTTCAAATCCCTAATTTACAAGGGACGAAGGTCGAAAAGTCCTAATTCTATCCGTGTGAATCCCGAAACGAACATAACCTAGAATTTATAACCCAAAATAAGGATGCTGGTGACTGACGTCCAGTGCTTTCACATGCGGGAACGTGCAAACCCAACCAAAACTTGATGAATTAAATTGTCTACAAGGAATGAAAGGTCCACTTTTTATTCTTCTATTTATGTATAAATGTATAAATAAATTATTATTATTGTTGTTGGTTTTATTATTAAAATTAAAAAAGGCTCACATCACATGTAGGCCCGGCCTGATCAAGGTAGTTAAGGGTAATTAATTGGTTATGTTGAACGTCTCTTCAGGCCGACGTTTATTGCGCATGTGAACCAACGCAATTAGTGACGTTCAAAAATCGTGGTATTCATCGTCTTTATCAGTTATCCAAGGCACATAATTTTATTTAGAACGATCAAGATCAAACGGAATTACAAGTTGCTGAATTCACAAATATTTATTTCATCATAAATTAAAACAACACGTGAGCTATATCACTTCTGAATGAGAAGACTTTGATTTCACAATTTAAAAATTATATTGTGAATCAATTTTACTGTAAAATTTATTTGTATATTTTTATTGATAAAAAGAATTGTATTAGTGTGGAAGAGTGTAATGAATACCCAAACTCACGAATCATCAAGTACAGAGTTTCTCAATAACAAAAATAATCCAAACATTCCCTCAATTCTCGTATTAAGTGTATATGATTTTTAAATTTTTTTTTTCTTTGAGATGTGTTTTTCTGCAGGGAGGATGACGAGTCTATGGAACGCTTGTTTTTTAAATGCAAAACACATATTGTGTGGATGGAGATTTTCAAGTGGTTCACCAATAGCAATTCACTCTCAAGCAATACAAAATTTGCTTCTGCAAAGTCAAATTATTAGAGGAAAAGAAGGTAAACTGGGCTCTGTATCTATTTGGATAGGAGTAATTTGACTAATTTGAAAATGGCGAAATAATATAGTGCATGGAAGTGGAGAGTTGAGAGGAGATTAATTGGTGGAGGAATTGAAGGCGAGAACATGGAATTGAATTAATGCTAGAGATATAACAGTTTTTTCTTTTTCTCTTAAAGATTGACTAGATAATTCTAGAATGGTTATTTGTTGATAAAATTGTAAAATATTTTTTGGGTATATTTTATGCTCAAGTTCCTTTTACCAATAAAAAAAAATATTTTTGTTTCTTTGAAAAGACAAAAGACAAGATACACAACACAACCCATATACTCCTCTATGTTGAAGTAGGGGTGTCTTCCCCGACCAAGCCAGCCTAATGGGTAGGGGCTCACTGTCTGTGTACGGACTGTAGCAAAGGGGAAAAAAATCACAATCTTTTACCTATTTATTCCAATCAACTACGTCTGTTAACAGAAAAAACAAACTTTTACCTCTTCCAATTAGGCGGTGCTGCTCTCCATAAGTTCATATCCCAGTTATAGACAATAAACAAGGCCGGATTTTGGGTGGCGCCTGGTCCCTTTGTGATTTACTTTTTTTATTATATAAGCTTTTATTATTTATAATATTAATCTGTAAGCAAATTATCATTTTATTCTTCTTGGTTAAATTTTTTTTTTGCCTCCCTTTCTTCATTAAGATATTTTTGTAGTGATGGTTGCTATTAATATTTATTTTACGAACATGAACTTTAAGTTAAGGGTACTTTAAAATTTTCGCCTCTTCAAACGAAATCTTGGATCCGTTTTTTATGGTAAAAATATTGAGACCTTAAATTTTTGAAAATATCGAAGAATATATTGATATTTTTCAATATTAGTATATTTAAAAATTATGAAAATTTAATTACAAATTTTTAGTACATAAAAGAATTTGAAAACATTTTACATTTGTAATAAATTTACATAAAATATACTACTAGGAGTCGTTTGGTTTCCTTTATTAGGGGTGTATTGATCCCTAATGCACCTTTATCACTTATTTGGTTTGTTGTATACATTATACTTCCAGCCCGTTATTAAGAATAGACCCGTTCAAATAATACATAATACATGGTATTATAGATTCCAAGTTTCATATGGTATTTGTAATACTTATATTTCTCCAACATCTATTAAATTTTAAAATACCAAAAACACCCTTCACTTTCATCAAAATGTGTTTATTATTATTTTTATTTATAAGGATAAATTAGTCTAAAATAAATTAATACTAGTTATAATACTTGCAACTAAACATAATATTGATAGCTAATAACTAATTATTTAACTCAAGTTTTTGAAACCAAACAAAATATTGATAATAAACTGGTATTACAAATATAGGTATTATAGTTCAGGTATTATCCAATAAAGGAAACCAAACTAGCCCCTAATATATATGCTATCTCATATAACATTTGTTTATTTTTTAATTTAATACTTTATCAATATTAGGTTCAATTCGTAAAAAAAAATTAATATATAGTATTATAGTTTTTTTTTTTGAAGATAATATATAGTATTATAGTGGATATTGAACTTCTTGATATTTTTTTTGTACTTAGTTATATATGAGCCAAAGAAATAACAAATTTATATTGGATAATACCTGAACTATAATACCTATATTTGTAATACCAGTTTATTATCAATATTTTGTTTGGTTTCAAAAACTTGAGTTAAATAATTAGTTATTAGCTATCAATATTATGTTTAGTTGCAAGTATTATAACTAGTATTAATTTATTTTAGACTAATTTATCCTTATAAATAAAAATAATAATAAACACATTTTGATGAAAGTGAAGGGTGTTTTTGGTATTTTAAAATTTAATAGATGTTGGAGAAATATAAGTATTACAAATACCATATGAAACTTGGAATCTATAATACCATGTATTATGTATTATTTGAACGGGTCTATTCTTAATAACGGGCTGGAAGTATAATGTATACAACAAACCAAACAAGTGATAAAGGTGTATTAGGGATCAATACACCCCTAATAAAGGAAACCAAACGACCCCTAAGTGTGTTAACTATGTGCATAAGTACAACATTTTGGTTTAATTTTTTTAATCTGAGGAAACAAAATTTTGAATTTGATTCTACTTACGTGAGCAAAATCCACCTCCAACATGATCCGATTCTTCATTTTGAATCATAATTGGTACTCACATTTTGTCATCCATGCCCGAATTAGAAACCTCAAAGTACAATCCGAATCATTTTCTTCCTTGTCCATAAGATCTTTACAAGTATTTGAATGATATTGTTGTTGCCTTTTTGTTTTTGAACCACCTACTATTTCAGTACTAGCTACCCCTTTTCCATTTTACAACTAAAATAAAATTAGTTAGAGTGTTTGACGAGCATATCAAATTTAAAATTGAGTTTTTCTTTATAACAAGAATCATGAAATCATCCTCAAACTTTTACGACATACAATAAAATTAATCGTGTTTTGTCATGCTAATGGTGTTGCATTATTATTATATTTAAAAACTAAGAATTAATCAGATCCACGTAAGATGAAGTGGTTAGAACTCAACTACCTATGACCCAAAGATCATGGGATCGAGTCACCCTTTAATTTATCCAATAAAAAAAAATCAGATCCACGTAAAGTTAACTGGAATAACATATGCGAAATGACTCTCAACTGTAAATCTCAATGCTTTATTCTTACAAAAACTCTTGTTTCAAACACAAGTTAGTATTTTGATTCGCTCCCATTATCGACTGTGATTTTCATTTTTTTTTTAATATTTCTTAAATTTGTGTATCTCATTACCAAAATATATTCTTTGAGCATAATCCTTTTTAGACAATAAAAGTCAATCAAAGATTTAAATTTGTTGAAAAAAAGGGACTTTACCACTCACGCCTGAATTTTTGCTCAATAAATCCATACATACAATATCTTTTAACACCATGTACCACTATATAATTAAAGATGTAACTTTGAGTGTATTGAACAAACTAGATGAGCTCCCGCGTATTACGCGGTATTTTCGTTAAATAAACTTTACAATATAATATTATATATATATATATATAATATTTTCAAATAATAATATACATATTAAAATAATGTATATGTATAAAAAAATTGTAATTATAATATTAAATTTAAATAATGGTAATATTAATTGTATGACAATTCATGCTATGGATTAGAATTATTATAATTATGTGAAAGAATTTATTATAAGATTTATTTCAAATTTATTTTACAATTAATAAAAAAAAGAGACGATTAATAAAAATTTTTTTTATAATTGATGCATAAATATTAATCCGAATAATATATATATATATATATATATCTTATATTTACAATAAATATCATATATGATTATATTAAGTTTTTTTTTTTTTATAAAAGTTGATACAACCACAATTTTCTTACATACATTTATAGGTTTAAGTTAAATATAATTTTATGTTTAAAAATTGTCATATGATAACACTTTTTAGATATAAAATAGATATTTAAAATATTTAAAGATTTATATATTAACTTATTTACTAAAAAATATACATATTGTGCAAGAGGTCTAAGGTTCAAACCTCCTTAGAAATATTTTTTTAATTAATTCCTATATTAAAATGTCACATAGATGTCATATATTAATTATAAATCAATAGGAAAATGACACGTAGATTATTAACATTTATATGCATTTAATAAGAATGTGACATCTCATTCAAATTAACCTCATGACGACACCTAAGCAAAAATAAACTCCCTATTAGTAATATATGGATATTCTGTGTACAAAATAAAATATGATTATTTTTTGTGTGAGAATATATTATATGAAATACATCCTTGTTTTTACAATTGAGTATTATTGCAAAAAACGGCTTAGGCGGTCGTCGGGACGGCCAATTTGAATTTTACAAATTCTATGTTTCAGGCGGAAATGAGCCTAGGTGGGGTAGATGGCCGACACAATTTTTTATTTTTTTAAAAAATATAGGAAGTGACTAGGTGGTCCAAGCACTAGGTGACCCAAAACTGTAATATTAGTGATTTTCGACTTCTATAACCTTGCAATTCAATAAGTATTTGTGCCCCCAAGTATATCTTGCTACTCAAGTAAATATTTAAACAATATTAATTTATTTTTTTACTGAATACTCACAATAATTTTCACAAAACGATAACAATTAAACAATTGTAACTAGTTAGTATAAACAGCTGCAAGTGATCAACAGTTTTTTTTATACAATTTAAAAATGTTATTAATTTATACAGTGAACCTAATGTATATAAATGTTTAGCTTTACATTTATATTCAAAACCGAAAAGAAAAACACACGCCGCTTCGTCTCTTACACACGCAACGCTATCCAGATTCCTTCCAAATCGCACCACACATAGTTGAAGCGTTTTATCTTTACCATTTACGCCATGAAATATAAATATTATCTTCTTATTCTTATTATATTTAATTTTCAGAAACATTTATGGTCGTCACACTACTGGATTTATGATTTTAAAATAGTCATCCAGGACTGCTATTACTTTCATTAAATGCTAGTATGTTTGTTAGGATGACCAGTTGTATTTTCATGTCGTGTTTAACAAAATTAATATGAATACATTGCGAACTCAAAAGAATTCGTGTCAATATGATCGATATGATTTGATAGAATGAGAAAATAATTAATTATTATATTATAATATTACATGATAATACATGTTACATACTTTATAGATACAAAATGAATAAAATTTTAAAAAAAATAATAATAATACAATTAACAAATATTTTTTCAAGTTTAACGGATTAACACGAATACACGATTCAAAGAATTGGTTTTCTCATCTTGTCGATACGATAATGATACAAATACGATAAACATAAATACTAATATTCAGTTTTCGTATCGTTTTCATGTCATGTTATTTTATCATATATTCATAATTTTCACCTTAGTGCTTAAAATTGGAAATCTAGAAATTAATATTTATAAAGCAACTTTAAAAACCATTCATTTTTTTTTTTGGGGAGGGATTATGATTCGCTCATTGAATTCTTTATGTTTCATAAACAATTTATGTCATGCTATATATGGGATCAAATTAAGCTTTACTAAATGGCGCCGAAAATTGAAGATATTTGTGTTTGTTTTGACCTTTCTTAACCTTAATCTCTTTAATTTGATACAATTTGAATTGTGAAATTATTCGGAAACAAATTATGGAGCCGCAATTTTGAAGAAGTCGGTTTTTTTATGGTAGTTCAATCTCACGATGTTGAAAATTTATAACCGATGCAAATGAATGAAAAGCTGTATATTATATTTCATTGAAGATCTACTTGCCAAAACAAAAAAACTTGCAAAATATCCCTTTTTTAAAAGATTATCATCTATTAAATATATACTTACTCTTACTCTTTATAATTCACGGAGAATCCACCTATCATTTGTTGAGGTTACCATTATTGAAGAAAACTTATTCAAATTTGAAAGATAGTACTTAATGCCATTGAAGGGAATGAAAACATGCAATATTGTCTTTATTATCACATTTAACATTTAACTCAATTTTAATCCACCAGTGTTTTCATGTCTAATTTTTGGCTGATAGAGACTTATATAATCTGTTGTACAAATGAGATCCTTGAAATGCAACTCTATTTAACTAATATTAACTAATATTACTAAGGAAGTATATTGAATTGATTTAAACATATGAACGATTCATAAAACAGTCTCACAATCATTTTTTTTTTCCTTTTGATATTGCACGATTCAATGTTACACAAGATGATAACTGTTAACTACTCTTATTATTCTTGATATAGTTCAAAATTGATAAACTTGCATATATACAAAATTGGATGAAATTTGATGTATTACGTGAAATGTTTGTAAAAGTCAATTTTATAATATAGTAATGCAATATATATATATATATTTTTTTTTTTTTCAGAAAAGTATAATTTATATTAATTCAACAACACAACAAAGTCAAAACAACACAAAATGTTGGGGGTACGAGAATTATCCCCAACACAGCAACACAAACCAGGTTATCAGTTTACATAACTAGCACACCCGGCCAACACTAATCTAGCAATGCATACGTATAAATTAATTTACATATTATTATATAAACTACTTTCATGATAATATTATCATAATTATTTTTCAGTTTCATTCAGTTCTTGATATGCTTAGTTAAATATTTGATACTTTAAATATTTTTTTTAATTAAACTTGATATTTTAAGCTTAAATATTACTTGATTAGTGTTTTTTATATTAAATATAAATAATTTAAATAATAAAAAAATTAATTGTTGTAAACATTCATGAAAAATAATATGATATTATTGACTCTAATTTTTTATACTTCTGATGATATTTCTAATACTCTTGATAAAATATTTAATACTTTAAATTTTTCAAAGTGGTTCATGGTAAGGCCTACTCAAATTAATTTCTAAAATTTATAATTATATAATAAATATATTAAAATAATATATGTGCTGATGTATGTGTCACATGTCATTAAAAAATAACTTAATATTCTCATTCAAAAAAAAAATATTCTTTTTATTTATTTTATTTACCACAATGTCACTACAAAATAATTTCATTATATATAATACTAATAAACAACTCTCACATTAAAACCTATGCTGAAGCAAGTGGGTGAATAATTGTGGGACATAAAGAATTAATTAATTTATACGTTTCATATCATATTTTATTAATCAATTCTAATTAGTAACATTTCAATTATATTAATATACATATTTTACGTTTACATTCAATTACACAGCGCTACTCTTGTACTAGACATCAATTCATTTTCTTATAGTGACATTATTTCACATAATTTTGTTGCACCTCATAAATCATTGCAACATGTGAGTACAACGTTCATTCTTCTGTTGATGGCCGCTCACACGAGGTCTCATCATTTTAATAAAATATGTGCATCGATATTTGATTAATAGAAAGGAAATACATTTTAAATAAATAAAAAAAATTTAATTAATATAACAGGAGATGTAATACTATTATGTAATAGGAGATTCAATGTGAAAAATATAAGCTGGACAGAGTTTCAATTTATTGATTGGCTTGTTTGGCGGTATTTTTAGTCGTCACATTATTATTGCTACTATTATTATTAGAATTATTCTAATAATTTCCTCATTTTGTAGCTGTGTGTACTTTGATAAATAAACTGGATTTCATTTTCTTCAGCCGCAAAAATACCATAATTTTGTTAGGTGGTAACGCAAAGACGAATAGCCTGCGCCGACGTGGCAACAGGGCAATAAAATAAAATTTTGACCTATTTATTCGCTCTAAATCGCAGAGACGGAGCCACCACTGTTAACGCCGTTTCACAGAGTACTGCACAACAGCCCACCTTGTCGTTAAAATGAGACGACACCCCTGTTAACGCCGTCACATCAAAATTACATACACAAGACCACGCCTATACTTGTAGTGAGAGAAAGGAAGGTGGAAGAGTTGAGTAGAGCGAGAGAAGCTGCTGCTTTGCTTTTATAATTGTCGGCTTTTACTTTTTCCACTCTTCATCTTCCCCACATTCTTCACCAGATCGATTATCTGCAATAAAGTTTTCGGTAACGGTAGAGCCACGCTTGCTACTCTATGTTTAATAGCGAGAATAACATCTAAGATCCCTGTATTTTGAGTCTCAAATTTTGCTTTAATGGGGAGTGTGTCTTCGGAGGAAGGCACTGAGGAGAGGTGTGGGAGTTACAGTCTCAGCGCCGACGTCAGCGAGTCGGAGAGCTCCAATGATGATGTGGAGGATGATGTCGGCGGCGCGTCAAGTTCCGCGGGCTTTTCTCCCTTTGCCGCCGGAAGTTCGGCGCCTTTGACGCCGACATTCAGTTTTCCTTTGATCGGAGGCAAGGATGTGGTGGTTTGGGACGAGAAGCCGCTGAAGAGTGGCTCTGATTTGTCTGGTGTGTGATTATTACTTGCTTATCTTGCATATATTTGATGACGTCAACCCTACCGAAGGTCTATTGATTCTATATAATTATCAATTAGAGTTTTAGTAGTTGTGTTTGTATGTTTTTGGGATTACAATGCAGCGGCTTTGAACTATACAACTAGCGATTGATTTTTTATTGTCAAGTTAGTCATCCTATAAATCAAATTGTATGGCTGCACTACTTTCAGATGCACCGATCTATTTTACGCCTGTTGATTTCTTGCACTCAACTTAGCATTTGTCATTATTTCGACCAGATGCCTAAATTAGAATGTGTGTGGTGGCAGAATTTTCTTTCTCTAGTGTTGCTTATCATTTCTGAAATTCATAGTATTATCTGAATATTAATTGTACTATGTCACATTTTAGAAATTGAGATGATGAAGGAAAGATTTGCGAAGCTTCTGCTCGGTGAAGACATGTCTGGAGGGGGTAAAGGAGTTTGTACTGCACTAGCCATTTCAAATGCTATTACTAATCTTTCTGGTACTTTCCCTTGTGCACATGTCCGTATAATCTGTGTTTGCATATATGTAGTGGAGTAATTTTTTTGTAGTTACCCTAAATATTTATAATTTTTGTAAATTTAGCAACTGTATTTGGGGAACTCTGGAGGCTGGAGCCAATGGCTCCACAAAAGAAGGCAATGTGGTGCAGAGAGATGGAATGGCTCTTATCTGTGAGTGATTCAATTGTTGAACTGGTTCCTTCAGTACAACAATTCCCCAGTGGTGGCACATATGAGGTAATGGCAACGAGACCGCGTTCTGACTTATACATGAACTTGCCAGCACTCAAGAAGCTCGATGCAATGTTGATTAGCATTCTTGATGGCTTTCGCGATACGGAGTTTTGGTACGTTGATCGCGGAATAGTTATGGAAGATTCTGATAAGTTCCCACCAGGTGTATCTGGGAGGCCTTCAGTTAGACAGGAAGAGAAGTGGTGGCTTCCATGCCCTAAAGTTCCTGGAAAAGGGTTGTCTGAAGATTCAAGGAAGAGATTGCAGCAGTGCAGGGATTGCACTAATCAGATACTGAAAGCAGCATTGGCCATAAATAGCAATGTGCTTGCTGAGATGGACATTCCAATAGCTTACATTGAAACCTTACCTAAGGTGATTTCTCCTTGTGTATAATCGGTAAAAGAGTTAATTGGCTTTCAATAAAATATTGTTAACCATATCAGTTCCCTCAAAAATTATTTTTGCAGAATGGAAGAGATTGTCTTGGTGATATCATATACCGCTACATAACTGCTGATCAGTTCTCACCAGAATATCTTCTTGATTGCCTGGACTTGTCATCAGAGCATCACACACTTGATGTGGCTAATAGAATTGAGGCAGCAGTGCACGTGTGGAAGATGAAAGAAAGAAAGAAGCACCCCAATGTTGAAAAACCTAAACGGAAGTCATGGGGTGGTAAGATGAAGGGTTATATAGCTGATGGTGAAAAGAATAATTTTCTTGCTCAACGTGCTGAAACTCTGTTGCATAGTCTTAGACTTCGCTTTCCTGGTCTTCCACAAACTGCGCTAGATATGAGCAAAATTCAGTATAACAAGGTGGTTGATCGAACCTTGCTTTCTCCTCTTTTTAACTCAGTTTATCATCCAAGTAAAACTTGGTGTGTTTGTTTCTAGATTAGCAGATCAAGATTTTACTTCCCAAATCCCAATGCATGTTTTGTTTGTAGATTGTGCAAGCTAGATTTCAAAATCCACCATGATCCTAAACTATAATACCTACACTCTTATATTCTCCCAATAATACAACTTTATTTTTCACAATGTAATAATCTTTCACTTCACTTTTTCACTATTTTTTTCTCAATCCTACCCTATATCTTATCAACCAAACATACACGAAAGATAAATTCACCTTTTTACTATTCCAGGATTTCCCAATCCTCCTGCAGCCATCAAGAATTTGCCACCTAATAACCAAAGCAACTTGATTTTAGGAAACTGAGATGCTTTCTTCGGCATTTTTAGGTGATTATTGTTTTGATTCCCAGAACTGTATTTTGATTCTCTCATCATTTCTATTGCAGGATGTGGGGCACTCAATTCTTGAAAGCTATTCGAGAGTAATGGAAAGCTTAGCATTCAACATAATTGCAAGAATTGATGATGTTTTATTCGTTGATGATGCCACCAAGCGGTGTGCTGCAGCAGAGTCAATGTCAATTTTCGGGAGAGGGGGAGGTTTCAACGGGTTACCAGTCCAAAAGAAGATGTCTCCAAGCCCCTTCTCGATTCAACACACACCCTACACATCTCCGTTTGCTACTCCTACGTTTTGTTCATCCCCTCCATTGCCCAGTAGTCCAAGAAGGTCTGTTACTCCACTAAACAAGAGTGGCCTACCAAGAGTAGCGAATCATAAGTTTGACAAAATTGTCCCTGCCGATTTGGATAAACTATGGTCATATGCTGGGAACCTTGGTTCCCGAAGGGTTCCGGGGGATGCTCCAGAGCGCGACTGATAACTAGTCATCATCCGGGGTTAGCAAAGACTGAAGAGGAGAGGTTATGTTCCATATCCTGTATATTTTTGCTTTAGCATAGGTATTTTCTTGTTTAATTTTTTACTATGTTTTTCTAGCACTTGACATATAAATTAGGCCAATTTAATTTCTAGCCTAGTAAGTATGGCTTACCGAACCTGGCTGTTTGTGGCGTTTATAGTAATTTCGCCCTGTATCAAAGAGTTTCATCCATTAAAATATGAAGCATTCCTCATCATAAGAAGCAGGTCTTGAAACAAACAAACTAAAGATTGCCTTCTTCTTTCAACTGATAATACGTGAGAAAACCACTACTACAATTTAGCAGAGCTTATTTCAATAATAGCCTGTAATATCCCAGCATATAGCTGAATACATAACCAACTCTCTCTCCATGTGTGTGTGTGGGTTTTGCACGCTTATATAGCAGAGACATGATTTGCCAAGTTTTTAGAAGAGCACAACAGCTAGTGTGTGAACGTCTCTGACGAATTTGACAATCTCCAATTCTATTCTCTAGTTTCTCACATCTTTTCTCTAAAAACACAGTTTTCATTATTATCTCAGAAATCTTCGCCGACTCCTACAGTTTAGGTGTTGACTTCATTTGAATTTCCAACCATCAAACAACTCTAGAATTTAAATAATTACATGATGCCCATTCGAGACCGGAGGGAGTTCTTTAACAAGGACATTTATTTTCAAGGGGCTGGATTTAGTAATCAAGGCTAGATTGTGGAAAAACACAGAATGGATGGACAGGTTGCGAGGAGAAGGTAGAGTGAACAGGTGTATCAACGGATCAGAGCAAGAGATATGACAGAACTAACGAACCAAAAGCTTTAGCTTTAGATGTTAAATCACTTTGACAAACTGAACGGGGAGGAGAGTCTTGTGGAGGGAAAAAAATAGACAAATTAGGCTGGACAATTTTCTTATTAGAGCAGGTCAGAACCAACGAACCAAAAGCTATAGTTCTAGATGGTAAATCAATGTACTTTCTTTGACAAACTGAACGGGGAGGAGCGTCTTGTGGGGAGAAAACAATAGACGAATTAGGCTGGATTTTTTTTTATTAGAGCAGGTCGTACATGAAACATAATATTTTTTGCTTATTTTTATGATACTTATATTTAAAAAATATTGTAAAAGTATTTTCATACAATAGTTTTTCTCGTCCAATTTTTTTGTGTTCTTTTTTTTTTTTTTTTTTGTGTGTGTGTGTGTGTGTTCTTATTAACCTATATTCAAGTCACATTGTCGAAGAAATGCCTTGTGTTGACATAGAGTTTATCTGTGTTTACTATGTTTAAAGTGAATTACTGTGCTTGTGTATATGTCATTTTAATTTTGTTTTTTCTCAGTGTATATGTAATTTTAATAAAAGGCCTATCAGTTGTCACCCATCGAAATTTGTCTTAAATCTCAAATGAATTATGTAATTTGGATAACTTATTATTATTCCCAACATTTACAAACTATCTAACAAATTCACATTTATATGTAATATTTCCTCCCATCATACTTTTTTTTTTTTTTTTTTCTCAACATCTCAAAATGAATGTTGGTACATTTTTGTTTTCCAAATCCAAAATAGAAAAAAAATAATTTTACCTCAAATTAAATCCTTACAAATATCTCTTATTTACACCTTATATTACTCAATTCCTCACTATAATTATATTTTTTCCCCACTTAATTACTCACTAAAATAACACAATTCACTCCAATAAAATTGGAAAGACTCATTTATTTTTTATTTTACACTTTCTAATACTAATAACCAATTTATTAAAACTCTTTTGAGCATCTAAAACATAACAGATAGAATACTATTTTTTTTTATTGAATATATAGGGTATAATTGTTCACACAAAACGAATTTCTGGAACCTGTGTTATAATACTTTGTAATCTGGTTAAAATAATATTCAGTAGTTACTTCAAACCACGAGTTTCATTTAACAGTTTAAAAACATTAAGGGCCAATTGCAATTACTAATCGCTGTTCATTTATTAATTTTAAAAAATTACTCAAAAATAATTTGAAAAAGAAAAGGCGAAAAATAATTGAAAGGAGCAAAAAAGAACAATAAAATAAAACAAAATACACAATAGTATTTCAAAGGAAAACTTAAAAATAGGACAAATTTGCGGTTTGCAGAAAGACTTAATCGTATATGCATCTTCAGTTTTCATCCTATTTGCAATTCTCTGTTATTTGCAGTCCCTATTATCAATCATTGTACAGAGAGGAGCTAGAACCTACATTATTCTAGAGATGCCTATACACACTGATATGAAACCTGGAAGGAAGATCAGAGAACATTAATAGAAATTACTACTAGTACAAGTAAGGAGAACAACTACGGTTTGCAAGAATTGCTTCAACAACAGATGCTGGACTAAATAATTCAGAAACAGTTCAACTGAAATTCAATGTAACAGAAGTAAAAAACGACGACCATTCAGCACTATTCCGCTCCACTAAGTAACGACTTTTCACATCCGATAAGAAAGCCAAAGGAGAAAAACTGAAACATACGATGCAATTCATGAAGAAGCGACCAATAGATTGATCAGCACCACAGCATGAGAGTTGATATGCATAGGTATAGTCATCCATTTTTTGTTGGTTATTAGTCTCTTTCATCTAAAATATTCAATACATTCAGCCCAGCCTGCATAGACATGAAAACAACAAATCTAGTTTGCTTAGATCAAACGAATTTCATCGAATTATCTATCACCGGCTAGTAACTAGTGATAAATAAGGCCAAAGGAAAATAAATTCCATGTTTGGATGGTAGCTAAACACAAGGAATTTCCCGTCACACAATGATGTAATATATTTTGTCAAATAACCTGGATGAATAACACATAGACAATGTAATTAAAGGGGAACCTCATAAGATGATAAATGTGATTAAATGTATTGCAAAACATGTCATTCAGATGTTACACCATTGTGCAACAGGAGATCACGTCCAGCTGCTAGAGGCGCTGATATCTAATCTACCTCATCTTGACTTCACAAAACTTCAGAAATAACCATCTTTAAGGCATTCAAAGCAATCATTTTCAGGACTAAATAAAGGCATACAAACACCTACACATAAGCATTCACAGCAACAGAGGAATAGCCTTGTTTCAGCTATGTCATTACAAGGCTTTTTCCTAATTTTCATGTATATCGCAAACAAATGATCCCAGTTATGGAACAAGAAAATCTACTTAAAACAAGAGATACAGCCACTGTGCACAATGCATCAACAACAATTGTTTATCAAGGTCTAATGGATGCATAAAGGCTTAATAAACTGATACACAAAACTTACTTCTATAGATGCAGTTGGAGAAACCCACTCAGGAGGTGGCCAAAACATCTCTGAATAATGACTAGTGATCGGCCCAATACTCTCACTCTCCAGATCAAACACTCCGATGCCACGATTTTTGGGCACCCCATCGTCCTCCCTACTGGAATACTGATCGGTAAAAAATATGCAGTTCCCCCTACTCCTATTATCACCAAAGATTTCTGAAGCTGATGCTGAAAATGTACAATTATCACCCAAAAATAACATCTTATCCCCCAAATCATTTATCTCTATCCATGTCCCTGCATCTTCGTCCAACCTAAACACCTTAAACTTCACAGTTCTCTCACTCATAAAACAATCAAATTCCTCATAAAACTGGAAACCCTCATTGAAACCTAAATTATCTGCAGGTCCAACACTCAAATACATATCCACTAACAATAACTCCCCATCCGAATCCACAAGAAACTTCTTATCACCACCGAAGATTGAATTTGCAATATGCGTAACAGTTAAATTCGCAGTATTAACAAGAACAATTTTACCCGTGTAATCTACCGCGTAAAATTTTCCTTTCGTAAGGATCACATCATCATAAGGAGAAGGCGAAGGCAAATCATCAATGAGCCTCCATTTCTCATCACCAGATTTATAGACCACCAATTTTCCAGATACATGAACGGTCAGAAGCACAAATCCATCACCCAAATTATTCAGAACCGCAACCTTTTCCATGTAAAGATTTCCAGACTCCCCAATCGAATTCGCTGTCGGCCTAAAATTAATATACTGAAGAGCATATTCTTCACCCAGTTCCTTAACCCTAACATTTAAGAAACTAAAGAGTTTGGGGAAAGTATCAGGAAGGGGTTTGAATTGGGATCGAGAAAGCGGGCTGAGGAGATGCATCCGAGCCGGATTATCCCGTTCGACTTTGATGATCCATGAGGAATGATCAGTGAGAGGCGATTGGAGAGAATATATGGTGCGTTTTGAGAGGTAAAAGCCCCAGCTAGTGTCGGAGATACCGGAGTTAGGGAGGATAGGGAAGCGAATGGCTGCAGAGAGCAGCAGGGGAGCAGCGGCGCGCCAGGCGGTGCAGACAGAGCGGAAGCGAAGGAGGCCGATGGACGTTGGGAATTGTTGGGAGATGAGATGAAGGAGTTCAGGAGGAAGGGTAGACCAGTCCGCCATGGATGACTGACTGAGTAGGATTTGGATTTGGATTTAGACTGCGACTGTCTGTATGTGCAGCTTTGCTGGGGAATTGGATTTATTCATGTGCATTGTGAACTTAGTTTCATTTCAACTATCCCAACTAATTCTAGTAATATAAGTAATACTCTTCCTTTTTCATGACCAATATATTTTAATAATATAGGTAATACTTTTCAGTTATTACAACTAATATTATTAATAATATACAACATACTTTTCAGTTATCACGACTGAAACTTTTTAATAATAAATCCTTATTCACAGTAGACTTTGTAATAATAACTATGGGGGGTTGGGATTTGCTCAGGATTCGTTTTCAAATCCTTAAAAAATACTCCATTCATCCCGTAATTATCTTCATACTTTCTTTTTCAATTCGTCCCAAGATTAGTTTCACACTATTTAAAAAAATAATCCTCAATATAAACACTCTCTCAATACTATTTTATTTTCAAAATTGACACTCTTATTTTACCTTACTTTATTTTCTCTCATACCTTATCTCATTAAACCAACCAAAATACTCCTACACTTAACCAAGGAGGCTTAGCCCACTTGGCCACCGGGCTCCTCCTCACTTAAGTGGAAAATCTGGGTTTGATTCCCTTTGGGAACAAATTGAAGTGGGAGGTATAAGAATTCTTGGAGAATTGAGAGTAATTTTTTTCAAAATTATGAAGAGATAACTTTGGAAAAAGGCAAAATCCACTATTAATAAATTTTATGGTAAAACTTGATTCATAAAAAATGGATTGAAAAATTCTCAGGTTCCAAATCAACTTTCTGCAAAATATGGCTTAGAATGTGAAAATAATACTTGTGTTTCCATGGTGCAAGTATAGAATTGGCAAAAATGTCAAAAATGTAATTCGTGCAGTTCGACAGCTATTCCATTTGAGAGAAACTCAGGCGACGGCGAAGTGGTATAGCTCAAGTGGTTAGAGCTCCACTATCTATGACCCAAAGGGCATGGGTTCGAGTCACCTTTGTCCGATAAAAAAAAAAAAAAAGACACCGTTTATGAGATTGGCGAAAGCAGAAACAGAGGAGTATACCATCCTACCTAATTATATACAAGATTCACAAACAGCAATTCATCGCGTTGAAGTAATACAGCAAGACTGAAGCTTTTGCAAGTCATTTGCATGTCCATCACAAAGCTCTTTCAATACCAGCAACCTCTTTTCTATCTCAGGCATTGCTGCTGTCTCTGCTACACTGTACGATATTAGCTTCACCATCATCCCCTGCCCACAAACACATAATAAGCATATTTCCAGACAGAAGATACTTGTCTTGTATCTAGTAACCCATTACAAGTGTTGGCCTAAAATGCTTGATACGGGTATCTTATGCCGATTGCTCCTCATTTACTTAAACAAGAAGGCTTGAATGATTAATCAGGCTGTTGGTTAGACAATGTACTAACTGGTCCATTATGTATTTATTTAATCCTGTCAAAATTTAATTGCATAATAAACACACACACACTCATGTGTTGATTTAGAAGCCGTTTGGTTCAAATTCTTCAATGAGAATGGTAACGAGAATCATCAAATAGTAATTACAATGAGAATGATGGGTTATATTGCTAGTGTATTGGTCTAATCCTGAAATAAGTTGAGATGAAAATTAATCGTGGGTTGAGGATTAGTGGAATGCTTTAGAAGATGATTACAGGGAAGGTAACAGTAAAGTATGTTTGGTTAAGGATGGGGCCATCCGGATGTGGATGGCCCATCCCCCATCCCATTCTATTTTGGATTGGCCCCATCCAAGTCTCCATCCAAATACTCATCCAACCCTATAATACATCTACACACCTATTTTAACATATCCCAATACAATCACATTAACTCTATCTTTCACATTAAATATATTATATTATATTTATTTCTCTCTCTCACTTTATACTATACCTTATTAAATTAATCATTATTCCACTAACTAACAATAATATAATATTATATCACAATCATTCAATCATTACCTCAACCTACTAACAATATTAAAATAATACAACATCAACTTTGATTTGATATAAAACTTCATCCACCCCTACTTCTCCATCCCTAACCAAACACACATTTACTATTCATAGGATTACCCCCATCCCCATTTTCCATCTCCATCCTCCATCCCATCCACCACCATCTCTAACCAAACATAATAGAATAATGATTAACTTATTTTGAGTCTCATTACCTCATATTAATTATGATGAGGGTGAATTGATCATTTCTTAAACTCATTAACCAATAACCACCATAATACTCTATATTCATTTTTATTATCATTCCCATTGAAAACTTATGAACCAAGCGCCCCTTAATTTCCATAAAACTATCATACCTCGTGTTGTTGTTTGCGAGAGAAGTCACGCAACAGAGACTTAGCGAGTTTCTTGCGAAGTGAGAGAGTATCATCAGCGATGTTCCCAAATATGAATGATGAAAGATGGTGCAGGACAAGTGAGAATGTTACTGAACTCCGGTTTGCTGCTTTGTCCAGGGCACCAGATGTCCATGATTTCGTGTAGGCTTCAAGGATCCTCTCATCATTCTGCACCAATTCAAGATAAAAATCAGTTCATGCAATCTGACTATATATTTCCCTATTAAATGAGTCTTTCAGAAATCAACTGTGAAGAAATAGTCTAGATTCATTATGATGCTAAAATATGCAGCTTTCACCAGCAGAAAACTCATTAGGCGCCATTAAAAATCAAACAGTTATCTTGTCATAAAATCTTCTCATATCGTGTCCGGATGTCTTAATTGTTACTCCTCCGTTCCAATTTAACTAACTGTCGGGTTAGAGAAAAAAATTTGTTTTAAAATATATGTTGTTTTTGGATTTCCAAGAGAAATTATTTTTTTCTTTCCAATTTTGCCCTTCCCTTAATTTTTGTGATGTCTCATTTATTGAGATACATGAATCTATGTGAAACACCCAAAAGGATAATATTAGTCATTTTATACAAATAATTATGGATATCAAATGACTTTATTAATATATGTGAAACATCCAAAAACGACAGTTAAATTGGAAGGGAGGTGAGTACTTATTGCTAGGAAGTGAAATATTTTGAAACAGAGAGGGAAAGTAAAACCTTTTAAGTGGGAAAAAATGGGCAGACATATTCTTTATAAATCCTGATTCTGCATAACAGCAGAAATGATCATACTTTCGAAATGAGTTTAACTGAGAAGCTTGGGAATTGTAACTAATATCGGCTTTCAACATAACATGGTAACAGCGGAGAACCTTATGCGTTGTGTATGCAGCATCTTTTTTGTCTATAAATTTTACTCCAAAAGCTAATTAGAATAAAAAAAATTGTTTGAAGTACCTCAATAGGTTCAAGATAGCCCTCAGCCTTGGCAAAGCACTTATGAAGAGGAGGCAAAAGTTCAAGCGCACGAGCATTAGATAAGGCATTCCATGTGGCGAGCCTTATGGAAGCTTCAACCGATCTGTGTAAATAAATTACAACTTGTCGACCAAATAATACATCACCATAAGACTCAGCAGTAAATTGCTCCACTAGCATTTCGATAAATGTAGAGTAGTTCTCATGGATGTCAGATTCAAATTTCAGTAACTCCAAATTTGTTTTACCAAACTCTTTTTCATCAAGGATTTCAGCATAAACATTCTGCAGAGTTTCATAGACATCCCTGCTCTTAGCATCTTCAAGAACATCCATTCCAGTAAGTAGTACTACAGACATTGCATGCAGTTTCCAAACAACTGGAACATACTTAACAGGAGGGCAATACTCAGAGCTAAAGGAAGTAGAGATTGCTTCAATACCCAGGAGAAAAAAGAGTCCACTCTTGGCAATTTCAACAAAATCTGAGGGCACCTCGATATAGGTTGCTTTCTTAGAAGAACCGGGAGGACAAGAAGTCTTGCCACATTGAATGGTGGTGATTGCACTGAGAAACCAATGGGGAGGAAGAGGCAATCTCTGGTAAGCCCACTCTGAAATTAAAGACGATGACTCTTCACTAGCCATGTTTGCTGTATCCATATCTTCATGAATAGTTTCCAAAGAACGAACATCTTTCTTTGCAGATTTGCTGCTGATTTCACCAGTTGATTTCCGTTTCTTTCCAGCAAGCCACCTGTTTCTGAAGTGAGTGGCCAAAACATTAGCAAACAGTAAGTATTCCTCTTCTTCATAATTCCACTTGAAAGGATCGTATCCTTTTTTAAGACTAAGAAACTGGCGGATGCCCAAATCAAGATACTTCAGTACAGGAACCTGGAATATGGCTTTTAGTAACTTATCAAGGATGGAGCGATTCCCTGGACCCACAATTAAACTAGATGTAAGGGCACAGTTTAGCTTCTGCATTGCGAAGCCCATCTCTTCAGCTTCAAATGGATCATGGGAAGAAGGAATTTCAGAAATTTCAAGCAAGTAAGTGAGCAATCTTACATCTTGCTCAGCCAACAAAGAATTTACAGACCAATACCCACCACCAGAGGCACCCCAGCCCACGCCAACTCCTGGAGCAGGGCCACCTCGGCCAAACATCTCAATAGACTGCATTCTTTGCCAGTCATTGATAATCAATTCCATTAAAGTTGATAGCAAAAACCGTATTTCAATATTACAGGACTTAAGTATCCCATTAGAAAGTACTTTATCATCCCTTGAAAGACTCAGAAACTTAGCTGGTGCAGTATGGATGTCAAGATTTGAATGTTGGATCAGCTTATCAACAGAATTGGCTACTTGGACCAATCCTTGGAGGCAACACTGAGCAGATATGGCCAATTCTTGCTTTTCTGTACGCCTCAAATGGCATAAATGCTGAACTATAGAACCATTTTCAGAAGTATGATCATTGCAGATTGTATCACTTGGTCCTGAAAACCTGAAATACCCGTTTTTAATAATTTGAAGTCCAATCTTAGGAACAAAGTCAGGCAACCATGGCAATGGTCCATTGGGCAAGCTCATAATATCCTCTGGGATCACAGCTTTGAGCAAACTGGAAAGCATATTTAACACAGAAGACATGACCCATAACACAGAATTTACTTCCGAGTCTTGCAAATTACGATTCTCACCATCATTATTTTGGCATTTAATGAGTCTCGATACAAGTGGAACATTTTTCACATCTATCCACTCGAGGGCCAGATCAATTATAGTACCAAAGTGAGTCCATGACCAGGCCTCTTCATCTTGAGCAGCATCCTCCATTCTTTCATGCATTTGTGAGTAAAAATTTGGAAGTCTATCAGCTAAAACATCAAGAAGAAGGTATGCTTCCTTTGTTATGGCACAATATTCATTCATCACATCATTTTCGATTAGCTTCTCAATTGTAGGTACACTCAACCACGCACATAGTGCTGTAAATAGGTCAGAAAAGTCAGAAATGCTAAATCCATATTGGATAGAGACTTTCCACAGACGTAATTGTTCAACCAGCAAAGCAGATGAAAGTTTGCAAGCCTGTCTCCCAGATTTTATCCATTGATCAAGAGAAAATGGATATCGATACAAGTGCCAAGTCACCTGACGGAGAATTCCATTCTTTATAAATGCTAAGCAACTCCTCCTGTTAAGCCGAGACAACACCTTTCAAAATTCCAACAAAAAATGAAAAGAATTTTTGTCAGAACAATCTCAAGCTAGCAAAATCAGTCCAGAAGTGATAAAAAAGAACAAACCATAAAGCAAAAACTCACTTTTAAGAGTGTAACAGATTTTATTTTGCAAGAGTTGATTTCCAGTTGTTCTTTTGTAGCAAATCTGCTAGCAACTGTCTGAACAAGACCTTCAAAATCTGCAACTGCAGCAGCACATGTTGGGGAATGCCTTGCTATTGCAATCAATATAGAGATTAAGCATTCTTCTAATGGTGCAGAAGGATCTGTCTGGTACCACAGGAATAGTAAGCCGTTAACTTTGCAAGGCAATAAATTTTTTATAGTGTTTTTTTGGCAACAAAATGTATGTTACCTCCAGGAGATGGCAGATTCTTGGAAGAATTCCCATTCTAACAAGACCTGCAGCAAAATCCTGCCCGGCGACAACTATATCATCTTGGATAGTGTGTTCACCTTCAGCTTTTTCACCCTCCAACTCCCCACCAAAATGAAGAATATTGGAAGGTTTGGTATTATACTTCCAAAAGCCACCGCGAAGAAAACCTACATTAACATCTGGTTTACTTCTGAATACAGGAGCAGTACAAACATCCTTCACATAAGTTGGTGTCTTCTGAAAAGAGAGAGAAGTATTGAGTTAAAAAGATGATGAACTCATAGCCATGACCAACAATAAGAAAACATTTTTTGAGACATCAAAATCTACCTCCAAGATGTCAAATAGATTTTCATTCATATCATAACTTATCACACACTGAATGGCCTTGGCACAAGCAAGGACCACAATGTTGTGGTTATCATCAAGGGACATTCTGCAAAGAATATGAGAAAGAACCTTAGGAAGTGTAATTTAAAATGGAATAAATGCTAATGGAAGGAAATGCGAATTAAATATACAGTCACGAGGATACAAGTGCTTCTCTTCACCTATATGCTGATAAAAACTCAATTTCATCATCATCTAATAAAAATCATGTTAATAAAAAATGTTATCGTTTGAAAGAGAAACTTTCAAGGAATTAAAAGTGCCGTTGCACATTAGACTTGGGTGCAATAATAAAAGCATCAAGATCATATAGTGAATACGATATCACCAGCCAAAGCGCCAGCTGCCTAAAATTTATAATTATTATATCATGAAATCAAGTGATGAATATGGATGAAGAAAAGTCAGACAGTAAACTTGATTTTATAATTCTGCAATGAGACTTCAAACAATTCAGCAACCTTATACTTAAAGCAAGCGAAACACTGAATAAAAACACAAAAATTGGATAACATAAAATGGTAATGTGATTAGACAGACTAAACAACTGAAAAAACTAGACAAGTTATAACCAAGGATGCATTTTAATTTACCTCAATGATAAAGCAAGCTCAGGTTCTGGGCCCAGAGCAAAAGCCCAAATTGCCTCCCAGTCAACAGGTCCCTCAGCACCAGCAGCGTTAGTAGCAGAATCAACTTGACTGTGGCAGATGCTGCAAATTGCCCTATTAAGTATTGCTGCAATTACATGTAAAGCAAAAGTGCGTTGTCCAGGGACCTGATGCAAGTGTTCAAAAAAGGCACCCAAGATTACCATGGAACAAATTGATGTTGTCAAGCTGACATGTATGTAAAATTGATGGCATAAATAATTCTACTAACCACACTTCTAGTTAGGGCTACTGCTTCTTTTATTGTATAACCAGCAGCACTAGGGTCACCCTCAGTACGAAGATAATCACGTGTAGAGACATTATTTGGATTGTATCCAATTTCCAACGATGTGCTACCTACAACCAGATGACTTTGAAAATCAACACCAAGAAGAAGAAGATGACGATGAAAATGTTATAAGACGTATGAAAGATAGGAGAATAGCACCCTAACAATTCTGAAGAGCATAAACATATTAAAGAAGACTACAGTTTACTTTTCATATAATTGATCCTTGGCATTGCAACATCCAACTTCAATTTTGTAATTGAACAAGCACTGACTACTCTTTATAAGAAAACAGACAGAAATATCTTTCAAGCATGCCAATCACATTATAGATTTCAAAGATGGAACTTTATGACAGGAAATGTGAGCAAGATGAAGACAATACATTTGAAGTTCAACAAAGTATATCCTGAATTAAGCGACTATATATATAAAATATATTTCATTCACTTTAATCTATGGGTGGATATATAGCAAAATACATGATTAAAATTTCTTTTTCAGCACCAAAGTAGAACATGGATGATCCATGAAATCAAAAAAAAAAAAAAATCATCAGCATTATAATTATGTATACCAATTTTCATTTTGCACAACAATGGTCACATTAGCTTATCTGTAACCTTACCAGTATCTGATACACGTGCAAGATCGCTGCCAATAATGTCTCCATCCAAGGAAAATCTCACATCTCTAACATGCTCAACCCTTTTTCTCCACGCATCCCACATGCTACCTTTATTTGTATTTTCACTAGGTGAAATTTTATCATCTTTATCTTTCAGTTCGTCGGCACGAAGTGGTTTCACAGGCTCGTCATAGATTTTGGTCTCAGAGCTTTTAAACATAACTTTATCTTGTTCAATACTATCTGATGCATTGACTGCAACATCTGACAAAGAAAACTTTTGCCTCTTGACTTTTGCTTGGGCCCTTTTTTTCAGGGCATTTATCAGTTTCGGGTTCAGCCTTGCTGTTATTTCAGCTTGTGCTTCAGCAATTTCATCAACCGACATTTTTGCTAATCGAGCACTATTCTCAGCATCAATTTCACTCTGAAGACTGTCTTCTTCTCTACCTGCAAATTTCTTTGCAGTAAACCTAGAGGCCATGTTTGATTTCTGCATATTCTGTGTTTTCAAATCCACTTCTTTACTCAACCCATTCTGCCTTGTAGACACCTCCTCGACAAAAATACTTTCCTCAAACTTAGTATTGTTAATCTGTTTAGTTTGGACATTATTTTCATTTTTGACATGTCTGAAGCTGTGAAACTCCTTAGTACTAGCAATCACTGATGCGACTTCATTGTCATCGGGATTAGGAATTTTTCTACTAAGATTATTAGAAGTAATTTCTTTCACTTTCGTCCCAACCTTCAACCGAGTTGAAGTGCTTTCCTTGTTCTCCTTATAGGACGCGGTACTAGCATCGTTTTTCACTATCTCCTTCCACTGGCTGAAGTCTAAACCCTTCCTTTCTTTTCTCTGTACTGGATTAACGACAGCAGCAGCCAGTCCCATTCCATCAAACTCTTCCTCTTCTCCAACATCCACATCATCATTATCATTAACAATATTTGATTTTCCAACCTTAGGTGCCCAATGCTGTTCAACAACATTAACAAAATTATCACTACATCATTATTGCTCAATTTTCCAATACTAAAAGTGTACAACACGACGAAGAACAATATTAACAGATAAGTATTTCAGCTACTTCCACAAAGCGTACTTCATAAAAGACAGTGATCATAAACTATAATAGACCCATACAAAAGGAAACACACTTCAGAAAAAGACAAACCCGATTCAAAAAATTGATAACAAAGACATACCGGGCCGTGTGAGCGGTGGCGGGCCGCCGGAAAGGGCAGAACAGTAGGCCGAGGGGCCGGAGGTGGAAGCAAAGGCGTATTTTCCGAAACACCCTTTTCAACTATACCGCCGACTAGCCACGAAACATCACCTTGGAGAGGGTTTGCTCCTAAAACCTTGGGTTTGGGGGTTTTTCTTCCTCCTCTAGTATCTTTATCCATGTTGCTTTCACAGAACAAAGTATTCAAAATCAAACACACATTCTCTCTGTAATTTTGCGAAGATCAGAAGTGTGAAGTTCAACGAGAAATAGTGCCAAAGTCCTCGACACAGAGAAACTGGGAATTTGAGTGCGTTTTCATTTGTACCAAGAAAGAAACAAGACCGCTTCTTCAATACGGCCCAAACTCTCCCACATCGGAAAAAGATAAATAAAGGTTGAGGGTCACTTGAATAAATACGAAGGGCGGAAGGCTCAGTAATCCACGCAGCTGCGCAGTGAGCACATAGCGAACTATTCTTTCGCCTTTTACTAAAGAATACCGTGTGCACGCTGCAATTCAAGCAGCATACGCCATTTTTTGGAGGGCTTTTTCTTCTTAGAGAAGGCCCAGTAAATTTACAGATTAAATTTTGATTATGAAATGTTGATGCTTTAATTTATTTTGGGCTTTGGCTATTAAGAAAGGCCCAACAATAAATTTGTTGTATTGAATTACTAAAAGTGATACATTTTCTTTAAAAAGAGTTCTGGTCATGGACTGATTTTTCAAATAACGTACGTTTTTAATTTTTCACAACATAATAATAATCACACTAATACTTTTTCATTATAATTAACACTTCATTATTTTTTTCTAATCACACTATATGGAATGTCAAATACACTTTTGTACTATTATAATTTTTTTCTCCAATCTACCCATACCTTGAAACAAGTATACGCATGGTCATTAGATTTACTTGGACCTTTCCCACATTCGCTGTTATCAAAATGTAATTTAATTTATTTGAATAAATGAACTTATTTTTATTTTAACAGATATTTACTATATGTTTTCAATTAATTAACTATATCCATGAAATCATCATCGTTAAGAGTTCCATAAATTATATTAATTCTAAGTTTCTTCTACTATAATCAGAGGTTCTAAATAATTCTCTCTCCCATTTAAATTACATGTAATTTCAAATCACAAATGTATTAAGAAAATATTCAGATTTATAATATACCTTTAATAAATGTTTATCTTTTTTATTTCATCCAAGTGTTTTAAATTTTTAGGAATAATTTAGGAAGATAATTAATTTACATTAAAGAATATAAAACACATCTAATTTACAAATTAAACGAATAGTCAAAACTTTATTTTTAAAGAATTGGAAAGAGTATATCTATATTACCGCATTATCACTATATATTAGGAGTATAAATTAAAATTATTAATAACGCGTGACGTATATTTTGTTAAAAGAATAGTCAAAATGAAACACAATATAAAGACCTCCAATCGAAAATTTTAATTAATAAAAGAGAAGCAAGTAGAACCGTGGGTGTATAAAGAACAAAAGTCCAACTATTTTTTTATATCCATTGATTCTTAATAATAATTATAAATGGCTCCCTTTTTAACAACAAAATTGATATACCGACTAGTAAATAAATTCCTCACATATATAGAGGCAATTGGTAATTTCTAGAAGTTAAATCCTGATGGGACTAAAATACAAAATGAAGGCTTTTTCTCGCATTTGCTCTTACCATATTTAAAGTAGCAACTAGTAGTTCTATCCCACATCGAATCCTTACAAAGATACATTATTGCCTTCAACTATAAAGTGCGGACAAGATACGTTCTTTTCCTCATCTTTGCGCTTGGGGCAATGACGCAGCTAGTGAGGTACTAACCGAGGCGCGTCTATTGCTGGTTGAAAACTATTTCCAAACCCCCTCTTAGGCCTGGGTTTTGCTCAGGCCTTCGAGAATTTTTGAAAGGGCTGCCTTAACAGCGGCCTTGCAATATATAGTCCAAAATTTGGTCGAGTCCAGTTTAAACGTTGGGCCTTTCAATGCCTTTCATTATTGTTTTGAAATTATAACTTTGGTATAGTTTAAGCTTGGAATTTTCAAAATTGTGCTGTTTTTCGAATTTTCACTGAATATTTTTTATTTTTAAATTTTAAACTGGTCTTTGTTCTGTAGAATTGTGTTTAGTCAAAATATTATATTTAGTAAAAGTTTTAATGGAAGGTATATTTAGATAAACTATTAAGTAATAGCATTTATAGAGTTTATGTGACGGAATACTTAAGCAAGCGATTTAGTCAAATTTTTGTGGATTTTATGGGATGGATTTAATGGGGGTGGAAGTATTTAGTCAAGAAAAAATGTATTTTAATTTATACTTTTGTTAATTGTGTGTGTTGCTCATGAAAAACATTGCTGAGCAATTTCAACTTTTCCCAAACTGGTACACGTTCAAATTTTCCAAATCTCCGATGTTAATAATTTATACCCGTGTTGTGGGAACTAAGTTGATTCAATCTGGAAAAGAAATTTAGACTTGTTTTTTTTTTTTTGGAAAAAATGATACTTTGGGAGAGTGCAGTTTGCTAGATTATATAGGCATATAAGAAATTTTCTTATTTTATTGACTTTTTAAATAATTATCTTTGTTTATGTGAAAAATTCAATGAACTTATAATGGGACAACCTATATATATATATATATATATATATATATATATATATATATATATATATATATATATATATGAGACGAAGGAATAAATCTAAACAATCAGTTAAAATTAGGGATGGAAATAGGTCGTACTATCAGACAGAGATCTACGGTCTGACCTACTAAGAGTCTGACTTGGCCTGACCTATTCTTTAAACGAGTCGGGCTAAATCTTTTTAAAAAATCTATTTATTTAATAAACTGATCTTTTTTATTTCTTCAGTGGAGATAAATATTATTTTTTTTGTTTGGTTGGCTCAATTTATTTTAATACTTGAGAAGTCATTATGTTTTATTTGGATTTATCATTGTAATGCACTTATTTTTATCGTAATTTTTTTTTGTTACAATTTTAAATATTGAACTACGTCTGGGTATTGGACAAATTTTAATAGGCTTTTAAAAGGCTCGTACACCTGACCTGTTTACTTAAAAGGTCGGGTGAAGCCTATAAAAAAATCTATCATAAGTAATAAGTCAGACTTGGGCTTAATTTTTGTAAATAAGGCTCAGGCTTTCCCATGTAAGATTTGGTCTGACCTATTTCCATCCCTAGTTAAAATAAAGGCATGGTAGTACAATTTGTTTTTCAAAGCATTAATGGTGACTAAGAAATTAAATATGAAACAAATATTAATTTCAATGGAATAACATAATTTACATATCAATTATTACATATGTAAAATATGATCATCAAAGAGTAGATCTTTCAGTAACAGTTAGTATAATTTCTTAATATGTCTGAAATATGTGGTTGAGTGTCTTTGTACGACGAGATAAATAAGATATTATTGAATTAAAATAATAAAAGAAAAAAAGACTTTTAGCTATTGAAAAAATGTAGGATTTTATGATTTTTATTAACTATTGCGATAATATATTTATCAGAATAATACATGTACCAACAAGTAATTTAAACGTACAAAAATTACAATTGATTTTTGAGTTTTTTTTTTAATATTTTAAAGAATACATATCATGTATTTATAGGGAGAAATGAATTTGAAATTATGAACATTTTTAAAAAAATCGTTTGGCTGACTGCAGTTTTTGTTGATTTTCAAGTGAATGAAAAATTTTGAACTAGTACACTTTGATATTATGTAGGTTAAGTTAAGAGGCCCAACAATGTATCCCACATCGAGAAAACTAAAATAAAGGAAGAGGGTAACGTGAATAAATAGCGGAAGGAGGGCTTCTTTATTTTCACGCAGCTGCGCGGTGAGCACATAGCGAACTATTCTTTCGCCTTTTACTAAAGAATACCGTGTGCGCGCCGCAATTCAAGCAGCATACGCCTTTTTTTGGAGGGTTTTTTCTTAAAGAAAAGGCCCAACAATTTAGTTCAAATTTTATGAATGTTTTCTAGTATTATATATTTGCCTTTCATAGTTCTTTATTGAGAGAATTTGATTTTTATTAGTGATAGAAAAAGTTATGGTTCGTATTTTTTGTTTAAGCTTAGATTTACTAGATTAATAGAATTCGATTTAATAATTCGTTTACCAATAAATAAAAGCATCGATAAGAAGAAATGGATTTTAATTATGGCACGTATAGATATTTATTTGTTGTTTCACGATAAGTTGGTATTTTGTGAAAGCTAACAAAAATAATGAAAAACATACATAATTAGAACTTTTTCATATTTAATAACAAATATATAATTAGTTTTCTCATATTTTAATAATGAGTTATTATTTGAAATTGAGAAACACTGGTATTGTGTGAAAAGCTAACAAAAATTATGAAAACTAATATAACTAAATTTTTTTCATATTTTTATAATGTGTTGGTATTGTGTGAAAAGCTAACACAAAGTATAAAAAAAATATATAATTAAAATTGATTTACAACAAATAACTGTCCAATAACTTCTAATAAAAGCTGGTTTTTGTTAGTATTTTATTATTTCGGTCCAATAACCTGGGCCGAAGTTTATTTACAGACCAAAATTAATACGGCCTGATTATATACTCCTCCAGTTTTGATAGACACAATAGGAAGATACATGTGAATCTCCACAAGTGGATTTGTCGCTTCTCCCAGTAAGAATAGGAAGAAACATGTGGACGGGAGTGGCATAAGACATAACATCCATGACGCAAGATGAAAAATCTTCTAATTCAACATTGTTTTATTTGTTATTTTATTTGTGATTTGTCTTTGAATCGTTCGCTTGCCTGCATCAAAAGGGACATCTGATTTGCACAAACTTAACTGGAGAAAACAAAACTAACATGTGGAAGGAGAGAGATACTATTGAGGGATTGGGTTTTTGAATTAACAAGTCATTTCATAATTAAACTAAAGTAATAAGAGAAAATTGCTTTTAAGTAGATATATCTATTAAATTTGGAGGTGTATATAATCTGGTTTAAATTAATGGAGGCATTACAATTAGGTACAATATAGGATGCCCTCTTACACTTCATTACACACTAAAAAAAATGTAACGCTTAACTACAATAACACCTAAAATGTCCAGCATACATTTTTTTTTTCTTTAATAAGAGCTGTTGTCTTTTCCTTGTGACTTGACCGCTACTTTTTTCCTTTTCTCCATGTTATCTTTTTCTTATTTTTTTTATTGGTAGGTAAAAAGTAAGTTGTATTAAGGAAATGTATGGTATCAAAGTTACCAATTGCAAGAGTTTACAGTACAAAGATTATATCAGGAAACAATACTTCAATATAGAACAAGGATCAACAAGCCGTACACGAAAAGAAAAACAACAAAAATTAGGATATTTCGCTGAGCACCAACTCCAGATTTTTCATTTGTTCTCATCCACAATTTTTCTTACGAGGAATAATATTAGTTCTTACGACAACATTATTAGTTCTTACAAATAATAGTATTACTACATTGGACAAGGTGCACATTCTCCAGATATATATATGCTAAAATGTTGGGAAGATTGGCTGGATTGGTGCAAGCGAATAAAAGTGAATGGGGCTATTGGATATATGCCCTTTGTGAATCGCAGGGCAATATTATTCGTTGAAGGTTAGTTACAGACGATGACATTGCATAATTTTTACACAAATATAAGAATCAAGATCTCGTTGTGTACGTATGTGTTATTAAAAAAAATAAACAACCATTGTATCACTGTTATAAAAAGATAATAAATCAATTTAAACTAAAATATCCTCTATGATGATATTTTTATGAAGAAGAGAAATAAACATAATAAAAGCAAACATACCAGGATTCATGACCATAATCAAACAAGAACGTGAAAGAGTAGTTTTATGGTCTTCCTCAACTAAATCTCAAAATGGGACCTTCATTTTCTATCTTGATGGAGAGAGTAGAAAACTATAGACGATTTTGTGTATTGGAGACCATAACCAAGTGTTCTTTATATAGTGTTCAACAAGAGTTCCCATTATCCTCTTGATTGAATACTATATGATATCTACCCATTTTTCCACATTAAAATTGCATAATGATAATGATCCATTGACTTTGATCACCAAATTGGCTCTTATCAATAACAATCACCTATTGAATCATATCACTAAATTGGCTACTATCATAATGATGAATGATTAATATAATTACAAAATAAATATGCAACCCATAATAATCTCCTAACAATCACTACCATATACGAGTACAAGAGAATGAAAAGAAATTTTGTGCATATGCCACCATGAATACTCGTATTTATGCCGACGGTTTCAATCCTAGTACAATGCTTCACATTCCCATTAGAAGATCAGTTTTTCGGTTCTTCAGAAGATCACAAGTCTCAGTTTGGGCCAAAATGATAATTTTAGAGATGCTATAGATCACAACTCCACCTTTGATGATGAAGATGATCTGTTAGACTACGAGTCATTATACGAGGTGTGTCTCAGAGAACTACTCTTTTTATGAGTATTTGATAGGATGAAGGATGTTGTCAGAGCTACCATTTGAAAAACTAGGTTAGTTATCGGGTCGAGCGGTCGGACAAGGTAGATTGTATTTGAAGTGTAAGCAGTTGGCATGTTGGGAGGGCTTCTGATGTCTCTCTCTGGGAAGCTCAGTCGCTTGGACCGTCTGATCATAATTCGAGGTAGATGGACATGATGACTGAGGTCCATAAGGAGTCGGAGGAGCTGGTGACTGGGGTCGGATGCCCGGAAAGGATGAAGCAGGTGCACCGTGTGGTCTTCCAGTCATGGCATGTGCAACTTTGTTGTAAACGGCTTCAGGAATGTTATCATAGAGCCAATATTGCATGGTGTGTATCGCATTCATATACCTTCGATCACTCTCAAGTATGGCATCCATCAGCTCATTCTTTGCAGCACGCACCTCGTTGATAATCCTTGTTTCCATTTCCTTGGCTTCCTCTCGGGTAAGATTTTGAGATGTATCGGACGATGGCTGATCGGGCTCATCTGTGTTGACACCCATTTGTTGTGCCCCTGAGAAAACGGGACTTGTACGAGCTCGTTCAAATGTAGGCAGGCTTCTCGAGTCCCGTCGTGAAGGAGAATCACTGTGATGAACTTGAGGATCCACATGATGACCTTCGGGTTCAGTGCTATAATCTTCATTCTGATCGTGATGACCCTTAGGACTCCACTGCAGTACACTCAACCAGTATAACTGGTTAACCTCATGATCTCTTGGCTGCAAATATTTGTGGCAGATAAGTTGACTCTGCAAAATTAAATAACATCAAAATATTAGTACATATAACTTTTTTAAAAAAAAAAAAAAAATTGGTTTAAGGCATGCCTGATGACACTGAAATAAATCAGACACCCTCAGTGTTTCTGTCTTTACGATTTTCTTGAAATTCCAATGACAAATGCGTGGTAGAAGAAGATCTACATCGTCCTTAATTTTTTTTGCAAAAAGTTGGCCCATACTAGGAATAGCCTCATAGCTCCAAATCTGTGACAAGCAAGAGTATTTTAGATGATGATAATTCAATTGTAATATATATATTAACATATAAATGTTATTGTACGTACCAGTAGTGCTACCGTACAACCATAGAAGTGATAGCGATAATTAGGAGTAATCGGTTTAGCAATAACAATCTTATCAATCCCTTCCAACAACATGGAGTAAGCATATGACCCCCATGGGAAGTTCTCCCAACGGTCCATATCATCTACTAAGTGCCAGATCCAGTGGGGGATAGGACACTTTGCCAGGTCTCTACCGGCGAGTAAGTATACAACGAAAAGTATCTTAGCTATGCATATTGCGTCGTGGGGCAAATCATAAAATTTTTCATCAATGAATAAACCGCGCAAATCACTCGGACAGATTCCATTTTTTCTCCCGTTAAAGTTACGCCGATACACCCCATTCGGCGAAAGGTCCGCGTATACAAGTTTTTTTGTCATACTCCATGTTTCCGAAACGAAGACCCATTACAAGAGCAAACTCATATTTGGAGAATCGGATAAACCGAGCTCCAATCTTAAACCATCTCTCAGTAGGATCTGCAGCAGGGATGGTCACTTGATGTGTCAACAACTGATGGATGCAACTGTTAAGCGAATAGTTTTCACCATTTACTAGCAAAAATTTCCCGAAACAAGAATTATGGAACACATCATAGCAATCAATGTCCATATTTTGCAGTACATTTGTAATATCGTCTAGGATGGAGAATTGAACATATTGATTAATCAACACTCGGGTGCCCTGTAAATGTTGTCTAACCCAACTCCAACCATTAACCTGTTAAAAAGACACAATCAACAAGAAAGATATTAAATTTACTATTTTGCATAAATCATATCACTACCGCATCCCTAAAACTGTTCTTCAAGAACGTGATCTTAGCCTCCAATAGTATTATATTTACTCCAACTGTTTCAAATTCAATGATGTGGAGTAATTCATTTCACTTCATTTAAAAAGACTTATTACTATAGATAAATGATATTATGTGTATTTTTTCGGGGTTTAATAAGTATATATAGAACATAGGTTATATTGCTTTATTATGGTTATATGTTTTTTTGGCAAATATATAGTCTAGTATATGCAAAAAATATTACTTCTTTCATTACGATTTAAATTGTTCAAAATAAAATGACACAAATTATAATAAATGTATTGTTTATTAGGATTAAAAAGGTATAAAGTGACAGGTAAATATATTTGGAGTGAGTAATTAAGTGAAAAAAATTTAATTATAGTGGAAAATAGAGTGACATGAAGTGTAAATATGAGATATTTGTAAAGGTTTGACATGGGGTAAAATTATTATTATTATTATTATTTTGCTATTTAAGTTTAGGAAAACAAAATTATAACGTTCATTCCTAGATTTTGAGTCATCTAAATAGTAACGAGGAGTATTTATAATTTAAATTATGATTACTAATAAAATTTAGTTATTATTATTATTTATTTCTTAAATTCTATGATTTAGCTATTTATTTAATCCAATTTCTTATTTATAAATAATTATAATCATTAATATTAAATAAAGATTGTATTAATATTAATAAAATATACTTATTTATTATTCATTTATTAGGTTTAAGTAGATTTATTATTTAAATTATGGTTGCTAATAAACTCTAGTTATTATGAACGATATTTCCATGACACGGACGAGGGACGTGGGCTGAAGATCGCATATAATCAGGCCAGACGAGCAAAGCTGAAGGCCACAAAGGCGAGCACGGACCAATTAATTAGCATGCCAGATTTTAATTCCAGTTCGGAAGAATTAAATAGCTTAGGACTAGTTGGGCCCAATTGTATAAATGACTTAACAAATTTAGAAGTTGCAATCCCATCAGAAGATAAGCCCAATTAGTGCTCATATTTCTTTTCTTTAGCAGAAGGAAATTCGAGAAACAGAGCATGAATATAAATAATTGTAACAGACCCATTTGGGGATTTTCATGGACGGAAATCAATTGAGAATATTCTTTCTCCCAAATTACTTCAATCGGTGCTTGCCAGCATGAGCCGGAGTTCCGACGATCGAAATTATTGACGTGAATCCTAACATGTTGAAACAACATGCCTCGAACTACCGGTTCACCATCGGTTCCTATCTACGCGGAACGACCGGTCCACAACAAAAATTAATTCAAACATCATTTACTTGGTGCTATTCATAAATTAACTCAAATAAACATTAATTGAACCCCTATAAATTTTTTATTTTTTTTTATTGAGTTTATCCCTATATAAACCCCAAAGTATTCCTACAACAAGTACTAAAACATTACGGACCGCTTACCTAGGGTTATTCAGAAATAAACTCTAATAAACGTTAGTTGAATCCTACCATTTATTTTTAATAAGTTTATCCCTGTGTAAACCTCAAATAAACATGCTAATATGTTAAATCATCACACAAGACCAATAAAAACCAAATTAAAAACTTACGTCAATCTGCAAACCGGAATTAATTTCGTCCGGCGAACTGTATTGCTTCTCCTCAACTACGTTGTGGTCGTTCCGCGTACTCATGGAGAAAAACTGCTGTTATTCCAAGCTTTGAAGAGAAAGTAATTAAGATATTTTTGCAGAGCTTTAGAGAGAGGGGTAAAAGTAATTTTTGCAGGTCATTTTGAGAGAGATGAATTAATGGTGCCTGTTGGGGTAGTTAGATGAATTAATTCAGTACACGATATGAGTGATTGGGAATCGGGATATTGGTTTGACCATTTTGAGGTTTTTTTTTTTTTTTTTTTTTTTTTGAGCGGACCATTTTGAGGTTATAATAGGGCAAAAAGTGTCAAAATGGGTATAAAAATTTTGTTAGCTTTTCTACAGTCAAGTGCGTTCGCCTGACATAAAAGAGGGCCCTTAATATGATACCCCTTTTTAAGTAGAACACTTACTAAATAAGTACACTCACCCTGAGATTAGTATACATATATCAAAGTGCTGATTTAAACCTTTTAATAAACTTAATTTTTCTTTCTTCCTCTCCTCACCCCTCCTTTCCTGCGGCCAGCAATTAGTGCTGAGCAACTAAACGGCAACGTTTGAATTTCTAATTAATTTCGTAAGCAGTAAATTATTTTGACGTTTTTATATTTTTGAGAAAACTTTTGATGTTTATTCTCTGCATTGCTTATTGTTTGTTTTTGTTTTTATATTGTTTTTTATATAAAAAAATAATTTGATATATAAAAATCAATTTAAGAATTATTCACAACTCATTTAATTTACGGATTGAACAATTGTCATGACTTTATCCAATATAAAAACTATATACAATATAGCATATTGTTTAGACAAAGTCTACTATGAAAAAGGGTTCATGGTCAAATTTGATCATTTACTAAAAGATATCAATTATAAATTGTAATAACTGAACGATATGACCTATATTACTAAAAAGTTTCAGTCGTGATAACTGAAGAGTATGTCTTATATTGTTAAAGAGTATCAATCGTGATAACTGAATAGTATTACTTATATTACTAAAGAGTATCGGTCATGATAATAGAAGAGTATTACCTATATTACTAAAAGATATTAATCAGGATAATTGAAAAGTAAATTGATCTATTTTTTACAATATGAATCAAATTTTACTGTGAAACTTGATTCACATTAAACACACTATATTGTTTATATAAAAAATAATATAAAAACAAAAACAAGCAAGAAACCGTGTAGAGAACAAAACGTAAAAAAAATTCTTTCTTTTTTTAAAAAATACAACGTAAAAAAATTTCAAAAAAAAAATAAATAAATAAATAACAAACCATCAAAATAAAATTGATGCTTACAAAATTAATTAGCAATTCAAAGGCCGCCGTTTTAGTTGCCCAGCACCCGGTGTTGGTTATTTAGCACAGCAGGGGATCTATTATCTTTCCTGCGTCACAGCCGGACATCCTTCCCTTCCTTTATTTTCTTTTTTTTCCCCTCTCCTTTGCGAGGGTTCTCTTTTCTCCCTCTTACAACCCCGCCCCCACCCCCATCCCATGTATTAATTATAAAAAATCCTACCACAATTAAAATATGTATTATAAAAAAATTAATTAAAAGAATATTATAACTAAACTAAAATTTAAATTTTGATCACCTATATTTTCATAAAATTGTGGTTCTCTCTCTAGTTGCTCACAAAATTTTTTCCTGCTCTCACCTTACTCTCATGGTGTGCATCTCACAAAATTTCTCTGCACACTGAAAATTATCAATTATCAGTTATGCTTGTTTTCTGCACACTGAAAATTTTCATGCATGCCTCTCTGCGTATTAAAAAGGATCCGATGCTGAATAAAAAAGAATTTGATACTCAAAGGGGCACCATCTTGCTGGGCATCCCATTAAAATAATATTTAAAATGTAATAATTGTGTTGAATTCAAAATTCACCGCTTAAAGGGAAAAAATTTCGTGGGCGCCCCTCTGATGACATAATCTACACCACTGATGCTCTGTATTGTTCGACTGACCGCTTAAAGGGGCGTCATGCACTTGGGCGCCGTCTTAAAATATTTTTTTTTATTCAGCTGCAGATATTATTGGGTGTATTCAAAAGGAACGCCAAAAGAATAGGCGTCCTTTTTTTAAAAAAAAACTAACTTGCGTAAGTTGTTTGAAAACGAATTGTGTTGCCGGTATTCTGAATGGGATGCAATGCAGTTAGGCACTTCCACTGCTTGAAAATATGGGGCGTCTAATGCGAGGGCGCCCCTCTACAAATTTACAACCCCCCAAAAAAAAATAACTATACATTTGTAAATGGTTTTCAAAACCACTATACATAATTAAAAATCACTTTTATACACTATAATAATATAAAATTATTCTTACACATTAATTAGAAATAAAGTAAAAATTCACATTACTAAAATTTTAAAACAAGTACATATTTTTATTACTTCACTAAAATTTTCAAATTTATAATATTTTAAACTTTGACTTCTCTCGCACCCCATATTCCCACAACAAAGATGTTGGTGTAAAATTATTAGGGAAAATCATTAGAAGGAAAAATGGTATCTAAAACAAAATGAACTGCAAAAAGAAAAATAAAAAAAAAATTGCATAGAAAAATCCATGCAAAGGAAAAAAAAGAAAAAAATAACTTAACTAGGGCCATGCCCCTAAGACTAGCGAGTGCTGGTATAGTCGTATAGATAGTCTAAATTGAGTTTAATAAACACATTAATCAACACCTAAATTAATGTTGATCGGCGACTCAAAAAAAAAAAATTAATGTTGATCGATAAATTAAATTTAAAGTTGATTAATATATTCTCCGCTTTCAAAATACATACAACAATTAGTTAATGTCATACTCCAGCCATCAAAGTTGACGACACGTGTTTTTAATTTGCTTCAACAAATTAATGGATACCTAAAAATTAAAATCATAACTAATGTCGTGATTCGTATGAGAGAGAGAAAATTTAGATTGACTGACTAATAATTTTGTTGTTGAATTACAATCGAGAGAGACGACTCGACATTAATTATCGTGTAACAATATAAGGGGTAGAATGTCTTTTATCGTGTTTGTTGTGTGGATTCAATTTTAATTTAAATTTATTTTTGGGTTAATTACAATTTGCAACCTCTACTATATCACATTTTACAATTTGCAACTTATACTATATTTTGTAATAAATTGCAACTTGTACTATGTAAAATTGACAAAGTGGTACCTTAACTCAAATTTTAATCTGTTAGAGATTATATATAATTTTATTTTAATTTAATATCATTTTGTAATTATGTAGGCGCTCTAATTATCATGATAATAGGAGAGCTCTTTTCTTTTATATGTGGACGTAGTAACACATTGTTAATAAATCACGTATATTTATTTTATCTATTTATATTTTATTTTTTTATCAGTTACTATAAGTTATAACAATAAGGTATATGTTATCTAAAGGTTAATTTTTATTTTCATCTAAAAGCCCATTTAGTCTAGCTGATTCAAATTATTTAATGATCATAAAATGTTTAAATGCGGAAATATAAATTACGCATTTACAATTTTTTTTCCTTATCATCCACATCAATGCTCTATAACCCAAGTGCATATTTTGAAATATCGAAAGCTCCTCTAATTGAAAATTAAAAAAGAAAAATCTATAAAAAGTGGCATTGAGATAATTGGGGGCTGGGGAGGGAGCGTTATACATTAATTAAATTAAAAAAGTCTGATATGTTTTTTTCTATTTTTAAGTGAAATTATATCCCTCAAAATGATATTAAAATTATCATCCACTATATTATCAAATTAATTAACAAAAATACCTTTTTTTATTTTGATATACTAATAGTTATAATTATAAATTTGAACCTATCACATGAATTATTTATCAATATAAATTAATAATTGAAAATATTAGAACTCATAGTATATTGGAGTAATTTTTATTAACAAACATATGATTTGTGTGATCTAGTAAAATATATCACACATAAAAAGTTAAATGTATAGCATGTTTCACTATTTCTCTAACTCTAATACCCCCAATCAAACGAATTTTTAATAGTGAATATTTTTTAAAACAAAAATTTTTAATTTTTAACTTTTTAAAAAATTGTAAATATTTTGGGAAAAAAAAATATGATTCTATCTCAATATATATGTAGAATTTGCTAACACCATCAATTTTTTTATAAGGAATGTTACATTAGTTTCTCATGCCAATTATGTTTTTATGTTTGACTACTTCTAAAAATTAAAATGAGGAATTTAAAATTGGTGTTTCGAAAAACTACGTAATTTTTTAAAACTAAAAACAGAAGCAATCTCTAACTAATTCAATCTATATTAGATAAAAAAATAAAAATTATTCATATAACACCTATCTTTTTTTTTATTATAAGTAATTTATGTAAACCTCTAAATTCTAATCCGTTCTAAATAAAATAAAAGCAATGAGACAACAACCGCACATTTTGTAACACAATACTCAGTAAACCTGACTGGGGTGGTCTTACACGACAGTCTTACAAAATTTTATTCCGAGTTTATATTTAACTCATATAAGAATCAAATTAAATTAATTTATATTATTTTTTTAACAATAGCGATTAAGTGAAGTTTCATCACACGTCTCACATAAGTCTTTATCAACTTGTCAATTAATTAATTAATACATATTGTACATGAAACTGGAAAGTTTTTTATTTATTTCTACCTTCACAACATATACTTATTTACATTATTTGTCATTTGACTTTCTTTTTTTTATCTCCTATTAATGATTTGACAACAATACTCTTATTTTTTACTCCACTCATCTATTTTGTATATAAATAACTAATATTTTATAAAATATGTATTCAAACTATTTACCTAATTAAAATTGGATGGGGTGAGTATAAAAATTCATAGGAATGTAAAATACTTTAATTCTGTAGACTAATTAATATGGTTGTTGCTGGTATTTGTATATATAGATATGCCAAGCCATCCCATCTCCTTCAACTGTTCATCATAACACATTCAAAATTAAGACTAACTAAATTACATCCTTATAGACATGTCTTTCTCATCATTAATGACGCCCTCTGCCCATGCTTACATCCCGAAGACAACCTCTCCGGCCACCGGCGGAAGGGCGCGATGCTCCGCCGCCGTCTCTGTTTCGACTAATTTGGATCTCGGAAATTATTGGACGTCTGTGATTAAAGAAGTTGATCACAAACTTAACGAAGCATTACCTTTGAAGTACCCAGAGCTGATTCATGAAGCCATGCGTCATTCTCTTTTGGCAAAATCCGCCAAGAGAGGGCCGCCGGCGATGTGTGTCGCCGCCTGTGAGCTCTTTGGAGGCGATCGCGCCACCGCCATTCCCACCGCTTGTGCTCTTGAAATGGTTCGATGTTTCATTAATTTTAATTAATTCATGCATGATACATATATAGATGTCCGAGCCTTTTTATTTCATATATACATACTTTTATTTTTGGAAATGGAACTTTATTAGTTCCGGATTGCACAGACACGCGTACGACGGTACGGCTAGGACACGAATGGGTATGCCAATTTTTTTTTTTTTTTTAAGAATTGGGTAAAATATTGTGGAGTTATTACTATGATTTTTCAAATAATTGTAATTTATATTATCCATATAAATAATTTTACAAAAACAAAAAAATTAAACCTAAACAAAAATAAAATCAAAATAAGAGTAAGATCATAATAAAATATGTAAATAATCATTCCATTACAAAATTATGGTCATTATAAAAAAGTTGGAATAAGATAAATTAATTCATTTTAAGAACAAAAAAATTTACTACGTCAGGGTCAATATTGGCATTTACCACAAATCACATGGTAGATAAATTTATTTAGAGGAAACCTTTGTTAATGATTTTGCTATAATTAGGAGAGGGAAGTTCGACGAATTAGTATAACTCAACTGGTTAGAACTCCATTAATTATGATTTAATAGTTATAGGTTCGAATCACTATTTGTCCATTTAAAAAAAAAAAAAGTTGAATTAAAAGAAAAAAGTTGGGGTTTAGATTGAATTTATCTAATAGGAGTAATTTTTTTAATTAGCTTACTGATTTCCTTGAAAAAAAAAACTTTTTAATTCAGTGTCAGATACCAGATTTTTTAACCTTAAAAATACTGACAATATTATCCGATTGTATATTGTGTCAGATCATAATATAATTATATGAATGAGATTTATAAAACGGAGCTCCATCTAATTAATATTCCTAAGAAAATAAATAGAATGAATTGGATTGGTTTGGTTTGGTTTATAAGTTATATGAATTAAATATAGATATATCTCATCACCTTTATCTAATTTTATACTTAAAAAACAATAATGGGAATAAAAAGATATTTAGTCATTATAACAGGGGGAGGGGTCAACTTGGTCCATAGTTCCATACTGATTATTAATTACGCATTTTCTTGGATGTTTGATAAATTGCTTTCAACGACCTATTTTAATTCGGCTAATTTATCATGAACACGTAGAAATTTAATGAAGTTGACCAGATTGAGAACAAGCTGGGCGCATTTTTATGTTGGTTCGAAGCTTTATTTTAACATATATTATAAGCGTTCAGATATTATTTGATAAATAATAAAATAGTATTACAAAATATAAGAAATTCAATTGATGCAAGAATTTACAATAAATCTTTAGTATATACTCTTTTTGAGTTTAACATTTTGTCATTTTGGGAGTTCTAGCTCTTAAAACTTAACATTTATTTTTTAAAAAATGTGCCCTTCATTTACAATAAAATACTCTTTTTTTTTTTTACTTTTTTTATATTTTTTACAAATATTTTTTAATAAAATATTATATTCAATAAAATTTGTATGGTTCCTCATTAAACTTGGAAAGGGAAGAGAGAATATATAATTAATTAAAAATCCGGATGATTTTAAGTGCAGGTTAATGGTGCTTCATTGATTCATGATGATTTGCCATATATGGATAATGTAGATTCTCGGAGAGGCCAACCTTCTACCCACATCATATACGGTGAGGATATGACCATATTAGCCGGTGACGCACTCCTTTCCCTCGGTTTTCACCACATTGTGTTGAACACACCCCCTGATGTGGTCCCACAAGATCGACTCATCCAAGTCATCACAGAGATTGCAAGAGCGGTGGGCTCCACTGGCATGGCTGCTGCCCATTTTCTCGACAACGAGGCTACACCTAATGCCACTCAATTTGCGCAACAATACAAGTTCGGAGAACTCGGCCAGTGCTCCGCCGTCTGCGGAGGCCTACTTGGCGGCGCTTCCGATGATGAGATCCAACGGTTGAGGAAATATGGGCGTGCCGTCGGCGTTTTGTATCGGGTGGTGGAGGATATAGTGGAAGCTGATGGTAATGGTAAGAGGAAGAGTGAAAGTTATGTATCGAAAGCTTTGGAGGTGGTTGAGGATCTCAAGTCTCTGGCTAAGAAAGAGTTGGAGGGCTTTCAGAAATATGGTGACAAAGTGTTGCCTTTACAGGGATTTATTGATTTTGTTATTGATATATAGAGATTAATTATTCGTGAATAATTCGATTAAAACTTGATTGGTTTATGTATATTGATTATAACATGCATTGTTCAATAATATATAATTGTTAGCTCTTCAATTATAAGTACCAACATATATAATGATGTAAAGTCATGAATAGCATTTATATTTGCAAATGAATAAGGAATACAAAATAATATTTTTAAAAAATCATACGTAATCACATCGTTTTTTTTAAGAATCATTCTATCAATCTTATCATTACATTATTTTCAAATCAATCGCATTGTTTTAATTCTTAAAAAGCCTCAATTTTCACACCGAATTAGAAAGAATGAAATAAAAATACAATAAATCGTCATATTCTTTTTTTTTTCTTTAAAAAAATATATTGGGAACTCTATTCACTTAAACTATTCCACTACAAAAAAATAGTCATTTACTGACGGACTTACTGATGAAAATTCGTCGGTAAAAATTGGTCATCCGTCGATATTTTTCTCGTCACAAAAATACCGACGAAAATTAATTCGTCGGTATTCCGTTGGTAATTACCGACGAACCTATTCTGTCGATAATTACCGACGAATATTCATCGAAAAATACTGTTAAAAAATTCACAGTATTTTGTAGGTAAATTTGAAATTCCGACGGTATTTTATCGATATTTGTGACGGAATTTGGTCCGTCGGTATTTCACAGTTTTTTTGTATTGTCTCTTTATATTTAGTCATCAAACTCCCATTTATATTCATTAAGTGTGTGTATATATATATATATATATATATATATATATATATATATATATATGTTTTTATTAATTGAGTTTTACACTTTTGTTTGAATTTGATCATCATACTTCAAATTTCATATGAATTTGATCACAGTACTTAATGACTCGCATAAAAAAATAAAAACTTAATTTTAATGTAAATAAAAATACAAAAGTTAATTGATATTTTCAAATAAAAATATATACACCTAATTTAATTTCTCTAAAAAAAAAAGACATAATTAAAAAATATCCAAAATGTGTTGACTCGGATTCAGAAAATTAAATTATAAGCACTTATTAATATATGTTTATAGTCAAAATACTTGCTTTGGGCCATGCTCGAAATCAATTTATGTTTGAGGAAATCTTCCTCCAGCATGACCTGCAACACCTGTGTTCTATAGAGTTAGGTCACCTCAAGAGTTATACGTAAAATGAGGATTGTGCTCCAAGTTGATTCTTTGGTCCTCCATGCACTACTTAAATCGAAGATGGACTTGTCCTTCCTTTTTTTTTTTTAAATAAGAGAACATCTCACAGACTACAAAAATGATAATGTCCTGCGCCAAGTATCTAGCCCATACAGGGATATGGATATCTACCCAAGTCCAGAGCGTAAGGATGTGGGGAGTTCAGTGTCAATTTTGTGAAAGCACGTGAGTTTTCCCAAAATAACCTCTTCAAAGTCCATATACTCATTGTACGCTCTTACGCCATGAACCACATCCGTCGAAGTTATAGAAGCAAGAATATTCTATCTTAATTCTATTTTTGATGGAATCATCTTCCATTGGATTTAGCTCATAAATTAATTCAATTTACTTTTCATGATTTCAAAAAAAAAAAAAAAAAATTGAAAGGGAAAACAATGCATTAATAAAGAGTTGGAAATCAGCCAGCATTGAATGATAAGAGAAAGTTTGGGGTAAATGACCAAATAGCATTACAATGAGGAGTAGATTTAGAAAAAAAAAAAAAAAAAAAAAAGCTCATGAGCTACTCATTTAAAAAAACACCTAATTCAAAATAAACCTAAACAAGGAGTCGATCGAATCAAATTTAGAACTTCTTCTAGAATTGGGCAGCAAAGAGATGTGCAGTCATTTTCCTGAAAAACACCAAGAATCACACTTTGAGCATCACCAACAATAGAGATGATTGGACACAGAGATTTCTGATATGAATTAAAGCTCCGCAAAGAGCAAGAAGCTCAACAAGAATTGGATCTGAATACCCGGGAAGCTACTAGCAACTTCAAAATAGAATTTCCCCACCTCATTCGCAACAAAGATTCCGCAACCTGCCCGTCGATTCTCCCATGAGAGTGAGCCATCAAAGAAAACACGAAAACCGGAATATTATGTATTTGAGATTTTTGTGGCGAATATCATGTTTTAATTTTATTTTTGATAGAATTATGTTCCATTGAATTTGGTATTCGGATAATGTTTTAAATTTTTAGCTCATAAATTAACTCCATATTTTTTTTTCATGATTTCTCGCTTTCTATATTTGATTATTGCATTCCGTTATTTGAGATTTTTGTGTCAAATATCCTTATCTTAATTCAGTTTTTGATGGAATCATCCTCCATTGGATTTGGTATTTTGCTAATGTTTTAGCTCATAAATTAATATAATTTATATTACGTTATCATTATTTTTATCATTTTTCTGGCTAATTAAAGGATAATCATTATTTTATTATAAAAAATCTATATATTTACTGTCGAAAATCAACTAATTTTTTTTTAAGGTAATCAACTCAAACAAAATTGAAAGTACATTATTCCATTTTTAATAGCTCAAACTAAAATAACACAGATTTTAATAAAAAAAATTATTTATTAATATTAAAAGGTATAAATTGAGGATAAATGAATCATTTCAATTTTATTGGAGGAAAATTACTTTAGTTTGAGAGAATAAATTGAGTAATTGAATGATATAATGTGTAAATAAAAGATGTTTGGTAGGAATTAATTTGATAGAGTATAATTATTTGTTTCATTTTAGTTTAGGTAAGAAAATTATAAATACAAGACATCAATTTTTATTATTTTTTTATTTTGACTATGGATGGGTAAGATAAACCTACATATGCATTTTCCCATTCTAAAACTTCCTCATCCAAAGTCGCAGATTCATTTAGCGACTTTGAGTTTAAAATAGAACCAAAACATAGAATAGAACAAAACGGGACACCCGCCTCGCATTTCGTGCCGCAACCAAACTACAGCCATCGCCTTCCTCGGTCTCCAGATTCTGTGTTAAAAGAAGCAAGCACTAAAAGCGAGAGAGAGAGAGAGAGAGAGAGAGAGAGAGAGAGAGAGAGAGAGAGAGAAATGTCGACTTCTTCGCCCCCGGCACCAGATCCGAATCCGGGAATTCCAGGGCTAGACCACCTACCCACCGCCCTAATCGCCACCATCATGACAAAACTCGACGTCCCCTCTACCCTATCACTCGCCTCCACCTGTAAGACCTGCCGCTCCTGTGCCCGCCACATCCTATCTTTCCTCTCGAACTTCCTTATCCCCGTAAGTTATCAGATGGAGAATTTAGTTGCTATGGGTTAGATTTTTTTTTTTTTTTAACATTAATTTTGCTAATTTTCTTTCCGTTGAAATCTTTGAGGATATCGCGCCGTCAATGGATTTGCTCAGGCCGTTGCTGCCTCCGGACAACCCCTACTTGAGGAGCCTGAATTTGGATTGCATGCGCCTCGATGATTCTTCACTGGGTCTTCTCCTCCGGCCGTCTTTGCAAGAGTTGCGCCTCCGAAATTGCGCAGATTTTAGCGGCAATCTTCTATCTCAGCTTGGACGCAGTTGCAAAGACCTTAGGTTTGTCTATTTTCTTAACCATTTTCCGTTCATTTCACCTTGATTGCTTCCTTTGTAAATTGATGCTCTTCTGTTTGTTGGTATGAATGTTTGGGAAACTTTATTTGCTTATTGGTGTTTGATTATTGGTTTTGGTTACATTTTTCAACTTAAAGTGTGTTTATCGTTTTTTCTTAAAAGCAGTTTTGTGAATTAATACCTTTTCAGGTTTCTGTACTTAAGTTCAGTAGCTGAGAGAAGGGGAAGATCAGTTGATGTATTGCATCTAGAGGAATTGCTTACTGGTTGCACTCACTTGGAAGTAAGGGTTTATCTCGTGATTGATTGGAATAACTGTTGAAAAAGTTTGGCAAAGTGTTGTTTTGGAATAAAAAAGTTAGATCTCTAATACTATCTTAAGTTAGCATATATAGTTTGTCCTATTGTTTCTATAGATTATTCTGAAGAGGAATCAGATAAGATGTTGTATCATGTGTGGTTTTTTATCAACTACATTTGCATCGAGGGGATTTCTTAAGGAATGTGACTTATTATGTAATATGTTCCTATTATTTGTATATAGAATCATTGGGTGGATTGACATCTATGGATAGTGATGGTATGTGATGGCACTTTTGTTGGTCCTGTAAGTATCTAGCATTTTGTGCTTTTGTCTTCAGTAGGTGTAGAGATTATTTTGGTTTCACTGATTTGCGAAGCTCACTTCTTTCTTGTTCTTTCTTCTTGGAAATTCTTTATTTGCTCACTTACTTCTATTAGTAAATCAATGCACATTCGAGGATATATAGATGTGTTAGCATGGGTACACCTCGACTCGTATTATATCTCGGAAGTTTAGGTGTATTCCCAGGCATCATTGCAGTTTTCATTGTGTAAGTAGTTATGATAGGTTTTCTACTGCATGGCTATTGTAAATGTTACATTATCCACGTGTTATAAAATAAGTTTGCCACCCCATAATTATTGCAGAATGTTACTAAATAAAACATCGCATATGTTAATGCATTTTTGCTGTGTGGTTATTCTGGCCATATATAGCTACGTACAGTGCGCTTTCTTTAAACTACATATTTCACTCTCCTTTTAATTTTCCCATTTTTATTGAATTCGCTAGCTTTTCATGTACATTCCCCAATAACATTTTTGGAATATGTTTATGTGTATTGCGTGCACGATCTGTATTCTGTGTAGTGAAATCAACTTAAGTAGATCCTGTCTCACTTATAATATTACGCTCCCTCCTATTCAAAATATGTGTCATTTTAGATCAATGCACTCATATCAAGAAAATTAGTGACTTTCTACTATACCCTTAATTTTTTTTTGATCAGTAAAAGAATCAATATATTAACAAAGAGAGGCACAAGGAATGCCCAAATACAAAGATACAGAGTTTAAAAGCATAGCACCATTCTAGGATTGTTAACTACTATACCCTTAATAACTTTGGGGTTCTACATAAGACTTTGAAAATTGTTGTTATCTAAGTTGTTTTTAATGAGTTTTAAGGGTAAATTGGGAAGAAACATAATTAATTAATATTGAAAGTGCAAAATGACATTTAAATTGCAAATAGAGTGAATAGCCAAAATGACATATATTTTGAATAGGAGAGTATTATATAAAAACATTACATTAAATTTTCACTGCACATGTAATATGTTGATGGTATTTGTCAATGCCGAAAATCCTCTGCTGACTGGAGGAGTTTGTTGGAACACAACATAACTCTAGGTTTTCAGTTGATCTAAGTTTCCTTTATGCAGATTTAAAGTAGTAAACTTTCTAGAGTCCAATATAGTAACCAGCCCCCACCCCCTACCCCCCCAAGATTTTTGTTCTATGTGTGTGTATATGTATATCTGTGTTGTGTTTACATGTATACAATTATATTAATATAAGTGTATTTTTCCTTCTGTTAAGATTTATGTGTGAGTACGTGTATAATTCTATCAATATGTAAGTGCCGATATATATTAGTTGGGCTTAAAACACGTGTTTCATTTCTACCCCCCACCCCCCACCCTACCCCCCAAAGTATAAATTCTGGATCTGTCACTTATGATAACGACAATGGGGATCAAGATTGCCTTTGGCCAATTTGAGAATTTATCACATTATATTCCCCTTTAGCTTCCACATTAAGATGGAAGATTGATGAATTAATGTATTGTATCATCTGTTTCTACCATAACTAGCGTTCTGGTACTTTGTAGTTTTTATTTTTTCTATGGTACCTATTTGTCAGGTATTAGGTTTGCTGACCCTGATTTTTTTTTTTGTAGACATTGATCCTGATGTTTGATGTATCTGTATTCGTGCGTCATAATTTTGCTCGTGTCTGGGCTTTGGCATCGTCAAAACTCACTTCTCTTGACATCGGGTATATTTCCTCGGTAATGGTGACCGAACTTCTAAGCCCTGCTGTGGGACCCCATCAATCATCAAGTAATCCCCAGGCGTCCATTTTGCCTAATCTACAGAAGTTATGCCTTAAAGTGGACTATATTACTGACACCATGGTAAACACGATTTCTAAATATCTCACCTCGTTGACTCACCTAGATCTTCGAGATTCACCAATAATGGAACCTAGAATGGCATTTGATCTCACTAACAATGGCCTCCAACAAATTAATGCACATGGCAAACTGAAACACCTCTGCTTGATAAGAAGTCAAGAGATTGCCCCTACATACTTCAAGAGGGTCAATGATCTAGGAATTCTACTCATGGCTGATAAATGTTCAGCTATGGAGAGCATTGGCCTTGGTGGTTTCTGCCAATTGACTGATACTGGTTACAGAACACTTCTACATTCCTGCTCCAAGTTATATAAGCTCAGGGTATTTCACGGGACCCATCTAACAGACCTTGTTTTTCATGATATCACTGCAACCTCTCTTTCATTGACACATGTCAGCCTAAGGTGGTGTAATCTCTTAACAAACTTGGTTGTTGCCCGCTTGGCCTCCAATGGAGATCTTTCCACTCTTGACTTGAGAGCCTGTAGAAACCTCAGAGATGGAGCTCTTCAAGCTATCAACTCCCTTCCTAAGTTAAAGACTTTACTTCTTGATGGCTGTGATATAACTGATGTGGGGTTGTCCTACTTAAGCAAAGGTGTAATGAATAGCCTTGTTTCGTTGTCAGTGAGAGGATGCAAGAGACTTACAGACAGATGCATTTCTTCCCTCTTTAATGGAAATTCTAACCGTGAGTTACGAGAATTAGACCTATCAAATCTCCCTAACCTCTCTGATGCTGGTGTGCTTTTACTGGCAAAAACCCACGTCCCTATATCTGAGCTTCGAATGAGACAATGCCCTTTGATTGGTGATACTTCCGTAATGGCATTAGCCTCTATGCAGATCAATGGAAACGTGTGGCGTGGGAGTAGCTTGAGGCTATTGGATATTTACAATTGTGGAGGGATTACTCAGCTTGCATTTCGGTGGTTAAAGAAACCGTATTTCCCAAGAATGAGATGGTTGGGGATAACGGGGTCTGTGAACAGAGATGTTATGGATGCTTTAGCTAGAAGTAGACCGTATCTGCATGTTGCTACACGGGGGGAGGAGCTGGGGATGGACCAGTGGGATGATTTGGATAATATTTATATGCAGGATTACGAGGATGTTGATGAGTTTGAGGAGTGGCTTCTGGGGGGAGAAAACACAAGTGATGATGAGATGGAAGATGCTATGGATTTGGCGGATGATCTGTTCGAATGATCAGTACGAGTTTATCAATCGTATCGTGTGAGGTAATATCAAATGATGTTTATTGTACTCTATTTTTTGTTATGTAATATAATGTGTGTGATGATTGTTGGGATTACAATTTGTGAGACTTAATTTGGTTTCTGAATCCTTGTTTTTTGTTAAATGTTGTATTAAACCAATGTACTGTATTAATTGTGTATTTTGTATGCTGTATTTTATGTGAATTGCATATTCCATCTCCTTCCAGTCGGAGTTAAAATACAAAAGGGGGTGTTAGCTCAGGTAATAACCTCGTTTAGATGTTTCATGGACTGAGTTTTGTGAACGTGACCGGTAAACATTTTCAAAGTGTTTGATTTCGTAAAAATAAAAATTTATCTAAAGATGCGCTTGTTACAAGTCTTGTGAAGCTTATAGTAATACAACTTGAGACGTGAGCGTGAAATTTTATTTATTGTATTCGAGGAGATTAAAAAAATATCTACTTGATTTTGTCCGATTTAATTAGTAAATTTTTTATTTAGGCTATAAATAACTTATAAATGTTTTTCTAGTTACAATATTGTTACTACTACTATTATTTAAAACTTAATATATTTATTTTATCTCAACCGAAAAATTGCTGCAACTTAAGGGAAATAGCTTATGCTGAGGAGGATAAAGAGAGTTTATCCATCCTTTTTCAGTGTGACAGTGTACTTTCTTATCATGACTTGTAGTTGGGATTACCTTTTTTTTTTTTTTTTTATCTGTAAATATTCGTTCACAAAGGAATCGAATCCGGGTCCAGTGGTCAGGTGGGCTAAGCCACCCATATTACTCCATTCATTCCATAAATTCTTTCATACTTTTTTTTTTAACCGTCTCACTATAAATTTTACACCGTTAAAATGGAAAGTCTTTTATAAATTTTCTTTTCATAATTTTCACTAATTTACACAAAATGTCATTACTTTTTGACTCATATGCACATAACTCAATAATTTTTTTTTACTTTATACATAAATACAAAATTACTTCTCAAAATCTCAATTATTACTCTTTTTTTTTTATAGTGCATGCCCTTCTATGTGTTAAAGTTTTTTCGGGACCTAGGGAGCATATTTTTAGGGAGCTTGTTTCTTGTGCCCCAAGTATACTGTGCAATTGGATATAGAATTGAAATGTGATAGTAGTTTGAACAATAACATTATTTTTAAATGAAACATGCAAGATGTAATATTAACTTTAATTGAAATATAACGATTGTACAGATCTGTGATCTATCATCTATGCATACGAGACCTGTAATATTTTATTTCAGATAATATTTCATTCCCACAATATGTATATCCGCACTTCCCCATAACAACTCATATCTCCTTTTGGGCCTACTAAATTCATGGGATGATTCATCAAGAGGCCCATTTGTTTATTTATGGCCCACACTTATGCTCTGATGAATTTTGAGTTCGATTTCCATCAAGGGTCAGATTATTCCAACACACCAAATTACTAAGTCCATATATTTGGTGTGCGATTGAATTTTTTGCACAAATGTCTGTCGTGTAGTTGAATTTTTCACACAAATGTGTACTCAGAAATGTGCGACTAAAAATTTTGCACAAAAAATATTTGTTTGCATAAAATTTATGTACAAGTGTGTGTACTCATTAATTTGATGTGTAGGAATGATCTGACCTTCCATCAACCGTTGACAAAAATTATTTAGCAAATCAAAGTCCAACCATTGTTAGTAAAATTGAATTGAAAAGATTTGTAATTTTCCTTCCTTTTTCGATTATTTGGTACAATATGATCAAAGTGCCCCCGATAAAGTGGCACATAAAAATATATAATTTTGCTTACTTGAGCATAGAATATGTATATTCTTTGTGAAGAGATTTTGTGCTAATTATTTGCGTCATATTTTACTTTATGCTGTTGAAAATACAGATAATAATTATTTTGTAAAAAAAAAAAAAAAATTGATGCCTGTAAGTGGGAATGGGCAATGGGCATTGTGACCCCACATGTTGGGGGACAGATGTGATTTTATCCACAATGATGGATCTCAAATGGATTATTTCTGGTGATGAATTGAAAATGATGACACGATGCTCACAGATATGATAAACAAATCTATATTCGCACCTGTTTATGATTGTAAAGTGTTGTATATTATAGAAATAAGCAGTTAAAAACTTATGTGAACGGTGTACAGTGCATCATCACTATCATACACATTTCCATTTATCTTTGTAGTAGGGGTTAATTAAAACACTAAATTTATTAATTTAGTCCCATATTTTTATTATTATTAAAACAAATTGACTTTTATCCAGTATTTACAAAATATTTTGGCGTATAACAGATAAATTAAATAATGTTAAGAACTTGAGATGTCACGACACTAATGTCAACATACTTAAAAAAAAAAAATCACTTTATTTCCTTAATTGTTTCTCTAATACGCCTAACCCCCAGCTTCTTCCAAATTGCAATATCTTATAAATTAGAGGAGTGATTGATGCCTTGGAAGTTTAATTCTAAAGTATTATATATATATATATATATATAGAAAATGTGTTTGTAGGTATAAAATGCATAAAATAGGAACAGTCAGAATGAAATGGTAAATGATCAGTCTCATATACACCATCTATACTAATATTTAATACATGAGTGGAAAGTTATACTAGTTTGGATTGAAATATAATACTCCCTCCGTCCCTGAAATGTTTGCACAGTTAATTTTTTCAACGATTTTTGTGTGAAAGTTATTTTATAGTAATACATTTACAAAAATTGTTTTCTATGAATGGTATGCTAGTTAATAAGATCAACTAGTATATCATTAATATAAAATAACTTTTGTACACATATTACTATGAAATAATTCTTACATAAAAATCGTTGAAAAAGTCAACTGTACAAACTTTTCATGGACGAATGGAGTACTAATTATAATTGGAACGTGCAAATTAATATAACTGAAATATGATATTAGATTTAACTAAAAATGTATAATGAAATCTGATTTTGATTTAAATATAAAATTAATTTTAATTGAAACATGGCGAGTGCACATAAGTAAAATCTGTACTTTTGGTTGCATATGAAACCTTGCCAAAATGTTTTGCTTCTATTACAATTCACAATTATTGTAAAAAAAAAAAAAAAAACTTGAATATATTTAAAAAAAACAATTAAAATTGCAGAAAAAATTATGAATTTAAGTTCAAATAAACTGTTTTTTTCTAAAATATCACTATTTAATACATAAAATGTCAATATTTGATATAGTGATTTTGAGAAGAACAATATATGAAATCAAACATTTTAAAACAGTGATAATTTATATGCTATAAATAGTAACATCTCTTATTCAAAATAATAATATTTGAAAAAAAAAAAGAAGAAAAATAGTTCTTGTAAACCTACACATTATAAAATTATACCATTATATAGTCCTCTTTCATTTTTTATATTTTAAAATTGCTTATATCATAACTCATTTGCTAATTTTATAATACACCTACAAAATACTCAAATTATTAATAAAAGTGAAAAAAAATTAATTTGATTTTTATTATTTATTAGATAATTTTTTTTAACTTATCTATAAATAGGAAAAATGAAATTTCAGGCGGTTGGTGCCCCTACCCTCTACTCCCTCCTCCCATGTGTATATAATGTGTATGTGTGTATTCTTTCGTTGCTTAGACTTGGTAGGTAATGCACTAATGCCGCCTCTATTTTCTTCTTAAATATTAATTTATTATCATTATTTATTTTATTTTATTTTTCCCAAATATGACCAATTAGAAACATCTCCCCTGGTTCTTCACGCATTCTTGGCTGCCCATAATTGGATATCGTTTTTTTTTTAACATTAATTGGATATCGTTTTATACTTGTGATATTTGATAAAGTAGTAGGTTAGATGTAGGTTTTTTTTTGAAAAGAGGTTAGATGTAGGTTAGATACACTATTTATTATTCATTATCAATTAGTAGTTCGATATAAATGTATATAAATCAGTTATAATTTGCAATGAAGTTAATTCCATCCAAAATTTAATGTTAGCGACATTGTCCAAATAAAAATATATAAGTTACATTTATGTGCATTAAAATTATAAAATTTAATTGCATGATGTGTATTAATTGCATATAATAATTTCACCAAACGATATAACCAATGTCACATGACTATTATTAAATGACAGAAATTCATGTGAACTACAGATTATGCTATTTTTCTATTAATAAGATCTTTTTTTTTTTTTTGAATGTTCATTATATATATATATATATATATATATATATATATATATATATATATTCATAGACTTTTTTTTTTTTTGAAAGGCATATTCTTGCGGGTATTCCAATTTATATTAAGTTGCGGAGTCCCATGTTCAGTAGACATCTCCCAGGAGAAAATATAAATGCATTTATATTAAATCAAAAACAGTACTCCTATAATTAATTAGTATTAATGATTATTAATTAGTGGATGGCCTTAGGACTCCTCCAAGGGACACTTTGCCACGTCAGCTTGTAGTCATCCATCCACGTGGCGTCCTAATCCTCATTTAAGATAGTTTCCACGTCACCAAGATTTTGACTTTGCATCATGCATTCATGCCTGGAAAGAAGTTAAAAGACACGTTCCATAAATAAGTCAAGTGTAAAGATGTGAATGTAATCAAATTACGACGTTCCAGAATTATTTGGTTCTCTGCCAAAAAAATGCTGTTTAAGTTTATTTAATAATATTCGTTGTCGTAAATAGATAAATTTAGGTTCAATGGCATTCGATTTGTTAGTTCATGAACAAGCTTATTGGTAACTCGTGAGTCATCTCCTATAAATTATAATAAATAGTTTGTTTTTAATTTATAATTTTCAAATAAAATGTATATGATGAATATATAAAGAGTCATAGTATAAGATTGATACTATTAGAATCATTTACTGATAATATTATAATCATTCACTGATACCATAACCATTTTATACTATGATATCAGTTTATAAGTGTAATGGTATCACTAAATTAATATTATGGTATCGGTGAATAACTCTAATGGTATTAATTTTATACTATGAAACTGCTTCACACAAGATTTTGCCATATATAAATATATGATTGAACTTATTTAATTAAATAAAATTATAGAATTTAGTAGATATATGTGATCTTCAAAAATATGTAAATCTTATATTTTTAATTAATTGATGAAAAAAAATTAATTTAAAATTATTATTATTAAGCTCATTTAAGAACGTGTAGGTTTGAGTAAGCTCATGAATATTCAATAATTAAATTCAACTCAATAATAAACAAATTAAAATACTATAAAATTCTAACTTTATTCAATTACTATCCTAGATTTTGGGTAGTTGTACTTGCTAGATCAATCAGGCTTATTTTATTTCGAGTTTTCTTTTTATTATAACAAATTAAGACCTTCCTAGATTGTACAACGTTCTCTTCGATTTCTTTTGAAAGTCTTCTTCTTTACATAACTATCATTTATGCATATTACTCGATTTACAATCCGTCTGACCAAGGGACATTTGGTACAGATGGGAGATTTGCATATTTCCTTATAAAAAAAAATTAATTCCCTTCAATTTTTTTTAGGTGTTGTATAAACTTTTGACATATTTATCCTCCAGTGAAAGAAAAGGAGGGGGAAGAGAATGTAAATTAGAGAGTAGTAAGGGAAATATATATTTTCCTAAAAAATGAGATTTTTAGATGTAAATTAGAGAAAAACGTGAAATAAGAAAAATGGCAATTATTTTGAAATAAAATTTAAGTTAAAAAAATGACAAACAAAATAAAATGAAGGAGTATATTAAATAACCCATGATTTAAATTTCAATGGGAATTATTGAAAGGAAATGGATAATATGATTGAGGGGAGGTGGTTTTTTTTAAAAGGTAAAGATGAATTCATTACTTTAAATACAAGGTATTCAAGTTCGAGATTCGATAAGTACAAATGAAAAGAAAAAAAAAAATCAAATGAAGCTAATTAAAGTTTAAGAGGAAAACAATCCTTAGGACGCGTAAATGAGAAAACCCTAGTTGAAATTCTCAATAATCCATTTTCATTAGCTAAACTTGATTCCATCTATAATTCTTTTCATGGTGTCGAAGTTCCTTTGAAAATATACTAGTTTATGTATGCATAAGTTACAGCACTTCATGCAATTTGTTATTTTTTTGTAATTTATAATATATTATCACTTATATTAAATAATATGAATTTTTTTACACACATAATATGTTCGATGAAAATAATTTTAACAGTTTAATAAAAATATCTAATATTATTTTTTAAAAATATATTTAAAATGCACAATTTCTTCAATAAAAAAACTTTCTCTTAAAAGAATATATACATACTATATTTGGGTAACTGAGCTATTCGTATGGTCACACGTGTTCTTTTTGTTAAGGTTTTAAAGTTTATATAAGTTTGTAACGATTAAACGAATGAAAAGTAAAATTAAGACATATACATATTATTTTAATTAATTTATTGTAAATCATTATATCATTATTAAATTTATTTTATTTAGTGCCAATTACCTATGCAAGTCTCGTGGATCGATATATACATAACAAAAACTTGTATGAGACCGTCTCATGCATGAGATCGAATCACTTTTTAATAAATTTTTATCATTTTTTTAAAAAGTGATACAAATTAGTATAAAAGTGATAACAAATTAAAAAGTAATAACAATTTAGGAAAAATGATAACAATTTATGAAAAGTGATAACAATTTATGAAAAAGTGATAACAAATTATGAAAAAGTGATAATAATTTATTAAAAAGTGACTCCGTCTCATGTCCGTCTCATGCATGTGACGGTCTCATACAAGAGTGTCCCTATATACATATGTGTGTGTGTCAATTTGTGGGGATTTTCTACTATTTAAATCGATTTGTTTTGTAATTAATTAAGATTAAGATTATTGTCCATATTTGTCTTGTCGAATTTGCTTACGTGTTAAAATATTTTATATTTTGTCCATGCGTCAAATTTATAGTGAATTCTTAATATAAATAAAAATTTTGATTAAGATAATTAATATTAATAAAAAACATTAATTAATTTGTAATGCTACTATTTATTAAATTGATGAGATTTTAATTTTTTTTTTCAAAATTAATATTCCTTCCACCGATGACAATATTTACTGGGATTTGATTTATGGAGGTTTGATGAATTGGTATAGTTCAAGTGGTGAGAACTCCACTATTTAGGACCGAAAAGTCATGGGTTCGAGTCACCACCGATAAAAAAAAAATTAATTAAAATTATATCAAAATTTAATAATCCTTCCGTCTCAATTTCACGGTAAGCTTCACACGATTAAATTTTATTATAAAATGAGATATAATATAAATGATGTGATTGAAGAAAAATAATAAAATGAAGTGTATGGATATATATATATACACATATATATATATATATATATATATAAAAGTATAAATGTGATAGCAATTAATTTAAATAAAATAAATTATGGAAATTATTATTTGATGGAATAGGGTGACTTAGCTTTCCAAAATGGAGAAACCTATTATGAAATACTCAACATGAAAATATAAGAGATTAAAGTGGATCAAGAGAAGTGTAATATTTTAAAACTCATATGCACTAGTAATATAATGAGATAAAAAGCAGCATGCAATTACGTCAAGAAAACATTCGATGTAGATTTTGATATTGATTGATAACAAATTACTTCAAATTTGATATAGCCCTATATATAAACCAAGATTGCATCTATCATATCCTCTAATTAATAAGAAAAAAGACATTAATTGCACTTAAAATATCACGTAAATTCAGATAACTTAAGAGAAAAAAATAAATTACTCTCTTCTATTAAAAAAAAAAATATTTTTTGGATGAATGTACACATAAAAAAATTGATTTTCTATTATACAATTAATAAATGTTTGACGTTCTAATATAAGAAAATATTTATCTAAATATTTTAATAATTTTAGGTGTAAATTTGAAGAAATGCATTTAATTTGCATTGAAAAATGCAAAACGTCATTTAATTTGCAAAATAAATGAAATGTCAAAACAATATTTATTTTGAACGGTAAAGAGTATTTATTTTTGGCCGCCACGATCCACCATCTACCCTACTAAAAGGATGACAAAGTCTTATGAATTTCGTACACACTGCAACCTTACGATATTTCACTTTTCAGTTTCTTCCACTTTTTTATACTTTTGGTTAAATAATTGATACTTTAAATGTTATATTTTTAAAACTTGATATTTTAAATTTGAATATTATAATAGTGTATTTTTTTTATTAAATATGAATAATTTAATTAGTAAAAATATTAATTTATAGGTGATAGTAATGAAAAATAATAACCAGGTGATTCATCACACCTGGCCACCGGGTTCCTCACTTTAGTGGGTGACCCGGATTCGATTTCCTTTGGGAACGAATTTGGAGTTATAAGGTGGCTTCAAGAAAAATCTTGGAGTGTTGGGTGTTTGATGAAGTAACTGCTAACAACTAACAAGAACTAACATTTATTGATTAAAAAAAAAGTAATGAAAAATAATATGATATCATTGAACCTAATATTTTATATTTTTGATGAGATTCTTTTTTCTCTTTTTTTTTTAAAAAAAATCACTTTTAATTTCTCACGGTCAGACCAAATAAAAAGTACTGCAAAATTGTTTAATCATTTAATAATAAATTTAATTCACGTGAATTCTTTTTAATTTTTGACACATTTACAAAATTTTATATATATATATATATATATATTTAATTAGAATTTGTCGGGTATATATAATTAAATTTTACGAATCTCATGCTTGTGAACCAAGTTTTCAAATTTTGGGTAATATAGGTTAGGACGATGACAACATGATGATGCGTCATTTTAATTTTACGTACAGCCAGCGCTGCTATATTAATTTAATTTATTACCTACTTGTACTTGTTTAAAAAATTATAAATATTTGTGAATTAAATGGAAGCACGCTTCACGTTTTTGGTGAATGAATCATTGACTATGTTAATTAATTTATTTATCTAGTATTTCAATTCACATACATGATCTGATGCACCATGACATTCCGTGATTGGATTACTGGTGTGGACTAATCAACCACGCAAATAATTAAATTAATTAAATAACTTTGAACATGTTTTTTTTTTGACAGGAAAAAATGTATTTATTAATAAAATACCCGGGTATGAGAGATACCCACATGAAAGTTTTTAATACTCACTCCTATTCAAAATGTATATTATTTTAAGTTAATTTATACATATTAAAAAAAATTGTTAACTTTCTTTGTATACCTTTAATTAATAGCTTTGAAAATTTATATTAAACTTTAAAAACTATTAATTTATAAAGAGTTTAAAAGTGATATGGAATGAAACTTAATTAATTATCATTTAATTAATATTGAAAGGTGCAAAGTTACATTTAAAATACAACCAAAATCAAAAACCAAAATAATATACCTATTGAATAGGAGAGAGTAATAGTTAGATATGATTTTACATGTTTTGATTTAAAGAATGTAGTGCTCTAAAAAATTAGTAAAAGAAAACAAGAATATTTGTTTAACCCATATTTAGTTAGCATCCGACCAACCATCATTATCCAAATAGATATCATATTAAAAGAACATAATAGAGTCGGACTCAACTTATGTTGTATCAATTTTTCAAGATAATGCCATTGTGTTATATTGGATTTTTTCGTTCAAATGGGAATAGATATAGAGAGAGCAATGCGGTTGCAGATTATATTTCTAACGTTTCAGGATTTCGATCAATATATTTGGTGGGACTCACTCACCCCCTAATTTCATTCTAAAATTAGCTGAAAAATTAGATTCTTGAAACATTTTTTGAGTTTATTAAACTTGTTGTTTAGAGGAGTTTTTATTTTTTTTAATTAGAGAGTCTTTATGGGATTACAAACAGAGACGGATCCAGAATTTTTTTACGGTACAAAAAATATATATATAAATATATATAAAAAAAAGTTATTTTCATATAACAATTAACAAGTAAAGTATATTACTTTCTTCGTTTTACTATTGTTTGCACCCAATAATTGACATAATTTTTAATAAAATAATACTTCATCCATCTCATAGAAACTTTCCTAAGAGGGAGTGCACACACTTTAAGAAAAATAAGTAATGATTGAAGTTTTGAGGGGGAATTTGTAAACTTTTATGTATAAAGTAAAATAATTTATTGAGTTGTGTGTATTGTGAGTAAAAATGTAATAACATTTGTGTATATTATTGGAAATTAAAAGGGTAGAGTTTATAAAAGGTTTTACATTTTAAGAGTGTGAAACTTATATTGGAATGGACAAAAAGGAATGTGTGAAAGGTTTTATGAGACGGAGAGAGTATAATGAATAGAGTATTGAGGAATAATTTATTTAAAAAAATAAGAAAAGAAATAGATTAGATTGGATATATGTGTAGGTTTAAAAAATAATTACATTTTGTGAGGTTGAATTTATGAAGATATTTATTTTTTTGGGTGTGCAAACAACAATTATGAGATGTACGAATGAGACAAAAATATAAATAATTATAGGATGAAGGAAATACAACTGGAATCAATAAATTTTTATAGAATAGACAACAATATTTGCATGATAAATTAATTATCAACACTATATATATAAACAAATATCTTAAAAAAATACTATAAAAATATATAATGCAAAAAATAAAAAAATAAAAAATTGTGAGGCACGTGCGTCCTTCCCTGGTTCCAAACTCTTGACCAACATGTGGTTATATGGTTTTTAGATTTTTCTGAATCTTATAAAACAACTAATTAGACATTATATAAAATATTGTTTTAATAAAATTAAAAAGAAAACAAGATTTTTTAAACCCATAGTTAGCATTGAACCAGCCATCATGATCAAATAGGTATCATATATATTTTTTTTATCGATAAATATTAGTTGTTAGTGGTTAGAAATTAGTTCACCAATTCGTTCCCAAAAGGAATCGAACCCAGGTCTCCCACTTAAGTGAAGAGTCCGATGGCCAAGTGGGCTAAACTCTCTTGTTAATTATATAATTTTTATAATTAAAAGAAGAGGACTTTTGGTTTGTCCCAATATTAATATATTTATAGTGAAGCTCTCTTGTTAAACTTGTTTATAATATAATATTAATATGTTATATTTATTTAATAATATCATATGATTTTTTTTAGTAATACTATTGCATATAAAAATTAATATCACAATATAAAATGCCATGACATTAACTAATTATAAAAATCATATTATTATTGAATAAATGCAATAATATCAAATTTATATAGTGAACAAGTTTCTTTGGAGACCTACTCGATAAAATATTGTATGATCAAGTTTCACCATAAAACTTGTTTTGAAAGTATTAGTTATCTCACCAGATATTAATTGTTTCGTTATAAAATTTTTAACTTTAAATAATATTAATTATTTTACTAAAAAAATGTAAATTGTAAACTAATTTTATAATAAATTTGTTCCCACACTGCCAACTCGTTATAAACAGCAAGATGTACTATGATGAAGTTCCAAAGAGGTAGATTTAACGTGGCTACATAGTTGATGATTTGAAAACTATTTTTAGGATAAATACAATAATTAATAAATACGTGTGCTGATTCTGTTGAATAGTGTAGATGTGCAATTAAAATATTTCGACAAATTAGTGTTGCTTTCATCTTTATTGTCCAACCCAACAAAGTTGGAAATGTCATCTTCTTATCCCAGATGTGCGCTTCTCCACCATAAATGTTACATCAGACAAACGCGATTTATAAATTATACTTTATACTCCTACCCTCATCATCTTACTCGTCTCTGTAATTCACGTTTACTTCATGAAACCTCTTGAATGGCCAAGCTTTTTTTTTTTTATTGTCTTTCTTGAATGTCTTGTTGTGTGTATTCCTTTGTTTTATATTTAAAACCCAACAAAAAATAAATCATTTCATTATGTATCAATGGACCTTTAATTAAAAAATATATATGGACTCACTAGACCAAGTAGAGGAGTATATATAATTCACTAATTCTTGTACGAGCAAATTGCACTAAGTGCGATTGGATTTTTTTTTTTTTTTTTGAATTTGTAATATTTTATCACTTATCAAGTATACAATGCTTGTAAAGCAATATTAAATGTATTCAAAATATCATCTTGTATGTTCCATTATAATGGCGGCTTAGGGCTTTTACTTTTGTACATTAACAAATTTAGAGTGAGTCATCTCCTATTATCCAACATTCTTAATGGAATTAGAAAACGGTTATGGAGCTCACTCGTTAAATAATAAATACTGGGCTATCCAATTCATTTTATTCCGATCAATAAAACACTCTACAAATTTGTTATGGTATTGTTCTTCTATTAACATGGTATCGTGGAACTAAAATTGACTGAATATTTTTTATGAGCATAACATGTCAAATCGTGTAAAAAAATATTTGGGTATTATTTTATAAGTGTGTGGGTATTACTTGATACGTGATAAGATATTGTAAATTGAAAGAGATTGCAACAGTATAACTAGTGGATGCAAGAATTACTCTATATAATTTCACAAAGGTAATTGAGTCAGCTGACTCTAGACATGCCCAAAAAAAACCGAAACCGAACCGCAACCGTGTATTTACGGTTCGGTTTCGGTTCAAGATTTAGGAAAACCGCAAACCGGCGGTTTAACCGAAACCGCCGGTTAAACCGGAAAAACCGGCGGTTTGGGCGGTTTGACCGGTTTTTTTATATATTTTTTTTAAAACAATTTTTTTATTTATTCATTTTTTGTGTTTGGTAATTTTTATTATGTAATGTTCATTGTTATTTGTTAAACTTTGAATTTATTTTACATTGAAATTGAGTTTATTTTAACTTACAACTTAAAAATTACAATTGCAAATTATTTTTTGTTAAAATAAACTCAATATTTTTAACTTGCAATTGTAATTTTTAAGTTGTAAGTTAAAATAAACTCAATTTCAATGTAAAATAAATTCAAAGTTTAACAAATAACAATGAAAATTACATAATAAAAATTACCAAACACAAAAAATGAATAAACAAAAAAATTTAAAAATAAAAAATAAAAACCGGCGAAACCGGTGGTTCGGAACCGGAACCGCCGGTTCGGAAACCGGAACCATAACCGCGTAACCGCCGGTTCGGTTCCGGTTCCGATTTCGCCAAAACCGAAACCGCCGGTTCGGAACCGAAACCGCCGGTTTCGAACCGTTGGGCATGTCTAGCTGACTCGTGAGCTAGACCAATTTGAAAAAAAAAAGTACATTATATATTATTTAATTAAGTATTAACTAATACATACTCCAATGATATAAAAAACAATGTGTGATATATTTCAAGTGGTTAGAATTTTACTGTGTATATCGTAAAATTATAAGTTTAAATTACCATTTTGTATATTGGAAAAAATATCTCACTCATAATAAGTGATTAAAGCCTTAAATTATGCATTTATTTTTTAGTAAATAATAGTAATAAATAATGAATGTGTTCGTAAAATAATTGATAATATAGATAAAAAGAAATTAAACTATCATAAATGACAAAAAGTGCCATGGTGGAGTGTTTTCCACGTGGTACGGAGTGTTATCAATGTGCGGACCACAGGTCTGTGAGTGACCAAAAGGAGAAAATGAGATATAGCTGTTTCACCTGGCCAGATATTGATTAAACTTAAATAGGGTTATTTGAGATTTCCTATTTCATTTATTATTTTATCTTATATTTTTAAAATAATTAATATTGAAAAGTACGGATTTGATCTCATGCCTACAAGTGGGCACCAATTTATATGTCCACCGCTTATGTGACATGTCAATCACCTATTATATGATGCCACATATACAGGGGAACCCACTATCATTTAATTAATAACTTATGTGGCATCATATGATTGGTGGTGGACATATAAATTGATGTCCACCTACGAGCATAAGATCAAATACATTGCTTTTTGAAGAGAATTTTGATTCGACATATTATTCCTTTAATTTGGAGTTTGGGTGAATGAAATATTGAATCTCAACGTTTGTTGCAACAAAAGAAAATGTAGGGAATATAATGAGCTTTTGTCTCACATTAAAAAATTATTATTGTCGAGAAATTGAGTATATAAGGAGAATTTCATTTGAGAAATATTCTCTACGTCTCAAGAAGTTATGCACACTTTCTTTTTCCGTTCGTCCCAACAAGTTATGCACACTCCTAAAAAGAAAATATTACACAATATTAATACACTCACAGTATCATTTAAATTTTAAAAATGTCATTTTTATTCTACTCTACTTTATTTTCTCTCCTACTTTATCCCAAAATACCCTTACACTTTAAATTTTCTTAGTTTCCGTATCCCAAGAAGTGAAGTGTGTATAACTTTTTGGGACGGGGTGAGTATATAATTGGATATTTTAATTAAAGGAAACTTAGCTTTAAATTATATCTCTTATTACCAAAATAATTCGTCAACCCTTGTATGAATTTTTATTTCTATATAATAAAAAATGTGAAGTTGTTGCTAATTAGGGTGAGGGTATTACGGTAATAAAAATAAATTCATAATTAATAGGTGATCAACGCTTGATTTACGCATTTATCTGGCCAATTTGATCTTGTGAAGAAAGAAATCTGTTTTTGGTTAGGTTAATTCTAATTTTCAAAAAAATCCAGAAATTCCAGGGGACCAAAAAGATATTTTTCCCTTATTGTAATCGTTTTCTATTTCTTCAATCACAAATATCGGATCTTCTTTCCATGTAAATATGTACGAATATAAAAAACAAACAAAATTAAATATACAAGTTTATAAAATTAATAAATATTTAAATAATATTTTATCTTAAACATGAAATAATAACAAATATTTTAACCGTCCCGTATAATACACATGTTTACACAGTGGTGTTTAATAAAAAGGCAGTATATCTTTTGAAATGGGGTCATCCCAAATGTAAATTGTAAATTTCTTACTCTTTTTGTTCCATATTAGTTTTCATACTACTTTGAGAGGAGTAATTTATGTCATTCATATAAATCAATTTTTTCGAGAGAATAGTTTAAGTTTTGAAAAGTTAAACGACATAAAATCGATTTACAAAATAGATGATTGTGGTGTATTTATAATTTCAAACACGAATTTCGGTGATGTGAGAAATTAATACATGAAATTGATTATTTGAATTACAAAGAATCTAGACAATCAAAATGTCCAGGTTCATACACAGTGGAGAGGTACATCTATTATGTTTAAATTTAAATCGGAAAGGTACATCTATTATGTTTAAATTTAAATTGCTATGACGAACCTATATGACGAATCTAAACGTACAATTATCCAAATATATTGACGTTCAGGTCAAATTTGTAACTTCCCAATTGAATCCCCAAAATTTACTCAGATCTTATTTTATGGTGGACAGTGCACATTGTTTCTTGGGTTTCACCCCAATTTCCCATTAATTCCCACTGTCGACAATATCAACTGAATAAATTAACATAGGTCATAGCCATCACCACCATCACTTCAATTATTTAAATATAATAATCACTTTAATCAATATTAATATAAATCGGATTACTAAAATCCCCCACTGATACTGCTATATGGGACCCGCCTTTTATAAAACATTTATTTAAATGAGCTGCCATTTGGTCAAGATTTGATTGTGCGTCTCGGTTTGTTTTCAATACATTTTTTTAGGGAAAAAGGTAATTTTATAATGAAATAACTATGATGGTGAAATTCGAGGCCTAATTATTGCAAAAGAAAATTCTGAACCAGAATTCGTGTGATTTTTAAAAAAATATTATTGTTATACAAACCATTATTATACATATAAAATATTTTTATTAATATAATTTTAAAATAAACAATAAATAAAAATAAATATTTATTAAATTACAACACTTGAAAAAGAGGGTTCAAATAAACTTACGGTCACCAAAAATCCTACTCTATAATTAATTAATTATACAAATATTAGTTTTGAACAGTATAACCTGGGTTAATTATTTTTTATTAATTTTACATTATATAGCTTAAAATATTTATTTAATTTGAGTAATTCAATTCAACTGCATTTTTATCATTTTATGTATATAAAATATTTATTTAATTTGAGTAATTCACTTCAACTATAACCACATTTTTTTATATTATACATTATGTTGAAAGTTATTTTTAAATTATAAATAATATATATTTTTAAATATAATATTTTTCAATTATGAATATTTTTCATATCAATTAGAAAAAGATTTAATTGATTGGCCATGATTAATTTTTGCCTTCATTAAATTTGTATTTAGTATTTTAAAAGATATAGATAGAACTCCTCATCCAATAAATTTATTTCTACTTAACTTGTGCAGAAAATTTATTTTTATTTATTTTTTTATAAATAACTATATCTCACACAATTTTATCATCACCCTCTTAACACTACATATCTACCACACATTCTTACTTTATATATAAATTATTACTCCATATTTATTAAAATATGTGACAAAAAATAAAATAAATTTTTTGAGGGAGAGTATTAATTAAAAAATTAGAAAATAAAATAAAAAGTTTGAATAATGTTACCTAGAGTCGTAGACTCCGATAAACATTAGAATATTATAGTAGTACTTTCTTTCTTTTCTTTTACTTTTTATTTTTTATTTTTTATTTTGAACCTGAGAATATTTACCCAGAGATGTACAATACACTTGAAATTACTTCATCTTAAACTAGATAGTTATTGTAAACGCAAACAAATTCATAAGGATAAAGTCCATTTGTACTGGCCTCTTGTTTTAATATATATGCTAAAAGGTCATTTGGAAACCGAAAATTTTAACATCATGTGTTATTCCTTCTTCAGCAAGGAACTTTTTTTTTTTTTAAATATAATGGAACGTGATCACGTCACAGTTAAAACTTTTTTTTTTTTTTTGACAGGGTCACAGTTAAAACTTAAAAAAGACTAAATATATATTTTTTTTCGAAAAGAAAAAGACAAAAATTTAAGTCATAGAAATTTTAATTAAAAATTAAAAAGAAATACGCTATTAATTTATAAGTATATCTTATAAACAAATTTTATTGGTTTATTAAATTAATAAATTTTAATAAATACTATTAAAAAATACACAAAATATAAATAAATTTTACAGTAAAATATTCATAATATATTTTCCTTAAATAATTTGATAATAGTTACTCTATTTTTTAGGAAAATATTTGACTTAATTTTTTTTGATGATAATATTTGACTTAATTAAGAAAGAATATTTTTACATTCAGAAATTATTACTCAGAAAAACGTGTTATTATACCCCACCTATTAATATAACCCAAAACCCAAAAGCAAATCCAGAAGGACCAGAACCAGAATAGAGAGAGATAATATAGTCACTCTTTCATCAGAGTCTAGTAAGAGAGAGAAACGCTGCCTTAGAGAGAGAGAGAGAGAGAGAGAGAGAGAGAGAGAGAGAGAGAGAGAGAGAGGCGAGGATATGGATGGAAGAACGGATCAAAATTCAAAACCCCAGAACAACCTCAGACCCACATTAACGAATTAAAGTCTTATTTGCTTTTCGAATTGCCCCATTTACAATTTCGTGATCATATAGTTTTAGGAATTGGGGTTCACGAAACCTCAAATCTGTGCATCTGCTACGTAGGAAGCGGCGCATCCACGTGGACCGTACAAGTCATTGGATCGAAGTATTGAGCAGAATCAAGACACTCGTGGTTGTAATTTTGCAAATTTTCGCGAATTTAGAATCTCAAATGGTGATGGAAGATAACGAGAGTTGTGGAAGTAGGGTGGTGGAGTCTTCAGCGGCGAAGAGCCGGCAACAGCAGAAGAAAGTAGATGTCTACAATGAGGTCTTGCGGCGGCTTAAGGAATCCGATCACCCGGAGGCGCAGGAACCGGCTTTCGATGATCAACTTTGGGCGCATTTCAATCGCCTCCCGGCCAGGTTTTCTTTACTGTTTGAAAAAGATTTAACCTATAATTCCGCTCCGTACATGTTATGTTTTTGTAATGAGTTGATCTTTTACGGTGGATTTTTGCATTCACGGATTTAAAATTGCGGTGATTTATATTTCTAATTGTAAGTGTTTTTGTCCGATTTGTTCAATTGTTGGGTGTTTTAAGTCTTGTTACACATACTTATATCATATATATGTTCCAATTGTATCCGAGTATAACGAAGTAAATCATAATAAACTTTGCAGAGTGCTGCATGTCAAAAAAAATTGTTCTCTCTACAGATAAGGTGTTCTTCAGCGATTTGGTATGTATTACATCGTTTTGATGGAGTTTTCTTCCCTCCTTCTGAATTGAAGGTATGCAATGGATGTGAATGTTGAGAGAGCAGAAGATGTTCTCACGCACAAGCGGTTACTGCAACTGGCCCGTGACCCTGCTAATAGACCAGCTTTTGAAGTCCGGCTTGTCCAGGTGAATTTTCACTAACTTAAGATTCGGCTGGAATGCATGATTATTTATGTGAATAATGGTATGTGTGCCTTCTGAGATTTTTATCTTCGAGGGGGTGATAATTGTCATCCGGAGCTGATTGGCAGCAAATCCAGTGAGATCTTTAAAAGAGAGTAGAGAAAAGTGAATGCTTATTGATTTAACAATAATCCGGGAACTTTTTTCAAATAAGGCTGGTCAAGCATCAGCAATCCTTATTTTATCTGTTATTTGAAAAGAAAAAAGAAACTTAAAGCTCAGAACGATCGTGTGAGCAATTGCATATTGTGAGTTTTTTAAAGAGAGAGGACTGAATGAAGCTGATATCTGGGGCAATAATCTTTTTTATTTTATAGTATATTTCTTTGTACGTTTTCAGCCCATACTGAGAGCATCTAGGGGATGTATCTACATTTTTTCTAGGGATATCAGTAGACACTGTTTGAATTCTAAAATAGTTGTTCCGCACTTCTCGTTCAGCCAATTCTTATTCTTACTAAATAAGTTGAAATTTCTGAATGCAATTCCCTAATAACCAAGTGCTGGGTTTTATATTTACTAATATTTGCAAACTGGCTACATGGGAAGGGAGATTTTATTGCATGACAAGACGTTTCTGAGTTCCTCAAAGGAATTTAGGAGAAATTAGCCGACATCCTGTTTTATTTTTTCTATTATCACTCTTTGCATGGTATTTCTTACTTGGGTTGATGCCATTTGTATATTGATTACAAGTTTGCCTGTACAGGTTGTGCCTATCCTTGATGGGAATTCAGGTGATTCGGTGCATTCACGTTCACCAAGAAGGGGAAGGTATTGACCTGCCTATTTTTGTTTAAAAAATAAAAATAAGACTCTTATCGTAGCCCATGTATCTATTTTTTTTTATTTGACGTTATAACTTTCATCAGTTATAACAATCAGCAACTTTTCTCTGGGTTCAATATCTATAGTTTTAACCAGATTTTGACGGATATTTTCATATGTACTACCATTGTTCATTCAGCATTCATCCACCACCTGCCTTTGGTTCTTCTCCTAATCTTGAAGCCCTTGCACTCGAAGCAAGCAAATCTGAAGTTCAAGATGGGGATAGTGCTGTAGATGGTGGTGCCAATATTTCAAGGTATGCAATATTAAGGTTTTATCGTCTATAATGGTATAAGTCTGATCAAAATTCCTTTGATACTAAATTTCCACCACAGACAGGTACTTTCATCAGATTTTCAATGCATGGAACCGTATTTTGTCTGGCAGTTTTATTGTTTTCTTAAACGGTTAAACCATCAATCAGTTTGTTGGCGTTTGCAATTAGTTGTGCTTTTGAAAAGCAGTTAAAATTGACTTTTGTAGGAATATCAAAAGTAGGTACTGTTTGGAAATAAAGTATATTTTGTCAAAAACATTATAAGTTGGAAATATTTGTTACATAATCACAAGAAATATGAGGCATGATTTAAATAAATTGGTATTTACGTTTAAAAGAACTAAGAAACAGATTTAAATTGGTCTATGACTGATTTTCAGAATCAGCTTATACGTGATTCATTTAATCAGTTAAAAGAGTTTGAAAATGCCACAATAGAACTCTTGGACAAAAAGAGATTTGAAGCTAAAAAAACGAGTTTCAACTACCACCTCTATCAGACAGCTTGTATTATATCATATAAGTACCCAGTCATTCTTGGAATGTGTGAGTAACTGGGTTTACGTTTTCACATGAACACCAATGCAGGCCCATGCATGAAATTACCTTTTCAACAGATGACAAACCAAAGCTTCTCAGTCAGGTAAATTAATGCTTATTCTAATTATCATGTTGATGTTTGCTTAAAGGTTATTCACTCAAGCTGATGCCTGGTCTGGCTGTCTTCTTGATTCCTATCTTTCCAGACAATCTTATCAAATGTAAACTTGAGTACATTGTTCCTGCATGTCTCGAACATTATCGGCAAAGACAGGATCTTACAATGCATTGGCATGAGAAATAATTGGGATTAATATATAAAATTTGGTTGCCGTTTCAAGTTCTAATTCTTGCTACCTTTTGCAAACTAATTCTGTTTGTTTGTTTTGCCAACAAATTAAAATTGGAGAGAGCCATTCTGCCGATTATGAATTTGATGAAGTGTCTGTAGAAGTATACAATTTTAGGTTGTAGTATTATTTTTAATTACTCTGGGGTGATAACAGATTCTTTACGCCAAAGAGATATTATTTATTGTCGACAATATTCGTGGGTCCAACATGTCAGTCATAAGTGTGTAAGTTTGGAATATGTTAATTTTTGGTCTAACATGTTAGTCATAAGATTTGCAATTCTGGATTGCTGACCTTTAAATACTGGTGCATGTTTGACAGTTGCAAGTTTTTTTTGTAAATGATATAAAAAACATACTTCACATTGTGAAATTTTCATATTGGACCTTGCAGTTGACGTCTTTATTAGCTGAAGTTGGGCTAAACATCCAGGAAGCACATGCTTTTTCCACTGTGGATGGCTATTCCCTAGATGTGTTTGTAGTTGATGGCTGGTTCTTTGAGGTATCTACGCTAACTTTTGTTGTTTCCTTGTTGTATGGATTTTTTTTGCTTTTATAGCTTTTAGCTTCAGTACGTCTGCTTGTTCCATCGCATAATTGGGCCCTTTATCTTTGAATTTTCAGGAGGTTGATCAACTCCGGATTGCAGTAGAAAAAGAACTTTTAAAGATTGAGGTACTTTACTGCTATAGTATTGTGATCGAGAGAACACTGGAACTATATTATTTATATGTTACTTTTACTTTGTGCCTTAGTCTACAATTGTTTAAGTTGTTATCCTTGTCTTGTTTTTCTTTTGAGTTCCACACTTGTCTTTTACATGCATGCTTTATTGTTATAAAATCCTGATGCTACTTGATAGACTTTTACTTCTGTAAATTATCATTTTCGTTGCAGATTTTATGATATATATGCGTGATTTTTCATTGTTAGTCTTCTCACGTCTATAATTGTGAATGATAATTCGTATCTATGCAGAATAAATCTTGGCCAAGTACGCATTCTTTGCCTTCTCTAAACGAGCATGAGCCAATAGTGGTTAAACGTGAATCTGATCATCTGGCAATACCTACTGATGGTACTGATGTCTGGGAAATTGATCCCCAATTCTTGAAATTTGAGTGCAAAATAGCATCAGGATCTTATGGTGATTTGTAAGTACAACAGTTAGGTTTGTATCGGCATTCTTGGCGTTGACTGTTCTATTCACTCAATAAACTTTGTTTTACAGATATAAAGCTACTTACTGCAGTCAGGAAGTGGCAATCAAAATTCTCAAGACAGAGCGCTTGAATACTGAACTGCAGAAGGAGTTTGCTCAAGAAGTGTATATAATGAGGTTTGTCAGAATATATTCAATTTCGTTACCTACTGTATGCAGATGCTCTACACAACTTTATAATTTTCTCGTGGTCTTAACATTAATTTTGCATTGACAATCATGAATGTTTGTTATTTTGGTTCTTACAAAGGTAACTTGTAAGACAATTATGTCACTTATAACTGTAATGTGCTAAGGTAATCTGCTGCTCATGCATGATTACTATTATTTGTTCAGTGTACACTTTAGGAGTGTTTTGCTAATGACTCTTCACTTTTGTAAGATTTTTTAATTAGCTTATTTACCTTATATGTTACTTCCCTCTTTTTACTTAATATGCTACTTGCAGAAAAGTTCGACACAAAAATGTTGTACAGTTCATAGGGGCTTGCACAAAACCTCCTAACCTATGCATAGTGACAGGTATGTATTGAGAGTGTATGTATGTCCTGAATAATGTAGAGTTGTGATTAGATTTAAAATAATAGAGCTTTGTCCCATTATGTTTGTTTCTGCACACTTAGGTTCCAATTTTCCTGTTTGTTTAACTGCAGAATACATGTCTGGAGGGAGCGTTTATGACTACTTACACAAGCAGAAGGGTACTTTTAAGCTTCCAGCTTTGCTCAAAGTAGCAATTGATGTGTCAAAGGGCATGAACTATTTGCATCAGAACAATATAATTCACAGGGATTTGAAGGCTGCAAATCTTTTAATGGATGAAAATGAAGTAAGCATCAATTGCTTCTGCATGACATAATTTTCAGTATTTATGTTGATCGTATATTTCAGTATAGTTTTATGGATAAAGCTAGGTTGGAGACAGCATAGAATCTGTTTGTATATTCATGTAAAGAGCAAACTCATAATGGATTTTAGCTTCGTTTGTAGTAAATATTGATAAGAAATATATACTTTCTATTATTCTTGTGAATGCAAGTCAAGATAGGACCATTTATTTTTATTTTTTAAGAGGAAGTGAGGAACAAGACACTTGTTTGTCATCTATCATGATCAATTCCAACAGTTTAGGCGTTCCATCTTCTTAAACAACTATTTTAGCTTCGGAAGCTTTGAAGATCTCAATGGTCTTTTTTTTCTTCTTTTTTTGGGCAGGTGGTTAAGGTTGCTGATTTTGGGGTGGCCAGAGTGAAATCACAAACAGGTGTAATGACAGCTGAAACTGGGACATATAGGTGGATGGCCCCTGAGGTATGCCCTTATGAACCAAATTAGAAGTTCAGATATACACTGCTTTTTAAGATTGCAATCTTTTGAGTTAAGGACTGTTCGATATTTATTTCAAAATATCTTTTAAATTTTCTGACTCTTTTATCTTCTTGGGGGGTTTGATTATAGCATTCTATAGGTCTATCTGGAATTCTGGATTGCTAATTCTGTTTGTATGCTGGTAACATATTGATACAATGTATATTTAACTGCTATTGCAATTTTTTAAAAGTAGTGAGTTGTACAGGAGTTTCTTTACAGATGATTTTAAGCAAATTTATTTGGCAGTCTTGAGAAAAATGCTCTCTAAAGCTGAATTACAATTCAAATAAATTATAAGTTATATCTTTACAGTTCTTTTCTACCCCCACAATTTCGAAATGCTATACTTTCTTCTCATCCCTAGTAATTGTTCTGTTAAAGGTTATCGAACACAAACCCTATGATCACAAGGCAGACGTATTCAGTTTTGGTGTGGTTTTATGGGAACTGCTGACAGGAAAGGTAATCCACTTTTGTTCTCTGAAATGTTGAAATCTTCTTTCTTCAGGGATAACAAGTAGTTAAGCATTTTTTTTTTATCTTTTTTATTCCTCAGATACCATATGAGTATTTGACTCCTTTACAAGCGGCAGTTGGGGTGGTTCAAAAGGTAAAACATCTGGGCTGTTATTATGTCCGTGAGTTGTTTTATCTGCAAATATCACGTGTACATCCTTTCTGTGGGCGGGTGCTATAGGGGCTGGGGCCCACTCATGAAAAGTTCAATTCCATACTATATGCATACACACATATTCTGACCTTTGTTCCATTTCATGCCATTTTAGGGTCTCCGACCATCTATTCCCAAGAACACTCATCCAAAGATTACTGAGCTGCTCGAGAGATGCTGGCAGCAAGATCCAGCTCTGAGACCTGACTTTGCTGAATTAATCGAAATACTGAAGAAAACCGCGAAGGAGGTATTGTGCCATTTACTGCAGTTATTTAATATGTGACTCCATCTAAGAGTTCTTTGGAAGACCACGTTTTTAAAATGATAAATTCATTACTATCACGAATTTGAACGACAGGTTGGAGACGATGGAGAAGATAAACGAAAGGACAAGTCTGCAGGGTTTTTCTCATCACTGAGACGTGCACATCACTAGAAAAATATAACCTAAACGAGTATTTGTCGTTAGGAATTTACTCACCTTCATTTTTGGGTTAATTACGCCCTTTAATTCTGTTTTGCACTGTTGTACAGTATCTGCATTTTCATCTTGCAAATTAAGATCTGCTAATTTATTCTAAAATTTCTTTAGTCAAATTTTTATGTTTGTCGAATCCAAAAAACGTGTGTTTTGGATGAAAAGCGTCTTTTCAGTTATTTTACGTGAGAAATTCTGCCAAGTGATGATAGATTGTTAAATTTAGTATAGACAAATATGTTAAATCCACGGGCAAATCTTGTGGGACTTTTCACAATCAAGGTCGGATTAGAATAAATTATTATTCTTCATAAAAAAAAAAGAATAAATTATTATTCAATTTTAAGCATTTAAATAAACCTGCGGGAAAAAAAAATGAGGAGCTCGATCTCAAATAACGAATAAGTCTTTCACCGAAGGTTTGGTTATTTTATTATAAAATTATTGTGAAATTTGGTCTCATTTAAGATTATTTATTATATGTATTCACTTCACAAGAGAATAAAATATTATATAAATTACTCCATATATATACTCACTTCACAAGACAATAATATCTTACAAATCTTTCATCGAATGTTTGGTTATTCCCTTTTGTTCACTAAAAGTGAAAGTACCAATAAAATTAATTAAAAATTTATAATAAAATTCAAGTGCATATATGCATTCACCTCACAAAATATCAACTCTTTACTTAAAATATGGAGCTTAAAAGACTTGGTATCATATGAGGTTATTCCATATACACTCACCTCACAAGAGAATATAGTTTCATATAATGTTACTCTATACATGCATTCTCTCACAAGAGAATAATATCATGCAAACGAAAAGTGAAAAATACTAACAAAATTAACTAAAAAATATCATAACAAAATCCAATTGAATACATGCATTCACTTCATAAAAGACCAAAACTTAAAATAATTGAATAAAAAGAGCAGTGAATATGAATATGAAAATAACTAATCATCTTTTAAATAGTGAATAAAATGAATGAGTCAATCTCCTGCAAAAGGGTGAAGCTTAACATCATTTTTTTACTGAAATATAACAGTAACTATAATTGAAATGTTTAGATTAATATAATTAAAACATGAAATTAAATTTGATGGAAAATATAAAATGAAATATAGTACTAATTTTAACTGGAGCATGATATACCACAATAATGAATAAATATAAAAAATAAATAATAAAATCTATTGGTTCAACATAATGCCGGATTAAGAGACAAATAAAAAAAACTTAATATTTTTTTATAATAACTCAACTGACGAATAATAATTTTAAACATTTTCATTTATAATAAAAACTAATTTAGTAAAAAAAAACATAAATAAGTTTTAAATAAAATGAAACAAATCTAATCTTGCACACAAATACTAGTACTATCTAATTATTACAATATAAAATTTTAATATTTATTTTCATTAATATTTATATTAATTCTAACTGAATAAATATATAAATTTTATATCGCGCACATGACACATACGATGACTTGCCGAAAAGAATGTGAGGAGTTGGAGACTGTTCCATTCCCGGAGCAAATTAACTAGGGGTGGCAAATCGTGTAATCGTGTCGTTTATCGTGTCGACACGATAACGACACGACACGATAAGGTAATACACGAACACGACACGATAAGGATACGTGTCGACACGACACGAACACGAAAATTTTCGTGTCGACACGACACGACACGATAAGAACACGATAATATTAAAACTGAAAATATAATTTAAAAATTTAAAATTTTAGACACGATAATGACACGATAAGAACACGATAATGACACGATAATATTTAAAATTTTAGATTTTAAAATATTTAATTAAAAATATTAAAATTTATATTATGTTGTATTGTTGTAATTGTATACATGTTATTAACATGTTACTATCAAATACGTATTAGTGATGTATATCAGATCACTAACAGATTAACAGGTTGCTAACGGGTTAACGTGTAATCTGTTAATTTTTATCGTGTTAACGGGTTGACACGACACGAACACGAACACGACACGAAATTTTCGTGTCCTTATCAGGTCGACACGATAAGGACACGAACACGATAAGCCCAAACACTAACCCGCAATTTTCGTGTCGTTTTCGTGTCGTGTTATCGTGTCGTGTCCGAAATTGCCACCCCTAAAATTAACCATAGAGCACAAAATTATGGAAACGACCTTGTAACAGCCTAACAGGATATCTCATATTTTTATTTATAAAACTTATTTGAAAAATACTGATTTTATAAATTGTACTACACATAAACATGTTGCTGGAGTAAAATAAAATTTTGTAATTATATATATGTGCAAGTTTACGAGATGCATTATTTACATGTATCAGACGTGATCCGTCATAAAATAAGGCTTCATATTTCCTTAATTTTTACTACATCATCTATTTTATTTGTCTTTTTAGATTTTTTTTCTATTTTACATTAATTTAGGAGATTTTTTTTTTGAATGAATTTAGGAGAATTAAATACTAACACATTACAATTTTATCATTTTACTTGTTTTTGTGATAATATGTATTAAATAAATTTTTATTTACAATTGGAGTATATGATGCAATATTTAGAATTTTTTATTCAATTTCAGTTTAAATTTAAATATGCCCTGGATTATTTAAAAATATGTGAAAATTAAATTAAAATTATACCAATTGTACTATTTGTAATTAGCATGCATACGTGCGGCTTTATGAATTTATGATTATTTAAATAAACACAAAATCTAGTGTAAGATTAATACCATTATATCCATTTACTAATATCATAATATTTATTTAGTGATATATTACGCTTATAACCTGATATCACAATATAAAATATTTAGGATATCAGCAAATAACTATAGGAGTATCAGTTTTATACCATGAGAGTGACTCTAAACAAATAACATGATAAAATAGTTAAATTGCATGAAATAATTAAAATGTAGGAAAATTAAATGAAGCACGGAAAAGAATTGATGAAAAATGGATAATTTGAAATGAATAATTCACAGTTAAAATTAGTAAAAGCAAAGGAAAACCACACCATTCTCGCTCCATTTTAACCAACACAACACAATGTTGTTGAATGCTACACGTACTCCAAAAGGTAACAAAAATTATCATCGGATCGTTCCGCGTTGATCCTGTGATGATTTTTGTTTCGATTTCTGTACATTAATGGACCTTTCTTCTTCATGCAGGAGCCCCTTCAAATCCAATAATTCATTCAACCATGGAAACCAAATTGCTTTAGAAGAAGAAGAAGACGACGAATGCCATGAGCAACTCCCCATATTATCGCAGCACAACCGCGAATCCTCCTCCCCTGTTTACGCCGCCACCCGACCCATGTCAGGGCCGTCCGAAGTTATTGTCAAAATCGACGCCGGCGATCAGCCCGCCACCATTCCCACAACCTCCAACCGCCAAACCCATCGCCGCGACTCCAGCTTGGATATCTGGAGGGATGAAGCCAGTACCTCCATGCAATCCAGAGACCTTCTAGAAGACCCTCCCTCGAAGCTAATCGGACAATTTTTGAATAAACAGCGCGCCGCCGGCGGAGAATTTTGCTTGGACGTCGATTTGGAAATGGAGGAATTGCGGCAGGATCGAAGTAATAAGAGCAGCAGCTCTCGCCCTAATTTACCGCCGTTGAGCAGTCAAAAATCCGACGATTCCAGCAGTAAAAATAATTACAGTTATCAGGCGTCGAGGGAACTGAAATTCCCCTCGAAGGGCATGAATTATAGTAGCAGTATTGGCCCTGATGATCGGGAAAGGAGTTGGCGAAACGACGATTATTCCTCCTCCTCCGATGAGGATAATGAAAGTGTTCTCAACAGAAAACCCTCAATGAATAAGATGAGCAATGTTGATTTACACAACACTGGAAATGGCTGCGATGGCCAGGTTTTGAGGTGTACCTCTGTTCAGAGGAGATTTAGTGGTTTAGGTAGGATAAAGACCAGATCCCGGTTGATGGATCCTCCCGATGTACCCGATAGGAGATCCGGTATGCTCAAATCGGGTATGCTGAAATCGGGCATGCTTAAATCGGGTCAAATGCAGTCCCAAATGCTAGGGAGGGCTTCTGGGATGTTGGGGAAGCCGCCGGATGAAGAGGATGACGACCCCTTCGATGAGGATCTTCCTGAAGAGTACACCAAGGCTAATTTTGATGCATTAACTATTGCACAATGGATAAGTCTTGTTTTGATAGTTACATCTTTGATATGCACTATGGCTATTGATGAATGGAAGGGTAAAAAGCTGAGAGGGTTGCATTTATGGAAGTGGGAGGTGCTTATTCTTGTGTTGATCTGTGGGAGATTGGTGTCTGGCTGGGGGATAAGGATTGTTGTTTTCTTTATAGAGAGGAACTTCTTTATGAGAAAAAGAGTGTTGTATTTTGTTTATGGGATAAGAAAGGCTGTTCAAAATTGCATATGGTTAGGGCTGGTTTTGATTGCTTGGCATTCCATGTTTGATCAAGAAGTTGAAGGGAACATCAGGTTCTTGTATTATGTGAACAAGTTGATGGTGTGTATGTTGGTGGGGACATTGCTTTGGTTAGTGAAGACTCTTATGGTTAAGGTTCTTGCTTCCTCGTTCCATGTTAGCACTTTCTTCGATCGTATTCAAGAAAACTTGTTTAACCAGTATGTGATCGAGGCGCTTTCAGGGCCGCCGTATATTGAGATGAGGAAGAATCAGGAGGAAGAGGAGAGGACTATGGCGGAGGTGTGGCGGCTTCAGAATGCAGGGGCGACTCTGCCGCCTGATCTTCAGCCGAGCAAGAGTGGGAAGGCGGGGCCTGCAGCTTCGCCGGGGGGATTGCCCCCCAGGCCAATGAAAACTGTCAGCTTCAAGATTTCTGATAAGGGTTCTATTAGTAAGGGTCAAGATGATCAGACAATATCCATTGATCAGTTGCACAAACTAAATCATAAGAACGTTTCAGCTTGGAATATGAAGAGATTGATAAAAACTGTGAAGAATGGGGTTCTTACCACCCTGGACGAGCGCGCGTTAGATAGCACAGTAGGCGACGAAAACGCAACGCAAATCAGGAGTGAGTGTGAGGCCAAATTTGCAGCTAGGAAAATCTTCAGAAATGTAGCTAAGCCTAGAGCCAAGTCAGTCTTCTATGTCAATCACTTGGTTTATGATGATAATATTTGTTTCTAATCTAAAATAATATTCTGTTTGATGGCAGGTTCATCTATCTTGATGATCTGATGCGTTTCCTGCCAGACGAAGAGGCTCTGAAGACGTTGAACGTTGTCGAAGGATCGACTGAGAATGAAAAGATCAGCAAAGCAACCCTCAAAAACTGGGTGGTATGATGTAGAATGTTTATACATCTCAAGCTAATTTTCTCTGTTTCATAGAACCTCTCTTAAGATATACCATTGTAGGTGAACGCTTTCATAGAGCGAAGAGCTCTTGCCTTGACTCTAAATGATACGAAAACGGCAGTAGACAAGCTTCATCATATGGTAAATGTGATAGTTGGCACCATCATATTTGTGATTTGCCTGGTCATTCTTGAAATTGCTACCAGCAAGTTTCTGCTCTACATTAGCTCTCAAGTTGTGGTGGTTGCTTTCGTGTTTGGAAACACGTGCAAGACAGTATTTGAAGCAATCGTATTTGTGTTTGTAATGCATCCTTTCGATGTGGGGGATCGCTGCGAGGTTGATGGAGTCCAGGTACTTGTACAATAAAACATATTGTCAAAACGTAAACATATTGTCCTTCAATTGCAACTCTTCGTTTTCCAGATGGTCGTCGAAGAAATGAACATACTAACAACCGTATTCTTAAGATTCGACAATCAGAAGATCCTTTATCCTAATGTAACTCTAGCAACACGCCCCATCAGTAACTATTACCGCAGTCCTGATATGGGTGATTCTGTTGATTTTGATGTCCACATTGCTACACCCCTTGAGAAGATTGCCATCATAAAGCAAAGAATTGTCAGGTACATACATCAGACTCTGATTTTTTTCATTTTACATATATATCTTGGTATACTAATTTGTAATCACATGGGAGTGCAGTTACATAGAGAACAAAAATGACTACTGGTACCATGAACCATCAGTTGTGCTGATGAATTTTGAACATCTGAATACGCTGAAATTGTCAGTATGGATGAGACATCGGATGAATCATCAAAACATGGGAGAGAGGTGGAAAAGGAGAGCCCTTTTGGTTGAGGAAATGGTTAAGATTCTTAAAGAGCTGGACATTGAGTATCGGCTTTATCCTGTCGACATCAACATTCGTGCAATGCCGGCTATCAACTCCACCAGGATGCCACCGGCATGGTCTCTTCCTCCGACCCCCACCGCTGTCGCCACCACCACCACCACCACCACCTGAACTATACATACATTCAGGCCACATTCATAATCCATGGTCCCATGTATTTGGGATGTATTATGTAGGGGAGAGTAAGGGTACCAATTCTTTGTTGATATAAACTCCATCTTATCAAATATATTATTTGGCAGTACATGTTATAAGGAGTAAATTTTAAAATTCGGCCGTATCAATTGGGTCATGGCAATTTCAATCTTGTACGTATTAATTTTTGTAATTAAGTCTCGTAATTTTTAAGATGCAGTAATTATAGAGTAAAATTAAGGTTGCGTGAGTTTGTTGGGTGGCGATGAAGTCAATTATTTCATTTTTACGTTATAAGTGTATTATAGCGAAATTAATTAATGAAGTGTTTTTTTAAAAAAACTACTTTTCTGATATTTTAAAACAAGAGTAGTTCTCTTGTGTTTTGCCGTTAAGTTACAGTTATCACTTAAAAAACAAAAAATTAAAGTATCAAATATTTAATCAAAAGTATTAAAAATCTCATCAGAGTTATTAAGAATTATGGTTAATAATATTATATTTGATCAAGAGTATAAAAGATTTGGTGAAATTGAAAATAACATATAAAGAATCAAATATTTAATCAATAGTATCAAATATTTGACCAAGAGTATCAAATGAAACACCGTAAGCATGCAGTGTATACGAAACACATAGGGTATATAAATCTATTTCAGTTTGGATTTCAAAATTTGATTTTTCAAAATCTGATACTACACACCTATAAATAACCTATAAAACTTACACACCTATAAAAAAAAATTCTCTCTCTCATATTTTTTTCTTTCTCCTATATTTCTATTATCTAATCATTACAATCATACCCAAGAAAATAATATAATAATATAACATTATTCATCTTATATCATAAAATTAAAAATCCAAAACAAATATAAAATTTAAAAACTTCTAAATTTCAAAAAATGATTTTTAAAAGTCACTTAAAAAAAAAAAAAACATCTTAACATGAGACTGCCTCAAAACAAAAATGCTTCCCATGTCATTTGGCAAGTTTAGAGGTACTTCGATGTTATTACAGACAGTTGGAGGGCCGCTTGTGTCGATGCTCTTGGACAACCATTTTTTTTGACAGGATGCTCGTGGACAGGTACTGGAGTTTCGGAGATATGTAGTGTTACCCTGGTATAATTTTTTTTTTTATGATTATTATTACGTCATTAGCAACCTTGTATGATATCTATCTACCATTTGTATCCTGTATATAAGCTGTCTTACTTTCAAACATTATCCTCTTTTAGTTATATAACTATTTTTATCACAAGTATTAATTTTAATTCACTTTCTGAAAGTAAACGTAATTGCAAATACCTTCTAAAAATACTCATTTCAACTTTTAAAAATCAAAAGTAAAAATATAAGGCATTTAAAAGCTTCTCCCAACATCCAAATTTTTAATAAGATAAAAATGCTCATTTCAACTTTTTAAAAATATAAGTCAATAAAAAAAATATTCATTTCAACTCGCCCAAGGAAAAAAATAAAAATTAATTCTCATGTTGTGTTACTATAACATCAAACATATTACTCTAAAGACAAATGTATGTACTAAACTCAGAGCAAAAATACAAATAAAAATTCACTCATAGGTTGTGTTACTACATGGTCAAATATGTATTACTGTATGAATAAATAATATATATTTGTCCTTATAAAATCAGATGTTCTTTCTTATAATAACCTATATAAGGTATTGAAAATGTGTTATTATATGAACACAATCTATATTATATGTCCTTATAAAATCAGATGTACTATATGAACAAAATCACACATGGACAAATATTTTATTTCTTTAAGAACTAGTAATACATACTTGCCCTTATAGTAACACATACTTATCCTTATAGACACAATATGAAAACAAATTTTTTTTAATCTGTATTTTTCTTCAACTAATGAATTTCGTTCTTACTTTCACCAGATTTTCTGTTCAATGTGGGTTTGAAATCATCTCCAAATTCCAATGTTTTTCTACGTTCTTTTTTGTAGCTGGTAACACATACTTATCCTTATACACACAATATGAAAATAATTTTTTTTTAATCTGTATTTTTCTTCAACTAATGAATTTCGTTCTTACTTTCACCGGATTTTATGTTCAATGTGGGTTTGAAATCATCTCCAAAATCTCTCTATTGCAATTCCAATATTTTTCTATGTTCTTTTTTGTCGCTGGTTTGTTAGGACAACATATCTGTGCATTTTTTAATTCTTGACATGGATTTCAAGGATTTGGATCTTCTACATTTTTTTGGTGCAAATTTCTTATAAATTTTGAAAATATATAAACACAATAATAATACAATAATGTATGAAATACAAAAAGTAAGATCCACCCATTATTTTATTATTATGTCACTCCCCCAAAATACACACCTAAAAAATGTAGATTTCAAAGATGATCTGCGAGATTTCAAAATTTCCATTTTTAACCAGAAATTATGAGATAGAGTTTCTATAGTAAATATGTCACCAATTTTGTAAATTCCTGTCCAAAAAAAAATATATATATATATATATATTGTAAATTTATTCGGAGTAAAAACCTATTGGATTCCACTCACCCGGTACGGTACAGCGTATACCCGCCTTTCCTGTTGTACCTTAAAATTAAATTGGAAATGGCAGCCCTGGCTTCACAGTCGAATGGGAGGGAAAACTAACACCAACAAATTTGTTGCTCCTTTACTCTCACTAAGAAAAACACGCACAATGGTGCTCAATAACACTCGCACCAGTTGCTAGTGCTGCAGGGAGGGATCCATGGCGAATTTATCGAGCCTCGTCCACGAGCTCCGAGAACGCATAGCGGCGACATCATCAACTCCTCTGAACAGGCAACACGACGACGCTTTGGAATCCCGATTCCGCGCCGTCCTTCCCAGTCTACTTCAGGCATATGTTGTGCCTTCATCTTCCGGTACCTGATTCTACTCTTTTATTACTTTGATCATCGATTCATGCTGTTTGTTTTCTAAGTAGAAGAAATTGAAATTAAAATCCTTGTAGCCAAGGAGAGGGAGGTGATTGCTGTACTGAAGCTTTTGTCGCACACCGCGAAGATTTTTCCGGGTGTTTTCTGTCATGGGCAGCCGAGTGTTGTGGTTCCTGTTATCGGTCGCATTTTGCCCTTCTTTGCTGAACCTGCATTTCGGTTAGTCGCTACTTTTTCAACTTTCCTTTTTAGCAATGCTTAGTTAGTTTCTTGAGGATTTCCCCGCTCCTGCAGGTTTCGAAGATTGTTGTCTGTATTAAAATTTGAGAAGAGGTTCTGTTTGCTTAAATATTTTGAGTTTTATTGTTTTGCTTATTTTCAGTCTCCGGCATGGAGCTATTCTTGAGACTGTCGGGTCCTTGCTATCCTTGATCCGCACAGGCGATCGAGATGCTTACCGCCAATTCTTCATGGATACTATGTTGTTAATTGAAGGTAACTATATAGAACCCTGAAGAGTTGAACAGTGAATTGAAATACTTAACATCTTTTTGATTGATCGCTGTGCGCTGCTTTTCCCCTTCATATAATGCTATTTCTTTCTTCTTTTATGGGTAGTAGGCTTTATGGTTCTTATCTGAAAATACTTGACTGTTCGTCTTTCTGGTTTGGCCATCAAAAAATTTTCCTTCCTAGATCTTCTATATGCTACCTCAATTTGTGATGATGGAGGATCAACAGAACCAAAGAGAGTGCTGGTGAAGTCTTTCTCTGAGTCTTTTGCTAGAATTAGAAATGAACCTGCTCTACTTGGAGGTCTTCCAGATTTTAATAAGCCACCTTATGGAGAAGGTTTGTCAGTTGATCTCACGGGGAAAGAGAGATTGCTAGGCTTTGCCGCATCAGCTGTCAAGCTTCTCAGTAAATGCTTGACTGAAGGAACTTTATACGTTGAAGGGCTTTTGGATGCATCATGTGTTATGGCTGTGTGCAAGCTTTTGTGCTGGGGAGATGATGATCTGCACATGGTAGATTGATTTTGTTGTAAATTGCCACAGATTTTCTGATTACTTTCTGCATCATGTGTATGCTATCTAACTTTTCACGTATTTGAAGGCATGTTTTGAGTTTGCACGCCTCATTGGAGCCGGGAGAAACAGTGTGGTTCTTCCTGCTGAGAAATTAATACAATCAATAACAATCATATTAAATGAAGATATTGGGACAGTTTCAGTATTCAGGTATGCAATTTACATAGCCTCCAATACCTTTTCCCAATTTTGATTTTCGTGTTTGTTTGTATAAATATGTCAATATATATAAGAATCTTGCATTATTGTAACTCAAATCCTATAAATCACCATTAGTAGTTATGGATATTAGCCGGTTCTAAGACAAACCTTGTTAACTACCTCCTCTCCCCTTTGTTAATAGTTGTTATACTTCTTGCATTTCGATCGCGAAATGCTTTTTCAAACAAGCATACGTGTAAATTGCAGTTAACAGATAACATTCCCACTATCGGGAAAAGATTCTCATAATGTATCATATGGTGTTGAAATTTTTAAATGACTCTCCCCTCTAATAACTTAAACTTTTAGATGAGGTGGTTGTTCAATACTTGTGCTTGTGTCTTGAAATAAAATTAACAAAATGATGTATCATCTAGCTTTATGTTGATTTTGTTATTTTGAGGCCATAGAGACTGGCGTCACGATTTTCTGGGTTATCATAGATACCTAGCTTTTTCCTATAGAAAAACTTTCTGCAGATTTTTCTTGCTGTCCTCTTTATTATCAATATTGGTTGTTAAGCTGTCCTGTGGGTTATTTTTCTCACAGTTGTAAAAGTTTTTGATTGTAGAAATGTGGTTTACGATTCTTCTCTGGGGGGATGTCTGCAGTCCTTGTATTCTTGCTGTTCTGATGATGTCGTCAGGTCAACAGCAGCTGATATAGTGCTTATCTTTCCCGAGTCAATGCTAAAGACTGGGAGCCTGGAGCTCAAGGTTAACCATGCATATCATTATCTTCTCTTTCTATTGCATATACATGATAAATTTACGCATATTTGGGGCTCTTAATGAGCATCTTGTATTCCATCATGTACATCTTCTTGTCACCTGTGTATGTATCTCAGCTGTAATGACCATTGTTCAAATTTTTATGCTCTATTGCTATAATGATATATATTCATCAGCTTATTTATCTAGTGGTGTTCATTTGTAGATCTTTTGCTTTATGAACTTGTTCAACCTAATTGTCTGGCTGCAATTTACTATTCCTTCTCAAAATTTTCAGGCTGGCCTTTGTAGTGCGTATGTTCGGATTGTGAATGCATGCCCCCCTTATTCATGGAGGCCAGAATGTTTGCTTAGTTTGCTTTGTTCATTAAAGTCCAATTTTCATTTGGTAGACTGCTTCAGAGTTGCTGTTTCCAGGCTCGGTCCTGATGTTGTTGGAAGGAAAATGACTGGTGATAACAGTACGGATCTATATCTAGATCACGAGTGCTCAAATGTTGGGGGAAAAAGACCCATTCAAGATCCAGTAACTTCTGAAACAAAGCGCCAAAAGATAGATGATTGCTCTGATTCTAAATGCCAGGAGATATGCAAGTTTGTTAATGGTGTTACTGGAGTAGGAGAAAAAGAATATGCTGATTTTATGTGTACCTCTTTAAATCTATTACTTCAATTTCTCAAACCTCCTGAGGACTCTAATTTCTTGAGGACAGAAATTGCGCTGAGAGCTATATGCACGCTCTGTATTGTTTTCTCCGAACACCCTCATGCCGAGCTGTCCCTTTGCATATTTCAGAGAATGTTCAAGTGGATTTCTTGGATGTCTCAGCAGGTTTGTCTATTTAATTTTATTTTCCTGATATGACTGTGCCATTTTAAAATGTTGAACAATTCTTGCAGGCAGAGCATGAAATTTCATTTCCTCTTGATCTATCCATTTTCCTAGAAGCAGTTAACTGCCTACTGCTTTTGCAAGGTATTTAACTGCTAAAATATTCTTCCCGTGCTCTGTGGAAACATTGTTGCTATCTGAATATTTGGTGAAGAACAATGAGGCTTACTATGTATCATTAGGTTCCCAATTATGTTCTGCTCCCTGAAGCTGGATCACATGCGAATCTTGTTTTTCTGGTTTACATCATTGATATATAAACCATTTCTTATTTTCTTATAATTTAACTATTTTACCACTTTATTTCACCTTAGGGTCCCTACGTAAAGAGAATCAACTTATGATCTTTGGAAATACTGGTGTCACTGGAGATGTCTTGCGACCACTGCTAAAACTTCCCTGGGACTGTAGTCTTTCCAAAATAGAATCTAATCCACCCTGGAAGCCAAAATGTCTCTCAATTCGCATTAGGTCAAGGGTTGAGTGTATGACTCAACACAGCGTGGATCTTGAAATTCTGAACTTGGGGCTTCATGATGAAGAAGAAGAGGTTAGAATTGAAGCGGTCCTCTCTATGCCAGTGATTGTTCTATTTTCAGGGTTTGGTTGTCTGCCACATATGTTTAACAGGCTGGAGTAAGTAAAGAATACCCTTTTTATTAACATTGATTACACAAGTTCCTAGTACTTGAAATAAGCCTATTCATGTGAATAAGCCTTTTACTTGTAATTCTGTAGGGATCTCTCATCCCTGAGCTTTTTAGCGATAAAATTGTCTCTTATAGAATGAAACTGCAGTTTTCAAATATGACACTAATTGTGGCCTGTGTCATCTATCGCTTCTTTGGTTGACAGAATGGTTTCTTCTTTATTTGTTTTTGCACCTGTAGCTTTATTTGTTATCCAACTTATGTCTTCTAATTTGTCTACATGACTTCAGTTCATCCATGATTTACTTTTTTGCATTCCTTTCCTGTCTTTTGTTTCCATGCTGATACTGATCTACATGTGGAATTTCACAAAGACAAGTTCGCTGTCATCAGCTTTTGCAGTAGGTCTGTGTTACAACGATCTGATATTTGATTTAGCAGAATTTAAGCATTATCTACATGCCTGTTCCTCATTGCAGTGAAATTTCCTTTTGAATACATCGTGCAGTTTGTCCAAGTGCATGATTTTTTATTTACCTAGTGAATATCAGTTAATTTAGAGTTACATTCATAGCTGAAATGAATTTATCCAATGTTCATTCTCTTTGCTCTCTTGCAGAACCCTAAAGAAAGAAAATAATGAGCAAGTTAAGAAAATAATTCCCCTTTGTCTTGGCTACCTGGCATGCCTAAACGGATATAATAATGGTGCTGCTGCCGTTCTGATGAAGGACAAGGAGAAAGAACACTTGCCTACTGATCATCTGTTGCAAAGATTTTGGTGTTCAAAGTGTGATAGCAGTAATGAAGTCGACTATGGGGTGTGTTCAACGGTGCTTTTGCCGAGCATGATCGAATTAAGTTCTCATTTGAGCTGTGATTATGCTTGTTTGCAGGCTCTTTATTTTGAGCTCCTCTTTGATGAATCAACAGAAGAAGTTCAAGTTGCATGTGTAAGAATAATCCAACGGATCCTTTTGCATGCAACCGAAGAGGTTTTGCTCAAGACAAGATCTCAATGGGTACAATGCATTGATACTTTACTTCTTCACAAGAACAGAAATGTGAGACAAGTCTTTGGATCACAGATAAGTTTCTTCATTCGGGAGCCTATTTTGGAGAACTTATTTCCATGTGATGATGCTGCAAACAAATCTAAAGAACAGAGATTCATGGATACAATAAAACATGCTCTGGCAGCTGCTGAGGAACCCCTCGTTTTTGAAACCCTTCTAGAAACTGCAGCAACAATCATGCAAACCGTTGATATTCATAGTCAACTGTTCTTGTTCTCCCTTATTTTACTGGTCAGTCAGCTTGACAGTCCACATGTTACAGTGAGGCTGATTGCCTCAAAGTTGATTAACAGATCTTGTAACTTACGTCATACAAGGGGGCTTGAGGCGCTCCTTTCTAAAGTTCCCCACGTTCGCAATGAATTGTATGTTTATCTATGCATGAGACTGGTCAGTCAGTCAAAAATGGTTGAAGAGTTTTCAGTAGCTGTTCTCGGTGTTGAAACTAAAGAACTTGTCGAGAGGATGAAACCTGTTGTCCTTCCTAGACTTGTGGTCCTCCAGCATGATAATGATCATGTACTAGCAATATTACGTGAGTTAGCTGCCAAGAGCTTGAACAAAGACATGGAGGAACTTTCTGTTGATGAGATCGAAAAGCTCTTGAAAACAGAAATGGTGAAACTTATTGTTAATGGGATCCCACAAGTGCTTGCTTTTGCTCTTCATCAAACTGATGGGCAGCAATTGAAATCTGCTTTGCAGTTCTACCATAAACACATTGGATCAGACAATCAAGAAATTTTTTCAGCTGCTGTACCTGCGCTTTTAGATGAACTTATATGCTTCAGTGATGTAGATGACCCAGAAGAAATAAGTAAAAGGTACGAGAAAGAAAACATGCATAAAAGAATTTGCTATTCAGTTGCTTGTGGAACCCATGTTCAGGGGACTTGATTTATTTTCATGTCACATTGTATATAATTTAGAGTTTTCTTTATCTATCTACAGACCACCATGGAAAAACTTGACTGCAGTCACTTTTCTACAGGTTAGCCAGGGTACCTCATATGTTAAAAGAACTTGCACGGATTCTGACTGGTAGCGAAGATCTTCCAGGATTTTTGAGGAAACATGTTGCTGGTTTGCTGAACAGCATTTATAGAAAAATGCTTCATGCAGAGGATATTTCATTGCAAAAACAAGCAATCAGACGGATAGAGATGCTGATTGAATTGATGGGATCCCATCTTAGCACATATGTTCCAAAAATTATGGTTCTTCTCATGCATGCTATCAACACGGAATGGCTTCAGGGTGAGAGTCTTTCTGTATTGCATTTGTTCTTGAAGAAACTGGCTATTGCTTCACCATTGAGCACTAAACATATAGTTTCTCAAGTTTTTGCTGCACTAGTCCCTTTCTTGGAGAGGGAGACTGGAAACTCATCCTCCCATGTGAGTAAGATTGTGGAGATATTGGAAGAACTTGTGGTTGAGAATAAGGTTATATTGAAGCAGTATATCCATGAGTTCCCTACTGTACCCAATGTTCCTGCCCTAGCAAAGGTGAACAAAGTGATTCGAGATGCACGAGGATTGGTGACCCTTAAAGATCAATTACCTGATGTTGTGGAGGGTTTAAATCATGAGAATTTGAATGTTAGATACATGGTAGCATGTGAGTTAAGCAAGTTGCTGAACTTGAAAAGAAAGGACTTCATGGCTTTGTTCATTAAGGAGGAAGATTCAGTTATGGATGTAATGAGCTCTTTAATAACATCATTACTCAAAGGGTGTGCTGAAGAATCAAGGACTTTGGTTGGTCAGAGGCTGAAGCTGGTTTGTGCAGATTGCCTTGGCGCGCTTGGTGCTATTGATCCTGCAAAAATCAAGGGGTTTTCTAGCATAAGATTCAAGATTGCATGTTCTGATGATGATTTGATTTTCGAGTTGATACATCAGCATCTAGCTAGGGCATTCAGAGCTGCACCAGATCCCATCATTCAAGACTCAGCTGCATTGGCTATTCAGGAGCTGCTAGACATTGCAGGATGTAAGGAATCACTTGATAATAATACGTTGGAAAGGACTATAGTCAACCAACATCTAAAGCCGGGTAAATCTTCTACTGGGGGCGCGGTTGACAGCTCTGAAGTGTCTGAAAGAGCACAGAGATTGTGGGACCGGTTTTCCAATTACATCAAGGAGCTAATAGCTCCTTGCTTATCCTCAAAGTTCCAACTTCCTAAGTTGTCAGAGTCAGAGGCTAGTGGTCCTGCATACCGTCCTTCCATGTCATTCAGAACATGGATATACTGTTGGATTAAAAGGTTAACCTTAGATGCCACAGGTTCCCGGTTCAAAATTTTTAATGCTTGTCGAGGTATAGTGCGTCATGATGTGCAGGTAGCCATGTATCTATTACCCTACTTGGTCTTAAATGTTGTTTGTGATGGTACCAAAGAGGCACGTAGTGGCATAACAGAGGAAATTTTGACAGTTCTTAATGCGGTTGTTTCAGATAGCCGCACTACTGCTGTGCATGGTAATAATTCTGGGCAGAGTGAGGTGTGCATTCAAGCTGTATTTACGCTTCTTGATAATCTAGGCCAATGGGTTGATGATGTTCAGCAAGAACTTGCCCTTTCCCAGCCCAAGCAACACGTCAAGTCAAAGGGCCAGAGTGTGACTCTTCCAAAGGATTCAAACCAAATGCTCGTACAATTCAAACATGTGTCAGAACTCCTAGGTGCAATTCCCAAGGTTACCCTTGCTAAGGCATCATTCAGGTGTCATGCTTATGCTAGGTCTTTATCATATTTTGAGTCTTACGTGAGAGACAAGTCTGGGGCGTTCAACCCTGCTTCTGAAAGTAGTGGCGTCTTTGAGGATGAAGACATATCTTTTCTAATGGAAATATACAGTGGACTGGATGAGCCAGATGGCTTATCTGGTTTGGCAGCTCTACGTAAATCTAAATGCTTACAAGATCACCTCTTGATCAACAAGAAGGCAGGAAACTGGGCTGAAGTTCTGTTTTCTTGTGAGCAAGGTCTGCAGTTAGAACCCTTTTCTGTCCAGAGGCAATCTGATGTCCTTAATTGCTTGCTGAACACATGTCTTTTACAGGCCATGGTAACTCAAGTGGATGGATTAATATCTAGGGTTCCTAAGCATAGGAAAACATGGTGCACCCAAGGGGTTCAAGCTGCCTGGAGGCTTGGGAAGTGGGACTTGATGGGTGAGTACCTGACTGGGGCTGATGAAGAAGGCTTACTTTGTAGCAGTTCTGAGAGTAATGCTTTTTTTGACAAAGATGTTGCTAAGATTCTTCAGGCAATGATGGAAAAGGATCAGTTTTCTGTCTCCAAGAAAATTGCGTTGTCTAAACAGGCTCTAATTGCTCCTCTTGCTGCTGCTGGGATGGATTCATATGCACGAGCCTACCCGTTTGTTGTCAAGTTACACTTGCTCCGGGAGCTTGAGGATTTCAGTACTCTTCTGAAAGGAGAGTCTTTTCTAGGGAAGCGATTCCAGCTAGACGAACCTGAATTCTTAAGTGCATTTGAAAACTGGGAAAGCCGACTCAAACTTACTCAACCATCATTATGGGCAAGAGAACCACTCTTGGCCTTCAGAAGGCTTGTTTTTAGTGCCAGTGGTCTTGATGCTCAAGTTGGAAATTGCTGGATACAGTATGCAAAACTTTGTCGTTCAGCTGGTCATTATGAAACTGCTAATCGAGCAATTATGGAAGCCAAAGCTGCAGGGGCATCTAATGTTCACATTGAGAATGCTAAGCTTCTCTGGACCACCAGTCGAGCAGATGGTGCCATCGCAGAGCTGCAACAATCCCTTTTAAACATGCCCATAGAGGTTGTGGGCCCTGCTGCCATGTCATCAATTGCCAGCCTCTCTGTGGTCCCTGTAAATCCACCCCCCTTGCTCTCTGATACTCAGTATACGAATGAGAGTCTAGACGTAGCAAAGACACTCCTCCTGTATTCGAGGTGGATCCACTACACTGGACAGAAGCAGAAAGAAGAAGTTCTAAATTTATATTCTAGAGTAAAGGAATTGCAGCCAAAGTGGGAGAAGGGATTCTTTTACATGGCAAAATATTGTGATGAAGTGCTCGTTGATGCTCGAAAACGTCAGGAAAACTCTTCTGAACAGTCTGTGAGAGCAATGCCATGTAAGTTAGCGCTTGCATCTACAAATGTTAATTCTGAGCGAAGCTGGTGGACTTTTCTTCCAGATGTACTGTTGTTTTATGCAAAAGGGCTTCACAGGGGTCACAAGAATCTCTTTCAGGCCCTGCCAAGGTTGTTAACATTGTGGTTTGACTTTGGGAGCATATATTACAGAAGTGATCTACAATCCAGTAAAGATATGAACAATGTCCAAACGAAGGTAGATATTTCACCAATTTGATCTTTTAACACTAATTTTCTCTACATAATTCTTTTTCTGAATTTTCTGTCTGTCTTAGATCATGGGTATAATGAGAGGATGTCTGAAGGACTTGCCAACCTACCAATGGTTGACCGTCTTGCCTCAACTGGTTTCCAGGATTTGTCACCAAAATGACGAAACGGTACGCTTGGTGAAACATATAATTACTTCTGTTCTCCGGAAGTACCCCCAGCAAGCCCTTTGGACTATGGCAGCTGTTACTAAATCGACAGTTTCTTCTAGAAGGGATGCTGCTGCAGAGATCATTCAAGCGGCTAAAAGAGGATCCTCTGAAGGAGGTTTTAACTCTATGTATGTGCAATTTGCTGCCCTTGTGGATCATCTAATCAGGTTATGCTTCCATCCAGGCCAAACAAAGGCAAAGACGATCAATATTTTAACAGAGTTTAGTGCCCTGAAGAGGATGATGCCTGTGGATATAATAATGCCGACTCAGGAATCTCTTACTGTTAATCTACCTCCTCATGATGAAAATCCATCTGATACCTTTTCATATTCCGACCTGCCAACAATCTCCGGCATAGCAGATGAGGCTGAGATTCTTTCGTCTCTACAACGCCCAAAGAAAGTAAGACCTACTTTGCTCTGTCCTTTTTCTTATCATTACTCCCTCCGTACTACTAAGATAGATTTCTTTTCTACTTTCGTGTGTCCCCAATTATAGGCTTGTTTCTTTACTAAAGTCATTAACTATATTCTAATGGATCAAAATAACCCTATTTAATACACTTACTTTTAACAAAATTTCAATGAACATTTAATATTTTTTTCATCTTGTACAAGGGTAAAATAAGAATGACTGTAGGAAAAAAATCCAATTCAAATACCATTTAATATGACTTCTTAATTTGTGTGAAAAAATTTTCCAAGCCTATCTTAGTGGTACGGAAAGAGTATGATTGTTTTTGCTTGGTGTCATCATATCTCTGGTTTACCATCTTTCACAAATTAATGCCACCAAAAGAATGTCTCCATGTTGAAGTTCTGAATTTGGTTTAAGCTTGTGTAGTTAGTTTCCACTGATTATGATTCAATACCTGAATTCCATTTAATAATTATGTTCCATTATAGTTCCTTTTTTCCCCTTTCGAGGGAGACAGTACTGTTATGACTATGTTTTAGTTCATCTGCATGGTCTTTTCCATAATTTTTGCATTATAGCATACTCACGTTTCTCCAAGTTGGTTGGCTCAGTGAAACTGTTCCGTTTTACAGGTTTCTTTAATTTCAATTGAGACTTCCTATTTCTAATTTTATTTAAACTTCACGTTATTTGCTAATGACACCACATGTACATTTACATGTTTATTTATTGCAGATCATTCTCATGGGCAGTGATGGAAAGGAACGTCCATTTCTTTGCAAACCGAAGGATGACCTTAGGAAAGATGCACGAATGATGGAATTCAATACAATGATAAACCGTTTACTTTCCAAAAATCCTGAAAGTCGTCGTCGGAAGCTTTACATTCGAACGTTTGCAGTGATTCCTTTAACCGAAGATTGTGGTATGGTTGAGTGGGTGCCTCATACCCGTGGGATCCGTCATATTCTTCAGGATATTTATATAAGCTGTGGAAAGTTTGATAGACAGAAAACAAATCCTCAAATTAAGCGTATTTATGATCAATCACATGGTAAAATGCCTGAAGATGAAATGCTGAAGACCTATATTCTCCCAATGTTTCCGCCAGCTTTCCACAAATGGTTTCTAAACACATTTTCAGAACCAGCTATGTGGTTTAGGGCTCGTGTTGCTTATGCACATACTACTGCAGTTTGGTCAATGGTTGGTCACATTGTTGGCCTTGGGGATCGCCATGGTGAAAACATCCTTTTCGATTCTACCACTGGAGATTGTGTCCATGTTGATTTTAGTTGCTTGTTTGACAAAGGCCTGCAGTTGGAGAAGCCCGAGTTAGTGCCTTTCAGACTAACACAGGTAAATAATTTAAAAAAAAAGAAATGCAAGAACAAGTAAAATCTTTGAGTAACTGGTGTTGAGACATGAGTAACACTTGGGCGCACCAGTTGCACCGTGTAATTGGTATACAACTAATATTGTTTAATAAAAACAATTAATATTGTTTAATGAAAACAACTAATACGGACCAAATAATACCTTTTACTTTTAGTAAAATAACTAATACCATTTAAAAATACACTTAAGTTGCACGGTGCAACTAGTGCATATAAGTATTTGCGTGGAATCTCTGCTTATTAACAAATCCTAGCATGGAGCTGGTAAGAACTAAGAAACCAATATTATGGGTTTTCCCTGTTACCCCCTCTTTTTTTCTATTCATTGAAGGCTTTAACCATTTTTTGTTTACACAGCTTTTTTTTTTTTTTTTTTGCATTTCGTTCTCTTTAACTACCATTATCTAATAAAACTGGTTTTTTTTTCCTTTTTTTATTTTTCCTTTTTTGGGTTATCAAGAACATGATTGATGGGCTCGGAATTACTGGCTATGAGGGTACCTACATCAAGGTTTGTGAGATCACACTTTCGATTCTGAGGGCGAACAAGGAGATGCTCATGCATGTTCTGGAGACTTTTATCCATGATCCTCTTGTGGAATGGACTAAATCTCACAAGTCTAGTGGAGTAGAAGTACAAAATCCACATGCACAGGTTTGAGTCACTCTTCTTATATTGGCTGTTTGGCCTAATCTAGTCATAGTTTGACAAAAGTTACTCCCCCAACCCAATTTAACTGTCGTTTATTAGAGAAAAAAAATTGTTCCAGAAAAAAAATTTCGCTTTTGATTTTCCAAGAGAAATTAAATATTTTTTTCAAACTTTTCTCTTAATTTTTGTGATAGTTCTCATTTATTGAGATACATGAATCTATGTGAAACACTCAAAATGATGTATTAGTCATTTTAAACAAATAATTATGTAATTTAAACGACTTTCTTAATTTATGTGAAACACCCAAAAACAACAGTTAAATTGGAATAGAGGGTGTATAATTTAACTGATTTTTTTGTGATCAAACTTTCAGCGAGCCATCAACAACATAGAAGCACGGCTGCGAGGAGTTGTTGTTGGTGTAGGAGCAGCACCTTCTTTGCCTCTTGCTGTGGAAGGACAAGCTCGTCGTTTAATTGCGGAGGCAGTAAACCTGAAAAACCTTGGCAAGATGTATATTTGGTGGATGCCTTGGTTTTAAGATTGTCTCCATAGGTACATCCTTGCTCAAATCTTGTAAAGTATCCAAAAAAATTCATTTCTATCCTAAAATTTTGATTTTTCTGAAAAATTAATCAGGCAAGGAACTATTCTACGAATTTATGTTGCTTAATGTTGTGCGCCAACCCACTATTACCTCGTATATTTCGTTTTTAGAGAAGTCAATTTAAAAGATAGAACTTACTACTTTTGACAGTAGTGAATAACATTTGTGGACTACGTATTAGTTATGATGAAATATGTTGATGTTATTCATTGGAAGTAGGAAAAAACATCTCTGACTTTTCCAGGTATGATAATTAGGGTTCTGCTGAGAACTAACGATTGATTGAAATAAAATATTCATCTGAGTTCTAATTTTTTTCCCCTCGAGAACATTGAGTTCCACTTAACAAGTGGATTAAATACTTGTTATGAGAGATGTGAATCTGTAAAGGTATTTTGAGTTATTTCTATCCAAAATTATACGTTGCGAAAATCGGCCTAGGTGCTAGGCGGCCCAAAACCACCCGCTTAGCTATTTCTGACTTCTACAATTTAAAATGCATTTATGATTCGTTATCATGGGTGTCATTATAGTGGATTAATTTGCTCATATTTTTTTTATAGTCAAATGATAACTCTGAGCCATGACCTGACATAGGTAGTAGGTGGACTATTTCATTTTATTGCTTTTGAATCATTTTCCAATTTTCAGGTCCCAAAGTCATGCTGACAACTGGTAACTTGAAGTTTTCCCATGGCGTAATTCTAACTGCGCCAGTTAAGGGGCCTTAGATGCAATGTGTGGTTACAAATTGGAAGCATCAATGGTGCCCCTATGTATTATTCGTCTACATGTTTTTTGCAAATGTAATTAATCTTCCCTCTAATTCTACCAGAGGAAGTTTGGTAGGAGATGAAACGTGATATTCTTGCATGTTTTTGTGATACTTTTAAAATTTAAGTATCACAAAAATAAATATAAGTATCCCGTCTCATAATAGTTTTGTCGTGATGTTAATATCATATTTCAATCCAATTTTTGAAATGAGAAACTTCCCAGAATTACATCGCGTCACTCTAAATTGAAGTTGTGAAGGTATTCTGTATGACACAACCAATCCTTAAATTTTTTCCCTTTGCCAATGAAACATCCAATATTCTTCCTATCAATCCTCAACGGGCATTTCATCCTTATAATCATTTCTTTTGCCAAATCCTTAACAGGCGATTCCCCTCTCGTAGAACTATGCTTTCCACACCCACAAACCACCAAAATATCTGCAGGAGTAGCATTATTTCCAGCTGCAAACCTCACTTTCAACTCATTAAGCCATTGCAGCAGTACCAAATAAGCACTACTCAAATGCATTCCATGCAAATCCAGCTTCAACTCCGAAGAACTCCACTCCATCACCTGATCCAGAATGCTCGATTTCAACAATTCCTTCACCAAATTAGCTTCATCTGTCGTCAAATTTCCCACCAAGTCATCAATCGATAGAGGTACATTTTTCATATCCTGTTGCAAGAAGATGATAGTCGGACAATAATTTAGCACAGAATTATAAGTCCTGATCGATAAACCTATTCCCGAGTTTCTCATTTCATTCAGCCATGATTTCATTTCTGCAAGCTCCTTGTGAGCTCCGAATGATGAAAGCACCATATTACAACAAACTGTATCCAGTTCAAATCCTTCTTTTTCCATTCGAATGATTATTCTCTTCATATCTTGGAGAAATCCCTTCTGTCCATATCCATAGATGAGAGATTTGAACTCAAATCCAGATGGTTTCAATCCATCTTCTCTCATTTCTCCAATCAAATCCTCAGCCTTTTCAGGAAATCCCATTTCACAAAATCCAGCCACCATTGATTCGTACCCTCTCTGCTTCACATAAACCGAAGAAGATTGCGAAATCAGCTGCCTCAACTGCGTGCAGCAATCCAAAACCCCTTTCTCCGATTTGTGCTCACAATGGGAATCAATTAAATTACGATAAAACACGCACAAATCCCTCTCTTTGAACCCTAATTTCGCAACTGTTTCAGCAAACAACTCATCTGCTTCTTCGAATCTTTCATTCTTATACATCAAAGAGATCAAATCTGCCACTATCTTTGCGTTCCAGCGGAACCACGACTCTTGTTTCATCACCGAATACATCTGTAAAAACACAAATTAATTGAATTTCCCGCAAAAATTATAGGTATAGATACACACACTTACGGGGAAAGCGAGAGAGGAGAGACGGGAATGGGAGGTGGAAGGGGAGAGGAGATGGGAGAGGGTGGAGATGGCCACATGCTTGGGGGATGAGGCGACAAACTTCCGGAGTAGGCCGACGGCTGCCGATGGCTCTTCTGCGGCGGCGACGGAGGAGAGAAATCTCTCACCTTGTTTGGTCAGCTTACATACTAACGGCGGACGGTGGCGGAAGCCGGCGGAGGTTGGTGGCGCTGGCAGCTGAAAACCCTGACCTCCAATCATCGGTTGACAAGGCGGGAAGATATCGTAACGCTTTATGACCGGTTACCGACTTCTGGCAAACGTTGACGCTTTTATAAGTTTATCTAACTTTCTAATTTCAACCATCTTTTCCCCTCTTCTATTTTTTTCCTTTTCCAACGTTTTCATCTTTTGATTCACGACCTTTGAGAGTATTTATTAATTACAATTTTTTTATTTATAATTCAATACACGAATTTATTATTGGTTGTAATTTGATGTAGTGGATAATTATTAATATTTTTAAAAATAATGTAGCAGTCAGACTCAACTTCAATTCATGCTTCCAATTTTCACATCATATTTAGTTATGTTTAAAACAAAACCCTAAATCTAGTGCACACACTCCAAAAAAAAATAAAATTGAACACTGATACTCTTAAATTAAATGTCAAAGTTATCCTTTTTTTTACACAAGGTGAATAAGAGTAGTATTTGTATGCATATTGTGCATAATAAAAATTATGTGCACAGAGTTTGGTTATAATGAGTATTATTTCATGTTCTGTATAGTATTAGTTTGGTTACAGTATAATATTATTTCAGGTATTGTATAGTATTAGTTTGGTTACAGTGTAATATTATTTCAGACATTGTATAATAGTTTAGTTAGCAACATTGTATAGTATTAGTTTAGTTACATCATAGTATTAGATAAAAACATTGTGCACACTATTTTTTAGTGTGCACAACGTGCACACAAATACTAGCCCGTCAATAATATTTGCAAACACATCGTTTGTTAATTTTTGGTTTTGAATCTCGTTTTGTAATTTGGGTAGAAGCATGAAGAAAACATGAACTATAATGTCAATTGGTTTTGTTCACTCAATAGAGGCAACAAACTATTAGATTTTTCTTAAAACCCCTAGAAATTAATAAAATGTTAAATGTAGTGTTCAGTTGAAATTCTTCTTCGTTTGAAAAAAAAAATATAAAATTGAACGACCATGCAAGAAAGAGATAAACTGTATGTGTTTGTTTTGTCTTTTTTATGTTTTTCGTTTGGACCTTTTTTTTTTAACAATAAGAGTATAATGGTCGAGGCGTGTGTAGTAATTTAAAAAAAAAAAATCATACTCTAAATGGGTGTTTGTATTATAGAATGAAGGTTTGTATAACCACGGGAATTAGGGATGGTCTGAGCGTCACTCAGTTGCCTATTATTTCATCCTTAAATTACTAAGGAAGGTTGACAAATCTACTTCGTTGGTTCAATATCTAAAAGACGAGGATGTCCAGCTTGAGAGTTTTCTTGCTAGACCCAGGTATGATGTCATCATTGATCCCATTATTTCGGAATTTCTAGCACTACAACAAGCTTTATGGTTTGCTCGATCTACCAAAATATTTCATGTTTTACTTTTATTGATGATGCTTAAAATGTTCTCTCTTGTGTTGTTGGATTGGAGAAATAATAGTCTTGTGACTGCTTTGAGGATATTCTTATGTTTCTTCTTCTATTAATTGTTGTTGGAAAACTCTGGTTTAATGCGGATAATTATTCTTCATTTGCGAGCTCGTGATACTCTCCTCCCACCTCTCTTACTAAATAGTGTTTGTTTCCGATTTTTTTTTTTTTTTTTTATCAGGTAGAGGGTGATTCGAACTCATGATCTTTGGGTCATAGGTAATGAACCACTTGAACTACACCATTTCGTCTGTTCCCGAACTTTTTAAGTAAAGTTATTTAGCTTTCTATGGAAAAAAAACCCCTAAACTCAATGTCTAATAATAGAATAAAATAAATTATAACAAATTATGAATAGATTATGAGTGACACTGTCCGTAACTGATTATGAAAATATTATCTATATAAAGTTTTTCTTTTCTTTAACCGTCGTGTATTAAAAGATTCTTTTCCGCAGTGGAAAAAAAAAAAACACTCTTCCACATTAGGCAGGCGACATTAGCAAATAGCAAGTTACAACTTCCCAATTTCCTTTTGCAAAAGCCAAACGCGCAGAGAGAAAATTTCTATTGTCGATCTCTATCTCTCACACACATTATATCCCGATTGACTGGTATTTAATATAATTTCGTAGGCAATGTTTAGCCGAATGATTATTTTGTAATCTTCAGTCGTTTGATTGATTTCACTGTAATTTCTTTTTTGGAGGAATTCTAGCTAGGGTTGTCGATTCAATGTCGACGAAAAAGAGAGCGAGAGACAGTCATGACTCGGCGATTGTGGATGTTTGGAAACGTGAACTTGGCCAGCTTTCCTCCAGAAACTTTGCTAACCGCCTCGCCGCCTCCGAGGTTGATAATTTTTATTCTATTACTTTGATAGCACTAATTATCTTAGTTCCTAATTTTAAATTTACATAATTATTGAACTAAGAACATTAACTAAGAATGAAGAAGAAAGCTGTGTACGTCTTCTGATATTGATAAATTGATTTACAAATAATGTTTCTACCATATATATTCACAAGCTGACTGATTTTTCTAGAATTAGGGGCATCTGTACATAGATTAGTGATTACACGCAATATCACGTACAGGCTATAAAGTGTTCACGGAATCCTGTTATCTCAAATTATTCCATCATTCCTCATAAGTCTGTGTGTTTGTCTGTTTTCAATAATATTCCTAGCCTCCTAGCACAGTTTGATAGTTCCCTAGCACTGTTGTGAACTGTGGAAATTGTGTACGAGCCCTTTTTGTGACTCAATGTGAAGTGCGGTCTTCTTTTGGGAACTTCTTTTGCACTTGGAATGATTAGTATATGCTTGGGTTATTACTTGTGAGCTTACCAGATGAGTATATGAATTTCTTTTTTGGGGACCTTTAATTCTCCGTTTCATGAAGAGTTATTGGTGCAACGATCGTGCCTTCCAAATTGTGATATTCAAAGCTAGTTTAGCATTTTCACTTGGCCACTCTTTTTATTTTCTTGGTTCTTTTTATCAGGATCTTGTGCTTCGTTTTGATATCCTACGAAAGCTAGATGTACACCGTGGTTGTGTGAACACTGTTAGCTTCAATGCATCAGGTGATATTCTTGTATCAGGTTCTGACGATAAGAGGATTGTACTCTGGGATTGGGAAACTGGTCAAGTTAAACTTTCTTTCCATTCAGACCATTCTAACAATGTTTTCCAAGCAAAGTTCATGCCTTACACTGAGGATAAAAGGATTGTTACCTGTGCTGCTGATGGGCAGGTGATTTCTCTCTCTCTGTTGATTATAGATTATCTATTTCCATGGGAATGTTTAACACTATTTTCCCAAGCAAGATGTGGAGTTATAGGCACTAATGATGTTGGTATTTATTTGAAAGTATGGTTCTGAATTATGATAATCAGCGGAATGTTCTATGAAAGAATCTAACTGTTTATATAGATGATTCCATAGCCTTATAGACACAAAACTAATGCTTTGTCACATGTGAGTTTTTACATTCAGGTGAGATTTGCTCAGATATCTGAGTGCAGAGTGGTGACTAAACTACTTGCAGAACATCAGGGGCGAGTGCACAAGTTGGCCATAGAACCTGGAAGCCCACACATTTTATATACCTGTGGGGAGGATGGATTGGTTCAGCATGTAAGTTAAAGTTTTTGAAATTCAATTTATGCTATCCAATCTTTGATTCTTTAGTAGGTCTTGAATTACAAAATGAGCCATCTTAAGGCCATTAAGATGTTATAATGAAAGGGAAGATTTGTAATCTCTCGTGTTAAGGTACTGTTATTGGCTGTCCAGTTCTCAAATATGTGTGAGTTGTTATTGAATGTTGAGCCCCTTTTATTATTAACTTATATGAATGATTAATACATTGAGCGTGATGTGAGTCATCTTAACCGTTCCTCATCCTTCTTTCTTTCTTTTCATTGTAGTTGTAGCATGAAATAAACCTAATGAATACATCAGGGAACTTGACCAGCATATAGCACCTTGTATTGTTCCATCCTATTTAGAGATCAACATTCCTATTGAGCTAGTGGAAGAAGTGTTCTTTCCACTACCTATGGCCTAAAGGTCAAAAAAAAATAAAAAAAAAAAGTGGAAGAAGTGTACTTATCCTTCCTTTATTCTTGTTTAGCATGTTAACAGGAATAATTCTTTTAGGGATTTTATTCTTAGCAGGAAAATAGGAATGAACCTTAGTGGGCTTATATAACAAGAATATAATAAATAGGTAGGACCCCTGTAAGACAAATATCACTTTTACATTCATCTTCCATATTAAGTTGTATTTGCCCCCAAGATTTTTGTTCTGTTAATGAGCCTGAAGGTTTGACCATTATTTATTGTGCAGATAGACATGAGAACTGAAAGTGCTACCAGCCTTTTTACTTGCCAGCCTTTTCGAAGCCACAATTTCTTTCATGCTGTGCATCTAAATGCAATTACCATTGATCCAAGAAATCCGAATTTGTTTGCTATTGGGGGATTAGATCCGTTTGCTAGACTATATGACATTCGTAGATATAAGTGGGACGGATCATCCAACTTTGGTCAGCCCGTTGATTTCTTTTGCCCCATGCATTTAACCGACGATGAAAATGTGGGAATAACAGGGTTGGCATTCTCTGAACAGAGCGAGCTTCTAGTGTCCTACAATGATGAGTTGATATATTTGTTCACGAAGGATCTTGGATTGGCGTCCAGTGTCAGTGATGCAGGCAATATGACCCCTGATAATTTTCCAGGTTCATCTCTTTCTAATGTTGATGGTGATGTCGAGGCTGCTCCCCAAGCCTACAAGGGGCATAGGAACTCTGAGACTGTGAAGGGTGCGGGCTTCTTTGGGCCTAAATGTGAGTATGTTGTGAGTGGATCAGACTGTGGTAGAATTTTCATCTGGAATAAGAAGGGCGGGAGGCTTGTCCGAGTTATGGAAGCAGATAAACATGTAGTGAATTGTATTGAGTCCCACCCTCATTCAACGGTGTTAGCCAGTAGCGGAATAGAGCATGATATCAAAATATGGATTCCAAAAGCCATTGATAGAGCTATTCTACCCACAAATATCCAAAAGGTATGTGATCAGTTTGAAAATATACTATCCATTATTATAGCACCTTGTTTTGAATATTTACTGTTTATGATAGTTTCTAATGTGAAGCAACAAAATCTAGCCTAGTGAGTGACCGTATTGTATTAAATACTAATAAAGGTGTACTGTAAAAATTTCTCAATGTAGTTCTTGGAAGATGTCCCAAGTTATTTCATTTGGTCTTTGTCATTTGAAAGTCTCGTGCAAAAATTTAATTGGTTAAGAAGTTGTGAAAGCCATTTATAAGTATGTGATGCTTAGCCGTATATTTCATGAGCTTATAGCATAGTAGCTGCTTAAAGATAAAATTCTAGATAACTGCAAGGATACAATTTTAAATCTGGTATAGGTGCTAAATAAACTTTTTTGCATGGTTATGACCAATATATATATATATGTGTGTGTGTATTAACTACATATATAGTGACAAGTTTCAAAAGATATTACCTGTATGGTGACATGTCAAATGGTTGACATAAAAGAGTTTTAAAATAAGCCCTGTTCTTAGTTGAAGTATACCTTTGGTCCTACTGAGCTCTTCATTATCAGGGAACTCCTTAGCCTTTAACATAGGAATGATGTTTTAGATGACATGTCTTTTAGACATTCTGTGGATTTGAATGGTGCTCTAATGTTACCATATTACTTATTAGGATAGCGGCGTGAGTTCGATACGTCACAGGTTTCATTTATTTACGTTTGGTGGTTTCTATGATGACGGAGACGATGATGATGACTTCATCTGTTTGGATGACAATGACAATAATGTTGATGATGAAGATGAGGATGAGTACGAGGACGACTATGAGGACGAGGATGACAGTGACGATACTAGTGGTAGTGATGATGATGATGATGATGATGATGATGATGAGGATGAGGAGGAGGAGGAGGAGGAGGATGGTAATTGTGACAACAAAGATTATGTAACTGAAAACCATGATGATCATAGGGGGAATGAGGCTCAGAATGAGCAGTTGGAGGGCGAAGAGAATAATGATGGTACTGATTTTAATTCTGTTGGAAACTCAGATGATAATGGCGATTGTAGTTCTGATACTTCTCTTTACAACGATATGGACGACAGCGTTGGATCTGATAATGATGTTGTTACTGTGAATGCTGCTTCGGATGATTCTTTCCTTGATACATGCGACATCAGTAATTATAGTGATTTTGACTGCAGCGACAGTGACTTTGATGACTGAATAAGTGGGATATCCTGGTTTATGTTGCCTACTGACAATTTTGCCCTTTCTGTTTCCAGTTGAGACCCAGATCGAAGGGTTGGATGCACTGTCTGGTGTCACCAGAGGATATGATGCTGCAGTTGTTATCTCTGTCAAGGCCGAGTACAAGCCGTCGAGAGCATCATCCAGATGTTGAACGTCTCTTCATATTTGATGCTAATAGTGATGTTGAAGACTAGTTGAGGTAATCCATCTGGCATATATATACATATATATATATATATATATATATATATATATATATATGCATGTACAAAATAGATAATACCATCTTGCTAGGCTAGTCTAGGCTAGGCTAGGCTAGCAATCTTCGGTTTAATATGCTATGCATGTTTTTTCATTCAGTCATCCTTTTGGTTTTCCATGTCGCTTGTAAATTTCGGATTCATCCTCTTTGGTTGGAGCATGGAAATCTTCAACTTGTGATTGCTGCTTAAGCATTTTGGTTTCTTTTTTGCTAAACTTAATACCATGCATATTTTTAAGCTTAGAAATGTTTTCCATTGTTGGCATTCCCTAATTTGAAGAACACATCTCGATCTTTTGGTTAAACGTTGCTTGGTTTGTCATAAGGAATGGAAAAAGGAATGGTAATCATAGTAGTGAGGAATGAAATGAATATAATCCTTAAAATTGTAGTATTGTTTGGTTAATAATGAGAATCGCTATCATAATTATTGATTTCATTTGGTTTGCTAAAATTCTTTAGATGTGGAATCAAAGACAAGGAATGAAAGTAATAGGTGTGAAAATGGAGAGGAATGAGTGATTCCATAGTTTCGGGGTATGAAAATATTGTAGCACCAATTAAAGGTGTCTACCAAACACCTAAAATTGATTCCATCCCCATTCCTTATCTTGAAAGGTGTTTACCAAGCAGCTTGTTAGTGTTCAAATTCGCTTCGATTTTTGTTTTCTTTTTTTTTTTGGTATTTTACTTTAAACATTATAATCGAAATAAATTACCGAAATTTCTTAAATTTAAAATTGATACCGAACCGTATACCAAATTGACCGTACCAAATTTTTAGTTCGATTCGACACATTCTTTTTTTTTTTTATTATTACCGAATAGTGCATACCATATCTAATTGCTTATTCACGATGGGTCCAGGTCTTCCGATGCATTTCTTATTATTATTTCATTATATTTAAAAATATATTTATTAATGACAAATTCTTATATGCAATATTGTACCATGAAATAACCCACTTAATGAAATTCGCAGATCTTGGGCGGGTTGGGTCTGGTTAGGTCGTGTTTGGCTAAAAAAACCTCGCGCAATGACAAAAATACAATTTTCGCTTTCAGGTGTTCCCAGGGGTGTTACTATTAGGTTAAACATGTGTTACTTTAATGATAAATATGTGTTACTGTAAAACAAATAATACGTATTTGCGTAAAAATAATCGTTCAAATGTAAAAATAAAAATAAAAAAATGGTCAAATAAATCTCTAATCTAATTATATGTGTGAATTAAATAAGTCTTTAATTTTCGACAACTTTATTCTTATTAAAAGAGTGTGATTTTATTAAGATAATGACTTATTTGATCTCAATATTAAAGAGAAATGATTTTAATGTGTTAAGAAAAAAATCATGGGTCTATTTGATCCCCAAGTATAAGATTTTGGGGGTAAATATGTGTTATTGTAAGGGCAAATATGTGTATTAAACTCGTGCAAAGGTAAAAACAAATTTTTACTCTCAAGTTGTGTTATTATTAGATCAAACACGTGTTACTGTATGAATAAAAATGTGTTATTAATGAACAAAACCAATATTTCATTCTTTTAAAGACCAAGAACACGTATTTCATTCCCTTTACAAGAACACATAATTGTTCTTACAGTAACACATACTGTTGAAAAAAATATGTTACTATATGAATACAAACGTGTTACTGTATAGTGAAAGATGTGTTACTATATGGAAAAAAAAAAAGTGTTACTATATGAACACAAACTTGTTACCCTATAGAAAAATATGTGTTACTATATGAAGAAATCAGAAACAGAGTAACAGTTGCGATATTAATTCCAATTTTTTAGAAGAACATTCAACTGATAACAAAGATGATCCACAACTTTGTTATTGTGTTTGATAAGATCTGCAACAATTATTAGAAATTTAAAAAACAAAAAAAACAGAGTAACCGTTGCGATATTAATTCCAGTTTTTTAGAAGAACATTCAACTGATAACAAAGATGATCCACAACTTTGTTATTGTGTTTGATAAGATCTGCAACAATTATTAGAAATTTAAAAAAAAAAAAAAACATCTATATTTTCTCCTTTTTCTTTTTTATCTCTGCGTGTTTCTTTTCAATTTGATATTTTCATTGATCTCCGCGGTTGTTTTCGTCGGAATTCTCTGTTGAATCGTCTCTTGATCGCCGTCTTCTCTGCGCTGGTTGTCATCATCGCGATTCTGTCCTAATTCACGCAAATCTGCGTATCTGCTCATCTTGACCCGATCCGTGATGACCCGCGAATTTTAATTTTTTTTATTTTTAATTAATATTGCATGGTGCAATATTTTATAAGAGACTCGCACTTTATTAATTATTTATTTTAAATTAAAAACAAATATGTAATCTAATATTTTTCCGTCTCATAGAAGTTTTCATAGGAGGGAGTGCACTAAAAAGAAGAGTAGTGATTGAGGTTTTAAGAGTTAATTTTGTAAACTTTTATGTATAAAATAAAAAAATTTATTATTGGGTTGTGTGTATGTGTGAGTAAAAAAAATTATGACATTTTGTGTAAATTAGTGAAAATAAAATTGTGAAGGTGAAGTTTATAAAGAGCTTTCTATTTTATTGGTATGAAACTTATAGTGAGATAGACAAAAAAAAAATGTATAAAAGATTTTGTGGTATAGAGTGAATATTGCCTAATTTCAATGAAATGCAATGATGCTCGTATTCAAATTTGCATACATTTCTAATAAAACAATAAATTTGCATTCAAATTCAAATTCTTAATATTCAAATGCAAATACTGAACTAAAAATATTTGATTTCATTACATTCATAATGGTTGGGGGTGACAATTTTGGATCAAATGATATCACATGTACTAAAAATGGTGTTCCACTTTATATTTAATAGTGTGGATGAATGACACGAGAAATATTAAAAAATATCTAATCATTAATTTGTTAAAGAAACTACATTCAGATGCAAAATAAAAAAAAACCAATGACAAATTGGTGGTATACAAATAAAAGATGTATTTTTATTTTTTAATTAGTTAAAGCGCAATTTTGTTCAATTAAGAAAATAGTTTCTTTGTACCAATAAAATACGTGAAAGGCATAATTGTTCAAATAAAAAAAATAATTAAAGAGTTTATTCATACAAAAAAAAAAAAAACCTGAAATAATAGTTGAGGACATGAACATACCTTATCCAATATTATACTAACCTAAATTCTAATTTTTTAAAATTTATTTATATCTCCGACGGCGAGTCTACCAGAGAGGGCGTTGGAGGGAGAGAGATCTTAATTTAAGTTTGCTAATTAAGGGGCTGCACTACAATAAGGGCAAGTGTGGATAGATCTGTTAAATAAACCGCACAGCTAGAGATCGATTTGGCTATTAAATGAGTCAGAGTTCGAGTTCGTAAAATACTCAATTTGCTAACCAATTGGCTCGAGCTCGACTTGTTTGACTAGATAATTAATTTTTTTTTTGTAATTCCATTAGGCTCGTTAGGTTTGGCTTGACTCATTAGGCTCGTTTTCGAGTCAAGTCAAACTCTATTTTCAGTTCGGCTCGGCTCGATAAATGATCGAATCGAGTTCGAACTTCAAGTACTCGACTCGGCTCACCTCGAATAACAGCTCTATATGGATTTTCACTGCATCAAAAAAGGCAATGGGGGCTTTTCCAAACATGGCTCTAACTAATAAAAATCCACAAAAGATAAATATAAACCACCATATGCTGATCCAATTTCAAGAACGACGTTTTGATGATAAATTCTTTTGCATCAACTCCTGTGAACAGAGATAAAAAATATCCAGCATCTTATCAGCTTAAACACATCAAGCACTAGTAATCACAACCCTCAAGGACAGACAATGTCAAGACTCGAGAGTCATTGAAACTTATTGACTCGACAAAGATGAGCGTATCAATCTAGGTCAAAATGATAACCAAGAGAATAAGCAGTCGAAGCTCTATAGGCTTGAAATTGAACACTAAATATTATAAGACTAGATTCAGAATCATTCCCCATCTTGTGCACCTGATTCAGCAGCCTTTAATGCCTCGGCCATCATTTGTTTTTGCTTATTTTGCAGTTGTCTTTCAACTGTTACCATGTAAAGCCCTGAAAAAGTCGATTGATTAGACTATGTAATCAACGTGTGAAGCATCAAACAAAGGAATGGAAGCACGAGAGTAAATACATTCAAGACTATGAGATGGTCTGGTCCACTATCTATATAACTCGAAACAAGAGTAGGTTTCTTGTGAACCAACTCTCTTTTTCAAAGTAATACTGTTTAGTGTACGAAGTAATATTGTTTAGCATACGAAGTATCACGCTTTAAAAAAATGTTTGACTTTATGTGTTATTCTTCTCAAAACCACTAAACTGTAGCGAGTTCACCATGGAAATTCCGAGAACCAAGTTTATAGAAGTTTTTGTCCTCGAAATAGACGTAACATCTCAGTGGGAACTAAATTTGCAATGTGCATCTCATTCAATGTCATGAAATTTCTAAGTATTAGATTATAAGTTAGCTTCCACTGCGATCGTAATTTGCAGAGTGTAAACGTGAACTATAAACAACAGTTATTTCAGCATGCACTTTCATATGTCTATTTTTTTTAACCAGAATATCAGCCAAAGAATCATCTTTTCAAGGTGAAAATCCCTCAACGCATCGGATAACTCTCAAATAGATGCATTCTCTTTCCGAAATCTCAATCGAAGAATCATGATTCTTTCACATCAATGTAGATATCCATTCAATGAGAAAAAATTGAATACCAAAACAAATTGCTAATCTTAGTTTCTTCATATAAGCACGATCATGATTCTGATGAGCATACAATTTTAATTGCAGCTTCCCCATAACTAATATGGATATTCGCTCCAAAGATAATTCTCTTATATATAGTATATACACAAATAAATATTTAAAAAAAAAAATCATCTTCAGCTAAAACCCTAAAACCATCATCAACAAATATTAGCGACAAATCAAGAGAAATTGCCCCTTAAAAAAAACAATTATACTTCAAATATCAATTGCAAATGTAAGAATAACTGCATACCTACTGCACTTCCAATTGCGCACAACCAAAGGATTCTTAAGGACCATCTATCAGGAATTACTCCTCGTTCTGCGAATCCCATATTTTTTCGGTCGAAAAAACTAATCCCTCCTTTTCAATCCTTACCCTAAACGTCAATTGCAGATTTCCCAGTTTTCCGCTTCTAATGACAGAAAGATTGTGATCAATCACTTAACCTTCCACAATTCTTCAGCAGAGGTTCTACAAAATTTTGGGATCTTCCGAATCTGAGAAAACGGCGGTGCCTCTTTCCCTGAACGGGAAATCATAGCCGTAGAATATCAGAGTTAAATCCTGCCGTTGATTAGACAATGGGCCTGACATGATTTCTTTAATTTCGGCCCATCATGATAATTATGTTAGCCCAATTTCAACCAAATAGAAAAGTTGGGCTGAACATAATTAGCATGATGGGACAAAAAACCCAACTCTGTCGAAATGTGACAAATGTCTCTGTCCTATCGTATATCTCCTCTCCTCTCTTTTTTTTTTTTTTTTTCAATTTGTACATTAATACTAGGACAAATTGTAAAAACAATACTTATTTTTGCTATTAATTTGTTGTAAAAAAGGATTTAGGGTAATTCCCAGGCAAAATTTGGGGTATCTCTGCAAATTCGTCCAAATTTTTACATCTGATACATCGCGGCTTCGTCTAAGTACTTTATATTCTGTTTTTTTTTTAATAAAAAGTCATGATATATATAGTTAGACTTGTGGTATTTGATTTTTTGGTTTCTGCCTTCTTTATTTTTCTTTTTTCAAGACTCTGTTTATCAATTCAATCTTTTGGTATTTTATTACTTGTTTTTTGCCTGCTGAATTTTCACATTCTTGCATTGCATAATTATATTTGTCATTGCTATACATATATGGCAATGTGTCCCAGTGAATTCATTTGGGTATTATGAGTTGTCCTTTATAGCTTAATGAATCTAAAAAATTCTTCAGGGCTAGCTTTTACTGAACAAATCTAACAACGATTTTTTTATTTAAAAGACTTTTACTATGAAGGTCATTTTACAACTCATTTCTTGAACAAATATTTTAATTTCCAAATCAAGTACGACTGTACAAGAATACAGTTTCAAGGACGATTTGTTCCCTTTTAAATAAGGCAAAATCTAGTGTAAAAGTTTACACAAGGAGGTCCATAAAACTGGATCCACGGGTCAAATATAAAAAGATGCGGATTCACACTCATTTTCCCTTCCTTTTCATGTCTTCTTCTCCAGCAATATTTATGTCATATTCTCTCACAACTTCTCTCCCCATTGTAGATACAAATCTTCAAATTGAATAAAAGAACTCCGACAACATGAAGATGGTTGATGACTCGAGAAATAGAGGCTGTAAGAAGAAGATGGAGATAAATGCAAACAAAATATTGTTGTAATCGCAGAGGCAAACTATGATGGATTTTTGGAAGGATTGTCCGAAATTAAGAAGAGCAAGAAACTTTAATTAGGAAATAGATTCATTTAAGTAATGGTCATTTTCATAATTTGGGGATGTATATTATTTATAAATTTTGTGCTTACAAATTTATGCCATAGAACAAATGATTCATCCTTTTGTTCTATAATCCTCCAATTCTTGACTGTTTTGAATGTCTCATAAAATTCTGTTAAATTTGTGTCATTCTTAACTCTGAACTCAATTGTATGGTTTGTGCTCTCACTTTGTTGCCATAATTAAAAAGTATTAATCGTGATAACTGAAGAGTATTATTCATAATAACTAATGAGTATTGGTTGTGATAACTAAAAGATATGACCGGTTGTGATAACTAAAGGATATGACCTATATTTCTAAAAGAGTATTATTCATAATAACTAATGAGTATTGGTTGTGATAACTAAAAGATATGACCGGTTGTGATAACTAAAGGATATGACCTATATTTCTAAAGGGTATTGAACGAGATAACTAAAGAGTATTAGTCCTGATTACTAAAGGTTATTAGTCGAGATAACTAATAAATATTAGTACTAAGTATTAGTTGAGATAACTGAAAAGTATTACTCTTGATTAAAGAGTTCTAAACATTATAACTAAAAAGTATAACCTATATTTTTAAATGACCTAACTTGTAATGGGTGGTTAAATAAGTTATGTGTCTTGGATCAATATTTACTATATGGATTCAATTTTATGGTGAACTTTTTGGTTCACACTAGTCATAATCATAATAAAATTAATATATTTATACGATTTTTACTGTATCCTATCAAAAACACACACAAAAAAAATGCATTTTTATTATTTTGTACTGACTAATCTTTTTATTATATTTACTCCATTTTCACATCCCCTACCAAACCAGCCCTTAAATAATAAATTTTTTTTATTTTTTTGTTAAGTTTTGTGAGGGGAGCCCTTAAAATAATAGATTAGGGACATCACAATGGAGATATTTTTTTTAGTATTTTTTTATATATAAAAAAAGGAGTACTATTATGGATAGTGTTGACCCAATTTGTGTGGACCGTTAACCATTTCCTCACTTTTTTTTGACAGGTTAACCATTTCCTCACATTTATACCGAAAAGAGCGCAACACAAGACTTCGTGTCGTGGTGGTCCATATAACTGATAAATGCACGTTTACTTTGGAGGGAGCGTTGGAGATCTGAATTTAGATTTTTTATTTTAATATAATTGAAAATGGGACACATTTTTTTTTTAATTAACATTAGTTTCATGTTATGAAAAATCAAGATTGTTATTTATTCTATTTCGTGTTTCACTTATGTGGATATTAAAAAGAATAATGGTATACATATCTTATATATTACTATTTGTCAATCAACCTCCACCCTTCAAAATCCTTTATTTTGAAATAAAGTGATTCTATGCATTTGATTATAGGGCGAGTCTCTTGTGAAATATTTCACATGCAATATCAATTAAAAAAAAAAAGGAAAAAAAATCTCGCGGGTCGGGCCATAAAAACGGATCAAATCATTAAGAATGCAGATTAGGGCAGATTTGAGCGCAGAACGACGACGACAATCAACAACGCAAAAATCATTAAGAACGCAGATTGGGGCAAATTTGAGCGCAGAACGACGACGACAATCAACAACGCAGATACGGCGGCGATCATGAGACAATAAAAACAGTGAAATCCAAAGAAAACAACAACGAAATTCAACTACGAGATTAAATTGAGGAGAAGAGAGCAAAAAAGAGAAGACATGGATGATTTTTTAAAAAATTTCCAGATAATTAGGTGTTGGATGATCCGATTGATGAAAAACAGTAGTTGATAAAATTTAAACAGTGATGAATACAAAGCTTATGCGAACTTCTGATGATAAATTTTTATTTCTGTTTAAACTGGAATGAATATCGCAACTCCTAATCTGGTTCTGATTTATTCATATAGTAACACACATTTTTCCATAAAGTAACATATTTTTGTTCATACAGTAACACATTTTTTCTTCATATAGTAACACATATTTCTCTATACAGTAACACGTACATATTTCTCTATATAATAACACGTTTGTGTTCATATAGTAACATATTTTTTTCAAAAGTATGTGTTACTGTAAGAACAATTGTGTGTTACTGTAAGGGTAAGTACGTGTTAATAGTCCTTAAAAGAATAAAATATTAGTTTTGTTCATTAATAACACATTTTTCTTCATACAATAACATGTGTTTGGCCTAATAATAATACAACCTGAGAGTAAAAATTCATTTTTACCTTCGCACAAGTTTAATACACATATTTGCCCTTACAATAACACATATTTACCCAAAAAATCTTGTACTTGGGGATCAAATAGACCCATGATTTTTTTCTTAACACATTAAAATCATTTCTCTTTAATATTGAGATCAAATAAGTCATCATCTTAATAAAATCGCACTCTTTTAATAAGAATAAAGTTTTCAAAGATTAAATACTTATTTGATTCACACATATAATTAGATTATATATTTATTTGACCATGTTTTTCATTTTTATTTTTGCATTTGGGCTATTATTTTTAGACAAATATATATTATTTGTTTTATAGTAACACTTATTTATCGTTTAAGTAACATATGCGTAACCTAATAGTAACACCCCTGGGAGCACCTGGAAGCGAAAATTGTATTTTTGTCCTTGCGCGAGTTTTTTTTAGCCAAACACGACCTAACCCGACCCAACCTGCCTAGGATCCGCGAATTTTGTTATATGGGTAATTTTACGGATCTTAGATCCATGAAATATTTCATATAAGAATTTGTCTTGATTATATATGGAATTATGCATTAATGATTCATATATATATTAATAAGACTCAATTTTTACTTTTTTCTCAATTTAAGTTTTGGTTTAAATTCTTTATCTCAATTCAAGGTCCAATAAAAAATTATTATAATAATTAATCATATAAGTATTTTAAAAAATATTTTAGTGTTATTCCTTTTAATAATGATAACTATTAATTTATTTTTTGGATTAAGATCATACAATGCAAATAAATTAAAAGCACACGATAATAAAAATAAAAATTACAGACGTGTATCATTAATTAAAAAAATTAGTGACGATTTTTTTTTCAAATTAATGATGATATTTTTTTATAATTAACAGGTTGTATGGTTTTAATTTAAAATTTTGATTTTATATAGGGCTTTGAATTAAAATAAAAAATTTTAATTAAAATCTTAAATTGAGAAAAAAAAGTAAAAATCAAGCTTTGAATTGAGACACATGTAAAATCAGTATTTATATTGAGACTCAACCTAAAAATCGGGTCTTGATATGAAAATTTTCATTTTTGATACTTTTGGTGAGTTTCTTAATATTATTGATCAAATATTTGATATTTTAAATTTTTCAGAAATAGTAATGCAATAGCTTTACCGTATATACAAAACACATACCGGTTCAAAATTAATATTTTTTTAACCCGCGTAATACGCGGGATTTCACTCTAGTTGACATTTATTAGTAATTCATCAAATAGAATATCAAATAAAACACAAAATTGAAACAAAGAAAGTGAGTCAGGGATGTTTGAGAGGATTTTAGCATAATACTTTTAATGAGTGAACGGGGGAGTATGTTACAGTTATACTCATCATCATATTGATTATAAAGCGACGCGTCACCCAGCAGCTGAATGTGTGGTTGTCGTCGTTTTACTACTGTTTAGTAAAGCCCCAATGTTTGAATTTAGCGACTTTAAGAAATAATAAAGCATCACAATGGCTGCCGTAACACTCAAAAGATAGCGGTGGTGATGGAGCAATGGGGGAGGCTGAGCCACCTGTTTGTGACGGTGGTATTGGCGAATTTTCCGACGTATTTGGTGACTCCGGCGATCACCGACGTGACGGTGGGAGCGGTTTGTGGTGGTAAAGAGGAATGCTCGCTCGCAATTTACCTCACCGGCCTCGCCCAAGCTGTATGTCTCAACCCAACTCTTTTATTTATTCTTTTAATCAAACTCAATTCATCAAGTGGTGCTATTCTGTTCCAATTGTTACCCCACTTTCTCATATCACTGCTAAAACTAAGTTACATGATGTTTTCCTTTATACCCATAATTATTTATTTGACTAGTTTTAATTGAAAATACATGCTAATATAATATTAATTTTGATTTAAAATGTGATATGAAAAGTGATACTAATTTTATGTGATATGTGGCGTGTATATTGATCCAAAATCTGTCTACCTTTTACATATGTGATCTTGTCTTGATTTTTTTAAGTAGTAAATATTTATTTTATTTTTAGAAGTTAAAAGTAATTAAGTCTGCTAACAATTTAATAGTAACTCGTAATTGGAATAACTTAAATGGTTATAATTTTGCTACTTAGTTTATTATATAATGAATTACATAAAAAAATGAGTAAATTTCTATTGATATCCGATTTAACCCCTTCAGTAATTTGTTTTATTTGTAAAAAGACATATACAGTACATTTTTGTTAGAGTGGTTTTCATCGAAATTATGCAGATTACAGGGTTGGGGTCGGTGGTGATGATGCCATTGATTGGGAATTTGTCGGATACTTATGGTCGGAAGAATTTATTGACAATTCCTATAACCCTTCAGATCATACCACTAGGTAAATAAATAAATAAAAATAATTGCTTGCTCTTAAACTGTTATATACTGTATAATTTTGTTTATTTGGGCAGGAATTTTGGCATGGAACCGAACAAGAAACTTCTTTTATGCATATTACGTGTTCAAAATCTTGACAGACATGGTTGTAGATGGTGGAGTCCTTTGTCTTGCTCTTAGCTATTTGGTAATTTAATTCATCCCTCATCACCTAAATAATCACACATTATTTTGAAAAATGAAAACGTTACTTATGTTTCATCCACAATCATTGTCATGATATCCATTTCGTAAATATATAGTAAACAATATTTTAGACTTTGATATATATAGAAAAATTTAAAATTAGCGGTGGTATTGTGCAGGCAGATAATGTAGGAAAAACGAAACGTATAACAGCATTTGCAGTGTTGAGTGGTGTAATTTGCGGTACAAATGTTTGTGGTACATTAGCTGCTGGTTTACTCTCAATCTCACACATATTTCAGGTATTTTTCCTGGCAATCACTTCAACCGTTTAATTGTTTAGATTCTAACAGAGTAAACTCACAATTTTCAGGTTGCAACAACTGTCTCAATCCTTGCAGCAGTTTATATGACATTCTTTCTCAAAGATTTGGTTCGTGAAAATGATAAGTTGGAGCCCCTGATGTTGAATTCCGAAGCAGAAAGTTGTTCCGAATCAACTGAAAAAACGGAGTTCATTCATCAAATCCCGTCGCCAAAAGACATACTTTTGCTGCTCAAGAGTAGGTAAAATTATCGGTTGCAAATTCCTAAGCGTAATCTTGTCAATTTTAGGACATATCAACATGTGTTCATTTCATTGCAGCACTACATTTGGTCTAGCAGCATCTGTTTGTTTCTTCAACAGTCTTGCTGAGGCTGGAGCTGCATCTTTCTTGCCAGTACTCTTCTCTTAAATTGTTTTTCTTTTCTTATGTAGTTTAGTTATAAGTTTTCTGTAAAAAAAAAAAAAAAAAAAAAAGTTATAAGTTATAATACATTTTCTTCTTGCAGTATTACTTGAAGACTAGGTTTCACTTCAACAAGGACCAATTTGCCTTCCTATTTCTCATTACAAACCTTGGAGCTACTTTTACCAATGTAACACTAAATCAGTTTTTTTTTTTTTTTTAATATAATAATAAATAATTTTTTTTTCTTTTTCTCCCTGCTCAAGTTCTCATGTTAATAATAATGATCCACCATGCAGGCTCTTCTCATGCCTCTTTTTGGACGTTTTATTGGAGAAGAGACATTGCTTTCATTTGGACTGTTTAGTGGATTCATAAATGTATGTATCTTGTATTTTTCCTCCTTTTATTTAAATTGACAAAGTCTTAGGTAAATCAATTTCATCATACAATTGAATTGCAATTTATGTGTATTTATAAATAGTACTAATAATTTATTAATATTAGGTATGTATTGTACTATAAAATAATTGAATTGCAATTTATGTGTATTTATAAATAGTACTAATAATTTATTAATATTAGGTATGTATTGTACTATAAAATAATTGAATTGCAATTTATGTGTATTTATAAATAGTACTAATAATTTATTAATATTAGGTATGCATTGTACTATAAAATAATTGAATTGCAATTTATGTGTATTTATAAATAGTACTAATAATTTATTAATATTAGGTATGTATTGTACTATAAAATAATTGAATTGCAAATTATGTGTATTTATAAATAGTACTAATAATTTATTAATATTAGTTATATATTGTACTATAAAATAATTGAATTGCAATTTATGTGTATTTATAATTAGTACTAATAATTTATTAATATTAGTTATATATTGTACTATAAAATAATAATGTTAAAATTATTTTACATAAGATCAAACTCTATCTTATGATTTGTTCCTTCTTTGTGCAGATGTTGTTTCAAAGCATAGCATGGTCAGCTTGGGTAAGTACATATAATTTGTTTCCCCATTTAATAACTTATAAAATGTTTTTCATTTTTGTACTCCATTTAGGTGCCCTATGCTGCGACATCGCTTGCCATGTTTTTTACTCTGTCAAGCTCATGCGTATGTCACGTGCTCCTCTTACATACATCTGTTTTTAGATTCCAATTTCAATACTTAGAGAAAACTTTCATGAATTACAGATAAGAAGCATAATTTCAAAACAAGTTGGTCCCAATGAACAAGTAAGTTTTTAGACATAAACATTGTGTTGTTTAAGTGCTCGTTTGGTTTGCATGATTAGGGCATGACAAATGAGTTAACATGGGCTGACAAGTGTTAAAATGAAGTCAGTCGTGTCTGCCGGATAATTAATGAGGGAAACCAAACGAGTACTAATAGTTGAATTTCGATTTTCGACTAACCATTGTCTGAGGACAATTTGGTAATCTTACAGGGGATCTCACAGGGATGTCTTTTAGGCATAACATCATTAGCTGGAGTCCTATCTCCATTAATCTATAGTCCTCTTTCAGGTACATTCCTACACATAAATATATTGCAACTCATTTTCTAACTCTAACGAGTTTTTTAATTGTTTCAGCATTGTTTTTATCGGAAGGAGCACCATTTAATTTTCCTGGTTTCTGCATGCTGTGCGTTGGATTTGCATATGTAAGAGAGTTTATTAAATTTGAATTTAATTAATTTTAAGATTACAACATCAAAATTGTGATGATTACATATATTTCTTTGCAGATAATTGGCCTGATTTTAAGTATAATGATAAAGATAAATTCATCTAGATCAAGACACATTGATGAACAAAGAAGGTTGTGTAATGAGCGGGAAAGAGGCCACACCATATCATAATAATGGGGCTTCACCCGAAATGAATACTTATTACACTTCAATGTTTCATCTTGTATTTAATATTTTTAAATATGTGACACGTGTAATGAATAATATTATGAATATTGTTTTAAATTTTATTTATAATACTTTCTCCGTCCAATAATTTTTTTTGATCGGTCTAGTAAATTTATTCACATTCTATTTTTAGAAATAACTATATCTCACACAATTTTATCATTATCCCTAAACACCACATATCTACAACTCATTTATATTTTATAAATATACTGCTAATATTTATTGTTACCCGTTCTAAATTCGGTGGATTTGTGGTTGAATATGACTAGATTAACGGATAAAACAAATAAGAAATCAATGAGCTTGAGCAATGAATGTTGATGATTTGCAATGAATGCTTGAATAAATGCAAGAAAGCAGTAAAGAGATAGGGAATTTTTTTTTTTTTTTTTTATCGGTAAATGTTAGTGGTTAGAAGTTATTTCAAATTCTCCAAGCCTCATTGTACCTCCCACTCCAAATTCGTTCCCAAATGAAATCAAACTCAGGTCTCCCACTAAAGTGGGAACCCGGTGGCCAAGTGGGCTAAGCCCTATAGGGAATTGCTGGGGTTGTTAAGCTCAGTCTTAAAGGTGAATTCTAGTATCCATTTATTGTGTCTTAAAGACTATATTTATAGGGTAAGTGTGCTGCCCTAGCATCCCACGAATTTGGGGATGCATTAAATGTATGAATCCTCATTTAATGTGGGTTGGCCTGCAGCCCGTACTTGGCTAGGCCGCAGCCCACTCTCGTCCCGCTAGCTGTCCGCTGGTGAAGGATTTTCTGACATTCTTTTGATTTGTTTCTATTACAATCATGTTTGACATTAAATTCTAACTACTACACTGATATTTTTTTCTATCTATAACTTGATCTTGTCTGATCTTTGGATATCTTGTACGATGGCGAGTCAGACCTTGAGCGAGCGACGAGCCAAGTGATGATCTTTGGCGGGCCAAGTCTTAGCGGGAGAACCGAATGTCACAGGCAAGCCAGGTCTCCATGGGTTAGCCAGATCTCAATGGGCGAGCCAGATATTTAAGTATCCCGCTCGTCTATTCGTTATGCTCTACTTCAGGAGAGGGCCGAGCTAAGGATCTCCCTGTTGGACCTATCTTTCACTTGGCCCAAATATTCATGATACAATAATATTCATTAAAACGCGTGTCAAGAGAAATAAGAATAAATTTATTAGATGAATGGAGTACAAAATTTTGGAAAAAAATAATGTTGAACTTTTCTGAACTGTGATATAAAAAACTCACTCCTTTTCAACACGTCAATTGGAGATTGCGCATTGAGCAGCGTTTTTACAAAATTTGGTACCTTTGGTGCCTTTTTCTTTAGACGAGAAATCTCAGCCGCCGAATATCCGATTTAAATCCTGTCGTTGATTTCACTGGGCCTGACATGAATTCTTTAGTTTTAGCCCATCATGCTAATTATGTTCAGCCCAACTTAAGCCCAAATAGAAAATGATCAACAATACAGTCTTTAAAAAAAAACCCAACTCGGCCGAAATTGATATTATAAATATTGTCGTCTCACGAAAATAAATCTATAACTTTTTTTATAGAAATTATAAAATGAAAGCTATTATAATTATAATATTAAATTTTTTTTTTCTCATTTGTCCTTTTATCTACTTGTTTCTCACGGCAATTATTAGTAATTAAATATTGATTTGAAAAAAAAAAAAAGATACATTATATAGGGGCAAATATGGAAATGAAATATAAATAATATAGTAACTAGTTTATCCTTATAACACAGATGAAAATAGAAAATAAGCTTATCTTTGTAAGATAGAGTGAGTTTTTTTTACAAAATCTTATGTAAACCTATTTTATCATGTAACTATGTAAGTAGTTTGCATTGTGTATGAACTAAAGATATTAATTGTTTTATTAAAAACAGTGGTAGATGAAAATTTTTGTCTAGACAAAGCACAAATTTGAAGGACAAATAAAAAACATGTATAAAACAAAAATAATTTCTAATTAATTAAAATATTAAATTATTATTTCATATGACAATTTGTCATACTTTAAAAATCTATGAAGGATAGTTTTATCCAATACACAATTAAATATTTTCTTTTTAATATACACTTCTAAATAATTATTCATTAGTTCATCTCTCATTTGGTTGCATAACCGATTCTTGACGATATTTATATATAGCAGAAAATATTTATCCACTATTGTAGTTGCAATCAGCAAAATCAAAACTAGTCTTATAAACTTGTAATTGTCTGTGTTAAGGGATAAAAGGTAGAGCGAGCTGTTGTTTGAATTGTAGCGTGACCTCACACAATTGTTGTTTGAGAATTAAAGAGCGGGAGTTTTTGAGAAACAACGTGAGACATTCAGTTTGTTTTTATTTTAAAAGTTACTGAGTGTTGTTCTAATTTTAAAAAAGTGCTTTTAGAAATTTAATTGTTTTGGGTATATATGATACTTTCGAAAGGAAAACCAGACACAACATTTGATCTATCTAACTTTAGAGTTTGCCCTTGATTAAAATATATTAGTTATTTTATTAAAAATTATTCTTAATGAAAATATATTAGTTTAATAATATTAGTTATTTTATTAAAAAATATTAATTATTTATTATAAAGTGATAATAACCATGCAATTGCATGATCCCCTACAGGTTAAATAAACCCCAGCACCATATGATGTGCTCCTAAAAGGTCGTTGTTTAATATATATATAAAAGAAAATTAATTAGAAACCATTTGGTTTGTTTATTCCTTATTCTTTAATGATTTTTATGCCTTTGTTAAAAAATGCTGTTTCTTTTTTTTTTTTTAATTGAAATTAAAATGAGCTTATCAAAATAATTACATTTAGAGCATTAAAAAACATGAATATTACTACTGGTCAAGAAAATTTATTGGATGTTTCTCCGTGAAACACAAGCTTTCAAGTTTCAAGAGAATACTGAGAGTGCTTCAAAAAAAAAAAAGATAGAGAGAGAATACTGAGAGGGTCAAGTGTCATCTACTTTAAAAATAATAGTATAATTATGAATTGTAGATCATTTATTTTTATATATTGAAACATAATTTTAAAACATAACATCATGTTCGGTAAAATTGATTCACAAAATTTAGGATAAAACAGTTTCATATTATGAAATTAATACTATTGTATTTATTTAGTGATAATGTTACACTTTATAAATTGATATCACAATATAAAATGATTATGATATTAATGAATAATTGTAATAGTATCCGTGTGAAACTGCTCAAATTGATTTGACTCCGGCTGTTTGACGATTTAAGAGAGTGTTTTACTACTTATCTCTTCTAGTTTGAATTATAAAATAAAAATAAAAATGACCCTCACCTCTACAAATTCAATTATTGTTGCACAGTCGGGTTAAAATGATTGAAAGCCTGTAATCGACGATAACATCCTAATTTGTATAAATACTTGTACTAATAAAATAAATATGAGAATAGAATCTCAAGTGAATTAATTAATCCCAAGACAGTTGGTCATAATGAATTTGAAAAAGCAGCGTGTGCACCACATGTTTGATAGTTTAATATTATTCGGATACACTATGGTGTTTCACTGATATTCTTGGTCAAATATTTGATACTCTTGGTTAAATATTAAAAAAAAAAATTTAATTTCATCAAATGTTTGATACTGTTGGTCATATTTTTTATACTCTCGGTCAAATATGATATTATTGAAACTAATTGTTGATATTCCTGATGAAATTTTTAATGTTTTTGATCAAATATTTAATAATTTAACTTTTTTAAAAGTAATAACACCATAAACTTATGATATATACTAAACACGAGAAAATGTGAGATAGAAAGGCTTCGAGGCTTCGATGTTTCGTAGAGCAAATAAACGCCGCCGGACGAAGTAGTATAGCTCAAGTGGTTAGAGCTTTACTACCTATGACCCAAAGGTTATGGGTTCGAGTCACCATTTGTCCTATATAAAAAAAAAAAAAAATACACCTATTTTTGCTTCCAGGGGCATAGACGGATGGTAAGTGAGCAAGGTGACTGGAGCACGTACACTCCGACATTCGAGTTCGATTCTGTGCAGTGACTGCTTGACCAAGGGGCCTCTAGTACAAGTGGAGAGTTTAAGCCTTCAGGTATTTATATATATATATATATATATATATATATATATATATAAACGCCGCCGTTTTAGGATCCCAGCACATGATTGTGGAGAGAGAGTTGAAGATCTGAATTAGATTATTTGTTTAGAAATTTAAAACAATATTGAAGATGGGGACATATTTAATTAACATTAGTTAAATGTGATGATAATGAAGATGTTTTCCAGAGAACACGTTATTTGCAAAATGAATTACTTAATTATTTTAAAAATGCCACCTACCACCACCACTCCATTACCTGCCATATAATATTTAGGAAGTGCACTACACTTTAGTAGAGCGGAGCCTCAGTGTCGTCGGTTGACTTTAAGAGACAAGGCATCAGAATAGCGGTGGTGATGGAGCAATGGGGAAGGCTGAGCCACCTGTTTGTGACGGTGGTATTGGCGAATTTTCCGACGTATTTGGTGACTCCGGCGATCACCGACGTGACGGTGGGAGCGGTTTGTGGTGGTGAAGAGGAATGCTCGCTCGCAATTTATCTCACCGGCCTCGCCCAAGCTGTATGTCTCAACCCAACTCTTTTAATTATTTATTATTTTTCTTTTATTTTTAATCAAACTCAACTCATCAAGTGGCATGCATAATCTATATATCTTGGAGATAGAGTAGGGTTTTGTTCCCCATGAGCTTGTGATTCTTCAAATGTATAGAGTGTAAAAACGTTGATTTTAATCAAAAATACTAAAATTGTTTATGTCCGTACGTAATCATAAAAGTAAGTTGGAGGATGATGCTTTCGTTTTTAGACGACATTTTTTTGTTTTTTTAAGTAGTAAACATTTGTTATAATAATTACGCTGGTTTTGTTATCTATTTTAGGTTTCATGTATTAGGCCAACTCTAGACTAAATTAAATTCAACTGATAAATTACGTATTAGTCAGTTTTTAATTTAGCCTGCATGCATCTCGATGTTCATTTAATTTAGCTAGATTTCTCAACTCTAGGCTATTTATTAGTATTTTCTTATCAAATAATCTTAAATGAATTATAGGGTGATATTCATCGAAATTATGCAGATTACAGGGTTGGGGTCGGTGGTGATGATGCCATTGATTGGGAATTTGTCAGATACTTATGGTCGGAAGAATTTATTGACAATTCCTATAACCCTTCAGATTATACCACTAGGTACCTACATAAATAAATAAATAAAAATAAAATAATTGCTTGCTCTTGAATTGTTATGTACTATATAATTTTGTTAATTTGGGCAGGAATTTTGGCATGGAACCGAACAAGAAATTTCTTTTATGCATATTACGTGTTCAAGATCTTGACAGACATGGTTGTAGATGGTGGAGTCCTTTGTCTTGCTCTTAGCTATTTGGTAAAATCATCGCCCAATTAGTTTGAAAAAACTGAATTAATTACATAATGTAGCAATATATGTAGTAGTACTAACACAAAATTTTGCACACAGATTTAGAAAAAAAAAAAAAAAAAAAAAATTCAATGCTGCTATTTTGCAGGCAGATAATGTAGGAAAAACTAAGCGTATTGCAGCATTTGCAGTGTTGAATGGTATAATGTGCGGTACAAATGTTTGTGGTACATTGGCTGCTGGTTTACTCTCAATTTCACATATATTTCAGGTGTTCTTTGTATAGATTTAAACAAAGTTACCTTTCTCTTCCAAATGCTGAATTTAAGTTTGTAAAACTCGCAATTTTATCAGGTTGCAGCAGCTGTCTCAATTCTTGCAGCAGTTTATATGATTTTCTTTCTCAAGGAAAATGATAAGTTGGAGCCCCTTCTGTTGACCTCTGAAGCAGAAAGTTGTCAAACTGAAGAAATGAAGTTCATTCATCAAATTCCATCACCAAAACATGTACTTTTGCTGCTCAAGAGTAGGTAAATTCCCGAGGCGTTCTTGTCATTTTTAGCGCGATTGTATCTCAACATGTGTTCATTTGTTCGTTCTATTGCAGCACTACATTTGCACTAGCAGCATCTATTTGTTTCTTCAACAGCCTTGCTGAGGCTGGAGCTATATCTTTCTTGACGGTACTCTTCTCTTAAATCCTTTCATGTTTTTCTTATCTTACATAGTTTGGTTATAAATTACAATGTGTTTTTCTTCTTGCAGTATTACTTGAAGTCTAAGTTTCACTTCAACAAGGACCAATTTGCCTTCCTATTTCTCCTTACAAACCTTGGAGCTACCTTTACCAATGTTGATTTTTTGTTTTTTTAAATCTGTAAAGTTTTTTCTTTCTTCTCCCTAATTGTTTGCTTGAGTTCTCATGTTGTAATGATCCACCATGCAGGTTCTTCTCATGCCTCTATTTGGACATTTTATTAGAGAAGAGACCTTGCTTTCATTTGGACTCTTTAATGGATTCCTAAATGTATGTATCTTACATTTCATCGATATCTTCAAACAAACTCTTATGTTTTACCAAGCAATTGGTTTGCATTTTAATTGTTTTAGTTGTTCCATTGAAATATCAATATTAATTATTATACTGTAAAGTAATAATTGTTAATCTGTTGTACATCAGACACTCTTTCAAATTTTTGTTGTTTCCCTGTGCAGATGCTGTTTCAAAGCATAGCATGGTCAGCTTGGGTAAGTAGTTATGATTTGTTTCCCAATTGTAATAACTTATAAATTGTTTTTCATTTTTACTCTCCATTTAGGTACCCTATGCTTCGTCGTCGTTCGCCATGTTCTTTACTCTGTCGAGCTCATGTGTATGTCGCGTGCTCCACTTATATATATATATACATATGTTTTTAGATTCCAATTACACTATTTAGAGAATTTTTTTCTTGAATTACAGATAAGAAGCATAATTTCAAAACAAGTTGGTCCAAATGAACAAGTAAGCATTGTGATTTTTCATTTCTGATACAAAAATTTTCGACTAACCGTTGTCCGAGGAAAATATGGTAATCATGTCTTACAGGGGATTTCACAAGGATGTCTTTTAGCCATAACATCATTAGCTAGTATCATATCTCCAGTAATCTTTAGTCCCCTTTCAGGTATATTAATTTCTACTCATAAATTTTATATTCAACAATGTTTCGTGTGAATAAGTTTCATCGATAAACTGGTGTGAAGGATATTAGTTATTTATACTATAAGGTATTTGTATTGAATGCTAATATTAGTATTTTCGTTAAAAGATACTAGTAATTTTATTAAAAGGTATTAACTATTTTACATTGGGGTATTAGTTGTAATTGGTTCACACAAGACCAACTTACAATATTATTTCGAACTCCAACGAGCTTTTTAATTGTTTCAGCTTTGTTTCTGTCTGAGAGAGCACCATTTCATTTCCCTGGTTTCTGCATGTTGTGCATTGGATTTGCATATGTAAGAAAATTTATTAATTTTAATTTAATTCGTATTTAGATGAAGGGCATCAGTCATCACACTTGTGCTGATTACATATGTTTCATTCATTCTTTGCAGATAATAGGTCTGATATTAAGTATAATGATAAACATAAATTCATTATCTCAAGTGACAGCAATCAACGATCGTAGGTATAATGACAAAGATAAATTCATCATCTCAAGAGACAATGATCAACAAACAAGGTTATGTTGATCAGCCGGAAAAAGGGCACACCATGCCATAATAACGGTGCTCCCCCTTTATCGTCTTTTATTTCTAATACTAGTTTAAGGTGAAAAATAATGTTGAATTTTTGGTAATTAGTTATAAATATTAGATATAAACAAAGTTTTATGTAAATTAGTTTCTCCGTTCAATTTATGTGTATTTTAAAAATTGTTAGTTATTTTATTAAAATGTAACCTATTAACTTTTGTAGTATTAATTGTTTCATTTAAAAGTATTAATTTTATATCTATAAAATGATAGTTGTGAAACTGTTTTATATAAGACCAACTTCGAATGTGTGTAAGGAAAAACAATTTTATTCTGAAAAAAAAATCACTTATATAATATTTAAAATTATTTTTTTAAACAATTAAAATTTATTTTAGCAAATCTACTTTTACTTGTTTTGAATTCTCTAAAAGTCATTCTAATTAAGACAAAAAAAAAAAAAAACTAATAATTACTACCACATATTATTATTCTTACTTGAATAAAAGCGATTTATTCTTACTTGAATAAAAGCGATTTTTTTATAAACAGGTCATTTTTTTCAATTTGATTTGCCATCACTTTATTTTCAAATACTACTGACTTTTAATTTTACCATATAAATAAATGAATACCAATTTTTTAAAATTGAATAGTTTAGTGAGAGAGAGGGCACCGTAAAATCTTAACCTATCCGACCGATGGGTTAATGGCTAGGTGCGTTAGTCCGTTAATTTACTTTTTATTTTGTTTTTTTCAGAAAAATAATATACTTCGTATTTTACAGGTGTAACAAACTTATTTGTCAATGTAGTTTTATTCATTATTCTATTATATTTTATATACATTAATTTTAAGAGACAATCATTTATAGGAAAATTTTCACGAAACAAGGATTCATAAGTTATACTCCCTCCGTTCGAGAGTTAAGTTCATATGTGAAATGACACGTTGTATAAGAAAATTTAAATTAATGTAGGAGAGAGAATAAAGTGTAAGGATATTTTGGGTGGTTGTTTAAAATAAAGTATGAGAGAGAAAATAAAATAGAATAAAGTAAGAGTGACATTTTTTAAATTTAAATAATATTGTTAGGGTATAATTTATGGAGGGTATTCCATTTTAGGAGTGTGAAATTAATTGTGGGACGTCTCGAAAAGGAAAGTGTAAAGTTAATTGCGGGACGGAGGGAGTATTCCAAATCTGTGGATGCTAATTGAGTCGATTCAAGTCAAGCAAATGTTTACAAAAAAGTCGTATAAAAATAAAACATAAAAGTCTACTCTCAAATTGTATTACTATATAAACAAAATATATGTTATTGTGAATACAAATACGTGTTACTATAACAATTAATAATATATACTTATCCATAAAAAATATATTTATCTTTATAATAACACATGTAATGTATTAAAAAATTTGTGACTATATGATCATAAAGGTGTTGATGTATGAAAAAAATGTGTTACTGCATGAAAAAAAAATCAGTAAGAACACGAAAAAAAACCCTAAATTTAAAGAGATTAATAACATATTAAGAGAAAAAAAATTTGCCCCTTATTAACACATATTTATTATTTTAGCTACTACAAGGACAAGTAATTATTTGTATTGGATAGTAATACATATTTGCCCTTATGATAAATTTTTCATGAAACTATTTTGAAAAAATATAAAGTATTAAATATTTGATCAAGAGTATTAAAAATATCATTAGGAGTGTTAAAAATTAGGGTTAATGGTATCATATTATTATTTTGGAACACTAATAACAATTAATTTTTTTACTATTTAAATTATTCATATTTATTATTTATGAAAATGACACATCAAAAATAGAAAAAACTCACTATAAACTACACCCTCACATTGTCCACCATATTATGGAGTATAAAATATCATTATTTTGCACACAATTCAACTCATTTTTTATTTTATACATAAAAATTGATAAAATTATTACTCAAAACCCAATTCATTACTCCATATTCTTATTTTGTGTGTCCACCAAATTGTGCAAATTAATTTGGGATGGAGGGAGTAATATTTTTATTAAAATATCAAGATTATAAAAAAAAATTTAAAATTTTAAATATTTAACAAAAAATATAAATAATTGAATAGTGATTAATACCATGAATCATGTTTATATAAATAACAAATGAGAATAAAAAAATTCGAAAAATAATACAAGAGTGAAAGGGCAGGCCAACCCACTTCGTTTGGGCCAATGATCAATCCACCAAAAGTTTAGGCCCGCCCGAGTATTTTCTTTTTTTTTTTAAGATGAACGTTTGGTCGGCTTTATGTTTACACATGATTTTTTTATTAATTGGATTAATAAAGTGAAGCGAAATAATTATTTAGTTATTTTGATTATTTCAATTAGAAAATAATTTTCACTAATTATTACTTCGCTTCTTCAGTCTATAATGTACAATAAGAGCTGACTTTACTTTTTTCTTAATTGTAATTTTTAAATGTATTTTGTATTTAGATTTGTATTATTGTGTACGCTATCAATCATTATTATTATTATTTTGGAAAAAATTACACACATCACTAATTATTGCTGCTTTCAGTCTATAATGTATAATAATAGCTGACTTTATTATTATTTTTTTTACTCGAAGTTGCAAACCCTCATCCGTATTAGAGACTTCTTATTCAGGCGGGTTGTAATTTTTTTTCTCATTTATTTGTTTGTTTTAAAAATGGTTTTCCATTTTGACTAGAGAGTGTATAATCAGTTGTGTTTTCTTATTTATAAATAAATAAAAGTCTCTTGTTAATTTTTTTTTAACATATATTTCGATTTCTGTTCATGAATTTTGTTCAACATTTCACTCTATATGAATCCGAACATTTTACAAATTGCGTATAAACTAACATCATCAACTCAAAAAGAAAAATTCAATTACCTCATTAATTTCCAAAACTCTGATACTCTTTAATAAAACAAACCAAATTTTCTTTCGATTGAATAACTATGATTGAGTTTGTTTTCGTATTTACATTTACAAAATAACAAAAATAATATTCCACTAAAACCCATGAACATTTTCGTTTTCCCTGCAAATTTTCAAGGAAAACTAATCTTCGATCAACCGTAATTAATTTGGTGTAAAAGAATTTTATGCCAACAAGCAGGGCTCGATTGAGGCTCTGTTTTTTGTCAACATCGGTTGAATCTTGATCATTGTACTAAGTATAAAACCCACCAACTGAAAAAAAAAAAAGAAAAAAACACTTGATTAGTAAATCTAAATACTTCACAGAAAAACGGCAAATATAATTTCAGGCAAACTCTACTGTATAATTTATTCACAGTATAAAATTGAATTTATTCAATAATATTATTATTATTCTTATTTTTATAAATTAATATAATTACGTTTTAAAGACACAAACATTGCTAACTGTGTGGATAAATGATATGATATTAATCTATTAGTGTAATGATATATTATTAAATGAATGTAATGATATCAATTTTATAATATAAACAAATTTCTCTGAAAATTCATAATTTTAATATTCGAGCATTAATCTTACCCAGGCAAAGCCGACACAAAGAACACTGAAACCGGGGAAGTAAAATGGAGCTCCATCGGCCAAGAACAAAGCTGTAATTAAGAAGATTTATAGAGGTTAAATTAATTTAAATTCAAGAAAATTAATAATTTAAATTTTGCTTAAGAATGATAGTTAGGATAGTGTGAAAATTTTACCTGAAAGAGGGCTATAAATCAATGGAGAGATGACATTGGAAAATGAGGTTACTGCCATTAAACACCCTTGAGCAATTCCCTGATAAATTCCATAGAGAATTTGTATAAGTATTTTGCTATTGAAAAAAAATAAAAACAAATAATTTGTAATACTAGTTGCAGTATAAACCCATATTATATTAATTGTATATCATCTTCCTAATTAGTTTACTGATAAAATAAAATATGGAGCAGAGAATATCGCGTTTACCTGTTCATAAGGCCCGACTTGTTTTGAGATAATGCATCTTAGCTGTAAGTTCCAAATACATTAAAAAAATTTAGCCAACTCAAAAAAAAAAAAAAAAAACTAGGAATAGTGTAGAGTTAAAATTCAAATTTCGTTCCATAATTTAAGATTTTTTCACAAAAAGTTACAAAAAAAATTTTGGGATTTTCAATTTAGTTAGACAACTTATCAATTTATCTGATTATGGTCCTATTTTCGTCGAAAAATTAGAAATGACGTGTATAGTTCACAATTTTTGCACTGTACGATATCATTTCTGATTTTCCAGCAAAAATAGAACCATAATCGAATCGATTTGTATGTTATGAAACTAAATTGAAATTCCAAATTTGAAACCTCTTGCAGAAAAATAAAAAATTGTGTGATGAAATTGAATTTTAACTCGAATAGTGCCTGTATATATGGTATGCAACTCACACTAGGACTTGCTAGGAAGAGGAAGATGCCCAAGAAAGCAGACACATAAGGGACCCAAGGTGCCCAAGCTATGCTGTCAAGTAACATCTGCACAAGCCCAAGAAAAAAAAAATCTTGATGTTAGCATATTTAAATTAATTGCTTTTGTTCTATCAAAAAAAAAATTTTTTTAATTGTTTTTGTTTATATATAAGAGGTTTAAAAAAAAGGAAGTTAATCGCGTACATTCAAAAATCCAGCGAAAAGTCCCATGCAAAGAAGTGTTTCCTCCCCTAGAAGTGGACCTAGTACGGGCATCAAGATCATCTGCATAAATATATCAAAATTATTATTTTTATTAAAAATAAAAACCATTGTTAATTATAAGTAAATATTGAAAAAATAATAGCTTTACGTTTGATATGGTTGCTGCAATGTAAGTAATAAGCCATATTTCAGAAAATTGGTCCTTTTGGAAGTGGAAGCGCGCCTTCAAGTAATACTGCACATAAATACACCAAATTAGTTATTTATATAAAATAATTAAAAAAATTAGATTATTAACAAAATCAAATTTTAAAAATATATAGATAGAGAAATTATATATATACCATTAAGGAAGATTGAATTCCAGCCTCAGCAATGCTATTGAAGAATGCAACAAATGATGCTAGAGAAACAGTACGGCTGCAAATAAGACATATCATTAGTTGGATATTAAACCATATATAGATTTATTTTCAATAAATAAATAGATAAATAAATTAATTACCTGGTCTTAAGCATGCGCATTATGTCCTTAGGCAATGGAATTTTCTTTAGTGCATCCTTGAAAGGCTGTAGCTTCCCAGCCTCAACCGTTTGATCAACACTCGATTTCAAGATCGGCTCCTCCAGAGCCGCATCAATTTGGTCGCGGCTCGTCTCCGTCAGAAATATTTTCAGGTAAATTGCTGCCACCACGGAAAAAATTGCTGCGACCTGAATTATAATATATCAAAATTTCAATCTCATAACATGATAATAAAATGTCAATATTAATTTATTTAAATTAGAAAACATTACGAACCTGATATATTCGGTTCATGGGAAGAATTCGAGCCGCCAATGTACCAAAAACCGTGGCGGCGGAGACCACTCCGGACAAGAGGCCAAATGCAGACACGCGCTTCCCCTCTGATACATTATCAGCCTGCACAATATTTCGATTAATAAAATTAATTAGTTAGATGTAAATATTATTTATGTGAATTTATTTGAAATGAATAAGTGGTTAATTAATTTATTTACGTACCAAATAACTTAGGGAGAGGCATACTATGCCACCATCTGTAACCATGGAAGCTAAGGTCTTTACAACATAATAGGCGTAAAAGAACTCCGTTGTCATCTTGATGGAGAGTATTACTGCACATATTGATCAAATACACCAACATTATAATGTAGAAAACTAAGGTCAAAATTAAATAATTAAGTGTGACATATACATAAGACTGATTATTGGATTATTCGTTCATATATATTTACCAAATGGAATGATGTTGAGGAACATGAGGATTGTGAGGAAGACTTTTCGACCGTAGGCATCAGAGAGAGTGCCAATCATTGGCATCATAAGAACAGCACCTAATCCTCCAATCTGCACAGTTACATCAAATTAATATTATTAAAATTACGAATTAATTATACATATGTTTATAAAAAATTTAGAGAATGACGAATACAATTTAGTTTTCTTATACGAGTGTATACTATATTAAATTTAGAGTGGGTTTGTTGTGCACAAGGTGTAGTGTGGACTCAAGTGTTTTTTTTAATAGTATCAATTGTTTTTTAAAAAAACTTATAAGTGATTTTTATTTTTTTAATTAAAAATAATTGATATTGTTTAAAAAAATTATTTGAGTTGCACCGTATATGGAAATTTTTTTCTTAAATTTATCGTTGAAACACTACTATTGTATTGATGCAATAATTAAGCACGCAATAAGTAATAATTGGAAATTAATAATAGTCGTGATTGGGATAGCTACTAGCTATACGTACACTCCAGCTAGCTGGGCCATATTTTATATGTATGTTTTTGTGGAGAAATTAAACTATATGATCATTAATTAATCAATTAGTAACTAAGTAAATCGTTTGTGGAGTAGGTCAATACTAACTAATTAGAGACATTATAATATTCCTAGGGATGAATAATCCTCTTTTATTTTTTACTTGTTTTTTTTAAGCTTTATTTTCTACTTGTCAGAAAAAGGGATTGAATTAATGTCACGCACACACGTTCATGTACATATTATGAGTGGATATTATGTAGGTGCGACTAAATATTTATAGAATGTTTTTAGGATAAACATGGTTAGCAATAACTAAAAATAAATAAATGATTATAAAGATGCCACTCCACCTTAACCTAATTAATATATGTCATCTTCAATTCATCATTGCATTATAAAGTTGAATTAAAAGTAGGTTGAACATACATATCCATTTGACATCATCATACGAAAAATTCCACTTCACCTAACTTTTGATTTTCAAATTCATTCTCAACAACCATCAATTAAAAATTAGGCTAAGTACGAAGTAAAAGAAAAGAAAAAGTCATAGTTAATGATAATCCACTCGTAAGCACTTTATCACGTACTTTTTCAAAGCAAAATTACATAAATTTTGACATGTTTAACACAAGTCGGCCGAGTACGTGTAAGTACCACTATTTACTATCGTGCTTTGATTTGATGTTTTAATTTTAAATTTTGAGTTACAATTTTGACTCTTTCAGTTTAACATAGTTTGAATTTATGTGTGTACCTTTTCCATATTCAGCCAATACGGCAGTTACTGTCTCCTTTTCATATATTCGAAATTCAACCTTGCCCATTCAACGACTGCAACTCGAATACTCCAATTTATAATATTGTTGTAAAATATTTCGCACAAAACTATGTGTCTCCCACAATATATAGATATAACCAATGAGCTTGTGGTTGTGGGACACCATTTGGGAATTAATCAACCTCTATAAAAATTCGAAGTTTTAAATGAGATAAAATTATTTCATGGCACTAGAGTCAAAGGCTCATGCCCAAACATCTTGTGTTCAATTCAGTAGAAAGCAACTTCACTCATATTAAATTGTCCAACTCAGTCCATGATGAGTGAGAGGGAGTGTTAGGAGTTAATGAATTAATTTCACACTTCACTACACGTTCAGACTTTTAGATGAGATAAAATTATTTCAGACACAATTTTTTAACAGACAATTAAAGTCTTGTGTAAACAAGTTTTGCCTTGAAACAAATTTTGATAATATTAATTGTTTCGTTAAAGAGTATTTGTTGTTTTTACTATAAAATATTAATTTTGAATTATATTATTTGTTTTGTTAAAGATTTTTAGTTGTAAGCTTGTTTGTTCATTTTTTCACTCTCCTTCCCCATTTTTCCAAGTAACTCGAAGTCATGATGATCACACTCTTTACCACTTGAATTATTTCACTTTGTAAAATATTTTCCTAAAGTTATTACCTTTTAGCATTTAAATGTAATCCAATATGGTTCTAAGGAAAACTAACATTGACGTGAAACTACTTTCTTTTTTTTAATTTGCTAAAAATAACGGTTGTTTCCAATAAACGTAAAAGTATGATAAATGCATATGATTAAAAAATGATGCATACCGCTTGCTGGAAGCCCGTAAGATAAATGGCGAGCGAGCATTCGTCTTGTCCGGGACACACAGCCTGCAAAGTGACGTCGGCCATCGTCGGATTCACCAGCAACGACGCCGTAGTGTATACAAATACCGTCACAAAAAGATGTATCAAATTTTTCCAATTCTCCATCTTGATAGTTATCTCCGTACTCTCAAGAGCAAGACCTTTTTGTCTTAATTGTGTATAACGTACGATATGATAATAAGAAGAGTGGATAACAATGAAGAGTTCACAAAAGCTGAAGGGGTATATATATTAATGTAAGTACACCAAAACTGATTCCTTCACCAATTTATTTGTTCACTAGTAATGTTATTTCAATATATAATATTACAAGTGTTGAGAGGAAAGGCCAATTCTTTGAGATTACTGCTTCAATGGTTGACCAGTTTGCTGTGTTTGGTCATACCAAATAAAATTATTTTATATCTGGGGTTGGTGAGCTGAAATTTCAGGCAGCTTTCTGCTAATTTGGGGGTATAGTAGGCCTTTTTATTTTCAATCTTAATGCCTACTTGGTGAGTAATTTCTTAGTCCCGCGATTCTTTTCACAGGTAAAAAAAAACACATAAATAAGAAAAAGAGAGTAAATATATTTTTCTCTTTTTGAAATTTTATAAAATAATTTTGTAAATATTTATGTATAAAATAAATAAATTAGTTGGATTGTGTATATGTGCGGTCCAAAAGTAGTGGCAATTTGTGTAAATTTGTGGATACTGTGAGGATGAAGTTTATGGAAAAAATTTCATTTTAAGGATGTAAAAGGTATTGTAGAATGATCGAAATATATATATATATATATATATATATATAATATAACTCGAACTAAATAGTAAAATATAATTATGATTTGTCAAATATCAATAATTCGGTTTAAAAATAAATGTAATTTCAGGAATATAGATAGGCACTATACATGTGTGTGATCACTGAAATCACAAATTAATCACGAACTCGAAATTCACCCTTTTTTTAAGAGAAAAAATCACAAACGATCTTGTATCTTTACTTGAATTCAACTTTAGTCATTTTTCCTTTTAATTTATCAATTTTGATCATTTTGGTCCTTTTCACCAGAAAATTTCAATTTTTGTCGAAAAATTGCCCTAATTTTGTATTCTTATCACGTCGACGGTCGTGTCAAGTCTCATTTGAATCATCACTCATCCAGAAAGCAAAGCCCTAAATTAATTTTAAATTTCGATTATACCTTCCTCGTAAATTGCAATTTTAAAATCGTTAATTTTGTAAATTTTCATCACTAATTCTGAGTGTTTTACGATGAGGGGAGGGTCGAGGCCTATAAGTTTCTTTTTCTCTTGTCGAGCCCATTATTTTGGTATATTTTCGTGTCATTATGTATGCTACAACATATTTCCGGCTATTTTTTGATAATTTTTCTAGCCAAAAATTGAATTATCCCACTAAAAGGACCTATTTTAATATCAAAAGGACTACCATTGATAAAAGAAAAGGCAAAAGAACCAAATCAGAATATGAACAAAGTTACAAGATCATTTATGAAATTATCTCTTTTTTAAAGAGACTCATCAAGTAAATAATATGAGTGACCTTGTTTTTTTAGGGAGAATGTTAGTTAGAACCCCACTACATATAATTTAAAAATCATGGATTCGAGTCATCATTTGTTTAATAAAAAAATAAATAAATAAATATTTAGAGTTGCTTTTAGCAGGATTAATCGGTTCAAACTTTTAACTCTAATACATAATAAATTTTCTATCTCATATAAAAATCTGAACTTGTAGGGTGGTATCCAATTAATATTTCTACTATATTAATTTCTCTAACGAAAGGAATTTTTTACTGTTAAAAAACTTTTGCCACGAGGTGGATTAAGAATTTAGGATCCTAAAACCCGATCCAATCCCAAACACGAGTGGATTTGATTATTTTTTTGCTTTGTTAATCTTTTTGAGTAAAAGTATGTTTTGTTTATTGATCGAATTACTTTTGGAGCTTTATTGAATATTTATTACCAGTTTAAAATTAAACGTGTTTTTGACTAGGGTACTGTAGCAGTGGAATGACGGCTAGATTGTTTACTCAACTTGTTTTTCAACCTTCACTTTTTTCAATGTACTTAATTCTCATCATCCAAGTTGGATTATCCAATTATATATCCGTGGAAATATATCATTTTTCATAGTTTGTTATAGTGTGTATCAAATATTCAAGATTGACAGTGTGTATATAGTTTATAATAATTACAAAATATTGAATTTGCCCGTCTCCCAGAATATATTACGTGAAATATTAAATTTAAAATAATATCTCCATCCTTATATAAATTATTCATTTTATCAAAATAGACGTCCCAATATAAATTATTTATTTTCATATTTTGTTAAAGATGTGTCCCACATCTCTTTTTTTTCACCTTTATTTTCTTTATTTTTTTACATTTTCTTTTCTCATCACATCTAAATAAGGAAAGAAGTATTATTCTTAAAATAGGGTGTAACAACTTTTTTTTAAATTGAATTAATATATGATAGGATAAACTTGTTTTTTTTTTAATTGAATTAATATATAATTGGATAAACTTATTCGAAATACTCACAAATAATATTTCAAAAATATTAGATTATCTCAGTAAAATATTTAATAGGAGTAATACACTTTATAGATTGGAGTTAAAGAAAAAAAATTCCAAAATTTATAGTATGCATGAATTACTTTAGTTGGTATGTATTATAATCACTACATGAAAGGTGATGGGTTCAAAGTCTTGTAAAGATTTTTTTTTTTTTAATTTAAAAGAAATTGACACATAAGCAAGACTCGTCATAATTGACACCTCACAACAAAATGACACGTAGCAGTGAAAACACAAAAAATTGACACATAAACAAAATTCACCACAAATTGATACCTAAGCAAAAACAAACTTCGTATATAGGAGATTGTTCCAATAATTAATATAAGTTATCAATTTTCCTTTTATCCGCTACACATTAATTTATGTGACAAAACATATGTTATAGATTTGATAAAAAGTGAAAAGTATGGACATCATTTGGTTAAGAGAAAAAAAATTGCGATAAGTTTGATAAAAATTGAACAATATATATGATTTAATTTTTGAAAAAAAATATGCGCTAAATTTAATAAAAAGTATATAAAGTATTTGCTAACTAAAATTTTGAACTTTTTATTTTTATGGATACAAGAATTGACCAAAAAATCAACATAAACTGAGTGTAACTAAGTCAAATTCTGCCGTTTGACACTTGTCAATTGCTCAGAGTAATCATGTCAACAATGAGTTATTAAGCACTTGAATGATTTTGAAAAATCTTAAACTTTAGAAATACGATGTATTTAATTTGTCGGTAAAAATCACATCAACATATTCTTAGCCAAAATATCTACGTAATTCTATCATCCATTAACAAGAGCACACCAGTTTAAATATCGATTGATTTGGAGATTAATTCTATCATCCATTTTTTGTAAAAAACAATTAAAAATAAAAAAAATTCTATCATTCACTAATAAAAATTCCAATTAAAATCAGAGTTAAATTTCGTATGAACTAATCATTTTAAGAATTAATCGCACCTTTCTTCAAAAAAAATAAAAAATTGCACCTTATAAATTTCAAACTATTAATAAAATTAGCTAACTAAAACACAGGGCATGGTGATTAATTAGTTTCGATCATCACTTTTTAATTGTAAAACTACTCGGATGTGTCTCTAATTACACAATAATATATCTTATGTTATAATATTTAAATAAATGACACGTATATGGTATAATTAATTATGTTTATCATTTTACATATTCTATTTAATTATACAATTTATGTGGTATTCATGTAAATGATATAAAGCAAATATTATATTGTCATAACATAAAATATTAAATTATTGTGTAGTAATAGGATATCACCTTGTAAAAATGGTTGTTGTCTAACCACCATTTTTTGCCACGTTGGCTTATTTATAATGGACAAATCACAACATATAATAAAAAATTAAATTATCATAGAGATAAAAAGTACAATGACTTTTTCCATAACAAATGTCTATTATTCATTTTTGAGCAATTCTAGAACATACAATGACGTTCACGTAAATATTTTCGAAGTAATACTTTTTTTTTATACAAAATAATTAAATAATAATTTCTCCATCCACCAATATTATGTTCATTCCTTTTATAAAAACAATCACATCATTATCACTCTCTTAATTACTCAAAAAGTCATTAATTATACACTCACAAGCAATTATTTTATTCATACTTATTAGACCCAATACCCCTACTTTATCTATTTTATTCAATTTTTCTTAAAACTTGTGCTCACACCTATGAGCATACTTATTGGGTATAAAGGAGTAGTTTTTACACACAAAAAAAAAAATTATGAATCGGGTTCACGTAAATTCTCTTAGAAAATATAACTATTTAGTGTACAAAGTGTCATTGATTTGCATACAAAATATCATTATTTAGTGATTTTGAGAAAAATAACACATAAAATTAAATATTTTTAAACAACGATAGTTCAAATGTTGAACATTGATATTTTGTGTACTAAATAGTGATACTTGAAAAAATTAGATCACGTGAATCTAAGACTCTCCTGAATGGATTTAAGACTCCGATCCACGTCTTATTCTAGGCTGGAATTTAAAATTTAATTTTCAAATCTCATACTCAATTCACACCTAAAATAACTATAAACTCATTACTGTTCTTTCTAATACAATTCACTTTATACACTTTAAAAAATGCAACGTATAACTCTTCCCAATTCTTACCCAAATCACCACTTTTTTCCCACTCATTCATTTTCTCTCTTATTTTTCTTTCACCCAATACAGTATAATAATATAATATCAATTATTATTAAATATTATTTTGACATAAAACAAAATCATGCAATATCAAAATTCCAAAACAAGCACATGTTTTTACTATTCATAAAAAAAATTAAATACAAGGATTTCAAAGTTATCTAAATTTTAAGACAAACATAGCTTAAGAGACTCTAGCTTTTATCATACGAAATATCACAATTTAAAAAAAAAAAACAAAAAAAAGATTAATGAGTTATATATTCTTTTTTTTTTTTAACAGGAGTTATTATTCATTTCAACAGTACTAAAGCATGATATTTTATGTATTAAAAGATATTTGATAAGTTCACATATATTTTCGTCTATTAATTTTAAGAATTAAAGTCAAATTCAAGAAAGTAGAGAATCAAATATAATAAAAGTATATCGATCAGTCCTATTAATTATACATTTTATCAAGCTTATTTATATATATTATGCTTTTTACCCTCGAACTAATTTGAATTTATTATGAAACAAGTATTCACCGAATTGTATTTAACTATGTTGCACGTTTACATCGTAGCTCAAGTCTCAGTTCATTAAATAGTTAAAAGAAATTAAATTTATCATGTAAATGAGTAAATAGAAAAATATATATATATTACATTCGTGTTACAATCCATTTACTATAATTTTAATTCGTTTAACTTAATAAAGATTCATTTTACAATCTGTCTAATGCCATACTGTCTCAAGCAAAATTTTGTGGTAAAAAAGTCAATTTACTGACGCATGATTTCAAAAAGTTCTAGAGGCCCCCTTTGATTAAAATGCAAAATATAAAAGCTATCAACAAAATCAAAGTATATTCATCAGAAAGTAAAGCATGTACACACTAATACATTAGGTACAAGACTAAATCAATTATTATAATTTTCCACAAATCCAATGAACTTATTGTTATCAGAATAAATATATTTCTTGATTAATTATAAAATAATAAATTTGGTAGGACGAGGCTGAAATTAGGACAGAAATTATGTACCGCATAATATCCGATTCACACGTCTATACTATGGGTTTGACCAAGACCAAACCGGCACCCAAACTAGGCCCAACAAAGTGGTGGACTTCCTTCATCTCTCAAATTATTCAAATCATTTTTGTTTCTTTTAGAAACAACAGTCAATGAAAATCTAATTAATATACAGCTGTGTTTTAACCAATTTATAATAATAATGTCAAATCTCCCACCAATAAAACATTTTACTTTAATCTTATTTTCTTTTGACCTTGTCTTAAAATTTTGGTTTTTGGAGATATATAGTTTGTCAAAATTGATATTTGGTTTCAAATGTCAAAATTAATCTCTATTTTCATCGATAGGAAGTTAGGAGCCAAAATTTGGCATTTTTTTTATTTGATTTTTGTTCTTAACTTAATTTGAGAGTAGGTAAAAAATAAGTCTTATGTTCATCAAATGTATTGTGTCATTTAAATATATTTTTAAACAATATTAGTAATAGTTATTTTCACTTAACAATATCAGTTGAATAACTACAATTATTTAGTACAAATAACAACAACTATTCAATAAAAATAGTCAATAATATAAAATATGAATTTTAAGATTCAATTATTATCTACCTACTTAATTTATTTACGTATGATTAATTGGGTGGGTTGCACATGTAAATTTATCCACTAATTAATTACACACGAGTTTTTGACCTTGACATATACAAACATTGTATTTACGCATCAATTTTGTGTTCATGTCTTTGATAACTTCCTTAAACTCCTTTTTCTTTATTAGTATTGGAAAATTGAGATATATATATCTATTTTCATATTGTGTGAGCACGTTATGGTTCGATCAGTACGAAAATTTGAAAATTCATTATCTAACTTCGGATGGACATTTTAAATGAAAAAGAAAATTCATACGAATTATAAATTACTTAGACAAAATCTCTTAACAATTTTTACAGTGAAACTGAATCTATTTAATTCAAAGGTGTCGGTCGTAATAACGAAAGGGTATGCATATATTACTAAATGATATCAGTCGTGATAACTAAATAACATGACATATATTTCTAAAGAGTATCAGTCGTGATAACTAAATGATATGACCAATATTACAAAGGCTAATAGTCGTGAGAACTGAAAAATGTATGACTTATCTTACTAAATTGTACTTGTAGGGGTATTTGAAGGGTATTAGTCATAAATCTGAATCTATTTTTGTAGGTGTATCCAATTTTATCGTGAAACTTATTTAGAGAGACACTTAAATCTATTACTATTTCATACCCCCTCCGTCTCATACTCGTTGTGACATTTGTCAAAAATGTCTGTCTCGTACTCGTTTCATCATTTTCTTAAATGGTAATAAATCAACTATTTTACTTTTATGTATTCTCTCAAACACTATAATATTACACTACATGCCACTACATTTCCCATACTATCCCAATTTAACATTGTTAAACAACTCTCTTATTAAAATTGAAAAGTTTATCCTACCCCCATAAAAAATAATTTATATTATTAAATAACTCTTATATTAAAACTTGTGTCAAACAATAAATGTCACAATGAGTATGGGAGGGAGGAAGTAACAAATTTCGATATTGTTCAATATGGATTTTCGGTAAAAAGAAAAAAAAAAAGGCCCCGGATCTATATACGATACAAAGTTGTTCTTTGCTCAAGAGAATATTAATTAGAACAAACCTCTTCATTTACTATTATGTCCAAAAGAAAATAGCCTTCAATTTAAACTGCGATTAAGTGTGTGTTAGTCATAAAATATAAATATGTTGTTCCTTTATACTATAAACAGCAAATTATTATTTTGTTACATAACATGATTATCATAATAGGTTTAGAACTACTTATACGCAATCCGTTGTAGTCTAGTTGGTTAGGATACTCGGCTCTCACCCGAGAGACCCGGGTTCAAGTCCCGGCAACGGAATTTTTATCACAATTAATTAACCATAATTTGTTGGAAAGTAAAGTAATCCTGTATATTACAACTGTTGAAGTCAACATATGATAAAACCACGTGTAGTTAATGCATTAATAAATTAATTATTTTCAGTCATTAGGTTAAACCACTTATTTATTTATTTATGATGATATGATAAATATAATACTCCCTCTTCCCCAAGAATTTGTGGCATAACTTATTTATGATGATATGATAAATATAATACTCCTTTTTTCCCAAGAAGTTGTGGCATAACTTTTTGGGTTAGTGAACAAATTTTATGGATACTTGCTCTTTAAAGTATTAACTATTAAATTATGAGCTTAATTATAGATGCATTGCTTTAATATTCTGAAAGGCTAGTTCATTGATCCATCTTAAGAATTATTTGCATCCAATGAATTTTGAACCTGAGACCTATGGATCATCACACTCTTAAGCATCAAACCCTTACCACTGGGCCAACCCCTAGGGCCTGGGGTTATATTAAATAATATTAATTATTTAAATAATATTAGTAGTTGTTTATGTTTTTTATTAAATGTTGAACAATTTAAATAATAAAATTAATTGTTGTTGTTATTCTTGAACAATAATATAATACCCTAACCCCAATTTTTGATACCCTCATATGATTCTTGATACTTTTAATCAATTGATAATATTTTAAGTTGGTATGCCGTTAATTAACATGAGATTCTTGCTTTTCGTGTAGGGACTGATTTATACAAAATTTTGTTTTAAAAAAGTAAAAATCTTCATATTGTAATATCAGGCAAAATTTTATATAAGCATAATTATGATGATATTTAATATGGAATTATTTGAAAAAGAAAAATATGTTATATGTCAACATTATATCGACGAAAAAAATAATAATATACATATATCGTTAGTAAAGTTTAATTAGGTTAAACAACTTAATTAACAAACCATTACTTATATGATTTGCGTTAGACATATGATTAGGAAAGAAATCTCCGTAATTGAAGTGTCAACGTCGGTGTATACTTTTTTTCTAAATTCTAATGGCGGGACATTTTCAGAAAGGTAAGTTTCAACTTCACTTTTTTTTTCTTTCTAAAAATTAGTTGAACCGCAGTTTTGTTGGTAAGAAACCTGTACGATTATTTTCGATTAATTAGTATTATCATAATTAATATCACAAATTATATTATGATTATATTGGCCTGTAATTTGAGTACACGTGGCATGTCTACAATATAACGGATAATTGTGTAAGTTAGATACATGGAAATTTAATGAGTTTTTAAAAACGGAGCAGAATTTAGGAATGATGCTTTAACACTTTTGAAGGGATGTGTGTTAATTTTAACCGTCTCACACAAATTTGTGGGATTCTTATTAAAAAAATGTTTATAAACTCAAAACGTCTTTTATAAGATCTAACTTCATAAAAATTGTAGGAATGTCGATATAAATATTTTGGAGAGCAATATATTTTTAAATTATCAATTAAGACAAATTATTATGTACACTTTGTACATCGTACATAACTAATATTATTGCTTGTAAAAAAAAAAAATATATATATATATATATATATATATATAAAAATAAATAGAAGTAAGGAGAGAAAAAATTAAATGTAAGGAGAGAGCAAATGAAATGTATTTACCATGTGGTGCAATAGTGAGTCTCACTCTCCAATCTCCATGCACTAAAGAGAGTAACTTTATTTTATATATATATATATATATATATATATATATATATATATATATATATATTTTTTTTTTTTTTTTTTTTACATCAACAATTTTAATTTTTCATAAATTTTTAATTTTAAATCTAGTTTTAACACAATCTATATCAACTTAATTATTTTTTAAAAATTTTAATTTAACATATGTATTGCACATATAAAAATAAAATTTAAATCTAAAATATTTATTATTATTTGTATTTTAGATTAATATGAGTTGAAATTTTAAATATTTTTATTTTAGATTATATAAGGTTTGATATAATTTTAATATTTGTGATGCGATTAATACCTATTTAAAAATTATATAATTAATTAAACAGTTGTAATATTTTTATATGTAAACAATACTCTCTCCGTCCCATAAAAACTTTCACACTTTCCTTTTTCGTCCGTCCCAATATAAGTTTCACACCCTTAAAATGGAAAACCTTTTATAAACTCCACCCTCACAATTTTCACTAATTTACACAAATGTCATTACTTTTACTCTCACATACACAATTCCCAATAAAGTTAGTAGGAGTACATAAAAGTTTACAAATTTATCCCTCAAAACTTCAATCATTACTCTTTTTTCTTAAAGTGTGTGCCCACCTACATATGAAATTTTTTCCGGGACGGAGGGAGTATCATTTTTATATATTAATAAAAAATAATTGTAAAAAAATTAATAAATTAATTTTACATTATAATTTCATATTTAAAATTTATAATATTCAATTCGTGTATCATACAAGAAAAATTGACAGTTATACTAAATAAAAAACTAATGGTTATTAATTATATAATGATATACCACACACAAGGTGTATGTGTATATAATATGATTTCATTTGAGTCAATATTGATATGTATCTTACATATAACAACAAATGAGCTGGTATAATAAGATTTTTGTATTAGTCATAATTAGTTAGTTAGCATATATGAGTATAACCCTCCCGTTGAATTAGTTCCAACCAAACGTATTCTTCTATTTATCATCCTTCCCTAACTTTCCCACTATTGTTATGCAATGGCATATTCAAAATAATAAATACATATATCTTAAATTTTGGAGGTACAAATTTTTTTATTTTTTACGGGTAACAAAATATTTTTTTTACATAAGAAAATAATTGGAGAACTTCAATTTGGGATACAAATGTAACCCCATGTCCCATTATGTGCTGTTATGTCTTCTTCTTCATCACATATTGGTTCTAACTCGATTGGTTTGTGGATAGTGGTGTTATTTATACAAAAGAGATGTAATTAGTACCTACTATAAATTGTGGTGGAAGGCATAACTCTTGCCACTGCCATTTTATTAATAAAATTGTCTTTCCCGACTTAAAAATACAAATTTAGCAATGAGGAGGGTGGTATTACATTGTTTATTATCATGAAATTAAAAAAAAAAAAATTATTAATTAGAAAACTGATTGGTAAAAAGTAATAGAAGTGGTATAATTTTAGGGATTTAGATTATTTTCGTCCTTTGACTTTTTATCTTTATTGAATGGTCCTCTAATTATCTACTTTATCAATTTAGTCCTCCAACTTTTTTTCTTTATTGAAATGGTCCTCTAATTATCTACTTTATCAATTTTGTACACTATGTTTACATTCTTTTCCAATTTAGTCCACTATGTTTACATATTTTTCCAATTTAGTCCAAATTAACCCACTACGTAAAATAATATAAAATAACTAATTTGGACTAAATTGGCAAAATATGTAAACATAGTGGACTAAATTGGCAAAATATGTAAACATAGTGGACTAAATTGATAAAGTAGATAATTAGAGGACCATTTCAATAAAGGTAAAAGGTTAGAGGACTAAATTGACAAAATATGTAAACATATTGGACTAAATTGATAAAGAAGATAATTAGAGAACCATTTCAATAAAGATAAAAAGTTAGAGGACGAAAATAATCTAAATCCCTATAATTTTAATATGGTAAAAGGTAATAAAAGTGGTATAATTTTAATAGAACATGCAAAAGTGTATTTTAACCACTCTTATGAGCAAGGGAACATCACTATAGAAGCCACATTTTTATAGTAAGAGAGAGGCGTGATACTATTTTGGTTGGAGTGAATAATGAAAAAGATCATATAAGGGTTCGGGTCATAACATAAAAAATGAGTCAATGTAAGGGTCTTATAAGTTATAACCCCTACCAAGAATAACATTCACATACACACACATATATATATACACACAAAGCATGTGGTGAACTAATTTCATCGTAAAATTTGTTTGCATCTTATGTGTATTTTTTAACAATATTAATTATTTTATTAAAATGTATTTATTTAATAGTAAACTGTATAATGAAAATAATTAATATTATTTTTAATTGTACGGTGGAACTAGGTTATAAGAGACTCACTCATCCCTTTATACTAATGGAGTGTTTTTTTTTTGTTTATGTGTCGATTTTAGGTGGGTTTTTTATGTGTTAATTTTTTGTATCTCCAATATCATGTATCATCTTAGGTTTAACCCGATTTGATCCGCTTAACATCAACAATTTTTTTTATTAATTTTTTAAATATCCTATATTTCACATGTATATTTTTTAATATGAGTGGTTTTCTTTCAAATTAATTGAATAAGTATAAAGGGAGAGTTGGTAAAAGCGTATAAATCATATCAAAAGATATTATATATATTAAAATCTTTGCCCAATAAAAGTGTACATTCTTGAGTTTTGAGTTTTGTTGCTAAAGTAGTTAAATCAAAGAATTTTGACAATTTCAAATAATAAATAATTAATAAAAAAAATAATTAATTAGGGGAGGGGGACAGTCAATATTCAATTATTTGGTTTGGTCTCTTTCAATCTTATTTCATTTAAGACAGAATATCCTTTTAAATAATTCAACACGAACAGTCACTGATGCTGACCGGCTAACTGATTGGCGAGATTCCTGTTTCCCATTTTTTTCATATTTAATTGTTTGATAAAAATATTTAATTAAACTAGAGTGAGTAAAATAATAAAATACATTTAATTGTAATTCATTTCATAACTCGCCTGATATCATATTATCTCGTACAATTTATTTTTAATTATTTTATACCCTAAAATTCCAACTGTTAAATTGATTCTTGCCATTTTTTTATATTTTTTTTTATATTTCCTATAAGACATTTAAAAAAATATGTACTTGTAAAAATTTAAATTTATTACTTATAAGTTTCATATTGAAATAAACAAAATAGAGTCATAGACAACACAACATTACTATAAAATACTAAAATTTAAATATTAAAATACTAGAATGAGAGAGAAATAAATAAGCATTACCAGATTTTTAAAATTGAGAGGCTTGTTTAATAAATTTATAATTAAATATTAATTAAAGAGGTAATAAAAAAATTATAATATTCTTTTAATTTTAATGAATAATTAAAAAAGATTATAAAATAGTTCAACCGATTAACCAATTTTTCCGGCTCAATCTCAAACTAAAGATTTTTTTTAAGATAATTTGATTGATTTGATGATCGATTTCGGATTCAATCATGTTCTAAAAATAGTGCAATCAAACTTATTTTTTGTTTGGTTGTTACTATCTATATCTCCATTTTTATTGAATATATCCACTCTATAGCTATATTTGAAGGTATATTAAACTAAAAAGTATTGTATATATAAATGTATTTAAAAAAAATGGGGTGTAAATAGTAGGGTACTTTTTGTTTTTATTTGGGCAAATCTTAAGTGGTGGAGTGTCCTAATAATAACAATGAAGTGAGGATTGGCATTGAAGATGGGCCCTCCCAAGTCCCAACTGTCTACAAAACAGGATTTGTTGTACTACTCAAGGAATTTATGTTAATATTTACCTATTTTTTTAGCTGCCACGTAGGCCTAATTAGGGGCTTTTGGACACCCCACCTTCTTTCATTGGATACCAAACCAACACTATAAGAAATAGATGAATTTCTCACCTAAGATAATATTTTCTAAGACACAAATACGTAAGCATCGAAAGGTGACACTGCTCAACACATCAGCAGCTGAATAAATATTATTTATTCCAAAACCAACATATAATTTTAAGAATAAATCAAATAAAAATAGAGTAAATTAATTTCATAGTATTTACAACTAAATCTCGTAACTTTTAGTTATATATCGACAATTTTTTATTTTTAGGATGAGAATTTGTAATTCTTTTAATTAAAATTAATATATTGAAATCTCATTATGTTATATAAGCGACTTCAAGTGTAGTCCAGTTGCTAAATGGAATTTTGGCAGATCACATGCAAAATAATTTACAACCTAATTTTTTTTTTTTTTTTTGAAGAAATTTACAACCTAATTAATGTAGGACTAAATTTGCATCTTTTTAAATGTTATAGGAATTAATAAAAAAAATTAATTCGCATGAGACTAACATCCAATAAATACAGGATTAATTTTGCAATTTACTCAACAAAATGTCGCAATCAGTGACAGCAAGAAGTCAATGAAAGATGGATAATCTCACCAATATCTATAGTACTGAATGTCCATTCACAAAGGTCGTTTTACATACTCTAGTTCAATGATGTTTTATGAGATCATTAAATTAAAAAATATATATATTCGTAGTCCTAATTAATGTCCACTTCTGAAGTTTATACTCTACTTGAAGAGTCTTAGAATGATTACACCACCACACTGTGGCTTCTGGAATTTTTTCTCGATAATATTGGAATCATTATACTCAGAAAGAATCCTACCAGCTGCACAAAAATATTCGCACAGTCAATAAAAAAAAAAAAAAAAATTAATAGTGGACATAACCAAGTTAATCTTTATCTTATACCTAGCTTAAGTTGTCTTAGATGTGGCCATTAGAACCTAGCCAAAAACTTTAATTGCTGCCCCTCAATGGAGCAACGGGATGGCTCTACAATGGGTTTGTCCTGCCATAGAACCTGACCCGCCAGAAAAATCAAGGATACGGCATTCGTCCGGCCCAATCTATTTTTCGGTAACTTTTAAATTAATTTTAATATACAAATATTTTTATTTTAATATTAAATAATTTAAATTAAAATATATAATTACTTAAACTAACATTTAATATTCATCTTATACTGAACAAGAATGTATATAACACATTTACCTAATATATAAGAATTAATATATTTATATATTTATATTTATATAACACATTTATATGTTTTCATAAACATACACACATATATATAAGAATTAATATATTTATATGTTGCGTGTTCGAAGATAGGTTGGCGGGACGGTTCTATAAAAACCACAATCCATCCCATACTCATTTGATTGGATCTAATTTGCCCCGTGGCATGTACACTATGGGTCCGGTTTTAGACAGATGATATATCGAGTTGAAGTTTCCTTTGAGGAGCATATATTCCAAAACATAATAGAGGCATTAAGCAAAGAGATTCTCTTACCCAAGCAAGTCCAACACAAAGGATGCTGAAACCTTGGAAATGAAATGGAGCATCCTCAGCCAAAACTAATGCTGCAAGTTAGAAGAACAATTAAGGTTTGAGTTGTACATCTATAATTATGATTGCAAGTATTCGTTTGAATGAATGAAATTTTGCCAGACCTGAAAGAGGGCTATAAATCAACGGAGCGATGGAGTATGCTAATGCTGTTATACCCAAAATGCACCCTTGTGCGAGTCCCTAATGATTGACAAGACAAAGGATTAAAACGTTAAATGTAAGGTTAAAACGAGCATTATTTGAGTAATGGTGTATCTTTTAGATAGACAACAAACAACAGCATAAGCTTAAGTATTTGACAACAAATATCAATGGTTTCCACTTAGTCTCCATGTAACAGCCAATGATAGCTAGAAAAATCACCTGTTCATTCGGCCCAACTTGTTTTGATATAATGCTTCTTAACTGTGGATAAGAAAAGGCATGTTAGCAGCACTACAACCTAATAGCAGAAAAGAAGATGATTTTATATTTTTCAACTCACGTTTGGGCTCGCCAGAAAAAGAAAAACACCCAATGAAGCAGCAGCATATGGTATCTACAAGATTGAATTAATGAAGAGCTATATAGCATTAAAATTGTATATATATGTGCAGTAAAAAAGATAAATGATGATTCAACATATATACCCAGGGAGCCCATGCTATGCTGTCTAAAAACATCTGCAGCAAACAGAGAAATCAATGTTTAAGGGTGTGACCAACAGATGCCTTCCAAAAGAAATATAGTAAATATTTAGAAAATCTTGTATACATAGATTAAGGTACCTACATTCAAGAATCCAGCAAAGAGTCCTAAGGATAACAATGTGTGCTCCCCAATAAGAGGACCAAATATAGGCATGAAGATCATCTGAAAATTAAGTTGTTAAGTCTAGTATGTCAGAAATGTGAAACTCTAATATCAAATAAAAGCTGTATGAATATAAAAATATTAAAAATAATAATGGATTAGAAGATACATTTGATATAGTTGCTCCAACATAGGCAATGAGAAACACATCTGCAAACTGGTCTTTCTTGAAGTGGAAACGTGCTTTTAAGAAATACTGCGAAGATACCACAATGAGCAATTGTTTGTGTCATATGACATACTTATTGCTAGCTAAACAGATACAAATTACACGTATATATAATCAAAGGGTGGATACCATCAAGCAAGAATCAAGTCCAGCCTCTGCAAGGCTATTGAAGAAAGCCACGAATGCTGCCAATGAAAATGTAGGACTGCAAATAAACGATTACAAGACGGGATTAATGTCATCTAGTTCAAGAAAAACAAGTTGATTTTATAAACATTTATTATATGTTTTACGAAAGAATGATTGAAGCTACAGTTTTGATGGACATACTGACTCATGAGGTGCCGTCTGTATTATATGCCTAAAATTCACACATCATAAGGAAGTTCTGGAAAATTTAACTGCATTTTCTTCGGTCTTAATCAATTGACAATCAGATCATCGAAAAATTCTGACAACAAGAATAAACCACATCTTAACAGCTAGTATCTTTAGAATGTGATGATTTAGATGGTAATAAACAAAATTTTCATCTGCATAATGTTAAAGAACATGCTCAGAGAATTATGGAGTTATAAGGTGGCTTGGAGAAAAATTTAAGAGTGTTTGGGTGCTTGGTGAACTAACTACTAGCAAACTAACATTTACCGATTAAAAAAAAAAAAAAAAAAAAATGCTCAGATCGTTATAAGGAGATGAACAGAATAATAATGACATCATTAACTCCAGAAGCTCAAGGACAAGTTAATGTCCTACCTACTCTTTAGCAAGCGAAATACATCCCATGGAGATGGAATTTTTCGAATGAAGTCAATCTTATTTGATGCTTTACAACCCTCTTCATTACTTTCTGTCACCTCTAAGATAGGCTGCTTCAAAGCATCAGTTTCTCTAGTTTTTTCCTTTAGAAAAACTATCATGTACATTGCCGCAACAATAGATACAGCAGCTGATACCTGAATCAATTGAACCGTTTGCTTATAAAGCATCAAGCTAATTAACTTCGCTTAAATTGAATCTCAAGGGGACATTACTTATCCTTGAAAAGAAAACAAGAATATGATTTGATAGGAAGGGAAAGACCTGAAATATCAGAGTGGTGGAGAGCAGTCTGGCAGATAGTGTAGCACCAACATATGCAGCAGTTATTACTCCAGACAGGATCCCAAATGCAGAGATGCGTTTCCCCTCCAATACATTGTCTGCCTATGAACATACCCATTATTTGAAAACAGACAATCAACTATTTACTGTACATATATAATGTTAAATTGTAGTAATATGTCAGAATAGTGAATTACAATCTGCGATTGCAGGCAAACGAAAGAATAAGATGCATATCCTAACATATTCAGATGGAGAAGACAAGGAACCCTCCAGAAAAAGTTGATAGACAACAGGTGTAGTTAGCTACTTAGCTTTGTCAATTAGGTTAGCTTCATGATCTCTTTACAAATAGAAATTTCGCGCAAAAAAAATAGTAAAATGAAAATAACCTTTTTTGGATCAAATTAAAATTGTAGTGTTTTACACCGACTAGACCTGACTCGCTACGTTTGTTCACTGTTCGCCCCAGCGAGACCAAGGCCAGGTCCCCACACCTTTAACACGAACCTAAGTTTCCAATTGTCGGACCATGCTCAGAAATTCACAGGGTTCATAAATTAATCCCATAGCAACAATCATTTTCTCAGCAATTACCAAGTTAAAAATTTCATAAATTATTATATATAAATCTAAAATCACTTATACCAAGTTGACAATTCCTAGATACTCAGAAACTGGCAAAGTAATGTTCTAGTGAACCAAAAATACACATCTCTGAGCCTATGACCAGGATTACAATTTACATCAAAGTAGAGAATGATAAAGGTAGAGGGTTTGTATTACCAAATATGCAAGAGCAATGCACTCAACTCCACCTTGAGTAACCATGGATGTCAAAGTTTTGATTGCATAGTATGCATATAGGAAGTTCATTGTCCTCTTCCAAGCCAATATAGCTGAATGTACTCAACCAAATTAGAATGTTTTAATTAGGATAAAACCTAAGGGGGTATAGTTTTGATTCACAGTTCACCAGAAATATTATCTTAAGGAACCATCTCATGTGAGACGGATCAAAATTCGTCAATTAGTAAGAAAGAAATTTGATGTCAAGTTAATATGTGTACGTGTGTAAAGTATGTTTGATTCACATGTATCTCACAACACCGTCTCACACAAGACGTCGCATTTATCTAATGGCTAGAGTGTGAGGCCAAGTAGGGTTGCCAGCATGCCATAAAAGATAGAATTAAATAAAGGATGAGTATGAGTATGAGTAGATAATGTTTTTATTATATTTAAGGCCAAATAGAAGACTGATGTAATGACATACTGTTGAAGTAAGATACATATTCTGATTCCATATGGAGAATTATCATTGGCTTATGAATATTTGGGGTATTGAAAGCATCAAAATCAGTTAGTTAAATCAGTTTGACAGCAAGGCTCAAAGATAACGGTTCAAAGACATCAGAAGGGTCTTTCTTAACGGTTTTTCAGTTATGAGTTAGGTACTGGTTTTTTCATCAGTTTTTGGGTTGGTTTTTGGTTCTCCTCAGTAAGTTTTGATCTCAGCATATTCTCAGGAGTTAGTTATGATCTCAATTCAGCTTGTAACACAAAAAATTAATTGATCATGCCATTCTTTCTACTTTTTAGGGTTTGAGCTAGAATAGTGAGATTTCTTCATATTCATCCTTGAGAAATCAAGTGTACTTTTTGTAATTGTTCCTCACATCATATAGTGGATTAGTCTTGACCCTCCCGTGGATGTAGATCAAGTTGATCGAACCACGTAAATCCTGGTGTTTTTCTTTTCTTGTTCTTTTTATTTTCTTTTCTCATATCGATCAAAGTTTACTTCTTAGATTCCTTGTTAATCAAGCTTGATAGCTTGAATATTGAAGTCTTCTGGTTGGAGTATTGAAGTCTTCTGATTCGATTATTTTTAACAAGTGCCGCCGTCTGTGGGAAAAGGAATGTTTACATTCAAGCTAGATGTGGAGAAGTTCAATGGCAAGAATGACTTTGCTTTGTGGAGGATCAAGATGAAGGCACTATTGACTCAGCATGGGTTGGGAGATGCATTAAGGCCTGTTGATCCAACTGCTTCTGATGCAGATAAGGCAAAACATTCAGAGATACAAGAAAAGGCTCACAGCACAGTGATTTTGTGTTTAGGAGACAAGGTTTTGAGGAAGGTTGCAAAAGAAGAAACTGCTGCAGGTGTTTGGAAGAAGTTAGATGATCTCTATCTAACAAAGTCAGTTTCGAATCGGCTCTTCATGAAACAGAAGCTGATGGCTTTCAAGATGACAGATGAGAAGACTCTTGATGAACAGTTAGATGAGTTCAATCAGGCTGTTGATAATATAGAGAATCTTGATGTTAAGCTCGAAGATGAGGACAAGGCTCTCATGCTATTAAATGCACTGCCAAAATCTCTTGATTCAATTAAAGACACCTTACTATTTGGAAGAAATGAAGAGCTATCTTTTGAAGAAGTTCAGATTGCCTTAAAAACCAAGAGTTTGAACACATATGGTCAAGATAAGAACGGCCAAGCTGAAGGCCTGAATGTTCAAACCAAGAAAGGCAAGAAGAAGAATAAGTTCAAGAAAGGAGGGAATAAGGTTGTTGAAACTGGACAAAAGAAGGCTGGATTTGTTGAAAGTTGAAAGTGTTTTAAATGTCAGAGAATTGGACATATCAAGTGTACTTTTTGTAATTGTTCCTCACATCATATAGTGGAATATCTTGACCCTCCCGTGGATGTGATCAAGTTGATCGAACCGTATAAATCCTGGTGTTATTCTTTTCATTTTCTTTTCTCATATCGATCAATGTTTACTTCTATGATTCCTTGTTAATCAAGCTTGATAGCTTGAATATTGAAGTCTTCTGGTTCGAGTATTGAAGTCTTCTGATTCGATTATTTTTAACATATACATCACTCAGAGATGTAGAAAAATTACTAGCTTGCTACAAAGTATTCAAGTTGTAGATTGAATTGAATAATGGAATCCACAATATTCACGAGTTGTAAGATTGAATTGACCAATGGAATCCATAATAATTATTTTACGAGCATCCAACGGCAATTTTATGATATTAGACATGCATGGCATTCAAAGAAACACCTTGTATACACATACCTGGTGGTATAATGGAAAGAACTAATGGGATTGTCAGCATAGTTTTCCGACCATAAACATCAGAGAGATTTCCAATCAATGGCATCAAGATCACAGAACCTATCCCTGATATCTGCATTTAACAAGATTGGCATGAGTATTCTCTGGAATCATTATTAAGCATTAAACTTTTAGCAATTGATTCTTTCATACTTTTACTCCAACAAAGTGGATTAAGATATAAATGTAAGTAGTGACCCACAGACTTCCACAAGATGTCATGTTAAAAAAATTATGATAAGAAAACTTACACGAAGCAAGACCTATAATCAAATCAATCTGAATGTAAATGAATTTGTTCGTTTGTGGAATGAATTACAAGTTTGTGCTCTTCTGCACCTGGAAAATAAAGGAGGGTTCCAAAACCAGCGGAAATATCATACAATGACGAAAAACTAACAAATTAATTTGAGAACCAAAATGCCATTGAGTTTTTAGTCTTCCGTTCTGCAAATTCATATACATTGTACCAGGAGATACACACCTTATTTTTGTTGCAATAATGGGAAGATAAAATCCGGTTCTTCCAAAATTGAAAGTTAATTTTGGACTTTGTTTCAAAGATTGTGACAGTTATCACATATTCACAGGATCAAAGCTAAAGTTAACTGAATTGATCATATCAGTCAAAATATGCATTCATCTAGCCTAGAAAAATCAGCTTAACAGAGTATCATTCAGATAAAAATAATGCATAAGTGAATGAAATTGAGCACACATTTACATGAATAATACTATTCCATAAACAAGTGATAAAGGAAGTAAAATAACAAATGGCTAGGTGTAAAACTAGAGAGACAAAAGGCGTGTTGTATACCGCTTGTTGGAAGCCGGTGATGTAAATAGCGGCGGAGCATTCATCTTTGCCGGGACACACCGCCGCCAAAGTGACGTCGGGAATGGCGGGATTCACTATTAACATGGAGAATTTAGAGAGAAACACCGTCACAAAGAGGTGACTCAGCCTCCCCCAATTCTCCATTTCTCCCACTACACACACAGGGGAAGCAGCTTGTAATTTTTAGTCCTTTCTAATCATAATATGACATTCGTAACTTGGGAAAAAAACTTGTGCATAACTAACTTTAAACACGTGCTGCAGCTACCCACAGCCGACTGACTTATTTTCAAATAATGACCGCAATATTATACTCCCTCCCGGTTCCGTCCTCTATTAAATATTGCAGACGATTTTTTTCGTTTTTTTGTTTTTTTTTTTTTTAAACACTTCTTAAGTTACCGTTTAAAAAAAAAAAAAAGTAATCCATTTATTTCTTTCCAAAAAAAAAAAAAAAGTTTTAAAAAACATAATATTAAATATACAATGGATATTGAAATGTGATTAAAAATATAGAGAGAGATGTGGGGATTGGGACACGTTTTACCAAGGTATGAAAATTAATAAATGAATGCAATAATATTATCAATATATTTTTTTCATATGATATATAAGTTTTACGGAAATTTGCCTAATAGTACAAGATTTTTATTTAAAGAACCTAATAGTAATAATACTATAATACTAATAAATACGTAATTTGGCAGAATTATGAGCACGTGCTCTCAAAGTCTCATGTACCTACACGCCACAGCCATCTTAAGTCTTAACTCTGACCCTTTTTTTTTTTTTTGGACAGAGTCTTAACTCTGACCTTATCTAAATCATCACATCACGGCAACATCCTGATTAAAAAAAAAATCATCACGGCAAGATTATATTACACGTCTCTGCAGGTTTTCAGGTATGCTCACTAAAGTGGGCTTAGAGGAATAAAGCCTCAAGGCCCAAATTCTGGTAAAATCTGAACACCGTAAATCAAAAGATTTAGATGTGGATCTCATTAGGAATGCAAATTTAATACTCCATTCATTCTTAAAATTTCTACACAATTTCATTTTTTTCCGAGCCTCTTTATAACTCCCAAGTCCCAACTCTAAATTCGTTCTCAAATGAAATTGAACCCAGGTCACCCACTAAAATGAGGAATCCGGTGGTCAGGTGGACTAAGCCCCCTGGTTAAAAAGAAAATAAAATTTTATTTTTGATTCATCTCAACTCTTTCTATACACTCTTAAAAAGAAAATAAAAGTTCAATTTATTTACAAACTCATCACTCTTAAACATACTCAATTAAACTCATTTTTTTACTTAAACTCAATTACAACTCAACTAATTAACCCAACCCACTAATTAAAAACCCAAAATCTAAAACTACCCCAACCATTCCATTAATTTGTTTTTAGTTTCCGTGCATACACAAGTGTACAGAAAAACTTGGGATAGAGGGAGTATCATTTTTTATTTATATATATATATATATATATATATATATATATATCATTTTTTACTTTAAAAATATCACTTTTAAAAAAGTAAGAAAGATTTATTCCAAAAGTCATAATATTTTTTTAAAGTGAATAATCTCTTTTTATATGTTCAATATACATATAGTATATTTTAATGGGATAAAATGAAAATTATTCACCTTCATAAGAAATAAATATTTTCTATCCACTTACTTAAAATAAAAAAAAATTGTACCCATTTGGTAGTAAATTGTCCAATTACCTTTCTTAAATAAAATATTTTCTCTAATTTTAACCCTAATTGAAATGAAAATGATAGTTTTACTAGGACAAATCTATACACCTTAAATCAATATGATATACAATTTTTTGAAATACATTATATTTAAAAATATATACTCATTATTTAAAGTTTAAAATAAATTCAAAAGAAAATATATTACACATATACAATGTTAAAAAATAAAAATAATGGACTTTTTTTTGGATCATATGAAAATTGGCAATAAGGAATCATTTTAATGAAGTTAACAAGTCATACACTACCAAAAAAGCTGTGAAAAACTGACGGACCAAATTCCGTCACAAATACCGATAAAATACCGACAAAATATCGTTGGAATTTTAAATTTCAAATTTACCTACAAAAATATTGTGAATTTAATTCAGTATTTATCGACGAATATTCGTCGGTAATTACCGACGAATATCCATCGGTATTTACCGACGAATTAATTTTTGTCAGTATTTTGTGATGAGAAAAATACCGACGGATGACCAGTTTTACCGACGGAAATTCGTTGGTAAGTCCGTCGGTAAATGACTATTTTTTTGTAGTGATACCCACTCCTCTTTTCTAGGGTTGCTGGTTTTGGTAATGGCTAGAGTACAAAAAAAAAAAAATCATAACAATAATAATCGGATGTGATGGAGAATGAATATCAAAGTAAAGAATGATAAAGAATGTGAATTACACATATGCAACAACTCAAGTAGTTAGAGCTCCACTACCTATGCCTTTAAGGTCATGGGTTCGAGTCACAATTTGTCCGATAAAAAAAAATACCACATATGCAACAGCAGGACAGACAACTCGACTTTGAATAACCATTGTTAAAGTCTTGATCATAATTCCTTTCAAAAAAAAAAAAAGTCTTGATCATACTTAGTATGCATATATGATATATGAAGTTCTTTGTCCTCTTCCAAGCCAATATAGCTAGCTGCACGTACCAAAATTATAATGCTTTGATCATGAATATATTCTCTTGTGTCATGTGATTGTCTCACGTAAAATGGATCGAAAGTTATCAATTATTATTCAATCATAGGAAAATTCAAATCGAGTTGATGGGTGAGCGGGTAAATTTTATTTATGCCAAGTCCATAAATGATATAATAAAATAATGAAAGGGCAAATGTCCTAATATAAAAGAGAAAAAGAAAAAGTGTTAGGTCCAAAAGTGATTCATGAGCAAACAAAAAGGCCCAGGTTATATGCACTCACTTCTTTATTGAGAACACCCATGTGATGAAAACACCCACCAATTATTGAGTACACCTCCTATTAACTCCCTAAAATACCCTTTATTATTCAATTTCTAAAAAATTGTAAACCGTTTGAATATTTTTTACGAAAATATGTCATTTTTTTTTCGGAAATTATTTTCGAAAATTAGGCTATTTTTCAAAAAAAAAAAAATCGAAAGTTGGTCACATTTTCATAAAATCAGGCTCGAAAAATTTATAAAATTCAAACACCAAAAATAATATTTATCGTCGTAATTATGTTCATTAGCATCGAAAATTACTCAACAACTAATATATAACACATAAATATAATACAAATAAGGTGATAAGGATATTTTTGTCATTACACATATATTTAACTTTTAAATTATCTCAGGTGTGTGTTCTCAATAAAAAAGTGTGTGCATATAACCTGGGCCAAACAAAAATCACAAGTCAAAAAGGGTGGCTCAAGTGATCAAAACGTGAGCCCAAAAGTGATCCAAAAACTATTCAAGCCCAGAAATATAAGAAAGAAACAGCTACTAAATTATACTCCTCCACCAGTCTCATTTTTCATTGTTTAAAATTCAAAAAATGAAGGTCTTATTTTTATTATATTTTATTTTATACTATTTCCGTTTTAAATTTAACTGTTGTTTTAGAGAATTTTTTATTTTATTTTTCAAAAGACTTCAAATGTTCTTTTTTCTAATTTTGCCATTCTTTTAATAATGTAGAGATAAATATTTATAAATAAATAAATAATCATAATTACATTATTAAATGATAACATGTGACGAGGGCATATTAATCACAAATATTATTAACTTTTAAATGACTTTTAATATGTGTGAAACACAAAAAAAATAACAGTAAAATTGAAATGTGAGAGTTAAAACCTGTTAAAAACAATACATGATAATCCAATCATAACAGAAATACCCCCCAAAAAAAAGAAGGAAAAATATGTATTCACTATATATGTACGATATTATGTATCAAAAGAACAAAAAATGCCAACAAAATATGAAGTCATCATGATTTATGTAAACTTGTTTATTTTTTATTTAAAATCTATTACTTTTAATATATAGTAACGTCGTCGGTGTTCACAGGAATAAGAGGTTGGGCCTGTACTTTTCATTTCTTGATCCTGTTTCACAAGAAAAGGTAGGTGTACATCGGGAATTTTTCTTTGGGTCAAGTCACGTGCGCACACAATATTATTGAATACAGTCATACACACACGTACGAGTTGAATATGCACATGAAATTTTTTACTATATGTACAATAAATACTCATTTTATCCTTGATTCCTCTTTATTTTCCCTCCACTTTATAAAACACAAAATAAAAATTGATATACCCATAAAAATAATAATAACAAAAAATGGGTCGGTGTCTTACTTGCAATAGACATTGTTTACACAAAGTTGTTGAGGTTTAGGGTTCATATATATTATAGAATTTGTAGGTTTAATTATAATTTGTTAAATCATGTTTAGGGTTTCTAAAATGTTAAATTAAACACTATTTTCCCAAAAAAATTTATTGAAAGGGCGTGTGTGTGAGCTATTTGTTGAAAGCGAATTGAAAACGGATGTGATTTCGAACCTGATACCTATATAGCATCACACTTCTAAGTCTCAAGCCTTCACCACTAGGCCAACCCCTGGGGGTTCACAACAGACACTTGTTCGAACTCAATATAAAGCAAAAGTGTCTGTTATGTGAAATATATAACCGCACAAATGATAGACGTCCAAAATCAAATCCGAACAAGTGGTTATCATGCGGAAAACCAGGTATGAACAATTTAAATTCATACCCTTCAACCAAAAAATGTGGCAACTTGTTTCAACCTTTACACTAACAATCTAAACTCGTATTATGAATGAAAAAAATAATAAAATCATACTAGGTCACCATATAAACAAAAAGTTCAACCAAAACCCAAGTTTAGAAAAAAAAAAAAAAAAAACTTACATTCTAACAAATAGAAATACTTACATAAGTATTTCTAGTTCCTTCGGGCCCTTCATTTACAATTTATATGATTAATATTTGAGCAATATACTTTGTCCTCAATCATGGAACCCTTCAATCATGTTGATATTACAAAAGGTTAGTGATGATTATTTGCAGAATGGGTGTACTCAGACACCAAATTTTTTGAAATTTTGGGATAGGATAATTGAGTTATTACACAAATGACTTATTTCAAAAAAAAAAAAAATCGTGTCTTATCAATATTATGTGTGTCCAATAACCTGACCCTTTTTCCGTCAGTGCTGATTAAAGTGGGCCTTGATGAATAAAGCCTCTAGGCCCAAATTTTGGTAACATTAGAAAACCGTAAATCAAAAGACACGAAATAACTTTTGTATCAATATATAGATCAGTGTTTTAATAAACGGATCGAGATCAAACCGGACTGGTGTTCAACCAGTTGGATCGGTTGGACCAAAATAATTTTTTGCTTATTTTTATATATTTCTAATGTTTCATTAAAAAAAATATATGTACTTATAAAAATTATACTAACTTATAAATTTCATATTGAAATAAACACAATAAAATCATAAACAACATAATATTATTTTTTAATATTAAAATTTAATAATTGCTAAAAATATTAAAATGAGAGAGAATTGAATAGGTATACACAACAAACAATTTTAGAAATTGAGAGACTTGTTTAATAAATTTAATAATTAAAATATTAAATAAAAGGGAATACAAATATGTTATTACCAAAACTATAATAAATTAAAAAGAATTGGTTCGACCAATTCAACCGGTTCTAATTAGTTTTTCTGGTTCAACCTCAAAAACGGTTTTTTGGGGTAATTGGTCCACAGTTGAACCGACCGGTTCAACTGGTATTGTAAAAAACTGATTTAAATAAGACTAAGAATAGAAATTCATATTTAGAAACAAAATATATATTTTGTCAAGTTAATTTAAAAAAAAAAGTGCTCGTTTTGGTTTATAATTCTTTAAACAAAATACAGAGTTGAACACTTTTATAAATGAAAATTGTGAACGGAAAATAATTTGAAACAACCACCTTCACTCTAAGTATTAGTTTTTAATAATATTAAAAGATATTAGTTGTTTCACCAAAATGTATTAATTGTAAATTAGTTTTACGGTAAAATTTGCTAACACATATTAACCAATAAATTTCAACACTTGCAGATAAATATATAAAAGATAAAAAAAATAAGGTAAACATATTTTTCATTGAGAATTTGTCGGGTTACTACTCGGGTTGATCTCTTGATTCTTCTATCCAAATACATGACTTGATTCGTCATACCAGGATCTCAATGACTTGATTCGGTTTCTTACTACGATTTGACCTACAATTCGATAGTAGGAAGTTGATGGAGCCATTTGCGACTTTTTTTTTTTTTTTTTTAGGGCCATTTGCAACTTATTTCATCTGGTTATTAAAACTTTATTTTGACTCTCTCATTAATAATATATTAATGACTAAGAGCTAAAGATATCTCAAAATTTAAAAAATATTCATGATTCAAATATTATGACTGCTTTGAAAGATTAGAGCAGTAATAATACATAAGTCAAATCTTGATTGGGTTCATAGGAGTCGGATCGAGCCATGATTATAGGCCCATGATCAGTGCAATACCGTTTGGTTTTTACGTCACTTGTATTTTTATGTGAACAAAGAGGGCAAACATTTCAAACAAAGATTCCACCCCACCATATTTAATACAAAATACCCCCAATTAATTACCTAACAAACCACTAAAAACAACTAAACATCTATATTAATCTAAGACCTTATAGCCTGTCATATTAGAACATTAATCCTTTTTTATTTTTCTGGAATAGATCTTAATTAAGGAATTTTTTTTTCCGAAAGCACTTAAGGGGAATTCTACCATGCATCTCGCCTATACAACATTCAATAAAACCTCTTTAAATTAAAATTCTTAAATATTATTAAACTCTCTTTTCCTGACTTTACTTAGTTTAAAATTTTTAATAACTTTTTTTTTTTTGAAAGCAAATTTTTTTTTTTTAATAACTTTGATAAAAATTTGTTATACTTTAGGAAGATCTTTATATAAATTTATTCATGATCCCCTTTATAATCATAATAACTAAACTTTTAAATACAAACACAATTTGGATAATTTATAATATAAATTTTGTGTGCAAATTTATACCGTACAAATCGGTACAAATTGAAACAAATTATAAATTAATGGAGCAATATGTTTTTAGTTATATCACAAATGAAAATAATTGAATTGAGTGTGTGATAGATCCTTTAAAATAATTGTAAAAATGTTCGAATTTATTAAGGTATGACCTTACTTTTAACTTTTGCAAGTGTTATATTCTTGAACTGCAAACTAAAAAATTGGCAAGTTTATTGGGAAAGTTCTGCAACCTATGAGTACTTCCTTCCGCGCAACTTGTTAAGAGATAATCAATGTTGTTAATTTTCCCCAATCAAAAGAATCTTATTAGCTAAATTTTAGGTTGAATTTCATTTTAAATTAATAATTTTAAAGTGTTTTAAATTAAGATTTAATTTTATTTTTTTAATTTAAAATTCATTGTTATTCATTTTATCTCAATTTAATGACCAATCTTTTTTTCTACCTTCTAAAATATATTTTATATTTTTAAAAATTTTATATGGTTAACAAATCACTACTGCATTTATTATAAATACTCAAGTTCATCGCTCAAATAAAAAAGGGGGCATTTTTGCATGAGACCGTCTCATGCATGAGATGGAGTCATTTTTTTAATAAATTGTTATCCCTTTTCCATAAATTGTTATCATGTTTTCATAAATTGTTATCACTTTTCAATTTATTATCACTTTTATATTAATTTGTATCACTTTTTTAAAAAAGTGATAACAATTTATTAAAAAGTGATTCGGTCTCATGCATAAGACCGTATCATACAAGTTTTTGCCAATAAAAAAACACTTAAAATTTTGTTCTTAAGTATCAAATAAAAATTATAATTTTTTTATTTAATATACTATATTTTAAAGATTGATTAGAAACGAAAAAGTTATCATACTTTTAGTTTCTTATAAAAAAAATGGGAAATAAAGACAAATGGATTGGATAGGTCTAATTAAAATTTAAATTTAAACTGAATTTTAAATTGATAAAAAATTATAAACTAGATCATGATGTGTGACACTTCATAATTGAAGATCTAAATTGAAACCCAATTTAAAAATTAAACACTTATATGAAATTCTTCCCTCTATTTGATAAATAGAAATTCATATTTGATAAATACGGACAACACTTTTTAAAATAATAAACTACTAATTATCAACTATACAGTACATTTCTAAAATAATAAATCTTCATGATTCCACTAAAATTAATCTATTGGTTAATTTTATAATAATTTACTATATTTATACTCAATCCCAATTTAATCACGATTTTCACTACTTTTATAAAAAACCATCACCTTGTTAGATATTTTAAAAGGACACACTTCTAAATTATAACATAATTTTTCAACCACGCACCACATATTTATTTTGCCTCCATGAGACAATTACATCTATGTAGAGATATCCCTAATCCAAGCACTAACACAACCTCTTACATCAAAATTTTATGCTAAAAATGCAAATTGTATATCAAACTTAAACAACAAAATAGGTGATAAACTATCACAAAAATATTCAAAATTGTAATTAAATTGAGATTGGACTAAATATCGTGAATTAATATAGAATTAACCCGTAATTTATTGAAATTTTCCTTTATTATACGTATAGTTCATCTTTATATACGACTGACAACACGCTTTCAATTTACAGCTACCCTATTTTCGAACAAATTAAGTAATAACATTAATAGGGTATGTCGTGTAGCGGTGTAGGGATGTAAATAAATCTAATCGGGACGAATCTCACAATATTTGATTTTATTGATAAAAGTATTTGAATTTCACAATGTATTCCTATTTGTTTAAAATTCAAATTTTATATATGATTCGTATTCGATTCGAAAAATGGTGTTTGAATTATTCAATAGTGTTGAGTATTTCAAAATTTAAATTCCAATATATTTTTAAATATTTTATTTTTGAAAAAAATTCTAATTTTTCCCAAATGATGGAGTGTATATTATCAATTAAACATAAAAATCCAAATTATTGTAATATTAAATATTCATTAAATTAAACAAAAATATTAGTATTTGTGAATATCAAATAAAATGTAGTGATAGACTCGAAAAGTCGAAAGGCAGTGAGTGACGTGTCGCAAGGTGATTGAGAGTAGGAAAATAAGGCCCACAACACAATTCCACACAAAATCAAAATCCCACCACCTCTTGTACACAATAAAGCTGCCAACACCCCCACTCTCTCTATCGCCCCACTTTTACCAGTCTTCTTCTTCTCCCTCCTTCCACCAATGGATACTCTCACGCTCTTTTGCACCGCTTCTCTCTTAGCCGGCGGCTTGTACTGGTTCGTCTGCGTTCTGGGCTCCGCCGAGCAGAAGGGCAAACGCGCTGTACACCTCTCCGGCGGCTCAATCGCCAAGGAAAAAGTCCAGGATACGTACAAGCAGTACTGGTCTTTCTTTCGCCGCCCTAAGGAAATCGAAAGGACGGACAACGTTCCTGCTTTCGTCGATACCTTCTACAATCTCGTCACTGATATCTACGAATGGGGATGGGGCCAATCTTTCCACTTTTCCCCTTCGATTCCCGGAAAATCGCACCGTGAAGCCACGCGCCTCCACGAGGAGATGGCCGTGGATCTCTTGAACCTGAAGCCGGGAGCCAAGATACTCGACGCCGGCTGCGGCGTCGGAGGCCCGATGCGGGCAATTGCGGCCCATTCCGGCGCCAACGTTGTTGGGATCACTATTAACGAGTACCAGGTGAAACGGGCCCGGATGCACAACAAGAAGGCCGGGCTTGACAAACTCTGCGAAGTTGTGTGCGGCAATTTCCTCCAGATGCCGTTCGACGACAACTCCTTCGACGGAGCCTACTCCATTGAAGCCACGTGTCACGCCCCCAATCTGGAAGAGGTGTACGGCGAGATCTACCGGGTGATAAAGCCGGGATCCTACTACGTGTCGTATGAATGGGTGACCACCGAATTGTACCGTGGAGACGACTCGGAACACAAGGAGGTGATCCAGGGAATTGAGAGAGGAGACGCATTACCGGGTCTTCGGAGCTACAAGGATATCGCGGAGGTGGCAACTAAAGTCGGGTTCGAAGTGGTGAAGGAGAAGGATTTGGCGAAACCCCCATCGAAGCCCTGGTGGACCCGGTTGAAAATGGGTCGGTTCGCCTATTGGAGGAACCACATCATGATCACAGTTCTTGCGTGGTTAGGGATTGCACCCAAGGGAGTTGTCGACGTGCACGAGATGCTCTTCGTCACCGCGGATTACCTCACCAGAGGCGGCGAAACGGGGATATTCACTCCGATGCATATGATTCTCTGCAGAAAGCCTGAGAGTAAGTCTGATTAGGAGATTGATCGATTCAGGAGTTCGATTCAATTCCGTGCTTTTGTTTTTCTTTTTAATTATCTACTTCTGCCTTTCATTTTGTTGCTTTTCGGATTTAATTTAAATTAATAATTTTATTATGCTTTCTTAGAGTAATTTGCTGTTATTTCTCTAGTTTATGGTCAGATTGACAGCTCTCTAATTGTTTTGTTGGAAAAGGAAAATTAATGGGAGAAAGTTTCTGAAATGTCTTTTTCCATTTATATTCTTGGAAATTAAATATGCTGGGATTTGAGAATGAAGTTTAAATTAAATGCAGCTGCCGGCCCCCCACTGCCAACTAAATCAGAATGTCATTTTCCTTTCAAAGGATAGTTGGGTTTTACCGTAGATGAATTCTTGAGATTTAAAGCAGCTAATTTAGGGTGTGAAGTGTGGTGGCATCTGGATAGAGTTATAGAGGGAACGTCGGCACATGATGATGAGTCATGTGAGGTCCATTTGTGGTCCTCTGTCCTTCTCATATGTCTAAAAACATGACGGAAGGAAATTAAAACCTTTTCTTGTGTTGTCATGTGCCTATAGTGATTTTTTATTAATTGGAGGCAAATTCTTTTATAGTTTAAGATGTGGTGGTCACCCATTTACTCAACTTCACTCATAATTTAAAATCATGTCTCGAGTTAATTTTGAGAATGAAGTTTGGGAGAGTGGGTAACTTTGAAAAAAAAAAAAGTGATTATGTCCTGCAATCAGTTGCAACACCACCGCAGTTTGGCGCTGTGTGCCTGTGTTGCACTTGGGAGGGGCACCCTACAAAGGGAGCGTTTGCAAACTCAGTGAATGGGGCATAATCACTTTTTTTTTTTCTAAGCTGTGAGTAGAGTTTGTAAACACTCGTTAAGGTCAGGTGAAGCGTGGCCAAGTTAAAGTAGGACTAGATTTTTGGTATAGAGGGTGTGAAACTTGATGCAAAAGAACTTCATAATAGTGATGGAATGATGGGATTTGCAAATCACAGACGTGTAGGTTAAATGAGATATCCTTTGTCACTATGCAATATTGTGGCAAGTTCTTGGAAATCTGCTGGCTTGTAGTAATGTCGATTCCTTTAGTTGGTGATCTCCGAGGGCCACCTGCCTGAGGTTGGTCAAGTCTACGAACTTAAATTAAGGTAGAGGGGTGAAACTTGATGCAAAAGCACTTATGATAATGTAGAAACAATGGGGTTCACTCCACTAGTGGTGGAATGTGATAGTTTTGTCATCTTGTAAAGTGGGGTTCTGATTGCAGAAGGTTGTTTTCATTCATGTCTCTTTGTTGGTTTGATTTTGGATGTTAATTTGTTTCTAGTTTTGAAATGTGTATAGATATTTTTATGACTCTTGTGAAAATTATTGAGTTGTGATCCTCCATTCACGCTGGATGCATAGTTTATTGCCAAGAAAGTGGTTTGGTTTGAATCAAGCGGCATGTTTTCTGTATTTATTTATTTTTCTACTGCACTTGTGTTATGTAAAGTGGTTAGATTCTTTGAAGAGATCCGATGATCTGGTCTAAATTATATTTTGGTGTAATTTTTTATATTTTGAGCAGATCTCTATGCTTTTCATTGTGTCTTTGTTAGATGCCAGCAGATCCATGTGGTTCTTTGGCCATTTTTTTTTTGTTTTATTAGTTGCTTTTCTGTAATGTCTTAAGATTAAATTGGGTGTTTTAATGTGTGCAAGGCTCCACAAAATCATATGACATCGTGAATGAATAAAATGTGGATGGTGAAAAAATAATTAATAAATAATATATACCACATTGATATATATTTAACAAATTCAATAGGATGAAAATAACAAAAATAATCAAACAAATATTAAATTATATATACCATATTTAGTAATCATTAGGAATTTAGGATGAACTTCAATTAGAATACTAAAAGTAAAAGGAATCGAACTGTGAGAGGGTGAAGGACTTCTAAAAGTAAAAGGAATCGAATTGTGGGAGGGTGAAGGACTTCGGTGCTTTTGAATTAAAATGAAATATTAAAACAAAAGTTAATTACAGTTTGCATTTACTGATAAAAAAAAATTACAGTTTGCATTTTATGGAGTATAAAATATTTTATAATTTGTAATTTGTATTATATTTTGTAATAAATTGTAATTCGTACTATATAAAATTAATAAATTGGTACTCAATTTAAAACTTATTATTCTTTTCCACTCAAATATAATTATATTTGTCTTTTAAGTTTATTAATTGTTTGTTAATTACTAACAAAAAAAACTGATCCTAATTTGACTTGAAAAAGAATAAACTTGAGTGGAGTGTCGACTTGAGTTAACAAATGAAATAATATCAAAAGTAGAGTTTACAAAATATAATACATGTTGTAAAATATGCAATGTCGCATGTTTCAATTATAATTAACCAAAAGAAAAGAAAAAGTCTAAGTTGTTCACTCTCCACTATATAAGCTCAAGTTTCTAGAAGCACACTCTATACAATAGTTCAGTCAAATTTTTATTGAGAGATGCACACTTCAATAAAACTGTCATTTTGTCCCATGTAAAATCAGATAGAACCGGAGAGAGCCAATAACAACAAAAACACAACATCAAATGAACTGTCTGTCTGTTTGGGTTGAGATTCAGATGCATCTCAAATTAATAGAAATCTCAAGAGAGAAGAAAAAAAATGGAGCAATAGCAAAAACACATCAAAACGAATTAAGATCTTTTTGTTTTTGACTAGTGGATTTATTCTTTGATTTGTTAATCAATAAAATTTTTTTTTTTTAATATTTCATTATTCATTATTAGAATGGATTATTTTGGAGTTACGTTACGAGTCAAACCATCTCAAATTTTACCTTTAATAAAATTAAAAATAAAAGTCTTTTAAGTATATTATTGAAGTTATGAATTGATATAGGTCATTCTACCAAATATTTATGGCAGAGTTAAATTTCAAATCATAAAATATAGGCTACAAATTTTAGGATGACGAGGAGACAAAAGCCTCGTGCAATGTGTACGAAATGTCGTGAATCTGATTTTTCTTGTCACGTGCTCTTGCCCAATGTTTTCCCTATCAGATAGAAATAGAAGAATAGATAGATGATCAAAGCTCTGCTTAGCTCATTTTCTTTTTTAATGTTTATTCTCCTAATTAATGTATTATTAAACATTTAAATTTATTAATTTTCAATTAAATATATTAATAATTTTATTCAATACGATGAATTCGTTGTTTAATTCAGTGAGAGCTCAAAAGAGCTGCTAAACCAGTTTAGTTGCAACTTGCGAGGCATGTTTATGATGTGGCACCCTTATTTTTATATTTTTATTTGAGTAAGACTTATGTGAGATCGTCTCACATATCTCATTTCGTGAAATATATTTATTTTTTAATAAATTGTTATCACTTTTTTATAAATTATTACCACTTATAATGTAAAGTGTATCACTTTTTAATTTTTTATTATTTTTATACTAATTTGTATCAATTTATTAAAAAGTGATTTTGTCTTACGAAATGAATGCGTGAGACGATCTCATTTAAGTTTTGTCCTTTTTATTTCGATTTCAAATTCGAGTTTGGTATATAATACTTATATTACAATTATTTTACTTTTTTTTTCAAGTACATAATTAATCATATACCTCTCAATTATTATCTGCTCAATTAAACATTATTCCACCCGTACTTTACTCATCTATCACCTTTATTGCTAAAGTCATACGTTGTCAAATCCTACAAAATTTGCATGCCAAAATATGTATAAAATTCAAACGCACCCTTACTTTTCAGTTTTCATATAATTCAATCATAGTATTTCAATTTCAATGGGATCCATAAACAAACACCCCCTTAATTAATTGTCTTATAAATCACTTCCCCCATTTCATTATACACAACGTTTTGATTATTCATGTTACTTATAAATTGGATGATATTTTGTTTTGTTATTGTAAATTAATCATATTTTAATTAATGTTATTAAAAATATTTAGATAAATGATTTATTTTAATGAGAATATAAAGATTTATTGAGAGTATAATATAAAATAAAATAATTATGTTCTCAATATATGTGCATTAATACAAAATAACATATTATTTTGAAACTTGAGGACTATTACAAAGAGAACAATTTTTTTTTTAAGCACATGTAGATTTAGGAGGTCTCCACGGGACCGTTCCATGAACTTAAGTTAATGAGGCAAAATTTCAGTTTAAATTAAACACAAAATCTCTTCCCATCCTAACAATTCATGACAATGGACATGCAATTCCATCCATGAAGTGAGATCATAAGACTGGGTTGTCCAATGTTTACTATGATTCGATAACAAATAAATTGTGATTGATTGTTCAATTCATAAGTCACTCGTTGAAGCGTAAACGAGGAAAAGAGGGAGGAACCAAAAAGCCAAGAAATACCATGTGTTTGATGACTCACTTAGCTATTGCTAGCTCAAACTCGATTCATTGTCAGCTCATGCTCACTTAGCTATTGCTAGCTCAAACTCGATTCATTGTCAGCTCATGTTCTACGTCTATGTGAGCACCAGCTAGACAATTTTACACCTCATGTTTGTGGATATGGATCCATTAATTTCTTTATGTAAATTTATTGTAACTTTCATGGAGAAATATACAAATGATAAAATAATAAGTGGGTCTAATTACTTTTTGTATTTTATCATTATTTTATCATTTTATTTTTTTTCTTTTTGAAAATTTACAGGAAATTTACATCATCTATACCCATGTTTCTCCCTAATTACACATCAAATGAGATAATTATCAATCAAATATACAAAAAGTGGAGCTGTAATGATGATTCTCCAGCCATAATTACCATCATCCAAATTATTTTGAAGGATCGAATGTTGATTCTCCAAAATCTGTACTTGAGAAAACACTTAATGCGCATGTGAGAATCCAGCTAGTCGAGCATAATTAAAAATAGATGTGCCTGATATATTCCCAATTCACACATCCACAACAGTTTCGGAATTTTTAGATAATTAATTAGTGGGTCAACAAAATACAAAAAGAAGTCATGTCAATCTATTTCTTGTATCATATCATTAAAAAAGATTTGTTATTCAGAAGAATCAGCACCAATGTTGACATGGTAATGACATGTGACATCCTCCAATTCATGTTAAACCTACATTTTTATCTGATTAGAGGTTGTTTTTTTAAACTTATTGTAAATCTCTTATAAGTTCTAATATTAAGGCGTTTAAAGAGTTTATAAAATATGGTGCACAAGAACTTATAAATTGCAAAAGTATTTTGGATAATGGAGCTTATAAGTTTTTGGATAATTTTAAAAAATACTCACTCCGTTCCATTTTAAGTTTAATATTTGAAAGACGATACGAGTTTTAATAAATATAATATTTTATTATAAAATTATTGATGAGAAGTTGATTGACAGTTTCTTTTAAATCGAAAAAAACAAGGTTAAGACTTGATTTTCCTAGTCCATTTAAATTTGGGCCCGAACTATTTACTCTAAGCCCAATAAAATTGAATCCTAATGAGTTAGGTCAACACGTTTAATATTTTTATATTATTATATAATAATTTTACTAATAATTTATTTTTTATTATAAATTCAAATAGTAATAAAATGTTGAGCAGTAGTGATGTTGAATATTAAATTCAAAATATAGATAACATGAATTGGGTCAACACATTTAATATCTTTATGAATGTTCGGTTATATTGTGTTGAACGATAAACTCAAATATTATTGTGTTGTTAAATTTAAAAATAACTTTTTATTTTTTTAAATTTTATTTGCTTTGTTGCAATATTTACATAAGATAATTTTATACATATTTTTATTATTTCCGTTCATAGAATTGATAACGAAATTGACCAGTGAATTGAGAATAGTTATTGCAGTATAAATATTAATCAGGATTAACAACAAAATTATGTATATGTCTCAAAGAACTAATTTTTACATTAATTGTTGTTAGTAAATATATAAAAAAATTAAAGTTATGAGTTAGGCTGACTTGTTAGTCCGCTAGCCTAATAGTGTTGAGTTGGACTCATATTTTATAGTCCTGGCAGACCCGACTCAGCCCATTTAAATCACTAAACCCAGTGGGTTAGGCCGAGCGGTCCGAATTGCCAGTTCTACCCACCACCACCTTTAAGTGTAGATATACGCAAGAAGACTATTTTAATTTTTTTTAAGTAAAATGTGAATACCATAATAATTCATCTAGATATATGAGTAGAATAACAAAAACTCTTACGTGAACTTGTTTACTATATAAAATTGATATTATTATATTTATTTAGTAATATCATTACATTTATAAACTTAATATTATAATATAAAATATTATTATATTAATTTATAATAATAATTATATTGCTAATTGACTATAATAATATAAATTTTATATTACGAACAAATTTCACAAGAAAATAGCTCTGTAAAATCATATTCTTCTTTTATTCAAATTGGTAAATAACGTACTTTCACAAAATCTACCATGTCTATCGCCAAAAAGCACTATTCTTGTGTGTTAGCCGAAAGGGCTTGTACTTTTTAGAGTATCTGTAAAACAAAAGGGTTCTGATTTCCAGTTTGGCATTAGGCTCAAAGCCCAAATTTCAGAGCCCTGAAGGGGTATTCTTGAAAGGCCCAGCCTATGTTGCACATGTACACGGTGCAGTTGGAATAAGATATAGGGTTACACATAGACCTAGTAATGGGTTTGGTCCGACTGTATTTTGGGCCTAAATATCTTAGGCCCAACCTAACCTTAGGGGGCCAATAGGTCAAAACAACACCTTTTATAATTAAATTACTTTTATATTAAAATTTGTACTGAATAGTAATTTACGAGATAACCAGGGGCTTACCCCGCATTGCCACTAGATTCTTTATTTTAGTAGTTGATCCGGGTTCGATTCCCTTTGGGAACGAATTTGGAGTTGAAGGTATAAAAAGGCTTGGAGAATTTGGAATTGTAACGAGACTTGGTGAACTAACTTCTAACCACTACCAATTAACACTTACCAACCAGGAAAAAAAAAATTACGAGACGAAGTATTTCTTATAGCAATAAAAAGTTCTGTGGACTTACGTTCGAAACCACCAAGAAAAAATATGTGATAAAGATGGTATCCAAAATAAGATTCTCTCGCGAACTTTGTTGATCATTGAAGTAAGTAAAAAGTCTCAATTTCCTTTTCCGGTGTTTATATAAATAAGTTCACATTAATTGATGTTTAAAAGTAGTATAGTTTGACTTCAAAAAAAAAAAAAAGTAGTATAGTAATTAAAAATGAACAACTATGCAATCGAATAAATTAACATCAGGAATCATAATAATACCCAAATATGGTTGGAAATTTAATTCAGAATATATTAATTACTCGATTCTAAACAATTTAACTACTCGTTGACTTGTGCAAGGCAAACTTATTAGAAAATTGAATCTTTTAAGGATTAATTTTAAAGTGAAAGATATAATAATCGAGAATTTAAATAATGATTTATATTATGAAATTAAGACAATAAGTTGGAGGTGGTTGTGACGTGTAAGAATGGTAGCTGTAACAGGCTGTGAGCATGGTGGTGTGACCATTTTGATGTTGGTTCAACGAAGATCAACTCCTCCCCACCGACTTTAACCACGCTTTGCCACCCACTTATATTTCTAATACCTTCAATTATACATATAGTTGAAATTAATCAATTATAAATTAATGTGTATTAATATTAGTGCTGGATTTATTTATGCTATAACTGTAACGTAAAATAATAATACTTTATAGTTAAAAAAATATATTCATTTTAGCTTTTCCGAAGTGCTACTAGTATTTTTTATGCATATTAACTTGATTTAAAATAAAGTAAGAAAACTAATACTCCTTTTAAATTTGAATTTGATTTAATTGGTTTAAATTGGTTTAAATTTGATTTGTCTCTTTTTAATTAATTGAATTGTTAAAACCCTTTTCTGCATTGTAAGAATAATTGTTTTTCCTGATGATTTCTATACTTAATAAGATAGTGATTATCTAACTAGATAAACATTATATTTTTTTTAAAGGAGATAAACATTATATTCAAATGTTAAGCTTATTGGATACAAATATTTGTAGCTTTTAAAAGATCAAAATATATCAAATAAATGCAAAATAGTATTTTGTGACATTTTATCATACCAATGTATGCCCCTATATACTAATTAATCGCGTGCACGTACATACTAGCTAGTGCGATGATCTATCAGAATTCTAACTGATTACAATACAAATAATTACGTTACGTCTTATAATACATTAAAATATGATCGAAAAATAACATCAAAATTATCAGTGATAACAAATTAACAATGCTCTTCGATCTATTTATAAGGCGTTACTGTATAGATTTTTATTAAGGAGTAAGTTAAAAGAAATGAAATAACGGATTGATATATATATATATATATATATATATATATATATATATATATATAAAAGTTTATTAATTTATAACATTATATAAAATTCTTCCATTTATTTCATCAAATTGTTTATGTAAAATCGCATAAACAAATTTAACACGACAATTGATGCATTTCTTAACTTAATCATTCAAAACTAATAATAAAGCTTATACCACAATGATATTTCATTTCCTATTTTATTCTCTGCATAATGTACAATATTATACATGTTAATGTATAATAAATGATCGATTTCAGAAGGAAATAAATAGATTTGAGGGGTCAAATATACTTGGGAACAAACCAGGTTACTCAACAGGGGTTCACAGTTTAAATTATTAAACTTCAATTCGGCTCGACCTTTTTAATAAATAAGTTAGATCTATTTTTTTCTAAAAGTCTCTTAATTAATTTAATCAAGTAAGACTTGTGCCATTATTAAAAGTCTTTTAAATTTAACATATGGATTCAAATTTTTCAACGCGAAGCCAAAATCAGCTCGGTTTTTTCCACCCCTATCAATATATCAACAGTTATGATCAATTGGATTCATGTAATAAATCAAAAGTGTGAAATAATATTAGATGAAATATAATTATGTACCCGTTGGTTATTCCGGGGATGCCATATATGCCGCGCATTTTGGATTTGCATGTGAGCATTAGGGTCGGTGAGCCGATTTTCACACGTAAAACCTTATTATAATATTTCATACGAATTCTTATAATGTTGTTTACAAATTAATTAGCTAAACATACACGCAAAGGACGTTCCATCATTAATAATTGTTAATTTACATTTTCATACCTAAAATTTGTAATTTGTGTAATTTTCATTTAATTTTAACTTATTTCGAAACAAGGTAAACATACTCCACTTAAAATCAAATTAAAATTAAGTTAAAAATTTAAGGAATTATTACAAATAGGTTCAAAAAGTAATTCAAATTTGCAAATAGGTTAATTTTGCAAATATTTTTGTGCTTTTGTGCAAATTTATCTTCTGTTGTTGTCCAAATATTTTTAAACCTATTTGTAACTGGCTCAAAATTTAATTGCACATAAAAATTTGCAATTGTCCCCTCGAATTTCAATTTAAATAGGATTTTGTTTAGTTCACGTAAAAGTAGAATTATCGAAAAGTCAGAACAGTATTTATTTATATAAATTAAAAAATTCTCAGGTTCGCCTGAATTATTAATTTATTATTCATTAGCAGCATCATTGACAAATAAAAACTATATATACGTATCCACCATTCAACTGCACAAAACCGTACAGAAGAAATTAATTATCGAAAATAGAAAGCGTGGGAGATAGAAATTAAAATGGAATTGATGAAGATTGGAGAGGAGAAGCTGCATTCACCGCAGAGACGAGGCCTGAGATTGTGGAGGTCGGGAAGAAATCAGAAAGCAATTACAAGCAATATTCTGGAGAAGATCTCGCAGTTTAGCGGCGGAGAAATGGCGGAGGTCGACGGACGGGTGAGGATAATGGTGAAGAAGGAAGATCTAAAGCAAGTGCTGGAAGCCATTAGAGACGGCCGGCGGCGGAACTCGGCGGCTGTGCCGTTTGAGCAGCGTCTCAATATGTTGCTGAGGAGGCAGACATTGAGAGCCAAAGGTACAAGCCGGGCCTCATGGAGGCCTGCTCTACAAAGCATACCTGAGGAATTTTAATTTCTTTTTTTTTTTTTTCGTAAACCAATTTCTTTTTTTTTTTTTTAAATATTTATTCTTGATTTGTAAATTTTATTGGAACGCCTTGGATTTTTATTGTAGTGACTGTCAAAATAAAAATTGGGAAGCATATGTATTTTGTGCAAATGTTAGTGTTCATCTTTTCTTGGAAGGGTGAGACTGTTAACCCGGGGAAATCATTTGTTGTATATTAATTAGTGTTTTACTTTATATTAGAATAATATAACATGTATTAATAATCGAGAAAAGTGAAATAGCAAATGGAATACATAAAGTGGAAAAAAGAATCGAATTGATTAATATCCGTGTATTTGCTCAATACACTTAATCTATAATTATATATGATTGTACATGGTGCTCATAAAAGTTGTAAAATTGGGTGTATTTTTATCAATAATAAATTTTATTAAAAGCCCTGATGGTATGAGAGTTACAGTACCAGTGGTTAAAAGAAGAGGTTTACAAAGATTTTTCATGCACTTCTACTCAAGTCTAGAGACTCAGCTTACGACACATTATGCATGTTAAGAGTTCGCTTGGTTGGGGTATTAGAAATAGATAATGAAAATGACTCATTAATCATTCCTATTGATGATGCTTGGTAATATTTATAATTTGGAATTGATTTAAAAATAAAATAATCACTAATTTATTTTGATTACATAATCTCTCTCTTATAATCAATTATTTAACAATCATTCATTTTTCCTCCGCTCAATTTTTTTCTCGCTCAAATTTTTTCGTGCTCAACTTTTTTTTCAAAATTCATCAATGAGGTGAATCACTAATCATTCTCATTACCTAATTCTAATATCTAACAAAATTATCATTACAAATTGTGGCGAATTTGCAGATAGAGAAAAAGATATATTTATTGGGCCTCAATATCTATGTCCAGGGCTTCTATACCCACTGGATCGGGCCCATATAAAACAATTTCATATTTTTCACTTATTTATTTTGACTAAACAACTGTCATTAGCACCGTTTCAGACAATAATTTCGTGAAATCGAATTTCAAGAATGCTAATAACTGAAATAACGGTCACTCGCTCGAAGTGGAACTTCTCTCACTAGCGATTCCTAGAGATATGGCCAACGAATTCCTAAATTTTCACCTCCACATCGCACCTACTAGTACTACTTCAGCATACAAAACGTTTCCTGCAAAAGTTCAAGCTTCAATAAAATCACAAAACCATGAACCCAGAATCAGACACCAGCGTTCCAGATCAAGAACCACCTATGTCAATCGAAGGGTGATTAGGAGTATCGAGAGTTCAGTTTCATCGATTAAAAGACTGATGTTCTGTGTAAACTCGGGTGATTTGGAAACTGCACGCCAGATGTTTGAAAAAATGAGCAAGTCAAACACTTTCGTTTGGAATGTCATGATCAGGGGACTGGTTGATTCTGGGTTGTTTGAAGAAGCTATACTATTTTATTATCGAATGAAATATGAAGGGATCAAAACTGATAATTATACTTTCCCTTTCGCGATCAAAGCTTGCTCAGGGGTTTTTGGTTTGAAGGAAGGGCAGAATGTTCACTCCACCATCATCAAGCTTGGTTTTGATGTAGATATTTATATATGTAATGCACTAATTTTGATGTATGCTAAGTTTGAGCGTATTGATGATTCGAAGAAAATATTCGAGTGTATGCCTGTTAGGGATTTGGTCACGTGGAATTCGATGATCAGTGGGTATGTTTCAGCTGGGGATGGTCGGAGCGCTTTGATGTGTTTACAGAAAATGCAGGTTGTACCTGATAGGATCAGTTATATCGGGGCTTTGGGTGCTTGTACACTTGATCGATGTTTATCAAGTGGAAAGGAGATCTTTTGCTTAATGCTCAGAAATGGGCTTGAACTAGATTCGATGATTCAAAGCTCCATCATTGATATGTTTGGAAAATGCAGGGAAGTGAATTATGCTGAGAGGTTCTGTAATAGAATTTCAAGAAAGAACGTGGTTGTTTGGAATTCAATTATTGGTGCATATTCGCTGAATGATAGACCCTTCGAATCATTTGCTTCTCTGAAGATGATGCAAGAAGATGACAATGTGAAACCAGATACTATCACATTGATAAACTTGCTCCCCTCCTGTTCGAATCTTGGAGCTCTATTACAAGGCAGGGCTGTTCATGGATACGCAATTAGAAACGGTTATCTTTCTCATTTAATGTTGGAAACTGCTCTAATTGACATGTATGGTAAGTGTGGGAGTTCAAAGCTTGCTGAAAGTGTATTTCTTCACATGAAGGAGAGAAATTTAGTGTCATGGAATGCGATGATTGCTGCTTATGTACAGAACTCGAATGACAAAGAAGCCATAAAAACATTTCAAGATTTGCAGCTTGAGCCTTATGTACCTGATGAGATGACTTTTTCGACCACCTTAGCAGCCTGTGCTGAATTAGCCTTACCAAAAGAAGGGAAACAGATCCATGGCCATATCTATAAATCGGGACTTTCATTAGGTACATTTGTGTCGAATGCCATGATTCATATGTATGCAAAATGTGGAGATCTTGAATCGGCACGTAAAATTTTCAATAGGATGTTGTTTAAGGATCTTGTATCGTGGAACACAATCATTATGGCTTATGCTATTCATGGGTATGGAGAATATTGTTCTAGAATGTTCTCTGATATGATGAGTGAGGGATTTCTTCCGAATGGAAGCACGTTTGTTTCCCTTTTGTCGGGTTTTAGCATAGCTGGTCTTGTTGATGAAGGTTGGAAGTATTTTGATGCGATGAAAAGGGATTATGGACTTGATCCTGGAATAGAGCATTATGGATGCATGCTTGATTTGATAGGGCGCGATGGTAATTTCAGCCGTGCTAAACGCTTCATAGAAGAAATGCCCTTAGCACCAACTCACCGAATATGGGGGTCTCTATTAGCTGCAAGTCGACACCACAGAAACGTCGAGCTTGCTGAGTTGGCAGCAAACAACATTTTCTCTTTGAATAATGATAATACTGGATGCTATGTGTTGCTCTCTAACATCTATGCTGAAGTTGGAAGATGGGAAGATGTGGAACGTATTAGACGTTTGATGAAGAAACGGGGATTGGAGAGAACCACCGGTTGCAGCATTGTTGAATGCAATGATAAAACTTACAAGTTTAGGAATTATGAAAAATCACAAAGTGGGAGCAGTATTGTTTATGATGTTCTTGATATTCTTTCAAGAAAGATAGGGGAAGACCTATATGTTTGCAGTGTGTTTAAATTTAAGCCAGGAAATATAGTGAAAGCAAGAGTTGATTCTCCCCAGTTTCACAGTGTGAGATTGGCTATTTGTTTTGGCTTGATTGGGACGACGTCTGGAGAAGCTGTGATTATTCGGAAGAACGTAAGAATATGCGAAGATTGCCATCATGCTGCTAAAAAGATGTCACTGGTTACAAAGAGAGAGATAGTTGTTGGGGATTCAAAAATATATCATCACTTCAGAGATGGGGTCTGTTCTTGTGGAGATTACTGGTAAATACAAGTATAATTGAATGCAATTTTGTATCATAAATTGGGAATGAATGGTTCAAGTGTTCATATCTGTTTCAAGTATAATCTAATGTATTTTACTCAAGTTTTGGTATGTTTCTTTGATGCATGAAATGACCATTCATGGCTTGAAGCCTAGAATGAGATTGCATTTTATTATTTTTTGGCAGAAACCATGTTTTAGTCTCCTATTTCATTGCATGTTACTTACATAAAACATCGTGATGTAAACGTATACTGATATAACGAAGCACATGCCCCAAAAATTATTGTTTTCTTTTCTTTTTCTTTATTTGGGAAGAAGTTGTAACAATCACTTAGCTAATGCTTTTAATTTTTTGCTTGATAAGGATGAACATATATGACTAAGATCAGAAATAGAAAAAATGTAATAAAATCTATAAAATAGTTCTTGGGTAAAAGACCGAGGACATTTGAAACAACCACTTCAAAAAGTTTAATCTAAACTTGTCCTAAAATAAAATAATAGTGTTATTTTCAAAATACACGATTCATACCATCAACAAGCCTCTGTAACACAATAAGTGAACCGTTCAAAATTTCATGACTGGCAAAACACAACTCTATCACACACCTCATGCTTAGACGATTTGAAAATAAACGTATTATGTGAACAAGTATCACCGTAAAATTAATTTTGATAGTATAAATTGTTTCATTATAGGGTATTAGTTATTTTTAGGATTTATAAGATATTAGCATTGAATAATATTAGTTGTTTCGAAAAAAGATATTAGTCGTTTTGCTATAAAATTTTAATTGTGTACTAATTTAAAGATGAAATAATTAACATGAGACCACTCCCAATTATATAAGACAAACTAAATATTAATGAGAATTTATTTCTAATTTAATCTGAATAAATTGAGCGCAGGTGTAAGTTGATTTGCACATATACATGCAAATTTCCACAAAATGGTTGGGTTAAACTGATAACTTGGAATAAGATGAAAACTTAAATAAATTTATTAAAGTTTTTAATAAAAAAGGAAAGATAAAGCTGCCATTGCCAATGAGATCTTGCCCACCTACCAAATACGTGTGTGTGAAAAGAAAAGAAAAATTAATTTTGTATTAATGAACAATGCGATGCTTGGTCACATGCCACGTATTTAGTTTTACATTGTTAAACGATATTAATGAAAATTAAAGTCAGCCTCAAGTAAAGTAAGATATTTAATATGTCAAAAGAATAATACTCCAATTACTACAACCTAAGAAAAATCAACAATAACCTTTTATTTAAAAAAATAAAAGAAAATCAACAATAACCTTAAGTAAATAAAATAGATGTGTTAATAAAAAATGCATGTTTCCCTTCGTTTTATTTTACTTTTCGCTTTTGGCTATAAATTTTATTTATAAATAATTATTACAGTATTTTTTTGTTTTTTCACTTTTTTAAAAAAAATTTACTCCTAAAAGATCTATATTCTTAAAAAAAAATCTTCATACACCGTTCTCACCTCTCTTTCTTTCAACTAGAAGGTAAATTATATATTTTTTTAATTTTATATAAAGTTTTAGAAAATGATAAATAAAATGAAATGAGGGAATAATAATTATATACTAACTTTTTATTTCCATCATATTTTACAGTCAAATTAAATAAATTGGCACCCAAGAAATAACTGATTCTTGTTTAACATTGTAGACTCCGAAGTTTTAAATTTTGTGACTATTTAAATAATTTGACTACGTTAAACTAATGAATTGTCGACATGAATCAGAAATCTAGAGACGTGTACAGTATAAAATTATTTTTCATTTACAAAAAATCCACGATAAAAATGACATGACACTGACCCAAACAAAATAAATAAAAAATAAGAGAGGAAACCTCTTCGAAAACAAAAGTGAGATGGGAAAAACTGAAACAACTCATTAAATACAAATACAATAATCATGTGGTCGTTTTAGGTCCAGAATATGTAATTATATATTTCATTGTTTTTTGTTTTTTCGACAAACATATGTACGAACAGTAACAGAAGGGAGGTAGGATATTTGACACCTAATTTGAATATTAGATATTTTGTAATACATACCAAATTCTAACAAAAATAAAAATTGGGTTAGAATAAAAGAAAGATAAGATAACAGTGTCATTTAAAGACCAAAAAAAGAGTTAAATTACAAATTATTTGTTCATTTATTACTGAAAAAATTAATGCAAAATTACGAAATTAAGTATTTTAAAATCTAGCGGGAATGGGAGCAGTGTCCGCTAGCCGCCCAGCGCCAAGCTCCCTACATCTCTGTGTTAGTAATAAATGCAGAATTATAAAATATTTTTATGTAAGTATATGTTTTAATTTAATAAAAAAATTGTATTTGTTTATAGATTGAAATATAAATAATTGTAACAATTGGTATGATAATAGCATATCATATTACTAGAGTTGCACTCGCCTTTTGTTAGGATGTATTTCGCATTAGATTTACGATTCCGACTGTCATTTAGTGAATACATAAAATATTGCGTATATGTGGATTCGATGTGTGAATTCAGCCGGATGATTAAACATCATGTAATAAGCACTATATACGTCATTTCAATTAAATTTTATTACATAATGTAATTTAAATTGTAAATGTTGAATATTATTATGATTTATGCATTTGGTTGATGATATTTGATTTTTTTTTAATTAGATTAAATTATGGTGAGAGATTGAAAAAATGTGAATTACAAACATTTAATTTATTATTTTTTAAAAATTTCTATATATTTTATAGATATTATAAATAAATAGACGCACTCTTCCTTAATAACATCTTAAATTTTAAAAAAATTGTATTTATTTACCCATATAATTTTGAACAGGCAACCGGGCCCGCAACATGCAACAAAGATTGTGTGTTTTTCGTTTTTTTTTTTTTTTTATAAAAACAAGTGTGCGTGGATTTATATTTATATTGATAATTGAGCTTTTTTTATTATGAGTACTTTTTCTTTTCCTTTATTTTTTGTGAGAGGAAAAGTTAATTAGATGCTAATATATATATGTATGTGTGTCAGTGTGTGTATGATTAGAATCTAGATATATACCAGTCATTTCAAATATAATAAAATTAAAATATTTAGAAATACAATGTAAATTTTCTATACACAAAATGAGTTCAAATTTCACAAAAATGCAAACGATGCATCTATGAGTGAAAATTTATATGTACAGCAATTCAAAGCACACACTAAAATCACTAATTAAAAAAAAAAAACCTTTCCGCCAATCAAAACAAAGCGTCGAAAAAAGCAGCTTTGTTTTTTTCCGTCCCCAGCTCTGTTCTGATCAGCTAACTTTACTATCAACACAATAACAGCTTTCGTCAGCAAACCAACCGTTGAAGACGACCAAGACGACGTCGTTGAAGCAGCTGAACAACCAGCAGCACTTCCTTTCCAACCTTCTCCACCAGCGGTCGTCCACGTCACGCGCCTCCACCATGGGCTGCAGGTAGGCCCAGGCGGCGTGCTGCACCAGGGGATCCTTGATCGGAATCTCCTGCCAGCTGCCGTTGCTGGTCGGCGACGCCACCGACGGCGGCGACGACAGAAGAAGGTCCTTCATGCTGGTGTAGTTCATGCCCGGAAAAGCGATGAGCTCTATATCGACGTCGGAAGAGGAGTAATTAAAGTTGTTTTGTAATGGTGAGGTGTGATCGGAGAAATGAATCAAAGTGTGATTGTTAATTAAGGGGTCTTCCATGGTGGATTATGATTTTGTAATTTGGATTAATTTGTCGTGCCAGGATTCTGTTATCACTTATCAGAGAGTAGAGAGAGAAAGACCGAGAGAGAGAGAGAGGGGGGGTTGTGCGCGTGTGTATTTGGGGGAATGGAGTGTGGTTTAGGTGAGTGAGAGTGAAGGGGGAGGTAGGGTCCACGCGCATGGACGAAAGAAACACTCAAGACACGTGGTGCCCTTGTAGCTGTGGGCCCATACAAGCTTACATATTTGTCTCTTCTGCCTTTCCAAAAATTGCATTTCTTTTATTACATTTTTAATTACTTGAAAAAGAAATGATTTTTTATATTTCGCGAAAGAATGTTATTTCATCTGAATGTTCGAGTTTATTGAGAAGTTCGAAATTAATATTTTATTTTAATTTCTCTAATATTATTCTTGTAGTGTAATTAGTCGATTCGAGTACTTGAAGTTTGAATTCGGCTTGAGTATTTGTTAAAAATTGAAAAATAAAGTTCGACTCGACTTGCAAATGAGTCTAATGAGATTAACAAGTTGAGTTCGATCCTAACAAGTCGTCATATAGTCATATTTTACATTGAAGTACAAGAAAGTTCACCTATATCGAGTCTAACGAGTTGAACTCGAACTGACTCGTTGGTAAATCGAGTATTTTACGAGCTCGACTCATTTATCAAAATTAGGTGTGTAAATGAGTCGAGTAGTGTTGAGCTCGAAACTCAACTCGACTACAATACTCGAAGCTCAAGCTCGACTCGAACTCGGTCGAGCCTATTTTTTTTTTCAAGCTCAACTCAATAAAAAGCTCGGTAAACTAAGCTCGACTCGATAACCTTTTTTTATTTTTTTTATTTACATATTTATATATTAGTAATATAAATATATTTAATTAATAAAATAAATAACAAAATTGTAAATATAATACAAGCTCGATAAGGCTCGCGAGCCTTTCGAACTGAGTATCTGTGAGCTCGATAGCTACTCGAGTAGCTCGAAATTCGACTCAACTCAATTAATTTTGAGTCAATTTCGATTTTTCTTCGAGTCGAGCACGAGTAGCTCGTGAGCTGACTTGACTCACTTACACCCTTAATCAAAATAAACGAATCGAGTTCAAGCATTAGTCTCCTTCAATAATCATTTTTTCCAAAATCATATATTTACTGCGGCTAAAGATCACCCACTCTAGGGAGGTCCTCCGTCTCAAGGTTGGGGGAAGAGAAGGTTTGAATTCTAGAGAATAGAAGGGTCAATACAAGAGTCCTCCGCCAAAGGGAGTGGTTTTTTTCCTACTATTCATTTGATGCTTAGTTGACCCAGTTCAATTCAATCTATTCGAATCATTAAAAACGAATTGTTTCATTAAATTTAATTTGATGTAATTTGTTGTATAAATTTACAGATGATGAGACTTTCCCAAGAAATAGAATTTATCACTATACAACTTTGAAAGTTGTGATTTAAAAATTTCATATAAATCCCACTTGACTTCCCCACCTCCATCCCCGCCAGTTAGTTACAGTAAAAAAACCATGTGTAATTACTATCACACTATATGTGTTTATATTATTATATTTGCGGGACCTATAAAAAGTGGTGAAAAGTATATATGTGTACATATACCCTGACTTGTTAACGGTAAACCATAAAATAATTCAGTAGTAAAGTTAAAAATCACACTAAAGTTAAAAGTAATTATGGAAACGAAACAGTAACACAGACAGTTTTGTAAATGTTACGTAAGCAATCAATTCTTAATTTTTTAAAGACATTTTAAAGCAATTTTCAGGAGTATGCTTATTTTTAGGTATGAGTTCAAAATCTTTGGGTAATATCACTTTATTTTGAGATAGTTCATATATAACTTTGTTAAGGTTTTAATTGAACTTTCGCCAGTGGACAATGAGATTAATCATTTATATTAATCGGTCATTAGACTGGATACCAAGTCATAAAAAAAAAAAACTTAGATTTGGAACAGTTACATGTTAGAAATATTCACTTCTTTCATTTGTCCATTTGAACGTTTCAAACAAAGCTTCCAATTTCCTTAAATGAAAAGTAACAATTCTCCCTAAAATTGGTTTTTTTACACTAATTATCACACATTTATCCATAAAGTTAAGAGGTGTTTTCAACCACAACTCCAACCCAAAAATCACTTCTTTTTTTTTCAAAAAAACAAAAATGGATCATACCAATTTAAAATATAAAAGTGATTCTACATTATTGAAAAACACTTGAAAACACCCTTTTATTAATATTTGTGTACTTTGTCACATCTGAACTACAGACTATACATTTTATATATTACTACTTCTTAAGTTTGAGCAAAAAGGATATGGAAAAAAGTGTAGTTAAAAAGTAATAACAATAGTTCTGATCAGAAAAAAAAGAAAAAAAGTAATAACAATAGTCTCCTTTGGCTCCACTATTAGCCTATTATGCTATACTTGACAACATTTTTTCTTCTAAACATTTCCAAGCATTTTTCTAAATTCAGATGTCGAAACTTATGTCATTAGGCATGATTACTTGCAACTTTTCAAGCATGCATTGTGCAACTTACTAGGTGGCTGCTCAGGTTCTGGATGTCCAAGATTGTTCGTATTATATTCTAACATTCTCTAATGATTACCACAATGTGAACCCCCTTGTTAAAATATAAGACAATGCAGGCTTTCCTGCTCACAAGAACAAAAGTTAAAGACAGAAAAGAGTGTGTCTTTTCTTACCTATGCTGCTAACTTAACAGAATATTTTCGGATTCCCCAATACTTCTCAGCATAAGAAGTGCCGTTTTCTATGTATTTTAACAAAGATTCAACATCAAGCATTCTCTTCTCTCTGCATTGAATTGAAAATCGAGAATGGGCGTCGACCGGAACAGCCCGAGAGGTTCTCCGAAGCAAAAATTGACCACTCTTAAATCACTTCTCGAGCATGATTCTTTGTACAACAATACCAGAAGGCAGCAACAACGTAGGAACTCCGAATACGAGGAGATTCTTTCCTTGATCTCTTACTGCTCCTACACCTACACTTTCACCGACCCTTCCGAATCTCCTTCACAGCATCATATGAAACGCAACAAACTGATCGATCTTTTTTCCATCATAAAACCGATGAAAATTGGAGTCCCGGCTGAAATTCTATCGCCCCTTTTCGCGATGATTTCAGACCACCTCTTCCGGCCCCTGCCGCCGCCCAACACCACCATAGTCAGCATCTTACCGGACGATGATGACTTCATTGCCACCCCAGCTGCCGCCTGGCCCCATCTCCAACTAGTTTACGACATCCTTCTCCGGTTGATCATCAATTTGGAATCCAAGATTCTTTACGAGTATATTGATGATTCCTTCATTGTCAATCTGCTTGCTCTGTTCCAGTCTGATGATCCCAGAGAACGAGAAAGCTTGAAGAATGTGATCCACAGGGTATATTCCAAGCTACATTCCTCAAGATCATTCATGAGGAGAGCCATGAATGATGTTTTCTTGAATTATATTTATGAGACAGAGAAAAAACATGGTGGGATTGGAGATGTGCTCGAGATCTGGGGGACGATAATCAATGGTTTCAGTGTCCCGTTGAAGGAAGAACACAAACTTTTCTTGATGAGAGTTCTGATTCCCTTGCACAGGCCTAAAGGGATGCAGGCGTACCATAAGCAGTTGGCTTACTGTGTGTATCAGTTTGTTGAGAAGGAGCCTATGCTTGGGGTGGTGGTGGTTAGAGGTATGTTGAGATATTGGCCTGTGACAAATTGTCAGAAAGAAGTTCTGCTGATAGGTGAGCTGGAAGAATTGGTAGAAAATATGGAAACTGAACAGTACAAGATTCTTGCTGTGCCTCTGTGTAGACAAATAACAAAGTGTTTGAACAGTTGCAACTCACAGGTCAGGTTTGATTGATCCTTCAATCCATAAATGGATTTGTTATAATAAATATCAAGTGTATCCTCCAAATCCTTGGATACAAAAACTCTAATCTATTGTGGTTCAGGTTGCAGAGCGGGCTCTTTACGTTTGGAACAACGAGTGGTTTGTGAAGATGGCATGGCAAGCAATAGATGAAGTGTTTCCGATTGTGGTACAAGGAATGGAGAAAAATCTGAATGAGCATTGGAGTATAAGTGTACGCCAGCTGACAGAAAATGTGAAGGAAATGCTGGTGGAAATGGAGCCAAATCTCTACTCCAGGTGCCTGTCTCAGCTTGATCATCACTACAGTGATGCGGAGATGAGACGGCAAGAGAGGTGGGAAATAGTAGAAATGGCAGCAAAGATGAGGCAAGAATCACAACTGATGTTAAAGTGAAGATAGAAACAAGAGCTTAGAATCTAGGGAAGTTTTTAGACTGTATGCTGCTGATAGGACATTATATAAGAAGTGTCCCTCTTCTAATCTCATGATTATATACACCCATTAATTACCTGAGAATGTTGATTTGGAAGCTGCCTGAAAATTCAGCCATGTCTTCACGGAAAATCTCAGACTGCCAAATTGCAAATGTTGATAAAATATACTAAAACACCAGAAGCAAATATTAATTATTAAGATATAATAATGATACAGAAAACTGTCGTCCAGCAAATACAAGTTCAAAAAGCTATGCCGCAGCCTCCTGGGAAAATAATGCAAATATATCATTGTCTACTTCAAGAAGCCATATGCTCTTCTTCTCTAGAACGACACAATAATTTGAATAAATTACTGGATCTAACTGGTCCTCTTTAAAAGAATATCGATAAAGTTCACCGCTGAGAGCCTTGGCTTCCATGGGCTCGCTCATCAAAGATCTCGATGCTTATTTCATTAAACCACTCAACAAGATACACATCAAACAATATATCACAAAGTGCACGCCAGAACTGAGACTTCAAACCAACATCTTATCTCTCCTCTTTAATTAGATGCATCTCTGCTGTAATATTGATCCAGAGTCTTTGCTGGAATACGGTGAAGAAGTTCTCGTGGAAAGATTCGGAGTAGTGTCCATGCCAAATCAAGTGACTGGAAGATGTTACGGGTGTCGTAGGCCCCTTGAGCCACAAACTTCCTCTCGAATTTATCGAGGAATTCAAGATATAGCTGCACATAAATGCACACTTCAATTAGTAATCTAAATTCATTTCTGTCACTAGAAATGGGAATATTATTTTAGGTCCGTAACTTAGGGGCAGCAATTGGCACATTAAGTCATAATTTATTTTTTCGCACATTTAGGCCAAATTGGCACAGAACACCCCCAATTCGAGCTAAAATGTCACGTGCTGGTCAACAGTTTGGCCTAAATGTGGAAAAAATATTTTAAAAAAAATTGCCAGCCCGCGAAACACCCCAATTTGGCCTAAATGCGTGGAAATTAAACTTTATGGGCATAAATGCGCCGAATTAAAATTTAATGGCCTAAATGTGTTGGCCCATAAACATATTGTCCACTATTGCTACCCCCATATTACAGTCCTAAAAATTATTCCTCACTAGAAATTGATACATCAAAGAAACAACGGACCAGATCTTCAGAGGAAAGTGCTTCCTCTCCGACCACAGCTTTCATTGCCTGAACGTCCTTCCCGATGGCATAGTTTGCATATAGCTAAGCAAATCAAGATCAAGACATTAGTCAAATATAAATGGAAAAGCAACATGAAGTTGCTTGAGCTTTTTAGTTATAAGAGCAGTTAATTTTGTATAATGAAAAGATAAAGATAACATACCTGGTTAGACACATCAGAGTGATCCCTACGAGTCATGCCCTCACCAATGGCACTCTGCAAAATATTTAAGTGACAATAGTTACTCACATTATCCTATCATTGCTTCTGCCTATCAATCCATAAATATTACATATTATTTTAACTTACCTTCATCAAACGAGACAATGACGGCAGCACATTAATTGGAGGGTATATCTGCACATCAGAAAGACAACATCTATTCAGCCAAATACACTAAATTATTTTAAGCTACTATGGATGCAAATGTCATGTAGTTCTAAGATTGACCTAGCCCCGAAAATTCAAGGGTTGTGGGTATATGACCCATACAAAAGTACCAGAGAGCAGTGTTTTAAGAACCGGACAGGTGATCAAACAGGTCAGGCCAGTGATAACTACCAGTGGTTCACTTGATCTCCTATAAATTAACTATATTTTTTTATATGTAATAATGTAACGCAATATATATTATTATACGTGTAAAAAAAGAAAATTCATAAATAATAACAAAATCTAAAGTACAAACAATCTTCTTTACCTGCCTATTGTAAAGTTGTCTGTCTATATAGATCTGCCCTTCAGTAATATAACCTGTAAGATCTGGAGTTGGATGTGTAATATCTGACCAATTGAAAAGAAAAGAGTAGAATAAGATTGATTCACAAAAACACTAAAGAAGAAAATATGATTACCAGATAGCTAATGTTGAATAATAACATATATGTTACCATCATTGGGCATGGTTAAGATAGGAATTTGTGTGATGGATCCTTTTCGCCCTTCAATACGACCAGCTCTTTCATAGATGGTTGCAAGATCAGTGTACATATAACCAGGATATCCACGTCTTCCAGGCACCTCCTCACGAGCAGCAGAGACCTAAGAAAGAAGCCAATACTCTTGTTCACACCAGTAATTTTCACATGTACTTAAAGACGAACAATGAGAACATGACAGAGATATCAAATCAGAGACGTGATAAGGTAGTATTAAGTATAAGATCTGTTTAAATAGATGGTAGATACGGTTTATATTACAAATAAACTGATATTTGACATAGTTAAGAAAGATAAATTATATTGCAAATGTTACCTCACGCAGAGCATCAGCATAAGAACTCATATCTGTCAATATGACAAGAACATGCTTGCCGCATTCATATGCTAAATACTCTGCAGTTGTGAGAGCAATACGTGGTGTAATGATGCGTTCTATTGTTGGGTCGTTGGCCTGCAGAAAAACTGGTATTAGAATAAGACAAATATGAAGATCCAAGATAAAGTTACCAGTACCAAACAAGATTATAAGCCAACTTACCAAGTTCAGGAAAAGGGTCACCCTTTCCATCGAACCATTTTCCTCAAAATCACGTTTGAAGAACTGAGCTGTCTCCATATTGACTCCCATAGCTGCAAAGACAATAGCAAAATTGTCCTCTTCACCACCCTGCAGAACAGATAATTCATAAGAACCAAGCTGATACGGAACAATCACCTCAAGACACCAAAAGATAACAAGCACGGTACACGGTGTATTATGCTCAGAAGGCAGAATACAACTCAGATGATGAATTTTATTCTGAAAAAGGTCAGGAGAATATTTATATTAAGACCATATCTCTAGCCCTGAATAACGATTCTCTTAATATCAAAATGAAATATCTTCTATCAACAAGACCAAAGTTATCATCTCCACGTACGATTAAATAGAAGTGCACATTTTATGCCTCACCAATCAACCCTCATACATAAGGTAGCAACAAAATATAAAATATTTGGGAGAAGCTTGCAGATGATGAATCTTAAAGCTACAATTGAATCTTGTTCCATCCTTTGGCACAGGAAGTTTTGAAGAATGCATTTTGATTGTGGCATCAGGAAATGTACAGTGAAGGGATTTGCATTTGTAGTTTTAGTTAAGAGATATTATGAGATGTTTTACAGAAGACATCGTATTATATGTGTCATGCAAACGTTTTGTTGTGTTTTTAAGTCAGGGACATTTTAAAATTAGATTTCTTGTCAATTGTCTCGTTGCAGCTAGCGTGCAATATTTTTAGCTCTAGATCAGTGAGGTACAGTGTAATATACTGGATGGTCTAAGCAAATGAACTTATAACTTTCGCAAAATAGAAGAGGCAAAAGTGTTTGCCTGAGAAGGAAAAATGAAAAAGACAAACATAGCATATAACACATACATATATATATATATATATGTGTGTGTGTGTGTGTGTGTGTTCTTGAAGAACCACTTTTATGATGATCATATACCTCAAGAAGGTTATCAGTTTTCTCCAGTCGTTTCACCAAACCAGCCTGGCGACAGATTTGAGCAGCTATTTCATTGTGGGGAAGACCGGCAGCAGAAAAAAGAGGAATTTTCTGTCCTCGGGCAATTGAGTTCATGACATCAATAGTTGAAATTCCTGTCTGTATCATTTCCTCAGGATAGGTTCTCTCACTAGGATTGATTGAACTTCCTGAAGAAAGCAGGTTAAAGAATACATCAATTGAGGTCATCTGACATATATGCACAAAGACACAACTTCATAATCCGTGGACACTTGCCAGATATATCCAAGTAAGCCTCAGGAAGTATAGGAGGGCCATTGTCAATTGGTTTCCCAGAACCATTAAAGATACGACCAAGCATATCCTGCGAGACAGGTGTCTTCAAAACCTGTAAACAATTTGTAGAATAATTGTTATGAAACATTAGTTAGAAATAACAAGTGAGTCATAGATTTTAAGAAGTGCAAATTGCATCAGGAATCAATTACGTTCAACATAATGGCATATCCTAACAATTTGAGGGGAAAAAACTAAAAAACGCCTAGAATCAAGGCCAAAACACCAGAATAAAAAGGAACCCATGGACTGATGCCAAATTTCTAGCGTGTGTTTGCCTAGACCATATGCATATATTTAGCACAGCTCCAATTAAAACCCATTGTCGGTACAATTTAAAGGAATCATTCGTATAAATTCTCCCACACAAAAAGGGTCAGTAAAAATATCAAGGCAAGGCAAATAGTTTTTGGATTAAGAAACTACTCGTGAAACCCCACATAAGACATCTGAAGAAAATTTAACTGCTTAAGTGTGATAGTCAATACTTAAAATTTCTATATGATCTGTGGGCATCAATCAGCTGAAGTTCAATTTTTTTAATAAACCTATGCAAGAGAAGCATTTAAAGTGCGCGGAAAGGAACGGCTACAGGGTTGCATCGACAGACTAATTTTATCCTAAAGAACAGGAAGAATTCAACCTACCATCACTAGTCCCTCCCCTAATAAACTGTATGCACAGAACACATTAATCATGGAGCATTGGGTTCACATTGCATCAATAACAAAAGTTGCAGCATGATTTTGAAAGAAATATAAGCACAAGTGAGAAAAACTATACCTCCCCAGTAAACTGGACAGTTGTATATTTGTTGTCAATTCCAGAAGTTCCTTCAAAGACCTGGTCAAAAGAACAAAAAGAGGAAATGAATTATTGCAATGAGCTCAGCACCTCTTCAAAGTTCAACTACACTGAAAGTATTAAAACTATGGAATATGCCGAATAAAGCCAATGAAACACCAGTAAATCTATCAATTCAAGGAAAACAAAGCCTTAAGCAGAAAGCTCAACATAATTGTACAAGGGCTAAAGAAGAAACCAATACTTACTGCAATATACAGTTTCTGAAATGATAGGACAGCAGAAAATTCAAAGACTGCTCACGAAAATAATGACATGGAGTAACATGATGAGCCCACCCATTCCAAATAAAAAATTAAAAAAATAAAGTCTGATAATGGTCACCTGAACAACAGCCTTCTCTCCATCAACCTCCAGGACTTGTCCACGTCGTGTTGTTCCATCTCCTAGGCGGATGTTAACAATTTCCTGGTACTTGGGTCCCTGAAATAGTTTCAAAAGCCATCTAAATGAACCTGATCCCAGATGTAAACTTACAAAAACCTAGAGTACATGTAAATGCTCATACACACAGTGAATACATGATAACAGAGAGTACAACATTCACCTTGACTTTGTCAAGGATAACAAGAGGTCCAGCAACTCCAGAGACAGTCCTGTATTCTGCAAAAATTTTAAGAAAAATAAACAATTTACTAAAGTATTTAGTTACACTCAACGAGTAACATATTATGAAACATATGAGATAATATAGAAACTTTTGAATAATCTCAACAAATAAAAAACTCTTATTATAAATATCAATGTAGTTCTACTTTAACAGTTTAAGGCAATCATAGTGCCCCAAAATTTGTCCCAAATAAATATCATATTCAAAGCTAGATGGTATTACCACAAACATAGAAGGCAGATTTACTGTGTACCTCATTTTTATTGCATTAAGCAACTTTAGAGCACTTAAGATCTCTCTAGGCCCAGGCACAATAGATGAAACACTTGAATAAAAAACAGAGACCTAATATAGCTTTCTTCTTCTTTTAGCATAGACAACTTACAGTGCGAGTTTCACATAACAAGCTAACAAAGTTTTAAGAAATGTAATCCTCAGAAACAGAACAAGACATGCCTACTGCGAATGACGTAACAAATTAGAAAGATTATATTCTCTTATGGAATCCTAAGTGCTATTAGTGTAATATCAGACAAAAACTCCTAAAATTTCATAGGCTTATTGGAGACAAATTGTTCCCCTACCATTAAAACGTATGCATGTTCAGAGACCTTGCATATTCAACCATTAAGATTCCACTTTCATATTCATAATAGAACTAACAATACAAATTCTACTTTTTTGTTTTGTCAGAAATGGGGCAAATGCTCCTACTCCTACCAATAGTTCATAAAATTCCAAGTCTCGAATAACATAGAGGGAAGACAGGATAACATTGGGGTATAACTGTATAAGGATGGTTACAGATGTGTAAATGTAGAAAAGCATCCAAATATTTCTATTAATTGACGAGAGTTACAAATAAACGTACCCATCCCAATCTCCAGAGTTCCCTCCTCCATATCAACATTGTTTTCTGCACCCATATTAAAACCTGAAAAATTCACAATATGCCAGACCAAACAGGTAATTAGAGAAGGGTCAACCAATGGCTAAATGAAGAAGCTGAATTCAGTAACTAGCAGTAAGTTCTACATACTAAACTAAAAATTGTATCACACAATTCAACCTGCTTCCTCATCTCCCAAAATCACCTCACACAAATATAAGGTGAAATATTACATATGATATCTCTGCCAAATATAAACTTCAGAAGACATGCAAGTTGTTCAACTTTTCTTCGTACATCAAGGCCAACATCACCAAGATGAGAAGAGGATCTACAAAACTGAAGTCCACTTCATATACATGACAACCGGTTAATTGCCCCCAATACTCAGATGTTTCATTGAGTTGTTATTTAATTAAAACATAAACACATACACGCAGAGAGAGAAAGAGTATATCCCTTGAAGAGATGGATCAAACTTCTTATTCAGTCAACAATACTAGCATAAAGACTTAGAACTAAAAATCAGCTTGCAGGAAGGTGTTCCATAAGACGCTCTAGCAACAACAATCAGTGGTAAATCAGCACGGTAGGTAGCTAACTTAATCGAAAATGAAATCAACCATAACTATCAAGCATTTCGAATTTTCAAATTGGATCACCATAAATAAACTGAATCAACTCAGTAGCAAATGGAGGCGATTGCAGAAAATAAAACAACATCAATTTCATTCAGAATTTTCCGCCTAAACCACACCACACAGAAGTAAATCAAGGAAATGCGATAAGCGTATAATATCAAAGATCGTAAAGAAAAAAAATTATGGAAATAGATTGTTGAAATTGAAGAACCTGGAATTGGATCTGGAAAGTTCACACACCTTTTCCTTTTCTGTTTTTATTCAATCCGAGAGAGCGCGAGGAGGCGAGGGGAGACAGTTGGAGAGAGAGATGAGATGGATGGGCAGAGCAAACACGAAAGTGAGATCTGATGGTTGATAATAATAATTTTATGTTTTCTACACATAAATAAAAATAAATTATTATCTTATATACTTTCTATGTCATCATGATATGATCACTTTTCATGTACAGTTGAGATATTAATACAAATTACTTTTAGGTAGTGCTCAAAAGTACAACGAATGTTTTAGATAATACTAATTTTTTAAAAAAAAAAAATGTGAATATTTATGCAAATTTTCATGGTGCAAATTCTCAAAATTAGTGCAAGAATCCCCCCAAATCAATATATATAATTTCCAAATTTATTGAAAATATTTTTCCGGCAAACCTCTTGAATCTGACCCGACTCGATATAATAAATATCATGGATTTACTTTCATTGTGTCAATATTGTAATATTGTTCAGCTTAATATGTAATTTTTTTTTATTATCTATAAAACATTTTACTTTGAATTAGGGGGGAGAATAAATCAAGTGGTGTTGAGTTTTTCTGTTGAAAAATTTGGGCATGGTAAATAGGTGTTAGGCTCAAGTTTGACATGTCATCGGCTTTTTAGTAGGTTAAAGTCTGATCTTTTTAATAAAAGAGTTGGCCTAAAAGCATGTTTATAGCATTTTAAGTTCATTTCACCTTAAATGTCAAATTTAAATATAATTATAATAATATAGTAAATTTAAGTTTTATTTAAATATAATTATAATAATATAGTAAATTTAAGTTTTATTTGTTTTGTACTACCTCCGTCCCAGATCAGTTTTCATAGTTGACTTTTTCAACGGTTTTTGTGTGATAATTATTTCATAGTAATTTGTGTAGAAAAGTTGTTTTATATGAATGGTATGCTAATTAATCTTATTAACTAGCATACCATTCATATAAAATAATTTTTGTACATATATTACTATGAAATAATTCTCACACAAAAATCGTTAGAAAAGTCAACTGTGAAAAATGATCTGGGATAGAGGGAGTAATATTTTTCACGAGATTTAGGATTCATTAGTGGTAGAGTTCATTTAATTGAATAATTCGTTTAAATATATACATTATTTTTTATTATTAGTTATATAAATTTTATTGATATATAAAATAGTTAATAAACATATACTTTCTCAGTTGTTCAAAATCCAAAAAATGAATGTCTTGTTTTTGCTTTCGCATACCTAAAATGGCAAAAAAGTAACATTGTTCTCTCAAATTAAACTCTTCCAAACATCTCTTATTTACATTTTATATCACTCAATTACCACTCTACCATCTCAAATTAAAGCAATTTCTCTCCAATAAAGTTGAAATGACTCATTTACCTTCAATTTTACACCTTTTAATATTAATAAATAATTTTCTCATTTAAATTCATGTCATTTTGGCTTTGAGCAATTAAAAATGGGATGAAGTGTGTAATATATATCTATAGATTTAAACGAACTGACTTGTTAATCTTAAAAAAAAAATTGTAAATGTCTAAGTTTTTTCTAGTTTAAATAAATGGGCTTTTAAAAAAGCCTATATCTAGCTTGTATTTTAAAAAGTTCGAGTCGAGCCGAGATTTAGTAGCTAGGTCGGGCCCCTATTATTATCACCCTACTTTGCATGCTAAACAATGCCCTCTTCGTCTCATAGAACATTTCATAAAAAGGGGTGCACACATTTTAAACTAATAATCAAATTTGGGATTAAAATTTCAAGAAAATACGATCTTTATAAAATAATTCATAACAATTTATTATCGTCAACATCTAATTTCGTCTACTATTTATTTTTCGATTTGAAAGTTATACCTTTTAAATATGGGAGATTCATCTGTTTTTCTAATCAAAGTTATAATAAATGCATACTATTCCCTCTGTTCCAAAACTGTTTGCACAACTAATTGCACACGAAGGTCAAGAAAATGCACTTTTAGCCTTTTAGGGAGTTGATCATGTGTAAATGAAGGGTATAATTGGAAAAAAATCATGTGTATGTAAAGTAAGGGGTTAGTTAATTGAGTTGATAAAATAATGACATTAACGTAAATAAATGTATATTGTAATTTGTAAGAGTGTTAAAAATGAAAGATGTTTCTATTTGTAGGTGTGCAAACAACTATGAGACGAACGAATAAGGTAAGTGTACAAACATATGTGGGACGGAGAGAATATTATTTTTATTTCTATTTTTCACCTCTTAAAATTTCCAACCAAAACGCTACAATAATTATGACGTACTTTGTAGTTAGTTTGATCGTTTAATAAGATTGATATATTTATACTTGGCATATATATTTTAATGGTCAAAGAGAGTACAACCAGGGGTTGTGACGTGGCGTATCAATCCAAGATGCAAAAGTGGACACGTTCTATATGCTTCTCTGGGTGGGGGACTATTTGACAGGACACCCACCTATCGCATATTCTCTTTTAAGTACGTATATCATATTTTGTCTCTTCATTTTTCAAATTACAAATTCAACCATTGTTATATTAATTTGAGCTGGTGCACTATGAGAATTTCTTTAATCAAATATATTCTTATTTAAATTTTTACTCCCTTTAAATTTTATGAACTATGTTTCATATATGAATATTTTTACTCATTATATATCGATCAGATCGTATGTACCACGTGAACATAAAAAAAAAAAAAAAAGATCGTATGTACCACGTGCAAGGCGATGTTGTATTGCCGTTTGTGCAACGTTTCTTGGTGATTGTAAGAGCCACTTTTCCCATCATTTAGTTAAAGTTATTTTATAAATTTTTTTTATCGGTTAAATTAAATGGTGACTCAAACTCATGACATTTTGTATATAGGTAAAAATTATTTTATTGATATTTAAAAAAATAATACATCTAGTAAGGGACGAATTTTTTTAACAAATAATACATCTAACATGGAATAGATAGATTATCTAATAACTTTAGCATTGTCTATATAAAGCAGTTTTCGATTTTTATGTTTCAATTCATCATAATGTTAACTATTGTATAATAATTGCATTGCTATTATTTAAAATGCAAATTAAATCATTATAAAAGATACATACAAATTAAATTAAACTTCTTTCTATTTTTTTATTAAATAATATTTCAAATTTGTAATATATATTATTTCCGTCCCTTAAAAGTGTGCACACTTGCATTATTTGTTTATCCACAAAAAATGTGATCATTCATTTTATGGACATAATTACTTTATTTTCACCGTTCAACTATCACTTATGTCATTGTAACTTATGTCATTGTAATTTACTTATATATTACAAACAACTATTTTATTTATAAGTGGACCACAAAATATTCTATAATACTCTTTACTTTATCTATTTATCTTTTTTTTTTTAATATTTATGATCAATCCAATGAACACATATTTAGAGAACATGTAAAGTGTAATATTTTATATCTGAAAAATACATTTATAAAGAGTGAAATGGCACCCGCTCCTGGCCCTACCCGGATAGTGGATACCCAACACAATAGACCATTAATAATTAGGGAAAATTACAAATAGGTGTAAAAAATTAGCAAAATTACAAACATGTCTAAAAGTGCAAATTTTTGTACTTCTGTGCAAAAAAAATTTATGCTTCTGTGCAAATTTTTTACACCTAATTGTAATAAGACTTACCTCTTTCTATCTTATTGTAAATGACCCTAATAATTAATACTTGAAATTACAATAAGCTTCTTAAAAGATTATATTTAGAACATCTTAATCCAGAAAACGTGTTTTAAAAAATGAAATTAATTAATTAAAACTTAATTGTAAATTAAATCACCATAGTTTGCTTAATTGCAATTTATGAGTGCATTTTAAAACTGTATTCACTTTTAAAAGTGATATTAATTGATTTGTGTAATAAAATTAAAAGTAAAGAGTGTTTGAAAATAAAGTGGTTTTAAATCAAATAGAATAAGTAATGCGTTTGAAAAAAAAAATATTTTTATTAATAGTGGGATAATTATTATCTTTTTATTCTCCAAGTGATAATTTTTTTGGCGAATCCAAAAATAAGTAAAATTTACTTTATCAAAATAGATTTTAAGTGACTAAAAAAGTAATTGCAAACATTATATAAGAGATTTTTATTTAAAACACACCCTTAAAAAAGATATAATTGTAAATAGAACACCACATTTAATTGTTGTTCCAAATTAATCTTTCGGACGATCTCATTTGTGCCCTTAACATAATTTTTTTATTATTTGTTATTAGATCAAATTCAAAACGACATATTTTGATTAAAAAGGAATGCTTCACGTTTGCAAGTCATTTCAGACCCGAGGGGGGAAAAAAAATTGCCCGGAACTAACTTGCAACAAATATTTACAGATGATTTATTTGTAATTATTCAAAATTCTAAATTACATTGCAATTAAGTGAATTGTGATGATTTATTTGCAATTATTAAAAAATTTAAATTAGATTGTAATTAAGTGAAAGGTGTAGATTTAAAATGTAATTAAAAAAATTAATTAATTGTTTTTTTAGAACACACTATAATTAATTTGTAATTGAAAAAGAAAAATCTCAGCTAAAAAAAAAAAAAAAACCATGCAATGGAATGAATGGATATGATAAGTTTCACAAACAACAACGTTTGATACCTTGCACGGGTACTAGTGCTAAGCCCAGTAGAAGATCTTGGTCCATTTTATATTTTAAATATATATTTTAATATGATTATTTTATAATAAATTGTATAATTATTTATTCAAAATCGATTGCTCACCCGCTATAGCCGATCAAATAAAAAATTTTGAAAAGTTTACAAGAGGAAACTCAATTCCAGAAAATAAAGTGTCTTGATAAAAAGCAGTGTCCCCCATTTTGAAAGTCGTTAATGAATGTTGAAGACATGCATCACCTTTTGGATGATTATCTCGTCTTTGAAAGGCAACAAGTCATTGGAATAGTACTGCACTTGATAGACAAACCATAGATATGTAGATTTATAAAAAAACAGAATGAAAGAAACATGTTAGTGTCCTTACTAAATCAGCTTGGGCCGGATAGTTGATGCACTTTGTATGTGTTGTTCGAGTCGAAGAATGCCCAAGAACAATGAGTGTCGTCGAATCCAGAGGAAATATTGCTTGGATACGGTATCATGTTAACCAATATTTCATTCCTAAAACATTGCTGCACTTTTGTCCAGAAATGCATCTACTGCAAGAAATAGGAGATGAACATTAATGTTGAAATCCTTGTTTGATAGCACTTAATCTTACCTTCTTATCAAGCCAAAGTTTAACTGTAAGCAAATCTGTGCCGTTCTATTTCATGATCTTCAGAAACTCTTCTCTTGCACATAATGCTGCACTACAGAAACATAACTTTGAGTTCCAACAAAATGAATCGACACCCCGATTTTCGCTAAACACCCTACTTTGAAAAAGGAAAAACATACCCATCAAATGACTTAATTATATCCTCAAAAATATTTGTATGCTTTATAAATGGATAAAAGCTTCTATAAACTGGGTTCACGAAAGTTTTATGGTCAACTCGGTATACTAATATGTCATATTTCATATACTAAAATGTATTACTCTAAAGAAGAGAGAACCTACTCTTGTAAATGTCAGTATATCTTTCATTTTAAGTCCAAATCCTTATAATTTTCGATCTTCAAAATGGTATCAAAGTCTAGGCATTTATTTTATTCACAAGATCGAAAAATTAGAAGAAAGACAAGTTTAGAATGAAAGATACAGTATAAACATTATAAAGCATAGGTCCTAGATATCCCTCTTAACATAGTAAAACTTCTCACATTAAAAAAAAAAAAAAAAAAAACTCTCTCACATATAACTTGAGATTTGCAACCTGTTTCCTCATAAACTAACATCTGTGACTGTTCTACCCTCGAGCAATTCCATACAAGGCAATCTAGAGAAAAGACTGATGGAGTACTATTTTATACAATAGTCCTTAATTTCATTCAAAATCTTGAAAGTAAAATAAATATCAAGAATCATAATTATACCTCTATTGCCCTGCCCAGATTTTGTCCAACTTGTAAAGGGTTTAACATCAATCTCATCAACCAAGTTCAATTTAAAACCTAAAACACAGCAAGCAGAAAATCATAAAAATGCGAATTTCATTCAAAAACACAACTCAAGAAAGAACTAAGAAGTACTCCATAATAATCTGCAGAAACAACTTAGTATAATCCCTTACAATAAAATCGTAAAAAAAAAGATCATCACTAATTATCAAGAATTCCGGCATCATCAGGGTTGGTCTTCCAGCCAACAACCTGAAACCAAACCCCAGAAATTAAATAATCAATAAAATTCAAACATACATGTTTCAAGAGTCGGCGAGCCCGGCCCAGCCCGAGCCCACCACAACTTTCTTCTGCATACTGCTCTGGCGTCTACAATTAGTCAATTACTATCACCAATCGAGAAAACGGGCCGGGCCCTCCAACATATTTCTTCTGATCGGTTAAGTGCTCTCGGGCTTTTTAATGAAATTTGGGCTGAGGATGGGAGATTAATTTTATGTGGACCACTACGCAATCATACGAGGTGTATAATTTAATTAAAAAAACTTCTACCAAATTTGTCTGGATGCAAAAGAAAAAAAACAAGATTAATTATTGCTGACTTTCCTGCAGCCACAAAAACTCCAAGAAAAATCAAGATATATATATATTACTTATATATATATGTATATATGTATTGCTAGAAGAAACATTATTAGCAAGTGGTTGATTTCTTAGGCCGGGTCGAATGATTTTTACAGTGTTTTGATATTGTGTATTACTCTATTTGGCTTGTCACTTTACATGTATTGCACATTTGTACTGCACGTTGTTCTAATTGAACCTATTCTAATAAAATAATACATGTACCACTCAAATAGTACTACTACAACTGTTCAAGAATAATCTGAACTATAGCAATATCAAGTAAGTAAAAAAAAAAAAACCATCCTTCTTTCCATTAAAAATTAGAATAAAATACAACTATATGTGCGATTTAAAATATTTTGTTTTGATTTATAAGGACTTTCAGAATTTCAATATTTGAATTATTATATTATAATATATTTCCACGTTAATTTAACCCATTTTGTTCTATTTGAGCAAAGATATTGTTCTAAAAAATGATCAAGAACAACGTGGTTGCTAAATTTAGAAAAAAATCAGAAAAAAATAGTAATAAAATTTTGCCTACCTCCAGACCGAAATTGGAAATACCACTCAAAGAACATACTTCCAAAAAAAACCACGTCATATCTTTGGCTTCCACATTACTACTACTACATCCAATCTAAGAAGAAGCAAACCCCAAGAGGAAAATCTTTATTGCCTCAACCGTTACGCGTTCTCTTTCCTCAACACACACTGGCATATGGCCACACCTCTTTCCGTCCGGCCCAACCGAGCCATCGCCGGTGTCGACCGGCCCAGATCAACCTCCTCCCACCGGTCTGGTCGCGGACCGATAGTTAATGTGCTCAACTCGAGCCGGCGGCGGCCGTTGGGGGCTCTCTTCACTCGGCGCATGTTAGCCGCACCGCCACAAGCTGGCTCCAGGGCCGACGATTCCGCACCGTTCGAGATGTCAGTGGAGAGTGCTCTTAAAGTATTGGGAGTATCTGAGGGTGCATCATTTGATGAAATTCTCCGGGCAAAGAAATCGATTGTTGCCTCTTGTAAAGATGACCAACAAGCAATCTCGCAGGTCCTCCTTTTTTGAATTCTAAATCTTTCTATTTTTTACGCTTTTATAATCTGTGATAAATAGTTAATTTATATCTATGGTGTATTAGAAGTGCGTTTTTGACCGATTGCTGTGAACTGTTGAGTGAAAAACAGTGGAATTTTATGGTGTTTGAATTTGGAAGGTATATGTGCAACTGTGCATAATACAGCTGTGGCTGTGGCTGTTGTTATTTTTGGCTTTGATTGTTGGATTGAATTCTTCTTGTTATTAATTATTATCTTTCTTTGAATTGGAAACTCAGTGCTTCTTTATTGGCTCTCTTTATTATGAAATTTATTTTAGTTTAGTATTAAAAGTGGGTAAGATAAACCTTTATCCGTTCTCTGTTCTTGAAATTCGTGATACCTTTCATTCGTTGATAGTTTATTTAACAAAATTTTGGTATAACTGACCATGAATGTGCTGGAGTTAATATTAGAGTAAGGTATTACTCTTGAAATTCATGATGCCTTTCATCTATTGATAATTTATTTCACAAAATTTTGGTATCACTAACTAGAATGTGCTGGAGTCAGTATTATAGTCAGGTACTACTTTTGAAATTCATGATGCCTTCTATTTATTGATAGTTTATTCAACAAACATTTGGTTCAACTGGAATGTATATGCTGGAGTCAAGATTACGTTAAGGTACTAGGACCTGTTTTTTTATTTTTTTATTTTTCTGTTGTTGAATAGAAACACTAGAAAAGGCATGCTACATTGAAATGCTGTCTCGTAAAAGTCATGCCTTCGAACCAGGGGCAAAATAGATCAAGTTACATGAAATAGCTGTGTAGACTATAGCGATCAACGATGTGTTCTTGCGTTATTTGCTGATTGACCTTCATCTCTGTTCTCAAATATGTGCCGTTTAGATTACTATGGGGATATCAGTAATGTAGCTATAGCTATTGCTTTATCCATGATTTCTTTTGCTAAAATGGTTTATCATATACAGGTAGAGGCTGCGTATGATATGCTGCTAATGCAGAGCTTATCACAAAGGAGAGCAGGGAAAGTTGTAAATAGTGGCATTCGTTTTGCTGATGTTAAACCTGTAAATACACCTAATGTGGGATCAATGCCAAAATGGCTGCAGACTTCTGTCAAAAACCCGCCCATATCCGTAGAAGCACCATCTACCAGTGAGCTAGGTGTGCAAGCTGGGGTGTATGGAGCTCTAATGGTTTTAACATATGTGAATGGAGCTTCAGCACCTTCCACAGGACCGTATGGTGGGACCGATGTTCCTGGACTCATATTAGCCACTAGCTTTGGGGCATCCTTGTACTTCATGACTAAGAAAAACATCAAATTAGGTAAGAAATGATGGATTGTTTTATTTTTTATTTTTAACATGATTGTCTGTGGTAGCAACTCTTCACTATCATTCATTCATGCATATCTAGATAGTACATATCCCTATGTCGTTCCGTTTCATTTAGAATTAGGATTAGAAATCGGCTTTATTAAACATTCTTTTTCCAGAACTCTCGTTTTTAGGACCCTATTCACCTCTCTGAGCTTCTATTGAATGTAGAAATCAAATGGGTTTACCGATGGATTAATCTGGCTATGTGATTATTAAGTTGACACACCATGCCAGAACTTGTTCTCTAAATTGATAGTATTTGAGAACTAACATATCTTTGAATAACAATTGTTCAATTTTTTTGGTGAATTTTAGAGCACATTAGAAGGTTATCATAGAGCTGGATTCGAACAGATGAATGAATAATCCTAAATATTTTAAGACTTACATGTGCTTTCTCGCTTACTGTTTTGATTTATCAGTACTCTTGAAAACTATTTGATTATATATTGGATTCACATTAAATCCCCCCTCTGAAATCTCTACACTTGATGAGGTTCAACATACACTTTAGATTTTGAGCATGAACGCAAGCACAACACGATGCCTGTGTCTGCAACACACTGAAAATTGCATATTCAAACATGTAAAATTTTCGCTCTGTTTAGTTTTAGTTGCTCAATGCACCAAGAAGACGATTTACCCCACACACTCAGATAGTAGTTTTACACTGAAGTCTCTGTGATTAAAGACAGCATCTTCATGAAATGTTGGAAAGAAGATCCAATTGTGATCACTCCTCAGAGCAAAGAACATAGATGAAATCTTGATGGCCATAGTTTCTCTAGCTTTCTGAATGAGTCGTGTTTACCTGTGCAGGTAAGGCAACGGTGATAACGATTGGAGGGCTCGTGGCTGGTGCAGTGGTGGGCTCAGCAGTAGAGAGTTGGTTGCAGGTTGATATCGTTCCATTTATGGGAATACACACTCCAGCTACCGTTGTGAGCGAATTTATACTCTTCTCCCAATTTTTAGTCTCCTTATACTTGAGATAGAACGGGGCTAGTAGTCTCAAATCTGGGAGGTAATCTTATAAGTCAACGCAGATGTGCTTATGATCTAGGATGTATTCTTAATTCTCACTTTGTACAAATGTAATGCTTTAGATCCTATTTCATCAAATACATTTCTGTTCAAATGTTATTTCATCGTCTGTTGATAATCTTTTTTCATTATAAGCTCACCTCGATTTCTCAAGTGCTTATCTCCTATTCCATTACCACAATATACCAAAACTATCATTTTATATTGATATAAAAAATCTCAGTATATGAAAATTCATACCAATGTCGTTCCATACCAAAATTTGAGATATTGATATTTCGGTGTATAATTTTTAATGTACCTACTATTACTGTACTAAAAGCATTCGGTATGGTAACATACTGCACCGAAAATCTTGAAATGCCTGAAAAATCAATGTTTTCGATATTTTTTCCATACCTCCGTACCAACGTGACGGAAAAATGCCTGCAATCGGAACTCCATGAGATAGAAAATCAAGAATCTAGTCTACAATATGAAGATGGCAACAAAAGAATTCATAAAGAAGAAACAATGTCTCAGCGAGTTGCTTCGACAGTGTCTAAGACTCAACAATAAGAATTCAAACCCTACATCAAGACAAGCATTCTCATGTCATCTGCTGCCGTTTTCGATTCCCAAACTACCCTCTGTACATCTATTGTTCACAGCATTGTCCATGCTGCTTAGCTCATTATACATCTTCAAAGCAGCTCTGGAGAATTCACTCACAGATTCAAAAACCCCACAAAACCCTGTCTGGAAACCATTCAACATGATCCTCTCCGTTTCCTGCATGAATTTACGATGCTTCTCCTTCTCCATTTCGACCCTTCTTCTCAAACTTTCCAGCACATCCTTTCCCTCTACGAAAGATTCAGCCCGATTATCCATCTCCAGCTCTGTACTTTTGTCAGGCAATCTAAGCTCGATCATCCTATTCTCAGCCTTCTGGAAAGCCATGGTCTTTTTATCGACTTCTTTAGACAAACTATCGACTTTCCTCTTTTGTTGTAGCTCCTGTCCTTGCTGAAGCCACAATGCTTTAACATCCCTAGCACAGCTTTTTATTGCAAAAGAAACCGCCTTATCTGGTAACTTATCCATGCATTCTAACCAATCATGACATAAAACAAGAAGTGGGGGGCCATTTGATCCACAAAGGGGAGGGGGAGAGTAAAATTCAACTTGTGGGGCAATGAATTTAGATAACCAACAATATAGGGCATGAATGTAATTCTTCTGGGCAGCTACATACTCTGTGAAACACGCTCGCCAATTCATAAGCTCGATTTCCAGCTGACGCGTGGCGAGGCGGTGAGATTCGTTGCAGAATTTTCCATAAGAGGGGCATGTGAATGTTTTCACTTCATATATAATCTTGTTCTGGATTTCGTGGGACTCCAGCATGATTTTCCAGGTTATGGTCATACTGCATTGAAAAGAAATAAACAGAGGAATGAATCAAATGCAAGATTTGATGTTGTTCAATCTTCTTTCATTTAATTTTATTGTTTACCCTTGAAGTAACTCTCTTATTTGTGGCTCCAGTTCCTCGCCTATCAGTTTCTCAATTTGATTTGAAATCGTTTCAGCACTTCGAATTGCTACGAGGATCCTGCTGTACAAATCTTTGATTGCTGCTCTGCTTTTGTCCACTGTAAGCCCCTCATCTCCTCGAACATCTTGATTCTTGAGGTTATTGCATTTTCTTTGGTAGATTCTTCTGATGCTATCTCCATCCTAGAAAAGAATAAGTAAATAATTGAAACAATTCTGATTATATCATTTAAATTATACTCCCTCTGTCACCTAAAATCCTTCACATTTTTTTTTTTTTCGTCCATCCCCGATAAGCTTTACACCCTTAAAATTGAAACCTTCACCCTCACATTATCGACTTATTTACGCAAAATATCATTACTTTTGACTCATACATATACATAATTCAATAAATTTATTTACTTTATACATAAAAGTTTACAAAATTATCCATATCAACACCAATCATTACTTTTCTTTCTTAAAAAGTGATCCCTCTCTTCTAAGGAGGGTTTTAGGGTCTTTTAGGTAACTGAGAGCGTAAGATATAAAAAAATACTCTGAATTTCCATGAAAAGGGTACCTTGACTTGTTGATATAGTTTCTTTTCCCAAGCATATAACCTTGCTAAAGTGAGAGAATGGCTGCCAGAATTCATTCCTCCATAATCATCATCAAAGAGATCGTTGCTAAACTCAGTAGTCCATGTTGAACTATTCTTTGAACTAGAAGCAACTATGCTCTTACAAGATGATGATGATGATGAACGCGAAGATGCAGACCTCCATGTAATAGTTTTCATCAATTTATTTGAGTTTTCTGTCATTTTTCATGTTAGATTACTAACAAATACAGAAAATAGATTGAGAAAAAGAAGTGATAAATCATATTTTACCCTTTAATTCCTCAAGATTAGACTGGAAATGGACCCTGTTACACTCCAACATTCTGGAAACATCTTTTCCAGAATCATAGGCTTTAATAAAATGGTCTGCAATGTCTTTCAATGCTTCCAGCAGCTCTCTCCCTCTCACTGGTGTATCAATGACAGTCAGCCCTTTGTGTTGCTGCTCCCCCTGGCGCACATTAGCATCACTACCTGCCTTCACAGCCTCAATTACATGCTCTGCATTCTCTGTTTCTTTAACCACCACACCCTTACTTTCTTCCTCCATTTTTTCCCCTTCTTCATTTTCATCTTCAAGGTCAGGAATTCCTTCTTGCTCTCTTACAGCCCTCAATTCCTCTTCAGACATTCTATTGTAAACACTCATGATTTCAGGCCTTGTCACATTATTGAAAGGGTTGAAGTTAAAGAAATCCCACCCAAAATCCCTCTGTGGGGAAGCCATTGCCTGGGGCATATCCATGTAAAAATACCCACAAAGCTGCTCCTTTTCTTCCTCTCTCTCATTCTTGATTTCTTCTTCATCAGAAGAACTGCAGGTCTCAAATGCTGCAATGCTTTCTTTTGTGGGCTCAGTTGGAGCTTGTTGAAGAAACAGAGGGTTTGAAAGAACAGTCTCTTTGGGGGGAGAAGAGGGTGGAATATCATAGTGTGGTGAAGAATGTCGAGCTCCAAAGAGGCTTATAGCTGCTGAAACACCATATAAGGACTTACAGTATCTGTAATGGGCATCTGCTAGAGCATACCTTCTCTCTACAGCTAGCTTCAGCTGCCGTTTTCTCTCTCTACAAATTGACACCACTTCCTCCTCTTCCTCTAATCTTGAGGCAACACATCCCATCTTTGTCCCTCCTTCTTTAGAACATAAAGAAAAGTGGTGTCTTTGAAAAATGTGGAGCTGAAAAGAGGTGGGGTTATGCTAAAACTCAATTCTTTCACAGGGTTTCAAGAGATTTGAAGAACAAAATGTGCAATAATACCTAAAGGGGATTTTTATTTGGTCTACAGAAAATAAACTGACTTTCAAGAATATGACCCATGAAGCAGTTTCCTAAGTCTAGGGATAAAAGTGAGGATTTTGAAAAGAAAAAATGGAGGGTTTTTTCTTTTCACACACATAAAAAGAGTTAAAGTTGGAGTCTTGGTGAAAAAGAAGAGAGGAGAGAACCTGTGAAGGAGAAAGGATACTTTCTTTCTTTCTTTCTTTCACCCTTTTCTTCTGCAACTGAATGAAAAGAAAGAATGCAGGCAATACTTGTCTGGTATATTTACCCTTTTGCCAAACTAAAATAACTGGTTATTACAAAAATTTTACAGAGTGAAAAAAGCAAGTTTTCTGAATGTATCAAATGAACTGGAGAGAGAGGGAATCAAGGAGGGGGGTGGGGGCGGTAGGGGGCTCGAGGAGAGATGGTGGCATTTCTTGTGCTTTGGTAATATGAATTGTGTTATGGCGATGTGAAGTCTATACAGTGTCTTTATGCTTGTGAACATTAACACTAGTTTACCTTAAAAGAAAATATTAATGTTTCGTAGGTGAGCAATAAAAATTAAAATTACAGAGTGTATTAAAAATTATACTATTATGATTTTAATTTAAAAAACATAAGGTGATGTTCTTTTATAGTTTTAAATGATTTTTTAAAATTGGTAGGGGGTTTTAAATCTAGAGATTTTTAAAATCTGTGTTTGTTTTGGATTTTTGAATATGGTAGGATTTAATTTTATGATATAAGTGTGAGTAATTGTTATATTATTAATTTATTATATCATTTGTTGAGTGTGGTTGTAATAATTAATAATTGAGATATATGAGAGAGAGAGAAAAAAAAAAGATGAGAGAGAGAAATATTTTTAATAGTATGTTAATTTTTATAGGTGTGTAGGTTTTATACGTTATTTATAGATGTGTAATATAAGGTTTTTTAAAACTAAATTTTAAAACTCAAATTGAAATGAGTTTTAAATTTTAAAATCCAAATTCAGGTTTCCCAAAAAAACATACCCTAAAAGAATTTTTACACACAAGCTATTTGAGATGTATGATTTTGATTCTACAAATTAGTTTTACATTCCTTAAAAATTTACCTTTTGATTCCATAGTTGAGATTCTATTTTTTTTCAATTTTTTTTTCCTATAACACTATTGCAAGAGAGATGAGATATAAATTAAATATTTATGGGGAGTTCGAAATGTCAATATTACTTTAAGTATTTTAATATGTATTAAATGAATTTTGTTGTAAAAATAAATTTTGGTTCAAACAAAAATATTTAATGATTAAAATAAGACCATAATTTACCAAGACGAAAATAAATGTATGTTAATGGTATGGAATGAGTATTTGTTTTCTATTTTTGTATGTACCAAATTATAAACTTAGTCCACTTGGCCACCGGGCTCCTCACTTAAGTGGGAGACTTGGTGTACTAATTTCTAACCACTAACAACTAACATTTACCGATAAAAAAAAAAAACTTGTTTCTTTTTTATAGTCATCAAATGGATTAAAATAACTTTATTTAGTAAAGTTGTTTTAATTTTAATGAACATTTAATTTTTATGTCGTCTCTTTTGTATGGGTAAAATAGAAAGAAGGAAAAAAAGTTTAGAGTTACAACTACATTAAATATATTTTCTTAATTTATTTAAAAAGTAAAACAGGTATGTTAAAATTAAAATAAAATTTCCTATAATTTGAGGAATCTGGACTTCTATTTTATTTTATGCACATAATATTATTAATAATAATTGACAATTAATAACGTCATTAATTACTAATATCATGTGTATTTAAAAGGAAGAAAAGTATTTTGAGGGGATGGGATAGTAATAAATGGGGTGCATAACATTAAAATTGAATTTTAATATTTGGTTTCTATTTGAGGAGTGAGAGAGAGAGATTTATGACAAGGAGAGAGATAGGTAGTGATAGAAAAGAGGAAAAGAGTAGTCAAAACCAGTCAGCAGATTGCACTGATAGATTATGTCTCCGCATGCATGTGTTTAGTATATGTATATGTATCTGCATCTCCTAGAGAGAGAGAGTGTGTGAGAGAGAGAGAGGAAGCAAAAGTTGTGAACACAAATCTTCTTTTGTTTTTTGTAGAGGAGTATTAACAACTTAATTAAGTCGTAATTATGAGAATATAATGGTGGATGTTTGTTGTTGTCAGTTAATTGGCAAGGGCTTTGATGTAGCATTAACTAATCACAGCATCATTACCGAGTTGAAAAGACATTTATGTCCCTGCATAAGTGTGGTTTTTTTTTTTTCCTTGAGTTGGGTTTTTAAGTGAAGTTAAATTAGTCATGGACAGGAGAGTTGAATAATGTAGGAAATGTGGTAGTGTACGACTACGAGGTGATCATTGCCAAACCACCATTTGTCCTTCCATCCTTTCACTCTGAGATTGGAGCGAGCTTCACATAATACCACCCCTCCCCATCATTCAAGTTGGTGGGGTGCATCATATAAGCGATCTCCTAGGAAATCGAGGGGATTGGAGGTCATTTGTGAGCTCGCTCCTCGAGCCCGAAGACCGTGAGCATGCCCGAAGTACTTCTCAATTTGTTGGGCATGATTTGGGTCAGTTGTGAGATTATCGGATAAACTGGAGAGTAGATCCCGACCGCTATGGTGTTGAGGTTCATGGTGATGCAGCTCGCTGGAGGTTGATCAGTTTGCTCGTCCTCGAGGGATGTAAATGGCCTGGGGCGCTTGGAATGTGCGCATGTAGGCAGTCAAGTTGTTCTCGTCGACTACGCTCTCGAAGGTGCTCGTCATGAATTTGCTCGAGACAGTCTTGCAATGAGGTAGTTCGAGGGGATTGTAGATGTGATTTCCAGTTTTCATCCCCAGCCTCAGCGGAGACCTCCTCAACATCATCCTCGTTCTCACATGTAACCTTCTCCTCATCATCATCAAGCCCCAAGTCCAAATTTGAGATGTCATCATCATAATACCTGTCATCATCTTGATGAGGATACGATCAATAAGACATTCCCCAAATCCCTTGCCGAGGTCACCTCATCATCATTTATTTCGGCAGGTCTTGCCTTGTCCGAATTGAAAGACAAATAATCCACTGACCTTTTTCTGGTGACCCTTGGAGTTTTTCATTCCGACAAACTGGAATCCCTATTGATGAATTTTCGAAGGATTTTTTAAATAAAAAAAAAAGTAATAAAGAGGAAAAAAAGAGAAAAAGAACTGAAAGAACAAAAATTGACTATTTACCTTACTAGAACGGCCTGAAAAAGGTCACACGCGTTGTTGTTGGAAAGATTGAAGGAGTTTAGTTGCCGAAAAGATATAGAGAAAGAAGAATGCCTCTAAATTGCATAAATTTCTAAGAAAAAATAAACAGTGAAGAAGGGGTTTGACGCTCCCGCATGAACCCTAGTCATTGTTTCAAATTAGTGTGTGTGAATCATGCTCCCCATTATTACTCAGCTGTCTATGTCATTTGATGCCACAAAAGATTGCGAAATTGTAGAAATATCGTCGCCTTGAGTCATACTCGTTGTTGAACGAATAAAATTTGAGTCTCAACCCATCCTTCAAGCAAAACTTCTAAGCACGATCTTAGGGGCAATTGTTATTCTCAATCTTCATTGAGAAATATTCAAGTCAACGGTCTAGTCTGGTCGCATAGTCGACCATCGAATAGGGCGACGACAACTCTTTTTCAATGAAGACCGGTCAACAATTGAGAGGTCCAAGTATGCTCGTCCGCTCCATGTCAGAGGTCGTTCCCAACTTAGCTCGTCCACGTTGGGGGTCAACCTCAGTCCGACCATATAGGTTTGTCATGTCAGGGAGCATCGCATAGGTTACCACCCACCTAGCACAAACATCCACCTCAGCCAAGAAGACCTTTCACATAATCCACCTTGTCCTGTTGAATCAATTAGTTTCCTAGGCACTCAGTAATGATTCGTCTAGGCTTAAGCGATGAGTTGACACACGACCACATTGAAACAAGGACAGCTCATGCTTATACTCATCTTGTTTGTTAATTAATGATCCAAGCCACATCATATTCACTACATTGGACATGCTAGTAGGAGTTAGTGAGGTCGAGGATTAGTGGCAGTGGAGCTCCAACTGATAGATAGGGATGGATTTCAACGAGCAAAGCAGCCCAAGTATATTTATTCTAATTTTTGCATCTTTCATTATTTTCTAATCTTGTATCGGTAGACAATGCACATGACATAATACTAGTAGTTAATTATCATAGTATATTAATATATAAAATACAAAATCGTAGCATCGTACCCCTTTACTAATTAAAAATAATTTAATTGTTTGGGAAGACATCCAGGTTGACCAGCTCTGGCATGGGAAATCTATGGCTACTAATTTCTTAACCAAAATGGGTTCTTTGTCCGAGAATTGTATAGCAGTGGTAAGATGAGTATTAAATTTTACTCCTCAAGGAGTAAACGGTAATTTGGTAAACCTTGTTCATTGAAACACGTATCCCATTAACATTTACAGACGCAGATGGTTCACTTCAGAAATTGTTTTTTTAATTTTTTAAAGTAAACTGTGAAGATTGGGCCGTGGGGGCATTATTACAAAGTGATTTTGAGAATTAATAATTTTCTGGAAACCCATAATGAGCATTGGTATCTGGGCCTATCTCTGCTCTCTGTTTTAAGTGTTTCCTCTGTGTGTGTGTTTAGCAGACGCATAATCTAATTGAAACCACAAAAAGGAGTCCTATGGGGCCTGCCAAAAATGCCTGACACAATGACACCGATTTGATATTTCACTGTAGATAACAAAACAAAAAAGGAAAACCCCTCTCTCTCACACACACAAACACACACAGATAGAAAACAAGAATGAAGAAAGAATGTTGAAGATGAGTAAGGAGTAACTTCATTGAATGAGTACAAAAATGAATTATTGAGGACTCGGAAAAATAAAAAAATAAAAAAGGAAAAACATGTTACATCTAAATCATCATCACAGAAGCTGGTTGAGATAAGTTCAGAGCTGAATAAGAAATAATGAGGCATTCAGTGAGAGGATTTACATTACAGAGTCAATAAAATAGGAATAGGAATAGGATTAAAAGTAAGAAGAATGTTTAGGCATAATAAAACATATAATAGCTATATGATTGTCATCTTCCAAGTATTAGTCTTGAGTGAGTTAAACAAGTAAGAGTGTACATTAAAAGAATTCAAGGGGCTGTCTGCTCTTAGAAGCTACCTGTCTGTATTCACATGGAGAATTGTACAACAGGTAAAATGGCACGCACAGCACCATCAAGTAGGTGCAAGGGAATTTTGGGGCACCGTCACCCCGCCTCCTTTAACCGATATGTTTTGAATCCGGCCCGAACTCGCCCGGCTCACAAGATGTGAGTCGAGAAACACAATAACCACTGTGATGTCGTCGTGGAAATGCCGCCGCACTCCCCGGTCGATCTTCTTCAAGTCCGAATACCTCATCTCTCTCTTCTTTGCTGCCTCTTGGAGTGCTGCTTTAACTAACCTTCTAGCACTCCCCTGCACATTCTAATCATCAACTCATTTTCTCATTCAACTTAGAGTGCCTCTTTTGTGTTCTTTAGAAAATATATATTCATTTTTCCAAAATCATACCTCATAAAAAATACATTAACAAGATATCTACAACTGAATATTCTTCACTAATTAAACATAACAATGACAGAACACATCCAGTTAAAACTTAAAATTGTCTCCCAAAACTACATTACTTTCGTTTTTATCAACCAAACATCCAAGCAAATTTTCAGAATGGCCGAAAGTAAAACTTGCTTTCGGGGAAACAGAATTAAAATCAAGCTGGGAATAACCCAAACTACCAACCTTGAAGTTGCAAATTACTTTTTTTTCTCACTCCAAGTAAGAAGAAAATATTTCTACCCACTTTTGAATTTTTTTTATTTTAAGAAAAAGTGGGTATAAAAGGTTTTTGCATCTTTAAGAGGGCCGATAAATAGAGTTATTGCTGAAAGAAAGTGTACGAAACAAGCATGTACCTAATGGCTAATCCACAGGCTCGGTACCACTCGGTACATATTCAAAATGTTGTACTGAGCTCCGAATGAGAACGAATCAATAGGCTTGGTACACAATACCTCTTGATACAAATATAAATACTCTAAATAGAGAATACCATTTACGAGGACTATCGTACCGAGCTTTGAGTGTGTATCACAGGCTCGGTACACGATACCCCTCTACAATATAAAATGCTTTATCAAGCTAGGTGTACCGAATCAATTGATTTGGTACAAATAAGGGGGCCCGTGTGAAATCTGATTTTTGAGTAGTGATGGGTCATGTTGGTAGAAAATGTTTTTCTTAACAAAGACATTAAGGTCATTTCACACAAAAGTGGGTAGACAAGATTTTTGTAAGTTGAAGTGGATAATAAAGAAAGCGGAAAGAAAATCCCAAAATCAAGATAGCAGGAGTTTGAGACAACTTTATTTGGGAATACACTTAAAAAAAACCTGTTATTAGCATACTAGACACGTTCATCAATGAATGTGTTCTTTTTCTTAAATCTTCATATTTGGGATTGGCCTCTACCCATGGTACAGATATTTAATAATCCAGTTATATCAATTTAATAATACAGTCCTAGGCACCAAAGAGAGACCATCCCATGTAGCTACAGAGAACTATATGCATGAAGCCGGTGATCAATACGAGAGCAGCTAATGGCTACAGATAGTATTACAAGTAACTGCTTCCTCTAGAATAAAAAATAACTGATTCACCCATTCATTTTCTAACTGTAGAATCAAAATGATATCATGTACTTCCTCTATCCACCCAATTGCTCAGAAAACATGCTTGGGAGGGCATCCATCCAATTTCACATCTTTTAACTCTCTCCAGCCAAACTAGTGGATGCATTATACACTAGCATTTACACTTACCATCAACTAAATCCTGAAGCACCTAAATTTCAAGCTATAATTAAGCTTGTGGTAAGTCAAAGTCAGTACAAAGATGCACGCATCATAAGCCATTACAGTCTCCCAATCATAATATGAAATTGCAAACATATTGCATGATAATAGTTCTTACTAGAAATATGAGGATACTTTAAGTATTAAATATCTTACACTGCGTGGATGATTTTGGACCAGATCAACTGCTTCTTGGTTGGTAAAGTGTTCCCAAAGGCCATCTGATGCAAAAATAATAAATTGATCGTGGGGCAGCAACTGGTGCACTGTAACTGATGGTTCTGCGCTCAAAATTGGTCTTTTAAAAGGTTCACGGAGTCGAAATTTTTGATATAATGGTTCCTTGTTATATTCAGGCTTTTTCAGATACACGTCTCCAATTGATCTTGAAATCTGCAAAGGAACATATTCATTATGAAACAGTAATTCTAAAGCATTAATTTTGTAAAGATATGAAAAACCCAAAAATTTTAACCTCAAGCTTCTGAGATATCCATAGATATATACTCCTTTATGCCTCTTTTGGCATTGCAATTAGTCAAAAAATAGTACTCTTACTTCAAATAGGTAAAGATATATAGAACCATAATGTTAAATAGCAAAAAAAATTCGAGCCGAGGAAGGAGATTTTTGCTTACATGTACCAGGTTTTTTATGTTTACATTGAAGAGCTTGAAGACCTATGCCTTTAAATGCAAGATAGTTTTAAAGAGTGCAATTAGAGTAAATAATATCTGGGAATTTGGGATAATTGAATAGCAATAACTTGGTTCAATGATATGTGAAGTCCTGAATCACCCCAACTAGGACAAACTGCGAATCAAGAAGATCTCAAAGTCTAAAACAAAAAATATGTACATGTCTCTATTATGACATCCACAGATTTTGGAAAACTACGTATTTCAGGCCTCTAAATCTAAAAGTTATCCAACCTCAAAAGGGCCTGAAAGAAAGGAAATTTGACCACAGAAACAATGTTGGGATATTTTTTTTTTCCCTCACTTCAATATTCAATCTTGTTGAATAATTATAAGTAAAGCAATTCTCAAAAGTCAAGGCAGCATATATCACTTTAAGGGTATGTTTGTTTCTGAATTAGCATTTAGCAAAGTAAGATTTTACTTTCAAAATCCTAATGCATTTTGTTTGTAGGATTATACAAGCTAGATTTCAAAATTCTCCAAAATCTTAACCTATAATACCTACAATCGTACATTCTCTCTCATACTTATCCTTTTCCCAATAACACACCTCTTTGTTTTTCACAATATAATAATTCAACTATCACTTACTTCTTCACTATCATTTTCTCAATCCAACCCTACTACATCTTATCAACCAAACATACACAAAAGTCTAATTCACCTTTTTACTATTTCAGGGTTTCTCAATTCTCAATCAGGATTTTCCCAACAGCAGACAACAGTGCATACACTCAGAAAGTTCTCAGAAAGGACAAACCAATCAAAGTTATGCTGAAGGAAAAAAAAAACAAAAACAAAAAACAAAAAACGAACCTGTATTAAACCCTTCACACGCCATACATTATGCTTTAAAACTACAATATGCGAGTCATCAGGGTGCAGAGACCGCAGCTCCTGCCTCACAGACTCAATACTTGCATTATGCTCGGCAGAAAGCTGAATTGCAAGTACTTCTCCCGTAGCCTTCACAAGTCTTCCCAAAACAGCACGGGAATCACCGACATTGGCAACATAGAGAGTTCCACCACAAATGATTCCTACAAGACAACATGAGCCAACAGCGGCAATCTGTGGTTTCATGGGCCATTGTCTGCTGACCACTGAGAAAAAACCATCTTCTGTTGCTTGAAATGCCTTCTTTATGACCTCCACTGACATAGACTGATGTTCTGCAGTGCACCCTGCACAATTGGGAAAATGATCAACCTAAAACTTTCGACATAAATAAGAAATTAAGGGGAAGCTTGGTTCAAATTCTTTAGTGAATATGGTAATGAAAATCTTTTTTCCCTATATGCCCCATAATGAGAGGGATATGCTGGAGGAAGGGTTATCCCAATGGTGGTTACATTGTTTGTGTGTTGCCCTAATTTTGGAATATAGTGCACAACAAATGGTTGTTGGTTGAGAAATTGTGGAATGGTTGAAGAGAAATGATTATAGAAGGGGAGGTAGGTAATCAAAATGGATAAGTGATTAAATAATTTAGGGGAATTCCCATTCTATATAAGAATTTTTAACCAAGCGCCACCTAAAATAAACAATAAGTAAGCAAAAGGTTCACAATCATAATTTTTTATTCCTCTATGGTAATACAAACTTGAGAGTAATTTACTAGTTTCCTTCAAGAGTAACCATTCACAGAGATATAGCATATAAACGTGGCAGATTATATTGGAGCAGAGTATCTCAGGCAATCTCTTTTTTCTTTACAAAAAGAGTTGAGGTCTTAAAGTAACATGACAACTCCAGATTCTAACAAACTTCATTGGGACTTACTCTTTAGATGTGGAAAGAGGTGCTCATTGATAAACCTAGAGGTCTCCGGACCACCATGTCCATCATAAATCCCCACAAAAGTACCATATGGTCCTGAATCGCTTGAGCTCAGAGAACCAGATTCAAGTTGGCTTTGATCCTCTAGTAAATTATTTGCTTGAACTACAGCCATTGAAAACTCTCCATTAAAATGTTGCCCCGAGTCCTTATACCATAGAAGCCCATCTTGACGGCCACTGGCATCTGAACCTGTGTGAACACATCGATCCGCCCTTGGCCGAAAACAGGCCTTCAATAGGTTCATCAACCCTGATAACATCCCTCATCTCATCCAAACAACCCTCGAGATTGTCCGCATCTAACGAGCTCTCTCAAGGTAACTGATTAACCCAATTAAATTTCAATCGTATAATTGTATGACTAATCCTCTTCAACAAAGCGGAAATGTCGCAAAGGAAGTCTAGCAACAGCTGCAATACCAACCACAAAACAAAAATATTAGAGTTTAAATAAGTCAATAACATAACACGAACGAGAAGCAAGATTGTTAATAAATAAGAATTCCAATGTGAAGCAGATCTCTGACCAAGATAAGCATAAAGCCGGAAAAGAAATCAAGAAAGCTCAACACCAATAAGATTTTTTAAAAAAGGACAGACGGATAGGCTTTGAAAAAAGAGTTGTCAAAATTCACTTTTTCTTCAGACAACTGTTTGGTCAGCAAATTCAAATTCTAGAAGGTCCAAGTCCCAAAAAACAGAAATCAGAATTGCTAAACAAATAAAACCCAAATAAGGACGCCCTAATTTCATGAAATCGAAAAACCCTCAGCAGCATCAGCATTTCACACTTGAAAAAATAATTGTGAATTGAATAACGCATACCGGAAACACGATGCTGTGCGGAATATGCAAATGAAGTTACCTTTAAAGTTAATTGCGAGGAACGAAGATCTGCAAGTGAAGAGAGATTCAGATCTGCGGATCCGTCCAATCAAAAGGAAATTGGGTGAAAATTAAACGGAAGGGGTCGAATTTTTATCCGGAGATTTTTGGACGTAGCCTCCTATCTCTTCCTTTTTCCAAGCAATAATAAATAGAACTAGATATGATGATGATGATGATTGTGATCAGATGACGGGAAAAGAGGGAAAATAAACAAAATCGAAAACCTCAATCACAAAGCGGCAAAGGATTATCGAGGGGAAGGAGAGAGGTATTACTATTAATTTTGATATGATTGGGGCAACTGAACTGTGGTGTCTCTTCTCCCCATTAAAAACGAACAACGGAGAGCTTGAAGCCAGCAAAGCAGAGGACCAGTTTTGGGCTCCACACTCTCTTCCAGAGAGAGAAAATCTAGAGAGAGAAACAATAACAAAAATAAAATAAAAGAGAAGGAGGAGGGAGACGAATTAATGAAAAATGGATATAAAATGTAAAACACATAAACAAAAGAGTCAATGAAGTAGGGATAAAGATAGTGTGTTTTGCATTTGCATGGGTTTCCCATGCTATGTGCGGTCGTCGTGACACGTGGGGATCCATCGAGCTCTTCTGGTTATAATTTTGAAGATATTATTTATTTTTAATTTTTAAATTATTATTACTCTCTTCGTGTTAATTCAAATGCATCATTTGCCCCGTCAAAAAAAAATAAAAAATGCATCATTTGCTCAAAAAGTTCATATCAAATTAGATGCATTATTTTCTAAAATAAAATACAATAGTTTTATCACTTTAAATTAGGGGTTCACGGTACGAATCAAAATAGATATTTAAAAATATCTGTGTCCATACTGAAATTCAGATATTTTAGAAAATTTGAGAGTTTGTATCAAAATTTCAGTATGGAAATATTTTATTTTTCATACGGTTTGAAACTGAATTTTGCTTACAACTATAGTGGGTTAGATCAAAATAGTTTGAAGCGGAAACCATATTTGAATTAATATGTAGGACAAATCGGGTTATTTGATACTTAATTAGAGATCATTTTATAAACATTCATTTAAACATAGTTCAATATAGATATCAAACTTTTATGTTTAGTAGTGTACGAAGTTTAGCTCGAATATATTAGTTTTATCAAACCAGTTCAAACATAAAACTAGAAGTTCAATAATATTGTAAAATATTTGAACAACTTTACATTTGACTTGACTCTGATTAGTAACCTTGTTAATGGGTATTCCATCGTGACACCATCGACCTAAAATGGTAGAGGATATAAATTAAAGGGTGTGCGTAGTGTGTATACAAATGCATCAAGTTGCATATGATGTATGAATCTCAGATTCGTGCACTAATTAAGTTTCAATTATATTAGTCTACATATTTTAGTTACTTTAGCTTGTATGTTTTAGTTATATTAGTCTATATATTTCGTATATATATCCCGATGCATAGTTACTTTAGCTTGTATGTTTTAGTTATATTAGTCTATATATTTCGTATATATATCCCGATGCAACTGGTGCATCGAAGATCAATGACACATATAAATATAGTTAAGACATAAGAGTGACTTATTCAAGTGAACTTGCAAATTTGCAATGAGACATTCATGCTCTTGGCCAAAATAGAACCTCACCTTACCAACTCAATTGAAAATTAAAAAGTTTTAATTAGGTGAATTTGTGGTATTTATGTATCTACTAAATTTAAAAATACTATCACTTGTACAATACAATTAGTTTTATACAAAAAAAAAATCATATATTATCTTGCTTTAGATTATGTTAGTAGCTTAAAATATACAATAAAAAAACTCACGACATATTCTTTAAATAAAGTCTGTGTATGATATACATCAGATGCATTATTCAATTGAAGAATATATATTTTTTTTTAGTTTTTAGTTTGGCGATAAGACGAATTCAAGAAACTAGCTAGCACATTACAAAGCCTGTGTAAGAGAGAGAGAGAACATGAAAGCGAGAGGGACAAAAGAGAAGGAGATTTCTTAGATATGAAGAGAGTTTGTGGGTTAGGGTGATTAAATCAATTATGAATGATAAAAACACTAATGTTAAGATCTATATTTAGACTCTAAAAGTTAATTTAATTCTTGAATTTTAATTAAATATATATTGTTGCGTTAAAGGATTTAATAAAGCATTAAATTGATGTTGAAACTTGTATTAAACAAGAAGAGAAAATTCAGCTCAAAAATTGAGTCAAATCATATTAATACATGGTTATTAATGTATATAAATACACGTACGAAAACTTTGACACAAACAGTACTACTACTAAGATTAGTGATCATTAGTATAAATAAATAAATACATACCTCAGGGCATACACGGATGGTAAGTGGACAAGGTAATTAAAGCACATACACTTTGACATCTCAGGTTCGATCGTTGTTTAATTTTTATAAGTTTTAGATCATCTTTTAATTTTGTATGTTTTAAGTTCAATCCGTTTATGCAGTCTCTACCTGTGAGGATTACATCGATTTGTTGTCGTTTGCCTCCCTTTTAGAGGGTGCAACCCCTAATTTCTCTCTTGAATTGAGAGCCTTGATTTTGTTCTTTTTCGTGTTGTCTTATAAATTTAATTTTTTGTGCCAAGTTTTTTACAACATAGACCTTGAAATTAACATAAGGAAAATGAGTGTTGGCATTTGATTCGAAGTCGTTTTATTTGTTATTTTTATTGTGTTTATACGCTTCCCTGCATCAATCGGTGAGTGAAACAATCAGCAATAGGGGATAATAGTCTGAGTGAATATACGATGGAGTGACGTTTAAAATTATATTTAGGCGATTTTTTTTATCAGACAAATAAACATATATTAAATAGAAAAATAAGTTTACAAGTACAAGGTGTGCCTATAAACTAAACTTCGGTACAACAACAAAAGACCATCACACTATACAAGACCTCGGACGTGAGAGCCACACAGAATATGGGTAATTATACAAAGAATTTTCCTTAACTGAAAGCCAACTCCAAAATCTACCCCTAATTTCATCAACTATTGACACATTGTTCCAACCAATGCCTTAAAAAATGAGTTTTTTTCTCCTCTTTCACAAAACTCAAATGACACAAATATCCATAATCCAACAGATATAAGTTCACCATTCTTACCTTGGATGAGGCATGAGTGTTGTAAGAAATGACTCTTAATCTGATTGTGCAATGCCGATGAAGTTTCGAACCAGTTATATATTTAGGCGATTTGTAAGAAAATCAATTATTTGGCTCATCGTTTTGCTAGATGTTTGGGTCATTCTCAAATTCTTATAATTGGGTGGAGCCTCCAACTGTCGTGGATGGTCTTTTCGATTGTTATTGTTATTGTTCTTTTACTTTTTAAGTTAACAAAAATCTTTAAAAAAATAATGAAGTATGAAATCACGTTGATATATTTTTAACAAGGTCTTTAAAAAATACATCATAATTTTTTATGTTTCACTGATACTTTTGGTTAAATATTTGACATTTTAAATGTGATTTTTTAATTTTATCAATTTTTTGATACTCCTGGTCAAATTTTTTATACTTTTAGTCAAGCATGATATCATTGACTCTCTGTTAAAAAAAAAAAAAGATATCATTGACTCTAATTTTTTATACTTCTGATAAGATTTTTAATATTCTTAATTAAATATTAGATACTTTAACTTTTTTAAAAGTGATAACACCATAAACTTATAGTGTATACGAAACATAGGAGACATACTCGTAAAATAAAATATTATTTGCGGAGGATATTGATCGAATATCCACTTCCCACATTCTGATTTCTCATATTCTATTACAATATTCTATTAGTATATTACAATCATAACAAGAGGTTAAAATGGAGTTAGTGTTTGATATATTAATATACATTTTTTTTCCTGCTGCTATCCTTATTTTTATTTATTTGTATTATTATATTATTAATAAACTCCTTTTTGGGGGTGAGCTAGGCCTATAAGCCTTGTCTGTGTGCAAAAAATACATGACGTTTGAAGATCTTCTCCCTCATTATCTCATATTATCCCCAATAAATTTCACCTTTATTAAGTTAGTTTTGACTTGAACTTTTTTTTTTTTTTTTATATAGCTAAGTATATTAATTGTCATTAATTAGGATTAATTTAGGCATAAAAATAGTCTTAATTTGTGTGATAGAACTCAAATTGACATTTAGAAATACTTAGTGGGAGTATAATTAGTGTAATAATATATATATATATATATATATATATATATATATATATATATATATATATATAATATAAAAAAATTAATATTGTTTTGAATTGGATGGTAAATTAGTTTACACATTCGTTTATTTTGTAAAACAATACGGATTCTAGAGAAAGGACAAACAAGACAAAATAGATTCAAACTTGTACATCAATTATTTTTAATTTTTTATGTGAGTAAATGTAATGTTAGACGATTAAGACTTATCAAATTTTATTAATCATGCGCACATATATTAACTAACTTAAGTTGCCATTTTCTTATTATCTATCTATCTAATTAATTAATTAATTTTTATAATTTCACAATTTCATCAGAAAGTAAAATCAATTAAAACGTTGACTTTAAAAGAAAAACTAAAAGGTGATAATTTAGTATTCGATTAATGAAATAATATTTTTAGCTATTTTGTCAATTTATAATATGAGAAATAATAAAATTATCAATTAAAACTTGAAAGATTTTTCTATTGATTCGAGACATAAAAAATAGAAAACTATCAATTTTAGGCCCGAAAAATATAAACCATCAATTTATGATTTACATATTTCAAGATCATATTTAACGGGAAAAGGTATTAATTGATATCTTATTGCTTATAACTTTATTATTAATATTCATAATAATTTTCTTATTTTTTTCACATGCGTGAAATTACAGTTGTGATTTTTAAAAATATTATTGAATAATTAGAAATTACAAACTTTTAAATATGGTCTTAAAATGTATGAGCCATTAATTAATAATTCCCAATTGATAGTGTTATTTTGTAAGTGATGCATCAATAGGAAAAATAATTAAGTTTGTACATATTTTATTTGTATTGAATTATTTTCTCTCTTTAAAAAAAAAAAAAAAAAAAAAAAAACTCACCCGATTCAGAAAGAAAGATTACAAACACTTGATCATTTTGTCATTATTTTCAGTTTTGGCTTTTGAGATTTTAAAATTGAACGTGAAATTATAATGTGTTCTTTTTTTCTTTTTGTTATTAATTAGACATTTGTAAAGTTGCATGACAAAAAATAATGATACTCAATGACATAAATAATTATGAATGTAAAGAGTTAACGATATATATAGTGTTCAATTGGTAATAAATAATATAAAGATCATGTTAAAAATGCATAAATTAATATACATAATTATTATTTCGGTTAATTTGACTATATTTATTTATTTATTTATTTATTGAAAATGAAAAGAACTTTATTAAGATCTCTGGATTTCAGCCAGAACTGATAAAAAAGGATGGTGGAAAAGACCACTTACAACTGGCATGAAGATTGCATTTAGCAAAAGTTGCAATTGAATGTGCTAAAATATTCTTACAACGAAGAATCCAAAAAATTGCAGATTTTGACTAATAACTAAACCGAATTGAATTTCTTGTAAAATTACTTGAGACCGAATATTTATATACTCAGTTAAGTTCGATAATTCATTTTTTTTTTTTTCAATTTGTTGCCACGCCGAATTTTCTTTTTTCTTTTTATTGAAAGGATCCCTCTTATATTTTTCCCTCTCATATTTTTTCTCAACATCTTGACTTCCGATTGTATCTTAGAGTTTTGAAAAGAGTTGATCGTATAATTAGATGTAACGTGTAAGTTAAGATAATTTAAACGTACTTATAAAAGATATAACTAAACTTTGTGACTAATATAATTGAAACATGCAAAATATATTTGACTGGAAACATAAAATGAAATGTGTAGACTAGCTAATCCACTAAAATATTTTTTACGATTGATTTTCAGCTTGTATTAGCAGTGCTTGAATATGAGCATTTTTATGTGCATTCAACTATAAAAAATATTATTCTTGTAAAAAAAAAAAACTATAAAAAATATTATGATGTCTTTGTGGTATATTAATTTTGAAATAATGTGAAAATTGTGAATGACCATGAACAACTTTTATAGTTAAAATATATCCCTTAATTGATAGAAAATAGGTGAAATATGTGATGAGTTGTGTATGAAGACTATATTTTCTCTATAACTACTTTTGAATTTTTTTTTTTTTTTGGTGCACAGACATGAATTTGGTTGCTAGCTTTGGCTAATGTGAAATTATAATTTGACTATAGAGATTTATTTGTCTTTTTTAGACTAGGTATTTGTATTTTCTTTATTTATTAGTGAATATAAATAATACTAGTGTCATTTACATACAATATAAGAGAGTTACATATCAAACAAATGTCTATTTTTCATTTGATTCACGTACTGACTTTAATTTGGAGCTCATGGGTTGAACGGCTGTCTTCTCCGAATAGCTTTGTATCGAACGTGACCCTTGGTTGGATCGTATAAAATTTTCTTTTATGCTCAGACTTATGTGTTGGATGGCGTGCAAGGTCACAAATGTGGGTTGTCCCACCACCCATAGCAATCATGACGAGTGCACAATCTAAAATATGTAAACCAGGTATGTATAAGACTTGGTGAATTGAAAAAGGGACTCTTATAGGAGAAGAAAAACATAATAATGCTATGAAAAAGAGTACAATATAAATCATCATAATTTTAAGTGATGATTTCTCTAATTATCGCATCATCGTTAATATCATAATTATGAATTTAGTGTGCATATAAAAAAGTGAAAATAAAATATAGAACATTATTATAAGCAGTGAACATTCAACACATTACACACATGCTTTGAAAAATAAAAGAAATATTAGTGTTAAGTTTAGAAATATGATAAAGGAGAAAAATATGCAAATATAATCCTAAAATTTGTCATTACCCTAAACTTTTAACTTTTTGTTCGTGGAAGTGGAAATATGACCATAAAGTTTGTGTTGAGACGCAGCAGATGTGCCTCTAAAATCTTTTTTTTTTTTTTTTTTTTGTTTCTTTTCAGTATTACCTCAAATTTGTACGGATACAAAAATATATATGCTAGGACCTGTTTGATAGATAAAAAAAGATCCAGAAATAAACAGTTTACAAGTGCCCACGCCCCAATTTTCCTATAATCTCTACAGTTTCAACAGCGTCATTCAGCGCCCTTCAAAAACCAAATCGGATGCTACCCCTCCAATACCTTTTCACGGTTCAACGATAATCAAGAAAATATTTGGAAATTTCAGATTTAGCCCTCACCTATATCAAACTCAGTAACTTGACAACCACCATCTTTTCTAAACTCTCTTTCTTAATTTTGCAACTGGAAACAAGAAACTGGAACCGATAAAAAAAAAGAAACAAGAAACTGAAAAATATAAAACGGAGGAATAAATATCTTTTAGCAACAAATAAAAATTACATTCATGTACCCACGAAGAAGAATTACCATACAATTTTCTAAATTTAGACGACCAGCGCAGTTGCAAGAAATAGGGGCAACAAAGTCGTCGCGAAGCGGCGCCGTCGTAAGAAACATGGACAATGTGGTTGAAGAAATAAAAACAGTGTGATCAAGGTGACACGAACTAATTGGAAAAATAGATTAAAATAAATTAAAGTATAAAAATTATAATGATATCAATTTTATATTATAAATAAGTTTAATTAAAAAGTTTGGGAATATAAAAAATATTAACAACACTTCCATAAATAACAAATAATGTATGCACCCAAAGTGGAATACAATTCATTTTTTCATTAAATCATCACCCTATCAAATATGACAACAGAAATCTTTAACCCTAACCTAATAACAAGTATTTTAGCAAGTCCCACTGAAACCGGTAACCTTCTATTTGGACTCATTCTAGTTCTGCTCAAATGTTTAATTAGTTTATTACATTAATTTTAAATTAAATATATTAATTTATTTTGTCTTGAACAGTTAGCTGAACATGAAAAGGGGCAATTTGGTGCAATTATTTGCAATATTTCCTCTCACAAATGAATTCGGAGTGTTTGATTGAAAACTTTTAGAAGTCTAGAAATGAAAATTAAAGTTATACTGTATTTTGAGAATAATTACAGTATGACTTTTATTCCAAAAATAAAGGAACTCCATATCCCTATTATACTAATAGGGAGTTTGATTTTGATGATGTGTCATACTCACATTCATTTGGCTTATGTGTCAAACTCACAATAATTTGCCTTATATGTCACCCTAAGAATAACTTACTTGAGTATATGTGTATAAAACTTATAAAACTTATATGTTATCTATGTGACTCTATAAAATCTATTTTAAAAAAAAAATGCATCTACATAGATTTGAACCTTGCACCTCATAAATGACACTATTAATATTTTTATCAACTAAATCAATTTATAAATATTAAATATCTATTATATTTATCTTAAGTCTAAAGTATATTAGAATTTTTGTTAGTAATAAAAATAAGTAAATTAAGTATATTTATTTTATTATTACTGAATTTATTAATTAAATTATAAAATATTCTAATTATGTAAAATTTTTTATATTTATTTTAACGTCTCACTATATTTGATGATTTATTCATTTAGAAAATCATGAAAATTTCAAATATGTAATTAAATATATGAAATGATTAATGAAATTTTAAAAATAATATTGAGTCTAATTAAAAGAAATATAATCACATGGATTTGAAACTATTATAGAATTGATGTAAATCATAATTAAATTGAGATTGAAATTAAAGGTCGTGCATTAATAAAAAAATAACTTATAATTTAATACATATATTTTATTTGAATATATTTATTATATAATATAATTATATTATTTCACAATGGACAAATTAATTTATGCATACATAATATATTATAATATTAATTGATTTTTATGAAAATCCGCGCAATACGCGGAGACTCATCTAGTAATTTACCTATTTCAGAGATATATATGATTTTAATACCTTACTCTTTTTATTCCTATATCTTTACCATTCTTTACAATTTTATCCAGCAGCACTATTTATTAATCTTTACTCATGCCAAAACTCATATGATCTAGGGAAGTTAGGTCTCATTTATTTAAAAAACATACCCTAATTATAATCATATATTAATAAATAGCTTCTTCATATTTATGTAGTGATATATCGAGTTAAGACTATCTTTTTTTTTTAAATCTAGAACAAATTAAATCTGTTTGTATTCTTTGTAATAAATATTTATTAATTTGATGAAAATTTAAGGGAGTTTTTTTTTTTTTTGAAAACTTTAAGGAAGTTTTTAAATACATGAAATATCACAAAAAATTGTATGAGACGTTCACGAGAAATAATACATTTGTGGATTTTTTATGATACTTTTAAAATTTGAATATTATAAAAATTTCTAAAAATATCATGTTTAATATATAAGACAGTCTCATCCAAAATTTTCTGATTAAATATTAGGGTGTTTTTTTATTATTAAAATAAATGACATGCAGATTTTAACTTACCGTTACCAAAATCAAATTAAATGGATCTACGTACCTCATTTGCAATTTCCCTTTTCTAGTTAACTTTTCCTGGTAAAAAGTTCAACACTGATCTAAAATTAGAAAGAATTTCTCTACAATGTTGTAATTGTAAACATTTTAAAAGTTTGAAGAACTTCTGATATTAATCCTTAACACCAAACAAATGTTCTAGTTTTTTTATATGTACTAATCAAATAAACCCTTCATGTGAAATCCATCACAACCCCACATTATATGCATGCATTGTCTATAAGAATAAATTTACATCTCCATTTATCAGATCAATCATAAATTTGATTACTATATGTGAATGTTAAGAATTGCAAAGAATTCGAATAACCCAATCACTTCCATCATGAATGTGACTACGATGAACCCGACTATTGATGATGATTTAAACATCAATATTGTAGATGCTACTTATCAAGTGACATTATCATTTGATGATGAAGTCTTTGTTTTTTATGAGGTGCCACGTGAAAAAGTTCAATTTGCGATTTTACTTTTGGGAGGATTTGAATTTCGTCGAAATACTAAAAAATATGTAAGTAAGGATCCGAAGAGACAAGAATATCTGAACAAGTATCATCTTAAAAGAAAAAATCGTTGCTTTGAAAATAAGATAAGATATGATGTTCGTCAAAAAGTTGCTCTCAACATGAATCGTAAACATGGCAGATTTGCTCCCAACAATACTAAGGAAATTGATATTGTTAAGGAAAGAAATTGTTTCAGAGCGATTGCATGTACTCATTGTGGAATTAGTTCGACCGAAACACCAATGATGCGAAAAGGACCCAGTGGTCAGAAAACTCTTTGCAATGCATGTGGCCTTTTCTGGACCAACAAAGGAACAATGCGAGATGTTAACAAAACACGTATATAATAATATGCATAAAATTTGTAATGTTAAATATATTAGTAAAGTTTAATTATATATGTATACAAAAATTATTTATGTATAATAAAATATGTTTATTTTATTTGAAAATTGAATAATTAGTTGTTAATAAAATATATGATTGAAAGGTTTAATTTAATATATATATATATATATTATATATAAATTCAATTATAAAATTGATTAACAATAGAAATACCTTTAAACTTTGACAAAGTTCATATAATTAATTAATTATTCACTATACACAAGCACATAAACTAATAAACACACACATTCATATAAATCATGTGTATATCTATAATACATATTACACAAAATAGGTTTTTGTAAACAAAGAAAAAATAAACAAGACCGTAGGAGTTTGAAATTATCTAATAATGTATGTATTTAATGTTATGCACAATATTTTGATATAATTTTTGTGGCATAAAATATTTTTGATATGTGATATACATTGATAATCAACATAAATTTATACTTTTCCAATATTATTAATAAAAAATGAAAAATAACAAAATTCATTGGGCTGAAAAGTGAAGATATATATGGAATCTCAGTATTGATATCACTGTTTCTTGGCCCATCGGCAAACCCAGTTGTTCCTTCAACTCCAACTCTACCTCCCAAGACTATCTTCTACCTTTTCCCCAATTCCACATTAATTAGGGTTTATCTCATAAATCTGGCGATTCACTTCTCAACACCAATTCAAGTTTACGCGAAATACTATGTTCTGGAGTAGATTGAGGCAGTCAAGACATAGAGTCTATGCATTTTCGAACGAATTTAAGAGATCACATCATCTAACTAGCGGCCCAATTGTTAATCAGTATATTTCTCCACGAACCATAGTTCCGGTTTTGAATAATCCTAAGTTCATTGTCCAAGATAGGCAATGGGAGTTTTTCCACCAAGTTCGGTTTTATGGTAAACGTATTAAGGTAATTTTATTACTGAATCATACATTCTTATTCTGAGTATGTGTTGGTAAATTCATGGGACAATCGATAAAATTTGGGAATGTTTTTCAGCCTCTGAAGAAGGAAAAGGAGGAGGATCAGTTGGAGCCTAGAGTTAATGAGCAAATTACAGCTCCGTGGATTAGGCTTGTTACGGAAGAAGGTGCTTGCAGAAATAACTTAATTTTTGATGTTTTGAACACTTTTTGGATGTAACCTGGGATTCCTGTTGGGCTAACTGATTTAGTCTGAATGTATGATGACTGTACTGCATCGTAAAGCCGCATCTTGGTGCGAGAAAATGATGCCTTTAATTTTGTAAGGTTCCTGTTCGATAGGACTGTTCACAGAGTAAAAATAAGCTTCACCAATGGTGTGATTTATTGCCTTTGAAAGGATTCGAGTTGAGGGAGCTCTAATACTGTGTTGCTTCAAGATAGTATGTAGAATGACAGGAAGAGAGATAGCTTATATGTTTAACTGTGGTTTAGAGGGGGGTGGGGACTAATATATTTCTTACAAACACTTGAATGAACACGACCCATTCATTCTGTTTGAGCTTTTTCTTGTCTTCCATTGATAACATTTTATTGTGTACATACAGGTCATGATGTGGTACCAACTAAGAGTGCACTGGCCCAAGCAACAAGCCTTGGGATGGACTTGGTTGAGGTAATTTTTATATGTTTTGTCATTGAGAAAAGAACATAATTAAAGCAAGCTTCTGGTTGACAACTTTCGATAATATAGAGATGACTGTTATTTTTTCAGCCCAAAGTCCATTACAAATGCAATAAAATCCTGATATAGATGGTCTTACTCTGTTATGTGAGTTCCTTCGTCTTTATCCTTCCGATGGCACACTCATTATGTTGATGTATCTAAAAACTAGCATATGATTATAAAAAGCCGAATATTCGAGCAAAAATAGATGGGAGAGAGACACCATCACAACTATTGATAGGCCCTCTCTCTCTCTGGGTGTGGGTTGTTGGGCGTTTCATGAAGCTAAACATGCTATTCGAAGTGCGAAATGACTTAAGGTGAAAGTGAAAAATTACTGGAACATATATATCTAATCATTGTAATCTGATATAACGTACCTCGTTTGAGTTCATGTTGTTGTTGAAAGTTTTTCGTCCTTAACTTCTAAAAGGTAAGCGACAAATTCTTGGGGATGAAAAATAATTCTTGCTGCTAATTTATTGAATGCTTTGCCAAACTTTTAACGTTGCATATGATTGAATTGTTCTTTGCAGCATTCTTCTTTTCTTATTGCCTATGTCTTTCAATTGATGCTCTACTTTCGCCGTGCAGGTTGATAAAAAATCTGATCCACCTGTTTGCAAGATTTTTGACCTAAACAAACAGAAGTTTATTCAACGAACTATGGCAAAAGAACGTGCTAAAAGCAAGGTCGACTATTTATTGATAGCGTGCATTTTAGTGACACATTACCCTACATATTTAATTTTTCTGTTAATAGTATTTTGCTGATGCGTTAGCTAGTGCTCCTTTTCTAACATTACTTGGTGAGGTTTTCCTTATTTCTCTATTTAGATCTAACATGAAATGCCTGCTAAAGTGTTCAAATATCCTCATAATGTTGGATGCTGAATTCATGTGGCTGGGTTTATTTTCATTCCCTTACTCTTGGACATTTTTATTTCGTGCAGGTCGAACCAAAGAAAGGATCTCCCAAAGAAGTTAAATTTTCTGCTAAAATTGTAAGCTTGTAAACTTTTTTTTTTTTTTCAATTATCGAACACTCCCAATCCTGCTGTGTGAGTAAATAAAGAGCACTGAATTTCTTATAGACATCTATACATGCAGAAGAAAGTAAAAGTTCATAGTATAACTTGTACATGTAGCATTCTCAGATAGGCCCTCTATACTTACTACACAACGAGTTTCTCCAGTTTTAGCAGAGGTTCATGCAAGTGTAGCGAAGATTCTTATGAAGCTACAAGTGGTTTTTGATAGACCATTATATATATATATATATGTATATATATGTATATATATATGTACGTGTGTGTGTGTTTATTCCCGTTAACTAGTGCTTTTTTTCAGTTGTGTTCATGCTTGCCCTTTCTGCCCATTAATGGCCTTGTCGGTTTCAGAAACAAAATGATCTGAAGATTAAAGCTGACATGGCTAAGAGACTTATGGATAGTGGCTATCGAGTCAAGGTACTTTCTCTTTATCTTTCTTAGTTTCTTTGGTTCTCTTTTAGATATTAGAAGAACCCCTCTCCACTGTATGTGGAGGCTTAAAATCAGGTGCGTATTTTAGAAAAAATGCTGGGAATTCTTTTTTTTTTTTTTCCGGTTTGGGTTCATGTCTCAGAGTGCTATAACCAAATTTAGAACACAATGCATACTAGCTTTCATTGATCTACTGTGTAGTCTTTGACGAATTCACCTTAAAATGATATGTGGACTTTCTCTTTGACTAGCAAATTATAAAAAAGGGATCATCTACTTATTCTAGTGCTTAAGAAATTTTTTATGGGCTGTGAATGTTCAAATTCTTTTTTCATTATGGATATCTGGTGGAGTAAAATTTGAGTGTGCTCTCAGATAGCATTGTTACTCTTATTAATCCGTAAAGCCTGATTGACTGATTCATGAAAACACTTTACCTAATTCTGGACTTATAGATCAGAAATTCAAATGAGCTCAGTGTTATAAACTGCTGCTGTGTTTAATTTTATGATGCTGCAACTTGTGTAGTTGGAAATTTTATCCAAGTGATGGCTGGTAAAAATATGTAGGTTGATGTTCACATTACAACTGAATTTTCAAATACCATCGGCTAGCTTTTAAGTTCATACCTTTTATTTTAATAATTGACGAGATTTATTGTAATAATTTACGACATAATTAAGCACCTATAGAAAGCCATTCTTGAATGTATGTTTGCAGATGATAGCTTTTTAAGTGATGAGGAGAGAGAATGAGTATGTAGCAAGTTAGAAGCTTGGAGAGAGGCATGGGAATCAAAGCTTTTACCATAAGTAGCTTTAACTTAGTATATGGAATGGAATGACACTTCTGTACTCATAGAATTAGCAACACTTCTGTACTCATAGAATTAACAACGTGATAAATGTGAAAATTAGTGGTCATGAACTAAATGCATCTAAAAGTTTAAAATATTTAGGAACAATGAATTGGGAAATCAATAAAGATTTTACACATAGGATTCTTGCAGGTTGGGACAAATGGTGGAGCGTCTCCTATACTTTCTGACCATAAAACACCTTTGGTATTGAAAGGAAATTTTTATAGAACAGCCATTGGGCTTGCGTTTTATGGAGAAGGGTGTGGGTGGCTAATTATGAATATCAACAAACAATGAGAGTAGCAAAACAAGAATGTTAAAATTGGATAGAATAAGGAATGGATGCATTAGAAAGAAAGTGTGGTAGCATTGGTAGACAAGAAAATTGAAGAGACACTCTTTAGATGGTTTGAACATGGTAAGACCTTCAAACTCCGTGTGAGATCTACAGCAAGTAAAGACTCTTTAACTCAAATTAAAAGTGAAAGGAAAAAAGAATTGGAAAGCAACTATTAGAAGTGACATGTTATAACATGTGTCTAGACCGATGCAATGGTGAAATATGATCCTTATAGCTGAACCCTCATAAGGAAGAGATGAAGGCTTAGTTTTTTGTTGAGATCCATATTAAGTCAAAACTTTTTTCTCTTATTGAAGATGGAGATTGCTTCGGAATTACATGGGACACATTTCCCATGCAAATAACCATATACATGATATTCAGTATTGATTTGGAAAAACTCAAATATGTCTACAATTGTTGAGTCTTCACTAACTTATGTCTGTATCTTTTTCTGGTTTAATTTGATAGTGTATGGCCACGGATCCTACTGCTGATGTGGACTTGAAATCATTGTTATCTCGTTTTTGTGCTCTGGTAAGGGTTTTTACTTCCAGTCTTCTAGTCTTCTTGTAGTTTCCTTGCTTGGGGATGAAATCTAATCGAGCCTAGCCGAACTTCGAGTGTTTGAGCTTGGTTTGTTTATTATCAAGTCGAGCTCGAGCTTAGCTATCGAATGTACACAAGCTTTTTTGAGCTTAATCGAGCCCAAACGAGCTTGATAATATAAATCTTAAATTAGATTATTTATCAATTAATTACAAAAATAAAATTATATATTTCTAAAAATATAATATATATTAATTCTAAAATTTCATTTAAAGAAATAAGTTATAGGAGTATATTTTATATTTATCATAAATACTAAGTATGAAAAATATAAATTAAAGTCGAATTTTAATTGTAATTTATACGAGCTAGCTCACGAGCCCATTTACCAACTAATGAATCGAATATCATTGAGTTTGTATTTGTTTATTGATGAATTTTATTAAAAGAACCCAAATGAATATTTTTCGAGTCAAGTCCCAATTAGTTCACCAACGGCTTGATTTAATTACATCACTATCCTTGCCGACTCTTGTTATTTCATTAGGTTATTTTCCCTTCTGTTCATCTATAATCTTTATTTGCATCAGATTGAAGATGTTGCTATTCTGGAAACTACACCGAAGTTTGAAAAAACACAGGCATATATTGTTGCCAGACATGTCAAATTTGGTCCTTCGAAAAAGGGTCCAGGAAAGAAAGCTTCTCGGGTTGTTCTTTCTTCTGTGGCATCAGAAGGAACTGGGGAAACAATAGAAGATGGCTCGGAGAATGAGGATTCGGACGAGGATGTTCAGAAGAAGAAATCTAAATGGGCTGTTTATGATGGAGAGGATGATGAGCATACCCGTTTTGACAGAAATGAGGAAACTGGGCCTTCATCTGTTTCATCTGAGATTCCAAAACCTGCAATGGTAAATAGATATGCCAAAAATCCTAGATCTGCAACACCGCCTACAGAAATGAATGGCCATGATTCAAGGAACACGAGGTATAGTGCCCCTCGATTTCCAACCCAAGGAAATCAATCACGGGTTGGTAGGAACACTTCACCTCAGATGAGACCAGAGGTTTCTGGTTATGGAGTTACAAAACAAGATTCTTCTCAATCAAGTAATCCCAAAAGTTTCGGAATATTCAGCGCTCAAAATATGAATACGACCCCAAGTGAACAAAATAAGCCAGCAGTAACTAACAGATACAAGATAAATGCTCCTACTGATTCAGTAAGAAATTCTAGAATGACCCCCCCGCCTCATAGAGACTCGAGGATGAACAGAGGACTCGGTTTTGATAATCCCAACAAGAACGAAAATCAAGCAGAAATCCGAAGATAACGAGTTTGTGGTTGTTTAAGCATTAAATAAATCTATAATCGAGCAGGCAGGGTGGTTTTTTGTTTGTTCTGAGTTAATTGTTAATTGCCTAGAATTCGATTCTTTAGTCCGATTTCTTGTCTTATGAATCGTAATTCATAATCATAAATTCCATACTACATTCCTTTGCTGCTGTTCTTGTGTTCCCAGATGTTTTTAGAACAAAATTAGTTGTTACATAACCCTGTAGTTAGGACCTAAGTGCTAAATGTCTGTTGGTTATGTTCGTATTAAGAGTGAATCCTTTACGAAGAAGTATACGTTTCTGTTATCCTCACCTGCATAAAGAATTCATACTTGCACAAACACAACGGTAATCTACATCTGTTTTATGATTTAATTACTTACTATATTACCATAAAAAGGAGATTTTTTTCACACTTGGGTGTTTAGTTAGGGGTTTTAATTGGGCAGGTTCAAATTTGGACCCACATTGAACCCGTACCGTTCAAAGTGGCTTTCGGATGAGTCTTGATTTTTGGCGAACCTGCCCTACTAACCCGTATTAGGGCCGACACACATATTTATTATATAAATATATACTAATATATTAATATAAATGTATGTTCATATTATTGGTTTATATATATTTGTGTATATATAGATTTAGAGTGTCATTTGTAAATATTAGATTAATATTAAATATTATTTTGCTCATTCTCGTGCTCTCATTGGGGTGAAAGAAAAGCACAAGGCGGTAAGTATCAGGTTAGGTTTGATTCTCCTAATTAGTAGGAGAAATAATGTTCTCTTTAAAAATAGTGACTTTTCTGTAGATTAGTTGAGGAGATTAAATTTGGGTGTGAAGTACTGGAGTTGACTTGCTATTAGAGAAGTAGAGTATTTGAGGTTTTCTTTTAGAGATTGGATTGTCAATTCAAAAATGGTGTTGGAATATTGAAATTGTAATTTGCTGGCTGTGACATTTCTTATACCAAGCCACTGTTTGTTTCATCCTTTAATAAAAAATTTTTTTGGTTGATAAAAAAATATTAACTGTTATTTTGAAAAATTATAGCAATAGTTAGAATTTTTTATATTAAAATATAATTTTTTTTGTAGTTTAAAATTAATTTAAATATATGTGGGATGGGGTGGGTCCGATCGTTTAACTTAAAAGGAACTCCTCAAATGCCCTTTCCTAAACACCACATTTTAATTAAAACTATGATCATGTTTTCGGTCTAATTTAGCATGGCATTTAAGTTATATTAATTTTCATATATAATTAAAATTAGTATTATATTTTATTTATCATAACATTTGTATTTAATTGTACAATACACACTGACATTGCTAATAAGATGAATTTTTTATAAACAAGAAATCTCTAATACTACATCTTCTAAAACGATAAATAAATATCATGTAATGAAAAATACAATTCTCGGAAACAAAGGGAACCACATACTTCTCAAAATAAATAAAAATGAGTTATCCTCTTGTTACATCTCATCACAGGAAAATTAAATTAATTAACTCTATACTTCTTACAAAATAATATTATTAAGTGAGTACTTCAAATCAAAAAATTTACCTCACATATTCTCAAATTCTTTTACTGAAAATAAAATAATAATATTTTTTTACTCCAAAAGAAATCCAAATATAAACAATTGAATTACATTCCGTCTGTTTTTGGGCTTGGAGGCCCATATTACAGTTTCAGATCCAGCCTGTTTTTCTCCAACTTGCAACTGTCAATCGGAGTACTTTTGTATAAAGCAAAGCAAATTTGCGAGTTTTTGCATATTCGAATGCATTCAAATTGAAAGAAATTTGGCGATAGCGCTCCTCAACTCATATTTCCGAACCTTTAATTGGTAAGTGTACTCTTGAATGTTAAACCCTAATTTATATTGTCGCTGTTTTACTGAAGAAGCCGGTGTTATCCCTTTTTGGTTCTATCAATCGTGAAGTTTAGGGTTTCAAATTTTGATTGGTTGACTGTTTCTCTTTCTTAAGTGGAAGAAATGCTATATTATATACGCCCGTGGCTTCAACAGAAATTGATTGGAGAATTTCTTGGTTGTTGTGTGGTTAACTAAACATAACATGTTATTGATTTTCTAATTTTGTGGACTGTCTTCGTCCTCGCAGGTATATGCGAAGTTCCACGTGAGTTATTTGGTTTTAGGCTTTTGCAGAATGGATTTTGATGAGTACGAATATCTAGAAAATACTGTGGAAAACCCAGAGCATAAGAGGTTGGAGGATAAGAAGAATGGAGGTGATGGGATAGTTGATTATGAGGAGAAGGAACGGAGTCGCAGTTCAAAGCACAGAAGTGATGATGATGTGGATGATTCTGATCGTGCATCGAAGCGATCAAGGTCAAGGAAAGATGACCATGAGAAAGATAGGAGCTCACGTCATGGCGCATCTTCAAGAGATAGGGAGAAAGGTGAGAAAGACAGACACACAAGTAGCCGAGAACATAGAATAAGGGACAAGGAGGAGAGCAATGGAAAGGAGAGAAATAAAGATAGAGACAGAGAGAGGGATGGTGACAGGAAAAGGAACGGTAATAGAGAGAGGAGAGAACGCGAGCCTGAAAGAGACAGAAACAGGGAAGAGGAAATAGAGAGGACTAGGCGAAGTAGAAATCACTCAGAGAGGCATCATGAGGAAAAGGGAAGAGAAAAGAGTAGGGATGTGGAGAACGTGGATACAGATTTTAAAGAAAGGCGAAGAGAAAGGGGGGGCCCTAGAGACCAAGACCATGAAAACAGGTAAACTTATTTTTCCTAGGGTAGAGTATTAAAAGGGACTATAATCTGTATCTGGTTATCAATTGCATGGTTTCTTGTGTTTGAAAAGTATGCTCAGTTTCTCTGTTATACTAGTAATTCTGAAAGTGAATGTATGATTTTGCCTGAAAGATATTTATAAGAATACAATAAAATTAAATAGGTTTCCAAATTAGCATAAGTGGAGTCTTGAAATTGAGGATAGGATTTGATGAGATTTCGGAGTTCCCTGGAAACTTAGGTATGCATATAAGCCTTCAGCGATGGTGCTCTCTGTGTCTACCTGGAACTTGTTAACTAACTCCTGGTTTCCATTTTACTGAGTAGACAGAGAAAAAGGTATGGTTACTGTATGTGATTCATACTTCTAGCTTGGTCGATTCACACTTTAGTGATTTGCAGCAGTCCTGTGGTTTATTTCATTTTTTCCCTTACAAAATGTGTTTTTTCTATCTTCTTTGTGGGCCTACAATGTGGAACATTCTCAAGTTGGACATATATCTCAGATTCAGCTCCTCTTGTAACACGGTGTCACATCGTCAATTAATAGCCTCCTCTTGCACAACATTGTGTATATCTACACGCTCTAATCATCTAATTCTGGTTTTCCAATTAGAGGTTTTTAGTTTTGTGAACTGGCATGTTCCTGTCTTATTTTATCTTCCTTTATAGAGCTAATTGCCCAAGTAGATTTATTCATCAGTCATGCAGGTATGGGGAGTAACTTCTTTTTAACATGTTATTGTGGTGGTAAAACTCTCCTGCTTTATCACAGGATTACCCGTTTTCTGTTTGACCATTATCACTCTGTTAATACCTGTCAAAGTCTGTCAGTTAAATGATCATGCTCAAGATTTCTCAAACTTGACGGTTGATCGTTTTTATCCTCACATCCCTTGCTGAGCCCCACTGTCCATTGTGTTGTTTATTTAGATCCCTCTTTGTTTCAAGGCCTCAAGGGTTACCTCCACCCCTCTCACTCCTAACAAAACAGATCTCTGCTGGATATGTTTTCATCTGACAATGAGATCTAAGAGTTGCCGCATTATTTGGTTTTAGACTTTTGCAGAATGACTTGATTATACAGATTAAGATATTGGTCAGATGCAAATTGACATGTGATTTTGTTTTTAGAGTTGCATGTCCGTGCCTCTATATTTGGGTAACATATTCCTTTAAGTGATGTTCTTTTTGGGTTTTAAGTGACTTTTAAAAATCGGTTTTAAAATTTAGGAGATTTTAAAATCCTGACAAATAATAATGTGTGTGGTTGTTTTGGATTTTTGAGTAGGAGGGTGAGATTTAACTTTATGTCAAATCAATGTGCAAGAGTGAATGAAGTTATATTACTCTCTGTCCCGTATTAGATGCATCATTTGCCAAAAAAGTCTGTCCCATATGAGATGCATCATTTTCTTAAATAACAATAAAACAACTTTAGTTTTTTTATCTATCTCACTCAAACACCTCAATATTACACCACATGCCATTATTTTTACCACACTAACCCAATTTAATACTATTAAACATCTCTCTGAATAAAGTCGAAAAGACTATCATACCCCCATAAAAAACAACTTATATTATTAAACATCTATTACATAAAATACGGGATGGAGGGAGTATAATATTATTGTTGATTAAAATGATTGGATGATGTGAATTATGATATAAATATATTAAAATATAAAGAGAGGGAATTGATTGTATTGTAAAGTGTAATAGTAGGTTTAGGTGTTGTAGTGGTGGTTTTTGAAAATTAGTTTTTAAAATATCAGACTAAAATTGATTTTAAATAGCAAAACCCAAAACCTGGTTTTTAAAACCTAAAAAGAACATCACCTTAAAATTGTTGACCTGAATAATACAGTATGCATATGCTCAGTGCTGTCCTTGAAAGTTTGTTGTATTTTAAAAATAATGAGGTGAATGCATCATTATGCTATTTGTTAAATACACATCATTTTAATCGGCTGTATGCTCGGAAATGAGACTTGTTACTGTTGGATATGGTGCTCTTGTTGGAAAAGCTGGATTGGTGTCATTATATTTGCCATTTTATAAGAAGATATTCTGTAATATGCTGGTGCAAAATGTAACATTAGGTTTGCCATATAGGGGCCAGCCCGTTGTTAGTTCAATCCCTGAAGTTTTACAGTGTTCACATTTCTCTTAATTGGCACTTTTTCACCCAGGTTGGTCTCATTATTTCAATATTAAGATGTTTTTTGACCAAATGTTAGTTAGACAGCATATTGACTCTATGGAGTTGCCTGCAGGGTTGTGATCTTGGGTTTGGCTCTTTTAAGCATACTGGAGATATTTTTGCTTCGTTGTGGAACTGTTGTCTTTTATGAATATGGTGCTTTCCGCATTATTTATTTATTTTGAAGGAGCAAAGAATTTTTCTCGGATTTTACTATGGAGATGGTCAAGCAGCTCATGTCTAGTTAGCAAAGATAAAATTGTAATTTTTATTGAGGTACTTTAGTTTTATAGTGTTTATATTTTTGTTTTCTTGCAGAAGATATAATAAAGAGAAAAAGGAAGACAAAGTGGAGCCAGAAGTTGATCCTGAACGAGATCAGAGGACAGTTTTTGCTTATCAGGTATTGAACTGCTATTTTTTATTTGGTGTAATTTTTTCTGGAGGACTGCTGACACTTGCACTGCAATTTCCGCAGATTTCCTTAAAGGCTGGTGAACGAGATCTCTTTGAATTCTTCTCTAGGGCTGGAAAGGTCAGCCTATATTTTCTTATGACTCTTGTTTCGATTGTTAATAGATTGATTTTCTGTAAATTTCTTGCTTTGTTTAGTTGTAGTTGCAAGTTTACAACTTTACCAAGGGAAGGAAATGTACATCAGAATATGAGTTGGCTGAGCTGATACATTATGCAACATTCTTTCATTTTTAAGTATATATTATTATTTAATATATTAAGCATCATTTTCTTTGAAAACTTATCTGCAGGATGTCTCTGAAGTTTCACACCTTTGATATTAAAGGTTATGTGATATAGTCTTGGATGCCAGTGCAAGTCAGTACTATAGAAGTTACTATTGATCTTACAATCTTGGATTTTTTACTTTAAAATCTGGTCATTGGCTTCTCAAGTGTACTTTTTTTTTTACTACCAAATATTATTAAGAACACCTGCATTGCTTTTTCACCATTGAAGGTGCTGCAGCCTCTGCCTTTGTCCATTATTTGCTAGCATTATTTCAAGTACCTCAAGAATTATGCTTTAATAGCGGGATTTTGCTTCTTTTTTTAGGTCAGGGATGTTCAGCTCATAATGGATCGCAATACCAGACGCTCCAAAGGGATTGGGTAATTATATTTTACATTTTGTTGAGAAATTGTATTCAAAATTCCTTCTTTCTTGGTTTACCTGATTTAAATCTCCACAATTAGGGATTCATAGCAAATCTCTAAGACTAAGGATTCCTAACAGAATGCAAGTATATTTTCCGTCATTGATGTAATGGTGCTAAGACCTAATGTTGACAAAATTATTGGGATGCAGTCACTGATTTTCATGGTGCAGTGTAGAAAGGCATCAGGTCAAGTTAGAAATATTACAATATACTCCCTCCGTCCCATTATAAGTTACCCATTTTTCCATTTTGGTCTGTCCCACTATAAGTTACTCATTCTGTTTTTGGCATCTACCCACTAAATTTATATCCCTACACTTTTCTATTATTTACACATATGTCACTCATTTATCCTTACTTTTATCTAAATCTCTTACTTTTTCTCCTCTTTCCATCACATCATTTGTACTATATCTATATTATATTACCTTACCTTAATCGTTGTGCCCAAAAGAAACGGTTGACTTATACCGGGACGGAGGATTGTCGGTTCTAAATTTTGTGCTGGGAGTTGGTTCCTTATCTCTGTGGACTTAAGACTGAACTTGTAAAAATCGGGAGATAATGACACGCTATTATTGTTATCCAAGTAACTGAAATACACTATGAAGAATTCAGGGGAATTCTTTGGAAAATAGAATAAGCTCACCTGCATTTGCACAAAATATGTCTGCTCATATTCTCTGCTGGACTAAATCCTACTGCTGCGGGTGATGTAGTGCTAGTACATTGTTCCTAACTTCTGTGGTTAATGATGTTTTATTTTCTTCGATGATTTTGCAGATACATTGAATTTACTGATGTAATGTCGGTTCCTATGGCAATAGCAATGTCTGGCCAGCTACTTCTTGGTCATCCTGTCATGGTAAAGCCATCTGAAGCTGAAAAGAATCTTGTTCAGTCAACTACTGCCGTCAGTGGAGGTCTTCTTGGCCCATACTCGGGGGGAGCTAGAAGGCTGTATGTTGGCAACCTACCGATCACAATCAAAGAAGATCAGCTTCGCCAGGTGGGACATTCCCATGTGATTAGATTGTACCATGCTGATGTTACTCAGGATCTAGCTGGCTACATTTGTTTTTTTTATTTCTTAAGACCTGCCATATATCTGATACAAAAATGATTCTGACTTTCAACATCTTCTCTAGGTATTTGAACCTTTTGGCCATGTTGAGCTGGTGCAGATGCCCATGGATCCGGGGACTGGGAACTGCAAAGGTTATGCTTTTATACAGGTGATTGAGTTTGCTGTATATAATTTTGTATACAATATTCATGTACAGCTGTATATTCCAGGTAAGAATAACCATTACAAGACGGAAACACACTCCTGCCATTGAGCAATTGTACATTTTCTGCATTATTATGAAATCTCTCATGACTTTGTATTTTAAGTGCATGGCTGACATTTATCTTGGCAGTTTGGACGTCTTGAAGATGCAAAAGCTGCTCAAAATTTAAATGGGCAATTAGAGATTGCAGGCCGAGTTATCAAGGTACAAGACATCCCCTCCTCCCTCTGAGCAATTGCTGGGTCAATTTTTTATGTATAAATGAGTGTTTCCCTCTTTTTTGGTTTTGCTTTTAATCGTAGTCTAGTGTAATCTTCAACTTCAAATTATGCCTTCTTTTAGTTTCTTTTTTCCTTTGCTTTCTGCTAGCTTTTTATGTGTACAAATCTACTGTTAGTTCATTGTATATAAGTGTCTTTTTATGTAAAGTAGCTTATGCCAGGCTTTCTTCTCTTTTGCTCTTCTCAACTTGCAGGTTTCTGCTGTCACTGATCAAGCTGGAATGCAAGAAGCTGGGGCAAATATGGCTGATTTTGATGATGATGAAACTGGCTTGGTTAGTCATGCTTACCTCACCATGTTTCATTTGTTCTCTGTGTTTTTCGATGCCTTCCTTCTGCATCTTGTATACTTTGAGCTGTTGCTTTCTTTCATATCCCCAGTTTATGGATTCACTTTAATTCTGCTGATCTGTGTTCTCATCTGGTGGGCAGTCCTTGAATGCACAGTCTCGAGCACTTCTTATGCAGAAATTGGATCGCACTGGCGCTGCTTCAAGGTTATTTTATACCCTTTGGTCTATTATTGTTTTCTAGGTTTTTTCTCAACATTTCATCTCTTACATCAGTTTTTGTGTTCTGCAGCTTTACTGGTTCATCAGCAGCATCAGTTCTTGGACAATCTTCTGTTCAGGGGCTTCCAGGGCTATCAGCTGCAGGTCTTTCCTTACCTGGTCCACCCATAGACACAATTGGTGTTCCCAGTGAATGTTTATTGCTGAAGAACATGTTTGAACCAAACTCAGAGGTTTGTCGAGGAAATCTTGTTTCATATCATTTTGTTATTCTCCAATTTGAATTAAAATGCATTTCCATTGCAGACTGAGGACGATTTTGATCTGGATATAAAGGAAGATGTCCAGGATGAATGTTCAAAATTCGGAAAATTAAAACATATTCATGTTGAAAAGTAAGTAAATATTGATGTTACTGTGACACCTGCTATGATTTGATGCTGGGAGAAGTTTTAATATTCACTTGTTAGTTCTTTTGTGCAACATATCAACTATCATATGTGTTTTAACTTTTATGTCAAATGACTGTGCTTCATATTGGTACACTGTAATTTTTTTTGTGGAAGAATGTCCAGTCTTGGAGATGACTATTCTACCCGTTGAGACTGTCTGTTTCTGCTGACACACTTTCTCACCAATGTGAGCCTATCAAAGTCATTGGGTCTCATTTTCTCCAAATTAGAACAGGATTTCCTCATTTGAATGCAATTTCTGTACTGATAAATTTCTTGATTTCTTTTTCATCCTTTTGCATGCATATTAATTACCTGTTGCAGTTTTGTGGTCTTGGTTTCTTGGGCTAATATTTGTATATGTTAAAACACTCAATTTCTCACTGAAATTTATGTAACCTTCTTTCTTGACTATCGATCAGGAATTCTGCTGGATTTGTATACCTGCGGTTTGAAAATGCTCAAGCTGCCATTGCTGCACAGCGTGCACTCCACGGTAGGTGGTTTGCTGGGAAGATGATTACTGCAACCTTCATGGTAACACCACTCTCTCTCTCTCTCTCTCTCTCTCTCTCTCTCACAGCTGTAAAATATTATTTTGGTAATATTAAAGATAAAAAACATATTATGTTGGTATTCAAGTAGACGATGTTTTACCTGCAAGTTGTTTACATGCAGCTTATCAATGATTACGACGCTAAATTTCCTGGTAACAGCTAGAGAGCTTGCTGTAGAATTGGTAAATATGCAGGTTTCTTGTGTTGGTAAGAATTTACTATCATTCACTCAAGAGGCTGCATAAATCTACATTAGAGGACTCATGGGTGTCATTTGGAGTGCTGGGTGTTAATTGTAACATGAAAAGTTTTGGGTGGACGTCTCGTAGGAATATTTAATTGGTTCCAAATTGTGTATCACCATATTATATATTATTGTCCTCGTTGAAGTTTTGGTCTAAATTTCATCCTATTATGTGTGAACAATTACTGTTTTTCGCATTTGTTTCTCATATCTAATGCTCATTTACGTATGTTTTACACTTGTTTCATTTGGGATGACGCTCATTATGGGTTATGCGTGCTAGGTCCTCTTGATACTATCTTTGCACTTGTTTTGAATAACGTTTGTGTTAGCACCGTTTTCGAGTAATATGGAAATGTACTTATGTTTGCTTAATTCTGTATAAATGAGCTTTGCAGGGAGTTAAAAGATAAAATTGTATTTTTTGCAAATATAATTTCTCAATATTACTCAAAACACATTATGTAAAGTTGTTATTTGCGTTTTTAGGTAAAGTGCACAAGTCCCTAGAATGCAAGGGTCGGCCTTTAAGTCATGGGTATAATCAGAAATAACACGAATTATATACTCCTTCACCCGTTTTGTTGAAAATTTATATTTTGTCATATCGAACGTGATTCTTAAAGTTGTTAAATATTTTCTTTTAAAATTTAATATTTTGTTATTTCGAGTATTTATTTTTAAGTTAAATATTCTTTTTTAAGAAAATTATGGTTCCATATTTACAATAAAATATTTACCTTTTTATTTTTTTTTCATTCTCTAACTTTTTATTTTTTTTATTCTCTTCACTTATATTTATTAAAACTAGTGTTAATGTTAATCATGAACAGGAACGAAGGGAAGGGAGTACTTAGTAAGCTTACTTAGTAAGCTAGTCATTTGAAAGTGATACAAATATTAAGAAAAATAACATTTAATATGGAACGAAGGGAGTACTTAGTAACTTAGTAAGCTAGTCATTTGAAAATGATACAAATATTAAGAAAAATAACATTTAATATGTAATGAGCATTGAGATGTGATAATTATGAAAAAAAAAAAAAAGTAAAGAGAGATAGCAAGATAGAGAGATAAATGTGCTAATTTAATTTTAATAAATATAAAAATAAATTATTCATTGCATGATAACTATTTTATTCAGTCTTATATTTGGATAAAATACTGAGATCTTTAGATTATTTGCGAACAACTATTTCTCAAGATATATTAAATAAATTTTGTAGTTTTCTCTAAGCTAAATTTTTTTTATTTAAAATGCATAATTGAAGTTTTTTCATCTATTAAATTAGAAATAAATTTATAATTTGATATTTAATATTTTAAAGAATTTGAACTAAAAAGCTTAATTTTTGACATGTCTTAGGCCTCTGATACGAACTTAGAAATCAAGTCAAGAAATTGAATTGCCATGAATTTTGCATTTAGTCCTTTAACTTCTTGTATTGCATATTAGGGACTATTTTGCAAGAGTTGTATTTTCTTGTTAGTTGTTAGTTAGAGTTGTTAGGAGTTAGTTAGTTGGTTAGGTAGAATTGATGGCTATATAACTAGTTGTATAAGCTCATTTGAGGGATATGAAAAAGATAGCAAACTAGTTCTTAAAGCAAATTCTTGCTTTGTGAATTGATTCGATAGCTTGCTAGCCCGAGCTAGAGCTTCAAATCGGGTTTCGTTGCTTGCCAACCTGAGTTGGAGCATCGAAATTACGAGGGATTGAGGGGTTCGTTGCTTGCCAACCTGAGTTGGGGCATCGAATTCATCGAGCCTAATTCGCGGTTCTCATCAATTGGTGCTTTCATTGAGAGCATGGAATCACGACGAGAATCGCGTTTCAAAATGAAAAGAAAAATGGCTGGTGCATCTACTCTTGGAGAAAGAATGAAGATCTTGGAAAACCGATTAGACGTCATGGAGAGGAGGATGACGAAGATCGTCAAGAGGTTGGAGAAGGTGTTGCAACAAACGAATAAAAATAAATCTACGACAAGAAAATCAAAGAAAACACCGCTGCGTTTTTCTTGTTATCATCATGAAGATTCCGTGCACGAGAAAGAAGAAGTGAAAGAGGAGGAAACAACTGAGAGGAAAATGGTGGAAAGATTTACGGTGCATGCGACGCCAAAAAGCTCTATTTCCAAGCATTTGTTCATTGAGAAGGGTCAAGAGGGAGCAATGATTGGGATTGATATTAGTGGGCTTGAGCCCTCCGCGCCGGTCAAGGGAAACAGAGATGATTTGGATAATAAGATTTTGGCTGCGCCATCTTTTCAACTTCTTACTACCATTGATTTTGATGGTTTTCAGAAAGCTGTTGTACAGATGGTGAAACCTGCAAAGGGAACTACAACTCTGGCTTTTATATTCAAAGAAGGTGTCATGGTTGATGCTGATTTTCGTGCGAGCAAGGCTAATGTTAAGAAGGAAGAAATCTCTGCAAAGATACTGGAAGAAACAATGATGGATGAAGTGGAAATGTGCACACGATTTTGTTCAATTTTGGATGACCGATTTTTTGTTTTTGATAGAGGAAAAGAATTTGCGATGACGTATTTGATGAAGAGAATTGAGAATCGTCCTTGAGGACAAGGACAATCTCGAAGGGCCCGGGAATGATACGAACTTAGAAATCAAGTCAAGAAATTGAATTGCCATGAATTTTGCATTTAGTCCTTTAACTTCTTGTATTGCATATTAGGGACTATTTTGCAAGAGTTGTATTTTCTTGTTAGTTGTTAGTTAGAGTTGTTAGGAGTTAGTTAGTTGGTTAGGTAGAATTGATGGCTATATAACTAGTTGTATAAGCTCATTTGAGGGATATGAAAAAGATAGCAAACTAGTTCTTAAAGCAAATTCTTGCTTTGTGAATTGATTCGATAGCTTGCTAGCCCGAGCTAGAGCTTCGAATCGGGTTTCGTTGCTTGCCAACCTGAGTTGGAGCATCGAAATTACGAGGGATTGAGGGGTTCGTTGCTTGCCAACCTGAGTTGGGGCATCGAATTCATCGAGCCTAATTCGCGGTTCTCATCAGCCTCGAATGAGGCTCCACTTGCTTGGCTTTGGTAGGAACCCATTATCTAATGGCATGATAAAAATTCACGGTGAAATATGTTTTGATAATATTAATTATTTTATTAAAAGGTATTATTTATTTTTATCATAATATATTAATTTTAAATAATATTAATTATAAAATATTAATTAAATTAATTTTATGATGAAACTGATTCACATATTTATGTACGTGAACCAATCTCTATTGCGATTCAATTCAAGCTACATTGCTAATCATATTTTACATCCAGATTCCTTAAAAAATTAAGTTGAACTATGTATCAGGAATTATTCTTCAAGTTTTTTTTTCCGAAAATAAATTATTCTTCAAGTTTATAAATTCTTTCATGGGTCAACTACACAAAAAGTATAAAATTTGAGGGCTGAATTGATTTATGTTGCTTTTAAAGGGTTACACACAAATATGTAAAAGGTTTGGGGGCTATAATGATATTTTGTTCAAAATCAAATGACATAGATATTAAAAAATAATTATTTATTAATATTAAAATATATAAAGTGAAAAATAAATAAGTATTTTTAACTTTATTAAAATGAGTTACTTTATTTTTCAATTTCGTTGAAAATGTTTATGTATGTTAGAGTTTAGTATGAAGATGTAGTGTTATCTTTTTATTATTGGATATAAAAACAAAAATTTAATATTTATTTTTAAATTTTGAACAATAAAAAATGAAGAAAAAAATTATTTCTACATAAATAAATACAATTACCTAAAATTTAATTGAAATAAAATAAGACATGGAGATGGAGTAGTGAATAAGAAACGCAAGGTGTACTGTGTTTTTATGTTTTACTGCTCAGTTGGAGAAAAAGGACGTCAATTAGCAAAATCAATCCCTTCAATTCTAGGGTTTTTTTTCTAAATTTTCTCACCGAATCTTAAGGGTTTGATTCTTTTCTCTACTTTCTTCTGCGCAATCGATTAACCACTTTCTTCTTCTTTGTTAATTTTATTTTTTAGCGAAATATTTAGTTTTGCCTTCTGACTTGCAGCTTACGAAAGTAATCGGAAACCTAGCCTTTTCGCATTTGTCCAGATCAATTTCGTACTCGCTTTCAGGTAAAATTGAATCAGAGTTCGTAAATCTGAAAGAATATAGCGAAAATGGTGTTTCCAGCTTTTATTTCTGTATTTTATCTGTCGATTTTACTGATGTTTATTTCTCAGATTTTGGCGAAAATGACTCAAGACGTTGAGATGAAGGAGCAGCAGCCCGCCCCTTCCAATTCCGTCTCAACTACTTCTCCGTCTACCCTTCAGAGTATTTATTTACTTTTTACGCGCGTGTAAATGAATGTTAATTGTGTTTTGCTATCTCTGGGCTTCAGATTTGCTTTTAATTCGTTTGACTCTAAAGGATAGCACGAAGGAAATTCGGTTTTTATAGTTATAAGAGATTTTTACTGATTATGCATTCCTTTTTCAGTAATAATCTGCTGCATTAGAAAAACTTCTTCAGTCACTACTTATTTAGTCTGGAAGGATTATTTTTCCCCATCATATTCTCTTGTAAATGATGCTTTATTTTTGTGTTACTTTCGTTTGTTCAATCCTAATTGGACCTGAGTGTGTCATTTTTGTGTTGTGATTTTGTGTTTTTCGTTGCTTCTATTAGGTCTGAAGGACATAGCTCTATTGATTGAGACGGGGGCTTACACTAGGGAGGTTCGAAGGATTGTGAGGGCTATTAGGTGGACCATTCAGCTGAGGAAGAATCTAACTGCTTCTGTACTTTCTGCATTTCTTGATTTTGCGCTTTTGCCAGGATCTGAGATGCATTCTCGCTTGTCTGCATACGTTCCAAAGGTAAGCATGTTAGACATTCAAGTGGATTTTCAAAATTTAATGTGGAAAATATGTTTTCAAGATTGCTTGATAGGTGAATGGTTTTGTATTTATGGCCATTGGTTATATAAACAGTCAGATTTCTGTATGGTTCTTTTATTAATTGCATATTTTATGGAACAAATTAGTTTAGCATTAATTAAGAGGAAGAATTTTGGTTCATATTCATTCCTTTTAGTCATTTTCTGTTCTTGCATAGCACTCAGTAAGCTTATTGATCCTGTTTATCTATTTTGATGATCTCTTTTATTTTAATTTTGGAATTACTGACTTAGTCATTACACTTAATACCTTAAAAAATTATAAATCATATCAAACACCTTCTATGTGTGGATAAGGAACCAGTTTACTAGATGTGATGATAATTGTAGGAGGATGAGCATGATATGGAAGTTGATACTGCGATATCTGGTACACAAACCCCTGCGAAACACTCCTTGCCAGAGCTTGAGATCTACTGCTATTTGCTCGTTTTATTATTTTTGATTGATCAGAAGAGATACAATGAGGTATGGGTGTGTGATTAAACTATGCCTGAGGCTTTACCTTATAACATCTGGACACTTATAATTTTTTGATGATTTTTGTCTATGGTAAGGCCAAGGCTTGCTCTACTGCTGGCATAGCCCGTCTAAGGAACCTCAATAAAAGAACTGTTGATGTCCTAGCGTCCAGGCTCTACTTTTACTACTCTTTAAGCTATGAACTTACTGGCGATCTTGCTGAGATTCGGGGGTATGATTATCTAATGGTAGTTTGTGTTTCATGCAATATTAATAGTGCCTCAGCTGTTTAATGATGCATGAATGCAGAGAAAACTTAATGACATATGGTCAAGGGAAAATATAAACTAGAATAGGTTAACTTATATGTTCTGCTTACAGTAACTTTTGTTGTGTAATATTATCTAACCAGAGAATAGCATTTCTTAACAGTAATCTTCTTGCATTGCACCGAACTACAACTTTGCGCCATGACGAGTTGGGACAGGTTTGTTTTTAACAGATGAGCTATTCATTTATCATCTTGGTTGTGCTTTTTGTGATTGATGGCATGCTAATATGATACAGGAAACCCTTCTGAACCTATTGCTAAGGAATTACCTCCATTACAACTTATATGATCAAGCAGAGAAACTGAGATCAAAGGCTCCTCGTTTTGAAGCTCACTCAAACCAACAGGTAAATGCCATGACACTAATACCATTATTTATCATTGTTAATACTGGGCATTCAATCATGTTGACAATTGGACAAGAATGTGATTGTGGTCAAATTCAAAGCACTTTACTATGAACTGCAATTACTTGTTTTAAGCCCAGAGTGCCTCAACCAACATCGTTTGAAACAAATAGTACAAACGCCGGCCAACACAATTTACACACGCTGAGCTAATAATGAACCTTAAGTAGTTAAGATACAAATGGAATATACTGTATCCAACGTTTGCTGATTCTGAAAATGATGAATGTTTTGTTTTGGTGAGTACATGTAAAAATCAATTTCCTTTGATGGAGGAAATAGAAATGAAGTATTATTACACTGCTTCTTTATGATTTCCTCAAGTATGCATAGCTATGTTCTGTTATTATTTCTCTATTGTTACTATATTTGTTTCTTTTCTCCCTTTTGTTTGATTCGTTGTTGTGTTATTTCTTTTGTTGGGGTGGTGGGTGGATGCTGATGGTTCTGGGCTGGCATAACTAGATATAACTATGGTGTATTGAAGGTTATGCCTCTACAATCTAATTATTGGTCCTGTGTCTATGTATCTTCTGCAGTTCAGCCGTTATCTGTTTTACCTTGGAAAGATCAGGACAATTCAGCTAGAGTACACTGATGCTAAAGAGTCCCTGCTCCAAGCTGCTAGGAAAGCGCCTGTTTCTGCCCTTGGTTTCCGTGTTCAATGCAACAAATGGGCTATAATTGTCCGTTTACTTCTTGGAGAGATTCCAGAAAGAACTGTTTTTATGCAGAAGGGGATGGAGAAAGCACTGCGGCCATATTTCGAGCTTACAAATGTGAGAATTACTATTTTACTTTATTAATTTGTCCATCAATAATCATTTAGCATCATGTTTTATGTCAATCTATGGGATTTGTTACCTCCGTTCCTAATTATTTGTCAGATTTTGTCCATTCACACAAACCAATTTTTCATTAATTAGATTATCAAGAGACTATTGTACCCGTATTTATTACTACTTGATTCATAAACTTATAATTACAAGAAGATGCTAAATATTTTTAGGGGTATTGGTGGAAAAAAAGGGTATCTTTTTGTTGACATTAGCAAGTGAAATAATTAGGAACACAATTTTGGATAGAATCAGATATAATTAGGAACAGAGGTAGTTTAAGATAATGACTTCACTCTAATATCTTATCATCAAACACTACATGAGATTTACTCGGGTCCTTTCTTGGTTCTTACCAGATGAAGCAATTTAGTAGTCTACAATCATTTGATGTTGACTTTATTTACACGTGCGGTTTCAGGCCGTTCGAATTGGAGACTTGGAGCTCTTCAAATCTGTAGCTGAGAAGTTCAGCAGCACCTTCAGTTCTGACCGAACTAACAATTTGATAGTAAGGCTGCGCCACAACGTTATCAGAACTGGTTTACGCAACATCAGCATCTCGTATTCTAGGATTTCACTGGTTGATGTTGCCAAGAAGCTGAGGTTAGATTCTCCAAATCCTGTAGCTGATGCTGAAAGTATAGTCTCCAAGGCAATTAGAGATGGTGCTATAGATGCCACAATAGATCATACTAATGGATGGATGGTGTCAAAGGAGACTGGGGATATTTACTCTACAAATGAGCCTCAGATTGCTTTCAACTCTAGGATTGCCTTTTGTCTGAATATGCACAATGAAGCAGTGCGGGCACTACGTTTTCCACCTAATTCCCATAAGGAAAAGGAAAGTGCGGAGAAGAGGAGAGAGAGGCAGCAGCAAGAGCAAGAGCTTGCTAAACATATAGCTGAGGAGGATGATGATGAATTCTAACTGTGTGTTGCCTATAAGATACTCTCTCCATGTTTCACCAGATTTATCAAAATTTCTTGCTACTTCATTTCATATTCAGACAATGAAGGGGGGGCTACTAGTCTTTTGTAGCTTTTTGCATTCACTGTATTGTATGGAGTTTTTGTTTCAGGTTTGAGGTATTCATTGTTTACTTATTTGATTGGGATGCAGAGCAGAGCTGTGATGCGAGATCGGATTTTGATTCTACTAATGGAAATTGAAAAAGAAAATCCAGCATATATAATGTTGACTTTATCATGTTTACTAGCAAGCAATTATTATCAATCTTAACAAAGCCCAGATACTGTGATATATGTTCGTCGTGAGGGATTAGGGTTCCAAATTCTGGCGAAAGACTAAATGGTGAATATATGAAGGATTAGAGTTCCAAATTCGGGTGTTTGGTTCAAAATATTTGGTAATGAGAATAGTTATTACATTGTTAATATATTATTTATTTTGGTGTAAGCTGAGATAAAAAAAATATTGTTGATTATAAGAAAGGAGGCTGTTGATCAAAATTGAGTTAATAATTCACTTACTTTGAATCTTATCATATTGTATGAAATATAATGATAAATGAATTGATCATTTTTTATTTGCATTAATTACCATAATTGTTTTATATTTATTTCCATTATGATTTCTTGACGAATTATGAACCAAGCATCCCCACAAATATTCATTGCAGGTACGAATAAGCAGTGATCCATCTGAAATCGAATTTACTTTAGTTTCAAAATTAAAAAGCAGGTGGCACTTTCTACTTCCAAAACATAGATGGCATCTTGGTGACTGAGTTTTGATGATTATGATACTACTCCAATAAGGTGGTAAATTCTAAAATTAATCAAAAGTTGTGGTAAAAAAGGAAAATCTGACATCAAAGTAAAGCTAGAGTGGTACAAATTTGAGATTCTGTTAATTACTACAATGTAAATTGTCAATGGTATATCTGTCAAAAAAAAAAAAACTGTCAATGGTATGAAAATATGGGCAGCAAATCTTGTAGCATTCAGCTACCTGAAATTTAACCAAACGACTTGACAATTGTGCTGACTCTTTCAGCAAAAATCTTTGAAGTGATCTTTTTACCCGGGATGTGAAACGGATTTGAAACTGCATCAACATAGGCAGCATGGAACTTCATAAAGAACTGTTGCAATTTTTCAAAAACAGAAAAGGAGTTAGCTGGATATTTTGGATAATGAAAACTGAAAAGTTGGGAATTTGAATCAAGTAAACTGAAAATTCTGGAAAACTCCAACAGCAAATTCTCACAAGTTAAATTGAATTCAGTGCTGGTGTTGAGATGATCCTAACATAAAATTTGTTAAATAATGAGAAAGATGTCTCAGAGCCACCGGAAATTTGTATACAACACAAGAAAAAGTTCAGTTGGCTTTGTCACTAGTGAATCAAGTGGTACTGATAAAAAATTCAGTACTATTAATTAGTACTATTAACTATCACTTGGCCACCGGGCTCCTCATTTTAGTGAGAGACCCGGATTCGTTTCCATTTGGGAACGAATATTTACTGATCAAAAAATTCAGTACTATTAATTAGATGGTGTGAGCATGTTTTAAGACAGTAGAGCAAGAAAGATGGTCGGGGTGATAAGATAATTAGCAAAAATGGGTACTAAAATTATAACTAAAAAGGACATCTATGAATTGTGACACTTACACTTCTCACATCTGCATCTCTAACATCAAGGTCTGTTGTTACCAATATGAACTTCACCTTGGTATTGGTCAAGTAACCATACCTGAAAAGCATTAGATATTCATAAGCATAGTAGATCACTCAACACATGAAAATTAAGCAAAACTATGTTCCATTTTCTATGAATTTATAAAGAAGAAGATTCCTTGTTCTTACGCTTTGTAGTTTTCACTTGGATATAGCAAACCAAGAAATGTCTCATTTAGTATTGGGCTGGACTTTTTCGGATTGCTCACTGCTAAATCGAAAATTACCAAATATAAAAATCATTTAATTATTATAGAACAGATACAAAGACATGGGAAAGGACAAATGACCGCAATTTCCACTAAGCATACAATAAGTAGATTAACAGATAAAGCATTTATACAACTTAAACAGTATCTTCATATCACATATTTGGTCACACTCATTATAACTATTAATGCTTGCCTACAAACTGAAAGTACAAATGGTCTGCTCCTTTACAATAATTCTCGTATCATGTCCTTGTAGGCTACATCACCTTTATTGAAGTCTACCGCTATAAGAAATTCTATCAATTTGGATAACCAGTGTACCAAATAATGCATCAGATTCACATCCATTAGCTTTTCACATTGACCTAATAACCTGGTTTGCAGTTTCTTCTTTCTAACTAATTGATTGATTTTAAAAAGCCTCACTTGTCTTTCCATTTAATATTTGAATTACCAGTGCTAAAGCAAACGGAGTCTAACACAGATCCTAACATGCATTATATAGTTCTGAAGTTTCTAACACAGTCCAAATGAATTATTTATGGCCAGCATCCTTAATTGTACATTACTTCTCAGATTAAATTGCAAACCAAAGATTTAAGTCATTCATGGCTGTTTTCTCTTCCGCTCATTTCGTCTTTTTATCTTTTTTTCTGCTGTTAAATACTGCTGATCTACAAAATTGCTTGTCCAAAATCAAAAATCAAAATAATAATATTAATATCTTCACCTCTTTCGTCGACGACATCGAGAGAACAGTGAACGATGTGATGAAGCTTGAGCGCATCATCTGCCATCGTAAAACTCTGTATGTATAGCGGATTGTTCTGTCAATACACGAAATTAAGCAGAAAATCACTTCACTTAGATTTTAATTCAAGCATCAACGCAATTGTAAATTGAATTTGTACAAGAAATGTGAAATCAGGAGGCGACCTCGTGGCCTACGACGGCGACGCAGACGATCATGGCTCCACTATGATGGTTGAGCTCGGATTCCTTAATCTACTGAATATGTACAGACACCATTATATGAATATCGACCCAAATAAGTACATTTGTAAAATTGCACATTTGCCCCCATACTTTGTATAATTTGATTTTATTTAATTTTACATCTTCAATGAAATTTTAGTATTTAAATTTAGAATAATTATCTTTTCAAAAAAAAAAAATTAGAATAATTATAATTTAACTACATTGATCTTGATAATTAAAATTGCCTAAATTTGGAACTTAAATATTAACTCTTTTACTCGTCAAGAGCAATTGTAATCTTTCTTTAGATAAATATTTTTTTGTTTACAATTATTAATATTATATGTTTTCAAGTTCTAGAATGCCTATATTTTGTCTTTAAAAAAAATAATTCAAATCCTATTTTATGTACATATTTTAACTTGAACACAATATGATTTGATACAATCAATTAATTAATAAATCGTGTCTCAGATATTCAGATGTTTTCTCACCGCAAGTTAATATGTACTCATGCGGATGTGGACTATGAGTATTGTGATTCCCACCCCTACTTGTGAGTGTGGTGAAAGAGTTGGGGTAATTATTCAAAATTTTGAACGAAAATAGTAATGATTTTTTTTCACTTACGTCTCATAATGAAAGAGATATATTTAAGGATCGGTTGTTTTAATAATAATTACATTATTAAAGTTATATTCTAATCTGAAATAAATTAATTAGTTAAATTAACCACCGCAATTATTCCTTTTTTTCATCTGTGCTAACGATTTTTTTTACAGTGAGAATAATACAGGCTGGCGTTTTGGGTATAATATGCTAGGCCCATAATAAAGGCCCAAATACTTATTGGACCAGTTCGAAGGTCGTTTACCATTCACAACCTTCATGAAAAATCCCCATCCCGTCCAAAAAAAAAAAAAAAATCCCCATTATTTCCTTTCCCTTCATCTTTCTCCAAGTTGTGGAAGCCTCCAAAACCTCCCGTCCTCAATTCGATCGCTGAATCGCAGGTATTTCGTTGTACTCTTTGTTTTCTTTCTTCACCTTTCTGTAGTTCGTTAGTATGTCTATTTTCCTTCTTTATGTAGTTCGCCAATTGTAGTATGGCTCGTGTCAGGGGCTTAAATTAGGGTTAATGCATTATTTGATATTTCATTGGATAGGGATTTAAGTTTCTCTATGATGGATGGACCATTAGTTTCTCTATGATGGATGCAACATTAGACGATTAGTTAATAGGGAGATCTAGGGGACAAAAATAGATTGTGGAGTAAGAAAGAGCTGGGCATCCAGATTGCAGAAAGGCGGCAAACCCATATGACGAATGTATTGAACAGTTCTTTGTAATTATTGCTGATGAAAATTTACAATGGAATTAGAGTGAGAGGGTTATTTCTTTAGGCTGTCGTTACTAGTTCTTAGTTTTTTAAGATTTTATTTATTTTGTTTGATGAAAGAAATAAATAACTTGGAAGGATCTGCAATGTGTTAGCTAAGTTTGGAGTTCCAATTTTATCTGTTTAGTGCTCAGTATTGATGGTAGTGTTATACGTAACGATGTGTATATTCGGCGTATGATTTTGTGTTCATATATACAAATTATTGTTGTGCATATACCATTGATAACTTTTAATAGAAAGGGCCATACTTTTTAGTTAAGCATTTATTAATAGAATGGGTCAGCATTCTAGAAGAACACTTAAGCATAAATTGTTTATGATCCTCAATTTAGGTGTTTCTGTATCTGATGATGTAGGGAATATTTCATCAGTTATTGAGAAGATCAAGAGAAGTATGGGAATAATTGAGGATGAAGAAAGGAAAGTGCATCCAGATTGCAGAAATGCACCGAATCCATATCATGAATGTAGTGAATACTGCTTCATGATTATTGCAGATGCAAAGAAGAGAATAAATAAAAATGATACAGGTTCGTTTTTTTATTGATACCTTTGTAGTACATTGCGAAGATTATTTATTTCTCAAAAGGATGTGTGAGCAATTAATTGCAAAAAGTTTGCTGAATTGGAGTTCATTCTTTCATGTTTGGTTGGTGTTATTCTTTTTCTGTTTTTCAGGTTAAAATTCCTCCTTCTTAGTTTATATGTTACTTTAATATGATATATACTTGCTCAATCAAGATAACTTTTTTGTGCTTCTCTGTTGGTTTATTATGGGATATGTATCGTTGTGTTTAATATGCTAGGCTACCGAGGTAATGACGATAATGAACAGCCAAGTGTTGTTGCTGATCTCAATCAGCAAGAGAACAAAAATGATGAAAGTGATGGCGGTGAGGTGCGTTCTGATGAGGGGGCTGGCATGAATGAGGATTATGATGCAACTTTTGCTAATCTTAAAGGGCGGCAGAAGAGGTTATTTGAGTTGAGAATGAAGATGGTAAGTTGTAAGGTTTTGCATAGGACATAAACAGGATTGAAATTGCTATTTCAATATTTAACTTTTGTTCCCCTATTATTTTTATTTAGTATTTACTATTTAGTATATCTTCCTATGTCTTTATTCCTGTAGAATGAGGCAAGAAAAGCCAATCAGACTGCCATGGTGGCGGAGAAGAAAAAACTTGAAGGGCCAGGGGAATCTAGAGGGATTTCCAAGCAAAAATGGCTTGAGGAGAGGAAGAAGAAAATTGGAAGACTTCTGGATGCCAATGGTCTAGATATGAGCAAAGCATATATGCTCGATACACAAGAGATGGCAGAGTCGAAGTACAAAAAGTGGGAGAAGGATCCTGCCCCTGCTGGTTGGGATGGTAAGTTTGCAATCTTTTCTGATTATTTCTACTGGCAGGTTTTTCTTGCTTACTAGCTATACTAGCCATTTTAAGGGAATAAATAAATTGTTAAATCATATATTTTCTGAATCATGTGTGTGAATTAATTAGTTCACGGAAGTGTTACGTAACTATTCAGGGGCGCTTGGTTCAAAATTCTCAGTGTGAATATGGTAATGTTAATGGGAATGAGCATGAGTAATAGTGAGATGGTATGAGAAATAAGATGTTATTGTTCAATTCACCTTCATCAGTATCTTGTAATTTGTATGGGGTAATGAGACTCAAAATACGTTAATCATTGCCCCATTTTTAGTAACTACCTCCCATATAATCATTTTTCCTCGATCATTCCACTATTTTATAACCAACAGTAAAATTTTCCCCCTTTATTCCAAAATTAGAGCAAAACATTAACAATGTAACCACTATTGGAACAACCCTTCCTCCAATGTGTTCCTTTCATTACGGGATCATAAAGGGAAAAAGTAGACTTTAATTACCATTCCCATTTTTGGAATTTGAACTGAGTTCTATTTGATGGTTTTCGATTGTTGTTTTTGTAATTGTGTGAAATGCTTGTGCTTGTGGTAAATTAAGCGGGCTACTGATATCATTCACATTTTAATGCATGACAAATACTATTGTCTGGTTTTGTTGTTTTATAAGCATGAAAATCCATAGGCAATGGCTTGGTTCATTTTGGGAAAACACTCTTTTAGTCTTGCAGTATGTTTATTGTTTGATTCATTCCATTTTAAGTTTAATTTTACTTTTGATACCAAAAAAAAGTTTAATTTTTCTTTCCATGTATTTTCTGTACTTGAAAGTGTTTACGGTCTCTGTATGTTCATTGTTTGTTTCCTGACAATTTAAGTTTTTCCTTTTTCCTATATAGTTTTCAATCAAAAAACTTTGTATAACGCATACAAGAAAAGGTCAAAGACTATTGAGGTAGATCATGACGAGTACAATCGTCTGAAAGAAGCGGACCCGGAGTTCTATAGGGAGGCCTCAAGTCTTCAATATGGAAAAGTAAGCATTATCATATTTGAAGGCAGGGTCCATTTTACTCTCATTGGAAGGAATTCTCATTTTATTTCGATTGGGCAGGCACCAAAGATCTCAGAAGAGAAGATTGACAAAATGATTAAAGAACTCAAGGACAGGGAGGAGAAATCAAGGTCCTTTAGTAGGAGGAGAAAGTTCCGTGAAGAAAAGGATATCGACTCAATTAATGATCGTAATGAGCATTTCAATAAAAAGATTGAGCGTGCCTTTGGAAAATACACTTTGGAGATCAAGAACAATCTTGAGAGAGGAACTGCTCTCCCAGATTAAGGACCACTATGCAACTGTACCATGTTTGTATCAGTATTACCAACTTGCCCTTCTATTTTGCTTGCTCTTTCACTGCTTCAACGCTTGATGTTTTGCAGGAAGACAAAAGATGTAAAATAGGATCAAAGATTTGATGCATATGTCTGAAGGTAATGTTATGTAATCAATTTGATCTTTTCCAGTGTATCCTGAAATTACCAAATTGGTCATTCATAGAAGCACCTTGTTCATTAATTTGCTGTGTTTTTTAGATAAGTTTTTTAAGGCGTTAATTCTATATTAATTCACGATAGGTCAAATTTTAATTAAATGTGAACCTTCAGCATTTTTGTGTAAATTTCACCACATCTTTATATGTTTCAATTCGATACTTATTTTTAAATTTTAGCCAGTTAGTTCCGTCCGGGCCCGCGTGAGCACAAGTTTCAATAGATTCTCTATAGTTTTAGGATCGAACTTTATATCAGATATGTTTTTCTTGTTAATTTTGCACTGCATACATTTGATTTTGTTTGCCATTACACAATTACTCTCCATTTGAGATTGAATGTCGCCAACATTGTGCACTCACACTTTATTGTGTCAGCTGCTTAAGTTTCGTATTTAGCCGCGTAAACTCCCGCAGTCTTTGGTCAGTAATATTTAATCGGGATTTAAACATGGATATCGGATTGGGGAAAAAAAATTTAAATTGGTAAAAAAAAAAAAAAAAAATGAAGGTCTATTAAATTGAAATTTGACCTGCATATCTACATATTCTGAATTAACATAGTTTAATCCAATTTTTTTTTTTTTTCGGCCATGATCAAATATCGCCAGCCCTTCATGACTTGGGCATAGCCCAAGTTATATGGACTCACTTTTTTATTGAGAACACCCACGTGATGAAAACATCCACCAATTATTGAGTACACCCCCAATAACTCCCTAAAATACCCTTTATTATTCAATTTCTGAAAAATTGTAAACCGTTGAAATAATTTTTACGAAAATATGTCATTTTTTTTTCGGAAATTATTTTCGAAAATTAGGTTATTTTTCGAAAAAAAAATCGAAAGTTGGTCACATTTTCATAAAATCAGACTCGAAAAATTTATAAAACTCAAACACCAAAAAAAATATTTATCGTCGTATTTACGTTCATTAGCATCGAAAACAACTCAACAACAACAAAATTAATATAACAAATAACAAATAACACACAAACATAATACAAATAAGGTGATAAGGATATTTTTGTCATTATACATATATTTAACTTTTAAATTATCTCAGGTGTGTGTTCTTAATAAAAAAGTGTGTGCATATAACCTGGGCCGAAATGTATATCTTAGAGTAAGTTTTTTTATACATCTGGCCCATATTTTTACTCACTTCCTTGAAACGACTGGTCGTGCGGGCAAAAGATTAATAATTCCGTCTCAAAAATATTAGAATAATCACTCGTTTTGTTTATTCAAATGGGGAAAGGGGTTTGGGAAGTGGCTGAATATATATATATATATATATATATATATATATATATATATATATATATATATATATATCCCTTTTTTTTGCCGTGGGGAGGTGGCTGAATTGATCATGAGATAATGAGACATATTTTTACTTTTGAGGGTATTTTAGTAAAACAAATTTTTTTAAGAAAGTGGATAAATTTTTTTAATTAAAGAGTAAGTTTTTTTTTTTTCCGTTCACTTTTTTTTTTTTTTTTCAAATCCAACAATCAATTCAGTTGCCCACCAATTGTTTAAGAATTTCATTTTGATTTGGGCACATGTGTTATATCCAAAATCATTCAAGGGTTCATGTTCACCACCAGGTTGTTCTGACCCGACTTTCAGGTTGGGCCGGGCCCACAGGTGGGACGAAGACGTGAGGTCTATATTACTACTATGAAATTCTATGTGGATCTTGAATTAAAAAAAAATCATCTCATCTAAAAATTAAAACTTATAAAAAAGTATAGAATTAATAATTTATATTAATTTCTCTAAAAAAACTCCCAAAACGTGGGCATGCATTAAAAGCTCTGATACATTAAAATAATTTAATCTCACCTAAAAATTTGAATTTATAAAAAAATACTCTCTCAGTCCCGAAAAAACTTTCATATATAGGAGGACACACACTTAAAAAAAAAAAAAAAGAGTAACAATTGTGGTTTTGAGGGGTAATTTTATAAAATTTTATGTATAAAGTAAAAAAACTTTATTGGATTATGTGTATGTGAGAATAAAAAGTAATTTCATTTGTGTAAATTAGTGAAAATTGTGAGGGTGAAGTTTATAAAGGGTTTTACATTTTAAGGTTGTGAAACTTATAATAGGACGGACGAAAAAAGAAAGTGTGAAAGCTTTTATGTGAGAGAGGGAGTATAAAATTAATTAATTTATATAATTCTCTCAACTTTAATCATGATTTTTCATCGTTTAATGGAAGCTGATATAAATAAGATAGTTGTTAGATTTTGGCAATGAAGAAAATAAATACAAGTTATACTAAATACGGAAGCGCGCATAGTGTGGCTTGGGTTGATGTGTTGGTTTCTTGAAATTCCTAAGCATAAGTGAAGTGCAATTCGTGTTATTGTATTGTGTTGGGTTCATATTACTTATTTATCGAATCATAAATATTAAATAACAGAATTTTATCTTTGTTAAGTAATGTAACAAATTGGGCTGGTTTCATTTTGTTTCGCGCTAGAGATTTTCATCATACTCGTAAGCACTGACGTATCAAAAATTTTATTTCGAAAGGGAAATTTTTTCATAATATAATATCTTATTTAGTGTTTAGGGGGGGTAAAAAATTTAAAAACTGAATTTCTGAAACGATGAATTTTGGTTAAAACGGTTCGGTTATAGTTTTTATTAATTAAAATTTATTGGGTTTGATTCAGTTATTTTAAAAAATAAAATATATTTATTAAATTTAAATTTTTATTAGTTTTACAAGTATTATGTAAGAATTTGTAATAAACTTGGACGAGGAATGAACTGTGATGAACTTGTGAAATGTTATTTTGTGAGCTGTCTTGATAAGTTGATTATATTATAGTGTTAAAAATAATAAAAAAAATGTTGGAAAAAACAATTTGATAGTGAACTACTGAACAAATAAGCTTTATTCGGTTAAACCGGAATAACCTAATTATTAATGTAGTCGGTTCAATTTGATTCCTAATAATTCAGGTTCATTTTCGTTTAGTATTTTAAAATTCTGGATAATTTGATTCGATAAAAAAATTTATCTCAAATTTACCGAATTGATTGAATGGCCACTCCTATTAGTGTATAGTTTCAATCCAAGGGAAATAAATCTTTTATAAAATAAAGGTATGAATAAAAAAAACCATAAAACATGGAACAAAATCAGAAATTTAATATTGGAAAGAGACTATAGCCCCTCTTAGATCCATCCCTACAAGTATGCTGTATGCAGTGTTTGGACTGTGTTCTATACGACTATACCTGCCTTTTTATTAATTTCTCCTTTTTATCTGTTTTACTATGCCATGCATCATGCATGGTACTTGAATATATTTTTCCGTGTATAAGTAAATATACTGAAATGAGGACCATTTTGCAGGCAAGGTATGCTATTGGGATTGAATTCTCCACTCATCTCTACTTTCTAGCAAACTATTATCTGCACCTTATCATTGTGCATTATTATTAATATTAGTGTTTGTACTATTTTTTTAAAAACTACTCCCTTCGTTCAAATTAGTTTCTCACTTTTTTTTTTCCATCCGTGCCACAATAAACTTCACATCTTTTCCTAAACTTAATCCTCACAACATCTTCAATTTTTACATAAACTAACATTGCTTTTTATTCATACATACACACAATCCAACTCATTTATTTACTATACACGTAATTGTTTACAAATTTATCTTCAAATTTCTACTCATTCCTCCACTTTTTTAATATATGTGTTAAACAAAATATGAAGCTAAACTCGGGACAGAGGAAGTAGTAATACTATTATCTACAAAGAACTAATACTGATGCTAACCATGCACAAGATGTACATACTTAATACCTTCTACTTTTCAATGTATTGAAGAATTTTAATATCTTAAAAGAAAACACGGAATAGATTATAGTATGAGTAATGATAGCGCGGAAAAAAATAAGTTTGTTCTAAGCTAGGCGTCCTCCATTTGGGTTGATATGGGCACACCGCAATTCTCCATTCCACGCCCACATCACATGATAACTGATATAGTAGTAATAAATAAGCAAGCAATTAGGGCCAGGGTGGCACTCTTGCTTTTTCTTTCTCCACACTTTAGGTCGTATTGAAGTCAAAAGTAGACAAGCATCTGTCATTCTTCCACCCATAAAGTTATCAGAGAGCTTTCCAGAAGCTGCCCGGCCAATATAAAGTTTAATATGCGCTTACATGGCATCCCATGACAATACACTTATTATTTTCGGGAATACTCTTTTTTTTTTATAAGGATTGAAATTTTATTATTAATATTATCATTTTCGGTACCTAATAAATTATACTAGTATGTAATGTGGTAAAGGAATGATAGATCTTGGGTCAGAACAAGTACAAACTTTATTTTCTCGACTCTATTGAATATCTACATTTTGGGCAGGGAGTGTTTAATGAAAATTCTGTAAAATGACAAAATCAATCAACTTGCAAAATTACCCTGGGCAAAAATAATTCAATCAAGATTTTAAAAACGTCCTCATCTAAGCCTATTCAAGACAATTATCCTCTAACCTTGTCCTTGTATGTTTTTCTTTTATCGTCTCTGGTTTTCACTATGTTACCTTGTAGAGGAGTATCAACTATCAAGCAACACCTCTTTTAATGTATTTTACTGCACAATTTATTAAAAATCTGTTGAACATTACCATCCAAAATAGCATAGAAGAAAAATTCTTAATTCGGACTCATTCAATTAATTAAATGAAATCCTATTAAATTCTTAAAACTACGCAACAATAATATAGATTGCTGCAATTAAACTTGAGTAAGTCTCCTGACCAATTAAACTGAACAAATTTCTTGTACAGTATTCAATTTGAATACAAGTATCTTTAACAGTAAAAAGCTTTTTTAAATGAATAGTTAAAACTGTTTGTACCAAACAATAAAAACCAAATACTATCATTTAAATATATCTTTAACAGTAGAAAACTTTTTTAAATGAATAATTAAAAATGTTTGTACCAAACAATAAAAACCAGTATCATTATACTATCTTTAACAGTAAAAACATTTTTAAAATGATCAGTTGAAATTGTTTGCACCAAAAAAATTGTAATTTTTTCTTTGTAATCTACAATAACTAGTAATTAAATTTTACATTATGCGGGGTCAAAAGAATTTACGTAGCAATACCTATAAAATTAATGCGGAGAAAATTCCATCAAAGTCACAATAATAGAAGTAGGTTAGGTAAATAGGACACCTTACTTTCCCGTGATGCATTGAATACGTTTGTTTTTGAGAGGAAATTTGATGAGAGAGAGAGAGAGAGAGAGAGATGGAGAAAGTTGATGAGTGAGAAAGAGAAGGGGTTGGGGGGGGGGGGCTCCTCCATTCCAATTTACCAAACACTACTTTTGTCGCATGAGGAAATACATACACAACCAGTCCAGAGCTTAATTAACATCAATCTGTATAGCAAAAGCTAAAAAGATAATAATGAAGAATGGGCTGATGATTAACAACATTCTCTTCTCAATAAGCAACTAACACACAAAGTAAAGCAAAAACAAATAATTCACAACAACAAATATTCAAAATTACTAATTAATTAAGCACTGAACAATTCAATTATGATGAATTCTTAGTTGGTCGGATTGCTTCTGAATGACCCCAACGCCTTCACCGCTCCGGCCCTCAAGACAAACTGGTGGTAGATCGCCGCCGCCAATGCTCCCAACATTGGTCCCACCCAGAAAATCCACTGCAAAATTCCAACAAAATAACATATTGTTAAATCATTATACTCATGTTTAAATGTTTATCAAGCAAAATATGACGAAGAAATTACATGGTCATCCCAAGCTTTCTGGTTGTTGAAGATTACAGCAGCTCCGAAGCTCCGAGCAGGGTTGATACCAGTTCCGGTGATGGGGATGGTGGCCAAATGTACCATGAAAACTGCAAATCCGATGGGAAGTGGTGCCAAAACCTAGAATTCTCACTCCCATTAGAAAAAAAACCCTTTGAATCTCTTATAAAAATGGAAGGGGAGGCTGAAATAGTGTTCTTACGGGGATGTGAGAGTCACGTGCGTTTCTCTTGGGGTCGGTGGCGGAGAAGACTGTGTACACAAGCACGAAGGTGCCGATAATTTCTGCTCCGAGGGCCGTACCCTTGTTGTACCCAGGGGCTACGGTGTTAGCACCGCCGCCGAGGTGGTTGTAGGGGCTCTTCATAATGGCTTTCACCAAACCCACGCCGCAGATAGCACCTAAGCTCTGTGCTACCATGTACATCACCGCCCTAATCAGCGACACCTTTCTAGCCAAAAACAAACCGAACGTCACCGCCGGGTTGATGTGACCTCCTGTGAGGTAAATCAGGGCAAAATTCAGCAACAGAGTAGAGGTAATTTAGTGAATTTGTAAGGGTAATTTAGGTACCTGAGATGCCGGCGGTGCAGTAGACGAGAATGAAGATCATGCCACCGAAGGCCCAGGCGATACCGAGGAGTCCGACGCCGTCGCATTTGTCGGCGCCGTTGAGCTTCTTGTGGCCAATGACGGTTGCGACGCAAACGTAGAGGAAGAGGAGGGTGGCGATGAACTCAGCGATGAGGGCTCTGTAGAAGCCCCACTGCTTCAGTTCACCAACGCCGAGGAACGGCGCCGGCGGTGGGTCGACGTAGTCCTTGCCTGAGTGGTGCACCGGCTCTTCGCTAACTTCCTTCGTCATATTTGCGCTCTCTCTCTCTCTATAGCTCGTGTTGCTCTCTCTCTATATATATTTTGTATGGATTGCTGAATTATATTCTGCAACTGAAATTGGTTATGGTGACGAAGGTAGGAGGGTGGCTTTTTAAGGGTGGGAAAGTGAGCTGCAGGATTAACGGATAAGGCAGGGGTATTTTTGGAATTATGTTATGGGGCCTAACAATTTTGTATTTCCAACGTTCACGTACTAACAAAATTATTCAATATAATAAGTATTTTGTATTAATTTTGTTAAACCAAAAGAATTTTAGTAACTTAAAGAAATACTTACAAGAATAAGAGGTCATTCATTATAATTGAAAGATCGCCTAATATTTTATTTTTTTTATCAGATAAAAGATCGCTTAAATAATTAAGGGTTGGAAAAAAAAAAGTTATCAAAATATTGTATTTTTTTTACCGACGAAGTGACTCTAGCTCATATTATATTTAAGTGACAAAATTTCTAATATTTATATCTAAATAAAAATAAGAGTAAAAATTTACCATTTGAACTCAAATATTCTTTTAAACAATATTATTATCTTATTAAATCAAGTTAACATTATTTAATAAAATAATTTATATTGTATGCGGAATTAGTGCACTCTATACCAATCCTAAAAATTATTGTGTTCGCCCAAATTTATAAGGGAGTATAAAGTACATGGAAGCCCTATTAGACGTATGAATTTCTGTTAATCAAATTGTTTTTTATTGTTTAGATTATATTAATTGGCTAATTTGAACAAGAAAAAGATAGCAGTCGGTCTTAATTAATGGTTTTAATTATTTCAAATAATATTAATTCTCGAACATAAATTTGCGTTGCTCGCCCATATTAAAGATAGGTATTGAAACTTCAAAATCACCATATGTCATGTTCGATTAGAGTTGTGCATTTTCGACATTAAATAGGGTCGTTTGGTCATTTAGGTTATATATTAATTAATATGCTAGTTTTTAATTTAAATATACTAATTATTAGGCTTTTAGAAACACAGAATATTGGAAACAAAGATAGGGCTTCAATTAATGCTTCTCTCTCTTTTCTCACTTCAATTTATTTCGCCTCGCACTTTTAGTTGCATGGTCAGATTCACCTGGAAATTTCGAGAATCGCAAATTGTAAATGACATGTAATTAGCATTTTAATTACATACAAAGTTCAATAATCTAAATTGTCAAAGACGTCACCTCGTATATATTGAATTTAAAGTATTTTTGTTTGTGAATAAATAAATACGTATGTGTAGAGAAAGGAGGTGGGGCCTGGAAATACAGCAAGACCATGTGAGGGCTAATCATCTGTTTGTGTGGTGTGCTGTAGTGCTGCGGGCTTTACTGTTGTGGGTCCCCCCTGCTGCACCCAAACCAAAAACCATACTGTACCTAGATTACAAGATTTCTGCCCTTGCCTTTTCCTCGTCATATATTCACTTCTTACTATTGTTTTTTCATCCAAATTAAGATATATAATATAAATTATGTAATTGTAAGAAATAAAAAATAAAATTAAACGCAATTTAATAATATTAATGAGTCATAATTGGAGTAAATATATATAAAATGTAGGGATAAATATATGAAAATAATATGCCAAAAAAAAATTAGAAGCTATTATTTAGACCAACTATATAAAAAGAAATAATAGTAAATTTTTATTGGACATGTGAAACATATTTTAATGACTTGATATTCAATTTAAAGATGGAAGAGTGAAATTAATCTCATCATAGTCTAAATTGAAGTAAGTGCAAAATTTTATATACACATTTTAATACAAAAATTAATAGCACCCGAGATTTATACCATATATTCAATATTTTTAGTTATTAGACCATCTTTGGCGGTCAGCAATGAAATTTTGTAGTATACACTACTTTTTACACGAAGATAAAATATCCATTAAAATTTCTTATTAACGAATTATTATTTTATTTATGCAATAATAATCTATATTTATATACATTTGTCAACTTATTTTAATATAAATTTTATAAAATATTAATGCTCATTTTATATTTAAATTAAAAAACGTAGGTTAAATTAATAAAACAAAATCAATTAAATTAAACTGAAATTTCATCATAATATTACAATAAATATTTAAATTACGAAAATAAAAAATTTTGAATTTTAAAATTATAATGTGACTATATTAAAATTGAATTAAAAATAGAAAACTAAATTAAACAACTAAGAAAAATAGCGCTAAGAATTTGGTACTCCACATTTTCATAAAATAGTGTAATACTCAAGAATGGTGCAATTATGAAATACCAACCGGAGTGTAAATCTGTCGTTTTACACCATTACAAATGCGATTTGCATTGGATTCGCCATGTGGTGAATTTGGAAAAATCAAAATAGAAAAAATTCAGAATATACAAATTGGATACGTGGAATCAGAGAATCCAGTACGAAAAGGGTTCGACCAGGATGTGTTTTTTAGATTTTCACCATTTTTAGTTTTTTTTTTTTTTTTTGCAATTTTTAAAAAATTAAAGTTCAAAACTCTATAAATTTAAGTGTGCATATTACAATGATGATAATTGAATTGTTGTTTCTACATATTTTACATGTATTAATATACTTCATTCGTCCAAAGAATTTAGTCATGATTTCATTTTTAGTTTGTTCAAAGAATTTAATCTTATTCCAAAAAAGGAATACAACACTTTATTCGTACCCTTCAAACATCTCTTTAATTATTCATATTGTTATTAACGTTTTTCATAAACAACCACTTTATTTATAAATGGACTCCACAATATCTCACAATACCCTTCAACATACCTACTTTACACATCAATTGTTATTATTTTTTAAAACTTGTACGAAAAAGAAGCAAGACTAAATTTTTGAATGGAGGGAATATTATAAAATATATATAAATAGACCTATCTTTCTCATATTACATCCTAAAATTTCATAAAGATTATATCCCGACACTCGTATCTTATCGCACCTGCCCGTGCCTATACAACATGGATTGGAACAAAACAGCAAACGGACTAATTTTAGTTCCGTTCAATAATTAAGGGTCTATTTATTTGATTATTTTTAAATAAGTGTTGCACACAAAAATAATTAAAAAAAAAAACAAATTTATATGGAATAGTTACTTGATGAAGTTATTTGTACCTTATCTGGTGGGGGTGGGGGGCGTACCAACGGTTGGATGTCGTTTTCGTTCCCCCCTCCCCACACACACAGAGTTGTTCACCCTTGGGACTGATCCATTTTTCAGACTGGAACTGGATTTTGGAATACTTGTTATTCTCGGATACTTTTTTCAATTTCTTCACTTTTACCTTTTCTTTGAGGTTATATACAATATGACACTCACGTGATTTTGTAGTCGCTCCCTTCAATACCTGCTTTTACGCCTCTCAACCAGTTAACGCTTTTACGTCTCTCAACACTGAAATGAAGTCATTCTTTGCAACACTATTCAATTCTGTGGAACTGAGCTACAATACAATAATACGTTAGTAGTGTTTCATTTGGAACAACAATTTAGGAACCAGTGTGTGCAAATTATTTCAATAAACAACCATCAATATTTTTTAATATTTAACTTATTAATACCGTTAGCAATGAATATGATATATTTGACCATATCATTATCATCTATTATTATTATTATTATGTTATCTAAATTTATTTTTAAGTATTGAATAATGATCTCACACAAAGAATGACAAATAATACATTCGATCTATTATTAAATTATCACAATAAGTTATACTATCTCCGTCCCAAGTTTATCTTCGTACTTTGTTTGACACGTATATTAAGAAAGTGGAGGAATGAGTAGGGATTTGAGGTATAATTTTATAAGTTTTTATATACTAAAGTAAAAAATGAGTTGGGTTGTATGTATGTGTGGACCAAAAAATAATGACATTTTGTGTAAATATGAAATTGTGAGTGTGGAGTTTAGGAGGGTTTTTCATTTTAAGTGTTTGAAGCTAATCTTGAGACGGACCAAAAAGGAAAATGTGAAGATAATTACGGGGTGGAGGGAGTATAAATCTCCATCTGATATTAAGTATTAAATAATTATCTCAAATCACTAATATATTATACTATTTTATTTTCAATTATTATTATTTTGTTATCTCAATTTATTTTAAAGTATTTTTGTTGTATTTTGGATACTCTATTGATGATGTTTTTTTTTTTTTTTTTTTTTGTGATCGGGCAAATGGTGACTCAAACCCAAAAGACAAATGGTGACTCGAACTCATAACCTTTAAGTCATAGTTCGTGGAGCTCTAACCACTTGAAAAATATCATTTCGTCGCTCTATTGATAAATGTTATCTTTAATTTTGTATTATTTTTTTCTAGTGTTAAAACCTTAATTTGTATACTATTTTAAATAACTCCACTATAGTTGAAAATATATATTGACCCATACAAGGGAAAAATTCTGATTTGTACCAATATTTCAATAGGGTATATATTTTAAAATATTTAAATTTCATACGATAATAATTTTTTTAAAAAAAATATTTGAAGTTAAGGTTGCGATTATTATACATGTGAAGCATCAAATACCGATAGCATGTGTCAAATTATAATTACGTGAAGCATAAACTATACTTTAGATAAAAGAAAATAAAAACTTTTTAGCTAAGTGTAATCAGGTATTTATTTCCCAATTTTAAAAGCTAACTCGAAGGTAATGATTGTTTTAAACGTAACGATATAGCCTTTAAACTTGAGGAACATGCGACATTATTGCAAAGGGCAAGTATGCATTTAATTTAATTTGCAACCTCCAGTTAAAATCAAAATTAAAGTTCCTATACGAGATATAAATAAACAAAATTATGCTAAGCCTATGCTGAAAAATGATAAGTTGAACAACAAACATTATTTTTACGGTGCGTTTTATACTCAAACTGATTGGCTTATGATTTTTTAATGTTATCATGAATGTTATATTATATTATAAGAAATTGTGCGTGCGATGATAGAAAGTAGATATTTTAGAAGTAAAAAGGAAATGGTAATATATTTAGAAACAAATTAAATGAGGATTCGAAATTTCAAACTCCAACGAGGATGTGATTGATAGTGTCATCTTTTTCTTTTTAAAAAAAATAGTGTCAAATTTTTTTTTTCAATTTTAATGCGAGAAAATGAAAGATTAGTACATGTATGCTTGATTTTGAAATTTGAATTTTAATATTTTGATAAATAGTTGTATTATTTGTTTGTTTTGAGATTTAAGGAGAGTATGATTTAACTTTACATCAATTTGATGTATAAGATTGTGTAATAATTAATGTATGTTATTGGGAGTTTAAAAAATAAGAAGAAAATTTGCGAAATTTGATAAATAAAAAAGAGGGAGAATAAAAAAATATATGGGTCATTGGAGAGAGAGTGGTTTAAAAAAATAAAGTTATTTATGGGATTTGTATGTATTTATAGGGTGGATATATGTGATTTTTACGGATTTTGAAATTTCAGTTGGAACAAATTTAAATTTCAAAATCTCAAAGCACACATACCCTAAAAAGAGATGTTGGGAAATTTATATTTTTTATGATTGTGCCAAAACACCATATAACAGGACAAACTAAATTGTATAAACAACTTGTGTTTCTAGACTTAATTTTATTCTTACATGTAATAAATTTAGGGGGAAGTCATCTGATAAGTTGAAGTCATTTGATAAGTGTGCATTAAAGTCACCTATAAAGTTGAGTTGAAAGTCATGTGTGAAGTTGAGTTGAAGTCATATATGTTAAGCTAAGCTGAAGTTATTTATGAAGTTGAAATCATCTGTGAAACAAAGTTTAAGTCATTTGATAAGTTTGATAGATCCGTTAAAGAGTCGCCTAACCTATGTGGATCAATTAGAGTTCGAAAGCTAAAAAATTATTCAAAAACAAAATTAAGTTGAGTATAATAGTGCAAAATGACAATGAAAATCTGGAATCGACCCTCTATATATATTAAAAATCATCTTCACAACAAATCCCAATAAATATTGCGCATCATGCTTTTTATGAATTTGATTTTATTGTACAACGGTAACATTCAAAATTTGCACTATAAAATCAAACTCTACCTTTATCATAATGCAACGGAAATGTTACCAAATGAACACGTAAGCATGATCTTCAAGCATTTACATTAAAGACACTGAGTTTATACGCATAAAAACTCCCAAATATTCTAGTTTGTATTTGTATCTAAGCAAATATTAATTGCCATATCTTAAGTTTATTTAGAGATATTTTTCAACCTTAAGCTTTAAGGGTAAAACGATGTAAGAAAATTCTACCTAGTTGGAATCCATCTTTAAATCATCATCTGGAAAGATTAGATCGTCACCTTAAAGTGATTGATTGTAAAAGGATTGAACCTCGTTCAAACTCCAGATAGTTGAATCCTATGAAGGGAGAAAAAACTAGTAAAATATTAATATAATATTATTTTTATCTTTTTAATAATATTAATATTTTTATGAATATTAAATACTAATATGAAAATTTTGCTATTAATATTATTAGTACCAATATTAATATTACATTAATATTAAGAATTAGGAGAGAATATTGACAGGGTGTATAATGTTAAAAATTATGTGGTTACTCTATTCATGCACTCATTTTTAAGATAATAGCAACATACAAATTAAAAATAAAAAATATCAATAAAATTAACTAAAAAATATCATAAACTTAAGTGCATATATGTACTCATCTTACAAAAGACCAACTATAAAAATTAAATAGTATTAAAAATTGTGAGGAAATTAAATAGTAATTAAAAGTGACTAGCGCATTTTAAAAATTAAATTTTGAGATTTGCGAAATGGGAAAATCTCCACGCCCAAGCACATCCAGAAACTCATTCCAAAGTACGTAAAAGTCAATATCAAAATTGAAGTCCCTTTGTTTTTTAACACCAGTTGAAGTCCCTTTTCAGAAAATAAAAATCATTCCAAATAATTAATTTTCCTCCTGTCTCTGTTGAAAAATGGATAAATAATTAGCAGGACCAACATTCTATGGAATTAATACATAGTAGAAGCTTATTGTAACAAATATGCTGTCACTCATCATTTTGGCACTACAGTTCCATTTTAGTATTTCTTTTATATATATATATATATATATATATATATATATATATATATAAAGTCCATAATTGATCATATCAGGGCCCATAACAACACAAAATAACGTCACATATGGTCACCACCTCTATAAGTTCTTTATTATTTGATCAATCATAACGGTTGGTGCGTCAAATGTCTTCTATATTTTTGTTTTTACTCTAAAGAAATACTAATGTAAGAACGAAATAAATTAGATTATGTTGCGGTAATACAAATAATAACTAGAGAAATTAGTGCTCATTATTTGCAATATGTTTTCGTGATTTAAATTCACTTTAATTAGAATTGACGACATACACATATTTCTAGACGTGAATCAATGTATTTATTGTGATTCCCGTAGCACACAATCACATGAATTGCTAGCTTCTAGATTTTTCTAAAGAAGTATTTAAAAGTATATGCATGTGGACGTATGTTTTTCACTGATAAAATTTAAATTATTAGATATCTGTATTCTCACGTTTTTATAATGAATTAGAGAGTGCGAGAGCGAGATGGTGAAATCGTAGCGTGAATTAAATATAATAAATATACATATGATACTTTTTATATGAAGTTTATCACAATATTTTATCATTTCATTTAAGTGGTTTTCATCGATATTTTCACACACCACGAGACATTAATACAATATAAATTATTCAATGTAGTGCCTCTTACTGCAATGCATCGTATATATAGACTACAGTACTTATATATTCTCAATATCCACTAATAAATATGGAAATACTTGAGTTAATTTGTCACATGCATACATGCAAGTGGATAATGAACATTAACGTACTTGTATTTTTCACGTACATTGCATTATTACAATGCCTATAATTAACATGCATGTACTTTGCCGGCCATCACTAGTACTCTCTCTATCCCAAATAGTTATGTTCCTTTCTTGGGACACATTAAAAAAATTAATTTTATTGACTTTTATGAGAATAAAGAGTAAGAGAGAGAATAAAGTGTAAGAATATTTTGTATGATTTAATGTGATAAAGTAGGAGAGAGAATAAAATAGAATAGAATAAGAGTGACATTTTTAAAATTTAAAAGATATTGTGAGGATATTAATACTGTGTGATATTTCTTTTATAGGAGTGCATAACTTCTTGGAAAAAATATTTATTAAATATATATTATTTATTACAAAAAAATATATATTCATATAAACATTTATAATAAATAAATAAATACAATGGTATACATACTAATTCATCATACATATTTGGTTATATAATTTGAGCTATACACATGTCGTTACAGCTAAGCCTAGTCAAAAGATAAAACATTGGGACAGATAAATTAGTTTGGGTTTGAGTGGCTCGAGAATGTTGTCCTAATGAATCTTGATTCTTCTACGATTTAGTTGCATATGGATTAATTTGTGTAGTAATTATCAATATCATGTTTAAATTATGATAATACGTGACATTCTATGAAGATGACGTGTCTATCCGGGGGTGGTCCATATGTCTATTCCCACTTGGTTACACAATTTTCCTTATTAATTTTAATAAAGGAAATTTATTGTTATTATCTGAAAAGATGTATATATATAGGCAACTTTTTCCGACGAGATTGATAAAGTGCGGAGTATGCTTTTTTATACGTAAATTTTATTGTGAAATTTAATTTTAAAATAATTAATATTATTATAAACCAATTTCTTGAAACAAATTCGCTGCATACTTTGCCTTCGAAATCATTCTTAATTTTTTTGAACTCATATATATATTTGAGTTAATTGTGCTCAACTAAGTTATCCTAATGCTAATTAGGGCATGCATGTTCTAGCTTTCCTTTTTATGAACAGTTTGAACCAAAATTCTTTGTATTATTCAGGGTTTTTTTTGTCATTATAATACCATGCCTCATAAGTCATAACCTGTTTGTGGCTTATCTTTACTTGGCTAGTTTATTTTTTTATTATATATAAATAAGAATAATAAAAGAAACATGATATTGAAATACAGCTTAAATCTTGAAATGTGGATTAGTCTAGACTCTTCTTTTCGTTTCATAATTGTGCGGCCAAGATTCAATGAAAAGCATCATGCACGTGGAAAACAGCTGGCATTTTGATGTTACATGAAGAAAGACATATTAGTTGGACCACTTTTCCATTGTTATTTTTTATTAATTAATAATATAAACATGCATATATAAGATAATGGAAATCCACACCATATTATCTGTTATTAACAAATAGCCAAACGGGCGTGCCTCCTCATAGTTTGTATTAATGTGTGTGACGCACTCTTCTTTCCTTTTTCTTCCAGTTTTCCCAGGTAACGGTTATCCAATAAATGGTTTAATAATTATTTTGAGAGCAAAGTCGTGCAACAATTATTTTTACTCAATAATTGCACCCATTTTTACTGAATAATGTTTTTTTATCAGGAATTTTTATTTTTTTAATTAAAGCTGAAGTCAAAGACTCGGGTACAAAGAATATTCTAATCGCAACAAGAAAATACAAGCATTAACATCCCAACACCATTCTCAAATTGACAAGATAATCGTTAAAAGAACAATTTAAGCACCTTACATCTTTAACAAAAAACCAACTCCACAACCTATTCTTTAACTCGTCAACTAATATAGCAGCATAAACTTCAGCAATATTCCTAAAAACTACATAATTCCTCATTTCCAAATCAATCAAACTACTTCAAGCCAAATACTAACCGTCTTATGCTTTTCTTTAGCACCCAAAAAACACAAGAATGTGCAAAGAGATTAGGAATAGGATGAGAATGAAGTACCATTGGAATGTTGAGTCATTGAAAGCACTCTATCCAAATGTTGTAAGAAACCACACATTCGAAGAAGATGTGCTGGTCGGATTCAACGTGCAACTTACATAGGACACATTTAAGGATCCGCATCCTGAAATTTTTATTGAATAATATTAGTTGAATAGTTATAATTGTTCAGTGCAAATAATTAATATTATTTAAAAATTCACTTGAATTATACAGTGCACATAATACATACAAAGACTCTTGTCTTCTTTTAAAAATATTTGTATAATTAAATTAAATTACAAAATAAATGTATAAAGTAATTTTCTAAGTGCGAATAACTAGATATAGTATCTTGCAAATTAGTTTTAACGTGCAATTCAAAATATTATTAGTAAATATTTATTATCAAATTAATATATTTTAATAAAATAACTAATATTATTTAAAAATGCATACGCAAATAAATACGGAACGATATTTGATTATACGTTAGCTCAAAACATGTTGTTAGCAACAATGTCGAAAGCAAGAGACATGATTCTTCGGTGTATGATACGACGTCGCTGCATGAATTTAGTGGCAACTAATTACCAAAGGATCAATCCACCTAGCTTAGTATTGAGGGCTGAACTACAAGCGGTGCTGGTGTGTTTTAGAAACTACAAGATGCTCAACTTGGGTCTAGTTCATCTTTCTTCCAACTGCATTTTTTTTTATCGATTAATGTTAGTGTGTTAGTAGTTAGATCACCAATCATCCAAACACTCCAATAATTTCTCCAAGCTACCTTATAACTCCATAATTCGTTCTCAAAGGGAATCGAACCCGAGTCTCCCGCTAATTTGAGGAACCCGGTGGGCTAAGCCACATGATTTCTTCAAACTGTATTGATGTAGTAAAAAACAGTACGACACGAAGGAGTAACTATATAAAAAATTGGAGGTTGCTCATGTTTTGGCGAAGTTTGCGCTCTCCTCCCCGCATTCTCACGTTTGGATTGGGGATGGAGGTAGACATTCCAATTTGGATCAAAGACTTGGCTTAAAGGAATTTTTTTTTTTTAATTTTCGCGAGCTATTTATGATTAAAAATATTAATTTAAATAAAAACAAAATGCATGTGATTGAGAAAACTATACATATGACAAACAGATATGGGTATTTATGATTAAGTTTAAGAATGCATCATATTCCACTACATTCGTGTTTAAAAAATAAAAATAAAAAATTGGTGCCAAAATTATTTGATACTTTGACAGATAAAAATGTATTCCTATTTTTTTTCGAAAATAAAAATGTATTCCTAACTAAGGGATCGACCTTATGATTAAAAATATGACAAAGTGCATCAGGGTAAATTAAAGTAAAACTAACTCATGAGGGGCACAACAAAACAATCATTAAATTGATTACATACGTAGTGGAGGATATATAAAACAACATAATAGCGAAATGAACAAACAAAACGATGTGGTTGGCTAGTACCTCCATCGTAAACATTCTTATTTTATGAAAAATAGTTAATTTATATTATTAAATACGTAAATTGATTACATATATTTTATCCAAGCTAATTTTTCCAATTCAACTTAGACATTCCGCTGACATCAAAACTGGCAAAGAGAAATTCTTACATACAACTATTGCACTGTGTTAGAGACAGAGCCATAACTTTTTGAGATAAGGGGGAGGACAATAGAATACAATATCATTATATGTCCGATAATGAAATTAAGATATATCATATTTGTAAACCAAGGGGCATAGCCCACTTGGTCACCGGGCTCCTTACTTAAGTTGGAGACCTGGGTTCGATTCCCTTCGGGAACGAATTGGAGTGAGACTTGGTGAACTAACAACTAACATTTACCGATAAAAAAAAAAAAGATATTCTAATACCCCCAACCAAGCGGCCCCTTAATTCTTTTCATTGAATAATACTCCTCGTTACATTTTTTATTTCTCAAAATTCAAAATGAACGTTAAAATTTTATTTTCTCATACCCAAAATAGGGAGATAAAAATTCCATCCTTTCAAACTAAACGTTTACAAATAATATTCCTTATTTATAACTCATATCACTCAATTCATCACTATAATTAAATCTTCCCCATGCATTCATTACTCACTCCTAAAATTGAAAAGACTTATTTATCTTTTAATTTACATCTTTTAATATTAATAAATAATACTTGTGTTAAAACTCGCGTGATCATCTGATTCTTAATCATCTAAAAGATAAATTAAATTATTTTGCCAAATATTATGGATGGATCTCATACTATGAGATAATTAATAACTCCCACCACCAAGTATTGTGGACCAGCACATTCGATGAGTTAGAATATCATGATAAATGCTCATGATTCTTTGAAATATTTTGGACATATGAGAATTTAGAAAGGGATAAAAGTGTACTTCAAAGATAACTACTTAATGAGCAAAAGAAAAAACACTTTATGGATTTTTCTTAAAATTCAACTACCAATAATAGAAGCTATTTGAAAGTTCATGTTAAAATTTAACATCAGTGTCAATTTAATGTTATGTCTCCAACCGTTTGCGCTATTTTCTATATTAAAATAAAATATTGTATAATATTTTTATTAATGAAATAATTTTTTGTTATACTGTAATAATCTATAGTAATATAACTTTAATAAATATTAAATTTTGATTAAATGTAGAATATATATGTAAAATTGATAAAAAAAAATCACGAAAAATTTAAATTGACAATTCATCAAAATATTACAATAAAAATTTAAATTACAAAACAACAAACACTAATTGTTCTGCATTGTAATATTCGATCTTCTCCAGAATATTAGTGACAAAGTATATAATAAACCAGTTTCAGCGTAAACTTTTTTTACAGGTATTAATTATTTTATTAAAACATATTAATTTAATATTAATACTATTTAATAAAATCAACTAATCCCATTTAAAAATATACTTAAATTTCACGATACAATTTATTCATTACACACTTACTCATTATCAATTGGAGCATTCCGAAATTCAAAATGAACTTCTGCATTTTTAATCCTTTTCGAAATAATTCAGACTGTACACTATTTATAATAATGTAATAATACTAGAATTTTACTTAACAATTAAAAGAAAAACTAAAGGGAAATATAAATAATTAGGTGGGTGTAGTCCCACTCGAGCGTATCGGCGGACATTGTCTACAATTGTTGTCTCTGGAAACAAAAGTAATTGAATATGTGATTTGTTTTTTATAATAAGATAGTGGGCCATACTTTTCAGTTGGGTCGGCTGGCCCAAAATGAGACCTTTCCAGAGCGTTTGGATTCTGAATTAACGGGTCGGGTCCCGTTTATTTAGGTGAAGATTCTCTTAAAATAATCTGACGCACGTTAAATGCGCGTGGGTCCATTTGCTTTTGAAATTGACTCATCCCCCCTCCTCCTCAATTATCAAACAATTGGAATTTTCAATAATTACCCCCTTTATTTATTACTCCCTCCATTTTATTTTAAATTAATGGATACATATTAAGAAAATTATTATTCTCTACTATAATTAATAATTTTAAAATTTTACATAACACTTTGAAGACTATTAATATTCAAATTTGTATTCCTCTATTGTAACTTTGTAACCTCCTTGGATACTTCTAGTGCATGCGATGTTTTTTGAGGAATAAAAATTTATTTTACTGTTAAAATAAAATAAAATTAATTAGCATTATAAATGTAAAATGACTTTTAAATTACAAATAGAGCAAATAACTAAAATGACATATATTTTGAATATAAGAGAGTACTCCTAAAATAAATTACTTCTGTCGTCTATGAATTTACACTCGTGTAATATTTACAAATTTTAAAAGATAAAATTTTATAAATTTTATCTCTATAAAATTTACATATTTATGAATAAATTATTACTTTTGAGTCTATACATACACTCAATTCGATTAATATATTTACTTTAAACATAAAAATTCACCAAATTACCGATCAAAATCCAACTCATTACTCATTTTAATTATTTAGTGTCGCCCATGTGGCACAATTTTTCAGGGGCAGAGGGGATTATTTTTGCCTAAATTTTCTCCCTACTCAAATAGTTGAGTTTTCTTTTATATTTATAACGCCTTTTCTTCGTGTAGATTTAAAGATGAACTAATTTAATACAATTAATTACTTTGTTGATTCAAGTTTTATTCGATTTAAATACTCATCTCTTTCATGCATTATATATTTTAACGAATTAGTTTTCATATCAAATTATGATATAATTAGTAAAATATATATATATATATATACACAATATTTTTGTTTATAATTATCATATTTTATTAATATAATTACAATTTTGTTCCTAAATTATAAATGTATTTTCAGAACAAAAAAAGTTTTGATAAATTAGTTGAGATTTAAATAATATGTAAAAATAAATAACTTTTTATACGTAGGAAAAAAAGAAAAAAATGGAAAAACTTAAATTGAATAAACAATATGCTACACCCTATATATGCTGGATCAAGCATTTTGATCTTGTCGCCCACATTTTAAGAGGTTAAGGTTGGATGTAATTTTGGCTATGTATGAATGATCATTTTAACTTCACTTTCTTTTCTTCTCTAATATATCTGAATTGCCTTTAAAAATAATTTAAAATGTAAATTTATAAATAGTATATATATATATATATATATATATGTATATATTTATTAAAAACAATCAATTCAAAAATCATGCATGAATATTATATTAATTGTTCATTTCAAAGCGCGCACAGAAGGCATATAGTCATTTGGATCATCTGTGGTAAAATAATATTTTATCGACGACTGAGATTTTAAAAAATCCCTAATTAAAGATATTCTCGTAACTTCCTATTTCATTTCATTATTTAAAAAAAAAAAAAAAAAAGTTACTACGTGACAAATATATGAAATGGCAGGGAAGTCGGCAGAAGACGTACAGCCGCAATGCATATATAATCAAATCTAAAACAACCAAATTGAGGTAAGAATTTTTTATATTGAACTTATAATTCTCATTCTTTTACCTCCTTATTGAATTTAGGATTAATAAGTTTTTTACTAAAGAAATTAATATTTGTGACCTTTGAAATACTTTTAATTTAAATTTCATAGTTTACGTATATATCTTGTAAGATAACATTTGTATTCATTTATATATATATAATGAGTGTAAAAATTAATTGTTTTGGGTATTAGAATAGAGATGATTGCTTATTTTAAAATAATTGTTTCATTAATTATATTTATTCACTGATTATAAAAGTATTGGACACATAATTTTTAATAATTTAATTGTAATTAATCAATATATAGTTCAAAGTATAATTCCTTAAGTAATACTCCAGACTAATTTTTCTTAGATAATATTGGAATTAATGATGCATATATATTTTAAATGTTGTAAATATATCATCTGCACCCGTTCATATGTGCTCATGATAAATTTATATTATAATAATTGGGTTTCCTAATCGTAAATCCAGCTACATTACTGTATCATATCTAATAATTATATGAAGTATCACTTCCATTAACATAACGTGTTAGATAATCCAAATCAATTATTCATCAACTAAAAGTATATTATATACCTCTAATTCAGTAATGGTGAACCTTTAATAAATGTTCAATATTAATTTAAAAAAAAAAAAATTGTGCCGACTTACATGCATTTTTTTCCACTTGCTTAATTTTGTTATATATGATGAATTTCTTCCCCTCCAAGGTTAATTCGAGTTGTCAATTGTCATGTCGATCGTCTATAGTTGACAATAATTAGAATGAATTATTATATTGTTGGGTAGATATTATTATTATAAATTTTAATTTGTTGACTTGTCTAGAGACGAAATTAATTTATTTTATAATTTTTTAAAAATAATATTATTTTGATAATCTTTTATTTAAACAATAAAACATTTTTTAAATAGCTTTATTTAAATGAAAAAATCGAAAAGGCTGTTAGTACAATTTTTTTTTGGATGGGATGATAGTCATTATACCAAAATGTCAAGGAATTATGATTTCTTAGTTTTGACTTTTGAGATATGAAATTACTGTAGCAAGTAATGAAATTATTCGGAATAGATCATATGTATATGTGTGGAGCAAGCTTATATATCCACCATTAATGTGGTATTGACGTATAAACAAAAAACTAAATAATAGTGGATTTTCGTGCATATAAGCAATCAATTAAATATTTATTTCTAAAAGGAATCGAACTCAAGTCTCCCACTAAAGTGAGGAACTTGGTGGCCAAGTGAGCTAAGCCACCTGGTTAGTGGGTTCCTTTATTTATGTATCATCACCACATTAATGGTGAATATATAAGTTTGTGTACACCGTTATCATCATGACATTATTGTACCAAATACTCCCTCCGTCCCAACATAATCTTCATATTTTCCTTATTTGGACGTCCCAACATAATCTTCACACCCAAATAAGAAAAATACTTTTTACACTAATACCCTTAAAAGTCAAACACTTTATCTTCTTACACTTTATTCTCTTACACTTTTTAAAAGTCAACAACCCAAAATACCCCTACAATTTATTCTCTCTCATACCACTTTATCACCAAAAAGCAACTTTTATTAATCTCCGTGCCCAGGAAAGTGTGAAGATTATCCTGGGACGGAGGGAATACCATTTTTTATTCCATTCCAATTCTTTACATATAAAATTCCCAACCAAACAAGCCCTTATTATTTTTGTTAAAATATATATTACTCCATAATTTTATTTTAGGATTAATTGAAAAAAAAAACCACCACTTTTATGATTTTTATCAATTACAACATATTATTTTTTTATGTAATTTGCTACACCATCTTTTAAAACTTTACGATAAAAATTAAATGACGTGGTTGATGGAGATGTCACATAAATACCCACATAGATAACAATAAATAATTTTTTTAAAATAAAAATAAAATCTTATAAAAATATTTTGAACATGACTTAAAACCTTAAATGACACTATATATTTTTATTTAAAAAACAAATTTATTTGTTACACCTACATATATATTTAGGTGGCATTTCAGATAATCATATCATTCAATTATGGCTTATTGTTATTGATAAAATCATAACACTTTACTTTATTGTATTCGCATTTATATAAGTATATAATGATAATATTACAATGTAATCCTTTACATTGACTAAATAAATTACAAAAATAAATTTAATGAATAACGAAAAGAATTACATTTTATTTAAAAGTTCAAATTTATAAAGCAATGTAAAATTAATTAATTTATATTAATTCCCTTACACCCCAAGAATGTGGGCATGAGCTTTCTGCCTTTGATACCGTAAATGAATTACATTTCAAAAGGTTGGAGTAGAGACATGAATTAATTTCCAAACACAAATCATATAATTATCGATTTAATTATAGAGCATTAATTAATTATTATGATATATAAGGGTATTCCCAGTGACGGAGCCAGAAAAATTATTAGGGGGGCCCATTACTAACTAGAAGTGCACAATTTTTATATTAATTTTGCAATATCAAAAATATAAAAATAAATATTATGTTCAATCTTGATAAAGTAAAAAAATTATAGTAATTTATTACACAACAATATTAATAATTGCAAAGAAAAAAAATAAGTACACAAGTATTATAAAAAAAAAAATTAAGTTAAACTTACATACATAAAAAAAAATTGATTAGTCAAAATTTTATTAATTAAAATTTCATGAAAAAATAAAAAGATAAAATGAGTGTAAAAAATGTGCTCACTTGAAATAAAATGTTGAAAAAACAAACACATCAAATTTTACAACCAGAAATAAGAAAAAAAACACAAAAAATAAAAGAGTTAAAAACCAGAAATAAGAAAAAAACGTAAAAAACCAGAAATAAGGAAAAACCACACAAAATAAAAGTAAAAAATATGAAAAAACGTAAAAAACCAGGAATAAGGAAAAACCACACAAAATGAAAGTAAAAAACATGGCCCCATGGAGAATGGGACACACAACAAATAAGAGAGGAAACACTTCTCCTCAATTAAGAACCACTTAAGCTATACAAATTATGTTACAAAATTGGACTTAGTATATATATATATATATATATATATATATATAATTTGTAAAATTCCAGGGGGGCCCAGTGCCCCCGGCACCCACCAAAACCTAGCTAGCTTCGTGCGTGTTAGTTGCTGATACAACTATTAAATGTGAGACATGTTTACTGATAAAAAAAATGTGAGAGATTAATCGCTGGTAATTGTAATAATTTCAGTAATTTGTTTCTCTTCTAAATATCATATCTTCACTATAACGTTATCTATTGAAGAATATAAAGTTGTTTTTTTTTTAATTAATTTCATTGTAAAATTAGTTTACAATTAACATTTTATAGTAAAATAACTAATATCCTATACTGATATAATAAATACTGTTTAATTAAACAATGAATACTATTCAAAAGTCATATCTTATAGTAACAATAACTAAAATCCGTTAATAAAATAATTAGTACTATCAAAATATGTTTTATGGTAAAACTGATCAAACTTAAATACTTTTCAAACAAAATAGAGACACTTTTTATATATTAAAGACTTCATGTGATGATGATCTAATAATAATAGAAACCTCCCGCAACTCGAATTATTGAATTAGTATTATGTGAGACTGTCTCACCATAAAACCATTATGAAACTAGTATTATTTTTTAACATATATGTTAACACTTTTATGTTAAATTGTATCATTTTGAGGCAAAAGTTTAAAAAGCGTTTTACATTTAATAAGTTGTACTCTTCACCCCGCACTATATGCATTATTTGTCAAAAAGATCCGTCGTGTACTAGATTCATTATCTCCCTCAAATACGTCAATATTATCTCACACTAACCTAATTTAATATTATTACACTACTCTCTTATTAAAGTTGAAAAGATTATCCAACCCCCATAATAAAATAACTTATATTATTAAACAACTTTTACATTAAAATTTTTACCGAACAGTAAATATTATATTAAGTATAAAACAAAGAGAGTATCACTTTTAGAAATATATATGCAAAATGTATATTTTAAGATAAAATTTTAAAATACATTTTATATTAAAAGTGATAATATTTTATTAAAAATGATAATGTTATCATATTAGTTTCTTGGTGTGACGAACTCGCACGAATTATTGAAAACAAAAAATAGAGTTTTGACATAAATAAAGTAATTCTAGTATTTGAGGACAAACAATATTTACGAAAACAAAAATGGCTGTGCTTCGCCACTTTCAATGTAAACGCCAATAACTGATTTGGTATTTGGCAAATTAAGTTTTGCGTCATTATTACAAATTGACTCTCCATCTTCCATGATGAAGACAAATTTCTTTTGTTAAATTAATGATAATTACTTGTATAAATAAAATAAAAATCCTCCTCAATCTCGTGAAAGAATTTAGGCGACGTTTGTTTTAGGATTTACATTTAAAACTTTCCAATTTCCCATCTTATTTGAATTGGAAATTTAAAATTCAATTTTTAACTCACAACTTAAAACTCTTGATATTATTATTACCAGTTTTATTTCAAGTTTGTTATTAAAAATCATATTTTTATAAAGTGTATGTTTTCCTACTGGTATAGATCTTCTCAATTTCTTTGTATAAATTTTTTTGTAAATTTCAAAAAGTTATAGATACAATTTATAACTCACTCTTTTGTAGTATTTTTTTATTATTTTATTATGTGTATATCTTTTCAAAATTTACAAAAAATTTACACAAATAAAATGAAGAAAATCTATTTTCGTCTTCATACATGTGAAAATTTTTCGAGCGGGGGAGCATCAAGTTAAGTTTCTCGTGAGGTGACCTTGTAAATTGTGCATCATTAGTTGACTATAATGCATGGCCTCCAGTTGAATTTGTTTAGGTCTATTCATATGTTTCTCAAGTCTACATTCGCAGGAAAATCTTTTGGGCCCATTTCAGTAATAGCCCAACGAGCAGCATATTAATTGGAGTACGATTATTTTGCAATTTTTTTTTAATTAATACACTCATCAAATTAATCCATCATACTCACTCCGTCTGTCCCATTCATATTTACTGTTAGACACAATTTTTAATGTAATTTTTTTTTAATAATATAAGTTATTTTTTGATGGAGATAGAGTAGTTTTTTCAATTTTAATAAAAGAATTATTTAATAATATTAAATTGAGTTAGTGTAGAAAAAGTAGTGACACATGATATAATACTGTAGTATTTGAGAGGATAGATAAAGATGAAAAAGTTGTATTATTATCATTTAAAAAAATGATGCAACAAATACGAAATGATTTGTTTTGGCAAATGTCACAACAAATATGAGAAAGAAGGAGTACTATTTAGTCTATTTTTATTAAACAGATAAATACACGTATTCCTTTCAGAGTCGTCCCACCCGGTGATCTGTAGAGTCTGGATACAACTTCTATTCGGCCCGTTCTAACCATTTTTATATTATATTTTAACATATATAATATATTAGGTACCGTATTTTTCAAACGTAGCATTTGTATATTAAATAAATAATAATTCAACGTCATAAATATTTTATAAACTCATATACATTGATAAAACATAATATGAAATATAATATAGTATTTCAACAATTTATTTTAATATCAACATCTTAAAAGATGTTTTTTTTTTCCCATAAACATCCCTAATATCAAGAGCGCTTACCTATTCGCCCTTAGATATATTGGATGGATGTTTTTGTTCATGGTGCAACTAGTGTTGTACTCTAATTTTAAAAAAAATAAACAAACAACAAGATTATTTGTTGTGATATAGGAGAATGATTGAGGAGGATGATTATATAAAAAGATAAAAATAATCAAATGGGTATAATGATTACTTTTTTTAGGACTGAAAATAATATCTGACCACCTCGATAAAATGGAATAATGAACAAGTAGGAATTCACAAATTGTAAGAACTCTTGTATTAGCATTACATACATGTATGGTTGAATGCTGGTGAAGGCAACTCCACCCTGAAATGTAATAGACCAATTCCCTGGCCTGTCAATGCATCTCCTGCTCATATTTGTCGGGATTTAACACGAATATTTCTGAATGGTGACACTGATATTAAAACAATGATCGGGTCATAATTTGGTTAAGTAAATTTCTAGTTTTGCTTTTCAAATTTGATAAACGTACCTTATTAATGTCACATGGCAATCTCCAAGTTGCGTATGAGGATGAGTTTAAATGAGCATCTCATTTATGCACGAACCGCGTTATGATCCAGCGTATCTGTATGAATGCGGAGGATATTAGGTTTGATGGCCTATGATACATTGTGAATCTATGACAACACTACTTACAATGTTGTTATTCGGAGATTTAAGGTAAAAGCCTTGAGCCATTATGACTATGATGTTAGACGTAACGAGAACAAAGATAGTGAGTGAGTGCTTTCCTATCCATTCAAACACACAAGTCAAGCGTCGCCAACCGTAAACATCAACCTGCAGCAAAAATAATTCCAGAAGAAAATATATATGAATCATTGTGCAAATATATACTTACAGCATAACAACAACAACCAATAGGTTACTTCAGTAAAATCTACATTTACTGATGCCAAATCTCACAAATAATGACAGGGTATGTGGTATTTACCAGTGCATAGAGTGCACAAAAAGTGAATCCAGCAGATGCTGAGGTAACCATCAAATAACTGATTGTGTACAAAGATTTGTTAACGGGCATCCCTGAATGCAAGAAACAAGAATAGGGTCTCAGATCTAACATAACTCTCAATCAAAATATTATCAGTAACTAATGATAGTTGCTACAGCATAAAAATCAAGTTTCTCTTATCACATGTCAGAAATCACCCTAGATTTCATCGAGAATTTTATCTTGCCAATATATATTTAGAGCTAAGGTTATAAATTTAGATTGTACTGCATCAATGCGCCTCCTTACCAAAAATTAAAATAATGGAAACGTAAAATGTTCCATGTGTGTGTGTTTCACTTAAGTAAGTAGTGCAAAAATGCATACAAGTGAAGAGTTTTAACATAGCTTCTGCATCAAACATCTCAGTTCTTCATTGCTTTAAGAGAGTATTAAAATTAGTTGTCACTTGCTGGGTGTCGCTCAATGGTTAACCTTCACTCATTGGGTTCTCCAAAATCAAACTTATAGGGTTGATTTTGTGAAAGTGCTGTTTTGGAACTGCAAATACTTCATGTTTCATGTAATGATTGGATGTATGATTTCTAGTGCACGTAATAGAACAAGAAAATATATTGATGAAACCAATTTAAATACCTAAGGTAAGTAATAGACCAAGACTCATTAATGAAACTGAGAATATAAACCAGTTCCATAGCCGCTCGTTGTGATGCTGAAACATAAATGACTGCAGTTAGCTCCAAAACAATAGCTATGTAATGCATATTACAGAATCAGTGCTTCAATATCGGGATGTACTCATTTATGGAGAATATGCATATTATTGAGTATATATGACTAATATTACATCAAGTCTGAAGTGCACACAAAGCAAACAAACTAGAGCATCCTATTCCTATTCCTGACCTGTAATTGTATTAGGATGTGGCCATACTGGAGCCCAATAATGCAGGTCACAGCAGCTGTGAGTGAGCTGTAATTACACGGGGTCTACATGAGAAATTAAGAATTAAGATTTGATATAATAGCTATAGAAAAATAAAAAATTGCATCAGATTATTCGGTTTAAATAGCATCCAGAAGAATACAAGTATTATACCATACCTCAAAATACCTTCGGGATCAAAAGGAGTATGGCACCATGAGGGCGAAGACTGTGGGACTTGGCCGTTTCTGGATATATTGCACTCCTGCGTTTAGAGAGGACATAATTATGTACAAAATGAATAGCATAGCATATACCTAAGATTAACAGCACATATTCTAATTAAGGAAGATACCTTCAGATTCCTGTAAACGGGTTTTGCATAAAGATGATCGACACCAAGAATACGACGATCTATCATTCCAGCAGAATTGCATGCAGGACTAAGATCGCCTCTTACAGAACATTTAACCTGTGGTTGAATAAAATTGATATTATGATCTTGGAAAAATAACACTAAAGTGATTAAAAATGTAATTGCAGTCACATTACTTTAGCAGTTCTACTTTTTCTAGTTTTCAACCTTTTCTTCCTTGCTGGTCTCTTGATTTTTGGGACATATGGCTACAGTCTCAGAGCCAAAACCAACCATTTGAAATTCATAGAGAGAAGTTTTCAGAGCAACCAATTTTTCTTTAGTTTATTCACATACTTTGAAATAAAGCTACTACTTAATCTCCCTGAAGTTTAGAATTATTACCAATTGAAATATCTAGTTCTAGAAAATTTTCAAATTATTATTTGTCTTAATCTCTCTCTATCTTTTTTTAAAGATCCAATTCAACATTGTAAAAATATCGTTTAATGAAACTACCTAAAAAATCAATATCAGACTCAGAATAACCAACAGAGAGAGAACAGGAGGGTATATTTTCTTACCAAATAAACAGTGTGGTTACTTGCAGTCACCGACGAGAAATCTGATTGCACCACATATTGCCAATCCGGAACGTACAAGCCATATAATAATCCTACGTATATTACAGACAGCAATAATACAACACACCTACGAGAAGAGAAATTTGAATATTTTCAGGAAACAGAGTCCTATAATAATAGCTAGTTAGTTTAAGAATTTCCAGACTACTTCGATTTGGATTTCTCCATTTTCATCCAAAATAGATTCCACAACATGGTCCACATAATGCATGAAATATATTGTTGAGAGATATGAGTTTTCCCATTTGTTGAGCTATGTTAGCAATTTGTAGCTGCTGCACAAAGTCAATCCAGAAATAATATCTTACTGCACGTGAATCAGAAGAAATACATTTATTCTTCTTTAACTATATTTTATCCCCTTAGCATTATTATAAGTTGTTAGGGTATAAGCCATAAGGAAATATATATAGGCTCCAAGTTTATAAACATGCCAGTCTTGACTCACCATTGCCAACAATTACATTTTCGGGGGGAACCGTCTCCTATCAACCTTTGACATGGAAACCATATTTCACACAGCGCAGCTACAACATATCCAATTGCTATCCTCTACATGAAAGACAAAATAAAAATTGTAACCATACTGAAATAAATTACTTTACTTTCAATTCAGGATTCATGAAAAAGAAATAAACAGAAGTGCTGATCGAATAGCTGGTGAAATGGTGATGCTAAGATGTAAGTAGGAAGCTTTAATTTTCACACATGGTACCTGTAAGATGCCAAACATTCTTAATTTTTCAATGTCCACTCCATATGTCAAAGAAGTAATTCCATGAAAATATCCACCTGAAACAAAGTAAACCTTTTAATTTTATCTGCCAATCTTTAAATCAAGCAGATATCAAATGAAAAATATTGAAATAAATCATAGCAGAGCAGAATGATCCTTTTAGGTCTTATCCAGAAAATATACCAAAAGGATCATGTAGATTTTCAGAAATTGCACTATTACCTACCTTTCATTTATTGCCTGTTACCTTTGTTATCATCTAGTGTTTACTTAATTAGTATGTGGAAAGATCACGGAACTTGGAGAACAAATATACATGTAGCTAACCTGCAAGTAGTGGGAATGAACTTTGATGATGATGTCATCTGGAGTTTATTTCATTACTTCCATCTCACCAAAATCCACAATTCTTGGATTACTCCATTATTAAACTGAGTTTTTCTAGTTTCCATTTTTTTCCAATCTTAATTATTAGTATATAGTTCCTGTTCTCCACACTTGATCATTTATGAAATCCTCATATATAGTTATTCTATAACCTTGATGGGAAAATGTAAATTCAGTTTCTGCATATCATGTCCCATGTACCAATAGATGAATAACAAGACTAAGTGAGTGTTATAGCACCTTGAAGAAAAACACCGAGGAGGAATAGTTTCAGTGCTCTAAGGAGGACCTTCCAGGTAGCTTCAACTCTGTCAGAAACTTTCTGAAAATTTAAAGCCACAATGGCCATTCAGTGACGAATCAGGATTACTGAGAATCATACCTCTTAGTTCAATAACTTTAATTGAAATAGTCTCATATCATAATAGACTTTCAATAAGCAAAAAAATCACTGTATGCCTTTAACAAGAACTTGATAGATGGTTTATGTACATTAAATGATCAGAAGGTACATAAAGTTACCTTGTATACTATTGCCACAGAAACTCCAGCAACAAAAAGGAAAAATGGCATCACGAAGTCTGCCAAGTGGAGACCATTCCAAGGAACATGAGCAATAACTGGGAAAATCGAACCAGCATAATCTACAAGCATCATTAGCTGAAATAAAATAATTCTTAATGTCAAAACAAAAACACCTAACACTTGGTCAACCAAAAATCCAACTTGGAACACACGTTAATTCGAACTTATAATTTCTGATGAACCAGAAACCAGAAACCAAACACTCAATGCTAGTTATCTACCTAACTAGCTTTGTTGAGCTGACTTAGTTGGGCTCACTCAGCTTGATAGCTAAATGGACAATCTCCTAAGAGACTCATAACATCAAACGTCAGTTAGTGCGTCACCAAAATACAAGAAAATTTATATTCTATATGGCCTCAATTTATGCTCAGCTTAACAAAAACTCAACAGGAATCAGATTGAATAAGAGATTACAGCCATTCTGATCACAAATTTACAGCTCACAAACTATCATGCTAATATTTAAGAACTTATTCCAAGGTTATGATCACAAACTCCACCATACCACGAAAAGGAGTACCTAAACTTTATTCCATGTACATGTAAAAGAGGGTGAACCATATGCCTATAACCAATTCTCTACTTGCAACGTAATAATCAAACAGTTAAGAAGGAAAAAGGAGTAAGCGACAGAGTAAATATAAAACCTGAAGTAGATGGACAACTTCAGAATCATCACCGATCAATTCAAAAATAAATTCAAATCAGTAAACATAGCAAATTCGATTTAATCCACTATAAATTGAATTCACGCCAATTAAAAGACAGAGAAAAAGATTAAGCTAAAAAAGGAAAGTAGAGTACGAAAACACAAAGGCCTCGAAAAACATCGAGCGAAGCAACTCGAGCAGCTTTTCTTCCAGCATCAGTGGTGCTTCTATTCACTGGCTCCTCAAGTTCCGGCGTATTTCCCTCACCGGTGGCGCGGGTTTGCAGCAGCGGCTCAATCTCCGCCATTATTCTCACCACCCGTCTTGGAAGAACAGTAGAAAATGGAAAAGCCGGTTTTTAGTCCATTTGACTTGGTCCGGTTTTGTGCCGTCTTCTTAGAGATCGTTGTCTGGGAGTTGCTTTTGCAGAGTTGATTACTGGAGGAAAATGAGAGTTATTGAATTGAAGTGGAAGCCACGTCAACAAGATTATTGAATTGAATTATCAGTGAAGTAGGGACAAGAGTTACCAGTCCAAGTTGGACCAATAAAAATGTTGTATTAAACCAGGCCTATTTAAAATGTCAAGTTGAGGAATGATATTATGATACCAATCGGGTCAGGCTATTGATGTCAATGGAACGGGGCGGGGTATCAACCCATTCTTGTCCCCACGAAGAAGTAAGCGAGGAATTTTCCTATATCCTCGTCCCTGCACTAATTTCCCATCCCCACCTATTTTTTTAATTTTCATTATAATTTTTTAATTAAATTGTGAAAATAATTATAAAATATAATAAAAATTTAAATTAATTTAATAAAAACAATATTAAGTTAGAATTATAATTAAAATGAGAAGCCTACCTCCATTGCTAAGAGATACACCCACTAAATAAAAAAAATTATAAAATCTCATAATACCCTTTATCATTTTAAAATTAAAATATCAAACTTCTAACTTTAACATCGACAACCAACACTAGCGGACTGCTTTCTCTCTTTATTTTTTACTCATTTTTCAAACATTATTAGCATTTCATCCATTCGTTCGACAACTATTAATTAGAAAAAATATATTATTTTTGTCCTCTCATAAATTTTTCATTTGACAATTGCATACCTTGAAAAAAAATTGTTTTTGTATATATAGTAGGTGTTAAGATGTGATGGAAAAAAAAAGATAAGAAAAGAGAGAAATGTAGAGACACTTTTTACAATTTATAAAAATAAGAAGTTTTGGCTGGAATGTCCGTTTTACCAAAATAGAAAATTGTATTTGTTTTTAGTCAAAATATGTCACACATCATCACATTTTATTTGGCAAAAGTCAATAAAAAAATGGATTTGGGTCAAAAAATATCTTCATATTCCTTTCGTACCCTTTAATTCTCTTAAAAGAGCAACTATTTTAGAAGATCGGAAAAAAAAATTGAAGGTGAAGAGTAAATATAAAAATAAGTTTAACTCTTAATCTCTTATACACATAGTTGTCCATGCTCTCTCTCATATAGAAGAGCCGTGAACCGTTCTGTTCTTTTGAAACTATCAAAGTTGAACAAATAACCAAAGCAAAATTTCTAAATTATCGACTTCAATTGTGCAAATTACCCACCATTATTTTCTTCTCTCTGATTTGTGCTATTCCTTTTTTAGACTCAGCTCTTGGTAATATGATCTCTTCTCACACGCTGCTATTTTGTCATTTGTCATGTATTAATAATTTAAAATTTTGAATATATGAAGAAATATTAAAAACATAGAAATTGACGTGGGATGGAAAACCCGTGACGTTTCTCTATTAATTAATTAATTTATTTTTGTATCGTTTTTTGAAATACAAAATATATTCATTTTATAAATATCAAATGATTCAAACTAAAGTTATATTAATGGAAGGGCATAGCTAATAACACACAAATTTTTTGCTCTACACACCCCAAATAATTTTATGTCTAAAATGCTCTAGTGTGAATAGACTAGGATGCCCTTCATATGTATTTATCATATCATATTTTTAAAACATTTTTTCTCAACACATCCTAAAACTATATAGACCATCTTCCCCAACATATTTACACCATTCTTCAAATTTTGAAAAGCAAAACATAAACCCTAACCCACAAAATTTCACCTCATGAAAACTATATCAAAAGAATTAAAGGAATATATATGGAGGAAAGAACAAGTTTCAGGAAACCATATAAATAGTATTTTTTGCATTTTTCCTCGAAAAATTGCGACTGTAAATCGTTAAAATATCGATCGACCATAGCCCACTTTTTGTTTATGGACCATCAGTGAACACCATAGTAGAATGTTGACCACTAGTAAATGACGTGGTAAAATTTACATGATGTTGATAATAATTCAAAATGAAATTAATACTATTAAGTGCACACGTACTATATGAAAATTGATGTTTAAAATTTAATTCACTTGATACGTTATGTGGCTTAATTGGTCAACGAGAAAGTGTCATACGTACTTACAGTATCAATTCCACCATTCACTAGCGGGGTTCCCAATTAAAGACATAGTAAAGTTTTGTATGGACTGCTCTATTTCAATAATTACTCGTATACAGTGAATTTCGAACCTGAAATCTGTAGATTATCACACCCCTAATCTTCAATCCCCCAGCAATAGGCCAACACTGGGGTTGGATTAATATGCGCTGTTCATTTAGTTACTGGTGGAGGGAATCCAAATTATTAGGCATCAGTTTAATTTTGTTGAACTTCTGTACTGATTAATTGTGCTTGTGAGGGGCATTCCTGATGCTCTTTTTAATAAAAATTTCGCTGATTACTAAAAAAAATGCATTATATAGTCGTGGTAAATCTGAATAACACATTATTAGCAAAGAGTTTTTTTTTCTTCAAATTTTCCTTTTAATAATATTATTATAAGTTCGTTCAATATATCATGCAATTTGGAACTTTAAAGAGCCAGAATTATCCATATACACTAATAATAAGAAATTTAATAGTTTACGTGTCATCCTCGTACTTTTTTATTGATTATTGTAGCTTTTTTTTAATAATCAATTGGTAGTGATTCATTTAATTGACTTAATGAGAAATGAAGTGACTGTAAATTTTTTATAGTTACTGTTTATTTGTTAAATTATTAATTATTTCGTTATCATTATGCGAATGATTATATTTATATTATAATTAAAAATGTGTGACCACAATTTTTTTAAAAAGAAAATGTTAAACTTTATAATGAACAACCAAAATGATATAATGTTAAATTTGAAAAAGAATGGGGAGTAATAAATATTACACTAGTCACAATCTTCAACAAAAAAAAAAATTGCTACTATTGATTTTCGATATTAACATGTTATAATGCAATCAAATTACTTATTTTCACATGGTGAATTAGTTGTACCATACAACTGGAAAACAACTAAAATTGTATAGAAGTATTTGACTATATTGTACATTAAATAAGCTTTATTAAAATTATTACCATCTATGACCATCTTATTTAATTTTTAGAATTGGTTGAGTATTATAATTTTTATTAGTTTGAATCACCCGCGCGAGTAAAATTTTGGTTCTGAGACTTTCTTATGAACACATGTATATGGAGAAGAGCAATTTAAGGCCTTGTTCTTCTGAGAGAACATAGGCAGAATTTTCTTAAGAAATATAATATCCATGCCTATTATTAATTTGAGAATATTATTCTGAATAAATCAAGATTTATCAAATCTTTAATCTGCTATGAAAATAAGATATACTAATACTATTTAATTAAATCAAGATTTTCTTTATCTGTTAGTACGGAAAGAAGATATAGTTTTTTGTATACATGGAAACAAGATTTAATCCTTTCTAAATCAAGATTGTAAAAAAAAGAATGACATTTTAATTGCAGAGTCATAAATCCTCGATTGAAAACAAAAGGTACGTTGTACAAGATGCAAATTGTGAAGAGGAAAACAGAAAAAGAATTCACACCTATTTTGGTAATGAAAAAAATTTGGATAATGTGATGCTCACTCGAAGGCCCAAGCATTCTCCTCGCGGATGGCCTTTTCCTCTTCAGGGGTGAAATCGTTAATTATGTTGAAAGTTTTACGAATTTCTTCTGGAGTCTTCCCCTTGATCATGTCCGCAACTGTTTGGCACGTTAGGTCAAGTAGCCCCTTGATGTCCAAGTAGTTTGCAGCCTGAAATTGAATTTAATAATAATATATTAATTTATTTATTTATATATGCGACAATTACGAAAAAAAAAGAAAAAGAGATGAAATGAGATACCATGATGAGATCAAAGAGGGTTCCCTGGTCGACGTTGACCATATCAGCATCGAAGGAGTTCAATTCATACTCGTTGTATTCGGGGTCCACGTGGCGCTGGCAGTATTCGAGAACCTTCTGGAGGATGGGGGCGGTGACGTTAGGCACGGGGATGTTACCATCGGCGCAGTTATCTTCAATCATGTGCTTAAGAGTTTGCGACTGGAGTGCAACCGCCTCATCGATCTCGAATTCCGTACCGTCTGGGCACTTCAGCGTGAGTTTTAGAGACGAAGGAGAACTCATGATCGATTCCTATCAAGAAAAAGAAGCAAGCCTCGATTGAGAGATTCAAAAACCCTAAATCCACCTTATTTATAGACACAGGGGTTAGGATTAGGTTTTGGCGGCCTCACCACTAATGCGTAACCACTATTCAAATAATTTTGATTTCTTTTTTCAAAAAAATAAAAATAAAAAATTTCGATTTCTTCGGTAGCTAGATGTTCGTATTTAAATTTTAAAATTCGTATTTCAAATTTCATAATTCAAAAATAAATATTTTATTTGATTCGATTAGTATTTAAATATAAATACAAAATTATGATATTCAATTATATGTATATATGCATTCTTGTTGTTGAATACTTTAATTAAAAAGGAAAAATATAAATACTTTAATTATTAAAAAGGAAAAATATTAATGCTTTCTTGTTGATAATGCAAAATCTCTAAATTGTACCATTTAAAAAAAAAAATCTTCTCTTTTACATCTACAAACTTCATATCTAAAGAAAAATTAATGCCTTTTGATTTATCTATGTTTGATTGTATTATAAAAACTTTTAAATTTGTAGCTTATATTGTGAATTGAAAAAATAGAATCAAAATTTTGAACTGAATACTCAAATAGGATTGTTTAGAACTTGTTTAAGAAAAAATTGAATTGAATATTTGATTCGAATAACTTTGAATAATTCAAGATCAATTTTAAATCCAATATAAATCACATTTATTATTCAATAATTATTCGAATCCGAATAATTTCACAAATACAAATTCAATACAAAAGTATTCGATTCGAATTAATTCGTTTACAATCCTACTAATAACCCTCTAATTATGGAAATTTACTAATTATTTTCATTAAAATTGCATTAATATAAACATAATAAATAATATTTAGGTATATATTATTGATATGATCATAAAAATATTAATTAATAATATTTAAATATATATAAACACACTAATACGTCGAATACAGAACCCGCGTGTATAAACTGACAATAATTTATTTTTAAAAATTAAAAACTACTTCTATATATATATATATATATATATATATATATATATATATATATATTTTGTTTGCTTTCTAAAATAACCTTTTAAAAATTAAAAATTTGCGTAAAAATTCTCTCACAGAACACACTTCGTGCGATTTGCAATAGTTGAAAGCACCACATCTCACTTATTATGATATTTTTTATTTTTTATTAGGTAAATAAAATTTATATTAAAAGCAAGCTTACAGGCATGAGGATTGCCTAAAGCCATGCAGACAATTACAATAGTGTGTTACAACAACAAATAAATAAACTAAACAAAGCAGATAGCTAACACCTTGACTAACCAAGCAATTAACAGAAGTTAATAAAAGAAACAAACTCCATTCTTCATTCCCTCCATCTACCCTTCCACAGAATTGATTTTTTGCACGAAAACCAGCTCCACAGAAAAGATTTAATCTCCTCCATTACTCTGTCTTTATCCGCCTGTTCACCCCAAAAAATAATGTCATTCCTTGCCTTCCAGATCCGCCAAACAACACATTCCCAAACACCAACAAAAAAAATTCTCCCTTTTTTACCTCTTATTAGTCTACTAAAATGAAGTAGATTAATAACAGGCATTGATGAAAAAACAGAATAGAAACCCAACCATTTAAGACGCTCCATCCACACCTTGTACGAAAAATCACATTCGAAGAGAACATGTTTAACCGATTCTGGTTGTACCTCACAAAATGGACAACGGTTGTTAACACCAGCAGGTAGGCTATTTCTTTTCTCAGAAATTCACCTTCGTCGGCAATGTCGAACTTGGATGACCCTCCGGGCGTGGACACGAATTTTGAAGGTGCATATTTATTCCACAACAAGATGAATTCCTCCTTGGCATCTACACTCCTGTCAATTTTTGATAGCATAATCTCCTCGTAAGCCACCTTCGTCGTATAATGCTCTTCACCTCTGGACCTTGGTCGTATTATGATATTTTTTATATCATAAAAGCATTATATTTTACTTTTAGTGTTATATTTTCAATTGGAAAGTGATACTAATGGTACAAAATTAATAAATTCGTGAGACGAACTGTCAAAACACTTGTTACGTTAGTACGAGGTCAAAATTGAGATGAGTTTCTTGTGAGATCACTATTTAATATATAATTTTACTATTTAAAAAAGTATTTAATTTTATGTGTTATATTTCTACAGCCGACCAATGAATTCAGCTTGGTTCCAATGTATTGCACTTATGTATGATTTCATATTCTTTTCCCAGGGGTAGAGCTGGCAAACTGAGTGGGCCGGGCCAGGCCCGCCAATCAGGCCAAACTGTGTTCATGGACTGAATTGAGCCGACCTACGAACTAATCAGACCAACAAAATGTAAGCCCAAGGGCAGCCCTTTTTTTTTTTTTTTAATTAACAAAAATATCTATAAAAACTGTATCAAATAGTGATCATATAATTTTTTTTTATCAGTAATAAATACTCCCTCCGTCCCAAGAAGTTATGCACACTCCTAAAATGGAAACATCACACAATATTAATACTCTTACAATATCATTTAAATCACAAAAATGCCGCTCTTATTCTACTTTCTACTTTATTCTCTCCTACTTTATCTCATTAAATCACTCAAAATACTCTTACACTTTATTCTCTCTCTTACACTTTATTCTCATAAAAATCAACAAAATTAATTTTTCTTAGTTTTCGTGTCCCAAGAAGTGTTCACAACTTCTTGAGATAGAGGGAGTAATATAACAGTGTATCAAAAAATAATTTTTTTATAACAGTTTATGATGGCATGAGAAATGCCCATCACAACAGCCTACAAAGTTTATCATTAACAGTACAACACCCAAAACTATAAATAAAACTTATGCTTATGCACTTAAATGCGAAGCAACAGGTTAAGACTTTGCTCTCATAGCGGTTCAACTTCCATTGAACCAGAGATTTGTTCTTTACTTTAATCCAACTCCACGATCACAATTTCATCTACATGATCAACTTTTTCACTACTACCTCTTCATTCCGAAAAATAAAGGTAGTATTTCACAACAGGAGTGATGCCCTTTTCCACTTATATCCTTATTTAATATATTAATATATAATAATTACCAACATTTATTAGACATTATTGATAGGGCAAATTTACATTAATTTGTGTAAAGTGACATTTAAAGAAGAATAAGAATTTTAATAAAATGAAACACTTATTTTAGAACGGAGGGAGTACAATATTATGAACTTGCGTCTAAAACATGTATATGCATGATATATCTCCGACTGAGGCACACCCGAAAAGGCGCCCCGATGAACAATGACGGAATTGCAAAATGTAATCACATGAAAACTAAGTAAAATTAAAACTATAGAGTCATTTTTATTTAAAAAAAAAAATCATTTATATAATATTTGCAATTATTTTTTAAAATATTTAAAATTAATTTTGACAAAACAAATTTTACTTCCTTGCAATTCTCATGAACGAAGAGAAAAATAATAATTGTCCTCACATATAATTGCTCCACTATTAATAAAAGTAATTTTTTTTTTTTTTTTTTGCCCAAGCATTCTCCTCGCGGATGGCCTTTTCCTCTTCAGGGTGAAATCGTTAATTATGTTGAAAGTTTTACGAATTTCTTCTGGAGTCTTCCCCTTGATCATGTCCGCAACTGTTTGGCACGTTAGGTCAAGTAGCCCCTTGATGTCCAAGTAGTTTGCAGCCTGAAATTGAATTTAATAATAATATATTAATTTATTTATTTATATATGCGACAATTACGAAAAAAAAAGAAAAAGAGATGAAATGAGATACCATGATGAGATCAAAGAGGGTTCCCTGGTCGACGTTGACCATATCAGCATCGAAGGAGTTCAATTCATACTCGTTGTATTCGGGGTCCACGTGGCGCTGGCAGTATTCGAGAACCTTCTGGAGGATGGGGGCGGTGACGTTAGGCACGGGGATGTTACCATCGGCGCAGTTATCTTCAATCATGTGCTTAAGAGTTTGCGACTGGAGTGCAACCGCCTCATCGATCTCGAATTCCGTACCGTCTGGGCACTTCAGCGTGAGTTTTAGAGACGAAGGAGAACTCATGATCGATTCCTATCAAGAAAAAGAAGCAAGCCTCGATTGAGAGATTCAAAAACCCTAAATCCACCTTATTTATAGACACAGGGGTTAGGATTAGGTTTTGGCGGCCTCACCACTAATGCGTAACCACTATTCAAATAATTTTGATTTCTTTTTTCAAAAAAATAAAAATAAAAAATTTCGATTTCTTCGGTAGCTAGATGTTCGTATTTAAATTTTAAAATTCGTATTTCAAATTTCATAATTCAAAAATAAATATTTTATTTGATTCGATTAGTATTTAAATATAAATACAAAATTATGATATTCAATTATATGTATATATGCATTCTTGTTGTTGAATACTTTAATTAAAAAGGAAAAATATAAATACTTTAATTATTAAAAAGGAAAAATATTAATGCTTTCTTGTTGATAATGCAAAATCTCTAAATTGTACCATTTAAAAAAAAAAATCTTCTCTTTTACATCTACAAACTTCATATCTAAAGAAAAATTAATGCCTTTTGATTTATCTATGTTTGATTGTATTATAAAAACTTTTAAATTTGTAGCTTATATTGTGAATTGAAAAAATAGAATCAAAATTTTGAACTGAATACTCAAATAGGATTGTTTAGAACTTGTTTAAGAAAAAATTGAATTGAATATTTGATTCGAATAACTTTGAATAATTCAAGATCAATTTTAAATCCAATATAAATCACATTTATTATTCAATAATTATTCGAATCCGAATAATTTCACAAATACAAATTCAATACAAAAGTATTCGATTCGAATTAATTCGTTTACAATCCTACTAATAACCCTCTAATTATGGAAATTTACTAATTATTTTCATTAAAATTGCATTAATATAAACATAATAAATAATATTTAGGTATATATTATTGATATGATCATAAAAATATTAATTAATAATATTTAAATATATATAAACACACTAATACGTCGAATACAGAACCCGCGTGTATAAACTGACAATAATTTATTTTAAAAATTAAAAACTACTTCTATATATATATATATATATATATATATATATATATATATATATATTTTTGTTTGCTTTCTAAAATAACCTTTTAAAAATTAAAAATTTGCGTAAAATTCTCTCACAGAACACACTTCGTGCGATTTGCAATAGTTGAAAGCACCACATCTCACTTATTATGATATTTTTTATTTTTATTAGGTAAATAAAATTTATATTAAAAGCAAGCTTACAGGCATGAGGATTGCCTAAAGCCATGCAGACAATTACAATAGTGTGTTACAACAACAAATAAATAAACTAAACAAAGCAGATAGCTAACACCTTGACTAACCAAGCAATTAACAGAAGTTAATAAAAGAAACAAACTCCATTCTTCATTCCCTCCATCTACCCTTCCACAGAATTGATTTTTTGCACGAAAACCAGCTCCACAGAAAAGATTTAATCTCCTCCATTACTCTGTCTTTATCCGCCTGTTCACCCCAAAAAATAATGTCATTCCTTGCCTTCCAGATCCGCCAAACAACACATTCCCAAACACCAACAAAAAAAATTCTCCCTTTTTTACCTCTTATTAGTCTACTAAAATGAAGTAGATTAATAACAGGCATTGATGAAAAAACAGAATAGAAACCCAACCATTTAAGACGCTCCATCCACACCTTGTACGAAAAATCACATTCGAAGAGAACATGTTTAACCGATTCTGGTTGTACCTCACAAAATGGACAACAGTTGTTAACACCAGCAGGTAGGCTATTTCTTTTCTGTAAATTCACCTTCGTCGGCAGTCGAACTTGGATGACCCTCCAGGCGTGGACACGAATTTTTGAAGGTGCATATTTATTCCACAACAAGATGAATTCCTCCTTGGCATCTACACTCCTGTCAATTTTTGATAGCATAATCTCCTCGTAAGCCACCTTCGTCGTATAATGCTCTTCACCTCTGGACCTTGGTCGTATTATGATATTTTTTATATCATAAAAGCATTATATTTTACTTTTAGTGTTATATTTTCAATTGGAAAGTGATACTAATGGTACAAAATTAATAAATTCGTGAGACGAACTGTCAAAACACTTGTTACGTTAGTACGAGGTCAAAATTGAGATGAGTTTCTTGTGAGATCACTATTTAATATATAATTTTACTATTTAAAAAAGTATTTAATTTTATGTGTTATATTTCTACAGCCGACCAATGAATTCAGCTTGGTTCCAATGTATTGCACTTATGTATGATTTCATATTCTTTTCCCAGGGGTAGAGCTGGCAAACTGAGTGGGCCGGGCCAGGCCCGCCAATCAGGCCAAACTGTGTTCATGGACTGAATTGAGCCGACCTACGAACTAATCAGACCAACAAAATGTAAGCCCAAGGGCAGCCCTTTTTTTTTTTTTTTTTTAATTAACAAAAATATCTATAAAAACTGTATCAAATAGTGATCATATAATTTTTTTATCAGTAATAAATACTCCTCCGTCCCAAGAAGTTATGCACACTCCTAAAATGGAAACATCACACAATATTAATACTCTTACAATATCATTTAAATCACAAAAATGCCGCTCTTATTCTACTTTCTACTTTATTCTCTCCTACTTTATCTCATTAAATCACTCAAAATACTCTTACACTTTATTCTCTCTCTTACACTTTATTCTCATAAAAATCAACAAAATTAATTTTTCTTAGTTTTAGGTAATAAGAAGTGTTCACAACTTCTTGAGATAGAGGGAGTAATATAACAGTGTATCAAAAAATAATTTTTTTATAACAGTTTATGATGGCATGAGAAATGCCCATCACAACAGCCTACAAAGTTTATCATTAACAGTACAACACCCAAAACTATAAATAAAACTTATGCTTATGCACTTAAATGCGAAGCAACAGGTTAAGACTTTGCTCTCATAGCGGTTCAACTTCCATTGAACCAGAGATTTGTTCTTTACTTTAATCCAACTCCACGATCACAATTTCATCTACATGATCAACTTTTTCACTACTACCTCTTCATTCCGAAAAATAAAGGTAGTATTTCACAACAGGAGTGATGCCCTTTTCCACTTATATCCTTATTTAATATATTAATATATAATAATTACCAACATTTATTAGACATTATTGATAGGGCAAATTTACATTAATTTGTGTAAAGTGACATTTAAAGAAGAATAAGAATTTTAATAAAATGAAACACTTATTTTAGAACGGAGGGAGTACAATATTATGAACTTGCGTCTAAAACATGTATATGCATGATATATCTCCGACTGAGGCACACCCGAAAAGGCGCCCCGATGAACAATGACGGAATTGCAAAATGTAATCACATGAAAACTAAGTAAAATTAAAACTATAGAGTCATTTTTATTTAAAAAAAAAAGAATCATTTATATAATATTTGCAATTATTTTTTAAAATATTTAAAATTAATTTTGACAAAACAAATTTTACTTCCTTGCAATTCTCATGAACGAAGAGAAAAATAATAATTGTCCTCACATATAATTGCTCCACTATTAATAAAAGTAATTTTTTTTTTTTTTTTTTTTGCAAACACATGAGATTTTAAAATCAAGATTTTTTTCAATTTGATTTAAAATCACTTCTCTTCACTTTTAATTTTACTATAAAAATTAATTAATACCACTTTTTTTAAAAGTGAATAGAGTTTAATTTGACGATGACCTAAAATATCTGCAGCAGATTAAGATACCACCAATTTACTAATAAAAAATCCAAAGAACAGGAAAACTAGGAATAATATTATATAATCATAGTTTATGATAATGTTTAAAAATTATTTGAAAAATTTAAAGTTTCAAATATTTTTATTAAGAGTATCCTATAAAAAATATCAAGAATCTAGCTCATTTGAAATATTATGTATTGTTGTGATTATTAACAACAATTACATTTTTTAAATTATTAATATTAATAAAAAACATTTAAAGGAAAAAAAAAATAACCAAGAGAATCGAAATCGGAAACCAATTAATATAAAATGTTGCAGAGGTACGAATTAATATGACGATGACTCCGAAGAATGATTTTTTTATATAAGAACTAATTAGACAAATTAATAGGACAGATATATATAATAACATGACGAAGAATCATCACCCGAAGGCCCAAGCGTTTTCCTGGCGAATGGCCTTTTCCTCTTCGGGGGTGAAATCGTTCTTTATGTTGAAAAGTATGCGAATTTCTTCTGGAGTCTTCCCCTTGATCATGTCTGCAACTGTTTGGCACGTTAGGTCAAGCAGCCCCTTGATGTCCATGTAGTTTGCAGCCTGAATTTAATATATACAGTAGTAATTCTCTTGTAAATTAGATATGCAATTCAAAATTATATTAATAATTTTTATTATAAAATTAAAATTATTTAATGAAATTATTTTGAAGATAAAACTAATTCACCGTATCGTTTATCAAACTAGCACAACATATTGGAAATCAATTGTGGATTCCATGATAATTGGTTTAATAAATTGTCAAAAATCATGAATCAATAAAATCGAAAAACTAAAAAAAAAAAAGAGATATGGCAAAAGAGTGAAGATGACATTAATTAGTACATACCAAGATGAGATCAAAGAGGGTGGACTGATCGACCTTGACGAATTCGCCATCAAACGCCTTCAAGTCATCATCGGTGGATTGGGTGTCCACGTGGCGCTTGCAGTATTCGAGAACCTTGGCGAGGATGGGGGCGGTGACGTTAGGCAGGGGGATGTTATCATCAGCGCAGTCATCTTCAATCATGTGTTTAATAGTTTGGCATTTGAGTGCAACCGCCTCATCGATCTCGAACTCCTCACCGTCGGAGCTTTTAAGAACGATCTTTTTAGACGACGAAGCCATCATTCAACAAAGAAAAAGAAAATACTTGAAATTTAGTCAAACCGATGATTAAAACCTAAAGCCAAGGATCTTATTTATAGGGGTTAGGTTCAGGTTTTGCCCTCCTCATATATGTTTCAAGTAATCATAATATTTATGATTTCTTTAAGAGATTTACTTTGATATGATTATGACCTGGTTACCACACTTTTACTTTCTTATTTATTTGATAAGGACTAACTTATTATGAAATTTATTGTCATACCTATTAAATTTTGTGTGTGCATCCTACACATTTAATACTCATTATTTTGTAAAAATAAATAATATTGATTAATTAATATTGTTCAACTAAAATAATTAATATTATTTAATGATTAATAATGTTTAGTGAAAATAATTAATAATCTTCACATAAAATAATTGATACCCCTCTGTCTCATACTCGTTGTAACATTTACTGTTTGTCACAAGATTTAATGTAAGAGTTGTTTAATAATATATTTTTTATGGGGGTAGGGTAGTTTTTTAACTTTAATAAGAGAGTTATTTAATAATATTAAATTAGATTAGTGTGATCAGAAAAGTTGTGGCATATGGTATAATACTATAGTGTTTGAGGGAATAAATAGAAGTGAAAAATTAAGTTATTTTATTAACATTTAAAAGAATGATGCAACGAGTATGAAACATACCTTTTTTACAAATATTACAATGAGTATAACATGGAGGGAGTACCGGTTAAAAATTCACACTAGTTGCATAATGTGACCGGTGTATAAAAAAATTCCCCTTAAATTTTTGGGTAGCGGTATAACACCCACATAATTACTTTATGCACTAAATTTATAGTTTCATTATAGGTATCGTTATTTTTTTTTTCGAAACATAGGTATCGTTAATTAAAAGACTGTACACGTGAGTGTATTAAGTAATTTATATATACCTACATAATAACGTCTGGATTCCCCCCAAAATCATATTATAATTAAAAAAAATAATGTGATATATCAAATAATAATGGTGAAGATATATATTTATCGATAATATACCTATATAATTAAAAAAAATGTGATATATCAAATTATAATGGTGAAGATATATATTTATCAATAATATTAATTTGGATATATATAAACTAATGATAAGACTAAAATTATGAAGATTATATCGGATCATTATATATTATATACTCCCTCTATTTCAATTTTGGTATTAAAAAAAGTTGTTTATTAGTATTAAAAGGTATACAATGATTAGTAGATGAGTATTTTTAACTTTATTAAAAGTAGTTATTTTAAAATCAATTTTATTGAAATGAGTTTTTTTTTGTTAAGACAACTTTATTGAAAGAATTAATTGAGTGACATATACATTAAAGTGTAAATAAGATATGTTTGTATGAGTTTAATTTAAGAGAGTAGTGTTTTTTTTTTTTTTTTTTTTTGTTATTTTAGGTATAAAAAAATAAAACTAAATTGTCCATTTTTTTATTTTGAGCAATAAAAAATGGGAGGAGAGTATAAATTTGAAAGAATAATAAACTATAAAATGAATATATATATATATATATATATATATATTTAATTATCATATATTGTTCTGTAATATTTGTCAAATCTGCATTAAGTCTTATGAATTTTCACTTTTTTAATTTTGCTCTAACCCGATAAAAATATTAAAATTCAACCGAAGATTGACACGTCACACGCATGTGATAGCTCAAATTTGGGAACTTTTTCCTTCTCCTATTTGGAGGGGCCACATAGACAAAACATGCCACATTTGTGTTCTAGTCATACTGCCACTTCATATCTATTCTAAAAAAATATATTGAAATACAAAAATACATTATAATTCCCCACCAGCCAATTAATTAAAAAGTCTTGATAATAATTTTTACAGAAATAAAATATATCTGGAAAAAATATAATACTAAACAAAATTAGATAATATGATAAAATGCTAAAAATGTTATTAATATACAATTACTATATTTATTTAAAAGTTATTTAAAAATCTAATTGATTAAAAAATTCGAAAACGAAAACTCAAAATCTGAAAAATTACAATAAATATGCATAATATCTGAAAAATCACAATAAATATGCATAAAATATGATATATATTTTTTTTAAATTCAATGAAAAAAGTGTCAAAAATTTGAAAATCTCAAACATATATAACCCAAACGCTTTGACCCATTCCAAGTTTTTGCATTTTCTGGCGCCTTTAATTTCTCCCTATTTCTCACAAGCCATATTGTAAGCACACACCATTATAACTCTGTCTAATACGTAAATAAAACTCAAACATTGAGCATGGACTCATGTTCATACGGGAATGATATGGTGTTACCTCAAAACGTGTTTGCATTTCGTGTATATCTTTTAACAATATTAATTATTTTATTAAAATATTAATACTGTATTATAAAAATAACTAACATCATTTTGATTAGCACACTGATTTACAAGAGATTTTACTCGTAATAATATTATTATGGGTTCACTTTGCCGATGTACTTACCCGCTCATACACTAAGCACACCATTAAAATTCTGCTTAATATTTAAAAACAAACTAAAATTACAGTATGGCTAGAGACTCAAAATAAATTAATCATTCAAAAAAGATTAGGGGTCACGTGTCTTGAACATAAGGGGCAATTTTGTAAATTTTTATGTATAAAATAAAAAAATTATTAGGTTGTGTACATGTGTGAGTAAAAAAATATGGCATTTTGTGTAAATTAGTGGAAATTTTGAGTGTGGAGTTTGAAAAAGGTTTTCAATTTTGTGGGAGAGAGTGTTATATACTCCCTCTGTCCCGGATTAACTTGCAACGGTTTTTGTGTGAGAGTTATTTCATAGTAATATGTGTACAAAAGTTATTTTATATGAATGATATGCTAATTGATCTTATTAACTAGCGTATTATTCATATAAAACAACTTTTGTAAACGTATTACTATGAAATAACTCTCACACAAAAACGGTTGAAAAAGTCAATTGTGCAAGTTAATCCGGGACAGAGGGAGTAAAAAACAGTAAACTTAAATACATCAAGATTTATCAAATGATGTAAATCAAGATTTGGCATACCTATTGCAATGGAGAAAATGATACGATGGAAAAATTGAATGAAAAGAAACCTAAGTAGGTAGGTTAATTTGGTGTCCAGCAAATTCTTATTTAAGAAAAAAATATAGACATGATGATCACTTAAAGGCCCATGCGTTTTCCTTGCGAATTGCCTCTTCCTCTTCTGGGGTGTAGTCGTTCTCTATGTTGAAAAATGTACGGATTTCTTCTGGAGTCTTCTCCATTATCATGTCTGCTACTGCTTGGCATGTTAGGTCAAGCAGCTTCTTTATGTCAAGGTAGTTTGCAGCCTGCACAATTTTATTATAAATTTTTTTTACGTTAGTTAATAATTACTCCTATAATAATTGGTCTCAACTGTTGACCAAAATTCATAGCAACTTACGCGCATTAATTTAATTTCAATGAAAATAATGAAATATTCGCAAAGCAAAAAGTATATGGAAGTGAAAAATGCGTTTAATTAATTACATGCTGCATATTGGAAATTGTCAAAAATGATGAATCATGCAATAACGCAAAAACAAAAACAAATAAAATAGTGAAGAAGATACCAAGATGAGTTCAAAGAGCATGTCCGGCTCGAGCTTGACGAATTGATCATCAAAGGCCTTCAAGTCATCGTCGGTGGATTGGGGGTCCACGTGGCGCTTGCAGAATTCGAGAACCTTGGCGAGGATGTGGGCGGTGACGTTAGGGACGGGGATGTTATCATCAGCGCAGTCATCTTCAATCATGTGCTTAATAGTTTGGGATTGGAGTGCAACCGCCTCATCAATTACGAACTCCTCACCGTCGCACTTCAAAACGAACATCTTTTGACTCATCATTAATTGCTATTGAGAATTAAATGAATGCTGAAAGTACGTTTAAAGGCAAAGGCTTCTTATTTATAGGCCAGGCCAGGAGGAGGAGGGTCGTTAGGATTTTAGATACACAACAGAATCAACCACCACTTCTTCCAACTGCCTTCAAAAACTAATATAATAAATATTTTTTCGTTTAGGTTATAATGGATTTTCTATTGTGATAAGTATTAAAAAGTCGGTAGATAGCTAGATATATTCTAGATTGAGAATTTGAGTAGTTATTTTTAATAATTTTCAAAAGTTGAGAAATCTTGAAATTTTTTATAGGTTTATGTGAGGAATGAGATTTTTTTTAGTTTTATTTTTTTACTTTTAATGATCATTTATAATAACAATATTTTCAACAATCACCTATATATAAAAAATAAACAATGGAGTCCATAAAAAATTGATCATTAGCGAGACATATTTTATCATACTTTAATTCATATTAACATAAGCTAAAAGATTTAATAGCATCATTTTTTTTTTTAATCAATAAATGTTAGTTTGTTAGTTGTTAGTAGTTAGTTCACCAAACACTCAAATACTCCTAAATTTTTTCTTCAAGTCACCTTATAACTCCATAATTTGTTCCCCTCTCCCACTAAAGTTGAGGAACCTAGTGGCCAAGTGGACTATGTCACCTGGTTTTTAATAGGATCAATTTTAATTGGGGCATTTATATATAGATTAAAATAAATATGTTAATTATAAATGAGGCACTCTTGTGTGAGACCGTCTCATGCATAAGACGGACATGAGACGGAGTCACTTTTTAATAAATTGCTGTCACTTTTTCATAAATTATTATCACTTTTTCATAAATTGTTGTCACTTTTCAATTTGTTATCACTTTTATACTAATTTGTATCACTTTTTTAAAAAGTGATAACAATTTATTAAAAAGTGACTCGGTCTCATGCATGAGACGGTCTCATACGAGTTTTTGCCATTATAAATAGGTTCAAATAATTTGAATAAAAATACAAAAGTATTTAAATATGAACTTATTTATAATTTTAATTTTTTTTTAACCTATATTTAATATTGAGCTGGACTTTTTATGGACGTGGCATATGAGCATATCTCACCATATTTTAATTAATCGTATTAATTAAAGAAAAAGATTTAGTAGCATATATATATAATATCACTATAATAATTAAAGGTAAAAGGGTTACTAAATATTCTTTAGATGTTTTATTTTAAAATTGTAATATGAATCTAAATTAAAATTAGGAAGAAAAAGGAAAATAATTAATCATTTGGCCTAATGTAACATGCACCATGTTAAGATAAAATAACCATTCAACGAGTTAAATACTGGATATTAAATTCGAGATCTAGATGAGACGAAGCTTTGAAGGAGAAATCGCAGCCTTTTGAAGTTCACTCTCTAAATATCCTTTTTTTTTTACTGAGCATCTAATTTTACTTTGATAAATTCGTAATTAAATAATGGTTTTGTAAATTTAGTTTAAAATTATATTGGTTCAGTTGATTCTTAAAAGTAAAGGTAAAAGCCAGTTTGTATAAGATTTTGAGAAGGATTTACAATGCCAGAATTGATGCCTCAAATTAAGATACACATATTGTCCCTTATATTAAAAATGCATCAGAAAATAAAAGGCTTCTCCTCCATAATAATAGTCAGACGTCACAGCTCACAGCTTAGAGACGGGTAAACCTGGACAATTAAGTAGACTCACATTTTAGGAAACTCCAAACACAATTAATTAGTCATGGTAAGAAATTCACATCAACTCATGAAAATAGGTTACCTAAAGCTTTTGAATTCACAATGCTGGGGGATGCAGCAGGTGGTGGAGAGTTCTCATCCAGGAACGGGTCGACCCGGTTAGGATCGCCCCAGACGGGGTATCCTTTAATCTTTCCCTGTAAGGAAAACAAGAACATATATATGTTGATAGTGAAATGGATTCTTGAAAATGGCTGAAAACTTGAAGACGTCATTCATACCAGGACATTGAGAGCAGCCAATGTTGCCATTCCTTCACGAGTCCACTGCACGTGCAATGTCAATGAATAAGAATTTAGAGTTGATCTTATATAAAACAGTTTTACCATGCAATTATATTTTTGATGAAGCTGCTATTACTGTTTAAATATACAAACAAAATGCACGGTGAAACTGATTTACATAAAACTTGTTAAGAATTTATGAAACTAGCTAGTAAATAGTCTTGTGTTAAGTGAAGGGACAGTTACCTTTGAAGCAGAGGCTATGTGAGGCACAATTACAGCATTCTTCATTTCTGCAAGCCCGGGTTTCATATATGGCTCGTCCTAATACAGTTCTTGTATGTGATTATGTAATTACGTGTAAAAAAAAAGGCAAGTTTACATGTATGTTTAGTTACCTCAAAGACATCAAGACCAACTCGAAACATAGGATTTGCTTTCAAATGCTCGACTAGAGCTGCCTCATCAATAACAGGTCCCCTGCTGCAATTTATAAGTATAGCTTCCTGCAGCATTGATGATTCATATGAGTCATATACAGTCGTCTATGCTTCCAACATTAGTAATTTTCTTGTAAATTCATTACCTTCTTCATCTTGGAAAGACTATCTTTGTTCACGAGATGAAACGTCGTTTTATCCAGCACTGGATGAAGACTTATCTACAATGTATTGAACACAGTGCACCATTAATTGAATTCATATGGAAACAAAATGTAATATACGAAAGCCTACCACATCAGCCTCTTGAAGCACCTCGTCCATGCTTGATGCCCTTTTCCACGTGACAGGCTGTTCACCGTTGGCTTTCAAGAACTCGCCATAAGCTGCAATATCAAGATATTAATAAAGGATTTTATACATGAGCTCAGATAGGAGAGTGATTAACTTGTAAAGTGAGCAATACATACCTGTGACAAACTTTTCGAGACGCGTGGATTGGTAGAGATCAAAGTAGATTAAGTTCATTTTGAACCCTTCAACCTATTTCACAACTCCCATCAGAATCACAGTTCAAACAATGAGGCAAAGAAATCAGTTCCTTGTTTAAAAACACATAAGAACAATCTGAAACATTACCATCATTCTAGCATAGGCTGATCCAATGCGACCTGCTCCAATCACACCCACAGTTTGTCCCTTGAGTAAGTTCCCTACAAAACTAAAATCGAACCCAATGGAATCATGCTGTTGAATCGGCCTAGTAACATCGTTTATTGAACAGAGAGAGAGAGAGAGAGAGAGAGAGAGAGAGAGAGAGAGAGAGTAATTATACAGATGAGGAAGCCATCCATCATATAAGCCAGCCCTCATGAACTCATCTGCTTCAACAATTCTTCTACTTGCTGCTAATGAAAGTGATGCTGCTAACTCAGCCGTAGTCTCGGTAAGCACTCCCTGATCAAATCATTATAGCTTACTAATTAGCCTACCAAATCTTGATCACTTACTAGATGGAATACTACTAAACAATCAAATTACATACAATTTATATATTTTCTTTAATTTCTAATTGATAATTTCAATGCAGCATATGAATTACTGTGACAGAAAAATAATCTCACAGGTGTGTTTCCAACAGCAACGCCATATTTTGTGGCAGCATTGACATCAACATTGTTGTACCCAACGGCCATGTTGCTGAACGCTGTCCCTCCTGCTCTGCTCAATGCAGAAAACAAAGTCTCCCCCCAATCCTCAGTCAACTAAAGCAAACCAAACATGAAATCAAGCACAATTAACAAACACCTAATTCAAATAAAAAAACAGGGGGATAAAAAATTGTGTGAGAACTTTACCTGTCCAATGACCCCATGACACTTGTTACCAATCAACGAGATTATGTCTTCAACAGACAAAATAGTTTTCTTCTCTGTGCATATCTGTAAAATGAAAATCAATCCCAATTATTCAATACTCATTCATGATCGTTCCATAAAAGATAAAAGTTGTTTGAGCTCGATTCAATATAAATATCACAAACTCGAATAAACTTCTACATTTGATAAAGTGTAAAGCTCTGCGTGACCTATCAACTATAACTCGTCCTCAGTTAATTATCAACAAATTTCATAGCACGATAACATTTCAATCAAACATGAACAACTATGCCAACTCAATTTACAGCCCTAATCAGAAGTGTAGAGAGAAATAGGAAGTCGTTAGAATGATCAGTAAAAAGAAGATTACTTCGAGACGGCAATCCTGTTGAACCAAGAGATTAATCCATCGGGTTCCGGGCATAGGCTTGGTGCTAACAACCCTGTATTTCCCATTAGGATTGTGGACTTCAATTTGCAATGGTTTCGCCATTGAAGCAAAAATTCACGCTCAACTGTGTGCGAATGCGTGTTTTTTCTTGCGCAGATTTCTACGTGAAGAGCATTGAGTGAGCACGAAGCCGCTCCTTATAACTTCCGAGAGAGTATAAATGGTTCCTGATCAAGTGTGGCATGGGTCATCCTAAGAGTTGGACTAAATATACGTCGATCAAATTTTATCACGATGATTGAAAAATCCAACGGTGTGATGTGTGAATTCGATAAGGTGTAGAGTAATATGATAAAACAGTGAAGTAGTGGATTGAAGAGACGGAAGGACTATGAGCCTCTCGTTCGGCATGAGATAATGAAATGAGTGGCTTGATGACACGTAAGAGAGCAGCTATCTCTTTTGCTAACTCAAATTTTCTGTAACTTGCTTTCTGAAAATGTGAGCCACTTGTTAAAACATGTCCAGGGATATAACCTCTTTTTTTTAAAAATAAATAAAATAAAAAATTATGATACTAGTGTGTCTTCCTCCAAATTAATGTTATCAATGCTATAAGCAAAAAAAATTATCAACAAAAGGTTTTAAATGATTTGGATATTTGGGAATATCAACTGTGGTGAATTAAAAGGTCCATAGGCAATTTTTCTTATAAGTAGATTTATTTAATAAAAATAACGTAATATTGCTCAATTGTAAGAACAAAATGGGTTCATATGTATGTGTATACATGTTAACTACATTTTCATGTAATTTCTCTTTTATTATTAAAAGGTTTGGAAGAAACTAGAAAGAAGCAGAACAGATAGAGGCAGAGAGTGGGTGTTGATGATGAAAAGGAGAAGAATGAAGACGATGCAAAGAGGCAGAAATGGGGTTTTGATGATGAAGGTTATTGTAGAAAGGAAAGAATATTTGGCGTGAATGACTCGTTCCATTCATCACCGAATTTAAAGATACAAAATGTATTGACCATGCAATACAATAGATAAAATTCTGTGATTTAGTTAAACTATGGCGTGAAGCCGTGAAGGTGAAGGGAATTTTATCACTTTGCTCTGGAGATTGCTGAATTCTTATTATTAATTTGCTGTGTTTATCTGTTTTGGCCTTTCGACCTATAATATGGTTTTGGTTACTTACAAATATTTATCTAAATTTTGATTACATGCATTTGTATGATATTGAAAGCTTACAGGAATTTCAACAATTCATATTATATATATGCCACAAAAAAATCGAAGTATATTCTAAATTAATTTTACCGTAAATTTTTTTTATATTTTGTGTATATTTTTTAACAATATTTGTTTTTTTATTTTTTTGAAAAATAATAAAATCAGATTTAAAACTCACACGAGCACGAAAAATTTGGAAGCCCAATCACATAATTAGGTAGATCGTTACAAGAATGAGGGCTCTCGCAAAATCGAGAAGCCTTAGCAAGTTCATGTGCCAAACATTGGCACTACGTCTAGCAAAGGATATTGAACAATTAGACAAAGAAGAAATGATGAGCTTGCAAGCTCTTACAAAATCATCAAACACTGAACTGTGACTTAAAGAAGCATTAATAGCATCTGCTACAATTTGCGCGTCTCCTTCAATAATAACACGGTCCTTTAACAATATTAGTTATTTAATCAAAAAATATTCATTTGATAGTAATATTATATTTTTTTTAATATTTGTATGCACGGTGCCCATGTGATATATCCATGTATATTATAGTACACAAATAATTATTTGTGAACGAGTATTCTTAATTATTATTTTAATAACGAAATTTGTTAATTCAGGGTCCTAAAAATTAGATAACTATCGATTCGGCATTTAAAAGAGAAAAAAAAAATCAATTAAGGACCTAAATATTAAAATATATTAACCGAAGGCCCACAAATTTAAGATTTGGCATCATGTATTAAAAATTTTAACATTAATATATAATGATTTTATTTTATTTATTCTTTATTTATTTTTGTCTGTTCTCACTTCTCATACATACATGTGTTCATCTATCATAATTTTTTTACATTATAATTTTAAAATTATTCTAAAAACATAAAAATATAAGGTGCCAAATAAAGTCTCAATTTTTTTGAACCTTAAGTTTTACTTGATCCGTCTCGGAAAAGTTTTTATATGTAGAAGGACACACACTTTAAGAAAAAAAGAATAATAATTGAGGTTTTGAGGGATAATTTGTAAACTTTTTTGTATAAAGTAAAAAAACTTTATTGGGTTATGTGTATGTGAGAGTAAAAAGTAATGATATTTGTGTAAATTAGTGTAAATTGTGAGGGTGGAGTTTATAAAAGGTTTTTCATATTAGGGGTGTGAGACTTATAATGAGACGGACAAAAAAGGAAAGGGTGAAAGCTTTTATGAGACGTAGGGAATATCTTTCGTATTCTTTATTAATAATTAAATTTTTTTAGACCTCAAATTTGACAGTCATTCTATTTTTTTTTTTTTCAGGTTTATATAGGAGTCAAAATGAAATTTAACAAGATGGGTGAAAGAAAAGAAAAGTGATATGTAAGTCACCTTCCACTTCTCACCAAAATTGCTGATTTTCTCAGAATTTGATATCATATTCATTATTTGGTTGTCTTCAAAAGAACTTGCAAATTGTTAAATTCAAGGGCTGAAATTTTTCATATTGAATAATTATGATAATTCTTGGGAAAGGTTTCGAGGTACCTTGAACATAAGGTTATTTTTCTACTTCGACTGTGTAATAACTAAATATTACACATATATCAAGATCTTTGACTTTTGAGATTTCACAATTTTACAGATTGTTTTCAGGTGCTTCACTTTTAGAGATCTTATAAAATATACCACTACTATTTTATTTTACTGCAGAGCACGCTGGTGAAGATTTACTGCTGATATTATAATAATAGTGTAGTGCTGAAATAATGGTAGCTGATATTAGAATAATAGTGTAGTGCTGAAATAATGGTAGGGTAGTGTGAAGGGTTGTAGATAACCTTAAATATATGGAAATATTTACTCTAAATTTCTTTTAATTTGTTGAAGCAAATAATAAATGAAAATGAAATTTCTATTAGGTCATTTGGTTGAGCGAAAATAGTTCAACTAATATACACGTACAGTGTAATCAAAAGCTATGAACTGAAAAATAAATCTAAATTTATGTCAGAGATGGTCAGCCATCTTACCTGCCTGATGTCCAGACCCCAAGATTATTCCATGTGTGAGGCAATGTACAACATTTAAGTAATGAATCCCTCTATTAACACCTGGATTTTTCTCAATAAATCTATATGTATAATATTTTAAAACATCATGTACAATCAAATAACCAAGTGTACTAAGCAAATATTTGAATATTAATAGTTTCCTCTTAATTATGCCACAATAGTTAGGCTCCAGAAAAGTAGGCAACAATAGTGACAGGCTCTACAAAATTAAGCATATGAAGTTTATTTCTCTGCATATGGTTTTAATTCGTCGAGTTATTCTATGCTACTCTGTTCAACACAGTAATACAGATGGTACAACACCGTAAAGCACTGAATAGACCACTTCATCCTTTCTCAACTTTCTTATCAATAGGAATGTATACTAACACTTGTACAAGCCCATAGTTCTTCAACTTTTAAAAATAAAGTAAAAAACCAACAGGCTTAAATTATAAAGAATGGAAAGGTGGAGACAATAAACTTGGCAGACTTTGCTTCCCTTAAAGAAGAGATCCACAGATTCAGAATTGTAAAACGACTACTTTTTGCTCTTACTTTAATAGATTCTCACCCCTCAAAATCTTCAATGAGACAAATCCTTAACATATCAATACAAGCTAACTCCAAAAAATTGGCTAATGAGTATCGCAAGCCCTAAAGCAATTGCTACAAAAGAAGACGCCCAAGTGAGCTTCTCAGTTATTCTAGGAACTCTATCCTTGAGAGCTTGACTACAAGACCCTATAAACACCGTGTAACTCCCCATCGCAATCACCGTCCCGACCAAGAACATGATAAGAAAAGCAGCCCCCGCCACACGAGAAGGCAATGCAAGCGCAGGCAACACCATCAACAGAGCATCCGGTTGTAACCCGTGAACAACCCCTGTTGCAAAAGTCGCAAACCCAATCTTCTTCTTCGTAATAGCAACCCCACTAACATCACTTTCGCCGTTTTCCATGGCAACAATTGGGGCAGCAGCTTCTGATGCTTCCATGATTCCCATGGCCCCGATTACGAGCAAAGTGAATCCCACAACTCTCGTTCCCCAGGCACTGAGGATCTCAATGTGAAGCCGGTCCTTGAGAAGTAGAAAGATTAAGCCAAATATGACCTGCCCGGCATCGTGCCCGCATCCCCATAGGGCACCAACTGCAGCACTTTCCATCCTAGTGCAGCCTATGGAGAGTGGGGTTAATGCAGCAAGATGATCGGGGCCCGATAGTGTGTGTAAGCATCCTGCAAAGAAGCCGGTCCAGGCGCTGCTGAATAATGTGCTGGAGACGAGACTCGTTCCTACTGGAGACGAGCTAGCAAAAGCCGGGAACACTAGGGATGGATGGAGTGATGTCAAAAAGATTGATGATATTAATATCAATTTCACAGCATTGAACACCTGAATAGACGAAGAATCCGTTAATTATGACAAAAATTTATATGAGACAATCTCATACATCTGACTTAATACTCCCATTTTCTCATTTTGATTTGTCCCACTATAAGTTACCCATTTTATTTTTGGAAACTACCCACTAAATTTATATCCCTACATTTTTTTATTAATTACACATACATAACTCATTTATATTTTTTGACACATGGGCTAATGGGATCCAACCGAATTCATGTTTTAAAGGAAAGTATGACTTAAACATCGAAACGGAGTTCAAGATCGTATCACACAAGATTCCTTCATTAATTAAATATTAGATCTACGGTGGTAGAGAGCTCAGCTAAAGCCCGTTTTCCTTCTTTATCGATTGAGAAATCTCCTAATTTGCCGTATGATTTTGTCCATCCACTGATTCAATAAGTTTCATGATATTAGCAGGATAATAAACAAGGAGAGACAACCCTCGAGATCAAATTAGTTAGGGCAATTTCATTCACTTTCATTTATGTTCAACTTTATTTATAAGAGGACGTTTATATGGAGAAAGGCAGGAGACTCAACCCTAACCATCATATTACCTCTGTAAACAATCATCAATTATATATGCTTCATTATATGATACCATACGAGGTGAAAAAGAATCACGTGATCTAAGGAAACAACATAATTTCCAGATTCGATAATTCAAAATTGAAGATCCTCTTTAGCGTTATATCTTCGATTTCATCTTCATGAATTGATTTGAAGGAAAATAGCATAATCGAGCTTCTACTGTCATGATTTATATATCCTAGTAGTTATAACAACTAGAAAAAGATGCAACAGATGTACATATAAGAGAATTTTCATTCTTAACAGAAAGCAAGGCTAATCTAGAAACTGAATTCAAATAAACCAAAGACAAATATAACAATACGGCAAAAAAATCCACAATTACCTTCCTCTCAGATAAATTCTGAGCAATCAAGTCCATAAAACGAGGTTTAGCCTCCAACCCACTCGCCGAATCCACAGAAGAACTCAAATTGTTTTGGGGGCATTCATCATTTGGGTTTTTGGAAACAAAATAAGGGTCCCGAAGACTGGTAGCGAGCGGGTTGACCCGGTGCGACTCGGCGCACGCAAGCAACGGAAATGAGGAAGATGAAGGAGCGAGTCGGCGAGGTGAGTCAAATCGGGGTAGCCGCTGAAGATATGGGCGATTGAAGTGGAATTTGGAAGGAATTGAATTGGAATAGATTAGCCTCTCCATTGTTAGGGATTTGCAGGCGTAGTAGAAAATTACTCCAGCGTTGTTGGTTGAATCAATTGGTCAGAGGAAAATGCAGGGAAGAGAGAAGAGGGGTAAGAAGAAGAGTTTCTGGTCAGAAGGGATATACGTATACCAACTCTATTGTAGTCTACTCCTACCAACCAACTCCTCTTCCTTCCACTCTATTAATAATAATCGTGCTTAGAATATTATTATTAATATTAATAAATAATTTAAAAGATAAAATAAATTTTTTAAAAATTATTTGGTGAGTAATGAATCTATGTTTTTCATTATGCACCTTTAACATATCAAATATATTATTTCTTTCAACCAAATATTACACTCTCATTTCATTGTTATTCCTTAATTTTAAAGGTGACACCAAACACCCCTTAATTAAAACTAGAAAAATTTACAATAAATCATAATATTGGCATTAGAAGATATCAATCCTAACACAATATGCTAGCAGAGCAGATAGTTCGTGTTAACTGTTAAGACGAATTTTCAGAGCAGTCCAATCGAACTGTACACGGTCTTACTTTGATCAATTTCTTAAGCTTTGAATAAATTATTTTACTCTAACAACTTATTTTTCAGATAAAATGTAGATAATAACTTCCGGAAACAACAATTCACATAATATAAGCAATTTTAATTCTAGCCAAACACCTATTTTATCTTATTTTTTAATACTGTAGGTATATATATATATATATATATATATATATATATATATATATATATATATATAAACAAAACATATGCAAAAAAGAAGAATAATATTGCATCCAATGATGCAAAAATCGGTCTAAGCGGTGCCTAGGCGCTAGGCGGTCGTTGGCCCCCCCGATTTCGCCTAATTTCGATGTTTTAGGCGTTTTCGTGGCTAGGCAGAGCCTAGGCGGCTAGGTGTTTTCGGGGTTAAGCGTCGTTTAGGCAGGCTAGGCGGGGTCTAGGCGGCCCTAGACGGCCGATTTTTTTTTAATAAAAATTAAAAAAAAAAAAAAAAAACTAGGCGGCCTTAGCGCTAGGCGGCCACAAAACGCCCGATTATCGATTTCCGATTTTTACAACCTTGATTGCATCCAATAAATTATATATGAGTCGTATATACTCTTTGAGTAAGTATCTTATAAATCAATTTTACTATTCAATTTAAAATGATATTAATTATTTTTATTATATAATATTATTATTAAACTAACGAAACAATTAATACTCTTAAAAAATATACACAAAATACAAACAAAATTCAAAATAAAATTGATTAGTATTCTGTGTGAACATTTTAAAACCCAATGAATATTTTGCCAAGTGACATTTTAGTATAATTCACTAAACCTAAGCCTAAGGTAGCCTGCTTTCATATTAATCAATTAAACCTTACAATAAGTAGCCACACCTACAAATGAACGACCACTTTAGCAATATATTGATGCTTTAATTACTTTTTTTTTTTAAACATATTATCTTAGGGCTACCAAAATTATTTAATTAAATGGGACTAATTAGGTATTCAGTTTCCCAAGATTCTAAGTAAAAGAATTTTTTAAAGGATGTATTTGTTATAATAATAATTATGTTCCAAAACCCTGTGATTTTTTTACTTGAAAATTTCAAAATGTTTTTTTGGCAAAAATATTTACTATTTAGACTCAAATGTAATTGAATAAATTGTTGGAGAAATGATGAGAAATAATTAATGGGAATTATTTGGGTTTCATGAGGTGTAATATTCACCTATGTTTGACCAATTTTTTGAAGGGGTTACATTTGATTTCATGGAAATTAAATTGTATAACGTCGTTCTACTCCGTGAGTAGATGTTCGTAGTGTATCTAAACTCATAAAATCGAATTGTGGTGAGTGAGATATTGATACATAAAGTTGAGACTTTGAATCAACTTTGGTTGATTGGAATGAGGAGTCAAAGAGGCATTAAAAATACTCTTGTCCCACATAGGAAAGTTTGAAAGATTTTGAACATGATACAAGTAGGGATAGGAACTAGAAGGACCAAAGTGTACTAGTGGGTATGTACCCATTATGCCACACAACCGGACTTGGATCTTGACAATTGAGCTTTGGTTCTTGGTGATCCTATCTTTTTGGAGACCCCAAAATTCGGGTGACCCAATGGGTCGACCCAGCGGGCAGAAGGCTACCTTTGACTCGGTTTAATATTTTCTTTCATTGTTTTGTTGTTTCTGAATTTCCGTGTAATTTTCCGTTCAATAAACAGGATATAACATAAATTAACTAAAAATCAAAATTGAGAAGCACAAGTGAGAATTTGATGATTCATAAAAAACCACTTTTATTTGGTTAATCAAAATAAAAATGTTTCACCTAAAAGAAACATAACTTTTGTCCTAGATGGAGGAAGTAGATCATCTCTATACATAACATAGATATTTAAATATGTACATTACAATTTATGTTTATTTAACCATTTTTTGATGAAATAGTTTGGCAAAATCTTTTGCGCGTCAAGATGCCATTGATGTAATTTTGATCAAAATTTGACTCATTCATAAAAATTTAAAAAATAAAATTTTAATATATAATGAAGTGTCAGTTCATGTGAAGAAAATAATATTACTTAATACGAAAGAATATTTCTGTTCTGTAGGCTGCAAAATATTACCATTTTTTCACTTTACAATTTCATAATATGAATGATACTTTTATCATACAAATTAATACTACTTTTTAAGTTGACAGTTCTTTTATGATCCATGAAAAGGTGTTGTTTAGTTTAATTTTGGTTGTCAAAATTGCGCTAATTGGACAGTAACAATATTATGCTATATATATATATATATATATATATCCCCTTATATACTAATAGGGAGTTCATTTTTGCTTATGTGTCAAAATTCTATGCATTATTTGAACCATAAATCTCTTATGTTGGTTTTAAAATGTCTACCACTAAACTAATCTATAAATTTTTATATATTTTGAAAAACTATTTTATTTAACTCTAGCATATAAAAGTGTATTAATTTTTTTTTTACCGTATCAATTTATATTTTATCTCAGTATATTTTAGAAACTCCAATGTTTATGAAATATTAATTTGTGAGTATTTAAAACAAGTGAATCATCATATATATTAATAGGGAGTTTATAACATTTTTGTTTCAATTTTTTGTGAATTCCAATGATATGTCATTAAATGAGAATATAAATTTATGTATGTGTTTAGATGTCAATTATATAATGAGTTTGATATATTAGTAATGATGATGAGTTTAATGTGTAATTAGTCTCATATACAATATTAATAATATTAAAATTATTAATAATATACAAAATTATATATATATATATATTATATTGTTATTTGATAAAAAATATTATATGTATAATATATTATATTATATTATAAAATTTATTTAACGAACATACCATGTAACATGCAGGAGCTCATCTAGTATATATATATATATATATATATATATATATATATATGACCACTGAAGAACAGCACACAAAGTGAACAAGGGACATTTTAACTCACATTGGGCTGGTTTGTAAGTTTTCTGGGCTTCTAAATAATTCATAGGACCAGGTTAAATGGATCCCTTTATTTTTTTTTTTTTCTAAATTCACTCCCTCTCAAGTTTTTTTTTTAAATATTCATTAAAAAACCAAAATACCCCATATTTAATTTCAAACATAAGAATTACTTATTTCACCCCCCTAAACTTAGGTAAACCCCATCAAGCCAAAACACGTTCCTCACTCTCACAAATATTTATATTATTTGGGTTTATTTTTTAGTTTTTGTTTATATTGGTATTTTTATTTTTTAGTTTTCTGTTTAAATTGTAAAACCTTCGGTGTATTATTTTGGGTTTTAGGCAACTCTCTTGCCTCTTACCCATTGTTGTAATAATGATTTTTTATTTTTTTGATAAAAAATATATATATATATATATATGAGTAGTAAATATACATTGGGAATGCATATATGTTGGTATTTGTTGGTTCGCATCTTCTTTTTTTTTTTTTTCCGTAAAGTGGGGTACCATTTGTTTAGCTCTAGTTTTCCGAACAAGTAGCAAATGTTTGATTTTTTTTTCCAAACAAAGCACTTGTGTTCAGAAAAAAATTTCAGAACAAAGATATTAACTTGCAAAATAATTTTTCGAACATATGAGTTATGTACGAAAACTTTTTTCGAACATTTGAGTTCTTGCAGAATATTTTTTCGAACACAATGTTTTAATATTTTTTTTCGTACATTACACAAGTGTTCGGAATAAAAAGTCGAACAAAGTTAGAATTTTCTGAAAACCACTAGCGAACATGATGTTTGCCGAGTTTTTCAATTTTTTTTGCAAAATACTGGTTATCCAAAAAAAATACGTAATATACGATTCATTACAACTATAATAAAATAATATTGTAATATTAAACATAAATAAACATATAAAAAATTAAGTATTCAAAATATAAAATAATCTAAAATTAGAAAATGAACCTTTATCCATTGAGAGGAACAGAGCTGGGCAATGGTGGACGACGGACGAAACGATGGTAAAAAATTGGTAGTTCACCACCCCTACTGAGTCCCCCCACACCCCCATAGAGTTATAAATGCATTTACCTTCGTCTCATACTTGATGATGCATGTACTTTTTGCACAGTTATTAAGATAAGATTTGTTTTATTTCCTTTTAAGGAAATGTATTGTTGGGCTTGTGACAGACTTTTTTGACAAATGTATCTTCTAGTATGAGATGGAGGGAGTATTAATTATTATAACTAAATAATTGCGGTAATTTTCACTTAAAAGTAATAATTTGATAACTTCAAATGTTCAGTGCAAACAACAGCAGCTACGGCTGTGCAAACAATGGTCTAAGATGATCAAATTGAACCGTAATATTAATTTTAGTTTACTTTTTAATTTACGGTTCGGTGTTCTTTTTAATTTTTTTTTTAAATTTGCTTCAGAGTTCGATTTTTACCATAAAAAAATTGAACAAAACAAATCGAAGCGAAATAATATAATATAAATATAAAGTATATATTTTATAACTAATATATCATTTTTTCTAAAAAAAAAATTATTTTCTATTCCAAATTTATAAATATAAATTATATATTTAGTTTTTATTAAAAATTATATTTTTGTTTGGGCAGAAAGCCGAAATCAAATCTAAATATTTTGATTTAGGATCATTCGGTTTTGAAAAAGTATGGTTCGATTTTTTTCTTAAATTCGATCTACTATTTAGTTTGGCTTATTTGGGGGTTTGGTAAATCGAACCGACCGTTGGATACTCCTAACTGCCACTTTTAAGTAAAAACAATTAATAGGAGTATTATTTAAATATGCATGTGAATTGCATATGCACATCACAATCCTTTTTATATATACTGTGAAGGTTTGATATAAATCTGGTTTCAATTTAGGAAGACATAAATAAAGTATTATTTTTTCTCAAGAAATAAATAGATTTATTCAGAAATTAAGATAATACTCCCTCCGGCCCATAAAAACTTTCACACTTTCTTTTTTCGTCCGTCCCAATATAAGTTTCACACCCTTAAAATGGAAAATCTTTTATAAACTCCACCCTCACAATTTTCACTAATTTACACAAATGTCATTACTTTTACTTTCACATACACATATCCCAATAAATTTTTTTTACTTTATACATAAAGTTTACAAATTTATCCCCCAAAACTTCAATCATTACTCTTTTTTTTAAAAGTGTGTGTCCACCTACATATGAAATTTTTTCCGAAATGGAGGGAGTAGTAAATTTTAAGAAATGAAAACAAACGGGCACGTATTTCTCTTTTAAATATTTTGGCCCAAGCCCAAGTGATGAAACGTTTTCTATTTCTGCAGCGAATAATCACATCAGAATCTACCACAGGAAAGTATACTCCAATTACGGTAAAAAAAAGCAGCAACTCAAGTATAGTAAATAAAATCGTGACATTGACCTATTCTATATAGCCTTTAAATCAGAACTGAGTGGTAGTATTGTATGCACAGCTTTAATCATAATAAGGGAAAAAAGATTCTGAGAAGATTGATTGATTCATATTTTGATGTCATAAAATTTATATTTTTAATCTAATTTCTTTTTTATTAATAAAGTTACATTTTCACATATATATAAATAAAGTTACCGTCTTGTACTTGAAATATATAGATTGGATTTGACTGAAACATACATATTAGTACAATTGAAACGTAATGATTGTATAGACTAAAATTTGTACAAAATGCATATTACCCTTGTATATTCTAATAGTATTATATATTGTTAACAAATATCCATTGGATAACTGTAGTAAACAAGAATAAGGAGGATAGTGATGGATCCTGTATTTTAACCCTATTTTGGGTAAGTAAAAATCTTTCACGTTCACGAATTTTACAAGGAAAAGGAAAAGGGTAAAACATGAAAAGTCAGAAAAGAGGCATCAAATTAATGCATCCACGATAGCATTCGGCTTTATAAACGTCCTAAAACTAAAAGAGAGAAAGAAAAGCAATAAACTCTAACTTTCTTGGTCCCATTTGTCATTTTACACATATGTGTAGATATCAAGAATCCCACTATTCAAAGGTTATGTCTCGTAATTTAACCTATGTATTTTTCAAAATTTCTTTTTCGTCTCTATAATTTTTTTTACACTCTTAAAAAGTAATTTTTTTAAATAAATTTATTTTCATAATACCTTCAATTTTACACAAAACGATAGTATATTACTCCCTCGATTCCTAACAAAAATGCTTAGAGGTTGGACATTGCTAAAAAAACTAATAAAGATTCATTTAATATATGATGAGTGTGTTAAATATAGGTTTGAAATTAAAAAAGTTATGGAGCTTAAAATGTGGGTGGAAAAAAATACTCATTGGTTGTGTTTTGCAGCTACTAAAAGAATTTTTTTTTTTTTTCAGGTCTGTAATTAAGGGAATTTTGTTTTAAGAACAATAATTTTTCAATTTAACATAAGTAGGACATTAACGTTTTTTTTTTTTTGGCAAATGTAGGCTATTTTCCCACATTGAAAGACTAAAATGTGCGAAAAATCATAATTTACAGGCCTAAATATGCAAATATTTAAAATTTATGGGTCTACAATTGCAGTAAAAAAAATTAATGACTTACTTTTGACTAGATAAAATCATGTTGTCCTTAATATACAACCCCCATATTATAGGTCTAAAATTATATTTTTCCCCAGCTACTAAAGTCATGACTCTCACAGTCACACGTGTGAACTGCACATGGGAACTGTGGTTTTTTTTTAACAAAATTTCTACTTTCGATATCAATTTTGACAAAATTTTCATATTTACTACTACTATATTTTTATATAAATATAGTTTAATTTCAAATGTTCCTTTTAAATTCCATTTTTGAGTTCATTTATATATTATGAGTATAAGGTTTTAATCATTTACCCAAATGGGCCAAATCTATTATTATTATTATTTGATATTTTAAATTACTCTTCTATTTGTAAAATAATGTGATATATTATACTATCTTCGTTTTCAAAATATGTGCATAGATGATTGAGCACAAATTTTAAGAAAAAATAGAAAGTAAATAGTATTGTACAGTATTATGAGGTTCATTATGAATAAAGTTATTATTTGTAAGTAAAATATATTAATATTTTTAGTAGTTAAGTGATGGTTGAAAGATGAACAAAAAAAATGGTTGTGAACATAAAATTAATGATTACATTTTTTGAAAAAAACGGACGAACACATTTTTAGGGATAAAGTGAATATTATATTTTCTTAATGATTCTAAGTCTAAACACACAAAATGTATATCTTACAAATGAAACAAATTGTTGGGCAAAAGTTTTCCTTTAAAAAAACTGTACGTTTTAAATATTTTATAAAGAATTAAATTGTTTTTTTTTTCTTATATAACACATACAAAAGAATTAAAAAAATTTACAACTTTTCATACCCCAAAACAAATTAACGTGTTAAAAGTTCTTTGAATAGTATTAATTATTATTACTTAATATATAAACTATAGACTTCTCGTGACATATTTAATAATAATCTCTTGATTAGATTTTTTTCTTCAATTTTTAATAGAACATTTTATTATTTTATATGTATAAATTTTCAATTTTTTACTCTAAAATAATTTCTTGAACCAATCCAGATAATTCTTTATCATATTTAAACTATCCTAGTAAACAAAATTTTGTAAAAGAAAAGTCTTTGCAAAATGGATTCTATTCAGTTTATTGAATTTATTTATTCAACGATTATGAAAACAAGCTGTTGCAGTCAATTATATATACTCGTTAGAGTATCAAAAGTGTGACAATATAGTGTTTGACAAATTATACTATTTCTCTTGCTAATTAATTAGAGATTAAAAGTATCAAAATTAACAAGTTGAGTTGTATTAATTCTGACCAAAATAAGACGATGGACAAATTGTAGCTAAAGCGATACCTCTATACTAAATTTCTTTAGCTGATTACAAACAGGGCAAGAATGAAGAAACGCATCACAATATTTGCATGAACAAAGATGCCTACATGGCAACATTATCACACACGATTTCCTAGAATTGCAGTTTCTGCAAATCATCTTCCTCGTTTCTTGATCCCATGTTTTTATTTCTTCTTCTTCTTCTAAGCAAAAGGACTCTGCATCTTCTGCAGCATCGGGAACAGTTTCTGCCAGCCGTTGGATCGTGCTGTTCAATGATGCAACCATGGCTTCGTTTTCCTCTGCTACTCTTTGCCATTTTTGGATCTCAATCTCCATTGATTTCACATGATTTTGGAGCTCCATGTTTCTATTTATAGCTTTTGCTATGTCTTCATCTCTCTGTTTGATCAAAGATTCGTATTTCTTTATCACAAGTGTTAATGCCTTCTTTCTTTGCTCTTGCAGAACCATTCTTAATCCCTCGTTCTGTTTCAGACAAATAGTAATGATTATTTGTTAAAATATTAATCTCACGTGATATTTAAAACATTCAAAATTAAGTCACCTGTGCATTGATGAGCAGATCAATCTCGTCCCCTTGATACGAAAACACAGAGTGATGATCATCTCTGTCTTTTGGTGGAAACATCAATTCTTGTCCTTCTTGATGAGATTTCTGAACGAAATACAGATTGTTTAATCCGCAAGAATTTTCCATGACACCCCACGGATACATCTGTGCTGGAATCGCCATTGAAATTGAAAATCCCTTTTCTTCACTCTTTAAATTGTATATGAAAAATGAAGAATCTTGATTTTGGGCAGGGTGAAAATGAAGAGAGGAAAGAAAAATAAAGAAGGTGGGATTTGTAGTGTATTTGTTAGTATAATATTCAAAGGTGTGGGCAAGTAACAATGATTTTGACAGGGTAAAAAAGGAAGAGAGGGGCCTAGGATTCTTGATTTTGTGAGTCTCAATTGGTGTGATGCATTAAAGAGGGGTGTTGAGCAAAGGGCGTACACATGCAGATTTTGTGACTAAACTATTGGGGCCAGAGAAATTTCAATTCCAACTTGGGGGTGGGGGTGGGGTAGGGGTGGGGTGCACTTTGTGACTTGAAAAGTGTGTTTTGTGCGTGTGTTAATAACTCATCACTTTCTACTTTCCACTTTTCTAATAGTAGTACATATTTTTGTGCAGTGAGAGAGAGAGAATTGTGGTCAGTTTTGGGCCTTTTTAAGTGCTAGATGAATAATCAATTTTATTTTTTCGTCTTACTTTAAGATCTATTATCATGTATCCGTATACATATAAAATTAATTAATTGTTTTTCAACATCCGGAATGTGAAACTGTAAAACTGACACATGTGATATCATTATACTGTTAATGGGATTCCAAGCTTCATCTCAAACTAAAATGGCTCCATCTAGATCTTGAACGATTATTTTATGGGACATCATGATATATTAGGGAAAATGAGAATTTTCATGTTTTTTATTTGGGTTTTAATGTGATTCATATTCTTTATTTGAGTGTGACATTTATTTGAGGTAAATATGTAACTCCAAAGTAAATCAATCAGTAAATACTAGGCTTAAACCATGGTTCCAATTTTAAATGATTTTAATGGTACATATGTAGATTTTTTTTTTTGGAATGAAGTAAAGGTTGTCACCCAAAATAAAAAGCAGAAAAGTGTTGAGATTTCAGGTTCAAAAAGATGAACCATTCAACATTTTCTTGGCAAAAATTGTTGCATAACAAAAGCAGAGATATGGCTTTAATTTCAAGACCTAATTATATATGCATGATGCATCTACCGTTTTTTGTGGCTTTAAATCTTAGTAACGACAATTTCTCACTCTGTTTTCTTTATTTAAACTAAATTCATAAGTATCCCCGGAAAATATTTAATTTTTAATGACTCCAACGTTTCTCATAAGAAGGTAAAAAAATAAAATGCAATTAGTAATATTAAAACAATTCAATGATATAAATATAATTGTTTTTGGACAAGACATCCAACAAAAAATCACAGGGTGGTAGAGTGGGGATCGGCCTTCTTTTTTCTTTTCAAAATACTCTCTCACTCAAGAGAGAGAGAGAGTGTTTATTTTCGTTAAAATTTACTTATGAGGGAACTAAATTTTTTTAAATTTCAAAAAGAGAAAGTTGAGATTTTTATGTATGTCCTTCTTTAGTTTAGATACAATTCATCCATTAAGCAAGTAAAATGTGATCGAATAAATAATTCAAATATATAATTGTAAATGAGTAATCAGACTTAACTAGGTTCTTCACTTGAGTGAGAGAAATTTAAGAGTATTTTGGGCTTGGTGAATTAACTACTAACAACTAATATTTATCGATTTCACATAAGTTACTGTCACTATAAAAATTAATTGATGAGTTAAAAATTTTAGATTGCTGAGAATTTCATTTAAATGACAAGAAAAGGTGCTATATTTTAGAAGCGTGTAATTTTTTTCCTTTCTACAATGGGGAAGAGTACTAGAAGTAACATTTTTGTTTATTTATAATTTTATAGTGACCTAATGGGTGACAGTCTATCAGGCACTGTTATTACCGTCAAATATTATTAAATGAAATAGAACATGAAACCAAATGATAGACGCAGAGATTACAAAATTATTATGAAAATCGAATAACTAAGGAGAACATTTTAAATAATCACTTTCAAGTCGATATAACCTTTTTTTATCCATTTCAACTTTCAAAAATTTATGGAAGACCTTCTTGACTGGGTTTAATAATAATCCATGTCATTTATATGTTGTATCTCTTTTTATTGAATACTAATTTATATGTCCAACATCACTTATATTGTGATGCCACATAAATAAGAGAGTCCACCATTAATTAATATTTTTGTGATCTAACAATATAGATGGTGAACATATAAATTTGTGTATCATCATTGCCGAACTACTGTATATATTATAGTAAAATGTGTAAATTCATTAACAAATATAAATAAAATAAAGAACAATATGTGTGTATGTGTAAAGTCACACAAAAATTAAGAATATACAAAAATCAATGTTTTTAATTCATGGCTAAAATAATCATTTAACAGTATATATATTGAAAAGTTATTTTGACGATTACATTACATACATTTTGTGCTCCGTATAATACAAAGTACAGCAATAATTTTAGTTCGTTGCAAGTTGTATTAGTTCCTATAGTAATAGTATTAGTTCTTATAAAAATAATATTAATAGTGAAAAGTACACAATATGCATATAATATTTTATCATAATATTAATGACAACTAAGTTTAATAGATAATTTTACTCATTTGAGATAAAATGTCATTGCATTTTACTCAAACAATTAATTTATTTATAGATGGAGTACACAACACTTTGTAATACTTTTTATTTTATTTATACCAATCCTATAAGCATATATATATATAAATATATATATATATATATATATATATATATTTTAGACGAAGGAAGTAGATTACTTAAATTTTAATGCATTTGATTTACTTTATTCGAAAAAAGGAGGTTCAACAATCATTTGATTCACCACCAAACCTCAAATGATCTGAATGCCTTCCATCGAGCCTGATTTCTCGTACCTAACCATCCAAAATAGAAAATAGTATTGAACAAATAGAGACTCAATTCATTAACTTGGGATATAGGTAATGAGTTCTAACCACTCCCTCCCATGTATATTATTTACTTTACTATGTGTTATTGTAAGGATAAATATGTATTTCTACTAATTCACATATAAAGACGAATTTGTATTTTTTATTCTGTTCGGCATCTCTTTAAATTTAGATTTTTTTTTTTGCATTTGTACTAGTTTTGTTTTCATATATATATATATATATATATATATATATATATATATATATATTTATTTGATCGATAAATGTTAGTTGTTAATGGTTAGAAGTTAGTTTACCAAGTCTCATTACAATTCTAAATTCTCCTAGCCTCCTTATACCTCCGACTCCAAATTCATTTTCAAAGGGAATCGAACCCGGGTCTCCCACTAAAGTGAAGAACTCGGTGTCCAAATGGGCTAAGCCTCACAATTGCATGCATATACCAATTTGAAGTGTTGCATATCAATATTGTATTTGTCTAGGAATATTATTAGTCCAATGACAATTTTTTTCCGTCAATCTTAATTTGTCCATTTGCTATCATAATTAGTCCAAATTTTGACTCTTAATCAATGCTTATTATCTAAAATAAATCATGATTATACCTTTTTGTTATCAACGAACCACATGTGAACACGATATCATGGAATTATTGTTCTTTAGTGGATCTCTTTTTCTCTGGTTGGCGGTTGCCTTCACTAATCCGTCATTATGAAGTTATTAATCAATAACGAATTTGATTTCTTCAATGTCATGACATTATGATTAGTGCTTTTAAGTTTAACTTAGACGACGGAAATATTACACATTTTAATCCCGCAATTTATGCATAGGTGGCAAATTGGTTTGAAGCCACCACGTCGATGAACGATTGGATGGAGAGAATATTATTCTTTAAAAAATTATACTATATTTTATACTCCTAATACGTGTATTTTTAAAAACTACGGCTATTTACACCTGAGTTTTTACTCAATACGCGCGCGCGCGCATATATATATATATATATATATATATATATATATATATATATACAGCAAATTTTTGGGAGTTAATTAGATAAAGTGTAGGAGAGAGAATAAAGTAGAATAAAACAAGAGTAACATATTTGAAATTTAGATGGTATTGTGAGGGTGTAATTTATATAGGGTATTCTATTTTAAGGGTGTGAAAGTAATTGTGGGACGGACGAAAAAGAAAGTGTGAAAATAATCGCGGGACATAGGGAATATCAAATTAAGAACATGATTATTTTTAATTGGTATATTTACCCTTAACCAAACTTACAATGATCTTAAAATATATTTATTCCATCTTGCGATTATTTTTACATTTTTATTTTTCGTCCGTTTCAAAATAACTTTTACATCTTTAAAAGAAAAAACCTTCCATAAACATTACCCTTATAATATCTATAATTTTACACAAAAAATTATTACTTTTGGACCCACACTTATACACAATCCAACTCAGTTCTTTATTTTATACTTTTATACATAAAGGTTTATAAAATTACACTTCAAATCTCTACTCATTACTCAATTATTTTAATATATGTGTGTCCATCTCTATATAAAATTAATTTTGGGATGGAGAGATTATTATTGATTATAAAATAAGAGATCTTTAAAAAAAATATATGAGGATAAATTTAAAAGAAAGAGAAATAATTAAGTCAACAAATTACAAAAAATTAACCTATAAAATGATATTTATTATGAACACAGGGGGTGAGTCACTAATTAGTACTCCCTCAATCAAAATATATGTCATTTTAGATCAATGCACACGTAATAAGAAAATTATTAATTTTCTTTTATACCTTTTAAATAATTATTTTGAGATTCTACATAAAATTTTGAATTCTATTTAAAATATTTAATGACTTTAAGAGTAGATTATAAAAAATTATAATTATTTTACCTTGAGAATTGTAAAACGTGATTTAAACTGCAAATTATTTAGAAGGTTGGAGCGATACGTAAAGAAAAAAGTGGGGAGACTATATTGATAAGGTACTCCTTCCATGATGAGCAGAAATAATTAAGTTTCTTTAAAATTATTGCAACTATAAGATTGAGTATTTGGTTAATGATGTTTGCAATTTTAGGGGTGCCTGGTTAAACATGTTGGAATATATAGAATGAAAATGAAATGAATTTATATTTTTGTTTCACGGTGAGAAATGAAATAAAAATCACATATTTTAATAATCAGTCATTCCTCTACCTAAATGAGATGTATAGATTTGATTCCTGGTTCATTTCAAACCTATTTTTTCCTATTCTCTTGAATTTACCATTCATTCTATATATTTAATTAGGAGGTGTTTGGTCAAGGGGTACCATATGAAGACGAGGGAAATTAAAATATTAGAATGTAAAATATTGTTTAGAATTCACTTACTCTTCAAAATCGAGAGGAATGACTTTCGTTCCTTTCTATTATCAAATTATATTCATACACTTGGTCATTTCTCCATCCCTAACCAAATACCCCTTAATGTTCGATTTTCACTGAATTAGGATATATAAAAGATATGATTTTTTTTTTACTCGAAGCATGATATTTTTACAGGTTTTCGGGATAAAAACATACAAAGGAGCAAGTCTCATGTTAATTAGTTTTTGTGACACCGACATCATGTAGAATCATGCTAAATTGGCCGGACTAAACAATTTAATTGAAGCTTAAAATCTAGGACTACACAATTTTTAGGTGGTGGATCATAATCTTAAAAATATTAAATACCAGATATTCATGATCAGGTGTTGACCAAACACAAGTTTCTTTTACTCTGAGTTATTTATAGGTACTTTGAAAATAAACAAATCAAAGTTAATTGATCATTAAAATTAGGTGTGATTAAATTCAATTGATTGGCCGTTCGAAATTGAATTAGAAAAATTAATTCCATGTTCCTTTTCTTTAATTTCGTTTAATTTTAGTTTAGTTTCAGCATCGTTGTAGACATAATACTAATAGCATGCATGGACAAGTTTTCAATTAATATACTTTCCCGTCAATTTCAATTGAAAAGTAAAAGCAGGCAAAGTGATTATCTATTGAAAACCACACTTTCCTAACATAAGATGACAACTTATCATTTTACCTGTTATAAATTAGAGATTAAAAAACTTATTTTCTTTGCTGCATTAGTCAGATTTCCCTGTTGAGAATTAGATCATATATATAGATCCAATCATATGTACATATATATATATATATATATATATATATATACAAAAACTTTACAACAATTTTATAGTGAACTAGATAGTATTGTTTAATATACAAAGTATCACACTTTAGTAATTTTAATATTGATTTTTGAAGTTAAATGTACATCCGAAAAATAAAACGTACCAAGAATTAAATCCTTTTTTATTAGTTGGTATATGATCTTATTAAATATCTGGAGAACTTAAAAAAAAAAAAAGATTAATAATCAAATCCTGAATCTCGGACAAACTAACTTACAGAAGGTTGAAATTGTTAATTGTTTTATGGACTCATTGCATGACTAGATCGATGAGATATAAATTTAATTAAACCATTTTATACTCATGACAGTCCTATATTATATATATATATATATATATATATATATATATATATATATATTTTTTTAATCGGTAAAAGAATTTCATTAAATATGGGTATGAGGAATACCCAATAGATACAAAAAATAGAGATTTACAAGTTTTCAAGGACACGACTCAAATTATAGGACCAATCTTGAGAAGCAAAATTACACACGTTTGGAAACACAACTGACGCCCAGCTCCATAACCGAAAAATATACTACGAATTACGACTGTAGATTTAGTAGATTCCGTTCATATACTATATACGAAAAATATAATAATATAATTAAGTGAAGTAGATTTATAACAACTCCATTAAATTACGTGAGAGACCAACGTACCCATAGTTATTATTAATGTGTGATAAACAAAACCATTAGGGAGAGACATCGATGGACTCACGTAAAGAGAGATTGAAAAACTGTATAAACATACCATAAAGAAAAAGAGCAAATAAAAAAAACTACTTTCTCATTACTCATGATGGTAAGATAAGGGAAAAAAATATGTGTTTAAATTAGAAAAAGGAGAAGTCCAACAAATGAGTGTTGAAGTAGTATTATACATTTTTAATTGGTGTAGTATCGTCATAGTCACAGGACTTTGATTAAATCCAATTTTAGATGAAAATTAATATAGATAATGGTCCTTGCTGCTGGTTAAAATGACCAAACAATTTATTGTCTAGTACTTTGGAAAAGGATCCTGCGCAGGGGCACAACCACAACTCACCGGTTATGTGTTAAAAACTGGAAACGGACATTGATCCGGACAATCTTAGTGCTTTCGATCCGACAGGATTCAACCATGATATAATTAAGTATACAATCTAATTAAAGGTATAAATTGTTTTCGAAAAAAAAAATTAAATGTATAAATTATTGATCATAATAATGTTAGTATATATATTCTGAAAAAATATATATTTATTTCAAAAGGTGTTTTTATTTTTCAAAAATAACTAATAATAGTAATGGTGTGAAAATTGCATATGTAATTTTTCTGTAAACATCTCCAATTATTACTTCCTCCGCCCCAGAGAACCTTTCACACTTGACTTTTTCAACGGTTTTTGTGTGAGAGTTATTTCATAGTAATACATTTACAAAAGTTATAACTCTCACACAAAAACCGTTGAAAAAGTCAAGTGTGAAAGGTTCTCTGGGACGGAGGGAGTATTATTTTTTAAATAAAGTTGGACCGACAAGTTGATCGGTCCAACCTGTCACTCCTTTATACCGCTTTTAAGTGTTTCGTGGCTGAGTTGAGTGTAGAGCGGCCGAACATCTCAAAAATGATTAACTAATCTTTATAATAAATGAATAATATTTATATTGAAAAGTGATAATATCTCACATTGAAGTGAAACGATCTAGACTGACGTTTTTGTCAATAAAAAAATAGAAAAATAGTAAAATTGACAGTTTCCTCCCAAGAAGAAAGGTAAAAAGAAATACCTCTTTTAATGTAAAAATTAGAAAAAGAAAAAGGATCCTCCTGCAAATGATGATACCAACGACCCACGGACCACATCGAACGTATTGTTGCTGTTCCCCGAATATTATTAGATGGACCATTCTACCCATTTTCCAACATTAAATACCAAGAATTATTATTTTTCGTGATAGCTTATTAATTAGTTGTTATTGTTACTTCCCTGGTACACAACATTTATGTTTGAATTTGACCACTATATATATTTCAAATAGTGATGATATTTTTTTTATCGGAAATCGTGATAATATTGAAGTAAAAAAGAACACATATATATATATATATATATATATATATATATATATATATCAAAATCTTATTTACTACTATATAAGAAAATGAATGAATAAACTTATTAAAGTTAGAATAACAAGTGTCATAGTGAAAACGTGAAAATGCTATCGCGCCATCCGTATCCAAAAAATTTATTCTTTTCTTATTTTTATGTGATGCTTTACTTCTGATAAAAATAAAATGATGTTTTACTCAAAAATCCCTAAAATGAGCAGACTGTGTTAAGAGAAATGGTAATAATCAATTTAACGTGATTGTTCAATTGGTTATTTATTAGAGTGTTCATAATTTATTATGACCATTTAATTGAGGCTCTAAGGTTTAATTTCGGAGTAATTAAATAATATTTGATCGATCCACAATTTTAAAATCGAATTCATTGGATAAGAAATTAATACATAAAATCAAAACGTTAATTAAAGATACTTATTCGTTAAAGTATTAAAAAATGTGGAGAGTGTTAAACTCATCCCACATTGAATAAACCTTGATTTGAATTAATATATAATGCCAGCATTAGTGTAATTTTTTTTTTTTTGATCGGGCAAAGGGTGACTCGAACCTATAACTTTTACACTATAGGTGGTGGAGCCCTAATTAACCACTTGAACTATACCACTTCGTCAGCATTAGTGTAATTCAAATTTAAGTGATTAAGAAAGTAATCATCTGGCCCCACACGCGCCGTGCGTGATCGTGCTCGATTATTGAGACTTAATTTGTTTCACACTAGGATGTGTTTATTTTGCGGCAAAAGTTCCTTTCAAATTTTTTTTTCATTGAAACGTTTTCTTTTTCAATAAAAAATGTCTGATTCTATTAAAAATACATTTAAACTGCATTATATATATATATATATATATATATATATATATATATATATATATATATATATACCTTCCACTTTATAAGATTATTTACACTTTCTTTTTTTATCCATCACATTATAAACTTCACACTCTTAAATTAGAAAACTCTTATAAATTTTACTCCCATTATTTTTACTAATTTACACAAATATTACTATTTTTTTACTCATACATATATACACACAACTATTTTTTTTTAAATTTTATACATAAAAATCTACAATTACTCTTGAAAACCTCAATGTATAATTACATTTTCTTGTGAAAATAAAAGATGGAAGAATACAATCTTCGCTTTAAAATTATATCGACCAAACCAATTCGATAGATCGAGTCAAAACTCGGAGTTGGCAGCCAACTAATTTGAGGCAAATGTCAAAGGACCCAAAATCTGATCATATTTCAATATGCTGTTTTGAAGTATTTAGTACACTCCAACTGTATTAAATACTGCTCCATTCCACTAAAATCATTTTATTTTTCTTTTTAATATATTCTAAATTATAATCTTATTTATATCACTAATAATCTTTTTTTAAACTAAAAAAATCTATTTGATCATCTTATTTTCACAAAAAAAATTATTTAATTTTGATGCAAGGATATAATAGAAAAGAATGACAAAGTTTAGAATTTCAACTATATTAAATATATTTTCTTAATTTGTGTTAAAAAAAAATTACCCATCGCGAATAATTAAGCAGCAGCAGCATCATCGATCATCATTATGGATATCCATATTTAATTGTCTCATCTACTGCACCAATAACTTTGAATTTTGCAGATGGCTGTAGTAATTTCCTACCAAATTGAATGGCCCATTTGATAACATTATAACATGAGGATTGTTAGGTCCAATTGATACCATTCATAATAATTATTAAAATTGAATTCAAACACTTATATCGCGCGACATAGTTCACGTCAAACTCAATCAACTTCTCTATCAAAGCTTTTGAATGATTTAGGACAGATGTTGTGTATGAATAATGAATTGAATATAAAGAATTAATTACATATATTCTATAAACTCAAGTTTTTCGATAAAATCAATATCATATATTTTGTTCACTACATCCGGGTTCAAATTAATATGATCAAAGTTTGGTACAATTGGATTAAAAGGAGGACAAAATCTTGATTATACAATGTATTTTATTCACTAAATAGTTGATGTATGTATGCTCGGTTCTCAAAATCAAATTCGAAGTGACTTAATAAATAAAAAACAATACATGGTTACTTGTGTAAATTTGAAGTTTTTTTTAAACAAATCCGACTGTGAAATTAAATACGAGTCTCACACACATATATTTGTTTTCATTGGGAATATTAAAAGCTGAGGTCAGTCTTCACATAAATTGGATCTTGATTTGGAATTTGTATATAAACATAGAAGATTCATTCAGTCATAAAAAACAATGATAAACAATAGCAGTGCATGCGATATGGACACTTTTGATGGCTCAAATTCATCGCTGATATGTCCCCTTTTATTAACTCAACGTGCTTCCTCTACTTTTCCATCTATGTCGGCTAGCTACTCTACTGCCCAGGAATTATAATCATATTTTTTTAGTTAAATATTGAAAATTAATTATTTATGAGGTGATTAATTAATTGATTTTTTAGAATTTAGATTAGATATGCATATTCACCTAATATATATATATATATATATATATATATATATATATATATATATATATTTTATTTATTTATTTATTTATTGGGCAAATATCACCTAATATATATATTGAATGACATAATTTTACCAATATGTTTTACCCATCCCAACTATAACAAAACTTTTTTTACCATTCCCAACCCCACATCCCCGATCCACCCCCAGCCCAGCTCGATCCCATTTTCTCGGTCAACATTATCCCCATTTACAATTACTATTGGCAATATGAAAAATTATACTTGTTTAATTTCATCGAATTATTGAAAAAGTGAGATTAATTAATGGATAAACCTAGTGAGTTATTTTTTCTATTACCAATTAATTTTAAGATGAAACATCACTACGTTAATTACTAGTCTCTTTCACATAGTTGGTACATTCAATTTGTGGAACTGACCGATTAATTTTACATGGTATCAAAGTTGGCGAATCCGATTGACTTCTAAATCCCCTTTCTCATTGCAATTTACATTATTATAATCATGAAATAAATAATTAGCATATGTGGTGGATAATATGCAATTTAGGTGGACAATGTGGTTAAAAGATTTTTCAAACAAATGTATTAAGATATTTTCATGCCAAAATGAGTTATAATACCTTTTTTATATTTTAAATGGGTAAAGTAAATTTCAAGTTTATAAAAATAGATATTTTTTTTAATTCCCTTTTCAAATTCCCCACCCTCCCACCCCCACCATTTCGAATCTCTATTCTCTCTCAGAACACACGCAATTGATTTCGATATTGTTACTCCCTTTCTTCAAATTTGACTTTTTCCAGGTTTCCAAGAAGCAACAATTAATTTGCACAACCTTTTCTTTTCTTTCTTTCTAAGTTTACTTCCTACTCTTGCATATATATTTTCTAGTTCTTTGGAAACAAATCAGATCTTCACTTTGTTAATTTAACTTTATTAGTAATAATAGCTACGGATAATAGTTAGGGTTAGGGTTAGGTTTAGTTTAGGGTTTTCCTAACACTAGTTAGTTAGTCACTGATGGAACGCATAGCTCAACTAGTGAGCTGTGTTTGTAACAGAATTAATAATCGTCAGCTACATCCATCCTCTTTATATAAATTCATCATATATATTTATCTTCAGGTTACATTATATGTTTAATTCTATCTTAATTTTTAAGCTATCTATCTGTGATAATTAATAAAACACATATCAGTAATTGATTTTAATTAGTACGTAGTGCATTTATTACGTATCTATATTATTAAAAAACAATTAATGGAATATAAAAATTAATAATAAAATTATACTACAAATTATTCAATTTGAAACTGGACGAGCTTATTTTTGAATGGCTAAAATTTGTATGATACGGTCTCATACATGATGAGACTGTTCACAAATTAATATTCACTCCCTCCAAAGTGTTAAAAAGTTATTTCTCAAATTATGTACCATTTTATCGTGAGACAGTCTCACGCAAGATCGGACCTTTCTGAAAAGGTCGCAAGGAAAACAAAGACTATATAAGTAACGACTTCATTTATTCAGACCACCATAGTTTAATTTGAAAAATAATTATGTGAGAATATTTCACGGTAAGACGGTTCATAAATTAAAACGAATTAATACCCATCTCTTTCAAAATGTTAAAACATCACTTTCAAATTATTTCCATCCTACGGTGATCACGGCCTCACGCAAGACCTATTTTTTAATTTATTTTTCCTGTCCCATTTTTTTGGTAAAAAAAAAAATAGAAATTACTAGAAACAGAGGAAAATTTCAGTTCATGTAATTTGACAATAATGTAGTTTTTGACAATTAGTGTACAGCGACAATGCCAAAGAGGCAAAAAGTAAAGAAAATTGCTGTGCCATAGACTTTAAGTAAGATACAATTTCTAACTAGACCTTCTGATATAAGTTCACTATAAATATGATACAATGTTTTTTGAGTTCTGTCATTCACTGTTGGAACATTTTCAACTTCTTTAATATTAATATATTTTCAGTAAAAAAAAGGAAGAAATTTACTCTAATGATCCCCTAAAATCTAAATAAAATGACAACCTGAAAAAAATATTTGGTGCATCAACAAGGACTGTCGATTCAATTAATTATCTTCTTGATATTGTTATCTGACCCTGATCTAGACACATTTAAAATGTTAACAACTGATTGACGTCGATATTGTTAATAAGTTTGATATAAATTGATAAGTTAATATGATTGTTTGGAATTTTTTTTATTGAAAATGAGCATGTAATTGTGGTGGTTAAAGAGAATAAAAGATGAATAATGACAATATATATTTTTTTAATCGATAAATATTAGTTGTTAGTAGTTAGATCACCTAGCACCCAACACTTCAAGAATTCTCCAAGAGACCTTATAACTCCATAATTCGTTCCCAAATGGAATCGACCCGGATCTCCCACTAAAGTGAGTTGAATAATGACAATATATATTTTTCTCCTAAATAAGATAATCACTATCTATTTTTTATTATTGTTTTTTCTTCTATATCATTTTTGTTCAATCATACCCTCCACCGCCACCACCAACTTTCTATTGTCTTATTTTTTTTCAAAATTAGAGCAATGTAACTACCACTATGGAGACAATATTTCCTCCAAGATATCATAGGGTAAGAAGAGGGAAAAACAATATCAATCTCATTCAATAAATGCTCCTTCAATTTTTAAAGGAAAGAAAGGAGAGATCAGCTGAAGTTGCTACGAGGCATGCTTAAAGGAAAGAAAGGGAGGAGGATTGCTGTGGGATTGTGGATTTGTATCATTTGGAGAATTTGGAAAGGGAGAAACGATTTGTTATTTGAGAGAAAAAAATTTGTTTAGAGCCCATATTTGAGGAGTTAGATTGTAGAGTTAGGTTTCGAATGCATTCACGTAATTCATCTTTTTCTAATTGGCTGACAAATACTAGGTGTATTGTTGAAAGTTTGTAAACTCTTGTAAGTATTCGGTACCACTGGTACCTCATATTCATAATGAATATATTTTTTTTCTGATAAAAAAAAAAAAAAAGTGCTCTTTCAATTTTAACACATATATTCTTAATAATTATGAATGTGGTTTTAATGGACAATAAGTGATACCCGCGAATTTCGGCATGTATTTCCACCTAGGAGGCTACTAGTATAGTAGTACAAAAAAAAAGTATAGTAGTACTATAGCAGTTATCACTTTAGTAAAAGAATGGGCCTACATTGGTTAAAGAATAGGGCTACCACCCATATAACCTAAGATGAGCAAACGCTAACTAGGCCATGTAAGTGGGCTTATATATGGGCCCATCCACCGTGATCCTAAAATATATAAACCTCACAAACACTTATCAAAAATATAGTTTTCGTATCATACCAAAAATTTCGATATATAATTTTTTTTAGCAATATCAACGAAACTTTCAGTATATAAAAAAATTGTTATATGAGAAACACCTATCGTTTTATACCGAAATTTATATAGTAAATGAAATATATATTTTTTTTTATTGAAATATCAATTTATTTTTTGGTAAATTTTGAATATACTTAAAATTACGATATCAAAATTTTCAGAACGGTCTCATGTCGTACATAAAATATCGCTATATAGAAAATCTCAGCATATTAAAAAGGTCGATATTATCGGTATATACTGAGGTTTTCCAATGTCTTCTCTGAATTCCTACGTCGTACAATGAGACGACGATTATGCATGATATTTTTATATTTTGAGAATTAGGTGTCACATAATTATCTTGCTTAACGTGACCTAATTGTTCTGCTCCGATCAAAGACTATTTCGATTTCAAAGTCTGAGCTGAGCTTGACCGGGTCAAGTTAATGATCCTGCCAGATTTATTTTTCCCTTGAAGTTGCACTAACATACAATGATATTATTGATGTGTGTAATGATAACAACACTCATAAAAAAAAAAATAGCCAGAAATAATATTTAAGGGGACCAATTAAAAATATTAGTTATAATTTTTTATATATAATATTGTCGACACATACAATTAATAAAAAAAAATGGACGAAATGATTTCAGTTTGTTTTTAAAAAAACTTTTGATTAATTGTTACGCTCTCTTAACAAACAAAACAATGTTGAGATAGTTTACATTAGAACAATTTTAACTTTTTACGTCTTTAATTCATCACTAGTATCGTATCCGTGCGATTCACGGTAATACATAGTTTAGGTCGGTTATTAATTAAATTATTAAATGTAAGTGTCATTAATTTTTTAATATTAAAACTTTTCGGTGTATATAGTAATATATTTATGTCAATTGTGAATTACCTTTATCCATTAATCTATATAATAGGTCGTACGGAAGCAGGTGAGAACTCATGATGTTAGTTTAATCTTCACTTGCACACCAATAAAAAAAAGTGAATTTTTGGCGTTATATTGCACCACGCACGGTCTCTTCTTAATTCTCATACCAAGAAATACGCTCTAAATATCAAGTTTATGGATTGCATCTCCAATGTCGATCTCAATATACTCTATTAACAATTACCATAAATTAATATTACATACATGTAATTAATTAATATGTACGTGAACCTAATGTGCATATTAATATACTTAATGATAATCACATATAACACAAAAACTTGTATAAAACTATCTCACATGAGATCAATATTACTTTTCAATGTAAATTGTATCATTTTCTATTTTTTTAAATAATACATTTTATACATATTTTTGAAAAATGATACAATTTATTTAAAGTGATAACATTTCTATTAAAAATTGATACAAAATATATGTCACAACATCTGTAATTCCATTACGAAAATATTTATTTTTATAACTAATCGCAATTACAATTATTTATTTTAAATAATATCATATATCGTTAAGTGTTTTGCACACTCCACTAATTAACTACCGAGACGAATAAATAGTGTATTGTTTTAATCAATAAAAATTAAGATTTCATTTATAAGACAAGCACAATTAAATATTAGTTAAGGTATAATGAATTGAGATGCATAGAAAGTAGATTTCAATTGGCCTAACAAAGTTCCAAAAGCCCACAAATATAGGTAATCCGCTAAGCCCAAACTAGATTTGGGCAATGATAATGTGTCGAATAGTAATACGAGGGAAAGGGTCAGCTTCTATCTTTGCTTGTAAAAATATAAATTAATGTATAGAGAAAAAATTGCAGATTATGATTGAAAAGAGAAAAAAAAGGAAATGGAGCAAGGTGGCAGAGGAGGTGGAGAAGAGTAAAGGCCGCAACAATTTATTAACAATTCTGAATATATTAGGTCTGTCTAGGTGTATCATGTCATGTAGCACCCTCGGTTGCAGCTATGAATTCGAGTGTCAAACCTAAAATCAACTCTCTATGTATTTATCTCTCTTATCTTTAATGGACAGAACACATAAATAGTTAATAACAATTTTAATTATTAATAATATTTTTATTAAAACTAAAATATATGATAATAATTCATATCAATATAAACCAAATAATTTAATAATAATTAGCATACTTAATATCATTTCTCACTAATAAATCTAAAGTTATTTTGATTTTTTTTAACAATCCAAGTAGTCTAGTGATGCATACCAAAATATCCTCACTTGATATTTATCTTTCTACCAAATCGCATTTGAGTTTGATTCGTTGGACCTGCAAAAGACACGTTGGGGAGGTCTTTCTTTACCCCTTTGAAAAGTCATAAAAGTACACAATTCTTACTTTTCTTAATATTTGTGCCAAAATAAGTGTGGAAATGTGTTCGGGACGGAGAATGTATATTACTTTTATTCACAAAGTATGAACAAAAAATAATTTCTACTCTCATCTTCTTTACCTTTTCTTTAATACTTTCCTCAAATGATTTTTTACTGACTTGAGCATCGGAGTAGAAAGTTGATGGAAAGAGATAATGATGTAAATATAGTGGGTTTAGTAATTATATATGTAAATAAATGTATATTTTGATGGTGAAGGGTGTAAGTAGACTTACTATTATTAGAGTGTACAAATGAGTGTGGAAGACAAAAAAAAAAAAAAAAAAAAGTGTGCAAATGAATATGAGATAAATGAAGTGTATGTATATGTGTTCATACTTAGCAGATTGATGCAATTAGGGTGTCATCTATTGAGCTTTCAAAATGAATTTTTTTGTCTGAACTTGATTTATTTATTACTTATTCATTACGAATTATATTCCATAGTTTGTATTGTGATATGGGTCGAGAATGAGCTAATAATTAATTATCTAACTAGATGAGCTCCCGCGTATTACGCGGTATTTTCGTTAAATAAATTTTACAATATAATATATTATATATAATATTTTTAAATAATAATATATTTATTAAAATAATGTATATGTATTAAAAAATTATAATTATAATATTAAATTTAAATTATGGTAATATTAATTGTATGACAATTCAAGCTAGGGATTAGAATTATTATAATTATGTGAAAAAATTTACTATAAGATTTGTTTTAAATTTATTTTACAATTAATAAAAAAAAGGAGACGATTAATAGAATTTTTTTTTGTATAATTGATGCATAAATATTACTCCGATATATCGTATATTTACAATAAATATCATATATGATTATACTGAGTTTTTTTTTTTTTTTTTATAAAAGATGATACAACCACAATTTTTCTTAAGTTGAATATAATTTTATGTTTAAAAATTATTATATGATAACATTTTTTAGATATAAAATATATATTTAAAATATTTAAAGATTTATATATATTAACTTATTTATTAAAAAATATACATATTGTGCAAGAGGTCTAAGGTTCAAACCTCCTTAGAAATATATTTTTTTAATTAATTCCTATATTAAAATGACACATAGATGACATATCCCTATATTACTAATAGGGAGTTTGTTTTTGCTTAGGTGTCGTCATGAGGTTAATTTGAATGAGGTGTCACATTCTTATTAAATGCATATATATGTTAATAATCTATGTGTTATTTTCCTATTGATTTATAATTAATATATGACATCTATGTGGCATTTTAATATAGGAATTAATTAAAAAATATATTTCTAAGGAGGTTTGAATCTTAGACCTCTTGCACAATATGTATATATATATTTTTAATAAATAAGTTAATATATAAATCTTTAAATATTTAAATATCTATTTTATATCTAAAAAGTGTTATCATATGATAATTTTTAAACATAAAATTATATTTAACTTAAGCTTATAAATGTATGTAAGAAAAATTATGGTTGTATCAACTTTTATAAAAAAAATAAAAAAACTTAATATAATCATATATGATATATATATATATATATATTATTCGGAGTAATATTTATGCATCAATTATATAAAAAAAAATCTATTAATCGTCTCCTTTTTTTATTAATTGTAAAATAAATTTGAAACAAATCTTATAGTAAATTCTTTCACATAAATATAATAATTATAATCCCTAGCATGAATTGTCACACAATTAATATTACCATTATTTAAATTTAATATTATAATTACAATTTTTTTATACATATATATTATTTTAATATATATATATTATTATTTAAAAATATTATATATAATATATTATATTGTAAATTTTATTTAACGAAAATACCGCGTAATACGCGGGAGCTCATCTAGTATTAATTATAAATCAATAGGAAAATGACACATACATTATTAACATATATATGCATTTAATAAGAATGTGACACATCATTCAAATTAACCTCATAACGACACCTAAGCAAAAACAAACTCCCTATTAGTAATATACAGATATGAGCCGTGACCTTAATTTTTGAGGGTGACGTACTGACACATCACTTTCTGTCACCTACAATATTTAATCTGTGACCATAAATAAAAACTTGAACCTAAATTCCGCAATTATTTTATCTGTGACCATACATGAACACTCGAACCTAAATTCCCCCGAGTATACGATCATTCCTACGTTGCTTCTTTGGTACCGCAAACGACAAAATACCTCACTCCCCTACGAACTTTCGTGAGGGCTGGTCACTGTTACTGGCGGTTGATGACTCGTTTTCTTAGAGCTAACCCAATTCTATACTTTTATCCATTTCACACCATTTATTTTGTGTACATATATTTTTAGCCGACATGGCCACAAAGAAACTCGAAGATGGGCAACTAAATTAAATAGTCATGACTGATGAATTATGGGCCTTATAAGGTCTGAAATGGAAAAACTGTCAAGTGGGTCCGCTGCCTTATCTCGGTTTACTGTCACAACCCGGGTCGGTGCAGAGACATCCCAAACCCAAACACATCCCTATGCCACGCGGCGCACATCGCCTAACCTCACCCCTCGTCATCCAACGGCCCACTTTTTATTAAAGTATTATTATACCGTGACCTGCCTATTTAACTACAGCTCAGTATCTCTAAATTTTGTGAAGAAACAAACAAGAGGCCATCTACTCATCCAACGTTTACCCAAAACAAAAGAAATCAGTCGAAGGAATCTTTGGTGGTTATTAATACTCAGAAGTAAAGGAATCGTCAGCCATGGGAGCTTTGGATCATCTCTCAAACATGTTTGATTGCTCCAGTGGCCACTCCAAGCTCAAGAAACGCAAACAGCTTCAGGTTTACTCTCTTTCCAACACACACACAACTGATTTTTGATCTGTTTTTTTTTTTTTTTAAATGTTGCTGTTGTCTGTGTGAATGCATCCCTTGGACTTAGCGATTGATAATCAAATGGTGAAGTATTAAACAAATATTTTGTAGAAGATCTGGGTTTCAGATCTGAAATAGAATAAACGGTGCAGATTTTGTTGAGCAGTTATTGTCACACGCTTTAGACCTTTCACCTGACAACTCACACCCACTCTTTGGTTTCTAGTGAGTAAATTACTTTTCGATTTCATTTTTCTTTCCGTTATTCAAATTTAATAATCATTTTTCTGGAGATGTGTATGAATAGCGTTTTGTCCTGCAAATTTGAATTACTTGGATGCCTAATTATGACGAAAAAAAGAAGTAGGCTATAGTCTAGTAAGTAAGTGGAAGCATTGAACGATAAACTCCAAAGCAGAGTAGCAAAATTATTTCAAAACTCTTTGCTCTCTGTGTTAAAATTATGCAATTAATCAAGAATATGTTGCAATTATGATATTTATTTTATGAACATATTTTGATTTTCATTTGTTGTGTTACTTTATTTTGCAAAAAAATGACAGTTGATTAATCAATAATCTGATTATTTAATTATATAAGATTTGCCTGGTTAAGCAGACATCTAATTATTTAGTTATTGGAATTGTATATAGAATATATACATGACTGTAGAAGATTTTTTTTTTTTTGACGGGGACTGTAGAAGATTTTTTAAATTGAGTACAAGATTGGTATTTTGGGGCCTATAGACTAGTGTACAAATGGGAACCACTAAAGGGTGGGGTTTTTTTTTTTTTTTTTCACATCTCTCTTCTGTACATATTAAAAAACAATGCAAATTTTCCCCTCGAATAACTTTATATCCTCAAGCAAAAAAAAAAAAAAAAAAAAAAAAATCAATACTTTACACTAGACTAGTGTAAAGTGAAAGACGTTGATGTTAATCTGAGCTGCAAGTATTTTGTATTGTAACTGCATTTGGTAACAAGATACCAATCATGTATAAGAATATGCAGATTCTAAGAATGATTCTTTAATTACATCATTTTCTTACTATGATACCAATTTACATGCTCATCACATGTGTATGTGACAAACACATAAGTAATTAATTAAATATTTAATTAAATATTTGTGATAGACACATGAGTAATTAATTAAATAATTGTGATCTTGACTGTTTATTTGGCATCACAACACAATTAGTAATTAATTAAATAATTGTGAACTCGTCTGCTTAGTTGGCATCACAACACAATTGGTGGACATATAAATTGGTGCCTCGCCATGGACATAGGGTCATTTCTGCCTTTTCTGAAATTTTTGTGTTAATCTGCAGACTGTGGAGATCAAGATCAAAATAGATTGCGAAGGATGTGAGAGAAAAGTGCGAAGATCGGTTGAAGGAATGAAAGGAGTGACCTCTGTGGAGATCAATCCGAAGCAACACAAGCTCACGGTCGTCGGTTACGTTGACCCCGAGAAGGTGGTGCATCGTGTGGCTCATCGTACGGGTAAGAAGGCCGAGCTCTGGCCTTACGTCCCGTATGATGTTGTAGACCACCCTTACGCACCCGGTGTCTACGACAAGAAAGCCCCATCCGGTTATGTCCGAAACGACATCTACGATCCTCGTGTCTCTCAGCTCGCACGTGCCAGCTCGACCGAGGTTCGCTACACCACTGCTTTCAGTGATGAAAATCCACAAGCATGTGTTGTCATGTGATCATATATACTTGACAAGGGTTTGTTAAGCGTATCTAGGGTGGTTGTTTGTTTGGTTACATCATATGCAAATTGTAGTAAACTTTTTATTTTAGGTAATTTTGGTTTGTTGAAGCAAATGTTATATGCTTGTGTAATGAATATATCATGTGATGTTAAAGAATATCGGTCTATGATATTTTTCTTGTATTTCAAGATTGCAATCATCATGCAGGGCAATGACTAATGAGTAAGGGCCTTTATGTCACATCATGGTGTGTGTGATTGAAGATAGATATAATTTGTTTCCGGAACTTAAGCTGAGTGGATATTTTGATTGCACCTATTTGGTACACCCTCAGTCGTACAGAAATAGAAAATGATAGACTCGAAAATATTATTTTATTTATAAATTGATCCTACAATAATTCATACTAATATTTTTATTTTATCTATTTTATTCATTTTTAAAAAAATTTGTGTCTAATATTTATAATGAACGGATAGAGTATTTAGAATATTTGATTTGTTATATATATATATATATATATATATAGGAAGCCAATTTGTATGATATTGTTATTAGAAACTAATTGGGTTTCGTTGCTCGCCATCTTTGATTACTCAATACTCAATAATGAATAAATAAATATTGGACAATTAGATTATGCATGCTATGCGTCTAATTTAATTACTATTGCACTGAACCTCACATGTTGATGTAGTGGGCGTTTGCAACAGTTTGGGCCGTCCCATGTAGTCCAGATCAGATTACCTCACCTTTTGCAGCCTGAATTAATCGAGCACTTTCTTTACTGCCAGAAAAGAATTGGACTGGTTTGGCCCGGCCCAATTGGCCCTGTATGCTGACAGGGCGTGGGGCAATTTTGATATCATATTTTGGGTTTTTAGGCCCGATCATTTTTACTAATTTTATAATATGGTTAAACAATCAACATTAAAAAACTGTCCAAACTCAAGAACATCATTTCCAAGTTTGAAGTTTCCACCAAAATAAAAAAAAATTGAGCATAACTTGAAAATAGAGTTCATCAATAATCAAACTATATCTCTCCGTTCCATATAAGTAACATAGAACTTTTGTCATAAATTTAAAAAATATTAATAATTTATTCATAAAGTAGATATGCGTACAAAAAAATATAAAAAAAATATACTTAAGTCTTAATGAATGGAGATGAGGCTACGTGAAGATTTATATCATTGAGCATTGGCTTTATTTTAATTATGTGAAGTATTAATTAATTTATTTCTTAACAAAACATATCATTTGACATATCAAATATTGTAATGACATGTAGTAGATAAGTTGCCCTGTGCCAGTGCCAAGACAAACTATCTTTCACCATTGATTTCGCGCACAACACTGTTGGCTATGGACTCCCATCGCCGAACAATATATAACAACGGATTGCATGGTTAAAAATTAATATAAATAAATTAATTTTAAATAGATGTATAATTATTTATTTATATTAATATCGTAATTACCTATTGTTCGGCTTCATCTTTGAAATTTGTTTCAGATTCTTGATCGCTCGCAGATCCGGCTTAGGACAAGGGGTACAATTATATCCCCAATTTTTTTTTAGATAAAAAAATTTAGGGCTTTTATCAATCCAAGTCATGAAAGATATGTTAATTATCAATCCTGGACCTGAAAGATAAAATTTATCAATTCGAGACCTGAAAGATGTTTATATTAAGGGATTTTATCAATTCGGGACCTGAAAGATAGGACAATTATCAATTCGGGACCTTAATTCCAGGTCCTGGATTGATAAAATCTCTTAATATAAACATCTTTCAGGTCTCGGATTGATAAATTTTATCTTTCAGGTCCCGGATTGATAAATTTTATCTTTCCCGGATTGATAATTAACATATCTTTCAGGACTTGGATGATAAAAACCCAAAAATTTATTATATATTCCTATTTTTTTTCTTACACTTATTATTATCTTTTGTACTCTCAAATTCAAAATTCGCCACTGTTCTTGATTCAATGTTGGGTAATGTTCTTGAATAGCCATCATCTTCTTCAAATCCTTAGTTTGTGAATGGAATATGGGTTTTTGTTTTTTAACTTTTTTTTGTTCATGCAATCTTTCATCTATATAATGTTTGGTGCTCTCCAAATTTCTGCAATATTTGTGAAAGGAAAAATCGTATTATCATACCTAATTATCTTGTGATTTATCTCACTCCGCCAAACAATCAATAATTACAGAGAATTTGTCAAATTTTAAGAATGTTTAAACAGTGTTCAATATGACTGAAAATAACATGAATAGAACAATTGTAAAGGTGCTAATGATGGTTGACATTTCACCAGTATTATACTATCCATAGTGTACACGCCAATTCAATCTCCAATTTAAAAATTCATTCCATTAATAGCGGTAGTGTTTGTGTTCCTTATTCAAGGTTGCATTTTGAGCTATATTTCACTTCGTCAATTTCTCCATTTATCCAATTTTATACTCCTATAACTCTGTAAATTCCCAAGAGATATTATGTAATTGTTTGTTTTTTTTTATCAATGACAAAATAGCAACCATAATTTAAATATTTTTCCTGGCAACTTTTTCTATTATTTTAATTACGAGGATATATATAGAGACATAATATGACGATCATGTATTTATAAATCAACCGCTGTATGCAAAAATTAATAAATATTTTCAAACATTTTAATGTATATTTATATAGTAAAAATAATGGGGGCTATACGGTGGCACCACTTAAGTGGTACTTTGGGCCTAATCTCGTTTCTTTGTAAGAGAAATAGCATTCGAAATGTACCAGAAATTGATCAGCTTCCAGATATTTTTCTCCTAATTTAGACTAGCATCGGAATATAACAATTACTTCTCCAACTTATAATATTTCATTACTGTATAGATTTTTTCTTGAATTACTTATCCCTATATTACTAATAGGAAGTTTGTTTTTGCTTAGGTGTCAACTTGTGATGAATTTTGCTTAGTTGTCAATTTTTAAAGAGTTTGTTTATGTGTAATTATTATGTGTCAATTTATAATTAGTCACTTATAATTATTAACATATTGAGTAAAATGATTAAAAAGGATTGACTCAATTAATTTACTTTATTTTATCCTAATGAATATATATATATATATATATATATAAGTAATATTAAAAAAATTTAATATAATTATATATAATATTTATTGCAAATATTATATATATATATATATATACACACACACTATTCAGAGTAATATTTATGCATCTATTATATAAAAAAAATCTATTAATCATCTATTTTTTTATCAATGGTAAAATAAACTTGAAACAAATCTTATAGTAAATCTTCACATGATAATTATAATAATTCTAATACCTAACATAAATTGTCATACAACTAATATTATCATTATTTAAATTTAATATTATAATTACACAAAATTTTATACATATACATTATTTTAATATATATATATATATTATTTAAAAATATTATATGTATAATATATTATATTGTAAAATTTATTTAATGAATATAATGTGTATTACGCGGGAGCCCATTTAGTTCATTAATATATAAAAGAAAATGGAACTTATAACCACCCATTGAAAATAGGCATCCCATTCACACTCTTTAAAAATAAAAAAATTGGCAAATTAGAACCAGCCAATACAAATGGGCAGGATACAAGTGTTAGATAATTAATATAATATAAATTAATTTCACCTCTCTTTACAAGTTTCAAATTTCTAAATGTGATGAAATTATTTAATGGTATCATACTAAACAACTGCACCCTATCCCTGTTGAGCCTTCTCATGAATCCTCCCTTCCTAGAGATGTGTAATTGTTTGATTCTTCCACCAATGCCAAATAGCAACCATAATCTTAATGATTCTTCTAGGCATTTTTTATTACTTGATTAATATATATATATGCATTTAATCAACGTGCAATTAATATTATGAGGAATAACACATAATAGGTACCCTAAAACAGGATGATTGTATATGATAGCATAGCAGTACGACTGGTTAAATTTTTTAATCTCAATTGCAAATGAAAATGAGTATAAAATAATTATGATGGCTAATAAAATTAAGAAAGGATTTTTATTTGTACAAGACGCGAAAGATATGTATATTATCAATTCGAGGCCTGAAAGATAAAATTTATCAATAATACTAATTTTCCTTCTAATTAAAATAATTATTACTCATTTTTAATTAATTTTTTCTTCTGCTACAATCATTTCTCCTCAATGATTATTCTCTTCCACCATCACAAACAAACTTCTTTTGTCTCATTTTTTTATTTTTTTATTTTAAAATTGGAGCACAATATTAGTATTGGTATTATATTTAAAATGGATACATTCTTTCCTCCAATGTATCAAGAAACATATAAAAAAAATATATAATTTTATTCACATTGTCATTTAAAAACTTGTAACAATCTCCTACAAAAAATTAATTGCCTTATCTTTCATTTCTTGATATTATAATGTATAACTAGTTCCTCCACTAAGAAATATTGGATTTTCGACATTCAACTTTCACACCTTGTGGAAATAATTAATAATTAATTACTTCAAGAAATTAATTATTCCTCAGATATGGTAGACGTTGGGCAATTATGGGACTGGCCGGTCCCCAGCTAGTTGTCAACCATATACCATATACACATGTACATAAGGTGTGAATGAGGCCACATGCCACGATTTTGTGTTTTAGTATGTGATTGAATAATATGTGGAAAATAAAAATATAATCAATAAATAATTAATATACACCATCTCCTATGTTAACTAATAAATTTCAACATCTCCAAATAAATATATAAAAAACAAAAAAAATGATGATGGTAAACATATTTTCTATTGAGAATTTGTGGATTACAACTCTCGTTGATCTCTTGATTTCTCTCTCCAAACACTCATACTTAATTTGTAATGTCGGGGTCTCAGCAACTTTATTCAGATTTTTACTACAATTTAATAGTAGGGAGTTGATGGAGTCGTTTGTGACTTATTCCATCATGGCTACTTAAACTCAATTTTTGACTTTCCTATTTATAAGAAATCAATGACTTAGGTAAACAAAGATATCCCAAAATCTCTGAAATATTAATGACTCAAAAAAAAAAAAAAAATCTCAAATCTTGGATGTATTCTTATATTCTTATCTCCAAAATTAGAGTTTATCACAAAATAATGACACTACAAAATTTAAAATTTCGATGTCTACATCCACATGTGTTATAATTCAATAAAATAGAATACCAAGTAAAATACGAAGAGTGAAACAAAGTAATCGAATTAGTGTCTTAAGCACAAATTGGACCTTAAACTAGTTTTTTTTGTACAAATTGGATCATAAACTATTTTTATTGTAAAAATAAATACTTTAACTTTAAAATCAATTAAATAAGTTCTTCAATTAATAAAATGAGAAATGAAAACCCCTTTAGTAACTTTTAAAATATTAAACAATTTATATATATATATATATATATATATATATTATAAACATAATACTCTCATATTTTTAGAAATAAGTTTTTTTTATTATTTTTACAAATATTAATATACGATTTTTTTTTCATTTTAATTTTTGAAACCCATAATATTAAATTAATTATCTTTTTTAAGCATTAATTTTACATCATATTGCATGCTAAAGACATAAATTGTACGGAGGCTATTATTGCCAAAACATTAAATAAATGTTGGTAATTTTTAATTAATTTTTAGAATTTATCATAATGTCTTTTTTTAATTTATATCCACTAATGTTCTATAATAGTTGGGAATCCAATTTATACCTGACACATTAGTTAAAGTTCCAAATTATATGTTATCCCAAAAAAATTCCATGCTATAGTTGAATAATCACTTAGAAAAACTAAATGGCCGGTAATGTGCATGTTACATTTATTTAAAGAAAAGAAAAAAAATTGGTCCCGTAGTTTATGGATTGTATTTGTATCCCTATTCCAACATGCAATGTATTTCAACTACTACTATTTTAGTTTAGCGTCACCGTTATCGTTATGTCATATGTGTCCCACCTTCCAATTCCATAAACATTGGTTAGTCAAATTAAAAGAGACAATAAGAAATCTGCGGGAAGTAGATTCATTCAGAAAATACACACTATCATATCACATGCACTGTTTTTCCTTAATTTCTTGCGCTGGAAACAAAGACTCCCTTTGAATTTTGAAATCATTGAGTATGACAGCAATCCGATTGACACCCTAAAATTAATGGCCGGCCTTATAATCTTGGGTTCCGTTTGGATATGAAACCATTTTAAATCGATGGATTTGATAATAATACACTATATATTCATGAGCAAGAAAAACTAAACATATGGATTTGATTCACACAAATATTCAATGTCGGGTGCAGCATGGTATATGGGGGTACATTCCCAAATTGAAATATATTCAACTATGTAAACTATTTATAGTGTATGTTTTAGTTCGACGGTATTGTTCATTTTTTATATTTTAAGAAGGGATAAGGTGCAATTTGGATCCTCAACTAGTGTATCATGAGGTATAAATTAGACCATGAATTTTTTTTTTTTGTATAAATTGGACCTTGAACTAGTATATTGAGTACAGGTTGAACCTTCAACTAGTATCTCATGTACAAATTGGATCTTAAACTATTTTCGTGTACAAATTAGATCTTGAACTATTATTTTGAGTACAAATTGGACCCTGAACTATTTTTTTTACAAATAAATATTTTAACTTTTAAAATTAAATACATATGTTCTTCAACTAATAAAATGAGAAATGAAGGTCCCTTTAATTATAGTTTTAAAATAATAAATATATATATAAAAATTATAAATGTAATAATCTCATATTTTTTAAAAAATAATTTTTTTTATTATTTTTACGAATTTTAATATTATGATTTTTTTTATATTTAATTTCATTTTCAGTTTATTATATTAAATTAGTTATCTTCTTCTTTTTTTTTTTTGAAAAAGCCAAAATCATATAAAATAACGAAAGAATACAAGGGGTATTCTACCCTTACAACACAAATAAATAAAAAAAAAGAGCTACTACCCAATTAAAGATAGACAAATTAGTTTCCAGCAACACACACTAACGGATTTGAAAGTCAAGCATTCACACTATAATGATCTCTCGACATTTATCCTTTTTTTTTTTATTATATTTTAACATTATATTGTATATTAAAAAAATATGAGTCCAATATAAAATAAATATTGATGATGTTTCACTTATTTTTTAGAATTTATCATAATGTTTTTAGCTTTTTTTTTTGTCAATTTATCCACAAATATAATAATATTTTATGTCAATTCATTTAATGAAAGGATCTCTATATTTTATTTTATTTTATTAATTGAAGGATTTATTTGTTCAATTTTAAAAATAAAAGTATTTATTTGTTAAAAAAAGTAGTTTGGGGTTCAATTTGTACTGAGACAATAGTTCAGGGTCCAATTTATACAAAAAAATAGTTTTGGGTCCAATTTGTACCTAAGACACTAATTGAGGGTCCAAATTATACCTTATCCCTTTTAAGAACCTCAAGTTCAAACCCCATTGACAATATTTCTTTATTAAGTAAATTGAAACTATGAAAATAAAATCACTTTCAACAATCCTTCACTCTTTCTCATCTTTCTTTATTCATTATAAAATTTAAAAATAAAAATTTTCTTCCAACAATTCTTTACTCTATCTATCTTTCCTTATTCGTTATAAAATTTAAAAATAAAAATTTCCTTCCAATAATTCGTAAAGGTCTCTCTTCTTTCTTTATTCTTTATTTTTTATTAACTAATTAATAGTAGTTTAAATATTAAAAATTTATATGTATTATTGGTTTGGTTGTTGGGTTAACTTATTTAAAAAAATTGATATGAACTTGTTTGTTATAAAATGTTATATGTATGTTAAATTAATTTTATTGATATTATTTTATTATGATTTGTCATTTTGATTGTATACTATTCTTTTATTAAGATATATTGTGTTTCTAAAATTATTTATGATAATATCATACATCGCCTTAAAATATATAGACACGACACTCAGTTTAATTGTAATTGTAATTTGAATATTATGTATATAATTTTTTTTTATTAAATTTACATTGAGTTGTATGACTTTTTAAGTATTAAATTTGTTAATTGCTTTCCGTATTCCCAAATTTAAATTTCTGGATCCGTCACAAATTCTTCGGTCCCAATAAGATTAATTAACGTTGCATTTCCAGTTTGTGTATGAAATCATTATCCATTTTTTCTTTTTGGTTAGAAGTGTCCGACGTGAAAAGTCGAAATTATGTGTTATTTTCAAATAAAATAAATCCCGCTTTCAAAAAAATAAAAATAAATAATAACAATAACTTACCCTACGCCACCGATTACGTACCGACAATATTTATCCCATAATGTGGTGCCTATATATAGATGAGTGTATTTGTAGCTCATAATATTGAGTGCAAAAAATTAGTAATGGAGGTTGAGAGAGATGAAGTGTTGGAGCCTATGAGCCCAAGTGCGCAGTATTTGAAGAGCTCTGCATTATCACTCACTATTCTTGGAGTCTTGGAATTAGAAATTACTTTTGATGAGTCCACCGTCATCACCCTTCTCAAAGATCTCTTCTTGCCTATAAATCCACGTTTCTCCTCCATCATGGTTAGTTAATTTGATCAATTTCTTTGTTCATCTTTAGTTTCTTAATTGTTTGTACATAATGTATATTGTGTTGTTAAGTAAACAATTTTGTGGCACACAAAGCACTGGTTTTAGTGTATCACGAAATGGTTTATCCAAATAAATATTTTGGGTTTTTCATGTAGCCCAATTTAATATAAATCGTTACAAATTATAAAGTACTACATGTACTTTATGTGTCCATAAGGAACCCAACATCTTGCGGATAAAATCATAACATTTTTGTTTATTTTGAATTTTGGTAAATAAAATTTTATTTTTAATATACTGCAATTTAAACAAACGGGCAGATTCGCTTATACTCATAAATGGTGAGTCACCTACCTGACAATGAATATTAATCGTGTTAACATGTTTAGATTTGTTCGGATAACAACGAATGTTATTTTTGGGTATGAATAAATCTGCCCGTTGGTTAAAATTGTAAAGAATAAAAAATATTAATGATGTTTTATTTTTCTATTCAGATTAAAAAATTTAGATTATAATACAATTTGAGCAAATATTGTGATTTAATTTGCAATTGTATAGAGAGGAGAGAGAGAGAGACCATGTCCAATTTTAGTCCTATGTTTTATTCCTCTTGGTATCTCTTTGGTCGAATATATAGGATTGAAATTGAAAAAAGTTAAAACACACAACATTAAAAATTAGACACAAAAAGGACCAAAATTGAAAAAGTAACAAAGTACAGTACTAAAATTGTACACAACCTAAGTTAAAAAAGATCATTTCCTATAATTGAGCAGGTGGAAAAGAAAGGAGTTCAGAAATGGAAAAGGGTGGAGGTGAATCTGAAAGAGCATGTATACTACCCCGTCTTCCCAAGTGAGATGACACTTGAATACTACGACCAATGCTTCACTGAATACCTCTCCAAAATAAGCATGGAACAACTCCCACAAAACCGACCTCTCTGGGAAATTCACATCATCAAATACCCTACCAAAAATGCAGCCGGCAATTTAATCTTCAAGCTGCACCACTCCTTAGGCGACGGCTACTCCTTGATGGGAGCACTCTTATCCTGTCTCCAACAGGCCGATAACCCGTTGATGCCGCTAACGTTCCCGTCCCGGCAGTCCAACGCCAGGCCTGGGCCTCGGAGCAACACTGTTTTCGGGCGAGTTCCGAGGTTTATTACAGGCCTGGTTCACACTGTTTATGACTTTGGATGGGGCATGATGAAGAGTAGTTTGGTCAAAGACGATACATCGCCGATCAGATCGGGAGAAGATGGAGTGGAATTCAAGCCCATCGTCACCACTACTACCGCGTTTTCCATTGATCAGCTCAAGCAAATTAAGGACAAACTTGATGTGGTAAAAATTTCTAACTAATTAGTCATGACTCTTCTTTGATTTGATAAATTGGCATATTTTTAAAATTTTATATAATTAATCAACACTTATAATTTTTCTTGATGTTTACAATTATTTTATAAAGTATATTGCAGTTTTGGTAGAATTTTCTCATTGCACTTTTGGTATCATATTCGAAAATGGTCTTTTGTGTGTATTTTAATTGTAAAACTGATCTCAAAAGATTTTTTTTTTTTTACTTTTTTATGCAAAAATGATTATAATTTTGAAAAAAATATCATTTTCATGAGAATCTATTCTCATGAAACCACTTCTGCAATTTTCCCTTATTTTTTCTAATGTATAAATTTCTAATAAATGTGCAGACAATTAATGATGTAATAACTGGTATAGTTACCCTGGGGCTTCGATTATACATGCAAAAAACAAGTTTAGGATCAGAATTATCAAATTCAACAGCTTTAGTGGTGTTCAACACGAGGGCCCTTGGAGGTTACAAATCAGTAGATGAGATGATCAAACCTAATCCGGAAATGCCATGGGGAAATCGATTTGCATTCTTGCATGTACCTCTACCCAAACTCATTCAATCTGACCTTCAAAAGCCTCTCACTTTCATCCACAAAGCTCATCGGACGATCAAGAGACATAAAAATACTGCAACTGTTTTTTTGACTGCCCAACTTCTTAATTTCATTGGAAATATTATAGGCCATGAGGTTTGTACTATCTCATCCTTTTCCTTTTCATTCATTTAATTTGATAATGCACCCAATTTTATGACGATGAATTGATTTATATACATTCTTTGCGTATTTAATTGTCAAAAATCATAATAACACTTTTGTTAGTTTTTTTTGCTAGCTACTTTTAAGCAACATCCTTTGAAAAAGAAGATTATTTCATAATTGGAGTACAAGCTAGTATATTCCACACTTACAATGTGAATATCATTCATTAATATCATTATTCTTACAAACTAATACCATAATATTTTATCCTTGTGATATTAGTTTATAATTGCAATATTATTACTAAATGAATGTAATTTTACAGTAAACAAATTTCACAAAAAAGTATGTGTACAACGTGAGATTTAGACTAAGGCTTACAGCTAAAAGAACAGACACCATGCACTAAATGATAGACTAAAAACAATATATCCTTTGAAATTAATTTTTAGTTTAATTAGTCCTGAGTTTGTCAGTCAATTTGTGGATTCGTAGAAAATTTTGTGACATATTCGACGACTTGGATGACTTATAAGTTGAAATTTAAAGTCATTAGATATTTTATAGATAATGTTGACTTTTATCTTTAGGTGGGAACTCTTCCTGTTGTTCATATTCCTAAACTAAATAAAAATTAACAAAATATGGTATAATTTTTTTAGAACTAGATTGGAGGCAGAATGAGAATCCTAACTTCCGTCCAATGATGGACAGTTCCCTTTCGTTATTTTTCTAAAATAAAAAATAAAAAATCATGTATATTAGAATCTTGTAATTACCAAACTGTTCCCAATATTTTAATCAATTATAATTATCTACTAATTATGAAGGCGCTAGTTTCAATTTTTTATTGGTAATAAGAGTCATTAAATAGTGAATTACGATAAAAATAATAATTACATTAATAATATATTTTAATTTTAATTAAAATTAATGGGTACAAAAAACGATTGTTGATCAAAGAATAGTGAAACGATTGAAAAAAAATATTTACAAGAGGGGTGATAGTTAATCAAAATAGGATAATTATTAGTTTCTTTTGCGTCTTATGCCTGTGAATAGTATGATGAATGTAAAATATTTAATTTTTGTTTTTTCAATAAGCACCATTGTTTACTCATATATTTATCTCCTTTTTTTTTTCTTTTAAATCAGGCTCCCCTAAATTAATTTATACAAATACTTTGACATTTGCTAATATATATGCATGTACACACTATGTAACAGGCAACAGGTCGATACATACATGCGACACTAAAGAACACAAGCTTGTTATTTTCCAACTTGATAGGGCCGGTGGAACAGATGTCGTTGGATAATCAACCTATTAAAGGCTTGTACTTTGTCCTTTCTGGATGTCCTCAGGTACCACACCTATTGCATGTATTGCAAAATAAATAGCTACTCTTACACCAAAACTATTATATGTATATGATTAATTAGCTAGTTACACCATTAATATGACAAAAATTTGTTCTATATATAATATAAATATATATATTTTCATTAATTAATAGTTAGACCATTAATATGACAAAAATTTGTTCTAGTTACACGAATACAAATTATAAATATTTTCATTAAAAAATATTAGTTATTTCACTAAAAAATACTATTAATTTATTTGTTAGTATAATCTATTTTACGATAAAAATGATAAGTTTGCATCAATTGCACCATATAAATATATAAATTAACTATATGCATATAATATTAGTATTTGTTTAAACTTTTTATGGAGTCAACTGTAAAAGCAATTGTACCTACACAAATTCAGAAGCAACATACAAGACGTTTATTTTGAATTTAACTCCTTAAAAATTCAGGTATGTATAAATTTAAAAAGATTTAATAGCAAATTAAATCACCACCTTAAACCTTAAATTCAATATTATTCAGAATTTGGGTAATTGTAAATAAATTTTCATACTTAAATTTTGTTGCAGATTATTCTTTTGGGCAGTTCCTTTTGCAAATTAGTCTTTTGTAACGGCACGTGGTACAAAAGTTTATATAAGTGATTTTAATTTAATTATTTACTGGCAGAGCCTAACGGTGACAATGATAAGCTATGTGGGAAAATTGAGAATAGCATTGACGATGGAGAAAGGTTTCATGGATCCAAACAAGTTGAAGTCTTGCATTGAATATGCCTTTGAAATCATCTACAAAGCAGCACTTGAAGTCGAATATCAAAAAATATAATTATTCTTAATGATGGAGATGAGGCTACGTGAAGATTTATATCATTGCAGCATTGTTTTTATTTTAATTATATATTTTATTTCTGCACTTTGTTTTGTCTTTCAGAACACCATCTTGTTGTATTTGATGAGCTAGCTTGCTTCCCTTTTCTTCTTTTTAATTAATTTTCCGCATTTAATTTGGTTATTTCTCAACATGATCATGAGTGTTTGAATTATTTTGAGACTCAATCACCTTCTAATTAATTAAGCCAAAGGTGTATATGAGAGCCTTTGAATGCTAGCTAGCTATCTAGTTCAGCTTTACAAGATGAAAGGAGTATATACTTGCATGGGAGCTGGCTTCTTTGCCTAAAGATAAAAATGTTGTAGCTAGCTAGGCTGCAAGTGGATATATATTGTAAGGGTCTGTTTACTTTGCCTTTTATACCGGGATAAATCCAAATAAGACTCAAATAAGAGTGCTTAATACATGTCAGTCCCTAGTTTACTTTGAAGGTTGAAAAAGTAAAATTATTCCAGGCACCCGGGTTAACACAAGAAGCGAGGCATTTTGAAGGGTTAACTAAACCCACCAAAAGAGGTGGGTTAAGCCTGGATAAGGAATAATGACCATTCTTGTATGGAGGGATATCCCTTCCCCCTTCCTAACCCTGCTAACCCTCCCACTCCAATTAAACAGACTCTAAAAGAAAATGCAGATAGGACTGTGAATAAGTGTAAAAGTAGCTCAAGTGCTGATTTGATTTTCTTGACTATTGCTTTGTGTAAGACATCTACAAAACCAGATCACCTAGAGCTAGCTACAGGCTTGGTTCTATTTGATTTTGGATTGACATGATCTTCAATCTTAATTTGTTTGCCAAGCTCTCTGTGCGTCTTGGTTTATGTAGATCACATCTTGGTCAACAAATATCATGAATTGCAGTCTCTTATATATCACACTTAACTAAGTTCAACTTTTGCAGACAATATGGAATATATCAGGCACATAAAAGCAGTGATATGGAGTACATCTTTCTCACACAAAATATATCAAGGATATACTGGGTAAAGTTAAAATGCATAATGCAACTCCTTTAATAGAAGATTTCATTAGTAACACACAATTGTACTAAAGCATTGTTGGTGCTTTACAATATGTCATCATAAGAGTAGGTCCTACGTTTTGAAGGGTCCGGTATATTTTGTATATTAACAAAATATAGTAATTATTAAAAAATATTAAAGTAATTGAATTTTTTGACTTAATATTCAGCTCAAGGATATAACAAAAACCAAATAAGGTAGTATTAATCAATAAACCCACCGTCCACTAAACAAGGACCAAAGATATACCTCAATTAAAATGCAGAACTTCAACTATGCTCTGTATGAACGGGATAAGTCTTGAGTAACCTAATATAGTATAAGTCTTGAGTCTTACCACTAGAGATTATCTGGATTTGTTTTCATTCAATTCATAGCGGTGTCTGTCAGTGGTCCTTTAATTTGCATATTAGATTAATTCTGTCATTTCAAGGATCATCATGGTAACTTCTTCCTTTCTCAAATCTTGCCACTGAGTTAATTCGAATTCTTTCTTATTTTTAATGAATTAGAAAGTACGACCTCCAATTAATCTATTCCAACGAAGAACCCAAAATATGTATTCAAGATTTAATTTATAGAACACATTAGGACACCAAAAATAGGGCAAACTAGACTATGGAAGCAAAATGTTCGAATAAATATGAGAAGCATACACTCAAATAACGAAGAAATTGAGATAGGCATGAGAATTTAAACGTCACCAGTAATAAAATTTCAAATCATTCGAAAGATCCACGTCTCCTCGGACAAGAATAAAAATCTAGCCACTAAGCATGTCTAGAAAACAAAGCAAATAAGATGAAATCTAGCCACTAAGCATGTCTAGAAAACAAAGCAAATAAGATGAAATCTTGGATGGAGTGAATTTGAAATCAAGGGATTTGAGGATAATATATCATGCATTCACAAAAATTAAAATGGAGAAAAACTAAATGAATGAATTTGATTTACTCAAATATTAAGCACAAGTGTGAGAAGTGAGAGGATTTCAAATGACTAGGCTTTGTTGGGTATTTGAAATCCTCCCACCTATGTAATATTTGTGTGAACCATATCCATTTATTTAATTTTTCTCTATTTGATTTATAAATGTATGAGTTATAATCCTCAAATCCCTTGATTTCAAATTACTCTATCCAAATGGAGTCTAAAAGAAAACTTATCTCCCAGAATGCCAAAATATCAAAAGTGGTGTTTTGTTTCTCAAGAGGAAAATATATAAAAACTAGGTTATAAACTAGATTATCAAAAGTGACCAAATCAGGGAATATGTTGAGATTTAAAATTTACAAAGGAATCTACTGGAATACATCACTGAGCCCCTCCATGTTGGGCTTTCTTTTCATATTCAGCCCGATCAACTCGTACCCATTAAATCTTCACACTTGTCTCGTCTTAAATTTCATCAAAAAGTTCTAAAATAACTTGAAATTAATAGAGAAACACATAATCGCAGCAACAATACCAAAATAATATAAATTGGATTAATATGAGAAAAATATAGACTTGTTGTAAACAAAACAACCAAATAAGTTATCCAATTCACAACATAATCCTGAGTTATCACTTATACTACTGTACACACACCACTAATATTATTGTTTTATAAGAATTAATATTATTCTTGTAAAAACTAATATTATTGCTTGTAAAGAACTAATAATATTGTTTAGTGGTGTACGGTGCTCAAAGATGTACATAATATCTTCATGGAGTCAGTCTCATGTGCATCAATCGCACCATGAAACTGGACACATGAATGAAATGTGTAAACTAATATAATTGGAGTGTGCAAATAAATATAATTGAAACATATAGACTAATATAACTGAAAAGTGGCACGGGATTAAAAAAAATGTTGGGTAAGATACGACAATTGTACAGCTATAATTTTATAAATTATATTTTTATTTTTCCTGTAAATATAAATAATTCCACAAATTTTTTTAACATCTAAATTAACAAAAAGTCGAATAAGAGAAACATCACAATAAAACATGCAAATATTTAGTTTTTGTGATAAGTTAACACCGCGCATATTTCATCTGTGTCTGACACGGTACCCAATATTAATTTATGTATTTTTAGTTGGGACACAACACGTGGTGTATCAGCACCCGTATCCAAGTACCTAAGTATTTGCGGAGTTTTTCGTAGTATCTGTGCATTCTAGCATGGAATCCCCCACAGTTTTTTTAGGAAATTAGAGCAAAAATTTAGAGTCCCTTTGTTCTTATTATTATTATTATTATTATTATTATTATTATTATTATTATTATTATTATTATTATTATTATTATTATTATTATTATTATTATTATTATTTTATTATTATTATTATTTTTTTTTTTATCAGTTAAATATTGATTCGAACCCATGACTTTTAACATAGATAGTGGAGATCTAATCAATTGAAGTATATATATCATTTCGTCAAGAACGAAGCGAAGTATATATATCATTTCGTCAATCCCTTCGTTCTTAACGGTGGTGACATTTGTAACATTTCTTTTCAAAGTTGGTGTAATAATTTCAGACTATTGCAGTGAGGTGCCTTTTTTGTGGTCAGTTGAGGTGTTCTTCTTTTTATTCTTGTTGACTTGTAGTATTACTATGTAATTCTTCACTTTGGAGTACCTCTGGTACTCCTTAATAAAAAATCTTTTTTTTTTTTTTATAGGAAATAATAATTTATTCAGTTTGATAGCATTATAAATATATATATATATATATATATAAATTTTCATGCATAAATTTTTATTTGGTTTGAAAAAGTTATTTATAATGTTCTCGAATTTTTATTTGGAAAAAAATTATTTTTTTTTATATTTTCAAAACTAATGGATGAGATCAAATTTGAAAAAAAAAAAAAAAAGTCCATTTGAAACATAGACAGCGAAAGTGTTTTGAGATATTATTAATTATGTGGAAACACATTTGCAATTTTTTTAATTACTGTTAGTTGTGAGGTGTATTTCAAAAATGACATGGAAATGGAATATAATAAAGTCAAACCAAGAATTAGACTCTCTCTGCACAAGAGAAAATTATTTTGTATATAGGTGTTTTACAGTTTATGGAAATTGTCCTCATGATAAGACTTCACAATTTCACGATCGTTGCACTATGAATTAAAAATTCTCAGCGAAACAAACAAGTATCTGAAACTTTTGGTTGTATTTTAAAAGTAGAAACTACAATATAATTCTAAGATGTCATGCATGAAAATTGTGTAGGTGCATAGTTTGTTTTTAAATCGCTCAATAATGCGATTAAATGCGTGTGTGGTCTTATAGACCACTATGTAGACTTCATTAAAATTACTTTTACATAGAATGAGCTTACTTATAAGGTGATATTTCTCACTTTATTGAACCACTCCAAATGGAACATTAAATTAAAATTGGTACAAATTCGGGTCAGATTCAAATTAATTCTTATTTAACCAATTTCCAATCTTTAATACTACTAATTAGGCTTTATCATAAATAAAAAGGAAACCATATAACAATAAGAAATTTCCAATCACTAAGACGTGCTTACAATTGGTAATAACGAAGCATTTCCCATGACGGAAATTCTAATGAAGTCTTAAAATATTTTTATTTGATGACAATTTAAAAATAAAAAATAAACTCACATACATTTCACGAAAAAGAACTAACAAGAAGGCCATTCACAAAATCTAGAAGCACAATCCGGCAATGGAACTATCAAACAAGGGAGGAACTGTAGCAAGAGTGTGCAATAACATTGACATTTAAACTACAATTCAATCGAAAGTAACGCATCACTCATTTTCTGTACGCAAGGTGTGAAAGAGGCCACATGTTAAGTAGAACATTTGCTTGCGTACGTAATATATATGTAGTTTCTATCATCAGTCTTCTCAATATAACGCAAGGTACTGTGAATGAGGCCACATACATACTATCGCACATTACAAATTTTTTTTTAAAAAAACATGCTAATTACGTGCGTACGATCACTTAGAACAACTAGACGCATGTGTTACATATTTATGTTATACAATAGTGACTAGTTAATTAATGACATAACCTACCCTATTGATTACCAACAATATTAAGCCCTTATTCTGGTGCCTATATAAATCAATGTATCTCGCTCATAATATTGGAGTGCAAAAAACATAATAATGGAGATTGAGAGAGATGAAGTGTTGGAGCCTATGAGCCCAGGTGCTCAGTATTTGATGAGCTCTTCATTAACACTCACTATTTTTGGAGTCTTGGAATTAGAAATTTCTTTTGATGATTCCACCTTCATCACTTTTCTCAAAGATGTTTTCTTGCCTATAAATTCACGTTTCTCCTCCATCATGGTTAGTTATATAACCCTCTATTTCAAAAATGGTGTTTCACTCTCTATTTCATAAAGTGGATGAATGACATGTGGAATATTAAAAAATATTCTACGAATCACCACAATTCTGGATCCATGTGTTAAAGATCCACAAAATGGAATAAATAGTGAAACATAAAAACTGAAAAAGAGGAATTGAACTGCCCTCCCTTTTAAACTCTACGTGTTGTCATTTTAGGTATACTCTTAAAAATTATATTTTCTTGGGGAAGTTATGCTCTCATATTTTTAAGAAATATTCCTTTTTTTGTACAAAATTACATCAATTGTCACTAGGGGTGGGAATAGGTTAGGCTACCCGACAGGGGCCTACGGCCTGGTCTACTAAAGTCTGGCTCGGTTCGGCTCGTTTAATAAATAGGCCAGGCTCGGGCCTTTTAAGAAGCCTATTTAATTAAATAGGTCAGGCTTAAGCTTTCTCGTAGGTCTTTTAAGCCTAACAGGCCGGCCTATTTACGAAAAGAGCATATATGAGAAATATATTATAATAATATATATGTAATGTAACAAGTGTGATTTTATATGTTAATTTTATTCGTATTTTGAGTTTTATAGTATTTACGATGTAATTTAACAAGTGTGATTTTTTAAAATTTGATGAAGAATTCTTTCAAAAAAATAAACAATTGATGAAGAATAGAAAGGTTGCAGCAAATAGATATTTAAAAGGCTTTCAGGCCTGACCTATTTACTAAAGAGGCCAGATCGAGCCTTAAAAAAAATCCTATCATAGATAATAGGCCAGACAAACCTAAAAATTATATAATAGACCTAGGCTTTCTCATGCAAAGCCTGGTCTATTCCCACCCTTAATTGTCACTAGCTCACTTTAATATTAATATTTTTAACTTTTTACTTTTTTTACCCTTTCCACCAATAATTCTATTATAAAATACTATATTCATTAAAATATGTGGTATCTAAAATGTATTGAGAACGAAGGGAGCATTATTTCTTGTTTGTACGTACATGACGTATTGTGTGGAAATATAAATGGACTATTTTCGTGGCACACAAATCATTTGGCTTTTGTGTATCATGTAATGGTTTATATACGATCGAATAAATATTATGGATTTTGTTTTACGAAGTTCAACGTCAACATATATATATATATATATATATATATATATATATATATATATATATATATATATATAAATTATTTCTACCAAATTGCAAAATATAAAAACTTTATGTGTAAGTAACCCAACATTGTACAGTGTCGAAATATTGTAAACTTATTTTAATTTTAGTTCTAGTCATGTCGATTTTCACAAATTAAATATAGTATTTTTTTTTTTTTTTTTGATATTTTAGTCTTAACTGACTGCAATAAGTGAAGCATCTGTTTGACATGACAACATTTAATTTGTTCACGTGACGATTGATCAAGATGTTTCACCTCTTACATTAAATACCATATTCCCTACATATATATACACAAACTGTTGTACTACATGAAGATCATTCTCTATCGTACTAAGTTCTTTCGGATATATAATTGAACAGACTGAAAAAAATGGAGTTCCGAAATGGAAAAGGGTGGAAGTGAATCTGAAAGAACATGTATACTACCCCGTCTTCCCAAGTGAGATGACACTTGAATACTACGACCAATGCTTCACTGAATACCTCTCCAAAATTGCCATGGAACATTTCCCACAAAACCGACCTCTCTGGGAAATTCACATCCTCAAATACCCTACCAAGAATGCAGCCGGCAATTTAATCTTCAAGCTGCACCACTCCTTAGGCGACGGCTACTCCTTGGTGGGAGCCCTCTTATCCTGTTTCCAACGGGCCGATAACCCGTTGATGCCGCTAACGTTCCCGTCCCGGCAGTCCAACGCCAGGCCTGGCCCTCGGAGCAACACTGTTTTCGGGCGAGTTCCGAGGTTCATTACAGGCCTGGTTCACACTGTTTACGACTTTGGATGGGGCATGATGAAGAATAGTTTGGTCAAAGACGATACATCGCCGATCAGATCGGGGGAAGATGGAGTGGAATTCAAGCCCATCCTCACCACTACTACCGCGTTTTCCATTGATCAGTTCAAGGAAATTAAGGACAAACTTGATGTGGTAAAAATTGCTAATCATACTCTTATTTTCCTATCCTTCCGTTACCATGGATTTAAAGAAAAATCAATAGAAAATTAATAAGCTTCTTGAATTTTATAAAATGTAGAGATGTTAAATTAACCAGGTGATTCGTAATCAGTCATATAAGATCGTGGGCTAGACAGTTCTTTAATAGTTGGGATTAAATCATAATTCTTCTACTGGTAGCTAAATGAATATAAATTTAAGAGATAATATCATAAATAGTCCTGTAACTTTGCCAAATCCAAATTTGATCTTTTTTTTTTTAATTTTATCAATTATGGTCCTTTTGATATAAAAAGACAGGTCCTTTTCGCCGGATAATTTAAATTTCGGCCTGAAAAATTATCGAAAAATGACCGAAAAATCTGTTATAGCATATAGAATGACATAAAAATATACCAAAATGACAGACTCGATAAGAGAAAAAAAATCTTATAGGACTCGACCCTCCCCTTATCGTAAAACAAAAGGAATTAGCTTCGAAATTGACAAAATTTGCGATTTTAAAATTGCAATTTACAATGAAGGTGTTATCGAAATTTAAAATTGATTGAAGACTTTGTTCCTTGGCTAGTGACGATTCAAATGAGACTTGACACGGCCGCTGATGTGACAAGAGTAAATAATTAGGACAATTATTTGGCAAAAATTGGAATTTTCCAGTGAAAATGACCAAAATTGACACCAAAAGGATCAAAATTAATAAATTAAAAAAAAAGACTAAAATTGGATTCAAGTAAAGATACATAATAATTTGTGATTTTTTCTCTGAATTTAATATAAAATATATAATAATATTCTAACTTAAATTTTGAACATTATTTATAAATTTATTCAATCACATCAATCAAAGCAATTATATATAAATTTGAAAGGTGCATTTTTAATGGAAGGAAAGCAGCACAACAGGCCATACGTGGAATTTTGCATGTGTTGAGTAACCTTTATGGACATTGCATGGCTTGACATTTCGTCAGGTAGTATACGTAGTTGGAGTCATCCTTTGGAAATAAATGCGGTACATATACATAGTTAATTTAAATAAGCTAGCTCTTTATGTACATATTAATTTGTGGATTGAATTTCTTTTTATTATTAATTACTCAAAACTCCATTGCATAAGTTAACCGTCAATTTGATAATAAATACATCTAGATTTGATTTGAATAATTGGCATATTTTTAACATTATAATTAATCAACACTTACAATTTCTCAAATTTTCTTGATGTTTACATTAAATCTTTTATCTCATCTACAAATTTCTCGCAAATTTGCAGACAATTAATGATGTAATAACGGGTATAATTACCTTGGGGATCCGATTATACATGCAAAAAACAAGTCCAGAATCAGGATTATCAAACTCAACAGCTTTAGTGGTGCTCAACACCAGGGCTATTGGTGGTTACAAATCAGTAGATGAGATGATCAAACCTAATTCCAAAATGCCATGGGGAAATCGATTTGCATTCTTGCATGTTCCTATACCCAAACTCATTCAATCTGACCTTCAAAATCCTCTCGCATTCATCAACAAAGCTCATCGAACCATCAAGAGACAAAAAAACACTGCAACTGTTTTTTTGACTGGACAACTTCTTAATTTCATAAACAAAATTAGAGGGCATGAGGTTTGCAGTCTCCCATCCTTTTCCTTTTCATTGATTTAATTGATGCACCAAATCTATGATCATGATTTGATTAATTATATATATATTTTGTTTACGGGAATGTGAATGTAGTTTGAGCAGGCGGGGAAATATTTTTTTAGGCTCGTAATTTAGGAATTTATGTTTTAAGAATAATAATTTTACCTGCTTGTGAATATATGATTTTATATGTACCACTATTGAGTTTGAATTATCCCAAATTAGACTCAAATTTGAGCGTGAGTTGCATTAGATTATTTTCGTCCTCTAACTTTTCACCTTTATTGAAATGGTCCTCTAATTATCTACTTTATCAATTTAGTCCACTATGTATACATATTTTATCAATTTAGTCCTCTAACTTTTCATCTTTATTAAAATGGTCCTCTAATTATCTACTTTATCAATTTAGTCCACTATTTTTACATATTTTGTCAATTTAGTCCATTATGTTTACATAGTTTGTCAATTTAGTCCAAATTAGTTATTTTATATTATTTTACATAGTGGACTAATTTGAACTAAATTGACAAAATATGTAAATATAGTGGACTAAATTGGTAAAGTTTGTAAACATAGTGGACTAAATTGATAAAATAGATAATTAGAGGACCATTTCAATAAAGGTGAAAAGTTAGAGGACTAAATTGATAAAGTAGATAATTAGAGGACCATTTCAATAAAGGTGAAAAGTTAGAGGACGAAAATAATCTAAATCCCACATCTATCCTATATTTACAGATTTAAGAGTCTTTAAATATATGACACTATATTTTTAAATATGTAAAATGTAGGACAATCGTGCAAGTCACATGTCATTTTAGCCCCATTTGAGGTTCGTAATTTTTGGGAGTTGACAAAATTAATAAGGACCATAACTATTCGAGATGGTAAAATGAGGACCGTAACTCTTCAAAGTTGGCAATTTAAACACCATAGCTTTTAAAAATAGCAAATTGAGACCAAATCAACCCAAATTGGGTCCAAATTTCAGCCCGAGTTCAGGTCAAATTAGGCCGAATTTAAACCCAAATCGAGTCAATTAGCCCGATTTGTGAAGATTTGGCCTCAATTTGCCACCTTTTAAACGTATTGTCCTTAATTTGCCAGTCCGGAAAGTTACGGTCCTTATTTTGTCAACTCCCAAAAATTACGGTCCTTAAATCTTTTTTTTCCCCATTACCACTAAATTGTGGATCTAAAAAAAAAATATTATTCCCTTTTAAATTGTTTAGTATAGTCATGATTTTGTTAATCAATTTTGGGATCCGTAGAAATTTTTGTGACAATTTCAACATTTGGATGACATATAAATTGAAATTTAAAGTTGTTAGATATTTCGTATACTATAATGTTGATTTTTATCTTTAAGTGAGAAATCTTCCTTTGATTCATATTCTTCCGCTAACTAAATAAAAAGTAACAAAACATACAGCTAAAGAGTTATATGTATACTACAATTATATTTCTACTTTTAGATTCTCCGAGTAGTTATTTATTGAGTCCATTCAATAATATGGACAGTAATTTCGTTATTTTTTGAAAATTTCAATTATCAAATACGTACCAAATTGTTCCCAAATTTTAATCAATTATAATTATCCACTTATTTTAAAGCTGTTAGGTTGAAATCTTGTAATGGTATATAATGAGAATCATTCAATAATTAATTATGATGAAAATATGATTACATTGTTAGTATTTTATGTCCTTTTTAGAATAAGTTGGAACAAAAAATGATTGTTGATTAAATAATATTGGAATGGTTGAAGAGAAATAATTGTTGGACGGAGTGATCGATAGTTAATTAAATGGGGAAGGTGGAGGGGTTAATTGCGTTTTTAGTCCCATGAAATTTTTGCTTCACGAAAATGATTATTTTTTTTTTAACAATTTTGGTGTCATATGAATTTTTCATCCAAAACTAATTGGTGTTAATGCGTGAGATACACGTGTCGTTAGGTATATATTTTGCAAAATAGCTCTTTTTTTATTTATCAATTTTGGTCCCATAGAAATTTTAAATTGTGATCAAATTTTGTCAATTAGTTAACGTGATCAAAATTGCAAAAAAAAAAAAAAAGACTAATTTTCGAATATGGGTACCAAAAATATTTTTAAAAAATTCATGAGAAACTAGTACTGCAATTTACTCCGAAATGGGATAATGATTAATATTTTGTATCTTATACTCGTACGAAATATGATGAATGTGAATTGATCATTTTTTTTTTATTAAGCACCATAATTTCCCATACAATAATTCTCATCTAAGACTGACTTTTGAATCAAGTGCCCCTAGTTTGTACAAATAATTTGTTGACATGTACACATTGATGCACAGGCAACAGGTCAATACATACATGCGACACTAAAGAACACAAGCATGACACTTTCCAATTTGATAGGGCCAGTGGAACAAATAGCTATAGCTAATCAACCTGTTAAAGGCATGTATTTTGTCGTTGCTGGAAGTCCTCAGGTACCACACGTATTGAATTGCAAAATAATTAATTACACTTTATAAATACTATTATTACTATGATTAATTAGTTAGATTAATATGGCAAAAAATTGTTTACACAAATTTTATGGTGCAATTTTGTCGATATTTTTAATAAAAAAAATATTTATTTTACTAAAAAGTATTCCCACGGTTCCGTACTTAATATAGTATTTATTGTTCGAAACAAGTTTAAATGTAAGAGTTGTTAATAATATAATTGTTTTTTTTATGAGGGTAGGATAATATTTTCAATTTTAATAAGAGAGTTGTTTAAGTGTATTAAATTGGATAGTGTTGAAAAAATAATGGCATATGGTATAATATTAAGGTGTTTGAGGGAGATAGATAAAAAAAAGTTAAAGTTGTTTAATTGCTATTTAAGAAAATGATTCATCTAATACGGAACAGAGAGAGTACTACTACTTCTTTCCAACATTGGGTGTGATTAATTAAGAATGTGCACATTCGAATGGGAGATGTATTTTCCCCGATCACAGTCACTTATCGTATTTGCACATGATTCTATCCTTCATCCAAATATACATTCATCCCATTATACATTTATACACATATTATCACATAACTCAATATGAATCACATCAACTTTATTTTTCATACACATCAAATATATTCCCTTTGTCCCCTAAATATGCATGTGTCAATTGGGTTGGGTACAATTAAATTTAAAAAAAATGGATAAAGTAGGTAAAGTAAGTTGTATATTACTATATTATAGGGTATTGCGGGATACATTTATAAATAAAGTAGTTGTTTGTAAGTAATGTATAATGACAATTTGGATAATTAAGTGATAATTTAAGAGTGGAGATAAAATAGTTATGTTTATAAAGATAATGAGAACATTTTGGTGACGGACAAATAAGACAAGTACATTTTTAAGAGACATAGTGTGTATATTTTATTTATCTCTCTCCCACTTTATACTATACACCATACATATTAAATTAACTTAGTAAACATCATTGTTTTAAATTAACTTACTTACACTATACAATATATATATATATCATCTTTATTTGGTTTAGAAATTCTGAGCAAGCTTTAAATTAAATTATTTAACTTGAAATATTGAAAGAAAAATAAAAGGTAAAAGAAAAAAGAAAAAAGAAAAAAGAAAAAAAATAATGAGCAAATAAAAAGCTTGTGCTCAATGAACAAATATAAAAACTAAAATTGCTCTCTGCTGATTACGCACGTATTTTAAAATAGAGGGAGTATTTATTATTGAGTTAAATTATTTACACAGTTTATTTAGTTATACTATTATATACTTAATAATATATATTGTTTGCATATTAACGAAAATATAATTCATTACACAATCACTCATTCATTATCACACCAAATAATAATAATAAAAAAAGAGTGTATCTCCTGTGAACCAAGTTTCACGGTGAAACTTGATCCATATTGAAAAGATAGATTCAGGTTACCTTTCGGTTATCCTAACTAATATCCTTTAGTAATATGATCATACCCTCCAGTTATCATTACTAATACTCTTTGTAATGTTATTCAATTGTAATATAACTATATTAATCATACATTTCAATTATCACGACTGATACTCTTTAGTAATATAAGTAATACCCTTCAGTTATCACAAATGGTACCCTTTAGTAATATAGGACATATTCTTCACTTATCACAGCTGATACCTTTTAGTAATATAATGTAATGCTCTTCATATATTACAACAATACTCTTTAATAAATGAATCAAGTTTTACCATGAACCCTTGTTCATAATAGACTTTGCCATAAAAAAAATATTCTCTCCGTCCCAAAATTAATTTCACACTTTCCTTTTCGGGACGTCCCACAATGAACTTCACACCTCTAAAATGGAATACTATCTATAAAATACACCCTCACAATACCATTTAAATTTTAAAAAAATGACTTGTTTTATTCTACATTGTTCTCTCTCCAACATATATTTTATCTCACTCAACCACCAAAAAACTCTTACACTTTATTCTTTCTCCTACACTAATTTGAATTTTCTTAAAAAGAGTGTCACTTCACATGTGAAGTTAAGTTCAGGATGGAGGGAGTATATTATTATCACTTAAAAGTATTAATTTAACATAAAGTTTTATCCACCTCTACCACATCCAGCACAAACCAAATACAAATTTATTATTCACAGAATTTGTCTCATTCAACTTTTTTTCTCATCCAAATGTGTTTGATCCATCTTCATACCAAATCAAACACTTCCTAGAAGTTCCTTATGGGAAAATTATATGGAGATAAAGATTATTAATATAAAATAAAGTGTAATACAAATGATGTGATTGAAGAGAAAGAATACAATGAGGTGTATATATAATTAAGAGTAAAATTAGTGGCAATTGATGTACGTAGAATGAAGGGTATAGGGATAATTATTTGATGGGTTGTGGTCAATTGCTTTAAAAGAAATGAAACAAGAAACTTATTTTGGGACACTCAAAATAGAAAAAATGAGAAATTTAGAGTGGAATTGATGGAGTATTAATTAGTTAATTTGGTAGTATAATTTGTTTTTTTTTTTAAAGGCTTAATTGCATATTAAATTACCATCTTTTCAAAAATTGTATTTTAATTTAAAATTTGAATCTTGGTAAAAAAAAAAAAACTTTTTTTTTTTTTTTGCAATTATACCTTGCGAATAAATTTGTCTATGTTCGTTATTGATGTGTCATCGGAATTTGAGGGGCTTTATTTTCATTTTTTACGTGTACACTAATTATGAATTTAATTACATTTTTTTTTTATATTTTCTTATTGAAAAATAAAATAAAAATTAAAAGAAATAAAACATAGTAAAAACTACATAAATATCCCTTCGTACCCCAACCTCACACCTCCCAACCTCAATCGTCCACCCTCTCCAGCAACCGTTCACGCCACCTCCACCCCGGCCTCTACTAAGCTTTCAGATCCTGCCACCATCGTCGTCTCCACTCTCGCCTCGGTCGCCGCCACCACCATCGTCAACCTTCCATGAGTGTGTGTGATTTTACAATTTTGTGATGGGTAATCGATTTTCATAATTCAATTCTGAGAAATCGAGATTCGACAAGTGTTTCTTTTAAGGGTGAGAAATCGAAATTCACAGAGAGAAAAAACTGCTCCAGAGCTATAATTGATTTTTTTTTTTTTTTATCATGATTCAAAAGGGTATAAAATGCAATTTTGGAAAAAATGGTGATTTAAAATGTAATTAATTTTTTTTTTTAAAATGGAACAAAGTTGTTTCAATCGAAACCACGGACAGAGATAAATTTGTCCGTAAGCTATAATTGAAAAAAAAAATGCTAAATTAGAGTTTTTTTTTTTTTTTACCAAAATTCAAAGTTTAAATTAAAATAAAATTTTAAAAAAATGTTAATTTAATATACAATTGAACCTTACAATTAGTTTTAGGGATTTTCCTTCCAAGTGAATGTATATACTTTACTGAATTGTTTTGCATTTACTAAATTCAGTTATTCATTCTGTAAGCTAGAAAAGTTTATATAAGTGATGCTAATTTATTTATTTATTGGGCAGAGCCTAGCGATGACCATGATAAGCTATGTGGGAAAATTGAAAATAGCAATAACAGTGGAGAAAGGTTTCATGGATCCAAACAAGTTGAAGTCTTGCATTGAACATGCCTTTGAAGTCATCTATAAAGCAGCTCTTTATGTTGAATCGTCTCCTCCTACCACCATAAAAAAATGTAATTAGTCTGAGCATTGGTTTATTTATGTCAACTACTTATTTTATTTCTGCACTTAATTTGTTTTGTGGGCATAGCACATTGCTTTGAGACATTAAATTACGATAATTCGACGTTTATATGAAAATCTTGGAATTTTCCTACTCTTGTGCGTTCTCCAATATTTTGTGTGTCCAAATTGGTGTTATTAAATACTCACTCCTATTCAAAATATATGTCATTCTAAGCTCATGCACACATTTTAAGAAAATTATTTACTTCCTTCTATACCCTTAATTAATAGCTTTGAAATTTTCCACATGACTTTAAAGATTATTATTATTAATATAATTTTTTAAAAACAGTAATGTTGTGTATCCAAAATTTGGATATCCAAAAACTAAAATTCAGAATTAATTAATGATTGTTATTACCTAATTACCCTTATTAATAACACCATTGAGAGATCTCGAAATAAAGAAAAGTTGACAAGGTACATCATAATGGGTAGACTGCATTTATTTAATGTTAAATAATTATTAATGTATAATATCAATGAGATTTTTTTTTCTAATGAAATATTTTATATTCTTTAAAAGTTAATAACTTCAATGTATATTTAGTTTGCGATTGTTTCAAACGGTTTAATGAAATTGAGAATGAAAATGTATTTTTCCAATTCTTTCATCAACTAATAAGTTTTAAGTTATGAAATTTTAATATTGCCCACCTAAAAAAATTGCACATATTATACTAACTATTAAATATTACACAAATAATTTTTTTAATGCCAAAAATATATTTATTTATAGTAGAGTATTTAATTAATTAATTGCACAAGAGTTTGAATTTAATAGTATACGAATTTTTCATGAATTTGGTCATAATTGAGTGTTTTTAATTTTTTTTATAATCAATGCATTTTAATTTTCAATTTTTATTTATATAATATAATCAATTTTTTTCCTCTCTAATTTATGATTGCGTATATTAGATATTTCTATTTGATTTCAACTATAGGATACCAATCAAATTATAATTTTTAAGTAAATGTGACATTTCAACAAGGATTTTTGTTACATTTGAATTTAAATGCAACTTAAAATTTAATGTAAGAGAGAGAAATAGGTGATCTTGAAAAGAATGACATTAATTGTATTGATCTTGGAAATATAAGAGAGAGAAAGAGAAATAATTTGTTTGATTTTTTTATTTGGGTGTGAAGGGTATATTAGTCATTGAATTTTTTTTTGATATCCAAATTTTGGATGTTTAACAATGCCCTTTTAAAAAAACTAAGGGTAAATTGAGAAAAACAATAATTAATTCACATTAAAAAGTGCAAAACGACATTTAAATTATAAATAATACAAAAAGTCAAAATGACATATATTATGAATAGGAGGGAGTACCTCCGATCTGAAAATACTATGCAAGAGTACTTATATAACTGTTAATAATAATTAGTTAGGGACGCCTGTTGCATGGAATTAATAGTTGTTAATTACCTCACAATCCTAAGCTCATGCACACATTTTAAAAAAATTATTTACTTTTTCTATATCCTTAATTAATAGCTTTAAAATTTTCCACATGACTTTAAAGATTATTATTATCAATGTAATTTAAAAATAAAAAACTAAGGGTAAATTAGGAAAAACAATAATTAATTTACATTAAAAAGTGCAAAACGACATTTAAATTATAAATAATACGAAAAGTCAAAACGACATATATTATGAATATGAGGGAGTATTTTTTTTGATCGGGGTGTTCGTAAATATTATTAGACGTTTAACTGTATCAATTAGATATTTGGAGAGTCAGTAACGCTCTCTGCATCACTTGGGATATGGAGGGCTCCATAAGGATCTTTCGAAATTTCAGGGTAACAAGCATGATTTGCAATAGTGACGGAGCCAACATAATTTTTAAATTTTGTTACTATATATATTCTAGTTTCTATTATTTACTAATAGTGTCAATTGACATAGTGGTTCTGAAACTCATTACTCTACTCCCTGACTATGGTTGCAACCAAGAAACATATATATATTTTGTTTTAGTGGTTCATTCGATAGGATTATTTGGTAAAATTCTTTTCTTTCCCCATCTTTTAATTTTTCTAAAATAATATGAATAATAATCTTCTATAATATTTTTTTTATTTTCTAATTTTTATTATGTTATATATTAGACATTCATCGTCCAAATAATGGTGTTCAAGCGACTTTTAGATGCAGAAATCTCCTCTTCTAATAGCTTGTTTGGTTTCCCTCATTAATTATTCGGCAGAAACGATTGATTTCATTTTAATACTTGTTAACCCATGTTAACTCATTTGTCATGCCTTAATCATGCAATGCCTTAATCATGCAAATCAAACGGACACTTACTTTTTCGACCATCTCTGATCAGTACAATCCATAAACATACACATATGTAGTGGATAATGGGCTTATTCTTTTAGCTCGGGCTTCTCTAGTATTCAAATACTGGGATGAGGCTTTTCGACCCTCTAATCTATGCATGTCATAATTAAACAGACTTCCCTCTTATATAATATATCTCCCTTTTCAAATCTCAGCCTAGGTACTCCCTCCATAAGATTAATTAAATGAATCGAGTAAATAATATTTGAATAATTAAATAAATAAAGTTTAGCATAAATAAATATTTTTATCAACGATTAATTAATTAAAAGTCATCATATAGACTATTAAAAAAATATTTTTTAATAAAATTTAATGATCAATTAAATAATGTTGGATAAATTGCATATGTGGTCCATAAGAATGTGCTCTCATGAAAACGATCCTTCTTTCAACAGGTATCATACAAATTTTTAGATGATTTACTTTAACTGTTTAACGGAATTAGCGTGTGGGCGTCACTTTAAACTGAATTGGTCATATAAGATTTATTTATATATTTAAATAATTTAAAATATTAATTTTGTTATCTTTAAAAAAAAAAGCTATATAAAGTTAAAAAAAAAAATTGTTTTACTTATATTTGTTTATTTTCAAATTTAATATGATTGTGATACAAATCAGCTTTGGCATGGAGAATTCTACGAGAACAAGAGTCGGCCTAATGAGAATCAGGCTCCATTTGGATGAAGTGGATTTGAAATCAAAGAATTTGAGGATAATATGCATGCATTCACACAAACTAAAATGGGGAAAAACTAAATGAATGGATTTGATTCACTCAAATATTAAGCACAAATAGGAGAAGTGAGAGGATTTCAAATGACTAGGTTTTGTTGTGTATTTGAAATCCTCCCACTTATAAGTAATATTTGTGTGAACCAAATCCATTCATTTAGTTTTTCTCCATTTTTATTTGTAAATGTATGGTGTATTATCCTAAAATCCATTGATTTCAAATGACTCCATACAAATGGAATCTAAAAGTTGTTGGTGAGAATGATGACATCAATTGTAGGTTATGCAAATAAACAGTAGAAGATTTTTTTTTTTTCTTTTTTGTCGGGCGAAGGGTGACTCGAATTCATGAATGCCCAATTTTTTGAATGCCACTTGAGCTATACCAGTTCGTCAAACAGTAGGAGATGTTAAACACCTCTTGTTTGAATGCCCGATTTTGCATCAGGTCTTTGCTATGGCTGGTTTAACTTCTCTACGGCTCATTTCTTTCAACACCCCTGGCGTTCTTGGAAGAAAGTGGAAGAAGAAAATTTTGGAGTGCATTTGGTCTTGCGTCTTAAGATTTTTTTGGAAGGCTAGAAACTGGGTTGCATAGACACGGGTGCGACAATATGAGTACGACACAATACGGGTATGGAGACACGGGTTTGAAAAAAGTACGACAATTGTACGGCTATAATTTTATAAATTATATTTATATTTTTCCTGTAATTATAAATAATTCCACAAATTTTTTAAACATTTAAATTAACAACAAGTCGAATAAGAGAAACATCACAATTATTTAGTTCATCACAAAGTCATAAGTTAATTTAATATAAGATAAATTCATTTTATTACCAAAAAGTTATTAATTTTGCAAATTTAACTCCACGTATATTTCGTTTGTGTCTGACATGGTACCCAATATTAATTTATGTATATTTTTTAGTTGGGACACAACACGTGGTGTATCAGCACCCGTACCTTACCCGTATCCAAATACCTAAGTATTCGCGAATTATTTGATACTGTATTATTCAATTTTTCGTAGTATTCATGCATTCTAGCATGGAATCCCCCACAATTTTTCAAGAAATTAGAGCAAAAACCTGGAATCCCTTCCTTCTTAATTTTTTTTTTATCAGTTAAATGATGACTCGAACCCATTATTTTTTACATAAGTAGTGAAATTCTAACCACTTACGATATACCATTTCGTCAATCCCTTCGTTCGTTCTTAAGGTGGTGGCATTTGTAACATTTATTTTCAAAGTTGGTGTAGTAATTTCAGACTATTGTAGTGAGGTGCCTTTTTTTCCTGGTCAGTTGAAGTGTTCTTTTTATTCTTCTTGTAGTACTATGTAATTAGACTCTATCAGCATAAGAGGAAATTATTTTGTAAAATGTCATACGGGAATTGTGTACGTATGCATAGTGTGTCTTTAAAGCGCACAATACGATTAATTACGATGTACGTGTGGTCTTATAGACCACTCTGTAAACTTCATTAAAATTACTTTTAAATAGAATGAGCTTACTTATAAGGTGTTATTTCTCACTTTATTGAACCACTCCAAATGGAACATTAAATTAAAATTGGTACAAATTCGGGTCAGATTCAAATTCTTATTTAACCAATTTCCAATCATTAATACTACTAATTAGGCTTTATCATAAATAAAAAGGAAACCATATAACAATAAAAAAAAAAAAATTAATCATTAAGACACGTGCTTACAATTGGTTATAACGAAGCATTTTCCATGACGGAAATTCTAATGAAGTCTTAAATATTTCTATTTGATGATAATTAAAAAAAAAAAAAACTCATAAATTGCACGAACAAGAAGTAACTAAAGGTCATTCACAAAATCTAAGCTCGATTCCGACAATGAAACAATCAAACAAGTGAGACACCATCAGTGTATATTTTAACTTAATTGTTTTGTTCACTTTCTATTTTATTAGTATATGTTTTAGCATGATGGTGTTGTTCACTTTTTTAAATGTTAAGAACCCCAAGTACAAACCCCATTGACAATATTTTTTTATTAATTAAATAAATAAATTGAAATTATGAAAATAAAATCACTTTCAACAATTAATTCTTCACTTTCTCATCTTTCTTTATTCATTGTATAAAATTTAAAATTTTCTTCCAACAATTCAACAATTTTTTACTCTATTTCATCTTTCCTTATTTGTTATAAAATTTAAAAATAAAAATTTTCTTCCAACAATTTGTGAAGGTCCTTTCTTCATTCTTTACTTTTTCATTAATTAATTAGTAGTAGTTTAAAAATTAAAAATTCATATGTATTATTGGATTGGTTATTGGGCTATTTATTTAAAAAATGATATGAATTTGTCTGTTATAAAATATTATATGTTTGTTAAATTAATTTTATTAATATTATTTCAATATAATTTGTCATTTTAATTGTATACTATTCTTTTATTAAGAATAATGTGTTTCTAAAAATTATTTATGATAATATCATACATCGCCTTTTTTTTTACAAAATATCGTACATCGCCTTAAAATATATGGATACGACGGACTCAATTTAATTGTAATTTAATCTGAATGTTATGTATATATTTTTTAATTAAATTTACATTGAGTTGTGTGATTTTTTAAGTATTAAATTTGTTAATTGCTTTCCGTATCACCAAATTTAAATTTCTGGATCCGCCACTGAACACAATAGCAAGAGTGTGCAATAACATTGACATTTAAACTAACTCAATCGAAAATAATGAATTATTATCCCTAATTAAGTAGAGCATTTGCTTGCGTACGTAATATATATATAGTTTCCATCATTCAGTCTTCTCAATATAACGCAAGGTGTGAATGAGGCCACATACATATTATCGCACATTACAAATTTTTTTTAGAAAAAAACATGATAATTACGTGCGTACGATCACTTAGAACAACTAGACGGCATGTGTTACATATTTATGTTATACAATAATGACTAGTCAATAACAAAACCTACCTTATTGATTACCGATAATATTAAGGGGCCCAAATATTAAGGGGTCACTTGGTTGAGGGTATTAAAATTATGTAATGGGAATGACTAGCGATTCATTCTCATTGATGAATTTTTGAAAGAAAGTTGAGCACGAAAAAATTAGAGCGAGAAAAAAGTTGAGAGGAGGAAAAAATGAATGATTGTTAAATGATTGAATATAAGAGAAATATTATGTAATCAAAATAAATTAGTGATTATTTTATTTTTAAATCAATTCCAAATTCTAAATATTACCGAGCATCATCAATGAAATTGATTAATGAGTTATTTTCATTATCTATTTCTAATACCCCAAACAAACCGGGCGTAAGCCCTTAATCTGGTGCCTATATAAATCAATGTATCTCGCTCATAATATTGGAGTGCAAAAAACATAATAATGGAGATTGAGAGAGATGAAGTGTTGGAGCCTATGAGCCCAAGTGCTCAGTATTTGAACAGCTCTGCATTATCAGTCACTATTTTTGGAGTCTTGGAATTAGAAATTTCTTTTGATGATTCTACCTTTATCACCCTTCTCAAAGATGTTTTCTTGCCTATAAATCCACGTTTCTCCTCCATCATGGTTAGTTATTATATATACAATAACAGTTCAATTCCTCTGTCGCACTTTTCATGTTTCAATATGTAATTTCACTTTCTGGATCTATAACACATGGACCTAAGATTGTGGTGGTTCGTTGGATTATTTTTAGCATGCCACGTGTCATCCATCTAGGTTATGAAACATAAAGTGGAATACAGAAAATGGCACAGATGATATCATGTGATACACAGTTCAATTCCTATGTGCCACTTTTCATGTTCCAATATGTATTCTACTTTCTGGATCTTTAACACATGGACCCAAGATTGTGGTGGTTCGTTGGATTATTTTTAACATGCCACGTGTCATCCATCTAGGTTATGGAACATAGAGTAGAATACAAAAAATGGCACAGATGATACTCCCTCCCTCTATCCCTTTTAAACTCTACGCGTTATCTTTAAAAATTTACATTTTTTTTGGAAAGTTCACAAAATTACATTAATACTCTTTTTAATTTTATATTTTTCTTATATTTTCTACCAACAACTCTATTATAAAATACTAAAAATATGTGGTATCTAAAATTTATAGAGAACGAAGGGAGCATTAATTTCAATTTCTCTTTTCATTTTTAATTTCTTGTTTGTACGCTCGTATATGACGTATTGTGTGCTTAAATGGACTATTTCGTGGCACACAAATCATTTAGTTTTTGTGTATCATGAAATGGTTTGTATACTATCGAATAAATATTATGGATTATTTTTTTACGAAGTTCAACGTCAACATATATAAATTATTTCTACCAAATTACAAAATACAAAAACTTTATGTGTAAGTAACCCAACATTGTACAGTGTCGAAATATTGTAAACTTATTCTAATTTTAGTTCTTCATGTCTATTTTCACAAATTAAATATAGTATAATTTTTTTATTTTGACATTTTAGTCTTGTAACTTTTGCTGTAGTAAGTGAAGTATATGCTTGACATGACAATATTTAATTAATTTGTTCACGTGACGATTGATCAATTGGATGTTTCACCTCTTACATTTATATCAATTGGATGCTTTACCTCTAACATTAAATGTTTACCAGACCAAAATATCAAAATAATAATAATAATAATAATAATAATAATAATAATAATAATAATAATAATAATAATAATAATACATTATTATTTTCACACTTCATGAAAATCTTAAAATAGTACGTATAACCTACAAGACTAAAATACCATCTTCCCTGCATGTATATACACAAACTGTTGTACTACATGAAGATCATTCTCTATCGTACTAAGTTCATTCGGATATATAATTGAACAGACTGAAAAAAATGGAGTTCGGAAATGGAAAAGGGTGGAGGTGAATCTGAAAGAACATGTATACTACCCCGTCTTCCCAAGTGAGATGACACTTGAATACTACGACCAATGCTTCACTGAATACCTCTCCAAAATAAGCATGGAACAACTCCCACAAAACCGACCTCTCTGGGAAATTCACATCATCAAATACCCTACCAAAAATGCAGCCGGCAATTTAATCTTCAAGCTGCACCACTCCTTAGGCGACGGCTACTCCTTGGTGGGAGCCCTCTTATCCTGTCTCCAACGGGCCAATAACCCGTTGATGCCGCTAACGTTCCCGTCCCGCCAGTCCAATGCCAGACCTGGCCCTCGGAGCAACACCGTTTTCGGGCGAGTTCCGAGGTTCATTACAGGCCTGGTTCACACTGTTTATGACTTTGGATGGGGCATGATGAAGAGTAGTTTGGTCAAAGACGATACATCGCCGATCAGATCGGGAGAAGATGGAGTGGAATTCAAGCCCATCGTCACCACTACTGCCGCGTTTTCCATTGATCAACTCAAGCAAATTAAGAACAGACTTGATGTGGTAAAAATTTCTAGTCGTGGCTCTTTTTTCCTGTCTTTTTCTTTTTTTAACGTTGGACCTAGACCTAGTGCGCGCGACTAACTTTATATTAAATATCTTATAACTTTGATACTTTATAAACTATTTTAAAAAGCTTATAAATTCAGTTAATTAATCAGGTTATTAGTGGAGTTTGGTTCATGAACTTATAAATATATTAAGACAGTTTACAAGATGTTTGAAAGTTTATATATATATATATATATATATATATATATATATATATATATATATATATATATGTTATAACCACCATAGCTAGTCATATAAGACCGCAAGCTAATGGGATGATTATAAGTTATAAATGGGATGATTATAAGTTATAACCACCATAGCTAGCATATAAGACCGCAAGCTAACGGTCCCATAATAGTTTATGACTTAACCCTAACAGGCTAAACACGTCATTACGGATTACAAAATAATACTCTCTCTGTCCCGGAATTATCTTCATAGTTGACTTTTTAACAGTTTTTATGTGATAATTATTTTATAGTAATATGTGTACAAAAGTTGTTTTATATGAATGATATGTTAGTTGATATAAAACAAATTTTGTACACATATTACTATAAAATAATTCTCACACAAAAACCGTTAAAAAGTCAACTATGAAGATAACTCCGAAATGAAGGGAGTAAAAATTTAATTTAAAATATAAAATATGATATATAATATTAAAATTTAAATTATTCATAAATTCTTTCAGTCATATTAAATAGACCAAAATGCAGTTTTGATTCCATGGGACACGTCCCCTCACGGTTTTAATCCCAATACTTATAATTTTGGTTCCGTTTACTAAATTTCATGTCAATTTAGTCCCAAAATGCAATTAACTGTCTAAAATTGACGGACCCAGGCATGTGCTCCTCACGTGTTCCGTTATGTTAATTTCCAGGCTTTAAAATTAAACAAAAAAGAAAAAACAAAACGATGGAGAGAGTATTATATTTTAATGGAAGGAAAGCAGCACAACAGGTCATAACGTGGAACTTTGCATGCGTTGAGCAACCTATAATGGATATTGCATGGCTTCACAAACATGTGCATGTGGCAGCACATTAGTTGTTTGATCATTTTTTTCGTTTAAAGAACAATTGTTGTTTGACTTATTCAAAATCACAATCATATCTTCCTTTTTTATATGTGTACTACCGTTTTTATGGGGTGGAGAGAGTATTATATTTTAAATTTTTTAAAAATAACGTTTAAACTATTAGAGTTAGTAAAATATTTAAAATAATATTAGTCGTACCTTTATTAAACAGAAATGACCCTGCTATTGAATGCACGTTGCTATTATGAGTCTTGATGTGTACCTATCATGTCAAATACATTGGTTTAGATATATGTCTATACATTGGGACATTGATTTAGATATATGTCTATACATTGGGATTTATCATATTTTTCACACTTTTTAAGTAGAAAATCCTTCATATAACCTCAATTTTGATAATATCCTCAATTATACTATACAAAATATCATTACTTTTATTTAATACAATTTATTTTTTTATACATAAAGATTTACAAAATTATTTCTCAAATTTCTATTTATTTTTTCACTTTCTTAATTTGCGTGGTTTCCCTCCTATGAAAATTTTTATGGTACGGACATATTAGAGGACCAAAGATCAGGAATATAATTAAATTTAAGTCTTGCTAATAATTTTTTTTTATCGGACAAAGGGTGACTCGAACCCATGACTTTTGAGTCATAGGTAGTGTAGTTCTAACCACTTGAGATATACCATTTCGTCGTCTTACTGACAATTTAAAAAATCACAAATTTAAAAAATTTATTACTGATCATAAATTAATCCTAATATCGATCACGTTCAACTAATCTTCAATTCGATTATAATTACATATTTCTCATCGTGTCTTGGTTTGATTAGACAAATCGGCATATTTGTAACATTACAATAATTAATCAACACGTACAATTAATTTCTCAAGTTTCTCGTAAATTGCAGACAATTAACGATGTAATAACGGGTATAATTACCTTGGGGTGCCGATTATACATGCAAAAATCAAGTCCAGGATCAGGGTTATCAAAATCAACAGCATTAGTGTTGCTCAACACCAGGGGCATTGGAGGTTACAAATCAGTGGATGAGATGATCAAACCTAATTCCAAAATGCCTTGGGGAAATCGCTTTGCATTCTTGCATGTACCTCTACCCAAACTCATTCAATCTGACCTTCAAAATCCTCTCACTTTCATCCACGAAGCTCATCGCACCATCATCAGACAAAAAAACTCTGCAACTGTTCTTTTGACTGCCCAGCTTCTTAATTTCATAACAAAAATTAGAGGCCACGAGGTTTGCACTCTCCCATCCTTGATGCACACAAATTTATGATTATGACGATGATTATTTGATTTAATTTTGCCAAAAATATAAAATCAAAATACTCATCTTTATTTCCCATAAAAATAGATTTATTTTTTGTTTTTTATCCATTCCATAAATATATGTCAATTATTATATTTAATATTTTTTTCATCCCATAAACATTAGTATTTTTTCACAGATTAAGAAATTGAAGTTATTATGGATAAAATATTAAATTTTTATTTGGGAAAAAACAACGAGATGCATTAAATATGGATAAATTGTAAAATGAAAGATAAATAATACATTAAATATAATAACTGGTTTATTTTTGTGGGATGAATTAAAATAGAAATTAAGTATATCTATGTGGGAGGGAGGGAGTATATTATTATTATTTTTCTTTTCCATTTTCTCCCTATTTAATGTTTTTTTTTTCAAATTCATATTTAGGTATTAATAATTGTCTTGGTAAAATAGATATAAGGACAAAATTTGAAAAATAATACAAAACTTTAATATTGAAATGCTCTAATTTTAAAATGAGTAGAGACAAAAATGATAAAAAAAAATAGTAGAATAATTGAAGATTATGTGAGGGTTAATAGCCTGATAGTTACTCACAATAAGGTATTAATTAATATTTAGCTTATTTTGCAACAGGCAACAGGTCGATACGTACACGCGACACTAAAAAACACAAGCATGACACTTTCCAACTTGATAGGGCCAGTGGAACAAATGGCATTGGCTAATCAATCTATTGAAGGCTTGTATTTTTTTGTTGCTGGATGTCCTCAGGTACCACACCTATTAATGTGTATATAAATTGCACAGGGTAATTTGTGAATATATGTATATTATTAAGAAATAATAGTAGTTTCATTTAAAAGTATTGATAGTTAATTTGTTAGTATAATTATTTTATTAAACAGTGATAGATTTGTAAAAATAATATCGTACAACTAATACAAAAGAGTGTTATCCTATGCATGCATATAAGTATATAAACTATTTTGATATACTACCATTTGTTTAAACTTTTTATGGAGTCAATTTCGAAAAAAGAAAATGAATGCAAATTCAGAAGCAACATACATACAAAATGTTTATTTTGAATTTAAAAATAAATTTAAAAAAATATAGGATTAGAAGGACTTCATCCTTTTGATTTTCCTTCCAAGTGAATGTGTCATTCATTTATACTTTATTGAATTGTTTTGCATATACTAATTCAGTTATTCATAAATATATTTATTTATTGGGCAGAGCTTGATTGTGACAATGATAAGCTATATGGGAAAATTGAGAATAGCAATGACAATGGAGAAAGGTTTCATGGACCCAAACAAGTTGAAGTGTTGCATTGAATATGCTTTTGAAGTCATCTCCAAAGCATCTCTTGATGTTGAATCTCCTCCTACCACCATGAAAACATTTAATTAGTCTTATTCACACTTTTCTAATCACTTTGCAAAATGTGCTCATATAAATTATATATAGTATCTATTAATTAATTATAGCACGGAAAAGACATTTTGCAACTTGCATGATGTCACTCAATATGACTATGTACAATGTATGGTACTTCTAGTTTATGTGCAAGTGTTTAGGGTCTAAATGAAGCCCCCAAATATATATGTATTGTCGTATTGTGCACCAAGAAATAAATTTTTATCATAATTCATATATTATATTGATAGTACGTAGTAGGACTTGAAATTGCTTTATTTGGTACGCATTCAGATTTTTTATTTTTATGTTAAATCTTTATTTAAGAGAAAAATTGATCCAGAAATTAGTAATGAAATATTGAACAGAATACTTTTTTATGTAACAAAAAAAGTAACATAATTTATGTGTACCAGAATTGTCTATATAGATTTAATAGGGGACGAAATTGGTTGCTTATCGTCATAAAAATTCCAACATTAAAATCAAGTAAATATGTAAAAGCACATTCTCGTCAATAAAAGTAAAATAATAATAATAATAATTATTATTATTAATTAAGTTAAAAATTGGGTACATATACAAGTTAATTCTATATTAATTCACGACATTTAAATTTAATATCAATTTAACTGTGACCTTCAATATTTGTGTGTAAATCTAGCATCACTTTAGTTGTTTCAATTGAATACACATTTTTAAATTATCAAATAATTTTTTCAGTCATGCATCAGACACCTTCTCTTTCCTTCCCTGGGATGATTTCATTCATGTGGAGAGATCTTCGATGTAACCACTAACACATTCTCATATATCAAATAAAATTTGCTGAAAATACAAACTTATATCTGATTGAAGCAACTAAAGAGATTGTGATTTTAGGCCGAAGTATTTGAATTAATATAGAATCAATGGGCTATATTATGTCCAGCCCATTAAACCTTTTCTTGTTGGCCCAAACTATCAAATTCTTTCATTTTTATTAGATGTACACACCTTATTAATGTATCCACTCTATTTTAGGAGATTATTAAATACACACCTGAATTTCTCTCTACATTACCTTATTCATAATTTCCCTCAATTTCTCAATTAACATTTTAGGAGATTATTAAATACACACCTGAATTTCTCTCTACATTACCCTTATTCATAATTTTCCTCTATTTCCCAATTAACCTTGCTCATCCACCCTTTTTAGTATACTACATAGTCTACATTGAATAAAAGAAGAAAAACAGAAAAGAAGTTGAAGAGACCGGAGAAAAGAAGTAAAACAAAAGGTAATGAAACCGCCGCACACCATCGGAGTCGATGACTCACTGGAGACCCACTACCGGTGTCAACGAGCCACCACCATGCGTGACCCATCCTCAAAACCACCGTAGACGAAATTTTGCTCGACTCACTGAAATTTGGAACTGATTTGTCGAAATATAGTTAGGATTTTGAAACATTGTTGTCCAAAAAAAAAAATATATATATATATATATATATATATATATATATATTGAATAGATTTTGAATAGATTTTTTTGAAAAAAATGACCAGTTTTCGACAAATTTGTGTCATAAATTTATCAAATTTTTGGCAAAAGTATTTCGAAAAATTGAGATTAGACTTTGTAAAATTTGTGGTCAAATATTCAACAAAATATATTGTGTCAAAAATTGGTCATATTTTTTTGCAAATTCTGTTCGAAATATATACACATTTTTTGACGACAATGTGTAGATACTCAAACTATTTTTTGATAAATCAGTTTCGAATTTCAGTATGTTAGACAAAATTTTTAAAAAATGCAAGAACTATAACACGATTTCATCGTACTTTCAGGCTAAAAATACAAATACTTCATACCAATATCTAAAATATATATGAATGGTGGTCGTAGTCATGACTTTCGGCTTTCACAGTGAATAATCGATATTTGAAAATAAACATATGTATCTTTTGTAGAGTGGGTGGGTGCATCAATAATGTATAATATTAATTTAGGATAAATACATTAAAATAATATATAATTGAAATAGGTGGATCTAATTTTATTATGAAGGGGGTAGATAGTCGGGTCCTTTGTTGTTACAACCCAACAATCAATGGACTCTAAAAGCCCAATTGGCCCAACCCATTAACAGCTCATTAGCCTTGAATTTCCATCGGATGATATCACACATGGCGGGAAAGGAAACCCTCTCATAAGTTTTTCGTGCAGTTTTGCGTGAAACTTACCATTACTGCGTGTCCCTTTACTGTGTTTGTGCGTGTGTAGCGAGAGAGAGAGAGAGAGAGGGAGAGAGAGAGAGAGAGAGAGAGGGAGGAAGCATGGAAGAGGTTGTAGAGGAGGAGTTCTCAGTTTGGAAGAAGAACACACCATTGCTGTACGACCTTGTGATATGCCACTCCCTCGAGTGGCCGTCTCTCACCGTCCAGTGGCTGCCGGTGCCGCCCTCGTCCGATGGCGGTGATCTCGCCGTCCACAAATTAATCCTGGGGACGCACACATCTGATGGTTTCCCCAATTCTCTCATGCTCGCAAACGCATACCTCCCTCGGGATCCCACCTCCGCCATCGCCGTCGACCCTGATAACTCCATCATTCCTAAGGTTTGTAGCGAAACTCCCAGATTCCTATCTAAGTTTATGAAGATGTTTTGTTTATTTTCTGCATTTTGATGGTAGGCACCAACTGTTTGATTAAAGTCCCCACTGAAAGGTTATAAATATTTTGGAAATAGTATTTTAATCTTTTTAATCCACATGTGCCTACTGACTACTGTTCCCCTCTATTTACGTTACGGTTCATGAGAATAGGTCGAATATAGCTAAATTGCTCTCAAGAAGTTGTTGAATATGAAATGTATTATTTATATGCAGGTAGAGATAGTTCAGAAAATTCAAGTTGATGGAGAAGTAAATAGGTCTCGGTGTATGTCACAAAAACCATCTATAATTGCTGCAAAGACCAGTGGTTCCGAAGTATATGTATTTGACTGTGATAAGCAGATAGAGGATGCAAATGGTAGTTCTTGTAATCCAGACTTGAGGTTAAGGGGTCATGATAAAGAAGGATATGGTTTGTCATGGAGCTCACTGAAAGAAGGATATCTTTTGAGTGGTTCAAATGATTGCAAAATTTGTTTGTGGGATATTTCTGCAACGCCTCAAGACAAAGTGCTCAATGCAAACTATACTTATGAGGTAACACATTTTTGGACCAATCATGATTGTATTTCTGTTGTGAAGACTTCCTAACTTTACATCTATTGCTATAGGGCCATGAAAATCTGGTTGAGGATGTGTCGTGGCATTTAAAGGATGAAAATTTGTTTGGCTCTGTAGGAGATGACTGCAAGCTTATGATTTGGGACTTACGCACAAACAAGTTCCAACACTCTGTTGTTGTACATGAGAAAGAGGTGAAAGGAGTTTTTTTCCTCTGTGCTTTGGATTCCTGTGCTGATACTTATATTTGTTGTGGCTAAACTATTTTTCTATTAGATAATAAAATTCAAAAGTGTTTCTAAGTTGATAAAATGTTGATACGAAGTAACAAGGATTCGAAAGAAACAAGGGCAAGTAGAGTTCAAAAGTGTTCCTAAGTTGATTAACTGTTGATTCGAATTAACGATGATTTGAAAGAACTAAATGTTGTTATTTTAGAAGCAACTAGTATTGAGTACGTATGGGAAAAGGCTAGGAGAGAACATTACAATGATTATGAAGGGAGACCTCCGGCTTGGAGATGTGGGGATCCCTAAGAATTAAGGTTCTGTGTCTCGGATGTCCTCTTCTAGAGTATGAGCTTTTCCCTTGGTTCCATAACCTTGATTAAGCAAGACTACCCTAATAATATGATTAAATAGAGTACATGACTCGCCAGTCAATCCTTGATGTCCTTTGTCTTCCTCTTTGATGTCTATATTTTGTCATCTCGTCACGCTTCCTAACAAGACTTAATATTCCAATTTCAGGTGAATTACTTATCTTTCAATCCATTTAACGAGTGGGTTTTAGCTACTGCATCATCTGACACTACTGTTGGTCTATTTGATATGCGCAAGTTGAGTTCTCCACTGCATGCTCTAAGCAGTCATATGTAAGTTGTTTTATTTTCCCTATCAGAAAAAAGAGAAGAAAAAAAAAATTGTTTGATTTTTTTATAGGTATTTTCCAGGGAATAGTTGAGATCGATTAATACATATTCCTCCACCAAAACGACAAAAAGTATTGTAATCAATTCTGTAGAACCCTTAAAAAGAAGCAAACTGCTACAAATTATCAATATCTGTAACAAGAGTGCATCTTTTCACAATTTCATTTTAACCTAATATCTCAGAGCAACAAGTGAGAAGAAATAAGTGCTTACCCCATGTATGTGCATGAGGTATCTGTGTGGATTGAGGGATTTAAAATGCAAGGATAAGTCGAAAGTAGAGGGGAAGCATTCTTGATATTTGTTTTTTTATACTCAGGGAAGAGGTGTTCCAGGTAGAATGGGACCCCAACCATGAAACAGTTATAGCATCTGCGGGTGATGACAGAAGGTTGATGGTTTGGGATCTTAACAGGTATTTGGACTTAATATCCATTGCTGAAACATACTCATACATCATGCTTCGACATGCATTCATATCCATGTAATCTAATGTCTGAAAATTGAAAGAAAAGTTGACATGGTTGTGGTTTCAGGGTTGGAGGCGAACAGTTGGAAGGGGAAGCTGAAGACGGTCCCCCTGAGCTTCTCTTCTCTCATGGTGGCCATAAAGCTAAGATCTCCGACTTTTCGTGGAACAAGAACCAAGCATGGGTCATTTCAAGTGTAGCTGATGATAACACACTACAGATTTGGCAGATGGCAGAGGACATTTATCGCGATGAGGATGACATGTAAATCGGTTTTATTGCATTTGCAGTTCAACTTGTTTTCAAAATATTAAACACCTTGATTATTGCAACTTGTTATTAGCTTGGATTTGGAACTGCATTTCTTAGTGCTGGCTTCTGCAGCGTTTTGCTTTTGCACCCTCTTATTATTATCCAATGAGTTTGAGCATTTAACTTATGGTACCATAAGGTCCTGGGTTCTAATTATCACTTGACCTTTAAAAAAAGTATTATTCAATGGCTTCAAGTTGCTCGCATGATGGTGATAAATTTAATCAGATAGCAAAAAAAATAAGAAAAAAGAATAAGATATACACAAACATAGTGGCCTAAAACTCAAAATGTGAAGCCACAGCCAATAGACAGCAACTATAACATATATTTGTTTTTCTTTATTTTTACACACTAACTGACACCATGACTATTTTTTTGCTTCATAATTGTAGCTTCTGTAATTAATATCAAAATGGAGGAAAACTAAATAAATATATTTGGTTCACACAAATATTATTTACAAGATTTCAAATATCTCACAAAATCTTGTCATTTGAAATCCTTCTACTTATGCATAATATTTATGTGAATTAAATTTATTTAGTTTTTCTCCATTTTGACTTGTGAATGTATAGTGTATTATTTTCAAATCTATTGATTTTAAATGACTTCATGTTTACAACACTACTCTTAAAAAGTTTTAAAATTTTGATTCCAATTCCCCCTATCTATACAAACGTAGCATATAACTATTCATAAAAAGTCAAGAAGGATGAGTGGAAGCGTCAGCTGTTCTTACATGCGTTCTCAAGTCACATTTCGTGTTGATCATTAACTTTCATTGGAATAATTTATACTGCTCATATTTAACTTAGTTGACAGTATTTTATTGCTACTTTGCCAACTAACATATACGAACTTAGTTGACTATATTTTATTGCAACTTTCCCAACGAATATACAGGAGGGCATGTGATGGTGTTCATGTTATTGTAGCAAGTGCAGAATTAAAAATAAAAATAAAAGATTCCACTAGTGAAAGTAGGATGGGACATGTAATTGAGGGTACAAAAACTATGAGGGGTTGAGAGTAAAAGCCAAACTGGTGGTCAACAATGTACATAATTTGGTAAAGGGGTTTTAACATTTTGGACTTGACAACAATGTATAGAAGTCAGTCCTGACTTTTCAAAGATGAAGGATCCTAGAAATGCAGCAGCAACTTGAAAAATACTGTTTATCCGTCAACACAAATGTCACCTTCAGAATATTATCTCGTGAATTACATTAAAACAAATGATGTTAGCAAGAAAGCACCTCACAATGAGGACATTATAATTTCATAATCTCAAGTTAAGTTCAGGCGTTGCGATAAAGAACAGAGTCAAAACATGTAGAATGAAATACAAACCTCAGGTCCCTCCTTACCACGGGGTTGATGAAAGAAACCTAACAAAGCTTTGCAAAATCTTAAGTCTCTTCAATCCTCGACTTCAGCTAGCTATGCTCTCAGCTTCCCACTTTACAATGGTAAATGCACTACTGTACATGAAACAACACAGACCCCAACTAAAGATGTCTAGGCATGGCCAACTGCAGCTTATTATTATTAAGTGATGCTAAGGATAATCTCTAAAGTGGAGGACGGTAATGACATAAGATGCCCTGTCTGAACTAGCTCCTTAACTTAACGCTGGGCACGTGAACCTGCTGAAGAAACATAATGAAACAACATCAAGTTTACGAAAGTAGAGGTTTCATGATACACATTTTGGTTAATTTGAAACACAAATCAACACATACAAACATCACTCAATATCTAATCAGATTCTCAAACCACAAAATTTCTAAGTATATCCATTTTCCGTACCAAGAAAGAGGTAAAATATTAGGAATGAGCTTTTAATTAATAGCGAACAAAAATAAACTTTCCATGCATAACTTCAGACACAAGACTCGAAGCAATATTTTCAGTATTAATTCCACTCTACAATAAAACACACATCCTATTGGACAAACGAGAATCTACACGAGTCCGACTCAAAATTTTTGTTTTAGAGATGTTCCTGCAAGCCATGTGCGTTCTCCAATTGATCCTTGGCTAAATTAAAAAAATTGTGCTAAAGATTGCAAATTTCAGTCTTTGTTCTTCATTAAATGCATGAATTATTACACGTAGCATATTATATAATGTGTGCCATGTGTTTATATGTGTAGGAAGGAAAGAAAAATACACAGAATGGAATGATAAACTACAAGCGAGCATGAGAGATCATACTACAAGAAACCACACAGAGTTCCAGAATACACAATTACACACCCTTCTTCAGACGACGACAGCACAAAGAATACTATTGATATTGATCCCATTATATGGGTCGGCCACACAGGTCATGATCAGACATGTAACCAAATTCTTCATAGACACCAGCAACACTAATCTGACAACAAGATGATCGATCTAATACACATGAGGCATAAAAGAGGTTTTGACAAATAAACAAGAAAAAAGTGGTAGCTAAACCATTATTAACACGTGTGGACATAGACAATCTAAAGAGAAAGCTAATAAAGGTTTTTCATCAGACTTTTTTCTTCAGAAAGTCATTGAAACCTAAGAAGCAAATAAACATTTACCTCTTCTCTTACTTCCCTTGGAAGTATTGGCATTAGACACAACATTAACATCCCCAAATCCACAATCGAGCTCATCCAGATCAGTACTTTGATTCCCCAAACATTGAAGATTGTCAAATCCACAATCCACAAGGCCCTGTCCATTTAATGCAGTTTCCGACCCAGGGTGAAGGCAGTGAAGCTGATCATTACGCTGCACATTACATCGATTCATTACATACGTGCCAGGAAGGTTAGGATTCCCAACGTTTTGGTAGACATCAGTCTTGGGTGGCTTCTGATAAGGAAAAGAACCAATTTCACCTTCAATCCTCCCTCTGATATCCACAAGCAAGCACTTCAATCTAGCAATCTCAGCCTCCAATAGAGCCTGACCCTGGAGCCTTTTCATTAGCTGCTGATTCAACGCCCTCAATCTGACAACTTCATCCTCCAACGATGCAGTCCTAGCCTTCTTCTTTTCCCTGTACTTGCGTACAGCTTCACGATTACCCAAAGGCCTTTTCTTGGATTTTGTCTCTATTGACTCAGCAGTGTCATCACTACCGGAGGGCATAATCTGAGTATGGACATGGATACAAGTGTGTGTGTGGGACTTATCAGGGCCAGAAGGGTTGCAAGCATGGGCATGGGTGCAGGCTTGAGTTCGACCAAGAACATCAGTAAAAGCCTCTGTTCTCCCAAGAGCATCATTGCAGGATTGAGTACGATTAAGATACTCTTCTATATCAAATGAGCAACTGCTCTGGGCATTGGTCATGTCCAAGCATGACAAAATTGGGTCATTTGGGAAACCAAGCTCATCATCATCCATCTGGTGATACTCGGATTGAATTTAGAGTGGTATGAACCCTAGGAGGGGAAAATTTTGATAAAAGGAACCGATCAGAAATAATTGGGAGAAACAGGTCAATATATCCAAAACAACTAAATCAGTAAGCCAAAGGGAAATAAAACCCTAACCCGTATGAAATGTGATAAAGATTCAAACGATAACTCAAGCAAAAAATAAAATTTATGAATAAACTAACCCGCCCACTTCAATTTAAACTAAAATTCACCATAAAGTATCCGAGCAATAAGAAACTAACGAAACCCATAAAAGATTAACCAGAAAAAGAAACAAAATTAACCATAAACAAGTCTGCATACGATCACAAGGCACCAGCATGCCGAGAGATACTAACAGAATTCAGAAAGGGAAAAGGCGAACTGAAGAAGAAATTACTTACAATCAAGTGTCAATTCAACGAAGCAAATAAATCTAATCTCCAAACCTTAATCTTCCACCAAAAAGCAAGCGGAACAACGGTGGCGATGGGGGTGGGGGAAGACGAAAGAAACCCTAAAGAAGAGCTTTAGAGGAAATGCAAATGGCCATAATTTAATGACGGCAGAAAATGGGGCGTATGACAGGAGCCATTGATTTAGATTTCGAAAATTCCAAGAGATGATGAAAGAAAGAACAGAGCGAGGGACCCTGTCGCTAATTACCAAAGAGGAAATGAGAAGAATACTTTGCTTCTGCATACTTCACGGTTGCGGCGATTCGTCAAATATTAATTTTTTCTATTATCTAATTATTATTATTTAGAAATTGTTTTATTCGAATAATGTCGATGGGGTCAACATACATTAATTTATTTTCAATAACTCCATGATTTTTTTTTTTACTTTAAAAAAAAATAACTCCATGATTATTATTTACACCAAATTGTTTTTTTTTTTGTATTTATTTTATAAGTTTAGATTTTTATATTTTGTTCCCTTTAAATTTTAATGGAAATAAATATATAGACTTGTCTGTTATAAATAAATTTTAATGAAAAAATTTTGATTGAAAAGAACTTCTGAAAACTCAATATCAAAAAAGGGGTAAGTCTCTTGTAAACTTGTGTCACCTTACAACTCAAATGATATTTAATTATTTTCATTATATAATATATTACTCTCAAATTAATATATGATATTAATTATTTTTTTATATAATACTAATATCAAATTAATATATATTAATGAAATAACTAATAAAATTTCAAAATACAGACAAAAATATAACTTACTTTTTCCATGATGCACTAAAAACTGAGGAAATGGGAATAGAATATTGTGTTCAATCTAACTTATCAGATTACAATAATTGACTATCACATCAGATCTCCAATCATTAGATTTTTATTGAGATAATTTCAAATGCAAATATTTCTCTAGTATTCATAGCCCTTGCCAAAATTAATAAAACTCTTTACAGTGACTCAATTATTTAATGTTTAAAGTCCAAAAAAATATTTTGATGTTTGGGCTCAATGGGTCACAAAACTAGAGCTCACGAAAACCCACCATTTAGGCCCATATAAGTTAGGCCCAAACATTCTACCTAAATTAATCTTCAAGATCACAAGTCACAGCTCAAGTTACAGGGCTCATACTATTGTTAGGCAAAAATTTGTATAAGAAAATTTTAATGGGTTTCAATCCAATCATATTTTAAATTAAAATACAATTCAAATAATAAGTGGAGATCCGACTCATTTAAAAGACCATCTCACACAAGACCCTAAATTCTAGAGAATCTGATTTTGCTTTTACTTTAGGTAGTAAGACTTATCGTTGAGAGCGATAAATGAGAGATCAAAATTTATTAACTAAAAAAAAAAATTATGTTTATGTTAAACAATTTGTTTACATTTCAATCTTATATAAAAATTTATCTTGATTATTTTGTTTAAGATATCATTATACTAATACTTCCTCTATATCTCTTTAAATTTAACATATGATGGGTGACACAAATTTTAATGAATATAATATTTTACTGTAAAGTTGGTGAAAAGTGTAAGAAAAATAAAAAGATAAATGGAGAGTTTAAAAAAGTAAAAAAAAATAATAATAATATTTTATTGTAAATATGGAACCACAACTTTTTTAAAAATAAAATTTTAAGTTTTAAGTGTAATGAATAGAATGACAAAATATTGAATTAAAAGAGTAATGGAAGAGTAATATTTTAGGCCTTGTGTGCTCTCCTGTCCCTTTCTGTTTCATTAGTGCAGCAGTATGAACAGTAAAATGTAAGGGTGTGTTTACTTTTTGGGTGAAGGATAACATGTGATAACCTAACGGAGTGTTAAGGGTCAGTTAAACTTCGAATAACCCATGTTTACATTGAAAGAAAAATTTGTAATTGAAATATAGGATTAGAAGTGTTATTACAGGAATACCCCCAAATATTTCACCTCCTCTTTTTCTTCTCTCACAACAATTTTTCTGAACATTCATTTTTTTCTCTTCAATTTCACCACTCAGCCACTACCAAACCTAATATATCAGAGAGAAGCAATTTCTCGTTACCCCCAAATTTATCCTCCTACAAACACTACAAGTCTACAATACACAAGTTCCAATATGTAATGATGAAAGAAACTATCTATTTGCTTAAAATGTAGTTAGACAAAACTGCCAAATTGAGGGACAATTTCACTTTATTCAACTTCCAATCATTTCGTAATTTCTGCATAACCCATTTTCGATCAAACCTATAACCCCTTGTAATTTGGAGGGTTTCATTTCGGGTTTTTTTTTCTTCAAGAAAATACGAAAGAAATAAAAAAGAAAAAGATATAAATAAAATCAACATATAGAGTGCATCTGCAACAAACCACCTCATTATTGGGTGCAGGCTTCCCTTTTGCTCAAAATATACAAGGGAAATCCTCGAATCTCTGGATATGCTAATCTAACTAAATGATCTGCTCCATCTTTTCTTTAAATACTCTTCAACAGAAAGAGGGCTGCTTTGATCAAGACTGCTGGGTGATGATGTGTTTTCATATACATCAAGAAAGGCAAGACTTAGATGGGATTCAGCACTCGAATCTGGATAAACTTCATCATCATTTCCATCCTCGAATTCTTGATCATCAACTGTCCCGCAATTCGGTTTTGATCCATCCATATATTCCTCACCTCTAAGTATATTAAGTATCTAAAGTAGAAACAAGAAGAGAAACAAGAATCTTAGCACCATTGCAGAATTAATGTAGGAAACATATTTATTTGATCATCAGGCTCACATTCACAAGATATTCTTTACCTGGCACATTTTGGGACGGAGTCGAGCTGCTTGAGTTAGACATAGCGCTGCAGCTAGAGCCATGCTTTGCATTTGAGCCTCATTGATATTTCCACCCAAATTTGGATCCATTATACTCTTCAAGTCCGTGCTTTCGAGCCTAGGTTTTGCCTGGATATGTTATAACTTCTGTTAGTTTTCATGAAACCTATTACAGAGAAGCAGAATTCTAATATTGTTCTGTTGAGAAGTTTTAGTTAGATGTCTAATGTTCTTACCCACAGTACTAAGCTTTCTTGACCCTTTGTAGCCTCTACACCAATGGGCTTCCTCCCTGAGAGCAGTTCTAGTAGAACTACACCAAAAGCATAGACATCAATCTTGTCACTTATCTTCCCATACATAAAATACTCAGGAGCAAGATAGCCAAACGTTCCTACTACATCACTGTCCATCAAGAAAGACGATGTCGTGGGCCCCCATATCGCCATTCCAAAATCCGATAACTATCGAGGAAATAAAGGAAACTTTATCATTAAAATGCTTATGCAATATAAAGACGAAAAACTTAATGCAACTAGGACGATTATATTTGATGAAGCACCTGTGGTTCTAACTCGTCAGTTAGGAGGATATTTGAAGACTTGATGTCTCTATGAATGACAGGCTTTGGACATTCATTATGCAGATAATTAAGTGCTTCAGCAATTCTAACTGCAATTTGAAATCTAGTTTCCCATGATAATACAGAGTTGTCCTTTCTGTTACCTGCTTTAACAATCACTCAGCAAGAGAAAAATTTTAATGGATCAAGAGAAAATTTCTAATTTCTCATTCAACTTACCATGAAGATTATCTTCAAGATTTCCTTTTGGCATCAGATCATAAACAGAGATTAGATGATCATTATCTTCTACACAAATTCCAAGCAAAGGGGCAACCCTTTTGTGCTTCAATGTGGTCATTATGTCAACCTCATGAATAAAATCATTCCAAGCTTCTTTTGACGATTCCAAGATCTTTACTGCAACTGCTTTGCCTTCAGGAAAGATACCCTTGTACACAGAATTACAACCTCCTTTCCCAATAAGATTTCCTGTCCCAATTGAAGATATTAAGTATTTCTGAAAGAATCTTTTTTTTTTTTTTGGACGGATTTCTGAAAGAATCTTGATTAGGCAAAAGTAAAATAAAGAGATAAATTGTCTGAGATAAATACCAGAGCAGAACTCATTAGTGGACATTTTTAGAAAATCATGGCTGAATATTTTGCATCCAACTGGATTCCTCATGAGTATAAGTTCCAAATCTTTTGGTAACGCTTGAGTATTAGCTACTTCGCTAATTGCACTCATTTCAGCTAGCTTTGGAGAAAAAATTTCAAGAGAATCTTCTGTTTTACAACTCATAGGGGAGTTGGATTCCGAAGCATCTGATGAAGAAGCTCGATTTGGCAGGGTCATCACCCATTTTACTACAGACATTTTTCTTGCTTCCTGTGATAGTTGATTTACTGAACTGGTTGTCTGAAGTAGAGGCCAACCAGGCCTCTGCTTCGTAAAATCCTCAGCAGGAAGTGAAATTGATCTGAAAGAACTTTTTTTATACCTTTCAATAGGGCTTATTACATCATCTTTTGAATTAATATTTTCTCTTCCATCTAAACTAATTCTGCTCATTTCTGATATCTCTGATTCTCCAAACTCAGAACGATTGTCTTTCAACGAGAGGGTATCGTAAAAACTCGGTTTCGGATCTGAACCGCGACCTGGCATGATTAAAAAAGAAAATGCTTAGTTTTCTGCCCACACAAGATAAATTAAGGTACATGTTATGTAAGAAGAACACCAAATTAACCTTCTAATAGGGTTTTGGAACATCTGCTGAAGACAACCTTCCCATTGTAAACTGCCATAACTTCAGTAGTTAAAGGCAGTTTCCTTGCACAATACTTAGCAATTGAAGCCCATCCCCTAAAAAAAGATTCTATCAATACTTTCAAAAAAAAAAAACCCATCTTTACAAATAAATAAAGCAAATAATTGAGTTGTGGCTCTGCTTACCCCAAGGCACTATACCTAGTTATCCCCACAATAACAACTGATGCACTATGGTTCTTTGCTTCTCTCACCAGAGCTTTTCTGATTGAATTTCCTTTCAAGATTTGAGCATTAAGAGCAACCTACACACCCCACCATCAAAAGGGAAAGAAAAATGTGAAAACACGACAAAATCAGTGTTCTGCCATTCAGCTTCATCGGCAGCTATTTATCACTAGTAGATAGAAGCTATGATATAAATAAATCAACCTGTTTTTTGCAGCATAGACCTTCATAATCTTCCAAGTAACCATCCAGCAATGTTTTCTCTTTGGAAATACAATCTGCAACCAAGAATATCATCAATCATAACACACTAGTCTACTTAAAAAAGTAAAATCCAATTTACACATAAATTAAACAAGTTAAGAAGCAGCAATGTGACAGTACCAGAATTCCGGCAAACATGAATAGCCACGACGCTGTCGCCGGAATCAGCTACTTTGACGACGGCCCAATCAAGCAACTCTTTAGCATGATCATCCAATCTTATTCCCACAAGCACTTTCTTCCTTCCAAAATGTATTCTCTCAGCTGTCATTTCTTGGTTGATGGACACAAACAGAACAATTTTCACTGGCTATTCTCACAAGCATTTAATCAAAAACTTGACGTGCATTCCCGCTTAATCGCGTCAAACACCTAAGCCAGAAACATTGAATACTTATGTTCCTCTTTGAATGCAATATACTCTAGCCGCCACACAAACAATGTATTGCGTTTCAGGAAAAGGGGCTCCGAATTCTTCAACTGCACACTGCCCTTCATTTAAATTATTCGGATTTAGAGAAAACCAATCAGAAAATCCAAACCTCCAGTTCAAAAGCATCCCTCTAATAAAGAAAATTCCTGTTTCCACAATTAAACTGTTTGTTATTCAAAATTAAAAATCCAACGATAAAAAATTAAATTACAAGGACACGACAAAATAAGCCCACCTAAATATTTTGAATATGTTCTTTCATTCAAAGCCATCAAACATTTAAAATGGAGACAATTCCACGGCGGATGATCATAAGCAGACCTACTTTCAACCAACAAATAGTATTAAATTAATTTCAAAGTGGGGCTGCTGGGAAATAGTATAGTTACTTAAAAAGATGAATTCCACTTGAATTTATCCTCAGAAAGAGCAATGAATGATGAAAGAGAAATATATCCCGCTAAAACTGGAAATTGAAGTAACAAAACGTCACACCAAACATTATTTTCTGATATTTTGTTAACAAACCGTTAAAATTTACGGCCATTAGTTTGCGGGAATCCATAATATGCGACCGACAAATGGGCAGGGAACTGTTAACCGGCTATTGCGGGTTAACGGTTGCTGCAACGCCACACTAACGGCGTTGAATGAACAGAACAGAAATTAATTGTATTTTTCTGGTGGTGAAAGACGGAATTGGCCCTGTTTGCTTGTGTAAAGACGTTTCAGCCCCCAGGGTCAACTTTTGTTTGGTAAGGCTATTTGGGAGGTGGGCCCATATTCGATATCATAAAGTAGACGTGGACAAGTCCTTCCACTGACTTTGATTATATTATGTACCACCAGCATTACTTGGGAGGAAAATCAAATTATTAAATATTGTATAGCATAAAGGCTACCGATAATATCTTTTTTCTATGTATATTTTAACAAAAGTAAAATATTATTTTCTGTTTATGTAAAAGAATTGGTGTTTTTAAATATTAATCTCAGGTAATTTTTATTTTGTTTTTAATTATGCATATTATGTAGTTTATGTAAGAAGATTGATTAGTGGGAGTTTGAATTGATTGTTTCTTTTTTTTTTGGTCTGTAATATTGATTTAAAAAATAATTTTAATTCTTTAATTGAGAGTTTTACTATTTTTTTTATAAATTAATAAAACTCCTCTTTAATGGTATATTTTTTCTTTTTTATTTAAATTTTGTTTCAACAAATTAAATTTAAAGAATTGTGCGGGAAAAATCGGAAAATTTAAAAATTAGTGAAATATATTAAAATGAATTAATTTTGTGTGTGCCAATATAATCGTGAAACTGATCTATAATAATAATTTTTAGTGAAACAATTAATTAGTAGACTAATAACAAGAACGAAATTCAGCTTACATCATTCAAATACTATATTTCGAGTAATTTTTTTATGAACCTGCTGCATTTTTTATTTGATGTATATTTTTTTAAAATAATATTATTTATTTTTACTACATTAATTGTATTCATTGAAAAATATTAGTTAATTTATTTAATAAAATTAATTATTTTTATTGAATAATAATAATTAGTGAGTACTAATTATTTTTACAAAAGAATATTTTATTTGAACAATATTAATTGCAAATAATTATAATTTTACCTCACATAAAAATAAATTATATAGGTGTCATGTCTATACGTACAGTAGATTATATGATAAGAGACACAATGGTAAACAAACTATGCAACTACATCGTAGTTTTCGCATATATCTTATATAGATAGACTTTAGCTTTGACTAGAAATAAATATTTTTCCTAGTCAAAAATATTCAGCACGTAACTAACAAAGCAGTGTGCTGATTTTACTGATTCATAAAACAAAATATGTTGAATTGACTGACTTTTCGTTATTAAATCTTATCCTATTTCGATTTTTACTTTCTATTCTGCGAGTATATAATTATGGAAGGGATCTTACGTGTTCCATTATGACGCTAATGAATAGTATCAAAATAAGATTATCGTGCATATTTTTTAAGAATTTAAAATATTAAATATTTAATGAATAGTATCAAAATATAGAAAAAAATTTAAACTTAATGATATCATATTATTTTCAAGAGTATCAACAACAAATTAGTATTTTTACTATTTAAATTATTCATATTTAATATAAAAAAGAATAAAAATATACTATTATAATATTTAAGTTTAAAAAATAATATTTAAAGTATCAAGTATTTAATCAAAAGATTCAAAAGTATCAAGTATTAAATGAAATTGAAAAGTAAGGGGCCGCTTGGTTGGAGGTATTAGAATTAGGTAATGAGAATGACTAGTGATTCATTTCCATTGATGAATTTTGGAAAGAAAGTTGAGCACGAAAAAATTTGAGCGAGAAAAAAGTCGAACGGGAAAAATGAATGATTGATAAATGATTCATGTAATTAAAATAAATTAGTGATTATTTTATTTTTAAATAATTCCAAATTGTAAATATTATCAAGCATCATCAATGGGAATGATTAATGAATAATTCTCATTACCTACTTCTAATACCGCCAACTAAGCGGGCCCTAAACTTTGATGTCTAAATAGAACACAGATTTTGCCATAAACATAAAGTTACATCCACGCATGTTCCTCCATCTCAAAATAAAACGCAGATTTATTGTTCATTGGATTTGTCTCATCTACTTTATTTTTTCATTCGGATTTGTCAAATTCTATTTAAATCGAAAAAAAAATACACCTAAGGATGGAGGGAGTAATATTATTGTTATTGATCTAATATTTAATATATTATAATAAAATCGCCTATGAAAATATGAACACGTCTATATAACATGATATTTATTTATTTTGTATTACTTTTGAAAATTAGTTATTTTATGTGAACTTGCAAAAATTATTACTCTCATCCGAAAAAACAATTCTGCTGTTACACAAATAATACAATATTTAATAATCACTCGAGTTATATAAGCAGTTAGTGCTTTTTATTGGATTGAATACCAATAATTGGGCGACTTAACGACATTCAAGAGTAACAAGAACAATAAATATCACACACCGAATTGTTGAGGTTTTTAGGTTCAGTCTTAAGTATTTTTTCTTTGGATTCTTCATCATTTTTATTATCACCAACAATATCTATTTATACTACAAATATGCCGCTCTAAATCATTATTAAAAAAAATCTAATTCATGCATTAAATGCATGGACCTCATTTTCCTTGACAAATCGGTTGATGGGCCTCTCCACCAATGGGACTGAGCCACTCCATCTGACAATATGAATGTCCCTTGGCTTGATGGGTTGACCTTCTGATCGAGGTACACGTGTTCCCTGCCACATTAAATGGCGAGGAACGGATGCTCGCATGGATGCACCTCCTCCTCGCCAAAACTTGTTGCTCGCCCTTCAATCCTCGCACGTCGTAGATAGAGCTCGCCTCCTCGTCATTAAATATTTTCACCCTCATCTTTTCTATAAAATATAAAATTATTATTCCTATCTCCTAACCTTGGTATTACAAATATAATAATTTTTGTCACAGCAAATTCCAAAAAAAAAAAAAAAATACCAAAAATAATAATTAAAAAAGGAGAATAAATTTGGCAAATAAGAGTGACGACATACATCACCATCGCTGCTTTATTGGGTGAGACGTCTTTCTCCAATTAAGTCACCGACGGTATGCTCAGAGAGTTTTGAAAACAAAACGTGTCTCAGATATTTTCAAGGTCAATGGTAAAATCGCATTAATTTTGCAACAAGTAAGTTTTGTATGATACCTCTGTCAAAAAAAAGTTTTGTATGATACCGATTTATACACACAATATGATATTTTTGCATATTTTTATTATACTTTTTAAATATGAATATCATAAAAATAATAGTATTTGTGTGCATATTGTGCACAATAAAAGATTGTGTGCACAAAGTTTGGTTACAGTGTAGTATTATTTCAGACATGTATAGTATTAGTTTGGTTACAGTATAGTATTATTTCAGGCATTGTATAGTATTAGTTTAATTACAGTGTAGTATTAGCAACATTGTATAGTATTAATTTAGTTATTGTATAGTATTAGTTTAGTTACAATGTAGTATTAAGTAAAAATATTGTGCACACAAATATTTATTTTATAAAAATAGATAAAAGTATCAAATTTTATATAAAAAACTGTCTCACACAAATTTTTGTATTGCAATAATTTACAAGGGCATAATCGTCACGGTATTGTTTACCACGTATAACAAATAATGGCAAGTCATGATCATTTGATTTTGATCCCCCACCTACACATAACCAAAGTTTCGAAATCAAATTAACTTATCAAGTGTGGCATTCCTAATTTAGTGAAATTCAGATAAAGACATTAAAGAAAGATCGGATAATTAATGTTTTTGGCCGTGCGATAGGGTTTATTATGTTCTACAATGCTGGGAATGTCCAATATATATATATTTGATACAATACTCTAATGCACTGCTGCACACTGCTCAATAATATAGCATAGAAAAAATTGTGCAATAGGCGTGTTGTTTAATTTCTAATACATTATAAAAATTTTATCAATACAAATCCCGAAAGATATGTTAATTATCAATTCAGAGCCTGAAATATAAAACTTATCAGTTCAGGACCTGAAAGATGTTTATATTAAGGGATGTTATCAATCCGGGACCTGAAAGATAGATCAATTATCAATTTGGGGTCTTAATTTAAACATTTTTCAGGTCCTGAATTGATAAAATCTCTTAATATAAACACCTTTTAGGTTTCGAATTATTAAGTTTTATCTTTCAGATCTGTTCTGAATTAATAATTAACATATCTTCACAACTTATACTGATAAAAACCTAGATTATATACATGAATAATAGGAGTGTTTTTTCACCCAAGCCAATTCTCAGATTATTGAAAACTTTTGCCTAGGGTATTATATTGAAACAAATCCAAGAATTTTCCATAGCGGTACAAAAAAATATATATAAATATAAAATACATTTTTTATGCTTATCAATATAAATTAAGCGCCTAAATGCTTATGTGTTTTTTTTATCGGTAAATGTTAATTTTTTTTGTAAGAGTTTTGTTTGAAAGAATTTAGTTGATTTTTTGTTATTTTGGGTATGGAAGAACAAAAATATAAAATGGGATTTTGAGAAATAAAAAATGTCATAGAGGGAGTATTAAATTTGTAGTGGTGTTGAGATGTGATGAGAAAGAAAAAAGGTAGAGAGATAAAGAGAGAAAAATATTTTGCTAAAAAAAGAAATGGGTAACTTATGTTGAGACACCTATTTTGACAAAATAGGTAACTTAAATTTTCGTGAACCAAGTTTATAAAAGTATTTTTTCTTATTCATATTGATAACATTTATTTTTGGCAAAATATTGTGTGAACAAGTTTCACAGTGAAACTTATTTTGAGAGTATTTGTTATTTTATTAAGAGGTATTAATTATTTTGTCATAAAGTGTTAATTTTGAATGATATTAATTTCATTAAAGATATTAATTATTTCACAAAAAATATAAATTGTTTCAAAAAGTATTAGTTGTGTTATAGTAAAACTTGTTCTCATAATACAACTCTTTATTTTTAGGATTAGCTTAGTTTGTGGTTCTCTGGATATCGTTTGTTTTATTGATAAACCCAGCAGTGACGCAGTAATATGTTTTAGAATTTTTGAACACTCGATCCTCATAATTAATGTATTTTTAACTATTTTAAAATAAAACTCTAGTCATATTGTATTATAAGTTCATGCCCACATACAATGGCCCATTGTATGTGGCCTGCGCACTATAACAATGAGGGAAATCATGATCCAAAAGTTTTGGCTTGTGATTGTGATTATGGCATTGGTGTATCAAATATTTTACAATGAAAAGATTGCAATACTGCTTCTGATTCAAAAACAGATACTTCAACGGAGGATTGGAGGAAAGAATCTACTTCAACAGAGAATGGAGAAAATAATCAAGATGATTATTTTTCAAACCAAATGTGTATTCTCTAATTTAATGCAATGTTATTAGTAGGAGCAAGTCAATAAATCTGCATCCAATTTCACGGTGTAACTTGTTCACAAAAAACACTCTTAATTAAACAATTTCCAACAAACAGTCATCTTTGAGTAAACGAGAAAATAATCATCTCCACCAACATAACAACTGAGCAGTTCATTGGTTCATCGACAATTCTAGTTCTTGCTTAACGCATGATGCTCCTTAATTTGACACTTGATCCTGATTTCAGAATAAGAACCAAAATAACCCAAAAGCCACTATCGCATGCTTTAAAAGTTTGCAAAATGTTCTTACACTTAGCTAAGCAATATTGAAATAAAATACATGACAGATCAGGGTAACCCGAATTGATAAACAAAAGTAAACAAGTGCATAAAAAGGATAACCATAATCGATTAACACAAGTAAACAAGCCAAACACAATAGGCAAAAAGTCACTAAGTGCTTTAATGTTCCCCGAGACATCGTACCATTAGCCAGTAACTAGTAAGCAATATTGAAATAATGTACATGATAGATCAGGATAATCATCATTGATTAACAAAACGTAAACAAGTCTACTTCAAAAATAGCCCAAATAAATCAAGAAGAGAACACAAGAAATGCAGAAGACAATAAGCAAACAAACAAAAAAAGTCAGTTCAAGATCGAATCTACCTAACAGTAACAATGTCATCAATCTTCAAGATCATGCGAACGCACTCCGTAGCCAAGCTAATCGAGCTGGTGCTCACTAGAAGGGGCTGCACCACATTCTCCTCCAAAATGTTGGTAATCTGTCCCTTCCTCACATTAATCCCTGCGTTGATCTCTCCTTGTGCATGTCTGTTCCTTAGCTCAGTAACAATGGCAATTGGATTCAACCCAGCATTCTCAGCCAAAGTGTAAGGAATAACCTCAAGAGCTTCAGCAAAAGCTTTGACGCAGTAACCTTCCATCCCCTGCAGCACCTTTGCCCAGGCTCCTAACTGTCTCGAAAGCTCAATCTCTGGGGCCCCACCACCAGCAATCAGAAACTTCTTGTTAACCAAACACCTCACGACACAGAGGGCATCATGCAAACTCCTCTCTGCTTCATCAAGAACCAAATGGTTCGAACCACGAACAAGGACACTAGTCGTCCTTCCCATGTCTTTAATCCCCATTATCTTCACAATCTTCCCACCATCTCCCAGTGGAACTTCCTCAACCATATCTGCATATCCTAACTTCTCCACACGAAAATGTTCTATGTTGGAGATAGGCAAGCAGTTCAAAGTCTTGGTGATGAACTCAATCTCATCCCTCTCAACATCCTTAATCACTAAAATCTTGGCCTTAGCTAAATAATGCAAAGACAAATCAGTAACTGCATCCCTCAAGATGCTTTTCTGAATCAATAATACATTGCATCCGGTAGCTTTGATCTTCTTAATCATCCCTAAGATATAATTCCTCTCCTCCTTCAAGATCCTGTCCATTTGTGAGTAGTCAGATACCACAATGCTTTGTTCTATATCCGTTTTAGGGGGCGAAATCTGAAATTGTATCACAGCTATCTTAGCATTCTCAACCCTAGTTGGGCCACCAGCAGTATGACTCACTTTCTTATCAAAAACCAGTCCTTTAACCAACTCAGTATCATCGACGGTACCTCCTAATTTCTTAACAATCTTAATATCTTTCAAATCCACCATATCCGGGTTTTCAGGATCCACTACAGAAAGCACAGCATCTACTGCTAAAGGAGCCAAAAGGGTGGAGTACTGAGAGACTACCTTTGAATTTAGCGATGTCGAAGCAGATTTGACAAGAGACTCCCGATCCGACAACTCCACAGGAACTGCCATGGCAGATAAAATCTCCACCGCTTTAATGGAAGCTTTGTGGAGGGAATCGGAGACGATTGTGGGGTGAATCCCGGTTGTCAACAGATTGAGTGAAGCCTTGAGTAATGCGCCGGCTATGACGACAACAGTAGTAGTGCCGTCTCCGGCGACGATATCCTGAGATTTGGAAAGCTCCACGAGGAACTTGGCTGCGGGTTGGAGGACTTCCATCTTATTGAGGATGGTGGCGCCGTCGTTAGTGATAATGACCTCCCCGGAGGCAGTGGAGATCATCTTGTCCATGCCCTTGGGCCCGAGACTAGTTCGCACGGCGTCCGCCACCGACTGGGCCGCCGATATATTCGCCATACGGATGTCATCTTTCCGCTTGTTGTCAACAAAAGTCTCCGTGGCCCTCGTCGTCTTCGCCACTGCCGCAGACGCCATTGATTGGGATTTGAGAGGCCGATCGAAATGTAAAACCCTAGAGAGAAGGAGAGGGAGCAGCAAGTAAAAGTGCAGGGTTTTTCCTCAGATTTGAAAATGTATTCAAAATGCGTAGATACGGGAATGGATCCCCTGTTGGGCCGCTAAAGAACCCGCACCTGGTGCTGCTGGGCAATTAAAACGGCAGCGTTTGAGGTGCTAATCATTTTGACGTTTTGTTCTTTTTCCATTTTTCGTTTCAGAAATTTTTTGACGGTTTGCTCTCTACGCTGCATCGTGCTTGTTTTTATTTTTGTAAAAACAATATGTTATACTGTAACTTTTATATTTGATGGAGGAAGTAACCAGAAACTCAACGAAGGAGAAAAAATTAAGGTTCCCTAAGAAGAAACAAAAATGATATAGTACTAAATAAATTTTAAGACATTATAATTTTTTTTTTATTTCTTTCCAGAAAATGTATTATTGAGTTTAAGACGTAACTATTTGACTAATATGTCATCTAGCTTGAAACTGATGAAGTATTTTAATAAACCACATTAATTACATATTTGTTATTTGAAAAACTGATTTTGAACCGAGGTAATAACATTATAAATTTTATTTGTAGTGGTATTTTTGAGAATATGAAGTCATTTGAATAGAGCCTTTGACATTTTAAGCATATATGACTAAATTTAACCTAATTGAGGTGTGCTTAGAGCAGATGGGAGTGTGAAATCCCATCATTATTCTTTTCTATTTGTATTGTTACAGGGGTACTCTTGTGTGAGACCGTCTCATGCATGAGACGGACATGAGACGGAGTCACTTTTTAATAAATTATTATCACTTTTTCATAATTTGTTATCACTTTTTCATAAATTGTTATCACTTTTCATAAATTGTTATCACTTTTTAATTTGTTATCACTTTTATACTAATTTGTATCACTTTTTTAAAAAGTAATAACAATTTATTAAAAAGTGATTCGGTCTCATGCATGAGACGGTCTCATACAAGTTTTTGCCTTGTTACAGAGGGTATTAACTTTGTTTTGATTGGAAAATGTTGATAAGTAATTTGAAATTTATAAACTTAAACTGATAGTCGTTCATTACATAAACATTTTTCCAAATTATAAATATAAAATATCACCAACGAAAGACTCAACACAGCTAGTTGAGCCATTTGGGATTGGCCTCCAGCAAGATTGGACAACCAACATATCACCAGACCCATTTCAACATCTCATTTATAATACCCTGCCTTTTTTTTAATTAAAAAAAATACACATGACAACTTCACCTAGAGAAATATGGTTTGCACTAATAAACAAATTATGATATGAAACATTATATTACAGCATTGACATTGTCGAAGTACCACCTAATACAAAAAGCCCATGTATTCAGCAGAATAGCGATCCTAACCAAAGTTTCCAAAGTTCAAATAACCTCACTCAGTTTACATAGGATACGAGTTCAAAGTTTGTATACAACACAAACCATGTGATCTAGGCTTACAATACAGGTATTTTCCATGAGATACATTTCAGACTAATTAAGGCTGAGAACAGGGGGGGAACCACCATTTGGTGCTTCAAGACAGTCCCCTAGTACAGTCGAATAAAGTTACCACATTCTCAACGGGGCAAAAGTGAATTTGAAGGAAATGAATGCAATAACTCACTCATTCTCAGGCATTCTCACAGTATACTGCAGGCTTTTTGACCCTTTCTCTTCTTTCTCTTCCTTTGCTTAGGTGGCTGCAAAACGACCTTAATAGCTGCATCAAACACAGCCTTCACGTTCTGCAACATTTGGTTAAAGAGAATGAGAATAGTCACAGAAATGGAATTAACAAAGGCCATCTTAGATAAAGTGCAATTCAAGTGATAGATTTATCACCTGTTGTGTCTTTGCACTACATTCAACGTAAGCAGCTGCTCCAATCAATTTCTTGAGCTCCTCTCCCTTCAAGAGAAAATGGTGAATCAAGTCTTCTTTAGGAGGGTGAACTGAACAGTTCATTCTCAGAATAATGGGGCCAGAGTCAAAGTCTTCATAAATGACTCAAAGAAAATTTAACCGAACATGTACCTGAGCAGTTGAGATGGGCACTGCTCCAGGGTGGTCAACAAAGAACTGTTTATCCTCTCGGAGATCTGAAAGTAAATGGAATATTTTCAATTCAACAGAACTACAAATAATACACAGGTGCAGATTAGAAGGGCAAAAGATGTGCCTCAGCATAAATGAATATTACCTGACCTAGCTCGTGTCACAGTTTTGTAAATGTAACAGTGCCTAGGAAATTGCCATATCATATCTATCTTATCACTACAACTTCTCTCTATGCAAAACCCAAGCTCACATTAACAAGTTTCACATTCAATTTTGTCTCTATAATTCTTGGCTCACCAGTTATATAATAGTCATAATCTTACAAAAGGTGTTCCCAGCTTTCATCTTTGTGGAGAATTAATCTAGAGGAAAAAAAAAAAAAAAAACTAGAACAGGGACATGTATCAACAACGGAACAGGATTTTTACAGGCATTTCCAACTACAATATCAATAAAACACCATAATCACTTATCTGAAGAACTTAATGGATTCAACAAGCGATAGCCTTCTGCATCTGAAGGCACTTGCTTAACGGCAAAGACTTAATGTAAACTATGCACAATGGTTATGCAATATCAACATGTCGCATAAAATTTGCTATAAATCAGTATTACAGATTTTACAAAAGATGCAAAGTGATTCTAACCAAGCTTTGTCCCAACAAGAATTATTGGAACTCCAGGAGCATAATGCCTCAGTTCAGCAATCCACTGAGAATCAAAAGAAAATTATTAGCAGCAGGAAGTTCAAATTCTTCCAAAATAATGGTGGGCTTGCAGTGGGGATCAGATAGAAGGGGTATGATTCAATGCAGCATAAAACAAAGGGAGCCTCACCTTCTTAGGGATATTCTCATAACTAGCCTTGCTAATAAGAGAGAATGAAAGTATAAAGACATCTGCCCCACGGTAGCTTAAGGGTCTTAATCTATTGTAATCCTCCTGCCCTGCTCAATAGAATAAGCCTGTTCAGTAATTTTGGTTTGAAAATACAGTGTAGTTAGTTATCATCCCAAAACAACGAATTTACCTGCAGTATCCCACAGTCCTAGATTAACAGTGCTCCCATCCACCACAACGTTGGCACTAAAATTGTCGAATACAGTTGGAACATAATCCTATTCATAATACCGTCAGTTAGAACAGTATTGGGAAAAAGAAAAAAATTCAATTGCAGTGCAGTATAAACAACATTTCAACCCCTAGGTTGTTTGGACAACGATTTGACCTATAAATTTGCAACTGCATAGTACTGACAAGGTAATTAAAGAGAAACAATGCTTCAAGCATAAAGGAAATAACCTAGTTCAATAGAGATGATACAATAATATTGAAAACTAGAGATAAGTTGAGATGTGCATTTTCGCACGGTATACTTTAAGCCAATTCAAAGCTATTACATTCCTTAATTTGAACTTTATGACGGAATTACCCACCCCCAAAGTTGAAAAACGAATCAACAATAAGTAAGATTTCAATCAATGCAGGCAATGGACTACGAAAAACTGTCCAGTCATTAGAATCACAGGCACAAAATAAACAAAAGACCTGAATCATATAATAAGGCATCACGCGTGGAAGTAGAACACTAAAAGTGTTGGATCCTTAAAGCTAAACTCGTACAATTTGAAATGACGAGAAAACTGTTTGAATTTGGATACATGTACATTATTTCAATTTCATAAAATCCAACTCGCCGATTCCAATTTAAGCAAGCACCGTGATCTCAGGATATCAACATTGAGTCATCCAAATCCAATCAGAAGACTCACATTGAGTCCGCACTAAAATAACAGGTAAAAAAAACAATCCAGAAGCAAGAAATCAGGAATTACCGTCGGAAAAGTGTTGCTGGTGTAGGAGATGAGCAAGCAAGTTTTACCCACGGCTCCGTCGCCGACGGTGACACACTTTATGAACCTGGATGCGCTCATCTTGTCGCCGGTCAACTATTTACCTCAGTCGTATTACTTCAAATTACCTCCTTCACAGAGCCACAGACCATATCAGCAATCCAGTAGCTATAAATACAGTTGCAAAACGACAGAAAGTAGGAAGGACAATAAAGAAGAAAACTTCAAAAATACGGAAAGGAAACCCTAATTTCGAATATTAAACCCCTAAATTGGGTTACGAATTGCGTGTGCGTGAATAATCATGCAGCACCTAACCCAACAGCAGCATTCATTGTAAAGTTAAAATTTAAACGGAGGAGGTGAAATAAGAGTGGATGTCTGCACCTTTTCTGCGGTAGCCGTGTCTCTCTCTGTATACAATAGTTAGAGTGAGAGACAGTAATGATTTAGAGAGAGAAACTACAAATTGATCTCACCAGTCAACTTTATTCAATTTCCTCTTTTTGCCTTTTTCTTACTTTCTCCTTTTTTAGTGTTTAATTTTTGACCCCGTTACAAATTTCAAATTTCTATTTGCAATCCTGTTCTAATTTTAGTCATTATAGGCATGATGATATCGACGGAGAATAATTCATGTTATAATGATAATAATTTGGCAAAAATATTCGTCAACCCAATTTATTTTTTTAAAATATTATTATTATGTATACAAAGTATCACTATTATGCATATGAAGTGTTAATTATTAAACAATATTATTGTATATGCACAACAATTATAGTACTTTGTATATAGTAACACTCAAAAAAATTCATGTGAACCCGATTTTGACCTCTAGTTTATATCTTGTTCATCCATTTGATACTCTCTCCGTCTCATTTTAATTGCTCAAAATTAAAAAATGTATATTTTATTTTTTGTTGTTTCATACCAAAAATGGCAAAAGAATTCTACTTTCTCAAACTAAATCCTTCCAAACATCTATTATTTACATCTCATGTCACTCAATTATTCATTCACTCTCCCAAACTAAAGCAAAAATAAAGTTGAATTTTATACCTTTTAAATTTTAATATTAATAAATAATTTTTTTATTAAACTCGTGTCATTTTAACTTTAGCAATAAAAAATATGATGAAAAGAGTACTAATATTTTATTAAAATAAGAGTAAGTTTTCAATGAAATTTATTCATAGTATAAAACTGATATTATTATATTTATTCATTAATATTATTATTCTTACAAATTATAATCATAATATTTTAAGTTGTCATATTAATTTCTTTACAAGAATTGTCATATTAATTTATAAGTATACTAATCTTACTAAATGAATAATATACTAATACAAATAATGTGTATCTTGTTTGAATTTATAAAATTAATAGTAATAATGTTGCTAACATAAACGGGTGAGCACCCATTTGGCCATTTAGCCCACCAAAAGTACTTTCAAAAAGAGTAAGAGTACCCGTCAAAAATAAAAAAGAGTAAGAGTAAAATTACGCAATGATTAATTATTGAATTTCTCTATATCTAATAATTGATGATTACCTGTTATCATTCTAGTAATGATATAATGGGTGTCATTGCTTAATATATGTTGTAAGTGTGTTAATAATATATATTTTATAACATAGAGATTTATATGCAATCCATCGTAACCACTTTGTATACATATATGTAAAGGAAAAGGTTTTTCTTCTTATATCTCCTTCACAAAAGCCGCTTTCATCCCCTCTTCTTATAACTTGTTCTCTTACTCATAATAAATAAAATCTCTATACGTCAGAAACGAACCAATTCTATCAATTTGAGGTGATTTTTTACAATTTGAATATAAAATACAAATAGAATTGGTAGTTTAAAATGATGAAACGTTTTAAGATAAACTTGTGAAATGAAATATCCAATCAAACAAAATATCATATATCTAATATAATTAAAGATCTAACCTACATGTTACAAGCCATACGTATTATTTCCTTAGCGAAAGACAAGTAACATATATCACATGATTACTTTCATACGAAGGGAGACACATTTTAAGAAAAATGAGTAATGAGTAGGAATTTGATGAGTAATTTTATAAAGTTTTATATATAAAATAAAAAGATGAGTTGAATTACGTGTAAGTATGGGTCCAAAAGTAATGGTATTTTGTGTAAAATTGGAAATATTGTAAGAATATAATTTATGGATGGTATTCTATTTTAAGAATGTGAAAGTAATTTTGAGACGGACGAAAAAAAAAGTGTAAAAATAATCGTGAGATGGAGGAAGTATTAAGACTTGGTAAATTGAAATATACCGTAATAAAAGAATTTTGTGTACCATGTAGTTCATCGGATTGTGAATTATGGTGTAGGTAGCCTTTGATTTTGATATCAATGACAATTTAATCTAAATTAAAATTTTGAATTTATAGAAAGGAATGAATCAATCAATTTATATTAATTTTACTAAAATTGCACTAATTCTTGTATGCACTTCATTCTTCATACAGCTAGTTTTTTTTTTCCTTGTAATTTGCAATACTTTGTCACTTATTAAATAATATTGTTATACTTATAAAAAAGTACTCCAACATTTCTACATACATAACACGCTAAATTGTGTGAAAAAATGTTTGAATATTACATAAGAGTTACTTAATAAATAATAAGGTATTATAAATTAAAAAAAAAAATTGCATGGGACTACGGTTGAGTGCAAGAATTACTCCTAGAATTACTGTTGTTTTTACTTTTATTAAATTCAATCACATATATTATTGAGATGATTAGGAAGAAAAATAGTTTGAACTCTGAATATTCATTTTAGTAAACCAAATCAAGTATCAACCTTCGGAGCATGTTAATGTTTCAGTTAGCTAATTTTGTGTCAAGTTCTCATTAACTGCTTATTAATCATTCCAATGGATGATTCTTGGTAATATTTATAATTTAGAATTAATTTAAAAATAAAATAATTACTAATTTATTTTGATTACATAATCTCATTCTTATAATCAATCATCTAACAATCATTCATTTTTCCTCCACTCAATTTTTTTCGTACTCAACTTCCTTTCCAAAATTCATTAATGGGAATGAATCACTAGTCATTCCCATTACCTAATTCTAATACCCCCAACCAAACGGCCCCTAAATACATCACAATCATCTACTCAAAATGTAGAATTAAACTAAACTATCAAGTATCAACCCTTATTTAAAAGGTCAAATAGCCTGAGCAATCAAAACCTTGCGATTCAGTTCTATTTTTTATCAATTGACTGCAATTTAATCAAACATCCATTAATTTTTAACTTTAAACTAAACTCCATCACAGAATACTCAACAAGCATAACTGTATTAGGATCAGACAAGAGCAGAGGACAGATAAGAATACTTATAGTCAATAATTGTTATAGTGGAGACAATCAACTGAAAAGTTGCTTACATGATAATAAACCTACCCTAATACGTAATTGTTGACTATAATTCTTTTTTTTTTTTTTTGGATGGTGGTGGTGGTGGTGGTGGGTGGGAGTGGTGGATTAGAGTTGAATTATTCCTTGTGTAATGAGATTAAAATTAAACAAAGGTATTAGTTAAGCATAAGTATCATTGATGTCAGACAATAATGAAAGCAAAACCTTGAGCAACATTGAAAATAAACTAATTCTTGTGTGTAAGATGATGCAATATCCGAGTTCTAAGATAAACCTGATTCAAATGAATTTCTTTCTAATTAATTGATAAACTTGATAATCTCACATGTGAGTTGATCTCACTAAACAAACACGTCACATGTAACCATGTATTCATCCTTAAAATCAAACAAATTTGTTGTTCTTAAGTAATGATCATCATAAAAATTAACAGAACTTTGGATAGTTGTTATGTGATACTGCACAAGAAGCCAAGAATTAGAAAGATGAGACCTCAAAGTTCTTCATCTGAACTAAGAAAATCCAACTCAATCATCTTTGGACCAACTTTCTTGGTATCTTGTCCCGGTGCCTTTCTTTGATCCATTTTCAATTTTTTGGCATCTGGTTCTTGATTTGGTCTAAATCTGGAGATTACAATAGTCAACTAAAGAAATAAAAACAAGAAAGAAATTCATGATTAAGAAATAAGACAGAACAGTTTTTCTATCACCTGTTATCTGCTCTACTCTTTTGCTGTTGTGGAAGACTGGCTGTTTTATTTGTTACTTTAGGACCCATTTGCCCTGTAGTTTAAGTACATTTACAGGTTAACAGGGAATTTAGAAATCATATACGGTTACTTCATATGCAATCACAGCCTACCAGTAAGGTGATTCAAAAACCTTATTCCTTGTGAATGTACATTGGTTGTCACTTTGTCTGCATTGCTGCAAGAATATAAGTTGAGTCTTAATGTTAGCCGTAGATAAGTGAATCTTCTATGTGCTTTAGCTAAAACCATCAAGAACCGCCCCAAATCGTATGTCTCTTTGCAACTCAAACAGTATACAGGCAAGGAACTAAATCTTAAATAAGTTGAAACTCGTATTATAGAAGCGTATTCTTAAGATCCATGAACTCAGAAAACAATGAGATGAAGAATCTAAAAAATTCTTATGTTTGGACTTGAATTAAGTCAAACTGACCTTAATGCCTTCTTTAATCCTTCCACAGACAACAATTTCACAGGTTTAGTGGACTTTGTCAAGTTTGTTCTGTCGTTTGTAGGTTTAACCACATATATGCCTTCTGACTTGAAATAGTCTCTGAAGCCTGTCTTTAAATTCCTGACAAATGAAACTATAGTTAGATGACAATAATTGGATGAACATGATTTGTTCATGCCTCAAACAAGTGACAGAAAGTGTACCCTCCTTTGAGCTCTGTCCTTGAAGAGGTATATTTCTTCGATGCATTCTTTTTAAGAAGGTAATAAACAATGAATTAGTATCATCCACTGTGTTCATTCAGGGGTGAATAAGGCAGGTTAAAGCAATATTTTAGTTGTACCTGTTTATGGTAGCTGCAGTATTTTCTACGTCGTCTGCAGGAGGATAAAAAAGTAATGATGATTAAAATGAGTAATCAAACATAAGATTCTGAAAAGAATTAGCATATAAAATTATAAATACAAGTAATAACAAGAAAGGCCAGGCTCTAAAAAAATGTTTAAGCTTATACAGTGATACTGATACTATAATTAGCATAAGACTAAACGAATAAGTTGCTTCTCTAAATCAAATTGAGGACAAATATCATCTCCTTTCTCCATAATCAAAATTGAGATTTGAAAGAATGATACAGCAAGCTATATTTCTTTAATATTGGCAAGTTTCTTTGAAGCATAACTGCATAAATAAGATAGGCTACTTCATCAACATTATCATAAAGATGCAAAGAAGAGAATCTAGCATACTTGTCAATGACATTTGGGCAGGGAATACCATCATTTCCTTTTCCCAGACAAACCCCCATATCTGCTGAGGTACCCAGTTTCAAAACGTGCTTAGCAGCAAACACACTCAAGGAAAATCCTTTTCCCTAGAGTAAGGTTGTAAGAGGAGTTAGAAACCTGAAAAAGTTAAATGAAAACAACCACAGAATATCAGTCACATACTTTGTTATCTCTTCGAACAGTACAATTAAACAGCGCAAAGATGGTCCCAATCTTCTCCTCACAGACCTTCTTGTAAGCATCACCAAACAAGAAAAGAGAAATGGTGTATTCATCTAAACACCCCATTTTCCAAATTGCAAATTTTTGTCCAATAGAACTAGTCTTTTCAGCCAGCTTTCCTGATAAAACTCCAATAGTAGCCCAGCATCCAGAAAGAGTATCTCCCACTAGCAAAGTCCTAAAATACAGAAGAGTTCCACTGTCAATTGCTGTATAGAGTAGCAGCTTAGCAGCTAGACAAGAAAGTCAATATTTTTTTCAAATAGCATACTTTATTGTGGGTAACTGAACAAATCTGATATCTGATAAATGGTTGCTCAACTCAACACGAGATAATACTGGATTCCTGAGCAAGAAAAACAAACATTAATTACACAAATATATATATATATATATATATATATATAGAGAGAGAGAGAGAGAGAGAGAGAGAATAATACAAATACAGTTATCAAATTTAAGAACACCACCAATAGAGCAATCTACTATTTATCAAATCTGGGCTCCTAAATGTACGAATTTGCCACTAAAACCAAGAAACCAATCTCAAGTCATCATAGCAGGTCACTAAGTGAAGATAGAGAACTCTAGGCAGAATCAAATATGCACTTAAATATGCTCAAGAAATCTTTGACCTCTGTATGCTTTCAACAACAATACAATCATTACAAAAATAATTAAATCTCATGCTCAACCATGTAGCTTTCTCGATTCAATCAGCAAAAAACATGGTATACACTCATTAAAAATTTCATCAATGTCTTTCTTTAAAGACTGACATCATCAAGTATTGGTGTGAAAACATAGTCAAAGATAAACCTACTGTATCCGCAGTTTTGAAAACTTCTCAACCTCGATGTCTTTGGAACTCTTGCCCTGCTCAGAATTCAGAGATCTCTTGGCTTTTTTAGAATCATAATCAAGGCAATCTTCTACGACATCTCGAAAAGCAGACAAGTCTACAGGCCCAGTTTGCCTTGGGACCGCATCATCTGATAAATACCCTATACGCGCACCATTCATACACAACAGTTAAGAGCTTTTATCGTCCCATTAATAAATACAGAATGCGTTTCAGAATTGACAATTGTATATGACCGAACTAATTGGAAATAAATAAATATCAGGAATTTCCAGCATAGATTTGACGAAACCCACTTATAGAACCCCAAGATACATCGATGGAAAGATTTCACCTAAGAATAATGTGACGGAGAATCACTACTTCAATCACAATTTGAGTCGACGAATAGAACAGATACCTGAAGGAGAAGCAGGTGGCGTTTCCAGAACGCGGTCCTCAAGGGAGAGGAGAAGATCGAGGTCGTCTTGGTGATTAGGTTTCGGCATTTTCTTCAGCTGATTACTGAGTTAGCGTTGTGTGATTCAGTGATTGTTGTATGGTTTTCGAGAAGAAAATCTAAGGTTTAATGGTATTAGGGTTTTGTTTTTTTTCGTGGAGGGAGATTTTGAAATTTTAGGAGGGAAATTGGAGGAAATGATTTATAGTATTTCAGTTAATTTCCCCAAGAATATCTACATTTTGAAATATTAGTAATTTAAATTTTAAATAAGAAATTATAATAAAAAATATTTATTAATTTATGTTAATAAATAACAAAAAATATATTACAAATTCGTAGTTCTCAATTTATTACATATCCATTTTGTAGTTGTTAGATTTATTAAATTCCCAAATTATTTAAAATCAAGAATTTAAAATTTTCCATATAATTTTCCTTTTATTTTTGGTAAAAAATGATAAACTCAGTAATAAATGGTCCCTACTACTTATAGTGTAACACTTAAATGGACCAATTACCATGAATTTAGTGATAATTAATATTGTTTAATAAAAATAATTAATAATTAATATTAAACAAAAATAATAAATATTGATAAAGAAATAATAACTTGTTACATTTAAAAATATACTTGAGGTGTACTGTGTGTATGGAAGGATTTGTCTTATAAAGCTTTTTAATGTATGCAATTTCGAGTTAACATATTATTCCATTCTAATTTTTTTAAAAAAAAATGCACTTTTTAATAGTTGTTCTTTCAAAGAGGGCATCATAATCAATCAAAATTAACCTTTATCCTATGTTTTAATCAAATTTTAGCCTAAAAATCAAAATCTACAATTTCATATTTCAGTAAACACATTAAATAAGAAAAATCGGAGAATCCTTGGATGACTCCTGTCCTGGGAAAAACAGTTCCAACAGAAAATAGGATCTCAACTCATCACACACCATGAAGACCTTTCTAAAAATAGACATCAAATCAGAGGTCCAGAAAAGGAAGGAAAATAAATAAAAAAACAAAAAAAAAAAAAAAAAAAAAGTCAAAAACAACCATAATCCGAGACCAACTCCTATGCCTAATTTTTAGTACTACATGTTTTCTCACTCTCCAAGTGCATGCATTCTTTAAAACTCCTCACTCTCCTCTACATAAGAATACAAAAATGGCCTATTCTCTCTACATTCATCTTTCTCCTAAATTTGAAACTCATTCACATTAAGCTTCACCAATCATCATCATTATCATACTGGAAACAAAAAAAAAAAATGTCTCAATTCACCAGAATTCTAGTGGTAGTCCTCTTATCCTTACTCATGGCCACAGCTTATGGCCAGAAAAAGGACCAGCCCGTCGTTACGTACGACGGGCGCTCGATTATCATCAATGGCAGCAGAGAACTGCTGTTTTCTGGCTCCATTCATTACCCGCGTAGCACTCCTGATGTAAGTACAATCATTGTAATTATAGATAAAATAGTTATTTCTCTTGAAATGTCTTGTGTTTTCTTGGCAGATGTGGCCAGAACTCATCAGAAAGGCTAAACAAGGTGGACTGAACCTGATACAAACCTATGTTTTCTGGAACATTCATGAGCCTGTTCAAGGCCAGGTAAGCAGATTATCCACTACCTTGTCAGAATGATGAGATATATTAATATTACACTTAATAATTTCTTGTTTTTTTGCAGTTCAATTTTGAAGGCAATTATGATATGCTGAGATTCATCAAATTGCTAGGGGAAAGTGGTATGTGGGTGACCCTTAGAATTGGACCTTACATTGAGGCAGAATGGAATTTGGGGTACTTTATTTCTCACAGCTTATTCAAGGAGTGACATTTGTTTGTACATTGTGTTACTTTTTTTGTTCCTTTTCATACAGAGGATTTCCATACTGGTTGAAGGAGGTTCCCAATATTACATTCCGTTCTTACAACGAACCTTTCTTGGTACGTAATGCAAGATCAGATGCATATATATTGGTGATTGGACTAACATGGTTTCAACTACGTACGCAGTTTCACATGAAAAGATATGCTGAAAATATCATCAACATGGTTAAGGCAGAGAACTTGTTTGCAGATCAAGGAGGCCCCATTATAATGGCACAAGTAAGTATTGTATGTTCATTTCACATATATGATGATGGAGACAAAGATTGTGTAATGTATTTGAATATATGACGCAGATAGAAAATGAGTACAACAATGTTCAGCTGGCGTACAGAGAATTGGGAAAGAAATATGTAAGGTGGGCAGCAGACTTGGCTGTTAGTCTATACAATGGTATTCCATGGGTCATGTGTAAGCAAAAAGATGCTCCTCAGACAGTGGTGAGTAGAGTAAATGCTTGATTTATTTTATTTTTTTGGCAATTGATTTTAGGATGATGGATTTTGTGGGGTGTTGTTATCAGATTAGCACTTGCAATGGAAGAAACTGTGGAGACACTTTTCCTGGTCCAAATGGCCCTGATAAGCCTTCTCTTTGGACAGAGAACTGGACTGCACAGTATGTCGTCGAACCTAGTTCGTCTCCTTTTTCGTCCTTCTCTAAAATTCTAGACCCGTCCCTGTCTTTTATTGCAGGTATAGAGTGTTCGGTGACTCTCCATCGCAGCGATCTGCAGAAGATCTAGCATTCGCTGTTGCTCGATTCTTCGCAAGAAATGGTACCCTCAACAATTATTACATGGTATGCAACAAAAAGTCTTGAGTAATACTCGTATGCACTAAATGTACACAATTAATATTTTTCAGTGAAAAAAACTTTTTAGTAAAACAACTGAGCTGCACAATGCGCTTGGTTTGTCGATTTTCTTTAATGTTCTTGTAAAACTCATGCATGCATGCTTTTAGTACCACGGTGGGACGAATTTCGGGCGAACAAGTTCGTCATTCGTGACAACTCGCTACTACGACGAGGCTCCACTCGATGAATTCGGTACCAAAACTTCCCAAGAATGTTTTGTTGAACAAAATTTTCATTAAAATTGACAAGAGCGTTGATGTTTTTTAAGGTTTGATGAGAGACCCTAAGTTTGGGCACTTAAGAGACTTGCACAAGGCTTTGAGACTCAGCAAAAAGCCATTACTTTGGGGCACTCCCTCTGTACAGAAGATCGGCAAGGATTTAGAGGTACATATATCAATTAATTTTTTTCTAACATGACTCCTAAAATGATGATATCTTAATTCTATTACAGATTGCAACTTATGAGAAGACTGGCACCAACATATGTGCTGCATTCTTGACAAACAACAGTTCAAGAGATGATCAGAATATTAACTTCAGGGGTGTCGAATACTTCCTCCCGGCTAAATCCATCAGCATCCTCCCTGACTGTAAAACCGTAGTTTTCAACACCCAAACGGTAAAAACAGAACAAATTTACTGATTAATATTAATATTAACCGCCTGATCATCATCTTATATTACATTACATTACAGGTTGTTGCACAGCATAGTTCTAGAAACTTCGTAGTGGCGCCGGAATCAAAGGTAGCCAAATGGGAGATGTTCAGAGAGCCAATTCCCACAATAGATCAATTAGAAGTGAAACACAAGTCACCTAAAGAACTTTACAGCTTTACCAGAGACACTTCAGATTATGCTTGGTATAGCACCAGGTAAAAACAAATGCAGAAACAAAAATAAAAAACAAAAAATTGCTCAAAAAAATGTTTTAATCTTGAAATTTACACTTCTGCAGGCTTGACTTTGATAGGCGAGACTTGCCTATGAGATCAGATATTCTTCCGGTCTTACAAATTGCAAGTCTTGGCCATGCTTTGGCTGCATTTGTCAATGGGGAGTATGTAGGTAAACACCATATAATATTAATTAATACTCTCTTCATCCACATAATGTGTGCCTAAATGGGTGGAGACGAATTTTAAGAAAAATGAATAAAGTAGATATAATAAGTAAATAAAGTGATTGTGTAAAGGTGAATCTCAATTTAAATAAGTGATTGTTGGAGGGTGAAGATAAATAGAGATAAAATGATTGTTGACTTTTAAGACGTAGACACAATTTCGATAGACGTATTAATATTGTCTTTTAAAAATATGAAAAAAAAAACACACACACACTTTAATACACGTCTGTGTAATGACAGCTAAAGTTACTAATAATGGTTGAATCTCGTGTATTTAATTTCAGGTTTTGGGCATGGAAGCAACATAGAAAAGAGCCATGTTTTCAAGAGCTCTATCAATCTGAAGACTGGAATTAACGACATCTCAATACTGGCAATGACAGTTGGTTTGCCTGTACGTGTTAATTACATTTTTTTCCTCAAATAATAATGCTGATTATTGATTTGAAAACATAACTTTTTACCCAAATACAGAATAGTGGAGCTTATATGGAGAGAAGATTTGCTGGGCCTAAAACTATCATTCTTGAAGGTTTAATGTCTGGAAATCTTGATATTACCTTTAACCACTGGGGCCAACAGGTAAACTATGTACCTATATATATTGATATATTACATAAGTAATATATGTTTGATGATTTGTGTCATCTTTTAAACATATCATAATATGGAAGATTTTGGCAAATTTATAAGTAAAATCTGCAGGTTGGTGTGTCTGGAGAAAGGATGCGTATATTTACAGAAGAAGGGTCAAAGAAAGTCAAATGGGTTCCCTACAATTCAAATCCTGGCCCTGTTACTTGGTACAAGGTAATTATAATCTTGGATCATTTGTTACATATTTAATTATACTTTAATTTTTATATGCATAAGTTTACTCCATGAAATTAATTTATGTATCAAACATTTAATACATGTAACATCAAAACGTAATAGAGAATCATGTTTGGAATCTTGGACCATTATTTAATATTTTGTTATGTAATATTCTCTCTGTCTCAATATAGATGCACCATTTGTCCAAAATTAGACGCATCAAGGAAATAAAACAGTTCTCACTTTAAACTGCAGCCTTCAAAAATCATACATCATTAATTTCTCACGCTCTCACATTAAAATCCATATCAAAAGATCATACTCCTTGCAAACAACAAATGTTAGGCCTGAGAGAGTAATATTTCGAATAGACGGTAATTAAAGACAATTTCAGGGATACTTTGATGCCCCAAAAGGCAACGACCCTGTTGCAATCAGAACGATGAGTATGGAAAAGGGCATGATTTGGATTAATGGCCTAAGCATTGGTAGATATTGGGTATCATATCTCTCCCCACTAGGAAAGCCTACCCAAGAAGAGTAAGTATTTAAATTAATTAAATCTCGTATTTTATTTTATTTCATCAGTGTTAATAATACCGAATTGCAATATTCCAGGTATCATATCCCTAGAGCGTATTTGAAGCCAACAGGAAACATGATAGTGATATTTGAGGAAACAGGTGGACACCCAGAGAATATTGAAATTCAAACAGTGAACAGAAACACTATATGCAGTATAATAACAGATTTCCATACTCCTCACGTGAAGACATTTGAAAGAAAAAACAACCAGTTTCGATCCACAACAACCCCCATCAAGGCCGCGTACCTCACTTGTCCCGACGACAAAGTTATCGAGGCTGTCGAATACGCCAGTTTTGGCGAAGTCGACGGGGCTTGCGGACACTTCATCCCCGGAAAATGTACCTCCCCCAAGGCTCACAAGGTTGCAGAACAGGTACACAACATAACATGCACTAATCAAATTAAAAAATATATATATATACATAAGTATTTTTAATATAATTTGTGATTTTGAACAGATGTGTTTGGGGAAATCAACATGCACAATTCCATTCGAGAAGGACAATCTACTTGATGGGAAGGATCCTTGCCCTGATATTTCGAAAACATTGGCAGTTCAAGTGAGATGTGGTATTAGCAAGAAGAGTGACGCCTGATTTAATTTAGTGTTATTTGTTGATAATGTAGACATGAGATTTTTTTGAGGTTGTTACATGATTCAATAACCTGGAGATATTTTTTTAATTCCTGATACATAGCATAGAGGCAGCAGCGTAGGATGGATGAGTGGAAATAAAACATTTTTGCAACAATATTATTTATTCTTTTCGTTTGTTACATGAGAATACCTACAATAAATGAAGAATGTTTTGGCTACTTGTTACCATCACACAATATACTCTTTTTTCAAATTTCATTCTCTATCGTATGTCAAATTTCACCCGTACACATACATATAAAATAATATTATCAATAAATATATGGAATGTATAATTAGTAAATCCGAAATATGAGTCATAAATAGGGTTAATTACAATTTGCAACCTCTACTATATCACATTTTACAATTTGCAACCTATACTATATTTTGTAACAAATTGCAACTTGTACTATGTAAAATTGACAAAGTGGTACCTCAACTCAAATTTTAATATTTTTTTCCGACCAAATTATGTTAGAACAAGGTTATATTTGTCCTTTTAGGTTTATTAATTATTTATTTACCAAATGTTTATTTTTTAACAAAGAATCGACCCCTAGTTTGGCCCGAAAAAAGAATAAAATTTATATTTGAGGTACCAGTCTGTCAATTTTACATAGTACGGGTTGCAATTTATTACAAAATTTAGTACAGGTTGCAAATTGTAAAATGTGATATAGTATAGGTTGCAAATTGTAATTAACCCTCATAAATAATCAACAAAGTGGGTAATGTACGGTAACCGAACTATATTAAAATCTTTAAATAAGTATAAGCTTAAAGAGTGTGATGTTTTATAGGGACACATCTTGAGATAGGATTCAAGATTGATCCCTCAAATCATAAAAAATTAAAAAATAATACAAACTCTAAAAATAAAATTTTACATATGCATCTGCATCATGTAAATTAATTTAAATTTTCCGTGCACGTGATGTATAAGTGACTTGCTCAACTCTACAAGAGAAATAGAAGAAATAAACTTATATTTTTAGTTTGTGACCCTCGTGTGTTCACCATAATTGTTTCTCTACTACAACGTTGTGAGATTCGAGTTGGTTAAGGCTTTTTGAAATTTGGAAGGGAAAAGAAGAGAGGAGGAGTCAAGTCCGTGGAAGAAAGGTGAAGATAAATGTATCATAAAATCACTAGTATAGTTTAAGTGTATCACAATTCGTCTTCACATTATATAATTTCATGTTAAAATTTATATTATCCATATCCCAAAGTACGTAAAAAACTACGAGTGAAAAAAAGTAATAAAAAAAAGGCAATCATATCGAAATCAATTAGGCCAGATTTTGACGGAATGATATATCATTTCAAATAGTTAGAGCTTCACTACCTATGACCTAAAAGTTTGAGTCATCATTTGCCGATCAAAAAAAAAAAAAAAAAAAGAGGCCATATTTTCTATTTAAATTGAAAATAAAACTAACCTATTATCACATTATTTTGGGTCAGTTTAAGTGGCATACTCCTTCCTTTCATTTCAATTGATATTTTAAAAGATAAATTTTGTCTTAGTATACTTTTTTTTTTTTAAATATTTACAGTAATACATTTATAAATTTGAGAAGAATAAATATAAAATTAAACATTTTTAAACATACTACATGCGAAACGTATTTCTGTTAGTGTTACAAATTATTAGTTGATAACTCGAGTGGACACTCGAATGTATAGGAGATCAACTCAAATAGAAGTGGACATACACTTGAATGTAAAGGAGACCAACTCAAATAGAAGAGAGTTTTTACACAAGAGATCTCATACATACGGGAGTCATTAATATAGTAAATTATTTTATATATTATATAACATCATCTCATATATATTTTTACCCTAAAAAATTACCCCTTTTGCAATTACCTTCCTTGAACAATTAGGGCCCCTTAACTTTGAACAACCCCTTTGAGGGATGTTTAACTTGAACAACCCTCAAAATAAACGGACCCTTAAACGACAACATTCCAATTTTACCCTCCATTAGTCATTTGTCATTTTTTTTAGATTTAATTTTACTTCAATTAACTATTAAATAAAGACTTGATTATCATTTTATCATATATTTATTTATTAGTTAATTGACTTTTTTAAATCAATACAAGAGTAATATATTATTATTAATCCACAATGATAACTTAATTTTAAATTCGATACTATATACTAATGATATGTTCTAAATAAGATCAGATAACCACATGGAAACAAAAATATAATCAAACATCCAAATATATCCATGAGAAGTAACATCAAGGAAATCAAGGACCAGTCACACACGAATAGGCCACTTTTTGCAAAACAAAATTTATAAACTCATCTTTCCACAAGTCTTGTAAGGATTCGACAATAAACTTAAAAACGACGAAGGAAAATAAATTGAGCACATGGAAGCACAATCCTAACAACTTACTACTCATTCTTCATCAACAGCAATCTTTCCCTTCTCGCTGACATAAATACCATCAAGAAATTTCCTAATATCCTTGTTCTTCACATGACATTTCTGTCAAAACAAAGAAAAAGGCAGTTAAGAGACTAAATTTTAGATTATAAAGGTTGTACAATATACAAGTAGAGAACTCATGCATTACCTGGTTAATCAAAGCACAAGATCGAGAAACAAGCTCAATGTCGTTCCCGTCCAAAACCAACTCATCCTTAACCTTCTCAGATCGCACGATTGAGACCCCATCGAGCATTTCAACTTTCCTCACCTGACAAATAGAAACCACAAATAAGACATGAATAAAGGAGATTATCAATCAACTTATGCCCTAATTGACATTGCAATAGCTACACCAAGTTATCAAAACAAACCACGCAAACAACATTGTATCAAGACCCAAAAAGAATACTGCTTTACTTGTACCCAAACACAGCACATTCGCATAGGTTCGTGCGCACCCATCCTATTTATATTTCATATATGTGCAAACTAAGTAGATTGGACAGGAAGCAGATGTTTTCACATACAAAAGTATGTAAAACAGCAGTAAACTTGAATAAATAAACTATTATTCTCATTGTTTTTACTTGCAACAGAGATAATCATATCAAGATTTCAATTGAATTTAAACAGGTAAAGACACGATGACATTCATCATAAGCATGAGCATTCAATGACTTAACAAAAGGATTTTTAGATAGAAAACAATTCCAATCCAAAGAACCATACAATGTTACCATGTAAAATAATACTAACAAAATCAATAATTACTAATCTATAATAAATCCAAATTCCATAAACGGAGAAGGCCAAATTTCGACTGCAAATCACTAAAGCTAAATATACAAAAAAGATGTGTACCAAAAAATTATTCAATCTCATACCTTCTTCTCTCCAAGGAAGTTACGAATCTCAATAGCCTTCCCGTTGTTGGAGATGGAGGCGTTGATCGGAAAGTGAGCGTACACAAAACGCATCTTGTAGCGATAACCCTTTGTAACGCCATTGATGAGATTCTGCACGTGGCTGAGGGCCGTGCGGATGGCGGCGGTGGTTTTCCGGCTACCGAACCAAGCATCAATCTTCAGCTTCTTCTTTCCGGTGGCTTCATCGGTAATCAGCTGAAAATCGAGATTCAAATGCTTGAAATTTCGAGAAAGCTTACCCCTGGGTCCTTCCACTTCGATCACCTTGGCCTTCACCTTGATCTTGACGCCGTCGGGGATATCCATGGTGTCGGAGGACAGAATGGTCTTCATCTCTGTTTTTTTCTCCGAGTGTGCGAAATGAGTGAGGTGCGTGTGCAGGCGTCGGCAGAGAGAAGGGTTCTGTGAGCACAGACGAGGATGAAGACTAAGCTTAAAAACCCTAGTTACTAATTGGGCCGTAATACATTGGGCCTATTAATTGGTTTTGCTACATTTTATGGGCTCAAATGCTAATCATAATTATTTTTATTAAGGGCTTTGATCCACCCACCTCAATAATATATTATTTTAATATATCTGTAAATGACTAATTTATCCTAAACTAATATTGGATATTATTGATGCACCCCCACCGTTAAAGAAAAGAAGAAGATAAAAAAAGAAAAAAAAGAAGAAGTAAAGAGAATGAAAAGATTGTGCACTACTGGAGTCGACGACCCATCGGCGACCAACTGCCAGTGCCAACGAGCCACCACCACGCACGACCAACCACTGAAAACTACTATAGATAAAATTTTGTCCAATACACTGAAATTTGATTTGTCAAAATATAGTTAGGGTTTCGACAAATTATTATCGAAAATGTGTATATTTTTCAAATAAATTTTACTGAAAAGATGACCAATTTTTGACAAAATTTTGTTGAATATTTGACCACATATTTTATAAAGTCTATTGTCTCAATTTTTGAATAGATTTTGCCGAAAATTGGTCATACTTTTCGGCAAAATTTGTTTGAAATATATACACATTTTTTACAACAATTAGATGAAACTCTAACTAAATTTTGACAAAACAGTTCCGAATTTCAGTATGTCAGAAAAAAATTTATTTATAGTGGTTTTTGGTGGTGGGTTTCCGAGGGTCGTTGACTCCGGCGGTGGTGGGTGTGTATATAAATGAAGAAAATGAGAGAAATTAGAACTAAGGGTAATATAGGAAAATAGGGATGTATGTATCTAATAATTTTTTAAAATATAGTGGGTAAATTAATAAAGTGGGTGATTCTAATACTATTGGAGGTGTAGATAGTCTGGGCCTTTTATTAATTTAAGTTTATATAAAACATTATTAAAAAAATATTTATATTGATAGGATAAAATTATTATTGAAGTTTTTGGATAATTTAAAATTCAATTTCAAAACACATTATATATAATTTAAATTTACGAAAAAATCTGCTATTGCGAATCATATCTAAATATTTAATTTAGAGGATAAATTTTTGATACAACAAATTATCAAAACCCTAGAGTTGTGTGATAGTGATGAGAACCGTGAATTAGGCTCGATGACTTCGATGTCCCAACTCAGGTTGGCAAGCAACGAACTCCTCAATTCCACGTAATTTCGATGCCCCAACTTAGGTTGGCAAGCAACGAAACTCAAACCGATACTCTAGCTCGGGCTAGAAAGTATTCGATTATTAGCTATAAAACTTCTTTTATTTTCTTCATATCTCAAATGAGCTCATACAACTAGTTATATAGGCAATAATTCTACCTAACCAACTAACTCCTAACAACTAATAAGAAAATACAATTCTTGCAAATTAGCACCTAATAGACAATAGAAATGTTAAAGGACTAAATGCAAAATTCGTGACAACTCAATTGCTAGACTTGTTGGCTAAGTTCTCAGATAGTCTTTTTTCTAAGTAGTGAAGAGGTCTGATTTGAAACAAGCTCTAATTTCATATAATTCATCAACTATCACCAATTTTGCACCAAAATATGTACAAACGAGAAAAAAAAAAACAAAAAATTTCAAAAGATGAAAAATAAATTAAGAAACATAGAAATCTTTCTTATAATTATAAGGATATGTGTATGCAAGGATAAATGATTAGTAACGTATATTTATTTTTATAGTAGCACATGTGAGAGTAAAATTTTATATTTGTTTTGATATATATTTTTTTTGAAATGATTCGATCGACTCACTTAAAATTTGTGAATTTTAACCATCTCATAAAAGACAAATTATTTTGTGAACAAGTTTCATACCATGAAGCTTGTTTTGCTTGTTTTGATTCACATTTTGTGGGTAAGGATTAATGGGTCAGATTTAGGATCAGGTTTAATGGGAAGAAAAATGGGTTAAATACATATTTCATAAAATGAAACATGTTTATAGGAGACCCACCCCTCATAAAAATATAGTATTATTAAATGTAAAATATTTTATAATAGACTTGTTTATAATACTTTGCCTTAAAATATATAGTGAAAATGCGTGTTTAATTTTTTATTTCACTCGCAATCTCGCACTATATTTTTTATATGAAAAAAGACAAAATGGGCGATCATGTTGTCAAGACTTAAAAGCACCATCGTACAATCAGGAGCCAAATGTCCGCTCTCTTGATCAGACACGACAATGTCGATGTCTTCGTCGTATCTAAACATGACAAATAACTGGGCCCGCGTATGGGCCGGCCCAACCCACTAACCCATCATAGCATACAATAATTTCATCCGTTTATAAAAATTAAACGAGCTGTTTTATGTATGATTTAAAAAATAATGAATTTTGTACATTGAATAATGTAAAATATTTATCATTTAAAAAATAATCTAAATAAACTCATGAGGTAATATTTGTTTTTTTAAAGCATATAACTTGCTTCTGCGAGTAAAAGAGTCATTTCCCCCTTCTTTACACATTCCGCGGAAAGCTCAACGTGGTCTGACGCCCTCAATGGAAATGACATGAAAGGGCATGGAAGTCCTCGAAGAGAAGCTGTCGGCACGGGGATGATTTTGTCTTTTACGAATTGCCATTTCTTACACTGCCAAAATAGATATGGATATATACTTAAAAATAAATGAGGATCGATTACGGATGGACTTCTGGAGGAAACTTGATTGAATAGTTGAGACTCAAAAGTAGTAGATATTTTTTAACAGAATTTGGGTTTTGAGTTTTTGTTTGAATTTATGTGAAAGTTCGATTGGATTTAGACACGCATTTTTTTTTTCTGGTGTGATGGGTTTTATCAGTACAATATTGGGGTTTTGTGGATTTGGAGTCGGGATTTCTACTGGTTTGACGGTTGGGTACTTCTTGTTCATCTATTTCCAGCCCAGCGATGTTAAGGTGCGTCTCCTCTTTCTAATACATAGATGTGTGTGTGTGTGCGTGTTTTCTCTAAATGCATTAGTAATGTGTGTATATCTATGATTTATGACTGAATATGATGTGAATTTTTGTTTGTTCTTCCGTGGAGTTATGAGTAGTAATCTGTTAACTTGGTTGGGTGGAATTTTGAAGTAGACGAAGAAGTAGACGCAAAGTAGGTTAATTGCGAATTTTTAATGTTTCATCGTTGCTCGACTGCTATTCACGCGAGGGGATAAAAGGCGTGGTGAGTGCTGTTAATTGGTTTGTTATTTGTGTATGTTAACAATTAAGCTCGGCAGCTTGTGCCAAGTGTCGCATTCTACTGTCTTGCAGCTGGAATGATGGACGATTTTACCAGACCTGAATAGTGATCATAGTTCTATTTCATTTTCTTAATTTTGTACGTATCCCAGGAAATATTAATTTGTTTCCCAGGGAGGGGGAGGGAGGGAGTTGAAACTATTATTGATTTGTAGGTGCAAAGTTTGTTACCCAGTTAAGTTGTTTATTATTTTTGTCTTCTATAGTTTGTTGGCATTCACAATATTTTGCACACTACGACAATTACCTGGCGCATGTTCAGAGGTGAGAGCTTGAGAGGGGAAAATTGTAAATTTGACAAAACATGAAATGCTTGAAAGGGCTTCTGCGTATGAACATTCAAGTTTTACATTACCTTGGTATTTGTGTTGACAATGAATTTTTAATAAAGTTTTACCTATAACCGTATACTGTAGTAATGATGCTTCTGGTATGGGAAATGTCAGGGCCAAACTTTTTCGTCAATTTTGAAGCAGCCGTTGTTAAGGTTTATCTTAGTATTTCTTAGAGGACTAAAATCAAATGTAATCGTTCTGTCATTGATTCCTGATTTAGTTTGTGGAACCAACTAATTTAATGTGAATGCACATGCCAACTAAATTCCTGAAGTAGTTTTACCCAGTGTCTTAGCTTTTATGTCTGATGTCCATAGTTGTCTACTAGTGTGAGTATGATGGCAGCCTGTTGAATTTTAATATCATGGTTCTTCTAACTTGAATTGACCTGATATGAAACAACTTTGTGTCCCATTCTCATGTTGAAATATAATAAAAAAAATAGATATTTATCAGCTCCCATGGAAATGACGAAAAGTGGTGGGTAACTGGAATTAATCATGACTGTTGTTTTAGCTGACCTCACCATCTGTTGGAGTACATTCCACTCTTCTTCAGCAGCTTTTACGCTTCATGGAGTTCAACGTTTTAGTTGGGGTTGTTAATTTGATATATCATGGCCATTTTTCTCCGTATTGTTGTTCTAATCTCCCTTTGTGTGAGTTAGATGTGACATCTATTTGTTTTCCTAATACATACATCAAGAACAATATATTCTTTCTTTTGGTTTTGAATGTGGTTGCTTGTGAATGGGAGAAAAACGTTTCATGTGAAAAGGCGTCTAGACTAGTTGGAATCTGCTGCCTAACATGATAAAATCTTCCGACTCTTGTTTCATCAGAATCCTACCATCCGTCCTTTGGTTGAGCAAGACTCTAAATCGCTGCAGCAATTACTTCCTGAAATACCATTTTGGGTGAAAAATCCAGACTATGATCGTGTAAGTTTATGGTGACTTAAGTCACTTCTATTGCATGTACTTGGTCAATTCGCCAATTGAGAATTCAGATATTTTTATGCATAGTTGTTTAATGTTTTTCTCCCTTTCTCTACTGAAATTAAGGTTGACTGGCTTAACAAGTTTCTTGAAGTTATGTGGCCTTACCTGGATAAGGTATTGTTTTTCACAAAGTATCGTGTGGCATTGTTAATCTAGTTTATAAGATATATTTTCTTAACATTCAATATTTTTATGCTTCCTGTAGGCAATTTGCAAGACAGCCAAAAATATAGCTACTCCGATTATAGCTGAGCAAATTCCCAAATATAAAATTGAATCTGTTGAATTTCAAGCACTAACTCTGGGATCTCTACCTCCTACTTTTCAAGGTCAGTAAAAGTGAATAACCATCAGGTTGTTGAATTGCTTATCTGTTGCAATACTTAGGCGTAAAGCAGAAGATCCTGGAGTCAGTATTTTATGTCAAGTTCTATTTTGCTCGTAATCTTAAATAAATTGGTCTGGAACATCACATTCAAATTCTCATGGCAGGTATGAAAGTCTATCTCACTGATGAAAAGGAGTTGATTATTGAGCCTGCTGTAAAATGGGCAGGAAATCCTAATATCACTCTTGCAGTGAAAGCATATGGACTAAAAGCAACAGTTCAGGTTGTTGCCTGTTATAATTTTTAGAATATTTCAATGACTTTTTAGGTCCTGCCTTTATATCTACGAAGATAATTATAATTACAATTAAAAATTAAATAGTGATTGTGTATTGCAGGTTCTAGATTTGCAGGTTTTTGCTGTACCACGCATTACCCTTAAGCCCCTTGTGCCTAGCTTTCCATGTTTTGCCAACATATGTGTGTCTCTTATGGAGAAGGTTGGTGAAGTTCAACCCCCCACCCCACAAATATATATATATATATATATATATATATATATATATATATATATATAATATAATCAAAATACAAAGTGCATAGAACACCAATTACAAATAACTGTTCTCAGTTTTTGGAGCTTAAGTGCTGTATGATAGGCAGTTTAACTCATTTATGTACTGAATGCAATGCTTCTGGCACTTGATAAATGTTGGAGACAATGGAGAGATTAATTTTTTGTCAGCTCTAGGTGTCACTGTGACCCTTTTGATTTTACTCATGACCGGAGTTCTGATCTGCTCATTTTTTCTGTCCCTCTTTTCCAGCCTCATGTTGACTTCGGCCTGAAACTTGCTGGGGCTGATCTCATGTCAATTCCTGGCCTTTATGGATTTGTACAGGTAGAAATTCATTACATCAATTCTTGAAATGCTGTATTTATAATCTCACCTTTAAGAATGATATACTGTTATTATAAATAAACCCTATATACTAGATATTAGTTGTTGGCAAGAATCGCAAGATATACCAAAACTGTGTGTGCATGTTTTATTTTTTTATAGCTTATATTTCACATGGCATTGGTACTTGAAGCTTACTTGCATGAATTTAAAACTGTAACTAACAAATATTGCTGGTGTTAAGCGTGCTCTGCATCATCTTATCTACTTTCGGATTGTCATGTTGGATTTATGATCCAGAATTCACAATAATATAATTGCAATATAACCATCGTTGTAGTGATCTTTGTGCTAAAACTAACTCAAAAGAGAAAAACTATGAAATGATTAATAATATTTGTTGGTACTTTTTATTTTAAATTTTAATATTCCACTTTGCAGGAGATTATCAAAGATCAAGTTGCGAACATGTATCTTTGGCCTAAAGCCCTTGAAGTGCAAATTTTGGATCCAGCAAAGTATGCTTGATATATTTATATTATGAGTAGCCTGGCCTCTGTTGGGTCTTATATTCATATTCTAATTATCTTTAAACCTCAGAGCTATGAAGAAGCCTGTTGGAATTCTCCATGTGAAGGTCTTGAGGGCACTGAAGCTGAAGAAGAAAGACTTGTTAGGTGCATCAGATCCTTACGTAAAACTAAAACTCACTGAAACAAAGGCTCCATCGAAGAAGACTACCGTGAAGCATAAGAATTTGAATCCTGAGTGGAATGAGGAGTTCAGCATGGTCATAAAAGACCCTGAAACACAAGCATTAGAACTTCTTGTTTATGATTGGGAGCAGGTACACACATTTTTACTGACAACTTTGAAACATCAGTAACATGTTATGATATCCAACTCTCGATTTTCATTTCTGTTCAGGTTGGGAAACATGACAAGATGGGCATGAATATAGTTCATCTGAAGGATCTTCCTCCCGATGAACCAAAAACTATGACGTTAGATCTTCTTAAGAATATGGATCCAAATGATGTTCAAAATGATAAGATGCGTGGTCAGATTGAGGTGGAGTTGACATACAAACCTTTTAAGGAGGAAGATATGCCAAAAGATCCTGAGGATTCCAGTGAAGTAGTAAAGGCTCCTGATGGCACACCAGATGGTGGAGGGTTACTAGTGGTTACAGTGCATGAAGCTCAAGATGTTGAGGGGAAGCACCACACCAACCCTTATGTTCGTCTCATATTTAGAGGGGAGGAGCGGAAAACTAAGGTGTGCGATTAACTTTTTCTCTTCTACAAGTAAATTGCAAAATTAACTTTTACTCTTCTACAAGTAAATTGCAAAATTGGTCCTGTATCTACTAGGTGTTGGATATTTTAGTCTCATTTAAAATGATACAATTTTAGTCCTATATTGATAAAGTTGCAGAATTTATGCACGTGCCTCTCATGTGAGCTGCCGAAATTACATGTAGCAGCAGAACTAATGACTTGGTGTCGTTTATATAACATAGTGAGACCCCAATATATTAATTTCAATTAAAAAAAACACAAATTAACAAAAAATTGTCATCATTCTAAAAGTTTTAAGACTTAATTAAGAAAATTGATTTTCATGGAACTAAAATCACCAACACCAATAGATATGTGACTAATTTTGCAATTTACTCTTTCTTCTAAGGTTTTCCGTGAATGGGCCGTAATTACTCTGATATTATTCATGTTGGATACTAAACTACCAGCTACATACTCTAACTTGATCATGCTTATTTGTGGTAGCATATTTCCACTTGAATCCCCGATGATGCCACTTAGGTTTATATTTTTTCCATGAATGCTGCTGAAATTCCTTTTTTTCCAAATCCCCGATTATTGCAACCTAATTAACAGAATGAATCAAATGATCACTTCTGCTGACATCTTGCTACTGCTTCAAATTATATAGTTGTGCTAATTGATGTACGCATGAGCATTAGTACATTATCAGTTGATTTTGCTGTTGAACGACTTTGCCATTTTTTACAGCATGTCAAGAAGAACAGAGACCCAAGATGGGAAGAGGAGTTCACCTTCATGTTGGAAGAACCTCCAATAAAGGACAGGCTTCATGTGGAGGTACTCAGCAGCTCGAGCAGGATTGGGCTACTGCACCCTAAGGTATTCAAGTCTCCTCTCTATCATTTCAAATTCACAATGCAACAATTTGTGAAAAAAAATAAGGGGTCACTTGGTTGAAAATTCTTCAATGAGAATGAGTATATGACAATTATGTTGGTTAATGAGAATAAAAGATGATCAATGACACTACTTTTCTTCCTTAAAAATGTAATCATTACACATTTTAATCAACTTTTTCCCCTCTTACAATCATTTATCCTCAATCATTCCCCTCCATTACCACCAACAATCTTCTTTTATGTCATTTTTTCCAAAATTGGAGCACAATACTGACGATGCAATCACCGTGGAAACAATTTTTCTTCCAATATCACCGGAGGCATAGAGGAAAAAAAATATTTTCATTTTCATTCCCATTGAAGAGTTTGAAACAAGACTCCATCTAAATTGCTAGGAAGTCATATATCTGCATTTGGTCACATGGGGCATCAAATTGAGATTACATCAATGGCTATAAATCTCCTTGGACAAATGCACATGTATTCAACACTTGTTAAGTGTCGTTTTTGGCTACTTTGTCGATGACTTACATATGCTGTGGTTCGATGTTTAAAATCAGGAATCGTTGGGTTATGTTGATGTGAACCTAGCAGATGTTGTCAGCAACAAAAGGATAAATGAGAAGTATCATCTCATAGACTCCAAGAACGGACGTATACAGCTCGAGCTGCAATGGCGAACATCTTAATTTTCGATCCTTATCAGTAAAATATCCTTGAACAACACGCTTTTTTAAACATCATTCCAAGTATGAGATTTGATTTTTTTCGAACTTCTTAGAACAGCTGTCATTGTGTAGTTATATTAAATTGTATGTTGTTGGCTGTACATTTTGTTGTTTCCCATTGTGTGCTTTTATCAGCAGAACATACTTCTGTCTGAAAACATTCAAACAAGCACTTCTTGAATTTGCTCACATAATTTCTTATAGTGGATCAATTTTTAAGTCCGCTGAAGTGTTATACTTTACGCTGATTTTAAATACTCGCAAGAGAAGTACATTATATGAAAGAGCAATGCATTATGCCATTATATATAAATGGATGCATCACATGTTATGCAATATCTATTTGAATCGTTCTTTTAGGGCGACGGGTTGAATACTCGCAGAAAATTTCTTTTCAAAGAATTGCTCAGCCCGCTCTTGCATATGCCTAAATATTCAAGTTCATTGTCATTCTCAAAATTGTCAATGCCTAAATTAAGCTCCACATTTATTCGGCATTGTGACTGATTAATTAGCATGATTAATTATAATTTGCAACTTGTATTATATCATATTTTACAATTTGTAATATATATTATATTTTGTAACAAATTACAACCCGTACGATGTAAAATAGACAGATTGGTATCCCAATTCAAAATTTGTTCTTTTTATTACCAAATTATATTTGACCAATGTTATATTTGTCTTTTTAGGTTTATTAATTTATTTTTTTAATTTTAACATATAATCAATTCCTAATTTGGTCGAATACTAAAAAATAAAATTTAAGTTGAGGGTATCAATCTGTTAATTTTACATAGTATGACAATTTATTACAAAATATAATGTATAGTGAAAATTGTAAAAGTTGATATAGTACATATTGCAAATTAATTATTTGAAATGCAAGTAGTCTTTATTGAGCAATATATATTTTATGATAAATAATGTTTATTATATTACAGTTTATTAGTTAGAGCCAGTTCAATGGCAATTAGATTTTGTTTTATGATTAGTTAGCAGAAGATAATACTGCTCATTTGTTCATTTATCAAACTGTAACCGTCTGGTAGAACTCTTCTTTGCTTTGAAATGAATATTTTCCAGAAAAAAAAAAAAATTCCAGAAAATATTGATATTGCTTTTATTTTAACACGTACATACGACGAACATATAAAAATATACTAGTATAAAATTCGTATTGCATTCACTATTAAAATATTGTAAATTAACCACAATTGTGTAAGCACATATTGGTAATTATTCTTTGCCTTCAAAATATGTCTTTTCTTCTAAAACATAAATTTACATTTATGTAACCCGTCAAAAAAAATTTACATTTATGGATCCTCTATATGTTATGAAACGTTTTTTGTAATCTTTAACAGCTTATTCCGGAAAAGAAAGCTATAATGGTTACTTTCTCCATCCCAAAAAAATATGCATTTATTCCTTTTCTGTTGGTTCATAAAGATTATACACACTTCATAAATAAAAATATTACTTCTCCACTTTAAACCCTTAAATTTACACCCATTTACTTTATTTGTCATTACATATATTTTTTGTACTGAGGACGTATTATTCTGAAAAGCTTATATATTAAATAAACTTATCTTGTAGATGTAACATTTAATAATACGGTAGGTCCTTTTATTAAAAAACCATTTTGTGGAAAAATAATTTTTATTCTCAGGACCGATCTTAATTGACTACAATTTGAGTATGTATTGCACCTTCTCAGAAATTATTTAACGAATAAATTCTCTCTCTCTCTTGATGTAATTATTATTGTTACTAATTATACATAAACACAATCTTTCTACAGTTCTACATTATAAGTTGAGTAAAACAGCTATTTATATGATATGACAGCGAAATGAAGTTTACATGTTATATATACACATATATATATATATATATATATTATTTGTATATATGATAATTTAGATATAAATAAAATAGCCAACATATATGTGGATATTGATTCGAGAATATAGAAAAATGTGGGCTCCATTTCATCCAAAAAATGGTGTGTGTGTGGCGGCCCATGCCTACTGTCTCACATCATTGGGCTCGCTTCCCAAGCCCGGTATTTCTCTCACATTTATCACCAATCACAATAAAAAGCCCAAAGCAGCAGCCTCAGTTTTCTTCCCATCACGTTTATTAAACGCCAGTCAAATATCTTATCAGTTATCTCACCATTTTCCTAAATTCAGAGTCTCTCATCACTTTGTTTTCTCACTCTACAATGGCGAAAGTCATCGTCGACTCAGCCTACCTTAAGGATGTCGAGAAAGCTCGTCGCGAGCTCCGCTCTCTCATCTCCAACAAAAATTGCGCTCCTATTATGCTTCGCTTGGCGTACTTTCCATCTTCCTCTTTTTTTTTTTGGATTGCGATATCTGAAATTGATTTTAGTTAATACTTTGGTGATAGACTTTGATATTTAATGGAATTGCCTTTTCTTTTTTTTTTTTTAATTTGGATTGCGTTCTGATTAGATGGCATGATGCGGGGACTTACGACGCGACCACAAAGACTGGAGGTCCGAACGGCTCGATTCGAAATGAAGAAGAGTACCTTCATGGCGCTAACAATGGCCTAAAAATAGCGCTCGAATTTTGCGGTGAGTTTACGTTGCGTTTGTACTTGCTCGTTTCCGAAAGTTTTGTGTATCGATTTTACTAGTCGGACTCAGATAGCTTTGATACTGTTATTGACTATTGCGATATTTGACTGTACCAAGATTTCTCAATTGATTTCTGATTTTGTTTTTTCTGATTAGCTGCAAACTCACGGTGAAGATTTTATAATTAGTGGCATGTTTTTGTTTATTTAGTTGTTTGATCATATAGTCAATGTTGATAGTTTTAGTGTGGTGCTAGGATTTTGTTTTACTTACTCTTTTTAGTATTAATTTATTTGCACAACTGTCGTGCATGCGCTAGTCTCATGGCTTGGAGTTGGAGTACTATGTGTGGCTATCTTTGAGAAATGAATTTCGCACACTTTTGGGTGCAAAATTTCAGATTGATTGTCTTGTGTTGATTGATTATTGGAGCATATTTCCTCAGATTTTTTTTAGTTGTGTGGTGGCAGAATGCACTTAATATTACTTTCCAAGTTATTTTCCTATGAATTTACGTCTATTTCACTTGGAAGTGTTAATCTGCAAATTTTATTAAAATTGATTTTATGTCTGATTGCAGAACAAGTGAAGACTAAATGCCCTAGAATAACGTATGCAGATCTTTACCAGGTACTTCCCTCTCTTCCTGGCTGCTTCTTAATGCAACTATGCTAGGGAAACTTAGAAGCTTTGTAAGTTGGTAATATTATTGCCTTTTGGACTGAGTTTAGGAAGTTAACATAATAACATCACTTATAATCTGGATTAACCTCTATGTAGTTGAGTCTTCATTTACAGGTTCGGAATGTAAAGCCTTTAAATGTATAGGCTGTACGGTTGTAATGTAGAGGAAGCACACCTTTAAAATATTTGTGGTTAAGCTGTCTTGCTGTGCCTAAACTTGAACAATCCAGATAAGAGACATAAATGGCGATCTACTGTTGTCGGTCAGTGACAACTGATAAAACACACTGATTATATTTTAGGCATAAACTCAACACAATAAACTTCACGAGCGGGATTAGTAACTCATGAACACTAGGATTACAAGTTGGTTTTGATTATGCAATCTTTTATTTATAATTTATAACTACTACAAAAGTTCGGGCACATGCTGATTATTTAAAGACATTAAGTCAGCACAATAAAGTGATAAACTGCATGATGGGAAATATGAACTCTTTAAAACTGGATAGTAACCATACTTTCTTAGCTATGACTAGAATAGAGAGATTAATCCTTCTTAGGAGAAATATCATCATAATAGAATAATGAGTTCCTTTGCTGACCATACTATTACGGCTATAGCTTGCAGGTGTTGTTGCAGTTGAAGTCACTGGAGGCCCCACAATTACTTTTGTTCCTGGTAGAAAGGTAATGTTGGTCTATATTACGTTGTTGTTGTGGTGTGTGTGCTTGCATGTGTGTATCAACTTCTCCCATTGTGCCTGGGAATTGTTTGCACTGCACTAGATTCCTTGGCCTGGCAAGTTACTTTTAGTTGAACTAAAGTCTTAATGGCAGCCACTTCATTTTCTTTCAGGATTCAAAGATTTCTCCGAAGGAAGGGCGATTACCAGATGCTAAAAAAGGTCAAAACAAAACATTATGAAAATCTTGGTTCTTGAATCTTTTCACTTGTCATGTTGACTTCTTTCTCCTTTTTATACACCACTGTAAGCCCTGTTGATGCTATTCGATCTACATTTTTCTCTCAACATCTGAGATGTAAAGTTCATTCTCCGCTTAAAATATTGGTGATATATATTATGACCATGTTAAACTTTCATACACATTATTTTTCCATGTGCAATTCTTGCTCTTGCTCACATATTTGGCTTTAAGTTTTCGAAATCTGGTCACACATTAACCTCGAATAAGGCCCTCCATGTTGGAGCAACTTTGAGATCTTTATCTAAACAAGTTTCCCCTGCAAAGCTGGTTAGGAATTCAACTGATGCACTTTGTTGGGTTTTAATGTTAGGTGTGCCACATCTCAGGGAGGTGTTTTATCGGATGGGTTTGTCTGATAAAGACATCGTGGCACTGTCTGGCGGCCACACCCTGGTAATTTCATTCGATCACTGTATTAAATATACTACCAATTTTCTTCCATTAGTATACATATAGATATTTATTGTTTCTTTGTAATATTGGTTAATGTTCATTTAGGGAAGGGCACATCCTGAAAGATCAGGCTTTGATGGCCCTTGGACTGCTGAACCTCTGAAATTTGACAATTCATATTTTCAGTAAGTCACTTAGTTCATCTAACATGCTTTGTCTTGAATTGGTTCACATGTTCTAATATGCCTTCGGCGCGAATGTACCTGAACCAGGGAGTTAATTAAGGGGGAAACAGAAGGTTTGCTTAAACTTCCAACTGATGTGGCTTTGCTGGAGGATCCTGAATTTAGGCGTTATGTAGATCTCTATGCCAAGGTACAGTATGACTTTATACTATTCACTTGAGCAAATAATTATGTTTCTTAACTATTAGGTTTGATAAGAAACCCAAAGATCAAAGCAAAGTTGTGTCTGTGTATAATGGTTCACTTAAAATGTTCAAGTATTTCTTAATTGAGGACTTAGGACCACTTCTGTTAAAGTTGGTTAATCTCTTTAAGCTGATCCTGGAGATGCATCCTGAACTGGGGCTCAATGCTGCTTCACCTGTACTCTATCTTGACCCAGTGCACTTATCTGTAGTTTCTGCTCTGTAACCTCTATGAATTTCTGAAAGTTCTACTCACAACCCTTATCCTCACAATATACACTTATTTACACTCTGTGCCATTATTTTTTCTTACATAATTAACTCACACCCACTCTATCAAAAAATAGAAAGGTCTATAAATGCCATTGATTTATCACTTTAATAAAGTAAAAACTACATTTTCTTAATTTCTGTGCCAGATCAGTGTGAAAACTGATCTGGGACAGAGGGAGTACACATTTCCTACGGCATAGAAATTCAAGGTGAGAACATCATGCTGGGATAAGATGCTCAGAAATTGAAGGTGACAAGAGACTAAAACAGTGTTCTGTTAGCTCATACAGATTTTTCACAAATGGTTTGTTGATCCAGATCTTTATGCACATTTATTAGGTTTATACTTAGTCATTTTGTCCTGCTTTGCTGATGCTAGTTTAGCTGACCAGCGATTTTTAATTTTATTGTTTAATCCAGTAATCTTAATATTACCCCTATTCTATTTTCTCCACATCACCTAGTGTATGTATTAGCTCCACACACAATAATAGTGTGTTATACTTGGAAGACAAATAGATAACTAAAAGCTCCGGTACACTAAAAAGGTAACAAGATTTAATTTGAAGGTCACAGGACGACTTTTCATAATCTTACCTTTCTGAAATGAGTTTAAAGTTTATTAACAAGGAAAATAATGGTTAAAAATATGGACTCTGGACCAAATCTTTTGTTTGATGTCGCTTTCCATTGGCATTAGTTTTTCACGAGTAGGGCACATCTTGATTGATTTTTGCTTGATCTTAGGAAAGTGTGTGTCCTATTTGATTGCAACCTTGTGCTCTATCTGTTAAACTGCCTAATTCCAATTATCAGAGCAGTTTAGTTTCTTTGCTATAGTAGTCTTGTTTTGGGTCATTGCAAGTTTTTAGAACAAGGCTCCTTCACTCGTCAACATCAACTTTACCAACCCTTAAATTTCATGTCATTTGCACATGCAGGATGAAGACGCCTTCTTCAAGGATTATGCAGAATCGCACAAAAAACTCTCCGAATTAGGGTTTACCCCTCCTAGTGCCAAGGTGATTGTGAAAGACGGCACCATATTAGCACAAAGTGCCGTTGGAGTTGCTGTTGCTGCTGCAGTGGTTATCTTGAGTTACCTTTATGAAGTCAAGAAAAGAATGAAGTAGACTTTGTTCGATTCTATGATATCATGTAGGGGAAGTGGTCGCTGATCTCCTTCTGGACCATAAATTTGTACCTGGTACAATATACTGCATGTTAAAATAACAAACGTGAGGTTTACGTAACAATCATATGAACCGGTAAAAAGTTGCCTAAACTTGGCCTGTCTTGGCTTTGGAAGGAATTTAGGTTGCGTCATCGCTGTTAACTTTTTGCCATATTGAAAGATGTTTGCTTGCTTTAACCAAATTGGGAAAAAGGAAATCATGTACCAACCGCCATTATTTTCTTTCCTTCCCATCCATTACCTTCATATTTGCCCACGTTCTTGTTACTAGGCCCAATGAATCCTTCGATTTAGGTTAAAAAAATTCTACAATATTTTAGGGGCCTTTTTTTTTTTTAAATGAATATGAACAAATCAAGATTATCTTCTTTCAACTCAACTTCAAAAGTTCAGTCATCACAATTCACCGATTCACCATCACTAAATAGGTAATTTTAGTTGGTTGTTATTATATTTTTTTACTAATGTAAAAGACATTGAACGTTATTTATGTGATGTTGATTGAAAATAGAATGAGAATTCGGAATCATAACCGCAACTTGAGAAAAAAAAAGAGGGGAAAGAGATTGTATTTTAAAGTTAAATTCAAGTCAAAATAGGGAACGTGTGGACATATGGTGTGATGTTGATGAAATATATTTAAATGTAATATTGAATTCATTAGGTGCAAGATTTGGGGGATTTTGTGTGAGGTTTAGGCAGCTGAAACCAAAACTTGTGTAACGAAATACACCTCAAAGAAAGGAGTTCAATTCTATTCTGTTTAGTATCGCTGGGTCTTCCAAAGTTGGCGTGAAATAGAAAAATACGAAAACGAACTAACATGCACTGAACTCCAAAGAAAGACCTTATCACACCTTTTATTCTTGTAAAGTTGCGTTACACTATCACCCTGACAGAAATGTTTAAATAAAAAGGATTGAGGCGGGCCGAGCTAATTTTTCATGTTGCGTTATTTACAACTAAAACAAGTAACCAATCTGGCAGGCAATCTTTGGAAAAATATGAAAGGCATTAATCATTATATGTTATTTACATGTGCTCGTGCATATATACCGATAGCTAGCTATTTAAATAATAATATAATATATTATTTTGAGTGGTATATAAACTCAAAAACGATCCTGTTAGCATAGTGTATGGGATTAAATTGACAAAGACCCATGCATATATGGAGTATTTCACAAAGCTGGCTTGATCACATGGTAAAGGGAAAAAGGACGAGAAGAGGTAGGTAAGAAACCCTTGTTTTTTTAGGACAACCGCATCAGTCTTGTTCTATACCTAAGCACATGACGTCCACGAGGCTGTTATACTTATACGTACCTTAATTACTATTCAAACATTATGATGCTGGGAAGCGTGACAAAATATGTAGATTCTGTTGATTCAAATGAATACCAGAATAAATACATTCTCAATCTCCGTTGATTCTTATGAATACAGGAAATAAGAGAGAAAATAATCTCAATTAATTTTAATTCATCATTCAACTCCCTTACAATGTATTCGAAATTTCTATTTACAGATCAGAAAAAAAAAAAAAAAAACTAACCTAGGATTTCAGGCGTGCAAGCCCTAAAAGCCCAACCCGATAATAATAATAATAATTAATTAAAACATAAAAATACTCTAAAACTATATAAAATATAAATACTAATTAATACAATCTTTATCCCCATCACATTATTTGCCTAATCTATTTTAAATTTTCTTAAGAAATTTTTTATTTCCAGCTTTAACATCAATACATCATCCTCTCCATATTATATTAATTGATTTCATTACAATATTGTTGTATGTTCGTATTATGATAGATGCAAGTTGGTGGAGTACACTCCCACAACCCTAAGAATTTATTCAACCTAACTGATTGGTATGACAAGTGCCAATCCAAGTTTAAATTGTTTAATAGAGGACGGAATTAAAGCGATGGAGGCAGAGAAATAAATGCTTCGTTTTTTTTTTTTTTTTTAAATCGTGTTATTCATTTTATACTTTAGTACAAATAAATCACGACCTTTCGCACAATCCCCTTTGTGCTCTTAATATGTTTTTATTTATTATATCATATGGAAAAACGACATCGTTTGATGTGCCAATCGGGCACAAAGAGGATGCGATGCATGTAAGTCTAATTTGCTAACATTTAAAGGTAGTAATTTACTATATTATAATTAAACCAAAATTAGTGTTTTAATTTGCAATTAAGCTTCGTTATATCAATTTATGAGACCTATATATATAGTCATGATAACATGCATAGTTATACCCTTTGAATAAATTCATAAAAAAAATTATAAAATTAAGAAAAAAAATCCAATCTAGCTAGCATGCATGTGTGAGTAGAATTAATTAGATATATTTTTTTAAAGAAATTTAAAATTAACATTTGCTTTTTATTCTTCTCTTTTACCTGTTTGCCATGTGGATAGCTTTAAATGTTTGGGCAAGGAGGATAGCTATTGAGGCTGTTCTTCATTTTTCTTTCTTTCTTTATTTATTTCATAAAAGATATTTTTAGTTTTTTGGTTGAAGAAGGGATAATGTTCGTATGGAAATAAAATCACAATCTGTTACAATTATACAACATCAATGGTGGAGCCTCTTTTTTAATTTTTGAGAAAAAAGTGGAGCCATTTTGGAACATGACAGTCCAGGAAAAGATGAGAAGGTAGGTAATATTAAAACATGAAAATTACACAAGTGGGCACCTCCTACCCTACCCCACCCCACCCCCCCTCTCTCTATCTCTTAAATATGAATACCAAATTGATGAGCAGATTTAAGGATGCTGATTGATAAGCACAAGTTGTTTTCAATGTTATTTTCGGGTTAGGGGAGGAGAAAAACATGTGGTGGTGGGTGACAAATGCTATTTATGTGTGTGATATATATCAACAGCTCTCTTATAAAATGATATCATTATATTTATTCAATAATATTATTACTCATATAAAATAATATTATAGTTTTTTACACTGTGATATAAATTTATAAATATAATAATATTACTAAATAAATATTATGATATTATATTATTACTAAATAAATATAATAATATCAATTTCATATAATGAACAAATTTTAGCAGAGAATTTATGTGTATATATATATATATATATTAATGTTATCAAATTTTGTTTTCTTTGTCTTTTTTACCATTATATAGAGGAGTTTGAATTTCTTGGAATATATTTTTAAAGAACAGTTAATCATAAAAGCAATATTACACCCTCCCACCACCGTACGAGATGCATTATTTATCAATTTTTTTTAATACTAGATACATCATTTTTTTTAAATAACAATAAAATAATTTTAATAATCTCTCTCAAATACTTCAATATTACACTACATATCATTACTTTTCTCACACTGACTTAATTTAATATTATTAAACAACTCTTACATTAAAACATGTGTCAAACAGTAAATGTTGTATCAAATAATGGACACAGGGAGAAATATTTTAATATTGTATTTTTTTTTATCAGACAAATGGTATTTTAATATTGTATTTTAACATATAAAAATCGTTTCATTCGTTTAGCGTACGCCTAACAATAGTCGAAAATTTAATGAGGATGATTTACTAACTATTTAATTAATGTAAGTAGGAGTGAAAATAAGCAACGCTATTGGACAGGGGGTTTGGGTTTATGGTTTGATCTATTTAAAGTTTATTTCGGTCTAATTTATTTAACAATTGAGTCGGGAAGTTAATGGACGAGTCTAAAATGAATTTATTCTCTTCCAGAACATAATTCTCTATTACTTGTAAATTAATTTTAATATACAGTATTTTCATTTTGACAATTAAAGAATTAAAATTTAAATATACATACAACATGTACTCATATATTTTTACAAGTATTATGTACACTTTGTCATACTATTGTACGTAAGAATTAATAATATTAATATAAAAACTAAAAAAATTACTTGTAAACAACTAATACAATTGCTTAATGATGTATTGTACACAAGATTTACATAATACTCCCTCCGTCCCGGAACTGTCTTCACATGTTGACTTTTTAACGGTTTTTGTGTGGTAATTATTTCATAGTAATATATGTACAAAGGTTGTTTTATATGAATGATATATTCCTAATAAAATAACATATTTATGTGCATGTGTTGGGTGGGAAGACGGGTTGACTGAGCGGATTTTGTTTTAAAATATCACGATGTCCCATACCTACTTGATTGGGTCCAAACCATCTTGCACAAGATAGGTTCAATATGAGTCTACTTTGAACCCACTTCATTACCATCTAAACCTTTCTCAAAGCTTATTGAAAAATATATTAATATTAAATATCATGAGTAAATTTAAACAGATTTTTAAAATACTTACATGTCTAATCTATTTACTAATATGCTAGGCCAACCGGCCAATAGGAGTGAACACAAAACTAATAAATCGAATTTTTTTCGCTGGTTAAATCGATACAATTTTTTCGGTTCAGTTTAAAAAATTAAAAATCGAATTTTTTTTCAGTTCGATTCGATTTTGAAAGTTTAAAAACCAAATACACCAAAAAAAATATTTATTTATATAATTTAAATATATATATATATATATATATATATATTAGTTAATTAACCTACAATTTTATTACCTAATTAATTTGTGAACAATTGTGAATGATTTGTGATGAACTTGTGAACTGTTAATTTATGATGAATTTAATTATGATTGTGAAATATTTATTGGTTGAACTTAATTGTATTGTAGAGTCGAAATGTTAAAAAATATTGGAAAAATCAGTTTTGATAGTAAATTACTAAAAATTTAATTTTTATTCGATTTAATCGAAATAACCAAAAAAATATTTCGGTTTGGTTTATTTCGGTTTCTTAAAAATTGAATTCGATTTTAGTTTACTTTTTTAAAATTTGATTATTTTGGTTTGATTGAAAATTACTCAAAATCAACTGCATCGACCGAACGTCCACCCTTACTGCCAAGCCGTTAAAAAAAAAAAAAAAAAAGCCTATCGAAATTGAATAGGATCTGTTCTATAGGCTCGTACCTATCGGAATTAAAATACCAAATTAAACATATATAATTTTTGTAAATAAAGTTAGAATTTTCGATACAAAGTTGGTTTGACCTATTTTTATCCCTCAATGCAAAAAGTCTTTAATTTTATGACCGACTATTGAAATTAAATCTCGTGAAATGGTTTAAGCAATCAATACTTTTCAAATCTATTAAGGCGTATAAAAAGTATTAGCATATGATACACACATGTATAGAAGACTCTTTCCTCTCCCATCGTGATTCGTGAAGCAATTTATTGCGTTCACTTGTTACTTGGTGAGTTTTATGGTTATCACTTATCAGTTACAAAATGATTTTTTTTCCTTACACCGCATCAACACACATTAAATGTGCTCAGGATAAGTTTAAGAACATCTATAATGATGAACAATATATGTAAAATAATTTCATACAATTTATTTACAACTCTAATTTTATGGTATAATATTTAATTTTTTTAAATAATCTAATTAATACTAATAAATTAATACATTCTAATAAAATAATTACAGTAATACTATAAAAATGTATATCAATTGCACAACAAAATTGATCTGTAAATAATATTTTACTTAACATTAATATCAATACACAAACAATTAACAAAGTGATAAATGAAATTGACTTTCAATTTATTTTAATAAAAGCTTTCATCGTTATAACTCGTAACAAATGAAAAGTGTGGCAGTGGGGTGGTGGCCGGGAGTTGGTTGGTTGGGTTGGGTGGGTGGGATTGATTTTGATTTTTAAATTATTATTTAGATACAATTTAAAAGATTTTGAAAAATAATATTGGAATAAAAAATACTTTTTTTTTTGGTGTTTATAAATTGTAAAAAACATATTTTAAGATCCTATAATAATATTTTTTTTGCCCAACATTTTTACAGAGCTTGTAAATTACTAAGCAACTTATAAATTATTTAAAGGAGTTTATAAAGTCATCCAAACCGACCCTTAATCGAGCTTGCAATGTTAATTATATTTAAATTCTTTGAATATCTAATTAATATTGAATCTGGTCAGGTCAAGCATGCTGTCCAAATATGTTTGAGATTTAATCGGGCTTTCAAAATTAATTATATTTTATTTCTTTGAAAATCTAAGTCATGTTTGGATGGGTTTTATTCGAGTTAATAAATTAATTAAACTTGAATAACGTAATTATTTCATATATGAGCCACTATTCACATGATCACATCTCAAAATCCTCTATTCACACTTTATTTACAAAATACCTTATTAAAATGTAAAAATTAAATTATATTTCCTCCATCCCTTCAAAAGCTTCTCATTTTGTCATTTTGATCGGTCCACTCAAAATTTTCTGTTACCTTAAATGACAAAAAAGTGTCCCCACATCCCCCTATTTTTACCTTTATTTCTCTCTATTTCTCTGTACTTTTTTTTTCTTTCCCATCACATTTGAACACCTATTACAATTAAAATACTACTCACTCTGTCCCGAAAAATCAGGAGCTTTCAAAGAGATGGAGGGAGTATTACTAAATAAAACTCATGTTGTCACTATTTTACCTTTTCTCCCTCAAAACACAAAATTAAGTTTGAGTATTATTAACCACACCCCAAAATTGTCTATACACACCCCAATAAAATTTAAAAACAAAATAAAATAAAAAGTATAAAAAATGCAACTAAATCTTAAAAAATAAATTAAATTAAAAAAATCAAACAAAAAAAATGTATAATCTTCAAAAACCAATTATAGTTAAACAAAATTTGAGAAATTTTTAAAAAATCAACTAATTTTTCAAATATTTACTAAATTAATAAAATATGATAAAATTAAATAAAATATGAAAAAAAAAACTAAATTTTAAAAAATTTGAGGATTTAGTTGATTTTTTTTAAATTTTAATTATATTTTGAAATTATTTTTTCATGTATAATTTTTTAATAAAAAATGCCACATCACCATTGATGGTCCGTTGTTGCCGGTAAAGTAATATAATTTGGAAATTTTTTAAACATAAATGACTAATTTTAAAATAAAAAACTGAGAAGATTAAAAATCAAAGTTAACAAAACTTAAAGAATATATATTTGCTAATTTTTGTTAACCCACCAGTGATATATTTTAGATAACATCTCAGTTTGTCGAGAAACAAGATATAGTGCTAATATCTATGCTTATACCCATCATATCCTGAGAAACAAGCATCGTACGATTCACTAACACCGAGAATGAAGGGCATGATTTAAGAAAATTATTTTTCACATGGACCAACCATCTTCGGTGCTCCCTCCAACATTTTGTTCATAAAAAATATTATCAGAAATATTAGGTTGAAAGAACCTAATACTTTACATCTAGTTTAATCATATTTGAACATCATACTCAAATACATTAAACTAGAAAGTACTCTTAAAAAGGATGAAACGTTATATTTTTTTTACATAATATGTAGTTATGGACTTTTAATTTTTAATATAAATGTATATTTTTAAAAAATAAATAAATTAATCGAATAGGATATTGTTATATTCGTCTTCATCATCAAACCCCTGATCCCCTACTTTCAATTACCCATTTGTTTAACCAGATACAATAAATGTCTCATACCCTTCTCGATTTGAATAGGGTTATTTGATTTTCCTTTCAAGTTCCGTATATATATTTCGTGAAATGGCTCATGTATATTTGTATATATATACTTTTCATCAATTGTGTATTACACATGACCTTGAACTTGTATAGTTATAAACGTGTTTGTTTATTAATTATACTTGCACAATGGAACTCATTTTTTAAAAATAAAATATTATATACTCCAAAGCTCAATCTTAACCCTAACCCTAAGTTTGATGCCAAAACTTGGAGCACAAGTTTAATGGTGGGAAAGAAAGAAAGAGAAGTAAGAGAAAAATAATAATAAGTAAAAGAAGTGGATGGTGAAGCAAAGGCCACATTCCACCACAACTACAATCATATTTGATATTTGTTCTTGCACCCAACCCCTAATGATTCCTTCTAGAAGCCCAAAATTAATAAATAATAATAACAATCTATTATGTGATACACACATGCACCAATAGAATAAAGTACAACACCTACCTATACCATCCCTCTCTTTCTCTAGTCAGTATGTATGAATGAATTATGATGCTAATGAGTAAGGAAAAAGCCATTTCATTGGAGATAAATAATCTCTCCCAAATCCCAACCACAACTAACTTAATAACATAATCATATATTTCTAATCAAAATTAATTACTATTAAATCAAGCGCGCCCCACTTCATTTCTACTCAATTTGGATCCATTGGACTATTAATTAATATTTATTGGATTGGATTGCATTTCTGTCAAGTTCGTGATTGAGATCGAAATTGATCAATCCTTTCGAATTCTGAAAATTAATAATCTTGCAGAAAATAAAGAACTTAGACGGGGAATTAATTTTTAAATAACATTTGGTAATTTTACTGTGAATCAATTCGACTGCATTTTATGTGTATATTTAAATAATATTAACTGTTTCTAATATAATTTTGAATTGCACAATAAAGAAATAAAATGATTTTATATGCACTGAACTAGAGCGTTGTAGCAAAATTATTAATTGGGAAAATGTAGGTACTCAATTTTTGGTAGCATATGCTTGGGCAGGCCTCCTTACCAGAAAGAATTAAGGGATATTAATTAGTTCCAACAAGAAGATGACACAAATAGGGGGCTCCAAATTTTATTTTATTTTTTTTAAAGGAGGGGGGTTCCAAAATTAAGTAGTGATTGTTAGATGAATTATTAATAAAAGGTGGTTCAGAGTTTGGATGAAAAGAAGATGATATCCCACATTTTCCTGCTTTACTTTAATACCTTACTTTACACCTACCTGAAGGTTACCTATTAGTCTATGTCCCATTTACCAAGATTAAGTAATATATGGAGTACTATTATTCACATATACTATATATATATATATATATATATATATATATATATATATATATATAGCTTCGTCTGTTACAATTTTTTATTGTTCAAAATCTCAAAATGAACGTTACATTTTATTTTTTTATACAAAAAGATATTCTCTCTGTCCCGCCCAAAATGTCTCATTTTACTATTTTCGTCCGTCCCACCAAAGTGTTTCATTCTTTTTTTATTCATATCCTACTTTTATAATTATCCCTAACCTATCTATATATTTACACAATATGCCACTCATTTAAAATCTGTGCCCAAAAAGTATTAAGACACTTTGGGCGGGACCGAGGGAGTAGCAAATAAACAACTTTACCGTTTCAAACTAAATCCTTACAAATATTTTTTATTTACAACTCATGTCACTCAATTCACTACTATAATTAAGGGGTGCTTGGTAAAATTGTAAGAAATAAAAAAGACATAGAAATGAAAAAGGTATGAAATCCAAATTCATACCTCTCAAATAGGTGAAGTATGAGAGATTCCTTTATTTTTTGGAATCAAAGTCATATTAAAGTCATTCCATATACTGCTATTTTGATTTTTATTTCTCACTTCCTAAAGTTTCCAATCAAGCACCCTTTAAATCTCTCTCATTCAATTATTTACTCTAATAGAATTAAAAAAAAAAATTATCCTTAATTTTATATTTTTTAATACTAATAAATAATATTTTTATTAAAATTCATATAATTTAGTTTTGAATCATCTAAATTACCCCCTCTGTCCCACATCAGTTTTCACACTTTCTTTTTTGGTTTGTCCCACATTAGTTTTCACATTCCAAAAAAGAAAATCCCCCCTTAAACTTCATTCTCACAATATTCATATATTTACAGAAAATATCATTACTTTTTACACTCAATCCAACCACCTTCCTTACTTTAATAATAAAAGTTTACAAAATTACTCTTCAATACTTCACTCATTACACTTTTTCTTAAAATGCATGCCCAGATTAGTATAAAAATTAATTTGGAATGGAGGAAGTATAATGAAGGGAGTAGTTTCTAGTATAAATGTGATACTAATAATATCAACAAGAGAGATGCCACCACCACTCCACCAGCCACTCTATCAAACCTGTCTCACCAACTCACATCTAGAAGAAATTATCCCCCACCCCCTACCCCCACCCCCCATATAGAGTCAAAAGCTTGTATATATAATGAACTCCACATCAAGTACATAAAGGGGCTGGCCTTAATGCTGAAGATTGAAGAACCACCAAGCCTAGTCTTTCTCATAATCCCTTCATTGTCCTAAACCATCTCACCAAAAAGGGAAAAGATTACTAAATAAAGCAAATAAAGAGTGTGTATGTGAAAGGTTTATAATTGAATTGTATCAAGACTCAAGAGTAATGGGAAGGTCTCCCTGCTGTGAGAAAGCTCACACTAACAAAGGGGCATGGACTAAAGAAGAAGACGATCGTCTCATCGCTTATATCCGCGCCCACGGCGAGGGCTGCTGGCGCTCGCTGCCCAAAGCCGCCGGCCTCCTCCGCTGCGGCAAGAGCTGCCGCCTCCGATGGATCAATTACCTCCGCCCTGACCTGAAGCGAGGCAATTTCACCGAAGACGAAGACGAACTCATCATCAAACTCCATAGCCTTCTCGGTAACAAGTAAGCCCTAATTTCTTCATCAAACATTAAATTGTTTTTTTCTGTGCGCAAAATTAATCGATTCTGTTACAGATGGTCGCTTATAGCGGGGAGATTGCCCGGCAGGACGGATAATGAGATAAAAAATTACTGGAATACCCACATCAGGAGAAAGCTGTTGACACGTGGCATCGATCCCGCGACTCACCGGCCGATGAGCGAGGGTTCGTCGGCGGCGCAGGAAGCGACGACGACGATTTCATTTTCCGGGAAGGAAGAAGTGAAGAATTTTGATGTTTTGGAGAGGTGCCCTGATTTGAATCTTGAACTAAGAATCAGCCCCCCTCATCAGACTCAAACAGGGGGAAGGGAGAGTTGTACGTTGTGCTTTGCGTGTAGTCTTGGTATTCAGAACAGCAAAGATTGCAGCTGCAGTAATGATGCGGCTATTAATGGGAATACCACCAATTCTGGGTATGATTTTCTGGGCTTGAAAACTGGAGTTTTAGATTACAGAAGCTTGGAGATGAAATGAATATATTATCTGGGATTAATTAAGATTGATTCATCAAAAATAGTAGATATTCGCAGGGAGAAACATATACTCCATTTGTTAGTATTAGTTCAAATCTTCTCTCAATTTCTCTTCGTTATTGTACAACAGTTGGAATATTTTTATTGCACAACATTATAGCAGAGTATGACAAATTACTACGCTATTTGCGTTGGATTGGATTTGGTTCCATTTCTTGGCGCTTTTTCCTTTTCTTTTTTCCGGCTAATTCCGTTAATTTTTGCTGCGTTTCCTGTTTCGTGCGTGGCTTTTTTGCATTTGATAAATTTCACTCATACGTAATATTTGGTAATAAAATAATAATAATATAGTTCAAGTAATATGATTGAAAGAAATAAAAAAATTAATATTAAATACAATTTAATATATTAAATGAGTAATAATTGACGTAAATAAATATAAGATGTACAGATAAATATATTAAACTGGTATGAAAAAAAAATGAGAAGATTTTATTTAACAAACTAAAAAGGAAAAGAAGAAGCTCTAAAAAAATAAAAAGCTTTTGCTGGATCGAAGGAAGTAACAATCTTCAAATCAGAGTTAATTAATTTTGGCAATGGAATTCGATTCAGAAAACTCGTAATTTTTTTTTTCAGAAAATTGGTGTAAATTTATAAAATAATCGATACGATCCTTTTCTTTTTTTTTATATTTAAATTCTTGTAAATTTTGTAAAGAGATGGATACAATGTGAGGATCCACTTCTTTTGTCACTCATTATTTTATAAAATGTATATATATTTTTTTAAATTACAAAAAAAAAATATAGATGATTCATTTTTTAAATTGATATCCCTAATGTATTCTTATAACCATATATGTTTAAACTCGGATCTAGAGTGAACCTGTCCTATTCGGAGTGGGTATGGATCAATTAATTAATTAAATGAATTTGGGGCGGTCATGATTTTTATCCCGTCTCACACCAGTCATACATATTTATTATATTTTGTTCATATTATATGTTTATATGTATAAATATTATATTTATTATTTTTAAATATTTAGATGAATATTAAATTTTATTTTATATAGTTATATATATAATTTAAATTAAAATTGGGGCAGGGCGGGTTATGAATTTGATTGAACTCGTTTCAGACCAGTTCATTGTCATAGTATTTTGTGTTTGTAGTAGTGTCAACTTTTTTTTTTTCGAGTAGTATCAACTATTTAGTTTATTAAATAAGATAAAAAAATTTATATGAGTACCCACTGCATAAACCAATTCAAGACACTTGAAAATAAGGAGGGGTAAAAATAGAAAACTGTTTAATATATATGTACATAACTAATTAGGAAGCTGCATGCAATGTGTAGCGGTTCAAAAACTTCACTAAGTTTTAAGGAATTTAATCCTCTCTATATATGACGTGTCACTACAAAAAAATAGTCATTTACCGACGGATTTTCGTCGGTAAAACTGGTCATCCGTTGATATTTTTCTCGTCACAAAATACCGACAAAAAATTAATTCGTCGGTAAATACCGGTGGATATTCGTCGGAAAACACTGTTTATAAAAAAATTCAAAATTTTGTAGGTAAATTTAAAATTTAAAATTCCGACGGTATTTTATCGGTATTTGTGACGGAATTTGGTCCGTCGGTATTGCACAATTTTTTTTTGTAGTGGTGTCTTTTTCAAAATTTTCTTACTTTTCTAAAAATATTTAGGATGAATAGAAAAAATAAATGAAAACACTGCTATGGGGAGACTATAGATTGAATATGTGTAAAACTTATTATTAGTATATGAAACTGAAACCACAGTAATATCAGGTATTCATTATAAATACACACTGTTTTTATAAATTAATATCATAAAATTTTACAAAAAAAATATGTTGAGTTGTGTGGATAAATAATAGAAGTAGTTTATAAATGTAATCACACCATCAAGATTGAGCTGAATGAATATTAGTATGATATTATTAAATGAATATAATAATATTAATTTGAGTGTATTTTTCTTGTAAAATTAATTAAAAAGGTGATTTTATTGTTTTTAGTTTGAATTTGTCGTAGTTTTTTAATAATATATTTTGGTGCCATTGGTATCTTTTGATATGGAGATGTATGATGAATCATGTGAGATGGAGAATTTCAAGACCTCACATTAAAACTATTTTTCTGTTTATTAACTTTTTTGCCTTTTTTTCTTTTTTCTTTTGCACCTTTTTCTATTTTAGATTCCCTTTTCCTGTTTGTCTTCTCTATCAAAAAGATATGAAGGGATAAGCAAGTGAGAGGATGAGAAGAAAAGAAGACCCCAGAGGTGGGTAACCTATCTCTTCCCACGTAATTAATATATACACATTTATTTCCTCCATATTAATTAACTCCAATAATTCTACAAATATTAACTTAAATATGGACCCTAAATAAAATATTACAGGGGTGTTTCGTCTGTATCTACAGATTAGTACATAGAAAATTAACATTTATATATGTGAGTACTTAAACGTTCAAATTTTCTCAGACTTTTGAATGTCCTTCGCATAACCTATATTTTTTTTTTCTGAAAGGGTCCCTCGCATAATCTTTGATCATCAGATTCATCACAGATTTTTCGCCAAACTTTTCAACGCCCCCTTAGAATTTCTTATTTTTTGTCAAAAGTAATTTAGTACACAACATATATATGTGACACTAAAAATAATTATATTTGGTGTAAAATTGATGATATTATAAGGGTAAAATTTATAAAAGATTTTTTATATCGAGAGTATGCAATTTATTATTAGATTGACGAAAAAAAATATAAAATTTATCTAGGAACGGAGGGAGTAATTATTTTTTTAGCAACCGAATTCATATTATGATATTCTATCTATATTTTGTGTATTTTTGTATTAAAATATAAACCTAACAATTTAATTATTATTTTTTTTATTGATCAAATGGTGATTCGGTCCTACTAGGACTCTAATCACTTGACCTAATTCACTTCGACAACAATTTAAATACTAGTATTATTAATGAGAATTAGAAAGAAAGTTGTTTAAAGATATTTAACTCGGAAAAACTTCTTTTTAAAGGTGATGCTCAAAATAGCATATATGTCCACCCAAGAAGGTTTTGTATGTGTTGGATGTATTATACAACTCAAATATATTTTTAAAAAATACAATTGTGTTTATCGAATAATTGTATTTTTTTTTTTGAACTGATCGAACAATTGTAGTTGTTTGCACTAAATAGTTAAAATTGTTCAATTGATATTGTTCACTGAAAATAATTGCAACAATACAAAAAGAATTTATATTATTTAAAAATATATTTAAATTGTGCAATATAATTAGAGTATGTCTCCTGTGAACCAAGTTTCACGATGAACTTGATTCACATTGAAAAAAATAAATTAATTTACCTTTAACTTATCCCAATTAATACCCTTTAGTAATATAGGAAATATCATTCAGTTATCATGACTGATACCTTATAGTAATATAAGTAATATCCTTTAGTTATCACGATTGATACCCTTTAGTAATATATGACATACTCTTTAATTATCGCGACTGATATTCTTTAGTTATACAGACAATACTCTTCAGTTATTACAATTGATACCTTTTAAAATGGATCACGTTTCACCATGAATTCTTATTCATAGTAGGCTTTGTCATATAATTAATATACAATATATTTACTCTCTATAAAAAAATTAAATGAAAAATAATGTAGCAGCAAGATAAAATTGCGTGAAGAAGATAGCAGCAGTCTATTATATTGTACCTTCCCTCTACCAACTTTAACTTACTAATTGTTTCTTTTAGCCGTGATCTACCTACCCAGCAATATTTCTATTATCACCACCACTACTTTACTATAAAATATACACACTTAGCCCACTTCAATATTGTATTTTAAATGCAATAGTGTCATCATATTTATCTTGTAGTACTACTCAAGATAGATTTTGAATTCACTGCATTTATGGTGTACCTAAATCAATTATGAGATTAGGTCAAACGGCTTTTTATAGTACTCATCTCTTCCACCTAAGTATTTAGTTTTTTTTTTTTAATATATCACAATGCTAATAATAAATTCCCAAATTTAATTGTTGCAGTGTTTTCGTTTAATTATGCTGACTTTTGATTTTGGTGTGGAAAAATTTCAAGTCTAGCAATATCAATTTTTTATCAGAGGTTTTTAATGTATACATGAACTATTAATGAAGTGAGAATTAATACACGAACCTAGGTAAGAATTAACAACTTGCAAATGCAAATTCTCTGGTACTATTATTTAGAAAACCAGTTATATTGCATACCATTTAAATATTATTCGCCGTTCCCAAAATAAATTGTACATTTTTATTATTCGAACGTTTCAAAATAACTTGAACATCAAAACATTAAAAATCTTCCACAAACTCCACCCTCACAAGATCAACAATTTTACACAAAATATCATTATTTTGGATCTACTCATACAAACAATCCAACTCATTTCTTTACTTTATGCGTAAAGATTTATAAAATTATCCCTTAAAACCTCACTAATTACTCCTAGGGATGGGCATTGATTCGGGGTTTTCGAGTTCAGGACAGAATTGTTTTAGCAAACCCGAACCCAATTTATTTATGGTACCCGAAAATCGGGACCCTAAATTTTGGGTACCTGATTTCGGGTACCCATTTAAAAAAAAAATTTAAAAATATAATCTCTTGAGACATTTACTTACACACCTAATAAATAGTTAATGCAATTAAAAATGTGTGAGAGCAATTAAAAAAAAAAGAACAAATTCACAAACAATTGAAACACTAACGGTTAAATGTTAATGCAATCATTCCGTAATGGTCAGTTTGAAGGAGACGAACTCTTCGACGAAATTAAATCCCGTCTATGGAGCTGGACGTATCTCATTTTTCCAAACATTTGTAATTATTCTTTTAATGAGTGGTCTTCCAACTTGAGAGAAATTCTCGAGTCTTTGTAAATCTATATTTCTTGTAACTTTTTGGGTATTCCTTATGCCCTGCTATTAATACAATTTTTATTGACTGATAAAAAAAAATCATTTCAATTGTACCAACTCATAAGTCATAAGTCTCATTCCAATTATCCAATATCCATCCATAATACATGATAAAATTTCATAATCCATAACAACCTAACTTCAAGTCTGCAACATTCATGAATCAACAATCTAAATTCTTAGTACAAGACAAAAGTATTATAAAATATAAATTTACAATTATTAGTTTCAGGATTTTATTTTTATAAAAAAAATCGGGTACCAGATCGAGTTTTCGGGTAAGAAGGTAATACCCGATCCCGAACCCATATTTTAAATTTTGGGTTCGGGTTAACCCAAAATTCGATTTTTAATTTAAAACCCGAACCAATCAGATTTTTTTGTTGGGTTCGGTTCGGGTACCCGAAACCTATTGCCCACCCCAAATTGATTCATTTTTTTATTTTGTATATATGTTCAAAAGTTAGTGAAAGTTAAGATGAGATGGAAGAAGTATTACTCATTTCATTAAATGATATTACTCAAAAAATTGACCGTGTTACTTGTAAAACGTTGATGTATCGAAGGACGTTGATTCATTCATATCAAGTTCCGCTTGTTGTATATCTAATTTCTTTTAAAAGAAAATTGTAAGTACAATTTTGTATATTTCCAGAAAATACTTAATGAAATCAGTATTTTTAAATAGTAAATTGACTAACTAAATATGGATGATTAGGGCCATTTTTATATGCGCAAGTGAATATAAAATTGAAGGTTCATTCAAAATTCTGAATCCATTGTATTCCTCTTCGAGAATCAAAAAATTTTAACCGTATACGACGACGTCTGGTGTGGCTTTGTCTAGGGATGGAGGAAATACCGAAAATACCGATATACCGACGTTACCGTGCCGAAAAATACCGAAAAATACCGAATTTGCGGTATACCGAAAATTTCGATACGGTATGGTTACCGTACCGAAATTTTCGGTACGGTATCGGTATAGGATTTTAAAATTTTCGGTATTTCGGTATATACCGAAATACCGAAATATTTTCGGTATTTCGGTATATACCGTATACCGTAAATATTTTTTAAAATAATTATTTAATTAATTTGTTTATAATTTAAATAATATAATAAAGAAATGTACAATAATAATTTTTTTTAATTAATTGTTCGGTATGAACGGTAAATCGGTATGATTCGGTGTGGTCGGTATAGTCGGTATGATTCGGTATGGACGGTATAATCGGTATGGACGGTACGGTAAGGTATACCGAAAAATCGGTACGGTATACCGAAATTTCGGTATACCGAAAGTTCGGTATACCGAAATTTCGGTACGGTATCGGTATGTTTTTTATAAATACCGAAATTTTCGGTACGGTATACGGTATTTTCGGTATTTTCGGTATACCGTACCGATCCATCCCTAGCTTTGTCCCAAAAGCCAAATTTTTGTTGAGTATTAGGCTAAATATAGCGTTATTCATCATGTCTCATTGACTTGTGAGGGCCCATCTTATTTCATTCAAAATGAATTACTCCCTACTTTTGATTTTTTTTTTATTATTAATGATACGAATTTTAATTTATATATATATATATATATATATATATATATATATATTAGTATTAAAGGTGTATGGTTAAAGGTAAATAAATTATTTACATAGTTGATGAAACGGTCTCACTCCTAACCTGTCTTACATAATTGATGTCCCTACTTAAATATTTAATACTTTTACTGACAATATATTTGATATTTTTCTCACATATTTGATATTCCTGTATTTGATATTCCTTATATATATTTGATACCCCATTTAATATAATATCATTTAACCAATACCGTTCAACTAATACTTTTTAATGAAATATTTAATATTCTCTAAATAAATTTCACAGTTAAACTTATGCACACAATAATTATTCTTCGTCACCTCCTATATGAAATCTAATAATTAAATATAGTACATATTTATTTACTTTATCAATTCTAATATCATAATAATAAGCTTCCATGTCTATGATATATAGTAGTAAGGTTTCGTTATTCCAACACATCAGATTACTAAGTACACACATCTTTAAGTACTTAAGTGGGGGCTTAGCCCACTTGGCTACCGGGCTCCTCACTTAAGTGGGAGACCTGAGTTCGATTCCCTTTGGAAACGAATTGGAGTGGGAGGTATAAGGAGGCTTGAAGAATTTGGAATTGTAAGCAGACTTGGTGAACTAATTTCTAACCACTAACAACTACTCCCTCTGTCCCATATTTACTTTCACATATGATAAAGTGTAAGGGTATTTTGGGTGGTTGAATGAGATAAAGTGTAGGAAAGAAAATAAAGTAGAATAAAACAAGAGTGACATTTTTTAAATTTAGATGATATTGTGAGGGTGAAATTTATATAGGGTATTTCATTTTAAGGGTGTGAAAATAATTGTGGGACGGACGAAAAAGAAAAGTGTGAAAGTAATCGCGGGACGGAGGGAATAATATTTACCGATAAAAAAAAATACTTTTAAGTATACACATCTAGTGTGTGGTTGAATTATTCGTACAAGTGTGTGTACTTAGAATGTGAGACTAACAATTTCACACGATAGATATTTATTCGGATAAATTTTTTGCATAAATGTATACTCAGAAATGCATGTGTACTCAGTAATTTGGTGTGTGGGAATAACCTCATTCATAAGAGTATTAATTTTGAAAGTGTTGTTAATCGAAAGATTTATGAGTGATTGATGAGACTTTTGATCGGTTAAAAATAATATTGATTGGGGTATTTATGGTGATAAATGCCCAAGAACAATCAATAACAATGATAAGCAATAAATGTAGAAATAAATGTTAAAGGCTTGTAAAGAACAAGAGAATTGATGGGAGTGTTAGTCCCAGTCTTAAGTGTGGATGCTTCAGATCCGTTTATTGTGTCTTATAGATCTTATTTATACAAGAATTGTGCTGCCCTAGGGCAGACAAAAGGTGAATTTGCAATTAATGCTAGACATCCTCATTTAATTTGGGTGTATCTACCCTATACCTAGGCAGGCGGCTGACCACTCGCGTCCTGTCAGCTGTCCGCTGGCAGGGGATCCTCTGTTGACAGAGGGAATTTCATTCTATACTAGGTAAGGTTGACATTAAATTAGCACTGTTACATTGCACTTGTTACTATTCTAGGGGTGACTTTGTCGGCAAGTCTCTGATCCGCCGAGCTGGGTCAATGTGAGTCCTCGCCGAGCTCCCCATCTTGTGCCACGCTTGGGGCTTCACCTCGCTTGATTCCGTCCGCTCGCCGGATGGCTGCGCTCGCCTCGGCGGGGCGGACGGGTCCCTCGGCGGGCCGAGCCCAGAGGGTTCGACCCGCTCGGCCCGGCTTGCTCGCCGTGCCCCGACGAGCTGGTCTTTAATGGTGCCGAGCTCCTTCGGGTTCGGCATAGTTTGATTAGGCCGGCTCAGTAGTTGTTGGGCTTTGGGGTAAATAAATCATCATACGATAGAAATATATTTTTTTTATTGAGATTCATCTTAAAAATCATAAATCAAATCTGACCCAAATAAATAAATAAATATATATATATATATATATATATATATATATATATATATATAAACACATTTTATTGATCCTTAAAGACTACAAGAGAGAATGAATTCAGGTGTGTGTGGGTGGAGGAAGGAAGGAGATTTGTTTGAGCACTCAACTCAAGGGCATGTCCAACAAGACAAAAGAGAGTGGCAACTAATAAGAAACAAGAAACACTCCAAATAAAATAGTGGCTCTTTAGCAAATTGAAAAGGTGGTCACTTCCTTTTCTCCCCCACTTTTTCAATTGTGTTAGGTAGAAACATTAGAAGCTTCCATGAGATTTTTTTTTTCCACTTATGCAAGGGGAAAAAACAAGAGGAAAATAATTATTAAAAAGGTTATGACTACTACCCATTTAATTATTGCTTGCTGTAATTATTGTTTCCAGCTTAGTCGGATATTTCATCGTTATAGTTCACGAGTCACTCTCCCGTGTTAATCGGTTTCTTTTTTAATATATGTATAATAAATTTCTATTTTGGGTGAATTACAAATAAGTTAAAAAAAATTCAAAACTGTAAATAGGTTCAAAATATATTTGCACAATGAACCTATTTACAATTTTTAATTACTTTTTGAACCTATTTATAATAATTTCTATATATATTTTATAATATGCACACTACATATTAGTGATATCATTAGATATCTGATCTGTTAAAATAATATATAAACTAAAATGATTTTTTTTTTTAAATGAAAAAACCTACTACAAACACAACAACACCATTAATCCATCCGGAGGCTAAAGTTTCAAATATTGAGGTAAAACTGCTCCAATCCAATAGTAAGAAGATGAAGAATTGGCACAAAAACAAACACATGACTTGCTTTAAAGATCTTTTGTCGAATCAAAACACCACACACTAAAATATCTTTCATTATTTTTTTTATATCATTTTTTTCTCCGTCAAAATAACAACCAAGTAGATGGAAGAATCTCATAAATATATATTGATTTATAGATTGATATATATTTACAGATTGGTTTAATTAGTTGGTAGCCATTGCTAATATTATTAATGACGTGCAAGGTTAAAGACATCACATAAGTGAACTGAGTAAATTCTTGTAAAAGAGTTTTACTCTACAAATATATTTTTTTTATCGGTTAAATGGTGACTTGAATCCATGACCTTTTGGACATAGATAGTGGAATTCTAACCACTTGAGATATATCACTCTGTCTTGTGATGCAAATATATATCAACTAATACTTTTCACTTAAACAATTTATACTAATAAATTAATATTTTTAGTAAAACAACTAATGTTATTTAAAAATATACTTGAATTGCACGGTGTGCTTGATATATCTAAGTTTGCATGTGTCATAGTATATTAAGGATGCGTGACCAAATTTTTTGGAGACGTAATTTTCATCACAAAATCTAGTTTGAATCAGTTTTATAATATGAAATTAATATCATTACATTAATTTACTGATATCAAAGCATTTATTTACTGATATCATTGCACATCTAAACTAATATCACATTATAAAATTTAATGATATTAGTTTCTTACTTTAGTGGGAGACACGGGTTCGATTCCCTTTGGGAACGAATTATGGAGTTATAAGGTGGCTTGTAGAAAAATCTAGAAGTGTTTGGTTGTTTGGTGAACTAACTATTAACAACTAACAAACTAATATTTACCGATAAAAAAAAAGAATATAATAATATTAGTTTCATATAAAGTTTCATAGGAGAGTGACTCAATCCTCATTTATCGTGTAAATCACAAAATTCTTTTGGTTATTAAATATTAATTTGAGCTACTTAAACGCAAAGTTTTCTTACAAATTAAAAATGAAGAAAAAATATATATATTTGAAAATAAATTATATTGTGCTTCAAGAAAACAGATGTAGAATTTGAATTAATTATCTAAAAAGTCAATTTTGCCATGGTGCAAGCATGTGCAAGTTATATTTTCCTCTACTCAAAGCGAAATTTGACTACAATAAAAATATAATATATGTTAAATTTTTACTTTATGATAATGACATAGTAGAAAAGTTGAACCATACAAAACTTTAAATTAGTAATAATTGATAGTACATAAATGTCTAGCCACCAAATTCCACTCTTTGGTCTTCGGCCCCATATGACCATATTAGCACGACGGTAGAATTTTTTTATTTTAATTTCCTTGTTTTTTTATTAACTAGATTTTCATAATTAAGTCCGAAGCTGTGTGTTCGATAGATAAAATTAGAGATGTTGCCATCAGTATTGCAGCATTCACAACAACAATAATAATAAAAATAGAAGATTTAAACAAAATTTGCAAACGAATAAAACTTTGCATAGACTATATATATGATGCCTCAAAGCAAATATATTTTACTATAGTAGCGAATACAAACAGGATAGAGATTAATTCAATAATCGAATTTTTTCATAACAAAACAAGACTTATTATGATCTAAAGTACAAGGTGTATACAATACACTATAAAAGTTGACTTATCTAGATATGTTAAAGAACACTCGGTCTACTACCTATCTAAACAAAATTCATGTTACACGAAATGTGGCAACACTTGATATAACGTAAAAGAGTTTGATACTCGATTACTTCTCAGTTGATGATTTGTAAAGTTTCGGACCTTTATTCATAGGTGTGGATTTCATTCTTCAATTTTCAATCTAAATCTTTATAGATGGATCTAAATTTTTTTTTAGCTAACTCCCATTTTCAAGAAAATAACTGCCGCATGATCTATAACTCCCTTTTATTTTTTAACCTTACGAATCCTTCTAGAATTTTGGAGTTTATTCAAGATCGTCAATATACAGTTAACAACATCAAAAACAATATTAAAACACAAAAAAATAGTTGTTAGAAAAAAGAACAAATTTTTATATTACACTCGGTGTTACAATATTAGTGGTAACAAAATATTGTATTAAGTAACATCAACAAAGTCAATAAAAAGTGATTTATTTTATGATTATGAAGTTTTTCCACAAGCTTAATAGTAACAACAACGATGCTTCCATCATTATAACCAAAATTCTATACTATTGTCAACTTCTACCATTATTATTGTTTTCATTCTATATTCTTAATTTCTTACAGAGTTTTATCTCAATTTGAGTAAAAAATGTTCGTATAATCTTGTAATAATAGTCTTATTTACTCATTTACTTAAATTAGGTTGACAAATCGTATAATCGTGTCGTCTATCGTGTTGACACAATAACAACACAACATGATTAGGTAAAACACGAACAAGATACAAAAAGAATGTGTGCCAACACGACACGAACACAAAAATTCTTGTGTCGAAACGACACAACAATTTAGGATACAAAATTTTATATTTAATACTCCCTCCGTCCATGAAAAGTATGCTCGTTTGGTTTTGACAGGTTTTAAGAAAACGTAAATAAAATAGATAAAAGAAGAGTATTTTGGGGGTATTGTATAGTTTATTTATGAGTTAAGTGATTATTTATACATGTAAAGTCAATAACATGTGAATAAATTAAGCGATAGTTGGATGGTGACACAAACAAAATTATTGATAAAAAAAACATTGTGAGCATACTTTTGGTGGACAGAGGGAGTATGTTTTATTAATAATTTTAAATTTTAAAAACTTACAGTGTGTTTATCATGTTTTAATCGTATGCATGTAATTATTGTGTTACTATCAGATATATATTAGTAATGTATATCAAATCACTAACAGGTTAACAAGGTGCTAAAGGATTAATGTGTTATTTATTAATTTTATCGTGTTTAACGGGTTGGAATGACACAATACGAATACAACATGAAATTTTTGTGTCTTTATCAGGTCGACACGATAAAGACATGAACATAATAACCCACAATTTTTGTATCGGTTTCGTATTGTATTATCATATCGTATCTAAAACTGTCACCTATAAATATTATAAATGTAACGAGTGAGATTTACTTTCGATGTCACTACTTCATAGAAAGAAAAAAATTAAATGGTGTTTGGTTTGAAAAAATTTCAATGGAATTTGAATGAGAATAAATATATGATGAGAAAATTTTTCATAGCATCCATCATTTTGTCTGTCTCCATACACATTTAGTGTGTAGTCCAATACACTAGTACTCGCGTCGCTTCAATTCGTTGGAGCTCTATATGTTGTGGTGCTGCTCGAATAGAGATGCAATTCATTTTATATTTGACTATATTATGACACTGATCATGAACACTAGTGTAGACGTGTTTGTTTTGCGAATAAATATTTGTCCTTGATTCGACTTTGCAACCTGTTTGGTCGTCCAGTTCATGTTCGTAGCTGCTGATTCGAACAACCTGCTATTCAGGGATACCTGCTACTTGTGGAAACCTGCCAAAAGTGGAAAGTTGTCTATTGAAGTGTACGTTATTTACATTTTATTGTAATGTTTTAGTTTTTCAATTTTATTTTTTATTCCATCATCTCATAACTTTTCGTTGACATACCTATAGATTATAGATGAAATAACTTTTGAACTTTTGCAATATAAAATATTATTGGAATAGAAAATTTAAATGTGTAACTTGAACAGAGTTTCCTAGTAGGGTAAGTCTTGTAACACATCAATTTCTTCTATTGTACAATATTATTATCAAAATAACATTTTTTAATAAAATAATTAATATTGTTAAAATACAGGCTAATTGCCTCCCTCCGGGGGGAACTAAACTCATATAGAGATAAGAGATTTAAATGCAAGTTGACTTCTAGTTTTGTTTGGACTAATATTGCATTTTATAATTCATAAATTACAACGAAATAAAAATATCAAACATAAAAAGTGCTAAAGTATAGCTATCACATCAAGCATATTGCAAAGCATACCAATTATGTTTTGCAAAAGGATTATCAGTTGACAATACTGATTTTATTCGGAATTTCGTAGTCATGAGACTCATAACACACTTTTTCTATAACAAGTTGGGGGTGGGTGGGTGGGGGGAGGGGGGTTGGATTGACTTTAACTTGATCAATTAAGTTCTGTTTATTAGGGATGGCAATTAAATAGGTAGCTAGCAGGATTAAGCCTACATTCACCTTGAATTTTGCGTAAATTATATTCTTCAATTATCTTCTTTTTTATAGTTACCCATTTTATATAAAATAAGGATATTATCAGAACATGTTGAAATAAATCATTAATATGTACCGTTTACAATTATAAAAATAGAAACTTAACTGACAATATTGTCTATCTTATATAAGATATAAGTAGTTTTGGCTTACTCAGAGTAATTAATGGTATCATATAATTAACTTGTTTTATCTCAATAATTTCATTTTATATTTTATATCAAAATAAAAAGATACGTATGTATACTGTTAAAAACATCAAAAGTTTAGATATATCATATGTAGTTGTAATTTAAATTCTGAGAGTGAAATTTACAATAAAACACAAACGAATTGAGCAGATGAATCAAACTCATATACTACCAGTGGCGAATATGCACAACTATAAAAATACTAAATAAAATTTCAAATCATACAATTCAAAATGAAAATCAAGTCTTAAAATATGTGTAACATAAAAAATATATATATAGTCAATTTAGAACTTGATCAAAATATATAGTATTTATAAACAAAAAAAATTTATTTAAAGAAAGATTACAATTATTCTCGATTCGTTCTCATACTTGTAGGGTCAGCAACGAGAATATATGAAATATTTTTTTAAAGCAAAAAAAAAAAAAAAAAAAAGTCAAATATAAACTAAATTATATATATAATAGAATAATTTTTTTGAAAAAAAAGGGGGTATGCCCTTGCCTATATATTTAATGGTCCATCCACCAATGTGTACCACATAATTAATTTTTCATGAAAATTTCAAGAATCTAATAGCTACAATAAGAAAAAAGTTCACCTAAAATTTAAAATTAGGCTCAATAATGAAATTTGATTAGCAAATTGACATTGCGATAACTTCCATTACCAACCGTCAAAACCACATAAAGATTGACATGAAATAATGAGTCAAATAGGAAGATTTAATATGATCTGCACTTTGATTATGATTTGATAATATATTTGATATTAATTCATGAATTATATTCGCTTTCTATTTTTAATTCAATGAATATCTTCACCAATGCAACTAGGTTAAGTACTTCTACAGTCGCCTCTATTGAAGCTAAGCATGAAGTCTAGCTAGCTAGTGACTAATAACACCAAATTTTTTTGCACAGAAGCACAAAAATTTGCACTTTTACACCTGTTTGTAATTTTGCTAATTTTTTACACCTATTTGTAATTTTCTCAATTTTTTTTTGACAGGACTAATAACACCAAGTTGAGATCATAGAATTATGGTAAAGTGTACAGTGAATTAATTTTACCAATAAATTGAATTATGGAAAAATAAGTACGAAACTAATACTTTTTAAAAATGTAGTTAAATTGCAAAATAAAATATTAACCATATACTTATTCCAGAATTATTTATCAAGTATTTATTTTGATGGGCTGACAATGATATTTAAATTATGTTTCAGAATAGCATTGCCAACCAATTAATTTATATTAATAAAATATTACTTATAGATAGATTTGTTTCATGGTAGCTAAAAAGAATTATTAATATCTTGTCATAAATAAAGAACAGTAGAATTGATGAAATGTCTCTAGCTAGCTCCACTAAATCACTGTACAAAGAAGGGCTTTGGGTAGGACCGTAGGAGTGACCACATTGTAGAATAGTGTGTGTGTTTTTTATTTTAAATAGTATTCAACTTAATTATCAATTGCAGTGCGATTAATAAGCCTAATTAAACTCTCTTAAAATGGCTAAATAAAACTGCGATATTCAAATTAAAATTAACCCATTACAAAGGATATAATTTGTGCATACACGAATTATCATAAAATGAGAAGATATACATCTTTTTCACTGCACACCACTGAACAATACATTAGTATTAATTCTTTACAAATAATAATATTAATTCTTATAACAATAGTAATAATTTTTATAAGCAATAATAGTAATAGTTTATGATAACCATTTTAGTCTTATTCCTATGTTCAATTCCCCAGCCGTGGTTTAAGCAATTCGCCACCTCCGCTGCAGCTCGACGACACGGGAAGTGAGTAATCAATTCACTTTATATTCACTAATAAATGGAAAATGAATTTCTTTCAAAAAAATAAATAAATAAATGGAAAATGAATGTATCTACTAATGTTTATCTCTTTTCAAATATTAATTTTATTAACTCTTACATTTTCATACTAATCTAGTCACGTATTTTAAGAAAAAGTATAATGAGTGGAGTATTGAAGGGTAATTTTGTAAACTTTTATTATTAAAGTAAAGAAGGTGGTTGAATTGAGTGTAAAAAGTAATGACAGTTTGTGTAAATATATGAATATTATGAGGGTGAAGTTTAAGGAGGAGTTTCCTTTTTTGGAATGTGAAAACTAATGTGGGACAAATAAAAAAAAAGTGTGAAAACTGATGTGGGATAGAGGGAATATTACATAAGTAAATTATAACATATTTCTTAATAAATAAGGTAATATTAATTTATTTAAGAAAATTAGTAATTTAATTTTTTTTCTCTTCTAGTTACCATCACAATTTTCTAAACTCAATTTCATTCTTAAAAAAAAAATCTTTTAACCAAGAGCCTCTGAATTATCTCTGCCCACTTTTTTTCTCCCACATCCTTCTCTTTTCAAATAAAACCTAAAATATACTAATTATGTTCCTCTTTAAAATTTATGTAGGAAGAATAATACGAATTTTAATAAATATAATATTTTATTAAATATAAAAAAAATATTTTATTATAAATATGGAAATACAACTTTCTAAAAGGAATATAATAAATTTTAAATAGAGGAATAGATGAAATATATTTTGAGAAGATGCCAAGGTAGCACGGTGTGCACGGTGCGCAAGGTAGCAAAAGCACGGCAGGTGAAAGAAGTTAACGAGTTTGGTGAGATATGATGAGAAAAGGGTGGGGCCCATGGACCCATTTATAGATAAGAATTGGAAAAAGTTAATTAACTAATTGGGCCGTTAAGCCCACCGCCGTTTGGTGGCTGTCGCCTCCGCCCCTGAAAATCACCAATTTTTCACAGTCAACTTCCTGTCCTTTTCCCTTCGAGTATGTCCATAATTAATCAATTTATTACTTTTTAACTATTTCGACTAATATATAAATTATATTCTTCAATTATTATAATTAATACTCCATCTTTAATATTATACTCTTCTTTTATCATGAATACCCTTTAATAATATAGAATATATTATTTATCACAATTTATATCCTTCAAATATTACAATTAATATCTTTAATAAATTAATCAAATTTTTTATTATAAACACTTGTTTACAGTATACTTTGTCTTTTCCTCCTATTTCATTTACCTTTTTCCCACACTATATATATTCCCCTCCACACCCCCACCATCCAAAGATTTTTCTTTTTTAATTTTACGAAAAAACGTATATAAAATTGTTTCAATTTTATGACAGAAAATATTTTCAAATAAAAAATTGTTACTTATTTTTCAATTAATTTTTATTTTAAAAATATTATTTTTGTGATCAAAAGCAATGAAAAGCTTATATTAGAAAGATTATTTTAATCTATCTAACATAACATCTTTTTCGAAGGGTAAAACCAAATTAAAAAATATTTCTATTAATGAGCATAAGCTGAACCAGAAGATGAAGCCACATTGACACATGCCATCTAAATTGCTCTTCTCCTTAATTACGAAACGACCTGAAAAGTATGGAAATATACTTGAATTTAATACTCTCTTCTCACACAAATAATAAACACTGTTCTTTTTGCATAGTTTTCAAAGAATATTGTTATTTTATATAAAAAATAATATGATTTGAAGAATATTATTGTAAAATAAATAATAGGCATAGTAAGTGGTAGGAATTAAGTAAAAAATCAATGACAAATAAAGTAAAAAACTGTAACTTTAAAAATGTAAATTAGTACAGTAGAGGAGAATTATTTCTATTGACGTAGTGTGTGTAATTTTTGTGAACAAATAAAAAAGAATAAGTGCATAATTTTTTAGAATAGATATACAATTTTAACAAATCAAATAAGAGTGATATGTGCTCATATGTGTTCAAAAATAATAATCAAATAATGGGTCATAAACTCATAGTTCATTTTCAAAATATCAGGCAGACATTTCATAACTATTTTTTTTTCTTGTGGGAAAAGGTTAATTTAACTTTTAAATATATTTGAAACTTACAATACTGCTCTTGATGTATTTTGATATTTGAGGTTGAACACAACCAACAATATGGAGTTTTTCTTTTCTTTCCTTTTCTTTTCTTAGAAGAAGGTGGCAAGGGTCAATGATTTTAAATGGTCCCAACATAAATTTAAATTTATTCCGTCTAATTGAAATTCTAATTTTTTTTTTTAATGTTATACCTTCTCATTAAATGAATTTTGCTTTAAAAGTGAGATGATTAAATAGGATTATTAAGGTCCAAAAAATATATTTAATAACTAAAATGAGAAAAGATTAATATAATTTAGGATATACCAATGAGATATTTTAATGAAACAGAGGGAGTATGTGTATATATATATATATGCATTTTTTTAATCGTGAAAACTTAAGTTTGAGAATAATTTAGTTGCACTAGGTAAGTTTTTTTAATATGGGTGAAGCGACTCCTGAAACTAGTTGTTTCATGGAGTCGTTCGAACGATCCAATTTTTTTTTTTTGGACGACTCGATGGGTGGGGGCAGCTGATGATTTTTGGGGGTGGATGAGGGGGTGTGAGCCTTGTGGATAGAAAATATTTTATTTAAGAAGAATAGTTTAGACAATTTACTATAAAATTGGTAGAAAATATTTTATTTTGAGTAGGTGGATAGAAAATATTTATTTCATGAAAGTGAGTATTTTTTTATTTTCTCTTAAAATATAATTGAAACGTGTATGTTAATATAATTGAAATATGTAGATTAAATTTGACGAAAAACATGAAATCAATAAAATGTAATAAGATGTATAGATCAAAAATTTGTGCAGCAGATTGAGGTACATACGAAATTTATGATTAAATTAAGCTGAAGATTATAATTTAAAGATAACACGCTCAAAATAAGTAACAAAATATTAAGAATATATCAAATTAAATAAATGTAAATAGACAAATAAACAATTATTTAAAAGTCTCAATTAGAGTTGGTTTGGTCAAGTATTGATTGCACTGTTGACAAATGTGAGAAGACAATTATTGTATACTTGTAAGGAAAAGTGGGGTCACTTTATTCATATTTATCCTCTCTGGTCTGGATCACAACATTTAACTGATTATCCCCAGCCCAAATTCTTTCAAACTGGTGAATAATATATCCTCTCTTCATTCACACAAATCTTAGCCAAAACTGGATATGTAGTTGATGATGGAAATCTATCTTTTACAATTCCCTGTTTTAATTGGAACTATACTAATGGCTAATGTTTTTGTTTTAGGAAAAACAGATCTACACCAAAATCTATCAATTCCTTGTTTTAGGATTGATATATCTTTAACAATATAATGATAAATATTGTTTTAATGATTTAAAAAAATAGATAATTTTATTCCTATTAATATTTATGTCTTCAATCCTCTCTCTCCTCTCTTATTTCTCCTCTTCTTTCTTTCATTGTAGATTAATACTATTACTTACTAAAAGAGCCTTCTCCACTTCCTAAAAGTTCAACTCTTTATACTAAAAATACAATTAATTTTTTAGAAATCTATTGAAAATAAAGAGGGTAAAAATAGTTAAAAAAAATATTAAAAAAAAACGTACGAATAAAATTTAAAATCTAAAACGATATTTATTGTAAGACGTTGAATTATAATATAGTTTACACTTTACACAAACAAATGAGTAGATATTATGAGTGATATATTTTAGCAAACATAGCATTTGAAAATCTCTTTCATATTATAATATAATAATCAATATACGCAAAAGGCATTGAATTAGTTAATTTGTTATACTACTCACTACTAATTGTGATAGAGTAAGAGTGCATGAGGAATGGGATGCAAATTTGAATTAAAAGCACCCCCAATGATTGCATGATGAGTTAAAATGAACTACCTCTTTGTCCGTGGGGCCAGTGGGTACCCCCACACCTCAGCACAAGAGATGCGTAGAGATCAACAATGTTCCAAAATAAATACTATGTATAAAAGAAAAACAACAAGATGACCAATCCTTTTGGGGCCCAATAGTTAAAAGAGTAACCTAACACCTAAAACGCATTACTTACACCACCCCCACAAATAAAAACAAGTTATCAAATAAATAAGTAACATGCCACCCAACAAAAATCAAGAGTTAGGTAGGTCAATGTTGGATTTCTTTTATAACTGTATAATTTTGAAGAACAATCCAAGAATTACTCCCAAAGTTTGAGTATTTGTCCTTGTTCCTTTGACGCCTCGTGGGCCTGATATTGAGGTCCACAAATGAGCAGCATAAAAAGGCCCAATAAGTGACCCAACAACCCTCAGAAAAGTTGGGCCATTACCAGCCCATATTACCAACAATCGGTTTCAAACAGTTGCAATAATTAGGTTCAATATGGACCACTGATTCATGAAAAGTGCAAGATGAGGCATAGATCACAAAAAGTACCAAGAGAACAATTGAAAATTTCCCTAATCCATTGATCATAATATAATCCTCACCAGCAATAAACATTTAAGAAAGAGAATCATGCAAGCATTTTTAAGTATTAGAAGCAGGATTAAGTTTCCTTTGTTGATGGGGCCTTCTTGGCAGCCTCGGCAGCAGCCTTTTCAGCTTCTATATCGGCAACAATGGCATCGATTTCAGCTTCTTCAAGTTGGCGAAGTCCGTGGTCTTTGGTCATTACAGCAACTTCAATGTTCTTTCCTCCACTCTCAACAACCTTAATTTATCACATGCAGAGCTCTGTTAGGTAATTAGCCAACATATTCCAAGTTCTTAAAGTGGAAAAAGAAGCAAACTAAAAGTCAATTGAGTGGAAAAAGCATGTCAAAGGAAACATGTGTTGTAAACTACACACAGCTACGTTGTTGACTTAAATGACTTCAGCCTTGTGTTGATTCATTCAATAAAGAATTTTGAGTTAGTCATAAATCTAAAGATACCATGCAAACCACTGAGCTAGTTATAGAATATTTATGAATGTTACTGAGGAAAATTCACCGTATGATTTTTAAAATTGCACCAACAAACCAAGATGAGCTGTAAATAAATATTCCAACCTATGGTTCAGGATTGTGTTGTTTATTGTGAAGATAAGAAAAAATGTACATGTTAAAACATAAGTTCTAAATTTTCAATTTTTCATTTTAAATATGTTCTAAATTTTCAATTCTTTTAAGGAAAAACGAATAGCCATAACTGCTAAAATACTCCACAAACCCCCTTAAGCCCAAAAGCAAAAAACAGGAATTAGGGTACAGAAAGAATTAAGCCAAAATCAGCCATTAACGCTTGTTAAGAGGTAATCTGCACCATGATTCAACAATACTAGTATAACATCTAATCTCACCGTTTCATGTGACTAAGGAACCAAAGTTCTGTCACAACTTCATAACAAGCATGACACATGGTTCATGCAATCTATAAAACCCAAATGTAGAACAAATGCAAGATTAAACCATGACAAGAGGCATTGAACTGCCAATAACTTCAAAATGTTAATCCCAGTGACATAAATGTGGAATTTCAATTTTATGTTCACCTTAAAGACTATAAAATGACCAAAATTCCAGGGACGATAACAATTTATAATAACATGTGTAGAGAGTCTGTCCAACAAGGCATAAAATTCAATCAAAAAAAAAACATTGCATAAAATTCTCATCCTAACACCAAATGGGGTGAACAGCTGTAAATAAATATGAGGGCATTAATCCTAATCAACATCAATTAATTACCTCAAGCAAAGCACGAATTGCTAACTTCACAGTATCTTGGCCAGATGTTTCCTTGTAATTCTTCTCCAGAAACTCCCTTATAGAGTTTGAGTTCCTTCCAGTAGCATTCGCTTTCCAAGCTGAAAATGTTCCTGATGGATCTGTCTGATAAAGTGATGGTGTGCCTGTGTGTGGATCAAATCCAATAATCAAGGTTGAGAGACCAAAAGGTCTCACACCACCACTTTGTGTGTACTTCTGCTGAAGGCCAGCAATGTAACGAGTTATATATTCAACCGTTACAGGATCCTCAATTGTAAGCTTATAACTCTGGCATTCAATGCGTGCCCTGTTTATTAAGACACGTGCATCTGCTTTCAGCCCTGCGCAGGCCAACGCAATGTGATCATCTAAATTGACAATCTTCCTCACTGATCTGAAAGATGCAAAAAAAAAATAAAAAAAGAAGAATATTAAGTATAGAGTGCTTGAACTTAAAGGAAATTTCAATTACAGGAATTGCATGCATGACAGCAGGCAAAGAGGTGCAAACAAAAATGGTCTAAATTTTCCAGTTTCAGAGTCCAAAAAGAAACGAAGAATAAATGGAAACTAATTGTTAATTTTTCTTGGACTATAATTTTAACCCAAAAAGAACTCTGTTAGAAAGAAGATACCGAGTATTGTATGATGTATAAACAAACTAACCATCTATAACCTCAGCCTCCACTCTTCACTGGTTCTCTAAACCATTTAACGAGGTTGTTGCTATTAACACCCACTGAATTGCTGTATACACCCTTATATACCACTTTTTTAACTACTCATACCTTCAAACACAATTATAAATGAGTGTTTTTATAGCTGCATCCTTTGAAGAGTCCGCACAATTACAATGTTAAGGATCTTTCATGCTCCATTAAGAGTTAAACAAGGATGCATTTGGACTGAAATATTGATTTAAGGGAAGGATTCCAAATGACTCCACACAAAGTGGATTAAGTCCATAAAAATACACAAAAGATAGTTCACTATCAGTGCGACGGATTGCAGAGTCTGCTATTGAACTAACTCATCTGGCCAACCCAAATGGATTTGTTATTTTGGATCCCAAATTCATCAACTGCCAATTAAATCCAACAGTACATGGTCATGAAATTTGAAATACACATACACTAACATTCACCAGACTTCAATGTAGAAATTTGACAAATGTCATCAGTTCATATGATAGGAATTCTACGTAGCTTGGACTCAAAAAAATCCAACTACCGAAGGCCCAAGTAATGAGTCAATCCAATTCTATTTTACAGGTGAATCCCAAAAAATCAATTGACATGTAAAGCTTGCTTAAAGAGAGTAGTAGCTCCACTGAACAAAAGATTATTCTAGGTTTAAACACCACCCCCGACAAAACGCCCTATACGAAAAGAAAGGAAAATAGAGTCGCACTATTGCACTGTACTGTGCAATTATATGAATTAAGCAAATTGTGTGAATATAGTAAAAGAAGAAGAAAGGCATTGATTCAAATGAAAAATTATATGTGACAAAGTGAGAGATGCGATTAACCTTGAATCTTGAAGCTTAGGAGCGGACTTTTTCTCGACGGCGAGTACGATGGTATCGGAGCCGCGAACACCGACGGCAGCATTTCCCTTGCGTACGGCTTCGAGAGCATATTCCACCTGAAATAGATGGCCGTCCGGCGAGAAAACGGTAATTGCTCTGTCGTATCGCGCCATGACTTTCTATTCCGTCGCCTCGCCTAGCAAATTAGTTCCTTCTATTTAACCCAAAACAAAAGTGCTCCTAATACTTCATCAGGGTTTAAACTTTAAACCAAAAGAAACACCAACTCCTAATCATATTCATATACAGTACCTGAGAATATTGGCATTTATCTTGATTTTTTTATGGTATTTATTGACTTATACATTTCAAAGGCATTATTAAGTACTTGAAAATAAAATGTGGAAATTCTCCTAATCATTTATGAATCAGAATTATGATTCAACAAATCTCAAGCTTGAGCAAATTAAAATAAAAGACTACAGAATCTTCTTTTTCGAAATTAGATGTTTCATCATAATTTCTATGTTCCTATGCATTCACAAATTGATTATAAAATAGTAATATCTTATATTTTTCTCATTATTATTATTCTTATTTTATAATATTACTCTACTCTTTGTTCCAACGTCAAACTTGAACGCTCATTTGCATATCTACTCTAGACAATGAATTTAAAATTTCGCACCAATACAAGTAATAATATTCACATTATAAATCCAAACTAAGTAGCACTTTTTTTTTTTTTTTTTGGATAAAATGCACCGTGAAATTTAAATACATTTTAAATAAGTATCAATTATTTTAATTGTACAGTCAAGGCTATTTTCAATAAATAGTTGAATAGTTACAACTATTTAGTACAAATAATTGTAACTATTTAGTAAAAACAATTAATGCGATTTAAAAATCAATTTTTAGTACAAATAATTGTAACTATTTAGTAAAAACAATTAATGCGATTTAAAAATCAATTTGAATTACACGGCGCACGCAAAGAAGTAACAATATTCACATTAGAGATGAGATCATGTGAACTCTTATAATCTATATTCTATATACATATAAAAGTAGAAGTCAGGAGAGAGAAAGTGAAATGGAAGGAGAGAGCAAGTGAAATGCACTTGCCATGTAGTGTAATAGTGAGTCTCACTCTCCACTAAAGAGAGTGAATTAACTTTCTTTTTCTTTTTTACTTTACACCAACAATTTTAAATTTTCATAAATTTTAATTTTAAATCTAATTTTAAAACATTATATATCAACTTAATTCTCTTTTAAAAAATATAATTTAACATAAGTATTGCACATATAAAAATAAATTTAGATCTAAAATATTTATTTTATTATTTTTATTTTAGATTTTATTATATGAATTGAATTTAAATAATTTTATTTAAGATTTAATTATATGAGTTGAATTTAAATAATTTAATTTTAGATTATATAAGTTTTGTTGAATTTTAATATTTGTAATGAGATTAGTAATATAGAATTAATTAAATAGTTGTATTATATTCATGGGTGAACAACATAATTTATATATTAATAAAAAGTAATAGTAAAAAAATTCATAAATTAAATTTATATTTTAATTACATATTTAAAATTTATAATATTCAATCCGTGCATCGCACGGGAGAAATTACTAGTTTTAATTTAAAGAAACGACTCACTATTAAAATTTTAAAATACAAGGGCCACTGCCCCTCTAAATTCAACCACAAAATGATAACACACAATTCGTATGCCAAAAAAGGGTGGTGAGGGTTATATGCACAAGAAATGACAATTTGGGGAACATGTCAACCATCAGCACATATTGCACCAAATCACCTGCTAAAATCATGGATAATAGCTCTAGTGGTGGCAAAGGAGTCAGGCTACCATTTCGCCTCTCCGAGATGGTGGAAGAGGTAATTCACGACATAGGCAACACGAGAGCAGGATTAAGTGCTTCATGTTTAACTGCTCTTGCAAAGAGTTCAATCCATACTTTCGGGAATATACTTTTCCATCCTTGAGGTTAATGATAGTTTCAGCTTTTATACGACCTTCAATAAGTACATGAAACGAGCAGTTAAAAAAGTGAATTGCACCTACATTGTCTTACCTTTTCTTGCATTAGTCCTAGGAGTCTAACCACTGAAAAATGCCATTAATCTTACTCCTATAAAGCACCTCCTTATCCCTTAACAAGTGATCTGTCCCTCGGGATATTCTCCATTATCATAACACATATTCACAATGACTCTTCCTCATCAAAGTTGAGAAGATGGGAGACCATGTTACCAAGAAATCGCACCCTTCCCACAAGAATCCATAATGGCGAGGTAATGAAACTCACTAACTGCTTACCTATTTTGGTTTTACATGTTACAGACTACTCCTTCCTCAGATGAATTTGCACCTTCATCTTCATGTTTTTTTTTTCTCGAAAAAGACCATCTTCATGTATTGTTCAGGTTGAAGAAAGACAGGATGTCAGACATTACCTACAGGTGGAAACTCCGCCCAAAACTCAAAACAGAGAGAGTGAAGCAATGAATATCGAGGCCAACTACTCCAAGTGCTTCAACGATGATGGACACCTGAAGAGAACAGGTAACATGCAAACTCATCACAAGGACAGTATAAAAGTTTTAATTCTCTATAGAAGACTTTAGACCCAAAAGAAGTATTTGACTAAAATTGGATATACTTAGCAGATAAATAAATCTTGTATACTATTCCCTTTGAGGAACTGCATGGACTGCAATATCGCATATTATCACAGCTGTGATTGATTCGAGTGTGCTATCTTTAGCATGGGGCTGTTGGAAATGAAATGCAAATATTTCTCAAAAAAAGAGAGAATTTCGAGCATGAAATATCAATTATCAGATGAAAGAATATTGTATCTAGTTCACTTTCAAGTTTCAACCTCAAGTCTTTCTCTCACTTGTTTAGGGCCATAAAAAGATCAAATTGTTTCCACAAGAGTCGCAAGCAGAGCAAATGTCACATGTCAAGCAATGGATAATATAACATTTGGAATCAAAGAAATATTTTTCTCTCAGATACCTGATTTTGATCAAGTATGGTGCTATCCATATACTCAGCATTGCCTGTCTCTTCGTGTCGGGTCTGTGGCTGGTGTCTTTCTTGATCTCCATACTTATAAGCCCTTCAGAACTAGATATTAAGGGACGTATATATACATATATATGTGTGTGTGTACGTGTTATCAACAAGAAGATTAACAGTATTAGAGTGATGCTTAATAAACTTATCCTTCATGTCCCAGTATTGATGCTCCAACTGTACAATATTACAATTTACAACATCAGAAATCTAAGATGTTGTGTTTTCATGGCTATCGTCTTCAAATGCTTTAAACCGAACATACAATCAAAACACATGACCTAAAATTACTCAAAGAGATCAATATATATTTAAAAGACAAGGAATGAAGAAAGCATCCATTACACCTCAAGCCAACATAATAAATTCTAACCACAAACTACTACACATCTGTAAAGCGAATTTGCAGAGGAAGCAATCCATTGATTCTATTTAGACTTGGATTTAGCAGCCTTGGCCTCGGCAGCAGCTTTTGCTAGAGTTGTAGGTTTTATGACACTTTTTGGATTTAAAGCCTTTCTTATCTTAAACACGGCCCAAGCAGTGCCGATAGCGTGCCCTGCTGCGCCTAACCCCTTGTGTGTCACCTCTGCCGCTTGTTCACCATATCTGTAACAACACCAAAGTAATGTAAGAGAGAGTAACATAGTAACAGAAGACAGAAATTGGTGAGTGCCATCTGAACTTGAGAATGTGCACACCACGACAGTGTTTGGCAAAACGATATAGACATTGGAAGCTGAGAAAAAAAAATTACTTATGTGAGACGAGTCCAGTCGTCACAACTGAAGTAGTTGACATCACATTCCTTCCAGCAACCTCAACGGCATCAAAAACCTTATCTATAATGACACACCAAAATAAAACCATGTCAGTCAAGCAATTGAATTACCAGAAAAAAAACCAAATAAGCAGAACATTCGTCATCTATATATACACAAAACCTAGGGGGCATAGCCCACTTGGCCACCGGGCTCCTCACTTAAGTGGGAGACCTGGGTTCGATTCTCTTCGGGAACGAATTGGAGTGGGAGATATTGGCGAACTAACTTCTAACCACTGACAACTGACATTTACCGATCAAAAAAAAAAAAAAAATACACAAACAAATATGCATGAGGTTGTAGAGTGACATACTAAATCCATCCAAGGAAGCAAGGACAATTTCACCGGGAAGAAGACTGAAGAACTTCTGGCCCACTTTAGAGTTTGCTACCGAAGTTGTAAAGAACCCAGACACCTTCACAACCCCAGATAGTAACCCCGTCGCCACTTTCTCCGACATCTTCGTCATCTGCTTAACCCTGCAAAATTACAGATAACATTAATTATTTGAAGATCAGTATAATAAACCAGTAAACATGAACTAAGAAGTAAGTAGTAGTACCTCTTCATCCTCTTCATGGTCTCAGGGCTAATTTCAGTGCTGGATGTTTTCCCCATTCTCTTCTTCAAGAAGTCATTCCCCCATTTGAGCCTATCCACAGTCACATCTCCACACCACAATATCCCTCTCACAACCTGCCCCGAACCCGCTGCAATCATCCTCGCAACGCTTCCACTGTAATCCTCCACGTTAGGCGCCAGCGTCGTCCAGTAAGCGGCGGCGCTCTTCTCCACCTCCTCTTTCTTCCCAGACATCTCCTCCGGAGAAACCCCCTTCGCCACCGACCCCCACCATTGTTGCTCCACTCCGACCGCCGCCTTCTCCACACTAAACGCACTAAACTTCTCAAGCACTGAATCCAACTTTTTCACCAACCCCTCCTGCCCTTTCGCAGCTATCGTCAATCCATAGTTCAAAATCCCGTCACTATTAAGTTCACCGTTTTCAGCAGGAACCCTAAGACTGAAAAAATAATGGCAATCGTCGAGCTTCACGGCGGCCTCGTCTTTCGCCAACGGCCACTGGATTTCGTCCCCGACACGCGCCAACGCCGCGACGACGTTGCCGCCCTGTTTCAACTGAATCACCGAGAATTCCCCGTTCGCAAGCTCGAGGCTCTGTTTTTTGTCAATCAAATGAACAATTGCACCAGGGATCCTGATTAATACTTCCTCCGACGATTCAAAAGAAGCAGATCGAGTTCCTTTCAGGTTTTCGTCTTCGGAATCTTGGAATAGGTCTTCTGCTAATTCATTCATTTGAACAGTAGGGTACAGAGAAGAAGACGAAGGGTTTGTGTTGGGGCCCGAGATGAACACAGAAGTTGAATCTGGGTTCGATTGGTCAACTTTTGGATACATTGAAGTGGGTTTTTTACGACTGTTGAAAGACATGGTTATGATTTAGCGGGATTCAAGCTTTTTTGTGATGATCGTTGAATTTTGTGGACTAGGTTGGGGATTTATGAGGGAGTAAGCTTAGCATTGAAGGAAGGAATAGGGTGGGTTGAAGGCGTGAAGAAGAAGCAGAGGAGTGGCGCAGTAATCTAAATGGTATGCCACGAAGCAAGAGGAAGAGAAGCCGCGTAGTGGGCGTGGCCAGGCTGTAGAAGACTAACCGCTAACTGTCGGATAAATTGTTTGTTTCTCAATTATTTACCTTTATATCTTATTATATAATCCTGAAATAACATTAGCATATATTCTTTTAAAGCAAAATGATTATAAAGATACTTAATTTATGTAAATAAAAGTGTTAGTTTAAATAAAAAATTAATTTATTAGTAGTTCTATATATAAATTATTTTTTTTCTTTTTTATGCATAAAAATTGCTTTCGCAATTGAAAAAAAATTGATTTCAACAAAAGCTACCTTTTAATAAATTTACAAAAAAAAAATGCATGAGTTGTTTCATGCACTTGATACACATAAAATATTTTTTTTATTTTATTTTTTTAGGAAAAAACACTTATTATAAAAATTCAAGACTCTATAACTCTATTGGACGAGCTAACTCTTCAATTCGTAATGATATTATGTCCTTTAATATCTAGATGGAAGATTTCTTTTAAAATTTATATTTTGGAAAGGAAGGTGAACTCCTTTTTTACTCCTTCTATTTCGAAATAAATATAATTTTAGCGATTTACAAAAAATTAAAAAATTTAAAATTTGAATAATTTTATTCTTAATAAATTAAGAATTAAAGAAAATAATGGTTTATATCTTGAGAAAAGTACGAGAGATGAACCATAAAGATAATTTTCAATTAAAAAATTCTGAGATCTTTAAATGAGGTAAATTGAAAAGGAAATGAATGAAAATAACCAAAATGATAAATAATTAAAAATAGAATTCAAAATTTATCAGGACACTCATTAAAGAATGGGACATGTTTTTTAAGTAACTGTATTTTAAATAACGTATTTTTAGACCCTCCAAGTTCCAAGTATTAACCGCTGTCCAAATTGACCCGTTGAGCTGAAAATCAATTATCTCTTTTTTTTTTTGTACAAAAAATCAAAACATTCTTCCATAAATGCGATATTAAGTAATATCTTTTAAATAATTTTAATTATTTTCATTCAATAATTACAATTATTTGTAGTAATTAGTTTTAACTGTTCAACTGATACTGTTGATAACAATTGCAATTGTTTAATAAAAATATATAATACTATTTAAAAATTTAATAAAATTGCACATATACATAGTACACAAAAAATTTACCCAACTAAACTAAATTTGTATGAATTTTTTTAGTTGTACACGTCTACTTCGATTATACTATATTATCGAATAAAAAGAATCAGTTATTCAAATTGTAAATTACTGGCTACAAATTTTAAAAAAAAAAAAACTAAATTAAGTAATCTTTTCTTTAAAAAAAAAATTAACATTGCAATTTTAAAAAAGATCGTGAATTTTACTGCGATAATTCATTTGATTTCTGAAATAGGAGTAAAGTTGAACACGGCAACGTCAAGCCTAGAGAAATAATCGCAAGCCAAGTCTAAATAAGCTCATGCCGACATGCGGCATGCCCTACCTTACTGGTAACTGGTAAGATAAGTTTATATAGTATGTTTTTTTTTTTTTTTTTTTTTTTGACAGAATTTTATATAGTATGTTTTGACACTAATAAGTATACTTAAAAATATTTTTTTTTCTAAACATAACACATTTATTTTAAACTTAACACATTTGTAAATGGATATATACAATTAACTCTATTATTATTTTTATTGTTATATACATTCGCTATCATTGTCATGCACATACACTGTTATAAATAAATAAATAAATGTGATAATAATAATGTATGTTCATGATAATTATAGTAAAAATAAAATTAATCGTATCACACAAATTTTTGCCAAAAAACTTTGCATGCGTTCTTTTTCTTTCAATTCAAATAATAAAATTAAAAGTATAAAAATATAACCATCAACTAGGGATGGCAATTTTGGCCCGACCCATGGGCTCCGACTCCGCCTAGAGAGATTTGGGAATGATCAAACTTGCCCCAATACCGAAAACGGGTCAGATTGAACTCCCCACCCTCCCATTCATAAACAAATTGGGTCTGGGTTTCATGTTGACACCGCAGAGATTCACCCCACCCCACCCCACCCTTTAACCCCACCCTTCATCATATTATATGTATAACATATTGTATACAATTAATATATCTTAAATATTGTGGAAGTAGCTTTTACTTTTCTCTCGCTCTAGAGAGTTCTCTCTCTCTCTCCACACACACATGGGTCTCTCCTTCTTCAACAAATTCAATGTTGGTCCCGGACGAGATGTGCAAGGAGGTGGAAAGTCTAGAAGGGGGGGGTTGAATAGACTTTACCACACTCAAAACTTTTTCAACTTTTTGTGAGCTGAGTGTAAGGTTAGAAGACTTTGAAGTCTTCTGCAGCAAGGTACTCAGAGTGTGCTATGTGAGATCAGCAGACTTCGGAAACTTGAAGTCTTCTGATGGTGCGGAAGCTAATCTCGTGTGTATTTGAAAAACCCTTTTAAAGAAAACCTTTGAGAAGAATACTTAGCAGGATTAATGCAGGTTTATTAAAATGATGAATGAGCATTATAAAGTATGAATGCAGAAAGCAACTAAAGACACAGAGATTTTTATAGTGGTTCGGATATAACGATCCTACGTCCACTCTCCCCGATTCCACAGGGGGCCTTACTATCCACCAAACTCGGTCTTGTCTCCTCTAATCTCCTTGAGGATTCGACCACGGGAAGTTTAACAAGTTCCCCCTTTGGTACAATCGATTCGATCTTTGAGTGTTTAACTCTTAGATCTAAAACAATCAACCTTTTCTCGTCGAGATAATGAAAGGTGATTTACACTTCCTTGACCAAAAATAAATCTCTTAGTAAATTCAACGTGTTTGATCAATTTCTCGTATGAAGAGTTAAGCGTGTATTTCAGTGAGTGAAGGAGTAATTCTTGATGTTTCTCGCGCGTGTGTGTATTTTTGAAAATCCTTCACTTCAGTTATTATGCTTCAATTTGACTAGCCGTTAGGCTAATTTGTCAATCGATCTTCAAAGAAATGGTAAGTGATCGTTGGAAGATTTGTTTGACTTTGGATAATTGATTTTCTCGATACCAATCAATTATGTCGTGATTGATCTTGATTGATAATCAAATCTTCACTTGACTGACTTCGAGTATCTTAGAGTTATCTTTCCGACTTTTGTTATCCCCGATGAATTTCTTGAAGTCAACTCTAGCAACTTTCAACCTTGCTCCAAAGACATCTAAAGCTTGTCAGCGTAGCATGGATTCCAACCTTGCTATCTTCACTTGAACCTTTCTTGACAATACTTCTTTTTGCGTAACTCTTATCATCTCTTCTTGATCTTCATGACGCCCTTCTAAATGACTTCGAACGAAATCTCTCTTAGATCTTTAAGTCTTCTTATCAAGCACCTTTAGTTCTCAACCAACTGATACGTAAGGTTAAGCCTAGCAAGTTTAACTGTACTAAGAGACATAAACCCTATCTAGATCATCACCGACTAACAGTTCACTGGTCCTATTACACATAGGTTTTAAGAACATCATCAAAACATACAAATTCAAATCCTAACAAATTCCCCTTTTTGATGATGTTAAAACCTTCTTGAGAACTGCTCACAAACAAAGATAAGAAAAAAGACAAAGAGACCTAAAAAGATCTCAATCAAAACCAGCCGACAACGAGAAGTTGTCTAGGCGCAAAAAATATTCACTTCTATTCATATATATATCGATTAGTACAAATTACGTAGTGAAAAGCAAAAAGAACAAGAGATAACAAGGAAATGCAAAAAAAATAAAATACTAACATCAAGCAGACTTCTCGGCATTCTAGCTTCTCAACCAAAGAACCTTCATGTCTTCCTCGGTCATACCTTCAAACCCTGTTGGAACGTTTAGCCACTCATACACTCTATCATAGAGTTCTCTCATTATTTGTTCCAATAGGTGGGTTGACCTCGGCCAAGCAGATTTTGAGCGTCCCCCGAACACTCACCGGTCAAACTTCCCATCTCTTTGTGGATGGAGTAGGAATCTTTTCAAATTCTGCGCGCTTGAAGGTTCAGGTTGAATTCCACGAAGCTCTCGAGAATATCTCGCCCAGAGATCACTTGTGCTTTTCCTCCATCCAAGCAAAGAATGTTTCATTCGGCTGTGGCCCCGACGCCAATACTCTTGCAGACATAGTATGAGCAGATGAAATCCCTCTTTGCTGCTTTCCAGGTCCTCAAATCTCTCCGGAGGACAAAGAATCATCCACAAAACCATCGAGAATTGTGGGGGAGGATAAAGTCTTCCTCACCTCTCTCCTCCAAAGAGGCTTCTTTCCTTTCTTACCCTCGCTTCTTCCTTGACACAAAGGTTTTGCTTTTACAAAGACTTTCTTCGGTATGAACTCGCTTTTTGTTTGCTCTCCAAAGACATCCACATCTTTCCCTTGCTTCCCTAGTAGCTTGATCATCTTGTGACTATCCTTCTCTTCCATCCTTCTAGTTTCTAAGTCGGCCCGAAAGGCTTCCTCATGCAAAGCCTCCAACTCTTCTTCAAATGACTTTCCTTGAACTTTTTCGACATCTTAACCAACCTTCTCCTTTTCAGTGGTTGGGAACTCGACCTTCATCTTCACCCATTCCAGCAGACTCTCGCAATGCCCTTTTCAACTCTGCTTTTTCTTTCCGTTCCAACAAAAAACTTTCAACAGCCTCCACCTATCTTTCGATCCTTCAATTCTTTATCCTTAGCCTCATCTCTCAAACCATCTCGGTTCTCAATCGGCTTTCCCCTTTTTAACATCATTCAAAAGAGGGGTCCACCGACCTTCCATTTCCGTCATCTTGGCAAGGATATCCCGTCTCAGAGGCGAGAAACTTTTCCGTGAACTTCTGCAGATTCAAAGATACTCACCGCTATTGGAGAAGCAATCTTCTCATCGATTTTGAGCATATCTTTGAGCAAAGAAAGCAGATGTCGTCACCATGCAGCTGTGCCGCCTCCGTCTCCGTCAATCTAGCATTTGCCTCCGGACGATCGCAATTTGCTTTCCCATGTCCAGCATAGATGATTGGATAGCCGCATTCTGATCAATTCCTTCCTTTAATCAGGCTTCCATGGCACTGAAGTTTCTTCAATCGATCTTCCATCTTTGTCCGAAATCTGTCCTCAATCGCCTCTCTTTCAAAGAACACCTTCCGAGAGTGGCTTCGCTTTCTCACCTTCAGCCTTTACACTTTCAACGTGCTTTCTCACCTCATTTATGTTGTTCAACATCATGCCGAGAAAGTGTTTCGATGATAGTCTCCTCGTTGCTCGTAAAACATATCGGCAAAGTAGTTTGACGGATCAAAGAGGGGGCCGTCTCGAATGGCGGCCTCGATGTAGGACTTGGACGACTCAATAGACTCAGCAAGAGGAGTGTATTTAGCAGCCAATACAGAAAACATTGAAGCATACTTTGTTGTGTTAACTCAAAGAAACTTTGAGGAGTAAGAGTTATACTGAGATCCTCATGAACAATAACAGCATAAAATTTGGCAAGCGAACGGATGTAAAATCGGGAAGAGGAGGAGGGATAGTAGAAACACCTTTCTTGATCTCTTCAGAACTCAAAAAGAAGAGCTGCTGAACTACCTTCAAGCAGTTCTCGGTTCATCCATCGGTCGAGCAACTAGGCATGCAATTTGATGATCTCGTAGTTAGGTCAAAAGCTTTGGCAACTCCAGCCTTGTTCTCAGTAGTTCGAACTCCCATAGAGAGAACTCATTATGGCCAATCTCATTTGCCAAAGAATAAGATCATCTATTGCTCCCACCTCGCATTTCTCCATACTAGGATGTCTATCAAGCAGGCTTCGCTCCTCCGACATATCCCGTAATCTAGGAAACTTGCTGTCCACCCAAGTAGAAACCTCGCAATCAAACACTTCTCAAATGGGCCACGTGGTCTATCGCAAGGTTAACCATCTGCATTGGGACATCTCCAACCACACCTCCACCGTGATCACACCTCGGCAAGAACCTCGGGTGATAGGCTCGGCGGCACCCATGCCCGCAACATCATCGCCAATTTCCATCGGTGCAGCAAGCTTGGAAGAAGAGGGAATCTCGAAAAGAGAAGGAAACGGAATTGGACTGCTCCTCCTCACCGGGCGGATTCATGAGAGACCATCTCTTGAAAGATCCGAAATCGGAGAATCATCAACCTCCATTGCATCCACCACCGACGATCCTTTCTTTCCGGAGATACCTTAGGAGGCATCTCAGCTCCTCTCGTACGACCGCCACCGAATCTTTCCGGGTTGCCACGGTGAACCTCTTTGCCTTTCTCTGCGGTAGCTGTGAAATCGGAATTTGATCTTCACCGCCGAAGACTTCCGAGTCTTCCCCCGTACTAGCAGCCTTTGAACTTGCTGGTGCCGATCACTACTATATCCGAATCTTTGACAGCTTCTCATCTTTTCCACCAATATCCATTATCGGGCAATTCCTCCGATGGGTGACACATCTCGCGGTTCCCCCTCAATCTCACTGGTCTTCTTCATCATCGAATCGGGAGGACCACCGAGCTCCTCATCCTTATTCAAAGCATAAACTTTGCCTTTGTATATGGTTTCGTCCACTTTGGGTCCCACGCCGTGTTGGGCATCACCCTTTCCAAGAACACCGTAATCTTGTTCGACATGGAAACGTCTTGTTCCACACCCATACCTTCACTTCTGGATTTCCAACCACCTCTCGTCCGAAAGAACCTATTCTTTTCCTTCTCGCAGAATCTCAAAGAATTTATCGACCCAATCACACTCGACTCCATCCACAATCGCCTTTAAAGCACACAAACGCCTCGACTTACTCAATCCATACTCGCGTTCACCAAACATCACTTTCACCATGATGTCAAACAACAGTCTATACTTCCTTTTGAGATATGCTTTCTTCAAATCCGACACATGATGCCGACATGAAGTTTTCGCTAGAGAACGAAAGGCTTCGAGATGATTATCTCGACATATAAGATTCTCGGGTCAATACCTTGCAAAGATAACCCTAAATGTTGATGAACATCCTCTCGTCCGATGGTCGATCGCCAAACACTGCCGTTTTGATCCTTCTTTACCAAAAAAATCACCACGAACTTAAAAACGTACCACATAAGCATCAAGAGTTCGCTGTTCAGAGAATGAGCCGAACAAGATTGATACAAACCCCGATCGATAGGAGATTCAGAATCTCCACCGCTTCCCCTGTCCAGTTGTTCTAAAATCTACGGATAATTCACTCCGTACTTTCTCTCGATAGAACCAGAGGGTCGAGAGTCTTGTGTTTCCTCGCGATCAAGTTTTCGAGAAGATTGCTTTGGAGCCATTGATATTAACTTAGAAAGGTGAACAAAGATCGGAAGGAAAGAGATGAACAATAGTATGAAGTAATGAGGAAGAGAGAGAAAATAACACCAATTTATAAGAAAGAAGAAAGAAACCGCTAAAATTTTAAAATTACAAAATAAGATTTGAACGTTGATTGGCATATTGCACGATCAGATCGAACGGTTATAAATTAAACGGTTCGAATTCCGAAAAGTGCGTGTCCTCAGCTCTGGATTTGAAAAAGGTAATTTTCCAAAATTTGAGAGATTTTCGGGTCCGCAGAAATAGAATAGGAAATAATATTTTAAAGGAAAATTATCCCATACCCCATGGTTGAAAAGATTTGATTTGACAATTCACAGCGTTAATTTTCAGAGCTGAGGATAAGTAAGGAAATAAAATATTCCGAAAATTAATTTAGCTACAAGAAACAAGGAATATTTTATATCAAGAATAATTTTTAAAAAATGAATAAACAGAAGTAAATCGAGAGAGTAAGAGTAACATATCTCATCAGCTTGATATTGTAATCAATCGATACCACCGAGTCTCTTTATGCAGACAAGGTTTTAGACCCTTCTCCAAAGAGGTTTGAAAGTTCGCCGCAAAGAAGCTTTTATACTCTTCTTCAAAGAAGCTTTTTATACTCTTCTTCAAAGAAGCTTTATACCTTTTTCTTCAAAGAAGTCTGTTTTTCCGGATCTAATAGACCTAGTTCCACCGATAGATCTCTAAACCGTGCTTCGCCAAAGGTTTTGTAAAATGTCTCTGCTCTCTCTCCGATTGTGTGTATGAATCTTTTCCATTCGAATGTTTCTCTTTTCGACATGATCTCTGATGAAGTGATGACGTATATCTACATGCTTGCATCTTGTGTGAAGTACTGGATTCTGAGTAATAGCAATTGCACTGTTGCTATCACAAAAGATAGGAATTTCTTTAGTGATAATGTGATAATCTTGTAATTGTTGACTTATCCAAAGTAACTGTGAGCAACAACTTCCGGCGGCCATATACTCTGCTTCCGTGGTTGATGTAGCCACTGAAGTTTGCTTCTTAGAAAACCACGAGACCAGCTTACTTCCAAGAAATTGACAAGTACCTGTGGTTGATTTTCTATCGATTCTACAACCACCATAGTCTGAATCAGAATATCCACTGAGTTCCAAATTGTCATCAGCAGGATACCAAAGACCCAAGTTTGTGGTACCCTTGAGATATTTTAAGATCTTCTTTGCTGCATCCAAATGACTTTTCTTTGGATTGGCTTGAAATCTTGCGCATACTCCAACTGCAAAAAGAAATGTCAGTCTCGCTTTGCTTGTTAGGTACAAAGAAAGAACCTATTAGTCCTCGGTACATAGTCTGATCAACACTTTCACCATCCTCATCTGGATCCATCTTGTAATTTGTCACCATGGGAATTTTTGCATCCTTGCTTGTTATCATTCTAAATTTTTCTAGCATATTTTTGGTATACTTTGCTTGATTTATGAATATTCCTTTTGAAGTTTGTTTGACTTGAAGTCCTAAGAAATAATTCATTTCCCCCATCATAGACATTTCAAACTTACTTTGCATCAATTTACTAAATTTTTCACAAAGCTTCTTGTTTGGTGATCCAAAGATTATGTCGTCCACATAAATCATACTAAGAGAATATCACGATCTTCTTCAATTCTGAACAAAGTTCGATCAATCTTCCCTTTACTAAATCCATGATCAAGTAGAAACTTTGATAATGTGTCATACCAAGCTCGAGGGGCTTGTTTTAGTCCATATAAAAGCTTTCTTCAAAGCGGTATACTTGATCTCCTTGTACGAAACCCGGAGGTTGTTCAACGTATACTTCTTCTCGCAAGAACTCCATTTAGAAACGCTGATTTTACGTCCATTTGATATACTCAATTTCATATATGCTGCATATGCAAGGAATAATCTTATAGCTTCTAATCTTGCTACTGGGCAAACGCCTCATCATAGTCAATTCCTTCGATCATGAGTAACCTTGCGCAACGAGCCTTGCTTTATTTCTAATAACCTCATCTTTCTCATTTTTCTTGTTCTTGAAAACCCACTTTGTTCCAATCACTTTTTGATGTTTTGGTCTATCAACGAGTATCCAAACATCTTGTCGTGTGAATTGATTTAGTTCATCTTGCATAGCTTCTATCCAGTTTGTGTCCACCAGTGCTTCTTCAATATTCTTTGGTTCTTGAAGAGAGACATAGCAGCTAAACAAACCATCTAGATTTATCCTTCTTCTTGTTTTGACTCCATCTTGAGGATTACCTAAGATTAAATCACTGGGATGATCTGTCATCCAATTCCTTCTATTAGATGCGTTCAACTCTTCTGAAGGCATTATTGGAACATCATTTTGAGTCATTCCCCCTTGATTTGATAAATTTATATCTGGAGTTCTGGGTGAGTCATCAGCAGGTCTTGAGATTACTTCAGCAGACTTTGTTTTGCTTGAGTCTTCTCTTGTCTCAAGAATACCTTTTCCTTTTTCTGCCAACTTTGAGATTTGCTGATCATCTTCAGAATCGGAATCTAGAATAGGTAAATGAACCTTGACATAATTTGTCTTATCCTTGAGTTCAAGTTTCTCAAACCCTTCTGCTAGTGACTCTTCTCTTCCTTTGTCCTTAGACTCAACAATAGATTCATTAAAAACCACATGAGGTGTTTCTTCCACAACAAGAGTTTTCCTATTAAAAACTCGATAAGCCTTGCTTGTGCTGGAATATCCTAAAAATATCCCATCAGAACCTTGGCGCAAAAGTTTTTAACTTGGATTTGCCGTTGTCATGAATGAAACACTCCGCAACCAAAAACACGAAAGAAAGAAACACGAGGAATTCTACCTTTCCATAACTCATACGGTGTCTTTCCATATTCTTTGGTCAAAGAAACTTCGATTCTCGAGTATAGCATGTTTGTATTCACAGCCTCTGCCCAAAACCTCGAGGAACATTGTATTCTCGCTAGCATTGTTCGGGCAGCTTCCTTGAGTGTTCTGTTTCTCCTCTCAAAGAACACCATTTTGTTGTGGAGTGCGGGCCGCGACGTTTCATGTTGAATTCCAGCTTCTTTGCAATACATCGCTATGTGAGAGTTTAAGAATTCTGTTCCTTTGTCACTTCTATCCTTACAACACTTTCTCCTTTCTCGTTTTGTAATCTCTTCATGTTCCTAAATCTTGTGATGGTTTCATTCTTCTTGAACATAAATATCACCCATGTGAATCTAGAATAGTCATCTACCACCACCAAAGTGTATTTTCTACCACTGAAGCTCAATGGGGATACCGGGCCAAATAAATCCATGTGAAGTAACTGTAGTACCCTACTTGACGTTGGTACAGAAACTTCCTTGAATGAGGCCTTAGTTTGCTTTCCTTTCTGGCACGAGTCACAAATCTGATCTTTTGAGAAAACTTCATTTGGCAAGCCTTCTACAAGAGACCTTCTGGCTATCTTGTTTAGCGTTTTGAAATTTATGTGACTCAATCTCTTGTGCCATAACCAGCTTGTTTCTGAAGTACTTTTTGCTACAAGGCATGTATTGCTTGGACATTTCTGAAATTCTGCAACATAAACATTTCCCTTTCTCAAGCCAGTTAAAAGTACCTGATCATTTAAGCCACTCAAAACAACACACAAAGAACTAGAGAACTTAACCGAGTATCCCTTATCACAGAATTGTGAGACTGAAAGCAAGTTATGCTTTAATCCTTCCACGTAGAAAACTTCCTCCACACGTACATCTCCAATGTATAGAGTCCCAACACCTTTGGTAATACCAAAGTTATTGTCTCCAAATACCACCCGTGGGCCATTTTGTGATTTTATTGAGCTCAAGAGTTGCTTGTTTCCAGTCATATGCTTGAGCACCCACCGCCGATGTACTGCATAGCTTTTCCCAAAGAACCTCTCTTTCATGTCCCACGGCGTCCCGCGTTTAGTTAAGTTTTAGGTACCCTTTAGGTTTGGGTCCTTGAGAGTTAGCACAATCTTTAGGAATCCATAGGAATAGATTCTTCTTATCGTATTCAGAAGATCTTATCCTTCTTCCATACATATCAACATAGACAACCTCATCCTTTGGTGCCTTCTTGAATGTTTGTCTATGGGTGTCGACTGTGTTCCTTCCGTAAAACTTTTGACCCTTCCGAGGTCCTCTAGATGAAGTGATCAGCCGTTGTGCAATGGTTCGAGGGTTTTGATGATAAGGGTACGTTCTACTTGAGCCATCAAAAGATTCATATCTCACAGCACGATGACTTAGTAGATTGATTAGCAAGCTTTGAAGTTTGCTTAGATTGTGTAGTCTTCACCGAGACTGTCTCCACAGAGATGGTTTCGGTGATGTCTACCTTTTCTCGACCTTGCCGAGGTTTCTTAAGTTGGGATTCCCCCTTCTTTTGATACCTCATCGCTTGTTTAGGTTGTTGAGTATAACTACTCTTCTTCCCATTCGACCGATTTCTTTGGGTCAACAACCTTTTTACCCTTATCGGTAGGTTTAGGTTTGGAACCCTCTCCTACCAAATCATTACCCTTAACATGTGTACTCTTCTTAAGTACACTTGTTTGAACTCGTGAGGATTGGGCAATGGTAAAACCAATTCCCTTCTTTACGTTAGGTGTTTGAGACGATTCAACTATTGTTTGAACTGCGTGAGAAGCTTTGTTCATTGATCCAACCTCAAACTTAAACGTTCCTCACTTGATTTTATACGCTCATGCTGATGGAAAAGTTCATCGAATTTCGCTTGTAGAATCTTCAATCGATCGCTTTTCTCAAGATTCTCAAAGAAGCAACCTTTCTACCAAAGAAACCCCTGTTTCAAGATACTTCATTTTAAGAGTATTTAACTCTTCTCAAGTTATCTCGATTAGAATCTGTTAGTGTCTCGGATGTCTTGCTAATAGATTCTTGTGTAAATCGATCAATTTCTTCTTTCAAGCTCACATTCTCCTTTTCCACACAGTTGTAAGCATTTATAGCAGTTTTGAGATCTTCCATTAACTTATCAACAAAGTTATGGTCAAACTCTTCTCGCAAAAGACACACGAGAAGCGGACGAAGAGCAGAATCGAAAAGTACCTCATCTCCTTTGGCCATAAGACACAAATCATTGTCTCAAGAGAAGTCTCAAGATGATGTTGAATCACTTGAAAGAGTATCCTCCTCTTGACCACCAAAGCACGTTTGTCTCGCAAACTTTCTGCCTCATCAATCTCTTTTCTTCTCTTTCTCTTGGAGTTAGATCTCTGACAATCATAACTCGATGTCCCGATTTATGACAATTATAGCAAGCATCACTTCTTGAGGATCTTCTTGGACTAGAATCCCTTTTAGGAGAAAAGTCTCTTCTTGGACTAGAATCCCTTTTAGGACTTTCTTCTTTCTTTTTTTTTTTTTTCTGAGTCTTGAACCTCCTATCCTCCTTGGAATCTTCTCGGTCTCTTATCTCAAGATTTGTTTCCTGACTCAAACCAGTTTTTCTTAGAATTCTTCCAATGTCTTCTATATTTCCCAAATTTCGAATTCATTTTATCAAACTTTCTCGTCAAAGAAGGCCATTTGTTCTTTCAAGCTTAAATCCTCTCCAATAGGTTCTTTTGATGACTGATTCAAGTGACCTTGAAAGCAACTTCCTTTCCAAAGAGAGTTTGAATTTCCTTCGTCCTCGTCTTCTTCTTGTTTCAAATCATATTCATGAGCTTTCAAATGTGAAAATAACTCATGATGACTTATCCTGCTCGCTTCTTTTGTATCTTTGATCACCGTGATCTTGACTCTCCATTTACTAGTTAGAGATCTCAATATTTTGTTGTTGATTTCCTTCTCGGTATAAGACTTTCCTAATGAACTTGCTTTATTGATGATATTTGTCGAGTCTTAGATCCAACCGATCTATTGTCTCATCAAAGCTTCATCTTAAATGTGTCAAACGAATGTAGAATAGACTGCAACTTATTTTCTTTAATTTGCTCCGAACCTTCACACATGAGTGCTAGGGTTTCCCACATCTCTTTTGCGGTCTTACATGTCTTGACTTTCTCTCGTAAGCTCTCTCGGTTAGAGTCTCTATGATCTCTGTCCGAGCAATTTGATCAAGATTAAATAGTTTCCTTTCATCATTTGACATTTCACTCCTTTTCTTTTCAATCTTCTCGCCGAGTAGATGCTTCGCTCCACCGCTCCCGAACTTACTGGTTCAAAGTAAAACTTTATTGGTCCATCTTCAAGTGTTTCAAGCATCCTATCATGAATTGCACCAAGATGATTTTCCATGCGAAATTTCCAGTAGTCATAGTCTTCAATGGAGAACTCGTAGCTTTCTTTTACTGCTCTTATGAGAACTCATTATTAGTAATAAAAATGATTATGCAATGAATGCAATGAGTTTTATGAAAACGGTTTTTCAAAAAGATCTGTTCAGATGACCACAACAGTCTTTCCTCAAAGACTATTGGTAACCAAAGCCAGTGGTCGGTTGAACCACCGCTCGATACCACTTGTTGGTCCCGGACGAGATGTGCAAGGAGGTGGAAAGTCTAGAAGGGGGGGTTGAATAGACTTTACCACACTCAAAACTTTTTTACAACTTTTCGTGAGCTGAGTGTGAGGTTAGAAGACTTTGAAGTCTTCTGCAGCAAGGTACTCGAGTGTGCTATGTGAGATCAAGCAGACTTCGAAACTCAAGTCTTCGATGGTGCGGAAGCTAATCTCGTGTGTATTTGAAAAACCCTTTTAAAGAAAACCTTTGAGAGAAGAATACTTAGCAAGATTAATGCAGGTTTATAAAAAATGATGAATGAGTAGTTATAAATATGAATGCGAAAAGTCAGAAAAGGCACAAAGATTTTTATAGTGGTTCGGATATAACGATCCTACGTCCACTCTCCCCGATTCCACAGGGGCCTTACTATCCACCAAACTCGGTCTTGTCTCCTCTAATCTCCTTGAGGATTCGACCACGGGAAGTTTAACAAGTTCCCGCCCTTGGTACAATCGATTCGATCTTTGAGTGTTTAACTCTTAGATCTAAAACAATCAACCTTTTCTCGTCTTGAGATAATGAAAGGTGATTTACACTTCCTTGACCAAAAATAAATCTCTTAGAAAATTCAACGTGTTCGATCAATTTCTCGTATGAAGAGTTAAGCGTGTATTTCAATGAGTGAAGGAGTTGTTCTTGATGTTTCTCGCGCGTGTATCTATTTTTTTGAAATCCTTCACTTCAGTTTTTATGATTCTGAATTTGACTAGCCGTTAGGCTAATTTGTCAATCGAGATCTTCAAAGAAATGGTAAGTGATCGTTGGAAGATTTGTTTGACTTTGGATAATTGATTTTCTAATACCAATCAATTATGTCGTGATTGATCTTGATTGATAATCAAATCTTCACTTGACCGACTTCGAGTATCTTAGAGTTATCTTTCCGACTTTTGTTATCCCCGATGAATTTCTTGAAGTCAACTCTAGCAACTTTCAACCTTGCTCCAAAGACATCTAAAGCTTGGCAGAGCATGGATTCCAACCTTGCTATCTTCACTTGAACCTTTCTTGACAATACTTCTTTTTGCGTAACTCTTATCATCTCTTCTTGATCTTCATGACGCCCTTCTAAATGACTTGAACGAAATCTCTCTTAGATCTTTAAGTCTTCTTATCAAGACCTTTTTAGTTCTCAACCAATCGATACGTAGGTTAAGCCTAGCAAGTTTAATCATGTACTAAGACATAAACCCTATCTAGATCATCACCGACTAACAACAGTTCACTGGTCCTATTACACATAGGTTTTAAGAACATCATCAAAACATACAAATTCAAATCCTAACAAATTCCCCCTTTTTGATGATGTTAAAACCTTCTTGAGAACTGCTCACAAACAAAAGATAAGCGAAAAAAGACAAAGAGACCTTAAAAAGATCTCAATCAAAACCAGCCGACAACGAGAAGTTGTCTTGGCGCAAAACATTCACTTCTATTCATATATATATCGATCGGTACAAATTACAAGTGAAAAGCAAAAAGAACAAGAGATAACAAGGAAATGCATAAAAAATAAGTACTAACATCGCAGACTTCTCGGCATTCTAGCTTCTCAACCAAAGAACCTTCATGTCTTCCTCGGTCATACCTTCAAACCCCTGTTGGAACGTTTAGCCACTCATACACTCTATCATAGAGTTCTCTCATTATTTGTTCCAATAGGTGGGTTGACCTCGGCCAAGCAGATTTTTTGAGCGCGTCTGCGAACAACACTCACCGGTCAAACTTCCCATCTCTGTTGTGGATCGAGTAGGAATCTTTTCAAATTCTCGCGCTTGAAGGTTCAGGTTGAATTCCACGAAGCTCTCGAATATCTCGCCCAAAGATTACTTGTGCTTTTCCTCCATCCAAGCAAAGAATGTTTCATTCGGCTGTGGCCCCGACGCCAATACTCTTGCAGACATAGTATGAGAGCAGATGAAATCCCTCTTTCTTTGCTTTCCGGTCCTCAAATCTCTCCGGAGGACAAAGAATCATCCACAAAACCATCAAAATTGTGGGGGGAGGATAAAGTCTTCCTCGGCCTCTCTGCTCCAAAGAGGCTTCTTTCCTTTCTTACCCTGCTTCTTCCTTGACACAAAGAGGTTTTTTGCTTTTACAAAGCAGCTTTCTTCGGTATGAATCGCTTTTTTTTTTGCTCTCCAACACATCCACATCTTTCCCTTGCTTCCCTAGTAGCTTGATCATCTTGTGACTATCCTTCTCTTCCATCCTTCTAGTTTCTAAGCACCAAGAAAGGCTTCCTCATGCAAAGCCTCCAACTCTTCTTCAAAGAGACTTTCCTTGAACTTTTTCGACATCTTAACCAACCTTCTCCTTTTCGGTGGTTGGGAACTCGACCTTCATCTTCACCCATTCCAGCAGACTCTCTCAATGCCCTTTTCAACTCTGCTTTTTCTTTCCGTTCCAACAAAAACTTTCAACAACCTCGGCCTATCTTTCAATCCTTCAATTCTTTATCCTTAGCCTCATCTCTCACAACCATCATCTCGGTTCTCAATCGGCTTTCCCCCTTTTTAACATCATTCAAAAGAGGGGTCCACCGACCTTCCATTTCCGTCATCTTGGCAAGGATATCCCCGTCAGTAGGCGCAGAAACTTTTCCGTGAACTTCTTCAGCTTCAAAGATACTCACTGCTATTGGAGAAGCAATCTTCTCATCGATTTTGAGCATATCTTTGAACAAAGCAGCAGAGCGATGTCAGCCACCGCAGTGAGCCGTAGCTGTCTCCGTCAATCTAGCATTTGCCTCTTGGGATACGCAATTTGCTTTCCCATGTCCAGCATAGATGATTGGATAGCCGCATTCTGATCAATTCCTTCCTTTAATCGTGCTTCCATGGCACTGAGTTTCTTCAATCGATCTTCCATCTTTGTCCGAAATCTGTCCTCAATCGCCTCTCTTTCAAAGAAACACCTTCCCGAGAGTGGCTTCGGCTTTCTCACCTTCAGCCTTTACACTTTCAACGTGCTTTCTCACCTCATTTATGTTGTTCAACATCATGCCGAAAAGTGTTTCGATGATAGTCTCCTGTTGCTCGAAAAACATATCGGCGGCGGTTTGACGGATCAAAGAGGGGCCGTCGAATGGCGGCCTCGATGTAGGACTTGGACGACTCAATAGACTCAGCAAGAGGAGTGTATTTAGCAGCCAATACGAGAAAACATTGAAGCATACTTTGTTGTGTTAACTCAAAGAAACTTTGAGGAGTAAGAGTTATACTGATCCTCATGAACAATAACAGGCATAAAATTTGGCAAGCGTACGATGTAAAATCGGGAAGAGGAGGAGGGATAGTAGAAACACCTTTCTTGATCTCTTCAGAACCGTAAAAGAAGAGCTGAACTACCTTCAAGGGTTCTCGTTCATCCATCAGTCGAGCAACTAGGCATGCAATTTGATGATCTGTGGTTAGGTCAAAAGCTTTGGCAACTCCAGCCTTGTTCTGTAGTTCGAACTCCCATAGAGAGAACTCATTATGGCCAATCTCATTTGCCAGAAGAATAAGATCATCTATTGCTCCCAGCCTCGCATTTCTCCATACTAGGATGTCTATCGGCAGGCTTCGCTCCTCGACATATCCCGTAATCTAGGAAACTTCTGTCCACCCAAGTAGAAACCTCGGTAATCAAACACTTCTCAAATGGGCCACGTGGTCTATCAAAGAAGGTTAACCATCTGCATTGGGACATCTCCAACCACACCTCCACTGTGATCACCCTCAGCAACCTGGGTGATAGGCTCCGAAGCGGCACCCATGCCCGCAACATCATCGCCAATTTCCATCGGTGCAGCAAGCTTGGAAGAAGAGGGAATCTCAGAAAGAGAAGGAAACGGAATTGGTACCTGTTCCTCCTCACCGGCGGATTCATGAGAGACCATCTCTTCAAGATCCGAAATCGGAGAATCATCAACCTCCATTGCATCCACCACCGACGATCCTTTCTTTCCAGGAGATACCTTAGGAGGCATCTCTGTGCTCCTCTGCAGTACGACCGCTCACCGAATCTTTCCGGGTTGCCACGGTGAACCTCTTTGCCTTTCTCTGCGGTAGGCTGAAAATCGGAATTTGATCTTCACCGCCAAGACTTCCGAGTCTTCTCCCTGTCTTAGCACCTTTGAACTTGCTGGTGCCTGATCACTAATATCCGAATCTTTGTGATCTCATCTTTTCCACCAATATCCATTCATCAAGCAATTCCTCTGATGGGTGACACATCTGCGGGTTCCCCCTCAATCTCAGCCTGGTCTTCTTCATCATCAGAATCAGGAGGACCACTGAGCTCCTCATCCTTATTCAGCATAAACTTTGCCTTGGTATATGGTTTCGTCCACTTTGGGTCCCACGCCGTGTTGGGCATCACCCTTTCCAAAGAACACCGTAATCTTGTTCGACATGGAAACGTCTTGTTCCACAGCCCATACCTTAACTTCGGATGTCCAACCACCTCTGTCCGAAAGAACCTATTCTTTTCCTTCGCGCGAGAATCTCAAAGAATTTACTGACCCAATCACACTCGACTCCATCCACAATCGCCTTTAAAGCACACAAACGCCTCTGACTTACTGAGTCCATACTCTGGCGTTCACCAAACATCACTTTCACCATGATGTCAAACAACAGTCTATACTTCCTTTTGAGATATGCTTTCTTCAAATCCGACACATGATGCCGACATGAAGTTTTCGCTAGAGAACGAAAGGCTTCGAGATGATTATCGACATATAAGATTCTCGGTCAATACCTTGCGGTGATAACCCTAAATGTTGATGAACATCCTCTCGTCCGATGGTCGGACTGCCAAACACTCGCCGTTTTGATCTGTTCTTACCAAAATCACCACGAACCAGAAAATCGTACCACATAAGCATCAAGAGTTCGCTGTTCGGAGAATGAGCCGAACAAGATTGATACAAACCCCGATCGAGATAGGAGATTCAGAATCTCCACTGCTTCCCCGCTGTCCAGTTGTTCTAAAATCTACGGATAATTCACTCCGTACTTTCTCTCGATAGAACCGGAGGGTCGAGAGTCTTGTGTTTCCCTCGCGATTGTTTTTTGAAGAAGATTGCTTTGGAGCCATTGATATTAACTCAGAGAAAGTGAACAAAGATCAGAAGAAGGAAAGAGATGAACAATAGTATGAAGTAATAAGGAAGAGAGAGAAAATAACACCAATTTATAAGAAAGAAGAAAGAAACCGCTAAAATTTTAAAATTACAAAATAAGATTTGAACGTTGATTGGCATATTGCACGATCAGATCGAACGGTTATAAATTAAACGGTTCGAATTCCGAAAAGTGCGTGTCCTCAGCTCTGGATTTGAAAAAGGTAATTTTCCAAAATTTGAGAGATTTTCGGGTCCGCAGAAATAGAATAGGAAATAATATTTTAAAGGAAAATTATCCCATACCCCATGGTTGAAAAGATTTGATTTGACAATTCACAGCGTTAATTTTCAGAGCTAAGGATAAGTAAGGAAATAAAATATTCCGAAAATTAATTTAGCTACAAGAAACAAGGAATATTTTATATCAAGAATATTTTTTTTAAAAAATGAATAAACAGAAGTAAATCGAGAGAGTAAGAGTAACATATCTGTCAGTTGATATTGTAATCAACCGATACCACTTTAATCTTTATGCAGCACAAGGTTTTAGACCCTTCTCCAGCAGGTTTGAAAGTTCGCTGCAGCAGGCTTTTATACTCTTCTTCAGCAAGCTTTATACTCTGCTTCAGCAAGCTTTATATTCTGCTTCAGCAAGCTTTATACCTTTCTTCAGCAAGCTGTTTTTCCTGGATCTAATAGACCTAGTTCCACTGATAGATCTCTAAACCGTGCTTCACGCAAAGGTTTTGTAAAAATGTCTGCTCTCTGTCGATCAGTATGAATCTTTTCCATTCGAATGTTTCTCTTTTCGACATGATCTCTAATGAAGTGATGACGTATATCCACATGCTTGCATCTTGTGTGAAAAGTCTTGGATTACGAGTAATAGCAATTGACCTTTATTGCTATCACAAAAGATAGGAATTTCTTTAGTGATAATGTGATAATCTTGTAATTGTTGACTTATCCAAAGTAATTGTGAGCAACAACTTCCGGCGGCCATATACTCTGCTTCTTCCGTGGTTGATGTAGCCACCGAAGTTTGCTTCTTAGAAAACCACGAGACCAGCTTACTTCCAAGAAATTGACAAGTACCTGTGGTTGATTTTCTATCGATTCTACAACCACCATAGTCTCAATCGAATATCCACCGAGTTCCAAATTGTCATCAGCAGGATACCAAAGACCCAAGTTTGTGGTACCCTTGAGATATTTTAAGATCTTCTTTGCTGCATCCAAATGACTTTTCTTTGGATTGGCTTGAAATCTTGCGCATACTCCAATCTGCGAAAGAAATGTCAGTCTCGCTTGCTGTTAGGTACAAAGAAAGAACCTATTAGTCCTCGGTACATAGTCCGATCAACACTTTCACCATCCTCATCTGGATCCATCTTGTAATTTGTCACCATGGGAATTTTTGCATCCTTGCTTGTTATCATTCTAAATTTTTCTAGCATATTTTTGGTATACTTTGCTTGATTTATGAATATTCCTTTTGAAGTTTGTTTGACTTGAAGTCCTAAGAAATAATTCATTTCCCCCATCATAGACATTTCAAACTTACTTTGCATCAATTTACTAAATTTTTCACAAAGCTTCTTGTTTGGTGATCCAAAGATTATGTCGTCCACATAAATGCATGCTAAAGAGAATATCACGATCTTCTTCAATTCTGAACAAAGTTCGATCAATCTTCCCTTTACTAAATCCATGATCAAGTAGAAACTTTGATAATGTGTCATACCAAGCTCGAGGGGCTTGTTTTAGTCCATATAAAGCTTTCTTCAGGCGGTATACTTGATCTCCTTGTACGAAACATGGAGGTTGTTCAACGTATACTTCTTCTGCAAGAACTCCATTTAGAAACGCTGATTTTACGTCCATTTGATATACTCTGAATTTCATATATGCTGCATATGCAAGGAATAATCTTATAGCTTCTAATCTTGCTACTGGGGCAAACGTCTCATCATAGTCAATTCCTTCTGATCATGAGTAACCTTGCGCAACGAGCCTTGCTTTATTTCTGATAACCTCATCTTTCTCATTTTTCTTGTTCTTGAAAACCCACTTTGTTCCAATCACTTTTTGATGTTTTGGTCTATCAACTAGTATCCAAACATCTTGTCGTGTGAAATTGATTTAGTTCATCTTGCATAGCTTCTATCCAAGTTTGTGTCCACCAAAGGTTTCTTCAATATTCTTTGGTTCTTGAAGAGAGACATAGCACTAAACAAACCATCTAGATTTATCCTTCTTCTTGTTTTGACTCCATCTTGAGGATTACCTAAGATTAAATCACTGGGGATGATCTCGTCATCCAATTCCTTCTATTAGATGCGTTCAACTCTTACAAGGCATTATTGGAACATCATTTTGAGTCATTCCCCCTTGATTTGATAAATTTATATCCGGAGTTACGGGTGAGTCATCGGCGGGTCTTGAGATTACTTCAAAGGAGACTTTGTTTTGCTTGAGTCTTCTCTTGTCTCAAGAATACCTTTTCCTTTTTCTCGCCAACTTTGAGATTTCTTTGATCATCTTGAGAATCGGAATCTAGAATAGGTAAATGAACCTTGACATAATTTGTCTTATCCTTGAGTTCAAGTTTCTCAAACCCTTCTCGCTAGTGACTCTTCTCTCTTCCTTTGTCCTTAGACTCAACAATAGATTCATTAAAAACCACATGAGGTGTTTCTTCCACAACAAGAGTTTTCCTATTAAAAACTCGATAAGCCTTGCTTGTCTTTGGAATATCCTAAAAATATCCCATCAAGCAACCTTGGCGTCAAAAGTTTTTAACTTGGATTTGCCGTTGTCATGAATGAAACACCCGCAACCAAAAACACGAAAGAAAGAAACACGAGGAATTCTACCTTTCCATAACTCATACGGTGTCTTTCCATATTCTTTGGTCAAGAAACTTCGATTCTCGAGTATAGCATGTCAGTATTCACAGCCTCTCGCCCAAAACCTCTCGAGGAACATTGTATTCTCGCTAGCATTGTTCTTCGGCAGCTTCCTTGAGTGTTCTGTTTCTCCTCTCAAAGAACACCATTTTGTTGTGGAGTGCGGGCACCGACGTTTCATGTTGAATTCCAGCTTCTTTGCAATACATCGCTATGTGAGAGTTTAAGAATTCTGTTCCTTTGTCACTTCTAATCCTTACAACACTTTCTCCTTTCTCGTTTTGTAATCTCTTGATGAGTTCCGTAATCTTGTGATGGTTTCATTCTTCTTGAACATAAATATCACCCATGTGAATCTAGAATAGTCATCTACCACCACCAAAGTGTATTTTCTACCACTTTGAAGCTCAATGGGGATACCGGGCCAAATAAATCCATGTGAAGTAACCGTAGTACCCTACTTGACGTTGGTACGAAACTTCCTTGAATGAGGCCTTAGTTTGCTTTCCTTTTCGCACGAGTCACAAATCGATCTTTTGAGAAAACTTCATTTGGCAAGCCTTCTACAAGAGACCTTCTGGCTATCTTGTTTAGCGTTTTGAAATTTATGTGACTCAATCTCTTGTGCCATAACCAACTTGTTTCAAGTACTTTTTGCTACAAGGCATGTATTGCTTGGACATTTCTCAAATTCTCAAACATAAACATTTCCCTTTCTCAAGCCGATTAAAAGTACCTGATCATTTAAGCCACTCAAAACAACACACAAAGAACTAGAGAACTTAACGAGTATCCCTTATCACGGAATGTGAGACTCGAAAGCAAGTTATGCTTTAATCCTTCCACGTAGAAAACTTCCTCCACACGTACATCTCCAATGTATAGAGTCCCAACACCTTTGGTAATACCAAAGTTATTGTCTCCAAATACCACCCGTGGGCCATTTTGTGATTTTATTGAGCTCAAGAGTTGCTTGTTTCCAGTCATATGCTTGAGCACCCACTGCCGATGTACTGCATAGCTTTTCCCAAAGAACCTCTCTTTCATGTCCCACGGCGTCCCGCACGTTTAGTTAAGTTTTAGGTACCCTTTAGGTTTGGGTCCTTGAGAGTTAGCACAATCTTTAGGAATCCATAGGAATAGATTCTTCTTATCGTATTCGAAAGATCTTATCCTTCTTCCATACATATCAACATAGACAACCTCATCCTTTGGTGCCTTCTTGAATGTTTGTCTATGGGTGTCGATTGTGTTCCTTCCGAAAACTTTTTGACCCTTCCGAGGTCCTCTAGATGAAGTGATCAGCCGTTGTGCAATGGTTCGAGGGTTTTGATGATAAGGGTACGTTCTACTTGAGCCATCAAAAGATTCATATCTCACGAGCACGAGATGACTTAGTAGATTGATTAGCAAGCTTTGAAGTTTGCTTAGATTGTGTAGTCTTCACCGAGACTGTCTCCACGAGAGATGGTTTCGGCTGACGTCTACCTTTTCGACCTTCTTTGAGGTTTCTTAAGTTGGGATTCCCCCTTCTTTTGATACCTCATCGGTTGTTTAGGTTGTTGAGTATAACTACTCTTCTTCCCATTCGACCGATTTCTTTGGGTCATCAACCTTTTACCCTTATCGGTAGGTTTAGGTTTGGAACCCTCTCCTACCAAATCATTACCCTTAACATGTGTACTCTTCTTAAGTACACTTGTTTGAACTGTGAGGATTGGGCAATGGTAAAACCAATTCCCTTCTTTACGTTAGGTGTTTGAGACGATTCAACTATTGTTTGAACTGCGCGTGAGAAGCTTTGTTCAGATTGATCCAACCTCAAACTTAAACGTTCCTCACTTGATTTTATACGCTCATGCTGATGGAAAAGTTCATCGAATTTCGCTTGTAGAATCTTCAATCGATCGGTTTTCTCAAGATTCTCGGCAAGCAACCTTTCTACCAAAGAAACCCTGTTTCAAGATACTTCATTTTAAGAGTATTTAACTCTTAAAGTTATCTCGATTAGAATCTGTTAGTGTCTCGGATGTCTTGCTAATAGATTCTTGTGTAAATCGATCAATTTCTTCTTTCAAGCTCACATTCTCCTTTTCCACACAGTTGTAAGCATTTATAGCAGTTTTGAGATCTTCCATTAACTTATCAACAAAGTTATGGTCAAACTCTTCTCGCAAAAGACACACGAGAAGCGGACGAAGAGCGGGAATCGAAAAGTACCTCATCTCCTTTGGCCATAAGACACAAATCATTGTCAAGAGAAGTCTCAAGATGATGTTGAATCACTTGAAAGAGTATCCTCCTCTTGACCCACCAAAGCACGTTTGTCTGCAAACTTTCTGTTCCTCATCAATCTCTTTTCTTCTCTTTCTCTTGGAGTTAGATCTGACAATCATAATCAAAATGTCCCGATTTATGACAATTATAGCAAGCATCACTTCTTGAGGATCTTCTTGGACTAGAATCCCTTTTAGGAGAAAAGTCTCTTCTTCTTGGACTTTCTTCTCTTTTTCTTTCTGGAGTCTTGAACCTCCTATCCTCCTTGGAATCTTCTGGTCTCTTATCTGAAGATTTGTTTCCTGACTAAACCCAGTTTTCTTAGAATTCTTCCAATGTCTTCTATATTTCCCAAATTTCGAATTCATTTTATCAAACTTTCTCGTCAAGAAGGCCATTTGTTCTTTCAAGCTTAAATCCTCTCCAATAGGTTCTTTTGATGACTGATTCGAAGTGACCTTGAAAGCAACTTCCTTTCCAGTAGAGTTTGAATTTCCTTCGTCCTCGTCTTCTTCTTGTTTCAAATCATATTCATGAGCTTTCAAATGTGAAAATAACTCATGATGACTTATCCTGCTCAGTTCTTTTGTATCTTTGATCACTGTGATCTTGACTCTCCATTTACTAGTTAGAGATCTCAATATTTTGTTGTTGATTTCCTTCTCGGTATAAGACTTTCCTAATGAACTTGCTTTATTGATGATATTTGTCGATCTTAGATCCAACTGATCTATTGTCTCATCAGGCTTCATCTTAAATGTGTCAAACGAATGTAGAATAGACTGCAACTTATTTTCTTTAATTTGCTCCGAACCTTCACACATGAGTGCTAGGGTTTCCCACATCTCTTTTGCGGTCTTACATGTCTTGACTTTCTCTGTGAGCTCTCTGGTTAGAGTCTCTATGATCTCTGTCCGAGCAATTTGATCAAGATTAAATAGTTTCCTTTCATCATTTGACATTTCACTCCTTTTCTTTTCAATCTTCTCGCCGAGTAGATGCTTCGCTCCACCGCTCCCCCGAGAACTTACTGGTTCAAAGTAAAACTTTATTGGTCCATCTTCAAGTGTTTCAAGCATCCTATCATGAATTGCACCAAGATGATTTTCCATGCGAAATTTCCGGTAGTCATAGTCTTCAATGGAGAACTCGGTAGCTTTCTTTTCTTTTGCTCTTATGAGAACTCATTATTAGTAATAAAAATGATTATGCAATGAATGCAATGAGTTTTATGAAAACGATTTTTCAAAAAGATCTGTTCGGATGACCACAACAGATCTTTCCTCAAAGACTATTGGTAACCAAAGCCGGTGGTCGGTTGAACCACCGCTCTGATACCACTTGTTGGTCCCGGACGAGATGTGCAAGGAGGTGGAAAGTCTAGAAGGGGGTTGAATAGACTTTACCACACTCAAAACTTTTTCAACTTTTTGTGAGCTGAGTGTGAGAGGTTAGAAGACTTTGAAGTCTTCTGCAGCAAGGTACTCGAGTGTGCTATGTGAGATCGGAGACTTCGAAACTCAAGTCTTCGATGGTGCGGAAGCTAATCTCGTGTGTATTTGAAAAACCCTTTTAAAGAAAACCTTTGAGAAGAATACTTAGCAAGATTAATGCGGGTTTATTAAAATGATGAATGAGCAAGTTATAAGTATGAATGCGAAAGCAACTAAAGACACAAGAGATTTTTATAGTGGTTCGGATATAACGATCCTACGTCCACTCTCCCCGATTCCACAGGGGCCTTACTATCCACCAAACTCGGTCTTGTCTCCTCTAATCTCCTTGAGGATTCGACCACGGGAAGTTTAACAAGTTCCTGCCCTTGGTACAATCGATTCGATCTTTGAGTGTTTAACTCTTAGATCTAAAACAATCAACCTTTTCTCGTCTTGAGATAATGAAAGGTGATTTACACTTCCTTGACCAAAAATAAATCTCTTAGTAAATTCAGCGTGTTTGATCAATTTACGTATGAAGAGTTAAGCGTGTATTTCGGTGAGTGAAGGAGTAATTCTTGATGTTTCTCGCGTGTGTGTATTTTTGAAAATCCTTCACTTGATTATTATGCTTCTGAATTTGACTAGCCGTTAGGCTAATTTGTCAATCAGATCTTCAAAGAAATGGTAAGTGATCGTTGGAAGATTTGTTTGACTTTGGATAATTGATTTTCTAATACCAATCAATTATGTCGTGATTGATCTTGATTGATAATCAAATCTTCACTTGACTGACTTCGAGTATCTTAGAGTTATCTTTCGACTTTTGTTATCCCCGATGAATTTCTTGAAGTCAACTCTAGCAACTTTCAACCTTGCTCCAAAGACATCTAAAGCTTGTCAGTAGCATGGATTCCAACCTTGCTATCTTCACTTGAACCTTTCTTGACAATACTTCTTTTTGCGTAACTCTTATCATCTCTTCTTGATCTTCATGACGCCCTTCTAAATGACTTGAACGAAATCTCTCTTAGATCTTTAAGTCTTCTTATCGCCACCTTTAGTTCTCAACCAATCTGATACGAAGGTTAAGCCTAGCAAGTTTAATCTGTACTAAGACATAAACCCTATCTAGATCATCACCGACTGACTAACGAGTTCAGGTGGTCTGTCCTATTACACATAGGTTTTAAGAACATCATCAAAACATACAAATTCAAATCCTAACATTCAAGCAGATCAGGCATTCATAAAATTGATCGAAGCCTTTTTCTTCAGCATACTCACTGAAAATCAAGCGCTCAGGTCCTCCACTCTCAGCTCTTGCTTCATCGGTCAGCCTTCACCGGCTTCCGGCCGGCTATAGTATTTTCTTTTTGTTTTTTTTTTAAGATCAACGGGTTGGTCTCATCAAACGACGTCGTGGCTACAGTGTCATTTGGTAGGTTGACCCGTTGGATCTTGTTTCTTTTTTCTAATTCCTCTTGTTTTTATTTTCTATTTTTTGTTGTTTTTGTTTCATGTTTTCTGTTTCTGGTTTGTATTTTATTTTTCTTTGCCTTTTGTTGTCTCTAGTGTTTTATTGTTCTCTGTAGTGTTTTGGGAGTTTCTTTTTTTCTCTTTTAGCTCCTAGGTGTGATATCCTCTACTTATGGGTTTTCTACGCCACGTGCGGCTGTCTGCCCTCTTTTGGGATTTTTTCATGAAGAGGACGCGTTGATGTTGGTGAATGAGACCTAGTAGGTGATCGTATTCACTATGAGACTTTTCAAAGTCACTCACGTAGTTGTCTCGTATCTACTAGACCTCACGATTGGTCTAGCTCAGAGATGCAGTATTGGATTCAAGGTCTACAAGTTTGGATGTTTGATTTTATTATCTTCAATATAGACTTGTTTTGTTTTGTCCAAAAAATAAATCTTAAATATTGTCAGTTTCACGTAATGAAATATATATATATATATATATATATATATATATATATATATGATATTTTTATGTTAGATTATCATATTCTTAAAAATAGAATGCAACTTACGCTATGTAGAAATAAGAAAAAAATTTGTAAAGATGTGAAAATAGATCAGGGCATGTCCGCCCCACCCCGTATGGGATAGGTTACAAGGCAACGTTTCAGGACCTGTGCGGAGCGCAGGACAGATCATTTGAGAACGGGATAAGTTTGGGTATTTAACGACCCATCTCATTGTCATCCCTACTATCACCACATTTTTAGAATAATAAGTATAAATATGGGCAAAAATATAACCATCCACATAACTTTTAGACAAACAAGTATAAATAAGGTTTGTGTATGATACTAAAAAGATGACTATGATGTTGCAATGATGATGTTAAACCACCTGATCTTAGCTATTTCAAGTCAATCTCATACTTTTAAAAAATTACATAGATAATCATTAGAAAAAGATGATGATAGATGATCTGATCGAAAATAAAACTTTTGATAGTAAGACGTATGTTCTCAAAAAATGACATCATTTTTGGAGGGATCATTTTTGGAGGGGTGATGTGGAAATAGAGATTGGACTTTAGGGCCGCTCTCGGATATGTATTGGCCCGCTTGAGCACTGATAGTAAAACTTGCATGGAGGCACTTGGAGAACAAGAGACGAGAGCCTCTCAAGAGAGAGTCGAATTTTCCTTAAGGGACGACTTCCGAAGACAACAAATAAGTAGTCAGAGTTCTCCCACAATCCCAACACTAGGCAATGTGCCCCTATTTTTTAGGGACGTGGGGAGCAAGACGACATGTGTTAAGAGAGACTTGTGGAGATGATAGAATATGAGTATGCATGCTTAACCCAACAATTATATTTTTTCCCGTAAAAAAAAAAAAATTATATTTTTCCTCTATAAAAATGTCTACGCCCTCTCCAGTGTCCTTTTACAGGCCCCCTCCAGTGTCCTTTTGCAGGCCATTCTCGTCTGAAGCGAAGTTTAAGGAGGCTTGCAGTTATTCAGCATGAATACTTGATAAGTGTTCCAATCCTCATTCTTATTGGTGCGGGTATTTTTGCACGCATCAATAGAGTTATTTATGCTCGATTGATGGAGCTTTTTAAGTTAAGACATTTAATACTTTATAGAAGTTTCAAATAATAAATTGGACTATTCAAATTTATTTTTTATTTTTTTAAAAAAAGACTATACTTAAAAATATATATCACCTGTTTTCGAAAAAAAAAATATATATATCACCCTGTTGATTTGATAGAGATAATTATTGTTAATTTTGTGCAAATACATAACTGTTATGGTTTATTGTAAATAAGTTAGGAATAACAAATAAAATTATGTAAAGTATATAGTAAAAAAAAAAAAAGCATGAGAGGATAAAAAAAGAAAAAGTGATTGTCTAATTAGGGCTGACCATTTGCCTATAATGGGTCATGAGAGCAATGACCCGTTATCCTTCCACTGCTGGGAGGAGGCGGTTTTCACTGCTCTGTGAAGCCAGCCTGGTGCGGTGCCCACCACTTTAGGAGCCACGAGGCCCAAGCCTTCGCTCGGGCCACATGATTCAGCTCTCAGCTTGGAACGGGCGGGCCAGAATTTAGCAATCAAGGTCCAGCCAATTGGTCCAGCCCAACATCCAATCACTCTAATGCCCCTACTTAGGTTACAAGCTTGTGTTACTAAGCTCGGCGGAAAGCTTTCCCCTTTTCGCTATATATAAAGTTGTTGGAACAATGTCTCTTTTTCGATGTGGGATATATGTTCCTTTTCCATTTTATGTGGAAAGTTTAATAATGTGTTTTAATATTTTCATTGAAAATTATAGAGTAAAATAAATTTAATTTAATTAAAGTTTTAAGTTATTAACACTCCTGTTAGGCTGTTATATTACTCTTTTATCGTGTTATTGATCAAGTTCATAAGGAAAAAAAAACAAGATGTAAATTAGCATCACCCATCATTTTTGTAGAAAGCTGAAACTATGCCAAGACCAATGTAATACATGCATATTTTAAATTGATAAAGATGTGAATTTCTCCTATAAGGTAATGTACGTATTACATTGTAACATAATAAATATTTGATTACTTTCACACAAATTCAAACAAAATTAGAACAGCACCCTAAAACTCACACACAAAAATAGATGATAAGAATTTGGCCGAATATTTAATATAAAATAAGTGAAAATTTTATTCCGATTCGTGCTCGCTTTTACATGGGAAGATTTTATGTTTGCCACCAAATATTTTGATGCATCAAAAATCTTGACAAATAAATTAAGTGGTGTTGGGAAAAAATGTATTTTGTGAATGCCCATCAATATTCCATCATTTCATATTCATCCATAAAATTAGTAATTCATCCCACCTAATCATGATAACTCATTTCATAATTACACACATTTTCATCCCTGGCCTATTAAAAAAGGCATCAAAAGTGGAAAATACATTCATCAATTAATATTATTATATTCACATAAAATATAAATAGTGTGCAATTTTTACACTACGATCTTCATGTAATTGTAATTCTCGTTCAAACTTATTTAAAATATATATATATTAAAATTTAATTAACGGTATGATATATTCATGGAAAAATTGAACAAGTGATCCCATGAGAATAGATCCTCATGAAAATAGATTTTTTTTAATAATTATAATCTTTTTTGTATAAAAAGTGTAAAAAATTATTTTTGTGAGATCTATTTTATAACTAAAATACACACAAAAAGACCATATCCAAGCATGATACTAAAAGTGAAATAAGAAAATTTTTTTGTGATCAAAACTGCAGTATACCCAATATTCATGTATTAAACTTCCATCAAGGTGAGAATAGAGAGATCATATTTCTTAGGAACCATATACTTGTATATGAAATTCACCATCCAGATTAATCATGACATATATTTATCCAATAATATCAAAAGCACCGATTTCAAGTTTTCCAAAATAGTCATGATAAGTAAATCAAGGAAACAAAAAAAAAAATTCACTGCAAGTGGTATAAATTTTTTTAAAAAAATTCTCCTTAGTAACTATATATGTTGTGCAAGCCTTATAGGGCTGGGAATAAATTTGATGTCAACAGGAACGGAGAAGGGTATACCAAAGTGCACTGGGCCTACCCAATTGTTTGGAAATCCTATTCCAATTTTAACAGCCCCGTTTGGGTCATGATTATTAGCCCAAAGATTTACCTTGCATGCCTTTTTTATGCTCGTCAAAAATTGCATGACACCGTCTTATGGATCTCATTTCGAGACGATTGTAAAATTATTATATTTTTTAATAAAATTTTATCGCTTCTTAATAAATTATTATCATTTATAACGTGAGTGTATCACTTTTCAATTTTTTTTTATCTTAAAATGATACATTTTACATAGTTTAAAAAATGATACAATTTGATATGAAAGTGATAAGATTTTATTAATAATTGGATCTGTCTCACCTAATGACATACGTGAAACAGTCTCACACAAGACTTATTGCTGTCTTTCAAATTCCAATTTTGGATATTGAAAATTTTCTTTTGCTTTTTTTTTTTTCCGTTTATGGCATCAGTAAATTAATGTAGTGGTATTAATTTATATTATGAAACTGTTCCACTTAAATTTTGTGCTCGTTTAGAGCAACTTTGACAAAATAATACTTCCTTCGTCCTGTAATCAAAATGACACTAATCATCGGCACAAGTTTTAATGCAGAAGTTGTTTAATAATATAAATTAACTTTTTTATGAGGGTATGATGGTCTTTTCAATTTTAATAGGAGAAATATTTAATAATATTAAATTTGATTAGTGTGAGATAGTACTGACGTGTGGTGTATTGTTGAGGTGTTTAAAAAGATTAAAATTATTTTATTGATATTTAAAGAAATGATACATCTAGTACGGAGACGAACTTTTTTACAAATACTGCATCTAATACGAGACATAAAATAAAGAGTATATAATAAATCTGCATGTTTCTGAATGCAATCCATTTTTTAAATGGATCAAAATTAAATTAAAATTGGATTCAAAATTAAACTAATTGCATGGTACCATGGGTGCTCATAAGAACCACTCAATATGCAATATGAACTTGAAAGTATGAAAGTATACAATATATATGTAGTAAAGTAAATCAAGAAATCAACTGATTATAAATTATAGAAATATTTTATTAATAGTTTTAACATTTTAGTTTTGTTATTTAAACAAATATAAAAATACTTTAAAAATTGAGTAAATTGGGTTTTGTTTTCTTTTTTTTTTTTCCTTTTGGGGGATATTTTGCAATTTACATGTGTTATTTCTCGATTTTCTTCCAATTTTGTACCACAACTAAACTAATATCAGTATCGACATTTACAATATTTCGTAATATTTTCAAGATGCTAAAGTGTATATATTACTCCCAAATATTTATGTTTACAATATAAAAATTTGCGATATAATAATATTGGCGATATTTTCATCCACGGGTTTTGGTTGCATTGGGCAGAAGAGTATATTCCAGATTGAGGAGCAAGATTTGGTTTCAATGGGCAGAAGTGTATTCCAGATTGAAGAGCATATCTTTTAAACAATTTATTTTCCTCAGGTAGGTAAAGCCCACATAAAAGTAGCACAATTATATTAGATAATCAGACTAATTATTAAAAGAAAATCCTTTTTCTTTTTTCTTGCTGAAAATGCTTTTCTATTTCAAACTGAGAACCAGATTTGCTTTAAGTAGGTACGATCATGTCGGAAGGCATATTAAGCATATGGTCCAATCCTTTAATAATGTTATCATTTTTGGCCATAAGTATTTTTATATTACTATTTAATGCATCAAAAGAATTAAATTACCATCGACCACCTGGGATTAAAAAATTTAGAGCTAGATCTCAAGGTTTACAACATATATAAATGAGAGTTTTTTTTTTTTTTTTTAAAGAATGACGCTGACCTTTGAGGTTTGAACTTATCGTCTTTGTGCCTAAGCCAATTCCAATTGCCAAACAAAATTAATAAGAACAAGTTAATTTGAATTTTTGTTTTTTCAGTCACAAGGACAAAGTCATAATATAAATTTAGTTAATAAATTCAATTTGAAGGTACAATTTGTAAATAATTATAATATTAATAAATTGGGTTAAGTTATATAGCACTCAGCGATCCCACACGTATTAATTTTGCAGGAGAAATATGAATTATGAGTACACGTTTAAATATAATAAAGAATATTGTGATGCATGTATTAAAATATCAATACAACGGGGGACCAAGGCATTATCACTAGAGAATAATAAATTAAAGCATATACCTTCTTATTAAAAAAAAAAAAAAAAAGCCCAATACATGTATCTTTTGATTGCCTTATTGATTATATTATATCTACTGATATAATGTTGACTGTTTATATGTATAAAAGCATACACTCTTTAGGTTAAAAAATACGTGACATCATTAAAATTGCATGTAAATAAAGTATAAATATAATATAATATAAAAATGTATATTTTATAGTGCTTAGCATGTACTGACCACCCTAGCTAATCATTTTTTTGCTTAATAATGGTTCCCTAATGCATTACTACTCATTATGCTCCCTTTTGCCCCCCTAAAGCCGATGCTGCATTCCTCCCTTACTTATGATGTTGGATCTCAACCCATCATAATAACTTCGACCATTTTAATGTTGTCCAAAAGGGGATAGACTAGACATAACCAAAATAAAATAAATTCACTTATGTAGGTGGTAGTATTAACTTATCTCAAGGTACTCCTAGTCTCTGTTACTATTCTAGTTAGTCTTGCAAAAGCAGCAAATTTTTAGCTTTCGGCCACCATAAAATTAATTCCCTCAAATAAATCTTCGTCAAGTTCACCTTTATCTTTAAGTAAAGGATACACGAAACAATGCCATGAATGTAATATTAATTAAAGAAGTTTTTGAAACTAAAAATAAATCAAGAGGGAGAGATCCAAGAACCTCTTCTCAAAAACCAAAGTGTAATTCTCCCGACTATTGTTGAACGAGCACGTCGCACATTGTTTGCCTAATGTAATATAATACGTCTTATTTGCTGATCATTAACAAAATTTACTCAATGTGCATCTTCACAAATCACAGGTATCAGCAAAGTATCCTAGATTGCAGAAAGAAGTAGAAAATAGTAGCTGAAAAACGTCTGTATATTATGAGAACACACAGAATGACAAGCATAGTTTGTGTACAGAACCGAAGATGCCTATCAACTGCAAGAACTACTCTATTCTGCAAGATCCCAAACAGCATGTCATCATCCATAAATACAACATATTTTAATTGCAAACGCCTAGTTCAAAAAAATTTACAACAAAATATAAGCACACTAAGAAACACCCCCCTTTTCCCCCATCATATGCTACAACAAACCACCCTTGAGATGAGGAAACACCATCGACCTAGCCAGCTAAGTCTTATATCGATGATCATGCTCACATCTCCGAGTCTGAGCATATTTAAAAACACCAAGATCAATCAAGCTTTGATCTATTTCACAATGGCTCTAATTGAGTAACCACGAGGGGGCTCCTAACCACATGCTTCCCATCCGCCCAAGAAATCGACCCGTAAACAGCACCCGAATCATCCAACACCAGATTCTTGCTATCCACAGTCACAGTCACATAGTACCCTAGTTTCCTCACCGTCTCTGAAAACACCAGCTTCCCGGGTTTTACACTGACCATCACCCCCTTTGGTGGCTCAACCTTCACTCTGTACACAGAATTAGCCTCACCCACATTCGTCACCATTCTAAAGAACGTCTTGCTCGTAACCCCTGTTGAACCACTAGGAAATAAAGCAGAGATTGATGGGTAATTCAGATTCTCTGCCAATGGCTTCCTCGCCGGACAATTCACCGGTGATCGTGTGATCACCTGAATTGTCTTGGGACCGTACTCAATCGCACACAAGAAATTAACATAGTCCTCATGTTTCAAGTCATAGACTAGGCCTGGATCCATGGCTAAATCAAGATTGAGGTGACCAGCTCCAAAATCGAATGGGGTAGCTGGTTTTTTGCTGGATTCATCGAGCATGGGATTCAAAGTGTTGTCAATCAAGCTAGCGGTGGTCATGATTGCTGACCTTATAGCTGCAGGGCTCCAATCAGGGTGTGCAGATTTCAGCAAGGCTGCTGCACCGCTAACGTGAGGGCAAGCCATGGATGTCCCTGATAAGATGTTGAACTCTGATTTCCTGGTGTCGGAGTCAAGGCCCGTCGGGCCGACAGCATCGGTCCAGGCTGCTAAGATATTCACTCCGGGGGCAATCAAATCGGGCTTCAGAATTTCTGGATTCAGCCCGTTGGGCCCTCTAGCGGAGAAAGAAGCTACAACCGGAGCTGGTCTGATTCCGATTACAGTTCCCCGGAAATTGATTGTGGCAGTTGCAGTAGGATTGGATGCTAAATAGGATTTGATTTCATCTCCCTCAGCAGAGCCAACAGCACAAGCAGGAATCAAGTGAGCATCGCCGACCAAACCCTCACCGTTGGAAACTCCATTGGCGAGGATCATTCCTACACCACCAGCTTTCTTGACAACCAATCCTTTGGAGACGCGTGGGCTGCTACCGCGATCACAGATCACGATTTTGCCTCTCACCGCATTAGGATCAAGTGAATTTTCCATACAGAGTGAAGCAGAAAGCACCCCTGATTTACCAGGGTAGATTAAAGGATACATTTTACCGTTCAATGGCAGACCGGCGTACAAAGATACACCGGAGAGTTTCTTTCCGTTGCTGAGAATCACGTCGGCCGGGAAATTTCGGTCGATTGCGCCAGCTCCGACAGTTGTGAGCCAAGGGGCGAGGTTAGTCACCGACATTCCGTTAGGCCCGTCATTTCCAGCGGAGGAGGCAACGAAGATCCCCCTGGAAACGGCGCCGTAAGCTCCTATTGCAATGGGGTCGAGATAATATGGAGAGGAAATACCCTCTCCGCCTCCAATGGAAATTGAAATGACATCCACGCCGTCGTTGATGGCTGCATCGAACGCCGCCAAAATATCGGAATCAAAGCACCCTGCATTCTTCCAGCAAACTTTATAAACGGCCAAACGCGCTTTGGGTGCAACGCCCTTAGCAATTCCGGAAGCGTACCCCTCCATGCTTGCCTTAAAAGCGTATCTTCCGGCAGCGGTCGAGGCCGTATGCGTCCCATGGCCATCGGCGTCTCTGGCCGAGTTGAATTCAATCGTTTCATTGATTCCACCAACGATTCCTCCAAATCCAGAAGCCGCTTGATGGCCTTTGGAGAAATACCTCGCGCCGACTATCTTTCTGTTGCAGTTCGTTCGCGTGAACTTCACACCAGTATCACATGTTCCTCTCCAGTGTTTGGGCACGGGTCCGAGATTCAGATCCGAGAAACTTCGGCGCTCCGGCCAAATTCCTGTGTCAAAAACCCCAATAATAACATCAGAACCATAGTCAGATTCCGACCACAACCCTCGCTGATTACGAAGGCCGAGGAACTGCGGCGAACGAGTGGTATGGAGCTCGCGGCGGCGGTCTTCGAGTGCGGTGAGAACTGATGGGTGTTTGAGAACAGAGGCAGCTTGAAACGGAGTTAAGACGGCGGAGAAACCGTGGAAAACGGTGTCGTACACGTGGAGAATGGTGGTGGGTTCAGTGAACTCGGCTGTGTACCAGTGGTAATGGGTGGGAAACACGGACGGCTTGGATGCGCTGTCGACTCTGATAATGTAAGTTTTAGCCGTTTGATCAGCGGAGATTTGGGTAAACAGCGCTATCAACAGGAATAGATGAAGATGAATGGAAACCATGGTTTCAGAAGGGGGTGTGAGGAGTGGTGTCAGTCAAAGGCAGTGAGTGTGATGATATAGGAGGGAATCATTGTCTGCCTTACTTTAATTAATCAAGTTTTTAGCCGTTAATTATTCACATTAATCAAATGCTTGTGAAAATTGGAGAATGATTTTGTCCGTTGAGCTCTATGAGTCAGCAGATATTGCTGCGAACGAGGCGGAAAATACTGTTTTTTTTCAAGTCCACGAAAAAACAATTTAATTTGAAAAAAAAAAAAGAAATTTTGTTTTTCTTCCATAATTATTTGGAAACTTTCATTTTCTAAAAACATCGATTATGATAAAAATAAATTTAATTATTATCCAAATAATTAACCAGGTGGCTTAGTCGTCACTCCCTCTATTGGGAGATCCGGGTTCGATTCCATTCTTAGAGTATTTGAGTGTTTGTTGAATCAACTACTAACAACCAACACACTAATATTACTTATCAAAAAAAAAAAAAACTAACACACTAATATTTACCGATTAAAAAAAATAAAAAATTATAAATAATAATGTATATATTCAATTTAATTATTTTAATAACGATGAGATCGTTTAGACCCATCTCAATTGTTCGAATTAACTTCAGCTTCCACTTTGTATAACACAGTTAAGAAGATTGTTTGGAAGTTGGCAAAATGTTCTTTTTCTTTATCTAATTCTTCTGTTTGGTTTAATGATAATCTGTCTAACTAGTTTGATTGTGTTCTTCGTTCTAAGTGTTACACAAGTACAGGATGAGGATGCTAATATGATAGGATACACGTACATGGATATGAATTTATTAAAATTTTAGGGTGTGATTTGATAAGTAATATTTTATATAATACTGGCCTGTAAAATACATAAATAAAACAATTATTTAAATATCATTATTGCAATAAATATACTTAAATTTTGAATTAGACGAGTTGTGAACATTAATTTTTGAAAATTATGAAATAAATCCCAAAAAAATAAAGTTTAAAAAACGCACCAACACTCTTTCTGCACTGAATTTATTTTGTTCCGTGCATATTCAAAATTTTTTATTTACGGATTCAACTTGTGGCAAATTGGGTTTGAGTTTTTTTTTTTTTTTAAGGTCAAGAAAATTCCGTTAAAATTGAGTACAAGGGATACTCAACCCATGGTTACAAACAACTCACGTTAGCGAGTTTAGACAAGCTCAAGAATCTCCTAGCCAAATACAAATTGGATTTGAGTTTGATGTGAATCGCACCTGCCCCTACGTAAATCCAATATTTATGATATTTTTAGAAGAATTTGAATATGATTAATTAATCATATGTTTTTTTTTATTGTGTATACTTTCTTGTCACAAATATATTTCATGGTTTTCTTTTCAATTTTTAGTATTTATAATCATAATTAAATACTAATCCCGGATATTAAATTTGAGATTTATTTTTAGGTATACAATAATACAATATCAAATTGAAGAAATAAATAGCTTGATATATAGATTAAAAATACTCCCTCCGTTCCGGAAAATTGTGCATACTTCCCCGGACACGGAAACTAAAAAAAAGCAGATTTTGTTGACTTTTTGATTAAATAAAGAAGGATATTAACTTATCTGTGCACAATTTTGTTGACTTTAATTTTTATTTTTGATGTGTGCAAAACTTTGTTGGAAAAACAAATAAGGAAATTGTGCACAACTTCTCGGGAGGAGGGAGTATAGAGGATGAATTTGGAAATTTTAGGGAGTATAGAGGATGAATTTGGAAATTTTATAAAGCACTTGGCCCACTGTCAATTTCACAGAGATTGAGGCATAGACTAGACCAGACTTTTCTCTTTTTCAAGGCATAATTTCTTCCATCTTTAAGTCCTTATTCGATTTTTCAATGCTGATTTTTTCGTCCAGATTACTTAATCAAATCAAATACCATGCCTTCCTACTTTTCCCTGGAAAAATATATCACTATTAGGTATTCTTAAAAAAAAAAAAAAGGTATACTATATAAATTTATCATTTCTCCATCAAAATACACTTTTCAAAATTAATCAATCTAAAAAAAAAAAAAAAGAAAAAGGAAAATGCTACCACGGGAAAGCTGCCAAAAGTTGTCAGAGAAATTTGTTAAAGAAAAAGGTAAAAATAATCAAAAGCTACTTGTTTTCTTCTTTTATTTGTTTTAACTTTTTTCGAAACAACAACCATAACAATAATAATTTATTGTTTTAATATACTTCCTCCGTTCCAAAGTTGTGCACAATTTTCTTATTTGTTTGTCCCATAAAATTGTGCACACACCAAAAATGGAAATAAAAGTCAACAAAGTTGTGCACACATAAGTTAATATTCTTTTTTATTTGATCAAAAAGTCAACAAAATCTGTTTTTTCTTAGTTTCCGTGCCCGGGGAAGTATGCACAACTTCCCGGGACGGAGGGAGTATTTTTTTTATACAGTATAATCTTTTTTATAAATTTAAAAGAGTAATAAACACATAATAAAATAATAAATATAAAATATAAAAGAGTGAGACCTACTCATTGTGTCTACCTTTATATAATATTTAAACAAAAAATGGAAAAAATCCATAAAATTCATGATTTCATAAATTATTCACTTTATTCTTTATATATTTATCAGGCAAATGATAATACAAATATAAAATTTTGTCTCTGATATATATATATATATATATATATTAATTAAATGCATCATCATTTCAAGTCAATTTTTAAATAATAGTATTGATATGGTGTGTTTTTACTTGTATTTTTAATTAAAAACAATTGCCTTTTTAAGTGAAATAATTAATCCTATTATTTAAAATTATACTGTGGATCCATTTTATGCATACAAGATATTTCTTTAAAATAATATTTTAATATTACAAGATTTTAGCACGTGCGTTGCACGTTATTTTTATTATAGCGGTGATGGATATTTTTATCAAAATCACATATTTAGGTGTTGTACTACAAAAGGGTGATGAAAGCAAAAAAAAAGTAAAGAGTATTAGTTGCTTCAGTAAATAGTCATAATTGTTTCACTACAGAGTATTTGTTATTTCAAGCGTTCCTTTAAAGCTTAACATTTCATTTGTTTTTTTAAGTTGTGACCCCACATTTAAAATGAATTATTTAACATTTTTTGTTTTTTTAAGTTGTGGCCCCATAACAGAAGAGTGTCCCAGATTATCGCCACATCCCTTTGGTGGCGACTCGCCTTCGCGGGCGGGCCTTGTCTTGGTGGCAACAGCCGAAAGTAGGGGTGTAAGTGAGTCGAGCCAGCTCACGAGCTACTTGTACTCGACTCGAAAAAAGATCAAAATCGAGAGTCAAGTTTCAAACTACTCGAGTAGCTATCGAGCTCGAGCTCACAGATACTCAGCTCGGTACTGTATTTACAATTTTGTCATTTATTTTATTAATTAAATATATTTATATTATTAATATATAAATATGTAAATTAAAAATAACAAAAAAAGATTATCGAGTTGAGCTTAGTTTATCGAGCTTCTTACCGAGTCGAACTCAAGCTTCGAGTATTGCAATCGAGTCGAATTTCGAGCTCAGCACAACTCAGCTCGACTTGACTCATTTACACCCCTAGTCGAAAGTGACTCGCTATCGCTATGGTAAGCCTCGGGTCGATTCTCGGTCTAAATTTCTAAAACACGTGAAACATGAATTCTTATTTTTTAATTATGAGAGTGTGTTGCATCAACTTTTGCATACTTTGCGCCAAAATTTCAGATCTGTTGATACCTAGACAGATACGCAAGGAGCAAGAAATAGATGGTGCAGAGACTGAAGACGGAGTGCGAAGAGGCAGTGACGGGGACGAAGAGGCGGCGAATGAGAGACCGATCATTTGGGGCAGTCCTGTTGCTTTTATGTCGGTGTGAGGCGAGGACATCACATCGGCTTCAGAAGACGGCTGAAGACTGATTGTGAAGGAGTGGCGAAGGAAGAGAAAACGATGATTTTCATTTGTGGAGTGATAACTAAACAAATGAAATGTAAAATAAAATTATAGTGACAAAATATACCAAACAAAATATTAAAGGGGTAAAAAGGTCCAAAAATGATTTACAACTCCAAGTCACTTTTTAATATATTATAGATTTTTTTGTCGTCACCTGTTCAAAAAATATCTCTGGAAAAGACAAATAAAGCAACCCCCAAATGCATATATCTGACCGATCAATTATTTAGGTTTGGATGCAGCTCACCTTAAATGTTTGTAAAACAAATTAGTTGTGGAAATATGTTTTAATTAATTAAGAACACCATTTTCATTTCTGTTTCGATAGTTGGTTGAAAACAAAAAAGTGAGACGTGGACTCAGAAATAACATATTTGCGCCGCAATAACTCCAGATATCATATAATCGACGTAATTTAAACCTACATGCATTAACACAATTTGGTCGTAACTTATTAGTTGAGTTGATGACACAAAATTAATGATTTGTTCCCCAAAAATTTTCGGACATGAACCTAATTCGTTCAAGATTTTTTTTTTTTTTTTTTCAGATTTCTATCTAATTTAACAGCGTATAGATTAAGATTACCATTAGAGTCCAACGGCTTATAATTTAGGCTTAATTATTATAAATACCCCTCCATTCTCTCTTAATCTTTCCATTTTGCCAAAATGAACGTCCAATCAAAACTTCTTATTTTTATATTCGAGTGTCTCTCATTTTTTATCTTTATTTTTCTCTATTTTTTTACATTTTTTCTTTCTCATCACATCTCAATACTCATTACTAATAAAATGCAATTTGTTTAAAAAAAAGTGTGCAATCTCAAATGTGAAGTTTAAGAGGTGTCGGAAGTAGTATAATTTAAATAATTTAACATAAAATAAAGATTTCCATTAAAAAATTAAATAGGTGCCATTAGAATTTAATCATGTTCATGGGTTTATTTTTAGCTTTTAAAAATGTTGATATCAATAAAAATTTAGTTGCTATATCATATTATATTGAGATTCCGTTAATTTTTCGGGTAGAAATAATTCTGAACCTCAATTTTTTTTTACATTTAGAGCAGGATTACACCATAACAGGCCAGGAGAGAAAACTTACCTGCATGTTAGGGGGAAAAGAGGAAAATCAATGCATATATACTATGCTAATGCTACCATATATATATCACATTCATACCAATATATTTTCCTTGTTCTTCCAATACGAAATTAAGCTCAAAATCACATTGACCAACAGTACAAAAAATCAAAATTCCCCCGTTTAGAATATTAGAATTTGACTAATTTATAACCTAATATAAGTATCTGTCATGATTCATGTGTCGAATAATTTACCGTTAATAATCAATCTAGCATCAAATAAAGTAGTAAATAGTAGGAGAAAATTAAAGAAGCAATAATAGTGGGGGTTGGGGGGCCATAGCTTTTTAACTATTTATGAGCATTAATTAGTATTGGAATCCCTTTCGCACTGTATTTATTTTCCAGATATATTTAATGCATGTCTTTTGTTAAAATCTCAATAAAGATGTGATCGCTATGACTGCAAATATATACATCCACTAATATTGTTACAACGCATGAATGATATGTAAACCTAACAAGTAGAGAACACAAATTTATGCAGTTCCTAGTACTATTTTGTTAGTTATGTTCATAGGTATAGGTAGAAGAGATGAACTTGCATTATTATGATGATCAGATCGACTACAGATTACGAAATGACACTAGGTGAAGGTTATTTATAATTTCTACCCAACATAACATACACTGGAAAACTTCAATGAAACCCGACCAACTCGTAGTTTGGGTTACACTGAATTTCTTATAATAATTCGAAGCAATCTACTTCTTTAGTAAAAATGTTAGCTTCCACTCATCGTTATAACAATATACTTCATCCGTCTCAAGTTTATCTTCACACTTTGTTTGGCGCGCAGATTAAAAAAGTGGAGGAATAAGTAGGAATTTGAGAAGTAATTTTGTAACTTTTTTATATAAAATAAAAAATGAGTTGAATTGTATATCTGTTGGGCCCAAAAGTAATGATATTTTGTGTAAATTTGAAGATATTGTGAGGGTGGCGTTTAGGGAGGACTTTTCATTTTAAGGGTGTGAACCTAATCTTGGGACGTACCTTAAAGGAAAATGTGAAGCTAATTAATTACAGAACGGAGGGAGTATATAATAGTGCAATGATGAAATAAACAAATATTAAAAAAAAGTAATTGTAGAATTTGAAAAGAAGAGAAGGAGAACAGATAAAATCAAATGTATTAATATTATATATATATATATATATATATATATATATATATATATATATATACTAATTGCATATTTATAAGTTAAAAAACGAATTATTTTGCAGACAAGCTTTTATTATGTCCAATGAAATAATTCGTGACTCACTATTAATGGGCCAGCATGGGTTAATATCATGTGGATGACATCTAAGGGGCCCATTGTCAGAGAGCCCAGTTTTCTTTGTGCATGAGAGAAGGCCCACTTCCGTACTTGGGCCCAATAAGTTTTATAGAGTATTTTTCATGGCTATGGATAGAGATGTTAAATGGGTTGGCCCTAACCCATTAGGGCCAGCCCTATAGGGTCACGGACCTAAACGGTTTTGGGCCTTACCGGTTCACTCTTAGCGGACCGACAATTGTTGGAACCTAACCCTAATTCTAGCGGGCTACGGGCTAAACGGGCCACTAACGGGCTCCGAAGAAAAAAAAATTAATTTTTAATATAAAATCTTAAATTATAATTATAATATAACATAATACAAACTTAAAACATAAATATTTTTCATAAATTTATTAAAAATACATCAAAATAGTTAAACAATAAGGAGTTACAATAAAATAGATTGTCAAATACGTTTTACATTTCTAGAAAAAAATCGTCAGGAATAACTCAACTTATTTGCGAACATTCTATTCTTTTTTTTTTCTTGAAATATCTCAATCCTTTTAGTAATATTTTATTCTTTATTAACTTTTACCTCTAAGAATTATCAACTCCAATTTTTCCTTTATTAAATAACTAATAGACATGAGGTTAGTAAATTAAAAAAATAAAAAATAATAATAAACGGTCATTTTAACCCGCAGGCTAATCGGTCCGGACCAAAAAGACCCGATTTTAAACGGACCATTAAATCCCTGGCCCTAACTCTTCATTTTTCAAGGCTAAATGGGCTGGCCCGCCAGCGCGGCGCTTTTAACATCTCTAGCTAAGAGAGAGATTGTAATTTTCATTTTTCAAAGGTTACATCATATGATGTAGGTAGCCAATACCTAATAGCTATCGAAAGAAACAGTTTGGTAATCAAAAGATGAATGTGAAACATTATGATTAGTTAGAATTATATTATTTATTGTTATTTTTCAATTTAGATGGTATGTTTGGATATGATAGAATTATATTTTTTATTGTTATTTTTTTAAAAATATATTTTGAATTTTTTATATTTATAGAATAATTATCACACCTCTCCCACGAGACTGAGCCACCATTATTTTGAAAAGTAAGCAGTTCACATCTAATTTATTTAATAAGATTTTAGTTTTCACACAATTAGCATCACTAACAATTATTTATTCAAACATTTCAATAACTTGTTTTTAAAATATGAATAAATCACCCTATAAGCACTAAAATAAAAGCATCTCGTAGAACTTATAAGATCTTCAAAATAAACTTAGTTAAACACTCTCTAATTAGATAAACATAAATAGGGTCTGAGTTTTACTCTGATTACATATAATTCAGTTTGAAAGTAAATGTAAGAGCATTATTGAAAGCTTGATAGAAGTTTTAATAAAGCTAAAATATCATTGTTCGAGCTGCTAAATGTAGCTAAATGCCTAAATCTATCAAATATTGTACGAGAAATTATTTTTTTCTTTAATAACTTGATCAGTTTGAATTATAGGGAGCTGTAAATTTATAAACTGTTGTTCAAATCATCTTTGGTATTGCATATCCTTCAACTCTAATTACAAAATTTATTAAGTACACACATATTTCTGAATACATAAACTTATGCAAAAAATTTATTCGAATAAATATTTTTTGTCCGAAATTTTTAGTCGCACATTATGAGTACGCCAACTTATGCGAAAAATTCAACAGCACACCAGGTGTGTATACTTGAAAATACTAAAAAATGTGTGTACTAAGGTGTGTTAGAATAACATGTCCCTTTCTTTATTTTCTTTTGGAGAACTAATTTCAGTGCGGGCCAAATATCACAGGCCCAGTAATATTCTTGGTTTCTAATTAACATAGTAGACCTGCTTTCAAAAAAAAGAAAAAGAAAAAATGACCATAGTAGACCTTATGAGGCCCAGTTAGCTTTAACCTATTTTAGTTTTCAAACTACATATTTCACATACTTTGTCTTTCGTTATGATACTGTTATCTGACCAAAAAAAAAATAAAAAATGGTTGGACGGTTCACAAAGATAATTCGAAAAAAAGAGAGGGGAAATTAACAAGGGATAAGCATGAACATGTAAAGGTGCTCAGTTGTTAATTATTACTAATCAGTTGATTAGGACAGTACAAAGTATTATTACAAATTAGAGGACTAAGCAGTAGTACAAAGCAAATGCCACATCTTAGAAAAAGGTGATGGTACGTGTTTCAATTTATCAATATATGTCATGTGTATAATGATTGTGTCAATTATACACATGATCAGAAATATTGATAAAATAAAATACGAGATTGAAATACAACAGAAGATCCATACTAATAATAAAAACAAGAAAGCTGCAACCGTAAGGGGAGTGATTAAGTTAAGTTAAGCACAGATTAGATGCGAAAAGCATGATTTAATTTATCCTAATCACCAATATGTATGTATATATATATATATATATATATATATATATATATATATATTAAATTATTTAACTCGATCCTTGATGACATCGAATCCCATCTCAGTTGGATCAGTTGCTTGAACTTCATAATGAATGCCCTCTAATGCTCTTCTTAATCCATCTTTTGATGTTGCATATAGCATTTTGGCTCTAATTCTTGAAGCTGTTGGTGCCCTGAATAATTAACAACACCTAATCACGATCAGTTAATAAATTAAATAACTTTGATTCTATTTATTTAATTTTTCCAAGACGTTGAAGTATGTCAATTTGAACGAATGATTATTTCAAAAAAATCTCCGGAAGAAATAATCACTCTTACAAACATGAAACACACACAATAATTTTCTTAAATAAATTTTAATTGATAATATGATAGGGCTTATAATAATAAATTAAACACAAGTTGGAGTTGGTACTTTGGAAAGGCCATATAGTATAGTATTAATAAAAAGGAATGAATGGAGGGACCATGCAATGAAGAAGATCTTGCTCTTGCGGCAGTTATCGACGGTGACAAAGTCGAAATCGAAGAGGGCGAAGCGGCAGTCGTCTTGGGGGAGGGCGGCGGTGAGATCGTCGTAGCCTTCTCCGGGAGCTCCGACCTTGTCCACCTTTAGCAACTTAGACCCCTCATCAATCTTGAACACTATGTACCTATGCACTTTTTTCCATTTCATTTCCATAAACGAATTTTTGCATTCTTCCGTCACCCACATTCCTGTTATCGCCTATATATATTATATCAATCATCAACTTTATTACATTACATTTATCAAATTTAAAATATGAGAATTAATTCTATAGTGATCAGTGTGTGTTTGTGTGTGAAAAAAGATATAAACGTACCATCTTGAAAGCCATGGCCATGAGGGTTGTCACAAGTTAGGGTGGGAGTCAATTAGCAATGTTTATTGATGAGATATATTGGTGGAAATTAAATGTATGCTAAAGGGTTGAGTTGAGGTAGGAAAGTAGATTGTTATGGGGTTTATATAATATTTTGTCAATGAAATTGCCACTAATCTTCTCCTCATTTTACGATTCTAACCATATTATAAATTCTTAGTAGTACTATCGCAATTGTGTATAATTGTATTTTAAATTGTCCTCTAATTTTTTGCAAGGCAAAATCTTCCCTAAACTCATGTTTGATCTTGTGAATTCTTTTTTTTTTTCAAGTTTTACTATATTATGCTTATAAAGTATTATTGTTATGTATATGAATAGTCACTATTTTAAAATCAAATATTTTTAAAGGGTGATATTTTATATGGATTACAATGACATTTGAAAAAAAAAAAAATTACGTGATTCGAATTTACAGAAATATTTTTTTTTTTTAAAAATTAAATAGCTATTATACCACCCGAACATAGAAGCCTTTCATAATATTTTTTTCTGTACCTCTTGAATTTGACAATCGGTATATATATCACGTATTCACATTCACAATAACATATATACACCAAAAGAAGACAAATAAAATTGAAAAATGCCTTGGCTCAACCTTCTTTGTGAAATGTGATTTATATAGTATTCAATTCACCAATTTGAAATTTCCACACTTGAAAATTTTAGACTCCATTTAGATGGAGTGATTTAAAATCAAGAGATTTGAGGATAATATAACATACATTCATACAAACTAAATGAATGGATTTGATTCACTTAAATATTAAGCACAAGTGGAAGAAGTGAGATGATTTCAAATGACTAGGTTTTTATGGGTATTTAAAATTCTCTCACTTATAAGTAATATTTGTATGAATCAAATCCATCCATTTAGTTTTTCTCCATTTTGATTTGTGAATGTATGGTATATTATTCTCAAATTCTTGATTTCAAATAACTCCATCCAAATAAAGTCTTAGTTTATGACGCAAATTTAAAGCGCATTTGGATTGAACAATTTAATTTAACAAGTAGACACAAGTTGAACGTATGTTGAATTTTACATGAACAGTCACTCAGAAAATAGGACGAAGAAGTACTTAAAGTCCAGTTCCTTTTCACGATAAATTGTTTGGGACATTTTTGGGTGTGGCGGTATCATAATTGATATTACTTTTCACATATTTGATACTCATCTCATGAATGAGGCTTGCTCATATGAGTTTTTGCCTTTAAATAATACTACATTCATCCCTCTTTAAACTTTACATTTGAAGAATGACATGAGTTTTAATAAATATAGTATTTTATTGTAAAATTGTTGGTTTAAAGTGCTTAAAGTAAAAAGGTAGAAAAAGAGTATCAAAAGTAAAATGGTAGAAACAGAGTGTAAGAAAATTAAAAAAAAAAAAAAGAGTATTTTATATTCCCTCCGTCCTGCCCAAAAAAAAAAAGTATTTTATATTCCCTCCGTCTTGCAATTATTTTTTTTTCATCCGTTCCAAAATTACTCACCCTTAAAATGGAATACTCTCTATAAACTACACCCTTACAATATCTCCAAATTTACACAAAATATCATTACTTTTTGGTCCACACTTACACACAATTCAATTTATCTCTTTTCTTTATACATAAGAGCTTATAAAATTATCATTCAAATTCCTACTTTTAACTCATTTTTCTTACAAGATGTGTCTTTCTCCCTCTGAAAGTAATCATGGGACGGAGGGAGTAACAAATATGGGGCCACAATTTAAAAAAAAAAAAAAAACAGATATTAAGATTTTAAGTGCAACACACAAAATGATAAAATGTAAAGTTTAAAGAAGAGTATATAGACGAAGTGCTATAGCTCAAGTGGTTAAAGCTCCACTACCTATGACCCAAAGGTCATGAGTTCGAGTCAATATTTGCCCGATAAAAAAAAAATATATTTCAATCCAAAATGCAACAGATTTTAAATTATCAAATGATATGCAGTTGCATAGAAGTCCAAAACGTAAATAAGTTTTATCGTAAAATTTATTTGTATTTTTTTAATATTATTAGTTATTTTATTAATAAAAGTATTAATTAAAAAAAATAAATAATACCGTTTAAGATTGTACAATAGAACTTATTTATAAAAGACTTAGTCAGGTTATTTTGGGATCATTTAAATTATCATAGATTAATGAATAAAGTAGAAATTAATTAATGTTAAATATAGTGTTAAGATGGGATGGAGCTATGCAATGGTCCCATCTTGGGATCAAACACCTTAATCCCATAAATAGTCTTAACGTGTAAGCAAAAGGGATCGATAACAATAATTTTAATTTTCTTATGAATCATCTTCTCCCAAATTAAGTAGGTTTGATGCATTTCACTTTTGACAGTTCAAATCCCAATCTTCAGCTTTCCCATAAAAGTGTCCCAAGGAATGTAGGTACGTACTAACCCACATCACTTATTGTGTTATTTTAATTTGTTCAATCTCCTATACTCGTATTTTGTTTTCTCAATACATGATGCATACTGATTTATATAGTTAAATAGTATGCATAACGTATGCTAAATTAAGGCAAATATTTGTGTGCACATTATGCACACTAAAAAATAGTGTGCACAATATTTTTATATAATATTATACTGTAACTAAACTAATATTATACAATGTTGCTAACTAAACTAATACTATACAATGTCTGAAATAATACTACACTGTAACCAAATTAATACTATAAAGTACCTGAAATAATATTATACTGTAACCAAACTAATATTATACAGTACATGAAATAATACTACAGTGTAACCAAACTTTGTGCACACAATTTTTATTGTGCATAATATGCACACAAATACTACTCCTAAATTAAATACAAAATTGTCAAGTAGTTAAAGTCTCACTATTTATGTTGTAAAGGTCATGAATTTGAATTATCATTTATTATTTGAATCATCATCATATAATATAACAGTACCGATAAAAAAAAATATATAATAGTCTAGTATGATCTTAATTTTTATTTTGTTTAATTATATGGAGATTTGGGAGAAAGAAGGGGTAGAGAGAATCAAGAAAATTTAATAGTTTACAAACACTAAAGTGCAACAATACAATGGGATGGAGATGCATGATTAGGAGACATGTATCGTGCGTTTGTGTCCCTTTGTAACCCCACCAATGATTTGATTTTTCTCTCACATAACATAATACCAGAAATAAGAGTTCAAAACATTTAATTGGATCAGCCTCACCACGACTTTATACATTAAAATATCGATTTATAATAAGCAAAAAGCAGTAATAAGAAATGCTTGGATTTTCGTTTTATAGTGCAAGCCCATAATATTCTAGTGCAATTTAGACCCAAAAGAGGGTAAAGAAAAAATAAGTCTTGTGTAAAATTTCCCATGTAAAATTAATATTATTATATTCATTCATTAATATTATTGCACTTATAAATTAATATCATTGTGTAAAAATATTACTTCCTACGTCCCACAGAACTCTTCATAGTGGAGAGTTCACACTTTTTAAAAAATGAGGGTAATGATTGGAATTTTTTTAAGGGATAATTTTATAAATTTTTATGAATAAAATAAAAAAAAATTATTGGATTGTGTGTATATATGTGAGTCCAAAAGTAATGACATTTTGTGTAACTAATGGATATCGTGGGAGAGAAGTTTATAGAGAATTTTCAAGTTTAAGGGTTTGACGGAAAATGAAAGTGTTGATGGGACAGAGGAACTATGATATTAGTCTATAAAAATAGTAGTATTACTAAACAAATGTAACAATATCAATTTCATACGATAAACAAGTTTCACAAGAGAGTTTATGTAAAAAAAATATAAATACTTTTAGTAGTTTTTAATATAACAAACAAATATACTTTTTTTATCATGTGAATTGATTTTTTAATTATAAATTAATATTTTTCAAATGCCACGTAGACTTGAATGAATTGGCATCTCAAGCGAACTCTCATTGCCACATCATCTTTAATTTGGTGCATCAAATTATAAATAATAATTAAGTTGTGTATTGAAATGCACATTTAAAAAAATAATCAATAAACAAAAAAATAGTGAATATTTTTACATGAAGTCTTTAATTTATGGAAGATAGATATAATGATCGATCCCGTGGCTAATATTGGTATTGAGAATAAAGATAGTTGATGTCCGTCCATGTGATGTGGCTTATGGCTTCATCTTCTTCCAGATGGAACTACTCTACTTTTACCTTTTTCTGAAGTAGTGGATATAAATAACCTAACCCCATCCCCATTCCTACATTATAATAATTATAATATTGCATTGCTTATCACACTTAGTCTTCAACTGCCTCACTACTTAATAACTTATGTTGTTTACCTAGTCACCTGATGGACAACATGAATGTTAAGGTTCATTACGAAATAAAAGCTATCGCAAATCAGTATTTAAAACTTTCATACTCAACTCTAATCTAATGTACAACTACAATTATTAGTATGCTTGTATGGTTTGTTTCTTTGACAACCCCATCGAAGAATTCGATTGAATGAAATAAACAATATGGGAAGTATATATAGACTTTTAAATGAACAACGAAAATATACATAGACTTCCAAAAGTAGTAGGTAATAGTTACAACTCTTCACTTCACAATAAACATCACTTTTCCAAAAGTCACAAGTAATGCTTATTATTAGTATTAGTATTAGTATTAGTTGTGGGCCAATGCTCAGACCCGCATCCTTTACCTCGTGTTTCATTTCATGAGTACATACATCTATACTATACCGTGATGAACCAATATAGACGCAGGTGTCCATACGTTTGGTAGGCATGTTTAGCGATAAGATAAGGACCCAATTTAGGCTAAATTAGGTCCTTATTTTATTGCTAAACATGTCTATCAAACGGGAAATGGAAGAAAGTACAAGATTACTAATCAGATGCATTGTAATGAACCAAAATGATATTTCCACTGCAAATCAACTATGTAGACAATTCACTAAGCAAACAATCGGATATTAAAACAAATTTATGGTTATCAAAATTGCAGCACTAATTTATTTTCACTGAAACACAAATAAAATCTCAGATATGCACAGTTCTCCATCTAGCACAACAGATTACAAGATTATACAACACCCGCGGAAAACATGATTACACGACAGTTGGAGTTCTGGGGACAAAACCTGCTCTACGACTCGGTTGACTTCTACTGATGGGAAGGTGAACGTAAACCTCATGCACATCCTGTTTATACACTTCTCCCCTGTCCCTGTCCACTGCATAGCATACATAAATAGCCTCGATAACGTTCTCTAGAATATGCACAAAGAAGCCCAGAACCACCATCAACAATATCCATGCCATGATCGCAACAAAGTATGCATCATCATTAAGATGAACGACGGCTTTTAAAAGAACGCAAACCTGCATATGAGAAACAATAATCTTTCAGGACCAAACCCCAAAAATAGCTAAGGGGAACATGCAAATACACGAAAAAAGTGTTTTCCCTAAGCCTAACACAAAGTTTTAGCTTCTACAAAAAAAGGGAGGATTTCATCTCTATGCTTCCAAATTTTGTATAATTTAAAAATTAGATTCACACGCACAGACATGTACATTACTTCATATTCTGTTACTCGCCCCATACCACTAGATAGGCTTGTCACACAGATGAAGAAGACATAATAAATGTTATTAAAATTGTAAGTTTGTCCTGCATTCCCCCTATTTTGCACTTGCACAAGATGACACATAAATTAAATGTTCATTGAAATTTTATTAAATATAGTTTGTTAAATAGGGACATTTTGGTCAATTGAAGAATATTTAATGCTTTCACTAAGGAAACAAGACTATAATATGGGACACACGAAAGTAGAAAGGAAGCTATCCTAACGACTAACAGTACTAAGGGAGTATTTTTTAATAGGAATAAACTTGTATCATTCCATCACGATCATAAGTTGAAGAATTAACGCCAATACCCAGATATGCAAGAATCAAGATTCTCTGGAAAAGCAATGTCCATAAATATGAACAGAATAAAAATTGCTCTCACAAATTGACAAGGCATACACCTAATTATAGTGCATTAGTAGACAATATATAATTTAACAACTAGCATATAATTGAACAAATTCGTAATTTTTTTGGCTGAGCCAACTGATCAAAGTGTGCTTTATGTTTTATGATTGTTGGATATTATACAAGACTATTGAAAACTTCATGAATGACAAAAAGATTACAGACAAAGAATAGCTAGATGCATATATTCACTTATAATGAATGTCGGGCTAAAACTTACCAAAATTGCATAAATTGCTGATAACACAAGGACAATTCCAGACAGTATTCGAGTGGAAACCGTCTCCACGATTACGGTTGATAGAAGGTTGCGTTTGAGAAGTTCATAAGTCATCTTTGCTGAACTGCAGTATGCTTCACCAGTTATGGCAGCAAAGTTTATGGTGAACTTGTTCAAAAAGTCAACTGCCCATAATACGGCATTGGCACAGCATCTTAGGAGAAGGTTCACAATGCCAGATGCGTCTTCTTGTCTTCCATTATCCACCACAGAGCGCACAATGCGAACAACACAGATAAGCAATCCAGAGAAACATATTGTTCCAGAGGAGGGGCCAAACGCATTTCTTCAATATTATAAGAGAGGGTCAGGTTAGAGCACAGAATCTAGCAAACTCACAATTTCAAAGTTGGAAGAAAATAGGAAAATTTTAGATATGCTTCTTCTTTTTATGTACGTTGGGGGCCAGATATTTGAAGAAATAGACGAAAGGTTCATACAAACATTTCCAGAACACAAGTAAAATGCTAGGAGTAACTACTCCAACAAGAACTTAACAAGGATTACAAATTTTTCTATTAAAAGATATATTCAAGATGGCGATGATTTCATCCATCAAAAGTTAACAAATTGAAACAACATGTTGCATCAGGATCAAATACAATTATTCCCAACATAAATGGAAAAGATATATGTTTGTTTAAACTCCTCAAGTAACCCCATACGGTCAGGAAATAACTCAGAATGCATAACAATACCATTGGCAAGTCTTCCTACAGATTATCACTTTCTAAAGCTGTTTAAGATATGCTCAAGCTAGCACTTACAGAAACGAAAACAAAACTAAGCCTTCAACCTATGTGGGGTAAACAATTAGTATCAATTACATAAAATCTTATTCTCAATCAAATGCAATGGGCGAAGCTAATTTCTATTCAAACTCCTAGGTGTCTTTATAAAGGGCATAACATGAAAATTAACAGATGGAACGAAAGGAAACACCTTAAGGAACTCCGAATTCCATGCTTTGGGCCCTCATCATCTTTGGAGAAATACCACTGTGCAATAGTTCCACTGATCACATATACTTGAGCTTCCACCATTGCAGCAGCAGACCATAACATTGTCAAGATTGCCAACGTGTAGTAAGCAGGCACCCAATTATCTTGTTTCCAAACACAAGAATATTCCCCCTGCTCTTCTTTGGGCACAATCTTTCCATTTGAGTTTGTAAATATCAGAAACACAACAATGGGCACATAAAACACGAATAAACCGAGTATCAGAGCTGGAAGAACTCCAAACAAGCCCAAGTTTCTGGACAAGGCATTAGAGGATACAGCAATAACCCTCACAGTCAACTCAATTCTATGCCAGTTAATTATAAAGATCCACACAATCACCCCTATTATCAAGAACACAAAAATGAGAACAACAATTCGATATGCTAAAGGAAAAGCATCACTGCATTTAGAGCTCAGTATGCAGGCTACAAACCAGTACACATTAAAGAAAATGGGGACAATCACAAAGAGAGGGAGCGAAGCGTAAACTATCTGTTTGGTGTAGTGTTTGAGCAACAAAAGCACGGAGAAGACAAAGGGCACGCTCAGAATTAGAGTGATTACAAGTGTCCATATCAAGCTCTCCAAAACAGTCGACTCCCTAGAATTCAACCAAGCGAAATTGCCTAAATAAGATGAGTAATCAATCAAACCGTTTAAAAAAGTCGATTTCGGGGGATTTAAGGACACGGGTTTCTCAGAGAAAGGGGAATTTTCAGTTTCAATCAATGAAATACTCGAATTGGTGTAGTTCAAAGGAAAAGGAAAAGAGACATTCGCATGCACAACATCCAAAACACTAGATTTTGAGGAATTCTCGGCAAAATTTGAAGGAAAGGGAGTTCGAACTTTAACAAAAGAGCAAGAAGAGGAGCTAGTGTTGTAAAAAAATGAAGAGACTTGGGAGCGGTGGGGGTTTCTGTTAACAGAGGCGAAGATTCCAAAGCCGAAAGTGCAAAGAACGAGAAGAACAAATAGAATAAGAAAAGGCAAATCTTTGATAGAGCGAGGGCCATAATTGTAAGAGATCTGAAGATACGGTGTTTGGTCTTCTTCAGCTACAGATGTAGAAGCTAGAGTTGGATATGGGTTGGAAAGAAGGGGTTGCGTGGCGGCGGCGGCGGGCTCATGAAGAGTGGAGGCCAGCTTGTTGGGGTCGTCGGAGCTATCCATTGGGTGGAGATGGGGTTAGGTAATGGTGGTGGTCGGAGAAGGTGGTGGGGTTGTGATTTGGCGTGATTACTTCATGTGAGCTGTGAAGTGTGGATCATGATCTCTCAGTCGGTTCATCGGATTATGATCAACAATATAATATATTAATATTAATGCCAATTATTCTTAGACAAATCCTTACTTTGACTTTAATTCTTCAAATATATAATAAAATTCATTAGTTATGTTAGATTAATACTTTTTTTTTTAGGTCAATCATGGTTAAAATGAATTAAAATAGATAATCAGCCGTAATTAGTCATATTGGTATGCTTCCATCGGTTATATCGATGCTACTCAAATGCACCGTGCCAACAAACCTTTAAAATGTTATATACATATATAATACTTATATTATACAATTTATTAAAATCATAAAATTTAATGTGAAGCAGTTCTATAGTATGAAATTAACACAATATAACATTCATTTAATGATATCATTATAATAATAAACTGATATCACAGTATAAAATAGTTATAGTATCAATAAATAATTGTAATAATATCGGTAAATAATTATGCAAGTACATTTATATTATAAAACTGTTTTACACGCAAGTGATTAATAGATGTTAACAACACTCTAAAACTCTATTGAACAATGTCCATCGAGATAGCATATTAAAATTTCATCCAATCCAAAGACCATGTTGTTTGTTTGATAAAGTTTGAGAGGGTGAAGAACATGGGAAGGAAATAATTATATAAAAAAACAATTTAAAATGAATAATTATTGATAGTGCTCTTGAAATGAATGTGGAGTATTAAATTTAAAGAACGCAATAACCCAAACTCAGACAATGACAAGATGTGACAACAAAAAGGGCTGTTTAATGAGGCTTCCACGTACAAACGTTCTGTCATTGAGCATAGATTGTAAAATCAATGCATCGAGTCAAGACTTTACTTTTATGTCTCATTAATACTTTCAAATTCGAAACTAGTCTTGAGAAGGTTTCACTATGCCATCATCAATATCATTTTTTTAGTAGAAAAACATTTTAAGATAAAGTGTATTATTTTTAAGAAAAATATATGTAAACTATATAATTTTAAAATAAAATTTTTGAAATGTACTACATTTATCTTTAAAAAGTTACTCCCTCCGTCCCAATAAACCTTTCACACTTGACTTTTTCAACGGTTTTTGTGTGAGAGTTATTTCATAGTAATACGTTAAGAAAAATTATTTTATATGAATGATATGCTAGTTAATAAGATCAACTAGCATATCATTCATATAAAATAACTTTTGTAAATATATTACTATGAAATAATTCTCACACAGAAACCGTTGAAAAAGTCAAGTGTGAAAAGTTTATTGGGACGGAGGTAGTATAAATTTCAAGTTTTTTCCTATTTTCAGCCCCTATAATATAAACACTTGGGTGTCTTTTCTACATCATTTATTTGCCATTTTTGTACTCAAGATCAATTGAAGCAAAGAAAAAACAACAAAAATTCAAGGCCTCAGTCAATCATTTACCTGGACTTTCCTTTCTATAATAAACAATATATTAATTTCTATCAGTTAACGAATCATAGATAATCAGATTAATTGTTTGCTTTGCAGCTAGATTATCTTCAATAATTCATCTCACCTAATTTATTTCCTACTTTATCTTATCCCCAACTAATCAATCTCATCTTTAAAAGCAAACAAATTCATAGGACTCATTTGCTTTAATGGATGGGATAGATAAATAGTAATTCCGTGTGACTAATAATCTCTTATTTATGTGATAAGTAGAATTTCTTTATCGGCCGACAATCTATCATAAACCTGTGTCCATAAATCAAATGCAAGATAAATAGGATATAAGTATCCACCTCTCCTAATCTAACAAAACAAACATGCCCTTAAGAGTATTCCCACTATGCAAGAGCTGAAGTTTAATATGTCACAGTATAGCATAACATAATTAGAAGAAAAATTAAAATGAACCAAGTAAAGAGCAGATCTTGCGTGAGACGGGGTATAATTTGAAAATTACATTTAAACACTTTAAAAGGAGTGAGTGCAATTTGTGCTAGTTTGTGAAACATCTCACGCAAGTTTTTGCCATAAGTAAAAGTAGAGTTATTATGTTATTGAAATTCGGGCATCCTCTTCTTCCCACTTGGACTTTGGTATTTCCCCAGAATCAACAATTATTACCTTCTTCCTCGGCTTCCCACTGTAAGTTCCTGCACCTCCTTCAATGGCATACACAGTGTCCATCCCATCCATCACTTTCCCAAAAACAACATGCTCACCATCCAACCTGTCCACTTTCCAAACAAACGTGAAATTGCTTTCATATTATTTTTAGATTCTATGTTCTGGGAATTTCCTTTAAAGATCACGCATGTATAGGTTCCTATGATTATTCGTCTGGAACAAAACCTTGCTATACAACCCTACGTTACCCATTATTATTATGGCAAGTTTCACCATGCAATTGGTCTGTATTTTGTATGTATTTTTAAACAGTGTTAGTTATTTCATTCAAAAGTATTATTGTCATACTATAAAGTGATAATTGCAAATTAGTTATACGGTAAAACCGTTTTACATAAGACCAACTCAATTATTATCATAAAGCAATCGACCATATAGTTCTAACTTTTTTTATTGGGCAAATGGTGACTCGAACCCATGAACTTACGATGTAAGTAATGGAGTTTTAACCACTTGAGCTATATCACTTCGTTGACCAGATTCTAACTAAACTGTAAAGCATACCAGTAAGCCTTGACTGTTGTGATGAAGAACTGTGACCCATTAGAATCGGGGCCCGAGTTAACCATGGACACAGTGCCTGTAGAAATCAGATTCAGAAAATGAGGCGTTTGTTTGCACGAATACTGTGTGCGTGTGTGAGAGAGAGAAAGAGAGGAGTACCTGGATGTGACTGCTTCAACTTGAAATTTTCATCACGGAAGACACCACCATATACAGATTGATTTCCTCTTCCATCTCCAGAGACAATGTCTCCACCTTGAATCATGAAGCCAGGTATAATTCGATGAAATGGAGTTCCCTTATAGTGCAGAACTTTTCCATTTTTAGCTTTTCCAAACTCCCCTGGAGATTACAGATATCATATCAGTTTCTTTCTCAGAAAACATCGAATACAACAACACCAAATTTAAATAATAATGACATTCATGTCTTGAGAATACCTGTACACAAAGCCCTGAAATTCTCTGCCAAAAAAAAATATATATAGATTTAGCAAGAAACCTAAGTATCAGCCTAAAACAATCGATATGTGGAGAAATTCAAGAAGACATTACCCACAGTCTTGGGCACAACTTCACCATATAATCCAATAGTGATTCTCCCTGTGAATATTGAGGAGAACAAACATGAAATTTGAATAGAGGATATCAAAATAATACATGTATAACATACTATACTATTTTCTCTTACTTGTTATTGAACTTTATGTCATTATGTGTTATTGAAACTCAGTGGGTGTTTTGTTGCTTAATCTAGCTAATGGGCTGGTTAATATCTTCCTTTCTTTTCTTTTTTTGTGTGTGAAAGAATGGAATGTGCATATACCGAACCCTAATAAGATTTATTATAAATTAAGAAAGACAGAGAGAAAGAAAAACACACTGGAGAGTTTTATGCTGAATTCATTCTTACTTAAATGCCAGAAAGTTTCCCTAGGACATGCCTTTTCCCAAACACATCAGTTACTGATAAAATGATAATATAGTTCTTTGAGAAGTAAAATGCAAAATCTTATTTTTGGGTGGAAGCTAATAACTAAATGATAAGTTTAAATATGAACATGACATACCTATACGCTGTTTATCTATGTCAACATCCAAATATACTCTATGGGTGATTTCATACACATCTTCCACTTCCTCTGCCCCCTGGAAATACAAAGTAAAATTTGGATGGAGCATATGTTGAAGTCCAAAGTAGTAACAGTTTCAGCATCATCAGAATAAAATACAAATGATTATGAACTTCTACACGAAAACAAAAGCTAATTAGCTTAATAGGTTAACATAAACGTTATACAAATAGACAATCAAATATCTCGCTAGCTTAATCCAGATGAAGGATGAAGGCATATTAGGCTCTGTACAGGATAATTGAGTGTTTTTATACACAAACCATCTGCCGGGCATGGACAACCAGCATGATGATGCAATAACATAAGCCACAGAAAGTTTATTTTCCACGTTGTTCATATACATTCTACAGGGGAAAGCGATCGTTAGCCAGTAAAACTTGTGGAATTTCCAGCAAAGTGTGGCAATAGTCCCTAATAAGTTTATCCTTGAACATAAGGCTAAGTATACATGAAAAAAGCGTAAATTAACTCCGAAAGTGCCCCTCCGACGGTAATACATGAACATACACATCATTTGTTTACATATCTTTGAACAATTTGAGCTAAAGATTGAACGAGATGAAACATACTCAATATCAAACTTAAAGATTCATATTATCTTGTCAAGCTAGTACTACCAATGAATAAAGAGGTGAAAGCTTTACCAGTTGACCAATTTACCATATCATATCAAAGAGGTGAAAGCTTTACCAGTTGACCAATTTAATCAAGATTTTCAGATATTAATTCGCAAATTTCACAGAAATTTCAGCAGAGACTTCAAACTCCGCATGAAAGAAAACCCTTTAACAACCCCAAAGCGAAACTAGAACAGATCCAAGAAACAGACAACTGCTAATTCAGTTCAATCACCAATTGCAAAATAAACTCACCATTATAAAAACTCAAAAACATCCCATGAAACAAGAATGGTAAAAACATCAAAAATATGAATTAAAGAAAAAAAAATACCGGTGGAGAGAAGGAATAAGCGAGAAATATGAGTACTAACGCCGCGAAGAAAATGAGGACAATCTTGGAGCGAAACAAAACTGAGATCTCTCGCGCCATGTCTCAATCAACAACATTTGCCTTCACAAAATTTACCCCTTTTTGGGACGGTAGGAAAACACACACCGTAGACAGTGGGAGTTTCTAGTGCTAGCAGGAGTATTATCTTTTTTCTTCGATCCACGCAGGGTGCCAAATTCTGTACAACTAAAATTTGAACTCAATTTCCGATTAAAAAATAAAAAAATTGAACTCAATTTTAAATATATTTTAATTTATTTATTTAGGAATACATCAAAATTAAATTAAAATTTAAGGTTTTATTATTTTAAATTTTGAAATTTTAAAATAATTTAAAGGTTTTATGAGTAATTTTTTTTTAATCATATTAAGTTTTTTTTACCTAATTATTGTGAAATATAATAATTATTCACATTAATATATTTTTTTTTTATCGGACAAAAGGTGACTCGAACCCATGACCTTTGGACCATAGATAGTGGAGTTCTAACCACTTGAGTTATACCACTTCGTCCACTAGCGGATCTACTTAAGGACTGTAACCCCAAATTTTTTTTTAAATTTTTTTAGGTAAAATTAAAAAAAAAAAAATTATTATGCATCCCCAATATTTTTTTCTCTCACTTATTATTATTTTTCGTACACTCAAATTTAAAATCCTAGATCCGCCACTGACTTCGTCAAAATGTGAATTTGGGAAGCTTGCTTCTGAACTACATTGATATCATTTTTATTTGGTTTTTTACACTTGTTCGGTTTTCTTGCTCGATTCTGGTTTGGACTTATCCAAATTTAATTTTGTATTGCTTTTCACTCAATTAGGAAATGGAGGTCTACGAAAATGGTGTAAATGGGTTTAGAAGAAAAAGGTTTAAGAAAGAAAAAAAATTGGGGGATAGTTGTGTGATAGAAACATTTAATATATGCAAATACAGTGGGATGAATTATAAATTTAATATATGCACATAAATTATATTTTGATCTCATTAAAAATTTATTCAGATAATTAATGAAGGGTCAACTGATAACAGAATCTAATTTGAAAGTAAAAATAAACTTTGATTATCAATTTTAAAAGAGTTCAGGGATCAAATTTGAAAAATTATAAACTCTGAATACCAAAAATAAATTTATTCATAATTCATCAAGATGTCATTGTAGATCTTAAAATACTGGTCAACAAAAAATTAAAAACAAGTGCACCAACTGATAAACTCAAATTGAAGAATCATTGTTGTACCAATAATGGCGCTTTGTGTACATCTCTTGAACGTCAAGTGATATGTAAAAGTATACAAAGAAGTTAAGGGACTTGTGAATTTGTTACGAAGGAAGTCGCTTGGGAAGAAAGATGACATAAGTTGTATTTGAGAAAACGTGTATGTGGACCAAAGTTGTTATTCGTTTTCCTCTAGTAATAGACACGCTTGTTCAGGGATCCAGAAATTAATAAATGGCTTGATAAAAAAAAAATTAATAATAAAAATAAAATCATATAATTTAAGCGTAATAAATAGTTTATAAAGATAAATTCAATTAAAAAAACTTAGATACTCAAAATTATGACAACCCAACAATAAACTAAATAAAGCCCAAAAAATAGTTGTCAAGATATATTCACGTGAAATATTAATATATAGTATATATTTTTGTAAATATATATTAACATAGTAAGCTACGCATATAATATTAACAGAATAAATTTATTTGAAAAAAAAAAACACAGCACATATTTTTCCTAAATTGATACATGAGTGAGCCTAAATTAAAGTAGTTTGTCTATTAAGCTACTTCTTTTTATCGGACAAATGATGGTTTGAATCCATAACTTTTAAAGGGTAGTGGACTCTAACCACTTGAATTACATCATTTCGTCTATTAAACTAACTAATTAATTGAATATGCAAATTGAACATAATTAAAAAAAAGTTTTGAATTAAATTGGTGTTATATAATTAGGTTGAATTTTGGACCTTTAGGTTTGTTTTGTAAGAATAATTTCCACAAAATTCAAGTTAAGTTGAATTTATATAGAGTGGGATAAAATTTCAACAATTCAAATTAACTGTAAATAATACATACTATACAATATAATATTTCTTAAAAAAAATTGAACTGGCTGGGGAGCCCGAGCTTCCATGTAGATCCGCTCATGAGCTTATTTTCATTTGATCTTGCTCTTAATATTTATTTATTTCCCTTTCAAAGAAAGAAAATAAAAATTTATTTATTTCCTCTTAAATAAATAGGGATGATAATTTGATTCGATCCAATTCATTCCCGTTTTAAATAAATAGGGATGACAATTTGATTTGATCCGAATTTTTTGGATCCCCATGCCTCATGACTCGCAACATACATAGACTGATCTTAATATTACTTACACTGCTTTGCTCTATTCTGAGTCATTTTATACTAAAATTTATTGTTGTTATTTGAAAAGAATACTATATTATATAATTAAACTTATTTTGAAATTAGAATTTGTATGAATTTATTTAGATTAAATTAATTTTTCATAATATATTTAAAGATAGTTTGTTATTAGCTAGAATTAAAAAGAATTTAAAAAATTATGCATATATACATTATTCGTCCTCCAATCAGATTCACATATAAGTTTAATGATTTATTATTAAATTTGATAAATTTATTTGTTTTCTATTAATAATTTGATAAGTTTATTTAAACTAACTAGAATCCATCATTAAAAACTAGAATAATATAAATATATTCTATTAATTCCGCGGGAATATTTAATTATATATACAAAATGAGCGAGTCTCCTGTAAAATATTTCACTGTGAAATATCACTAAAAGACAAAAAATATAAAATCTCGCGGGTCAACCAAAGGAAACGGGTCGCTCAACCTAGCGTGCAGATTAGGTCAAAATCACGCACAAATACGCAGAAAATCATCACCGATTAACGTTTCAAAGAAATATTTATTGAGAATCATCACGAATTTCCGACGAAGTAATTTGCGACATCAATCAACATATTGAAGAAAAATCAAAGCAAGCACACACAGAACACACACGGTGAAAAAAAAATCAAAGAATGTTGGAAAAAATGGAATTTGGAGGAGATTCAACAATAATGAAATTCATCTTTGTTACCAAATTGAATGCTTTTCCCAAAGTCCTGGAAACAATATCGCAACTATTACTCTCTTTTTATATATGTTCGTATAGTAACACATTTTTTCCATACAAGAACACGTTTGTGTTCATATAGTAACACTTTTTTTTTTCCATATAGTAACACATCTTTCACTATACAATAACACGTTTGTATTCATATAGTAACATATTTTTTTAAAAAATATGTGTTACTATAAGAACAAATATGTGTTACTATAAGAAGCAAGTACGTATTACTAGTCCTTAAAAGAATAAAACATTTATCCATGTGTTGTATTAGTTTTGTTCATTAGTAACACTTTTTTTTTTCTTCGTAAGACGGAGACGTGTGTTTGACCTTATTATAACACAACCCGAGAGTAAAAATTTATTTTTATCTTTGCACGACGAGTTTAATACACATATTTACCCTTACAATAATACATATTTACCCCAAATCTTACACTTGGTAATAAAATTGACCCATGAACTTTTTCTTAACACATTTAAATCATTTCTCTTTAATATTGAGATTAAATAAGTCATCATCTTAATAAAATCATACTCTATTAATAAGAATAAAGTTGTTGAAGGTTAGAGACTTATTTGGTCCACACATATAATTAGATTAGAGATTTATTTGACTATTTTTAATTTTTATTTTTGCATTTGAGTGATTTTTTTTAGACAAATATGCATTTTTTATTTTATAGTAACACGTATTTATTGTTAAAGTAACACACGTTTAACCTAATAGTAACTCACCTGGGAGCACGCGGGGGCGAATTTTATTTTTTTTGCCCTAGCGCGAGTTTTTTGGGAAATAACCGTTGGACCCGCCCCGCCCCGCCAAGGATCCGCGAATTTCTTTATTTGAATATGGATATGGATTATTTCACGGATCTAGGATCCGTGAAATATTTCATATGAGAATTTGTCATACAAAATATGTGTGTGATTTGTAAATACGGAAGCGTGCAATTCATTGGGTATAAACATAAATGTTACCTCCCCTGTCTATCTACAAAGAGTGTTTACCTTTTCTATTTTGAATAAGGGAAACTGAAAATGCTGTGTTTAAATTGTTAAAATCAACAAATTCTTTCACAATCACCAAAGCTCCAACCGCCCAAATTCATACCCGCTATGCCCTGAATTTCAAGTTTCTGTTACTATTCCATCGATTTCAATGAGGTTCAAATTCACGCCAGCCGGAAAATGGCTCGGCTTCGTCACAGCCGTCTGGGTTCAAGCAATTTCCGGAAACAATTACACCTTCTCTAATTACTCCGACGCCCTCAAATCCCTCATGGCGCTCACTCAGCTCCAACTCAACAACCTCTCCGTCGCAAAAGACGTCGGTAAAGCCTTCGGGATATTCGCTGGACTCGCTTCCGACCGCCTCCCCCCGCCCGTCATTATACTCATCGGCTCCGTTATAGGCTTCGTCGGCTACGGTGTCCAGTGGCTCGTCGTGAGCCGCCGCATCCGTCCCCTCCCTTACTGGGCCGTAAGTACACGAGTAATTTCAAAAACAGAGTCGGTTAATTTTAGCTAAAATTAGTATACGAATTGCGTATGCAGATGTGCATTTTTCTATGTATGGGAGGAAACAGCACAACGTGGATGAACACGGCGGTTCTGGTAACATGCATCCGAAATTTTCGGCGGAATCGCGGCCCTGTTTCCGGAATTCTGAAAGGCTACATCGGATTAAGCACGGCGGTTTTCACCGATCTCTGTTCGGCTCTGTTCGACGACGATCCTGCGAAATTTCTGCTCATGCTTGCAATTGTTCCTTTCATCGTTTGCCTTACCGCCATTTTGTTCCTCCGTGAGGTTCCGCCGTCATCCTCCGCCGCTGAGGAAGCTGACGATGCTAAATTCTTCAACATAATCAACGTTCTCGCAGTAATTATCGCGGTTTACTTGTTGGCATACGACGTGACAGGGACTCACGGCCGTTTATTTTCACAAGTTTTTGCCGCCGGAGTGTTGATTCTGTTAGTTTCACCTATCTCGATTCCAATCTACGTTGCGACAAAGAATTTTCTCCGGTCGAGTGCAGGTGCGGTTGATTTTGCAGAAAACGTAGCTGAGCCGTTACTGGCGGAAGAGAGGATGGAGGAGGAGACGGCGGTGGTGGAGAAGAGGCCGCCGGTTCTGGGGGAGGAGCACACAGTTATTGAGGCGCTGAGAACGGCTGATTTTTGGATCTTGTTCGGGTCGTTTTTGTGTGGAGTTGGAACGGGTCTTGCAGTGATGAACAATATGGGGCAAATGGGTTTAGCTCTCGGGTATGCGGATGTATCCATATTCGTTTCACTCACCAGCATTTGGGGTTTCTTCGGGAGGATCTTGTCCGGCTCGCTCTCTGAACACTTCATCAGGTACGTCCCTAAATACAAATTCATGTTATCATGCTAAATTGTCCTCACTTAAAAAAAAAAAAATGTATATATATATATATATATATATGAATGTTACGATTTATTACCACGTGCCTAAAATAGCAAAAATTTTACTCTACACTTTCAAACTAAATCTTTATAAACGTCTCTTATTTGTCAATTTTCACTGTAATTAAATTTTTCTCACTCAATTTAATCACTTCAATAAAGTTGAAAAAACATTTTTACTCTCCACTTTATAACACTATTATTATTTTATTCTTTCACACAACTATTTACATTTAATACTACTCTTTGTTTTAATGGGGAATATTTATTTCTAATTTAATATTACAACTCGATCCTATTAGATGATCCAAATAGGTAATCAGGTGGCTTAGCCCGCCTGGCTACTGAATTTCTAACTTTAGTGGGTTCGAGTCCCTTTGGAAACAAATTATGGAGATATAAGGTTGGTTTGGAGTAATTCTTGGAGTGTTTGGATGCTTGGTGATCTAACTACTAACAACTAACAAACTAACATTTATCGATTAAAAAAAAAAAATCCAAATAGGTCTTGTTATCTGTCGTGGGTAGAATAGACTTTACTTTGAAGAATCATTCACACACTTGGCAGTTGGCATGCCTTTTTATCTGATACCAGTTTTAAAAAAGTTTCATCACTTTTTGAGTTGATCACTCCTCAAGTAAGCCGCAAGCGTGTTAGAAAATTGAGCTTAATTAGCAAATATAGTTAGTTATATCAAGTTATAATTAAGCTAAAATTAATACGTTACTAGGCCATAATTGGGTGGATAATTGAGTGCATAACAATATATATGATGTAAACCTTCATATCCAGCTTCAGAATTTGATCCATAAACATGATTAATATGATTTTATGAAATAAACAAGAAATGGATCCAGTTTTGGATCTCAATTTAGGTCAACGAAAACTTAAATTTTAAGTGTTTTACAAGAGATTGACTCAAGTTTTAAATATATATCGCAATTACATTGTAAACAACATTTATGGTGAAAGGGGGCATGATTGATCTAGAATATACTAAGTTAACGGACATCTTAAGATTTTGGCGGATCTTTATAGTTATTGAAATCTTTTTTCTCTGCACATATCTGGGTACAATAAGAATTTCGGATATATAAAGTGCATGTGATTTAAATTGATTTTCTTCTTTTAAATTAATCAAAAAGGTAAAAGGATTATAACCGCTAGATGATGTAAACTGTGTCAATTAATAAGAGTGCACTTTGGTTCAAATTCTTCTATATGAGAATTGTAATGAGAGAATTATTGAATAATAATTTATAATAAAAATATATTGGCTACGTACATGTCAGAATTTTTGCTCTATCTTTGAATAATTAGGAATAAAAGATGATTTTTAATTAATGAATAGTGAAATGATAGAGAAGAAATGATTATGGGAGGGAATGCACTTAATCAAAATGTTAATTAACTTATTTTTATTCTTATAACTTTATACCTAGTACTGTATGATGAAGTTGAACTAATCATCTTGTATTCTCATTCACCACTATTACTCATTATTATTCCCCAGTTTTGAACCTAGACCTATGAGATTGAATATTGAATTATGGCAAAGATAAACTGTGTTGCGCATGAAATTTATCATCTTCTCCAGTGTTTGTGCTTCTTAATTCTTGATAGTAAGCTTAATTATCCTCTATTACAGAATATGATGCTTAATTTCAATCAAAATGACATCTTTGATACATGTATCGATGAATTTAGAACTATATATATTTAGTATTACATAGCAATTGGTACTATATATATATTCTTGTTTTGCAGGAAGGCAGGAACTCCAAGGCCTATATGGAATGCAGCTTCTCAGATTCTGATGGCAGTGGGATACATCCTGATGGCCATAGCTATGCCGGGATCACTCTACGTGGGCTCCATTATCGTCGGAATATGCTACGGGGTCCGTCTGGCGGTCAGCGTTCCCACGGCCTCGGAACTCTTCGGCCTCAAATACTACGGCCTCATTTACAACATTCTCATTCTGAATCTCCCTCTCGGCTCTTTCCTCTTCTCCGGCTTAGTGGCCGGCTTCTTGTACGATGCTGAGGCCACATTCACTCCGGGAGGCGGCGACACCTGCATCGGGGCCCACTGCTACAGGCTCGTCTTCCTGGTTATGGCCGTCGCGTGCGTCATTGGCTTCGCTCTCGATGTTTTGCTAACGATTAGAACGAAAAGCATCTATTCCAGGATTTATGGTAGCAGGATTTCGAACAAGGGCCATTGATTTACACTTGTCATCACATTTCATGTTACATGCATTAGATCTAGGCAAGGCAACATGTATAATTAGTTACTAGTACAATTCACTAACAAACAACCAATAGCTTTCTCATATACAGTTAAAGAAGTCGAAAGATCAATCTGTGTGATTCATATATTCTATTATTTGCATATTTGAATCTTTAGCACGGATAGAAATGATATGTATAAATTGTTAATGAATAGACTTTTGATGCTGAAACAAAATACTATAATTTATGAATGATTCTTAAATTTAAAGGAATAAATGTTAATTTTGTGTTATTTGAACTGTGTCACACAAGAATTTTTTTAATCAAATTTCTTCTCATCTAAAAGTTTGAGCTTATAGCCCTTTAAAAAAAAAAAGTTTGAGCTTATAGAAAAATGTATAATTAATTCACTTATGCTAATTTCCTAACCGTGGTTTATTTTAAGTAAACAACATATTGTTCTTATATGAATAATGAGGAACTATGTTCAAATTTTTATTGAATGCCCTTAACTATCAAATCAAGCTCTGAAAAATATTAATAGTTTATCGAGTTGTAAATAACATCTTGATATTTTGTATATATGTTTTTTTATGTGTCAGATCTATCAATTTTTTAAAGCTTGGCAAAATCTATCGTAAATAAGGATTCATGCTGAAATTTGTTCAATTAATCGGATTTAAATGATTTAATTATATATGTAGAATTTTTATTTTTTTTGAAAAAATATATGTAGAAATTAATAATCAAATATTTTGATTTGCTTATCCTATTATTTTATTTCTTTTGGGCTTTTGGCAGTTCACATTTTAAGTTTGTTGGGCTCTGCTATAATTTACAACTCATCTGAATTTCATTACTACTAGTATTATTTAGTGCAAGTTTAAAAAGGCTCAATCTGAACATTATTCAGACTTTGGAAATTGAATTTAAGTGTTACATTATGATGGTAGGTCATGATTTTTATCCTACGAGCTTGCTTTTTATGCTAAACATATTTTAAAGCTCATGTATTTTTTCTTCTAATTTTACTATGTGAAATAGTGCTTATTGTTTTCAGCTTTTTTAATAATACTTCTATTTTCTTGTAAAAAACACATAACTAAATTGGTATGACTAGGCACCCCCATCATTTTATCAAACCTGAAACGAATTAAAGTTAATCAATTAATTAGAAGCAAAAACTCATATTTAACTTAATCATATAACTCATCTAATATTACATTACCAATGCATCGTAAACAAAGAATTTATCAAAATGCAACAAAAAACAATTTATTTAATTTAATTTGTGACAGAATCTACTATAAATAATATTCATGGTGAAACTTGATATATTTATTAAATGATATCAATTGTTATAAATGAAGGATATGATTTTTATTACTAAAAGGTATCAGTCGCGGTAACTGAATAATATGTCTTATATCACTAAAAGGTATCAGTCATGACAACTGAAGGGTATAACTTATATTATTAAAGAGTATGACCTATATTACAAAAAGATAATATTACAAAGGGTACTAGTCATGATAACTACTGAAATATATGATTTATATTAATAAAGAATATTAGTCGGGATAGTTGAAGAGTAAACTGAATCTATTTTATTAATACAAATCACGTGTCACCGTAAAATTTAGTTTGATAAACACTCTTAATTTATATAGTAATAATGATATTTGATAATCCTGGAAAATAGCATTGTTTTGTAGTTTAGTGATTACTTTAATCACATCATAGCCACAAAAGTCGTCCCAAAATCCCGAGAAGCTAAACCCTAACTCAAATCTACTAAAATAAACATGCCATGCTACTTTTCTCTGACTAAATCCTTGAAATAAGGAAATACGAAATATGACCATGCAAAAATCAAACTTTCATCTTTTGCGTAAATCAACAGAGAGAGTCTATGCGAGGGTGAGCTTCGTTTTAATATTTAGATATCACTTTATTTTTAAAATATAATTTGAATAGGGGTAATAAGCAAGAGTCATATAATATATATGCAATGAGAAAGAGTATAAATTTATGTCAAATTAATATATTTATGAATGGTTGATAATGCATTTCCAATTTAAACAACGGTATTTGCATTCATAAAATTACACATTCCACTCGCTACAGACATTATTCTTGTTGAACACAGTAATATTCGATTCAACATAGCCTAATCGACTATAATTATTTAAAAAATGTACTTATAGTGAGTTTAAGCTCAAATTGCTGAGTTTCTGATGGAAAATACGTGAAGAATAGTAATATAGAGAAGTGAGATATGAATGTCAATTGATTTATATTTTTAATTTGAATTTATTTATTTATATTATTCTGTAAATTTAGGAATTTGCTTATAAGATTTAAGATCCTATTTTCATAATGATGGAGATGAAGCTGCCAATGATAATTTAGGGTCATCTATATGGTTTTAATTGTGTTTTTATTTTTATTGTTATTTATTTAATTCCCTAAACTAGTGGGCTTAGCCCAATAGGTATTTTATTTTGTATTTAAACACTTGAGCTCTCATTTGGAAGGAGTTGAATGAATGAATGAAAATTTGAAGGATGTAATCCTTTTGTGAGACGAAGAATCACTTGATTCAACGTTGTTTTATTTGTGATTCGTTATTTTACTGTGTTCTTATTTTTGCATTTGTGATTACCCACTTGGGTATTGTTGCTTCTGCTGCCATTATTGTAGCTTTCGCTGCATCAGTTTGGTAATGATGGAGATGAAGCTGCCAATGATAATTTAGAGCCATCTATATGGTTTTAATTGTGTTTTTATTTTTATTGTTATTTATTTAATTCCCTAAACTAGTGGGCTTGGCCCAATAGGTATTTTATTTTGTATTTAAACACTTGAGCTCTCATTTGGAAGGAGTTGAATGAATGAATGAAAATTTGAAGGATGTAATCCTTTTGTGAGACGAAAAATCACTTGATTCGAAGTCGTTTTATTTGTGATTCTCTTTTATTGTGTGTTCTTATTTTATTTGTTGAATCACCCATTTGGGTTATTGTTATTGTTGCTGGGAATTTGTAGCTTGTGCTACATCACATAAGTATTAGAAGTTTTATTTAATTTGTTAAAGTTTGGCAAGTCATTTTTAAAAATAAATATGATTTTTTTTATGTTAAACAGAGTTAAATGGAATTTATGAAAATATTGAATTTTTTTCTTTTATTTTTTAAATTGATATTCAGTTAAATCAACCATTTTTGTTGAGGTTCTTATGTTTCTCGTACATTGTGCAACAATATTTTCTAATGAGTCGAACTTGAGTTCAAAATAACTGAACTCAATCGAATTCAAATCAATTTTCCAAATGTTAAATATTCTAATCCAATTTAATTCACATTCAACAATATTTTACCCGCTCCATCTCATTTACACCCCTATAATACTGGTTTTTTCTTTTCTTTTGGTTTACAAGAATATTTGGCTTGACAGCCTAATCTACCTGTCTTACTTTGCTAGTTTAATGCAGAATGAATGTTGCTAACTGTCACATAATTACAATTCAACAAAAAAAAAAAAAAAGTCACATAATTAGAGCACAATGCTATGGTAATGATAATCGTGCTAAATTTTTCCGTGTATTTATACCATTATGTCACTCATCCACTTCAAAACGTTTAAAATAGAATTTGTATTTAAATTTTATATTCTTGGTACATATTATTAATTAAATATACCAAAAAATGAGCATATTTAGCAGCATTCCCTTTATATATATTGATAGCACTGCAAGTAATTAATATATGCATGCGGTCGATTAAAATAATATAAGATGATAAATATAATAAATAGAGGCATACATTATGAATATTAATATCTTCATTAATTCTGAAAATAATCTCATTTTTTTAAAAATAAAAATGTATGTTTATAATTTTTATTTATAGCATCGTATATGATTTTAGTTTCTTTACGGTGTTAAGTCAAAAAAATTATGAAATGTTATATATCATTACCAAAAAAGAAAAAAAAATACTAAATAAAAATTTCAAATTAAAAATAATACAAGATGATGATAAATTTTTTTAGAGTTTTTAAAATGTATATATATATACATCATATTAATACAATAATTATCAAATCTTTTTCAAATTAATGAAGTTATTTTTATTATCATTAATTTAAAATATAATTTTTTTGTTGGGTCTTGAATTAAAGACAAAAAAAAAATGGAAATCAAATTATAAATTGTATATTCTAGTATTTATATTGAAACTAAATCTAAAAATCTAACCTTGATATTGAAATTCTTCCCAAAAAAACAAAAAAGGTATTCAAACATAAACGGATAATTATATTTTTAGATGAATTAAAAAAATCAAATAAAATAAATTTAAACATCGCTCCGATTCTAGTTAGCTGAGCCCATAAAATGAAGCATTGAATGCGAGCGCGACATCCAGCGGTACCTACATACTCTTTATTAAATCAAGATAAACACAGACCGTCGGATTTCCATTGCTCTATCATCCACCGTCCGATGAATATTAAATGCTTTCACCAGCTTACTTTCCCTCTTCTCAATCTCTCTCTCTCACACACACAACAAACAGCGGAACGCTTCAGCCACCTTCACCACCACCACCTCCTCCTCCGCCAACAATCTAACGGCGAAGTTTTCCTAAAAACAACCTGTTTCACTCTCACATCTTCTTGAGGAGATGAGGCAGCTGTTTTCATGGAAAACTTCCATGCTTCTCCTTGATCAAAATTTAGTCCTTTTGCTTTTATTTTCTTATTTCTGCTGCAGAGTTTCCAGCTTGGGATCAATGTCATCCATCGCCATTTCGTACGGCGAGAATGGCCCTGTTTTCTGCGGTTTGAAATCCGACGGCTCTCATTTAGCTTCTTGCTACGGCTCAAATCCTGCTATAATACATGCAACGCCCAATCATTTACCATTTCTCGGTTTAACCGCTGGAAATGGCTTCGTTTGTGGCCTTCAGATGGACTCGAATCAACCCTTCTGTTGGGGAAGTACAGGCTTCATTCCAATGGGTGTTCCTCTAAAAATGGCAAGAAATTCAGAGTACTTAGAAATTAGCGCCGGAGATCACCATTTATGTGGGTTGAGAAAACCCTTGATGGGAAAATTCAGAAACACTTCTTTAGTTGATTGCTGGGGTTACAACATGACAAAGGGGTACAATTTTGATGGGCAGATCCAGTCAATTTCTGCAGGCTCTGAGTTTAATTGTGGTTTATTTGCTCAGAATCGGAGTGTTTTTTGCTGGGGGGATCAAACTAGCAGCAATGTGATAGAATTAGTCCCAAAAGAGTTGACGTTTAGAAGAATTGCAGCTGGGGGGTTTCATGTTTGTGGGATTTTAGAAGGGGTGGATTCAAGGGTTGTTTGTTGGGGGACTAGTTTGAATCTTGAAGAGGATGTGTCTGTTGGTTCTGTCATGAACTCTGAGCTGCAGAATGTGGATTTAGCACCTGTTGATCCTATGCTGTCTGTAGTTGGGGGGAAATTTCATGCTTGTGGTATTAGAAGTTACGATAGAGGGGTTGTTTGCTGGGGTTATATAATTGATAAAAGCACGCCGCCGCCTATCGGCGTCAAGCTTTACGAGATTGCTGCCGGTGATTACTTCAATTGTGGCATTCTTGCTGAGACCTCTCTTTTGCCTGTTTGTTGGGGGCTTAACTTTCCCTCGTCTCTTCCCTTGGCTGTTTCCCCTGGCGTGTGTAAGCAATCGCCGTGTGCTCGTGATTTTTACCAGTTTAACAATGCGAGTACGCCTTGCAAATCTCCTGGTTCCCACATTTGCTTGCCTTGCAGCAATGGCTGTCCTAATGGTATGAACCAGGTGATTGAGTGTAGCTTAACATCGGATAGGCAATGCGGATATAATTGTTCGAGTTGCACCTCTGGTGAGTGCATCAGCAATTGTTCTATTGCTGCTAGAGCTACGAAAAAGAGTGAAAGGTTTTGGTCAGTGCATGTGCCAGTCATTATAGCAGAGGTTTGTTTTGCTGTGGTTTTGGTCTGTGTTGTTTCTTTAACTGCTGTTCTGTATGTTCGTTGCAAGTTAAGAAGCTGTAGATGCTCTGATCCCACGAAAAAAGGTGGTGGGATTGCTTCGTTTCGTAAGGAGAATGGGAAAGTTAGGCCTGATTTGGAAGAGCTGAAGATTAGGAGGGCTCAGATGTTTAGTTATGAAGAACTGGAGAGAGCCACCGATGGGTTTAAGGATGAATCTGTAATCGGAAAGGGTAGTTTTTCTTGCGTCTTTAAAGGCGTTATGAAAGATGGGACGATAGTTGCAGTGAAAAGGGCTATCATTTCTCCTGATACTGATCTAAAGAAGAACTCAAAAGAGTTCCGCACAGAATTAGACTTGCTATCAAGATTGAACCATGCCCATCTTCTGAATTTGCTCGGTTATTGTGAGGAAGGAGGCGAGAGGCTACTAGTTTACGAGTTCATGGCTAATGGCTCTTTGCATCAACACCTCCATAACAAGAACAAGGAAGTGAAAGAGCAGTTAGACTGGGTTAGAAGGGTTACTATTGCTGTTCAAGCAGCTCGTGGAATCGAATACCTCCATGGCTACGCTTGTCCTCCTGTAATTCATCGGGACATAAAGTCTTCTAACATTCTCATAGACGAAGAACACAATGCTCGTGTGGCTGATTTCGGCCTCTCTTTACTCGGGCCTGCGAATAGTAGCTCCCCATTGGCTGAGCTACCTGCTGGGACCCTCGGATATCTTGATCCAGAATACTACAGGCTTCATTACCTTACAACCAAATCAGATGTTTACAGTTTTGGTGTTCTGTTACTAGAGATTCTCACTGGTAGAAAGGCCATTGATATGCAGTATGAAGAAGGGAATATAGTTGAATGGGCTGTCCCTTTGATCAAAGCTGGCGATATTGAAGCCGTTCTTGATCCAGCATTGAAGCCTCCTTCTGATATTGAAGCTCTGAAACGAATAGCTAATATTGCCAGTAAATGTGTTAGAATGAGAGGGAAAGAGAGGCCTTCGATGGACAAAGTGACGACTGCTTTAGAGCGTGCTCTTGCTTTGTTAATGGGTAGTCCTTGTAATGAGCAGCCTATTTTACCGACTGAGGTGGTTTTGGGAAGTAGTAGAATGCATAAGAAGCCGTCTCAAAGATCTGGGAATCGGTCGACCTCGGAAGATACAGAGGATCAAAGAAACGAATTCAGAGCTCCATCGTGGATCACTTTTCCTAGTGTGGCTTCTTCTCAGAGGAGGAAATCGTCTGTTTCTGAATCAGATCTTGATGGGAAGAACATTGAAACGAAAAATGTTGGGAATGCAATCAACGGTGGAGATGCTTTGAGAAGTCTAGTTGAAGAGATTGGGCCAGCTTCTCCTCAAGAACACTTGTTCTTACAGCACAACTTCTAGCTAGGATCAGTGGTGTTCAAAGAAAAGTGTAAACAAGACAAGCATGATGTGTATGTGGTAATCTATCATTCTTGATTTAATGTTTTTCCAAGCTTTCTGGGTTTTTTCAAGAAAATGTCGTTAATACGCACAGACACCTGGCTTCACTTTGTTTTCACTCTGCATTGTTTGTCTTGCGTACTAATATTGTATGGTCTCAAAATGCAGAATGCTTGCTTATAAAAAAAACACAACATTCATCTTCAAAGTCCTTTATTTTAAATATTGCTTGATTTTGGGATGATCATGTTCCTGCGTAGAGGGTATGGCAAGTCACCGAGAATTCTGACTGCAGCCTTGTTCTATATACTAGACTGGTTTTTCCTAGGATAAATTCTCTGTCAATACATAATTTGGACAAGAAGCAGAATTAAATTATTGCTTCGACCCAACATTAAGCCAAAGAGTCTTGATTCCAGAAAAGCAACAGACATTATAAGCAAATGTTCCGTATAAATAATTCCAAGAACGTGGCTAAATTAGAAATGATGAAGCAGTTGCAACGTCTTTTGTTTTTTAAGTTTTATTCTTGATTTAAGCACTATCCCCTTTCCTCTCTCTCTTCAATAGTTTTAGCAGATTACTTGATTTTGGAAGTGCATTTTCTGCTGAATGGTGTAATAATTTTACTACTTGGCTTCTGTTTACTGATCTGACATTAAGATAGATAACATGAAGAACTCAGGGATCATTCTATTCATAGGACTCGCCCTCGTTGTCGGATCTTCAACTACATCTTCTTCTGGAGACGGAATTTCATACGATTATTCTGCAAGTATTGAGGTAAGTAGATTGTAAATACGATCCCAAATTGTACGCTTTACTTTCTGTTCCTTACATCTTTAACAGTGCAAATCAGCACCAGATGATCCACTCTACAATGGGGGCATCTTGAAGAATCAGGTCCTCATAATGCATAAAAGGCGTCGTCGGTCCAGTTCCCCTACTTTTGTTTTAAACAATCTCACTGGTGATACAATCTACAGCTTTTCCAGTTAAGTCCAGTAAATTTTACTGCTTCAAATGTCCAAAAAAAAAAAGGAACTCCAAATTCTTGTCAATAATGTTGCGTTTTTCGTCAACAGGTTGGGTTAAGATAGCAGGTGCAGCTTCAGCTGTGATAAAGGCAACTCTCACAACTGATAACACCACTTTCAAGTGCTTGGGAACTGTTATAGCCAAGAGTGGATGCTGGTCATTTCTTAAGGGTGGATTTGTTCTTGATTCACCTTCAACCTATGCTCATATTTACTTTCAGGTATGACAAAAACTTGTATGAACAAGATCAGTGAACTCCGTTGGTCCTACCCAACAAACCCTAAATGAATCATATATGTTTTAGACCCATTTTGTAAATGAGTCCTGAAGTTCACACGAGTGTACTCGTACAGCTGATATTTGTGAGTTTTCATTCATGTTTTTTTGCAGAATCCAGATGGGCAACATGCAAACATATCGGTTTCCAGTGCTTCTCTGCAGCCATTCACTCATCAGCAGTGGAATCTAAACCAGCAATTTGTGATAAACACAGTATGATTGAACTAAAAACAGTTCTTTCTGTTCATTCTTATAATGATTAATGAAAACTTCCATGCAGGAAAGAAAGCGTGCTGCCACATTACACGTGGTAGATGTTGATGGAAAGAGATTACAGGGGGCATCAGTTGTTGTAGAGCAAGTTTCTCGAGATTTTCCATTTGGATCCGCAATAGCTAATACCATTCTTGGAAACTTACCATATCAAGTAAGACTATTATGGGCAAAAAATTTCCCTTTATTATTTGTATTATTTCAGATCAGAATATGTTTTAAGACATAATCTCTGGGTGTAGAATTGGTTCGTTGACCGATTCAATGCTGCAGTATTTGAAAACGAACTGAAATGGTACGCAACAGAGCCTCAACCCGGTGAGGTTAACTACACAATCCCAGATCAAATGTTGGAATTTTGTAGAGTTAACCAGGTTACAGTAAGGGGGCACAACATATTCTGGGAAGATCCTAAATACACGCCTTCATGGGTTCGTAATCTGACAGCCACTGAGCTGAAATCTGCTGTTCATTCAAGGATTCAGAGCCTGATGAACGAATACAGAAATGAATTCGTACACTGGGATGTTGACAATGAAATGCTTCACTGGGATTTCTACGAGCAAAGGCTGGGCCCTGGGGCCAGTTTAGAATTCTTCAAGACAGCCCAGAAATCAGATCCTTTAGCAAGGCTGTTTATGAATGAGTACAACGTTTTGGAAACTTGCGATGATATGAACTCTACAGTTGATCACTATGTTTCAAGATTGCAAGAACTTGGTGAAGGTGGGGTTTTTATGGATGGAATTGGGCTTGAAGGGCACTTTACGGTTCCAAATCCGCCTCTAATCAGAGCAATTCTTGATAAATTAGCAGCTTTGAAGCTTCCCATTTGGCTCACAGAGGTGGATATCAGCAAAACTCTCGATCAAGAAACACAGGTTCTTACTTCTTACATTCAAAATTGCTTGAACTAAACTGTTTTTATGTTGTGTAAGAAGTTAATCATTGCAGAAGCTGTTTTTAGGCCAAATATCTTGAGATTGTGCTGAGAGAGAGCTTTTCACACCCTTCTGTTAATGGGATCATGCTTTGGACAGCATTGCATCCTTCGGGATGCTACCAGATGTGCCTAACAGATGACAATTTCCGGAATCTTCCAGCTGGAGATACCGTTGACTCACTGCTGAAGGAATGGCAAACTGGGGTCGTGAAAGGTGAGACGGACAACCATGGTGTGTTCAACTTTTCTGGTTTTTTAGGAGAATACGAGGTTACTGTCAATTACAGCAACAGAACAACGAATTCAACCTTTTCTCTGTGTGGAGGCCTTGAAACCAAACATTTCAACATTCATTTGTAGATTTCTTTTCTTTCAATCTCTGTATTTATACATTTGTCTGTTCTTTGTCATCTTGCATACACATTTTAAGATTTTACCATAGCCGGCAGCTTGAAAAGCTATGCTTGCAATTACAACCTCTTTTCCCAGACATTAGCGTACAATTTTTACACACATTCACACCATATTTTGTGCTTTCTTTTATTCCTTAAAATATGTTTCTTGGATTTATTCTTAGTGTGAATGAAAAGAAAACCATGAAACATAACACTTTTACTGGGAAAAAGGAACACAGGAAACAGCTCTACGTATACACAATTCAAGGGAAAAAAACTAGAAAAAAGAACACTTCCCTATATAAACAATATTTAAACAGAAAATAGTGAGAAATTGGTTGCAATCTCCACGAATCTTTTTTGAATTTTTTGCCCCTAAAAAGCCAAAACTTCTTCATTCCCTTCAAGGCAAGCCTAGAGAAACAAAACAAGACTTGAAAATACTAAGAAAAAATATACTAAAAAATAAAAATGGCAGAAGCAATGAAAAGTGCAGAATGCAAAGCTGATGCGCAGGAAATCCTGGTTGAATCTCCCATGGCCAAACCAGCCAACCATGATCCATCTGCCACCATTTGTTGAGACCCTGACCCAGAAGCGGAATATGGGTCTGACCCGGAAACTCCTAAGTTGGACCCACCCATGTTTGTATCTGACCCTGACAGAGACCCATCCGCATTAGTCGCGCCTGGTGCTGTCATTGTTGGACTTGCCTCTTTTGATGATTTCTGACTGCAAAACAAATCACGACAAACTCATTAATTACTACTGCACTAAATAATTGAATCTATTTCATAATTCATGATTAATAGTTGTTATACCTGGGCATGGAGGGGCAATACGTCACCGTATAATCGGCACCGGAGCAAGTGAAAGTGCTGGTAGGGTCATCATAAGCGTAACTGTAGGATCTAGGACAAGCTGACTTAAACACCTTCGAGTAAACCGACGGCTGACAGGCGGCGGGTGAGTTAAACGCGCCGCTACAGCAGTACTCGGGACTCCCAAAAGCCTCACACGCGCTCCTGCACGCTTCGCCGCCACCAACTCGGAGCTCCGAGGGGCAGAGCCGGTTCACATCCGTCACGCAACCGGTGGAGGCGCACATACCCGAACCACCCGACGCTTCCACTATCATGGGCAAGTTATAGCCGTCCACAAGGCTAACGTCATAAAAATCCAACCCGCCGGGTCCGAGTGTGAACTCCGCCAGTGTGGCGGGCGGGGCTGCCCCCGACCCGTTGCATTCGGCTTGCCCCGACCCACAGTCACCAGTCTGGCAAGAGCCTGGTTCGGAGGCGGAGAATGTGCAGCCGGTTCGGCCCCAGAAACGGCCGGACCAACCGGCGGGAGCTGCGAATGCCCGGGACGAGCCGGATGCGAGCTCAAATCCGGTGCTGCCGAGTGCGGGGCTTCCGGCATTCGCGAGTATACCGGGCCATACGGTGTACTCGCAGTTGTTTACAAATGTGAACGTAGCTCCATATACAACTATAAAAGAAGAGAAAATGAGCGAACAAATTTAATCAAAAGGGCAAGAAAATGTGGAAAACGACAATAATAATGTGGCAAGAAATTGAGTTAATTTTACCTCTGGAAAACAGGAGAATCGCAATGTAGGAGCAGAGTATGAAGGCGGAGTGAGAAAGAGAGAGATCCATGAAGGTGCTACTTCTTGTATTGGGTTATTTTAATGCGATTAGGTGAGTAGAGATACAGTATAAGAAGTTGAAAGCAAATAATTGGAGAGGTACCTTTGTTGGTATGTGAAAAACAATAAACAAAGGAAAAGAGGACAATGGCTTGGTTATTTTTAATGTGTGTACGTAATGAATGAATTGCAGACCAGAGTTTGTCGACCTCTGCCACTGGTGCTGGTGGTGGGCCGCCGGAGGTGGTGGTGGAAATTTACAGCGAAAAATGAGGTAACTTTGGGCCCGGTTTACTGATAACGGAAATGAGGAGTCTGCCGGAGAAGGGTTGAATTCAATTAAAGGGAGCAAAACAGAAAAGAGTTTTTATGACGGACCTGCAATGGGTAATTCCGTAATTGTACTGTAGAATTATTTCAATATATTACATTCGATACAATTAATTAATATTCTTAATTAATAATACATTTTTCTTTTCAGTCCTGTAAACAAGTTGGCAGTTGCTTTTCAAATTTTATTGTTCAGTAAAATAGGTAGTGAAAAAAGTAATACTCGCCCCCTTGTTTCCCTTTTTTTTTTTTTTTTACTTTAACATGACTCAATAATGCATCAAAATTACATTCAAAACAAAATAATAATAATAATAATAATGCATCAAAATTATTGGGGGTGACTAATGTATCAAAATTGACATTTTTTTTAAGAGAATGGAGCTTGAATCCTAGATTCAATTGATAAATTTTTATACCCAAACTTTTATAATATTATCCTTGCTGATAAAAAAAAAAAAAAATCAATATTGACATTTTGTTATCCATTTAAAAAAGAAGCCGCAAACAAATAAAAGCATAAATATAATTATTGGGCTCCTGGAAAATGCTGTCCAACGGCCCAAACTGAATTTCTTTTATTTGAGTCCTTAATATTTCTCCAAGCCCAACTCTTCAGAAAATTTCGCCTCTGTACATTTATTACATTTTAATTTTCCTTTTTAAGTTATGAAAAATGCTGTATTTTATTAATTAATTTAGTCTACGTTCGTATTTTATTATTATTTTTAAAAGGAAATAGGTTATTCTTTTGCTTTTGTTAGTATTGTACTCTTACATGTTTCAAAAAAAAAAAAAGTATTGTACTCTTACATATGACTAAAAAAATTAAATGAACTTCAATTTTAAAAAAAATCATGATAGTCGCGTGGCCTACATGTTTGGGCTCGACTTTTCATGCTTCGTCGCAGTAAATGTTGACTGATAAAACCTAAAACAATTTCCCTAGTGTATGCACCCTATGTTTTTCTAGTGATAGATGCAACTTTGGGGGGAAAAAAACTATACTATACGATGCAAATTAAAAGATACTCGGATAATTTAGAAAACAAAACATGTACATGACTGATGTTTATATGTTTTGTATATATTATTTTACCTTACTTCCTCTGTCTTTTGTTATAAGTTATACCTACACAAAGATTAAAATAAAATCATATAATATAGATATAATATAAATAATATGTTGTAGAGAGAAAAAAAAGTAATATATATATATATATATATATATAGATAAAAATAAGGTTAAATGAGTGACATATGTGTAAATAATAGAAAATTATACGAATGTAAATTTAGTGGATTGTTGACAAAAATAGAATGAGTAACTTATATTGGGAGACATACCAAAATTAAAAAATGAATAACTTATATAAAGATGGAGGGAGTATTAATTATTTGGCAAAATTTTATATGAAAATGGTTCATGATAAAATATTTATTAAATTTTAAAAAATTTAAAGTATTAAATATTTTATTAAGAGAATTAAGAGACTTATTAGAAGTATCAAGAATTAAAATTTTTGTAACGTATTATTTTTTAAAATATCAACAACAATTCATTTTTTACTATTTATATTATTCATATTTCATATAAATATAAATATACAGTATTATAATATTTACCTTTAATGTATCAAGTTTAAAAATAATAATTCGTGATAAGCTTATCATGAACTATTTTCATATAGAACCTATTTTAATTATTTTTATTATATAATTTACTATCAAACTAATATATTTTAATAAAATAATTAATATGTTAAAATATACTACCTCCATCCTATTTTTGGTTACTCAAGTCAAAATGACATGAGTTTTAATTTAGAAAGTTATTAAAAGATGTAAAGTTGGGGATAACTGAGTCATTTTAATTTAATTGGAGAAAAATTATTTTAGTTTGAGATGATAGTGTGTAATTGTGGCAAGAGGTGTAAATAAAAAATATTTGGAAGGGTTTAATTTGAGAATTGAGATGTTAGAATTATTTTTTTTTAATAATTTGAATATAAAAAAATAAAAATAAAAATATTTATTTTTGAATTTTAAACAAATATAATAAAGGGAGTACCAATTAAACCTTACGATGAAACTGTTGGCGGCATAATTTGCCCAATTGAACATAATATCTCTCAATATATAAATTTTTTATAGGGTCCCATTTTGGGAAATATGTGATTGATTGTTTTGCAAAGTTGATTTTATGGAAGAATTTTTACATCATAAAGGAACGGCCCCATAGACCGTTCCACCCAACTTTACAATTAGAAAGTAAACACCTTTTGACAAGTTTTTAAGGCAATTGTTTATGCCAAAGTGATTTTGCCTTTCTTTGTCTGTTTACGCAATTTTTTCGACTTGTCCTCTGTTCACTAGACATGGTAGATGGATATCACGGGTTAGCCTTAATTCACGAGGGCTGGACTAGTTCTAGAGATGCATGAGTTTAAGATAATGTTTAATTCATGTGTAATGATTATCATTAAAAATTAAGAGATACTACAATTAAGATAGGTTTTGACAAATTTTTACATGAATTAAGAAGACATAATACATATTGTTGAAATCACAAGTTTTTCTTATTTTACTATTGAATTGTTATTAAAATTAAGTGTGTTAAATAGATACATTTTTATCAATTAAAGAACCTTTTACATTAACCTATAATTTAGGACATGCAAAAGTAAGTTTATCTTAACAGTGGAGATTAAATAATTATTAATCGCTCAATTATAGCGTCCTATGTTTTACCATTCATTCACATAATAATATGTAAAACATAAAAATATATATCATTCCCTCACTCAATTAATGATCAAATTAATTTTGGTCACTCTAATCCTAGTATAGGTACTGATTTACCAACACGTCACACACCACATTTTAATGCAAATAAATAGGTTGGTTGTATCATAACTCTTTTAAAACTGGTGCACGTGACTTGTGAGCACGTGATTCCCTGTCCACGGGACCATGACATCAAGTCATCAACATACATGCAAAATTAGAATGCTAACTTTTCTACCAATTAGGATTAATTATTTTAATAAAACAAAGACATATGTGAAGTGACGTATATATAAATTTCAAGATATTATTCATGTAAATCAACAAAAAATTATTAGGGCCAGAAATTAATGGGCTAAAATCATATTGGGCTCTTGGGTCCATGAAAATGCCCAATCCGTACTTAACTTCACCTCGTCCGTGAACTAATGTATTTTTAGTTTTTCTGTCAAAAAAAAAAATTATTTTTAGTTTTTACTTGTAATGTAAACTACTGCATTTTTCTGAAAAATAGTTAATATGATTACAAAATATCATTTAAATTGCACAATACTACTATTGCATACATGATTTTGTTGAATTTTAATTTTTTTTTTTATCAAACAAATGGCGACTCGGGCCTAAAGGTTTTAGTTTATTTTATCGAATTTTAATATCTTCTCCCCGAGATTACTAGTCTACTTCTAAATTGTTGTTAATAAATTTAAATAGAGTAACTCTTGAATGATACCATCTTATATATGAGACGTGACATTTTTACAGATTTTTTAATACTTAAATTTTAAAAATATTACAAAAACATGAAAAGAAATATTATGTCTAATAAACAAAATCATTTAATACAAATTTTTATAATTAAATATCTTTTTTCTAATTAGTTGATGAATGTACTTGAAGTATAAATATATATATATATATATATAAGTATAATTTGATATTACAATATGTACTATATCACATTTTACAAATTGCAACTCATACTATATAAAAGTAATATATTGGTAACTCAACCCATCCTTTCGATCCCTCATCATTTTATGAGTCAATATCCCATTTATTATTTGATTAAACAACCGTTGGCGGATGTTATTGTCACCATAAAATTTTGGCAAATTCTCATGTAACTCAATCTTAGTATAATTAATTTGCATTTTATGTATATTTTTTTAATAGTATTAATATTTTATAATAAAATATTAATTACAAAATAAATTCACAATAAAACATTTTAAATTTTTTGATGGGAATGATTTTTTTTTTCAACTTCTGTAACCAACCCAATTATTATCTATACTCAAGGGTGCTTGGCGTTTAGGAATATGAGAATGAAGGGAAGGAAATAGAATGAAAGTATGAAATAAATTGTTTGGTTATGAAGATTTCTTCGAAGAATCTCATATCTTTCAAGATTTCTTCGAAGGGCGTTTGGTTAGAAATTTTTAAAAGTGAATAATAAAAATCAAAATTACATTGTGATTCCAATCAAAAAAAAAAAAAAAAAAAATTACAGTGTCTTTTAAATTGCACTATTATAACTTTGTATTCCCCAAAACCAACAAATCCACATATCTCACGTATGATATTGATTCCATAATCTTTCTATTCCTATACATTTTTTCATTCTTTACCGATTTTACCCAGTACCACCTTGGTGCTAATTTAATATAAAGTGTATTGAAAGTACAACATAATAGCTAGCTGCATTCCAGCAACCACAAGACAAAGATGAAGGTGCCATAACTTCAAAATTTAGTTGCACAAGCAAGACTGCTCTACCCAGACATCAATCAGATGAAGTAGCATCTCCAATGCACAAGTGGAAAACTAGAGTAACAAAAAATGATGACAGAAACCTATGTACAGAGATGGACCAAATTAATGTTGATGTCTATAATAATATAACCCAATTAAGACGCAAAGGACAGCAATGGGGCTCACTACAAAATGCTCAATCTTCAGCTAAGCAAAGAGCCTGAAAGAGTCCACCCGATGTCAGTAAATCGGCACAACAATATAAACGGCAGTAGATGCAAACCTGGCGACGACTAGCTTGTGTGATGCCTCCCAATGTACATCATAGATTTGTTAACTAGAGGCAAGTCTGCTGTTTCCTTGCGTAATCCCAGAAATTTCATGCTGCATAATTTATTTTCTATGTATCAACTTTCTCGAGATATATACATACAAAATATAAGCATTTCATCAATTATACTCTCCGTAGCGCCTAAGATAAGCTTCCTTTCTAATTTCATGTCTCCCAAATTATAATCATCTTTACAATTTCACACCTCAAATAAATTGATAGCACGACACGAATTTACAGATGACACATTAACCCGCTAACAAATTGTTATTTGTTACTGAATTTAACAAGATAATGACACGATAACTCTCTATATTTAGTGCTCGTTTGGTTTGCATGATTAGAGCATGACAAATGAGTTAACATGGGCTGACAAGTTTTAAAATGAAGTCAATCGTGTATGCCGGATAATTAATGAGGGAAACCAAACAAGAACTTAACTAATTACTTGAAATTGTTATATAACTATTTTTCTTATTATGTTGTGTCAACACGAAAATATTATATTCATGTCGTGTTTACACATATTGTTATCGTGTTTGTGTTTGCTCTTATCGTGTCGACATGATACACGACACGAAAACGATAACATGATTTGCTAGCCCTAACAATAAATATTGAAAACTCTCTTCTCGAGAAAAACCAACACGAGAGCAAATAGAACATTCCTTCCGAGTGCTTATAAAAAAAATTGATGAGTCAAATGAGCATTTGAGCGCACACTATATATAATTATATATATAATACATATATTACAAAGAATTTGGAGGAGTTGCTCTGGGCTCGAGCCCGACCAACCCACCCCTATATAGGCCACTGGAAAACATGGGATAAAGATAAGAAATTTGTAGTCTTGTGTTTTCAGACTAGCTCTCAATATTATGCAGAATCGAATTACAAAACACATAAAGTGTTATAATGGAAATAGAAAACCAATGTAGAAATTTTCGGTAAAAAAGAGAAGAAATCAATCTCGATGACTTTATATTATGGAACTCAAAGCAAAGGACACACTGTAAATTCATTTAAGATATGCAAATGATGAACATGTTGACTCTATTTAGTGGGAGTTTGGTTCAAATTTTTCAATGAAAATGGTAACGGAAAGCATTGAATAGTAAATTACAATGAGAATGATTACTACATTCTTATTGTTTTGTTATAATCCTGGAATAAGTGGGGATAAAAAAATGAATGTTGGATGAAAAATAGTGAAATGATTATAAGAGGAAAGATAATTAATCAAAAAAAGTAATGATTAACTTATTCGAGTCTCATTACTCCATACGAAATATGATTGAGGCAAATTGATCATATTTATTTTCATTCATTCATATTACCACTCTTTGAAGATTTCTGAACCAAACGCTCCCTTAAAGAAATCAATTATCTGGTAGGACACAGTCAACAAACTAATCAGGTAAAAAAAGAAACATGCAGAGAACCCTATGCATGGAACACCAATATTACTAGTCAAAAGAGATAATTCAATGAGTGTTTGGTTTAAAATTTTCAATGCGCGTGGGAATGAGAATGAGTTTAGGGGATGAATTCACTATATCCCCTCCTAAATAAGGCAAATCATTATTTTATTTTGATTAACTATCTCCCTACTATTCATTCTACTATTTTTCAACCAACAACCATTTATTGTCAAATTTATTCCAAAATTAGGACATCACACTAACAATATTATCACCTTTTAAACAACCTTCCTCCATATATCCTTTTGTAGGGAAAATAAATTTTCATTAATTCAAGAATTTGAACCAAGCAATTATAATTATGTGTTTACTTCACATATGTTGGCGTTAAGTTCACAATTCCTAGTTAGTAATAATAGAATATGGAATGCATATCAACACATCTTATACAACTTTGGCATCATAGCCGAAAAACAGTAATTAGAATCACCAAGTGAACTACAAGTTCTTCACACATTGTTTCCATGGATTTACACAAAGGCATGCATATATTCTATCTTCTTCATTTTTTATTTATTCCATTCTATTTTTTTCGCATCCAAAGATATTTTGTTCAAAGTAAACAGAAATAGGTTAGCACCCACAAATTGAATCAAATTAGGGTTTCGATTAAAATTCACCTGGTATAGGGCAATGGACAGAAGATGATGATATAATCGGCGGAAGCACAGGTGAAGGTACTAGTCTTATCATCATAGGCGTAACTGTATGAGCGTGGGCAAGCGCTCTTGAAGAACAGAGAATACACAGACGGGCGACACGTGTCCGGTGTACTGTACGCGTCGCTGCAACAGTACATGGGTTCCCCAAACGCCTCGCACGCGCTCTTGCACGCGACGCTCTCACGGCTGCCGTTCCCAAGCGCCACCCTCAGATCCCTCGGACACGCGCCGTTCAAATCCACCAGGCACCCGGTGGAGCTGCATCCCCCTCTTGTACCTCCCTTTGGGATTATCAGCATTGGGAGGTTGTACCCATCCACAAGGCTCACGTCGTAGAAGTCAAGCCCCTGGTCGCCGTTTAGAGTGAACTCGGCCAGCGTGGCAGGGGGGATCGCGCCACCCGCGCATTCTACCCTCCCCGAACCACAATCAGCTGTGGCGCACGAGAATTTACCAGTGGAAGTGTCGGTGGAGCAGTGGGTTCTGGCCCAGACCCGACCCGACCAAGAACGGGGCACCCGAAGAGTCCTTGATTTTCCGCTCTTGAGAAAGAAGCCTGTGGGATTAAGCGGTGGCCTGTCGGCGCCCGTTAGTATTCCGGGCCAAATCGTGCGCCGGCACTTATTGACTATCTTGAATGTCGTCGAATCCACCACTGTTGAAACGGGAACGATAAAGTTATAGCAAGAATGAATCTAAAAAAAAATTAGTGGAGTAAAAGATACCACCTGATAAGAGAGAGAAGTTGATCAGAAGGAGAGAGAGAAAAGTAGCAGAGAAGAGCAGACGTTCCATTAGCAGAAATCTGGATGGATTTTGCAGGTTTCTTTCAAGATTTTTTTAGTTTTTATTTTCTTTTTGGTCCACCATTTTCTCTATTTTCTTTGCTTTATTTTTTTCCGGAATAACCGAATAAAGACGGGAAAAAAAGGTGGCAACGTGAAATTGGGATTAAAAAAATGAGGGAAAAAGGAAGTGGAGTGTGGAAAACTGATGACATCACATGACTTCTTGCTGCGGGGTTTTAGAATATCTTCTTGTATATTTCGATATTGTTTAGTATTAAGTAAAAACCTTGTTCCGAATCCGATGAATTAAAAACCTTGTTAAAGTTTAAAGATATAATAAATAAAATTAATTAGTTTATTATTCAATGAGATTTTAACCCTTCCATCACCCCCAAATTGATTTGAATTTAGAATTACTGATATAGATAGTAGCAAGTGTTGTTATCACTTGACTTAGTTGCATTAAATAAGTGCACACAGATACAATTAGTTGAGCTTTTGGTGTTCTCATTATTATTTACTAGAAGTGCGAACTTGATTTGAGTCCTTCGATTATACTATTAAATTGAAAATATAATTAGACTCAACTCATTTAACAAGTTAATTTTGAATTTAATGAGCCCCATATATTTACATTGAAATACAAGAAAATTCTCACATATTAGGCCTAACGAGCCTTTGTATATATAATTGAAATGTAAAAAAAAAAAAAAAAAAAAACTCATATTAGTCTAACCAGACGAGTTTAAACCGACTGATTAGTAAATTGAGTATTGTTCGAACTCGACTTGTTTATCAACACATATGAGTCGAGTTCAAACCTTAACGAGACAACCCAAATTGAGTTCTCGAGTTGTTTGATTTGAATAACAACTCTAATGGAGCTTGATAAATAAGCTCCTAGGTTTATTTGATGATAAAACATTATTGTACTTATTTCAGGCATAAGATGTACTACTTGTGAATAATAGAAAGGGAAAATTACAAATAGGTGTAAAAAATTAGTAAAATTACAGACAGGTGTAATGTGCAAATTTTTTGTGCTTCTGTGCAAAATAAATTTGTTCTTCTGTGCAAATTTTTTACACCTAGTTGTAATAAGGCCTACCTCTTTCTACCTTATTGTAAATGACCCTAATAGAAACTCAAGTAAACACTGTAAATTGAATCGTAGATGAATTTTTTAAGGGTTTGATTATATACACTTTCAATATTAGTATATGCATTCAATTTCAATTTTTGTTATTTTAATATAATTGTGAAATGTCTAAAATACTTTTATTGATTTAAAAATGAATTAAATCTATCCAAGTGATACACCACACTCATTTTCTAACCACTTTGATCGTTCATGATTTCAGCAAAGTTTTACCAAAAGTATGGTGGATTTTCAACAAAAAATTTGTAAAATATCTTATTCAGTAAAAAAGTTATGAATTCAGGAACAATTTTCAATAAACTAAGTCACAAAAATTAAAAAAAAAAGTGAACAGTTGTACACCGTACTTGCTATGTCTTTCTAAAAAAACTCAAACGGTGATGAGGGCGGTAGTGGTGGTGGAGTGTGGTAGTAGTGGTGTTGGTGAATTCAAATATTAAACAATATTCTAAAAAGTAGGTCTCCCATGAATAAATTGCATACTATAAAATTTATATTTAACCTATTCCTAATACCCACTAAATATATCCATAAAAACTGAACACAAGACCCTAAATTTTGTGTACTCTAAAAATTATTGAAAATGAATATTTTAAATAATTTATCTTATAAACTCTCGAAAGAGGCTTTGCAACTAATATGCGCGACGCCCAATATCTAGTTAATATTGGATGTGCAAATAACTAAACTCACTCTTTTATTGGCCCAACACCAAGAAAAATATATCTAATAGCTTAGGCCAGCCGTTGCTACAGTAACGCCCATAATTGTTATTGGCCCACTCTATTAATGGATTCTCTTGTTCAACTCCAATAGTCTCTCTCTTTTTTTTTTTTTTTTGACAGGGTAACTCCAATAGCCTTTGATTGTTGAAAAAAATTATTTACAATTTTTTGGTCATGGCTCTTTACATTTCATCTGCTTGTTCCAAAAAAAAAAAAAAATATGGATATTTTCTGCAAATGAAATGTGTGATGGAAAAGAATTTGAACTACCACTTGCCAACCTCCTTAATTTGTGGAGGAGCCTAGCTTGTTTATTTATTTATTTATAAGTAAGCATTCAGTAGTAAGAGAAGTTATTATGAACCTGTAAACCAACCCCATGGGCGGTGAAGGGCGAGCCCCAATTAGTAGAAAAAAAACCACGACCCCTTGAATTATCCTGCACTTGAAAGAAATAGAGAAAATGAATAAATATAGATGTAAGAAGATCTGTCTGGGAAGTAAGAAGCCCCTTTGACATCTCTTCATAAGCAAATAATTTTCTATTTGATAAAACAGAGCCAGGAGCTGATCTTTAAATAGGAAAATCATACTAAATTATAGTTTTGTCAGGAGCTGATCTTTAAATAGGAAAATCATACTAAATTATAGTTTTACGGTAAAATTTATTTAATTTCAAATTTCGTAAATAAAGCAACTTGACCATTTGATATTGTTGTATAACGATAGCCAATTTGTTCCTTATTGCATCCATCAAAAGAAAAGCATGCAGAATTCTTTGATTGGTGAAGCACGAAAATTTGAATCTTAGGTTGAAGTCCCAATGAGAATAGAGATTGATTATTCGACAAATCGATTGTCACAAATGATTTTTTATATAATAATTTGAGAAAAGAAAACAGAGTTGGTTTCGAAATTTAATCATTTTAAATTTCTTTTCCTTTTTATTTTTATTCATTTGAAGATAAATTCAATCATTCCTAGCACTAACTAATTAGGCCTCCCACATCAGGGGCAAAGAAGATGACTCAAAATGATCATAAATGAGTTGCAACAATTATTTTGCTTGGAATAGTTGTGCCATAATGGAATTATTTTAAATTCCCATCAAATTACCAAGGAGGACCTACCAGGCTACTAGTTGTCCTAGCATGCCAAGTAATTAACAAGGAGTACTAAATGGGGGTGCAATTAATAACTTGAACAGTTTTTTAAATTTATATTAATTTGATTAAAATATAATTAAAAAGAAAAACATAGAGGTATAAAATCGCGTTGCTTTCAAGCATCTTACAACAACATCATATTTAAGTTAAATTCTTAAGTTATGATTTTGTGTGGAAATGCGAACATTATATGTTTTGTATCATAGCAATATTTAGCTAGTGATAGACTAAATTTATTTTTAAAATTTTATTAAATCTTTTTAAAGATATAAGACGTTTAATTCTATATAATTTATTGATAAATTTTTGAGATAAAATAAAAATATTAAGCTTATAATTGTGTAATTGAACTGACGAAGATTTCATATTTTCTAGGAGTTCTTTACTTAATAAAATAAAAATAAAAAAACTAAAACTAATTATTTCAAAAGCAATAATTAAGATCTTAATCTTTAATTCTAACCAAACGATGAGTTTATATATAAGCTCAACTAAACACCATTTTACTCCTCTCACTTTAATTTCTACCTATGACTTATGAGAGAAATTAACAAGGAATGTTCAGCAAGAGATCTTTAACAAAATTTTATTTGAAATGTCAAAGATTATTTTCAGGTGATCAAAAGGAAAAAGTGATTTTGTTATTTTAGACGTGAAAGCACATGTATTTTTTGGTCTAGAAAAGAATATGAATAGGTAAAAGATTGACCCAACAAAAACTCTTTAATCATTTCTATGAACTCCCTAGGCATCCGATGGAAATATGAACTACGTTGAAAAGTTAATAATTGCGAGAGTATTTTTGATATGATATAATTTCATTTCAATCATTCTGATTTATATCTTTAATCATAATTATGACATCAAATCTTCCAATTTTCTCCCCAAACTTGCGCGAATGCTAATTTTGCTCGGTGAATTCATTAATCATAATGAATTGTTAATTAGTACCATAAAAATTTATATGAGATAAATTATATTATTATAATATTATGATCTATGAGATGATGTCCTCTACTCTGTCATATTTTAAAGTAAATTATAATTCAAATGTTAAGGTACAATGACATCCCTTCACACAAAAATTCTGGATTTTTTTTTTCGTGTACAAAAATTCTGTAATTAGTATAGTTCATTAATGCTAAAGGATGATCGATGTCCTCGACCCTATCATATTTTAAAGGAAATTATGATTCAAATATTAAAATACAATGAGATCTGTCTAATATAATACTCTCTCCGTCCTAGAACTAGCTTCACAGTTGACTTTTTAACGGTTTTTGTGTGAGAATTGTTTCATAGTAACATTTGTACAAAAGTTGTTTTATATGAATAATATGCAAGTTCATCTCCGGGACGGAGAGAGTATAAAACATCATCTCACACAAAATTCCCCTAATTAGTATAATTCATTAATGCTATAGGACATACTGTCAAGTTAAATTTAATTTAAGTAATTTTTCAAATTTATCATTAGTTTTATAAATTGAGTAATAATATGAAATCTGATGGTGTTTTTTATGGAGCTTAATCTTAATGTAAAACACTTATACACTATACCATGATATAAGGAGTAGGTTTATCTTGAACAAATTTCATATCATAAAATTTGTATTTAATTTATTTTGCATATCACTATGAATTGATGTCAAAAAATGCATTGAGCAACATTTTAACCTCAAAAGCTTTGAGGTTTCCATCCAATAATGTATGTCCGTTGTCCAATAATAAATTGTTTATATCATAAAAAGAAATAACCATTATCATTTTTATATATTTTATTTATAATAATAATACTTATAACAATTTTATTTAATTTTATATTTATCATAATGTCATTATAAATCACGTTATTATATAATAATAAATAACTCCTACATTAAAATTTATATTGAATCAAATGGTCAGTTAATTATGGGAAGGTGAAAATATCAAAATACTTAAAATTCTTTTTGTTTTAAAAAGGTCAAATGAACAATAAAATTTTTTTCAAATTCAAACCAATATGTCTATCATCAAATAAACAAAAAGAATATTAGACAGTCAAAGGGAGACAAATATTCAGGGAATGTTTCTGGTCCCACTAATGTCACAACATCAATATATATAAGTTTTAACATTTCTCCAACATATATAAGATAGTGCTGCTCATAAATAAGCGCATAATTCTCTAACATGTTCATATATTCATAATCATTAAAAACCCTAAAATTGTTAAATAAGAAAGGAAATGAAATGGTTATACATATCTTTGAATCATTGAGGACAATCATTGTATTTTACTTGAGTATTAATGATGTTGCAGTATATACTTCTATAGTGTACTGTGTATATACTCTATACTAGTGAGTTTTATCCTCTTTCAAATTTAAGGGTCCATTTAATTTGAAATCAATGGATTTGAGGATAATACACCATACATTTACAAACCAAAATAGAAAAAAATTAAATGAATGGATTTGGTTCATACAAATATTACTTATAAGTAGGAGGATTTTAAATACCCAACAAAACTTAGTCATTTGAAATCCTCTCACTTCTCTCACTTGTACTTATGCTTAATATTTGAGTGAATCAAATTCATTCATTTAGATTTTCTTCATTTTAGTTGTGTGAATGCATGATATATCATTCTCATATCCGTTGATTTCAAATTCACTCCATTCAGATAGAGCCAAAAGTAATTTAATGTTAACATAATTCTAGGTACTTGATACATAAATTTGAGCTACTATATTTAAAATACTCTTGTACTGTCTACAATGTCTACCAGAGTGTTAGGTGCACTATAAAATTCAAATACATTTTTAAATAGTATATATTAATTATTTTTATGGAATAGTTACAATTATTTACACTGTACAATTACAATTATCCAACTGTTATTGTTAAGTGAAAACAAATGCAACTATTTAGTAGAAATAATTAATATTATTTAAAAATAATTGTAAATTGCAAGTTACATTTGTTACATAAAAGACTTACTCCAATATTTAAAGTCTCAATTTTAAATCGATCTTGATCATTTAACTCGTCTTTATTCAAATGATTAGTAGATCCATTACAAGAAAATAATGAATTAACTGTAGAATTTTTCAACAAAACTAATTTCGTGCTTAAATAGTGATTACTGTCTACGCCTTGTCTATAAACTTTATGATTTATTTTACAACACTTCATGACCTACAAAACTATCAACGGATCAACTGAAGGTAATTAAATACCCTACGAAATAGTCCATAGACAATGATGATTGCCTACGGAATATTGAAATGTAGTTACCTACGATTACTTTCTTGTAGGTAAATAAATTATCTAAGAGCAAGTTTCCTACAATTTTTTCATTTGGATTTCATATCCAAATGTTTTGCCTACAAAATTGAAATTATTATATACAAAATATTTTGTAGTCAATTCATTATTTTCTTTCATATGTGAAATTATTCCACTTAAATTTTATGCAAAATTTAATAGGAAATGTAATATCCAAAAATAATATTTTTCTTGTTTGCCTTATTGAAATTTCATAATTTACAAAATTTAATCTTGTTACCAATGGCAGAAAGAAACAAAAAGGAAAAGACGAGATGTAAGCTTTGTTTGGATGCAAAAGATGAATAAAAGAGGTAGAATCTAAATCATTATTTGTTGAAGTCGGCTTCACACTTTAAACACCCGACAGACAAGAAACAGAGAAGTGTATTTACTTTTACTCGCAAAAGAAATAAAATTAAACCAACAAAAAAAAAAAAAAAAAAACTTTTTCTCATGTCTCTTCAATTAACACAATAAATTCTCCAACAATTGCGTTAAAAAAAGAATATAACTCAAATCATATGAAACAACGTAACAATCAAATAAAACGAGTTCAACATGGCTTTCAAATTTATTTGATTAAATCTTTTTATACTTAATTGAACTCGCCCAAATTTTAAACTTTATCAAATACAGAAGATCATTAAAAAAATAGTTAATTAAGTTTGCTAAACCTAAATTAATCAAATGGGTAGCTAATGATCTCTTGTCGAGTACAAAAAAACATGATAGCGTCGGTTAATTTTCTGCCATAATACTTTGAATCTATTATTTCTTATGCATAATATAAGAAACAAAAATTTGTATTGCACCGTCTCATATATGAGATATGATATTTTTATTATTATTTTAAAAATTTGAGTATTAAAAAAATTGCAAAAAATTTCCGATCTTGTTATGTTCGTGTTTAGTCTTTTATACCCAATTTTAAAGATATTTTAATCTCAAAACTATGTAAAGATAAACTTTTATATGAACATGGTTCATGATAATGTTTACCATTAAATTGTTTGGGAAATTTTAAAGTATTAAGTATTTGATTAAAAGTATAAAAAAATCTCATTAGAAGTACTAAGAATCGGGATCATGAGTATCATATTATTGTTCAGGAGTAATAATAATAATTATTTTATTATTATTTAAATTATTCATATTTAATACAATAAACATAATATTATAATATTTAAATTTAAAATATGAGGTCATAAAAAAAACATTTAAAGTTTCAAAAATTTGATCTAAATTATCAAAATCAGTTAATGATTTATATAAAACTTACCCAATATAAAAGATGAGAATGTATACATTTTTTTCTTATTTAGTGTGTCGAACACTCCCTCCGTTCCAACAATATTTGCACAACTAACCAAGAGGGCATAGCCCACTTGACCACCGGGCTCCTCACTTAAGTGGAAGACTTGGGTTGCACAACTAACCAAGAGGGCATAGCCCACTTGACCACCGGGCTCCTCACTTAAGTGGAAGACTTGGGTTCGATTCCATTCGGGAACGAAATGGAGTGGGAGATATAAAGAGACTTGGAGAATTTGGATTTGTAAGTAGACTTGGCGAACTAACTTCTAACCACTAACAACTAACATTTACCGATAAAAAAAAATAATATTTACACAACTGACTTGATACGAAGATTAAGATAATACAAGTTTTGACTTGTTGACCAATTTAAAAGGAGGACACTATAGGTAGAACACGTGTGTAAAATACGAGATTGACTTGTTGACCAATTTAAAAGGAGGACACTATAGGTAGAACACGTGTGTAAAATAAGAGATTGACTTGTTGACCAATTTAAGACATTGATTATAAGATAATTGTATATTTTGAGATGATAAATATGAAATATATTTTTATTTATATATGTGCAAATAATTAAGAGACAGATAAATAAAATAAGTGTGCAAATAACGGTGTGATAGATGAAAGACGAAGTACACAATTTTAAGCTTCATATAGATTCTTGAGCCCACGATAAGAAACTGCATTCCCTATTTTGCCCCCATGTAATAAAAGCAATTTTCTCCTTCTTAAAAAGCGACCACGCCCGTTTGGCTGCAATCATTTGGTCTAATTTCTCATAATTCTCCTCATTCGCACCTCTTTTATTTATTTGTTTAATTTTTTTTTTGTCCCCCCCTTCACCCGGGCCACACCCTTGTTTCTCTAAATAAAAGTTAGAAAAAAAAAGGTGTGTTTATTATTTACTTGAAATATGTGCACCTAATTCCTTATCAAATTAATAAAAATGATTATTAAGAAATTAAGAGTTCGTAAATTAAAATTGCATCACCTTGGCTCCTGAACTTCCACAGTCTTGCTTATAAATCTTAATTACTTTTAAATACAAATTTGAGATTTTTTTTTTATAGTACTTATGTGACAAAATTTCTTCAATCTATTTTAAGTGAGTACTCTAATTTTATTTTATTAAAAGTTCTACCGTCTCATTAAAATGATTAGTATTTTAATAAAATTCTATTAAAAATATTAAATATCATCAATTAATTATAATTAATATATTTAATTGAGGGAATAATATTTTGATGTCTATTAAATGTATATATAATACTAAAAATATAAAAAGCATGGAAATAACTAATTGAATTGAATTCATCTACTTAAATAAATATTTGAGGTATTTAACATAAAATTAATATATAAAAAATTCGGTCCACGTAATACCGTAGTTCAAAAGGTAAGTCACTATAATAAATTACAATCAAATCACTATTATCTATAATAAATGAGTTCAACCACACACAAAAAACACTAGTACGTACATAGTCCTATTTTACTCCAACAAATGATTTGTGAGACGCTTAATTATATAGATACAAAATACTTTAAACCTTTCATGTCATGTAATCCGAAAATCTCCTCTCATTATGTTAGATTTTTTTATATATCAATTCAATTTCCACCTTAAACTCATTGAATAAACCTGGTTGCGATTTCATTAATAATTTCTGTCTATGTTGAAAGGAAAATCAAAGCAATGAAAGAAGAAAATGATGTCATGACATGTACCCACAGTCCAGAGATTAATAAAAATATAAGCTTATGATAATAATATTAAATTTATTGTTTGTTAGCGGTGTAATTAGAGAAGCACTCGTGCGGGCAGGGCTGTCACGCTTATAGATTATTAAATATTTAATAGAAAATTAAGGCTAATCAATTTGTGCAGTAGAAGACAAGAGAATTGATTCATTGATTATGAAGAAACATGTGGCGTTTGTCAAATTTCACAAAAAAACGCCTTGAACCTCTAAAAAAGCGTGTTTATGCTCTTCCCAAAGTCGCTCTGCTCTCCCTCTTATTATTATTATTGTTATTATTATTATTCCTTTCAAGTTAATTTCAACCCCACCCCACCTCTTAATACACCTTCCCCTACTATAAATATAGTTACACATCTTGTTTGATTCATGTTGCAATTGCATTGATATAATATATCATAGCTTTGAGAACAGAGAGTAGAGGGAAAATGGAGTCCTCAGACAAGGTGGTTGAGACAGTTATGGCTGGAAACTATGTAGAAATGGAAACACCAGGAAAACCAAGAGACATGAAATCCAAGATTTCGAACCTCTTCTGGCATGGCGGTTCTGCTTATGATGCCTGGTTCAGCTGTTCTTCCAACCAGGTTCGATCTCTTTCTTAAAGTTAAACTCAAAATTCATAGCGCATTAATTAGATTTAATATATGATTGCGTTGCAGGTAGCACAAGTGCTGCTAACGTTGCCATACTCATTTTCACAACTGGGAATGATGTCCGGAATCATGTTTCAGCTCTTGTATGGGTTGCTGGGAAGTTGGACTGCTTATCTCATTAGCACACTCTATGTCGAGTACAGAAGCAGAAAGGAGAGAGAGAAAGTTGATTTCAGGAACCATGTCATTCAGGTAATTCATTTTTGAAAAAGAGGTGTCTTTTGCAAGTCTTTATTCTTCGATCATAAATTGGTTGGTTTGCAGTGGTTTGAAGTTCTTGATGGGCTGCTGGGAAAACACTGGAGGAACGTCGGTTTGGCCTTTAACTGCACATTTCTCATGTTTGGATCTGTCATTCAACTCATTGCTTGTGCTAGGTAACACTATATCCATTAATTTGATTAATTTACATAAAGAGAGTGTAATTTTGATTGCATTGCAGCAATATATATTACATAAATGACAATTTGGACAAGAGAACATGGACGTACATCTTCGGAGCATGCTGTGCAACGACAGTGTTCATTCCGTCTTTCCACAACTACAGAATGTGGTCTTTTCTTGGGTTGATAATGACCACTTATACAGCTTGGTACCTCACTGCTGCCTCTCTACTTCACGGACAGGTTAATTATTCATTATTAATTATTAATGCTACCTCAAATATGAAGGTTTTAATTAATTAACAATTAAAAATGCAGGTTGAGGGTGTGAAGCACTCGGGTCCAACAAAATTGGTATTGTATTTCACAGGGGCCACAAACATTCTATACACATTTGGGGGACATGCTGTGACTGTGTAAGACATATTTTAACTTCAAATATTTAACGTTTTTCCAAGGGTACAACAGGGAATTCACTGGACATTATCTGACTCCTCTGCCCCTGCCCAACCTTGTGCTTCCTGCACATCTTGACATGTCATTTTCTTGCAACACTTAGGCGTGCTACAGATAAAAGTCGCAATTTCTTGGGAACCCGCTTTTTACTTTTTGCATAAACGGAAAAAAGCCCAATCACTTTTTGCAACCCCCTGTGATGAGCATCTGTTATCATTGATTTCCCTTTTATTTGATTGCATTTTCCACACACACCTACCTTCACTTTATATAAATGTATATGTATATGTGTAATATAAGCAATACTCCGACTTCATATAATATCTTTCTCCTACAGTATATTACACATTTTTAAAATTAAAACCCCCATGTAAACTTCTCTTTCACAACATTACCAATTTTAAGTAATGTCATTATTTGTGGGCCCACACATACTCTAATCCAAATTAATTTTTTATTTTATACATAAAAATTAAAAAAATATTCTTCTTTAAATTTCTGTTCATTCTTTCACTTTTTGAATTTATATTTAAGCTTTTATGGAACGAAAATAGCTATTTTTTAAAAATTAACATAAAATTGTGCCAACTTTTGATTCAAGAATTGCATGCTCAATGGTAGTTCAAGAAATACACATATTATTTTATTCGAGTGATCCAAAATCACCGAAAATCTCCTTTTGTTTACCCATAAGTATAACCCAATGAGTAATAGTAGTTGAAGCTAGGCTATATATATGTAGTTTTATGTATAATTTGGTTAGTTGTGAAGCAATAAAGTGAATTGATGGGTAATGAATGCGTGCTAGGTTGCAAAATGGGGATTTAGACTAATGACTGAAAATGCAATAATGTGTTGTGCAGAGAGATCATGCACGCGATGTGGAAGCCACAAAAGTTCAAGTCCATATATTTATTAGCCACCCTCTATGTGTTGACCCTCACCCTCCCATCTGCAGCAGCTGTTTATTGGGCCTTTGGAGATTTGCTTCTCAATCACTCCAATGCTTTCTCTCTCCTCCCTAGATCACCCTTCAGGGACATGGCTGTCATTTTGATGCTTATCCACCAGGCATGAGCATGACTATCTATATTAATTAAATTATAATTCTACATTTTCAAATTAATTTCCCCCTTTTCATTTTAATGATGACAACACGTTTCAATGCAGTTCATAACGTTTGGATTCGCGTGCACGCCGTTGTATTTTGTTTGGGAGAAGGCGATTGGGATGCACGAATGCAAGAGCATGTGCAAGAGGGCGGCGGCTAGGTTGCCGGTGGTGGTGCCGATATGGTTCTTGGCTATCGTCTTCCCATTTTTCGGCCCCATCAACTCCACCGTTGGATCGCTTCTCGTTAGCTTCACCGTCTATATTATCCCGGCTTTGGCTCACATTTTCACCTTCAGATCAGCTGTTGCTAGAGAGGTACCCACCTATTATCTTAATCACAATCTTAATTAGTCTAATTAACATCTAATCACTTCAATTTCGTGGCATGAGTAGTCGCTTTTATATGACATAAAATATAAAAAATGGGTGGTTCATCACTTGCTTTACAGTTTTGTTGAGTGAGGAATATGGTTAAAAGGTAGGTGGAGCAGGACAAGATTCCTGATGCTGCTGCCACTGAGCAGAGCAATATTCTTCATGCTATGATGCTTTCTTCACTCCCATCTAAAATGTAACAAGAATATTAATAGCATATATTATCATTCAAGCTTGTTTTTTATCCTAATCTAGGCACATATTTAGTACATTAATCTTGGAGTTGGTGACCAAAATATGTTTATTTTTTTTTAATGCAGAATGCAGTTGAGCAACCTTCAAAGTACTTTGGAAGGTGGGTGGGCACATATTTGATCAACATATTCGTGGTGGTATGGGTTCTAATTGTTGGGTTTGGGTTCGGAGGATGGGCCAGCATGACTAACTTCATCCACCAAATTGACACATTTGGGCTATTCACCAAGTGCTACCAATGCCCACCTCAACTGCCGCCACACTCCGTCGTTCTGCCACCGCACTCCGCTCCATTTCCACCTCCCGTGGCCAATGCCACTCATCGGCACTAACCTTGCCCATTTGTGACAGCAAAAAACTGGGTGCACTGATGGAATCAAACCACAAATCAATTTTGGTGCCACTTTCTTTCAAGACAATGTTGTTTAGATTAGAGCTTCTTGCAATTCAATAAAATCCATAATTCAAAAAATGTCTCGTCACTTATTTAGTAGCATATGTACTATTGTTCTAGCTAATTTTACTAGCAATTTTTTTTCTTCCAGTATGGTTCAGAAAAGATCCGTGACCAAAATGTTAAACATATCCAACAAATACATCCCTGTCAATTAAAAAAACAAATACATCAACTTCTATATATTACAATATGGATAAGTGTATTTTAAATTACTCCCTGTTTGAAAGTTTTCTATTGTTTTATTCACAATATTTAAAGAATTGTAGTAGAATAATAATATAGTATTAAATAATGTGATTAAAAGAAATAAAAAAGTGTGATTAAAAAAATGTAAAATTATACTTCCTCCGTCTCACTTTTGATTGCTCAAATCAAAATGACACAAGATTTAATGATAAAGTTGTTTATTAATATTAAAATGTGTAAAAGTGGGGTAAATAGATCACTTTTTTTTTATAGGAGGTAAATAGATCACTTCAAATTTATTGAATGAGATTACTTTTATTTAGGAGGGTAGAGTGGATAATTGAATAGAATGAATATGAAAGAACAAAAAAAAAATCTATCTTTTTCATCGGTAATAAAAATCTATTTTATAATTTTGAACAGCCTAAAATAGGACAATGGAGTATTAAATATTCCATATTATTGGACATTCAAAACAAAAATACTCACTATGTCCACAAAAAATATACTCACACTATTTTTTTTCAACAATTTTATTTGAAACTATTTAACTATCACTTAATCTCTTCACATCATATTAATTTTACATTCATAAATACTCAAAATACCAAATGAGAATACTTTTTATGTACAGTGATAGTAGAAATCTTTTGATCGGGACAATAATTTTACATTCATAAATACTCAAAATACCAAATGAGAATACTTTTTATGTACAGTGATAGTAGAAATCTTTTGATCGGGACAAAACCAAATATAATCTTTTGATCGGGACAAAACCAAAGTATCACTTAATTTCTCCACATCTTATTAATTTTACACTCATATATACTCAAAATACCAAACGAGCATGTATTTGTGGAGAGAAATCGTAGAAAACTTTTGATTGGGACAAAACCAAACTAGCATATTATTATTATTTTTTTTTTTTGGATATAGGGAATAGAAAACTTTTGATTGGGACATGACAAAATAAAAAAATAAGAAATTAATTGAACAGAGGAGGGAGTAACATGTAATTATATCATCAACCCAACATGTTCAAAAGCTAAATAGACATCTTCTAAACTACTCATTATGTAAAATTTCCAAGAGCACACTTAATTAATTACAAACAGTGCGAAAATAAATTTAAAACAAAAAGGGAAACACGAGAAAAATATTAAAAAGCCGCACTGGGTTTAATTCAATAAATGACCAGCCAACATACATGTATACGTTTTTGGAACAAAAATAGACATCAAACCAATATAGCCCATTCGACTCAATAAAACCCAAATTAAGATCTGACCACAAAGCCTAAAGGTCAATCTTAAACCAGAACAAACATCATTTTAATTTGAAATACTGTTTTCAATAAGAAAACCTAAGTAGCAAAAAATAACATGACCCAAACTTCATAAAGGACAGATAGATCAACGGTTGGCGTTTGGGCATTCGCGAGCGAAATGCCCCTCCTCGCCGCAGCCATAACATCCTCCACCGCGGCCACCTCCGTATCGATCGCCGCCGCCGCGGCCTCCACCATAACGATCGCCGCCGCCGCCGCCGCCGTTCTGAGTACACTCCCTCGCCATATGTCCATTCTCACCACACTTGAAACAGCCGTTACCGCCGCCACCTCCGCCGTAGCCTCCACCTCCGCCATAGCCGCCGCTACCTCCGTAGCCACCGCCGCCGCCGTAACCGCCGCCTCCATAGCCACGATCGCCACCTCGGCCTCCACCGTTGTAGCCGCCGCCGCCGCCACCTCTTCCGCCTCCCCCGTAAGATCCGCGTGTGCTTCCCTGCACTGATGCGCCATCAGGTCCGGTCACGTTGGCCGCTTTGCAACGGCCGTCGTTTCCATACTCGACCACATACTCCACCGCCTCGCCGTCGCCGAGGCTGCGGAAACCGTCAGTTTTGATCGCCGATTGATGTACAAACAGCTCCTCGGTTCCATCATCAGGGGTAATAAACCCAAATCCCTTCTGATCGTTGAACCATTTCACCGTTCCCTTTTTCAAATCACCCTCGGCCATTGTCGCAGAAACCCTAGATTTTTCTGCCGCTCAATAATACACCTCCCACTCTAATTCTCTTTACCCAATATTTATATGGATGCATGACTATATATATTGTAGTCGGATGGTGCCACGTCATCGGACTTGATATTGGGAATCAAATGCTTGAAAATTTCGAGGTGGGGTCCGTAACTTTTTAATTTAAATTTTTTTAGCAAGTCTTCTGATACCATTTCATCGATTCAATAATACTATTAAAATTTTAATTTATTTTTTTTAAAAAAAAAAATACTCCCTCTATTTCATTCCAATTTGCAATTTTTGTTGGACACAAAAATTAAGAAAAATTTGTCTTTTAAAGTAAAGAGTGTGTGAGAAAGAATAAAATATAGAGATATTTTGAGTAGTTGAATGAAATAAATTGTAATACAATAAAAGTGATATTTTTTAAATTTAAATGATATTGTGAAAGTGCTAATATGGTGTGATGTTACCATTTTTAGGAGTGCAAATTAATATGAGACGAACAAATAAGGAAAAATGTGCAAATTATTATGGGAGTACGTGAGTATTTCTTATTATTAATTTGTATTATCTATAACAAAAAAATAATTTCCGATCTATGCTTTTTTATTTTTGAGTGATATTAAATTTCACCTTTAATGAGCTATTAAAATTAGCATCCTCTATATTATTACCAAATTAATTGTAAAATTTGAACATATTATATGAATTAATTCTCAATACAAATATTTAAAAATATTATGACTCATGTTAAACTATATTATACTCCTTTGGTCTTTTCGAAAGCTTCTCATTTGAGAATTGCAACCTATTTAAGAGAAAAAATACTAATATTTTAAATGTAGTGCGTGTAGGGATATGATGAGAAAGGAAAAAGGTATAGAGAGATGAAGAGAAATAAAGGTAGAAAGAGAAAAATGCATAAACACTTTTTTTGCCATTTAAGAAAACTAAAAATTTTGTGTGGGCCGACCAAAATAGCAAAATGTGAAGTTTTCAAAGGATAGAGGGAGTAATATTTATTATCAAACATGTAATTTATATAATTTATTAAAATATACTCCATAGAAAGTCAAATATACCACATATTTTATTATCCCTCCAAATTCAATACCCTCAATGAAATGGGTTTTTACTCTTATAAATGAATACAATGAATTTTTACATTATGATATTAGTTTATAAGTGTAATAATATTACTAAATATATATGATATTACTAAATAACAATGACATTATTAAATAAATTTAATGATAATAATTTTATACTAGAAATAATTTTAACTGAATAATTTATGTGCTCCCTCATATTTAAATTATATGTCATTTTGGATGAAAGTACGTACATTAAGAAAATAATTAATTTTTTTATTATGCCCTTAATGAATATTTGACCATCTTATAAAAAAAACACACTTCTTTAAAATTTATCTAAATTTAAAAAAAATACAATTAATTTGCATTGAAAAGAGCCAACGTTATTCCATTTGCAAATAAAATAAAATGAAAGGTAAAAATATGAGGGTAAGTATTTTTTATTCATGGAATTATGCTATGTTTAATTTCTTTTTGGAACCAAACATAAGGTAGGTCTGGATTTTATTTAGAAAATCAACTGAGGGTTTACTTTTTACCTGAATTCCTTTTTGGGAACCAATCAATTCATTGGACTGGATTTTATTGAGAAAATCAACGGCTGGTGATTGATGATTTATTTAACTTACCATCAGGCTGATGCTACACCTATGGTAAATGTTCTTTTTCTTTTTATTTTTAATTACCACAAATTACCATAGTATATTCTCTTTGACCTAATCATATTATAATATTTTTCAAAAGTTCTTTAATTATCGTCAAAAAAAAAAAACTAAATATATAAATTTCATGTACATATAATTTTTGCAAATTTTTGTATACACATATTTCATTGTGCTACTGATGTGTATTTTTAATAGTGTAAGTAGTATTTACTAAACAATATCAGTTATTTTCACTAAATATTAACAATTATTTTTACTAAATAATATTAATTATTTTCATTGAACAATATTAGTTATTATAATAAAACAATATTCCCGTAAAAAAAATAAACAATATTAATTGGTTGACATTAATTGTTTTCACTAAACAACATTAATTATTTCTATTGAATAATATTAAAATTGTACATCAGTTGCACGTCACAACTGATGCACACAAGTGTTACTCTATAATTTACACATCTAACAATGTATTGAACATTTATAATTGATATTATTATATTTATTACGGATGACGATGAATTGAATACGGATAGGATTCTACGTTCTCCGTTCTCATCCCTATTTATTATTCTAATCCTCATCCAAATAATTTATTTTGCATCCACGTCGGAGATTAAATATTCGTATTCTATCATTATATTTTGTCCATTTGTGTAAAAATAGAAACAAAATAGGTCTTGAATCAATGTGAATTCTCTCTTTGTGTGTTGTTAATTTCAAAATCACATCATAGTGATATTTCGTATGTACAATAATGAATCTTGCGTATTACACAAAATTTTCATAAAAATCAATTGTACAACATAATGCATTACATATACATAAATAAATTATTCATTGGGTAAGATAGTATAATTATATTATAGACAATTAAACTCAAATAATATATATGTATAAAAGTATATATTAATACTTATTATATATTAATTGTTCATTTGGTAAGATATTATAATTATATTATATACAAATAAACTCAAATAATATATATGTATAAAAGTATATATTAATATATTTATATGTATATTTTAAAACTTTAATTTTCAAATACATTCAGATTATAAATTATTTAAATAATATATCATATGATATAACTATGCAGTTTATTGTATACCTACCAAATATGTGATTTATATATATGTTATTTAAAATTATATAAATTTAAAATAAGCTAATTAGCATTTCGGATAACAGAAAAAATAAGTTGGAAGGCACATTAACAATCACTAATGTGGAGTTTTTTTTGGCTGATGTGTCTGTCGTTTGGTTAATCTTGATGAAATGCCATTTGCTAGATTATTGTTAGCACATGTGCCATTAATTTGTTGAATTGATTTTTTTTTTTTTTTTTTTTTTTTACGGGGAATTTGTTGAATTGATTGATTTAATAAAATATTATGTGTATTTTATATTGGTTGATTAAAACATGTGTGTCTGTACATGCTTAAGACTATATTAAGTTTAATTCAAAAATCTTTTCAAAAAAAAAAAAAAGTTTAATTCAAAAATAAATATTAGATTATTCCATACAAAGTTAATCTTTTACTTACCAACAACATTGTATAATTCAATACAAGAGTAAACTGTACAGACTAATATTATTGAAATGCATGAATAAATATAACTGAAATTTAAAGACTAATATATAGATATAATTGAAACGTAAAAATTAATAATTTTAATAATTGAAACATAAAGTTTAATAATTTTTTGAGCAAAAAATTAATAATCTTAAAACATAAAAAATGGATAAATGGAAAGGCAACCCAAATGTGGAAAGATTTCAAGAAAAACTGAACTGCAATTCTTTCATATTTTGAGGAGAAGTTTGATAGTATGAATTATGAAACTAATATTATTACAATTATTCAATAATATTATTATAATTATTTATTGATACCATAATCATTTTATATTATGATTTCAATTTATAAGTTTAATAGTATCATTAAATGAATATTATGGTATCAGTAAATGAATGTAATGGTAGTAATTTCTACCATGAATTTTATAATTTTCAAAATTTAAAACGGTAAAAGCATATCCTATAAATCGTTCTCATACATGATACAAACCAAAGGAGAAATTGATTAGAATTATGCTCAACACTTAAAAATTATTTGACTTGGGTAGTGTTTACTTCATGTGTAATGGTTAACCTTGTTTACCATAGTGGGGGTGGGGGTGATAAGGGAATCTTAAAAATTAACCCAGTGGAAGGTGAGTTAGAAATTATAGGATAAGGGAGTCAAACGGATCATAAACCTGGGTCGGATAGATAACTTTAGTAAATTAATTCAAATGTAAATATGAGTTACACCTCTCTTATGAAGGGTTATCCAAGGTTAACATTCAAAGTAAACACACCCTACGTCTATTATATTTATATTTTATTATATATAACATCTGTAATATATATATATATATATATATATATATATATATATATATATATATATATATATATATAATTTAAATATCATCATCAACTCAATAAATAAGTCCTTAGAAAATTTTAATCAATTCAAAATAAACCACATTGTCAATTTAAGTCATTACATAACAGAGTTCAAATGAAATAATACATAAATCATAACATTATCAAGTCTAAGCATCAAGGCCAATAGGATGATTATCATCATTATCAAGTTTTAAGTTTTTAACTTATTTATTTATTTCAATTAACTTTTATTTTAATCAATTAATATTAATAATTTCAATTAATTGCAAAAAAAAAAAAAACCCTTAATTTTTTTTTATATGATTTTTTTTTTTTAAATCATATTTTACCGGATACGCGTATCCAAAATTCGGATACGCGTATCCAAATTTTTTTTTTTTTTTTGAAATTGAACACGGATTTGCCACGTGGCGAATCCGGTGCGAATCCACGCGAATCCCACGCGCACCCGCCCCCATGGAGTATCCGATACTGCATAGTACTGATTTTTTAAGAATCCGTGCATCATAAGATGATGATTATAAAATTAAATTTATGAAGTATTTTCTCAATTTCCTCTCTAATGTTCATTGTTGATTTTTGGTTTCCTCCTAAATGACGCCGGCCCTATCAGTCTCTCTCTTTGATCTGAACAATTTATCGAAATATTATTTTTCGATTATAGTATCTAACCAATTAACATAATTTATTAGTATTGAAAATTTAATATTTAGAAATTCGATTAGGTGTTCGATTTACCAATAAAAAAATCGAACAAATATATATATACATAACAAAACCGAATAGACATAATATATATACATATATACATAATATATATATATATATATATATATAATAATTCATATTTTTAAATATAAATTATATACTCAATTTTTATAATTTATTTCCTTTTCTAAATTTTAAAATATAAATTATATATTTAGTTTTTATAAGTATTTCAGTTTGGTCGGAACGGCGAACCGAACCGAAATATTTGGTTTGATACCATTTGGTTTTGAAAAATATGGTTCTATTTTTGCTTATGCGGTCCCTAAATGAAAGTATAAAATATTTAACTAAAAATATAAAAAATTGAATGAAATTGATAAATGATGCATTATAATCTTATCGTGTAGGTGAAATACACAATACCTACTCATATACAAATTTGAGTATCATTTTCAACTAGTATTATTACGATTAATTAATTAATATATACAGATTTGAGTATCATTTTCAACTAGTATTATTACGATTAATTAATTAATATTCACCTCCCTGTTACACACCAGACATTATCTCACCTTATGTTATACAGTCAAGATCATTGTTTCCTCCCATATTAAAGCAAAGCTTATATCAATTCGATAAAAAAGAAAAAGAGAATTGACAAAAATTCATGTGAGATCGTTTTATTGTGAGATTATTATTACTTTTTAATAGAATTGTAATCATTTTTTAATGTTAAATATATTATTTATTAAAATTTTGTTTTAAAATTATACATTTACACATTTTTTTTGTCATAAAATAATATATTTTACATACTTTTTTTTTAAATGAAAAGTGATAATTAATATTTGTATTGATAAATGATGTTAGTCTCTCGGCAAAATGATCTCACATAAAATTTACACTAATAATTATTATAAGAGTTGATCCTACTTAATTTTTTTATGTGCAACTAAATCATAACTATCATTTTATAATAAAAATAATTACTATTTTCCAATGAAAAAAATAATGCTAATAAAATAATATTTTTAATATAATAACTCATATTATATAAAATACAAACTAATTACACGAGATAAAATATTGTTTTGCATGAAAAAATTCAGATAATAATGCATGTTTAAAATTTAAATTGAAAATAAAAACGCATGAAAATTTAACGTTGCAAGTTTGGTGAGCAACAAAAGCACTCATCTGTCGTACGAAAGAACCACGCCAATGTTACAGAAATCGTACTACAAAATGACAGTAACGTTTTAGTATTATCATTATGTAATGTACGAAAATAAATTGTTTCTATTTTTTTGACTAGGTTTCTAAATTTTGCTATTCTGTAAATTGAATGTGTACAATTTAAAGATGCTTCAAATAGATATTCCAATTAATCAATTTATATCAAGCCTGGAAAGTGCACATGGGGGTGTGTGACAGTCACTAACAAAGTTTATATATAGGCAGAAATTTATATGAGAAACTGACACAAATTAATACATATTCCCTCTGTCCCAGATTAACTTATACAATTGACTTTTTTAACGGTTTTTGTGTGAGAGCTATTTCATAATAATATATGTATAAAAGTTATTTTATATGAAAGATATGCTAATTGATCTTATTAACTAGCGTATCATTCATATAAAACAACTTTTGTAAACGTATTACTATGAAATAACTCTCACACAAAAACTGTTGAAAAAGTCAACTGTGCAAGTTAATCCGGGACAGAGGGAGTATTATTTTAAAGTTTTAAAATATTAATTTCAAATTATACTCTGTTGATTGGAAGACGGTCTTAAGATCTATATTTTTTTATTATTAACATATATGTCACTAATTTATTTTTATTTTTATCTAAATTTTTCACCTTTTTTTTTTTTCTTCTGTAAATCACATTACTTGTACTATTTTTATATTTATTTTTATCAAAATTTACTTATCTTAAAATTTGTGATAAAAAAAAAAAAATATAACAGGAGGGGAGAGCATGTAAATAGTAAAATAGATAGTCTAAGGTATGTTCACGGTCATAGCATGTCTGGGGGATGGGACTTCTCTCTGTAGTATTTTTTCGTCTTTTGTGCCTAGAGTATGCAAATCTCTATCTTCGGTTTTTTTCTTTATCATCATATTTTTTTTCTAAAATTTAAATGTTTGTTATTGTTAATTTATACTCCCTCCGTCCCAGGATAATCTTCACACTTTCCTGGGCACGGAGATTAATAAAAGTTATTTTTTGGTGATAAAGTGGTATGAGAGAGAATAAATTGTAGGGGTATATTGGGTTGTTGACTTTTAAAAAGTGTAAGAGAATAAAGTGTAAGAAGATAAAGTGTTTGACTTTTAAGAGTATTAGTGTAAAAAGTACTTTCCTTATTTGGGTGTGAAGATTATGTTGGGACGTCCAAATAAGAAAAGTATGAAGATTATGCTGGGACGGAGGGAGTAATATTTATGGCCCGCGGTATTCATATTTTTGAATAAAAATGGATCTCTCACTTTATGAGGTACTAAAATAATCATCCACTTGATACAAAGTTAATTGACAAAAATATCCATTTTTTATTTAAAAAAAAATAGTAAACGGGGGTATAATTGTAAAATTTCAATTTATCACATGAATTAATTTTCAATACAAACACTTAAAAATATTTGACTCATGTTAAACTATGTTATAATATATATTAACAAAGATTTGATTTGTATGATTTAATAAAACATATCACACATAAAAAGTCAAATGTATCACATGTTTCACTATCACTCAAAATTTAATACCTCAAAACAAACGAGTCATAAGTAATTAAATTGTTTAAGTGACGAAGTGGTATAACTCAAGTGGTTAAAAAAAAACTCCCTCTTTCATAAAACTTTTCATTGGTGGAAGAATATACAATTTAAAAAAGTTAAAGAATGAATAGAAATTTAAAGAGTAATTTTATAAACTTTTATATATAAAGTAAGGAAGTGAATTGAATTGTGTGCATGTGTGGACCAAAATGTAATAATATTTTGTGTAAAATTGAGAATATTATAATGGTGAAATTTATGATGAATTTTACATTTTAAAGAATATTGTAAAACAAAACGAGAAAAGAAAGCGTAAAAAGTTACTCCCTTCGTCCAGGGAGGGAGACACTTATCAAGAAAATGAGAGAAAATGGAGGATATAGAATAAAATGTAGGAGTATTTTGGAAATTGAATGAGATAAAGTGTAAAAAAGAAAATAAAGAAGAATAAAATAAGAGTGATATTTTTTAAATTTAAATGGTATTGTATGAGTGTAGTATATGGAGGATGTTTCATTTTTATTTTGTGAAACTGAAAATAATGTTGAAAAATATAAATAAAACAAGTGTGATAATAATGTTGACAATGAGAGTCAGAGAGGGAGTACTACTTGTTAAACTAGTTATAATATGTGCTGCTCCCCTACCGTGAATTTCAAAGGAAAATAGTTGTTTATGTGATAACGAAAACAGAAGAAAGTGCGATTACATTATGCTCATAATAATCTTTTTGATAAAATGACTATGATTATTATTATTTGAGGTGCAATAGAAATATCTGGAAAGAGAGACTGCGAAGGACGTTTATGGTTTATGTAAAATTTACTCCCCGTCCCTCGTAAATGTTAAAATTTTATAATTTTGGTTTGGACGTTGTTCTTAAATTTCAACATTTATTTTTTAAAAGTAATGATCACATATTTTTAATAAAATATTTTTTATTTTACTTTTCTTAAACTTTTTTTACTCCTTTTTTTTTTTTTTTACATTTTTCAACAATAATTTTATCTTAAAATGCTATATTCATTAAATATTATGTCATCTCTTAAATACTCACTCTGTCCCATAAAAATTTTCATAGGAGGGAGTAGACACATTTTTAAAAAATGAGTAATGATTGGAGTTTTAAGGGATAATTTTGTAAACTTTTATATATAAAGTAAAAAAAAAAAATTATTGGACAGTGTGTATGTAAGTAAAAAAGTAATGATATATATGTAAATTAGTAAAAATAATAAGGATGAAGTTTATAAAGAGTTTTTCATTTTAAGGGTGTGAAACTTATATGGAATGAAAAAAAAAAAAGAATACGTGAAAGATTTTATGGGACGAATGGAGTATTAAACTTGAAAAGGGTATAGAAGAATAATATCTTGTAAAAAAATTAAAAAAAATAAACATAAAAACATAAAATTATGAATTATCTTTCATGAAAATTATTTCACGTAGATGATGATAAAATAAATAATTTACACTTCTTACGTCTCATTTTAAATTGCTCAAAATTTAAAAATTGATGTTTTATTTTATTATTTTATACCCAAAATGATAAAAAAAAGTAACTCTACCTTATTAAACTAAATACTTCTAAATATTTTTTATTTACATTTCATGTCACTCAATTACACATTCTATCTTTTCTAATTAAATTATATATTTACCCTCAATTTTAGTGTATTTCCATTCCATATCACTAGGGATGAGCAGAATACCGGAAAAATCAATTTTTCAAACCGAACCGATGAAATTCGGGCTATACGATTCAGTTTTCGGGGTTAAAATTCGGATTTCAGTAAAAAATATTAAATTATTTCGGTTTTCGGGTTCAGTTTTAATCCTATAATAACCGAACAAACCGAAATACCCGAAATATATCATTATATATTAAAATTAAATATTATATTATATAAAATATATTAAATATACTAGATATTTCATATTTAGTACGCTGCCCTAGACCCTAAATCACCAAATCTCTCATTCATCAATTCCTAACGCTAAGGCTATGTTTGTTTTGGGATTTAAGTGTGCGGGGGAAGTCATGACTTTACATCCATGAGATGTAAAATCTTTGATGAATATTAAAATTATGTGTTTGTTTTGGGATTTTGGTAGGATATAATTTTGTTTTATGTCAATTCAAGTGTAAGAATAAAGTAGTAAAGAGAATGGATAGAGAAAAGTTGATGTAATAGGTGTGGATTGAGTATATGATTTTGAAATGTGGATTTCAAATCCCTAACTCGTATGGGACGGGGGCTGGAAAGTCCAATGTCCATCCGTGTGAGTCTCAAAACAAATGCAGCCTAAGCCTCGCCGCCTTCACCGCCCTGCGCTGTCGTCGCATCACCGCTGTTGGTCGTGCCTCACAGGTTACACAGGTATGGTAATTCCAAGTTGGGTTTTTGAATTGCATGCTGCTATGCTGCTATGTGCCTATGTTTACTAAAACAGAAATTAGTTTGATTAGCAATTAATTTGTAATTGTAACAAGAATGATTAACAATTAAATTGCAACGAAAATTAGTTTGATTAGCGGGAGACCTCTTAAATATGAATCAGCTTGATGGTGTTATTTGAACTAGTAATTTCTCCGTGCATTGAATATTATAAAATTTAAATATATAATTAAAATATAAATTTAATTTATTAATTTTCTTACTATTATTTTTTATTAATATATGACTTATGTTGTTTACATATTACAATTATTTAATTAATTTTATAATTTTTAATAGTTACTAATCTCATTACAAATATTAAAATTCAACAAAACTTATATAATCTAAAATTAAATTATTTAAATTCAACTCATATAATTAATTCTTAAATAAAATTATTTAAATTCAATTCATATAATTAAATCTAAAATAAAAATAATAAAATAAATATTTTAGATCTAAATTTATTTTTATATGTGCAATACTTATGTTAAATTAAAATTTTTAAAAGAGAATTAAGTTGATATATAATGTGTTAAAATTAGATTTAAAATTAAAATTTATGAAAATTTGAAAAAGTAAAAAAGAAAAAGAATTTTTTTTTTCTGTCAAGGAAAAAGAAAAGTTAATTCACTCTCTTTTAGTGGAGAATGAAACTCAATATTACACTACATGACAAGTGCATTTCACTTGCTCTTTCCTTACATTTCACTTTTGCTCTCCTAACTTCTATTTTTATATAGATATAGATATAGATATAGATTTTAGTCTATTTAAAATTTGAATAAACTTTGGTATTTAATTAATTATGTTGAATTTTTAAACTTAATTTGGTATTGTAATCCTTTAAATATTGCTATTGAACGCTATTTCTTTTTGTATCTCTCAATTTTATGATTTTATTACTTATATTGAATTTTTACCCGAACTACCGAAATAACCGAACCGAATTAGTTCGGTCTATTCGGTTCGGTCCTTAAAAGGTTCGATTCGATTTTCGGGAGAATTTTTAAAAATTTCGGTCTATTCGGTTCGGTCCAAATTAGGCCCAGACCGACCGAATGCACACCCCTATATCACATCCCACCCTATCCGGGTACGAGTCGATTTGTACATAAAAGCGCTTTTGGAGATGAATCGCATTTCCTGGGATGCATAGCTATTAAAGTCGTTTGATTTGAAAAGGAATGGCGGTTAGGGTTACAGTGGCCAATGGCGGGCAAGAGGAAGAGAAAGGACAACGACGGTCGGCGGCAAATCCATCCACGAAATAAATACTCCGATAATCCACCGGATTTTGCCTCGTTAGCGACTTTGTACCCTAGTTTTGAACACTATGTGTTCTACTCACGCGATGGTCGCCCCAAAATTGATTGGACGGATTTCAATGCTACTCGCGAGCTGACTCGTGTCTTGCTACTCCACGATCATGGTCTCAACTGGTATGCTTAATTGTAAAATGTTTGTGATTCTTTTACGGGGTTGAGTTTTACTGTTATTCAGATCAAACATTTTTTTTTTCTTTTTTAGAATTTGATTGGGTTCCTTTTGTTTTGTTGATAGTGTGCTGAGTTAAGAAAATTTTAATCATTTACAATGATATAGTATGCTATTTCTTGCAAAATTAGGCTTATTATATCACGTATTACAGATAAATTATAAGATCAGTCATTTTATGGTGCTGGTGGTCATGCTTGTATTGTTATATCTGAGTTATGCGTGCACTGTGCTGAGTGTGTGATAAATGACTTTAAGTGTGTGTAGGGATCTTATCGGTGTATCTATGTACAAATTGTAGATTTTGTTAATTGGTTGCAAATTTAACACTACAGGTGGATTCCCGACGGGCAGCTCTGCCCTACAGTGCCAAACAGATTGAATTACATTCATTGGGTAGAAGATCTTTTGGCTTCAGATATCATTCCATCCTCCAGCGCTGATGGTGATACTAAGAAAGGTTTTGATATTGGGACTGGAGCAAATTGTATCTATCCTCTTCTTGGTGCATCTGTTCTTGGTTGGAAGTTTGTTGGTTCAGGTATTTATTCTTTGATTTTTTCCCTTTTGCATCATGTGTCACAATTTGGTTAGTGCTAAGTGTGTCAATATCTGTGCTTTTATGAACAGATATTACTGATGTATCCATAGAGTGGGCAAATAAAAATGTTAAGAGCAATCCACATATATCTGACTTGATTGAAATTAGAAGGGTTGATACTGAGGATAAAACGTATCACATGGAAGAATTAGAATATAGACAGAGCTGTAGTAGTGAAGGTAAAGTACACTCTAGCAATGCAGAGGCTCGAAATGCTGGCCTTTTGGTAACATCTGCACTTGAAACTCATTCGGACATGAAGAAGAGAACCAATGAGCCACCTGTACTTTATGGCGTTGTGAAGGTTGGTGAGAGTTTTGATTTCTGTATGTGCAATCCCCCATTCTTTGAGACGATGGAAGAAGCAGGTTTAAATCCAAAGACTTCTTGTGGAGGGACTCCTGAGGAGATGGTCTGTTCTGGTGGTGAACATGCCTTTATTACTCGCATAATTGAAGATAGTGTGAAGCTGAATCACACATTTAGGTAGTGTTGTTTATATGCAGCTCAAGTCATTTTATCCATTGAATGCTGTGACGTTAAACCTTGTTCATGTGTAGGTGGTACACTTCTATGGTTGGAAGAAAATTGAACCTTAATATTCTGGTGTCTAAGCTCTGGAATGTTGGAGCCACCATAGTAAAGACAACAGAATTTGTCCAAGGCAGAACATCTAGATGGGGGCTTGCATGGTCTTTTTTGCCTGCTTCAAGGAAGTCAATGTCCTCAAATAAAATTGAGGAGAATAATCAGTCCTTCACGCTGGAGGTTTAAGACTTTTTCTGATTTTGGTGCTATTTATTAAAAAATATTTCAATTATTGATGCAAACAGTACAATTGGTCATGTTCCGATAAGGGTTTGCCATAGTGAATGGATTTGCTAATGATGGTAAACAGGCTTGCAAAAGTGATTAATTTGAGTTGGACACTTATTAACTGTAACAGAATACAAAACAGTGGCATGGCAAACGTTGGACACTTAATTTAGTTTTTTGGGCCACAATGCTTTATTTAGCAGTTAACTACACTTGTAATGTACTGTACACACTGTATCCATTCTCTATGTATATGAGGCCCGTAAACATGCTAGGTTTCTGCATTTCAAATTATCTTGATTTATTATGGACATGACTCATATTGCAATGTACTGTTTGTTAGGGCCTTCAACGTAAGCATGGTGCTTTCCACGTGTTGCAGTCAGTGGAATCCTTCTTCTCCAATGGCGGTGCATCCTGTAAATTAGATGCGGTCACATTTAACGTTGATGTATGTTTAGTTGTTTTAGCTTTTATTCATATCGCTTCCAACTAATGACTAACTTATACCTTTATGTTTAGGTTACTCTTTCCAGAGATCAAATTGATGCAATTCTCAAGACTGAGACATGTAATAGCAGTGAGACTCCTAGTTACAATCATGAGCTGAACATATCCAATTCTTCAAATGGGCAGCATGATGCCCTGTGCTTTCGCGTTTCGGTAATTTCATTTGCACTGGACAATATTTTTGATAATAATCCTTTCTTAAATCCTGTGCAGTTAAAGTCTATTCTTTGTGTAGGTGTTTCAGCAAAATCCAGGAACACTCTTGCTTGGAGGAAAATTGCTAGAAAAATCAAGCTCCACTTTGGGTATCTCGGTTTCTGTTTTCTTAGGCTATCTTTGGTTTCTGTACATGGAAGTTGGTAGAATAAGCTATTGCTTTGCGATCGAATGGTAGGGTTGGGGGGTGGGGGGGAGATTATTTTATTTCTTTTTTTTATTTAATTTACTTCTGCCCGCATATATTTTTGAAGCATAGATTCTCTAAACAAAATTTCTCCCTGTTAGAGTTTGTAGTATTCTGAAATTGCCGACTACTTTTGTCAAAGCAAATATTCCTGCTCCGCTCCTGAAGCCCTTGCCTTTCTAATTGTGTGCGGAGTTTTAACTGCATCTTGTTATAGAAAAGTTGTTTAACTTCTATCATTCATTTATTTAGTGGGATGAATTCTAACTCTTTGTTCCTTTAGTGAGATAAAGTCTAGCTCGTCACATTTGTTTTGATATTCATACTGTCAACTGATGTGCTTTCTAACCAAAAGTTATATTTCTCTTAGTAAAATTTCTTTTCGTCAATGTGCAGGTTCCTTTTCTTCAATATTTCGGCATCTTGAAGAAGCTCTGATCAATAAGTTGTGCACTCGAAGATAGATTCTGTCCGCTGTAAAACTAGTAGATAGTGTTCACAATCTGCCTGCTCATTTCATAAATGTCAGCAGGATGCATCCTTGAAGATCCAGTTATATGAAATTGATGGAACTCCTAGATCTCTATTTTGAGGAACAATTATGGAAGAGGTGTAAAAAAAGAAAATATGAAATTAACTTGTCAGACAAAAATGTGCAAGAACTACTCTGCATTTGAGAACACCAGTTGAGCTAATTATTTTTCCCTTGTTACTAAAACAAATTAAAATATAGGCTTCTTTAAGAACCCATATATTATCGGGTCCCGTTTGTATACCTATTTCTCTTATCATGGATTTGGATCTCCTGCGACTCTTGATGGGGTAAAATCTTTGTTGGTTATTGTCCCTATAACAGTCAATTTGTCTTATTGAGTCTGAAGCTGTTGTAATATTGCATCATCTCGTTTCTTATTTTTTAATGTTAATATTTGGTAGTTATATTACCCAACTATTCAATTCTTTCTTGTAATAGAAATATAGTAGGGATGGATTCAAAATTTTACTTTAATGTTGAAAATCATTATATTATAATATCAATTTAAGGGAGGTGAATTTATATAATAGTAAGATATAAATAATATTTTTTTTTACATATATCCATCCCAATATATGTATTTATCAGTTATCACTATAAATCGGTATTAGACTATTAGTGGCCTTTCATATCATCTATTAAAATTGGATAGAGACTGTCACACCCCCTAGAGGCTAGAAGAACTAAAAAAAGTTGAAGAGAAAATCATTCCGTGTAATTTATTCACCATTCTGCACAAATTTACAAATAGAGAATATCGATACAGCATCCCAATAATTACAACATAAATAAAGATTCACAATTCACACAAACCCGAATATGGAATGACCCGACCCAGCAATAATGCATCGTGAGAGAGAATTAAGCAGCTTTTCCTTCAACCCTAGCGCTCGTCAACCCTACACATGCATCAACAAAATCCTCATCAATGAAGTCCGTCGACAATATCTGCAGTCTATCCGCAATTCCACGCTCGAAGCTCTGGCTTATGAACGTCCTCGCATACGGGTGGATCCGATCCGTCACCGGCTTCACGCACAGCACCGGGTTATCCGCCTGCGGCGTAACCGTATTCTCGACCCGGTAAAAGTACTTCCGGTTGGCCGCCGCCTGCTGCTCCCCCAAATGCTTCATGTTGCTTTCAAACTTGGTCGACGGTTTATCGGTGTCGATCCAGTTGTCCTTCAAGTAACCCGAACTCCATAGGGGGTCGCCCGCTTTCGCCTGCGGACTCTTCCTGGGTTTCCAAACGCAAATGACCCGCTTCGGCAGCAAATCGGATATTGTTTTGTTGAACACTTGGTCATCCTGATGTATCAGGTATTCCCCCAGCTGATCTTCCAAGTACTTGTCGAAATCGGGCGGGTCATCGTGCCCGAATTCGGTTCTAATTTCAAGAACTATGATTTCGGAGTGTGTTTCCTGGAGAAATCTTTTGACGTCGTTGATGACGACGTCGACGCTGTAACTGAGGAGGATTCCGTGGCAGACCCGCCGATCTTCCTGAACCCGGATATCCAGAACTCGGGCCCCCGTGATTAGCTGCTCGTAAATTGAGAGGGATTGGCATTGCGCAAAGGGCCTAGTCACCAGAGGAATTCCGATTTTGTCGGTTGCCGAATCGTGTGTGCCGGGCCATACAATCTGGTTAATCCGGAGTTTATCCGGGTTGAGGCCCGACATCCAGTTTTTCCGGTCGGCGGGCTGGTAATCGGAGCCCGGAAAATTGTTGCCTCCGGTTTGTTTGAGGTCAAGCAGGATCTTCTTCTCCGATGCAATTGTTTTTCTCCGTTCAACTTGCTTGGAAACATGAGCGCCCATCGTTGAACGGTAGAAAATAAAAGAAGATTATCAGAAAGTAATTAATTTCTTCTTCCTTTTCTCCCCATGTTTATAAATTTGGCAATGGTTGGCCTACGCCTATCTAATCTTGCTTACTTTCTCTCTCCTCATTATGAATTTGGAGAGAGAGTCCAATATTAAGAAATTGTAATGAAGTTGTTTGATATCATTGTCATACTATTTGGTTTTGGTGGTGGTGGGCCGGTTTAATTGAATTATTGGCGGGATTTTTTTTTATATAATTGATTTTAATTATAGCAATGAGCCACTTGTGTGGCTGTCCAATGCCACAACATAGCTGTTATCGTCTTTGTTTGATTATTATAGAAATATGGTGTTTTATATGTGATATGTCATTGTTATAGCAATGTTACACCTATGCACATATAATGGATTAATTTATGTCTTGAAATGGAGAATGCTCGTTGTATTCATCTTTCAGTCAAAGCATTGTGATGGTGCAATAGTATTAGTTGGTTTTTGAATAAGTGTTGGTGAGATAATCTTTCCGATGTTACGAATTATAATGTGAGAAACAGGATTTAACATTTCGAAAGTGATGGAGATTAATATATACAGAACAGTTTTTTCATCCATTATTTTTCTGTGGTGTTATATAGCACACATATTTATCATGTATCCAAGATTTGCGCATGTTACTGTATCATAAAAGATCCAAATTATGAGAAATGAACATTTTTTATGGAAAGGGCTTGTTAAAATTATTAGAGATTATTTTTGGAAATTGATCAAGACTCGTCTAAAGTTTAACATAATATTTTAAAAAAAGGGACACTCTTGGGTGGGACGGGTCTCACCTCTAACCCGTCTTATATATTTGATATTTCTACTCACAATTTTTAACTTTTTCTTTTCTCAATTTCCATTCCCACACATTTGAAACTAATTTCACTGTGCAAATTAAAATGGTATAAGTTGTTTTCATTATTTGCTATCAAACTAATACATTTTTAAAACAACTAATATTTTTAAAAAACAACACACAAGATACAAACAAGTTTTACGGTGAAACTGACAGAGAGAAACAAATCTAAGTCGTTGCTGATGGAAGACTATTAAAAGACACGTTATATGTGAGAACTATCAGAAGAAGTTAATTCAACCAACATCGACGTTTCTACATTAACAGCATAAAAAGATTCATAAAATGCTGCTGGAACCAGATAGCTATTGCAGCAAAGATGCATCTTACTGATGAATTATATTTATCAGATCTCTTACTTGAGCAGATTCCAATGTTGTTGCCATAAATAAAACCCTTATTTAGCTTCATATAGCATTTGGGATGGGAAAATAACAAACAACTATCAACTACCACTTATGCCTCTCATAAATGACATATCCATTCAAGATTTCCACAAAGTTTACATGAGAAAATCAGATAGAAGACAAAACGATTTTAGCATAAACTCAAAGTATACAAAGAAAAGAAGGCTCTCCCTCCCGCAATATTCAGAGAGGCAATTACGAAAATTTGGAGATTTAACTTTCAGTATCACGTAATGAGCTCTTATCAGCTAACAGTTCCAATACTGATATTGTATTCCTTTCAGTATCATGCAAATTATTAGATTCGGAAACTATATGTAATTTCCTATCAATATCTAACCAGCTAAGGGCCCGATCTTTTACCAGATTTCTTGATTGCATAAGTTCTCTAACTTCTTCTGCACATTCCCACCTCCCAAGAGCAGCATATATTCCTGATAGCAGAAGATATGCTGCCAAAGATCGAGGTTCCACCTCAACAAGATGCCTCACCAACATTCTACCCAATTCCACATTTCCATGAATTCTACAAACACCAATTAAGGCATTCCAAACAAGATCATCGGGTTCACATGGCATCTTCTTCAGTTGATCTATCATCTCATCGAAACATCCAGATCTCCCCAGTAGATCAATCAAGCATGCATAATGCTGTTGATTAGGATCCATTTTGTAATCTGATTTCATGGATTCAAACAAACAAATTCCTTCTTGAACAAGCCCTGAGTGACTACACGTATTAATGAGAACAAGAAAGGTCAAACTATCTGGTTTCAAACCTACTCTCACCATATCAATAAACATCTTTATTGCTTGTTTACCACATCCATGATGTGCTAATGCAGATATCATTGTGTTCCACAAGACGATATGCTGTTTGTCTTGCGTTGTATCAAAAATTCTTTTGGCAATTTCTAAGCTTCCACATTTGGAGTACATGTCAATGAGAGAGCTAAGAACTACTACATTTAGCCTAATACCAGCAGTTATCAGATGTGAATGTAGTTGCATACCCTGATTAGGTGAAATTATGCTAGCAAAAGCAAAGAATAAACTGCTATAAGTAAACTGATCAGGTTTTACGTTAAGTTTAACCATCTTTGTGAATAACTCAAGGGCATGATGCCCCATACCGTTGTGGGCGTACCCTGCAATCAATGAAGTCCAAGAAACAGAGTTCTTCTCTGGCATTTCATCAAACACTTGTTGAGCTGATTTCATGTCACCACATTTTGCGTAACCTGAAAGCAAAGTGGTCCAAGCAAGGATATCTCTCCCTTTCATCTCATCAAATAGCCTTTTAGCATCTCCCATTTCACCACATTTTGCATACGCATCTAAAACAGAGCTCGATAGAACCACATTTGACAAATAACCAAGAACAAAAACTTGACAATGCAGTTGTTTGGCCAGCCACAAGTCCCTCAACTTAACGCACACTGTCAAGACTCCAGCAAAACTACACTCATTAAACCCAATATCCGATCTCCGTAGCTCCATATGAAACCTCAAAGCCTCATCAAACCAGCCACTCTGCACATACGCCACCACCATCGTATTCCAACTCACGAAATCCCTCTCAGGCATTTTATCAAACAGTCTCTTTGCAGCCTTGACCATCCCCAGATTCGCATACCCAGCGAGCATATTGTTCCAAGAATACAAATTTCTCACTCGCATTTTATCGAACACCTCCCGCGCCTTCCCATGATCACCACATTTTGCGTACATATTTACCAAATGGTTCGCTAGAAACGTACTCGGGTGATTCGATCTCGTTATCTTCAAATGAACATGAACCAAGCTCCCCTCCTTAATGGATTTTGCATTCGCGCACTGTTGAAGAAGAGACGCAATAATCTTGGAGTTCAACAAGATTCCTTTGCGAGATAAAAGAGGCAAAATGTCGACTGCTTCTCGGAGCTGACCTTGTGATTTGAGATTAATAAAATTCTGGACAATGCAAGGATACTTTCGAATTTTTTTGGGTTTCATAGCAAGACGACAACTTGCGATGTCCGGCGTGCATCGCCGCCTGATGGGTGGTGCGTGGCAATCACCGTTGACCGTTGGTAAAAGGGTAATTCGTTTCGTTTTTGGGCATTGCAACTTGCACTATGGGCTTCTTATGGACCATAAATAGCCTCTACAACCCAATTAGTGATGGGTTGAGCCCAACAGTTTCATATACAATTTGCTTTTCTTTTCTAATACTAGGGACTCGAAATTTAGATATTCAAAATTAGATCTTGGTTCGGTTTAACGATATACAGTATAGGTTATTTTGTTAGTAGAATATTTTCTCTCATATTTTAATGTATTTCAAGACGCACTTTATGCATATTAATTAAACTTACATAATATACATATTGGAAGATAAATAAACATATATTATGTAATTAAGGATAATGGAGTAATACACACATAGGAAGATCAATAAACGTATATTTTATTATATTTTAGGGGATGCTTGGTAAAATTGTAAGGAATGAAATGGATATAGGAATGGAAAGGGTATGGAATCAAAGTCATTCCACTCAAATAGGTGAACTATGGATGATTCATTTGTTTTTGGGTATCAAAGTCATAGTAGAGTCATTCCAAGCACACACTATGACTTTGATTTCCATTACTCACCTTCTAAAGTAGTCAACCAAGCAGCCCCTTAGTGCTTTTCAAGACGCGCTTTATGCATATTAATTTACATAATACACACATAGGAAGATCAATAAACATATATAATGTAAGGATAATGGAGTAATACACACGTAGGAGATCAACAAATATATACTCCCTCATTTACGATGTAAATTGCTTAAAACAAAATGACATAATTTTAATAAAAGTATTATTTATTAGTATTAAAATGTATAAAATGAATAGTAAAGAAGTTTTTTCAACTTTGTTGGAGTGAATAATTGAGTGTGAGAGATTTAATTATAGTGGAGAATTGAGTGACATGGGGTGTAAATAATAGGTATTTGTAAGAGTTTAGTTTGAGATGATATAATTATTATTACTTTTTTTTTACTATTTTGAGCATGAAAAAATAAACTTGTAATATCTATTTTTTTAATTTTGAGCCATTTAAATTGTAATGAAAAATGTATTATTTAATGATAATGTACAATTTAACCTCTCGACTAGTGATTCAGAATTTCAGATACAATTTGCCGGCCCTTTGAACTTTTTCTTCATATACGAACAATTAAACACTCCCACTTTTAAAATCGAATAAATGAGTCTTTGAACTAATAAAAAAAGATATACAAGCTAGCCCATCCGTCAATAAAAGGAGATATATTTATGTACAATGATAAAGACAGTAAAGGGAAAGAATATCTTAGGTATCAATCTAGTCTCATTACAGTGTTGTTCTTATGGATGATAATTTAGCTTATATATGAGTTATTATATCTCGCTTTAAGATAACAAAAAAATGCGGTGCAATTTAAATGGTGTATAGCTTCCTTTAAGATATACTTAAAATTTAAAGCAAACTCTCATGAATTTAGATTCATTTAGTAATACTATTGTATTCATTAAATAATACCACCACTCTTATATAAACTAATACTATTTTATAACTATAAACATGTTGAATTGTGTGAACAAATATTATAATATTAGTTTAAATATAATGATATTGCTGACTTAATATTAAAATATTATTGCATAAATATAATGATAGTATAAATAACAGTTTCATATCGATATCGTAAATAAGTTTCACTAATTTTAGCCCACCTTCCTTACTTCAGTGGAAGACCCGGATTTGATTCCGTTTGGGAATGAATTATGGGGTTATAAGGTGGCTTGGAGAAAAATATAAGATTGTTTGGTGAACTAACAACTAACATTTACTGATAAAAAAAAATTCACTAATTCATGTTTTAATATGTTAATGTAGAAAATGATGGAGTCAACGTGAAAAAAAACATCAATAAAACCAACGTGGGCAAGCAACTAGCAAGGAATGAGGTCATAACAGAACACCAAAATAAGCATTATCAAACATAATTAAAACGATTACTATATTTATACAAATCCAAATGGTAGTGTATATATATATATATATATATATAACTAGTTAATTGGATTCATATATAATGCAGGAGCATGATATTATACTCAACAATAGCATTATGGGCCGTTCGATTAACCCAAAAAGTCCGGGCGGTGGCGATCCCTCGTGCTAGCCGGAAAACACCTGAACCACCAACAATCGGCATCTCCCGATACTTCCGTACAATCGGATTATGGCCTACCACGCTGAGCGTGCTCCCGTTATAATCTCCATGCGTGAACACAAAATTGAGGGTCATTAGATAGCCCGTTTCCTCGAATGAGGCCGACCCGTATATTCCTTGGGCCCGTCCAATGATCTTTGAATTGAGTTCGGGCCCAACGGTCAACGGGTCATCCATCATCCTGATTAGACCGAAACTAGTAGGGGATGTGAGAGTGGAATTGGCTTGTGCAACTGCGATGGCTGTTGGATTGCTGCCGCTTACCGTGTCGTGAAAGTAGAAGTGGAGTTTACTTAGCTTTTCCTTTGCACTTGGAAGCTGTTTGAACCATTTTTCAACTGCTTCGGGCCCTTGACCGATACCACGGGCCATCGGAATTGCTATCGCCAGACCTAAGAAGTAAACCATAAAAACTGAGAATATTTTCTCCATCTCTACTGTTTATGGGATTTGGATTTGAGACACATGTATATATATGGCTTGTCGTGGTAATTAATAGTAATATATGATGCAACAAGTTGCAGTTGATGAATGAAACATCATGCCAAGAGAATAAGAGTTGGTGTGACACAATTTAAATTAATATTCATTAAAATTTAACTGTAACTTGTTATTTAAATATAGTTTTGAGTTTTGTTTATGTTTAATTGAAATATAATTGAATATATATAGAACTAGATCGAAATGTGATTTGTGAGATCTCCTACGAGAATTTTGAGAGAGTTTAATACTACCCCTATGTTAACTTCGTAAGACACTCTTATATGAGACATTTCATATATGCATGAGACATAATTTATTTGAGTATTTGGATGATATTCTCGTTTAAGACGTAATTGGATTGAATCCCTCACATATTTATTTATAGATCACATAAAGTATGACAGTGTCTCATACAAATTATTATCTAGTTTTATGTGATTAGGTTTTTTTTTTTTTTTTTTTTTTTATGGAAATATGATTATTTTATTGACTTTTCGTTTTTAGAAAAAAAAATTAAGTCTCTTTGTGGTGTAAAAGATGAATGTGAGAGAAACACGAATCTATAATCACACTTGAGTCACTCTTTTTTAAAATAGTTTCATAGTATGAAGCTGATACTATTAGAATTACTCAATGATACCATTAGAATCATTCAGAAATTTCATACCATTATGATGAAATGCTTATACTAATAAAGTATGCATATATACTTTTCATAATTATTATGATGTTCTTTTTTTATTAATACTAAAATTGAGCTATCATATTGTAATATGCCAGATATGACGTATTTCTGATTATGATTGATCAATAATCACTTGCACAATAATGCTCTGCATATGTAGTGGGTGGGGACTGTAGGCGCAGAGAGCGAATGTCAAGGCATAAGAATTCCCCTCTCAAGCTGTATTGCACGAGACCGGATCATTTATAAGGTAGAATATCATTTCTTGCTTAAATTATGGGTTTTATATATATATATATATATATATATATATATATATATATATATATATATATATATATATATATATATATATATAATTGGATTGACCCCTTTAAATTTATGGTAATATAAAAATATTGTAAATACGACTCCAATTTTTGTCTAAATAAATCTATCTCCAGATATAAATTAAAAAGAGAGAGAGGCGCAAAAAAAAAAAAAATATATTAAAAGGAAAATGGCTGATGGAGCTGGACCACTACTAGTCCCAATTCAGATTTTAGTGAGTATGTCGATCTTCCGTGACCGTGAGATCACTAAGAATTACATTTTAGTGTGGTGTTTATGAGTTGTAAGTTATTAATTTTCCAACAAAATAATATTTTTATATTAAATAACAATATTTAAATGGTAATAGGAAAAGTAGACATATGTGCATAGTTACACAACACAATTAATACTATTGATCATAGAAATTAATATTGCTCTTTTAGTAAAAATAATGAATATTATTTCAGTAAATAAAACTAATATTTTTCATTGAAAACAAAATAATTAATTTTTTTTAGATAACAAAGATAATTAACATTGTTCAGTAAAAATAATTAATATTATTGTAGAATACACACCAATTGCACGTGTAATAGATGTATACAAAAATTTGCCTAATATGAATACTTTTTTTCTCTTCATTTGCCCGAAGTGCACTTCGCGTAACGATTGCACACGGTTTATCGGAATATAGTATGATAAGGTTCTTTTATTTATCATTTTATCGAATGACTACATTTATTTAGTTAAAAAAGAAGAGGTTATATCAATACTTACGATGATAGAGTAGATTTTAATTAGGAGTGGTTTTATGTGAAAATGCTTTGTGAGAATACGAAACATAATTCAAGAATATCACTTAGAACCCGTTTGGTAGCCTTAAAAAGGCCAAGAAAAAAAAGGTTTCTGGTATTTCCCAGTGTTTGGTAGTTCTTAAACCTTTTCTTATGAGACCTATCGAATGTGACTTATATTTTGAAAGTAGTGAATGCTAATTTATTCTAACTTTTGTGAACTGTTTATCATGAAATCATTTAATAAAAGAATTTACCTATAATCAGATAATGGCCTTAACGCATATTAATTCTTGAGATTTCTTCTAGGACAATATAATTAATTCTTGATTTCTTCTAGGACAATATAATTTTGTTGAATGGAGATTTACTTTCACTATTGAAAGAAATGTCTGAATTGCAATTTTACATACTACAATGACATGCTATCAGCCGATCGTCAGTATCCTGACCTAATAGTCTGGAATGTAAACCTAACACTGGAATTTAAATTTAACGCTAACATTCTATGGCAAATGGAGTAATTGATAGTTATATTTGATGAAAAAAAGAGAAAAAGTAATAATTAATAAAAACCAAACACCAGCCCCATCCCACCAGTTTGTATTACGTAATTTTAGTTTTATAATTTTCAAATTGATTTACAATTAATATTTTATAAAAACTAATACTCCCTCCATTAATTTTATAAAAACTAATGCTCCCTCCATTCTAAGAAGTTTGCACACTTTTTGGGACATAAAAATTAAGGTGACGTTTGGTTGCAAATTTTTCAATAGCAATGAGAATGAAAATTAGTATAAGATAATTGTGGTGCTTAATGAGAATAAAAGATGGTGAATGACATTATTTTTCCTCTTAAATAAAATAATCATTACCCATTTTGATTAACCTTTTCACCATCTACAATCATTTCTCCTTAATCATTCCCCTCCACCACCAATAACAAACTTCATTTGTCTAATTTTTTTCAAAATTGGAGCACAACACCAATGATCCAACATGAAAACATTCATTCCTTCAATAAATCTGGGGGCATAGAGGAAAAAGTCAATTTCATTCTCATTCCCATTGAAGAGCTCGTAACAAGCGTTCCCTAAAAAAATTATTTTTGTTAACTTTTATGAAAATAAAGGGTAAGAGAGAGAATAACATGTAAAAGTATTTTGAGTGATTTAATGAGATAAAGTAGAGTAGAATAAGAGTAATATTTTTTAAATTTAAATGATATTGTGAGAGTATTAATATTGTGTGATGTTTCCTTTGTAGGAACATGCATAACTTGTTGAGACAGACCGAAAAGGAAAATATGCATAATTTCATAGGACGAAGGTAATACTATTTAATAAATAAAATAATTAATATCATTCAAAACTAATAAATTATAATAAAAAGTTAAAAACTAATAATACTCCCATTCTCCACATGAAGAGAATTAGGAACAATTCGAACATGCAAAATGATTTATAGAACAAAATCTATCCTAATTAATTACTATATACGTTTACCTGCTTGGATTAATCATAGTGCAAGACCATGATATTATTCTCCACAACAGCATTCTGTGTGGTCAGATTAATCCAAACAGTCTTTGCGGTGGCGATCCCTCGTGCTAGCCGGAAAACACCAGCGCCGCCGACAATGGGCATTTCCCGATACTTATGCATGATGGGATTATGGCCCACCACACTAAGCGTGCTCCCATTATAATCTCCATGCGTGAACACAAAATTGAGGGTCATTAGGTAACCCGTTTCCTGGAACGAGGCTGACCCGTATATCCCCTGAGCCCGCCCAAGTAGCTTGGAATGGGGGTCGGGTCGAACAGTCAACGGGTCGTCCGTCATCCTGATTAGGCCGAAGCTGGTAGGGGAGGTGAGAGTGGAGTCGCGGTTACAGTGTCGTGAAAGTAGAAGTGGAGTTTAGTTAGCTTTTCCTTTGCGCTTGGAAGCTGTTTGAACCATTCTTCAACGCCTTCGGGCCCTTGCGCCATACCACCTAAGAAATAACTTAGCATAAAAACTGTGAATATTTTCTCCATCTCTACTCTTTTATTTTATGACCACAAGATGAAGGCATATATATATATAACTTATGAGGGTGGTACGTGATGTAAAATTTATGCACACACAAACTGGGGAGTGAAGACAATCTCAGTGGTGGGGAGGGGGGAATTTGGTAAAATGTCGCGCATTCACTTTCGTATTCGTGGTCCATAAATTATTACTTCCTCCTTCGAAATAATTTATTCCATTTTTTTTATTTGTTCATAGAATTTATTCTTATTTTATTTTTAGTAATAATTATATCTTATTTTTATTTTATCATCACCTATAAACAGTACATTTTACTACATATTTCTATTTTATACATAAACTACTACTCCCTCTGTTCCACCTTTAGCTTCATACTTGTATTTACACACTTTTTAAGAAAAATTTGCTTTATTGAATTTTATGAGATATAAAGTATAAGGGTATTTTGAGTACTTTAATAAGATAAATTAAGTAGGAGAGGAAATAAAGTAAGATAGAATAAGAGTAATAATTTTGAAAATAAAATGGTATTATAAAAATATTTATATCGAGGATTATTTCATTTTAAGGAGTGTGAAATTAATATTTGGACGAAGCGAAAAGAAAATTTTGTATTCGTAATATTTTATACTCAAATCATGAATGATAGGAGTAAGAAAGAATAAGAGCACTAAAACCACATACCCCCGCCACCACTATGTCCATAAATTCATTATAATAATTTAAGCATCTTGATTTTTGTTATAACTTTTTAGAAAATTGTAACTTACAATATAAAAGTGATGAAAACAAAGTGCATCCCGTGGAAAGATGCATCTAAGAAATATTAAATATCCGCGCGCATGGTATTAGTTCATTCATGTTTCCCACTTACACTTGTATACTCTCTGTTCTGAGTTCTTTCACACTTGCATTGACTCCATAGCTTTAGAGAGAGAGACAAACAGAGCTCATTTGAGATGGCATCATATGCAGCTCTACTATCTCTAATGCACACCCTAAATCAGATCAAAAATCACCCCCGCCCTCCAATTTCTATTCATCAACAACAGCTTCACTCTCTCACCCAAAACCTCACTTTCTTGCAAAATTTTCTTGAACGCTATCCCAGCAGAGAAGATGAGGGTTTGGAGAGACGCCTCACCGATGCAGCTTATGCAGCAGAAGATTTAATTGAAACCCATATAGTGGATCATGCTGGATCCACAAGAAATATGAGTTCCATTGACATGGATGGAAGTCTGAAGGGAGTGATACAAGTCATGGAAAATTTTCTAAAAGTTGTCAACAGTGAAGAAGATGACTTGGAGAGCCGCATCGCCACTGCAGCTGAATATGTAAACGAATCAAAAATCAGTACCGTTGACTTGAGTCAAGGTCTAGAGAGAGTGATAGTAGACATGGAATTGATCAAGAAAGAGGTGATGGAGATCATGATCAAAGAAGAGAATACTGGAGCTCAATTATATGATGATCAACTCTCTTCAGTTTTAACTGTTTCGCGGCAGAGCAGCACCATGGTGGGATTTGATGATGTCTTAACCAATGAAGTTTTAGATCAGCTCTCCGGACAACAATCTAATCTTCAAATCATCTCAATTGATGGAATGGGTGGAATCGGTAAGACTATGTTTGCTACAAATATTTACTCGCATCCACTTATTGTCCAACATTTTGATATTCATGCTTGGGTTACAATTTCTCAAGCGTATAGTAGGAGACAAATTCTTTTACAAGTTCTTTCTCCGGAATACAAAGGGAGTGAGATGAGTGAAGATGAATTAGGTGAAAGAGTACACAAAAAGTTATGGGGTAGGAGGTTTTTGATTGTTATGGATGACATATGGAGTATTGAGGCTTGGGATAGAGTTAGGTGCTTTTTTCCAGATAACAACAATGGAAGTAGAGTCATGATAACCACTAGACTGTCATGTTTGGCAATCGAGTTAAGTGGTTCTCGTGTCTTTCGCGTGAAATTTCTAGATGAGGATAAGAGTTGGGGTCTACTCTGCGAAACTGTGTTTGGCAAAGAATTAGGTTGCCCTGTCGAATTGGAGAACATTGGAAAGGAGATTGCAAGGAATTGTAGAGGGCTTCCTTTGTCAATAGTTGTGATTGGAGGACTTTTAAAAAAATCCAATTGGACGCGTGGACATTGGGAATATACTTTACAGAATCTAAATTCACTTCTCCATTTGGAGGATAATGAATATTGCTTACAAATACTGCAGTCAAGTTATAAGGAGTTGCCTATATATCTAAAGCCATGTTTTTTGTACATGGGAGTTTTTCCAGAAGATTCTATAATCAATGTGTCAAAGCTTATCAAACTGTGGGTTGCCGAAGGAATCCTGAGACCAATTGATGGCACAAGATTAGAAGAAGTTGCAGAAAAGTATTTGAATGAACTTGTTGATAGAAATCTCATTTTAGTTGACAAGTTACGCTGGAATGGGAAGGCAAAATTATGCAAAATGCATGATCTCTTAAGAGATCTGTGCATAAGAGAAGCTGAGAAACAAAGATTTATTTGCGTGCTTAAGCATCAACAGAGTCTCGACATTCCACAATGCATGAACATGGAGCGTCGTATTTGTATTCGTCGAAATGCAGAAGATAAATATTCCCCTCAATTGGTTGATGCTTTGGAATCTGCCTCGCTCACCCGTTCATTGATTCCGATGTTGGGTTTGCCTGAACCTGTATCACTTAGTTTTAGTTTTAGGTTGCTGAGGGTATATTCAGAGGATGGATACAAGGAGGACTCGGCTTTTGCAGAAGCTATTTTCCAGAAAATTAATTTGCGATTCCTTAATACTATTCTCAAATTGCCTCAATTGTCCAGATTTCCTCCATCGTGGTTTCTCCTTTGGAATCTACAATCACTTTGGGTTGACATTCGGTATTCCTTGAAGCCTATAACTGCGCCACCTGAAATCTGGGAGATGCCTCTACTCAGGCATGTCATTATCAAAGATTTTCAACTCCCTGACCTTCTCTATGGAGAATGCGACCTTATCTTGAAAGACTTACAAACACTCTCGCGTATATGTAATTTCAAGTGTAGTGAAGCGGTGATTAAGAGAATCCCAAATATCAAGACTTTGAAATTAAAGTATCATCAAATAACAGAGCATCTTAATTTTGGTCATCTGAAAGAACTCCAATCTCTTAATATTTTCATTGATCGTGCTGCCATTTTGGATGGAGAAATATTTCAGCGCTATTTGGTGCAGAACCTGAAGTTACCACATTCCCTGAAGAAGTTGAGTTTAAGTGGGACAATGCTCGATTGGGAGGAGTGTACGACAAAGATAGGTTCGTTGCCCCTACTTGAATATCTGAGATTGGATTGGAATGCCTGCTGCGGAGGCAAATTCTGCCGCCTCAAATTCTTGCGAATTGACGGCTGTTGTAATCTCAGATACTGGATAACAGACAGCACCCATTTTCCACGCCTTGAGCACATTCATATTCGATTTTTAGTTGAATTGGAAGAGATTCCATCCAGCATAGGAGACATATTAACGCTGAAATCGATTCGGTTGGATGGTTGTTCCAGATCTGCTGCAGATTCTGCTCAAAGGATAGAAGAGGAGCAACTGGAGCTTGGGAACACGGACCTTCAAATTCACATTTTTGGTAAGAGTAAGACTCATACATTCCTTTTCAATAAATAATAATAAAAAAAAAAACTTTGCACCATCTTCATTAATTCCTTTTTAAACATCATATATATTCATTCCTTTCTGAAAATTACATGATTAGATGTAGATGTCAATGAATGTGATATAATAGTCTTAATTTTCCTACCAAAACTATATTTCCAAAATGGAAGCTTTCACTTATTTTAAAAAAAAAAATTATTGCAATATTTATTTCGTTAATTCTAGTTCGTTGTTATCGATTTTGAATGTGAGTTTTTTTTATTAGTCTCATAACCCACACTCTCATACCTATATCATTCATACACAAATATGTCATAAATTAATTGTGCATCATGTGGGATAATTTCTAGTCGGAGCAAAAACAAGAACGAAAACGGACGGCAGGTATGGTTATTAATTTATATGCGTGGGATATAACCCCTAAGAGTTGGATTGGGATTTAGGAGTATGCTCCTATATCTAGATCTCAAGTTCGAAACCCTAGGTGCAATCAATTCTTGTGTTGGGTTAGTTTATACTTGGACCTTGCTAGTGAATGGTGGGATTGGTCCCCAAATTAGTTGGTGTTAGACTGTTAGAGTCAAAGAGATCGAATCATGAGTCCAAGAACTCTAAATTGAAACATGAGAGATTTCCGTCCCAAGCCTTAGGCTGAAATTCACTAATCAATTCTCAATACTCAAAATAATAGATCCTCGCCGATTTTATAAGCGTGACAGCCCCCAACAGAAATTAGGCACTAACTAACTAATTAACTACTGCTAACTGAACAATTAACTATTAAGAACAAATAAAGTCTTTCTATGATTTTAATTTTTTTATCGTATCATAGACTGAATACTGAGTTATGAAAAATATTATGTGTCGATATGGTTCTTTACACCTATTTAATTCTGGTCATTTACATCTGGTACGCTGATTCATCCAATGAAAAAAATGCAAATGGAGACGATCAAAATGGAAAGAAAATGCTGTGGTGAATGATTGAAATAAAAGAAGAGACTGAGACTTTACTATATCAAAATCTACAAATCATCTCAACTGTTGGAATATGAGTGGAATGGATGGAATTTATAATTTAATCTCATATATATATGATATGGTGTTGCAGGTGTTGTAGGTGTGGCAGATTCCTTGATGTCCAGCAATGATGCATTTTCTTATTTGAAGGAGGTTAAGGACACGTTCAAGTATCAAGGAGACAAATATGACAGGGTCCTTGATGTCCTGGGAGATTTCAAACATCACAGGTACAAGTAGTTCACTTCGTATTAAGATTTAAGAATTGATTGCAACTCTTAATTATTTGTTTTGGCAGAATTGACACAGAAGGTGTCGTAGGTGAGATGAAAGCGTTGCTTAAAGGGTATCCTAACCTAATTCTTGGGTTTAGCATATTCTTGCCTAAGGGATATGAAATTACCCTCGATGATAGGGAAGAAGATTCTGCTATGGGAATAAACGAGGAGCAAGTGAAGCTTGGTAAGATTTTAACATATGAGTCACCCTCGTGAAGCAATTTCATACTATGAAACTGGTACCATTAAATTCATTCACTAATACCATTATAATCATTCATTGATACCATAACCATTTTATACTGTAATATCAGTTTATAAGTATAATGGTATCACTAAATGAATGTTATGGTATCAGTAAATGAATATTATGTTATTAAATTCATACCATAAAACTGATTCACACTAGATTTTACCTTAAAATATCTGTATCATTCGTTTTTACATCCAAATTGCTTATTATGATTTGAAGTGTTATTTTAAACTGAACTTGTATATGTGTTTTTTAGATGGAAAAATGGTCAAATAAGCTCTTCGGTGGGGATCAAATAAGTCCTTTAACTATTCTTTTTACATTTGTACCCTTTTTATTTTTAATTGAGCTCAAATAGATCCCTAATTTTAATAAAACCAAACAATCAAACTATTTTATTAAATATAAAATAAAAATAAATATTTTCAAACCAAAACAAAATTTATTTAAAATTTGAAACTTAATATATGTATGTATATATATATATATATATATATAATTTTGATATAATTTCAAAATTCATAAATAAAAAATTTAAAACAAAATAAAAATTTATGAAAAATTTGAATGTTATGTTTAATAAAGCTTATTAGGCTAAATGTGAATTAATTTTAAGTGAATCCATATTTAGTCCTTTATCTTTCAATTTCTCAATTTTAATCCACCGGTGTTCAATTTTGTTGGAAAAATTAAAAAACGCCAGATATTGACATGTGATATGCACACGTGGAAGGTCCAACTACACATCTTAATCCACCAGTACCTCATGTGCCATGTTGCACGTCAAACTATCAACTTTCGTCCTGATTATTCTTCCCCAAAACAAAATCGCAGGTACCATTGTTTCCCAAAGAAGTTCTCTGTCAAAGCAAAATCGGAGGTACAGGAAGTTCGTTTCGAAAACAAAATCGCAGAGTTCTTGAATTAACAATATCTGTTTCTTGATCGGGGGAATTAGAAGACGCTTTGCAGTCGCCATTGGCAGACGAGAGATGATCAGAAACGTGCGTCGATCGACAATACTGGATTCAGGTTGAGTCCCTGAAGTTGGAAGGATGCAGGATTATCACCAAGATTAGAGTAATTACCAGAACCTGCGCCTGCAATCCCCTCAACATAAACCTATTTTCGTGGGGTTGGGAAGTTCTTAGGTTTTTAATTGTGAGTTCTTTTGCTTCATGAATGGGTCTTTTTACTGATCTTTTTTATTTTAAGCACTATTAAACATAACAATTATTTTAACTTTATTAAATATACGACAATGATTATATGACCACAAAAACACTCATTATTATTTAATTGCTTATGTGACAATGTTTTTTTTTTTTTTTTTTTTTGAAATTTCGCTTTTTTCCAAAATTTAGGGGATATATTTACTAAATATGAATTTCGATTTTTTTTTTTTGAAAAAAATTTAAAAGTACTTACATATTTTTGAAAAATTAATTAATGCCGCAAAATTGATGATCACTAAAAAAATAAGATACTGTAATACAAACGTTAACAATATATATATGACGTTAACAATATACTTATCATTTTATTCATACAGACGACGTTAACAATTAATATACACAATAAACTTCATATAAATAACAAAAATAATCATATTCAAAATTTTCAAAACCAAAAAAAAAAAAAAAACTTACACATGTGTATAGGGGATTCAATTATTTACCATTCTTGTAAAATATATATGCAGGCGAAATGAACCAAATTGATGAGATGATCATTGTTTACTTGAGTTTTGATGATGTATTCAACTTTCGGAAAAAATGTTTCGAACGCTTTTTTCTACAATGGTGTATTGTACATATTCTTCTCTTTGTATGGGTTGATGTATTTATTTACTAATAAAATGAGAGAAAATTGAAATGGATTTTAAAAACTGAAGTGGTGTATTTACTATTATAATTAATGTAGTAGCAAAATTGAAAAGGGTTAGTATTGACATTACATGTGTTTACTTAAAAAAACAAAAATCAAAGAATGATGTATTTATGATCCACCAAGAAACGTGACATCGTGGGCAAGGATAAATCTTACAGCGAGAATAATCTCAATATTTTAATTCAATCATCAACTATACATTAAGGAATAGATGAGTTCCTTAAATATTAATATCCCGAAAACTTAAAAGCCACACATAATAAAATACATTTAGTAGTAATTAAGAACATACTAAATTCAAGACAATTAAATATAATTCAATATTTATCTCCATCAATTTACCAAATATGGAGGTGTAAATAATGTGGACCTAAAATTAAATTGTTAAAGGTACAACCCCATTCGAACTAATATTCTTCCATTAATAAAACTTATAAATCTTTCACTTAATGATGAAGATGGGACCACGCTATCATGGATGGAGAAATTTGATCGTTGTCATAACTCATAAGTAATTTATTATTTGGGCTTTTATTTTTATATCTTTTTTTAGTATTTTTGGACCACTTTATTATTGGCCTTTTTGGATGTTTAGTATTTACGCTTCGTACTTTGTTTTGGTTGGGGATTTTGAAGAATTGATTATTGACATTAGGGTTTAATCTGTGAGCAACGCCTAATATTATCGAGGTGTTCAACTCTTTATTTCCCAATTTTGTTCTACGCTTTGCTTGCGTCACTTACTTTGTGCAGATTATAAAATTAATTAATTCAAGACACATGAAAAAAGATTAATTACATAAAGATTATTCGTAAGTATCGCCATCAATGTAAAATTTACTAAGTTTGTAACTTACAAGTCATACACGTCATGATATATATATATATATATATATATATATATATATATATATATATATATGCCTGTATTTTCACAAATCATACTTATTGAAAGACTGTATTTATGAAATCAAATATTTAGATCAATAACTTGTGCGTGTACTTTTTTTTTTTTTTTTTTTTTTAGCTTCAAAGTAGTTTTAGCTTTATCGTACTAATAGAAAAATCAACCATTAGTTCATACAAATCAATGATCGATCCATATATATTAAGTGCATATTATGACCATTCTTTAGAACCACACATATATAATTATATATATATATATATATATATATATATATATATATATTTCTAATGAAATGAGAGAGTGAAGAAGAGATGATTTTTTTTAGTTGGGAGGAGATGAAGAAGAGATGATTTTATTTTTTTTAATAAAATGGAGGTACCGTGAGATGAAGAAGAAGAGAGGATACTTGGTTAAAAAAATTAGAAAATGAGAGAGTGAGAGAGGAGAAGGTACGGAATGAGTGCAAAATAATAAATATGGTAGGTGGGAGTTTTGGGGGAAGTTAGAAAATGAGAGAGTGAGAGAGGAGAAGGTACCTTTTGAATGTGTAAAATAATAAATATGGTAGGTGGGGGTGGTGGTAGGGCCAGTTTTCTCCTCAAGTTGTGTACATCTTTTTTACCTATTCTCAGGTATTTTTGGGCCTAAAAATTCAAAATGAGTATGTTAAATTTTTTGTATTTGAAAGTGGCTAAAAAAAGAGTATTCTAACACTATTTTCATTGTAATTAATGATATGAAGTCTAATAGTAGATTTCTCAAGAAGACCGACATAGTATAATTTTATTTTAACAACTAATGTAATATATTATACTAGTAGCGTATATTGTTATTGAACTCCATAAACAACCTACCGTTGAATTCCATATCAAACAGATCATTATATATATATATATATTTATTTATTGTTGCTGTTGAAATGAAACATAGTGTTATGTAAAACAGAGCGCTAAAATGCCCTATGTTACAAGTTTCGTCTTGTTTACAATTTCATATTCTGGATTGTGCAGCGTGCCACAACACCAATTATTCATTGCTGTAATACCTTTTAAGAAAAACATATTAATATAAGTGTTACTCTTTTGTAAACTATTTTTACTATACAATTTAAAATATATTAGTTGTTTTTATTATATAATATTATATGTATTAAATAATATATTTTAATAAAATAATTAATACTATTAAAAATATATATAAAATGGAAACAAATTTTACAATAAAACTAGTCACTTATCTTTGAAATTATATTTTTATATTTTGTTCTATTTTAATTTTTTTTTCGAGCATTATTAATTTATTTTTACACTTATTTTATTTCAATCACAGTTTAAATAAAGATATACAATGTAAAATCTAATGACAAAATAACTGACGTAAGTGCAAAGCAAGTGGGATTCGTTATTTGTTTTTATTTTTTGAAATTAAACTGGGATTCGTTAATTTGATGCAATGATGTTTACGAAATACGTATTGTAAAATCATAGAGTCAGCGTAGAAAAAACAAAAAAAAATCATAGAGTCAGCGTAGAGAAAGTATCAATAAAATTAACCGGGCCAAGCAATGACAAGTAGGAACAACGGGTCGGGCACGAACAACTAACCATGAAAAATTATGAACACAAGCAGCTAGCTTTTAAATAATGGCAAGCTCTATGCGAATTTATCGTGGTATATATTTTTTAGCATTAATCATTCATTAAAATATATTAATTTAATATTAAATTATTAATACTGAATAATACACACAATTAATACGTTTTAAATTACACAATAAAATCAATTTATAAAAAAATTACTCTAAATTATTACGTTTTAAATACACAATAAAATACCTCACTTGGATTCATAATACAAAACCATGACATCATACTCAACAACTGCATCTTGGGTGGTAAGATTGAACCAAACGGTTTGCGCGGTGGCGATCCCTCGCGCTAGCCGGAAAAGACCCGACCCGCCAACAACCGGCATCTCCCGATATTTGTGTAAGATCGGGTTATGCCCGAGCACACTGAGTGTGCTGCCATTGTATTTGCCTTGTGTGAACACTAAATTGAGGGTCATAAGTAGACCCACTTCCTCAAATGAGGCCGACCCGTATATTCCCTTAGCCCGACCAATGACGTCGGAGTCGGGCTCGGGGCCTACGGTGAGCGGGTTATCCATCATCCTGATTAGACCAAAGAAAGTAGGGGATGTGAAGGTGGAGTTGGCTTGAGCCACAGTGATGGCACTTGGATTGTTGCCACCAACAGTGTCGTGAAAGTAGAAATGGAGCTTTGCTAGCTTTTCCTTTGCATTTGGAAGGTTTTTGAACCATTTTTGGACTGCTTTAGGCTCTTGTGCAATACCACGGGCCGTCGGAATTGCTATGCCGGCGGAAGCTAAGAAGTGAAGCATCACAATTGTTGATATCTTCTTCATCTCTGTTTTTAATTCTCTGCAAATTGTACATACATATATATATACACACACATAGATTTGATATCGTCAAATGATGAATTTTTTTTTTTTGACATTTTGTCAAATAATGATATTACGATAAAAAGTTGGTAGGCAAAAACTTGTGGAGATCGTATTACGGGTCTCATTTCTTGAAACGGTTGTAAAGTTATTATCATTTTTTAATAAATTGTTATCACTTATAATATGAAGTGTACCGCTTTTCAATTTTTTTTATCTTAAAATGATTAATTTTTTAAAATTGTACAATTTATATAATACAAGTGTATCACTTTTTAATTTTTTACCTAAACATTTTACATATATTTTTTTAAGTGATAAAATTTTATTTAAAATTGGATCCATCATATGAAATAAGATATGTGATACAATCATATACAAGACTTACTCACAAATGTTTTAGTAACATATTCCGTAAAGTTAGTCAGCAAAGTCTCCAACTATTTTCATAAGGAGTAAATGGTGAATTATTATTTTAGTTTTGGGAGAGAAATAATTTATTTATTTATTACTTATGGATAGGGTGCGACAATTTGCTGTCTAAATTTATGGAAATAATGTGAGATATGCTACTAAATATTTTTAAAATTTTTATTTTAAATACTTTAATTTTAAAATAATTAATTATGTAAATAAGATGATGTATCTATTGCCAAATTATTATTCGACTCTTTAAGACAAAATTATATATATATATATATATATATATATATATGTGTGTGTGTGTGTTATTGGAATGTATGTGGAGAAAATATGTGGAATACATATATATTAAGATAGAAAAAAAAAAAAAAAAAAAAAAAAGATAGCCTAGTCGGTGCATGTCTGAAGTAAACAAGGTGTTATAAAATTCAACTTGACGGAATTTTCACAAATTTGGAGGCAAACCCCTTATGTGGGCAAATAAAATTCTAGTTCCAGATAGACTTTGTAAGAAGAAAAGAATTTTCACAACCGTAAGACAATTATTTGGATGTAGTCATTTAAAATCAAAGAATTTGACGATAATACATTATACATTTATAAATCTGGAGAAAAACTAAATGAATGGATTTGATTCATACAAATATTACTTATAAATGGAAAGATATCAAATACCCAACAAAACATAGTTATTTTAAATCCTCCATTTCTTCCGCTTGTGCTTAATATTTGAGTATATCAAGTCAATTCATTTACCTTTTCTCAATTTAATTTGCGTGAATGCATGATATATTCTTTGATTTCAAATTCATTCCATCTAAATGGAGCTTAAATGGAGCTTAATGGAATTATAAGGAGAATTAACATATCTCGAGATTCACGACGCACAAAAAAGATGAAGAAAAAAATAGTTACAAGATTGAATTGGTCTTTAAGATGAGGTGGCAATTGTCCCTTACGTATGAGCCGGGGTAAGACGCAATAGGTGGGGGCGGCAATCAACGGTCAAAAATTTGAATTTCAATCCGTATGTTCATTATATATCACAGCAGACTGGACCTTGTACTACCAAAGATGTCAGTCCAACAATAAATTGATTATATCATAAAAAAATTATTATCATAATTATATAAAATACTAATAAATAATTCTTCCATTAAAATTAATATTGAGTCAAATGGGCAATTAATTGTGAAATAGAAGAAGTATAATTCTTCAGCTGAGACTACCGCATAAGATTTGAATAATTAGTATGATTCATCCCCCATCAGTTTATTTTGTCAAAGAAGAATAAAAAAAACTTAGCAAGTAAACCTATCAGTTTTGAAGTATAACAATTTATAATTTTGCAATTTACTTCCACGCGTGTACATCTTTGACGGGGCTAAAACTTTACAGAGAACGATAAATACTTGGACTCTATTTAATTAATCAGCAAAATCTGCATATAATGAAAGACATCTCCTGACAACTATAGTTATTTATTACATATAATTAATTGAGAATTGTTTGATGATGAACTTAGCAAGCAGAGTCAGCAGACACCGTTGGCTCTATTTAATATTAAATAATATAATTAATTAGCAAATAATGCATATAATGAAAGAGATCTCCTAACAACTATACTATAATTAATTATTAAAGTAATCAGTTGAGAATTATAAATTTATTAATTAATTAGTCAACATTATTTATAAAAGTTGGTTCAACATTAATTGAAACAATCATATACATACTTCATGAAAACCACCCATGACGTTTGATATATCACGAAATATCTCATTCTAAATTTGTGATTACAAATGTTATTTTCTAGTATTTATCTCTATTTTGTGAATGTGAATTACATTTGTAATATTCATTCCGTCCCAAATTAGTTTTCATTTTGCCACCTCTACTTATGACCTTCAATTGTCTAAATTGTCCTTTATTAGTTTTAAAAAGAGTTTGAAAATTGATGAATACACCAATTAATAACACCACCCACCTTACCCAACATCTCCATCTGTTTCAATTTTTTGAATCAAACAATGGGATCAAAATTTGAACGTCGAAATCGTCGCTGCTTGCCACGATTAATGGTAAGTATTTAATGTTTTAGGTTTGAAGATTGAATTGAATTCGTGATTTTTTTAATTTGAAAATCTTAGGTTAAGTATTAGTGTTAATAATATGTTTCAAATGATTTTTTTTTATTTTTATTTTTTTGTAAAACGAGCAAATAATACTCAAATTGTGTTACAGTATAAATGCAAAAATTTTGGGTATTTACCAAATATCAAATAACCTGAGCCTTATTAATATGATGTGGTTTAAGAGAATAATTTATTTTATTAAGCATTAGGCACCTATTCATATTCTTCTTAACAGAGCACAGTGTGTGATACTTGGGCTAACCCACTTCATGGATAATGCACTTGTTTCGATACAATTTTACCTCAAAGCCCAATTCTGGATTCATAATCATTCACATTATTAAAAAATAAAAAATTTATTTGGATTCATAGTACAAGACCATGACATTATACTCGACCACAGCATCCATGCCGCTAAAACTAGTGGTTTGGGCGGTGGCGATCCCTCGGGCCAGCCGGAAAAGACCAGATCCACCGACGATGGGCAGCTCCCGATACTTATGAAGGATGGGATTATGGCCGAGCACGCTAAGTGTGCTTCCCTTATAATCTCCTTCTGTGAACACTAAATTAAGGGTCATGAGCAGGCCTACTTCCTCAAACGAGGCGAACCCGTATATTCCGTTGGCCCGCCCAATGATCTTCGACTTGGGCTCGGGCCCAACAGTCAGCGGATTATCCATCATATTGATTAGACCAAAGAAGGTAGGGGATTTGGAGGTGATGTTGGCTTTGGCTACTGCAATAGAACTAGGATTTTTGCCAGAAACAGTGTCGTGAAAGTAGAAGTGAAGGTTGATTAGCTTTTCCTTTGCATTTGGCAAGTTTTTGAACCATTCTTGTACTGCTTCGGGCCCTTGAACAATACCACGGGCACTGGGAATTAATGCCATTGAATACGCTAAGTAAAAAAGCATGACAACTGTTGATATCTTCTCCATCTTGCTTCTATGAAGCCAGTTTAATGGTGTAGCCTGTGCAGTAGGATGTATATATATATACACTGGTAAGTACTCTCCATCCGCCTCTAAAAGATGTGTTCATTCACTTTAATAACAACCATCATTTAATTAATTAAATTGTTATTGTATTTTATTACAAATAATACATTATTTATAAGTGAACCTATCGTACCTTAATACTCCCTCCGTCCCTACATAATCTTCATACTTTCCTTATTTGGACGTCCCAACATAATCTTCACACCCAAATAAGGAAAATATTTTTTACACTAATACCCTTAAAACATCACTTTATTTTCAAAAAGTCACACACTTTATCTTCTTACACTTTTTAAAAGTCAAGCACCCAAAATATCCCCACAATTTATTCTCTCTCCTATCCCTTTATCTCCAAAAAGCAAGTTTTCTTAATCTCCGTGTCCAGCAAAGTATGAAGATTATGCTGGGACGGAGGGAGTACTTTTTACTTTATCTATTTTTTTCATGGGAAATAATAAAATAATAATTTTTTAATAAAAAATATAATACTTTGATCGGGTCACCATTTACCCGATCAAAGTATTATTTTTTTATTGAATATTATTCATGTACGGAGATACATTAGTTATATAATACAATATCAAAAATTAATCACAATTGATTAATATTAATGCATAATTTTTTTAATGTAATGTTTTTAAATTTAGTTGTCATTGTTTGTTGAATATTTGTTGAAGATGTAAGGTTGATATTATAATTTTAAGTCATGGTTGAAAAATTAAAGGAAAATAAAATATTTATTTTTTTTAGAAAATATGAACATACGTTTTGTGAATGAGCAAATAAACTAAATAAATATACATTTATAGTTGGAGAGAGTATTTATTACCTTTTGTTGATAAAGTCTTCATTGATAAAGTTTATCAGCTTTTTTTTTTTCGAGAGTTTCTTTTTATTTTTCAAATATGTTTTTTTTTTTCAAGTACAAGTATGTTCCTAAAAGTTAACTCTACCGCATTTTTCATTTTCTACTCTTATCTGTTTGTTTTGTTTCAGCGTGATTTTGTTTTCGTTGGATCATGTTTTGTTGACAAAAATTGATTGAGATCGTCTTATTATAATATTATTATCAATTTTCAATATAAATAGTAATTATTAATTAATGTAAAGTGTATATCACTTTCTAAACTTTTATAATAAAATAATATATTTTACGTATATTTTCTTTTTGAAAAGTAATACCTTCTCATTTATCATTTAGGTTGCTCAAAATTAAAAAATACACATACAATTTAGTTTTACCATATACAAAATAGTAAAAAAATAATTATACTCTCTTAACTTAAATTCTTATAAACATCTCTTATTTACACCTTTTATCACTCAATTTACCACTACAATTAAATTTCTCTCACTCAATTATTCACTTCAAAAAAAAAAAAAAACTCTTCTTACCTTTTAATTTATACCTTTTAATATTAATAAATAATATTTTTATTAGAAAGCTTCTAATTGCCTTTTTGCAAGATTGTGACAACTAGTTACTGTAATTGGTGTCATAAATGGTGTTAATTATTGTGTACGTTTCAAATTTTCAAATAGTGGAGTGGAAGTGTTGGAGGTTAAGAAACTCATTTCCCTTTTGTTGATAGAGTCTTTATTCATGAATTTTAGCGGCTTTTTTTGTGAGAGGTGTTTTTTCTTTTTTTACAGAGGTTCCGGAAAGCTAACTCCAATGCAGATTAATTGCCTTTTCAAAAAAAAAATGCAGATTAATTGCCGCAGTTTTTTTCTTTTTCTTGCTCTTATCCATTTGATTGGTTTTTCTGGTTTATTATTTTTTTATAAAACTTGTTCGTATTATTAATTTATTTATAACTTATTTATAACGATAATAATATTATTAAATTAATATAATGATATCAATTTTATTCTATAAATAAATTTCACTTTAAATTTTATATTTTATTTTTGCTAGTTGAAATTACTTTGTTGGACGATAATGTCAAAACTTGATTGCAATATGACAAACTTCTTTTAAAATGAAAATAAAAATTCATTTTCATTTTGGTAACAAATAATAATATATTGGTTAAATAATGTAATTTTTCAATATTTCTTCCCGTCTTTAATATATCCCCACCGATTTTTAGGTTCTCCCTGCTTCTATTTTTTTTTCTAACGTGTCGTCATCGAATTTAATTTTCTCTCTTTTCCAAATTTATGTTTGTTTTTAGTGTCATCGCTGGTCTTAGTTCTCACTAATTTTTTCGCGTGTTTTTGGTAAGGCTGTGTAACTAAAAAATTTCTTTCTTCACCGTATTGGGAAAAAATTTCTTTCTTCTCATAAACAGCAATTTTTTTTAATATGCAATATCCTTATATTACTAATAGGGAGTTTGTTTTTGCTTAGGTGTCGTCATGAGATTAATTTGGATGAGGTTCACATTCTTATTAAATGCATATATATGTTAATAATCTATGTGTCATTTTTCTATTGATTTATAATTAATATATGACATCTATGTGACATTTTAATATAGAAATTAATTAAAAAATATATTTCTAGGAAGGTTTGAACCTTAGACCTCTTGCACAATATATATATTTTTTAATAAATAATTTAATATATAAATCTTTAAATATTTTAAATATCTATTTTATATCTAAAAAGTGTTATCATATGACAATTTTTAAACATAAAATTATATTTAACTTAAGCCTATAAACGTATGTAAGAAAAATTGTGGTTGTATCAACTTTTATTAAAAAAAAAACATAATATAATCATATATGATATTTATTGTAAATATACAATATACATATATTAGTCGGAGTAATATTTATGCATCAATTATATAAAAAAAATTCTATTAATCGTCTCTTTTTTTTTATTATTAATTGTAAAATAAATTTGAAATAAATCTTATAGTAAATTCTTTCACATAATTATTATAATTCTAATCCCTAGCATGAATTGTCAAACAATTAATATTACCATTATTTAAATTTAATATTATAATTATAATTTTTTTTATACATATACATTATTTTAATATATATTATTATTTGAAAATATTATATATAATATATTATATTATAAAGTTTATTTAACAAAAATACCGCGTACGGACATGTCATCTAGTTGCATATAAAACCAACTCTATGATACAAGTCTAATTCTATATATATAGTTTGTTTAGATTTTAAATAATGACCCATATTTTGGGCTAACGTTTATTTATTAATTATCTGATCAAAGCCCATTCCCCATTTCCTAGAGTTGCAACGTAAAATATTTAGTTTCTAACAAAGAATCAATTAATTCCTAATTTGGTTGGAAAAAATAACAAAATTTAAGTTGAGGTACCAATCTATCAATTTTATATAGTATGAGTTACAGTTTGTTACGAAATGTAGCACATATTGCAAATTGTAATTAACCTTTTTTAAAAATTAAAGTCACCAAACAATCTTTATAAAGAGCTAATAACAATTAATTTATTGAAATTATTGGAATAAAAATGACAAAGAAGAAACATTAAAAAAATTACGAGTCACTCTCCTACGAAGTAGTTTCACAGTATGAAACTGACACTATTAGAATCATTCACTCATACCATAACCATTAAATGCATCTTGTTTTTTTTTTTTTCAAAACAATATTTAGACACTTATATAAGGATAAAATTAGAAAATAATATAAAAAAAATTAATGTATTAACTATAATAATTTTTAATTTTTAATCTGTGTGAAAATAACTTGATCTATCTTTGTAGAAAGGGGGGAATATTTTGACCATATGTGCCAATTTTGGGACTAAATGTGAAAAAAAGAAAAACAAACAAATATTTGGTACATTTAGAATTATCAAATACAATCTGCAATAGTTTTCTGCAATAGTTATTTAAGTAATTAATCATAAAATTTGAGTACATCTAAAAATATTGGAATAAATTAACCATAGATAAATATTCGTTTTCAAATAGAATCGAACTTAAAGTGAGGAATCCGGTGGCCAGGCTAAGCCAACTGGTTAGAAGTTAATCTCATTATTGAAAAAAAATTCGAAAAAAATCAAGAAGTATTGGAACATCAATAATGAAGCACCATAACATTGTATTCAACAACTGCGTTACCCGATGTCGGGTCAAACTTAGCCGTTTCCGCCGTGGCGACACCTCGGGCCAGCCGGAAAACGCCAGAGCCTCCGACAACCGGCATCTCACGGTAATCATGACCGATGGGATTATTACCGACGACAGTAAGCGCGCTACCGTTGTACTTGCCGCCGGTGAAAACAAAATTCATGGTCATGAGTAGGCACATCTCTTCGGAGGAGGTGTAGCCAGTGATGCCTTGGGCCCGGCCGATAATCTTGGATTTGGGGCCCGGCCCGGATGTTAGCGGGTTGTCTATAGTGGAGACGAGCCCGAACAAGGTGGGCGACTGGGAAGTGGAGTTGGCCCGAGCCACGGGAATGGAGGTGGGATGCTTACCACTTACGACGTCGTGGAAGTAGAAGTGAAGTTTGGTCACCTTTTCCTTTGCATTTGGGAGTTTTTTGAACCATTTTTCAACTGCGGTTGGCCCTTTTTTTGCTGCACAACCAACACATAACAGCGAAACAAATATTGAACAAAAAAGGGTCAACATCAAGAGAGATTTCATCACCATCTCTCTCTCTCTAGATCCTCCTCTCTCTTTCTCTCCCTGAGGATACCTTTTTTTTTTGACAGGTCTCTCTGAAGATACTTAGAAGTCAAGTTGAGCGAGATGTACATATAGGAAGTTATAAATATTTCTAGTCAATTATGAGGGCCGTGTGTAAATTGTTTCTTAGTTCAACACTTTTTCCTGGTAAATTAAATATGAGGACCAAATCCGATCATACAGGAAATTTAATATTTAGTTCACACCATCGTCGACCAATTCGCCACTTAATTTACATTTTATTCTTTTAGCTCTAATCATAATCAAACTTGTTTACACTTTACAGTATAAAATATTCAATTAGTAATACCTTTTCATTCAATAATATTATTATACTTATAAATTAATATCTTACACTTGGTATTAGTTTATAAGAGTGGTAATATTATTAAATAAATGTAATAGTATAATGAAACTTGTTCACTTGAGAATTTATGATTGTTATTTAATTTAAATAATTAGTCATATTTTATTTTATAAATTATGTAAACTTTTCATGATCCGATATACTTTTTATAATAAAAATCATAATCATATTGTGAATATTATACATTTTGTTATAATTATATTGCAAATTAAAATTTTGAAATAAATTCCACCCATAAAGTGAATTTTAATTATAATTAAATTAAGTTTATTAAGTATAAGTTTATATATGTAGAATGCACGGTTAATTTTTTTTTTCTATACATTACAAATTCATTAATGTTACATTATCATGTTTGTAATTTTTTTAATTTGGCGCAAGTTATTATTTTATTTTTTAATTATTGAGTACATATTTATTACTTTAAATGTACGAGGTAAATTAAAATATATGAGAGTCAAATCTAATAACACTAAATTTGATTTTATAAACTTAAATTAACAGATATTTTACTACATCATGTTAAGAAATCATGTATGTTAAAAACCATTAAAAGTCTTAAAGAAATTATCACTTGGCTTAATTGGCTATTTCTCCTTGCCACTGAGATCTGACCCAATTTAATTGTTGTAATTTAAAAAGTATTTCACACGAATTAAAACTAAAGTTATTAACCAATAATAAATATACATTGTGCTCCATACTGTATCATGTGCTCGTTTGATTACGGAAGCAGCAGAAAAATCAAATGCCGCTTATTTTCCAGAGAGACCACTATATTTTACTATATGGAGTATTAATTTTCTGTAATTAATATTTGTCAGTAATTAAATACTTTCCTTTTTGTTTTCCTCAAGAAATTAAATGTGAGAATATCAAATTAACTAAGATTAACTTACATTTATGGAAGCTGAGATCGTACTCAAGATTATATTTAACTATAGTCATAAATCTATAAGAACACGCACTTTTGTGTAAATAATTTGACCAAAGTTTGACTGATCGAAAAATGCTCAATGATTTTAGTTGTGTGTTTTTCTCATATTTTGCATCGATCATTTATTTCGTGATTTAACATTTTTGACTCAGTCTAATTTTTCTTTTTTCTTTTTTTTAAAGGTCTATTAAGTTTTTAAATTGGTCAATTTGATATATAGTGACTATTTTAATTGCAAAGTTTTGGTAATTTGAATATATTTTTGAAGGCTATCTATATTTGTAGATAACTAAACCTTTTCCGGTCATTTTGCTATTTTTATATTCTAACGAAAATGATTTCTTTATAGAAATGATTAACAAGCTTGATAAGGGATCTCATAAAGTAGTACAACGGATCTCATAAGAGAGGAAAAACGGATCTGCTTTAAGGTGCAGCTATCTATGACAAAATAAAATAAATATGGACATGTGAGTCTGCCTAAGGAAATACCATTTCCTTGGAAAATGTGAATAATTTGTTATTCAATCTGGGTACGTAGATGTTTCTGACCCATTTTATTACCCTTTGTCTAGTTCCTTTTCCCACTCGCTGTTATCTCTCTCAGTCTCAATTGTAAGCGTCTCAAGGTGTCAAGCTTTCCGCCAACTTTTTATCGTGATTTTATTAATTTGTTGTCATTTTCTTGTTTTACTTTATGTTTCATAATCCAAATAAATGATACTCCCTCCGTCCCAAAAAACCTTTCACACTTGACTTTTCCAACAATTTTTGTGTGAGAGTTATTTCATAGTAATACGTTAACAAAAGTTATTTTATATGAATGATATGCTAATTAATAAGATCAACTAGCATATTATTCATATAAAATAACTTTTGTAAATGTGTAATACTATGAAATAACTCTCACACAAAAATCGTTGAAAAAATCAAGTGTGAAAGGTTCTTTGGGACGGAGGGAGTATTTGATATGCTAAAAATAATTAAACGAATCATCACAATTTTAAATTCATGTGTTGAAATCAGAAAATAAAATATTACTCCCTCCGTCCCATAAAAACTTTCATTATAAGTTTCATATCCTTAAAATGGAAAACTCTTTATAAACTTCACCCTTACAATTTTCACCAATTTACACAAATATCATTACTTTTTACTCTCACATACACATAATCCAATAATTTTTTTTTTTACTTTTCACATAAAATTTTACAAAATTACCCCTCAAAACTTAAATCATTACTCTTTTTTCTTAAAATGTGTGTCCTCCTACATATAAAAATTTTTCTGGGACGGAGAGAATACATATTAGAGCATAAAAAATGACATAGATAAATTGAACTAATTTTTCCCGTTCCTCTTTCACCAAATCTGGATTCGAATTTAGATCCATTGGAAGATATATGTGTTTCTTCGATTGGTCCATGAAAAATCTTCATTAGTATTTTGTTTTTTTTTTTCAATAATTTATTTACAATAAAAAGGCAAGTTTTTTTAAACAATCTCGAAAATCGTTGTAATTTGTGACAATTTTGTGACGAGTTAGTTGTTCAGAAAATCAAAGTCGTGTGTGTGTTGTTGATTTCTGCCCGTCTAATTGTATTAATATATTCGAATGGGTGATTTTTTCATAGGTGATGAATTACGCAGTGTTTTTAGGGTAAAAGCATGGTTATATATTTTTAATACATTTTTCTGTATCTAGTGAATGGTGATGTTATGTCGATGATATTATGAGATCATGAATATGTATAGTTGAAACACGTGATGGCTTCGAGGCAAACTCTTGTGGCATTGAGGCAAACTTTTGCCTATTATTTACTCTCACTTTTCTCTAAAGGTATACTCACATTATTTTTGTCAAAATATATATATATATATATATATATATATATATTTATCATTCAACCATCAATTAAGTTATTCACATAATATTAATTTTACACTCAAATAACTACTTAATTAATAAAAAAACCATATAATATTCCAAAATATTTTTACTTAATTTATCTATATTTTTTTAATCTATTAAAATCAAACGAACATACTTTTAATAAATGGAGAGTGTATTATTTATTAATTTTTGTCATTAAAATAAGTATATATCATTTCTTGTCCACCTATTACTGGGGAGCCCGAATATTTACCTAGGAATTGAAGTAAGCCCAATATTTTGGGCCTAAAATCCTTGGTTATCGTTTTCGTTTTCAGGCCGGAACTGAGGGTTGTGTATTGTGATGGGCCTTCGCATTCAGTGCTTTACAAGGACTTGCTCATATGTACTCACTAGATGAGCTTCCACGTATTACGCGGTATTTTCGTTAAATAAACTTTACAATATAATATATTATACATATAATATTTTAGATCAAATAATATATATCTATATATATATATATATATTAAAATAATGTATATGTATAAAAAAAATTGTAATTATAATATTAAATTTAAATAATGGTAATATTAATTGTATGACAATTCATGTTAGGAATTATAATTATTATAATTATGTGAAAGAATTTACTATAAGATTTATTTCAAATTTATTTTACAATTAATAAAAAAAAAAAGGAGACGATTAATAGAATTTTTTTTATATAATTGATGCATAAATATTACTCTGAATAATATATATATATATATATATATATATATATATATTACAATAAATATCATATATGATTATATTAAGTTTTTTTTTTTTATATATAAAAGTTGATACAACCACAATTTTTCTTACATATATTTATAGGCTTAAGTTAAATATAATTTTATGTTTAAAAATTGTCATATGATAACACTTTTTAGATATAAAATAGATATTTAAAATATTTAAAGATTTATATATTAACTTATTTATTAAAAAATATACATATTGTGCAAGAGGTCTAAGGTTCAAACCTCCTTAATAATATATTTTTTAATTAATTCCTATATTAAAATGCCACATAGATGTCATATATTAATTATAAATCAATAGGAAAATTACACATAGATTATTAACATATATATGCATTTAATAAGAATGTGACACCTCATTCAAATTAAACTCATAACGACACCTAAGCAAAAACAAACTCCCTATTAGTAATATAGGGATGATTAATAATGAAAGGTATAATGTATTAAAAAGTCCTAAACAATCAATTTTTATTTTGGAAAGTCCCTCAATTATTTTTTTATTTTAAAAATTTTTTAAATTATATAATTTTTGTTTCATGAAGCCACTGGTAATGGGAAATCATGGATTTTTCTGGTCCAGTTTAATGTTATCTGTTAAAATATGTCAATCAAATTTCAACAAAAATTAATCTCCAACAAATTATAAAAAAGGGCCCTATGAAACTAGAATTATATACTATAAGAGTTTTCTAAAATAAAAAATAGTTTAGAGGCTTATGAAACAAAAATGATATAGTTTAAGGACATTTTAAAATAAAAAATAGTTTAGGGGCCTTCTAAATAAAATTTGATAGTATCAAGATTCTTTTGATCCATTATGCTAATAACGAAATACAGTAAATATGTATAATGTGGTACAGTTAACCTCATTCATTGAAGGTTTGCAAGTAATATAATCATGGGAGGGTTGACAATTTACAACTAGCTGGCTCACTTCTGCAACAATTAATCTGCTTGTTACGATAACACATCACCGGTGCGCCGCTCTGCGGTAGAAGTTTATCATCTTTAGGAAAAATTAAAAACCAAATAACAAAATACCACATTATAATTACAAATTAATGTGTGAAATAGTGTGATATAAGACGAATCATGAGACAAATTCAATTTGTTAGATTTTTAACTTATTTTAACCCATTAATTTGACTCACTCTTCCTTTTAAGTGATTGTTAAGAAGGGGTTTAGGATTTAGGGTTGCATTATAAAATATTATTTGTTAATTATTATATATATATATATATATATATATATATATATATATATATATATATATAATTCGGTTTCTATGTCGGTGAACCAAAATTTTCACCCTGAATACAGAAATTTGGTAAAGTAACTAACCAAAATTGAGCTGAAAATTACGGTAACCACAAAACAATTACACACCCCTATTGGCAGGTATATTTATAGCACGAGTCAAGTTATCAATTAATTAGTACACCCACCATTCAACAGTACACCCACTACCAACTTCCTAAACTACCTTCTTCCTTCTAACCCTAATTATTTTGCTCCCCCTTCCTTTTCAGTATTGTAAATCGAGGGAGGGTGATATATGAAAGGAGAAGCTGAATAGGGTTTAGGGCCGGAGAAATGGGACATTATGAAATTATGATGCAATTAATGCCAAAAATTCAAAATTCAAAATGTCAAATGACATTAGTAATCAATTAATACCGAATGGTCAAAATGGCATTATGATACATGTAATGATATTTTGCTATTTTGACATTTTAAACCCATGTGGTATATTTGAAAAGGTTTAAACTGATTAAAAGACTATTACAAGGAAAACTCAATTAAAGGATGTCACCAAATTATATAAAATATCGAAATGTTTGGAGTTTTATACAGACCAATGAATATCATTTACTATGCTAAAAATTATGGGTTTTATCTATAAAATTCTTTTTTTTATCAAAATCTATAAAATTCTTAATATACCATTTATTTATATAAAGTCTTCATTTTAAATTATAAATTCACGAGAATGCTAGAGTTTAGCAAAATAATCATAAAAAAAATTGGTAAAAATGTGCAAAAAACCAGTGCAAGTCAAGTCTTGATACGAGACAGAGTAATACATGAAGAGTAAGAATGGAAGAAACGGCGAAGAAGAATCCAATCGACGGGTTGAGGACCTCCACTTGGGTGGTGTGGATCCTAAAGTCGAATTGTACATGAAACATTTTGTCCACTTGACCGACCGAATACCTCCACTGGGGTCGACAACTTCAACACACTTGCCCAGTTAACTGGGTTTGCGATTTGAGCAAGAAATTAAAAAAATAAAATTAAAAAATAGATCTTCCCTATGGATTTAGGGTTTTGTATATTCTCAAAATACATAATTTACCATAATGTCATTTAATGTACCATAGTCATATTGGACTACTTGGTATTTATGGCTTCATAATGTCATTTGACATTATGGATTAAATTTTTTAAATTGATTGATGACATTTTGGATAATTAATGCCTGTATCAGAGTCTTGGAATACATATATATTTGCAGTGGTCTTGGTTAATATATATAGCATGAATAACAACAATTCAATTGTACATAAATATTTTTTAGATCGATATGTATTGATGTACAATAATATGAAACAACATAATATCACAAATAAAATTTTCTATTGATATCATCAACATTTTTAAAATGTAAAAATAAACTCATAAACAATTCTTAAATTAAGGGAGATGAGTTTGAATTTTGAAGTATCCACCCTATCCCATTTTCATTGAGACCTCCACACCTCATCAATATTTAACGTCTAATGTTTCACTTAATTTACATTTTATTAAATACATATATGGTACTGTTTAAACGTAATTATCGAGGGATTCATAACAAAACACATGTTAAAATCGAGACAATAAAATATACGATCAAACATAAAATTTAAATTGGAATTAATGGACGAGTGCACATTCAGTAGTGTTAGTTATTCAAACGCACAGTAGTATTATTATTCCCAACTTACAACATGGAAGAGCTAAGAGCCCATAAATGATGAAATCCTATTTATATTGCAGCATATGTATTACATACAAATGTAACAACAAATAATTAAGATTTCATGCATGTAACCTAATGATGAAATACAGTAACATTGTACTGGAAGAAAGCATCGCCCGTGGAAGTATTAAACGACACCGTTCTGACCCCAATAAAGCCACGAGCCAGCTTGAAAGCACCGGAGCCACCAACGACGGCCAACTCACGACGGTCACGGAGATAAGGGTTGTTTCCGATTACATTCAAGATGCTTCCATTATACTGTCCACCGGTGAACACAATATCAAACGACATGTGAAGTCTTGTCTCCTCCAACGACGCAAAATTGAATATTCCTTGGGCCCGCCCCACTATCTGGGCATTCGGGTCGGGGCTTACCCGTACCGGGTCATCGAGCACCGCGACGACGCCGAAGAAATTGGGTGGCATGGGGGTAGAAGTGGGTGAAGCCACAGCTATATTTGTTGGGTTTGGGCCACTTAATATGTCTTGGACATAGACTTGAAGATAGGTTACTTGTTGAGGTCCCAGATGATAATTTGGGAATCCATCGGAATATTGAGCTAACAATGTTAGAGTGAAAACAAGAGAGATTATGATGCACTGCTTCACCATATTTGATATACTTGATTAGTAAATTGGTATAACATTAGTTAAGCGGGAAACCCTATTTATAGAAGGTTTATGAGTAATATATGTAATTATTTTAATATTAAAAAAAATCACACTTGGGGGTTTGACAATTTAGTAGCCAAAACTGGAAGGAAAGTAACATCTAGCGGCGCTAGCTGGCTCACGTACGCTATAGTTAATCTGTTTATTACGATAAAATTACTAACAAAACAATTCCATTATTGTTTGCATGAATATCCAAAATAAAGGTTGAAAGCCAAGTAATTAATAAAATCTATATAGTATTTGTATAATTTACAAGTCGGATATTTTAAAGCAAATTCTCGCTTCAGACTATCTCATAAAACACGAGTAATTAGCTAGAAAGCACCGATCTAGAATATTACTTCAAGAGGAGTGGTTTTTTATATTAGTGTCATGTATATTTTTATATAATTTAATTTAGGATTTTTATCGGTTCAAGTCCTGAAAGATATGTTAGTTATCAATTCGGGACCTGAAAGATGTTTATATTAAGAGTTTTTATCAATGCAGGATTTGAAATTAAGGCCCCGAACTGATAATTATCCTATCTTTTAGGTCCCGAATTGATAAAATTTCTTAATATAAACATCTTTCAGGTCTCGGATTGATAAATTTTATCTTTCAGACCCCGAATTGATAATTAACATATCTTTCGAAACGTGTACCAATAAAAATCCTTTAATTTAAGGGGAGCAACCATCTCTAAATAAAAATCTATTTTTTTTTTATCAATATAGTGGCAAATAAATAAAATCCAAGGATTAATCGTCCCACGCCCCCTAAATCTATACCTGGTCGTAAGTAATTTGGCTCTAATATATATAAAAAAACACCATTTAAGAGTGTGTTATATACATATTTGTTAAAGTTGGATCTAGTATATATCTAAAAAGGGCCCGGTTATATATACTTTCAGGAAGAACGAAAAAAGTGGTCATACAAAAAATTATTTTTGAAAAAAATTCAAAATTTTGAGAAAAAAATTTCAGATTTTTTTTAAAAAGACATATTTGGTCAAAAGTATTAAAAATATGATAAATTAAAAAAAAAAAACTAAAATTGTACTCTTTTTCAACAAATCAGATCCAAAATCTAAGAAAAAACTTTGAGACATGAAACATTATGGGGAAAAAAAATACTTGGCGGCTCTTTCGCACTATTCGAAATTTTTTGTTTGAAACAAACCTGATGCTTTTGAAACGAGTGGACGGTTGGGGGACATCAGTGAGAAATTAATGAAGAAGTAAAAAATTTTATCTACTAAACTTGAGATAGAATATTGTTTCATTAATTACATTTTAGAAATTTTATACTTAATTTTAAAAAAAAAAACATAAAAGAAAGTATATCACCTAAGCTCGTAGGTTTATATAACCGGGCCCATCTAAAAAACTACTGTAAAAGATGAGTGATAGACAAATAATTGGGCTTTTTCAATACAGGATATGAGCCCAATAATGAAGTCCTAAGCTAGAAGCCTACAACCAATTAATTGCCGAAGTAGGAATGTTGGATCTAGCTAGCTAACTTCATTTGTAATCTTTGATCAGTGTTACAGCCCAATTATGCAACCAATTTAAAATGTTACTTTTTTTAGACTAAACCAATTTTAAATATTCTGAAAAGTGTTGTTTTTTTGGTCAAAGGAGAGCAGGTGACTTGAAGTCTTGAACCTAGCTTCAGAAAAATGTGATGGGTTGGTAAATTTCTGGGTTGACAATAAACAACCTGTTTAGAAATTTGTAAATTGACGTGAATCAATTCAAATTGGATTAAAGTGCCAGTTAATTTAATTTTAATTTGTGAATTTTTAAATATGTCATCCTTACATTGACAATCCGATTTGAATGTTGATTCGGGCCAATTTTGTCTTAATTTGTGAATTTGACCTAATTTGGGTTTATTTTACTTCAGTTTGTGAAACTTTAAACCCGCAGTTCTTAAATTGCTAACCCGAAGATTTATATTCTTCTTTTTGCCACCCTTAAGTTACAAACCTTATAAAAACAACGTTCTCGCACTAGTTACACCGTGCAATTTATGCCCAACTAATATTGCTCGATATAAACAATTAATACTAACCAATTAATATAAATTAGAAACGGGTAATTACTAATTAAGGACCTTGAGGAATTGGGAAATTTTAGGAATTTCGAGGGCATTTAATACATGTGTCCATTTTAATATTTCGCCTCTTTATTTTTGCTTTCTATATAAATATATCTCTTCAACAACTATTTGTTTATTTCTTATCAAATCTTTTATAAATCTGAGACTTATATATATGATGATATATTCTTTGTATTTGCATTTTATAATTTATTTCTGTATGTTGAATTTTTTCTTCATTTTGATCAAGTTAAGGGATCTCCAAAAGCGTAAAAAAAAATCAATCACAAACTAGTTAAGAGGAACTCTTCCATCTAATACGAATAAAAATAGCACATTATAAGAAGAAGAGAAACATGCATGCGTACATAAATTAACGGAAAGAAATTAAAGGATAGTTTACATTAATTCATACGTCTGCGTACGGCCGCATGTTAGATCTTTGCACATACGTCGTATAAATAGTGTACTCAAGAACACCATAGTTGGTGTCCACATCGTACGAGTATGTGCTGGAAAAAGCATAGCCACGCGCAAATCGGAAAACCCCAGTTCCACCGACCACCGCCAGCTCACGCCTTGCATCACCGATCGGATTCCTTCCAAGAATACAAATGGTGCTTCCGTTGTATTTCCCGGCCGTGAATACGAAGTTCATGTTCATGGTGAGGGCCGAGATTTGGAGGTCCGAGAAAGTAATAAGCCCCTGAGCGCGCCCGAGTTCGGCGGAGTTTTTCTGCGGCGTGGCGGTGACGACGTCGTCCAACACTCGGACTTGACCGAAGCCGGTGACGGAATTGGCAGTGATGGAAGCACGAGCCACCTCGTAGACTGTGGAGTTGGGCCCGCCTAGTACGTCTTGAACGTAGAAATGAATCTTGGCTAACCTTTCTTCGCCGCCGCAAATGTTTTGGAGCACTGCTCTCTCTTCTTCGGCATCTACAATGGCTATCAACAAACATGAAACAATCAGCATACTCATTAGGCTCGCCATCATGATTATGTGAGTGTGAGGGACTATTTATTAATCCTTAGTGGATAAATTGAGATGGTCACTTCCCCTCCAAAGTATATATATAGGATGGAGTTTGATCCTTGATGTGCGTCGAATGACCTATTTACCTCCATGACATTGGCAAAATTACATTCTAATCCATTAATGTATCAAAAAAAAAAACTAACAAATTTTAATTTTAAGTACATACCACTGAACTATTTTTTGTTAAAAAAAAAACCCTTAAACTATACAAGTTTTATTTAATAAGACTTATGAACTTTTTTTTTTTGTTTTACAAAATTTTTAAAGTACACAATTCTTGTTTCATAAAATTCCTGCTCAAGACAAATTTTTTGTTGAATTGATCTTAATAAAATTAAAATTGACCGATTCGTCATATTTTAACTGAAAATATTAAATTGATTGATCAGTAACATCCATGAATTTCGGTTACCCGGAGCCTCAATCATGAAATAAGAATTTTAATACAAAATAGTTTAGGAACTTTTGAACATAAATTTAATCGTTCATTCTTTTAATATATATGCCATTAATTTTTTACGAAGGTTTGCCGTATGTGTCATGGACCAAGGATCCATGCACTATGTTTTTATTATTAAGCTATTTGAAATTAACTAATTGCCGGCTTTAACTAATTAGTTACCTTTTGTAACTTTTTTTTTTTTTTTTTTTTAAGTTTTAGTTGGTATTTTGTGTGAACAAATTTTATTATAAAACTAGTTTATAATATATTTTTAATAGAATTAATATTTTTTTGTGAAATAATTAATATTAATTCTTTAACTAATATTGTTGGCAAAATCTTGTGTGTACCACCACCATTTACACGGTAAGATTAGCGTGCACCATTTTTTAATTTCATTTAATTTTTTTATATTTTTGGACATTGATATTTGTGGTAAAAATTGAGTAAAGTGTTGGGTCCAATATTTGTAAATATGTCACGTGTTGATAATAAAGAGGATTGAACCTAGGCAAGTAGGCATTGGCCACGTGAACGTGATATACAGTATACTCCAGGGAAAAATTACCTAAAATTGCGCAATTTTTTTTTTTTAAAGAACTAAAAATGTTGATTTCAGAATTATGGACTTCAAAATTGTACGGTTTTTTAAGACAAATATAATACATTGTAACGTTTTTAAAATACAACCCTCGATTCCATATTTAATGTGACATTTATTGTTTGACACATATTTTAATATAATTTTTTTAATAATATAATTTTTTTATGGGAGCTATTAGTGTATTTTTTCCAAATTTAATAAGAGAGTTGTTTAATAATATTAAATTGATTAGTGTGAGAAAAATAATTGATATATGATTAATTGTTTAATAATATTATATTGAGGTGTTTGAAGAAGATAGATAAAAAGATCAAAGTTGTTTTATTGCTATTGAGGAAATGATACATCTAGTACGAGACATACATTTATGGCAAATGATACATACAGATATAGTAAGGGATAAAGTGAATATTATTTTTATTGAACAATATTAGATTCTTTTGCTATTTTCAGTAAATAGTATTGATCCCTCAATTACGGATTAATTTGCATTCATGTATAAAGTAAGAAATAAGTTAGAGTGTTTGTATGTGTGAACTAAAAAATAATGATATTTTGTATAATATTGTGGAAAATAGCAGCTACAATATGGTCAGCATTGGTTTGGGAGATTTGGCATGCAAGAAACAATTATGTATTTAATGGCGAGGAGATCAAAATCAACAAGAATTTTTTGGAGTTCAAAGCAAAAGTGTGGTCATGGATAGGAGTGAGAGGTAAATTATCTAGGCAAGTCTCGTTTAGAGAATGGTTGTTGTATCCTAAAATTAATTGAGAGATGGTGTAAATAAATATTGTAAGGGTTGGAGTACCCCTTGTACCCCAAGTTTTATGATATATTTATTTGCTGATCAAAAAAAAAAAATATGTGAGGATAAAGTTTATTGTGGGTTTTTTATTTTTAGGATGTAGAATTTATTTTGGATATACAAATAAAAATGTATATCAATTATTTTAAGATACAGTAATAAAGAAAGTGTGAAAATTATTTATGGGATAAAACGAATTAGTTTTGCAGTGCACCGGGTGAAAAAAAAACAATGTATAAGTTCAATCCGCAATACATATTATAATTCTTTGTGTAGTACCAATAGTACCACTAGCATATATATTACGTTCTCTGCCTTTTAGTGTTCAGACCATGTCACGTGAGGTCAAAGCAATTAAATAATGTAATACACTGACCAAAATATATGTTGTGTTTACCTAAGTAATTAATTAAGAATAAAATGATGTTCACAATTACAAAAACTAAGTCGTCCAAAGGGGATCAAGTTATACATTTTTTTTTTAAATGATCAAGTTGTACATTCTTGACCAAAAAGGGATTAAGTTAGTGTCAAGTTATACATTGGCCACTGAAAATTTGTATGGAATGGTTTCATAAGTTAGACATATATTTTATTAGAGTATGATACACACGGTAAGTTTATGGTATTACCATGTTTTGAAAAAATTAAAGTATCATATATTGATCAAGAGTATTAAAAATTTTATCAAAAATTAGAGTTAATGATATAATATTTGACCATAAGTATAAAAAATTTGATGAATTAAAAAATAAGTAACATTTAAAGTATCAAATATTTGACCAAGATTATCAGCGAAACACAATAAACTTATAGTATATACGAAATACTTAAAACTTTACCTATTTACTATAGTCTATACTCCCTCCATTCCATGTTTTATTGCTCAAAATAAAAAAAAAAATGGACGTTTTATTTTTTTCATACCCAAAATAGCAAAAAAGTAACACTACCCTTTTAAATTAAACCCTCACAAACATCTCTTATTTACACTTCAATGTCACTCAATTAACTCTTTCAATAAAGTTGACTTTAAAATAATTCCTTTCAATAAAGTTGAAAAATATTCATTTACCCTACACTTTATACATTTTAATACTAATAAACAACATATATTTTAATCTTTGTGTCAATTTCCCTTGAGCAAACAAGTTGAAAAGTAGGGAGTAACACATAAGTTCATGAAACTTCAACTCAGTCATATTTCAAAAGAAATTATAAATCAAATATTAAAATGAAAAATTTATCGCATGAATGAGAACGTCTCAAAATAAATTAATAAAATTTAAGGATTTAAAAAAAAAAAAATTTGAGAGGCGCCTGGTTGAAAATTTTCTCAATGAGAATATGAATGAGAATGAATATAGGGAACTATAGTGGTTTATGAGAACAAAAAATAATAAATGTCACTACTTTTCCTCCTAAATAAGGTAATCATTACCTAATTTTGATTAATTTTTTCCCGGCTACAATGGTTTCTCCTCAATTATTCCCCTCCACCTTCACTACAACATTCTTTTTTTCATTTTATTCCAAAATTGAAACACAACACTTATGATGTAACCATCATTGAAATAATTTTTTCTCCAATATTTTAGGGGAAAAAAAAAATATTTTATTTCCATTTTCATTGAATAATTTGCAACTAATAGCCCTGAATTAATTTTAACTTCTTACATGTAGAAATATTGTCCCACAAATGGTAACTCCCCTTAGCCCTGTTACTCGTACTTGATTTGATTTGCCATCCAGATAAATCATTAAATCAAAATGTCTGCACCTGAATTAATTAAGTTGGAATCTTTTCCTTAACTAGCGGGGCATTTTTAGACGGACCAATTTAAAAGGGGTGTACGGGGTGCGCTCCCCCTCCCCCCAGTTTTTTTTTTTAAATTACAATATATGGAATAAATTTTTTATTTAATTTACTAGAGTTCTCCAATTTTAAGAATGCATGATATTTTTAATTTCGTTCCTGATATAGATGTGATGTGCTATGTTTTTGTTTACTGACAATTAGTAAATTAAACCCATTATTTTGGGACCATAGTATTTTTTTTCTTTTTTTTACAGAATGAGACCATAATAACTTGAACCTATTATTTTGGGATCATTACTGGTATTATACTCTAACTATGTCTTTAAAAAATGAAGTCTATCCAATCCATCCCAGCTATAAAGCAAGGAAGACAGCCACAAATTTAATTTGAGTTTAATATCTCACCACTAATATTCTCACGTTAAATTGTAAATAATTTTTTTTTTCTACGGAAGAAAATAATCGAAAGCACAAACTCTTCATCTTACTAGAAGTCTGTTAATCAGACGAATTGTAAATCGAGGGATGTGCATGAGTGACAGTCATGCAAGGGAGATGATCAACGGGTGACATGAATCCAACAATAACCCATATAACATTTCAACAAAGAATTATCATCACGTGAAATCGAACTCGAATGTCTGTAAACAAGCGTCTGCTTTTCATAATAATTAATTTTGATTATGATATCCTGTAAAAAAAAAAAAATTAGATTATGATATCGATTACCACGTGCACATGTGAGGTAGGTTCATACAAGGGTGAATATATAAGCATTAAACAACTATTTCGTATGTATAATATTTCTGCTCATGCCTCTCATGTGTCATGCCACTATGGAAAAAAATATTAATTCTATCCCAATAAGTTATGCACGCTTCTTGAGATTTAAAAATTAAGAAAAATTAATTTTGTTGATTTTTATGAGAATGAATAATAAGAGATAATAAAATGTAAGAATATTTTGAATGATTTAATGAGATAAATAAGAAAGAGAATAAAATAGAATAAAATAAGAGTAATATTTTTTAAATTTAAATAATATTGTTTGAGGTCCGAAAACGAAAACGTACATCGAAGGCTCAAGAGACTTCTATGTCAATAATGCCTACTAACCAAGAAGTGACTACTGTGGAGGATTTTGGAATTGATGTTAACCATTTTTTAACGGTGGCCCCCGGTGGCGGGGACCACCGAGCATTATGATAGTCCTAAGTTGGAACTGTAGAGGTCTCGGCAATTCCTCTACAGTTCTAGCACTTTGTGAACTTGTAAGAGTTCAAAAGCCGGATGTTATCTTTTTGTTTGAAACTATTTCTTGTCGTAATAAAATTGAGGAACTTAGAGTGCGTTTGCATTACAATTGTTGTTTTGCTGTGGACCGTGTGGGTCGCAGTGGTGGTATTGGTGTGTTTTGGAATTCAGCTTCTTTATGTTCTTTAATTAGCTACTCCAGACATCACATTGACCTTAAAATCATTAGGGAGGAAGGAGATTGGCGTCTGACTGGGTATTATGGTTACCCTGAACGTGATAAACGACACCTTTCTTGGAGTCTTTTAAGACATTTAGCAAGCGAGAATGATTTGCCTTGGCTTTGTGTAGGAGATTACAATGATTTATTATCTTCAGAGGATAAACGGGGGAGAGTACCCCACCCTGAATGGCTGTTTAATGGTTTTAGGGATGCAATTTTAGATTGCAATCTTACTGATATTGATTTAGAGGGACATAAGTTCACCTGGAGTAAAGGTAGAGGGTCTACGGACCTTGTGGAGGAGAGACTTGATAGAGCCATGGGCACACCCTCTTGGCATGCTCAATTCCCCTACGCCAAACTGAAAAATATTGTGGCGCCTGTATCAGATCATAACCCGATCATTATTGATACAAGTCCGGTGGTGAGACCACGTCCGAATAGACCGTTTCGATTTGAAAATAAATGGCTAAATGAACCTGATGTGCAACACGTAGTGAAGCGGAGTTGGTCAGGGTTTCATGATTTTCCGCTTTTAAAGCGTTTGGAAGCTATGGGGGATACCCTTAGAACCTGGGGAAATCATGTGGCCAAGGTCTGGTTAAATAATAAAAGGGATTTGGAGAAAGAAATTGAACATCTTCAGCAGAATCTTAATCCTGCTAATTTGATAAAATACGGTGAGGCTAGGAAAGCGTTGGCTGCCCTTCAACTTAAGGAGGAGATTCATTGGCGACAGCGATCCAAGGTTCTTTGGCTTAAATGTGGTGATTTAAATACAAAATTCTTTCACCAAATAGCTAGTGCTAGGAAGAAAAGGAACACAATCAAAGGGCTCATGACGAACTCGAATGTGTGGGTAACAGATCAAATCGATATCGAAAGAGAAGTCCGAGATTATTTTACTGAACTCTTCTCACCAGCTGAAAGTTTAAATCAAATAGAAGAAGTGGCAGGATGTATACGAGCACATATTTCGGCGGAGGATAACATGAAGTTGTGTGAAGACTTCAGATTGGATGAGTTTAGGACTGCACTTTTTCAAATGCACAAGGATAAATCTCCTGGGCCAGACGGGTTTAACCCGGGATTTTTTCAAAAGTTTTGGGATACAGTAGGTACGGAGATTTCAGTGGCTTGTATTGCTTGGTTAGAAGAGGGAATCTTTCCGCATAGCCTTAATCATACTAATGTAGTTTTGATTCCCAAAAGTGCCGAGCCCAAAACTGTAAGGGACCTTAGACCTATTTCTTTATGCAATGTGGTATACAAAATTATTTCTAAGGTTCTGTCCAATAGACTTAAATCGGTGCTCCCAGACCTTGTCGATGAAACTCAGTCAGCATTTGTCTCGGGTAGGTCTATCCAAGATAATGTCATTATCGCTTTTGAGACCCTGCATGCCATGAAAAATAGAAGAACTGGAAAGATCGGGGATGTTGCTTTAAAAATCGATATAAGTAAAGCGTATGACCGTGTTGATTGGCGTTTCTTGGATACGGTTCTTGAGAGAATGGGTTTTTGTGAAAAATGGCTTCGGTGGATGCGTTTATGTGTCCGATCGGTGACTTATAGTTTCGGTGTTAATAATAATTTGGTGGGACCAATTAGACCGGGAAGAGGTTTACGTCAAGGTGACCCGTTGTCACCCTATCTTTTTATATTGTGTGCACAGGGCCTCTCCAGTTTGTTGCATAGTAAAAATAGACAAGGCCGATTACATGGTAGTAAGGTTTGTCGAAGAGCACCGTCGATTTCACACCTACTCTTCGCAGACGATAGTCTTTTGTTTTGTCGGGCAACGGTGGAAGAGTGTACTACTCTTAAGAGTGCTCTGGATTTGTATGAGAGTGCATCAGGTCAGGCGATTAATTATTCCAAATCGGGGGTTTTCTTTAGTGCCAATGTGAGTGAGAATGTAAGACAGGTGATTCGAAATATTTTGGGTGTTCATGGTATTTTGAATATGGGACAATATCTTGGTCTTCCTTCCTTAATTGGGAGAGATAGGAAGTATGCATTTCGGAAAATCAAAGAAAATCTGTGGACCAAAATTCAAAGTTGGAGGAGTAAGAAAATTTCTAAAGCTGGAAAAGAAATTCTACTTAAAGCAGTGGCGCAAGCTGTGCCGACCTACACTATGAGCATGTTCCTTTTACCATCCACTTTGATTGACGAATTGCAACGGATGATGAATTCATTTTGGTGGGGTCACGGAGCCGATCCGACAAAAGGAATAAAATGGGAGGCTTGGGAATCTCTGTGTAAGCATAAGAGCAGTGGTGGTATGGGCTTTAAGAATCTTCATTTATTTAACATCGCCATAATTGGGAAGTTGGGTTGGAATATTATCACCAAACCGGATTCTATGGTGAACAGGATCCTAAAGGCCAGATATTTCCCGAGAGTGGATTTTTTTGATGCCACTTTAGGATCCAATCCAAGTCAGGTTTGGAGAGGTATTCACGAGGCAAAAGATTTAGTCAGAAAGGGAACCAGATGGAAAGTTGGAGACGGGAGTAATATCAAAATATGGGGTGATCGCTGGTTGAATAATGAAAAACAATTTAAAATTACGTCTCCGCCAGTTCCAGGTTTTGAAGATATGCGTGTTAAGGATCTGTTTATACCAAATACAAATTCTTGGGATATTCAGTTACTATCTGAAATTTTTAATGAGGAAGATAAAAGAGCCATACTTAATACAACTCCTTCCCCTATGGGTTACGTAGACAAGATGATCTGGCACCATTCCCCAGATGGTCGGTATTCAGTTAAGAGTGCCTATTATCTAGCTGCTGCCCTGGTTGCCAGCGAAGAAGACACAAATGAAACAGCTTGGAAGAGTTTATGGAAGATGAAAGTACCTCCTAAAGCAATTAATTTCTTTTGGCGTCTTTGTAAGGGCTGGCTTGCGGTGAAAGCCCAACTGGTGCGTCGAGGAGTTGGTGGCTCGGCTATGTGTCCGGTTTGTGGTAAAGAACCAGAAACTATTTGGCATCTCTTCATGCGATGTGATTTTTCTATACATTGTTGGTCCATCTCTAATCTTTCTCAAATTGTTGCTGCGGTGATTGATTCGGTTGAAAGTAGTGCTGAGTTGTTTTTGGGACTTCTGCGTAAATGTTCCCTTGCCGAAAAAGAGAGATTAATTATGATTGCATGGCAGATATGGAATCATAGAAATGGAGTGGTTTGGAGGAATGAGATGATTTCTCCTACAGTTGCAGTTTATAAAGCTATGAATTATTTAGAGGAATGGAAAGAGGTTCGTGAAGGAAATGAGATAGTTGTTCCTAAGGTTGCATGTTTGCGTTGGCATGCTCCCAGCCAGGGAGAGGTCAAGATTAATGTTGATGCTAGTTTTTGTGCAATATCGGCACGAACTGGAATAGGAATGATTATTAGAGATGATAAGGGAACTATGATTGCAGGAAGAACTATGTGGAAACCAGGTAATATGATGGTAGAAGAAGGTGAGGCTTGGGGGATGTGGGAGGCGGTTGCTTGGGCTCAGAACTTTGGTTTTAGTAGAGTTGTGATCGAAGGCGACGCAAAGCGAGTTACTGATGCAATAAAGAGTGAAAACATAGCAGACACTCCTTTCGGAAATTATATTGAGAAACTACAACTATTCCTTCGTGATAATCCTTCTTTTTCTATTAATTGTGTTAATCGTAATGCCAATTGTGTGGCACATGTTTTTGCTAGGATCTCTCATGATTTTGAGAGTCCTCATACTTGGGTCGAGCCTCCAACTTTTGTGGATGGCCTTCTCGAGGCGGTTTGTTCTACTTGTTAATATAAGCTTTTGTTTTTCTTTCAAAAAAAAAAAAAAAAGAGTATGCACAACTTGTTGAGATGGACAAAAAAGAAAGGGAAAGTGTGCATAACTTCTTTGAAATGGGAAGAGTTGTAATAGAAAAGTCCAGCACACTTCCAAAGACCAAATCTACAATATATATATATATATATATATATATATATATATAATATTACCATGTGCATTAATCTTTTGTGTTAATTTGTGGTGCATCGATCACTACATCTCACCTAACGGTCATATTTGCAGTTGACTAATCGAGATTAGCTATTAAATAATTTATATTTTATATAATTTCAAACAAAATTGCATGTTCTAGATCTAAATTTAAACGATAGTATGAGTAAGATATATATATATCGTTGGACATGAAACTCCAACTTGAGTTTGACAAAATCTTAGGTATATACGCCGTAAATTTATGGTGTTCCACGAATACTTTTAGTTAAATATTTGATAATCTTGGTTAAATATTTAATATTTTAAATATTATGTTTCAATCTCATTAAATTTTTTATAGTTTTGATTAAATATTTGATACTTTTGATCAAATATGATATGAGTGACTTTAATTTTTAATACTACTAATGAGATTCTAAATATTTTTGATCAAATATTTAATATTTTTAACTATTTAAAAAATAGTAACACCGTAAATTTACGGTATATATGAAACACAAGAGATCTACTCTTTTACTTTAGTATTTCATCTCGTGCTACTTTTAATAGATGACAAGTATAATAAATGATATCAAAAATCATCATTAATTAATTAATAACATGTGTCATATTTTAAAAATAAAATAAACCCTATTAATAAACATCAAAATGAACTAGGTGATGTCCGTTTAATTCATACTAAAATTTATCCTTATTTTAGTTTTTTACCCGTAGCACATTTTAATTTCTTAGCGCATGTGCCTATAAAGTTCTTATAAGAATGCCAGAAAGAACTCTAAAATTACTATTGAATAATTTGATACTTTATCGTTGGGTACAGAATAATATATTTACAATTTATGTGTCAATACATAAACAATGAAATTATACCAACAAATTAAGTTAATTATTACAACTTCTTAAAATAATTCACATTTTGGTTTCCAAAAAAAAAAATCACATTTTATATACCGATAAAAAAAAAATCACATTTTATATGCTTTTGGTATATAAACGGTGGAATATAATATTTTTGTTCATCGATCGACTCTATATCATTCTCGCCCGTTTAAATGTTAGACAAAATTCTACAAGGATAAGACCTAATGAGTTTGTACCAATTCGTTTAATATAAATTTATTTTTAATATCATTATATGAATACTTTTTTAATAATTTTTATTTTTATTGTCATATATATTTTGGATGAATATGAGTTAGATAACAAAATTTTGTTCAATTAAGGATAAAATGTTGAGTAAAAAAATTATCTCATTTTTTAAAATATTTTGTCAAGGTAAATGATATTATAATAAATATAATACAAGTGCTGTGATGGTAATAGAAGATAATATAAGAGGTTTAGGTAAAAGTGGGGATAATTGAGTGACAATGAGTGTAAATAATATTGAGGTGTAGGGATATAAACTCTGAAGGTCTATTTGCCAAAAAAAAAAAAAAAAAACAGAAATTTATAATGGTGCGGACCAAAAAAAAAAAATTAAAAAAAAAAAAAAGAGAAGTTTATACCGAGATGGAGGGAGTATCATTATGTTGACTTTAAGTTTTACTCCATCCGTTCCATAATTTCTTTCATAGGGAGGACACACTTATTAAGAAAATTCAAATTAGTGTAGGAGAGAGAATAAAGTGAAAGAGTATTTTGGATGATTAAATGAGATAAAGTGTAGGAGAGAAAATAAAGTAGAATAAAATAAGAGTGATATTTTTTTTAATTTAAATGTATTGTGAGGGTGTAGTTTACGGGTATTCCATTTTAAGGGTGTGAAGGTAATTGTGGGACAGACGAAAAAACAAAGTGTGAAAGTAATTGCAGGACGAATGGAGTATCATGTTATGTACTCTCTCCGTTACGATTTAGATTGCCCAAAATTAAATGACACAAGTTTTAATAAAAAAATTATTTATTAGAATTATAATGTGTAAAATGAAGGGTAAAATATTTTTTTCAATTTTCTTGGAGTGAGTAATTGAGTGAAGAGATTTAATATAGTTGAGACTTGAGATGTTTGTAGGGATTTGGTTTGAGAGCGTATAATTATTTTTTTGCTATTTTTGATATGTGAAAATAAAATTGTAATTTTCATTTTTGGATTTTAGATCAATTTAAATTGTAATGGAAAAAATACTAATTAATTTGAATTTAATTTTTTTTTTGAATAAAAATTTTAGACCATAATCTGAGTAAACGTTGTATCTCGAAGTCCGCTGGAGCTAGAATTGAATTACGATATTCTTATATTCAAGAACCAAGTTAAATTTAGCCCATTTAGCTTGAGGCCCATTAACCCCAAAGTTATATATATATATATATATATATATATATATATATATATATATATATATATATATATATATATATATTTTTAACAAGTTAGAGACTTAGAGTCCACATATTTCACATCTCTATTATATATAAAATTGTAACACTTTAATATAATCAGGTGAAACAAGAAAAATGACACATAAAATGTTGAAGCCATTACAATATTGTACATTAAAACCTTCCTATATTACTAACCTATTTGAAATAATAGTTTTCCCTGATCTCGATAATAGAACAAATAATTAAAAAAATTAATTAATGAAATAATATGGCAATAAGGAAATCGAAATAGATCTAAATCTAGAAAGATTATAAATTAATTTGAAGAATCAAAATTATTAGGATGTATCTTTATTATTTTATTAATCTTATCACTATTTACTTTTCTAGTTATTAACTTATTATTAGTATTTATTATAGGAGCTTTGTATTTTATTATAGGTCAAAATATTTAAGTTATTTTATTTTTTCGTGTTTTTAATAGTTATTTTTACCGTATTCATATTGAATCATTGAAACGATCACGATGATCAAATTTTACATTCAAATTCAGTTATTCTCAAAATCAATGAAGTTACATATGTATTGTTTTTCACTGTCGCATCATATGTTATACCAAAAATTTAAATTCTTACCGTATTATATATTGTGTTGCAATTTTTTGAACGGTATTGATATACATATATATCGTTTGATACCGTCATTTTGTGTATCAATTTCAGTTAGAGTTGTTAAAATAAATGAGCTGCTCGTGAGCTCGACTCGACTCGTTAAGGCTCAGTTCAGCTCGACTCGTAGTGTTAAAGGAGTCGAGCTCAAGCTCGCAAAATACTCGTTTACTTAACGAGCCGACTCGAGCTCGACTCGTTAGGCTCAATAGATAAGATTTTTCTTAAATTTTCATTAGGCTTGATAGGCTCGTTAACGAGTCGAGCCGAGCCGAGCTCTATTTCTAGCTCGTTAATATTATCGAGCCGAGCTCGAACATCCAATACTTATCTCAGCTCAAATAACAGAAATATTTTGAAGTGAGTTGGCACATTTCAATTTCTCTGTTAATTTTGTTGGCACATTTCTTTTTTTGATCGGGCAAAGGGTGACTCGAATCTATGACTTTTTGGTCATAGGTAGTGGAGCTCTAGACCTTTTGACACATTTCAATAATGCTAAAACAAAATTTTTTCAGTTATAACATGTATCACTTTTTGATGCAGGGAAGAGCGTAATCAATATTTTTAAAATTTTGTTGATTCAAATGAATACCGGAAATAAGCACCTACTCAATTTCCGTTGATTCTTACGAATACCGGCAATGAGGTAATAAGAGAGAATATATCTCAATCAATCTTAATTCATAATTCAACTGAATATTATTTACAATCCAAAAGCCTTTAAATACTAATTTGAATGACTCTTCGTATATTAAAATACATAAATTTAGCAAAATGAATAAATAAGACTTAAATGCAGACTTTTCATCTTCATCTCCATCATTCTCCCCCTCTTCGGAACGATTCGCCCTCGAATCGGCATGATCTTCATCTCCATTAAAAATAAAATTAATTAACGCCTCATTCAGCTTGACCTCAAAAATATCTGCGGTACGGACTTTTGTCAATATCTTGAGACGATAAATAAATGAGGGTCTCACAAATGTGTCAAAATAACTATCATTTTTTATGAAAAAATAATAGTCATTATCATAAATTAGTGGTTGGGTAAGACTAAAATTATTATTGGGCCCATTATGATACCAACTGATGCAGCGAGAAGCGTAATCAATATGTTTAAATTCCGTTGATTCAAATGAATACCGGAAATAAACACCTTCTCAATCTCCGTTGATTCTTACGAATACCAGCAATGAGGAAATAAGAGAGAATATATCTCAATCAATCTTAATTCATAATTCAACTGAATATTATTTACAATCCAAAAGCCTTTAAATACTAATTTGAATGACTCTTCGTATATTAAAATACATAAATTTAGCAAAATGAATAAATAAGACTTAAATGCAGACTTTTCATCTTCATCTCCATCACTTTTTACGTCAGATTCAAGTGTATGTATGAAGTGAATGTATATAAGATTAAATCAATATTTATATTAAAAAAAAAACAGATTATGTGTGATTCATACAATCTTTCACATCCTGAACCATTTAAAAATTCTCTTGTTAATAAGTTAAAATTTTCATCACTATGAACCTAAGAGCAGAATTTAAAGAATCAAAGCTTGAAAGCTTGCTAAATGTTTTGTATATATTTTTTTATTATTTCCCCTACCCTAGTTGAATTGACAATAGCCACAAATTTAGGTTAAACAAATGAATGTTATTTTTTGTAGACATTCACGCATATAAGGTTGAGGGAAATAATTTTTTTTAAGATGTCACAACTTTTGGGTCAACAAATTTAAGGAATTTTTTTTTTTTTTTTTAAATTACGAATTGAGGTTGAGGCTGAATGAGCCCAAATGAACTCAAATCAGGCTAATTGGTCCAATTTAACCAAAATTTGGGCATAAATCAGGTTGCTTCGAACTGATTTGAATTATTATTCTTAAAATGTCAATTTTGGTCCTCAATTTGCCATCCACCTTAAGTTACCATCTTAAAAAAAATTTATTCTCTAGTTATGAAGGAGCATTCTTCCATAATTTCTTACAAAGTACACATATATTCTTAACTATATACTTATTTTTCAATATATTTATTTGAGATAAATTTTTATTTTTTTGCTCTACAGAGTAATATAAAAGTAAAAACAAAATTTATATTTTATATATCTGGATACAATGAATACAATTTGTTCACCGATTTATAATACATACTCCGAATATTGGACTTATTGATCAATTTTCAATTTGTTGAACTGTATGTTAGGAGGAGAATTTCAGACAAAAATTTCTACTCACCAGTTATAGTGTAAATGATACAATTTTGATTTTGTTTTAAAAATAATATTTATATTACTCTGATTAAGATATGCAACTATGCAAATTTATTTATAAAGATTTAATGCTTAGTAGAATAAGGTAAATAAATAAATAAAATTATCATGTTTTCAAAAAAAATATGAATAACTAAATCAAATATTAATTTTCTCATTATTGGAATTTTAAGATTTAATTAATCAATTTATCAATATACTAAATATATTAAATATTCATGTTTTGAAATACTCATAAATTAGAGATTTTTTTTTAAATATATGAGTAATTGTTAGTGTTTTATATTAGCGAATTGTAAGTATTTTATATTAGTAATTGTAAGTTCAAAGTTAATATACATTGTAATTGTATTATATTATTGATTTCACTTTAAACATTTGATATTACCTCTTGTTTGGTAAATTAAATCCAAAAGACAAAATTTTGTGTGTGACGTAATATGTTGTAAAATTATTATTACGCATTTAATAATTTACACACACAATACTTACTCATCCAAAAAAACATTGTTTTTATTTTACTTCAACAATACAATATAAAAAATTTGCATGATCCCAAAAGAAGCGAAATCAAAGAAAGCATCACTAATTGTATATTAGTCATTATTTAACCTTTAAAAAATATAGTTGGGCCGAATATTAATCCCAAGTAGAATAGCTGAAACCCAAATAGGCCCATTAATTAGTAATGCAGAACCACTACATGGTACTGGATAACAGCGTCACCGGACGTTTGATTAAACGTCAACGTATCTAACAAGGCCGTCCCCTGCGCCAGCCGGAATACGCCGGAGCCGCCGACAACCGGCAGCTCACGTACCTCATTCATGAAGGGGTTGTGGCCGGCGATGGTGAGAGTGCTGCCATTGTATTCGCCGGTTGTGAAGACAATATTGAAGGTCATGTGCAAGCCGATCTCGGTCAAAGAAACCGACCCGACCAGGCCCTGCGCCCGCCCCACCACGCTCGAATTCGGGCTGGGCCCTGACGTCAGCGGATCGTCTATGGCGGCTATGAGCCCGAAATAGGTGGGCGAGCGAGAAGTGAAATTGGAGATGGCGATGGGGATGTTGGTTGGATTAGGGCCCGCAACGATGTCATGCAGGTAGAAGTTGAGTTCACTCACCTTTTGCTTCATGCCACCGACATTTCTGTACCATTGTTTCAGTGCATTCGGCCCGTTGGCCCGATCTCCATGTACTGCTGGGATTGCGATTAGTACAAGTGAACAAAGCAATGAGATCACAATAAGCTTCTTCTCCATTATCTCTCTAGCTCTCTCTCTCAAAGATAGCAATGAAGGATAAATATGGTTAGCGATTGATGAGCATCTATATATATATATATAGGTAAATGTTTGACAATTCGTTGCCAAAAGTGAAGGAACAATTGGTGGTTTTACCGTGATGGCTGCCATATGATATTCAAACTCGAGTCTTTACTAACCTTTTTATTTATTTTATTTAATCTTCTAATTTTATTATGCATATGGTAATGCTATATACTTCCTATTTCATAGTAATAAATTATCATTTTAGAGGTTAAATTTTATTTTAAATTAAATATTATTTTAATTAGACTTTTATATATATATTTTTAATTTACTCCATATGTATTTCTAAAAGAACTCATATATTTTCAATTAAGATTAAATTTTATTTTAATTACGGTATGTCTGTTAAAATTTTATATTTTTAAAAAATGACATTTATTATAAAATTAGGTAGTATACAACAGATGGAATGTGCGATGATGAAGGCGGCAGAGCGTCTCCAAACCATTTTTGTGAAAGTAATACATAATTTAGTTTAGTGCATAAAAAGAATTAAAGTGAGTAGCGCGCACGAGGCGGTTTTAGTACATAATTAAAATGAGTTACAAATCCTCAAAAAAATTAAAGGCTCCTATGCGTGTATGTCTCCCTCTGTTTCAATAACTATTGTTTTTATGTTTAGAGGTTTGATTATATTTTTTACAGCAGCCGATAAATGCATAAAAAGGGATAATAGAACATTTATTTTAAACGAATAATTATACTCCACTTTTATACAAATTAACAATTTCTTGTTTCTTTTATATTTAAGATGATATTTTAAAATAAAACAAAAGGGAACAATACAATTAATATTCTGTGGGCCAGGCAGACTTGGCGATCGAGTTCATAGCCAACTTCGTTAGATTACGTACTTTTCGTATAGTATTGTGAGTTGTTGGGCAAGCTCTAGCTAGCATATATTATTCGTGTTTGATCAGCTGCTACAGTAGTGTTATCATTAGCTTAGTGGAATATTGATGCACTTTTTGCAGATATGGGTCATGACTCATGACTATGTGGCTACTTTTAACTTGCTCTATTGCATAAATCTCTTTTAACTATCTTTATTAACCATCAAATAATATTCAAAGGCGTGAATAAATATCTTAGTTATATTCAAATGGATCTTGAAACTTTACAAAACTTTGTTTTATCTTAAAAGAATTAAAATTTGTTTTCTCTTCTACGTTAGAATAATTGTTTTCATGGTGTCGTTAATATTGTGTTCTAAATTTGAAAAAAAATAGCAAAACAAAAGGTTGTTTGTTGCAAACTTGCAGCATAGAAATAATTGAATAATAATAAAAAAAACTCTCTTCCTTCCATACTCAAATGACATTTACTATTCGACCCATGTTTTAATGTAAGAGTTGTTTGATATATAATATAAGGATTTTTTTTTTAATTATGAGGAAAGAATAGTCTTTTCAACTTTAATAAATGAGTTGTTTAATTGTATTAAATTGGACGGGAATGATAATATGCCCACAGTTGGGTAAAAACCTATATGCCAACCACCTATATATCAAGTGATATCATATAAATAATTAATTAAATAATAGTGGAGTCCTTGTTCGGCTTGACAGTGGGGTGGGGAATCTCCGTTTCCCGTGGAGACCCATCCCGAACGGGGTGGGGAATCCCCGATTTAATCCCCCGTGTGGATGGGGATGGGGAAAATTTATCCCCCGTTGGCGGGGACGGGGCGGGGACAGGGATCATACTCCATTCCCCTGTCCCGTTCAGTGCTGGGAATTTTATATATTAATTATATTATATTATTTAATTTAATATGTATATGTATGCATAAATATTATAATCATAATTCTTACATAGTATTATTTTTATTGTATATTTTAAAATTATTTTCAAAATTTAATTAAAAATAAAAAGTAAAAATTGATGGGGATGGGGATCCCCACGGGGATAGGGTTGGGGCCAAAAAATTCCCCGTTTACTTCGCGGGGACGGGGATAGGGAATTTTCGATTTCACGGGGACAGGGATGGGGATTGGACCCCCGGTCCCGCCCTGCCTCATTGACATTCCTACTCCTTGCACATATGACATCACATGATAGATGATAGACATATTATTGTTCCAGTTAAATTGAGTTAGTGTGAGAAATTAATGTCATGTGGTATAATATTGATATATTTGAGGGGATAAATAAAAAGGTTAAAATTATTTTATTGCTATTAAGAAAAGTGATGCATCTAGTACGAGACACATTTTTTTTTTTTTTTGCAAATGATATGTTGCATATAATACGAGGCAAAAGAAATATTATAGGAAGAAAGATAGTTAATTAAAATGGGGGGATCGATAGCCCTAGAGGGCCGCGGGATTAAACGGATCAGGACCTTAACAGTTCACTTTTAATGGACATTAGTTGAGACCTAATCCAAATGGTTTGCGGGGTAAACGAGCCACTAACGGATTAGGGAATAAAAAAATTATAATAATAAAAGTCAACATATATATAGTATAACATGGCATGATTTAAATTCAATATATAAAAAAAGGGTCATTTACAATAAGGTAGAAAGAGGTAAGTATTATTACAACTAGGTGTAAAAAATTTGCACAGAAGCACAAATTCTTTTTGCACAGAAGCACAAAAATTTACACTTTTACACCTGTTTATAATTTGACTAATTTTTTACACCTATTTGTAGTTTTTCCTAAAAAAATGATACATAGTAATATAATTAATGTGTTTTTTATTATATTCAATCACATCAATCAAAGATTTTTTCAAAAATCAAGATTATTGAAAAAGTAATAGTACTATTTAATACTAAACACATCTAGATTACTTAATATTTTAATTCATATTTGAATAAATATTCTCTTTTAACTCAATTCGTCCAAAATATGTACAATAATAAAGATAAATTATTATTAAAATTATCATATAATTATATTAAATTTAAATTAAAAATATTAAACGCGCTGATGGGATGGCCCTAACCCTACAAGGCTCATCTCTAGAGAGCTTTAGGATAAATGGTTCGGATCAAAGTGACCCTAACTTAAACTGTCCACAATAAATTAGCCATAAAACTTATTTTTTTGGGTTTAAACGGGTCAGTCCTACGACCATGACCCTTTTAATATCCCTACTTTTAGTTGTATGATTCACTTATTAACCACCGTAATTATTCTATACGTTTTGAATATAAAAACAATAGAAAATGATGTTGTTTTTAAAGAATATGAAATTACTTTTCTACCCTTAGAAATTTTCAAACCTCGTGAATCATGCCAGTGCCTTGGTCGAGTTTGCTATGTTAGCAAACGTTTTTTTTTTTTTAAACACGTGGCGGATCAGAACTCAACTAATAATCACTGTAAACAAAACTAAGTATCGTTCTTTATAGCTTCTTTTTACACGTCTCCTTAAAGCCTATATCACTAATAATTGAAAGTTACATATATATTTACTATTCCAATTAAAAAATCTTTTTACAAAAAAAGTCAAGATATATATTTACTAATAATTGAAAGTTACATTTATATTTACTATTCCAATTAAAAAATCTTAATTAACAAGTTGATACTAGTTTATATAGATAAAAGAAGACAAAAAAGTCAAGATTATCACGATACGTACGTATGTATCTAGATGTCATCCGCTTACATCTATCACAAGTTTTGTAGTAATAATTAATATTTTTTTATGAATTAACATTTAAAAAGTAAACTAAATAAGATTAAAAACGATGCCACTTGGACCCAACTCAAATAATAAAACTGGAATATGTCTCCTAGGAGTACTGCTTAATTGCAAGCTTTGTCAACTAATTCACTTATATAATTTGTTTAATAATAAATAAATTAATTCACACCTATTTACAAATTAATTAGGATTAGATGAGATGTAATTTTCATGATATCATAGGAGAGATTCTGAATTCGATTCTCGAAGAAAACAACCTCAGTCACCATATTAAATGGAAAGATTGAGAATCGAATCCATAAGTGAGAAGAGTTTTAGAGTACTATTATAAATGAATTAATTTCACACCCCCTCGACAGGTTCAGATGTGATGAAATTTTCATAATTCAAACGAAATATAGCAAGTACATGCAAGAAACGTTAATTTGAAATTACATCAAGAATTGGTTACATGTCTGCAGCAGCAGGGTGTAGAGGCGAGGCGGAATGATCGACATAAGTGACATAAAGGGTGTATTCAATAACACCATAACTTGTGTCAACGTCGTACGAATGAGTGCTGGTGATTGCATATCCACGAGCAAAACGGAACACCCCCGTGCCACCCACCACCGCCAGCTCACGCTCACTCTTCATCAGCTCATTCCTTCCAAGAATACTAATGGTGCTTCCGTTGTATCCCCCCGACGTGAAATAGAAGTTCATGTTCATCGCCAGGGCCGTGGTATTCAGGTCAGCAGATGTAATAAGCCCCTGAACTCTCCCGACCTTCTCGGAGTCGTAACCCGGCTCGGCCGTTAGCAGGTCATCCACGACTCGGACTTGGCCGAATGCCGTCGGAGAATTGGCAGTGATGGAGGCGCGTGCAACCTCATACACCGTCGGGTTTAGACCGCCGAGTACATCTTGGACGTAGAAATGAACCTTGGCTAGCTTCTCAGTTCCTGCACAGATGTTTTCGAACCATGCAGCTGTTTTAGTGTTGACGCCGTCTTGCCTTGCTTGCGTGCTACTTCCTGAGACCATGAACACAACGAACACAACAACAATTATTGCTTTTGCCAATGCCATTTCTTAATTGGCTTCCCTACAGATTTCAGGGAATTAATTGCTAAAATCTTAATGCAAATTGGTTTGATGAAATTCTTAAGGAAATGATGTGATTATTTATAGAGACTTAATTAGAGTTGTTTGTGCAAGGGTCAACATAAAATAAAATTAAAGCATCATATATAATAAGTCTACTAGTTATTATATTGTAATAGGTAAATCGTATGGTAATTCTATATCTATCCAAAAACATGTCGGTGAGACACTAGCACAAATTAATACTCCCTCCGTCCCACAACTATCTTCACGCCCCAAATTTGGAATACCCTCCATAAACTACACCCTCACAATACCATTTAAATTTAAAAAATGTCACTCTTAATTTATTCTATTTTATTCTCTATCCTACACTTTATCTCATTCAACCACCCAAAATATCCTTACACTTTATTCTCTCTCATACACTAATTTAAGTTTTCTTAATAAGTGTGCTTATTCACACATGAAGATAGTTTTGGGATGGAGGGAGTGCATATTAAAATATCATTTAAATTATGTTCTGTTTCATTATGAGACACAATTCTTACATATATAAGACCTACTCTAATTATATCTATATATATTTGATAATTTTTTGTGAAAGACCGGACATAATTTTAATTTAATTGTAAATTATTTATCCATTATTCCTTACTCAAATTTATTTTTGATTATTTGATGGTGATTTTTTTACCGTGTCATGTCAGACAACCTCACAAGAGAGTTTCTATATAAATTTATGTTCATACAAGTTGATTGAGGTATCACTATTGAACTTCTTCTCTGTTCTTTCTAAGGGGGCGTATTTGTCAAGTTTTTGGGTAGTCACAGAATTACTAATAAGTAATATTCAACTATATCTCGTATTATATTTATTATTTGTCAAAAATGTTATCTTCAATTAAAATTATCATAGCTCATAAAAAAATAATTTATATTATTAAATAACTTTTAAATTGATATTTGTGTATAACAGTAAATATCATTTTATATATTAGACGAGTAAATAAGATTTAGCAGCCGTCTGCGCCTAACCATGTTATATTATATTTTTGGAGCAATTCTGCGTGATGCATGTGATCATTACTGTTACACCTACTACATCTATATTAGTATATATGTTTTCATGTCAAAATCATCATATTCGGAAAATATGCGCACAGCTCATGAGTAGTTTTATGGATTTGAATCTCCCCATTTTTTTGGTGTAAATTTCTTGTAAATTTCGGGAAGAGATAGACACAATAATAAAATAATATGTAAAATACAAAAAGCAGGACCCACATATTATTTTATTATTGTGTCTATCTCTCCCCGAAATTTATACCAAAGAAATGTAGATGATCCATTTCTGTAGTTTTATACCCACTATATGTTTTAAAATGAAAATTCTCATATCCGAAAATGAGTAACTCACTTGTAAATAAATTCACCTTGCAATCTTATTAATTTTATTAAATAATATTATTATATAATTAATATATTTTAATAAAATAATTAATACTATTAAAAAATATATGAAGTATAAAATATGTAAATAAATTTTACAATATACATTGTCTCGATAAATATGCATTTCACCGGCAGATATTTATAAAATGGTGATGAATTTATTTTATTCGCGCATACAACGGAGCCACTATATATATACCAAGGGTTTCCTTCACCCCAAATATTTTATATTTTTTGGTACTTATATATGTATATAATTAATGAGATTTAATATTCCTCCAAAATATGAAGTAAAATTAACAGCCTTAATATAATTAAGCTCAGATATAATTGTTACATAAATGGTCATATGTAACATTTAAAAAGTGTTAAAAAGAAACTTAATGTAATTTTTTTTTTTTAAATGTGTTACTAAAGTTCAACAAAAGCATTATTTTAAATTATAGGCTACACGAGCAATTAGAGAAAAGTATTTTTAAGGATCGTCTATTAGGGGTAGCAAAACATGACCGCACATTTGTGGGATGACAATTTTAGGACAATAACTTTTAAAAGTTGCGGTCGAATTTAGACAAAACAATCCAAATCGGGCTAATTGGCCCGGATTGGGCTTAATTCGAGATAATTGATCCGATTTGACCTAAATTTCGGGTTGAATTTAGGTCCAATTTACGACTTTTAAATGCTATTGTCCTTAATTAAATTGCCAAATCGGGAGAGTTGTGGTCCTTAAATTGTCAGCCCACAAATGTATGGTCCTATTTTTGCAATCCTTTAATGTGCGGTCCTTAAAAACTATATTCCTCAAGCAATTATGACACTTATTAAAGTGTTACACATTGTCTATAATAATATTTTTTTTAGCTATTTGTTGTGTGTATACAATATACCGACTTTATTTTTTGTTATATATATACGGGATAAATTGCATTTGTCCCAATTACACTTTTGATCTATAATATTTTTCGACATTTTTTGTCTCAAGATAGTTGTAGTGTTGGTCTCAAGAGAATGATAAATTGCAGTTTTGGTCCTGAAAAATAATATTTAGAACTTTTTTTTGCAAAAAGGATAAAAAAAATAGTCCTAAACATTCTAATGGACCAAAATTGTAATTTGCTATATTAATTAATCATGTAACTAGAGGTGGTGTATCTTTGTCACTGTATATACGAATGCGCGTTGTACCGGTTTAGCAAAATTTTCAGTTATGAAAATAGATACAATTTTTTTATAAAGTGCATATTAAAATTATTATTATTATTCACTCTAAGAAAATATGGATTAAATAATGGACTCAAACTCTGGTCCGGTAGTGTAGGTTTAAGACTTAGCAATATGCTTCTCTAAATTTTAGGTTTGAAACACCCAGTATTATTAATTCTTATGGTGGAATAGTTCATACATAATATGCTCTATCTTTAATTGAAACTCTTGCTAGTTAATGACGTTCAAATCAATTAATTTTTAGACTGAATATTGAGTCATAAAAAAAAATAGTTGATAACTCAGGTGGTTAGAGCTCCACTACCTATGACCCAAAGGTCATGGGTTCGAGTCACCCTTTGCCCGATCAAAAAAAAAAAAACTTGGCTTCGACACGTTTACAACGGATGGCACGTGGGGCCGAGAAAAGAAACTAGTCTCGCGAGAATAAGCAAAGCTAAGAAATGGGCCATGGTATTTTGTGTTCTACGTACCTTCTTGTCATAGCCCATTGAAGTGTACATTCGAAACTAGTGTTTTGAATATTAACCGTGATGCTAATCAATGGAACTACACTACTCCACAAACCCTTGCATATTTTTTATATGAATTGTACTCCATTCATTAATTACATCTGCGCGCACTTAGTTTTTTTTTTTTTTTTTTTTTAAGATGCTTCGTAATCGATCCATCAATAGTTAATTTATTTTTTAATTAACGGATCTAACACTTTCAAGCTCTTCTCTTTCTTGTGTCCTATTTAATTTGTATATATAATATAATTTTGAATATGCAACCATTTCATACACATATTTGTAATATTTTGGAATTTATTTTCCAATTTGAAAATAATAATTCAAACTTGGTTTTAAATTTCAATTGTAGTTGAATTATTTTGATTTTGACTAATCATCGTAGAAAGAAAACATCTCATATAAGAATTGATGGGCTTCAAACCAAATGCAATATTTATTTAGTAGTTCATAGTTGATAGCTGATACGTACTCCTATGGCTATCATTCAGTAGTGGAAAACCACAACATCAACCTCTACAGTAGCATTCCCTGCAATTGTATCGAAATAGTAAGTCTGTAAAGTGGCAATTCCTCGGGCCAGGCGAAATAAGCCCGATCCGCCCACAACGGGTATTTCTCGATACATATGATGGTGTGGGTTGTGGCCCAAAATCGAAAGCGAGCTACCATTGTACACTTGGTCAGTGAAAACGAAGGTCATGGCCATTACCAGGCCCACTTCCTCAAACGACGCCGCTCCATAAAGCCCTTTGGCATAGCCCACCCGGTGTGACGATCCGGCCCGACAGTTAACGGGTCATCAGCTATAAAGAGTGCCCCGAATATAGTCGGAGAGGAGCCCGTCATGTTGGACTGGGCCACCATAGTTGAAGTTACGTGTTTACCCTGAATCAAATCGTGGAAGTAGAAGTGCAGTTTAGTAATTTTCTCAGGTTGTTGTTTTTCATGACTTACCAGTTTGAACCAGCTTTCAACTTCATCCGGGCTTTCTGGAACGGCGTCGTTCAACCAAAGGGCTGAGAAGAAGATGGATAAGAAGAGAATAGCAACTGGAGCATATTTCTTCATTGTACTAGCTACAATGTGTTTCATGAATTTGTTTAATATAAATGCAATGAAATGTATTATGGAAGGCTTGTATTTATAGGTGCATGCTACGTTAGCTACCATGTGTTTCATTAATTTATTTGCAATGAAATGTATTTATATGGAAGGTTTCTATTTATAGAAATTTGTGCTATTTTTTTTTCATATCCCTGTTCTCTGCTGTAGAAGGGGATAAACTTGGGCAAGTTAGTGAAATCCTGTTGGTATATTTGAATTAATTGCCAATTTCTTTAACTAATCTTTTAATAGGAATTAATAGCGTGCTTTACTAAATTAGTTGAATTATTTTTTACTATGTTTCACGGAACTCATTTCGTGAGACAGATTCATTTTTTAATAAATTGCTATCACTTTTTAATTAATAAATTATTATCACTTATAATATGAAGTTTATCACTTTTATATTAATTTGTATCATTTTTTAAAAAGTGATAACAATTTATTAAAAAATGACTCTGTCTCACGAAATGAAATGCGTGAGACGGTCTCACACAAGTTTTCGCCTTGTGTGTATGTTTATTGTTCGGTGAAGTGTCTTGAGAGATTAATAATATCTATACTTGAGATTCAGACTATTTTTAATGATTTTTGTTTAAGTTTCCGTAATTACTAGTTTCATTAATTTTAAGTTGTTTGAACTTAAAAATCCTATGTAAAACGGTTACCTAAAAAATATTGCTTATGTTAAGTATTACTTATAGAGTGTTACATATATAAAAGTGTTATCTAAGAAATTATTTATTTCGCTGTCAAAAAAAAAAAAAGAAGTTACTTTATTTAAAAATATTACATGCATGTAAATGTCACGTATTAACAAAGTGTAACTCTATATGTCCCGTAATTAGCTTCACACTTTCTTTTTTGGTCTATCTCAACTCCCAAGATTAGTTGACACCCTTAAAATGAAAATTTTTCACTAAACTCCACCCCCTACAATATCTTCAAATTCACGCAAAAAGTCATTAATTTTTGGCCCACACATACACAAAATTCAACACATTAATTTATTTACGTTATACATATACACACATATCTAGGGCTGTCAAAACGAGCCCGAGCCGATTGACCCGTGTTTTAGGACGGGATGGGCCTAGAAAATATAGACCCAAAAAAGAACCGGCCGATTTGGCCCAGCCCGATAGGCCTGACGGGCCAACCGGGCTCGGGCCGGGCCAACCCGGAATTTTCGTCTGACCCGATTGTATTTTAATTTTAAATTTTTAACTGAAATAGTGATTATAAGTTTATGATATAGATTCACGAAAGGAATAAAATTTTAAAAAAAAAGTCTTTTGAGATAGATCAAACAACATAGACTGAAAAATATTTCGTTCTCCAAACATGCAAACTTGTAACAAAGAGAATAAATAAAATAAAATATTCTTACAATTTATCAAAAAAAAAATATATATATATATATGAAATTTTTTTATTAACGAATGGATTATAAAATTGCACAAATGAGGAACTGGATAAAAGTGACTTAGTTTTTCTCCTTCATATTCTTGGGCATTAATGAAAAGTAATATTTTTACCTGCTAATTGACTTCCAAAATTCAAAATAATTTTAACCAACATATATATATATATATATATATATATATTTAAAATACAAATTTAAATAATATTTAAAACTAATATATAACATTTGTTAATATAGATATCAAATTTACAATTTCAATCGATTTCAGATAAAATGATTTCCAACTTAAAAAAAATAATTTATTTGTTAAAGAAAAGTCGGGCCAAAATGGCCCGGTGGCCGGGTAGCCCGTTTAGTGCCAGACTGGGCTTGGAAAATAGAGGCCCGATAGCTACCGGGCCGGGCCGACCCAAAAAATGTGAGTGGCCCGACGGCCCGGTGTCGGGCCAGCCCGGCCCGTTCGACAGGCCTACACATACCCCTCAAATTTCTACTAATTCCTCTACTTTCTTAGTATGTGTGTCAAATAAAGTATGAAACTAAACTTGGGACGAAGGGAGTACATGCATAATACATAAATTAAAAAAGTGTCATCATAATATGTTATATAAACTAAAAATGTTACAATATAGTTTTACACAAAGTCAATTATGTTGTACTCCCTCCGTCCCAGAGCTAGTAGCACAGCTGACTGGGCACAGAGGTCAAGAAAATGCACTTTTTGGGAGTTGATCATGTGTAAGTGAAGTGTATAATTGGAAAACCATGTGTATGTAAAGTAAATGGTTAGTTAATTGAGTTGGAAAAGTAATGATATTGATATAAATAAATGTGTATTGTGAGGGTGTTAAAAATGAAAGGAGTTTCTATTTATAAGTGTGCAAACATCTTTGGGAAAGACGAATAAGGTAAGTGTGCAAACACCTATGGGACGGAGGGAGTAGTAGTTTGCGCGTTTCAATTAAATCAGTGTCATATTTCAATCAAAATGGGTGTCACGTTTCATTCATACGTCCAATTATATGATGCAAATGGTACAGATAAAGTGACTAATACCTTTTACCTTTCAATTTTGTGCCATCATTTTGGTATATATTTTTTTTCATCTATTAATAAAATGTTACATCAAATTTATGCGAAAGATGGTGCGAGCTTTGCCGTATAGTAAAATGTAAACAAGATCAGAGTTCCGACAAAAATTAAGATTAGAGTCATGTATCCGGAATTGGCACGTCGTCGATCAAGTTTTTATTACTGATTTTTCAAATTACGACATTAAATCAAGTTATAATAAAATTAATGTTGAATACTGTTGACAAATTAAAGTAATTTAATTGGGAAAAAATGGATCAAATATATCCTTACAAGTTACAATTTTCAAGGAATTTATAATAATGATGCATGCATGTCTTCCAATTAGAACATAAAGCTATGCTCGTGTTCTGTTGAGTGCAGTACTAGAGACATCAGTAATGGTAAAAGCTTTTGCAGCAATAGGCAGGTTTTAATGAATGAAAGCAAAAAAAAAAAAAAAAAGAATAAAAGAGGAGTTACCGCACTTGACTTGTTTTTTAAAGGAAGAGCCGCATAGTACAGCCATCAGTAATGGTACGCACTTGTAAACGCACGCCTATTGATTCCACCAAATTTAATGAATGGGATGTAAAAGATATATTTTAATCTTCAATTAGATAAAAAAAAAAAATTGTTCCAACCTGGAAATGAGTATTTGAGAATGCGAGATGAAAAAGGTGAAATAATCATACATGTAGTACTGTAAATGGGCAAGAAGATGGAGTGGCTTACACAGTAATTAGGATCGATTATATGTATTACGGGGCGGGATTTTTATTACTATTGTTGTTATAATTATATTATTGTTTCCAACTAGTGTAGGATTTGATCATAATTATTTTTTCTATAGATTAGAGTTATAATACTTTGTGGTTGTGAAAAATATTATTCCCTTGGTTCCATAAAAAATTTCATAGAAGGAAGGACACAAATTAAGAAAATGGAAAAATGAGTAGGAATTTTAGGGGTAATTTTGTAAACCTTTATGTATAAAATAAGAAAATAAGTTGAATTATATGTGTGTGTGAGTTCAAAAGTAAGAGTAATATTTTGTGTAAAATTGAGGATATTGTGAGGGTGAAGTTTATGGAGGACTTTTCATTTTAAGGATGTGAAAGGTAGACGAAAAAGAAAAGTATGAAAGGTATCGTGGGAGAAGTAGGTCTATATATGAAATGTATTAATCCATTTGATGATTATGTATTAGTTTTATATTGAAAAACTAATATTGTTGAGTGCGTTAATAGTGAATCCGGCGTGGAAGGATGCAAATGCAAATAGGCAGAATGAAGCATCCAAAATAATAAAAGTGATGCAGGGTGAATCTGGCCTGCAGGATGTATTGTTGCTGGGGTAATTAGAGAGGTGGAAAGTACTCAACCCCTTGCAATGAATTTAAGACTCTGATTTTGTTGTAATTTGTTCTCTGTCGAGCAAGGAAAGGTGACTAACATCTGTTGTGGGTGCTAGTTGGCGTTGTCCTTAGTTGCTGCTGTAGAGTAAAGTACTAATAGCTAGCTATCGATCAATTAAAATTTTGTTATCGCACAGACCAGGAAAAATTAAAAGAGATTAAATCAGAATTGTTCCCCGACAACAACATTAAAATTTGGTGCCTCGTCAAACAACCAAAATAAATTACTCACCCTGAAAGTGTAACAACAAATTTCATGTAATTAATTTATAAAAATACGAAAACGTTTAAAATTTAATTTTGATCAGATTAAACCGATAAAACTTTGTGGGCCCTAACTCTAGATTTAATCATTTGATTCTTCTCTTCGAATGTTGGCACATGACTTGGATGATTTGGTTGACTTGGTGACAAAATCTTCGGGTTGAACACCTTGATCTCGGATTAGACACCATTTCCGGTTGACTTGCTTGAATAAGCCTTTTGAAGCCGCGAATAACGTCTTTGAATCTTCAAGAATGTCTGAAGTCTTCTTGAGCTCTGGAATTGAGTCTGAAATTATGTGTCAAGTGAGTGAATGAAGGCACCTATTTATAGTTGTAGGGAATGCATAATTTCCTTCTTCTCCTTGACACATGGCACGATTTAATTCGCTGAGATTGATTTGATGGGCTATGCCTGGAAGCCCATCAGACTTGACCTGATTTGATTTGATTTGTTTTTATGTAGGACATATTTGATTTAACTTCTCATTTTAACGAGATTTTGTACGTTATATGGTAAGTTAATTACTTTGCTATCAAATTACAAATATTTAAATATTCGTAGGATTTAATTTCGGCTCTTACGTGTATATTAAATATTAATAAATTATTTAATTTGAGAATTAATTTAATTAAATTCTCATAATATAAATAATTTATTTTATTTGATATTAATATTTATTTTTCACATATCGTTATTTAATTGGGCGTAAAATTAATTTGTTTATAAGAACTATATATATAGCGATCAGAATCCAATCCATAGGGAACTGTGATCACTTTCTCCCAATTTTGAGTAACCAAAATGGAGTTTGAGATTCATTTATCTACCAACTAAAATACTATAATTAAATTAATAAACAATAAACATGAAATAAATATCAATACATGATAAATTTCGATCGTTTCAGTTATATTATCGATGATCATTGACTAATTAATCATTCAAGCATTTAACCTTAGACTTAAAAAAGTAGCCATAAAAAGTATCGTATCGACTTCTAAGGTTTTTTTTTTTTTTTTTTTTCGGTAAATGTTAGTTGTTAGCGGTTAGAAGTTAGTTCGTCAAGTCTCCTTACAAATCTAAATTCTCCAAGTCTCCTTATATCTCCCACTCCAATTCGTTCCCGAAGGGAATCGAACCCAGGTCCCCCACTTAAGTGAGGAGCCCGGTGGCCAAGTGGACTATCATTAACCAATCGGACACCACAACGTTTCATATCAACTAGCTTTTTAACACGTGGTAAGAAGTTGATAAATTTGTTTCAAGTTGTCTTCTTATTTTATGCTTTTAAATTTGTTTCAAGTTTAATAAACTATATTTCCCTTGAAGCGAATGGAAAAAATGATACAACAACTATTCTATCAGAAACATTTTACTAAACAATGTCAAACAAAAATTCAATCTTTTTTGTAGTTGAGAAATCACACTTAAAAATTCAATCTTTTTAAATCTCACCTGGGAATAATACATCTTAACAAAGAAATGTCAACACTATGAAATTTTATCCAACCAAATAATCCCAGTAACCACAACACCATCTTCCTCCCTAAATATTAAATCTTTAGAATCCTCTTTTTATATAAAATATTATTTTATCTAAAATGAATATTTATCCTCGATCAATTTTCTACATGAAAACCTTCTTCATCCACAAATTCAATTCATGACCCAACTTTCTAATATTAAATTCCCTCTCATGGCCAAAAGTGACTATCTGGAAGTAAGTCCAAAAATCTGATATATTTACTACACATTTATCAACAGATTATTAAAATATTAATCTTACTTTACAGAACAATAGTATGTTTTTAATAGCTGCAATACACAAAAATTGCATAACGTTTCATGTACACATCTTTCAATACAATTATTTCAGATTATTCCAATGATTTTAGAGCTGCAAAGCTATTGGATCGATACACGAAAAGAAGTTGGGAAGTGTATTGAAAGAAGATCTGCATTCTCTGCACCCTGAAATTTCTTGAAAGTAGCTAATGCATTTTGGGATCGCTCATTATCAATAAAATCAAATGAAGAAATAAGGCAATGACAAACCAAAATTGAACAAAAAATGTATTATATATGACAAAAATCACATATCAAAGCATATACAATCTGAAAATCTATGGTCAAACCTTCTCATGAACTCCTGGGATGTTTTATTCAGTTGCACTGAGTGTTACATCGCTCACTTTTACAGTACTAACTTGCAGTAATCATGGAGAAAAAATTTAATAAGAGAAAGAGAGAAGAAGAGAGACAGTGGTGGGATTGTAGGAAGACAACTAAGCAATCATGAGAATGAACCTCTTTGTATAGAATTAACATACATTTTAGTTTTAAAAGAAATTAAGAAGACAATTCAATTGGAATTCAATTAAAATATTATTCTTGCTCATAGAAAGAGGGAAGAAGAGTGAAGGTTGAATGCATTAAAAATGTGGTGAAGAACGGAGTTTCAAAGCCTGGGTTGGGGAGCCATAGCAATTTATTTTGTTAGGAATAATAAAATACCGAGTAAAGTAATTATCAATTTGCATTGATGTGGAGCAACCTATGAGATTCTGTAACATATAAATCGTTATAATAGCCGAGACGATTTGGAGTATGCGAAGTGAGAAGAATTGCAACGGTCAAAATGGATGTGAGTGAGGAGTAATCTGTATGAAATAAAATGTGGCAGGGGTAAATGGATCAAAAAAAAATTCTCAATTTCAAGTCACTTTTATATATAATATAGATTAACAATAATATTAAACTCTATGATAATTGTTTAACCTACATCTAACAATATGGATAGCCTGCAATTATTAAAGTGACAAACTCTTTTTTCCCCAAAATTTGGGGGCAAAAACTATTTTGTTAAGTATTTGTAAAAAAATCTTTTTTGCCCTATATTCTGAGTAGGGTGTGTGATTAAAAGAGTAAAATGGGTTGAATGGAGAGGGATATATATTTTGAGGAATTAATGGGTGGTGAACTAAACGAAATGATGATGAATTGAATTGTACGGTGAACTACTAAAAAAAAGTTTGGAAATAAGCTGTCCTAAAATTAATTCAATAGATACTGCCCAAAATAAACCAAATGGGAAATATGATTATAAAATATTATTCATGCTGGAAACCTGGGAATTTTATTCATACTGAAAAAAGAAAAAGCAAGGAATATGAGTTTGATGCTTTTCACGTGCTTGGCATGTACCTTGTAATACAACTAACTCTAGCAGTAGATAGCTTAATCATGTTTAATGTTGACTAATTTTGAATTGTAAATTGAGGAGGAGCTTGTCTCAAACTGTTGAATGAGAATGAAAATGAAATTGTATTTTTCCTCAATGTCTTTGGATGTATTGGAGGAAGATATGTCTCCATGGTGGTTAATTAGTGTTGTGATCTAATTTTGAAAAAAAAAAAAAAGAGACAAAATAAGCTTGTTGAGAGTGATGGGAGGGAAAATTATATCATGATCAATTTTTATTCTCATTAACAATCATAATTGCATTTTATATATATATATATATATATTCTTACCTAATTAGTTTGTAGAATTGGGATCCTCACACTGCCATTCGGATATACAGTCTAATAGGCTTGTAAAACTCTGTAAAGTTGAAAAAACTTGTGGTTAATTTATTATTTGTGTCAAGTAATTTAATTAAGATAAAAACTCGAATGAGATATGAGATGAGTTTTATCCCTCAAACGAGTATCTAATATATTAATAAGAACATCAAATATATGTGTGAGAGTATCAAATGCAGAAGTATAAAATATGTGAATAGTTATATCAAATATATTGTTAGCAAAAGTATTAAATATATGAACAATAATATCAAATAAAATATACTCTCTCCTATTCATAATATATGTCGTTTTGACTTTTCGTATTATTTGCAATTTAAATGTCGTTTTGCACTTTTCAATGTAAATTAATTATAGTTTTTCCTAATTTACCTTTAGTTTTTTTTAATAATAATAACCTTTAAAATTATGTGAAAAATTTCAAAACTATTAATTAAGGATATAGAAGGAAGTAAATAATTTTTTAAATGTGTGCATGAATTTAGGATGACATATATTTTGAATAGGAGGGAGTATAGGAAGATAAAAAGTGAGATACATCTTATTTATGAGACCTTTAGTGCCCCTTTAATTAATGTGTGTTCCTGTGGGTGGGGTTGGGGAGAGGTTTTAAACAAAAGAAAATTAAAAACAATAAAGTTGCAGGATACGATTACATACCGAATCAATTTAAAGTAATACTGAAATGAAAGGCCCACAAATTAAGAAAGAATATATATAGTGGAAATGCTTTTACTCATTTTGATTGACAAGTATATGTATATGTTAAGTGTATCGTGCCAATTAAACGTATTTTTTTATAATATTTGATTATTTACTAAAACCTAGTATCTCTAGGAAATCAAGAATTAATCTGATAGTGTAAGATTGAAACTTAAAAATATTTTTTTTTTCTGTGTTTCAGGTTCGAAACCTCTGATTACTATCAATTCTTAGGTTCGGTTATCAAGTCATCAAATTTTCTTTTGGGAGAATTACTATTAGGTGTAAAATATAGAAGTTGTTTACTATTAGGTTTAAAAATATTTTTCTCTTCCTATTAGGTATAAAATGTTAGTTGTATACTAAATATACCCTTAATAATACCACTTTTTCTCTTTTGGAACATGACTGCAGTGTCAGCTTTTCCTATTTCATCAAACACGTTGCACTTGCACACCCCTTATTCTTTGATTTATTTATGTACTTTAAATAATTGTCTCTCCCTTCTTTTTCTATTAGCACTTTTTTTTAAATATTATTTTCCATTTAATGCTTTCATCACGTGATTTATTTCTGAAACAAATAATTAAATATTTTAATTTTAATTAAAATGATTAAAATAATTTCAGTCTTATATATAAATTAATTCAGGCTCATTAAAAAAAAATCTAATACAAAATCAAATAAAAATACACATGTTTCACTTAAAAAAATATAATTATTAATTAATTTTGATTAATATAATGATTAAAAAATTGATAACATTTATTAGCACTTTATACGAAAAGTGATAATATTCAAATTAAATTTGATAAGTATATAAACATAAATATAAATATAGTAATTTTAATACATAAGATAACATTTCTATTTTGTATAAATTAAGTAAATATTTTATTTTTCATTTATATTTTTAATCTTCTAACTGAATTTTTTACAATAGAAATGGCTCATATATTCTAGTACTAGTTTTTTTTTATTCGAGTTAATATATTTTTAAATTCACAAAAAAAAAAATCTATTGCCTTTTTTTTGTTTTACTATTTTATTTTTTATAGTCTACCATTATTTGTATTTTTCTAATTCTTTTCTATTTAGTTTTGAAAGTTGTCATAGATTAGAAAAATAGGTCAATCATAGATAAAAGAACAATGATGGGGGCATTGAGGCGCAGTCCAGTGCGTAAATGAGTTGCATGACTGCATCGTGCCTGTTAATTCTCGCAAAACTAAGGCGGGTCATATTTGAATAATGGGCTCCGTCTCACGGAATGAGATCCATGAGACGGTAACACACAAGACTAACTCAAAATAAAATAGATGATCTTAAGTGTTTCAGTCCGAGCAAATTCAATGAACTAGCTAGGATGGTTTCATCTGTAAGAGGAATATCGAATATATTAACAGGGATATCAAATATGTATGCGGGACTATCAAATGCGTTCGAATGAAAATTTGGAAAAAAATAAACTTTAAATATTGTCAGCAAAAATACAAATATGTGAGTATATGTATTAAATACGTGAGCAAAATATCAACTATGCAAAACGTATCAGAAGTGAGATTCGTATCATATAATAGACTATCTCACCCCAGAATATATATATATATATATATCCCCTCTCTAGTTTAAACTAAGAAATTAAATATATGCCCATTATGAGGTAGTTCACCAAACCCAACTACAAAAAGCATAAAATATTTCCAAATTAAATCAGCACTTGGCCCTAATGATGAACCTTCCAAATAGAAAATAGAAAACAGTCAACAGTGAGAATACAACAAAATTGAAAATCTCAAAACTCAATTTAATTACTAGCCTAAATTTTCCTTCACAAAGTCTGGCTAGCAATAATAAACACAAAATATATAATAAGTTCTTAAACACCAGCTCAGTTTTTTGTCACTTTATATATTTTAATATATATTCTATTTTTAAATTCTTAACACATGATTTTAAAATTGTGGTGGTTTGTTGTATTATCCATTCAAATTATAAAATATAGAATAGAACATAAAAAATAAAAATATCACAGATGATATAATTTGCTTAAACATATGTAGCGAGAGTCACATTATATCCAACTATAGCATCACCAACAGCATTAGCCCAATAGGTTGTGGCCATCGCGTAACCACGCGCCATCCGGAAAAGACCGGTTCCCCCGACGATGGCCATCTCCCGAACCGGGTTCATCACCTGGTTTATGCTAAGAAGGCTAAAGGAGCTACCGTTGTACATCCCATCAGTGAACACATAGCTGAGGGCCATGATCAGGCCGAAGTCCGTCTGCCCGGCCGACCCGTACAGCCCGCGGGCCCGGCCCACAATCTTGGAGGATTGTTCGGGCCCGACGGTTAAGGGGTCGTCGATCATCATGAGCACGCCGAAGAGGTTGGGCGATGAGGTGTTGTTCAGAGGTTGAGCAATCCTGACTGCGCTTGCATCTCGACCGCTGACTATGTCGTGGAAATAGAATTCAAGAGTGGTTATCACTTCCTTTTCTGTTTCCACTCTCTTGTACCATTGGTCACTGCTTTGAGCTTCAGCGGATATGAATCCAACGAGAAAGAGGGATAAAAGTAAATGAAGAGTTGTCATTTTTGGGTGAGGTCGATCTCAGTTTGATTAATTTAATTATCTGGGCTGGGGGAGGTTATATTTATTGTTGTGTACGAAGGGGAGAGGAGTGATGTCAATATATGTTTGTGAAGTAGTTATAGCTAATCAAAACTTGACTTCTGTCATGGGTTGGTGAGAAAATTGTCTACGTGTAGGAGCTGTTGTTGAAAGTAGTTAAGGGTTTTGACCAATTTTAATTTGATAGTTGTCGTTATCTATGTTTCGAATTGATTAATTTCATATATTTATTTATTCAAAAACAATTCTTAAATAAATAATGTACTATCTTTTTTCGAAAAAAAAAATAATGTATCTATAATCTTATAAACACAACCCTCCAAAAACTTATGTGGCAATAATTTTTTTCTATTCCAAAATCCTTCTAATTAAATCATGAGTAATACTTGTGTAAACCGGGTGCATACGATGAACTCTATTTTTACTATCACTGTCATGCATATTTACTAGCACTGTCATGCACATACACTATCACTGTCATAATTTACTTATAACAGTGCATGTGTATGACAGTGATAGTGCATGTTCATGATAGTGATAGTGAATGTGCATGATAGTGATAGTAAAATAGAGTTCATCTTATGCACCCGGTTCACATAAGTTTTTGCCTTAAATCATTCATTTTATTTAAAAGAATTGATCTCAACCATTAATTTAAGTGTTTTCATAATCGAATCGATGACCAAATCGGACTGGACACAGGTTGGATCGGTTGGACCGCCGTTAAAATGATTTATGTCTATATATCAGATTCTATGTGATATTAAAAAATAAATATGCACTTGTAAGAATTATAACTTATAAGGTTTATATTGAAAATAAACACAATAAAATTATAGACCACACAATATTATTTTAGAATATTATATTAAAATTTAATAAATGCTAAAAATAATAGAATGAGAGAGAAATAATATAGACATACATATTACAGTTTTAAAAATTTAGAGACTTATTTAATAGCTTTAATAATTAAAATATTAAATAAAAGGGAATAAAAAAAATACTATGTTACTATCTAAACTTTAATAAATAATGAAAAAAAAATATTTTGAAAAAATGGTTCAACCGTTTTTTTTTTCTGATTTTGGCCAGTTTTTCCGAATTTTTTCGGTTCAACCTCAAAAATAATTTTTCAGAGGTAATTGAATCGGTCTCATGGCCGTTTTTCGGTTTCCAGTTCAACTGACCGGTCCAAAAAATAATGATTTATATTATACTCTCAGTAATAAATTGAATGATTGATATAAATTCGTTAAAATGAAATGAAAGATATTGGATTGGAGGGATTCTGATACAAAAGAATGTGACTCTACCACATAAATTCATCTTTATAACTTATAAGATTATAAATATGTTGCAGACTTTAGTCTCTAAAATAAAAAATAAAAAGGAATGAAAATTCTATGTCATGGGAGAGGAGAAGGAGAGGACACAACAAGAGACATCACGGTGGAGGGAGTAGTAGCAGAAGTAGGAGCGGGCAGGGATACAAGAGGAAGGAAGAGCCTTTAAAATAGTGGGTTGGAGACAAGGCCAGAATGGTGGGCGAGGCGAGGGATTAGACTAGAGGAATTGAAGTTGAAGGAGACGCCAGTGTGAATATCAATTGACTCATTATTAGATGGATTTGAAAAACCATTTTCAAATTGTTCAAATATTGAAAAACCTTTTTGAATTTTTTGTTTAATGTCATCATCGGACAATAAGTAACTCTTTCCGCATATCTAATTTAATCACATGCCCACCTATGGCCACAAATTTATATACCCACCACAAATAAAGTGATGCCAAATAATTATGGAGCCCACAATTATTTAATTAATTGCTTATGTGGCATCACATCATTTATGGTGGGTATATAAGTTTGTGCCCACAGGCATGTGGTCAATTCCGTTCCACATATTCTAATTTCAAATTTGATTTGTTGCATTTCATCATGGATTTTACGTTTGTCAAGTCCATATATAAGAAATGGGGTGACTGACAGAAGTGTACACATGAAATTGTTCTATATATAATAATTCAATTAAAAAATATATATGTTCCGCCTTTGTTATTGGAGACGTTCAATATAATCGACTAATGATAATATTTAGTGTCATAAACCCATAATCTATAATAATCATAATTTAAAATATGATCAATTTGAATTATGTATGTGCACTGCACAGAGACTGTACTATTTAAGGTGGGTTCTCTTATAATTTGAATTTTCGGTCTTGTTCAACTAACACAACGGAGAATACTCCAATTCCATGGATACAACACTGAAATTAACTAATTGCTCGTAAACCAAAAAAAACATAATACACTAATTCGTATATGCGCGCATACGTTGAAATTAAATGAGCATTTTACACTGCCAAATTGTGCGAAGAGTTGCTCAAATTAAATCGATTACGACTTTTCATTTAATTTGTTTGTTAAAAAACAGGATTTGTTTTTTAATTTCTACAATTGTTCTAAATGTCGTGGTGTATAAACATACGTATATGTCTATTAATTAATCATTTTTTTTATAAGATGAATAATGCATATATAGCAAAAACTAATAAATAACACCAGATGTTGCATCTTAGATAACAAATTAATACAAATCTGAATCCAAAAACAAACTCATAAGTCAAAAACACAAACTTTTGATTAATTTATCCAACCTTGAACAAATTAAAAATTGAGAAAATTAAAGCAAAGCCCTTAATTAATTAAGGATGAATAACCTCAACATTGTACTCAAGAACAGCGTCACCATTAGTGGTGTTCAAGTAATTGGTGTTGACAAAAATGACCCCTTTGGCGAACCTAAACTTGCCTCTTCCACCAACCACAGCCAGCTCACGGTGGTTGCCCTCCGTCACCGGATTCCTCGAAAACACGAGGAGTGAACTCCCATTAAACTTTCCGGTGGTGAAACCTAGATCCACGTACATCACCAGAGTCAAGTCCTTGCCCTGATTGGAAGACAGGTACAGGCCTTGTGCATTTCCGATGACCTTGGAAGTCTTCAACTGAGGCCCTTCTGTGAGAGGATCGTCAATGGCGAAGACGGAGCCAAACGGCGTCGGATCATTGGGCCTGGGCTTGTTACCAGCTATTTGAACTGCTGTGGGCTTTGTTCCGCTTAGGATGTCGTGCATGAAGAAACGAAGGTGTGTCTTTTTCAAGTGAACTGGTTTGTAGGGTTTGGTTTTGGTGTAGTATGTGGACTGCACGGAAAGAGGTGAAATGGTGAGCAACAAGATACACGCACCAAACACAATAGCTTTCTCCATTTCTCACCTCCTAATTCGCAAATGCCCGCCTGCCTGCCTGCCTGCCTTAGTATTTATAATGCCTGATTTCTTCTATTAATGTATATTATACTATTGCCTAATAAGAAATCACATTTATGATTTTTAAAATTTTCGAATGTATTTACTTGTCTTTTTTGTCTGCATGTCCTCAAAAAAATATGTTAATTTTCTTTTTGGATATAATCACTTTATCTTCACCCTCAAGCTCCGACCATCACTTAATTACTCAAATTATCCTTATTTTTTTACTTACAAATATATAGTCACTTTATTATTTATAAATAGCTAGACACCACAATACCCTACAATACTCTTTACTTTATTTATTTTATCTATTTTTTCTTAAATTTTATAGTCACTAACACCAATGGAGTATTATCTTTGAGCGTGCGTTGTGTTTTAATGTGACTCATTTTAATCGGATATGGATGAATTTGAAACGCCATTTTGGGATTGTCCACGAATGGAAAAAAATTAACACCTCTTAATTTGAATATTTCATCATGGACAATAAGTAATCCTTTCCATATATTTTAAATTTCAAATTTGGTTTCGATATTGCATTTGATTGCGGATTTACTCCCTTATGCGACGGTATTGTACTCATGGCAACTCAAATCCACCATATATTTATTAAAAGAGTATCATTATTTACACCCCAAAATTCTCTCACACTCCATAATTTTAAATATTAAAATAAATATATACACCCTTTAGTACGTAATTATCGGGGTAAATAATTTATATCTTTTTTCAAATTTGTTGACTTTTATTTTAGCTCTTTAAATTTTTTTACTTTGAAATTAGCCTGTTATGTTTTTTTTTCCTTTTATTTTTCCGACAACAATATGCTACTCAATGTGATGTGGCATTTTAAATCAATATTTTTAGACATGAAAAAATAATTTAAAAATCTAAACACTCATCTGAAAATATTTTAAAAGAATCAGCTAAATCTTTAAAAATAATAAATTAAAAAATATTTAAAAATTCCGGGAAGAACCTGAGAAAATAAAATAAACCTATTAAATCTTTAAAATAAATAAATTTAAAAATATTTAAAATTAAATAAAATCTAAAAAAATATTTAAAAAAATCAACTAAATATTCAAAAATAAGTTAATAAAACAATTAAGAATTAAATTAAAAAAACTATGAAAAACTAAATAAAATTTTTAAAAATTAACTGAATCTTCACAAAAAACCTAAATATAAAATTAACGCTAAATAAAATTAAATTTTAATAATTTTTAAATTTATTTATTTTTGAAGATTTTTTTTCAGAATTTGTTTAGTTTTATTTTATTTTTAAAGAATTTTATTTGATTTGATTTTTTATTATAACTTTTTTTATGATTTAGTTGATTTTTTCTTTTTTTTTTTAATTTTATTTAGTTTTAAAATTTGACTGGGATGTGCTTAGAAAATTTCGGGGTTTGTGTTTTTAAATCAAACGTAATTTTGTATTTTGAGAGGATAGAAGAGTGATAAAGTGAGATGTATTTAGTAATATAATTAATTTTTAAATATTTAAGGGGTATAGTTAGTAAATGGGGTGTAAATAAGGGATTTTGGGATGTGAATAATGGCACCCTCTATATATTATAGTGTTGAAGATATATTTTATCCTAAACAACATTAGGGTAAATTACAAAAATTGTCCTCAATGTTTGTTCAAATTATCTAAAGAATTATGTGATGTGAATAATTTTTTTTTATTCATAAAAAGATTAAAAAAGTAGTTTGACTAATCCATAAATGCAAAAACCTTTCTTGCAATTACCTCATATTTGTATGGATTGTCTGTTACATGATTTTGCATGTCCAAATTATCTAAAGAATCATGTGATGTGAATATATATATATATACTCATAGAAAGATTAAAAAAAATAGTTTGACTAATCCATAAATGCAAAAGCCTTTCACTTATTGCAACTACCTCATATTTGTATGGATTGTTTGTTACATGCTAGATTTTGCATGTCCAAATTATCTAAAGTATCATGTGATGTGAATAATTTTTTTAATAAAAATATTATATACTCATAGAAAGATTAAAAAAATTGTTCGACTTATCCATAAATGCAAAAACCTTTCACTTATTGCAGTTACCGCATATTTGTATGGATTGTTTGTTACATGATTTTGCATATGAAGAGCACTTGACCGACTACTATTGTTGGAATTGAGGCGCTGGCCTACTCATATTAATTATTCTCGAATGCTTATGACGTACGGTACAATGTGAACATCAATTATTTATACCATACAAACTTTCAATAATATAAATCAAAATGTTCATATACATATACATTTAAAAAATTGTATTTAATAACTTAATATTTTTTTTAATTTTAATTTAAAATAATAATGTAAAAAATATCTTCAATAGCTACGCAGGTCTTGGAACTAATAACCTCATATTTGTACATTAGTAGTCAATCAAACCAAATTTTTGGTCGGAGTAAGAAGCATATCAACAAAAACCGATCAACCGCATTCTTGTCTCTTAGTTCTGAGATTTAGGTCTTGACCTCTAAGGTCATCTCTAAATATTATTGAATGCACAATTCGAGTTTTAGCAAGTGGTAAAAAAAAAAAAAAAACGCACATTCTACCTCCCATCAGTAATTTGGCCAGAATTTTTGGTCTCAGAAAATTAAACAAGTCAACAGGAGATTTCCTATTGTACTGAATTGATAATTCATAAAATGGCATTAATCCTGTTTTTCTTGTTACCCCTACCTAGCATTAACAACAACAGAGGGCGGTCTCCTCACCTTTGTAGCTCGTTCAAAGGCATACGAAATTTCAATTAACTTTCCCTCACTCCCCCTTAACCCTCCAAAACACACCCCAAATGGCATTCCATCACTCCCGTATCCAGCTGGCACGGTTAATGCCGGACACCCTCCAATTGCGTAAACAGCACAACCACGAGAGCCCGGTGTCACCAATGCATCCAACTCGTGATCCTTCATCAATTTCTCAAACCCCTTGTGTGAAAGATTCGCCAAATTTTCCAGTATAGCCTTCTCATGTTCACCTATTCCATTAGTTTTTTCAGCCTCTATGAAGGTTTTCTGATCATACTCTGTCAGCTTTTCCTGAAAATGGATCAATAAACGATAACATATACAATTGAGAACACATTACAAATCAGAGGTGAACAGACATACCAACTCAGCATTATTCTCATTGAAGGCAATAATATCTGCCAAAGAACGCACTGGAGAGTTATCCAATTCTTTCAGGTAACTATTTATACTTGTCTTGAAATCAGCCATCATGATGGAAATTTCACCACTATGATTTGGATTCAGAATCGTTTCAATATGATCTATCTTCAAGTTGTCTATTACTTGTGCACCTTTCTCCCTTTAATTACCATATCAACAAATGATTATCGGTCGGGAAATAATTAAAAGTGAACTAAAATAAGAGGTGAAATTCTGTGATACCTGAATGTATTAATATGAAGCTCAAAAGCCTCAAATTCACAAGTATTGTGTATTTTTTCCACAAACGGATGCCTAACAATGCCGAGCCTCTTTCCTTGAAGACCATTTTCGGTAAGAAATTGTTTGTACCCACCTTCAGGAATAAACTTAGCTGCCTCTGTTGTTGCTTCATCACTAGGGTCGAAACCTGCTATTACATCAAGCACATAAACTGCATCTGATACACTCCTACAAATCGGCCTGCAAATCATTCAGACAAAACACAACTCTCATCATGACAATGCATGCCTATTTCTCTCACAGGATGTGTACTATATTATGCAGAGAATTTTTTGTCTCAAACATTCGACTTGTCTACTCATTCATCAACAAACTAGTGACTAATTGATGAGAAAATAGATTGAAGAATGTGGGGTACCCAATTGTGTCCCAACGGGGGGTCATGGGTATAATCCCAGCTCGACTGGTGAGTCCTACAGTGGGCTTGAGTCCCACAACTGAGTTATGATCTGCAGGGCAGATGATGGAGCTGTGAGTTTCGGACCCCAGTGCAACACACGCCATGTTTGCCGCTACTGATATCGCAGATCCACTGCTCGACCCGCATGGTGTTCCAGAAGATAAATACGGATTCTGGAATCCGCCAAATTACACAAGAACTGGTAAAAATCATATGCAATTCAAAATGAAAATAAATCATGTCTAATCTTAGTATATATACAGACCATGCCTTGCCCGGACCGAGCGCACCAGCCATTAGGAACTCCATCCAGAGAACGAAACTTATACCACTCACTGAGGCTAGCTTTACCCAAAATGACGGCGCCGGCCTTCCTCAGCCGCTCCACCACGGTGGCATCGCGGCGGACCTTCGAGCCGAGCAGAGCGTAGGAGCCTGCGGTGGTGTTGAGCTTGTCAATATTGGTCCCAATCGTGTCCTTGAGGAGCACCGGAATACCGTGCAGCTCACCCAAATGCACCAATCCCTTTTTGCTTCTCTCTTTCTCCCTGTCGAGTTCATCTGCTAGTACCTGAGCTTCAGGGTTTACTTCAATAACCCCGCGAAGCACCGGATTAAGAGTCTCGATCTGGTGCAAGTAGAAGTCAACTAGCTGCCTAGCGGTGAGTTGCCCTTCTGCAAAAGCTTGTTGAATTTCTTTTATGCTGGCCTCTTCAATTATAAAATCAAACTCGGAATTCTTCGACTTCATTGTTACAGACCTGGGCTGCTGCGAAAACTCGCAGGTGTGAGTCTTGATTGCTTGAAAATGACAGAAAGGTTGAGAGGGTTTCGAAAGGTACTAAAAAGTTTCATAAACCGGTCAAAAATAAAGATAAATTAAATTAAATTATTATAGTAATAGATATGTGGAAATTCAACCCTTCAATTTTTCTCCCAATAATAAATAAATAAACTACCTTTCAAAAAAAAATAAAAAATAAACTAAAAACAAAGAATTGACGTATCTCTTAAGTAAAGGTATTAATTCATTCACAAGTTGATGCGTATAACCTGGCGGGCATCACTGCATCATTCAGATTGTTATTTTCCTACCTTCAAAAGAAAGAAATGTTAATTTTCTTTAACGTACTATTGACAACAATGTCTCACCTCTCTTTACTCATTGACTGTAATCAGAATCTTATCTGTGACTCCTATTTGAACCTCAGTATAGTCTATTTTATCAATTCTAATTCATACTATAATTAATTCCCACATAGAACATGAAATAAATATTCATGAAATTGAAGAAATAATAGAACAATCTGATCAAGTCAAAAAGATATAGTTATCCAAAATCATAGTAGCAAACACATTTACTTGTCCAACCAATGAGGAAAAAGATCTTTCTAGCAAGAATTGGAAACATTGACTGATCTGAAAGAGAAGGAGGGAGGCTTTCGAATCATGGTAGCTTGTTCAAAAGCATAAGCAACTTCGATCAGCGCAGGTTCCGCACCTTTAAGCCCACCAAAACAAATACCAAACGGCATGCCATCTGGATCGTACCCTGCAGGAACAGTGATGGCTGGGAACCCTCCAATTGCCAGCAAACTCGATGCATCTGTACTCAACGTCACCATTGCATCCAACTTGTTCTCCATCATCACCTTCTCGAACCCATCTCGTGATAGTCTTTTCATTGTCTCTATCGCCTGTCTCTCTTCCTCTCTAATCCCGTCTGTTGAGTCAGCAGCAATGAGAATATCTTGACCAAACACACGACTTCTTTCCTACAACAGCAATAGCCAGTTCTGGTTCAGAACATGCATTTCCATACGAGAAGAGAGAGTAAATGAAGTGAAGCAAATATTTATATGCACCAGTTGCATCGTGCAATTGGTCAGTATTAGTTGTTTTCATTGAACAGTACTCAATGAATAATAGCATGCACTGAATAACTGATGACTAACCAATTCAGAATTGTTTTGGTTGAATGTTATGATATCGGATAATGACCTCACTGGGGAAGCTATTAGTTTGTTCAAATAGTCGTTCAGGTTAAGCTTGAACTCGGCCAGCAAAGCCAATTCCTCACCGGATAGGTACGGATTCGATATCACATCAATGTTTGGTATCTCTAAATCATCCAATATGGTAGCACCCTTCTCCCTTGAAATGCAAAATCAACCAATAGTCACATCATGTTACTCTGCTGATGCTGCAATCAAAGAAAATTTAGATGCATGGTAAAAATCACCTTAATAATCGAAGATGGTCCTCAAATATCAGACTTCTGGAAGATATGCGTGCAAGCTCCAGCAATGGGTGTTTTACCAAACCCAGTCTCTTACCCTTGAGTCCATCACCATTCAGAAACTGTGTATAACCACCCTGTGGAACGAACTTGGATGCTGCTCGTGTTGCTTCAGAATCCCATGGATCAAAGCCAACAATGGATTCTAGCACATAAGCAGCATCAGACACTGTTCTGCATATAGGCCTGAATTCATATTCATAATAAGATTTTGATTTACTAAAAAAAGGATAGCAAATGTCACAACGTTGGTACCCACATTGGCCGTAAGCAAGATACAAGGCTCTAAAATGCAAAGTAGATATTTATGTAGTTACCCAACAGTATCCTGCCGAGGTGAAAGGGGAATTACACCAGCTCGGCTAGTGAGTCCAACAGTGGGCTTAAGAGCTACAACTGAATTATAATCACCAGGGCAGATAAGGGATCCATCAGTCTCTGTCCCTAGTGATACCGTAACCATGTTTGCTGCTACTGATATTGCTGATCCACTGCTTGAACCACATGGATTTCCACCTTCCACATAAGGATTCTAGATTTTGTGAACAAAAGCGGAACATACATGACACAAAGGATTAGGCCTCAACCATAATGAAGGAATAACACAAAAGCTATAGCCAGAATTGTTGGGAATTGAACTGCAATTATGGAGAAGTAGGAACGAAAAAGAAATAAAGAACATAGGTTTGTTAACCCAGTTCCTCAAGAATGACTAGGCCATTCAAACTGGAACACTGCTCAAAGGCCCAAAAATTTGGCACGAAATTGAACTCTAAACTGAAATTCAACACATATAACCAATAGCATTAATCTAGTTGGGTGTTCTGGAAAGGTTATTAGTTCAAAACTCCGATGCCATTCTTGGTCCGGAAACTTCACCACATACAGATATTGCTTCTATAAACAAGATCAGAGCCGTGAAATTACATCCCAAAATCTTCCTTACTATCCAGGGTTTCATACAATCTGCATTCGACAAATCTCTACTGCGGATACTATTGACCAAGTACATGTGGCATGAAGGAGACGATATACACTAGACATGATGGATTCTACTGATTCTAATATGCGTTGTTCATTTACAAACAAAAACAACACACACATTGTCTACCTGCGCAAATAGATTTTAGATACAGCAGCTGATGGAACCCCGACTAAGCATCTACGACATCCAAGGGGATTATGAAATTAATTTGAGTTGATTTTATTGAAGTAAAGTAATTCCATACTAAACAAGATGAATATCAATAACTGAATTTCAAACTAAAACATGAAATAGCGACCATTAATTTGGAAAGAGAAGGAAGAAAGTGGACTAACCACACCCTGGCCAGCTCTAGCACACCATCCATCGGGAATTTCAAAGGACCGGAAATGGTACCACTCACTCATACTCGCCTTCCCCAAAATGACCGCCCCCGCATTCCTCAGCCGCTCCACCACTCCGGCGTCCCGTGGAACCACCGCCCCCAGCAGCGCGTACGAGCCACCGCTAGTATTGAGCTTGTCCTTTGTAGCTATGCTGTCCTTGAGAAGCACCGGAATACCGTGCATGGGCGAAATGGTGACATTGCCTCTCTGCCTTTCGAAATCAGCCCTCTCGGCTTGATCAAATGCATCAGGATTTACTTCGATTACGCCGCGAAGCACCGGATTGAGGGTTTCGATGCGGTTCAGGTAGTAGTCAAGTAATTGGCGGGAGGTGAGCTTTTTGGCAGTGAATGCGCGCTGTATGTCCTTGATTGTGGCTTCTTCTATTGTGAAATCATGGCCATTTATCTTGAAGACCAGCCCAGAGAGGAGAAGTAGAAAAATATGAATCATCATTGGTGAGAGTGAGACTCATCTGCTTTGGCTGTTTAACTTGTTTTCATATGCTTTTGTTTTGTTTATTCCACTCATGCCTCTTTCAAGGTTATTTGAAAATTGAAATATATGTGGTCAACGTTTTTCTTCCTACTTGATATTTTCAATTAGTTCTTTTTTTTTTTTTTTTTTTTTTACGGTATTTTAGTTCATATCTTCAATATTATCTTTTGAGTAACCATCCTGCGTTCGGTTAATGGAAGAGTATTTTCTTTAAGCTGTTTATATATTAAAAAATACTTGACCACAGATTTTGAGAAAGTTGTAAGCAAACTACTCCTGTAAAAGTTTGTGAAGAATTTTAAACACAAAATTTAAAAGATATAAATAATGAGTGAAGTGTTAAAGAATAATTTTGTAAACTTTTATATATAAAATAAATGAATTATGTGAATTTAATATATGTGTGAATTTCAAAAGTAATTATATTTTGTGTAAATATATGAATATTGTGAGGGTAGAGTTTAATAAGAAATTTCCTTTATTCAGTGTGAGAATTTTTGTGGGACGTCCCAAAATTATGCAAAAAGTAATATTTCAAAAGTAATTGTGGGAAGTAATACTTTTATTTATACGGACTAATATTTTTATTTATATAAACTAGTAATATTCTTTTTTTTTATTTTGTTATATTATTCTATGAATTAAAATTGCACATGTTCTTCTTCTCCTTTGATGTAGATAATTTGTTGCTTGAAACGCGTGTAAAAATTTTAAATAAAATTTAAATTAAATATAATTTATTTATTAATTTATATCAATTATATCTGTGTTTCTAACTGGGAATTTTGGAACGTGAATTGGAGAACTGATCAATGTCACCATCTAACATTATTGTGTACTAAAAGTAAAATAATCATATATACAACAATAGGAAAGATCAAGTTGAAATAGGAGTGCAACAATAAATTTTGTACTTAAAATTAGTAAACACAAGTTTTATTACAAATATGTATTTAATCTTAACTTATGAATTCGGACTTCAGGCTGAAAAAAAAAAGTCGGACTTGAGACTTATTAATTTTGTGTTTTTTCTTTCCTTCAGAAAAAAAAAAATTGTGTTTTTTATCTCTCTTATGTGTGAAAAGAATTAAATAAGGCTTTTTTCTAGGTGTAGAAATAAATAAGTCTCATGTCACGAGTCTAATCTATCCCAAGTTTGGGTCTGATGTAACTTGACGAGCTTCAATGACTTAACATGTGTCTGATACAATGGGCCTGATTAGGTTTATTAGAACACAATTAATTTAGTGGGCCGAAATGATTTATATTAAATTTATAAAAAATCCCAAAAGAAAATCACATGTCGCCATTTAAGTGGCCCTTGATTTTATTGCGTACGAGGAGATGTAAATCAGATTAATGCCAAGGAGAAGTAGGACTTGATATGTTTACATAAACTCACCAACCTTTCCAAAACAAAATCAACAAACAATTATCCATTCAATTCAATACAGAAATATATCATCCAATAGAAAAATCTGCAGCCATCAGCCTCTTCATTCAATAACCCCCATATAACATCTCTATAACCAATACAATAAAGAACACAACATATATATTATGATGCTAAAAAAATAGTTATAAAATCACTTGCAAGCAGTGAATGTGCAAGTCGCATTAGTCCCTATGCCTGAATTCGCCTTCATGAAGCTCAATGCGGTGCGGAGAACGTGTCGGGTCGACCCCATCAACGCCCAATTCATGTTCTGGATTACACCAAGAGGATGGTAAGGAAATTGGATGCTGTTGTACGAATTCAACAGTGCAGTTGTGCCTTCTCTTAATAGAGTCCTGTATGGGTCTCCCCTACCCGTCAAACCTTCTCCTAAGGTCATGTCTGTCCCGTATTTTCGGGCTGCAACGAGCCCGAAAATGACACCTACTTTCATGTCTGGAGTCACCACTTTCCAGTAGCATCTGTGCTCGGGCATCATCCATGTCCTACAACACAAATATCACCATAGGATTACTTGTGATCGTGTACTTTATAAGTGGGATATAATCAACCATTCATGATACTTTGTCTAACATTCAACACATGTAACAAATGATCTTGTTCAACTTATACTTCTTCTGTACCACTTAAATAGACTTAATTTTATTTTGGCGAATACCAAATTATAGTTTGTTTCTTTGTTAAATCATTAACTTAGAATTCCAAAAACATTTAGTGTGTCTTATTGATTCATATAAAAATTTGTCAAAATCTATTTTAATGAAATGAAGGATGTAATATTTTAACTATCACCCCATATCATTAAGCAAACTAAATGTGTCTTAAATGGGCACAGACCTCCTATTTTACTTTAGTGTTTCTTTTATTGTTTTTAATACTTATATGATATGTGTAATAAATAAAATCCATATTATTATTAATGACATGTATCACGTCTTAAAGATAATGAAATGTCAAAGTAGAATGAATGGTCATAATTGGTCCTTAAAATGTACTCCTTCCTATTCAAAATATATGTCATCCTAATCTGATGCACACATTTTAAGAAAATTATTTACTTCCTTTTATACCCTTAATTAATAGCTTTGAAATTTTTCACATGACTTTAAACTAAGGGTAAATTGGGAAAAATTATAATTAATTCACATTAAAAAGTACAAAATAACATTTAAATTGCAAATAATAAGAAAAGTCAAAACGACATATATTATGAATAGGAGGGAGTAGTTAAGAGGGATAAGCTTACTGATGGGGGCAGGCGGAATCTTCCAAGAACGGAAGGGCAGGCGACGGGGGCAACTGTGGCACAACCGGTGGCCGAGGTGTCGGCGTAGGATTGACCGGGACAACAGGGGCAGGGGATGTGGATCTCGGGCAGAAGGACATGGGCTGAGCCGGCTGAGAAAGCAACGGATCAACGGCATACATTTCCATACCAAACATGCTGAACATCAGCCTAAGACTCTTGCCCGGACCAGCTGCTGCCCCACACGCATTCGACCCTTGCCCATTGCCCGAAACCTGAGTGTAGCATCCGCTCAAATTTGGTGTCCCATCAATCCTCATCGCGTAGTTGCCTAACCAATTCGTGGTTTCCTCCCCCCACGTCGTAAACTGACCGTCGCTGCCCGGACAAGCCATCGTCACTTTAATCCCTGTCCATGATCATGTCCTAACTCAGCACATAAATATTTCGACAAAAATTTGTATGAGACGTGTCCAATTTACACATATCATATTAACAGCATATTTTCAAATTTTATAAAACAGCTTCTATAATCACTTTTTTATAAAAGCTGTGGAAAGAAACTTTTAAAAAGTAATTTTGAAAGCTATTTTTAGTTTTAGTGATTGAAAATATGACTCAAATATTAGATTGGAGATCCGTCTCGTACAAACATTTTCTCAAACATTTGATATCAATAAAACAGGGAGATTTTCAAGAATCAAAGAAATGTACCATATAAAGGGTAATCGAAAAGCGAAACTTGGCCGTCTTTGCATTGGTCACAGAACACAGTTCCTGTGACCATAGCAGCTCCATGAGTTCCATCAATGGCGGCTGCAAGAAGAACAAAAGCTGTAAAGAAAATCCCATTTGACCAATCCATGATGCAGAAGAAAAGCAGGGGAGAGAACAGTCTGTAAAGAGAAATGAAGGGATGTGAATAAGCATTCATCATAAGAAGAAAAGAGAATTTATAGTAGAAAGTGGTCACTGCTCCACAACTTTCAACTGCCTTCATTTATGAGGAATTGAAGCTAATTTGCCATTGAAAAAAGTACGGAGGTTGCATTTAATGCTTCTGAAATTATTACATAAGATCCGGCTTCTATCATTAAGAGACTAAATTTAAATTTGTGACAAAATAAACTGGGCTAAAGATAGTTACAGCAATGTGAACATTAATGGAAACCGATGATTAATCGGTTGACTTTTTAATAATCACGATCATGCAATGTTTTGAGCTAGATTTTGTTCTCCAAGAGAGAGAGAAATTTTAATCTCCCCATCAACTTATTTGTCTGCTATTAAATGTGTAACTTTTACAAAAGCAAAGATTTAAATCGTGACAAGAAGACATTGCTATTATACAGGTAAACAGTGCGATATATTTTGTAAAAGTTGTCATCCTAATTTCAGTGAAGAAAAAAGCTACTTCTGCAGAAAAAAAATAATGGGGTAATTATTAAGGCTTCACATGCATGGTGCCAAAGCCACTAAAAGAAAGCCAATAATTTCATGACATAGGGTCTAGATTGATCAAGAAAAAATAAAAATTTGTGTAGCTTTGATATATTACCATACACCCTCCGTCTCAATCTCAATTATATAGATTCAATGGGTTTGACACAAAATTTAAAAAAAAAATTAAAAAATAGATTAAACAAGTAAAATATGTATTACAGCTCCCTCGTCTTGGTGAAAGTTTTTTATTGTTTTTTTGCACAATATTTAAGAAATTGGTATAATACAAGTGATGTGATAGAAAGAGATAAAAAGGTGGATGAAAAGGTGTAAAAGTGTATTAAATATATACTTGAGTATACCAAAAAAGAAATGAGAAATTTTGATTGGGACAGTCCAAAATGGAAAAATGCGAAACTTTCACTAAGACTGAGGGAGTATAATTTTATTTAATAAGTTTTATATTGTCCAACATAAAATATTATATTAGTTAATAAAGTAGAAAAAATAACTCAAGTACATATAATAAAGAAAGAGTATCTTAATTTTGTAAACATTTTGGTCACACAACAAATAAGATTGTCTATGTTTTATAAGTTGTCTGTTTATTTGATGTTGTTAATACTTGTTAAATGTGATGAGAGGAATGTAGTAGCATTGAACGTTTGTGGAAGTAAAAGCGTGGGATTATTGATACCAAACCAAAATGAACCTGTGGAGAGTGACTACTCGGAAAGGGCAATGTGGCCTGTAAAGTCAAACCGCTATTAACACCTGGGATGAAATCTTATACCCAGTTTTCACCGACGTAACGTCTCATTATGATGACATCCAACTACAAACAAACAAACTTCTAACGCCGTAAATTAGGTTGTTGATTCTACAGTAGCTACGAAGTAGTTTTGAGGAGCAACATGTAGAGCAGCCCAAACCCCAATTGGACCACTCAGTTTTCCTGTTCGACTTCAAACTGAAACCGTAATTGAAATCGTGTATTCTAAAGTTTCGATTTGAAAACCGTAATCAAAATCGTGTATTCTAAAGTTTTGATTTGAAAACCATAACCGCAAACCGGTGTCACCCCTAACTTCCGTACCAGGCAACACTAAAACAATGTTGAATGTTCAAAGATAGGACAGGGTATACTGAAAGTTTTTCATTACATAATTAAAAAATTTTAGAATGTAAAAATTCATACCAAAATTTCGATATTTAAATTATACATATCGATATATACTAGTATTTCATAACAAAATTTTGATATACAACATTTTACACAAAAAATCATATGGTATATTTCAGAGGGTGATATTGTGTAAAACCACCTCACAAAGTCTTATTCTATAAGACAAATTTATATTTAACTCAGCAAAAGGCTTAAACCAACTTGACGCATGTATTTCTCTAATGTCTGTTAAATAAAACTTTAGTTTCACGAACTCATTCCCCAAAACAATCTGACACAACTCTTGGTTGGTAACCCAAAAACTTTCAATACGATATCATTATGTACCGAAAATCTTTGTTTTTATATATTTCAGTCATAGGCGGTACAGCAAGGACTGAAAATTTCGATCTACTCGATGATAAACAGATCATCATTTGCATGCTGCAGATGAATATCCTCTTACGGCCCTGAATCATTATCTTACCTCGTACGATTCAAATGACTGAGAAACCAGACCCCACACTAGGAAAAAAAAAAAAAAGGCTGGCAAGTGATGAGTATCCTCATTATCTAGAGCAGGAAAAAAATCGAATAAGTAATCGTACCATGGCCTTTCATTTACCGAAGATTACAATCAACAGTATCACAGAAGGGAGGATCATATGTCTAAACATAAACTTTGAACAGTGTTTCAGGGAAACAATGCTTAGAAGTAAATAAATGTACAGAGTATCAAGCCTTTCTCAGAACATCATTTCCAGGATCCACACAAATAAATAACAGAGTTTGAATAATAAAGTTAGCCACGAAAACAGAAAAAAATAGTCACCACAGACAAGCCCCTTACAGGCAGGCGTAATATAAAATCTACCAATAATCCTACCAAAATTGCTCTGTATTGTGCATTGCAACAACAAAACCCCAATGGAAACGAAAAACGAAAATATAAAACAAAATCCTATCAGCTCAGCAGGTAGATTCTTTGTGCCACACAAACACTGCCCTTCCACTTTTCAAACCTCACTTCCTCAGCATCACCACATCTATTCATTTCTCTCTGCACCCTCTTCTTCATGTCCACTTACAGTGTTCTCAGCATTCCCATTTTCAGATACACCAGCACTACAACATAAAAACATAGTGTTATATAGTTACAAGTCATATTATCACGATAATCCCCCAATACCATTTTGAAGTATGATTATGAGAGAATCAGACTTTATTGTTCAATGCCTATAGAGAAGAATTGAAAAGATCAATAGTCTATTCTTCATTTCCATTTTTTCACCAAAAATCAATCAAATCTCGTGTTAGATTAAAAGACAATGTAAGTGCAATGTCTATAAATTAAACCTAGTCAACACTCAAAAGAAATCATCTCATCTGCAAACTACAGAACTTCTAATAAAACATGACACTAATGCACGTAAAGTAAATGCTTACAGTTATGCAAATAGTCATCGACACAACTACTACTTATTTCAATTATCGATATACCATAAAAAGTCATGCATGGGCTATGAACTAGCAAGATAACCAGACCGGGTGGTGGATTTGAAAGTCCTCTTTACTGAGGCTTGGTGAGGCAGTACACAACACACAACCAAACAATCATTGTAAAGCAAGCATACAGCTCCAATATGATCCATGCATGTGATCTCATAGTCATAGGTATTACAAGTTGGTAGCAACCTACCAAAAGCTGTGAAACAAGCCTATAACAGCTGGAAAAAAAAATTGTTTCATGCATATGAATGATCCCAAAGGTGCTGAGGTGCCAGTATTGGCTAATAAACATAACTACAAAACCATTAACAAGTACCATATCACCGAAAAAAATGTATTTAAGAGATAGTAGAAAGTTATTAACTAATACATCATCATCTCTGAGAAGAAATAAATATAGGATCACCTTTTATTACTGGTTAAACAATAAGAGTATATTGAAGAATCAAAGAGGTAATGAGCATACAGAAAATAACCACTTAGACCCCAACAAATGGCACAATGCTCCAAACCATAACCAAAAACACAAACAAACCAATTTAAACAAAGAATTAACGTTAGAATTTATTTTAAAAATCAAAAGAATTAGTAACTTCATAACTCAATGAGCTTGACTTAAATCACAAACCTCTGGGGTCGAGAACCAGTGGCGGACTGAGGACGAGAACCAGTGGAGGACTCGGGCTTCCTCCAAGCCCTCTCAACCTTGTCCTCCTGCCGCAACCTGTCTCTCCCATCCCCACTCCAAAAGCTCCTCTTTGCAACCGCCGGCCCATCAGAAGCAACGTCCTTTATCTTTGTAGCCTCTAGCTTTTCATCAATCTCCTTCCAGTCTTGACCCTTCTCCTTTAACACCTCCTCTCTTGGTCTTGCTGCACCAAAAGGATTGCTAGCTTTTGGCTTCACTGCACTAGATATCTCAGGTTTCTGCCCTTCACCCACCGGCAGAGTTCTAGGTTGCAAATTCAATCTTGGCCGACCTCCAACATTATTCCCATCCTCTCTTCTTCTGCCCCAACTCTCAGCATCAGGCCCATTCGACTCGGAACCCCCTCTCCTCTCCCTCAAGCTATCAAATGCACCGCCAGTCTTCCGCCCCTCCTCTTCCTTTCTCTTCCCCCAATTGCCTGAATCTGGGGCTCCATTACCCGATTCCGATCCAAAGCTCCCTCTTCGTTCATATCGCCTAGGCTCTGAAGGAACAAAGCTCTTATTTGACGCCCAATTATCAACCTCGTCGGCTCGAGATTGGGAATCGGTGAAAAAACTCCCTCTTTCTCCCCTTTCCCTCCTCTCAAACCCATTATTACCAGAAGCCCTCTTACCCGAGGCCCAATTATCAGTCTCATCTGCCCTAGACGGCACGAATTCGCGATCCTCACGATTAAAGCTTCCCTGACGACGCGGCTGTTCATCCCTCATGCCGCCGCCGTAGGATCTGAATCCACCACCGAGCTTAGTCCGATCGAGCTCCTCGGCGGAGCGTTCCCGTGGGCCCGTCGGAAGAACCAAAAGCTCATCTACCGTCAATCCCTTCGGCTGAAAAGCCGCCGGCTTAGGCGCGCTGTATGTCGTAAATTCCTGAAGAGAGAGTGTTTGCGCCTTCTTCTTCTTCTTAGACTTTGCGGCCGCCGCCAGTGATGGAAAATCCGCCGTTTCGCCACCGTTTGAATGGCCGTTAGCGGCGGCGGCATCTTCCTTTTTTTGTTGGAGGAGCTCCGTCTCGTTCTCCTCCGCATCCAGTGCCCACGCGCCTGGTTTCGCCCACGCGCTCACGGTTGCCGCCATGTTTGCTTCTTCCCAATATCTCTCTCGAAAACTCTTGAATGTGTGTTTTGGATGGTGAAATTGTGCGTGTCGAGATAGGTTTTGTGAAGATTTTGCGTCTGTTACAAGCCAAGGGCATTGGATTTAAAGGCCACGTAGGTCGGATGATTTGATCCGACGGCTCATATTCATTTAATAAATTGTTTTATATCCGCTTACCAAAATCGAGTCTGAATGCGATGATTCCTAGTTGACGGTGGAGATTGATTTGAGATTTTTTTTTTTTTTTTTTTGGGGGGGGGGGGGAGTTGGGACTTTAATTATCTTTATAATAACCTCGCAAAAAATATTCGAGAAATTTTGTAGGACACATAGGTATTAGCTGGCATATGTGGAATATAGTTGGCCATGATTTTATAGATTTACGAAAAGACTTGCATACCACAAAAATACTAGTACACGATTAAATTTATGATATAAAATATTTTGTAATTAATGTATAGTATATCGTTTTATATAATTGGTAGTATAAGTTTTGTCTTGTTTTTTCACATCAATCAAATTAAAAGAATTACAAAATTTAAGGAAAATATATTTATTAAATAAGATACTATATATTAGGGATACATTGAATAATTAAAACAACAATTAATTTGAAATAAAAAGTGATAATTAATATAAAACGAAATTAGTGTATTGAATCCGATGTTGAATCATATATAATCTTTCTTGTTACTATTTGTAAAGGGTTAAGTCAAACATCTAATTTTTCAAATTTTTCCAAATCAAATCAAATATATGATATATTTTGTAGAATTATATAAGATTGTGCATATTTTTAAATTTGATTCGTATATAACAATTATAATTATTCTCAAATATTTTATAATTAAAATCTAAAATTTCCTAACAAGTAGATTGATTTATTTGGATTTAATAAAAAAATTTACAGAAATATAAATAAAAGAACATATTTAACACTTGTAAATAATTATTATTGAATGTCAATTTAAAAATATGAACAAATATTAAATTATAAATATATACATTTACACGAATGAAATATATATAATATATTAATAGTATAATATGTTCATGAGAAATTATTAATGATGCAATAAAATATTATTATTAAAATATATTTGAAACAGTGATACTTTTATTAAATTATACATATTATGTATAGCATAATTTATGCATCAAAATATATTAATATCTAAATTAAGATTTTGAAGAAAAACATTCGAATATGATAATTCGCAAATTTTTTTTATCTAATCGAATCACTTCAGATTTATAGATATACGAATTACCTAACCTATCACATTTGAAAATATTTGAATGTGATAATATCCAATGAAAATTTAGAATTATAATGAGAAAACAAATTTCGTTAATTACGTTTTCTTAAATAATTTTGTTTAATTTAGTACACATTTACAATAAAATATTCTCTCTTTTTACTTTTTTCACGCACTCTTTTTATCTTTTTATTTTTATTACATTCTCAACTTTTTTTCATACTTTTCTTATCCCTCTGTCCCAACTTTTCTTTGCACACTTCAAATAAAAAAAATAGTCAAAAAGTCATGTTTCTTTCTCCCTTATTTTGGTCAAAAAGTCTATAAAGTTAATCCCCTCCTTTAATTTCCATCTTAAAGTTAATTTTCTTCCTTATTTTGATAAAAATCAATAAAATTAATTTTGTTTTAATCTTCATGCCTGAAGAAGTATGAAGAAAGAGTTGGGAGAGGGGTATATTTACCTAAAACAACCAATATTTTCCATCTAAATTTAAGCTATATTTTATCAAAATGAATATCTTAGGGACCGCTTGGTTGGGGTATTAGAAGTAGGTAAAGGGAATGACTCATTAGTCATTCTCATTGATGATGCTTGCTAATATTTACAATTTGGAATTGATTTAAAAATAAAATAATCACTAATTTATTTTGATTACATAATCTCCCTCTTTTAACCGACCATTTAACAATCATTCATTTTTCATCCGCTCAACTTTTTTTTGCTCAAATTTTTTCGTGCTCAACTTTCTTTCCAAAATTTATCAATGGAAATGAATCACTGATCATTCTCATTACCTAATTCTAATACCCCAACCGAGCGAGCCCTTAACCACATCTATTCATTTATCTTTCTTTAAAAATTGTGTTTCCATATTTTCTATCTCTGCATTTACATATGTATGTCTCTACATTGTTTCTTTTATATTTCATTTCAACAATACACTATACATTTAATATAATATTTTTTAAAATTTTTGTAAAAAGTAAATGGATGGCTTAAATTAAATGAAAAAAAAAATCATATAAAAATATATTTAATTTGTATGCTACACTAATGCATAAAAGTATCTGGCGTAGAACTTAATAATAATTCAAAGCAAGTTTTGGTCTTGCCTCACTCCTTTGTTGCTATGGTAGGCAGGACTGAAGAATGTGGAATCACATTTTGATGCTACATCTCCAAAATGAATGAAGTCGCAAATCCAAAATCACGCTTTTCCCATCATCCTTAGGGAAGAGAATAAAGCGCGTCTACAAAGACACTACATCTCATTCTCAGGGCTGGAGCGCAGCGCACACAGAGAGACACGAGATGATATCATCGCTGGGAATTCAAGCAACAACTCCAATAAATTATTCTTCAAATTGTTTACTCACACGTAATGCCCTTCAAACCCAAATCTTACAGAGACGACAACTGAGACTTAAACCCTTCACCATCTCGGCTTCATCTTCATCGCTAACCGAAGAATCATCCTCAATCTCAAATGAGGAAAATCAAGGGAAAAAAAAGCTGGGGGTGGTCGTGAAGGCCATGGGGAAACCGAGATTGGTATTGAGATTTATTTGGACGGAAAAGAACATCGGAATTGCGATAGACCAAGTGATTCCGGGAGGTCGCGGAACAATTCCTGTGAGCCCCTATTATTTTTGGCCCAAAAAAGATGCTTGGGAGGAGCTCAAGGTTACGATGGAGAGCAAGCGCTGGATTTCGTACAAGCAGATGGTTACCCTGCTCAATCAGACGTCTGAGATCATCAATTTGTGGCAGCAGAGCGGTGGCAATTAGCTTATTAGGGTTTCCTTGTCTGCTCACAACATGTTTGATCTAAGTAATATTGTTGTTTATTGAGGGTTATCGTGTTTCTTCGAATTTGATTTGATTTAATTTAATTGTGTGATACCTGTGTTTTAAAGAATACTCTCACACTTGCAGCATTTTGCAGATAAAAAATAATAACATTTTGTATAATATTATGAATAATATTAGGGTTAAATTTATAGTGGAATTTTTATTTTTAGATTGTATAAATTATTTTCGAATATACAAATAAGGAAATTGTATACGTTAAAATGGAATGGATGAAGTATTTGATTTTTAAATGGCGACATTTTATATAACCAATAGTAATACTAACATTTTATATACAGCAGTGATAGTGCACATATGTGGAACAGTGGGAAAAAAGAAAAAAGAATTCAGGTAAGTTTTTGTTTTGCTCAAAACACATTAGGTTATAAAGATGATATTACGTTTTGTTCTCGATTGAATAGTTGTGTTTGGTTATGTCCCACGAGATGTGATCCACGATTTGTCTATTATTTTTAGACCTAAGAAGTTAAAAAGAAGACAGATTAACTAATAATAATATGCACAAATTTAAGAATAAGTACTAAGACGTTTTGTTAATTCTTCAGGGATGTAATGAAAAATGTTTTGAAGTTTGGCAGGTAAGACTAATCAGATATTATGAGGGAATTCATACCGTCATCTTAATGATCGTCCTATGATCTAAATCTCAGTACTTGCACTGCAATCTTGCTGCTGATGATGACAAGAGTGCATATTTCAACTGTAGTGATGATGACCACCACAAGTCAATTTCAGTGTTGGTGTGATCATCACAACGACTGAGAAACTAATCATCGCAATCGGTTAATCGAAAAAACAGCAAAAAGCATACGAACAAGGAAACTACACATCTTCATAATTTTTGGACAAACAGCAATCGTCTTGAGCACAAAAGCAAATCAAAATTGAGAAAACAACGAAAAAGCATAGTCTGATGAAACATGCCTAAGATAAACCAGTAGGAGCAATTCAACAATGTTATTCAATTAGTTAAGAGGAATCGCTCTGCGTTTGTACCGCACCATCACTTTCCCTTTCACGCCCACAACCATAGCATTCCAGTCAATCTCTGGAAATGGAGAAACAAGCTCCATTTCGAAATTTCTCAGCAAATGGCTCCATATTGCTTTGATTTGAAGATACGCAAAAGGCTCCCCTAAACAACCGTGCCTCCCACCACCAAAAGAGATGTACGAAAAAGCCCCAGCTGCCTTGTCCTCATCTCTCCCAGCAGCAAACCTATCAGGGTCATAACTGTCCGGATTCTTGTAAATATGTGGGAGTCGATTAGCAAAGGCAGGGGATGTGGCCACAATATGCCCCTTGGGAATGTCATACTCTACTCCTTCCTTAGTCTGCACACTAAAATCACTGTGTGAGCTTCGGAGAAGCATTATCAATGGAGGGTGGAGCCTCAGGGCTTCCTTTATGCATCGATAGAGAACTTCCATCTCAGACAAAACGTCGTAATTAACCTTATTTCCATGCTTCTGCAGTATATTCTTCTGTTCATCCAATACAGAAGACATGTATTTGGGGTTGCAAAGGAGGTAGGCCCCAGTCCATGTGGAGGTAATAGAACTTGTGTGCTGGCCAGCAAAGAGAGCAGCAATGAGAAGGCCAGTGACCTCAGACTCAGTAGTTGGTCTTCCATCTTTGTACTTAGAGTCGATGAAGCACTGAAGCAAATCATTCTTTGATTGGCCTGTTTGTTTACGAGCAACTATGATATTCGTGAAGATCTCAGCAAGCTTCTTGCGAGCTTGGTCCCGACGACGATGTGCTGGGATTGGGAGGTAAGGAAATACAACGCTGATTGGGAGCATTCCATTATCGAGGTCATGGAAGAGGGCAGAGACATCGTCGAAGAGCTTATTGCGAACCTCTTCACCCAACAAGCATCCACTGGCAGTTAGTATGATTAGATGTTCTAACTCATACTTTAGGTCCACTTCACCACTATCTCCCCATTTTGAAAAGTACTCCTGCCAATTTAGAGAGAAAATATTGGAGTCACTAATCTATCAGAAGTATGCTAGGAAATCATAGACATGGTGGGTGTTTTTGTAAAAAGGACTGATGCCAGTTATCCGTAGTAAACAGGATACTAAAGGTTAAATTAGCAATAACTCTTTCACATAAATCACCCTTCCTCTTATCAGCAGCATATACTCTCCCATCTGAGTCTACAACAAGGTTACTCCCATTACATAAAAGAAATGGAGCGCTCCTACACCTAAAGCTGGAAAACTGTCCACAATTTTTTCTCAGCAAAACCAGAAGAGTGGATAAAAGAAAAAATGCAGAGACAAAGACTATTAAAACGGGGTTGCTACAATTTCGGCATTGTGTTAGTAGATGATTTTGAAACCACATTGAAAACTGGTAAATGGTGTGATGGCTGCGAGGCAATGGTGGTGATCTCAAAACAACTGTGTGTTTTCCTAATATCCAAGATTACAACATACTATATACCATGCAATCGTGAATCATCTTTGAAAGAAACAGAAAATTACTGACGAGAGAAATCTGATTCAAAAATGGAAAATAACTATGACATTTGAACTAAACTATATAGTTCAACACATGAGTTAATCTATTCAAGAACAACTGCAAAAAATAAACCATTATGAACAAAAATGATAAGCAGTTTAGTTTAATTCAACCACTGTACCCAAATTAAAAGGAGTTTAACCAGTTAACATGCTGTTAATATGGTTCTTGATCTCTACTCTCATCCTAAAGTTAATCAAAGGATCTGAGGTATTAGTTCAAGCAGCATAAGTTTTTTCCCGAAAAATAAATATAACAATAAGTTAAGAACATACATTATAATTTTAGACAATCATGTCCCATATGCATTATCAAAGATTTAAAACAGTGAAACCCCACTCATTTGACCGGTTAATGACATGAAAAAAAACGCTTGCATGCGCAGTAAATATGAAACAATTAATCATCAAACTCAAAACGAAATAAATAGACCACCCAACTACTCGTACAACCTCAGTATTTAAAGATCAGCATGTCTGCATACACCAGAAGCCATATTTAAAGCAAATTAAACAAAAGCACGAAAAAGATCGAATACCTCAGCTTCCATAACCATCTGATCAACATAGCCTTTGAGCTTATTCACCCTGAGTGCTTCAGTGAAAAACCTGAACTGCTCCTGCCTAATAGTATAGTCCACATCGAACACCACGCCCGGACCGAAAGTGGGCACATTAAATTGGTACACCTCTTGCTGGCTGAGATCCGATTCGGGAGCCTTGAAAAAATGGGCGGAAACCTCCGGGCCAATCAGGAAAGTGATGTTCTTATTCAGAAAACTTAGAGTGAACACACTTCCAAGCTTAGGGTACTCCTCCCTCAGCATCACCACCGGTCCTTTCATGAACCGGATCAAACCACCGAGAACCGGCCACGCGCTCACCCTCGGCGGCAACCGCTTTTTGGATCTGGGCATTATCAGAGCAGAGATTAGTTTCGCCACCACTAGAGTGGCTATCAGCAGAAGCCCCACGTTCAGGACTTTGCTGTTAGATTCCGTCGATTCCATCGTTACCCGGAAATTGTCCCCAAAATTTTCTGCAATTCGAAGAAGGTGACAAGATCAAAATCTCAATAAATCGAATTGGTTAATATGGTTTCAATCTAGCCACGCAAAACACGACAAAATAATAAGACTGGACCAAAAAACTTGGATCTGAATGGGTACTTTATAGATATGAATCAATCTGAGATTCCAAAGCGACTTAACTCACACAAAAAATCAATCACAATGATGTACAATTGAATCATGAACTATGATGAACGAGACGCAAAAAGGATTAGAATATACTGAGTTGAGCATAGATGATTAAGAGAACAGAGAAGAGAGGGCACTCACATTCGACAGTAGGGAGTAGTAGAGTAGTGTGTGTGAGGGTTAGGCAGTAAATAGTCTATCCTACTCTGGACGACAGTGGCCAACAGAAACGAAAACAACCCATTCTTCGACACCAAAATCGATTTTTCTTTCCTTCTAATGATAAAGCTAAATTGATTAAAATTTATATGAGATGATTATATATATATATATATATATATATTTGAGAAGTATTTTTATTTTACTCTTATCTTGCAAAATATTTATATGCATCATTTGGACCACTAACTTAACTGTATTTTTTTTAATTGAACTTAACTATATATTTAAATGATACTACTATAAAACAAATATTAATTGGCCAGTAGTACTTATTTATATTGAAGTATTGAACATCATTAGTTGTGCATATATTTGCACTATAAAATTAGTGCACTCAAATATTACTCTTTCATTTATTAAATTATACTCATATTTTATGGGTTGATGAGGTTTCAATTCAATCATATTATTATAAAGATATTACAACTCAAATATGATTGAGATTATTTTTATACATAAATTCTCTTCTACAAGACTTCCTCAAAATATTAATTTGATAGTGATAATACCAATTACCTTGATAACACCATCTCAATCTAAAATTGTCAAGAAGTACAAGCAAATTAGATCTAATTTTTTAGAATTAATAAAAACATCAGTTGTCATAGCTTAGAATTAGATCTAATTTTAGAATTTAGAAAAAATATATATAATTTTAAATTGCAAAAATTCGAGCAGCCCAAACATGTGTTTGAGTACTTTTTCATCTAAACCCGTTTTTTAAGCATAATATTGGTCAAATTGCATTACTCAATGCAGAATGTTTATCCCCATATATAATTGAGTAAATGTGAATTGTTTCATGTTTTTCATACTCAATGACCAGTAATTCAATATAAAAGGATTAATACAAATTTTTAAAAAATCAAAAAAAATATTGATATATGGATCTATGATTTTAGTACAAACATTTCATTTTTAAAATTAAGAACACAAATACGCAATATCTATTAAAAGTATGGTCCAAATTTACAATTTTCCTCATAATGAGTTCCGTGCAAGCCCACTACACTACATGTATACTAATGATAATGGATAGTTAATGAAATTAGATAACATACAAAGTATGTGTTAATAAAATATAAAAAAAAATAATTATTGTGTAATTAACTCTTCAATTTTCCCTTCTAATGATAAAGCTAAATTAATTAAAATTTATATGAAATGATTATATATATGAGATATATAATTCTTATTTAGAAAAATATTTATATGTATCATTTGGATCCAATAATTTAATTGTATTTTAAATGATATTTTATAAATAAGAATTAGCTGATCAGTGTATTATTTTCACTAAATAATATTAGTTGTTATTATTGAATATTAATTGTTGTGCACATATTGCACGTAAATATTAGTGCACTTAAGTGTTACTCTTTTATTAATTAAATTATACTCTTATTTTATGGATTCATGTGGTCTCAATTAAATCATATTATTATAAAGATAGTATACCTCAAATATGAAAAATGAGATCATTTTTATATATAAATTATCTCGTATAAGATTTTTTCAAAATATTAATTTGATACTGATAATACCAATTACCTTAATAACACCATCTCAATCTAAAATTTTCAAGAAATACAAGCAAATTAGATTTATTTTTTAGAATTAAAAAAAAAAATTTACTTGTCCTAGTTTAGAATTAGATCTAATTTCATAATTTAGAAAAAAGAAAAGAAATATAATTTTAAATTGCAAAAATTCTAGCATCCCAAACATATTTTTGAATATTTTTTTCATCCGAACCAAACCCGTTGTTTAAGCAAAGTACGAATCAATCTGATTGTGTACTCAGAGCAGAATGTTCATTCCCACATATAAATTATAATAGAGTAAATGTGAATTGTCTCTGAGACATTTTTTTTTTTTTTCATACTTATAGACCAGTAATTTTATATAAGGAATGAATATTAATACAAATTATATATATATATATGTATTATATATATGATTTTAGTACAAATAAATCTTTTTTAAACTTAAGAACTCTAGTACGCAATATCTATTTAAAGTATGGTCCAAATTTACAATTTTCCTCATAAATGTGTTCCGTGAAAGCCCACTGCATGTATATTAATGGTGATGGATATATAATGAAATTAGATAACGTACAAAGTATGTGTTAATGAAATATAAAAATGTTTATTGTATAATTAATTCTTAACTATCCCTTTATAATAAATTAATTAATATGTTTAGAGAAATAATTTATATTAACACCATCTACGGATGTAATCAATTGAGTCAAGTTGAACCTTCAACTTAAAGCGTTTGAGATTGACTCATTTATTTTCAAACCAAGCACAGAGCTTATTTAATTTATCGGTTATATTGTTGGTTCATTAGCCTTTTTTAAATTAACCCTAATCATTTATGCGAGTGAACCACAAACGACGAAAATTTCTCTTTTGCTTATCCCTATCCCGATGAGTCGAAACCAAAGCTCTTATTTTCTGTTGAGTAATAGTTCGAATAAGTCTTGAATGAGACCCCCGAAAACTTGATGCAAATAAACGAATTTTTGTTCTACGCCTCCGGGCTATATATCTGCGGTTTCAAGATGTAGAATCTATGTTGAATCACCATTTAGCGGGCTACTAGGACTTGGGTCTCTCTCTTGGGCAGGACATCAAGTACATTTATCCTTACCGATTAACCAATTTCTATGTATCTTTTGGCCCAACTTTAAGAAGTTTAATAATACCAATTATAAATTTAATTAATTCATCTATTCGTAACAAAAAATAAAAGAACATATTTCTAAAAATTATAGTGTATATCTGCATATATATATATATACTAAATTTTATAATTTTGTTTAACAAAATAAGTTACTCGAGTTCATTGTCCACATTTTTTTTAACAAAAAGTATTAATTTGAAATTTCGTTTTAAATAAAATTATAATTTTTTAATTCGATATATTATATTTTAAAAGTTGTAGAAACAAAAACAATTATTATGCTTTGAGTTCTTATAAAAAATTTGAAAAAAAAAACAAATGCATAGGATATTAAATTGAGACAACAAGAATAAAATTGGATCTTAAATTAAAAAAAAATTAATAATAATAATTTGAGACACTTCAAAATTAAATGTATAAATTGAGACTTAACCTAAAAATTGAATTCTTGTATGAAATTCTTCTTTTTGAAACTATAATTTTTTATTATTTAATATAAAATAGTTACACAATTTATTGTCTCATTAATTTGAGACACTTCAAAGCTAAATGTGTAAATTGAAATTTAACCTAAATTCTTTTTATGAAATTCTTCCTTTTGAAACTACAATTTTTTTATTAATTAATGAATAATAGTTACTGCGAAAAGGTCCTCATCGGAAATGAAAGCCGCCGAACTGAAAAGGTCCTCATCAAAAACCAAAGCCGCCGAGCTGAGCCAGTGACAAAAGGGTCGGGTCAAGATACGGTTTAGATCCAGCTACAAAGTTGGGAGGTGGATTTGCATTTGAATATTTCTGTGGGTGAAACAATGAGCCAGCCAAACTAGGTATTTTATTCAAAATTTGAAAACCATTTATTTATACAAAGCCCATGTGATCTTTGGATTTTATTCCCTCAGATAAAAGAACACAGTGTGAATTGAATTGTTTAGTTTCGTACGAAGCCCGGAAAAATTAGGAAATTTATATTTTTGAAAAAAAAATCAATTACGAAATTAAAATGAAATTACATATTAATTTAATACAAACTAATGTTAGAACTGCACAATAAAATTGTTGTCACCATTGCTATATCAAATTAACTTTTCAAATTTCAAATATCTTAGTAATTCTTTTGCTTTTGCTAGAATTAGGGAAGGATGGATAGCTTTGTGCATTCGTTATGAGTCATGTTTTTCTTTCAGAAATTGTGGTGCATTGTTTGTCTTGTGGTTGAAATTTTTGTGTTTGTAGTCTTTTATAATTGATCATGTGTTTAATCTTACTTTGATTTTGCTTACGTGTTTGTTTCTTTTTTATTACCTCAATTTCTCAGATAATATTATACCACTAACTAAAAATATATTCATTTTGTCATTCTCCTACATGCTTAATGGTGTGAACTTTGGTCATCTCATTACTATTAGAGGCCTTCGTTAAGGAGAACCTCTTACTCATTACCAGTTCATCATTTACTAGAAAGTTTCCTCTTGAATTATTTAAGACCTATATGCTCTTGTGGTCGTATTCATGACACTAAAATATCTAGCGTACAAAATAATTTAAGGATTTTTTATATATGATTGATCTTTATATTTAATTTATGTTGCAATAATAGTTCTTGTATCATTTTTATATTGCGAGTCAATTGCAAATGTCACATAATTGAATTGTTTGATGATTTACTTGAACTCGAGAGGATATTGTTCCATTTATCACAGGATTGCTTGATTTGTTTATTTACATAACTGAAAAGTCAGTGATAAACGAAATGAGATATAATCATAGAATTTTTGGAATTAATTGTTAAATGGAGGTAGAGACTGTGAAGTTTAATAATTTGGTCTACGAGTTATTGAGAGGCGAGGTGACTTTATCTTACGTGCTTTTCTTCACACAAATTGACATATATTAAAGTATTTGTTTAAAATATCGTATGTGAATTAACCTAAATGAAATCGACAACACTAAAATCTACCTTTTAGCATTGTGTAGGTTCCGAAAAGAGTTAGCGAAAAATATATGAGTAAGAATATAATTTAAATTCATTTCAAAATATATCTCTTAGTTGGTCAGCTTTGTTGACACATAGTACACTTCAAATAACAACTAAGTAGTGGTGACTATACAACTACCAAACTTAGTTTATGTCTAAAAGTTGTGAAATTTAGATCATACTCTTTTTATGTTGAAGATCTTTAAAGTTTTAATACAAAAAACAATTCAAGAATATACAATCTTTTGAAAGATCAACTGAGATTGATCATAAAAGTCTTCAGACCATCGCAAAAGTATCGGTTGAGTTGGTCTCTAAGAAACACAAACAACACTTGTGATCATAAAAGTCTTTAGACCATCAGAATTTTCATAAAAAAAGAGAGGTGAAAAATCTCAATTCACTACCACAACTCCTCCTAAAATGTTGCTTCAATATATCTGTATACATGGAGAATTTATAAGCAATAACAGTGGATCTTCACTCACTCCTTTCAATTGCACAATGAAAATGTCAAAAGTGAGGAGGTGATGCAATACATCATGGTTATGATGAATGTTGGGTTTCGGCACAAAATATCATCTATGTTATTTTTTATATTCTATTTTATGTTTTATAATTTAGATGTATCATGTATGACATGTGGCATGTAAAAGATGATCCAACGCACCACCACAATCTCGAATTCATATATTAAAGATCAAGAAAGTGAAATATATATTGAAACATAAAAAGTGATCGAAAAAATCATATGATCTTTTGGTGCTGCCAATTGCCGAGTAGCAAGGATCAATCAATGGGCTCAGATCTCCTCTTAGGCAAATATTAGTTGGGCCAACACAACTCCTGTACATAAGCCCAACCAAGAATCTCTCCACAAAAAAACGATGCGATAGACTTCTCAAGAAAGGGCTCTCAAATAATAGTTGGGCCAAACCGCAATGTTAATTGTGCCAATACCCAAAACTCTCGTAAGGAAACCCAGTTATGGCAAGCGTGTAAAACATGAATCGTTTATGTGAACCGGGTGCATACGATGATCATATGCAGCCGTTTCATACAAGTTTTTATCAAACTCGAGTTGAATATAGTAAAAATTAGGCGCAAAATCTAAGGTGAAACACATTCATGAAACTGTTGATCACTCTTAAAGGTTCATATTTAACGATCATATTTAATAGGTATGAGAAAGGAGTAAAATATAATTTTTATGGGAGGTCTATTCAAAATCAAAATCAGGTAGGACTGAAAGTCTGAATTCTGAAACTAATGTGCCTGACTTTGTCATTAAATTTTGTTGAGTTCACAAATCACTGGTGAAGCAAAGCAGGTGCATCATACGCGATTTACACCCATTCGGCGTTTTAAAAAAAACAAATCATTTGTAAATCATCAATTAAATTAACTGTAAATCATCTACTACAATTTTTATTGCTGAATTTAAAATGATACAAATTTTATAAAAAACAATATATTAACATTATATGGTGTAAAATTAAGAATAAATAAGTCATTTTAATTTTATTAAAAAAAAAATTGATTTAGTTTGAAAAGATATAATATATAATTGAGTAAATAAGAGATATTAAGAATTTAGTCAAAAGATAAAATTATTTTTTACTCTTTGAGCATGAAAAATAAAAATATAACATCTATTTCCATTTTTGATAAAATTATATTTTTACTCTTTTGAGAATGAAAAAATAAAAATATAACATCTATTTCCATTTTTTAATTTTGTATTAATTTTAATTCTACATCTACTAATAATTTTTTTCATCTCACGAGCATGTCATTCATTAAAGAAACAAATGAGCACCAAAGAGGGAATAACGACAAATGTTGAAATGATATTTCACGACAAAAAACTCGAGCGTGTTTCCGCGTGGACCCATTAATAAAGCATCTCCACCGCTTCCCTTCATTAACAATTAGTCACTCCACCGGCCCCCGGCTGCTTTATCTCTTCTTAATACTAAATAAAAATAAAACCCACGCAATATCTGGAGCATTTAATTATAGTTTATTTCGAATTTTAGAACACTGTGTAAGATTTCAGGGAAATGGTCAATGTATAAAAAACAAGACCAGCATCAAGGAACAGTAAAAGGCGACGTATGCATCAACAAATTTCAATAGCAATTTCTAATTGCATTTGTATATCTAGAACAAGTATAACTTTTCAATCTTAGGCCGGAAAAAAAAAGGGAGTGTAAGCTTTAAGCAGAAGAGCATATCAAATAACTAATCTGATGCAGTAAAAGCAAATCTATTCTTATTCAGAAACGACGGAGTTAACATTTAAACGATGGCTTAAAAAAGGACTCATTCTCCTCCAATAGTCTCAGGAATTGCATAAAACTGAAAATCCAAAAAACAGTGAAATCAAAGGACAGATCATCATCAGATCTATAACACAACAGATCTTCACGAGATAGATCTAAGAGAGTTGACCACAATCGGCGATCACAACTGGCTTCGAGCACCTTCCACTGCTGGATCCGACCTTCTCAATCGCCTTCACGACGTCATATCCATCAACCACCTGTCCAAACACAACGTGCTTGCCATCGAGCCACTCGGTCTTAGCAGTGCAGATGAAGAACTGCGAACCGTTGGTCCCGGGACCGGCGTTCGCCATGGACAAAACACCTGGTCCAGTGTGCTTCTTAACGAAATTCTCGTCAGCGAACTTCGATCCGTAGATCGACTCGCCTCCAGTGCCGTTTCCGGCGGTAAAATCTCCTCCCTGGCACATGAAATTAGGGATCACACGGTGGAAGGATGAGCCCTTGAAGTGGAGCGGCTTTCCAGATTTACCCACACCCTTCTCGCCAGTGCAGAGAGCACGGAAGTTTTCGGCGGTCTTTGGAACGACGTCGTTGTAGAGCTCCATGGTGATCCGGCCGACAGGCTGGCCGCCGACGGTCATGTCGAAGAAAACCTTGGGGTTTGCCATAGCTATTCGAGAATTTTCTAAAACGTGCTGGCGCTTGCTTACTCGTTCCTAGGGTTCGGAATATGTGTGGAGAGATGTATATATAGGAAGCGTGAAGGAGATAATCCATAAAAGGAACAATCGAGGCCGTTGAAAAAGGACAGGTGGCATGATCTTCTAAGGTATGGTTAGTGGTGTGGGTTAGGTTGGGTCAGTTATCGTGTTACCGTGGTTAAGTTAACTTTAGGTTTGGGATCATGTGAAAATATGCCTTTATTATCCGCTGGGCTCCTTTTATAATGGGCTTTTAAAATGGGCTTTTCATATCCCCATCCTTTGTTTCTCGGTTCTATCTTTAGACTTTGTTCACCCTCCCTCCACATTCTCCCTTTTTCTTGCTACTTCACTACTTTGACGCATCTTAATAATATTGTTTTACTTTCCCTATAAATTTATTTTTGCATAAATAAAACAATTAATAATTTTGAATTAAAAATAAATCATTCTAGTAGTGACCCCATTCCTTGATCCTAAAATCTAATCTGCATCTTGAATTCTTCAAATGAAATTTGGTCGTTGGTAATAATTTGGAGAAAATGTTACTCCATATGGAGAATATGGTACACTTAATACTCCCTTTGCTCCAATCATATAAACTTATTTTATTTTTATGAATATCTTAATTATATAGACTTATTTTTATATAAAGTTATATTTTATAGTTATTTACTAATATAACAATATGCATTAATTATGTTAGAAGATATAATATTTGTTAAACAGGATTGTAATAAAAATTTTATTTGTGTAAATTATTTTTCTAATAAAAATATTTAATTTTTGTGCAAAACTCAATCACTCTATATAATTATATAATTGAAATAACCTATTATATTCCTACGTTTTTAACTTTATACTAGTCAATTTTACCGAGAAAATGTATATATTTTAATAATATTTATTGTTTTTTTAGAAAGATTATTTTAATAGTAATATTCTATAATAAAAATAACTACTATCGGTGAAATCTATTTAATATATATGAGTGCAAGTGTATGCGTCCGCGCAAATGTGTGAAAGTGACTAGATAAACTCTACTAAAACACCAGGAACCAAGGATGCAAATATCGCGATATATCGCGGATATATCGCAAAAAATGAAGTTGTGATACGGATATTAGGGGGAAATGTATTTCTTTCCGGATATCGCGGAAATATCGCGGAAATATCGCAAAATATCGATATCGATATTCATATCGATCAGGCGTAGTGTAATTTTTCCAGGATATCGTGGAAATATCGCGAAATATCGCAATATCCGTAAAAAATCGCAATTTTTTTAAAAAAATTATTTTTTTTGGGTTTTTTACTATTTTTTATACATAAAATATATATTCTTATTGTCATATCAATCAATTTTAATTTAATAATTTTAATTTTCAATTATTATTTCATTTGAATTTCTTCTTTAATTTTTTTTTTATATGATACATTGATCTATAGAATAGTATAAATACATATTCAAGGTATGAAATTGAGAATCTCTTCACATCTTTAATTATATGGCAAATTCTACTATGAACAAGAGTTTGTGGTGAAACTTGATCAATTTTAAAGAGTGTCAGTTGTAATAACTAAAGAGTATTGCCTATATTACTAAAGGGTATCGGTCATTATAACTGAAGAGTATGTCCTATATTAGTAAAGAGTATCAGCCGTGAAAGGCTATTAGTCATGATACTGAAGAATGTTACCTATATTACTAAATAGTACTATTAGTTAGGATAACTGAAAGGTAAATTGATATGTTTTTTCAATATGGATCAAGTTTCATCGTGAAATTTGGTTCGAATGAGACACACTCTAATCATATTAATTTTAATTATTTTCATTTTAAATTAAGATTATTTCAATTGTATTGGAGAGAAACTACTTGCGTTACTAATTATTTTAATTATTCAAATGATATTTTGAAGAGGTGACACCAATATTGTTTGGACAAAAATAAAATTTCTACTACTATATTTGAACCTCATACGTCTTCATTTTGATATTAATTGTATTTTATTATGTATATTTAATCATTTTGTATTATATTATATATTATATTGTCAATTATTTTGTGTCAGACAATATTTATATAATCTATTAATCATATGATTGCTTTAAACATAAATTTTATTGTAATTTTGAATAGAATATATGTATAATAATATGTTATAATAATCCCTGAAATATCTTGTTAAATTTCCAAGATTTTAATAAAATTTCCGACATTTTTTTCAATTTTTTGCGATACCGATATGCGATATCGATATATCCGTAAAATTAAAGTTACGATATTTGTTGCGATATCGATATTTTCATCCTTGCCAGGAACTACATAGTATATATATTAAGATAAAAATTTATGTGAGTTGTTCTCTCAATAAGACAATTTACAAACTAAAACAAATTAATATACATCCCTTTCAATGTGTTAAAGTGTCATTCTCAAATTATGTTACTTCTCACAGTGAGACGGTCTCACGCGAGATGTACTCATATATTAATTATAGACAACAAATAAAACTCAAGAGATGAATATAGAGTAACAAGCATATGGTTAAACAGCTAAGGATCAAGATAATTGTAACTATACACATCTATCTCAAAATAAAGCATCTTGCTGTATTAACTCAGGATACACAAATGATACAATTTGCTTCAAGATTTGCAACGGCCCTTTTAGGAAGACATGGCCTTCAGTTGCTGCAAGTACAAGAATCGTGTATCGATTTATCAGCACTCCAATTTCAAATGTATGTTAGCACAAAACAATAGAATACTACTTCTAAGAACCCATTTGGCTGAGTTTATAAGCTGTTTAGGAGCTTGAGGTGTTTGGTAAAATAAGATGTTTAACAATTTATAAACTCAAAAAATAAGCTTCCTACAACTTATAAGCTCCATAAAAATAAATTAATTGGAGTTTTTTCTAAAAATTTTTAAGCGGACACTTTTAAAACAAATTTCACTCACCCCAACCCACCACACCCGGCCACAACCCAACCCTACCCACCACTCTCTATCACAACCACCCGACCCCCACCCATGCCTATCGGCCTCCTACCCCCACCACCTACCACACAATCCCACCTCAACATATAATATAAAAATATAATTTTATTATATTCATATTAAACTTATAAAATATTTTTTTTTCAAATTATCAAAGAACTTATAAATTTATTTAAACACTTTTACAACTCATAAGCTACTTAAAAATTACATCGTATAAGCTCTTGAAACAACTTAAAAAAGATGTTAGAACTTATAAGATGTTCGACATAAACTTCGCCAAACGGGCTCTAAATATATTACTTCGGATCAGAACTTAAGTGTGTATAATTAAGAAAGAACCGCGTATTACCTCTAATAAGCAGCCTTATTTCCTTGGAGAACGTCTCGACATGTCCTAATACAGGCCTTATACCACAAATTTGTATGACACAGTACTCTAAGTACAATGCCATGACTGTTACTTGTAACAGCAAGAGACACACCTCCTGTACCTCTGGTGCTAGCTGTTTCATTTTGTTGGCATCGCACAGTTCAGTGATGACGGCCATCCCTTGATCCTATAGCACAAAAGTTGATCATGGTTATAAATTGCAAAACAGGTCCTGTATCAATTGAATGTTAGCAATTATAGTCCCATATATATTAATTTTCTCACTAAGTCTCATAACATTTAAAATGATGCGATTGTAGTTTTATATTGACAAGATTGCAGGATTTTTACACATGCCGCTTACATGAGCAGCCGGAATTCCATGTAGCAACCGGACTAATATTTTGGTTTCACTTACATGGCATAATGAGAACCCATTTCAATTTAAAAATTCACAAATTAAATATCATCCTAAAACAAAAAATTGTCAATTCAGAACTAAATTGCATCTTTTTAAAAGTTATGAGACTTAAATTGAGAAAATTAATTTGTATGTGACTAAAATCGTCAACAATATTTTGCAATTTACTCAAATCGAACTAGCATCGATGTAAAACTACCGCCACTTAAAAACATTATCAGTGGATCAAATATAAATATTTGTCACGGACTTACCTGCAAACCGTGTAAGATATCAGGCATTGGCAGCTCGGGGAAATGTGCAAGGTCAACAAAACCAACCTCCTCTGCCTTTGTAGCGGCACTTTCAGCTTGTATGCATAAAAACTTCAAGAGAAGAAATGCAATCTTGTACATTTCGATTGCAACTAAGTCTGACAAGTGTGTCTGGGGAGACGAACTAGCATTGTCTTTCAATACCAGAGCAGTTGTTCTAGAAGACAAGGGTGCAAATTTGAGGTCTAGCTTGCAACCAAGAGCAGACAAAGCAAACCAACCATTTCTACTGTTAACAAAAGACGGCTTCTTGTACCAATCGAACTCTTCTTTGATCATAGGATGGCACAATAAAGGAGCATCTCTGCTAGGTGATTCTCCGGGGCGTTGAGTAGCTCGGCTTATGAAGGCCAAGAAATGGATGCTTTTTTCTCTCAACTGAGACTCCATATTTTGGAATAGTTTACTCCATGAGTTCCAGTGTCCAGCTAAGACACATATTAGACCCAAAGTATTTTGTGTTTCTTTGAGCTCACTTAAGGAAATATTTGATTTCAATGCACGAGCTCTTTTATTTTCATGACCATCTGTTGGAAAATCCGGTGCACTTATGTAATAGAATACTAAAGGAGCTTTCTCGACTATGAAAGCCATCACGTAATCCACAACACTAGTAGAACGATCTCCTAATGATTGAATAAGTGCAGTAAGTACAGCCAAGCTAAGTCCCCAAATGGATTGAGACTTATCGGTTTTGTCAGATATGCTGCAGAAGATTCTCTCACCTTGGATCACAGACGAAGGGCTACCCTCTGAAGGGTCTGATAATAATATCCTTAGAGACGCTAGGATACCAGCATTCAAAAGCATCTCAGCACCTTTATGCTCTCTAGCAAGGTTTAAAAGAAATTTCAGTATTACTGTAAATGTGTTAGATTCAGTAATGTCCTGAAGCTTCTGAACAATACGGGCCAAAGGGAGATGCTTCTGGATAACGGGGAACCAGGTAGCAGGCGAGGAGAAGCCTTTCAATATTAAATCAATACCAGCCAATGATAGGGTACAATGCTCTGGGTGCTCAATGTAGCTACAAAGAACAGGTAATAACCCCAAACTTGAATTGGAGGCCTCGGCAGAAGCTTCGATAGTTTCAATTCCAGATGCAACAGAACTAAGGATCAACATAAGCAAAAATCTGGTAGCTGTTCCAATGGCAGGAGATGAACCACAACCAGATAAGACTTTGAGACCGTAACCTGTAGTCTTTAAGATACAAACACAAGAAGGCTGTGTAATATTGGCATTTACAGATCTTACAAGGAGTAGCAGAAGCTCTGCTTGAGCTGTAAGGAAATCAAGCACCTCTTCACTAGCATCAGCAAGAGAAGTCAAAGATGCTAGTGTGGCATGTAGAGACTGGCATATATGGTCGATGCAAGATGAAACTATTTGCTCCGAAATCTTCAGCCCAGTTGATGTTTCATCCTCTGTTAACTGCACAAGGTAGCACAATTTGAATGTGTGTCACATAAAGGAGAACAAAAAATAAACCGAAGAATCCAGAAAACAGCACAAGTTGTAAATTAAGAAATTAAAATTAATAATGAAGACGACCAATTGACAGAAATTAAGTTATAATACTGGACAAGTCTTGGCAATTTAGTCAGTATAAAATCTTATATTTAAATGCCAAGGAAACAGAAACTCACGTTGTCTTCATGCATATACAACAGGGTAACGAGCCCTCTTAAAGCTGAAAGCTTGGAATTTGCATGCAACATTCTGGAATTGACATCTTGCAAACAGAGGAGCAGAGTTTCTGCAACTTCCTTGGATTCTTTCAACGCTAACAGATCCCATATATCTGATCCAAGGTCTGCTCTGAGGCGAACAGTGTCATACTGGTAGGCACTCCTGATGTCTGTTAAAAAATAGTCATCATGCTGATATTTATAACCATCCAAAAATCCTGAATCCATCAAAAACTGCAACAGCGCTTTAAAGGGTCTGTTGTCAATCGACCGACCATCAACCTCTCCTTGAATGTGATAAAACAGATCACTTAGTATCAAATTCTCCAGCTCAATTCCTCCACTGAAATTAAAAAACACCAACAATAAATGGGAGGGAGTAGGAGACATGGACACAGAAAATCATCTAAACAATACATGGACAGATTTGACCAACATTTGCAGGTTAACACTTGAATGTAGTTAAAATGTTTTAGATGTACAGCATATATAACTCAGCCTACTGACCTCCATGCGAAAGCTTAGAATGACATATGGAAAAGCTTATTACTTTTATAAAAGAACACCACAGGTCCACAGTTACAAGGGTGATGTTCTAACGTGTCAAAAGAAGCAGATAAGATCTAGCCCTTGAACACTAGGGCCACGTCAATCAGTAATTGATATGAAGCAAGGAAGAGCTAAGGAATATAAATAGACACACATAAGAGGTCACATGACTCACAACAAGTGATAGCTCACGACAAAAACAGATTTACTGTTTACAGAGTTACCAACAAGGTTAACATAACGAGTTCTGACTTCATTTCCAAATTGGTTACCAACAAGTAATATTATCTTGTAACACAGCATATCAAGAAGAAGGGAAAAGATAACATGATGCACCTGTAACCACGCTCTGCATACTGAGTTAACAATTCTGAAAAGGCTGGTAATTTACACAACTGCAAAAGAAAACACAATACATGAAGTACAGCAGTCACTCCTCAAATGATAGAGCTTATCAACACAAATGGAATGATATAAGCCAATATGCTGCTGCACACAAGGCAAAACAAATAGTGTTATTCTGAATGGTTTAACTTTGAGCAGAATGGGAACTGATATAAGAAAAAATATCGGGTGATCAGTTGATATCCACAGCCTTTCTTGTCTCAATTCTCAAGCAGTGAATCTGGTGTCTTCCACAGATACACTGACTCACAATTGTTTCTAGCCTTTCAGCTTTAACACGATTTCGACACATTTCACTACAAACTATGGACTATAAAATTTTAATAACTTAAACAACTCAAGTAATAGATAGACTGATGATATATACCTTTTGTGACAATGTGAGACTCCTTTCAACTAGAGACACAGACAAACTACCTGAGTCGCCACTTCTTACTTTCATCATTGCATGAACAGAAAATAAAGCAGCAGCAGCCTGCAATATCAGCAATAGAGATACATAATTTGGTTTATCCAACCGTGATTAGGTAAAGGAAAACAAACAAAATTTAGACACTAATAATTTCACGTGACTTGAAGCAGGGAAAAAGCAATTAGCACACATAGCCCACCTTTGCACGCGTGTGACTGATGCCATCATGTTCCCAAGAAACACATGCCTTGATCAGGTCGCCCAATGAACTTTTACTCCAAGTTGAAATGATCTTCTTCAGACTTTCATTTTTTGTGAATTTAGAATCCTTGGTTTTTTCTGCCCCATTAATTGGTGATATTGAGATTTGGTTGACAGTCTCAGCATGCATTAACTTCTTTTGCATGAAGACCTCATAACCAAGTATATCCAATATATTTGACAGATATTGATTTCTGTAAGCTAGGTTTTGAATCTCTTTCTCAGTCAACTTCTCAGATACATCGGGTTGATTACTAGGAATGTGCATGAGAGGATTGGTCAATTGTCTCCAGAAATTGTCTGCGAATTTTAACTGCTCCAAGGTCTTTGAGAACTGGGGTGCACCTTGCCAAAGTGCCTTCAGGAAGTTTAATAAGCACAACAACATATTGGGTTTCCTGAACGCAGGTAACAAAAAAAAAAAATATACTGTCATCCAGAAAATATAAGCAATGCAGTAAACTGAATATGTTAATCAAAGGAAAGCATACCTCTTTAATAAATCTTCAGACTTATGTAGGAATTGCAGAATTGCACATAAAGGACTTTCACCAGTGGAATCTAATGCATCATTCTCGGTCTTATTTGGCTGAAGTTCAGAAGCATTATGCACTTGAGAACTTATATCCTCGTTGGGTGCGATGACAGCGGAGAGAAAAGCAGGCTGTATTAAATTATATTTTATATTAAGAATAAAATTGGAACCAACATATTACAGAATAAGAAATGATTGGTTGGTCTTTGAGACTCTTAAAGATATGGTTTAGAGCAATCAGTAAAAACACTGTTGAGAATAAATCACTTCACAAAGATATTTCATGAAGTTGATGACAGTGGGCACAGATACCCCCACATATTAAATATATAGACCTTCATAATTCAATTCCCACATATATACACAAATTCTGCATTGCAATCCATTATTGTAGTTGTAATACATTAAAATCATATCGGATGAGCAATGTTCAACTATGTAAAGGGCCAGGTTAAGAACAACTAGCCTGATTACGTGCAGCGGAAGTCAGGAGCTTCAAAATAGCAATAGCGAGATCCTCATTCAAAGATGACTGCTGGGACAGAATGCAGCTAATGGATTTTCTGAAATTAACAACCTATAAAATGACCATATCCATATTTACTATTAGAAGCCAAACTGAGTATTTCCAAAGGTTAAAAAAGTTGTTACACAACGTAAGTTGCCAACCTGCTTATCATCCAACCCAAGAGCCATATTGCTGTATGTATAGGATTGTGAAAAATCAGCAATAAACAGCACAGATAGCAACCTTGCAGCACCTAGTTGTATCTTCTGAGAATAAAAGACCAGACATGAGAACTTGGGGAGAGGAGGGGGACTATCTCTCGAATCCAAATAGGCACAAGATTATTCTATTAGATTGTTTGTGGCCATGACATCCGATTAAGCAAGCAGAAGAAAATATAGTATTATCCATGTGGCTTTGGCACAGCAAATGAAGTAAAATTGTGTGTATCTCAATTATACCAATCAGTGAGATACACTATATACTAGATCAGAATTATGAAAATGGCCATACCAAAAAAAGGTTGGACACAGACAACGGTAAAGTTAAACAAATGACAATCCAAAACTCTTTAGTGCATACAGAAAATGAGAAACGCATGAGTCTCAGTTCATCCATGCCAAAAATAAAATTGACCAGAACACTAAAAAAGCACACATAACAAGAACAAGGATTAAGGAAGAGCATACAGCATGTCGGGAGTATGATATCAATGATACGGCAGCAGTGGTCACCGGTATTGGCTTCGTCATCGGTGATAGAATTGCTTGATATAAAACCGAAAGACTTGGTGATTCCTAACAAAGCAACAGTTATTCTTTGTCAGGTAAAAACAGGAGTTGATTTGCAATACAATGGGACGAGTAATAAAACGTCACTTAGAAACATATGTTTTTTTTGGATACTTAGAAACATATGGTGACTTTCAAACTTGACACTTCTTGAGCAGAATCTAAAACAACAAAACCAATTATCTGCAAGGCGAAAATTCACTCACTAACTATATGTAATCATTAGACACAATGCCATGCATGAGAACACAGATATAAAGAAATAGAAAAAACGAAATGGTGGTCAGGAAAAGCAAACATCCCTGAAACTTGGCAGAGTATGTCACTTAGAATGTATAGATATATTCACATGATACTTTAGTATATAGGAGGCTGATGATTTTACACACAACGAAAAGTAAAAACACGTAAAGGAAAAGCAAAAAATCTACCAATATTCTATATGAACAAATATAAGCATAGGGCATAAAATGAACTTTGAGAGAACACATACCTTCGAGAAAGAAGATATCATACCAGTAAGGACCTCCAACCCAGAGGATATTGCAAGATGCAGTCCTTCAATATCCAGTATGTCAAACACACGGGACACGTAAAGATTCTGTTGATTACAGAAAGAAGGGACGAGGGGGTAAGAGGAAAAACAGAGGTCAAATATGAAAAATAAAGAGAAAATAAAAGTATATACAAAGAACCAATGCAGTATGGTCAACCTCTAAGCTCGGTGTAGTTGTACAAACAATTCGGAAAATAGCAGAGTGTATAGAAGAATCACAAAGCATAATATCACGAACAACTTCCCCCAGTTTTTGACAGTATGAGATCGATGAAATACATTTCTTCATAACTTCAAGCACCTACAATTAAGTATCAGACTAGTTAGTATTACTGAAAGAAACTGGAGTACATCAACAGAATTTCCAAAGTTAACCATAAAACTTAGAAAGATCTTCAAACGTGAGTAAAGGTGATTCAAGAACTAGATCTATATCCCAAGTTTCAGTAGAAAGGTTCCAATGACCACAAATTTGACAGAACAAAGTTCCAGAAAGGAGGTAATAAAGAACTTTTGGACTTGATGCTGGCTTACATAAAATAAAGAAATGGAGAAATAGATTGGGAATAAGAAACCTTTGCTGACTGCTGACATGCCTTCATGCTCATTCAAAAAAAAGTTATGTAATTTTATAATTCTTTGGAAGTCATGATCCAATATAAAACTTTTATAGTTCTTTAGTCTTTACTACCTAAGATTAACTATAAATGCAAATCTTAATAAAAGTAAAGCTAACGTGAGGAAGCTTCACAAAACGTCTGCAAGAGAAAAGAAGTTAATACCTTCTGGGTCACCTTCCACCGAGCAGACTTCACCTTATATCTCCAGAATTCATGATTAACAAGTACATATTGAAGTGCGAAAACAATGAGTGCAAGGACTGTGTCAGTTTCTAATCCAGTCTCCAGAAGATTTACTGTGAAGTCCAGAACTGCATGAATCACTTGCAAGAGTTAGTTCTCAAAGAATCTTACGGTTATGTTCAACGACAACGAGTTAATGAAGACAAATTAATGCAATGAAACAAGAATAGTACAGTAACACCAGAAGAAGAGCTTATATCTCCTTGTAACCCCAGAGACAAGGAAAAAGAAGCATAAAATGCATAAGCGTCAGGGCAATGGACAGGATGACCAATGTTTTTTTCCAAAAAGTTGAAAATCAAAAGATTGAGGTCACAGCTTGCTTCAATGCCACCTTATTTTAATGATGTTACGCTTCATGCAAGTGAATATTACACATCATACTGAATAATAACAAACTGAACATGTTTTATTAAATCATGCTGCTTAGGCACTGATCTATTGTTTAGCAAGCAATACCGTGGCCACAATAAGACCTTAAAGAAGCGAGGTGTTGAATATATTGGTCCAATGCAGGTATTACCAGAAGACAACAGGATAAAAGTTTCACAATGCAGCATTGTAGAAAAAACAAGCAGTAAAAGAAAACCCAGTACTGTCGCAATTCGTAAAAACAAAAGTTACGTACAATTTAGTTGTAACAGTAAAATCATTCAGTTATCTGAAATGCATATATCAAAATCATTTCAAAACATATCAAAGAGAAGCAACTAGCAATACCTTCAGCTCAAAGTATAAGCTCGGACGAAAAAAAACTGCAGAAATTTAAAAACATGCCTGAAAGAGTCATTGAGCAATCACTCTGCTCACAATCAATCAAAAGCATTTTGGCAAGTCTTCCAGAAAGCAACCAGGAGCCACTGGAACAATCCATTGAAATTAATGTCAATACAAATATAGACATATATTTAATCATTGTCTCTAGCTCTTTCCCCTGATCTAATTCAGGAAGAGATAACATTACAGAAAATAAGCTTGATAAAAGTGAAAGAAGATGAGCGGGGAATTTTGAGGGTAGCAGAAAATGATAATATTGTGATGAATGCCTGGACACACTACACTATAATGAATACATAATACATTAGACAAAAGTGAGACTAACCCTGATAAAATAGACAGTCCGTACTTAGACAATTTGAACATATATGTATGGCAGAGTGCAGACCTTTATCATTAACACAATTCATAAGGGACAGGAGAACTAAAATGACTTGGAAACTATTAAAAATCACTTGCTATACTAAAATATAAATGAAAACAGGCATTTCGATCTAACACAATGGCAAGATACGATCCGTATAACCAACCCCACATAGTGACAAAGGCTAAGTTTGTAGTTGTTGAAGCTAGACACAAGTGATAATCAATTTAATTCAACTCGAAAAGATTTTCCCCAAAACTTTTCCTTTAAAGAGGAAAAGTGTACTGTGTATACAAGAAGCTGACCTCAGCATTCAATGAAATTGAAGATGCAAAACATCTATAAACGTAAAATCATCATCAAAAAATACATGAATTTTGTCAATGACAACATCTCAATATCATGTTTTGGACCCAACACCCTAACTGTCAATCAATCAAATCTCAAAGGATTTTAATTTCCAATCCTTAAGTAACAGAAGAGATCTTAGTTAACCTTGATAAATTATTGGAGCTGACATCAAAGAGGTTTGTCCTCAAGGCAACGTCAAATATATTGCCCTTCATTGCCATTGCAGCTACGCGTGACGGTTGGCTGCAAGAGTACGAGTATTGAAGAAGAGAAAAAAGTAAGAACTAAAGATACAATAACCACCAACTAACTAAAGATATACTTGTCCACAATAATCAAGACTTGAAGCTCTTATCATAATGTCAAACATGCTCTTCTAAATTTTACCATTACCAATAGAAAGATGAGAAACTAAAGGGAAAACGACAGTAAAATATGACTGTGGAACATGGACAAACAAAAAAGTATATTACCATCTCAACATTTTCGTCAATACATTAACCGCCATAGACATCATCACTGTGCCATTCACGCTAGGTGATTGGCTTTTCAGCAGACCGCAAACAATCTCAACGACATCAAATCTGCCGTCAGAGACAGAGATCTAACTCAGAGATGTTAATGATATCCAAATACATGAAAATTATGAAGTTCAGGAGTCATACTGAACATATTTCCGCTGGTTCCCTTTGGTAAGTTCTTCATTGTGGAAACAATTCCAAGTCTTCATAAGAGAATAGCATACAGCCTAGCATCATAAAGTCCATATGAGCAAGTGTTTTCCAACAGAATAAGAATTGCATATACTTTGGAGCATGCTATGTTTTATAACTCCAAAACACGCTATTCCCAGTAAAAAAATTTGACATCCATTAAAACCTTCGACATATCAAATAGATAGTGGCACGCACATAAATTCACGGAGAGCTCATATCTAATTTTTTAACTAATCAAGAAAAATTAACCCAAAAAGATGATAAATTCATATCAGAGAAACTAATTTAGTGCTTTACAAACTATTAGGCAAACCCCTACATAATATCTGGAGTTAGTGGGAGGTAGTCCAACTGGCAACACCAATTAAATTCAGGGCCAGAAGAAACTAATTCAAGAACATTTTACCCATTTCACAAGAAAATCTGTGCACGCACAGAAAAGGCCAAAACAACTCATAAATAAGCTGGGACTCCCACAAAATAGAAGTTGATCAGAATTGACCTAGTTTCAGTTAGACAGCTGTACAAAAAGATGAAAGTGTATAATGTGATTAGTACAATTAGACCACTATAACATTCTTTCTTATGCTGAAATAAGGATGAATACATAAGGAAAGTTTAAACTTGATAATGATGAAAAATAGTCAAAAGAAAGCAAGCAAAGACGAAAAGATGCTTTTGCGTAAACTTTAAAAATCGACACAGATTAAGCTAAAATACATATCATTAGAAAGCATGGCATTTTTAAATATTTAGAATAAGCAATGCATTCAGCTATAAAAGTAAGGAAAAGATAGAATACCGTATTAAAAGTCACCAATCGACTAAGCAAGTCTAGAGTAATAACAAGTTCCTCTGGATTTTTCATATACAGTTCTTGAGACAATCGCAAAAGCAGCACAAGCACTCCAGATTCTGTGTACTGCAGAGAAGACAAGCATAATACAAACCTAGATTGAGGGAATACGGATAGGTAGATATAGAGAGAGGTGTAAGAACATAAATAACTATAAGTTACTGAAAACCCTGTCTGCAAAGAGAAACATGCAAACATTGTAACTTGGATATAAAAGGGAAACCTATAGTAGGAACTTTCGGAAAGAGCAGTCAGCACTCGGCAATAATGAAACACAGCAAGTCAAACAGTACTGACAGAATACCAAATCAATCACATTACTTTGGACAAAAAACAAAAAATGGGAGGAAGTTAAAGCGTGTTGAACATGCCAGCAACTTTTGAAATGCATGATAATGGCATCAAGACATCAAAAATGTTGGTTAGGGTGGAAAGAGCATGGACATAACACAAAACAAGAGACCTATGACCCCAAATTATTGATACATAAACACTAGTAAAATGAGAAAATGATAGAATGACAGCAACAGGATAACATTAAAAGCAGCTCACTTAAAATGATATATGCATTAGTACAGAAAACATAACTAGCCAGCCCCTCTAAGAAAGAATAACGAACACACCAATCTCTTTCACTTCTTGATATTGGTTTTCCAGAATTACCTCTTGGTGCTTTACATTTAGCTAAAATGTCAAAATTTAACTCAACAAGGATGTATTACAAAGCTATACCTCCTATATTAAAACATGTATGCTTAACATGGATGGAGGGAGTGTGGATAAAACATCCAGAAACAATAGGAAGAGATTAATATCAATAAACAATGTGCGGAAATACAACAAAATTATAAAGAGCTAAAGCCCCAAATGGCAACAAAACATTAATCCATCAGCTGATGCCACATTTGTATAAGTTAAATTGACGTGATACAAGAAGACAATTACAATATTATGCATCAACATTTACCTCCCACCGGACCAAAGCATGATTTGCATCAATCATTCTCAGCACTTGACCCCGAGATTTGCTAGGAATTATCAAGCCATCAACACCAACAACATGCAACGGATAATGTGTAATAACAACCTTTGAAACAGCATCCACCACTGAGTTACTGTTTATCTCCAGAAGGGTTGACAGTCCGACAGACTTATCAAGGAAATTAAATCTGGTCAAAAGGATTTCAGATAATATATTAGAGAACATACAAGATGTTCACAACTTGCCTAACTTAGGAAAGGTGCTCATATAAATGACAGGAGAGCAGAGAATTGAGGAAGGCACGTCAGAATTGGCATTGACACCATAGGGTCTACTGGATTCATGGAAAAGGATACTTATGTTCAACTTAATTCAGAACTTCTAAGTTCAAACACTACGAGAAATTTAAGAAAATACATTATTATTAACAAGGAATTATTATGAGAAAACATTCCTAAATAATATATACAATCTGATGAGCAAGTTTGACTTCCACAATATGTCAAGTATTATCATCAATCAACATGAGAAGGTTTTTCAATGTTATTTAAATCAAACATGAAAAATATCTATATTTGATGCAATTAATCTTATTGATACTAATGCAGTTCTATTTTCTTGAACCAATAGAACTATAAAATAGAAGACATGGCAAGCAAAAACCTGGAAGTTAAAGATAAGTTGCAACACACTAATGTCCAAAAAACAGATCATAATAGAAGTTAGAATTGTTCCTATACGAAGTTATTTCTAAAGCTCTAAATAGCTTAATAAACAAAATAAGGGGTGAGAAGAAATAAAAATTTGCACATCAGTCCAGTTTTAGTTATACTCACATTGAGCTTTAAATTAGTTATATATTATAGTAGAACAAAAAACTAAGAAAACTCAAGAATGAACTTGATCCATTATTTTGAAGAACTATTGTCCTATGTTCAGCTCTTCAGCTCAACTCATTCTACAACAAACACAACTGTAATTACAGGGACGGCATATTTTTTAAGTTTTATTTGTTTTAACATAATAATTAGCTACAAATTTTCCTTGAATTCTATAAACTTTCATATTATCCTAAACATAAGCCAAATGCAGCAGCTGTAAGCTTCCTGTTTAAAAAAAAAAAAAAACTAATTATTAACATCGTAACCAACTAGCTTATTCATAAAAAATATGAAAGATGAAAGATCATCCTTACATCCTGTCAGACTATATAACATCTGCAAATTCCACTTACACACATTCTGCTGGCCATGCACCTTTGCTGAGGGCCGACAACAAGCGCAGAAGTTCGATACTCCTAAATGGAAATTCACCCTCTAGGTTGCAAAGAAGACTTCTGACAGGGCCATCAATGAAACTGTCCCTGTCCCAAAATTGAATACAAAGATTCTCCTGCACTAAAACAATTATCATAAATAACTTATAAATGGATTGAATATAATGCTTTAGCATCACAAAATCACAGAATAGACAGACCTCCCCTTGGTATATTTTGCATAGTATGTCCAATATTAACTTCAAATGGTCATCCTCAAACTGCACAATGTGGCAGAGATATGACATCCAAGCCAATAATAAAATGTACTGAATACATGCTTAACTGTTTATGAGATACCTGAAGACTAATCTCGTAAGATGCAATAAACGCTGATATAAATGTTCTTAAAATACTTTTATAACCAGCAAGAGGACCCTGAAGGGAGGTAGAAAGAAAAATAAAAGATAAGATAGGATATGCAACAAAGATGGTATTAAAATAAGAATTTCAGATAGAAAGGATCGCACAAATTGCATTAATATACAGACTGATTACACTAGCAACGAGGAACCCAAGGAAATGCACATATATAAACATTACTCACATCTGAATGCTTCAAGGTATCACTTCCCAGAATGTCAAGAAAATATCCCAAAGATGAAGCCTCAAAAGCTAGGCGAACATAACCCATGTGATCTATCTCCTGATACGAATGATGAGTTAAAATATGCATGGCAAAAATATTGTATACGTGATAAGACATTCTGTGAAGAGTGGAAACATGTACCGTCAGCAAATTATTTTCCTCTTTTTCTGGAAGAGAATTAATGAGACAGAGAAACACCGCCCACGTAAGGATCAGCGGGCCAACTTCTTTAGCCTCAAAAGCATTAAACCTAGAAATCATTGTGTCTATTTCTTGAATTTCCATCTCAGAAAATCCAATAGAACCTTGCCTGAGCAAGGAAGAGCAAGCACTTTAGTTATTTCAGAAAATTGGGGGCAACACATATGTAAAACCAAAATAACAAAGCTAAATAGACAAATATTAAAAAGTTCCTCTAGATACAAATGCCATGTGTTATTAGCCTATCAAATGTCAATTGACATTTTTATAATCTATGCAGCAATTAGATTGAACACAGTATGCACTCTATCTGTCAAAATTATTGAAAATATTAAAACCAGAAATGTCAGCTCTGCCAAAAGAGTCTTACACTTACAACAAGATAATTTCTTGACTGTGGATATCTTTTCTACTGCTTGAAAATATTAAGGTTATAATTTAACAAAATAATTTGTTTCTTATCCAAAAGATGAGAGAAAAAGAAGGCCAAAAAAGGATGGATTACTTCATTGCTGAATACAGAACAGATTAGAAAACATTATAAGTAAAAAAAAAACCTGAAAGAGGCATTGTCATGGATCATTTGAAGAAGATTTTCTAGATTCAAAGACTCGATGAGAATAAATAGCAGCTGCACTTTGGCATAATAGATGGAACGAACAGCTTCAGGTGATATTTCCAGTTTTTGGAAGTTGTAAGACCCAGTGACAATACCCTGCATAACACAGAAAAATAAGGTGATCTGATACATAAGATAATCCAAAGTCAAATTACAGCAAGAAAATATCACCTCATACAGCGCACATAGTTTCTTCCAGCATTTAGCATCACAAGTGCAAAAGGACTCATAATAAAGAAGAAAAAGAATTTCAAGGATTAAATTGTCCTCTATTAGTGTTTCTTCAGCCCATAAAGTGTAGAGATCAAAATCCTGCAAGAAACGCCATGAAATGTGTGTCCATTTTTATAGTGCAAAAATACAAAGAAAAGGAAAAGCATAATTTAAAGTTTAAATAATTCAAATGTTACCACTGAACTTACCATCTCTTCTGGGTAGTTGGAAGACAGGAGGTCCTGGAATATAGAAAGTAATTTACATTCGAGCCCATCAGAAATTAATCTTTGTGCCCCCTCCAGTACAACAGAACCTCCTTCCAACTGCGGTCCAAAATATACTACACCAAAACTATTTGCATTACAAGTAGGACAATGTGTTTATTAAAACAACTGTATGGTGTTTCTTTATAAAGCCGAAAAAATAAAGAGAGGCCATAAGGCATGGCTGCATGGTTCTTTTAACCTATATGATTGGACTTCCAATTAATATAGAACCCATCAACTCCAAATAGAGTCTGGTCAATGTTTATACCACAAAGTTCCAATAGTATTCCATTATCTAGATGTGCACAAACTTCATAATTATCTTTAAGCTGTTAGAATGAAGATAGAAGTAGATTCTGCATAACATTTTTTCTACAGTGTTTTATCTATGGTTGTAAGCAAATCTAACAAGTTTACAGGCATTACCAAATCTGAAGTGTGTCTTTGAGCATTCCATTTTAAAAGTAATAGCACAAACATAGATATGGAGCAATGGTAAAATTTATTTCCTTCGATCTTTTCCTTCATAAAAACCTAGAGACGCTGAACAGCACAGAACCTTTTCATTCACTTTAGTTAGTTACAGTCTGAGTAATTTTGAAAACAGATGAAGGGCACATATTCCTCATTAAATCATGCCTAATCAGTGTGCTAACAAAGTCAAGCAGAAGAAATGAGCATAATAAATTAACAGTTGACAAGCCACAAGTTAAAGTTACACGAGTATAAAAGAAAGAAGGTGAAAGGAATATATAACATGTAGATAAGTTTCAATAACTTGAGATAGCAGAACAACCAGCTAAATATGCCACAATACGTATGCGCCACGGGATTTGTGATTCATTTTCTACTTGCATTAAATATATAGAGCTTTGGCATCAAAATACTATAAAACTAAAAAAGAAATACTCACAGGCATGCATAAATATCTGCCTAGTGCATTTCAACAAACATTGCCGTTCAATGTAGTAGTCAAGCATAACCTATAAAACAAAAGCCAGAAATGACAATACGCTGAAGGAAAAAACAACACTATTGAAGACATTGTAAATATCATAAAGCAAAATTATCTTCAAACTAGAAGGATTTTCAACATAAAACTACCAGAAAACTAAATGTTGTAATATGCATTTGAACAACCTAAAGTTCTGAATAGAAAATATAGCATAAAATGAATAACTATTTCAATGTCGACGTAGTACAAAGATGAAGGATGTATAAATAGAAATATGAGGGTCGTAAAATCAAATTAAATCGGAGCAGAAAAGTCAATAAAACAAGGGTAAAACCAAATGTCCGTCTGTCCATGTTGCATTCCAAGCCAACATTACTCAAATCTAACCACATGTATATGCCTAGCTATAGTAATAAAAAAAAGAACACAATATTAGAATTTTTTTTTCCATGACATTCATAATTTTTTACTTATTCATAAATGGCATATGCCAAAATACCGAAGAGCATGAAAACTATCCCCAGAAGGTAGAAGTAGAAAAGACTAAGAAATTCAGAGCTATGGGGGTGAAAATAAATGTTTTTTGACAAAATAAGTAAAAGAAACCATAGTAGAACAATATTTAAAAAAAGAAAAGGATTCACTAACCAAATTCAAAAAATCTGGATGCATACTATCTGCTGCACTACGCTCCAGTGATCTTTTAACAACAATATATGATTGCACTTCATCTAAACACTGACAAGTACACAAGTTACTTCTTTGCCTCAACAATAGAAGATTATCAACAAATTCAAGCTGGCACTTTTAGTTAAATGAAAGTAAAATCAAGACTCGCGATGCAAATTCTAACTACAGAAATACTGTTGAAGAGGGTGGGTATACTTTACCAATATACAACTAATCTTGAGTGCCGCATCTTTCAATTCGGGTTGTATATTCAACTCGTGCGGACCAATCCTGATACTGGATGAATCCAACGCTTCTCTTGATTTTTGGTTCGGTGACCTAAATTGTGAAAGTGTGTCCAGAAACCAGGCGTGATTATCCTTCAACTTCCTCTCCTGACGTAAATCCATCCAATCACACAACTCATCAAGATTTCACCATTAACAAAAATGTACCCACACAATCCACAATACAGATTATTTTTTTTATTTTTCATGATGTGAATTCACGCAATCACACAACATTCCAAGTTCAGAACATCAAACACACGCAAATTCACATTATCTTTGTTCTTCCAGAGTTTTTACCAGCGTTAGAGGGAGTTCGGAGGAGACGGACGCATTTTCAAGTTCCGTCAAAAAGGCATTGAAAGGCTCCCACCAGAGGGAGGCGTCGACAGTTTTTACAGACTTAGACAACTGTTCGGTGCCGTTGGTAGTTGCAGTCGCCATTGCAAACTATTGAATTCGCGGTAATCAAGAAACAAAAGACAAAATAATATACCAAAAATTTGAAAACCCTAGAACGCCATAACGATCCCGCGCTCTCTGCAATTTCGAAGCAGACTGAGAAGAAAATAGGGGGTTAGGGAGGGGGGTTTTAGAACTGAAGCCGCTACTACAGAGGAACGTTACTCGTTTGGAGTTGTTGCAAATAAAATTTGTGGGCTGAACCCACTTTAATATAGATATGTAGGTATGGGTTATTTATAATGGGCCGAACCCACTTATATACAGATATGTTCGTATGGGTTATTTATAATGGGTCAAACCTTAGTTTGTTGGGTCAAGTTAGTCTCACACACGAAAATTTTAAACACATATATTTGAAATTTTTTTTAAACCAAACCTGTTGTGTAGTAACTAAGTACCCTTTCTTATAATTTTAAAATTTTAGACATCTAAATACACACACCGCAACGTAGGAATGTGATTGCTATTCCAAGGGACACCAAAGAAAACTGCAAAAAACACAAAAAAAAAAAAAAAACTAGTTCCAGAGACGAAGCTATCGCTGGGTATTTGGTGGTAAACGAAAGCACTCATTGTGACATTTTGGAGGTCGTTTCTCGAAATGAAGGGCTCTAAATGGTCTAAAAAGACTTATGTAAGTACTTGTACTATATATTTTTTGGATGGATCTAAAACTAGAATTTTTGTTGAAATGTAGTGTATTTAGTGCACTAGGATTGTATTGTGAGTAGTTTTAGATCATATTATGTATATATATTGTCACTTCCATGGTAAAACACTGTTGACGCGTTAATATTTTCGAGTTTTCCGGATTGAATTGCGCGAACTTGGTTAGCCGCACAAAGCACCAATGTGCTAAACAAAAAATTCTGCACATATCACCAATGTGCAAATATTTTGGTTGAACATATCATCAATGTGCGAAAAAAAAATTCTGAACATTTCAAACATGTCCGAAAAAAAATTAATCGCACAAATGCAGTTCGTGCGACAATATTATTCGCACAAAATGCAGTTGTGCAGTAAACCAGTGTAGCACATCATACAACCAGATTAATTACAATAAACAATTAGATTTTCTAATTTAAGAACGAATTAATCACACCCATAAATTTTTAATAATATAATTCATAATTTTGGTTTTTAATTCTACATTTAGCAAATCCTAAACATGATTTGAACAAATTAAAAATTATATCTACATTGTTTGCAAACATATACACAAACATATATATAACTAAATAATTTTTTATCAATTATATACGTAAATAACAAACTAAACATCATAACAATTATTAACTTATACAAAAATCACCATAACAATCATTAACTTATTTCAGAAATTTTGGAAAAAAAAAAAAACTAACCTCCTTCTGTCATTGTCGTGGTCAACTTCGACAAGGGCGACGGTGGCGATGAGACGGTGGGCGTTGATATAGATGAAGCTGAGAAGAGAAATTTTTTTGAGTGTATACCAAATTGTGAATGAAACTCATTAAATGAAGGGAGAGAGAAATAGAACACATGAGTATTGTGGAACGTTCGGGGGTGTGTGTACTCAAATATTTCATGTGCATACTTAAATTTTGTGTATACTTTTTTTTAAAAAGGAATTTTGTGTGTACTCAAAAAAGAAATGTGTGAAAATAACATGGCCCAGTTTGTATTAGAACATGTCGGCCACGCCCACTTTCATGTGGGCATAGATTAAACCCACATTAATTGCACCTCTTTTTTTTTTTTCTTTTTTCTAAGTACACTCACAAAAAATATTTTTTAAAAAAATGTATTTATCTATAATTTTATAAAGCTAAATCTAAGAAGCTTATTTGGCAAACCCACATTCTTTAGGTTTAGCTTTATAAAATTATAAATATATATTAAACTTAAAATTAATTAAAGAGAAAATTAGTAATTGTATAATTTCAATAATAAATAAATTTAATTTTTAATGATTGTTTCCTGACAAAATTTGCATATTTAGTGTGTTTTGAAACTCTATTGAAAAATCAAAAGTGATATTAAGTGATTTTTGTAATAAAATGAAAAGTGAATATTATTTGAGAATAAAGTGATTATAATAAGTGAATGTGTTTGCAAAAAATCACTTTAATAATTTTATCTTTTTTGTTGTTGAAAGATACATCTTATGTGCATTTCCAAATCAAAAGGCATGTATTAGTTGTTTCTCCAAAATCAATTATTAGTTGCAAGCACTTGAAGAGTGATTTTCTTTTTTAATAAAAAAATGATTCTATTTTTTGAGTAGATTAGAGTTTGCAAACATGCTTTTAGTGTGTGTTTTGAAACTCTATTGAAAAATCAAAAGTGATATTAAGTCATTTTTGTAGTAAAATAAAAGTGATGATTGTTTGGAAATAAAGTGATCTAAGAAGTGAATATGTTTGCAAAAAAATTACTTTAACAATCATTTTTAAATTTTTTTAAAGATACACATTTTGTGAATCCTTGAGAATTGATTCTCTAAAATCCAAAAAGATGTATTAGTGGGTGTTTGCAAACCCAACTAAATAGGGAGAATCATTTTTATTTTAAAAAAATCACTTTTACGGTGTTTACAATCACTTTTTAATCACTTAAAATCAATTTTGGCTAAACAAATTTTACTTGTTTTTGAATTCTCTAAAAAGTAATTCTCATTGGAAAAAGAAAAAAATAATAATTACCCTCATATATAATTACCCCATTATTAATAAAAGTGTTTTTTTTTACAAACACTTTCACTTTTTTCATTTGGTTATTATTTTTTTTTTCCAAACATTCTTCACTTTTAATTTATTATAAAAATTAATTCAAATCACTTTTTTTAAAGTGAATAAAGCTTCAAAAACACCCTAAAATCAATTTTAAGTACTCCCTTTGTCCCACATGAGTTTTCACAGTTGACTTTTTCAACGGTTTTTGTGTGAGAATTATTTCATAGTAATATGTAAAATAACGTTTGTGCACATATTACTATGAAATAATTCTCACACAAAAACCGTTGAAAAAATCAACTGTGAAAACTGATTTGAGGCAATATAGTAGTTGTAAGTATTTGAAAAGTAATTTTATTTTTATTTTTTAAAATAATTCTACTTTTTTAATAGAATTTGTAAATATATGCTCTTGGCCCTGACTCTTCTATTTTTATAGGTGTGAAATTTATTATGAATTAATTAAAAAAATATACTACATAAAGAGTTTTATGAAAACAAGAAATATTTTTTTTAAGGAGGAAATACCCGAAGGTGTAAACCCCACCACCTGTTCCAGAGGTCCTTTGGTCAGACGGGTTGTAAATCAATATCATACACGAAATCGAACCCGGGAAGTTGAAGTGTATGTGCTCCTGAGGCAAAAAAAAAAAAAAAAAAAAAAAAATTAAATACAGGAGTGAGTGTCTAAGAGAGAGCTCAAATAAAATATACGCGAGTATATACACTCTAGTAAACCGAGAACGAGAGAGGAGAGAGATAGAGGGGGAGAGGAAAGAGGAGATAGAGAACTCGGAAAAAAGAAAATTCTTAAATACACGACAAGCAATTGAGAGAGGGCGGAGGAGAGAGGAGAGAGAGTACTCAGAAAAAAGAAAATTCTTAAATACACGAGCAATATAGGAAAGACAGTACTCTCGCTGTAACAGTAGAGAGAGAAACAGGAGAGAGAAGAAAACTGAGTGGAGAAGCGCAAGTTATTTCAATCGGAATATACAATTCTTGTATCTCCATTCTCCGGTAACTCCTCACCGCCGTCCCCACCCCTCCGTTCACTAACTCACATACGTGACGCGTGATTCGAGCTATTCCCAGTCTTTAATTGCTCACTATTGTTATTGTCTACTCATGCAATTGAATGCAATCTTCACTTGCCCTTGGATTAATTACATGTTTTTTCTAGCCCATTTTTCATTATTGTACTTGATATACTTTTATTTTTGGATTCTTCATCTATTATTTTTATAGTGTATTTTTCGGAAGTTTATTGAAGTGGTATAGTAATGGGTAAATCTTGCATTTAGGAGTTCAATGCTTTTTATTAGTTTGATTTCTCAAATTGTAGGAGTATTCAGTGTAGAAGAAAACTAGCAGTTCAATTTTTATTTTTATTTAGGCTTGGAGAAGGAAGAGAAGTTTGGAATTAGAATAGTGTTGTTGTTCATGGATGGTAATTTATTGAACGGATAGTTCGTTGACTTATAATTGAAATTCTTTCAGTATAATGTTATCTTTTCCTGTAGCACCAGTTCACCATTTGACTAATTGATGTGCCCGTCTCTGTCTTTCAAATTTCATGGTCTCTGATCTTCTTGAAGTTGTTATGCACATGAAAATTATAGAATCTGCTTTGAAGAACACCATTTGAATGAAATTGTAAAGACAGAAAATCGTGTATGTCTGTGAAATCTATATATTGGATGCTGAAAATGCACTACCTAAGTCAATTGGTGTGCGAGGATTGACCTTCGATGTTGAGAGCTAGCTGTCAATCGATGTAAAATACTATATTTGTGGTTGCTTCTGTTGCTGCATAACCTTCTGTCAGCTATCAGATGGATCAAGTCTTTTTATGCAGTTGGAATCATATATGCTTTACCTTATTAAGATCTTCTCTTTCTTAGTTGCTTGTTAAATACATACATTTGCCTTCATTATAGTTTGCCAATTGTACAGTAGCATCCTCGAAAGTCTATAGATGTCTGCACAAGATAGAACTCGTAAGTGTTTTATTTGTGGACAGTCCTCAAGCCGAATAGGTAATCGTTGTCCACTATTGCGTTTTTCATCTCCTCATCCGTGCTGCCTTTTGTAATGCTACCCCACCTTTATCACTGTCTGCAGTATTCCCTTCCGTTCCTCAGCCCTTGTCTTGATGCTGAGACCTGCTTCCTCATATTTTCTTACCCCTTTATTATCGATAAAATAATATTAGAAGTAAAATAATTGTTGAGATAAGTCATACCCCCCTCCTCTTTTACTACAATCCTCAGCCTAATCCAAACGTCTCATATACCTTCCCAAGCCTTTCTCCTTTAATTTTCAACCCTTTGCACAGACTTAGCCTTTTTGAATTCTCTTTCATCTTGTTTCCTAGCAAAACCATATGAATCACTTGCGCAGATGAAATACTATTCCTCTTTCCCACCATACCCAAATAAATCACTGCATAGATAAAATACTGACACAAAGATTGTAAATGAGCGATTGTGGATGTGAAAGACCAGTCTGGGTTTTTCTCAGCCTACAAAACAAACTTCCCTGCCAATCAAATAGTGAATTGGATCTTGTCACAAATGCATTATGACTTGGTTTAGCTTGATTGCTTTTGTTATAATGCTGCCCCATCATATTATAAAATCTGAGTTATTGAGACTGCCTTCAGTATTTTTCATGACCAATTAACAATCTTTTCAGAGGATGGTTTGATTATCTGAAAAGCAATAATAAAGGAGCGATGATATTGATAACACTTACTAGCCTGTACAATTTCTTCACCTGCTCAATCTTGGTAAGGAATCAATATTCGCTTGGATAGAGGAATAACTTGAGATGCTTTTCCATGACTGGAAGAAAGTGGCTTATTAGCTGGTGATGTCTAAGCCCTATTATTTTGAAGTGAATAAGTGAACTAACACGACAAACATTACTTTTTTCTTTTTGATGTATGATTGTACCTGACAAAAACTAATGGGGATTTCTCATGGGCTAGAAGACAAACCTCATAAGTTCACTGAGATTTTGAAAACTCATTGCTGCATTACATGGTTGAGTATGGTGTATAATTGATGTCTTTTGTTCACCATGTCCATTTTTTATTAACTTTCAGGATAATGCACGAGTCAAAGATAGAGATATAAGGTCCCTCAAGCACTGATAATACCTATATCTAAAAGGGATAAATGGATGAAGATGGAGAACGAGAAAACAGGAGACATAGGATGGATTACAATAAAGTAACTCCATTAAAGTTGAAGAGTTCATCTTTTCTTCAAAACTTATTAAGAGCAAAACTAATACTGAATCTTATTGTGTTTAAATTATTCTTTATAAGCTTGTTTACAAATTTTAACTGTTGCTACAGTGGAGTGCGACTTCCCAGTATCCAATGAGGGAACAAAATGCTTTCCACGTGACTGCAAAGATCAGCATGCTCTATGATGAAAGGGATAGCGCTATTAAAGAACGTGAACAAGCCATTGCTGAGAAGAAAGCTGCATTGCTGGAGAGAGATTCTGCAATCCAGCAACGAGATGCAGCAATTGCAGATAGGGATAATGCTCTGAGAGAACGTGATAATGCTGTGGCCGCCCTTCAATTTCAGGAGAGTGCTATAAATGCCTTATTGGGAAGCGTTGCACATGGAATCAAACGCACTAACCGTCCCACAAATCAGAATCCCAACAACGTTAAATTTGCTCGTAGTTTGGGAGAAGGATGCATCACCGATGCACTGCCCATAACTGTTGTTCCTTCTGATGCTGCAAAGCCCGATCAAGCGAAAAGGATCAAAGTAAAGAAGAATACTACAACTAAATCTCCTACCAAATTGAAGAAAGTACGTGAGGATTTGAATAGGCACGTTACAACATCTGGGACGAAGGCTGAGTGGGATGCTCAGGAGACTGGTTCTGGTCATTTGATACATTTCAATGAGTCTAGTATGCCTGCACCCGTTTGTTCATGCACTGGAGTGCCTAGGCAGTGTTACAAGTGGGGAAAAGGGGGTTGGCAGTCGTCTTGTTGCACCACCACACTGTCAGTTTACCCGCTACCACAAATGCCGAACAAGAAGCATTCAAGAATAGGTGGGAGAAAGATGAGTGGAACTGTTTTTAGCAGATTGCTTACCAGAGTGGCTGCAGCTGGGCATGACTTGTCAATTCCCTTAGATCTCAAGAATTACTGGGCTAAACATGGAACGAATCGCTATATTACCATCATGTAACTTCATTTCTTTAATAAGGTAACTGATATGCTAACTCTAGAGGCCCGGAATTTTTGAAGTAAATATAGCTATTCTGTCTGTGCTAAAAAAATTAGCATTGGTTTTTTCATTATTTGTTGTTTTTCTTTGCTATGCTATTTTTGTGTTTTGCCTATTTCTTTCGTAGCTGGAGAGGTGGGTGGAAATGAATCAATGATATCTGGGAAGATTGAATTATAATCATTTATGATAAGATTGGATCAGGAGGACTTGCATACTTTTATATGAAAATAGTTGACTATTGGATGGCAGTATTGCTAATGTTCCAGATTGATGTCTAATATCTGCAGATTCATTCACTAATGCTAACTCTAGAGGCCTCAAATTTTGAAGTAAATATAGCTATTCTATCTGTGCCTGAATTAGCATTGGTTTTGTTCATTATTATTATTTTTCTTTGCAATGCTATTTTCGTGTTTGACCTATTTCTTTAGTAGGGAGAGGTGGATGGGGATGGTGTGGGTGATTTCTGGGAAGATTGAATTCTAATCATTTCTGAAAAGATTGGATCAAAGACTAAAAATTTAAATTTTACCCTTGATTAATTAAGAATTAAATAAAAAAATCATAACTTAAGAAAAATATGAGGTTTGAATAATAAAAACAAATTAATTGATTTTTTTAGAGATTTTTATATGAGTAATTGGTAAATGAGAAGAAAGGGAGGAAACATAATTATAAAAATAAATAATTTCGAATAAAAAAATAATTTCGAATAAAATTTAACCTATTAATTATTATGACACGGAACGGACATAATATTGCGGTTATATTTGTAAATTGAGTTTTATTTATGTGAAAAAAGAAGCTAAACTATCGATTTCAAATCTTTTAATTTGTTTCCTGTCAAAAAAAAAAAAAAAAAAACCTTTTAATTTGTTTATTTCATCATTAATATAAAAATGATAATCATTTGGCAAAAAAAAAAAAAAAAAATTGAGAACAGCTTAAAATCTCTTTTATTTATTTATTTTTAGTTGTTGGTATGATTTGCAAACACCTCGAGCATCGTCTAATTTCTACACAAGTTTTGCCAAAACAATTTGCTTTTACGGGTAGAACAGTATAATTGAAATACAAGCATTTACTTCAGCAATAATTTAAACAAAAAACATCATAATTTTGGCAACGTACAATAATCACATCACACAACAATCTCTAATAATTAAGTTCCTGATGAAACCCTCATCATTAAATATCAAACTTGTACTTTTACACCCAAAAAAATAAAAAATAATAATAATTAGGGTTAAATGCATAAAAATCACAAGTTTTACATATTTTATCAATTGCCAACTTTTGTTTTTTAAAATTTGCAATTCGATATATATCTTTTTATTTTTTATAATTATATTACATGATTATTTTCTGATAACTTATACTGATGTGACAACCAATTTTTTTTTTTAAATACCAATAAATTCATAATCTTTTGTTATTGTTACAATTTAATTATACTATTTAAACGGTTTGCAGTTTAACAGACTAACACATTAGCGAGACTTATCGAAAAATAGTCATGTGATAGAATTACAATAAAAAAGATCGTGTATCGAATTGCAAAATTTAAAAATATATATTATAATTAATAAAACATCTAAAGATCATAATTTTATGTGCAATCAACCCTATATATAATAATAAAACATGGTTGGGATCACACGCAATTTCGTGCAACAGAATCACACGAATTGAACCTAATGTTTGCATATATTTTTTTAGGACTGGACACGATAGGGAGGTACCCCAATTCGAAATGTCATAAAGATGGCCCACCCCACAACCTAAAATTCGTCAATTATACCACTAATACGCTAAGATTGCTGTGCACTACTTTTTTTAATTTCATGGAATACTTTACAATTTTGATCAAATATTTGATACATCTAATTAAATATTTGATATTTTTATTGATACAGTTAAATTTTCATTCACCAAATTAAAAAAAATTAAATATCAAATATTTGATCAAAAGTAGTAAGAATATCACCAAAAGTATTACGAATTTGAGTCATTAATATCATACTTATTATTTTTCAGAATTATCAATAATAAATTAATATTTTTTCTTTTTAAAATTATTCATATTTAATATAAAAATATAGTATTATGATATTTAAATTTGACGTATCAAGTTTAAAAAATAGCAATTAAAATATCAAGCGTTTAACCATTAATCATGAGTATCAAGTATTTAATTAAAAAATAAAAAATCGAATAAAATTGAAAAATAATGCACGATCAGCTATCGTACAAGTGATGACCACCGAACTTTATCTTCCTCCAAATGATCTCCTTTTAAGGAGAAAAACACATGTGTGCGTTTTAAGATGGAGAAAAGGCAGAGTTGTCTAAATCGAAGTAATTGCTGAAACGCCTGCATTTTGTCTTCTTGTTTATCTAGTGAGTAGTTCCTGGATATGGACGGATGGATTCAATATTCCTTATCCATTTGCTTCCAAAGCAATCAAACCCAATTATTATTCAATCAATCTTTTTATTTTGTGAATATATACTTTCTTTTTTTTTTTGACAGAATTTTGTGAATATATACTAGGTACGTTTTATTTAACTAATTAAAGAATAATTATAAATATGTTCGTTAATTTGCGATATTCAACTTTTCCATTCCCATTTTCTGGCTATATATAATGACACAGTATTTTTCATGCAACTTATTTGCATTTGAGTATTTCTAAATAAAAAAGTTTTATATAAAATAATTTATGAAACTGTTTTAAAAAATTTTAAATTTTTAATATAGAGTATTAAAAATTTCATCAGAAATATATATAATTAGGGTCAGTGATATTATATTATTATTCAGGACTATCAACAACAATTATTCTTTTTACTATTTAAATTGTTCATATTTAATATTATTGTTCAGGATTATCAATGCATTAATATAATTTTTAAGTTTAAAGTATCACGTTAAAAAAAATATAGCAAGTGTTTGATCAAAAATATAAAAAATTTGACAGTGATTTATGAAATATAATAGTGGCTTATATTATTAATCATGTTTATATAAAAAATATTTTGTTTAAATAATATTAGTTATTTTACCAAAACATCTATTAATTTATTAGTGTTAGACTAGGATGTGATAGAGAAAGTTGAATTGTATAATAATCTCAATTTTGCCATTATATAAAATTATAAATATTTGAAACATTTAAAATAGTAACATGGTCCGGGGCAACAGAGGTCGAAACTAGTAATACCTAATCATTGTGATCCATTTACTGAGCGGACGGGTTTGACCCGTAAATGTGTGGATGCGGTGTGTGACATCTTATGATGGGATCATTTTGTTATGATTTAATTATTAGGTATAACTGTTATTAAAGCGGTTAAACAAGTATGATATCACAATTATATAATATATAAAATTATAGATCAGTGTTAAAAAAAAAAAATTATAGATCATAATTTGTATTTTTTTCTCTATTAATATTTTATATTTTTATATCCTATGAGAAAATATATATCTCAATTCTTGTTTTTATTTCTAGAATAAATAATAATAAAAAAAATAGTGTGAAATTGCATGTGTAATAATATAGATTAGGTATAGTCCAAATCTCTTATTATTCTTTTTTCACTATTTCTCAATTAAGATAAATGTGGTATGAAAATTGTATATGTGATTTTTTTATATGACATATAATAATTGTAAGATAAACTTCAAAGTTACTATAAAAACTCCATTTTTTTTTACAAATTAAGTTGGACTAGCAAGTTGTTCGTGACACTTTTTCCGCTTTTGAGTGGTTCGTGGCCAAATCAAACATCGATCGACTCAACGTCTTAAAGAGGTTCAATAATGTTGTCGAGTAGTAGACAATCTAACTCACTTTTTTAAACTATAGAATTTTCAATGACAAACAAAACAATATTGTGAAGTACTCCTTCTCGTCCCGAAACTATCTTAACAGTTGACTTTTTGACGGTTTATGTGTGAGAATTATTTCATAGTAATATGTGTACAAAAGTTGTTTTATATGAATGATATGTTAGTTGATCTTGGAAACTAGCATATCATTTATATAAAATAACTTTTGTATACATATTACTATAGAATAATTCTCACACAAAAACCATTAAAAAATCAACTGTGAAGATAGTTCCGGGACGGGGGAGTGTCATTTAAATTTTAAAAACCATATTTAGAACAACGAAAAAAAGGCGACTCACAGCGAGCCCAAAAAAACTAATTAATCTATGCGCCACCACATTACCGGTATGTCTAACCCAAACAAAATTAATAAAAGCAAAAAAATCAGCAATTTTTTCAATGACAAACAAAACAATACTGTGAAGTCCAATTTTTTCAATGACAAACAAAGCAATGTTCATTTTGATGTCTTGGCAAATTGTCATCGAGCCCAACTTTCACCGGGACACGACTTTTAATAGTCAATTTACACGTTGAGTTGCACTAAGGAATTCAATTCAAATCTGATTTCTTTTTATTAATAAGTACCCTAAAAATTAAATGAAAATAATTATGTAACCCCTTAACCTTCTACTATCTTTTATCTTGAGATGTGCTAAATATATTTTGACTTTAATTGGTACTTTGAAATTATATTCTTAGATCCTCAGTCTGATTATTTTTATTTATTAATGATATTGAAATTTTTATTTAGTATTTTAGATTTTAGATATTTTTCCAAATTTAAATGTAACAATTATTTTATTTTAGCTACTATAGCAATTATTTAGATTTTATTTGATAGCTTATTTATAGCAATTATTTATCCGCATTTGATAGATTCATCTCGTGTCTAGGCCAGTCTAGCTATCATATAAACACGAACTAATAATCTGTAGTAATAAAATTTCATTACGATTTAAGAGTAACATAATTGTGTGAAATTTGTTAAATGAACCTTCTTCACATGAACTTTATCTCAATTTTTTCTTCATTTATAAATGGATTTAACTAATATATAAAATTTATATTAAACTTTCAAATTTTAGTATAGTTTATATTTCTAATTGTATGACGTTTTTTAATTTGTTGGGAAAACTAAGAATGAATGCATAATGACAAATGCAGTTTAAAATTAAGAATGGGTACATTAATAAAAGTAGTTCAAAATTATGAGAGGTTTTGAATTTGAGATAGAGATAAAATTAGAAAAAAAGAATGAAAATTTTAAAACATCAATTTTAAAAAAAAAAAGAGAGAGAGAGATTTTACCAGTCCAAACCCTGAAAGATATATCAATTATGACCTCAAAGATAAAACTTATAAATCTGGGACCTAAAAGAATTATAATTATCATTACAAAATATCTTTTATTAAAAAAAATTATTGATCCAAGGCCTGAAAGTTAGGCCAATTATCAATTCGGGGCGTGAAAAATAAAACTTATCAATTTGGACCTGAATTTTTGTTTAACTAGAGTGTCTCTCCTGTGAACTAAGTTTCATGGTGAAACTTGATCCAAATTATAAAAATAGATTCAGTTCACCTTCCAGTTATCCCGACATACTCTTTAGTAATATATGTCATATCCTTCTGTTATTATGACTAATACTCTTTGTAATATTATTTGTTGTAATATATATCATATCCTTCATTTATCACGATCGATACCTTTAGTAATACAGGTAATACCCTTCACTTATAACGGCAGATACCATTTAGTAATATATGACATACTTTTCAGTAATCATGATTGATTCTCTTTAATAATGTAGATAATATTGTACATTTATTACAATTGATACCTTTTAGCAATGGATCAAATTTCACCATGAACTTTTGTTCATAAAAGACTCTGTCTTTTAACTATTATTACAAAATTGACAAATTTGATCCTATAGAGCGCATATTAATAATTAGCGCCAATAAAATTCCAAAAAATAAACCATCAAATAATTAGAAATAAGGACACTACCCTGAAACATTAAATAATCAGATCGGGGGAGTATAAATGTTGTATATGTTTTGGTATAATAATGATTGCAGAAAAATACAATCCATGGGGAAAACCCCAAAATTGGTATTGTGCATTTCGCCAACCTACTAAAAACTCTATATCTTTTTTCCTACCCTCATTTCTGTATTTCATTTTCGTTAATATTTATAAAATATAATACACCGCATGTATAATATTATATCATTAATAAAATAACATGATATTAAATTCAAATTCGTATGTGAAACGATCGAAATTGATAGTACGCCCACTATGTAAATATACATTTATATGTCTATTATTAATCATGTGATGCCATATAAATAAGGAGTTTATTATTATTTACTTAATTTTTTATATACGCTGCATCACATGATAAACAATTGACATATATATTTGTGCCCACATGATATCATATTATCAATTCTAGTGAAACAATATACTCTTCCCGCTCAATATAAATTTTTCATTTTTCCATTTTGGTATGTCTTATTATAAGTTATCAATTATATTTTTGGCAACTCCCCACCAAATTTATACCCCTGCACTTCACTATTATTTACACATATTTTCACTCATTCACTTTTGACAAATTCTTATTTGCAATATTGTACCGTGAAATAATCCATTTAATAAAATTCGCGGATCCTAGTCAGGTTGGGTCAGATCCAATGGATTTAAAAAAAAAAAAAAAACTCGCGAGGGACAAAAAAAAAATCGCCCTCACGTGCCCCAGAGGTGCTACTATTAGGTTACACATGTGTTACTTTAACGATAAATATGTGTTACTGTAAAACAAATAATATGTATTGGTCTAAAAATAATTGTCCAAATGCAAAAATAAAAATGAAAAAAAGGTCAAATAAATCTCTAATCTTATATGTATGGATCAAATAAGTCTTTAATCTTCAACAACTTTATTTTCATTAATAGAGTGTGATTTTATTAAGATGAAGACTTATTTGATCCCAATATTTAAAGAGTGATTTAAATGTGTTAAGAAAAAATTCATGGATCTATTTGATCCCACGTATAAGATTTGAGGTAAATATGTGTTATTGTAAGGGCAAATATGTGTACTAAACTCGTGCAAAAGTAAAAATTAAAACTCAGTCTCAGGTGCTTTACTATAAGGTCAAACATGTGTTATTGTATGAAGAAAAATATGTTACTAATTAACAAAATCAGTATATCACATGGATAAATATTTTATTCTTTTGGTAATACGTACTTGTCTTTACGGTAACATATGTTTGATCTTATAGTAACATACCTGTGAACGATATTTTATTTATGCCTTTGCACGAGTGTTACTATATGAACACAAATGTGTTACTATATAGATAAAAATGTGTTACTATATGTAAAAAAATGTGTTACTATACGAATACAAATGTGTTACTGCATAGAGAAAGATGTGTTACTATACGAACAAATCAGAAACAAGGTAACAACTGCGATATTAATTTCAGTTTTTTTAGAAAAATATGTAGCACACATCAATTTGATGTTGTTGATAAATTTTTGTTATTGTTTTGATCAGATTCATAGCAATTATTTAATTATTTTCAAAAAAACCATCCATGTCTTCTCCTCTTTTTCCTATTTTTTCTGAATTTTTGTATGTTTCTTCTCAGTTTGATCTCGTAGTTGAATTTTGCTGTTATTTTTTCATCGGAGTTCACTGTTTTATCCCTCCTAATCGTCGGCGTTTCTGCGTTTGAAAGAGTTTTGATGCGTGGTTGGGGAATACAAGCACAAACCATGGACGTTGTGGAACGAATAGAGGAGGAAGAAGAATAAGTTTGCGTATTCTTTTTATTTTGACCCGTTCTTTAGCTTGTCTTTTTCTAACTGATATTGCACCATTTCACAAGAGACCTTCTCTTCACTTTTACTTTTGCTTAAATTTGTTACTTTTTCTTCTCTCTTCATTACTATATCTATACTCTATTTGTCCCAATTATGTAGGTTGATTTTTTTTATTTATGAATGTATCAATTATATAGACTTGTTTCCATATAAAGTAATTTTTTTTATTTACTAATATAACCCTATGTATTAATAACGTTGGAAATTATAACACTTATTAAATATTGTTATAATAGAAATTTTGCATATCTAATTTGCTTTTCCAATAAAATCTTTTAATCTTTGTGAAATGTTAAATAAATCTATATAGCTGTAACATATGAAGTAAAAAAAAAAAAGCAAATACCAAAATTGAGAGATTTTTTTTTATCGATTAGATAGTAACTCGAACCCTATAATGCACGGATTCTTCTAAAAATACTACAATGCAGTATCGGATTCGCACCCGCCCTCTAAAAGGGTGAGATTCTCGAATCCACGAGTCCGTTGCGTATCCGAGTGCCACGTGGCGAATCCATCATGAATCCGTTGCCACGTGGCGAATCGGTAATAAATAAACTAACGCACTCGCGAATTCGGTGGACGAATCCAACTTGATGATTGTAACACTCATTTTAGATTGAATTCACTATTATGATTTACATATTGGATGGACAAAATTGAATTATTGTTTTATTACTTAATTAAATTAAATTATTTAATTATACGTTTAAGTTTTGAACGAGAGAAAATGTGAATTATATACATTTGACTTACGAATTTCTAAAATATATATTTTTATATATAATAAAATATAAATAAATAGACGTATCCTTCACGAATCGCACCCTAATTTTAAAAAAAAATTATATTCCCGTACCCGTATTGTATCGCTTCCGCACTCGCACCCCCGTACCCGTGCAATATAGCTCGAACCCATGACCTTTTGGACATAGGTAGAGGAACTCTAACCACTTGAGCTGCACCACCTCGTCCAAAATTGAGGGATTGATACCTTAGTCCTTTGATGAATTCAAATTAGATGTTTATCTTATCCACCGACTCAATAAATTCCTATTAATTTTCATACACCAATAACCATCAATTTGGAGTAGGTGGTTTAGCCCACCTGGCCACCGGGTTACTCACTTTAGTGAGAGATTCGGGTTTGATTCCCCTTGGGAACAAATATTTACCGATTAAAAAAAAAAAAAAAAAAAAAAACCATCAATTTGGAGTAAAAACAGTTAGCCATAATTATTATTACACGGATAATCTAATTCAATTAGCCCCAATCCATAATCACATTAAAATTAAAACCGAGTAATTAATACACCTAATCATGAACTAATAATCATCATTGACATGCCCAATATTGTCTGTGTGCAAATTACCGGACCTTTTGGGCATTATTAGTATCTACTCCTAATTCAAATAAATTATGGTGCTTACCCAAACCCTCATCTTGCATTAACTATGTCCTTATCCCTTCACTCAATTTCAATTTATTACAAATTGGCCCACAGCTTCATGTAATTTCAACAACACCCACACAATTTACACTATATAATACACTTCGCAATCAAATTTATTCATATCGAATCAAATCAATTGAAATGTCGCATTACTATTATATGTGCATTTGGGAAAGGCGAATTGGTTAATCATTTGAGGCAACATCATAAGGAGGTCAAGATTCAAGATATTTAGAATGTAAGTCAACTGGTTCCCTTTTTTTTTTTTTTTATAGACTTTGTTCCTTTTTTTTTTTTTAAACACATCAAAATCTTGTATGCACCAAATGTAATATGCAATTCAAGTGTATTTTTATTTTTTTAGCTAATATTGATTATTTTTACTAAAAAGTATAGTAATACGCTTTTTAGTGAGGTTAACTACACTTTTTATTAAAAACAATCAATATTGTTAAAAAATATACTTGAATTACATAATATATTTTTGTGCACAAATAAATTACTCTTATTATTTTATTATGTTTGTTAAATAATGGCAAATGAAAGGGATTTGCAATTGAATCGCATGATCTAATATTAACAATATGCGCGCAAATTAAGATTTGTTTTGAAACTCTATAAAGTGTTCGACGCAATTTTTTTTTTTAAAAAAGTTGATTTTAAATTTTATATTGAGTTTGCAAACACCCCTGGATTACTTTTTATGTTTGAAGTTTCTAGTCTCTTTAATTTATTTTTCATTCTAATTACAATAAATTAATTACATCTTCATTTCCCCACTCTTTATTACTTTAATTATCCAGTGTTAGGCAATAGGGCTACCGAATAATCTAAATAAGAAAGTGTTGGCGAATTTTTTGCATTTTTTTGTGTTCATTTTTGCATTTTATTCACATGAATTGTCTTTTTATATGAAGTTACCTGTAAATCGAAAATAAAAATTAGGGCAGTAAATTAAGAGAAAATTATAAATAAATTTAAAAAAAAATAAATTACAAATAAGTTTAATGCACAAATATTTTGTGTTTGTGTGTGAATTTTTTAAATTTATTTATAATTGAACTATTTTTTTTACCCGTAAAAAATAAATACTTACTAAATGATTATTTTCTCTTCTGGTAGTCGGTTGATTTGATTTGTGTCACATGCATAACTCTTGTCCATGTTTTCACATATACATTTAAAAAGAATATCTTCTTACCCACAATGAAAAGAAAATGAAAATCCACTTTTTTGGAAAAAAAATCTTTGAAGAAAATAGAGGTGTGTAAACCAAATAACATCACGATTGCACTGCACGCGCGTGAAAAGAGATTGTAAACCCTTTTTCGGACAAAAAAATAATCTAGACCGTGAGAGATTTATTGCAAAATACGCTGCGGTGATAGAGGAAAACCAAGAAAATGAACAACGAAATGCAGTCGGAATGAAATTGAAATTCTCATGAAATGCGGATTCGGTCGAAATGAAATTGAAATTTATATTAAATTCACGCGTTCTTGCGAGTAAAGGCAAACAGTAGTGTTAGCAGCAGTCATGAAGTCCGTGTAAATAGTCATACCAGTCGTCGTCCATAATTTTGTAGAGAGAGAAACAGCCATTGCTTGGAGAGAGAGACAGAGAAAATATACTAGCAAATAGTGATATACACGCACCGCCACACGCTGTGGCTACGCTCCGCCCCTAAATGCGGTGGCCGAGCTCTCGCTAACTTGCGCAGCTCATGAAAAATGGTCGGGTAACGCTTTTGCGGAAGATGCTTATTTAGTTGTTTTTTTTCTTCCTTTTTCAATGCACAGTTCAGCGATTACTTGCTTATATGCATGTTTATATGTATGTATGTCTGCATATGCCATTTTGTCGATTGATTAATTATGTCTCGAATCATTACAGTTTTAATTAAGATGAATTGTGATGGTATTTTGATTTGCTGTTCAGATTCTCTGTTGAATTCCATCAGAATAGTATAAATTAAGTGGAAGATTGTTGAAATTGAAGAAATGGCTGGTGATAATGCAGAAGCTAATACTCAAAGACTTCAATCATCATTTGGAACATCGTCATCTTCATTTCCTAAACAACAGCCGTCGTTTTTGATGAATCAGCTAGATATACCTCAATTAAACGTGCCTCAATTTCGTGCTCAGATTCGGCAGAATTCACCTAATTCGGGCGTTGAAAATTGTAAAAGGGTCGGCATTCCACCCTCTCATCCCCAAATTCCTCCTATTTCCCCTTATTCACAGATCCCAGTTAACCGGCCTGGACTGCAGAATTTCAGTACTAATCCGGCAGGGCCTTCGCATACCCGGTCTCTTTCGCAACCCTCTTTTTTCGCCCTTGATTCATTACCACCCCTTAGTCCGTCCCCTTACCGGGACCCACCTTCCAATTCTATAAACGACCACGTGTCAGCTGATGTGTCCATGGAGGAGAGGGACGGGAGCTCGCATTCGTTGCTGCCCCCATCGCCTTTCACAAGGGGTAGTGCATTGAGGATTGGTGAAAATCTTCCTCCTCGAAAGGCCCATAGAAGGTCCAACAGTGATATCCCTTTTGGGTTTATGTCCATTATGCAGTCATCTCCCCCACTCATACCATTGAGAAGTCCTGGTTCTGTGGTGCATTCGGTTAAGAAAGAGTCGAGTTGGGAAGTAGGAGGAGAGAGCAATTCCGAACGAATTGGGGAGAAAAAATCTGAAGGGGAAGTTGTTGATGACTTATTTAACGCTTATATGAATTTGGACAACATTGATGCCTTCAACTCTTCTGGTACTGATGAGAAGCCGGGAAATGAGAATCGGGAAGATTTAGATAGTAGAGCCAGTGGTACCAAGACAAATGGAGGTGATAGCAGTGACAATGAAGCTACTAGTAGTGTCAATGAAAGTAGTGAGAACAGTATGCAGAAGAGGGAAGGGCTTAAAAGGAATGCTGGAGAAGATATTGCTCCAACTACTCGTCACTATCGAAGTATCTCTATGGATAGTTTTATTGGAAAGATGAATTTTGGCGATGAGTCGCCCAAAATGCCCCCGGCTGCAGGAACTCTTCCAGGTCAGCAATCACCGACAAATTCAGTAGATGCTAATCAAAATGCTTTTAGCTTGGAGTTCGGTAATGGTGAATTCAGTGCTGCTGAGCTTAAGAAGATTATGGCAAATGAGAAACTTACCGAAATAGCATTAAGTGATCCCAAGCGTGCCAAAAGGTAATATATATATACACACACACACACATACATGTTCTTGTAGTTTTTTGAAGGTTTAAGCCACAATTCAGACAATTTTACATTCATAAGTGAACTTGTCTTTATGATTAGGATTTTAGCCAACCGGCAGTCTGCTGCTCGGTCTAAGGAACGAAAGATGAGGTATATAACAGAGTTGGAGCACAAGGTCCAAACACTACAGACTGAAGCAACCACATTGTCTGCCCAACTTACTCTGCTTCAAGTGAGAGCTAGCTTATGGTTTGTTGAGTAGTTATGGTCCATTTCATTTTTATCTATTAATTTGTATTCTCCATTTTTTGCTTGCAGAGGGATTCTGCTGGACTGACTAGCCAGAACAATGAGCTGAAGTTTCGCTTGCAGGCCATGGAACAACAGGCTCAACTTCGAGATGGTATTATTAAATTCTTTATTTGTAATTTTCTCCGCCTTCTGGATTGTATTTATCTCGATATATCTTTCCGGTATTGCATATAATTTACCATCTTTTCTAGTGGTTGCGTATTCTAGCAGTAAAACTTAGGATATTCTGATCAGTTAATGGCCCGTGGAATGCTTATTTTGAGCCCTTATGAATAGCAAAATTGTGGATAGACAATATGTTTCAAGTTGCTTACTTGCTTCATATTTCATGTCTTCCCAAGTGCCTGTGGTGATCAATCTACGTGTGTGTGTGTGTGTGTGTGTGTGTATATATATATATATGATTGTATGTAAATATTGCCGGTTCCTTAATATACCTGCCAATCATTTCCTCCTGAGAATGACATGAAAGAAGTTGATACTCTGTTGATACAATAACACCACCTACACATACTAGCAAAATTCATCACATATCTTGAATTGTAATCACTTTTTACATTAGAAGCACCCTCATTGTTTTGCTTTCAAGGTTTTTTATATTATAAATAAAAGTGAATTGGCTTATGCCGTTTTTCTGTGACAGCCCTGAATGAAGCATTGACATCAGAGGTGCAACGATTGAAGATTGCAACAGCTGAACTAAGTGGAGAAAAGTTTCAACAGCTGTCGATCAGCCCCCAAATGTTCCAGTTACGCCCACATCAGCCTTCTCAACTCAACGCCCATCAATTGCAACAGCAGCAGCAGCAGCAGCAGCAATCGAGCAGCACTACATCCACAAACAGCGAATCAAAGCAATAGCTTTGAGTGGGGCCCATAAGATTCATAGCGTCTGGTTGAAGCTCAAAATAAAGCAACAGCTTTTGATGACAACATAATTTGAGCAGTTTTTACTGAATTGCATTCATTCATTAGTTTTTGGTCCTTCAAGTCGACCCGTAAAGGTGCGGAGTCCTTGTGTTTCTTGCATGTTTGTTTATCTGGTATGTTAGTGGTACAAAACTACAGCATCTTTAAGCATCAAGCGATGATCTCTAGGGAAGATACTTTGTCCAGGGAATCGGTTTTCTTGGTTCAAATTTGTTTTGTTTTGTTTTTTTTTTTTTCACTTTTTGGTTCTTGCTCTTGGATGGGCAACTAAATTGCTATTTTAGATTATTCGCCAAATTCAATGAACCTGGATTTCCTGAATTTTCTGTTACCAATGTTGTTATTTTTTGTTCATTTAATCTGTGCAGCTTTTGGTATACCAATATGCCTGATTCTGCTGTGAATTTTTATTATTCCCGATGCACTGCGTTCTGATTTTCAGCTGAGATTCGTTAAATTTGTGAGAATAATAAAATTATTTGTTAATCTTGAAGATTGACCTTTGAACATGGGCCTCCACCCCTCGAAACCGACAGTATTGGAAATTTAAAATGTTAAGACGCCTTTATATATATATATATTTGTGTAGTATGTTTTTTTTATTAAATCAGTAAATTTAATCTAATCTAGGAAATAATTAATTGTTTGTCAATAAAGTGAATCTTGACCTTCCACTCTAATGTATGTTGTATTTAATCTAACAATTAATTTAGACAAAATAACTAAAGAGTCACAAATTTAATTAGTTGTACTTATTTTGCAAAAATAAATAAAAATTAATTAATCGTATTGAGTTTAATAATTGATAAAAGAGTAAATTATAATTGAACTGAATTAATCAAATAAAATTAATATTTGAAAATATTTAATGTCGAATTAATAAAAAGTTAAATTTGTTTAATATACGGGGTCAAGAGCTAGCTAAAAATTGGGCAAGTCCAAATTTTAATACCATAAAAAATTTCTGTCTCATTTATAAATATAAACTTATAAAGAAAATGATCATAATATTTCCATTCATTTTGCAGCTTCACTATTTAGGAAAACAATAAAAAAAATCCCTAACACCAATATTTTTATTTTTAAGACTCAACCCAACTAAAGAGATTAATTTTTTTTAGTTTTTTTTAGAAAGATGATACACTGCAACATTGACATATTAGGGCCCTTTTGGTAGCCCTGATAAGCCTATGAAAAAAACGGTTTCATGCCTTTCCTATTGTTTGGTAGGTCTTAAATGGTTTCAGCATGGCCCGAGAAAAAGTAAGGCCCGTTTAATAAAATCTGGAAAAACATTGTAGCCTTTTGAACAATGAATCGGCTCCTCCCCCCATCGATGTAATATCAGCATTGAACAGTAACCATGAAAACGAGAAGCAAAGATCGAAAATGCCCCTCTTTCCCCTCGATTTAAATCAATCTCTCCGCTATTTCAAAAAACCCTAGAATTTTTCAGAGCTACGCGACATTCATTTTCGTGGCGACGGCAAACCCGTATTTTTTTCCGGTGGTTTAGAGCGAAGGAGTTTCGCGGTGGTGGTGACTCGTCCACGGCTGCTGAATGGTAATGGTAGTGACCGGCTGTGGTGGAGAGGCGCGGTGTTGGTATTAATCGTCGACGCCATTAATTGTCTGGGTAAGCACTCAACCCTCTTTTGGTTGAATTAAATCAATTTTCTCAACTCTCAACCCTCATCAATTTATGCAATATCGAACTCTCAACTTCCACTTATCTATTGTGGAATCACAAGGTTCGAACGACCCTTGCGGTATATTCAAATGAATGATTGTACTCTTTTTCTCTGATAAAATTAAAAAAAAAAAAGAAGTGAATTAGTGGCTACCAGTTTGATTTTTCTCATTTCTGGCGTGGGTCATTTTGAAGGTGTTAATGAATTGCTAAAATTAACGTATTATTGTGTTATAACATCATTATGATTGATTTCGTCTAGTTGCATTTGTAGCGTTCGCTATTTTGATGTTGGTCTGAGTTTCTTTTGCGAAAATATGGGGGGGGGGGGGGGACATACCGCTCCAGGGAGATTTCTCTGCCGAACATATGATATTTGGAGGTGTGGATTGCTGTATTTTGTGAATTGTGTTTATTTACCATCTGCCTTCCCGTATCAATTGGTGATTTCTTCCTTTTGGTAGAGTTGTTTCTAGATGTTCCGGAGTTATTTCTTGTTAGTCGGTATGTATATGTGTTAAGAGAAAAGAACTAAGAAAGGAGATTTTTTTTTGAAAAAGATAAACTGGAAGATCAAAGTATAGGGAAAGAAAAGCTTCCACAACAGGATATATAAACCTGTCGCAATAATTAAGGTTTCTTGTAATTTGTTTCTGCCCTCCACATCCTATGGATGTCACTATTTATAAAGAGCACATAAGTTAGAAATAACATATGCTAATTACTAACCAAATTAGATCCCAAACGTCAGCCACTCTAATTGCTAATTCTATTTGGAACCCGTTATTAATCTTACTTATATAAATAATCAATTGATTATACCCTGTGTTGTGCCTTCCTTATCAGTATGTGGTGGGTTTTCTTGGACAGGGGTGAAAAGGCTTCAAATTTTGGGGATGTTTGGTTCAAATTCTTCATGAGAATTGTAATAGGAATCATTACAATGATAATGGTGGTTACATTGTTAGTGTATTACTCTAATTTTGAAATAAATGGGACAAAAAATGAATGTTGGTTGAAGAATGGTGAAATCATTGAAGATAAATGATTATAGGGGAATATGGGATTATGATTAACTTATTTGAGTCTCAGTGCCTTGTACCGTTGAAGGTGAATTCATTATTTTTTATTCATATTAACCACCACAATTGCTCTTTATTAATTTCCATTATCATTCTCATTTAAAAATTATGAACCAAGTGTCCCCTTATAATATGAAGTTAATAATTCTTGAGCATGTGGAGTATACATGATTTTGTCTATGTTTACAACTCTTATTTACCATTTTGCTAACAGTAAGTTATGTTATCCAGGTACTTTTGCTGGATGAGGTCACCGTTGATCTAGACGTCATAGCTAGGATGGATTTGCTAGGATTTTTTAAGGAAGAGTGTGAGCAGGTATTCTTACTGGTTTTTAAGCAATTAATATGACAATTCTGATCAATTTCTACATGGAGATTTTGAAAGAACAAAATTATTTATTTTGATTTATGTTGTAGGAAAAAGGGGGTGGTAAGGGCAGGAAATGGAGGCTATGGAGGAGTGCATATGGGGGAATAGTGTTGAAGGGCGGAAAAGGCGGAAGTGATGCGGCGGAGACGAGGGATCAGAGGTTTCTTCTTATGCTTTTGACAGCGAAATGGCGACTGTTGTAGCTGCTTAATTTGGCCGAAGCTTCCCCCAAGGATTTCAAGGTGGTTAGCGGAAAATGGGCTGCTGTTCGAATTCAAACAATTATTTTGTGTTTTTCTAGTAGTTTTGTGTACTTGTTTTTTGTTTCTAATACTATATTTTGAACTGATTTCTGGCAAATTTAGAACTGTAAGTTTGAAATTATGAATTCTTACTGTGATTGTAGTTATTGATTTGTCAAATTTATAGATATACAAAATAAAACTGAGAAAAATACAATACTTATTTATTTTGGTCAATAGAGTATTTTTGCATCTGAGACTATGTCGGAGACGGAAAAATATCATTCGGTCACCTTTACTTCGGAGGTAAAACGACGACATCAAAAAAATTGAAGAATGGAGAAAATGAGGGAATGGGGTATTCATAGTCAATTTGTAAAGGGATTTTAACAGGGGTATATTTGTCTTTTGATTACTATCTTATAACTTATCTGGTGTATCAAACACATGTAATAAAATTATGTAAAGTTTGTCAAGGCTATCAAACAATATTTTTCTTTTCTTATGAGACCTACCAAACACCAATAAAATTTGCTTATCTCACCTAAATCATTAAAAGGTATCTCAATTCCCTTTTCATAACACTAATTTTACAGGGCTACCAAATGGGCCCTTAAGGAACTAAATTAATCACAACTTGAGGCAAACTCAACAACTTTCACAAAGTTATGAATAAAGCACTTAGTGTTCATCAACGTTCAATCCATTTTTCTGAATCTCGATAACTTAAATTGCACGATTAAAGCATGATTTAATTCAGAATTTATAATATCTCAAAAAAATCACGAGAATGCATGAGAATTGAAACTTAAAATTATAGATTTGTTCGATATAAAGCCGTATTTCCTCTTTTAACTTTATTTAACGGATATTAACATCCACCCGAATTCTATACAATTTGCATTTTTTAATAATCGTACCTTACATTTAAAAAAATATACTAATCGTACCTTCAAACACAATTATTATAATAATAATTTTGTAGGTGTTACTTATTTTTCTCACATTTTCTTCTATTGGCACAACATATAGCATTTGGCTATTGTTCTTTGAAGAATATTTACTTCGGATTCCTTTGTATATTACGTTTTTATATACAATATTATCTATCCCTAAACAAATGTATTATGTATTATGTGACTGTTCACACCCCAATTTTTTATATAAACATCCCAACACAGTCAAACATATTCTAAAACATACTAATTCTTTTCTCCTCAAATAACTTTATATCCCAAACAAATGTACTTATGCTTTATAAATGTGATATGTTTTATTTGAAACGTGTTTAAAATGAAAGATATACTAATATTTATAAAGTATAATAAAAGTATTGTTTTTAATGTATTATATTACTTGAATGGTATTTTGTCTTTTCACGTATTTTTGACTAAATTGAGATGTGTTTAGAAAAAAAATAGAATTTAAATTGCCCCACTATTACACACATGGTCTTTCTTTTTACACGATGCTCAACAAAAAAAATTAATGACACTTGGGCTACGTTTGTTTCGGGATTTAGGTGTGCGTGGGAAATCATGATTTTAAATCTTTGATGGATAGTAAAAGTATGTGTTTGTTTTGAGATTTTGGTAAGATGAGATTTTACTTTATGTCAAATCAATGTTTGATGTTGTATTATTTTATTATATATTATGTAAGAATAAAGTAGGAAACAGAATAGATGAATGGGAGGAAAGAGATTGATGTTATATTATTTTATTGTATTATGTAAAAATAAAGTAGGAAAGAGAATAATGAATGAGAGAAAAGAGAATATATATATATATTTTTTGATCGGTAGAGAAAAGAGAATATATGATTGAGAGAAAAGTGAATTGTATTGGGAAAAATAATAATAAGTATTATAGATGTGGATGGAGTATGAGTTTTTGAAATCTGGATTTTAAATCCCTAACTCGTATGGGACGGGGGCCGGAAAGTGCTAAGTTCATCCGTGTGAGTCCCAAAACAAACGCAGCCTTGTAGATTTGAACTTGTGACTTAGAATAGTACAATACTTAAGTTTCAAACCTATACCATCAATCCAACCCCAATCCCAAGTGATATTTGTTTTGAGTTTAAAAAATCAGGTATTGAATTTTAAAATTTAAAATCGGTTCAGTTTGAGAATTTGAAAATCAATTTTAAAAATTTCACCATTACAACATCTATAAACCTACTATTACACTTTTCAATACAATCAATTCTATATCCTTATATTTTTATATATTTAAATTATAATTCAAATTATCTAATCATTTTAATCACACTCAATAATAATTTAATAATATAACTCCATTCACTTTTATTTATTGATTTAAAACTAAATTACATCTAACTCTATTAAAAAATTCAAAATAAACACATACATATTTTTTTTTTATAGGATTTTAAAGTTTATTAAATTTTTAAAAACTGATTTTTAAGTGTTACTTAAAATGCAAAACGAACATCACCCTGGATTTTATATATGATAGTCTTTCAGTTCATGTACTTTGCTAGCTTGTATTATTAAATATTTGTTTATATAAAACTATTTGGTAAATCTAAACACAAGTCAGGATGGCCGAGTGGTCTAAGGCGCCAGACTCAAGTTCTGGTTCTCGTAAGAGAGCGTGGGTTCAAATCCCACTTCTGACATATTAATTTTTACATAAAATTATGTATGTTGCTCACTGTCATCACCTATCCTTTTACGTTTAGACAGTTTTTTTTTCAACACACTTAATGGGCCTAGGATATCCCCGTGAAGCCCAATCAGCATTGAGCCCACTAATACAGTCACCCCAAGTCATGTTTCCCATCACAACGACGCCGTTCCAATAGCAGTTGCACTGGGCATGGCCTTCCCGAAAATTTAACTGGCCATGTCATTCCCATTCATTCTTCACCTCCCAAAACACCAAAACCCTACTGAGTAGTGAGTACTCTCCCAACCCCTATCCGCTGCACGAACCGACCCGGAATGGAAGACCCGGAGGGCCTGGATTGTACGTCAAAGGAAGTCGCCGCCGAAGCCATCTTTACGGTTCCCGCTCATAGCGCGGAGGAGCTGGTGGCTAAATCCATAGCTCCGGTGAAAAGAGAATACCTCCGCCCCCCACCCGTCAGAAGTGGGGACATCAAAGCAGAGGAGAAAGTAGTTCAAAATGACGGCCCTGCTGCTGCTCCAATTCTTAAGGAGAAGAAATCCAAACGCCAATTAAAACGCGAGCGCCGTGAGGTCAGAAATTACGTTGATAGTTTTTGACATATAATGTTATGGTGTATGAAATGAAATTGTTTGATTTGTTTTTTGTACCATATTCAATGTAATAATTTGCAATGCGGTCCTATTACGTGGGCTAAAGCTTTGATAGAAACGATATAGGAACAAAAATCTGCGCTGCATATATGTCCGGTGGTAGCAAAAACCGGGAAGGCTAGTGCGTGTGCCTATAACGAAAACTGCCGCTTCAGCCATGATTTGGAAGCATTCAAAGCTCAGGTAGACTTTAGGAACTCAATGAACATAGACAAATCTACTGGACATTGATTGTCGTTGAATTATTTCTTAAATTAGTTATCGTTTAATGTTGATGGGGCTGATGTCTTGAATACAGAAACCCGATGATTTAGATGGCACCTGCCCTTTCTTGAGTCGTGAGGGGCCATGTCCTTATGGTCTGGCGTGTAGATTTGCCGGGACACATAAGGATGACAATGCTGAAATTGCCAATAGAACAATTAATGGAGATAATGGAAATAATGAAATGAATATGTTGATAAAGGACGTTCAGAAGCTTTTATGGAAAAACAAGATGAAGTTCCCCAAGTCTGATGCTGCACTTACACTTCTTGGGCTTCAGGCAAGAACATGACCTCTGTTTTTTCACTCATAAATTGATTTTATATTATTTAGTTTAACTTGATGTTTTGATTTTAGGGGAATGGAAAAAAGAAAAGGATGGAGGATAATGACATTGCCGATCAAAATGTTGCCAATGGCTCTGAAAATGTTGATGGAAATGGTTGTTGTACAGCTACTGCTGATTCCAGCGACAAATTGGATTGCTCTGCTGAAGTCTTGGAAGAAGCTAAGCCAGATGAAGCAGAGGTAGCTGATGAACTTAGACCACCCAAGAGGACAAAACCCTCAATTGAAACTTGTCCTTTACCACCTAATGATGGTTAGTCATAGTATGGTTTATAGTCACTCCATTGCAAGTTTTGTGTGTTGATTTGGTGTGTGACAGCAGGTCTAAATCTCCATGAGAAAGACGCAGACAAGAGCTGCAAACACAGTGGACCTGAAACCATCATCGAAAATATTGTGGAAGACAATGATAAATGCCTAAAATTACACCCACGGGAGAAGAAAATCATTGATTTTAGAGATAAGCTTTATCTTGCTCCCCTAACGACAGTTGGAAATTTGCCATATCGCCGTGTTTGCAAGGTTCTGGGAGCTGATGTTACATGTGGTGAGATGGCAATGTGCACCAATCTTTTGCAGGTTAACAAAAAATATTTTTCTTTTGCTAAAGTAATTTGATAATGGGATAGGACAAATCCATTTGCATTGCAGAATTTATGTAGCCCTTTGAACTGCTTACTTTTGGATATTTGTGTTGAATAGTTCATATAGCTATCTAATTAATTGATTAAAATATGGTTGCTCATCCGTCTGCAATATTTTATTGATGCCCTTCTGTATATGTCATTACTTGTTGTAGCCATTGTATTAATGTTATTTTAATGCAGTAGATTGTTCAATACTAAATTATGTTTAATTTAACTTATTAATGAACTGTAGGGTGTCACTTTAGTGGGCAGTTAATAGTGTATATTTGGGATGATTATAGGAATTACAACTTTAGATTAGACTTATAGAAAATATCACGATAAATTTGTTAAGCACAAATACCTTCTATGTACATTTGCTTCTATTTACAATTGCCCAATTGAGGGAAGGTACTTATAAGAAAAATATAAACCTATGGGGTTTTTGTTGTGCCTCAATGGGGTATTTGTAATTTCAGAACCCATTTTTTTTTTCTTTGGTAAAATGATTAAGTGTTGATGGTAATTTTTGACTTTCATTTGATTTTACCCTTTGATCTTTTGTATGTGTTGTGTCTTATGCAGGTGGACATAATATCACAAGTTAACTAATTTCTTTCAGATTCATTTAAAAAACAAACAAAAAAATATATATCTGCTTATAAATAGTCAAAGTTCTGAATATGCCATGTAAAAAAAGATTATCAACCCTCCTGTATGAAGAATGGTCATTGGACCTGTCTTCTTAACCTTTTTGTATGTGAAGGTCCATCCTTATCTAACAATTATTAACAACTGATAAAGTTCTTTGTAACTGAAAGTTCACCATTATCAGCTAGCACTAGCAGTCACTATTACATATATGTGATTTTTTCCCATCTGGGATTAAAGGCTTTATGAATTTTAATTACTCATTGCCACACTGGGATTTGGGTTGCTGTTACAGGGTCAGGCTTCAGAATGGGCTCTTCTGAGGCGCCATTCTTCAGAGGATTTCTTTGGTGTTCAAATCTGTGGGGCATATCCAGACACTGTTGCAAGAACTGTTGAGCTTATTGAGCAGCATTGCACAGTGGATTTCATTGATATTAATATGGGGTGTCCAATTGATATTGTTGTTAACAAGGGTGCTGGATCTGCCCTTCTTTGTAAGCCGATGCGAATGAAAAGTGTGGTAGAGGCCTCATCTAGAACAGTATCCACACCGATGACTTTCAAGGTACTTGTAATACCTGTATACACTTGATAAGATGGAGCAATCAATTCCTGATAATCTCTCTTCTTAAAGAATATAAAAGTATATATTACAGATATTTATTCTCCTTGGTGATTTAGCTATTTTAGAACACAATATTGCTTTCTGGTTCTCCAGGTACGAATGGGTTATTTTGAGGGAAAAAATCGCATCGACTCTTTGATAGCTGACATGGGAAACTGGGGAGGCAGTGCAATAACAATACATGGTCGGACACGACAACAACGGTACAGCAAACTTGCTGACTGGGATTACATCTATCAGTGTGCACGAGCCGCCCCTTCTAATCTGCAAGTTGTTGGAAATGGTGATGTGTTTTCTTATTTGGACTGGAACACTCGCAAGTCTGATTGCCCTGAGCTATCTACATGCATGATCGCTCGAGGGGCATTGGTTAAGGTTTTGCACTGAGCTCTATCTTCATTTTTCCCACAGTCTAAATTTCCAGCACATGTTTTGAAATCTTATGCATAGTTACATTTGTTAATGTATAACAATGCCTTCTCAAATTTTCAGCCCTGGATATTTACTGAAATCAAGGAACAGAGGCATTGGGACATTAGTTCTGGAGAACGATTTAACATTTTGAAGGATTATGTACGTTTTGGCCTTGAACATTGGGGTTCTGATTCTAAAGGTATATAAACATGTTTTATGCATTACATGCTTTGTGCATGCCTATCTGCCTATTTATTAGTTGATTGCAGGTTCTGATTGAACAGGGAATTTAAAAATTATAGGGTAGCTTGGGCTGATGCATGGGGCAATGAATTGATATCTGATAGAGTAAATTGCAAAATTGATCTTTTGTATGTTGGGTGTTGGTGATTTTAGCCCCATATGAATTAATTTTGTTAAATTATTTCCAATAACTTTTAAAATGATAAAATTTTAGTCGTCCAATTCCAATATTAAAAAAGTTGCAGGATTTTTGCCTGTGCCACTCATGTGAGTTGCCGGAATTCTATGTAGCAGCCTGACTAATTGACTTGACTTCGCTCATGTTCAATTAAAAAACACACAACTTTTAAATTATCGTCATAAAAGTATTTGTCAATACATGACTAAAATTGCATCATTCTAAAAGTTATGGGACTTAATCGAGAAAATTGATTCTTACGAGATCAACACCTAATATATATGAGACCAATTTTGGCTATTTATTGTATGTAATAAGGTCGTTTTTCTTGGTAAAAGAGGTACCAAGTTTACATAATTTGTTTTTAACTGCAGGGGTTGAGACAACAAGGCATTTCTTACTGGAATGGCTTAGTTATACTTGTAGATATGTACCGGTTGGCCTCTTAGATGTTATTCCCCAAAGGATAAACTGGCGCCCACCTTCTTATTATGGCCGTGATGATCTTGAGACGTTAATGGCTTCTGATTCTGCTGCTGATTGGGTAGGTTTTTTCTGCTTATGTCGTTTTTCCTTCCAAAACTTGTTTAATTTGTTAATTCTGAACATCTATATGCTGCAGATTAGGATATCTGAGATGTTACTTGGAAAGGTGCCTTCTGGGTTCACATTTTCTCCCAAGCACAAATCAAATGCGTATGACAGAGCAGAAAACGGCTAAAATCCTAGGTGATATTTTTTTAGATAAAATCTATTAAATTACGAAACAGCTTAGTGATCATCAAAGTATTACTACTGAAAATTTGATATTGTTATGTTAATCCTTAATGGTCATTGAGAACATGTATAAGCTTCATAATTTTCACCATAACATTATAAATTTTGTATTATTATTTTCCTTGATACCATGGCCTATAATTATTGTGGATGACAAATTTCCAGAACTTGAGCACGATTTCATTTTTCCTGTGTCATCCCCAGAACTTGAGAGCACGATTTCATTTTTCCTGTAAGCGTTGAATTTTTATTTTTTAATTGATCGATTGGCATTTGTCAAAAATTGTATGTAAAAGGAAGTATGAATTTTATAAATGAGAGATAAATTCAAAAGCGTGGATGCTGAACATTTATATATAAATTTTAGGGAAAAGAGTCGAGTGCATGATACAAATTCGCGTTGTTGTTTACTCCTTATTGCTACTATAATATATTGCAATAAACAACCGTAACTTAGTTTTCCTAGTCAAAACACCAGTATTTAAGTAGAACCAGGTGAACCAATAATAATTGATCTTCTAACCAAAACCTGCCAATGCCAATCACAATTAGAATATACATAAAAGTTCCGAATACACCAAGTGAGTGCAACTTAGGAGACGCTTGTTTCAAGCTCTTCAATGAGAACGAGAATAAAATTGCATTTTCCCTCCATGCCCTTGGATATATTGGAGGAAGGAATGTTTCCAAAGCTTGTTGGTAATGATGGAGTGGAGTGATTGGGGAAAAATGATTGTAGGGTGAAATAGGTTAATGTCATGATCATTTTTTATTCTCATTAACCACCATAATTGTATTTTAATCATTCTCATTAAAGAATTTACAACCAAACGCTCCCTTAGTATTAATTATTTTCACAATTATTAATACTGTTAAAAAAATATATTTAAATTGCATGGTGTATAAGAGACACGCACAGCTTATAACTCTCATATTTAATAATCAGGGTTAGAATATATTAAGAAATTAACATTGTAGTATAGTTATCTAAAAGAAAAGGTATGAGCAACTGTCTAAAACGCTATCCATGCTTAAAAAAAAACAAAAAACCCAAAAAAGGTTTGTTCATCAGCTGAACCAAGGATTCTGATCTTTGCATGACCAGAAAAAATTGATAATCATGTTAATTTCGCAGAATAATAGTAATAAAAAAGTAAAATGGTAATGAGGTATTATTTTACTAGGAAGAGAGCTTGATCTCCTTCTTCCAATCCAGTTTGGTAACATCCAGTCCCTTCTCCTTGCTCCAATCTTCATCAATCTCACCCAATCCATCATCAACAAAATCCCCATTCACTTTCCCCATCGGAGGCACAGGGTAGTTGCCAGAAAAGCAAGCATAACAGAAATTGGGAGAATCATCTCCCAGCAACTTCTTCAATCGATCAATCGGCAGAAATGCCAGAGAATCCGATCCGATGTGCTCTCTGACCTCCTCCACACCCATCCTATTCGATATCAACTCCTTCGAACTAGGCGTATCGACTCCATAATAACACGATGATATGAATGGAGGGCTGGCAATCCTCATATGCACCTCTTTCGCTCCTGCCTCCTTCAACAACCGTACGATCTTCGAAGACGTCGTTCCTCTGACGATCGAATCATCTACAACCACCACTCGTTTCCCTTCCAATACTGCCTTCACCGGCGATAATTTTAGCTTCACGCCGAAGTCTCTGATCCTCTGAGACGGCTCGATGAAAGTTCTTCCGACGTAGTGTGACCTGATCAACCCCTGTTGGAACGGAACTCCGGCTTTGGCGGCGTATCCAAGCGCTGCCACCACGCCGGAATCAGGCACTGCAATCACTACATCGCAATCGACCGGAGACTCCGTGGCTAAGATTTCTCCGAATTTGTACCTGGATTCGTATACGGACCTTCCGAATACTATCGAATTCGGAAGAGCGAAGTAAATGTGCTCGAAAATGCACGATTTCGGCTCTGGACGTGTCATCAAGCAGAGCGACTGAACACCGTCTTTATCGACGACGAGAACTTCACCGGGATAAACCTCTCGTTCATAGGTTGCCTCGATTAAATCCAACGCGCAAGTTTCTGAAGCGAAAACAACGGCGCCGTTGCTTCTCCGACCCATTACCAACGGCCGGAAACCAAACGGGTCGCGAACCGCAACCAGTTTGTCTTCCGTTAAGAACACCATAGAATAAGCTCCCTTCAATCTCTCACAAGCTTCTACGATTCGCAAAAAAAATGGCCGCGCCTTGGAAATCGCAATCAAGTGAAGAACCACCTCTGTATCCGAGCTTGTGTTGAAAATTGACCCCTGCTCTTCAAGCTCGGCCCGAAGAGAATGGTAATTTACCAGATTCCCGTTGTGGGCAACTCCAACCGACCCGTATCTATAACCCGCAACGAAAGGCTGCACGTTTTTAAGCATAGATGACCCAGCGGTTGAGTACCTGACGTGGCCTATGGCTAAATCTCCGGGCAATTTATCCAATTTTGATTGGTTGAAAACCTCCGACACCAGGCCAACGCCGGTGATCGACTGAAGAACGCCTTCGTGCACCGCCACAATCCCGGCGCCCTCTTGGCCGCGGTGCTGGAGAGCGTGGAGGGCTAAGTAGCTGAGACGGGACGCCTCCGAGTCGCCGAAAATTCCCACAACGCCGCATTCCTCCCGAGGCTTATCGTCATCTTCGTCGGAAATTGCCACGTCATCAGTATCAGGTTTTCTGTAGGTTGTTACGATGTCAGAAATAGGATTCTTAGCATGGGTAACGTGAATAGATTTTGTAACTGCTTTGAGAGAGAGTAGGGAGGATAAGGGCCTCGAAGGCGGCGTAATATGCGATAAGCGGGTGGAGGAGGAGGACGCAGAGAAGGCTCCGGCTGCGACTGCGGCGGAGGTGGCGGCCATGGGAGTTTGAGGGAATGGACTAGGAATGTATAACCAAAGATATGGACTAGGTTTTGGTCAGTTGTATGCTAATTTGAATCTAATGGAGAGGAAACTCGGAAAAATTAAGCAGACGGATAGGTGATTTTTGTGAGGAGAAGGTGGGATTTGATTGGTGTACGATGAATGCAGTATTGTTATAGTTTACGATGAATAGGGTAAAAGGGGCCCATAAGATTCTATCTTCGAATCCGATTTGGAGTAGCAAAACACACCTTTATTTACAAGGTAAGTCTTCGGTCAACACTGGATTTTATTTTTTGTTATGAAATTTTCATATCTTTTACAAGATGATATTTTGGCTTATTTTTAATATCGCTGTTAAAGTTGAACTGAATCGGTCAAAAATCGTCATTCATAAAATTTACTATTTTGCAGGCTATCTCTTGATTTCTTATGTTTTATTCTTAGTAAGATGATAATTATCGATCTAGTGCTCAGATCATCGAATTATGTACCACTTATACCAAGATTTCTAATAAATTCAAATATAGGTAAGAAATAGGCTTTTATTTTCCCCTTATTTTCTTTGCATCTTTCTCCTTTTTTTTTTCTTTCTTTCTTTTATTCACATATTGCACAAGATATTGTAAATATCTCTATTAATAGTACATATTTTTTAATATATTATTTTTTAACAATAAATTCTAATTAATATCAAATTAAATTGTGAAATACAAATAATTTTATTAAATTTAATGATAAATCATTAAAATTATACATAAGATTTCTGATTAGAAGATAATAATATCATTGAATTAAATAATTTATATAACATGTATATCGAAAATGATCCTATGTTCACATGTGAACACAAAATTATGCACCACCCGACAATAATGCGTTCACTTGCTTATGTGTCATCAACATATTAATAGTGAAAATATAAATTTGTGTCCACCGGTGGGTAAAATATTAATTTAAGTATGTATATATAGTAATACAAACAATGCTTTAGTTCTTTTAACAAAAACATGTTAATTGTTCTAATCGTACAATATTAATTTTGCATCATTGGGTGTATCTAAGTGTTGCTTATATGATAGTATTTTTTTTATAATTATATCTTCAAATATTTTATGGAAGATTGATTTTAACAAATTCATACGAATTCTAATTCATTATATTATATAATAATATCTACCAAATAATGACAATAAATTTATACTATTCAAATATATTACGGATTTAATTTAAAATAAATATCAATATAATATATATTTACTAAAAATTTAAGATAACACAATATATATAATTAACAAAATTATTAGAAAACACATATCAAAATTAACCAACTCTAAATAAGAATGCATATGATGCCCAAATTAATGATGAATTGATTGACACCTCAAATTGGAGACTAATAATATTTTGACAAACAAGGCTGATAATACAAAAACTTTTAAAAGTTAAATTCAATTTTATTCCTTAATAAACACATATTTGAATGAAAACGGGTAAAAGAAGAGGTCAAGGATATACTAGAAAATAGAGGAGACCAAAAGGAATTAGAATGGTAGAAAGCAACAAGATAAGCATCAATTAAATTACGAATATTTAGGTGCTCAATGCTAAAGAAAAAGTAGTTGCTGTGATTGACACGCCAAATTTTCTAAATAATAATACACTCCTTTCCTAAAATAATAATTATGTCACCAAATTCTAATGGGCGAGAGGATTTGGTTCTTTCCGTTAAAGAAAAAAGGAGCATCACTATCCCTCCACTTGGAAGCTTGGGGTCACACTTCTTAGGGGCCAAGGGAATTGGCTAACAAATACATGGACCAAGAAAATGGAATATCCCACTTCATTTGAATCCAAAAGATGCACTCTGAGCCAGAATTAGGAATCATGAGTTAGTTTAGGGATGGGAAAAATACCAAAAATTTCGGTATACCGCACTTGTCGAACCGAAAAATATCAAAAATACCGATTTTTTTGTTATGCCGTAATTTTCGGTACGGTATGATACCATACCGTATATTTTCGGTACAGTAACAATATATACATTTATAATTTTTGGTTATTTCAGTATATACCAAAATACCGAAAAAAATTGGTATATTTCGGTATTTTTGGTAAAAAAACATGTGTCGATATTCGGTATGTTCGGTATACCTCATTTTAGTATGAAATGGTATACCAAAATTTCGGTAATAGACCGGTATATACTGATACCGTTCAAAAAATCGGTATACCGAAATTTCGGTACAGTATCAGTAAGTAATTATTTTTTACCGAAATTTCGATATATCGGAAGTTTCGGTATGATAACGGTATGAAAATTTATATACCGAATTTTTCGATAGATATACAGTATGAAACGGTATTTTCGGTATACCGTACCGAACCACCCGTAAGTTATTTTTTTGCCAAGGTTATATGCAACTAGCTTCTGGTAAATTCATTCTACAATTTTATTATTTTACATATATATGAAATGACACACATAATTCTCATTAGTCTCCCTCTCAACATACATATCCTAATCCTAGCAAAGATCGGTAATGAGATGGAGATAACTGTCCTCTTCGTAAAATATCAAGAGGGATAGAGAAATAGAGAGAGACGTGTAGGTGACCTAATTTAAAAAATCATCTGATGTAAAAAAAAAATTACAACTCAAATTGTATCTGTTAATAATAGGATAAAAATGTCGTACATATTAGTTAGTGGGTCTTAGAAATTGTATCTCTTAGTAATTTTTCTTATTTTAAAATGAAATGCAAATAATTTTTTTTTTACAAATCAAAAAGAAAAATGAGAATAAGTATATGAAAACTTGGGCAAAAACTTTAATGCAATAAACTCTATTTTTACTATCACAATTATGCACATTCCCTATCACAATTATGCACATTCACTATCACAATCATATTTATTTATAACAATAAATATGCATAATAGTTATAGTGAAAATACAATTTATCCTATTACTCCAAAATTTGAAAAAGATGAGGAAAGAGAGAAAAATAAACCAGTGTAACAAGAAAGAAGAAAAGAAAAAAAAAAAGAAAGAAGAAAAGAAGAAGGGGGTACGGGCAGAGACGGGATGGAGAAGGGAAAGAGTGAGGAGAGAAAATTTAGGATTTTTTTTTTTTTTTAAAAAAGGGGTAAAAGTAATACTAGGGTGCATTAATAATGCGGTGGGTACACTATACTATTTATAAAATAGAGTAAACATAACCTGACCTTATTTTTTAGGAGGATTTTAAATGACTTCCCTCTAGTTCTCCTAAATCATCCAAAATAATATTATAAAATAAAAAAGCGTTTGCCACCTTTCAGTTCACATTTTTAATTAAATTATATTAGCTTGCAGATTAGTAATAGTAAAAAGTCAACTATCGATTTTCTTTTGGAATCAACTCAACTGGTTATGCAAATTAAAAAACTCAAAACAGTTTGCTCCATATTATTATTGTCACTAAAGAAATGATTTCATATCCAACGTAAAAAAGTCAGTCAACAACTTAAAACTGCATTTGGATCAAATGATCTGAAATGAATGACAAAATTTCCACCTAAATCGAGTGAATTTTAAATCCATTAAAATCACTAAAATAATTCAAAATGTGAGTTTTTAAATCAACAGTACTGAAATTTGTTTCTAAAGAAAAAGAAAAACAGTAATGAGTCCTCCATTACAAAATGCATTCATTAAATCAGTTAATCCAAATTCCAAACACAAGATCATACACTTAGCCTGCGAATATTATATCATTCCAACAGTTAATGATAACATACAATTTGCCTAACAAATAAATGACAACAATTTATCGTTGATATGCAGACATTATTAAGGGGTCAAAATTCACATGCAAATTTATCTGCTTGTTTAGATAAAACATAAGGAAATTAGGGACAGCAAAATAATAATCCAAGTACATAACAAATTGCAAATAATCTCATTGTTTGGTTCACTCTTTTAAAAGGAGTGAACTTATTTACCATTTACTATAGTGCACACACAGAATGTCATAAAACTTGCTAAACAGATGAAGTTTATCAAATGCCAAGTTTTGTGGGTAGGAAATAGGAAAGGAAAAGAGAAGTTAAGGCACAAGGATAAATAGAGTGTAACTCAGCTTCCTTTCATTACATGAAGTCATCAACCTGTTCTCTGTATTATGTGAACACCGCTATCAGTGTCCACAATGTCGCTTATTTCACCAACCTTCAAGTTGAATGTGGTGTCTTCAAATGGTTTCTGCATCTGACCTCGCCCAAAAGGACCTAACAAGGGAAGACACAGTTAGGTCCTAATCATGATACAAGGTTTCACATCACCACCAGAGAACTATTTATCATGCAAGAAAAAATATTAAGCCACATTTGGCAGAAATGACGTGAATGAAACGAGTCAGACGAGAGTATAAACAGAACACCAACAATTATAAACATGTGCTTCAGTAACAAGAAAATACATGATCATCAAAATAATAATTGGACAAAGGAATTCAAAGACTTCACTTTAATTCATTCTTGAGCATGAGAGCTGAAAGAATAGTCTCTTCTATGTTGAAGGCTTGACAAAAGAGATGATATGGTTAGAATTCGAGCTAAAACATTTCTAAAGCTGGATTGGAAGTATAAGCACATCAGAACAAGAAGTATATTTAGAGATCGAACTGGTATATATGGATCAGCAACGTCAGAACATCAAACATGTTTTGCTTTCATTGCATCTTAAAAGCCCCTCAATTTGATTCAATCCAGTTGGTTAGAACATACGGTGATTACACAGAATATTGAAAGTACATCAAACTATGGTATAGGTTGGAAGTTAGAAGACTTAATTATACAAAACATATATCAATTTTATCATAATTACCATGCTATTTCATAAAGAGTTTCAACATAAATTAGATTATACTGAAATTTCAAAATATTTTAACAAGAATTGGAACAAGAAATGTCAAAGTATACAGTACTCACAAGAAATAAAATAGCACTACACCCATCAAGTGAAAAATATGATATCAAAATAACTCCACTGGAACAATAAAAACTACAAATCTCATACCAAGATCGCCTCCGCGCTTGGCTGAGCTGCAGTCAGAGACTCGCGACGCCACATCATCAAACTTCGATTTACCGGCGAGGATATCGTCTCGGATGGTTTTGAGCTGGGCGACTGCGGAGTCCCTTGTGGTGGCGGAGATGCGTCGGCCCTCGGGGTCCTTCCACGAGGACTTCCGCCGGGATCCTTCGTGCTTTATCAATATATGCGATGCCCTCACCTGCTCGCTTGACGACATCGCTGGATTCTTCGCAAGATTAGGCGGTAGTGAAGATCGATGAGAGAGAGTATGCGGGAGATAGTGGAGCACTGGCGCTGCTGTGTACTGTATAGTAGTGGAAAGGCTGGTCTGGGGTTGGGGCCCTGGGGTTTATTTGAACGATTCGCGTGCAAATGAAGCGACGCCGTATTTAAAAAGTGTACTCTCCTATTTATTTTTTATTCTTCAAAATTAAAAAATGGGGAAAAAAAAATATGAACACTATCTTTTTAAGTTAGACCCTTACAAATATTCTTTATTGAGCTACTCTCTTATAAAATAATTCACGCTAAAATTAGCGTTCAAAATGAAAAGAGAGCAAATCTTGCGGATCTCATTGGGTCAATCAATTAAACGGGTTAAACCATGGATAACGCGCAGATTATGATGCAGAACAACGACGACAACCAACAACAAAGAGACGGCGGCGATCAGAAGAAAATAAAAACAGTGAAATTCGACGAAAACAACAGCGAAATTCAACTACGAGATCAAATTGAGGAGAAGCGAAAAAAAAGAAAAGAAAAGACATAGATGAATTTTTTTGAAAATTGCTAGATAATTAGGTATTGGATGATCCGATTGGTTAAAACAGTAGTGTAGAAAACTTAAACAGTAATGAATACAAAGTTTATCTGAACTTCTGATGATAAATTTCTGTTTTTGTTTAAACTGGAATTAATATCGCAACTGCTACTTTGTTTCTGATTTATTCATACAATAACACATATTTATCCATAAAGTAACACGTTTGTGTTCATATAATAAATTTTTTTTCCATATAGTAACACATCTTTCTCTATACAGTAACACGTTTGTGTTCATATAGTAACACTCGTGCAAATGAATAAATAAAATTCCGTTCTCAGGTGTGAAACTATAGGATAAAACATGTGTTACCGTAAGGGCAAGTAAGTATTACTAGTCCTTAACAGAATAAAAAATTTATCCATGTGTTGTGCTGGTTTTGTTAATTAGTAACACATTTTTTTTTTCATAAAATAACACATGTTTGACTTTATAATAAAACACCTGAGATGAACTTTTTCTTAACACATTTAAGACATCGGATAAGCCCCATTTTAATAAAATCACACTCTATTAATGAAAATAAAGTTATAAAAAATTAGAGACTTATTTGATCCACACACAAGATTAGAGATCTATTTGACCATTTTTTTTCATTTGGGCAATTATTTTTAGATAAATACATATTATTTATTTTATAGTTGTTGTAACACGAATATTTCATAAAATACTCAACCTCGGTAGGCAAGTCAATGCCTCATAGGGGTATCCCGACCTAGATGTAAAGGCAAGTAAACTAGACTATTCTCTATTCCTAACTAGTTCTCCAAACTTGGCAGCTCGGTAAGCTCGGCAGTTCGGCGAGCCCAACAGCTCGGCACGCAAGACAGCTCATCAAGCGACAAAGTACTGACACCTTTACGAGAAACGACAAGACCATTTAATGTAAAGTAGATCTTGTCAGGATTTTAGATTAATGGTTGTAAATAAATCCTAAAATAAAGGATTTATAATTATATTTAGCTTTTTAGCTTTATTTCTTGTCTTGAGGACTCTATAAACAGAGTCTTCTCTCATTGTAACAAGGACAACTCATTCTGGGCTTCAACATTATACACTCTAGGCTAGGGGTCCGGGTCCTTCCCCCATTCTTGTGTTCTTCATTTATTACTTGTCTTATTCGTTAATCTAGCCACATTCAACCACAAATCTCTCTTAGATTTAGAACGGGTAACAACAACAGTAACATATATTTATCGTTAAAGTAACACATGTTTAACCTAATAATAACACCCCTAGGCACACGTGGGGACAAATTTTTTTTTTTGCCCCTGCGCGAGTTTTTTTAGAAATATCTACCAGACACGACCTAGCCCGACCCAACCCGCTCAAGATCCGCGAATTTCACTATATGGGTAATTTCACGGATCGTAGATCCATGAAATATTTCATATAAGAATTTATCTTCTTTATATACATTTTAATGTCACTTAATTAACCCTTTAAAGAGTTGACTTTAAAATAATCTCTTTCAATAAAATTAAAAATACTCATTTATCCTTCACTTTATATCTTTTATTAATAATAAACAATCATTTTCTTAATACTTGTTTGAATTCCCTTTGCAGGAAATTGTACCTTTTCTACTTAAATTTGCTATTTGGTCAAATAAATTAATACACAAGCTTATTTTATAGGGCAAAATGGCAAATTGGGGGGGGGGGGGGGAGACAAATGGCCGGGCATAATGGGCCGAGACAAAACCCAATGATGGACTGGAAGCGGTGAATAATCGAATATAAACCTGTACAATATTGTTAAGATTATGGCCGGGCCGGGTCGGGCCTTGAACATCCCTATAAATAACGAACGTAAAAAGAATTTGGTGCGTGTTTCATTTTTCGCATACTAATTTTGAAAAAAAAAAAAAAATCACACACAATGGCTCCGCCTCCTGGACCGTTCTCCGGAAACAGCACACTCGCGCTTGTAATTTCCGATTACTTGTTTGATGCATTATTTGTCGTATGACTTTATGCATTTTTGTATGTTTTTATTGAGAATTTACCAGGGGTTTTGTGAATGGGTCAGGTGGCTAGGGCTTCTTTTTTCTCGGTTGGCGTTGTTTACGGAAGCCTAAAACTTAAGATTCTTAAGGTACTGTGTTTTTTATTTTTGGAATAATTGTTTTCATTTTCTTTTGATTCGTGATGATGAACGGAAATATGGATGGAGATATAATTTTTTATTGTTTTTTACAAGGAGAAGTTGTCTTGAGCTTTAATTTATTTTGTTACTTATCTAAATGATCTTTGGATTGTTAATTTATGTTGATCAGTTTATGTACGGTCGGTGTTAATGATATTTAGATCTGTTAATGTTGGTTTGATTTTTTCTAACTAAATGTAGCTTGAGCCCTTTTATAAATATGTACACTTCGAGAGTGTTGCTATAGTTTATTATAACATAGCGTTGGTACTTAATCTTTTTTTGGAGTTATCTTCATTAACAATGATAATTATGTGTAAACTATTTGCCAAGTATCCTGTGGGTAATAGCCGCAGTTGAAGATCGTATGTGCACAGACCTAATGAATAATGCATGATGGTATACTTGTACTTCTAAAAGAAATATTGCTTCTCATGATTGTCTTGATTAGAGTCTTTAATGCCCCGCAATTGCAACAACTATTAGATATGTCTCTCCACCTTTTCTAATAAGACCTGTGGCTCCGAGTGGGTGTGTTTCAGTAAATTGCGCTGGGAAATAGAGAATGTGTCCTTGATATTTGCTTGATACTGAAACTGTTTTTGGAAGAGTTGTTTTTAATAGTTGAAAATGTTGCAAATGTTTTACTTCCTTGTCCCACATTAGATTTCACACTCCAAAGAAAAAATCCATTCCTAAACTCTACTCTCATAATATTCACATATTTACACAAAATGTCATTACTTTTACATTCAATCCACCCACTTACTTTAACAATAAAAGTTTACAAAATTATCCCTCAATACTCCACTCATCACATTTTTTTCTTAAAGTGTGCCCGAATTAGTATGAAAACTATCTGGGTCAGAGGGAGTAGAATAGTGTGAACTTTGGTACTTACTGACACGGTGATGTTATTTGTGTCAAATTATGAAGTTATGAGTTAAAGTGCCAAATTATGGAGTCAGCGATGTGTATTCCATGATGCACAAGTCCTAAGTTCCTATTTCCGTGAATCAGCATGCAGTTTGTTTGTTCAAATTCTTTCACGAAACCTCCACTTGCATTATGGCACTTATAGTGCGAGTGATCATAAATTGAACTACTTCATTGGTACAAAATATATATTATTGTGCAATGGAAAATCAGATGCTGCATGCTTTGCTCCTATAAGTTGATCATCTGCATAGCTGGTGCATGCTGCTATATAATTTCCAAATTTCTGCATACTCATCTAATATCAAATGGCATTTCTTTCCCCCCTTTTATTTTAGTGCCACTCATTTGCATCACATCTGTTATGCAAGTGTTGAGAAGACTTCCTTTTTATTTTCCACCAGGCACAGGCTAAGTCTCGTCAGAAAGCTGAAGCTAAGGGCTCAGCTAAGGGACATCACTAAAGCTTTTTTCTAAGAAAATTTTAGATAATAATAATTGATGAGAAAATTTAGTTCATTATGGCCTCGTGCGCAGACCATAAATCTACATCAGATGAGCTAGCGAACAATGGTTCCTTTCTTCATGGATTAATCCTTGTGATTTTATTTCAATTCTCTCTATACTTGGTGGTTTGGGAGATAACATTGTTTAATGGGGAAGACATGTACGCTATGCAAGAAAGAGATTAATTCTATAGGCTTAAGTTGACATATGCTTTTCCTTATGAAAGTAATTTTTATTTCTTTTACTATGCGCCACAAATAGTTTTCATATGGTGTAATGTCTGTCGTCTGTCTATTAGCATGCAAATACTCTCATGCAGGGATTCATCTGGTCCATTATCTTCTACTAGCACGTAGGCACTGTCATATATGTTTGTACGTAATTGATGGATACCAAATTCAGCATGGGGTGTTGGTAGGCCTGAAAAGGACTAGGAATAAATTTTGTACGACTTTTTACAGCGTTTGGTGGGCAGTAAATTTATTACTGCGGTCCCGTAATTGGCTTGACCCGGCATTTTTTATTGTTGAACTTCACACTGCACATGGGAGGATCCAATCAAAATCACCTATTACAATTTAATGTTTCATTCGTATATTATTACTTTCATTTATGTTTTGAAAGCGGACTTTGATCCTGACAATTTCTAGTATTTTTGGTAGGACCGAGTTTGATTGTTAATAAAGCAGTTTATTAGATATAATGTCATAATAATAATTATATAATATAGGGTATAATTAAATATATCATCGTTTATATTTTTTCCCTCGTTTATTTTGTGAATAAATTGCAACAAAATATGAATATACATCTAACAATGCAATAAATAATAGAAAATTGTAAATAACCTTTCTTTTCTTTTCTTTTTTTTTTCACAAATAAATATACATCTAGGAAGTAGTCGTTCAACTAGTCACCAGGTTTTAAGTGGCTGGAGGAAGTAGTCGTTCAATGCTTCTAGTTAGTCCGTTATGCTTGCCGAGCAGTCCAACTCGCCAGTCCAACACACTTTTTAAAACTTAGCAAATATATATGACATATGATATTAATAATTAATTGTGATATTATTTATTACATGTGGCATGTATTAAAAATAGTAAAGCATAAAAAAGAAACACGAGACCATTCCACATCCGACCGCCCCCCTCCTGCTAACTATCACCATTCAATACTCAATAGTGCAACCTTATATGGGGTTGCTGTTTCTGCAATTTGGTGTTCTAGGTATTTTTTAATGGTGTGTTGAGAAGTACCAAGAAATCTACACAATCTGAAACAAGATATTGTTAATTGGGTTCGTTAATTTCTTGTTTCCTACTAAATCTACAAATTCTATGAATCATCCAATTATGTTAACTGGATTTATTTACTGGATTTTTGTTCTTTGATTTGATCAAGGCGAAGAAGATAAATACTTGTGGCGTTCACAATTCTCTTCAGTTGAAAGGTTGGGTAAAACTATTTTTTCATGAATTACATTCCCCGCAGTACAATTATACGATTTTGAATACATAAATCAACGACTCATATTACATTATTACTATTTTATCTTGGACAAATATTTGTGTGCATGATGCACACACTAAAAAATAGTGTGCACAATGTTTTTACCTAATACTACACTGTAACTAAACTAATACTATACAATGTTGCTAATACTACACTGTAACTAAACTAATACTCCACTATACAATGTCTGAAATAATACTATACTGTAACCAAACTAATATTACATTGTAACTAAACTTTGTGCTCAATATGCACACAAATACTACTCATCTTGCTGTCCCACACTATTACATATCTTATTATATATACTCTCTTATCTCATTAGACCTAACAAACCCCCTCCTATACAGAAAGATCATGTGCAGAAGAGAACCGTTGAATCATACTCCTATGCACATACCCACGTGGGTGATCAATGGTTCTCCTTCTGCACAGAAGGACATCTACATCACATCAGGCCATAGGCATAGGATCTATCACACAACTAAACATGTATGTATAATAACATATGCATACCAATTTAGGATCTAAGGTATAAACAGATGCATAACCACAGCGTTTATATGTGCATATCTACTGTAAATCTTGTACCCAAAAGAGAGCACATATATAGTATAGCATGTACAAAAAATATATGTTAGTTATATTGTTCTACTGCCCAACACGAACATCAAGAATGAGGCTGAACCAGCACATCTTGGAACATAAGGCGGTTGAGGTCACACTAGCAACTGAATGCAGGTTCGCCCAAGTTAAAATGCAACAATCCAACCTGCAATTGAAAAATAGAGTCACTTAAACACATATTAGTAACAGTTAAGAAGCACTAGATAATCTCGATGCTTCACTTTGCAGAAAGACGTATGGCATAAAGACATTTTTAGATGGTACAAGAGCATGGTTTTGCAGCTGCTATACCTGAAATACATACCAAGCTCAATTATAATTAGTTCCATACACTTGAGACTCGACTAACCAGTGATGAAGCAATCCTCTGTCCGTATGCAAACTCCATTGATTTCCCTGTGCTAGACCAAACTACTTTACGTAAATGATGCCTTCATCATCAATGTCATCTGCCTCCCCCACATCATCATTACTTCCATCAGCAACCTCTCCAATATCATCATCTCGATCTTCATTGACTGCTTTCTTATTCTCATCCTTGAGTTTATCTAATATAGCAATTACCTGAAAATAGAAACAACATTAATAGTCAATGAGAGGAAACGGAAGACATCAAACAGCCAAGCTACACTACTCATGTCACATGTGCACAAATTTTACGTTGAAGCCATGATACTTCTTTTTTTTTTTTTTTATCAGGCAAAGAGTGACTCGAACCCATGACCTTCGGATCATAGGTAGTGGGGCTCTAACCACTTGAGCTATACCACTTCGTCAATAACACTTGAGCCATGATACTTCTGCTCTAAAGTTCCTATTTTTTATGAACTAAGGACACACCACATGGGCACAGAGTCAAGTCAGCGGTGTGTATTATGTCAGAAGTAAATATGGTGTCACAGAACAGGTCATGGTGTTCAAGTCTTCAGTTTACGATGCATTTGCAAGACAGAAGAAAAGTTCAAAGCGATAACATAAACTTAGGATAAGGTGAATCTTCTGACACGAATGTATCAAGTTACATGAAATAGGTCTGGATAAGGGATTGGAAACAAATGATTACAGCCAGTGACAAGCATATACTTCTAAGAACAAACTGAACATTGTTCAATACAAATACAAGGTGTTCATATCAACATATTTTTTGTTGGGGGAGGGGGTAACCAGCATAACAATGATAAATAATTAACAAAAATACAGAATTAAAGAACCAAAGTAGAGAGAAGATGCAAGACAAGACTATTTAACACAGCAGAACTAGTAACTAGAGAAAGCGCTTGTAAGTGGGAGTTAAAAACTCCAGAAAAACTGACCCTGCTTCCACGTTCTATAGACTCATCTTCTAGGAAACGGACCTCAGGTGTGAGCCGCAATTTCATACGCTTGCCCAACTCACTGCGAACATATTTTGCTTTCGACTTCAGCCCTGCTAGGGCAACCTCTTTTCCTCTTTCATCTCCGAAAACAGATACATACACTTTAACAACCTATGATGAGTACGAAATGAGATGCGTAAAAACTAAATACAAAAAAAGAAATACCAGAACATTATCAATCTGAAGGGCTAATTCAAAACCCTATTTACTTGAAGTAAACAAGATATGGAATCCTAAAGGTGCAATAACAATCAACCCTAGTGCTAGAAAACGCTAAAATCCTATGCTTTCCCAATGAAAGCAACAGACCTTATGAACCTCGAGTTGATCTAATCATGCAGTAAACACAAACCGCCTGAATCAACTAAGCCGACAATGTCAAATAAAGGATTGCATAATGGTGCAATGCACCTTCCACTTTCAGGACTAACAGCTCAATCGCCATGAAACTTTAATTAACATTCACAAGTCAATATTACTTGATTTATCGGTCTCCAATCCTAACTCATATAGATTCTATCACAATGACCACATCCCAACTTCTAACAAGTATCAACCTGAGAAATTAACATCATTCCTATCCGGTAATGGGGTAACTTTATCACAGCTGCATGGCCCAGGAAAACCAAATGCGACGTTAATTATCGACACCACAACACCCCGTTCACATATTTTTTGACATTAATAAGAACAAAGAAAATAGTAAAAACGTCTGAAATGAATTCTCTGAATAATAGGAATATACAAATTTGATTTTAAACACTTCATAAGATCTTGACTCCGTCTGGCTCCCTCAATCCAACTTCCACAGCTGTACATCGCCACAACAAAGAATTACCCTAATCAAACAATTAAAGTAATTACCTGTAAATCGGCAGAAACTTCGACGTCGCTGATTGTAGTAAGCGACGACAGGTATCTATCGGCGCCCAAAGCAGCTTCTGGCAACACTGCGTACTGCAAAACCTTATCCGTAAGCAGCATGTCGGAGAGCTCTCTCTGTATTTGCTTTGACACCATTTTGACTCTCCTAGGGTTCGCCATGCATATAATTGTCCTTCCCCCACTACAATTGTCACCACTGGTGGTGGTAATTACCCGATTCAAAGGCGGCGGCCGATAGAGGCCAACGTAGGCGCCAGGGTAAAAGGACTGCTTCGAATTTGATATTGACCATGTTAACGAGATTGTTGAACAGTGGGATAGAAGCAGCGGCATTAGGTAGTATTATCGGCGATACTGAAGAATGGGAGGGAACAAATCTGAACTGCAGAATATCAGTCTGTTCGTCGTTGAGGGTAATTTCGGGAATACAACTTAAAGAAACAGTATTATACGGGCTTTGGCCCAATCCTGACTACGAGGATACTCATCATGGCCCATTTAGTATATTGGGCTTATAAACCTGGCAATCACGGAAACTACCTAACACCATGTTTATTTATCTAATTTGTGTTAGGAAAAGTATGTTCAATTTTTTTTATAAAAACAATCATTTTATCTCGTGGAAGTCTTATGCTAGAACGTCTCATATATGAGATGCGTAACTTTTATATATTTTTATGATATTTTCAAATAAAAATAGACAAAATTATTATGTTTCATGTATGGTACCGATTCACACAAGTTTTGTATTTTATCTTCGCCTCCAAATTAATTATTCAAATTGTCATTTGATTTTACCCATAAATAATTTTATCCAATTTTTTATCCCTTATGAAGTGTCACTTTACACAAATCAATATAAATTTGTCATATTTGTTCCAGTAATGTTCCTAATAAATTGTTGGTAATGATTATCTTGTAAGTATAAATTTAAATATATTAAATAAGGTTATACGTGTCTTTTGATACTCTAGTGCATAAGAATATTGATTTTTTTAATGAATAAAATGAGACACTTATTTTGGGACGCAATGAGCACTTTATCCCGACTAATTCTCTCTAGTAATATATGTCATACTCTTATGTTATCATGACTATTGTAATATTGTTATGTTGTAATATAGGTCATATCCTTTAGATCACGACCGATAACCTTTAGTAATATAAATAATACCCTTCAGTTATCACGACTGATACCCTTTAGTAATACAAGACATATTCTTCAGTTAATTATCACGACTGAAGCTCTTTAGTAATAATATATAATATCCTTCAGTTATTACAAACTGATACCTTTTAGTAAATGAATCAAGTTCATCATAAACCCTTGTTCATAGTAGACTTTGTCTATCTTAAATTGATTATCTTTCTTTGTTATTAAGACAATCTTAACAACACAATAATCTTCTTAATATTTTTGGTTCTCACGTTATTGTCATTTTGGCAATGAATCATAAAAAAAAAATATTTTTAAAGAAAGAAAGGAATAGAAAGTGGAGTAGAAAATTGAAATGCAAATTGCGAATTTGCGACCTAAGTAACACACTTAAATAAGATACAATATAGGCTAGCATGTGACTTTGTTTAACACTACTTCACTCTACTATTAGCTTTGACCTTAATTAGTTTTTGAGCTCAGAGTAATCTACACGACGGCCACACACATTACGCATCTTAGGGTGATCATTTTTTCTAATGTAAATAATTTTATACATGATAATGTCATGATCATGAGTTATAGAAAAGGGTGATACTCAAACAAATTAAAGACAAATGGAGTTGGTCATTTATGTTCTGCAACTTAATTTTAAAACTATATTGAATTTGGTCCATTTCATTTTATTAATTAACTTTGAACTTGTATATTGAAGCCCATATATTTAATTGTTAAGGGTTAAATCTCTCTAGGTACTAATACGGAGTTTCTACTGCTTAATTATGTGTCAATTTTTTTTATGTATTTTCGATAATGTGTCGTCAAATGAAGAAGTGATGATTATGTGACAAGTGAATTATTCTTGTCGTGATTATTGGCATACTACAGCTAAATCTAGTGCTAAAGGAGTATTTAAATTGAGTACATCTTATAATAGTTGTTTTCTCATTAACTCAATTCAATTATTCTTTTCTCTAAATTTTTATATATAAAATTTAACCCATAATAATAATAATAAAAAAAATCTCATTATATCCAAATAACTTGGAAGCCAACGTGAAAACGTTTTGTATGGTTGAACTTAATGAATTGACCGTTTCCTAGACTTGAATATTGTGGAGTATTATTATTATTATTAAATGGCTAACCTAGAAAACGAAGAAAAGTGAGATGTAGAAGTAATAATCCATTTATTAATTACAGTAACCATGTGCGCGGGACCCTTAATAATTAATTAAATAGACATTAATAGACAATTAGTGATAATTCAGTTTTCAAAGGCATGGCCCCAGTATATATTCCCCAAATCTTCAAGATTAATTAATTTAATCACCGTTACTGCACTACTGAGACAAGAGATCATTGTGAAACGGGAAAATATCTACAATCTTAACGCATTAAGTGTGTTTTATTGTACTTAGAATACATACAATAACACGACACAAAAATTAATTATACAAAAAGTTATAAATTGGTGTTTAGATTTATCGTGTTCATGTTGACCAGTTAAATTCAAAAAATATCTCAATTGTATATATCACTTAATATTTCATAATGTTATTGGAGATTTAATGTTTTTTTTTTTACCATGGAATGTCTACTAACATGTAACATGCAAAATTTGTATGAGATCACCACGAAATCATTATTATTATTTTTTAATGTAAATTGTATCATTTTCGAGTTTTCGACATAAAATGATATTTCCTCAATTCAATTTTTTATTGCTCAAAATTCCAAAATAGACGTTACATTTTATTTTTATATACCCAAAATAGCAATAGAAACAATTTTACTCTCTCAAACTAAACTCTAACAAATATCTTTTATCTATATCACATGTCACTCATTTGTCCACTATAATTAAATCTCCCCCTCTCAATTACTCACTCCAATAAAATTGAAAAAAAAAATCATTTTACCCTTAACTTTACTCTCTTTTTTTTTTTTTTTGAAAGGATTCACTTTACTCTTTTTAATACTAGTAATAAACAACTACTCCCTCCGTCCCGGAGTTAGGTTCGTATGTATTGTGGCACGTTGTTTAAGAAACTTAAATTAAAGTAGGAGAGAGAATAAAATGTAAGGGTATTTTGGGTGGTTATATGAGATAAAGTGTAGGAGAGAGAATAAAGTAGAATAAAGTAAGAGTAGCATTTTTGAAATTAAAATGATATTGTGAGGGTGTAGTTTATGGAGGGTATTCCATTTTAGGGGTGTGAAGTTAATTGTGGGACATCGCAAAAAGGAAAGTGTGAAGATAACTCCGGGACGGAGGGAGTATTTTATTTGATTTTGAGCGATCTAAAACATAACAGAGGAAGTACATTTATGAAAAGTAATGCTACAATTTATTTAATGTAAAATGTATCAATTAAAAAAATTATCTTAAAATGATAAGCTTTACAATTTTATTTTTTTTGTGAAGTAGTAATATAATTTACCTAATAAATAATACTCCGTCCGTCCCAGGAAATATTGTATACTTGTGGGACACAAAAATTAAAAAAAAAAAATTTTGTTGACTTTTATGAGAAAAAAGGGTAAAAGAAAGAATAAAGTGTAAGTGTATTTTGAGTGATTTAATTAGATAAAATATAAGAGATAATAGTGTGACTACCTAAACAAAGTACCTAAAGTGAATAAAGTGTAAGGTATAAAAATGTGGATAAGTGACTACTTAAACAAACATAATTTTTCACACATACTAACGATTGAGATTAAGTGTTTGGATCATCGTATATTAATTACGAGTACCTCGTAGCTTTCAGAATCAATATTCATACTGTGTCGTTTTTTGTGTGATTTCTTGTCCGAAGAGTTTTATGCTCTTCAATTATTCATACATCGTTGTTGTTTCACTTCTGCAAATGTTTTTATCGATCAATATGAAGATGATTGGAGACATGTCATCACCGACTCTCTCCTTATATTTCTATTTATGATTTTTCTCCCATATTTGTGAAGTTGGAGTGTTTTTTGCAAGCTAAAAATATATTCTCGTGTTTTCCTTTTTCAATTTGATTGAATCGTCAATGATCTATGAATTTTTATTTTTCTAATGTTAATGAATATTGCACGGAATAATATTTCACGTCAGACTCACTCTTATTTTTAATGACAAAATTTACCATGCACAAAATTTTGTAATAAAGTTTAATCTATTTTTTAAATAGTATCAGTTGTTATAATTGAAGAGTATGACCTATATTAATAAATGATATTAATCGTGATAATTGAAAAATATATTTTATATTACTAAAAAGTATTAGTCGTGATAAATGAAGGGTATAACCTATATTACTAAAGAGTATCAGTTGTGATAATTAAAGAGTGACTCATATTACAACAAAACAACATTAATCACAAAAAACATTAGTCATAATAATTTAAAAATATAACCTACATTACTAAAATATATTAATCGAAATAGGTGGTAAACTAGATCCGATCAAATTTGATTCATGAGTCACACCCATTTATATATAAAACTTCGAACTGGTTATTCAGTTTACAAGTATTAAATGTATGAAAAACTTCTTCTGTGAAAATAATTATTTATTCACTAGTTATATTTATATATTTATTCTAAACAAATAATTAATTTTGTAAGACATCTGATCCCAAGAGAGTGCCCCTTTTAAAAATATTCATTTTTAATATTATACTTTTGATTGAGGGCGGATTCTAACAGTTTGCTTTGTTAATGAACTACCAACTTTTTATATGCAAGTTGCTTAATCATCTTTGAGTATTCTTTAATGAACAAAATGTTTAGTATTGTAAGTTGCTTATCTTCTGGTAATATTGATTAAATAATTTAGAGTAAATCTTTTGGGCATCATATCGTTTATCTAATTTAAGTGTATTCCACTGTTTTTATTAAATAGTTTTAATTGTTGGGTTATTCAATAAAAATAATTAATTTTATTTAAAAATAAATTTAAATTACATAGTGTATTGAATATATACTATATTTTTTTAAACAAATTTCACGATGAAATTGTATCCATTTTAAATGACTGGGTCAACCCTAATTAAATTATTGAAGGACATGATCCATATTATTAAAGAGCATCAGTCGTGATAATTGAAAATTATGATCTATATTATTAAAACATATCAGTTGTGATAGTTGAAAGAGTATGATATACTCCCTCAATTCCAATTATATAGACTTGTTTCTTTTTGTGGATGTCTCAATTATATAGACATGGTTCCAGATTGAGTAATTTTTGCTAATTCATTTACTAATATAACCCTATGTACTAATCATGTTGGCAAGTATAACATTTATTGAATAGAGTTATGATAAAAATTTTACTTATTTAATTTACCTTTCCAATATATATATATATTTTTTTGTGTAAATCCAAATCACCCTATATAATTGGGACAAATGGAGTAATTACAAAATGATATCAATTGTGATAACTGAAAGTATAATCAACATTACGAAATGTATTAGTCGTGAATCATGGTAATTGAAAGATATTACCTACATATTAAAGGGTATTAATTAGGATAATTGATTAATATTACTCGTGATAATTGAAGATATGACATATATTACAAATTCATTTTTTTTTTTTGGTGTAAAATTGCGAATTGTTGCAGAAATTTCGTTTCTTCATTTTTTTTTCTAAATCTTTGTGTTCTTCTCTAATCGAATCTCAATCATCAGTCACGGTTTAATTTCATTTTGTAATCACTAAAAAAATAATAGTGCGTGATTAATTTAATTTAATGCAGTAACGTTATTAGTAGAGGTTTGTCAATAAATCTGAATTTATTTTCTTAATATGATTCACTTTCATGAAATTATACAAGACGTTGTGAATAATTTGAAGTGTAATTAGCTGGATTATATGATCTGACTAAGTCAAACTAGAATTGTATATTAAAAAACTAACTGGAAACGGGAAAGTACATTGAATATTAGTAAAATTTAACTAAAGTTCAGAATCTTTAGATATGAATGTCGAAGTCAATCTTTTTCGGAATATTTAAATCTCGTAAATAAAGTAGAATCCAGGGGCAAATACGGTATACCAACCTTATAAGATCCCATAATAACGGAAGGGTTCTCAGTCTCAGAAAGTTGAATTCAAACAGAGAAAAAAGCGTTTCCCACTCACTCTCGCACACACTCATGGCAAAGTGCAGCAGCATTAGACGCATCGTGAGAATCCGGCAAATGCTTCTCTCATGGAGGAAGAAGGCCACATCACCGTCTGCAAGCCACCGCTTGCCGCCCGACGTTCCGGCGGGACACGTGGCGGTCTGCGTCGGTCCTAGCTACCGGAGGTTCATTGTGCGCGCGACATACTTGAATCATCCCATTTTCCGGCGACTGCTCAGCCAAGCCGAAGAAGAGTACGGATTTGCCAATTACTCGGGGCCGTTGACGATTCCGTGCGATGAATCACTGTTCGAAGAGATTCTCCGATTTGTTTCCAGAGGCCAACCGGGCTTCCAGAGATGCTGCCTCGTCGGCGTCCGGAATGAGAGCCCAAATCTCATCGGCGAATCTCGACCGTTGCTGTACGGTTTTACTGCCTGATGAGTTCCGGCTATTTTTTTGACAATTTTAACCTCGAATTCTTTCCTTTTTTACCCCTTTTTTCTGGGAATATTGTTTGCTGGGAGATGGCATAAAGGTCATTGTAAATTGTGAGATGCAACTGACCAGATTCATCCCGAGTATTCCGGAACAAAAGACGTGGTTATTTAGAACGTCTTTTGATATTGCGCAACTTTTTTGATTTAGCTATGGATGATTATGTATCGTGTTATTGAAATAATTTTTTTTAGATTTATTTCACATTCTTTGATCTCTAATGCAATAGTAATTTCTTTTACATATGATCCTAATTCTGTTAGGTTAGGGTTAGTGATGTATTATAATTTTTTTTTTCAAATTTGAATAAATAATTAAATTTCTTATGTTTAAGAAATAATTATTATATATATTCTTTTTCAAGATAAATAAATTATCCCGGGCTCATGTTATCTTATTGGAATTTTTTTGTACTTTATAATATATTTGAAGAAATTAAATCGAGCAATATTTAAAGGGATTCCAAGCTATTTTACCAGTGGCCATGTTTGAATATACTGCCTCCATCATAATTATTGATTTAAAATTGAAAAACTAGATTAAAATATGAACATATGACAAATACATGAGCAATTAGAACAAGGAAAAGATTTTGATTATTTGAATTTGAATTTAAAATTAAATTATGTGTAATTAATCCAGTGCCCCGCTCATGACTTAATTGATTAATTATAACTTTTTAGGAGCCTAAAATTATTTATATATATATATATATATATATATATATATATATATATATAAACCTGTATTTAAAGTTGTATATTTATTTTCCTCTTAAATTTTGCACTAAACCTAGCTGCCACCCGCACAAGAATAAGGTATACAATTTTGGATGATGTGTTAAAAAAGCTCATAGCCGTTATTTTTTTATTTTTTTTTGGAAAGACCTCTTAATTATTTTTTTAAATTATATAATTCTTATTTCACAATGTTCTTGATAGTTGTTGTTACACAAATAAAATAATATTTGATAATCACTCAAGTTATATCTGGTTTTATAAGAATAACGGTTTGATTTGAGCAATGAGCGCTATTTATTGGATATAATCCCAATAAATGGGTGACTTTTCGGTATTTAAGAATAACAAGAACAATGAATATTTTGACGAAGTGGTATAGCTTAAGTGGTTAGAGCTCCACTACCTATGTCCAAAAGGTCATGTGTTTGAGTCACCATTTAACCGATAAAAAAAAAAATATTACGCACGGAATTGCTAAGGTTTTTAGGCTTAGTCTTAAGTATTTTTTCTCTTTGGATTCTGGATCCCTTTTATTATCACCAACAATATCTATTTATACTACAAATATGTCGTCTTTACTTATTCTTAAAAAGAAAATCTAATCCATGCATTAAATGCATGGGCCTCATTTTCTTTGACAAGTCGGCTGATGGACCTCTCCACCAATGGGAGTGAGCCACTCCATCTGACAAAAGGAATGTCCCTTGGTCCGATGGGATTGACCTTCTGATCGAGGCACACGTGCTCTCTGTCATATTAAATGGCGAGGAAGGGATGCTCGCATGGATACACTCCCTCCTCGCCGAAGCTGGCAGTTCGCCCTGATGTCCTCGCACGTCGCAGAAGGAGCTCACCTCTGTCCTTAAAACATTCTCTTGATTTCTAACCTTGATAATTACTAAAACAATAATTTTTGTCACAACAATAGTGATAACTCACAGGTTTTGCTGAGCCATTCTAATATTTTCCATTAAAATATAATGAATTTATAAATTTCAATGTTATTAAGATAAAATCTAAATAAAAAATCCATCTTCAATGGACAACAAAAAAAAAAAAAGCTTTATGAAACAAAATTATATACTTTAAGGATTTTTTTTTTAAATAAAATAAATAGTTCAGGTTTTGCGAAACAAGAACAATGGAGTATAATTTAAGGGTTTTAAAACAATTTATTTAGTGGCCTTTCGAAATAAAATTTGATAATTTAGGGCCTTTTGATTATATATATATATATATATTAACTTTCTTCGATCAAGCATCATGTCTTCAAAATACAAAACTAAGCATCATGTATTAATTAATATATGCAATTTGTTATTTTTCTTCCATATTATTGATTAACAAATAGATGAAATTAATTTAAAATTATAATTTATAATTGACATTTTTATCTATGTATGTATAATATTTTTATTTTTGTTGATCAATATGTTTATGATATGTTTGTTTAATTTTAAATTATTTCTCTAGAATCAATATCTCCTGAATATATGTTTGGGGCAGAGTATTATGTGAATATTTTTCACAGCACACCAAATCACCATTTACACTACTATTTGTAAAAACTAATATTATTGCTCTTAAGACTAATACTATTACCTGTAAAAAATAATGTTATTACTATTAGTGCATGGTACACAAAGCTTACATAATACTTTCTTTATGACTGGATAAGTGAGGGAAAAAAAAAAAGAATTGAAGATTTAAAATGTCAAGCTGGTGAAATTAATTCTAATGAAGCTGAAAATTTGTTGAACGAAGGAAAACGTGAATGGGGAGAAATTTGCTATTGCTTTGTGGAGGAGGTGATCAAGTGGATGGACATTCCTTTGGTGTCACACAATCAAGTTAAGGTACACTTTCACATTTTTGCAAACTTATTTCGTGGAAAGAATGGGGAGAAATTTGCTATTGCTCTGTGGACTTGCATTGTTTGGGTGATCTGGAGATGGAGAAACGGGTGTATTTTTTAGAATCTCGGTTGGGATGTTGGTAAAGTTGTGAATGAGGTTAAAGGGAGAATTTGGAGTTGGTGCTCGGCAAAATTTTCTATTTTTTGCTTTTTTACTTTTCGTGCTTGGCTAGTTGATCCTTGTTCTATTATTAAATCATGCCCGAACCCTGATGATCATGTAAATAAACTACATGGTATCTAGCTAATTTTAAAACGCGATTTAACCTTTATAATTATTATTTATTAGGATCGGGCATGATTAATCTAAATACAGTTAATTTCAATTATTTTTTTTGAAAATGTGTGAAGGATAAGAAGTTGAGCGTAATCCGATCTTTGTCCATCATCTTCAAATCTTTTGTCCATCTCTACCTACAAAATAAAGCAACAGAACTTTGGCTTTTTGTGTATGCTTTTCGAGGAATTTAGATTGGCATCTAATTGGATAAGACCAGAAGTTTTGTGTATATCAAAGTATATATATAATACTAATATACAACGATAAATTGATGCTATTATATCTTTAATCAGTTTTTGTTGTTACCACATGTATCCAGTGAGAAATATATTGGTAGCTAGTTATAAAATTATTTATACTCCTATAGTTAGTTTTAGAGGATCGCCCTTGCTATTTTTTTTAGAGGATTTTTCCTTTTTCTTGTATAGGATTTTTTTTAAGGAGGATTTACCTTAACAAAGTTTTTAATGTATGATTTTTAAGTTTTATTTTATTTTTATATAATAGCTAATTAGACTCATATACTTAATTTTTTTTTTAATATTGTATCCTTCTCCTTTAAAAGTTCCTGTTTTACTTTGTCAATATCATGTAACAGCCCCCCTTAACAGCTCATCAATTACGGAGATATTATAGGAAAAATTAATAGTCGCAATTTTTTTTTGAATTCCAAAAATAATAACTGTAAGTCATTTTTTCCATTAAAATTATCATCAAGCAATGTGCGGCATGGAAGGAGGGAAAATATGTAAATTAAATCCTTTATTTTTACAGTGTCATATATAGTAGTATAACGATTTTTTTTTTTAAATAAAGTAATATAATTATTAGTAATTTAATTATCAGTTTAACCACAACTTTTTCTTCCTTTTCAATAGAATAAACCTCGTTGTTTTTTTAGAGACCAACGTTGTTATATAGCTTTCCCCACGTCTTTGGAGGTGGCTTCTATTTTTGATCTATAATTTTACATGGTTTGCATTTGGTTTGATAGTTCTATCTGGACATGATAATGTCATTGTGGTTCATGTCCAGTCAGACAGTACATGCACCTGATAAATTCAACATACTTTGACACCTATTCTCACATTGCTGATGCAGATTCAGACACAAGTTACCCATATAACCAACCAACTGATTACATTTACATGCAGGGACGGATTTAGGGGGCATTTACTTTAAATTAGTAATATTTTTTCATTTCGCCTCCCCTTGAATTTTATATAAAATTTTTCTTCTCTTTACTGTATAAAATAATTCGGCCCCATTGGGACGAAATCCTGGATCCGTCCCTGCTTACGTGAATAGTTAGAATGCCTCATTAAGCTTCTAAATACTTTCTGGCACTCTATTGGATTGGATGGACCAACTTATAAGTTACTAGTCTTTGACAGTTGAAAAAGTAAAAATGACTCCATTCGAATCTTGTGCATACACTAGAAACCAGTTTTTTCGATTATTTAAACCAAAATTCAAATGTCTATTTAATAGAATACTTTTATGAATTAGAGAAGTTAATTAATATTAACAATAAAATATACTGGTGGAACATAAGTCAAAACGTACGTAATTTGTCAGCCAAAATTAACATTGGTGATTTCCCATGTTGAATATTTTAACATCTAAATCGAATCTTTATCCTAAAAAAAATAAAAATTATGTGTTATGTGATGTCCATTTATTTATTAGGGTTAGGGGGAGGACTGACGAAAGGAGGGGATTCATAGCAACTTTATCCAGTTGAGGGTGGATTCAAAACATAACTACTATTTGGGCCTAGGCCCAATTGATTCTCCTGTTTGTTCAAAGGCCCAATCCAATCTCCTATGGCATCCCCTCTCAACTTATGCTCATCCATGCTGCAAATATTTTTATCCTCTCCCTCCAAAAAATTTATTTCCTCTTTTCTTTTTCTTTTTCTTTTCATCCAAAAAACTTATTCTCATTCTATTTATAAAAATAACTCTACCTCACACAAGTTTATCATCACCCTCTAAACACTACATATCCACCACTCATAAATTACTAATATTCATTAAAATCTGTGCCCAAATAAAATAAAATAAATTTATTGGATGGAGGGAGTATAAAATAAAACAAAAGGATGTGCTAATTATATTTATTCGCAAACTATCTGCTATGAATAAATTATTACATTTATTTTATAATATCATAATATTTATTTAATATTATTATTACTTTTATAAATTAAAATCAGAATATCACACACATAAAACCATCGAATAGAGGGTATTTTTTATTGGGGTGTGACACATATTTATCAATCAAATGATCAGATTCACAAATTCGCCGAGATTTTCGGGGCAGATTAATTACTTTGAACTTATCCAACTTAACTTATTCTTGTACGACATAAATTTAAGGGCTCCCGCATGTTGATCAATTGATATTGGATTATACGCTAAAAAAAATCAAGAACTAATATAAATGGGAATGGAATAGACCTGACCTATTATCTATGATTAAACTTTTTGTAAGGCTCGGTCTGACCTCTTTAGTAAATAGGCCAAATTTGAAAGCCTTTTAAAGCCCTATTTGCAGCGTATATTACATATATATTATTATAATATATTTCTCATATATGCTCTTTTTGTATCAGAATATTATTATGTTATCTAATATAATGTATAATATATATTATATATCATATATTACATATATATTATTATTATCTATATAAATATAAATATAATATATTATATTATTATATGTATAGTTAAATAGGTCAGCCTGTTAGGCTTAAAAGACCTACGAGAAAGTTAAGTCTGGTCTATTTAATTAAATAGACTTCTTAAAAGACATGAGTCTGACCTATTTATTAAACGAGTCGAGCCTAGCCAAACTTTAGTAGGCCATGCCATATCTATTCCCACCCCTAAATATAAATAACATGATCAAAATGTTTCAATTTTTTCTACTCTTAATTACATTGCTTACTCCAATCATTCAATTATATTAAAAAAAAATGAAAAACTGAAAACATGATCAAAACCCCGAAAGTTCAAGCAAGTCTCATAGTATCCCATTCAAATAATAATAATTTGGAATTTATTAACGTATACATATATATAAAGGTGTAAATTTTTTCTTATTACGCCCTAAATAACTAACGTTAACATACAAACTTTAAAAAAAAAAAAAAAAAAAAAACTAACAAGCAAAATTTTGCTTTAATTCAGATTTTCATTGAAAAAGAGGAATTTTATTAAAGTTTTGAAGCGGAGATATAATATGTCAGTATGTCACCATATTTGCTCAAATTTGTGACGACCACCGCCGGTGAAACTATCAGGGGTGTATATATATGAGAATTTCCAAGAATCAACTTATTAAAGAGCCACGTACATATGTGACAATTAAAATTCATTGGGTATATAGGAGAATTTCCAAGAATCAACTTATTAAAGAGCCACATACATATGTGACAATTACAATTCATTAATAGTGAAAAAGAAAGATTTACAAGAAATTAATAATGAGTAAAGAAAAAGAATAATGGAGAGAGAGACTTGACTTGCCATGCTACAGAGGTTCATATTTCATTTTTTCCATGTTCCGATTCTAATTTATCAAAATGGAGTAATTGATTTATCAAATTAAGATAATTAAGTCATCAAATGACTTAGTACATAATCAGGATCTCAGATTCTCAATCATTTATTAGTAGAAGATAAGCTTGATAACTTTCCGTTCAAAATCATTAACTTTATTTGATGGAAATTCATGTCTCTCAGTACTAATTAAATTTGATGACATTTGATAAGAAAGTTCACATGGTTTGGGCCAAGTGAGTTGACTCAGCTAGTCATCCGAGATACAACTGGGGACACTAATCATGAAATTATTATTATTATTATTATTATTATTATTATTATTATTATTTTATTAAAATTTTTACTTATGTTTTTTTTTAAAAATAAAATTAAGCACAAGTTTTGTACGAGGTCATTTCATGTAATTTTTATTTTATTTTATCTGTATTAAAAAAGTATCTCTCAATTTTTACAGCAGACGAGCAGAAGGTGTAATTTAAGTCATAAGTTTTTCTAAGATTGTAAAAAGAAAAAATGTATCACTTTTAATAATAAGTTTTCTCATTCATGGTAAAAAATATCACTTTTAAAATAGTAGTATATATTGTTATGATCAAACGTAAATGAAACTTTTTGCCTTCAAAGTAAAAGTGATAACTTTATCATTGAAAACGATATTTTACTAGTCATGATTCTACAAAATAAATTATGTACGACGATCTTACACAGATCTTGCTGAAAATAAAAACTTACAGTATCAATCATAGATTGTTTAAAATACTCTCTAGTTAAGATACTATACATAAAAAAATTCGAACAGGTTTAATATTTCATTAATTTTGGGAATTATTGCATGAAACAGTGCGAAAAATCATGTTATCAATGTATCACAGGTTTTTGTAATACTATTTTTTTTTTTTATCGGTAAATGTTAGTTGTTAGTGGTTAGAAGTTAGTTCGTCAAGTCTTCTTGGAAATCCAAATTCTCCAAATCTCCTTAGGCTCCATTTGGATGGAGTGATTTGAAATCAAGGGATTTGAGGATAATACACTATATATTTACAAATCAAAATCCTCCCACTTATAAGTAATATTTATGTGAACCAAATCTATTCATTTTGTTTTTCTCTATTTTAGTTTGTGTGAATGCATGATATATTATCTTCAAATCCATTGATTGCAAATCCACTCCATCCAAATGGAGTCTTATATCTCCCACTCCAATTCGTTCCCGAAGAGAATCGAACCAGGTCTCCCACTTAAATGAGGAGCCTGGTGGCCAAGTGGGCTATGCCCCCTTGGTTACAGGTCCGTCCCGTATTTAAAGTGACATTTACTGTTCTCCACAAGTCTCAATATAAGAATTGTTTAATAATATAAATTATTTTTTGATGAGAGTATAATAGTCTTTTCAACTTTAATAAGAAAATTATTTAATAATATTAAATTGAGTTAATGTGAAAAAATAATGACATGTGGTGTACTATTTAGGTGTTTGAAGGAGATAAATTAAAAATCAAAAGTTATTTTTTTTGCTATTTAAGAAAATGATGCAAATAGTACGGAATATATTTTTTTTGACAGATGATGTATATCGTACGGGATATAGGGAGTATTAAATTCTATATAAATGATTATCTCATGCAGGTCATATACAAGCTTTTGTGACGAAATGAAATAACTCAAATGGTTAGAGAGTCGCGCTATTTATGTCGTGAGGTCATGATTTTAATTCATTATTTGCCCGATAAAAAAAACATACAAGCTTTTGTGTTTATGTGGTAAAGCTTTTGTGTTTATGTGGTAAAAATAAGTCATTTTAAAATAATTAATTTTATTTTTAATTTTTTTAAATAGAATCAATGTTTAATACTCCAACTTTTCTAAGTGTGTTTAAATGTTCCAACTTTTTTTTTTTTTTCTGACAAAGGATAACTCGAATACAAAATCATAGGTAGTGAAAATCTAACCACTCGAGTTATACCACCTTGTGAATGTTCCAACTTTTGGACATTTATTATTTTTGCATTTAAATGCCAAAGAAAACAGCAGTAGGATCTGTGCGTTCACATGTCATTGAAGTCGCACCGGAAAAACATAGGCGGGCCAATAGGCACGTGCCGACCCCACTTATTGTAGTACGGGTGTACCCGAGAAAGATTTCGGATGCTCCGGACCCACATTATTCCGTAACTTCGGGTATTTCAGAAAAAATAACGAAGCTTCCTCCTACCCTGCCAACTGCCATGGGTCCACCTAATACTTTTCCTTTCATTTTATTTTTCATAATTTCCATATTTTTATTTAAAAACGTTGATGCATGAAGTCGATCTGATCTCAAACTCAAAGAATAGATAACAATATATTATCATTTTAACAAGTAACTAATATTCATAGTTATATCCGTCAAAAAAATATTAATAGTTATGATATTCAAGATTTACTCCATTAATTTAAATTATATAGGCTAATTGAATTTTGCATAAAAATTATTTATCTTTTTCAAAATGCAAATTATATTTAATATATATTAAATCTGAGCTAGCATGTGCTCAAACAAGATTTAACTTATACTTATATATGGATGATTTTTTTTTTTGAGATGTCAGAGTGAATTCTAAATTTGATAAATAAGTGATATAACGGCGTGCTCAAGACTTTATTTGGTGATGCATCGCACTTGGTTTTTCAACCCTCCCTATCACTAATCTTGTATAAGCCACCATCGTTATATATATAATAATAATATGAAAGAATTTCAAAAAATTCAAACTTATAAAAAGATATAAAATTAATTAATTTATACTAATATCCTAATATTTTTTGGCCCCCACTCGTGAACTAACATCAACTCTATTATTGGGAGGATTGAGAAAGCCAAACAAGTATACTATGGGTTAACGTCAACTCTATCATGAGGAGGATTGAAGAAGTTTAGAATTTTTAATCGGACTCATCTTAAAGCCGAACTTGTAGAAAGTTATAAAATTAATCATATATGTTTTTTAATTTGTAGCATGATCTTCATATATAATTTCTACTTAAGATTTGCAGTATGTGTGATTATTTGTCCATGCATGTTTACATTATCCATGACTCAGAAAATTCCAAAATTTAAACCAAATTGGAGGCATATTTTCACTGACAGAAAAGAAGCATGTATTCAATACTGCCAGATATATAGATATATAAGACAGAATTTTATTTTCTATATAGTAATTCCAAGCCACAAAATGTAGCTCAAGATATAAATACATTAGTTGTTGGCTAAAATAGATGAGTTGGGCAAATTTATACTTCATATATAGTTGATCAGTGGTGTCAGACGAAAAATAATTTATTAATTAATTGTTTCTTATATTTATTATAGTATATTTTAATAGACGTATGTGTCTTTTATAATGTGCACGTACCACGCACTGAATTAGAAGAGAGGTATTGACAAGTTTTTAAAAACCATAGAGGTCAGGTTTTCAATTACTGGTCCCAAATCCAATTAAATAAAGTTGTTGTATCCATCAAAGATTTTACACAAGAAAGGCAATTGATTCTTCTCTTGTCTTGCTTCTAATCATGAGGAAAAAAATTCTCTATTTTTTATTTTTTTAAATACTTTCTGAGGAGATCGAGGGACTAAAATTGGAGTTGGTTAGAGTCTAAATTAATTTTATCGTGCACCATCGTGTAATTAATACCCTCTCTATTTTAGTGAAAGTGTGCAATTTTTTTATTTCGATTCGTCTTAATCAAATTAGTGTCACATTTCTTTTTTAAAATACATTATAAAAAATATCACCCAGTTAATATATTTAAATAAAAAAAAAGTTAATATATTTAAATACATCTTTTTATTTATCTCTATCACATTACTTGTACAAAAAGACAATGATATTCTTTTAATGGGACGGATGAAGTATATATTAATGAAACAATTAATATTATCAAACTAATGCCTCCATATACAAAATGTGTGCCATAGATTTTAAGAAAATTCTCCTATTGACGATGTGTCATCTTGAGATTCATTTTGCCTATGTATCATATTTTTATGAAGTTTGAATAAGTTATGATGAATGATGATGTGTCAAAATTATATTGGTTGCATTGATTGATTCGTATAATTAAAAAAATTACGTTTAATCAAACAAGACTATATAATTTATATGAAAATATTTAATCAATTTATATTTATTATTTTTTATTTTTTTTCAATAATAATATATACATTCTAAAGGTATATAATAATAATCCGCGCGGCGTTAAGCTAGTTGATAAATAAATAAAAGTATTGTGGGGTTCATTTATAAATAAATGGATTGTTTGTTAATAAATTAAAGATGAATAATAATTCAAGTAATTATAAGTAATGGTTGAAAAATGAAGATAATAGACACAATTTTAATAGATGAAGATAATACTGTTAATGAAACAATTGATACGTACTATTTAAAATTACACACAAAATATAAATTATGAATTATACGATAAAACCGATTTACAGAAAATTTGGCCTTAAAAAATTATAAGTACACAGATTACTTAATTTTTTGGCTTTCTATTATGATTATGAATTTAGTGTGTATATATTTTATTTTGGGTCTGAATATATTATTATATTATACTACCTCCGTCCAAATTTTATTTGCTCAAGGGAAATTGACACAAAGATTAAGAAATGTATTGTTTATTAGTATTAAAAGATATAATAAAATGAAGGATAAATAAATATTTTCAATTTATTAAAAGGGGATATTTTAAAATCAATTTTATTGAAATGATTAATTGAGTGATATTGAGGTGTAAATAAAAGATATTTGTGAGAGTTTAATTTAAAAAGATAGTGTACTTTTTTTGCTATTTTGGATATGAAAAAATAAAAATAAGACGTCAATTTTTGAATTTTGAGTAATAAAAAATTATAGTATGTATACACTAATGCGTTACATAAATATAAATAAGCCTATAGATAAAATAAAATTCGAGAAGTGATATACAGTAAATCCATGCAGTAAAATAAAATTCGAGAAGTGATATACAGTAAATCCATGCAGATCACTTTTGATTCTGTTCATGAAAGGATAAGAGCATGTGAAACAAGAACGTTATAAACAGAGTTATCATTTTCATATACCATGCACCTCACATTTTCAAGTGGACCCAAAGTTATATTTATATATTATTATTATTATTATTATTATTATTATTATTATTATTATTGTTATTGTTGTTATTATTATTATTATTATTATATATGAAAGCTAAAAGGTAATGTTCTGTCAAAAAAAAAAAAAAGCTAAAAAATAATGTTGATATATTTAAATTTAAATATATAATGTAATGTACCCCATAATTGATTTATTGAGTACTTAAAAAAGAAAAGGCTTGATGTCATGTATAATTATAATACAAAAGAGAAGATTTCTTATATATTACAACTAAATAATTTTTATATAAAAAATCTAAATAATTTATTTTAAAAAAAATCAAAAATCAAAATTCAAAGGAGGCACTCTCACAACCCATATTAAATCCATCCTCGATCTCACTAATCTTATATTGTGACAGAGATCGTGATCATTATCCTAAAATGTCAAAATGTGAACGAGTCAAATGAGTTGTGATTAATTTAAAAGACGTTGATCTGATGTGAAATATTTTTACCATGTAATTGGTTTACAATTATTGTTGATAATTGAACAATTGATACTATTTATTGAAGCAACTAATGCTATTAAATCAATACATTTACATAAAATAACAAATCTTTATTAAAAATATAAATAAATTATATAGTAAAATTGATCTATATAAGACTTTGCCATTAAAAAATCGAATGTACACTATGCATGGTACATGTGAAATGATGTGATTATGTTTTTTTTTTTTAAAAAAAAAATTTGTCACGAGAACACCACCAATGGATATGTGATGACAAAACACTAGAGCACAACAATTTTGAAATTTCGAATCCTTAGACACAAAATTAAAAAAAAAATACAGAACTTTAGAACAGTAAATTAGTATTGTGTGAACAAACTTTATTAAAAAATTGATTTACAATTAATATTTTTAGCAAAATAATTAATATTCTTTAATAAAATAACTATCCTCCAGTTAACACCATTTAATAAAATAACTAATATTTTATAGTAAAATAGTTAATATCTTTTAGTAAAACAAATAATACTGTTAAAATAAATTCCAGATTAAACTCGTTCACACAGTCTTTTGCCTAGAAAATTTTGGTTTTGACAAATTAAATGCGCGTATGATCAGCGTGATTATATTACGGTTCTCTTACAATTTATTGCAAGTTTGCAACGTTAATATTTAAGTTGGAGATATTTACATAATTACTTTTTACATTATTATATAAATAATGATTGATACAAATAAAAATAAATAAAGATAAGAAAATTAGTACGAATATAGTTCTAATCAATAAATGCAGAAATTAAATGTCATTCCAACTGTACAAAGTCCAATTTGGGTCCTCAACTTCTTTGATCCACATACCCTGTTTTTGTAACTTAGATTTTTGAATGTATGTTCACCATCAATACTTTACCTTTTTTTTTTCTTGTTGTTTTAGTAGCCGACTCATGAAATTCATTTTTCAATTATTTCACGTTCTAGAGTAACATTTTCGGCGCACATTGGTGCAATTTTGACTTAAAAAATTTAATCAAATTATTTGTTTTTATATTTTCTTGCAAGTTATTGAAAAACGATTGAAAAGTATTAGTTCATTTATTAATATATACTTGTAATATGCATGATAATTAATGTTCTAATATAACTTTCAACATTCAACAAAATAAGAGACCATGTGCACAAGTATTTTTTTTTTTTTTTAGATAATTGTCAATACTACTTATTTGATCTCATTTGTCATTTTCATTAGTGCTTGCATGTTATAGTTACTAGTGCGACCAAAATCTCACATTATCTAAACATGTGGATAGTTTTCAATTTGTAATTGTGAACATATCATTATAATTAAGTACATAGGAAATAGGATACAGTTTGGTTTTTTTTTTTTTTTTTTTTTTTTTACAAAGGATACAGTTTGGTTAAAACTTAAACACAAGACACGGTGAAATTGGGCCAAAGCAGACAAAATAGAATTGGATATAAATTTTTGTACATCCTCCATCCCAAAAGGAGTCATAATAATTTATTCAAAATACATATTTTTATTTCTGATCAACTAATTAGAAGTACATTATTTATAAGTAACATATCATTCATATAAAATAAATTTTTACACACATAATACTATGATATAACTCTCACACAAAAATAGTTGAAAAGTCAACTGTGAAGAACATGTTGGGACGGAGGGAATAACATTTTTTTGGGGAATGGGAATAGATTTAAACTTTTCAGGATATGGTTATTATTAGGTGTTTCTTATGCTGTGCATAATTGTGATCTTTTGTATTATGAATAAATTTAATTTTATATTATAAAGATCACATGTTTTGCAATCTGATATATTTCATAATTTTGAGATCGATTTTTTTTTTTGTACCTAGAGGGCTGAAAATCTGACAAAATTATTATTAGATTCATTATCAAAACCTCGTTTGAGATCTCTTTAGTAATTATGATTTTTTTAATACAAAATTATTTTTAATTACTTGAAAGACTTAGGGTGCGTGCGTTTGGTTCAATTGATAAAGCTGGATAAAATATATAATCCAGACTAATTCGATGTTTGATTGTGGATATTGGCCCAGGATGGATATTATGTCCGGGCCAAATTTGAATCATTTCCCGTTAATGCAGGATTTTTTTGTCCTGGGGATGCTGAATTTTTTTGTCCATAGTGTTAAATTTATTATATTGTCATTTCATCCCAAGTACATGTGTAGTCCCACAAATCATGTAAATAACAAGAGATACTCTAATAAATAGTTACGCATACGACCTTGGCAAACATATTAAACTTCAATCGTGCTTTTCTTAGAACTTTTAAATTAACTAAGTTTAAGAAAGATGAGGAAGATGAGTTGGGTGTCTTATTCTAATCTAATAACAAATTCTTCATTATGCTCCTAGCATTTTTGTTTATGAGAGAGAGGACAAAGTTGTCAATTACATTAATTTTGTTATTTATCCCACAATCCAAACATTAAAAAAAAACCCTTATCCTACAACAATAAATATTATAATCCATCAATCCAAACATATCACCTAATTTCAAAAATTACAATTCAAACAGTACAATCCTGACTAATCTTGCCCTGAGTTATTTGTTCCGTCCATTGAACCAGACGCACCCCTAGTATTTAAATCTATCAATTTAATTATTCGATACAAAAACAAAATTACGAAAAGATGAAGTAATTTATTGCACTAATTGCATTGTACAATTTCGACACATTTTTAAATGATTTTAATTATTTTACTAAAATAAAGAATAAGTACTCAAGTGTTGGTCAAATTTGTTACAGTCACACCTATATCTAACCAAACAACATTAATATGAAAAACGTACAACAGTCACATTAAGTGCAAGTTTCAACGTACTAAATATTTATATAATAACATCAATTAAATGGAGCCAAATAAATAAGTACTTCTTAATTGTCACATGGAAGTCTCTCTCAGGGTGTGTGTACACAAACACCTCTGTGAGGAAAACTACAAACAACCCACAAAAAACTTTTGTTTCATTTTATGGGTTGTGGGTTAGATCTCTAAAATCAAACAACCCCTTAAACACATAGAAAAGAAAAAAAAAAAAAGAAAAAGAAAAAATGGAGATCGATCGAGAAAGATGTTAAAAAAAGATTAGAAAATGAGCCCGCCCACAAATTACTGCATGGCTGCATTAATCCATCTTGACCATCTCTTCTCTCTCTCTCCAAAAGTGTTCCTTTCTCTCTCATGACATCACCTGAGCATGGATGTTAGAGAGCGAAAAACGACTTCTTCACAGGGAATAGTGATTCCCATTTCGTGATCAAAACCGAACTCTTCCTCTGCTCTTCTGAGTAGACACTGAAACTCGGGGTGAGTCAAGAAGGAAATCGGCACGATGTATCTGCTTCTATTTTGTCCAACGTAGACAGGAAAGTGGCCTTTGGGCACGTCCATGGGTAGCCCTTCCTCGTCGTCGTACCCCTGCTGTTTCTTGATCCCCAAACTAGAGCATTTTTTCATGATTTGTTTCAGCACTGCGGCTTGTGTTAGCTTGTTTGATTTCTTCACTGCCATTCTTCTTCTTTTATCAATAAGGGCTTGTTTGGTTGGTTTGGGGGCAAGAAAATTTGGAGAAGTGATGAGGGAGAAGTGGTGGAGGTGGCGGTGAAGATGGAGGAGGAGGAGGAGGGTTGTAATGGTATTTATGAAGGAAATTGGGGGGTGGGGGGAGGGGGACGTGTGGGAAGGACATGCCACGGGCATTTTGGGCAGTGTGGAAGTATGAAAGGACAATGTGGGGCCCGAGCCATTGGGTGTAGCATCCGATGTTGGCCTTGCTAATAGCAATATGGACCCTTTCTACATGAATCTTGTGCCCTAATTTAATTAAAATCTTCCTCTACTTTGATTCATCTAATTCAAAACGGAAAAATAATAGGAATAAAGGTTACTTTCTTTGATGGCCTTGTCGGGATTAGTAGCAATATAGTTAATTACGAGGGTTACATTTGAAACTGGTTTTTTGTACCACTTCCCTATTTTTTTTTCAAGCATAAGAAATATATTATAAAAATTAGAGTAGAAGGGGTTCTTCCGTCCCTATTTTAACCGTTTTATTTTATCCTGACATTTTTTTTATTTGTTGCCTGGTCAATATCGATGATCATTATCAATAATTTATTAGAGGAAGGATTATTTTAATGGTACATCATTAGTATTGTGTTCCAATTTTGGAAAATATGAGATAAAAAAAAACTTGTTAGTGGTAGTGTATGAGAATGATTGAGGAGAAACCATTGTAAGAGGGGAGAAAGTTGATAAAAAATGGGTAACAACCAACTTATTTAAGAGGATAACTAGTGTCATGGGTCATTTTTTATTTCCATTAACCACCATAATTCTTAAATAAAATATAAATAAAAAGACTAAGGTTGTAGTATGATTATATTTTAAAATACAGTTGAGTTGCACACTTGTTGCATAAGAGACAAGACTTACTCTTTGTTTAATATTAAATAGTGTTGTACTCCCCCCGTCCCAGGAAATTATGCACACTTTTCTTTTCGATCCGTCCTAACAAGTTCTGCACACAATATCATTTAAATTTTAAAAATATCACTCTTATTTTACTCTATTTTATTCTCTCTCTTACTTTATCTCATTGGATAGACTAACGCGGGGACCAATTTCACTGTCCACTAGCGGAGTTGCTCTAGTATGGACTGATTTATCTCAGAAATTATTTGCACCCAATAATTTCCGAACCTAAGACCTAGAGAGTATCACACTCATAAGCCTCAAGCCCCATCACTAAGCTAATTTTTGGGGTTACTTTTATCTATTTTTATAAAATTTCATATGTAAAAGTTATCATAAAAATTAGTCCACTTGGCCATTGAATTTTTTATTTTAGTGGGAGACCTAGGTTCGATTCCATTTAAGAACAATTTAATAAAGTTATAAAGTGACTTGAAGAAATCGTAGTCTTAAATATGCCATCTTAAATATGACTGAAGAAAAGAAGCTGGGTAGTTGGCAAAAGGTGGGTGGCCTCAGACTTGGCTTTCAATGTTTGTATTCGGTTTCAGGTTTCAACATCTTACTTTCTACAGTACTTATAACTTCCACTCCCAACATTCTGTCTCACTCCCTAAACAAACTTCTCGTATTTCCCAACTAGTATTTTTTATTTTAAGTCCCTTTGTATAAAGGATTTAGTCCTTTTTTTTTTTTTTCAAAAATTTACTTATATTTTTTTAAAAAAATACAAAATTTTATTTGTACACTTTAAACATCTGTTTAATTATTCAAAATGTCATTAAATTTATTCATAATGAACTTCACAATATTCTAAAATACTCTTCAACATATTTACGTTACACATAAACTATTACTACCTCCGTCCCATAAGAGTTTTCATAGGAGGGAGTACATATATTTTTTTTAAAAAAAAGTAATAATTGAGATTTTGAAGGGTAATTTTATAAATTTTTATGTATAAAGTAAAAATATTTATTGGGTTGTGCGTATATGTGAGTAAAAAAATAATGACATTTTATGTAAATTAGTGAAAATTATTGGAGTGGAGTTTATAAAGGGTTTTCAATTTTAGGGGTGTAAAACTTGTAGTGGGACATATAAAAAAAAATTGTGAAAGGTTTTATGGCACAAAAACAGAACAGTTACTTTATAAAATAATCCCATGTGAAGAAGAAGAAGAAAGAAACTTTTCAGGTTTGACCCTTCATGCATCAACCAGCATGTGCTGAAAAAAAAAAAAAAAGAACATACAAAAAAATTAATTAATGGATTAACTAGACTTAACCGCGGGAATTGCATTCTTATATAATTTTTTTTTCATTAAATATTATCACACTTGAAAATGTAATAATTAGTTAGATATTACCACACTATATATATTTATTATAATAATAATAAAATATTAAAAAATTATTATTTTTGAATTAAATGCTGAATGTCCTGTAATGTTTTTTTAACGAAACAAAACCTATTAGTACAAGAATTATAATAATCTGACAACATCACTAATCCGCTAGAAAGGTTGAGTTTTCAAACATCGGGGAAAAGCTGCTTCAATCTAATCATAAGGAGATGGAGAGTTAGTAAAAAAGATGAGCTAGTGAATAATTTTAAAGATCTTTTGGCAAATAGAAATACTCCATACTAAGGTGTCTTTCACCATCTTAAACGTGTCTTTCTCTTTTCGGTCAACAAAATAATCAGATAAACTGAACACCCAAATAAGACACAACTTAAACCAAAATAAAAATGCAAAAGTACGTACGTGTATATATATATATATATATATATATATATATTAATGAAAAGAAAAAAGAAAAGGGTAAAGTTCATCCCCATGTGTACCTTAGATAAGAAGTTGTGAAATTCCTCCCCAAATTTGAAGGAAGAATCAACAACTTCTTTGATTCTTCTTCTATTATTCGAACTCCAACCTTTTTGGTCAAACAATCTACATTCAATAAAATATACCATATATATTAAGGTGATGATATAAATGAATTGATTTTTAACTTCTCTACAAAATTCAAACTTTTAGATGAGATAAAATTCTTTTATAGTATTATATCAAAATCCTAATCCAAACCTCTCTACAAGTACACATAATACTTTGTTATAAATATAATACATTACCATAATTTTCATGTTTATTAGTATATATAGCTTATAAATAACAATAATTCAACTTTATTGATTTTTTTTTTCAATTAAAACTTTAATTTCTAATAATTTTTTGTTATGTAGCTAGAATGAATTATGTTTTATCTCGTTCGCAAAATGGGACAGGTCTGAGTTTTCAAGTACCCGTCCCACTCAGGTCCGGTCCCGTAAGAATGACCAAAATACCCTCGACGATTGAGGAGATATCATTACCGGAAGAATGCAAGTTGGTAATGAGGAAGTGGTCCTGAAATAGTAATTTAAGATGTGGAATAAGAACCACTCAATGGTGCATAGGCCTTCCCCAACCTACTGCACCTGGTTTCACCTCCACGCCCACAGAAAAATTATATCTGCAATGCAATTCGGCATGTTCCAAGGCTCACAAAAGCTAGCTAGCTAGCTAGTCATCAACTAAATATTACTAATTAAATGTAGTCAATATCTATCATTTTGTTTCATTCATTTATGCCTCAAGTCCTTGACAGTACATATATACATCACTTCCATTTTTCTTTTTCTTTAATTTCATGTTTCATTTTCGAAGCAGTTGGGGTAAGGAAAGCACTTTCACTGTAACTCAAAATCATATTCCCTTCTTTATGATCAAAATAAAAAAACACGGGTTTTAATAAAGATATTATTTATTAGTATTAAAAAGTGTAAAGTGAAGAATAAATGAATATTTTTTAATTTTATTAAAGTGAATAATTGAGTGAATATGAAGCGTAAATACAAATTAAAAGGAGTTTCTCACTCTATAATCATTGTCTTTCAATTATTCAACTACTCTTCAATTAATAATTATTTTTTCCATTCTTAATTTAAAAATTAGATCTAACTGCTAACAATATAATTAACATTTTCGATCTAATTGACCATTCAATGATTTTCATATGTAAATTGAACCATTACCATTAAATTGTGGTCCATCACTGTCAAATCAAATTTTATCAGGAAAAAAAAAATTAAAGAGATTTAGTGGATAAATAATTTGAATATGTTAAACAGCAAGTATGGCATCGTAATATCACACAAGTAAATTTTGAGATTTTACTAAGGAAGCCGTGCTAGAAATCTGAATATGCAGTTGAGCTAATTAATAATAGCATAAACTCCAGAGTGTAAATTAAGATAAAATATATTCTCTCCGTCCCGAAAAAGCTTTCACACGTAGAAAAACACACACTTTAAAAAAGAAGAGTAATAATATAAGTTTTGAGAAATAATTTTGTAAATTTTTATGTATAAAGTAAAAAAATTTATTGGATTGTGTGTGTGTGAATAAAAAAGTAATGACATTTTGTATAAATTAGTGAAAATTATGAAGATGAAGTTTATAAAGAGTTTTTAATTTTGAGAGTATAAAATTTATAGTGGAATAAATGAAAAAAAAAGTATAAAAAACTTTATGGGACAAAGGACTAGAACGACTAAACAGACTAGAATGTATTGGAACTTGATTACTTATCCCATTATATGTTCAGAATTTGTATAGCATATATTATATAATACACACACACCCATGTGCGTACGCATATAACTGGAAAATCAAACTCAACTAATAATAACAATAATAACATAAAAATTTCAAACTATTCAAATTTCCATCCTATTTTGTTTGATAAAAGTGTATTCGAACTCGATTTCCATCAAACAAGCTCAAATACAAGGGAAGGGATGTGGGCAAGAAAGAGTAATACTTTTGTACACCAATTGTACGGGACACATACACAATTAATACTTTTTACTGAGAACAACTAATACTTTTTAATAAAATAACAATTATTATTTAAATATACACCTAACACTTTTTAATAAAACAACAATTATCATTTAAATATACACCTAGAATTAAGGTGAAGAGGGTATACAAATTTTTGTCGGTAAGAAAAGATGAAAAGGGATGGGTGGTCCCTTCAACTTTGTTTTTGTATTTACCACAAAAATTGCGGTGCTCTGCAGAAGAAACTAATACATCAACCGAATTCCTTTTATTTATTTCCCCATTTGATGGTGACCCAGCAATTGGAATAGCACATGAAGCCCATGTTACTCTTACTCTAAAACTACTTTCCTACATATCAACTACTTGAAGCTGTCAGCTTAACTCCCTCCCCAGCATGACCTCAAACACACGTGCCGCACACATTATTTTCAAGAAACGCCGTATGAATTAATATACTCCCTTCAAGGGTAAAAAATAGACACAATGGCTTCCGGATTATTAGGGATGACAACGAATCGTGGTGGTTCATATGAGTTTTCCTATGTATGAACGGATATAGGGTTGCTAGGACAACACTAAAAAAACCGGGGAATTTCAAATACAAAAAGGAAAGGAACGTAATATAGGAAGAAGGTGAAACAGAGGTAAGATGGCCCTTAATTGGTTGGGTTGAGAAATCTTCAAGGCAATTGGGCCAAACAACAGCTCATCAAGTACGACATTTCATAAGAAGTAGAACACAATAAGCCTGGATTTCCAACAAATACATTGATAACACTAGATACATCCCTAGACATATCACAGCATCATAAGAACAAGAGAATGTGACCAAGGTTATATCAAGGACCCACACCCACAACAGAAATAATATAAAAAATAATACACCAAGTCTCATATGCATCTGCTTCAGTTATATTAGGTTGCACGTTTCAATTATGAGTCTGCACGTTTCAATTATATTTACCTACACGTTTCACCCCTATGTCCAGTTGCACAGTGCAACTGGTGCTCAGAAGACTGACTACTTTTAATATTTAAGGATAGTGATTTCTTACCTGATATGCTGCAGATTGAAACATAACTAGCATCAAGGAATAAATGGCGAGAAAATGAAATAATATCATAATCGATGCATAAATGTTGAGCAGACTCCAATGCAACTTACCACACACAAAGGCATAAAGCACATCTGAAATAATATGATATGTAAGCTCAATTTAAAGGTTAACAAGTATATATTAACACATAGAAGAAGATATGGTCCTAATGACAGGAAACTACGAAGGTAAAAGCAGAGCATTCAAACAAGGAAAAGGATGAAACTGGAAGCAAGGAACAAAATAATCAGCTAGTGATGCACATCGAGCAACTAAACAACATTACAAAAATTTACCTCACTCAGAAATTTACCTCTTCCTTGCATTTGGTGATTATTTACCGACCCCTTTAAGCTTTAGTAGTCGAGACTCTTCAAAGTCTATGGACCTTTCAAATTCAATAATGGCAAATGCGAAACAACTGGAAAACATTATCCTACTCCAGCTGACCGCATGACTTAATAATGCAACTTCCATGTAGTTAGGTTAGTCAAATCCATCGTATCAAGTCTTCAATAACTCAAAATCATGTCTGGCAAGCTTTGATTTGTCGAGCTAATGTTTCATAAACATATAAGTTCACTAATGGTACAATAATTAGTACAGGAAGTCCCACATATATTAAAGCTTCAAAGTAGCAAACTCTAGCTTGGTTAAGCTCTTCCCACGCTGTGTTGAAACTATGGTTTCCCCAATCACTATCTTTTATGTGAAACACCACTCTCCATTTCTTAAGGAATTGCTTCAACTCTAAACTTTTTATTTAAAATTATAATGATCATATTAAGCTAGAAAATTTAAAAATAGAAGGAATTAATACTTGGTTTGTGTGTGTGTATGTGTTATAGAGTAGGTAGAACTACGGAACTGGATCTATTTATCTGAAGAAAGCTCTATCTGTCTACAATATTACAATGACAAGCTAAAACCTATTCAGTCAATCGCCTATGTTATTCCACTGACAGAATTTTATCTATTTACCAATTCAACAACTTACAGATTTACAATAACTAATGAGTCATGCAGGCATTATAGTGTGAGAAAACTACTCGACTCACAGGTATAAGACCCTTAATCCTGCAGATACAAATACAAATATGTAATTAAGTATAACCAAAACAAACCCTTCGAACTCTAAGTACATTCCTGAGTTAAAAAAAAGAAAAAAGAACAGAACGCCATTTTATCAACTTTCTTGACCTTGATATATATAACTTGTTATCTTTTGATCTGACAAATTACAACAAAGAGTCGAAAATGGAGTACATACAAATTTCTTATAGCACAGAAAATAGACAAATCAAGATATACTGATTAGGTAAAAAAGAAAAGAGCTTTTGATTTTCAATCTCTCTGTATGGTAAGATTTCATATCATACAACATTCATGGGATACAATGCACATTTACATATCAGATGCTGCTTTCAGCTGTTGATGCTGTCCGTCAATCAAACTCATCTGCCTTCTAAGTCTCGCAATATGTGCTTGCACCTATGCATTTACAGACACTATTAAAGCATCATTTTGTTTTTCAATTCAGAGAAAAGATATGATTCATAAATATTTGATGTCAAACTCTCATTTCACATAATTAAGAGGCAAAAAAAATGCTATAAACATCTATGTGTACTATAAAGAATTTTAACAACTCTGTTTGATTAGGATTTCATAGTATATCATGAAGCAACATGATGCTGTATACATAATCAACAAATCTTGGCAATTTATTAACCTATTAGTCGAATGTATCTAAATGGGCTGATCATAGGCCATAAATAGGGGGAAAAAAGGTGAAGATCCATTCTGGTGAAGAATAATTTAAAAAAAATTATATATCCTGCATATTCAGTATGAGGCACTTAAGTGATTTTTACCAAACTCTAGGCAACTCATAGTAGCTTCTCATATCTCATTTTAAACATCATAATTTTCCATTTGTCTGGGCTATAATAACTAGTATTGATAGTCAAATTTCTACAATTGAGTGAAAATATTTTGTCACCTGATTTCACTTAATACTTGTTTTGGGTTATAAGTGACTTTTAAAAACTGGTTTTTGAAATCTAGGGGTGTGGTTGGATGATGTGAATTATGATTTAAATATATTCAAGTATAAGAGAGAGAGAAAGAGAATTGATTGTATGAGAAAGCGTGATAATAGGTTTATAGGTGTTATACTGGAGTTCAAAATCCCAAACTAGAACCAAGTAAAATTTCGAAACTCAAATCCTGCTTTTTAAAACCCAAAATAAACATGTTATTACTAAAGTGATTGTCAGTGTTTTTTGGATTTCCATGTTTTAATTCTTCACATTAATGTTGCCTTCCCTGCAAGATCAGAAGTTGAATGCTAAGCAAACTGATAGTTAACAAACTTTTGTAGACACCTAAAAGTACATTATATTGACCTGCTGGCGTGCAGCAGCGAGTTTTAAGAGTTCATCTGCCTCAGAGAAACTGGTAAACCACTGGTTCAGGGGATGATCTTTGGTGTCACCCTTTCTCCTATTGTCAACATCCTCCATTGGCACTGCAAGAAAACATATGGAGAAAACATCTTGAGGTACAATAAAAGAATTCAGTAATAGAACCTTCAAGTACGTAGATTATAACACTTTTACTCACCAATGATATGAATTATGATAAGCAAAACTCACCTGGAGGCAAACTAAAGCCCACAGGCAGTCTAGGCACAATAACTGCAGGATGATTTTGTATTCGAGCAAAGAAAGCCTCAGAAGGCTCTGCAAGAACAATTTCATCATAAGTTTCCACAACAACAGGCTTCTTAGTGGACAGTGGACCAGATTCATCCTCGGGATATAACTTCAAATGGTGATACCTTCAATCACAAAGATACACAATCTCAAATGGAAATTATCAGCATATATTTATAAGGGCAAGGCGAGCAACTCACAAATGCAATGGCTTATCGCTAATATCACTATGAAAATGAAGAGTAATAGCGATTTCAAATTCACCCCATCCAGATTCTGATAGCTCAAAAGGAGGGCTATCAACGATCCTTGTGGGATTATTAAAACTTGAATGCAACTGGAAAACAACACGCTTTATCACTACACCCAGGTCCTCATTTGTTGATCCACGAACATAAATTGTCCATTTATGTGATTGGTACCTAGCAAATACAAAATAAAGATAGAAAAACTAAACAAAAATTTCATCACTTAATGTCACAATCAATAAAACTTCAGAAAACGTATGAACTAGGGCACGCAAATGCTTACTCGCTCGCTTTCTTACCAAGCCAAAATGCAATGTTACCATACACAATGGGAATACAAATTTCTGTATCCTTAAGCTTCTTAGTCAAGTTCTATACAATCAGAAATAGAGCCAAATAATTAGTATTTAAAAATTGAAAAATTCCGAGGATATTTGAAATAAGTACCTCGCCCCAAATTGCTGATTATAGTCATAAATAATAAATTTACATTGCATTTGAAGAAAAAGAAAAAATGAAGAAGAATAGAATCACCTTTTTTTCATTGTCATCCGAGGACTTAATCATCTTTGAGCGTTGGGACTTTAGCATCGACCCGCTGATATCCGATTGCTCAGCTCCATTTCTCTGAGGCATTCTGCAATTGAGCTAGGAAAAAAAGAAAATCCCCAAAATTGATCGATCTGGAATTAGGGTTTCCAATTGTATCTTGTACGAATGTACGGTAACTGATTGAGTAGAGGTACTACTGTACCAGCAGGGTTGATGATCCTCTGCGGAGAGGTCCAACTTTAGGGGGTACGTACGCAGTTGGATTACCGCTTCTATTTTTGTTTAAGAGGGAACATTCATTCATTTTAAAAAAGCGACAGCACTTAAATCTGTCATAATAATATAATATATTCAATTAATTATATTTAGTATATTAAATCTATTTTTTTTATTTAACAGTATATCTTATAAAAAAAGATATTTATTTGTGTTTTTATTTCTCAAAATATAAATTATAATATTAATAGTGTGAAAAATTGCTCATGTGATTTTTCTATGCACTATTGCTAAAAGAATATCAAATTTCTAATAAGTCCCAAATATATTTTGTTCTATAAATAAAGTTGGATCGGCGAGTTGATTGGTTTAACTGGTCACTGCTTTATACCATTTTTTCTACTTTTGAACGCTTTGTGGCCGAGTTGAACATCGAGTGGTCCAATATCTCAAAATGGTTTGGTAGCCGTATCGAGTAGCGGTGGGACCAGTATAACCCGCTTTTTAAACATGGCATTCATGAGGTTTGAACAAAAATAAAAATTATGACAAAATTATCCACAAGATTTTAAAGGTCAATTAACAATGACAATACAAAAAAGATCAAAAAGTGAAAGCAAAACAATAACCCAAATATTAATATTATGAAAAACAAAATTATTAAAACTTAAAATATATTAATGATATCTTTTTTCGGATAGTTATAAAGTTGCCAACAACTTATTCTACCCCCAAAATATTGACGAACTATTTTCAACCACTACTAAATAGTGAGCATTTTTAATTACGTGAACTGGTCAGAGAGAATGTTTGAGAAACCATCGAGTTAGAAATGCTAATTACCTCAAACAACTACACTATCAGAGTAGATAGGAAATAGAGAAAAACACATATCAATTTCTACATTTTTTCTGTAATAGTTTTAATTGGAAGAGAGAATAACATCAACATTAAGGTCCAGCCACATTCGGGTGTCAATTTTACGGTCGTCTAGTTAATGTCATTTCTCGGCGACCATCACCTCGACAAGCAGGAAGTGGTAGAGCGAGTTCCCTAAAGTCGACCACCCTAAGGTCTAGAACGTTTTCTCTTGCTAAATATTTATATGAATTTTTTTGTGTGGATTCATTTGTATTAATTCTGTGTTTTTTCTGATTTTTGTTCGAGGAGTAGAATTCCAGATTTTTTGTTAAGCTAAAATTATTGTTTAAAATATTTATAATTATATTGAATTTTGTATTTAGTTCTCTCAGATTGCCATGAATTAAGGATTGAGTAACTTATTTATAACATTACATGTGCATGACAGTGATATAAACATGTTAAATGACGGGCCAATATGAAAAAAAAAGGGATCAAGTTTAGAAACATAAATGATATTTTTGCCATAAATTAACTCCATCTCCAACCATCCTTGAATAAAGAGAGTGGTTGTTTGGGTAGTATTACACCAATAAAAAGATATGGAAAAGAGAAATAGTTGGCACAAGAAAAATATACTACCCCCTCCGTCCCGTCCCAAAGATGTTTGCATAGTTAATTGGACGCGGAGGTTAAAAAAATAAACTTTTTGGAAGTTGACCATGTGTAAGTGAAGGGTATAATTGAAAAACCATGTGTATGTAAAATAAAAAGTTAATTAATTGAGTTGAAAAAGTAATGACATTGATGTAAATAAATGTATATTGTGAGAGTGTAAAAAATGAAAGGTGTTTTCATTTATAGGTGTGCAAACAAGTGTGAGACGGACGAATAAGGTAAGTGTGCAAACACCCGTGGAACAGAGGGTAGCATAAATGGAAGCACATGTACATATCGCTTAGTGGGATAAAAACACGGAAATCAATGGATTAATATTGGTTGAAGTAATTGCTCAATTTCAGTTTTCTGCATTCTTCCTAATATTCAAGTCAGAAACTTTGGCCTAAGTATTTCATCACAATATCAAGTTAAACACATTATTTTTTAAATATTCAGCATCCTAGGAACAATAAAACTCATTCCTCAACTATGTAATGTTTCAAATAAATACTTCAAATTATATATAAAAACTCATATAACGAAATCATCTACACTGAGGACTAACCTATAGAACTTCACACGAGCTTCTCCATTGCATAGAATATAGGGCTTCAATACTCCCATAAATCAGTTGACATTTACCCAGTTCAATTCAGAAACATTTCCAAACTGACACCCTTTGCAAATTAATCGTGAACTTCGACAATCAGATTTGATATACAAATGGCTTTCAAACTTTAGGGCACAATAAATTTCTCCAACTCATCAATCAAATCCTTCTTCCCCTCCACTACTGTCCCCAAACATTGTAGCCATTTTCATGGCCAACTTTGCAGCCATTTCCCTTCTCTGGAAATCAGGCATCAACCTTAAACCATTACGCATATTACCTATTTCAGCCATCAGCACTTCCAAATCTTCAAAATCATAAGCTTTATCATCCTCATCAAGCTCTGATATCTGGTCCAGAGTTGCTTCTTCTTTGTCAACTTCTTCCAGCAATTGGGATGTCGATGCTCCAATGTCTTTCACTTCACTCGCTCTATCTGAAGTACTAAGATCCCTGTCCGATTCTCTTCCAGTTCCCGAGGTCAAAACAGGACCATCTGCAGACATCCATCCTATGTCATCCCATGATTCTGCAGCACCAGGAGACAATATTTCATATTCAGGTTCATAATCAGATTCTTCTTCTTCTGATGACAGCACTGCACAAGTGTTAGAAGCGTTTTTAGTAGTCTGACAGTGCCTAATAACATTGGCATAAGTAACAATTAGGATCTAAAACAAAAGGATAGCATTTCAACCTTCTTGCTCAGGTAATGAAGGATTATTAATCTTATCACCAGACTTCAACTGCATTCCAGGCCACATATGAGCAGAAAGAGCCCCATAAAGTCTCTCAACTCCCTGTGAGTCACCATCTACAGAGAGACCTGCAATGTTACACAAAATTATAACCATAACAATGACCATAATATAAAAATGCCAAACATAGCATAACAAGTTAAACAGAAACATTAGAGGGCCATACATTTGTCAAAATCAATGTTAGATGCACAAGCTTCAACATATTCGATATTATGTTCGAGACACCATTCTAAGTGTGATTTTCTAAATTCCCATGATGACTCATCATCTCCCAATAAACTACTTCCTTCAGTTTCAGATATACCATACTCTGAGAAGTCCAGAGTGTTTACAGAGGACTCTCCATTCTTCAGCAAGCGTCTCTTGTACTCTATATGAGCTGGGTGACCAGGAAGAAGATCCACCTTGTTACCGAGGCATAGCAGTATATCAAACTTCTGAATGTCGATGCTTGAGACCCATTTTTTTAGAGCAGCAAAAGATGAGAGCTGCAAAAAACAATGTGGAATAAGATCACAATTTTTTTGGTTTAAAGGCCACTCACATATAAAAGTAGAATTCACTAAAAAGTCATGAAAAGGGAACATATGGGCAAGGCTTACATCACTAGTGTCGAACACCATCACCAGGGAAACTACTCGGTTGACAAACGGAAAACTTGCAATGGACAACTCATCGGAAAGATGGGCTGTCCATACTGCAACATCTGCTGTATAATACTTTGTGTTGATTGTCCACCTAATACAAAAACAATGTTTAAGAGAAGAAGTGCACACTATTACTGGGCAATTGGTCTTTGTTTCTTGGGACTTACCCATGAACAAGTAACTCGGGTGATGGATCGGATGCGTCTTCAAAATCCACACCAAGTAGGCCTATATCCAATTATAATAATTGAATTTTACATTAACATAAGACAGCAACCCATAATCATATGGCAAAAATATTGCACATAGAGTGCAACTGGAAAGTATTATAACATCTCTGAAAAGAGGCATTTTTCACCAAATAAGTTCTCTAATTAGAAATCACCAATTTCTTTTTTTTTTTTGGTAAATGTTAGTTGTTAGTGGTTAAAAGTTAGTTCGCCAAATCTCCTTACAATTTCAAATTCTCCAAGCCTCCTTATACCTCCCACTCCAAATTCTTTCACAAAGGTAATCGAGCCCAGGTCACCCACGTGGGAACCCGGTGGCCAAGGTTGAGGCCGAGTCAATCTATTGCTATCTAATTAATATTCTCCATTAACATAGTTTGCCACTTCCATTACCAAGATACCTTATTTTCCCTACAAAAGTCAACATAGTAAATAACAAACTTCCACCGGTTGCCTCAGCTAAATCCTCACATCATTACACTATTTGCATAAATTGCTTCAACTCACATCATGCGAACTTTGCTCATAACCTTCGGAATTGCTAAAAGTAAATCTATGAATCAAACTACGAATATTTAAGATGATGTCCATTTATGAATAAATTTGCAGATAAAAAACGAGGGAAAATCCAGATTGAGGGAGAAAAAGAGAGGCTTACGTGAAAGTAGGGTTCGTTTACCAACGTTTGGGGATCCGACTACGAAAATTGCGGGTCTCTTCTCTAGCGATTCACGATCCATTTCTTCACTTCGGTGCTCCTAGCTGAAAGGGTTTTAGAAATAATGATAAGAATGGAGAAAAAGTTGTAAAGGGAGAAATATAATTCATTAATTTTTTTTTGAAAAAAAGAGAGTGAGTTGGTTGTGTGCAGAGCTGGAAATTGGCCAGAAGGGCGGGCCGGGCCCACCGAACCACATATCTTTGATGGATGGCCCACATTACTCACACCACCATTATTAGTGAAGACACCACTCTAATTTTAATTTTTTAAATGAGCATATTGAAATGACAATGGTACCCTTCTTATATTTTTCCATTACATTCAGTTAGTAAACACACCATGTATAATAAAATTGTAAACACACCATCTAATACAATTAAGTTTCCCTCCCAAAATTTTAGTAAACACACCACCACCACTTTAACACACAATACACAACCGAAACAAGAGTCCCAGTTCGAAAGTTTTGTCTGAAAAATTATTCAACGTTGTTACCGTCGCAAGCTGCAATCAAATACGTTTTTTCGTTCATTTAGGAGTCACATGTTATAAAAATGGTGAAAGCTCCATATGCATATGTAAGTAATACATATTTTTTAAAACTAGATTTATAAATTTTTTGATAATGCAATGGTTTGTTGTTCATTTTAATGAAAGTATGCATATTTTTGTTGTTTGAGTGCATAAAATGACTAGTACATGATATTGTTGTTGTATAACGGTCTGGGTTAGAGTTGAATTTCAAAATTCGTGATCGAACAGTGTTCGGCTCTGGTGATAAAATTCAAAATATTGTGTAATGTTTGATAAAAATTTTCGAACTTTCTGTTAAATTTTGGAGAAATTTTTCGATCATTTTAATTTTGTTCATACATTTTTTATGAACAAATTGTATATTTTTTGTTATAATTTTCAAACAACTGTTGCTGAAAGTATTTTTTTTTTCTGTGTATGCAGTAGGATTTGGACAATGATGAGGATGAGGATTTTGATTTGAAGACCAATTTTTAGATTTTGCACAATGTTTGGATGATCAAAATGATGATGAAAAATAAGATGAAAAATGCGACAAAAATGGTGATCAAAAGGATGATGAAGAACAAGATGAAAAATGCGACGAAAAGGGTGATCAAATGGATGAAGCTAATATTGATGTTGGCAACGAAATTGTCATGGGTTACACGAGTTTGTTCACGATCATGGAATATTTTAGAAGAAAAACCAAGTATTCATACATCTAAATAAACACGTATGTAAAACTTAAACATATTTAATAAAATAAAGTTTGATCCTACAGAACATAATCAAATTCAACTCCTTCGTCCTCGACCTGGTCCCCGTCCTCTATCTCGTCTTGCTGATGTACTGGTGCTGCCCTGTCCAACCTCATGAGGTGAAGATGGTCCTCCCCGGTCAGGTCCGCGTAGTATAGTAAATGTACGTGAAACAACCTGCATGGCTGACTCAAGAGTCAATGTCTCATCATCCGACATCCATGACTCCATGAGTTGTTGGAGTTCCACTTTAGCTGCCTCAATCCTCTCCCATGGCTCGGTTGATTGAGCAGGCTCACGAGCAGCTAGCCTCACCATCGCCGGATTTGACACAATGGAATAACCGTTAGAGAGAAACCAATCAACGTAATCATCAGCGCAATCCCAAGCTTGTCGGACCTTGGAACCAAGTCTATCTTCAATAAGTATGTGACTATTCCAAGTTTTGAAGAACTCGGCCATTGCACCCCAGACAAGCTTCGTTCTTCTGGATATAGCACCGTCGTTCCTAAAGCGAGCACCAACCGCAAGTGGCTTCTCTGGTATCGTCTGCACATAACCGTATTGCCTCAGCACTCGGTCTGGCATATACGGCTCAACCATTTCTCCACAGACAATGCACCCATGGAAGAATGTCACCCTCTGCAATGGATATAAATCACGAATTGAAGAATATGGATTCCACTTAACCTGTAAATAATACACATGTAACAGACATTTAAACATTCAGCAAATGATAAAGAAAAATACTGAAATTTAATCATTCAATGCTAACCTGAGAACCTAGGAATACATCAAGACTCTCTCTAAAACCACGGACACGGTCGAGATTTGGACCAGTATGAGCTTCAGGAGCATACTGAACAGCTAGCGGGAGAGGGTATTCAAAATCAGGGTTCCGAGGGGGCAGGATCAAACTTGGAAAATGCTCATAAATCCATGCCTGAAAATATAAAAAATGTAATTAACATCTATAGCATATAAATGTACTAAATTCTTAAATATACCTCTAATAATGTCAAGTATCCACCAATTTGTCTGACTTTGAATTGGGAGGCCAACCCTAACTGCTTATACAAGTAGGCCAATGTCGCAGCACCCCAAGCATAGTTCCCGAACTCGACCATGTCTTCCGTGTACTGCAACCACAAACAGCCGACACGAGTACCACTCTTATCAGCAAACAAAGTGGTACCAAACGTGTAAAGAACATATGCTCTAGCAGCATACAACACATCATCTTCATTCTTAGACTTCATAAGATCTAAAAATGTATCCTTCAACCACCGTAGCTTGACAGAAGAGCCACGTTTCCCACCAGTTGCCAATTTGGCCTCATCTTCAGTTCGACCTAGCAAATTCATCACATCCTCCCAGCCAGCAACTTTCTCTTCACGCTTTGGCTGCACCGGATTACCGTCTACAGATAATCCAGTAAGGCAGTAGACATCATCAAGCGTGATCGTCATCTCACCAAAAGGAAAGTGGAAAGAGTTAGTCTCCGGGTGCCATCGCTCCACAAATGCTGAGATCAGATTTTTATTTGGATTCTTATAAGATCCACGTCTGATTTTCAAGATTTTTGACTTTCTGAAAATAGAGCGGAAATCACGTAGGTCATCTTCATCATCCATTTCCCACGACAATAACTTTCCTACGTGACTGTGGCATTTCAAAACACCCCGTTCAGTTCCTTGATATATGAACTTAGCGACGTGCTTTTGAAAGCCATTGAGAAGTGGTGGAGAGGCTATTGACCATCTGTATGATATATCTCGTTGTTCCCCTCTCTGTCCTTGTTCGATTGCAACACCTTGTCCCTCATCGTCTCCGCCCTCCGATCCCTCTTCCGATCCATCATCCGATCCCTCCTCAGATTTTTCCTCCATCAATTGTTGTGGTACTAACTCTACTTGTGGTTCCGGCTCTGCTTGTTGTGGTTTCAAATGTACTTGTTGTGACGATTCCGATCGATTTTTTCTCCTCGTATAAATCATTTGAGAAAGTTCATTTTGATGATGTGATGACTCCGGTCGATTCCTTTTCCGTCTATTAGAAGCCATGAGACGAATCCTATCATCATTATCAAGTACTGGATAAAAAACAAAGGGTCAGTACATTTGTTACATGGATTCGAAAACTTTAATCGAAACTGAGACAGTTTCGAAATTATGAACCGAACATATTTCGTCTGTTAAAAAATTATAACCGAAATTATACTTGTTGTTCGAATATTTTAGCCGAAGAAAGATCTAATGTTTGAAATAAAAAACCGAACAAGTGATTGTTATTAAAAAAAAGACCAAATAAAAAAACTCAATGACAACAGACACTATTTCGAGAATTTTAGCCAAACAAACGATTAGTGTTCGAAAAAAGTTACCGAAATCCAGTGCATTGTTCGAAAAAATTAACAGAACTTTGCATTGAATTTCAATAGACTAGTTTCAAAAATTAGGGTTCTTAGTTCATACAATTCAAACAAAAAACCAGATATTAAATACACATTTTCACGAATTAGACAACAATAAATCCTAAATAAGCATTCTTCTGTCAAATTACTAACCCTAAACTCTATGTTAACATTATATTACATATACCCATAAGAAAATTGCAAAAAAAAAAAAAAAAAAACTAAAACTAAAACTTACCCATTGTTAGCAGAGGAAGGGAACAATGGTGGCGGTGTGACGGCGACAATGTGCGACGGTCACAGTGAGGGATGCAACGGCAACGGTGAAGTGTGCGACGACAACGATGAGATGTGTGACAGCGACAAAGACGGTATAGTTTTCGTCTTTAGTTTTTTTCCATTTAAGGCAATTTACGTCAGTGGGAGGAGACAAATATGGGAGTGAGTGGTGTATTTAACAATATAAAATCAGATGAGAAAGTGGTATTTTAATGAATATTTCATTCTAGTAAAACTGATGAAGGGTAGAATAGATAATTTGGAGATGTGTTAATAACAATTATTAAAAATAGGACTTCATCTAAGTGGTGTCTTCACCAATAACGGTGGTGTCAATAACCTGGTCCTTGACGGATTGAGTTAGGTTTCAAACCTACATTTTGCAGGCCCTACCTGGCCTAGGCAGGCGATCCGGCGACCGGGCCGAAATGGCCCATATTATTTTTCTTTTCAAGTTCTTCATAGTCAATCATAAATATTAAGGCAATTCCCATCCTTTTTGTTCACCTCCTACCATGGATTCTAATTGATAATGAAGATGACAGAATAAACGAGATATAAATATAACTAATTTCTGTAATTCACGAACTATAATTTTTGCTATAATTTATAACAACTACAAATAATACACATGTCTTTCTGTAATTTACAAAATACGACTTACCTGTAGTTGCTACGGTGGTCACGCGCTGCGCCGCTGAAGAGTGGTGGCCCCGTGGACGGTGGTGGTGACTGCCTGTCTGGTGCCGTGAACGCGAGTGGAGAGTGGAGGACAGAAGGGCTTAACTGCTAATTGGAGTTCAGTTTCCTTTTCTATGTTATTTTGTCGGGCCTTTAAAAAAGAAAATTCAGTGGGGCGAGCCTAAATCAGCACAAGCCCGGTCAGCTGGGCTAAACAGGTCCATACTGATTTTTAAGAGTTACTTAAAATGCAAAGCGAACATCACCCTGGATTTTATAAAATATGTTTTTTATGTAATACTATTTGGAAAACCTACACACAAGTCAGGATGGCCGAGTGGTCTAAGGCGCCAGACTCAAGTTCTGGTTCTCGTGAGAGAGCGTGGGTTCAAATCCCACTTCTGACAATTTTATTTTTATTCCAAACATGAGGGAGTAATCGGATATGAAAACACAACTTGAAATTGAGAGAATAGGTTACAATAACTCTAACTATAGTGTATCAGCATCCATCTCAAAATGGCTCAAAATTCTTCAGAAATAACTCTCATTAATTTGTAAAGGTATACATTTACACCAACAAAGTATTTCTCTTGGTACAAAAAGGAAAAGAGAAAACATGTTAGCTACAAAATTGCATTGCTCTAATTAAGGCCTAGTGTATATCATCATGCTCTGCTCAAGCTTTGATATAGCAATTCTTCTTCAGCTTGACATGGCAATTCTTGAAATGACGGATTGTTCAACTACGATACTGGAATTACAAATCTCGTCCTCTTGTTCTCCCCAACATACACCGCGAGATAGCCTTTTGGAAGTGAAGCTGATCTTCTTTCGCTGGACGAAGATCGTCTAAACAATTTGTGGATGGCCATGCCTTTATGTATGAAAAGTTGAGTTTTCAAGGACTTTTTGCTGGTTGTGTGTTTGGAAATAAGAACTTGTCAGATGCTTCGTATAAAATTAAGAGTGAACTAATCAAGAATATAAAAATATTGCATAAGCTCATTTTTCTTGTAGTGGGTGAGACCACCCATTGGATGATTGAATACTAATTCTTCTTCAGCTTGAAATAACAATTTTAGGAATGTAAGAAAACACAAGTTAATATTCCTTGTAAAAACTCACTTATGAAGAAGCTTACTGAAGAAGAAAGCAAGATATGAAATGGATCAATAATTTTCCATATACTCATTAAAGATTGTACTTGTATGACTATTATAGAAACTAATTTACAAAACTGTGTTACTCTAAGACATTGTATGTACTTCTACTCTAAAAACGAAGAGAGATTGTATGTGTTTCATGTTCTACTCAAGCGAGATGTTAGATCAATGAATGAATCCTCACTGCAAGGGATGGTTAATCCACCCATTGGATGATGGAACCCGAATTCTTCTTCAGCTTGAAATAGCAATTCTTGAAATGATGGGTGGTTTAAGTATGACACTGGAATTACAAATCGTTTCTTTTCGTTCTCCCCAATGTAAACAGCCAAATGGCCCTTTGGAACATCAGCTCCTGAAGAAGCGAATCTTCTTTCATTGGAGAAAGATCGTCTCAAAATTTGGCGGATGGCCATTGAATAAAGTGAATTTGCTGAGTTGAAATGAAGAACCTTCTGAGAAAGATAAAATGTTTTGATGACTTGGTGCTGGAGGTTTTCCAGAGGTGTGTTGTATATATAGGCTAAAAAGAAAGGCTTTGTCCTTCAGAAATATGTGATGGCCTTTGAGAGCTGAGAAACATAAGAACATGGGGAATCACATGGATTTGTCTTTCAATCTTCCTTAAGATTTTAAGGCAACAAAAAATGTGTGATCGAAAAACACTGTATCCTACCAAATCAAGCAACATACCACACAAATGACCCCTCTGCATTAAACTGATAATAGGATTTGATGTTCCTTTCACCCTCAGAGAAGAGGAACCTACTTGCTTTATTTTGATCTTTCTAATTCATAACAACCCCACATCCCTTTGTTCATGTGACTATGTCACTTTTGAAATTTGATTCAAGTGGGCAATGATTGAAACATTGCAACTGAAGAATCACATGCATCTGCCTTCAAATCTTTAATTGTACTACTAAAGATCCTACATCAGATGTAATTGTGTTAAAAAAAAATAAGCATCTACCATTTTCAATTGGACTTGCCACCTTATGACAGCTTGATGCAAGAAAATCATTTTCTCAGGCAGCACATCCAAGTTCTTGTTTAACTAGGTATCTTGTCTGGCTTAAATCCATTCAATTCAATAATTTTTAAAATTTCAAAATGCTTAAGCCAAACGCTACATAATGTAAATTGATATTCTTTATGATTAGTGCTAACTGATCACCTTTTTAGTAATTAACTGAAAAAAAGGAAACATAACAGAACACAGATAAGGCTTTTGAGTATGATAATAGACAAATATACCTACTTTGACCTGTAATATATTTGTCCTGTTTTCTAAATAAATTACGTACTTATATGAAAATGCGAGAGGTTAAACAGGGCTAAGAAATGCAAGATCAGAAACACTTAAACCACACATAGGGATTTGACATGTGAAAATGGATAAGTAATTTTTGATAATATGTTTTGTTGTTGAATATACAGTTCTTTCCTAACAAAGTCTCTACTTCTAAGACAATGAATAATGCTTCTCAGAAAAACTAATCTACAAAAGTGTTTTCTTCTAAATCATAGTATGTATCTCATGTTCTGCTCAAGCTGGAGATTAGATCAACAAATAAATCCTGACTGCAAGGAATAGTGAGGCCACCCATTGGATGATGGAAACCGAATTCCTCCTCAGCTTGAAATAGCAATTCTTGGAATGAAGAGTGGTTCAAGTATGATACTGGAATCACAAACCGCTTCTTTTCATTCTCTCCAATGTAAACAGCCAAATGACCCTTTGGAACATCAGCTCCTGATGAAGCTGTTCTTCTTTCACTGGACAATGATCGTCTCAAAATTTGGCGGATGGTCATATTGTCTAAAGTGAATCTTGCTGGTTGAAATGAAACTTTGTGGAATATGTTGTGAAATAAGTGAAAGCTTTTGAGGTGTTCCTGGTTGTGGTTTAGAAATGTGTTATATATATATTTGAATGATGAAATTCCGTATCCTTGAGAAATATGTGGTGGGGTATATGAGAGAGTGTTGAGAAACAAAAGCACATGCAGAGTAACATGGATTTGTCCTTCAACAATCATCAACATTTTAAGCAACAAGAAATTGTGATTGAAAGACAATTGTATCCAACCAACTCTGCCAACGTAGTAATCAAATGACCCCCACACTTTAATCACATGAGCTGCTAATTTTATCAATACCCGGTCTGTATCTCCATCCGATAAACATTAAAGATGTGGACCATTCGGCTGATTAGTTGTGAGACAATGCTTGGGTAGGAAGATAATGCAGAATTTAATTAAGATAATATACAAGTTAATGCTATGTTCACAAACCATATGACCAAATGGATCAATAGACCAGTAGTATAGTTTGGTTGATTGACAAAATAATTGATATGTTTAGAAAGGCCAAAGGAAAGCTGTGTAGCATTGGTTTGTGTGGGGTGTTTTGAGGGGTCTGTAGAGTGGAAGGAGGTATTCTATTTTGCTGTACCATTGATTACGGTTGGGTCTTTTGAGGGTTATCCTGTCTCTGGAGTAGGCAGGGAACAATCATTTCAATCCACAAAATCTTCATTATGTGTTTACAATCATCAGAACAAGTCCATGTGACTCCTCATGTGCTTATGCCTATCAAGTCTCATAGGCCACACTCAACTCTTAATATTGTTTACCTATATATACAAGCCATTTGAGGATTACAGCCACCAACAACTCATCTAAATACCTCTATTTTCTCATCTTTCACTATTTCACAACATTTTGCAGAAATAAATATTTCAACACAGCAAGGACAACAATATATAAAATGGCCATCCGCCAAATGTTGAGACGATCTTTATCTAGTGAAAGAAGATCAGCTTCATCAGGTGCTGATGTTCCAAAGGGTCATTTGGCTGTTTACATTGGCGAGAATGAAAAGAAGCGCTTTGTGATTCCAGTTTCATACTTGAACCACTCTTCATTTCAAGAGTTGTTATTTCAAGCTGAGGAGGAATTCGGATTCCATCATCCAATGGGCGGCCTCACCATTCCTTGCAGTCAGGACTTATTTGTTGATCTAATCTCTGGCTTGAGCAGAACATGAGATACATACTATGTTTTAGAAGAAGACACTTTTGTAGATTAGTTTACCTTAGAAATGTATCGATAGATAGAGTTCACATAAATGCAGGAAAAAACAGACATTTCAGATGAAAAAACATCATTGTTTTGAGACGTTATCATTGATTCTATACATACTCAACAAGTCCGTTTTATTCTTGCCACTATTTTCACTAATGTGATGGCCTCCAATATCTGTTCAATGGTTATCAATTGTCATATTCAAGTCAGTTATTCAACTCCATATGCCCTATAAATAAACTCACTTTGTTCCTAGAGCTTAACAAGCAATACTGAGAACATAGGTTCGATCATCCTGAGCATGGAATAAGTTCTTATAAATTGCATTGGAGTTCCAATTACGTTATTAAAAGATATGGATATTTTTATTTCCAGCAATCACATTTATTTGCCTGAACCTGTTCAACAAAAGTTGGCAGATAAGATCAGATGTTTTCTAGCTTGAAAAAATTGTTGAGCTGGATTTGTCATCTAGAGTGTATTACATCATTTGTCTTGGTATGATCACAGTTCATCTTTCTATAATATCATTAATTTATCAATGGTTAGAAGACAACCATGTAATTCTTCATGTGCTAATGTTTCAATGTAGTGTCCCACTTGAATCACCCTTCACCAAACTTCACAAGTGATGTGTGTCCCTACGTATAAGGAAATTATAGAAGTATTTTCTGTAAAGAGATTAAGACATTGTGCTAAGGAAAATGTTCAGCTTTATAAGATAAGAACAAATCCTAAAATTGATACAGAATTCTGTCTACTATAAACATCATCAGCTAAAATTTCTCGAGCTTGAATAAAGGCAAAATTCTAAACAGATCTTCTCTACAAAACTTGATGCTAATTTTGCTAAGGTTTGAGTATATATAAGTGACCAATTTCTAACATGAGGAATTGCAGGCCTTTTCTTTTCAATTATGCATAAGACCATACTACCAATAAATAATAATAATAATGTAATGATAGCAGAAGCCTCTCAATTAATGCTGCATGGTGACCCCATCTTCCAAGTTGTAAGGCAAACACAAATACATGTGATCTCTGTGGCATCCATTAACCGGCAAATAAAATCATATGTCCTTTGCAGGTACCTCTATAATCTTCGACGAATTCAGCACTAATCTTTACCAACACCTTTTGTTGCTTTAAATCTTAATAGTGGTTGATGGACAAAGCCATGTGATTCCTCATATGCTTATGTTTTGTAGGCCACCACACTTATCCTATTTCGTATTCACCACTCAATGCAAATTTTTTCAAGGATCAACATTTCTTGGTTTACCTATATATACACCACAATTCTAGACTACAATCAAAAAATACTTGCAACTTTCTCTGTTTTCACTTATTTCACAACATTTCTCAGAAAGTCTTTCATTTCAACTCAGGAAGATTCACTTTATATTACAATGGCCATCCGACAGATGTTGAGACGGTCTCTATCCAGTGAAAGAAGATCAACTTCATCAGGTGCTGATGTTCCAAAGGGCTATTTTGCTGTTTACATTGGGGAGAATGAAAAGAAGCGCTTTGTAATCCCAGTATCATACTTGAACCACCCTTCATTTCAAGAATTGCTATTTCAAGCTGAAGAAGAATTCGGATTTCATCATCCAATGGGCGGCCTCACCATTCCTTGCAGTCAGGATTTGTTCACTGATCTCATATCTGGTCTGAGCAGAAGATGATATAATTAATGTATATGAGGAATACTGTTTTGTAAATTAGTTTAAGAGAATATACTGAATATACATGAAACAAATTATTGAGCCATTTTCAGATGCAAAAGCATTATACTTAAATCAATCTGATGAAATTATTTTACTGATTCCCCAACTTTCCATCTTCGAGTATAGGTAGTAGCTTGATCAACTGATTCAGCTCTACTACTTTGTTCTGAAAAGGTTCACCAATCACCATGATCAGCTCTATCACTCAGTATTTTGCTTTCATTGATATATAAAATCTGGCACCTGTTGTGATGATGTTTTACAAACATGAAAGTGTTATAATATAACTGACTGGAGAAAAATGCCTCTAAGTTGCTAGTGCTTCACAGAGTTTCCTGAATGTGAAACTTTAAGGACAATCATTTTCAGGCCATATGTGGAAGGTGTACAAGTCTTAATTACATTAAATTATTCAATGAATCCAACACCGTGCTTGCATATCTTTTCCAGATAAATCTTGTTGGGAATATTAGAATAATATAAAAAGTATTTCGATTAACCTTGATAAGCATAGAGTTGCAAGAAATGAGCATAATTAGCTGTTTTTTCTTGTAAAAACTTAATTTTTAAGTGCAAGAAAATGTTGCATTTACTTCTCGTTTTCCAAGGGAAATTTTTTTCTAGAGGGGTGGGAATCTCAAAAAAATCCTTAGTCAAAGTGTACATGATTCTGTGTCCTAGTTTGTAACACACACAACTCTGAGGTAAGGTGAATGAATAGTTAATCTCTCAATTAAGCTAATTAGTATTTATTTTGCCTTTAAAAAACAATAATAGGGTTTAGGACTTTTTTTTTTTTTTTCCATCGACTCTTTAGCCCGAGTAAAGCTGAAAATTTTTCAGGCTCGATGGGATTGACCCATCCGCGCAACCAGACCACATCACTTGGCTCGATGCACTGTGTGGGCAGGCTGAGTAGATTGATTGCCAAATTTATTTATTAGAATAATTCTAATACGTACGTCATACTATATTTTCTTGAAAACAGTTGGGTAACAACTCATTAAAGGCTAACACATGTAGGAATGGAAGTATCAGACTTGTGAGTTGGTATATAGTTGGTGGTCCAAACTCAAAACCAGATAGTGTTTTGCATCTGAAAATAAGTCAATAATTTGTTTCATGTATATTCAGTATATGCTCTAACTAATTTACAAAATTGTATTCCTTATAAATATAACAGAATACACATCATGTTCTACTCAAGCCAGACATGAGATCAGTGAACAATTCTTCACTGCAAGGAATGGTGAGGCCGCCCATTGGATGATGGAACCCGAATTCTTCTTCAGCTTGATATAACAATTCTTGAAATGAAGGATGGTTCAAGTATGATACTGGAATTACAAACCGCTTCTTTTCGTCTTCCCCAATATAAACCGCCAAATGGCCCTTTGGTACATCAGCTCTTGATGAAGTTGATCTTCTTTCATTGGAGAAAGATCGTCTCAAAAGTTGGCGGATGGCCATTGAATAAAGTGAATTTGCTGAATTGTAATGAAAAACCTTTTAGAAAATGTTGTGAAAACTGAGAAAGAATATTGTGAGGACTTGATGCTGGTGATTTTCCATAGGTGTGTTGTATATATAGGCTAAAAAGAAAGGCTTTGTCCTTCAGAAATATGTGATGCTCTTTGAGACCTGAGAAACATATAACATGGGGAATCACATGGCTTTGTCTTTCAATCATCATTAAGATTTTAAGGCAACAAGAATGTGTGATTGAAAAACAGTGTATCCTACCGAATCAAGCAACATGGCCCACAAATGACCCCTCTACATTAATAGGATTTGACAAGCCTTACCCTCAGAGGAGAGGACCCTACTTGCTCATGTGATTATGTCTCTTTATAAACACGAAAACACAGTTGGATTAGGTAAAATAGCCTGGAGAAAATTGCTGTGAAGTTGAAAATGTATGCTGATCTATAAAGAGGAAATGGGGTGTTAATAAAAATAAGCTCCCATATATGAAGATTGAACTATACACCTTTTTATTCTGAAAAGGTTCACCATCAATGTTCACTCACTTGCATATTGTATGAACAAAGTTAATCTGCTTGTAGACTTTTATGAAAATTGTTTATAAGTTCATATGTGCCAAGAAACAGAAGTATTACATTAGATAATCATTAATTAACCCATTCCTATAGTGTTATGATGGCAACCTAGTAGTCAACCAATTTATTCCCTTCTGCTTATGAAAATGGAGAAATATATTTACTTTTACTCGTAATATATTTGCCCTTCTTTTTCTAAATAACGTACGTACTTATACGAAAATGAGAGAGGTTAACTGATATAAGGAAACAGGGTTAAGTATGCAAGATCACAAATACTTAAACCACATAAGGCTTTGATATGTGAAAATGGGTAAGTAATTTTTATACTTCATATATTTTGTTGTTGAATATACATTTCTTTTCCTAACAACGTGTCTACTTCTAAGACAATGAGTAATGCTTCTCAGAGAAACTAATCTACAGTCTTCTAACATAGTATGGATCTCATGTTCTGCTCAAACCGGAGATGAGATCAATAAATAAATCCTGACTGCAAGGAATGGTGAGGCCACCCATTGGATGATGGAAACCAAATTCCTCCTCAGCTTGATATAGCAATTCTTGAAATGAAGAGTGATTCAAGTATGATACTGGAATCACAAACCGCTTTTTTTCATTCTCCCCAATGTAAACTGCCAAATGACCCTTTGGAACATCAGCTCCTGATGAAGCTGATCTTCTTTCACTGGACAATGATCGTCTCAAAATTTGGCGGATGGCCATTTTGTATAAAGTGAGTTTTGCTGGTTGAAATTAAAATCTTGGTGAAAAATGTTGTGAATAGGTGAAAGCTTTTGAGGTGTTGTTGGTTGTGGTTGAGAAATGTGTTATATATATATTTGAATGATGAAATTCTGTATCCTTGAAAAATATGGGGTGGGGTATATGAGAGAGAGGTGAGAAACAAAAGCACATGCAAAGTAACATGGATTTGTTCTTCAACAATCATCAACATTTTAAACCAACAAGAATATGTGATTGAAAGACATTGTATCCTACCAACTCTGCCAACATAGCCATCAAATGACCCCCACTTTAATCAATCACATGAGTTCCTTTATTTTCATAATTCAAATCAACTGCTCATCAGTCTGGGAAAAACAATTAAAGTCGTGGACCATTCGGCTGATTAGTTGTGAGACAATGTTTGGGTGGGAAGATAATGCAGATTTTAATTAAGATTATATACAAGTTATAAAAACCATATGCCAAATGGATCAATAGACCAGTAGTATAGTTTGGTTGGTTGGCAAAATAATTGTTTTAGAAAGGCCAAAGGAAAGCTGTATAGCATTGGTTTGTGTGGGGTGTTTTGAGGGTCTCTAGAGTGGAAGGAGGTATTCCATTTTGCTGTACCATTAATTACTGTTGGGTCTTTTGAGGGCTATCCTGTCTCTGGAGTAGGCAGGGAACAATCATTTCAATCCACAAAATCTTTGTTATGTGTTTAAAATCATCTGAACATTTCCATGTGACTCCTCATGAGCTTATGCCTATCAAGTCTCATAGGCCACACTCAACTCTTAATATTGTTTACCTATATATACAAGCCATTTGAGGATTACAGCCACCAACAACTCATCTAAATACTCCAATTGTCTTATCTTTTCATTATTTCACAACATTTTGCAGAAAAAAATATTTTAATACAGCAAGGACAACAATATTTAAAATGGCCATCCGCCAAATGTTGAGACGATCTTTATCCAGTGAAAGAAGATCAACTTCATCAGGTGCTGATGTTCCAAAGGGCCATTTGGCTGTTTACATTGGCGAGAATGAAAAGAAGCGGTTTGTAATTCCAGTATCATATTTGAACCATCTTTCATTTCAAGAATTGTTATTTCAAGCTGAAGAAGAATTCGGATTCCATCATCCAATGGGCGGCCTCACCATTCCTTGCAGTCAGGACTTATTTGTTGATCTAATCTCTGGCTTGAGCAGAACATGAGATACATACTATGTTTTAGAAGAAGACACTTTTGTAGATTAGTTTACCTTAGAAATGTATCGATAGATAGAGTTCACATAAATGCAGGAAAAAACAGACATTTCAGATGAAAAAACATCATTGTTTTGAGACGTTATCATTGATTCTATACATACTCAACAAGTCCGTTTTATTCTTGCCACTATTTTCACTAATGTGATGGCCTCCAATATCTGTTCAATGGTTATCAATTGTCATATTCAAGTCAGTTATTCAACTCCATATGCCCTATAAATAAACTCACTTTGTTCCTAGAGCTTAACAAGCAATACTGAGAACATAGGTTCGATCATCCTGAGCATGGAATAAGTTCTTATAAATTGCATTGGAGTTCCAATTACGTTATTAAAAGATATGGATATTTTTATTTCCAGCAATCACATTTATTTGCCTGAACCTGTTCAACAAAAGTTGGCAGATAAGATCAGATGTTTTCTAGCTTGAAAAAATTGTTGAGCTGGATTTGTCATCTAGAGTGTATTACATCATTTGTCTTGGTATGATCACAGTTCATCTTTCTATAATATCATTAATTTATCAATGGTTAGAAGACAACCATGTAATTCTTCATGTGCTAATGTTTCAATGTAGTGTCCCACTTGAATCACCCTTCACCAAACTTCACAAGTGATGTGTGTCCCTACGTATAAGGAAATTATAGAAGTATTTTCTGTAAAGAGATTAAGACATTGTGCTAAGGAAAATGTTCAGCTTTATAAGATAAGAACAAATCCTAAAATTGATACAGAATTCTGTCTACTATAAACATCATCAGCTAAAATTTCTCGAGCTTGAATAAAGGCAAAATTCTAAACAGATCTTCTCTACAAAACTTGATGCTAATTTTGCTAAGGTTTGAGTATATATAAGTGACCAATTTCTAACATGAGGAATTGCAGGCCTTTTCTTTTCAATTATGCATAAGACCATACTACCAATAAATAATAATAATAATGTAATGATAGCAGAAGCCTCTCAATTAATGCTGCATGGTGACCCCATCTTCCAAGTTGTAAGGCAAACACAAATACATGTGATCTCTGTGGCATCCATTAACCGGCAAATAAAATCATATGTCCTTTGCAGGTACCTCTATAATCTTCGACGAATTCAGCACTAATCTTTACCAACACCTTTTGTTGCTTTAAATCTTAATAGTGGTTGATGGACAAAGCCATGTGATTCCTCATATGCTTATGTTTTGTAGGCCACCACACTTATCCTATTTCGTATTCACCACTCAATGCAAATTTTTCAAGGATCAACATTTCTTGGTTTACCTATATATACACCACAATTCTAGACTACAATCAAAAATACTTGCAACTTTCTCTGTTTTCACTTATTTCACAACATTTCTCAGAAAGTCTTTCATTTCAACTCAGGAAGATTCACTTTATATTACAATGGCCATCCGACAGATGTTGAGACGGTCTCTATCCAGTGAAAGAAGATCAACTTCATCAGGTGCTGATGTTCCAAAGGGCTATTTTGCTGTTTACATTGGGGAGAATGAAAAGAAGCGCTTTGTAATCCCAGTATCATACTTGAACCACCCTTCATTTCAAGAATTGCTATTTCAAGCTGAAGAAGAATTTGGATTTCATCATCCAATGGGCGGCCTCACCATTCCTTGCAGTCAGGATTTGTTCACTGATCTCATATCTGGTCTGAGCAGAAGATGATATAATTAATGTATATGAGGAATACTGTTTTGTAAATTAGTTTAAGAGAATATACTGAATATACATGAAACAAATTATTGAGCCATTTTCAGATGCAAAAGCATTATACTTAAATCAATCTGATGAAATTATTTTACTGATTCCCAACTTTCCATCTTCGAGTATAGGTAGTAGCTTGATCAACTGATTCAGCTCTACTACTTTGTTCTGAAAAGGTTCACCAATCACCATGATCAGCTCTATCACTCAGTATTTTGCTTTCATTGATATATAAAATCTGGCACCTGTTGTGATGATGTTTTACAAACATGAAAGTGTTATAATATAACTGACTGGAGAAAAATGCCTCTAAGTTGCTAGTGCTTCACAGAGTTTCCTGAATGTGAAACTTTAAGGACAATCATTTTCAGGCCATATGTGGAAGGTGTACAAGTCTTAATTACATTAAATTATTCAATGAATCCAACACCGTGCTTGCATATCTTTTCCAGATAAATCTTGTTGGGAATATTAGAATAATATAAAAAGTATTTCGATTAACCTTGATAAGCATAGAGTTGCAAGAAATGAGCATAATTAGCTGTTTTTTCTTGTAAAAACTTAATTTTTAAGTGCAAGAAAATGTTGCATTTACTTCTCGTTTTCCAAGGGAAATTTTTTTTCTAGAGGGGTGGGAATCTCAAAAAAATCCTTAGTCAAAGTGTACATGATTCTGTGTCCTAGTTTGTAACACACACAACTCTGAGGTAAGGTGAATGAATAGTTAATCTCTCAATTAAGCTAATTAGTATTTATTTTGCCTTTAAAAAACAATAATAGGGTTTAGGACTTTTTTTTTTTTTTTCCATCGACTCTTTAGCCCGAGTAAAGCTGAAAATTTTTCAGGCTCGATGGGATTGACCCATCCGCGCAACCAGACCACATCACTTGGCTCGATGCACTGTGTGGGCAGGCTGAGTAGATTGATTGCCAAATTTATTTATTAGAATAATTCTAATACGTACGTCATACTATATTTTCTTGAAAACAGTTGGGTAACAACTCATTAAAGGCTAACACATGTAGGAATGGAAGTATCAGACTTGTGAGTTGGTATATAGTTGGTGGTCCAAACTCAAAACCAGATAGTGTTTTGCATCTGAAAATAAGTCAATAATTTGTTTCATGTATATTCAGTATATGCTCTAACTAATTTACAAAATTGTATTCCTTATAAATATAACAGAATACACATCATGTTCTACTCAAGCCAGACATGAGATCAGTGAACAATTCTTCACTGCAAGGAATGGTGAGGCCGCCCATTGGATGATGGAACCCGAATTCTTCTTCAGCTTGATATAACAATTCTTGAAATGAAGGATGGTTCAAGTATGATACTGGAATTACAAACCGCTTCTTTTCGTCTTCCCCAATATAAACCGCCAAATGGCCCTTTGGTACATCAGCTCTTGATGAAGTTGATCTTCTTTCATTGGAGAAAGATCGTCTCAAAAGTTGGCGGATGGCCATTGAATAAAGTGAATTTGCTGAATTGTAATGAAAAACCTTTTAGAAAATGTTGTGAAAACTGAGAAAGAATATTGTGAGGACTTGATGCTGGTGATTTTCCATAGGTGTGTTGTATATATAGGCTAAAAGAAAGGCTTTGTCCTTCAGAAATATGTGATGCTCTTTGAGACCTGAGAAACATATAACATGGGGAATCACATGGCTTTGTCTTTCAATCATCATTAAGATTTTAAGGCAACAAGAATGTGTGATTGAAAAACAGTGTATCCTACCGAATCAAGCAACATGGCCCACAAATGACCCCTCTACATTAATAGGATTTGACAAGCCTTACCCTCAGAGGAGAGGACCCTACTTGCTCATGTGATTATGTCTCTTTATAAACACGAAAACACAGTTGGATTAGGTAAAATAGCCTGGAGAAAATTGCTGTGAAGTTGAAAATGTATGCTGATCTATAAAGAGGAAATGGGGTGTTAATAGCTCCCATATATGAAGATTGAACTATACACCTTTTTATTCTGAAAAGGTTCACCATCAATGTTCACTCACTTGCATATTGTATGAACAAAGTTAATCTGCTTGTAGACTTTTATGAAAATTGTTTATAAGTTCATATGTGCCAAGAAACAGAAGTATTACATTAGATAATCATTAATTAACCCATTCCTATAGTGTTATGATGGCAACCTAGTAGTCAACCAATTTATTCCCTTCTGCTTATGAAAATGGAGAAATATATTTACTTTTACTCGTAATATATTTGCCCTTCTGTTTTCTAAATAACGTACGTACTTATACGAAAATGAGAGAGGTTAACTGATATAAGGAAACAGGGTTAAGTACTGCGAGATCACAAATACTTAAACCACATAAGGCTTTGATATGTGAAAATGGGTAAGTAATTTTTATACTTCATATATTTTGTTGTTGAATATACATTTCTTTTCCTAACAACGTGTCTACTTCTAAGACAATGAGTAATGCTTCTCAGAGAAACTAATCTACAGTCTTCTAACATAGTATGGATCTCATGTTCTGCTCAAACCGGAGATGAGATCAATAAATAAATCCTGACTGCAAGGAATGGTGAGGCCACCCATTGGATGATGGAAACCAAATTCCTCCTCAGCTTGATATAGCAATTCTTGAAATGAAGAGTGATTCAAGTATGATACTGGAATCACAAACCGCTTTTTTTCATTCTCCCCAATGTAAACTGCCAAATGACCCTTTGGAACATCAGCTCCTGATGAAGCTGATCTTCTTTCACTGGACAATGATCGTCTCAAAATTTGGCGGATGGCCATTTTGTATAAAGTGAGTTTTGCTGGTTGAAATTAAAATCTTGGTGAAAAATGTTGTGAATAGGTGAAAGCTTTTGAGGAGTTGTTGGTTGTGGTTGAGAAATGTGTTGTATATATAGGCGAATGATGAAATTCTGTATCCTTGAAAAATATGGGGTGGGGTATATGAGAGAGAGGTGAGAAACAAAAGCACATGCAAAGTAACATGGATTTGTTCTTCAACAATCATCAACATTTTAAACCAACAAGAATATGTGATTGAAAGACATTGTATCCTACCAACTCTGCCAACATAGCCATCAAATGACCCCTCCACTTTAATCAACCCTTATACTACCCTACATGAGTTCCTTTAGTCTTCATAATTCAAATCAACCGCTCATCAGTCTGGGAAAAACAATTAAAGTCGTGGACCATTCGGCTAATTAGTTGTGAGACAATGTTTGGGTGGGAAGATAATGCAGATTTTAATTAAGATTATATACAAGTTATAAATGCCAATTGGATCAATAGACCAGTCGACAGAATTTGGTGGGCTGAAATGTTTAGACAGGGAAAAGGAAAGCTGTATAGCATTGATTTGTGTGAGGGTCTCTAGAGTGGAAGGAGGTATTCCATTTTGCTGTACCATTAATTACTGTGGGGTCTTTTGAGGGCTATCCTGTCTCTGGAGTAGGCAGGGAACAATCATTTCACTCCACAAATTCTTTGTTACGTGTTTAAAATCATCTGAACATTTCCATGTGACTCCTCATGAGCTTATGCCTATCAAGTCTCATAGGTCACACTCAACTCTTAATACTGCTTACCTATATATACAAGCCATTTGATGATTACAGCCACCAACAACACTCAAAATACTCCAATTGTCTTAGCTTTTCATTATTTCACAACATTTTGCAGAAAAAAATATTTTAATACAGCAAGAGTAACTTTATTTGAAATGGCCATCCGCCAAATATTGAGACGATCTTTATCCAGTGAAAGAAGATCAACTTCATCAGGTGCTGATGTTCCAAAGGGCCATTTGGCTGTTTACATTGGCGAGAATGAAAAGAAGCGGTTTGTAATCCCGGTATCATATTTGAACCATCCTTCATTCCAAGAATTGTTATTTCAAGCAGAAGAAGAATTCGGATTCCATCATCCAATGGGGGGCCTCACCATTCCTTGCAGTCAGGATTTGTTCAGTGATCTCATCTCTGGTCTGAATAGAACATGATATGGTCAATGTATATGAGGAATACTGTTTTGTAAATTAGTTAGAGCATATACTGAATATACATGAAACCAAATTATTGAGCCATTTTCTGATGCAAAAGCATTATCTAGTTTTAGTTTAGACCACTAACTGTATACAGACTCAATACTGTTTCTTATTTATATAGCAATATTGTTCAGTTTATGCTCCTACTGAAATCAATCTGATGAAACTATTCTACTGATTTCCCAACCAATTTTCCTTCAAGGTACGTGCTTGATCAGCTCTATCAATTTGTTCTGAAAAGTTTGATCATCAATGTTCAATACTTTATGTAAGATTATATAAGGTAGAAGCAGAAGGGTTGCATTAATCATTAAATAAAACAAGTTTTTATATTGTTAACATGGAACCCCAGTACTTGTTTTCCTGAAAAATATTGTTGTGGACCAGAAAATAGTGCAAGATCTCCACATGACTGTTTCCCTAATAAAACTTTCGTGAATATTAGAGTAGGCTTCACTTTTGATCTTTGGTTTTAGTGAACAGTGGATTGAAACATAAGCAAATTAAGAATTACATGGTTATGTCTTCAAATAATACTATGTGATGTTTATCAGATTTAACTTTGTGCATTCTATTTTTGAGGGGACTTAGCCATCTTGTGACAAATTAATGCTATAGAATGATTTTTAACTAGACTATTGCTGTAATTTATGAATTTTGAGATCAGTTTATCTAAAGTAGTCAATGAGGAAGATATTATATTTCATTTGGAACAGATTTCCTCTGCATGTGAGCATTAATTTAGGACAAGGATCATATCTAAAGGGCACCCATTGTATGATCAAAGCCGAATTCGTCCTCAGCTTATTAAAATGATGGTTGGCAAAACAGCTTGAATTAGGAATTCGGATTCTAGCAATTGAAGAAGCTGTTTGACACGAATAAAGAGGCAAGAGCAAGTTTATTCCAAGACTTCCCGATATTGTTCATAGATTGAAGTTTGACTGGCTAAAACCAAATAGAAATATACTTCAACATGGCCAGCAAAGCACAGCTTGATGCTAGAAAATTATTTTCAAACTCATTATATTTTATTAAAATTACTTGTGATCCTACATAATGACTTTTTCTTCAAAGGCTTATATCATGTGTGCTTGAGTTGAATATATTTAGCCTGAGCATGAAAACCATAGCCCAGGATATTGTTTTATATTTTCCTGAAAAATTCAACTTTAAATTTGCATATACTCATACTACATAGGACTTTTGCATATGAAAATGGATAAGTGATTTTGATATTTACTATATTTTGTCATTGAATATACATTTTTTTTCCTAATAATTGTCTACTTCTATGACAATGAATAATGCTTGTCAAAGAACTAATCTACAAAACTGTGTTTCTTCTGCATTTCACCTTCAGGTGAAGCCAGAGATGAGATCATTGAAAAACTCCTGACTGCAGGGGATGGTGAGGCCACCCATTGTATGATAGAACCCGAATTCTTCTTCAGCTTGATGTAGCAATTCTTGAAATGAAGGGTTGTTCAAGTATGATACTGGAATCACAAACCGCTTCTTTTCATTCTCACCAATGTAAACAGCCAAATGACCCTTTGGAACGTCAGCCCCTGATTTTCTTTCACTTGACAAAGAACGTCTCAAAATTTGACGGATGGCCATTTTTTTTATAAAGTGAATCTTGCTGGTCAAAATGAAAAACACTAGTAAAATGTTGTGAAAGAAGTGAAAGCTTTAGAGTTATTGCTGGTTGTAGTTGAGTAATGTGTTGTATATATAGGTGAAAGACTAAATTCCCTATCCTTGAGAAATAAGGGGTGAGGTATATTAGATTAGAGAAACAAAGGCACATGCAGATGCAGAATAACATGGATTTGTATTTCAACAAGAAATGTGTGATGGAACACATGCATCGTGTCCTACCAACTCTGCTTCATAACAACATTTGATCCCTCATACCACCCTACTTGCTTTCCTTTGATCTTCATTATTCAAATCAACATCTCATAACTCTGGGGATAAGCTCATTTAATTCCTCCACAAACATAATCACATGACCTGCTAATCTCTTCACAATCACCACTGAAAAACATTACAGATGGTGGAACAGTCGGCTAATTAGTTGTGAGACAATGTATGGGACCGATCATAATTCTGAATTTTAAAAAGATTATATGCAAATTCCTTTCAAATCCACATTGAAATCTGTGGGGTCTTTTAAGGGCCATCTAGTCTCTAGAGTAGGCAGGGAGTAATGATTTCAATCCACAAATTTCATTTTAGTGTATATAATCATCACAACAATTCCATGTGAGTCCTCATGCCTATCAAGTCTCGTAGGCCTCACTCAACTATTAATTTCTCAAGGATACAGCTTCTTGATTACCTATATATACAAACCATTTCTGGATTACAACCACCAACAACTCCTCAAACTACTTCAATTTTCTCAGCATCCATTATTTCATAATATTTTGAAAACAGCTTTTATTTCAACACAGCAAGAACAACTCTGTACGAAAATGGCCATCCGCCAAATGTTGAGACGATCTCTATCCAGTGAAAGAAGATCAGCTTCATCAGGTGCTGATGTTCCAAAGGGTCATTTGGCTGTTTACATTGGCGAAAATGAAAAGAAGCGCTTTGTGATCCCAGTATCATACTTGAACAACCCTTTATTTCAAGAAATGCTATTTCAAGCTGAAGAAGAATTCGGGTTCCATCATCCAATGGGCGGCCTCACCATTCCTTGCAGTCAGGATTTGTTCACTGATCTCATATCTGGTTTGAGTAGAACATGAAGTATATTTTTATGTTCAAGAGGAATACAATTTTGTAAAAATTAGTTAGAGCATATAAAGAATACACATGAAACAAATTATTGAGCAATTTTCAGATGCAAAAGCATTATCGGGTTTTGAGTTTGGATCACTATAACTATAACAAACTCAACATGTCTAATACTTCCATTCTTACATTTGTTACCCTTTTACTGTTAACCTTACAAATGAGTTTTGTTACCAAAGAAGTAAGTGAAATTTATCAAAGAATATTGTAATATTGCTACCTGATGGTCTCCATCGCTTTTCCTATGGTTTGTTGGACATTGAGCGTTTTGTAAATTATATTTAAAAGTTTTTATTGCAGAAAAAGAATAGTGGGTTGATACATCAAAAAATTAAGAATCACATGGTTTTGTCTCAAATATTACAAAAGGATGTTATTATCAGATGGAACTTTGTCCATTTGAATAAAATAAATAAAAATCTATTAGAGGGGCTAGCTCATGACAACTTGATGCTAGAGAATGATTTTGAACTCAGACTATTGTTTTAACCTATGAATTCTGAACTCTAATTTTAAAGATGAGCAAATCTATAATTCTAGCATTTTAGCCAATGCATTTCTAGTTATATTCAGAGGGAAATTTACAAGCAACAAGAAAACATAGTCATTTCAAATTAAATCCTCTCCTCTCACTCTGTCACAACACCTCAGGTATAGATCTCTCTGGTATGATTCAATAATGTGCAATTCGAGTGATATCTGGAAAGACGTAATCCTGTTCAGAATTATAACAGTTGCTGTTCAGCAAGGTTGTTCTGAAAAATGTACTTTGCTGAGTAAAACCTCAACTATGGAGGGGCTAATTGAAAAAGGAAACAGGGCTAAGAATCGAGAGATCAGTAATACATAAACCACATAAAAGCTTTTGCATATGAAACTACTGATACTTAATATATCTTGTTGTTGAATATACATTCTTTTCCTAACAATGTCTGTAATTCTAAGACAATGAATAATTCTAATCTACAAAACTATCTTCTCATGTTCTTCTCAAGCTAGAGATGAGATCAGTGAACAATTCTTCACTGCAAGGAATGGTAAGGCCGCCCATTGGATGATGGAACCCGAATTCCTCTTCAGCTTGAAATAGCAATTCTTGAAATGAAGGGTTGTTCAAGTATGATACTGGGATTACAAAGCGCTTCTTTTCATTCTCCCCAATGTAAACAGCCAGATGGCCCTTTGGAACATCAGCTCCTGCTGAAGCTGATCTTCTTTCATTGGACAGAGATCGTCTCAAAATTTGCCGGATGGCCATTATGTATAAAGTGAATCTTGCTGGTTGAAATTAAAAAATTTGTGAAAAATATAGTGAAACTATAAGTGAAATTAAGCTTTTGAGGAGTTGTTGCTGGTTGTAGTTGAAATATGTGTGGTATATATAGGTAAACAAAGAAAGGCTGTATCCTGGAAAATATGGGGTAGGCTAATGAGAGATGAGAAACAAAAGCACATGGATTTATCTTTAAACAATCAATCATTAAGATTTTAAAGGTAACAAGAATGTGTTGTATCCTACCAACTCTGCCAACATACCCCTCAAATGACCCCTTTACTTTAATCAATCCAAAACAAGATTCGATGCCTTCTCTCACCTTCAAATGGTTTCATTTAACCTTCCTAATTCATATCAAAAGGACAACTGATTGAAATTGAATCTATCAAGTGGTCTTCTAATCCATTTAACTTGGCCCACCATGTGATCTTGATTACAAATTCTGTATTTTGCTTTCGGATAAGTAACAATTTGACAGCTCATGTGATGATGTTTCTTGAAAAACATGAATTTGTTGAGTTGGATGGAAGACTTAATTGACTAGAGAAAACTAGTACTAAGTTGCTAATGTTTCCACAACTGCTTAAGGATGTACGCGTCTTTGTACTAAACCTATATTACCTGATACATTCAGTACCTTTATAGGACTTATAAAAACATCATTAGTCATGGGGAAGGTAGTATAATTAATTCATTCGGTACATGTTTTCTCTCCATGTGAACTTTTAGGATGATCATTTTCAGGGCCATGGTAAAAGGCACAAAAGTGTAACAACATTAAATTATTAAATGAATCCCATCTTTCTTGCATTTCGAAAAACCTTGTTGTGAATTCAATTCTTGATTACAGGCAGGGACGGATTTAAGAGATGCAGTCGGCTCCTTGGATTACAGCCTTGCATTTCGAAGGACTTTTAATTTATAAAGGTTCGGCTCCCTTGAAAGACTTATTCCTGTTTAGAATGATGGGGAAAAAAAATCCAAGAGTCTATTGAGCAAGGCTATCCCTTCTGGATGGGGTGGATTTGAAATCAAGGGATTTGAGGACACAAACTAAAATGGAGAAAAACTAAATGAATAAATTTGATACACTCAAATATTAAGCACAAGTGGAAGAAATGAGAGGATTTCAAATGACTAGGTTTTGTTGGGTATTTGAAATCCTCCCACTTATAAATAATATTTGTGTGAACTAAATCCATTCATTTAGTTTTTTCCATTTTGATCTGTAAAGGTCCTCAGATCCGTTGACTTCAAATGACTCCATCCAAATGGAGCCTTAGCTTGATCATAAAGACCATAGTCCAGGGGAGATCAGAAATACTTTTAATCACAAAAAGGCTTTTGCATATGAAAATGCGGATAAGAAATTTTTGATATTTAATATTCTTTATTGTTGAATATGCTTTTCTTTTCCTAATACAGTCTGTACTTCTAAGACAATGAAGAGTGTTGTCAGTGACACTAATCTACAAAACTACTGTCTTCTAAAATGTATCTCATCTTCTGCTTAAGCCAGATATGAGATCAATGAATAAATCTTGACTGCAAGGAATGGTGAGGCCGCCCATTGGATGATGGAATCCGAATTCTTCTTCAGCTTGATATAGCAACTCTTGAAATGAAGGATGATTCAAGTATGATACTGGAATTACAAACCTCTTCTTTTCGTTCTCCCCGATGTAAACAGCCAAATGACCCTTTGGAACATCAGCACCTGATAAGGCTGATCTTCTTTCATTGGAGAAAGATCGTCTCAAGATTTGGCGGATGGCCATTTCGTATAAAATGAATGTTGCTGGTTGAAATGAAAAACTTGTTAGTGAAAAGTGTTGTGAAATAAGTGAAAGCTTTTGAGATTTGTTGATGGTTGTAGTTGAGATATGCTTTGTATATATAGGCGAACAAAGAAAGGCTGAAATATTGCCAGGGTGGGCTAGATAAGACATGAGAAACAAAAGCACATGGAGGATAACATGGATTTGTCTTCAACAAATATCAAGACTTTCATGAAAACAAGAGAGAATGTGTGATTGAAAAACATTGTGTCCTACCAACTCTTCCAATATTGCCCTTAAACAACCCCCTCATAAAAAGATATGATGCCTCCTCTCACCTACTTGGATTCATTTAACCCTCCCAATCAACATAAGAACTGTTTTAGCATAACTGATAGAAATTGCCAACCTTTCAGAATCTATCAAGTGGTTCCTATCCCTTTATAGAACAACATTAACCTAAACCACTATTTTAATTGCTTTAAGTTGATAACGTTACAAAACATTGTCCTACTCATGTAAACCACTCTCTTAAGTCTCTCAACTCAGTTGAAGGTGAATTGTACCAATGAGTTTACATGATTCCTAACAAAATCTTTTACTTGATAATGAGAGTAGTAAAAGATTAATGGTGGTTAAGAGTCAATTGAATAGCACATCATGACTAAGACAGTTCTGTCATCTGACCATGTATAGTTTTAACGTACTACACTGAAAGTTTACCAATTTTAAACTTCTTAATCTCATCTCTGACTCTATGTTTATGTGAAACAACAAATTGAAATAGTGCTACAACTGACGAAGTGGTATAGCTCAAGTGGTTAGAGCTTCACTGCCTATGACCCAAAGGTCATGGGTTTGAGTCACCATCTACCGGATAAAAAAAAAAAATAGTGCTACAACTAAGAGAAGGGAGAATACTTATACTGCACAAGGCTTTTGCATATGAAAATGGATAAGTAAATATAATTTGTCATTGATTGAATGTACATTTCTTTTCCTAACTTTTAATTCTTGTCAGAGAAACTAATCTACAAAACTGTCTTCTTCTAAGACATAGTATGTGCTTCATGTTCTGCTCAAGCTGGAGATGAGATCAATGAATAAATCCTCACTACAGGGAATTGTTAGGCCACCCATTGGATGATTGAATCCGCATTCCTCTTCAGCTTGAAATAACAATTCTTGAAATGAAGGTTGGTTCAGGTATACTACTGGAATTACAAATCGTCTCTTTTCATTCTCCCCAACATAAACAGCAAAATGGCCCTTTGGAACATCACCTCCTGATGAAGCTGATCTTCTTTCACTGGATAGAGATCGTCTCAATATTTGGCGTATGGCCATTGCAATATAAAGTGAATCTTTCTGTGTAGAAATGAAAGGCTTTATGAAGAATGTAATGAAATAAGTGAAAACTAAATTATTTTGTGGAGTTGATGCTGGTTGTAGTATATATAGGCAAACAAAAAAGGCAGTGTCCTTGAGTAATATGTGGTACATGGTCTTTTAAGACTTGAGAAACATAAGCACATGGAGATTCACATGATTTCACTTTCTTAAGGCAACAAAAAATGTGTGATCGAAAACCATTTTATCCTACCAATTGTAGCAAAATAGCCCTCATGGACCCTACTTTAAGCAACCAATAATAATACTTGATGACCCTCAGATGACCCTACTCAGTTTATTTGATCTTTATCATCTTGCTTAACAGCATATATATATGCACTAGAATAGTGTATTGCAATTTTTCCCTATCTATCAAGTGGTGTTCTAATCTTACTAGTCATCGGCCTTAGGACAAACATTGACCAGGTCCACCTACATTGTGCACCATGCTTTCCGATGATGTAAATTGGGGGCGCTTGTTCGAATTCTTCAATGAGAATAATTTTGTAGTGAATTACTATAAGAATTATATTGCATTGTTAGTGTTTTTCTCTGATTTTGTAATTAATTAATGGGATAAAAATTGATCTTGATTGGGAAATAGTGGAATGATTGAGGAGAAATATGATTATAGGAGGAAAAATAGTTGATCAAATAAGATTACGATCAACTAATTTTGAGTCTCAGTATTCTTTACAAAGTATGTTGAAGTTGATTTCAACATCTTTATTCTCATTAACCACCACAATAATCTTTTACTTATTCTCGTTTTCAGATTCTTGAACCAAACACCCCCGAAAGTGTTGAAGATATTGGCAGCTCGTGTGATCGTGTACAACACACACATGAAAGTATTGACTCGGATTAGTTTTTTTAATTAGTAAACTTAATTGACTGGAGAAAGATAAAATTAATTAAGAGAAAAACGTGACACGCACGTGAGATTTAGCCCGGATTTTGAACTACATTTGTGAACCTTAAAAGATAATGCCTACAATTAATTACCAGCTCCAAATATTTTTGTCCTTCAATCCCCACCCCACTAAAAAAGTCCCAATTAGACCACTATGGATCCTTTGGAGGGTGATTTACCTTGTATTTCTTAAACAAAAATATCTGTCGTATGTTCGTAATTCAATCTAGCAGCTACATCACGGAAGCAGAGAACAATAGCAAGATATGTATCACCTGGCCTGTTGAGTGTAATTTCCAGATAAATATTGTCTAAGTGCTGGTTTGGTTTCCTTCATTAATTATTCGGCAGACATGATTGACTTCATTTTAACACTTGTCAGCCTATGTTAACTCATTTGTCATGCCCTAATCATGCAAATCAAACGAGCACTAAAAGTAGTGTATTAATTGTCAATAATAACAAATCAGGATTATTGAATATAGTCCTGTTGAAAGTTGTTACATTTGTTATTTTTACAACAGGGGATGTGATTCCCCAGCCAAAGATCATGCGTTAAAATGTACATGATTCTTTGTAATAAAAATGAAATGTGAGATTCTACTTAGAGGTGAGGCAAAGGAATAATTCCTCAGTGCATGGAAGTGTAAGTCCACCCATGGGGTGATGAAACCCGAACTCATCTTCAGCCCGGTTCAGCAATTCTTGAAACGACGGTTGCCTCAGAAAAGATATCGGAATTACAAACCTCTTCTTTTCGCCTTCTTCGCCAACATATACCGCGAAACACCCTTTAGGAATATGATTTCCGCCACACAGAAGAATCTGTCCGAAACGAGTAATCATGCGGATGGCCATGCTTTTAATTTAGACACTTGTTTATTTATTAATTGATGATATAAAGTTATGTTGAGGCTGGAATTAGTGGTGAAACTATTGAAACCTGAGATAGGTATTTATATAACACATTTGTTGGTTGGTTGATAAATACAAATACGTGTAAATATAGATGCTTGGCTATCTATCACATGTAGAATTTTTGGAGTAGACGGAACATATGTAAATGACACCATAAAACAAGAAAAGAACACGAGCCAGGCCAAGATCACATGGACCTACGTTCCAATTATGGTAGTATATAGTTTCAGAGTAGCTGGAGAAATTAAGCTGCATCAGATTCTTTTGTTGCATTTAAATTTAATACGCGCTACATGTATTAAATGATACCAAGAGTTGGTTTTGTCTGTCAAACTCATTTACAATTCATATCTTATAATAAAACAACTAATACTATCAAAATAAGGGGTGCTTGGTTGTAGATTCTTCAATGGGTATGAGAATGAAATAAATTTTCCCTCTATGTCCCTAGAATATTGAAGGAAAGATTGTTTCAATGATGATAACATCACAAGTGTTGTATTCCAATTTTGGAAAAAAGTGAATCAAAAGAAAGTTGTAGTGATGGTGGAGGGAAATGCTTGGGGAGAAACTATTGTAAGAGGGGCTAAGGTCAATCAAAATTGGGTAATGATTACCTTATTTAAGAGGAAAATTAGTGATATTAATCATTTTTTGTTCACATTAACCACCATAGTTGCTCTATATTTATTTTCATTCCTATTCCTATCGAGAAATTTTCAACCAAGTGTCCCTTAAATTTCAAGGTGGAATTTGTTGACACAAAACTTTGCATAATATATCAATTGACACAACGTGTAATAGAAAGTTTGTTTTACTTATATGTCTGACGACTTTACATTAATTAGCTTCCACTTAAGTGTCTTTTGCAGGATATATGTAGGTACGTTACGTATGTCATAATTTGATTGAGTTCATAAGATAGATGATATTAATGTTCCAAAATTGTTTTTTTTCATTATCATTAGTACTGCAATTTTATTTTTGGAATTCGTCATGGCATCTTTAATCCCAACCATTTCTCCAATCTTCAATTGGTAAGTCAAACTTAATATTTAATTACCCGATGAAATTTTGTGTTAGACGATTTTATATATGAAACAAATCTCCATTTTAGTATTTGATTCATATTTTCTTTTAAAATATAATTTGGTAGCATGAATCAAAATTATATTATATATATAATAAATGTGAGACTCATCTCACTTAAGTTTTTATCTAATACTACATGACAAACATTGACTCTTAGAGGGGTGTATTCAATTGGGATTCTATTGGATTTTTTTGGACTTTAAAAAGTATGTGGATTTAGAAAATCCATAGACTCCATGTAGAGTTTCATAGACTCCATGCAGAGTTTGACTGACTTTTTTTTATTGATTTACATGGATTTCCATAGATTTGGTATTTAAACTATTGATGCAAATGTATATGGAACACACTTATATATAAAAAAAAAAGTTATCCAAATTGTTTAGAAAAAATATAAAAAATACATTACTATTATTCATCATTATTATTCTCATCTTCATTCTCATCATCTTTGAAGTCCTATAATAATTTTATAAAAAATCTCAGAGATAATTTTAATGATTATAATTAAAATTAATAATTTAAATGATTTTTTATATTTGTTCTTAAATTAATATAAAATTCAAAATTTATTGATGTAAATATTAAAATTTGAAATATAATTTTTTTTAATAAAATATATAAATATGTTTCTTTCATTTTCATTTTTCTTTATGTAACACATGAAAAAATATTAATAATATTCTCTAAGCAACTTTATATCATTTTTTCTTTTCAAATAAATGTGACCTATCATGAAATAATTGAGATTTGTTCTATCATTCCCATAATTGAGATTTTTTTTACGAAATAATTGAGATTTATTCTATCATTCTCATAATTGAGATTTTTTTTTTTTAGCGGCATTTTTCAAGAATGTTGTGTAAAGAAAGTTAAAGTTATGTAGAGAGAGATTGAATCGATTGTGAAACTTTAAGCGGGATCACGAACAAAAGTCTTGACGACAAAATCCAAAATAAAGAGCAGAAAAAAATTTGTAGAGTATTTTGTTAGAAGAACAATAAAGGTTTTTTTTTTCTTCTGAGAGAATACGTAGAAATCTCTCATTGTTAGAAGAGATTTTGGAGAGTGAAATCTATTCATATTTTGGAAAGAGAATCAAATAAAATCCATAGACTATTAAAATCCATAGACTCTTGAATACCTCATGATTTTTTAAGATTTCTTAAAATCCGTATTGAATACCTCAGGATTTTTAAAGACTTTTGAAAATCCAGATTGAATACCCTCAAATTTTGAAAGTCTAAAAAAATCCTACAGACTCTAGAACCAATACACCCCCCTTAGAATATTTATTTACGAACTTCCATATAAATTTTATTTTTACCATTCAAAAAATTTATTACATATTTAATTATTGTCAATATTTATTGAATTAAAAAAATTTTTGAATGGTAAAAATAAAATTTATATGGAAGTTCGTAAATAAATATTCTAAGGGGGTGTATTGGTTCTAGAGTCTGTAGGATTTTTTTAGACTTTCAAAATCTGAGGGTATTCAATCTGGATTTTCAAAAGTCTTTAAAAATCCTGAGGTATTCAATACGGATTTTAAGAAATCTTAAAAAATCATGAGGTATTCAAGAGTCTATGTATTTTAATAGTCTATGGATTTTATTTGATTCTCTTTCCAAAATATGAATAGATTTCACTCTCCAAAATCTCTTCTAACAATGAGAGATTTCTACGTATTCTCTCAGAAGAAAAAAAAAAAAAAACCTTTGTTGTTCTTCTAACAAAATACTCTACAAATTTTTTTCTGCTCTTTATTTTGGATTTTGTCGTCAAGACTTTTGTTCGTGATCCCAGTTAAAGTTTCACAATCCCAGTTCAATCTCTCTCTACATAACTTTAACTTTCTTTACACAACATTCTTGAAAAATGCCGCTCGAAAAAAATCTCAATTATGAGAATGATAGAATAAATCTCAATTATTTCGTAAAAAAAATCTCAATTATGGGAATGATAGAACAAATCTCAATTATTTCATGATAGGTCACATTTATTTGAAAAGAAAAAATGATATAAAGTTGCTTAGAGAATATTATTAATATTTTTTTCATGATGTTACATAAAGAAAAAATGAAAATGAAAGAAACATATTTATATATTTTATTAAAAAAATTATATTTCAAATTTTAATATTTACATCAATAAATTTTGAATTTTATATTAATTTAAGAACAAATATAAAAAATCATTTAAATTATTAATTTTAATTATAATCATTAAAATTATCTCTGAGATTTTTTATAAAATTATTATAGGACTTCAAAGATGATGAGAATGAAGATGAGAATAATAATGATGAATAATAGTAATGTATTTTTTATATTTTTTCTAAACAATTTGGATAACTTTTTTTTTTTTATATATAAGTGTGTTCCATATACATTTGCATCAATAATTTCAAATAAAATCTATGGAAATCCATGTAAATCAATAAAAAAGTCACCAAACTCGTGCATGGAGTCTATGAAACTCTACATGGAGTATATGGATTTTCTAAATCCACATACTTTTTAAAGTCCAAAAAAATCCAATAGAATCCCAATTGAATACACCCCTCTAAAATATGAAGTCTGCTCTTTAAATTATTCAAGTATACAATATATTACACGAATATTAATTTTTACTAATTTCCCGGGTAATAAAAGTATATTACACGAATATTAATTAAAAAAAGTAGATAGAAAATGAAGCATCAATTAACACATGACACGTATATTGTATTAAAGGATTATTGATAATTGCAAATGGAGTTATGCTGTATTTTATTTTAGCATAATAAGTTGTAGGTCTTATGTCACAACAAACGTGTAATTTTGAAAATCAGTTGGAAATTAGCCAAACCATCATGCCACGTCTTTCTCATTTGCTATCGTTCATTAGTCTCAGCTACCTAATTGATATCACCAATTTGGAGAAATATATGATTCCATGTGCCTACATGTGGCCTAATATGTGTATTTTAAATGTGATTCACATAAATTACAATAATCCATCTCTAGATTTATATGTTTAATTGAGTTAAAAATAAATAAAAAAATTAGTGGAGCAGAGCGCATCAATTAACCAAGGGTCACACATGCTTGGCTAATTCGATTCACCTCTCTCGTGTGGTTTGCAGGGACGACTACAAATTTTTTATTTTATTTTTTTATAAAAAAATTTGTATGAGATCGATGGTGTCACGCGACGGATCATAACTTGGAAAGTGTGCTTTACCATTTTGAAAGGAATGAGTGTTAATTTCTCTCACCGTGAAACCGTCTCATGCAAATTTTTGTCAAACAAACAACTCAAAAAGGATAGCAAACTTAAATCTAAAAAGGGATCAGTGACTACTCATGTATTTCATTCATATACAATTAATATTTTTGTTATGACATATTTTTCCTTCAAAAGAATAATGCTAAAGAAACTAATTCTGCAAAACCTGTTTCTCTAAACATATTATATACATTGCGAGAGGTTAGATCAATGAATAAATCCTTACTACAGGTCACCATTGGATGATGGAAACCGAATTTTTCTTCGACTTGGCATAGCACTTCTTGAAAAGGGTGGTTCAAGAATGATATAAACAGCAAAATTCCCCTTTGGAACTTCAGTTCCTGAAGAAGTTGATCTTCTTTCAGATGATAAAGATCTTCTAAGGATTCGTAATGATTGCAGTTAAACTAATTAAATCAGCAAAACAAATATTTTATGGAAAGTTCTGTGAGATAAGTAAAAGTCGAGGCATTCTTTCAGGCTGTAATCCAGAAATGTGTTGTATATATAGGTGAAGTTACAATTATTGTTGTGTTTATATTAATCTTGAAAGACATCAACAAGAATCACATGGATTTGTCTATCAACCTTAGTAAGATTTTAAGCACAAATTGGAGCATTTATTCTTCAAAGACCCATGGAAATCAATTGGATTACAAAATGGGATGCCTCATCTCATCTAAAAAATAAATAAAATGTTGTATGGTTTCATTTGATCTTTCTAATCAAGATCATCAACAGAATATATATAGTCAAATGGCCATCACTTGCAACTGGAGATCATATATATTACCAAAAAGGCAAATATTTGCATGAGAAGGTTCACGAACTAGTATAAATTAACACACATCTGTTCCAAAGTGTTAAATCATCATCCCTAAATTATGTTCCGTCTTACTGTGAGATGGTCTCCCGCAAGACCTACTCTATAAAAAAATGAACATTAGCAAATGAGAGATCACATGTATTTGTCTTCCAATCATGTAACATAAGTTTAAATACATTATTACATACATCTCAGCAATGAAGACAATATGTTCTACTCAAGAAATGTCATAATAACAGATATTCAGATGTGGGGGCCTTTTAAGGTCTGGATATATTACTCAAAAGCTTGTACACATCCACATCGCCTTAAGTTTGATAGTGATTTCTGTTGTTTGTTAACATAAACAGTAGGGTCCTAACAATTCTTGATGACCTGTTGGAACCACTTTAGTGTTAACAATTATAAGTAAATAAGAGAAATGATTCTAATAGTCTATACTGTGAAGAGTCATTCAAGTGAAAAATCACATGATTCTGTCTTTTTTGTTGTAATCATCGACAGTACTATTTCATTTAAATGTCTACAATGATAGCCAGCACTAACAAGCTTGATGCTTGGATTGTCTCTTCTTGAACAAATGACAATGTTTTCTTGATTGGTTAAGATATATCATATATGTATCATCTCTTCTATCATCATTAATCATATTTTTTGTGAGATTTATGTTGCTCAGATGATAATTGATAAGATATAATCCAGCCACTCATTCGACATTATTTTTTTTTGATCGGGAAAGGGTGACTCGAACCCATGACCTACTCATTCGACATTTAATTTGCAGTTGCATCTCAGTAGCTTTCCACGTATTCTTATACTGAAAATTTGTTCCAATATATATTTTTTTTCCATGAAAAGGAATTTCACACAGAAAAATGAGATGATGTTTGTTAGATAAACTAACTCTACAAAACTGTTTTCCTCTAGAACAGAGTTTATACATCATGTTCAGCTCAAGCGATAGATTAAATCAATGAATAAATCTTCACTACATGGAATGGTTAGCCCACCCATTGGATGATGAAACCCGAATTCTTCTTCAACTTGACATAGCAATTCTTGAAACGAAGGGTGGTTCAAGTACGATACTGGAATAACGAAGCGTTTCTTTTCAGCCTCCCCAACGTAAACAGCAAAATGCCCCTTTGGAACTTCAGTTCCTGATGAAGTTGATCTTTTTACAGATGATGAAGACCGTGTAAGCATTTGACGGATAGCCATGATTGTGTCAAACTAAATCTTGCTATAAGGAAAAAGGAAGGATTTTTTCGGAGGAGAAGTGAAAGCTAAGAGTAGTTTGAATACTTGTTGCTGGTTATGATCTGGAAATGGTGTTGTATTGTATATATAGGTGAAGATTTGAGAAACATAGCCACATTAAAAATCACATGGCTTTGTCTTTCTATCAATATAAAGATTTTAAGCAACAAAAAGAAGTATTTATGGGATTGAAAAAGTTGTTCCCTAACTACACTGGAAACATAGCCCTGAAAAGACCCCACACAAATTTATTGTATATGTGTGAAATAAAAACTTATAATAAATATATTTTCACATTGGATTGCAGCAAATAAAGAATCCACAGTTATGAACTATTTTAGCACAGGAAAGATGATGGAATTGTAGAAATCTGGAGTTAGTTTAGCTAAAGGATAGACCTGATATGCAGTCTTACAAAGAATTTGTATTAGTAGTAACAACTCAAATCAGATAATGCTTTTTCATCTAAAAGTAGTAAAAATTCTCATGTATATTCATATGCTCTAAATTTGTGCTTGGATACATTTCTAGACGACCTAATCTACAAAACTGTTCTGTTCTTTAATATAGTTTATATGTTATCTTCTGCTCAACTCGGAGACGAGATCAATGAATAAATCCTGACTACAAGGAATGGTAAGGCCACCCATTGGATGATGGAACCCGAATTCTTCCTCAGCTTGATATAGCAATTCTTGAAATGATGACTGGTTCAAGAATGACACGGGAATTAAAAACCGCCTCTTCTCATTCTTCCCAACATAAACAGCTAAGTGGCCCTTTGGGACTTCAGTTCCTAATGAAGCTGATTTTCTTTCAATGGATAAAGATTGTCTCAATATTTGGCGGATGGCCATTGTCATATAAAGTGAATCTTTCTGAGAATGTACAAAAAAGTGAAAGCGGAGAAAGTTTCAAGTGTTTGCTGGTTGTAATCTAGAAATATGTTGTATATATAGGTAATCTACGAAATGTTGTATCTCTGAAAATTTTGGATTTGAGGGAAATTGGATATATGGGGTAGCCTATGAACTTGGGAAACATAAGCATATGAAGAATCACATGGCTTTGTCCATCAACCATTATTAAGATTTTAAGCAACAAAATGAAAGGTGCTGGTAAAGATTAGTGCTGAATTCGTCGAAGGATTAGAGGGGTGTAACAGATATGATTTGATTTGCCGCTTGTATACCACATAGATCACATGGATTTGTCTTTGCCTTACAACTTGAAAGATGGGGTCACCATGCAACATTAATTGAGAGGCTTCTGCTATTATTATAAGTGGTAGGTCTTATGTGTAACTGAAAACATAGGCCTGCATTCCTCATGATAAAAACTGGTCACTTATAAATACTCAATCCTTATTAGCTACTGAGATTACAACATTCAATTTTCCGTTTTATTCATGCAAGAGAAATTTTAGTTCCATTGATGCTTAGAAAACAGAATTCATTATCAACTTTAACCTTTGTTCTTATCTTATAAATCTGGACATTTTCCTTAGCACAATGTCTTAATTCCTTTATTAAAAATACTTCAATAATTTCCTTATAAACATGGACACACCTGTTATGGAGTTTGGTGAAGACTGATTCAAGCAGGACACTACATTGAAACATTAGCACATGAAGAATCACATGGTTTTGCTAAGACAAATGATGTACTTATAATGTTTGGTGAAGGGTGATTCAAGTGGGACACTAGATTGAAACATTAGCACATGAACAATCACATGGTTTTGCCTTCTAACTATTGATTACAGTACTGTTGCTATAACAAGATGAACTATGATCATGCTCATGCTGCGAAAAATGATACCTACACTCTAGATGACATATACAGCTCAACAACTTTTCAAGCTAGATAACAAATTCTGATCTTATCTGCAAACTTTTCTGGAATAGTTTCGAGCAAATAAATACGATTGCTGGAAATAACAATATCCATATCTTTTAGTAACAGTAATTGGATATTTGATGCAATTTATTATAACTTATTCCATGCTTAGGATGATCAAACCTATGTTCTCAGTATTGCTTGTTAACTCTATGAACAAAGTGAGTTTATTTAGAGGACATGAGTATAAATGCATTTGGATGTTCAATTGACAACCATAGGGCAGGTCTTGGAGATCATCAGATAGTAGAATTTTTTTTTCAAGGATAGATAGGACCTGTTGAGTATGTATAGAATTAAGGGTAATAAATCAAACAATACAGTAAAGCCTTTTCATCTGAAAATATGTCTGTATTTTTCGTGTATTTAAGTGAACTCTATATCTCTATCTACGAATACATTTCCAAGGTAAACTAATTTACAAAACTGTGCTCTTTTGTACATAGCATTTAAATCATGTCCTGCTAAATTCAGAGATGAGATCAATGAATAAATCCTGACTGCAAGGGATTGTGAGGCCACCCATTGAATGATGGAACCCAAATTTTTCTTCTGCTTGATATAGCAATTCTTGAAATGAAGAGTGGTTCAAGTATGATACTGGAATTACAAATCTCTTCTTCTCGTTCTCCCCAACATACACAGCAAAATGGCCCTTTGGAACTTCAGCTGATCTTCTTTCACTGGATAAAGATCGTCTCAGCATTTGGCGGATTGCCATTGTCGTATAAGATGAATCTTGCTGAAGTGAATGAAAAACTTTCTGGAGAGTGATGTGAAATAAGTGAAAGTTGAGAAGCTAAATAATTTGAAGAGTTGTTGCTGGTTGAATTCCAGATGTGTGTTGTATATATAGTTGATCAAGAAATGGAGTGGTGCACCTGGCCAGTGGATATGTGGGGGCTAATCATACTCGACAAACATTAGCACATGACGAATCACATGGATTTGTCTAACAATCTTCATAAATATTTTAAGCAACAAAATTAATACATTGTCTCCTACCAACACGAGCAACGTAGACTTCGAAGGCCCAATAAAACCAATCGGATTGGTTTCTTTCATCTACCTAATCAAGATAAAACAAACACTATTGATTACAATGCTCATTTGGTTTGGGAACAAAGCATTAATTTTAGACCAGTATAAATAGAGTATATTACAGGTGGTATGGTAGGGTCTTATGCTCTTCAACAAGTTTGCAAATCCATGTGAATGTGAGTGTGAACGTGATTTCTTATTTTCATCATGTTGTAAAATGTAACAGAAAACAGAGGAATGCAATTCCTCATGTGAGAAAATGAATATAAATATTTAATCTAAAACATTAAAACATTAATTCATTGTAGAACCAGCATAAGACTTAGCAGAAGGTGGAGATATGGATGGTTTGTGCTGGTTGAACATGGAATTCAATTGCTGAATCCTGGTTAACTAAATTTTGTAAAACGTGGCTGCAGACAAACTGTTCGATAAAATGTTTGATGGAACGAACAAAATGAACCTAAAGCCCCTTGGCAGAACCTCTTTAAGAACAAATACAGACATAGGTAAACCAAGCCATTTCAATACTGGGTAGACGGGAACAATTGATGATGTGCACACAACCTTGATGAATGTGATTCATGGAAAGTCAAAGAATCAGCATCTTCCTCACTCTAATGGATGTTGATATTTAAGTTTTGAACGTGAAGAAGATGGGAAAAAGTTACTCAAAGATATTCCATTGATTTTGCTGTTGAAAGAACAGAATTAAAGATTAAAAATCTAGTGTTTTTTATAGTACTTTAATTTTTTTTTTTTGAAAGTTATAGTACTTTAATTAGCTCACCTGATATCAGTATGTGTGATACAATTCAGCAGTACAACTCAAATGGGTTTAACTTTATGAGTATGTATAAAAATAATGGGAAAAACCTCAAAACAGATAATGGTTTTGCATCTGAAATTGGATCAGTAAAAGTTTTCCATGCATATTCATGTACTCCGCATTTCTCGGAGAAACTAATTTACAAAATTGTACTAATCTAATCTAAGATATAGCATATACATCATGTTCTGCTCAATCCAGAGATAACATCAGTGAATAAATCCTCACTACAAGGAATGGTTAGGCCACCCATTGGATGATGAAAACCATATTCTTCTTCCGCTTGAAATAACAATTCTTGGAATGAAGGGTTGTTCAAGTATGAGACTGGAACAGTAAACCGCTTCTTCTCGTTTTCCCCGACATAAACAGCTAAATGGCCCTTTGGAACATCAAGTCCTGATGAAGCTGATCTTCTTTCACTGGATAAAGATCGTCTCAACAATTGGCGGATAGCCATTGTAATATAATGTGAATCTTCCTGAGTTGAATGAAAGACTTTCTGAGAAATGTTGTGAAATAAATGAAAGCAGAGAAAGTTTTAAGTATTTTTGGGGGCTTGTTGGTTGTAATCTAGAAATGTGCTGTATATATAGGTAAACCAATAAATGTTGATCCTTGATAAAATTAAATCGGATATGTGGGTTGGCCTATGAAACTTGGGAAACATAAGCATATGTGGAATCACATGGCTTTGTCCATCAATCTTTATAAAGGTGTTAAGCACCTGAATGAAATATGTAAAGCTTAAGCTTAATTTGCCGAAGGATTTGAGAGGTGAAAAAGACATGATTTAATTTGCCGCTTAATGGATACCACAGAGATCACATGGATTTGTCTCTGCATTACAACTTTAAAAGATGGGGTCACCATGCAGCATTCAGATGCTTCTGCTATTATTACACTATTATAAGTGGTAGGGTCTTATGCAAAATTGAAAAAGGATTGCAATTCCTCAAGTTAGAATTTTGTAACTTATATATACTCAGACCTTAGTACAATTAGCTCCTGAGATTACAACATCAAGAATTTTTCGTTAATTCAAGCACGAAAACTTGTGAGAAATTCATTATCATTTTTAGCTCGGCTGATGCTCAGAAAACAGAATTCATTATAACTTTTAGCATTTGGTCTTTCTATAAGCTAAACATTTTCCTTAGCACAATGTCTTGATGCTTTTATTGAAAATATTTAGATAATTTCCTTATAAATAAGGACACACATCAAGTATGAAGTTTGATGAAAGGTGACTCAAGTGGGACACTACACTGAAACATTAGCACATGAAGAATCACATGGTTTTGCCTTCTAACCATTTGGTACAGTAATGATGCTATAACAAGATGAACTATGATAATACAAAGACAAACGACGACCTACACTCTAGGTGGCATATCCAGCTCAACAATTTTTCGTGCTAGAAACAAATTCTGGTCTGAAGTAAATAAACAAGATTGTTTTTTTGACAGGAAATAAACAAGATTGTTGAAATAACAATATTCATCTCTTTTAGTAACAGTAATTGGAAGTTTGATGTAATTTTTAAGAACGTATTCCATGCTCAGGATGATCAAACGTACGTCCCTATTGTGGCTTGTTAAACTCTATGATCAAATGAGTGCATTTACAGGAAAATAGTATAAATATCTTTTTCCTTTTTTTGGGATGTTCAGATATAATGTGTCGAATTACCGACTTGGATATGAGAAATTGACAACCACCAGACAGGTCTTGGAGGCCTTCAGATAGTGAGAATACTTTTATTGGGTAATAATAGAAAGGACTTGTTGAGTGTGTATAAAAGTAATGGTAACAACTCAAAACAATAATGCTTTTTCATCTGAAAATGTCACTGTATTTTTTGTGTACTCATGTGAACTCTACCTATCGATACATTTCTAAGAGAAACTATTTTACAAAACTGTGCTACCCCTAAACATAGATAACATATCATACTCTGCTCAATCCAGAGATGAGATCAATGAATAAATCCTGACTACAAGGAATGGTGAGGCCGCCCATTGGATGATGGAACCCAAATTCTTCTTCAGCTTGCAATAGCAATTCTTGAAATGAAGAGTTGTTCAAGTATGAAACTGGAATTACAAATCTTTTCTTCTCGTTTTCCCCAACATAAACAGCAAAATGACCCTTTGGAACTTCAGCTGATCTTCTTTCACTGGACAAAGATCGTCTCAGCATTTGGCGGATGGCCATTGTAGGATAAAATGAATCTTGCTAAAGTGAACTGAAAAGCTTTCTGAAAAGTGATGTGAAAGTTGAGAAGCTGTATAATTTGAAGACTTATTGCTGGTTGAGTTCAAGATATGTGTTGTATATATAGGCAATCAATACACCAAGTGTGCACCTAGCAAGTGGATATGTGGGGGCTAAAGATACTCGACAAACATTAGCACATGACTAATCACATGGATTTGTCTATTGTTCATCACACAGATTTTAAGCAACAAAATGAAGAGTGTGTGGATTGAACACATTGTTTCCTACCAACTTAAAAGGCCCAACTTATTACCAATGGGATGACGAAATGGGGAAAGTTTGCTTGGTTTCTTCCGTCTACCTAATCAAGATAAAGAACACACATGATATCATAATAAATATATTGATTACAAATGCTCATTTGGTTTAGGAACAAAGCGTTAACTTTGGACAAGTGTGTGAACTACAAACTCTTGACATGAATATCTCTAATTTAAATATGTTTTCAAACATTGGATTGCAAGTATCAAACAAAATAAATATCTTGAAAAAATGTTAAATAAATTGAAGAAAAATGAATCACTTATATATATACTCGTACCTTAAAACATTCATTCGTTATAGAACCAGCATAAGTCTTGGCATAAGGTGGAGACATGGGTAACTTGAACATGGAATTGGATGGCCAAGTCCTGGTTAACCAAATTATGGAAAATGCGGCTGCACACAAGGTGTTCGATAAAATGTCTGATAGACCGAACGAATGAGCCTCAACTCCCTTGGCTGAACCTCTTATAAGTGGTACGTGCATTTTGAAATTTGCTCTGAATTTAATAGGAAGCCCTATTGATAAATAGTAGAATTGATCCCTCCAATCACTCGATCCTTGGTTTAGATATTAAATCATATAAGAAATTGTTATATGCATAAATCATTACGTATTAAAAATAATGGAATAGACGAAGAATTCATAAATACATAATTATTATTTTTATCTATACAATTTAGACAATACAATTTGTAATTTCTAATTTTATAGCTGGACAATTTTACATTTTAGTCTATACTCATTATTTCATATCATGTTTAATTTAAAGTAAATTGTGGCTCAAATGTCAAAATAGTGTTGAATCTTATTAATGGAACCGTCTCAAAAAAATTCTTATTCATAGATAATTTATTGTGTGCAACAATATAATATCATACCGGTTGTATAAGATAAAAGTGTTTAATTATGTCGTATAAGATAAATTTAAATTAAGGCCCGTTTGTTTTAGGTATAAATTTTGGGGTCATTTACAATAAGGTAGAAAGAGGTAAGCCTTATTACAACTAGGTGTAAAAAAATTGCACAGAAGCACAAATTTTTTTTGTACAGAAGCACAAAAATTTGCACTTTTACACCTGTTTGTAATTTTGCTAATTTTTTACACCTATTTGTAATTTTCCCTAAATTTTGAAAGATAGTGAAACATGTGATACATGTGATATTTTATGTGTGATATATTTTATTAAATTATACTACAAATCACTTGTTTGTTTAATATATATTACAACATAGTTTATCCTTTAAAAAAACATAGTTTAACATGAATTATAATATTTTCAAGTGTTTGTATTGAGAATTAATTCATGTGATAAGTTAAAATTTTACAATTATACCCCATCTACAATTTTTGTTTGAATAAAAAAAAATATTTTTGTCAATTAACTTGAAAATATAGTAGGTGATATAATTTTAATACGTGACGAAGGGAGGGATACATTTTCACTCAAAAATAGAAAAGTAAAAATCAGACCTTTTTTTGTGGGCTATATATTATACAAATAAAAAATAACAAACACTTGAACTATAGGGAAAACAAACTATATCTCTATTAATCATCCAACACAAACGGTTCCAAGTGTTTAATAATGTTTTATTGAGAAAAAAAAAAGTGTATCTTAAGTTATTATTTTATGACATAATATATTTTGGATCATTTTTCTTTAAATAATTTGTTATCATGCCTCGTCTAAAAAAATCTCGAAATTAATTATATTTTCTGTTAATTAAAAAAGAGCATGGAGGTAATTAATTACCAATTAGGATGGCATGTGCATGAATGCCCTATAAAAGCAGTATAGTCGATCACATGAAAAAGAAAAAAACATATTAAAATCAAACACATATTCGCGTATCTTAAATTCAACTAGATGGAGAAGATCATCAAAACAATCTTTGTTCTCTCTGCACTTCTTTTAATTACTGGTAATATTTACATGTAAATGGTGTCTGTTTTTTTTATTTTTATTTGGATCATGTGCATGAATTTACGGTACTGTATTTTTACATTTTTATGACATGGTATGGTATTAAAACACAGCACCGTATTTTTCCGGTAACACTTATTTTTTTTTTCAATTCATGTATCACTACAACCTTGTTCATTCGATCTTCTCTTTCATAACTACAATTTCAAGAAAACACCTATTTCTTTCAATTCAAGTAATACCTATATATTTCTTAAGGTTTATTGGTATATTTTAAACAATTAATGCAAATTCTTATAATTAGTTGCACAGTACAATATCTGATTACGAATAATTTGTGTTAAAATTGAGGTTTTTTTTTTTTTTTTTTTTATCGGGCAAATGGTGTTGAAATTGAGTTTTATATTTCGATCATTAATTGTGATATTTATTGATTTATTCAGGTGTTGTTGAGCTGCATGGTGTGAAGGCGGATTCATGCCCAACAACAGGTATAGGATTGACATGCACGAGTAATGAATTTTGCTACGTCAAATGCAGACTAAAGTATCCCTACAAAGGTGTTTCTGGATTTTGTCAAAGAAACCCCTTTGCCGTATCTGTCTGCTTGTGTACTAATTGTACTTAACATTTTTTTATTACTTGAGAATTGAGATGCATGTTTAATAATAAAGTGTAGTAAAAGTATACAAGCTGTATTGTTCAATTTCCATATTTTTTTATTTTAATGAAATTATTATCAGGACCAAATCTCAAATGCTCACCCAAATTTAGTCTGAATAGCCTAAATCCGGGCTAGTAATTTTGCCAAGTTAGATTATTCAAAATCACCGAACATTAAAAGAATTTGCACCACCGATATTAGATGGCCCTCAAAGGATCCCACAGATTTCAGTGTGGATTGGAAAAGAATTTGTATATAATCTTTTTTAAATTCAGAATTATGATCGGTCCCATACATTAAGATCAAAGGAAAGCAAGTAGCATGGTATGAGGGATCAAATGTTGTTATGAAGCAGAGTTGGTAGGACACAATGCATGTGTTTCCATCACACACTTCTTGTTGAAATACAAATCCATGTTATTTTGCATCTGCATGTGCCTTTGTTCTCTAATCTAATATACCCCACTCCATATTTCTCAAGGATACGGAATTTCGTCTTTCGCCTATATATACAACACATTTCTCAACTACAACCAGCAACAACACCTCAAAAACTTTCACTTATTTCACTACATCTTACAAAGGTTTTTTAATTTCAACCAGCAAAATTCACTTTATAAAAAAATGGCCATCCGTCAAATTCTGAGACGTTCTTTGTCGAGTGAAAGAAAATCAGGGGCTGACGTTCCAAAGGGTCATTTGGCTGTTTACATTGGTGAGAATGAAAAGAAGCGGTTTGTGATTCCAGTATCATACTTGAACAACCCTTCATTTCAAGAATTGCTATATCAAGCTGAAGAAGAATTTGGGTTCTATCATCCAATGGGTGGCCTCACCATCCCCTGCAGTCAGGAGTTATTCAATGATCTCATCTCTGGCTTCAGCAGAAGGTGAAATGCAGAAGAAGACAGTTTTGTAGATTAGTTTCACTGACAAGCATTATTCACTTTCTTAGAAGTAGACACGTTATTAGGAAAAGAAATGTATATTCAATGACAAAATATAGTAAATATCAAAAATCACTTATCCATTTTCATATGCAAAAGTCCTGTGGTATGAAACAGCTTTGATTAATCTCACTCTTGTTCCTCTTTATTCGTGTCAAACAATTTCTTCAATTGCTGAAATCCGAATTCCTAATAAAAGCTGTTTTGCCAACCATCATTTCAATAAGCTGAGAAAGAATTTGGGGTGCACTTTACATATTCCTTGTCCTAAATTAATGTTAACATGCAGATCAACTCTGTTCCAAATGAAATAGAGTATCTTCCTCATTGACTAATTTAGATCTACTGATCTCAACATTCATAAATTAAAACAATAGTGTGAAGATTAAATGCAAAATTGTCTGAATTAAGATCATATTCTCTGAGAACCGGTCCAAGTTCTATCCAAACCGGGATTTTCTGTGAGAACCGGTTTTAAGAAATAAACCGGTATTTAAGAAATACAGTTAAGCGCGCAACTGTGTATTCGTTTTGGTTCGTTGGATTGGATGTGATCTCAGCTGAATCAGTTCAATTAAGCTTTGGGCATTGTTCGAAAGGCAGTTAGCATCTAATCAATTCAGTTTTCCCTCTAGTTCTCGATCGAATTCAGAGTCAATTTGTGAAATTAGGGTTCTTAGTGTTCATCTTAGAATCTGGAGATAGTCTCATTAATTGATGATTGTAATCTGTAATTGATCTCAACACTCATAGTAGATTTCTTCCCTGATCCCGTGGATGTAGATCACTTTGATCGAACCACGTAAATTGTTGGTGTTCATTTCTTTTTTTTTTTTTTTTTCATTTTTCTTAGCTGCGCATATTGTCTTTGATTGTTCTTCAGAGATTTATTCACCAACTGTTGGATTAATTCACCCACTTAAACTTACAAATAGTCTAGTTAAAAACCATTTTATAGAATCAAGTTGTCATAAGATGGTCAAGTCCCCTCAAAAATAGAATGCACAAAGTTTAATCTGATAAACATCCTGTAGTATTATCTGAAGACAGAACCATATAATTTTAAATTTGCTGATGTTTCAATCCACTGTTCACTAAAACCAAAGATCAAAAGTGAAGCCTCTTACATTTTACTCAAATATTCACAAACGATTTAATGATCTTGCCTTTCTGGTCCACAACAAGATTTTTCAGGAAAAGAAATGCAGGGATTCCATCTTAACGATACAAAAACTTGTTTTATTTAATGATCTAATGCAATACTTCTGCTTCTACCTCATATAATCTTACATAAAGTATTGAACATTGATGGTCAAATTTTTAAGAACAAATTGATAGAGCTGATCAAGCACGTACCTTGGGCGAAGTTGGTTGGGAAATCAGTAAAATAATTTCATCAGATTGATTTCAGTAGGGGAACATCAACTGAAGAATATTGCTATATAAATAAGGGGGTTAGGACAATGTTGAGTTTGTTTATAGCTATTAATTTAAACCCCAAACCAGATAATGTCTTTGCATCTGAAAATGACTTAATAATTTGTTTCATGTATATTCAGTATATTCTCTAACTAATTTACAAAATTGTAATCCTCATATACATTGATCATACATCATGGTCTGCTCAAACCAGAGATAAGATCACTGAACAAATCCTGATTGCAAGGACTGGTGAGGCCACCCATTGGATGATGGAATCCGAATTCTTCTTCTGCTTGAAATAGCAATTCTTGAAATGATGGGTGGTTCAAGTATGATACTGGGATTACAAACCTCTTTTTTTCATTATCCCCAATGTAAACAGCCAGATGGCCCTTTGGAACATCAGCACCTGATGAAGCTGATCTTCTTTCACTGGATAGAGATCGTCTCAGCATTTTCCGGATGGCCATTGTCATACAAAGTGGAACTTCCTGAGTAGAAATAAAAGACTTTCTGAGAAATAGTGTTGTGAAATAACTTCAAATAAGTGAAAACAGAGAAAGTTGCAAGTATTTGTTGATTGTAATCTAGAATTGTGTTGTATATATAGGTAAACCAATTCTTGAAAACATGTGCATTTGAGTGGTGAATACGAAATAGGATAAGTGTGGTGGCCTACGAAACATAAGCATATGAGGAATCACATGGCTTTGTCCTTCAACCATTATAAAGATTTAAAGCAACAAAATGAAAGGTGTTGGTAAAGATTATGCTGAATTCTTCAAAGTTAGAGAGGTACCTGTAAGGGACATGATTTCATTTGCCGTTTAACGGATACCACAAAGATCACATGGATTTGTGTTTGCATTACAACTTGAAAGATGGGGTCTCCATGCACCATTAATTGAGAGGCTTCTGCTATTATTACATTATTATTATTATTATAATAATATATTGGTAGTAGGGTCTTATGCATAATTGAAAACAAAGGCCTGCAATTCCTCATATTAGAAATTGGTCAGTTATATATACTCAAATCTTAGCTCCGCTGATGTTTATAGTAGATAGAATTCTGTGTCAATTTTAGCCTTTGTTCTTGTCTTATGAAGCTGAGCACATTTTCCTTAGCACAATGTATTCATGTCTTTACTGAAACTACTTCAATAATTTGCTTATAAATAGGGACACACATCAGTTGTGAAGTTTGGTGAAGGGTGATTCAAGTGGGCCACTAGATTGAAGCATTAGCACATGAAGAATCACATGGTTTTGCCTTATAACCATTGATCAATTAATGATACTATAGCAAGATGAACTGTGATCATACTAAGACAAGTGATATCCTACACAAAAGATGACATATCCAGCTCAACACTTTTTAAGCTGGATAACAAATTCTGATCTTATATTCAAACTTTTCATGAACAGTTTCGAGCAAATAAAATTTGATTGCTGGAAATAACAATATCCATATCTTTTAGTAATAGTTGGAAATTTGATGCAATTTATTAGGACTTATTCCATGCTTGCTTGTTAAGCTCTATGAACAACGTGAGCTTATTTATAGGACAAGAGAGCATATATATCTTTTCCTTTTCTGGGATGTTTGGACATATTGAGTCGAAATACTGACTTGAATCAAATTGACAACCATTGGACAGGTTTTGGAGGCCATCACATTAGTGAAAATACTTGTAAGAATAAAACTGACTTGTATGACTATGTATAGAATCAATGGTAACTTCTCAAAACAATAACGCTATATCATCTGAAATGACTCTACTTTCGTGCACTTATTTGAACTCTATCTATCGATACATTTTCTAAGGTAAGTTAATCTACAAAAGTGTCTTCTTCTAAAACATAGTATGTATCTCATGTTCTGCTTAAGCTAGAGATTAGATCAACGAATAAATCCTGACTGCAGGGGATGGTGAGGCCACCCATTGGATGATGGAAACCGAATTCCTCTTCAGCTTGAATTAGCAATTCTTGAAATAAAGAGTGGTTCAGGTACGATACTGGGATCACAAACCGCCTCTTTTCATTCTCCCCAATGTAAACAGCCAAATGACCCTTTGGAACATCAGCTCCTGATGAAGCTGATCTTTTTTCACTAGATAAAGATCGTCTCAACATTTGGCGGATGGCCATTTTATCTAAAGTTGTTCTTGCTGTGTTGAAATATTTTATTTCTGCAAAATGTCGTGAAATAGTGAAAGCTGAGAAAATAGAAGTATTTTGATGAGTTGTTGGTGGCTGTAATCCTCAAATAACTTGTATATATAGGTAAACAATATTAAGAGTTGAGTGTGGCCTATGAGACTTGATAGGCATAAGTACATGAGGAGTCACATGGAAATGTTCTCATTATTGTAAACACCTAAATGAAGAACTTGTGGAGTGAAATGATTGTTCCCTGCCTACTCTGTAAACAAGATAGCCCTCAAAAGACCCATTGTAGTCAATGGTACAGCAAAATGGAATACCTCCTTTCACTCTAGAGACCCACAAAAATCAATGGTACCCAGCTTTCTAAACATATCAATTATTTTGTGAACCCACCAAACTCTATAGACTGCTCTATTGAGCCATTTGGTCATATGGTTTGCGAACATACCATTTATAACTTGTATATAATCTTAATTAAAATCTGCATTATCTTCCCACCCAAACATTGTCTCACAACTAATCAGCCGAAAGGTCCACAACTTTAATGTTTTTCCCAGACTGATGAGCGGTTGATTTGAATTATGAAGATTGAAGGAACTCATGTAGGGTGGTTTAAGGGTTGATTAAAGAGGAGGGGTCATTTGAGTTGGTAGGGTACAATGTCTTTCAGTCACACATTCTTGTTGCTTAAAATCTTTATGATTGTTGAAGGACAAATTCATGTTACTCTGCATGTTATTTTGTTTTCTCAACTCTCATACACCCCACACCATATTTTTCAAGGACATTTGCCCTATATATACAACACATTTCTCAACCACAACCAGCAACAACTCCTCAAAAGCTTTCGCTTACTTCACAACATTTTTGACCAAGATTTTCATTTCAACCAGCAAGATTTACTTTATACAAAATGGCCATCCGCCAAATTTTGAGACGATCCTTGTCTGGTGAAAGAAGATCAGCTTCATCAGGAGCTGATGTTCCAAAGGGCCATTTGGCAGTTTACATTGGGGAGAATGAAAAGAGGCGGTTTGTGATTCCAGTATCATACTTGAACAACCCTTCATTTCAAGAATTGCTATTTCAAGCTGAAGAAGAATTCGGTTTCCATCATCCAATGGGTGGCCTCACCATTCCTTGCAGTCAGGATTTATTCGTTGATCTAATCTACAGCTTGAGCAGAACATGAGATACATACTATGTTTTAGAAGATGACACTTTTGTAGATTAGTTTCTCTGACAAGCATTATCCATTGTCTTAGAAGTAACAGACTTAGGCGATTAAATGTATATTCAACAACAAAATATATGAAGTATAAAAAATTACTTATCAACGTGTGGTTTAACCAGTTTCCTTCTATCAGTTAACCTCTCTCATGCTCACATAAGTATGTAATTTATTTAGAAAGCAGAAAGACAAATATATTACGGGCAAGAGTAAATATATTTGTCCATTTGCATACGCAAAACTGCAAAAGCCTTATCTGCTTTAAGTCGTTTCTAATTTCTCTGTTTTCTGTTCTGTTTGTTTTGTCCAGTTAATATCTCCATAAATGAGTTATCTCAATTCACAAAGAATTTTAAATTTACATTACGTTTCTTTTGGATTAAGGGTTTTGAAAATTTATAAGTATTTAATTGAATGGATTTATGCCAAATGAGAAGGGAGTAACTGGTTCAGAATAAAAACTAGGTTGCTATCATAACACTATAAGAATGGGTTTTATTTTATTTAATATATTTAATGATCTTATAAAACAATTTTCCTATTTGGTTAGAGGATTAGGAAGGATTGAAAAAATAATCTCAAGAATTCAAGTTGCACTTGATACCAGCCCAAAATGGACTCGGAACCCGAGATAAAATTAAGGGAGGGACGTGATAATTATTCTTTAAACAAAACTTCAAGATATCTCTTCAATCTTGAAAAAATAACTTATCACACAACAATATAAATTATAATCCATCAATCTAAACATACCAACTAATTTAAAAAATAACAATCAAAACAATATAATCATAACTAATACTGTCATCACTTATTAGTGTTGTCCTGTGAAGCAAACCTAAGTATACAAGCAGATTAACTTTTTTCGAGTAATTAAATCATCAGTCATTGGGTAAAAAATATGTCTTTTCTATATGTATTATACAAGTTAATTACTATGCAAGTCAATAAACATTAAGTCTGCCAACCTAATCAAACTGTGACGTCGTGTTTGTAAAGAGACAGCCACATAAAAAAAGAGATGTGGGTTGATATGAATTAGAAAGGTCAAAGGGAAAGCAAGTAGGGTCCTTTCCCGAGGGTGAAAAGAGCATCATATCATGTTATTATCAGTGTTTTAAAGTAGAGGGGTCATTTGTGGGCCATGTGCTTGATTTGGTAGGATACATTGTTTTTCGATCACACATTCTTGTGGCCTCAAAATCTTAATGAAGATTGGAAGACAAATCCATGTGATTTCCCATGTTCTTACGTTTCTCAACTCTGAAAGGCCATCACATATTTCTGAAGGATAAAGCCTTTCCTTTTCGCCTATATATACAACACGCCTCTGGAAAACCACCACCATCAAGTCCTCAATATTTTATCTTTCTCAGTTTTCACTTATTTCACCACTTTTTCATTTCAACTCAGACAATTCACTTTGTTCAATGGCCATCCGTCAAATGTTGAGACGATCTCTGTCTAATGAAAGACGATCGGCTTCATCAGGAGCAGATGTTCCAAAGGGTCATTTGGCTGTTTATGTTGGAGATAACGAAAAGAAGAGGTTTGTGATTCCAGTATCATACTTGAACCATTCTTCGTTTCAAGAATTGTTATTTCAAGCTGAAGAGGAATTCGGATTCAATCATCCAATGGGAGGCCTCACCATTCCTTGCAGTCAGGATTTGTTCACTGATCTCATCTATGGCTTGAGTAGAACGTGATGTAAATTCTGTTATGTATATGAGGATTACTAATATGTAAATTAGTTAGAACATATACTGAATATACATGAAACCAAATTATTGATCCATTTTCTGCTGAAAAAACATTGTATGCCTTTAAGTTTGGACAACTAACTATATACAAACTCAACATGTCTTTCCATTCTAACATTAATTTGTTAACCTTTAGTGAGTTTTGTTCCAAGTATTAGTAAAAGAGACACAATTATGGTAGACAACTGTTTTCAAGAAAAAAATACATTATATCTTGTTAAATTAGGATTAATTTTGATGAGTTAAAATGTATATATTAGATGAGCTTATGTAAAGTAGGATGACCAGCTAAAAATATATAGAACAGTTGATGTATTTGTTTCACTAGTTAGATTTTCAGACTAAGTAGAATAAAAAAGACAGATTTCAACTGAGTTAATCAGACGACTTACTCACAAAGAGCAGCTGAGATCAAGGTAGTTTTCAAGAATAATTTGTTAAGTGGTTAGAGTTTGTTCCAACAAACTAACCGTCTTAAGGGTTTATAAATAGGCCTAAGCACAGTGTTTAGAGGGACTTTTGATTTTTTACACATTCTGAGATTCACACGATTCACAAGCACTCATAGCAAATAACATTCTATTGTTGATATTTTTCTGAGTGTTTGAAGAACACTTTTATTGTAAATCCTTCTACACATTCTGCACTGTAATCTTAGAATTAGAAGATTAGATTAGAAGGACGATAGAAGATTCGAAAGTTGAAGAAGGAGAGTGGACGTAGGATTTTCCAATCCGAACCACTATAAACCTTGTGTTCTTTACTTTTAGCTTCTATTTTCAGTTGATTACTTTGTGTTTTCAATTCGATCAAGAAGCTTTTTAGATCTGTCTCTCAAGGATTGAGTATAATTCATTTCCGCGGGGTACTTTGAATAATTTGGAAGATTAGTTTGAGTAGATAGTCTAAATTTCGTAAGAAATTGAAATAATCTATTCAACCCTCTTCTAAATTATTTCTAGTAATCTGAATGCAATTTGACCTATAAATTTTCAACCAAACAGTTTTTTTTTCCCCGCAAAAAAGCCATATATGTATATTGAAAAATACAAATATTGTTTCGTGCCTAAACTCTAAAGATAGACAGCCTTCAAAAGCCAACAAAAATCAATGGTTTGTGAATATACTATTAACTTGTCAATAATGACCTTGAACTGTCCATATTCCCAAGACTGTTGCTGTTAAGTTGATACTAACTTTAATATCGAATTTACAGGAGAATTAAGCAGGAGTATAATAAACTTCAGCAATTGTGCTTATATATATATAACCCTTTATTATGAAATTTTAACATTAATTAGTATAGAGACTTCGCAGCGATCTGGATATCTTACATCTTCAAATTAAACCTGCCTTGGAAGCAGTTTTAGGATAGAGATTAGAGTGGCACCACGTCTTCATGCCCGAAAACTATTGGTACTCAAGACTTTTGCTTGGTCAAACAAATTCTTGAATATATATATATGTATGATTAGTTTGTGGTAAATCATAAATGAGGTGAAAATTTACATACATTCAAGTTGTATCCATTGAAGAAGAAGAAGTACACGATTGCACCATATTAGATAAGCAAAGTTATGAATAGTATATGCTGAAATACAAGAACAAAGCATAGAAGAGCAAACTGAAGATGTATTTCTAAATAAACAAAGTATTGCCAGCTTATGACAGCTGACCAGTCGGAAATTTTAAGCACATGACTGGCACATGAGTAAAACAACGGCGTTTAGTTGATTTCCCATGATTTGGGACGTAAAGTATACTATTTCATGTATGTTCATATACTCTAATTATATCTTTGCAGGTTACATTTCTAAGAGAAACTACTTTACAAAAGTTTGCTACTCCTAAACATAACTAATATATCACACTCTGCTCAAGCCAGAGATGAAATCAATAAACAAATCTTGACTACAAGGAATGGTGAGGCCGCCCATTGGATGATGGAACCCAAATTCTTCTTCAGCTTGATATAACAATTCTTGAAATGAAGGATGGTTCAAGTATGATACTGGAATTACAAACCTCCTCTTCTCATTTTCTCCAACATAAACAGCAAAATGGCCCTTTGGGACGTCAGTTGATCTTTTTTCACTGGATAAGGATCGTCTCAGTATTTGGCGAATGGCCATGGTTAGATAAAGTGATTCTTGCTGACTTGAAATGAATAAAATTCTGGAAAGTGTTGTGAAATATTTTTTGAAACTTGTTGCTTCTTATAATCTAGAAATGTATTGTATATATAGTTGCACAAGGATAGTGTGTCCTTGCAGAAATTTATAGAGTGGTGGAACATATGTGGTAGCTATGGAATTTGGAAAACACAAGCACATGAGGAATCACATGGATTTGTCGATCAATCAATCGTTATACAGACTCTTAGCATCAAAATGAAAAGTTTTTGGTATTGAAGGCAATGTTTCATACCAACTCGGCCAATAAAGCCATCAAATGTCCACACAGAACAATTGGATGTCTCTCTCACCTAAAGACTTTTCTTTTGTCCAATTTGTGAATTAAGATACGTCCATTGAATTCTGCATTATCTTCCCACCCAAACAACTAATCAGGTGAATGGTCCACATCTATAACGTTTTTCAATGGTGATATTGATGTGGTTATTAAGGAATTAGCAGGTCATGTGATTAGGTTTATGGAGGTATTCAAGATTACACCCAAGACCTTCAACTCTCCTTATCCCCAGACTGTTCTGAATTATAAAAATCAATGAAAAGCGAGTAGGGTCGAATGAGAGCAGTGTTGGCAGAGTTGGTGGGATACAATGTGTTTCGATCACACATTTCTTGGTGCCTTAAAATCTTGATGATTTTTCAAAGACAAAAACATGCAACTCTGCATGTGCTTTTGTTTCTCAAATCTCATATAGCCCACGCCATATTTCTCAAGGATACTCGTTCGACTATATATACAACACATATCTCAACTACAACCAGCAACAAGTCCTCAAAAGCTTTCACTTATTTCACAAAGTTTTACACTTCAACCAGCAAGATTCACTCTATACAAAATGACCTTCCGCCATATTTTGAGACGATCTTTGTCCAATGAAAGAAGATCAGCTTCAGCAGGAGCTGATGTTCCAAAGGGCCATGTGGCTGTTTATGTTGGGGCGAATGAAAAGAGGCGATTTGTAATTCCAGTATCATACTTGAACCACCCTTCATTTCAAGAATTGCTATTTCAAGCTGAAGAGGAATTCGGGTTCCATCATCCAATGGGCGGCCTCACCATTCCCTGCAGTGAGGATTCATTCATTGATCTCATCTCTGGCTTCACCAGAACGTGAAATTCAGAAGAAGACAGTTCTGTAGATTTGTTTCTCTGACATGATTATTCATTGTCTTAGAAGTAGACAACTTATTAGGAAGAGAAATGTATATTCAATGACATAATTAAATGACAAAATATATTTAATATCAAACACCACTATCCATTGTCATGTGCAAAAGCCTTATGTGGTTTAAGTATTTCTGTTCTCTCAGCTCTTAGCTCGGCTTCCTTTTTCAGTTAACTTCTCCATAAGTGAGTTTTTACTGAGCAAACACCTAATTTATAGTAGATTTTTTCAGGAAATATATTAGTAATTTCTCTTTCATGGCTTTCACCTCCTGGACTATAGTTTTCACTTCATATTCAACTCAAGCACACATGAGCCAGAAGGAATAGCCTTGCTTAACAAAGAGGGAGGATCAGTGATTTTGAAATGACTTATAATCCAAACATGTGTAGTGAATTTAAAATTTACAAGACAAAACCCCTCAATACTTATTAGAGCTTTCATAGTAAAAATGTCCACCTCCTGAAGTGTGGTTGTCATACTCGTACTCGGCTAATAATTTTCATCCTGAAAACCCAAACTTGATTTTGATCATCGGGAACAAGTATTCCAGATCTTATGCAAAAGTATGCTTGTAGGATAACCAGTTAAAATCATTTTTCTGGCTAAGTCCCCTCTAAAATAGTAGATCTTTTTTTTAAAAAAATGAACAATGTTCCATCTGGTAAACACCCGTTAATAATTAGTACTTATTTTAAAGACAGAAACGAGTGATTCTCCAATTTTTTACGTAAGAATGAACGTATTAGACTAGTTTAGTTCTTATATTGACTATATAGTTATAGTGGTCCAAACTCAAAACCTGATAATGTTTGTGCATCTGAAAATGGTAAAAAAATTGGTTTCATGTATATTCAGTATATGCTCTAACTAATTTATAAAACAGTATTCCTCATATACATTGACCATATCATGTTCTATTCAGACCAGAGATGAGATCACTGAACAAATCCTGACTGCAAGGAATGGTGAGGCCCCCCATTGGATGATGGAATCCGAATTCTTCCTCTGCTTGAAATAACAATTCTTGGAATGAAGGATGGTTCAAATATGATACTGGGATTACAAACCGCTTCTTTTCATTCTCCCCAATGTAAACAGCCAAATGGCCCTTTGGAACATCAGCACCTGATGAAGTTGATCTTCTTTCACTGGATAAAGATCGTCTCAATATTTGGCGGATGGCCATTTCAAATAAAGTTACTCTTGCTGTATTAAAATATTTTTTTCTGCAAAATGTTGTGAAATAATGAAAAGCTAAGAAAATTGAAGTATTTTGAGTGTTGTTGGTGGCTGTAATCCTCAAATGGCTTGTATATATAGGTAAGCAGTATTAAGAGTTGAGTGTGGCCTATGAGACATGATAGGCATAAGCACATGAGGAGTCACATGGAAATGTTCTGACTTAAACACATATCTAAGAATTTGTGGAGTGAAATGATTGTTCCCTGCCTACTCCAGAGACAGGATAGCCCTCAAAAGACCCCACAGTAATTAATGGTACAGCAAAATGGAATACCTCCTTCGACTCTAGAGACCCTCAAAATACCCCATACAAATCAATGCTATACAGCTTTCCTTTTCCCTGTCTAAACATTTCAGCCCATCAAATTCTGTCGACTGGTCTATTGATCCAATTGGTCATATGGTTAGTGAACATACCATATATAACTTGTATATAATCTTAATTAAAATCTGCATTATCTTCCCACCCAAACATTGTCTCACAACTAATTAGCCGAAAGGTCCACGACTTTAATGTTTTTCCCAGACTGATGAGCGGTTGACTTGAATTATGGAGATTTAAGGAAATCATGTAGGGTAGTATAAGGGTTGATTAAAGTGGAGGGGTCATTTGATGGCTATGTTGGCAGAGTTGGTAGGATACAATGTCTTTCAATCACACAATCTTGTTGGTTTAAAATGTTGATGATTGTTGAAGGACAAATCCATGTTACTCTGCATGTGCTTTTGTTTCTCAACTCTCTCTCATATTTCTCAAGGATATGGAATTTCATAATTCGCCTATATATACTACATATTTCTCAACCACAACCAACAACTCCTCAAAAGCTTTCACTTATTCACAACATTTTTCGCCAAGATTTTAATTTCAACCAGCAAAATTCACTTTATACAAAATGGCCATCCGCCAAATTTTGAGACGATCATTGTCCAGTGAAAGAAGATCAGCTTCATCAGGAGCTGATGTTCCAAAGGGTCATTTGGCAGTTTACATTGGGGAGAATGAAAAAAAGCGGTTTGTGATTCCAGTATCATACTTGAACCACTCTTCATTTCAAGAATTGCTATTTCAAGCTGAAGAGGAATTTGGTTTCCATCATCCAATGGGTGGCCTCACCATTCCTTGCAGTCAAGACTTATTTGTTGATCTAATCTCGGGCTTGAGCAGTACATGAGATACATACTATATTTTAGATGAAGATAGTTTTTGTAGATTAGAAGTACAGACTTTGTTAGAAAAAGAATGTATATTCAACAACAAAATATATTATCAAAAATTACTTATCCTTTGTCACGTGTCAAAACCAAGTGTTTCTGATCTTGCATTTCTTAGCCCTGTTTCCTTTTATCAGTGAACCTCTCTCAATTTCATATAAGTACATAATTTATTTAGAAAAAAAAAGGACAAATATATTATGGGTAAAAGTAAATACATTTGTCTGTTTTCTTACGCAAAAGCCTTTTAAGTCATTTCTAATTTCTCTGTTTTCTGTTATGTTTCCTATTTTCAGTTAATTTCTCGATGACTGAGTTATCACGATTCACAATTATGTCGTGTTTGGCTTAATGGTGTTGAAATTTTATAAGTACTGAATTGTATGGATTTAACTTTTAAGACAGATGAGATACCTTATTAAAACCAGAACTTGGTTGTGATCTGCCTGAGAAAAGACTAACTTGGTTCACAATAACAACTAGGTTGCCATAATAACAATATAAGAATGACTTTTATTTAATGATTATCTAATGTAATACTTCTGTTTCTTGGAACATATTAAAGTCTACAAGCAGATTAACTTAGTTCCAAATGAGTAATTAAATCATTATTTATTGGGTAAATATGCCTATTCTATATATTATACAAGTTACTATGCAAGTCATTATTCAAATTTGTTTTCGTGTTTGTAAAGAGACATAGTCACATGAACAAATAGATGCGGGGTTGATATGACTTAGAAAGATCAAAGGAAAATACTTATTCCCATTTCAAGATGATCAAAACCACAGGATGAAAATTTTTATCTGAGTACGAGTATGACAAGAACACTTCAGGAGATGGATAATTTTACTAAGAAAACTCGAAGACGGAGGGATTTTGTCTTGTAAATTATAAATTCACTTCACATGTTTGGAATAGACTTAATACGTTTTACTTGCACTCTAATTTATTAAATCATTTAAGTATTTTAGGCAAATGAATTTGTAGTTATTTTTGGAGGTATTTAAAGTCCAGAATAAAACATAGTCAATTGAAATTCAATCCTCCACCCTCACTCTCTTAAGCAAGGCTATTCCCTCTGGCGCATGTGTGTTTAGTTGAATATAAAGTGAAATTACTATATTTTCCTTAAAAAAAGTCTACTTAAAATTAGGTATGCACTTGCTCAGTGAAGACTCACTTATGAAGAAGTTTACTGAAAAAATAAAGCAGGGCTAAGAGCTGAGAGAATAGAAATACTTAAACAACTTATAAGTCTCTTGCATATGAAAATGGATAAATGGTTTTTGATATTTAATATTTTATCATTGAATATACATTCCTAATAACTTGTTCATTTCTAAGACAATGAATGAAGCTTGTTAGAGAAACTAATCTACAAAACTATCTTCGTCTGCATTTCACCTTCTAGTGAAGCTATAGACAATATCAGTGAATAAATCCTGACTGCAAGGAATGGTTAGGCCACCCATTGGATGATGGAATCCGAATTCTTCTTCAGCTTGATATAGCAATTCTTGAAACGACGGGTGGTTCAAGTATGATACTGGAATTACAAACCGCTTCTTTTCATTCTCGCCAATGTAAACAGCCAAATGGCCCTTTGGAACATCAGCACCTGATGAAGCTGATCTTCTTTCACTGGATAGAGATCGTCTCAACATTTGGCGGATGGCCATTTTCGTATAAAGTTGTTCTTGCTGTGTTGAAATTTAAATTTTCAGTAAAATTTTGTGAGGTAATTGAAGCTGAGAAAATTTAAGTACTTTGAGGAGTTGTTGCTGTTGTAACCAGAATTGGCTTGTATATATATAGGCAATCAAGAAGCTGTATTCTTGAGAAATTAATAGTTGAGTGAGACCTACGAGACTTGATAGGCATGAGCACATGAGGAGTCACATGGAATTGTTGTGATGATTGTAAAGATTTCAAACACCAAAATGAAATCTGTGGATTGAAATCATTGTTCCCTGCCTACACTAGAGACTGGATGGCCCTCAAAAGACCCCACAGAAATCAATGGTTTGTAAATATAGCATTAACTTGTCAATGTTTAACCAAGAATTTATATATATCTTCATTAAATTATGAAAAACATCTCATATGATTATGTTTCTGAGGTATACTAAATTAAACGCAAAGACCTTCAACTGTCCATATTCCCAAGACTGTTGTTAAGTTGATATGTTAATTTTGTATATGTCTCCTGTGAACCAGGTTCGCGTGAATTAACTCTCTTCTTCAAAGTAATATTGTTTAGTATACGAAGTAATATTGTCTAGCATACGAAGTATCACATTTTCTAAAATTCTAGATTTTATGTGTTTTTCATCGCAAAATCACTAATTCAAACTCTAAATAGTCAGCTATTGGTCCATCTGGTCATCTGCCAGTAAGTTGAAGGTCTTGCGTTTAATTTAGTATACCTCCCGAAACATAATCACATGAGCTGTTCTCCAGAATTTAATGAAGATATATACAAGTTCTTGCTTAAACATTGACAAGCTTATGTTATATTCGAAAACCATTCATTGATTTTTGTGGGGTCTTTTGAGGGTTATCTAGTCTCTATAGTAGGCAGGGAACAATGGTTTCACTCCACAAATTCTTCATTTTGGTGTTTGAAATCTTTATAATCATCACAACATTTCCATGTGACTCCTCATGTGCTTATGTTATCAAGTCTAATAGGCCACACTCAACTATTAAATTCTCAAGAATACAGCTTGTTGATTGCCTACATATACAAGCCATTTCTGGATTACAACCACCACCAACTCCTTAAAGCAGATTCCATTTTCTCAGCTTCAATTATCTCACAACAATTTACAGAAAATTCCTATTTCAACACAGCAAGAGCTTCATACGAAAATGGCCATCCGCCAAATGTTGAGACGATCTCTATCCAGTGAAAGAAGATCAGCTTCATCAGGTGCTGATGTTCCAAAGGGTCATTTGGCTGTTTACATCGGCGAGAATGAAAAGAAGCGGTTTGTAATTCCAGTATCATACTTGAACCACCCTTCATTTCAAGAATTGCTATTTCAAGCTGAAGAAGAATTTGGGTTCCATCATCCAATGGGTGGCCTCACCATTCCGTGCAGTCTAGATTTGTTCAATGATCTCATCTCTGGTTTGAGCAGAACATGATGTATATTTTTTGTTTATGCAGTTTTGTAATTAGTGAGAACATACTGAATATACATGAAAAAAATTATTGAGCCATTTTCAAATGCAAACAGGTTTTGAGTTTGGACCACTAACTATGTTCAAACACAACAAACATAATACTTTCATTCTTACAATAGAAAATGAAGAAGCACATGCTCCTGTCGTCAAATAATACTAATTTCTATGCAGAACCCTGTTTATTTAAAATGAATCTGCTATTTCAGAGAAGACTTAGCTAGCTTATGACTAAACATGATTTTTTACTTGTGATCATACAAGCATACTTTTGTGCATAAGATCTGGAATACATATTTCCGTCTCAGGATGATCAAAACCAAGTTCCGGTTTTCAGTTGGTGGACATTTTTACTAAGAAAGCTCTAATACATAAAGAGGGGTTTTGGCTTGTTAAGTTTAAATTCACTCCACATGTTTGGACTAGAGTTAATAATTAGTTTTACTTGAATTACAATTTAAAACTTCAGTAGATCTATAATTCAAGTATTTTAGGCAAGTGAACTTGTAGTTATATTTGAGGTACTTAAAACCACAACAAAACATAGTTATTTCGAAATCACTCAAACCCCCTCTCTGTTCGGCAAGGCTAATTGAAGAGAAATTAATATATTTTCCTAAAAAATCTTTAAATTAGGTGTTTGCTCAGTGAGAACTCACTTATGGTTAACTGAAAAAGGAAGCAGGTCTAAGAGCTGAGAGAAGAGAAATACTTAAACCACATGAGGTTTTTGCATATGAAAATGGGTAAGTGGTATTTGATAGTATGTAATATATTTTGTCATTGAATATACATTGTTGTCCTAATAAGTTGTCTACTTCTAAGACAATGAATAATTCTTGTCAAAGAACTAATCTACAAATCTGTCTTCTTCTGTAGTTCACCTTCTGTTGAAGCTAGAGATGAGATCAGAGAATAAATCCTCACTGCAAGGAATGGTTAGGCCACCCATTGGATGATGGAATCCGAATTCTTCTTCAGCTTGAAATAATAATTCTTGAAATGAAGGGTGGTTCAAGTACGATACTGGAATTACAAACCGCCTCTTTTCATTCTCTCCAATGTAAACAGCCAAATGACCCTTTGGAACATCAACCCCTGATGAAGCTGATCTTCTTTCACTAGACAAAGATCGTCTCAAGGCATGGATGATAGCCATTTTGTATAAAGTGACTTCTTGCTGGTTAAAATGAAAAACTTTGTGAAATAAGTGAAAGCTTTTGAGGACTTGTTGCTAGTTTAGTTGAGAAATGTGTTGTATATATAGTCGAACGAGTATCCTTGAGAATATGGCGTGGGCTATAAGAGATTTGAGAAACAAAAGCACATGGACTTGTCTTTCAACAATCATCAAGAATTCAAGGTCAAGAAATGTGTGATCGAAACACATTGTGTCCTACCAACTCTGCCAACACTGCACTCATCCGACCCTACTTGCTTTCCTTTGATTTTTATAATTCAGAACAGCCTGGGGATAAGGACAGTTGAAGGTCTGGGGTGTAATTTTGTATACCTCCAGAAACATAATCACATGAACTGAATATAGCCATTGGAATGTGGACCACCTGATTAGTTGTGAGACAATGTTTGGGTAGGAAGATAATGCAGAATTTAATTAAGATAATATACAAGTTAATGTTATGTTCACAAACAATATGACCAAATGGATCAATAGTTTACTAGATAGATTTTGGTGGAGTGGACAAAACAATTGATACATTTATACTGATTAGAAAGACCAACGGTAACCTTGTAGACATTTTAGGTGAGAGGAGGCATCCAATCCAATTTTTCTGTACTATTGATTACTGTGGGGTCTTTTGAGGGCTATCTTGTCTCTGGAGGAGGCCCCTGCAATGATTTCAATCCACATATTCTTGAACTGATGTTTAATTACAAAAATTATAATCATCAGAACAAGTACATGTGACTCCTCATGTGCTGTGTCTATCAAGTCTCATAGGCCACACTCAACTCTTAATTTCTCAAGGACACATAGGTTTGTTGTTACCTATATATACAAGCCATTTCTTATAATCAGAAGCAACTCCTCAAAATATTTCAACATCCTCAGATTCCATTATTTTACAACATTCTGCAGAAAAAAATTATCGCAGCAAGACGAAGTCTATAAAAATGGCCATCCGCCAAATGTTGAGACGATCTTTATCCAGTGAAAGAAGATCAGCTTCATCAGGTCCTGATGTTCCAAAAGGCCATTTGGCTGTTTACATTGGTGAGAATGAAAAGAAGAGGTTTGTAATCCCAGTATCATACTTGAACCATCCTTCATTTCAAGAATTGTTATATCAAGCGGAAGAAGAATTCGGGTTTCATCATCCAATGGGCGGCCTCACCATTCCTTGCAGGCCGGATTTGTTCACTGATCTCATCTCTGGCTTGAGTAGAACATGATGTATATATTCTATGTTTATGAGGATTACAGTTTTGTAAATTAGTTAAAGTATATACTTAATACACATGAAACTAATTATTGAACCATTTTTAGATGCAAAAGCATTATCAGATTTTTTGAGTTTGGACCACTAACTATGTACAAACTTCCATTCCTACATTTGTTACCTTTACTACTAACATTACGAATGAGTTTTGCTGCTGGAAGAAAGTACTTTGTACAAGTTTGTTGATTACAAGAGCAGATTATCTCTGTCAAAAAAAAAGTAATTCACGAATGTGGACCAGTCTGTTTACTTAGTTTTAGTACTACGATTGAAAATAAAAAAAATGGAGAATTAAATTGGACCAAGTTAGTGATATGTTGCTAGAGCTGGTAGGGAACAACATGTTCAATACACTAAAATGAAATCATTTCTTACCAACAAATTTCCCAAATTTATGACATAATATCAACGGCGTGTTTGACATTTTATAAAAGTTAGAAATTTTATTCATAAGTTAAATTGTAAAAAAAAAAAAATTCTATTACAATCTTATTTAATAAATATTATAATTTTCAATATAATTAATGTATAAAATATTAATAAATAAATACAAAAATATTATTTTATATGAAAACAAATATAACAATTAGAACATTCATAAATAATAAATCAGCCTATATAATTGAGACGAGGTAACATGGTTACAATGATAAACGTAATTTTATATTATTTTATACGTCTCACAATATTTTTCTTAATTGTTTGTGACAGATAAAATATACATAAAATAATTTGTACACATTCTCTTATTTTCTTAATTAATTTTTTGGAATTATAACAAAATATGAAAAACAGTTTCGTTCCTAAATCGTAGTAAAGCCCTAATCGGTGAACTGTCCCTCGTACCGCCGCACCTGCGCTTTGATTCTGAGGGGAATGTGGGTACATGTGAATTCTCTATCTCTAATCTCTAATTTCTGGGATGCCTCTGAGATAGATCTCCTCAAGACCACCGTTGGAACTACGCAAAAACCGCCGGATAGTTATTACACCGCGAACGGCCGACCAGGATATTCGTCCGCTTCCACCGCTAGTCAGCGATTTCGACGCTCTTCATTCTTCTCTGTTTGTTAATTTTTTATGATTGGGTTGGATATTTGGTTAAAGTGGTTCAGTGGCGGTGAAACTTTCTGATTAGGAAATGCATTCCTGAGGTACTGCAATGCAATAGCCTTTATAGAAAATCAAAGTGTAACCACAATTCAGGCATACATATTCGATACTGAGAAAGAGGTTATTTAATATCATTGGATCAAGTGGTGAATGAGTTGGTAAACATGGATGGAGTTCGTCGGACAATGCCTCAGATTTGTAGGAAGGTGCATAAACTGTCCCATGATGGTCCAAACAGCACCTTGATCAGTTTTATATCCCAAATTCTGTGATTTCTTGATCAGCTATATATATACAACAGTTTAGCAAGTGTGCAACGAACCACTGTGTGTTAAAGATTCAGGGAGTGAAATACATATTGGAACATGAAAAGTGGCACAGAGGAATTGAACCCCCGCTTTTGGCATAATTTCAGTGATACAAAGTTTAAAAAGAAGGGTGGACCTTTCTATTCTTTAGTTGTAACACAATGTTTGAAAATAGAATGCCTGAAGGAATTAAATGGATGTATCTTAATTCAAAAAATTGGACCATCTTTAGGTGAAATAGACATCCCACTTTGCCATCCAATTGTTATGTGTGGGACATTTGATGGCTTTGTTGGTAGGAAACATTGCCTTCAATACCACAAACTCTTCATTTTGTTGCTTAAAATCTTTATAACGATTGATCGACAAATCCATGTGTTTCCTCATGTGTTTGTGTTTACCCAATTCCATAGCCACCACATATGTTCCATCACTCAACCTAAATGTCTGGAAGGACACAGTACCCTTGTGCAACTATATATACAATACATTTCTAGATTATAAGATGCAACAAGTTTCAAAAATAATTTAGCTCTCAGATTACAAATATTTTCCAGAATTCTTTTAATTTCAACTCAACAAGAATCACTTCATATAATGGCCATCCGCCAAATACTGAGACGATCCTTATCAAATGAAAGAAGGTCAGCTGAAGTCCCAAAGGGCCATTGTGCTGTTTATGTTGGAGAGAATGAGAAGAGGCGGTTTGTAATTCCAGTATCTTATTTGAACAATCCGTCATTTCAAGAATTGCTATATCAAGCTGAAGAAGAATTCGGGTTCCATCATCCGATGGGTGGCCTCACCATTCCTTGTAGTCAGGATTTATTCGTTGATATCATCTCTGGCTTGAGCAGAGTATGATATATTAGCTCTGTTTAGGAGTAGCAAAATTTTGTGAATTAGTTTCTCACAGAAATGTAACCTGCTAAGATATAGTCAGAGTATATAATATACATACATGAAATGTTTTTGAGTCCTTTTCAGATGCAAAAGTCTTATCCGGTTTGTGTTGCATCTTTGATTATAGAGACTAACTGAACAAGTATAGTCTTGGTTTTATACGTTTTTTGGTAATTGATAAATTATTTAAAAGAAAATCATGGGTATATGGAAAATGCAATAATTATTTTAAAACAAAATCAGAAGTATAACATTAGATCATTAAATAAAACCGATTCTAATAGTGTTAAGATGGACTCCCAGTAATTCTTTACCTAAAATATCTTGTTGTGGACAAGAAGATGGTGCAAGATCTTCTTCAATGTTTCCTTGATAAATCTTTTGTGAACGTTAGAATGAATTGTAAGAGACTTCACTTTTGATGTTTAATTCTAGTGAACACTGAACAGTGGATTGAAACATTTCAAATTAAGAATCACACAGTACTGTCTCCAAATAATACTAAAGAATGTTTATCAGATGAAGATTTTGTTCAAATAAATTAAAAAGTTAATCTGCTTGTAACAAAGTTAATCTGCTTGTAGACTTCTATGACAATTACTTATTTGGAACAAAGTTAATCTGCTTGCCGACTTCTATGACAATTGTTTATTAGATCATATGTGCCAAGAAACAGAAGTATTACATTAGATAATCATTAAATAAAACTCATTCTTATAGTGTTATGATAGCAACCTAGTTGTTATTGTGAACCAAGTTATACCCTTCTCATTTTGCGTAAATTCATTCAATTAAGTGCTTATAAAATTTCAAAACCCTTCAGCTAAACGCGACGTAATGTAAATCTGATATTCTTTGTGAATTGAGAGTTATGGAGAAATTAGCTGAAAAAAGGGAACAGAACAGAACACAGAGAAATTAGAAACGGCTTAAATCAGATAAGGCTTTTGCTTATGAAAATGGACAAATATATTTACTCTTACCCGTAATATATTTGTGTTTCTGTTTTCTAAATAAATTACTTCTGTGAATATGAGAGAAGTTAACTGATAAAAGGGGCCAGGCTAAGAACTAAGAGATCAGAGATACTTAAACCACACCTTGATAAGTAATTTTCGATACTTGATATATTTTGTTGTTGAGTATACATTTCTTTTCCTAACTAAGTCACTACTTCTAAGACAATGGATAGTGCTTGTGAGAGCAAGTAATCTACAAAAGTGTCTTCTTCTAAAACATAGTATACATCTCATGTTCTGCTCAAGCCAGAGATTAGATCAACAAATAAATCCTGACTGCAAGGAATAGTGAGGCCGCCCATTGGATGATGGAAACCAAATTCCTCCTCAGCTTGAAATAACAATTCTTGAAATGAAGAGTGGTTCAAGTATGATGCTGGAATCACAAACCGCTTCTTTTCGTTCTCCCCAATGTAAACTGCAAAATGACCCTTTGGAACATCGTCTCTTGATGAAGCTGATCTTCTTTCACTGGACAAAGATCGTCTCAAAATTTGGCGGATAGCCATTGTCTAAAGTGAATCTTGCTGGTTGAAATGAAAAACTTGGTGAAAAATGCTGTGAATAAGTGAAAGCTTTTGAGGAGTTGTTGCTGGTTGTGGTTGAGAAATGTGTTGTATATATAGGCGAATGATGAAATTTTGTATCTTTGAGAAATTTGGGGTGGGGTATATGAGAGGAGAGTTGAGAAACAAAAGCACATGCAGAGTAACATGGATTTGCCTTTGAACAATCATCAAGATTTTAAGCAACAAGAATGTGTGATTGAAATATATTGTATCCTACCAACTCTGCCTCAAATGACCCCTCTACTTTAATCAACCCTTAAACCACCCTACATGAGAACATTTCCATGTGACTCCTAATGTGCTTATGCCTATCGAGTCTCATAGGCCACACTCAACTCTTAATTTTGTTTACCTATATATACAAGCCATTTGAGAACTACAGCCACCAACAACTCATCAAAATACTTCTATTTTCTCAGCTTTCACTATTTCACAACATTTTGCTGGTATAAAATATTTCAACACCGCAAGAACGTTATATAAAATGGCCATCCGCCAAATTTTGAAACGATCTTTGTCCAGTGAAAGAAGATCAGCTTCATCAGGAGCCGATGTTCCAAAGGGCCATTTGGCAGTTTACATTGGAGAGAATGAAAAGAAACGGTTTGTGATTCTAGTATCATACTTGAACCACTCTTCATTTCAAGAATTGCTATTTCGAGCTGAGGAGGAATTCGGTTTCCATCATCCAATGGGTGGCCTCACCATTCCCTGCAGTCAAGATTTATTTTTTGATCTCATTTCTGGCTTGAGCAGAACATGAGATACATACTATGTTTTAGAAGAAGACACTTTGTAGATTAGTTTACCTTAGAAATGTATTGATAGATAGAGTTCACATAAGTGCACGAAATATAAAGACATTTCAGATGAAAAAGCATTATTGTTTTGAGATGTTACCATTGATTCTATACATACTCAACAAGTCCGTTTTATTCTTACAAGTATTTTCACTAATGTGATGGCCTCCAAAACCTATCCAATGGTTGTCAATTTCTCATATTCAAGTCAGTAATTCAATTCCATATGACCGAACATCCCAGAAAAGGAAAAAAGATATGTGTACTCTTGTCCTATATATAAGCTCACTAGTCATATAAAAAAAAAAGAGTTCACTTTGTTCATACAGCTTAACAAGCAATTCTGAGATCAAGGTTTGATCATCCATAGCATGTAATAAGTTCTTATAAATTGCATCAAATATCAAATTACTATTACTAAAAGATATGGATATTGTTATTACTAGCAACCTGTTCAAGAGAAGTTTGCAGATAAGATCAGAATTTGTTTTTAGCTTGAAAAGTTGTTAATTGATCAATGGTTATAAGGCAAAACCATGTGATTTGTCATGTGCCTATGTTTCAATGTAGTGTCCCACTTGAATCACCCTTCACCAAACTTCACAAGTGATGTGTGTCCCTATTTATAAGGAAATTATTGAAGTAGTTTCAGTAAAGAGATTAAGACATTGTGCTAAGGAAAATCTTCATCTTTATAAGATAAGATCAAAGCCTAAAATTGATACAGAATTCTGTCTACTATAAACATCACCAGCTAAAATTTCTCCAGCTTGAATAAAGGCAAAATTCTAAACGGATCTTCTCTACAAAACTTGATGTTGTAATCTCAGTAGCTAATTGAGATTTTAGTAAAGTATACATTTTTAAATTTTTATTGCAGAAAAATAATATATATTAAAACATTGTTTATTTGAACAGTGGATTGAAACACCAACAATTAAGAATCACATGATTCTGTCTCAAAATATGCTAGAGAATGATCTTGATGAACTCTAATTTTAAAGGTCACTAGATATAAAATAGTATTATTTTAGCCAAGTAACTGCATTTCTAGTTATATTCAGAGGGTATTTACAGTCCACAATAATACATTCATTTCAAATTCACTCTGTAACAACACTTCGGTATAAGTCTCTTCATGATTTCAATAATGTGTAAGTTGAGTGATATTGGAAAGACTTAAGCCTCTTCAGAATCATAAAAGTTCCTGTTCAGGAATTTACTAATATGAGCAAATTGGTTTTTTTATCCAATCTATTTTGCTAAGTGCTTAAAGGAATCAGCGCTACTTAAACCACATAAAGGCTTTTGCATATGAGAATACATAAGAACTTCTGTATACTTGATATTTTCTGTTGTTCAAGATATATTAATTTCCTAACAATGTTTGTAATTCTAAATGCTTGTCAGAGAAACTAATCTACAAAACCATCTTCTTCCGTCAAAAACATAGTGTACATCTTATGTTCTGCTCAAGCCAGAGATGAGATCAGTGAACAATTCCTGACTGCAAGGAATGGTGAGGCAGCCCATTGGATGATGGAAGCCAAATTCTTCTTCGGCTTGAAATAACAATTCTTGAAATGAGGGGTGATTCAAGTATGATATTGGAATTACAAACCGCCTCTTTTCATTCTCGCCAATGTAAACAGCCAAATGACCCTTTGGAACATCAGCTCCCAATCTTCTTTCACTGGACAAAGTTCGCCTCAAAATTTGGCGGATGGCCATTCAGTATAAAGTGAATCTTGCTGGTTGTTGGAATTAAAAACTTTGTGAAAAACGTAGTGATTTGAAGAGTTGTTGCTAGTTGTAGTAGAAATATGTGTGGTATATATAGGTGAACTAAGAAAGGTTGTATCTTGAGAAATATGGGGTAGGCTACATGAGAGGTTGGAAACAAAAGCACATGGACGTTAACATGTATTTGTCTTTGAACAATCAATCATGCATCAAGATCTTAAGGCAACAAGAATGTGTGATCGAAGAACATTGTATCCTACCAACTCTGCCAACATATGCCTCAAACGACCCCACTTTAATCAAAACATAACAAGATTTGATGCCTTCAAATGCACCTATTGGTTTCATTTAATCTTCCTAATTCATATCAAAAGCACCATTGATTGAAATTGCCAAACTTTCAGAATCTATCAAGTGGTCATGTAATCCATTTAACTTGGCCCACCATGTGATCTTGATTACAAATTCTGTATTTTGCTTTCGGATAAGTAACAATTTGGCAGCACATGTGATGATGTTTGTTGAGTTGGAGTTTGATGGAAGACTTAGAGAAAAGAAACTGGTTGTAAGTTGCTAATGTTTCCTCAAGTGCTTAATGTATGTAGCAGAGAGATTAAGGATGTACACTTTGTACTAAACTTGTATATCATCAACATTCAGTACCTTTATAGAAGAGTACATTGAGAAAACATCTTTAGGATAATCATTTTCAGGGCCACCTTTCTTGCATCAATTTCCTTTCCAGATAAATTTTGTTGTGAATTCAATTCTTGATAATCGTATAGTTAAAGGAAGATTAGTGAGTGGAGTTGTGTTTTTCGGAAATCGAACCAGAATCTAGTCGTGAGCCACACATTCTAATATCATGAAAGAATTTTGTCTTATCTACAAATAGAAAGGTGTGAAATTAGTTTATTTATATTAGTTCTCTAACAAAACGAAATTAATAAAACCAATAAAAACCAAGGGGGCTTAGTCCACTTGGCCACCGGGCTCCTCACTTAAGTAGGAGATCTGGGTTTGATTCCCTTTGGGAACGAATTGGAGTGGGAGGTATAAGGAAGCTTGGAAAATTTGTAATTGTAAGGAGACTTCCTCACTTTAGTGGAAGACCCGAGTTCGATTCCCTATGAGAACGAATTTGGAGTTGGATTCCAAGGAGATTTGGTAAACTGACTTCTAACCATTAACAACTAACATTTACACATAAAAAAAAATGAAGTGTGGAGGTAAAAATATAGGCGCATTAAATATTCCGATTACTTTTAGAAAAGAATAATTAGATTTAATTAGATTATTTAGCAGTTTTTCGATTGATAAAACTACTACTCCATATTTAATTAATATTTTTATTAGAATATTGAATTAATATTATAATTTTTTTTTTTCAAATTCTTTTAATGTTCGGTGATTTTGAATAATCTAACTTGGCAAAATTACTAGCCCGGATTTAGGCTATTCAGACTAAATTTGGGTGAGCATTTGAGATTTAGTCCTGATAATAAATTTCATTAAAATAAAAAAAATATGGAAATTGAACAATACAGCTTGTATGTTATTACTTTATTATTAAACATGCATCTCAATTCTCAAGTAATAAAAAAATGTTAAGTACAATTAGTACACAAGCAGACAGATACGGCAAATGGGTTTCTTTGACAAAATCCAGAAACACCTTTGTAGGGATACTTTAGTCTGCATTTGACGTAGCAAAACTCATTACTCGTGCATGTCAATCCTATACCTGTTGTTGGGCATGAATCCGCCTTCACACCATGCAGCTCAACAACACCTGAATATATACATAAATAAATATCACAATTAATATATGCTACCTGAAATTAAAATAAGCTTAATTCAATATATATATATATATTAAAAAAAGAGTAAAGACTCCTACCAGTAATTAAAAGAAATGCAGCGAGAACAAAAATTGTTTTCATGATCTTCTCCATCTAATTGGATTTTAGATATGCGAATACGTGTTTGATGTTAAAATATTTTTCTTTTTCATGTAACTGACTGTACTCCTGCTTTTATAGGGCATTCACGCACATGCAATCTTAATTACCTCCATACTCTTTTCTAATTAACACAAATAATCATTCCTCTCAAAAAAAAATTAACACAAATAGTCATTAATTTCGAGATTTTTTTAGAGGAGGCATGATAACAAATTATTTAAAGAAAATTATCCAAAATAAATTATGTCATAAAATCATAATTAAGATACACTTTTTTCTTTTGCTCCGTAAAAAATAATTATGATACACTAAATTTAAATTTATTTATACATATTGTCTGATATTATATTGTTTCACACAATAAATTATATATGAAAAAGAAATTTTTTTATGAGAGGTCTCATTAATAAGATGAATTCCATTATGAAATTTGAGCAACAGTTTTCATTAAATTAAACATGATATAAAATAATGAAGGAAAAAATATTTTTTTAAGGACCATAACCTTAAACATTCGTGAATTGGGGTCAAATCAGCCCAAATCGGGCTAATTGACCCAACTTGGGCTGAAATTCGAGTTGTTTGGCCCGATTTAACATGAATCCGGGCTGAATTAAGTCCCTATTTTGACTGATTCGGACTAATTTGACCTACATTCGCGATTTTTAAAAATTATTATCCTTAAATTGTCAGTTCGGAAGTTACGCGCGGTCCTCATTTTGTCAACCCAAAGAGTACAGTTCTTATTTTGCCCATCCCTGAGTTGCTATCCTTATTAATTTGTAGCTTTATTTTGGCATTTTTAATATAATTTTATTATCCAACTAATAAAATACTTAAAAATAAAATTTTAAATAATTATATTTGGTTTATTATTTACTTGAGGAAGTTCGTTGTAATATTAAATAGTAAAATTGCAATTGGATTACTAATACATCCAAACCCTGCAGCCGCTGTATGTTCATTGCCCCTCTTCCAGTCACTTTATTGGTTGCCATGCATCTCCGGCCACGCGCGCTTCACCGGTCTGTATGACAACGGTGAAGAAAGTGCTTATCCTTTAGGTAATCCGCATAATATATGATATTCGAGCATGCTGACGAAAGTACGTAAGCCATTATAAGATTAATAAAATATTAATATAAATGAATTGATTTCATATTTTTATATATTTTAAATTTTTAGATAAAATAAAATTAATTTAGAGATTCATCTTCGTTGATGATTGGAGAAAATCGATGTTGTGAAGGAGTTATATTTTGCTGGTGTGAGCATTTCCAAATGTTATTTTGATGGATTGTACTTATAAGACTAATATGTACATGAACATGATGCCATTGTTGGAGATAGTTTTCATTGCCTTGTAGTACTCTGAGAGGTTTGATGACAGGGTATATGAAGAGATACTTTTGATGAATGCTATGCTATTCTATGCATGTTACTTTCATTCATTTCCTTTGAAGATGACATATCAAAAAATGAAACGGAATTTAATCACCGACTGGAAATGCTCATCAACAACTTCAAAGGTTACGCTGGTGCAGTCAAACAGGAATAGATTTAATTCTAAACTGGACAGAGAATAAGAATTTTCAACTAAAGCAAATGAAGTTTTCAGTAACCAAATCTTGAAAATCATATACAAAAATCTCAGGACTGAACCATGGAATCAAAGACTAGGCACTACCATTATAGGTTGGGGAAAGCAGAAGTCCAATATCATAAAGTCATTTTCGTTACCCTCATCACGCAGTATATAAACACCCGTATCTGGATCCCTGGATTGTTCAATAGTATTAGTGTAGTAGATACAGTTACTCTTCAGCTTCACATTACTCGATACAGGAAACTCTGCACTAATTGACGAATTCAGACCCAAGAAAACACATCTCCCCCCAAGATCATGAATCTCAACACAACCACCATCCTTCAACTCAATCTCAAAAACCCGAAAGCGATGGGTCAAATACGAGCACAGGTATCGAGAAACAATCAGAAATTTCCCAGATGACTTCACCAAGTAATTCTGCACAACACAGCTACTACAATTCCATACACGAGTTAAGGGGCCATCTGGAACGGTGAAAACATGCACTATCTTAGTTGGATCTGAGCCATGAATATCACATTCCACAATTCTCCACCCAGAATCGAGTGCGTACAACTTTGTGTCGTCGTAAATAATATCAGAGAAGGGAGCGTCCCACCTATCCATTATAGTCCAAGATTGGTCTCCGGGCCTGCAGAAAGCGAGTTGATGTGCATCACCCCAAATCACCATAACCACAAGATCAGAGCTGCTTCTTGATAAAACCATCTTCCTAATGATAGGGAGATGGGATTTTTGTTGGTATCCAGGGAAGGTGTCCAAGCCCGGAAGGTGGACGTTCACGCGGCGTATGTAGTGCAGCAACCCCACATTAACAGAGTCATTTCGATGACTGAGAACCCATCCAGAGCACGATAAGTAGGGATAATCGGCAGGGGGAGGAAAATCGGTACTCTTGACAGTATTGCTTACCAGGTCCAATAAAAACGGAACTTTTTGTTCTTGTTCTGGAAAATATATGAGGTGGGGAACCCGAGGAAATTGGCGGTCAAAATTTTCAGAAGTGGCGGCGGATCGCCAAGAAGTGCAAACAGAGCGGAATGAGATGTAATCTTGGATTGAAGTGAGGCGTTTGGCGATGGCCTTCAATAGATCGAGTGGAAGGTCTTTCCGCTCCGATTCTTGAATGTCCGACGTCATCTTGGATGACATTCTCAATTTGGGCTTTCAGTTGAGAATCACGTATATACAAACCAGAAAATTTTTAATTTGGTCCAGTATTTATTGAGGGGGCGAGGGGCGTGTGAAAGAAGGCTGCTAATCAAAATATGTGAATATTTTTATTTTATTTTTTAAAAAAGAGGATGCTATAAAAAGTGCAATGATTACAACAAATCCCCCACTATAAAAATTCATAATCAAACCAAAAGGACGGTTGAAATTGAAAAAGAAAAAAATTATTTACTACGATTCGTCCCGTATAAGTTTCTACACTTTGTTTTTTCGTCCGTCTCAATATAAGTTTCACACCTTTAAAATGAAAAACCCTTTATAAACTTCAACCTCATAATTTTCACTAATTTACACAAATGTCATTACTTTTTACTCTCACAACACATAACCCAATAAAGTTTTTTTACTTTATAATTAAAAAGTTTACAAAATTACCCCTCAAAACCTCAATTATTACTCTTTTTTAAGTGTGTGTCCTCCTACATATGAAAGCTTTTCAGAGACGGAGGGAGTACTAAAATAGACTCTTTTTTAATTTTATTTACCAAATTATAGTCATATTTTCTGTTTTAGTCATTAATTTTTTTCACAAAATAATAGTTCCAGGACAGAAGGAGTATTATTTAATCATCTTAGGTGACATTTGTTTCAAACTTTTCAATGAGAATGAAAATAAAGATATTTTCTTCCCTCTATGCCCTGTATATATTAGAGGGAAAATTGTTTTCATTAAGATTACATTATTAGTGTTGTTTTTCAATTTTAAAAAAAATGACATAAAAAAAGTTTTTTTGGGGGAATAATTGTAGAAAGGAAAATATTAATTAAAATGTATAATGATGACTCTATATCCATTCTAATTCATTGAATAATATCCAATTAATCATCCCTTCTTTTATACAACAAAATTCCTCTAATACAATTAAAATATAGAAATTCAAGCAACAACCCGTTCTTCTATCAATAATAACCGTCACCTAAAATTTAGTCACAATAATTTTCAATATTTTATACTTCCTCTACGATTATTTACACATAATCTTCCTTATTTTAACGTCTCAACATTACTACACAATCAATATACACCGGAACCAAATATTGTTGAAGTGAAATGAGTATACACTACTACATATCTAAACTAGACCTAGAATAAAAATTTCCAACTAAAGCTAAAGAAAATTTCATTAATCAAATCATATACAAAAACTCTTGGCTGAACCATAGAATTAAAGAGCAGGCACTACAATAGAAGGTTGAGGAAAGACAAACCATTCAGGAATTAAATTTTCTATATCCGAATCACACATTCTATATACACCCGTATCTGGATACCTAGTTTGTTCAATAGTATTACTGAAGTAGATACAATTACTCTTCATCTTCGATTCAGGGAACTCTGCACAAACTGACGAATTCAGACCCAAGAACAGATACCTCCCCTCCAAATTTTTAACCTCAACATAACTACCATCATTCAACTCAATCTCATAAATCCGAAAGCAGTAGGTTAAATCCCGGCATATGTATCGACAAACAATCAGAAATTTCCCAGATGACTTCACCAAGTAATTGTGCACCACACAGCCTTTACAATATCCTATACGAGTAGATTCACCAAGAAAGGGAAAGGGGACTTCTGGAAAGGTGAAAACCTGCACTATCTTGGTTGGATTGGAGCCATGAATATCACACTCCACAATTCTCAACCCAGAATCGAGTGCGTATAACTTTGTGTCATCGTAAATAATATCAGAGAAGGGAGCGCCCCACTTATCCATTAGAGTCCAAGATTGGTCTCCGGGCCTGCAGAAAGCGAGTTGATGTGCATCACCCCAAATCACCATAATCATAAGATCAGAGGTGCTTCTTGATAAAACTATCTTCCTAATTATAGGGAGAGAGGATTTTTGTCGGTATCCAGGGAAGGTGTTCAAGCCCGGAAGGTGGATGTTCACGCGCCGTATGTAATGCAGCAACCCCACATTAAGAGAGTTTTTTCGAAGACAGAGAACCCATCCAGAGCAAGATAAGTAGGGGTAATCGATGGCAGGAGGAAAATTGGTAATCTTGAAAGCATTGGTTAGCAGGTTCAAGAAAACCGTAACTCTTGGTTGTTCAAGTCTTTCTTCAACAAAATATATGAGGCGGGGAACCTGAGGAAATCGGCCGTCGAAATTGTCGAAAGTGGCGGCAGATCGCCAAGAAATACAAACAGAGCGGAAGGAGATGTAGTCTTGGATTGAAGTGAGGCGTTTGGCGATGTCCTTCAATAGATCGATTGGAAGGCCATCCCATTCTGAGAAGTTTTCCGTCTCCAGGGATGACATTCTGAAATGCCTGCCTTGATTGATTTCAGAATCATAGGCTGGAGTATCCATAAACCTGAAAATTGTAAACTTGGTCCAGTATTTATTGGAGGAGGGCCGAGAGAAAGAAGGCTGCTAATCAAAATAACTATTTATCTCTTTTTTTTTTTCTAAACCATCAAAATATCTGTTAACGCGCCACAGCTTTTATGTGAACGTAACATTTATTACTCCATCCTTCCATCCAATGTAATTTTATTTTTTTTAATTTATGGCCACAAAGATTAATATAAATAATACAATAATACATCTAGTAGAAGTAATGTCATGGCTGGGAAAAGAAAAAGGAAGACATTCAGACAAAAGTAGGAATAATTGAGTAACAAGGATGTAAATAAGAGTGAAGTGTAGGGATATAAATTTAGAAAGTATTTGTTAAAAATTAAATTGAAAACTTCTAGTGGGATGAACAATATTGAAAAAATAGACTCCAACATCTCAAAAATCCACATATAAAAAAATGTTTGTTATTCCGGAAAATAACCCCAAAAACACGGACCAATTTTTTTAAAAAAATATCTTCATGCATATATGCATTCATTTTGCATCTATATCTATTTATTTGCTAATTTGTTCTCCTAATTGTCAGTCAAGTGTTCCATAAGAACCTGTAATTAGAGATCGAATTTCATCAAGCCCTAGTTAAAGATACGAGGACAAGCAATCACGGTAACAATAATGACATTACTATTCATAACAATAATAATAGTAATAACAGATTATAGTAACCGAATTAATAACCAATAACTAAAGCTCTCATAAATATTTGACATAGGTAGACAATGCTCTTATCAAATTAGATCCCATAATTATCTGAGAATGTGAATATCTGGATTGCATGCCTAATAAATGCATGAATTTTGAACAAAATATATGAGCTGGGGAACCCGAAGAAGTTCCCGGTCAAAATTGTCAAAAGTGGCGGCAAGAAATGCAAACACCGCGGAAGGAGATGTAATTTAGTTCCAATTAAATCTTCATCAACAATCATAAAGGTCTTCTATTTTGATTTCAAATGAGTCACTAATCAACACGTGAGTTCCAATTAACAGGAGATGACAAGGAATTAAGATTTTAAGCAACACAATGAACAATTTGTGTTAATGAAGATAAGCCTCAATTGTTCACAAAATGGGACCTAATTAAGTTATAATTTCACTTGTTTTTTTTTTTTTTATCTTCCTTATATATTCAGATTATCTCAGAGCATTAACTTGGTCAATGGTGTAAAAAATAAAAAAAGATATATTTATGATTTTATTTTTTCTCACCAGATTTTGGAAGCAAATATTATTCAAGCGAAATCAGTATACACTACTACATATCTAACCTAGAAATAGAACAAGAATTTCAAACCAAAGCTAAAGAAATTTTCAGTAATCAAATCTTGAAAATCATATACAAAAACTCAGGAAAGACTAGGCACTACCATGAAAGGTAGAGGAAAGCAAAAGCCTTCAGAAAAGAAATATTCTTTACTCGGCCTATTATGTAATATATACACACCCATATCTGAAAACATAGATTGTTCCATAATATTAGTGAAGTAGATACGATTACTGGATACAGGGAGCTCTGCACAAAGTGAGGAATTCAGACCCAAGAAAAGACACTTCCCCCGCAGATTATGAATCTCAACATGACTACCATCCTTCAACTCAATCTCAAAAACCCGAAACCTGGTGGTTTTATCCCGCCATATGTGTCGAGAAACAATCAGAAATTTCCCAGATGACTTCACCAAGTAAATGTGCATGCCACGGCCAGTGTAAGACCTTATATCAGTCACTATTGTTGGAGAAATTAGGTTTAATTATTTTAATCAATTTATTTGATTATTTAATTAAAATAATTTGATGTTTAATTTTTGGGAAATTAAACGAAATTATAGTGAAAGTATAATTAATTTCTTAAAATCGAATTTCGGTGAGTAAGAATTTGATATACATGTTGAGATGCTAAGGTATTACACCTCAGGAATAAATGTGTCACATTAAACTTAAGTGTAATTGTCTCACATCGGTTAATGTGAGAGTCAATGCACTCCTTATAAGTAAGAAGTGATTAAAAGAATTTAAACTATAAGTGGGCTATACATACTTAAATGGGCCACACGCGTGCGCGCGCTGCCCGCCCGCCCGTGCCAAGCCCGAGTCCGTGTCCGTGGACTTTGGGTGTACTTGGCTTGGTGGTGTATGTATAATTTTGTGGAGCCCAAAAATTCTGGGCCCAATCCGAGTAAGGCCCAGGAAGTTGAATGTCATCTGAATTTGGATTTCATGTGAATTTTGGTGACATTTCATGTGAATCTGAATTTGAGTTCAAAAGTCAGAAATGAATCTGGACAGGAGGATGTCCAAATTCGTGGCATTTCAATAGTCACATGTGTAACAGCTGGGCTGTTACCAAAACGGAACTGACCTGATTGATTGGGATTGATTGCATTAAATCCCGGGTCTGTTGGCTCTTCAATATCTCAGGTGTTCTGCCTATAAATAGGAGACATTTGCATGTGTATGGCTAACTGCATTCGCACCCCCTGCATCAGCATATACACCCACGTCGAATTTTTGTAAATTTCACGTCCAGTTTTTGCATACATACTAGTTTTCAGTCCAGTTTCACGTTCTTCAGTTCGTTGGAGTTCGTTTTCAAGTGGTGCTACTTGAATACGAGACGAAAGTCGTTTTACCTTTGGGAACATTACGTCGGACCGTGAGCACTAGCCGGGACGTATTTGTTTTGCGGGCAAAGGATATTTTCCTTGACTCGACTTACCAGCTGTTCGTGGTTAAGAAGTTCGTTGTTGCGGTCGTTTGAAGCTTGTTCGTGGTTCAAGAAGAAACTAATACTTTTAGTAAAAATAAATATTACTTTTTGTAATCTTCTTCATTTCTTGTTTTTTTTTGTTTTTTCTTCTAGTTATTTCCGTCCCGAATATTGTAAAAACCATCGTTGGTGCACTTATAAACCAACAACTATTTGATCAACAAAGGAGAGTGTTGGATAGGCGAAAACCTGCACTATCCTGGTTGGATTGGGGCCATGAATATCACATTCCACAATTCTCAACCCAGAATCCAGAGCGTATAACTTTTTATCAGAGAAGGGAGCGTCCCACCTATCCAATAGATCGCTTGGAAGGTTTTTCCATTCTGCGTATATTTGCAATAACATTCTCAAGTCAACTTGGGTCGCCTGCCTAAATTTCAGAGTATCTATAAACCTGAAAATTGTAAATTTGGTGCACTATTTATTGAGGGAGGGCCGTCATTGCTACTCAAAATAGGTACCTGTTTTTTTAAAAAAAAACCATCAAAGTATCCGTTAACGCGCCTTAGCTTTTCTGTGTGTTGTACACTTTTTCGATCCCATAAAATTTTTCACACCCTACTTTTTCTTCCTGTTTTACTATAAGTTTTATAATTCTTAAATGAAAAATTGTTTATAAAAATTACTCTCACAATTTTCATTAATTTACACAAAATATATATATTTTTTTACTCAAACATACATAATTTGGTTTGGCAGCGGGGCGGGAAATCCTCGTTTCCCGCAGGGATCTCTCCCGAACGGGGCGGGGAATCCCTGTCTATATTCCCCACGGAACCTGGGATGGGAAAAAAATTATGATTTAAAAAAAATATTAAGAAAAAAATAAAGTGGGGAATGGGGAATTCCCGCGGGGACAGGAATCCCCGGCGGGGCGGGGAATGGAGGATGACTTTTCTCTGTTTAGTTCGCGGGGATGAAGAATGTCCCCAAGTCCCGCCCCGCCCCGTTGACAAGCCTACACACAATCCAATAAATTTTTTTATTTTATACATAAAAAGTTTACAAAATTATTTTTCAAAATGTCAATCATTTCTCTTTTTTCTTAAAGTACATGCACTCCCTTCTATGAAAGCTTTTATGAAAATGAGGGAGAACAATTTATTCCATCACATAAAAAAAAAGGATTGAAATGAATTGCACAAAACATATTTTAATATTAATAAAATTAACAGTATATATTATTTAATGGAAAAAATAAGATTAATTGAAAATTCCATTAATTTTCCTTTTGAGTGAGCTCATTACATAAAATTTGAATAGTTGAAAAAAAAAATAATAATCAAAACAAAAATTAATAGTTTAGAAATCTGTTGAAAGCATTGTGTCCTACCTACTCACAGAAGGTAGGTCTCAAAAGTGCCCACAGAAATGGTTGTTCACAAAATGGGACTAAATGAATTCACAATTTCACATGTTTATTTATTTATTTTTTTTTTGGTGTTCCTTATTCAGATTATCTCAGAGCATAAACTTGGTCCATGATGTGAACTAATTTTTTTACAGATAAAAAATATCTATATATGCTTCTTTTTTTATAAAGCATAAACTGTTTCAGGAACAAATCTACTTTTCTGTGATTGAAATTTCAGAAAAATAAGAATTTGTCTTGGCTGAAACAAATCTGCCTTAAATTGTGCACCACATATTTAGTTTAAATATCTCAAACATATATACTCCAGATAGAAATATGTTGACCTGCCCCTGTGTGATTGAGCTGATGATAACAACAAAAACCAGTTAATGATTTTGAATAATTCAATAGTTTGATATGTTTATTCAATATATGCTCTAATTTTCTCATTTGGTACACATGTAATAGAACTAATCCACAAAATTGGTTTGCTCTTAAACATACATAATGGTGTATACATCATCTTCTGCTCAACTCCGAGACGAGATCAATGAATAAATCCTGACTGCAAGGAATGGTGAGGCCGCCCATTGGATGATGGAATCCGAATTCTTCTTCAGCTTGAAATAGCAATTCTTGAAAAGAAGGATGATTCAAGTATGATACTGGAATTACAAACCTCTTCTTTTCGTTCTTCCCGATGTAAACAGCCAAATGGCCCTTTGGAACATCAAACCCTGATGCTGATTTTCTTTCACTGGATAAAGATTGTCTAAACATTTGGCGGATGGCCATTTTTTGTTGTATTAAAGTTAATCAAGAGAAATGGAATGTTTGAAGACTTGTTGCTAGTTGTAATGTAGATGTGTTGTATATATAGGTGTTAAAGAAATGATTCATAGATATTTAGATTGAGTGGTGATCATAGCGGCTAAATATGTGGTGCCCTATGAGACTTGGAAAAACGCAAGCACATTAGACTCACATGGATTTCTGTATCAATCAATTCTTAAAGATTTGAAGCAACAAAATGAAGAGTTTGAGGGATTTGTCTCTCTATGTGGTGCCCTACCAATATCAAAATTGTTAACATGGTTTCTTTCGATATCCTAACCCACCAAATTCAATCTACTCATCCAATAATTAATCCATCTGGTTTGTGAACACACCTCTTACTCGGTCGAATGTGAACTAAAACTCATAAATATCACCATTAATATTAACAGGGGCTTGTGCAACACATGCTAAAAACTTGTGTCCTATGCCCTACTATTAAATCTGAGAATCTACTCTACTGAGAGGTGTGCATGGAATTGTAAGGCCACGGTTGAAATTTTGGTTGGCTTAATAATGATATAGCTAGGAACAACAAATCTTTTCTTTTCTCTATTCCAACATAAACTGCAAAACAGCCTTTAGGCATGACTTCTAGCAAATGAAAAAACGTTTGTTTGGCACGAGCAATACAAGACAGCTCTCTATTTTTTGAAGAGGAAACTGTAGAGTTTCATGCTCAAATTACATAATCAAAGGCTTAGAATATGCAAGTAAACTGTTCGGATACATATGCTTGTATAACTTGAATTTTGCTCAAACAACACAAATGAACGTACCCCAATCTATTGATTAATTTTCAGAGAATATCTAATCACATAATTGGGAACACAAACAAGAAAATTATAAGTAGCCAAAACTGTAAAGTAAAATATATGCATGAATTCGATATTACACCAAATAAGAACTCATGCTTCTCTTCTTGATACTCCATCTTTCCCACACCTGTTTTCACAGTTGATTTTTTAATGATTTTTGTGTAATATTGTTGTGGGACGGAGGGAGTACATTTTAATTGCTCAATTTTATCCGTAAGGTCGAGGATACCAATATTGCACTTCATCACAATTTGACAAATAATAAACAGAATATGATTCTGCCCACTCAAGAAGGCGATTGTAGATAAACGGGTATGGAGAAGACCTGGCCAAACGTGCAGCAAATTATATTTTTCATCTTAAAAAATAACACTGTTACAAAATTTTAGCCAATCATAATTGATTCCCAGCGATTACAATCAAGATTATACAAAACAAAGATATCAAGACTAGCAACAAGAACCAACATTACAAGTGGCTAGTTGAAATTATCTTTGACTAGTCTATCTATCCCAAATTCTTGGCTGCATCGATTTTTTTCTTGCGTTCTTTCAACAGGCCTACATGAGCCCGTTTCCTTTCTTTCCCAATCTGAAAACAAGACAAAAATCGTATGAGTGTAATACAAGAATTTTAAGATGACTTGCAAACACATCGCATTTGCTTCTTTTAAAGCTGGCCTGCTAAGCAATGCTTTTAGGCAAACTCTCTTGCCTCAAAAAAATAAACTAAAGCCACAAACAACTCTAATTAGCTTTCCTGTTGAACAGAGTTCAACCAAACATCCAGCTCATAATAGACCAATATTTTAATGTAAAAAACCCAAGGAAAAGGAAATATAAAGTGATATCTTTCTTACCTCCATTGCTGTTATGAGCTTTCTCTTCTTGCGTGACATTCCAACCTTTGTCATGTTATCCTCATCCTCAGCATGTTGCTGCAAATCAGGCATAGCTTCTTCTTCAGCATCCCCAACCTCAATATCACTTGAAATGGTAGAGTACTGAGCACCTCGAACCTCTCGTTTTAGTTCTTCATGATACTTTTTCTCCTCCATTAACATCTGAATCCACGAAAGTAACAAGAATTTCAGCGGTAAGGAATATACGTCATAAAAATGATTACTCAAATCAACTTTATCATAGAATGACATAAAACCAAGGAAATGTCTCTCTTGTACGAACAAAAACATTCACTACTTTTAAATAATATGAAAAAATAAAAATATGTAGAACCAATTGGAAAACATTATCAACAATAAATGCAAATCTAAATTGATCATGGTCCATCAAAGTGTACACCTTCTGCTTTTTCTTAGCAGCTTCAATAGCTTCAGCTCGATCAATAATACCAAGTAAACTATGAGGATCATCTAAATCTTCTTTTCCCATGCCAGGCAATGGGAGGACATCTTTTCTTTCGGCAGCCTTGAGTCTTTCAATAGCTTCTGCATACTCAGGAACATGACCTTCTGCTTCATTATCAACAAATGGAGACAAATGTGGTGGAGGAACACTGAAATATACAAAGAATAAAAATCATAAATAATTATGAAATAAGTGAAGCAAGCACTAGCGCAATGATTTCACAATTTATCACATATGAGAAAACTCTTGATAATTACGTCACCAAGAAGATGAAGGGGAACTTACCATCCCACCATATATTTCTCAGTAGGCAAAATGATCCGTGCATTTACGCAATCATACACCCATTGTGGTTGGATATATTCCCTGGAGAGGAACTTGTGTCCTTGTGTTGGCCTGTCAACAACCTGCACAGGATGCAAGTAAACCTCAAGATATGATTCTATAAATTAACCAAGGGGCATAGCCCACTTGGCCACCGGGCTCCTCACTTAAGTGGGAGACCTGGGTTCGATTCTCTTTGGGAACGAATTGGAGTGGGAGATATAAGGAGACTTGGAGAATTTGGATTTGTAAGGAGACTTGGCGAACTAACTTCTAACCACTAACAACTAACATTTACCGATCAAAAAAAAAAAAAAAAAATATGATTCTATAAATTTTTTTAGCAATTTCAGCCACTTAAAACAATTTACTAAGTAACAAGCACACAAGTGTGCTAAAACAGATTTGTGCACTTAAAGAGGGTGAAAACTTTGTCTAGTGTTTCACAAACCAATACATTATACACAATTAGATAATATCAAAGAGTTCAACAAAATCTATTTGATCTTCTGATATTTCCCTAAGAAACCCATAAGAGTTCTGCTCTCGGAAAGTTTCATGAGTCTTACAAGATTATTTCACCCAAAGTCTGAACAACATCAACAAGAAAAAACTGAAGAGAGTGAACATAAAGAACAAAAGACATGATTAGTTAAACTTCCATACTATCTCAAGTGTATTTCCATTTCCTGAACACTTGGTATCAATGTAATTTTTCCACTGAGTCAATCAAAATAAATCAGGTTGCAACTGAATATTAAGAGTCTCATTTCTGTATAGAGATTTTATGAAATAAAAAGAAAATCAAAACAGATGGCACAAATACATGGTGGCACCAGCCAGAGCAAAGCCAGCTAGAATGCTCCCAGTTATTGAATGAAAAAGAATGAGGGTGTAGAAATGGTAGATAATTAATAACTATATGCAATCATATATCTGACCACCTGAACAATTTAATTCCACAAGTGAATTTTAAGGCTGCACCTTGCAACATATTTTTCAATAAGATTTTTTCAGGGAGCCATGATACGTACAAATAAAACACATACATTTCACTAATGTAAACCTCAGAAAAAAAATCTAAAGAGCTTAATTTTTCAGTCACTGTGAATGAATGATAAAAGCAATTGCATAAGAGCATGTGGAATGAAAGACCTGATGAGTGATGCTTTGGTCAGTCTCCTCAAACGGTGCTCCTTCACCTTCCCAAGAGACTGTGCCACCAAAAGCAGGGATGATAAACAGAAGCGATTCTCTGGGAACCTATACAATAAATGATTGGACCAGTAAAAGTCTTAGTAGTGTGTAAGATAGATAAAGGAGACCCACCCCCAACCTGGGGGTTCAGAGAGGAAAAACTTAATTATGACCAGGAGAAGGAGTCTCACTAGAAAACTGGGAGGAGTGAGGTGGGGGGAGAAGGGAGGATGAGAGCAAGAAAAGATGTCACTATAGTACAGCAAGAAAGCATAACACCCACCTCACGACTCAAGAAGAACTTCAAGTTCTTAAATAGATTTTTACATTCTAGTGTTTCTAAATCTTCCTCATCCTCTCTAACAGTATCTCCAACAAGGTGCATTAGAGCCCCAGGCTCGTTAGAAGGTAGCTGGTGCTGAAGTTGGGCAAGTCTAAGTTCAGACTCATCATGTTTTGTCCCATCCTCTTGCGGTTCAGTTTGATCTGAACCAGCTGATGTAACAGCTTTCGACGAGGAACTCGCATTTGCATCGAAGTATCTTGACAAGGCATAGAGATCTGCATAATTCCAACAACATCAATGGCTGACTCTACCGAGCTGCACAGTGCTGCTCTTAGCTTATTTCCATATTTTATTCTGTTATAAATTTAATGCCTGCCCTGATATTGATATAGAAAAAATCTAATACAAAATTGAATAAACATGAAGATGATAGATGAATCTAACCTGCCGCAAGAGCTTCCAGGCGAGGGTCGAGAATGGGTGGATACTTCACATTAATTGAATGATAAAGTTTGTAATTAACAAATGCTTGAAGAGTCTGCAAATAAAAAATTGGCCATAATTAAAAGGAAGAAAATAAATCACACAAAAGCAGAGGCCAGATTAATTTATACAGATACTACCTTAATAAAGAAAGACTCATGGGATCTTCAAGAAAACTTTGTGGTTCAAATCACAAACAGCAAATACGAAGACAAAGACGAGTTTTATCACACCAAAGAAAACGCGTTCGTGGAAACTTGAGACTAAACTTTATATGAAATTAAGATAAAAGATAAAACATCATAAGGTCGTGTAATTCTTGCAGTTAATGTTTAATGAGACATTGGTACTTGCAATCAAAACTACAAAACAAGCTTTAAGATTTTCCTTAGAAATAAGAAATTTCAGCTCTTTTTCCAAGTATGCAAGCACGTAAAAATATCAGGATACAATTGTAAACATAAGTCATTAAGATTAAAAAATGAATTCTTATGAACTAACCTCATAAAATTCCAAAAAGGTTAGCAAGACTCTATAATCAACTTCAGGTAGTACTTGTTGTAATGCATGTGGAGTTAACCAAGTAATTTTTTGCCCCTCAACCTCTGCCTGTAAAAAAACAACAGTTTGGTAACATATCCAACAACAACAGAAGCCAGTCATCAGCAGAGAACTGCACACATACTTGATAATATATTCCTTTCACGGATATGAATGTTTTCCTTAGTTTATGGGTGCGAGAAATGTAGGCCAGCCACTCATGACTCAACCTATGATGATCATCAAAGCATAAGATACACATAAACAAGATCAATACATTGTCTTAAGTACGAACGATATAACATCCACTAAATATCTCAAACTTGGCAAATGGATGAAGATCAGTTAGTCCAACCTCCTGCAGTTATGCACACGGCTTACTGGGATCTTTTCTCCATCAACAACCCTATCCGCTGCAGGCAGTGCAGCAAATAGGTGTACCATACTAAGACAGTCATCAAGATCCCTCAATGCATCAACAAATTTTGGATACCTAATTACCAAGCAAAAAAATAGTAAACGAGCAGTACTAGTCAATTAAAAAAGAAGAAGAAACAAGCACATTTGAACCCCAATTACTAACTTAATTATACCTCTCCTTGATGAGCATGTCAAGAGTGTAAGTAGGTTTCCGCGTCAACAACCGTTCAGCGAGATCCCTATTCTTCTTTGACATGGCTTTCTTCACCTTCCTGTCATAAGATCGTATGTCCCTCAATTTCTCTAGCAAAGGCTCGTGTTTGAGGAACAAGATATCTTTCATGTGATAATAAGAATGGTGATTCCCCTTCACCTTCTTCTTTGGTTCCCGAGGAAAAACACCTTTGAGAATGCATAATTTCCTGAATAGAAAAACTCATCAAAAATCACTCTCTAAACATCCATATAAAACATACACTTACGTTTGAACCAATATAGTGAAAACAACATAATGTTGAAATCAAACCAAGACGCTCAACTCAAAATAAATTGAGAATGATCATCACAAGCTTGTTCGAACATGATATGATAAATAAACAAACCAAGCTTGAACACAAATTTCAGTAAAATGTTAAGCTTGACTCTAAAGCGACTAGGAAAAATTATAAACTACTGCATGTAAAATAATGAAACTACTACCACAATTTGTTCCTGTCCCACTAACAATTAACACAAGCTCAAATATAGTAGCTCAATTAGAAATCAAATGGCTTTAAGAACTAAAGTATTCAGCTCAGCTCAAGTAGGCACGTTTTATATCCCAAATGTGAATAAAACATCTTGATTATGGAGCACATGATTAAGCTGAATATTAGGAATACAATTAGAAAATGGAACATGTAATCTACATACACAAAATATATTGCAAAACTAAATTTTGGTGTAGCAACTATGTACATCACATGAGTTTCACATCAAACGTGCATGCTAACTATGGAGATAAATGCAAGTAAAACATCCTTAATACAAGAAAGTTGGCGCCTGACGTATTTAGAGAACTGTTTAAATATATCCAACTCATAGAAAATTGAACTTAAAAAAATAAATAAACATAAGAATGTCACTGGTTCTCACTGCAGCAAAATAACGGCCTTGAGGAAGACAAAAAAACAATAACAAATCTTTCAAAGTGCAAATTTTTTTCTTTTTTGCAGGAATTAGAATCAAAGATAACTTATACTAACATCATCAAAATTTCAGTGCATAAAAAGTCATTAAAAAAACATTTTATACAACACAGGATAACAAAACAAATGGAAAATGAGAGTGCACCTGAAGACCGGAAGGCTAACTTGGAGATATTTTACGGCTTGGGATCTCGTCACATATTTAGCAGCGTTTCCTTCCTTCTTCTTTCCCTGAAAAAATAGTGAAAATATCCAAACAACAGCTTATATTCAGCATGAATGTGAGTCTCAGTTCTTGAGAAGTAAGCAAGCAGGGATTAGAACTTACGGCGGGCCGGTAGTGCTTCGGCATGGCGACGGCTGGTTTTGGCGCAGAAAGGAGGGAGAGAGAGAAGAGATGGAAACGAGGGTTTTATGATTTTAAATCTCTGTGAACTGAGCCTAGAGGGTCCGAATCCGTAACTCGTAAGCCCTAATCCAATGTGATAATTGGGCTTTATGGGCCTAGCCCATTAAATAGGGTAGGTGATTATTAATTATAAAAAAATGTCAAAAGAATTCTGTGATTTGAATAAATTACCAAATACTCTAAAAAGAACAAAAAAATTCTTCTAACTTGCAAGTAACACAAAATTGTGAATAAAATTATTCAAGTTTTATTGTGTCTTATAAGGAGGTATTTGATAATTATTCAAACTACAAAAATTCTCGAAAGAATCTCGAAGGGGATTTTGATAATTTACCAAGAGTATATGACTGCATTGTATTCATTCATATCTCAACACACCTACTAGCTAGAGTTTTAATTCTGGCATTTTTTAATAATATAAGTTCATATTCATTATTTAAAAGAGATCATAATTATATAATATGCTAAATATAAAAATTAAATCTTATGTTGTTTAGATTAAATCAATCTTAGATTTCATATTGTGCTGATACATGACCATTTTATGTGGTGAAATTCGGTGATGAGACCATCTTCTAGCAATTAATGTTAATAGTACAATGCATGAAATTGCAAAAAGACAACCATGTAATAGGATCCCATAAAGTAAAATAGTCGTGAAATGAAATTAAAAATGAATTTTTAATTAATGATATTTCAATCTTATATTTCATCACACAATTGCACGTCATATATGCAAAAATGAAAAGATTATAGCAATAAAGAAATTCTCGTGCGTACATTTTTATTAAATTTCTCCCCTGGTGTTTTTTTATGGGAAAGTAAACAATTCATTAAAAAAATAGAAATCAATAGTACCGGATGATAAAAGGAAGTCGGGGAGGTGACGACTATGACGGAAAATTAAGCACGCTATTATTGGCTGAAAGTATACATTTTCAGATTTTTTCACCCAACACAATAGGAGTTGTACATCCTCAAGCAAATTGACGCACATGATGATGAGTTGATAGAATAGCATTTTCCGTTGAAGGCAGTCACTTGGATGTTCAGCGACAACCTCTCCATTTTGAATATATAGCAGTGCCATGGAGAAAGGGACTTGAACTTAATTTCTTAGGCTAACACATATGACCTACACATACATTCAAATTTATTTGAATGATATGGCAATTAGTAATTAAGCCCGATTCCATCACCTCGATTATCACATTTCCGCATAACAATTAATAATAATTTTAACTAAAAAATTTAAGGGGGACAACTAATTCAATATTCCTCCGTATTTTTCTTTGGAAATTATCCCGTAATTTTGTGGCTTGGGATTGCATTTTGTGTGGGAAGGAGCTTGCGGAAACGTTTCATGTGGTGATAGAATGCCCCTTATTTGAAGGGATTTTAATTAAATCGGTTAATGTGAGGTCAGGTGTAGGGCTCTTGTGGATATTTTATTGGCCCTCCATGCACTCGTTAGATTCGGTGTACTGGGGGATTTGGCGGGAACGATCAGCACTTTTACCCATGGGAGAGGCTACAAGATTAATTTCAATATTAATTAGATCGATGGGCTCTTAAGTTTTTGGACGACTTTTAGAAATCGCAGTTGACATTTCGATCATTAACTCAAACCACGGCTGCCGACTAATTACTTTATGCTCCATTTGGATGGAGTCATTTGAAATCAATGCATTTAAGAATAATATATCATACATTTACAGATCAAAATAGGGAAAAACTACACGAACGGATTTGGTTCACACAAATATTACTTACATTTCTCCCATTTGCGCTTAATATTCATTTAACTTTTCTCAAATCCCTTAATTTCAAATTCACTCCATCCAAATGGAGGTAGATGCAACTTTCAATGAAGTCAAGGGATCGTATACTATTTCCCCTCAGGGCTCTGTCATGTTCGATGGACTCTATGGATGCCATTTGATAAGAGGAATACTTAGGTTCAAAAGGTATATATATATATATATATATGGACTTGTCTTTGTTAAGACAAAAGTGAGAGCATTTTTCTATATCCCAACCTCACGCTTGGGATGAGCCAGCCTTTCCGACTTGGATTGAACATTTAGCTCCAAAGAAACACTTGTGTTTTTAGTTGAAGCCTTTTATCTTCCTCAAGAAAATTAATTAACCCTGACCATCAATTTTTTTTTATCGATCAAATGATAATTCAAATCCACGATGTCACAATATACATTCTAACCACTTGAGCTATTTAATTTTGTCTCTAGCTCTGTCTCTCTCAAGTTATCCATTTCACAAAGACAGGGTGAGAGAGGGAGAGACGAATGCAGACGCCCATGGAATTGTGCAACAAAACTGAGACAACTTGTAATAACAAGGACCCCTCACTAGTTTAGTTGGTTTCGAACTTATATAAAACACCACAAAGTTATATTACCTTACAAGTTCAATGCATCTGATAAAACTAAATCAAATAAATCCTACTCTCTCTCTCATCATCATTTCAAACAAAGTAGCCTGACATCGACTAGAGATAACCTAGATTTAAAATTTGCTATTTGAATGGATTTGCTTTGTCCACAACAAGATTTTAATTATTCAAAACTTGCGTTTTCTCATTCTGACTATATAATATGGTAGGCCATAATGTCAAGAAAACCATGTGATTCTTTCCAAATTATTTCACCTGATATGTCTCTAGCTAGCTAGCTCTTAGTTTCTCAACTTTCTCTCTCCTCTCTCTCTATATATAAAGGTGAGTTTCAACTCAATCCTTTCCAAAACAGAAACTACCCTGCCTTCTACATCAAAGCTAGCTTGTAAACATGGGATTTTTATCCACACACACCAAAGAAAAGCTTAGGAGGACCATCTCACCAAGAAAAGGGAGCGTAATTTCGAGGTGCAACGATGTCCCAAAAGGTCATTTCCCAGTTTATGTAGGGGAAATGCACAGAAGGTTTGTCGTTCCATTATGCTATCTGAACCACCCTTTGTTTCAAGAATTGTTGCATTTAGCTGAACAAGAGTTTGGGTACAATCATCCAATGGGAGGCCTCACAATTCCATGCCATGAAGATTACTTTCTTACCCTTACTTCTCAGCTCACTTCTGCTCCACCCGCATTCTCATTCTGATCCACCCACATCGATCAAGTTAATCTTTATTCTACCAACGGTGGGAGACCCAGGTTCGATTCCATTTGGGAACGAATGTCTTTACCGATCAAAAAAAAAAATTCTACCAACGGTGGTGATTGTCGCCCCTACCTAGCTTCAACATGAAACTGATGTAGACAATTTTGTAATCAAGAATTAATTAATTTCTAAGATATATATGGATCCATATTCTTAATTTGTTAGATTTATAATGTTCCTCGTTTGCATTGTGTTAGTATATTAGCTAGTACCTTGTAAATTTATTGATGAATATAATCTTGATTTCTTTATCCACATATAGCCTTCACTAATTTGACCTAGTTTATACTCTTTCAATATGACAACATAATTTTTTTAAGACTCAATGACCGACCCAAGAACCGACTAATTAGAGAGACCAATCTTATCGTACATTCAATTGAAGCCAGGAAGCAAAATTTTGTACGAGCTGGTTCAACACATGCATTGATAGCACCGAGGATTTCGAACTTAAAGATGAGTATATTCTTAAATTCCAAGAGTACAAACCAGAGCAATATTTGGGGATTCAATATATATAACGACATATTGATGAAGCACTGGACAATATATATTTCCTAAGATAGTTTATTTGACATTAATTTTTATTATAAAAAAGATATTGCTTTTTTGAACAATGTATTTGCATACTGACTACTTTAGCCCCGTTCCTATCTATGATTGGAGGAAATATTCGAATCTACTAGTACAGGGTTATCAAGATTTCATGCACATGTATGTACCTCAAAATCATCATTGGTTACTTTTCTTTTTTAATATTTTTTTACACTGATGTAGTCTTGCTGCAAACCTCACATTGAAGAATAGCGTGAGATTTTTTACAGTATAGTAAAGGGTATCAAATCAATTCAATTCTCCAATGCCACTTTTTGTATTTCATTTTCATGTCGGTATGATATATAAAATCACGGAGCACAGAGATGATATCAACCCGTATCAAATGCCGTTACATGATCATCATGTCAATAGAGCCAATTAAGAGGTGGTAAGAAGTAAATTTGCCAAATTGGTATACATTTGTTGGTAAAAAATGCTTTTTGATGATTGAAAGACCAAACCATGTGATTCCTCATGTGCTACTGTTTCTCACTTAACTTAGTACACAACACATTTGGGGCATACAACCAAGAAATACTCGAAAACAATTAATCTTAATTTCTTCCATCAACTGGTTATTACATGCATGTACACATTATACATAACGTAATTGGGAGTTGGACTACACAATATATCACGTTATTGGTATACATGTTCATACAACATTTTAGAGGTGGAGTTTACGTGTTTAATGGCCAAAAATAGACCCAAACCATAGGGAGTATATCTAAGCCAAACTTTTGTTTACTTCAAAAGTGTAAGAACTTGTGGTGAAGGGGCAATTTGAAATAGTACAAAGGACAATAGCACATGACACATCACATGCATTTGCTTTCCAACTCACTGTCAAGAAAATATTCATGCAATTGCATGTATATTTGTTGCGAGTGCACAACCCCACCACTCACCACAACAAACAGCACACACAATCCCCCGCCTTCACAAATTATGTTGACATAGACTCATCAAATAAAGCTTCTAGTCCACAAAATAATCAATAGGATTCGAAAGAATTTCATTTTATCTAAAAGTTTCTAACTTGTAAAGATATACAAAATTATTTTATTTGTATTAATTCTCTAATACTTACTCTCGCTTGGGGTTCATTCCCAACACTATTCTTTTGGGAGGAAATTTATCGAGTGGACAATTATGAGTTAATTTATTAATATGAGTGGAATTGATTTCAACGAGATTTGTACCCAAATAAACATGAACTAAAAAGTACTCCCTCCGTCCCGGAAAAGCTTTCATATGTAGGTGGGCACACACTTTAAGAAAAAAGAGCAATGATTGAAGTTTTGAGGGATAAATTTGTAAATTTTTATGTATAAAGTAAAAAAACTTTATTGGGTTATGTGTATGTGAGAGTAAAAGTAATAGCATTTATGTAAATTAGTGAAAATTGTGAGGGTTGGGTTTACAAAAAGTTTTCCATTTTAAGGATATGAAACTTATATTGGGACGGACGAAAAAGGAAAGTGTGAAAGCTTTTATGGGACGGAGGGAGTACAAAATAGAGCAAGTAACATTGGTATAGTTAGTTACCGAGAGCAGGGTTGGTACTTGGCTAGCTCTGCTCGAGATGAGGTCCAGAGTATGACACTTTAAATGGTGATTCGAACTCAAAACCTCATGTCATAGGTAGAGGGTAAGCATTACTCGTCATTCAAACAAATTTGTTTTTATCATTGTTTGAGTTTTTTTTATCATCCTAGGAATTATATATGATAATTTACCCTACTTTAAACCATGTTTAACCACAAAGTAGTTTGATCATTCTTCTGGTCAACTTTAATGAGGTACAACCATACCTAATCTCCATATAAAAGATCGCTAGCTGACCAGCAAGTAGTTGATGATCAAGTCCTTCTTTAATAGATGCTGATATCTCTTGACTTTAATAAATCATATGCTAAAGTTTATTTGGATAACATTATTATAACAATATAGAAACCCCAATAAAGGTTGACTTCGAAGATAGTGGGAGGGAGAAATTAAAAGAGTTTTCAAGAACTTCAAATCTCCAATCTCTTAACGTATTAATGGTATCCAAGAAGAATGGTCTAGCTGGTGAGCAGATGAAGTCGACAATGAGGGCCTGTTTGGCTCAATTATGGATTATTTAGTTTTTTATTAATTAATTTGTCTTCCACGAGGGCTTATAACATGCTAGCTGAAGTCTCTCATACATACGATCAGCCTTATCCATTCACACAATCCTTTATCTATCTAATCCATTTCAAATTTGACACAATTAGATCAGAATTGTGTTAATTCATTTATATTAATATCCTATCATTCCCTTCCATTCCTGGGCTATCTCTTCTCTACCCTTTGATCAGGAGGCCCATAAAATTAAAATGTGGGTGGAGTAACTTTCAGTGGGATTTAAACTGATCAGGATGTGGACGTGAGTTACGATACCAAGAAAGAAAGTTCGAATTGTATAATGAGATGTGGAATTAATTCATTTATATTAATTCGATCTCTAATGGAATTCATGACACAAATTTTAATTTCCTAAGGGAAATCATGACACAAAGTTTGATGGATGATCCATCGGACATAACTCTTAACTAAATTGATTTTCCATGATATCCCATTTGTCCATAAGCCTTAATTGATCGAGTGGCAATGTGTAACAGCAAGGAAACATGGAAAGACAAGATGCCACGAGATGAACATATAATGAATATTATTAACTAATATTTTCTTTTCTGGATAATATGATATATTAAAAAATTAACATAACTGTCCCATATATAACTTGTGTCTACATCTGTTCTAATTACAATACCTGGTAATCTGAACAGCATGTATCAAAATAAACATGAAAATTGCAGTTTTAGTCCCATAAAAAATTTTAATGACAATTTTAATCTCATGTTTTTTTTAAAAAAAAAAACCACACCATTATATTTACAAGAACAAAAGTGCAGTTTTATCATATTCTCTTAGGACCAATATTGCAATTTATTATTCTTTTGGGATCGAAACTGCAATTCTCTTGGATAAAAAATATCGAAAAAAACTACAGGACCAAAAGTATAGAAAAAAATAAATATTATGCATACCATTCATTCTCTTGCGACCAAAAATATAATTTACCATTTTAATGGCATTTATTAATTTTCAGTTATATTAGTCTGCACGATTTAAATCATGTTTTCAGACTCACATGTTTCATATGTGTGTCAAGTTAAACGGTGCAACTGGTGCATAGTAGACTAACTCTATTAATTAGTTTGTGAGATTAATGTGAGACGAGATGTGGTATATGCGTATCCATAAAACTAATCGTGATTGTGAAGTCTGACCCCATGAAATTAATTTTTTCTTGCCAGAATTCCGTGAACCTAAATTGATACGTAGTACGTACCAGTAAAGCATCACAAATGTGAATCTAAGTCGGATTAATTAGTCTGAAAATACTAATTAATTATTAACATAAAGGCTTTCACAAGCATCACAAATTATTGGGACACTGTATCCTCACAAGGGCCTATACATATATGACTACTTTTCTTGAGCCGTAGCACTTGCTACACTAGCTAGCCAAAAATTAAGTCTAAGTTCAATGCTTCACTTACCAAAAAGAAAAAAACACCACCTTTATATCAATCTTCAACATAGATAATTAAACCCAAAAAAAGAAAAACCGAATATCAATTAATTGAGTGGTTGTTTCTTCAAACATCATGATGTAAACATTAGAATATATATAGTATATAATTTCAAGTTGGGGGGTTCCCTAAAGTGGTAGGGCACAATGTGCTGCTACAGATGAGTCAAAACCATGTGATTTACTTCACCTGATATGTCTTCAAAATTTTCTAATTTATATATATTAATCATTAATTATTTTCATATTATTAATTCCAAAATTAATTAATTAATATATACTCTAATATAATCATGTGATCTCTATATATACAAGTCGTCGCATTCATACCATGATTCCATTCAAATAATATACATATTCCATAGTAGTATATAAGATAAGACCCCTAAAGCTAGCCATATATACATCAAAAAATGGGAATCAAGAAGAAGCTATGTCGAACAAAGTCGTCATTATCATCATCATCAACAACAACATCAACATGCAGCGATGTTCCGAAAGGGCATTTTGCAGTGTATGTTGGGGAATCGCGTAAGCGTTTCGTCGTCCCGATTTCGTATTTGGATCATCCGTTGTTTCAGGAGTTGTTGCATTGGGCGGAAGAGGAGTTCGGCTACGATCATCCAACGGGAAGCCTCACCATCCCATGCACTCAAGATTATTTTCTAAGTCTTGTTAATTTATTAAATTCTTAATTCATCCTAGCTAATTATTTCATATGTCGTATGAGCTATTTATTTGTGACGTAGCATACCAAAATGATGTTGATTAATTCACAGTTAATTAATAGTGTAGCTGATGAGACAATCAAAATCATAGTGAATGAGTAATTAGTCTTTGATTATATATGGTGTAATTAAATTAGCCATCAAGAATTGATTTTATATAATTAAGTTCTTAGATTTTCTATGTTTGACCTGTACACCAAATCCTGCAATTAATTAATCAAGATGGAAGAACTTATTGCATCTTCTTTTCAAGCTAGACAGCAGTTCAAATTTTATTATAACGACCACTTGTCTAAATCATGAAAGAATATTAAAGAAAAAAATCATATTACCCGGAGCACTTGATTTTTTTTTTTTTCGCCAACTGTGCATAATAATATTGAGCAAAGTATTATGTGAACAAGTTTTATCGTATGTAAAACTCTTAGGGGGCGTTTGGTTGGAAATTCTTCAATGGCAATGGGAATAAGAATTAGTATAAGACAATCTTGGTGCTTAATGAGAATAAAAGATGATGAATGACATTATTTTTTCTCCTAAATAAGGTAATCATCACCCATTATGATTAACCTTTTTCACATCTACAGTCATTTCTCCTTAATTACTCCCCTCCACCACCAATAACAAGCTTCTTTTGTCTCATTTTTTCCAAAATTAGAGGACAATATCAATGATATAACTAACATAGAGACATTCCTTCCTCCAATAAATCTGAGGGCATAGAGGGAAACACCAATTTCATTCTCATTCACATTGAACAGTTCGTAACAAGCGCCCCCTTAGTTATTTTACTATAAAGTATTAATTTCGTATGATAATAATTGTTTCATTAGTTGTTTTACTTGAGGATAAAAATATGATATTATTTTGCAAGTTGCAACACTTTTTTTTTTTTTGAAAGGTTGCAACACTTTAATTTTTTTTTTTTTTTGAAAGGTTGCAACACTTTAAATTGATCGTTGGATATATAGAAATAGGACGTCATGCACTCAAAACCATGGGAGCAGATATGAAATTCTGACACAACACAACTTCTAGATTTCATCTTCAATACACTTTAGATGTATTTATATTTTATTTCATAATTATTTGTGTCATTCATTGTACGTTTTCTTTTTCTTTTTTTGGCCGGGATAACAGGCATGGAGCTATCCGAGATAATATTCTTTTTATATCTTCTCTCAATTTGCCATGCCGCACACACGCCTCATAAATAAAAAATAAATAAATTCAATCGAACACCCCAAAGAAAGTTCTAAGTCCTCTAATAAGATTGCCTCATATCATATATATGGATTATAATTTATTTAACGGAGCCCTATATTAAAATATTGATCATCATTTCCATTCTAACGGCTTCGGATGATGGTCAAATTCTTTGCTTCACAAAATAGGATTTAAGCTGTGAAATTATCTCCCTTAATTTTTTGTGCCCACGAGAAATTATTGAATTTTGATGATTACTGTCACCGTTTAATAAATTAAGGAACCGTTTGGTTGAGGGTATTAGAATTAGGTAATGAGAATGACTAGTGATTCATTCCCATTGATTAATTTTGAAAAGAAAGTTGAGGACGAAAAAATTTGAGCGAGAAAAAAGTTGAGCGGAAGAAAAATGAATAATTGTTAAATGATTGATTATAAGAGGGAGATTATGTAATCAAAATAAATTAGTGATTATTTTATTTTTAAATCAATTCCAAATTATAAATATTATCAAGCATCATTAATGGAAATAATTAATGAGTCATTCTTATTACCTACTTCTAATACCCTCAACCAAGCGGATCTTAACTATTACTCTTGGTGTTTCACACACATAAAAAAATCATTTAATACTTAATAATATTTATACAAAAAGACTAATATATCTTTTTACATGTTACTAATGAATCATTTATGATAGACTTATAAAATATCATTTATTGTGCATGAAATTTTAGATTTTACCTATAAAATTCCTAATATATCCTTATTAATTGAATACAAAAACAATAATGTATAATTCAAATACACTTATAATAATTATTGCAAAAATTGGCCTAGGCAGCCGTCTCGGCCAATTTAATCTTTTGCAAATTCTATTTTTTAAATGGATATGAGTGTAGGTGTGTTGGTAATTATATCTTTGAGGTGGGTTAGCTAGGCGGGTCCTAGGTGGACTGTGAGGGTTTTAGGCGGCCAAGACTAAAAAATATTCAGACCGTCATGTTGGCCTAGACACTAGGCGGCCCAAAACCGTCTGCTTACTAATTTCCAACTACTACAACCTTGCTTATAATAAGAAAATAGACTATAATTTGGGACAAAATAAAAAGTAAATTTGAACTATCTTTATTGTCATAGTACGAGAGAGTAATTAAGGAAAAGAAAAGGCTGGAAAAATAACATTCAATTACTTTTTTTTAAAGGAACATTTAATTACTCTTAAAAAATCAAAGGTCATCGATATTTCTGAACAAATTTTTATTTCTAAAACAAAAGTTAAATTTGAACGGGGGAGAGACTATAAAGTTAATAACCACAGAGAGTGTGAACGTTCTCCCTCACATGCTAGTTAATAACCACTCCATCTAATCCAAAGTTCAAATAATTGATACAGAGATTTGATACTTAATTTCTTTAATTTCCCAGTATGTAATTTATTCAGAAAAGTAATTGTTAGAAAACTGGGAATTATGGGCCATACCTGATGCATGTGACATTCAACAAAAAATATCACCATGCCATTTGCAAACCATGGAGTATCTGGCAAAAATATCTTGACTTGTTTGGTATATAAAATATTTCCACTTGTACCTTCAAGGACACAGAACTCACACATACATGTGTCTGTGATGCTGCAAACTGATGTTGGAACTTGGACCAGGTATGGCCACAAATATTTAAAAATCTTAAGTTAGGAATTAAATTAATCATATATATATTTATGTATATTTGATAAAACCAGAGTGCACCCAGTAATGTCTATGGTGGTATTGAGTGGGAAGAATGGGTGCTGCCACAAACTCAGGAGCTCGATCAATGCAATTACCAATTAGATATGCTTCAACAATATTAAAACTATGCTATTTTCCATTTTCTTTTTTAAAGAAAGGACTCTTTCATTTATTTGCAATTAATACAAGGATATTCGAAAAGACCATCCACAAAGGATGGAGGCTCGATACAAATATAGGAACTCTCGAAACGCCGGGAGCTCCTAGCAAGAGAATATGCCGCACAATTGGCATTTCGCTTAATTAAATTCAAAGAAAACAGAGGATTATCATTGAAAGGTGTAAGGCCATCTCCTAAGCTCTTCATGAACCGCTGTGCATCCCTTCAAACACTACTCTGTTGAAACCCAATTGACTGGTTCGTTTTGTGTGTGTGTCTAATTTTCAATTTATTTGGAGGTTTAGCTAAACACTTCTTTTTAATCAATATAGACTTTGGATCTTAATTCTTAAGATTATTAGAACACTAATTCTTATGTGTACTTAAGATTATTAGAACACTAATTCTTTTTAATCAATATAAGAACTTAAGATTATTAGAACACTAATTCTTATGTGTACTTGATTCTATACAATTGATTTTTTTTTTATATTAATTCATTAATCTCCCAATACTTCTTCCTTATCGTCAACTTTATCATGAGAAGGACTAAAGAGACCCAATAAGTATGTAATTTTAGTAGGATTCTATTGGCTATTCTATCATGAGAAGAACTAAAGGGACTCAAAAAGTATGTAATTTCAACAGGGTGGAACGGTTTTTTCTAAAAGTGAATTTGTAAAAAGTTGAAATTAGTTCATTTATACTATATTAGTAATTTAATACAGATACTATGTTCTGACATGGAGGAAATCAAAATTCGCCAATAATGTGATCAGAAAAAGAAAATCAAATTGAGTTTGTGGATGAACTACAATTTTTCTTGAGTAGAGGCACGAAAATATCTCCAAAGTAAGGAATCAAAACATAATTTTCATTTTTATCCTCGTCATCAAACAACATATTTCGATTCATTCTTACTCTTTACTTGATACCCTAAGGTTGGGGCCCTTCCAGATAGGGTCCATCCATGCATTTTTATGTACTTCTACGGCTCTGCAGTGTAAACCGCCCATAACTCATAAATCCCTACCCCCTCTCTCCTTATACATGTATAAAGGGTACATTCTGTTTTTGTTTTCAAAAGATTTATTGATTTGCAAGACCGCCATATTTTCGATATTTCTTACTCCAAAAGAATAGGATAAAATTATTACAATTTTGATCTTGAAAAACAACGGATGAGACCAAATTTGTAAAAAAAAATAAAAAAAAGATCACTTTCACACATAAATATTAGATACCAAAAGTGTGAACTCATTTTGTTGAGACTAAAACTGTAATTTATCCCATGTTTATATGTATGTATGTATGTTTGAGTTTCCAGCTACCATGGCATTTATATACCTCAAGGGTAGCTAAAACTATGGGCACGGTCGGCACACTTAAAAAGGAAAAAAAAAAATCCAGACAAGTTGGGGATATGATGTATGAAATTTGACCTAAATAATGCATGCATATGTACCATACCGTGTAAGGTAGCTATGTGTTCATTTTGACCCCACTGGACCCAAAATTGTTTTCACAATCACTAATTAAAAGTATCTCAACTCTTAACCAACCTATATATATCTACGCCTACCCAATAAATAAGCAACCACTCAAACTTGAATTCCCATCACCCTCAAACCATTCAACATCAAACATTCCTCCTCTTGTCTACAACTATATATCTTAATTATGGGTCTTAGGTTCCATAAAATGGTGCATCATACTACGCACATTGTGCGTCGCCATCAGTATGCTTCGTCAACAGCAAAACTAGATGTTCCCAAAGGTCATTTGGCTGTTTACGTTGGGGAGAATAAGGATAAGAATCGGTTTATCGTCCCGATTTCTTACTTGAGTCATCCTCTTTTTCAAGACTTGTTGAGGAGATCCGAAGAAGAATATGGGTTTGATCATCCCATGGGAGGCTTAACCATTCCTTGCAGTGAAAATGCATTCAAGAATGTAACTTATTACTTGGATCGGTTAAACTAGCACTGAAGACAGTGTGATTAATTCCTTGTATGACTTAGTTTTAGAATTTATTATAATTGATATCCTTCAATAATCAACTCCAATTTTGTATACGTGTGTATTGATTTAATTTTCATCAACAAGTACAGTTTATCTCCCTCCGTGTTCAACAGATTACTTAATTGAGACTTATTAGACATTTTGACAGACCGAGTTTCTTTTTAAAGATTTGACGATCAATGCCAAAGAGAGACGATCGTAACTTAGCCAAACGCATTCGAACAGAGCTAACTTGACTTCACCTGACGAACTAATATATACCAGGTATCACCCTTTCAAAACGTGGCCAATCAGGGACACCTCACTAATTAAATAGATGATCAATCCAAATTTGAGTCCAGGGTAAATTCTCCACAAGAGTCATTAAGTCCCAGTTGAAATCCATCGTGGCATCCAACTTGTACATCAATATAAGTTCAATAAAAGCCATCCTATACCTACATGTTCTTTTCACCTCGCCCTCCACAAATATAATTATCTTGTTTGACAGGTTGAGTTAAAATATAACCATATCACTATGCTCATCTGCCATCCAGGCCAGGACATTATCTACAGCTGAATCAAACAACACACTAAATTGACCGTCTACACAACATTTTTTATACAACCGAATTAATAGATGACTTCAGTTATTTAAAAAAAAAAAAAACTTATATGAAAACTATCTTACATAATTCATTTCGTAATGGAAAAAAAAAGTGATGCCTTATAAGTGAAATATAAAAAAATTATTGAAAAGTGATACTAATATTTCCTCATAAAAAAATTTGTGGAGTATATTGTTTTGAAATTAGTATCACTTTTACCTGCAAAGTACTATTTTTACTTAAAAAAATATACACATTCAAATGAATGATAGACGCTTCATTGTTCACCAAATTTACAAGCACTATTTAAAAAAAAAAAAAAAGACTTGGCTATGAAATTTTTCAACAAAATTAATTATGTACTTACATAGCCTACGAATTTTTATGATTTATTATACTACATTTCACCTATAAATTTACCAACATAAAAGATGAAAGTAATTAAATACCTACGAAATAGTTCATAAACAAAACCATCCTAAAAGATAACTTTAGCACACATTGACAATTACCTACGAAATATTGATAAGTACCTATGGATTACAATTTTCTAGACAAATAAATTACGTATGAACAAATTCCCTACAATTTTTTTCGTTGGTATTTCGTAGGCAAACATAAATACAACAAAATTGAAATTATTACCTACACCATATTCCATGGCCAGTTCTTTATTTTCTTCCAGTGAAGAGACCTATTAAATATAATGAAAATCATAATAATCGATCACACGTTATCGATTGGTACGTAAGAACTAAGAAGTCTAAAATATTTATGCGTGTTGTACTCCTTGATTAATAAACCAAACTGAAAATTAAAAAAAAAAAAAATCTCAATTAATTTTCTACATCGAAATCGTTGACTTTAGAATTTCTTGAAAAGAAAGTAGAGAAGCACAAGAGTCGTTGAAGGCGGTGTGCATGAATGTTTATATAAGCGATTGGTTGACCAGAAATACAAGTATACATTTTCATGCACTAATTACTTATATACCGAGAATTACAGATCAATCAAATCAAATAAGATATCACTGATCGGAAAAGTGTCAATGCGATCACTTGAAAATAAAGATTGAATCCAAATCAACATGATAAAGAAAGACAAAAATTTGTATGGGAGGGATTTTATTTACTCATAATTTATGATATGTACATTTATGGAGCCACGTCATAATCATGGTTTAAAAATTAATATGACTCAAATCTTATAAAGATAATTCATCTTATATGTCTGAGATTATCTCACACAACCCAATAAATAAAAAGTAATTTGGATCAAGATTCTTGAATGAAAAAAAATCACAATTTTGACCATGATCTGCATTAATATATAGTCATAAATAATAACAATTGAATACTAAAATGGCAGGAGATGATCCGACCCCCTGGCAAGGGTTGTGCAGTGTGAACTATGCAATGCCTCCTAGCTGTGTTTCCACAATTGGTGATTCAATTAATCTCGTTACTCATCGACTCAATTAAACTGATTTATTGAACGTTAATTCTATTTTTTATCATTTGAAAGTTAATTCCATTTATTCATTTAAATATAAATAAAATCAAGAAAAATATTAACAAAGGCAAAATATGATGGTCCAACTACCATTCTACTTGATTTTCAATCTTTTATCCGAGTGAGCTTAACCCCCTGGTTAAGAATTTGAGATTAAAGCAAACATGCTTATATATATATATATATATATATATATATATATATATATATATATATATATATATTTGTGTAATTGAATTTTTTTCATATTCTACTTCAGTATATATCATATCCCCAATATCATTATATATCATTAAATAATTGGCATATACTTATAATCTAAAATAAATAGAATCCAATATACTTAGATCCAAGGAAAAATAAATAAATACACATATTGACTCTCACATATTTTTTAATGGTCAAGCAAGAACATGCATTAAGCTCGCTCATGAATAAAATATGTAGAATATATTCCAATAATTTGCAAAAAATATAGTTTATCAAGATAACTACCATAACGCCAAGCACTTCCCAAGGACATGTGCAGATGACCTCAATGAATGAAGAGAGAAATAAAGAGATCCATTGGGATACTCGTTCAAATATATTTTATTCGCAATACAACACATCCCAGAATGGAAAACTGAGTACAAGGCAAACTACAAATGTTTGTTTTTCAAAATAGAAAAATCAACTTCTATTCCTAATATTTCACTAGTACATTATTAAGAACCTTTATAATTTATTTACTAACCACCTTATATAATTTTTATTTTTAATAGGCTATCTAAATATTCTTTTACCAAGTCATATTAATACCCAATATACATAGTTATAAACGCGCAAGTGTTTAGTAAAACAAAATTAATACATACATAAAATTTGAAAGTTAAAAGAGTTAAAACAATTTATTAAGAACAAAATGGGTAGTATATATTTTTTAGTAAAATAAAACTTGAAAGATAATTTAAAAAATAGTGTTGCCTTTTCAAAGTAAGTAAAGCAATCTTACCCTCTATAATTGCAAGGTTGGCATATGCTGGAAGGTGGATAAATACTAGGACCCATCAAAAGATTACGTAAATTAAAATAATGCCAGAACATACCATGTAATTTGTTTGAAGCCTTCTCCAATATGTTGCCTTTCTTTTCAGGAATCTGCAATAAAAGCAGACTCATCAGTTGATGATAACTAGAAAGGTACATGTGGGGTTCCTGAAGCATGTGAAGATGTATGGATAAATTATAAATATATTATTTTAAATTTTTTTAATTTGAATTTCGTGACAAGAGCCATGTGCTTGTAGGCCCCCTCTAAAAGCATCAAGACCCAAATTCCAGCAATTACATGCAATATATATAGAGCATCAATCTTGAAATACTTCACAGTTGAATCAAAATATCCCAGATTGAAGCCGAACATCTTCCATTACAGTTATACCCCCGTAAAACAAAACCAGCCATGGCTATTCGAATGACAGCCTTGATTTCAAATACCAAGCAATTCTACAAGCTTCAATCCCTCCTACATAGAAACCACACAGATGTGCCAAAGGGCCATATGGCAGTTTATGTAGGAGGAGAGTTTCAGAGGAAAAGGTATGTGGTTCCCATATCGTACCTGAATGATCCTTCGTTTCAAGATTTGCTAAACCGAGCAGAAGAAGAATTCGGCTTCAATCATCCCATGGGAGGTCTAACAATTCCCTGCACTGAGAATGCCTTCATTGAATTAACTTCAAGAATGCAGCTTTCGTGATGCAAAAACAGCAAAATGATCAATAGTTCTAGCATTTTTGTATTCTTGAGTTCAAACAATAGCTCTAGGTAGGATGTAGGGTGTAGATTCATGGAGTGAGTCTCCCGCTGATGTAAAAGACAAGTTATATATTTATATACACAAAAATAAATCTTGATTTTTCAGTTACAAGAGTTGAAGCACCTTGCAACTGCATAAAAGATCTTCATTTACAACCGGAGAAGAAGATAGCTAGTTTCAGAAACTAATGACAATGTTAAGATTGAATCTCCATTCAGGGCTTCACAAAATTATGTTCCAGAAATGAAATGTAAGTTATTATTTTGCATTCAAGGTTCAGAATTTCCACATGGCAATGATTTCTTGTATATTATACTGTGATTACAAGGCAACCAAAGGTCTCATAGAAAGTATCTAAGCAGTATGTGAGAGTTTTCCAAGCTCCAAAAGGGGAGAGTATAAAATATCTAAAATAAAGAATAGTAGCAGAAGCTATTTCCAATATCAACCTCACAGTCATTCTGAATTTAATGAATATACTTCCCAAGACATCAAAATGGTCCCACACGTCTTAGAAAATGCATTGAATGGTCTTTCCAGAATGTTGCACCCAACTTGCTGTCAGCGTTCACACATCCCAACTCTTCAGGAATCTTCCACTACAAACGGATCTTCTTTTTTTTTTTTCTCTTGCTACTTCCCAGTTTCTAAAGCAAAAAAAATGTCATTTTCAGCTACCCTTTCATGGCAAGAAAAGGTTTCGAACTATGGGCCATAATTCTTGGATAACAAGAGAATACAAAATAAAGATTTTCATATCTGTTTATATGAGCTTAGGTGGCGCTTGTTTCAAACTTTTTAGTAGGAATGAGAATGAAAATGTATCTTCTCTCTAAGCCCCGGATATATTGAAGGAATGATTGTCTCCATGGTGGTTACATTATTAGTGTTGTGTTCCAATTTTGTAAAAAATGAAGTAAAGGAAGGTTGTTGCTGGCATTGGAGGGGAATGATTGTGGAAAAACAATTGTCATAAACTCATTTTTATTTCAATTCTCACTGAAGATTTTCCAATCAAGCACCCCCCTTAATGTTATTTTAATAAAGCCACATTTGAGGAAAGCCATGTGAGCTTTAATCAATCATTAGGCCTTTCTAAGTAGATCATTAGTCCATCATTGACCCTGATTTCTCTCCCTAAATTGGCCTCGTAAAGGCACCTAACACATTGCAAATATGTAACAAGAATAATCATGTCAACTGCCGCAAACTCCAAAAATGTCAATTTCAAAAAAATATTTTAACATCAAAAGACCAATCTGATATAGGAGTAGTTCATTTATCATCTTTTTATTATTATTATTTTTATATAGTTAGGACCTTTTAAATTCAAGTTTTTAATAAACATCCCGTGGGCTGTATTGCTTGTGGGCTAAGTTACGGTTTAAGTTGTCTTATTTCCTGCATCATTTTTATGTCGTTAGGGCATCCAATGGACGTAGAATTTGGTGTTGCTTGGTCCTACAAAACCTTTTTTAGTATATTTTTATAGTTTATTTTTCGATCCATTTAACTCCATCAATTTGGTTCGACTTGCTGCTCTTTGAACAACCATAACTACTCGCTCCTAAGCTAAGCGACTGGATACAGTGGAGAAGAGCTTGACAAGGTCGCTGGAACAATTATTTGACAAGCTAAGCTAAGCGACTCAGTTTTCGCATAGCTGATTTATTTGACAAGGTCATCGGAATTACTGCATTTGCAGAACAGTCATAGTCCTCTTCGCAAGTTCAATCAAATATAGTTGCTGCCCTTGCAGTGCCCACTAGTTGCAACTGTTGCACCTCTACATTGGGTGGAAATCCTGACATTTGATTGGTTTTCCAGGGTGGAGCAATTTTTCTATGCCATCCAATGGCTGATCAAGACAAGGTTCACATGGCGGTCGTGGCCATGGAGGGTGATGCACTGAATTGGGGCAGGTGGGTCTTGCGTCGGAATCCTAATGTGACATGGAGTCATTTCACGGGCGAACTTCTGAAGCGCTTCAATGAGAATCTCCTCTACGAACTGTTTGAAACCTTTATGAATACTACACAACAGGATTCTGAGGATGCCTACATTGATGGATTTGTGGCTCGAATTGAACATGTGACGGATTGACAGATGTGCATCTGTTTGATGTGTTTTTACAAGGTTTGGATCCCAATATTAAGCTTAACATCACTTCTAACGACAATCACATTTGTTTTATGCCATGCAATCAGCTCGGATTATTGAATGTCACCGCCAGTTATTACAGCAGATATAAATGCAGCCTGTTGTTGCTCCAAATTATAAGGGCATAGGCATCACACAAGGTTCTAGCGCAACCTCTATTCATCATGGTCCAGCAGAATCATTGGCTTCAAATGCACATTTGAAACTTCGAGAAGTTCGACAATTATCTCATGCGGGGTATTCAAATTTTATGTTCCAAAGGGTTATGTTGCAAATATCGGGAACCTTTTCACCCGCTCCAAAGTGCCAAAACAAAGCCTTGAGCATTATGTTAATGTCCAAAAATGACATCATCCCAGAGCTGTGCAACTTGCCATCACACCCTGATGCTCGTCGTGTGTTGATGCTGTTGATTATTCGCCTCGAGGACAAGGCGAATTTGAAGGGGGAAGGAATGATGCAATTCATTTATGGTCTTATTGTTATAATTATTATTATTATTATTATTATTATTATTATTATTATTATTATAGTTCGAGATTTTTAAATTCAAGGTTTAATAAACAACCCGTGGGCTTTCTTGTTTGAGGGCTAAGTTAGGATTTAGGTTTCAAGTCTTATTTAAATTGAGTTGTTTTATGCCATTAGGGCATTTAGAGTGATCATAGAATTTGGGAAACCACAATAGTTGTTTGTGCAGGATTTAATCCTGCATACATGACCTAACACATTGCATACATATATAACAACAATAATCATCTGCCGCAATCACCAAAAATGTCAATATTAAAAAAATTCAATATCAACACGGCAACACCAATCAATTCAGACTCAAATTCACTTCAGATCAGAAACCTACCTCATGTGTCCCTAAAGCTTATCTGGTAGTTTATGTGGGAGAATCAGCAGAGATATATGGTCCCAACTCCAAATACCATAATCTGAACCATCATCCCGTTTTAAAATCTGCTATGTCAAGAGGAGGAAGTGTTTGGTTTCATCCGACTGCCGGTCTTGTAATCTTGTATAAGGAGGAAGCTTTAGTTAACAAGACTTGCTCAGCAGAGTGTTTCATGAAGTAATGAATGAAGTTCGGTGCTCAGTGCTCAGTGCTCACAATTTTGACAATTGAGCCTTCTGCCTCATCGACAATAGATGTGAGCCCCTATAGAAAAAAGTCAATTGATTACTGAAAATACTATCAAAGCATGGGAATTTAGAACAACATATCAATCCAGACTTTAAGTGCTGTACTTTACATTGCTTGTCAGTACAGTTTTCAGCCTGTGTTCACTGATTTGATCGTTATAAATATACAGCCAGTGGTAGCAGCTTTACAAAACAATACATATACAAGCAGTTATTCTCTTAAGGGTCTTTAACAATCAAAATAAACTGAACCTGAATTGCAGTCGGCCAACAATGAGAAGTTCAAATACTCGCTACAATCATGATGAATTTCAGAAAACAAGAACGCAATACACATAACCTACCTCATATGTTTTACAATATTCTAAATCTTGAATATGCAAAGAGGGTGCACAACAATCAATATAGGCAAAACTCAGAAGAAAACTATAATTTTAGATTAAAAAATCCTATCAGCCCTGAAAGTAGTAAAACAAGCAGCAGAACTTGAGTAGTTGATTTACCTTTGACACTTCGAGTTCTGAGTCCTATTTCGCTAAATCAGTCTCCACCATACGCGAGAAGCTTTTTGTTCAATTTTTCTGTCAGAATCTCAAACAAGAACGAAAGCATGCACAAATCATTATGCTTCTTAGATTTATGAAAAATCAGGACTGAACCCAGATGATGACCAATAAAATATTACGAAGCCTTGAGTTCTGAATACATTTTTGCAATAACTAAGAGATTTTTGCAACGGTCTATTCATGCATGAACTTAAAACAGTTGAGAAAATCAGACTTAGTATGAAATGCATCAAACTTTTAAATAGTCTCCAGCAAATCCTAATTAAAACACAACCATCCAACATGATAAGGGTCCAATTAAAAGAGGCTTTATTATGTAGGTAATTAAGGGTTTGAGAGCCCATAATTACAATAGACAGTAATTGACTGCACATTGACTGTAGAAAGAAATCACCCAGTCAACATGGCAATGAATATATACTAGAAAACAATAAATGACACAGATGCCACAAATTAATGCTGTTACATACCCTTCTAATTTCGACCAAGAACCCCCAAACCCACCCCCACCCAAAAATTAAAAATTAAAAAAAAAAAAAGCAATGGCTATCTGCTTCAATTCTGACCAGCTCAAAACCATCTAAGGCAGCTACATTTAGTTTTTTTCTCAAAGGTTTACAACAGACTTTCAGAATCTGAAGAAACCTCCATTTGCCTCAACTTCCTACATTTGACTCAAATTATAGTGCTGCTTCCTTGAAGAAACTTCCACCACATCAAGAATTTTCGGCAAATTTCAGCACAGCAGACTGTAGCCGATATATTATGCTCTCACATAAACGGCACTTTATTGCAGGAGCGCATATTATTGGGGATACGAATTAGGGTATCAATTATAAAGGAAATGCATTCATTTCTCCAGCAATACACTTATATATCTGAAACTTATTCCAATGACAAATGGCCAGTTCTGATTTTACGTTGTTGCCGGCTTATGCCTGATTCTAGATGTCTTGGGAATGGTTTAAGTTCTAGTCTTCTTTCACGGAAAGAAGAATCACGCTTCGGCTGAAACCACCTTCTTATGGTAATACCATTTACACGGATTTTTCCATATGATTCATTCCCTTGATAAGGTAACCCCAGTCTCCTCAACAGAGCTGCAACTGCTTGGCTTATCCTGTTTAGCAAATGAAAATTATCATAATGTTCTAATTTTTAAAAGCTAAACAATGTTTAGAAAAACAAAACACCCATACTTGATATTTAACAACTGAATTGCTGAAAGTTCAGCAAGAGAATATATGAAGATACGACATGTCTTTGGGAAAGGAAGAAAACTACCCCAACGATCAAAGATTCTGGATATCTCCCTGAAGTAATACAAAGAACTTTCATCTATGGCTAAGCTAGAATGTGTCTCCAAGTCAGCCCGTCAATGGATATTTATGTCAGTTTAACCTCAAAAGCTAGTTAAGAACTATTTGATCAAGAGAACCCAACTAATAGAATTGTAAACTTGCTACAATCCTAAAACAAGTTCAACATAATTCACCTAGAAACACTCTGATGCTTCGTGGAAATAGAGTCCATATACAGTTGCTTATGCTCTAATCTATAGTAAAATTTCATAAATAGTCTGTCAAGTAAACAAATATCTTATTGGGCCGTTCAAAGTACTTATCCAAAAAGGCCACTTCTAAGGCTCTTGGACCCCGTATGAAAACAGCAAGCATTAAAGCATGACTAGCTGCCATAATCACTAGTAAAATCCATCATCATAGTCTATGTCACTAGTAAAATCCACTTCTAGCCGCTTATGCTCTAACTTCTGGTAAAATGATATATAGTCACATTTGAAACCTATCACAAGATGGCAAGTAAACTAAATAAATTGGACCATTCAAAGTTCATGTCCATAGAAGAAACTTCCAAGGCTCTTGGACTCCACAAGCAGACAGCAAGCATCAAAGCAAGATTTTGCTGCCATAATCAATAATAAATTCCCTCATTATCGCCATTGTCCCAATAGGTTCAATTCCACTCTCAAAACTATAGCCAAAAAAATAGGATATTATGGAGCGTGCGATCAGACAAGCACATCCATACAAGAGAAACTTCCTTTTCAACTAGGGAAGAATTTCACCTGCCCGCAATACTAATTGTTTTCTCCCCTGAAGAAGTTTGAATTTGTGCCTCCTCTACCGGCAGTAAAATGATTAAATTAGGCAACTTTGTACCTGTCCAAGATTTAGAGAGTGATAAATATAGGAAACAAAGAAGAATAAATACAAAATAAATACGCAATCCATAAATATGTACCAAAAGGACTTCATAAGATAATTTAATGTGCCTAGAGACATTTCTTTGTCTTTTCCCCATTTTTCGACCAACCAAACTATTATATGTGTGGCTCACCCATTTACAAATAGTTTCTCTTGTCTTTCGAAATGTCTAATGATTTCACTGAATTGGGACATTAGTGAACAGATAGTTCAAGTTTCTCCCTATAAATGACCATCCAAGCTTAATGGTCAATATCATTAAAAGCAGTAATTAGCACCCACTGAGTGAAAGGATAAAGTCAATTAATTCTAGAAAGTATGTCATGTCAATTAATTCTATAAAGTCAATTAATTCTAGAAAGTATGTCAATTAAACAAAGAGGGAAAGTTGATGATACCAGCAGCAAAGCGATGCTTGAGACTTTTCAGAACCGTCAAGAGGTATACCTAACCAATTTTGCAACTCAGGTTAGAGATATTGTATTATCGTTAGGTAAACACGGATATATGACACTACGGTGTACTGGTGCTGGATGTGGCAGGAAGATATCAGGTGGTAACTTGAATTGTTAATATTGCAACTTACACCTAGATTGGGCCCCCACCACCACAGTAACACGTAGAGATGTTGCAATGCTCACATAAAAAGAAAGAGAACTTATTTAGACTAACAATATTCTCTCAGGAAGCTACCAAAGCACCACTATTTTGTGCATGGAAACTTCTGAATCATTGATAATATTTTCCAAAATGTGAATTAAGGAAGAAACCACCCAAAACAAACGGAACAAAGTTGTTTGAAGGGACCAAATAGCATCTAGTGTAATGCAGGTGCATGAATCTAAGAGGAAGTCGGGCAGTTGAAAACAAGGATTTATGTAGCTGAATCCAATTAAGTTGAGGAAAAGGTGTTGTACATTATTTAGATACAAAATTTTCTTGCCTATAACTTGTGTGTTTTAATAAAAAAATTCTTTCCCTGATCCAAAAAAAAAAAATTAGATACAAAATTTATTGCAAAGAAGTATGAGCTCACCTCAGCTGTATGAAGCTGAAACTTTCTCGCATCAACAACAATTGGGCTTTCTTTCAGAGAGACAACTGGTATAACTCCAAGAGAAGTGGCTTCCTAAATATTCAAAGAAGATCAGTGAACATTACTATCACATAATTTTCAAGATGCAAGTTCTAAATAGTTGAGAGTTGTAAGTAGTTAACAAATATAAAGGCTCTTCGAAAAGGTCAAACAGACCTCAACTAAAGACAAAGCACGGGGATCATATTCTCCAAATCCATCAATCAAGGAACAGAAGTTTGAGCCTTTTGATGTACCAATGTCATATCCAAGATTGTCAATAAGACTCTTTCTTATAGATACATCATGAGGGAGTTTTAGGCAACCCAAAACAAGCGAAAATTCATCCACTGTAAGTGCCACACCAGCTACAATTGCTTCCCTATACACCGTTAAGGCCAAGGATGTCCTGTGGAAATAAAACCATATCTCCTGAACCATTTATTCTTTCTCTTCCCCCTTTCCGAGGATATATTTCATGAGATTGATAACTAATAGAAGTAATCTTCTTTATGATTGGATGGCAGTAAAGTAAGAAACCATGATTAGCTACAAAGATTATTGTGAAAAAAACTACAAATTCAATGTTATCTAAATTTGATAGCAACAAAGAAGGAGGATTTGTGCTTCACGTTGAAAAGAAAACACGTCTGAGACAATAAATTAATGGAAATCAAACATTAAGATGAAAATAAATAATTTAAGAGAAAGCAAAACTCAAGCATACAGAATGATAGAAATAAGGGCCCGCTTGGTTGGGGGTATTAGAAGTAGGTAATGGGAATGACTCATTAATCATTCCCATTGATGATGCTTGGTAATATTTACAATTTGGAATTGATTTAAAAATAAAATAATCACTAATTTATTTTGATTACATAATCTCCCTCTTATAATCAATCATTCATTTTTTTTCCGCTCAACTTTTTTCTCGTTCAAATTTTTTGGTGCTCAACTTTCTTTCCAAAATTCATCAATGGGAATGAATCACTAGTCATTACCATTACCTAATTCTAATATCCCCAACCAAGCGGCCCCTAAGTAAAATGCCAAAGTTCCTTCAACCAGTTCAAATGCCTATGAAGGACAAACAGTAACTTCAGATGTAGGTTGGACACCTCCAAAATAGTTACACCTCACAGATATCTAATTACTCCCCCAATGATCATATCAAACCCAGAACATGAATTAAATAGCTCAACTAGGGCTCATTTGTTGGGCTTGATGGTATAAGAAGGAACAGATTAGCAATGGGATGTGTGTCAAAATGATGCACCAATACTATCCAATCCTTTGTTTACTGGAGTAATGATAGAAGAAAATCAGATTTTCTCCTCAACCGTTTAACACACACATGCACATTTATCAATATATTAACATATTTTTGTATCATAAACTATATAAAACAAACTATTATTAATATACAATAACATATATGCCTATAATATATATATATATATATATATTTATAACTAATATACCATAACACATACATATAAATAATTTTATAGTAACATATTTATACACATATATATACACACATACTTAGATATTTGTGTTTTTCAAGTAGTTAAGCACTGTAAATTATAATATTTATTTATATTATTAGTAAATGTATAATTTATAACTATGATACAAACATATTACTTAAAACATGAATATAGGTATTGTTTTATTATGCGAAAATATGTAATGTTATATATTATGTTGTGCTAATATTGTTATTTTAGTTTTTTAATATTACTTATATCAATTACAATATAAATATACATATATACCTATATAATGGCATGCCATTTATGTTTATATTGCTAATATTATATATTTCATTATAATTGTATTTATATTTTTTATAAGAAACCAAATTTTATTAATAAGGGAAAAGTAAGGGATGAGAGATCACGTCCCCTGAATACAAACAAAGTTATATAATTGTTTTCTTTTTTTATCGTTAATTGTGTAATAGTGAATTGCATATAACAACATAAATAATGCATTTTATGCAATAGGATGCAATGGTCTTTTTCTCTGAAAGATAAAAACACGTGGACATAAATGGTGATTACCAAATTTTCAGGTAAAAAAAAAAAAGAGTAAAAGTAGAGTTTCAGAAATGATATCATCTACTATTAAACTGAAACAAAAATGGAATTAGTATAATGTTTCAAGATGAATACCATTTACTATTAAGCTGAACTCGCCCAGAGGTGAAAGCTAGAACAGGTTCACCCAATTTGGAATCAGTTTGGAATCTCCGCAAGCACATAGCTTAAAAAAAATAAAGTTGATTAGAAACCTCAAACAAATATTATGAAATCCGCAAACAAGAAAGAACACATTACCCAATAAGTCACACAAAATAATCCCAGAATAAACCATAAACTATAGGCTAGGGTCGCGAGGAACTGCAGAAAGGTGGTTCAGGGAGATATGCTGAGCAATTGCAAAATAGAATAAACAGGTTATGGAAACTTGCCATATAAATACTGCTCTAAAAGCAAAAAAAATGCAGTACATAAAGAACATACGTGGCTCAGTAAGTCAATTAACCAAATATGCATGACGTCCTGACAGACTTCTTGCATATGACTGAAATATGCAGCTCAATATTATTGTTGTCACAAGTAACTTGTGGAGTCTTAATGGATCTTTTACTGTTTTCCTTTTCCACGAAGACATTGTCAGCAGAAGAAGTTTGGACAAGGATTAGAAATGGCTTTACCTAAATATATGTTCATTCATTGAAATGTAAAATTACAGTTACCAAAGATTGAAGCATGGCTAGTATATTAACGATTTCTGATGTATAAGATACAGCTAAATCACAGCAGCCCAATCATTTATCTATGTTCTCCAGGACTTCTTAGTCCTTACACATAATAACATTCTCAAAATTAATCTCACCAATGAGGCACCGGCAGATTACAAGGTTAGGGGCAACAGCATCCTCTTTTGCTTGAGAAAAAAGTACGAGGCCAGCGTCTAGATCATCCTTTCTGGGAAGAGTTGTAAACAGTATATGTGCAAATCATTGTTTTAGATTGAAGCAAAGTGAAATATCATACTACATAATATAAACGAAGGCAATTACTTTTCGCTCGCCACAACAAGAATGGAATAAGTTATGGTATTTGGGCACAAGCCCATGCTCTTCATTTCCAGTAAAATTTCCATGGCCTTTTGCAGTTGATCTGCATCACCTGCAGGGAATATGACCATCGCTCTATATCACAATTGGTGATGGGGAAAACAGAGATAAATTGAGATTTTGACACAGTCTAAAACTTCTTTTTTTTTTTTTTTCAAAAACAGTGCATAAGTTTAATCAGTCTAGCAAACAGATCCAAGTTTTTTGCATGTTATTTCCAACCACAGTTCCCAGCTGGTGGCGATTAATAGGCATGGGTGTACTCATGTCAGTTTACAAATTGTCTAAAAGTTCTGGAATCAGATAAGGCTCAAAATATGATCATCAAATCCTAGCATTCACAGCTATACATACACTGCTCTCTTTTTTTCTTTTTCATTTTTCCTGTAGTTATTGTGGTTGTTTTGCCAAGTCATACCACCAACCCAAAGTACACCTCCTCAAACGTCATGAAAGCAGATTTGATGACGTTTGAAATATGCCACTAAAAAATGTACCCAGGTTGTTCAACCTTGACTAAGACATCAAAACCCAATATTTGTAAAGATTAAATATTTTATTTCCATTAAAAATTATTTGAAGAACCCTTTCAGGATATTCAGAACTTGAGTACCCCAATAAAGAGTTAAAATGCAGAAAGATAGAAACTGAATCACCAATGAACCTGCTCAAGAATGCCAGTCATTACTACTACTGATATTTTCTATTAAACTCTTCTTGTCTGAATGGCTTCTCCAGGATCAACTCCTTGCTTTCAGTCTACTGATTAAAGGCTTTCTAGAATTTGGCTGCTCACCTTCCACACCAGTTTTTCATTGGCCAGAGGATGAGGGAAAGGGGGGTGTCTAGAGTGTTTTCCACCAGGCATATTGAATAAGAAAATCTAAGTGTTTCCAGATAAACAATGCTGCATATATAATTGTAATGACTAAATATTGTGCAGTGGTTTCACACTGAGTTGTATAATCCATGCATGCTATGTTGAACAGAATTCATGGTGTGGAAATATTGGCATGTAATCCAGAGATATCTTAGGAGGTGGATTGGAAAAGATAAATACGTAACTCACACTTCAGATTTCATCAATGCAACTAGACAGGGAAGCAACAGTCTAAGTTATCTATGCACTTGAGCAATGTATATCCCTTTGCCAAGCAATATTTGCCACCAAAATGGTATTTAGCTAGTTTCTTGTAAAGAATTGGCAGGGTTAATTTACTACTCCCTCCTTTCCAAATATATTGTCCATTTTTTAGTTTTTCACACGGATTAAGACTGGAAACTTCCTACAAGCCTTATTTAATGAGTACTGGAAATATGAAATATTTTACATTTCAAATTTCCAGGAGAACATGAGGGTATGTTTGTAAATGAATGTTAAAAATAACATCAATATAGGAAGAGGACTACAATGCCCTTATGGAAAAGCAAATTATACAAATATAACTTCCCACAATGGCCTCATATAATGAGTACTGGAAATATGAAGTGTTTAACATTTCAAATTTCAACGAAAACATAAGGGTATGTTTGTAAATGAATGAAAAAAATAACATCAATAAAAAAAGAGGACTAAAAATTTGGGACAACCCAAAAAAATGATAATGGACTATACATATGGGTTGGATGGATGGAGTAGTATATATCCAAAGTTGCAAGCCATTTATTCTTCTTCTGATCACTTCCTTATTTTGGTCAACATCGAAGGAATTGAGCCGTGAGATTTGCCATTAAAAGCAGTAACATGTTGATCTCACGAAGGAGTCAAAAGATTTAAAGTATCGATAACCAATGAAAAATTAACTCCAAATCCAGAAGACCATTTAGAATTTATAATATAAAAAGTCAAATCAGATTTAGCATTGAAATTGCAAGACTCTCTTTCCTATTACCTTAAGCTGTAATCAGTCTAGTCTATTAAATCACATCATGATAGATTTAACATCACATCATGTGTATATAACTAGGAATTCAGAATTTAACGAGAAAATTAAAATTGCATAATAAAACATATTAGTGACCTTTTGAGAGATTGGGTAATAACTTACACAAAGCAGTTATCAAGGCATTCATCAATGAAACTGTGGGCCTCAGGTTCAACCTCTTAATGTTCTCATACAGGTTCAGTGCCTTCTGCCAGTCTCTAGCCTAAAACATAATATATAAGTTATTAAGGCACCCATTTCCACATGAAAAAAGCTGGGAGAACCCCCATACATAATATGCATAGAGGCGCTAAAAACATCAACAAACCATCCAAAACACGGACTGTTACTGATAAGTAATCTTGTCACAAATGCAAAAATAACAAGGTGAAGCAGTCATTTTCCTTTGCATATGCAAGTTGACATCAGCGTTGCAAGCATATTGTCAGGGCAATACCATAAATAAAATTATTCTTCAATCCCAATACTTTAGTGTCAGCTTGGATATTTACCCTAAAGGATGATCTTACCATCAGGCAGATGTTCAGCTTTCAAAAAAAAGTAGTCAAAACAAAACAAAAAAAAAAAAAATATTGCAGGCGGCCTTTTTTTTACTATCAAAATTCAAGAAGAATTTAACTATTTGCCGGCTTATTTAATGTCAATGCAAAGTGCAACCATGCATAAAAAAACACCCAGTAGATACCCTACTTATCTTTCATGTGGAAGAGCAACTAAAAAGGATTTTTAAACATGATTAGTAAGTACATACTTTGCTGCACGCTCCCATCAAGGAGCTATATGATATGATTCCAACATGCATTCCTTTAGCCCTAATTTCCTGTAGAATTTCAAATGCAGCGTCCACTTTTCCAGCATGCCCTGCGACGTCTATCAATGCGCTGATAAACATCTGGATAAAATAAGGAAACCAAGTAAGGTACGAGAAAACCATAAAAGTATGTTTATCTTTCACGAAAAAAGGGCATATCTGTAAACAGAGTCCAAGAGGTTTCACAAAGAAAAGTAATAAATATTAAAAAATTATTCGTCAGTTGAAGAGAAAACCAAAAAATTGGCTGCCCATAAATATAATCATTATGTTACTCATAAAAGTAGAAAGAACAGGCAAGGGATATAACGAAACAATCAACAAATGACCTAGTTGCATGGCATCCTCATCTTAAGCTTAAGTTGACAAAGGGCACAGAGTTACTACGAACATTTTCAGTGGTCCGCCACAATTAGAGTACCATATAGAACCTAAAAACATAAGAAATAAACAAGAAAAGTGACTTGAAAAAAAATCAGATATTATTCCATTTATTGTTCCGAGTCATATTGCCTCCTCTTATTAAAAATATTCATTGCTCCATTATGTGACCAAGCAACTTCACATCTCACACCAAGATAAATTCTATATTATAAGCTTTTCTGAAAGATTTTATACTGCTAGCCTGTCAAAGTCAAACAGTCGATGGAAATAGAATACGAGCCAGAGTTTAACCATAATTACTAGTATATGAAAATACAAAGCCAGAAACAGAAAATTGCTGTAGCTTTGACATGTAATATTCCTTACTGATTATTTGAAGGTCATTGTTGAAAATACCTTGAGGTCATTGACCTAAATACTCGTCATTTGACTGACTAAGCATACAGGCACCAGATAGTCCTATGGTTAACAGGTTAATTTATTTGCCCACACCACATTTTAGAAGCAAAACAAACAACTTCCAGGAAATAAAACAAACAAATAGCATGAATCTGGCTGGAGGTGAGAATTATTGGCATCAGAAGCACCATTAATACCATTAAAATAAACAAGAGATCTGAGCACAATAATTGTTTATTAAAAGGGACTTCTGATAAGTTGGGAATAATACGGGAGTTTTGTGCTTAAATTGGTTGTTTTGCAATCAAGATATCACCATACTCTCGTATTTCCAACTTATAGTTAGTTAATTTGGTCCTCAAATACTTTGATGTTGCATTTCCTTTGGAATTTACTCATTCAGGTTGAACTGAAACATTTTGAATTTTTAGAGTGCATGGGACGAGCCAAGTGTGAAAATACGTTGGATGCAAATCAATCAAGCCGACAGCAAGGAAAAGGGCCCAACACTGCAGCTACTTAGGGGAACAAGCCCAACACCAAGGGCACATGACTTGATTAACTTTTAATTAGACCTACCTAATGGTAATTAAGGGGGGAGACGTGCAGTAGCAGCCAGGTAGCCATATTTATTTTCTTTTCCATTAGTTTTTGGGACGTAAACTTTTAGATTTGAGTTGGAGACGTGAGTTCAAGATTTTCATACCCATGTTTGGCTAATTTATCTTTCTAGTTCGAGGAGATGCAAAACCTTGGACGATTTGATTCTCGTTTATTTAGTAACGGGTTTTCTTAACTATTCTCTTTGAATTCTTCATTATTTGAATTATGTGATGCATGTTTGATTGGTGAATTTATTTGGTTTGGCCATCCAGATTTATTTGTTAATTATTTCTAGCTAGCTTACACTTTATAAACCGTAATTGTTATATTTGTGTAATTGAAGTAGCAAATAATGCAAATCACCCTAGGGACGAGCATCTTGTATTCATAGTCTAGTTTGCCCTATTCTTTTGACTCGTTAATGCATTCTATGAATTGAATTTCGAATGCATGTTTTTGAGGTTATTCAATAGAATAGGTTAACTAGAAATTGTATTTCTTGATTGACTACACTTAAGAAATAATTCGGATTAGTTTGGTCATATCACTAATCTAGTGGCAAGATTCAAAGAAGAATTGAGATTTTCGTGAATTTTAATCGTGTATGAGAATCACCCAAGGGGAAACAAATCCGAGAACTATAATCTCTTCTATTGCTTTTGTATTAATTCTATTTTTTTCCAGTAGTTTTAGAAACAATCATCCACCCCCCCCCCCAATGATTCAATTTGTTACTCCTCGTGGGATCGACCCTTACTTATCATATTGCAATTTTAGTGGACAAGTCAAGGTATTTATCTTTTTGGGGTGTCAGCGATAGTATACTAACTTTTGATAAAGAAAAAAATCATAGAATTTAGTAGATCTACCTCATCAGGAGCGACACCTTTTCTAATCATATCATCATATATGCTGCAAGCAAACTCCCAATCGCCATTATGACTGCAGCTGTTCATAGCAATAGTGTAAAGCTCGGCGGTGCCACGAATATCATATTGACGAATTATATCGTAGACCTCTCTGGCCCGATCAATCTAAATCAAGTTTAATAGACCCACTTAGGTGCCACCAGATAAAACAAGAAGCAAGGACCAAAAATTTAGCAGATGATGGCTTCAACGAGAAATTAGATATAACTCACCTGGCCAGCACTAGCGCAGGCCTTCATTAGAGCACCAACAGTGACATGATCAGGGTCTATGGGACGCGTCTCTGCCTTCATTTCAGCTAACACATCAAATGCGCGGTCCACTGCTCCTGATTGACCACATGCAGTGATAAGCGCATTGAAAACTACTCGGTCTGGCTCCACATTCTACTATACACGAGGAAATTTCAGGTTAGCCATAAATGGGCGACAATAATATCTTAATTAGGACATAAGCAATGGCTTGCTAGCTTTACATGATGGAGGAAAACACCAACAAAGTACATATCACCTTTGATCTGAGTATTCCATAGGCACCAAAAGCCTTGGCAACTTGCCCTGCTTTTGCACAACCATCAATTAGTGCACCATATGTGTGAAGATTTGGTTCAACTCCAGCATTCACCATTTCATGAAAAACCTATAGTAAAATTAATCATGTGAGGAATCTAATTCGGGATATAAAAAGAGATGATTATATATCTTTGTTATCAAGCATAGAAAGAAAGGAAGATAATAGTTTTATAAGGAGATTTTAATGTGTACAAAGTTTGTGAAGTAGAAGTTTAATAAATACTTATTCACAGTGTTAAATAAGAAAAATACATTTATATTCTCAAGTAATCACATACCAACGAGTGTATCCTGAACTGGTCAAATAGCCATGTAAATATGTAACCTATTTGGGGAGGGAAGAGATTATTACCAAGATTTAGAATCCATGTGAGATGGGATTCACACATACATTTATTTAACCATACCAAATTGAATAACCTAAAAACTGATCTGTGGTGTGGGGTTTCCCTGGTCAGATATCACAAATTACATTATTCATATATGGCTTTTTCCTGTGTGGAAACACTGAGCAGATTGTCGCAACATATGTTAGTTTGCTCTTTATTTCCAACTTCGGCACTTTATGTCTTCTTCAGTGCAAAGAAATTTCCTAGAAGAGTACTAAGACCACTTTGCTGCTACGCTAAAAACTTTAGAATATGTTGAAGATCTAGACTAAGGGACAAAAATATTCCAGAAAGAGTAACTCATCAGAGCAGAATCACTGGGGAAATAGCATAATCTTATGCAAATGTGATATTAAGACCCCGATTCATAGTAATAACATCACCTGTTACAGTTTATGGTCAAGAACTAGTGAGGATTGTGAGGATTGTCAATGTGATTTATGTGCTCTATAAAACTGAAGTAGTTTGACAACATTGACTCACTTAAACTAGTTCAGGTTATGCACCTGACAGATAAATCTATATGTCCAACAGAACACAACCAAAAGGTGCTACTGCTAATCTAGTAAAAACAAAATCCCATGACTTTGGTTAACCAAAAAAATAAGAAACACGTATTATATAATCAATATAGTGGTTCGCTGCCTGTGCTTTCAATAATATAAGGATACCCTCATTCAGCAACTTACAGTTAACCAGGCAAGAAAGTATGTTCCACTCAGATAGCTGAACTAGAGTATCTATCATAGTTTAGAAAGTCAGAAACGCCTAATTATCTTTCTATTATCAAAATGAAGGATATGTTCCCATCTAACTAGAGCAACTTGGCCAGATTTAAAAATTCTCAGACATGTCTCCGTAGCAGGAATGGGCACTCTAGTCCCCAGAACTAAACTAGAGTATCTATCAAAGTTAAGAAATTCAGAAACGCCTAATTATCTTTCTATTATCAAAATGAAGGATATGTTCTCATCTAACTAGAGCAACTTGGCCTTTCTCAGACATGTCTCCGTACCTTGAACATAGTGTCCACTTTACCACTTTTAGCACAAGTTGATATCAAAGTAGTGTAAAGTTTGCAGTCAGCTTTTAATCCAGCCTCCTGAACGTGTTGCAGAACTTGAAAAGCACCTAAGCAGGAGGCAAATGGGAGAGTAAATCTGAAGAATTGTCTTAAATTTCTCTGCCATATGTGTTAGGACCTTATAATTTCGGAGAGACAGAGAGAGAGAAAAGGGAAAGAAAAATAGAGTACCCTCTGAGTCTTGCGAGCTCGCACAAACAGACATAAGCATATTGAATGTACTCAGGGTTGGATTTGGGATAAGCCTGGTAAAGCGAAGTGCCACCTTAACAGCCTTCTGGCGTTTGCAGACATCAAAAAACCTCGCATGATAAACCTGAAGCCATGACATTGAACAAACAAATAACACTTCGCATGCGCATAACTGTAGTAGGGAGTTAAACAAAATGCAAACTCACCTTGTCCATATCCAACAAACCATGTTCATCCAAATCTTCAAGCAGTTCTATGCAATCCTTTATCCTAGAATCAAGAAATTACAAGTAGGTGAGCTTTATACAAACATATCAAAATATATCTAGACATGAACAGGGAAGATACTGATTGTTGGTTATGATGTATTTCAAATAACATTATTTCATGATATTTCTCTTTGTCATTAGTATAGCAAGGTTACCTTGCTCACTTAATAATGTCACATTCAGGTAATTCTTGAAAGGTAAATGTCTTATTTAATACTTCTTGAGAAGATACTAATGTCAGATTGGCGTAGTAACCCACGCTTGACAATTCTCGCTTACAAAGGCTGATGGTGTAGAAGCAATTACCTGTCTTCCCTCAAAAGTTGGTTATAAACACGCAACTGCCATGGTGGATTATGCTTATTGTTATGATGCTTCTGATCGGGATCAAAAGATGGGGGAAAGTTTCTGGGTCTATCACTAATATTTTTGCCCTGTTTTCTTAACCCTTTCCGGTTGGTTGAGTCCTTACCCTGGCAGAGAAAGCCCTGACTGTAATATCCTAGAGGTCTTTCCCCTTCGAGCTTCTCTGGGAAAAAAAAAAATCTTCAGAATCAAAATAAAAATAAATACACAGATTCCAGATAGTCATGCAATTACGAAATAACATTGACGTGTTTATATCATGACCTATAGGTAAGATAATATTGTGTGCAGTATGATTTGATCCTTTCACCAAAGAATTGTTCATGAAATGTGAATAGTTGACGTTCTTTTGAAGGGTAGCACAAGATGATAATATTTCCCCAGTATCCAACTTTTCCAAAGAAGCTTCAGTAATTGTGTGTAGCTCCTTGCGTGCAGAGTCTTGAAAAATAAGACTCAAGTTGCTTATATTATTCTGTTTGAGAAGTTCACTATTTATTCCACCATGATCATCAGTCTCTTCCTGTTTGTTATCTACTGATGAAGTAGAAGCACCCAGTTTTCTCTGCATTACTGGAACCGGCATATCAGAAGCAACTGAATGGGAGCGTTCATGTACGTTTGGGTGCACTTCACAAACTTCTTCAACAAAAGGTGGTACATCATATTCAGACAGCACAGATGATATTTCTGAAGTTGCAGATGTCAAAGAGATTATACTGTCATGGACGTTTGAAGCTAAGATGTTCGGCTGAAACTCTGATGCCTCTGCAATGAGAGCTCCTCCGAGAATCACATCAGTTTCCCCAAGCATGATCTCAGCACCATTATTTTTTATACTTTCATTCATAATATATTTGTTTCCGTCAACAGATTCTGTAGTCTTCAAACTAACATGATGTGAATCTTTACGAATCCAGCTTGTCATGCTTCTTATTTGTTCCGATAGTGCAAGCGTTAGCCTCTCTGACATCTACAAGTCATAACAATCAGAAGATAAGCTATTCGAACATGGAAATAGTAGAGCATGGAATTCCTGCTATTTCTACGACAAGTAAATATCGGACAACTATGCAATAGAAGGTTACTTTCTTATATCAAGTTATTAAAAATCACATTCTGCTTCATCTAAACACTACATGCAGGACTGAAATCTCAATACAGAGGCAACCTAATCGAATATAACTTCTGTAATAAAAATATTGACAGGTTAAGTTATGCAATCGGTTACTCGTCAAATTCATCATGTTGATCGATCAACAAAACTCATACGCTTAAAGAAGAAATGAACAAACTAAGACTATTTTCCATGACATCTTTCTAATTCATATTTAGGCAGAAACAACGTTAACAAATTCTATCCAAATATTGATAATTATACAAAAATAGTAAGTTACCTGCTTGATATCACATTGTTTCCTCGAATAAGCGACATATACAACAGTCATGGCAGAGACGGCGGCAACGGCGGCGGCAACCACGACAATAGACTGCGAATCAAGCGAGGCTTTGAACAGAAACTTGCAGTTAGGAGACTCCGATTTCAACCGCAGTTTCTTGCATTTCTTCCATGGCAGCCGGAGATTGTGGCCACTGTTGATAAATTCACTGCGGCGGAGTCCAACGGCGCGATAAGGAAGAGGAGAGAAAACAGAAGAGCGTGTAACTAACGAAAATGCTTGGGGAGCCAGAGAGAGACTGGACTCCATTGATGAGTATGGAGGGAGGGGGAGAGAGACGGGGTGATTTGAGGATAGCGTGGAAGTGGAGCAGCGGCGAGCAGAGATTATAATTTATAAAACGATGACATTGACGGATGCTGACGTTTGCAATGCTCTCTCCGGTTCCAAATATTCCAATTCCTTGCTACAAGACAATCCCGTGCGTTACTGTGTCCTACGATATTATTAGCGTTTTTAATTAAAAAAAAAAAAACTGTGAAGAAGCGTGAAAACAAAACAACTCAATAAGTCTACAAGAGGGAGTAAAAACGGCTTGCAATTCACATAGCCGTTTGTAGAAGATAAAAACAGCTTGCAATTCACATAGCCGTTTGTAGAAGATTTTTTAGCCGTTTGTTGAAGATCTTTTTAAGTTTCATACTGGAACCAAAATAATACCAGAAACACTGGTGAGCAATAAATAGAGGAATTTATCCCTTTCAAAAAATATATATATATTGAGGAATTTATCAATTTAGACCTTGAAAATTTAATAAAACTATTAATTTGGAGTTTAAAATATTTTTTTATTGATTCACAACTAGAAAAATTGAAAATATCAATTTAAAAACTTGAAAGATAGAAAGACAATGTTTGAAATCTTATAATTTTAGTTATCCAACAATATTTTTATGAATCACAATTCTAAAAAATAAAGCTTATTAAAAAAATGTAGGAGTGAAAAATAATAATGTTTATATATAAATAAATAAATAAATAAATAAATAAGGATATAAATTATAGGATATCAAACATAGTCCTAATATTTATGAATCATAAATTGCTTGTTTCTATCATTTAAGTCTCATATTGATTGTCCGTCAAAAAAAAAAAGTCTCATATTGATTGTTTCTTATTTTTCTAAGTCATGAAAAAACTTTTAGACTAAATTGATAGTTTTATTAATTTTCAGGACCTGAATTGATATTATTTTAAAAAATTAAATTATATAATTATAAATAATATGCAATTAACCCTTATCAATAAAAAAAATTATATGCACTTGTTGCACCATTTAAGTGGTGCAATTTTGACCATTAGTTAACTCATTCATAAAAAAATACAACATATAATGAGAATTATTGACGAAGTGATATATTTTAAGTGATTAGAACTTCACTACCTATGTTCAAAAGGTCATGAGTTCGAGTCACCATTTAACCTATTAAAAAAAATATAATGAGAATTATCAGCTCATGTGAAAAAAAATATATTAATTCATATAAAAGAAATTATTACTTCGTAAACAAAACAATATTCGTATTTTTCAGAAAACAATTAAAAATAAATAAAAATCATTGTATGAGTTGACTTTTCACCATATAAACAAATACTTTTCAATCGATTTTTCCATTATTTACGAAAAATATTAAAAAAATATATATTTTGGTTGATTTTTTTTTTATCACATTTGGGTCAAAATTACACATATTGCATTGTGCAACTAATGTGCCAAAATATAACTCGTATAAGGCAAACAGTGATAGAGCCCAAAAAAAATTGGGTATGAGGGATGATTAATATTACTATAAATTAATGTGAAATAGTATTATACTTATCAAAAAAATAATTTATTATAAAATTGTAAAAAATATATCATTTCATCAATTTAAATTGAACAAGATGACTTTCATTAAGTTTTGGAGAAATTAAGTTTTGATTGTTCCGACTAATAAGAGACAAAATTTGTCAAAATTGCTAATATATTAATATCATTAAAAACTATTTAATTTCTTTAGCTAAAATCTAACAGTCTATACCGTCCAAAATTCAATTTTCAAGTATTTAATTAGTTAGACGATAAATATCTTTTAAAAATATTAAAAGATTATTAGGTACTTTTATAAATTATATATAATATTGTACCTTTAAATATAAATGTGCATAATCTTGAAACCATTAATTAAAACTCCAAAAAGTTTTAATATTAAAATGTTCAATTCCGAATGGTAGCAAAATTCAATATTATTAAATACTTTCAATAATTAATAATGTAATAATTTTTTTCCCATATTTGTAGTTTTTTAGAAGAATTTTTTTGAAAAAATATAACATATATTTAAAAAAAATCCAAAAAGTTTCAATATTAAAATGTTCAATTTTAATGATAAATTCTGAATGGTAGCAAAATTTAGATAATATTGTTAAATACTTTCAATAATTAATAATGTGATAATTCTTTCCCAGTATTTGTAGTTTTTGAAAGAATTTTTTTGAAAAATTATGCTCATTCAATTTTAAAAACAAAAGTTTAAGTCTGTCTCTACAATAATCATCCAATTTTCTGCTAATTTCATCATAGTGTATCTCCCTACACAAATCTAGCAAGACTGAGCAATACTAGATTTTGTACACTGTCTTTTACCAATTTTTTCTTGTTTCATCAGCTATTTTTCTTATCCTATAAGAAATAACAAACCAAAATCAAAATCTTGTTTGGTTATCCACTTGTTCTTCTGAATGATACATCAATTCACTTGCTGCATAATTAAACACCAAACTTCAAATTTACATCAGCTAGCTCAGAAACAAATCATCTGGTCTTCTTAAAGGCCAGTCATTCGACAGGTTATATCTGAGGAGTGTGCTTCTAATACTACTGATTATATAACAGTCACAACTTGCAACTACTGTTATGAATTCATTTCACAAAGCACATCATATACAAACAACCAATCATGATGTTTAAGGATCTTTAAAACAGATTGAACCTGAACTTTTGATAGCCAACAATCAAATTCCAAATAGCAACTACAATCTTAACAAGTTTTTGGAAAACAAAAAGGCACAAAAGACTCAAAACCAACCTCATATGTTGTACACTATTCAATATTATCGTCAATGTAGGCAAAAATTATTAGAAAAATCAGTCATACTGATAGCCAGAGAACATCTTTCAACCCTGAACCTACAGAAAAGAAAGCCTCATCTTCTTGAGTAAAACTGTTTGCTTTCTTTTTTTAAGGCCATCTATTACATGAAAGGAGGTAGGAACTTTTAACTATAAATCAACAGACAAACTAAATGAATTAAAATAAAAGAATACAATTAAAGCATCATGTTTTCTTACCCAAGCAACATGAACTGCTGCACTAATCATGGAAAGAAAGCCAATTGTTTCCAGAATGCAATCCAAAATATACGGCCAGAAATAAAACGTGGACGTAATGCTATTAAAGTAACATGGTACCGCTAGCACGACAATTAAAATCCAAATAACTAACGCATAAGGCCTCAACGACAGAATGTTGTTATGCACGTGGGCGTGCATTTACACTTAAAGTGCCAAAGCAATCTTAATGGAACAGAGAACCAATTGTAAGAGCGAGTGAAAACGACAAAAGATGCAATACGTACACAATCAAACCATAAAGTAGGTAAGTACGACATCCAAGTTGTATACATCCATTTATTAATTGACTGGTACAAATTGTACCACTAATTATTGGAGGCAAACCAACACATAAGTCCTCAACAACAAAGTGTTATGATGCACGTACACGCTGGGAGATGGCGTGCATTTACCTTTAAGGTTCCAAAGAAAATAAACTTAACTCATGACACTCAGGAAGTGTTTGCAGATTCAAGTGAAGGGAGCATCACTTATTTTCACAGCTTTAACTTCTGAGAAGTATTTCTAAGCTCTGAGTAGAGTTGCAAATACTCCCTAAGCTAGTAACCTTAATGATACAAAACCAATTGTAAAAGCAAATGAAAATAACACTAGCTGCAGATTAACCATAAAATAGATAAGTACTACATCCAAGCTCAATACAACATTAACTTTAGTACATCCAAGTTCAATACAATATTAAACATAAGTCGCCAAAGTATACTAGAAAGGCGACATTTTGATACACCAAGCAGGCTTGGAACTATCTACCATCACCCAAAAAGGGCTTAACTCTTATTCATTTGCTTTCTCCTCACTCACAGCTGGAAGATTACGAAGGTATTCTTCAAGACCCTCAAACAAACGACACTCATCCATAACGTCATCTTCCAAATTAATCCCCATTGCAGGCTCCCCAAATTCATTAAAGTCCTCTTTGCCCATATCTAAACCAAAATCCGGAATATACCTGTCAGGTGGATTGGCTGCTTGCACCACAACACCATTGACATTTGCATTGTCATCTTCATCAACACACAATTTCTTTCCTCTTGGATCATCTCCATCATCATCAATAGAGTCGAGTATCTCCACAATTTCAACATTAGTCCTAGAAGCCGCTCCACCAACCTCTCCATTCACTTGAGGGGCAGCGTTACTTGGCCCAACAACATCACGATTATTCCAAGCTTCAATTGATTGGCCGAACGGGAAAGAGCCCCAGCACGCATAGTAGGCCTCCTGACCATTGACCGGTGCTGGTGGTGATTCGATTTCCACAGCATGAAATGTTTTCCTGCAGTTCTGACATAGCATAGCACGGTTAGCATATGAGTCCAAATACTCAAACACATAATAACAATAGGGGCACACAGTCCAGAAAGTTTTCTTCTCCTCAGCCTCTTTCTTGCCCTCTTCAGCCCTTTCAACATCAATCACAGCACCCTTATCTTCATCATTGGGGCTTTCTTCACCCACAGTGGAGTGATTCTGATTCTGATTCTGTAAACCGTACAATTGCTCCATATTTTCACCAGAAGCAGAAGTCGAACTACCTTCCTGTTTCAGAAAATTAACCATCTCAGACCATGACAAAGATTCCATCTCAGGTCTGGACCCGAACCTGGGTAAAAAGTTAAAATCTGGATTGGAACCCACAATTGGCTGGGGAATCCGGGTCGGCCCACGAACCACGGGTGGAACATGCAGCGGAGCATGTTGCCCCAAGCCAAAGATGATGCTAGCACCGCCATGCAGTAGCGGCGGCGGCGGTGGCGGCTGACCATATAACCTGAAGTTATACTGCATTGCCAGTATCGGGTCATTCACCAGGTTGAGCTGCGGCGGCGGAGGCGGAGGTGGCGGCAGATATAACCCAAGGCCTCTATCATAGATGGATTTCCGGGCCGGGTCGGAAAGAACAGACCAAGCATCATAGACCATGCCGACGGCCCGGTCAGCAAAGGGGAACCTGTTTCGCTGCGGGTTGAGTATGTACACCAAGTTGTGGAAGCGGCTGGCGACAACCTCCCGGACACAGCCCTGAGACGGCGTCAGTCCCAGAATCGCGTACCAGTCAGGCTGGTTGCTCACCGTCCGCCGCTCTCCGGCTTGGAGGGTGGTGGCGACCACGATGATCTCATCCACGGCACGTGACATCTTGGGGTCGATGTCACGTGCGCGTATGGCGCAGCTCCTACACCCCAAGTAGTCTCGCTCCCTCAGCATCCTCTCCGCCGCCGCAAACCACCGGCGAGCCTCGGCGCGGCTGGCGACATTTTCAAGGAAGGCGATCTCCATTTTTGTTTTTTTGTTTTTCTTTGAGTGAGCAGTGGAAATGACAATGAGGAAAGTTGTAGATATATAAACCGGAAGAGGGGGAGTGCGATCGGACGAAAATGGGTAAGGCGTTTGGGCAAGAACACCACGTGTACGCTGGATAGCGAGGGTAGGAAAGGGATTTCGAGAGGTGACGGAGAGGTTGTGGAAGATGGGGAGTGTATGTATATATATATATATGTAAGTAATGGTTGTATTCTACTACTCGTAACGTTGATGATGGTGGAAAGTTGTTGAGGGCAATTCATTCCGAGTACTTCCAAAATGGCGATGCCTTTTTCACGTTTGCATTAATAAACGTCGCCGGAAAATCTCCTCTTTCTTCTTTTTACTGCCATTTTAATTTAATAAATAAGATGCTCTGCGGATCTTCTATACATTAACCTCCTCCTCTATTTTTCGCCACCTTTTTTCCACACCCTTTAATAAAAAGCAATTTTCCAGGAAGATTCTATTAGCGCTAATCTGCTATTCTAATTTCTACTCTTTTTTTCTTTTAATTTCCAACTTACTCAAACTAATTGGGTCAGACTGGCTCATAATTATTCTATCCTGCATATTAATGATGTTGAAATATAGTATAAGATCACATTATTATACGAGAAACAAAATGAAAATTATAATTAATTTACAGTTTTTCTAATAATCTATATTAAAATCTTACATGCAATTTTAGTAATCTAATAATAATAATTTCACATGGTTGGGGGTATTTTCATCCGGTGTAAAGAGTGTTTTGCCCAAAAATATAATTATTAATTAACAATAATGTGTGATTTAGAATGATTAAATTTTAATCAGTAAGTTAATTTATTTCCACTCATGCATTAATTGTGTAATTATAATGGATTGGTTGAATATTTAGGGACATGATATTTATGATCCACGGACGTGCGATGTTATTGATTATCTCTTACTTGTTGTTTTCAAGTGATTGTGCCTATGATCAAATGCGCGTATAAGTAATACATGGCATTATGTGTTTAAATTATGGTTTACATATGTGACATTTTAAATATGAATTAGAGTAGAGTTTTCAAAATAAAAAAATGAATTAGAGTTATCGTGATAGATGCCATGACTCGTTTTTTTTTTTTTTTTTAAAGAATAATATTTTATCAGTTCAATTTTATTTCAAGATCACTCCGGCGTTCAACATTTATCGATCAATTAATCTGAAAGAGTATTAATTAGATAAAAGATAGTTGACAAATAGATTTATCTCACAATTGCGAACCGTCTCCCACCGTAATTTGTCCTTTTTCAATACCACAAAACATTTTCTCTTAATTTGCTGTGCAGGTTAATTTGAGATATATAGCATCTTAATAGTAATAAATATGTAACACACAAATAATAAACTGTAGGAAAAGAAAATTAAATTCATAATCATCTCAAAGAAAAGGGACAAAAGCACCTTGTAACTAATTTTGAAAAAGCAGCGCGGCACAGAAAACCATAATGTAGCTATTTATTATTCAGTTTCATCCACAGAAAAAATATAATAGCAGGATGAAATATACTCACCTACCATTAAAATAGACCCGTTTTTCTTTTTTATATGTACCCAATTATGATTTTTATTTCATTGTTTTAATCGATGATTTTTAACAAAATACTATATTTAATCATCTTATTTTTTAAAAAAATAATACATAATAAAATACTTTAAAATAATATAGGCATTTCAACTCCACATAAATATTTAATTTTTATTTTATCTCTAGAGGGTATAATAAGAAAAATGAAAAAAAAAATTAGAATCTCAACTTTATTAAAAAAAAAATTATTTGTGTGAAAAAATAAAGGGAGCAGAAGAAGTAGGAAGTAGTTGATTTTTCAAGTTTTTGCAATGGTTCAGCCACAAAAAGAGTCTTGAGTTTGATATGGCAATGTGTGATATGGAGATTATTATGTATGAAAGCAAGGCAATTTTCAAAGGGATGTTTCCGGTGGTGGACAACATTATTAAGAGTATCAAGTTTTGTTTGTGGAAATGGATTATGATTTAATACCCTTTTTTGTATTGTTATTCATACACGTATGATTGGTCTTCTCATCCGTTAGATTGTATTCCCTCAAAATTTTATGATTTAATACCATTTTTCTGGGAAAAAAAAATAAATACTACCATTTTTTGTGTTTAGCTTTCTATTGTCGATTTCAAATTTAATTCATACTTGTAACTCTTGAATTTTGAGTACCCAATTACTCATTGTATATTTAATATAACCTTTACATCAAAAAAATAATAATAATAATAATAGGATGAAATATTAAACTCGGTATCAAGCTCGAAAAGAAAAAAAAAATATCATGTATAAAAAATTAAATTATTTAAACTTGATATGTGTTTAACTAAGTCTTGTTCGAAGTTGCACATGATAAATAATATATATATAGAATAAGCTCAAAACATAATCTTAAAATATTTACATAAATTCAAACAAAGTTAATAGTATATTTAGCTCGATTCATTTCATTTAGACGATACTAATTAGAACTTGATCAACTAAATTTTGATGTAGAGTGAGAGCTTAGTTAAGAATCAAAAGAATTTAACAAATTATAACAAAATAACGTAAAATTGTATACAGTCATTGACAATTTATTGTATAATAAGGTGATTTATGAGAAGAATCTAAATTATAATTATAGGAAAAATTGTAGTTTTGGTCTCATGAAACAATGTTAAACTCACGTTTTTTTTTTTTTGTCCTTTTTTTTTGCAAAAATAGTCCCTACCATTATTTTTTTAGGACTACTAAAACTGCAATTTTCTTGGGACTAAAAATATCGAAAAAAAACTACGGGACCGAAAGTGTAAAAAAAGAAGACTATTTTGCGGATCACTCATTCTCTTGGGACCAAAAATGCAATTTATCCCATAATTATATTATCTACTTATTTATTACCAACTAATTAAACCTACTTTCTTTTAATTAGGTTGAAAAATTTGGAGTTAATGTGAGATAATTTCAAAAAAAAGAATACGTATCCTCCTGTAAGCATTCTGTTGGTAATCTATTGCGACGCTGCACTCTCAAGTTCGTTTCACAGTATTCATGATAAATTTTGGTGTGAGACTAAAATATATCTGATCTAAATTAAATAATTTTTATATATTAATCCATGTATCCACTCATTTTAAAATTTGATTAGGTAATGATTTTTACAATGATTGTAATACCCACATAAACGGAGGGGTGTGTGGGCCTGTGCTGAAAACATCGCAGCATATAGTGGTTTATCTTTACGTCTAAATATTTTCAACAATTAAAAATGGTTTAAATGTTAAAAGTTTACTACTTTTAACCAAGGTCAACTGGTGTAAATTAACATAATCAAATAGTACTAAAGTGAATGAAGATCATAAATATTAAAATAAGCAAAATTAATCAAGTTTTAATTCTCACGCAAGAACACCCTTTATAAAAAGGGCAGTGAAAAATATGGATTCTATATACCAATAGCAGCAGAAATATATATCAAACTAATCATTGTTATATTTTTTATTTGATATCCATATAATGTATATATATATACTTAAAATACAAATTTTATTATTTTAAAGTTTTTCTTTATTAGACAAAAACGTGTATTATACAATCCAAAAAGCGTGTATTATACGATCCAATTGTATTTTGAAAGAGAATAATTCAAATATCATAGTGGAGTATTATTGTCTCATATATGATATCGTCTCACACAAAGACTAGCTTCCTCTTTTTATTATATGTGATTATATTATTTACATTTAGATTTTTCCCCTGATAATATGAGTTTTAACATTTTGATATATATATATATATATATATTGTATTTGTGGTGGGATTAGTGAGTAAAAAAATATGTAATATATATTAAATAACATTCGCTTATAATACTATCAATTAAAAAAAAATATTAGGTGGGCTTTCGGGGAAGATTTTTAAAATGGACTACTTATACTTTTTAGCGATTACATTTGTTTTATAGGTCTTCAGTTTGTGTTTGATTTCACTAATTTATAGCAAAAAGTATGAAATACTCGAACAGATAATACTTCGATTTATTTCTTTTTGGATTTGGTTTGAGAGATGCTGGATTGTAGCCAAATTTAAATTTCGAGGAAAATAGGATTATTAATTCTCATAAGTTTAGTTGAAGGAACTGAATATGACTTCTCTAGGCTGACTTCTGTTGATGGTGTGGTGTTCTCTCGCTTGGATTTAATTTTGTGTTTTAATGTGTGTGAGTGAGTTGGCCGGATTTGAGTCATATATTTATTTAAAATATAATTGAGTTGGAAATTTATAAGTTCATGGATTTTATTTTATTGTATATCAAATAAAATATTTCATTCAAATTTTTATCTTTGTTAGATTAGGTTTAGTAAATGTACAGAAAAATAATAATGATTATTTTTTTATTAATATTTTCTTTTATTATTTTTTTGTTAATAGTGTTTTTATTGAATTGAAGAAAATCCCTTATGTTTGTTGAATCTGTCGAGCTTACGTGCTAAACACCATAATAATGATTTTTTTTTTAATCCGAGTCTACATGATATTACATTATTTTCCTATTTTAATTTTCTAATTTTAAGAATTATGTATTTAATTTAAAATACAAATAACAAAATTTAAATAAGAAAATTAAACATTAATGTCAATCAATTTAAATCAATCCATTTCAAAAGGACTAAAATATATTGACGATATATATAAATGCTTTCAAGACTCTGTAGACTGTAGTAGTAGTAGTTATTATAGCAATCATAAATTTTTAGACTTTAAATTTATAAATTACGTACAATTCTGATTTTCCGTAAAAAGCGTTATCCGGTGTAATATTAGTCAAATTGACAATGGAATAGTGATGTCATATTAGTATATTATTACTGTCATAAGCTTTGAAATTTCATGGAAGTTTCGACCTAGCTAGTTTTACTCTTCTCTTTTGCCATTAAAGATGAGATCATTCTCCGATTTCCAAATATGCCCTTGTTGAGTATTTCCAAAGAAGAAAAAATTATATGATTGAATATTTTATTTCTTGGAGGAGGGTGTCAATTTGTCGTATTACTTCACAATCCCAACTTTAAATAACATAGCAAGAAAATAATATAAAGTCCAACTAAAATCCATAATTTGCGTGGAATTTCATCAACACGATGGTTACATGATCAAATACGATTATTTTTACAGGGAGTAAGTCCCTAAAAAAATCTAGGAAAAAAGAACATGGGAGAGGGACAAATCCATTCGTTAGAAAACGGGTAGGAACTAGGATGTTGTTACATTGCACGAATCTTATGTTGTGCAATATAGAAAATGCTACATCTACCTCCATTGAGATTAATGATATAATGTTCTTATTAATATTTCATGATCTCAAGATCTCTCCTTGAAAAATTAAAGTTATGTCATATGTAATATATTAAATTTTACATAGTTATCAATTAGTTTTTTTTTTTTTTTTTACTTGTTTAAAACGAGTGTTATATATGTAATATATTTTCTTCTTTGGAATGTATATAGGGTTTGTCCAAATCTCATATCATCAATTTTAAACTGAAGACATCGATTTTTTTTTTTTAGAATATTTAGGTAATTCATTCATATTTAAATTCATAATCTAATTATAAAATGATATTAATGATTATTGTAAAAAAATAATTAATAATCCATTTATTTTTAGGGTTTATTTTGTTCACTTGATTAAACATAAAATGATCGTAAAATCTCAAACTATTTTTTTATCCTAGCATTATTACTTGTTTATTATGGAATTATTAATAGTTAATTAGATTTAGATTATATATAATTGTTGATAATTTATTTATTTATTTATGATTTGATTTGATTTAATTCAATGGTAATTCCTAATTCTAATTTAGTTTTTTCAATGATCTTCACCTTACTGAGTTCAACAATTTTATTTTGTAATTGACATGCAAATTAAATATTTTGTAATTGACATGCAAATTAAATATAGAGCTAAACCATTGTTTTTGATGAAGTGAATTAACACAAAGTTGCTTTTATTTTGAATTTTGTCATATTATAATGTAATATATAGTTTTATCGAAATTGTTATTGTTTATAATAGGCTTAATTGCAAATAAAATCACTATTTCTTCGCAAATTGCAATTTAATCTAAACTTTTGAATCTTGTTAAAAAAAACTTCAATTTAATATTTTTTTGCAATTCAAGCTTACGAGCAGTTTATCCTTGCCCGAAAGCTGATGTGTACAAAAAAATGTACAATCATCGTCCCAATAAGCGTCCACATCAGAAAATATGCATTAAAAAAAAAGGTTTAATTGCATATTAAATCACCACTTTTTCCGAAATTGCATTTTAATCTAAACTTTTAAATCTTGGCCAACAAAACTCCAATTTAATAAATGTTGTCATGTTCCCATTGAATTGAAATACCCATCAACATGTCAAGCAGATAAAAAATGTACTGTCATCCGTTTTTGCCGGATTATGTGCGCACGTGACCAACACGTGAGCGAAACAATGTCATTTAATTTGTTATTTTTTAATTTATGAAAATATTTTAATTTAAATGAAATAAAATTAGTTTAATTTTTAAGTTTTAGTTTTGATTTATTTTTATACAATTTATTTTATAATGTATAGTACAAATATAATAAAAAAATTATAGTCAATTTTTATTTAAGTAAAGAAAATAAAATCCTTAAATTTCAACGATAAATCAGCTACGGGGAGAAGCTAATATGCCTATAAGATCGAAATGCCAAAAAAATATTGATGGAAGTTTTGTTTAAAAAAAAATCAAAAGTTTAGATTAGATTGCAATTTGTTAAAAGGTGGTGATTTAATTTGCAATTAAACATTGTAAAACGACGTCGTTTTTTTCGCAGCCGCGTGGACGTCACATAAGCAACGGGCAGAGACAAATCTGCCCGCAAGATATAATTGCAAAAAATATTAAATTTGAGTTTTGTTTGATATAATTGCAAAAAATATTAAATTTGAGTTTTGTTTGCTAAGATTCAAAAGTTTAGATTAAAATGCAATTTAAAAAAAGATGGTGATTTAATATGCAATTAAGCCTTTATAATATGATTAAAAAAATTATTCATTATATCATATTTAATTTTCTTATCAGATTTTGAGTTCGTAACTTCCCCTAGTGAATACACTTATCGAATTATGAATTAATTATTAATACTTGAATTTTTAAAATTTTGTTTAACATTTGTGATTGTTATTTTATATGTTGTATTAAAACGTATTTTTATTATTTTATTTTGTAACACATTAAAATTAGATATCAATTATTAAAAGAAATCATTAAAAATGAACAGGTAAGGCTCTGACTCGTTTAATTTCAATACCTGTGATGACACGTATAAACAAATAAGCGACAACCTCAGTTTCTTTTTCTTTTTTATTTTTTTCCTGTATGTGGGCTACTAAAAATATGGCCCAATTGACCCACCAACTTACAATCAACTACTAATGGCCCAATACAATACAGACCCAATCACCCCATCTGGACTACAATAAAATTTCTATAATTTAATCTTGTTGGAATCGAGAAAAATTATTATTTTAGAAAAATATTAATTTATTTACAAATTAATAATTTATTAATTTAAAAAGTGTTTCAATATGATAAATAAAATTTATTTTCATAAAAGTGAATGTATTTATCGACTCCTCTCTTCCTCTTGGTATTATACCCTTGGAGATTATAAACACATATTGATAGGGTGTAATATCACACATGTCATTCTATCCATATACACTGATAAATATATATATATATATATATGTATGTATGAAACACAAAATACAACACTAAATACAAAACAAATTATTTAATGTGAAAATTTGCACAAGGGTGTGTGTCCAAAGTTCAAAGAGTATAGTACATGTGATGATGAGAAAAAAGTTTGTTAGAATTTTGTTGACTAAGTGATCCTCGTAATAATCCCAAAACGGATAGCTATCCAGTATCCACACTTTTTGCTATTCTATTGTACATATCTCTATAATATACGAAATTAAAATTGGCTGGTAATTTATAATAAGAACTTTAAAATCATCATTTCCTATTAAATTAAAAATGATATTGCCAAATTAAATAGAAGTGATTTATAACTCAAAAGAACTTTCTACTGTTTCGTTCAATTTGGAATTATAATCCAAATATTTAAAATGAAGTTCGAAGAAAATGCGTATTGAAGGACCCTTATATAGTGAAGAGTTTTTTTAAATATGACATCAATTTATACACTCATCAGTCATCGCTAATATGATGATGTCATATAAACAGAAAAATTTCATCATTATTTAATTAATTATTTATGTGACATTATTACACTAGTGATAAATATATAAATTTGCATCCACCAACTTTTATATGATCAATTCCGTTTCACATAAGGTAAAATTTTGTGTGAACTGAGTGCATACTTTTTTTTTTTTATCGGTAAATGTTAGTTGTTAGTGGTTAGAAGTTATCATTATTTAATTAATTATTTATGTGACATTATTACACTAGTGATAAATATATAAATTTGCATCCACCAACTTTTATATGATCAATTCCGTTTCACATAAGGTAAAATTTTGTGTGAACTGAGTGCATATTTTTTTTTTTTATCGGTAAATGTTAGTTGTTAGTGGTTAGAAGTTAGTTCGCCAAATCTCCTTGGAAATCTAAATTCTCCAAGTCTCCTTATATCTCCCACTCCAATTCGTTCCCGAAGGGAATCGAACCCAAGTCTCTCACTTAAGTGAGGAGCCCGGTGGCCAAGTGGGCTATGCCCCTTGGTTAACTGAGTGCATACTATGAATTCTATTTTTACTATTATTGTCATGGACATTCACTATTACTGTTATATTTATTTATAACAATACATGTGCATAACAGTGACAGTGCATGTGCATGACAGTGTTAGTGAATGTGTACGAGAGTAATAGTAAAAGTAAAATTTCTCATATATACTCGATTCACACAAGTGTTCCCAATCACATATTTATGTAATTATTCTTTTAAGTAGTATTAAGATTATGATACTTAATCTTAAGTGGTTATATCAGGAAAAATAACGGTTATAAGTAGAAAAATTGGGGTATATCACTACATGTCCCTTTTCATAATGTAAATGGAAACTTAACCCCGTTTCATGTTTCTATTGGATTTGTTCTTTTTTTAAAAAAAAAAAAATTATAGATAAAACTATTTCCTCTACGACAACATAATACTATCATCAATCATCATTTGCGATGGGTCCACATATCAAATCTCGATTGCCGTCCACATAAATTTATGTTTTTTTACATATTTAATTTGGTAGGAATATATATTCCAAATCAATGTTGTTGTTCAATTAAAGAATTCCATCAAGATATAAAAAAAATAAAAATTGGAAGTTGGTGTACATTAAATTAAACCTTAAATAGATATGGAATGACAAGTGGGTTGAACACTTGATAAATTGAATTTAGGATCTCACTTTTAAATTTGAAACGTAATGAATTAAAATTCATAAATTTACTTCTACATATACAGGAAAAATATTTATTTATTAATTTAGAAATGACAATGAGACGCATTTATGACGAGATTGTCATATATCTCAAGATGTATCCCACCAAAAAATAAAGGCACTGCCCCTTCTTTATATTTAAATTAATTTTAAAATACAAAAATCTTATATTTTAATATTAAAAAAATCTAATTATAACTTATAGCTATTCGAATAATATTTAATAGTTATCTAATATTTAAAAATAACATTTTAAATCAATATAAATAATATATATATATATACACATTAATATGAATGTAAATTTATATAAATACATATTTATATATAAATGTAATAATAAATACGCATAACAGGTCATAATACTAATTCGTGGGACAATTCAGTAGATTCATTTCACTTAGTCCTAATCTATTTTTGAACGATATAGATTCAATGTAGATTCAAGTTTAAACCTTTTCTATTGTCATTCCCGTGTGGTATAATGACGTACTCTAAAAAAAAAAAAAAAAAGAAATACAATATAGTATAATTTTAGTAGTCATTATTAGGAGTGCAGAAATTGGTGCCAACTCCTAACATGTGAAGACAGTCAAACAAAAACGTCACTAGCCGAAAGCTAAAACTGGATGGGATCAAAATCTACCCAAAAATATGACCACTCATTTAAATGCCACGAAACTTATAAAGTTGCGCCGTAAGTTTCAAAGTTGGAAATATGTATAAAAGAACCGTAAATTTGTAAATAATCTTATTTATTATTCTCATCTTAACTTGTACACTAATTTTTAAGTACACAGGATAAAAAAGTGGAAAATGAGTGAAATTTGAGAGGTAATTTTATAATTTTTTATGTATAAAATAAAAATTGGGTCGAACTATGTATATGTGTGAATCCAAAAGTAATTGTAACATTCTATATAAAATTGTGGATATTGTAAGAGTGGAGTTTGAGAAAGATTTTTGAGTCACTAAATGTGTGTTATGATATCAGTTAATGATTCTAATGATATTAATTTCATACTATGAAACTGTTTCACATTAGATTTTGCCAAATTTTTTTATTTTTTTGGGAATACACTTTATTATGGGATGGAAGGGGTATTTTTTTGAAAAAATAAAAAAAAAAGTAACCAAACTGGAAAAAATAAAACCAACAGTTTTGCTCAAAAGAGGTAACTGTAGCTGGCATTCAAGTTTAAACTCGACTTGAATAGTTGTTGAATTAAGCTCGAACTCGATAATATTAATGGATTGGAAATAAAGTTTGACTGAATTAGTAAATAAATCGAGGAATCCTACAAAAAATTCTTAAATATCAAATCTAAGAGGTTAAGCTTAAACCGACTACTGATCATTAATAAATTGATTATTTAATGATCGAGTTCGAGCTTAACTAGTAGAGCCGAGCTTTTAGGCTAGTCGTTGGGGCCGGGCATGCAAGTGAGTGGGCCCGCTGGGCGCATGGAATTTCGTGTGCATTAAGCAATGAAGGAGAAGATGACACGCTATAGGTAATTATGGGGCGACCAAAATATTGAAAAAACGGGCTCACCTGCATTTCACTTTTTGATACGGCTACCGCCCCACGTGTCTAAACCACACACATATGCGTGGGCAGCCTTGTTTGGTCGTTGATTTCACGCATTCTATCAATAACACTATCACTCTGCATAATTACTTCACAGTCCCTCTACTATTTAATAATAATAGAGAACTAAATTTGCTTCTTCTTATGAAATGAAAGTGCTCATTTCATTTCTCTTCAAATTTAATATTTTAGGGATAACATTAATATTTAATAGATGATATTTATTTTAATTAACATATTATTTTATTATAAAATTATTAAAAAATAAAAAGATAAAAAAGTTTGAGAAAAGTAAAAATATAAAATATTTTATTATAAGTATGGAACTATAATTTTTTTTAAAAAAAATAAAATGTTAGACTTTAAGAGGGACTCCAAAATAATAAAATGTTAATGTAATACTTATTAATAATTTAAATTTATGTTGAGTTTTAATTCAAAATTTTATAATCATTACAACAAAAATTGGATGGTTTTACACAAATCTAATTTATTATATTATATCTATATTATTTCAATCAAATAATGTATAACAAACAATATAATTTAAATATCAAAAAAATGAAGTTCCATTTCATGAAAAATTTCATATTTCATAAACACTTGCTAAAACGAAGCTTAACTTTTAATTTTAATTCATGTAATTAATGAACTCCATGAGTTTGCCTAGTAATAAGAGCTTAAGAATTAGGAGTGTGATGTTTTATAGGTTTCAGATTTGAAAGTCATTGGACGTAAGTGACGTTATTGGGCGGTGGGTTTTTCCAGATTAGTCGGTTTTTGGGCCGGATAACGAGTTATAAAAAAAAATTATGCATTTAATGTAAATCACTTTCAAGTATTTTTATGCAAGGAAGTCACCAACAATTCTTTAAATAAATAATAATAAAATGATGAATTCATATAAGACTCATATCAATTCAAACTCATTTATGTTTTAATAATATTAATTAAATGAATAAATGTCTCGCACCAAATTTTTATATTAACAATTAAGTAACAAAAATATTAATATATCTAATTAGATATTATATTAAAAGAAAACAAAAAATATGTAGTACATTTTTTAGCTACCACAATTTTTGGCTAAGTTGATAACTACCACAATTTCAAACGTATTAAATATTAATAATCTCATGGCGTGTCTAATAAAGGTTAGCCAAAGCCAAACGCTGCTCAATCTCATCCATTTCTCTCTCACACACACAGTCAGTCACTCACTGTCACTGTTACTGTTACTCCTCACTAGTAATACTAATACCACAAGAACAATCAAGAAAAGACCCACGAAACAAACACAGAGAAATCCCAAACCATTTGTATACTCAATCACGGAAATCGCACCGGAAAGCGTTTCTCACAATAGCATTAATTAAAGGGGGGTAGGGGGTGGGGGTTGGGGGGGTTTAAGGTCATGCACAAGCACAGCAGTTCAATGAAGGATAAAAGTAGCAGTAACCGTGAGGTGATGGACGGTTCAGATATAATGGAGTTGGTTGAGAATGACAAAGTTTTTAGCAACTTTGTTGATCATAAGTTTCAGGAACTCGACGTTGATTGTGACGGTAAGCTTTCTCGCAAAGAATTACAACCAGCTGTTGATGATATTGGCGCTGCTCTTGGCTTACCCGCGCACGGCTCTTCCCCTGAATCTGATCATATCTATTCTGAGGTTTTTTACGCTACCGCTTTTTATTTTACACTCAATTCTTTGTGATTTACGGCCTCTGCGTTTATTTTCTATTACATAGTTTGCAATTAAGATTTGGGCGTGTTTAATTGTAGCTTTTTCTGTGAGGATTGTTGATAATATGAAAAATTACACTTATTGAAAGGAATGAGACTAATTTATAAGTCTAGTGAGCTACTTCTACTCCCACCAATTGATTGTAAGATGAAACTTCACTATAGGGACCGTACCAGGCGCGTCCAATTAATTTCTTCACGGATGATGCTTTTTTTCACCCTTTTGTGAGTGTAAGTGTGTGAGGAAGCATTTTATTTATGGAGTAATATGACCCAGATCCGTTTCCGATACAATTGTGATCATGAAGTAATAAGTCGGAATCTTGGATTTTATAATTGGCTAGTTCTCTTGGTATTGCTGCATCATGAAGGATGAAGCCCTCTATGTTTATGTGCATAGGCCTAACTGGATTTTCCTCTTTGTTGGAAAACGCCGACAAATTTGGGGAATGATTCATAACTGTAATGAAGTACTTGGAGAGAAGATCATGCATAATCAAAAATTTTATCAATCTGTTGTTTTTAATCCTAATACTAATAGAATAATAAAATGAGGTTTATTTGAACAGGAATCTTTCTAATTGTTATTGGAATCAAAGTGCTATACTGGAATCTGGATATATAAGTGATTGGTTCTTTACCTTTTCTGATTCAATTGCAGCTATATTAATTAACTAAGACTAGGTTACATATTCTCTCTGTCCCTTTATCCATTCTGATGGTCTACCTTCTTGTTTTGGTGTGACTGCATGCAAGTAAATGAGCTTAAAAAATCGGAGTTCCATGTTATTCATTTAACTAAATGTTTTACATGGTTTGCCTGTACCTATTGTTTTGGTATTATTTCTCTTGTAGTGAATGAGTTTGACTTTTTTGGATTTAGCATTACTATTACGATTGGCATAGCTGTACCCTTTATTTAGTCATTTGAGGAAGAGGAGTATTGCAACTTTTATGAGATAAATCTAGCTTGCTCGAGAAAAACTAAAAACATTGATATTGATGAAGGGTCAATATTTGTGGACATAGCTTTCGAGTATCTCTCTTGTCTTCTACGATTTTCCAGGCTTTTCTTATCATGTTAATGAATCAGAATCTAGACACTTTTACTTTTAAAGAAGGGGGGGCTAGAATGGCCTAGTGAGTATTGGTGATGTCTTTATGAGCCAAAAAGTAAAGGCTTGATGTGGACCATATTTAAGCATAAAAAATATTGAAAACAGCGTATCAATATCTATGGTGTTAATGGATATGAGAGCTTGTAGGAATTCAAGAATGTGAGTGTTTGTGCAGATGCTAGGTGTGAATTTCCATGGATATTGTGCTATTTTGATATATTAATACGGAAAGTCATATACTTATTATGGTTTTCTCTATGAACTATATGATCCAGGTTCTTAATGAGTTTACTCATGGTAAACAAGACAACGTAGACAAGACTGAATTTAAAGAGGTTCTATCAGATTTTCTACTGGGCATGGCTGCTGGCTTGAAACGAGACCCTGTAGTGATTCTTCGAATTGATGGCGAAGACCTTCATGAGTTTGTTAACAGTCCCACTTTTGAACCAGAAATACTTTCAATTTTTTCAGAAATCGCATTGCCCAATGGATCCCTGAAAGATTATATCAAAAAGGCTTTTGAGAAACTTACAGTCGATCAGGGAATGCCTCCCGCTACAGATCCTTGGGTAATGTTCTAGCTTACTAATAATATATCAATTTCTTTCTAAAATTGTAATCTTATACCAGAGCTTTTTGTGGGGGCATTGTGTCCAAAATCCATTAAGCGAGGGTGCTCTCGATTTTTGTAGGTTGTGAGCAACATTATTGAACCATCACTCGGTGGGGCCCTTAATGAACCGGTTGCACAGGATACATTTTTGGCAGAGTTTAAACGAACTGCAGAAAATGTGGCGAGACTTCTTAAAGAACAACCTGCTATAGTGGCTCACAGTCAGAATACCTTTGATGGGAGTGGCATTAAGAGGCTCTTATCTAACAAATTTGAGTTGGAAAAGGTTAGTGAGTTCTATCACTTGAGTTAGTAGATTTATTTGATAATTCCCGAGGCTAGCTTCATGTTACCATGAATTTTGGGATTCAATTATGTAAATTTCACACGGTCTTGGTGTCTTTGCTCTTTATAAATGCAGACGTTAGATTCAGCTATAAAGGGTGTCCCTAAAGACCGAAATGGAAAAATATCGAAAGAATATTTGGGTGTGGCACTCGATTCTTTTGCTGCTTCTGCTGGCTTACCTCCACTCGGGGCTGTTGAACAGGTACGTATGTATCTGCTGACTATGAATCAGGTGAATCAATCATTTATTATAAGTTTTATTACAGAGCTTCTACATGTTAATTATTGAAGTTAACATGTTACTTTGAATAGTCGATAAGCTCTTAAGTTGTGGGCTTATGATCCTATTTTGAAAGCTTCTTATAAACTCAATGTGTGAGATGAAATAAATGGATGAAGGAAGCTGCTATAATGGTGCAGATGGATACAATGGTGAACGAAGCTCTTAAAATGTTCGATGGTGGAGATGGGAAGACGGTGAAAGAAGATGAGTTCAAGAAGTTGCTGACAGAGGTTCTGGGAAGCATAATGCTGCAGTTGGAAGGCAACCCCGTCTCGATTTCTATAAACTCCGTCGTGCATGAGCCCCTTGCTTCTTCCTCCACTCTCCTCCAGCCCGCTCCCTAGTCGCTATCTCTGTTTTTTGACACACTACTTGTAATATCTACTGCTTGTTTGGACATAAATATAACACCCTGCTTCATCACCAATACTAATGGCTAATTATATTTTCATTTTTAAGCCATCGTTTGTATTTATGTTGGCAATAGTAAATATATATTTTCATTTGTACTAGGGTATGCTCTCAGTTGGTTGGATCCTCTGTTCTAAATAGTATTTTATTTCTTTAAATACATTATCATATCATATGAACTTGCGAGTGAGGTGTGCTGTAAAAGATGACAGAAAAGAAAAGTGGACTTTTCCTCCAAAAATGTTAGAAACATTTAAATATTAAAATTTTATATTTATACACTATCTGAATGTAAAAATTAAATAAGTTAATTTAAAAAAAAAATTGACAGTAAGAAGTTTCTTTTTAATTAAAATTGTGCGGGTGTTGAATGTGGCATATTTACACTTGCAACGAAAGTTGATTAGTTGATAGTGATGAGTTTATTTTGAATATGGAAGTTTTTAAAACAAAAACAAAAATATATTCAAAATAAGAAATCATAGTTAAAATACAATTTCATATATATAAATAATTTATTATGGGCTCGGTCTTATACACCTCTAGGAAATGCAATTCTCTTCATATTTCTTTTATTTCAAAATAATTATAAAATATCAAAAAAATAACAAAAATATTACTATATTTTAGGATATATTTTCATTTTCTTCTCTCTCGCCCCCCTCATGGCTGCTACCATCGCCAATCACGGCCATCGAATCGAAAATCCAAAAAATTAAAAAATGAGTAAAAATATTTCAGAAAATACAGAACAAAAAGTTTCAGAAAATCACAAAAATTGTTTGTTCATCAAATCTTTTGCCTAAATTTAATATAAAAAAATCTCACTATAAGGAACAAAAGGAATAAAATAAATTCGAACAACCAATTTATAAATATGGGGTTCATTTCGACCCACTTCGATTGACAAAATGTTGAAGTTTCGAAAAAAATGGTCATATTTCAAAAAAAAATTCCGAATAAATTAAAAAATTTCGAGAAAAAAAATTAAAAACTCCCCCCCCCCCCAAAAAAAAAGGCATATTTCGGAAAGAAAAAAAAAAAGGCAAAATTATACCAAATTTTTTTTTTAAAAAAAAATCAATAATTGAACCATTTTTCAACAAAGAATATCTGAAATTTGCGGAAAAAAAATTGAGGCATTAAATAATATGAGAAAAAATTTTGGTGGTATTTTTGCATTTTTCGAAAATTTTCGATTTTAGAAGGAAAAAAAAGAAGCAAATTCAGTGCTTTTGAAAAACGAGTGGACTGTGAAGGATGGTCATGAGAAAATGAAGAATAAGTGAAAAATGTAAATCTATTAAAGCTGAGTTATGATATTGTATTATTAAGGACATTTACAGATATTTCATTATACAATCGGAAGAGTAAACTTGGATTGCTAAAGTTTACAAATGACTGGATATTTCATTATATGTTCCTGATGCTACCAAACGGCTTATTCTAACACTTGTATACTTGAGTTACTGAATTTAGTTGGCTTTCATACATTTTTTTTCTTTCAACATATTTTGAATCAGCCTGGATTTCACTCTGTCCCAAATTGTGAATGTTTGTCGAATCAATGGAGGAAGATATATATGGTTGCTTTTGTTATATGCATGTGTTATCACTAGGAGCTTACCTTCATATTTCGAGTTTCATTCTTTTGAAGAAATACTCGATATCTAAAATATATAATGTGCATGAACTCGGTTTTCAAAAGACAAATATAGGGGGAAAAACTAAAATAGAAAAAACACGCAACATAAATTCGATAGATTTTATTTATAGTGAATTAAATATAATGTCAGGTACCTGATATCAATAATATCATACAACCACATGTATTCTTAAACGAGGATAAATTAAAAATAAAACAAAAGAAGAGGAACACTAATTAATTAGATGGGACTCGGTGTGCTTGGTTACAATTAAGAATCCATTATATGATCTAAGGTATTTGGATTTGATTATAATGGATAATTTTCTATGTGATTTATGCAAGCTTGAGCTTCTAATTTGGATATTGGGATTTAGAAGTAATCAAAGGTGGTGTTGTAATAATGTTGTTAGAATTTCCACCAAAAACCTGCTAACACAGATCATGCACTTCTCACCATTGAACTAACTCATCGCAAAACACCATAAACAATTGCATTCACTCGTTCTGCATATGAGAACCAACTAAATGTTAGTAGATATATATATATATATAGAAGTGTGATCATATTGATGTAATCTGCAAGGACAACTGGGCAAATCCGTTGTGAAAATAGAAAGCAATGGGGAGTGAGGAATGCTTGAAGAATGATGATCCCAGAAAAGCTAGAGCTACCATTCTTGCTCTTGGAAAGGCCTTTCCTCACCAGCTTGTTCTCCAGGATTTCTTGGTTGACGCCTATTTCAGAAACACAAACCGCGACGATGCTGACCTCAAACAGAAGCTCACCCGACTCTGTAACTAATCCTTTCAACATCTTTCAATTATATGATTATTACTTTGGTTGATTGATTATATTGTCCATTACAAGTTTTAATAATTTACAGGCAAAACAACCTCAGTGAAAACCAGATATGTTGTAATGTCAGAGGAAATACTAAACAAGTATCCAGAACTAGCAATGGAAGGGGTGCCAACAGTGAAGCAAAGGCTGGACATATGCAACACAGCAGTCACAGAAATGGCAATTGAAGCGTCGAAATCTTGCATCAACAAATGGGGCAGATCAGCTTCAGACATAACTCACCTAGTCTACGTCTCCTCCAGTGAAGCCCGCCTTCCAGGCGGTGATCTCTACCTCGCCAAAGGCCTGGGCCTTCCGGCCAACACACAGCGCGTCATGCTCTACTTTTCGGGCTGCTCTGGAGGGGTCGCGGGCCTTAGGGTGGCAAAAGACATTGCTGAGAACAATCCAGGCAGCAGAGTGCTTGTAGCAACTTCTGAGACAACTATCATAGGATACAGACCGCCTAGTGCAGACAGGCCTTATGACTTAGTTGGAGTTGCTTTGTTTGGAGATGGGGCTGGAGCTATGATCATTGGTTCGACGCCCGATTTGGAAGCAGAAACACCTCTGTTCGAACTGCATACAGCTCTGCAGCATTTCTTGCCCGATACGGAGAAGATCATAGATGGGAAACTGACAGAAGAAGGGATCAGTTTCAGGCTTGATAGGGAGTTGCCAGAGATAATTGGGAGCAATATTCAAGATTTCTGTGATGAGTTGATGGGGTTTGGTGAAGTAAAGGATTATAATAACATGTTTTGGGCTGTTCATCCAGGGGGTCCTGCTATTCTGAATAAGCTGGAGAAGAAGTTGGAGCTTTTGCCTGAGAAATTGAATGCTAGTAGAAGAGCATTAGCTGATTATGGGAATGCCAGTAGTAATACTATTGTTTATGTTCTTGAATACATGTTGGAAGAGGCAAAGAAGGATGAGAATGAATGGGGATTGATTCTTGCATTTGGACCAGGGATCACCTTTGAAGGCATTCTTACAAGAAAACTCACTCTCTGAAAAATGCACTACAAAAAAGATGAGATGTATCCTGATATTGTAGACAATATAATTCAAAACAAATTTTATTGCAATTTCAAATATGAACAATAAGAGATACTAACTCCCATGTGCTTGCAACTATTATTACAACACATATACACCCTTATTTGATCCATATACAAAGATCATAAAGCTGAAAAGGAAGATGATCATAATACAAGTATAAAATACAAGATTTTCAGGGGTTGATCATGCATGCAGCGTAATCAAGGGCACTTTGGCTTATTGCCACGGGTAGTCAATTTAGCATAGCAAGAGCAGGCCTCATAGTTGCCGTAAGTACCCGGCGGCACGCAGTTACACCTAGCACAGCAAGTTCCACAAGCCCTTTTGCATAGATGTGGCCTACTTGATAATCTGCATCTTGCTGCACAAGCTGCTCCACAATCTTCAAGACAGAGATGTGAAATTAATTATTTAAATGAGACAATAGTATCTAAAGAATATGTAAAAAGAACTAAGGTTTTGATAGATACCAATTGATGCAGGTCCTCCTGATACAGCACTGCTGGTCTGCAAAAGTATCAAAATGATATTATTTATATTATTTCAAGATTTTTTTTTATGATAAAAGTGAACTAAGAGTGTATAAAGACTAAAGAAAGTTGAGGTGTTACCATTGGTTGGACTCCATGGATAACTAGTAGAGCAAGGAAGATTGATGGTAGAAGAATTTTTGGAATTGCCATTGATGGAAAGAGAGGGAATTGTTTGGGTTGTCAAAGCTAAAGGTAGAATTTGTGTGTGTTGAAAAGAGATGGAAAACAGAGTATTTATAGAAGAGGAATGAGATAACAAGGAGGCTGACATAGGGACTGATGAAAAATAAAGAAATTAAAACAAGTACCATGCATGCAATGGCCAAACACTGCCTGGCATTTTGCCCCACCCACCTAAAAAAGGTAACTCTCTAATTACTTCTTAAACTAGAAAGAGAGATTTGAAAATGGAGAAAAAAAGAGTTGTTGGTGACAAAAATTGATGTACGGTGCAACTGGTGTTTTTTAAAGTATTCTTCTATTTTTAATAAAAACTACTCCATCTGTCCCACAGCTGTTTTCACAGTTGACTTTTTGACGGTTTTTGTGTGAGAATTATTTCATAGTAATATGTGTACAAAAGTTGTTTTATATGAATGATGTGCTAGTTAATAAGATCAACTAACATATAATTCATATAAAACAACTTTTGTACACATTTTACTATTAAATAATTCTCACACAAAAACCGTTAAAAAGTCAACTGTGAAAACAACTGTGAGACAGAGGTAGTATTAATTGTTTCACTAAAAAATGTTAGATTTGATGCAGTGGGATCATGGAAAAATGATAGTCAACTCAACTCGATACGTTGATTCTTACGAATACAGTAGGAGAGACAAATAGAATTGAAGCAATCTATTTTTTTTTTTTTTTTGTATTTCATTCAATATTCAACCTCCTAATACAAAAATAATAGCACCTATTTATAATTCTAAAAATATTTTTAACAAAATGTAACTAAATAATATAAAAAGGAAATAATCAAACATAATAAATAAATAAATATCTTTATTAATTTCCATGATCTCGTCTTCATCAAATATACATTAATTACACCGTGCAATTGTGCAATTGATACATTAATTGGTACAGGAGAAGTGGACTATATAAATGTGGATGTAGATGGGCCAGAAATACAAGATTTTGAAACAATAAATAAAAGAAAAATTAGGCTGATATGCATGTACTTATCGACGTTGTCTTATAGCTAACAAAAAAGTCCAATCAACACCCCCACATTGACATTAATATCTATTATTCATAAGATAACTACAGTGCAATTTTTAATCAATGCATCAAGAATAGAGTTAGAGGTGTTTGAATAGGTTTAGGTTAAAAAGCATCTCATCAACTCTTATATTTTTATAAGGTGCCTTTGGATTTATGAGATACTAAAGTGTTTGATTAAAAAATATATAAAAAGAAGCTCCAGGGTTGGCTTAGTGGTGAGGGCTTGACGCTTATGAGTGTGATACTCTATAAGTCTCAAGTTCGAAATTAATTGGGTGCAAACAATCTTTGAGATGGACCAGTTTATACAGAACTTAGCTCTGACTTTAAGTGGAACTCCATCCCAATCTTTGGGCCGTACACCGAATTATAAAAAATATATATATAAAAATAACACAAAAGCCGATAGTAATTATGACAGTTCTATAATTAAAATGACTAAAATAAGTACGCGTATTTGTGTGTGGGATTCCCTTTATAATTTTTCTAAAATAATTTATACAGATAATTTAAATATGGTAAAGTATATTACGAATTAGTGAAATTTATTTGTATTTTATGTGTATTTTTTGATTAAGAAAAATGAGTTTGACAGTAAAATTAAATAATAAAAATAATTAATATTAAGTTAAATTTTACGATAAAAATAATTTACAAAACACATATTTTAAAATATATTGTCTCCGTTCCATATCAATTTTTAAGCACGCAAAATATATAAAAAAATACACTTTATGTTTAATTGGATAATTTTTTAGGATAATTTTATCATAAAAATACATTTTTTTATTGAATTATTTTATAATAATATTTTGTGTGCATATAAGAATATTGTGAAATCGAAGTTTGTGAGTATTTTCCATTTTTAAAATATGCAAGTTAGTATGAAACATTTTAAAATAAAAAGTGTGCAAGATTGGGGGAGATAATATTTTAATAACTCTTACCAAACATTGGGGAGCTGATAAGCTTTGAATATCTTAATAGTAAAATATTTTAATTAAAGCCTTTATGACTTGTGAGGTCTAATTTGAGTTAGTTCAACACTAACATATATGGAATAAAGCATGCAAGGTTGGTTGGGACAGGCTACACCCCCTAATCATTAAAAGAAAAGTTTATATACATTTTTTAAAAAATAGTAGCCTACTTAAATATTGAACCTAAAATCTTTCCGCATAAGATTGATATTTTAACCCCATATTACATCTATTTTACTTATTTTATTTTATTTGTAAAATAAAAATATTTAATCCTTTAAACTGATCAAAATTTCAATTAAAATTAAAAACTCTTCAAGTTTTTTTTTTTTAAATTTTATTTTAATCCATTCTAATTATTCCGCCATGAAACTCCTATACCGACATGCTTGGTGAAGATGCTATAATATTCTTGGCTTTCGTTCTGGATAATAATATTCTCAATAAATTAATATCCAACAACAACTTTATTGTGGAAGAGTTTTATTTTAAACTGCCACCAAATATCATTATTCTTTTGTACACAACGAAAAAACCAAAATTTGGTACTCCCATATACCGCCTCACAAAAGTAAACAACGAAAGGTCATAGCAAAACATGGATAGCTAGGAATCACTCTAATCAAGTCAACTACGTCAAAACCTTTAAAATTAAGGCTCCCTCCTACTAACATCCTCTTTATACAAAATTAAACACTAACCGCTGAGAATTCGATTTATATAAAATATCATTAATTTTGGATTCACACGTAAACATATTTCAACCATTTTTTTTAGTTCATACATAAATATTTATAAAATTTCCCTTCAAAATCCTAAATATTACTCTATTTTTTTTATGTGTGTGCTAGGTATTTGGAGAGAATAAAATATGATTGATTGCAAAAACAATTAAACAACAAAATGTGAATATTAAAGTAGATTGGACGAATTTTCCAGAGAGAAAGCGTGGAGCCCTCAACGATGTATTAGGCTCGTATTTTTAGGGAAACTCTAAAAACGTCATTTTAAAAGATTCATTAATGACGACTTTGCGCCTCACAGCTGTGTTCTTTCTGGAAATCTCAATTGCCAGCCAGCCAGAGCATACAAACAAAAAAGTTCAAAATTTGATGGTTCCTACAAAAGTATTGGATCTGTGGTTTTGTGAATTTGAGAAGAATCTGGTGAGAAAAGTAATTATAATAAGTTGATGTGAGTTTCATGGAAATGAAAGGTGAGAGGGTAGAAGAGCAATATTTGTATTGTTTTGTTTCATCAATTAACTTGTAAACGTTTCCATCTTCATCACAACATTATTGTACATGTTTTCTCTCAACTACTACACAATAATCTAATCTCTTGCCAAACAATTTGGCAGCCATATCTCTATTGTTGTATATTCGATATTATAGATTAAATGGGACAATTCTATATTTTGTAAGGGAAATAAGAATTAGAAAAAAAAAATTGGCAGTAATATCAAATATGTGATCAATATATTATATATCAAATATGTGAGCAAATGTATCAACTATGTAAAAGGAGTCCGGGTGAGATCCGTAAAAAATTAAAATTGTTGACAAAAACTCATATGAGACTCATGAATGAGATGAGATTTAAAATATCAAATAAGTAAGGTAACAAATATCTGGAAATGAGAATAATAAAAAAAATTATCAGCACAAAATAGCAATTATATAAGACGAATAGGGATGACAGTACCATGTAAGAGTGCCCGTACATATTGGGGAGGAAGAATCCAATTCATAACTAAAAGTACAATTGTCCCTTAAAATAAAAGGACGATGACTCACGATTACAATTATACACACGTATATATATATATATATATATATATATATATATATATATATATATATATATACACTTCATTATAAATTTAAATTTTTCAAAATTAAAAATTAATATTATAATTAAATTATTCACTCCAATAAAATTGAAAAGACTCATTTACCCTTAATTTTACACTTTTTCATACTAATAAATAACAATTTATTAAAATTCGTATCATTTAGAAATAATCATTTTTGCATGCACGCGTTGCATGATTAATTTTTTTAATTTATAATATATTATCATTTATCAAGTAATATTTTTATGTTTATAAAATAATACCACAATATTACACAATTTGGTATGCGTGTAAAAATATTGAGTATTATTTTATAAATATAAAAATATTACTTGATAAATAATAAGACATCACAAATTGCAAAAATAAAATAAAATCAATTATATAAATGCAATTTATGCATACAAGAATTAGTTAATGCCCAAGTGCTGAAGAAAATTACAATTTTCGGTAATACCATCAATGGTGTCGCTATATCAAACCAAATAGTATGACTAATGTGGTTGTAAGCTAATCATCTGTGCAATGCTAAATAATCATTCTTCTGCTGCAATTTATTTTCATATTTCAAATTTATCTGTGAACAGATGGTTGCGTGAGACTGTCCAATAAATCTTATTTTATGATACGAATTTATATTTGACATATATATGTTACTCTCAAATCAACTCAACCTATTTTTTGGTAAACTGAAGTTCCATCTCACGTATTCATTGTGAGATAATATTTGCACAAGTATTTTTGACGTGACTGAATTTTCAAATTTAGAACTTATAACTTATAAGTAGGAATTTTGGGAGAGATGACTTAATTTGAAAGGAGCTAGTTCTGAAATACAATATTTTTTAAAAAAAATAAAAAAACGAATACTTCCTATCAATGTCTGCATATTTAACTGGATACGGAGATTAATAAAATGCACTTTTTAACTTGTTGATCAATTTAAACATGTATACGTAAAATAAGAGATTAATTTGAGTGTATGTAAAAAGTAATAACATTAGTGTAAATAAATGAGTATTGTAAGAGTGCAAGCAATTGTGGTATGGAGGCGAACATGTTTAACCAGTTGTGAACTTGTGATGCAAACTAACTACTACAATTCAAGCTTCCTCTGATAACAAACTTTTAACTAAAATGCAATAAACCATCCACTAATTCTTGAAAACTTCAATAATTAAACAAGATTCTTAAACAACTCAAATTACATTAGCCGACAGAAGAAAGACGATCATATTACAAATAAATAAACCCAAAAGACTGTAAAAGAGAGAAGAAAGGTCGAAATAGAGTACATTTTGATTGATACATAATCAATTAATTAAGGGCATTTAAGCTTGTTATCACGAGTAGTCAATTTAGCATAGCAAGGACAAGCCTCGTAGTTGCCGTATGTACCGGGAGGTACACAGTTGCACTTATTACAGCAGCTCCCACACGCCCTCTTACACAGATTCGGCCTTCCTGATAATTTGCATCTTTCTGCACAAGCACCCCCACAATCTGCATCCAAATAATCATAAAATTAAATTAATTTGATTAATTATTTACATGTGACATGCATTATTTGAAAATAATTTCATCTCATCTAAAAGTCTGGACGTGTAGAGAGGTGTGAAATAAATCTATTTATAGTAAGAATGCAGAGAACCAAGAATGTAGAACTTTGGATGGATTACCAATTTTTAAGGTGTTTGCAGTTTCTGGTAAAGTCTGCAACAAATATTATAACATAGTTAGTATCATTCGAAAGATGGATTCATATGAATTGATGTAAAAATCAGGTGTAGATTGTAATAATAGAGCTGTGAAAAAAAAAAGTAGAGGCTTTACCGCTTGGACTCCATGCAGAACAAGTAGTACAACAAGAAATATAGAAGCAACAAAGACTTTGGGAATTACAGCCGCCATTGATGATTAGATTATGTTTATGTATAATGTATAGGAGAAATTGGATTTGAAATATGAGTTGAATTGCAGGTGTGATTGCATGAGATGGAAAACAGAGTATTTATAGAGGGGGGTGAAAGAAAATTAGAAAGGGGGCGCCAATTGCCATGCATGCAATGCAAATAAAGAATTGGCCAAACGTAGCCTGGCATTACCTAAAAAGATACTCCAATTATTAGTGCTTACAACTTACAAATTATATATCGAGACAGATGTGAAATTTATAATGTTGCACATAAAATATATCAATAGTTGTAGGCTTGAAACTCAAGAGTACTATGTTCCTCTCTAGTTCTTGGTTTAGAAATTTACAAGGTTCAGTTAATTTTGTAAATGTGTAACTCCATACAGATCTTAACTCAGCTGATTTCAATTAGACCCCTCTCTAGTTCTTAGTTTAAAAATTCACAAGGTTCAGTTAATTTTGTAAATGTGTAATTCTATACAGATCTTAACTCAGCTGATTTCAATTAGGCCTCAAAGTTAAGGGTGATATTGATCTTCAAAATTAATCAATTTTTGAGATGCATTCAAAATCATAAAAAAATAATAAAAAAAATGAGAGAATTCAGATTGGATGCGGCCTCAGTATGTGATGATATCTCTTGATATCATATTCGAGAGATCAATCAAGAAAATATATTGAAAAGCCCAACTCAACACTCACCTCTAGATTCACATTGCTAGTAAATATGTATTACATATATATCAACAAATTGAAGCAAGCTTATCTATAGTATACCTTTACTACACCATATACACTTACACTTATCTATAGTATACCTTTACTACACCATATACACTTACACTTAGTCACGTTTCAATTATATTAATTTATAAATTTTATTTTATATTTTACTTAAATTTTATCTGAACGTTTTACCCTATGTCTAAATACGAGGTGCAAATGGCGCCTAGAAGACAGACTCGCTTTAAATTATGGAGCCAAATTTAGTGGTAAGGTAATATTGTAATACCACCAACCTATAAAAAAAAAAAAAAATTGTAATACCCACCAACCCCAAACACAGAAAGAGATAACGATGATAGGTAAGCATATAATGATAGTTAACAACTAGGATAAGTATTTATCCTTGAAATAAAGGGACCCTCTCACCAAGACACCAACACTTTTTTTTATTTTTTATTTTGTATAGCATATATATTAATTCAACATTTGGACTAAAGTGGCACTTTATAACAAACTAGTCAAAATCTATTTTTGTGCTTCACAGCTGCCTTCTTTCTGGAAATCGCCCTTGCCAAGTCTTTTGTGATACAAATTGAAATTTATCAACCTTTTACGAAAAATACAAATAAAAAATAAAATACAATAGATATCGGCCAAGATGATCTACCTGGTGTAAAAACTAAAAACAGCTGCGTGAGAGAGATTTTCCATGTCCACGACATTATTTGCATTTAAGTGTACAAGAGAATAATCTCAGAGTCTCAGTTACAACAAAAATTATCAACGCATTTCAGGAAGAAATACATATATATATATGGTTTTAATTCATAATCCAAGAACCTAGATCCGAAATGCGATCTCATTCCTAGTCAATATATGTTTCTTATATTAGTTAACATTCATTTGACATGAAACAAAATCTCATCCTACCAAAATTCTAAAACAAACACACTTTTACTATCATCAAAAATTTTACATCCCAAAGTTTTAAAGTCAAGAATTATCCCGCACACCAAAATCCCAAAACAAACATAATCTGAGAGTTTCTTCACCTACGAGTGTAAGTGAGTTGAGCCGTTCCACAAACTACCAGTGTTCAATTTGAAATAAATTTGAAATCGACTCAAACTAATTAAAACGAGCTCAAACTACTCAAGCACAAGCTCAATAATACTATGTTCGACAAGCTCACAAGTCTAATCAAGCTCACATAATTTTCCTATTATACTCATAATATGTTAATTATTTACAAATATATATATATAAAAAAAATTAATAGCATAACATAAGTTATCAAGTCGAGTTATAAAAAATTAAGCTCAATTTTAGTTCAAATCTAGTTTTCAGCTTTTTAATCCAATTGAATTCAAAGTACACACACCCCTAATTTCATCCGCCCAAGATTACACATGTACTGCGAATTATAGGATGGTCTCACGATATTACATCATTAAATATATATTTTTTCACATGAGATGGCAAAAAATACACCCTGTGACAGTTAAACTATGAGATGATCTGTTTTTAGTCATTCTCAATTGTACTAATTCAAAAGTGAGTGAGTTAAGATTTTACCGAGTTTAAAGCTCGGTTGTTCTCATACAAATGCAATTGTGAGACGATCTGACACGAAACTTGCCTCACATTTAAAATGTCAATCCTCACAGACTAAAAATAAACGACCCTGTTAAATATGCACGAGTATAAACAGGCAAATGAATCTATCCTGTACAAGCAAGCTATTAACTCAAAAAACGACAACATGAGGGTAGTGTGCTAAAACTAAAATGTTAGAATAAAGCTACAAGGGAAAGTGCAGGGCTGGGCAGGGGTATCATTTCTTCACCACATGACCTAAATATTTAAGCTAAGTATTGGTGCATACTGATTTGATGCAGATATGAAATGCTATCCACTCTATGGTTACTGGTAAGATGATTTAAGTAGCCTTAACTGCCAACCATTTGATTTCTGCTGACAAACCAGTTGAGTGTCCCAACCCAAATGACATTAACCAGCGAGTAATTACACCACTCCAGAAGGAAGGCGCAATACAAGTTGACCTCCGAAAACACTGTGGATGTGAAAAAAAGAGGTTAAGTCAGAAGCATTTGCAGAAGATGGAGCAAAGGTACAGACAGAGTGTTGCATACCTTTTTACATAGTAATAGCAAAAGTCTGCGAGAATGAAGGTTTGAACAATTTCTGATATGAGAACCATTGAAGGCCAAAGTCCATAACCCAGTGCCACAAGGAGGTGTCCTCGACTGTCCAAAACCTGCCATTGGAAAACGATGATGCGAATGAACCATAATCTCAAGTGAATTAATTTTAACTGATGTAAAGATTAAAAACAGAAAATCATAATCGTTTTTTCTGCAATCAACAAATGAAATAATTTATATAACATTCATGCTATCAAACCTGAAGAACCCAGTGGGCACAGCTCAAAAACCTCGCAACACCCAATGCAAATACATAATGAGCAGTGAACGGTTCAACAATCTGTCACCAAGACATTAAAAATGTCATCAGGCCATACGTTAGACTTGTCCAAACTCGCAAAAATGCTCGCAACATAAATGTTAGCATTCCCTAAGAAATTCTACCTTAGTGTTTTGCATGACACGCAGTTGTGGTAGCACAGAAACAGCTTCTAGATACACACAGAAGGCCCAGGCAATCCTGTTAATGATGTGATGTGATGTAGATGGATGGATTAGTAAAGCTAAAACAGCACAAGGGGCCACCTGCACGGGCAAAAGGCTCTCTTTCAAATAGTGAAAGGCTGAAAGCTAAAAAGTAGCAGGAGATTCCCAAACCAAAAAAGAAGTGTATAAGCAATGAAGTGTCATTTAAACTAATAACAATTTTCACGTGTCCACTTTTACGTACAAGAATCCGATACGGGATACATGCCCCATACCAGTGGCAACCCGAAGTACGTGGGTACTACTTCATTTCTGAACTATCTGAGAACAATAATAAAATTATAAAACATTTCAAAATAGAAACTTTGGGTGGCATCATAGAACAATCAGCGGAAATAAATACACAATAATGATTTTAAGAGAAGGAACTTTGGGTATAGTGACTACAAAAATAAGAATGTTACGAGCTTAAAACTAAAAACAGGAATTAAAGAGCTCATGGTCGAATTATTGTTAGCACAGCACACAGCCAACATCAGAATTATGTGAGGCGTAAATCATAATAAGAGTGAAATTAAAGCAGAAGTTCAAATACATATTATTTGGCCAGAGATAATAATAGTAGGGAAGTAAAATTTATCATGCCCTCCTAAGCACTCTCTATCCAAACAATACAAAAAAAAAACCCATGAAAAAAAACTAGAGGTTGAGAACTCAATCATAGAACTAACAACCGCTATCAAGTATCAAGATGTGCCTATTCGATTAACATTAACATTGGGATAATAGAAACAAGTAAAACTTTAAAAGGATCAAACATGGATATCTCCTAAAAAATTTCGTTAACATATAGACAATAAGAAGTGCATCAGACTAATGTCACTCAGAAAAAGGATTAAATGCCAACAAAATCAACCAAAAGATATGGAGACAAACTATTAATCACTTTTTGACTTAAAAGTGGAATTGAAAAGGAAAATGTAATACCATTCAATATTCCTTCGTTCTTGAAAGAGACAGTAGGAAGGCCTTTCACAAATATCATCAAAATTATTATAACTGTTACTAAATGAAACTAAAGTAAGAAAAACCATCCTATGGACTTTAAACTAGTCAAGCTAAAGATTGAAAATATTCATAATTTCCAAAGAAGGTCTTACCACATAATATAGAGCAAAATTGTCTTTATCTCCCATATAACTCGATGTCAATTTAAATCGGATCGTATAAATAACCCACAAGGTAGTGGCCAGTGTAGCCAGGTCAAGCACAGTATGTATGTCGTATTCCATGACAAAACTACAATACAATCTAACTGCCAGAAAGATAGCTGTTAGCTCCTGGGATACGAGTGAAAGCCCTGCCATGATGTAAATTGAAGAAATAAAGCCCATCAGCCACTACCATTATCAAGAAACAAAGTCCAGGAAAAATAAAATAATAGGAATCTATGATCTATTTCCATTACGACTAATCCATATTTTTTCAAGCACATGAAAGTGAACACAACGTGTCAAAAAAGATGGACGGAAAGCATGCTTATTTTTTATCTCCAAGAAAAAGGAGTCGAGTTTAAAGTTTAAAGACGGTTAGAGTCTTCATACCATGTAACTTCAAACAAATAAGAGGATTAAACGGGTAGCTTAAAGCATGGACGAATATATTTCTATTTATTCTGAGCTTCAAATGATTGGAGAAAACAATGCAACAGCTCTCCCATCGGAAACATTTTACAGGAAAACTTGCACACAAATCCAATCTTTCAGGACTTAAGAAAACACACTTATAAATAATACTGTATATATAAACAGAGAAACGAGAACACTAAGAACTTTTATCCAGCCAAATAACACCAATAACCGCAGCAGTATCTCCCCTGAATATCCCCAAAAGCTACAATATTTAGCATCCTCAATGAACCATCCGATTATTTTCATTTTAAAAAAAAATGGCACAAATATATCCACATTACCCCAAAACAAAAATTTCAGATTAAAAAAATAAATCACAAGAACAAGTTTTGCAATGTCCCAAACAACAATAAAAATCCAGAATTAGGAGACTTTTATGTTTTATGTGCTTCAGACCTTCAATTCTCCACATCATCAATTCCAAAATCCCTAACCCTCCTCACCCTCTTGTCAACCCACGAAAAATCAAACTGCCACACAAAAAAAAAAAATAAAAAAAATAATCGACGTCGTACCAGCACAAGTCTTCTCCTTCATCAATTTGTAAATAAGAACCGAAATTCCGATGGAGTGCACAGCCTCCGCCGCAACAAAAAGATTATCGTGATCGTGAACAATTGCGCGAAGGACCACAAGCGTCGCCATGCCGCAAATTACCGCCAGGAACGCCTTCACCTTCGGCGGCTGCCGCCGCACCCACGTCGACACAGCTTGGATCGGCCTCTTCGGTGGCCTCATCTTCAGGTTACCTATTTAAATTGACAAATTTCTCTCTCCCTCTCGCTGGGTTTTCTTCTTTCAGATTGAAAAGGCAATGCGAATTTGGGGGAAAACAAAATAAGGTGAAGATAGGGATTTTCCTGCAAGGGAATTTGCGTTTGATAAGATTGGGTGAAAATAAATTAATTTGCTACTAAATTGCCATTAAAATCTTCCTTCCTTTTTCGCAAATAAAATTTAAATTTTTTCAAGAATTAAAAGCACTGACTCGTTCATTATCTACAACAATGATAATTAATGGCGAGAAATAAATTTATAATTACTGCCGTTTATAAGATTATGGCTATCTAAGGTGCGGTTGAAAAATATATTGTAATTATAATGGCGAAAAAAAAAATTATATCTCCAAATAAGATAATTATTATCCCAATTTAATTATTGTCCTTCTTCTTTTATCCCTCTTAAATAATATAATTATTATTTCTTTGATTATATTTTTTCCAGAACGTATATAAAAAAAAAATTATTCTCATTGTCATTGAAAAACTCGATATAAATGCCCTTAAATAATATTATCTCAATAGTTAATTAAACAATGAAGAATAAATATCAAATTACAAAAGCAAGTTTTCTCGATTATAATGTTGAGAATTTTTTCCCATTTGAATATAAATTTCCAAAAAAAAAAAAAACCAATAAAACATAAAAGAAAATCATAAAAAAATGAAAGGGAAAAGCGTATACGGTTGGTGGTTGAGCTAACGTTAATAAAGAGCAGATTAAGTATTGGAATTGGGTGGGCTTGGCAGATCAACCAAAACCAAAATAACTTTATTCTAAAGTTATATAAGTTGTTAAAAATATATATATATATATATATATTTTTTACAAGAAAATCGAACTTACATTGGCCTCAACATCGTTCACAAAAAATAAAAAAATAAAAAAAAAAAAAAATAAAATAAAAAATCGTTCACAAACAAATTGAAAATATGTCCGAGGGACTTGAGCAGTTAAAATTAAAAGAAACAAATTTATGAGCTATTAAATTTAAAGTACATCATTCACACCCACCTAAAAGATATCTATTCAAACAAATTATCGAACTAAAATAAAAGAAATATCTAAAAAAACTTGGTAAAAGTTGCAAGCCCACTCAACTAGGGTTTGGAAGTGCTCGGTGCCTTTGAAGGTTATTACACATGCTTGAAGACTATTATGGGAACGATTGTCAACAAGATCAAACCTGCTAAGAAGAGGAATTTTGAATAGCAACAATGACACCCGTTGTGCCTTATGTGGCTTAGACGATGAGATTGAGGAACATTTTTTTTTCACATGTTCAATTACTTATGAAATTTGGATTGAATGTTTTGATTAGTTGAGTTTCCCAACAGCCTAGCTTGTACTTAGATACATTACAAATCTTTTAAGTTTTGGTAACATTTTGAGATGGAAAAGAGGGAAGAGAGGTATGGTGAGTATTTGATTGGTTATGGTGTTACTTGTGTGGAAGTGGAGAAATGCGATTATATTCGGAAACAAAATAATATCTACATTAACAATTGTTTAGGAGTGCAAAGCAAAAACTTGGAGTTGGTTTAATGTAAAAGAAATTTTTTGATCATGAGTTTTCATATATGGTTTGAACTATGCTTTGTTGGTTTGTTGTTACCATGTTAGGCTATTTTTTATTGTCTAATGTATATTGTTACATTTGTTGTAAACTGATTGTAATTCACTGAATTTTTTGAATCGACCTATATTTTTGCTTAAAAAAATTCTGCTTGTGGTCACTCCCATTTTTCACTTTCCTTAATGCTAGTTCGCCTACTTCCATCCTTTCCTTAATCTCTAAATACACACCCACACAGGATTTTATGTTACATAATGGTGTTACATCTCCTGTTACATTAATTAGATTTACGCCACGTGTACATACGATTATATTAGGATGTTATTCTCTTATTTGTAAATTTTGATGTATGTACATGTGGCGCAAATCTAATTAATGTAACAGAAGATGTATCATTATGTAACAGGATATCCGGACCGACCTATAAAAATTTATAAGATGTTGTAAGAAGTTTATAAGTTTAATCAAATACTTTCTAAATATATTTTTTATTCAGCTACTTATTTATCAACTATTTAAAACAAATTTTAATCAATTAATAAATTACGACCATCGCACCGCACCCTCACAAAAAATAAAAAAGTTGTCTTTACGTATATATATTTCTCCACTGCAAACGTAATAATGAACACTTAAAAAATAGTAGTATTAAATTAAATATTAACATATTCACTAGTGTATATATAGAAGCAGAACTAAAAGGAAAAAAAAAAAACTCATTTTCCGCCTAAATATAAATAAAATATTTAGAAAATAGATAAATGTGGTTATGATTTCCAGTTCGTTCTTTTTTTGTTTTGTATGCGTAAATTTAGTCGCGTACTATATCAAATTAATTCCATTTTACTTCATTATATTTAGCTCAATATTCAAATTGTTAATCGCATTGAAAAAGTAATAGTTTGATTTAAGAACAAAATCCCCTTTTTATAATTTGAAATGTTTCTTTAGTTGAATTTACATGCAGATTGAGTTTAAAGATTTAAAATTAATTTTTATATTATGTTGATTTAGCTCACACTATAAAAAAAATATAAAATAAGTTTTACTTCATTATATTCAGCTCAATATTCAAATAGTTCATTACACTAAAAAACTACTAGTTTGATTTAAGAACAAAATCCCTTTTTCAGAATTTGAAATGTTTCTTTAGTTGAGTTTACATGCAGATTGAGTTTAAAGATTTACAATTAATTTTTATATTATGTTGATTTAACTCACACTATAAAAAGAAAAATATAAAATAAATTTTTATACGTAATAATTACATATGTGGTGTAATTTAAGTGAATTTTAAAAAATGATTTAAGTAATTTTAAAAAAATTATATGAATTGTTCTTACTATGAAAAATAGTGAAAAATGGATCATTAATCATCCTTTGTTATCATTAAGGAGAACTGGTAAACCTGTTAAATAAATTTACGTATATAACACTAGTTAAAGCATTTACTTAAATTATAAATTAATATATTACAGGTCACAATAATCTAATTAAGAGCAACACAATAAACATTTAATTAATTAAATATCAGAAACCTTATTCTTCGCCGCTACCGCGCTTACTCGTATTTTGCTTGCCCGCCGTCACTCACCTCTCCACCCTTGAAACGGTTTTTCAGCGGCGCCGCTCTCCCACCCCACACACACAGAATAACTGCCACAGTGAGAGAGCAGCCTTCCGCCGCCGTTCCATTCCATTTCCGGTTCTGAAGGTTGATACAGTTCCACAGTTGCGTCGATTAGAACTTGGGAACGTCGTAATGGGCGCCGACATTCCTCACTCCCGTCCCCAGAGTTCCGGTTACGGAGAACCGTGTCCGAAAACAAGGTCAACCAAAAAGAAAAGAAAGCAAAGAAGCACGGCTACTACTGAAGAAGTGTGTGAACATTCGAAATCAGCTCGTATCGATCAATCGGTTGGAGGAAGCGAAGAAGGATTGCCATGGAAGAATTTGCAGTTGATATTGTCTTTAAAAGACAAAGACACAGACCTTCAAAAGTACGTTTAGTTAATTTTTTTTATCTGTGTATGCACTGATACAATTGATTGGCTTCGTCTAGGATATGACTGAATATAGCTGTTGCTTTCGTTGAGTTCTGAAAATAACAGAGCAAGGAGAAGCATGGTTTGAATTTATGATTAGAATTAAGTGAAAGCAAGAAAAGAGAAAATGTTATCAGTGATGCCATGCTTTAAAGTTGCAAGAATCAGAATGAATCAGTAATCACAAAAGAAAATGGAACTTTTAAATTTGACACAACGTTAATTATAGGCTTTAGGAATTCATGAACAATTTTGTTAAACAAGTTGTCGTAGTGAGTTAATTAGTCTTTGTACGATATGTTAATTCATGAACAAGGATAAATAAGGATAACTGATTTATACGCCATTCGGGATGTTGATATTTTGGCCATGGAGATTTGTGACATCTTGCTGATATTTGTTAAAAAATCAATTCATTTTCATCACCTGGCTTTGTTAAACTTACATTTTAGATCATAAACTTGGAAGATACATGTTTATTTTTGTTTATCCTAAAATTTAATGTGAACATTTAATGTTATATGTTCATTTTAGTTGGACTTTCTAATCTGTTGTTGAAATTCAAGACATCTTTGATGAAAACAGAGGTGTAATAATGCAGGAAGGTTGATATGGCATTTGATTATGTGAAATCAAGCAATAGTGAAGATATAAATGATATTGGTCGGCGGCCACATGTGTTGGATACTTCGAGGACAGTCGTTTTCCTGAACAATTGGGTTCAATCAGTTCTCATTTCTTTTGAAAAGAAAATGAGACTTGAAGAAGATAAGCCACAGGTTGAAACTTCTGGGTCATTTTTGGATCTTAGATTGTGGAAGATTTTTCATTTCTGCCTGGAGGAGTCAAAAAACCTTCGCATGCCATTGATGTGTTCTAAAGACTTCTTACGCGTGATTCATTCAATTGCAAAGGATGCATCATCTTGTGTAAATAATCTGTCCATATTTTGTGAGGGAACACTTTCAGGTGAGCGACTGCAAATTTATGATGTGGTGCTTGATTGTATATCAATGGTATTCTCGTCCCATGGTGGAGTTGCAAATGAAAATTTAGACTTGTGGATTTTGCTCATGGATAAAGTGCTTGAACTGGCCTGGAAAATTGTTTCGGGCCAGCTTGATGGCAGCAAACTGGGGGATTTCACATTGAAGTTATCTTGTTATTTATTTGAGGCATTTGCTAAGTTTTTGAGGGTCCATCCCACACATAAAAGTGGTTTTCATAATTTCATTGATAAGCTTCTTGAGCCTCTGCTGCACTTATTACATGTGCTACAATCTAATTCTTGTGGCACTAATAATGAATGGAGAAAAACATTATGCAAATTAGTTGGAGAGGTTCTAGAGCAGGGTCTGTTCCACCCCACTCACATTGATGGCTTTCTTGGCCTACAAAGTACAATTAGATATAGAAATTCTTCTGATGCAACACTGAAGGAAGAAAAAATGGTGACTAAAAGTTATCATAGGCACTTATTTGATAAAGTGGAGAAGATGATAGCTAAGAAGAATGGACTGGCATTACTTGGTCTAGGAGAGCTGCTTCACTTGTTTGTTGGTTGTGTTACCAAGCATAAAGGAGCTTTAGCCACTGAAGGGGACCTTGGGCAATCTGAGTTCAGTGGGGCAATGACTTCAAAAATGAATCCTCTATTCCATAGCATGAATGCAGAACTTCGGAAATCTATTTTTGATTATTGTGTACAGCTTCTGGAATATCTATTAGCAGATCTCAGTAAATTTCTTCAATCGGAAAAGGAAGTAGTATGTTTATTGTTTAATATATCTGGCACACTAAAGTCTGTTAATAACTTACTTGCTACTGTTATTTGTGATAAGCTATATCTAAGAACAGAGGATACCACTGAAGGGGCTTCCAGAAATTTTTTGAGGTCTATCTATGCTATGCTTCTGTCATTATCTGCCAAAATTGAAACATCATCATTTGGCTCAAATGAAAAATCAAACAGAGAGATCTTGATTTCTGTCAACACAGAGATTATTGTTTCTGTACATCATTTATTAAATATTGAGTATGAGGTTGTCGGAGATGATCTTGAGAGCTTATGGTTTGTGGTTTTCTCCTCTGCGGCATGTTGCTATAGTTCAATGGATGTGCTGGGTCAGCCGTTGCTGTCCTCAGCAATTCTGGGTCTGAGCTGCAGGCTAATTGATGTATATAGTGATCTTCGGCAGGTTAGAGAGCATTCGATTGTTGTTTAATGTTTATATAGCTATATTATCTTCTGACACTTTGATACTTGAATTTGCTTAATGTTGTTTCCTCTAATAAATGAATGTAGGATTTGCATCTTTTTTGGGAAAACTATATTTTTCTAAGTAGTGAAGATTCTCATATTGCCTCACAGAAGATATAAGCTGCATCTTATATCTTCTCTCGATATCATGCATTAATCTCTTAGAAGATTGAAGTGATCTATATGTAAAAACATAGATCATGCCTTGCACTCCACCTCTTTACAACAAACAACTTCTTTCAGTTAGTTCCCAAAACTGGTGAACTAATCCATATTTCGCTTTGATGCTTATACACTATTTTTATTTGCCTGATAGTACAAAATAACAGAAAGCACAGTAATGACGTGCTCTTTCTTAAATTTGATACTTTACATTGCCTATTTTGATTTTTTTTTCCTTATGATTTGAACATTTCAGACTTATTAACTGATATATCGAACTAATATGCAGGTGGATTCTTCTATATTTGCACTTTGTAGAGCAGTGCGGCAGACTTCATTGATTATGGGGGACAGTGAAGTTTATTCTTCATCTGACTCTTGTTCATCATATTCGAATTCATTGAGCATGTTGGTCTGCTCTTCAGAATTTAGGCTCTCTCTCAACAATGCTATTAAGGCCATACCGGAAGGGCAAGCATCTGCATGCCTTCGGCAATTGTGTTCAGATATTAAGGAATCTTTGGAGTGGATGAAATTTGGGCATCAGTTGCGAGCAGAACTCCTGGGAAAGGTGTTGTCTGAAGCATATTCAATCATTCTAGACTCAATAACAGTTACTTCTGGTAATAGTTATCTTGTTGGTGTATCTTTGAAGAATCTGTTAGAAATTATGCGCCCTGGTTTGAGTGGTGTGGTTTCACAACAGTCTGATATATTCTCTGTTTTGGTAGATGGAAGAATTTTGAGTAAGAGCACTGGATCTGACAATGTTACAGTGTGCTGGATTTTAGTGTTCTTCTTTCGTTTTGTATTGTCCTGCAGAAGCTTATTTCGGCAAGCATTCAGCTTAATGCCTCCTGATTCTTCAAAAAAAATGTCTGCTGGAGTAATGGGTGATTCATTGACCATTCAATCTGGAAGAGATTGGTTGGAGTTGACTCGTTATGATGACAAAGGCTTTTTTTCCTGGATTCTCCAACCTTCAGCGACTCTTCTTAATGTTATACATTCTGTTTCAGATATTTGTATTCAGAATTCCATTGTACTTTGCGCACCATTGGTATATGTATTAAATGCAATGGCTCTTCAGAGACTTGCTGACTTAAATAGGCTGATAAAGTCTTCCGAATACATGCTTCAATGGACTCAGACTTGGGGTCAGACTAAGTTGGAAGTTGATACCGATTCATCTTCTTATCATAAGAGAATCCAGAGATGGTCAAAGTGTGTGACAAAAATGAGAAAAGAAGCTGCAGGTCTTACAGAGTCTATGATGGAATTTTATTCATCCTCTTCCTCAGTTGATGGAGAAATAAGTGATACTCTCATCCATGGCCCACATAGTAATGACACATTAACTTTTGCTGTAACCTCCCTGGATGAGAAGTCGTTGACATCTACATTGTGGTGGATCATTTGCAAGAACGTTGATATTTGGTGCTCTCATGCTGCCAAGAAGCATTCAAAGAATTTTCTTACCCTTATAATTCGGGCCTCCATTTCCTCTATAAGCAACGATGATGGTCACTTTAGAAAGGAGAACATGAGCAAAACTGGAGACTTGAAGAAAGTAACTGCACAACAGATCGCTCTGGAGTTCCTTAGCAACACCATATCATATGAACAAAGAGTAAGATGAGATAATTTCCCACAGATGGGAGTAAATATTGTGCACATAGTCTCAATCTAATTATTAAGGAACAATAGGTATAGCTTTTTGAAGAAATATTAATTGTGTGATTAGCTTCATAGTCAATGATGCAACAAATCTGACTGAAATTTTTTAACATCTTGTAGTCGATGATTTTGTCAACATGCAATGACTGACTATACATGTTAGAATGATCACAAAAAAAAAAAAAAAAAAAAACATTTGGAAAGTGTAATTGCAATTGAGGTCAACAAACTTAGAAGAGTCGAGGTCCATGCGAATATCGAGAAATGAAGCGTTAGGAATAAGTTTTTTTGTTTAATGTAACAACTCATTCAAATAACGAAGCTTAGCATTATTTATCGTTTCATAGAATGCAAAATATCTCTCAAGATTGTGAACGGAGACTGTGTAAAGGTACCTGATAACAAAGGAATGTAAATAGCTATAATTGTTTTTTTTTTTTAGTTAAAATACTTTAAATAAATAAATGTTAGATGGGAAATTTGTGACCTGGTCTGGAGTGATGAGATGAAGTAGAGATCAGAAATTAACCTGAATTTAAATGGCCATAAAATTCAAGTCTTCTAGGATACTTGTGGTACTTTAATGTATGTTTTCTCACAATGTATCTTTACTTAACTAGTCATTTTGCGGAGATGTCCTCATTTGATTGTGTTTACCTACTTGCCACGTTAATTATTTCCTCACTCTTTGCTGGTATTTCCACCCATCACGTTTTGCTGACTTCTGTCACAGTTTGTTCGTAGGTATATGGCTTCAAGGTTCTGCCAGATCCTGCAGAAGTCAGTGCGTTCTATTTTTACTAATTCTGGAGTTGATTTGAGCGAGCCGCCTGTTTGGTCTACGGCTATGTCTGCAGTTGAAAATATATCCGATTTAAGTGCTTTAATGAATAATATGGTGCCTGTTGAGTCCAGCAATGAGCAACCTAATGATTTTCTTGATAGATGCCAATGTTTGCTTACTCTTTTGATGCGAATGCCCGAAGAATTTTTAAGATTGAAATCATCATCATTGTACATCAACTATATTCTCAACCTTGAAAGGTATAATTGACTGTCTTTTCTACTTTTCACTTTCAAACTTATGCATCATGAAGGAAGAAACATAAATATCCATTGAGAGTGACAGTGTATAATTGGCTGTAATAAAGCAAGATGTGGCTTGCTATAAGTACTGCAATCTTATTGGTATGCCTTATCCCTTTAGAGTGAAAGGTTGCCAACTTTAATGAAATTACAATCGGAACATGGAGTTTACACATACTATTTCTGAACTTTTTCTTTCTTACTTTCTTGTGTGCATCTCATTAGATCCAATGATGATAGAGTATATTTTTGCCTGTGCTTTTCAGGCTTCTGGTTGACAGCCTATTAGGCTGGCATACTGCAACATGCTCTCAGAATCCTTATCAGATCTTTAGATTGTTTGTGACCTGTCGAAAGGTTCTCCAAATTTTAGCAGCAGCTTCTAGCAAAGAAAATGCAAACGAGAGTCAGTCTCCCCTATGCTCAATTCCTCTACTCTGGCTTCTAAAATCTTCGTTAGCTGCAATTGGATTTCAGCTTGCATTCCCTACAGATACTGTTTTTGAAGATAAAGTAGCAATTTTCTCATTGTTAGATCAGACTTCTAATGTGTTGCTGACAGTAAGTAGAGTTCAATTTGAATCTGCATTCACCTCCCTTGACTCTGTCAGGAAGCTTCATGCAAAAAGAAAAAGTTTAGATCCCAACGCTGAGGAGTCTGACCTATCAGGAGGTAACATTCTCTTGAATTCCACAGAGAATTTGGATGCTAGGCAAAGTGTCTTGGAATTAGCGAAGGCATTAGAAGAAGACCTGCAAAAATTCCTTACCGCTTTTAGGGTGGCAGCTCTTGATAATAAAGTAGAATGTGTGGCTGAATTTAAGGATTTGAGCAAGTTATTGTCCATTATTACTTGTTCCCAAGGACTATTTTGGGGCCTAGCTTTTACGATTGGTGACACAAATGCAGTTAAAATTAACTTCAGAATATTGTCTTCTAGTTACGATGCTGAACTGATGACCAGAATCAAGTCATGTGTAGATACATGTGTGGATTTTGCGATCTTTTACCTAAAAGCGTTGTTTCTTGAGGATGATCCAAGTTTTGACATGTCAGCACATGGTATTAATGAACTGGGAGTAAGAGAGTCCCCATCTGGTCAGTATGATGGTTCTGGGGATGGATCAGATGAGGGGTGCCCTATTGAGAAAATGACACCCTCTGAAATAAAGGGTGGTCTTACAAAGCTTGATCGTAAGAGGAAAACGAGTTCAGCACTTCCCGACCTTCAAGCTTTTCTGACCAAAGTTCAACATCGGAAACTTCATCTTAAGAAATCAGTGTTAGTGGAAATTTTTGGAGGTGGGAATGCTGAGATGGCTTTTTTTCTCCGACAGCTTTTTATTGCTTGTTCAGCTATTTTGAGATTGAATTTGCAGATTGATGTTACTTCTTCATCCTGGAGCTTGTTTATAATTGTGTTGGACATTTCTGAATTTCTGCTGTTGGAATTTTCTAGAAGTGAAATACCACATCAATTTGCTTTTTTGTTGTTAGATGGTGTTGTGAAATTTCTTGAAGAGCTCGGTAGTTACTTTCCACATTTTGATTCTTTGCTGTCCAGAGATTTTTTTGTTAGGCTAATAGGCTTACATTTGAGAGGCATCGGCAAATGCATCTGTTTAGAAGGGAAGAAAGCAAAGTTAGCTTCTCAAGAGACAGGGTCACATTCCAAGCTGGCTGATCAGATACAGTCTTGGGGGACAGGTCGATTGAGTGAACTTAAGGACAGATTAAGGATGTCACTTAGAAAATACATTGGTAAATCATCTGAGTTGCACTTATTATCAGCCATTAAGTCTGTTGAGAGAGCTCTGGCTGGAGTACAAGAAGGCTTGATGACAAATTATGAAATAGTTTCTGGAAGTTCAAATGGAGGAGAGGTCTCCTCTGTTGTTGCTGCTGGTATTGATGCCTTTGATTTGATTATCGAATTTGTAACAGGTAATTCCTCTTCATTTTGTGTGTTTTTATTGTGCTTGAAATTCGGCTGTGTTTCTTCTTGGTAAAATTTGTGGTACTGCCACTGCTGTTGCACTTTCTATATTGCAATTGGATGTTTAATCTCTGTAAATTAATGGTCAAGACCATTTAAGCCCCCATCCACCAAAAACAAATAAAAAAAAATCTAAGTTTATACCTGCAATTATTTTACCAATTTTTTGGATGTATATCTCCCTGAACATGACCGTTCTTTTCATCCTCAAGATTCACCCCACGAAACTGATTGGCCTCTTGGTTATTACCTCCTGCGACATCTTATCTGCAGATAATTACGTAAAGACAATACATGGGACTTTTCATTTGACTGTTGAATCTGCAAACTCATAGTTCTATGTAGGCTTAGTTTTTTCTTGTGATTGCGCATTTTGCATCAGCATTTCTTGGGATTGTGTCAAGAAGTATTATTAATTTTCTAGTGGTACTACCCTAAGTATCCGTGTATCCATTTGAGGTCCCATTTATATTAAATAGAAGTCATGACGGCACTTCAGATTTAGATTTCTAGGAGGAGGTTTAGAGAAACGAGATTTTATCTCATATGGAATGAGAACGTTTTGACATAGGCTGTTGAAGATAATTGTGTATTCATTCCTTGTATTGTTGATTAACTATCTTTTATGTACAGTAGGTAGATCTTTTAATTTTGATATTATTAATTGTGTAACCATAGGTCTAAATAGTTAAATACGCTAGTCTTGTATGTCAATAGTACGTTCAAATTTCCTATTTTCTCTTCTACATAGGCCTTTTTCCTATTTTCCTTTTGTCTTTTGGAGCAGAGGCAACTAATATTTTTCTTGCTGGTCTCTAAAGCTGATTGGTTGACAACCTCTGTTGACATTTTATTTCCCCTGCATTCATCCAAATTTGCATGGTTTGTAGTTGTGTAGCTTCTTGGTGCATTTGTAATTGTTCAATCAAATATTAGTTTAGTTGAGTGGGTTCAAAAGTCTTAGGTGCAACATCATATTCAGCAAAAACCTAAGAGAGACAAAAGTAAGAACTACTCTGCTAATATCTACCCACCCTTTAACATGAAGAATTTCCAAATATTTTAGATCACTGGTGCCCGCCCATTGCAGTCTGCATCGGTTCCCACTTCCAGCTATTGCTCTGTGTTTAATACACTAAGTATAACATTTTATTCGATACAGTATTCTCAGTTTTTTTTTTTTTTTAATGCAGGTCCGAGGCGTTTAAATATGATAAAGAAACACATCCAGAGCCTAGTTGCTTGTCTTTTAAATATCGTCCTTCACTTGCAGGGTCCCAGTATCTTCTATCAATGCATCAATCCAACCAAGGTTTATGAGAGGCCTGATTCTGGTTCAGTTATTCTCATGTCTATCGAAATACTGACAAAAATCTCTGGGAAACCATCTTTCTTCCAAATAGATGCCTGCCACATTGCACAGTCCCTACGTGCACCTGGGGCACTCTTTCAATACTTCCTTCAACTTCAGATATCCAAAAATCCAATTCATTCTTCTGTAGATCGAAAGATCTCAGTAGATCTATATGCTGCGTGTTGCCGTATGTTATGTACTGCTCTTAAGCATCATAAAAGGTCTGCCTCTTTTTTCCTTGAAAATCCTAATCTTTCTTGCTCTAGTGTGGATGTCTCAGAAGCATCTCTATAATCTTTCTTGCACTAGCGTGGATGTCTCAGAAGCATCTCTACTGGCTTTACTTATTACTTTTTTTTTCCTTGTGTTCTTAGCGAGACTCATCAGTGTATAGTTCTGCTGGAAGATTCAGTTAGTGCTCTTCTTCATTGTTTAGAGACTGTAAATACTGACCGTGCTGCTGGAAGAGACATTTTTGCATGGGAAGTACAAGAAGCAGTAATATGTGCCAGTAGTCTTCGAAGAGTGTATGAAGAGGTGTGTTTTTTAATCTCTAGCCTATCAGACCTGATTAAATTCTAGGCTTAATTGTTGTTTGCAAAAGTTTAGATTAGATTGCAATTTGCAAAAGGTAGTGAATTTATCTGCATTTAAGTCTAAATATATGGCCCACAGTTTCATCTAGCATAATGGTAATGCAGTTGATTAGGATGAATTTTTTATATGTGATACTAAACTTTCCTGGCCCCCTGGGAAAACCCGTCCAGGTTCGACAGCAGAAAGATGTCTTTGGGCAATGTTCGTACCAGTTTCTGTCTCGCTACATATGGGTTTATTGTGGATTTGGCCCAGCTAGAAATGGCATCACAAGGTATTTTCATTAACTTTGATTGCCAGCAATTGCTATATTACCTTGTATTCTCCTTTGCCTACATAAAATCGACTGGTTCACAATTGTGGACTGTTTTCTGTTGTTTATAGGGAAGTAGACGAAGCTCTAAAGCCCGGTGTGTACGCGCTAATAGACTCTTGCTCTGCTGATGATCTTCAACTTCTGCATAGTGTATTTGGAGGTGTGTGATTTTAAACTCAAATTATGATTAAGAAATAGGATTTGTATCATGAATGCGTGCTTCAATATGTCTTTTTCTTCTCCTTTTCAGAGGGTCCTTGCAGAACTACCCTGGCAGCGCTTCAACATGATTACAAGGTTCATTTCCAATTTCAAGGGAAAGTTTGATTTCACTCTAAGCTGAATATGAATGTTGTACCTTGATGTACTACTACTGTATGCGTAAAGCCATTGTATGCCCCTTTTAATCTTTTCATGTAATGTTTGTTTCTCAAATGGAAATGGAGACTATCGCCACTATAAGACTAGGGTAGGATTTTGTGGATTACCTTACTCTTTTTTTAGTGGGGGAATACAATTTTTAAAAAAATATACTATATAAAAGAAAAAGTTATCCGAGGTCTTGGCGCAATAATCGAAGTGGACTTTTAATATTGGAAATGAAATGTCATTTAGATGATCCCAATAAAGTGATCTTCACACAACTCGGCCTCAAATCAAAATTCGTAAAAAGGTGTTTCACATGCGAAAATTTTGCATGAAATAATGGAAGGGGGCAACTGCAGTCAATTTTGGAGGGGAAAACCCTTACGCAAAGTTTTCATCTGAGAAAAAACAAGAGTTTGCTAAATAAAATAATTTAAAGAAACTGTCTGAAAAATGTTACAGGCTGCAAACTAATAGCCATGAACAACGAAAAACGCAATAATAATAATAATAATAATAATAATAATAATAATAATAATTTGGGAAACAGAGAAAGTAATGCACTAATGCTTACACATTTCCAATTTCGTCCACTGCAAAGAAAAAAAGAAACAAGTACATGAGACTTTTAACTTGATAACATAGAAGTCAATTAGGATTTAGGAGGAGGCTGGAGCATGTTAAACTATCTTTATAAATAATCTTGACCGAGCGGTCATAGGTAAATAATAATAAAAAAAAAATCTTTGAAGCCTTCACGATCGTTTGATAGACCAATCTGGAGTTACGCCACAATTAAGTCCTTATCTTTGAATATGTATCATCTTCTAATTGGTCACTGTGATTTTTGTTGGATAATTTATAAATTATTAAAATTTTGAATAGCAGTCTCCTTTGCATGTAGTTATGGTGATGTCACAACATAAGCAGAAGTGAATCTCTTAGGTCATGTTTGGTTAGAGATGATGGTGGATGGGATGGAGGATGTAGATGGAAAATGGGGATGAGGGTAATCTTGTAAATAGTAAATGTGTGTTTAGTTAGGGATGGAGAAGTAGGGGTGGATGGAGCTTTATGTCAAATCAAAGTTGATGTTGTATTATTTTAATATTATTAGTAGGTTGAGGTAATGATTGAATGATTGTGATAGAAGATGATATAATATTATATTATTGTTAGTTAGTGGGATAATGATTAATTATTATATTTATTATAATTTATATATATATATATATATATATATATTTAATATTGCATATTAATGTTAATATTTTTATTTTTTTATATATTTGTATTAAATATTATTGTACATGTATACATATATATAATGTGCATATATATATATATATATATATATATATATTCTTTTTTTTTTTGAAAAAAAAAAAAAATATATATATATATATATAATGTGCATATATAAAAATGCATATTTGTATATATATATATATATATATATATATATATATAACATGGATATTTGTAAATAAATATGTAACAAATATAACATATATATTTTACATATAAGTATTTAATACAAAAGTACCATTGTTCATACAAGGAGAAATTTTCCTCACAAAATGTTACTACATATCCATTGTTCAACTATATAAACATATCACAATAATTTATGTCCAAAAGATTTTAATTGCAAGTTCTAGTGTAAGCCAACCGTTTTCCGTCAAATTATTTTTATTAAAAAGGTAGGTGGTGGGTGGTGGAAAATTAATAGGAAAGAAGTATTACGTATTTGGACAATATTATTTAAAAAAAGTGATACAAATTTATATAAAAGTGATAACAAATTTATGAAAAATAATAATATTTATTAAAATAAAGTTGATAGTTTATTTATAATATCTACAATAAATAAAGGTGATAATATAATTTTTTTTTGTGCATAGAATAAATAATTTAATTTAAAATAATAATATTTATTAATTTAATTTAATAAGGTATAGAATAAAGTGAGAAAGAGAAATAAATATAATATAGTAGGTTTAATGTGAAAGATAGAGTTGATGTGATTGTATTGGGATGAGTGAAAATAGATATATAGATGTATTATAGGGTTGGATGGGTATTTGGATGGGGCCAATCCAAAATAGAATGGGATGGGGGATGGGTCATCCAAATCCGGATTGGCTCATCCTTAACCAAACATGGCCTTAAATAACAAGAAGGGCTAGGAGTGGAGACCAAGTCATTCACCGTCTATTTAAAACATAGGATTCTAAAAAGGAAGGACACGCTGATATTATTCCTTAAGCTCCATCAGTACACTCATTGTAATTCCCCCACCATTTGATCAAGCTGGATTTTCTGTGTCATCAATTCTTTGCGCCTTATTTACTTGTCATTTTAGTTCCATTGTTTACTTCCTTTAATTTTAACTAGATGTAGACGACGTTCCAAACATTAAATGAAGTGAACAAACAAACATACATTATCTGCAACGATTTGTTGGCGTTTTAAGGCTCCAAAAAAGCATGCATGATATACGTTAGCATAGTAAAGAGATTGTTTGATTAAATAATGTTCACAACTTGCATAATTGTGTCGAATTCGATCTTCATAGTATTCACAAATTAAATATTGAGCACAAAATTCAGTTCTTGCCATTTATAGCTTTCAATACACCTGCAGTCTTGTCTTGTGGTATATATAAAAAAACTCCGTTTATATATCCTGATTCCAATACTTACCAACCTTAATCTCTCGTTAAAATAAAAATACAAAGTAGTAATTAATTTAGAGAGATGGTCAAAGTTGTAATTTAAGTAAACTTGCCACGTCAGCTTTATGAAGGGCTAGAAACATGCTTAAACGGAGAGTCATAATTAATGAATATCCCATTTCCATATATAAATCAAGAGCAATTAGGCCATCATTCTCAACTGCCCACTTCCTCTTCCACATGGCATATTATAGAAGCAACACTTCTATCTTCGATGGCTTTTCTCTCAACCCTCTACCCTACCCTGTGCTCCTAATCTTGGGCGTCATCTCCCTCTTCCTCGCCCTCCAATGGTACGTCTCCTACGAATCCGTCGTGGAGGCCACCGAGGAAAGCATGGGTTGGCTGCTCATGGCCGCCCCACTGCTCTTGCTCTTCGCCGTTAAGTGGCTCTCCACTTCCGACAACCCTGCTGCCTGGTGGTTCTACGGCGCCTCTCCCTGGGATACGCGCCGGACGGCCTACTACCTCGCCTCCAACGAGGGTGGCTCGCCGTGGGGAGTGGCGGCGCTCATCTTGCTCTTGCTCGTCTTGATGCAGTACCAGTCTTCGTTTCTTGAGACTTGGTTTGTATGAAACATTAATTATATATATTCTGTGGAAGATATGTCTTCTTTCTTAGCTACTTTTTATTATTAACGTGTGCCTAATTTCGAGTTCGAGTTTTGTAAATTAGTACCACTGATCGATGGATGGATCGATATCCAAGGTATTTAATTTTGAATTTTAGTTTAAGGATTTTATTACTGTACTTTATGTATTATACTGCCTCTTTTCCTTTTCAAGTTTATCATTTGAAAAATGACACAAATACAATATTTTATTATATATGTGGGATTATAGTTTAAAAAAATATATATTAAGTTTTAAGAAAAAATGTCCGAATTAAAATGACAAAATGTTAAATTTAATAAAGGACTTGTGGAGTATAATATACCCCAGCATTTTTCACTGGGGACAAACTTTCTCGTAAAATTGATTCACCATATAAAATTCAATTAATTCAATAATATAATTATATTTATTTAGTAATACTACAATATTCATTCAATAATATAACTATTTTTTTATAAACTATCATAATATTTTATACACACAAACACTCTGAACTGTGTGAAATATTATTATATTGATTTAAAAGTTTAAAAATAAAATAAACTATACAAATAATTAAGTATTTCCCAGACGTTTATATTTGTTATTTGCATATAGTTTGGTTTAGGTTAAACTCGGCTAATCAATGAATATGACAATTAAATTGAGAAATTTCAGAGAGTCACGCCATTGAAAAAGTATTAAACAAAGCTTCAAATACACAATCATTTTGCATTCATAGTGGGGTGGGGGTGTTACTTTAATATGTAGTGAAAGGTAGCACTTTAGTCTTTAGAATATATATATATATATATAGTACGATTTATTTCTCAATTACACTTTATCTATAGTAACACACAATAGGTTCAAAATTCAAATGTTACATCTTACATTTTTTCGCTGTTTTTCTTTTAATTTTTTTTTATCAAGAACAAACCCTACTAACATATATTGATTTTAAAACAACTTTTTTTTGTACGGAATATATTTTTCTGGATTTGCAGATCTTTCTTACATGTGTATACTTGTAGTATTATGATACGTACGATCCATAATTGAAATTGAGTGGGTGTATGTAAGATGATGGGCCATGGTGATGGTGCCATGAATGAAGTGGCATAAGCATTAACTCATGCATGGGTCGTGCGTTTAATCATCCATGTGGTCGACTAGACTAGACTAGACTAGAGTATCCAAGATTGTTGAGACACCACTACTAAATGCACTGTTTAAATTAAATGTATTATTAAATATTATTCTCTTCATCCAATTTAATTAGGTATACTTTCTATTTTCATACTTACAATATAAGTATATACTCCCTCCGTCCACTAAAAATATGTTCGTTTGGTTTTGACAGATTTTAAGAAAACATAGATATAGATAAAATAAGGGTATTTTGGGTATTGTGTGGTCCATTTATGAGTTAAGTGGTTGTTTATGAGTATAAAGTCGACAACATATGAAAAAATTAAGTGATGGTTAAATGGTGTAGTAAAACAAATTGTTGAAAAAAACAATGTGAGCATACTTTTGGTGGACAGATGGAGTATAAATTAAAATGAAAAGTTTTCACATTATTTGTACCCCCAACTTACATTTATTTACTTAAATGTCATCACACTAAATTTACTTTATAAATAAAATATTATCTCAAGTCAGACAACAATATCCTCAGCTTTCTACACACACATTTATTTTATGAATAAATTACTAAATTTCTTGATACTCGTGACAAAAGTTGTATGAGTATTAAATTTTTTTTTACACTCAACAATAACATTTGGACTGGTGCACTGTGCAATAATTGTCACTATTCAATACAAATAATTATAATTATTTAGTGAAAATAATTAATATTATTTAAAATACACTTACATAATATACCAGTTGCACAACACTTACTAGTAGGAACAGTGTGTAATAAATACACTTGCATAATATACCAGCTGCACAAGACACTTACTAGTAGGAACAGTGTGTAATAAAATTCAACTATTAAACCAAACTTATCTGCAGAGAGTCATATGTAAAGTAACTAATCAAATAGCCAACACAAAACATATAATCACAGACAACCATGAAAATTAAATTTGCGTGAAGAGCTCTCTCATATCTTTTTAGGGAAATTTCACGCGGCAATAATGATAGAGCTACCAAAAAAAATACCAAACCTCAAATGGGATGAGATGAACTCATTGCATTACTAAAGATACTCTCGAGATATGTCCTAAATCCCCTTTCTTTCTTTTCTTTTTTACTTTTCTTTTTTTTTTCTTTTTGGTCTTTCTTGTCTTTTTTTTTTTTTTTTTTTTTTACAGGAGGTCGTTCTTGTCTTGGGTTTGGTTAATTGGTTCCTTATTTTCCTATGTCGGCCGAATTTTGCTTTGTTCCCAAAATAAAAAACACAAAGACAAAACCCCCCTTTCTTTTTATATGTGTAGCCGATTATTACTTTGCCAACATTTTCTTTCTTTAATTTCCTAGGGAATACGATTAATTTCATGCGATGTTGCTTAAATTATTAATTCTTGTTTAACTCTTCCGTGCAAATTTGCATCATGAGAATCACTTTAAAATAGGTAATTTAAGAACAAATCGGACAACTCAGTAATTTAATGTGAATTGAACTACATGAATATAATATTCGTGCAAATTTGCATAAAATGTTTGAATTAATTCTGCACATCCTTCTATGCTGTATTACATGGAAATAACTACCTTTAGCTTCCTCATGCATATGAACAAGTATTTTCAGTTAGATTTAGGTAGGGGTTGGCAACAAAAAAATATTAGGAAATGCTAGAAACACCCAAACATTTTCAAAATTGAGGAATAAAATCCTCGTTTAATTATTTATATTATTTTGGTGCTTATGAGAGAAGGTTACACACTAGGGTAAAAGCTTCAACACAAACACAATGGTAGGATGATGATGGTCCTAGCTAGTATTATTCAAGTGAGATAATGCGACTGCATTACAAGCTGATCATATCAAGTTTATGGAAGAAGTAATAATATTTCTAGCTACAACAATTGATTCTCTCATGTTTATAACATACATCACATCACGCGGCCACCTTCTTCGCTGTCACCGAGTTGATAATAGTCGCAAACTCAGGACCCTACACCACAACAAATCCAGCTTTAATTTCCTCAGAAGAATGAAAAAATGCAAGCAACTACACAAAAGTTAGCTTAATAGTACCTTAAGCGATGCACCACCTACAAGAAATCCATCAATATCTTCTTTTTTCGCAAGTTCAGCTGAATTTCCTCCATTCACCGAACCTGCACAAAATTCATTTTCAATATTTCACTAATATTAATAAATCTAGGCTTCATCATGATCACATCCAGTATAAAAAAAATTGGATTTATGTGGGGAAGAAGTCAACTTAAGGGGATGTTTGGTTCAAATGGTAATGAGAATCTCATTTCCTTTTACGCCCCTGTAATAAAATGGATATGTTGGAGGAAGGGTTGTCCCAATGATCGTTACATTGTTAGTGTGTTGATCTAATTTTGAAATACAGAGGGTAAAAAAAGATTTTGGTCGAGGAATGGTGGAACGATTGAGGAGAAATGGTTGTAGGGGAGGAGGTAGTTAATTAAAATTGGGTAATGATTAACTAAATGCTGCATACCTCCATAGATTATACGTGTTTTAGAAGCCACGTCTGCTGAGACGTTCTTACTCAGCCAATCCCTAACAGCTACATGCACTTCCTGAGCCTGCTCTGGTGAGGCCACTTTACCAGTCCCAATTGCCCACACGGGCTCATATGCAATTACGATGTTATCCCAACTTGGGACGGCATCTGCAACGAATAATGGAGAATAAATAATCAAAGTAAACTGAGGGGTCATGAAGTGAAGCAACCCAATCTATACTTACCAGCATAGGCCTTCAACTGCTTAAAGCAAACATCAAACGTTTTTCCAGCTTCTCTTTCTTCCAGTAACTCCCCAATGCAGGCTATTACTCCTACACCCTGGTTCAAGGCATATGCAGCTTTCTTTCCAATGAACTGCGTACAAAGGAGAGGTCTTGATCAGGCTTTTAGACATAATAGAGTAAACATTTGTAGGAATCAGAACAGCAAGTTGCTAAATCAAATAAACTCGATCTCTCTCTCTCTCTTCTTTTTTTTTTTTTTTTTTTTTTTGTCTAAGTAATTTAAAAAAAGTCGTAAAGATCTTTCAATTGAACTTACTTGATCATCTTCTCCAATTACATGTCTTCGCTCAGAGTGCCCCAGAACAACCCACTTACATCCGAGGTCTTTCAGTTGCTCCACGCTGCCATTAATAAAAAGGTTTTACCTGTTATTCCATGTGCTTTTTTTTACATAAGAAACAGAATTATTTCACCACGTTTTTATTTTGGTTATTCCGTGTTATATTCAGGGGGGAAAAGGCAGCATCATAATCATATACCAACAGAAATAGATGGCAGCAAGTAAATAGTATACTTCAACTCTTTGACAATGATGCAACAAATGTACTAGTATGCAATTGTAATATATTACTAAGATAATTGTTGCATTATGGATGATAAGATAGCTACTCCAATTTTTACCGACTAACAAATTATCCATGTAACGTCAATACAAGAACATAACATAGAGTGAATAGAGGAAAATCCATCAAAGGATAATAAAAACACACAACACGTAATCCTCCATAAATTTTCATGTCACAAACAGGTTAATCGCTTATTCTTACATGAGAAATCGCAAATTAAGGAAACCAACATTTTACCAAATCCACACACCTGATTTCTCCGGTAAAAGCACCACCTTTTCCGATCCAACAATTCTGGGCTGCTACCTCTATCCGATCAGATAATGAGTCCTTTACTTGACTGATGTAGACAAAAGGAGGTGCTACAACAACATCTGTAATGGTTGAAGGTATGTACTGGATATATTAGCCTCAAATTTACACATAAAACTAAGAGAAACACTCGAGCATCAATTATTCATGAGGGAGTCTTGTGTGAGATCATCTCACTAATCTCATCCCGTAAGACAGGTCTATATTGACCCACACAAGGCCTAAATCAACTCAACCTATTTATTTTCTTAACCATGTTGACTAAACCGAGCTCCGTCTCAAGACTTTTACATCTATGAGACGATCTCACCCAAATCTTTGTCATTACTCAATGAAAAGGCATCATGTATCAATAGGATAGAAGATCTCACCAACATCGGGCTCTAGTGTTGCACTGTTCAACTCGGAAATGAGCTTGCTTATGGAGTCTTTAGTCCCATTCTAAGAAAATAATGATTGACGACATGAAAGAGGAGGTAAGATCAGCAGGCAGGAAACAAAACAAACCATTCAAAAGTAAGATGATTCATCATCAAACTAGCAATAGAACTGGAAAAGAGTCATAGGATTGCACATGATTAGGATGCATTTATTTGGAAACAAGACATTCTGGTGTCACGTACCATGATTCAGCCTTTCAGCTCAGGAAAAGCTAGTAGAAATATGGCTAAAATAAAACTAAATAAAAATGAAAACAAAAAATTTGAAACAAAAATCCCATGCCAAGAACTGCCTGATAACCACAAGCTTAAGGCTCACAGCAATGAGGATGATGACTAATAGGAGAGACAAGCCAACTATGTAGCATATATGCTTTTCTTCTGCCTCATAGATGATGAATTTTGTTCCAGTAACACATCTGACAAGATTATACACTGTATACTGGTCTAATCTCAACTTTCATTCATTTATTTTGGATGAACTGAGTTTTTTTAAAAATAAGTGTTCGAGTTGGTTCACTAATACAGATTAAGATTTTCACATTATACATATCCTTTTTTTTTTTTTTTTGGAAAGGGCACATTATACATATCTTAGTTCCTCTTATTTCACTCTACTGGTCATCTTCCTTTTGATCTTGTCACAAATTGAAGGTGCATCATAAATTATAATTGTATTGATTAATTTTATAGTTTTCTTAAATTAGGCAATTCCTAAGCAGACTTGATTCCAAGAGCAGATTGACTCAAAGATATGACTTCTGACCTGATTACATAAGGTTTTCAAATATGCAAATGACATCTATTATAAAAAAAGTTACAGGCTGCAAGCTAATAGCCATGAACAACAAAAACGCAATAAAAAAAAGGAAATTTGGGAAACAGAGAAAAGAAATACTTACACATTTCCAATTTCCTCCAACAAAGAACTGCAAGGATAAAAGGAAACAAAGATTACATTCCGAACAAGTAATGTCCATGAAACTTTTGACTTGATCAAATGGAAGTCAATTAGGAGGAGGCAGGGAGGATTTTCTGAAAAGAACATATCCGCTACAATTTATTGGCATTTTATGGCTATAAAAAAATGACATCGTCTTTAAGAGGGCGACAGCTTACGAGACTATTGATTAAATACTGTTCACAATTTGATCTTTGGTCGAATTTGATCCTTATATTCGATAGGGCACAAAGTATCGAGCACGAAATCCAGTTCTTGCTATAGCTTTCGGCACATCAATTCAGTTACTCAGAAAACTTTATCTCTTCAAGAATTAAACGCAAATATACATAGCTCGGATTCCTAAAACCAAGATTTATTAGAAGTCTCACTTTTCAAAAACTAGTCCAAAATGCAATCGATTGAACTATTTCAGATCTGAAATACACTTTATACAAAAGAATGTATTCAAATAAGGAATATAAAAAGAAACCAAGTCACCTTTCCGGTGCCTGCCATTGTAATGACACCACGGCAGCCTTTATTGGAGGAGGCTTGGCGGATATGCGAGTCGACATTTTGGAAAAACGAATGGGTCGAGTTGGAGTTATCGAGCTTGAAAAAGGATTTGCGAAGGCCGGAGAAGTGAGACAATTGTCCGGTGACGGCGGCGCCGCTGAGTGAGGTGGAGACTACCGCCATTGGTGGATTGTCGAGTGAACTCAGTTTTATCTTTCTCTCTCTATCTGCTCAGAGATTGTGAACATGTGGCGTTGTATTTTATGCTAAATCGCCTTCACCTACCACGTCATCCCACGCGACGGGAGGAGCGTGCCACTCCGAGGTTCACGTTTCAAGCGTTAATTACTATGGCTCCCTTTACATTTTGATAAGTCACCATTTCTCACAGAATTTGTTCACCGTGTAAAAATAATTATAAATATATCGGTACGAGTCTCGAAAGATATATTAATTATCCATTTCTGGCTTGAAAGATAAAATTTATTTATCTGGGACCTAAAAGATGTTTATATTAAGGGATTTTATCAATTCGAGACCTGAAATATAAGACAATTATCAATTCGGGGCCTTAGAGAGGTGTATTGGATTAGGATTTTAAATGACTTTTTTGACTGGAAAAGTCCTGCGGATTTTAAAAGATTTTACAGAATTTTTATGACTTTTAAGATTTAGTAGGATTCTCGAAGACTTTTTAATACCAGATTTTATTGGATTTTATAGAATTCTGTAGACTTTGTAGAATTTTATAGATTTGTGACATAAAATAAAAGTTCAAGATTTTTTTCAAAGATTGGAATTTAAAAAGAGCCAAAAACCAAACAAAAAAAAAACGAATGGATAAATAATAATAATAATAATAATTCTCTGTAATATCATGTCCTCCTAAATAGTATTCATCCACATATTCATAGTTATACTAAACCTCCAAGCATTATATATATATATATATATATATATATATATTACATTTAATTTATAAATTATGAATAATTTATTGTACATCAACTATCATTAAACATATTTTATCTAAAATTAGAGGGATAAGGTACAATTTGAACTCTCAACTAGTGTCTTATGTACAAATTGGAGCCTAAATTTTAATTGAATTTGTACAAATTAGAACTTGAATTAATGTCTCATGTACAAATTGGACCCCAAACTATTTTTTTTAACAAATAAATACTTTTACTTTCAATGTCTAATTTGTACAAAAAAAATTATCCAGGGTCCAATTTGTAACTGAGACACTAGTTGAGGGTTCAATTTATACTCAATATACTAGTTCAAGGTTCAATTTGTACAAAAAAAAATAGTTAAGGGTCTCATTTATGCCTGATATACTAGTTGAGGGTCAAAATTACACCTTATCTCAATATTATATAAATATCTATTAGTATTTCAAGATTACAAAAAATAAAAATAAAAGTTTAAATTATTAGATTTATTATTAATAAAAATTATTGTGTTAGTTTTAGGGTTTTTTCTTTTACGGGAATTTTAGGGTATTTATTAATTAATTAAAATAGTTTCATTTTCTTTTTAAACAAAATCCTTCAAAATCCCATGAGTTTGGATGGGATTGTTGGTATTTATAAATACACTAAAAAGTCCTTCAAAATCCATTCAACACAACAATCCTTTAAAATCCTTATATTTTTTAATATCAATGAATTATTTTTAAGTGGTAAAAAGACTTGAATGAATATCAATGGATTTTAATGGACTTTTTAAAAATCTTAAAAATCCTAATTGAATACCAGTGAATTGTTTTTAAGTGACATAAAATCCTGATTGAATACCACCAGATTATTTTTTAAAAAAAAAGTCTTTTAAAATCCAACGAAATCCAAAACCAATACAACCCCCTTAATTTCAGGTACCGGATTGATAAAATCTCTTAATATAAATATATTTTAGGTTTTGGATTGATAAATTTTATCTTTTAGGCCAAAATTGATAATTAATATATCTTCCAATACTTGGACTGATAAAAACCCTTTCTATAAAGTTCAACAGAAGAGATGGTATATAAATTAAAACAGTAAAAAATAAAATAAAATTTAAAGAATAATTTTGTAAACTTTTATGTGTGAAAATGAGAAAATGAGTTGAATTATTTATATTTTGTATATTGTGGAGCTCTAACCACTTAGTTATACCATTTTGTTCTACACAATGTCAATATCTAGCATACAAAGTGTTAATCCTTAGTAATTTTGAGAAAAACAACACATAAAATTAATTTTTTTTTTGAACATCGATACTTCATATATCAAATATTGACACTTTGTATTTTAAACAAATGTAAAACGAGAGATCACGTAAATCCAAGTTCACAAAAAACCTACTATATGTTGCGTGTCTTTATACATATGAAAGAGAATTACGTATATAGTGAATTAATTTCACCGTGAAATTTTAGTGCATTTTTAAATAATATTAATTATTTTTTATTAAATAATAATATTATCAAACTAATATGAATATTTTTTAATGAAATAACTAATAATGTAGATAAAGTTCGACAATTAAATCGATTTTACTCCATATTTTGCCATGAAATAAATGATAGAGAATTACATATAATTATTATCAAAATTTTGAAATCAACTTCATTTTTAATAGGCCTAATTGTAAAAAGAAAAAATATCACTACCTTTGAAAAAATTGTAATCTAATCCAAACATTTAGAATATTACAATTAAATCACAAACTTTGAATATTTTTGCAAATTAGACTTATGGACAGCACTTTTGTCCCAAGTTTGATGTGACGATCTTAGTCTGAAAATGTGAATATTATCTGAATTACTAAATAAATATTTTGGAAAATTTTCAAAATGATAATATGAAAATTTTGTTTTTTTAATAAAATAAAATATATATATATTTTTCATAATTTGATTTATGTATTTCAATATTTAAGGATTATCAAAATAAAATATTAATTTTAATTCATAATTAATTCAAATGAATATCTAATTAATTAAAGTTAAAAAAAAACTAGTTAATGTATAAATTTCACAAATTTTTTTATCTAATCGAAATTATACTAAAAATTGAAACCGACCACACAATGTCGGGTGTTCAAATAGGCGTGTTTTTAAATTAGTACTCCCTCCGTCCAACAAATTTATTCTCATTTCTTTGGGCACGGGTTTTAATGAATATTAGTAACTGTTAGTTTGTCAGTTGTTACCCGGGTTACCCATTAAAATGAGGTATTGGTGGCCAGGTGGTTTAGGTAAATGTTAGTTTGTTAGTAGTTAGATCATTAAGCACTCAAACACTCTCATTCCCAAAGGGAATCAAACCCGGGTTACCCACTAAAGTGAGGTACCCGGTGGGCTAAGCCACCTGGGTGATATAGAGTTATTTTTATAAATGAAATGATAATAAATTTTTTAAACGGATTAAAAGATTGAGAAGATTTTTATTTTTTTTTTACAGATTTCTTGTTAGTTAGGTGAATTTATTGATTTTTCTAATAGTTATATAATTAGGCGCCTTTAATAATCATTTAATTGAACTATTTGTAAAATAATTAATTTGATTTCTTAAAACTTTTTCTAGATCCATAAAAAAAATTTTTTTTCTAGATTATAATTTTTATTTTTCCAAAAAAATTATATAGTAGTTTAAGGGGTTAATATCACTTTTAGTCACAAAACTTTATCCCTATTTCAGTTTTGGTCAACGAGTTTCATCACTCATCAAACTTAGTTACTAAACTACACTTTTTTTAATCGCATTTAGTTACGCCGTTAGTCTTCTGTCATTGATTTAACGGGACAAGCTGAATGCGCGCAAATTATACCCTTAATCGCCTAATTTTTCCCCATTCTCAGTTCAAGCCCTAATTTGACTTCACCCCTTTCAATTTCTTTACAAAATCAGAAAACTAAACAAAAATTCGATTTTATATCAAGCCCCAATCTCACTTCATCCCCTACTTTGAGTTAATTTTTGTGGATTTTTGGTGAAGAGATTTCTTCATCAGGCGCTGCAACCATGGCTAAATGGGACAAGCTTGCTTCTGCACCCTAATACGATAAGCTCTCACGAACCCCATTGGTATTGCTTTCTAGTTTATTTGGTGTTACTTCTAGTTTATCTATTTCTATTTTATTTTTCTATTATGCAGATTCAAAAAATTAACCAACCATATTTACATTAAGGCTCCATTTGGATGGAGTCATTTGAAATCAAGGGATTTGAGGATAATACACCATACATTTACAAATCAAAATGGAGAAAAACTAAACGAACGGATTTGGTTCACACAAATATTACTTGTATTAGGAGGATTTCAAATACCCAATAAAACCTAGTCATTTGAAATCCTTCCACTTATGCTTAATATTTGAGTTAATCAAATCCATTCATTTAGTTTTTCTCCATTTTAGTTTGTGTGAATGTATGGTATACAATTCTCAAACCCCTTTATTTCTAATCCACTCCATCCAAATGGAGCCTAAAGTTATTCATGGTGGAAAAATGATAGAAGGTCTTAACATAAATTATGTTGCGGGTATTGTAGATTATTTTGACTCTGTTGACGTTGATAAGTTTGGGTTAATTGAAGTGAATAATTTTGCAAATCAATTAGGTTGTGATGAAAATAAAATAAAATTTTGGCATCAATTTGGGATTAATTTGTATATTGGGGGTAGAATTCTTGATTTTGATGCTGTTGTTTGTGAGATGAAATCGAATTTTTGTTTAGTTTATAATTTTGTAGAGAAATTGAAAGGGGTGGAGTCAAATTAGGGCTTGAACTGAGAATGGAAAAAAATTGGGCGATGTGGGGTATAATTTGCACTCATTCAGTTTGTCCCGTTAAGTCATTGACAGAAGACTAACAGTGTAACTAAATGTGATTAAAAAAGTGTAGTTTAGTGACTAAGTTTGATGAGTGATGAAACTCAGTGACCAAAACTGAAATAGGCGTAAAGTTTGGTGACTAAAAGTGATATTAACCCTAGTTTAAGATAATATCCACAATTTATTTTCAGATTTTTAAAATATTATTTTTTATTTTAAATAATATTCACAAACTTCCACTGCTTTCATTTTTACGTTTTTTTTATAATATATGGTTTTTATTAGTTTAAAATTCATTAATAATTTTTATACTTAAACTAAATTTTCTTTCAATTTTGAAATAATTTTAGATGAGGTGGAATCCGCGCTGACATGAAGCTGATTTATCCACTGAAATGAACTCTAAATAAGTATTAGGTTGAAATTAAGAGAAATAACCTGAATTAGGTCAATTCGGCCCAAATTTAGCTTACATTTTTGCCAAATCTAATAGATAATGACCTACATTTGCAAAATATAAAAGATAATGTCTTATAATTGGTAGTTCGAAATACATTTTTCCTATCATTGTCACCTTTAAAATTAGTGTTATAATTTTTTTTTTATCTCATCACGCGTATAATATTATGCTTTATAATGCAAAAAATTATATGAATGGACGGAGATACCTCATATTTTGTCCACTTATTTTTAACTAAATTAAAATTTAATATTTGTTCTGCAAAAATTGAAACTTAGATTTTTTTTTTTTTTTTTGACGGGAAAGAGAAACTTAGGTCTTTGAAATGTAATAACTAATAAGTGATAAAATAAGTCTTGTTTTTCAATTTATACATATATTTTCAAAAGAGAACATTTATAGATAGATCCATCGACTGGGGCACCATCGTCGTCCGGTTTCTAACACACACAGTCGACCGGCAATTATAAACCCTATTTTACCGGATTTTATTCATACGGTCGGCCATGGCGGGGATGGGTGACGGTTACGTCGGCACGGCGCAGGACGCCGTTCGGATTCGGCGGTTGGAGAAGCAGAGAGAAGCTGAGCGCCGCAAAATTCAAGAGCTCAAGAGCAAAACTGCCGAAACCCAAGGCCAGCCGGGTCTCCTCCAATTCGGCTCCAGCACCTCTGAGGTATGCATAATGTCATCGTCCATTAGAACCCTAGGAACATTCAATTTGTAATTGGTCCACTGCTAATGATGTTTTAGTATATGATTCATTCACAAAAAAATGAAAGACGTGAAATGCTTAGAAGAAGGGTAGCTTGATTAGCAGTATAACCAATCTTGAAAATTTTGAGATAGGTAATGTATGAAGCGAGCTTCAGCAGTGTGATATGTGTCAATAACATGAAACAAATTGACATTGTTAGCATATTATGGTTGTTGCTGATTGATTGAATTTTGGTATTTATTTGATGTTCAGATACTCGAGACTGCATTCAAGAAGGAAACTGTTGGCCTTGTCACTAGAGAACAGTATGTCGAGAAGGTATGCTGTACCTAGTTATTTATTTGGTTATTTTGCCACCCTCTTTTATTGGATGTGTCAAGTTTGTTTCCCAAAGAACTAGATGAAACAATTAAACTTGAAGCAAGATGATCATAAACCAGAATTTCACCACGTAGAATATGAATGCAAAGAATCAAAAGAACAAAGACACAACGATTTAGAGTGGTTCGATCAATTGATCTACATCCACTATATGTGAGGCTTCAGAACTTTTATTAATCACACACCAAGATTACAGTGATTATCTCTTGAGTATCAGCAAAGATCACACAATGCACTCAATCAAATCAACTTCAGGATACAAGAGAAAAACCAAACTAACTGCTAACTTTCAGTCTGTTTTTCTGTTGATTATGATCTGACTTGGATAGCTGATAACCGTGCTGGAAGAAAGCTTGTAATGCCAGCTGTCGAATGCAACAAGTCTCACTTGAAAACTCCCAACCAATCACAAGTTATGATGTGGCAAAGATGACATCAGAGAACACTTATTTCTGTTAGTTTTGTAACCAACTAACTGAAGTAACTGATTGACTTTTCAAAGCTAAAACTCACTCCAACATTCTGCTACTTTCTCAAAACCAAAACACCAGCTAATCAAGTCTACTTCGAACAGATTTTGAGATAACACCTCTCAGGATGCGTGGGTCGTTAATTAGTGGGTTTGTGCTGCAGAGAGTAAACATTAAGACCAAACTTGAAGAGGAAGAGAAGGAGAAGCTTCTAAAGTTGCAGCAAGAGTGAGTAAATGTTGTTTTCTGATTGTTATTTGGCATTTGGAGATTTTTTGTTTACTTTATTTATTATTACTAATCTCTGTCTTTTTTCTTTCAGAGAGGAGGAACTTCAGATGCAGAAATTGAAGAAGCGGAAAATAAAAGCAGACCCTCGACTATCTTTTGCTGATGATTTTGAGAATGACAATGATGAGGAAGATGAGGAAAATAGTAAGCATTTCTCGCATTGTGTTCTATTTGTTGTGGTTGTAAGCATTTTTAGCCAGGAAAATGATCTCATGCAGCTTATACAAGGCATGTTTTCTGGAACTTGCAAAACTATACTGTGTAGATTATATGTACCTGTTGTTATTTGTTACTGTGTCTAGTGAACACTTTCGGAAAATGTCTGGAGCAGTTAGCCTCCTATGTGTTTTTGACCCACTCTAACAAGACATGCTGCAGAAGAATTAGCAAATAATAATTAGCACATGATTTTTTGAAATTATAGGAATACTAACAATTTTGTATTGCCCCTGATACATTATTTTGTCTTTTGTCTCAACTCTCAAGAAGATGTAGGTCCTGAGAGTCTGGCCCGCCTAAAATTTGGACAATATGGAAAAGATCCTACTGTAGAAACCAGCTTTTTGCCTGATAGGTATGGGATTTCTCCCTTTCTCTTATATGCATGCATTTAGTTCTGCTGCTTCTATTATTTATGTAATATATATATTCCGTATTTGAATCTCTGTCACGCTTTTCGATTCTTTACTTATCCCTGGGCTTTGGAATTTGAAGCATACTCTTACAGTGAGAGAGAGGCTGAGGAACAAGCTGAGCGTGAACGGTTGCGAAAACAGTGGCTTCGTGAGCAAGAACAGATCAAAAGTTAGTGTTAAAGTTTGACATACTGTATTAGTTTTCATACTATACAATTTTCTGATGTAAATGCTTTCTTTCTGTTGTATTTCTAGATGAGCCTCTTGAAATCACTTACAGCTATTGGGATGGTACTGGACATCGGCGAGTGATTCAGGTATAATTGCCTTAATTTAATTACTCCTGTTGAGTTTTATATTTCTCTAAGTATAGCAACTTTGTGAGCTGTGTTGTGTTTCTACCAGGTTCGCAAAGGTGATGCTATTGGGGAGTTCCTTCGTGCTGTTCAGCAGCAGCTTGCTCCTGAATTCCGGGAGGTTCGAACAACTTCAGTGGAGAATCTGCTTTATGTGAAAGAAGATCTCATTATTCCACATGTAAGACATTGATGCAGAGGACCCCCCCCCAACCCCCCACCCCCCACCCCACCCCTACGCACACGCATAAGGAAGATGCTATGAATTGCCAGGATATCAGAATATCAAATTCATTCCACATGAACTTGAAATCTTAAATATGTTTCATCCTTGTTCATAAATTGTACTTATGTGGAAGTATTCTTGTTCTCTCATTTTGCAGCAACACAGTTTCTATGAGCTGATTGTGAACAAGGCCAGAGGGAAAAGTGGACCGGTAATGTCCTGTTTTCCAATCTCAAATCAATTGCATGTTAGAAAGATTATGAAGTTAATCATATTGCGGTGGTAATACACATATTCAAGTTCACGGTGTAACTGGGGAGAAGTTACTGCCACTAAGAAGTGTACTTTTACGTAATTGATATTGATTTTTAAATCTATATCATATAATCAGTATTTGAAGATTTTTACACCATGACTAGTGGACTGCATACAGATGTCTAGATTTGCTTCTGAATATCTGGACTTTTTTAATCAAATGTAGCAAACATGCAAACAAATTCCTGAACTCAAGGCCTTATTATATTATACATCACACCAAATTCTTCTCGCGTGTTCAGGTGAACTATTATGGAATGCAATATGTGAGTATGTGTTTCCTAAAGGCCCTAGTATGTGTTTTCTGGTTTTGTTGCAGCTTTTTCACTTCGATGTACATGAGGATGTTCGAACCACCGCTGATGCAACAATCGAGAAAGATGAGGTAAGGGCTCCTAACCTACTTAGGATTGGTTCATGCAAAAGGAGTTGCAAATAGATGCTCACAGTTTGATGATTTCTAAGTAGTTGCGCCTGTCCTAGAGAATCCATCTCCTGCTTGTAGTCAAATGTGAAAAGGATCAACCTTTTGAGTGTCATGCCTGTGTCCCAGTTTGTTCATTTGGAATCTCATGCTATTTGGTGTGTACTGGAAGCAACATTTAATAATTTATTTACTATATCTTCTAGTTCATTAGTTGCCTTCCAGTTTTGACATTGTGGATTGTCTTCTTATGAACTAGTGTTCCCAGTCCCTTTTCTGCATCTGTCTGTGACTACTCTTGGTCGTTGATTTATGATACTGTAATTGTAGATTGAGTTGTGCATTGATCACCAACTCATACTTGATCACCAACTCATACTTGATAAAATTAATTGAAATACGCATGTCATTTTTCAACAGTCGCATGCTGGAAAAGTTGTAGAGAGACATTGGTATGAGAAGAACAAGCACATATTCCCAGCTTCAAGATGGGAGGTACTCTCTCTCTCCCTCTCTCTCTCTCTCTCTCTCTCAAAATGCACAAGCAGGTGGGGGAGGGTGTTTATATATTTATAATATTTTTTTTCTGGTAGTATAGTCTTAACATTTTACACAAGTGAATGAAAATATAAAAATAAATTATTTATACCAACTCAGTGATGACTTAGAGTGTTTGAAGAGGCAGCATTGTTTTTAGTATATTTAATTTTGTTATAAATGCCACATCACCTGTTTGGGGAGGGGTGGTAGCAGAAAAGACTCCCAGCCCCAGGATCTGCTCGCCTATCCATGTCGAGGCCGGGTGGTGATTAATTTAATTTAGTGTTTGATGAAAAAAATATTATTTAAAAAGTTGAAATGATATTGGACTGAATTACATTAATTAGCTGTTACAAAGTGTATTGAAGCTTAAGTTAGATTTACAAAATTTGACGTGATTATGCAGATATACGATCCAACCAAGAAGTGGGAACGATACACAATTCATGGAGATTAATACTAGGAGGATAAAATGCAAGTCCTGGTGTCAAAATCGTGTTAGAGAGTAGTAGGATTGGAAGCCCGTTTTCTGGTAGAATTTGAATTTGTTGTGCGCTTTCTACTCCGTTTCCTTTTTCATTGAATGAAGAAAAGGGCGAGACTACAAAATTAAGGATCGGGTTATGGATATTTTACTCTCCAAAATCTCGTGAATGCGAATGCTTCCTTGGTTGGGTTTGAAACTCTTATGTTAGAAAGGATTCTTATTAAATCCGCTATAATTTAATCTTTTGGATGTGCAATTAAATTACATATGGAAAATTGTTTGTCAATTTCATGTCGAAATTAATGATATGCATATTATCAACAAAAAAATATTTATATTTTATTATAAGTATTTTGTATCTTTTTCTCTTGAACACAGTGTCAATTTTAGTTTACATTATTTTTTTATTAAAATGCATTAATTTAATAGTAATATTGTCTAATGAACATAATTAATACTATCATTTAAAAATATTTGTTTTACAGAAAAGACTTACTGTTGACAATGTACAGTGGATTATTTTTTGAAACATAACCTATAATTGGATCTCTTTTTTGAAACATAACCTATAATTGGATCTCTTTTTTGAAACATAAGTATATAATTAGATCTTTAATATATAATCGAATTCAGTTGGGAAACGATTCAATAATTAGACCCTCAAGTATATGGACTAAAGAAGAATTCAGTAATTAACTGCATATATATCATACTAATATTAAATTCCATATTAGATCTCTACTTTTAAACTTCACTTTAGAAGTTTGAAGTAATAATAAATTTTGGAATTAAGATTACATGTTGGATCTGAAGAAAAAAATTTGGATGTGTTGTTAGAAAAACGAGATATTCGGAGACAATTTTTAAGTTTAATTCCTCCTCAAAAAATTGCGATAGCTTATATTTTTTACAATTTTTTTTTTTTTGTTGAAATAAATAACGTTTCCAGGGAATGAAAAATAATTTTCTAAACATATTTATAAAAGATGACAAAGTGGTATATACTATATCTGAAGTGGTTAGAGCTCCACTATCTATAACTTAAAGGTCATGGGTTCGTGTCACCTTTTGCCCGATTTTTTTTAAAAAGAAATATTTTTAAAAGATAAGATCATAAAAACATATTTTTAAAAGATAACATATATATAATTTAAATACATTTTTTTTTTTTGAAAAAATTTAAATACATTTTTAAATAATATAATTTTTTTCATTTACACTGAACAATTCACCTCAAATGCAATATTCTCACTATTTTTTAAACCTGTACGAGACAGTGTCACCCATGGGCCATGATGAGTGCCTTTTATAAATTGACATATTTCTTGTATCCTATAACGAAAATAAAAAATGAAATATTTTCATTTTATGACATAATGTGATTTTCCGGTTTTGCCCCTGCAGTCCACGCGTTAAAAGGGCATTTCTCTCTTCTTGGTCTTCACGCACACAACTCCCCCATTTCACTCATCGTTTGGGGCAAGAAATAATAAAGAGAAGCAAAAAGAAAAATGACAATTAGGGTTTTTTACATCCTCGCACTGCTCCTCTTCTCATCATCTCTCCTGCAAGGTAAGAATTTCGGATCCATCCATTTAATTTTGAAAAATTCTTTTGTTTCTTGTATTTGCTAGATTTTCTTTTAGAAAATAATTTGAAATGTAATGGCTGATGCCTTGTTTCGTGAATTTTGCAGTTGTTTAGTGCCGTAGCTTGCATTAGAATCTGCTCGTAATGCTTTTAAATCAGATCGGGACTCATTTCATTTTAATTTTGTTGTAGATCATTGTGTTGATTTTATCGATTTAGTACTTCCGATTGAAGCGTTTATGCACTTTGTACGGTTTTGTGGATCTGAGTGCGTGTCAGTTGCGGAGTTGATGCTGTTTAAGCATTTTGATTTTGAAATGCATGCTGATGTTACCTTGACATTCAATTTTTTTTTTTTTAATTTCCAACTATATCTGAAGTCAACGGGATTCACAATCTGGTAATTAGCTTATCGATACAAGATATGAAGGGGTTGACAGTCTGTTGACTCTGCTATTGTTTATCAGTCCTATTATAATGTGGAGTTCCTTTGTTCATTGTTGTTTTTCGATTTCCAAATTCTAGATAGACTGATAGACATTTTTGTATTATGTTTACACTAATCTATGAATTGTTTCTTATGGATTCTAAATTATTGCTGAACTTAAAATTCAGCTTCTGAATCCTTATTTATTTATTTTTCTTCATAGTTGCAAGATGTGAGCCAGACCCTGAGGCAGAGGTTGTTGAGTCTGAGGAGGGCGGAGATCTGGGGATTGTTGGTGAGGATGTCCAAGATTTTGGTAGTGGAAGCTTTAATCCATCTCCAGACGTGGAAACAGTTTGTGTTTTTCCTAAAAACCCCAAAAAATGTTAGTTATTTTGGTTGAAATTTGACTCCTTTTAATAATTTGTACCTTTTTATCAGCTGAGTATTCTCGTTTCTGTCTATCGTATATTAACTTGCATCTCTATGTTTCTCCTTTTGTTTTGCAGTTGTAGCTGCTGGCGAAGAAGCTGAACTTCTAGTTGGGATTAAAAATGATGGTAATGCTTTGTTAAATGGCTGTTCATAGTTCTTTTCCTATCTATTGATACAATCCTTTAATTTAATGTTTTTGCTAACAACATTGGGTTGTATATCTTACTTCCTCCGTCCCGGAGTTATCTTTACGTGTGAAGAGGCACGTTTATTAAGAAAACTTAAATTAGTGTAGGAGAGAGAATAAAGTGTAAGAGTATTTTGAGTGGTTGTGTGAGATAAAGTGTAGGAGAGAGAATAAAGTAGAATAAAGTAAGAGTGACATTTTTGAAATTTAAATGGTATTATGAGGGTGCAGTTTATGGAGGGTATTCCATTTTAGTGGTGTGAAGTTAATTGTGAGACGTCCAGAAAAGAAAAATGTGAAGTTAATTGTGGGACGGAGGGAGTATTTCTTACCCCTCCATCCCGGAATAAATTTCACTTTATTTTCGTCAGTCTCACAATAAATCACATCCTTAAAATGAAAAACCATTCATAAAGAATTTCCTTAATTTTACACAAAATTTCATTACTTTTGGGCCTACACATACACACAATTCAACTCATTTTACTTTATACATAAAGGTTTACGAAATTACCTCTCAAATCCCTACTCATTCTTCTACTTTCTTAAAAAATGTAACCTTCTACATGTGAAGACTATTCCGGGACGGAGGGAGTAATATCCTCTAGTTTTATTCTCTTAAGCCACCCCCTCAATAGAACACCAAAAAAGGACGGTAAAAGCAAGTAGTGTTTGTTGTGTCCAGATTCTTATTTATGTTGATTCTGAATTTGAACTTATTATTTTGGTGTTATCCCAGGGGAATCAAGTATTAATGTCATTGCCATTGAGGCTAGTGTCCATCTCCCTTTTGATCATCGCTACTTGTTGCAGAACCTTTCTGCCATGGTATTTCATGTTTCCTCCTTTGCATGATATTCAATTCTTTTAACTGTTGGCCTTCAGATAATTTCCCTCCTAGATGTGTAGTCTATCTGGTTAGTGGTAACCAATATTCAGAAGCATTGGTGAAGTGACTAGACTATAAAAATGTTGTTAACTATTATAAACATGTCCTGCAGTGCTTATTTTTCAATTTGGATTATGGCTGATGTTTATGCCACTGGAAAACATTTTTTGCCTGATCAGAACAAATCGCAAATAATTCTCTTGAATGATTAAATTTCAAATGATAACCTATATGTCTTTGATTGGTGTTAAACACTACTCCTCTGCAATAAAATCTGCAGAAATCTTTTATGATCTGGATATTGATTTAAATGATGCATGTTATTAACGAGTTGTCTAATTTTGTACTATATGCTTATAGTGGTTATGTTGAAGGATGAGGGTGGGGATAGTCAGTGTGGTGATTGATCTGGTAGTTTGATATTGGATAGGTCACTGCCAGCCTTTAATATGTCCAGCCGATGAATATTGCTTACTTGTGGCATTTGACTGTTGTAAATTGTAATAAACTGTCACTTCCTGCTTTCATTTGCTATCTACATAGTTATTTGGTGTTGATTGGTTGTTTTGGCAACACTAGTCCTTTATTTGTTCTTTCCTTCACTCATAGAAGCGACACCGATCCTTGCTTTAGCTGTTGACCATGACTGTACCAATATTTGTCTTCAGATATGGACCAGAAGTTGTTTTTTAATTTAGAAATGTCTCCATTAGTTTCTTTTTGATTTTCTTTGTTATGAATTTGATTTTTTTTGATGCACTAGACTTTCAACAATGCATCGGTTCCCCCATCAGCTCAAGCAGCTTTCCCTTACATATTTGCCGTGAGCAAGTTCTTACAAGTAAGCTTGCAGAATTCTTCCGAGTATACCTTCATATTTACTGTTGCATTGTGGTGCTGGTCTCACTTTTGCCTTTTTCTTTCTCAGTCCGGTGCATATGATCTTGTGGGGACAATTCTCTATGAGATCGATCAGAACCCATACCAGACTACCTTCTACAATGGGACAATTGAAGTTACTGAGGCAGGCGGCATGTTCAGTGTCGAATCAGTCTTCTTGTTTTGCCTTGGAGTAACCCTTCTAATTCTTCTTGGATTATGGATACGTAGCCAAATTCAACATCTCTCCAAGGTGAAGATGATTTTTCTTTTGCTTAAATGTTTTCTTATTATATTCAGAAAACACATAGAATGCAAGTGTTCTATAGAATGGTCAATGAATGAGTATAAGTAATCTAATAGCTGCCAAAACCCTTGAGGTATTGATTTCTGATCATACAATCACGCTTGTGATCTGTTCTTGTTTTATGTTATTTATCCATTTGGGATCTTGTATGTGGCAGAACTGTTTGGAGTCTATGTTTTCCATCAGCTTCTGTGTGCCTGAAAGTGGGCATCCGTTTTTTTTTTTGTTATGCCTTCTTTGCCTTTGAAGGGGAGGGGGAATTGATGAATGTGTTATATATGTTAATTTTAGTTTGGCTTCCACTGCTTTTGGTGTAAAGGCACGTATTGCCAATTTCATGCTGGTACTAGAAGATAATTAATTTGTCTGTCATCCTGTTTTAATTGGTCAAGGGTTATTGTGTGAGGAGGACAAACAAATAATGAGTGTAATTTGTCTGTCATCCTGTTTTAATAGGTCAAGGGTTATTGTGTGAGGAGGACAAACAAATAATGAGTGTAATTTTATTGATGATGACATTAACAATTTTAACTTGTCACTTCTGTAATTATTGGCTCTATGTGGGTTAAAACTTGGGAAAGGAATTAATGATCCAACTATACTTCTAATCTGTGTTTTTAAGAAGCAGTTTTTAACCGTTTCTCACTTGTGATGATCAGAAAACCAAGAGGGCACCAAAGGTGGAAGTTGGAACTGGGACAACTGATGCCTCAATGGACGAATGGTTGGAGGTTCGTATGAAAACTCTAAACATCCTCAGTTTGTGTATTTTATTTGTTTCTTTATTTTACATCTGGACCACTATGTCTATGAGTCCCTTATACATTGAGACTAATATGATGGAATTTGTCCATATGTTCAGGGAACTGCATATACTCAATCTGCTTCAAGCAAGTCAAAGAAGAAGAAGTGAACGCGCAAGTGCAAGCAGTCCACTGTAAGTTGCATATATTGGGGCAGATGAACTGCATAACAAAACCTAGGGACTCAAATATATGAGGAGAGCTAAAGGTCGAGTAGCTTTTTTTGAAGAAATTACTGTGGAACTACTTATCTCACTGTTGTAGCATGAGGATGAACTTTGCATTTTCTTTTTCTTGGAGACAATTCCGGAATTGAGAGTTAACTTGAAGAAGCTGACAGTTTTGTGAACTATAGAATATGATTTTTCGTCACTTAAGCTTCTGATACTTTTCAGCTTACGTGATTGATCTTGTCATGTTATGTTTTTTAGCTTTTCAGTGAATATGGCTAGATTATTCTCTAGTTATTTTTTGGGGGGTATAATTATATTTTCCATCTTCTGATATAGACATTTTTGGTATGTTTGCGAAGAAGAAAGAGGCATTAATAGGAAGTATACCCTACATCAATTACGAATGCCTTGTTAAAACACATTGTTAGTATTGGTAGGTCGTACGTCAACATGTCATGCATTGTCTTTTTTGGGATTTATTATATTCCCCTTCCTCAGTCTGCTGCATTTTTTCCCTTTTGATTCTGCGCAGATCTTCTCTTGTTTTGCCTATTTGCACATACACTTGCTGGGTTCAAATTTTTTATTGGGATGGTAATAATTTGAATCATGAATAATTCTGTCAAAAAAAAAAAAGAATCATGAATAATGAATTGCAATGAAAGTGTAACGATTACATTGATTACATTGATTGTTGGTTAAGGAATAATGAAATGAGTGAGGAGAAATAATTATAGGAGGGAAATAATTAATTAAAATGCGGTTTTGGGAAATATATTTTGAGTGTCGTTACATTTTTTTTTTACATAGAGTGTCATTACTCAATATAAGTAAATTGATCATATTTTTTTCTCTTTATTACTACTAGCACTACATGTTCATGTTACTATTTCTATTGAAGTATTTTGAACCATTTAAGGTATTTTAATGTACTGTTTTTCATGGTGTCTTATCACGAGGTAGTGTCAACGGAGTTTGACAAGGTAAAGGTTAGTAATATTTGAATGAAGTCTCTACTTTTCTAAGAATGAATGAATTTTATTCTTTATTTCCAGGGCATGATTTGTGCCAATCATATTTTATGAGAGGTCCCTCGCCATTTGATTAGGGGAGAAGCACTTGAGGGCACAAGTACATGCAACCAAGGTTGAGAATATCTCTATGAATATTATAAATATATTAATTATTAAGCAAGTGTCGAAATATTTTAAATTTTATGTATGATAATATTTCGTTTTGGGAATTTTGGACGCTTCGTAATTATCTACACGTATATAAATGAGTAGTATAGATAGTAGATGGCTAGATGCTATAAAAAGTGGAAGTGATACGTGTTGCACTTGTAACCTATTGACTATCTTACCCAGGAAATGTTGTTTCATGATTTTTTATATTTTTAAAAAAGAATTTGACAATCCTTGAAAGTTTTTAATCTATTTTTAAAAAGTGATTTCTCTGATAATAAAATGCAGGACCATGATATCAAAATGATATTTTTCGAGGCATCATTTGCGGTGATTAATCAACTATAAATCACATCAATAATTACTTTCCTAAAAATTCAGAAATAGAAAAAGAAAGTATCATAATGGATTCAACTGCCTCACCAAATCACGGTTGAACGAAGGTCCATCATAATTGCGTATACAACTAGAACCAAAATTATTAGATATTTTTAGCTTCATAAAGAGATTGATGGAGAAATGTCTTCAAATTTCTCTTTTTCCTTTTTTTTTTAAATATTTATTTATATATATTCATAATAGTAATGATCATGAATTTTAATGTCGTGGGTTCAATTTCAACATAAATTATACGCATATTTTACTGAGTATAAAATAATTGTGTTGAACTCAACCTCCAGCAAGAGTTAATATTGTGTTTCATATTAAAATTAGAGTAAATCTCTTGTATTTTGCATACACAGTAAGCTTATGGTGTTACAATATTTGAAAAAGTTAAAGTATCAAATATTTGATCAAAAGTATTAGAAATCTCATCAGAAGTTTAAAAAACTAGGTTTAATGATATCATATTTGCTCGAGAGTTTAAGAAATTTGCCCAAGAGTATCAAAAATTTGATGAAATTGAAGAAATATATTTAAAGTATCAAATATTTAACCAAGAGTATCAAATATTTGACCAAGAGTATCAGTGAAAACCAGTAAACTTACTGTGTATACGAAACACATAAGACTTTGCCTTAAAATTATACTTCATATGTCCCGTTTTTAATGTGACATTTAATATTCGACATATGTTTTAATGTAAGAGTTGTTTTATAATATATAAGTTATTTTTTATGGTAGTAGTCTTTCTAATTTAATAAAAGAGTTGTTTAATAGTATTAAATTGGGTTAGTATGAAAAAAATAATGACATGTGATATAATATTGAGGTTTTTGATATATATATATATATATATATATATATATATATATAAGTAAAATTACTTTATTGCTATTTAAAAATAATATTTAAATATGAAAAAAAATCTTTAAATAAATGATGAATTTAATATTAGACGGATGAAATATATATGTATTTTCTTTTCCGGATAAAATGATGACTCGAACCCATGGCCTTTGGGTTATAGGTAGTGAAGCTCTAACCACTTAATTTATACCACTTTATCCATAAAATATATATACATTATTTTTTTTTTTTTAAGAGTTACTTTTTTGTGCATATTGCAATAGTGGAAACTAGGCCGAAAATTTCGCAGGTCACAATCAGTTTATAAAATTATATTATTTACTTCTTGATATTATTATGTGTTTTGGCAATACAATATTATAATAACAATAATACTATATGAATAACAATGTAATACTGCATGTCTTATATTAGTTAATGTGATACTATATGAGAAAACAAGTAATACTATCAAGGTAAATCAATAAATAAATAATATTGCCTTTATGATCCAATTCCAGCCGCGAGTTTTTCTTTTTTTACTTGCAGGATTTTTGTTTTCTATACATAACATATCAAATTTATTTCAAGATGTAACAATGCATATAAGTTTTGGTGATGATGATGTATTAATGTATATTTAAAATAATTTTTTTTTATATAAAATGTAGTAATATTTTTACATATTCTTGTGATACTCAGATTTTACGAGTATCACAAAAACTGAAACGGTATCGTGCGAAACTTTTTAAATTAACTTTGAAAGATTTCTTTAAAAAAAAAAAATTATCTTTGAAAGATTTCGTTTCAACCCCACATGACTAAAAGTCGTACCGACTAAAAGTTGGTGTGAAGACAATTACGCGCCTTCATTTTAGTTAATAAAAGGACAAATAAAGTCTGATATTAATATAGGCCTACATTTTATGATTGGGAATTCAGCAAGCGTGTCTCTATTTTAATTGTTGCACTAAAATGTTAAATCTTCACAAATAAAAAAGATAAATTACAAATTTCTCTTAGACATTTGCTCTGTTTACAAAAGTTGTCCTTTCTAAATTTGTAAATTAAAAAATTCCAACGAAATAATCGCCTCTGGTTAATTTCTTATATTGCGAATGACATCACCACAGTTACAAAATAATAATATCAATTAATATAATGAAAAATTAATTCTATTTTAATGAATTAATCTTGAAAGTAGCATAAGGAGTTGATCATGTGAGTAACGTATGTCAATATCAATTATCTAATAAAGATCGACAGCTGATTTTAAAAATTAAAAAATAAAGAAAGGTCGACAGCTCGGAGATAGCAATGGGTACATGGGGTTTTTTTATGTTGCTATGTGATAAGGTGTGATATTTTAACATTTCGTATTGTTTAATCTTTAAAAACAAGTTTTTACCACATATATGTTCTCAAAATACACATGTATAAGTAAAATTATTTAAAATCATATAATTAATGTACATATTAATTAGTACTAATATTCAAAGAGTGCGTCTCATCTGAATAAATTTTTTAGTGAAACTGAATTCATATTGTTTTCAGTGGCGGATCCAGGATTTTAAATTTGGGGTACGAAAAATAATAATAAGTAAGAGAAAAAAATATTGGGGGTACATAATAATTTTTTTATTTATTTTACCTTAAGAAATTTTTTTAAAAAATATTTTGGGGGTACAACTATACCCCCAAACCACCATGTAGATCCGCCGCTGATTGTTTTATTGATTAATACATTTTAGTAATATATATCTTATTTTTTTAACTATCACAACTAATATCATTTGTTAAGTTGGACATGTCCTTCAGTTATCGCGACTGATATTCTTTTATAATATAACATATATCCTTCAATTGTCACGACTGATACTCTTTAATATTATAGGTCATATCCTTCAATTATTACGACTGATATCCTTTAATTATATACTCCATGCGTACCAAAATAAGGGAGTGTTTGCAAACTCTGCTTACAGCTTAGAAGCACTTCTCAAAAGCTAAAGTTGTAAATGGATATCTTAAAAAATAAGTGTTTTTATCTTCTCCACTTGAGTTTGCAAACACCCTCTAAGTGTCTCATTTTATCCATTCACACAAATCAATATTTTTATTTATTAAAGTATCAAAAGACATTAATGCCCTTATTTAACACTTAAATTTATACCAACAATTTATTAAGGGTATTATTGGAACAAATAGAACAAATTTGCATGATTTGTGTAGAGTGACATTTAAAATGAGACACTTATTTTGGGACAAAGAGAATATGTCATATCCTTCAATTATTTTGATTGATACCCTTTAGTAAAATAAATTCAGTTTCAACATAAAATTTGTTTACGGGAGGCTTTGTCATATTCAAATATTAATATATATATATATATATATATATATATCCTTTTTTTTAGATCAAATATATAAATATCAACTAATATTATAACATACGTACATAATATGCAAATCTCATAGAATTTTTCACACTTTTCTTTTTTCGTCTATTTAACAATAAACTTCACACCCTTAAAATAAAAAACCCTCTATAACTCCATCTCCACAATATTCATTAGTTTACACAAAATGTCATTACTTTTGGATTCACGCATATACATTTTTTTTACTTTATACATAAATGTTTACAAAATTAACCCTCAAAATCTAATCATTACTCTTCTTTTAAAAAAAAAGTGTATACTCCCTCCTATCAAGGGTTTTATGGTACGAAGGGAGTATTATATTAGTACATAAACATACATACGTGTATATCCTATGTATTATATTAGATAAAGTCTACTATGAATAAGGGTTCATGATGAAATTTAATTCATTTATTAAAGAGTATCAATTGTAATAACTAAAGAGTATTACTTATATTATTAAAGGGTATCAGTTGTGATAACTGAAAAATATGTTCTATATTACTAAAGGATATCAGCCGTGATAACTGAAAGATATTACTTATATTAGTAAAGGGTATCAGTCGTGATAGCTGAAATATATGACTTATATAGTTATATTACAACATGACAACATTATAAAGAGTATTAATAATGATAACTGAAAGATATGACCTATATTACTAAAAGATATATTAGTTATGATAATTGAAAGATATACTGAATCTATTTTTTCAGTATGTATCAAATTTCACCGTAAAACTTAGTTCACAAAAGATACACTCATTATATTAATATCATATAATGATACTAAAATTTATATAGTATATGTTATTTATAAAATAGGTATATAGAATTGGAGGTGGTTGGGAAAGTGGAGTAGGTGGTGTGAATATTTTGTTGAGCAGGGATTTAGATTTCCAAATCCTGGATTTTTTAAACAAAACATGAGCTGGAATTCTTCAGATTCAAAACTCCTCCAAATATGTTTATGATTCTACTCTTCTGTAAGGATATCAACTATTTTTACTGAAAACAACTATAATTATTCAATATAAATAACTATTAAATGAAAATAGTTAGTATTATTTAAAAATATATTTAAATTACACATGTATATATATATACATACTATTACTTTGTTATACATATATACTCTTTTGTGAGAGTGTTTTATGTAAGCTAATTAAAGTGGACCAATTAGTTAGAGAAAAATGTTAATCGAGTCAGTCAGACAATTTTTTTTTTTATAGAATTATTATTATGAATTTAGATTACTCTTATTACTCATATGACAGTTACAAAACCTCACACCAAAATGTGTATATTTCTAAGATTTGCATTAAGTTTGGGTCCTTACAAAATAGGAAAAGTTTTAGTAAACTCCTCATATTGTCATCTTAGGAGATGAGTTGAGAAAAACATTTATAAACAATACCATAAAAATAGTACTCTTTTTATAGATTACAAACTTTTTTATACAAATTTGTATTGATTTAGATTTGTGTATATCGCTCAAATCAAGATAAATTTAACATAAAATTTGTGGATTTATCTCTCTCCCTTTCACATTTTTTTTTCTGTGTTTTATTTTTTCTGTCTCGCTTATCCCTAGGCAAATAAAAAATAACATTGTTTTCTCGTCCTCTTGCGGTGCCATTCTCTTTCTATTTTTCACGATGATGATGTTCTCTACTCTTATCTCGCAGTTGCATAGTACTGTTTTATTTTCATCTCTTACACATGTAATAAAATAATATTACTGACCTTCTTGTTGAAAAAAAAGAAAACAATATTACTATTGTATCATATTTAATTTTGAAATGTATTACTCACTTTGTTATCGACTTTATTTATAAATAATCAATTTATTTATAAATAAATACCTCAAAATACGCTTCAATATTTCTATTTTATGCGTAAACTCCTATCTCTTCTATTAAAAATATATGACATTTTAATTATTCATACTATTTACAATGTAATTGTCGTTTACACTTTTTAATGCAACTAATTTATATTTCTTTTTAATTTACCCGTAACTTCATTAAAAATGACTTAGATATTAGGAAAAATTATAAATAGGTGTAAAAATTAGTAAAATTACAAACAGGTGTAATGTGCAAATTTTTTGTGCTTCTATGCAAAAAAAAATTTATGCTTCTGTGCAAATTTTTTACACATAATTGTAATAAGACTTACCTCTTTCTATCTTATTGTAAATGACCCTAGATATTAATAGTATTTAAAGTCTTACGTAGAATTCTAAAACTATTAATTAGGGGTATAGTAGGAACCCAATGATTATTTTAATATGTGTTCTTATTACATTGATATTTATATAAAATGAAATATATTTCAAATAGTAGGGAGTAATAATACTTTTTAAAAGTCGTGTTAAAAAAATTATGCCTATCATTGGATGAAAGGAGTAAATCAATGACCCATGAGATTTAAGCTGCTTATTTTATATTTTTCGGGTAACTTGCACGATAATTTTTTTACAAGAAACCAATTTAAAAACACCTTTTAAAAAACAGCTGTCTAATTATATTAAGTTGGACTAAATCAATTCAATGAATTCAATTATTGTACGTTTTAAGGACAATTTATTAAAAAACAATGTTAATCAAAGTCATGTGTGTGCATGCTGCTCTAAAGTCTTATAATTAAATTAAATGGGTCATCACCTTATAGATAGTGCTAATTAACCAACGAGTTAACAAACATTAATATGAAAAAGCAATTAAAATAGCTATATATATATATACATATATAAATTCAAATCTACTACTATTGTTATATTTTTGGATATATCCTATATTTTGTTTTTCATATATTTAAAGGATTTTCGGCCATTTAAAACGTTTTAGTAGTCAAATCGAAACTAGCTAACCACATGATAATACATACTTAACCAAACATTGTTGGCTCCAGGTATTATTACACTAATACTTGGTACTTATACTACTATTCAGCATTCAACGACCAATCATGTGAGAAGTTCAGATCATGGAAGAAAATATGGCTCATATGCGGTTACTTTATATATTTTATATCGGTTTCATTCGAGTTGATCTCTTGTGAGATGCATTTATTTTATGACACTTTTCAGTTAATTAATTTGTTGGCACATTTCAATGATCTTAACATCTAATAATTTTCTATTATTATAACTGATATTTTTTTATTTATATTAAATGACACTATTCAATTATAACACCTAACATTTTTTAACGGATTCAAATGATGCATGACTGAATATGAAACCAATTCATATATATATATATATATATATATATATATATATATATATATATATATATATATATATATTAAACTTCGTCAAAATAAACACGAGTTCATGCATAGAACTCACTAACCAACTCAAAAAATATATATATAAAGCTAGTACATAAACTAGTAAGTATTAGGAATTCATATCAATACGTACTCCAATACTTATTGACTTTGAAAAACTACTTTATCATAAAAATAAAATAAAAATCCGAACTTCTATATTAGATGCATATTTGAAATAAATTTCATTTTCGTGCAATAGTTAAATTTGGTTTTTATGATTCATTAAAAATTTGGATGAGACAAATTTTATTAACTATATGCAAAAACTTGTATGAGACGATCTCATGATGAAACCGTTCACAAATTAATATAAATTAACACTCATTTCTTTCAAAGTGTTGAAGCGTCGTCCCCAAATTATGTTTCGTCTCATTGTGAGATGGTCTCACACAGTACATACTCTCGTATATATATGACCCATTGTTTATGGTGACCACCCAACTAAAATTCATGCTTTGAAGAAAAGTATATGACTCGAATATTAAAATTGAGCTTCGTCCCATATACAAAAATATATATATTAAATGTAAATAATTAATAACTGATGGAAGTAATGGTGCTAATATTAGAAGATGAGAGGTGGAACAGCCTAGCTACATGTGGGAGTTGTAGTGTTCTACAAAGTATATAACCAGAGCAACTTAATTAGTTGACATATCTTTTTTCATCAAGCTCAAGTCATGGAAAAAAAAAACGGCGATTTAACAAAAATTGTGTGCAAATTGAACAATGTATACAATTATGGGATTAAAATGAATTTTTAACTTATCTTGGAATAATTTGCGAAATGGATTAAATTACGAAAACAAATGTTGTTAACTCAATCCAACTTTATTCGTTCACTTGTGTTCATTCTCAACTATACATCATTTAAAAAAAAAAAAAGAAAAAATTGGAACCATGCAATGCTGTACTCAATGCCATCAATTTACACCCCTACGTATGCCCACCCTTCCCCCAGGCCCCACCTATGGCATTTTGTTCAAAAAAGGGTTTCAAGGTGAGAAAAATAGTTGCAATTAAATTGGTTTACAGGTATACAGAAAAGACGAGTTGTGCAGTTGAGGTTTCATTAAATGAAGATAATGGCGTTTGATCTAGTAGCATGTACCAAACTACTAAAATGAGATATGAAATTTAGTATTAATTATATGGAAAAAAGATGATCTGGATTTTTATTAAACTACTATAATATTTAATTTGGTTTGGTCATGATCAACGGGGGACCGGACCTCATGTGATGCCATTTAAGATTATGTCGGAATAATTAACCAAAATGATGATCAGTTGTGGAAGAAGCATTATATATAGATACAGGGAGTGTCTCTTCAACTCATTCAGCAATCAGAATATATATGATCAGTAGCTTAAAACTATATAGCTTCTGAATATATATATATATTGAATAGTGTGGTGAAATTAAAGGTGGCAATGAGGGGTCATTCCCTTTGTCATGGTTTCTTCTTCTTGTGTTTATTATTTGCAGTAAGTTTGTGCAGTGCATCTGACAACACATTCGAGGTTGTCGGCAGCGGTGAATGCGCTGATTGCAACGACCAAATCTTAAAAACTAGTCAGGCATATTCAGGTATTTTAATTTATTGATTAAAAAGATCCATGCAAGCTAGTGACAATGCATGCATATATATTGAGTTTTATTTTATGATGTAGGACTTCATGTGACGATCGACTGCAAGCTGAAAAACGGAGACACGAAAAGATATGGAGACGGTGAGCTTGACGACGAAGGTAAATTCAAGGTTTCGGTTCCAGCAGAGCTGGTGGAAGATGGGAAGAAACTGAAGGAGGAGTGCTATGCCCAGCTCCACAGTGCAGCTGCTATTCCCTGCCCAGCACACAATGGCTTAGAGTCCTCCAAAATCGAGTTCAAATCGAGTTCCAATGGCAAAACCACCTTCGCCCCCACTAAAAACCTGCAGTTCTCAGCTGCATTGTGCACTTCCAAGTTCTTGTGGCCACATTTCAACTATCCTCCTCTACCCGCCACTCATCCATGGCTTAAACACTTCCCAAAGGTCAACTTCCCCCCCTTGAAAGGCTTCAGCCACTCATGGCCCCCACTTCCACCCTTCTTCCACAAGCCACCCCTCCCTCCCGTTGAGCACCCGGTTTACAAGCCTCCCGTTGAGCCCCCAGTTTACAAGCCTCCTGTTGAGCCCCCGGTTTACAAGCCTCCTGTTGAGCCCCCGGTTTACAAGCCTCCCGTGGAGAAGCCCCCGGTTTACAAGCCTCCCGTGGAGAAGCCCCCGGTTTACAAGCCTCCCGTGGAGAAGCCCCCAGTTTACAAGCCTCCCGTTGAGAAGCCTCCAGTTTACAAGCCTCCCGTTGAGAAGCCTCCAGTTTACAAGCCTCCCGTCGAGAAGCCTCCAGTTTACAAGCCTCCTGTCGAGAAACCCCCGGTGTACAAGCCTCCTGTCGAGAAGCCTCCGGTTTACAAGCCTCCCGTCGAGAAGCCCCCGGTTTACAAGCCTCCTAAGAAGCCATGCCCACCCATCAAGCCAAACCCACCAGTTTACAAGCCTCCCGTTGAGAAGCCACCGGTTTACAAGCCTCCCGTAGAGAAGCCACCGGTTTACAAGCCTCCCATAGAGAAGCCACCGGTTTACAAGCCTCCCGTTGAGAAGCCACCAGTTTACAAGCCTCCCGTTGACAAGCCACCTGTTGTGATACCACCATTTAAAAAGAAACCTTGTCCTCCAATTCCAAAGCTTCCTCCTATCCCAAAGATCCCACCAAAGTATTTCCACCACCCAAAATTTGGACATTTCCCACCCCTCCCTCCTAAAATTAATCACCCATGATCTTTTTCAACAAGACTGTAATTAGCACGTACTGCTCTTTCTTCTATTTCCAAGAGTTGAAGCAACAGGTTGTTTAATTTATATCCGTCATAATAAAGATCTTCCAAGATTCCAAGAGGGAATGCTGTCAAAAAGGAAGAATATGAGTGACATATAGGGAAAAATGGATCATATTTTCTTGTTTGTACTGTTGGTTTGAACTCCAGTTGCATGGGTTATTTATTTCATTTTGGTTTGAAATCAGATGTTTGTACATTTTCCAATTGCAGTTCCATTCCTAAATTAAACTTTTCTTGCAATATTTATAATTATAATTTGGTAATTGAAACACTGCTAATAATCAGTATCTTATGGAGACATTATTTTTACAGCACAGGGAATTGTAAGATATCTTTCCAAAAGACAATTCTTTGTTGAACCAAAACCTTGCATTTTGGACAACTGCCACTCAAGGAGTGAGGGCTCCTCCCCTGTTTCTCTGTAAATACATTTTGGTAATAATTTAAAATTTAAGTTCCCAGAAATGATAAAACTATTGCACGTGAACGAGAACATCTTTTCGTGTTTTCATAAACAAGAAACTAAATTTTTCACGATATCAGAATTTATGACGTGTAATGAAAACTATAACATTATCACATTGTCATCCCCTAATGGATGATGGGAACAAGTAGTTCAATACCTAGCTGTAGTTGCTAGCAAGAACAGCTGTGCAAGAATACTACACCAGCTATTCAAAGAACCTTTCTCTATCTTTGAAGATCTGGCAATCACTTGTATCTCTACAGTTTTCTCAGCATCCAACTGCTAAAAAAATCTTGAACATGATATTTGGTCCAGAACTATGAGATTGCAAAAAACAGGTGCTTGTGGGTGAAAAGGTCGAAGGTTTTATGTTGTGCACGATATACAGAATTACTCATACCATCCTCAAACATGAAAGCATTAAAAGTTTGAATTTAACAGAAAATGTGGTAATAATATTAAGCAAGTGATAACCAACTACACCACAAGCCAATCTGTTGGAAGAAAAGATGCGAGATTTGATTTGGGATGGGGCAGATGATGAACATCACACACATCTAGTTTGTTGGGACGCTATAACACATCACAAAGAATTGGGTGGCTTGGTATTGGGAGTATTGCTTTACGAAACAAGGCATTATTGGACAAATGGTGGTGGCATTTCCAATCAGAGATGGACACCTTGTGGTATTGGGTGATAAAAATCAAATATGGACTGCAAGAAAATAATTGGGATGCAGGGATGGCTGTTCGAACCACCTTCAGAAGTCCTTGGAAATTCATCTCCCAAGTTTTTCCAGATTTTTTGTGATAGGTTAAGAGTTAAGACCCACGTGAGGAGTGGCAACAAGATACTATTTTGGGATGATTCTTGGTTAGATGATACCCCCTTGTTTCCATCTTTATACCACCTTTCTACAGCTCATAACAATCTATAAACTTCTTTCTCCATCCACCAGTCCCTATATCCCCCTCCCACTGTTGGAATCTTCATTTCATTCGGAATCTTAGGGATGATGAGCTTTTAGAATCTGTTAGCTTGCTGGAATTATAGAGAATGTCAATTTATGTAGTCGGAGTATGATTTTAGATCTTGGATCTTAGATTCTTCCCAGTCATTCACTTGCAAATCTTTCTCTGAGTCATTTTTTTGGGGGCCTCAATCCCTCTTCCTTTCCTTGCCTCAAAGTAATATGGAAGGTTCTTATGCCTGTAAAAGTTCAGGTTTTGCTATGGTTGACGATTTTGGGGAAGCTACAAACTTGCGATATTTAACAGAAACGATTTACGAATGTCTTTCTTCCCCAAATTGTTGTGTATGGATGATACAACCTTCTGCATCAGATCTATTGGTGATTAACATGGATGTTCTTATCAATAAAATTGAAGTGTTGTGGAGATTTATAGTTTCAGTGGTATTTTGGTCCATTTGGTTAGATAGAAAAAATAGAATTTTCGAGGAGTCAACGGAATCCTTAGAAGAAGTCACAACAGGTTTAAAAATCTCTTTGTAACAGATTTAGCTAGAGACTGGAGTTGTACCCTATAATTTACATTTGAACCATCCCTTACACTTTCTACATCAGTAAAATTTTAGTTTTCCTTATAAAAAATAATAATATTATGCAAGTGATATTCTAAACTCCTCCAAGTTATGCTTCTTTAGAACACTTGACATTAATGTTGAACATTTCAAAGAGGCTGCAGTACTTTGAATGAAATTTTATGAATCAAGTTTCATGACATGGTTGTTATTATATTCTGTTTAAAATTTTCCTTACTAATGCATAGCTTATTTAATTGGAAGGCGAACTCAGAACTAGTCCAAAAAATTTCGCATAATCCAAAGAATACATTAAACCTAATGAAGCATTTTATCCAATCATTAATATTTATGTAGATAAATCACTGGTTAAACGTAGCTCTCAATACATACATCTAACGAGTATCAAAATTTAGTCGGTTTCAATAAGAGAGCTTCAGTTGTATATAGGTCTATTTCAGATCTTATAACAGGATAATAGAGACGTTGATCGTAACAAAGTAAACTATTAATCATGTTTTGTCTAAGAAAGGAACTTTAATTATTCTATCAATACCCCATGTGATTCACAACCTGGAGATGCAGTCAATTCGGCTTCTTTCAGCTTCAATATCAACAGCCTAAGAAAATGTTTTCAGCTTTCTCTATCGAAAAATAAAAGGGTGTAATTTGATTGCTTCTTTTAATTTATTCTCAACTCACCTAACAAAATGTGCTATTTATTTCTAAATTAATGGGGTAGCCATGACACCTAAAATATGGATCATTACTTGCAGATAAAAATAAGTAGCAATGTTGATGTTGTATTGCTGGACTTCAGTACTTACTAAACTGGGATTTCTCATCTGCAAAGCCGGTGGCATTGCTACTACTCTTTAATTCTTCTTTGCATAAGGAAAAATATTGGGGCCTTCAACAATCAATACAAAAGTAGATAATAAAAAACATTTAATCCGCAATCATTGACAGAGCATTCTACTGCAATATAAACAGGCCACTAGCTTCTCATTCTACATCATAGTTTGTTAAAGCTCATAATGGGATTTCAACTCAAGCTCTTGGGTTGTGTGATTTTCTTACTACTAACTCTAAGCTTCTGTCTGGCTAAGAATGTAACGGTCAAAGTAATCGGATCTATACATTGCACAGATTGCATTAAACATGAATTTAGCAACAGCCAGGCCTCTCCCGGTACGTTCTCTTTTTAAATTTCGTAAATGTAAAATTTTGCTAATGTACATTTTATTGTTAATACCTACATGTTTTATATCTGAATGCTCCTGTAGTTATGAGGCTATTTAAGCCAACTCAAGGTAGCATCATATCCTAGTTATAGACACCCGCCAAATTATTTTATTATCTCTAAAATGCATTTAGTAGTTAAAAGTATGCACTCCATCAATTTAATTAGCCACCTCAGAAATATAGATGACAAGTTATCTCAAGGGCAATATTGAAGTAGTAAAAATATAAACTTCACCTTAATGATTTTCCTTTCTCACAAATACTTTAGATAGCTTAACATCAGCTTCTCCATTGCTTCACACAGGGGTTAACGTCTTCATAAGCTGTAAGTCGAAGAACAGAGAGACGAAAACACAGGGAAATAGTGCTATCGATAAACAAGGAAAATTCAATGTGACACTCTCTTCTGAGATAACAGAAGACGTACAGGGCTGCTTTGCAAAGCTTCAAACTGCATCATCTGATGGAGCTGGTGCAGGTGCACCATGTCCCTTGCAGAGTGCACAAACTGCCTCAATGGAACTCCTTAGCACCCAAGAAAATGCAACACAAACAGCATACAATAAACCAACAGTAATCGAATTTTCACCCGTCACATGCCAGTCAGCCTTCTTCTTTTGGCCACTGCCCAACTTAACATTCTTCCCCACCACGCCGCCACCAGCAGAGTATACTCCACCACCATCAGAGTCACCACTTCCTCCGGCGGAAGATTTGATCCCACCAGAACCATCCCCTCCACCAGCACTTCCACCACCAGCCCCCAAAATCGAAATCCCACCACCAACACCAGCGCCAGCACCAACTCAAAGCCCTCCCACAATCAAGAATCCATCTCCGTCGCCTCTCCCAATCGACAAACCTCCACCACCAATCTATTCCCCAATACCACCCCCCACTACTCAGCCAATTCCTCACATTCCACTAAAAAAGCATAAACAAAAATCCCATTCAATCAAAACTCCAATTCCTCCACCATCCCCAATAGTACCACCTTCACCGCCACCGTCCGAAACCCTAACTCCATCACCACCGCCATCACCACTTCCCAAACATGAAAACCCAACCCCACCGAGTGAGAATAAACCAGGTTCCATTCCCAGAGCCCCTCCTGTTCCACGACTTCCTCCAATCCCCCAGGCTCCAAGAAAGTATTTCAACGCACCAAAATCGAAATCCAAACCTCCACATTCGTTTTAGCTTTCTCATTCCTCATATGTCTATGGAAGATTGGACAACCACCAGTGTCGTATTGGATTATTATTTCTACATCTAATAATCAACCCTATATTGTTGAATGTCATACTACTTTATAAGAGATTTGCATTCTGATAATAATAAAAATCGTGTTGTTTTGTATGCGAGCAAGAACATTATCTAGTTTAGAGAGCCGTTCCAGCCAATAAAAATATTCAAATTGAAACGGGAGAAAGGAACTATTATAATTCTAAATTAAAAACTAGTATTTTAATTTTACTACTGAAGACAGCGCAAGCATGAATCTAAGCTCTTTTTTCTTGTTCTTCTTCTTCCCCCTCTCTTATCAACATGCAAGATGCATTTATCAATGTCGACCAATTTGATGGAAATTATTTATCAATATAATGAAGGGTTAGCAAGCACTAACAGGTGTTTGATGGAATACCCGATAGAAATGATTCCAGAGCATAATGCTATATTTGCACAAAACTTTCCAGATTGCAGCATCCATGGCCGATAAGTTGATAACGTGTGCAAGGAAAGACATGCAAATTTTTATGATCTTTTAGTAAAACATGGCAGTAAAAATGGGAATAGAGATATTTTTCACCAATGATTAATCGAAATATAGCGAATATATGACAAATATATTAACGGGTATATCGGACAAAATGAGTAATGCATTTTTTTTCCGTAGCAAAATATAAATATCAATATTGATGTTGATATCAATCAGTCGTATTATATATATATATATATTTTTTTTTTTAATATTGTGGATATACGGCACAATATTGCAATATTTGAAAAAAATCACAATTTTTTTAATTATTTATAAAATTTATTTATTTTTGCTTTTTTATTGTTTTTTTTTTTAAATAGAATATATTATATTGCTATGTTCATATCAATCAATTGACTGCAAGAATTTCAGTTTTAGTGAATAATTTAACCTTCAATTATTATTTCATTGTATTTAATTTTTAATTTTTTATATGATATATTGTCCTATAAAGGAAGCATAAATGCATCACAAATCCACAATAAACCATTCAATAATATTCAAGATATAAAATTGAAACTCTCTTCACATCTTTAATTATATTAATTTTAATTATTTATATTTTACAAGTAAAATTGACGTTGAAAAGGATCTATTTGTATGACAAAGATGACATTCTTACTATATTTGGACCTTATAAGCTTCATTTTGATATTAATATATTTTATTGTGTATATTTAGTTATTTTGTATTGTATTATGTATTATTATTAATTATTTTGCATCAGACAGTATTTATACAATTTAGCAACCATATGATTGCTTTAAGGCAAAAACTTATATGAGACCGTCTCATGCATGAGACCGAATCACTTTTTAATAAATTGTTATCACTTTTTTAAAAAGTGATACAAATTAGTATAAAAGTGATAACAAATTAAAAGGTGATAACAATTTATGAAAAATGATAACAATTTATAAAAAAGTGATAACAAATTATGAAAAAGTTATTATAATTTATTAAAAAATGACTTCGTTTCATATCCGTCTCATGAATGAGACGGTCTCACACAAGAGTGCACCTTGCTTTAAATATAAAATTTTAATTGGAACATGTGCATAATAATATATTATAATAATTTTTAAAATATCTTTTTAAATATTTAAAATTTTAATAAAGTTTTCGCATCTTTCTCAAATTTTTATGATATTAATATGTGATATTGATATATCCATCAATATATCCGTAAAATTAAGTTTGCAATATTTATTTTGTGAAATCGATATTCATCCTTGGCTAGTATACAGAAAAAAACAATCGAATTACTTTTATATATATCATCAATATTTGGGCTTTATTTCACTTAGAATGGGTCGGTCAAGAATATGGGCTTAGGCCCAACAACTCTGTCAAAGAAAAGCAGCCAATCATTGCAGAAATATTATATCGCTCTTCTCCTCTCTCTCTCTCTCTCGCTCACAGATCTGAAGTCGAGACTCCTGCTGAGATTTTTTGTGATCTTAACACTAAATTCGATCTGAAACGAGGATGTCTTCGACCTTCAGCGGCGATGAAACTGCTCCCTTCTTCGGCTTTCTCGGCGCCGCTGCCGCTCTAGTCTTCTCCTGTAAATTTCCTTCTCCCACAAATTTGGTGGACTTAGTTTTTTCTTATCATATTTTTCTTGTGCAGAGTTTCTCGCTGTTGCACGCTTAGTATTTTTTTTTTTGTATTTTTGCTTTAATTGCGACTACTCTGCACGGATCTTCGGACTTTATGATTTTTTATGTGTGGCAAATTGCAATGAAGGAACCTTTTTTTCTGATTTGATGTATGGAATTTTTGTATGTATGTGCTTTGTTTATAGGTATGGGTGCGGCTTATGGAACAGCAAAGAGTGGTGTTGGGGTGGCATCGATGGGGGTAATGAGACCTGAGCTTGTGATGAAATCAATTGTGCCTGTTGTCATGGCTGGTGTTTTGGGTATTTATGGATTGATTATTGCTGTGATTATCAGTACTGGAATTAATCCCAAGGCTAAGTCTTATTACCTTTTTGATGGCTATGCTCATCTCTCTTCCGGCCTGGCCTGTGGCCTTGCTGGGCTTGCTGCTGGAATGGCTATTGGCATTGTTGGAGATGCTGGTGTTAGGTATAATTTTGTTTGATATCGAGATTTTTTTGGTTGAGTTGCAATATGAATTTTTTAGCTGGTTTCATTAACTGGTTTTCATTCGTATTTGAACACTATGAAATACATTTTTGCAGTTAGTTTAGTGCACACTGTAAAGTTTAACAATTCAATAATTTGACTGAATTGGTTGCTGATGCTACTTCAATCCTACTTAATGGTTTATTTATTGTTGGGAAAGATAATGCTACTTAACTGACAAAAGGGAATAAAGATGACTGGTCATTATATGACCCCACATAAACAAAATTTGGTGTTACCCCTTTGAAGGAACATAGAACTAGCATTAACTGCGAAGTAGGGAAGGGTGTGTATTAATGAGAATAATATGATGCATTTGTTCTGGATTTTGCATGTCCCGCTGAGACCTCCAAACTTTTCTATTATAGAATGGATTTCCTATTATAGAATGGATTTCCTATTATAGAATGGATTTCCATGTCTGTTTTCTGGCTTGTTTATCTGTTCGTGACAATTTTCCTGTGGATAATATTCTTCCGTACTCCCTATGGGAGTACATTTTCAAGATATCAAATGTTGTGGATGGATTACATATAATAGGACTTAAATTGGTTTATTTACACAGTACATGGAAACTGAATTGAGTTATAGGTATAGATTTGAGATTGTTCTTGGCTTTTCTTTTCTTTGCAATTAGTTTACAGCCAATTCTATAAAAACCTGAAGAGCTGTCTATAAAACTGTATAACTAGTGTTCCAGTATCTAGATGTTGGTGAATCCTAATAAATCTCAGCAAAATGTAATGTTCTATTTTATTTTGCTGAATGAATGATGAGGATGAACATTTAAATGTGTCTATAGTTCTTTGTTCTTCTAGCAGTGCTTATATGTCTTTTTTTCCATTGAAAATATTGTGTTGCAGTTCTGAAAAGGAGTAGTCTAATGGTCATCTGATTAAGTTAAGTAGGAACACGATACAACCTCTGTCTGAGGATTCATTTTAGATAATTCATTGATGTTTGCCAATAGGTTCTTCTGAAAACCTTGCGGCTTCATCTTTCTATGTATCCACTAGGAGTAAAAACAAATAACTCCATTTACTTAATCACCTCCCACAATTTCCTCCCACAATTTCCTTGTTGGCTTCATCCACTTTACTTTTATGTAGTTATGACATAATGAACCCATTGCATTTATTTCATGCAGTCGTAATTACAGGTGTATCTGATTACATTTGTCTCTCATTGTATTCATTTGACGTTATCTTGCAGGGCTAATGCACAACAGCCTAAACTTTTTGTTGGAATGATCCTTATTCTCATTTTTGCTGAAGCTTTGGCACTCTATGGTCTCATTGTTGGAATTATATTGTCTTCACGAGCTGGACAGTCCCGAGCTGATTAGGGAACAAACTGATAATTTAAGAGTACTATATGGTTGAAATTTATTGCATCTCTGTGAAGTGGTAATCCTGTAGAAATGAACCATGGCTTTGAGTTACTATTTGTTACTATCTTATTCTTCACACGTGCTGGTGGTTTACTGCATTTGTTTCGTCGTAGTGTGATTCTACTTGTAGTGTTAGATAAGAATTTGTTTTTTACTGAATAAGAACGTATATGTTATCTCTATTTATTGGATTACTCAGGTTTCTTGTTTGCATGCACCAAAACCTTGAAATCAATTTCTGTGGTCTCTTAATAGCTGCAGTTTGCACCATTGTTAGTTTTAGTGATCTTGAGTTTGTAGTTTTTGTTGTTATTTTGTATGCATTGTAGAGTATCTCCATCCATCCTTTTCTCTTTCTATATAAACTGGTAGAACTTACTGAACTATTCAGGTTGCTGCAGAATATAATTCCTTTATATTCCATCCATCCTGAAGGGAAAATAAAGTGTCAAAAGTCTTTCTAAAATCATTTTAGACTGTCTTTAAGTAAATCAGTTTTACCATACAATTGGTTTGTATTTTGTATGTATGTTTAAACAATATTAGTTTCATTGAGAAATATTAGTGGTAGTATTAATTGTTTTATTAAAATAATTTAGATGCTTTATTATAAAATCATAATTGTGAATCAATTGCAATAGTAAAAATATTTCACATAAGATCAGCTTATCGTTTTATGGAATGGCATCACCTTATCACTTGTAATATTTCATTTTGTGTTATATTATATAGATTATTGTCATGAGAAATGTTAAAAATAACCAACAACTTATAATAATCATGGGCCCATGACTCCATGTGTATGGGCCCATGTGTTAAAAAATTCATAATGTGGAATATAATGTATGTCTTTTGTGCATCATGTGTTTTTTATAAGTCAAGTGAATTTTTAAATAGTAGTATAAGTTATTTTCATTTATACATTTTAGTAAAAATAATGGATGATGTTTAAAAATGTATTTGAATTACAGGTTTAACTTTTAGAAATCCATGAAAGTCTCATACTTGAGATTGAAATTTTGCCACTAATAACATTTCGTACTTTAATGTCATTTAAATTCTTCAAATATAATTTTATTTGAACTGAACAAAAAACGTCATGTATTTAGTACATTTATTCATCACTTTTTAATTTAATAACTCAAAGTAATGAGCCCTTAGAAAAATCTATTTTTCCCCAAAGTTGAGATAAAGTTCGTGCATTCTGTCAAAAAAAAAAAAAAGAAAAAGAAAAAGAAAAATAGAGAGATAAAGTTCGTGCAAATGTGCTTGTGACGATGTCATAGTAGTTTTTGTTAATGATGAAGTCACTCAAGTAGTTCATTAATTTTTTCAAGGAAATTAGATCATGGTTGATATAAAAGTGTTTATATTTCACAGAATAATATTAAATGTTTGTCAGTTTAATTAATTAAGTTATTATCATCATTGTTATTAGAGTTATTCTATAGATTATATTCTCTATAAAAAAATGATTATATATCAAATTCAACATCAATTTATATGTTCAACATTCATGTTTTGATGTCATATAAATAATTAATTAAATAATTATGAGTTTATTTGATTATGTGACATAAATTGGGGCAAAGTATACTGTGAATGAGTTCACCATGAAACTTGTTTGCAATTTGTATGTATTTTTAAATATTAATATTTTTTACTAAAAGATAATAATAGTTTAATAATAATATTGTATAATAAAAATAATCAATATCATTTTAAATTATACAATAAAACTAATTTACAAGAAATTTATCCTTAAATTGGTGTTCACCAATAACAGTGGACATGTGATTATTTTTTCGCATACTATGTATACTTATCTCATCGTAATATATGACCGTCTATACCCTTGGGCTCTAGCTAATGTTTTCTAAAGAAAAATTTGGTGGTCAGCCTGTGTATATACGTATTATCTGCAGAAGGATTTTAATTGGATGCACTATTTGCACCGTACAGTTGGTGCATAATAAAAAATATTCAACAGAAATAATTAATATTATTTAGTAAAAATAAATAATATTGTTCAGTAAAATAACTAATATTATTTAAAAATACGCATCATGTATACAGTACAGCTGATGTAGTGAGAAAAAACATGTATTTCAAAAAAGGATCACATATAGAGAGAAATTGAGAGAAAATTAATAACGTTAATATAAAAATTTGATGATTAAGTCTTTTGTATTTCGTATACACCACAAGCTCATGGTGTTACCATTTTGAAAAATTTTAAGTATTAAATATTTGACCAAAAGTATTAAAAATTTCATTAGGGGTATCAAGAATTAGGGTTAGTGATATCATATTATTTTTCAGGAGTATCAACAATAAATTAATATTTTTACAATTTTAAAAATTATTCATATTTAATATAAAAAGACAGTATTGTAATATTTAAATTTAAAAATCAAGTTTAAAAAATAATATTTAAAATACCAAATATCTGACTAAGAGTATCAAAAACTAGATGAAATTAAAAAGTGAAACACCGTAAACTTATAGTATATAGAAAATATATGTCACTTTGTCTAATTTGATATATGGTTAGTAAATTTAAGCACACAAACTCTCTTTCCTTGAAAACATCTAAAATAAGGACCTAATAACTACATGACAATGTGATTTTGGGTTCGTAAAAGTGAGTTTATTTATATAATTTTAGGATAGTGGTCCGTGAATCACGATTTGATGAGGTTAAGCAGGTAGGTCAATCAAAATAGCAAAACTAGGGTCATGTTAGCGTATAAATGGACCCCATTAATCTTGCTAATTAATTAAATTAACTTATCTCCATCCCATGTGCAATTTCACTAATCAAGTGTGTAAATTGTAATGCGTTATGTTCTCAGTACCCTTTGGCCCTTTTCAAAAAGAGATTCAAATCCTATCCCTACACTCTCATCCTCTTGTCTTGAACAAATGATGAATAATGCAACGTGTTATATATTTTTAAGTAATAATGTCGGTTACAAATTATTTGGAAGAGTTTCACTTGCGTGCATCAATTGCATATAGAGTAATTGATACAATTTTAATTTAATTATGAGTTATTCTTAAATAAGTTAGAATATACCTAAAATTAAATTAAAATTGAGTCAAAAATTTAATTGCATTATGTGCACTGATTGCACATAAAAATTTGTCCAATTTGAAATATTTTTTATTTAAATTTCACGAGGCGAGATCGAGTTTATGTACTTCTTTCAGACACTCGCACGAACTAGCTTGTTTACAAGCCTGTGAATATATTTGAGAACATGCATATGAACATGTCTGTGAATAGAGTCATGTAGAGCTTGTGAACATGGTCGAATAATGAGCTTCCATTATTATTTTTTAAAACTCTATCAATTTCATTAAAATAAAATAAAACTATATTTTAAGCTTTTGCGATTGAAATTGAGTGTTTGTATAATTTGTCAACAAATTTCTAGCTATTTTCGAATCAAGCTTGAACTAAAATACGTTTACCTAGATATGTATAAGTTTTTTTCATATCGTACTCGAATTATTTACAAATATAATATTTTATGTCGAATTAAGCTTGAATTCTACTATTAGAGTTAGAAATTGAACTCAAAAATCAATTTTTCAAACAAGATGAACTATAGTTTAAGGGAGTAAGATGACATTTCCTATATTACACAAATAAATATTATAAGTGGTTGCCACACTAACTATTATATTTGGATATATATATATATATATATATATATATATATATATATATATATATATATATATATATTTCAATCATAAAGTAATATTTTTATTAAAAAAAAAAGATAATACACCCATGTTTTCATTATAATAAAATATAATTTAACACTATTTTAAAAATAAATTATTTTTTTATTTAAATTACACTATTTATTTCTCGAGTTTTTACATAATTTTTTTTGTAAAACGATATCAAGTCCTTCATGCTATTTGTATTGTTTAACATCACTACTTCATATATATTTCTCATTGCGTCCTTTTCATCTCTAGCAGCCCACTCAATCAAGATTCTACGCTTCATATTTTCATTCCCTTTTCCTAACTGCATTACGCACGGTTCTTTTTATTTATTTATTTATGGGTGGTAAAATGTGTGCTTGTATTTCCCTTTTCTTCTTTTTGTTAATTTAATAGTTCTTTTTTTTTTTTTTTATGAAATTTTAAAAGTAAAAAAGTTACGTGCATCTCTTTCTCTGTAGTCTTTTTATAATCACACTTTTGGGGTTATAATCAACAAATAGATTTCCACTTTAAACTTTAAGGGAGGCCACAACTTTTTTGCCGGTCTCATTAAAAATAATTAATGTATTGAATTTTTTAAAATAATTAAAAATTATACTATATTTACAAAAATTATTAATTTTTTTACCAAGTTTTCAAAAATACACCCTAAAATTGAATTAACATGAAAAAAATATCACTAGATTATTTACTCAATATTTTTTTTTTTAAAAAAGTACGAATCAATTTAAGCAGCTTTAAGTTGATATTATATAAATGCATCTCAAATTAATTAAAAGTTTAATCACTTAAAAGTATATGAAAACACCAAAAAATTACTTTTTTTTTTGGGGGGGGGGGGGGGAAGGTACTTTTTTAAACTGCCAATTATCTTTGCAAGTACCCCTTGGTATATATTCATAAAAATTAAATGTTGAACAAATGTCATAAGCATAACTAACAAGTGTTATATATGCGCCATGTGCCCCATATAATGCATCACGCACCAACCGTCCAATCTTTTTTCTTTTAGTCTTAGCCTCAATTAATTATTCAACATCCTTCTTGATTGGATATTCATTAATCATGAAATAATGGTATTTAAAAGCTATATATTATCAACACAGATGTACGCAGAGTCTTACCTAAAATAATTAAACCAACTTTTTAAACTAATTATATATCAGTACAAATTTCGATTAAACGTAAATGTTAACAAAATTACATGGGTTTGCACTTTGCTTATCCATACGATAATTTTTGCTTTTCTTTCTGCTAAAAAAAATAATTAGAATTTCAATTAAAATAATAATAATGACAGAAATTTGAGTCTTAAAAAAATAATATGAAGAAGTAGAATTCCTCAACCGATAAATTCCCGCCCCAAATCAATTGAATTAACCAACTGAAGGTTCTGTCTAAACTTGTTCAATTAAACCGGTGAGGTAGATATGATCATATTTATAAGTGTCAAATCTACACTGACAGACCAACATTTATGGTTGTATATACCTTACTAATATGTTATGCTTCTAGTTTAGAGTTTAGACTACATAATTTTTCAATGTTTTGTTTAACTATAGAATTTTATTAGATATTATAATATTTGAATAAAAAATTGATTTATAAATAATAGAATAAAGATTTTAAAAAAAAAAAATTGACTGCCAACCATTCAATTAATCATATCGTGTAAAAAGTTCTTCAAATTTTATGTAATTTTTTGAAAAAAAAAAAATCGACAAATTGAAACCATAATCATGGCAATTCAAATAATTGTGGGAATAATCCATTTTAAAATATAAATCATGTGAAATCAATTCAAAAAAGATAAAAAGTTATCGCACGACTTAAGGTATATCTAAAGAAAGGTGAATTTTGAGAAGCATATATCGATCAATCATAAAGGACACTTAAACATGCAACTTTTTTTTACCAAACGTACATGAAATGAATGAAACAATTATTGTAGTTTAAATCCGAGTGCATCTTTCTGTAAATGAGATAAATGTGAGATTAAAAAAAGGACTGGTATCATTTCCATTTCTAGTTTAAATTAGGTCTGATTTCAAAATCAGAATCAATTTTTTTTTTTTTTGACAGAGAAAATAAGAATCAATTAAATGTTTGTTTCAGCCTTATATTCAATGTCTCAAATGAATTAATAGTTTTGCAGGCTGCAGCAGCAACAAATTTAATTAATCAATGTCTTTGTTTTTGTACGAGAACAAATTATTACATGTGTAGGTGTTATAGTCAATACCAACGTCTTGTCCACTTTCAAATAATCTTAGAAAATATTTCAGTGTCTCATGATGCTATAATATTCCTCTCTCCGGCTTATAAATATGTCGTTTTGGGTACAAAAGTTCATGTGCAATTTTGACACAATTCTGACTCACTTTAATGAGTCATATTATTAAAAAGTAAAATAAAGAGTATTTATTCATAAAAAAGAAATAGTACTATCTCTATTTTAATTTAGTTGTCATTTTAGAAAAAAAACAATGTTACAAAGTATACTTTTGGTTTTTCTATAGGAATGAAATATTTGTTTCAAAAAAAAAAAAAAATTGTAATGGGTAGAATAAATAACCATAAGTGATTCATTAGTAACATGTGATAGGATATATTAGTCATTTTATACAAATAATCATTAATATTAAATGACTTTCTTAATCCGTATGAAAAACTAAAAACGACAGTTAAAATAAAACAGATAGAGAGTTTGCATGTGGAACAATATTAACATTTTTTAGTATACAAATGACTTCAACTAAAAAAATGTTTGGTTGTAAATTTATGACAATTGCATCAGTTTCGTCAAAGTGTTATTCATAGATCGCAAACTCTCCTTGTTAAACTTGTTCACCGTATAAAATTGGTGTCATTACATTAATTCAGTAATATCATAACATTCACTTAGTAATATCATTATACTTACAAATTAATATTACAGTGTAAAATATTATGATATTAATTTACAAGGGAAATAATATTATTGAATAACATCACTCCACTATTTTACATGAGAATTTTGTATTTATATTGAAAAGTCGATCCCTAAATTTAATTCTTTCAATAAATATTAATATCTTTTAATAAATATTCTTTAATAAAATAATTAATATCATTCAAAATTAATTCTTCATAATAAAATAATTAATACTTTTAATAAATAATTAATATTATCAAAACTAATTTTATTATGAAACTTAACTCTACAAGATTTTGCCTATATTCAAATATTTGAAGAAAAAAAAACGAAATTAGGGATGGAATATTTTATGAGATCACTAAATTTGGAAAAGAATCTAGATAAGGTCCCCACCATTTAGTGTAGTATAAAAAATTGCCCATGCCATGCTGATCCCAGTGATTGGGTAATATGGACGCGGCAAACAATTATGAAACTCGCTTAAATAACCGCTGCTGAATCCGAAGCTACATGATTGATTAGATCCATATACTCATATACTCCCTTCCAATCAGATATGCCAATGGCCCAATGCCACCTAAGTGCCCCTTTACTTTAGGGATAATTTGGGACAAATAATTATTTTAAGTATTTTTTTTTTTCGAAAAGCAATAATTATTTTAAGTATAAACTTTAAATAAACAGAAATTTCACCGTAAAACTTGTTTACTAAAGATTTTTATTTTTATGTAAACTTGTCTAAAATAATGTATACATCTCTATATATTTTCGAAACGGCACGATATGTCTTTTATATATTTTATTTGATTGTAATATTACATCCGTCACGTAATTTAAGCCAATATTTTTCGGTACACGCAAAAATATTGCGTGTTAAAAGACCTAACACAAATTAAACAGTGTGCAACCCTCATACTAAAAATGTGTTGCACATATCTGCCCCTTTTTTGATATGTGTTGCACATATCCCACAAATCTCATAACAATAAAAGGAAAAAATAAAACGTTTGGTTTTAATTTGTTTGTTTAAGACGACTTGAAAGAATTTTATTAATTTAAAAGTTCTTTCACTCCTACACTCTATTCTTGATTTTATCCTTTTGAGACGGAGACTCATTAAGTGCAATTTAATATAAGTAAAATTATTTTTAACTAGATTTTAACTCAAGACATGGACATGAGCCAAGAATTCTAATACCAAAAAAGAGGTCATCTCATCTAAATGATCGAATTTTTAGAAAAATGTGAAATCAATTAATTTATCAAACACAATCCCTCAATGTGTCTTTCATGTCAAATAATTATATACACTAGTTGCACCGTATAAATCAAGTGCATTTTTAAATTTTATTAGTTGTTTTACTAAAAATTATTAGTTAGTTAGCATTATTTAGTTTCACTAAACAATATTATACTAAAAATAATCTTTTTCTGAGTGTACCAAAATTTTAATACATTAATTGAAATAAATTACTTTACACTACCTCTATCTCCTAATTATGTGTCCATTATGTGGGACATAAATTTTAAGAAAAGTAGATAAAGTAAAAAGTATTGTATGATAGTGTGTGGTCCACTTATGAATAAAGTACTCCCTCCGTCCCGAAGTTATCTTCACGTGTGAAGAGACACATTTATTAAGAAAACTTAAATTAGTGTAGGAGAGAGAATAAAATATAAGGGTATTTTGTGTGGTTGTATGAGATAAAATGTATGAGAGATAATAAAATAGAATAAAGTAAGAGTCACATTTTTAAAATTTAAATGATATTATGAGGGTGTAGTTTATGGAGGGTATTCCATTATAGAGGTGTGAAGTTAATTGTGGGACGTCTCGAAAAGAAAAATGTGAAGTTAATTGCGGGACGGAGGGAGTAGTTGTTTGTAGTAAAGTATAATGACAATTTAAATAATTATATAAGTGATGGTTGAAAGGTGAAGATAAAATAGTTGTGTCCATAAAAAAATAAACAAATTTTTATAGAATGGACCAATAAAACAGTGAACACATTTTTAGGTGTAGGATGAATATTATTCCCAATACCTTCAAATGTTTCAACAACCCTCTCGTCAATAGTGTGCCAAACAAAGGAAGACACGATGCTCTTCCATGGTCGCAATATCGTTCATTTTCCACATATGTGTGCTCTAAACGTCAAATTCACTACTTCACTATGTTCAAATTTTGACTCAAAAAAAATATATATATATAAATTACGGTACAAATAATTTTTTAAGAAAATTTTGTATGATACCTTCGACTCATTATATTTTTTTTAATTTGAGGATCAAGAATTAAATAAAATAAACACATATTACACATCGTGCAAATGTTATATATATTTTAAGAATAATTTACTTTTGTAAAAAAAAAAAAAAAGTTATTTTACTAAAAATACTGACGTACCACCAATCATGCATCAGACTGGCTCGAAAAATTAATTAATATTAGGAGGTGTCGAACATTGAGACAATAGTGAATATTGTATATTCCATTAATTAATAAAATAAATTATGAAGGTTCGAGGAAATAGTAGACAAGAAAACAAAGTATCAGCGTCTACACAAAAAGCTCCTTTCATGTGACATGCTCAAACAAGGTGTCGAAATGCAAAGCAAATGAACAAGTTACGGGTAAAAGTAAAACAACAACGAACATGTGCACAAGATATTTGGTCCAAACATGCTTACACCTTTCTTCTATTGCTCATCTTCATTTCAACCTTTTTCATGTGCTTTTTTATTACAATAATTTAAGGGTAACATTTTCAAGATTATATTATATTCCTTTGTTTTTTAAAATTGTTATTGATGTAGATCAAATAATCTGTTCTCCGATCTTCATTTTCTCCATTCAATCGGGTTCAAGCTTGATCCACCGGACCTCCAAAAACACGCTGGGTCGGGGACTCCGACGGTCAAGTCAGTAGTTTATCAATAAGAAGAGTATTATGAGTCATAGTGGAGAAGAAGAGAATAAGATAAAATATGAGTTCTTACCTTACCTCTTTGTGGAGCCAATATATATATATATTAATACTTTAAAGCATGAAAATTAGGGCAACATGCATTTTGGGTCTTCCAATGGGCTTTTTCATTTGGGTTTAAGTTGAGTTGAGTTACGTTCGATTGCTTGTGTTTTTTCATGAGTTGAGCTTGAGTTGCCGACTAAATACTCAATATGGACCGAGGTCTTAATTTTCGAGGGTGACAAACCACTCCTCATCAGTTATTATTGATATTTTGTATATATAGAATTAAGGAACATAATATTTTGGCACATTTATCCTTCAGTAAAAGAGAGAGGATGTATCAGGATTAATTTTTTTTTCCTCGATAATAAAGAGATTTTTAATTTTTTAGGAGTAAATTAAAGAGAAATGTAAAAAAATGGCAATTAATATGAAATAAAATTTAACCCAACAACAATAATTAAATTTTATCTTGCTAAGATGAAAATTTAGTTTGCGATCTATATCCATTCAAGCAGTGACCGTGATGGAGTTAACATTTTCGATCAGGGTTCCAATAATAATTGTATAAAAAATTATATAAAAAACTAAATTCTAAATTGGTACAATATTTGACAAAATCAAGATATTAAACTTATTTACGTCAACATTCAAAAATAAAAAATTTAATACAATTACATGTGTATTCGTTATATTTAAAATCGTTGAATGATATATATAATTTAATTATTAAAAGTTGCTGGGGCTAGCAATGACTTATTAGTTATTACATGTGTTCTTAAATAGTGATAAGTATTAATTATTTTAAATGACCAATGACCATTAACTAGCAATCTTATTGTGGAGAGTTAACCAATTGGGAAACAAAATAGCCCGTTTATTATATTAAATGTTCGGAGTTGCTCCACAGATTGAGAAATACTCAAGTCCTATGTAGAGTTGTTGAAACGGGCTGGCGGGGCGGGCCAAAACCCGCAAAAGCCCGCCTTTTGGTAGGGTGCGACGGGGCGGGTAAAAAATATGACGGGCTGTAAAATTCCTAACCCAACTCACTTATTGGTAGGCCGCGGGTTTAGGCGGAACATCCCACATTAATTTTTTTTATATTTCTTTATTTTATAAAATTTTAAAAACAATATTTTTAAAGCTCTAATACATTAAATTTATCACAATCGAATATAATCAAATAATTTATATTGGTGCTTATCAGTTTAAATAAATAAAAAACAAAATATATCTCACAATTAAAGTTCATCGTTCATTTATTTTAAAAATAACTTCTTACAAAATGAAGTTTATAATTCATTAACTATAATAACTAAAAAATATAGTCTCCTACAAATTAAATTCATCATCTATTAATATAAATTTTACAAAATATCCTTAAAAATGATGTTATAATTATTTTTTTTATCAGTATGATGTTATAATTATTAATATTGTATATAAAAATATTAAAAAATAAATAAAAAATAAAAAAAATTAGGCGGGCTTACCCGCCAACCAACCCATCAAAGCCCGCGGCCCAAACAGGCTAGCCTGTCTAGGCTCGCTTCCAAGCGGGCTAAAAAAAATTCAACCCAACCTTAATTTTGAGCATGGCGGGGCGGGCTAGCCCAACGGGCCTAACCCGTTTTGACGGTTTTAGTCCTATGGTACGTTTGATTTGAGATCAAAAAATTGGATTTCAAATTTTGAAATTTAATACGAATTTATTTTGGAGTTTTAGAATTTGATTTTGAAAAAAAAAATAGAAAAATATATTAATTGCATTAATTTCAAACTTCTTCCACAAATTTTGAAAGGTCGACTCAAACATAAGGACTGTAAAAAAACTGAAATATCCTAGCAAACTCATGTGCCGTTATATTGACATTGCAACGTACAAGACACAATTTAAAGTATAACGTTATCTGAAGTAATTTTTTTTTAAGAAACGGAATACATTCCTATGCACAAATACCTATATATAAACCCTATAAATACCATTTTCTCTCCACGAAGTCTCTCTAATAACTCTTAATGTAAATATGATTTTTTTGTGTTCGCATTATACTTTTAGTTATCACTTTTTACACTAATCATTATAACTACAATCAATAATAATAATAACAATATAATACAAAATCATTCGCTTCTACACATCAATTTATATTAAGTTAAACCTTACTTTTCTTAAATCTATAAGACACACATATTATTATTAGTTATCAAAATTTTGTAATCCACTAATTTCTTGAATTTAGTTTTAAAATCCATTAAATCTCAAATCTGACGTACCTTCAGAGCTACTACTAGGTGGATATAGTCCACCAGCTGGAATAAGGGGGAATAAGGGACCCTTGTCTATTAAGAGATTGATATGCACCCCTACGAGCCAAATAATGTAGGCGAACTGGGTCGGACCGATTCATCGCGTCATCGTGACTATAAAAGAAGAGTCTCATTCATCCTTACTCGGGCTCAAAGAACAAATTGGCAAACCCCAATTTATGTTATTTTTATTTTAAGAAATAATTATTAATTTAATTGAAAAATTAAACAATACATTAATATATAAAATTATAAGAATGTAAGAAAAAAAACACTTAACTTTATCAATTTATTTTTCTTAGCCCAATTAAAATTTATCAATTATTAATATTTTATTTGTAAAACAAAAAAAAAATATCCTATGTTGGGTCCCTTTAGAACGAGTTTAAACGCAAAAACAAGATATCCTCTAGTAATAATCTAGAAGGGGGGGATGAATAGATTATCAAAAACTTTTGCAAGCTTAGATGATCTATCAACTCCAAAATCAAATTTACAGCGGAAACAAATTTTTGTTTATACTCAATTCAATTAGGATCTAAAGCTTTGTCAGATATCGAATTTGTGATCAAGAAACAATTAATGAAAACGAGTAATAAGCAATAAGAAGAAATAACACCCGATTTATAGTGGTTCGGATCAAACGATCCTACGTCCACTCTCCTTCTTCAAACTTGAAGAAGGGCCTTCACTTACTTACTTCCTTCTTTCTTGCTACCTTACTTACAATGATGAATCTTCAGCCTTACAATGAATCTTCCTAACTTCTGAATATCTATGGCTTGAAGATCTAATGAAAAAGTGTTCTATAAACACTAAGAACTGGAAAACGTATAAAACGTTCTTGAATGTGTATGATTCTTGTTGCTTGTGTATACAAAGTATAATGATGAGTGCAAAGTGTCAAAAGTTAATTCTAAATTGATTTCTATTCCTATTTATAGAGATCTTCTCTTGACAGTTGTAACTTCCTTGAATTTGGTTTTGATAAGTTATAACAATATAACTGAATTCTGTAACTTCTTCCTGAATTGTTGAAACTGCTTCTTGAATCTTTGTATGATATTTCTCTAACACCTCATCGTCTGAAGTTTACTTCACCTCGTCCTCATCTTCTTTTCTGTCTAGGTGTTTGTCTTGTTCTTCAACAATCTTCTGTGCTGTCCTTGTCTGATATCTTGACCTTGTCTGATATTCTCTCATTATCTGGAAATCTTCCTCGTCTGACATCTTGTCCTTGTCTGATCTTCTATACTTAGTTTTATTTAAAAAGAAATACTTCAGCTGTCTATACAAGATGCTCAGCTGGTCATCCTATTTTACACTTTTAACACATCAAAACTAAATACAAATTTCTTTTCCTAACATCCTAAATTTTCTTTCAGATGGTCATGTATTCTCTTCAATATTCCATATATACATAAATATTAAAAATAAATAAAAAATTGATGTATGGGAAAATGGTCATGAACCCATCTAGTCTGTCGTGGCGTCAGTCTAAGCTGACGCATGTCAAATAGGCTCGAGCTCATCTAGCTCATGGGCCACTAAGGTCTTTTGGGTGGATATTTTCTTAGCCCAATTGTTTTAACGGGTCATTTGGATTGACCCATCAGGGCGGGCTATTTAGTCGGCTCTAAATATTTTGTTGTCAAATATCCAATTATTCTCAATTTTAGCGAATATATACTTTAATACTATCTCATCGATCTTAAGCTTTCTTCCATGTATTGTAACTAGGATTTTTTAATGATTTTATGAAGGTATAGTCGAATTAATTATGGTGTATGTCAACAAATTAACTTTGAAGACTACCAAACACGAGTGGTTGGTGAAGGGCAACTTAAATCATCTGAAGATTTGAAAGTACATATGAGTGAGTGTGTTGTTCAAATAATAACTCCAAATTCGAGCATCGATTGGTTGGTGAAACTTTTGCCACTTCTACTAGCTACCTCAACCATCATTGCTTTGTTTTAAATTTCATGAAAGCTTAATTTTCTTATAAATAGGGAAGCCCTATTCACTTATCACTCTGTCTTCAATTTTTCTTTTAGCACTCTCACCACTTATTACTTCAATTGTTAAATAGTATGAGAACAATGCAATCAATATATAAACATTAACCTGCCTTAAGAAGTAATCATGCATTCAAAAAATATTAGGTGTTTTTTTTTTTTAATTTAAAAAAAAAAGGTTTTGGATTTTGAAATCTAAAATTATAGTTTGACATTTTAAAAATCAATTTTAAAAAATCATCACTATAAAATCTATAAACCTATTATTACATTTTTCAATACAATCAATTATTTCTCCTTATAATTTAATATATTTAAATCATAATTCACATCATCCAATCATTTTAATTACACTCAACAATAATAATATTATAATAATATAACTTTATTCACTCTTACACATTGATTTGAAATAAAGTTAAATCTTACCCTACTTAAAATCTCAAAACAAATGCATACATTATTTTTTATGAGAATTTTAAAATTCTCTAAATTTCAAAAATCGATTTTTAAAAATCACTTAAAATCCAAAAAGAATCATCATACTGTCTTGGACTATTGAATGCTTGATTCTGATTCCCAGACCTAAAACAGATGGCGAAATAATTCTTCATTCAACCATACTCATGTTATTTCATTAGCATAATGTACATTTGAAACATCATTTCAATTCATGTTTTAACTAATTATTACTTTTCATGATTTTGTTGGATAAGGTGTAGTCATTTCTATGTTGCGTGTGTTATGTCGTTGTCCAAAAATTATTGATAGTGTGTGATGTTGCTTTCGCTAGATAGGCATAACCGGGGTGTGTATATGTGTGTAAAACATGTAATCCATGTGTGCCTCTTTAAATTTCTCATTGTCCATTTTGGGCATTTCAAATAAAATTTCTCATTTTGTAAATAAAATTGTGTTTTACATCTACAAACAATTTTTTTAATGTTTTACTTTACTACAATTATTGCAAACAATTCTCTATAAAATTAGAGGTATTTTTATATTTTAATACATTTTATACTATATTCATTAATTTTTGTGGAAAAATAAACAAAAAGTTTTGATGGAAACAGAGGGAGAATATCATTACACCGTCGGAAGAATTTCATATTAGAGCTCAATTTTTAGGTTGAGTCTCAATTTAGGTCTTCAATTTTGAAGTGTCTCAAATTAGAGTCTAATTTTTAGTTTTTTTTCTCGATTTAAGACCCAATTTTATTCCTTATGTCTCAATTCAAGGCCGAAAATTTATTTTTATTTTTTCATTTCTAATCATACACTGTAATTCATTTATAAAGAATTATTTTTATTATGTATAATTTTTCTTATCTACATTTTGGAATATATTTTATATATTTTAATTTTTTTTATATTGTTGCCACTGCATTTATTCTAAATACTCACGTTCATCATCTTGATTAAAAAATAAAAAAACATGAAAAATAAAAAAATTAATTTTTTTAATTTTTTAATTTAATATATTATTTTTTAAAAATTGATTAGACATAAATTATTATACTTTAAGTATTTTATAAAAATAATTGAAATAAAGATAATTAATCGGGTCTTGAATTGAGACCAAAAGAAAAAAAATGGATCTTAAATTGAGAAAAAAATTAAAAATTAGACCCTAATTTGAGACACTTCAAAATTCAAGACCTAAATTTAGACTTAACCTAAAAATTGAGTCCTAATATAAAATTCTTTTTTACGTCTTAATGAAATTATTATGATTTTATTAGGCATTAGGCAACGTGTACTATATCTATGGTTATGTGCCACGTTTTTGTTTTGTTAATCACTATTGTCGTTTTTTTTTTTTTTTCTAAATGAGTTTAGTTGTTTTAAAAGGAAAAGTTTTCTTGAGGCCTTAGGTTCAAGTTCCGCCAGCCAGATGTGTAGGTCGGCGGAAAATTAATCCTTATTTAACTAGAAACGAATGGTAGGTTGGCGGAAAAATATTTAGGTAGCGCGTGATTGAAGTTTTTTACTAAAATGATTTTTTTTCTATGCTCTGTAAATGTTAGAGATATAATTATTTTTACGGTGGTTATATTATTTTTCTCTAATTTTAGTAAAAATGATATAAAAAATATTGATTGCAACATAGAAAAATAAATTAAAGAGAAACGATTATACAATTGAGGAGAAACGATTGTAAAAAATAAAAAAGTAATTAAAATGTGGCAATTGTTATCTTATTTAGAAGGAGAAATATTATATTAAATTAATTATTTTTTTATTCTCAATAACTATATATATTCTCATTTCTATTAAAAAAAATCAATCAAGCGTCTCCATAGCAAAGCACGGCAAATTATAATATTGTCAGATAAGCAAATAAATAAAATAAAAACAAAAAAATACTAGTTGGTTAGTGAGTGACATTACAGAAGATATTCGGAGGAAAAGGTATTAATTGGAAAGCAAATGATTACCAGAAGGGAAAACTAATTATCATTGAATGGGCATTTTTCATTAATTTTCTCATAATACAATTGTGAATTATATAGAAAATAAATGTGGATGTGGATTATATAAATGACTGCTTACATGAATTTTTAAATATTCTATACATATATTGAATTCTAAATTATAAAATTTATGTGCTTTATTAAAGAAAACACATGCTTTGAAAAAAAAAAACTATTTCAAATATAAAATTATATGCTTTGAATTTAGTTCAAACTTTAAATAATTCCTTGAAAACAACATTAATTACTTTGTGTGTGTTAAATGTTAATAAAAAGTGTTATGTAAAATAGATATTTAAATTATATACAAATTTAGATTTAATAGATTGACTTTGTTGGTAAATTTTGTAGTAAATATTATTTATGTGGTGTTTCAAACTCATGTAAATTCATTTTTTATTAAATTAAAATATCCCATGTAAAAACATTTTTTGGAGGTATTAAATTTTGAGTGATAGTGAAACATGTGATACATTTGACTTTTTATGTGTGATATTTTTATTAAATCATACAAATCAAATGTTTGTTAATATATATTACAACATAGTTTAACATGAGTTATAATATTTTCAAGTGTTTGTATTGAGAATTAATTCATGTTATAAATTAAAATTTTACAAATATACCCCATTTACTATTTTTTTTATAAAATGAATATTTTTGTCAATTAACTTGATAATAAGTGGATGATTATTTTAATACCTCATAAAGGAAGAGATCAATTTTCACTCAAAAATGGGATAACATATATTAGACTTTCATATTTTTGCGGGCCACAAGTAATAAAAAATAACTATAACAAACATTTAATTTATAAAAAAAATAAATTATATCCCTAATAATCACTCAAAACAAATATGATCCTATAGGATTAGAATATGGTTAAAGATTGCAGTAACATATTTAGGAGAGTCTTGATTTGTTTAATATCAAGCGTCAATTTGTGGGAAGAAAGAACCTCGCAAGATCCCGCTCAAAAAAAAAAAAAAAAACCTCGCAAGATAGTGCACGTGGGGCCCCACCCTCTGTGTTGTTCTCGATACGCGGCCACTCGACACTGATTAACCGCTGTGAAAGAATCTCACACCACCAAATTAAAACACCCAAAATTAAATTAGCCAAAAATCAGCAAAAACAATTTTAATTTTTATTAATTGCTTTTACTTAAACAATTTTATGATCTCTGTCTCATTCAAGTACTCTCTCCGCCCACAAAAATTTGCATACTTTCCTTTTTAGTTTGTTTTACAAAAGTTTGTATACCTCAAAATGGAAATATTCCTCACAACTTCCACCCTCACAATACACACATATTTACTCTTCATATCATTACTTTTGAGACCCTACATACATTCAATTCAATTAATTCTTTTATTTTATTCATAAAAAATTACAAAATTACTTTTCAATATTTTACTCATCACATTTTTTTTTTTAAAAATATTGTGTCAAAAAATTTCAACAAATTTTTCCGGAAAGGACGGAGTTGATATGCAGTCACAAAGGCACCACAGAGGAAGCGGAGTTACTTGTAAAGTGCTTATGTGATGAGAAAGAAAGTGCGTGATTAACAGAAATGGGAGGTGGGAGAGGTTTGATCAATTTAAGGTTTGAGGGTAAAATGGGTTTTTGATAGTAGTGGATAGTATATAATAATATTCTTTTTTTGGTTATATTTAAGAGTAATTTATATAAAAATATTGTATCTAAGAGTATTTAATTCAATAATATATATATATATATATATATATATATATATATTTTGACATGAATTCAATAATAAAGTTGAATACAATTTGGACTGGGAGAAATTGATTCAAAAAATTAAAGAGGGTCAAGATATGGGCCCACGGTAATCCCTCGTAATTTCCCTATAAAAACGCATCGCCTCTCATGCAAATCTCGCTCACTCTTCATCCCCGCAGCTTCACGTTTTTTGTTTTCACACTGAAACCCTAGCCCCTGTTTCTCTCCTCCGTCGCCGTTAGGTTTCCGTCGATCCCCATCTCATCTTCTCCTCTCCAAATCCTTCAAATTCTGCATGGTGGGATTCATTTCCGGCAATTAGAATTGTTTTCCTTTCAATTTTTGGGAATTGGAATTCCATTTGCTTTTCATTCGCTTCTTCTGAGGGGTAGGTGTGGGGATTTCAGTGTCTTGTAATCTTGCGTGTGGCTACCGTTCTGTTGTGACCCAGATCCGTTTTTGCTTCTTTTGAGGGGGTAGCCGGGGCTCCGGCCTCGGCGGGTGTTAAAGCCCCCACCTTTACAAAATCATTCAATTTCAATCTCAAAACCATTTTTTTTCTCAATTCTTTGATTCACTTTTCCCCAACCAATTTAGAAAAACAGGGAGATCGTAGATCGGGGAAGAGATGCCTGCCCTCGCTTGTTGCGTGGACGCCGCCGTATCTCCTCCTCCCTACGCTTTCGCCGGCTGGGATAGCTCTCTCCCCGAGCCACCGCCGCTGACCACCGCCTGGTCACCCGCTCACTCCTCCTGTCTATACAGGGTGGATGGTTGGGGTGCGCCCTACTTTAACGTTAACTCTAACGGAAACGTCTCTGTTCGTCCCTACGGCGATGCCACCCTGGCCCACCAGGAAATCGATCTCCTCAAGGTCGTTAAGAAGGTCTCCGGCCCGAAGAGTTTGGGCGGCCTCGGCCTTCAGATTCCCCTCATTGTTCGATTCCCCGATGTGCTCAAACACCGCCTCGAGTCCATCCACTCGGCTTTCGAATTCGCAATTCAATCCCAAGGTTATGATTCTCACTATCAGGGTGTGTATCCCGTGAAATGCAATCAAGACCGATTCGTGGTTGAGGATATTGTTAAGTTCGGGTCGGGCTTCCGATTCGGGCTGGAAGCGGGCTCCAAGCCCGAGCTCCTCTTGGCGATGAGCTGCCTCTGTAATGGAAGCCCAGACGCTTTTTTGGTGTGCAATGGATTCAAGGATGTTGAGTACATCTCACTCGCTTTACTCGCCAGAAAGCTGCATTTGAACACCGTGATTGTGCTCGAGCAAGAGGAAGAACTCGATATCGTTATCGACGCCAGCAAGAAGCTCGGTGTCCGGCCCGTTATTGGTGTCCGGGCTAAGCTGAGGACCAAGCATTCCGGCCATTTCGGCTCCACTTCTGGTGAAAAAGGTAAATTCGGTCTCACAACAACGCAGATTCTCCGTGTTGTTAAGAAATTACAGGAACACGAAATGCTAGATTGTTTCCAGCTCCTCCATTTCCACATTGGATCTCAGATCCCTTCCACGGCTTTATTAGCCGATGGTGTGAGTGAAGCCGCGCAGGTCTACTGCGAATTAGTCCGCCTCGGTGCTCGTATGAGAGTCATTGACATCGGTGGAGGCCTGGGAATTGATTACGACGGCTCAAAGTCTCAAGAGTCTGATATCTCCGTTGGCTATACTCTTCAGGAGTATGCTTCTGCTGTTGTCGAAACCGTTGGATCTGTGTGCAACCGCAAGGGCGTGAAACATCCAGTGATTTGCAGTGAAAGCGGCCGTGCAATCGTTTCCCACCACTCAATTCTCGTGTTGGAAGCTGTTTCATCAAGCTCCAATGATTTCCCGCAGTTTTCTCCCGATGGGCTCGAGTATTTTGCCGAATCATTGACCGGCGATGCTCTTGCCGATTACCGGAATCTGTCCGACGCTGCAATTCACGGCGAGTATGACCTCGGTTTGTTCTACGCAGAGCAGCTGAAACAGAGGTGCGTTGAGCAGTTCAAAGAAGGATCTCTGGGAATGGAACAACTCGCCGCCGTCGACGGCCTCTGCGATTTGGTATCAAAGGAAATCGGCGTTTCCGATCCTGTTCAAACTTACCATGTTAACGTGTCTGTTTTCACTTCCATTCCAGATTTCTGGGGAATAGGCCAGCTGTTTCCAATTATCCCAATTCACAGGCTGGATGAAAAGCCCGGAGTTAGAGCTATTTTATCCGACCTGACTTGCGACAGCGATGGTATGATCAACAAGTTCATCGGCGGCGAATCGAGCTTGCCTCTGCATAAACTGGAAAAAAACGGCCAAGGAGGATCACCCTACTATCTGGGAATGTTCTTGGGAGGCGCCTATGAGGAGGCGCTCGGAGGTTTCCACAACCTGTTCGGCGGGCCGAGCGTGGTGCGCGTGTCGCAGTGCGACGGCCCCCATGGCTTTGCAGTGACACGCGCCGTCCCCGGACAGTCGTGCGGGGACGTGCTCCGGGTGATGCAGTACGAGCCGGAGCTCATGTTCCAGACCCTGAAGCACCGGATTGAGGAATTTTCCGATGATGGTGGGACCCTCGTCGATGGCCTTGCTTGCTCTTTCAACAATATGCCTTACTTGGCGCCTGCGGCCTCTTGCAGCCTCACTGCTGCAGCTGCTGCTAATAATGGTTACTTCTATCTCAACGATGAGAGCTATGAATCTTCTGCTGATTCGGTTGGTGTTGAGGAAGACCAGTGGTCTTATTGCATTGCTTGAGTTCAATTTTAGCAATAATTTAGTAGCATCTCCAGATGTTTTTCTATTATGTGGTTGGGGTCTTTTTTTTTTCTTTTTTTAATCTTCTTATTACTATGTTGTTGTTCATTTAAATTAGTGATGGATGAACACAAATGTAAGAAGCAGGTTTATGGGTCTATTAGCATATGTGTGGAGAAAGTAGGGATGCTACCAAATCTGATGTAAAATTGGTGCTCATGAATCTTGATTTCTCTATGTAATTGCATTTTATTTGACTTTTTATAGAATCTTGTTTTATGTTGATGCCTTTGTTCTTTGTTTATGTTTAAGTTGAATTTTTTTGAAGGATTCAACGTAGGCAGGCAGTTAAGGATAGAGATAGTAAGTGGTTGGTGTGGAATTGTGGACCTTATTAAAAAGAATTTCAATTGGTGGCCCTTAACCGTTGTGAATAGATCTCTCTTTTGCTATTCTTTATACACTTGTGATCCTATGTGGGGTATCTTGATTTCGCGTGGATTCAGCGTATGAGTTGGGCCTTTCAAACGACGTCGGTCAAGCTGGTGGTGGTCTCAGTACGAAGATGTGCACCACTTTTTTTGACAAAACAAAATGAGCTAGACAAATCATGTGTGACGAAGTTTCTCTAAAAAAGTGTGGCGGGAACACTATTTTTAATTTGTTATGGAAAATGTAGGTGTTTATTATATTTGTAATGGGTGTTATTTGAGAAGGGGGTGAGCATCTTATAGTTGAATTGGGGGGGGGGGGGTTGGTTTTTTTTTTTTTTTTTTTCAGCAATCACTATCTTTTCCCAAGCTACTGCTGTCTTGAATGGAATGCAAGTGGTTCTTGCTTCAGTAAGCACCCCTTGGGCTTATCAAAGAATCAAATGGCATGTGTTAGCAGCCACTTGTGAGCTTATTTTGTTGGCCAAAAATTTAATGATTTATGTCATTTTTAGCATAGCATAAAGTTACATCAAACGATCCTACAGGATATATTTTGTGAAATCAATTGTGGTCCAATTTTGACCATGTTGTCTTATGGGAATAAAGGATTTAATGAATGAAGTAGCAGACTAATGAGTTTAGTCTTCTCACATTATGTTTGTATTGTAGAGCTTAAATCATCTGAATTATATTGTGGTTGTTATGACTTGTTGAAGTGGAATTATTTGGATGAAGCAAAATACGTGGAATTGGGAGATTAGCATCGCCCGTTTGATGGTGTAATAAGTGTTTGGATAAAGTTTGTGAGCCAAACATGATAATGACATTTATGAAAATATTAGGAACTTGATATTTGATACATTTTTTGGCTCGATACTCTTGTATATATGGAAAGGTATTGCACTTGTGCTCTTTTTATTGAAAAATGATTATGAGCAAAGGACCGCAAGGTGTTGAAAATCAATTCGAGTATGAAAATTGGATGAAAAGGAAGAAAAAACAATGGACACAAAAATCAACCTACAAATTTTTATTAATTTTTCCTTTTGACTATTTATAAATTTTATGATAGGAGAGTACATCTATGTTGAATGTATGTTTGGTTGGTTGTATATTCGATGCTTTTGCATTAAGAAAAATAAGCATTGGAGCATGAGGAAATGAATCAACGAGAAGGGATTTGAGTGCTTCGGTATAAATATGGGCATAATATTGTTTAATTAGTTTATTGTGTGATTTGTTTGTATTTTATTTGTATTTTTTAGTTGTATTAATTGTTTCAATTTGATGAAGAGTGACTCATCACTTTCGAAAAGTAGAGCCCAACTCATATTGAATAATTACTTAGTTAGCTCATTCTCAACCCACATAAAAGCACAAACCAATCAAATATAGGTTAACTTAGCTTAAACTCGTAACAGATAAATAATAGAGAGGTCAAACTTAGATGAAAGAGTTCTTTCGTAATCCCAATAAAGATGTTGACTCCTAATTGCACCAAAGCCTATTTGATGCAATGGGTGTTGCCATAATTTCACCTATGCCCCAATGTATGAAATTGTGTATATATTACTGCTTTTTTTTCAGAATATATATATATATATATATATATATATATATATATATATATATATATTACTTCAATTCACAATGTAAAGGTACGAATTCATTCTCTACTAATTTCTCTACATTCTCTATAATACACTCAAAAAATGATACTTTGGAGAACCCGCGTCGAGGCCTCCTGCGTGTCTTTTGCAGGTTCGATGGATCAAGCTCAAACTCAATTTAATGAAAAAGATGAAGATGGAGAGCATATAATTTGGTCCACATCACACTCAAAGATACTTTATCCGTTCCATTTTATTTGTTGTTAAATGATATTTCATATGAATTAAAAAAATGATTAAATAACAATCATTTTTACCCTTTTATTTACCTGCATGGTCATAAAGGGCAAATTGATATAATTCTATAAGATTAGTGTAAAATGAAAATTATTTTGGGATAAAATTTTTTTTTAGAAAGTCAAATAAAATGGAAGAGATAGAGTATTGTTTGATAATATTAATTTTTTAATAAAAATATATTAATTATTTTATTATAAAATATTAGTTACAAAAAGTGTTCAGTAATTTTTTTTTAGATAGAACCAACTCATATAAATATGAATTTTTGTGTGAGATCATTTCACACGCCTTGGAATGACTTTCGAGATCCATCAACCAAATAAAACTTGTTGATTAATATGTTGGAGTATCAATTTTCATTTCCATTTTTGGTATCAGTCTTTATTTGCCGAGAACCGAAGGTTAAGTGATGAACCGGATTACCTGTGAACCGGTTTTATGTTTACTGAAGTAAGGCAGTTAGAATTAACGAACTTTTAATCAGTTTCTTGGCTCACATCCCCACCATTCGATCTTTCCTGTTCTCTGCAAATTGACGGCATCCAAGCAGTGGGTTTCGATCGGATTTTGATGCTTCTCATTTTAATTAGGTTTTCCCCAAAAGTTAGTTACTGATTTGATAACAATTGCTGAGAATTAGGGTTTTACAGTTTGAGTGAGATTCTGAGATTCTTGAGGTTGTGATCTTGTAACTTGTAATTGTCATTGATTATAGTGATCGTTGAGAGCTCTGATCCCGTGGATGTAGGTGGATTTCACCGAACCACGTAATTCTTGGTGTGTTGATTCTTTGCTCGTTGTTTTCTGCGGTTTTTCATATCTGTTCTTGGTTATTAGTTCACCCACTTGAATTAACAATTGGCGCCGTCTGTGGGAATCATGGCATCTTTCAAACTGGATATTGAGAAATTCAATGGAAAGAATGATTTCGGATTATGGAGGATTAAAATGGAAGCTTTGTTAATCCAACACGGGCTTGATGATGCATTGATTGCATCTGAGTCTGAGACATCTACTAGCAATCAAGAGAAGAAGAAGGAAATGCAGAAGAAGGCACGAGGTATGATCATTTTGTGCCTTGCAGATAAGGTTCTTAGGGAGGTTTCAAAAGAAAAATCAGCACTTGATATATGGAGGAAACTTGAGGATCTCTATTTGGCAAAATCAGTTTCTAACAAGCTATTCATGAAACAGAAGTTACTTACTTTTAAGATGACAGAAGAAAAATCTTTAGATGATCAACTTGATGAATTCAATCAAGCTGTGGATAATCTAGAGAATCTTGGGGAGGAAATCAAAGATGATGATAAGGCATTGATGCTCTTGAATGCCCTGCCGAAATCTTATGAATTCTTCAAGGATACCTTGTTATTTGGAAGGAAAGAGTCAATTTCTTTTGAAGATGTGCAGACAGCCCTGAAAACTAAATGCCTAAACTCAGCAAATTCAAACAAGAAGTTACAACAGCAAGGGGAAAGTCTGAATGTCAAGTTCAAAAAGGGTAAGAAGCAAGGTCAGAATAAGAAGAAGAAGGATAAACCTGAAAAAGCTGATGATAAAACAAATTCATCATTTGTTGAAAGAAGAAAATGCTTCTCCTGTCACAAAGTTGGACATTTGAAGAAAAACTGTCCTGATAAGAGGAAAGACACTAACACCACTGATGAACAGAAAGCAGATGTTGCTATTGCTGAACAAGGATATGACAGTGCTGAGGTGTTGATGGTGAGCAAAAATAGGTTGTGTCATGAATGGATTCTTGACTCTGGTTGCACTTTTCACATGTGTCCTGTTGAAGACTGGTTTCTTGATTTAAAGAAACTGGATGGAGGTCTTGTCTTACTTGGAAATGATGAAAGTTGTAGAGTGAAAGGCACTGGATCAATCAAGCTCAGAATGTTTGATGGTGTGGAAAGAATTCTCTCAAATGTCAGATATGTTCCAGATCTAAAAAGGAACCTTATTTCTCTTGGCTCTCTAAATGCTCTTGGCTTGGAATTTTATACAGAAAATGGCTCTCTTCTGGTCACAAAGAATGGCAAAGCTGTGATAAAAGGTGTCAAGATCAATGGTCTTTATTCCCTAATTGGTGAAATGTTCTTTGGTTCAATGGATGTTGTTATGAGAATGAAACTACAAACCTGTGGCACAAAAGGCTTGCTCATGTAGGGAGAAGGGTCTGATTGAATTGTCCAAGAAAGGAGTTACAATCGGTGGTGATGTAAAGGGTCTACAATTTTGTGAGAAATGCATTCTAGGAAAAAATAAGAAGCAGCCTTATCAGAAGGGAATGCATATCACAGATGAACCCCTTGATTATATTCACTCTGATGTGTGGGGTCCAGCCAGAGTAGAAACACATGGAGGAGGGAGATATTTTCTTACTCTGATAGATGATTGCACCAGAAAGGTATGGGTATACATTCTTAAGGCTAAGGATGAGGTGTTTCTCAGGTTTAAAGAATGGCTGGCAGAAATTGAGAACAAGAAAGGCCGAGGTATAAAGCACTTAAGAACTGATAATGGACTTGAATTTTTATCTGAAGATTTCCAGAATTTCTGCAAAGAGAAGGGCATAACAAGACATAGAACAGCTCCTTCAAATCCTCAACAAAACGGTCTAGCAGAAAGGATGAACAGAACAATTCTTGAGAGAGTAAGATGCATGCTCTCTGATGCTCATTTACCAAAGGCTTTCTGGGGAGAAGCAGTGAATACTGCTTGTTATCTGATAAATAAAACTCCATGTTCTGCCATAAATTTCAAAACCCCTAATGAAAAATGGCATGGAAGGCTCTCTGATTATTCCAAACTGAAGGTGTTTGGGTGCTTAGCCTATATTCATGTTAGGCAAGACAAGCTTGATCCAAGAGCTTTGAGATGCATATTCATAGGATATCCTAAGGGAGTCAAAGGATATAAACTATGGTGTTTGGAATCTGGATACAAGAAGTGTATGATAAGCAGAGATGTAGTGTTTAATGAGAATATCATGGGTTATAACACTACTGGAAACTCTCAAGATTTTGATGGAGATATATCACAGAGAAACACTGCTGTTGAGGTGGAATCTCAGGATATGGATCAGAATCACACTCAAAGCTCAGATTCTGAAACTGAGCATCATGATCAACAACCAGAATCTCAAGATGAAGAAGAGAATCAAGGTGATCAGATGCAACATCTCAGAGACTATAGCTTAGCAAGGGACAGGGTCAGGAGAAATACTCATCCTCCTACAAGATATGGCCAAGCTGATGTAGTATCATATGCTCTTGTAACAGCTGAAGAACTGGAGAATAATGAGCCTAGTTCTTATCAAGAAGCCATCACCAGTTCAGAAAAAGAGCAGTGGATTACAGCTATGAATGAAGAAATGCAGTCCCTTGAGAAGAACCAAACTTGGAGTTTGGTGGAAAAACCTAAAAACAAAAGGCTGGTGAGCTGCAAATGGATATTCAAAAGGAAGATTGAAGGAGGGGTTACTGATTTCATCAGGTTCAAAGCAAGATTGGTTGCTAGAGGTTTCACACAACAAGAGGGTATTGATTATACTGAAGTTTTCTCTCCAGTTGTGAAACATTGTTCCATCAGGTTATTACTGTCCAAAGTCACTCAGGATAATCTGGAATTGCACCAGCTTGATGTTAAAACTGCTTTTCTTCATGGTGAATTGAAGGAGAAAATTTATATGCAGCAGCCAGAGGGATTCATCACTCCTGGAAATGAACACCAGGTATGCCTTTTGAAGAAGTCTTTGTATGGACTTAAACAAAGTCCAAGACAATGGTATAGGAAGTTTGATACTTTTATGCTTTCTATTGGTTTTATAAGATGTGAGTATGATAGCTGTGTTTACTTTGAGAAGCAAGGCAGTGAAGTTCACACATATTTACTCCTCTATGTTGATGATATGCTCATTGCAAGCAATAGCATTGTCAGGATTCAAAAGTTAAAAGAAAAATTGAGCAGGGCTTTTGAAATGAAGGATCTTGGTGAAGCAAAGAGGATTTTGGGAATGGATATCATAAGAAGCAGAAAAACAGGAAGATTGTTTCTCTCACAGTCATCATACATAAAAAGGGTTCTGAGAAAGTTTCTTATGCATGAATCAAAGGCTGTTGTCACTCCTCTTGGACAACAGTTCAAACTATCAAAGGATCAGTCTCCAAAGTCAGAAGAAGAAAGAGCAGCTATGATGAGAGTGCCCTATGCCAGTGGAGTGGGGAGCATTATGTATGCAATGGTCTGTAGCAGACCTGATTTGGCATACTCAATTAATATGGTGAGTAGATACATGGCTGACCCTGGACACTCACATTGGGAGGCTTTAAAGTGGATTCTCAGATATCTAAGAGGAACATCAGATTTTGGCCTGATGTTTGAAAGATCAGAAAATACAAAAGGTCCTTTGCAAGGTTTTGTTGATTCTGATTATGCTGCAAACTTAGATACTCGAAAATCTTTATCAGGATATGTGTTCACACTTTTTGGTACTGCTGTGAGTTGGAGGTCAGTTCTTCAATCTGTTGTGGCCCTATCTACAACTGAAGCTGAGTTCATTGCTATGACTGAGGCTGTAAAAGAAGCCATGTGGTTAAAAGGAATTGTGAAAGACTTTGGGATTAATCAGAAGGCTGTAGTTATTCACTGTGACAATCAAAGTGCGGTTCACCTTGTGAAACATCAGGTATTTCATGACAAGTCGAAGCACATTGATGTCAAGATGCATTTTGTAAGAGACATTATTGACAGGGGCATTATTCAGGTTCAGAAAATCTCCACAAATGATAATGCAGCTGATATGATGACAAAATCTTTACCAAGTTTGAAGTTCAGATTATTCCTAGACATGGTGAAGGTTTGCTCCTGGGATGTTCACTGATTTGTGAATTTTTGGAGATGATGAGCTCTGATACTGCACATCTTAAGGGGAGAATTGTTGATTAATATGTTGGAGTATCAATTTTCATTTCCATTTTTGGTATCAGTCTTTATTTGCCGAGAACCGAAGGTTAAGTGATGAACCGGATTACCTGTGAACCGGTTTTATGTTTACTGAAGTAAGGCAGTTAGAATTAACGAACTTTTAATCAGTTTCTTGGCTCACATCCCCACCATTCGATCTTTCCTGTTCTCTGCAAATTGACGGCATCCAAGCAGTGGGTTTCGATCGGATTTTGATGCTTCTCATTTTAATTAGGTTTTCCCCAAAAGTTAGTTACTGATTTGATAACAATTGCTGAGAATTAGGGTTTTACAGTTTGAGTGAGATTCTGAGATTCTTGAGGTTGTGATCTTGTAACTTGTAATTGTCATTGATTATAGTGATCGTTGAGAGCTCTGATCCCGTGGATGTAGGTGGATTTCACCGAACCACGTAATTCTTGGTGTGTTGATTCTTTGCTCGTTGTTTTCTGCGGTTTTTCATATCTGTTCTTGGTTATTAGTTCACCCACTTGAATTAACAAAACTCAAATTTATTTTTTAAATATTAAATTAGGATTTGAGTAATTTTATTTAAATAAGTTTAAGAAAAAGAAAAGGTGAGCAACAAGCGGAAATCTCTAACGTGAAACATGGGGGCTATTGGCGTCATTTTCTTTCACTGCGACGGCTAACTGATTTTAAATGCGAAATTCTCCTTATGGATTAGGTTTTGCTGAAATGGTCTCGAGAGGTGGACGTGGAACTACGAAATCGTTTAGTCATTACACCATAAATGTGTTTGACCCAATTTATTAATTTTTTTGGTGAAGTTACCTAAAAATATGAATAAATAAAATATGTACGTGTATATTACGATACATTCCAAAATAATGAAAGTAACGTTTTTATTTCTGACACGTAAATCGGAGATTTTAATATCTGACCTCTCAATGTAAAAGCATGACCTGATTAACGTAATTTTGTAGTAGTATTACTTTCTTGCCTTGAGATTGCAATTTAATTACAATATTGATTTTGCATTGACTAATTTAATTGCGATATAGACTTGACAACCAAACAATGTTTCAAACCAAGTCAAACGTCTTGTATATGTTCAAATTGAAATTCATAGAGCATCAAGCAATGTGTATTTTTCATGGATTCAAATGGGGAATTATTCATAAATACGTCCCGCTCCGCCAATTATCCAATTAGTGAAACCATTATTAAATAGACTATAATTATGACTAGGACTTTATTTATTTAAAAAAAAAAAGACTAGGACTTTATGAATTCGGCTTTATGTAAATTTTTTTCTTCGAGTATTATTATTATGTATATAAAGGGTCACTATTATACATATAAAATCTTTTTATTTAAAAAAATACTAAATTTTGTAATAATAATATTTTATATGCACAATAATAATATTTAAAAAATTACTTATATTTTCAGGACTTTGAAACTACTTTTCGAGAGGTTTATAACCCCACTTTAAAAAAGAAAAGAGGAAATGAGGAATTGAACTTGAGCTCAAAAGCATCTACTATAAAGTATGGTATAAGATTTTGTGAACAATATGATGTACGAGATCAAACCTAGATGGATTACCAGCATTTCTTGTTTTTGGCTTGGAATATTTTCCTATTCTTTAGGATGCATGACAAATTCACAAAGGTTGTCAAATAATTAATCAATCAATTACTTGAAAAATAGCAGGTGGTGATAAAATATATACTTGATTGGCATCGTCTACATTCTTTACATAAGTAAAAGACAAAATAAATCTAAAATATTTATACATAAGTTTTGTAGAACTTAATCACATATTATTCTTTTTTTTTTCGAAAAAAAATCACATATTATTATTTTTTAAATAGTTATTTAATTTAATGGCCCAAGTGGGAATTTGAATGTTGAATTTGGCATTTGCTACTAATTTTTAACAGTTTGTGGACTATTCTATACAAATGGGCTGGGCCAATCAACGCTAGACTATTAGGGAAAAACTTGTGTGAATTGGGTACGTACGATAAACTCTATTTTTATATCACTGTTATGCATAGTCACTATCACTGTTATACATATGCACTATCACTGATTCACTGTCATGAATATTCACAGTTATAAGTAAATATTTTTAAATTTATACCTCTGCACTTCACTATTATTTACAATTACTATTACTCAATTATTGCCACTTTTGTCTACATCTATTATTTTTTCTTTTTTCATTATCACATCACTTGTACTATATTTTTTAATATATAATTTACTTTATTTTTTGTGTTCAAAAGCAATGAAATATTTTGGGTGGGTGTATGTATCCGTTGGCGAGTGTAGGGGTAAATGACTGGGCCAAGTAATAAAGCAGAGGCCCAATAGCATCTTCAGATGTATACGTGGCAGCTATTAAAAGTGGCGTGCGCAAGAATCACCATGTCCTAGAAGCATCTCAGCCTTTTCCCATCCCCTCCGTCCAATTCATCTCCAGTATCGTTTCCTTCAATTCCTTGCAATTCTGTTCGACTTCTCTAGTTTATTCCTCTTCTCAGGCGCTACGAATCTCCTCCAGAACATCGAGGCTTCGTATCTGCTGTTCAAAGGTTTCCATTCCCTTCACTTTTACTGTATTGCAGATCTGAACGGGAAAAAATTGAGTTTCTTTTGATTCTGCTGTAGATATGTTATTTTTCTTTTAGAGGTTCATCGAATGATTTTGTTTCCTTCTCATGTTTTAGGCGAATTCAGGAATTTCAGCACGCGTTGCTGTTATTTAGGGGATCGTAAATATGGTATGCTTGATTTTAGTTCGAATTTGCTTTTATGTTTTATGGATTTTACGAGTTTCTCGTGTAATTTCTGATCGAAAGACTAACGCCATGTATATTTTTGTGAAAGTTTGTGTATATCTACGATGGAATTGCCTTTTTCCGATAGTTAGAAAGTTTTGATTTTCTGCTTGCAATTGTGGTAAAGCCAATGGCTTGGACCTCACAATAAAATGGACATTTGCAGTATATTATGCTTTGTTTAGTTTAGTATATTCACACCCTTTCACAATGAAATTGTGTTCATGAATCAGTAGTTACTAAGGATTAACCTCGGATGGGTTTGGGATTTCTAAATACAAAGTTATGTTTGTTTTGGATTTAAAACACATTAGCACTCTATTCTTTCACCTACTAGTCTACTACTTCATCTCCTATTCTAAATATGACTCATCCAATCGCCCCTTCATCGAATGCAAAACTTTTCACACCATAATAATACAACACATAATATTTCAAAATACATTATTCAGTTGAGGCATCTTATATACAACATATATTACATCGGAAACTGTTATTATGGTACTAACATGCAGTGGAAAAGAAAGAATTGGCAATGCCCTGCAGTATAAATTTCATTCATTCCCATTTTTACTGGTCATAGTTTTGATCCTGTTGATTTCTTTTAATGTTTTGCATTTCAGTTTTTTGATGGATATGGATATCATGGAACATCATTTGAGCAGACATATCGGTGTTACCCGGCGTCTTTCATTGATAAGGTTGGACTCCTTTTTTTAGCACTTAAGTCAATCTGATTGCTATTAATTTTTGCTGTGGTGCTAGCAAATATATTCTGTCTGTGTTAATTATTTTTATTTTTATTTTCAATGATGCCTTGAATGGTCTTTGAAGGCATAAAGTTTGCTCTCTTTTTTCCTGTCTTTCGTAAAGACCTTGTGCTTTTCTTTCGATATTTATATCCTGCATTGTTAGAAATATTTTTCGTGAATGGAAAAGTTGATGCATAAGTCATGGTCACTATTCTAAATAATGCTGAGCTTCAATTTTTTACTTTTAAGTTGATTTCTTCCTCATGCTCTCTTATTCTTTTTTGCAGTCCCAGATAGAAAATGGAGATAAAGGTAATTGATCTATTATAAAAAGTTTGGGCAGTTAAAAGTTTTTGTCTGTTAAATGTTGTCTTATCTATTCATGGGTTTGTTCCTTTTCAGTTATCATGCCTCCTTCAGCACTTGACCGTCTTGGTTAGTTACTCTAGCATTTTGACATGGCATATCATTACTAGTGATCTTGCATTTTGATGTAATTAAACTTTTGATTTAACTTGGTCATGACCCTGTGCTACAGCCTCCCTTCATATTGACTACCCTATGTTATTTGAGCTCCGAAATGGTGCTACTGAGCGTGTTTCACATTGTGGGGTTCTGGAATTTATTGCTGAAGAAGGCATGATATATATGCCCTACTGGGTAGGTGCCATCTGCACGATACTTTTTAAGTTAATTACTTTGACTTCTGAAGTGCACCTTACAATTAATTTGTCTTTGCTGTAGATGATGGAGAATCTAGTGTTACAAGAAGGAGACTTTGTGCGAGTTAAAAATGCGACTCTTCCAAAGGGTACATATGTAAAACTGCAGCCTCATACAAAGGATTTCTTGGATATTTCCAATCCAAAAGCCATGTGAGTGCATTCGAATTGGTTTCTGCCTGCTTTTTCCTGAAATAATCTAGTTTCTTGGTGTTTGTCATCTTTAGAAAAGTTCTTTTGCACACCATTGCACTTGTTGATGTTATTTTGGACACCTCAATGCTGCATTCCCAGCATATTTTGACTAGAGGTCAGATGGATTAGATGCCAATTTGCTGCTGTTTTCTACAAGTATGCGGTTTTTTTTAGTGACCTTTGAAAGCTCATGTGTAGGTCAGCATGAAAATAACATTATTTTTTTTTAGACGGGAGAAAATAACATTATTTGAAAGACCGTACTTAGGTGAACATATGGATAAAATTCTTAGGAGGCTCATGCCTAGGTTGACATACAAAGTTTGAGAAAAACTGAGCACTTGGAAGATGATTTTCAGATTCATTCATGTTGAGGCAAATGGAAAGTTCTCGACTGCTATTGATGAATTGTGCGAAAATTGTATGTTTATGCTATTTTCTTGAGTAGCGGACGTCTCAGTTTTGGTTTCTACTTTAAATTTCTTTATGCAGCTTGGAGACAACATTGAGGAATTTTTCTTGCTTGACAACTGGGGATAGTATCATGGTGGCATATAATAATAAAAAGTACTACATTGATATCATTGAGGCAAAGCCTTCCCATGCAATTAGTATTATTGAAACTGACTGTGAGGTGGACTTTGCTCCTCCTCTTGACTACAAGGAACCAGAAAAACCTGCTGTATCTATTCCAACAGGCAAAGCATCAGCTGAAGGTCCTTTCTCTTTTTTCCCTCCACACTATAATTTTTTTTATCTTAATTCGGTATAGTGGGCCTTACTATTGGTATCACTTATCATATATCGCTTTACTTATTATGATGAGTGTTCATGCTGATGCATTGATATGACAAAGAAAAGTCCTTTAAACTAACATCATTATGATGGTATTATATGAAATTGAGTTCCTATGTGGCATCATTTATATCTGGTAAAGTGTGTTTTTTATGAATAAACCCTAGTGCTTATGTTTTTCGTCACATTATTGAAAAAGCTATGAGATATTTTTGACATTTCTTTATATATTATTTTCTTGGGAAACACTTGTCAAGGGCATCTACAGATTCATTGCCCTTCTTTGGTGGTTTATTCAGGTCAGGAGCCTCCTGCTGAGCCCGAACCAAAATTTAATCCATTTACCGGGTCGGGAAGGCGGTTGGATGGAAAACCTTTGAAAACCCAGCCTCCACCATTGTCGTCAGCTGGGTCCCACGACAAGAGACCTAATGGTTCTGGTGCAGGAGGAACAGCTACTGCCTCCAGTTCCAGCTCACAAAGCACCAATCGTCAATCTCAGGGAAAGCTAGTCTTCGGTTCTAGTGGTAACCGCCCTGGGGACCCACAAAAGGTTCATCTCGCTTCTTGTTGCAAATGGTATGTTGTGAATTATGCTGTTCAATTCTAAATTCTGTTTGTTGTTTTTATACGATAGGATACTTCTTCGAAAGAGGCTAAGCCTGAGGCTCCGAAGAATGAAGAGCCAAAATTCCAGCCTTTCAGTGGGAAGAAGTATTCGTTGAGGGGTTGAATGTATGTCAATCTGCAAACTTAAGTTATGTGGTTGATGTTTTGTCAATCTGTCTTGAAAACAAGTGATTGATTGTAAATCTATCTGCTATAACTTTTATGTCATTTATATGGTTATCAGTTTCTGGGTCTCAAGAACTCTGTTGCAAATATGAAAAGGAAAATGTAGAATTCTGATACTCTTTTGATTCAATGATGTTTCAGTTGAATTATTATTAATTGCAACTTGCATACAAGACCAGCTACGCATGAGACACTGAATACTTGAGTTCTTTGTTGATGCCTAGTTTTAGTACTCCGATAGGATATAGCCGCTCTTCTAATTGTCCTCGTGTCTGAATCCTCGAAATTTCTTCACGAGTGTCGAGTGTTCTCAGTGATTTTCGTGGATGTTATTACCTTAGCAACAAAATGGTAATTTTTGGTGATTTCAAATAAATCTGAGAAGTCGACGTTGATGACTTTTGCTACCAAGTTCGAACTATCTACGAATTTATATATACAATTTTTCCACTTGAATTTCTCTTGTTATGGTCTATTTCTCCGTATCCAACTTTAATGCCTCTTGCAAATGGATGGTATTTGCCTTTAATTTCTCAATTTTTATTTCCCTACACCACCATAGAGGCAGAGAGCTAAAAGCCTTAACCACCCAAGTGAATGAAGAGCCGAAAATTGGGTTTTCCTAGAATATTATCGGCTGATTAATATTTGCTAGATTCGTACCACAATATCTTTTTTTTTTTTTTTTTCCGGCTCGTCCCACAATTTTTTTCACATTCTTAAAATAAATTTTTTTTCAAAAACTTTATCTTTACAATGGTCTCAAGTTGTGGTCTGTGTTTTAAAAGCGGAAGCGAAGGTTGAACCGGACAGCTTCAGCGCTTTTGGTCGGACCGATTGGATCGGGGTCTGACCGTTAGTAAAGCGGTTGAGCCGTTATGACGTCATAATTATATAATATATAATTAAATATAAAATTTATAAATATATAAATATTTTTCTAAAAAAATAAACAAACAGGATATCCTTTTAAGAAATTGTGGATGGAATTTTCTAATATACACAACATTTTCTAATCTCCCTCTCTCGATAATAATAATCAAATATTTTTTTTTGCATCATAAGCACCCGTTTATTATATAAAATATATTCGGAAGGTATAACACTAATAAACTATGAATATTCATTACAACATATAAAAAAATATAAAAGTTATGAGATTAAGATAAAATTGATGATTTATTAATTGTGTACAGATTCAACCATAACTTTCTAAACACTCAACACCCCTTCTCACCATAACCTGTTAGAAACACTCAGCGTCCCTTCCCTTTCACCAGAATAGATAAAAACAAAAAAACCCAAAAAAAACAATTATTACAGATTACCTGGCCAGCGGTTGCTGCGGCGGCAGGGGGTGGACGCCGGTGGCCGGAAGTGGGGCGACCAGTATGAGAGCCGCGAAGGGGAACAGATTTGGGAATTGGGTGCAGGGCTGCAGCGCTGCTTGTAAAATTGTAATTTCAATCTGCTAGGTTTTGGTTAATTAATATTATATTTATTTATTATAATATAAAAATATATATTTCTTGTGAACCGCCTCAACCGGGGACCGGTCCAACCCATTTTAATCCCGCTTTGACCAGTTCGAGGGCGGTTCATATGATAACCGGTCCAATGCTTTTGAGCCGTGACGTTGGCGTGTCCACTTAGCGGTCGGACCGGTCGAACCGGCCGGTCCGGTCCGACCAGTTTTTTAAAACATAGGTTGTGGTTATTTTTGATGAAGTAGTGGGAATTTTTCTCACTTTATATCATGCGATATCTTCTCTGTGTTCAATCATTTTATTACATTATTTTTTTTTATCGGCAAATAGTGACTCAAAATCATGACCTTTAGACTATAGAAAGTGGAGTTTTAACCACTTGATCTATACCACTTCATCAATAATTAATCACTATTAAAACATGAATCCAAATACATTAATTTTTTTACATAATTTATAGATATTTTTTTATCCAATATTATTAAATGAGCAAGTGATATTCAATTTCATATAAAAAGTTGTCTTAATTTTATTGAATAATATTATTTCAAATTTTAATTCAGATACTATAAAAATTTATTTTAGTTAAAACTTGTTAAAATCTAAGTTAATACATAAATAAAATCTCACATGCCATAAACAAAAAAAGGTTTAACCCTTGCGTGAAAATTGAAACCTCAACAAATACAGCCCCAACACCATAGATTCTAGGGTTTAAAACCTCAGATATACTACGCAAGAATCAATCAAATTGCAGAAATGGCAATGATGCAGTGGTGCAACGCGGCGGCGCGGAGAATGATGTCGGCCGCCGAACAGCGGATGGTATTCTCCTCTCTCGCGTCCTCCATGGCGCCGTCATCGCCGGGAGAGACGATCCTGTGCGGCCGAGGAGATAAGAGAACTAAGAAAGGAAAGAGATTCAAAGGTTCGTACGGTAACAGTAGACCGAAAAAGGACAAGAAAATCGAAAGGATTAAAGATAGGATCGAGGTTCCTAGATCTACTCCCTGGCCTCTCCCTTTCAAGCTCATCTAATCATTCATGAATTACTCGTTGTTGTTTAAGATGTACATTTTTCATGAATTTCTAGGAACGGTGTTGATGTTATCAATTGCTCTAATCCTAGAGGTTAAAAGTTTAAACGAATTATTGACTCAAAGTGCTCCTGGTTTAGGCTTGATTTTGTTAGTGGTTTCAGTTTGATTTGATAGTTCAAAGAGTTAAGTGGAACCAAACATGTTGAGTAGCTATATTTCCCATCATTGTTTGCCTTTGCTTTCTGAGATCCAAGTTTTGGAAATTCAATAAACAGAAATTAATGTTCATGTAGTAAATCGGCATATGGAGCTCAAATTAGCTTCTACAGATAGAACTCTAGCTGAATATGGGTCATATTTTTCTGCTGTATCTGCACTTACCTCTGCTCTTTCTGCTCGATCATATTGTGTGTATTTTGCATTTAAACATGAATTCTGGGGAATTGCTTGGTGCAGTTATTGTTGAGGCTAACCAGGTCCCAGTTAATGGTGTTTTGTTATACATGATTACCGGGGTAGGATTTGCCTGAGATGCTATAGATAGTTGAGTAAATAGCAGATTAGTAACGTTGCTTAGGTGCTTCATTTGTTGTTTATGCACACATGAGGATTAGCTTTAGATGTTACATAGCAGATTAGTTGAATTGCTTAGGTGCTTCGTTTTGGGTATATGTTTATCAGGGACTAAGTAAGCCGATTGGTATTAGAATTCTGTCTGTTGATGTTCCTCTAAAATTGAACACACTGAAGAATATAAAGTACTCTCTCCATCCCATGGGACTCTTCGTAGGAGAGAGTGTACACTTTTTAAGAAAGAAGAGTAATAATTGGAGTTTAATAGAGAATAAATTTATTGGGTTGTGTGTATATGTAAACATTTTAAGAGTAGAGTTTATAGAGGGTTTTTTATTTCATCGGTGTAAAAGTTATTGTGGGACGAATGAAAAAAAAAAAAAGTAAAAATTGTGAAGAGTTATATGGATGGAAAGAGTAGTGTTTATTTGCCCAGATCACTTTTCATTGCTTCCCTTAGGAGATAGTAATATGTTTGTGTTAGTGATGCCTTAGAATTATGAGGGATATGTGGCTACTACTTAGATAACATATTTTCTACCTTCAATATTAGTGAGATGATTTAAGAACAGGATTGGACTCCTCTTGCAAGCTAGTTAAATCTCCGGCCAAGGTCATCTGTGTTGAGGGAATTAATGCAAGGATTATGGAGCCCTTTTTTGTTGGCTATTGTGATTGATATAACATTATAACTATATGTGGGAAATACAAGGAGAGAGATTATGCAAACTTCATTGGAGTCGTAGTTGTTATGTGGTGCAGTAGTGACTCAAATAATGATCAAATACTTTTTCTTATTTTTAAATTTCGAAGAGAGATAGTTCAAGTGGTTAGAGTTCCACTACCTATATCCCAAAGGTTATGGATTCGAGTCACCATTTGTCCGATAAAAAAAATTAAGAGTAAAAATATGAAAGAGTTAGACTTACACATTGTGTGCATCTCTTTTTGAAATTTATACAAATAAATGGAGAGGATCTGTGAATAGATCTCTACAAATATGTGAGGATTTGCGCTGCCCAGCAACACTTTTCCTTGTTGGTGTTGAAAGATTCTCTCTCTCTCTCTCTTTTTTTTTCTAAGTGAATAGAATTTCAAAAAACACTCAAACTAATACTCTATTTATTCCATACTAGATGTATTATTTATAAAAAAATATATATCTAAATATATTATTTCTTAAATAACAATAAAATAACTTTAGCATTTTTATCTAATTCTTTCAAACATCTCAATATTATATTATATGTCATTATTTTTTTCACGATAATCCAATTTAATATTATAAAACAATTCTCTTATTAAGGTTGAAAAGATTGTCAATTCCTATAAAAATAACTTTAGGGAAAAATGATTTTTTTTTTGTTCTCTAAGTTTCACCTATTACTTTTTTAGTCTTGTTGACTTTAACTTTTTGATTCTTGTCCTTTAACTTTCTTTTTTTCGACAATTTCGTCTTCTGACCTGATACGCCAAGTCACCTTTCGGTTATATTTGACATGACATGATTTTTTTATTTTTTTAATTGCTAAATGCCCATGTGGCACGAATTTGGTAGGGACGGTTGCTGACGTGATATTTTTTTAAAAAATTTTTAATTAAAATTCCATATAAAACCTTAAAAAATCATAAAATTCATTATTATTAATATAAAATATATAATAAATTCACAAATAATATTTTTAAATATTAATTACTAATTTAAATAATTTAATAAATAAAAATACTATTGAAAATAATTTAAAATAAATAAATCTAATTGTTTAGTCGTCACCCCACCCAAAATGAAACTTTCATACATTTTCTAAAAACTCAACCAGTTTTTTTTAACTAAATATAAATTCAAATAATTTAATAAATATAAATACTATGGTAAATAATTTAAAATAATTTTTCTCTTTTTTTAAAAAAAAATTAAAATAATTTTTCCTATATAAATAAAATTTAATATATTTAATTGATAAATTATTTAGTCGTCACCCCACCCATAATGAAACTTTCATATATTTCCTCACACATCAACCAATTTTTTTAACAAAATATTAATTTAAATAATTTAATAAATATAAATATTATTGTAAATATTTTAAAATAAAAAATCTTAGAATAAATAAAATTTAATTTATTTAGTAAATTAATATTATTTTAAAATAATTTATATTTTAGAATAGCACAAAATATAACAAAAATATTTGTGAATTTATTATATAATATATTATAAGGACGAAAATATAAAAAAAATAGAAGTTAGAGGACGAGAATCAAAAGTCAAAGGTAATGGGACCAAAATTTGTGCCACGTGGGTATATATCAATTTAAAAAAATTAAATAAAATTTTTCATCGGATTTATCGGAAAGGTTACCTATTGTAGAAGGTTAGAGGACGAAAATGTAGGAAAAATAAAAGTTAGAGGATGAAAATCAAAAAGTCAAACTCAACGGGACCAAAACCAAAATAGGTGAAACGTAGAGAAAAAAAAAATTCTAACTTTTACATTAAATTATATATCAAACAATAAATGTTATACTTCCTCCGTCCCATAAAATTATACACACTTTTCTTTTCGGTTCGTCTCAACAAGTTCTACACACTTTTAAAAATGAGACATCACAACCCTCAAAAGACAAAAGCTAAACTTTGTCTATAAGACGATATTGTCTCGTAACCAAGAGCAATACATTTTTAACTGCCCCAATATAAAAAAAAATGGAAAATATTGAAGATAATGGAGTGATTCTATATTTTGTTAAATGTGATATTACCGAAACCTCAGCTCACCATAACCAACGCCCTAATTTATACAATCCTCAATTTTTTTGATCGAGCAAATAGAGACTCAAACCATGACCTTTAGACCATAGATAGTGGAACTCTATACACTTTACCTATACCAACCTCAAATAAACATGAGAACATGTTAAACATTTTAGGAATTTTCAATGAAACCGGTGAACTAACAGCGAGCTCTGTTTTTTTATGGGAATGTCATAGTCATAGGCCACGCAGAATACAACATGTATTTCTCAACAAACAGCCAATGTTAGTGCATCATTATTCGCATAAATGTGATGGCCAAAGAGTACAAAAAAACACAGAGGAACAAGATAGATGAATATCCGACAAAGCTCTTTGAAGTTTTAACATCCAATTTTGGGAGTGATAGCAGTCAATTACAAGGAAATACACATCAATGTTGTTGGTCCAAAACCACAAACCAGATCGACATTTCTCGCTGCTCATGTTGCAACCCATCTCAATCTGCAGCATTAACACCTTATCAGCAAATGCAGAGATTATTACGTTTCGACATGTTTTGTAATATATTGCTCCAAGGGGAGCAAAAAAACTTCACATTAAAATACCATATGGTATTACAAATCAAGAGCCAAATTCTAAAGATTAAGGACCAAAATTGAAAATTCCAAGGGCTGTGTGGATCCGTATGAGTATAGATACAGTAGTATATCTTAAATTTGACCAAATGGATGTATATATTAGCTCTTATCTAAATGAGTATAGATTCCCAATATACATGCAAACATCCAACCATTGAATAGTATCAACTGCCTTCAGTAGGATTCAAGTTCAATAAACTTCTATAATTCTAGAAGAAACAAAATAATGGGAATGACTAAAATGCTAAGTTACAGACCTTCATTTATTTCCAAAGATGGCGATCCTACTTCAGTCATTGTCTTCCCGGCCATAATTGTATATAATCTCAATCTGCAGTGACCAAATTGTATTTAAAGTAGTGCAACAGTAACGGGGCCGCATAGAATTTAGAGCTCACTTGAGAGAAAATATTGCAGAATCACAGTAGAAGGATTGCTAGATCATTTAGGGGAAACTTGGAGGATGAAAGCAAACAACAAGTGAAACAGGAGCATAAAACCCAGTGAGACATAAACAATCAACTAATGGTAAATCGGCCATCTGTTAGATATAAAACCAGTCACTTAACTCTAACTCTCAAACTATATGGGTCGGCAGGTATTCATGCATTAATAAATAGATTAAAAAAGAGACGGTACATGATTAGAAGGACTTTAAACAATTAAGACTGGAAACACATCACCAAACATTCAAAACCTAGTTTGCCTTTATGGTCAGCGAGAAAGGGAAAGCAAAGGAGAACAAGATATTGTAATGTTAACATTGTATAATCAAAGGAAAGATACACTCAAATGTGAATTCAGAGAGAAAGATAGAAGGCGACTACTTTATTTCCAAAAAGTTGGAGAGACTGCAAACTAAATAGATAGATAGTCATTTATAGAACAATATACACACACATATACATATAGAACAATTACCCCTGGAGGTGGTGTAGGATTTCGGCAGAATTTGGTGCCACCAGGAGCCCAAGGAACTGTTAAGAAAACAGTGATTAAGCCATCAAACAGTATAGGCAAATTATCCTACTTACACATGAACATTCCTATTATACATTTGCTATTGCAGACACTTGTATTCTTTTCAAATGCAACTTTCAGTTGAAAGGAAAAAAAAATGAACATATCAACTACTTCACCTCGCAACGGGATAAAATAATAATAAAGTAAAGTTCATAATTATATGAACGGATCAATTACTCTTCCCCCAATTATCTGGCTGGTTCGATAATTGAAGATAGTCTCCTTTCTCCTTTTTCTTATTAGCATGTAATCAAATTCATTGGAAAATATACATGCATATGAGCTTAAGAGCATGACACCAAAACTTAAGTTACATAACTGGCTCCTACTTTCCGTAAAAGACAAATTTGCATTGCAAGTGTCAATATCCATGCTTATAAACTTTTGAGCTCTACTTGAGGTGAAAATTTGAAAGTGAAACTGCAATAGGATAGGTTTATAAGCACAAAGTGCAGTATAGGATTTGATGTTCCAGTTATAAGTTATAACGATTTTGATTTTGAGAATAGTTGCACTTTGGTGCGCATAATATGATGAAAGTTGTAACCTGACAGCTTGGACTCTGTAGTTTTAGAAAACCCCATACATCTTATTATCTTCTTCAATTAGAGACTCTGAGCTAATCAATGTAAGTCTAATAGTTCTACTTGACCTGGTATAAAGATCAAGTTACATACAGAACACTTACCAATGTAAGGATCAGGATGCCTCCACTTGTTGTACTGTGCTTCACCAGCATCTATCATTCTATCAATAAGTTCAATATCCTCCTAAAAGGTCATCAGAGAATGGCGTCAAGTAATGACAATAACAGTATCAAGTATGATATTTCTCCAATTTTTATGACATAAAACATATAATTGTAATCATCGGTTATTGAATTATACTAAATATTTTTTCCAAATCATGAATTGAAGCTATGTGTTCAACATGAATGGCAAGCCACATAAACTCGTTTTTATTATTGCTATATTCATAGTCAAATATCAACAAGTGTCAATATTACAAATTCACCCTGTAGCCATGACCAATCTAGAAGATTAATTTACAACTTTGCCTCTCTTTATTCCCTTCAAATAAGAAATTTATTAATAAAAAGAAAGACGATTACAAAGGCGAGTCCCAAAACAAAGAATAAGTCCAGCAGAATCAATTCTAATGCACCAATCACTTCTCCCAGGTCAAATTTATGAAACAACCATCACAGCATTGACTACCGCGGAAATTACTATTCACAACCAAAATAATCGATCAAAAAATTGAACAAACCACGTTTTTATTCGCCTCGAACTTTTCCCTCAGCGCATCAGCCTGAAAAAACACAATTCATGAATTAGGGCCAATCTAATAGAAATTTCAGTTTGTCTACATATTCAACAGTTGTACAAACATATATTTCCGAATCAAAAGCTGAGATCGTAACAATGTAGAGAAAGAAATGGAAATTACATCGGGGTAAAAGAGGTGGCGATGAACCGCCCAATTGAGAGTATCCTTGAGTGCTCGTCTGTAGAGGATCCTAACCCTCTCTTTCTGCGCTGCTCGCCGAGCTACGAACGACAGGCTCATTTTCTCCTCTCTCTCTCTCTCTCTCGGGTCTCTGCTAAATTTCAGTACTAGTATTTTCCACAAAACGAAACTTGCAATTCAGATTTCAGTCATAAGAAAATGGGACATGGAGCATACGACGTCGTTTTGTTCATATTGGGCCTAGCGTCAAGCCATAAACAGCCCAAATGGGCCCGCATCACTCCTCAACGTCTTCTTTTGAAAAAAATTCTGTTTTCTTCAAAAAAAAAAAGAAAATCTTCCTACCTTCTTTTTTAATTTAGGAATTTTCTCTAAGTTAATGTTTAAATTACTAATATTTTTCATCACATGAATTAATATTTTCGATCCTTTATTTTGTGATTTTCAAAAAAATATAAAAAAACAATTTTATTTCAATTTTTAGTCTAAACTGTATATTGGTGCACCGAAATTTTATTCCTAGTATATTTAATCAAGATTTTATATATCCCAACATGTTAAAAAAGAGGTGTTCCAGACATAATATAGCTTCAATTGTTAGAACTTCTTTAACTACACTTTTTTCTTCCTTTTTTTTTTTTATAAATAAGGTTGGCTTTGAGAATAAATAGAGGAATACTGGAATATGAATAAATGCAGAACACGCATGGAACAAACTGAGGTTTTTATACTTCTTTTTCCAAATTCTTTTTTTCGGCAGTAAAGTCAATTTTTGTTTTGCAACAATTGATATAAAGCAATAATTGGTTCGTAATATTATTTTAATTAATATTTTTTATTAAAACAACTAATACTATCAAATTAATCTATTCTATTTTAACGAAATACCTAATAATGTTTAAAAAAACACACAAAAAATAAATCAATCGTACGGTAAAACTGATTTACATAAGACTTTGTTCAAGAGACTATCTTTTGAATCTATATCACGTGCAAGACAAATACATCTAATTTAAATTCGTCTCACAACTGTGTCACGTCTTACACAAAAATTTATATAGTAGAGGAATTCAACCATGACAAGAAAAACAAATAAATTATAATATCAGCAACTGGCATGATTACAATTCTGTTTTGAAATCCTATGGGGCATGCATTTCCATCTACAGATAATAATTTGCAAACCGGAACAATTGAAATATTTCCTACAGCTCTAACTTCAGCAGACTGGAGATAACTCTTAAAAAATCAGTCAAAATTTCATCAGAACGCAGAACATTATCATCAGAAAGTCAATAGTTGAATGTATCTAATCCCACCTCAAGTTCTGGTAATATATCAGCAGATCAACTTCATAAAAGGGATGACATACTGTTTTTCCAGCTAAAGGATCTTCTGCTCGTTCGTGGAGGTGTGAAGCTAAGCCCAAACATCTCTTTCAGTGCCACTCCGTGCTCTGAAAATCCAATAAGCTTTGCAACAATAGCTGCGCTCCTAATAACATGGTCCATGTTTTCAGTGTCGCTCCATAAACGGTGGACCAGCTGCAGCCTTTTCTTTTTCGAGTATGGACTAATGCCCCATTCTTCATAAATTTGGTTCCTCTCGTCTACTGTATACCTTTTATACACGAGCTTGCTCAGCATTTCCCTCTCACGGCGAAGAGTTTTCTTGCTGTTATACACCACCAGTTTAACAAGATAAGAATTTTCTTACTATTGTTAGTAAAATTGGACAGCATTTCCTGAGCATGTTAAGGGGGCGTTTGGTTCATATTTTTCAATGGGAATGAGAATTTATTTTCCCTGTGTGCCCCGTAATGAAAGGAATACGTTGGAGGAAGAGTTTTCCCAATGGTGGTTAAGTTGTTGTTATTCTAGTTTTGGAATAAAGAAGATAAAAAAATGATTGTTGGTTGATGCATAATGGAATGATTGTAGGAGAATTGTACGAAATATGATGAAGGTGAATTAATCATCCTTTATTCTCATTAACCACCACAAGTACTCTACTTCATTCCAATTATCATTCCCATTGAGGAATTTTGAACCAAGCGTCCCCTTATTATTATTATTATTATTATTATTATTATTATTATTATTATTATTATTATTATTATTATTATTATTATTATTATTATTATTATTATTATTATTATATACATGTATGGAGAGAGAGAGGCATAGACAATACCTTGATGCCAACGTGAGAGTATGGCCATCTTGTATGGCTGAATTGCCCGCAGAAAATGTATGCCTCAGGAAGGATAGTCTCCTATGCTCTACCTCCATGTAAATGGAATCTGTTGAGTCTTCTTTGATAAGGAGGAAAAAGTAGGTCCTGTGGACTAATGAAACATTGCAGACTTGCCACTGTTCAATTATCGATTTCTGCAGCTTCTTGAACTTCAAGGGCCAATCATGCATTGGTTCCATTGCAGCATCTCTCACATTGTTAACATCCATACTTTCTGTCTCTTGAACCTAAGAAAACAAAATTAAGTAAAGATCATAGCAACAAGGCCCATAAAAAGGATGTCTTAGCAACTGAAGAAGTAAAAAAAAGGTGTAAATTTTAAGAATCAGACTTGCCTGATCCCCAGATTGGTTTTCATATTGAAGCTTTGCCATCTCCCTAAGTCCTGCCACAAAAGAACCGAGTGTGGGAATGCCTTCTTCATTCCCATGGGTGCAGTTCTGATTTTTCACGTCATCTATGAAACTGCTGCAATCGGAGTTTTGAGAATCATTTCTCGTCAGTCTTGCAGTATTTGCACCATACGGGACCAGAGGAAGTTTCCAGTGCTTCCTGCGTAAGCCGACTTCAGGTCTTCCTATGAAGTTTTTCTCTATCACATTTGGGGGCGTGCTTTCAATTTGTTCAGACCCCTCAAAGTCATGTGAGGAACTCATCAAATCAGCTCTACAGCTTCTGCTTCTAGTCAAATTAAAGCTCCCAGAACTCCTCATGCTAGTTGATGGGGCACCAGAAGCCAACAAATCAGGGTAAGGTCCAACCAGATAATCATTGGTCTTCTGTACGTCTTGACTTTTGTGACCATTTTCAGTGCCGCTAACTTGTCTAGGTGAGGACAATAAAATCTCCTGTTCCACAGTCTGGCCACTCCCAGGCTCCATCAATGTTTGCATCATTTCACCACCATTACTAGTTGAGAGACTGAATGATTCATATTTTCTGCCCATCTCAATACACTGATCTTCCTTACAGATGTCACCACAATCTTCTTCAATTCCAGATGGGGTTTCCTCCATACCTTGACTTGGATCACATGTACCATCAGATGAGTAATGATCCTCATCATTGTCCCGAAGCAATATGTTCGATGTTCCATTACATCTATTACTAAACTGGGTCTCACTCAGTTTCTCCATATTCTTTACACTTTCAGCCCCTTTTACCAAGTCCTCGATTTGAGAATTAGCAGCTTCTAGTTGCTTCTTCAGCTCCGTAACCTCTTTCTCCAACTGCAGAGAGTCAGCAACCACAATGAGGTTAATATGCAGCAAGCCAGAAATTTCAGCAGCTCACTAGATGGTTATGGGCTTACGTCACAGATGTTTCCAGTTTGTTAATGGATATATCACATGAAAATTTTATTTAAAGCGTTTATGTAGGTATATGAATATACAATCATGAAATATTAGAAGACTTGATAGTCTCCTAGAAGATTTGCCATGCCAAATTAATAGAATCAACCGTGTAAGTCTTTAATACTCATACAAATTAAGCAAAGTTAATTCCTGTCCATATTATCTGATTTCCGGAACAATAAGTTTCACCCCAACACCATATAAAATTCCTATAATTAAAAACCAAGTTAAAACAACAAGTAACATGTTTAACGAGGAGGGGGAGGGGGAGGGGGAGGGGGAGGGGGAACAACAAAACGACTTCATGAAATGACTCATAACCTTTGCAATCTGCAAATCTTTCTTTCGTAGCAATGGTGCATGATCGCACGATGATACTGGAGTTTTTAACTCACTTTCCAACCTAGCTACTTCTTTCTGCAGATGTTTCACCAATGCCTTATCTGACATCACTACATTGACCTGGGCATTAGTTGATACTTCTTTTGCACAGCAAGCAAATAAAAGTGTATTTCTTGATTGCTCAACATGGCTTCTAGCAGGGCTTAAGGTACAAATGATAGCAGTTCTTGCATTGCCTCCCAAGGCAGGCTGCAGTATTCGTGTTAGTTTCGAGTCTCTGTAATTGATGTGTCCATGCCGTCCTTTACTGCATTAAGTTGTAGAACTGAAAAGCTAAGTTTGCTGGAGATTGCAACTCAAATGATATGCAGTAACATTTGTGGGCGACTTCAGTAGATTAGGTGCCATGAGTACAACTATGCATGCACAAGTTTGTTGGATACCTATACGTGTGTGTGTGTGTGTTTGTATGAGTAAGAAGTGGCGGTCCTTCAATTTCCAAATAACCATCATTTTCATCCAAAAGATAAAACTTAGCTTGCAACTATAAAAGAAAGCAAAAATAAAAACCTCAATGTGAAACCTAAGAAGCTCCATTTTATGAAGTTGTTACTACACGTATTTGTGTTTAGGCAATATGAAATTATGAGACAGCTAGCAAATATAAAGGGGGATGGAAAAGACCAATTAACCTTAGCTTGCGAATGACAGTCCCCAGAGTAAGCAAACTACGATTTATATGGCAACCTTCTTTTAGTCTTTGTCCGACAGATAAAGCTTGTGATGCCCGCTCACTTCCTGCCAAATCAACAAAGTTCTGCAAAAAATATTCAATAACTTTTATATGCATCTATATTGATTGAATAAGTTGCATATAGTCCCTAGGATATTCATGAAGAAATACAATTTTACACTACCACACTAGCAGCAAGGGTGGTTGAGTTGCTCTTCCCTAGAAACTCACGAGCAGAGCTTTCAATTGTCTGAAGGTATCAGAAAAAAAAGATAAAGCATGAGTTTGTTTTTCCTTTTCCCCGCTAAAACTAAACTAACAAAAATAAAATAATAAATAAAATTGAAAGATTAAGAGTAGAGAGGGAGGGGCTAACCAATCTAAGAATTTGATGAGATCGGGAGCTTGTTTCATTCAATGAAGTTTCACCAATTTGTCTTTGTGCTGTATATGAGTTGAAAAGGAAAATCATGAAATACATGCAATAATATTTCAATTAATGAATGATAGAACGATAAGCACATATTAAAAGGAAATTCACATAACCTTCGCATATGGATAGCAACTCCCTGAGATGATTCCAATCCCTCAGAGTTTCTTCTGTGAGTTTCTCTACTATAGTGCCCCTCTACAGATTAATGAAACTATTAGATCTATATAGACACCCGAACAAGCCAACAAGGTGAAAATAAATTAGAAAACTCACTTCTGGATCATCTAGGAGCCTTAGAGGAGAATTATCTGTGCCGAGAAGGTCCCTAACAACTTCATTATAGATCTCCATTGCAGAAAATTTCAAAACAAATGCCCTTTCTTCATGCTGTAGAGAAAGAGAAGAAAAAATTTGCACAAGGACTTCTGTTATAAATGGAAGGTAAAAACATTTTCCGACAGAAGCCTGGCATCTTCCGGAGGAGTTAAATTGGATTTAGAATTTACTCACCCGTTGCATGTAATCATAAATGTCAGCCACAGCATATTCTGTAATACCATTCATAGTGTATGTCTTTCCGCTGCTTGTTTGACCATATGCAAATATAGTTGCTGAAACGAGATAGGTTTTGAAAATTTAGCTTAAACTATTAACTTGTTGTGTAATAAGATGAGTTTAGAAACAATATATCTGGACAAGGCCAAAGGGAACTAAGCAAATTCGCAAATGAAATACTCACAATTGATACCACCAACAACTGATAGAGCAATGTCTCTTGTCCCTTCCTCATAAACTTCCCTTGTTGTACAGTCACCTCTGAATACTCTGTCTACCACCGTAAACATATGCAGAAACAAAAAATAAAAGAGAAGCAAATAGATGGTTAGAATGCTTCAGTACTCAAGTTCAGGTGAACGAATCATGAATTGACAAAAAATTAAAATACAAGATATGTTATACTCCAATAGCTTCTAATTGGTTATGGTCTTTATGGAGATAATGGAGAGCTTGTATTTGAAGGTGTCAAAACTTAGTTCCATCAGATATAGTGCACATTCAAGGCACACATACAAATCACAAACTGTTCTAAAAGAAGTTAACAGCGGAAAATGATGAAATATGCTTGAATGTTCAGAGTTTCTCGAAATATTATCAGTATAAATGACAAGATAAGTATCACTTACCAAATGAGTAAGCTGTGGGAAGTCCAGACCGCTCCTGAAGGCTGTTTCGGTATAAGATGGTGGTAGGATTGATGCATTCCCAGTCCACAACCTCAGCCCGTGCAATCTCCTTCTCACTCAATGGCCTTAACCTCACCAGCACCAATATCTTCTCCTCCTTCCCATTGCCCATATTTTGCATCTTCTCCCAATTCATCATCTCTTCAGCAGCAATGGCCCCCATTTCTCACTCCCACCCACGAATCCACTTCAATCACACCAAAGATGAGATCCCATACTTATAACTCTACCAGCAAGTCAAACAAATAAGATATCAGTACAAGGATCCTACATGTATTATTCTTGATAGTTGATACTCAAAAAGGGAGTTAGGCTAGTCGAGAACAAGACCGTTGCGCTTGAAATAGAAATAAATACCCCACTCCAGTGCATTGATTATCTGCAACAGAGGTAGCTAACTAAACAAGATTTAACCAGCTAATATGATATTGATTATGCTAAAATGATTACTATTCAGGAGTTGGTTATGATTAAGCACTTTGCTTAATGTCTGCCCTTGGGTTTCTTCCAATAGAAACCTAAATTCCATTTATTAAACAGCGTCAAAGGGAAAATGAACATTAGATAGCTTCGCTTAGTGGGGACCCCAACTATCCTTCAACTCCAAGTAATGATGATTTTTTTCCAAACTGTCTTTGTTTCCTCCAAAAGACCCGTGAAAACACTAATAGTGGCCCCCATTACAAACATCCGCCCGAGTTACATACAGGTAACATGTGTATATATAAAAACATATTTTATTGTTGTTTCAGAGATTTAACAGTTATATTGAAACGGAATTCGCCTGTGGCTGTTGTTTTCTACTACTCTGACATTTCACATTAGGGTTTGTAATTGTAATTGTATGGCAGGGAAGCTTCGCTTCCTCTCTAGTCAAACAAACAGAACAAAATCCTTCAAATTTCCAGATAATTTGCTTTGAAAAAACCTCGTAATTAGATGCACGATTTAATCCTATATCGTGAACAACTCCAATCTAACAGTAAACGTGAAAAAAACAAAATGAGAATAATGCGCATTTTTACTAACAAATTGCGGCAAAACTTATCCGATGCGGAATCTGGATAAACAGTCCAGCTAATTTTCGTTAATTTACTCCTAAAAAATTAAAAATATAAACATTTACTGAAAATGGAAAAAAAAAATCCCTGAACAAAGAAGGAACTCAAAGCGTGAACTTCAAGGTTGAAAACGACACTTGAGATAAAAAAAAGGTGATAAACTTTACGACTCAAATGAAATGAATTGAAAAGGGGAAACTAAAACGAAAGAAGGAATTCGAATCTTCTACCACATAGTACAGAAAAAACCGGCCGAAACATATCATACCACCGCTCACGATCTTAGTAATTAATCTTCACAAACACCAGAAACAGCATTGTTCCTCAACTTCCTATAGCATCTTTGTCCCTCACCTTCTCTCTCTCCCTATATACATATGTATATGTACATCACATTCACATTCACATACACATATACACACACAAGAAACACGAAGAACACCTGAGTAAGGAGGTGCAGAGCAGGATGGTGAAGAGTGTCAACGTTGTACTAGCTGCGCTGCGCTACCCAGCAGCGGTTCGAAATGACGGTTATATCCTTCCTCCGATTTAAAAAGGCGTGGGAGATGGGTACACGTGGCCACGTGAGGGTCATCGGTGAGCGTATTGAATAGAGCGTATAATACGGTACAACGGGAGTATCTGTACTTAATCACTTTACCGTTGTGTTGTGTGTGATCGATCGGTTTCAGTTTCAGAGGCCTACAATAGCAAATTTTCCAGCTGGAATATTGGTTACATTTAAATTTTGGAGATTATGTTTTTTAAATTTATATCAATATAAGTTATAGCGTATTCTTAAATTTTTCTTCGACGCATATTGTTGATTTTTTAGGGAAATTAAAGGCAATTCACAGTCATGATTATTTTAAGGAAAGTGACCTTTTTATAAAGGGTTTGACCAAATCCCAAATATACAATTTTAAATGAGAATATTTTAGAATCTGAATTTTCTTTAATCCATCTATTGTTAATTAATGAAATATCTAATTGATGAATCTTAAATCCGTGCACTCTATCATATTTCAATTAAGATTTGGTTAAGATTTGGTCTTATATGAGATTTTATCCATAAACTCAATACGTTATAAAATTGTTAGATATTACTTACTCGATTACAATTTATATTGCTCAAAATTCAAAAAATAAACGTTATAAGTTTATTTTTCATACAAAAAAAAACAATTATAACCTTCTAAACTAAACTCTTACAAACATATATTATTTGCACATTATATCACCCAATTCCTCACTATAATTAAATTTCTTCTACTCCCCTCCCTAAAAGGTTTGTTCGCTCTCAGTCGACCACTACTGTCTTTTGGCAATGAAAGTTCCAATCAACTTCATCTCTACGCACTCGGTCTATTGTTTAGAAATTCAGTAGAAAAAAAAATCATCTCTATAATTTAAAGAAGAAAAAAGAAGAACAAGGTTGTATCCGTCTGCCTTTCGCTGTGGCTGTCGCCGCCTTTGGCCGTCTTCTGTCGTTGTCTGCCCTTCGCTGCCGCTAACTCGACCGTCATCGTTGTTTGTGGGCCAATGAGACGACCCCTCCAACGACGTTATGCATGCGACGGCTAGTTGACAGATTGTCATGTTAATCCCTTTTTTTGGTTTTTAGGTTTTGGTGTTATTTTTGTAATCTTCTAGTTTCTTTCTATGTTTTACTTGATTTTTTTAAAAACAGAAAAAGAAACAAAACTAGAATACTACAACAACAACACAAAAACTAAAAAATCAAAAAAAAAAAAAAAAAAAAGGTCAACGGAACGATTTGTCAACTAGCAGTCGCATGTACGACGTCTTTGAATTGTTTGTGATAAACATATCAACAACAAATTACATAAGCAGTCTACAGCGATACAATAATTGTTCATACTTACAAGACAACTAATATCAAAATGATGACCTATGAGGCTCAAATGTAAAAGAAGAAATGTCATATTGATGTAAATAGTATTGATATCAACTCATCAAATTGGAGCAATTCTGAATATAGTTCTGTACATGCCAGCAGTATGTTGCTCTATTTTGTCCAACGGTTTGACCATGAATTGGATAGTCTAGATTTGGTCAATCACCATGTCGTTGAGGCATTATTGTACCTCCATATAATATCTGAGAGTAAGAGTGATCAAAATTGAAAAAATTAAAAAAAAAAAGTATCGATATTTTCTAATCGACATTCGATATTTTCGATATTTCGATCGATATTTTTTACATCTTGTAAAATCTTAACTGGGGTGAACCGATACCAATACCGATATTTACTGATATTTATTGATATTTTTACCGACATTCTGTAAAAAAATATTTTTCGGTACGTATCCGTGTCGAACTCTCCGGAAATCCGAAATGTCGTTGTCATCGAGTTTTTAATCCTTGAGTCCAACTCATTCTATTGGTGAATTTGGCGGTTCAATCCGATATTTTTTTTTTTACCTTATAAATATTTATACTCATTTATTATCCAAAATGATTTGGAAATAAACAATAGTGAGATGTGATCTTTCAATATAAATTGATAATAAATTTTTTGTCAACTAAAAAATTTAAATTATTTCGATCTCATTTATTGTCAAATATTTAATAAATAATAAAATGTGAAATTTATATTTGTCCCAAAAAAATCTTTTTTTTTCTTTGGTTAAACAACAATATTGATTAAATTCTTTTGAAGTAATAACTTGGAGGTATTGAAAACTAATTCAATCACTTTTTTTTTTCTTTCTTAAATGTCTTAATCCAACAAAAGGAATTTAAATTTAATTTAATTTAAAATGAATACTGTAAAAGTTAGAGTGTATAAATATGTAAAAATATTTCTTTTATATTAGTATATATTGAATATTAATACTCCTCTCGTCCCGGTAAAAGTTTTTCACTTATTTTTTGCACACAAAATAAAAAGTTTAATAAAATAATAGTATAATACTAGTGATGTGATGAAGATCAGAGATAAAAAAAAAGTGTATTAAATATATTGTTGGAAATATTAAAAAAGAAAATGAGAAACTTTTATTGGAACATACTAAAAAAGAATATCACTATACGTGAAAATTTAGAAAATACAAAAATAATACTCTTCTGTCTCATACTCGTTGTGATATTTACTGTTTGACACAAGTTTTAATGTAGGAGTTATTTAATAATATAAGTTATTTTTTATGGGGGTATGATAGTATTTTTAACTTTAATAAAAGAGTTGTTTAATAGTATTAAATTGGGTTAGTGTGAGAAAAATAGTGGTATATAGTGTAATATTGTAGTGATCTAGGGGAATACATAGTAGTGAAAAAGTTGTTTTATTATCATTTAAGGAAATAATGTAATGAGTGCCGAACAGACTTTTTTGATAAATATCACAGCGAGTATGTAACAAATAAAATCAATATATAATTCGAACAAGAGTTTGGACGAGGTTGAGCGTTGGTGGGCTCAAGTTTTTTGGGCCTGAAACAATTGGTAGCCAAGTCTATATCTTAATTTTTTTTATTTTTTTACGCGAAAACATGTCTACATATATATCTTAAACTTAAAATTTGATTGACTCACAAAATGGGGAGAATATCCAAAGTGATTTTGCACACACACTTAAATTCTGGAAAATTCATGTATGTAGTTATTGCACACTTGCATCCAATTTTAATTTAATTTTAAAAATAAGGTAAAATTAAATTAAAATTACGTAATATATAAATGATGCCCACCCAAGTGTAACTCTTATTTTCACTTAATCAGATAAAAAAAAAATCGGTCTATCTGTTTGAAATATGTGATAGAGTTGAAAATTCAAAAGACTTGGGCACTTGGCCAAGTTTTAAAGTTCTAAAGATTCGTAAATAATAATAGTATCCACTACTTATTTGAAGCACATTGTGTATACACTTGGTATGGATGTTTGAAAAATTGATGCTCGTAAGAGAATAGATATCATTTGATTAAATTCTACCAAAGAAAAAAATTTAATATCAAATCTCTTTATACCAGTAAGCCCATTCATGAGATGGTCAAATTAAAAAAATCGTATATACTTCTGATTTTTAATTTTTTTTTTAAATGTCTTAACTTTTTAAGGTTCAATTTTTGAATTTGTGATCTATCGAGATTCACTTTCAATATAATCATAGAAGAATCATATGATCTTTATCAATATATAAGTTTGTGTCTACCAATGAACATGTGATCATTTTGTATTGTTATTTAGTTTAGTATAATTGTCAATTTGTTGTTAAGTCTAATTATTTTAATAAAATGCATTTTGAGTTAATTTTTATTGATTTAGTGATTGTATATGTCATATGACCTGGAGATCACAAGCATCACTTGAATTGGGACATTGAGATAGTATTTTTAGTAAATTTTCTTAAAATTAGAGTCAAACACCCTTTCAATCTTCACTGTTCACTCTTGAATAAACCTAAATAGCACTAGACAAGGTATTTGAGACTAATTAGTTAGTTAATTGATTAATATATTGGTTCGAATAGAATAATTATTATTTGAAAATGTCGACGATTTTTTTTTAAAAAAAAACAAAGATTATTTGCAACTTAAGGTGGAAACTAGAGCATGTGAATGTTTGCAAACATTTTCAAGTGATTATAGTAGCTTTTTTTTTATTAAAAATGTGATGAATTTTGTGTCGGAGCATGAATAAGTGTCTAGTAAACGAGTTAAACCATGCGCTTCAAAATAATATTAATTGTTTATTTAACAAATATATGTTAATTAAATAATAAATACTATTAAAATATAAGCACAAAATTCAAACAATTAAACTCGTTTACATTATACTTTGCCTTCTTGATATGATTTGACATAAAATTTTGAAGATCCCATGTAAATTTTGATTAAACATTGAATGTAATAAAGATTTCTTGTCAAGACAAAAATGATACTATGAATTGGTGGGCGAGAATTGATGGGAGGTTGCTTTCATTCCACATAATAAAGTTATGGTATTTTTGTGGCCATGAATTAATAGTTTTATCAATGCTACTCAAATCCCTACTTGACTTTTTCAATCGATTACACTTTTGTTGCTGTACGGCTCTTCTTTTGTGGACCAAACACGCCCTTCAAACGCACACCCTCTGCCGGGCTAGGCCGATTCAGTTCAATTTTTCAATTTCACCTTTCATATTTCGTTTGTTGTTTCATTCTATTAAATTATTAATATATATATATTGATATAATATTAATTATTTTTTACTCTTCATATGTCAATCAAGTATAAAATACAAAATAAAACACCTAATATAAAATAGGTGGTCTTGTACCCCACTCTTCTTTCTTGATTCTTCTTCATTTACGGGGCCCTTTTCTTTACTCAATAAATTTCATTTTTTGGGTACAATTTTTTTTTTTTATTAATGAAGAAACTAAGGCTAAGAGGTATGGTTTGTTATACAAGTGAAGCTCAGGCAATAGGAAAAATACAATAAACTGGAATCAAACTCCTAGCATATTATAAAGATTTTACAAAGGTAGGGCTGTCAATCCAATCTTGGAAACTCCCAAAAAATTTCTTTGAGGATTTATTTCGGAGCCAACTAAACTTATTTGTTTTGACATCCACCAATAGTCTCTGTCTCTCGTCGACTCTTCTCCTCGAAAAATTTTCACATTCCTTATCTTCTATAACAACCAAACAACACACTCTCACACACATACTTCGAACAACTTTCCTCTACGCCCTTTGACCAAGAATATTAAGAATTAATTGAAATTAGATATGATTTATGATAAACTTATCATAAATTATGTTCATATAAAATCTACTCTTTTCAACTTGCAACTATAAAATATTTGATTAACAAATACTAGTACCAATCAAATATCTGCAAAATTTTGAACTAATTAATTTGTTTTCTTTTTTTAAACTAACTAATTAATTTGTTGAACAGTGATTTACCAATTACCTAGATAATTAATTAGTCAACTCAATTTCATTAATCTCATTCATTTATGGTCTAAAATAAGTTAGTTGTTTTATTCAAGGCTGATTTATCCATTTCTTCTTATTATTATTATTATTTTTTTAAAATAAGTCCTATATGAGTTTGAAATTCCATCATCATTTTGATCATCTCTTTTACCTATTCTTTCACCTGTGTAAGATGATTACTACACTGTATTCTACAGCTTAGTATAAATATGCCATTCTTTAAAGTCAAATCTCTCTATATTGCTTTAGTGTGACAACTTATTACGGTGTAAATTTGATTTAATAACAATTGTATTATTTTTTAAACTGTCTATATTGCGTGAAATCTTTTTGCATTTTTTATTTATTACTCAAATCCATTTATATTGCATCAAATATTCTCGATTTCTATCAGGTAAGTGGCATAAATCCTAATTTTTCAATGCAACACCCGTGGGCAAGATTATGGATCGATGTTGGTTCGCTGCAGTATTTGTATATTGCAAAAGTTGACCTTATCGTAATTTAATATTTTGAGATTTTATTCATTTCCTTTATATTTGATTATTGTTATATATTTTGTCAAATTGATGCACACTAAATATATAAAAACTCCTTCTGTGAAATTATGTCTGAAACTAAATATATAAATTACCTAGAGCAAAACTAGATACTTCAAATAGTTTAATTGACTATTAGTCTTTTTGGTAAATTAAATATTGCTAATCGAAATTAATTGTATAATTCAAATTGATTGGAGTCCATAACTAAAAAACATGAAATAAGAATAAAGTCTTTAACCTAGCAAAAGAAAAATGAAAATAAATTTTTTGGACGAAAATACTCCCCTGCCCCATGTATTTTTTTGCACACTTTTTTTGTGCACGAAAACTTAAAAAAAATAATTTTATTGACTTTTATGAAAATAAAGTATAAAAAAATAAATAAAATGTAATAGTAATTTGAGTGATTTAATAAGATAAAATAAGAGAAAAATAAAATAGAATAAGAGTGATATTTTTTAAATTTAAATAATAATGTGAAAATATTAATATTGTTTGATATTTCCTGTGTGAAAAAAAAATTGAGACGAAAAAAAAAAGTAAAAAAAAAATAAAAATACTTGGTATGGTGGTGGAGTAATATTTTGGATCCTAGGATATAATTATTAAAAAGTCCCTCACAGGCCCCGAGTCCAAATTGCCACGTGTAAGATAATCACCGGTGAGTAGACTCATATACTGTGCACCTGCGACAGAGCATAGAGACTGCCGACCGTTCCTCAAACTACCTTTTCCTTTTCATCTTCAAGCTCCGCGATTTTCTCTTCGATCCCCAACAAAACATCTCGTTAAACCCCGCCTCGAATCTCTCTTTCGGCGTCTGCCCTGTTTATATGCGTATATATATTTTCACGCAGTATATGTTAGCCAGTGTGTGATTGTGTATACCTACAGCTACTTGGAGATGCTGATGTGAAATAGATACTCTGCATATTAAAACAAATTTAATCAGTTTTGGCAGCTCAAATTAAATTAGTAGAGAAGCATAAACGGTGGTAATGAGAACGCTTTGCGACGTTTGTGAGAGTGCGGCGGCGAGTTTGTTCTGCGCGGCGGATGAGGCGGCGCTCTGTCGTGCTTGCGATGATAAGGTATTGATATGATGTTCCTTTTTTGTGTGAATTTATGTGTGCTTCGATCTACTGGGGACTCATGTTATTAGAAATTGTATGCATTGATTGTTTTACTATTTTTGTTTAAATGATTTGAGTAGTTTGCTTTATATATCGATTCACTATTACAGCCTCTTAATGTTTTCGGTGCCGGAATTTATGTAACTAAAGGTTATGCTTCCTTTTGTTATAAATCTTTCTCCGTCGTAGATATAATTACTTCTCTTGAAAATTACATATGCTATGTATGATAAATTCTCGTGTGAGACGTTGTAACGTTGTACAAACACGTTTATAAGTGTGTGTAGCGTGAGACGATTCCACTAGAGAATCTCATTAAGTTTCTTATATGTTTTCTTTTCTTGCATTTGTTGGTTATGACTTATGATTTGAAGAAGGGTGTGGTGATACCCTGTATTTGCTCAATACAATCACTTTATAGCTGTATGTGATGGTACAAGGTGCTAAAAAATGTCATAAGAGTGTATTGAGCAGAAATCCGAGTTATTACTATTAGTTGCCATTTTTAGCTTTTTTATGGATAAATTGGCTTATCTCTCTTCACGAAAGATTTGAGCACTGCTAATTTATGTATACTCCTTGGAAGTGTACAAGTGAAGAAATATTATTTCTTGTACACGAATATGGAGAAGTTGTATGATGTGATTGATCTTGTTTAGTTAATTTACAACTCCCTCAATGCTCAATACAAATTTAGTTTACACTTATTTGAGCTCTTTAAAGCAAAATTCAAATCATGATCTTTGTCTGAAAATTGTTTATGCAATTAATGTGGTAGGTCCACCTGTGTAACAAGCTTGCTAGCAGGCACGTACGAGTGGGACTAGCGGAGCCAAGCGATGTCCCACGTTGTGACATATGTGAAAACGCTCCTGGTACGTTGCTTCACATCTCTTTCTTTCCTTTTTCATATTTGAAAAGTTTCCAAAAATACTTCGTGTATGTAGCTTTCTTTTATTGTGAGATCGATGGAACATCCCTTTGTCTTCAATGCGATATGATTGTTCATGTTGGTGGTAAACGAACCCATGGAAGGTATCTTCTTCTGAGGCAAAGAGTTGAGGTTTGTGGTTCTTCAAAAGGGCACTGCTTCTCTTTTTAACCCGATAAATATTGACATAACCTTTATCGTGTGGTGTATGTAGTTTCCGGGGGACAAATTGGGAAGTTCAAGTGCAGATGAGTCGGGATCACAAAGAATCAATCCTAGAGTAAATGAGAATTCACTAAATCATCGGGACCAAAGAACTGATAACAATATTGAAAGTAATGGGAGAATGGAGAATATGTTTATTGACCTCAATGCCAGGCCTCAAAGAGTGGATGCTCAAGCTCCAACTAACCAGGTACCTGTTCTTAAATTATGGTAATTTTGTTATCTGTTTTAAGAGTCGGTAATTCTTAAAATTGTTATTTTCTTACAAGGAACGACGGCGTACTTTTGTTGACAACAATCATGAATCTGAAAGTGTTGTTCCGGATGGGTACTTAAAAAGGGAGCCTGAGAAGTAATTGGTATATGACCAAACTGCTTATGTTTTGCTGTCTTTAATTGTTGGCATGAAGTTCATTAGGCAAAAGTGAATATTCTTTTTTGTAAATAGCCTAAACATCTAAAAGAAAGGAAAACATTGATCATACACACCCTATTATAACAACTCTGATCTATATGGATTCTGCATTTTTCTTGAAAATTCCTTGTAAATACTCTGTAATATTACTCGAGTAATTCCTGAATTGTGAAATTACCATCCCCACCCCCCTTTCTGCAGGATGTTCAGAGTACTCTCTTCCTAGCACCATTTCAATCTGTTTGCATGCCATGAGTAATTATGACCCAGAAGTCATTTAAGTCGTACAACATAGAACAGTTTATAGACAATTTGAAATCGCCAAAATGCTGCTGATCTCCCTTTTTCTTTATTCTTATACCCTATGGTGATTTAAGGTTAATGATTTTTTCCTCGAGTCTAATCAATGTACGATTATTATGTTATATCTATCTTTTAATTGTACATTTCTGCTCACAATTGTTGTAATATTTTCTCTGTCTTCAACTTCCGCGCAGTTTGATTCTTCCTGCTTTTCAATGGTACTAGGTTACTTAGCAATAAACTGAGAGAGTGCGTAATTCAACCCTGAAGATCAACTGTAGGACCTTTATATTTACAGCTGCTGAACATCGCTTCGTTTTTCGATCCTCTGTCTCTAGTGAACAAAGTTGTTCTTGAAGAAGGTTGTCGACGATGATCTGATGAAGAAAATGAGAACGTAAAATTACCCAAAAAAAACCTGCGTAGAGATAGTTTTTTCTTTTTTTTCCCATTTTTTTTTTCTGTTGATCATTTTTGTTTTTCTTCCATACCCAAGGGTATAGTGGAAAAATTGCTAGATATGCACATTCATTGTTAAAAAAAGAGATTCTGTATCTGGAATTTTTTAGTCAATGCTGTGCAATTGTTTTCATTGCAGATTGAAAAGAAGCTTTGTGTTCTCTGTTGCAATAACTACTGTTGTATTTGTTTTTGATCCTCATATTAGAAGTTTGAGATGCAAATCTATGGCAGATATGGAAATATGATTTAAGGAAAACACTTGTTTGATTATTGAATATGGAAAAAAGTTTTATATATATATGTAATTAACTAGTTCTCATCAGCCAGGCCGGCATTAGGTTTATTATGAAGAAGTTCAAAAAGTACAAGATCTTGAATTTGTTGGTTCATGATGTGGTCAGTAGCTGTAGCCCTTGACAAACAGCTCCTTCTTGGCCTCCTCAGACTCTCCATCGGAAGTGTATTTTCCAAGCTGCGCGAGGGAGTTGGCCTTGGCCCGAATAAGCAAAGCATCCTGAGCCGCCTTCACGTTCTCAGGGCAGCCTCCCCATGTCTTCAAGCATGTGTTTTGTAGAGCCCTGGCGTAGGAGAAAGACACGTGCCATGGGTTCGGAGCTTGGTTCATTGCATTCAAGTTGAGAGTAGCTTCAACCTCTGATTGTCCACCCGACAAGAACTGCTCAACACAACAACAAAATAAGGGGGTGTTTGGTAAAATCGTAAGAAATGGAATGGGTATAGCAATGAAAAGAGAGGTATGGTGGATTCCTTAGTTTTGGAAATCAAAGTCATAGTAGTGTAATTACAAACACGCATTATAACTTTGATTTCCATTCCCCCTCTCCCCAAAACCTTCCAACCAACAGGACTAAAAATCAAACCAAACTAAGAGACTTGCCATGATCCCAGGGACGGCCGGGGGAATCCTCTGACGGAGGAGGGTGAGCGTGTAGTTGGCAACCTGCTCAGGTGTGGCACGTTCTTTGCATTCGGCACCGGGAGTAACCATGCTAGGCTTGAGGAGAATACCCTCAAACAACACATTGTTTTGAGCCAAGTAGAAGAACACCTCTGCCCAAACCTGTTTAGCAACCTCAAAAGTCCTGTCAATGTTGTGTTCTCCATCCAGCATGATTTCTGGTTCAACAATTGGGACCAACCCATTGTCCTAACAACCAAAACATATATCACTTTCAATACCACCACATATACTTACTTATATGAAACCCAATGGAAATTTAAGTTACCTGAGAAATGGCAGCATAACGAGCTAGCCCCCAGGCGGCCTCCTTCACGGCCAAGGCAGACGGACCATTTGGAATGCTCACAACGCTACGCCTGCAGAATCATCAAAATATACGTAAGGCGGGTTGTAAACTCTCTCCAGTTCAAGTTTTCTCCAAATGTTATGGAGCTTCGAAATTTATGACTGAGCTTATCTAATAATTAATCAAGTCTCTCTAAAATGAGCTTCAATCAAAGAACACGAGTTGAACCAGTCACCTGGCCACCGGGTTCCTCACTTTAGTGGGAGACCCGGGTTCAATTTCCTTTGTGAACGAATTATGGAGTTATAAGGTCTCTTTGAGATATTCTTGGAGTGTTTGGGTGACATTTACATATAAAAATAAAATAAAATCAAAGAACACGAGTTGAATTTAAGTAGTTTGACATTTTTACACTTGTTTATCTTTTTTTACTTATCGAGCTGATTATACATACCATTTGGCGAAACGAGCACCCTGCTGGTAGTAAGCAGCAGAGCGCGAAGCAAGACCGTCGAGACCTTGGCACCACGACTCGTCATTTGAACCAGCAAGAGGTACCAAACCCTGCATACAACTCAAATCAACAACTGATCCATCCATTCATCATCAAATTAAGCTGTAATGTAATGTAATGTAATGTACCTTATCTACTTTGATACCAGGGACAATGTTCTGCTCAGTAAGAACATCCACCATCTTCTTTCCATCAACAGTGGACTGGTACAGAGTCTCCTCGAAAAGGATGGCTCCAGAGATGTACTGCCCCAGGCCAGGGGCCGACACGAGCAGTGTGCGGTACGCTTGGCGGTTCTCCTCCGTATTGTCCAGCCCAATCGAAGCTAAACGCTTTCCACACGTTGCATTTGATTCATCCATCGCCAGAATTCCTCTACCTGGTGATGCAACTGTTTTCTGCACCAACAATTTAACATCCACCCTTTAGTTTCTATGTATATATTGCCAAAAATGATTTGATTATGAAATTATACCGCAGTTTTGACGAGCTCATCGGCGTAGGAGGAGGCGCGGACGGTGAGGGCGGCGGCAGGGCGGATGGAGGCGGAGGAAGGCTGGCGGAGGAGAGTCTGGCCTTTGACAAAGTCGGACTTGAGAAGAGATGCTGAGGCCATTGTTGTTCAAAATCTTATCTAGCTCCCACACTCATTCCTCACTTCACAAAGTACTAGTTTATATATTAGTAGTACTAGTGTTTTGCATGTGTACTCAAAAGATGTCTTGTTTGAGGCTGGCGTGATTGGGCCAATCATGGCTCGCCATGTGGATTTGTCATGTTGTGGAAGTGGTAGAAATCAATGGAACTATGCCCACCTCGAAAAAATAAATGAAAAATATATCATAAAAGTGAAATTTAATTGTGTCCAAAAGTGGAAGAATCTACAGGGCATGTAAATATGAGGTTGATTGTGCGTAAATGGCTTGTATTTATTCCCAGGGTTTGGTGGTGACCATATCAGCCGAAATCATGTCATATAATATAATCAACATTTGGATCTTGAACTAGCATAATATACTAGGACTTGTGGTTAGGAATTTTTCATTCTCAAGCAACACAAATTCTGAACACAATCAGAAATGGTATCATAATTTTAATTTTTTTGTTATTTAAATAATGTACACGGAAATATTTTGTATCACAGGAAAACGTATTTTGTTGTTTTCAAAAGGTATAATTTGTTGAAATTAATAAATTTAGAGTTGAAATTTAATGTTTCAAGGGTCCGGTTCAGACTCCAGAACCCAATTTGATCAAATATATGATTTTATCATTGATGTAAACCAACCAAAAAGGTTTGATACCCGCCCCATATAGTGTTCTTTAAGACGAGTTGAGTATTTGAAGTTTGAACTCAACTCGAGCATTTATCGAATTGAACTCGAGCTTGGTAAATTACATTAACAAACTAAAAATAGAGTTTGATTCAACTCGCAAATGAGTCTAACAAACTTAAAGAGTCCTCATATATTACATTGAAATACAAAAAAAAAAATCTTCATATTTCGAGCTAACGAGTCTAGCTCAAATCAACTCATTAGTAAATCAAGTATTTTACGAGGTCGGCCGGTTTATTTTGATAAATGAGCCAAATTCAAATCTTAACAAGTTATGCTAGAGTTACTCGATTCGAATAACTCTAGCACAAGACAATTAACTTTTCCACATGAATACAGTCTCTCTCTTTTTTTTTGATCCTATCTTGCTCTACTATCTAATGTTTAAGTTCAATTTCATCTCATTCGACAAGTTAATTAAAAATGTATATATGCAACTTAAAATCATCCTGATTTATCAAATGTTTTCCTAACCATGCCTATTTGCCTACGGTCCGCTCTATCAGAGCAATATTTAACTAAGGTTGCATCTGGATTGAACACTTGAGAAAAAAAAAATTATCAATGTGGATTTGAAATGCATGATTCAATCAAAAGACAATTTACCGTTGCCAAGCATGGCATAGCCTGTGGTTCTTAACCAGGAAAAAAAAAAAGGTCACAATGCCAAGAAAAATACACTGAGATTCATAAGTTACAGAACTAAAAAGAATATGCAATGCTAAATAAACTTAAAGAGTCTTTTCAATCTGAAACAGGGCCCAACGTGAGGTTTCCGATTCCATAAATGAGATCATTGAGTGCCTCACCCTGCAAACCTTTCATTGCTTCAGAATCATCAGAAACTGAAGTTGTTGTCTCCAAAGAAATTTCTCCAAGGGCTTTATTCAGCTGTTCTGTAAGATCATCATCCTCAGATGGAATGTCGAATTCCCAAATCTTGAAAATATCTTCAGTTGATTGCTCCAATTGAAATTCTTGGAAAACAAAATCCACATCTGGATCAGAAATTCCAAGGTCTTTCAAATTCTCATCGTATGTAGGAAGGAAAACATCTTCCATTTTATGAGTTGACCAGAAATCCCCAGTTTGATGTTCTGCTCCCTCACTAGTGGATGCAATACTAACAGGAGTATTATCCAAATCGAGTAAATCCTTAATATTTTCACTAGAAAGACCCTCCTTCACCAGTGGCTGTAATACTAATTGAGATTTGTCTGTTCCCTCACTACTAGCTGCAAAACTAACACCGTTTTTCACCTTCACTTTGTGTACATTACCTGTATTTCCGCTCGGGAAAATCTCCATCTTGTCTTCTACAAGAGGATTATCTCTCTCATAAGGAGAAGAATAGTTCTGAGCATCAAGAGTTTCCAACAATGCATCTTTAAATGAATCCCAACCACTCTCTGAAAAGTCAAGATCCTTGCTCAAACAAGAATCAGCCCAGGCAATATCTTCATGTGAAAGTCTCCTTTCTCCATCCTGCCCAAGCTCAACAAAATTGAGACTGGCCAACTCGAGGTCTTCTGTCATACTGAACGAATCCGTGAACAAAAAACACTAGTGCCTGCATTCAGTATTAAATATTGAAACACTCAATAAGAAACCATGACAAGGTAGCAAATACAAGTTGCAATATTTATAAGAGATCAATTTAAAAGTCATGGTTAACATAAAACAACGTCCAACTCTAGCTAAACTTTGGCCAATGAGATTAAGAGAAAGGAAAAATTCATCCCGTTCTTGTTAGGATTGAAATGGTATCATACTAATTTACTTTCAAGCAAACAATGCAGTATGGCTCTTGAAGTGTACATCTTCTCCACACAAGCACCCATAAAACACCAGCTAGCTCTTGACTAACACGTACACCATCCGACTGCAAACTAATATAAATCGTTAGTCTTATTATTATTATTAGAGTTAGGGTTTTTTAAAGTTAGGGTTCTGTTTTCCTTTTCAAATCTAGTCGGTTACTTGCAGATTATTATCGAGTTAGGGTGTAGGCCCATGCGCTATTATCCTTAGTGAGTATTTAATGAGTTTCCTAGAAGAGTTAGGGTTAAGCTTTTAAACCGGATTTGATCGGTTTTACGCTTGGGGCCAATTACAGTTGTAATCTCGCTGGAACCTCTCTTTTTCATTAATACTCCTTCCATCCCAATACAAGTTTCCCATCTTTCTATTTTGGGCTCCCAAATACAAACTTCTCATGCAATTTTTTTGAAACCTACATTAAATAATTATCTCACTATTTCATTTTATTTACATCAATTGTCATTCATTTTAGTCTTCATTATCCCCACACTTCACTTTAGTCTCTTTCTTCAATCACATCAATTGTACTATGTCACTTTTTATATTAATACTCCTTAAACTCCATGCTTCCCATGAGAAGCTTGAATTTGGATGGAGGGAGTATCAGTTTGTTTCTTTTGGTTAATCCCTTTATTCTATCACAAATGAATTCGGCATAATAAATCGCCTGTCAACATTCACACACATTATGTTCATCCACTTTGCGGGGGTTAAATAACTAAACACAGGCCCCAGGTTTCTAACGCAACATTCTGTTTTAGAATAAATGAAACAAAGCAAGCATCCACACACATCTAAATAGCATGGTTAAAAAAGTATAACCAGTAATGAGACCACTGTCGAGACACATTTAGACAATGAAAAACAATGAGCCCTCATACAAACCCTCCCTCTCAACTCCTACGTGACTAAGGTTCAGCTCATCCAAAGATCATAAAACAAAGTATCAATGTTAACTAAATTTAGGCAGGATTGCAAGAGGAATCAAACAATATCAATCTTCTACACATGTCCAGAACATAAGTTCACACAGTGTACGTTTTTAGCTATTGAGAAAGTATTAAATGCCAACGCAATTTCGATTCTATCACAACAAACTGTATAGATTAATACCTTATGATCGGTTAACGATCAAAGATTAGAAAGACGGATGAAAAGATACACAAGTTCACACACACCGTTTTTAGCTATTGAGGAACCACTAAATTCCATGCAAATTTGATATCATTTGCAATAAGATGCTGAAATCATTCTCATACTTCTATCACAACAATCATTTTGGATTAATACCTCGTGATCGAATAATGAACAAAGATTAGAAAGACGGATGAAAAGGAACAAAATCTCAATAAGTTAAACCCTAAATCATGTGTAAGAGGAAAACATGAGGAAATTACTTCAATAGCAAAATTAATGGTGAGGGTGGAGAGGGTGAAACGTTACCAGGAATCGGGAATTAGGGACTTGCGACGAAGAAATTCAGACGGACCCTATGCAAGACCAGAAAGATGAAAAAAAAACTTGTGGGGAATAAGAAAAGGGTGGGGGTGGGATAATACTACCAGGAAGGGGTAAATAGGGGTTTGCAAGGATGTGTGACATTACGACGTCGTCCTACCAGGGAATAAAAGGGTGGGGAACCGGGGGATAATATTACCAATTTACCAGGAATGGGTAAATAGGGTTTTGCAAGGATTGGTTAAAAACGGCGTCGTCCAACAAAAAAAATTAAAATTAATTCCTGGGTAAATAGGGTTTTGCAAGGATTGGTTAAAAACGGCGTCGTCCAGCAAAAAAATTAAAATTAAAAATTCCGTTGCCGGGACTTGAACCCGGGTCTTTCGGGTGAGAGCCGAATATCCTGACCAACTAGACTACAACGGATTGACGATCAATTTTACATTTAATTATATATCATTACTAACAGCAGTCAAAATAGAACCTCACCTTGCTAAATTCAAGATGATGAGGTTCCGAAAATAAGAAGGAAATCGACCTAGAAAATTCATTAATTTAATTTTTCTCCATTTTAGTTTGTGTGAATGCATGTATATTATTCTCAAATTCATTGATTTCAAATCCACTCCATCCAAATGGAATCTAAGGGGTGGTTTGGTTAGGGGTATTAGATTTAGGTAATGAGAATGACTAGTGATTCTTTCTCATTGATGAATTTTGGAAACAAAGTTGAGCACGAAAAAATTTGAGCGAGAAAAAAGTTGAAAGGAGAAAAAATGAATGATTGTTAAATGATTGGTTATAAGATGAAAATTATGTAATCAAAATAAATTAGTGATTATTTTATTTTTAAATCAATTCCAAATTGTAAATATTACCGAACATCATTAATGGAAATGATTAATGAATCATTCTCATTACCTACTTCTAATACCTAGTTTTCCTCCAGAGTTTTTGAATTGTAAACGTGATTATCAGTTGCAAACACCCTCATAATTATTCATTAAATTTTATGTCTTGTCTACTAATTAAATTATTATTTTGAAATTATTTTTTTATCTGATATTAATTTTCACCACGCACCTTTATTATATGCAAATAGCTATCCACTGAACTACTTGCAAATTATGTTTAAAAAAATGTAAGCGGGCGTTGTTCCGAATAACCTTAAACTTTCGGTGTATCGAGTTCAACTGGGTCAGACTGTTATTAAATTGAAACTGATATAATGTTATAATTACATATTTTATTTATTTCGATAGAAATGAATTGGGGTATAAGACATACCCTTTACAGTTTACATCTCAGAAGAATGAATAAAAATATGATGCGATGTGATGGAGATAAATAAAAGGGTGTGATGAAAAGGTGTAAAAATGTAGTATTAAATATATTATTAGGGTAGTTTGATGTTGTTGAATGCATATCTTCTATGTTGATTGACCTTGGTGGCTTGGTATATATGCAAGCAAGTGAAATCAAATATATCTCAATTTGGTTGAGATTTTATGTGGAATAAACTTCCAATTAGTTTTCAGCTAAAAGAAAGTTTGAGCTTGCATGTTCCTTCATAATTACCTTTAATTAAAGTATTTAGACGGGTTATTCGTTAAATCCCATCAACAAAATGATTATTTGTGTAATTGATCAAATGTCCAAACCCAAAAGGCATAATTCTGTGAGTTTCAAATGCAAACGTAGAGTGGCAATTTTGCAATTTATGCGCGTCGAAAATAAAAGCACTCGTGGACAATTTTCGAGGGACATTGGTAAAAGTACAAATTTAATTGTGAATTAAATAGTCATATATAAAAATTATGTGTTAAATATCAGTTAAATTTATTTTTTAAAATAAATTCAATGTTTAAAATAAATATATAAACAATTAATGATTTAATCTGTCTATCAAGTTAATTAGGTCCAAACCAAGTTTGAAGTACTAATAAATTGAATCAAGCCCTAATGCTCATTAAATCAAGTCAGATCTATAAAATCTTATAAATTAAGTCGGACATCTAAGGTGCTCTAACCCGTAAATTGGTGTTTCTCCACTAAAATTATCACTGTAGACATTCTTCAAAATCTTTTTCAATGATAACGTTTGATCTAACAAGCTTCGACAACTTTAAAGAAATTTAAAAATCAAGTCAAAATCAATTAGAAGAGAGAAATAGATGAACCATTAGAGATTATACCGATATATCTATATTAATTCATTGAGATTGTCTTTTTAATTTATTTTCATGGTCATTTATTTAACATATAAATTTGTTGTTTACAGATAGTGCATAATTAGACCATCTCCAACAGTTAGCACTACTCTATGTCAATTCACCACTATTCTATTATAGTGTCAGCAATAAAATTTCAGGGTTCAACAATTTGCACTAAAGTAAAATATTCCATTTAGATTCCTTATTAATAAATTATTTTTTATGTATGCAATAATAATATATATTTATGATATATTTGTCAACTTAAAATTGAAAATTCATCATATGTTACAATGAAAATTCAAATTAAAACGAAAGTTAAAATGCCAATGAAAATTTGAACAATATATTGAAAAATTCTTTCCACAAATGATCAATTAGTACATTTCGAAGTGCAAAATGAGCCTCTGTATTTTTTTTTTTTTTTTATGTAATTTTATCTATTTGTAGTCCTTTCATGCAATCGTGCTCATGTTATAATGTTTGTATCATTTTATTATGTATTTTTATGTTATGTTATATTTTCAATTGATGTGTAGTATTTTATTTCATAGCATATTATTTTTAAATTATTTTCACTACAAAAAAAATTCATTTTGGCGAGGGGATTAAAGAGGGAATTGGCGAGGGGAAAGGGGTTGGCGAGGGTTTTAACGAGGGAAAATTTCCCTCGCTAAAAACCTCCTCGTTAACTCATCCCTCGGCCCGCCCCTCGCTAATTGCCGAGGGACTTGGCGAGGGCAGGTTAGCGAGGGAAATGGCGAGGGCTGGTTTTGGCGAGGGAATTGGCGAGGGCGTGTTAGCGAGGGCGGGCCCCTCGCCTCGCCCCTCGCTAATTCTGAACCTAATAAAAAAATAAATTGCGGTCAGGGGGTATCGAACCCGCCCCTGGCCGCGTCCAGGCCTATTTAAATCCCCCATTTTCGTGACTTGCGGGGATCGATCCCGCGACCTTTGCGGAGGCATGCATAAGGGACTTGTCGCCTTACCGTTTGGGCAAAGCTAATCATTCGTTATATATTTGCTTTGAAATATATTTATATCATATTCAATTTATAATTGTTATTCAATTAAATTGTTAACACATATATATTCAATTAAATTGTATACTATATTTACTATATCTATTATCATTTTATATATTCACTATATATATATATATATATATATATTATCATTTATTATTGTTATTATTATTATAACATATATATATATGTATATTATCATGTTTATAATTATTATTATTATTATTATTTTCACATTTATATTCAATTAAATTGTATACATATATTCACTATATATATATATATATTATCATTTATAATTGTTATTATTATTATTATCACATATATATTCACTATATATATATATATATATTATCATTTATAATTGTTATTATTATTATCACACTATATATATTATCATTTTATAATTGTTATTATTATCACATATATATTCAATTATTATAATTATAATTATTATAATTATCATGTCTGTTATTATATATATATATATATATATATATTATCATGTCTATCATTATTATTATTATCACATATATATTCAATTATATTATATATTATCATATTTATAATTGTTATTACTATTACATATATATTCAATTAAATTGTCAACTATATATATTATCATGTTTATAATTGTTATTATTATCACATATATATTCAATTAAATTGTTAACTATATATTTACTATATATTATCATAGTAATTGTTATTATTATCACATATATATTCAATTATTATAATTATAATTATTATAATTATCATGTCTGTTATTATATATATATATATATATATATATATATATATATATTATCATGTCTATCATTATTATTATTATTATCACATATATATTCAATTATATTATATATTATCATATTTATAATTGTTATTACTATTACATATATATTCAATTAAATTGTCAACTATATATATTATCATGTTTATAATTGTTATTATTATCACATATATATTCAATTAAATTGTTAACTATATATTTACTATATATTATCATAATTATAATTGTTATTATTATTACACATATATTTAATTAAATTGTCAACTATATATTATCATGTTTATAATTGTTATTATTATCACATATATATAATATATTCAATTAAATTATTAACTATATATTTACTATATATTATCATTTTATAATTTTTATTATTATCACATATATATATTCAATTGTATTATAATAGGTGACTCAAAATAATAAAAATCAACATAGTAATGCAATTTATTATACAAAATAAAATTTCTATTATTATAATAATAATAATAATATTATCATTTATTTTTATTAGGATTTGTAAAGTAATGCAATTTAGTATACAAAATAAAATTTCTACATGAATTTTGATCAATGAGCACACTAGTTTTATCCCACATTGAGTGGGAAGAAAAAATGAACAAAGTTATTGAGGGTATAAAATAAAGAGTAGTTTTTCACTCTCACTCACTACAAATCTTATCCCACATCGAATGGGAATGAAAACTGAACACAATTATTGAGATATAAAATGAGGAATAGTTTCTCACTCTCACCCACTACAAGTTTTATCCCACATCGAGTGGGAATGAATAATAAACATGGTTATTAGGTTATAAAATGAGTGGTAGTTTACAATTCATTTGTGAACACTAAGTAAATTTACATATAAGTTTAATAATAAAAAAAAAAAAAAAAGTTTAAAAATTTGGGCCTTAGCGAGGGGAGTGCCCTCGTTAATTCGCGAGGGGGTCTTGCCCTCGTTAATTATATGGGCCGAGGCGAGGGAACGCCCTCGTTAACATATTTTGGGCCTTGGCGAGGGGCCCTAGCCCTCGTTATATGTTGCCGAGGGGCTCCGCCCTCGTTAGTTAGCGAGGGGGCTCGTGCCCTCGTGTGGGCCCTCGTTAATTAACGAGGGGCCCGCTGCCGTCGCTAATTCCCTCGTTAAAAGTCCCCCTCGCCTCGCCCCTCGTTAACTAACGAGGGATTTTAAACCCTCGTTAGTGGCCCTCGTTAAATCTGCATTTTTTTGTAGTGTTTGATTTTCTTAAAATTAACTGCAATACTAATTTATTTTAATTGAGATAAAAATAATTATTTTTTTATATTGAATAAAATAATTGAATTGGAAACTCAAGCCTACAAAGTAATAAAAAAAATTATAATTAACATCACAATACAAAATTTCATAATTAAATTAAAAAAAAAAAAAAAAAAGCATGGCATAGAATTTAGTACTCCATATTTGGAGTACCAAAAATGGTGCAAAGCTCCAACGTGGAGGTGGGATAGAATATCTCTTGTTCTTGGTTGTTCGAATGTATTATCTGACTGATGCAAACCATTTGATTTTTTCTCTTTAAGGAAAAAAGAACTACTTTAATATTGTGATATTATTGGCCTGTAAAAAAATAAAAATAAAAAAAATATTGTGATATTATTGGCATTTGTTTTCTAATTCCGTGTCACGGACGTGGGCCTAAAACTGAATACGCTATTAATTGTTTGCTTTTGTGTCGATAAATATCTTTCTATTATTTTTTTTAACTCTTTATAAACAATGACAGATATGTTCTATAAATTTTTATTTTACATTTTAAGACTACTTAATTTCTTGTCAATCAATAGAAATCTTTTGAAATAATACTATTTCTCCTTAAAAATGTTTATTTTAGTTATATAACTAACAATTGATGAAGCACTGATAAAAATATTGTGTTAAATGTCAATTTATGTTTTCACTTTTCAATGTGATACAAAATAAACAGAATTTTCTGTCCTTCTATCAATTTCGATTTTTTACTTTTTTAGAAGATAAAATATAATGTAAATCAGTTTTACCATAAATTTGTTTATACCTTATGTATATTTTGAAATAATATTAATTACTTTATTAAAAATCATTAATTAATTTAATAGTAACACTAATTAATATCATTTTGAGTTACATTTGGCTAGTAAAAGACGCTCATTTTATAATTCTATGTTAGTAACACGTACTACTGTCATATCAATAGGTGTACATTGGTGAAATAACAATATTCAATAAGAAAAATAACTGAACCAATAGAAACACATGATAATGTGAAAGTATTTAATTCCATAAATACCAAACATAAATGTAAACATAACTTAAATAGAACTCCAAATTGAGATTCACAATTTTCCATCTCAAAATTTGAAGTAGAACAGAGAGAGCTACTATTAAGCAAGCACTAGCAGCAATACTTGAAATGAAATGGCCCAATGAATTATTGGAACCATGCAATCCTATAACCTAGCCTCTACCTCCTTGCACACAGCAAGATGAGAGACTTTCATATCTCACTATAACTCATGACTAATCTATACACAACATTCTTGCCCTAACTAATGTTAGGATTTCCCAAAAAGTATGCAAGAACACCAACAAATGGAGCATTAATATAAGTTGTTGGTTCAGATTTCCTGAAATCACCTCTATCATCCCCATACTCGTCATATTCCCCTGGCCCGCCCACAATGGCCCCCACGAGCACGTTAGGGTTAGGGTTAGACGAGTTAAAATAAACGGAGCCCTCTTTGCAACCGATGACTTGAGGGTGATCTTTGGTTGAAGGGAGTGAAGAACCGCGATGATGAATCCTTTGAGGATATGTGTTGCTATATCCAACCATATACGACATTCCCCTTGGATTTTCGCCTAGAATGTAGTTAGCTTGTCTCAATGCTATTTGCCTTAAACTCGACGGGCTAACGCTGACAGTGCCACAGTTGACAGTTTGCGATGATCTTTCTAAGTAGTTGGCATATACGAGCAAGAGGAAGGAGATGGAGGTAGCATGCTGTAAGTTGCTTCCACCGGGCTTGTAAATGAGGCCACCAGGGGTGTACTCTATGTGACTGGAGGAGGACTCTGGTATAAGTGTGCACATGAAACTATCTGCTGATGCTCTGTATGATTCCAGAGAGTACATACTCTTCTCTAAAGCTTCCTGCAAAATACCCATAATAATGCATCTCCATTCTTTGCAAGAATGATGACAAAGTCTTCTATAAACTTGGTATACGGAAGTAATACTATTTAGCATACTACATATCATAGTTTAATGTTTTACAAAGAATAACATATAAAATAAGCATTTTTTAAAACGCAATACTTCATATGCTAAACAGTATTACTTCGTACATGAGAGTTGAGTCCTACTAAAGAATGAAATACCTGGGAAACGAGCACGTTTACGCCCGCATGTTTGTTGTCCCACCCGAATTCATTAGTGCTGTCCTCTGCACCTAGTGTTTTACCATTGTTTTGCAAGTAGTCTAGGTAAGAATCATCATTAGAAGCCCTTCTCAGCCATGCTGCTCCCCAAAGCAATTCATCCTGTCCATTCGGCATTTTTAGTAAGTTATTATAAATAGAATGTCAACAACATAAAGATTATGGTTTGAGACATACTTGGTACCCATCAAAATCACAGTAAAATGGGCAGACACCATTCCTAATGTTGGAATTATCACTATAAGCGCCTCGGTAAGTATCCGCGTACTGAAAAACTCTGGTGGAAGTTCGCAACAATGTCTCAGCGTATCCAGGATCCGACGATCTGAATGCCATGGAGGCGGCCGCTAGGGCTGCAGCCGTCTCCCCGGCAACATCAGAGGCTGTGTTTGGTGCCTCAACTGTGTAAACTGTCCTGGCAGTGTCCATATCTTCTGGCCTTTCCCAGCAGTTATGGTCAGAAATTGGATCCCCAACCTGCAAAATCCAAGTTGCTAATAGATAAATATTAAAATTTTCAATAATTAATCTTTATCTATTTCTCATAAGTCCCATTTTTACAAGTAGATCAATTTACTGACCAAGCGACAAATAATTGAAGAAAGAGTGATGTAGAGTAGTTAATGTGGCAGATGGGCTATTGTAATTCCCTAGAAGAGAGATCTTGGAAGATAGCTCATCATTTAGATCTTGGAAGATAGCTCATCATTTTTTACCTATTAGCTAAATTAAGGAATAGATACACAAAAAATATATATGTATAGATATAGAGAGACAATGGAGTAAGGGTACAGAAAACTTTTGATGACCTTAAAGACTATCCAATTTTAAGTAGTAGTTTAATGCCAAGCGGTTCAGTTAGGAGAATCAATCTACTTATCACAAGCTCATTGAAGACATAAAAAATAAAACATGTTTAGAAGCTAAATCACTGCCAACTCTATTAAGTGTTTGAATCTTTTAGATACACTTTTATTTGTTTCAAGATAATGTGTCACAGTTTTTTTTTTTTTACTACGTTTTTCTCTCCCCATGAATATAAAATCATCTAATTTATTATTGCCGGTAATGTGGCAACATCCACATTATAAATATAACTATAAAGATAATCGAAAGACACTTCTGTAAAACACATGAAATTGAATTCTTTCATTAATATCATTACATTAATTAATTCAATAATAACATAATATTCATTCAATAATATTATTATTTTTATAACAAATAATATAATTTATTAGAGCACCGATATTTCTGAACATAATCAGAGGAGCTAAAGATACGTAAACACTACGAGCGTGTTCTTTTTCGACTTAAACAGGATGGAACAAATTCGAATAGGAAAAATAAAATGGATAAAGCAAATCCATTGAATAGTAAATATGTGTTATAATTTGGAATGAAGGAGTAGAGGTAAATGAAATTTTATATCAAATTAATAGTACTTTTTAGTGATGATGATATACTCTCTCCGTCTCATATCAATTTTTACACATTTCTCTTTGATTTGTCTCACATCAATTCACAACTATAAAAGAAAATTTCTTCCAAAACTTCACTCTAATAATATTCGCATATTTATCCAAAATGTAATTACTTTTACTCTTAATTCAACCACTTACTTTAATTTAATAGTAAAAATTTACAAAATTAATTAAAAAAGTGAATGAGATATCAAATTTTATGTCCGAAAGAGAACATGACCTTGGCGACACCGTATGTTGTGTATAGTATTAAATTAACTGAGGTGACCCAGCTGGAAGTAGTAGGACATTCATGGAAAATAGAGCTTTTACTCACGCAATATTAGGTGCATTAATAGTGTAAAACTTCCAACCATCTTCAGATGAGTGGGACCCAAAAAGAGATTTAAAGCCAAACAAACCCTATACTCCACCGGTCAGGGGCCAACTTTACCTCAACTTCAACCACACAGAGTCTCCCTCACGCCCCCTACTGACCCCAATGCCACGGGCAGCCCGGGCAGTTAGTTTATCTACCTGCAACTTTTCTGCCTTTCAACTGCCATAAAAATTTCCAACTATGTACACACCTAGTTTCTTGTACTCACAATTATTGTACCTTTTAATTTCGCTTTCTTCATTTACATAAATATTCTTATTTTATCTTTAATTTAATTATCCATCAAGTTTATATCGTATTTTATAACACCTGAGGTCCTATAAGAACCTGAGGTTGAGAATAGAATACTATTATAATACTACAAGACAACGAATTAAGTTAAACCCAAAAAATAAAATAAGCAATTTATAACAAAAATTTTGATAAAAATCAAATAAAACATTTGGGCCAAACTTCCACAGATCCATACTGCTTGCATTTATTTGTTCGGAAATACTATTACTAAGTAATACTCCTAATATCAAATTAATTTGCACCATAAGAAAAATAAATTAAATTGTGTGTATGTGTGCACTAAAAGTAGTGATATTTTGTGTAATATTTTAAATAATATAAGAGTGAAATTTATAATGCATTTTCTATTTTTTGGATATGAACCCAAAAATAATACTCGTCTTGTTCATGTATTCGTCGGCATCAATTCCTTAAATGATAACAAAATAATTTTTTCACTTTTATCTATTCCCTCAAACACTACAATATTACATCATATATCACTATTTTTTTCACACTAAACCAATTTAATATTATCAAACAACTCTTTTGTTAAAATTAAAAACTACCCTACCTCATCAAAAAACAATATATACTCTCATATTAAAATTTATGTCAAATACTGTATTGTACGGAGGGAGTGACATTTTATGTAATATTGTGAATAACGTGAGGAGCGAAATTTATAGTGAGTTTTTTTTTTGTTGGGTTTTGACCAAAAGTAATGACATTTTGTGTAATATTGTGAATAATATAAAAAAAAAATTAACAGTGAGTTTTTTTATATTTTGTGATAATTATTTTGGGACCGAAAGGAATATAAAATTCAATTTACACATTACTGAATTAAGTAAATATTAATTTACAAATGTAATATTATTATTGAATAAATATTATAGTATTATTAAATAAAAATTTGATACAGATTTAACACTCAGATTGACTAAAATACAATCAATTACAGTATAGAAGAAACTCGGGTAAACTACAAAGAAGTTAATATTAATTTGTTCTATAGAGAGACCGGTCAGGTTATCCAAAATTTTATCAAAAATGTAGAATATATTTTTATTCTTAAAACTTAAACGCCGTGATTATATTTAAATTTTATTTATTCCATATACCATAAATCGAACATTAATTTGTTACCTGTACAAAAATGCGGTTGGGTTGAGAAACCGTCTTCAGCAAATAATCCGTGGACCACCTGATTGCCACCAGAGCGTTCCTCATCTCAGCCGGCGGCATGTGCTCACCGAATTCCACCACGCTCCATGCCAGCATTGTGGTGGTGAACGCCATCGGGAAATTGAACTTAACGTTATCTCCGGCGTCGTAATAGCCGCCGGTCAAGTCCGCCGACACAGTCCACCCGTCTCCCAGCCCCGAGTGTCCCCGCCACTCCATCCTCTGATCCGCCGGCAGGTAGCCGGACCGTTGCCCCTCGAAAAACAGTATTGATTTCGACAGTGCGTCGCCGTAGTCATGGTAGCTCACCGCCAAATTTGCCAATTGTGACAAAATTAGTAGAAAATGCGTATGGTGTAGCTTCATAATTGATTCCTTTTTTTGGTTTCAAAATGTAGAATGGGGTGCGATTTTTTTCGCCGGTAGGGGGAGGGGAGAGATCAAGAAGGCGAGGGGACAGAGGGTAGTGAAGGGGTGAGGTGAACCCCTACGAGTTGGTATGATGGACGGAAAGGGGCAGAGTAATGCGTGGTTTATATAAGTGTGACTGTACGAAGTGAGAGGTCTAGTGTAATTTTTTCAACTTTATACTTAATTGTAAATAAAATTAATTTTGGGTTCAAATAATTTAGACTTATTTTTTTACATAAATCTTAAGAAAATAATATTCAGTCACATACTTGTTGTGACATTTGTCAAAAAAGTTTATCTTGTACTCATTGCATCATTTTCTTAAATGGTAATAAAAAACTTTTTTACTTTTATATATCTCACTCAAACACTAGAATATTACATCATATGACACTCTATTTTCCACACTAACCCAAATTTAATATAGTATTATTAAATAATTCTCTTATTAAAGTTGAAAAGACTACCCTACCCTCATAAAAAATAACTTATATTATTAAACAACTTTTATATTAAAGCTTTTGTCAAACAGTAAATGTTACAACGAGTATGGACGGAAGGAGTAGTAATTTATATATAAAGTAGATAAAGAGTATTATGAGTTATTGTGGGTCTATTTATGAATAAAATGATTATTTGTTAATAAAAGTATGACAATTTGAAGAATTAAAAAATATTTAAAGAGTAAAAATAAAGTGTTAGTATTCATTTTTTAAAATATAACTAAATTTTTTGAAAAAACTAAAAAAAAAAAAAAAAGGTTGGACTAAATTTTCTGGACGGATGAAATACTACATTTGATTTCGTTGCAATTTTTTTTTAGGTTTACGAGCAATCCCTTTGGTAAATTATAAACTCCATTTTCTTATAAATTATTTCAAAACTTTATAAAATTCAATGTTTCAAGAGTTTATAAATTATTAAAGTATCTGGAATAATGAAATTTATAAATTTTTAAAATGATTTGGTAATTAAGCTTTAAATTTTATTTCATTTTTAGAATCCCATTTTAGTCCTCCTGGATAAGACACTAAAAATTTTAGAAATCTAAAATACAAAATCTCATTCTAATTTTGACTATTTGAGCCTATTAAATGGAACTTGGAAATACAAAATACCGCAGAAATAAACATATAATAACTCGAATTTTACTAAGGGCAGAAAAAACAAACCAAGGGAAGAAATATAAGTTATTTAAAAGTCCAATTCATTTAATTAGAACATGAACCAATTTAGATCGCAATCTCAATTAATTTGATAAACATCCATAATTATCCTGACTAAATTAGCAGAATTAAAATGAATAAATTGAATTAAGGGCCACTTGATTGAGATTATTAGAATTAAGTATTGAGAATGACTAGTAATTCATTCCATTTATGAATCTTGGAAAAAAAGTTAAACACAAAAAAATTTGAGCAAGAAAAAAATTAATCGAAAAAAAAAATGATTGATTATAAGAGAAAGATTATGTAATCAAAATAAATTAATAATTATATTATTTTTAAATTAATTTTAAATTGTAAATATTATGATTAATGAGTCATTCTCATTACCTAATTTCAATATCTCAACCAAGCACGCCCTAAATATAAAATTAGTGACATGGGCGCAGGTTCTTGTTTTTAGTGGATTCACGGGCTTAAACGGTTGTTATTTTATTTATTTATTTTTTTTCGGGGGGTGGATAGGCGCCGAATACGGCTGGTGGCGACAGTTAAATTCACATGCAGGGAGAAATGTGACTCTCATTACTGTACCACAAAGGTGGTTTGGCCGTTTTGGGCCTTCTCGTTTTCATTTATTATTTTTTTTATAATATTGGACCCACATTTTTTTATTATTATATTAATTAATTTTGGAGAAATTTACTACTAATAACTAATTTGGTGGAATTTACTATTATTAAATTTGATCAGTTGGAGTAGATTCACAAATTATGCCATCTATAATATACCCAATTCCAATTCCAATTCCAATTCTGTTTTAGATACATTATTTGTTAAAGTATTTTATTTTATCAGTAAAAAATATTATTATTATTATTATTAAAAAAATTACAAAGAGGCAAGAGGTATGCCTTCATATACAAAACATAACAATAAGATTTTAGGAAAAATAACATATAAACAATTCAACCTCCAAGTTTTATATGCCTCCTCACAACTTCTTAGCTTCGGAAACAGGACAAATGCACTAGTGCAAAATTTCACCTAGCACGACCACCTTTTCTATGAACCATCCAACTACATACTCAGTATTTGATTTCCTGCAACACTTTTCCGATGAAAATTGTTCTCCTCTAAATATAATTTCATTTTTCGCCTTCCATAACAACCATACCACACATTGAAAACATCTTGCCAATCTTGCCATCAGCTATTTTTGAAAAATAAAGAAAATTTGCTACCGGACATAAGGGTAAAGCTGAACAAATTCCCAACCACCCAATGCACCATATCCACACTTCATACGAAAATTTGCATTCAAATAAAACATGTCTTACAGTCTTTGATGAGGAAGCACAGAAAGGGCATCTATCACTGATCTTATGAGGAAGACATTTTCTCCTTTGCAATTCTTAAATAATAATAAAATAATTTTAGTTTATTTTTTTATCTATAATCTTCATAGATTTTAATATTATACAATATGTCATTATTTTTCTCACACTAACCAATTTAATATTATTAAACAATTTTTTTATTAAAGTTGAAAAAATTATCTTACCTTCATCAAAAAATAAATTATATTGTTAAACAACTTTTACACTAGGTTCCTCACTTTAGTGGGAGACCTGGGTTCGATTTCCTTTGGGAACGAATATTTACCGATAAAAAAAAAATTTACACTAAAATTTGTGCCGAACAGTAAACGTTACATTAAGTACGGGACGAAGGTAGTAATAAAAAATTAGTATCTTGTGCCCCAATTTTACTGTGAAAATAATTTATTTTTAATATTTTAGAAAAAAATAATTAATATTATTTAATGAAATAACTAATATTTGTAAATGAAACAACTAATATCATTCAAAACTGATACATTATAGTATAAATTATTATTACTCTAATAAAACAACTAACTGATACACACAAACCTTAGTCATTAATAAACTACTATTCTTAAAATTTGGGCAAGTAGTTGACAAATCATATAGCAAATTTAGATTAAATAAACATTTAATTCCAAAAAGAAATTCTAATATACTATTTCCTAAATTATGGTCAAGTATAACTTTAAAATATAAAACGATAAATATTAATTATAAAACGTTGAAAATGAATATTGAAGAGTAAAAAATTAAATGTATATAATCTTAGAAAAAAGTTAACGGTCTAAATCATTTGTATAAGATGCAGGGAGAAATTAAAATTTTTAATAATTATTTATAAGCATGTAGAGATTTTGAAATGAAATAATTTAGTAAATAAATATAAATTAAAAAAAAATGTGATTTTGCCTATTAAGTTTTAAAAAAAAATTGTCTTTAAATAGTATTAAAATTAAGATTAAGATGTGTTCATATCACTAATTAGGATTTGTATAGCTAATTAAGTGTATGAATTAGGCGAATTTTTTACCTATAAACAAAATAATTTATATATTTATTATAATTTTATTCAATTCAATGGTAAGAGCATATATCCCAACAATAGATGTATATTCCATGATAATGGAATTCTAACCATTTAACTTATACCACTTTTTTTAATTTAATTAATTGTTTTACCAATTTTGAGATGGTTGAGAATAGATGTACAAATTTGAGAAATGTAATTTACTTTTAATGCGAAAAGTAACAAAAGATCATATCTATAATTGGGTACACTATTGGAAATGCTTAAGCTTCCAATCAAAACCGATAAAAAAAATCCTATCAAATTAATCAAACTAAATAAATATTAATGTCTATAATCTAAAACCAATACTATATGTTTCAAAAAAAAAAATTATTGAAGCAATACGCAAGTGAATATCCTAGTTTTATATTATATACTATTAAATACTTTAATCAATAGAAAAAAAAAGAGAGAGAGAAAATTATAAATAGATTAGAAAAATCAAAATTACAAATAAGTTCAATGTGCAAATATTTTGTGCTTCTTTATAATTTTTTTTTTGTATTTTTATATAAATTTTGTAAATCTATTTATAACTATACTATCTTTTTTAACCTATAAATAAATGATAAAAAAAAAAAAGACAGTAGTATATGGTAGAACTCGCCGTTCGAGAAAAGTCAGGCTGGGGAATGCAAGTTTGTGACTTTGTTCTATCAAAATATTTTTTGCAATTTAACCAGGGATGGATATGGTAGAATTTTTTTTCACTATATACATGTAGATTTTTTTATCATTATTTATAATAATATTGTAAATATTATTACATGAATTTGTTTCCTTGGATTGAAAATATTCGTAATATTGTAATATAGATTTTCGTCCCCTCAAATAAAATTCTAAATTCATCCCTGAATTTATTTATACCTAGTTAACTATTTTAGCATAATGCATAGATTGGAGGGGGAACAAAAGGGAAATAATATTCTTATCTTTAAATGAAAGGCAGATAAATGGGGGCCCAATTGTTCACTCTTATATAGCTTCATCATCAGAATTCAGAAGTTGGAAATATGTTGGTCCCTTAAAGCAACATTGAAATGTGTGGAGGACTAATTTGGGGTTTTCACATATGATTCTTAACAGGTCCGTGATCAATTGATAAAGAGTAGTATTTGTGTGTATATTGTGCACAATAAAAATTGTGTGTACAAAGTTTGGTTACAGTGAAGTATTATTTCATGTACTGTATAGTATTAGTTTGATTACAGTATAGTATTATTTCAGGTACTGTATAGTATTAGTTTGGTTACAATGTAGTATTATTTCAGACATTGCATAGTATTAGTTTAGTTAACAATATTGTATAGTATTAGTTTAATTACAGTGTAGTATTAGATAAAAATATTGTGCACACTATTTTTTAGTGTGCATATAATGTGCACACAAATATTTGCCTTTGATAAATACTTGCAAATTGTTTTGGGATTTTCACATTTGATTTTTAACAGGTCCGTGATCAATTGATAAATACTTGCACATCATCTGCACAAATTCTTCTTAAAAAATATTAGTATACAAATCAGAATATTAAGTGGCGAAACATTAATAATAAAAAATAAACTAATACACTAGCGAATTCGTTTTAATGATTAGATATTGTCATGCTATTAAACATTAAATATGTTACTCCCTCCGTCCGGAAAATTTTTTATATGTAGGTGGACACACACTTTAAGAAAAAAAAAAGTAATGATTGAAGTTTTGAGGGATAAATTTGTAAACTTTTATGTATAAAGTAAAAAACTTTATTGGGTTATATGTATGTGAGAGTAAAAGTAATGACATTTGTATAAATTAGTAAAAATTGTGGGGTGAAGTTTATAAAAGATTTTCCATTTTAAGGGTGTGAAACTTAAGAACGAAACATGAAAGTGTGAAAGCTTTTATGGGACGGATGAAGTATTATAATTAAATTTTATTATATAATGTAACTTAAATTGATAATGTAACACTTGTTTTAAAAAAATTGAATTCACTATTATGACTTATGTATTGGACTAACAAAATTTGAATTGTTGTTTAGTTGTTTAATAAGATTAAATATTATTTTTCTGAACACATTAGATTAAAAATTATTGAAAATGTTAAGTTTTGGATGAGAAAAAATTGTAAATTATTGAATTATAATTTTTAAATTATATATAATAATAATAATAATAAAGTATAAATAGACATGTAAACACTATTTTTTTTATTTGTATTCGTATGCTTATATCGTATCACTTCCTCATTCAATTTCCTTACAAGTACAATATAGCTAGCAACACGTGAATGAACATTGACATGTTGTATGTAGAGGTATGAAATATTATATCAACCTTTTTTTAGGTCTAACTACTAAATGAACTCTAAAAATTGCATTCTTATTCAAATTTATTATATTTACTTCGATCTTCAATATTCGTTTTGAGTTTAGTCATACAATCAAGACAACACAAGATTTTATTAAGCCAAATTTGAATACTCCCTCCATCCCGGAGTTATATTATTCATATAAAACAACTTTTGTAAAATATATTTTTACTTCTTTTCACACTCTCTCTTTCATCTTTAATTTTTATTATGGGATAAATATGTCAAAATTTATATACTATAATTTTGTCTGAAGCCTCAAAAGGGACAATTAATGAGTATAAAAACATATATCAATATTATCAATTTTTTTTTTATTGGGCAAAGGGTGACTCGAATCCATAACCTTTGGATCATAGGTAGTTGAGCTCTAATCACTTAAGTTATACCACCTCGTCAATAAAATATTATCAATAATTAATCAATTACATAAAATATAACTTGTGAGTATAAAAATTATAAAGAAAATATAAATTTTCGTCTTTCCTAGGGAATGTAATATGTACTTATGTAGCATGTCAAGTTAAATAAGCGCAGATATTAATAGTAAATTAGTAACTGCCTCTTTTTCTTTTTTTTTTTAATTATTACTGTATATTATGTATTGGGCAGTTGCAGTTATTGAGATATAGGGAAACACACATTATCCTGAAATTGGGCCAGAAAAGCGATCTTCAGCATGGGCTTAGAATTTTGCCTTTCTTGATGACTACACATGGAATCCTGAATAATTATGTCACAATTTATACAGAAATTAAATTGATTGGTTGGTTGAGATTTTCTCAATAAAGCAGTTGAAGGCTTTATAGCTGAAAAGTGATCCTCATTGGATAATGTAATTTTTGGCAGAATAACCTCTTCCAAGAGCAACCGCCGCATGCACCCCTGCCACACCCACTTGTGCCATTTTTATACCAACACAAGTAACACTTATTGCCCCAATTAAAACATACAGTATCAATTTGTAAATTGCAATATTTATTAAATAATATTACTATTTTTATAAAGTAATATTATTTTACATGAATAACATAGTAATATTACTTGATAAACGATGTGATATTACAATTTAAAAATACAAATTCAATTATATACCGTGCAACTTGCGTACACAAAATTTAATGCTATACACACAAATTCTTGTATGAGTATGACACATAACAATGTGAGACCGATTAAATTGAAAAGACACATGATTTATAATTCTTTATTGAAAATAAGTATATATATTGAGTAATTGTGGCGATTAGTAAATATAAATAATAATTAATACACATTTGCATATTCTATATTAAAAAATGAATTTCACAATAAGTTATTCATTCCTAAAAAATTGGATTTGTGTGGATTCTTCCCCCGACTAACGAAGAGAACTTGACAAAAGTGTCACATATCAAATCGAGCACAATTCAGCAAAAAAATTGCCCGCTTGTTTGTCGAGAGGAGATGAGAACAAAATATTAAGGAATTGTTCATACGCAAATCATAATTTAATATATCTCCTTTTATGATAAAAAAAAATCTTCAATGAATCATTTCATTCCTTATTCATTCAAAATCAACAATAATTTTTTTCATCCACCTTAAAGTAAAATCTCTAACAATGTCATCATAATTGTTATAGTTATTAATCATGCAATAAACTATTTATATTGAAGAATTTGAATTAAACGGTCTGTAAATATACTTTTAATTATAATTCATTCGTCAATTGTGTGTGTGTATATATATATATATATATATATATCTTTCGTATTAATTAATGAATTATGATCATTCCACTTGCCGTCAAATAGGAGAGTACTTTTTTTATATTTATATATCCTCTTGTCAAAATGCAAGATATTAAAAGCATTTATATATCCCTCAACTTGTTTACATGATTTTATTGAAATATGTAAGATAAAATTAATTGAAACTTAATTTATTATCTGCAGGTAGGATGTATAGAACAAAAATGATGGGTGGCTCATGAATCAGGATGGCTTCACATCACTGCCATTTTTTTTTAATGAAATAGACCATTGAATAAGGGGGATATTATTTGCACTCACAAAATAATTTATTACATATCTCACTCTGTCGCTTTGAAAAGTAAAAAATATTCTTAAATAACTTTATATCTTACAAAATACTCATGCCTTTAAAAAGTTATTTCTTTTATTTTCAAATTTAGTTTTTCTTCTAATTTTAAACTTCAAAATTGTATAAGAATCCATTTATTACATTGTCGAAAATGTAAAATATAAAAAATATTAACTTAAAATGAATAATATATCTTAAAAAAATATAACGGAGTAGTATTTTTTAGAATATACGATCATTTAATGATTTTGAGGCCAGAGCCACTTATGGACCTATTAAATTTAACACAAAATCTTATGTGAAACTTGTTCACTGTATGAAACTGATATAATTATATTCATTTACTAATATTCCTATTTGTTAAAACTAATTCAAAACATATTTACACTATACTATTAGTTTATAAAAGTTATAGGTATTAATAAATGAATACTATGATATTATTAATTTTTTTTTTTATCAGCAAACAAAAATAAAGTCTTTTAAAGTATAAGATATACTCTATTGAACAAACAACATTACAATTAAGTTCCTAAACAATACATAGCAGTTCCCCTCCTCTATCAACTATATGAGTGCCCTTAGTCATTCTTGAAATGATCCCTTAAAAAATTCTGGTTCATTAGTCGAAATCCATGACCATACCCTTGTTTTGATCTCCTCACACCTCTCGCTAGGATTTGGATCAATATCACAAAATAAAGTTTCATTCCGCATCTTCCAAATAGTCCAAATTACTCCAAGCCACAATGTCGTAGCAAACGTGCCTTCCTTCTTCGAAGCAAAAATAGCACTGTTTTGCAGAAAATTTATTACAGATGGATTGTTGTGCATCACTGTTGTGATCTTGACCCATCGATAAATCTCTGTCCAAATAATACTCGCCGACTTGCATTCGAAGAAGAGATGAGAAATATTCTCTTCTTTTTGCTCATTACACAAAACACAATTCAAATCCCCATCCTTAAGTTGGATTCCTCTCCGTAGAAGCTTGTCTTTAGTTGGGAGTCTCTGCCGTAGTACCTTCCACACTATTGTCGCAACTCATCTTGGCTCATAGCTATTCCACAGCAGCTTAAAAATCACCGAGTTAATCACATTCTCCCCGTCATTTGGTTATTAAATGAATGTAATGATATCAGTTTCATCTGAAAACTGACTCAAAATGTAAAGAATGCTACTATTAATCTTAATAGGAAATAATTTACGTGGTATTGAACTTATACAAATTTAATGTCTGCTGGTGTAATCCCACTTAACGTAATAGATGTAAGCTCAAAATGCTAAACCGGTAATTTATAATACAAAAATGCTTTTAACCTGATTAATAGTCTCAATGTCTCAAAATTAATTTCCGGGAAATGCACTTTGTTTGAAATGGGTCTGATTTAATAAATTTGAGATGGATTTCACGGCCCAATTTGTACCTAACAATGGATATTGATCCAAAAGGATCAAGCTTCCTGCGCTAAATTGTGGATACTCATGTGATTTATAAAAGGGCCCATGTTATATGCACTCACTTTTTTATTGAGAACACCCACATGATGAAAACACCAACCAATTATTGAGTACACCCCCAGCAACTCCCTAAAATACCCTTTATTATTCAATTTCTGAAAAATTGTAAACCGTTCAAATAATTTTTACGAAAATATGTTATTTTTTTTCGGAAACTATTTTCGAAAATTAGGCTATTTTCGAAAAAAAAAATCGAAAATTGGTCACATTTTTGTAAAATCAGACTCGAAAAATTTATAAAACTCAAACACCAAAAAAATATTTATCATCGTATTTACGTTCATTAATATCGAAAATAACTCAACAACAACAAAATTAATACAACAAATAACACATAAACATAATACAAATAAAGTGATAAGGATATTTTTGTCATTATACATATATTTAACTTTTAAATTTATCTAAGGTGTGTGTTCTCAATAAAAAAAGTGTGTGCATATAACCTGGGCCTTATAAAAGGGGACAACTATTCATAATCGCACATTTGCTCAATACACTTAGCCTCCATCTGGATGGAGTCATTTGAAATCAATGAATTTAAAGATAATACACCATAAATTTACAAATTAAAATAGAGAAAAATTAAATGAATGGATTTGGTTCACACAAATATTACTTATAAATGAAAAGATTTCAAATACCCAGCAAAACCTAGTCATTTGAATTCTCTCACTTAATGTTTGAGTGAATCAAATTCATTCATTTAGTTTTTATCCATTTTAATTTGTGTGAATGCATGATATATTATTTTCAAATCTCTCGATTTCAAATTCACTCAATCCAAATGGAGCTTTAATTATTTACAGTTTTATATACTACTACATACTTCTAAAAAATATACATATAAATTAATACCATAACATTTATTCACACAATTTTATGTGTAAAATATCCAAATGAAGCTTTAATTATTTACAGTTTTATATACTACTACATACTTCTAAAAAATATACATATAAATTAATACCATAGCATTTATTCACACAATTTTATGTGTAAAATATTAATATTACTAGTTTATAGGAATAGTGATATTGAATGTACTTAATTAATTAATGTAGTAACACATTTTAAATTAAATCATGTTCTCTTGGTACATTATGGCTCTCATGGTATTGTTTAATTTAGGACTATGAGTACAATAAATTAACAATAAATGTATATTTTAATATTTTCATCCTTCCCTTCCGTACCCTATTCTTATTTATTATTCATATGCCTGAAAATAAAATAAACTTCATTTTGGTGGGCCTCTACGCGAGGCCCAACCCATCTTATGCTTATTACTACAGTAAACAATTATGGGCCCACTTATATAATACTCCTCCAATGTTGAAAAAAGAGTGAACATGAAGAAACTGATGTACCGAAAAGTTTTCATGGATGAAGGAGGGTGTATAGAGTATTAGGTATTTTATTTTTTGAAGACTTATGGTTATATGAGTCATTTTATTATATAATAAAAATAATAAAATTTTTAAGGAGGTGTATTTCCTAAAAATGGAGGGATATATAACCCGGCCCAACAATTATATCCTAGTTTTAAGCCCGATTATTAGGCCCATGAAAGTAGGACTTGCCTTTAATTAACAAGGCCCATTATTGGGAGCACAAAATAAATGACCCCTTTTTATTAAAAACACTTTTCCCTTTCGTTCATAAACAAAAACCATTTTTCGTTTTGCACATCACCTCCAAAAAGGAACAAGAAACGAAAATATTGAAAGCTCAAATTGAGAGCCTTCGCTGCCAAAACCCTCGCGTAGAAGAATTCAGAAATCGTATTCAGTATTTGTCCGTAGGCGTTTTTGTCGGAAAAATAAACTAGGGTTAGGGTTTTGAAGAAAGGGAAAACGGTAACTTAGATGCCCGCGGTGGTGATGAAGAATATTTATTGGACGTGAATAAACAATTAATACCGGCAATGGAAGAGGATAAAGTGGAACTTTTAGGGATTGAAAGCGCCGAGAAATGCGAGTCAATCCAGGAATTGGATGAATCGAGTGCGAGTGTCGGCGGGGAAAGAGGCGAAACGGTTTCGGTGGAGGATTGTCCGGTGGCTGTCGAAGGTGGAGAAGAGAGTGTTGTGGAGAATCGCGTGGCCTTAGATGACCTGGAATTGCCGGTTGTTGTGGCTGAGGAAGGCGGCAGTGAATTGATTGCTCCACAAGGAGGGAACGAGTCTCTCGAATTGAAAACTGAGGAAGGAACCAAGCGAGTTGATGAGGACGAAGGGGAGGCGGTTGTTACTGTTACTGAGTGTACACCGGTATTTGCTGAATCGCAAGTGGATACAAAAGGTGATGAATTGCAACTTGACCCTGAATCTATAATGAAAGTCGAGGAATTTGCGTCAGTAGTCGGGTCTGTCACTGATTCAGAGTCACGAATGGATGGGAAAAGGGATGCAATCCTTGTAGACCCACAACTTGAAAAAGCAGTTGAGGAAGAATCTAAATTAATGGAAGACACCGAGATAGAGGTGGTTAATACTGATGCTGGTTACGAGCGACAGTTTTCGGAGTTGCTAACAGATGCTGCCGGAGGGGTTGAAATGAATGTGGTTTCGGAGGGACTGAAAGAGTGGAAAATAGAACATGTGAGGGAGTTGGATGATGAACAGAATGTTGAAGCAGTGGGAGGAGTGGACAATGAGTCAGTAGAGACCTTGGCCGTAGAAAATAATGTGATGGCAGTGGAGGGTGACGGCGAGGAGAAGGTTGATGTCATGGAAAATGATTCTGAAGAAGGGAATTCTGAAAAACCTACTGGTGTTGAAGAGGAAAATGTTGATCCTCGGGTTCCGGAAGAGATATCAAATACTGAAGTTGAAAGGAGAGAGGATATGATAACGGAAAATGTTGATCCTGGGATTCCGGAAGAGATATCAAATACTGAAGTTGAAAGGAGAGAGGATATTATAACGGAAGTAAATGCGTATGAAGTTAATGTCAATGAACAAGAGAAGGTTCAGGAATCAAGTGATGGTATTGAATATATTGGTGGTGATGAAAGATGTGATCATGCATATGAAGTTAATGTCATTGAACAAGAGAAGGTTCAGGAATCAAGTGATGGTATTGATTATATTGGCGGTGATGAAAGACGTGTTCATGCTGAGGATAAAGAGGTGGCTTCTGAGAACAATCTGATATCTGGTGAGTTGGCTTCGGAGAACAATCTGATATCTGAAAAGGTGGCTTCTGAGATGTCTGGAGAGGTGGCTTCTGAGAACAATCTGATATCTGGAACTATGTTGGTGAATGATGAGAACTTCAGTATGGCTGAATTAAGCAATGCCAAGTTAGATGAACCTTTAAATGTGGCTGATTACAAGGAGGATGTGTTAGTAAAAGTGGAGCTTCCAGCAGGAGATATTAAATCAGAAACAGGGGCTACTGTGGAATTAGAGTCGACAAATAAGTCTGTAGTGGAAGAAATCCAGCCACTAGATACTGAAGTAGAAACTGAAAGGGGAACCAAAATCGTTACTGATAAAACCCCTGATGAGGATGGCAAAGTGGAGACAGGGGATACAATGAGCGATGTGGATGAGCCTGTTGAGGACATGTATGACTCTGCAGCTGCTCTACAAGATGATGAAGATGAAGAAATGGTTGCGGAGGAGGAGACAGGGACACAAGACACTGAGATGGAGACTGAAACAGATATGCCCGAATCGGGGAAAACATCTGCAGGCAAGCGGAAGAGAGGGAAGCTATCAAAGAGTCCATCAGTTTCTAAATCCACAACCAAAGCTTCATCAAGGAAGATGGTGGGAGATGATGTTTGTTTCATTTGCTTTGATGGTGGGCAACTTGTTTTATGTGACCGTAGGTAGGTTCTTTGAGATGTGGAAGGCTAATTTTCAATTTTACATCTTGTCTTCACTTACTCTTTTGTTTGCCACATATGTTTTCATGTTGCTTATCAGATTGAGTTTCTTTATGTGTTCACAGAGGTTGCCCTAAGGCCTATCATCCTTCCTGTGTTAATCGAGATGAAGCATTTTTCAAATCTAAAGGTCGCTGGAACTGTGGTAAGCATTTCTCTGCATCTTCAGGAATACATGTTCATACTGTATAATACCTTATTGATGCTGTTGCTAGTGTACCTGGTGCTAACCTTAATTATTTGTGGCCTGGCAGTTGTTGATACCTTGTCTTTGGTGGGGTTGTTATTCTTATTTAGTGAACCTAGAAAACAATATGAAGTTTTTATATTTAAAGCATGAAGGTTACCACGCCTCACAGGGTTAGATAATAAATGTGCATGTTAGTCAGATCATTCTAGAGACTAAGGGACAGACAACCTCTTTCTCTTTTGGTTTGCCCTGAACCATAAGTTCTAATTAGTGAGTGTGCTGGATATATTTGTTGTTTATTTTAGCAGTAGTAGCTTTACAATAAATGTTCATAGATGACACTTTCATTAAATAATGTTGATATTATTGGACATGACATTACCCCAGATCAATGGTAGATCCAGTTGAGAACGAGGGGGTACTGTTTACCTCCTTTTTATTTGAAACTACATCTCTGTCAAATGTGTGTGTGCGTCAAATTGGTTTATTCTGTGACAAATTTGTTACTAATTCTTTTTGAAGTTCTGAGTTTTTTCTGCCATTGTGAATTTTGTTGTAGAATTCATGTGGGCCAGTCCATACACAGCCTTGCTCTGGTTTTAAGTGGGCCCCCACTAGTTGACAGTGGGATTGGTCCCCTGGATTAGCCAGTCCTTGGGCCGGATACCGAGTTATAAAAAAATATAATTTCTTATTTTTTTTGCATATTGAGGTTGTAAGACTTTAAATAATAAGCAATGTTTATTGGTGAATTTTTCCTACAATATACTGACCGTACCCTAATTCTCGAAATATTATATCATCCACTCCCTCATATACATGTCGAGATGTCTTTCATAATCTATATGGAGCACACCATAGTCCATAGATTGACTAAATATTGAACTTCTTCTCTAACTTTTTAAAACATTTCAAAGAACAAATTATTGTTCTTGTATTTTGTCAGCAGTTCTGAAGAAAATTTTGGTTTTAAATGGCATCGTTCTACAACAAAATTAGAACCCTATCCAAAAGTTCTATGATACAAATACTAGATCATATCTGGCGTGATGCGCTACTTAATGGTTTGGAACTTTTGCTATCTGTATGTTGTAGATTCTTTCATTCTTAGTTGATGACATAATGCATATTACACTTGACCTAATATGTTAGATTGTGTTTGTGTAAGTGAGTGAAGCTTGTTACTTTATGGTTCGTCTTCCATTCCAATATCGTGGTATGATTGACTATTATTATGCACCTTTATCAAAGTTTTTGATGATTCTTTATAGCTTTTTGCACTGCTATGAAACTGTGATATCTTTCTTGTTTTCAGGTTGGCATTTGTGTAGCAATTGTGAGAAAAATGCACGCTACATGTGCTATACATGCACTTTCTCTTTGTGCAAGAGTTGCATTAAAGGTGCTGGTTTCTTGTGCATTCGAGGAAATAAAGGTTTTTGTGAATCCTGCATGAGAACAGTTATGCTAATTGAGAAGAATGAACAGGGAAACCAAGATGTAAGTGCTTTATAGGATAACTCTTCTTCCCATCCTTCCTTACTTAATGCTTTTATCATGAATCAGATGATGCTCAACTTCAACTATATGATTGCTGCTAATAATGACAATTGTTGGCACATTGGTTCATCATTATCACTTTATTTTCTTGATTGCACATCCTTTTTTATTTTCTTGATGAACCATGTTGATTATTCTAGAACATGCGTGTACCATTTCTTCACTTTCATCTTTTGTGTCTGCCATATGAATTGCAATGATTATTAAAGAAGAAAATTTGAACATGTCTTTGGCGCTCCACACACACTGAATGAGTTCTGAAGAATGTAATGCTGTAGCCGAGGTTGATAGAAGAATGTCTACGTTGTCAATGTGTGCATCCTACACAATTATACTTGAGTTGTACTAGGTTTAACAAATTAATATCATTCTGATGGGTCTGATTTTTATTTTGTTATCTTCTTTATACAATTATACTTGTTTAATTTTTTTAGAGTTCTCTTATTTAATAACTTCCCCTTCCTCCGCAAATACCTAGACAACAAGTTACCTGATTCTTGGTGTTTTTTTTGCTTCAGCAACTTCTGCTTCCCTGAAGTTGATTTGTTTCTGGTACTGTATGCTCAACTTTCAGATCCTGTGTTTGTCACCAATAACCATTTAAATTATATATCTTTTTCTATTTGATCGGACAAATGTTGACTCGTACCCATGACCTCACGGCATAGGTAGTGGAGCTCTAACCACTTTAGCTATTCCACTTCGTCATTTAAGTTATGTATCTGATCAAGCACCAAATGACCTTCTCTTACTATGCATTTTCTTCTTATCATGGATTTTGTTTTTTAAAGACATACGTACTTTCTTACGAATGTTTATCTCTTGGGCACCTAATTTTTTTGGTGCAAACAGTGTTATATTCGACATTTTCCTAAATTTTGTGTTTGAGAACATATAGGCTTCAAACAAGCACATCATCGAAAATTGACTAGTATATCCAATTGTACAAGAACCAGTTGACTGGAGGACTTTGGAATGGAATAATAAATAGGAATATACTGCAGTCCCTCTATTTATTCCGTTTTCTCTTTTTTCTCAATTGTTACCATGCACAATATTAGTGTGTGTGCAATAGAAGAGTGTCGTTTTGATATTATGGTATCACAAATTGACCCTTAAATTTGGCAATTTTAGCTTCACTTCATTTGTCATCACAATTCATCCTTGAACTTTGGCTTTTGCAATATTTGTTCCTGGATAAGTATGTACCTTTATTAGAGTGTTGCAATTATGTTTTCTAGTTATTCATTATTTGCCTGTTCACTATTATTCTGATTACTTTCTTGCTGCTATAATGGTGCAGAATTCAGTTGACTTTGATGACAAAAGTAGTTGGGAGTATCTCTTCAAGGACTATTATACAGAATTAAAAGCTAAATTATCACTGTCATTAGAAGAAATTGCAGAGGCTAAAAATCGGTGGAAGGGAACAGACATGTCTGGTCCCAGCAAACAAGAATCATCTGAAGTGCAGCCTGATGCTAATGATGGAGGTTCTGGTTCGGACAATTCTATTGTGAATTCAGAAACTATCAGACCTAAAAGACAAAAAACAAGGAAGCAATCAAAAACCCTGTCCAGAAAAGAGGAATTGTCCGACACTGGTGCTTTATCTGGGGATAAGGCTAATTCTTCATCCAATAATTCAGAATGGGCGTCAAAAGAACTACTTGATTTAGTCTCACACATGAAAGATGGCGACACAACCATACTATCCCAGTTTGATGTCCAAGCTCTTCTGCTTGAGTATATTAAAAGAAACAAATTACGCGATCCACGTCGGAAAAGTCAAATTATATGTGATGCGAGACTAGAAAATTTATTTGGGAAACCTCGAGTTGGGCATTTTGAAATGCTAAAGCTTCTTGAATCTCATTTTCTCATTCGAGATGAGCAGAATGATGATTTTCAAGGGAGTGTTGTTGACACTGAGAATAACCAGTTAGATAATGATGTCAGTGCTGAATCCCTGAGTAAGAGTGCAAAAGATAGAAAACGTAAAGCACGCAGAAAAGATAGTCGGGGGCCTCAGTCTAATCTTGATGATTATGCAGCTATTGACATGCACAACATTGGTTTAATTTACCTGCGAAGAAAGTTGATGGAGGACCTACTTGAAGATGCTGAAACATTTCATGATAAAGTCATTGGAACATTTGTACGCATAAGGATATCTGGCAGTACCCAAAAGCAGGACTTGTATAGATTAGTTCAAGTTGTAGGTAAGAACTTCCATTATTCTTCCCTTTAAATGCTTTTAGAACTAATACTTCTGGTTTTTTGAGGTAGTTATCCAGACAGCCTTCCCAAGTCCTATCCTTGGTAGGAGTGAAATCTGATAATGCTCTTATATGGCTCTTTCTTGACATTGTATGTGCAGGCACTAGCAAAGCACCAGAGCCGTACAAAGTTGGCAAAAGGACTACTGAGATTATGGTGGAGATTCTAAATTTGGACAAGACTGAGATCATATCAATTGATACAATCTCAAATCAAGAGTTCACAGAGGTAATAGAATTTAACAGATTGAAAATACTTTCAGTCCTCGGAAATAAGTGGCTATGTGCCGTTTCTTGAAATTATGGCTTTTAGTTTTAAATTACTTTATTAGTTTTTCTACTTAGATGTTCACAATGTCAATGATGTTAATTGCACTTGGAGCCAATATTTTTTTTGTTACTTACTTTTATGTGTTCTACCGGCACCGTCGAATGGTTTTGAAATTTGTAAATCTTCATAGTCTTTTCAAATTCTACAGGAGGAATGCAAGCGTCTTCGCCAGAGTATAAAGTGTGGACTTATTAGTCGGCTGAATGTGGTAATTATATATGTTTCTGTAGGGCTTATTTGTTCGCTGACTGGTAATTGTTGCCTAGCTCATGGATATCTTTGTTGAATGAGATGACATCTGTGTTTTGTAGGGTGAGATTCTTGACAAGACCATGGAAATACAGGTTGCCAGAGTCAACGATGTATGTTCAGTTTCTTTCTTTCCTTTCTTTCAGATTATGGATGCATTATCATTTATCTCTGCTGTCCTAAAGAGAAATAAGGTTTATGAAACTTTGAGCTCCTGGAAATGGTTATCTGTTAAATCTAGAAGTGTGTTGTTTTTTTTGGTTACCTTTGTATTAACAATGTTGTATCTAATTGCATTTCATAAATATTCTTTAGTCAAGAAGCGTATGCTTTCTGATGTATTATACTAGCATCGTGGCCTTCAGAAGTTCCTTAACTCATAAGTCATTGGTAATGGGTTGCTTATATATTCTTTTAAGGTTCTTCTGGAAGTGAAAGTTTCCCATGTTTAGTGTACTCAACATAAAAATTACTGATCTGTGAAGCTATTGAAACTGAGACTAAAGTATTTTTGCTAAAAAGATTAGAAAACTTAAGAAGTCTATGAAGTTATCGAATGTGATTAGATTATGACCATTAGTTCGTGCATTAGAAATAGGCGTTCCTTTATCCATTGTGGTGAGTGTAGTTCAATACATTTTGAAATAGGGTATCAGAGTCATGCTGATTTTGCCTAGTTCAACAGACTCTATTGACAGTGGGCTCAGAGTCATGGATGTGGAGCTCACCAGCACTAGCATGCTAGTTCCATGTTTATGAGTTGGTATAGTATCTTAGTGATACTTTTTGCCTAGGAGTAGGGGTAGGGTGTCAGTGATATTAATTTGCAATCTAAAAATCTCAATAAGGGTTCCTGTGCCCTACCTGTGATTAAATTTATCAAATTGTAAAAAGGCTTTTGGGTTTAGTAGCTTTCAGTGGGTTGTACTGGAATGGTAACCTTTGCCATTCTACTGTTCCATCCTTTCAGCTGTAACTTCACAATCTCCTGTCTCCTGTGCATGCTTATTCTTGTTACGAATGACATTGTATAGTTGAGGGTACATTTTTGGCCTCTGTGGCAGAATCAATCGGTGGTATGATAGAGGGAGGTTTGCCCTGTGGCAGATGTCAGCAATCAGCAGTTCAGTCCCACTTAATTACTTGGTAACGAATGAGGTGGCGAACTTCTATGTAGGTGTCAGAGGGGCACATACAATATCAGAGATTTGCTTGTCGGCATTAGTGTCTTCCTGTTAACTCTGAGATTTTGTTTACTAGTTATTCTTTCAAACAAGGGGCTTTGATTTTGAATCGTGAATCAAGTGGTCGGTTTGGAATAGTGAGAAACATTGTTCACACAGTATATTGTAACGGATTAAAATTAACATTGTTTACTGCTACTCATTGAAATTGAAGATGGAAGGTCATCTTTGAGCTTATGACTGCTGAAGTTTATGATGTTTAGTGTAAAATTCCTTCCACCACATTTGATTTGTGCCACCTGAATATCCTTTCAGATTAATGCTGAAAGTGAAGGTAACTTTTGACTTATCCGCGGATACCCTGCCAGTCCAAAACCATATTGCACTATGATTCCTATTAGTATTGGTTATGATCCAGGCCTCAATATTGAATATTTGTCTGAGATAAAGTTTGAATTTTTTCTTAATGAAAATATTTTCCATTGTCTGGTTTTTCCAATCAAGCTTTTCCCAGATCATTTTTAATAGTGATATTTCTCGGCATATCAGAAAGGGTTTCTTTAGGCGTGAATTGGCGAGAGCCTGGCAAATCTTATTCTGTTAAATTCCTGAAGATTTCTGCATCATTTTTTTTTATGAGGTCGTGATTTTAATATGTACAATCTGTTCATAAAGTTATGTTTATTTTTTGTGGTGCTATGATGCAGTGGCTGGAATCAGAGACTCAGCGGCTTAGTCATCTTCGTGATCGAGCAAGTGATTTGGGCCGTAGAAAAGAATATCCTTTTCTGCCTTTTGAGTTAATACACATGTAGTTTAGTGGTACTTTCTGTTACTTATTATGATGTGCAAGTCAATGTTGAGCCACTTGATAGAGTTGATTTTCTTTTTGATGGCAACATTATGTCCCTTTTCTTTTGGGGGGGGGGGGGGTTGTGGAGGGGCTGGCTGAATATCTTGAGATTTTTTTACCAAAACACTGAACTCTAGCGCAATGGAGACACGGTGTACACCTTAGGCATGGTTTACACAACTTTAAAAAATCATCAAGTCCATGAAATGCTATTGCTGTCAATGCGGTTTTGCTGCTTTAAAATTCATATTTTCAGTCATGTGTCCCCGGTTGATCATACACTTTATGATTATGTTTCAGTATCATGATACATCTGAAGCATGCATAATTTATATAATATAGTCACCCTTGACCAATTTTTACGCTTAGAGAATGTGTGGAGAAATTACAGCTTTTGAAGACCCCTGAAGAGCGCCGCCGTAGGCTCGAGGAAATTCCTGAAATCCATGCAGATCCAAAGATGGATCCAAGTTATGAATCGGAAGAGAAAGATAGTGAAAATGAAGACATTAGACGAGGTCTCATTCACATAATATCCAGACTCGGTACTTAATTTCGTCAGTATCATATAACCCTTGCCGTAATTTTTTTTTTTGCATGCAGATGCTTTCATGAGATCTAGAGGTGCTGGTTTTAGCAGGAGAGGAAGGGGCCCACCAATCTCTCCAGGAAGTGAAAATGCTGGTAAAGATTCTTGGAGTGGTGCAGGAAAAGTTACACCGAATAGAAACCTCTCTGGCAGTAGTTTTTCTATCAATGCTAGTCACATTGGTGAGATAGTAAATGAAAATTTGTGGAATTTAGAGAGAGAGAAAGAGACCCATGAATCCAACCATTCAGATAAGCTGAATTTCACAACTAATTCTGAATCATCAGTACCCTTGCATGGATCTAACTCAGCTGGTGTAGTCGAACCTTTGGTCAAGATAAATGAATCAGAGAAAATGTGGCACTATCAGGATCCTTCTGGAAAAGTGCAAGGACCCTTTTCCATGGTGCAGTTGAGAAAGTGGAATAACACTGGATACTTCCCTGCTAATCTTAAAATCTGGAGAACCTCAGAGAAGCAGGAGAACTCTATACTTATTGCTGATGCATTGGCCGGGAAAATTCCGAAAGAGTCCCCAGCTGTCGAGAACACTTTACATAGTTCGCATACACTGGGTGGTCATTCTGGTATAATTTCTGGAAATTCCTTGAACCAGCAAGAGAAAGAGAGATCAAAAATTGATCAAAATTCTGCTTCCCTCTCGAAATTTTCTGCTGATAAATGGCCTGGGAATGAGCTTACAAACCTTCCTTCTCCTACTCCTAAGCAAAGCAATTCTGGTCTCATCACTGGAGCACTTCAATCACTTGCTGCAAATGGAGTGCTTCAATCTCCTACTGCTGCAGTTTTACCTACTATAGGGGCTCATTCGTCGTCTCCTGCACCTCCATCAGTTTTAAACTCTGCTATCCAAACTGCACCATTTAGCCCAACACCCATCTCTCAAATCATTGTGGGCCCTCAGTCAACTACAATAAATGAACCACATATGGTACAGATGCAAGGCCATCCCCCCCCTGCTGTCCAGCCAGTTACTAACCAGAATCTCCAAGCTGATACTCAGGTTTGGCCGGGGCAACAGCAAGGGTATGGTTGGTCTGCATCGAACATTCAAAACTCTTCTGGAAGTTTCTCAAGCCCAGGCCCAGGCCCAATGGCAGCTGGGATTCAACCTGATGTTTGGAGACCCGTTCAGACTAGTCAACCAAACATCCACCCCCCTGCTACATCGTGGGGCATGGGACCCGCTGATAACAATACTTCTATGGGAGTCAGACCTCCAAATTCAAACGTTGGTTGGGGTCCAATGCAAGCTAATCCAAACATGGGCTGGGTGAACCCAGTGCCTGGAAATGCAAACATGAACTGGGGCCCAGCTATGCAAGTGCCTCCACCCCAGGGGACTCCTGGTTGGGTTCCTCCACCTCCGAATCCTGGTGGTTGGGTTGCACCTCAAGGTTGGGTTGCTCCACCTGCACAGGGGCCAGCACCCGGGAATGGGTGGGGCCCACCGAGTGGTAATGCTGGGGCTCCTCCCCCTGTTCAAGGGCCCGGTGGTAATAACACAAACCAAGGGTGGGCTCCATGGGGTGGCGAACAAACTCATAATGGCGGTCAGTTTTCAGGGCCCACGGGTGGTCAAAGTCGGGATTCTGGTTTTGGTGGTGGTCGGCCATGGAACAGGCAGTCGTCGTTCGGTGGTGGCGGCGGCGGTGGTCCTAGAAATAAACGGGACATGCTTTGTCCATACAATGCGAATGGCCGATGTAAGAAGGGGGCTCGTTGTGATTATATGCATGCATAAAGTAGAAATTCGTAGCTCTTGGCCCTTAGCTGTTACAGGCCTTCATTTATTTCATTTGATCACATTCGGATTTGGCCTTAGTTATTTAGTTTATTTCAAACTGTAAACTTTGTGCAGTTGAGGTGGCTGCTTTTGGCCTAGCTATGCAATTTTGCTCCAATTACATAGCAGAATTTCATTTTACTTTTTCCTCATAAAATTATTTTCTGAAACATACTTTTGGGGTCTAGAAAATAGCTGCAACTATACATGTGATCGGAATAATACTCGGAATAGATTCGAGGCATAATGATCCAAGTTTGATGATGATACTTCTCTTCACATCTTTGGATCAACCCACAGAAAAGGAAATTTGTTGTTCAAATTTTGCATGTTATTGTGTTTTCTTATATATGAGCTATTTTATTTAACTTTTACTTGTTGAAAGGTGTTAATGTATTAATTTAGCTTTATTCTTGTTGTACATCTGAGTGTATTGTTTTATTATATAATAAACTTAGACTCCATTTGGATGGAGTTATTTGAAATCAAAGGATTTGATGATAATACACTATACATTTACACATCAAAATGGAGAAAAACTAAATGAATGGATTTGGTTCACATAAATATTACTTATAAGTGGGATGATTTCAAATACCCAACAAAACCTAGTCATTTGAAATCCTCCCACTTCTCTCACTTGTGCTTAATATTTGAGTGAATCAAATCCATTCATTTAGTTTTTCTCCATTTTAGTCTGTATAAATACATGTATATATTATCCTCAAATCCCTTGATTTCAAATCCACTCCATCCAAATGGAGCCTTAGATTATCGAATGGAAAGCCCCCATTCAGTAAACAGTCTAGGCTTTCCGACTCCATTCAGTAAACAGTCTAGGCTTTCCGACTCGCGTGTTGATCAGTGGAGTCAACAAGCTCGTGGCTAGTTAAAACAAGATTAAAATTGATGATAAAATTAATTCGATTTATATTGTTTGAATGATATTCTTCAATTAGGTGGTATGATTGGATTAAAGTTGTTCTTTCGTGCTTGAAAAAGTATTTTGGATTTTTTGTGTCAAATATCAATTTTCACACTCTCATCTTGGACAATTGAACTGACATTGACAGAAATCTCAGGGTGCTTAGTTTATTGAAAGAAATTGGAATGAGAATGAATTTGTCGATGATCACTGACAGACAGTTGCTTATCAGAGTTAGCTCTTTCGCGGGTCGGGCATCAAGAAGCGAAGTAGAGATGAATGGTAATGAGTATGTTAGTTATTATTGAGCTGTTTGGTTTATATATTTGGATGACTATCATTAACATAGAAAATGTTTGGTTTTAATAAAAATTATTATTAACTCTTTTTTAATATTAAAAAATATATTATTTAATAATCATGCTTAGAATATTATAAATAATTTAGAAGGCAAAATAAATTTAAAAAAAATTATATATAAAGTTTTAGAAAATAATAACTTTTATTCCTCCCAAAATGATGAGAATGAATCTATGCCTTTAATTACTCACTTTTAAGATAACAAACATTTGATTCTCCTTGATCAAACATTACATACTCCCTTCATTGCATATTCTTTAACTCTAAAAGTTTGAACCAAACATCCCCTCAATTTTGCTCGTGCCGTGCGTCCATCTCAAGCTTGTGTCAATTAAATCAAACATTGGACTGCTCAAAATTATTTTTTTATCCTTCTTAATCCTATGAACCAAACTAGCCTTGGTAGTATTAATATTAATAAATAACAGTACCCTTTTTCACAATCAGAAATTACACTACATTAGTTAAATGCTAATTTTTGAGTCTTTTCAATACTTGTGCAATTTCCTTTTATAACGGTGACGTGATTAATCTTAAGCCCAATTATTGCAGTGGAAGTCCTTGACATTGCTCACATAGACCGCACTCATTTCTCAAGTTGCAGAAGAATAGGGTTGTGATTTTCAATATGAAAAATGGGATCTTATCCAAGTCTGCCTTTTTATGAGCATGATGGCAATGTTGATTAAGTGAGTGTGGTGGTGAGGACATTACTTTTGTAAATTGATGCTTTCTTACTCACCCTATTTATAAGAAAATGAGGCATAAAGCATATTAAAATTCCTAAATATTTTGAGATTATTTTAATGGATCGATAAATTTGAACTTGCATATGTTTATCTATACGATTGATTATGGATTTCTAATGACATGTGGGATGAAGGGACAATGTTTTTAATCATCTTTCAAGTTCTATCAAATGATAATACTCCATAATGTTTTCCAATTTTTGTTTTGAAGTTCTCATAAATTATTGTCATCTTGAAAGCATCAACTAGCTTAAGCACATACACATAGTTATTTATCCATAGTACTAAATTCAACAACAAATGTTGTGACAAAGGATTTTGCGTAAACCTAATATTTAGAAGATGCGAGTTAAATTGAATATTCATCAGTTAAAACATAATTACAGTGCACTGCAACTAATCTTCAAGCTTGAGGAAAATTTCTCTAGAAATTTGATTGAATCTTTTGAGAAATTTGGGTAATTTTATCCATTATGTATATGTTATTTTTTACTTCAAATACATTTTAAAAAAACTTTAGAAATTTTTTAATACATAATACTTTAGGATCTTAATATGCATTTTGCCAGAAAATAACTATAATGATAAAAATAAGGGCAGAAGGAACGAAACATTCCCACCACTTAACCTACAGTAGTGAAAGGATTTTGAAAATAGTTTTGAAATTTTTGAGTTAGTGGAGTATGTGAGTAAGGTGATCAAAGATTACGAGGTCAAACTCTTACTTATGCTTATTCAGTCGAGCTCGTCACACCAGACTTATTTAGTGTAATTTATCTCTCAATTATGATTGTATGGACTAATGTAATTTGGATCCCCTCTTATAAAGGAGTATTCTATGCATTTAATTTTTATAATTAGATTTGAATGGAAACATATATATCAATCATCAAATTGTAAACGATCATCTTGTATACGAGGAGATCTAAATTTCAGATACCAATTCTTTTGTAAGGAGTAGATATTATGTCAAAGTTTTAGCAAATAATATATATATATTTTTTTATATTTTAGTTTAGTTGGATTTATGCTAAACATTCTCGAGAATTCGCTGGTTGCACGTGGGTTGTGGTATTGTGTTGATATTTTATTAATTATTATTATTATTTCTGCTAATACTTTAGTAGACGTACAAGTCTTTGACCAAATCTACGAGAACTTTGATCATGCTTTGAACAAGCACAACAACATATTATATATTCTAAATTAATTTCTCTGGAAATATTCAAAATGTGGAATGGTCTACATGTACCTTCATCTGCTCTTTTATTTATTTTTTATTTTTTTAATCTGCGCTCTTGCTTTATTAATTCATTTGGATCTTTGCAACAACTGGGGGATTAAATCTATTATAATTTTGACACCAAATCTCTGCTAAGAATGGATGCATCTCTCTCTACTGTCTAAAAGTGCAATGGACAAATGGGCGATCGCCACGTTGCACCTCAGACATACATCGTTTTGTTACCATGCATCCTTAAATTGCATTCCGCACCCCAAAAATTACATTATCTTTGCAATTTGCACACAATTCAATTTCACTGTGTTTGTTTTGGAATTTACAGTCTATGGTAAAATTCAAAACATTAATAAACAACGGGGTAGTGCGCCAGTGCCTTGCCCCTAACATATAATTTTTATTTTTATTTTTGAGTAAACTTGAAAATATTTTTTTGTGAAATCAAGTAATAGTAGGTGAATTGATATTAATTATTATATTGTTGATGAAATTTTTTATATTAAACTAAATGTGCGTTTTCAAACTCTAGAAATAATTTTTAATTTTTTTTTTCTAAAGCGGTAAGGAGTACTTTTTTTTAAAAAATATACAATTTACTTTGTAGAATTTGCAAACATCACCTAACTATGTAAGAGTTTTAATAGATATTTTTATATGACTAAATCTAATATGAGAGTATATATGTATTTTTAGGTATGAATGTAGATTGAATTTTAAAATTTTAATGTAAAAATCCGAAAAATAATACAAGACATGGAACATAACTTCCCACATTTTGTCAGAAACATAATACAAAAAAAAAAAAAAAAACTGTAAAAAGGGGATGTTTCATGTTTGAATTGTTTTCTATCTTACTTTTTATTTGTAAAAGTGTTCCAACTTTATTGGGAAAAAAGTTGTGATGCATCTTTTCGCTTTGTAATTTTTCATTAATCCATACATGAAGAATCTTATTTGATATCATCACACAAATTTTTTCCCTGCGATAAATATTATTTTTCAATTAAAAAAATATATTATTTTAAAAATAAAATGTATTATTTTTAAAAAACAGTTTATAAAAAGTTTTTTTTAAGCTATAAAGTGATACGTTTTATATTTAGAATGATTGTGAGATTATCTCACCCATCAAATGAGTTTTTCATTTCATCACGCCATGCAAAATTTGATCATAATATATTGGAAAATTAAGCAAATTTACTTTTAAAATTTTACATATAGGGGATATATTATTTATTTTATTAAATTCTTTAAAAAGAGAAAGGAAATTGAACATGCAATCAAGTATTGGCACTTCAAACATGTATAATGATGTCCAACCACTCCCACATGACATGCCTTATTTTAACTTTATGCAACACCAACACCAACATTTAATTAATTAATTTCGTATGCTGGCCCACATAGATAAATATTACTTCTTTATTCAATCAAAATAAATTTAACACTCGAAATTAACATCCTAACCCCACCCCCACCCCAAATTTAAATGCAGACAAGATGTGGCTATCTAAATAACCGTTCAAGAAAATAAAAAAGTCTATAAACAAGCAATGTGTGACAAATTCAAATTAAAAGGTACATATGAAAATTTGAATTTGTAACAGTTAGTTCGTCGTATTTGCCTAACTCTGCCACTTGCTAAAAGAGTTAGGTTTAATAGTGGTAAAACAACAATTTTATAGTAGCATTTGACATGTTATAAAATCGCCACTCGAGAAATTATGACAAAGAACAAGTGATCAAGGGACACCTATTTCTGTCTATATGTTTTTTTTTTTGGTTTTTTCTTTTCTTTGATTTTTTAATAATACTTTCTTCATCCGACTATTTTTACATTTTTTTTTATCTGTTCCAAAATAATTTTCACACATTTAAATTTGAAAACTCTTCACAAACTTCATCCTTAATTTTGCACAAAATGATACTCTCTCTGTCCCAGATCAGTTTTCACAGTTGACTTTTCCAACGATTTTTGTGTGAGAATTATTTCATAGTAATATGTGTACAAAAGTTGTTTTATATGAATGACATGCTAGTTAATAAGGTTAATTAGCATACCATTCATATAAAATAACTTTTGTACACAAATTACTATGAAATAATTATCACACAAAAACCGTTGAAAAAGTCAACTGTGAAAACTAATTTGGGACGGAGGTAGTATTATTTTTAGGCTTATACCCTTCACTCAATACAACTCATTTATTTAATATATACATTCGGATTTATAAAAATTACATCCTACTCATTACTTTATTTTTTTTATTGCCTTTATACATATGAAAAATCATGGAATGAAAGAAGTAATATATAATATATATATATATATATATATATTTTTTTTTTTTTTTTGAAAACATATATTTTTTTGTTTAAATTAATAATAACGATACAAAGATGGAGGGATACCAGTTTTGATCTTTTACAGTAAAAACAAAAAAAAAAAACCAATGTGAGTAGCTCGACTAGTCTTCATCTTGCTGGGAAAACATAGAACAGATAATGCCTAGCGGCGATTTTTGCAACAATCATGGATATATACATATATTTAATTATCATTAAATTAACATTTTATAATAACCAAAATCGATTCTTTTCCAATCAAACTTAAAAAAATATATTAAAATCTTTTATAGTCAAGTTTCGAAAATTTATGAGTGAGTTCCTCAACCATATGATCCATATATTTGTATCACAATATCATGACATGAACCATTCCGTCAAAAAAAAATCATGACATGAACCATGCTCGTGCATCCTTGTTTTAGTCATCACAAGGCCATGTTCTTTTAACTATAATTTAGAGACAAAGTTTTATATACATCAAATACGTCATGTAATTAAAATGTTTTTTTTTTTTTTTAAATTTTCGATCAACTATATGAAAATACAATTTTCAATAGAACATCAACCTCACTTATATTCATTAGTTAATTAGAAGTTTAATTCGTTCAATCATATATATGTAACTTCCAAACATTTTTTTGTTTCATTGTATAAATTTCAACAAATTTTATTTTTTTTAAATTTCTATCTCTAGCATAGAGTTAAAACCGTTGCGAAAAAATCTCAACTTAGTTAGGAATTCTACCAAACCATGTTTAATAAAATTGAGTGTTAGACAATTTAAAGAATGAGCTAGTAAGTTGGGTGTGTTACTAAAAAGATATTTTGTAATGAACTAGTAAGTTGGGTGTGTTGTCACAATTTAAAGAGTGACATAGACACTCTAAATCAATATTTCATTGTAATGAACTTTGAACTTTGAACCATATATTTTAAAAATTTGTGTGTTTTTTATTGCTTAATTTATTTTAATTGTCATTACATTTAACTTCCATAAAGCAAAGCATACAACTGTTTTAGTCAGCTGACACTCTGGTTAAGCTGATTACATTCATCTATTCATAAGTTTTCATTTAATAAGTTCAAGGTTTTCATAAGTTAAAATGAGTATAATATAAGGACATACATTTTCTGCACAAAATCAACTTGACAGTAAATTAGGTCATGAACTTACATAACAATCAATAATATTGTTGAGAATTTAGAGTTAACACTCTTTACTCTACTTAAAACTTAAGTAAAGTTGACTTAAAAAGCCAGCTGCCCAATTGAATATACAATTTTTTTCAAAAAAGTTCATTCACCCGCGTAAATTATTTACCATTGGTAAGTTTATTTGAGAGCTTTCAAAGTCAGTAAAAGGATGCACTAACCAACAAATAGCGGATTACCAAAATACTTCGATTGGACAGAGAAATGCTCATGTCCAAACAAAAAACCTAATAATCACCTAAGATTCTCCTTTTCAACTCAAGCCATAAAAAATAAAGGTAATATAAAACAAACAAGATTTCGTTTGTTGGACAAAGAATGTAATTCTATAGTGAACACAAATATTTCATTTAGTATTTTAAAATAAATGAAATTTACTTAAGCAAATTCCTTTTACTCCATTTGCAGTACTATGCACTTCTTTTAAGGTATTATTTATTTTATTAAATAGTATTATTCATTTTATATAATAGTATTATTTAAAGATTAGTTGCACCATGCACATCAATTGAATGATATTACTCGTACAAATGTTACTCATTTACTCATTCATTGTTAAAACCATCTCCAACACTTATATTTACTCTACAAAAAAGTTGCGCTTCAATTAAAAAAAAAAAACCATGATACACTAAAATTGATCTTCAATCATCAAAGTTACATTATGCTCTATATATATATATATACACACTATTTTTATTTTATATTGAATTAAATTTATAACAAATTTAGTATATAATATAAATAATAATTTTAGTATAATACTAATAACACAAGGCAAAAACTGTACAAAGCATATTATATTCTTCCATCCTAAAATTTTATTAGATTTAAATTAATTAATTTTCAACAACCCACTTAATATTATAATATATAAACATGTGACAAAATCTGAATATACAATGTACAAAGTTGTGATATACTTTACCTAAGAATGTAAGAGGTGTAAAAATACAATACTTTTCTTTGTCAAATACAACTAACCATATATAATAGGCATTACTATGTACATGTATTATTATACACTCCTAGCTAACTGTTTCCGATATTATGATATTATTATTATTATAGTTGTATTATTATTTCAAAGAGGTTCACGATGGAATTTGAATTAGACATTTCAAAGGGCAGCAACAAATGGCAAAGACCCACACAACAAACAGTGGGCCCCAAGCCCACCAAATGACGTAAATATATACATGGGCCAGCTTCCACCATAATGCCGTCCTTCAACCCAACCAGTGATATCGCTTGTGCCCAAAACGGTAAATTCACTCCACCTCTGGGCATTTTCAACCCCATTTGCCAGAAACCGTTCAACCGCCTTGAATTCTTCAAAGACACTACTTTTCCTAATAGGGATGACTTTTCGGACAATCCCAAGCTCCAATTACGATTTTACCCCTAATAATTGTGGGTCTAAAGAGTAATTTCAGTATATGGAAGCGTGCAATGTTATCATGGTGCGAAATCACTCTAACCCAATTCTTTTGACTTACTTTTATTTATTTATCATCTTTAAATAGGTTATATTTTATGTACAGAAATTCAAAATTAAACTCTATATTAAAGTTATTTATATATGTATATATACACACATTAAACTCATAAATTACTCAGACGTCAATTAATGTCGTAATATGCAGTATCAAATTGAATTAAAACTTCCAAAATCGGGTACCTAACGTGCATGAGAAAATCTGGTACAATGTTAGAAAATTGATGTAAATAAATAACTTAGCTCTACATTATAATTTAAATTAAATTAGGACAGTGGTTTTACAACACTTTAATTTAAATTAAATTCTCGATGTTGAACGAGTTACAAAGAATTTAAATCATATAATGAAAAGTTAATTAACTTGAAAAACCAATTTATATAAACGCTATGGATATTCTGATTTAATTAGTCTAGACACTGCGAAAACAAATGAATTACATTAGAGAAATAAACTAAGTTCATAACCTCCCTATTCTATGGCTACCAGCCTGCGCCTAAACTTAACCACCAAAATTGCATATTTCAGCAGCCACCGGTTCGTCTAAACCGGATCTTCTAAACTAATCATTGACTAAGAACCGCTGAAGTCGATTCCGGTTCGGGCATATCAGTCATGTCTTTTTTCTGGCGCATCTCCAACACTTTGCGGTGACTGTTAGAATGCAATTCCTTCGAAAAAGTCGGGCTACAAGCCGGTCTATACTCGGCAAAAAGCCGACCGGACTTGAACCGGACACCACATGCATTGCACAATGTTTTTGGACCCAACGGTCCGGTTCGCCACTGAGGGGTCTTCTGAACCTGGCAATGCGTACACCTACGACCGGTAACTGAACCGGCTTCAGCATCTGTTTTACGCTTCTGCTTCTTCGCCGGCGGTTTTTCCACGCTCGAAAACCACTCCGAATCATGAACGGCGTTCGTAAACGGAAACGGAGATAAAATGGAAGAACCGTAAGATGACGACGACGTTGAGGACGAGTCGGCGGAGCTCAACGGCGGCGACGCCAGAGACCACGGCCGTCCGTTTGACCTCGACCGTTTGCTCCTGGCTTTAACCGGAACCGGCAGAGGGAAACACGATGACCGTGTTTTCTGCAGCGGTCGATTAACGGTTATAAACCGGTTCTCCGATACTGCTCCGGTTTTCGCCATGAAACTCCCGGCTGGACACAACAAAGAGAGCCCCGCCGCAGAGTCATCAACGAATTGTGACAACCATTCTAAGTTCTCCAAATCATCAACCTGTAAGCCAGAAGCAAATTAAAAAAAGACAAATAAGAATTTAACGATGAAAAAAATCAAAATATTTTGAATTAATTTGTAATTCCTTTGTGCGCGTTCTTAAATTTTTTGGGGAAAAAAGGGTATGCAAATCAATTATCAATATATTCATATTACCTTTACAAAAAGGTTAAGACAGAGCAAAACTAAAACGGAAAAATTACCGGAACGGCAAGTTCACCGGCGGAGGGGCAATCAAAGTCGTCGGCGCCGGAAAAGGTGGAAGAAGAAGAGGAATAAATTGAACTTCCCTTCAGCGAGACATCATCTTCCTGAGAAAAACAGCCTTCCTCAAATTGACCTATCTCGGAAAAATCAAGGTTAAGGAGGTCTTCAACGGGGAAATCGTCGGAGGCAACGCTGTTAATTCCGGGCAAACAATCGTTGTAAAAGACCTGAGGACTCGTTTTCATGGCCATTTGCGACAGGAAACTCGATTTCAACGCTCTGGCCTCAATGCACTCCATAATTCAGAATTTCTAATTCAATTCAAAAATTGAAAACAAATTAATCCAATTATATATATAAAATAAAAATCAAAATCATCCATGCACGTCTGCAAATATGTATATATATACCTGGGGAGAGAGAGAAGAAAAAGGATATGGGTAAAGAGGACAGCACAGAAATGAAGGCTGGTTCGTGGGCGAAACTGATGGAGTGTTAATGGTCTTTTTCTTTTCTTTTTTATTTATTTATTCGTGTTGGGCGAGTACGTTATAATGGTGAGTTGTAACACACTGTATAATTAACTCTGAGCGAGATTTTTGATGAATTGGTGGCTGACTATTCATAGTTTCCATTAATTTGCATGTAATTGGACAAGGGAAAAAGGTTGGATTGTTCCTTCTTATGACCGAATCTACAGTTTCCACAAAGATTTTTCATTTGACTATTATTTTCCATAATAAATTCAAGTCAAAAATAAAATGCCTTATTTCCAATGGGGTCAACAACGACACACAAATAGATAATTAACCGCGTTGGCCGTAATTTCGATTATAAATGTAGACACACCGCATCATATTCTATATTTTGGTTTTATTATATTATATATATATATATATATATATATTAAAAAGTAGTTTTATTACATACATATTAACTTTCTATTGATTCTATTAATATACAGTTTATCTATAATTATAGTATCTAGCTATGTGGAAATGATCAAAACGACTCTGGGTGGATACTGCAATTTATATGTACACTATTTATATTATGATGTCACACGTAAAAGTTTCAAATTATCTGGAACAAGATTGCACCCCTCAAAATTGCGACTACGACTTGGAGATTACTTTAGGACATAGGTTGCCGACTAAATCCAATCTTGTGAAGAGAAGAATTTTCATTTCTGCGGTGTTGAAATGTTACTGCTGTGGATATGAAGAGGAATCAGCTCATCACTGTTCCTTCACTGCCCTAAAGCCTCAGAGATATGGCGTCTGCTATAATTGGCTTGGAGTAGTGATGACAATGCCCTCAAATATCAGAGATCATTTTCTTATGCATTCGGGTATTTTTCAAGGAAAAAGAGGTAAAAACTGTAAAATGCAAAATGAAATAAATAATACTATCTCCGTTCCTTTTTTATTGTTCAAGCCAAAATATCACAAGTTTAATGAGAAAATTATTTATTAGTATTAAAAGGTGTAAAATTGAGAATAATAAGTTATTTCAATTTTATTGGAGGGAGATTGCTTTAGTTTGAAAGGGTTGAATGAGTAAATTGGATGGGTAAGAGGTGTCAACAAAAGATGTTATGACGAGTTTAGTTTAAGAGGGTATGAGGGAAATAATAAAAAAAAGAGAGACAAGTGGTTAGTTTTCATGCAAATGGTATTTTATTTTGTTTTACTTGTGAAAGTAAATGGCTTTTGATGTACTCAATGAATGCATGATCAACAACAACAATAGATATTTACAATGCTATTTGTACAATATGTAGAGTATATACTAATACAATTTGTATTAATTCTAGATCTTATTTACGTTCACACATTGCACACACATTAATTCAATTCTGCAATTATATTACAGAGTGAAAGAAGCCTCATATATATATATATATATATATATAATCTTTAATTCTAAAGTAGTTTGGAAAATATTTAAATAATTTGTAAAAAGACTGAAGTTAATTTCTAAACTATTTGAATAAATAAGATCAGCTAGGCTTTCATTAACCACAAGTACAACTGTGATATATATTTTCTAAAATAAAACTAGAAATGCCTCATGGATATGCAATACATCTAATTTATTATTTTGAATAATAAATATTTAATAAATCAGTTATAATTAATATTCAATCATTCCACAATCTTATTTCTTCAATCTCTCTTCATCACTAAATCTCCTCAGGATACCATTTTCGATTACAATATTAAGTAGATATCAAAATTGTGACACAAATAAAGAGATATTGAGTATAATGACGGGATAACGAGAAATAAATTAAAGATAGTGGGAAGAAAATAGATATTGCTCTTTAATTTAGAAAGAGGAGTAGTAAATCAAATAATTAAATGGGTCGATTAATTTGTGAAGATTATGGATTTTAAAATTTTGGTGTCATAACATGCAAGGATTAGTTTACATGATTCTAACTCCAATATATAGTGGATATATAATACTTCAATTCCTACCCACACATTTTCTATAAATAAAATTTATACATAGTGGATAATATTTTCATCTAGTACTGATTATTTGCATATTTGTTTTATTTGGGTGCACACTTTAAAATTAATAATTTTATTCACAAACTTCATGATCATTATTGAAGTGGTTTAATTTTTTCTCTTTATGCATAAACCATAAGTCCATAACTACTTTCTAAATTTATGAGTTGGACTCCTCATAAAGCAAAAATGTTTTTTTTTTTCTTATTTGTGTGTTCAATAGGTGTGAAAATAACATGTGATAGAGGAAATATAATATATTCATCTACATATTTTTTTCAGTGTAATATCTTGTGAATATTAATATTATATAGTTAGAGCACCAAATTGTTCAATAATCTATCAAGATACCAAGCCAAAAGTTCGTTCAAATTAGGTTTGATTAACATAATTGAGCATATTTCAGTTTTTGATAGTATCCAAACCTTGTCCCACTTCCGACTCAATAAATATTTTTTTTTTTTAAATAAGTAATCGAAATAAAATTAAATAAAACTCAAATAAAAAAATATATTATCCTCAGTCCACTAAAAAGTAAAATTTTAATGATGATCTAGTGATGATGCCCACTCAGAAAAGAAGGAATTTGCATCTATCATGGCGCTAATTCAAAATGGAAAGGAAGAAGAGGCCCTTGCCTTTTCTTTTGAAATTTGTCTTTTACTTTTTTAGGTTGAATTTTTAAACCGCCCAAATAATATAACTGCGAAAATTACACAGCTTTTGTTTGCCCGTTCATTACGCCGCCTATTTTGGTCGTTACGCGCAATCTTCCTCCTTTAGCCTTCATACACCGTGCCCGCCCGCGGCCTATAAGTTGCGTAACTTAGTGGTATTTTGGACTTTTAACTTACTATCTCTAATCCAGCTAAAAACACCCATGCAACTTTTTAGACAAAAAAAACTGGATGCACCTATGTAAAAGATATATATAATTTTCTTTTGTTTGATAAAATATATACAAAATTCCTCCAGGCTCCATTTGGATAGAGTGAATTTGAAATTAATGAATTTGAGGATAATATACATGCACTCACACAAATTAAAATGGAGAAAAGTTAAATTAATGAATTTGATTTACTCAAATATTAAGCACAAGTGGGAGAAGTGAGAGAATTTCAAATGACTAAGTTTTGTTGAATATTTGAAATCCTCCCACTTATAAGTAATATTTGTGTGAACCAAATCCATTCATTTAGTTTTTCTCCATTTTGATTTATAAATGTATGTTGTATTATCCTCAAATCCCTTGATTTCAAATGACTCTATCCAAATGAAGACCAGTGTTTTATTAAACACATAAAATTCTTCAATGTTCAATAAAAATATACATAAACTTTTCTTATATTTCATTATGTGTATAAAATTTTCTTGTATCAATTTAATAAAATATACACGAAATTTTCTCCATATATTTTATTGAATGTATAAAACTCAATGTATTTGATAAAAGTGAGCATGAAATTCTCACAGTCCACCTCTTAACACATTTCATGAGATGTACATGTGTTTGCGTCTATGTGTTTCAATTTGAGTGTTTTGTGCGTGTATTTTAATTATATATAGAATAATTATGTAGTTTCACACTTTAATTTAACGTCATTGTTGTTTTTTTAACGAAAATGGTCCGCGAGAATTTCATACATATTTTTATCAAATACACAGAAATTTAATACAATTAATGAAATACAGGGGATTTTGTGCATATTTCATCACACGAGAGATTTTAGACTTTTTACACACATGTTACTCCAATTTTTAATGATGCGATAATAGTATATATAATTCCGTAAGTACGTGAATAACCTGTTCATAGTTATCAATGTTGTATTAAAATCACGAGTAGATCTCTAAATCCATTCTCATATTCACAATATGAATTTGAAACATTATCAATGGACAAATCAATATATGCCCACATTGGTAGGTGACTTCATTTTATATTAATAAGACTAAATTGTACTAGTATTTTATTATATAAAAGTATAATTTTATAGTTTTTTTTTTTTCTTATTGGAAGTTATTAGAATTATTCCTATATAACGTGTATATTACCGACTTACTAATGAATTTTTAAAGGTGGGCAGTTTCGAGATATAAGATGAGTTCTAATCGAATTCCTTGCAAATTATCTTGAATAGTACCCAACTTAATGCATGGAAAATCAAATATAGTGTAATATTATTAAAAAATGATGGCAAAATGCATCAAAAGATTCTTAAACTATCAAATTTTATTTCGAAAGGTTCATAAACTATTTTTTGATCCAATAGCATTAAAATTGAATGATTGTCATATTTTAACAGAGAATATTAAACTGGCCCAGCAAAATCCATGAGTTCCCGTTACTAGGGGCTTCATGAAATAAGAATTATATAGTTTAAGAACTTTTTAAAACAAAAAAATAGTTCATTGGTCTTTCAGAATAAAAGTTGATAGTTTAAAAACTTTTTAATACATTATGCCAAAAATGATACATAACGCTGAACAAGTTTAAAGTTGTAATTGGAATTGACTTAGTAATTATTATGAATTAAGAGTTGAGTCAATCTCTCATGCTGCAGATTCACCATACAATTTAATATAAAGATTAAATGTGTAAGTTAATATAATAAATAAAACGTATAAACTAATATAATTGAAATACAAAATTATATCTACTTTAAAATATGAAATAAAATATGATATTAACTAATTTTAACTGAAATATGCATATTAATATAATTGAAAATGTGTAAATGCGCACTTTTATAATAGATGTATTATATACATATGAGACTTGGTCTTAGGGCTTGGGTTAGCATGACCATAATTATGAAAGATATTTTTACTACCGTTTCAACTAGTTAATTTAAACGTGTTACCCTAAGTAGCATTGGACAAACTAAACTATGTTGACATCACCGACGCCGAATTATTGTATGCATGCATGATTCGTGCATATCCACAAAACCCTGTCGTTTTGCTCTATACATGTGGGCTTGGTACGTGTTTTTGAGAAATTGTTGGAAGTATTTATCTCTCACGTGTAGTGAAACTGATTCAACTTAAAAGATATTATTAATTTAGACAAATTATTGTGTGGCGTTAGAAGAGGAGAAAGGAAGAAGACGTGATATATATATATATATATATATATATATATTGATTCATTTTTTTCTTTAAATTTTCTATAAAAAATCTTATGTGAGACGATCTCATATATGAGATGAAGCTCCATTTTAGTATTTACATTTTACTTTATATTAAAATATTATTGTTCGAGTATAATCATAAATTCACGGATCATCTAATATATATGTGATTAAAACTTATTTCATGTATTAAATTGTCTATAAGTTTTTGTCATTTTTTATTTAAATTAGATATTTGATTGATTTTGATTGTGATGATACGAATGCAGGTGTCTCTATTGTCTAATCTATTTGTAAATTTAATCGAATTGAATGAATAATTTTATTTTCCTTACCCCTTTTTCATTTAATAAAGTCAAACGCAAATAAAACTTCATAAATACATCATACATTTACAAACCATAATGAAGAAAAACTAAATGAATGGATTTGATTCACACAAATATTACTGATAAGTGGGAGAATTTCAAATACCCAACAAACCTTAGTCATTTGAAATTATCTCACTTCTCCACTTCTGTTTAATATTTGTGTGAATCAAATCTATTCATTATCTTTTCTCCATTTTAATTTGTGTGAATGCATAGTATATTATCCTCAAATTTATTGATTTTAAATCCACTTCATTCAAATAGAGCCTTAGTTTTATTTCTCCTTTCCAAAAATAAGTTACTTTCAATATCCCTAAAAATGCACTATAAATTTCATTATGTACTTTACCATTGCATATAATAAATTCAAGAGCCTAATTAATTTATTAAATTCAGCATAGCTATATATGTTTACAGGTCAAAACTCTATTACTTATTTATATAATAAATTTAATCAATTTCAACCCATTTTAGAAATTGAGTGTATGGAGGAACTCAACTGCAGCAAGTGGCATACACGTTTGTTAATAAAACGACGTCACTATAAAAACAAAACACATGCACTTTGCGAGTTTATACAACTGAGTGGGCTGCATGACTTTATGTCTAGTGCCCACCCCACCCATTTTTCTTCAACAATTTTTGCTATCGTGCCAGTTGGTTCAAGAAAATCTATTATTTTTTTTTAACTTATATAACACAAATTCTTTATATACATAGAGTTTGACTTGCAATAATAGATTAAGTTTACTCAATATATTATTTTCGAGCTTGACATCTATCTAACTTGAAAACAGTATATATATGACAAATTAAATGCCATAATGTTTATTGATCAAAATTCCTTTTTATTTTTTCATTTCTAATCATACACCGCTAATTTTTTTATAAATAATTATTTTTATTATATATAATTTTTTTATCTACATTTTGGATTATATATTTTACATATTTTTATATTTTGAATTTTTATATATTGTTCCCACCGCATTTATTATAAGTACTCACATTGATCACCTAGATTAAAAAATAAAAAAATTGAAATTTTATTTTTAATTAAATCTAATGCAAGTGTCAAATAAAAGTTATAATTCTTTAATTTAATATATTATATTTAAAAAATTGATTAGAAAAAAATTATTATACTTTGAGTATTTTGTAAAAAAGATTGAAATAAAAACAAATTGACTTGGTTTTGAATTGAGACAAAAAGAGAAAAATTGGATCTTAAATTGAGAAAAAAAATAAAAAGTAGACTTTAATTTGAGACATGTATAATTCAAGACCTAATTGAAACTCAACCTAAAAATAAACACTAATATTTGTTTTTTTAAAAAAAAAAATACTTATACATAAGGAACGTATTTGAGTTTTTAAATAAATGACAAATTTTTTATGTGTAAATTACAAAAACATTATACAAAAAATATTTTTTTAAAGAATACGTTTATAATGGTAAATTATATTTTGGGAAAGAAATCGTAAATAATCAAGATATTTTATTAGTAATTTTCAAAGAATTTTAAAATTTAAATCAGGGTTAGAAATGATATTTAGAACTAAAAGTTTTGATATCTTTGAAATGGTAAATTATGAAGAAAAAATACAAAATGCTAGAGCTAAAAGATACTAAATTCTCTCTTCTAAAATATAAAGATTATTTTTGACGCTGCAAATTATTAAATTCAATGTGTTTATTTAAAAAACTTTTGAATTATTTCTAGTAACATATACAAAAATTGGAGTTGAATATTAATCAATTTAAATATTTATAAATGTAACATAGGGTGAGTTATTTTGTTCACTATTAATATTTTTTACTAATATGTAAATTTTATGAGATAAAATATATGAGTATCTCACAATTATTAAATTAATTATATATTATTTAATTATTTACTAAACTCATTATAAATATTATTTTTTAAAAATAATATTAAAAATTTAATAAAATTATAAAATATAAAATTTGATTACTTTGAATTTTTTTAATAATAGTAGTTTTATTAGATATTTGATTACTTTTTAGATGATTTACTAATGAAATATTTATTATATTTATACAAGTTCAAATTATGAATGAATGGTGGAGACTATTTTAATTTAGACAAAAGATGAGAACGATTTCTAACATTTCACAATTCTCTACACAAATAAAATATTTTATAATCTTTCCAAAATATTGCAATATGTTATATAATATTCCATATTTATGATTATAGCTCAAGTCAATGTGACAATTTCGTATCAAAATTCCTTATATTTTTTTTATCGGTACGTATACTAAAATTGCATATTACATTACATTCCTCAAATAAATAAAACTTTTATCAAGCACTAGATTAATCAAAGTTGACCTTTGGAACTACGCAATTAACACTTTCTCAACAGTGTTGGTACACAAATTCAGCCTCCACTTTTTTAGAGCTAAATTTTTTTTCTAAATTGAATTTCTCGTTTTGAAGCGATTTTAAATTCAATATATGTAATCGAGCAGCATATCAGTTTAACAAATATTTGTATGATCATGAATAAAATCGAATTTGAATCGGTTTTAATTAACTGGACATAAATTAAATTTCAATTAATTTTTGTTTTTGTACAATTATTTATGAATTTCAAATTATACCGAGGGGACATCATTTTTGGGAGTGAGTGTTTTATTCAAATTTGTCGTGCGTAATGGTCCGAATAAATTGAATTAGATTGAATAAAGATTGATTTGTAAAGATTTTAAATTTGTGAAAGTTTACACAATTTTTTTCGAATATGACTGCATATTCAATTCTTATACTACTATTTATTTACCAAATAGTAATCAATTTTTGATGACTATACTTCATATACCAAATAGTGTTGGAATGTCAGCAATGGTTTAGATTAACTTCCAAATAATCAAATTAAACAAAAGTAGTTCAACAACTTGAATCAAGCAATTGATAGATGATTAGATGTTAGCATCATAATTTTATTTGGTAAAACTTTATGTGAAACGAAACAACACTGTTCACAAATTAATAAAAATTTATTATTAATTTACCCTTTTCAAATTACATTCAATTTCATCTTAAAATTATAACATGCAAAATATACTTGCTTTATTTTTATTCTTAAAAAACGTATCAATCATCCCGCCGAAATCAGCTTTTCGAGTGGCTAGAATTGGTCGAACATGCGTCGGTTCAACTAGGAATAAGTTGTCAACCAATTTGAAATAGCATAAATTAAAAAAAAAAAAAAATACGTGCACAGATTGCATTATGTAGTTAGTATACTTATATAGATAAAATTTGACTTGTTCATAAATAAATTAAAATATATAATAAAAAATATTACTCCCTCCGTTCCGCAGACATTTGCACAGTTGACTTTTTAAACGAGTTTTGTGTGAGAGTTATTTTATAGTAATACGTTTACGAAAATTGTTTTATATGAATAATATGCTAGTTGATCTTATTAACTAATATATCATTCATATAAAATAACTTTCGTACACATATTACTATGAAATAATTCTCACACAAAAACCGTTGAAAAAGTACTGTGCAAATGTCTCCGGGACGGAGGGAGTAGTTCATATAAAAAAAAATATTAGTCCGTACAAAAAAAACTCCCTCCGTTACAATTTTGATTGCTCAAAATTCTAAAATGAATGTTTCATTTTTATTTACACATACTTAAAATAACAAAAAAAAAATCTATTGTCTCAAATTAAAGCTTTACAAACATCTCTTATTTACATTTCATGTCACTCAATCCCCATTATAATTAAATCTCACTCAATCAATTTCTCCAATAAAGTTGATTTTTTTTACCCTTCACCTTAGACATTTTAATATTAATAAATAACACTTTTATTAAAATTTATGTCATTTGATTTTGAACAATTTAAATTGTGACAGAGGAAGTACTAGTTACATAGTATTATTAATACATTTTTAATATACAACTAATACTTTTTTAATCATTTTTAATGATCACAAAAAAAAAAAAAGTTTGGTCGAATTTTTATTTAATCAAAATTGACCGAGCTGAAACTTAGAAAAGATTGCAGACTTTTCCCCCAGTTTTCAATTCCCAAATCTGAATGTTAAATTAGGACAATAGTTGACAATTAAGATGTTGGTTAAGAAAATATTCAGTTTATGGAGTCTTAAAAGGAAATTGAAGTATATTTATTAGAATCAGTTTCATTACTGTGCAACAAAATGACCATGTGCCAATTAATATAATTAAAATGTGTTGATTAATATAAATAAAACACAATGGTAATGTAAGATACATGTGAGACTTGGTGCGTATATTAATATCAAACCTTGTATTGATGACATACTATTAATGGAGTAGATCACATGTGAGCGTTAAGTATGGAAGAGTTGTACTAAGAGCACCTCCATCATTTGTACCTATTATGCATTTGATGGCAATGAAGTACAAAAGAGAAGGAGAGAATAAATGACTTCATTGCATTTAGTAAGTTCACCGGAAAACTAAAAAGTAAAAAATCTAATATTATCCACTGGTGGTGAACCGTGATTCCAGTCAACAAAACATACTACAATGACTATTGTTCACTTCTAAAATAAAAGTTGAGGAAAAGCATGTTCCGTTAAAATTTCACTACAACAAGATAGAGATTGATGGATAAAAATTTTACTTTTTTTTTTATTATTACTGCATTCTTTTTTAAAAAAAATATTACTACTTTAAGTTTATAAAGTGTACAGATGTGGTAGGAATGATTATTAGAGGGAAATCAACGTGTAAGGTCAAATTAAAAAAAAAATTCCAACAAAACAACAGAGAAACGAGAAGTCGCTCTAATGGATCACATGTAAAAATCTAAATATCTTATAAAAAAGCTTATAATAGGAAAAAAAAATAGGTGTTCTTATAATATACTTGATTTTTACATGTGATCCATCGAAGTGACTTCCCGTTTCTTTGTTATTTTGTTGGGGTACTTCTTTAATTTGACCTCATATGCTGGCTTCACTCTAATAATCATCCCTACCACATCTGTAGGATTTATATACTTAAAGTAATAATATTTTCTCCGAAAAATGCAGAAATAACAAAATAGAAAGAAAAGTAAAATTTCTACACATCAATCTCTATCTTGTAGAAAAAACTTTTATGTCATTGAAGACTTCAGTTTTAGAAGTAAACCGAAGTAAACTTTTACTTTTATCTTGTAGAAGTAAACTTTTATTTTTAACTTGTCGTTGGCATTGTCGTATGTTTTGTTTACTAGTTTAACGGTAAACCGATGGATAATATAAGATTTTTCGCTATCTAGTTTTTGGCAAACGTACCAATGACTTCATTGAACAAGGTTGCTTGCCATTGTCACCTAAAATTTTTAAAAGATGGGTGTTAGTGAAAACCAAATTTTTTTAAAAAAAAATAAAAATAAACAAACAAGCAAACCTCCAATTTCAATAAGATCTTCAAGGTTTCCGTTTTTTATCAGCCTTGATAAAAATTTCTCTGGGGAGTCTTGCATGCTACACGGGAATTTACTGCCCATTCGTCCTCAAAAGCAACTAGCTCTCTTATACTTTTAGTTTCCATCTTCTGAACGCTGTAAAGCAAAGAACTTTTTTTAACGTTATGTACAAATCTTAACTTAAATACAAAAGAATCATTCATGTGCAGACACAGGCCATCACATATACGTATATCATCTATAAACCCAAACGTGGTGGAAAATTCTGCGCGGCAATTTATTATTTGAGGTTCAGAGAAAAACCATTCAAAAAATAAAATTAATATTATGAGATAGCTTTCGTTCTAACAGTTAACTTACTTTCATAAGATAAACAGTAAACTTCTTTTTCACTTATGCAATTTTTTTAAAAATAAATAAATAAAATTCTCATGAAAAAACCAACATTAAAATAATGTAAAGAAAAAAGGCGCGGCACAAACTTTCACCTGGTTCATTTAGTGAAATCCCAACGAATATAAAATATAGAAAAGTCCACCTTTGAGAAAGCTTGATAAAAAAACTAATGACATGCAGTAGTTTGATAATTTTGCCAAAAATGAAAATGAAAGGGAAACCTACGAATTATAAGGTTAACTTAAATATGTACCTTAATTGGAGTTGTGAGGAGGTCCAATGTTTATCTTCAACCAAGAAAGTTGATGGTTTCTGTAGGCCTGAATATTAACAACATTTCCAATCACAGTAGGTCAAGTTAATCAATTGCTAATTAAAAAATAAAAAAAGTATCATACTTGTTGATTGGTAGGAAGTTGCTCAGTCAGTGCTCTTGTTTCTAGTTCCATATCTTCTAGGGTGGATTTGTTTAAGTTTGTTAATTGGGATGCCAATTGACAACACCATCAATCTTCAATGTAGGAGGCATAATTTGTCTAAAGAATTGAATAGCACAACATAAGAATCTCACAATTAAACTAACAAATATTCATTCTTCATTTCTAATTTCTCATCTTTTTAGAAGGTGTAGTCAGAGATGAGGAAGGGCTAGCTGATTCTTGCACATTATAGCTTTTAGAATTTTCGATTGCTGTGGCTGAAATAGCCATTTCCAACTGCATCCAAAATTCCTAATCTCCTTTCCTTTTCAATCCCAGCAACCATCAGAGTTGATGAGCTAAATATACTTCCTTCTCCCTTTCTTCAGAGTTCCATGTTGTGCTGAAATTTGTCTGCATCAGGCTTCAAGGAGACCACATCCAAAATGGAGACGAAACTGAAAATCAAGGAATATTGACATAATTGATTGGAGCACTTACAACAATAACTATTTTATAGAAAGATACATGCAATGTCAATTACACTAAGAAGAAGGCAATCAAACCTAGTTTCCCCTCAGAGCCTCTGGTCCACTCTCCCACCTTTCAGCTCGTAAATCACCTGCGGGGAAAACGTAAAATCACCATAAAGTTGAAAAAATAAAATGGATGCAATTCATACACGATTCATACACAACGGGCAGCTCATAAAGAAATTTCAACAGTAAGAGAATCACTTCCCAAATGGTCAATCAAAAACTTTGACGAACAATCTTACTTGTTACAGTTTGAGCTATTGAACTCTTGTCCCTCTTTCTTTTACAACGTGAGCTTTCAGATTCGGGCCATATTCCTGCACTAAACCGAAAATGCACAGTGATAGATGAATTTTCTTTACATCAGTCCAACTAGTAAACAAGCATTTATTATTAACTGAATCAAGAACACCTATGATGGAACTACTTCCATCTTGCCCTTTCAAAAGAATTCCATCAGTTATTGTTCATTAACTTGCAGAAAATCCCAACTTGTGTGCAAATCATATAGTCTATTGGGAAGTACCCTATCTGTGACCAAAAACGAATTCTTATTCAGCACAACAAAAACACTTGGCATCTTACATATTTGCATAAACTAGACAGTGAGAAACGAACCAGGAATGAGTTTGGCTTGTTGCAGAGTTAAGATAGCAGCAAATCTTGAGAATCCAAGTTCATTAAGAAAATTTATGATTTGTACAGTTAGTATAAGGTGAAGTGCAAATGAGCTCACTATTTTACTTTCTCCCTCTTCCTTGTGATCAAATGTAACATACAATACATCTATCAAACAATAAAGGACATCAAAAGGAGAATCATTATACCTTCCAAAAATACCAGAGAGAAGCTCATGGGGGAAATTTTCATGTGGCATACCTCCCATATAAACTATGTGAACCTGTAACAAAACGAATCAGGGTTTCAATTAAAACGGCAATTCAATCAAAATTAACATATATAAATTACAAAGGAAGGGATGAAAGAAAAACCCACATTGTTGGACACTGCTGCCGCGTATGCACAGAAAAACTACAAGGAAAAAAAGCGCATAAACACAATGAAAAGCCATAAAACTCAGCACTAAAGAAAAGCATTTAAATGCACCTATTCGCAAGGGAGGCAATGCCCATCAATATAGCGGACTTTTACTGTTTGATGAACAGAATTCACATATAGCAGCTAGTAGTTTGATGCCATTTTACGCAGAATCAAAGGGAAAGCTCAATAGAAACAAAAGCCATGAGAGGTGGCTGTCTTTTTCAGTTTCCACTTCACACCCTGAAAATGGGCCATTTCTTAGACAAATCGCAAGCGGAGAATGCGACTAGATCAAGTTGGAAAACAGTGATGAGATTCTATAGATTAGAAAAGATTATAAATTGATTTAATCGGTAAGTATTGATTTTTTAATTAATTAGATTAGATATATAATCTTGATTAGGAATTGTCCAAAGTTTTATTATTCAAATTATATATATTGTATAATCCAGGATTACGAAAGGGGAAATAAAAAATAGAATACTTTTTTAATAAATTCTTATTTATTTATCTTTCAAAAGTTTGCTAGCTTAAAATAGGATATCAATTGTATTTTCGTTTGCTTGCTAATTCGAGTCGAAACAACGATTTAAAAATCGCGATTCTCATCGAACAGCCGCAACATCATTTCATTTGGGGGTGGTCATAAATGTGATTGTGTTCACACCAACATAAGAAAAAAAATTTCAATTAAAGCTTAAATTAAGGAGATGCCGATTCCATTTAATATGTGAAATTCCTTATTCCTTCCACATAATTATTATCTAATTTTTTTTTTTATGTGTCAAACGTATTTTAGTAGTATTCTGTCAAAAAAAAAACATATTTTAGTAGTATATTGTTAAAAATAATACAGAATATATTGTGAACTAATTTCATTGTAAAATTTATTTGCATTTTATGTGTATTTTTTAACAGTAATAGATTATCATTAAAATGTACTATTTTAATAATAATACTGTATAATAAAAATAATTAATAATAATTAATATCATTTTGAGTTGCATGGTAAAACTGAAATATAAAAAAATAAATAATAATGAATAAAAAAACGACATCAATAGAGTATTCAAAATCTCTACTCAAAATATCGTAAATGAAATACTTATAATAATTTGTGATAATAAAATAATAATAAATGAAAATATAAAGTAATTCAATCTAATAAGATAACAAATCGTATCAAACAGTCTCATACATGTGACATATCTCATTTATATTCCATTAATGACCCATGAGCTTATGAAGCTCCATCTCAATCAAATTTCAGAGGGCAATTTATTACTAATATATTTTTTTTTTTTTTTTTTTTTTTGTAAATGAGTATAATGTTAACATAATACTCCATGCATCTCACGATTATTTTCAAATTTTTTTTATATGTATCAAAATAACTTTTACACCCTAAAATAGAAAATTCTCCATATACTTAATCCTCATAATATCTTCAAATTTACAAAAAATATCATTACTATTAGGTGCACACTTACACATCATCATTCAACTCATTTCTTTTATATGTAATTGTTTATGAAATTACCCTTCAATTTATATTCATTACATGTGGTTTTATACATATGAAATAAATTATGGAATGAATAGAGTAATAATTTATAATTTATTAGATGTAAAATAAAATATTTTAAAAAATTTAATGCATATATACAATTATTTGGTTTGGTATGAAATAATCTGACGTAGCGAAATACACGTAATTACCAATTTTTTAATTACGATGACCGATCATGTAGTTTAAATTAAAGATTGAGTTATAATTTGATTTATCAATTCTATCCAAAGAAAATTCAAGCAGCTGTAAATAATAAAAAGTGCAAACCACGAATATAAGGAACTTCACACATTAAATGGAATGACCATAATAATAATAATAATAATAATAATAATAATAATAATAATAATAATAATAATAATAATAATAATAATAATAATAATAATAATAATAATAATAATGTTGTAATACTAAATTACTAAGTGGAACAACTAGTCGCGCTTATAGGGTGCGAATGTGCGATTTGTCTAATATCACGCCTAACCAACAAGTCGCATTTCGTATATAGCGTGTTGTTGAAATTTAATGGTTTTAGGCACAGTCGCATATTGTATATGCTTTTTTGTTGACTGGCTGATTTGTAATCGTAATAGGAAATGCGACTAAATTTGAAAATCTTATTGTTCTTAAAGAAAATGAAGTTGTATTATGTCTTTAATTAAAGATTTCCTTTTCTTCCCTCTAACTCTATAATAAATACATTGAATGCACATTAATATAACACGAAAGTGGAGTTCTTATTCAAATCAAGTCGAGTTGAATACTTAAAGGTTGAGCTCGACACGCAAACAAATCTAACAAGTGAGTCGAGTCTATGAATTACAAGAAATTTATTATCATCAAATCTCACGAGTCAAGTTCGAGTCGACTCGTTAGTAAAATAAATATTTCACAAGTTCGAACTCGATTCATTTACCAATACAAACGAGTCAAGTTCAAATTTTATGATGTAATTGAGCTCCCAAACTGCTCATTTTTTTTAACAACTCTACACACAAATAAAAAGGTTATCTTTCTATATATGTTAATCGTTTGTGAGTCGTTTAATTTTTATGTTTCAATTTTAAAAATATTATGCTCTCTCCGTCCCGAAAAAGTTTTTATATGTAGGAGGGCACACACTTTAAGAAAAAAGAGTAATGATTGAGATTTTGAGGGGTAATTTAATAAATTTTATATATAAAGTAAAAAAAATTGGATTATGTATATGTGAGAGTAAAAAGTAAAGACATTTGTGTAAATTTGTTAAAATTGTGAGGGCGGTGTTTATAAATGATTTTTTATTTTAAGGTTGTGAAACTTATAATGGAACGGTTGAAAAAAGGAGAGTGTGAAAGCTTTTATGAGAAGGAGGAGGGAGTATAAGTTTTTTTTATAGCTAGTTTAAATTTGAGTACTCATAATTCGTATTGTTTACTTGATACCGCTAAAATTAGCATGTTTAATATTTATATTTTGTATTACGTTTTAATCTCAATTTAATTATACGAGTTTCTTTAACAAAAAGATTGATCGCAATGTAATTATATGAGTTTCTTTACCAATAAAAAAAAAAATTATATGGGATGCGGATCTGATTATCCGCTCTCCGGTCTTCATCTTTTCCACTCAATTGGGTTCAAGCTTGATCTATCGGACCTGCAAAAACACGCCGGGGAAGGCCCCGATACGGGACTCCGACGCTCAAATCAGTCTCAGTATTGTTTTAAGAGAATATTTAAAAACAGTAAAGAAGAGAAGAGGAGGAAGATAAGAGGATAAAAATATGAGTTATTGTTTTTACCTTTTGTTGGAAGAAATATATATATACATTTCTTACCCTAGAATCAAAATTAGGGTCAAACATGTGTTGGACTCTCTAAATGAACTTTTTCGTTTGGACTTAAGTTGAGTTGAGTTACGTTCAACTGTTTGTGTTTTATCGTGAGTTGGGCTTGGATTGCCGACTAAATACTCAATATGGATCAAGGTCCTAATTTCCGAGGGTGACAGACCACTCCGAGTTTCTTTAATAAAAACATATTTCAATTTTGAAGTATATGTATGTTCTAATTTTGTTCTAATAGTTACTTTGAAAAAAAAATGATAATAAGCACGAAAATGAACTTATTTATGAGAAGTACGGCTCGCTCTTAAATATAAATTTAGTTTTATTTTATTTATGTATATTTCATTCATCTTTTTAATAAATTATTCCATCCATTTCTCAATCCGCTTTAAAAAAACGAAACCATTGCAATTCATATGACACCACCATGTCGATCTTAATTTCCTATTTAGTCTTAAGGCAAAATGCAAAAACGTGTTTTCTCTCCCATCAACTTTAACATTTTGTATTTGTTACTAATTTTCTTTTAAACATCTTCAACTTTTTAAATAGTTATAGTATTTTTACAAAGCATTTCCACATTTTTTTTCTGTTCATTTCATCATTATTACTCAGAATGAGAAGCTCGTGGTTATTTGTACAGCATGCGTATATATAATACGAACATGTGCTCTGTTTCATGATTTTTTTTTTTTTGGACTTGTGCAGTACTGTTTCATGATTGAGTTAGTACGTATGCTCTGTTTTCATTACTGAGTAAGTTCGTGATTTTTATTCCTATTAACCTAATATTTTTTAATAAAATAATTAATGTTATTAAAAATACGCACAAAATATAAATAAAGTGGTTCATATTATACTCTATCTTCATGATTAGTTGACTCCACAATTTGAACTAGTTACTATATCAATTGTTTTAGTATTATTATCAAACTAATATTTTTTAATAAAATAGTTAATGGTATTAAAGAATATACACATTAAATATATATAAATTTCACGTGGCTCCAAAATTTGAATTAGTTACTAAATTTAAATGAATAGATTTCTTGTGTATTAGATGCACAATGCAATTAAGTGTATTTTGAACATATTTAATTATTTTCACAGTATAACGTACATATTTTTATTAACCAATGCAATAATTTTCACTTTTATTTTTCCAGTGAAAACAACATTACTTTTTCAATAAAAATAATTGATATTGTTAAAAAATATATATATATATATATTATACTGTACGATTTGTTCATGCTAAGGAGGTGTTGGATATGATTTGCTTATATTTCAAAACCCCGTAATTAATTTATTAAATTAAGAGACGATCTCTTGTTTCAATACTATGTTAATTTTTTGTTTTTTAAAGCAATAAAATGGTGTTTCTTTAACACAGAAATGGTAATACTCTAACACAAAAATATGGAAAGTAACACTACTTATGTAAAACTTAATATTATTTTTATTTAAAAAATATATACTTATTAAAATTTACACAGTGGAATAAGCTTTCACTAGTTTTTTTATTAGAATTTTTTTTTTTTTTATAAAACCCAATAAACTTTTTTTTTTGGCAAGAAAATAAAATTAATTATTAGACGGACGAAAATTGTATATTTGACCAATCTCATTCAGAAACAAGGAAGAAAAGGAAAATGCAAAAAACAAAGACATTCGGGTGTCTTTAGCCTTTTCGCGACCGCAATAGAAAGTGGGAACAACCATAATTGATAATTATTCAAATTCTCTTATCTGAAAATCAAATTCATCTCGTCGATCGACGATACGAAGCGCTCCTCCATTATACCCAATCTCCTCTACTGTATATTCGTCTGTAAAAAGTGAGTGAATTTTTGTCTGTAGATACGAATCGAAAGCTGTTGATCTATTCGTGAATGGAGGCCATCAGAAAACAAGCTTCCAGACTGCGAGAACAGGTTGCCAGGCAACAACAGGTACTCTACAATTGTACGCACACTTAGATTTGTATATTTACATTTACTTGCGTTTCGTTTCTGAATTTGGATGTTTATGGGAAGCTTGGTCGGATCAGTGTTGCACTTTAAGAATGGCACGATGAGTTGAGATCTGCCTTTGTTAATGAGCGTTTCGGATTTTTGCCTCCTTGAAGTTGAAATTCATTGTTTATATTGCAAATTGGATTTGAAATCCGGCGTTATTTAGTCTGATATGGCCTTCATATAGCATATTGATATGGGTAATGTAATCGTGATTTTGATTTATTTGGATTAAGTTAGGGTTTGATCATTATTGATGTGAAGTTCAGCATTATGTTGAACCGGTTTATCTGAAATTAGTTTTTTTTTTTTTTTTTTTTTTTTCTGTGGAAGCTTTTAATTTAAACCTGCCAAATTGAATCACCACGTTGAATGTGAACTAATCTTAATTGCTCATTTCTTCGCAAGCTTGTGAGTCTGTCTATTCGATTGCTGGGACTAGATGTAGTTGATCAATTGATGGAGTCAGTACCTCATTAAATACTTGAATTTATCACTCAAATCTATGTAGGTGTCGTATTTTATCTAAAGTTGCTTTGTACTTTTTAAACATCATTCCCTTCTATCTGAAAAAAAATGTGTTCTTACCGTGTTCATTTTTCAGGCTGTTCTGAAGCAGTTCGGTGCCTATGGTGGTTCAGATAATGTTGGGGCTGATGATGCTGAGTTCCAGCAGCACCAGAAACTTGAAAAATTATACATATCTACCCGTGCCGGAAAGGTTACTTTGCAATTAATGCTCATTTGTGTTAGATTTTGTGAGTGTAAGGGGTGGGGTTGCTGTCACAATTGTTTGCATGCACCCACGCCACATTCAAAGCTTAATCAGCTATTCAGTCTACGACTTATGAATCTCTTTTGTGATTGTATTAGTATTTGTTAATCATTATGTATCATCCATGCATTCTGATTGAAATTTGTCTGTTTCCCTACTCCTCAGCATTTCCAGAGGGACATTGTTCGTGGTGTTGAAGGTTATATAGTTACAGGGTCCAAGCAAGTCGAGATAGGTTATTATCTGATGATTAGCTGTGTTCTTTGTTTCTTATTGCAGATCTGTCTTAAGTGTAAAGATGTTAATTTCTATGTTTTTTGTTTGCCCTTCAGGAACTAAATTATCTGAAGATAGCAGAAAGTATGGTGTCGAAAATACATGTACCAGTGGAAGTACACTATCAAAAGCTGCATCAAGTTTTGCACGAGCTCGTGCTCAAATGGAGAAAGAACGCGGAAATCTGTTGAAAGCTTTAGGAACACAGGTCATTATTGTTCTTTCCCCACTTCTACAGAATCTTGATATTCAGTTAGGTTTCATGTCCTACTTTGGAAATAATTGCAATTAATTTATTCATGGTCAAAGTCATGCTTTTCTTTTATTAATTTTATGTGTCTATTGCAGTTTCATGCTTAATTAATGATATTTTTTCTTCTTCCATGGCAACTGTACATGTGGCAATATCCTGTTTACCATTGTTAATGCTCTAGCTAGATTGGAGATAAACTTGGAGCCTGAAAATTTTGTATCACTGGGAAATGATGTGACTTGTCAGGTTAATCTTAAATTTCTGAAAGAAACTTATAAATATATTTTAAGCTTATATTTATCTGGTTGACAATTCGTGTCGTGTGAGATAACTAGAAGTTTGAATATTGACATTTAAACTTATCTTTACGAATGCAATGACGTGGAGTTTTACTATTTTTTCGTCGTTGTTTGTGCATCAATTACTAATTTGAACTTTTGTTGTCTAAAAATCATGATACTTTAAACGTTTGGTTGACAATTGGTGTCTCACTGTCTTGTGACAATATTAGATGACAAGAAGTTTGAATATCCTTGATTGACATTTTTAGACTTATGTTTCCGAATGCAATGGCCTAGGATTCTACTATTTTTGTATTGTTTGTGCATCAATTACTTATTTGAACTTTTGTTGTCTATCTCATGATACTTTAGACTGCTTTGTAGTTAAAGTTAAAAGTTCTGACTTCTCATACTAGGTAGCAGAACCATTAAGAGCTATGGTAATGGGAGCTCCATTGGAAGATGCTCGTCATCTAGCTCAAAGATATGATCGGATGCGACAAGAGGCAGAAGCTCAGGTATTTGATAAGCTTTGTCGAGACGTTTCCGTGGTGATTAACTGGAGGCTATACCTGTCAGATTAATATAGTGATGCTGCTTTTTGAACCTAGATAGGCTGTTGAAGTTGCCAAAAGGCAAGCCAAACTGAGAGAAGGAAATGCCCATCCGGACTTGGTTTTTAAACTTGAAGCAGCTGAAACCAAATTGCAAGATCTAAAGTCAAATGTGGCCACCCTGGGAAAGGAAGCTGCTGCTGCTATGGCTGCTGTTGAAGCTCAACAACAGAGGTTGACACTACAAAGACTAATTACTATGGTAATTACTTCACGCCTTTAAAATTATGGAATAGAAAATTCCAAAACTAATTTTAAAAACTCTCTAATTTATCCCTATTGTATAGGTTGAATCTGAACGAGCTTACCATCAACGAGTTCTTCAGATGCTTGATCTGCTAGAGGGCGAGGTAGGTGTAATGTTTTGACTAGTCAAATATGAGAAGAGACGCATGCTGTCATATTCCACCTTTTAAGATTCAATGATTTGTTTTATGCACAGATGATGTCTGAGCGCCAAAGAATTGAAGCAGCCCCTGCTCCAACACCAAGCATGGATAGGGTGCCCACTCCTCCACCATACGAAGAAGTAATTGACGTGCCTACTTCACCGGTGCAGAATGGATCCACCGATAGCATGGGCTACTTTCTTGGGGAGGTAAGCAGCTTAGCTGAGGTGATATGTTGTACATACTTGAACCACTTGAATCATGGTTGTTTAACTCATACTATTGTTCATTGCCTATACAATAGGTCGTGTATTCATATCAAGCCGAATCTGACATTGAGCTCAATTTGTCTATTGGAGACTATGTTGTTATTCGAAAGGTTAGTGAGTCTTGATTGATTGCTATTTTTGTCAATTAGCCCTGATATATATTTTTGTATGAATTGTTATCTTGCCTCACATCTTGCTAGCGTACAACCTAGAAACCCTCAACCACAGTTTTGAATGGATCTATGATTGTGCAATTCCACCTTTATCTAATTATTCGAATTCCTTATTAGGCTCCCTTTTCCAATTCCAATTGGAAAAAAAAAAAAAAAAACTACTGTTCTAAACCAGAGTCAGTTGTTTTTTAACTACATTTAGTTGCTGATTTATAATTTTTAGTTAAATTTGTTTGATATATCCTTCCATCTACACTTAATTTGATGCCCGTCCCTTGAAAGTATTGTTTAATATTATCAAACTGTACCTGGAAATTAGTTGTTTCCAATTTTTATTTTTGACATGATTTTTATAGACGGTAACCTCTTCTGCTGCGTTTCTAGGTTACTAACAATGGTTGGGCTGAAGGTGAGTGCAAAGGCAAAGCTGGTTGGTTTCCATTTGGGTACATAGAGAGGCGTGAGCGTGTCCTTGCAAGCAAGGTAGCTGAAGTTTTCTGAACCATCGTCTCTCATTTTGGTTACCACATGTGCTTCTCTATTTGTGTATCGTTGGAATATAAAATACACCACCTACATAAAACATTATTTTATAGCTCTCATTTTCTTTCAATAGATTATTTAGTGCAAATTTTGAAAATTGTGTTATTGCCTCCTGCTGTTTTATTGTGTTACATGATTTTGTACCATTTGTCTTATGTTGCTCATTTGGTTTGTTTATATTTTGGAATATTTCTATTCTTAGCATCCGTCAATTTCTCAGACTCTCCATTTTAACTAGATAATAGATCACAGTAAATATGTTCATGATTACAAGATGAGTAGTTGTACTACTTTTTAGGGTATTGTTGGAAGAAAGAAAGTAAAATTTGCATTGGTATTGGCATAGTGACAAATAAAAAGGAATGTCATTTTTGATAAAATTGGACGGTTAAATAGGATCGAAGTTTATGTTCGGTTTCAGTGTGGTGTTGATTTTTACGAATCGGCATCTACTACACAATTTATTGAATGAAGGTAAATGAAACATGGTACATAATTTATTGAAAGAAGAAGGTAAACGAAACATGGTAAGTAGTAAATGTGGATGTGTATCATTAGAAACTAATATCATGACATTTTACGATGTGTATTAGTTTACAAGTGCAATGATATTACTAAATGAATGTTATAATATTACTAAATGAATGATATGATATTATTAAATGAATATAATAGTTTCAATTTTATACAGTGAACTAATTTCATATGATAGCTCGTGATTATGATAAAGACGGCTCTTCTTTGGTTCCCAAGAAAAATATAGTTTCTGAGGTGGTCTGAGCTTCAATTTCTGTTTGTTTGCACACACCCCTTAACCAAGTTGATTTGAAGCTAAATCCTAAGCGGTAGTTATTTCTCATACAAATTATTGTATAAAATAATCACTCAAAGAAATCCAAAGAAGAATCAAAATCAATTGAGTAAACCACAGAATGTTGAAAGAAACCAATCAACGAACAATCGTTTTTAGAGATCATTTCGAGCTCTTGGCAAGTTGATTGTGTCCAAACTCATATATTATTTGACTTGCTCATATAAAACTGCTTTTTTTTCCAAATTATCGTACATTTTTTCCCTTCAATACTGCTCGTAGCGTAGTAGCAACTTGTGTCAACGTGGAAGAAATACTAATTGTAAATATTACACTGAATGAGTAGTATTACAACAAAACATATTAATGGAATATAAACAATACATCTAAGTGTTACCAAAAACTCGATCAACATGCAACTTGCAACTTGCAAACATGCACTTCGAACATAAAACTGAAACTCTAAATTTGGTTATTGGTGCAATTGAAGTAAGCGTGTACAACACTGGCTCAATTCGACAAGGTTGAAGTTCAAATATATGCACAAAAGATGAGATGATATCTAATCTGGACTTATCTTTTTGTAGCTAGATATCAATCATCCAAAGAAGTCAATCCTGCAATTGGAGAGGGAGCAGTGTGAGAACGAATTTTCACAAGGCATTGTGAAAGTAATTTAATTTAGTGATTTAAAAAGATATTGTTTAGTAGTTAAAGTGACGAGTGTTTGCAAAATTTGTATAAAGTAGATGTTGAGTGTTTGGTAAAGATTTGAATAGAGTAAAATATTAGTGAGAAACGAATTATTATCACTTGTAATATTTCCAAAACACCCCGTATATAAAGTTCAATCACTTTGTATTCACATGAACATTTTCAATTTTTTTTTAAAAAAAGAAACTTACACATATGAGATTGACGACTTGCTGACAAGTATGCTACAAGGATAGCTAATATGATGAAGATGACAACAATCTGCATAGAAATATTTTGAATTAGATAATTGTTTTCTTTGACAGAAGCCAATAAAATAATAAAAGGGAAAGGTTTACGGGACTAACCAAAGTTGGATTGTACTGATGCTGACTCTCGATAATGTAAGATTTCCTGTCAGAAAAGAACAAAAAGATTCATAAATGAAAAAAAAGAATCTCTAGATTATACTCATAACTTTTATAAGCTAAACTACCTTTGAGTTAAGGTTCCAGAGTCCCTGCAAATTTTTATTATTGCTTCTAGGCGATCGTTCGTCTTTCTTGCGTTAGGATCATTGTCATCAACCTAGAAAGAAAACCCAAAAGACAATATGCATTTAGCAAACTAAAATGGGTATCCTTTTGAATAAGTATTAACCATAATGCAAAAGGTAAAAATTCATATACAAACAGCATCTAACATTCAACATGTTGCAGACTGTAAGTTCTACAAGAAATATCCTTGCATAGTTGCATTAATAATTTGAGTTTTAAGACGGTGATTTGGTAACATAATTTACATAATATCAATTTGAAATCCAACATTATATGTAAAAAAAATAGTTCTGAGCTCAATTTTCTGACATTCAATATAAGATTTAAGATGAATGATCCAAATAAATATACTTCTGGAAAATGTGAATTTTGGGAGGATGTCACCTTAGACTTGGCACTTCCTATTTCACATATTAAAATAAGAGGACCAACCAAACCAGCTTCTTGGTTCCTGAAGCAACATACCTTAGATTTCAGCATGCGAGAGAAGTCGTAGAAAGCTCCATACACATCAGCCGATGTTTTAGTTCTATCCATAATTTTAGCAGTAAGGCCTAGAGGTAAAGAAATAAAAAAGAAATGCAAACGTTAGTATCTTTTGTTGAAATAAAATCTTATCTCAATAAACTCTTTGAAATTTGGTTATTTTATTTATAAGCCTTAAAATATCTTAGAGCATCTCTATTAAATAAGCTTAACCAAAAATTCTCAATGAACATATGCAAAATGTGCAGTCAAGGAAAGAAATGATCCAAATAACCCATGAAACGAAAATTTAAGATATGTATGGCAAAAATAGCACACCAGTTATGTGTAGCTTACCACGTCTCATTTTCACAACACCTCTGAAGAGTTGAATGTTGTTGTAGCACAAGGCTAATGTCCCAATTGCCATTACCTGGTAATATTTGAGAATGCAAAATCAGATGTAATGATTGAAAATATGTGAAAATGCAGACTGCATACAAATATATACCTGTGGTATCGCACAAAAACGAAAGATAGATGGATCTCGCAGAGCAGACATATACTGAAGGCTGTCTTCTACATGCAATAAAGCATTTGTGACCATATCATTCAGGCACTGCACTGCCTTAACTGAATTTTCCTCATATTTCAAGTCCTGAGAACATATAGACGAAACTGTGAATAAATTGAATTCACATTGAATAATTTGAATCTACATCTAATGCGTCAACTTGACTGCTGAATACATATAATTTAACTTCAAAGGGGCGAAAAGGATGTACCTCAAGTTTGTTGACATATTTACTCCAAATCTGACGAGGCCAGAACATGCGTGACTTTGGTATCTCATTAATATCCTCTAGGTAATCTCTTATAATGTTTGTTTTCTGTTTTTTTTAAAATAAAATAAAAGACAGTTATTATAGTTTCAAAATTTACCAGATATCTCTTATGGAGAGTACTGAACTTATTACCGTATAATGGAATTAGACTATCAGTACCTGAAGAAACAAACCCATTGAATTGGAGAGACGTTCTGTAGCCAGATCTTCTTTTCCAGAAGCATGGAACAGCTTCGACAATCCTAATCCAACAAGGCCAGCCACATAGTGGCAATATTCATCATAATCATCAATTGTTTCAACCTGGCAAGAGAAAGAAGGTCTCAAGTATTACCTAATAGGAAATTCCTGTTGAGTGCAGAAGCATGATATGGCTATAAGCTATTGCTTCTGCTCGAAGAATACATACCCAGGGTTCTTACCATGACATCATGTTTTTATATGTGATTACAACAGGAAAATGAATTAGGCATTGGTAATGTGGTCAAGGGAAGTATTCTCATGTAAATATTCAGATTTCAGAAGCAATAAAATACATAATGATATATCGACCTGTAGATTTCATGCAAAGAAACTTCAAAATCCACGATAAATGATTTCACAACTCTATCAAGGCATATAGAATATGACTCTAAACGTGATATTCTTCAGCATACCTCCTTGCTAATAAATTTTGCCATTCCTGCACCCATTCTCATGGTAATATCTTCAATTGCCTCCTGATAACTGCCATAAGGAAGAACTAGTTCTTAATGAAAGTAACTCCAAATATCGTGGTATTGAATACAAGAAAAGCAACAATTTTAAGTCGACAAAGAAAGAACTTGCTTGAACCAAATTCTTCGGAAGTTATTGTTATTATATGAAGATACCCATATTCTCAATAGTCTAAATCAAACCTGATTTTTTATTTTATATTCACTATTTGTCAGTATAATGATATGGGCATTAACGAAAATCCAAACATCAACAATGAACACAAAAACAGTCGAATGCAGATTGGTGATGCAAGCTACTAATCATGTGAAAACTAGGATAAAAAGAAGATTGCAATCAAAGAATTTAGTTCAAGGGACATATTAGGCATCCCAGTACAGAGATGTTTATATATGAGTAATAAATGACTATGAAACTGAAAAAATTACTTTTACTCTTTACCCGGACCAGATAGTTACCACTTATTGCACTGCAAATCCTTATAGATTCAGTCACATTTTATGCATTTATTGAGAAAAGGGAAACCTCTTGCCACCAGATTCGCGTTTATCTTTTACCATTAATTCCATGATTGTCCAGATGTCGAGCGCATTTATTTCTTACTGACTTATGACTTCACAAGATTCATGGATCACAACATAGGTATTTATATGATTAAAAAGCAACCTTATACCAACAATGGTTAACTATAAAATAGATTTGCTCAACTGAGTAATTGTTAATCCAAATTTATCCCAACTTTTCCATCTCTTTGGAAAAGAAACAAGAGATCTTGTCCACTTAAATTGCTCAGAAGCATTAACAAATTCATTTTAGATAAAGAAAATAAATACATTTGTAGATTATCATATTTAATGTGCTCTAGGTTGACCACTTCGACTTGAGAATTTCTCCAGTCAATATACCTTGCCAAACTGATGCATGTGACAGGCAAATGACAAATGTCCACTTTCTAGCTAACTCTCAGCCTTTGACTTCAAGATGCTTAACAGTAATCTAATTCAAACATAAGGTCATCAATTAACATATCATTTGGAAAAGCATATACAACTAGTGCTGAACTTGTATATCTTAGCTGATTTCATCCACAATCAAATCACTACCCAATAATATATCTGTGCACATAAAAGAGCTTCATAGTAAAAAAATATTTGTTTTTTTAACAATGTCATGAATCATTTTGACAGAAGTACATGAGCAATATTTGGTATTTGAGTACCTTCGTCCAAGCTCCTGAAAAGCAGTGGAAACATGATGAAACTCATCCATCAACACTTTGTAGGCCTTTGTACCACCTGCCAAGCAATTATATAAGAAGATTTAGACATATAAATGATATCCTCTATTAAACAACATATAACTTTAACAAGATGTCCCTCTCCTAAAAATACACGCTGAGTTAGTGATAACAATAATTATAACAACAGAGTTTTTATTTTTAATTTGAAACCAATTTTATAGCAATACAATTAACATTCAACAATAGGATATTCACTAGAATGAAATAAGTTCATTCCTCACCAAGGTTGAAAATAATGGAAATATGCCTATTAAGTTGCAAGGGAAAAAAATATGATTGTCGGCAATAATTAATGTTCAGTTCGTGTTGTAAACAAGTAAGACTTGACTGAACTTTTTAATGCAATATTGCAAGAGTAGTTAAGTTAGTTGGACCATACTTCTTTACTCTTCTTAAAGAAGAATAAGAACATCACAAATATTATCATATGGAAGCTTTATAATATCAAAATTCCTATGATATAGATATCATCATATCAATACTTAATGGAAATAGATCATCTGACTTTGTAATGAGGCTTCAAACCTGGACATAGGTCTAGCAAATTGATCATCAAGTCATAAGAAGTCAATACCGGTGAGTTGTGCATATAATTTGGTATTAAGACTGACTACAGGCAGTTGGCAAAAGATGTATCAAGTGGCACCTGGCTATGCAGAGTAGTGACTGCAGCCAAATTCAGTTTTCAGAGAGATCTTTTATTTTATTGAAGACTAAAAGGTTATCTTTGATGCTAATGGGTGAGAAAAGGCTGTTGATGCTAATGGGTGAGAAAAGGCTCAACAATTTTAGTTGTACTTCACAGGATATTCACAACATCTTAAACTGAAAAAAATGGGAATGAGCTCTTATGATGTTCCTTCAACTTTCTGACTACACAGAATACCGAGAAAGTTAGAAGGCAGAAATTGACTCACATGAAAAATGCCAGTCACGGTTATATATGTAACTATGGAAATCCATCAGGATAGGTATTTTGACATCAGTTGCTATGCTTGTGTCATCCTCTGTCAAAATAACAAAGAAGAAGGTCACCAACAGTGCCAAATATTGCATTATCAATTATGAGTAGGAAGCTTACCAACAGTGTCAAGTGCTCGAAGAACCAAATAGAAAATGCATATCTGTGAAATTCAAGATAATAACACATGTTATCCTTCGAACATAAGTATGTGAGCAGAATAGGCTTGGTGACTATACTATCATCGCTTTGATTTTAGAGAAGCCAATAATCAAATCTTGAAGTGTATAATATCATAACCTATTAGCTGGAGAAACAATAATAGAAGCATTGAGACCTCAAGAGTACCATATGAATAAATCATTCAGAGCTTCAAAGGTCAATAGCAATGTTACCATCATCAGTGTATGTTCTATTTCATAATGTTGTCGGTTCATTCTAACACCTTTAGGAGACTCCCAAACATTATTGTAGGCGTGATGAGAACACTTAGTAACCGTTTTTCAAAATTGTTAGATGGAAATGGGAATAGGCTTTTCAGCGAAGATACTATATTATTATATCATCACATAAGTCAAAGAAAACAGTCAATTTAAATTCAACAGGAAATCTTCAACGACTATCACCTCAAGCATAAACAAAGTGCAAAATTCCATTTAGAAATTGAGAGAACTAAATCGAGAATCGAAAAAAATAAATAATCACTCACAGCATCACGGAGATCGGTATCGAGCTGCTGAATAACAAGAGCAAAACTTCTCGAAACTCTATGAAGCATAGAGTAACAAAATCCCCAGTGCGGCTCTGGCGGGATCTGCTTCTCCGCATTTCTCATAGCCAATTTCAGCTTCAACATTGGGTACAGATCATCCGGATGCTTCAAAATTGCACGTAAACTCACCATTTTACACCTGCTAAACACCAAATATTAAACGAAATAAGTCAAACAAAATCCTCAAAATCCAAAAGTCTCCATCTGAAAATTTGTTTATTCATTCCATTGATATGAAACACAATTATACAATTTATGGACGGAAAACATAAGGATTTGAATTCCATGAATAAACAGAAATTGCAACGCTCCAATAAAAACGAAAAATATCTCAAGTTCATATCTATTCAATCTAGAACAGAGTAATTCGTTTCCCAAAACTTACTCCGGCTCGGAAAACGCTTTGATGTGGCTGTGTGAATAAGGCAGTTATTTTGTAAAGGAAGGTGGAAAGCAAGCGTAAGAAATTAGAATGGGAAATGCGTGGAGCAATTATATATTTATATACGGAGTTTTTTGTGAGCGTGTGTTGTGTGTGAAAAAATTTAGAGCTGGCGGGTGACATTGGTTTTTTTTTTTTTCTTTTTTTTTTTTTTTTGTTTTTTTGACGGAACGCGTAATTGTGCTGCTTTTGAATGGTTTTGCGATTGCCAGTTGGCTTGGGTAGTGTTTGGCAGCATTCAATTATTTTAGTTTTTTGACTTCGTAATTGTATTGTGCCTAATTTTGGACAAAATGAGAAAATTTAGAAAAATAATTGTATGACAGGAATTTCCCCATAATTACGTGACACACATATTTTTTTTGTGAAATTTACGTGACACACATATTTAAACTTAGTATATATAATAGAAGTAATTATTAGACTATAGTATGCCTGTAAATTTATTTGAATAATATTTTTTAACTTTAATATACTTTAGGTGCTGTATCGTAAAAGACTTTATTGATTCTAAATAATATTTTAAGACACATTAGGTAAGATATTTACGAATTCGTAAAATATATCTAAAACAGCATTTATTGACAAAATCTACAAATTCCAAAATAAGATATAAGTCTCCATTTTTCTCTAAAAAATTAAAAAGCAGAAGATAACATCTTAGACACGATAAATATGAAAAATGATGTCTCAATAACTTCAATGAGCATGCCTTAGGAAATAATCATATACACAATGTGATATTTTATAAAATTAAATTTTAAAAATATATTGTAAAAATTTGTACTTCATCCGTTACAATTAAATTGCTCAAATTTAAAAATAGACATTATAATTTTATTTTATCATATTCAAAATAACAATAAAATAACTCTATCTTCTCAAACTAAACTTTTATAAATATATTTTATTTATAATATGTCACTCAATTCTCATTATAATTAAATCTCCTTACTCAATTATTCACTTCAATAGAAATTTTTTTTAAAAAAAAAAAATCACTTCAATAGAGTTAAAAGAATTTATTTACTCTTCACTTTAAATCTTTTAATATTAGCAAATAATATTTTTATTAAAATTCGTACTATTTTATTTTGAACTATTTAAATTATAACAGAAGTAAAATATTATGTCTAGTATATAAAACAGTGTCATACATTATTTTTTTTACTAAACATGCTTTTATAAGTATCCCCTATCAACATCCAACAATTTACAGAGTACGTGTAAAATTTAGTTACAATTAATTTAGCTAACTTTTTTTGTCGGTTGTAAATTCATTTTTTAACCTAATGATACTAAAATTTTGTCCTTGCGTGACTGCGTCACGTGATTTTATGCTCAGAGTTGATGGTCACGCCAAGGATTTACTATAAACAACTAGAGTTCGGTTGATTGGGGGTATTAAAAATAGATAATTAGAATAACTTATTAATCATTTACATTGATGATGTTTGATAATATTTATAATTTATAATTGATTTAAAAATAAAATAATCACTCATTTATTTTGATTACATAATCTCTCTCTCATAATCAATCATTTAACCATCATTCATTTTTTCTCTGCTCAATTTTTTTCTCGCCCAAATTTTTTCGTGCTCAACTTTCTTTCCAGAATATATCAATAAGAATGAATCACTAGTCATTCTTATTAATTAATTTTAATACCGCCAACCAAGTGGCACCTATGATATAATATTGGAGTAATATATTTGTGAGTGAATATTCTCTCGGTTCTTTTCACCCATACTACTTAAATTAGAGTCGCGGGTCTGACTTCTCGCTGCATGCCAGCGTACAAATACATGAACTAAAAAAAATTACGGAATTAGCATCATTTATCAGATTTTGCGACGGTAAAAATTAGTAATATTTAGGGAACGCTTGGTTGTAAATTTTTTAATGGAAATAAAAATGAATATAATACAATTATAATGGTCATGATATCATTTTTTCCTCCTAAATAAGTTAATCAATATCCATTTTGATTAAATTATTCCTCCCCTCAAACATTCTCATCCATCATTACCAACAAGTTTATTTCATCTTATTTTTTTCAAAATTGAAGCACAACACTAATGATAAACCACTATAGAGACATTTCTTCCTCCAATATATTCAACGAGATTGAGAAAAAATACAATTTTATTCTCATTCTCATTTAAAAGTTTGAAACAAACGTCACCCTAATTTGAGAATTTCAAATTGTTGCAACGGATTTTTCTTCAGGTAAGAAATTTGCCAGGGGTAACAGTCGTTCCTAATATACTACCTCCTTGCGTTAAGTGTGACATTTTGTCATTGTGCCAGGAAGCACTTCTAGACATAAATTAATGAAACTGTATACATACATTTTTTTCATTTTTTATCCTTATTATATATTACATTTATTTGATAAAGTCAAATTATAGTATCAAAAAAAAAGTATACTTTTTCTTAATTAATTCAATTTGATTAGTATTCCTTCCGTCCCGTGATTATTTACCCTTTCCTTACTCGTACATCTCAACATTACTTGCACACCCTAAAATGGAAATATCACATAATATTAACATGCTCACACCATTTAAATTTAAAAAATATAAATTATTTTTTAACATTTTATTCACTCTTCTACACTTTATTTTTTCAAAAATAAATTTTTTTAATATATGTGTCCAACAATATGTGCAAATTATCACGGTACAGGGAGAATATATATATATATATATATATATATATATATATATATATAATTTATTACTTCTTTCTAAATAACTGTTAATATTTTATTTAATTAATAAAATTTATTATTAACACTTAAACTTGTAAATATAATGTCAATAAGATCACCACAATCAAGAAATCCAATCCACAGAAAAGACGAGCAGCACTTACACATTAAGCAAGTGAGTCAATTTAATTACATCATGATGATGATCATGAAAATTGATTTTTAGCAAGCGAGACACTTTGATTACATCATGATTATTATAAAAAATGATTTTATCATATTCAAGAGTTGACATGTTAGTATTCTTCATGATAGGTACGAAAATATATAATTTATACATATCCTCTTTTTTGTCGTTTTTAAAAAAATAAAATTATAGTCGTCTTCCAAATCTATCTATACATATTTAATAACAAAATCTTCTATTAAAAATAAAAATATTTTTTTTCTAACCAAGAGTTTATTATAAATTGTATCATAGAATTTTAAAAAGTTACATATTAACTAACAATAATTAATAATATTCAATATATGTATTAAAAATAAATTGCACATTAACTAATACTTCATTTGTCTCGCGATTACTTTCACACTTACCAAAATAAGGAAAGTCCACACAACATTAACACTCTTATGATACCATTTAAATTAAAAAAAAAAAGGAAAATGGAGTTTTTTATCCGATTAGTTTAGCTGACTATATTTTTAGTCCTACTATCTTTTGACCTTTGATTTCAGTCCTGTAACTTTTAAAAAAATTCATTTTTCGTTTTGAAACCTGTTGTCCCAGGTCACCCAATTGGTGACAGACGACGTGTAAATATTTTTTTTATTATTAATGACATGGATCGAATTTGTGTGTTAATTCATTTACCACGTCGACCGAATTCTTCTCGCGCGCCTCACGTGATAGGTAAAAGTGGGCATCATTGGTAAAAATTCCCAAATTTATTCCTTAGGGCTTATCACCCTCTTTCGAACACCTCCTCTTCCAGAAAACCCAACTAAATTCGAATTATAATCTCCGTCCAGAAAGAATAAGGACACAGATCTCAATATGTCCTCAACGACGTCGTGTGGATATGGAAGTGTCGAACACAATGTTATGTGTTCAATGAGGAAAGCAGAGCTAGGGCATTTTGTTGCTTCTCTCCGGCAATCTGCTGAGAAACGGGAAATTGTGGATATCAGTGCGAGGGTTTCGACTTCAATTGGGGATATGATGTGTTTGGTGGTGTTTGGGCGGAAGTATGTTGATGAAGATTTGGGTGAGGAGGGGTTTAAAGCTGTGATTGAGGAGATGTTGCAGGTGGGTGCGACGCCGAATCTCGGTGACTTCTTTCTGTTCATGGCGGCGCTTGATCTTCAGGGGTTGGATAGGAGGATGAAGAAACTCAGTCAAAATTTTTATGGTTTTTTGGAGAGGATTATTGACGATCATGCTCGGAATAAGCGAGAGAAGAAACAGGATCAAGACTTTGTTGATACGATAATGACCATTTTAGATTCTGGAGAAGTTGGATTTGATAGTGGCCATTTTAGATTCGTGGTGAATGAATTAACGCACAAATTTGATCCACATCGTTAATAATTAAAAAAAATTATTTACACGTCGTCTGTCACCGGTTGGGTGACCTGGGACAGCAGGTTTTAGGACGAAAAACGAATATTTTTAAAATTTACAGGACTGAAATCAAAGGTCAAAAGATAGTAGGACTAAAAACATAGTCAGCTAAACTTACAGGACAAAAAACTTCATTTTTCCTTTAAAAAATGTACTCTTGTTTTACTCTACTTTATTCTCTCTCCTATAATTTATCTCATTCAACCAACTAAGGGGGCTTAGCCCACTTGGCTACCGGGCTCCTCACTTAAGTGGGAGACCTGGGTTCGATTCCCTTTGGGAACGAATTGGAGTGAGAGGTATAAGGAAGCTTGGAGAATTTGTAGTTGTAAGGAGATTTGGTGTACTAATTTCTAACCACTAACCACTAACATTTACTTATCAAAAAAAAAAAAAAAATTTATCTCATTCAACCACCCAAAGTACACTTACAATTTATTCTCTCTCCTAAACTAAATTGATTTTTCTTAATAAGTGTCACTTCACATGTAAAAATCATCCCGGGACGGAGGAGGCAAATATTCAATATATGTATTAAAATTAAAAAAAAAAATCTAAATTAATGTCATTTATAGGTGGAAATTGTAAAAAGATTGAATGTAAATATACTTCAAATATGTTTTGATTATTTTTAACTTCGAAAATTACATTTGAATTTACTTTTTTATTTAAAGAAAGAATTTCATATCAAGAACTAGTTTTTAAGCCGAATTTCAATATAAATACTCATTTTACAAGTGTCTCAATTTATGGCTTAGTTTCATTTTATTTTCAGTTTAAGGTTTACTTTAAATTCTTTTAATTATATCAATTCAAAACCTAAAAAAAAATTGAATCTTGAAATTAATTTGTTAAATAAACAAATAAATTCATGCATTGCACAATTCGATCAGATGGGACAAAATTAGTAATGGCACATATCTAGTTGGTACGTAGTTGGTAGTTGGTACTTGGTAGGAGTAGGATGGACGTAGTCTCTTTGAAATGACTTCAAAATTGATGTTCTTATAAATGAATCGTTCATTCAAAAGCAGATATATATCCTCAAAGTTGTGATCAATGCCAATTCCACACAATTATGGAAGAAATGAACCTCATATATATGTTAAGCTTCATATTTAGTCCTGTAAATAAAATTTATAAGGAAAAGTAATTTTTTTTAGTTTAAACAAAAAAAAAAGTATGTATCGAAGTAAAGTTTCTCTAAAAAAGAAATAAAAAACAAATTAAGCTCACTTTATTCCTAAAGAATTTAGGTAAATCAAAACACCATCCACAATAATTAACAATTACATATTTTTATTTACTAAACCATATATTTATAAGTACGTATATATATATATATATATATATATAATTACAATATATAACAATTACATATTTTTATTTACTAAACAATATATTTATAAGTATATATATAATTACACAAATTGCATTTTATACAACTGGTTTTTATTTTTTCTTGCAATTTATAATATTTTATCACTTATTAAGTAATATACATACATTTATGAACCAATGCCCCAACAATTTTACACATATAATATGTCGAATTGTGTAAAAAATATTTATAAACCAATACCCTCAACTAATACACATACATTTATGAACGAATACTTCCAACAATTAATGCATACAAAAATTACTTACCTAATTAGTATCATTTTTCACGTATATTCTCATTATAATTTATTTCTCAGGAGACGTTTGTTACAAGCTATAATGAGAATGAAAGTGAAATTGTATTTTTCCTCTATTCCCCCGAATATATTGAAAGAAGAAATGTCAATAGGATGGTTACATCATTAGTGTTGTGCTCCAATTTTTGAAAGAATGAGACAAAAAAAACTTATTGGTGGGTGATGGAGGAAAACAATTGTAGAAGAGAAAAAAATTAATCAAAATATATAATAATTATTTAAAAAAATTAATAATATTGATCGTCTTTTATTTTTATTAATTATTATAATTACCTTATATTTATTCTCTACTACCCTTAAAAAATTTAGTTAGGTATCACCTTATATCCTCCGGCAAACCAGCGAAAGCCGAAAAGAACGCGAAGGGTGCATGAAGACAAGTAAAACTCGTGTGCATATAGGAATTAGGGAGAGCGTCATGTCATCAAAGTAATCAAGGCTGATGGGGCCACTAATACTTGCATTATTTGAAATAATTTTTTTTTACACAGAGGAAATACCCAACAAATTATCACTACACGGTATTGAATGCGCAACGTCGGAATTTTTTTATTTTTTTGTTGTTTTTATAGTCTTCTGATTTTGTTTCTTTTTCTGTATTTTTTTTAGTTTTTTATGCCCAACATTTTTTTCGTTGTTTTGTCTTCTTAGGTGAAGTCTCGATGTTGTATGTGCGGTTTTCTTCACCTTGTGTGTTCTTTCTCTCTTATGGAGGTTGCTTGTGGGTCCTGACTCTTGGAATTCGACTATTGGTGGATCTTTGCCTTTTATTTTGTCTTGACTTTTTGGAATGAGATTGTCTAGTAGAAATTTTTCTCATTTTGAGAACGGAGACCGATTTTTCTTGACATGCGGAGATTGCACTAGTCCCTCCACTTCTCTCGATTGGATTGAAATGACAGCTTGAGCCTATTAGATAATTTGTTTGTGACTGTACTTGTTCTATTATATAAGTTATTTTTTTTCTTGTTAAAACAAAATAACCCTGTAATTTGGTAGTATAAAATTTCATGTCAAATTAGGAATGGTCCGAATGGATTTACCAGTGGGTATTTTTTCGAGAATACATATTTATTATGAGGTAATTTAATTTATGCTTTAAAAATTCATTAATATATATATATACATATATATATATATATTGGCTTTTTGAATATTATGCACTAAAAAAATAAAATTTTAATTAAATAACTTATATAAATGAGATTATTAGCGAGTATATGTGATGAGCAAAAACATAAAACTGTCATGTGTTCTTGTAAACAAATAAAATCTTTAGAGAAACTATATTCAATGATCAGCTAATCTATAAGAGATTATGACTTAAAATTGTATTTAGTTTATCAAATCCCGAATTATTTTTCTGATAAAAAAAAAAGTTATTCAAACACCTCAGAGTCAGATAAATACCTTAATTATTCTAAAATAAACTTAAATATTTTTAGATATCATTCTGTATTACAAGGATAAAATTAAGCTTTTATATCCCCATACCAGTTTGCCATACACATTACTCTCTCCGTTCCGATTTAAATTGTTCAAAATCAAATGACACGAGTTTTAGTAAAAATATTGTTTAGTAATATTAAAAAGTATAGAGTGAAGGGTAAATTAGTCTTTTCATTTTTATTGGAGTGAGTAATTAAATGAGAAAATTTTAATTATAGTGAAAAATTGAGTGACATGAGGTGTAAATAATATATATCTATAACAATTTAGTTTGAAAAGATATAATTAATTTTTTATTATTTTGGATATGAAAAAATATTTATTTTTAAATTCAAGCCATCCAAATTGTAACCGAGGGACAAATATTTAGAAGAATCCTCATTTGTTTGGTTGGTTAAAGCATGTGATTTCATCAATATTTAAATATAGATAATGTATACAGTGAATTAATATCTAACATAAAATTTATTAATAGTATTAATTTTTTTATTAAAAGATACTCTCTTCGTTCCTATTCAATTTTAACACTTGAGGAATGATAGTGATTTTTAATAAATACGATATTTTATTATACAATTGTTGGTGAAAAGTATAAAAAAAAGATGGAAAAGTAAAAAAAATCTGAATATATTATTGTAAATATGAGATTACAATTTAAAAAAAAATGAAATATTAAGTTTTAAGAGGAACGTCCGAAATGACAAAATGTTAAATTTAAAGAGAGATGAAGATAATATTAGTTTGTTAGTAATATTATATAAAAAGAAATAACTAATATTATTTAAAAATGGACAATGAATTGATTTTAAAAAAAATACTCTTATTAGATATGACATATCTTTGGTTTATAGTTTTTTTTTTCAAGATTTTTCATAAAATCTTTTGTATCCTATGATGATTAAGATAGTGACAATTAATATGCATGATATTAATAGTAAAAATAGAGTTAATCGTATGCACTCGATTCACACTAGGTTTTGTCAATAATTAATATATCTCGATGAATTGATATTATCTCCTTTCTCCATCCAAAAAATTTAATTTTATTTATTTTTTACAATTTTTTATTTAAATAATAGTAATTGAGTGCGTCTCCTGTGAACTAAGTAAATATATTGAAGAATATTATGAACTATTGCGGTGACCATTTATAAATAAAGTTAATAATAGTTTGAGTAATTAAAGTAATGTTGAAGGATAACAATAAAATATTGTGTTTAATTTTTTTTATAACTCGGTATTCGGTCCAAAAATCGATTAATGAGGGGGATCAATCTCACCGTCTACTAGTGAAGGGTCCACTTAAAAGCCAGAGCAAAACTCTTATTTTTTAAGACTTAAACTTATTTTTTAAGTGTCAAATGTCTTTAAGTTTTCAAAAAGTGTCAAATCAAACCACCTGCTACAAATTCTAGGAAATACACAAGACTTGGAAAGGCTTAGTCTACAAAATTAACTTAAATTGAATAAATATACTAATTTTCAGCCCAAGCATTATAATAGAGGTCAACCTTAAAGTTAAAATCTATATGAGTATTAATCTTTAATCAGGTCATGAATCACGATAAATTAATTATTGTTATTATTATTCCTAAATTAATTTCTAGGAACAAAGTGTTCTCAGTTTGGCCTTTGACAATTAGCTTTCTAAGTCAAATTTCTAGCCAAAAAAGGTGTTTACATTGTAACAAAATGAAACTGTCATTCGTCAACCTGATGACAGCGGAAAGAGGCGAGAGAGTTGAAAGATTGGTAATAAATCAATACTATAAAATTATAAGGGGATTTTTCTCCTGGTATAAATATATGTCCGTTTGGTAGGCATGTTTAACAATAAGAATGATGAAATTAGTTGATATTTGAAACGGATAACAAGTCAAAATAAAAAAATAAAAATCAAGAGCATAAACATAAAACATGTGCGTGTGGAAAAAATAAATAAAAAATTCAATTTCTTTTATAATTTTTGCGTTTACTGCTCTTTATTGTCAATGGATTTGCAAAAAGGGAAGTGCACTAATTGGACAGATTTAGTTGGGCCAAATTTCTTTCATTTGATTTCCCACTACTCACCAACCAAGTAATAATTAAGTATTACGTTTGTTTATTTTATGTAGTCTGGCAAAATATGGAATTATCATGGGTTGCTTCATCATTCCTCGTCAATTAGAGTCCATCTACTTTGAGGGTTATCCAGAGATAATCTGGGATAAAAAATTATTTTAACCAAGTTATGGATAACCCTCAAAGTAAACATGTCCTTAAAGTTAGAGGGATAACCAATTGTGCAATGCATGAGAAATGAAACAGAGGCGGGTTGATATTGTTAATTTTAATGAGGCAAAATACATTTTAAGGTCTCTAAATTGTTGTATAAGTATGTTTTGTATTAGACTGTTTTATATTGAAACCTGATATTTTTGTAAATTTTTATAATACTTAAAATTTAAAAGTATTATAAAAATTTCATAATCTTCATACAAGTGAAAAGAGGAGAAAAAAATATTAAAAGTACATGTCAAAATTTTGTTTCTTTTTTGAACACATCAACTTTAAAAAATTATTTTTCTTTCATGGAGGATTCAAGAGGAATTTTAAAATATAAAGATTGTCTTTATAAGATTATAAATACTAATTTGAAGAGGAATTTGTATTTAATACGAATAGAATAATCAATTATAAGTAAAAAGTGGAAAAGAATTTAATAACCAATCAATAAGATTATGGATCACAGATTAGCAAAGTGGATCTTCAATTGATGTATATTGAAATGGTGATAATATTTCTATTCAACATCAAACAACCCCCACAAACCACAAATTTTCTTAAAATATGAGTGTTACCTATTTAACATAATGGAATGAACAATTAATAGAAAGAGATGAAGAATATATGTGAAGAAATGATGGATCTCATCTAAGTGTCTTCATATATATATATATATATATATATATATATAGACTTAGATGCATTTTTTTTAATTAAGAGGAAATATTCGAATATGCAAACTCTTTTCATGTACCAGCGGTACCTTGGTCAAGTGGGTTATAAGTTGAGGGGATTCAACAACCCTTACAATATTGACCATAAGTCATAGATTATTTTAAATGATTTTTAACTTGAATGATTTTTAACTTTATTCTCCATATTGACCATATCTCATGGTGGATCATTTTAATGACTAATATAATAATATAAACATGTGTTCATTTCTTTGTCCAAGTATTTATCCCTAGAAAAGAAAAGAAAATAAGTCGTTATCAATTCCAAATACAAAAAAGTCAAACCTTTATTTTACCGCGAAAATTTTCTCCTCCTTTTTATTCATACAACTTGTTCGATTTCCTTATCCTTGTTCTTCTACAGTTCTACTCTCTGCAGGCGCTTCGCTTTCTTCTTTCACCAGCTCTACAAGAAGCGGAGCGCAATGAATCTCAAAACCCTAGCTCTCAACGTTTACTTACAACACCAACATTTCCGCAACTACGAAAAGTTCAATCCAAAATTAACTTCACAAAAAACCAATCTCCGAAACCTAAGATGCAGAAGAAATCTATCAATTATCACGAATTGCAGTGTTTCAAGCCACGGAGCCGATAATGCTGCTCAAATTTCGCCAATTGAAAGAGAAAAGGAAGTAGAAGTAGTTGTAGTCGTAGTGGAGAAAACGCAATTCTTAGAAGAAACTTTAGAAAACAGTCGACGAGAATTATCGGAAAATCAGAGTTTGTTGGATCAAATTATTGAGATCGTGAAGTTTTCTGGTCCTGCTGTTGGGCTTTGGATTTGTGGGCCATTGATGAGTTTAATTGACACTGCTGTTGTTGGTCAAGGCAGCTCCATTGAGTTAGCAGCTTTAGGTATATACACTTCAATTTTTAGTATATTTTAGTATCAGTTATCCATCCAAGGACAGATAGCTGGAGTATGTCTTTTGGTTAATTTAGGTTTAATGGCGGTTTAATTGTCCTTTTCAGGGCCAGGAACTGTGTTGTGCGATTATACAAGTTATCTATTTATGTTCCTTTCGATTGCTACTTCAAATTTGGTTGCGACATCTCTCGCTAGGCAGGTCTGTTGATTAAACTCTATTTTATGTTTCCTAAGATTTTCATTATGTGGAAGAGACTTTTTAAACTGTAAAGTTTACTTAATGCAAGCTCTATACTATCTTGCAACTGGTACAGGATAAAAATGAGGTGCAGCATCAGATATCTAACTTGCTGTTTGTTGGATTGGCTTGTGGTTTGTTGATGCTTTTATTTACAAAGTTTTGCGGTCGTTGGGCTTTGACTGGTAAAGGATGACCTAGTTTTGTAATTTTCGATATACTTTAACGTGGTATTCTAATATGAATCTGTTCTGATGAATTTTTTTCATTTATCCCCAGCTTTTGCAGGGGCGAAGAATGCAGATATCATAACTGCAGCAAATACATATGTTCAGGTCATATTACCAAGAGTAGTAAATTATTTGACTAATCAGTTATTTTGTGTAGTATCAATTTGTAATTCACAGGTGTCACAACTTTGCTCATTTTATTGCATTACTTATTGTTAATAATAGTTTAGGCTATACTGGAGTGGGTACTACTTGTCATCAAGGATAACATGACGAAGTTTTTGTTAGAATGAACTGGTGGAGTGAATCAGTTAATTTTGAATTCCAACTATGAAGAAAGCTGCAAGCCTGCAACAATACTCCCTTCAAAAGGAGTCATTTTTCAATGAAGATGTAAAACTATAGATTGCTTCTTCTTTCCTAGATACCCCATTATTATGCTTTGGTGAATTTCAAGATAATACATTGCAATTGTTTTATTGCGTTAGCCGTGTTTATCTTTTACGTTGTTGGTTAAAAGTACATAAACAGTGATTTATTTCAGATTCGTGGGCTTGTATGGCCAATATGGCTCGTCGGATGGGTTGCTCAAAGTGCAAGGTATGACATTAAGATTAAGATTTTTTAGTTGATGATCTCTCTCAAAATGGGTTACCTAAAGTGCAAGGTCTAAAATTAAGATTAGTTGATGAAAATGTTCCTCCATCTCCTGTTATTTTCTTGGTGTGACTATCTTTGTTGTCTTGTATTCATGATATTAAGTTAGATGTTAGAGAGAATGATAGACCTCTCTAACATCTTAAGCTTTTAGATTAGATGGTCATTCAATTGCATTGTTATCTTCTAATTTATTTCTACTGGTCAAATTTATTTTGCTTAATTTGCTTAGAATTTTCTATTTTATTCTTGTCTTTAATAATTTGTGAGCATTGTTCACTCATGCATATGCACCCAATGATCTTTTCTGAAGCTCTTTACTCTTTTATGTGCAAAACTGAATTGTGTTATGGCTATGCTGGGTGGAACAAACTTTAAAGCGAAGGATTTTGATCAATGTTTGACATAACGTTCAGAAGAGTTGTAGTTTGATAAATGTAATGAGTTTGCAAATAATGTGCTTCCCCTGGTCTAATGTAATGACGTGCTCAACTGGAGAACTATTTGTGATTTTTTTTTTCTTTCTAAACGTGATTGTTACGAAAACAACAACATAAAGAAAAAGAAAAAACTAAGTCTTTGTCATACTATTTGCAAGTTCATTTATTTTAAACTTGATGGTTCCTTGATTTAATTTTATCTGTGCGCAGCTTAGGAATGAAAGATTCGTGGGGTCCTGTCAAGGCTTTGGCAGTTGCAAGTGCCATTAACGGTGTTGGGGATATAGTATTATGCCGATATCTAGGATTTGGTATTGCTGGAGCAGCATGGGCAACAATGGTGTCACAGGTCCATACTAACAATTTCTATCTTATTGCAAGATCTGCAAAAATCACATTGATTTCCTTCTCCTGTTGATAATTGGAAACACTTCCTTCTATATCAGATCATGCTAACACATGATCACTATAGGTTGTCGCAGCTTTCATGATGATTGAGGCTTTGAACAAAAAAGGATACAATGGTTTTGCCATCTCCATTCCATCACCTGATGAATTCCTTCAGATATTCATGATTGCAGCACCAGCATTTGTGGCAATTTTGTCAAAGGTGTAAGATGCTGTTTTAGATTTTGTATCTTATTTCTTTCATTTAGTCACATTTTATTCATCTAAAAATTTTCAAAGCAGACTGTATTTTATGCCCTGCTTGTCTACTTTGCTACGTCAATGGGTACAAAAACTGTTGCTGCTCATCAGGTTGGGTTCTTGAGATCTATGATGAAATTTGTATTGTATTCACATTTTGCTAAGGCCTCATGGAAGTTGATCTTCATCAAATACTCAATTATCAGGTCATGATACAATTGTACTGCATTTGTGCTGTTTGGGGTGAACCACTTTCTCAAACAGCCCAATCATTTATGCCTGAGCTGATGTATGGAGCCAATCGAAATTTAGTAAAGGTTGGTTGATCGTCAGTTATAACATATAATAATGTCATAAGGTTGTCTTAATTTCAACGTTGCAATCTATTTTTCTTTTCTTTCCTTGATTTACGTTTTTGAGCAATTTATGATGCATAATAGGTGCAAAAACTACTCAAATCACTGGTCATCATTGGTGGATTAAGTGGTCTCATATTAGGATCTATTGGAACATCACTTCCTTGGCTATTCCCTAACCTCTTTTCCTCTGACTCTGAAGTCATACGTGAGGTCAGTTCTCTCTCTCTCTCTCTACATGTTATCAGGATTATTCAGCGAAAAATACGCACCCTTTGAATAATTTTTCTTGATTTATGTGGCTAAGTTGTGAAATATTAACTTCACTTTCTATTTCAGAACACCTTCGATAAATATAAGCGTTGGTACTAACTGTTGGTGTGGGCCTTGAGGCATGAGTAACTCATTTTAACCCTGTAGGCCGAAATCGTATGCTAATGCTACTTATTCTTATCTTATTTGGTGCAGATGCACAAGGTGTTGATCCCTTTCTTTATTGCACTAGTTGCTGGGCCACTAATTAATTGCCTTGAAGGCACATTAGTGGTATGTTGATGCTATATATAACTGCGTTTAAATTCCTATGATATCTCCATATAGGGCCGGCCATTAACACCCACTTCATATCTGTGTTTGATTGTACAAGTAGCTAAAAGATGTTGTGATGGGTGTAAAAAACAATTCAGTGGGTGTTAACAACTGTAGCCTTCCATATGTTCTCTCTCATCTGGCACTAGTTTCGTGGTGCTTTAGTATCTTTTCGAGGGTAGGGATGATGAGAGAGAGTATTTAGGTATATTGACATTTTCTTTCTGGGGGTTTTTGAACTTGAAACAGGCTGGAAGAGAGTTGAAGTTCTTGAGTATATCAATGACTGCGGTGGCTTGTTTATGCACACTTGTGCTTCTGGTAAGCGACTTTTTGATTCTCACTTTTGAATATCTATTTTACTTAAGTTTACAAAACTACAATTTACCTCGTACTTTTGGTATAGGTATTCAGCAGGTGTGGTTACGGTTTAAACGGGTGTTGGTTCGGACTAGTTGCCTTTCAATTGGTAAGTCTGCATTATTGCTTTAAAATAGGATTGTTAACCTTTTGGCAAAAACATATATGAGACGAACAAGTCTCATTTACTTTATAATATGATCTATGGGATTTCAACCAAATCATATTTTAAAGGAAAGTATGATTCAATACTAAGTGGAGATATGTCTCTAATTCTTTTAGTATTTTTGGACAGTGTTTGTTTACAGTTTTGCTGCGACGCATCACCTTACCAGATGGGATACTATTTTCGAAGCTCAAACCTCTATGATATGAATTAGTGTTTCAGAATCAGATCATATCGGCTGGTTCAATCAGTTGAAATCGATAACCGACCATGCAACCTGTCAAATTACTCCCAGAAAAACTCTTTTTGATTAAACTGGTAAAAATCGACCAAAACCGGTGAAACCGGTTGAACCGATTTTTTATTTATAAAAAATTAATTATTTTTTAAAGTTTAAACAATGACATATTCTTTATTTTTATTTAATATTTTAATTATTATTATTATTATTTTTTTAACCATAACAATTTTTATTTTTAAAATTGTTTAATATCTGATGTTTAATTTCTATTCATTTCTATCTTATTCTAAATCTTTTAATATTTATTAAATTTTAATATTTTAAAATGACGTTTTATTGTCGACTGTAGATAGACTCTATTTGCCCAAAAACCAAATTCTTTCATTTTTATTTATTATCTTTATTATTATTTAGATGCTGTTTGCTTCAAAAACCAAATTCTTTCATTTTTTATTACTATTATTGTTATTGTTATTATTATAACTTCTTCGTGTTGATGTTAATTTGTTTCAATCCAAAAACCATTAAAATTTTCGTTTATGATGCACAGGTTGAGTATTTTGAATTTTATTGTGAAATAAATTGTAATAGAAATTTAAATTAGATTTATTTTGTTCACGTAGCAATTGATCTTTTTTTTAAAAAAAAATTGTTAATTCATAAAAACGATACTGTATATTCATGAGTGTTTCACAATTATTATTAATTATGTAGTATAAATTCACCACAAATACTAAAATATTTATAAAAGATAGCATGATAACTTATATAATTTAAAATAAAAATATTTAAATTCAACTCCTATAATTAAAATCAATAAAAAAAGCTCTTTAAAAAAATATAATTAATATTTTAAATCTAAATCTTAATTTTATGTACAATATGTTAAATTGAAGATTTTTAAAGATAATAAATTTGATATATAATGTGTTAAAATATATTTAAATTAAAAAACGTATTAAAATTTAAAATTGTTAGTGAAAAATGTAAATAAAAAAATTGATTAGTAAAATCAAGGCATTCTCTTTGTCATAGGATGAAACTGACCACGAGTTTTACTTCACTAACGTACAAAATATGCCCTCTCCTTACTCTAGGGTACAAATGCTTTTTTTTTTTTTTTTTTGAAACAAGGGTACATATGCTTTAAAAACTTACCACTAGCTATAATTTGGCACCTAAATTACCAATTATAACCCTCCACACTCAACTCATGCCTGAAAATACAACTACGTCTACTAGCCTGTCTCCTCCTTTTACACATCAGTTTTTTAATTTCAAATCTATGTTTTAAAAAACGGAAGCAGACGTCGAATCGGACACCCTCAGCGCTTTTGGTCGGACCGGGTCCGACCGGTCAAATCGTTAATAAAGCGGTTGAGACGATATGATGTCATAATGATATTATAATTAAATAATACATAATTCAATATATATTTATTTTCTTTATAATACATATTTAATGAACAAATTACGACAAAAATTAGATAAATATACATCTAACATTGTAATTTAATATTCACTTTTACCAATATAAATCAAATGCCAACAATTTTATCAAATATAAATCAAATGCCAACATATTTATTCCCTTTATTAATATATATTACAACATTTTTGTGATTCAAGTAATTCATTGTTAGCAACTTCATTATTAAATCCTTCTAATATTTCATCATAGTTAAGCTCTCCATTTGGCTCCTCGTCAATAATCCAAGCACCAATCTTATCAATGCACTTGTAATCAATTGGATTATATGTTTTGTGCATTTTCTTTACCACTGCAAATAAAAAAAAAAGTTTAGTTTCATATTTAAAAAAAAAAAAAAAACTAATCAAACATTTATAATAGATTAATAAAAGTTGAAAGATGAACATATAAATTTTTCAAACGCAAATTATATTATTTTAAATTACAAAATAGTTTGTTGCAAAAAAAAAAAAAAAAAAAAAATGAGCGAACCGTTGGTCCGCCGGTTCAATTGGGGATCGGTCCAACCCGTTTAATCCCCTTTTTGACCGGTCCGAGGGCATTTCATGTGATAACCGTTTCAATGCTTTTGAGCCGTACGCTACCTTGTCCGCTTACCTGTCCGACCGGCCGGTGCAATCGATTTTTTAAAACATAGTTTCAAATTCGTTGGTTTGTTCCGAAAAAAATTAGATTTTACAAGTAGGAATTGATGCTTACATTTTTTACCCCGTCAAATGCAAGTGGTAAAAATGGTTGATACTGACATACTGTTTACCCCGTACAAAAAAAAAAAAAAAAAAAAAAGACATACTGTTTAAAAATTTACTTAACGGGCATAAAAAACCTACCCACAAAAATAAATATCTATTTTTATTTCGTGAAGTACTACCTAACCTTCACTCTCTGTTTTCAGTTTCTGCATTTGGCGGCTTGGCGCTTCGATCTCTCGCCCTCCATAACAGTAACAGTAACAACAAGCATGAATCTCACAACACCAATTCATCATTCTTATCACCCTAATTTTCCAACTCCCAACCCAAGATTTAATCGATTCTCTAGTGTATCTACATCCACTCTCCGAATTTTAAAGCCCAAAACCAATCCGATTTTTATTACCAATTGCATTTCTCCAACCAACGAAGTTACTGACATCATTCCGCCAATTTCACCAATTGAAGAAGAAACTGAAGAAAACATAGTTGTTGTAGAGAAGCCGCATTTGTCAGGAGAAGTTTCTCAGAATGACATAGATGGATTCGTGGAGAATGATAGTTTGTGGAATCAAATTCTGGAAATTGCCAAGTTTTCCGGCCCAGCAGTTGGCCTTTGGATTTGTGGCCCACTAATGAGTTTGATTGATACTGCTGTTATTGGTCAGGGCAGTTCCACTGAGCTTGCTGCTTTAGGTATAACATAATTCTACTTTTTTTCGAAAAAACTGGTGTTTATATTTAAGCTCCTTTTGAATTTTTGAATGAACGGTTGTATTCCTTGGGATTCTGATTTTGGCAGGGCCAGGGACAGTATTTTGCGATAACACGAGCTACGTGTTTATGTTTCTTTCAACTGCTACATCAAATTTGGTTGCTACATCTCTTGCTAGACAGGTCTATTTCTTGGTGTTATCGTAAATGTAGTTAATTCCCTAGTTTATTGATATTTCCATCATCTAGGTGGAAATCCAAATGTGAAATGTATTTCGTATAATCTTATGCTTGCTTTTAATTAAGTGGTGCAGGATAAAAGTGAGGTGCAACATCAGATTTCTGTTTTGCTGTTTATTGGATTGGCTTGCGGTTTGCTGATGCTTTTCTTCACAAGGTGTTATGGTTTTTGGGCGTTGACTGGTAAAGGACAAACTTTGACTTTAATATTAGCTCCTATTGTTTTTGCTTTGGCAAAATTTTGAATTTTATTCGGAGCTGATGGTTATTCATTACATCCATCTCCAGCTTTCACAGGGGCAAATAACCCAGAAATTGCAGCTGCAGCAAACACATATGTTCAGGTACATTTCGGGTGTGCCCTGTCCCAAGCTTTGCTGCTAAATGTTTGTATAAAATTATAAATACATTATCTGGCTTTTTCCTCAAGTGAGTAGTTCTCTCTTCAGTGCTATATGGTTGCATTTGTAATAATGTTCGGACTAATAGTTAAATGATTATGGACTTTGTAGTCGGACAATTTGCCTTGCAATATGAAGAATGACAAAATTAAGGATTTCCATCCAGTAAAAGTCATTTCCTACTGAGGCAAAAAACTTAAGGCTGCTTCACTTGGTAGTTAGAAACTCTGTGTTACAACCCAAATAATTATCCTTGGTGTCAGCATAGAGATCATCATTTTTAAATTATCCAATGGCAATTGGTACATAGAGTCCTGTATGCTAAAACTGCAGAGAAATTGGTTAGAAGGTTTAATATTAGTATTGTGGCTTTCAATTCCCTTTTAGATCCATATGGTTTGTTTTTAGGTACATCAATGTAATGCATGTTCAGAGGTTGGACTCTTTGCCTACTGCAAAATCACTCCGTGCATTCCTGTTTTCTGTTGTAACATTTTTTTTCTTTAGAATCTGAAAAATGTTATTTTCAGCCAATGTCTTCTAGTAGCACTTTTGTTTTATTCGATTTTCTATGTTAGTGAACAATATCTTTTTACAGATTCGAGGCCTAGCATGGCCAGCTATGCTGATTGGATGGGTTGCTCAAAGTGCCAGGTACAGGATCATGTGTTTATAATTTTGTGTGCAGAATGTGTCATTTATGTTTCTTAATCCTTTTCCTTTCCTATTTCTGGTCATGCCACCATATTTTATAAAGCATGAAGTTGTTTTCATCAATCTCTGTAATTATTTGGGTATACTAAATTAGTGATTTAAACTGGCTAGATGTGCTATTGCACTCTCACGAAGTTTCCAGTTGATTGGAACTGTGTTTTGTTGAATTGCTTTGGTGTTGATTGATTGCATTCTTCTCTAAGTTGCATAAATTGCATCCACTTAATTTTTACTTTGAAAGCTTTAAATCACATGAATCTCTTGTAGATTGCTCATGTGAGTTTGTATTCCACTGGGTGAAATTTTGTAAAATTATGCCTATGCTGGTAACACAAACTGTCAACGAGGATTACCGTGCATTTACATATGAGGCTCAAGTCACTGGAGGTCAAAAAGAGAGATAGTTAGATGCATACCTAGAACCTGAAGATTGATAACATATCTCTCAACATACAGAACTTGTTGCTAATGCAATATCTCCGAATAGGCCTATCATTAATTAGTTTGCTTCTTCTGGTTTCTTGACAAACAGCTTAGGAATGAAGGATTCATGGGGTCCTTTAAAGGCTTTGGCCGTGGCAAGTGTTATTAATGGTGTTGGTGACATAGTTTTATGCAGAGTCTACGGATATGGTATTGCTGGGGCAGCATGGGCAACAATGGTGTCTCAGGTGTGTTGGACATGCCTGCTGATCCCATTTGCTTTTCCCAAACTAGACGTATTTCAATTTATTTTGGTTTCCTCATGCATATTTTTCTTAGGTTGCTGCAGCTTACATGATGGTTCAAGCTCTTAATGATAAGGGATATAATGGTTTTTCTGTCTCTGTTCCATCACCTCATGAGCTCCTTGAGATATTCATGCTTGCAGCTCCAGTGTTTATTATGATGATGTCAAAGGTTTGTGAGCTTTCTTGATTCTACTCCTGTAATCGCTTATTATCTTGCCATTTTTCTGACCTGATATATTTCAGGTGTTATTTTACTCTCTGCTTGTGTACTTTGCTACAACAACGGGTACAAAAACTCTTGCTGCTCATCAGGTGTGGTTTTTCAAATATCTCTAACTTGTGGTGTAATCTTCTTTTCATGCTAGCTTAGCCAAAGTGGACACTCCTAATTTTCTCTTCTTTAGGTCATGATACAAGTTTACTGCATGTGTACCGTATTCGGTGAGCCTCTTTCGCAAACTGCCCAGTCATTTATTCCCGAGATGCTATATGGAGCAAAACGAAATTTAGCAAAGGTGTAATTCTTACTCTACAAGTTTAGAATATTCAGGATCTGCACACTGCGTTCATTTTCTATATTGTTTTAACAAGCCACTAGAGCATAAATAAATAATAGAGGTTTTACATTTGAGAATTAATGGGAACATGTGCATCTTATGCCTCTGCTTCTTCTGGAATAGTATTGATCAAGAGGCACATTCATTCGTAATGTCCAAGCATACATTATTTGAAAAGCTTATGCGAAAATGGCAGGCTCGAACATTACTGAAATCACTGGTCATCATTGGCGCTCTAAGTGGATTGATATTGGGATCTATTGGAACATCTGTTCCTTGGCTATTCCCTAAAATATTTTCCCCAGATCCTGAGGTTATACAGGAGGTCAGTTATCTCTCTCCTTCCCTTTCGAATTCATATGAAAGCAACGAATGCTAGGCCTGCATAAGTATTTGCTTATCTGTTCAGGTAGGTTATTGGTAGTTCCCTAATTGTTTAAAGTGGTACTAAGTTAATGTTAATTGTTTGGTATTGGAGACGTCACATTAATATTCCCCTGAATTTCAAAGAAGGTTCTCAACACCCAGAAGCCAGTAAACAGATGAAAATCCCCTAAAAGTCCACTTGGCAAGAATGAATGGTGATTCACCAGTATTGCTTGCACTCCATGTTTTTTTTTTTTTTGATCGGTACTTGCACTCCATGTTATTGTGCTGAAATAGTGATGTTTATCGTTCCAAACAGCATGTTGACAAATGCTTATTTGCACAGACGTTTAATTGATAAGCATCACAACATCAGCGTTAATACTGTGCTAGCTAAAGCAAAAATATTCTAAATTAAGTATAGTAATTATGAGGCAGCTTCACATAAAAGTTAAAATTCTGTGAATATTAAAGTGGGTGTATTAAGTGTTTGATTCATCTTGTACAATGCAGATGCACAAAGTATTGATTCCGTACTTCCTTGCGCTATGTATCACGCCCAGTACTCATAGCCTTGAGGGTACTTTATTGGTATGTTAGCTCTACTTTACACTCTGTTAGTTTTTATTTTTTTCTCAAATGAAAAAACTGAATTTAGATGAAACTCACAGTTAGGTTTGATATCATTTGGTGAGTAGTAAATATGGCTCCCAGATAACGAGCTTGTTTTCAAACCCAACAAAATACTCCAGAAGCATTTTTTTATAAAGCTGTTAGACACAGATTTTCAAAAAAAAAAAAACGTGATTATGTGTGGTGTGTTGGGTTTGCAAACACTCCCAACATATGATTCATCATGCCATTTTGTAGTGAAGAACTACTTTGGGGCGAAGGTTGTGCTTTTGAATAAAATTATTTGAAGAATACTAAATCTCTTCATCTTTTCTCACATTGGCCACTACTTCCTCATGGGGGGGGGGGGGGGGAGAGAGCCTATGGGCAGTTGGTCTTCTGACCTGAATGGTAGACATTCTGATAAAGGAGTCTGAATGAGTGTTTTGGGATTTTTTACTTTTTATTCTGATTATTTTAGCAGATGCTTGTGTCTACCTTTCTGGGTTATCACTTATCACTCATTCCATGGATCGATATTATAATTTAGAGGTTAAATTGAATTAGATACATGTCAACTATGCAGGCTGGACGCGACCTAAGGTTCATTAGCTTGTCAATGACTGGGATCTTTGGTTTGGGATCCCTTATTCTGCTGGTAAGGACCTTTTTCCTTATTCCTTGCTTTCAATATCTCTAGTAATTTTCCACACACCGTTACCTTTAAACATTTGTTCTCTTCAGCTTACAAATTTGCTACTTCAGTATACTGACCAGTATCATATACTAATCATAACATCTTGTGTGTACATATACATATATATATATATATATAGCTTTTGAGCAGAAGTGGTTATGGTTTAGCTGGATGTTGGTTTACACTCGTTGCATTTCAATGGGTAAGTTTACGTCTCAAGTACTTCCAATCACTTTATGTTAAAGGCATGACAGATGCAACATTTTGATCAATTCATTCCAATTTAGCCAGGATATGGTTATTGGGTATAAATTGGCCAAAATAGTAAAAAGTGTCGGCTGAATTTATGTGGCTATAATGTCTATATATGATCGTTTAAGTATCTGTATATGCATAACAATTCTTGATCTTATTTCTCTTCCAGTCACGGTTTTCTATTGCTTTACGCCGTCTCACCTTACCAACCGGGTTGCTTTATTCTGAGGATGTGACCCGTTATCAAACCGAGAAGCTAAAATCTGTATAATCCTGTTTCAACATTGAAGTCGACTAAACTCAGGGTTGATAATGCTAAAGGGCAAAGGGTAATTGCAATTTGCAAGTAGCAGCATGCCACATCCTGTTGTAATTTTTTTTGCATCTTTCACTCCTCATCCCTGGCCGTTTAGTGCATAGGGATTTTTGTTTCTGATCATGTAACCATAGCTAAAATATTATTTTACGATATTATTTTTGAGATTTTAAGGAAAGAAAAAAAAAACAGTAAAATTTATTGACCAACCCCAATAATGCGACTTATATCCAAAAAGACTTACAAAAGTCTTACTACAACTACAAGCAACAAAATTACTCTCTTCTCTTGATATGGAACTAGACTATAACAATTAGCTGAGTTTATCAGCTTAAACCCAAACAATGATAATTTGCAGTTGACTGCATCAATGGTAGCTCATAATCTGCTACTTCCTCGCCTACCTCCTTGCCTACCTCGGGCATATTGTCTAGGTTCTTTACCCGACTCCGACACTGCACTTCTGCTCTGTAATTTTCATCAACGAAAACCAACCTCAGCATATCCCAATCATCAATCAAGTCTATTGAAGAAACATACAACTCTGTAATTTTCATCAACGAAAACCAACCTCAGCATATCCCAATCATCAATCAAGTCTATTCAAGAAACATACAAATTATCGTGTTGACAGTTTTCATCCAAGATATAGGTCAGGAATAGTAAGACATATCAAACAGGGAGACAATGGATCCTTTGTGTAGAAGATAAAGAGACATCATACCTGCTGAGGGGATTGTTGTGAAAGACGTTGTCTTTTGAGATCGAGAGCCTGAGCTCGTTTCTTCTTCTGTTCGGCTTTGAGCTGCAAGGCCAGGCTGGGCCTATACAGAATCACAGTTCTACCGATTTGTCCAACAGCTAATGAGCCAGTGCTTTGCTCTAACTGCTTCACCACATCTTCTAACTCTCCGGGACAGGAATTGTGTATTTTGAGCTGAGTGGAGGAACGAACAATTACGACACAACTTCAACAGATACAGATACAGATACAGATTAAGTTGGGTAAAATGAATTACCTTGAGAAGCTCGTTAGCTTCAAGTGTTTCAATCAAGGCGGTGACGACAAAATCAGTGACGCCCGACTTTCCAACCTGCTGTGACTTTAGCTTCTTCCCCAAACTGTGGGCATATGAAGCCAATTCTTTCTTCTCCTTTACACTAAGACTCGGTGGCGGAGGAGGAGGAGGAGTTTTAATAGATTTTCTCAAACCCTCAGAAACAGAAACAGCATTGATTTCTCCTTCCGATTCGGTTTCCACACTCTCCAATAGAACGACATCGTTCGCAAGTTGCTGCGAGGAGAGACAGATGAGGCGGGTGGAGGTGAAATACGGCGTCGTTCGGAGGGGAAGAAAGGATTTTTTGGCCTGGGATAGAAGGGCGGCATGGGTTGGGCGGCTGAGGATAAGACGGCGTAGTATCAGGTGCGGCGACAAGGAAGCTAACGCAGCCATTTCCGCTTTAAGAATTTTCAATTTTGCAACTCTTGCCTCTGCGTCTGCCTCGCTCTAGCAGTTAGTTAACTGCGCTCGGCGCAGCCAAATGTAATATGTTAATAAAGAAGGAAACGAATGGGCATCATCTGGGTGTTTGGTCTAGTGGTATGATTCTCGCTTCGGGTGCGAGAGGCCGCGAGTTCGATTCTCGCAACACCCCTGTTCCCTTGTTCTTGTTGTGTGTTAATTGCATTTTTGACCCCATTAAAATATATAATGAGAGAGAAAACAAGTTTTTAGTTTTTTTTTTTTTTTTGACAGGGGGAGAGTACAAGTTATATACCATATAAATTAGGGATCCAGTATAAATTAAATCTAATTATTTTATCTATAAATTTGAATTTTGGAGAGAGTACAAGTTATATACCATATAAATTAGGGATCCACTATATATTATTGAGAAAAAATTAAATTTTAATTATTTTATTTATAAATTTGAATTTTGAATTTCGACAAGATTATTATAATTTGCGCTGCACCATTGGTGTTTTTAGCAGGGACAATGAGTTCTTATGAACAAATATATGAGGTTTATAATGAACCTAAACAATGGCTTAAGATATAAACAATAAATTAGATTTATAATAAACCTAAACAATGACTTGAAATAGAAAATGGAAACAAAATTAGAAATTTGAAACTGGAAAATTGAATATGTCATTTTTAGTACTCAAAATTTGGTGTGATGTTTCCAAAAATGAAATTACTTTGTTTTTTAACTCAGGCAAATTGAAATGACCTAATTATAGGTGTTGTTTCACTCAGGTGAGGAGTCTCATCCATTAACCCAGGCAATGAATGTCATTCAGGTGAGAACATTATCCATTGACGACTATTTCAGGTGAGGCTGACCACGGTTAAATTACATTAATGCATTACTATTAATGTAGTTAAATACTTACTTAATTTCAAGCCACAATTATTTAATTAATTAATTATGTGACATCATAATTATTTAATTAATTAATTTACATAACATTAGGGCTAGCTTGTTTTAATGGATAGGATACAGAAGTAATTATCTCTTCTTCATGGGATCACTAGTCAGACCCCTCTCCATGATGTGACTAATTATTTCTTATTTATGAAACAAACAGAGTTTATTTATCGAATTGACAAAATATCACGAATCGGTATCATATGAATCAAACGCAGAATAAATGGGATAATAGTATTCATCCTTGATCAAACAGTTTGATAAAACTCGGATCAAATTCCATTTGATGGATAACTAATAAGCACAGATATATTTAAAAGAAAAAAAAATTAGAGACGATAATCATTAACAATAATATTTTAATCTACCTGATATCTAACCAATATTTGAAGAGAGAAAACTCATGTCATTTGATATATAAACAATAATTAGTTCATTCACTCACCTGTAACCGTGAGCTGATATTAGTGTTTGATATACATATCTGATAACAGTTAAACAAATATATGAGTAATAAATATAACATCATTATATTTTCCTCCTGAATAATGGAGTCATCACAAATTACCTCTACAATTTCAGCAAGCTTGTTATTGTGCAGCACCTCTCATGGCTAGTAATGCAGCTCCATAAGCAGCTTCAGTCTGAAGTGCTTTGTGCACTGGCAGACCGAGAACTCTCTCTCGAATCTTGATCCATTTCTCATTTTTCGACCCTCCACCCGCAGTAAAGACTTCATCAACGGGAGTAGCCCCTAATTCCTTCAACAGGTTGTACCCCTTTGCCTAAATTGATATAAATAACGATTATTTACAATGGTAAGTTCGTTTGCAGTAATAATAAAATGTCTCGATGATACAACAAGTTTTCAAAATAAGGGACCTGAATGAAATTTTCTTTACCTCAATCCGAGCAATGGACTCTAGAATACCATGTAAGTAATCGATATCACTTTCTGGGCGAGGATGTAACCTGAAAGGTCAATTAACTGTTAATTTTAAGAATGGATGTCTAGACATCACTAATTACAGACCATATATTGCTGCTGGTTTTTAGATATAGACATAGGCAATAACTTATACGCACTAGTTGCACCGTGCAACTAGTTCAATTTTGACCAAAATTTGACTCATTCACGGAAAAAAAAATGAAATATACTATAATGAGAAGTATTAGATCATATAAAGAAAAATATTATTTCATACAAAAAAAAGTAGTATTAGTTTATAAGTTGAACAATATTAGCATTTTTTTCAATATGCAATTAATAGTTTCATCATAGGAGCTGATATTTTTCTTTATATGAACTAATATTTTTCGATCGTTTCTTCTATGATTCGCGAAAAAAATATAGAGAAACAATTTGATTGAATTCTTTTAGTTGAAATTTCACCAAGTTGCACAGTGCAATTGGTGCTACCATATAGCCCAGATTACTTTGTAAGAGAGTCTGCAGGAAGAGAAAGAAGTGGAGTACCAATTTTGATATATGCAAGGACAAATCGAAGTACTTCTTTATTTTCCGACTTTATATTACTTAACAAGGCAATAGTAACTATAAGTCTATAAGGACGCCTAAGCTACTTCAAGACCAAAAGATTGTGCAGGAAGTTAATCAAATGTACAGGTCACCGTTAAGTTTTTTTTTTTTTTTTTAAGCAGTGAAACCATGGTTGAGTACCTCGGTTCCATTTTTGGATCTGCTATAGGAAATCTTTCCCCGATATTTAGGAGAGGATAATAGTCGAGAAGAGAGGCGTTAGCAGGATTAATCTGCGTGCTCAGTTTTTCCAGTTGATCATCCGTAAAAATCTGCCTGAGCACAGCTCCTCCCGTGTTTGAAGCTCCTCCTACAAGCCATTTATCATCAAGGCGGTGACTATACACGCCAAAACGAGCATCTTCCACTCTCCTAGTGCTTAGTAGTTTAATAGCTAGAGTTGAACCCAAAGATGTAACCTGTTTGTTATTACAACAAAAGTTTAGTAGGTGGAAGAATATCGTATGATTCCTGGCAAGTAAGTTGCAATAGCACACACTGAAATAAAAACAACTCAATCTGCATAATTATCATTTCCTTGGTTCAAGGTTGACCATAAAGCAATGGAGGAGAATATTTAGCATAACGTGTGCACTATGAATCTGTAGAACATAAGGGCGCAAGATTATTACAGCTTTTCCAGGTTGATTGACACGTGCTGCAAGAAAGGCTGCTATACTGTCGGTGGTTCCAGTGCAGATTACACAATCCTTTGGAAAACCTGCCAATAAACCAATGGTCTTAGCATGAAAGGGAAAAGACTCAAAATGCTATATCACATACTTCTGCAGCAGCATCAAGAAAAATTTATTGTTGATGGTCATCTTTTGAATAAATTTATGCTCTTCGTATTAGAAGTACATGGATTTGGCTTCCGTGAAAGCATGAATGTCTTATGAATGTCAGTACTGGTTTTATCATGAGCCAATCATCTGATGTCTTATTAATATGATGCCTCTTACAATTTTTTATTTGATTTAACTGTGGATCATATTCATCAAGCTTCAGTTACATAGTTAGTGCTTATAAGATTTTAGGCCATAGAGATTGTTAAAAGTGGAAATAAGTGAGTTAGGTCACAAAGAAAACTTGTTAGGAAACAAAAATGTAGAAATACTTGCACAAGTGAAAATGGAAAAGGACAAACACCGGTGACTCACAGCAGGACAAATTGAGCAATACTATAGAATTGATATCATTTTTATTTAATTCAAAATTTCTGTCGATGACATTAATTGGAATATGGATGTTTTATCAACTGAGTTGTGCTCAGAGCCTCAGAGTATAGCAAACATACCATAATCCGTACTGATGTTCTCTTTCATAGAGCTAATTGAGGTTCCAGGAGCTATCACAAGAGGTAAAACACTGGAATATGGCTGAGCGAGCAGCCACGCAGGATATGACTCGACTTCAGGATCGTATCCAACCTGTCACGTTAGATATACCAAACAATCTATGAACAAATTAGAAAAGAAACGAACTGAATTGACACTGAGAGGATCTATACTTTTAAAGCATTGTTGTAATCAGACACTCCTAGCTTTCCATGAAGAAGCCACAACAACCAATCTGCTTGATGCAATAACACTGCTGAAGTCTTAGATGTATCACAAGAACTCCACCAAGAAACAAGTTTGCAGAGTGTGGAAGATCCAGAGCAAACTGTGTGGTTAGCAGGAGCAATTGCCTTCACAACTGGTAAAGCTTCTGCACAACTCTGATTGTAGAGGAAAGGTTTACACAAGGATTCACCTGTTTTGCTGCATCAACAATCAGCATTAAATATTATATTGAAAATGTACTTACATGGCAAGTAAATTGCAAAAACCGGTCCGTATATTGGGTGTTAGCTATTTTAATCAATTACAAATTAATTTTCGCAATTCAGTCTCATAACTTTTAAAAAATGTAATTTAGTCCTATATTGACAAGGTTGCAGGATTTTTGCAGGTACCGCTCACAGGAGCTGCTGGAATTCCATGTAGCAACCGGATTAATGGCTTGGCGTTGCTTACATGCCATAATGAGACTTCATATCTATTTCAATTAGAAAAATCTTAAATTAATTATTAACCTAAAATTAAAAATTATCAATATAGGACTAAAGTTGGATCATTTTAAAAGTTATGGGACTTAATTGAGAAAATTAATTTGCATGAGACTAAAATCGCCAACACATAGTAGATATGAGACCAAGTTTCCAATTTACTCTGATATGGCCAACTGGAAAGTTGAAACTAGAGGCAAAACTTTTCTAAAGTAAAAGTTCAACCTATCGACGATAATTGTTGTTGCAGAAGTACCATCAATGGAAATGGAAGCAACGGCTTGGCGAAGATTCACTGGAATATCTTCCAAGAGACTGAAAAGCGTTGTTCTCCAAGACTTGATCCAATCGATTGTTTCTTCACTCTTTCTAGAAAACAAACAAGCTTGCATTCTCATCTTACAAAAGTCATCATACAAGTAATTGCAACGAGGACTGCCACTAGATATCCAATCAATTAAAAAAGGCCAAATAAAATGCAATTCTGAAAGCCAAGCAAGCAACTAAATAACAGAGAATATACCATATACAAAGGGTACTCTCTCTTCCCCTCAGCTTGTAGTTTTCCTTCCTTGTCGATCAGAGCATAACGAGCACCAGATGTACCAAAGTCCATTCCAAGATAGAGTCGATCCCCTCGATTAGGGTTACCTTCCATTTTCACTGTACCAGCTCTCAGCCTAGTCGTTCTTGGTTCTGCTTTATCAACTTCATTAGAGAGAGAGTATCTTGAAACTAATTTCCTTGCACCATAATGATCACCTATCACATAACAACTCAAATAATCAGTCCATAACTAACAACCCTTACAAGATGACTTGCTCCATTACATTATGGAGTGTTAGATTAAACATCTGCATTTCGGAACAATTCCAAAATTGAAGTCTGAAATCAAATTAAATTCAAAATAGGCTTTCATATGACATTGAGAAATGCAATTCTTACCCCCTATACTAAAGCGATCCCAATTTAGCCCTATAATTTGTAAATCTACGCATAGAAACGCCTTAAAGGCAGCTACAGCTTATTGTGATTACGCGATTACAACAGGAAAGATCGAAGGAGTTGTCATTATACTTATATAAAATGATCAAATGAGAAAACAACTATGATATACACTTAAAAAAGAAAAATTAATTAATTACTAGCATGTTTTATGGAGGTGGGCAGTTGTAGGAGCAACGAGCTTGTGCTACTGCAATATAGTGAGGCCACCATTGCTTCTATAACAGATAATGAAACCGAGCGCCATTTGTGTACCGTTTATCTTCATGTTGCTAAAGAAGAAGTCGCTAGTTTCATTCAGGACTCATTAAAAGCGTTGTTTCTAACGAAATGTCGTGTTTGAAATTCTTGGGATTCTATATGGTTGGGTAAATCATGTATTTTGAAAAATAGCATAAATATGTGTGTTTTCAAATTTTATAACGCATATGATGATTTTAATGAGGTATCAGAACAAGGTAAAAAATTACCATACCTTTATCATTTTTTAATAAAATTATTATTTTTTATTATTTGTTTTAAAAGTATATTTTTTTAAGTGATACAATATATTTAATATAAAGTGTATTACTTTTAAAATTTTAATTTTAAAATATTTTATAAAGTGATACAATTTACATTAAAAGACATTTACATGATTGATATTTGTGTCCCAGTAAGACGGTCTCACACAAGACTTGCTCTTAAAATAATATTAGAAAAATGGACAAATCGTGTGTGAGACCATTTCGGTGATAAAAAAAACTTATCATTTTCAAATAAAATGAAATCACTATTAAGGTAAATTGCATTATTATTTTAAAATTGTATAAAAATAATATGTTTTATGTTCAAAGTGATACTCTTTGGTTGAAAAAATAATACTCCCTCCATCTCATTTCTTTTTGCGGACTTCTTTGAGCACGAATATTAAGAAAAAATTATTGTATTGACTTTTGTGAGAATGAAGTGAATGAGATATAATAATGTATAAGGATATTTAGAGTAATTTAATAAGATAGAGTATGAGAGAGAATGAAGTAGAGTAAAATAAGAGTGATATGTTTTAAATTGGATTTTTATCGGTACAAGTCCTGAAAGATATGTTAATTATCAATCCCGGGCCTAAAAGATAAAATTTATCAAACCGGAACCTGAAAGATGTTTATATTAAGGAAATTTATCAATTCGGGACCTGATGTAAGAATGATAATATTGCGTCATATTTTTATTTTAAGGTGTGCAAATAGTTTTGAGCCGAATGAATAAGGAAAGTATGCAAATTATAAATAGAACCGCGATGGAGGGAGTGTGTGTATATATATATATATATTTTTTTTTTTTTTTTTTTGCTATTGCACAAAACACATTTTATGAGACGGTCTCAATAATTGTTTGTGTAAGAATATATAATGTTGAATTATTATATTAGTATATTATAAAAAAATTGTGTATAATGATTGAATTATTATAAAAGCTGTATTCCAGAAGTAAAAAAATAATAATAATAATGGAAGATAACCTAATAATAGGTGAAAGAATTAATGTCATTGAATAAATTAAATGAATAAATACCGTAAATTGGGGAGTGTACATGAAAACTATAACTTATAAAATTAGTACTTTTATTCAAGTATTCAACTGACTCCGACAATGAAAACCGTTATTAGAAAACCAAGAGTGGACGATGGAAATTCAGACTTTATAGTTGTGAAAAAATTGATAATCGGTAGTAGTATATTTGTTTTTTATTTTGTAGGATGAAATTGTTTTTTTTTTTTTCAAAATAAATATGTAAATGTGATTAATATTTTATTATTTTTAGTAATTTAAATAATAAATATATAAAATAAATGTGAAACGTGAGTGTTATTGGGAGTAGAAAAATGAGAACTCACTAAAGTGAGAATCCGGTGGCCAAATGAGCTAAGCCCCTTTGATTACCTTTTTAAATTTTTTGTAATATATGTATTATATATAATTAAAATTTTTATATATTATTTAATTTTTTGTTGCTAGTCCACCTCTTCGTCCATTTTTGAATCCGTTGCAAACTAGAAACCAAAATTAAAATTGATTCTCATAAATGGGAAAAGAATAATGGGAGACTGATTGGTGTGAATTAATAAACGGAATAGTGATTGTTGTTTCTTCATTTTATTTGAACCATCATTCCTTTACATTTTTTAGGAAATAAAAGTCATAATCCTTGTTGTATCTATCAAGTTGATTCTCATTCTAATTCTTCACAATAAATCCAACATTCTCAATAGTTGAATTTTATGGGGTGGAAACAAATAAATTAAAATATTAATTTGATTGGAATAATTGAGTATGAACTTTGAATTTTAAAACTTCAAAATCCAAACACTGTTACGTGATATTTATTACCGTAAACATTAATACATATGTGATCGTCTATAAATTTTACGTTTTTATTTAATTTTGAATATTGAGGATAAGTAAGATATTTAATTTGTTGAAGAAAAAACTGTCATACATCAGAGCGGGTTTGAAAGGGAAGCGATAGTTGGGCTTTTGGGCTATGATTCTCTTTACATTCATATGAATTATTGAATTTGGGTTATCTATCCCTCGTTAGATTTTTTTTTTTTTTTTTAAATAATCAAACAAGAGTTGTTGATCTTCACTGGTTTAGTGCATACATGCACTCGAATTTATTATGATATTTTTTCAGTTAAATTTTCTCACACATTTCAATGACGACATATTTTATTACTAATGATATTTTTAATTTATATGATATTATTTTATTATTATAACTGATATTTTTTATTTATAACAAGTGATATTTTTCAGTTATAATATCTAGTTCTTTATGACGGATACAAGTGTATTCATGGAATTTGAAAATTTTAAATAAATTGTGGTCATAAAATGAAATGGTTTCTAATTCTCACATTATTTTTTTAATTCCAATGGCCCCTATCCAACAATCATGGAGTCATATAAAGGACCACTACATGTTTTGATTTTATTTAAAAATAATAATGAAATTAGTTGCATGTGCCACATGAGGCCTATGCTTATTATCAATGATGATTGATGGAGAACATGAACATTCATGTCATCTATCTTGGCTTCTACTCATTCAAAATTAAAAGTTCCGAGCACATCAAGACATATATAAGCAACCTATGAATTAAAATATTTATATTCATGTTGGATTGAATTATACTAGATGAGTCACATCTACATCTTTTTTTTTTTTAATTTCAATTTTATTTTTAAATTGTAATATGTAATCAAATAAGTCGAACGAGTAGGCTTAAACACATCATTAGTGAAATATTCTTTATAATTATTAGGGCTAATGACATAAAAATGCGACTTTTTCTGGTTTTATTAATTACAAATTTTTTTTTTTTTAGAATTTGCAATTTAATAAATGATATTTTAAATTTTTATAATTATATTACATAACTATTTTATGAAAATTAATGTGTGTTAATGGGGCAGCCGGGTAAAAAAAAAAAATACAAATAAATTCACGATCTTTTGTCATGCAGTTTAATCATAATTTTTTATTATTGTTTTAATTTAATCACGAACTTTTGAAAACTTTTCAAATTCACACACTGACTTAAATAATTTAAAAAATTATATATCGAATTGTAAATTTTAAAAATATATATTGTAGTTAAAAAAAGTGAAAAAAAATGCTTTGTGATATTTGCCAAAAAGTCTGTCCCGTACTCGTTCATTATTTCCTCAAATCGTAATAAAATAATTTTTTCACTTTTATCTACTCTCCTCAAACACTACAATATTACACCATATGTCATTACTTTTTCTACACTATCTTAATTTAATATTATTAAACAACTCTCTTACTAAAGTTGACAAGACTACCCTACCTCCATAAAATATACACTTATATTATTAAACAACTCTTACATTAAAATTTATGTCAAACAATAAATGTCACAACGAGTATTAGACGGAGGGAGTATTATTTAGTAATATAGACCATATCCTTCAGTTATCATAACTAATGCTCTTTGTAATATTGTCTTGTGTTGTAATATAACTATATAAGTCGTACCTTTCAACTATCTCGACTGATACCCTTTAATAATATAAGTAATACTCTTTAGTTATCACGACTGATACCCTTTAGTAGTATATGACATACTCTTCAGTTATCACGACTGATACCCTTTAATACATACATGTAATACCCTTCAGTTATTATAACTGATATCCGTTAATAAATGAATCAGGTTTCACCATAAACCCATGTTCATAGTAGACTTTGTCTAAATAGAAACATCACATCACATAATATTAACACTCTCACTATATGATTTAAATTTAAAAAATAAAACTTTTATTTTACACTACTTTATTATATCTCCTACAATTTATCTCATTAAATTATCCAAAATATATTTACACTTTATTTTCTCTTTTCTATATTTTATCTCACAAAAATCAATGAAATAAATTTTTAAAAAATTTATATGTACACAAAGAGTTGTGCGTATAATTTTGGAATAATGCCTCTCTTAAACACATAATTTGAGTATTGGGAAGAGAACACTGAATTTTATTTATTTCTTACGTGACTTAGTTATTGCAAGTTATTTCTTCCTTAGTTGCTATGCTAGTAGAAAATTTAATCACGTGCGATATATCTTCCTTAATTAGTTACATACAAGTACGTAGATTTAGTATATTCTGTATACGTCTCGAATAAAAATATTTTTCAAAAGAAAATGAGAATTAAGTTAAAATGAAAATAAAAGAAGGAATAAAATCATATAAACTAATCATTGAAAATCAAATTAACAATAGCAACGATAAATATCTATTTGTTAAAAACAAACCATATTGGCATAATAATCTGTTAATGCTATTTTTTTCCCAATTTGTTTAGTTACGTACAATTGTGGATTAGAATCGAAATTTAAATTTTATTTACATTGAGATATATCCTTTCACCATTTGAGCATAGAGAAAGAAGGTTGATAATGAAAGATAGAGATTTTTACCGAAGATTTGAAGGAAGAATGTGTAAAGAAAAAATATAGTGTATCATCTGCAGATTCTTTGCATATTTATTCATAGCATCCTAAAATTAGACTGTTGATAGTTGATAGTTGATAGGTGATGGATGAACTAGCACTATTCGATGATGTGGCTTGGTATCTTTTTTCTTTTTCTTTTTTTTCAAATAAAAAAATGTAGCTTGCTATCTTGGAATTTAATATTTTTTTGTGAAGTCTTTGGTTGTAGAGAACAACATGGCTGAAAATATAATAAAATCAGGAATGGAGATGGGTGTTGAAAACAATTTTTTTTTAAAATAAATTATGTTATGCACTCCCGTGCTAATAGATCATGGATATAATAAGTATAAGGACAAATATTAACATTATATCTTATTTTACAATGAGCTGGGATGTTTAAAATCATATTGTTTTTCACCTTCTACTTTGTATCATAGCTAGGTTATATGTTTTTTTTTTTTTTTTTTTGACAGGATAGCTAGGTTATATGTTTTGATTTATACTATAACAATTTACTAGGAAATTTACCAAATAAAATAAAAATGAAGAAAGTTCCGAAGAGGACAACTTTGAATCTACCCGTTCATATTTAACGTGAAAAATAACATTCTCTCTGTTACATTTTTAATTGATCAAAATTTCAATATGAACCTTACATTTTTGTTTTTCCATACATAAATTAGCAAAAATTAATTTTACTCTCTCAAAGTAAACTCTTACTAACACCTATTATTTATATCACATATCACTCGATTTCTCGCTATAATCAAAGACAAAGTTTTATGTATTTCGTATACAATGTTAGCTTACTATGTTTTACCTTTCAATTTCATCCAATTTTTTATATTCTTGATCAAATATTTGAATTCTTTGTTAAATATTTGATATTTTAAATGTTGTTCCTATTTTTTAAACTTGATATTTAAAATTTAAATATTACAAATTGTATTCTTTATTAAATTTGAATAATTTAAATAGTAAAAATATTAATTTGTTGTTGATACTGCTGAAAGAATATGATATCACTTACTCTAATTCTTGATACTTATGAGATTTTTTATACTTTTGTTCAAATATTAGATATTTTAAATATTAATGGTAACACCGTAAACTTACGGTGTATACGAAACATAAGAGACTCACCCATAATTAAATCTCTCTCAGTCAAAGTACACTTCAATAAAGTTGAAAAGATTTATTTATATTTTATTTTATAACTTTTAATATTAATAAATAACAAAACTCGTATAATTTGATTTTGAGCAATTTAAAGTGTAAAACAAACTATATTTCTCACTACAAAACTTTAAATATATAAATAATTGAAGTTTATAAAGATATTTAGAGGCAGGAAAACAATTGAGTATTAAATTCCAACCATATTGGTTTGTGCCTCCTGAAAAGCATCTTTGACATCCATATTTCTCCTCGTTGGCTATATTTAATTTCATTTTTTGGTTAGGTTTAAATTAGTTGAGAAAGGTTATCTTCCAATATGTGTCACCTTTTACCAACGTTGGCCTCATATCTACTCACTGCTTCTGCTTGTATGAAATTGGTGCCAATTTTTGCTAAAGACAGGAGAAAAAGACTTTTACCAATGCCCAACTTCCCCAATTTATAAAACTTATTCTCAGCAAGTGGGCTTCGTGAAAAAATTAATTGTTTGCATTAATTAGTCAAATTCAATTAATGCTGCGTGCAAAGTATCCAAATGCCGGAGTCCTTTTCCTTTGTTAATCAAATAATTTTTGCTTTGACTAATATTATTCGTGACACAAATATGTAATTTGCTACTTAAAATTGGTCTAGGAATATTTTTGAATAATAATGGGCTGGATCTAGAATTTCATTTTAGGAAGGTGAAATTTATTGTATTGAAATATTATTATATAGTTAAAATTTAAGGTAGACGAACTTACAAATTAAACATCTAGATAATAAAATTTTACATAGATAGTGGAAAATATAAAAAATTTAGGGGGACAATCACACCCTTATGTCTTGTCTTAAATCCATCCTGATAATTGATCACCTCAAATGAATAAAAACGTGAATAGTTGTGAACGTATAAAATTTTAATTAGTTGTATATGGATTGATGCATGGATATTAAGAGTCATTGTGACTCTTCTGATATATTTTGTGTGCTTGATTATGTTTTTTACTGTTTTTTTATGTGATAAATAAGAATAATTATTTAAATTTAAAATGTGTTGTACATCTTTTTAAGGTGACACTACACAATCTATGAAGTTTAAAATTAGGCTTTTTTTTATAACATGATATGTATAAAGTCTAGAAGTGATTGATTATGCATATTGTTGGGCGTGGGCACAACGAGCTCGACAACTATTTCAACATATCAAGACGAGTCTTTTTTTAGAACTTTCCATGGGATCACTCATCATCAAATAATTTCAAGTTAAACTCATTTAACTTTATATATCTCTAGATATAAAAAAATTTCATCTATTCTTTGTATGGACAGTATCAATTAATTATTTTAGCATCTTTCGAACTTTAGAACTTCGTGATCTTTTGATAACCATTTATTTTGACAGAATATCCCTACACATATCAAGTGTAAATTATTTTTCAGGTAGAAGGGGAATTAAATGTTTGATATCTTAAAAGTGAGTAATTAAAGTCATAGATTGAAAGTCATTGCTTTTTAAAATTTCATATATAATTTTTTAAAAATTTATTTTGTCTTCTAAATTATTTATTAATATTAATAAATAATATTTTAAGTATGATTATTATATAATATATTTTTTAATATTAAAAAAGAGTTAATAACAATTTTAATTATCAATTTTTTTATTAAAACCAAACACTTATAATCATACCTACATATAAACCAAACAACTCAACAATAACTAACATACTCATTACCATTCCTCACTATCAAACCCATTACCATTCCAGTTCCTTTCAACAAACCAAACACCCCCTTAATATTTTTACTATTTAATTTGTTCATAATTAATATAAAAAAATACAATATTATAATATTTAATTAAGTTTAAAATATCAAATTTAAAAAAAAAATATTTAAAGTATCAAATATTTAATATTCCATAAAGTTTTGAATATTTGACAAAAAATATAAAAAATTAGATAAAATTTAAATTATACACAATAGCGTTAACATGTAAGTGCTAACATGTCTTAGCCATTTAAAAATATGCAAAATAGGTTTCGTCGGAGTTTTTTTAATAAATTGGTATCCGGCCTAAGGATTAACTAATTTGAGGATCAATTCCACCGTCACAGGATCCCAATTAAAGGGGAGCAAAGATCTGTATGAACTGTTCCATTCATAAATTGTCGCATTCACTAAGTTTCAAAACTGAAACATATATAGAATCTTACTCCTGAGTTTCAAACCCATCACCATGGTACCAACTTCGGTAGGTTTCATTGGAGTTTTAACCAAATTTGGTACAAGATATTGTAATTAAATTACAATTGACTAGACATTCCTAAATGGATATGTGCTGTTTTCTGTGATATTGAAAAAGATTGATGGTAAAATGATGTAAGAAGGAAGAGAATTAATTTTATAAAATTTGGTCATTTTTTTCTTTTTAAATGAGTTATATATATATTTATATGTATGTACAAATATTTATATGTAATATTGCGCCACTAAATATTTCCTAAATTTCGAGAAGAATAACTTGTGTCAAAATCTTAATGAATCAAAAAATAAAAATTGTGTTACTTATTCACATGTTTGATCATATAATATTACGTATACAACTGCATAATTTAAAATATACAATATTATTGTTTAGCATAATAATATATAAACAAATAGATAATATTGTTAAAATGAACAAATAAAATGTCTCTACTACCAATTTTGACCTTTAAATTTATTTAAAAGTACATATATGTTTGTTTTTTTTACGGGAAAACGTACCTATTTTTTAGACATGCAAAAAATTTATGTTCCAATTTTTTAGAGTATTTTACGATGTAATATGTAATATTACACCAAGTGATTCTTCTTTATAAGCATTTACACCTCGCAGTGAAAAAAATTAGGGAAAATCAAGCACATTTTTTCAATCAATATAGTATAATATACTCTCTCCCATATTAGATTTCATATGAGGGAGTGTACATAATTTAAAAAAGAAAAATAATAATTAAGGGTTTGAGGAATAATTTTGTAAACTTTTATATATATAATTATTGGATTTTGTGTATATGTGACACAAAAAATAATGACATTTTGTGTAAATTAATGAAAATTGTGATATTGAAGTTTATAAAAGATTTTTCATTTTAAGAGTGTGTAACTTATAGTGGAACATACGGTAAAAAAAAAGTGTGAAAGATTTTATGAGAAATAGGAAGTATAATATTAAAAAAATATAAATGTAGATTAAATTTTAAAAACAATTTAAAACCTAACATTCCATGTGATAAAAATGATGGCTCGATGACCGCTTAATTCGAATGGTTGTGATTTTTTTTTTTCAATTAACCTTATATCCTAATCAATATAAAAAATTACCCAGAACAATTCACCTAATTGAAAAGAATATTTGCGACCAAGTATGCGCTCTTCACCGGTGACACTCCACTGACTCGGTAGTCCGTAGGCCGAGCCAGTTGGAACCATGTCGGCGCGTGCGTATACTCGCCTCCGCTGCGAGTAATTAAAACTGCTAGGTTAGTGTTTATTGTTCCGGTAAATTAAATGGAATACTGACAAATTTTACACTGTCCTAAGCACAATTGGCACTGTTATTCCCGCTCATTTTTGTTTTCCAATCTTTCAAAAGTATATATACATTCCATCGTTGAACCCGGTTATTCACAGTAGGTATCGGTCAATGCCGGTTTCCCTTGAATATATGAAATTGGGAACCGATCGGTTGTACGGTGTTCTTCTCGGGTAGTACTATGCTCTGGAACGACGAAATCTTACCTGACATTATCATTTAATTTTTAATCAAATTTACAACTGGAATTTCTCTACAAAATAATCAAACGCATTTAAATTCAAATTTTTTTTAAGAAAATAGAAAGAAAACAAAATTACCCTTCCAAGTCGTTCTCACTTCTTCTCATCAGTCCACCTCCTCCCCTCGCCCCCCTCCCCCCTCTCTCTTCCCCACCCTTTCTGCAACTCTTCTTTGTCTTAAAGAAGAAGAAACGAAGCTATCTCTCACACAGAGCCCACGTGTATGCGTGAGAATATATATACGTGTATATGTATATAGACAGTTTCTGCTGAATCTTCTTTGGCAAAGAGCATTCTGCATTTTTGCTGGGGAAAGCTAAAAAAATTGATAAAAATCGGACAATGTCGTTCCCTTTAATGGTTCACACCACGTGATTTCTGACACATTCTTCTCTTCTCTAATTTTTCCTCAATTTTTTTTTTCTTCAGCTCACATATGCGTACACATTACGAGAACTAAAGCTAGAGATACAGAGTGTCGGTTTTTTTTTTGTTTAATTTTTTAAAGGGGATATGGCGGGCTCATCTTCTCGGGGAAGAAGCAGCTCACCGTTCAATTATCGGAAACCGACGAGTCCGTTCTCGTCGACGTCGTCCTCATCGTCGATGATGAACGGTCGATTAGTGCCGCGTTCGTGCTCCTCTTCTGTGTCATCGTTTTATGGCGGCGTCGGTGGAGGCGAGGGGGTTGGTACTAGATCCATGACGCCAAGCCGGAGTAGAGGGGATTATCCTCAAAACCGGACGCCGGTAAGTTATCCGCCGGTGGAAGACCAGCTGATTGGCGAACCGGTAGATTGTACTTCGAGATCGGGGGACAGCATTTCAGTGACGATTAGATTTCGGCCTATGAGGTGAATTTGGACTTAATGACAGATCTGATTTTGATTGATTTTCGGTGTTTCAAATTAGGGGGATCTTTAGAAGCTATGGCCAGGAATACAGGGAGAAAATGGAAGGAATAATTTTGGATTTGTTTGCTATTTTTGTTGTGGCTACAGTGAAAGGGAATATCAGAGAGGAGATGAGATCGCTTGGTATGCAGACGGTGACAAACTTGTGAGAAATGAGTATAACCCGATGACTGCCTATGCATTTGGTAAACATCTTTGCAGTTTTCTCAATTTAATTTCTCAAAATTTTTCTAAATCCCATGAGCTGCAATTCACGTTTAACACTTCAGCTATTGAAAACGGATAATGTGATAGCATTGGATTTTTGCTGTCTATTTCTCTTTTTTGGAAGTTGTACAATTAGCATCATTGTCTTACCTTTCCTTTGACAGATAGAGTGTTTGGGCCAAATACAATAACTGAAGAGGTGTATGAAGTAGCTGCTCAACCAGTAGTTAAGGCTGCGATGGACGGTATAAATGGTATGCTCAACCTGCTAATCAATGCTAAACTGTGTTATTTGTGGATCTAACTGCTTTAGTCACTGTAAAGTCTATGTAGACTTGTGGACATATCTAAAATGTTTGACGATGACGAAACTCCAAGTTGGTGACTGTTGAGTGATAAACCATAAATTAGGGTTCATTGTGCCACACTTCAATTTCTTTTAAAATTGACTGACTGGTACCCTTTATTTTCTGCTAATTAACATCTGTTGAGTTTATATACAGGAACTGTATTTGCTTATGGTGTTACCAGTAGTGGAAAGACACACACTATGCATGTAAGTTAAATCTTCCACTATGATGTATCCTAATAGATGTCTTATTGCTACGTATGGCATGAAAGATGTCAGAAACCACTAATCAAGTTGCCCCTACGGTCTACAAAAGGGAGTGGAAAATGCATGGAATACACTGGATTTTCACAAAATATTCATGAGTTAATTCTTTTTTTCGAATGAAAATATTCATATGATGTTCATGGCTGGTTGTCTACATATAGATGTTCAGAATGGCATCCTTTGTTGTCAATAGTAATCAATATGAATATTTGATTGAATATACTGGATGGAAGATTTAAAAATTTGTAAAACATACATGATGATTATTAACTCCCAAGAAGCCTATAGTGTGAATTTATTGCTAAGCAGTCATAACATCTGCAATATTTATGCATTAAATAATTTAACCATTAAAACGCAATGTGTTGTATATGTGTACATGGTTTTAGCCTATGGTCTCTCAGTTGTATCATTTAGTAATGTTTGCTTGTTGTGGGTGCCCAACTCTCAAGTGAGTTGGATGTACCATGCTGCAATGGTAGAATGACACCTTGCTGAATATCATTGTTTCTTGACATATAATCTCATCAGGGTGATCAAAATTGTCCCGGTATCATACCGTTGGCTATAAAGGATGTCTTCAGCATTATTCAAGATGTAAGTTGCCTGTTTCCTTGTATAATGCTTTTGGAGTTGACTGTAGGGTCATCTTAAATACAACCCATATAATTTATTATTTGGTTTTTGTCCCTTAATCATTTTTCCTGGTTCATTTATGCATCTATTTTGTTAAACAAGGAATCTTTTTATGGCTACATGGATGACTGATGTTAATGTCCTATCAGACTCCAGGTCGTGAATTCTTACTCCGAGTGTCATATCTCGAAATCTACAATGAGGTCAGTGGAGTCGGTACCAAAATATTATATTCTAACTGTGGAATTTGTGCTGTGCTTGTCATTTGCTTCAAATATTAATTTCTGTCATGTGAATGAAAAGTTTGTCATGCATGCCTTTGAAATTCTTACTGGATCAAACATGTAGTTAGTGCCCCCAACTTAACAGGCTAACATGCTTTGTCATATGTTTAAAATTCCTCTGATTTCCATTTGTTTTAATATCTATGCTACCAGGTGATTAATGATTTGCTGGATCCAACTGGACAGAATTTGCGGGTTAGAGAGGATGCACAGGTTTCTGTCTTATAATTTTTTCTTCTTCTGAATCTCTAATTTTCCCGCTGTTTACCTAAGTTGCATTTACTGAATAATGGAATGTTTTATTTATCTTTGCTAAGGTCCTCTCTGTAGTTGATAGTTGCATGTGCAATCTATTGTTCTTGTTGAAAGTTACCATCATCCTTAGAATAGCTGGAAAAAATTATTTTTCAAAATTAGAACTTATTACTTTGATGAAACTGTTTAGAGTGCCCATTTGTAAATTCTGTTGAACAAACACTCCTCTCCTCTTTCCATAATGTCCCGTGTGCATTTTATTCTCCTTTGCCAAATTTGAATAGGGAACTTATGTTGAGGGCATAAAGGAAGAAGTTGTGTTGTCCCCTGGACATGCTCTTTCATTTATTGCTGCAGGAGAAGGTATCTCTCATAGTCTTGTTGCTTTTATATTCTATGTTTTCACATTTATTACTTCAGCTATGTTTTCTTTTTTTTTTTTTTTTTTGTAATTTAAATTGTATTTTACAATCGTAACTAGCAGGAGCATAAGTTCTTTGTGTGCAAAGCATATGTATAATAGAGAGATTTAATAACAAATCAGGATAAAATTATGCTATTTCATTTTTTTATTGATATTATTGTGTGTTCGTTTTAAATATAAGGCATTTACTGTAAGAAAAAGCTCTGGCCACGTTCTTAAAATTTCCTCAAAGTTCCAATAAGACTTGTAACAGAAAAATATCACCTAAAGGGAAGGCTTTGACATCAATCATTCCTTTACTCTATTCTATGCAAATGGTAGAGCCTGGGTGTGGTAATTAGGAGGTAAATAAGTTAGTGGGTGATATGTTGTTCCCTAAAAGTGGGGAATTAAATTTACTATAGAGGAATCATTCCTCTACACCATGCATGATGCATTACTTGTCATTCCTGTCTCAGTCCCTATTTCCTAAAATGGTCCTACCAGAAACACCCTGATTAATCGAGCCTACCAAAAACACCCTGATTAATGTTCATGGTTTACCATAAATATATTCATCCATTTAAGAGTGTTACAAAAGCGGCGTGCTGGCGCACAGGGTGCCACCTTTTCCAGCGCTAGCGCGTTACAGTCTCTAAAGCAAGAGGTGCAAAAATGGCGCATCGTGAAATTGAATTTAGGTTTTGCATTTTGAGTTTCACTCTTTTGTGGGACCACTAAAGCTAAGTTGTGCCTTTTGAATATTATTCCTATTAGTGGCATAAATTTATAATAGGGTGAATAGAGTGATTTGGAAGAAGATGTTGAGGCAATTGAAGTTGACCATGATAGATAGAGAACTTTGATGAAGAAGAAGATATGGTTGACCATGTTGAATTTAATGAACATGCTTTAGGAATTAAACTATACTCTTTGCACAATGGTAGTTACGTTCCTATTTCTCATGTGCATGTTTTTTTCTGTTTACTTATTATGGCTTTAGAAGTGTTAAGTACGATTATGTTTGACGTTTATGGAAGTATTTATCTTAGATTTGCAAAATGTTGATGTCTAGAATACGTATGCACACATTACTACTCTTCTATAGTTATACATTGCCCTCTAACATAGGCAGATATCGATAGAATTTCAAATAAATGGCTTATTAATATTTTTCTTCACTTAAACATATGTAACACATCTCCAGTTGTTTGTGATTTTACATTACTCATCGTCACTAGAATTCAACATCAATAGTTTGACATTTTTTCTAACATAATGGCAGAACATCGTCATGTTGGATCAAATAATTTTAACCTCTTCAGCAGCCGTAGCCACACAATATTTACGTTGGTACGTTTATTATCCTTGTTCAGTTGTTTTTGAGTGTCCTTAATGTTATCTATGATTGGCAATTTGACACTTAATAGTATCTTCATATAATTCTGTCTCTTTTCATATATTTCTCATGAATGCATATTTTGTGAAAACCCCTGTGGTCTTTCCTTTTCTATATGAAAATAATTTACAAGCACTTTCCAATTGTGTCCCTTTGTGTATTTATGTGTCTTGCACAATTCTGTTTTTTTTTTACTCTAGTTAGTTCTTCTCTCCCTTTTACAGTTGATCATCTGTCGGCACTTCTAATTCTTATCTCCCATAATTTTCAATCATTTTTCTGCCACAGATGATTGAAAGTAGTGCACCTGGTGATGAGTACGATGGAGTTATATTCTCACAGTTGGTATGTGTATTCGTCCTTTGTCCATAATTAAATATGGATATCTAGATTATTGTACATCATACTAAAATGTATCAATTCCATATAATTCTCACTTTTGTTTTGGCTTCTTTTATTTAGAATTTAATTGACTTAGCCGGATCTGAGAGTTCAAAAACTGAAACAACTGGATTAAGGAGAAAGGAAGGATCCTACATCAATAAAAGTCTTTTAACCCTTGGAACTGTGAGTACTTGAACTTATAGTTCGATGCTTCTCTAATGTTTGCACTGTGAAACATCATGTTCTGTATATTGTAATATATAAATATATTGAGACACACACTGGATGAGAATTACACTCTTACCAATATTGAATTTCGTCATTAGATAATTTATTTTCTGAAATCTTGTTTTCATAGTCTTGAATGTTCCATTAATCCTTTCTGTTGCCTGTGCTGATATCTTGTATCGTTTGTGGAATGAAGGTGATTGGAAAACTTAGTGAAGGTAAGGCATCACATGTTCCGTATCGAGATTCAAAGCTTACCCGTCTGCTACAATCTTCTCTAAGTGGGCATGGACATGTTTCGGTGAGCACAAAAGCATTTACTTTTTAACTCAATAGTTTGTTCGTTTCCATACTAATTTTAAAGTAGATGACATGTCCTTGCTGGCTTGCTGATTTAGCATCTTATTGAATGTTATGTTTTTGTACCTCAAGCCTCAAGGGTTTGCCGTTTGCATTTAATAATCATTTCCACACCCACATATTCATTGTTTCATTTTATTTAGATATCTCGACAACTGGGAAGTGTGTAGTTATAAATTGATTTGGCACGTGTCATGTTCCAAATTAATATTATTTGAAGTCCTCTGACTTCTTCCTATTTTCCCAAGCTTATATGTACAATTACTCCGGCATCAAGTAATTTGGAGGAAACACATAATACACTGAAGTTTGCTAGCAGGGCGAAGCGTGTTGAAATATTTGCTTCACGCAATAAGGTGATTTCTGATATGTGTAGCTTTGGGTTTGTTTTCTATTATGTTGGTGAACCCAGACCAGATAGCATTAATCTTTTCTTGAATGTTTCAGATAATTGATGAAAAATCACTGATCAAGAAGTATCAACGAGAAATATCAACTCTCAAAGAAGAACTCGATCAACTTAGGAGAGGAATGTTAGTTGGTGTCAGCCACGAAGAAATTATGGTCTTAAAACAACAGGTACTTATTGTCTAGGATGGTGAGAGCCTTGAAAGCAGACTTCTTTGTGACTGTGCAAAAAATATAAGATTATTTTATTGTTCTACTTGCTCCACAATTGTAAAGGAAACTTTTAGCTTATTTCTTCTTTGCTGCCTTCGACGCAGTTGGAAGAAGGACAAGTCAAAATGCAATCAAGATTGGAAGAGGAAGAAGATGCTAAGGCGGCTCTGATGAGTAGAATTCAAAGGCTAACAAAATTAATTCTTGTTTCCTCAAAAAACACAATACCGGGATACTTGGTTGACACATCCTCTCACCTAAGGAGCCATTCTGCTTCTGAGGATGATGTAAGTAGTTTGTGGTTAGACTAATTTTATTATAAATGTTTCTGTATTGTTACTTCCTTTTTGTCATTTAACCGTTGTAGTTGCATTACACTAGAAAGTAGTGTATCTTGATAAATGTGCATCAGTCCTTTTCCTTTTTAAATTGATCTGCTTAAGGTTATTCATCTAAGTTTCATACTCTTGTTAATAATGATTTTGCATTGAATTACTGAACTGCAATGCTCTGGTGTAAATGTATGTCAATTACCTCTGGGTCTTCCTTGATTTTTTATGCAAACATGTCCCTGACAATTCTATGCCTAAACATGTTCAAAGTACATCACCATTTTGTAAGTCCTTTGCACCTCCAAGAAAATTAGTTTGTGGTATTTTCCATTTACCATCTTTCCGTTCTTTTGTCTAACAGAAGTTGGATGTTCTGCGTGATGGTTCTCTAAAACTTGATGGCGAGAATCAAAAAGATTCTCCACCTTCTGCATTAACTATCACATCAGATGCATATCTTTTTAAACATAGAAGATCATCCAGCAAATGGAATGATGATATTTCACAAGCTGGCAGTACTATAACTGAAACAACTCAAGCGGGTGAACTTATTAGTGGTTCATCCTATGCGTCAAAACTGCCTATAGTATGTTCCAATTCCTTTTCTTCAAAGGTGTCTACATGCTTTTATTTAGAATTGCTAATATTATCATCGACAAAGGAATGCATGAAGCACTTGAATAATTTGATGTATATATATGTATAATGGGATCCTCCAAGCTCAAGCTATATTCCAAAATAGTTTTATGATATAGCTTGTTCTATGTTGATTGTTACTTCATTTGTCCGTGTTTAATCCTTTGTTAGTATTCTTGTAAGCATTTTCATAATTTGGCCTCCTATGTTTTGATCATGTTTGAATTGATCCTTTGCTTACTTGGATAACTGGTTTTTGGTAATTATTATATTGATTATTAAGTTGAAGCCAGAGGCACTGATCATATCATAACTTAGATCCTGGAGAAGGAATATTTGTTTGTTTGAATGCTTCTCAACAGCTTTCTATGTTTTCCTGTATTGATTGTAGGATGATGTGACAATGTCAGATCATGTGGACCTCCTTGTCGAGCAGGTGAAGATGCTTGCAGGAGAGATTGCATTTGGCACAAGTACTTTAAAGCGTCTAGTAGAGCAGTCTGTGAATGATCCTGAAAGCTCGAGAACTCAGGTAATCTCTATTTCGTTTACAGGAGTATTTCAGTCTTACAGTCTAATTTTATATTTTCCAATTCTTAAAAAGATTTTTTTTTAATCTTAAATAACTTCCGTGGATTAATTTTTAACACAGGTCATGTTTCTGCCTATTATCAGACATAAGAAGTTTGAATTTCAAAAGAGTTTATTGTATACGCTTATATAGATTCTGAGGATCACAAACTTGAATTTAAGCCACCGAGAACTAGGGCATGATTTTCTGTACTTTGCTGAGAATATTGTTTGTTAATTCTTTAAGAAATTTGAGAACTTTTATTTGTTGCTGCCCCATATATGCTGGGATAATTGGCCAAAATAATTATGAACTTCTGAAAGCATCTATAATCCTATCACAGGTTGAAAACTTGGAGCGTGAAATTCAAGAAAAGCGAAAGCAGATGAGAATTTTAGAACAGCGAATAGTTGAGAGTGGTGAAGCCTCAGTTGCTAATGCATCTATGGTTGAAATGCAGCAGGTTGCGTTTGTTGCAAATTATTCACGTGTTTCAACTCTCCTTTTCCAATACTTCTTGTTTGACTATGCTATTTTCTTGTAACAGACAATCACAAAATTGATGACACAGTGTAGTGAGAAGGGTTTTGAGCTTGAGGTTTCCTTCTTTCTCCTTCTAGTCTTATTTGTGGCTCTTATTTGTGTTATCAGTAACTACACCTACCATCTTCTGTTACTGTCTTCCAAGTATTAGTTTTACAATTTTAACCCCTAGGGGTTGGCATGGTGGTGGAGGCTTGGGACTTAGGAGTGTGCTCCTCTCTAGGTCTCAGGTTCGAAACCCTCAAGTGCTATCAATTCCTGTGTTGGGTCAGTCCATGCAGAGCTTTGCTTTGTCTTCAATTGGGGCCCCCGCTAATGGACGGTGGGTTTGATCCTCCGAATTAGTTGGTCCTTGAGCCGGATACCCAGTCATAAAAAAAAGTTTTACAATTTTCTTGATAATAAAAAGTGTTATTGGATTTTCGTAAGCCTTCTTCAACCTTCCGATGCAGATTAAATCAGCAGACAATAATGTACTTCAAGATCAGCTTCTAAAGAAGGTAAGTTTAGAACCTTTTGAAAGTTATTACATAGCACTTTCCCTGCTTTATTACCGAAGGAGAAATAAATAGCTATATTGCCTACTATTCATTATCCTTTTGATAATTTACCAGTCTATTTACTGCGGTTGCTCTTCTTTTGCTATCAGTGTGCAGAAAACAAGGAATTGGAAGAGAAAATTTTCCGCTTGGAGCAGCAATTAGCTTCAGTCTCTGGTGACAATAAAGCATCCCCCTCTGATAATTCTTTCCCTGATGAATATATTGATGAGTTGAGAAAGAAAGCTCAGTCACAGGTAAATTGTTGTCTAAACCTTTTGATGAATAATGGTTTTACTCTAAACATTCCATGACTCAAATGTGTCTGTGTACTGCATTTATTTGTGAGGGAAGCCTCACGTAACAGTCAATGTATCTTTCTTCCGTTATTATGTAAAGTTACTATGACTCTTCTTTTATTGTATGCTGATTAGCGAGGGTATGATGCATCTTTTACAAGTTTTGAGTGCTCGGTACTGCAATTGAGTTTTAAAATACAAGTCATCTTGTTGCTAATATAGCAATTTTACATATATATGGAAAAAATATAATTTAATGTTTCAACTTTCAAATTTCTGAGATGTGTAAGTTGTCACAGAATCTTTAGGATTAAATTACAATTTTAGTTTATGCCCATGACTTTTTAAGTTTTTAACTTGCTAGAAGCCCACATATAGTAATATTCTCTTTGGCATGTAATTATTTTATAAATCTTCCTTAAACCCACATACCTAGTGCTTGAAAATCATTTCCTAACTTTACTTTTCTCATCTTCGAATAGACTCAATTGTTGAGTTTTATGCTTAAGGCTGAGTAGATATTACGCATTCGTCATACCTTCCAGTAGTACTACATGTTAATTTTAAAGATTTTTAAATAATACTTCACAAAGTTCCATAGCATTTTAGAGCTATTTTTGCAACTTGTCACATAATTTTTCCCTCACTGACAATTTTTTTGTTGTAAAGATCTCTGTGCATCACTAGAGAATTTAGGGCTTTAGATTTTGTGTAATTTACTTGACGCTGTTTGTGGTCTCAGGAAATTGAGAACGAGAAACTGAAGCTAGAACATGTTCAAATCCTAGAGGAGAACAGTGGATTACATGTACAAAATCAGAAACTTTCCGAGGAAGCTTCTTATGCCAAGGAATTAGCCTCAGCTGCCGCAGTAGAGCTAAAGAACTTAGCTGGTGAAGTTACCAAGCTTTCACTACAAAATGCCAAATTAGAGAAGGAAATGCAGGCTTCTCGTGAGTTAACCTCTAGAAGCTCCAGTAATAGTGTCAACCGAAAACACAGTGAAGTCCAAAGGAATAGTCGTAGAGGCCGGGTTTCTGGTAGAGCAAATGATGTCTCTGGAATAGTTAATGATGACTTTGACTTGTGGAATCTTGACCCTGATGATATCAAAATGGAGTTGCAAGCAAGGAAGCAACGAGAGGCTATTCTGGAGGCAGCGTTGGCTGAGAAGGAAATTTTGGAAGATGAGTATAGGAAAAAGGTTGAAGAAGCAAAGAAGAGAGAGTCAGCTCTGGAGAATGATCTAGCAAACATGTGGGTGCTTGTTGCTCGTCTAAAGAAAGAGGCTAGTGTTATGCAAGAATCAAAGGTTAATGGCAGACAAAATGGAGATATGGAGCAACTAAGTGATGTAAAATATGGTGATGGTGAATGCAAGGATCCCGTCCTGCCTCAGGCTCAAGATAGCGCAGTTGCTGCCTCTGTTGTTCCCAAGGAAGAGCCTCTTGTTGTCCGCCTGAAGGTGACCCTTTCCTCCAATATTAAATATTAATTTATTGTTTATTCATGAACATCCTATTCAATTGGCATCCTTCTTTTTGGTGTTTTGAATCATTCTAAGTGGTTCCTTGTATGTTTGAGGCTGTTAGCAACCATAGTGTTCAGTTATGGGTACTTGATGGATACCGGTAAACTTTCTAGATTGGATATAATAAGGAATAAATGCATTAAAAAGGATATAGAGTTAGCTCAGATAGATGTGAATATTAGATGGTTTTGAGATGAGCATTGTAGACCTTTATACGCCTCGATAAGACGGTCAGACAGTAGAGAATCTTGAACTCAAATTAAAGAAGGGAAAGACCTAAAAAAATTAGAAGTAAACTATTAAAAAAGCGGCATGTTATACTTATATATGAATGTAAATATAAAAAGAAATGATGGCAAGATATGATCATAAAAAATTGAACCCAATGTAATAGGATTAAATGCTTAGTTTAATAGTTTAATCAGTAATGCAATGGAAATATATTCTAAAAATAAGGACAGAGTGCTTGCATAACTACTCAAATTTTGTTGAATCAGCTTATAGATATAATTCTGCGGTCTTGTGTTTTCCTTAAATTCTTCCTCCAGGCTCGAATGCAGGAGATGAAGGAGAAAGAACTTAAATACACTGGGAATGGAGATGCAAACTCTCACGTGTGTAAAGTATGTTTTGAATCCCCTACAGCTACTATGCTTCTGCCATGCCGTCATTTTTGTTGTAAGTTCTTTGTGCCTGAATGAAATACTTGTAATTTTCACACTAATCTACATGCATTAAAAAACATTTATTTGCAGTATGCAAGTCATGCTCCCTGGCCTGCTCTGAATGTCCAATCTGCCGAACAAAGATTTCAGATAGGATTTTCGCCTTTACTTGAGGTGAACGCAAACTTCCCCTTTCTAAACCATGGTTTGGTCTTATTAAGAAGTCAATAGTCCATCATCTTCAATGCACTTTTACCAAAAGTGTTCGATTTTTCTTTAAATCATAACTTGTAATCTATGATAAATTAGTTAGTTATCATAACACTTCTAATTGAGGTTTTGAACTTTGAACCAGCTACAATAGTTATAATGATGTCTTCCATTTGCAGGGCTCATAGTTCTCCAATGTGTACCTGCTTATTTTCCTCAAGAGGCAGGGCTGATTCTTTCATTAATTAACCTGTATGTATATTATTGTGCTTCGTTTATCGTCCTCTGCACAAGCACAACGGGACTGTACGAGAAGGAGAGAAAATCCATGGTAGATATGAAGTAATAGTTCTATAGGTGTTTGGTCTTCAATGGGAAAAACATTGTATTTTTATCATCCTCCCTCTCCCTCTCCCTTTGTATAATTTATAAATTACTGAATATCCCAGTACATGACACTCTTTTGCAACAAAATGAATGAATTGTCAATAATAACTATCAGTTTTCCCAGTATCTGCTCTCATACTCTTGATTGGCAACAATTTATTGCGTGTGGGACTACTCAAAACCAACTTAAATTAAGAGATGATTTTTTTTTTAAAAAATAATGTTTTGGGAAGTCATTAATTACGAAGTTGCTCAAATAACCTATACATCTTTAAACATTTTAGAGGGGACAGTGACAAAATCTTGGTAATGTATGTATTTGAACGGTTGAATTACAACTTTAATTTTTAATCTATCAAATAAAATTTTGTGTTTGGTTTGAATGATAATGTCATATGCACCTCATCAATTGGATCTTAAATAAAAAATAAAATTTCTATAATTAAAATTATGTCTCAATAATTCATGCTAAATGAGCGGCCCTCATAACTTCATAGTGTGATCATTAATGAGTTTGTCCACTCCTACAATTATGAGAGGTATTATGTATACCAAATCACAAATAATGGCCTTGCCCAAATTATCTTGCTTTCTGGGTCGGTAGTATTCAACCATTGGTGATGCCTTTTGCATGTATAATCAATCCATACATCACATATACTTAGAATTCGTTAGAAAAATTATTTGTTACGGTTAAAATTTTAATGTTAGGTTTTCAAAATTTTAAAAATTAATACACAATATATGAGACACTTATTTTATTATTTTTAATTTTATATTTCATTTTATAAATACAAACTATGCGTGGAAGAATGAGTCTGTGTGATATATTTTCTACGATTGTATGCATTATGATAAGTAGTTGGAGCTCGTTTACTTTAGTGGATGAGATACATAAATAAATATATTTTTTCGTGGGACAATTAGTTTGACCACTCCCCATGTGATTATTTATCTCTTATTCATAGGACATGTAAAGCTATTTACTTTGATGCACTAGACTAATTTAAAACATCTCATATGACATTGAACGCGGCTCCAACTGTCACATTATCTTTAGTTATGTCGGAAATTAGCCCATTGTATCGAATTGCGATAAATAATTAATTTGAATATCAAATTACAAAATCTATAAAAATATGTTGCAATTGTTAAACACTTAAAAAAATCGTAATATATATATATATATATATATATATATATATATATATATATATATATTAAATTAAACCCCAAAAAAACCTACAACATAGCAATTCGCAAGTTAACTCAGACATGCACTGACAAATACTACATGCTCTTATCTCTTGCATATCATAAAATAGATAATTGGTTAACTAGGTAAAACAGATATATAAATAAGACACTAAACACGATCGAGTTTATATTTTTTTAATTTTATTATATAATAAATAGTACCAGACTCATTACCACCTATTGAACATATTTTATTCAGAAAATTACAATTGGAAATTTGTACAAAATCAATAAAAAAGATTTGGCGCGTTTTGTGTTATTCTAATTCCATTGAGTCGAGACCTTTTAAGATGACAGGGAAATAAGAATGTCTATGGTGGGGCAATGACAACGTGGACAACTAGAGCACCTTTGCAACACTTGTCTTGCATAATCATATTTCATTCATGTCCTTTATGTTCATCATATGTCATAACTATATATTGAGATAATATACCTGAAATATATTATTTATAAAAATGAACCTTATTGATATATTAAAATTTTCATTTTATAATGACTTAATAGTTGAATCTACAACAAAATTATATGAAACATGTTTCATTTACTATATTATATGACCTATATATTTATGTAGCAGCAACTCAATTATATTTTTAAAGAAAATATGGTGCAAATATCAGGGTGGAGATTCATTTCATATATGAGACTAATGCACATAAGATTCTCTCGACTTTATTAGTGTTTTTTTATATAAAAAAACATATATTAGATGTGCTGGAAATCAGACCGATATGAATGACAAATAAAATTTGATGGATCATGTTATCAAATTGTTGAAAAATTTGTTCCTTGAAGAAATTTTCAATCAATATATTTTTTGCCCAATTTCAAAATTAGAGTGAATGAAAAATTGAATTTCTAAATTTGTTGCAACAAAAGGAAAATCTAAGGGCTTGTTGGAAAAAAGAAAAAAGAGTTTTATTCTACATTGAAAAATTATGGTTGATGAAGTGTGTATATAAGAAATAACAATGTAGCTTGTAAGATGTTATGAGAAAATGCTCCTAGGTTTTTATCCTCGTTCACATTTTTTGTAAAATGAATAGCTAACTTTTTAATAGAATGAAATGGGCACTATATACTCGTAGGTTTTTATCCTCGTTCACATTTTTTAGTATACTTCTAGGTATACTCACTAAACCCATTCTAAGTATGTAGTCAATAGTCATGTAGCTACCTATCCCAATACGAAATCAAATACGCGTCCAATTTTAAATATTACTCTTTTATCATTGGCTGAATCAAGACTCCATTCTTTTTATGTGTGAAAATCTTAACAATATTAAAAAAACACAACAAAAAATAAAGAACTGGTATTTATAAATGAAATACTGCATATATTAATAGAAAAGTAACTATGCACAACCAAAAGTCATTATAAATTGGGATAAGAAATTAACAAAGTGGGACCCACATGGGCGGGTGGGGCCCTGCATTAGCAAAACCAGCTGTGAAGCCTGTGATTCCTCTCATGTTCTCACCGCTCTCTCCCCCTTCCTTCAAATATTTTCATTGGCAAGATCTGGTTCTTGCTCTCTCTCTCACGCACACACACACACACACACTCGGTGCTAAGCATTCTCTAAAGGGTCACCAATAAAAACTTAGAGGGGTTCAACTTCTTTTCCTTTTTTTGTACATTAATTTTGAGTTTGTAATTTTATTTATAAGCTGAGACTTCAATTGACTCTCCTGTGAAGAAAAAAGTGTAATTTGTGTGAGATCTGAGCAACTCGCAACAGGTAACTTTCTTGACAACTAGATTGGTGTAATGTTTCATGAATTTATGAAAAACTAGCTGTTTTTTATCTTGATAATTCAAATGTTTGAAGTGTAAAATTTATGGGATTTTCATTTTTCGTCTGTTTCTCAGAATTCTTGTGTCATTTTGACCGGAGAAACGTCGGTGAAAGAAAAAAAGGATTGAATTTGAGGTCAATGCTTCTAATTTTTATATGCACATACAAGATTAAATATGGATATTTCAAGGAAAGTGGAATATTTAGATTTCGTAATTTGATAACACTGAAGAGATTTGATATGAATGGGAATTTTATTGTGCTGTCAAGATACCTGTATGTTTGGATTAAGATTTATGGTAGAGAATAAAAATTGAATGATGATTAATTTCTAAAAAAAAATCCCCCCCTCATATTTTCCAGGTGAGGACAATTGAGGAATGATATAGATGGGGAGAAAAGGAAAGTGGTTTTCTTCAGTTAAGAAGGTTTTCAGCCCAAATTCTAAGGAAAAGAAAGCCAAGGTATGCAATGGAAGTTTTTAAATGGTGAAGATTGATAATTTTCTATGGCATTGTTGTCTTATCTTGATTGATATTTGCAGAGCGCGGATAAATGGAAGAACGATTTATTTGCTAGCGAAAAGCCATCAGTTTCTGATGCTCCAAAGCCGGAGAATGTTGAAGAAGTAACATATCCTCATCCTCTTCCACCTGTGGAAGAGGTAAAGTTAGCAGAGGAAGAGAATGATCAGACACAACATGCTTACTCTGTTGCCCTTGCTTCGGCTGCAGCTGCTGAAGCGGCGGTTGCTGCTGCACAGGCGGCAGCGGAGGTAGTCAGGCTCACAACAGTTTCTCAGTTTACGGGGAAATCTGTTGAGGAAGTGGCTGCAATTAAAATCCAGACTGCTTTCCGTGGTTATATGGTATCTATTATACGATTTTCTTTTTAGAAGTTTGTTATTCTCTAGTGAACATGATAGGATAGTCTTAAAGATAAGTTGTCATGGAAAAGAATTTGATGAATGAGTACTGTTTACCAGTTAAAAATGATCATTTTACAGAATTTAAAGAAGAGTTCGAAGGTCAAAGTTGTGTTTCTACTTTCCAGATGGAACCGAGTATATTGAAATGTATCATGTGCCTTCTTTTCCTGAAATGTTGAAAAAGAAAGAATGTACCACCTTTAATTTGACTGGAGTATACTATTATTCAGTGTGATCAATAATTATGGATTGTTAAACTTGTGAATATGTAGTAATTGCTTATAGAAGTGGAGAAGGCCTTCTTTTCCTAGTACTTTAAATATTTGCATGTCATTTCTGTTGGATTTATTGAGTATGGCCTTCTCTCTCTCTCGCTTGATAATGATTGGCTTGCGATTGGTGCATCTAATGTCAGGCAAGGAGGGCATTGCGAGCTCTAAGAGGGCTAGTGAGATTGAAATCACTCGTTGATGGGGCAACTGTCAAACGACAAACTGCAAGTACTCTAAAATCCATGCAGACTTTATCTCGCGTGCAGTCTCAGATCCAATCAAGAAGGCTCAGGATGCTAGAGGAGAATCGGGCACTCCAGAGACAGCTCCTTCAGAAACGTGCAAAAGAACTGGAGACTTTGAGAGTTAGTTCTTTTGCTAATGCCATTGCTAAATGCATGAAACCATTAAACATCTCTACTTGAAGAATAATATCAGTGCCATATGATTGCCTGAGATATTTTCCTTATTATAGAAAATATATCTGCAGTCTCTTGTGATGCAACGTTAGCAAAATTGGATTCGTGGGAGTTAATAACTGATTAGTGTGCTGCAAGAGTCTCTTGTTATCTGTCAATTAATTAGAATTCGGACTTTTAATTCACATTTCTTGGAAAAATTCTCTTGATATGTGTTCTTATTGTGGCCGTTTTTGCAGATGGGAGAGGAATGGGACGACAGTGTACAATCAAAGGACCAAGTTGAAGCAAACTTGCTTCACAAGTACGAAGCTGCAATGAGGCGGGAAAGAGCATTAGCTTATTCATACACTCATCAGGTATTTACAATATGACAAAAAACTTATTCACAAATTTGTCTATTTGAGATCCCTGAACACCATTGATCCAACCCAACAAACTTATATTCAACGTTGTATTAGACCCATTTTGTAAATGAGTCAAAAATGAAACGATGTGAGCCAAATTCAAACAAGTGTTACTCTTACAATAGATCTACCGTTTTAATTACCAGCTCGCAAATAATACGTGTCTCTGAGTGGCATTTGTTTGAAGTTTATTCTTGGTTTAATTGAATGATACAGCAAACATGGAAGAAATCGGCAAGATCTAACAACTTGCTATTCATGGACCCGACTAATCCTCACTGGGGCTGGAGCTGGTTAGAGCGATGGATGGCTGCCCGCCCATGGGAAACCGATAAAGATGTCAACAATGATCGTGTATCCACCACTAAAAGTGGTGTCGGAGAAATTACAAAGTCTTTTGCTCGTCACCAGCTAAACTCCGATAATCCAGCCAGCCACCACTCCCCCACCACCCCTCCTTCAAAAGCAACGTCTGTAGCTACACGGAAATGGAAAGCAGCAAGCCCCAGAGGGAGCGTGATAAGTCAAGATGATGATTCTAGAAGCTTATTCAGCGTACAGTCGGAACGGAATAGGAGGCACAGCATTGCTGGTTCTTCGGTTAGGGACGACGAGAGCTTGGGTAGCTCTCCATCTGTCCCGAGTTACATGGCTTCAACTCAATCGGCAAAAGCTAAGTCGAGGGTGCCAAGTCCATTAGGAATCGAGAATGGTAATACGCCGGATAAAGGGACGGCCAAGAAAAGGCTCTCGTTTCCGCCTTCGCCTGCTAGACCTAGGCGGCATTCTGGGCCCCCCAAGGTTGATATGAGCTCCATCACTGACAATGGCGTCGAGCATCCCTTATAGACTGGGTGAGTAATAAAGAAAATCAGTGAAGGGGTCGTTTGGTTTGTGAAATTCCACTCCCAAATTGCCATTTTTTTCATTGTTTGAGGTTGATTTGTTTCAGTCTTGAGTGATTTTTTTATTTTTTATTTTCCATATATTTGTTCTTCTCTCAATGTTGTTAAGATTTGTCACACGGTGAGAACTATTTATAAAGGACCTAATTTACTATTGATTTGAGTGAATCTTTGTGAAATATATGATTTATTTGTTAAGTTCACATTTCTTGTTTGCTTTCATTGTGATTTGTGTTAGCATTGAGTAGTGAATGAAGCTTAATTATGAAGTTAGATTTCACACAAAGTTGTATATAGTTTATTATAATTATAAAAAAATAGACCCCAACCTAAATTATTCATTTTTTTCACAAATTTTAAGGAATACTCCTGTTTGTGATTAGTTTCATATTGTTTTTTTTCGTTCATTCCAAATTTATTTTCACATTCGTTAAAAAAAAAAAATCATAAATTCCATTCTCACAATATCTCTAATTTATATAAAATGCTACTTTTAGATTTATGTTTACACATAATTCAACTCATTTTTTTTATTTTGTATATAAAGGTTTACCATCAAATCCTATTTATTACAAACTTTCTTAATATTTTAATATGTGTGTCTTCTGTATATGAAAATAATTATGAAATGGAGTTAGGATAAAATTAATTGTATAGTTGCCATGAAAGAAAAAAATTTAGAGAGATTGTTATATGTAAAGGTAGAGAGAGAGAGAAAAGGTAGTAACACAATTGAAAAAGGGAAAAAAAGGTAATTTAGGTTGGAAAGTTAGTTTTGATAAATGGATAATTTAGATTAAGACGGAAGGAATAATGATTTTATTTTAATTTTTTTAATCGAGCTTCATTAAAAGTTTAATGTTGTCAAACTGATAATAAGTGTGATTGAAAATTGAAGGCATAACACAAGGCTTTCACAATCACATCACATGCTACCAAGAAATGATGATTAGTGGTTAGATGAAGAAGATGATTGTAAAAGTGTCATGATTGTTAATTGATTTTAAAACTGGAAACAGAAAACCCATCCCTACGCATCGAACATGGCTGCTTGTGGGGTCAACTCTTGAAAAATATGAGATGAGATAAAGTTGTAGGTTTGATCTTGGAACTCAAGGAGAAATACGTCTTTTTATACCAGAAATAGAGTTGACAAGTTTTTAACTGTTTTTTTTATTAAATTATTTAAAGAACATTATTAATTATTTTATTAAAAAAAATACTATAATTATTTTAATAAAAAGTGAAATCGTGCACTACAATGCACATAAATGTCCGCCATTCTGAAGACTGAATACAAGTGTGTTATTGTTATATATGCGACAATAATTTTTAAAAATAGTAATTCTCTTGTATACAATGTATACCATATAATTTAAATAGATTTTTAAATAATATTAATTAGTTTATTAAAAATTAAAATTATTATTCACTGAATAATTACGTTGGATAATTACAACTATTCAAAATAAAATACATTTGAATTTTATTGTATACATATTTCATACAAGACCTCGACTTTTAAAACATTTTATTAGTAATCTCTCCGCCATGACATAATTGGGGGCGTCAGAAAACAGATTTTGGATTGGGCTATGGGCCCACTTCAGAATGGGCTTCTCCTACTGGCCCATAGTTTTGTTCAAACCCATTTCAAATAAGCCCAGGTTATATGCACACACATTTTTATTTAGTACACATACATGATGAATATACACCTTATTTATTGAGTACACTCATCACATAATATCATATTTATCATCTACCCAAATTCCTATTTTTTCTTTCGTCAGTTTCTTTTTCTCTCTCTGCCACTTCCCCTTTCTCTCTTTTTTTTCTTCACACCGCCACCCCACCGCGCCCCACCGCCCGTCACCGTTTGCGCCGCCCCACCGTCGTTTGCATCGTTTCTCTCTCTAGCTCTTCTACCTGCTAACATCGTTCTCACTCTACCCCACCGCCGTTCACAGTCTTCCCCCTTTCTCTCCTCCCTTCCCCACTGCCGTTTGCGCCGCCTACCAGCCGTCGTCCCCTTACACCGTCACCACTCCAACCACAGGGTATTCAAGCCTTTTTGGTCTAATTTGTATTTTTTTTTCAGATCTATATTTTATGTTTTTTTCTCGAAAATATCAATTTTTTCCCAAATTTTTTTTTTTGAAATGTTTGAATATTGTCAAAAAAAGAAATCGAAATTATGTTCGCTTTTATTTTTTGATATTTTTGTATTTTTTTGGAAATAAAATTTGAAAATTCTGCATTTATTCGAAGAGAAAATTTGAACATAAATTTTTATTTATTGTGGTGACTCGGTGTTGTCTCGGTGGTAATTCAGTTGTGACTCGGTGGCAGATTGTGGGTGTGGAAATTAGGATTTTAATATAAATTTATTTGAATTGAAAAGGACAATATTGTATTTTTACATGTTAGAATGATAAAAAAAATTATTGGTAGGTGTTCTAACAAAAAAAAAGTGTGTGCAGATAACCTGGGCCTTCAAATAAATATTAAGAGCCTTTCCTGAATTCAAACCCCTAATTTCAAATTTCCCACGCTTTTATTCTCTTCGAGGCTTCCAGCCAGTGCCTTCGCCGTCGTCTACAATCTTAAGTAGCCGTGTCCGCCACTGGATACTGCTCTGAATCCGTTGTTATTTAGGTATTCATATGAATTCATGCAACGGATTTCTATGCGAATCTCGATACATTTTTCTTTTGGTGATGGTGTCGTGAATTTTTTCAATATATGGTATTTTTCTGATGAATTTTTCTTCTCGATGTGTGTTGCGTAACGGTGTACTGTGTTTAATACATATTGATTGTCCCTTTTGCTTCAGTATTATGTTTAACTTTGCATCTTTAACTTATTGTGTTCGCTACTAACAATCTCTGTATCATTTGGTGTCAAGCTTTAATCATATCGCATTGTTTTGGTTTTTTGATTTTTGCATAATGCAGATTAGCTGAGTTTTGCACTTGACTTTTTATATTGGGAAAATGATGTGGTATTCTAGTAGGCACGTTTAGATGCGTTTTTGCCGGACATTATTTAAATTCTGATGTTCGCAAGTAATATATTTTGCTAATGCGTTAGATATACTCGATGATATCCCTAATCTGCACAACTTGTTTATTATCATAAACTTGATTGTCAGGAAAGTGAGATACATCTGGTTCTGAAAAAAATACCATCAGTTTTAGTAGAACTTCTATATGATACTTCACCATGAAGCTTGACTGTTTAATAGTGGTGATTTTTTAAGACATGTTTGTGAGATTGTGAAATTTGCGAGTGCAAACTGCAAAGGTAAGCTACAAGAATTTGATGTATTAATTTAGAGAAATTTGAGATAAAATAAAAGCATGGTTTAGATTGGGTTAACTTCAGAGAAATCCATATGATTGAATTAATTTGATGTATTTGCAAGTGGTTGTGGATATGCAAATATGGAAGAAAAATATGTTATGTATGAATTCGTATGTAATTGTTTGAATATTTGTTTTAAAACAAGCATTAATATGTACAACCCACTTCTACTTGTTCAAATCCAGACAAGTACGCTGACTGAAGAAGGTAAGTGTCAGAGTAATTTGTAATCCACTTTAGGGTAGTAGTATATAGAAAAAAATATGTCAGTTAGTCGAGTAGCTTGGGTAAAATAAAGAAAACGCAGTAAATGAACAATTTTACTTAGATGTGTGGTCAACTTTGATCAAATCCATTCCTGTTGGAAGTGTTGCACATATTAACTTTGTTAAATCTTTCAGAGTTGCTCGACAGATAACAGAATTTTGTACCTTCTAGGGGTATGGAATAGAGATAGAGACAAGGAAAAAGCGATAAAACAAAGTTGGAATAACTGGGGTAGGGTTCTGCTAGTCGTTATTCACCAAAATTGACCCAATTTTTTGACCGATTCAGAGCTGATTTGAGGGATAGTTCGTCCTACCTTAGCTGAAATTCGAATCTGAGCTGGCATACGAGGTAATATAAGAATGTCTTTGGATTAAAATAGTTGAAGTGCATCTGGATTCTTCATCTGAAAAGGACGGCACCTGCTCATTAATCTGCAAGTTCATGCAAGAATAGTGTGTAAGAGGAAGGGTCTGATAATGTTGTAAATGAAATAAACTCACCAAGATATAAATAGATAGATACTGTCATACTGAGAACCATTAACAGTGTACAAATAAGGAAAAATTGTAGAGACTCTCATTGGTTTGGAAAGGAAAGTATTTGTTTATACTAACGTTATAAAACTAAATATGAGCAAACCTTACAGAAACCATAATTGGAAGAAGGATCCAAGAAGTCATCAACATGCCAACCCGGCAAAGTCTCCATTAAATACTCCGATATGCTACTGGTTGAATCTGTGCCTTGTTCTCCCACAACTGGGCTCGGCCTATTATCCGTCAAAGGATTTGATGATGACTCTGAACAATTTGTATGCGAGTTTGACTGGCAATTAACATCTTTAGCAACTGAACTTTTGATGTTTGTTTCAGATTGTGATCCACTAGAGGATGTAGTAGCTTGATATGAAGAAGGAGCTGCAGAAAGCTTCACCCCAGTTAGGAGATACCTGTTGTGCTTTTTGGTAAGTTCGTTGGCTCTGTGAATCGGAACGTCACACTCTCTGCAAAGTAAGGCCCTATCTTCTTGACAAAACAGCAATGCTTGTCTATCCTGTGAAAGCATAAATGATAGAATATAATTACATAAAATCCATAATCATATCACACTATGATTGGTCTAAAACACTGTATTCAACATTGTGTGTTTGTTTGTAAACCTGGCAAATATCACAGCGCGGTGATTCCTTGAACTGAGGATTAAGAAGGGAGAAACGGGGATGCTTGCTCGCAAGTTTATTGGCATTATGGACTCGATCATCGCAATTCTGGCAGAGGGCAGCTTCATCCGCAGTGCAGAAAACAGCTGCTGCTTCTTTCCCACAAACATCACATTGGATCTTCATCGTTTCACCTTTTGTAAGTTTAAGTGTGTGTACTTGGTTGCCTTCAATTTTTCATGTTTTCTGTGTGCATGTGTAATTATTTAGATCGATATAATGAATCTAAGGAAGTACATTTGAGAGATGGTTGGTAACATTGTTCGATAATTAAATGAGGAACGGACGAACTTTTATGGGCATATGGGTGGGAAGGCACAGCTAAGCACCAGGAATTCATTTTCTTTCTGACTTAATGGAAATCTCTGGAAAAGATCTTATTTCAAATTGGCAATACTCATGTCAAGTTTCTTGTCTTTTCTGCCTACAAAAGCTGGGGGTGGGGTGGGGGGGTTGGTATTGATGCAGTGCAAAACTAATTGGCTTTACGTAGAGATAGATAGGGCTACATTCCTATCCTAAATCTTTTACTCGACTTTGGTTTGTCTGGAACTGGGAATGGGGGAGCAAAGATGTATGGGTTGGAGGCTTTTATCTGTTCATTTATTGATCCGAGCACTCTCATATCCATTTATATGCGTATTAATTTGAAAAAATAGTTTATACCAACAGCATGGCTGTAACGGTAAGTATAGGAGGGTGGGTATTGCGGCATAACTGGAGAGAAATTCTACTTTACCATGTTAAAGTATACGTATGCTCGATTTAGTTTCACTGTTTATAAATAAATACGATAGATAGACGGTAAATATTGCACATGATGTATTCCATCAGTAAGACCGTAGCTTAGATGTGAGGGAAATGTGCAAAGATCCAATGAATTGAATTCAGAGTAAAAGATAAGCAATGCAGCAGTGTGGGCAACCAAAACTAGTTGCTTTCACCATTATTCTCTTCTGTGATATTTTTAATGTCTTTCGCTTTTAGTGTACCTATTATTTTAACTCCAACACCAAGTGGGAATGAATTAAATACTTCAACTAACTTCACCGATTTAATTATTTTAAAAAAAATTCTCTGTTCTGATTTAAGATTGAATTTAATGTTAGTTGTGTGAGTGATTTGCTTTCACTTGATAACTTTAATTTGTAACATGCTTTGGTATTTTGTAGCAAATGATTTTTTTTGTTTTACATATCTGCTGCAATATACCTTTTGAACTTCAATACCTTTGATTACATCTGATAAGTAATGACATTTTTAACTTTAGCCTGGATAATTCACTTGCATCCTTCAATAAGAAACACTTTTATGAGATTTTCTCATTTTGTCATTCAAAGATGTATTAAAATTTATTAACTAGTTAAGAAAAATTCAAGCCTGGGTAAGATAAATTTAATTGGATTTATCTTTTTACTTGTTGGTGTTACACAATCTGTAAAAGATTTTGTCTTGAAATAAGTGGACACACTCGCGTTGAGTGGGTATAAAATTCTGGAAAAAAAAAAAATACAGAAACTTTTAACCCACAAGACTGGTATAGTGAAATGCGAGAGAGAATAGACATTTTGATAGTATTATTATTTTTATGTTTTTGAATTAATTCTATTGTTTAGGGCTCGGGTTACGGTTGATAGTCTATTTAATTGCTTTTGCTTCTCTTAGTTGGGGCATCTTGAGTATTATTGAGATCTTGAACAACTTCAACTTGGATTCATCCTTTGGCTTTGGGACGCGATTTATCCCGTAGTTTTGATATTGTGAGTTCACTTCCTTGCCTCTAACCGATTCACATGTTTTTACTTGGTATGGGGAGCAAATAACAATGTGAGCATATTTTTTGTGGACAAAGGGAGTATTATCTATAAATACACCATATTCCCTTTGGAAAAAAGAACATACTTTATCATAGAAACTCTAGATCTAGATACATTTTTATTTTTATTTTCCAATTCCTAGTTAGTTTTATTTTCTTTATCTTAAGTTTTGGATTTTTGAAAACCTATAAAGATGACTTCTTTTTATACTATTAATTTGATTTCAATATTTTATTTTTATTGATGTGTTTTTATTTCTTTAGCTTATTTATGGATTTGATTCATCAACCCATGAACTAATTTTCTTTCTGTTTGAGTATTTTGATTCATGTGAAAATTCGATGAATAGTTGAAGTTAGGAGATCTCTATTTCATTTTAAGGTTGATTAGATTAGATTGTTGGGTTTTGTTGGCCCTTTATAACTATTTATATTAGTTTATATTATAAACGATTGTTGCATATGCATGAATATGAGTCTTAATTATTTATTTGTGAGGTTAATTTAAGGTGATATGTTGATATGTATGAATAAAATACATTGATATGTATGTATACGATGATTGTGTATTCACATTGATGGAGGTTATAATGAATTTAATTTCAGTATTTTATTTTTATTGGTGTGTTTTTATCTCTTTTGTTTATCCATGAATCAGGTTTTCCATTCTCTTTCTAGGTAATACTACTATTAAGGTGTTCTTAATAAAAATTGAATGTCTTAATAATCGTTCTCTGTATAGGTAATTGAATTTAGGTTTCATTTGCTCTTTCACCAAATACGCAAACTTCATTCCAAGTAATTAATATAAATTGATGGGGTTCTTGTCAATCGTGATTTATTTTTTAAAAGATAAAAGTGTTTCCTTTCCATCTCTTTCCTCTCTTTTTTTCTGGTGGGGCATAGCAAATGAGTTTTGTTATATGATAACTTCAGAATTGATCGAAAAGTGGATTGGACTTAGAACTTTATGTTGAAACTAAGTAAGGTGGAAGCAGCATCCACGTCGTTAGCTTAGTAACACATTGACTTTGATTGGGAAATTCACGAAAAAATTGGAAAAGGCAGACATTTTTAATAGACAATTGGGTGGCACTAAGTGACAAATTATGCCTTTTCAGTCACATTCAGACATGGGTATGGATGATATCTAAAGAATCTTAGAACACGAGAGAAGGCAATTTTTGAAATATGTGCAAATTGTTTACATCAGGCCCTTGATAGAGAAGATAAGGAAGGAATAATATTGATATTTAGTAGTAATTGTATATGAGTAGTTCCTATCCTTGGCACATGGGGGTAGGTTATGGGTCAATAACTTGGTTCATATTGATATAAGACCACAAGATGTACTAGAAAGTTGAAATCACATGGTGTCATCCTTGTGATCATATGTTCTCATCCTTGTGGGTTTTTACTAGATATTAACATCAATTAATCTTGAGTAATGAGAAAGCAGAGGTTTGTGATGCATCATGAACTAGATATTTTTATATGATATTTTTTATAGATATTTGGAGCAAGTCTAGATACACGATATTTGCGGAGATATTTTAATTAGTGGTAGTGTCATATTACATTTTTTTCAATGACAGCATTGATAACAAAGGAGATATTAACATGAGTTGTACTTTGGATGCAAGATGTTTTAGGTTAACAATTAGACATCTAGAAAAAATTATAATGAGCACCACTCTTGTAATTATTTTTTATGTAAAATTATATATTTAAGATGGAAAAAAAATCAAATGTTTTAAACAGGTTAGACCAGTAAATGGATTTTTCCAAAAATATTGTGTTACGGCAAAACATAAAATCCAACCTCAGGTGTATTATAAGGACAAATATGCAAGTATGTGTTACTAATTCTTATAGAAATAAATATTTGTTTTTATAACAATTTTAAGAACAAATATGCAAATATGTGTTTGTTAATCTGTTCTTTATCTTTTTAAATCTAATTTTTTTTTTGTGCTGGTACATAGTTTGTTCATATAATATATTATTTTCTACGTAATATATTTTTTATTACCTAACATATATTTGTTATAAAGACAAATACAGGACGACTATACTACAATACGTCCATGCAAAAAAATGTATTCATGCTCACATGAGAAAAAGATTTAAAAACTAATTATTCATGCCTAGGAGTTGTGCCGTGCGTCCATGGTGCAGTAACAATAGTCTACAATCTTGATAAAAAAAAAAAAACAATAGTCTACAATCGGAGTTGAGACGGAGTAGTCGACGTCGTCGGTGGGGGCGCACGAATTTGCAGCGATCTTAGTTGGGTGGGTGTATACTTATGTTTGTAACTGTGGGAGGAAACGAGATCGAAAAAGGTAGAATATGTATTATGTAGTTTATGATGGGTGTATTCCTAATAGTGTGAATAATAATGGGTGTACTATCGAGTGAATGTACTTACCAACTTTGGGTGGTGCGAATAATTTGGGTTTCAGGCAACAGAAATAGGCGCATTCATTGTTAGGATACTGGGCTTCACATTCAGAGTCCAAATTATCATAAAAATCTAGCCCACTTGTCGCGGCTCGTTCATTTTTGGTAGTCGCCATTGGAGATAAGCGACTCTGAATCTCAACTAAAGACCGTTTTTCCCCGCCTTCAGTTGAAATTTGTAGTGAGCCGTGAGCCGATAAGCAAATATGAGGTGGGGGGGCTGAAGCACAACCTGTGTTCTTCATTGTCCCGCGCCAGCGCCATTGGTTACGGAAATTTCTATACTTTTCCTCCATTTTTTTAGCTCATTCCAACAGGAAATGGCAACTGGTATAAGTTTCTTTAACTCAACTTCCCACGTTTACTCGGTAACTTCTTCTCTCCCTCTCTCTCTCTCTCTCTCTCTCTCTCTCACTGCACTAGTGAAGTTGTGTTCTCTTGGGAATTTTTTAAATTTCTTTGTACGCTCGTAAGCTTAAAACCTAGATATATTATTGCGGTCATGTATGGGGACACATATGGCTGTATATAATTGGGTGTAACAAATGATTAATTTTGATTATATTTTACTGGAAGAGAGAATTCATTTTTTGTTCTGCTTTCTGTATTCTAGTTTTTTCTGCAAAGAAGATGGAACAATGGGAGAGTTAGGGAAATGAAATTTACTTCTTTGAATTTTGTGGGATGTAAGCAGAGGTATTTTTTTGTTCTTCCCTTTGCCTTTTCCTTTCGATTCATGCCAGTTGCCGACAATCTCGGGGAGTTGAAAGATGCTGGTGATCATTTGACTTCCAATAGATTACATTGTTTTAATTGACTTAAGTAGTTAATTAGCTGACTGTTGAAAATCAAATAATCCTTTATTTGACCCATGAGTAACATCATATTATTTAGTTGTAATCAACAGAGAAAATAATGTTCGAATTTGCATACATATTTGATTTTCTAATTTCCTGCTAGGCCAGAATCAATTTGTTTACCTGGCATGAAAACTGTAACGAGTATGATGATTGTACTTTCTTTTTGATTGTGGGATAGTAAAATATTGAAGTTATGTGGTGGCTTTGGCAAGGATTCAAGCTCCTATTGATTCAATTCTTAGCAAATAACTTGCTCAACCTCTTCTATAGTCATTTTTTGTGATGTCTATTTTGTAGAAAAATGCACATTGACAACAGAAAATACTATAATTTGTTATATATTGGACATGTGATGCGCTAATCATATGCATGGTACATGCATACTTTTGATTTGTTTTCACTAGTTTTATGTAATTTGTAAGCTGTTTATGCTTCTTAATCTCACATTCTTAACAAACTGAGCCATTATTGGTTCATCTTGATATGGCATTAGTGGTACGTAAAGGCAATGAAAGCATTAGAATGCCTACTTGGACTTGTTTCTAGTACAAATTGGGTCCGAGCTATCGTCATGACGAATCAACTAAGATGAATTTATTTTCCCAGATTTTGGTTGTTTCTGTTGGTAGATGGAGGGTATTAATTGTCATGTTCTTGCTTGCATTTAATAAACAGGAGAACTTTGATATGTGCAGTCGATAAGGATGCTGAAAAGTCATTCAAAAAGACTGTGGAGGTAGACAGACTAATAGACATGCTTAGAGATGCAGATGACAAAGAAGTAAGTAGGTTTTCTCAGTTTTTATCAACTCAGAAGTATCTTATTTATGCTTATCGAATTAATTCTTCTCATATTTCTTCTGTTGGAAGCAGCTTCAGCAACTTGTTGTGGAAAATGTTCTTGCTTTCAACGAAGGTTTTTGGATACGACTTGCAGCTAGAACAGAAACATGCAAATCTGATGATGATAAAGCATGGTTTTAGATTCATTCAAGTGTTTCATTTACATATTACCTGAGCTTATTTGTACCCTTTCTTAATAAGCTTTTTTTTTTCCCATTCTCATTCATAGAAAGACTACGAAGAATTGGCTGCATTATTGATGAGTGTTGTGGATCGCCTTGTTCACAAGACTAAAGTATAGAACATACTTCCACCTCTTCAATTTTTTGCAAAAACACTTGAGCATTATAGTGGGAACTTGGAAAGGCTCTTACGAGTTACTTCTGAACATAATTCATGACTTTTCAATTTTTTCAGGAAAAAATAGAGTCAGCTACTGATGTGCTTAAGTCAATTTTGAAACCTGTCATTGATGAAGAAGAAGAGATTCATTGGCCTCCAAGAGACCCTGAGGCTCTCATTCTCATGCAAAAAGTATGTTTTTGTGCATTTGATCTTAAAAAGATTGTTAATCTCGTATTATATTTCATGAGATGCTCTTGTTATAGTTGTTGTAGACTTGTAGTTTTGCTTTTAACTGCTTCTCCGTTTCCCACTATCTGAAAATGATTCCTTTCCTTTTATCATATTGTTGTCCTATCCCATATTTCTATTAGTAATATTAATGCCTGTCAAAAAAAAAAAAAAAAAAATTAGGGCTCTTCACAATACAAAATTACCTTTCCTGCCTGACCTTTCCTTAAGGCTAAAATACGTAATGATTATCATAAATTTCAGTCTTGGAGCAATTATTTTTTCTCTGTTTCTTTACATGTTTGCTGATTGTACATTTACTGATAAAGTCAGTCTATTTATGCATTGCTTAACATTTATAGGAACTAAACAAAAGGGAGCAGGAGGGTCATCTCGATGAAGGCTTCCTTTCAGAAGTTAATGCACAGCTACGGCAAGTAAGTTTGTTGCTCAGTGGTTCTTTCTCCTGCCAAAATGCTTGATTTCTATGTTGATGCTATTAATCCCATACTTTGTTTTTTAATTATATTTCTACCAATAAGTGTATTTTGAGTTTTCAACGAGATTTCTGCTAGCACCCAAAACATGTTAATGATGTCTTGGTTAGAGATCAGATTTCATGATGATATGCTATAAAGATGGTACTCACTTGAAACCTATGTTGCACAGGTGCGGGAGAGTGAGGGTGGGTGCGATAAAATATGAGTGCGGGGATGCTATTCTTTAAAAATATTAGGGGGTAATACGGCAAGGATACGTCTGTTTATTTATATTTTATAATATATAACTCTTGTAAAATATGTAGAAACAACAATTCAAATACCATCATTTTAATATGTACACTTAAATTTTGAACACGACTACAAAGAATTTAGAGTTTTGAACTTTAATTTTTGAAATTTGCAAAAAAAAAAAAAAGCCCAAAACAAAAAGGTGAAAATTCAAAAAATACACCCTTCCGCACTGGATTCTCTAGTTCCGCATATCCTAATCTTTTTTTTTTTCTCCTAATTCGCCACCTGTTGTATCCGTGCAATCAAACTCAAATTGCACCTGCACCCAAAAAGTATCCTCTGCTGCATTTTGATATTTTTTGAAGGATACATTCATCACAGCTTGAAAGTAAGCAAGTGTTACTAATTTGCAGGCAAAGGAAGATGGTGATAAGCCAGGGCTTGAAGCTATGTTACAAAAGGTTTTCCAACTGTATGCTTCTAGGGTCCTCTCCAAGCGTAGTTATGCCAAAAAAGGTGTTGTGATGCATTTATTTTCTTTGAATTAAAAGGTTTTTTTTTGTCCAATAACTTGTCTATTGTCCAATTTTGGTCCTAAAAGGTTAATTTTTTCGATTTAGTCCCAATATTAAAAAATTAATCCAATTTTGGATCCAAAATTGCCGGAAAATTAAAACAATGTTGTTTCTATGTCATGCGATTGTCACATGAGGATTTAAATTGGGGCCAAAATTAAACATTCATGTGACATAAAATGCCCCCCTTTTTCAAATTACTGGCGATTTTGGGCCAAAGTTGGACAATTTTTTTTAAATTGAGACTAAATCAAAATTGGACAGCAGACAAGTTATGACATTGAAAAAGATTTTAACTTTATTTTCTTGTAACAGAACTATACTTGTGCACCAACAATTAGTTTCATGAACAAAAGATATAAGTTGACCTACCTTAGTAATTTTAGCATCTCGTTATTGTAAGGTTATAGCTTCCCCTATTTTGATGGAACATCAAAATGTAACGTAAACATATAAAATGCTGCCTGCCTATTGTTTTTAGGCATGTAATATGATTAGCTGCAGCTGTTAGCTGACAATCTATTGTTGTTTTGGATAGGAAATGAGGTATTAAAAGCTGAGCAGTTTCTTGAAACATTAATCCAAGGTAATTCCTCTTTGAGCATAAAAACTTGGAAAGAGGAACTTATTTTGTATCTGAAGATCCACATTTCCACCTTTTGATAAGTGGTTTACTGCAAAATACACCACGACATTTTCATGTTTTCAATTATATCATATGTTTTTAAATTCACAATTCTATACACGACTTTTGAAATTGTTGCAATTCATTCACATTACTATTTTTCTTCAAATCCTACTGACGTGGTACTGTATGATATTGCAAAAAAACTAGTAAAAGATTGTGATTAAATTTAAACAATAAAAAAAATATCTTGAATTCATTTACAATTTTTCAAAGATTTTATGGCTGCCATGTCAGCATAAGTGGTCGAAAAATAGTTATATTTTAAAAGTCTGTATCATATGCGAATTTTAATTACACATATTTTAATTGAAAAAAAATGAAAATGTCTTGATTTTTTACACAATTACCCCTTGATAAATTGGTACTTTTTATCTCTTTGATGTTTACATCATAATTTGAGAAATTAATCATAATGTGTATCAGCTCCAGAGACTGAATGGAACAAGCTCTTACTTAATGGATTGAGTGTTGGTAAAGGTGATATTTCCCCAGAAGAATTATATGCTGTTATTAAGAAACGTATCGAGAGGGTATTGATTAGAACCGTAAGTATCCCTGTGTTGTGAAGAAATTGTTCTTTATTGCATTAGTCTTATTTAAAACAGTTTTACCGTGCACAACTAATTTGCAACGATCCCTTTATAGTTGCACTATAAAACTGGTTTACATTTCTTTATTCTTAGTTTAGCTCATCTTCACACCCGATGCAGGAGGGTGGATCATACCAGCAGCGTATTCTTACGGAGTATCTTAAAGGCATCCAAGCAAGAGGAGAGGAGGTCGTTAATGTACTCCAAGGTGGCACCTAGCAGGCTTTCTCTTGACATCACATTTTTTGCAAAAAAGAGTAAGTTATATGAATGAATTCTTCATATATTTTGTGTCGTTCCATTTCCATACCCTTTTGCATGGAAGAATATACTTATATTCTTGTATTATTTCTATTATATGTAACATTTTGAATTACAATTGTCATGATAATTATTTCATGCTCTCTGAGTCTATTGTTTATGGACTGATGATAATGATATTGAATATCTGAATAATGAAAATGCAGATATGACTGCTGCCACTTGTTAGATTTCTTCTTGTTTTTATAACTACCACATCGCATAATGGAATTTATATGTGATAACATTTGTCAAATTTGTGGTATAGCTAATATTTTGGACACCTTAAAAAATTATTACCATTTCACACAATGTTATGTGAATTTGTGATGCGACGATACTTCAATAAATTTGGAGTGTTCTGGGGTGGATATCAAGTCCATATAGTTTTAAGCCCAACCCCAGAAATAGCACATGATTCGCGGCTTAGGGCACGGAATAAATAATTTTTATGACTTCGATTTTTTGCTGTAAATTTACTATTAATTCAGAGGAAGTCTCTTGTGTATCAGGTGCACGGTGCAATTCAAATGTGTTTTCAAAAAAATTTCATTGTTTAAAAATACATTTAAGTGCACCATGCACATGATGGTTAATGCATACAAGACTTTAACATTAATTGGAGTAATATTATTGGCTTATACAAAAGTTATACTAATAGGTTTCAACAAATTTTCCCTAACGTACCTTGCACGTTTAATATGCCAAGCCAAATTCCAACCTCCTTATTTCTCTCACAAAATATAATATAAGTATTTTCTAGAAACAGAAAAACAAAAAAAAAAATCAACCCCTTTTGTAACTTGTTGGAGAAGTTGCTATGGCATATTCTCTTTGATTGTACGTATGCTAAGGACTGTTCTGTTGGCTGAGAACCTTTATATGGTCGTTTATCGAGAGATGTATTTTGTGTAGTGATTAGATGAGTGCTGTGATGTTGATGATGACACGTGAATTAGTATTACCTACTGAAGAAGAATATCTGTATATCAATAATTCGTTGAAATATTCATGTGGAAGATCTAAGGAAGACAACTATGTGTTCGGCAATTTCATTCATGCTAAGTATTACTTTGATTTATTCTAACATAATTTTTCGAGATGTCAATATTATAATGTATCGTCTTGCTATGAATTCTAAATTATATTTTAATTTATATTATTAGATCGAATCTTCATTCTTCAAAAAATTTCTCAATACTCTTAGCACTTTTTAATGCAATGACTTTTACTGCTTTTTTTTTAAAGAATTAATGAAGGATTAACTAACTCGTTAATTATTTATGTGATCGGCTATTCGGAGAAAGTTAATACTATTTGAATTAGTTTCACCACGAAACTAATTTAGAATTAATATTTTTAATTAATATCCTTTATAAAATAATTAGTATTATTCAAAATTAAATTATTAACTAATACTCCAAAAAAATAAATTTCACCCTAAATTTATTTATACAGTACTTTGTCATTCGGGTAAGGGCACCAAGAATCCAACTCCAAACGTACAAGCCAAGTCGTTCATGAGGACTACAGCTACTGGCTCTTCCCGCTATAGAATACCAGAATTTTAAAACTTGCCATACGGCCCAAACGTAGTTGTCATTTACCAATTTTTTGAACTTCCTCATTTGGATAAGCTTAAAATACATAATATTATTGTGATTAAAGATGGGCGGTTTATGTATTTTTTATTTTCCCAACAATAATCAAACATAGTTATCACTTATCTATCTCTGTTATCGTGAATATAAGCCAACAAAAGTTAAAATATACAAATCTAAGCGAAAGAAAATTTAATGTATCCTTCCTCCCACAAAATTTTTTATAAAGAAAAAGACATACAATTTGTTTTTACCACCAGGGCACATAAATTGAAAAAATATAAAAGAATAAATAGGAATTTGAGGATAATTTTATAATGTTTATGTACAAAATAAGAAAATTAGTTAGATTGCCTATGTGAAAGGTTTTACCTTTTAAGAATGTAAAAAAATATTGTGGACGGAAATAAAATGAAAGTGTAAAATTATCCATACTGCAAAATTATAAAAATATGATAAATTTTCATATACAATATTGCAGAGATTCTTGATATATGACATATCCATCCTTTCAATGATTTTTTATGAAAGATTCTTCTTCTTCTCCATCTTCCATTTTTCCATTACGAATCATTCTTTATGCATAGATTTCTTTCTCACTGTCGTCTCTTTTTGTAGTTTTTTATTGATTTTTTATATGTTCTTTAAATATTATTTTTTTCGTGTTTTCTATTGTTGTTCTTCATCTTTTTAATCTAGGTATATTATTTTCTTTTAGTAGTAATAACATTTTATACATACAGTAACACACATTTCTCTCTACAGAATTTGTGTTTATTTACAGTAATATATTTGTATTTATTTAACAACACATTCTTCAATATTTTACATTGTCAAGATAAGAAGCCAAAGATAGCTATTTATTTATATATGAGCTTGTATGTGTTTTTTGTGGTTAGAGTATTTAAGGTAAATTTTTCTATTTCTCTTTGATTTTTTTCTAAAAAAATTTGTTTGATCCAATATATTCTGTGATGGATACACACATTTTACCCGTACCATGAACTAATATTATACGTGCAATATTGCAAAAGAGATTATATGTAAACAGTCTGTCAAAAAAAAAAAATTTATATACATGAATTGTTAAAAATATAAAAGGAAAGAGAATAAATAAATAAAATTACAGCATACATATAAAGCTTTCGTGTGACATTTTATATTGTTTTTTTTTTTTATACAGGGACATTTTATGTTGTTAATATAGTATTATTTGGTTCCTTCTATTGAAGCCTTGAAGCGGTGAGGATAGTGAACGTGCGACCCTAATTCTTTATAGAGATGAAAATATTTAATAAATAAAATAGATGGATTATGCTCCAAGATACATTTGCCACGCAAAATCAGCCAATAGAATTTCAGATGTACATTGGGTCCTCCCACTTAGCGCCACGTGCCTCTAACTTCCCCATTTTTCTTAAATAAGTTTCATTTTCTAGCAAAATTTCTTCACATTTAATTAACCAATAATCTGGGAAATTCGCTGCAGCCGACAAAAGCAGAGAAAAGAAGCAACCAAAATTTCAAATTTGTGAGTGAAAATGTTGAGATTTTTGGGCAAAACCACTGCATCAGCGGCCAGAAGCGGCGGATCTACCACTGCCGAGGTGTTCGGCGCTTTCGACGAGGGATTGTCCGCGTGGGAGCTCGTCAACGCGGCGCAGTCCGACGACGAAGATCTCTACTCCTACGACAGCGATGGCGTCATCAGCGGCAGCGACGGTGTCACCGACGACGAGCCAGAGTCGAATCCGGATCGAGAAGAGGATGTTGATGCTGATGCCGTCATCTCTATTCAGGCTTTGTCAGTCTCGCCACCGACTGCTTTTCCTGTTGAATTGACGTTTAATTATGCGGTGCGTGATTGCGCTGAAGGGTATGATGATGATGTTTTGCGCGATGTAGATGATGATGACGAGGATGATGATAATCAGTATGATTACGATGTTGACGATGAGTTGGTGCCGTGGAAGTTGAAGGACAGGTTTGGGAAGCAGAGGATAAAGAAGATGGGGAAGAAGGCTGGACCAAAACTCAAGAAAGCAAAGCAGCTGCCGTATTACAACAATAGGCCTGGATGCCCGTATGAGAAATTTCGCGGCTAATCCATTGATTAGTACCAAGCTTGATTGGTTAGGGTTAATAATAAAATTGGATGGGTTTGGGGGTTCTATGTGCAGTGACTCTGGGTTGGAGCTAGTCTAATTCACTGTTCAATTGATGTTATGGATATTTTAGGTTTCATTTGCTTATCTGAATAGGTTGATGTAAATAATGATGGTCTTATCTTCACGCAATTTCTGATCCAAACATCTTGAATTTAAAAAGCGTGTTTGGTATGTTATTAGTTTCTCGTTTTGTTATCCGTATTTGGATGTGAAGATTATATTCAATCTAATTTGATGCCATTTCATCTTCAATACTTCAGTTGTTTAAACTGTTGATATGTTTTTTCGGCTTGCAATTGTTCGGTTATTGTATACATGAGAAAATACATTTGGGATGTTGGTTATTGGAACCATTTTACTAATTCTCTGAGGTGTTCATCTTATTTTGAGGCAATTCAGTCTTGTATTCAAAGTTCATCTGAGTTGTGAGGTGTATGTTGTATTGTGGTTGCTCGTTCATATGTTATAATAATTGGCAAGGGTGTCTTTTAATGGCTACTGGTTTGTGAATTTGAACCAATATTAAGTTAAGCTCTATTTGATATTTGGATGTGGATTTCATATGAGAAGGCATCTCAATTTGATTATTCCCAATATCACTACCCTCACTTATCTTGGTTTCTGAAATTTTTGCAGGCCGTCAATTTTTTACTTTTATATTTTCCATTTCAGCAATTCCCTTACATAATTTTGGTTTGATGCTGTACAATACTGAATCAATAGTGTTTAGATTAGTAAAAGGTTGAGTTTCCTAGACAACAATGATACCATTAACAAGTAAATGTTGTTAATTTATGAGATGGGAGTCTTGTGTGTGACAGTTACATATATGAGAGTATGAGACAGGACTCTATTTTAGCATTTAGGCTCCACTCTGCTTAAATATGTGATTCGGCAGATCATATAATATGTTTGTATTGGTAACCTGTTTCATTGGTGAGACCGTCTCATATAAATTTTATTCATTTGTGAAGTAATTTTAGATTGAATCTTAGATTTACCATCATGTTAATCATGAACCGTAATGCTGGTGAGATGTTGATGTTCTTAGGGATGCAGATGCCTATGTGATAAAAAGAAGACTTCACATTTCTCTGTCACAGTCTTGGATTCATACAAACAGTGAATTAGAGGTGAAGTAATATCAGGTGTCATTAGGGTTGAGCTAATGTTTGCACATGTACACCTATAATAAGCACATGATTGATTGAGGTCATCATCTTAGAGAGGAGAAGAAACCCAATGGCTACATCTAGCTAGGAGTTCAGTGTACTTGTTCATTGAAGTACTTAGCAGGCAGGTCCTGTTTTCACTCTCGAGTAACATGACTTGCATTTCATATTATGACTGCAGGAAATTTGTCTGCAGATACCACACAGGGTAAAGATGGTAGCAGTGAAGGCCTGCAAGTGGTACTAATCTGGTGGAGGGTGAGTTTGATTTGATTCAACTTGTGTTTAGATGATTGAGTAATTGAGTTTTGTATTCTTTCAGTCATAAATCAGTTCTGATAATGCCTATCAAAGTACTTACTCTCTAAGTTAAAGATGATTGTGTAATTGAGTTTTGTATTCATCGAGTAATAATCAGTTCTGATAATGCCTTTCATAGTACTACTATAACTTGAATTTTGCTAATTTGAGGAACCTTTGCAATTATGCAGGAGTAAGCCACTTATCAACTGCTTCAAAGTTGAAGAGAATTTGATCAAGTTAAAGTTAAGCATGATATTGTTTGGTTGATGAGGTAATTATGGCTGCAACGAGTAAGCGGTGTTTAAAATGAAATGGTTGTGATTATGATTAAAATTTGCTCTCACAGATACCATAAATCTTCAAGTTAAGCAAGGATTTAAATTTCTGTGGTAAATCATGTAGGTAGAGAGGTGTACATAACATAGGTGACATTGACTCTTGGTTTCTTTGCCTAAAAATAAGTAGATGAGACCTTTTTGTTTATACGTGTCTAAATTAATCTGGACTTTTGATTGTGACATTATTTACCTCAGAATTTCTTAATCGTACAGGTAAATGACTCTCTCTCTCTCTCTCTCTCTGTTTCTCTCTGTCTGTCTCATGTATGAGTATGAGAGAGAAGAGTGTACTGTGATGGGGACGGTAATTAGGAAATCCTGAAGGAAGGAGGCTAAAAGTACAAGAAGGTGCAGCTGGGATTTATGCTGGAAAATGTGCCCAGCTTACTTGCTTTTCATCTCAGTTTCTAATTTCTAGTCTTCATATACTATACGCCAAACCGTCAACTTTCATTTTCACACTGCTTTTTTACTTCATTCTTCTTTTTCTTTGGAGGAAATAGTCTTAATATATCCTTCTAGATTTCATGAAAAATCCCTCTAATAATTTATAAATTACGAGAAAAATAAACTCCATTCATCACGTAATTTGTAAATGTTCATATATCTCTTAGACTCACCTTCTACATAACTTCACTGAGCTTAGGGCTCAATTTGAATGGATGTATTTCAAATTTCAAGTCATTTGAATGAATGAATTTATAAATCCTTCAATTTGAAATTCATATTTTGGATAATTCATGGATTTTGAATTCATTGTTTGGCAAAATTTAAATTAGCATTTGAAATTCTCCTTTTCTCTCTCTCCCACTTGTTCCTATAGTAAGACAAATAATATTTTTTAGTAAAATGAGTAATGCTATTCAATAAAATAAATAATAAGTATGTAAAGAGAGTAATATTATTAAACAAAACAATACAATTGTTCCCAACGATAAAATTCAACAATATCTTCTCATATTTTCCTCCACCACCCATGGGATTTATCTTCTCATATTTTCTTCCACCACAATCTGCAACCCCTCCACTCTAGTTGAAATAACTCGAATTGAATAATCCAAATTTCGTAAATTTGGGAGCTATGATTGATGAACTAGAATGGTGTGTAAGCTTGTAGGGTGAAGGGTGGGTGGCCGAAAATTATACAGGCAGTGGTGGTGTTTAAAGATCCCAAAAATTGCGATTTTCATGTCAAAATTGGAGGCAACAAAGTGAAAAACAGACATGGACAGAATGATCTTAGGACCATGATGAAACTATTCAAGGTTGAACAAATATTATTGTATTGTCTGCGAGACGGGGTGATGGAAGCGAGAGACGGGGGCAATGGGCGGTGGGGCGACGGGCGGGGCTGGGCCCTGGGAGCCACGCGCCGGAGGCCGGATGGTGGTTGGCGGTGTGAGCAACGGCACAAGAGATTTCAAATGCGGCATCTTCTCAGTGGATTTAAAATCCCTTCTAATTATACCTAAAAAATTAGTTGGACCAAATTCATTAATTTTAAATCCATTTATTTACGATCTTAGATTTTAAATCCATTGATTTTAAATGCCTACAATGGATTTGGGTTGTGGATTTTAAATCCATTGGGCCAAATCCTCTCATCCAAATGAACCCTTAAGTAATGTATAGAAATAGGGCAATACATTCACATGTATAATAATTTTTAGCTTCACACATAAATATAAAGTGGATGTTTCTAATAAAAATGAAGGCGTAGATAGTCAATACCCATAAAAATATTGCTCCTTTATTAAATCATGTAATCTTTATAAATTAACTAATAACTTATTCTCTGATCATGTATAGTTGCTTTTTAAGACACAACCAAAACATTTTATATATTTAACTGTTATTCTGAATATGCATATTCAGTGGTGAGACGCAATTCAATATGTTCGGGTGTGTGTATCTATATGTATATGATGAGTGTCTGTAAGTACAGTAATAGGTGATTTCATGAGATATTTGTATTCCCTATTTATGTACACATCATGTAGTCATCATGTATTTCTTTTGATATGAACAATACAAACTCTAATTTTTAATTTCAATGTGTGTAAAATGAAATATGCAATTTGTAGTCATTCCAGAATCCATGGATCGAGTGCGGAACAGATTGTAGGGAAATATAATGTTTAAAATATGTAATTTATTTAAATGCATAAAATAAAATAAACCCAAAGTGATGGTTTAAAATCAATATATATATATATAAATATATTATGTACTCATACATGTAAATGCATAAAATATTTAAAATAAAAGTCAATACCATCACCAGAATGACATTTTATTAAAGAATCATAGTAAAACCATGAAAATATTATGTGTTTATATAGTTCGGGTGAGCTTGATTCGAATTAAATCCCCAAATGAAATAGTTGATAATGCATCTGAAATCCTCCAGTGAATAATAGATTATACTGGTGAGGTGGAGTTATAGCATGAATTGTACTCCTAAAAAAAATATCAGTAGTGCAAACATTTTTTTTAGCAGAAAAAATAATAGATATATGTGTAAATAACAATATATATTGATATAGTAGACAAAAGATATTGCACTCTTGAAAACATCACTTAAATATAACACACATGAAAAATTCGTATATAAGATGGTGTTATGTGAGGTGAATTGTGGTTCGACGGATGTAAATTAAATATATTTTTATTACCTATTTACTGTACTTATTATTTTTATCCATTTTTATGTTAAGTAATAGATGAATTTTGAATTACATTAAAATTAATTACTCTCCCTGTCCCATTTTGTTTAACTTTTTAGAGGAGATTGTTCTAAGGTCATTGTTATTTGCCATTAATTTAGGAGAATTAAATATTAAATATTAAATTTGTCCTTCTATTTAGTTTATGTGATAATATGCATTCAATTAATTTATAAATGATCATATATGTAAAAAAAAAAAAAACACATAATATCACATTACACATAATTTATGTTATTTAATATTTTTTTTTTATAATTCGTGTGAAATATTTTTATACGGAAACTATAATGTGATGAAGGGAATAAGTCTTCGAGGAAGTCACTTGTAGTAAATCATTTAATAGTGAAATTTAAAACAATATTAATTATTTATATTATACAGTAGTATATTATTAAATTAATATTCTAAGTAAAATAAATAATAAAAATACATATAAAATGCAAATAAATTACACAACAAAACTAATTAATTTTATCACATGCCTAGGGCTCTATATGTAGATTAATACTAATAGGCACTTGAGGCCAAATGTTTGTGCCAAGGGAAGTAGTACGTCTTTTAAATATTTTTTTGTGCAGATACTCATTCTAACATTTGTACCAAGGCACAGATCGATGCTCATGAACCTTTATGTCATAATTAATGCCACTCAATAATTAATTTTTCCGTGCAAATAATGAATGTTGGGAGGTTTTTTTTGGATGAGACTGACAGACAAATCTTTAATTTAATATCCACACTTTATTTCTCTAACTTTTGTCCACTCAATGGGCAAAATTGTCAAATTCTGTAAAATTGCTCTAAAAATTACTCTAAAATGTTCCGAAAAAATTTTCATATGTAGGAGGACACACACTTTAAAAAAAAAAAGTAATAATTTAGGTTTTGAGGGGTAATTTGTAAACTTTTATATATAAAATAAAAAAAAATTATTGGGTTATTTGTATGTGAGAGTAAAAAGTAATGACATTTGTGTAAATTAGTAAAAATTATGATGGTGGAATTTATAAAGGGTTTCCATTTTAAGGGTGTAAAACTTATAATGGACAGACGAAAAAGAAAAGTGTGAAAGCTTTTAATGGACGGAGAGAAAAATTGTTTATCTTATTAATTTCAAAATACACAGTAGCTTGGTAACTAGAACTTTCCAGTATTTCGATTTTCTTTTACCCATGTATTTTAGTTTATAATTTTTTATTCTCTTGTACATTTTTTTTTTAATTTTACATCTTGTATAGTTTTATCTCTACATACATTTATTTTAATCTTATCCCTCTTATTCTTTTAGTTGGAAAAATACTAGGAAAAAAAAAAACAAAGGACTTAATTAAAAACCATGCAAAATCCATTTAAGAATAGAAAATCCGTATCACGTCAAAAGATATGTATTATTATTAATCAAAGTCATACCTATCAAATAACTGAACTATGAGAATTTCTTTATGTTTTGGATTTAAAGTCATAGTAAAATTATTTCAAACACAATTTTCATTTTTCACCTCCTTAAATCTCCAAACAACCTTTGGTTGATTTTTTTAGAGTGACAATTACGAATGAAGAATAAAACGGTTTTTACATATATATATATATATATATATATATATATATATATATATATATATACTTTAATAAATAAAGTGGAAGCAAATAATGTAATATTCCAAAAAACAAATGAAGGGAAATTTAATACACTTGATCACATAAATGATGCATCTAGTACTAGATAGAGTGTGAGTAGTTGCTTATACTAAAAAAATACAATTATTTTCACTTATACTTTTCAATTAAAACAATCGATAATGTTAAAAAATGCACGGTGCACATGGTGCATAAAAGACCTTCCTCATATGTATATAGAGAGAATAATATGTATAGAAAATAGTCTTATATCCAACGGTGGACACCAAGTTATATGTTCACAACTAATGTGGTGATAATATATAAGTATGAGAATCTATTATTATTTACTTAATTGCTTATATGTGTTTATGTATCATTGTCATATTAAAGGCCGATATATAATTTGATGACCACTGATGAACATAGGATCATTTTCGTAATATGTGTTCACTGTGCAGTGTACACACATCCTAATGAAAATGGAAGACAAAAAATTGTATACGTCGATTTCATACGAGAGACGAGCTTTATTTACCATATTATATAATTTATTATAAGTTTATGAAACTTCTATTAATTTATATGTTACTAAAAAAACATGACTCAAATTACATGATAAAACTGGGTCTCATGTATCTCGTAAGTCTTGTGTGAGACGCTTCACTGTTAGATCATTATGAGTTTATTATTACTTTTCAATAGAAATATTATCACTTTTATGCTAATTTGTATCAATTATAACAAATGTATCATCTAAGACAAAAAATAAAAAGTGATACACTTTATATTAAATAAATTGTACTACAACTTTACAAAAAATGATGTAAAATATATTGTTTTAAGAAAAAAATTGAAAAATGATATACTTCACATCATAAATGATAACAATATTCGATCTCACACAATTTTTTTTTTGTTAAGGAGGAAATACCCGAAGGCGTAAACCCCCCAACTGTACCAGAGGCCCCTTGGTCAGGCGGGTTGTAAATCGAGGGATGTGCACGAGTGGCAGTCATGCAAGGGAGGGGACTTTCGGGAGACACGAATCCAGCAACAACCCCTCCAATATTTCAGCAAAGAATTGTCACCACACGAAATCGAACCCAGGATGTCGGAGTGTATGTACTCCAGTCACCTTGCCCACTTACCATCCGTCTATGCCCTGGGGCCTCACACAAATTTTTTCTCAGATAATTAGAGTGGGTAGGTGAGATGAAATGGTGGTTTACGTGTAGGGTGAAATTAGTAGAAGGGTTAATTAAAAGGGTATTTGGATGTGGCCGGGAAAGGTCACTGATTTGAAGGAAGTTAATTGGCTTTAAATGCTTTCCAAATGTAAAAACACATAATCTGCATTGACCGCTGGATTTTGTACTTGATTCCCTGTTCTCAGCATTGCCTTGCCTTGCCTATCCTCCTTTTACCCGTTGCCCAATATTATCTCTATCTCTATTCCTATTTCCTAGGGTTCATTACCCCCGCCCCGTCTTTTACTTTTTAGGTTTCTGTTGCATCTCCACCTCCTTTTTGACCTAATTTTCTCTACTCTCACTAAATTCAACTACATAATTTCTCATTTTTTATCAATGTCGATTTTAATTTCTACACAAATAATTTTGTGATTTGAGTTAAGTTAACTTTTTTTTTTTTCAAATAACATTGTTAAATATATGAAATATCTGTGAAATTTGATATGCACAATAACACTAAATATGCATGATAATTTACAAGGGTCATATTCTAAATTCTAAATAAAATAACTTGTTGGAAAATTTAATATTGTGATTTGTGACAATACATAACAGAATGTGAAATATTAGGAAATTATTAACTAATGGGTATGTACAACAAGAATTATGTACTACATATATGCATTTTTATCAAATATTATATGAAATGAGTGTGCCATTCTGAAGTGTTGTTTTAGAAGATTACATTTTACAACAAGACGATTTTAAGAATTTTAGTAATTTATTGTCTTAATGATCTATGAGTTTCAGATTCAAAATTTTTATAATTGTGATCAATTTATGAAATGAGTCATCATACAGGGTCTAACTCTAGCTTCAATCGAGGACGAGTCAGTATATCAAAGCTTAGCTCTGATTTCAATTGGGGCCTCGTTAGTGAACAATGAAAATGATCCTACGAATTAATTCAAAATATTTTTTTATTATTTATCTCATATTTTTAATTTCATAATTATCTCTTATATCATTCATATAACATAAATCATGTTTTTCTTTAATTGATTAAGGGTAAAAATGTTTAAATTTATTGTAAATATCTAAAAAAAAATATTTATTAGGAAATAGAGGTGATAGTAGTATTGATATAACTTCATTTGGAACAAGCTAGTGATAGTATCCTTTTACTCCTGTTTCATAACACTTGATGTTTTAAGTCAATATACATATTAACACAAGTTTTGAAGTACCTATAACATATACCCTTAATCAATTATATATACTTAATATCTAATACTCATAATTTATCATGAATGATACTTTAACTATACAAGGCCAAATTAATTTTTTTTTTTTTTGACGGGTACAAGACCAAGTTAATTGATGCGATAGTAAATTTGGAAAGGAAAAAAACTACTAACCAATTCTGAAACATTTGCAAAATATTAAATAATTGCAACAAAATTTGACGTTAAAAACATCTTGGAGAATTAAATAATTAATGATGTACACCCAATCTTTTAATTATGTAAATTTTTATTGTATTATTTTTTACATTAATCCATGCACACAATTCAAAAAGATATTATTCTTTTTATTATACAATATTAATATTTTTTTAATAAAATAATATTATTAAAAAATATACAAAAAATACAAACAAATTTCACATCTAAATTAGTTCACACAGTACTTTGCCCTCAGAATATACCAACTTATCACTTAAGATTTAAATTCTTGTCTCCAAACCCAATCAGAGTAACTGACGCTAGAATTTGATTAACCATAAACACAATTATATATAGAAACTGACGTGCTTGTTGATTATTCATCAACTCAATCTACTTCTCCATCTGAAGAGGTACGATTACTTTTTTCTTGTCAATTAATTAATTAAAAATTAATGTAGAATAAATAATTTGAAGGGACATTCGATATGATGAATCTGAACAAGTTGATAAATCTATAGTACTGTTGTTCCATCTTTTACTCCCAAAGATCAGGTCATTCACTCATTTTTCAGACACACATGATTACAAAATTATACACATGATGTATATGCATGTGTGTGTATATGATATAAAAACTTTAAAAATATTAATGCCATTTATATATATATATATATATATATATATATATATATATATACCAATATATAACCCAGAAAATTTAGCATACAATGCGAGTCAGCATCACATACATATAGATATATACAAACAAAATCCCAACCCGATGATGATAGATAAATATGCAGAACAGAAACCCTAAGCTAGGAAACAATCACCCTTTGATCGAAATTCAACTGATTTTAGATCTTCTTTTCTCTAATAATAAATGCTGCACAAATCAATTAATATGTATCATATCAAATCAAATAAAATCTTGATCCTGTGATAATTATTTTATTTTCCCTTAAAATTTAAATAACTTTTGCAACATTAACTTTCATATAAATGCTACAAACATATATATATACACACACATATGAAGTCAAATATTGATCAGCTTTTATTGAAATTTGACAAACTACTTATACTCTATTACAAAATGCAAATATTTTGTGATGAGTTGGTCTCCTTAGGCATACATGTGTACATATTCACATGAAATCCGTACAGGAGGGGGTACTTATTCTTTAGAACCCACCCTCTATGATTAGTAAGTCTAAAATATCATAATTAAACAGTCTAGAAGGCTCATTGTAAGAATAATATTCCCTTTAAGAAAAGTTTCTTCATGCCTGGTCCCTAAGTTTTGAGAATACAAATTAATAATATATATAGATGTTAAAGTTCTAATCATACAATACATAAAAGAAGAATCACTAATATTTTAATTTATCATAAAGCTAAATTGGTTGCCCCCCTCATGTCAAGTTACTTTGCAAAAACATAATTGAATTCTTTGGATCCCTTCCCTTTTAAATTTTATATACCTTCCATAAAAGGAGTTTTTTATATAGACTAAAATTGGAAAGTTGTCCACTATAGTTAGAACCAACTCTCAAGAATTTAATTAGGAATAAGTTTTTTGTGCAAATTTGCACCATGCAAGTGTAAATTACACTAAAATTATAAGCAAATTAATTAAAACCTGTGGGACAACTCATTTTTAATTGGATATACACCTGTTGATTGATTTGCACAGATCCTAAATCTGTACAAAATAAATTTGCACAAGGTGTTGGTATTTAATTAGGGTTTTTTAAAGTTGTTGATATATAGCTAGCTAGATGAATAGAATTAATCTCTATGCACTATGAGATGTTAGTTAATTGTTGTATTTGAAGGTTTCTAATAACTTCTTCTCATGTACTAATTAAGTATATATTCTCATAGTTATATATATGTTCCTGAGGTAAGGGGAATCATTCTTTTACTTTGGTAGTGTGAATGTCTCTTTAGCATATAAAAGTTTAATTCATAAAAAAATGCAGCTTACTTGCTAATTAAAGATTAGAAGATTCCCACCAATTAATCTTTCCGCCGCTAATCAATTTAAAAGCATTTTATGTCCAAGAAACTTTAGATTCAATGTATGTAATGTCTTCACTACGACACACCTAAATTATCCTTACAGTGGAAGAATAATTACTATGCCTAACAAAGCCAATTTTCCAGCTCTGATTTGATCAAACAAAAATTAAATAATTTTCACAAATTTATTTATTAGTCACTTTTCATGGCAAAGATATTCACAAATCAAAGTGCTTTTCTTTTTCTTTACAAGAGGCAATCTCTAGGCATCATGTACACATATTATATTACCCTAAACTGTATATGAGTGAACACACACAAAGATCATCAGCCTTTATTTATGCTGTGTACACACACAAATAATTAAACACTTTTTTGCACAAATTGCACCGTGCAATTCAAATGTACTTTTAAATGATATTAGTTAATTTACTAAAGAATATTAACTGATCATATTAGTAGTTTTCATTTAACATTATTAACTGTGCACTAATCAATCAAGCCGACCAACAGACATAATTAATCTGGACAAAAGAAGCTTCGAAGTTCATAAACACAAATATTTTTTTCACTATCACTCAAGAATTGAAAGAGACATTATAGGATCATCACAAAGAGAGCAACAACACACACATACACACTCTCAAACCTTTATTTAAATCACAGACAAAGAAAGAAAAAAGAAAGAAAGTGTTTTGTTAGGCAAACTCCCATTAAAATCTACTTTATCTAATTTGTCTTCAAAAATACAGCAATAAAGTAATTAGGGATATGCATGAACCGTGTTTTGATAATAAAATAGAAATGGACTTGTAAATTGAATAAATAATATTATTGAAATTAACAATTATGTCTCACATGATCTCATCTCCATAGCATTAAACATTAATAATGTTTGATGATTATAATTCAGAAGAAATGTGAGCTGGTAGTGGTAAATGCACAGAAAGGGCTAGGATATGGAGAGGAGGTAGTACCAGTGGCAGTAGTACTAGTACTATTGACAAAATTAGGCTGCTGCTGCAAGAAGCCAATTCCAGCAGAAGAGCTCCCCCCTCCTCCTCCTCCTCCTCCAGTTACATAATTTGCGGTTCCCTCCGGTTCGGGTCCCTGATCGTATAAAATACCCGTGAATACGTGACCGCCGATGCTGACCGACGTCTGGTACGCGTACTCGTCCACCACATTGTCCATTGAGCTCACTCTAACGCATCGAAACATCGCCGGGCAGCACACTTCACCTGGTAAATCCCCTTCAACCAACCCTAAATATATTTACAAATCAACCATTCATTTAAATTACCAACCATACTCTATTTAATTTCTAGCTAGGGAGAAGCTAGCTAGCTTCATTTAAATAACATATATAGAAAAATAAAAATAAAAATTTGTTACTGTGCGTAATGGTCCAGCTAGTTGGATCAAAAAAGATATGAAATCAGTTTATATGTCTTCATCGAGGAAGATCTAGTGTTACTGTGCATATTTGAAATTTCATATTTTCATCACTGTATTGTACAATAGCCTAGCTAGGTCGTCATAGAAAGATCGATTGGGCTAGCTAGGGTTTGTTGATCAAGTAAATTTATAGAGCGTGGATCTAAAGAAAAGATAAGTTGTAGAGTACCTAATGCTGCTTGATTGTCTCTGTATCTTTTAGGGTTAGGGGCATGTTCAAGGGTTGTGGAAATCTGGTGGGTCTGCATTACATGGTGTCTTGGGCGGCGTTGAGCCACCGGCACCCACGTGCTCTTCACGTGAGTGGAGCACTGAAACCCTCGGCTCTTGCAGCAGGTTCGACACCTCGAATGCTCGCAGTCCTTTTTCGCTTGATTTCCACAGTCTTGGCATCTGCTATTTGAAGATGATGACGAACTATTCATTCCTCCTATTTCTTCTCTCCTCATCATCAAAAACTTTAACACAGACTCAGAGACAAAGAAGAAGAAATAATGATGGCTTTCTTAGATTGGACAAACAGAAGTTTTGACTAGTTTTTGGGTGGTGGATTTCGCAGCAGAAAATGGGTTTTTTTTCTGTTTTTCTCCATCATCATCATCATGAAATAGAACGAAAGGGAAAATGGGTGTAGATATAATCAGAGGAAAATGATTATAAATTTCATTTTTAAGAAATATTTAGGATTGTCTTCAGGTAGAGTTTGAGTTGCAACTTTCCGAGATTGCTTCTTCTTCTTCTTCATGGTGAGTTCATATCATGGCTCACTGCTCAAGTGTACTAGTACTTTGATTTGGGGGTGGGTGGGTGGGTGGGGGGGTGGGGGTGGGGGGAGGTTTCTTTTCGATATATCTGAAACGCATAAATAATTCGGAATTATTTTTATGCAAGGATCTCGTTAAACTTCTGTCTACGTACAGCTGCACAGCGATTAATGAGATTCCAACATTTTTACACTGCGCAGCAAACAGTGAATCTAAATTGGGAAGAAAGTGATAACTGTGCATTCATAAAAGAAGAAAGACATTTTATTATGTAAATAATTAAATAATTATTTTGCTGCAACCAATGGTGGAGTTTTTTCTTCTTTTTTAAATCATTATTTCTGAATTTAATTCTACTGAATGTCAATAGAACAAAATTATATTGCATAATAAAAATCTAATTATAAATAAAATTAAGATGGATGATAGTAAAATGTGTAAAACCTCTAACCGCGCGAGTAATAAGAATAATTTGTTTTTCTTTTTTATATATGAAAATAATTCACGATTATACCACGAGTGCACATTGTAAATAAATGTGATGAACAGAATTGATTTCACGGAGAATTAAGTGTTAATAAATAATCTAATATTAGTATTCAAAAGATTTACTTTGTCTGAACTGGATGATAGTTTGATTTAGTTTGTTTTATAATTTTGAATTGAATAAATAAAAGATAGTTTCTCGAATCGAAGGTCATTCTATATTGATTTTCGCAAAGAACTCAAAGAACTTAGGAATAACTTTTGAATCACCGAACTCGATCTTTAGGACTTGTGAATTCGATGAATTCAGTATTTCAGTTGTGTTCCAAATGTATAGATTGATGTTTTATTTATAGCTATCGGAGTTGATTTGTTGGATCAGAAAGATTTATAGTTATCAAGAAAAAATTGTTAGTCTTCCATATATAACTTGAATTGAATCTTACTTGTTTATTAGGTTCTTGTTTTGTTGGGTTTTAGATGTCTGATTTAATTTAAATGGGCTTTAGAGACGTTTCATTTTTTGGACTTTAGAGGCACAAAAAAATTGATTAGGCCTAATTAATTAATTTAATGAATCGATTACTAATTATTTATCTATTTATTTTAAGAATTTGGCCTATTTAAATTCCAAACAAATGAATAGTGAATTTAATTAATATTTGACAAACAATTTTCATATGTGGCTATTTAATTCGCGCAATTAAATTTGTTAGTGGACAATATGCACATGCAATTTCAATATCAATAGTATAAAATTTATTAGTATCATGTTTAACCTCAGACATCATTGTCGTTCGAGTTAATGTTTGGGTTATCTATCTCAACTAGTTATCACTAAATTTGAGTAGTTTATGCAGAGCTACCAATAAACATGTAAAAATAATCAGAAGAAAAAAATATTAAAAATACGTATAATTTTTTTTAATAGAGTCAAATATTCATCATAGGATCAAATTCATCATACTCTCAATCTCTACCTAAGAATAATAGGACAAAAAAAAAACAATATTAAAGTTAAATGATAACTTCATAATGAATCTAAAAATTAATTAAATCATGAGTTTGAGATACAATCACTCTTATTGTTTTCCTTATTTTCTTCTTCCTTGAAGTGTACCATGAACATATATCAATTCTGAGAGTTTGTAGACCATTTTATACATCATTGAAATCTACTTGTTACGAAATCAAAATAAATTAATTAATTTCTTACCTCTCTATAAGTTCGGACTTTTAGATGAGGCAAAATCCTTTCATGGTATCAGAGCCAAAGGTTCACGCCCAAACGTCCTGGGTTCGATGCCCACGAGTGAGGGGGAGTGTTAAAGCTAATTAATATAAATGAATTAAATCCTCACATCTCTATAAGTTCGGACGTTTAGATGAGACGGAAATTTCACTACTGAATGAAGCTCAAACGTCCGTAAGAATAAAATGAGAGATCTCATAAATCTGGATATATAATTGATCGAGCTAAATATGTGGAACATCAAAATATGCCAAAAATCGGATATAATCTCGCATGATTTGGACTGATCAACCGAACAAACTAGGCTGAATTGTGCACTAGCTACATGATCATGTGCCTCCAATCTGTAACAGGTATCACCGTTTTTCTCATTTTAGAACTCTTAATTTCAAATCAATTTGGTCTTATTTTCTTTGTAAAATCGGTCCACTTATTTTTACGAGTATATTTTTTCCTCTTTTTTTTTTAAGGTAAATTCATTATTAAACTCAACAAACTAGATATATATCCACTAATATTTTATCTTTACATGGTGTTTTAAATTCTTGAAATAAATCTTTTAAACTCTCAATACCGTAATATATAGTTGTAACTAAAGAATAAACTTAGAGTAACCAAGACATTCGCAAAATATTATATGAAAACAATGTATGATAATTTTATCATAAAATTATTTAAAAAAATTTAAAGTATCAAATATTTGATCAAAAGTATTAAAAATTTCATTATGAGTATAAAAAATTATAGTCGGTGGTATTAAATTATTGTTTAGGGATATCAACAAAAAATATTTTTTTACTACTACTTTATTTATTCATATTTAATATAAAAAATACTGTATTATAATATTTAAATTTAAAATTTCAATATACCAAAAAAAAATTGACTGTTGTTGATATAATGAAATATATTCATATAAACCTTGCGCATAGAAATATTATATATATATATATGTATATATGAATATATGTTTAATTTCTAAAAAGGCGAACCCCACCATTAAAAGACCCTCTTGTCCCTGGTTTGGGTTTTTAAATGGGGGAGTAAAACGGTTCGTACACCCATGCATGATGAATCTCTCTGACTTGCTTTGTTGTGTTTTTAAATACAACTGCTCCCACTCCCGATCAGCATGTGCAATTTAAGGAAATACTGATTCAAAGTTTTTTTTTTTTTTTTAATAAAAAAAAGTATTTGCGATTAGTATTAAACTGATCTTATTTTGACCGAAACGTTGAAGATTAATTAACAAGAACAGCCACCCACTAGAGAGACTTGCTCATAAAGTGATTGGTTGACATGTGTGTTAAAAAGTCATTAACTCATGGAAACTATATACTACTTATATAGGCATGCTACTAGTGGAATTTGTTCGCGTTATAAAATCTAATTTATACTAGTATTATATTTAATATTCCTTACTAAATATATTACTCTGCTCGTCTAGTTGTAAATTACATATTTATTTTGTGCACAAAAATTCAGGTAAGGTAATACTCTCTCTTATTCAAAATAAATATCAATTTGATCTTTCATGTTATTTGAAAATTAGATGATATTTTGTATTTTTCAATGCAAATTAAATGTGTTACTTCCAAGTTTACCCCTAAATTCATTAAAATATTTAGATAAATGTGTTCTTTTATTAGAAAGTCACGTATTTATTAAGGATATAATAGAAAATCAATTATTTTTTTAATATGTGTGCATTCATTTAAAATGACATACATTTTGAATAGGAGAAAATATAATATAATATAGTACAAATGATGTGATGGAAAGAGGAAAAAAAGTAAGAGATTTAGATAAAAGCAAAGAGTAAATGAGTGGCATATGTGTAAATAATAGAAAAATGTATGAATATAAATTTAGTGGGTAGTTGTTAAAAATAGAATGAATAACTTATAGTGAGTAGATCAAAATGGAAAAATGGGTTACATATGCCGGGTTGGAGGGAGTATTTATCAAAAAAAAAAAAAAGGGGGTTTGAACCTTAATAGATGCATTATTTTCTTAAATAGCAATAAAATAATTTTAGTATTTTTATTATTTCCCTTAAACACCTCAATATTACACCAAATGTCATTAATTTTTTCACACTAACCTAATTTAATATTATTAAATAATTATTTTATTAAAATTGAAAAAACTATTGTACCTCCATTAAAAAATAATTTATATTATTAAATAATTTTTATATTAAAACTTGTGCCGAACAATAAATATTATTTTGAGTACAAGACAGAGAGAGTAACATTCATTCAATAATGTCATATTTTTTATAAATTAATATTATAATATTTTATACACACAAAATACATCAAACAATGTAGATAAATATTATAAATTATAATATTAGTGTAAAAGAATAATGATATTATTAATGATATCAATTTCATATAGTGAATGAGTGACTAAAAACGGACTGAGATATATAAATGTGACGTGAACTTTTTCATAATCATTTTCAATCAAAACATACAATTTAATATAGTGAATAAGTCAAAAAAAAAATTTATGGTGGGACGAAGGGAGTATTAAACTAACCAAATCCCTAAAGCAGTACTCCCTCCGTCCCAATGAAAGTTTTTCATTTTTCTATTTTAATTGGTCCATACCAATCAAAGTTTTTCATTCATTTTTAGTATACCCAAACAATATATTTAATGCACGTATACACTTTTTTATCACATATTTTAATCTCTCTTCATCATATCACTTTTACTATATTACTCTTTAAATATAGTGTTAAAAAGCAATTAAGGCTCCATTTGGATTGAGTGATTTGAAATCAAGGGATTTGATTATAATATACCATAAATTTACAATTGAAAATGGAGATAAACTAAATTAATGGATTTGGTTCACATAAATATTACTTATAAGTGGGAGGATTTCAAATACCCAATAAAACCTAGTATTTTGAAATCCTCCCACTTCTCCCACTTGTGCTTAATATTTGAGTGAATCAAATTCATTCATTTAACTTTTCTCAATTCTAGTTTATGTAAATGTATGATATATTATTTTCAAATCCCTTGATTTCATATCACTCCATTCGAAAGGAGACTAAATTTTTTTATCAGAACGGAATAGCAATGAATAAAATAATTAACACAAAGTTGGGACTAATTAGGAATTTAGGATAAGACAAAAAATAAAAAATAAAAAAAACGAGCGGGGCTGAGATGATAGGAGGTGGTGCAACGTAACAGTTGTGGTACTGTGTGCTTTCATATCAACAACTTTAGAAACAGTTGTAACTAATAATTAATGTATAAGAAGAATAGAACGAAATAATGAATAGAGATATGCAAATGTATCACACCCCACCCCCACCCCTACTTTAGACAGCAGACTGACACATTTCTTTTCGTCGACAAATGACCCCAGCTTATTCTTTCTTCCCCCTAAAATTCGCTAATTATCTCTGATGCATACCAATACAAAGATTGCATCACTTTTACATTACACTCTTTTTTTTTTATTATTATTATTACTCATCATGCTCAATATATAAAACTATTTAACTAATATATTATAGTGTAACGAAGTGGTATAATTTAAGGAGTTAAACTCCATTTTCTATGATCTAAATGTCATAAATTCGAGTCACCATTTGTACAATTAAAAAAAAACTAAAAAAAAAAAGAAGGCCGTATCCACAATTCACAAATTAATATTTAAAAAAAAAAAACAAATCTCGTGTACATTATATACATTATGAGAGAATAAATACATGCATAATTTTGAAGTCATTCTTACTGTACTAGGAATAAGAACGAACATATTAAAATATCAAAAATTATTTTTGACAAAATTTTGTCAAATTAAAAGAAGAAACGAACCAAAATTAACCAAAAGGAAGAAGGGGCCTAATTAACAACAAAATGAATGGTGAAAAAAATATACCATAATAATGGTTTTGTCATAAAATATCATAGAAAAGCATATATACTCTCTACCTAAGAAGATTATAATATTGAGTATTATCTTTAGTTAGCATTAAAAACTATGCAATATTAGTACATAATACAATGTATATATAGATAATTAAGATTTAGATTAGAACATTAATTAGAAACGAACATGCATGTAATTTATAACAAATGCAATAAGACACTACTCATGTCCTCTCACTGTCCTTGCGTTACGTTCCCAGTTAATTTTTTTCATTTTCTTCTTCTTAACCATACTATAAATGCTGTCCCCTCCCTGTTCCAACCTTTTAGAATTGCTGTCACAAAAAAGGGCCAAATAACTAACTGATTCGTATAGTCTGATAATGCCATTATATTCAAATATCATGTTGTATTATTATGTCTGTTAATCATTGTGTGTCAATTTTACTGGTATCAGTATATATGTGTATAAAAATACAACAGTAGATAGACTTGATCTTCCATTAGTCTCCTCCAACCTGCAATATGCATCTATACAATTTGGTAAAAAACTTATTAGATTGAGTCTCATTTGCTATATTATACTTATATATAAGACTATCTTGTACAGAATTTTCGTCAACTCTCATATGCATCTAGTGCAGGAAATTTATATGTACATTCGCCATGTTTTAGATATAATAAAATGCACGTTTCATTTTATGTTTCAGGTAATGTAGTGTCAGGTTTCAATTATATTAATCTACATTTTTTCATTATATTAAACTGCACAATTCATTTATATTAGTCTGCATATTACACATGTGCTGAGTTACAGGTGAAACTGGTGCATGAGGGACTGATTCCAAAACTATCTCATGTTTTGATAAAAAAAAACTATCTCATGCAAATTTTTTTTTTGAAAGGATCTCATACAATTTTAATTAATATGATGTTCAATATTATTATATGCTTGAGCTATGTTTATAAACTAAATGCATGCAATTTGTAATCTGTGTTACAAATATATAATTTATAAATATTAGTAATTTATAGTTTGTTATTTATATATAAAATAATATATGAAGAGATATGAAAACAATGAGTATAACAGAAAATATATTTATTCAGCAATAGAAGAAAAATGGACTGGTCTTGATGCTCTTGAGAGCCCAATTAGGTTACGTATTTCATATAGACGTGCACGTGAAATTGATTCGATATAATAGTATAATGACAAAAAAAAAAAAACAAGGTGCCATTAAAAAAATCGAAACATACCATAAAAATTACTTAATTCATATATAAAAAAATATTGACTTATATAATTAATAATATTAGTACTTTTCAATATATAAATTAATAATTGTCCACTATTTTTTTATAAACAAACTGCTTTCACGAAAAATTAAGCGGAAATTATGTTTGAGCAAGTGGATCAATTGGTGTAGCGTAGCCCGATCAAAAAATATATATATATATATATAGATATCAAAACCTCAATTTTATGAAAACATTGAAAAAAATGGCGGAAACTTCATTAAAATCTTAAAAATTTAACAAGATATTTTAGGAATTATTATAACACATTATAATGTACATATACTATTTAAAATTATAATAAAATTGTATGTTTAATGAAAACATATAAATAATAGATTATATAAATATTGTTTGACGCAAATCAATTAAACTACATAATACAATACAAAATAACTAATATATATGGTAAAATACAATTAATATCAAAATAAAAACCTATGAGGTTCAAATATAGTAGGTGGAATGACATATTTGTTCAAACAATATTAGTACCAACTCATCACATTAGAGTAATTCTGAATATAATTATGCACATGCACTTCATATGTTTCTTGATCTCTCTTACAACTACTTTACCATGGATTAGATAATATTTACTGACCCAATCATTTTGTTGATACACATTTTGAGTAGTCCCAAAATTGTGAACATTCATATGGGTAGGGAGCATATGAATATTGTGTCATATCACTATAAGCAGTGTTAGTCATATTCATGAAAATTTATTATCTGTACCGAAAAATAATAAAGAAATATAAATTCCATACATAATTAAAAAAAATTGTGATTTTTTTTTATTTGCGATATTGTACGATATATCACAATATTTCCATGATATTCGGAAAAAAAATACATGACGGATGATCGATATTTTGCGATATTTTCATGATATCCAGAAAAAAAAAATATTATTCCCTAATATCGACATCCCTATCTTATTTTTTGCAATATATCCGTAATATTTCACAATATTTTCCATTCTTGCTCGTAAGTCATATAAATTCATTTACTGTTCACATTACATGCAGACTTATCATATGGTGTTTATTGTGGTGTGTGTATGTCGATCATATACGCATAGTTATATATAGCATTATCATATGATGTTTATTGTGTGTAAATATATACAGATATATCATATATGCATAGTTATAGCACCTGTGAAATTTAATACAAGATCACACATACTACTTTTATGTTTTATCTTGTAATTATTATTATTTATATATGACAAGTGCATTTAAAATAATTTATAATGTCAATTATTGCAAGCAGTAAATTATTTTTTTCTTTTATTACAAGCAGTAAAACCTCATATGATTTTTTTTTTTTATCTTACGTATTAAAAGCAGTAAATTAAATGAGATACAAATATGGAATAGAAAGATACGTGTTACAAAATCTTATTCTCTAAATTAAAGTTGGATGAAAAACTTAAGTATGAGGTTTAAAACTATATATATTAACTCTCTGATTATATATTTATCTACATTCCTTCTACAAACAAATTTATATGAACTTCATTAAAAAAAATTGTAAACTTTGATCATGAAAATTTTATAATGAACTCTATATTATTTAGGTTATAAAGTAATACTAGTATTTACCATATAAAAAATAATTGTTTAGTAATTTTTTAAAAAATAACGCATAAAATTATAAAATTAAATATTTTTATAACATAATATTTCATATGCTAAATAATACTATTCATATATTTTTATTTAAAAAATCGTGTACACTTCCCATGAAACCAAAAAATCTAATTCTGACTCAAAATTCATTTCTCTCTCTTTGAGAATTATATATGTTTGCTTTGTATATTTTCATTAGAGTTATTTCATCTCTCGTTTTTCGACCATATGTTTTAAATTTTCAGATTTATTTAGTATATTTATTATGGCATATGAGAACCAATTACATCTAAATTTATGTGAACAACTTCGAATTTATAAATCATTTATATTTAAACACTGAATTCATACTATCCCTAGTATCATACTATCATTGTATTACTCAAGTGGTTAGAGATCCACTACATATTTCAAAAAGTTATGAATTCGAGTCAGTATTTAAACGCAAAAAAAAAAAAAATATCATTGTATCAACCTCGACACTTACTAAAGTTACTATATACTCAGAATCTGAAAATTATAAACATAAGTTTCAATTCTATATATTACTTTTTCTGCATAAAAGCACAACAAATAAACTTCTTAGATTAAACATATTATCATCTCCACAAATATAAATATCCATTATAAAACAACTAACATATTATATTCACACCTACTCTAAAAAAAAAAAAAAAAATATATATTCACACACAAAAACACAAAAGTATTGCTAGGAATTTACCCAATTGGATCAGGCCCAATAAACTATAGTAAGGACGGATCAGGCCTAATAAACGACAGCAACGGAGGCCCTTTGAAAACTATGCATGTCGTAAATTAATTTTGACTCTACCACTGCGACATCAATTATTATTCATTAAAATAAAAAATTTCAGCCCTATATATATATATACACCCCTATATATATATATATTTTTTTTTTTTTGTGTGTTTAAAATTTTATCTCTCATTTCAATTGGATATATTTAATTTCATTTATTTATGAGTATTAATATTTTAATGTTGCGCATAATATATTGAAATATTAATATATCCACCATGATATGATTTTATATAATTAAATGTGGAATTTTTTTAATAATGATATTTTCATCGTTGCGCATAATAGATACACCGGTAAAAATAAAAAAGGTTAAAAATGTGGAATGCTCGTGCCCACAACTAAAAGCGGGGAAAATAATTAAAAAGAAAAAGAAAAGAAAAGGAAATAACATGTTTTTCCTGACAGTGATGTTTTGATGATTTGATCTAGCTATTAGTATTTGCTGTATTATTGTTATTATTATTTCTCATCTATCCTTCAGGAATCAATCTGTCATCGATATCACTATAGAGAGGGGGGGATTGATTTAATCTGACGGTGGAAGATGGGAGAGCCGGCGAGTGGATGTTGTCCGCCGATGGATCTGATGCGGTCGGAGCCGATGCAACTCGTCCAACTCATCATCCCCATCGAGTCCGCTCACCTTGCTGTTTCTTATCTTGGTGAACTCGGCCTTATCCAATTCAAAGATGTGCGTAATTTTTACTTTTCTGACGTTTTAATTGATTTTAATTGCAGTTTCTTGTGGAAATGTGATGTAGTTAGGGTTATTATTCTCTCGATTTGAGCACTGTGAATCTAGTGATTACTAGGTTTTGGCTGTGTTGGTTGTTTTATTGTGAAGAAGAAGAAGAAGATTTGTGTAGGCTAATTGCAAAATTTCAATTATTGTGCTAGCTAGGGTTGCTTACGACGGTAATTTGTGCTTGAACAGTTAAGTTCGTTACCCTTTGGAGTTACAATTTGAATCCAGGAATTAGCAGAAACTTGACTTGCCTTATTCTATTTACATCAGAATGATGCTGTAAAAGGCAAAGATGTGGATATATTGCGATGTATTCCTAATAACTGCAGTAAAATTATGGTTACATCAATATTTATTTCGAAAATTGCTGAATCTGAGTTTCTAGTTTGCATCTTTATTTCCTTGTGTGATTAGTTTATGCGTACTCAAGTTAGTGGGAATTGGTGTTTGTAACTTTGTATTCATTAGATGTAGAAGCTAAGATTGTTAGTGAATATGTTGTCATCAATTATTGTAGTTGTTGGGCTTTGATTGCAATTTTATACGAAATATACCAATTTAACTGCTGTGTATATATATTAAACATTAACCTTAGAACTGCTGTTGCTGAAGAGCATAAAACTACTATATGATCCCATAAAACTACTCAATCTTTAAACCAAACTCTTCAGAGGAATAAAAGAATACTATTTTTTTCTTTTAAAATTTTCTTATTTAACTATAATTCTCAAGTTAGATGGATCAAACTGTTGTGACGTCTAAATAGTGCTGTCCTCATCCAATATGGTTCAAGTGGTTGCTTTACATTTCTTGTGGTAGTGAAGGAGCCCCAAAGGTCTAACAGCAAGGTTTTTCAGTAGAGTGTCTTGTTTGTGAGATTTTGAATCGGGATTGTACTGTATAATGGTTGAAAAGCTAGTACTTATCTGGAGTTCTATGTCCATTCTAACGTTTGATTTATAATCTGTAAGTTATTGGTGAAAAAGTTGGTGGATAATTTATGCATGTGCTGCATGGACTTGTGCAATAAATGGAATATACAGCTTATAATTATTTACAAATAGATTGGTTGGAGATATAGCAAATAGATTTCTTGAAATGTGTGAAGGAGACATTTTTCTTCTTAAGACATATAAGCCACTGTTGAAACAAATCTCAACCCTCTTTTCTACAAAGTCGGAACAGAAAATGCAGGAATTGGAAAAGGTGCACGAACATGCTTCACATGTTGACAATTTATATGGATCTTGTTATTGGTCTGAGTGTTTTGGGAGCTGGCCAGTTTCTTTGCTGCGTTAATTGCTTTTAATTTTTGTTTTTATATTTTTAACAGAATTCTGCGTCCTTTCATTTTGTCAATTGAAATTCTGATTTCTTTCTCCTCTCAGCTCAACTCAGAAAAAAGCCCGTTCCAGCGGACATATGCCATACAGGTATATATATAGTCTAGTTTTATTGTCTTAACCCATTCCCTTTGATCAAATTTTCTGTTTTAAGCAAAAGAGGGCATGAGTTTATGGTGGGTATGCTGAGAGTTCACTTAAAATTGACATTTTTTGTGCAGTAATCAGAATTAAGAAGAATTTGTAATGTAAAGAATTGTATTTATTAGGTTAATAGCAATATTGATGGGATTATTATCGCTTATTTTGGTTTATTAGATCAAGCCTTGGGTGATATACAACAATTATGAATGATATACCTCTATTTTGACTACCTTACTATGGCTGGTGGTATTGCCTAATCTAAAATCTAAAATATTCCTCAAAAATTAGAGAACCTTTTCTTCCCACTTACAGTAATGACACGCTAACCTTCTTAGCTTTTCCCATATATGGAGTTGGATGTTTTGGTTCTTTGGGGTTGAGATGACTAATGAGATACAGATAGATATTAGATTTGTGCTTTCTGCCTCATCAAATGTTTTCTCTTGGTTGAGAAGTGGAAAAGTTATTCATTGTTTCGCCTCTGCAGATTAAAAGATGTGGAGAAATGGCACGAAAATTGAGATTTTTTCGAGACCAAATGTCGAAGGCTGGGGTGCTACCCACAACGAGATCTGTCACACAAGCCATTACTAGTTTAGATGGTCTTGAGGTATCTTTGGCTATTTGTAACTGCTTGAGTCCCACTCTTGGTGAATGCGTTTTAAGTTTAAAACCCGAGTCTCATCTCATTTCAGGTTAAACTTGGAGACCTTGAGGCGGAGCTGGTCGAAATAAATGCAAATGGCGATAAGCTACAGCGTTCCTACAATGAACTAGCAGAATACAAGCTTGTTCTGCATAAAGTACTGTTTTCAATTTTCATTCTTCATATTTTTTTGTACAATGTGATAAACTCTTTGGTGCTATGTTTTGGAGTATAGTCGAATTTAAACCATTTTGCACATCTTGCCTCTGGATAGACCCAAAATGCAATAATTTAGTTAAACACTGCAATGGCATCATTTGATACATAAAACATTTATCAGTCGCTTTTAGCATCGGTAGCCATGCACTTAGACAAAACACACATGATCAATGAGATAAAGAATTGCTTTACACTTTATACAAACTTGAACCCTGAGGTGAAGTAAAGTCTCCTTTCTTTTGGCAAACAATAGAGAAAACTTCTTGAGAAAGCATTACACCATTGACATTCCTTATCGTCTACCATAAGAATTTAAATTTTTGGAGGATACTTGGATGCTGGTCCAATGTTGTGAAATAGGCTGAATATATATTAATGGTGGACCAGTACGGAGACAAAGTGAAGTTAACCTGGACTCTGGTGCATATAATTCTGAACATGTTTCTTGACAAGAAGCAGTAGTTAAATTATTTTTGTTTATCAAGTGGAACACCAATATGTTTGGCCAGTATAGTAACCTCCATTGCTTCTACATAACCAGAACCGAGAGTTTTCTGCTACTTTTAATTTAAGCATTTTGTTAAATTTTCTTTTATGTTCAAGGTGTTAGTAGCTGTAAGTTGACATGTATGCTGTTATATTGTCTTAGGCTGGTGATTTCTTTCACACTGCCCTGAGCAGTGCTGAGGCCCTGCAGAGGGAGAATTCATCTAATCAAAGTGGTGAGGAATCTTTGGAAATTCCATTATTGTCTGAGCAGGTACAAGTTTCTATAGTTGCATTACATCCTTTTGCCAAATGGTCTTTTCTTCTTTATAATGATGCAATGATGTTTTGTTTAGGAAACAACTACTGATTCCAAGCAAGTTAAGCTTGGATTTATCACAGGACTTGTTCCCAGGGGAAAGTCTATGGCATTTGAGAGGATTTTGTTCCGAGCTACCAGGGGTAATGTGTTTCTGAAACAGGCTGCAGTGGATGAGCCAGTTGTTGACCCTGTATCAGGAGATAAGGTTTTGTCCTTGACATGTACTCTATATTACACCCAGTATGATTTGCTATAAGGCCTAATGTGTGTAAGAACAATCCTATGAAAAGAGTTAACAATGACATATTTCACTGTGAAATTATGTTTCTACAAGTTGTGTCCTGGCTTTATGCAAATTGTTTGCTTACCATAATATTTTCATTATTTTCAACCTGCGCTTGTAAAATATATTTTGACAATGAGTACATCATTATCCAGCACGTTATATGCATACTTTTGATTTATATCAACTTTTTTCCTTGCTGAACATGTTTCTTGGCTCGTGCTCAAAATCACTTCTATACTGGATATTAAAACGGTCTTTTGAACTTTATTCTGTACCAGAGATAGACTTCCTTAGAATCAGTTCAAATGACCTATGAATTTTAAATTAAGGAGGTGATATTTTGGACAATCTGTTTACTTGAAAGATGACTGAAAACATGATGCGTTAGTTGATTCATGTTCTGTCTCCAGATACTAGACACATATATATGTAAAGACCATTATAAGATCAGTTGTACAGGCCAGATGGATGATCCACAGAAACTGATTTTCGGTTCTTATGATATAGGTTGAAAAGAATGTATTCATAGTTTTCTTTTCTGGAGAAAGGGCAAAAAACAAAGTCTTGAAAATATGTGAAGCTTTTGGAGCAAATCGATATTCCTATACTGAGGACCTGAACAAGCAATCTCAAATGATAGCCGAGGTATATATTTACTTGTATTGTGTAGGCACAAGCCTCTTTGTCGCATTTGCATATTCTGCTGCTTCTTCTCTGCATTCTTTATCATGCTATATTGATTTCATTTCTTTGTTCCTGATTGCACCATGTCTTATTAAGCCTTTGCTGCATGTATTTTATACATTTTAATGTTTTTTAAGGGTCCTAATTATATTGTCAAAGAAACGAGGAGCGTATAAATTTTGTTTCGGGAAGCAGTATGCCCTTAACATTAGTGATAAAATTGATGCTGTCAGGGAGTTGTTTACTCCCAAGAAGTGACCTCTTATTGATATAAGAATTGTAATGGTTCAAATAATAAAGCAGCATATTTATGAGGCTCCAGACTATAAGATTTTATTTAAGTTGGTGGGGATTTGATTTTTAAGGCCTTTTATTACATCTCTCTCCCATCAAACTTTTCATTAACTTCATTTCGTTTTCTTCATTCCCCCCCTAAGAGTTCAAATTACAAATCTTACCCTTTCCTTCTCCTGCTTCAGGTCTCTGGTAGACTATCAGAGCTGAAGACCACAATAGATGCCGGACTTGTTCACCGTGGGAACTTGCTACAGACTATTGGAGAACAATACGAGCAGTGGAACATCTTGGTATGCAACGTACTATTTAGTTAAATACTTGTTACTTGTCAGTAGCTAAGCTGTTGATGGCAACTATTTAGCCAAATACAGCTCCCTGCATGTTACAGACATTTATATTGATTTTGTGGATAAATACTTTTTGTGCATTCATTAAAGAATATTCACCTTGTTTTATGTTGATTAAGGTGAGAAAGGAGAAAGCCATTTATCACACTCTGAATATGCTCAGTATTGATGTTACCAAGAAATGTCTCGTGGCAGAAGGGTGGAGTCCTGTTTTTGCAACAAAACAGGTTTGTACTATATGACATTATTTTGGTCCCCCCCCCCCCCACCCCCCACCCTCCACCCATTTTCTTTTATTTTGTGGGGGAACATCTGGTCCTTGAAATTGATGGAATACTTCAAAAAAAGTGTCTTAATGAAGTAGTACTGTTCTTTTTTCAGGTTCAGGATGCCTTGCATCGGGGAACACATGACTCCAATTCACAGGTTGAGGCCATTTTCCAAGTTTTGCATACACGTGAGATGCCGCCAACCTACTTCCGAACAAACAAATTCACTTCATCATATCAAGAGATAGTGGATGCTTATGGGTGAGTTTCTCTAGATTGATGAAATTAACAAGTGGAAGATGCGTGAAATCCTACAACAAATGTAGGGATTGTGTTAATCCACAGTAAGTACTATAATCAGGATAATGCTTATTTTATCTAAAAAAATGATTTAAAGATTAATTAAAACTACTAAATTGTTAATGGCAATGCTCCCAAGTAACTATTAAACACTTGGTGGACATATATTCCAGGGTCATTTCATATCTATTTTTGTAAATGAATTACTGACTTAAATTCATCCAATTATATGATAATCCTTAATTTTGTTACTACCTTCATGATTGTAATACATGTAATTTTTAGGTGGAACTCAAAATATTATCTATTGTACCACCTAAAATAGCAAAATTGTTGTATGGATCAATTTTACAAATCGTATGATACATGGGTCTCCCAAGTCCCAACCCTACAAATTCATGTATTGTGTTATCTCTACGCCAAGCATGATTCATCAAATTGTCTCTTTCACAATTTCTAAGCGAACTAATTGGTGATCATGTAATTATGGTGAATTAAAACACAAGATGACACAAATAACTTGTCACCATGCAAATGAAAATATAAAATATATATAGGGGGACTGCCTATGTTTGGGCACTCTGCTTGGTGTGCTAATTTTTTTTATTACCATATGACTTCTGATGTTCTTGTAATCACTTCACTGAACAGATGGTAGTTGGTTCTCTGACCTGACTATTTAAAGTTGACTAATACTTCCTTCTATTTTATATATTTTTCATGGCAGAGTGGCCAAGTATCAGGAAGCAAACCCTGGTGTATTCACTATTGTCACATTCCCATTTCTTTTTGCGGTCATGTTTGGTGACTGGGGGCATGGCATATGCCTTCTACTTGCTACATTATACTTTGTTATTAGAGAAAAGAAGCTCTCCAGTCAGGTACTTCATTGTTTTTTTTTTTTTTTTTAAAGTTTGTTATCTGTACCCTAGCAATCAATTTTGAGTCAGTCTCACGTGCATTAGATGCACGGTGCAACAGGTACACAACTAATACATTTTAGTAGAACATCTAGTACTTTCTAGTGAAATAACTACTCCCTCTGTCCCGAAACTATCTTCACACTCTCTATTTCGGTCCGTTCCACTACTATCTTCACACCCCAAATTTGGAAATAACACTCAATATCAATACCCTCACAATATCAATTTTATTTCAAAAATGCCACTTTTACTTTATTCTACTTTATTCTCTCTCCTACACTTTATCTCATACAACCACCCAAAATACCCTTGCACTTTATTCTCTCTCCTACACTAATTTAAGTTTTCTTAATAAGCGTGCCTCTTTACATATGAAGATAGTTCCGGGACGGAGGGAGTAATACTTTTACTGAAACAAACTAATATATATTTTTTTAAATACACACCAATTGCTTTGTGCAACTGGTGTATAAGGTTTTGTTATCAATTTTACGATTTACCAGTTCATTAATTGCTGTAACTTGTATAGCTATTACATTTATTATCTGTCGATTTATATTGTCCACTTTTGTACCTTGTTCAAATTTTATATTTGAGTATTGGTTGCTTCTTGTTATTTGGATATGTATCTATCAGAGCATGTTGCTTACTTCAACAGTGTAACTGTGTAATCCATACTAAAGGATACAGTACTGATCATGTTTCTTAATCTGCTTGATCTATCCAGATAAACCGTATTGTTACTAGAATATATAATATGAAGTTATTTTTGCATGCTGTTAGAGGTTTTATTTGATTTATTTTTTGGCAACTAAATGAACTACTTTTTGTCCTGGAAAGTTGATGATCAGTTAAACTGACTCAAGTCCAGCTACTGTTTAAATTATCAATGGTTATTTTTCTTGCTTAATCCAAAAGATTGCCCTCATGTCTTGTATGTGATTCATGAAGAATGTTCCTGAAACCAATAAGTTAATTGGAAATCTTGTGCATTTCCTGATTGACCATTAACTATCATCAATCACTTTTGGCGTGTCTGCAACTCACATGGTTCAAGCTTTATTGATTACTTTACTCTCCAAAATGTAGAAACTTGGGGACATCATGGAAATGACTTTTGGTGGACGTTATGTAATTTTGATGATGGCGCTATTCTCAATTTACACTGGGTTCATCTATAATGAATTTTTCTCGGTACCATTTGAGTTATTTGCTCCATCAGCATATGTATGCCGTGATTCGACTTGCAGGTATCTGATTGACCTTGACTTATTCTTAAAATTATTAATTTTTCCATACTTCCTCTTGTACATTCAATGCTGAACTTTCTTACTGCAGCGAGGCTACTTCAGTGGGCTTGATCAAGGGACGAGACACTTATCCATTTGGAGTGGATCCTGCATGGCATGGTTCACGTAGTGAGCTGCCATTCCTGAATTCATTAAAAATGAAAATGTCTATCCTACTTGGAGTTGCCCAGATGAACCTGGGTATAATAATGAGCTATTTTAATGCTCAGTTTTTCAAAAATAGCATAAATATATGGTAAGCAGTCATTTTAAAAACTGTTTCTTGCTGATAACTCTTCCACTGATTACAGGAAAGATTATTTACATCTAAAAATACCCTTCCATTTGCATGTTACTTATGCTCGTCTTATACTATTCCAGGTTCCAATTCATTCCCCAGATGATATTTTTGAATGGCCTGTTTGGCTATCTATCTCTCCTCATCATCATTAAATGGTGCACTGGATCCAAAGCTGATTTATATCATGTGATGATCTACATGTTTCTGAGTCCTACAGATGAGCTTGGTGAAAACCAGCTTTTCCCTGGTCAGAAGACAACTCAGGTTGAGTTATCAAAAAAGTACTATCATATTCAATTCGTATCTTTTTAGATGAGAAAAAAAACTCCTCTCTTTCCCAGTTTTTCAACTTACTGAAGCTCATTTCATTCATCCACAGCTTGCACTATTACTTTTGGCCCTTGTCTCTGTCCCATGGATGCTGCTTCCAAAGCCCTTCCTTCTGAAGAGGCAACATGATGTATGCAATTTTAAACTTTTTTGTTTTTTGTTCATCATAGATTACAGCTTAAATTATTTGTTCATCATGTTTTCTGTTCCATCCTTTTCAGAGGCGCCATGGAGAGTCCTATGCACCCCTTCCAGATACAGACGAGTCTTTGCAATCAGGAGCAAATGATGATTCCCATGGCCATGAGGAGTTTGAATTCAGTGAAATCTTTGTACATCAGCTCATACACACGATAGAATTTGTGCTTGGTGCAGTTTCAAATACAGCTTCTTATCTTCGATTATGGGCTCTCAGGTATATATGCTTTTGACAACCTTAAAATAATACTGTAAAAAGTAAGGTAGAGCCTAAAAGAAGAAATTTGATTTCCCTCGAGTTCAGTTCTAGGCATACTGACAGGATACTAGTCTTGAAATGCTCTCCTGAGATATTAACAATTTGATGTATTAACATTTTAGAATCACCATTAAGCTTTAAGCTGATGGAAGAAATGCAAAACGAAAAAGCTTCTTCTCTAATTCTTTATATTAATGCAGACCATGGACAAATTGTTTTATCTTTTCGTATTTGGATTAAAAAGTTACCATTGTATTCAAAATTATTTTAGTTACAATTGGTGGAGAGAGGACTAGAATTTGCTCAAGTTGAGAGAACCTATAATTGTATTCAAGATGCTAACTATAACATTTTTCTGGTGATTTCAGCCTTGCTCACTCTGAGTTATCCACCGTGTTCTATGAGAAAGTTCTTCTTCTTGCATGGGGGTAAGTTGATTTATTTCGTTGAGATACTTATTGTCTTGTTAATGTTTATACACTTCGAATTGTAGATTGTCCATCCTACTTCCTCCATCAGTTCCTATTATTCTCCTTTTTGTTTAACTATGAAGAGGATGAGAGAGAAAAGTGAAATACTCCCTCCGTTCCATAGAAGTTTGCATACTTTCCTTATTGAGATGTCACATAAAAGTTTTCATACTTTCCTTATTGGGAAGTCCCACAATAGTTTGCACACCCAAAAAAGAAAACTTCAACCTCACAATATTCACATATTTATACAAAATGTCGTTACCTTTTGGATCAACCCCTATGCTCAATCCAACTAATTTTTTTTACTTTATATATTAAAGTTAATAAAATTACCCTCAATACTCTAGTGCTTCCACTTTTTTCTTGAACTTTGTGTCCAAGATTCCCCGCAAACTTTTATGGGACAAAGGGAGTAATAATTATGTACAGTAGTACAACAAAAGTAGACCAGTTGTTCCCCGTCAAAAAAAAAAAGTAGACCAGTTGTTGGAGTTGCTATATCTTAACATGTTAAATATAGAGGAGCCCAATTCAACAGATCTGTGGAAAGTTGCATACATGTATTAGTGGATCATTTTTGCTATGTCTGCAATGTATTGGCTATTTTTTGAAGATAAAAGTTGCATTTAGAGAGATACTGGATATAATTCAATGATTACCAAATTAATTGCGAATAAATGTTTCACAATCTGCTGCAGGTATAACAATGTATTTATCCTTATCATTGGTGGGATCGTCTTCATTTTTGCAACCGTTGGAGTGTTGTTAGTGATGGAAACACTGAGTGCCTTCCTGCACGCATTGAGGCTTCATTGGGTGGAGTTCCAAAATAAGTTTTACGAGGGTGATGGATACAAGTTTTATCCCTTCTCATTTGCTTTGCTTGATTATGAAGAGGAATAAAACTGTGCAATCAAGTTAGAGGTGAAATAAAGATTTGGCCAAATTGATGTTTCTTCATTCTTTCGCCTTGATGTTACGCATAGAGAGGTAGTTATGCTTTTAAATCTGTATAACTTTTTTCTATGGAATGCCTTCTTTCTCTCTCTCTCTCTCTTTCCGTCCCACATTTCGTTTGCCATTCAGAAGAATAAGCTGGCTTGGTTTGAGGCCTGCATTTGCACAAGTATGTTGAAAGAAGCTATGACAAAGAACCACGCCGTGTAATTTATCGTGTATTATTTTATTTATGCAGCTCAGCATGCATATCCTTGTACGTGTAAACAAAGGGGAAAGTTTTATTAGTGGTATCCTAAATTTCGTTTGAAATGATTAAATTATAATATTTGTTCCTAGTGTGCGAGTGCAAGTATCAGAATTTCAAAACTTTGTTCAAACAATAATTTCATACCCATCTCAGTGTCACTCAATCGTCTTTGTTGAATTTTGTTGCCTTGTTTGTTGGTATTTAGTGGTACAACTTGACAGAATGACAACACAAAAAATAACTGATTATACTTACCATATTTGTATAACTTTCTATCCACACAAAATAGCATACGGAACTGCGTATTTCTAGTTTGCCAGTTGCCACCATAATTGTGATTGGTTTAACCAATGAAAACGAATATACTTTTTGGATTAAGTTTCTCTTTATATTTTATAACAAAGTCTTCTACGTAATGTATGTTAATTGTGTAGTTCGATTATATTTTTGAATGATGAAAACTAAAAAGTGTAAGTGAAAACAATTATATTTTTTAATGAAAAAAATAATATTAGCTATTTTTACTGAAAAATACAAGTGAAAACAGCCACATATTTTAATTAAAAAAAATAGTTATTTTCACAAAAAATTGCAAGTGAAAATAATCGCACTTTTTTTTTTCAAATAATAATAATAATAATAATAATAATAATAATAATAATAATAATAATCACACTTTCTAATAAAATTTACTGTACTTTTAACTTTATACTGAACTGTTACTGATATATTTTTTTAATATAAGGTACTTGAATTGAACAATTAATTGATACAACAAGAGACGTACGCATATTTTATACCTTGTTGGATTACACACTTGCGTCACGTATGACGTGTGCAGTCGCTTTGGCAGTTATGTAACATCCACTACGGAATTATCGGCACTTGGACGGTCGAGACGTCTAAAAATGCATATTATGCAACTGTTCTTTCTTTTATTTAATTTTTTTTATTTTTTAACTGATGTTCCTTTTGGGCCGAAAATACACTTTCAAGTGATACTAATCATGTAAAAGTCTTATTATTGTCAATTTATAATAAGTGTTAATGATCAAAATATTATTACTATCATGTTGAGTTCACATGAACTCTAAAATGGATAGATTTTATGCGACACCATTTCTTTATTGTTTGAAGGCATATAAGGGGGCTCAAAGTAGCATGCGATGTTATGTAGTATGTATGAAAAGTTGAATGTGAGAGTACAGAATGGAGAGATTAATCTGGATTTTCTTGAAGGAACAAAATAAATGTTAATCTGGATTATCTCTTTCACCAAATATTATTGGTCTGAGCAAAGAAGAGGATTAAAAGAAGGTATACCTGGAGCTTGCAAAGGAAACCTTAAACGAGTAAAACATTTGCTTGATAACATAATTTTTGAATGTTGCAACACAAATGGGAAGCTACGGTAATCGCCATAAAAATGGTCGTTTTAATCAACAACCCACAATTGCTTTAGGCAGAATTAAAAACATTGCTTGTAAATAAATGCAGACGAAGCACCTCTCTATTTACATGGGTGAGGTGAGACTACTTCACATCCTACTGTGAAGTGCTAACAGCTGCAACAGTCGAAACCATCGAGTCCACTCCACAAATATTGCGTCCACGACAGATCTTGTAGTATCCGTTTTCTCCCCAGTTCTCTCCCCACGAGTTCTTGATAATCCAGTATGGCTTCTCTTTCAATCTGATCGGTGCGTACCCAGCTTCTCCAAAGCCAGTTAACAGGACACCGTGATCCTGACGCTTCGAGCATATGTATGGGCATGATACTCCTCCAACATATGTCTGCATGAAAACGGCATTGATAGCCACTGGATCCAAGAAAATGAAATCAGTTGAAAAAAGTTGGGAAGCTTAAAGGCCATTTGATAAAGAAAACTAGCAAACGAATCTTGAGATAGAATGGGGGAGAGAGGAATACCAGCTAGAGGACCATTCTTGACAAGATTTGCTGCAATCTGTTCTTCATCAAGGGAGACGACGCTAAAGTTCGCAACCTTGGCAGCAATTTTGGTCTTATCAAATTTGCAAGCGCCACGATCGGTTCCAGTGTATGGATAATCCTCCTCTCGCATGAGCCCACCAGATTTAAGTGCGTATTCAAAAGCACTATTCATCAATCCACCATTGCAGCCTGCGTCACAGGAACCTTTTTCTTCTGGATCACACTGCAGAGTAGTAGATGCTTATTAGGAATAGTGTATGGATTAACTTTAGAACTTTAAATAGCTCCAGCATTAAAATAGACACACACCAGTTAAATAGTTTAGAACCAGACACATCAGAAGTATTACATTAACTTCAGAACTTTCAACTTTTTCATGCATACTTCCAGCATTAAAACAGTTTGATCTAATTAACTAAAAAAAATCATGATTTTATCAAATCCATGCCAACTGCCAACGTTACACGTAGCTACAGCATCGCCTCATGTACAATCAAATGGAAGTACTTACTGAAGCAGAATTATTAACTTTCACAAAGTTATATAACTATGCATTCATTACAGGCATAAGTTATCATTTGACCGATAATAACTCCTGTTTTTACATGTCAAATGCAAACAGATAAGGTCGGTCAAAGGGACCCCACTTGGATTCATCGAGTATGGAATCCTTCAACCATATTTTTTACATACAATAGATCAATAATATGAAATAAATTTATCAAAATTCCATATGAGAGCAGAATGTCTAGAATCCACAGATATTGATTCACATATCTGACTGACTAACTAAACTAATTTGCCAAGTCCTTCAGATATCAACATAAGTCATTCACCAATTTTTTTCAAATATGAGCATGGGGTCAACAATAACATAGACAGACACTTGGAACCAGACATACCAAATGCCAATAGAAAAGGGACTAAAAAAAGCTAACAAGGTTAACGATTTAAACCTCGTGATCACAATCCACCAGCTGTTGCTCGCTGAGGCTCACAAGATTTCCGGTTGCTAGGAAATTGGCACCCTCCAATGCTCCCGTTGCGCTGAAAGACCAGCATGATCCACAAGAACCCTGATAATTATTGCATCAAGAAATTATAAATGAGTGTTAGAGGATCTAACCAATACTAAGTACACATACCAACTAAATCGAGCACAAAATCCAAGTCAACGCCTTAAAAAGACAGAAACATGTACAAAAAATCATTTTTACTAGCTAAAAGTACAGGAAAATAAAACAGTTTTCAGATAATTCCTCGACAGAAAAGTAATAATAAAGAAAAGTACAGTCATAAAATTAACTGATTACATAATAAGCTCAAGCCCAAAAATCAATCAAATTAAATTAATTAAGTATAAAAGAAACCTAATTCCGTCCTCACCTGATTTTTCACCGCAGTAACAGCTCCATGGTCTCTCCAATCAAAGTCCGTCGGTAAGTCATTGGTAGGCAAAATCGGCGCCTTGTGAGCGTCTGAAGGAAGTCGAAGCCGCCTGTTGATTCCGAGAAACTGTTTCCGGAACTCGCGCTTAGTGAGATCGGAAAACTGCGTGACGCCGTGCACCGCCGAGGGATCGATCTTCTGGTGTCGCCTTGCCCGGCGCAGGTTAGCCTTAAAGACCGACAGCCTGTAATCGTGTTCCTCCTGCGTAGGGTACGACTTACCAAATTTCTTCTTGAAGATCGTGAAGTGGTGATCGGCGCTCAACAACTCGTTGTCGCCGACGACTTGCCGGATTACAGGATCGTCGCTTTCGAAGCCTACGTCGTCGGCAAACGACGTCGCAATCAGAAGAGAGGAGAGGAAAAGGAGGGCAAAACGTGAAGCCATGGCAAATATGAAGGACTGAAGTTATTCTCTACTGCGTGGAAGATATTTATAAAGATTAAAAAGAAAGAAGGTGACGCAGCCAATGACGTGTAGATACGTGGGAGAATGCTATTGGTTCAAAAACGATAGTGGTTGCTTCTTTGCTTGGTAATGGTTTTATTTAATTTTTTTCCATTCTATCTCTTCCTTCTTTTGCACATAAAATATCTTTGATAATTCATTTTTATAATATCCTTGTAGCATTGTCATTATTTTGAAATCTTGCAATTTTAAAATTACAGTTATTTTTCATCAATTTTTTTTTTAATTTTGAATTTTAAATTCAAATTTAAATTTTAAATTTTAGACTTATACTTATTTTTCATCAAAATTTCATTTATTTTAATTTTAAAATTTTTAATTCTAATATAATCTTTAACAATTCATAATTTAATTATTTCCCTATTCTTTTGATAATCTTTCTCCAATTATTATATACCTTCTCTTGACTGATCTTTCATATATACTACAATGCCAATTTAAATCCTACATTGTTAACTTTTAATTTATGTTATTAATTGACAAATAATATAAAACACCCCGCATATTATTCTAATTTTGTACTAATTTATAATCTATTCAAAAAAAAAAAAAAAAAGAGAGGATTTTGTTATATTATACTCCCACGTCTCACAATTATACAACTATTTTCACATTCTCTTGTATGTCACAATTGTGTCCGCAAATAAAAAATAAACTCTTTTATAAACTTCATTTTTACATTGTTCATATGTATATATAAAATGTTATTATTATTTTAATCCAATCTATTTTTTTTTATATTAAACCTGAAGAATTTATCAATTTACCTTTCAAAATACTATTCATTATATTTCATGTATATTCAGGGCTCGTTTGGTTTTCTTTATTGGATAATACCTGAACTATAATACCTATATTTGTAATACCAGTTTATTATCAATATTTTGTTTGGTTTCAAAAACTTGAGTTAACTAATTAGTGATTAGCTATCAATATTATGTTTGGTAGCAAGTATTATAACTAGTATTAATTTATTTTAGACTAATTTATCCTCATAAATAAAAATAATAGTAAACACATCTTGATGAAAAGTGAAGGGTGTTTTTAGTATTTTAAAATTTAATAGAGGTTGGAGAAATATAAGTATTATAAATACCATATGAAACTTGGTATTTATAATACCATGTATTAGACATTATTTGAACGGGACCATTCATAATAACGGGCTGGAAGTATAATGTATACAACAAACCAAACAAATGATAAATTTGTATTAGGGATCAATACACCTCTAATAAAGGAAACCAAACGAGGTCTCATAGTATTACAACGTAACAACGGCAAACCATAGAGTCGATTTAATATTCTCTCCTTTTAAAATTTTAGTTTGTCTAGAATTAAAATAAAAGGGCATCACAATCGATAGTTTGACTTCGTAAAAGAACGTACCGTAATACTAGCTCAAGCTTAGTTTTTAAAATAAAAAAAATATATATTTTGTGTTTTTAAATTGTTTTGAATATTTGTTTCCATCTTCTCAGAAAAAGAATATATGTCTACATACAAGTAATATTTACATTTTTAATTTTAGGTATGAATAGTTATATATTACCGGTCTGACTCAATCTCATTTGAATTAGTTCTCTAGAACCGGCTAAATGGGTTTTAGATTAAACGGTTCACTTTAAACGGTCACTAATAATGGAGCCCCCCAAACCAGCAAGTTAACTTTCCATTTTTCAAGTTTCAAAATTCCAATGATCATATTATGATATTATCTTGGTTGTTTGTTCGAGCAATATACATGATATAAGTTATGATTTACGAGACATTAAAACATCATATATTGCATAGTTGATAAATATTTGTGAAATTGAAATCGATGATATATTTAATGTGATGCAATTGGCAACAAAAGTACTTCTTCAAAAATATAAAGAAAACAAATGAGATTCTTTTGTTGAGAAAATGAAATTGTTTTGTGAAAAACATGATGTAGAGATTCTGACTTTGAGTGCTCGATACTAGCGAGTCATGGTAGATCTCGTCTTTCAAAGAGAGAACTTAACAGTCAAGCATCACTACAAGGTTTGTGTATTTATTTTTGTTGTGGATTTGTTATTAAAAGAAATGAATGTTTGCTTCAATGATGATATTGTGGAGTTACTTTATTGTCCTTATGCAATGATTATAACTTTTCAAGTTGAAGATATATTCAAGCTTGTTCATACCTTTTATCCAAATGATTTACAACAATACAAAAAAAATGAGTACTTGAAAATTCAATTGGAGCATTTTGAAATTGATGCTCGTGTAAACTCAAAGTTGCAAGTATTAACAATTGCAAAGTTATGTCATGTACTGACAAAGATACAAAAGTCTACAAATTATCCTTTGGTTGATAGAATTATTCGTCTCATTTTAACTCTTCTCGTATCATAAACAACAACGTAATGAGTATTTTTATCTATGAAGATTGTGAAGATACAACTTTGAAACAAAATGGAAGATAATTTTCTTTCAACTTATTTGATCACATATATCGAGAGGGAGATAGTTCAAGAATTTTTGAGATACTGTCATTGATGATATTAATCTTTTGAAAACTCATAGAATACATTTCAAAATGCCCAACTTAAAAAAAAAAAAAAAAAAGATTATAGTTTATATTTGCATTTCTTTTTACATGGTTTATGTTAATGCACTCTTTTAGTATTTTTAGCTATTAAGTATTAATACTAATTTTTATATGCATGAACTTTACGTTGGATATAATTTTTACTAACATTGTATGATATCATAAAATGAAAAAATTCGCCCCTAACAATACTTAAAATGAAACGAGAGAAAAATATAGTGCAAGTGAACTAAAACGCAGCATTGCAACTATTGCCCATTGATCTTCAAGTTGCTTAAGCATCAAAACCTTGGATCAGTGTGCATATATGAATATTGTATTATATTTTTTCTTAGAAGATGTAGTTAAAAAAAATACTGCTTCATATCCTCAGTTTATAGGTCATCCAAATCCGTTTAATTGGGGGTACTAGATTTGAAGAGATATAAAATTATGTCATAAATTTGATAAATTTAAAGAGATTTGAAATAATAGATACGCAAAATCCACCTAATGAGATTAATGACCTTTATCTTTTTTAATGGATTAGAAGGAAACTAAATCAATAATAACAAACCATTAAAATTGAGAAATACTTGTTATCAACAATAACAAACGAACTTAGTATAAAAAATGAGATCGTAGAAATGTATAAAACAATTCATGCATCACATCCTTTCCACCGAAATTTTTTGTTCATACGTTTATTGTAACTAGCTTGGTGCCCGTGCCATGCACGGGCCTGTTGTGGTTTCTTTTTTTTTTTTTTTTCATCACTTAACAATTTACCTGTTGTGGTTTCTTTTCTTTTTTTTTTTTATCACTTAACAATTTATTAAAAAGTGACTCTATTTTCTGATGGTCTCATGAATGAGACGGTCTCACACAATGGTGCCCCTAGATTATTTTATCCAAGTGCGATATAATTTTGGGGCACTCTTATATGAGACCGTCTTATAAATGAGACGAACATGAGATAAAGTCACTTTTTAATAAATTGTTATCCCTATTTCTTAAATTGTTATCACTTTTCAATTTGTTATCACTTTTATATTAATTTGTATATTTTTTTTTTAAAAAAGTGATATCAATTTATTAAAAAATAACTCAGTCTCATTCATGAGACCGTCTCATACAATTTATTGCCTACAATATTTATCTTCTTTGCTCGATTAATTAAAGGTACATTGTTCTTTAACCCTCTTGCTACTTAAATGGAGTTTTTTTTTTGGACGGTGATCTTATCTTTGTCATCGACCAAAACTCAATCAATAATTTAATTAAAAATAATCAATAATTTTATTTTTTGCCAAACTAAAAACCCCTGAAATTGAAACTACAAAATAATTAAGTTTTTTTAAACATTGATAAAAATTGATTACTTTGTTACTTTTTTAAGAAATATTACCCAAAGTCCAGTACAAACATACTAACAATGCTAGGGTTAACATAAACTTAATAAACTATGTCAAAAATCTTACTTTTCCTCAAGTTTTTACTGCAAAACATAATTAAGAACTGAGTAAATTAATGAATAAAAACCAAAACAGTTATATAAATTAATGAATAAAAACCAAAACAAATATAGAAGTTTACGAATGTTGGGAACACCGCCTTTACCAACACAAATGCCAGTGACTCGTCTGAACAGAATGAGGCAAGGCCACCTGTGAGATTACATAAAATCAAAATAGATATAGGAGATTACGAATGCTCGGAACCCCGCACAATAAGGCGAGGGTGTCTGTGAGTTTTATTCAACAACATTTTTTATTGTGAAATTCTACTGATCAGGGAACACTGGGGTAAAACATTCAATATCATAATTTTATAAAAAAAATGGATCAATGCTTACAATAACATTATGTGTTCTAATTTATCTTGAATAATATATAATCTAAAAATAAAACAAACATGCTTGAATAATAAAATCTACACATCATAACTCAGACATACAACATGTAAAAATAGGAATTGCACATGCCATCAGAGTCTTGAACATCATAACTCAGACATACAACATGTAAAAATAGGAATTGCACATGCCATCAGAGTCTTGAGACCAAAGTCTCCAAATCCTAATACAACACGTCCTGTAAGTGTCATAATGATTAACTAATTAGTAGTCCTATAATATAGATAGCCTAACTACTTGAAACTTGAAAAAATTTGCTAAGAAGGAAGTTTTCTTTTATCGCTACTCACCTCTTCTAATCTCAATAAGCCGGCTACAGCACCCGTGGCAATATCATCCTATTCAATTTATGTGTTCGTAAAAGTGAGTGGTCATTGCAACTTCTTCGAAGAAAACACTTCAACTTCCACCGTGTAGTATGCTCTCAAGGGTCGGTGATCAGATAGCCTATCTTCAGATCTCCCGTAGCCTAGCAGCTTCATTGCACTCCTGTACGACAGAATACGATCACACCTGCATTGCATACAAATACAATACAACACCACACTCAGACAATGTTTTAAATTCTGCCAAATTACACTCTACATCTTTTATTTTAAGTGAATTTTAAACCAAAAGCTCAACATTATAAAACCATGAAACTAAGTATTTTTACCGAACTAATTTTAAAAGGAAACTACATTAAGAAGGCATTATATATGATATTGCGCCACCAAAGCTTAGACAAAGCTTTAAAGTAAATGAGGGCTTCAACATCCTCCATTAAATCAATCACACCAGTTTATAATAAATTAAAAGTAGAAACAGTTGTATTTTAAGAATTATCGATTATTAATTAAGTTGAAGCAAGTCAGCACAATAATCGTTGATTTGAAAAAAAAAATTAAGATAACCCCAAAATGAATAAAGTAGAGTTTTACTTTTTTGCACTAAAATAATAATCTGTCATAGCTTGTATACAAACATAAACGTCATTAAATGTAGAGGAGAGGTATAAAGACAAAATTAATATTACTAAGTGGAAAAATAGTCCATGTTTCTATTTGTATAAATTTAAATCAACAGATTGAATATATATAACTAATAGTAACAAATTTAGTCACTGTTACCAATCTTCACTAAAAAAAACTCTCATGTCTGTTTTCTTTCGGCTTACGAAGTCAGGGTTTAGAATTTAAATTTCTCCATATCCATTTGTTGTATTTATAAATTCAAACTCTCTATCCAAATACACATTCTCCCCGATTATATACCTATATATCTAAAATTTAGAGGCTGATGGGTACATTTGACAATACAAAATTTATTTGATCACGTCGATTTGTAGTAACCAAACAACATGTATTGCTAAACTTAACATCAGAATTTCATCCAAATCATTTAAATCAGAACTGCATCTGCTGAACTCAAAGTCATGCAATCCTATTCACTATCTAAAAAAAAAGGCGAGGAAGATGTCGACCACAACTACACGTGCTCAAAATCTCACGCGCAAATCCTTTAGTTTTCAATTAGCATAAGTCCGTTTAAAACCCAATTGAACGTAATCTTTTGAGAAAAGAATCCTTGTTCCACCATTTCTATCAACAACTTTCCGCTTATCACCAAAACAGACTTCTTCTGTGCAAACATTGATCTAATCAAAATATTATTAGTATCCAAATTAAGCAAACATCTCCCACCATTCATCCTCTCATAAACTTCCAAGCCTTTCTCAATCTGACTATGCTCACAACAATACGTAATCACCATATTAAATATTTAAATTATTGACTCACAACCATCCCTAATTTTGTCCATATACATAATAGTCATATCCATTTTTTCAGCTCTCTGTGCTTATAATATCATAGAATCCATCAAGAGTAAAAATCCGTTAAATTAAAATATAGCAAGTAGAAACCAAAAAACTATGCGTAGATAATGTCTCCAAGGCAAGTAATACGTCACATCCATAAAATAATACTGATTATAAATTATTACACAAACAATGCACTGATACTCAGCAAGAGCAATCCAAAACCACACAGTGACCATCAAAAGGTAATTGCCTTATTCATGTAAATCTCACCCCTAAATACATATAAATCTACATTATATATACATAACATGTGCATTGTTTATGAAAACGTGAATATAATAAGGCCACCCATAAAAAACAAATAATTATATTCAATAGAGATGGTGTATGTATTTTTTAGGGCAAAGATTACCTAATACCTTCAGCATCAAGGAAGAGACGGAGAGGAACTGCGGTGTCGTACATAAATGTGGGTCTTCAGAAAAAAAGTGGCAGTCGGGTAACTTAGATGTAGAGCCACAGTGATTGGGGATAAGGGAAACAATTGTGAGAGTGGTTGCAGAGAGGAAGAAGCGCTTGTAATCTGACAAAAGAGAATTAATACTATTTTTAGGACAAAAGTTTATTACCTTCAGCATGACGGAAGAGACTGAGAGGAACTGCAGAATCGGAACTTAAATAAATAGTGTAAAGGGATTTTCCAAAATTATTGGGGTTAGGAAGCAGGTTCCTACAGAATAGAGAAACCAAAAACCAATTAACGATGAGTTCAGTAAGAAGAGTATATGATATAAAGATCAAACCAAAGAAATGAAGCAAAACTCCTCAGAATTAAAGCTTACAACCATAAACAAATAGGAAAAAAACAGTAACAACAATCTCCAACAAAAAGAAAAAACAAAAAATGTGGAAAGGAACTCCAGAAGGGTGGGGGACAAATTTCAAAAAAAAAAATTCCGAGTTCACAATTATTCTAACGTGGTGGGTCGCGGTGTTGGGGCGAGACAGCAAGCGGCCGATCCGCTGCAGAAAATGTGCAGAATTGCTGCGAATCTTCATATAGATCTACTGCGATAACGAACGTCGGCGATGGACGCGGTAGAGGCGACGATGGCGTGGCGAGGCTTTAGATGATGGAGGCGAGTGGAGATGAAAAAAAACGTGATGATGGAACAATAAAAAGAGAGAAAGAAACTGATATTAGACGAAGAGCCAAATAGGTTGGGAAATTAGAGAGACAATTGTGAGAGACGTTTCTGTTTTAGGAGAGAGACAAATCAAATGATAGTAACACGTGGCAACAGTATGAAATGCCACGTGTAAGCTTTTTGGAGGGGGTGATCCTCTTATTATATATATAGATTGGTTTGATGATTGAATTGAACTTGTTTTCTACTAGTAGTCCAACTATACGACCTTTAAAGCCTAAATAATTCGGTTAGGTCCATTAATCTATATGGGCCGAGTTTCATTTTAAGCCTATAATTAGCCCAACCCATTTTAAGCTGCACTCTTATGAATATGTCATAATGCTTATATTCAAAACTAACTAATTACGCTACCATTTTATACAGATTTTTTTTTTCAATTGCCATTTTATTATTTATCATAATGATTAAGTACAGATTTAACTTGAGTGAGATCTCCTTATGTATGCTGACCTGTTTTAGAAATAATGCTCAGATACTCAAGTTAATAAAATATTTAAGAGCAAACTACATAGTACTAGAGAAATGTACAGCATGATTCAATCGATTGAGAGTATCTATTATAATGTTGTTTGTTCAATACATGATTATATATTAAGCTTCTGTTTGACTTTGACATAATTAGATTTTTTTTTTTTTAAATAGGATTCACCAAGTATAAGATAAAATTAAATAGATATGTGTGAGACAGTTTTACAACTAAACGACTTACAAATTAACAATCATCTCTTTTTAAAGGGTTAAAAGCGTCATTCACGTACTCAATTAAATAATTCAATTTTCGTGTTGCAAGAAACTGAGACAGTGATTGTTACAGCCACTCAATGGCTCAGGCCCACTTATTCGATTTTAACGACCCAATTTAAATACCAAATGCCAGGTCCACACTTCTTCTCTTCTAGTGAAGTGAAGTTGTCCTCGTAATAAATTTAGATTGAGTTTTATTGAAAAGAAATAGGAGGAATCTTTGATTAAGGTCCGTTTGGTTGTTGTATTAGAAATTAGTGTATTAGAAATAGCTAATGAGAATGACTCATTAATTATTCTCATTGATCATGTTTGAATATATTTACAATTTGGAATTGATTTAAAAATAAAATAATCACAAATTTATTTTGATTACATAATCTCTCTTATAATCAATCATTTAACAATCATTCATTTTTTCTACACTCAACTTTTTTTTAGCTCAAATTTTTTCGTGCTCAACTTTTTTTCCAAAATTCATTAATGGGAATGAATCACTAGTCATTCCCATTACATAATTCTAATACCCCAACCAAGTGGACCCTAAATTAAGAACACATACGTTTACATGATCATTTCATAAAATACAAATTAATACATAATCATTTAATACATAAATCTATAAAAATTCACCCTAAATCAAATCCCCTCCGACAATTAAATTTTGAACATGGCTTCAGCATCACTCATTTGAGTCATATTTCCCTGCCCCAGATTTTTTCGCTGTTGTTGCTCTTTTATTTCTTTCTTTATTAAAGTTTAAAGTATTAAAATTTAGAAAATACAAGAACCTTCATCAATAAAATAAGAAACATAATATTTTAATGCATTTTCTTGAATCTCTCATCCCCCAACATTCAAGTTTCAACTATTAATCAAGTATGTTTTTTTTTCTAAATTCATTTAGGCTTTTATTTTTTTTATTATTCTTATCTAATTTGTTGAAGATTGAATATGTATCTTGTATTTTTTATGATTCTTATCATTTTCTCTTAATGAATATGTATGAGTAGTTTAATTTTAATTCGTTATATATTAGGATTAAAAAAATAATATTTTGATTATTACTTTAATGTTAAAAAACAGAAAGTAGAGAAGTAATAAAATATTAATATGAATTATTAGAGGGTCCTCCATTTTGATATTTAAATCACATATTTTTTTAAATTATTTAGGTGGGGCTTCATAAAAGTATATGAATATGTTTCATATAAATTTTTGTCTGTTTTATTAAAAGAAAAATAATTTATCTTATTGGCATGTGCATAAATATAGAAAATATTTTCCTATGTATGTATAAATTTTAATATATCAAAGTATACATTTCAGCCCACATTACTATTAAATTCTGAATTTGTACTTCATTATTACTAAATGAATGTTATGATCTAATGAAATAAATGTAATAGTATTAGTTTTATACGGTGAACAAGTTTTATAGAAAGTTTGTTGTTTTTTTTTTTATATATTTTTCTTATTAATGAGTATTAGATAAACTATTTAAAAATTAAACATTTCTTTATAGCAACTCGAAAATGATAAATCAACCCGATTTCACAAAAAGCATTCATACTTTTAATGTAAACTGCGTAGAGAAAGAAAAATTGCAAAAATAAAAACACTAAATTCGATCCATTTTAATTGACGTATAAAAATATTTCATATACGGATTAAAATGGTAATCAAATAATAACTAAATACTAACATCAGATGTAGAATCATCAATGGGATGCCAAATTCTGTTGTAAAACCACAAGGAATCAGCTTCAACAGCGTATCCCTCCTGATTACGATGCCAGCTGTAATAAGCGTGTGTTCTGTTCTTGATACTAAACATTGCATGTCCGAAGCTGGCTTCTCGAAAAGCTGAGTACTTAGGCTGTGGCTCTGTCATGCTGAAAACATAATTAAAGTAATTAATTATTAGCTATTTATATATATAATAAAATAAATGTTGGGTTATGATCAGGTGTGTTTTACTACTTACTTAGTTGCTAGGCCTTCAAGATTTCCGCCATCTCCAATGGTTATATATACAGGGGCAGAAAGGTCATTCACCGGTGTGCAAATTCCATTGACGACATTGTAAGCAATGTTGGATACACGTTCCTACAATGGAAAAAAATTAGTATTTGTATATAAAAAAATTGAGTAATTAAATATTAATTATGGGGCATACAGATCGCTCGTAGGCGTGAACATGGCCGGCTAAAACGACGTCGACTTTGTACTGGACAAACCATGCCTCAAACATGACTCTCATGGTTTCTCCTTCCATGTAATGATAGTTGTAGCTGTTGTACCATGGGGCATGCATCAGAACTATCAGCCATGGTGTCTCTGACCTGTTCACTTTTGGTAGCTCCTTTTCCAGCCATTTATATTGAGGAGTGTATTTGCCTTTAAATCAAAATGTCACACAAATTATTCAACTTTATTTTCTATCCCAAAAATTTAGAGACTAATTCTTGGGTGATACATAATGTTAAACTTCTACGCACCAATTTTTACTAAAGTTTAATTCGATTCATTTATTTAAATAAATATATATATATACACGGTGAAAAGTATTAGTTCACATAAAGAAAAATATTTTTTCATACAAAAGAAGAGTACTAATTGTAGACGAAGTTTTGAATGTACCATTATTAATTTTTTGTAATATGAACTGGTACTTTTCATTAAATGAACTAATACGATCTTTTTTTTCTTTTTTTATGATTTTCAAAAAAAAAAAAATTAACTATTTGATTGAATAAATTTAGTCAAAATTATGCAACTAGTATTACTCAAATTAAAATGTACTCCCTCCGTCCCGAATACATTAAGATCAACTAACATATCATTCATATAAAACAACTTTTGTAAACGTATTACTATGAAATAACTCTCGCACAAAAACCGCTGAAAAAGTCAACTGTGCAAATGTCTTCGGGACGGAGGGAGTATATATTTACGCATAATAACGAAACGTGTTTGTTGAATTATTCTTACCATAAGCCGAATATGAAGACAAAACTATGATATGTGCAGAAGCTCTCTTGACAGAGTACCAAAAAGGAGCTGTGCTATTTGATGCTGTGTAAGGGACATGGTAACGATGCATATAAGGCTTGAAAGGCTTCGTTTCGCCCTGCAACAAATCAATCAAAGATTATAAAAAAAAAATCACACAAGTAAACGGAAAGAAGATTACATATATATATGTATGTGAGTTTTGAGATATACAATTTCGGGAACAAAATCAATTTCATGGTTTCCAGCTGTCCAGATCCAAGGTTGATAAGCCACACTTCTTTCTACAAACCTTCCCCATGTATCCCATCTCACATTGTCATGATTAGGATAATTGTCAGCATAAGAAAGGTCACCAACAAACAGAACAGTTTGTCCCTTTGTTGGATTTTGCTCGTAATGTGTAAGCGTGCTGTTGGAATCATAACTCTGCCCAAGATCCCCTACAAAATTTGTTTTAACATATAAATGATCTTTAATTGAATATTATAAATCCCTTTTCATTTATTTATTCTCATGTGCACAGCCTAATATAACAAAATAAATTTTAAGGAAACATAGATAGATGATTATTTATTTACATAGGAAGAAAAATGGGAGCAAAAGTACCTATGAGACCAAAATTGTACGGAACATCAGGGCCAATTTGTGGTGGTGTAAAGAACCAGAATGTTCTAGATGTGTTCCCTTTGCCAACCGTGTAGTAGTATTTCGTATCGTACTATAATGTCGAAATCAACAACAATTTGAGATAAGGCATTTATGTGCATAAAGCAGGGTGTTAGTTAATAAAATATGATTGATAGAAAATTGTACCTCCAAGTGCTTAATGATGCAATGATGGATATAACCAGAAGTGTAGTTGTAGAACTTGTACTTGGTCAACCTGCCCTTTGCCTTATGTTTGTGATTACTCTTCTCAGACCAATAATGAACTGTGTTTGAACCTGGCTCCTCTACAGTAACCCATGATACAATCACTGCTTTTCCCACATGATCTCCTTGAGTTATATGTACCTGAATTCAAAACAGAGGAACAGAATATTCGCACTTTAGATATATTAAACTAGTACAAAATCTTGAATTTGTAATAATTTTTATTTATCATAATTCTTGATAATGTAATAGGTAATTCAAAAGTGCGGTAATTCAAAAAATTCATTAATTTACAATAACAATCTTAAAATAAATATTTTCCATAACCACGTTCTCAAAGAATATGGAATTTTAGATACCGGGGAAAAAGGACTTAAAATTTTAGATTACACACAAAGAAGAGTTAAATAAAAAAATCAATTATATTTTGATAGTACGCATAACTCAGATTATAACATAGCTCAAAAACTTCAAAAAAAATTAATTATATAAATCTAATTTGCTTTGTTCTTTTATGATTTTAAATAAACCACATAATAATATTTAGAAACTTGGAAAGCCAAAACGCTGATAAATATCTAACTAAATTAAAGTCAAAATCAATTATATAAATCTAATTTGCTTTGTTCCAACTATTCTTTTTCCCATTTAAAATAGGTAATAGTAAAACGAAGTACTATGCCACCAGATAGATACAACTTCAATTTTAAATCAACTTTTCGTAAGCATAAAAAATCTTGGGGTATACATAATTTTTTTTTGAATATACTCCCTCCATCCCAGATTAGTTTTCATATTAATCTGGGCACGCATTTTAAGAAAAAATGTAATGAGTGGAGTATTGAAGGGTAATTTTGCAAACTTTTATTATTAAAGTAAGGGTAATTTTGCAAACTTTTATTATTAAAGTAAGGAAGGTGGTTGGATTAAGTGTAAAAAGTAATAGCATTTTGTGTAAATATATGAATATTGTGAGGGTGAAGTTTAAGAGGGATTTCCTTTTTTGGAATGTGAAAACTAATGTGGGACAAATCAAAAGAGAAAGTGTGAAAATTGATGTGCAACAGTGAAAGAATTTCTTAAACCCACACAAATACATTTATACATTTGAAAAAATATCTATAAACATAAATTTACTCCTACCAATAAAATAATTATTCTATTTTCTCCGATAAAAAGTGAAATAAAATAGTAAATTTAAGGATAAGACAAATTTGTGATCATAACAAAATAGTAACATGATTAAATTCAAGCCATATCATGTTTTATACAAACAAATGCAAATAATGTCAGCAATATTAGCCCGCAACCAAATTAAACGCAATTTGAAGCAAACGAGTTAAATATTGATCATAAGACAAGTCACAAGAAAGCCTCTCAAATTTTTATTTTTTTTTAAAAAAAAAAAGTTCTACGACAAGTGTATAGTGCCTAAATTTAAGCTGCAGAAAAAAAAAAAAGTGTTGTTTAAGTTAAAAGAGAAAATATTAATATTTTGAAAGAGAGACCTGTTGAGGCGCATTATAGCCTGGAGGAACCTTGAAGACATCACTATCGAGGGGCATATCAGTACTCTTCTCAACTTTCCTCACAAAACTACTGGTGATCCCTCCTCCACTGCACAAAACTGCAGCATTGATAAACGTGGCAGCCAAAACAACCAGCATTGTTCCTGATGCACCCATCTTCTTATCCCGTGACTGAGTACACCAAAAAACAGAGCCTGCTTATCCTGCGCACCCCAAGACAATCCTTCAACCAAGCAACTCTTTAATTTCCTATCACATTCAAGAATATAATGCAGATTGTTAAATATATATAACTACATAGTTTGAGAGGGAATATTCTGAAATCTATCGTATATTCTTATAGATTAATTAGTCAACGCATCAACTTATTTTGTCAGGCAGAGATTATCGCTACGTTTTATGTATATCGAGTTGCGGCCCAATCATTGTATATATATGTGTATTTTTCGTATTAGCAAACCCCAAAATATTCTGATATTTCACCGTATATTGCTATATATTCGATATTAGATGAGTTTTTCGCGTATTAAGGAATGTTCATATAAATCAGTGTTTAGTGTTTTAGTGCTCTCCTATGGGCATTAGATCAAATCCGATCAACGTTTATAGTATATAGTATTTAAACAATTTAAAAAATTCATATTTTGATATAATTTTAATTTAAATATCATATAATTTTTTTTTTTGGATTTCCGATATGAATATTTATTGGACGAGAAATTTTTCAAAAATATAGATAAATATCGTGATATATCGATATCAATATCGGTGAATTATAGTTCAAATTTTTTTGAATATCGGATATTTTGGTTTAAATAAATATCAATAATATATCGATTTTTCTAAAATATTAAAAAAAATGATTTTTTTTAAAATAAATTTTTTGAATATTGGATATTTCGGTTGAAATAAATATCAGTAATATATCGATTTTTTTAAAATATTAAAAAATATATATATTGATTTTTTAAAAAAATTAAAAAAATACATCGGTATTATTTAGATCAAAATGACATGTTCTCTTTTATATTAGTATCAAATAATTATGAATAGTTATTATATCATTTTACATTGCTTGTGTATTTCTTTATTGATATATTTATCATAAAAAAAATATTTTGTTGAAATTTTAAGTTAATTTTGTGTATTAATATGTAAAATTATTATATAAAAGTTCATGTTAAATTTTTATTATTTAATAAAAGAATTATCAATTCTTTGTCGATATATTCATAAATTTAAAAATTTAAAGTAACGATATATGTTGTTGACTGTATGAATGACGTACGTCTTGGATTCGAATGAGATTAAATTAAAGATTATTGGAGAAAATTAAAGATTGAAGTTTAAAATACAGTTATTTAAGATATTTAATAGGCTATGAATTCAAAAGTAGATCATGGTCATGATTTCTCCACATATGATATGGGAAATTGATAATATAAATATCTATTTTTTATTAATGATGCGACGTAATATGATATGGATAATAATAAATAGAATATATATTTATAGGATTAATGATAGAGTAAATCGAAATAATATATACATATATATTTATCAATGTATATTCATATATATAACTCCCTAAATTTATTGTGCCTTTTCAAAAAAAAATTCGTCCATCTCATAATACCTCTTATACCCTTAAAATAGAAAAATTCTCTATAAACTCCATCCTCATAACACCTATAAATTAATTTGTATAAAATATTAGTATTATTTTTTGATCCACATACATCGCAATTTAACCAATATTTTTACTTTATATATAAATATTAATAAAATAATACCTCAGAACCCCAATTATTATTTTATTTCTTATTTTGTGTGTTATTTTACATATGTAAGATATTTCGTGACAGAGAGAGTATTAAATTAAAGTATACTCAAAAGATTCTTGTTATTCTTTTTAGATTATCCAAATAAAAGCTTCTTGTTTCTTTTTATGGTATATCACTTACATACATTTATCATTACATTTTATATTTATTTACATCAATTAGCGTCACTTATATAATGCACGAAATTATTTTTTAGTTTCACTTTTTTTCTCTCGCTCTCAATCAAATCACTTGTATCATACTGTTATTTTGTTACACTTTTTTAATTGGTGTGTCGAAAACAAGTGAGAAGCCTTTATTAGCACGAAAGGGGCAGTAATTACGAAATTAGACAATAATTTGGTTATATATTAATAACAAAGTATAAATAATAATAAATGATATTTAAATATATATTAATGACATATATTGGGTGAGACGGTCTCATACATGACACATGTCTCACACGTGACACATTTTTTTGACCAAAAAAGAAAAATATTATTAAAGAATACAAAAACAAACGTCAGAAGGAAGTCGAGCCACAAAATCTGGCTGATCATTCCAAATAAAAGGACTCTGAAAAGACCGAGACTCCCTGGCTAAAGCATGTGCTACAAAATTAGCACAACGTCAAACATAAGAAATTGAAAATGAAGGACAAGAAAGAAGGATGGATTTGCATAATTCAATGAAGTCACCAAAGGTAGAAAATGCCCTCTCCTTGTTGCCGATTGCATCAACCACAAGACGAGCATCCCCTTCTATAATGACATTCTTCAAATTCATGTTCTTCACCCACGAAAGTGCCTCCACAAAACCCATGGCTTCCCCGACGTCGACTGGAACCAAGCCCGGAACCACCAGTGAACGAGCAGCTATAAATTCCCTATTAGCATTTCTTAAAATCATGCCAATCCCTATGTTCAACATGTCCTCGAAAAAGGCTAGCTGCATCAACGTTGACCTTGACAGCATTATACGGTGGCTTGTGTCACGCCGAACACCCACGACCAACACCAGAACTGATACTCATGCAGATAGTTTTTAAAGTTTATTTTTTCTCAATTTTCATTTTTAGGCATTTGATACTTTCACATATATTTAATATTCTTTTAATATATTTGATACTCTTTTGAGAGGTGAGGTCTCACCTGTTTTATGTATAAAATGTGTTACATGAGTTTTTTTTTTTTTTAAAGTAAAATACCAAATGGAAATGGGGAATTGCCATTGAATTAGGCCATTGGGCATGCCCATTATTCAAAAGCAATAATTACTTAGATATGGGACCAAACACATCCCAAGCTCACTACATACCAAATTGCAAAATCATTTTCGACCGATCCACTTTCTTTTTATTTCTTGTCTTGGTTAACTTTAGTCAACTTTCACCTTGTTTTCTGCACAAGTGGCCTAATTGTCAAATTATATTTTGTATTTGAGTTTCTTGTATTTTTACCGACCTTTCAACGAGGAATAATAAGAAGATACAACCGCAAAGTTTATATCATGATCCAAGGTCAAGGACAATACTTCATTTATTTTTTATCATTAACAGGTGATACCAATCATAGACAATTTTTTTTGGCATTCATTCTAGACATATTTTTAACATAAATATTTTTTACTACTCTCATAATTCAGTAGTATAGGAAAAATATTTTTTTAGGTTGTAATTTTGGGGATTGTGTTTTAAAAATAATAATTTTATAAGTTTATAGATGTAGGATATTATTTTTTAAAATTTATAAATGTAATACAATTAAATTTAAATTGACCCAAATTAACCTCTATATTCTACATTTAAATGACCGTAAAATTATTGTTTTTAAAACACAATAATCAAGTAACCGGCTACAAACATTATTCCCTCAAATGTATCCCTAGTATGGGTCCGATTTCAAATAACATAACATCTATAATTGAAAAATACTGTAAGTAGAAAGTAGTAACATCCAAAAGATTTTATCTTTATTATTCCATGAAGCTCTAATACAACTGAAATCAAATAAAAAAATTGTAGTGGGACGGGGCAGTAGGAATAACAACTTAAAAGTAAAATTTGCCAAACTAATTAGATTTTTTAAACACCTTTTCTTTTCAAATAAATGTACTTTTGTGCTTTCTTTGACGGATGGGTGTTTGCAAACTCAGTTAACAATTTTAATATGATTTTGAAAAACAGTACTAAATTAAAAAAAAATAAAAAATTGTCAAAATTGAAATTTTGAAAGTTTGATCATAAACTTTTTTTTTTTCTAAATTATATCAATTACTTGCAATTCAGCCCACAGCCTAGTATCAGAATTTGAGATTTGAATTTTGAATGAAATATCTTAACAAACTGATGAGATTTGATTTGAATTCTTGGATATCTCAACAAATTCTGGTCTTATAAATAAAGGGATGGAAGCAGAATACAATCACACGCTGGAGATTTTGGACGGCAGAATAGAGAGCAGTAAACATTGAAGTGCCATTGGTAGCAACTAGTGGATCCGTTAAGGTAATTTTTTAAATATTATTTTTGGGTGTCGGCGACACCTCACCACTCCCGCACACCTAAATCGCGAAATAAATGTACCCTTAGTTTTTCATTGGTTTTTTACATTATCTTCTTCAAATTTGGTTTTTTCGTGTTTTCTATGGTTGCTTTCATCTCTTTAATCTGGACATTTTATTCACGTTCAATAATGACGTTTTGCTTGCAAATTACAGACATTTTCTCTTCACAAATGGTTCACAATTTGTTTTTTCTTTTTTAAATATTAGATGTGCATTGTGCAATATTACACTGGAGAAACCTCCTAAATGAAGAGTATTACATCTTGATTATCCCATAGTTAATTCAACCTAAATCTAAATTAAAAAGTATAGTATCTTACTATCTTTGATTATCTCGTCACCAATTCAAGTCAACGGAACGCCGTCATAAATTATAACAGCCACAAATGTCGTTCAGCAATGAGCAATTCACATTGATTGGTCCGCAGCTCGAGATCATCAAATCTCGACGATCATCCTCAGCCGTAGATTAAGAAACAGCCATTTGTAATTTTGTATATCCTGATATATTAATATAACCCGTTAATTCAGCAAAGTATTCCTCTCAAGTCATTTGTATTTATTCCTTTCCAACCCTAAGCTATAGGACTAACCTGGGCCTGGGGTGCGCAGGTTAATCAGAAGATGAGTCCAACATTTTTACTGGTTGTTTTGGCTGCTACGGTTATGAATGCTGCAGTTTTGTGCAATGGAGCAGGGATCACCAGCAGTTTTGTGAGGAAAGCTGAGAAGAGTGGTGATATGCCCCTCGACAGTGATGTCTTCCAGGTGCCTCCAGGCTATAATGCTCCTCAACAGGTATCTCCTTCAACATTTTAATTTTAATACTATTTTTTTATTTACTTATTCGTAATCTTGATTAGTTAATTTATATTTGAATCAGGTGCATATAACTCAAGGAGATCATATAGGAAAAGCAGTGATTGTATCGTGGGTCACTGTAGAGGAACCAGGTTCAAACACAGTTAAGTATTGGCCTGAGAAGACGAGTCACAGGCATAAGGCAAAGGGACACAAGCATAAGGCAAAGGGTAGCTTCACCAAGTATACATACTACAATTATACTTCTGGTTATATCCATCATTGCACCATCAGGAACTTGAAGGTACAATTTTATTTGGTATCATTATTATGTTTCTTAAATATACTCTCTCCGTTTTAATTAGCTTTTCGCATAGAATAAAAAGTCATTTAACACTAATAATTAGTTTTATTAAATGACCAATATACTTTTCACAAATTATTAATCAATCATTTATCCTATTAAAAAAAATTATAATGTGCATAATTTTAAAAGAAAAATTTAGTACTCCTTCTTTACATAAAACTTTTCAAACTTTCTTTATTTGTCTGTTTCAAAGTTTCACATCTAATCATTACTTCTTTTTTTTTTTAAATGTGTGCATTCCCTCTTATAAAAGGTTTATGAGAAGGAGGAAGTATATCTTAAAAAACCAAACGCAATAAATATTTTGAAACAAATTTTTTTATCTAAAAGTAACAGTTGAATTTGAGATAGAGTGGTTTATATGCTGATATTTGCGTTTTGTAATGGTGATGTTGACATGAATGCAGTATGACACCAAATACTACTATGAGGTTGGAACTGGTAAAACAACTAGAACCTTCTGGTTCATTACGCCTCCTGAAGTTGGCCCTGATGTTCCATATACTTTTGGTTTAATAGGTACTTAATTTTTCCCAAAATAGATTTTCTTTGTAATACTAATCTTTAATAATTCTAAGAAGTAATGGTTGGGAATTGCTTTCATACGTGGATTAATCTGTTTCGATCCTTTTAATGTTTGTTGATTGAAGGGGACCTTGGACAGACCTATGATTCGAACAGAACACTCACACATTATGAACTAAATCCAACCAAGGGACAAACTGTTCTATTTGTTGGTGACCTTTCTTATGCTGACACCTATCCTAATCATGACAATGTGAGATGGGATACATGGGGAAGGTTTGTAGAAAGAAGTGTGGCTTATCAACCTTGGATTTGGACAGCCGGAAACCATGAAATTGATTTTGCTCCTGAAATTGTAAGTGTTAGTGTTTTCTTAATACTAATACTTTTCAATAGTCACTCCCATGTATTGAATTTTGATTACTCGTAGGGCGAAACGACACCGTTCAAGCCTTATAGTCACCGTTATTGTGTCCCTTACAAAGCATCAAACAGCACAGCTCCTTTTTGGTACTCTATCAAGAGAGCTTCAGCTTATGTCATAGTTTTGTCTTCGTATTCAGCATATGGTGAGTAAGAATGCATCTGATTCAAGCAAAACGTAACATACCAATTCTGTCTGCAGATATAATTAAATGCTGTTTCATTGTTTGTTTGAAGGTACATACACTCCTCAGAATCAGTGGCTGGAAGAGGAGTTTCCGAAAGTGAATAGGACGGAGACGCCTTGGCTGATAGTTGTGATGCATTCTCCATGGTACAACAGCTACAAGTATCACTATATGGAAGGAGAAAGCATGAGAGTCATGTTTGAACACTTGTTTGTCCAGTACAAAGTCGACGTCGTTTTTGCTGGCCATGTTCACGCCTACGAGAGATCAGTACGTTAATATATTTTATTGAAATTGAAAATAACAGATGTGATCGATTAAGCACACAAAATTTGTCTGAGAATTAATTCTTACCAAATGGCTGCAGGAACGTGTGTCTAACATTGCTTATAAAATTGTGAATGGACTTTGCTCTCCCAAGATTGACCAATCTGCCCCTGTGTATATAACCATTGGTGATGGAGGAAATATTGAAGGCTTGGCCAACTCGTAAGCCTTAATTAATACCCATCTTCTATTTACACTTGTTATTTAAATGAACTTATATAACACAGTTATCATCCTTGCCCTTCATTATTAATTGAAGATTTATATATGCAGCTAATGTTACTTTAATTATGTTTTCAGCATGACAGAGCCACAGCCTAATTACTCGGCTTTTCGGGAGGCGAGCTTCGGACATGCAACGTTTAGTATCAAGAACAGAACCCACGCGTATTACAGCTGGCATCGTAATCAGGATGGATACGCTGTTGAAGCTGATTCCTTGTGGTTTTACAACAGATTTTGGCATCCTATTGATGAATCTACAACTTCTGCTGATTGATTCATCCTTTTATGTATCATTGCAACTCAGTCTTTTACATGAAAGCTGATCGGCTGAGTAACATCTTCGTTTTAATATGTTTTTCAAATGTGAATTTTACAATCTCAGAGCTGGTTGGTTGATATGAAGAGATAATCCATCTTCGTTTTTATATTTTGCTCGTCTCACCATGAACACATTTCAAATTTTATGATTCACTGCCGATAATAAATTAATAATGGTATCACTTTGTGTTTTGAAACACATGAGTCGGTTATATAGGCATCATCCCACATCGGCTTTGAAATATGTTGTTGGCTGTTATTTTTCTGCAAGTGTACAATTAAATGGTAATTTAATGTGTGATGTGTTTCAAATTAGTATTGATCCAGGTTATATTAAAATATTTAATGTTTAATTTAATCTGCCCTTGATACCAATTTAAATTTAATATATGTATATTAAATTTTTTTATTTTATTATGAAATTTATTTGATATATTATCTAACAAACCCAATTATATGAGTAACAATTGTGTGAACCGGGTGTATACGATGAATTTTATTTTTACTATTAGATGGACTAATAAATCAATGAGCATAATTGCAATATTTGAGAAACATGTCATAATTCATTTCAAATTTATGCTTCACTTCAATAATAATGGTACCACTTTGTTTTTGAAACACATGAGTCGATTATATAGGCGTTATTCCACTTCGGCTTTGAAATATGTTCTTGCCTTCTTAATTGTGTTTTTCTGTAAGTGTGCAATTAAATGGTAATTTAATATGTGATATTGCGTTTCAAATTGGTAGTAATTCATTTTATATTATAATATTTAATTTAACCTGACTCTAATACCAATTTAAATATTACTCCCTCCGTCCCGAAACTATCTCCACAGTTGACTTTTTAACCATTTTTGTATAAGAATTATTTCATAGTAATGTGTGTACAAAAGTTATTTTATATGATTGACTTATCAACTAGCATAATTCTCACATAAAAATCATTATCTTTAATAAAAGGACTGATCTCAAGAAAGTTTATTTTAGGTTTATTTTTGGTGTTAGAAGGGAGGGAGAAGAAGTGGTCGCGTTGGTGGAGGGGAATAGTGCAAAATGGGTCAGGTAGAGAGGGTAGGTGGTTTTGGCAGAATTTAGAGAGAAGCTTGGGGGATGGGGGAGAGACGTCCTTTTGGGAGGATACTTGGGCTGATAATTGTTCTCTTAGGTCTAGGTTTCCAAGGTTATATGCATTGAGCAGTAAGAAATTAAGTACAATTAAGGAAATGGGGCAATGGGTGGAGGGTGAATGGGTTTGGGAGTGGAGTTGGAGGAGAGATTTTAGAGATAGGGATAGGGAAGTTTTTAACGAATTATTGATTGTTGTGAACAGGGCAAAGTTAAAAAGAAACACAGCAGATTCCTGGAAATGGAGGCTTGATCGGAGCGGGAAATTCTCTACAGCTTCGGCATATGAAGAGATCACGAGACTTTCGGAGGTGACAAATCAGACTTCTCAAAGATTTCCTTTCAAGATGATATGGAGCAAAATTGCCCCAATTAAAGCTTCGGCGGTCGCGTGGCGTCTTGGTTGGGATCGGCTCCCCACTAGGAGTTTGCTGTTCAAACGGAAAATCATTACAAGACTTGCTGAGACTTCTTGTTGTATCTGCAAAGTGGAGCAGGAATCATCTGAACACCTATTCTTCAAATGTGAAGGTACATGGGGGCTGTGGTATGAACTTCTTAATTGGCTGAATATTCCTATGGCTATGCATGCTTCGGCTCATATACACTTTCATCAGTTTGCGGGATGCTTATATGGTAAAAGGGGGAAACATTTTGCGATCGGATTATGGGTGTGTGCGGTTTGGATATTATGGAAGGAACGTAATAGAATAATCTTTGATAAAGTGGTGTTTTGTTTAGATAAATTAGTGGATGAGATCAAGGCTAGATTTTGGAGTTGGTCATCTTCGTGTTTTCCTGAAATCTGCTCTCACTCCTTTACTGAATGGCTTCGAAATCCCAGATCTGTTATGGGTTGTTAGTTTGTATTATTGAACGATTTACGGGTATTCCTGATGCCCGAGATCTCTATTTTTTCTATATAAATAAATATAATTTTCCTGATCAAAAAAAAAAAAGAAAGTTTATTTTAGGGAAAAATTCATTTTTGGTACCCAAGTTTACCTTTTTCCAGATTTGGTACCCCACCTTTAGGCACTCTCAAAATTGGTCACCAAAGTTTATTTTTTGTCTCAAAATTGGTCCTGCCGCGTCAGTTGACCGTCATTGACTAACGGAAGCACTTGTTTTAGGCTCGAATTCATCAAGGGTTATAAGTATTGCCCCCAAATTCGACAGCCTACTTCCCTCTTCTATCAGAACCCTAATTTTTTTCAATTTTTTGGCTCTTGTGTAGCTTAATATTTTTTTCATTACCGATAAAAAAAAATACATATTTTTTCATTAAATATAATGTATTTTATTTTGTGAAATGTATGTGGAATTAATCTACAATGTCTTTTTTAATGAATTTAGATATTTCACGAAACAAAGTGAACATTAAATACAAATAAACATTATTATTAGTCCCACATCCTATTCTTGTGTAGGATAGAAAGAACTCTCTATTTATTTGTATACACAGATTTAATGTTCACTTTATTTCGTTAAAAAAGACAAAATAAAATACATTACATTTAATGAAAAAAGTGAAAGCCCAGAGACATGCGAAGACCGGACAGGAAAGATGGAAAATCCATAAATATGTAACGAAATATATATATTTTTTTAATCGGTAATGAAAAAATATTAAGCTATACAAGGACAAAAAAATTAAAAAAATTAGGGTCCTGATAGAAGAAGGAAGTGAATTGTCGAATTTAGGGGCAATACTTATAACTCTAGATGAATTCGCGCCTAAAACAGGTGCTTCCGTTAGTCAATGACGGTCAACTGACGGCAGGACCAATTTTGAGACAAAAAAATAAACTTTGATGACCAATTTTGAGAGTGCCTAAAGGTGGGGTACCAAATCTGAAAAAAGGTAAACTTTGGGTACTAAAAATGAATTTTTCCGTTTATTTTATTATATTGGGCGTAGACTAGTTAACGGGTTCTGCACCGAACCCAAGGCAAACTTTAATCTATCATTCTCAAAACGAAGGTCGATCGAGAATCGAGATACACGAACACTGCACTTGATAACCAAAGAGATCAAAGCACCAAGCAAAAATCAATTAGAAAGAATCGTCAAGCTCTTCAATCTACATTCTATTCTCGAACAAACAACTGACAATTGCATAAATCATTGAAAGAAATACGAAGCTGTAGTTGATGAAGAACTGAGACTTAGTTCAATTAACAATGGCCGATCATACGGTCAACAATATCTCGACGGAAGACGATGGTACGAAATCGGAGAACAATGAAAGGAGAAAAGAAGATGCGACTTCAGATCCGGATTTTTTCAGTTGCTTGCTTCAGCCTTCGCCACCCGATTCCGATCCCAATTACATCGGAATTCGCCGCCTCCTCCTCTACCGCAAGGCGCAGGCCGGTCTTTTCCGCCGCAAGGTATTTATCGATGCTCCTGTTTAAGTATGTATTTAATTTTTCACCTGCATACTTAAAGTATAATATGCGTAGGAATTAGGTGTATCATTATGTCGCCATTGAAGCATTGTCTCCGAGAAATAGGTGCATCATGAATATATTTAGATGAATTTTTAAGATGAATAAGTTCTATGATTCCATCAGTCTCTGCATTTTGTCAACTATAACTATGCGTTTCTGCACGTTTCACATACGCTAGTTGTGCACTCCAAACAACGAGCATATGTGTATGAAACAGCATCTATATCTTGGTTTAGGATTTAAGCGTATATTATGAAAGGTGCGTTTATGTACTGTTTTGCTCAGTAAATGACTGAATGCATGAAATATATCTGTATCGATTAGATCTATAATTGAATTAATAATCCAAAATAGGAAGAACAAAAGGCCTAATAGAAGCTGCTTTAAGCGTTCCAATTTCGTAAATAGTATCTATCGATATTTGTGGGTTTGAATCAGATATTTGAATATGATGTTCTGAAGAGGATTGCTATATCTTGTTTCTTAAATGGTTAGGTGAATGCTATAAGTTAGTACCATTTTACCAACTTGAAAATCTCATTATTTGTCTACCTGTCATTGATTAATACTTGGGGGTGATTTTCTTCTGTTTTTTTATCCTCCAGGGTACCATTTCAGCAGTTATAATTTTGTATTTCTTGAATAAGTTTCTGCACGTAGCTCATATGATTTTACTGAGTTCACTTCATGAGTTTGCCACTGATTAAATGCTCTGGATACATGCACTAGGACTGGAGGTGTAATGGAAAAGGATACGTGTCATTCCGTAATTATATAAATAGGCCAAGAAATTGGGACAGTGTACAGACACCAAGTTACTCGAGCACTCCGGGACACAGGTTGCTAATTCTGGTTCTGATGCTGATGACTAGCAATGAACTATTTCATTATAATTCATCTCATGCTTCTCTGTGATGTAAGGTTATTATTTAAGTTTTCTTCCATACGATTCTCACATCAGGTTAATTTACTGGTTGATGCATCAGTGGACGATGGGTACCATCTCCAAATCCCCTTTCTCCATACTCTGAGGCAGACAACTGGAGTACTAGCCGGGTTTGTTACCCTCCTTTGTCATTCCTTCACTTAAATTCTTTTTGTAACATAGTCCTGGGAATGACTGAAGAAGGTTCTAGGTCACAGTATTCTTAAGCTTCATGCTGTCAATAATAAACATATATTGAAACTTTTTAAGGGAAAAATGAGTTGAGACTGTTCCTTTATAATTATAGTAAAGTATATAAACAAAGTAGTATTCATTTAAGAGTTTTGCAAAAAAGGATCCAATTCCTATGTTGGACTATGAAAGCTGTTATTTGTAAAAACCATTTACTCATTTACCACTTTATTTGGCAATGTATAGGCTCTCAGTGTTTCACTTTCTTGTGCGGTGTCTCATGGTATTAATATACCTTTTGCGTGTTTGAAGAACTACAAAGGCAAGACTAGTAGTCCAGTGCCTTTTTCTGGTCATGCATTAGTGGAAGATGATGTAGATGTGTTTGTATGCAAGATTATGTTGTATTGATTAAGCAAATTTGTCTACGAGTGTGTCAATTCGAGCTGTATAAGTACATATTTTCGTGGAGATGACTGGTTTAAGAGCGTCCTTTTTTTTTAACCTCATCATGTATGTATTGCTTGTATTCTTCCTGTTTTGGTATAAGTACTTAAATTGATATTTTTTAAAATTGATGCCTTTGACCCTTTATTTAAAAGTTCTTTAGTAAATTATTTATAAAGGTTCAGATGCTAGCTTGTAACAAATAAATTGAAACAGAATAAATGAAGTTGTTTGTCAGTAGCCACATTAGAATTGTAATTCTTTCTGTTTGCAGATACCATATCACAATATGCTCTTCTTGATCTATTTATAGGATGTACGAAGTTCTACCCAAGCACTTAGCCACAGAACAAGTTTCAGTTCTAATGCAAGTGATATTGAGTATCCACGTAGAAAGGGTGAACCGGCGTATTCCTTTGTAGGGATGCACTTCATCTTTGACCAATGCAAGGCCATGGGTAGTTTCTGGCACTAAAATTAAATTCTAATTGATCATCATTCCTTTTCCAAATTTAAATTTGTTGTGTTTTTAGTAAATTTATGGGAAAACCTTTTTTGATAGTTACGGTGATAAAGTTTGGCCACATGAGTTCGGATCTGCTTGCTTATGGAGCATCAGATGGAAGCCTGACTGTGTGTACTGTGTCTACGCCACCATCAGTTCTGAAGCAGTTCACAGGGCACACAAAAGATGTCACAGGTTGGATTAACTGGTACTAACAATGTAATCTTTCTATACTACTAGTTTGTATTTTTGTTGCAGAACACTTGGTTCATCTGCATTAGTGAGAGTTATATGTAGCTAACTTGATTTATTTCCTTAAGATATATACAGAGGTTTGTAGTTGAGCTAGTCAAATAATTTTTCATTACACCTTTCCATTTCAGATTTCGACTTCTCAGCCAACAATCAGTACATTGCATCTGCCTCAACTGATAAGACAGTACGAGTATGGGATATCCCTAAAGGGCTTTGCATGAGGGTGATTTATGGAGTCTCTTCGCAACTGTGCATTCGCTTTAATCCTGTGAGTACGTCAGAATTTCTGGTAATTCCATTTTTTTCAGTCAAATTTTATTTTTATTTTATTTCACTTGTGCAGGTGAACAACAATTTTCTTTCAGTTGGCAATGCAAATAAAGAAATAATGGTAATTCTTCTGCCATTTTCATCAATTACATCAAAGAAAGTCATACCTCTGAAACCTTAAAAATAGTGATTCATTTATTGATATCAATGATTAATAATGTACTCTAATCGGTGCCTGAACTTGGGGCATTTCCTCTTATATACAGATTGAAGTAATAGTAGCAAAGAGTTAACTTTCTTGAGAAAACTGCCTAATGTAGAATACAATCATACCATCATCTTACTGTTATTGCTGAATATATTGCTTACATCTTGGGGAGTATATTTATCTTTTGCTTCTTTTAATATTTTCAGGTTTCAAATTTCAATCCTTTTCATTGTTGGGAAATAAATTACGCAGTGCCCCATATCTTTTCCATGCACAAGAATAGACAATTTCTTTTGATTGCTTATATCTTCCATCTCATTCTTTTTGCTCATTACAGGTGTTCAACTTTAGCACTGGTAGAACAATCAATAAATCAAATTTTGACAGTGAGGTTACAGCTATGGACCATGACCACACGGGTCAGCTTATTTTCTGTGGAGATGCTCAGGTATGCTTTTGACATGAGGATTATGCACTGTTGATAGGCCCCCAAGACTAATTCTCTAAGACTCATTTTTTCATCAACTGACTGCAGGGATGTGTATACACAGTTACTATGAATTCCCATACGGGTGCCCTCTCTCGTGCCCACCGCCATCGAAGTAAAGCCAAACACAAATCTCCAATCACTACTGTCCAGTACAGAACCTTTTCGTTGCTAGCACGGGGCCCAGTGTTGCTTACTTTTTCTCGAGATGGAAGTTTGTCTTTCTTCAGGTTACTTCAACAATTACTTTGTGTCTATAACAACTAACAATTGTTTCAGCCACAGAAAAAATTTTAAAAAATCCTATTACGCTATTTAGGACCTCAATTTTGCCTGGTTTTTCTCTGGCCAGAAAGTAAGAGGCGGGTTAAGGTTTTTATTAGTCCTGTAAGTTTGCCAATTTTTTGTTTCAAGGCACTCCACATTCCAGAATTGAATTATCGTCTTGTTAACTTTTAAAATTAACTTTTTGGTCCATTTTAGTCTTTTGACTGGCTACAGCCTACAGCGGTTGAGCAACTGGTTTTGAGCTGATGTAGCTTTTTTTTTTTTTCAAATTCAGTTCGAGAAAGTTAAATTGTCCTGAAAGCATAACTAAGCAAACTTGCAGGACTTAAAAAACCTTTTTCCCGTGAGAGGCCAAGCTTGACCTTATCTTTGGGCTTTTTAACGTGGCTCAAACTGCCAGTTCAAGTATGAAGAGTGTGTGTGTGTGTGTGTATAAAATACAGTGGTTTTGATTGATTGCATTTTGGTGTAGTGTTTCATTGGAGGTACAAGGTTATTTGACGCTTCGTTGTGCACTGAAATTGACTCCACGTTTACATAGCATTCGTGCCTCTTTCTGCCCTTTGCTTTCCCTCGAGAAAGGAGAATACATAGGTACGTATCCCGATTATCAATGTCGTCTACTAAAATTGCAGAAGCTGATGGATGATCTCTTATGTTAAATTTAGTTGCTGGGAGTGAGGATGCAAATGTATACTTCTATGACTTAACACGGCCTCGTCATACATGTGTAAACAAACTGCAGGTGAGTAAAATCCAGTATTTATGGTTTCTTTAACTATAACATATATATTAATATATTATATATCTACAATTTCCATAGTAATGATTTATTTAAATTTGCAGGGACATAGCTACCCAGTGATAGGCATTGCTTGGAACCACGGGGAGAACTTTTTGGCTTCTTCTGATTTTGGTGGCTCTGTCATTGTATGGAAGAGAGAGAAGACAAAGTAAAAGGTATAGATTGTGGAATACTTTAGTTTCTTTCTTTTCTTTTTTATTTTTCACTGCAAAGAAAAGAAATCAAATACACAAAGAGGAATGGAAGCTTATCACTGTATACTAAAACTCGGGTATTAAGGGAAACAAACTGTACGTTGTAATTTGTAGTACAATTTGTTTAAATACTGTACCTTGTAGAAAATAAAAGTAATGCAAAAACTGAAGAGAAATATTTCTGTTGAGGAGTGAGGACGTCCGACATACTTTCGCCCTCAAAAATAGAAACGCTAGTCGAAGTGATGAAATATCGTCAGTTGGGGTGTAAACAGGTCACACTACCCATTAGAGGCCTACGGACCGATTTAGTAAAGCTTGGTTCGAATCGTTCTTTTTAATAAACGGGTCAGGTCTAATTTTTTTTTTTTTAAATTATTTATTTAAATAGGTCATACTTAGGTCTTTTTAAGATTAATGGACCGGCTCATTTAAGTTTATAGATATATATTATCCAATATAAATATTATATATTTATTAACTATTTTTTATATCAATAAAAATTATATGAATTAATAATATATTTAAATGAATAGTTCAATTAAATAAAATTCTACCATTAATAAATCTTAAATCTCGTTAAAATTATACCAAAAAAATAAATTTTAAAATTACAACATTATTATAATTATTACTAAAAAATTTGATATTTAAGTTGAAGTATGCCTAAAATTGCTTTAAATAATCTTTTATATTCCGACTCATTTATTTAAAAAAAAAAAAAGGTCAGACTTGAGCCTACTAAAAAATTTAAGCATAATACCTAGAGTCGACAATTTGGGTCCGACCCGATGGGCCGGGCTGGGATAATTATAGGCCCCAAAAATTGGGCTGATTTGACCCATTTGCAAAAATTTTAATTTTTTTTCCATATTTCAGAGTATAAATAGATCAGTATTAATATATGAAATCAATAGTAAGTTAGTAACTAATAGTTATAATTTATATGAGAATGTGTTGTTTGGTTAATATGGAAGACATGAAATGTGATCATATTTTGTGGCGAACATATTGTGAGAGAGAAAATTATGAAAGATCTTTATCCATCTAAATTTGTTAAACATTATTAAAGGCATTTGATAGGCTAACATCTATATTCTGTATAAACTGGATTATGACCTCACGAATATTTTTGCTTGAACCATTTTAGTTTTAATAAAATTTTCAACTATTTTTATTAAAAAAAATTTATAATTTATAATATTTTCAAATTATGAAAGTGGACCCTATCACATCAACATTCAATTGAGTCATTGATAAATCTATTTGGATTTTGTGAATTTTAATGGACTAATATTATGAGCTTATGAATTATGATAGTTTATGTATTCTACATTAACTTATTTTTATATTTGTTTTACGTAGATTTATTAGTAATGTGTAAGTGATAATTAAACTTATTTTTTTATAAATAAACATTATATGATCACTATTTTAGTACAATTGTTATAATTTTTTTGTTAATTATTAAAAAAAAGTAATGGTTTAGGCCGGCCTGATAGCCCGCCAACCCACACAGGATCTGATTGGGCCTTCATTTTGTAGGCCCGATCCAGCCCGAAAATATTGTTTAGCCCAGTGGGCCGGCCCAGACCACCCGATTTGTTACCTATACTAATACTTATATATTAGGCTCAGACTTGCCAACAAGAAACCTAACTCCACTCGACCTTTTCTCACTTCTAATTGTCAGATATGCATTAACTTTTGAGTCAATTTCCAGTTAAATTTGTTCACCATATGAAATTTTATTCAATAATATAATAATATTATTATATATATAAACTAATACCACACACAATTTAGTGTGTTTTGTGTGCCTTAAATTTGTGGTATTAATTTATAAAAGTGAAGATATCACTAAATAAATATTATAATATTACTAAATGAATTATAATAATATTATTAAATAAATATTATTTCAAACTTTGAAATTTGTCCAGAGAAGTGTTTGCTTTAACCGTTTTCGTCTAGATGATTATACCCAACACGGAAATAAGATGTCGAAAAGAATAGTAAGTTTGCAATTTAAAAAAGACAACGAATTAGGTTAATTTTTTTCATTGGGCGATTAATTTGAATTTTGTGCATATTTTTCATTAGGTATTTCATTGCAACATGCACTCATTTGTTAGTAGTAATTGTTTTATTCAAAAGGATTACTTTTTCTGTTTCAATAAAAAAATTTATATTTTTCATTTTAGTTTATCCCAATAAAAACTTCTTTTTTTTTTTTTTTTTTTGGATATATAACCTCCAAATATTTTTCCGTACACTTTATATTTATTCATATCAATTCTCAATTGTCACCCACTTATAGCACTAATTTGCATTTAGTCTTTACTTGTTTATCTCTCTCAATTGTTATTATTCTATTATAGTCTTAGTTTGTGTGTTGGAAAGCTAAATAAAAAATTTTCATTGGGATGGAAGAAATATAATTGTTATATTATAAAGTGATAGTGGTTATTCTTAATAGGTAATTTGTTTTATATACAAGACTAATTCTTTCAAATAAAATTATCAAGGGGCGAGAAGTTTGTATGTATGTGTTGGTATGTTTGCATATTGAATCATCGACCACGATAGGCACTAAAGGGGAATTCAGAATTATGTTGGGCGAAATCCTTCATAAAGTAAAGGGAGAAAGAACATTTATAATTAAAAAAAATAAAATAATAAAATATTACAAATTTAAAATATAAATTATATATATATATAAGAAAATTTTAATTCCAAGATGACGGCCAACCTCCACACCCCTAAATCTGTCCTTGATGGGCACTTGAAAGATAATACTCCAATCTAGTCTAGTACTGTAAACTGCATACACCCTAACAGCACCATAATCACAAGTTATTGACCTTTGAAGCCCATTTATGTTGATTTCTCTAGGCCCAGACTATACACTTTGCTACATTTGTGTTTGCAGACTGTACTTTAAACTAGAATTGTTTTTTTAAAAAAAAAAAATAATTTTCAAGTATTTATAACTATTATATTAATCACTTATAGTTAATTTTGGAGAAACAACTAATACATGCTTTTAAATTCTAAAGAATCAATTTACACATTGGAATGCATAAAAGGTGTGTCTCTCAACAAAAAAAAAAAAAAAAAAGATTTAAAAATTATTAATAAAGTAATTTTTTTGCAAACACATTCACTTCCTAGAATCACTTTATTTTCAAACAATCTCCACTTTTAATTCTACTATAAGAATCACTTAATATCACTTTTGATTTTTCAATAGAATTTCAAAATACATCCTAAATTATATATATATATATATATATATATATATATATATATATATATATATATATATATATATTGTTACACTTCGATTTTCATCTATTTATTATTTGGGGGCGAAAATGATCAAGTTTGTCTATGTTATTTATTTCACACAAATTTTCATTAAAACTTGTTTATTGTGTAATCCTAATATTATTATATTTATTTAGTAATATCATAATATTCACTTAGGCTTCATTTGGATGAAGTCATTTGAAATTAATGGATTTGAGGATAACACACCATACATTTACAAATCAAAACTAAATGAATGGATTTGGTTCACACAAATATTACTTATAAGTGGGAGGATTTCAAATACTCAACAAAATCTAGTCATTTGAAATCCCCTCACTTCTCTCACTTGTGCTTGATATTTGAATGAACCAAATCCATTCATTTAACTTTTCTCCATTTTAATTTGTGTGAATGCATGGTATATTATCCTCAAATCCTTTGATTTTAAATCCACCCATCCAAATGGAGCCTTAGTGATATTGTTACATTTATTAATTAATATCATAATATAGAATGTTATGATATTACTCTATAAAAATACTGATATAATTAGATGAATGAATATAATGATATCAACTTATACCGTGATCAAATTTCAAGGAGAATAACGCTTTTATCCAAGGTCCTGAAATCTTTTTAGATACAAATATATAATTAATCCTGAAAAATAATCTTTTGTTAGAAGACTAGTCATAATCTTCCATGTGGATCAATTAACCATATTATGTGTATGAGGTTTACCGTTGGATACCTCCATTCCCTATACCCTCTTCTATTATTTATTTTCTATTAGTATATTTTTAATTAAACATACACTGGTTTACCTCAAGGTTGTTTCACTGGGTTTAAGAAGTTTGGGATTTATTTTATTTATTTTTACAGGAACACAACTCACACGCCACATCATCCAACAAAATCAAAATCATAATTTGTTTTTCTACGAACAAAATCACATAATATTATTTCAAACTCATTCAGCTAGTAATGTTGAGATACAAGGTCGGAGTATTAAGTATTAAATAAAGAGTGTCTCGTTTCGTTTGTAAATCAATTTTTATTATACAATATTATTATTAAACTAATATTTTTTATAAATAACTAATATTATTCAAGAATACAACATATAAACAAGTTTCAAGGTAAAATTAATTCATAATATATTTTGTGTTATTGAATCTTAAAAATGGCGAAAAATATTACTCTCTCTGTTTCTTAAATTGTGTCCATTTGGTTGAGCACAATTATTTAAAAAAAAAAAAAGATAAAGTAAAGGGTATTGTGGGTCCATTTATAAATAAATTAGTTATTTGTAAGTAAAGTACAGTGACAATTTGAGTAATTGAGTGATAGTTGAATTGTGAAGATATTTTCATGTTTAAAAAAGAAATGAGCACCTTTTTTAGAAACAGGTGGACACATTTTTTAGGGACAAAAATAGTATATATTTTTTTTTTTTTAAAAAAAAGCAAAGTCTTATGTGTTTTGTATATACACCGTAAGCTTACGGTGTTTCACTGATACTCTTGATTACATTTGATACTTTAATAATTTAAATATTATTTTTAAATTTCATCAAATTTTTTATATCCTTGGTCAAATATAATATTACTGACTCTAATTTTTTATACTGCTGATGAAAATATTAATACTCTTGATCAAATATTTGACACTTTAATTTTTTTTTAAAATAATTACATCACTAAAGCAGGTGTTATTTGTACAGATTGTCAACGATCTCAGTTCAACAGAAAAAGTGATAACCACCTCCATAAAATAAAATATAAAGTCTGGTAAAATTCAATAAAAACTCGAGCTTTAAAATTTAATTTGTTTTGAAATGTAAAACCAACGAATTAATTTAACAGTATTTTTATTCGTTCGAAATTTCCAACAATGAGGGGTATATTTAAAGAAATCCGAAATAGAATTCTCTTAAAACTATTTTTTGAAGTTATTCAAAAGCAATTTATAAATTGCATTGTCTAACAAGAAGGCCTGGAAAAACATTTTTTTTATTTTTCCAGTATCTGCATTAGGAAAAAGATCATAATAAAGTGACCAAGGTTTTTTTTTCTTTTTAAATAAAGTGACCTAGGTTATACTATGTATCTATTAGCCACCGGGACCCACCACATTTGTCATGGAACCTTGCCACGTCACAGCTTACATCATGGAAAATAAGAGTTACTCCTTGTAACTTTGCCAATTGTGTTTTAAATTTTTAATGGAGTAATCTTGGTGAGACATTTAAAAAAAAAAAAGAAAGAAAGAAAGAAAAAAGAAAAAGTTAATCTTGGTGAGAAGGATCTATATTTTACTCGTATAAAGACTTGATTCAATTTAATTTTTTTTTAGTATTAGTTCAATTGGATTTTCTCTCGCAGAATGATTTTGTGAAACAATCTCTCACACAAATTTATTTTATTTTTTAAAAAATAACTTCAAATCAATTTTTTCCAGGATGCTGAATTATATTAGTTATAGCACTATACATTGAAGAACCCAAACCTTGGGCATTTCTGTAAATTTAAAATTCTTAAATTAATTCAAGTCAGAAGAATATTAACATGTCTAAAAGTCATGCACTAACTCATACTAGCTGAATTTAGGTATATGAATATCAATGGTAATATATTATAATATTAATTAATTTGAAATTTGATTTTAGTGTCAAGTTAGCCTACCGTTGTGTTTTTCAAAGTATTTTGGTTCAATCTCCCATGTATCGATTGCCTGCCATAATTCAACATAAGAATCAAACGTACAAATTAATATAATTGAAATATAACATATTTATTTTGGAGAGTTTGTAGAGATTGTTTTTCTCACAAAACCAATTTAAGGAGGAAACACGTAGCTGTGGACTCAATTTGTTTGAGGTGCAATAATAATTTAGAGAATTCATGGCATATCTTTGCAGGTTGCTGTTTTGCAGAAGAAGTATGGCAAAGTGCTGGTATGGTAGGGAAATTAGAAGAAATAAATCCTCTTGTTGAAGATATGCCCGAGTTGACAATAAAGTTGATCACTCACTCTAATACTTCTTTTGCTATCAATTCTTGTATGTTATTGTGGCAATTATGGAAAGACCGGAATTGTATGATTTTTGAAGCGACGAGAAGGACACCAGCTCAGGTCATTTACTCGGCAGTTGTTGCCCTTGATGAGTGGACTCAAAGCTAATCAATAAATCATGCTGATGGAATCAGAACCTAGGGTATTAGAAGGAGTTGTGATGCATGGCATAATCCCCCGACTGGTTTCACGAAAATAAATGTGGATGCCTCTTTCTTTGCGGACACGGGGCAGACGGGTTTAAGAATGGCCATGGGGAACGATCGAGGTGATTTTATTGGAGGGTGCTCACTGGTCATGCCGGGGTGTGTTGAGGTTCGGGTAGGAGAGATTATGGGTTTTTATGAGACTCTTTCTTGGGTGAAGAACTTAAATTTGGATTGAATTATCATTGAAGGGGATGCTAAGGGTGTGGTCGATGCTATTAACACCTCTTCAAGTAATATTTCGGTGTTTGATGATTATGTAAAAGCTTGCAAGTCCATTATTTCTTCCTTTTCTCATTGTTCATTGTCTTTTGTTAAGCATAGTGCCAATGTTTTGGCACATGAAATTGCTTAGGCTTCTCGTTCTTTTGAGAGCCCCTATTATTGGACTGATCCACCGGACTATGTGGTCGGACTTCCAAATTTACCGTGTTCTTGTGAGCCTTTAATTTAATTTTATTGCTTTTCAAAAAAAAAAAATTATATATATAGTTTTTTAATCTCTCCTGATCTTACGTGGCATCACCATATGTCATTATTTTGAAATCCTACAATTTTAGAGTTACAATTATTTTTCATCAAAATTCCTTTCATTTTAAACTTACAGTTATTTTTCATCAAAATTCTTCTCATTTTAAACATTTTAAATTTTAATCTTATCTTTAACTATTCATAATTTAATTGTTCCTCTATATTTTTTTTTAGAATCTCTCTCCATTACTAGAGATATACCTTCTTCATGATAAATTTTTAGTGTTGCTGTCTTCATCTCTATTTTCGCTCCATCTCTATGTCATTAATTAAATAACGGTATGAAATTTAAGTAAAAATTCTCTTGATCGATCAATTCAAAGCTATTAATGTTAATTTAAACTACATTAATTTTTTAAATTATTTTATATTATTAACTTACAAATATTATAAAACACTCTGCGTGTTACGCAGGTTTTGTACTAGTTTTATCTGAAGCATGTTGAATATAAGAATTTAGAATTTGTGTCCCACGCGCATATACATACGAGACTTGCTGGATTTCCCTTTTGTTTTACCATTTATATGATATATCATTTTTAGGGTTCATATGTATGTAATATTGGACTAAAAAGATATTGATAAACTTCTAAGGGTATAAGTGTAATTTGCGTTTTAGGTACACAAACAAGAGGCAAGAATCTTGTGTAATTTAGTGTATGAAATTCATATTGGTGTCGTGTATTTGTGTTTGCCGTCTTGTTGGCAAACAATTGGCCGGGCCATTTCAATTATTTAAATAAGAGTTTGGTTATTAAGATTAATTAGGAGCTCAACTACCGTGACATAAGCCCTCCCTCTAATTCCTATTATTAAATCTATAATTTAATGGAATTAGTAGTAATATTTATTCTTCAATCATCATTCATGGACATATTATTTACACGTGTTCTCAGATAAGAGGTTGAAAGCTTGTTCTACACCGACAATCTGACTATAATTAAGACATTGTTGTTGGGTTTAAATGTTAATATAAAATTAAAAAAAATCGCGGTAATCATTTTTTTTTAATAAGAAAATATATAGTTGATATCTATAGATGCGCAATTAGGTACGTGATGAGGCGGGTTTAAAATTGATTTCATTGAATTCACCTCGTTCGATTTTGGATCAGATCAAGAAAATTTAAGATGGATCGTAATTTTTATAAAATCTGCTCGACAAAATTATCTCTGAATCATCCACATATATATTATATATAAATATGTGTTAATATACATTTATATTCATGTTAATATATATATATATATGTGTGTATATTCAAGATGTCATATTTATATATTAGATGAATATTAAATGTTAGTTTAAATAATTATATTTTTATTTTGAATTTTTTAATATTAATATTTTTAAATCAATTTTAATACAAGTGGTACATATATAATGGTACAATTTTAAGTGAAACTTGTTCCAAACCCACCCATTATTATTATTTCTACGTAAAATTAATAAATTACGCTCTTGTTCAATAGTCTACAAACTAGACTATAAAAATTACTGTGTTTTTGGTTGATTACTGTGCATAACTTACATTATATTGATAGAGAATAAGGTTTTAACAAAAGTGGTACATATACAATGGTGATGTAAAATTAAGAAAATTTGAAGGGAAGATTATGAGGCAAATAAAACATGCATTGAAGAAAAGATGATTAGAGGTTATTGTCAATGGTTGAAATTTATTGTTCCTTTGCGGGACATGCTATTATGCTACTATGTGGCTTAGCCCATCTGGCCATTGGGGTTTTTCAATTTAGTGGGAGACCCAAGTTCGATTTCATTTGAGAACGAATTATTTACCGATAAAAAAAAAATAACGGGACATACGTATTGAAGAACATCTATTGTAAATCCGCAAGATTGATCAATTAGTTAAAGTTTCCAAATTAATTTAATAGATATTCTTTTAATTTATATTTAGCCTATAAAATCACAATTTTATCTATCTAATCTAAACTTTTAAATTTTATTAAATAAAACTTTAATTAATTTATTTTTTTAATAATTAGAACCAATTAACATTTTTTTTCCACGCAAAATTCGAAAAAATTCAAACATGTTAATACAATTAATTATTGGTTATTAGGTAAGTGGCAAATATGTTTTGGAAGGAGAAAAAAATGTATGTTAGTTCTAATTGACAAAAAAAATTAAATTAAGTTTTAATTTAACAAGACTCAAAAGTTTAAATAAAATTATAATTTTATTTGTAATTAAGAATTATATTTATCTTCCAATTTATATGTTACAGTATTATGTACCGTTCATTTGTCCATACAAAAATGTGATATTTTAAATCATCATTGTCAATGTCAACTCTATATCATCTCTTCGTTAATGGAATTGTCATAAAATACTTATTTTTTAAATTAATTTCGCCCAAATAACTTTTTGGAATAAAGTTGATCTCTCGTGAGTTGAGTGTATTCATGTACTTAAATTTTATTATAATATTTTTTAATCAATTTTGATGACATATTTCATTGATGTCAATACCTAGCTACCATTTTTTCTGTTATTATAATTAACACCTTTTATTTATAGTAAATTACTCTCTCCATCCCGAAAAAAGCTTTCATATATAGGAGGCCACATACTTTAAGAAAAAAAAATAATGATTGGGGTTTTGAAGGATAATTTTGTAAACTTTTATTTATAAAGTAAAAAAAAAATATATTGGGTTATGTGTATGTGAGAGTAAAAAGTAATGACATTGTAAATTAGTGAAAATTGTGAGGGTGAAGTTTATAAAAGTTTTTTTCATTTTAAGGGTGTGAAACTTATAGTGGGACGGACGAAAAAAAAAATGTGAAAACTTTTATGGGACGGATGGAGTAATATTTTTTTAGTTGTAACACCTAACACTTTTCATGACATTTGAATGCATGGTATTGACCAATATTACCCACGACTGCCCCAATGGGCATAGATGGATGGTAAGTGGGTAAGGTGACTGAAACACATACACTCCAACATTTCGGGTTCGATTTCACGTGGTGACAATTCTTTTTTGAAATATTGTAGGAGTTGTTACTGGATTCGTGTCCTCCCGAAAGCCCTCTCCCTTGAACAACTGTCACTCGTGCACATCCCTCGACTTACAACTCATCTAACCAAGCGGCCTCTGGTATACCGTATACGTGAGAAGATTTGCGCATTCGAATATTTTCTCCTTATAAAAAAATAATATAAAAAATATATTATCCGCGACTAATTAATAACCAATTAATGTATATTTTAGTATACGGGCACCTTATTATACCATTATACTCCCTTCTTTCCCAATAAATGTATTTGAACTCTTTTATTTTTCTTGGCATGTAAAAAAAAAAAACTCTAATTATTTTTAACTATTTTCATCATGTTTCTTCTCAATTTACCTCCACTCGAAGTTCTCTAATTTTTTAATACAAAATCTTATATGAAACAGTCTCATACATTATACATGATATTTTTACATGTTCTAATAATAATTTTAAAACTTGAATTTTACAAATACTTGAAAAGGTATTACGTCTCGTCTCATGTATGAGACAATCTCATACAAAATTGATTCCTTTTTAAATTATTTTTTATTCATATATATCTCATATGCAAAAATGTTATGTGCACTTTGTGCTCCGTACATCACTAATACTATTATTCGTAAAAATTAATATTATTATTATAAGAACTAATATTATTGTTCATAAACAGCTAATATTATTATTTAATGGTGTACGATGAGTTATTATCTTATCTTTTCTACAATGTCATAAATTATTTTTCCCTAATTCTTCAATTCTCCTTCTCATCTTTTAATTAATGTTGATTAATATTATCTAAATGTTAATTGTTAATGTTTTGCAATTTTTTTTTTAAATTACTGCGAAGTGGAGGGCCAAAGTGTATGAATCGCCAAACAGAAAACTACATATTTTTAAAATAAAAAATTATCTATAAACTTCATCTAACAATATTTATTTGCACATGCATCTATATAATTTAATTAATTTCTTACTTTATATATAAAAATTTACAAAATTATTTTTTAAAATGTCAATATTATTTTACTTTTTTATTTTGTACATCATCTTATTTGTGAAAAATAATTTATACAGAAGAAATATATAATAAAAATTGGCAGTAAATTTAAAGAAAAGGATCGAAAAATCATTAATGATGAGGTCACATGGTCGGGCCATGATTTCAGTCACTTCTTTTGCATAACCTAAGATTCTTTCGAATCCCCATGCTTTGTTTCAGACAACAGTAATTCTTTCTCCCTCTTCTGATATCTCTGTTTATATGGCTTGCTGCTTTCTTTCTGGGCTCTGTCTAGCTGACAGCCTTAATTATTGCTATTTGCTTTTGTGCCCCTCTAACTTACGTAATTGCCCCGACGTACTTTCACATTTGGGTCCTCCATTTGGACCATTTCCCACATGATAAACGTGTATTAGGACCATGTTCCATAAGAAATAAATCAAACTAACGATTAAATACATACAGCTCTGCTCTTATATATATATATATATATATATATATATTTATATATATATATATATATATATACTCAACTAATAAAAACACAATTGATATAGTTTGACTTGTTATTTTCGGTTGGGCGTGCAATTAAATGCATGTTTGACTGTTATCAATCTTGATTTTTAACTCATGATATACTAGTTGTTTTTTGAAAAGATGATATACTAATTGTTAAATAAAAAAAACTATCGTCTTCTTATTTTCATAATTAGACCTCATCAAACTGATTTGATCCATTCCACAAGTTCAATTGAAAACTGAACATAGATTAATTGTACCGTGCAACTTTTTCAATTTATAATATTACAACACTTATTAAGTAATATTATTAATTTTATATATAAAGTAATATCATAATGTTATACACGCACAACACATCAAATTCTATAAATATTACTCTTATTTCTTTTTCTTGTATCTATAATTTAATAAGTATAATGACAATGTAGAGAAGCACAAAGTAAGTCGTTTCACTTCTCCCAAAAGAATCACATCTCTATTAGATATTTTATCAAACATCTTCCCTACATCTCCTAAAACTGCTAGCAAATACATAAAGTTATGGAACCTGCAACCGAAAAGAATTCCAAAACCTTCCACTAATAAAAACCTATTTGATAACATGTAATGCTATAACAAAAAAAGAAAATTAGTGTAATCTTTCAAAAATCATGTATAAAAATGAATATGATGTAGAGGAAGAACACGGGCAGTCTTCCATATCGCTCTCCATAAAGTCCTCAACGCTACTCACTTAACATTTAAAGGGGAGTGGAGATGCGAGCAAAATGAAAACACAATTTGTTTGGAGATCGGAGTTTAACATGAGTTCTAATATTTTTAAATTTATATTAAAAATTTATTCATGGGATAAGTTAAAATTTGTATTATACCTTCATCGATCTATTATTTTTGTTGGAATAAAATAATATATTTTTGTCAATTGATCTAGTAATATAGTGGGTGATAATTTTAATATTTAATGAAAAATGGATATATTTCAACTAAAAAATTAGTAAATATAAATTAACTTTTTTTTTTTTACGGATTATAGATAAAATAAATCAACAATAACAAAAACTTAATTTAAAAAAAAAAATTATATTTTTAGTAATAGCTAAAAACAAATAGTTTCGGAGAGAACTGAAGAGAGAGAGAAATTTGTGATGAGTAAAATACCTGCTGTACGAGGAGACAGGATTAATGGGAGTACCAATTTAAATTTTCTTATATGTAAGATGAGTAGGTGGGTCAAACTGCACATATTTTAAATTCGTATAATATTGTATATAAATTTTTTCTTTTTTTTTTTCTAATAAGATCGCATTAAAATCATTTTTCTCAAAAGTGAGTAAACAATATTTTTTTGTTATAAATGTGAGTACAAATTTTTTTGTTATGGAATTAGGTAGAGAATAGTTTTTCAAAAAGATTTTTTTGGATTCATATAAACTTTTCTGTGCTTCGTCTAATTATATATTTTTTCCGTCCAAAAAAATTATTTTTCTTTCTTTTAACACATGTATTAATAAATATTAATAATTTATGTATAAAATATAAATGTGTGGTAAATTTTTTAGACAGACAAAAAATAAAAATTGGATTATACTTTTTAAACGTAAAGAGTACCACCAAACCCCAAACCCCACTCCCAAAAAACCAAAAAACAAAAGAGTGAGAATGAGAGATGGATATTATTTTGCAGAAAATAAAGAGCATAAAATTACAAATAAAATTAGTTAATTGTATTTTAAAATTTTAAAATGAATTAATTGTAAATAAATTCATGAGCTTTTGACTTTTTTTAATTTAATCATCAATCAAAATTATTTTCTTGCAACATATGCTCGATGCACAATGTATGCCATTACAATAATTAAATTTTTGTGACTGAAATGCAAAAAAGACGAAAGACCGTAAATTATTTGTTACTCTTTCTATACCATACAACATGCATTATTTGTGCAAGAAAATTTGTCACATACTCAATGTCTTATTTCATTGAATAGTAATAAAATAACTTGTAGTATTTACTTCATATGTAATGATTAATCTTGGATAACCATAGTGAGAGTGATAAAGGAGTGTTAAAAATTAACCTAAGAGGAAGGTGAGTTAGAAATCATGGGTTAAGAATAGTCAAACGGGTCATAAATCCGGGTCGGATGAATAACTTTAGTAAATTAACTCAAAATGTAAATATGGACTGCACATCTCGTTTGAAGGGTTATCCAAGGTTAACAATCAAAGTAAACACACGTCTTTTTATCTGTCTTTCAAATACAACATATCATTACTTTTTTCACACTAATTAACTTATTAAATTTGAAAAGAGTATCATACATAAAAAAAAACTTATATTATTAAACAACTCTTACATTAAAACATATGTCGAATAGTAAATGTTACATTAATTTCGGGATGGAGGGAGTATTTTTTAAATAGTTTATAACTATCATTTTAACAATAAGTTGTGAAAATAATTTCGTCATCAAATCGTAATAATTAAAAAAATAATATATCATATTAATAACATTAATTTTTTTTATTAATTTATAAATATAAAAAAATATGAATTTATTTACTAGTAACCCAAAAAAAAAAAAAAATTGGTTGCCATAAATATTAAAAGGAGTAATTCACTACCATAAATATGCTTTAGTGTTTAGACAATAAAGAAAGATGCCCTTCCAATCCAACTTTGAACAAACTTCCAAAAGATAAAAAGCCTATCAATTAAACTGGTGCTTAGAACGACCAAGGAAAAGAAAGTTGGCAGGCATATGCAACTATTTTGGTATGTGTTTACCTTCATTAAGCAAAAGTCGGTAGTCATTATAAATACAACATGGAGTGTATATATTTATATATCACTAGAAGTAGATTCACAAATTTCGAGAAATGAAAGAAAAATTGCATATAAAATAAATATGTCAATCAAATAATTTCAAATATATAAGTTTGTATACATTTTTTCTTCCATTATATAACATGCTCAATAAGAAACTTACAATTTTGATATCAACAAAGTGAGATATGTTATATGTAAAGTCAAATAATCAAAATTTAAAACAATTATTGAAATGAAAAGTGAATATATTGTTGAAAAGAATAAGAGGAATAAAATATCTCATGGTACTAATTTCACAGATAATTTTGGTATAAATTTTAAATTATAATATTTTAACATATAAAGATATAAGATATTTTAGCATACAATTTAGGTATAAGATATTGAATTTTTTCTACATTGTTTAATGGTATATTTTCCATTTTGAAATCAATTTTGGTAATTAATTATAAGAGGTTAAACATATTTTCAGTCTTTTAATTAATTTACAAACATATTTTGTCAATTTTCGGTTATAAGAATTTAAAATACAAATCTTGGTAATTAATTAACACAAATCTCAAACATTCAATAAGTTAATTTGATTTAAAATACACATGAATTATAGTAAGGGTCAGTTACAAATAGGTTCAAAAAAAAATTCAAAATTGTAAATAGGTTCAAAAATATTTGCATAGCAGCACAAAAATATTTACACAATGAACCTATTTATAATTTTGAGATACTTTTTGAACCTATTTGTAATAATATCTTATAGTAATCATCCAACATATATTATTCCATTAATATGAAAATTAAATTAATTTTCATAACACAAATCAGAAAATTTATGCAAATATAATTAACATAATGACTTAACGTCAACACAATTAAATTACATTTTCATGGTAAATTGGACGATAAATACAACTCGGATGTATACAATAAGGAAATAAATGAAATAATAAGTCCATAACCTTTGGGCCATAAGTAGTGGAGCTCTAACCACTTAAGATATACCACTTCATCTAATAATAAGTTAAACATAACAAATTAAAATTTTACAATAATTAATCCTATAACAAGAACAAAAAAAATTGGATCGTCTTCTTCCATTGCCTCACAAACTTTAAATTAATCTTCTTCCCTATGCAATAATCTATTTATTTGATGGCTTTCATAGTATAAAATTAATACCATTAGAATCATTTGCTGATACCATAACATCTATTTAGTGATACCATTACATATCTATTTAGTGATACCATTACATTTATAAACTGATATCACAGTATAAAATGGTTATGGTATCAGCGAATGATTCTAATGGTATCAGAGAGTGATTCTAATGGTATTAATTTCATACTATGAAACTGTTTCATTGGAGAGTGACTCATATCTTGAAAAGATTTAATCGGCCAAAAAAAAAAAAAAAATAACATACAAACAAAAAAAATCAACGTAAAATAAGATATCAACTATCTATGAATATAAACTTGTTGAGACGAATAAAATAGATTGTATAATGATGAATGATTAATGAATCTTTATTAATACATGCAAAGCTTCAACACTGTAAAAAATTAAAAGATGGAATCAAATGTAAAGTAGGATTACATCTATTGAGAGAAATAAAGGAGATTGTACATGGATGAGAATTAATATATCTTCATTATTTACTATTTGCAAAGTATTTATTTTTTTTTATAAGTAAAAATTATATTAAAACCTTGGGTATAAGACATACCCAAACCTTCAAAATACACAAGCAGAGCACATTAATATGTACGACTGATACAAAAACTCTCAAACTACACTCCTAACGCCTCCCTTGCATTATTCATCCAGCTTTGCCACTCTACACAATACTTATTATTCCCTTTGAATAAACCAATTCCACGCTCTTATTTTCAGTTCCTCAATTAACTTGTGAACCTCAGATTTTTCATTCCTAAACACCAGGGCATTTCTAGCCTTCCAAAGCAACCAAATCAAACATTCCCATATGCAAATTGCAATGACTTCCCCTCTCCTCCCCTCAAATTTTTCATTTGCAAAGCATTTATAACATGTAAGGAAAAAAAAACAATACAACAAATTTTAAAAGAATGAAAAAAGAGAAAAGCTGAATAATATTAGGGTTCACAATGAGAGTGAGGAGAAAATAAATATTTATAGAGAGCACATAAAATATTGAAAATAAAAATGGACGGTTTGAGATTTTATTTTAAAGTTGAAATAAATGAAAATATATGAATTTTGAAATGAAAGGATGTTGTTTTATCATATAAGCTTTCACAAGATTGTCTTTATAAGTGTATAGATATGTTCACCAATTAACACAAATTTATTTGTTCACTACCAATTATAATATGTCACATAAATAATTAATTAAATATTAGTGAACTTTCTTTTTATATAGCATCCCTATATTACTAATAGGGACAGTGTTTTTGCTTAGGTGTCAACTTGTGGTAAATTCTGCTTAGATGTCAATTTTTAAAGAGTTTGTTTATGTGTCAATGTATAATTAGTCACCTATAATTATTAACATATTGAGTAAAATGATTGACTCAATTAATTTACTTTATTTCACCCTAATGAATATATATATATATATATAAGTATTATTAAAAAAACTTAATATAATCATATATGATATTTATTGTAAATATTATATATATACTATTCGGAGTAATATTTATGCATCAATTATATAAAAAAAATATATTAATTGTCTCTTTTTTTTATTAATTGTAAAATAAATTTGAAACAAATCTTATAGTAAATTTTTCACATAATTATAATAATTCTAATACCTAGCATGATTGTCATACAATTAAAATTACCATGATTTAAATTTAATATTATAATTACACAAAATTTTATACATATGCATTATTTTAATATATATATATATATATATTATTATTATTTGAAAATATTCTATGTATAATATATTATATTATAAAGTTTATTTAATAAACATACCGCGTAATACGTAGGAGCTCATCTAGTTATTACATATTAGGTGATGGACATATAAATTAATGTCCACCAATAGACAAATGATCATTTTCGATATATATAGTGAGAAAGAAAGTGTTGTGTGAGACCATCTCATACATGAGACATAATACTTTTATATATTTTTATGATATTTTAATTTCAATTACGTATTTCATATCTCATGTATGAAACCGTTTCACACAAGTTTTTGTGGTGTATATATATGTATATATATATATATATATATATATATATATATATATATATAATATGAGCAAATTACACAAAGTTATTCTTAACCTTCAATTAAAATATGAAATAAAAAACTACTAAATTTATAAATCCCGTCGCATTTATATTACAGTTTATAATTGACAATAATTGAGTGGAATATGTATATGACAAATATAAAACTTAGGAAGCAATTATAAATTTAAAACACATGCATAGTATATAGTAACAAGTTTATCCAGTAGAGAGTGATTGAGATTCAATGCTTTAATACTATTAAAGAATTTCGTCTTATCTGAAAGTTCGAATTAATCTATTTATATCATCATCCAATCACTTCAATAATAATATTAGTTGTTTTATTAAATTAAATAATATTAAATTGATAATAATACTATTAATAAAAAAACTAATATTACCTTTTAAAAATATATTTGAATTCTACGATCAAATTAGTTTACCGTATACCTATTCTAAAACACAATTGCAGGAGTGCTCGGTGAGATTTTAAATTAACTTTTTGAAATTAAAATCTAGCGTAATTACCCTACTATAACTCCGATTCTCATTTCCCACCCCAAAAATCTTACAACTATGCACCTTTGAGTTTTTTTTTTCCCGAGTAACCTTGTATATTATATGCCACCACACATGAAATATTATGAAAACTCAAATTTTACAAATAAAATGTACTATTATACATAAATTTATTTGTTTATCATATAAAATAATATATACATACTATATAATAAATATATTTAAAATTATATATAAGTATAAAATTCTAATATATATATATATATCATTAAATTTATAATTTTTTTAAAAATAATTTATCATATAATAAAAACATGTTGTTTATTATATATGTAACAAAATATTATTTATACATATTTTATTTAAAACTATATAGGTATTTATTAACATTCCATTTTTTAAAAAAAGACTGACATTATCAGATTAAAAATTAATTATTAGCCGCGTTAGTATGACTCTATAAACAAACTCTAAAATTATTAAATAATTTTATTATGTAACTCAAGTGTATATATATTTTTTTTGGACAAAACTTAAGTGTAATTTTAAATAGTAGTATTAATTAAAATGTATTAGTTGGTCAATGTTAACTGCTTACATTGAACAATACTCTTTCAATCTCACATTAGTTTTTACATTTTTTTTATTTGTCTTACATTAGTTTTCACCCTCAAAAAAGAAAATCTCTTCCTAAACTTTACCATCACAATATTCATATTTACACAAAATGATATTACTTTTACACTCAATTCAACCACTTCTTTTACGTTACAATAAAAGTTTACAAAATTACTTTCAATATTCCACTAATCACATTTTTTTTAAAGTGTTTTTCCAAATTAGTATGAAAATTAATATGAGACAGAGAGAGTAATAGTTATTCCCGTTGAACATTATTATTGTGCAACATTACATAAATTATTATTTATGCACTGGTTGCACAATATAGTTGGTGGACCAAAAATTTTCTCTTATATAAATAAACATTCAACATACATAAAAAAATTATTGATTTGTGATTGGTAAACATGAAGTGTAATGTTCAAACTCATTTAATAGTATCATTTTAAATTAAACTCAGTATTGATACACACATAATATAATATATTAAATAAAAATAATAAAACAATTGACATAGTGATACATATAATTTAAATTGATTATAAATCGACACAGACGTAGATTTAACCACAAATCGCTATAATATATAATAGCATATTAAAACTCCATATTACCCCGTATATACAGATGATGCGAGACAAATCTGAATTCGAGGGAGTTTAAAGAGGCAAATATACAAATTCAAAAGACTAAAAGGCCCATAGAAAAAAAATACAAATCAACCAAAAATTAGGTGCACAAGAAGACAAAAAATTAGTGACATGGGCACCCTATTGGTGCAAAGGAAAAATCCAAAAAGATTAAAGATTTTCCTAACCATTATAATATTCCATCAAACAACTAAAATAATGCAAGAAAGAATAAAAAAAGCATTATATGGTGGATATTGCAGACCTTCCATCCATGCTCAACTTAAGATGAAACTTGAAGAGAGAGAGAGAGGAGAGAGAGGGGGTTTAAGGGAAGCTTTAGGTCCACCAACTGGTGGTTAGAGATTGGCACTCCATAACCAAACACCATCAACAGCAGGAAAGAATTAACCAAGTCAAGCAACAAATAATAACAACAGAAGCAACAGCTAAGAAAGACGGATTGTTTCTTCATTTATAATTTCTATAAACAGAGAGAGGTGAGGTGAGAGAAAGAAATTTAGTGAGAGAAAGATATGATTTTTATTATGTGGGGTTTGTGAATAGTAAAAGGGAGGACCCCCTTTTTACTGGGTTTTTTTTTCCATGTTGGATATATAGAGAAGAAAGAGAGAGAGAGATACATATACTTTTTATTGTGTGCAAGTCTCACGTGCGAATAGATAAAAGGAGTACATGATGAATGAACATATGCAAGAAGATATATCATAAAGGTGAAAGGAAAGAGTTAAAAGAGTGATAATGTTCTTGTACTTTCAACTTTGAAATTTTGCAACTCTACTATACTAGACACAAGAAAACAGGATTCTTTTTTTCGTTTTATTTCTTGGGTTTTTACTTTTCTTTCTTTTCTGTTCTTGGTTCCTTTTTGTGTGTGTGTGAGAGAGAGAGAGAGAGAGAGTTATAGAGAGAGAGAGAGAGAGAGAGAGAGAGGGGAAAAGAGAGAAGGTGATGAAGTCTTGGGATCTGTATGTTTGAACTGAAGAAAGATTATTTTAATTCGATCGGAACTTATGCTGAATTCCAGGTTTGTATGATACTTTTTGGTGTTGATTATGTTATTATTGAATTCTGAGATACTGTTAAGGGAAACAATTGGGATTTTTCTTTTATCTATTTTTAAAATTGTTCTTGATTTCGATGATATCGGTACAATGATATGTAGGTTGTAGATTACTATAAAAAGAATTCCAAATTTTCTTGGTTAAATTTTCATTTTGTGCTTGATTTCCAGTGGTTTTGCCATCATTATTGCTTCTGTGACGATTTTGTTTTTGTGACTTTAATTTTGGATAAATATTTTTTTATTTGTGGATAGAAAGCAAGCAACAACGTGGTTCCTACCAATAAAATGGGCGACTCCTTGCCTTTCTTGATCAATTTCTTGCTTATGTTATTACTATTTGTTTGAAAAACTAGAGTTATATATATATGAGAGAGAGAGAGAGAGAGAGAGAGATTATTCCTTGTGTTCTGAGATTATTGATTCATCAAAAGGTGTTTGATAGTTTCTCCTAGTAATGTTCATATATTTTGTAAATTAAAAGTAATAGTTGGTAAGTATATATGCCTTTAAAGCTGAATTGCATTGCATACTTGTATTGATCTTACTAAAAATTTCCAGATTCTCAAATTGAGGTTGTAGAAGGTGTGATGGGATCGTATTTTCCGATGGCAAACAATGAAAGAGATGCTTCAACAATGTTCTACTTAAAGGACCCTTTACCTGCTTCTCATTCAGAGACGCCGATTCTCCAAGGAAACACGATAATGTACATGAATTTCGCGTCGTCTTCTGGCCTCTATTCTGATGCATTAGCCGCCAATTCACAGTCTCACAATGTTACTTCTGATTCAAACACTTCACAGCAACAAGTTCTCTTGAACTTTGGAGAGAATCAGTGGGAAAAAGATGAAAGAAACCAGATGATAATGATGCAGCAGCAACAACAACAACAAGGGGGAGCTTCTTGTGTTCTTCAAGGGCAGGGGTTGTCCCTTAGTCTCAGCACACACGTACCGTCAGTCTTGCACGTCTCGCCTTTCCAATACCAGAATGACAACACCGATTTCTCTTCCATTTTGGGAAGTAATCCTTTGATGCATAGTGAAGACAGGGGTGGTAGGAATATAAGTTTTGATAATGAAGATAGTTTTCAGACCAAGCAATCAAGGGAGAATAATAATGATTACATGCTTTCTACTGCTCCAAATGATATTCCAACATATGCCAATGGGATGCCTAGTATTTCAAGAGTTGTTCCTAATTCTAAGTACTTGAAAGCAGCTCAAGAACTTCTTGATGAAGCTGTTAACGTGAAAAGAGCAATCAAGGATCAAAAACCCAAAAATGAGGTCAAAAAAGACTGTAAAGAGGTTGAAGGAGCTTATGATCCTTCGGTTTCTTCTGTCGAGCTTTCCACTTCTGAAAAGCAGGAGCTGCAGAATAAGCTGACGAAGCTTTTGTCCATGCTGGACGAGGTGAGCATAATAACTGCTTTTATTGCAGACAAATACCTTTATGCACAAGTTTCACTGTGCAATTCTAATATATTTTTAGATGGTATTAGTTATTTTACTAAAAGGTATTTGTTGATCAGTATTATTTGTTTCACTGAACAGTATGAGTTGTGCATCATGCACCCAAGTGCTTTTGTTCCAGGCAAATATCACTAGTTGTATCGTGCAATTCAAATGCATTTTTAAATGACATTAATTGTTTTATTATAAGGTATTAGTTGATCAGTATTAACCATTTTCACTGACCGGTACTAGATGTTTTCTTTGGACGATATTAGTTGTGCATCCAAGTGCTGCTCATTTATTCCAAATTCATTTCCATTTTGTAACATCGGGTACAATGCAGGTCGACAGACGGTACAGACAATACTACCATCAGATGCAGATAGTTGTGTCTTCTTTCGACGTTATAGCAGGATCAGGAGCAGCTAAGCCATACACAGCTCTTGCCCTTCAGACAATTTCCCGTCACTTTCGTTGCCTACGTGATGCTATAAACGGGCAGATTCAAGCAGCCCGAAAAAGCCTCGGGGAAGAAGATGCTTCTTCGAATGATAAAGGGGTTGGAATATCCCGTCTCCGGTATGTGGATCAGCAGCTCAGACAGCAGAGAGCTCTGCAGCAGCTGGGTATGATGCAACAACATGCTTGGAGACCTCAGAGAGGCCTCCCTGAAAGCTCTGTTTCGGTCTTGAGAGCTTGGCTTTTCGAGCACTTTCTTCATCCGTAAGTTGGAAAAAAAAACGTTATGTTTGTCTGCTTTTATGTGGTGAAGTTTGTTCATCTTGTTTTGTTCTGCAGATATCCCAAAGACTCTGAAAAGATCATGCTTGCAAGGCAGACTGGATTGACTAGAAGTCAGGTGAAATAACTGCACTTTATATATTCTGTCTCAATTACAGTTAAGTTGTTCTTCTTCTTTCAAGACTTTAAGCTTATACTCCCTCCATCCTCAATTGTTTTCACCTCAAACTTGACACACTTTAAAAAAAGTGTAATGAGTATAGTTTTGAGGGGTAATTTGGTAAACTTTTATGTATAAAGGAAATAAATTGATTGGATTGAGTGCAATGTGATCACCAAGAGTAATGACATTTTGTGTAAATATATGAATATTGTGAAGGACCGAAGGTGAAGTTTATGAAAAGATTTTCTTTTTTAACTGTACATAATTATGGGACATATACATAAGACAAGCTTGCAAACAATAGTGGGACGAAGGGAGTATGTCTTACAGGTTAGTTTTGGGGGTTCTTTTCCATCCAATAAAAATTTGTTATGATGTGTTTGTTTGGAAAGAAGAATGTTTATATGGGAGAATTGGTTGAAAGAATAGTATATGTAATCAAGCTTAGCCGAACCAATACAGAGCTAGCCAGGTTTGAGCTCAAGTTCAATTCGAATTTGATCGAACTTAATACTTTGTGCTCGGGTCCAACTTGATTTCAAACGTGTAACTTACCGAGGGATGGAGGGAGTATATCGTAATTCAGTTAAAAAGTCTCAGCTCGGCTGGATAAAGTTCAACTTGATTAATAAATAACTACAACATTCTTCTCACTAGATTGATTGATCATCCTGCATTTTTGTTGTTGATGTCAGGTCTCAAACTGGTTTATAAACGCACGTGTGCGACTGTGGAAGCCGATGGTGGAGGAGATGTACAAAGAAGAGTTGGGCGATGCTGACATGGACTCGAATTCGTCGTCTGAAACAGCTGCTGCCAAGACGAGTGGCAAGGCTTCAATGGAAGATGGAGTGCAAGGCACAGGTTCGACAGGGCAAGTCATGGAAGCGAAATGTGATCAAATGAAGGACGTAGATATGATGGGATCCGATGCAAATTCCATTTTCCAGAGTGATTATGGAATAGGAAAATCAAGAGAGAATAATGAGCCAAGTATGATATTTCCGAATGGTGTTAATGAGAGATTCATGGAAGCTGCTGCTGCATACCACATGTCGGGACTGGAAAGATTTGGTGGTGGCGGCGGCGGCAGCGGCGGTGGTGGTGGAGTGTCGCTGACACTTGGGTTACAACAGGGCGAGGGTGGCGGTAGGATGGCCATAGGTGACAGCACACAGAATGGTTTTATTCCTCTCACAGAAACTGATGTATATAACACTACTACAGGTTCTGCTATGGGGACCGAGGCTGCAGAATTCGATTGCTTGGATTCAGGAAATCGACACCATCGCCTCGTCTCGTCCCTTCTTCCCTCGTTTACATAGCAGCTTTGCTACTTTGTTCTAGTTTTGTGAATCTACTGTAGAAAAATATTGATTGATTTTAACAGTTTTATTTGTAAAGAATTGTGAGAATTGGTCTCTTGTAGGAACCCAAATACCATGATTTTGGTGTACTGTATTAAGGAATAAAGCATCGGTTTGATCCATGGAAACGTTGTACATAGCACAATTTCATTTCACTCACTTTACTGCATGAACTTCAAGTTCTTTGCACCACCAACGCATCCACATGAGATGGTACGAGTTCAAAACGCAGCACAACACAAATTCTCACTTAAAATTGCATTAGATATAGGAATAAACTACTATACTTTTTTTTCTTCTTCCAGAAAGAACTACTATAATTGGGCTTAATTTTTTTTTTTTTTTTTGAAAAATCGTTGTGCTTTTATGTGGGTGTTGAATTTTTGGCCCAATTAATGAATTTTCGAAAGTCCGCTTATCCTCTCCGTCTTTCAAATCGTATTGCCCTCAATCTGTAGCCTCCATCCTTTGACTTTCCCATTTCAGATGTGCTTATTGCCGAAATTGCCCTTGAAATTTTTCATTACTCGTTTGTTATAATATGATGTTGGAAGTTATTGTAAGGTGCGATAAAAGTAATTTTTTGTGAGTGAATTGTGGAGAGAATGATAAATTTGCCTATACCATTTTCGAAAGCAGAAACTTGAGTCCGTCATACGAGCACAACTCCGGTGACCTGAGAACCCAACATAATTAAATATAATTTTAAACATAAAAAATCAAATTGAAAAACATTTGAAACTATTTGTTCTTTCTGGGGGCCTTAGTCAAATTTAAAAGCATAAAAATGTCAATTATTCAAAGACCCTAAAATATAATAGATCTGATTTAATATCAATAAAAAACGATGGTGAAAATGAAAGGGTAATCAGTATCAAACTTTTTTTTTTTGAAGGAAAATCAATATCAAACTTAAAATCACAAAATTTGAACTTCGATTTAAATCCAAACAAAGTTGGAAAGTAATTTTTACTTCTTTAAGAACCATAATTGAACTGAACATTTATAAATAAAATTACTATTGTAATGGTGAAGCAGAAATCGAATATGAATTTTTTATTGATAACCAAAAAGCTTTATCCTTGCATCATTAAGCAAATGAGTAAATTTGTGGGTTGTTAGGGTTGTACAGAAATAAAGAAAAAAAAAATATAATTGCAGAGTCAAACAAGTTGCTTAGTGCAGAATTTAGAGCAACATATTATGCGCTAATCTCATTATATAACCGTATGATTATATCTGTTTCTCCTCCTGATTCTTCTCCCCGCAGCCAAACACAGTTCGTCTGCGGTCTACCATAAAAGGGGAAGAGGAGAATATATCTTTTGGCGCCCTTCCTTCACTTGAGAAATTTCCCCCAAATTTCCGTGAAGATACCCTTGCCTGTTTAACTTCTCCGACTCTTGCGATTCACGGACTGTTTTCTCTTCTATTTATGCAATTTTTGCGTTTAATTTTGTCACTGTAATTCTCGACTCTTACTTGCTCTCGTTGCGTCTACAATGACTTCCGAACAACAGCAATCTGCAATTAAGGTATTTTTCGCTTTATTTTGCTGTTAATGTGCCTGCTTACTTAAATCTCGAATAAAAATTGATTTATTTGAGTTTGTTTAGGGCGCGAAAGTGCTCATGGTGGGCGCCGGCGGTATCGGTTGCGAGCTTTTAAAAACCCTCGCTCTATCAGGTTTCGGAGATATCCACATAGTGAGTAGAATCTATACTTTTTCCGTTGTTTGAAGTATTATTTTGGGCTATTTTTAAAATTTGGTGGCCGTGGAGTTTTAGGGTTTTCTAACTAGGGTTTTTCGTATTCCTTATTTGGCGCAACTAATTGCTTGCGATTGATTGTTTTTGTTCCACATGCTCTTGCCCTATCAGGAAATCCATATTTGGCTGCGCTTATTATGAGCAAATCTGATGTTAGAGAGATATTCCAGAATTAATCATTATTATCAAACGTTGGGCGACCCAAACCTGAAGCATCATGAATAATTCACAAACACTTAAAAGAAAGGATCAACTTAAAACTAAACTGATTAATATAGATTTAAGTCTTTATAAAAAAGTTAAGTTTAGGGTGGCTGAAAATGAGTTCATGATTTTGGGCTGATTGAGGGTGCTGCAGGGTAAGGGAAGAAAATGTATTATTTGTTTGTATATTCTAATGTGTGGAGGAAGAGGGAATTATGAAGATATATATTACTGCTTGTTATACATTGGGCATCCCATAATATTTTTTTGTTGATTGTGAATTTTTTTGGAAGAAAGATCATAGGTACAGGACAGATTTGTATATCTCTATTATCTTCTCTTCAAATGCTTAATTGTGTGAAATGAAGTATTACTTCTCTTGTTTCAGATTGACATGGATACAATTGAAGTCAGCAACCTAAATCGACAGTTCTTATTCCGCCAATCGCATGTTGGACAATCCAAGGCCAAAGTGAGTAAAGAAGCCGTGCTCTTAATGTGTGCTGTTGTTTTGCTCTGCGCTATTTCCTGATATTATCTGGGTGAATGTTCCACCAGGTTGCCCGTGATGCTGTGTTGAAATTTAGGCCTCATATCAACATTACACCATACCATGCCAACGTGAAGGATCCTGATTTCAATGTTGATTTTTTTAAGCAATTTAATGTTGTTTTGAATGGGCTTGACAATTTAGATGCTAGACGGCATGTGAACCGTCTTTGCTTAGCATCTGGTGTGCCATTGGTTGAAAGTGGGACCACTGGCTTTCTTGGACAGGTATTGTTTTCTTGTAAGAATTTGTAGGCTTTTCTATCTAATTTGTGCTGTGACTATTGTTGCATTTGAGTATGCGACATCAAATTGTGCAGTTTTCTACTGTCTGGGGATGTATGTCACTATGTGTGATAAAATGTGAAGTATTTTTCATGCTTGAATTTCATGTATTGGCCTACTACCATTTATAGTAAAATGCATTCCTGCATATTCAATTTGCTGTCTTTTTTCCTAATATTTTCTCTATTTTTTAATTGTTGGAGGCAGGTTACTGTTCATGTGAAGGGAAGAACAGAATGTTATGAATGCCAGCCTAAGCCAGCTCCGAAAACTTACCCTGTTTGTACTATTACAAGTACTCCTTCAAAGGTATAAAGACATGTATATCGTTTTCTAATGTCTTCTGAGTTCTGTGGATCCTTATCTTACACGTGACTTGATTTTTTTTTTTTCCACATAACTGGATTGCAGCTATATGTAGGGTCTTTTGAATTGACATTTGACTGCTGCACAACTTATTAGATTTTTTGATGTTTTGTGTATATCTTGACCAGTTGACCTTACTTTGCTTCTTGGATCAACTTAGAAAGCATTATATATTAATTCTAGCAATTAAGTGCAGCTTTTTGAAAATAATTATTCTCTTTTAATATGGGCAATTAAGCATTATATATTTACTTTGCACCATTTTCTTACTCGATTGTTATCACATATCTTTTTCAAAATTGCAGTTTGTTCACTGTGTAGTATGGGCAAAGGACCTGCTTTTTGCGAAGTTATTTGGGCCAAGAAATCAGGATAATGATTTGAACGTGCGTTCTAGTGATGCTTCCAGCTCATCTGAGCAAATTGAAGATGTTTTTGTGCGCAAAGATGATGAAGACATTGAACAATATGGAAGAAAGATATTTGATCATGTTTTTGGTTATAACATCGAGTTAGCATTGTCAAATGAAGATACATGGAAAAATCGTAGCAGGCCAAGGCCTATTTATGGCAAAGATGTAATTCCTATTGAGTTTGTCCATCAGAATGGAAAAGAGCCTAAAGGTTCAGCTGCTGTAGATCAGTCATCGGTGTCTGCAATGACATCTCTAGGTCTGAAAAATCCACAGGATCTTTGGAGCTTAAAGGAGAACTCTGCTGTATTTCTTGTGGCTTTGAAATTATTTTTTTCAAAGCGAGAAAAGGTTTGGAACAATTCTGTAGGACTAGAATTTCTTGCTCATGTGATTCCTTATGTGGAATCGGTGTCTTAATTTTCTCTTTCTCAGGATATTGGCAACTTGAGTTTTGACAAAGATGATCAGCTGGCTGTAGAATTTGTTACCGCGGCAGCAAATATCAGAGCTACTTCATTTGGTATCCCCTTGCATAGCCTTTTCGAGACAAAAGGTATTGCTGGCAATATTGTACATGCTGTTGCCACGACGAATGCCATCATAGCTGGGTTGATTGTGATTGAGGCTATTAAGGTGCTGCAGAATGATATTGAAAACTATAGGTCAGTCATATTTATCTGGTACTATATTTGTTCCCATGAATTGCTGCTTATTTGGTTAATAGTAGCTAATACCACGTGCATTGCATGATACACCTAAATTGTTAGTAAAAAGTGGTAGTAGAAGTGTTTAATGGCTAACCTCTTTTTATGCATTAAAATTCTCAAGTTTAAATTTCTGTTCTTCTGTATGCTATGTTTCTCTTGAAAAAAATTATTTATTATAAACACTCGATGTAGTTCATGAGGTTGACCATACCATTCATTGTAATCACCATCATCAAGATGCTGAAAGTCGTGCACCATATATTCTTGCTATTGATGATATGTCATAATTGAAATGAACTCCGTTGAATAATGAAATTGAAAGTATGGAATATATTTCTGTCGATTATCACCAGTGGAAATCTGTTCCACCCCCATGAAAATTCCAAATGAAAAACACTTCTCTAATTAAAAAATATAACCAAAGAGACAAAAAACAGAAATTATGAAAATTAAAATTAGACAAATAAATAAAATAAACATTTACTATCTTATTATAATCAAGCTAAATAAAATTAAATAAGGGTAAAATTGTACAATACTTAAAATGGAAGTAAAAGGGCCCATAAAACTTTCCCAAACCCAAGCCACTTTTATATGTATGTGTATATGTGTATATATATATAATATTTTGACCAGGCAGCTTAGCCCACCTGGCCACCGGATTTCTCACTTTAGTGGGAGACACGGGTACGATTCCCTTTGAGAACAAATTATGGAGTTAGTGGCTTGGAGAAATTCTTGGAGTGTTTGGGTGCTTGGTGATCTAACTATTAACATCTAACAAACTAACATTTACCGATCAAAAAAAAATATATATATATATATAATATTATAGATTATATATATATTTTATATATACTTTTTAAAAGTCTTAGGATAACCCTGTAGGTTCATATAACCAGAGGCCACCATTATATGTTCCTCTGTGAGAATTTATAAGTATAGGAACGTGGAAGAAGTATAGGAAAGACAATTACTTAGAATCAGTTAAGGAGAAAAGGAATGTGAAGGTTACAAATTATTAGAATTTCAATTTCAATTTTAATGTACATGTCTCATAATTATTTTTCTAATGTTCTTCGGAGCTCATGCGTATCAAGTTTGTTTGCTCTTGATAGTTCTGCTTTTAATCTCTTGCTTTCTCTCTTTAATTACTTTTCAAATGTTTTTATATCATGGAATTTTTGTTGAACACTAGAAAAATTCCTAGATATTCGTACTTCAATTTTCAAGTAATGACTTCCAATTCACATTCTAATAAGCTGTTTTCTGTGTAGGATGACTTATTGTCTTGAGCATCCTTCAAGAAAGATGCTCATCATGCCAGTGGAGCCGTTTGAGCCAAATAAATCTTGTTATGTCTGCTCTGAGGTTTGTTGACTGTTCCTGTTCTCTCAACATATGTTCTTATTTATTTTGTGTGGGATTTAGGATTTTCGTATTTTATTTTGATTGGACACACTGCATCCAATGGATTGCACAGTTTTATTTAAATGCTATTAAATGTGTTTGCAATTAGACACCTTTGACGCTTGAGGTAAATATACATCACTCAAAGTTGAGGGACCTTGTCGACAAGATTGTGAAAGCAAAGCTTGGCATGAATTTGCCTCTGATCATGCATGGTTCTGCCCTTCTTTATGAGGTTGGTGATGATCTTGAGGAAGACGAGGTTGCCAACTACGCAGCAAACCTGGAAAAGGTTGATTACCTCTTTCTTTTCATCTGTCAATTTATCTATTCAATTTTTTTTCTTGCATTTTTCATGCTTCTTGGCTTTGCCCATCTTATATAGGTACTATCTGGGCTTCCTTCTCCAGTTGTGGGTGGAACAATTCTTACTGTTGAGGATCTTCAACAAGAGCTAAAGTGTAGCATTAGTATTACACACAGGTTTTTCCTATAATTTGCTATCCTCGTATTTGAAATATGATGCTTGATGTGTTTCCAATTTACTATCTTCTTAATTACATTTTTTTTATGGCGTCTTTCTTCCGATTTTGTTGTTCCAGAAGCATGAAAATAGTAACTTGTATTTGAAAACATTGATTAAATGATATTTCTTCGGAGTTCAATTCAATTATCAGCCCTTACATAACCCTCATTACCTTGTAGAGAGTTTTCTTAATCAGTTGTCTTGGATATTTAATCTTGTAATCTTTTCGAAGTTGGTTTAGTTGTCCCAAGTCATAAATCCCTATATTGCAGGGAGGAATTTGACGAGGAGAAAGAACCCGATGGAATGGTTCTATCTGGGTGGACGGAAGCTATGGCTGCAGAGAAGAACGGGAATCCACCAGTGGATAATGGGGCGAGCACGTCTTGTGCAGCTCAAGCTCCAGTGACAGAAGACGATGATGACGTGCAAATCATTCCATCAATATCAGGGAAGAAAAGGAAGCTATTGGACATTTCTGAAGAAGTTGCAGCTCTTGCTCCAAGAATCAAAAGAAAAGCAGCAGAAGAGGTTGATGGTAAGAATGACATTGTGATGCTGGATGATGACAATTCTGGAAATAGCAAGAACAAAGTGGAAGCGTAGCAGGTTATTTTCCGATTATTTAGGTTTGATGAGCACCTCTGGCCCTAACTTGGTAGAATACGAAGAAGTTGGTGATTCTTTTGGTGCTTGTAACTAATAGATATTTGTTTTGTCAGTAACCAACCTTCAATTTTGGCAGGAGCTTTTTGTCAACTTGCAACTGATTTTTCCTTTTGGCCCATCATGTATTTTTATGTCGCTAGATTAGGTCAAGGTTGATGTTGATACTAACAATTGTAACTTCTCAGTACGTACTCCTGAAATTAGTGGAAGGTGTAGTATGCTACTCTTGTTTATCCTATTCGTTTCTGCATCAATTTTTACTCCCCCCTCCTCCTTCCCCCCTCTACTGTAGTAATTTTTTTTTTCGATTCAAATTCTCTAATTTATTCTGGATATCTATCAAGTCCCTTTTCCTAGTGTCTTATTTTAATTGAAAGTTTGATCTCATGTGCAGTCACCCTGTACATGTATTTGATCCGTCGTAATAGTATTAAATGTTATAATTGAAAAATATTATTTGCTATAAATAATATGTCAATTATAATAAAAAAGTGATATGTGTTAGCATAATTGAAATGTGTAGGCAAAATTAATTGTAAAATATCATAAAAATTTTTATGAACATGATAATGAGAAGTATGAAATGCTAGTGAATTACATATGGATGATGAATATTTTATTAGTGTTCTATTTTAATTTTGAATGAGTGAGGATATATAATGATGGTTGGTTGAGTGAGAGCAAAATGGTTGAGGAAAAATGATTGTAAAACAAGAGATTTAATTAAAATGGGAGTAATGATTAACTTATTTTGAATTTTGCTATTTTATTTGAAGTATGATAAATGTGAATTATATTTTATTTGCATTAACCGCAATAGTCTTGTTAATCCATTCGAAGTGTGATAGATATAAATTGATCATTTTATTTTATTAACTACGAGTACGATTATAATCATTTTTATTGAATTTTTTTTTGGACTGAACGCTTCCAGCATTGCCTTGAATTTTGATTTTTAAAAAATAAGAGGATTTCGAAAGTAAAATTGTAGTATGTGAAAAAATTGGTAAGTGAAAAACATGCCCAAACGCGTACATAAATACAAATCAACATTCAGAAGAAAGCAAGGCTGAGGAGTTCCCTGTAACCAAACACAGAATAATGGGCCTTACCTTATAAAGCCCACGCTTGTAAGCCTAAATCCACTAAAGCTCTACACAAATTATCGCTTGCTTCGGTAGCAAGCTGGAATAAGAACATCTTCCCACTCATACTTCAATGAGCTCCGACTCCGTGAACGAAAATTGACTCAGAATTATTCAATTGAAATAGAAAAAGAGAACACCAATGAGCACCGAGAACGACGATGCTGCTCGCCGGAAGACAGCGATTTCCGATTACCGGAAAAAGCTCCTAAATCACAAGGAGCTCGAAGGCCGAGTTCGATCTGGTAATCCATTTCTTATACCCTAGTTTTTGCATTTACTCACCATTTAATTAGTTCGGTGCTGGAATTGAGCTACCAGAACCTAATCTGAAATTTGTTGATCTGTATTGTGTTTTTTTTTTTACTAGTTAGTCCTATATGGTTGTAATTTGTGTGTTTTTTTATGTGTTTGATTTAGGAGAGGATTTATAGAATCAAGTTTTCGGCTGTTGATGGCTATTGAATGTATGATGAGTTATGAATAAAGATAATTGGAGGAGGATTTTTGTTTAAGGTTTTTCTAATTTGAATTTACAAAAATTGATTTCATCAGGCATTTACTAGAAATATGGTACTAAAAGAGTTTGAAGGTTTGTTTTAGTGCAGTCGGAGCACTGTTCAACTCTTAAAATTACTTGGTGAGGCCGTCAATTGCTCATGCTCAGGGAGCTAATTCCTTCGTAAGAAGATTATTTGGACTTTGAGAGGGAGCTAATTTTCTAAACATGTAGAGTTTTGTTATTTCAGCTACTCACTCCATACCACTTAAATAGAATTCCTTGCTACTTTCATGTGTCCAAATTATAGTCCAGTTTTCTTATTGAAAACATTAAATATTCTTCAATTGACCAAAATGTCCCTATTTAACACACTTCAGATTATTACAAAAAATGAACATTAAATTTTTGTGTCATCTTGTGTAATTGTAAAGTATTAGGAAAAAGTTACAATTCCAATAACATTTAATATGTCCTTTTAATCTGTGTGAAAATTTGTCCAAGTCTATCTTAGTGGTACAGAGAGTATATTTTATGATAGATATAGTTGTATGGCTTCCTGAGAAGTAGACTTTAGTCCTATCATATTTCAGTGCCTTTCTTGTCTTGGAATATGTGATATACGTAGATATGACCTAATAACATTATCTTATTTTCACAGCAAGGGAGAATTTAAGAGCAATGAAGAAGGAATATGCTAAAACAGAAGATGATTTGAAGTCGCTTCAGAGCGTTGGACAGATCATAGGCGAAGTTCTGAGGCCTCTGGATAATGAACGCTGTAAAGAATTTATATTACCTTTTCCTCTGGTTTTTATATATGTTCTTTGTGAAATTGATTTTCGTTGTTTCTTATCTTCGAAATTATATTATTATTGTTAGATTGCCAGTTAATTTCCTTTGTTTCTTGTCTTCGAAATTATACATTATTATTGTTAGATTGCCAGTTATATTATTGTTTCTACCATTACACCTTGATTATATCTTCAGCTGAAGACATAGATTCTACAATATGCAAAAACCTTGTTAAGGTGCTCTTAAGACCAATGTCATCTCCTGCCTCACTAGCATCAATTCATATTTCTTGGTTCTTATTGTAGTTTAGGCCATTGAGTAATCATGAATGATCAAGATCCTAGTTGGTGTTCCTTTTCTTCTCTATTTTATAATGTACAATTCTTTTGCTATATTAGTGATTGTTAAAGCCAGTAGTGGCCCAAGATATGTGGTTGGATGCCGCAGTAAAGTGGACAAAGACAAACTTACGTCTGGCACCAGGGTAGTTCTTGATATGACTACACTGACCATCATGCGAGCTCTTCCTCGTGAGGTATGTAGATGTGTTGGACATTAATGCTTTGGTTTATCTGGTTTACTTGCTCATCACTTATACTAGGAAAATATTGATTGTCTTATTGATGCATTAGTTTTCGATGTATACTGCAGGTAGACCCTGTTGTTTATAATATGCTTCATGAAGATCCTGGAAATGTTAGTTATTCTGCTGTTGGTGGACTAGGAGATCAAATCCGAGAACTGAGAGAATCTATAGAATTGCCTCTGATGAATCCTGAGCTTTTCCTAAGAGTTGGCATTAAACCACCCAAGGTGACCACCACTTAAAGAGACTCGGTGATTTTGAATTGTCTGTCTTCTGCCTTTTCATCAATATGTTGTTTGAAATGTTTTAGGGTGTACTTCTCTATGGACCTCCTGGAACTGGCAAGACATTGTTGGCCAGAGCAATTGCAAGTAACATAGATGCCAATTTCTTAAAGGTGGGAATATTTGAAAGCTCTGATACAGCCTCTGTATCAAGTGACTAGATTCTTATAAGAATAAACTATGCAGGTAGTATCAAGTGCTATTATCGATAAGTACATCGGTGAGAGTGCAAGATTGATCAGGGAAATGTTTGGTTATGCTCGTGATCACCAAGTAAGAATAAGATGTTCTTTGATTCTCTAAAACTGAATATCAGAATTAGTTACATTAGATTGGAATGAGAATAATGACAACAGTCTTCTTTGTATGAAGCCCTGTATCATATTCATGGATGAGATTGATGCCATTGGCGGACGCCGTTTCAGTGAAGGAACAAGTGCTGACCGTGAAATCCAAAGGACACTAATGGAGTTGCTAAACCAGCTTGATGGGTTTGATCAGCTTGGAAAGGTCTTGTTTAGTTTCATTTTTAAAATGGGGGAAATATTTACCAATATTCAAGCATTGTTTTGTGAGGGAATCTTGTTTGAGATGTCGCATACATGATATGGAGCTCCACAATGATATTTAAGTTATATTTTCCTTTTGAAAAATAATTGGGTTGGAGCTGCATAAACTCACGAGTCATATGATATGTTAAATGAGATCCTGTCTCATACAAGTTTGTCTTGTTTTGTGGACTTGTGTGGCTTACTAGCTTGGCTAGATTGTTAAGTGAGTTAAATTGGTGCTTGCAGGTTAAAATGATAATGGCAACTAACAGACCCGATGTTCTGGACCCTGCACTTCTTCGTCCCGGTCGTCTAGACAGGAAAATAGAAATACCATTGCCAAATGAACAGTCGAGAATGGAGATTCTCAAAATCCATGCTGCTGGGATAGCCAAACACGGTGAAATTGATTATGAGGCTGTTGTTAAACTTGCTGAGGTAAAGCACAAAATGCTTCTTCCTTTCGTTTTTTCACCTAGTTGGGCAAGAATGTTGAAGAGATTTAATTATTGACAGTTTGACACATTGCATTGACAGGGATTCAACGGGGCTGACCTCCGTAATATCTGCACTGAAGCTGGAATGTCAGCAATTCGAGCAGAGCGTGATTATGTCATTCATGAAGATTTCATGAAGGTAAACCTTTTCTGCATACTGATGAGATAGCAGTAATTGTTTTTATTTTGAAAAGTTTGTTGTTGCTTTTATTTTGCAATGAATTTGACCACCTTGTGATGCTTGTTTTCCAGGCTGTGAGGAAACTGAATGAAGCTAAGAAGCTTGAATCAAGCGCTCATTATAGTACCGATTTCGGGAAGGATTAGGAGCAATTGAAAGCCAGATATGGTTGGCGCATCCTGATGTTTTCGTCCTATTCCCCACGTAGAACAGAAATTTTCCATATTGTCCTTTGTCGAGACTACTTTATCATGGATCAATATTTATATGCTAATTGGTACTGCTTAAAAGTTCATACAACACTGAAGATATTATGCATTCCAATCCCAATCCCAATCCACATACTACATAATATACAATCAAATGCATCGACACAACTTTCAAGAGTGTGTTTTATTTCATCTATGGAGTCATTTATCATAAATGAAACGCAAATAAGCAAGTAGACGGAGTCCCGATGATAAATGCGTTAGTGCCATTGTAGCGTCTGTAGAGCTTCTTGATGAGCCCCTTTGTCACCTGCTGCTAGTACGTTGAAAGCTGCCCACAAAAGAAATGTTGAGAATTGTTACAAACCTATATATTAGTAGTGAATCAATGAGTAGGTGTAAAGACGAGTCATACAAGGGGCAGCTGCTTCAGAAGAAGCCTGCCAATAAAGATGATTCCCTTTCCAATCGGTTATAACTCCACCCGCACCCTCAATCACAGGTATCAGGGATAGAAAATCGTAGGGCTGCATCAAAACGTGAAAAAATCAGCATCACTAAACCTCATCACATGCCATGCAAAAAGATTACAACACTTTGATCAACCACCCCGTAAAGGCTGATTTGAATGAGACCTACCACCATAAAGATGATAGATACGCTCTCACAAATTCATTAATTAGCAAAAAAGAAAAGAAAAAGTCTCATGTGAGACGATTTTATACATGAGACAGATATCTATCTTTTGTATTTCAGTATTTGGATCATATTTTTTTTTAAAACATGATTTGGTTGGGGGTTCCATAAGCCCATTAATAATATTATAAACTCCCTCCGTCTAATAAAATTATTCTCACTTTCTTTTTTCGTCTGTCTGAAATTTTTATTCTCATTCCATTTTTAGTAATAATATTATAATACTACCCCACACTACTTTATCATCACCCTCCAAACATCACTTATTTACACACAAGTGTCCTTTACTTTTTGCTAATTTAGCAAGGAACCTATTGAATGGACCAAACATCACTTATTTACAAACAAGTGTCCTTTACTTTTTGCTAATTTAGCAAGGATCCTATTGAATGGACAAAGTTTCATTTACTTTTTACCCCACATATCTATTTTATACAGAAACTACTAATATTTGTAACAATTTGTGCCAAGTGAAATCTATATATATATATATATATATATATAAATAGAGGTCAGGAGAGAGAAAGTGAAATGTAAGGAAAGAGCAAGTGAAATGCATTTGTCATGTAGTGTAATAGTGGGTCTCACTCTCCACTAAAAGAGAGTGAATTAACATAAGTATTGCACATATAAAAAATAAATTTAGATCTAAAATATTTATTTATTATTTTTATTTTAGATTTAATTATATGAATTGAATTTAAATAATTTTATTTAAAATTTAATTATATGAATTAAATTTAAATAATTTAATTTTAGATTATATAAGTTTTGTTGAATTTTAATATTTGTAATGAGATTAGTAACTATTAAAAATTATAGAATTAATTAAATAGTTGTAATATATTCATGGGTAAACAACATAATTTATATATTAATAAAAAATAATAGTAAAAAAATTAATAAATTAAATTTATATTTTAATTACATATTTAAAATTTATAATATTCAATTTCAATCCGTGCATCGCACGAGAGAAATTACTAGTAATAATAATTTTATTGGACGGAGGAAGTAATAAATAAATTCCATCTCATGTATGAGACAATCCCAAATAATTTTTTGTCAAAATAAATAAATAAATAAGGGACGACAAGGGTTGATGGATGCAATAAATATTTTACTAAATGGCAAATGTGATTAAGATAAAAATTCATAAACAATCGCATCATTATAGCCTTGTGGTAAAAATTGTGATTAGATTGCACAGAATACAACTAACCTTGAGGCCTGATTCAATCACGAGATCCACAAAGCCTGAAGCCAATAGTGCATATGCATAACAATCACACCCGTATAGTGGCACTTTGACCTGTGATACCAAACAATTTGAATATCAGAATACAAAAGCATCATATATGTTCCATATAAAAAGGTAATGAACATAACAGGGCATTCTTCAAACTTTGGCTAACAGAATTGGTGATCTGTAATGCCAAGAAGTATTATTACAGTCATCGGCACAGCACAAAAACGGATCAGAAGGTGGTATGATAGATTCACTTTTCTGTGGAACTTAACAGTGAACAAGTGGAATATTTCTCAAATAGAATATGAATATAAGCTGAAAAAACTCTTACCAATCTAAGTTTCATTTCGAAAGGGTCCGTGTAACTAACCCAAAAGGGAGCAAGAAATATACATATACAGTTGTACCAACAAGTGGACACACCTTACTTCTTACTCGAGCAAAGGCCACTTCGGCGTCCCCGCTAAATAAATGAGGACTAGTTGTGTACCTGAAACAAGCCCGCAATCGCACATCACAAACTGAACAAAAGACAGAGAATAAGATAAGTGACAGACAAACAAACAGCTTGCATGAAAAATCATAAATCATATAGATATGGAATCATAAACCTAAGACATTTGATTGAAAAATGGTGTACATACATGTAGGCTTTTGAGAGTTGAGAACACTTGCGTGTAGATATTTCCTGTCCATTCAAAGTAGTTCTCCTCCCACGTATTCCAATCCATCTTTCTCTTAGGACAGGTTGGTCAACAATGCCAATAATCTGCCACATATAAATTGAATTCAGAAAGCAAAATAAAAAACAGAGAAGCAAAATTCTCTCATAGCCTTATTAAATGGAATAGATTGCTGAAATCATTACCGGTTTACCCTTATGGAGTAAAGAAATTAGTGTTCCAAACAAGGGTTTGCCTATCATAATGTTACAACAATTAATCAGCTAGTAGGCAAAGCTTGATACATAATCATAAAGCAATGAGTATCATGTAAATACACACCAGTAATAAAACTTTTTGTCCCGTCTATAGGATCCAATACCCAAACAAAGTCTGCAAAATCTTCTTTACACCTCCATCCTTTCTCCTCTCCAAATCTGAAGGCGACAATCCGTTGTTTTGGTGAAATTCAAAATTAAACAAGCTAAAACAAATTTGACTAAAATCATAATCATATGCATCTTTTCCCACTTAACTATTAAAATCCTGATCAGATGGAATGAAATTCAACAACTAACAATGAAATAAAGCCATATATCCCACTGTGGTCGATCATATCTCACAGTTCAGTTGAGATATGGTATGAATTCAGCTCTATGTTAAGTTATATATCTATACACACATGTACCAGTGTTAGGATCCCACCAACACTCGAGATATATAAGCAACATTTATGATTCATGTGATTGCAGCTCCGCAGAAACTGCCTCTGGTTTACAAGTGAGACAAGAAGTTTTGTCATATAAATATCATTTCATTAGCTTCTTAAAAGAGATCATATCATACATCAAAAACTGGTTAAACAGCGTGGTTAATTCTATTAGAAGTTCTAACCGATTCGTACCGACTTCCACAGAGCATAAAAAAGGGAAAAATACACTAACATTGCATGGGAAGGAAAATTATCTTGTATAATTTTCACCATAGCCTCTTCAGCCGCTTGATCAGCAATCGTCACAGGACCTAATTACAGCTTAATAACTTAAAATAGTCCATTCCAATTGATTACATATCTAAACACAACAGACAATGTAATAGTAGAACATATAAACAGAAAATTTAAGAACAAAAACTGACTTAAATCCTCTTTATCAAGGATGTCGAAGCTCTTGCGGAAGTACTGCCGGATGACGTCACCGGCGGCGTCCGCTAGCTGGTTGCCTACGGCGGTGAAGCGGTCGAAATCATAATTTTCCAATCCCAGGGCAATAACTTGATCGCCATGGCCATTAGAGAGAGAAGAATGGACAGAAGTCATCTTAATTGAATTAAATTGAATTGAACCCGAATTTAGGGCTGAACTCAAGCAATTTCGGTTGGAGAAGAGAGATTGAGGAAATGCCAGCGGAGAAGAGATTCTGCAGTGGTTTAGAGAGAGAAAGTTGGAGTGAGATTGCACAAGCATTTGGAGAGATTGCGTCTGCATTGAGGAGGTTTATATGGGCGGGAAAGTGAGAGAAGCTTTCTCACACAGTAACAAAGTGAGTGTGTGTGTGATGTAAAGAGTGTGTGAGGACGGCTGCGTGGAAGAGAAAAGAAGAGTGGAGGAACACGTGTTCTCCACCGTTGGATCAGTTGGTGGACGCTGCCATCGTAACAAGAAATAACAGCTCTTTTTTTTTTTTTTTACGAAACAAGTTAATAAATTTGTAAAAAGAAAAGGTAACATAATTATTTAATCTCTTAGTATATATTAAAGTCTGAAAAAACGAAACAAATAATCAACTAAATCTTTTAAAATATAATTAAATTACCAACTAAATTTTTAAAAATAATAAATTAAATAGATCAATTATAAAAATAAAAACATGATAAAAAAATTAAGATGATTTGTTGCAAATTAAGCATATGATGCCTTTGAAATTATAATTTTAATTCCACTACTGTGTATTTTTTCTTAATTTAATTACTTTTGAAGATTTATTTGATTTTTAAAATATTTTTTAGATTTTTTATTTTTTAAACTTAATCATTTTTTTAAAGATTTAGTTGGTTATTTTATTTTTGTAGTGTGCTAATTTTATTTCATTGTTATTGTGTGTCTATTTTTATAATCTCAGTCTTATTTATACCAAGGTAAATGCAATTATTACTATGTTCGATTTTTTCCCTGGTGAGTAGGAAGTGTTGTGACAAGTAGCAGGAGTTGTTCGCTTATGCAGAAGTTTTTTTTTTTTTTTGGATCGGGAAAATTAATTTTATAAATTAAAATTTGGATCCGATTTGGATCGGGGATACATATGCAGAAGTTTTGACATTGGGATGAGACGTGTAGGAGGTGCCTCTATAATTGAGAGTCGAACCTGGAAAAAATGACACCTTGATAATACTAACTCTAATTCTCAATATTTTTCTACATAGTTTCCTTATTCCAATATTTTTAAAGACATGTTATTGGGATTTAATATGAAAGTATGAAAAAATAATTGAAATAAAAAGATAATTTTTTTTTAACAATTAAAAAAAAAATAATTCATTAATAATGAGTACAAGAAGTACTCAAACCTATTAACAAATTATAAGAGTTCGAAAGTAAATCACAACAATCTAAGACTAATTTAAAGATTTCCAAGCCAAGAGCTAATGCCTAAATTTTGTAAAGAAATTTAATTTCAAATTTTAATTTTAATTGAGTTGATTGCCCTATCAAAATTAAAAGAAATTTGATTGAAGATGATAATCATTTATACGGTTTCAAATAGATCAAACGATACACACCCAAACTGCTTTTGCAATCGATTTAAGCTCCCATTTTCCAAAAATGTCATTTACTTGTAGGAAATATTGAATAGGATTGGAGTGAAGGAACACCTCAAAGCCAAACCATCCAAAAATGGTAAAATACAAATTTATTCACTCAATTCGTAAAAAATAATTACGTTTGGTGTACTACAGTCTACGAAGTTAGACGATCTACTATTTTTGTATGTTATGTAATATAATGAATCCTAAAATTATTTACACTCAAAATTGAATCGCAACCTTAAAAACTCATTAAATCGATTACTGTTTAAATGAACAAAAAATTTCAGAAAGTACGACTAATAATATCCTGTGAAAACTTTTATGAATCGCTCGTCACTTGTGACTTGACATAGTGATTAATTACACGCTTTTCCACTAGTTTGGGTTGATTTTTTGGTACTACATTTACTTTGTATGAGCTAATGACAACTTAGGAGAATGCACTTACTTCGATCCAGATGCTCCGCTTTTTCCAACTTTCATTTCTTCATCTGTTCTTGTTCCACTATGTGTAATTAAATAATTTTATCAATTATATATCTTGATTTGCGACGTGTCTATTTCAAGATGATGCAATTAATATTAGATAATCCAGACACTGCAATAATTTGTGTAAATATACAATACTTCCTCTATCCCACAAATTTAATAATGGGATAAAGAATCCTCATTTCCTACTGAAATTCGTGTCAAACAGGATGAAAAATCCCCGATTTTGCCCCATGGAATGGGGATGGAAAAAATTAGCAGGGATAAAGATCGTATTTTCGTCCCATTTTCAGTGAGAGTTTTATACATATTATAAATTAATTTATATATATATATATATAATTAATTTTAATTAATATTTTATATAACTTAAACTTTTTAGATTAATGCATTTAATAGTATATTTATTTTGAAATAATTTATATTTAATTTAAGAATATATAATATATAACAAATAAAAAAATATCGAATAAAGAGTGATGAGAATCTCCAAGGTAAGGAATTAAATTTTTCATGTTTGCTCGAAGATTCCCCAATCCCGACCTGTTAGACATCTCTACCTACAATAAATTATTTATTAATAAAAAATATTTATTTCATAATAAATTGTTCGTACCATAAAAAAATATTTATAAATTTTTTTATATTTTTATTACCATAATGCAATAAATTATTCATTAATAAAAAATATTTATTCCATAATAAATTATTCGTACCATAAAAAAAATATTTATAAATTTTTTTATATTTTTATTACCATAATGTTACTAGTAACTGTATTTTTTTTAACCCGTCCAAAAAAAAAAATTAATAACTGTATTTAAAATTATTATGAAATAAGTTTATTAATATTAATAAACAACTATCACAATAAAATGGAATGCCAATTACGAAATGGGGGAGTAATACTTTTTGTATTGTCAGATTGTTGATCGCGCAAAGTTTTCGAGATGATGTGGTTTATTTGCCTTCCAATTTATTTGGCATAATAAGTTGCTCGTACAAATTGATTAGCGGAATTGAATCCACCCATTAATGCCATAATTTATAGAACAAAAGAGTAATTTGGCCCCTCCCCTCTGTTGAGGTATACTGAGATGCATTGCTCGCTTTGTGTGTATTTTGTCATTTTTCGACTGATTGAGTTGCTCTTGGCCTATCTGAGAGGCAAAACTGTATAAGCAAGTTAATTTATAAGTTGATTTTACTCGGATCGAACCGAATAAATAGATAGTCGTATCCAGGTAAAGTTGCGAGACGATTTACGAGCTGATAGATTTTACTAAAATTGAGCGGACCAGATAAATACTTGTGTCCAGATCAAACTTGGGTGGACATAATAATGTGAGATAATTTCTCAGCAGATTGTTTTTACTAAGATCGAGCCTACTAAATAGATAGTTATATCTGGATAAAAATTGGATGGACATAAAATGGACCTCAGAAGAAACCAGATTCATGAGTTTAGTGATCCATTTAAAATGGACCTTACCGATTCCCGTTTAGCCCCCAGTTCAGAATATAATTAAGGATAAATTGGAATGAAATACGTAACATTTTACAACAGAAAAAGAACAAAATAAAAAATCAAATTGCCCAACAAACCAGTGCGAGAGACCCATACCCATTACAACAAATTCAACCAACAAACTGGAGTCCACATACTGAAGAAAAACACACATAGATATACATATGCATATACATACATAGTATTATTACTTAATTAAATGATGTGCAGGGTTGCTTAATCAGGGATTGTGGTGGTGGCCAGGGAGCTTGTCCTTGATCTTGCCCAGGACGCCTTTCTTCTCGGCCGGCACCGTTGTCGACGCCGCGCTGCCGTGCGTAGTTGTGGGTGCTGTGCCGTGTGCGATCTCATCCTTCTCTTTATGCTTCCCTCCCCCAAATGTCTCCTTTATCTTCTCTCTCAGTCCCTTCTTCCTTCTTACTCCATGCTCATCCTCTTCCGACTGCATGCGTCATCTCATGGAAATTAATATAAATAAATTAATGGACTAAATTCACATCTCAAATCTGAAATTCTCACTGTTAAATAATTATTAGTATAAATAAATTAATTTTACACCTATATATGAATAGACTCAAAAATTTTAGATCAGATTTTAAAATAAAAAATTTATTGGAATCAGCGGCTAAAATTATTCACTCGAATCGTTGAATCTCCTCTCCTGAAGATGAGAGAATCCGACCAACGAGTAGAAATTTTGTAAAAAAACTTTTAACATAAATAAATTAATTTTACACCCTTAAAACAAGTTCGAATTTTTAAATACATAATTTTCTATATGTATATACATAGCAATATAATTTCAATATAGAAACTAACCGAGCTGGAGCCGGAACGACGAGGTTGGTCTTGTGGTTCGTGCCTCACCGGCTGAGTGACGTCGCCGGAGCTGTGAATTTGCTCTTTCAGGGGCGGCGGTTCATACGCCTTCAGGCCGTCGCCACCCACCGCAGCAACGCCACCGGGGTGATGAAGTTTCTCTTGCAGAGGCGGCGCCTGAGCGGCAGCAACGCCGCCGGGGTGATGAAGTTGCTCATGCAGAGGCGGCGCCTGAGTGTCAGCAACGCCGCCGGGGTGATGAAGTTGCTCTTGCAGAGGCGGCGCCTGAGTGGCAGCAACGCCACCAGTATGCATGGGGTCATGATGAAGTTGGTCTTTCAGTTCATGCTTCTCACGTGCCATGAGGCCGCCCACCGTCTGAGAGGTGGCGACGCCGGTGATATGCATGGGGTTGCCGTACTCATCTGTCAGCTGAACCGGTTTTCCGTACTGATCCGCTAGCTGGACCGGGTTCCCGTGCTCATCTCGCAAGTCCGCCATTAATTAACCTTGATGTATATATAGAAGAACAATGACAGTTAGCAGCTTCACTAGAATCACAAATAATTGGCAAGGACAAGTATATAGAGATTTAATTTCAGTGGTAGGGGTTGTTTAGTGCTGAAAATTGAGGCTTTTTTTCTTTTTAATTTGGAACTGCTTTGGGTTGGAGGTAGAAAGTTTGTGTATAAATAAATTGAGAGGAGGCAAGTAATGGCGGTGGGAGAAGGAGCTAGCTAGGCGTTTTCTGCATGTCTTCACACGTGGAGACATGGATTTGCTTAAAATACAGAGCTGCCACGTAAGTGAAATTACAACACGTTAGCTTAGATTTGGATGAAATTCTATTTCATTTTCTAATTTTAGTAAATGTTTGTTGTGTTGCACACCCCTTTAAATGATATTGTTCGTTTTTTTTTAACAGTATTTTTTTTCCATTCTATTTCCATGTTAATTTATATCAAATTTTAAGCTTATTATATATTTTATGTTTGATTTGCTTGTTTTGTAGGGATAATTTTATAATAAAAAAATTAATTTTCATTTTATTTAATTATTTTATAATAATATTTTATGTAAATATGAGAATATTGTAATGATGAAATTCATAAGTGATGTTCCATTTTTTTTTGTAAAAAAAGTGAAAGTTAATATCGAACAAAGTAAGTATTATTTAGTGCCAATTAGTTAATTTACATTAGTATTACTCTTTCATTTTGGAAACGCTTGTATTATAATTAGATCTGTTCTTCGAACTGCTCATGTGATGCATGAAATTTTTTAAAAAGAAAAAATAATAAAAGTCCCTAATCATTATAATAAAATTATAAAAATGAAACAGCGTGATATGTGGTAGAATTTAGGCGAGATGTTGAATGCACCAGAGAAGCCTATCTGTAAGTGTTACGGATAATTTTGGTTTATTAATAAGTTGGATTGTGTCAGAACATAAAACCATATTTAGAAATTAGAATAGAGAATTTGGTGTGGAACTCTACGGATGAAAGCATTTCTTCTAGGATGTTTATGTAGCTTTTTGGATAAATATAGAGGACCAGAAGATAAAGATAAACTTTTATTTTACAACAAAATTTTATAGCTGCTTCCGGATAATGTATTCGAGTATATCGATGCTGTTGTAGTGCACTGTATAATTGGATTAATAAAAAATATTTGAATCTTCCACCTCTTTTCTAAAATATACTCTATTATTTTCAAAACAGTCCATCAGATGGGACCTTATCCAAAAACAATGAAGACCAGCAAGAATAAATTGTAAATTTGATCTAGTATCTATATTGAATGTTGACAATATTAATTTCATGCGAATTAAAATTTTTAATTAAGGTTCAAAACTTAAAAAAAAAAAAATTCTACAGTGAAAAGAAAGCATAATTTTATGTAGCAACCAAATTAACGACCTTACAACACTTACGTGACCTCAACATATTAATATTTTTTTTTAAATAACAAATTGATCATCATCCTAAAATAAAAAGACATCAATATAAGACTAAAATTATATTATTTTAAAAATTATAAAATTTAATTGAGAATATTAATTTATACGGAACTAAAATCGCTAACAATTAATAGATATGAAACAAATTTTACAATTTAACAAACTAGTATAAGATGACCAAAGCCTGGGCCTTGAGTAGAAAAATGTAGTACTGCTATCCATATTTAAACAGAGAACCCAGGGGATGCTGCTTCTGCGAGTACCAATACGAAGCATATACTCACTATTATGTTGGTATGTGATCATACGTCAATGAATGATAAGTAGGAGTAGTAATTAACCAGAAATGTCATGCATATTTCCTAGAAATGGATAAGCAAGTACTGTGTATACAAAAAAAAAAAAAAAGGACAAAAACATAGAATACATCAAAGTGCGAGAAGAGGCCAGTTCAAAGTTCAAACAACCCCAGAGGAAGGGAGAGGGAGAGAAACTATATAAATGTCGCACATTGTAAGAAAACAAGATATAAGGTTCATGCTAACATGCACATAGAGGCCTGATTTCATGTGCTTCAACATATAAAAACACCAAATAATCATTATACAAAACAAAGCAAAGCACAATCATATAATTTCTATTCCTGTGAATTAGTACCTTTTTCTATACCATCATAATGAATTGAAAACTTCACTTAGTATTACTTAACCCTTTGTTTATGCAGTGTGTGTGCAGTAGCTATCCTATGTCTTCTTTCTTCATGATATCTGTACCACTTCCTTCATAGTGCAATGCAATTCCCATAGTCGAAACGCTACAAAAATGGTACAACGTATCAGACCAAAACTTATATGACATTTATCCATCATGTTTCTCAGAGATGGAAAAAACTACTTACGTTAAGGAAGCTCAGTTCTTGCTAGATCTCGTCCAGAAAAAGCCTTTTCTTATACTAGACTGGCTTTCAGACAATGATCTACTTGCTTTTGAGCCAAACGAGAAGTGTCGTTTCAAAAACGGTTGCTTTCCTCCTATCTTCAAGCTTGAACTTGAGCTCATCCTAGGACCCTTTCCATCAAGTCCACCACTTTTATGAAGATCAAACATAAAATCACTACTAACATCACTATCCACAACTCGTTTCCTAGACCGTTTTCTAGCCTTTGAGTCCAGTTCTGCTTTCAAAGCCTTTTCACACATCTTTGCAACCCGTTTCTCCCCCAGAGTACAAACCGGGCAAGCCGGGTCATACTTATGGATCTCCGGGGTCATATACTCCAAACATTCAGCATGGTAAACATGCCCACAAATTAAAACAGAAACCACAGCAAGTTCATTCGTAGCTATTATTTTTTGACTACTCCAACCCCACGAGGATCGATCAGTCAAAAGCCTTGTACAAACCCCACACGTTTGGAGATCAAACGAAAATGACCCAGAATTACGCCCAGATCTTGTAATTTTCTCACGGCTGAAGCCTGATGCTTCACTATCGAAAGACCACCTTTCTCTCCGATTAGTCACAAGCTCAGAGAAACCAGGAATTGACCAACTGTCTGAAGACCCACCAATGGAGCCCCTGGAAGATTCATTGCCCCAAGCTGGGGGAAGATACAAAGATGGCTCTTCTGATATTGAGAATGTTGGTGACTTATACTCTGGAACTCTACTATCAGATACTTGACGTAGTAAACGATGTCCTGGAGAACGATGATGCCATCTAGAAGGAGTTGAGTTTGGAGGAGGCATGTGACTGTGGGAAGACAGAGGAGATGCTGACGTGGATGATACTGAAGGAACTGAAGGGGAGAGCTTAATTGGGGATGGGTATGAAACAGATGGTGAGTCTGTTGATTCCTTCACCTGAAAAGTGCACAGAAAACGAAAATTATTTAACTTTGGAGGAGGAACTCCATGCTGGATAAGCATGCGCCAAAAGAAATCAAACATAACTACCACTACTCCACATACCTCTACAGTTGTCTGAGGAATGGCTTGATCTGCAGGAAATAAATATAATAAGTATAGAAAATATCATGAAGAAAATGGAAGAAGATTAAAAATAACAATAATATTCTTTCTTATCAGTGTAAAGTATTATAATTTGCCATAAATTATGCACTATTGTGTTTAATGATCTTGGCAAATAAAAGGAACATACACTTGAACCATTATGTTCTATAACAAAATCTACTAAGAAATAATCTTAACACTCGAGTCTCACGAGTCTCACGAGTCTATTTGGTTTTAGTTTCTATCTAATTCAAGAAAAGGACAACCTAACGTTGGAGCATAAATGCTTTAATCAATAGAATAACTGTTGCCTAAAAAGGCAACTTAGACTATTAAAGCTGATGTACCAAACCTTAAAATTTCAAACCACACACATAATTCATATTTTTAATTTCCATATTATTGCAAAACATGAACATGTTTCAGGTGCAATGATAACCATGTGATCAAATAATATCAGGAAGTTAATGTGCTCGGAAACAGACAAAATTCAACTGCCTCAAAACAGTTCTCAGATAACCTGATTTGAACACCTCCCAAACAAACATGCAAATTAAGATAATCCAGGAAATAGCTACAAATCTTAGTACATTGCAAACTTCGTTGATTGATTCCAGCGGAGAAACTAGTTCCATAGTGCAGAAACAAAACCACATAACAGCACATTTTAACATTCATCTGTACCCATATAGTGAGAATTCCAATTCTCAGATGAATGGTTTCATAGTGCACAAACTAGTTCCATAGTGCAGAAACAAGACCACATAACAGCACATTTTAACATTCATCTGTACCCATATAGCGAGAACTCCAATTCTCAGATGAATGGTTTCGGACTGTGTACCCAATAGTCCATAGTAAAAGTTTTGTGGCATACGCCAATGTTTATTTCATCACTGCCAAAACAAAAATGGGTCTGAGTCTCTGAGACACCTTTCATCATCCCCACCTTAATCTTTCATTAGTTGAAGTGGCTTTTTCTTACCTATATTGACTATGACCGCATTTGGTATGCTACTCACTCCCTTTTCGAGGAGCTCATTCTGTATATATTCCAACAAATTCAATTTGTTTGCTGCTGGGAGATCTATAGAATTTCTCTGCTCTTTACTTGGAGAAGTTCTAAGAAAGAGTTCTTGGCTTGGAAAAACTAGAGTTACCATTGTAACAAACAATCTGCAAACATGATTATTCTGGTTTGGGTACAGTCTGACCTCATTGCACCTTGAACAAAAGTTCTACTAAAGGCCAATAACAGATCCACAACATCCGCTTGATTTAGACCAAGAAAATTGCAAATATGTTACTACGAAAACTCTCTACATCTTCCTCATCCAGCAACCAGTACTCAAATTCCCTATAAAAATATTAATTTTTTTATTCAGTATAGAACTCTGTTCATTGAAGCATTATCTTGGCAATACTACCGTTGCCTGAAAACAGACCATAATAACACCAGAAGTGAATTTCAATCTTTTCTTCAACATGTACATCTGAATTACTTAAAAATTTGAAGATACAGGTTTTTTCTTCAAAGCAGATAAACAACAAAGCTCATATAATATGTGCTCCGCACCACTTCACCATCATAAGATGAGAAGAATCTTTCACATCTGTAGAACATTTTGATTTAGAAGATAAGAACTGGCATATGAAAAATTACCAGAAGATGGAAGCCTCAAAATTCTGTCATTTCCTTCAGAATGTGGGGACTTTTGCCATGGAACTAACTGAGAACTATCTAATGGACTACCATCCTCTGAAGCAAATGCAGTTTCAGCAGTGGTACCAGATTTTACTTCTGCTCGGTCAGTGACACAACCTCCATCCTGTAGCCAATTTGCATGCGTCTCTTCCCCTGCTACTCGTCCACGATTATCCCATCGAAAGCTCCAGGATGGTGAATAGCGGGTGTGCCTCTGCAAAGATTCAACAGGTGATCCGTTTGTAGTAGTTCTATCCTTAGCAGCAACACAACAAGCAGCCCCCATTTTTTCTCTCAATAAATGACAACTATGAGCAATTTCCTTTTACATCAATGACCACATAAAACTGATCCGAAGAACACCAGCGGAGAACAAGTTACCTGCAACAATAAAGTAGAAGAAACAACCATCTATTAGCCAGCCAATTATGAGACCCAAATTGGACTAGTTCATGAACATCCCAACTAGCTCAGTCAACGGATATGCATGAATTCTATCAATCACCATTTCCTCTAGATTTTTAGACAGAATCAATCAGTTAATAACTCGCAAAAGTTGAAAACCATCAGCTAAAATTCATCATGTGAAAGTTGAAGCACTGTTGCCATGCCTTCCCTAATTAAAATTCTCACAAACAGCATTCCTCTGTGAGCGAGCAATTTCCAGAACCTAAAAAACCTTTTAAGACAGTAATAACCTCAATAAAATAAAAACATGATCCAAAATGAATTCAACAATCAACAATACCAAATTCACTGTACAGTCTTGACTCTTGATAATTTTTCACACCTTCAACAACTCGGGAACAGCTTATTCTTCAAACAAATTACACAATAAGTACAAGAAACTGAAGCCACAAAATATTACATAGATAAAATTTGAAGGTCAATATGTACCAAACCAATGCACTTTATACTTGGGCAAAAGGATGAAAAAACTGATACTCGAGTTTCAAGTGCTAATTTTGGAGAAAAATAGTAAAAACCCTATAAAAGTACGATTAGACCGCCACTGTAGGGGTCAATAGAGATCCGACGATCATGCCTGAAAACAACTGAATCAAAGTCAAAATATTTTGGCAGTAATTTTCACATCTCTAATCCACACAATTAAAATTATCAACTCCTATTTACATATTTTTAAGAATCGCCAAAAAAAAAAACTACGCATAGTTAACAGAAATAGTTAATCTGCATTAAATAAATATGAAAAGGAAAACGAAACTTACGTGATCGAACGATATTCTTTCACCACTCACGAACCCTAGAAAAAAAGAGGAGAAGGAAACTGTAATGTTTGAGAGCCGAAAACAAATATAAATTACATACGCAAGTATGTACAGAATTTGTGTATGTATAGTGAGAGAAATACGTAAGAGAGAGAAAAGTGCTCTGATTCTACATCTTCAACAGTACAATTATTTTACAGGAAGGAAAGGTGGGCTTGACGGCCATTAGTTTGACGACGTTAGTTGCCACGGTCTGCGTTTCAAACGGCGGTAGTTGGAGACTTTGAGAACCCTTTTGTACCGACGTCAATATGTACATACACCGTCAGCAGGCGTCTTTTAGCCGCTATTTTAATCAGGCAAATTACTTTTTCTTTTTTTTTTTTCTCAGAGCTTCTGAATATATATTTATTTAATGTGTTAATTCTATATTAATTCATGTATTTAAATTCCATAAAAATACTACAAAATTTAATTAAATTAAAATTCGGTTTAAAAGTTATGAATTAATATAAAACTAACAATTATTTAATTCATTCCTTGAACTTCTGTTTTTATTTAAATTAATATTTTTTTATTTGGGAGACACATCAAGGATCTTAAAGGGTCAATTAAGGGAACGTAAAAAAATATATCACTGGCTAATATAATAAAAAGTTAAGTGACACGTCTAAAGTCAATTATATAAAAGTTTAATAAAAAAGAGCTATGCTCTACATAAAAAATTTAAGTCTTAAAATTCATTTTCCTTATTGATATTATCTTTTTTATATTTTATATATTATTTTCTAAATTTGGGTGGTTAAAAGAGTCGTGTGCTTTAATACTTTTGAGTTTTTGAGTGCAAAATTGCGTCGAAGTCGTACATAGCGGACGTGGATGTCGCTTTTACTTTTTTTTTTTTTTCGCACTAAGGAAGGTTATTTTTCTGGTGTACCGTGAACTTGATTTTTGCGATAAATGTAGTCTGTTTCTCAAAAGTGTTCGAATTAAAAAGTTACTTAAATTAATGTTATCTTACATGTGTGTATGTAACCACCAGTATATATTTACCGATCAAAATAAAAAAAAAAAAATCACTAGTATATATTAAAATAATTTATATTATTATTTTTGGTTTAAATATTTTAAATGTATATTTGTTTGATTCACAGGGCGGGCACTCGAAGAAAGGGAGCACACTAAGCAAGTACGAGAAATTGCCCCGCACACTTTCTTAAAAACAAGGACCTCCATTCGAATTAGGAGGTCGAAATCGATTGCCCTAAGGTAGAAGCCGCATTCCTTTTATTCAACACAGGCAGGAAGAAGACATATATACTAAAAGCGTAGGGTCCTTGAAAAAGTCTTTTCGCTGCCAAGCTTTTATCCTATTTGGTTGGGCAAGAACCCAAAAGAAAGCAAAGGCTTAGGATTATAAGATACTTTATATTTTGTTCACGAGCAAGTACCGTGGATTGGCATTGAACTCTTTCTTTCATAGCGGGATGTACTGTTCTTTTGGGAAGTGCAGGACCCCTTCGCTTCATCAAAGCATCCACTATCTGAAAGAGGATAAGTAATGGAAAATGAATCCAACCGAAAACTAATCGCAACTCTTCAACGGAATTAACCGTTATGTTTTTTAAATTTTTAAAATTTTATACGTGAGATATAATTATTTTTCATTTGTTATAAATTAGTTAGCACAATTATAAGATAATTGTACACTTAAATTTAGTCGAAATTGAATATCTTGTGATATTATTAGCAATTCATATAAATTATTGATAACAAGATTAAAGGCAATTGATTTTAGAAAGTAAAAAAATCAAATAATATTTTTCGCCATTAACATTATATCCTTTGACAATTTTTTAAATTGAATGACAAAGTATTATATAAATATGGTTTATTATAAGATTTTGTGAATAAAAATCACGAGCTTTGTTTAAATTATAATTTAATCTAAATAATTGGGTAGTTATAAATTTATTATTAATTTTAAAAAATGCAATTGAGGCTTTCAAGCAGTCACCCTTTGCCCGAGTCTAAACGTAGCAATATTCGACAACCACTTGACATGAACGATTTTTCAGATGAACGAGTTATATGATTTTCAGGGTTCAATTTTTGCGATTTCTAGCATTAGAATTTGAAGAAGACGACATTTGAGAATTTGTTGGAGGAGAACGACTTTCTTTTTGGAGAGAATTTGAGAGGAGCATCCCAATTTATTATGATATTTGAAATTTGGAATCTCGGTTAATATTTTACAGCATATAATTTTATTATTATTTATGTTTTATATATTAATGATGTTGTCTTGTTTATCAATTAATTTTTATAATTATTTCAGGATTAAAGCGACATTGTTCAGCTTAACGCATGTCATATAAGAGGCAAGGGGGACTACCTGAAAGCCTCAATTGTAATTTTTTTTAATTGATGATAAATTTGTAATTACCTAATTACGTAGGTTATATTGCAATTTAAGCAAAGATTGTAATTTTATTCACAATTAACCTTTCATTATAATACTTATCATAAAACTAGAGCAGACAAACGTGTCGTGCCGGTGTGGACCCATAGTGCCACATATATTTGGTGGGATGAGTCGGGGTCATTCCATTTGTGAACGAGTTTATATTTCTCATGTCTAACCTGATCCTAGGCAGACCAGTAGGTCACTGGCCTGACCCCATTTTTTTATTTTTTTATTATAAATTCAACACTAAAACAATTAATAATAAATACAATCAACAATTCAATAATAATTCATAATAAGTTTAACAATTCATAAGTTAAAACAATAATTCAACAATCCACAATAAATTCAACAAATCATAACAAAGTACAAACAACAATTAAACAACTTAAAATAAATTCATAATAAATTCAACACTCCATAACAAATTTTAAACAATTCAACAATTCAAAATAAGTTTGATGGCACATGTGAAGTGAAACCTAAGCTAAACATCATATTAAGAGAAAAGAAAAATCCATAAGACATTGTAAGAGTTGAGGCGAAGTTGGAGAGAATTTTAGAGGAGGTGGTGAAAGGGAGAGTTTGGAGTTGAGATTTGGCGAAAGATTTCATACCTTGTAATTTTCTTTTGGGCGATTGGCTAGCTGACGCTGGGACTGTTTTATAGCTGGTATTTCTCTCTTTTTTTATGTATTCTGTTATATTGAGTATGTCTTATACCCATCTATTGGTTTGAATAAAATCTTTTTTTTTTCGATAAAAAAAAATTCTAGCAAGAATGCTTTAAATTGTAAAATTGTGAGAATAAATGTTCAGAAAGATAAATACTGAATATTTTTACTTAAAATTACATTATCCTTAACAAATCAAATAACAAAAACACCAAACAACGCAGAAGACTAGATATTAATACAATCAGAAGTCTGGAGCTGCACATAAGTAAGTCCATCTACCTTATTTACTAACATATAATCGCTATATAATCGCAAGTCTAAATATTAACAGTTTTACATACATTAACAAAAAAAAAAGAAAAAAAAAAGAGTGTTGGGTCTTAAAAAAAAGTCTGATGGGCCGGGTAAAAAAGGTATCAAATATTAAACTCAACCTAGTCTTAAATTCGAATAAATGGGTTGCCCTAGCACACCGGTCTCATTTTGACTGCTCTACGTGAAACTGATTGAAAAAGTTAAAAGTATCAAATATTTGATAGTGAGTAACAAGAATATAAAAAATCAGGTCATATGTATCATATTATTGTTTAAAAGTATAAATAATAGTAATATTTTTTTACTATTTAGTACTCGTTTGGTTTGCATGATTAGGGCATGATAAATAAGTTAACATGGGTTGATAAGTGTTAAAATGAAGTCAATCGTGTCTGCCGGATAATTAATGAGGGAAACCAAACGAGCTATTAAATTATTATACTTAATAAAAAAAACACATATTTTAAAAATTCCAATCATCGTTCAAATCGATTTAAATTTTAGCCATCAAATAGATATATATTTTTTTGGCGTGATTATTCTGTTGCTGTGAGGTTTGGAACATGGACTAAGGCCCAACCATAAAATTTAATAAGAATGGTGGTCAATTTCATTAAGATTCAAGCCCAATGTTTGTTGTGTTAATTCTAGAAAAAAAAAAAAACACACACACACACACACACACATATATATATATATATATATATATATATATATATATATATATATATATATATATATATATATATATATATATATATAATAACCAGTGTGACTCACCTTACCACTGGATTCTTCATTTTAGTGGGAGATCCAGATTTAGAAACGAATAAATATAATTATAAGATCTTTTGGAGAATTCTAGTAGTGTTTTGGTCATTTAGTGAACTTACTACTAACAAAAAATTAGAGCACTCAAGTTCGTCTCGACTTGATTCAATAACTAACATAACATTAATAAAAAAATTTTATTTTATTTATAATTATAATATATTTGTAAATATTTAGCATATTATGATAAAACAGAGTACCATTCATTGAATTCGATTAGGCTCACGAATCTAACGTCTATAATATTACTGAATTTAAATTCAATTAAATTTTAATTAGTTTCAAATTTATTTTCAAGTCTAAAGATACTTTTTTTTTGAAAGGAAAAGAAACTTTAATTGCAAGAACAAGGTTCAAAAGGGGGATGTCTCACCACAAAATCTGGTGGATCAACCCAATCAAAAGGGCTCGAAAAAGAACGAGTAACCCTAGCAAATGCATGTGCCATAGAATTAGCATTACGCCTAACAAAAGCAATAGAAAAATTTGGAGACTCCCGAAGAATTAATTTGCATTTTTCGATATAATCTCCAAACGAAGACAAGCTAATTTCTTTAGAATTTATAGCATCTATTACTATCTTCGCATCTCCCTCAATAATAGCATTATCAATTTGCAATCTCTTCAACCAAGATAACGCCTCCACAAAACCCATGGCCTCGCCGATATCCGCACTCAACAAGGCTGGTATTGTGATCGTTCTTGCTGCCACAAACTGCCCATTCCCATCCCGCAAGACCATACCAAGACCCACCTCACTCGTGTCTTCAAAAAAAGCTGTATCAACATTAACCTTCAAAGTATCCATCGGAGGCTTGTGCCAGGAATTACAGCGATTGGTACTTAGATAACAATAATATCCAACAAAACCCCAATCCATGTTGTGTTACGTAAAGACATACGCGTGTGTATATATATATATATATATATATATATAAAATAAAAAAATCAGCCCCTAAATTTGCAAATGTCAGAAGAAGTGCTTAAAACGTTAATATGTTGATTTTATTGATATATAAAAATCTCAAGTAAGATAGACAAAAGTTCCCTTTTTTAGTTGGACTAAGAATTAGATCGTTTTCTGTGAAAAAAAAATTAGATCGTTTTGACTTTTTTCATCAAAATTAATGTCTTAATAGAAAAAAAAATTCAAATGATATATTTTTTATTTTAAATTATAAACACTAAATATAAAAAAAAAAAAAAACATTGTAAAACATTTGTTGTTTCTTTTGGTAGATATCCCTCGTTGGATTGAAAATTTAGTTAGTGTGGATAGAGTTCTTAATTAATCTAGAAGTCGTGTTACTTCAATTATCACTCAAAATATTTGTTTTTTTCTTATCACTAAGTATTATGCATCTACTCTCTCCATCTTATATTTATTTGAACATTTGTCCAAAAAATCTTTCTTTTATTTAATTGAACATTTCCTAAAATAAAAATAAAACAATTTAATCCTTCATTATTTTTCCCACACTAACTCAACTTTTACACTAAAATTTATGCAAAAGACAATTCAACTCATCCAAAAAGTACTAATTTTTTTTTAATACTAATAAATAATTTATTCATTAAAAATCATGTGAAATAGTAAATGTTCAAACAAATAGATGTAGAAAATAGATTTTTTTTTGCTTGATCCACTTGAATAAGAATAAATGTACGACGCACTGATGCACTCAACGGGAATTTAAATCCAAGCATACATCATACATGGAAATGGAGAATATATGACCTTCATTTTTTGATATTTTTTTTATAACGATACACGTGTATATATTAGAAAAACAGCCATAGAATTTGCATTTTGTAGGGGAGACGAAAATCTCAAAACCTCAAAAGAGCACCTCTTATTTCACATGTTTAACGTCTTACACATATGCTATTTATACATTATATATGTATATGTATATATATTCATATTATGATTTGGAGTACATATTTAATGGAGAATAGGAGCGTGTTTAGGTTTAGTTATTTCTGATGCAGGATTATTGCTACCATAATCATTTGTATGAAGTACTTGAAGAAGTCTTTCGTGAATATTATCTTCTTTCTTGGCGCGTAATGACTCCCACGATTTCATTTCCTGTCCAAACTTTTCACAAAAATATATGTAATTGTTACATCTGAATATATTTAACTATAAAACACAAAATAATGTGAAAACACACACACAATAAAAATGAACAATTATTTCTTTCACCTTAAAATCTTGTAGTTCTACATTTCTCGAAAAACTTATATAAATAACGAAAAATGGAAAAGTTAAAATTTTGACCCATGAACTTTCTCATTTCATTTAACTATTTAAGTCCTTTTATAATTATTGTATTTTATTATGTCCCTATCCCTAATTATATACTTGAGAGTTGAAATCATGTAGAGATAATCACCTCAGGAGTTATGCTCACTGCGTTTGACATCACTGGTTGCACTCGTCCTGCAATAAATTTTCATTATGAGAAACAGAGAGAGAGACAGAGATTTATGCTCAATATATACTTCCTCTCAAACAATATACACATACTGATGATATGATTCATTCATGATAAAGAGAGAGAGGAATGAAAGAAAGGAATTGAAATTCATAAATTGCGTAAGTGAATTATGAAAGGTACAAAAGGAGTTATTTAACTTAAGAAGAAGACTAAACTAATTAACTATCCTAAACAGAATCAAGGTATAAACAAGAAAGCTGAAAGTACAAGTAAAAATACTATTCCCTCTGTCCCGGAAAAACTTTCATATGTAGGAGAGCACACACTTTAAGAAAAAAGAGTAATGATTGAGGTTTTGAGGGGTAATTTTGTAATTTTTTATGTATAAAGTAAAAAAAAAAAATTATTGGGTTATGTGTATGTGAGAGTAAAAAGTAATGACATTTGTGTAAATTAATGAAAATTGTGAGGGTGGAGTTTATAAAGGGTTTTCCATTTTAAGGGTGTGAAACTTATAATGGGACAGACGAAAAAAGAAAGTGTGAAAGTTTTTATGGGATGGAGGGAGTATAACTAAGCATGGAGAGAAATATCTTTTTAAAACTAAAACTAGGGGAAAAGATCGTAAATTTTCATAATGATAAATTTAAACCCATAATTTTAAAACTCGCTATTTTAAATTGACCTAAAACATTTCGCTATTTTAAAGAATGAGAAAAAAAACTCGCTGTATTAAGCCTGCTAAATAAAAAAAAAAATCCTAAAAAATCTGCCTAGAATCGCAATAAACAGTAAGTTAGCTACAAATATTTCAATTTGTGGCATAATTATATATGAAAAAAGCAATCGAGGATATCAAACCGATGGACTTGGAGAGATGGAGAGATTTGTATAAAGCATACACCTCGAATCGTCATAAATTGGTCGGAAATGAGATGATAAAAACTTAATCGTGAATGAGAAGGCCGACACATAAAAACACAAATTGGGAAATTGACAAATGATAGTAAAACTGAAGTCGGAGAGATGAAAAGAATGATATATGCTTTGACCACCGAATCTCAGGATTGAGCATGAATTTGGATGAGAAGAGAATGAACCGTGAATAAAATTTGAACTTTACCCCAATTTGGAATGTTTAAGGCCAATTTAGCTTAGATGTGCGAAAAATTAAAATTTATGGTTCTAAATGTGTGAAGTTAAAATCTAATGATCTAAATTTACCAACTCGAAAACTTGTGATTTTTTATATTGCTACCCCCTCATATATAGTTGCGACTCTTTTTTTTTTTTTTTTTTGTAAAATACAATACGAATACATGCATAATGTCTCTATTTCAAAGTAGAAAAATGGACAATTTTGAAAAGAAAGTTATTAATCATTTTTCAATTAATAAAGCACCACTTTGAGAATAAAATATACTGCTATCACTTTTCAAAATAATTTTATATTAGAAAAAATAAATTATATTATTCAAATTCAAATTAAAATGGTACTTTTTCACCAAACATGATCTTTAAAACAAATATATAAATGGAAATTAATTAAAGGGTTTCATTATGTGTACGTTTACAAAGAAAAGAACATTTATATATACCTGCAAGAGAAGTTGAGAAAAGAGCTGCCGAAATGACGAGAAAAAGAAGGGCGATATTTTTCACATGAAAGAAGCCCATATTATTCTTCTTCTTCTTCTCTTCAACAGGCCTTTTCTCTTTTTTCTCAAAGCAGAGGCGAGGCTTCTTAATTTTTTGTAGGTCAATAATTAAACTTCTTTTATATATATATATATATATATATATATATATATATATATATGTATAAAAAAAAATTGAGATTGAAAAAAATTAAATACTCGAGTTTCAAGGGCTATTTTTGGAAAATACCAGTAACAGCTTAAAGCCCAAAAAACATGTTGAGATCTGTAAATACATGGCTGAAAACAACTGAAATGATCAAAGCCAAATTATCGTCAATAACACAACTTGTGTTAGATGGTTTCACAGTAAAATATTTTACAAATTAATACAAATTAATATTCATTCTCTTCAAAATGTTAACGCGTCCTTACTAAATTATGTTATGTCTCACCATAAAACAATCTCACACAAAACCTACTTCAAATTATATACTATAATTTCGAAATTAATATCGATCGCACTATGTTATAAGTGTTTTAATTCTTATATTATTACTTAATTTAAAATCAATCCGACTGTGTAAAATATTAGTATAAGGTTTTTTTATCAAATATATTTTCTTTGTGGAATTTACATAATTTTATATTTTTATAAATACAATAATTTATTTTTTAACCATATATATTATATACTGTATATATTAACGACCATTAATTTCACATTAGTAAATGTTTTTATAAGTTGCTACGATATTCATTTCTATTAATGTAATAAATATCTAAGACTATTGATCAGTTGATTTTATGAAAATTTTAGAAATATCATATGAATTTCAAGTTTTGAATAACTATATATATAATTTAATTTGTAATTTGACTATTTATTTAAAATAAAAACATGCAGATATTTAAAATAACGTAAAGTATTATATAAACATTGTTCACGATATTAATATGCGGAACAAGTATCCATTTTTGTGATGTGTGAAACAAATATGTGGTATCCATTGTTCACAATATTAATGGGTCAAATATTTAGAGATGTGATATGAATAGTTATTCACCGTAAATTAACGTCAATATTCATATAATACGCAATCTAAAAATAAAAACATACTTATTCAAAACACAAGCGCGCATCTGGAAAAAATGTTATATAAATGAATATAGGTGAAATATACGTTATTTATATATATTATTATGTAACATTTAATAAGTCATTTTTTCAAACAAGTACGACCTAACTGATGAGAATCAAATCAAATAAATAAGAAGGGAATATTTGACCTAAAAATTAAAGGTAAAGTGGAATTAAATTACTAGGTTAGATGTGAAAATACTGTATCAGAGCTGACACTTTTGCACACCAATTGCATAACACCATCGAATCGAGTCTGGCCTAACTAACAGGAATCAAATCATAATTAGAAGAGAATTTTTGACCTAAAAGTAAAGGTAAAGGAAAATTAAATGACTAGGTTAGATGTAAAAATATTGCACCTATAATAAATAGATATTTTTATGCATTAGTTGTATTATGTAATTGATGTAATTTTGATACATTTAAATGGTCTAATGATAAGATGAACGGCCATGATGAAGATAAAGAAAATTGTACAAGGTACAAAGTGCAGCATGCAAAAGCAACAAAATACTGATGGGTATCATTTATTGTTATTGTCTTGTAGTATAGGCCTATTGGAAGGAGACACCTGTTCCATGAGTTGCAGCTGATTGTTTGCTATATATGTATCACTGTAGCACTCTTTAATAATCAAGGAAAGAATATTCGTTCTTAGCAAAAATACCTTTTAATTTATAACTTTCATTGTTCTTCATTTATGCATATTTGTGATGAATCTCTTTATGGTATCAGAGCTCTAGGATAATACCTGGAGTCTCTGTACCTTTCCCCTTTCTTTTCTTATTAAAAGCTATATTTTCATGGCTGATTCGCTTGATAGCACCAACACAGATGGAGTATCATCTGTACCTCCTTTTCCTAATTTTCATATGCCTTTCCATCAACTCATTTCTGTAAAACTTACAGAAAACAATTACCTTATATGGAGGCAACAAATCTTGGCAGCTGCAAAAGGTTATGGACTCCATGATTATCTCAGTGGAAAGAAGGAATGCCCACCGGAATACACCGATGGAGAGGAAGGAGAAGAAGGTAACATAAATCCAGATTTCTTGAAATGGAATAGACAAGATCAGTTGTTAGTGTCTTGGTTATTATCTTCACTCTCAGAAAGTATCTTGATTACCACTGTGGGGTTACATACATCTAAGGAAATCTGGGAATGTTTAGAGTCTAGTTTTTCTAGTCAATCTAGAGCTAAGATAATGCACTATAAACAACAACTCCAGAACATTAAGAAAGGGTCACTAAGTATGAGAGATTATTTAAACAAAATCAAAGGTTATTGTGATGTGTTAAATGCCTCTGGTTACAAAGTTTCTGGTGAAGATCACATGCTTTACATCATGACTGGATTAGGAGCTGAGTATAATCCAGTAATGGTGTCCATCGATTCAAAGTGTGATCCCATGCGCGCCCTCAAGTCGATTCTCTACTACTTAGCTTTGAAGCTAGACTCGAGGGCATTGGTTCTTCTTCCTTCAGCACAGATGGATCCTCCCCTACTGTTAACATGGCTACTCAACATAATACTGGTGGAAGAAATTTTAGCTCACAATCTAACAGAGGGAGAGGTGGAAACAGAAACAATAGAGGAGGAAGAACATCATTCAGAGGAGGTTTCCATACCAATAGAGGAGGAGGCAGAAGTGGTAAGCCTCATTGTCAAATCTGTTATAGAACTAACCATACTTCTTGAAATATGTTATCACGGGGTGATTTTGATTATGTTCCACCTAATCAAAATCAAAACAATCAAGCGAAGAACAACCTTCTAACAGATATCACCCTCGATTTAACACAAAGAAGTTATGATGGAGGTGAATCTGTGATGGAGAATTCCCGGTATCCAGTTACGGTGCATCAAGCCATGTGACCTTTGATTTGAACAATCCGAGTATTGGCTCTGAGTATCAAGGCACGAAAAGAGTTCATATGGGAAATGGTACGAGGTTTAAATATTGCACATTTTGGTAATACAATTGTAATCGCGTGCTCGATTCTACTAACTCTCATTCATTTCTTCTCAAAATCTTCTTCATGTTCCTCATATCAAAAAGAATTTATTAAGTGTTTCTCGGTTTGCAAAAGATAATCATGTTTATTTTGAATTTCACCCTTCTTGTTGTTTTGTGAAGGATCAAAACACTCATCAAACACTTCTACAAGGAACACTTGAGCATGGATTATACAAGTTCTCTTTGACAACTTCTCCATCTCTAAAGTCGTTTACTCCACCTCACATCCACACCAACTTTCTCATCCTCCACAAGTCAACGTCGAGTTCTATTCCAAGAAGTTCTTCACTTAGCCTTTGGCATAAGAGATTAGGACATCCCTCATTTTCTATCACTAAGAAGGCACTTAGCAATAGTCATATTCCTTTTATTGATGATGCTTCAAGTGCTATTTGCACTGCTTGTATGAAGGCTAAGAGCCATAGATTGCCGTTTTCTATTTCTGAAACTATTGTTAAGCATCCGTTTGATCTTGTTCATTCTGATCTTTGGGGTCCATCTCCCATTACTTCTGTTAATGGATACAGATACTATGTGAGTTTTATTGATGGTGCTACTAAATACACATGGTTTTATCTGTTGAAATTAAAATCTGATGTACAAAGTGCTTTCCTTCATTTCAAGGCTCTCATTGAAAATCAATTTAGCACTAACATAAAAGCCATTCAAACTGATGGGGGTACTGAATACATGCCCCTCATTCCTATATTCAATAAATCTGGTATTCATCATCGAATATCATGTCCTTATACACCTCAACAAAATGGCACTGCCGAGAGAAAACACAGACATATAGTAGAACATGCTCTGGCTATGCTATCTCATTCTCAAGTTCCTTTACTTTATTGGGATGATGCTTTTTCCACTAGTGTCTACCTCATCAACAGAACACCATCACCTTCACTCAATCATAAAACTCCTCTTGAACTGCTCACTGGAACCACTCCAGATTATCAAAGACTAAAAGTTTTTGGTTGTCTTTGTTTCCCCTTTCAAAGGCCATATACTCATCATAAACTTGAGAATAGATCAGAGAGAAGTGTTTTTCTGGGATACAACTCTCAATACAAGGGATATAAAGCTCTTTTGCCCAATAATAAGATCATCATCACCAGGAATATCATTTTTGACGAAACTTGCTATCCTTTCGCTTCTGCTTCAATTCCCACTGAATCACATTCCTCTCAAACACCTCAATCTCCACTCTTATATATTCCCTCTCATAAAGACACTTCCCGTACTAATACTTCTGATGATTCATCTTCCATTTCACCTCAATCTCCTACTGCCTCTCATCAGTCTACCTCTACTACTCCCATTTCATCACCACATTCTCTTCATGGCCGATTACATGTTGAGTTACCAATTGTTCAATATGATTCCTCCCCATCTACTAATGATTCTCTAAGCTATGCAGGTACACAAGCTCATACTCAGGTTTCTACTCATCCAATGGTGACTAGAGCTAAGGATGGCATTTTTAAACCTAAAGAAGTTAACACCACTTATACTTCTTTCTCGAGCCCTCTCACCTACATTGAGGCTCTTTCTCATCCCTTGTGGAAGAAAGCCATGGAAGCGGAATACTCAAAGATTAATTAAGAATGGTACTTGGGAAATAAGTTCACCGCTCTCTACTCACTCTCCTATAGGTCGCAAGTGGGTTTTCAAACTAAAAAGACATGCGGATGGATCAATTGCCAAGTACAAGGCTCGGTTAGTTGCAAAGGGATACACCCAGTACCGGTTTTCGATTTTACTTGATACTTTCTCTCCCGTAGTCAAGCCTGTTATTTCATCGAATATTCTTGACTTTGGCACTTGTTCATTCTTGGCCTTTGCATCAAATTGATGTTGATAATGCTTTTTTGAATGGTGATCTTGAACATGAAATTTACATGATTCAACCTCCTGGTTTTGAGTTAGCAAAGGGGCAAAATATGGTATGCAAACTCAAACGATCACTATATGGTCTTAAGCAAGCTTCAAGGGCATGAAATTTAAAGTTTGCTTCTATTTTGAAAACACTTGGATTCAAAACTTCTAGAGCTGATAATTGTTTATATTATAGACATCATCAAGGCTCAACTATACTTATAGTTGCCTATGTTGATGACATTATCATCACAGGATCAAGTTCTACAGAAATTAAGAAAGTGATTGATAATCTGCATAAGTTTTTCTCAATTAAGGATTTGGGTGAGCTTAACTATTTTCTGGGAATTGAGATCAAAAGAACCACTGAAGGAATTTTCTTATCTCAAAAGAGATACATCCTGGAACTTCTGAAAAGAGCAGATATGGAAAATGCAAATGCTCTTAACACTCCCATGATTTCTGGTAGTCAACTATCCAAGTTTGAAGGTGACCCCATTGCTGATCAACACAAGTATAGGAGTATTGTGGGAGCATTACAATATGCTACAATAACAAGGCCAGATATTGCTTTTGCAGTAAACAAAGTTAGTCAATTTATGCAAAATCCATTGCATACACATTTCAAGGCAGTGAAGAGGATACTAAGATACTTGGCTGGTACCTCCAACTTCAGTTTAGAAATGAAAAAGACTAAAGAGATGAACATTGTGGCCTTTGCAGATGCTGACTGGGCATCAGATGTTGATGATAGAAAATCTGTTTCTGGGTATTGTGTATTTGTAGGAGGAAATCTCGTGTCTTGGTCATCCAAGAAACAACCAACAATGTCAAGGTCGAGTACGGAAGCCGAGTATCGAAGCTTGGCCTTGGTTACAAGCGAAGTGTTATGGATACAATCCTTATTAAAGGAGATACTTGAAAGACAAAGAAAAAAGAATTCCAACTATTTGGATAGATAATCAAGGGCTATCTCCTTAGCGACCAATCCTGTTTATCATTCAAGGACAAAGCACCTCGAACTAGACCTGCATTTTGTACGAGAAAAGGTGGAAAGCAAAATGATACAAGTTTTACATGTGCCGACAATTGATCAAGTCGATAGTTTCACCAAGCCTCTAACAGGCCAATTCTTCTATCGTCACATGAAACAAACTCAATCGGGTTCCACGAGCTCATCCGAATTGAAGGGGCATGATAAGATGAACGGCCATGATGAAG